>JAUMIR010000005.1:89561115-94561115 GCA_030847615.1 Gambelia wislizenii
AGTTATTTTCTTCTCTCAAGCTGCCAGGCTTCAAAAGAGCAGCCACAGTGGTAGGCTGTTTCAACATATCACTCTTGGCTCCAGAGCAAGAGAGCTTGCTTGCTTGATGGGGAACTATTGCCAGAAATTACCTACTTGGGTAAGGATATTAGCCAAACATGCCTATAAATAAATACATCCTTGTCAGAAATGATGGGCCTGGCACCCTTTTTTATCAAGGATCCCAAGGTCTCATGGACTAGACTATCAAATAACATGATGCATGGATTCTGAAAACCCCATGAAACTGTGAACAAAAGGCAGCCTGCTGGGCATCTGTAAAAGATTCTCTGACATTGTGCATTTAGCTTTTCTCCTTTTCTTAAAAAAATCCTGTTTTTTACAGGAAGGACCTAAAAATTGTGACTTGCAAGGGCAAGAGGATTTTGACATTTGATAAGCGTGTTCTTAACATGGAGGAATTTTTTTTAATACCAGTTTATCATGTTGTGTGACTCAAAAAACAGACTTTGTCTATTTCTTTCCTGGCCAACAAAGCCAGTGTTCCTTCTCCTGCTGAGGCTGCCCACAATCTTGACTTTGCCATAAAGATTTCTCCACACAAGGAGGCCAAAGAACGAAAGGGAGAAAAGAGAGGACAAAAAGCCATGTCAGTCACGTAAAAATAACGCTGGCAGAGGCAGAAGCAGAAGACTGACTTTGGGTGTCATGAGAATGAAAGAGGGGAGAAAAACATTCAAAAGGGCTCATCTGACAAAAAGTGGAGGAGCAGTCAAAGAGGAACAAGAGGATTCCAAGGGATGGTAAAAATAAAGCTAACCAAAGCATTTCATCTAGTCAAACTGGATTGTGCAAATACACAGTAAGCCTGGGCAGTTAACCAAACCCTTGTCAGATAAAGAGAGAGAGAGAGAGAGAGAGAGAGAGAGAGAGAGAGAGAGAGAGAATTCAACAAATGGACACTCAACTACCATGGACATGATGGTGCACAATAAATACAGGCATGGTTAAAAGGCATGACAGTTTGCAAGTGAATACACAAGCTCTAGGCTGCAGTTCCTCAAAACATGTTGTCTCATGGTTTGATGGAGAAATATGTATTATCAAAGCTAATTGTAACTTGTCCCCCAATGGGTATTCAGATGAAAACTACAAACTATCAAAAGAGCTCTTTTAGGCATGCTCAAGAGGGAGCTATCATGCATCCCTTGAAGGTTTTTCAATGGCAGATCCCATCTATGCCTGGGGGAGAAAATGTGGAGGGCCTGTAGCTCCGTGGTTGAGAACTTGCTTTGTGTGCAATGGGTCACAGATCCAATCCCTAGCATTTCTGGTTACGGTTGGGAATGTAAAAGGCTGGATGATAATATAATAGATGAGACTGAATGCTGGCTGATGACTCCCATTTTAGTATGCACTATAAAGGAGACCTACAAGATGCTGAGTCCATTTTGGAGATATAGTTTGGCACTCTGGAGACCTCCTTTAAAACTCTGGACTCAGACCAAAAGCAGATTCATTGCCTTGCTGAAATGGGAATCTCATGTCACCACTGGGTTTGATTTAATATTGGGTAGCCTTCTACCTATGTGCCATATTACAAATTGCTTTTGAAAACCCCACTCATTTAAAAGAAGGGGAGTGCTGAGTAAAGTCCAAATCTGCCTTGAGGACCTGGAACTCGTTGTCCAGTTCTTGGGATATTATTGCAGATCTAAACAGGGTTGTCTATACAAGGCCAAAAGAAACAGATTGCTCTGCAGTAATAGCAAGTTGCAGCTGCTATGACTTGTCTTAATGGTTTTACAGCCCCCATAAACTTTGCATGCCCTCTAGCCAAGATGTCAGCTGCAAAAGAATTACTTGCATTTTTAAATCTGCTACCACTTAACTTAACTCCCCCCCCCCACTATTCCCATGGTGCACATAAGCGATATTTCACCTTATTAGCAAGCTCCACCTCCCCATGCTTGTCTGGTCAATCAGGTTTGTGCTTCTTCTCATATGGGGAAGTGATTCATATCGAATAGCTTGTCCCAATAAGCAGGAATGCGTATTCTCCTTGCTGTTTGTTTAAAAACTCTGGGAAAAGCCGTGAAGGCTTTTTCTGCAGCTTTTGCCATTTTTGCTGCCCCCCCACCCCATTCACAATACAATGAAACAACATTAGGACAGGTCGTCGTCTCCTTGCATTCCATGAGGAGTATTTTTGCCATTTAGACAAACCCTTAGTAGTCTGATGAAGCATATTGCAATATGCAATCATCTACCAATGACTTTGAGGGCAGAGCAGAAAACCATAGAGTCATAGAAAAGATTCAGAGGTGCCAGTCCATTCTGCCAAGAACCGGGCACAACATAGCTCAGTTAAAATGCTGTACAATGAAGAAGACTGCCCTTTGGAGAAGTCAAAATAAACAGTGCACAGATTTGGTTCCCTTCAATCTCAGCTCAATTCTGTCCTCTCAAGCATTCAGAACACAATCCAGCAGGCCAATAATCCACGTGGAATCCTCTGTTATCTTCTTCTTCACCGTTGCTGGTTCCTGCTTCCTCTTATCACCTCTTTCTATTACAAGTTTAAAATCTGAATTAAATTGAAGAACTTCTCCTAAAGTCTATAGTTTTGTTGGAAGTCAGGACGCTTTTTGTGCAATCTTCTTTCCAAATTCCAATTTTGGGAACACTCAGAAAAGAGTGGTGTGTGTGTGATATTGTGTAAAGTACATTGTAAGTTATCAGGCCTGTAAGCAGACAGCCAACATATTGTTCTCATCAGAGCTTGGAAATGTTGCTTTTTTGGACAGCAACTCCCAGAATCCCAGACAGCAAGGGTATTGCACAGCTTTCAACATGCTTAAATGAAGGTAGTTTATATAAAGATAAAGGAAAGTTGGTATAGTAGGACCCCATAGCCACTGATTCATTATCCACTGATTCAATTATCCATGGTTTCAGTTTCAGCTCAGCTACCATAGAGTCTTCCTAGAAAATGGTTCCCCTCTAGCCATTTTCTAGGTCCTCCAAGGAAACTCTATGGTACTTTAAACCAGAAGTCCCATTATTTTCAATGGTGTTCATTATTATCCACAGTGGGGCCCAGAACCAATCCCCCACAGATACAGGGGTCCTACTGTAACTTTGTGGCAGTATTACATTTGTGGGAAACAGTGGAAGGAAGTGTTGCTTGGTTGCAGCTACCTCAGAACATAGTTCTATAGACTTGGGGAAATAAAAGCCAGTTGCCCTATTATCTTTAGGCAGGGAGAAATGATGTTACTAAGCACTTCATTTCCCCCCACTGGAGTGTTAAAATTTGCATGCAATTTGACTATCTTATTCTAGAAGATTTATACCGCAAATTTAGAATCTTATAGGCTTTAGAAGATAGTCTCTGTGAACAATATCACACTGTAATTCACCAAGCACAGCTGAGATAGAGCTGATATAAAGCTAAATGAGTATGTAAATAAAGGATTTGCTAATGTTTTCAGAACAGCAAAAGAGGTGTTCAAGACATTTCAACAGAAAGTTGTGAAAGGTCATTTCACTTCTCCACAAATTACTTTTTGGCCAGCCACAAATCTTGAAATCATCATGAATATGCACACACACAAATCCTCATGAACATAAATGAACACCCTGATGCTGAAGGAGAAATGGGTTTTGCAATCAGATGTTCCCAGGTTTTACCTGTGGGGGTGATGGATGCAAGTCTCTTCCACCCTCATAGCATCTTTCAGGGTGCATAGATTGCATCAAGAAGAACAATCTGCATGTTGAAGCCTGTTTCTGCATAGCTCAGGAGTGGGTACAACTGTGCCAGGTCTGTGTAGATCGGGGTGGGCAACTGTCCCAAGTAGACCTCTGGTTTTGAAAAAACAAACAACTTTTTAAAAATGTTAACTAGTCAAACCCCAAAAATCCTATCTAAAAGTAAATTATCTCTCATGGAGACTTCCAGGACTGCTTTAACTATCATGGCTCAATGGTATGGAATCCTGGGATTTGTAGTTTGTTGTGGCACCAGAGCTCTCTGACAGAGAAGGCTAAATAGCTCACAAAACTACAAATCTCAGAATTCCATAGCACTGAGCTGTGGCAGTTTAAAGTGGTGTCAAATGCATTATTTCTGCAGTGTGGCAGCAGCCTAGATTCCACTTTAACTACCTTGGTTGTTTCCTGTGGAATCATGGGATTTGTAGTTGGGTGAGGCACCAGAGCTCTCTGGCTGAGAATTCTAACTTTCCCTCCCTAAACTGCAAATCCCAGAATTTTTCACAGGATGAAATCACAGCTGTGAAAGTGGAATCATTGCACTATAATTGTGTAGTGTGAAAGGGCCCTCGGTGTGGAATGTGTTCATTCTGAGCATTACTGAACTCAGTTCCAGTGCCTGGTGTTCAGAGGTGGTGTTGGACATGGAAGTTCCATTCAGCAAGCATAACTGATATCACAGTTTGATGTTTTAGGACTTGTGTCATTGTTTTGTTTTGTTTTCCTTTGCTTTCATTTATTTTTCTGCTGTTGTTTAATTAAGTTCCCATGTAGTTCATGTCTATCAGCAGCTGGCAGTTTAATTTCCCCTCCTTCTTGAATGGATACACATGAAACATTCTCAGTGTAATAAAATTAGTGTGCAGATTTTTATTTCTAGGCATGATCAATGTTCTTTCAATATTTTGAACTACCAATTTAAATGTTTGAACTCCATCCTTTCCCCATTCCCAATATGCTTAGCATATGCTATATAGCCTACATGCCAGATACCCTAAAAGAAAACAGAAATAACTCACAACTATTAAAAATGCATTCAATTTGCATGCCACAAGTACATGGACTACAAAGAGAACTTGTGTTGCTTAAAGTGTTTCACAGAGCAATTGCATTACTTTACTGACTATCTGTTCAGTGTCAACCTCTTCTGATTAATGAGTAAATTGCTGAAAAGAAAAGAGGCAGAGATCCTTAAGAAATGTATATTAAAGGAGTTCAGCTACTCCATCCATTATCGTGTAATGATCACAACCATGTTTGTAGAGAACAATGACTAATGGGGAGGATTAATGGCCATTGGTAAATATGAAGGCTGTTAACCTCAACTAGTGATTAATTCTCTAAGAAATGTACTGAAATGAAATCATTATTGATCTTATGACAAGCACTTTAAAAGATGTTTGTTCCCCTTGTTTTTTTTTTCTCCTGCACTTTTGGCACAATATGGATGCCATGTATGTTTCCATTATATATTTGGGTTCTTTCGCTGTTGAACTGTGCATTTTTTAAAATGTATTTTTGTTTCAACATTTTGGTCAATCCAAACCATTTAGTGAACATACAGACCAAGGGAGGACCATAAGGCATGCCTTCATAACATTGGGCTAAACTACAGAGATGATCAGATGGGAACAAAAAAAAGTGTTTCTATCCCACAGTCTCCTCTCCCACCTTTCTCCCTGCCCCAGCAAGAGAACAAAAAGTTTCAGCCCTAGCTTATTCCCACTTCCACAGCAGCCCAGAAGTGAATGGAGCTCTAATGAAGCTCCATTCACTTCCTGGAATGAAATCCTGCTGGTTTTTGCGAGAAGAAGAGGGTGCGGGGAATTAAAAAATAAAAACCCTAGTAAAAAAGAAAAAGTGACAGCAAGCACAAAAACACAAAACTTTACAAGTAACCTGAGGAGGGTACAAAAAAGTGGATGTCCCGATCTTACCAGGAAGTGTTCTGGCATGGATCTCCCATTGATGCTGGGATTACGCCAGTGAAACGGACACCCTTTCACTCACAGGACATTCCATGACAGAAACGGAACGGAGGAATCCATTGACAGCTTAGCCCATCAATAAAAAGCAGCCCTGGCATAACGAGAGTCAAATGGGAACTTTACAAGAGGGGAACAACATCATGTGAAAGGGAAGCCCTTTAGCAATCTCCTGGCATCTTGATAATGCTATATTTAGAGCACCTGATAATCTCCTACCATAATGTGCTCTGTATAAGCATGTATTATACAATATTATAAATATTATATAATATTTCATATTATTCTTTGTAGTTATAGATGAAGGAGACTCATAGTTCTCTCTCCCTTTGGGAGATTTTCTCAGAGTTTGCAAAAATAGATGCTCCAAGGGAATTATGTCGTACAGAAATACACATGAGGCTGAATCCCAACTACAGTAGACCCATTGAATCCATTAGATTTACATAGATGTTGACTCACAATTTAACAATTGATTCAAGGAGTCTACTTAGGACTTAACCAATAGCATCCAGGGCATTCTTCCTGTGTGCAAAGCCCCCATTTGTTTTGTGCACAAATCATTGTTCCACTAGGAAAACATGTTTTTCATATAAAATGTGCTGTTTCCTATACAGGAAGCATGTTTTCTGTGCCAAAATTTGAGTGTGTGGGGGGGTAGCAGAGAAAAATCACATGTATTGAAATGCAGCATAATTTCCTGAGGATTATACCCTGTCTTGTCCCCATCTTAGAGCCCTGCAGTCCTGACAATGCAGGGTTTTAGTCTGTTCTGCCCCCAGGCTATCCTCACCACCGCAGTGCAGATACGGGGTGAGGCAAGTGAGGTCCCGGTAGAAGGTTATAAGATAATACCTCTTTTAATCCATTCCCGCTGGGATGGAATGGATTGGGCCCCACGAGAACACAGGAGCCCATTCTGGCAGGCTAGATCTTGCTGCTGCCACAAGTTGCTTTCTCTGAAGGCAGGAATGAATGCTGCAGCATGTGATAAAGGCTGTCACATGCAAGGGGCCTTGGTCATATGTTGTTGGCAAGCTTCCTGCCTTCTGTGAGAGCCAGGAAATGGTGGCAGTGCTGGCTGCAGGTACGTGCCGGCATGCCTGTCTGCACTCCTGCCCATTTGGTGGCAGTAACGGGGGCACAATGGGCCTGATCTGTGGCCACCACAGATTGTGTAGATGCACCTACACCTGGCTTGTGTAGATGAGCCCTGAGACTCTTTTCAAAGAGCAAAGAATCATACTGCTGTGTTATTTTTCTGGATGGGAACTTCATAAACAATAGGGAGCACAGATGGTTTTCCTGATGGCTAGTCCCAACCAGAGTTGACTCATTGAATAATTTGTTGAATGGTGTATCAACACATAGGTAAACTCATGAATTCAGTTGGTCTTCTACAGTCAGGGCTAACAGTAAGTTTAATCCCATATTTTTCTTTTTCTTTTCGGTTGGGAAAGAAACTCTAGAATCCCCTCTAAATGCCCTGATTTGGCAGGAACAATCCCAGTTAATCTTCACCTGTCTCACTTTTTCATCTGCTTTGTGCCAGTTTCTGTTTCCTCTTCCCAATTTCCCTCTTCATCCTCCACTTACTTCAGTCATTGGTGACTAGTCATTAGCTCAGCAGTGGGGAAAGGAAAGGAGTGGGTGGAGTCTTGTCCTTCCCAGTAGATTCAGGCAAAAGTGAACTGCTGCAGCCTATCCTCGCTGGTTTGTTCTTCCTCCTTAATATTATCTGCCACTTTGACCTCACTCTTGATGTGGCTTAGTACAACTGTACAACTGCAGTATTGTACAGTTAATGCTTCCTGCTCTGTCGGCCTACTGTCCGGCTTTATTGCTCCTGAAATTGGTATTACTGCCGAGGTTTATCTGCATGGCAGGGGGTTGGACTGGATGGCCCTTGTGGTCTCTTCCAACTCTACAATTCTATGATTCTATGATTCATGTAGTTAGATCTTCAGGAGTATAGTTGTTCCTTCATATTCACAGGTGTTTGCTTCCAGGACCCACTGTGGATACCAAAATCCGTGAATATTCAAGTCCCATTATATGCAATGGCATAGCAAAATGGTGTCCCTTATATAAGATGGCAAAATCAAGGTTTGCTTTTTGGATTATTATTTTGTTAAGAATATTTTGAAGCCATGAACATTTAAATCCATGGATACCAAATCCATGGATACGGAGGGACAACTGTATAATAAATTTAAGGCTTGCTTCCAGCTGAACTTTCACAAGACAGAAAGAAGTAAAATTATGTAACATGGTCATCATGATCTATGGTTTCCTTTGAATAAAAGCTACATTCTGTTTCCTAACAATTATTTAACATCCTGATCCCATGCATTTTTTTTTTGGCTTGTTGTATGCCTTTGAGTCATTTGCGACTTATGGTGACTCTAAGGTGAACCTATCATGGGGTTGTCTTGGCAAGATTTGTTCAGAGGGGGTTTGCTTTTGCCATCCTTTTGCCACACTATCCCCTGTGGTGCAGTACTTAAATGCCAGTACTGCAGCCACAGCAGTGTGAGTTTGATCCCAGGGGCTCCAAGGTTGACTCAGGCTTCCATCCTTCCGTAGGTCAGTAAAATGAGTACCAAGCTTGTGGGGGGGGGCACAATTAGCTAACACACTGTAAACTGCTTAGGGAGTGAAATAATGAAGTTAAAATAGAAAATGTAAAATATGAATATATCACAGAAGTTTCAACAACATTTCTAAGGCAGACTGAGTCTCCCCTATCTGAAATGCTTGGGACTAGGCATATTTTGGATTTTAGAATGGTTTGGATTTTGGAATGCTTGCATATACATAATGAGATATTTTGGAGATGGGACCTAAGACCTATTTTGGAGATGGGAACACGAAATTCATTTATGTTTCATATACAACTTATACACATAGCCTGAAATAATTTTATACACAATATTTGTAATACTTTTATGCATGAAACAAAATTTGTGTACATTGAACCAATAGAAAGCAAAGGTATCACTATCTCAGCCACTCATGTGGACAATTTTGGATTTTGGAATACTTAGGATTTTGGATAAGGGAGACTCAACCTCTACTACTAAGCTTACCAGTAAAAATTAAATATACAAAATGAAGCCATAGGGGCAGTAAAACTTCAAACTTTTGGAAATGCCATATAATAACTTGCACAGGCTTTAGTTAGTGTCATTTTTAAAAAGTTGCAGCTCTTCTACTGATACTAGAATCTTTATTAAAATTTAAAAATTATATTTTTTGTCAGATGGACCAATTGTTTTTAATAGCTAACACCCCCACAGGATATTTTTATTTAATTCCCTTTGACAAAGGACAACTAAGAAAGTAATGGGGGAGGGCCTCGACTTCATCGAAGCCACCACAAGAACAACATAAATGATAAGGGAATTTAGCTAATTGGACATCCAGAATTGTGGAAAGCATTAGCTGAAACCTGGCTAAAGTTAGCTCCCTTCTTAAACAAAACTTTCCCACTTTAAACAAGTAGTCCTCCAGGCCTGAAAGATATTTAAATAAATTATACCATGGGGAAATTTTAACTCAAGAGAGAGATGCAAAGTCTTCTTGTAAGAACATATCATTAGCACATAACTTAAGTTGTTTCTTTGCTATCTTTCTGAAAAAAAAAGTTTCTGAAAAGCCAAATTTATGATGAAGACATGATATTTTGATACCAAGATTTTCTTTTGAGGAGCCGAGTCGGTTCTTGAAAAGAGAGTTTTGCTAGATAATTTTCTGTCCTTCCTTTCAGTCTTAACCAGAAATTAAAGATAGACAGATATTCACGAGCCAGGGTTGTGATCCCATTTCCAGCCACAAGTACTGTACCAGGGTGTATCTTGCAGTTCCCAAGACAGTTCTTAAAATTCTGTTCTGCATGCCATCCAAGTCTGTAACACCTTGAAAGCCCCAGTTCTCAGATCCATACAACACTTGCAGCTGGAGTTTCTGCTTGATTAAATGAAAAATTGGGGACACCTGCCTGGCACTTTTGGTGTACCAAAACTTAAGAATTGCACTTGTGAGCTGCTCAACCTTGAGTTGTGTAGCCTTGGGATGTGGTAGCCATGAGCTAGAAGCAGCAAATAGTATACCCAGGTAATGTTACAAGGTTACCTGTTCTATCTTATATTGTCCAATATATAAATTGTGCTACCTCTGAAAGCTACAACTTTGGTCTTCTCATAACTGATTGGCAAATTGTTGCCTGAATAATATATATCCAGATTAGCCAAGAGTCTTCTAAATCCAATTTGAGTGAAAAAGAGAAGTACAATGTCATCTGCATATAAAAGCTGGAGGGTTTTCCTCCTTCAGATTGAGGGTGGGGGGATATATCATTGCTCATATGATATACAATATCATTAATGAAAAAGTTTAAAACGCACAACCTTATTTTACTTCTCTGCTTGTTGGAATAGATTCCAGAAGAGATCACAGAGAGAACAACCTCATGTTCAGGGAAGTATCAGTATAAAGTGCTCTGACAAGGAACAAAAGGCCATGATCTATGCTGGTATCATATAGCTCGAGCCATAAAAACTCATGATCAATAGTACCAAAAACAGCTTTCAGATCAACCAATTCTGCATAATGATGGCCTTTCCTATGTTGTGAGTGTTTATATACTAGATGGTTCAGCATGAAGCAGTTGTCCAAGGTAAATATCCACTCCTGAATCCCACCTGTTCTTCATTAAAAATATTATTTTCTGTGGCCCAATTCTCCAACTTGTCTAACAGATACTGGGTATATATTTTTGTTACCATATCAATCACACTAACTGGTCTGTAGCTTGATACAGAAGATCTGTCACCTTTTTTAATATATGGGAATAATTATACTTTGCTTCCAGTCCACTGGGATGCTTCCTCTCAAGTTGATGCAGTTGAAAACTTGGCATAGTAAGGTTATCCACCAACTTAAATTCTCTTTAAAAATTTCTACAGAAATTCCATTTTCTCCTGGGACTTTGCCCCTAGGTCAGTGATGGCAAACCTATGACACACGTGTCAGCACTGACATGCATAGCCATCTGGGATGACATGCAGCTAGGCCTCCCCCCCCCTGCTCGCAACCTCACCACCCTCCCTAAAGTGGTGATTGGGGCTTCAAATGGGCAATGGTGCCTGCTGGCTCCAGTGTCAGTAAGGCAGTGAATCAGTTCTGGGTTTTAGTGCCAACTTTAAAGGTGCTATCCAAGGTTCTGGCCCTGTTTTGAGGATATATATCAGCACTTTGGACACCTCCATGAAATTTCACCTCCATGAAATTTCAAGATTCAAAGAAGATTCACTACTGACACCAGAGCCACCAGCTTCCACAAAGGTTGGGAAGATATAATCTAAAGATCAGGCATTAGGCAGATTTGGGAAGCCCTCCCATTAGGCAGAGTGAGCTGAATTCCTAAGATGGCAGATTTGGGAAGTTAAAGAAAGGGCCACAATGGCTAATGATCTGGTATTTTATTTTATTTTTCCAGGGAGGAGAAGAGGTGTTTGTGGCATCATTTTCCTCAAGTGCCAAAATAACTAGGCTCCCTCAGGGTGCTATGCTCCTTGCCTAGGAGGGAATGGAGGGTGCCATTTGATGTTCTGCTTTAGGTAATTAAAAAACGGTTGACCCTAAAGTCAGGAAGCATAGAAAAGACAAAGAAAAAAAGAATGAATATGAAAAAAGGAAAGATATTGGACCTGTGGCTAGATTGGATGCCTAATGAGTTTTCAGAAGTGTACAAGCAAACTTCTATAGTTATAGCAAATTGAGTTTCACCTTGGTCCAAACCATACAGTATCCTTCATCTGTGAATTGCATGAAGGGCATTTCACATGATCACTGAGAGTGGGACCATGCTGCTGGTACTGCCCCTGCTATCAGACACACTGTTGACCCTAGAATAGCTGCATGGAGTTGCCATTGGCATGGAAGCCTTGAACATAAACAACTGCTCACAGGAAGACTACTTCGCTGTTGATATCAACATTATTTTGTGAACTTCAGAGGTCAGGGCCATCAGCATGCTCCCACTCCCAGGTGATTATGCTATTTTCAAGTGGTTCCTATGTGAAAGAGATTTAAGGGTATTTTAGGTCTGATATTTTATGTTCCCCTCAATGAGTAGGAAATATTGTCTCATTTCAAATAAGTGTAGTTATTTAATTTTGTGACTTGGAACACTTGACTAGGCCTGGTGTCATAAGTCTCTGAGAGGAGAGAAATTATTTTACTGTACAGTTGTCCCTCTGTATACACGGATTTGGTATCCATGGATTTAAGTATTCACAGCTTGAAAATATTCTTAAAAGAATAATGATCCAAAAAGCAAACCTTGATTTTGCCATCTTACATAAGGGACACCATTTTGCTATGCCACTGCATAGAATGGAACTTGAGTATTCACAGATTTTGGTATCCACAGCAGGTCCTGCAACCAAACCCCAGAGAATATGAAGGAACAACTGTATTTATGAAAGTATTTATAAGCATTATTTTTTTAAAAAAATGTTTGCATTCAGGAACCCAATCTCTGAAGGCTATGTCATAAGACAGGATTCAAAAGAATCTTTATGGATATATTCAACAGTGTTTTAGATCTAGAGGGCCTCTGAGTAGGAAGCTAATGGTTCCGAAGACTAAGCTGCTTTTGAAGCCTAGATAATGAACAATGAACACTAGATGAGCTACCTCTGTTGTTGTTCTAGCCACAGAAATGAGCTCGTCTAGATTTGATATGTCAGGATGCAAGACTAGGTGCACAGATCTAAATTTATGCGGATTCAGGCCAAAATAATTCTAATGTAAAAGACTTGGGGTCTTGCCATACATCAAAGTAAAGCTGCAGTGCAGCAGGAAGGTTCTGTCTTCCATGCTGCCTTATTGCATGATGTCATCATTCTTCTGTTCCAGTCCTGTGGGAGACCAAGGTAAAACCATGTCTTTTTGCTAACTAGAAAAATCTGTTAGCAATAAGACATGGTTTCCCTGGTTTCCCATGAGGCCAGAATGGCAGAACACTGAAAGAATGACAACATCATGCTGTAAGGCAGCACTGATGCTTTACTTGGGCATGTAGAAAGCCCCTTACGTCATAGGCTTGGTTTGCACTCACAAACCAGTTGGGTTGGCTTCATAAGGCAAAATCCTAGACCAATAAACCATAGCTTATTACCACTCATCACTCTCTTTCTCCTGTGTACTCAGTTTTAGTGACACCATTTTGGTTTCTTAAATCAGCCTCCCTTGATGTCATTCCAAGGAGCCCTGTGGTTTAATGAATCATCCTAAAACAGGATCTTTATGAAGGTGGGGTCAGCACTGTCCCATGCTCTTCTACTTCTGGATGCCAATTTGACAAGAGATTTTTTTTTTTTAAATTAAACCTGGAAGACAGCCACACCTCTCAGCTCACTTGCATCTTTTTCTGCCTACCGGCCTATCCCCAATTCATATGTGTTTAGATAAAACAGTGCAAAATAGTCTGAAAGAGATTGTACATATTTTAGCTCCTTAGTACAATGTTTTAATCTGGAGTGCTAACACTGAAAAAAAGACTAAAATCTATCTTCGTCGTCATCCCCATCCTCATCCTCACCATCTGTTTCATGCCGATGTGCAGAAGTGTGCCTTCACAACATTGCATAAAAGAAAAGTTGACACGGCTATAGGCATGAGCCCATAAATACTGTTGTTATTTTGCATGCCAGTCATGAAGAGAAGAAACATGAACACACTTCAGGAACTGAGTGTTCAAGGTACTCTGTATAAAATTTGGAAGACTGAAAAGTGGGGGAAGAACTTCATGATGGTAAGAGCTGTTTGGCAGTGCAATAGACTGTCTTGGATGGTGGTGACTCTTTCAGTGGAGGGTTTCCTTGGAGGATTTTAAGCAGAGATTGGACAGCCACCCTTCAGTGATGCTTTAGGGCTGTATTCTTGCAGTGCCAGAGAATTGGACTAGATGGCTCTCACGGATCCCTTCCAGCTCTATGATATTACAATACTCTGAGGGTTTTTGCTGCATTGGTTTCACTTCAGAAATCAGACCAATTAATATAAGGCTCCAAAAGTAAGTTAGAATGTCAGATGGGGAGATTTTTTGAAAACACCCCCTAACTCCTTGTATGGATTTCTGAATGAGTGGTCCTTTATATCCCACCACTCTGTTCATGCCTATGTCCTACTATTCTCTCTTTTCTAAAATTAAAATCAATTAAATTTTAATGGTTAAAAAGCTGTTTTGAATTCAGAACATAGATTAAAAATGAAAATGCCATTTTAGGTGGCTAGTGCTAATTTCTGTATTGTCATAGCTTGCAAATGATATTTCAAAACCATATTCCAGAGGATGCAAGATTGCACCATACCATAGCTAGCTGCATGCTGTTCTTTTGCTGAAAGAGAGAAAGTTGCAAAGGAGATAGACAATCATGGTATTTTATGTTCTTTGACATATGTCCTACTATTCTCAATGAAACTGTTCATAGGACTGGACCATATGTCTCTTGCAGAGCTATTTCTGAAGAATCAGCAGGGGAGCATCCAGAAAAACAACTCCCCCAAATTCTTGTCTTTTGGAACTGCAATTTGGTTCATTGTTGGGACCTGAAATATTTAATAATTATTAAAAATCATATAATAACTAGAAAGGAAAAATTACTTACTCAAGATCTGGATTCTTGACAATGTCAGCCCCAGAATATAGTTTAGCAGAGTTTTCCTCTATCTTTCAAATCTGTACATCACAAAGACCATTATAACTTCTGGATGAAGGACTGTCAATGGGCCATCCATTAACCTGTGTTGCCAAGAAATCATTTGTTTCCATTATTCACACAGCTCCAGATACATGGTAAGTCATCCAGGAAAAAAACAAACCAGGGGACAAAATAGTGTGATTCAGTTTGTTATAGAGGAAGACAAAGCAGACTCATGTAAATTCTAACTTACTCCTATATTTGGGTGATGAATAGAACAGGAATTTTCTCCAGGTCTCCCTGGAAGCAAAGAAAAAAATGTGAATGCAAAACTGCTCCATTTTTCATTGCAAACAAACTATTTGAAAGACCAAGGAGGAAAGTCAGGGTTTAGACACATTCATGGGTAACACAAATCTTAATCAGCTTTTGAATCTTTGACTACACAGTGTTTCTGCTATTTTTCCACCTGGTAGCATTTGCATATTCATGCTAGTTTTTTTTTTTTAAATAGCACTAAAGTAATGATGGCACTTGGACCAAGCAAGTGAGGTGGTTCACCTTGACATGGTATGGAAAACAACACCACCACCCCCATCAGCCTACTGACATTCATGGATAGGAGAGCTTACAACCTGGACACATTTGTATGGGAGACTACAGTCCTGCAGACAGTCTGGACCCGATGTGCAACATGTCAATATATTCTGGCTGGTGAATCACATTGATCAAACATATGCAGGAAAATCCAAAGTGTGTGGAAGGGCTCTCGGCAAATGAGTCCTTGGTATGGCAGGTTAAAATGCTAACTGCAGTTGCCGTGTTCTTTCTCTGTGGTCTGTTTCACACAACACAATGATAGCACTTTGACTCTATTTTAAGGGTTATGACTGCATGTTATGGAATTCTGGGATTTGGTATCTTGTGAGGCATTCGAGCTCTCCAGATGAGAATGTTAAATACCCTTCCTTGAACTGCAAATCCCAGGATACCACAGGATGATGCCATGGTGGTTAATGTGGTATCAGAGTGCTATAATTGTGTAGTGTGGAAGAGACCTGAGCGACAGTTTCAGTGGCTTATTTGCACTGCTAATATAGCCGCTGAAGCAGAAACACCATAGTGCATTTAAAGTTATCAGACAGCAGAAAACCATGCCCATGGGACACAAAGCCAAAGAGAGGAAACTCAAATAAAAGGCGCATCTCAGAAAAAAAAACAGAAATTGTCACAGGCTGTAGAAGACATCATATTAGATAACTGATTTCACATGTTTGCAGTCAGTTCTCTCTCTCTCTCTCTCTCTCTCTCTCTCACACACACACACACACACACACAAAGAGAATGAGAGAGAGAGCACAAAATATATTTCTTTTATCTTTCCCTTGAAGAGAGCAAGAAATCAGTTTGGTTTTTTTTTATAAGTCTTCCCTTCCCCCATTGCTGGCACCATGCACTTGGAGAGGTGCCAACTTCAAAGGAAACCGATAACTGTGCTCCCCTGAACTTTTGCTGTTAGAAAGCAGCACTCAAGGGGCTCGTGATTTGAAACACAAGATTCAGGTCAAATGTCTGCAGGTCTTCAAATTAATTTCTTTTTTTGTCTCCTGCCTCCATGAAAAGAAATGAATGTGGCTCAGGCTGGTTAATCTTACTGACACTCGCTTCCTCCCCTTGGGGGAAAAAATAATACTTTCTTTCATGTCTTAATTTGGGTTCTGTTTATTCTGCCTTTGGATTGCATTGCTAACTAAAAGTGTTTTTAAATTGTATTTGATTAAAAGAAAAGTAATTCACACTTTAAATCTGAAGTAAGGGCTTCCATAATGGACTATATAAAATGTGAAGTCGAAGGCTTTCATGGCCGGCATCCATAGATTTTCCTTGGGTTTTTTTTCCAGTCTGTGAGGCTGTGTTCTGGAACAGTTTCTTTCTGACGTTTTGCCTGCATCTGTGGCTGGCATCTTCAGAGAATGGTTGGGTAGGTGTGTGTGTGGAGTTTATATACTGTGAACTCCTGTTGGGGAGGATATGTAAATTTGTGTATTTGAATGGTTAGTTTCTGGGTATAGAAATGCAAGGCTTGTTAGTGTCTGCTTGGCTAATGGTTGGTTGATGGGCAATTATCTCTAGGAATCCCCCTGTCCCTGGGTGAATTCCTTTGTAAATGTTGAGTTTGATTCTATTGCATTTCAAAACTGGGAGCCAGATTTTGTTTACTTTTGAGATTTCTTCTTTCCTGTTGAAGTTGTCCAGGTGTTTGTGGATTTAAATAGCTTCCCTATGCATTCTGACATGATAGTTGTTGGCCTGGTCCAGAATTTCTGTGTTTTTAAACAGCATTTTGTGTCCAGGTTGGTTTATAACATGATCTGCTACTGCTGATTTTTCTGGCTGGACCAGTCTGCAGTGTCTCTCACGTTCCTTGATTTGTGTTTGCACACTGCATTTTGTGGTCCCTATGTAAACTTATCCACAGCTGCATGGTATGCAGTAAACTCCTGCAGTTGTGAGAGGGTCTTTTTTGTCCTTTGCTGAGCATAGCATTTCTTGGATTTTTTTTTGGTTAGTCTATAGATTGTTTGGAGGTTATGTTTCCTCATCAGTTTCCCTATTCTGTCTGTAACTCCTTTGATGTATGGTAAAAATACCTTCCCTTTGGGTGGCTTTTTCTGAGTCTGGCTGCTCTTGTGATGTCTGATCTGGAGTAACCATTAGCCTGTAGGCCCAGTTTAGGTGCCTCAGTTCGTCCTCTAGGTAGTGGAGTTCGCAGATCTTTTTTGCGCAATCTACCAATGTTTTTCTTGTGCTTCTTTTTTGTCCTGGGTGATCATTGGAGTTCTTGTGTAGGTATCTGTCCATGTGTGGGGGTTTGCTGTATACCTTGTGGCCTAACCATTGGTTTGGTTTGTGGATGACTAGGACATCTAATAATGGCAGTGTTCCTTCCTTCTCTTTTTCGATCGTGGATTGGATATTTGGGTGGATACTGTTCAGGTGGTTCAGAAATCTTCTTCTCTGTGGTTCCAAATGGTGAAAGTGTCATCCACATATTGGAACCATGTTGTGGGCTTTTTTGGTGCTGTTTCCAGGGCTTGCCTTTCAAAATGTTCCATGTAAAAGTTTGCTAATTACTGGGCTCAGGGGGCTGGCCATGGCTACCCCATCTATCTGTTCATAGAATTCATTATCCCACTGGAAGTAGCTTATGGTGAGGCAGTGTTAGAACAAGGCTGTGATGTCCTCAAGAAATATTTGTTGTATGAGTGCCATGGTGTCCATTATGGGGACTTTGGTGAACAACAACATCAAAACTGATCAGCCTGTCTCCAGGTTTCAGTTTGATGTTGTTGATTTTTTCTATGAATTGAGCTGAGTCTTTGATGTAGTGAGGGGTTTGTCCTATGTGGGTTTGTAATTGTGTAGACAGAAACTTGGCCAAGTCATATGTGGGGGATCAAATAGCGCTTACTATGGGTCAGTCAGAGTGGATAAAATGTTTTTAAAATGTTTTTTAAAAAAACATTTTGAAAACTAGGAACTAGTTGAAGCATACAGTATATTGATGGGGCAATGAAGCAATGAGTCCACCTCATGTGGCAGAAGAGGTGTAACTTTTCTCATTAGAGGTCAGGAAATAATTTTTGCGCACCCCTCCACAACAGCACAGAAAGGTTTGCTTCCCTTGAACAACACAATAACTCAAATTGCTCTCTGACCAGCCTGGTGATGGAAGCCAAACCTGGAAAAGTGAGGGTACAGCCCCCAGGCCAGCCCTAAGGGTAGTCTCTTTCCCCACTGCCTCTCATCCTATGAGCTAAAGATATTGATCCAGAGCCCTTCCCTTCACCAAATGGGTGCCAGGAGTGTTTACTTTAACCTTACTTTTCTCTTCCCACTACCTGCCAAATTACTGCTAGTTATAGATGCCACTATAAGCCAATTGCTGAATTTGCAATATACAGTTTAGGGTAGGCAAAAAAAAAAACAAAAACAGAAAAACAAAACAAAACAGGGGAAAATGTGAAAACATATACTTGACCCTGAAGTGACTGAAGTACACTGCACAAAAGGCAAGTGGGCAGGAGGTGGAGGGTCTATAAAAGCCTATGAACACTCTGGCTCTACCCCCTCATGCCCAGCATCATGGCACCATATGTTATGACCTTAACCCCTGGTCTCCTCCCCATTGGGCCCTGCAAATTTGGATTCTCCCTTTCTGATCTGGAGGGTTTTTTTGTTGTTGTTTTGTTTTGTTTTTCTGCTGTGCTAGTTTTTTTTAACATGTATAGGGTAATTTAAATCATTAAAAATGGCATCCCCTATTTACAATAGTACAGTCTATTATGCCACAGCAGGATTCTTCTGTGTGTCCTAACCATTATATCAGCAAATACTTGTATTTAGCATGAGGGGAACTAGGGTGGTGCAATGATTTGAGAGTTGGACTACAACTCTGATGATCAGGGTTTGAATCCCAGCTTGGCCATGGAAACACACTGGGTGTCCTTGAGGAAGTCACTCTCTCAAGCTCAGGGGAAGGCAAAGACAAACCCCTTCTGAAAAAAATCTTATCAAGAAAACCCTGTGATAGGTTCTTCTTAGGGTCACCATAAGTAGGAAATGACTTGAAGTCACACAACAACAATGACAACAACTTTAGCATGAATGAAATGCTTTTAAAGGCAAGGTTGTACCCACTTAAAATGTATAGTATGAAGTTGTTTATACATTTCTTTATCTACCAAAACCAAGATAATAAGATCTTTCCCATTCTCTTCACTTACGATTTCATTTTGACTTTCTAGTCTTTCAAGTCTTTCTACTTTCTCTTTGCTTTGTGTTATAACCCCAACTGCTTGCTACACAACTTGTTTAAATTTCTTCAGTCCTTCTTTTGGTTCCATGAAATAACTTCTCAGACCTCTAATCTCTTTCCATAACTTCTGTAAAAGTTCTGGGGAAGACTCCATCTTCATGGCTTCAATAATTACAGGGTTAAAAACTAAAGAGCAAAATCCAATTCAGCCTCAATAGCTCCAATACCACCATCTGGTTATTCTCAGTGTTCCCAGCATTATCATCTTCCAATATAAATATCCTCTTTACTCAAAACTATTCAATGGTAAAATAAAAATCCTTTATCTTTTAAAGTTGCTGTTTCTTCAGTTCCTTATAAAACTTTCTTATGAGATTTTTTTCTTTTTCTTTTTAGTTGAACTCTTGTACATAGTCCTTTTCTTTCTCTGAATTTGTTTATAGAAACAAGGGAACTCACCAGAGCTGTTTGTTTTCACCACCAGTTGGAAAATTTCTTATTATAAATCGAGCCATTAAAAATTACTGAGAAAGTGAGGATTTCATGGAACCAGTATCCATTCAAGCTCATTAAGCAACCAGGGCTTGGATGCTCCCCCTGCAGCTCTTCACTGCTCATAACTTGCTTCCAACTGCCACCAATTCAGTGGCTTCCTCACAAGGAGCAGTGATCCAGAACACTTGTGGGCAATCCCTATGTTCTCTTCCTTGTCTGGAGAGAGTTCTGTCAGTTAATTAATAGCTAATTACCCAACTATTCTGCTGCTTAGCTTTGTCTGCATCAGAGCACAAAGCCAACATGTCAACCTGCCATGTTCCCCACCTGAAGTCAGTTCTATCTGTAATGTAAAGTAGGCATGCCTTAGCTCATTTGGTAACTCATAAATATGTCAAATAGTATCATGTTTTGTGTTAAGTTATTAAAGATGCAATTTATATTAAAACAGGAAAATAAGTTTGATAAGAAGGTAGATGTTGCATTCATGTCAATTTAATGCCTTTATTCCCTGCCACCTGAAAATTTTCAGACATTTTCATTTGCACTCATAATATAGTTCCCCCCCCCCCATATCCATGGATTCTTTATCCTTGGGTTCAACCAGCCATGGCTTGCAAATATATTTTTTTAAATATTCCAAGAAGCAAACCTTGATTTTGCCATTTTATATAAGGGGCACCATTTTACTATGCCATTGTATATACACTGGACTGACTATGTGACGAATGTTGCTGTCCTTGAGCAAGCAGGGATCACCAGCATTGAGGCCATGATATTGAGAACACAGCTGCGCTGGGCAGGGCACGTTTCTAGGATGGAGGACCATCGCCTCCCAAAAATACTACTCTACGGTGAACTCACCACGGGTCAGCGTAAGAGGGGCACTCCAAAAAAGCGATACAAAGACTCCCTGAAACATCTCAGGCTTGGCCAAATTGATCACCAACAGTGGTCCGCCCTGGCCTCACATCGGGAGGCATGGAGACGCACTATCCACAATGCTGCAGCCTTATTTGAGAACTCACGACGAACAAGTCTTGAAGAGAAACGACAACACAGAAAGAATCACAACCCAAAAACATCACCCAAGGAGACCTTCTGCTGTGCTTTTTGCAACCGGACTTGTTTATCTCGGATTGGCCTTTTTAGTCATCAGCGCGCTTGCAGAAAGCGCGGGACGAGTCCTTCCTGAATCTTCGTTTGCGAAGAAAAGCCAGAGAGAGAGTATATAATGGGACTTGAGCATCCAGAGATTTTAGTATCCATGGGGGGGTCCTGGAACCAAACCCCAGCAGATGCCAAGGTCCCACTGCATATGAGTCCATCTAGCTGTCTTCTTGACATCATGTCTGAAAGTTGTATTTAAAGGTGCACATCAAGAATGATTACATACATGCCAAGTATTAGAGATGAAGATTAATTGCCTGTGCTTCTCTCGTGGCTATGGCATTACCATAGTTATTAACAAGCCGGTAAATCCATATTGCCAATGGCAGCATTTGTTTTTAAAGGCTAGACGAGGCCTGTCCCATTCTGACCCAGCAAGTTAAATACCTGTATACTGGTCAAATTCTGTTGTGTTCCTCACCTTGTGTTTTTCTGTTCTACGAAGTCAGTAAAACAGGAAGTACAGTACTGTGCCCCAATATGTAAATTACATGCATGCTTTACACAATCTCACCTAGTATTTTGTTAATCTTCTCAAAATTTCCTCCCCATTGTCAAAATTGTAATTTATCTGCATAGAAGAAGGGGGGAAAGTAAAAAAAAATGGCAATTCTCCTCAGGTTTCTAAAACATACTTGATATCTTTTGTCCATGTTAAGATGCTGGAGGATTAACCACATTTATCTCCCAATAGTTATGTTAGGATCATTTTATGTGGCTGCCATGTGTTATCATCTGTGTTTTTCCCCAGATGTAATCTTTGTTATTTTGCTATGGAAAAGAACCAGTTCATGAACCGAGGACAGAGAGAGAGTGCCTCACCACAAAATGAGAGAGAGGAGTGTTCTCCACCTGCTCAGACCACAAGACATCTCTGATTAACAAGGGTAGAACTTGAAGAACGCAACCCACAGGGAGAGCAAATCAGAACAGAAACATACCCATACAAAGCCATATCAGAAGGCTCTATGCAGAATATATACACATGGTTCATTAACTACAACCCAAGTGAATATGAGCTGCATCCCTTGTGTAGCATGCTCCTAAGTATGTACTCAGATGTAAGTCCCACTGTGTTCAAAGGAATTTATTCCCTTTAAGAGTAACTTTAGTTTTACAGTGGCTTATTATGCAGAAGTGAGTTCAAAGGAGTTTACTTCAAGGTAAATGAGTGTGGGATTGCAGTCTTATTCTTCCATTCCTACTAGGAGATTTTTCACAAGATTGCTACTGCAACACATCAGTCATGCTAGAGCAAGTTGTGTGAGGTGCTAGATAATCAAAGAAGCTTCTTTTGTGTGTATGCTTTTTCTTCTTGGGCTAAGTGATGGGATAAACAGTTCAGCAGTTAATGCCATTAGCAGACAAAGTAGGGAAGTTCATGGCAAACATGTATTGAGCCAAGAAAGACAGTGACATATTGGAGTTTCCTAGCTACATAAGCAATTCCAAAGTTAGAATGTTAATTCCACTTACTTGCAATCTTTCGACTTGTCTCTTAAACTACACAAATTCTCTACCACCTAGCAAAGACTATCATGGTCTTAATGTTAATTTTCATTATACCCATTTCCTATTGTTTGCTCAACTCCAGTAAAATTTAAGCAGTCTATATTTGCATTTCTAAGCACATTAATTAGTAGTAATTGCTATTGAAATCAGAATAATCTACTGTCAATGAATTATATCTAGTATCACATTGTATGCCTTGAAGTATACATTTGGAGTCCATTGTCATTTTATAATATTGTTTGCATGTGATAACCTTGTCATTAGTCATTTATGCTAATACAATTCTTTTCTTATTAATATGCAGTTACGATTCTGGCAACCAATAAAACAACACTAGATTTTTGTGGACCGAGTCAGAGAAATAACGAGACCACACACAAATATGGGGTAAAATAAATGATATTTATTTATTAATTCCTGCCTATTTATTCCCATTAAATCTTCAGCAGGGGGAGGCAAACTAGTGTGGGAGCAGCTGGGCCGGATCGTCCCTCTTGGACTTATGCCCCCAGCTTCCCTGGGTGAACACCTGAGCCCTTTCGCGCAACCCCAAGTCGTGGAGTTGCTCTCAAGCCGGCTCGTGTCTGGAAGGTCAACCCAAAAGCCCCTCACCCAGTGCATACGTATTAAGGTGAGGGGGGTATCCTTCAGGCCAACCCCAAGGTAGGTCTCCTTCAGTTCTCCCAGGTCGTACGGCCTAAGGAGACCCTACCGGAGACCAAACCTTCACCAAAATCGGTGTCATAGGTGCCCACCGAACTCTACGCCTCCCCCTTCCCACCACAGATAAGGGGCAAGTGTCTGCTTCATCCCTTATTCCCCCACTTGCTCATCCAATAAGGCCCTCAACCCCTGCTGAAGATCAGTCAGAAAAATTAAATTTCCCATGTCGGAGAGATGAACACCGTCAGCCCTGTAGAGTTCGGGCCTCTCAAAGACAATTTTGGGATGTGCCAAATACCTCACCCAACCCTTAATTAGAAATGTATAAACCTGTCTGTTTACTGTCTGTTGGGCCTTGTCAATCAGACAGGGGTTCCCCTCCCCTCGTCACAGCTGTCTGGGCAAAATGGCTGACCACATAATGGTGACTGAAGGCCAGCATGACCCTATCACCATCATATCATGTGTCGCCTGAAGAATCAAGGCCTTACCTTTCAGCAGGCCTAAATCATTCCCTCCTAAATGGAGGACAAGTATGTCTGGCGGAGGCCCCCGTCACTCCCCAAACAACACCGACATGAGCCCATGCCAGTGAAGGCCCCTCTTCCCCAAGCATTCTATGGTCACCCTGTCTCCCAGGCTGAGGTGAGGCCCCAAATGGCTAAGCCAGCTCTGGCAGGCTGCCCAGTAAACCATACTGTGGCTGCAAATCAGCACCCTGCGTCTCACCATCACTGGTCTAGCACCTGGAAGACAAAATGGAAAGGCAAATTTAGTGAAGTAATGGGTGAATGTACCTCCTGTAAGTGGAGGATTTCCATCGCCCCATTTGCTAGATTGCTGCAGGCGTCATCCCCATGGCAGCAGCTGTGGACGCAGCCCCTATACGAAAAGAATGAGTACCAAAACAGGCTCCCGACAGCCCCAGTTGTCTCAGAGCCTTCGCTGTTATGGCCCAAAACTGGTACCTAGTCAGGGGGGAAATCAATGTGAACAAACAATGGGCCATGTCTGGGCCCGCGTACCTGCATGTAACTCTGCAATGCCAGAACCAGGCAGATCTCTGGGTTGCTGCAGCAGGATAATCAAATTGTTTTACCCCTGCCTAACTGATCGGTTTTGGAAAAACATATCATGACAATGACCTCCTGGTCACTGACCTGTACGTTCCTCCATTTCAGGGCCCTTTTTGACTTGTCTAATTTTGATGACATGACGAGCTCATTAACTCATAAAGCACCGAAGAATGCTATGAGAGAAGCTACGTGGAAAAGCAGCGCTTCATACGTAGAGGAACAGAGCCCTGTCCACAACCTGTGCAAGCCCTTCAGAATCACCGGGGACAGAGGGGCCCTAGAATCAGTCTTCCTGCCCCTTTCTCTGGCCCATCCCTCCAACACTTCTTAAGCTGAAAGTCACCCATATTATTGGCAGTGCCTTGGGCTTTAAGCCAAAACGCCAATACTGACAGCCTGCTACGTATTGTTTGAGGTGTGATGCCCCTCCTGTGTAAGAAAACACAGTACCTCATGAGGTGTGTCACAGGGGCATTCATCCCTTGAGTCAAACCCTCCTGTTCCCTAAACTTGGACAATTCCCTCACTGTGTGGGCATACCCTTTCCTGGTGCTAGGTGCGACTGACATACTCAGGGCCCTCCAAATCTCGGACTCCCAAGTTGCCATAGGCTTACCGACATCTTGTCATCCACAGGTGTTGCATCTGGAGCCAGATCTCTGAAGTGCTCCATCTGCATGCGGGAAAGAGTGTCAGCGATCTCGTTTTGCACACCGGCAACATGCCGTTCAGCAAACAAAATGTTATTCTGAAGGCACTGCAACATAAATTCCCTAACTAACCACATAACCCTTGCTGACTTTGAGGTAAGGGTATTTATCACCTGAACAGTTGCCAAATTGTCGCACCAAAAACGTACTGACGAATTAGACAATTCATCCGCCCAGATTGTGGTGGCCACCAGAATCAGAAAGAACTCAAGGAACGTAATTTTGGATGGGGACGTGTAATTCCTGTCCCCGTCCAAAATGCTGGCCGTCTGCTTGCATACCAGCGGCTGCCAAAATAAACCCCGAACCTAGTAGCCCCTGCTGCATCAGAAGTGATCTGAAAGGCCCCTTGTAACTTCCTTTCCTCCCGCCAGAATGAGATGCCATTGAAATGATCCAAAAATTCTTGCCAAATATCAAGGTCCTCCTTGATCTCCTCCGTAATTCGAATCTTATGGTGAGGCAGCTGGACCCCCGCAATGGCATCACACAATCAGCGAAGGAAAGCCCTTCCTGGGGCCACCACCTTGCATGTGAAATTCAGGTGTCCAATCAGAACCTGAAATTCCCTCAGGGTGACCTTGAGTCTCCCTTTAAAAGCAAAGACCCGTTCTCGCAAGTCTGTTACCTTGGAATTAGCCAAACGGCATTGTTGATTGACCGAATCAATTTCAATACCCAGGAAGGTCAACTGTTGTGCTGGTCCCTCAGTCTCTTCAGGCGCTAAGGGGATACCCAGTTCCTTGGTCATTTGTTCAAACTGCTGCAGCAAACGACTGCATGCCCCTGAACCTGGTTGGCCTATTAATAAAAAGTCATCCAAATAATGGACGACCCCCCTCATTTATGTTCTGGCCTTCAATGCCCATTCTAAAAAGGTGCTGAAAGTCTCGAAGGCCCTGCAGGAGACTGAACAACAACATGTTGTCTAGTATGCAATATGTATTTCAGGTGTTTTAACAGTTTTTAAGTTAGGTCTTAAAAGTACTGTTTTAATTGGATGCATGGTTTAATGCTTTTTGCTTACTCCAATACTCCATATTGTTTTAGCTGTTGTCTTTTAACTTATATTATAAGTTACTTTGAGTCCTATTTGGAAGAAAAGCAGGATATAAATAAAATAAAATAAAATAAATGTCAGGGTTGGAGCCAATTAGAGGCCAGAGGCCTTTCTAGAATGGACTGAAACCAGCTGTGGTTGATGTTTTCACCCAGACCACACATGTGAAGAAAGCCCTAAGACAGAAGGAAACTCTGTATGTTGTCATCTTCCTATGCTATTCTGTCTGTTTCATCGTAATAACAAATGCTTAATAGATTTCTTGCTCCTGACTGGATTTGACTAAATCATTTGATCATATTGTTGCTCTTCTAGAAAGTTCTTTGTAATTACTACATTACCAAAGAGCATCCAGAACCTTGGCTGGGAAAACAGCATCAACCCAGACATTAAACATATTTGTTCCTGTGAGATGGATATTGAAGAGTTAAGTGCTGGCCACTGTAGAGAAATACCTCTTTCCCAACAAGTGAAAGGGTTGAATGAGGCTGAAACAAATGTTTTGTCCCCACACAAATACAGATGAAAGATTTAAATAAATGATTTTTTTAAATTTAACATCCTTTCCTTTTTTGACTTCTTTGTGCCAATGTTATTTATCAGTCCCTGTGTCTGTAACATTCACTTTTGCTTTTGAAAAGACTTATACCTGGAAAAATTAGTGTTACCAAGAAGTGTTGCTCTTCCTGCTGGCTAACCATTCTTTTTGCTAGGCTGATCACTGGCTAATAATCCAAGATGATCTGATGATGTTTCATTAGTAGGAGCTGAGACAGGAAATGGCCTTCTGATGGCAAAGAATCTTTGTGGGAGTCTGCATGAGCTACCAGGTGCTATAGGCTATATTTCAGAGGAAGGAGCTTAGCAAAACCACCTTCGAGTATTCCTGACTAAGAAAACCTTATGCAATTTATGGGGTCTCCATAAATCAATAGGTGACTTGAAGGCACATACATGTGCATCAGAGCTGAGAAAAAGGACATACTGTTTGAGGTGGGGGAAGAAAGGAAGCAGAAAGCTGGGGCAGCTGGAATTTTTGAGGACAGGGGAAAGAACATGTAAAAATTGTTATCTAGAATTAGCTAGAAAAAGATACAGGCTTGGAGGACTGTCAGGCTGCACAAATAGCTATCTTGAAATCTAGTGCAGGCTGTTCTATCCTTTTAAGACAGTATGTATTCATTGTGCTTTATTTATTTGCAAATAATGCCAATATTACAAAGACACCAGATGTCCCCTGTTCTCTAATCGAAAAGGAAAACAAACCTTATTTCATTTCCAACAGAACTATTCACTACGTTCAAGGGAATGGAAATCAGATAGTGACGTGATTGCTTTCCCACTATGTATTGTGTCAGAACAATAAATGTAACTTTATACAAAGCAAAGCTATAATATCTTTGAAGTGTTGACTGGCCAATAGCAGCCAGAATGCTCTGCCATGGTCTATGTTATATAACTTTACACATACTGAGCTGTGTAGCAAAGGTGCTAGCAACCCTGCTAGTGAATTGCAAAGATGCATCAAGGGCACCATCAAGAGTAAATCGATGCACATCAGGTCCCATTGTGTATCAAGTTCCATTGTGCCCTGGATCCCATTGTCCATCAGTCCTGCTGTGCATTGGTCCTGATGCACAATAATCCCAAAGCTCAATGGTCACTTTGCTGACTCTGCATAGTGATGTCACTACAGCCCCTTGCTCAATATAGACATTGTGAAACTGCTCAGTTCTATTTCCCGTAGACATTAGTCCCTTACTGAATTCTGGCCACTCTTTCTAATTATGACTGGATAAATCATACCAGCAGATGCTCCATCAGTGCAGCTTTTTTTTCATTATTATTGTTTATTGGTTTCTTAATTATCCTTTAAGCTTTCACTTCCTGATGTCCATTACAGTAGAAATCAATATTACAAACATCAAAATGTTGCTCATATATAAACATCAAAGGCGTAACTCAGATATATCCAATGCCTTACACATATAAATCAATCTGATGCTTATTGATACTATACATATTATAAACATCAAATATGGAGATTTACTACCAAAGACTTCCTTTATCAAGTCGTGAGTCACATTTTCCTCATTAATTCTTTGGATTTTTCTTGTTCCCCATTACTCGTCTCTACTGACTCTAATTGATATTTTTATCCTTTTCATGTATTTATAATTATTTATTTATTACATATAATTATCCGTTTCTGATTTTTTTTCCACACTCATCCCATATGTTTTATTGATGATGATGATACTTTATTACGGTCAAAGACCAGCATAAAACAAACAAACAAACAAACAAAAACTTTAAAACAATAAGGTTAAATTAAAATAACAAAATAAAATTAAAATAATGCATAAGTACTTATGCATTAATATTACATTAACAAGCAATACAGTAAAAAGTGCATACATAAGATAGTTTATACAACTAAGTGCTTTGTTTTTAAATCGCAAGAGGATAAATCTATCTGCTAAGAAGGTAAAATAAATCAATTTAGGAAGAAAGTAAATTTAAGTTAGAATAAAAACAACTTCTGTCAGCTAGATTAAAGTAATTCAGATGCAATATGTTCTGCTATCTTAGATTTAGATTTAATTTTGCTTTTCCTGCAAGTAATTGCAGATGCACAGAATTGTGCCACTTTACAAGTTATCTGTGGGTTGCAGTCTGACAGAAGGTATTTTAAGTAAAAAGTATCTGATCTCCCCGTTTTATTTAGAAGGATTAGGGTGATCATATCTTTGCGGGCAACACAGTAAAAAGGACAGTGGAATAATACATGATTGATCGTTTCAATGTTTTCTGTATTACAAGGGCATATTCTCTCAAGCACAGGAGTCTTATGGTATTTACCCTCAAGGTATGCTGAAGGTAATACATTTAATCTGGCTAACAGGAATGCTTTCCTGTGTTTGGGTATTGTTAGATTCATCAAATAATTTGCCATAACAAATGTACCAGCACAATCCCAATAGTTGAAATATTTCGCAGACACACTACGATGGTTTTGGAAATCTGTATCCTTTATACGTTGGAGTATAGTTATTTTAGCTTTTGAGTGCCCCATGGATCTAAGAGTATCTGGCGGGAGACCCATGTTTTGTAATTTTGTAGTCAATGTTTTTTTCGATTTAGATTGGAAGGTGTCCGTCAGAATTAATGGCACAAGACCCATAGGCAAAAAAGTCAATTTTAACCAAAGATTTACTGTCATTATCAATATTCGGGCCTCCATAGAAATTTGTCCAGTCTCCAGATGAAGTATTACATTCGGGACACAGGTCGGGACTCCTGTAATAGCTCTTAGGAATTTAGTAAGTACAACTTCAAAAGGCTTGTAGTCCTCATTTGCATAAATCTGACAGCCGTACAGCATTTGTGATATTACTTTACTAATGAAAACTTGAATTGCTGCAGGGATATATTGGCCGCCTTTGGTATAAAAAAAGGAAAGGAGTGCTTTAGTACTTCTTTGCACGGTTGCAATGATGTGCTTCGTTTGCAGAATCCAAGAACCTGTTGACTGGAATATTAGACCTAGATATTTGTATGAGTTAACCTGTTCTATTGGTTGATCATCTATCTGCCATTTGTGCTTAATCTTTTTCTTGTTAAATATCAGTATCTTTGTTTTACTATAGTTTATTGTCAACAGCTCCTCTTTGCAGTAACAGGCTAGCACACTTAGAAGATGTCTCAGGCCTATTCTTGTTTGAGATAAGAGTACTGCATCATCTGCATATAATAACACAGAAATTGGTCTGTCAGCTAACCGGGGTGGATGAGAGTTTATCAAGTTCAGATGTCGAACTAAGGAGTTGATGTAGAAATTGAATAAGGTAGGGGCTAAAATACAGCCCTGTCTTACACCAACGTGAGTAGGTATTTTCCTTGTTAGATGACCCACAGGACTGCATCTGACTTTTAAGGAAGTATTTTCATATAGCTTCCTTATAAGTAACACCAATCTCTTGTTGATGTTATAAGACTCAAATTTTATCCAAAGTTTTTCCCTGGAGATTGAGTCAAAAGCTTGCTTAAAGTCGATAAATGCAGCATGAAGACCTTCATTGACTGGTGCATATTTTTCAGCCAGATGTTGAAGGATAAGTCCTTGGTCAACTGTACTTCGACCTGTTCTGAAACCGGCTTGCTTATCTGCAAGAATGTTCTCTTGATCTATCCAGTCAATCAGTTTTTCATGGAGATAGGAAGCATATAATTTGCTGATTATGCTCAGAAGACTAATGGGTCTGTTATTGGCTGGGTCTGATTTTTCTCCCTTTTTGTAAATAGGAATAATAATGGCTAATCCCCAATCCTCAGGAATATATGCCATGTGGTTAATCCAGGTAAACAAATTTGAGAGAACAGGTGCCCACCAGTCTATGTTTGTTTTTAATAGCTCTGGTGGGATATTGTCACAGCCTGGAGCTTTGCCCACTTTTAAGTTTGAAATCAGGAGATTTATTTTCTTTTCAGAAACCGGGGGCCACTTTGGGAGATTACTTACATCTGTCCTGAGATCTAGATAGTTGGATCTGTATGGAGCAAAAATAGAACTAAAATAAGATTCCCAGCAATTTGGAGAAATGTGGTAATCTATATTTGGACTTGGTTTTGGTCAGGCCATGGACACCACTTGCCAGAAGGTTGCAGTCTTTTGTCCTTGACGCATTTATTAAGGTTTGCCATGTTGCTCTTATATCCTGATCTTTTTTTGATTTAATTAATTTTTTGTAATTCTTTTTTAACACAAACCATTCAGGAGGTAGAGTATGCAAATTCTGCTCTCTATATTGTTGATATTGCATTATTAAAGATTTTTTCATGGCGATGCATTCATGGTCAAACCATCGCTTGGAATTTTTCCTATAGACTTTTGATACATTTGATGGTTTCAAGCAAATTTGCAGGTTTGAAATTAATTCATGGAATATAGAAAAAACTATTTCTGGAGAATCTGCAGTCAACAAAGCTTCATGTTGGTTTGGAACGGTATCCAAATGTAATAGTGTTATTGTCTTTTGGCTTACTGTGTTTGTCCATTTCAACCTTGTAAATCTTTTTTCAGCATCAAGGTTTAGCATCTCAGTGCACTTTATAAAAGTATTCCGGTTGACAATGATTAGTTTTAATACTAGAAGAAGATGGTCACTCTCTAATTGTTTACTCACATGGTAACTGGATATGGTATTTAGCAGACTGTATGAGGTTATACAATAGTCTATGGTGGAAGCTCCTGTTCCAGATAGAAAAGTGTATTCTCCTGGTGTATCGTCTTTAACTCTCCCATTTAGGATAATTAAATCAAATTTGTTTACCAACTGCATTAAATGAAGTCCGTTATCATTGCAATGATAACGGACGCCTCCTGCTAGAGTTCTGTGCAGAACAACAGCTGACTATTACAAACACAATCTTTCAGCAGAAAGATAGCTTGAAGACAACCTGGATGCATCCCCGATCCAAACATTGGCACCTCATTGACTACGTTCTAGTCCGTCAGAGAGACATTCGTGATGTCCGTCATACACGAGTGATGCCCAGTGCAGAATGCCAAACAGATCATCGCCTTGTCAGATGTAAACTAAATCTTCATCTTAAGTTCAAACCTAAGAGGGGTGGCATCTTAAAGAAGAGGCTCCAAGTCAACAATCTTCAACAAGCTACCATGAGAGACAACTTCCAGGCAAATCTACAAACGAAACTTGAAGACCATCCTACAGATCCTTCTCCTACAGTGCTTTGGCAACATATCAAAAACAGTATCCTCCAGTCTGCAGAAGAATCCCTTGGCTTTTCCCACAAGAAAAATCAAGACTGGTTTGATGAAAACAACCAAGAGATCCAGGAGCTGTTGGCAAGGAAGAGAGCTGCTCACCAGGCATACCTCGCCCAGCCAACCTGTCATGTAAGAAAAGCAGCTTTCCGCCTCACATGTAGCAAACTACAACAAAAACTCCGAGACATGCAGAACAAGTGGTGGATCAATATAGCAGAAAAGACACAACGCTGTGCAGATCTGGGTGATCATAGAGGATTTTATGAAGCTCTTAAAGCAGTGTTTGGACCTACTTACCAGGTCCAAAGCTCCTTATACAGTACAGATGGTCAAACATTAATTACTGATAAAGCCTCCATCCTGAATCGTTGGGCTGAACATTTTCAAAGTCTCTTTAGCACCAACCGAGTAGTCCAAGCCTCAGCTATCCAATATATGATACAAAAACCAATGAAAAATGAATTGGACATAGCTCCCACTTTGGAAGAGACCCTTAAGGCCATACAGCAGATGAAAAACGGCAAGGCAGCTGGGATTGATGGAATCCCACCTGAAGTTTGGAAACACAGAGGTCATGCACTCCACGAAAAATTCCACGAATTCCTTGTGAATTGCTGGGAAAAAGGGGAACTGCCATCAGACCTCCAAGATGCAGTCATCATCACCCTGTACAAGAAAAAAGGAGCAAAATCCGACTGCTCAAACTATCGAGGCATAACACTGCTCTCTATTGCTGGAAAAATCCTTGCAAGGATACTCCTGAACAGGTTAGTTCCTGCTATTGCAGAAGAACTTCTCCCTGAAAGCCAATGTGGCTTCAGAGCCAATAGGAGTACTACAGACATGGTATTTTCCCTTAGGCAACTGCAAGAAAAATGTAGGGAGCAGAACAAGGGTCTCTATGTAACATTTGTCGACCTCACCAAAGCCTTTGACACTGTAAGTAGAAAAGGTCTGTGGCAGATCATGGAAAGACTAGGATGTCCCCCCAAATTCCTTAAAATGATTATCTTGCTACACGAGGGACAGCGTGGTCAAGTCAGATATGGCGATGCTCTTTCAGAGCCCTTTCTAATAACTAATGGAGTGAAGCAAGGTTGTGTTCTTGCACCAACTTTATTTACAATCTTCTTTAGCACGATGCTCCAAAGGGCTATGGCAGAGCTTGAAGAAGACGACGGCATCTATATACGCTACCGTACTGATGGTAGCTTGTTTAACTTAAGCCGTCTGAGGGCTCACACTAAGACTCTAAACTATCTAGTCCGTGAGCTGCTCTTCGCCGATGCTGCTGCCCTTGTTGCCCACACAGAAGCAGCTCTGCAGCGCCTAACATCCTGCTTTGCAACAGCTGCAGAGCTGTTTGGGCTAGAAGTCAACCTGAAGAAAACAGAAGTTCTTTACCAGCCTGCACCACAGGACGAGCACCACCATCCCCACATTGCCGTCGGCAAATCAGTGCTCAAGTCCGTTCAGCAGTTCACCTACCTGGGAAGCATCATCTCTTCAGATGCCAAGATTGACAAAGAGATCGATCACAGATTAGCAAAGGCATATAGTGCATTTGGAAGACTTCACAAAAGAGTCTGGAGCAATAAACACCTGAGGCAAAGCACAAAAATCAGTGTGTATAGAGCCATCGTACTGTCTATCCTCCTTTATGGATCTGAAACATGGGTCACCTATCGCCACCACCTACAACTCCTCGAGCGCTTTCATCAGCGCTGTCTACGCACAATCCTAAATATACACTGGACTGACTACGTGATGAATGTTGCTGTCCTTGAGCAAGCAGGGATCACCAGCGTTGAGGCCATGATATTGAGAACACAGCTGCGCTGGGCAGGGCACGTTTCTAGGATGGAGGACCATCGCCTCACCAAAATACTACTCTACGGTGAACTCGCCACGGGTCAGCGTGGGAGGGGCGCTCCAAAAAAGCGATACAAAGACTCCCTGAACCAACATCTCAGGCTTGGCCAAATTGATCACCAACAGTGGTCTGCCCTGGCCTCACATCGGGAGGCATGGAGACGCACTATCCACAATGCTGCAGCCTTATTTGAGAACTCACGCCGAACAAGTCTTGAAGAGAAATGACAACGCAGAAAGAATCACAACCCAAAAACATCACCCAAGGAGACCTTCTGCTGTGCTTTTTGCAACCGGACTTGTTTATCTCGGATTGGCCTTTTTAGTCATCAGCGCGCTTGCAGAAAGCGTGGGATGAGTCCTTCCTGAATCTTCGTTTGCGAAGAAAAGCCAGAGAGAGAGAGATATGAAGTCCAGCACGGTTCCAACCCTTATCTTTTGAATGTCTTATGGGTATAGGATGATCGACCTCGGTTTCTGGGCATTTTAGTTTCAAAAAAGAATAAAGAGTTTGATCTGATTGGCCTATTCGGGCATTCAAGTCACCTGCCATAAGAATATGTGCTTTTGGATAAAGGCTTGTTAGATTAAAGATACATTCTTCTAGATTTACCCAATTAATTTTAATCGGCTGTTGGAGATTTGATGGGGGGAGATATACGTTTATTATCGATAAACTGAATGACTTGAAGTTGATAACCAAGGACATTGCTAGGTTTAGTAAGGAAGTTGACCTTGTAATTTTGGCTTGAATGTTGGTGGATATTAAAATGGCTAAGCCACCTTTTGAACATCCTCCTCGGAGGCTAGGTTCTGCATCCAATGAGAAAGTGGAGAATCCATTTACAGCTAGATTTTCTCTTGCCCAAGTTTCCTGTAATAGTATAATATCATAGTTAGATATGAAGTCCAAGAAGTCTGGGTCCACTGCTTTACTGAGCCAGCCAGCTATATTCCAAGATAAAATAGTCAGGTCTTGTTTTCTTTGATGTAGTTTTTTGGTGTTCTTTTCTTGTCATGTTTGTAGGGATGGGTCATGGAAGTTCATAGGAAGTCTCTGCAGGTGTTGCATTGCTGCTTTGGTTAATGGAGCTTTCTTTTATGATGTTTGCTCTGTTGTTTGATAAGACCGTTCTTTGTCATTTAAAAGCTTTTTATTGTTCTGTTCATGATTATATGTTGGATGTATCTTTCCTGAAATTTCTTCAGGGTCTTCCATATACTTGATAATTTCAAAATCGAGACTTGGCCTACTAACATTTGTAAATATCTGTTTGATTTGATTAGATTGACAAGTAGGCAAAGATGGTTGTTTCACTGGTGATCCTAGCTCGTTTTCATCTAGGAATCTCATTTCAAGCCATGTAGAGGGTTCCATCTTTCTTATATTTTCAGATAGGTAAATTTCATTGTTTCTAGTCTGGGTCTCACTTAGTACAGGATTAAGGTGTGCCTTGTTTACCACATTTGATTCAGGGTGGTGTTCTCCCCCTTTAAGGGTTTCCACATGTTTCAGAGAGGTGGAGTACTTTGTAATATCATGTTTCATTGTATTATATAGTATTGTGTTTTTATCAGAGCACAACCCATCTAAATGGGATTTCAAAAGATCTAGTCTCGAAATTATTTCAACTTGTGCCTCCGTGGGGAGAGTACAAAAAGAATTTATTAATTTGTTTTCTTCTCTGTCAAACAGAGTATTCTTAGTAGGAAGTAGTTTAATTGAATAAGAATTCTTTCTTTCATCAAAGTATGAGCATTTAGGTGTTTCGAGAACTATTAAATTTTGTTGATGGTCATCTTTGCTCTGATTTACTTTGCGTGTGGGAACTAGTTCCTGTGGGGGAGCTTGATTCTCAAAGAATCTAGAGACTAAAATTCCATATTTTGCTAGGGCGCTCTTGCAGGCCAAAATTATATTGACTGTGTCCTTTTCAGTAAAGGTAACCACTGCACGTGCGTGGGTATAGTTGTAAAAAATATATTCGACTTGCTTTATATCCTTTATAGAGAACTTGTAAGGTTTTAATAAGTTTAATATGGTTAATAGGTGGTACTTTCGTTCGAACTGTTTAGGTTTAGGGAAGTTGATCAAGACTAGTTTTAGATGGTTTAATTTTAAGTTCCATTTTCCATTGTTAGCAGTGTTAATGCCCGTCTCAGTAGAGGCTTTCCTTTTTAACGAGAGAAGGTTCCAGGGATCTTGGGAAATTGACTGTTCTCCTTGTATCTCTATTGTTCTTGACTGGGTTGAGTGTGTATGTAGTCCAATTTTCTTTATTAATTCGGGCTCTTCTGTATTATCTGCTCATATCTTAGCTATTTCTTTCATTTTGGGAGTTTCAATTTTGTTTGATCTATTTTCTTTGGGAACCTTTTTCCTTAGTGATTTATTTTCACTATAGTGTAGTAGCTTCGACTTTTTGGGTCTTTTTCTCACAATAGTTTTAGTTTTTCCCTTGAGGTTTCTTGATCCCTTTGTTTTAGTTGCTCTTGTGCTATAAATGCTAATATTGTTTGATGATTTGTTTCTCGGAATACTTGGACTAATTTTAGTATTTATTGATTTGTTTCTTGGGGCACTTGAGCTGATTATGTTATTTGCTAATAATGTAAGAAGATTATTGTTTGCCAGTAAGAAAGTTTTAATATTCTCAATCTCCTTCATCAGCAAGAAAATCCATCCTGTGATTGGTAGATTCTCTGTGAAAGTGGGAGGTGTGGCTTGGTTTAGTTCCTTCTTGTCTTCAGCAAGTTCTTGTAGTTGCTTAGCAATTGCATTGTTTAACTGGATTTCGTTATCATTGGGTTGTTTTTTTTCTGGGGTGGGTGCAAGACCTGCATCTCTCATTGCTATTGTGTGATGTCCAGAAGAAAGTGCATCGGTTGGTACCTGTAAATCCACTACAGAATTTGAATGATTTGGAGCTTTTTCAGGGAGGGCAACATCTATTTTATTTTCAAGGTACTGGGTGATTTTTGTTTGCTTCCTGGTTTTGTTTGGAAGGGAGTCTGCTGCCATTGGTGTAATTCCTAAAGACTTGTATCCATTTCTCGTAAACACCATCTCTTTTTGTTTTAAGCTGCCTATCTTACTTAGCAAGGAAGAACATAAAATTGAATTATTCAATTAATAATTTACTTACAGGTTGATATTGTTCATCCACTCAAAGTTAAGTGTAAGTGAGTTCTTTTCACCCTTGTTTAGGTTGACTTTTTGAAAAGTTAAGTAACTAAAATTAAATTCTTCATTCCTATTTGAGTATATATGTAATATTTTGAAACATTAGAACAGGGTAACTGGAAATTAAAATTGTTTCAGAAAAAAATATTTCCCTACTGACCCACATTCTCTAATATTAAGACTTTGAAAATAAATAAAAACAAAGAATTTGTATTAAGGTAGAGGTTTAGTATTAAGTACCATTCGCACCCTTATTGAGTTAGTTGGTGGAAGGATTCATTTCTAAAGTTAACCTCTCCTTTTCTATTCAAAAATTAACAGTAGAAATTTATAGCACTAGAAAGCAAGGAAAACTGGCATACAGCACCAGTTGAGAAGAACTAGTTGTCACCCTCACGGGAAAGGTTCCTCCTCAACTAGCACATTAAAATCAACTACAAAACATAGAAAAACATAAAGCTAGTGTTGGAGTAAAAATTCAGTAATGGGGCATATAATCAGAAAAATAACCCTTGCCCTTAAATTTATAACCTCAAGCCTCAGGAGCTCACAGGTGCCTTGGGAGCTGCCTCTGCTGTTGTGCTGCTGTTGTTATTGCCAGGCTTCTTCCTCTGCTGCCAGGGACTCAGCAGAAGGGCTGAGAGGGCGTTTTCAAGCCCCAGGAGCTCACAGGTGCCTTGGGAGCTGCCTCTGCTGTTGTGCTGCTGTTGTTGTTGCTAGGCTTCTTCCTCTGCTGCCAGGGACCTATGTTTTATTGTAAATTCTACTTCTTAACTATTTATTTCTTTTTCTTAACAATCTCTTGACAACCAGTATACTTGATTTTAATCATTACCAATTTCTTTAAACCCTTTATACACATCATTTGTTACTTCCCAATGTTTATTATTTGATCCCAGTTTTCCCTTGTCTTATGGTTAGTTTTATTTCTTATCCTATTTGTCAATTCGTCCATTATCATCATATCTACAAATTTATCTTTCCATTCCTTTATAGTTGGTACCTCTTTTTGCTTCCATTTCTGTGCTATCACCATTCTGGCAGCAGTTATCATATATAAGATTGTTCTCCAGTATAATTTTTCCTCCTCCCTTTTCAGACCTTTTATCGTGTTCAATAAGTACGTTTCTGGTAGAAATTTTATGTTAATCTGTAAAATTTGTTTAATATTTTCATGAATTCTAAGCCAGAATTTCCCTATTTTACTGCATTTCCACCACATGTGCACAAAAGAGCCTTGGAATTTACCACACTTCCAGCATGTACTATTTTCCATACTCCCCATTTTATTTAACCTTACTGGTGTGAAGTACCATCTATGGGTAATTTTTATGTAGTTTTTCTTCAAACTTTGAGCCGCCGTGAATTTCATTGACCTGTCTCTGGCTCGTTCCCAGTCTTCCAATTTTATAGTGTGTCCTATGTCCTGTGACCATCTCATCATGTAACTATTCATCATATCCTGCTCTAGTTTCCTGGACAATAATAATTTGTATAGTTTTGATATCTGACTCTTTTTTCTTTCCATCCATATTAATTTATCTAGCTCATTTAGTTCTGTTTCTATTCCTTCTCTTTTTTGGTCTTTTCTAAATCTTTCCTTTATTTGGTAGTACTGGAACCAGTTTAGAGCATGTTTTGCCTGTAACTGTTCTTTCAAGCTTAGCGTTATAGACTCCTTTCTTGTCTCTAGTAGATCTGAATATCTCAGGCAGGTTTCCATGCTTGACCATCTAGCCTGGAAGGCTTCCTGGATTGAAACCCAAATTGGAATTTTGAAATAGAATCTCTCTTTGATTCTTTTCCACACTCTTAACAGTCCTTTCCTTAGTGAATTCTCTGTTGATCTTGTCCTTATCGTAGATCAAGTACGCGTGCCATCCAAATCTTTTATTATGGCCTTCTACATTCAACATCCTCTCATTGCTTAATTTTATCCAGCCCTTCACCCATATTAGCACAGCAGCTTCATAATATGTTCTGAGATCTGGTAAATCACATCCACCCCTTCTTTTCCCATCTATCAGATACAGTTGTCCCTCCACATTCGCGAACTTGACATTCGCGGTTTCGGTTATTTGCGGTTTTGGGAGGGCCCCCCCGGGCCCTCCCAAAACCGCGACACGGGGCCTCCAGAGGCCCCGTGAAAGACCTGGGGAGGGGTGGGGAGGCCTTCGCGGGACGCCCGGAGGCCCTCCGGAGGCCCCGCGAAGGCCTGGGGAGGGAGGGAGGGAGGGCCGGTGAGGCCTCCGCGGGGCCTAGGAAGGCCCCGCGAAGGCCTGGGGAGGGTGGGAGGGAGAGCCGGTGAGGCCTCCGCGGGGCCTAGGAAGGCCCCGCGAAGGCCCGGGGAGGGTGGGAGGGAGGCCCGGTGAGGCCTCCGTGGGGCCTAGGAAGGCCCCGCGAAGGCCCGGGGAGGGTGGGAGGGAGGGCCGTTGAGGCCACCGCGGGGCCTAGGAAGGCCCCGCGAAGGCCCGGGGAGGGTGGGAGGGAGAGCCGGTGAGGCCTCCACGGGGCCTAAGAAGGCCCCGCGAAGGCCCGGGGAGGGTGGGAGGGAGGGCCGGTGAGGCCTCCGCGGGGCCTAGGAAGGCCCCGCGAAGGCCCGGGGAGGGTGGGAGGGAGAGCCAGTGAGGCCTCCGCGGGGCCTAGGAAGGCCCCGCCAAGGCCCGGGGAGGGTGGGAGGGAGAGCCAGTGAGGCCTCCACGGGGCCTAAGAAGGCCCCGCGAAGGCCCGGGGAGGGTGGGAGGGAGGGCCGGTGAGGCCTCCGCGGGGCCTAGGAAGGCCCCGCGAAGGCCCGGGGAGGGTGGGAGGGAGAGCCGGTGAGGCCTCCGCGGGGCCTAGGAAGGCCCCGCGAAGGCCCGGGGAGGGTGGGAGGGAGTGCCGGTGAGGCCTCCGCGGGGCCTAGGAAGGCCCCGCGAAGGCCCGGGGAGGGTGGGAGGGAGGCCCGGTGAGGCCTCCGTGGGGCCTAGGAAGGCCCCGCGAAGGCCCGGGGAGGGTGGGAGGGAGGGCCGTTGAGGCCTCCGCGGGGCCTAGGAAGGCCCCGCGAAGGCCCGGGGAGGGTGGGAGGGAGAGCCGGTGAGGCCTCCACGGGGCCTAAGAAGGCCCCGCGAAGGCCCGGGGAGGGTGGGAGGGAGGGCCGGTGAGGCCTCCGCGGGGCCTAGGAAGGCCCCGCGAAGGCCCGGGGAGGGTGGGAGGGAGAGCCAGTGAGGCCTCCGCGGGGCCTAGGAAGGCCCCGCGAAGGCCCGGGGAGGGTGGGAGGGAGAGCCAGTGAGGCCTCCACGGGGCCTAAGAAGGCCCCGCGAAGGCCCGGGGAGGGTGGGAGGGAGGGCCGGTGAGGCCTCCGCAGGGCCTAGGAAGGCCCCACGAAGGCCCGGGGAGGGTGGGAGGGAGAGCCGGTGAGGCCTCCGCGGGGCCTAGGAAGGCCCCGCGAAGGCCCGGGGAGGGTGGGAGGGAGTGCCGGTGAGGCCTCCGCGGGGCCTAGGAAGGCCCCGCGAAGGCCCGGGGAGGGTGGGAGGGAGTGCCGGTGAGGCCTCCGCGGGGCCTAGGAAGGCCGCGCGAAGGCCCGGAGAGGGTGGGAGGGAGTGCCGGTGAGGCCTCCGCGGGGCCTAAGAAGGCCCCGCGAAGGCCCGGGGAGGGTGGGAGGGAGGGCCGGTGAGGCCTCCGCGGGGCCTAGGAAGGCCCCGTGAAGGCCCGGGGAGGGTGGGAGGGAGGGCCGGTGAGGCCTCCGCGGGGCCTAAGAAGGCCCCGCGAAGGCCCGGGGAGGGTGGGAGGGAGGGCCGGTGAGGCCTCCGCGGGGCCTAGGAAGGCCCCGCGAAGGCCCGGGGAGGGTGGGAGGGAGGGCCGGTGAGGCCTCCGCGGGCCCTAGGAAGGCCCCGCGAAGGCCCGGGGAGGGTGGGAGGGAGGGCCGGTGAGGCCTCCGCGGGGCCTAGGAAGGCCCCGCGAAGGCCCGGGGAGGGTGGGAGAGAGTGCCGGTGAGGCCTCCGTGGGGCCTAGGAAGGCCCCGCGAAGGCCCGGGGAGGGTGGGAGGGAGGGCCGGTGAGGCCTCCGCGGGGCCTAAGAAGGCCCCGCGAAGGCCCGGGGAGGGAGGGGGAGGGGTGTAGTTATTCACGGATTTTTCACATTCGCGGGGGTCCGCGGAACGGAACCCCCGCGAATGTGAAGGGACGACTGTATTTCCATTTTATTCTTGCCTTCTTTCTATCCCATATGAAGTTTTTTAAATCTCTTTCCCATGCATCAAAGATCTTATCACTAGATATTATGGGTAAGTTTTGGAATAAATACATTATTTTGGGAAGGATTACCATCTGTATGGCCGCTATCTTTCCTAGTAGTGATAAGCCTAATTTTCCCTATCGTTCTAAGTCTTGCTTTATATTTGACCAACATTTTTTGTAATTGTTCTCGTATAGGTCTCCATTCCTCCTTGTGAGCCAGATTCCCAGGTATCTTACTTTCCTTCCAATTTCACTTTGCGATTTCTTTTGTAATTCCTCCTCTTCTTCTTTATTCATATTTTTTGTCAGAATTGTTGTTTTGGTTTTGTTCACTTTAAAACCTGACAACTCACCAAAAGCTTTCATGGTTCTCATAAGCTCTTCAATTCGCTCTTCCGGATTTTCCATGATGATGACCATATCGTCTGTGAAGGCTCACAGCTTGTAATTCTGTCCTTTTATTTTTGCCCCTGGTATCTTCTGGTTTGCTCAGATATTATTGTTCAGTACTTCCAAAGTCATTATAAACAAGAGTGGGGAGATAGGACAACCTTGCCTGGTTCCTTTTTTTGATTGCTATTATTTCAGATTTTTCTCCATTTACGATAAGATTTACTGTTTGTTTTTTGTAGGTCTGTTTTATTCTTTTACCAAAAATTTCTCCCATCCCCATTCTTTCCATCACTTCCAACATGAAGTCCCAGTTTATGTTGTCAAATGCCTTTTCGGCATCAATGAACATTAGACCTAGTTTCTGTTATTTCTGCCATAGAAATTGAAGCGTTCAAAGATTGTTTTTGCACATCACTTATTTTCTTGATGTTATGTTCATCTAGATATTTTTTCATTCTTTCTATATATCCACTGTCCCTTTCTATATCTCCATATAGTTCAGCATAGAATTCTGTGAATATTTGTTTTATTTCATCTTGATTATAGGTCATTTTTCCTCTGTTCCTAATTTCAGTAATCAAGTGTCTCTCTTTTTCTTTTCTCAGTTTCCTCGCCAACCATTTTCCTGATTTATTAGAAAACTCGAAGTTTATCTGTTTTGCTCTCTCCAAGTTTCTTTCTATTATTGTCATAATTTCCCAATCTATTTGTTTTTGAATTAACTTTATTTGTCTGATTATGTTCTCGTTTGATGTATTAACTCTTAATTCTTCTTCTCTCTTTCTTAATTCTGAAGTCAGAAATTTAAGTCTGTCAGATTTTTGCTTTCTCAACTCTGATCCTCTTTTAATCAACAGGCCTCTGATAACTACCTTCCCCGCGTCCCAAATTGTTTTCATCTGACATTCCTCTGTATCATTTTCAATAAAGTATTGTTTGACTTTTTTCAGTTGCTTTAGAAATTTTTCATCTTTTAATATGCTTTCGTTTAATCTCCAATTGAACACTTTCTTTTTTGATTTCATAAATCAATAGAGGTTAACAAACCACCGTGGTTGATCGTAGCTGGTGCTGAGCTAGCACGGAGCTCGCGCACCACACGTCCGACTCCTCCCCGCTCTCAACCAGAAGTCTATCAGTGGAGCTTTATAGAGGGGCCTTTGCTGTCCGAGTGGAATTGAGGAAAGTTCTAATGATGCCATACACAAAGAACAGGGATGCTAGAACATGTGGGAGTGGAGTTTAATGGGAGCTATATAAATCTGACTCACCGGAAAGGATAAGTCTGCTCAGGGAAATAGAAGACACGAGTAAAAGAGGGAGACTACATTACAGATAGATTGACTCAATCAAGGAAGCCACAACCTTGAGTATGCGAGAGCTTAACAAGGCTGTAAATAACTTGGTGTCTTGGAAGTCTAATTCACAGGGTCATTGGGTTTTATGGGAAAGGCTTTCTATTTCCTCCCACCTCCCCAGCAGTGGATCAGGAGGGATGGTTACTTTGGCTGATTCTGCGTTAAAAAAAATTGGCCACATGGCAGATAGCACAGGAGAAAAAATAATAATTTGAAATGATAGTGAGCACCTAGGGGATTGGCTGTTATTGAGTCAAAGGGATGTCTTCACATATCCCCTTTTTGAATAATTGAACCTGGAGTGAAGTCCTTTGTGAAGACCACCCCTATTTGTTTAACCACTGGACAGTTACAAACCATTTAATACAGCCTGTAATTGTGTTGGGGTGCCTGGGGTTTGGTTGTCTGTGAGAGGAGGTCAGGAAGGATCCCTGCCCCAACTGGCAATTGCACTGTGCCAACTTGTCCTGCAGATATCATTTTTAATAGCAAAATAAAAGTGGCACTGGTTGAACTCATATCTGTGTTCAGTCTCCTTATTTATTGGAAGATTCTACTAGGACTGCACAAAGCAAATAAGGCTCAGTGACATTTTCTCTAAATGGAGCCTCCTGTTGCTGTTTTCTGTAAATCATTAGTTATGAATGGAACAGTGAAATGGCAATAGCCAAGTATTTTGTATAAGTTAAAGGTTAAGAAATCCCCCTCTTTCATATAAATGAAGTGATTTAGATGGGAAAGTAAAGGAATAAATAAATGAACATATGAATTTTAGGGTTTCTTCCTACATAGTTGGAATTGCATTTTAATTGTATAGTACTTCCTGCTTGCTGTAACCATAGAATGCAAGCACAAAAACCTCAATAGGATCGGAAGATTCCATACCTTGGATCCTACTGTGTATGAATGTCCCATCACTATGACCCATCAGTCTATTCAGGTAGCTATATAGAATTGTATTGTGTAGCACAATCAAGATGGCATAGACTTTACTGAGGTAAGTCAGAAGAGGACACATTTGCACTAGGCTAAAATCATAGGGAAAATTCACTGATTTAAGAAGTGACCTATGATACCTATAAATCTTCCTAAACATGGTGTACTCCCGATGTTTGGGACTACAACTTCCAGCAGCCCCAGCCAGAATGGCCATTGATGAATTATAATAGGAAATAGAATCCAAAAAATGTGGAGGGCCCCATGTTGGGGGAAGATAATCTCTGTAGAGGCCTGGATCTCCATAACACAGGGAATTCTACTGGTTTACCAGAGATGTATGTAATCCACATTCTTAACATGAGTAAATCTTGATAAAGACTCAATAAGAGTGGACTCATTGAGCTGAAGAGGGGTTAGTCTAACCTACAGCTGCATGTAGGAAATATAGAGATACAGCATTCCAGACAGAAGGCCATCTTGTCTCTGCTTTAATATATGCAGTGAGAGAGAGCAACACTCACCCAAGGTGTTAGGCTCCACTATCAAAATGTTTAAATGGCAGCAATCTCATCATGCAGCACCCTTGGGTAAACCCATGGCTACTACCAAAGGTGTCTGGGTTCCACTTTCAGCAACAGCTCCTCTGGAAGTACTGAGTACTCTGGGGAAGTCATCCCACATCATCCAAGTCTCCTCAAGTCTGATCCTGGACACTAGTGGGAGAGCTTCTTCTTTGGAAAATCAACCCATTCAGTCATGACAACTGAATTGGAACCCCCAAAGAACTGAGGCACTTTCCAGGTGGCCAATGGCATGATCACATGGGGCCCGGCTCAGGAAATCATGAGGAAGTGCCATGTCAGTGAGCCACTGAGGTTTAGTGAGACAATCCCAGCAATAACATAAAAAGATATTTTAAATAAATATTTTATTATTATTATTGTATTTTTGTATTATTTTGTATTATTATTTTTATTAATTTTTTATTGATTTTTTCTTTTCCAAATAGGTATAATTGTAATATGTAAATATAATGTTCATAGGGGAAAAAAAGAGTGATTATAGTGTGTTTAGATTAAGAGGAAACATGTATTAGTGTTAGGATAAATAGTTTTATTTTTGTATTAGTAAGAAAAGAGGAAAACAATTATTATTATTTTTCTGTTATTGTAATGGCCTTTTGCGGTCAGGTGTATTTTTCAGTAGAATGGTCTTATTCCAATAAAAATTCCTAATTCCCAAATTCCTACAAACCCAGTGCTAGTCTCACTGCATGAGGAAGCTGATGGCCTACCAGCTAGCCCTTCTGACTTGGAATGCTAGGAGCCAGAGTCCATTTTCTACTCCCCCTCTTTGTAGAGCAGGTAGACTGCTTTGAGTACCACTTCAGATATAAGTTTTTATAAAAACCAAAATGCCAACTTAAAACAAACAAACAAACCTTCTACACCATCTTTTTATTTTATTTTTAATGCAGTAACATCTTCCCTTCCCTCTGAAGGGCTGCCTTGATAATGCTCTCTCTCTCTCTCTTTCTTTCTCTCCCTCTTTGTATTTTGTACTCATCTATGGAAAATAATAAAGCTTGTGCAGCCTTTAAAAATGCTATTACCATTAAGAAGTTTCTCCTACCCTTCTGTTACTTGAGCCTGTCACTTAAGTCTGCCAGATCTAGTCTGGGCAGCAGAGAACTAATTTTTGCCAGCTTCAGATATTTGAAGAATATTACAGTGTTCTGAGTATTAGTTCAGGATCCCTCTTAGTCAAACCTCTCACACAATGGACCACAGTATCAGTAGCATGGCACAAACATCCAGGATCTCATTGCTTGGTCACTGTGTTGCTGAATGGGGATCACAATATGAGCATCACAGAGGAAGTAATTGTATTAGTCACTTGGACCAGTTTATCCAAGGAGGTATGGAACCTGACTGTTTGCTTCCTAGATTTCAAATGGATCAAAATATACAGGGAACCTTGCCATAAGATCCTACCAACAGTCCTGAATGACTTGTGTATTTGAGCTAAGCCCACCACATCATGTCTTTTTTGTGGCCACCCTGGTGCTGGACTATCCTTCTCCATACACTTTAAAAAATAAATAAATCCAGAAAAGGAGTATATAAAGGAGATTTTATCAAGTCCCTGGGGCATTGTGTTCTGTTCACCAGATTGCAGGCTATGCAGACCTGCACTAAGAAACTATTGGAACTGGGCCTGATACCTCTGCATTATGGCAGTTCTGCCAATGCTGTTTTTAATTTTGTGACTTCTTTCAGTTTAGATAAATTTCCTGTGACACTTCAGTGAATGTACTAAATATGCATATACAACAATGTAAACAGTTATAGCCCATCAAAACTAATGGTTAATAATATAATACGTGAATCCTTGAACCTATCAGGTGAACTGACATACTGTAAAGGTATGTTTGGCTCTCAGATCTTTCAAGCTGGGTTGGGTGTGGGAATACAGCAGTACCTGCAGGGTGGTCCTGCATGCTTTCAACTGCTTAACATTTAGTTTTTACTCAGCATTTCTCAAGGCCAAATTTTAATAAGATTCCACATGCTTTGAAAGCTATATAGTATGCATTTACATTCCTTATGAAATGCAAGCCACTAGGAACATAAACAAGCAGATGGAATTAGAAACTATCTGCCCCACCTATATTGAAACAAGTCTTTCAACAACATATCTTTTAACAACATATTTGGTAGCATACATAATAGAAAATACAGTCAATATATAAAAGAGATTTCTATGTATTCTCTGGTTCATCTGATATTCCAACAGTGCATTGGTATCCACTGGGGCTTGGTTCCATGACCCCCCGTGAATACTAAAACCTGAGGATGCTCAAGTTCAATTAAGTCCAACGGCATAGTAAAATGGTCCCCTTATATAAAAATGGTGAACAGCAAGGTTTGCTTTTTGGATTATTTTAAAAAAATAATTTCAAGCAGTGGTTGGCTGAATCTGTGGATGCAGAATGTATAGATACAGAGGGCCAACTATATAAGGCCAAAATCAGATGTATAGTTTGGATGTTGGTAGGACTGCTGTTGAGTAAATAGGCTCAGATTTGGCCATAAGCTATCAACAGACACTTTGAAAACAGACCTTTTCTAACTTATAAGGGAGTTGTCTGTGATGTTTCACTGAGGTCATTGTAAGCACTCATACAGAACAACATTTAAATGCTTCTATCTTGTGAGCACTGAAGAACTAAATTGGAGGACTGACTATTGTGTCATTCTGGAGTCTTAAGTAAGATGCTTTTCAATAACACATATATATTTGGACTACTTTATTGCACTCGATGTGGGGCTGCCTTTGGAAAATGTTTGGAAATGCCAGCAAGTCCAAAATGCTGCAGCCAGGCTACAGGGATCATGTGACCCCCCTGTTGAAACAGCTGCATTAGCTATCAGTCCATTTCCAGGTAGAATTCAAAGTGCTGGTTTTGACCTTTAAAGCCCTAAACGGCTTGGGTCCAGACTATCTGAAAGAATGTATCTCCCTATACAAGCTGGCCCGCGTGTTAAGATCAGCAGGGGAGGGCTTTCTCTTGGTTCCACCACCTTCACAGGCACATCTGGTGAGGACTTGGGAGACAGCCTTCTCCATGGCTGCTCCCAGACTGTGGAACTCCCTTCCAAGGGAGGTCTAGCTGGTCCCCTCCCTGCTCTCTTTTCATTGGCAGTTGGAGACGTTTTTATTTAGGCAGGCATTTAAGAAGTGAATTTTAATCGGTGTGCTGCTTTTAATGTTTTGATGTTGTATTTTTTAATTGATTTTACGGTATGTTTTTAATTCATGTTGTGCTTTTAATTATGTGGAAATTAATTTAATGCTTTTTTAATTTTTGTAAATTGTGATATTTTAGCTGTAGTTTAAATTTTTGTAAGCCACCTTGAGTCCCATCTTGGGAGAAAGGCAGAGTATAAATCTAATAAATAAATAAATAAATAAAGCATTGATACTTGAGGTAAAATTTAAGTGTGTTTATATATTTTGCTTTCAAACAAAAATTGAAAGCCTTTTTGAACCTTTAGCCTCTTCTGTCAGAGAGCTTGGGTGCCTCACCAAACTACAAATACCAGGATTCCATAAGGTAGAACTATGGTGGAAAAGGTGATGCCAACCTGCTGTATTTCTGCAGTGTCGACAAACTCTTAGTCTAGTCTTCCATACTGTTTTACATGAAGCTGCTGGATGAAGTGTTGCTGGCATTTGAGGTGTGGCATCATCAATATGTTCCTCTCATCCAGCACTCTCATCTTTTTGTCAGATCAAATAGGAGCAGTTGAGGTTCTACAGAGTCACCTTGCTTGTAAATACTGTTACCCAAGGCAAACTTACTTTTGAGTAGATATATAGAGGACTACACTGCAAGATTATTTCTGCTTGTCTACACAAGCTATTTATCCCATCTTGCACCTGTTTTAGAGCCCTGCAGTCCTGAAAATGCAGGGCATTTGCCTCATTCTGCTCCTGGGCAGTCCTCACAACCCTGGGGCAGAGATGAGTCTAAGATTGGGGGAAGGCAGGGGAAGGTTTGATAAAACAGTTTAAGATAATACCTGGTTTAATCTGTTTCTGCCTGGAAGAAATGGATTAGGCCCCTTTTATCTGTGGGAGCCCATCCTGGCAGGCCAGGATGCCTTGCTCACCAAAGCAGGAAGGAGTCCCACAGCAGGTGACCAAGGCTTGTCACATGTTGCAAGCCAGTTTCCTGCCTTCTGGGAGGGTGAGGGAGACTGCAGTGGCATTGGCTGCAGAGATGGACCAGTGTGTCCGTCTGGACTTCCACCCATTCCATGGAGGGAATGGGGGAGCAATGGGTCTGATCCATGGCCAGGATGTGCAAGTGGGAAGCTGGTGTATCCTAGCTCATGTAGATGACTCTATTGTTTATCATTGATTTTTTTTTTTTGGTGGAAAGGAAGGCGGTCCAGATAATGATGTTCTCGGAGGCAGGGGGAGTACCATTTTATAAGGTGGTCAGCTTGGGCAGCATATGCTGGCAGGTGAGATTAAGGTGTGGGGATGTGGGGAGACAGTTATACATGTCACATGGTCTTCCAGGCACTCCCTATGCTAAGTTGCTCTGAATTGAAAGCTCCCCCCCACCTGAAAATAGCTGCTGCATTTTTTTGGGGGGGGAGCATCACAGCTTGTGTGATGTGTCTATACAGATGTGGATATCTGTGAATGGGTGTGAGGTACATGTGTATAAGAGTATATGGGTGGCCTTGCCCACTCCTTGCTTTAGTCTTATCTATGCCTGGTTTGGTCTTGTCCCCAAAAAGTCATAATAGAATTTGGCCATTTGACTGAAAGAGGGTCCCTCCACGTGGCCAATATTCCTGGAATGGTCAGGTCATTCTCCTTGGTGACAATCACAAGCCCATTCACAATGTCATCAGTGGGGATGCCCAAGAATGCAGGAGTAAATGAGACAATGGAGATATATGTGAGTGTTAACTCTGCCTGTATTGGAAACTCTCAGGAGCAGTGAGGGAAACCTTCACCCCTGGATTTAAAACATCACAGCTGTTTCTAGGAATTCACAAGAAATAAACTGGAAAAGGAGTTTTATCATTTTGATATTTAAAAAAATCCTAGTACACGTGCAACCCCAGAGGGATTTCAGCAGTCTGGATGGGTTCAGAGTTTTCCTATTCTAGATATAGGTCCTAGCACACACTTAGATTGGGTTAGTAGGTTTAGCTACTCAGTCATCAGTTGTGCAGGTCTGTTCCAAGGTGAAACAATATCATACCATTACATAATGATGTCTGGAGTTTATCTTTGGAGGGCAAGATGAGCATACTTGAGGTATGTAATTTTAAGACAGGAGGGAGTTAGAATTAGGGAGAATATAGATTGGCAGATTGGGTTCATGGTGAGAATTCGATCAGTTGACAATTGAAAGAAGAAGAAAATAGGGAATTAGCAAGATAGGAATGGGTTTGACACATTATTAGTTCCAATTGTATGCCTTCCAGATCTTGGCTTATTGCGAAATTTCTTTCCATTGTTTCCCAGCAAACACTCTGTTTTTCACCCTGGACAATTGTCAGTGAAATTCATGCTGAAAGGGTTTCAACAGCTATGACCAAAACCTATGCCAACACAGAGTTGTCACCTCAGTAAGATGGTGATGGTACTACAGTAGATCGCTGGCAATTGAAATAAAGTTCTGAGCCACAATTAAAATAAACACTTTTTCTTAATTAGGAGTCTATGCAACAACAGTCCCTTTCCTTTCTACTGAATTTAAAGCAATGCATTATTTTCACTAATTAGAGAAATTAACTTTTATAAACAAAGGAAATGAGAATTGTGTTTTTGCAAATGAACCAAGAACATTGCAACTCATTTCATATCTCCATATTTTCAAGCCAATAAAGAAAATGAGAATAATTTTTATGTAGCTGCTTGTTTAAATTAGATTTTACAGTGAACTGACAATGGAAAAAATGTCTACATTAGATTTTGGATTACATGTGATGCAATAAAGGAATAACTTGCAGCCTTAAAGAGCTGTGTAAAGAATGAAAGAAATAAACATCTTTTTATATGCAAAGAACAACGTTGGCCTCCCTGGACTTCTTTAAGGGAGCTTCAGTAGAAATGGCAATGCTCTTGAATTTAATGATTTTCCTGGCAGTTTACATGTTGCTGCACATATTTCAAACCCACACACACAGTTACATGAAAACACACACACCCTTTTAGAGTTGCATTTTGGAATTCACCCTGTGACCAGTCCCTGCAAAGGCTTTTCCTCTCCCCAACTTACCCAGTTTATTTAAAACCAGACAGACCCCTTATCGCAAATCAAGATGGTGGACAAGAGCACAGGCCGCTATTCCACCCCTCCAATAATCATCACTGCACTTTTAAAAAACCTTTTCTTTAAACAGGCAGAAGGGGGACCTTCTGCTTGTAAAAAGTCCCCCCCTCCACCTCTGTGCTGTTATACAGCACACACTCAGTCCTCCAGAAGGCCAAAATGGTGTTTCCAGACTGAGAAAGAGGAAAGCTCACCCCTGCTTGCATGATGGACCAATTGCCTATCAGTTTCCACCAGGCTCAGAATGTGGAGCACTGCAAATTGGTCATTCAGATGACCAGTAATGCACAGCACTGCACAGTTAAAGAAAAGAAAAGAAAAAAACATCACAGAAAACTGTGAAGTCCCATAATGTGCAGTAAATGGAGGGTTTTTTGTTTTGTTTTGTTTTGTTTGTCATCCTCCCTCTGAAAATGCCAAATCTCCTGTGCAGCTCATTGGGACAACAGGTATTCTCTGCTAATTCTATGAGGGATATTTTCATCATTTAGGCACCCCCCCACCCCCAGTTTATTTAAAATCAATTGATTCCTTGAGCACCTATGGATACTAGTTTCTAAAGGGAAGATGTTAAAAAAAAATCACCCAGTTTTGAAATACTAATAGAAAGCATCTATTTCATTAACAATCTGGGATTAATCTTGAGCCCTGTGTGTGTGCGTGCATGTGTGTGTGTGTGTCTTCAAGTCACCTGTCAACTTATGGTGACCCCATGAATTTCATAGGGTTTTCCTAAGCAAGGAATACTCTGAGGTGGTTTTGCCAGTTCCTTCCACGGAAACAGAGACTATAACACCTGGTATTCATTGGCTGTCTCCCATCCAAGTACTAACTAGAGCTGACCCTGCTTAGCTTCCAATATCAGATGGGGTCTGATGCCTTGAGCCTTAGTTGTTGTGAATTGTGGTTGACAGAGACAGGAGCAATAAACCCAGAGAGCCCAAATCATGCTGTAGCTGTTAGCTATCTTGACTACAGCCACATATATTATTCTTTTCTAGCACTCGTGGGTGCTGGCAGTGCCTTTATTTTGCTTTCCCCCTACCCTATGGCCAAAAACTTAAACTGCCGACTGTTTTCATGTAACTGCGTATCCAAGATAGGTGAATTTACTACTGCCACCAGAAGTGTGTTGTCTCAATGATGCACTGCAAATAAAGCAGTCAGAGAACATTTTATTAGATGCAGTAAATACTATGCCAACTAGTCCTAAGCATGCTGTGTCACCCTGCTGACAACTTTAACATGTCCGAACAGTCCTTGAATAGAATCAGGCACAACAATGCAAAGTTAACCTTTATGTTGATTGGTATATTCAGAATTCATGTCACTTAGTAGGAGCATTGCTCTTCTGCTAATTATATTTCAGGGGAATGTTTTGTTTCCTCACCTGACTAACTGACACAGCTACTTTTTAAAAAGGGAAGTTAAGCCAGTAAGCATCAAAAGGTGAACACAAGGGCAGATTTTCTGAGCTTTTCACAGTGTATTGGTAACAACAGAAACACATGGAACTTTCATTAATCTCGAAGGGACTTTCATAGCAATATTGAGAATAATGTAATTCAGCAGGAAGCCCTTGGCCCCTATTTGTGTTCCAACTGTTTCTGTTCCTCCACAACATATACACACTTTTTTCAGATCTAGGAATGCTCCTTACAACAAGAGTGGCAAGGAAACAACTGCAGTGGCTGCCAGTTGTATCTTCCTCCCTCCCTTTTTTGAGGAAAAACTGTTTATAGCTGGCATCCTACATGGCAGTTACAGATTCATAATCTAGAGTTACAGATCACTAATTGCTCCATATTCAGCCATGCTTTATATTCATGACTGTGGTACTGTTGCCACAATCATAAATGACTCACCAAACCTTAATAGCAAGCAGCCACACTGAGCAACAGAGATTGGGATTCAGGAGGATAACGTTTCCAACTTCTTCATGCCAGCAATCTCTGGTGTAACAAGGACTTGCAAGAGGGGTCCTGCTTCTGACTGTTGCAGCAGATCTTGTTACCCTAAGAGGTAGGGGGGACTTTAGAGCCCCAACCATGATGCCAACATCTCCATTACTATTTGGGGTGATTATTAGCTCAAACAGAAGCCTGTGAGAGGAGGGTAACTTCAGGGATCTTTTCACCTATGTATACCAGTACAAACTGTAGATATCACTCCAGTTAAAGTGAAATATAATGTTTTTATAGGAAATAATACAAAGTGAACTCATACACCCAACACACATGCCTAAGAACCATACAAGGCTATAGCAGAGTAAGGCAGAAAGATTGGATAGGGGGAGAGATTTGGGAATATGGGGCAATAGTTACCAGTCTTGAAGAGTAGATTTTCTTGTAGTGAAAATACTCAGGGTGCGGCTATACGATCATAAAAAAATCCGTATGGGGGGCAAAAAATATGAACAGCCTGTCATTTGTATGCATACGAACTGGCTATATGATTTTTAAGCCCCCTAAGCTCCGTATGACTCCCTGTTCCCGAAGCTGGCTGCAGCGAGCAAGCCAAGCGGCAGTTTTAAATCTCCCGCCGCTTTTTTTTTTTTTAAAAAAGGTTCCTGGTTTGCAGACAGTCGGTTTTCCATATTTACAATATAAAATAAAAATAAATAAACATATAAATTCACGGACTTACCGGACGCTCGCTAGCTGGGAAACCAACATGGCGGCCACTCCCAATTCCCCTCCGTGCTAGCCTCGCCCCCTCTACCCGGCCAGCCAATCAGATTACCCTGCCTGTTTGTATGTGTGCGAACGGACCATACAGACCCGTCAGCCATCCGAACGGCATACGGATTTCTCTTCACGATCCACTTTCCCTACCGAATGCCGCTTGTGCGTATTTCAGGGTGGAAAACCGCCCCACTCTTTTGCATTCGTGTGCATCCAAACGGCCGTTTGTACTGAAGTGCGAACTTCCGCACGCCGTACGTATTATTTAAATTGTGTAGACGGGACCTAAGCCAAGCATCTGAGGGTGGCACAGGAGGTTCCAATCCAGGGGCTGAAAAAGAGAGTGGCCAGGTTCATTCACTGTGGCACACCTTTCTATTGTCAGGGATTCTAATATTTATACCGTCTTTCATATCCTGGAGGGGTACTCTGGTTAGGACCAAGCCTAGGTGGCTTTCCCATGGGATAGACAAAGGAAACTGAAACTCAACTGAATGTGTTAATGGCCGGGAGATAGGAATTGATGGGTGTATGACAACCTCACAAGGTTGGACAGAAGGGGGTATGCGAGAGACTTCCATAAGAATAGATTTGGGAATGGTCACTTAATCATTTGAATGAATAATTGCTGAGGTGCCCAGGGCCGGAAGAAAGGATTAGCACATACCTCCTTAACAACTGTGTTTACAGTGGGACAAACCAATGCATTTTTGTTTTCCACTGGTTGAAGGCATGGAGCAGACCAGTTTCTGTCAGCTGTTTCAACACATCTGCCATTTTCTTCTTTGCTGAATCAATTGACCCAAAACATTTTCCTTTAAGCAACAATTTTACTTTGGGGAAAAGAAAAAAGTCACATGGTGCCAAAGCTGGCAGATATGGAGGATGTTCAAGTGTAGTAATGCATTTATTGGCCAAAAACTGCTTCACAGAAAGTGCTTTGTGAGCAGGCACATTGTCTTGATGAAGAATGAAACCATTTTTCCACAGTTCTGGCCTTATTTTACCCTGACTCTCTCTCAGCTTTGTCAAAATTTCCTTAGAACAATGCTAGTTCACTGTTCTGCCTTCCAGAACCCATTCTGCCAGAATTATACCCTTGATGTAAAATAATAATAATAATAATAATAATAATTTAAAAAAACCAATGAACATGGCTTTGAACATGGACTTGCTTTGACGTGCTTTTTTCATTCTTGGTGATGATGGTGTTTTCCAGTGCATTGACTGTTGTTTTATCTCAGAATCATACTGGAAGATCCAGGTTTCATCACAATTTGGGTCTGCCTCAAGTTGCTGTAGAATGTCAGCACAAATTTCCTTGTGGCACTCTTTTTGCTTTGGTATGAGAACCCTAGGGACCAACTTGGTACAAACTTTTCTCATGTTGAGATCTTCATGCAAGTTTAGTGCTATTATTCCACTTTACCTGCTATGGCTGCCTCCTGTGGAATTCTGGGATTTGTAGTTTAGTGAGGCCTAGGAGCTCTCTGGCTGAGAGTTCTAAATGCTCCTCCCTAAACTGCAAATCCTAGGATTCCACAGGAGTCAGCCATAGAATTTAAAGTGGAATAAAAGCACTATAACAGTGTAGTGTGTTAATCTCTGTCTCAAAAGTGCTACAAAATTCTATGGTTTACTGATATTCCATACTAACATGCCTATGTCGTTGAATTCTACCCAACATGAAGCATGTTGAAGCCTAGTAAACCTCATTGCTTAGTGATGGTTTTCTTCTCTTTTATACCAGATGTTTTGTGTAACTTCACCAGAATGCTAAAGATGTTATATTTTAATTCAACATTAAAACATAACATCTTTAACTGAGCATGTGTCCCTGCTCATGAAAAAGCTTTCTTCATTTCATCCTATTTTGGGTACATTCTTTAGGACCACCTGAAAGCACAAACACTGGTGGTCCATGGATCCTATATTAAGAATCAATATCATTGTTTCAACTGAGTTTGGATGAAACAGTAGTTCTGTTTGTCTAGCACTCTTAGTTCAACAAATATTTCATTCCAGCACATGCTATTTTAAACTGTCCAAAGGAAATGTTTTACATACTTTCCCCATACCATGGTCTCAGTTATTGAAGGGAGAGAAACATTTCTTGGGAAAGGAGGGGTAAAACAGAATCATAGAATCATAGAATCATAGAATTGTAGAGTTGGAAGAGACCACGAGGGACATCTAGTCCAACCCCTGTCACGCAGGAAATCTTGATCAAAGCATCCCCGACAGATGGCAATCCAGCCTCTGTTTAAAGACCTCCAAGGAAAGAGACCCCACTACGCTCCAAGGGAGTGCGTTCCACTGCTGAACAGCTCTTACTGTCAAAAAGTTCCTCCTAATGTTGAGGTGGAATCTCTGTTCCTGGAGCTTGCATCCATTGCTCCGTGTTCCAGTCTCTGGAGCAGCAGAAAACAAGCCTGCTCCATCCTCAGCATGATGCCTCTTCAAATACTTAAACAAGGCTATCATATCACTCCTTAACCGTCTTTTTTCCAGGCTAAACATACCCAGCTCCCTGAGTCTCTCCTCATAAGGCATGGTTTCCAGACCTTTCACCATTTTAGTTGCCCTTCTCTGGACATGCTCCAATTTGTCAATATTCTTTTTGAATTGTGGTGCCCAGAACTGGACACAGTATTCTAGATGAGGTCTGACCAAGGCAGAATAGAGCAGCACTATTACTTCCCTTGATCTAGATACTATACTTCTATTGATACAGCCCAAAATCACATTGGCCTTTTTAGCTGCCGCATCACACTGTTGACTCATGTTCAACTTGTACTCTATTAGGACTCCTAGATCCCTTTCACACGTAGTCTCGTTCAGCCAGGTCTCTCCCATCCTATATCTATGCATTTCATTTTTCCGCCCTAAGTGCAGTACTTTACATTTCTCTGTGTTGAATTTCATTTTGTTAGCTTTGGCCCAGCTCTCCAGTCTATCCAGGTCATTTTGATCCTGTCCTCTAGGGTATTAGCTACTCCTCCTAATTTGGTGTCATCTGCAAATTTGATAAGTATGCTCCTAATTCCATCATCCAAGTCTTGTTCATCCCCATAATGTCCTGAGGGTTTCTGGACCAGCAAATTATATTGACTTTTAAAAAATGTTTGTACTTTGAAAAAAAAGACACTGGGCAGTATATTTATACTTAGGAGATTATCAGATGCATCAAAAACAGCATTATAATGATGCCAGGAGATTACAAAATGGCTCCCTTTTCAGGCAACATCGTTCCCCCCTCATAATGCACCTGTTCTGCTGCCGCTGCTTTTTATTGACATGAGAAGCCATCAATAGATCCCCCTGTTCCATTCCTGTCATGGATGTTTCAGCAAGTGAAAAGGTGCCCTGCTATGCTGGTACAATCCCAGCATCAATGGAAAGTCCCTGCCAGAACACTTCTGGGTGAGATCAGGACATCAATGTAAGCTACCCTCTTTTTTGTATCCTCCCTAGGTTATTTGTAATGTTTTTAGTGAGTTTAAGTGCTTGGTATCACTTTTTCTTGTGTATTTCTCTTTTTACTTTTGTCTGGAAAGCAACTAGGTACCAGCAAAGTATAAACAGCGCTAGTATGGGAAGGGAGCCAACTGTTAATTAGCTCACAGGAATGGAAACACAGTCAAATATTTAGTCCAGTAACACAGTCCAACAGGTCAGAGGCTTACAGCAATCAGTCAGCATTGTCCAAAGCAGTCCAAGTGTCAACAGGAGCAGGCAGAAGAGTAGTCAGGGATAGTCCAAGGTCTAAGCACAAGTCAAGGTAACAGAAGTCAAGATAACTGGAATCCAGGCACTGAAGTCAGCAGGAAGCTTTCACCAGGAAGATCAGTTGATCTCTGACAAAGCCTCCATCGCCTCTCCCAGCATATATAAAGCAATTAAAGCTTTATCAGGTGTTTCTTAATGAGCAGGTTTTTCTCATAAAGTCTCAGAGACTTCCTTTGAGCTTCCTTTTGAGTTCACTGCTGGGTATATGATGGGTAGACTTGTCCTTATCTGAATGGGCAGGACTCTCTGTGGGACTGATGCCAACCCACTCGGATCAGGCTCTTCCTCTGCTTGAGCCTCTAGGTTGGCAGGGTTCCCTGCTGGCACAGGTATAGATATACCTGTGCCAGGGTCCCTAGGGCCATTCCCTGCCACGTCCTCCTCCTCCTCCTCTGACTCTATAACCTCATCAGTTTCATGGGGCATGACAACTTTTGAATTTCACGTGCTCGTGTCTTCTTGCGAGAATCTGTGGGATTTCACTCCAGGAAGTGAATGGAACTCCATTAGAGCTCCAGTCACTCCTGGGCTGCCCTGTTGATGCTACTCAAGGTAGGTCTGATAATTTTTGTTATTGTTCCAGGACAGGGACAGGACATGGGCGGGGGTGGATATTGTGGGAAGGAACGCTTCTTTTTGTTCCTGGGTGATAATCTCCTTAGTTTCTTTCTCTTTCTTATGCAAATGTTGGGTCTTCAAAGCTCTGCTCACTGGTGTTCTGTTTCATTCTGAAGAGATATTATGAACTGTCAAATGAAAAGGAATAAAGTTTTCTCTCACACACAGTTAACTAGTTAAGGTGTGCAAAGGGATCTTGTAGAACCTTTGAGATTAACTGAGAAAAAGAAAGAAGTTGGCCAGTGCACCTGAGGAAGTAGACTTAAGTCTATGAATAGTGCCACTCTATTCTACTTTGGCCAGGCCTCACCTGGAATAGTGTATCCAGTTCTGGGCACCACAATTCCAGAAGGATATTGACAAGCTGAAACGTGCCCAGAGGAAGGCAACCAAAATGGTAAAAGGTCTGGAAGCCATGCCCTATGAGGAGCGGCTTAGAAAGCTGGGGACGTTTGCCTGGAGAAGAGAAGGTTAAGAGGGGGCATGAAATATTTGAAGGGATGTCATACCTTGGAGCAAGCTTGTTTTCTGCTGCTCCAGAGAGTAGGGCACAGAACAATGGGCTCAAACTACAGAAAAAGAGATTCCACCTAACAATAGGAAGAAATTCTTGACAGTAAGAGCTGTTTGGCAGTGGAATACGCTGCCACAGAGTGTGGTGGTCTCTCCTTCTTTGGAGGTTTTTAAACAGAGGCTGGATGGCCATCTGTCAGGATGCTTTGATTGTATATTCCTGCAGGGCAGGGGGTTGGACTAGATGGCCCTTGTGGTCTCTTCGAACTCTATGATTCTATGAAAGCTTATGTGGCCAATTTCTTTCTTCTCTCAGTCTCAAAGGTCTGAGATCTACAAAGGTCTACAAGATCCTTTTGCATAGTAATCCATATTAACATGATTATGTCTGAACTCTAATTAAGATAGTACACATCCTTTGGCTGTTGGCTACACATGCTTAATGATATATCTTATCATTATCATTGTATACTTTGCAGTGTACTTGACCTGTTAGTTGTTCTTACTTTGCCCTCATTCTTGCTTGGGAAAGGAGAATAAACATTGGCTGGTATTCAGTGTGGCAGTTACAGATTCATAACATAGCGTTATGGATCTGTAACTGCTTTGTATTCAATAAGACTACACAGTCTTACTGGAAACCTATGTAGATGCCACTGCAGTCCACCTTAAGAGCCAGACACCAGATCAGCTGAAGGACAATTGTTCAGCTGGCAACTGGAGCACAAGCAGGCAACATTTCGACCCCCTCCCTCAATCAGAAACAGGACCCCTGTCTCAAATCCTTGTTGCAGCCGCCACCTCCTCATGTGTTGAGTAAAAATGCTCTTATATGCCTGTGTAGGGCTTTGGTTGTGTGTGTTTGTGTGTGTATACATATAAGTCAACATTTACAAATTTTATATAAACACGTGTCTTAATTTGTCCTGTTTTTCAGTTATATGTGGGTGGTCATCATATCTATGTATATACCTTGTTATCTGTTTGTACTAGAGCAAAAATATCAGACTGGTTTCCAATCATGTTGTGTACAATTGTCCTTCCATATTCACAGATTTGGCATTCACGGATTTAAGTATTCATGGCTTGAAAATATTCTTTAAAAAATAATAATCCAAAAAGCAAACCTTGATTTTGCCATCTTACATAAGGGACACCATTTTGCTATGTCATTGCATATAATGGGACTTGAATATTCATGGATTTTGGTATTCACAGGGGGGGGGGGTCCTAGAACCAAACCCCAGCAAATGTGAAGGGACAACTGTACAGGTCTTGAGATGACACAGAAGTGAAACAAAGGAAGGGGAGAAGACCCAGAAGAGTAAAATAACTAAATTCTGAAGCAGGAATAGAGAGCTATACCCAATTACTAATCCCAGCTAGAATAGCTTCATTGACTCAATTGTGGAATAATAAATCAACATTTATCTAAATCCTGTTGATTTAATGGTTCTACTCTAGTTGGGACAACCAATTGGATTTAAGCCAAAGAATCCATGATGTTAAACTCAGTGAGCAAGCCTGACCCAGAAGCTACTGTGAGTATCCTGAAATGGCCTGTTGCCTGTTGGCATGGCCTGTTGCCATGTGGATGTTTCCTTGATGGTCTGGCTGATGCCCTGACTTGCACTCTCTTCCTTTGGCTGGAACTAGGCAGTCGCATACTGGCTGAAGCTCCATCTGTCCTGTCATAAGCCCCAGGTCATAAACTCAGGAGATGAGGTGGGCTTGAGGCCCAGTTAATACTATATGGGGAGCCTGCTTCAGCAATGTAGAAGTGATTGAACAGTGCTAGCACAAGTAAAAGAAAGATAGCCAGTAAAAAAAAGTCTGTTGGAATTTGGCTTCTATAAAATAAGAAGGTACTGTTTTAACAGTAATCTGTTTGATCATAATCACACTTCAAACTCTACTTGTTTACTTTTCATTGCAACTGAAACAGATTCAAGAGTCTTATGTTTTGAGATACCAGAATCCCTCGATTTATTTGTTTACCTCCTGCTAATCTGATGGCTGGAAGTGTGTTTTTTAGCCTGCAGCTCTGGCTACTTCATGCATACTATTTTCTTCAGAGTTGAACAATGAATACAATAAAACTAATACCATGAAAAAAGACAAATTCTTTTTACACTGAAATAAAAGAACATTGTACAATCCAAAAACAAGTTTTAAAACTTGGTCCCAATCATGTTGTAGTTGAAAGATGACATAAAAATTTACAAATATCAACTTTTCAAAACATATTTATATCAAATATAAGATACAGAGGTTTTAATGATTTCCCCTCATCTAATGGGAAAAGATTGATAACAATAATATGAAATCTCAATACTTTGTAAAATGAAAGCTTTTAAAAATATATATATTGAAACACATGGCTTTTAACATATTCTCAAATGTAATTTAATTTGAAAGTCCATAACAACAAAAACAAAAGTAATTGGGAGATCTAACAGAATTTTAGCTTTACATAATTTACAAATAGCAGCAACAAAGGGCTTAACTACACCAGTCAGGGTACACCAGATCTCCACCGGTGTATCCTGGCTCTGGAACTGGCCTGTTCTGCCCCTGTTACCCACAGAAAATGGGCTGGTATCCAAACAAAATGCTGGCCCATCAGCCACCACTGCTGCCATTTTCTCTGCTGATGTGGGGGCAGATCAGGGCAAAAGCCCTGTGTCATATGGACTTCAGGGCTCTGGAATGGGGGCAAGCCAGTGTACATAAGACCAAAGCTGCATCTGCACTGCAGAAATAATCCAGTTTGACACCACTTTAACAGGCATGGCTCAGTGCTATGGAGTCCCGGGATTTAGTAGTTTGTTGTGGTACCAGAGCTGAAAGTGAAGGCTAAATATCTCACAAAATTACAGATAACATAATTCCATAGCATTGAGCCATGGCAGTTAAAGTGGTGCCAAACTGGATTATTTCCACAGTGCAGCTGCAGCTGAAATCTCCTCCTATCGTCTCTCTCTGGCTTTTCTTCGCAAAGAAGATTCAGGAAGGACTCATCCTGTGCTTTCTGCAAGCACACTGATGACTAAAAAGGCCAATCCGAGATAAACAAGTCCGGTTGCAGAAAGCACAGCAGAAGGTCTCTTTGGGTGATGTTTTTGGGTTGTGATTCTTTCTGCGTTGTCATTTCTCTTCAAGACTTTTTCGGCGTGAATTCTCCAATAAGGCTGCAGCATTGTGGATAATGCGTCTCCATGCCTCCCGATGTGAGGCCAGGGCAGACCACTGTTGGTGATCAATTTGGCTGAGCCTGAGATGTTGTTTCAGGGAGTTCTTGTATCGCTTTTTTGGAGCGCCCCTCTTATGCTGACCTGTGGTGAGTTCACGATAGAGTAGTATTTTTGGGAGGCAATGGTCCTCCGTCCTAGAAACGTGCCCTGCTCATCACAGCTGTGTTCTCAATATCATGGCCTCTTTGCACCTGACATTTCATCCCTCACCTATAGCTACAGGGCTTTTTTGGAACTGGATTTGTCCTTCGAGCCTGTGCAATGGATTTTTCTGGTGGAGTGCAGCGTGCACAGAACTGGCCTCGCCCTTTAAACCAAAGGTTCATCTGCCGTGGCCTTGCAAGCATGGACATAGCAGCAAGGTCCTAGGGTCATAGGTTTGATTAGAGTTTCCTTCTCTTAGATGGTTGACCTTACAGGGTTGGATGAGCACCATCTGCCCGGGTTTGGGATTAGAGTTTTCCTTCTCCTAGGATGTAATATTGCTGAAATTAAGAAAGTTTGGGATCACTAGGACTGGATCTTTTTGTGGGAGGGCTCTGAGTACTAATCAGTTCTGATTCTCAGAATAAATACTTGGCTCAGATTTTTTTTTTTTGGGTGCTTGCAGATTGAATGCTCCTAGCCCTACAAATGACAAGTTATTGTGCAGCCATTCCATCTTTCCTTTCTTAATGGGTTTTTCCATGGAAAGAAAAATATGGAAAAAATGTGGGAAAACATGAAAGCATTACTGGTGAAGGACAATAATTTCTACCTCCTCTAACAAAATCTCATGAATGAGATAGGCAGATTATATGCTCAGACATGTGCAAAAACAGAGAAACTCATTTCTGCACACTGCACACACATGCACACACAGAGAAAGATTCTTATCATTGAGCACTAATAAGTTCTTCCTAATGTATGCCTTTTGCACCAGGCTCTGGATAGTAGATCTCAGGCTTAAACTGCAAAGTACTACACAAGGAAAGTTTAGCTTTCCCTTATGCATTTTACATAGCTTGTAGTTTAACCTTCATTGTTATAGTTAAAACTAAAGTAGATCTGACAAGCCTGAAATCATTCCCATCCTTGGAAAGAGAAATAAAAGGGAGAAAAAACATACTAACTTATCTATTTCAGTACAATCAAGATAATTTTGAAAAATCATCCCTTCTCTGTATAAGATTTTTCACAACAATCCCTTGTCAGAGATTGCTAACCCCAGCTGTCAGCTTTGCTAGATCTGTGCCATGTGGAATACAGGATACAAAGGTTTTTTTTCCTGAGCTTTACCCTGAAGGATATAATAGATAGTTCAGGGGGCCGTCTAAATGGTGAAAAAACCCCTCATGGAATTCGCTGGGAATCCTACCTGTCTAAACAGGATCCAGTGCCAATACAAACTATTTGGAAGGAAGGGGGCCCAAACCTGCAAAAACAGCAGGGTAAAAGCCTTTGCAGATTTCCCCATACTTTTCCACAAAGTACGAGGTGGGTGCACATTTTTGGTCATTTGGACTATCAAACAGCAAAAAACTTGAAGGGAAGCACAAAGCTGATGGGCTGGGCAAGAGTGGGGGCAGGGCTTGCTAGCAGGGCAAGGTCCAGCTGCTGCCATGTTGGATTTTCACCTTAGTGAGTGATCACTAAGGCGATAAAAAGGAACAATAGTTTCTGTTTTGCTTTCTTATAAAATTGGAGAATTGCTCTATCACACCGGTGCACCTTGGGATGTTTTAAAAAAAAACAACCCTGGTGGCTGTGAAGAACTAACACAAGTAAATCACTTGTGGCCACCATCAGGAATGTGAGGCTTATGGGGGCTTCTGAGGCCAGGAAAACTGTTTAGACATGTTGCTGCTGCTGCTGCAAGATGCCAATATTTTGAGGTATTTTAGATTTTTTCCCTCATGTAGATGGACCCCAGGAGCGAGAAGGAGTGCTAACTGATATGAGCATATAGAGTATATGCTAGGTCTAGATCTAATCACATAGAGTATCAAATAGATTAGACCCAATCAGTCAATGGGAATTTGATAAGTCAAGACTGACATAAATTCCATTGATTCAATGGGTCCGCTCTTGATTGGGGTTTACAATTGGACTTGTTGTGTGCCTCCAAGCTGTTTCCAATTTATGGTGACTCTATGGCAAATCTATTATAAGGTTTTATTTATTTATTTAGGTATTTATACCCCACTCTTCAGCAACAAAGGCTCTTGGAGCAGTTTATAAATCATTAAGCAATAGCACTTTACACATCTACACCGCATTAAGCGGTTTCCAATGTGTGTTAGCTAATTGCCCCCATAAGCCGGGTACTTGTTTTACTGACTTACGAAAGGATGGAAGAGTGAATGGACCTTGGGGCCCTTGGGATTGAATTTGCAATGTTGTGGCTGCAGTACTATCAACCTCTTGGCAAGATTTGTTCAGGGGAGGTTTGCCATTGCTTTCATCTGAGGATGAGAGAGTGGGACTTGCCCAAGGTCACACAGGGGGTTCCTATGGCTGAGTGAGGATTAAAACCCTGGGCTCAGGGATTGTGTCTTGTGTAAGGTCACCCAGTGGATTTCCATAGCTGAGTGGCAACAACAACACAGAAAGAATCTCAACCTGGAAACATCACCCCAGGAGACCTTCTGCTGTGCTTTCTGCAACCGGACTTGTTTATCTCGGATTGGCCTTTTTAGTCATCAGCGCGCTTGCAGAAAGCATGGGATGAGTCCTTCCTGAATCTTTGTTTGCGAAGAAAAGCCAGAGAGAGAGAAAAAATTATTGTCTGAGTAGCTCCACTAGTTTCCAACCATCTTGATGCACTGCCAGCAGCCAAATGTGGGATTGCAGCCAAATCATATAAGCAAATCATCACTGTCAGCCTTCACAGTGTAAGACATTTTCTAGACAATGGTTTTAGCTCCCATAATATGACAATATAATGCAACCATATGCTGAGTCAAGCTGTTGATTCATCTCACCTGACCCAATCTCTACTATCATTGGCAGTGGCTCTCAGACGTCTCAGACAAATCTCTTTCCCAGTCTTACTATCTCAGATTTATTTATTTATTTATTTTGCTGGACATGTCAGGAACTTTATGGTATGCATGGAAAACTATGGCGTACAAATTACAGTTAAGACTTTATCAGGTGGGGCTGTAATTACAGAATTACAGCAAAACAGTACCGCAAATGGGTTCCCATTATTACACAATGTCACTGTCCTCTCCTGGTTGATGTGTGCTCCACCTATTAATGGCTTGTCACTTTTTAATGATGGGAAAATCTGTGAAAAGCCCTCAATATTACTGTTTTCGCAGTATTGATGAGCATGAGAAATCAAGTCCCACTGTAATTGCACAATTACAATTTGAATGGGTGGTCCTTTCCCCCCTCCCCTTTCCTAATGAGAACACAGGACACACAGGATGCCATTTCAATGAACTGTCTCCTTTTCTTGGTACATTTTTATCTTTGTTTATGTGTTAATTTGTTCATTTCTTTCATTATTTATGTGTTTAAACAAAGTTATATCTTCTTGCGAGAACAGCCGAAATCTTGCCCATAGAAAATCACGGAAGTAAAATCCCATTTTTAAACAGCTAGTTGTGGTTGTGTAATGATTCTATTGCATTAGCATTGCACAATTACAGTGTAATATCACATGATTATAGCAATGTATAATAATTACTCTAATCATGCCACTATGGATTTTATCCGACACACTAAATACAGTGACATAACAATGCCACATAAATGTAAAAGGGCACGCATACCACACAATGTCACCCTTTTGCATTTATGTCAAGTAAAAAAAATGTACTTTTTTATTGACGGCTTAAGCCATCAATAGATCGTGCATGGCATTTTGTGCTGGCATTGTCAGCGTATGAAACCTTGTGCCATTTAACTCAAGTGAATGGCGCATCAATAGCCAGTCTGGGCAGAACACTTCCAGGTGAGATGGTGACATCCAGGTAGGTGACACACTTTTTATCACCCTCCCCAGTTTACTTGTAAATTTTTAAGTGTGTGTATGTGCTTTGTGTAACTTTTGTGTGTTGTTTTTGTTGTTTTTTTAAATTTCCAGCATGAGCATCTTCTCGTGAGAATCCGTGGGATTTTGAACGCAGAAGTAGCTCCGTTCACTTCCTCATTCATTGCCAGGAAGTCTTTGGACGGGAGGGAAGGTAAGTGCAGCATGGGGAGTTCTTTTGCCAGCATAAAAATGGAAAAGTTATGCTGGCAAAAGAACAGGCTTTTGTGGGGTGGTCTGATAAAGTCCTAAATTTCAGCTTTCCTCAATAGTGGAATTACAGCATTTTTAGACACTAGTCTGAAAAAGTCCTTAATCACAGCTGCAAAACTTTACATCTTCTGTACCCTTAATATGTGCACCTCTTGCTTCACAATCTTTTTCCTCATTCAGTACTGGCTATGTAAGGAAATAAAAATTAGCTAAAATTTCTAAGTAGGTGTTACTGAAACCACAACTGAAATGTCAAAATTCATTAATGTTTCCAGCAAAGCTGCATTCCCCCCCCCTTCATCTGGAATACTCTTCTTCCTTTATTTCAAGAAGCCGATGGTCACAATTCAGTGTACAAGAAGGCATCCCTAACATCCTTTGATTTCCCTGGGAGTAAATGCATATAAACTCTGTACAGGATTATAGTTTATGCTTTGATACAATGTAATTTATTTGTTTATATTACTTATAATAAGAAATAAAACCCACCTGAATATTTTATTCCTTTAAGTCATTTGTTAAACTTGACAAAGTGATATAGCATTTACACACACACACACACACACACACATATATATATATATATATATATATATATTTGGATTAGGAAGCAAAATTTAAACTTATTGCTAAGTTCTGCCTAAGGATGTCTCTCCTACCCACCCACCCCCGTTCATTTCTGAAACTTCAGAACAATGGAATGTCAGATCAACAATCTGAAGCATTTAAAGATACAAATCCATTTTATTTTAGTTTAGTTTGGTTAATAATTTTTTTTCTGATGTAAAAAGTTTCAGAGTATCCTTTGCACAACCTGCACTGAGACAGTGAAATATGCATTGATGCATTTTTCCCCTCCCAAAATGTTTTGGACCAAGATAAATAGAACAGTCTCACCTTGGTTATTTTCTTGTTGTACAGATTATATCATAATCTCTCTTCGTATGTTATGACAGCATTGTGGTAGGGATGCCTGGACTATTTTGTCCCTGCATGTAAGGATTAGCAAGCACAACAAGAGCCACATATGGACAAATAATTAGAGTAGCTTTCCCCCATTGCAAGAGAAAATGAATATTCCTCCTCAGTATTCCCTCTGTAGTGAAATGTCCCAAAGTGTTGCAGAAGAGGTATTCTGCAGAGAAAAACTCATGAATGCAACTCTTCCCCATTTTCTTCATAGAAAATGCCCCTCCCTCAGAATTATCTCACCACAGCACTTCAGGATGTTGAATGCCAAAAGAAAATTGTGCAAAATTCTTGCTGGTCTATTACCCTTCCTCTCTGTTGGGATACTGTTTTTCTTTTGTTTTCTTTTGACTTTCCATCTCTACACTATGGCAGTCACTTCTTTGTGGCTTCCTACTTTGCCTTTCTTCTCTTACATTCTTCCCTTATATGATCAAGGTTGTGGATCATTTGGCCCACCAGATGTTATTGGACTGCAGCTTTAGCCAGTATATTTCATGGAGAGGAATGCTGGTTATTGAGGGATGGATGAGCCATATGATAGACGGACATGTGAAGAGGGAAAATGATGCTGGTTCTTACATGAATGTTACTTGGATCCCATAGACAGTAAGGGAAGGAGCCATAACACTAGTCTCACTCATGTCTTCCTTCTATAAAGATGTTATCAGAGCAGCAGTGAGATGGCATAAACACAGATTTTTGAGCGTGTGTTTACTATGCGTATGTTTTAAATCTGGCACATGAGTCTGATATCCTCATTTTTCCCCAAGGCTTAGTGGACTAAACTTAAACCCAAAGCAATCTGGACAGATATTCTGATCATCCAGATAAAATTTAGGAAATTACTATGAAATCCTGTATGGTGTATGAGTAGAACTGTCTCCTGTCTATGAAGCTGAGGCAAAGATGGATGGAATTCATGATCACAGTTATTAATGAATAACCTAGAGTTATTCATTCATAACTATTTGTACTGATGGTCCCTACTCATTCAATAGCGTAAGGAATACATAGTGATTGTGAAAGTCCCCTATCCTAGGTTACCAGGCAGCAACCACTGCAGGCATCGATTGGGGTGCAGCAGGCTGACATTACCAGGCCCTCCCATGAGTGATCTCCAATGTGAGGAGGAATTGCAAGAGAGTTCTTGCTTCTGGCTGGTGCAGTGGAAATTGCTGGAGGGATGAGGTGGAAATGCCAATCTGCTGCACCTCAATCAATAAGAGAACAAACCTCCCTGTTGCTCACAGTGGCTGTTGCCTGGTAGTTCACGACTGAAGGAAGCCAGGCCAGGAAACACTACTTAGCTAGGTAACTGAAATACATAATTGTATATAGATAATGGGGCATATAGTGAATCTTTTAAAGCTCTTTGTTCAGCTCTGATGCTACTAATAATCCCTGTGTTTGTTTTCCTACAGTCTTATGATCACTCAAGTGCCTTATTTTCAAGAATCAGGATGTATCTCTGAAATATCTGTCAATCTAAACAACCATTGACTGCTTAAAAATTCACTCTACCAGACCTTTTTCTCAGAAGCCTATGGTTTCCAGCTAATCATTTCTAGGGCTCCCTCCAGACTTCTCTTCAGATCACATTGAACATTTCTCTCTCTCTCTCTTCCTATTTCCACAATCTATTATTCCTTTCTCACTGAAATTTATTTTGTGTTAGAATCCATTTGTTCAGCCTAAGTGTGGCTGCATATGTTTTACTCATGACTGAGACAGCAAACTGCAGGGACTAACTGTAAGCTATCAAAGGTGTGCGACTGAGAATTAGATCAGGTTATAGTTTCAGGTCAGCAAGCTGTTGCTCTGTGATAGAAAGATAAAGTGCTGTGGTCTGTTTGTTGCATGAAGCATAGCAAAGAGCAAGTGTACTTCCTGCTGTTATAGGTAAGAACTATGCCTTTGGTTCTTAATTCAACTGCTTCTTTTCCTGCTCACATTTGACTGGAATGGTGCCTGCTCTTGGATATTTTCTGCTGAGACCAGTTCAAGTGAAACAAATCCAGTTTGATACCCTGTAAAACTGAGCTGGCTACTCTTTTAAAGTTACTTTAAAATGTCATTTTCAGTAAAAGCATTGAAAGGTAAGGTCTTCTCCTTCCATTCTTTCCTTGACTTTTTGTATATGTGAATGAGTCTGTCCACCTCTGGAAACACATTCTTCAGTTGGACAAGATAAAACCTTATTTTGCACAAGTTTTTTTTAAAAAAATGTGTAGTGAAGGGACCTAGTTGGGGAACTGTTTTTACTTGGTTATTCAGGGAGGCTTTTTGCTTTTGCTACTTTAAAAAAAAAATTATGAAAGAGTGCAGCTCTACTCTGATAGTCTTGCCTTAGTTGAAAATGACATGAAAGCACAGAACAACAAATAACAGGCAGTGCACAATGCATGTAGTCGAGCAGTACACACTAAACTCCTGTCCTAATGAGAACTAAGAACACTTGGTGATGAATGGCTCTGCTTGATTGAAATGCTTGCCACACAGCTTCTCCTTCTGCAACTTGTTGGTGCTACATAAACCGTTCATGAGGTTGCACATTTTTGAGGCTGATCAGGCCAGAAAGACCCTGTGATTTAATACGCCTGATGTCAGACAAGGGTAACATGAAGCAAAGCAAACTGAGCTGCCTAAAGCTACTCACCTATGAAGTAGAAAAGGAAAAACAGAAAGGGAAGGGAGATTGAGGGAGAAGGAGGGAGAGAGAATTCCTGGGCCTATTGAGTGAGTTAGCAGATGTGGAGAACAACTTGCACACCGAGGTATGATGGGGCCATTACTGTAGTGTTTCTTCAAGTACTGGTGGTTGTGAACAATTTGAACAAGACAGGAGTTAATTGTGGGCACCTAGTGAATTTATTTTCATAGCAAGGCTCAACCCCATACAAGTAAGTGCCTCAGTTCTTATTTTATTACATTTTCAAAGTACTCACATTTAAAAGGGCCAATAACTGCACAGCCAATAAGAGAGAAACAGAAGCATCCATTGCTATCTCAAGAAGTCCAAAGAAAAAGGGATCTTTAACACCACCGCAGCTGAGTCCATAGTTACACATGGCCACAGTTATATGCCAAATCTCAATATGCTCATCCACTAATCCAATATTGTACACTGGTTTAGAAACACCTGCAGACCCAATAAATATAGAAATTGGTGAGAAATATGTATCAAGTTAAAAGCTGAAAAAACACAGGGATCACAGCAACCATATCTCTTTTAAGGACTTAACTTCCAGTTGCAAGAGGTATTCAGAAGCTACTATAACATGGAACTATTTATTTATTTATTTATTTATGTTATTTATTTGATTTCTATACTGCCTTTCTTCCAGATTGGGACCCAAGACAACTCACAACACATAAAAAGCAATATGTATGATCATTAGCTGTTTGTTTTTTAAATTTTATTTTTAATATTTTCAACACATTAAAACCACTTAAAACAAAATAAGACATCTTCACATTCAACATGAAACATGAAACAAACCAGCATAAACAAAATAAAACAAAAATTACATTTCCACAAACCACATCCAATAAACAGTTAACATAAACATATTATAAATAAAATGACTTCCTTCCTTCTAGTTCCTGGTTAGTCTTGGATTTCTATTACCTTTCTTTTATATCATTTGTTTATATTAAGGAGTCTTCATATATACATGTTACACCAATTTTTCTACTTTTTTGTTTATTTTTTTATCTAGCTTAAATTTGTGTTTTCTACTGCATTTCACATTTAGAGTATGTTTTTCTCCTTAACAGAAGAGCTGTAAGTTCATTAGCTGTTTGTAATTGCTCTAGGTATAATAAAATAAGAATGATGGAAGAAGGGCCTTGAATAAGCATATGACTGCATGACTAAATGCGTCTGCATGAGTCCCACCTTTCTTAAATTTTTCTATTTTTAATTCTTTTATGTGTGTGTCTTGGTGGATTTCTAAAAGAACACATAGAAATACTTTACATAAAATAAAGTACGATTATACTACTCACTACAGTCTGCTTACAACCGTAACAAAAGCACTCTGTTCTTTCCAGACAATCTGAATCGCAAAATACCTATACTTTGAATTCAAGATTCATACTCATTTCTAACTTTAAACTTGTACAAACTCCAAAATATATAACGCAAAGTAAGGAAAGACTGGGTAAAGGGGCACGATAAACTGAAAGAAACCCAGCAGTCAAAGAAGGAGCCCCTTGGCAGAGAAATGATGACATTTACAAAACCACTCAACTTGAAGATACTAATTTTTACATTAAATGACCAGAAAATCTAAGCCAACAGTTTCAAGCCATGGTTTTATCTTCTATGAAAAGCTCTATAATAAGCAACTTCTAAAAGCAGCATGAAACCTAATTAAAGCAGGCTCTTTGCAACAACAGCTTCTATTGCATGTCCCAAACCACAAAAGCAGATAATCCACACTGTCCTACAACATCGCAGGCTGTTGCCCTTTATCTTGCTTTCTTGATGATCCCTTTCAAATGCATTGTTAATTCTCTGAGCCTGTTGTGCATACAAGGAAGCCAACAGTCAAGCAACTGCACAGGAGAAAGAGCAAAACCTTGATTTATACTATTGTTTGCAAGCAATTAGAAAGGCAAGTGCATTTTATGATGATTTTGGCTACCCCCTTGTTATGACGTGCCAGCATCATGTCTTCATCCTTAAAGCAGACAATAGCTTTCTCTGCAAGGACTGGAAAATGGGATACAGGTTCCATATGTGGCTGTTGCTGTGCTTGCCAGTCCTTAGCAATTTCCAAGCATAGACAGAATGCTGTGTTTCTGACCAGCTGCCAGAATCAAAGGAAACTAAACCATTATTGCTCTAGGCCACTGTATATGGGCTGTTAGAGCACACAGATGCACAAAACACTCAAGTAATGAATGCATCTGTAGTATATTGTGCATTCGTTTACAGGAGCATCCTGTGGAAATATCTCTTCCTCTATATGAGGTGTGCCAAGGTGGGAGGGACCATTTTCCTGGGTCTACTTATGTGTGTTTGTGTTTGTTGGATCAGGTCTAACAGAAAACTGGGAAACCATATGATTTAAAAAAAAGTCAACAGTGGTGCTTATTGTCTTCTGCATCGGGGGGGGGGGGTTGTCAGTGAATCTGCTCCAGGTTTCCAAAGTGCACCTTGGACAGCACTTTAAAAGAGCTCATTTATTGTCCCATTGACATAAGAACCACAAGCTACCACTGGACATTAATCCCAGGCAGATGATTGTTAGATATAGATACTTGGGCTGCATTCCTATACACACCTGGGAGTAAGTTAAAGGACGATATGATAGCCCTCTTTACGTATTTGAAGGGGTGTCACATTGACGATGGAGCAAGCTTGTGCTGCTTCAGAGACTAGAACACGGAGCAATGGATGCAAGCTCCAGGAACAGAGATTCCACCTCAATATTAGGAGGGACTTTCTGACAGTAAGAGCTGTTCGGCAGTGGAACACACTCCCTCTCGGAGCGTGGTAGGGTCTCCTTCCTTGGAGGTCTTTAAACAGAGGTTGGATGGCCATCTGTCAGGGATGCTTTGATCGTGATTCCTGCATGCCAGGGGTTTGGACTGGATGGCCCTTGTGGTCTCTTCCAACTCTACAGTTCTATGATTCTATGATTCTAAGTCCCATTGGGCTTACTTCTAAGTAGACATGTATACATTGCCCTGTTAATAACTGAAAAGGTCAGGGCTAGAGGAAAGTCCAAGGTGGAATCCAAGGTACTGTTCAGCTAGAGATCCTTATTAGCTAAAGAGTTCTCTCTCATTTTGATTGACAGCCAGGACATGGTAGATGGATTCTAATTATCCATTTTTTTCACCTGTAAATACTGACCAAATCATGCCGCTAATCTGTTCTTCCAGTGGACATTATGTTTTTTCTCATAATCCTCTCTGAAGTAATCTCTTTTGTACATCAGAATTTATTGAAATCAGAGTCTCAGCATAGTCATTGTTCCCTGAGCAAAATATTGGAGTTGTGGTTTTTCACCCTCTCTGTCATTGAAAACATGAATTGTTTTGTTTGCCTATTGTATTACTTCCTCTACATATCCCATAACAAAGCCACAGAACATTCAGAAATATCAAATTTGTGATGAAGACATTGGTTCAGACACTCTTAAAGCTGCAATCCTCTGCATTTATTACTTTGGAGTAAATCCCCCACTCACCCTCAATTAGATTGGAGCATAGTTCTGCCAAAACACATACGGGGTTGGCATGTAAATCATTCATGATCTCAACATAAGCCCTGATATCTGAAAGATCATCTTCTCCCCTAGAAATTGGGGATGGGTGAGAATTTAATTTCTGTCCATTGTTTTGATAAGAATTTACCAACATTCACAAATGTATTCATATTTGTGATGGAAATAAATTGATTTTTAAAATCTGAATGTGAGATGCACTGAAATTCAAAAATCCATCCAGGCACAGGGATTTGAGTGCTTAGCTCTTAAAAACTGACATGGAATCCCTATGTAGTGAATGATATACAGTTGTCCCTCCACATTCATGGATTTGGCATTCACAGTTTTAAGTATTCATGGCTTGAAAATATTCTTTAAAAAATAATGATCCAAAAAGCAAACCTTGATTTTGCCATCTTATATAAGTGACACCATTTTGCTATGCCATTGCATATAATGGGACTTGAGTATTCACGGATTTGGGTATTTACAGGGGGTCCTGGAACCAAACCCCAGTGAATGTAAAGGGACAACTGTACAGAAAGATCTTGTAGCACCTTTGAAAGTGAGATAAAGAAGTTTTGTGGACTCAGTCTGCTTCATTAGATACATGGAGTGAACCACTTGTGCACAGACATACCAATGGATGGGCAATGTACATCAGTGTGTGAGAGAAGAGTAACAGAAATGCAAAACATGGCTAGGATAATGGGGTGACGTGTTCAATTTCAACAGTGGTCATAAAGAGTAGTTAAAGGTCAAAAGTGGGAGAAAAAATCTACAGTACATAAAGCCAAAATGAGTTAGTGTTGATTTAAAGTTGCAACTGCTCTTTTGTGAGAGATTCCTCATCTTTAACATCTCTATGGCAGGCAGGTACAACATCTAGGGATGTAATTTTCTGCATATTTCATCTTTACATGCTAGGACAAACAATTTCTGTAGTTATCTCCCAGTTGCAGGAGACAATGGCTGGCATCCTGTTGGTTTGCTTTGAGAATGGAGTAACCCATTCAATCAGTTGTTGACTGGTGGAATAGCAAATAGATAAATATCATTGATGTGATGGGTCTACTTTTGTCAAGACTAACAGGATTTAGGCAAGTGAATATTAGTGTGCATCATTTTTTCCACAATTGCACATCCCAAAGTGTTACTGGGAATTATTCTATGAAAAAGTACATTTCCTGTGTAAACACATTTGCTATGCATAAAGGTTTTTGTTTGTTTGTTTGTTTGTTTGTTTTTGCATTGGAAAACCACATGCAGAATGATTTCTTGGAATACTTTGGGATTCATAAATACCAGGAGGAAACTACACCAAAGACTCACTACATCATCAACATTGTTCTTCTTCTTCTTCTTCTTCTTCTTCTTATTATTATTATTATTATTCCTAATGGGGTTTCTTAATTGTTAGGAGACCCTCTTCTCGGCTGGAAAATGAATAACACCAAATATCAATAATATCAGACATCAATAATAGCTCATTTTAGTTCATTTTCCAAAACTCACATTTTGTAAGCTTCTCAATTCCAAATTTCACCTTCTTCTTTAAGCCTCCATTTTGAGAGGTTTGATGGCTTGTCAGTGGGGCAAGTGAGGAGAGACCCCAACCCACTTCAATGAACATAGACGGCTGTTACAGCCACCACACCACCCGGAGTGTCTTTGCTGCTCTTTTCCTCTCTCTCACCTCTCTCCATAGTGAAATAAGTCTTCATTTCACACTAGTTCTGTAGTGATCATGGCAACACCTGGGGTCCCCTCAGTCTTGGGGACACTGCCAGTGGGTCAATTCAGCTGTTTTGCTCCCCGAAAGCCATCTAAATGTGTTTTAAGAGCTGAGTAGGTGACAATCTTGCATATGTCACCCACTCAGATCCAAAATCAGAAGTCAGTGTTGGTTTCAAAGATAATTATAAAATTCACATTTTTTTTTCCAGATTTGGGCAGAAAGAACATGAGGCTGAAAGATGTGAATGAAAGAGAAAATGAACTTGACAGTTTCCCCCATCTCTAACATGAATCTCCCATTCTCTGACATGTCCAGCTGAAGCCATACACTGAGCTCTACTTTCAGAAGCTATGTAGTGAGAGGGGCAATGTCAGAAATGAAGGATGGTGCAACAGTACTTTAAACAAAAAAAGTCAGAAAGCCTACATGGACCAAGAAGGTGGTGGGTCCAGACAGTTAGAGTCAAATGCTTGTTTCCTCTCCTGTAGTCTCTTCTATCTTCCCTCTGTTGTAGACTCATGTATTCTTAAGTATTATTTCACTTCTTCCTCCAGTCAGTTATCCTCTGGTTCTCCACGAGCAAGTACTTTAGCACAGCATCCTAACTGTTCTGTTCTTAGAAATAATTCTTATAACAAAATAAAATATTTTATTTTCTTCTCCCAAACAAGTCTCTCTGCTCCTTAATCACAGTTCATGCTGGCTTGCACTCAATCCTTAAGGCAAAGAAAGAGGTGAACGCTCCAAATAATTCTGATATACAGTTGTCCCTTTACATTCGCGGCTTTGACTTTCGCGGTTTTATGTATTCGCGGAAATTCCTTTCCCCCGCCCCAACACAGCCTCTGAGCATTTAAGGAGGAAAACTTCCTGCACACATGCACACACAGGGAAGATCCCAGCAAGCAACCAACCCCCCACACCAGCCTCTCAGGGACTAAAGCGAAAGAAAAGCACAGCCCCATGCTGTGAGCACGCAAGCAAAGTCCCCCCTTGCCACTCCCCTCTCTGTGTCTCAACAAAGAAAGGCACAGCTGCATGCTTACCACCCCCTCTCTGTGTCTCAACAAACGAAATTTAAAACTCTGCTTCTCGTTTTCTACTCACATTCACACACAGGGAAGGTGCGGGTGGATCTCCCAGCAACCCAGCCTCTGAGCATTTAAGGAGGAAAGCTTGTGTGCTCACAGTATGGGACTGTGCTTTTCTTTCAGCCAGCAGGAAGCTTTCCTCCTTAAATGCACAGAGGCATTTAAGGAGCTTGCTGTGAGATGCCACCCGCACGTTCCCTGTGTGTGAATATGTGTAGGAAAGGTTTGAAATGTGAGTTTTAAAGAAGCTGAGTTATAAATTCCATTTGTTCAGACACAGAGAGGGGGTGGCAAGCATGCGGCTGTGCCTTTCTTTGGGTCATGAGGAGACATGGGGCGAAATGTGAGTTTTAAAAAAGCCATTCAGTTTGTTAAAACACAGAGAGGGGAGTGACAAGGGGGGGACTTTGCTTGCGTGCTCACAACATGGGGCTGTGCTTTTCTTTCCTCCTTAAATGCTCAGAGGCTGGGTCAGTTTCCGTGTGTGTGTGTGTGTATGTGTTTAGGAAGGCTGCTTTTATTCATGGTTTTTTCACTTTCGTGAAGGGACAACTGTATATTAGAACTTGAATTGGAAACATCAAGTGTCCACTGTGTTTCAGACAAACCCTCCTCAGGGCACACAAAAGATTGGTCAGAGTACTTCAGTGGGATGCCATACCTCAAGGGCCTTGTATAATGTTGACAGACACCTGGTTCTATCTGATACTTACTAAAGATTGTGTATTACTGTGTCTGACTTGAATCAATGTTTGGCTAAGTGGACTTGGGTCAACAGACTGAAGTTGAATCCAGACAAGCCAGAGATGATGCAGTGGATACTTCTTGGGCTTTGGAAGTGATAGGCTTTCTTTTGATTAATAGTATTGTCATTTCCCGATGGAACAGGACTAAGCTATGCAGATTATCAGACAGGAACGCAAAAAGCATTCCTGTCCCACATCTCCAATCCCATCCCTGTCCTGGCACAATAACCTACCCCATCACAGTTACCTTCTCTTCCATTAACAGGTAGCCCAGTCCACTTCCTGGACAGAAATCCCATTCTTGCAAGAAGTAAGTGTGGGAAATTAAAAAATAAAAAGTAAAATAACAAGAAAAAAGTTTTTAAAAGAACATAAGCACAGTAATAAAATAACAGGTAACCTGGGGAGGTTCATAAAAAAGAGAGTAGCTGATCTTGTTTTGATGATCCCACTCAGAAGTGTTCTGGCAGGAGTGCCCATTGTTGCTGTATTCACAGCAGGACAATGGTGTGAGGTTTCACAATGCCCACACCAAAACAGGATAGGTGATCTATTGACAGCTCAGCCAACCAATAAAAAGAAACACCAGAATAACGACAGCAGAACACAAAAGGATGAGGTTGTGTGATATTGGTATCCTTTTGTGTTCTGATGTTGTTATTCTGGCATCACATCAGCCATGTCTGATAATCTCCCATGAGTCATTTTTTTTAAAAAAATCCTGCCTTGCTTTTTAAGAAGCAGATTGCTAAAAGAAAATTTTAACAACTCAGTATATTTCACAAGCTTTGCCTTTCTTGGATGTTATAGATCTTCCACTGCTAATGAAGGCTTGATATCTGACATGATAGTTGTTGGCCTGGTCCAGAATTTCAGTGTTTTTAAATAACATTTTGTGTCCAGGTTGGTTTATAACATGTTCTGCTACTGCTGATTTTTCTGGCTGGCCCAGTCTGCAGTGTCTCTCATGTTCCTTGATTTGTGTTTGCACATTGCATTTAGTGGTCCCTATGTAAACTTGTCCACAGCTACGTGGTATGCAGTAAACTCTGCAGCTGTGAGAGGGTCTCTCTTGTCCTTTGCTAAGCATAGCATTTCTTGGATTTTCTTGGTTGGTCTGTAGATATTTGGAGGTTGTGTTTCCTCATCAGTTTTTCTATTCTGTCTATGACTCCTTTGATGTATGGTAAAAATACTTTCCCTTTGGAGGCATTTTTACCATACATCAAAGGTATACATCTGCGCCACCAGGGCTCCCTTTACCATGTACCCCCCAAAATCGTGTTCCCAACAGCACCAGAAGATCGCTAGAACAAAAAGGATGACCTTACCAGATGCCCACGTCCTTCTGCTGTTCCAGGGGCATAGCACAGCCACAGATGATGCTTCCCTTTTCTACTGACAGGGACAAGCCACTAATAGAAAGGAATGTTTTGTTCATGGCCACATTATGCCTCCAGAACACTGGAGGACGTCATCGTCTGATAATCTTGCCCCTTCCTGTTCTTGTTGTGATCTTTTGCCATTGTTTTTGCTGCGTCTGATAATCTCCAGTGTATCCTGGCAGGTGTAGGTAAGCCCTTAGGGATATAACAGCATTTTCAAAAGTAACAAGCACTACATATACAGAACCTTATAACTTACAGCTGATACCCTAAATCTTTCATTCTAATTTTGAAGTGCAGCACATATAAATATTTCTTCTATGCCTCCAGCCTCCTTGTGCCTCATGACTATCTAATAAGTTATGCATAATAATGAATATATTTAATATTTTCTCCTTTTGCAAGCTATAAAATTCCATTTAAAAACCCTAATCATAAACAAGACTAATTGCTTGTTCACTCTCTTTAAAAGTAAGAAATATTTTTGTTCTGGATGGGTAAATATATCATTTTTGGCAAGTTCTGATCAAAAGCTAATTGAAATGAAATTTATACCCATTTCTGTCTTAGGCTGCATCTGCACTGCAGAAATAATAAAGTTTGACACCGCGTTAACTGCCATGGCTGGGAACTGTAGTTTTGTGTGATATTTAGCCTTCTCTGTCAGAGAGCTCTGCCACAAATCCCAGGATTCCATAGCATTGAGCCATGGAAGTTAAAGCAATGTCAAATTGGATTATTTCTGCAATGCAGATGCAGCCTTAGGACTCATCTACATGAGCCAGGATATGCCTCCCCAATGCCAGCATATCATGGCTGCAGAGCTGGCCCATTCTGCCCTTGATACCTCAACAAAATGGGCCTGAGTCCAAATAGGGACACTGGACTGTTGCTGTTGCTGCTGCTGCCATTTTCCTTGCTCTGCCAGGTCCAGGAAGTCAGCCCGCAACAAGTGTCATGTCCCCCTGCACACACACAGGGCCTGATCTGTTTCCTCCCAGCAGAAATAGAGTAAAATAGACATTTTAAAAATCATTTATTGGGTCCTACCTTGGCTTTCCCCCATCTGAGTCCTTTATCTGCCTCAGGGTGGTGAGGACTGCCTGGGGGCAGATCGGAGCAAGAGTCCAGTGTCCTTTGGATTTCAGGGCTCTCAGACAGGGGCATAAGCTTGTGTAGATAGGGCCTTAGACTTTCCCAGGCAGAAGTTATAATAATCTGAACTGTACTGTGCGATGGCATTGATCTGAAGATGAATATCCTTCCACTATAATAACATAAAGACTTTCTTTTCGAATTCTTTATTCATTTTGAAAATAAGATTTAAATCATTAACTTGTTTGCATTCCATCCCTGTATTTTTTTTTATGTATTAGCAGTTTCTTCACAGGCTATAAAAATTGTACTGATAATGAACAGACTTTATTTCCTAATTTCCATTTGTGGCCCCTGGAATAATGTTGTCTAATTCCCAGTGGTATATATCATGAAATCACCACATAATTTGTAATCAGTTGCCATATGCTTCTAAATGAGTCTCAGGAGCACAGCTGGAGAAGTGATAAAGGTTAGGAGTGAGTTACTCTGACAAAACTGCATAACAAGCTTATATTTAGTCTTGCTGGATGTCATTGCTGGTGTGGGGGGTGCAGGGAGAGAGACATCAAACTTGGCCTCCTCTGCGTCTCACTGTACATCAGACAAGCTGAAAACGGATTGAGAGCTCCAAACAAAACAAACTCTCTGTTGAAGCAACTGATAGCATGATAGCTAACATAAAGACTCAAAACTGGAAAACTGACAGTCTCACAGTGTCAAATTGGTGGAGTAGACTATGGGATTTGTGGTTCATGGAAAAGCTCTCTGACCACATCAGGTGAACCAATGGACATATCATAAAACAGACTTTAACTGAACTATGGTATCCTTTAATAGACTTTATCAACAACAACACACCCAGTCTGATGTACCCTCCTCACCAAAAGTCTTTCTGGAAAGATACATTGAAGATCTCCACATATAAACAAATCAAGAACAACAAGATTACCCAGTATTAACTCATCATAAAAGAACAGCAATAGCATCTATATTTCTATACCACTTATAGTATAGAATGCCAAAGCACTCCCTAAACGGTTTTACAATGTATTAGCTAATTGCCCCCAACAAGCTGGGTACTCATTTTATCGACCCACAGAAGGATGGAAGGCTGAGTCAACCTTGGAGCCCTCTGGGATCGAACACATAACATTGTGGCTTGCAGTACTGGCATTTAACCACTGCGCTACTAGGACTCTTTACATCCTGTTATTGTTATTGTTATACTGTTTATTTTATTTTCATTGATCATATGTAAAACTGATGAAAGATTTACAGTGTATTGTTGAATTATATCAATAAAACTATTTTTTTTTAAAAAAAAAAGAAATATCCAAAGAGGAATGAAAGGAAGTGGAAAGTGTACAGTCTGCCTAGGCTTAACACCAAGATAGAGATTTTAAGTGGTGTTGCCTGTTTCCCAAGATCAGAAGAAAGGGATCAATTTCCTTTTCCTGTGACCTTAATTTCTAGTAGTCGAACCAAGCTTAGTTCTTCCATTTGGTTTGCTTACCATGCTTCCTCTGACTTCTTTCTCCAGGTCCTTTCTTTCCTGTTTCTCATCCATAGCCCTTCTTTGTTCCTGCTCCTTCTCAGGCTCTATCTCCTTTTTCCTATCAGCCTTATGTCACATCAGCCTGAACCATAAGTAAGGACACCGGCAAGGGCTGCTGCACTTTGGTCACTCAACAGCTCATATCTGGAATGTTTTGGCTATGCCTCTTCCTTTCTTGGTTGAATCCTTCTACCAGCCTATTTTGCTTCCTCTTCTTTGCCTTGTTCTGTTCTTTCAATCATTTTATTTCCATGCCTGTTATTTGCTTTAAAACCTGTTCAACTCTTGTGAGTCTCTTCCCTGCCAGTTTGGGCATCATATTTTCTCCTCTCTCCTAATTAATTATAAACATTGAGAAAAAAGAAGCAGGAAAGGAGACTTGTGGAACCTTTAAGACTAACCAGTGTGTTGCAGTGTAAGTATGTATGAGCTATAGCCCACTTTGTCTGATGTCCGATGGTGAGTTGGAAGATTAATCTTAAAATTTAATCTTAAATGTGCCACAAGAATCTTTTTTCCTCCCCTATGACATGACTTATCTCTTTGAAAACTGCTCCAATGGAAGTCTCCACTGTCCATATCCTACAGTATCTTGCTTCGCAGTTGGAACATGCAAGAGAAACTGGACCAATTTGCGTTTGGTACAAGAAAATCACACACGCCAGCTCTGCCTAAACACTGGACTATATGTATCTAATGCAATTGGCCTTGGAGTTCTTGACTTCTACAGATAAGTTCCAGTTTATCTCTGCTACCAAAATGTACCATGCTGAACTCACTGTTACACATCATAATGATATAGGCACTGTTACATGCCTTGAATGCTGTCTGGAGAAAGCTGGGATATAAATCAAATAAATAAAAAATGTGTGACAAATCAGTGTGTCTGCACCTCCAACCCTGTCAGGCAAAACAGGCCTCAAGACAGCCTTTGAATACCCAGAGACACTGTAGTGCCACTTCCACTCATTTTAATAATGTGTGTGTGTGTGTGTGTGTGTATGAAAATTGGCTTATATACTTGTTGAGAAACATGGGGCTTATCTGCACTGTAGAAACATTATCTGCACATGTTGAGAAATCTGCACTGCTTATCTACAATAGCCAAGATACGCTGGTTCTTCACAGGTGTATCCTGGCTGTGGAGGTGGCTCATCCCCCCTCCCTTTACCTACAGAAAATGGGTCAGAGTCCAAATAGGATGCTGACCCTTTGCTGAAGCCACCACCTCAATTTCTGTGGCCACCATTTCTCACTAACGCAGAAGCTAGGGAAAGGTCATTCAACATATGATTGCAGGCCCCCTGTATGTGACCAGCCTTAGTCACATGCGGCAGGACCCCTGCCTGGCTTCTGGGAGATCCAGGGAGCTGGTGGCAGACATGTGGGGCCCAATCCAGCAGAAATGGAGTCAACTGGTTATTATCTTATATTAAAATAAAGGGCCCTATCTGGCTTGCCCCCATTCCAGCCCTGTGTCTGCCTCAGGGGTCGTTTGGACTGCCCGGTGGCAGATCAGGGTAACTGCCCTGCACCATTTGGACTGCCGGGCTCTGGAACAGGGGCCAGCCTGAGGTATTTGACCAGTGTAGACAAGCTATTTAAACACCAAGTTAATATGGCTATCAGATGGCTGAAGCCAGCCCTCCAACTAGCAAGAAAGTCAAATCATTTTATTTCCAATTTGATACAGTCCAGGGAAACAATAGTGGAAATACTCAGTTGTTTTTAAAATAAAACATGCAATTGCATCATTAACTAACTGAACGTATAAAGATCCTAGGAATAATTCATCAAAGGATCTTTTACAGAAAGGCTATTCCTGGGCCTTTATGGTGTAGCTTCAGGCCAGGATTACTTTACCTATGTCCACAAGAAAAGAAAAGAAAGTTTGTTTGACAGGACTAAGTATTCCTCTGAGAGGCTGGGTAGTTCCCAAAGTGGGCAATTCAAACTGATCAGTCAATAGCCTTGAAGGAGTTGGCCATACACCCTCCAGTGTATTCATAGACATCTGTTTAACATAGTGTGGCTCATGAGCATAGGGATTTTGTTTGCTCTGGATGTCTTCTTTTTGATATATTTCTGAAAACTAGGAGGAAGGTGGTTGGATTCCTTACAGAATTTCATGGTAATAATGGTTTATCTTATCACACAGAAGAGGGAGGGAGCTTGTTTTTCTGCTGCTCTAGAGACCAGAACATGGTAAATAAATTGGTTGAACTTGCAAGAAATGAGATTCCACCTAAATATTTGGAAGAATATACTACCAGTAATAGTAAGAGCTGTTTGACAGTGGAATAGATTGCCTTGGAGGAAAGTGGCACCTCCTTCATTGGAGGTCTTTAAACATAGTTTGGTTGGTCATCTCTCAGGAGTGTTTTATCTGTGTATTTCTGCATAGTAGTTGGACTTTGTGATCCCTTCCAAATCTATGATTCTATAATGGAAATAAGACCAGCCTGTCCCACCTCCCCACAACTTTTCCAGTGTTTGTTGTTTTGTGCCTTCAAATCATTTCTGAGTTATGGAAAACTAAGGCAAACCTGTCACAGGGTTTTCTTGACAAGATTGGTTCAGAAAGGGTTTTGCCATTGCCTTGCTCTGAGGCCAATGTACTGGTATATTATGGTAGAGTTGCATTTTTGCTAGCCTCACACAGCAGTGGCAAGGGAAGGCAGGCAAATTTTGCCTGTTCTGGTCAGTCTATTTTTCCAGTATCTTATTTCCTTCATGTGTTCATATCATTTTTGCTTCTGCTGCCACCAGCTACACTGATGTAGTTACACTGGCATAGAGCATCACCAGGTTCCTGGCCCAGGCTTGTTTCCAACAAAATAAAACATGTGTCACATTGAATGAATGGAAGCTCTGTTTTCAAATAAGGAACGATACATGATTTTCTAAATATTTCTGAGTCATCTTCATAATGGAAAGGGAACATAAGGAGTTCCTTGATAAGGAAATTCTCTTTCCCATTCATTCTTCACTATAAAATTATTTTGCCGAGGCTATAAATTATAACATCAGTCAATTACAAACCAATTCCCATGTTCCACAGAACAATTATGTGTTAGATTTTATTAAAAACATATAATGGACTTGTTTCCTCAAGGATTTTTACAGTTGAGGGTGTAGTAATACTGATGGTTTTTATAATGTAATGAATTGTTACTCTTTTCCTCTAACCATGTTCATTCAAACCAAGTTTCAAATCAGTCCAACTCACAGCCACAGTTTTTACTTCTAAAGGTTTTTATTTTGTTGAAGTTTGCACATTTTCACATATGTATTCACATCGTTACATTTATTTCATAATTACAAGCTGAATTAAGGATTCCTCCATTGCCATAGTTCTTTGTATATTATTCATTAAGCCCCTTGAAATGGACTGATTCACATTGATACTAATCCAGTTAAAGATCACCTCCACTCTAGACAAGGTTAGCTATGATGACTAATTTAGCCTTGAAAATTAGCCTATAATTTAACCTTGAAAATCAGTTATAATAGTAATTACTATTTTAGAGCAAAGGTAGGCAACTGAAGAAGGACTGCACCCCCACCGTGTCACCTGCTGCATGAAACCCCAATTTTTGCTCCCATAAAACACCCAACCTTTTCTAGGGGTTATGGATTAGCATTTTTGCCATGTTTTAGATCCCTCTGGGCATTTTAGGCTCAGAAAAGGTATTTTTTCAACACAGGAAGTGATGAGAAGTCACTTCTGGGTTACTTCTGGTTTTAAAATAGGCCTTTTCTGGGTGTAAAATGGCCAGTAGGACCTCCAGAAGGTGTCCAAAATGATCTCACATTTGGGGGCAAAAAGATGGGGGAAAAAACCATTTTGACCTCCTACAGGGGCTTTAAAATCCACAAAATTGGCTGGGGGGGCATGGGCCACACTCTGCCCACCTCTCTTTTAGAGCTTGTTTTTACATATACACACACAAAAATATACAATACAGTACAATGTAGAAAAAGGATACAATACTCTGTCCTTCCTTTACCTGCCCCATCTTTATGAATCAGAAGCTGAAAAATAAAATATTTTGGAAGTTAAGCCACAACGGATTAGTAGATGCTCCTTGCATCTTCCATTTATTCCTCTAATTTCCAGCATAGAATCAAAGTGGTCTGACAGAGAAAAGGGGGTGTAGTGCCCCATTTCTCCTTTGGCAGCATCCTAACTCACTTGGATGGACCTCCTTCTTGCCTGTGATAATCCAGTGAGTCATTAAAAATAAGGCTGGGAGCCCTGGTGGTGCTTTCTTTAAATGCCAGTACTGCACGTACAACATTGCAAGGTCCATCTGAAGGGCTCCAAGATTCACTCAGCCTTCCATCCATTTGTAGGTCAGTAAAATGAGTACCTGGCTTGTGGGGGCAATTAGCTAACACACATTGGAAACCACTTAATGCGGTTTAGATGTGTAAAGTGCTATTGCTTAACAATTTGTAAGCTGCTCTGAAAGCCTTTGGTGTGTAAAAAGCAGGGTATAAATATGTAAATAAATAAATAAATAAATAAATAAATAAGGCTGGCCTAATCTTAGATGTTTTGCTTTCATTTGGATCTAGGCTGGTTTTTGTCAAATAAGAGGTGACATGATTAATTTCTGTCCCAGTTATACTACTTCAAAGCCTGCCAGCGAGGGCATACATACTGGAATGCTTATTTGTCCTTCCTTCCTTCCTTCCTTCCTTCCTTCCTTCCTTCCTTCCTTCCTTCCTTTCATCCACCCACCCACCCACCCACCCACCCAAACATCCATGCCTATAGAATACTACATCTCCTGCAGATGATTTCCGGCCTGGTCTTCTTTCTGATATCTTTATCTCCATGCATCAAAATCTTCCCCCCCTCCAACCCCAATGGAGGAGACTTCCATCATGTTAGCTGTCAAGGTTTTCTGAAATACTGCAAATGAGGCATAGGCTTATGCCTTATCTAGGTCCACAGTACCCATTAACTTTACCTAGACTTGAGGTTATGGGTCTATAGCTTGATTTGGGGTCTCCCATGAACTGTTGTGCCAAGATAATGAAATAGAGTAATGTGAAGTAACCTTGAACCAAATCACCATACATTCTGTGGTCGGGATCCTAGTTTTATAGTGTGCTGGGATTGCCAAATAAATAGATCATACTTGGGGATAAAGATATTGCATTGTCATGGATGTTAGAGGAAAACAGATTGATTGCCAATTCAGAAGTCTGCACTCTGGCTCAATGCATCATTTCACTTAACTGAAAATACAGCTGTCTGAAATCCTAGATGCCTAAAAACCTGCCCAATAATCTTTGCCTCATGACTAGATTGTGCTACCTGTAAGCTTACAGAGTGCTTGAGAAAAAAAATATGAACTACAAGTGTATTTATTCTCACATTAAGCAAGATTCAGTATGGCTGACTTCTCATATCTACCTTTTTTCACACTGTCCTTTACAATTTTCTTTTAAACCCAGTCTTTGCTAAGGCATGCATGCATCTACACTGTAGAAATAATGCAATTTGACACCACTTTAACTGTCATGGCACCACCCAACAGAATCCTGGGATTTATAGTTTTGTGAGGCACCAGAACTATTTTGGCAGAGAAGGCCAAAGGCCTTGTAAAACTACAAATCCCAGGATTTGATAGGATGGAGCTACAACATGTAAAGTCGTGTCAAACGGCATTATTTCTACAGAGTAGATGCATCACACGTTTGAAAAGAAGGATAGACCTTTGTCCACTTTTCCCTTTACTTGCTGCATTTTAATCTCCAGAAGAGTTTTTTTTTTTTTAAATAACTGGCCAGTTAAGCTACCGTTTATTCTGGCATATAAGATGACCTTTGAGCCCTGAAAAATAGCCTCCAAAATCGGGGGTCGTCTTATACACCAGATACACTTTGCTTCACCCGCAGTCCGGTGTCCTGCCTCTTCGCTCCCTTCGCAAATGGAGCAAAGAGGCAGGAGATCGGGCAGGGGGGGTGAAGCAAAGTGTTTACTGGTTCATTTGCCCCCCTCCTCTGCCTTCTTCCCCTTTGGGGAGGAACCGAAGACAAAGGAGGGTGGCGAACATTGCAGTTTGCTGTGGCCGCCGCTCAATCTCCTGTGTGTTCCTTCACCAAAGGAAACAAACACACAGGAAATCAAGCAGCAGCTGAGGCATGCCGGGTATGTTCGTCCCTTTCTTCCACCTTCCTGGAAGGTGGAAGAAAGGGGGGGGGATCCCGCGGTTTGCAACGGAGGCCACCCATTCCCTCTGTCTTCATATCTCAGAGCCACCCTTCCACCCTCCCTAAAGCCAGGATTGGGCTCCTGGTCACAGCATTGGGGAGGGGGTGGGTGGCTTGGAAGGCTCCCCCCTCTAGCCACCCTTCCACCCTCCCCAAAGCCATGATCGGACTCCCGGTCGCAGCATCGGGGAGGCGGTGGGTGGCTTGGAAGCCTCCCCTCTAGCCACCCTTCCACCCTCCCTGAAGCTGCGATCGGTCTCCCCATTGCCACCTCGGGGTGGGTGGAAAGCCCCCCTAGAGCCACCCTTCCACCCTCCCCAAAGCCGCGATCAGGCTCCCCATCGCGACCTCGGGGAGGGGGTGGGTGGGTGGAAAGCCCCCCCCCCTCGAGCCACCCTTACAGTGGCTGAGGCAACTCGGGTATGTTCGCCCCTTTCTTCCACCTTCCTGGAAGGTGGAAGAAACGGGCGAATCTTGCGGTTTGCAGCAGCCGCCCCCACTTCCCCTGGTCTTCATTCCCTTCCAAAGAGAATTAAAATGGAGGGGGGGGGGTCAGATGAGGCAAGCCAGGTATTTTTGCCCGTTTCATCCACCTTCGAGTCAAGTTTGACTGGAAGGTGGAAGAGAGGGGCAAATGTAGCGGCTGGCTGGCTGGGAGAGCCCTGCCAGCTGATCCTGCTCACTTTCCCAACTCATGAGGAGATCCTTGTGAGTTGGGAAACAAAGAGGATCAGCTGGCAAGGCTCCCCCAGCCAGCCAGCGAGCCAGCCAGCCAGCCAAATTGAGGGGTGGTCTTGTACAGCGAATATAAGCAAAACTCTAGATTTTTACTTCAAAGTTGGGGTTATTTTATATGGCCAGTCATTTTATATGCCAGAATATACCGTAAATACTTGAAATATTTTTAGTCTTTCATGCCAAAATGAATAACACAGTGGAATGTATTGAGAGTTCAAAATGGTTACATTGGGAGGGGGGTGAGTCAAAAGAAATAAAGTCAATGCATCCTATATCTGGGATTCAAATGCCTCAGTTTGAAAAACAGTGGAAATGTATTGCTTAATAGATTCTGGTCTGTAGATAATGAACACTGTTTTTAAGTTAAAGTGAACCTTAAACTTCTTTGTTTAAGAGTGATGATCAAAGATTTTGTTTTCTAGTTTCTCAGCCAAGATGCAAGCTTTTAAAAAAGAAGCTAATAAGAAACCTCATGCTGTTGCACTCATGTGAATACAGTGTCAATGACAGAACATGTCCGGGTGAAATCACAACAGCCAGGTAGGGGACGCTCTTTTAATGAACATCCCCAGTTCACTTTTAGGTTGTAAAGTGTGTTTTTGTGCTTGTGTGAACATTTTGTGACTTTGGGTTGTTTTGTATTTTTTAAATTTACCGCACTCACATCTTCTTGTGAGAATTGATGAGATCACGAGTGCCATTTGTGATCTGTTCACACTGAGGGGCTGCCTTTTTGTACATTGATCAAGATAGGTCTGGTAGGAAGGGTACTTTTGCCATCAGAAAAATGCTTTAAAATATGCCGGCAAAAGAACTCTTGGAGAGGCTTGTCTGATAAAGTCCTAAATATCCAGAGTACTTGCTAGAGGTTTTGGAGGGCAATGGTTTTCCCTTTTCCCTAGATGTCTTTTCATGACTAGTCAGTGGCTGGTGGGGGCAGGAGGTGTATGGGCACTATCCCACACTGCAGAGGGATAGTGCCCAGACACCTCCTGCCCCCACCAGCCACTGACTAGTCATGAAAACACATCCCAGTGCCTTAAAACTGGTGTTGCACAGCTGCTAGCAGCAGAAGCCCAAAAGTGGTACACTAATATAGATTTTGGCTCCATCAGCATGATATAGAATCTTAGTCTATGAGTCCTGCAGGATGCTCATCAATATGTATACCTTTTAAAAATATGCACATTTCTCAAATGTGCACAGACATGCTTCAATCCAAGACTACACATGGTTGAATAAACGTGCATTGAAAATACAGGTATGTACATTTAAGAAAGCAAAGACATAAGCAGAACCAGAGCAGGAAAAGCTTGCTACTGACATATATCAGCCTCACAGAATTTTTTGAATGGCCCATCTCTAAACTTAAGTGCTTGTTTAACATGCTGAACTTTATACTTGAACACAATACTGAACACTGTGACCACTTAGAGTACAATAGCATCTGAGAGCAGTCAGTACATATGACTCCCCAACATGAGTGGAGCATATTGAACAATGCATTTCCAAACTAGAAAACTGCAAAGATTCATAAACTACAGTTATTGTTTCATGTTTTCAAGTCATTTCTGACTTATGGCAACAGTAAGACAAACCTATCATGGGGTTTGCTTGGCAAGGCTTGTTCAGAAGGGGTTTGCCTTTGTCTTTCTCTGACGCTGAGAGAGTGTGATTTACCCAAGGTTACCCAGTGGATTTCCATGGCTGAGCAGGGTTTCGAACCCTGGTCTCCAGAGTCATAGTCCAATGCTCAAACTACTACACCATGCTGGCTAATGCAAATGCCAACTGGAGATAGTTTATCTCAAATTACAGATTTTTAAATGATACTCCAATGCTGACTTATTTTATACAGGCCAATTGCCACATCAAGGTTTGAATCAATGTTGAATCATTTGCTGAATTACTGGAATATTCACATTACACCAAAACACGTAAGGAAGTTTCCTTAGGACTGTGCGGTAAACAAGCTATAACTCTAAAGACACAGCACTTCATCTTAATCAAGCCTAATCTCATCATGACCCGTGGTAATATTGAGAGGATAGTGAGAAGTAAGTACAGCTTTGGTTCTCTATGCCCAAATCCCTGAGGAGATCTGGGAGAGAGAGTGATAGTGTGATAGATCTCTGCTGGTACCCCCACAGCTGGTTAGTAGCTCTCCAGATTTGGAAGGAGCAAATCCATTGCTATTCAGATGCAATTGCATATAGCCTGGGGAAAATCATTGTGCAAGGAGATACTGAATATTTCCTTGTACAAAATCCACAAACGTACTTACACCAGTTAGGCCAACACAAATCACCAAGATGATTCCAGACTATGGGCTTGTCTATCTCTCTCTGGCTTTTCTTTGCAAACGAAGATTCAGGAAGGACTCATCCCGTGCTTTCTGCAAGCGCTCTGATGACAAAAAAGGCCAATCCGAGATAAACAAGTCCAGTTGCAGAAAGCACAGCAGAAGGTCTCCTTGGGTGATGTTTCCAGGTTGTGATTCTTTCTGCATTGTCGTTTCTCTTCAAGACTTGTTCAGTGTGAGTTCTCAAATAAGGCTGCAGCATTGTGGATAGTGTGTCTCCATGCCTCCCGATGTGAGGCCAGGGTGGACCATTGTTGGTGATCAATTTGGCCGAGCCTGAGATGTTGTTTCAGGGAGTCCTTGTATTGCTTTTTTGGAGTGCTCCTCTTATGCTGACCCATGGTGAGTTTACCATAGAGTACTATTTTTGGGAGGTGATGGTCCTCCATCCTAGAAATGTGCCCTGCCCAGTGCAGTTGTGTTCTAAATATCATGGCCTCAATGTTGGTAATCCCTGTTTGCTCAAGGACAGCAACATTTGTCACATAGTCAGTCCAGTGTCTGGACTGTCTATATTTGTCCATAAAAAGCGGAGCCCCTTGTAGCAATGACATTTTGCAGCAGCTGTGACCTGTCCTAATGGGTTTTTTTGGCCCATAAACTTCACATGCCATTAGTAAACATGGCAGCCACAAATGATTTACTTGCATTTGCACTTACCCCAGTTTGCCACCGCCAACTTTTTTTTTTAAATGTCCAAGGTGTGATTGATTTTTTGCTTGAACACAAAAGCAAAACCACCCCAACACCCCATTGCTAACACTCACCTGCTAAGGTGAAAATCTAACATGACAGCAGCGAATGCTTGCCTTGCTAGCAAGCCCCACCCACTGAGCTCATCCAGCCAATCAGATTTGCATTTCCCCTCATTTGGGCAAGTGAATCAGATCAACTTGCTTGTCCTAATAAGCAGAAATGTACACCACCTTGTTGTTGTTGTTTTTTAAAAAATGGGAAAAGCTGTGAAGGGTTTTCTGGCCAGGTTTTGGGCCTATTTTGTCCCCCTCCTCCACAATATGGTGAAATCACATGGGATGTCATTAGGACAAGTAGAATCCTCCTCACATTCCATGAGGAGTTTTTTCACCATTTGGACAACCCTCCAGTCTTCTCCTTTGCTATTGCTATTTTTTTTTTTTTTTTGAAAAGACACTGAGGGGATTATCTTCCTCCATTGATGCTAGGAAAACAGCATGACAACATTCAGTTAATTATTTTCCCCTTCTTATTCATGGCTTTTCAGTTGTCATATGGAAGCCATCAGTGTCATAAAGTTAAACTCATGTTTAGAGCAGACAAACTGACTCCAATCTTATTTTGGACACTGCTACAATCAACTAGCTTATTGTAACAACAAAAAATCCATACATTTAAATTGGAATCACTTTAGCAATAATCTAAGTGACATTATGCAGATGTGAAAGATGGAATTAAATATTGACAGGCTGTTAGAAAGAAAAAAAGTGCATAAAACATGTTGCAAATCAGACTGTCTGGGACATCTGAAGCAACAGATGTAATGTTGGGACTCTTGTGCTTATATAGATGGTAGAGAATGTAGTAAAGTTATTAGCAACTGAGCCCTACAATCTGCTTCTTCTACAGTAAAGTGCTACATGTGTGTATCCAAAATTTGGCATCACTCTAGTGTGTCAAGGTATAAAAGCAACCATATCAAGACCTGGAGGGTCTGTTTTTCCAGTCCCTAATAGCAACAAGTGCATCTAAGGGAACCATCTGGGGGGCATTACAGTCACAACTTGTACACAACTTCAGACTTCATTGTCTACCTATAATGGCTGACTAAATGGTATAATGGCAGCCAGAATGCTAGTACAGACATGAGGCAGTATCTTCCTGACAGAGAAGAAACAGTGTTTGAAAATATATCTGTTGTCTGATTTTTTTTATCTCACTAATCATGTACTCTACCAAATCTACCATCAGCTTCAGGAAATACTTATTTAGTCTAGTGTAAGTGTAACAAGTCCTTCCCCACACCCATGAAAACCCAGACAGAAATTCAGGAATGGTAAAATATTCCTGTGAGGTGCATTACCTTTCAACACTATAATTTTTCAAAACTAGAGTAGTCTTCTAACAAGGTTATCTAATTGCTTAATGTAAGGAAGCAAAACCTAAGTACCTGCTTTGCTGGAGAGCCCACATAGGGACAGAGAATGAATGAGAAACTGTTTTTATGTTGTTTAACTCACATGTGATCCACCTTAGCTCCCATTCGGGAAGAAAGGTGTGATATAAATTAAACAAATAAACAAAAATAAAATAAATACCAATTCCATGGAAGACATTTTACTGAGAAACAAATGAAATACAAGCCTATATGGACTAGTAAGTGGTTAAGTGAAAACAGAATGTCTTGTATTAAGTACTGTTCAAAATAATAGTTAAGTGTGCTGAGAATGCTTCTTCTCAAGTCAATAAATACCAGTGAGTTTATTTTCTTAAATCATTTTTTTTCCAAACTTACAATTTAAAATGAAATTCAGAGTGGGAAGGAATCTTTCTGGCAGTGTAATAAAAGACCAATGAATTCTAAGTGCATTCCAACTAAAATACACTAATCATATCTAAACTGGTTGGGAAAGCATTTCGCTGGATCAACAATCCTTTTAGCTGAATTACTGATATGGTCCTGTTATAAAGGAAAGGGAGAAAAAGAAACACTGTATGTCAGAGTTAAATGAAAACTGGGCACATCCCAAAGAGAAACATTATGTTAACTGAAAAGCAGCTAAGATAGAAAGGTCAGGCGGGGCAGGGGAATTCTTATGAGGGTTATAGTAGCAGTAAATGTACATTTGCTGGTGTACCATTCAAATAATCCAGTTCAGTGGCTCTTAACCTTTTCTTTACTAGGGACCCTCTTAAATATCTTTTCTTGCCATGGATCCCCAAGACTTAACTCAATATTTAAAACACCAACAAAAACACCAACAATAATAGAATTACACCACCACTAAACATTTCCTTAGAGGCATAGAAGACTTTTCTTCTGCTGATTCTTGCAAATTTGTGGCTGGAGCAGATTGAATGGCAATAAAGCCAGTCAACCAGCCAAGCCTTTGCCTTGGCTCCTGTCACATGGTTACCCCACTGTGGAAAGGAGGTGGGCCAAGCAGCCTTCAAGCCTTTGCGGACCCTCTGTGAGGATATTGAGGCCCCCCGGGGTCCAAGGACCACAGGTTAAGAACCACTGATCTAGTTTATTGTTATTTGTGTTTATGGTAATGTTTTTATTAAGTTTATTTCCAGACAATATATTCTTAAGAGCAGAGCTGAGGACTGAAGGCAAGCCAGTGGAAATATAATCTAGGAAATGTTCGCCCCATGACAATTTTGCAAACCTTATGATTTGCTTTCTCTTTGCATACCCGCCAACTGTCCCAATCTGGCAGGGACAGTCTCAGGCTGCTGCCACACAACAGAAATAATGAAGTTTGACACCACTTTAGCTGCCATGGCTGAATGCTATAGAATTCAGGGATGTGTAATTTTGTGAGATATTTAGCCTTCTCTGTCAGAAAGCTGTGGTGCCATAACAAACTACATGTCCCAAGATTCCATAGGATGGAGCCATGATTATTAAAGTGGTGTCAAACTGCATTATTTCTGCAGTGTGGCAGCAGCCCCAGTTTAATCCTCTGTCATCATCACACTTTTTAAGCTGTTTTTAAAATCTCTCAGTTTCTCTCTCCTTCCCCCCTTCCCCCCTTTGTTTTCAGCTTACTTCTATTGCTGCTATCTGAGTTTAAAGTGCAAAAGTAGTTTGCATTCAGAAAAGCCAGCAGGCAGAAGAGAAGAGGAAGGGGTGGAATCTTGCCTATCCCAAAAGGATCAGGCAAAAGCAAGCTGCTGCAGCATCTCCTAGCTTGTCTTTCCCCCCATCATTAATAACGTTTGCCATTTTGCCCACACTCTGTTTTCACCTGGCCAAACATGCCTCGGTATTCATCTGTAAAATGTTGATGAGTATAGAATTTATCAGACACTCTTTAAAAAAAAAAAAAAAAACAACCCATGGAGGTTGGGAAGAGCATGCCACTATCCCACTTCTGGTGGTCGAAAAAGGCACCGGACTGCACAGCCTGTCCTCCTCCCATCCTTCCTCCATGCTTCCTCTGTGCTGGAGCAACGGAGATGGCCCCGCTTTTGATTGACGGAAACTTCTGTCAATGAAAAGCAGTGCCTTTTTTGTCCCTCCAGCATGGAGGAAGCACAGAGGAAGGACTGGAAGAGGACGGAGAGTGCAGTATTGACTGATGGAAGTGGGACAGTGGCATCCTTCTCTTGACCTCCATGGTGTGTGTGTGTGTGTGTGTGTGTTTAGAGCATCTGATGTCTTTTGACCTAATCCAATGTCAACCTACCTAAAGCAGACTCATTGAAACCAATGGGGCTTAAGTTACAACTAACAGATATAATGTCTTTCAATGGGTCTACTCTAAGTGGGGCTAACATTGAATTTAGGTGGTTATTGCTGCTTTTCCAGTTACTGCCCTGCTGGTGCAGGTGCATTTAAACCGTTCTGACCATGTGGATCAGCTTCCATAAGTGAATGAAATTTGAAGGGCTTGGCTTGTAAACAAGTTTATGTTCCTTCATTTCTAAAATGTATAAGCTGTCTTTTAGAATAAACCCTCTGAAAACTTCAGAACATAAAAAATAACAAGAACAATAAGAACAATGAGAAAAACAATGTGAAAATCAGAATTAACACTTACAGCTAGACCATAGTACATCCATTGGAATCCTTACTTTATTACAGGCCAAGGCAAAGAGGTGCCCTCTTCCCCCACCCCCACCACCCAAGATGTGGTCTTACCATTACTGTATTTGTGCTTTTGTAAGCCAAGGGGTTACTTAGCATAGCATGGTCCAAGGTCATTGGCTGTCCTTGATTGCCTACAACACTCACTGGTCCAGCACATTGATCTTCACCATTAGCACATGCTTGCTATATTGCACTCAACACAAATCAATGTAGTTAAAAAAAAGAACTTTTGGTACTCTGCACCACTTTCTCATCTTCATTTCATCACATTTTTTAATGATCACTCAGAAATTTCCTGTTCATTCTTTTTTCCTTTTGGCAAATGTGAAAGCTTTGGTTCAAGGCTAACCCTACCATTAAACAGAGCAAAGGGGATTGTCTCAGATGGCAGATTGGTTTTTTGTTTTGTTTTGTTTTGTGGTGGGGGAAGCAGCAACTGTGATGTCCTGGTTATTCTTGATCGACATCTTCTGTTAGAAGGGAGAGATGCATAAGCCACACAAACTACCCTGGACTACCTTGACTTGCCTCCATTTCTGGTGCAATGGAGGACATGGCCCCAATGGCTGTATTGAAGCAAAGGTCAACTGCCATTCCAGACTACCTCTACACATGGAATGGAATGCCAACTTTGTTCTCTGCCTCAGGCAACATAGTGCCTTGGGCCAGCAATAGTGGAGTAGCAAGGAATTCTTTATGAACATTAAGTGGCTCTTGTAATTCCCTGCATTCAGAAAGTCAGTAAAATCCAAATCGTAGTATCTTATGAACAATTTTTTTTTAAAAAAAATCAGTCATCATCACCAGCCTTTCTTTCATCATTCTCATTATGTTATTAATGGTTACTGATATTGTGACTGTGCTGGGAATGCTGCAGGAATCCATTTATTTCACTTTTATTGTTTAAAATAAATGCTTATTCTTTCCAAATGTCATATCCAAGGCAAATAAATAAAACTTGCTAGTGACACTGAGTGTTGATTGAATTCATAGCAATCATTTTAAAAGGCAGCATTTCAGATCTGGTATGAGAACTCAGGAGTCAAACACTGATCTCAAAAGTGAATAAAATAAAATAAAATTCACCATTTGAAACTGAACAGAGAAATGGGAACAAGGATATTTGATTTTGGAATAGAAAGGCATTTTAGAAATCTAAAGTGATTGTTTTCTTCAGAGAAAATTTGGAAATATGGGGTTATGGTGTCTGAGTCGCTCTTTATGAAACTGTTAATATCCTGTACTCACAGGAACTGTTCATCCCTTTTCTGTGCAAGTATGGGTTGTATCTAGGGTCTGTTTGTGTAGTTACTGATGTGCATACATAAGCACAGTGTCATATTACATATCCTGTGGACAGCAGGAGAAATTATTCAGTAGCCCTGGATAATTTTTGGTCCACAAAGCTGAAATCAACCTACCAGTTATGGTGCAAAGACAAGAGCTGTGAAAATGTCCTGTTTAATTTCCCTGCCTGGTACTACAAAAAGTAAGCCATAATTTTATCAGTACATAGCTAATGGTCTGCCCAGTGGTGGCTTCCATGACAGTGGGAAAGTGAATCCACACCAGGTTTTAATTTGTGATTTAAAGGAGCTGTTGAGTCCTAACCCCAAAATAGGTTCAGCAGCTTGGATAGCTCCTTTTAAGTGTGGCTTGAAACGAGAGTAGATTCACCACTCCTGTAACATAGAGCAACTGGCCTCTACTGGGTCTGCACTTGCTCTGAGAACAACAAATGGTACTGGCCTAGGCTTTGCGCCCAAAGATTGCTCCATAAAGCAATTCAGAATGTGTGGGGACCGAATTTGGTTTCAGGTCTATGAAGTTTAATCATTTCATCACAAATATTATGAAGGAGTCACCTTTGCAGTTATTAGACGATTACAGTTTTAGCAAAGAACAAATATCTAAACAAAAGGGGTTTCCACTAGATAATGTCTTCTAATTTTATCAGTTTCTTACATTATAACTCTAATTATTACATGGTGACTCATTTATCTGCTTAAGTAAAGCTAGAAGTAATTTGCACCATAATTATTTTTGTCAAAATTAATCAGCAGAGAGGTACAGACTGTTCAAATGACTCAAGAAGACAAGACATTTTTCTCGCGAATTCATTTAGGAATCGCACATGTTTGGTGTAAGTTTCTAGGCATAACTGAGAATGGTGGGGGAGGCCTTTTTAAAGAAGAAAGTGGAGAGGAAAGCTTGAGGACGTCTTTCAGTCACAATTTTAAGTGAAGCAACTTGATTTTAGGAAAGGATGAGTAATTCATTTCAGGTCTTTTCCAGCCTGAATTTATCAAATTCACACCTCCTGAAAATGAATGTAGACATGTACACAAACTGAATTCAGATGTCTTTACTTCACTGAGCTCACAATCCAGTTCAAGCAACATCTGAAAATATGTTCAGAGATGTGTACCTTGGCAAAAGTCCAATTCCTCAAGCATCCTGACTTCAAAATTTTATTTTCTCTACTTTTGTCTCATTTAGAGTGGTCAGTTTATTAACAATAGCATCCAAAATCTGGATAGGTCCAGCAGTCACAAAATCCAGCATTCCCTGACTTCAAGTAAGCAATGTCAGTACACATATTCTTGTGCTACAGATGAATGTATTTAACTGAGAAAATGGTGTCCTCAGAGGTCTGCTAAGCTGAGAGCTTTATGTGACTCAAGTAAATCAGCCAGTCCATATGTTATAAACATACATCTCACCACAGCATTAAAATCTACACAGTGTAGGTTTACTCTGCCCAGTTGCATACATACATATAAGCACCATAGAGGCTGGAATCCTCCAAAGAGTATGTAAAGTGAATATCATTCAGACCCTTGTAATAGGAGTTTTTTTTATTTATTTTATTTATTAATATGTTTATTTCCTAGCCTATATCCAAAGATCTCATCTAGTGCAATAATTTAAAAAAAATTAAATATGAAAGTAGTAAAAGATCATTTACAGTCTGAAAACAACTATATGACCATTTAAAACACATTAAAACAGTTAAAACCATGGACATGTTCAAACTGGACAAAATCACTGAACCCCAACAGCTGCAAATCCTATCAGAGTGCAATAGTTCAGACTGAAGAAGTCATAAATGTCTTAATCCTGAATATATCTACCCAAATGTAAGTCCCATAGGCCTGGATCACATGAAGCTCTCAGCTTATGTTAAACTGGTATGTATGACACTGGGCAGGTTTTCCCCTTCACCCATGCCTTCTCACAGTACTTGTCTAAGGTGAGGGCAAGATATGAACTGTAGTTACTGCTCAGAAGCGCTAGCCAAAAATATGCCAAATGTATTCCAAAGATAATTTCCATACATCCCCATGTGAACCAAGCTGTAATTGTTGCAGCACCCAACTGTTAACTTTGATCTCTGAGGATTATGAAGCACTGAAGTGGAAGACAACCTTGTGATGGCTGCTAATTACACACTTCCCATTCCCTGACTTAGGGAATAAAAAGAGGTTCACCATAAATTACTCAGAGAAACATGCTTTACCCATTTGTCCTGATTTAACTTGTCGAAATATGTTCACAGAAGCCTAATTACCAATGCACAGATAACATTGTTGTCAAACTGCTGATGTGATTTACACTTCTCTTAAAAGACAGAAGTACATAAAATCCAAGCTGTTAACCATTATTTTGAGGTACTCTGCATAATACACTTCATGAAGAGCACCACACTTGGTAGATGACTGAAATGAAGTATATCACCAGAGTTATCAGGATAACTGCTAAATTTCTTCAATGTGTAATTATAGAGGAAACTTCCAAGAGAAAAACTAGTTTACCCAGTCCATTGTTCCACCTATATAACCCCATTTAGATAGTTTACTTCTACATCAGTGTATATATAACACTTGACTACGTTCACATAATTTATGCTTCTGAATTGACAGCCAATGCTGTAATTTTAGCCGCACCTCCAACAGCGAGGTCAAAGGACAGAATTGATTTCTGTCTCTAGGAAATAAATGTTGAAGCACAAATTCCCATAGGGTATCCCCACAGAAAATTCTTCACTCCTCACCTGTAACCTTGGTCCTAGCTATGATTGCAAGGATCTAAGACCAAAATCCCCTTGTGAATGCATGCAAGTTTAAGTAGGAATTATACTAGTTGAACTGCTTTTCCTGAAGCAGTGCAAGAAAGTATCCAGTACCTTCTTATACCAAAGTTTTGCTAGGCAGCACAATGTCTGCCAGATGGTACCCAGATACAGCTCCCCAGTCTGACCCAGGTGGCCACTAATTGGCTGTGAGGAGTATACTGGAAAAGCTCCCTATCCACTGCCCAGATGACTCCTGTCATTCTCCCTTTGTAGCTCCTCATCTTGCTCCTGGACTTTTGTGTGAGTATGCTAGAACAACTTTATGGTCCATCAGCTTCAGATAGGATCTTGGCCTGAGAGAACTTTATGTGTGCAGATCTGTGTCTACTGTATATATAGAGAAAATTTGACCCAGGATATTTTTTGTGAAAATTCAATGGAACCTATAAAAGGTGTTAATGGTTCACAAGTAAAATTTTAGTGTATAGAATAAATAGGAATAATAAATAAATAAATAAATATGCAGACTCAGGCTGAGATGCAGTTTATGACCTGTATCCAATTATGTCATTATATTTGAGCAAATTCTGTTGTACAAGCACATATTTGAGAACTTGTGTAAGGACGGCATCCATTATCTCATTGTGAAAGACGTATTCACATTTTGTGGTTGCACAATGGAAATCATTGCTTGCTCAATGGTGCAACCCAACATAACTATGCCTGTGAGGCTTTATCCTTTGCCAGTATTAAATTGGATTTAGGCTTTATTTAGACCAGCATTAACATTTGAAGCAGAGAAAAGGAAGGTGAGTTTCCCACACCATACAATGAATTTCAATAAATCATTATGGGCTTCTTAGGATTCATATGGAATTCATGGAAAATAAGCCTGGTAACAGTTATTAACCATGATTAAATGGAACCTACACTTTCAGAGGAAGTATATCTCTTAATACCAGATGCTGGAACAAACCGTAAGAGAAAGCTTTTGTGCTCAGGTATTTTTGTGGGAATTCTAAGGGATCTGGTTGGCCACTTCTATAAATAGGTGACTACAACTGAAGGATGGTCAGTATGAACCAGAAGCTATTTTATGTTCAATAATAAGATACAAATAGAAGTACAGAATCATGCCATATACATGAAATTCACCAAGCATATATAATTATAATATTAATTCATCTCTGTCGAGATATGGGAACCCCTCATCTGTTCTGAATATGAAATACTTAGAAGTTTGGGTTTTGTTTTTACATATTATCTCTTATCTCTTTATACTTTTAAAAAACAATTACACCACAGCAGGTATTATCTGCTTGTATCTGCTTGCATCTATGAGGAAGGGATTGTGATTTTGATAAAACTCATGTTTCCAATTTCCTTCCTCTATCAGACAGAGAGGGGTGTTGGAGAGAGCTAGAGAGATATTGAGACAGCGTTTAGCGAAGTTAAGAGGTAAGCGTTCTGTTGTTTGCAGCTCACTTTAATTGTTTCAAAATTATTTAATCTTTAATCTTGATCATTTTTCCAAAGCCACCATTCTTTGGCATTTGAAAAGCCTTGCATTGGTTTTGAAACATCACAACATCATTAATTCCCTACACCAGTGATGGGCAAGCTTTTGGTGTGTCAAATGTCGCCAAAAAACTGAGCATAACTCAGGTGGTGTGTCACTTTGAGGAAAAAACATTATTTCGTGATATTTATTGTTTAAACAACAATATTATTAATTGTTTATTAATAATTAATGAGTTGTCACAACTCATGTGACAACTGAGTAATCAAAATTTACAGTCGTCCCTTCACATTTGTGGGGGTTAGGGTCTGAAGACCCCTGTGAATGTGAAAAATCCGTGAATAATAACATCCCCCCCCGGCCTCCCAAAAGTGGCAATGGGGCCTTCAGAGGCCCCATCGCTACTTTTCCCTCCACCTCCCCTGGCCACCTGAAAGTGGTGACAGGGCTCCATCGCTACATTCCCCCCACCTCCCCCGGCCTCACTCTGACCCATGCATTTATTTTTTTGGGGGGGGGATACCTCACCCACGAGTGAAGCAGGGAAAGATATAAAAGAGGTGGACTTACCTGCTGGAGGTAGAGGAAGGCTGGGGGCCACAGTAGTGAGTGTGGGAGCAAGGTGGAGTTGGAGACAAGGAGGCAGCCTGAGTTAGCCATGGAGCAGAGCATGTGTTGCTGGCTTGCCTAGGAGGGATTACGCAGGCAGCTCCTCAGCTCCCAGACCCTCGGCTTCTTCCCTTCACAGCACTTACCCCCCCTTCCCACAATGCCACGCACGCACACACATACACGCATTCTTCCCCTCCGTCTTTTGGCAGCTCCCATGTGTGGAGCTATTTAGGAGGGCTCTATTGGAGAAGCTGCATGCAGTGCCCTGGGCTCAAACAAGAGGCCCACCTTCCCACCACCTTCCTCAGCCTTTCTATGGTGGCTCCAAGGCTTTGAAGCCATGGAGCCCCCTTGGTAAGGCTGGGGAGAGGCTGGGCAGAGTACCTCCCCCCCACCTGCCACCTTCCCCGGCCTTTCTGAGGTGGTTCCGAGGCTTCAAAGCCACGGAGCCCCCTCGGTAAGGCTGGGCAGCCACCTGGCCACCCACCATCTTCCCCGGCCTCTCCGAGGCAGCTCTGCAGCTACAAAGCTACAGAGTCCCCTTGGTAAGGCTGGGCGGCCACCCTCACATTCGCCCGTCATCTTCCCCGGCCTTTCCGAGGCTTCGAAGCCTTGGAACCACCTCGGGAAGGCTGGGGAGAGCCTGGGCGGCCATCCTTCTGCTCGCCCACCATTTTCCCTGGCCTCCCTGAGGTGGCTCCATGGCTTCAAAGCCATGGAGCCCCCTCTGGAAGGCCAGGCGGCCATCCTCCCACTCGTCTGCCACCTTCCCTGGCCTTCCCAAGGCAGCTCCATGGCTTTGAAGCATCGGAGCCACCTTGGGAAGGCCGGGGAGAGGCTGGGCGGCCACCCTCCCGCTCGCCTGCCATCTTCCCCGGCCTCCCCGAGGTGGCTCTGTGGCTTCAAAGCTACAGAACTCACTCTGGAAGGCCGGGTGGCCACCCTCCCACTCGCCCGCCGCCTTCCCTGGCCTCCCCAAGGCGGATCCGTGGCTTCAAAGCCACGAAGTCTCCTTGGGGAGGCCAGGGAGAGGCCGGGCAGCCACCCTCCCGCTCGCCCGCCATCTTCCCCAGTCTTTCCAAGGTGGCTCCAAAGCTTTGAAGCCTTGGAGCCACCTGAGAAAGGCCGGGGAGAGGCCTGGTGGCCACTCTCCCACTCGCCCACCATCTTCCCTGGCCTTTCTGAGGCAGCTCCGAGGCTTCGGAGCCCCTTTGGGTAGGCTGGGGAGAAGCCGGGCGGCCATCCTTCTGCTTGCCCGCTGCTTTCCCCAGCAGAGTCCCGCCCGCCGGCCACCTTACCCAGCCTTTCTGAGGCGGCTCCAGGGAAGCACGGCAGGCCTCAGATGTGGTGGTGAGCAGGTGGGAGGAGGCTCTACCCCCCTGCCTCCCTAAAGTGGCGATTGGGGCTTCGTAGCCCCGCCTGCCACTCTCCTCCCTCCCTCCCTAAAGTGAGTCTTTGAAGCCGGGATTGCCACTTTAGGGAGGGTGGTGAGGTTGTGGGCGGGGGTGGGGGGAGGAGGTTTACAGCCGCGTGTCAACACAAATGGTTACATGTGTCAGTGCTGACACGCATGTCATAGGTTCGCCATCACCGTCCTACACAAACACTTCCAAAACTTTGCAGCTTTCTTGCCTATGACACCTCTATCATGTGTGGTATTTTAATACAGAATATCCCCCCTGCACACACACAAAAGGGGAAATGGAAGTCAAAGCAAATCATTGTAATCTAAGTTTGCCAACTCACCAGTTTCCTATTCCCTGTGATTTCAAGGAAAAATCTTAGACTATTATATGTGTCTGCATTGTCACAGGGCTGCATTCTTGTGGTGTTACAGAAGTGGGACAGGCAAGGTTCATGATATTGTACAAATGGGTTGACTGTGTCATAGCCCCCACATCCTGAAGTGGGCCCCAGGCTAGGATCTTTTGCGGGCCCCCTACCTACTGCTTAGGTTAAGGGCAGTGAGATGCTCTACAGGATTTAGGGGGGGAAGTAAAATAAGTCATTTTAAATGATGACACCAAAGTAATATTTTTATATATTTATTTTTTATAAACTAAATGGATTTACATAATAAAAACTTATAATAATATCACATCAAGCCCCCAAGGTTAGAGCCCTGTCAGCCCCTCCTCCTTGTGGGGGCCATGGTCTGTGTAAATATGCCTACAGAGTGCCTGTTATATGACCAGATAGCATGGCAACACAGAACCAGGAAACAACAAGAAAGCAAAGGGCTTTTTGGTGGCAGAACAGGTAATAAAATGCACTCAATAGCTGCTGCAATAGCTGTTGTTCCTGTATCCCAAGAGGTTACATTCGATGTGGCTTTACCTACAGCACACACAGCATATGGGGAATTTTCCTAGGCCCTGTGGTGCTACTGGAGCATGAGGAAGAATTACTGTCAGCTCTCCCCTACCCCCATACTGCACCTCACATGTCACAGTGCTGGCATAACAGTGCCGGCCATGCTTCAAATAGAACAATGGGCCCAAGCCCTTGCATCCACTGTTTCTTTCTACAGTTCTATACTCCCCACCTTCAAGTGGAGTCACTGAGCTCTGGAGCCATCTGGGAATAAGTGGATATGGATGCTCTAGGTTTAAAGTAGGGGTGGGCAAACTCACCTGGAATACTGTGCCCAGTTCTGGGCACCACAATTCAAAAAGGATATGGAGAAGCTGGAACGTGTCCAGAGGAGGGTGACCAAAATGGTGGGAGGTCTGGAAGCCATGCCCTATGAGGAGTGGCTTAGGGAGCTGGGCATGTTAAGCCTGGGGAAGAGAAGATTAAGAGGGGACATGATTGCCATGTTTAAATATTTGAAGGGATGGCATATTGAAGATAGAGCAAGTTTGTTTTCTGCAGCTCCAGAGAGTAGGACATGGAGCAATGGACTCAAACTAAAGGAAAAGAGATTCCATCTAAACACTAGGAAGAACTTCCTGGCAGTAAGAGCTATTCAGGAGTAGAATATACTAACTCAGAGTACAATAGATTCTCCTTCTTTGGAGGTTTTTAAACAGAGGCTGGGTGGCCATCTGTCAGGAATGCTTTGATTGTTTATTCCTGCATGGCAGGGGGTTGGACTGCATGGCCTTTGTTGTCTCTTCCAATTCTATGATTCTATGGTTCTTCTGACATAGGAGACAACCCTGAACAGTGCTGCCAAATACCTCCATCTTCCCAAATTGGCAGCCATGACATCGTGTCACTCTCCTGATTCCATTTTGACAAGGACTCTTCTGGAAATAGAGGCATTTGGGGCTGCTGGGGGAGTTCTGAGGGACTTTCTGGGTGGGGCTGGGGTGTTTTTGCATGTTTTCAGGGTTCTCTCCATGCTTTTTGGATCAGAACACCCCCAAAACATGCCAATTATTTTAGAAAAAAATGGGGAGGGGGCTGAAGGGGGCTTTGTGGGAATGATAGGAGATTCTTGGACCACAAAAATGGGCCCCAAGGGCCACACCCCACCCCTGCTTTAAAACAACCTCATATAGAATATAAGAATCATCTCACTGCCTGGTTCTGAACTGAATCTTGGGACTTTTTCAGATGATCCTTGCAGTGCAAGGATCGAATGGGAGAGATTCGTAGCAGCAGCGTGGCAGGGGGTCGATTTCGGATGACGCTGTCCCTGCTGTGAAATCTTCCATCTCTCTTCCACTTAGGGTTGGAGCCTGCCGCACTATATTCGGCCAGATTTTATTCACGGACAACCTCAGTGAATAAAATCTGGCCGAATATAGCACGGCAGCTCCAACCCTAAGCAGAAGAGAGACGGACAATTTTGCAGCAGGGACGGCGTAGTCCGAAATCGACCCCCTGCCATGCTACTGCTATGAAACTCTCCCGCTCAATCCTTGCACTGCAAGGATCATTTGAAAATGTCCTTGGTCTTTAATTGAATCTTGCAGTTAGTGCATATCCTTATTTTAGCCCACCCACCCCAAGCAAACTGGTACTTACTGCAACAGGAAATAAAAAGGGACCTTCTTGTAAGTCTAGCTTTTTGTTTCCCATAGTAACCACTGTGTGTCTCTGGGATGCCCAGAAACATACATAAGGGCAATAACAATCCATCATTATTACTTATTAGCAACAAAAACACTTACTATCTCTCTGAACTTAGAATTTACACATTATCATAATTGGTTATAATAAGTAACCATTGCCTAACTCCTGTTTTACAACCATTTAATGTAGTGCATATTGCCACACCTTGTAGCAGTGGGTTCTATAAATTAATTCCATAAACAAATTATATGCTGTGCATAAAAATATATATTTTTTTGTCTGCCCTGAATCTTTTGCCCATCTGTTTCATCAGAGATTCTTGCACAATTTTTAAAAGCTCCACTTCTTGCACCCTTTCTTCATAGTCCAGGCCTTGCTCATTTAGTTCCTTTTGGGGGTGGGGGCATCATTTCTCAACTATCCAACAAGTTGTTTAGATGGTGAAAATAATCCTAATAGAATTAGCAGAAAATACCTTTTGTCCCAAAGAGATCCCATAGTGATTCACCTTATTCAGAAGAGGGCAAAAACTCCAAAAACTGTGGGGGGAAGCCTTCATGGCTTTTCCTGAGGTATTAAAAATATGTGTGGAAATGTGCATTCCCACTTGTTTGAACAGCATTGCAGCACATTCTCATTGAGGGCGGAAGTGGAAAGCTGATTGGTCAGATGTGCACAAGGGGTGGGGAATGAAATAGCTGGAAGCATCATTTTGGAGTTTTGTGTTGCTGATTGTGCACTTTGTTGCTGTGATGAGTCAACCAAACAGCTTTTTAAAGTGGAACGTCACACTTGCTCACCTTTGATTTGCAGTAAAAAAAAATAAATACTGTGCAGCAGTGACAATTTGTGGTGAATAATAATGCAAGTAATTCATTCTCAGCCACCATGCTGAGTCCCAGGCATGGCTGCATGTGAACTTCAAGCACAGATAGCTTTGCATACCAGCAATTTTGCCACAGGACCATGGAGAGAAATGAACACTGCTGCAAATTTGCATTAATGTGCAGCAATCCGCATTATATCATCTCATCTAGATAGGCCCCAACATACTGTTTCAAATGGGGTGATCAGAATTATGCACAGTGTGCCATAGATTTATATAATTGGAAATTTCTATAAAAATGTTAAAGAAGTAGGTTGCCATGTCCATTATCTTGAAAAGACTCACAGTTAAAACTAAATGGTTGCTTTCTGATTTGGGAGTGGGACGCTTGTGGTCCTCCAGGTGCTGTTGGACTGCGGCTCCTATCTATCCTAGCCACCATAACCAATGGTAAGGAGTGATGGGAACTGCCATCAGGAAAGTTAAAAATGGTCCACTCCTGATGTTCCAAAATACACTAAAGTTGCAATCACATCCAATGAAAGATAGTGCCTCTTTGTGGTCGCTTCCATGCATTTGAGCAGTGAAGCTTTTTAAAGTAAACTTTCCAAGGTGTTGAACCCTATCCCTCAAATAGATTCAGTACAGTAGGACCCCCATGGATATCCATGGGGGATTGGTTCCAGAGGGGCCTGCAGATACTGAAATCTACAGATAGTAGTGAATGCCCTGGAGGAGAAGGAAGGGAGGGAGGCTGGCAGGAAGAGGAAGGTAGAAGAAGCAGGGCAAGCGGATGGACAGGAGGCACTGAGAGAGAGAAAGAGCAAATGCTCTTTGCCACTTCACTCCTCACCATCTCGGCCTGGCTTCTCCAGTTTGTCCATGGCTTATAGTGGGGCCAGGGCCAGGTGGGAGTCTTGGGGGTCCACAGCAGCAAAAGATAGTAATCTTCTTCCTGCTCATAGCCCAGGCTGCCAGAACCTGGCCTGCCTAGGCCGCTGCCTCCTAGGCTTCCTCCTCCTCCTCCTCCTCCTCCTCCTCCACCACCACCACTGTGATTGCCACAGAGCCAAGCAGGGGTTGGCCTGTCTGGGCTGTGGGCATCCCTCTTCTGGTAGCTGGACCCATCAGGTGTCATCAGAGGCAACTGCAAGGCATCAGGGCCCCATGACTACCTGGCTTCACTCTTCACCTTCTCTGCCTTCAATAAGCAGGCCTTGCGCCATGGGGTAAGATGGGTGGGAGGGGATGGAACAGGGCCAGAGCAGGCTCAGTCACCCCAGGTTCAGACCACCAGCCACCAACCATGGATAATTGAATCAGTGGATACTGAATCAATGGATAGGAGAGTCCTTCTGTATTTTGGTTAAGGGCTGGACCAAAAGCTTAGCTGATTCATGACTCCACTGAATAAGACCCACCTGCTGCTCCTGGTGAGTTTCCTTACATGAAGTGTGTACCATTCAGTTCAGTAGGTCTGAAATCTGAGTAACTATGGTTAGTTAATGAGCTGCAAAAGTTTTGCCATAATTCTTCTATTTCTAGTCCCTGATGTACAAGTGAGTTTGCAGAACAATTTATGACCAGAAAGAGAATTTCCCCCATTTGCTTCTGCAGTGGCAGAATTATATATCACTCTATCCAAAACCATGCAGCTCAGAGAATGGTCTGGAGGCAAGACAAGTGAGCCAGCTAAGCAAACTTGGCATCATGACCTGTCTGAATGGGTTGGTGTCTGCCTGCCTGCCTGCCTAAAACCATGTGTATAAGCCTCTCTTAGCTCTTTGGGCATGTAAGTCAATGATGACTAAATCAAAGACCTCTGTAACAACTGACAGTAGCCTGAAAATGCAAAAGCAAATTTGGTACTCTTGTCTTTAAGCTAGACTCATTGCTGCATTTCATATTTCTTGTGCTTTTGCACACAAAAAAGTGAGAGACAGCTTGTCACCTTGGTTTTGAATTCTTTTGAATCCTGGCAGTCTGTGGTGTAACCTTAATGTTTTTATAGCATCATTTTCTCTCCAGAAAAGTAGGTTTCTGTGGGTCTCTGGCAAGTATACATACAGGAGAAAAATGAGGTTATTTCTGATAACCATAGTAAGCTTCATTGTAGATTTCACCTCATTTTCTTCCAAGCATTTTCATTTTGTATAGTGCTGCCTTAAGCAGAGCCATCCAAACCCCATGACTAACAACTACACCAGAAGGACTTATGAAGGGGAACCTCTGGTATGTTTCATCATCAGAGAGAAGATGCTGGAATGCCACAAGAAGAATGTGGCAAATCATGTTTAGATGGATGGAACCTGGCTATAGAATGCTAATTTAATTGTGAAGTTGAAGGCTTTCATGGCTGGCATCCATAGATTTTCCTTTGTTTTTTTCCGGGCTGTGATGCCATGTTCTGGAATAGTTTCTTTCTGAAGTTTCACCTGCATCTGTGGCTGCCATCTTCAGAGAATGGTTGGGTAGGAGTGTATGTGGAGTTTATCTACTGTGAACCCCTGTTGGGGAGTATATGTAAAAATTTGTGTGAATGAATGGTTAGTTTCTGGGTATATAAATGCAAGGCTTATTAGTGTCTATTTGGCTAATTGTTGGTTGATGGGCCATTATCTACATTAGCCTATAGGGCCCAGCTTAGGTGCCTGTGTTCATACTCCAGGTAGTGGGGTTCACAGGTCATTTTTGCATGGTCTACCAATGTTCTTATTGTGCAGAACCTCCTACATTGAAGGGTTATGGTTCCCAGTTTGAAGACTTAAAAGCTCAATTTAATTTTTTTGTTTTTGCAAAAGTTTTTTTTTTTTGCAGCTCCTTTGGCCAATCTCAGAGCAGCAGGTGCCCAGCCAATAGGAAGGCAGCTGGGCATGGCTATAAAAAGGCCTGACAGAGAGTGAGGGGGAGGGAGTTGTTTTGAGGTTTGACTGGAAAGAAAGAGTTACACCGAAGGGAGGGTGTGCTCTTAGAGTTCCTGAGGGAACTTTTCAGTCTGACGACCACAGAAAGGTCTTAAGGGTCCAGAGAGGGACTGAATAGACTTGGAGAGTCTAATAGGGAGAGGCTCAGAACAAGTCAAGTATATAAAGGGGATTTAGGACTTTGTGCCTGAGTTAGTAGTGCTCGTGTGTCTAGATTGATGATATTATTTTAAAAGGAATCTGATGTAACTAAGCCTTAAGAAGATTAACAACTTTAATACTCAACTACAGTTTATTTATTTTATATTTTTCAATAAAATTTCATTAGAGTTTAAAGCTGCTTGGCCTCTGATGAATTTAAACCACACTACCTGATATCAGGGACACAACGGGCTGTCCCAATAGAAAGCGGTTGGTGCCTCACACATAATTTTGGTGGCAGCGGTGGAATGTAAGAGAACCCACAGGACTACCACCCTAAAGTCAGAGTGTTAAGGCGGTGGGTTGACCGTGTACGGGTCACCACAGGGAGTATATGTAAAAATTTGTGTGAATGAATGGTTAGTTTCTGGGTATATAAATGCAAGGCTTATTAGTGTCTGTTTGGCTAATGGTTGGTTGATGGGCCATTATCTACATTAGCCTATAGGGCCCAGCTTAGCTGCCTGTGTTCATACTCCAGGTAGTGGGGTTCACAGGTCATTTTTGCATGGTCTACCAATGTTCTTATTGTGCAGAACCCCCTACATTGAAGGGTTATGGTTCCCAGTTTGAAGACTTAAAAGCTCAATTTAATTTTTTTGTTTTTGCAAAAGTTTTCTTCTTCTTTGTATCTGATCACCCCAGCTGCTCTTTGGTCTCTCTCGGCTCTGCTGAGACAAAGGCAATAAAGCATTATGGCAAAATTTGAGGACGGATAATGGCTCTGAGTTTGTCAATACTCAATTTGATGAATTCTTAAAGGAACATGGCATCAGACACCAGACTACTGGAATTTATAGTCCTCAACAAAATGGCTTATCGGAGAGGATGAACTGCACCTTAAAGTTAATGGCAGTTGCAATGCTTTCAGAGGCTAAGATGTCTAAAGCTTATTGGTCTGAGGCAATTCTCACAGCCATATACTTATACAATAGACTTCCAACCAGATCCAGGGATGTTACTCCATTTGAATTGTGGAATGGTGTGAAACCCAGACAGAACCATCTCAGTGTTTTTGGATCTAAAGCTTATACATACATTCCTAAACAGAAAAGAGACAAACTGGACTGTAGAAGGGAAGAGGGAATTTTTATTGGTTATGCCAAAGGTGCTTACAAAATCCTAAACCCTGATGGACGCACAATGAGAATAACAAGTGCTGTTTATATTGATGAAAGACCTCAACTTAATTCTAATCCAAACAAAGATTTCTATACAGATGTGTTTGCAGTGGAAGAAGACCCTGATTCCCACCAGTAGCGACAGTGTGTGCAGCTCTTTCACCCTCCTGCAAGTGCTTCGCATCCAGAAGGGGCTCCCTCAGCCCAGGACTTACCAGAGGATGGAGGACCGGACGGCATGCCATGGGCAGAGCCAGGAACTCAAGTCCAGGTGAGACAGTGTGTGAGGGGTAACAGGGGAGTGCCTCCTTTGAGATTCTCCTACCTAGCCACAGGGGAAAGCCTGGAACCCTCTGATTGGCAGAAGATCAAAGGACTGCCAAAGTCTGATTCTGAGAAATGGGTGAAAGCAGCAATGGAGGAAATGGAATGTTTATATAAGAATAAAACATGGACTTTGACAGAATTGCCAAAAGGCAAGAAGGCAATTGGCTGCAGATGGGTCTTTACAACAAAGCAAAATGCAGAAGGGGAGATTGAAAGATATAAAGCCAGACTTGTAGCTAAAGGTTACAATCAGCAATTTGGAGAAGATTTTCATGAAACTTTCTCCCCAGTAGTTACACTATTAGAATATTATTGGCTGTTGCAGCTTCCAAGAAAATGCATGTACAATATCTAGATGTGAAAACAGCATTTCTTTATGGAGATCTAGATGAGGAACTTTACATGCAACAGCCTTCAGGATTTGAAGTACCTGGAAAGGAGCATCTAGTATGTAAACTTGAGAAAAGCTTGTATGGATTAAAACAAGCAGCCAAGAAATGGCACGAAAAGTTAAATCAGCTCCTTATCAAAGAAGGATTTACTCCAGGCAATTGTTGACCAATGTGTTTACAAAAGATTCAGAAACAATAGATGGACTTACATTGTAAGTTATGTTGATGATTTGATTCTGTGCAGTCAAGACAAAGCAGATAGTCAAGAGATACTCCTGAATCTCCAGAAAGAAATAGATATTAAAAGTCTGGGAGACATCTCACACTATCTTGGAGTTTCTAAAGCTTTCTAAAGTTAGCAGTTTAGTGTCTTCTAAAGTTATCCAATCATAGAGCCATAATAAAACACATGCTTGGTGATACAATTTTAAGTTTGGTAGGCCCAAACCCCCTCTGTCTTTATTATCTACTATTTATTATCTACTATTATCTGAAACAGGTATAACATTTTTGGGAGTATCATCATCTTCACTGCCTCAGCTCTCCCTAGGAAAGAAAGGTTTAGATATTTCCACATCTCTAGGTCTTTCTTAATTTTCAATCATTTCCGTTTATAATTATTATTGACAAGATCCATGTTGTTTTTTGTAAGGGTGAAGCCCAAATATTTTATCCTTTTTTCCACTTTATAGCCTGACAAACTTTCCAGTCTCATCTCTTCTTTTTTTTCTAGATTTTTCGTTAATATCACTGTTTTATCTTTATTAATCCTGATCCCCGTGAGCTCAGCATATTCTTTCAATGTTTTGTACAATGCCAGAATAGCTTCCTGTGCGTCTTCTAGGCAGATTGCCAAATCATCTGCGTAAGCACATATTTTATAGACTTGATTCTTAATCTTCACCCCTCGAATCTCTTTTTCCGTTCTTATTTTTGCACATAATATTTCAAAAACAGTTATAAAAAGTAATGGAGAGAGGGGGCAACCCTGTCTAACCCCCTTCTCCAGACTTATAGTATTGGTCTTTTGTCCATTAACTACAATCTGCGCCATTTGTTCTTTATAGATGGCCCTGATACCATTTATATACCTTTTCCCCATTCCCATTAACTTCAGCAGTTCAAACATAAAGTTCCAATTTACACTATCAAATGTCTTTTCAGCATCTAGGGCTATCGATGCAAATCCCCCCCCCCCGGATGTTTATCAAAGTGTTCCAACAAGTTCAAAATCCTCCTTATATTTCATCTTAGGTATATCTTTGGAAGGAACCCTGTTTGGTCTTTATCTATCCAATCTATCAAAACTTTCCGTAGTCTTGTACTCATGATAGATGCAAAGATCTTATAGTTGGAGTTTAGCAAGGAGATAGGTCTATAGTTTTTTATAATCTCAGGGTCTCTATTTTCCTTGGGTATTAAGACTATGTTGGCATTCCGCCATGATACAGGAGTGTCTCCACCAGCTAGTATGGCATTAAAAGTTTTTTGTAAAGGTCCTTTTATTAAGTTTTGAAACTTCTTATAGTAACTTGAAGGGAAACCATCCGGGCCTGGAGTCTTACTTTTTTTCAGAGATTTTATTGCCTCTTCGACCTCAGTTATTTTAATTGGATTATTTAATTCTTCTCTCTGAAGATCGTTTATTTTGTGTATTTCTTGAAAGGACAGGTATTCCCTTATTTTAGTAATCATTTCCTCAGTTGATGGTGATGCCTTATAAAGCTTTCCATAGTAGCTTTCAAAAGCTTTTCTATTTTTTCCTTGATTAACCATTATTTCTCCATCATTTTTTATTTTCAAGATTTGTCTCCTCTCCTGCTCTTTCCTTAATTTATATGCTAGCCATTTACCAATCTTATTGCCATTTTCAAAGACCCTTTGCCTTGCATATCTCATTTTCTTCTCTGTCTCCTCAGCCATGCCTATCTTCAATTGAAATGGATTTTAAAACATTCACAAAGACCTCAGAAATAATATGTGAGAATTAATTTTAAAAAGGCATTATTATTATTTTCAAATGAAATAATAGCCACACTGCATTCTGAGCATCTTTCTGAACCCTACTATGCTCCTGAAATTAACAAGTATTGCATTAATATCCATGCTGAAATATTAGGGTAAACTTACTGAATCAGTGCAAGATATTTATTCATGAAAATTTCCATTAACTCATGTTAGCAAATATAAACTACTTGTATAAACATATAATAAACATCACAATGAAGTTGTAATTCAGTTTTTATAAAGATCCAAAATGCCATGGACACTGAGAAGTTCAAGGGCCTGAGATCCATTGCTCTTCTTTAAATGGTGCTTGTGTTAGTCTGTAAAATCTTTTCTAATGATACCAACCTGCCAAATCTCATCTTTGCCATAAGGGTGCAGAGCAGTGGCTATGACTCTTCATTAAGACGCTTTGGACACAGAAAGTTTCTTTCTGTATTCCTTCTTCTCAGACACCACTAATCCTTATTGCTGCTAGGGATCGGTGAGAAACTATTCCCATTGAATGGAATTATATATTCACGTGTTTTTTTTTTTAAAAAAATACAGTAAAAACACTGTCCAGTGCATCTGCTAATTGTACTAAAGAAGGATACATTTTCTGGAACTGAAATACAGTCATTTTAACCTTAGATTTCTATGGCAAAAACTCTATGCAGGTAATTACAGCATTCAGAGGGCTGTATTTCTTTCTGCTGATAATTCATTTCTAACATTTTCTCTCCTTTTCGAAGCAGATCAAATGTTCTTCCACAGTAGGAAATTGCATATATGGAATGTTATTTTATACTCATCATCTTTCCAGTTTAAAAGTTGAAATGAATCACATATGTCATCATTCCTAGAACTTCATGCTAAACAGTACTTACCTGAAAAGATAAATTCAAAATAGTTTTTGCTGTGGTGCCCCACCCCCACCCCCACTTTAGAAGCTGGAGAAGCTTACATTCCCTACTGCACTGTTTTTCTAACTTTCTACCTTGAGATAGAGGTTTTTCACACCATTTGTTCCTGCAGAACAATCACTGGTTGTTGAAGAGGATTCTGCAACAGTGACACACACTGAACTCACAAACAATGTTAACCAAACATGTGAGTTCAAGAGTTGTACAATATTCTACAAGAACTGGAAGTGTGCCTTAGAAAACATCAAGCAATTCCCTATGGATCTACATTGCAAGAGAAAACTGATAATGGTGTTCGGTAACCTGTTATTCTCCCTCAATCCTGATCTTTTCTATAAAAAACTCCTGCTATGTTTCTGAGGAGGCATCAAAGGAATGTTAATGTTATTGAAATGACAAACAAGGAATATCTACTATGGTGTAACCACTTGGAAAACTGTGTACTGTCTTGCCATCAGACCTCAAAAATATATTGTAGAAGTGGAGAAGGTGAAGAAAAGGACAACCAAAATAGTGAAGGAGCTGAAACAGCTGCCCTGTGAAGAAAGGTTGCAATGTTTGGGATCCTTAGCTTCAGTTATATATATATATATATATATATATATAGTTGCCCCTTGACATTCGCGGTTTTGATTATTCACATTTTTGGGAGCCCCCCTCCCAAAAGTGGCAACGGGGCTTTAGAAGGGAGGGTGGGGTGGAGAGGAGCAGCGACAGGGGCCTCAGAAGCCCCCGTCACTGCTTCTGGGAGGGCGGGGTGGTGGTGGAGAGGAGCAGCGACGGGGGCCTCAGAAGCCCCCATCCCTGCTTTTGAGAGGGCTGGGGGTGGAGGGGAGCAGCGACGGGGCCTCAGAAGCCACCCGTCGCTGCTTCTGGGAGGGCAGGGGGGTGGAGAGGAGCAGCGACAGGGGCCTCAGAAGCCTCCTGTTGCTGCTTCTGGGAGGGCAGGGGGGTGGAGAGGAGCAGTGACGGGGGCCTCAGAAGCCCCCTGTCACTGCTTCTGGGAGGACAGGGGTGGTGATGGAGAGGAGCAGCGACGGGGGGCTCAGAAGCCCCCCATCGCTGCTTCTGGAAGGGCAGAGGGGTGGAGAGGAGCAGCAACAGGGGCCTCAGAAGCCCCCCGTCGCTGCTTCTGGGAGGGCAGGTGGGGGGTGGAGAGGAGCAGCGACAGGGGCCTCAGAAGCCCCCCGTCGCTGCTTCTGGGAGGGCAGGTGGGGGTGGAGAGGAGCAGTGACGGCGGCCTCAGAAGCCCCCCATCGCTGCTTCTGGGAGGGCAGGTGGGGGGTGGAGAGGAGCAGCAACGGGGGCCTCAGAAGCCCCCCATCACTGCTTCTGGGGGGGCAGGGGGTAGAGAGGAGCAGTGTCAGGGGCCTCAGAAGCCCCCTGTTGCTGCTTCTGGGAGGGTATATAGTTATCTGTGACATTTATAAAAGAGTCTTGTTGCCCCAGCAGAATGAAAGGGTTGTTGCTTCTATTCTGTCATCATATCTGACAAATTGTTAGAAGCTATCATTAAGACCAATAATAACTTGGTATACTGCAAGCTAAAAATCAATTGACATCAGCAGTCTTACCTGCAGAGGTTTCTGCAAACCCAAGGCAGGCAAAGAGGATGTAGCTGATTGGTTCTACCTGTTGGGTCCTGCTCCTTTATTGTAGCTGGCTTAAAAGTGCAGGGTGAGTCATAAGAAACAGTGTACATAATGATTGTAACATTTGTATGACTTACAATGTGAAAGAGCCTCCTTTCCATTCAGAATTTCTATATAACTGGTAGCTACTATGAGGGGCTATCTGGCAGTGGTGTGTATACTATTGAAGTAACATGAGTGATACCCATGGCAAGGTGCTTTGTATCTTAGACTCACTGCATGGGGCAATTACCTCTTTCAGGATATTATCAGACACGGGGGAATGCACTAAAAAAATTGTATTCCCAACCATACCAAAAGAACAGGAGGAGAACAGAAAGGGTGACCTTACCAGACACCTGTATCCTTCAGCCATTCTGGGGGTTATACAGACGAGGCTAATTTTTCCATCGATGGGGACAAGCTGTGAATAAAAATGGATGTGTACCCACAGCTACGCAATGTCCCTGGAATGCTGCAGGATGACATAATCTGGTAAGGTTGTCCCTTCCTGTTATTCTCGTGATCTTTGATGTAGTTTTTGCAGTGTCTGATAATCTCCTTCAGTTGTGACCTTTTAATAATTGCAATACCTTTATTATTCAGCTTGGCATAAGCCAAGAGATCAAATAGTTAATTTAGATATGTGCCAAATTTGTCAATAAATCACCCACACCATCTCCCTTCAAGCAACTTGACAATAATTGCCACTGTCCAAGTAATGCTGATATGATTTTGTCTCCATGTTTTGTTTTGCTCTGCTTTGTTTTTATGGGGCCCAAAACAGTGGCTTATCTGCTCTTCGCTATAATAACTGTTTCCTTCAGTGACAGCTTGAAACAGACCCTGCTTTATGAAGCCAAACAAGCATCTGTTAAGTGCCTGCAGCACTAGCTAATCCCATTTCCTTTCAGGTAGCTGATTTTCTCAGCATTCTAAATATAAATGTGTCTAGCAGTCAGTAAGTTGAAAGAATCATTCCCGGGAAAAGTGCATGACTTAAAATCCAGTTGTGAGTCTCAACTGCAGTGAACACATTGAATCAATTATTGTTATTCATAGGTGTTGCTGATGTTGAAACAACAACAACAACAGCAGACATCTAAATGAAATTGTTAAGATCACAATAGAATAATTGCCAAAAAAAGTGACACTATTTGGAATGTTTGACAGTATTTCAATATCTCACTGATTCCTAGGTCTCTGACTATGAGGAATCTGAATCATCAATGGTCAAAAACTTTAGCTGGTTAGAACTGGTAGATTATGAAACCCCCACCACCAACAGTAGCACTGAAAAAAAAAAAGAGCAGGTCTTCTGCTCAGAATAACTGAGTCCCAATTCAGGAAAAAATCAGGATAGAAATATAACAACAACAACAACAACAACAACAACAACAACAACAACAACGTAATATGAGATAATAGTTGCAAGAGAAATAAAGGTACAATTAGTGGTGTAGACAGTGCACTGCTTTTATTGGTGGGTGGTCTTTATATGGTAATTCAGAATTCTGAATGTTGCTTTTCAAATGAATGAATGTACTGACATGCAGTAAAATCTGCAACATGATCCTAGGCTTTCTCAGATGAGGACGACTTTACTGTGTCATTTTACTTCTGAAAAGTATTTTCAAGGCTTTGTGGTAATGTGCATTGCTCCACTCACTCCAATGTGTGGTGAGCCAGTCTTGTTCCACTTGGGGGCTCTTTTGTTAATTCTGTTGAATAGGGCTCTGGAGTTTTGTTCTAGGTTCTGCCCCAATGACACCACTGGGTATAATGTAGATGTGTGGATAAATTAGCATGACATAACCAAGATGCAAGTTTTAATCATTATAAGTTAGGGTTGCCATATCTCAGGGCCTCCAGTTCACCAGTTATCATGGCAAGGAGGAGACTCTCAGGATAAGAGCAATGTTGGATAACTAACTAACTAACTAACTAAATAAGTATACATATATATTTTCCTCATTTGTTAGATCTGGATATTGTCTTTTTATTTGGATGCTGTCAATACTTAGGACATTTTTGGATGGGGTTTTATAACGCGAGCAGCCTCGTCCCCGTTGCGAGGCTGCTGAGCTGCAGGGCATCCCTTTCGGATGATGCTCTCCCCTGCTGATCCTCTGCTGATTCTGTTGTGTAGCCGCGGAGACGCTGCAGCGTTATATTTGGCGGTTTTCTAATCACAAAAGTTGATTGTGATTAGAAAACCGCCAAATATAACGTTGCAGCATCCCCGCGGTTACACAACAGTATCGGCAGGGGAGAGCGTCATCCAAAAGGGACGCCCTGCAGCGCAGCAGCCTCGCAACGGGGATGAGGCTGCTCGCGTTATAAAACCCCATCCGAAAAAGTCCTTAATGTCTCATTATAGATGAAATCACCAAGACAAGTTCTGCCTCCTATGACATCTCAAGGGAACATTTGCAGATCTCAGGTTTTGGACCCGAAATCTCAGGGTCTGGGATAGTCCTGACTTGCCAATTCTAGTATAAGTGAGGTCCATCAAGAGAAGGAACTAGATGGCTCTCAGGAAGTATATTATCATAGTTGCAAGGAAGCAGCAAGGTAGAAAGGCTACATCTGGAGTAAGAATGAATTAATTTTAGGCTCATTAATAACATAAACACCAGAGAAACAAGAAGAGCTCAAAGAAAAGAGAAGGGATCAATATGTGAAGCAAGAAAATGGAGATATTTGAAAAAAGTAAAAACTTAAAACCACAAATTAGGTCCTAGTGAACTCAGATTAAGGATTTACCTCTGGGTAACCATGTCTGATGTTGACTAGAGGGAAATGTAAGGAGTGAAGGACAGTCAGCAAGAAAAGTCCCTGTGTTCAATGGTATAATAATTGTTAAGGAAAATGCAACATGGGACATACAGTGAAAGAAATAAAATATGTATGTGAAAGTCACAATGACTAAGCAAGAGCAATTATGGGGCTACACAGGTGAAACTGCTAATGTAATCTAGAAGGCCTGAGAGCCAAGGACAGAGGTACTGAATGCAGAATGGAAACACCTGAGAATCATTAAGTGTACAAGGTGAAATGTTGAAATACATGGGTTGGTCTTAGGCATGGGTGGAACTATGTGGACCAATCAGAATGGAAGTACACACCCACTGGGTGGAAACTAATTAGTGGGTGGTGATAAACAATGGCTATAAAATTGCAATGTTTGCCAATGTATTTTTGTGGTTGAGTAGAGGTGCAGTGGTTTGGAGATATTGTGGAGTAGTGTGTAGAGATTGTGGTTTGTTTACCATATAGTATATTTATATAGAAGAATAAAGTAGGTTTTATATAAAACTACTGAGTTGCCTGAGTGAATCCTGGAGAGTTTGGAGACACCTGGTGAAGAGTGAGAAGGCTTGGAGAGTTTGTCAGGATCTTCAGCCTATTCTCTGACACTCTGCTGCTTTGGAGGAAAGCATTAACCACTGATCTAAGCTGGTCAGCTCTGCTGCATAACAAGGTGGTGAGTTTGAGCCAGAGGTGAAGAGCTACAACTCCCATCATCCCTGACAAGGGTTATGGGCCCAGTTACTAGAGCACCCAGCATCCACAGAAGCTAAAAGTTCCAGAGAGTGGAAGAAAGCTTTGTGGACAATAGATCAGAGCAAGCTGTTTGTGCTGCACTGATAAGCCTCGTGAGTAAATCATTTTGTGTTTTGCTTAAGCCCAGACGGGTCGGCTGTGCATACTCAGAAGGACTGTGTCAAATTGAGTCACTGCACAAATCAAGATGGAATTTCTAAAGTTTAGTAAATTGAATAGAAACAACTACTCTACCTGGAAGATTTATGCCCAATCTCTACTAGTAAAGGAAGGTCTGTGGTCAACAGTTGAAACAGGGCTGGCAGCTGATGCTGATGAAGCCACTAAAGAGAGAGATAGTAAAGCAAAAGCCTGTCTTTATCTCATGCTTGAAGAAGACTTAATTAATGACGTCAGAGATAAAACGTCTGCCAAGGATGTGTGGGATACCTTGCAGAGATTACACACTCCTTCAACTGCTTTTGCAAAAATGCTATGGTCTAAAAGAATATACAGGCAAAAGATGGCTAAAGGGCAGTGTGTGATAGAACATTTAAAAATAATGCAAGATTTGTTTGTGCAAGCTGAACTGAGGGGAGTGCAAATTAGCAAAGAGCAGCAATGCTACATTTTAGTAGAATCGCTAGACTCTTCGTGGGACAACATAACGAACAGCTTGCAGAACTTGCCAGAAGCTGAGCTTAATAGAGACTTAATTGTGGCCAGAATACTGGAAGAGAACCAGAGAAGAATGTCTGAGCAGGGTGACTCAGCAAGCTTAAAGACTGTGCCAAAACAACAAACAACTCCTGACTGGCGAACGCAGGAGGAGGCAGCCTCTACAAGGGAGCAACGGAGGTGCTTTTATTGTAAGAAGATTGGTCATCTGCAGAGACATTGTAAACATTTTGCAGCTGAGAGACGCAAGCAAGCAGAGAGCAGATGGCAGCCGCAGCAGTATCAAAAACAGTCCAGACCTCCATTTTTGAGGGACAGTGGTAATAAAAAGGGGTTTGCAACCATGATTAAGGAAAAACAAAATGCAAATTCTAAATGGCTAGTTGATTCAGGAGCCACATCTTTGATGTGTAATGACATAAATTTAATAAGTAACAGAAAATCAGCTAATGTAAATGCTGTAGTTTTGGCTGATGGGAAAGAGCTAAGTACTGTAAATCAAATGGGTACTGTGTACATTCCAGGGCTAAAAGAGAATTTTAATGATGTCTTACATGTAAAGGAGTTAGAAAATAATTTGTTATCAGTAAGCAGATTAACAGAAAGAGACTACACAGTCATCTTTGAAAAGAACATGTGTAAGATAAAACTGAATGGGGAATTGCGTGGCATAGGTTTGAAAAAGGACAAACTTTATTATTTGGAGGACAATATTGATAGCTACAGGGCTGAAGAAGCTAATAACATAGAAAATATTCCAATCCACAAAGACTGCATACACGAGCTTCACAGAAAATTTGGCCATGCGAGCTTCAAATGTTTAAAGAATTTAATCAGTATGTGTCCAGATTTAAAAGTTACTGAATGCAAAAACCACTTAGATTGTACGGTATGTCAACAGGTAAAGGTCAGAGCTTTTCCAGTAGCTAAGAAAACAAAAAGAATTGCTCAAAGACCATTTCAGTATGTACATGCAGATGTCGCCCAAGCTAATTGCTTGTCCTTAGGGGGAAGCAAGTATTTCCTAGTAATTGTTGATAGGTATACAAGGTTTGCATTTGTGAGAATAATGAAAAACAAATCTGACGCTGGGCAATGTTTAAAAGCATGGGTAAGAATGGTGGAAAGACAATTTGATAGCAGAGTAGGCACCATCATAACTGATAGAGGAGGAGAATTTTTAAATAATCAATTGTTTAACTGGTTTCAAAAGGTGGGAATAAGGCATGAAACTACAAACCCTGCTTGTCCTAGTGAGGATGGGTTAGCAGAGAAAAAAATACAAGATATAAAAAGAATTACTGCTTGTATGATGGCAGATGCAGGGGTGAAAGATAGTTTTTGGGCAGAAGCAACTTTGACTGCAATACATATCAGTAACAGATTGTATCATTCAGAAATTGAAGACATTCCCTACAGGTTATTGTATGGGAGAATGCCAAATTACAAGTACTTAAGGGTTTTTGGACAATTTGCTCATGTTTACACACCTGCTTGTTTCAGGAGGAAAGGAGAACCCAAAAGCAAAAGGCTTAGGTTTTTGGGGTATTCTGGAAATAGCTACAAGTTTCATTTGGGAGGAAAACAAGTGCAGTATTCTAGGTCTGCAAATTTTGAGAGACATGCTGGTTGGGACAAACTGCATGCCAATAAAGAAGTGTTTTTGAGATTAGGGAGTTCAAATGAGCCAGAAGCACAAACTGAACCAACCTCAGGAAACGGAGGGGTTTCAGTTAAGCAGGAAGCATCACCTAGCAGCAGTGGTAGTTCTTCTGATGATGAGATAGCATCTAGGCCTACTACTACTCGAATGACTGAAGACAAGAGATTTAGTCATAGAACTACAACTCCCAGTAGAGAAAGTGAGGATGAAAGAGACAGAACAGCAGATTTTATTCCCAGGCGTAGTCATAGAGTTAGAAAGCCTCCAGATAGGTTTGTTGTGACACAGGCAAGAGCTTGTTTAGCAGTAGAAGAGCCTGAAAGTTTTGAAGAATTGGAAAGTTATTCTAGTGAAGAACAGGAAAGATGGTTTGATGCAATGGATAATGAGTTTGGTTGCCTGGTAAATAAAGATGTTTTTGAAATTGTTGACAGACCCAAAGACAAGAAAGTAATTGGTTGTAAATGGGTATACAAAAGGAAAGAAATGCCAGATGGAAGTATCAAATATAAAGCTAGGTTAGTGGCTAAGGGTTTTGCACAACAGCAGTATGAGAACTATGATAAGACATATTCTCCAACTGCAAAGCCAGAAAGTCTGAGAATGGTTCTAGCTTTAGCAGTAAAAAGGAATTTAGTTGTAGAGCACTTTGATTTTGAGACAGCTTACTTAAATGCGGTTTTGAATGAAGAAATTTTTATGGAGCAGCCACAAGGTTTTGAAGAAAATGGTAGTCAGAGAGTTTATAAATTAAAGAAAGCATTGTATGGTTTAAAACAAAGTGCCAGAGCATGGAATCTGTGCATCAATGATGAGCTAGTTAAGCTAGGTTACAAGAGGAGCATTGCAGATGCTTGTGTTTATACAAAAGGAGACATAGTATTAGTGATTTATGTAGATGATTTGTGCGTAGCAGCAAAGTCAAAACAGGAAATTGAGTCAGTAAAAAGAGAATTGTCTAAGAAGTTTGTTTTGAAGGACTTAGGTGTATTGAAGTCTTATTTAGGTATTTGTGTTGAATGGACAGAAGAAGGACATTGTTTATTAAGTCAGAGAAATAAAATTGAAAGACTGATTGAAAAGTGTGGATTACAGAATGCAAAAATAGTAAAAGCTCCAATGACAACTGGTTTTGTGTCTGAGGAAACAACTAGAGCGTTTGAGGACAAGACTTTCTTCAGAAGTATAATAGGATCTTTACAGTTCATATCTTGCCACACCAGACCAGACATTTCTTATGCTGTAAATGTATTGTCTAGAAGGGTTAATGATCCAAAAATTGAAGACTGGACAGCGGTAAAACATTTATTGAGATATTTGAAAGGAACCTTAGATAGGAAATTGATTATAAGAAACAATAGTTCAGATCTAGATTGTTATGTAGACAGTTCATTTGCATCAGAATTAGGAGACAAGAAGTCAGTTACAGGAATGATAATTAAATATAGTGAAAGTCCAATAGTTTGGAGAAGTAGAAAACAAACTAATGTAGCGATAAGCACAACGGAAGCAGAATTCGCTGCTTTGAATGAGATAGTAAATGAGGTACAGTGGATTAAGCAATTGCTAAATGATTTAAATGAAAGTTACAAGATACCAGTGGAAATTCTGGAAGATTCACAGTCATGCATAGCAATGGCTGAAACTGAAAGTTTGAAGAACAGAACAAAATATGTTGGTGTAAGATATCAAAATGTGCGAGACATGGTTCAGAAGGGTGAAATAGAATTGAGATATATAGAAACACAACACAACATAGCAGATTTGTTCACAAAAGCATTGACAGCAGAAAAACATGAAAGGCTGACACAAATGGTTGGAATGACATTGTAAGACACATAAAATATTTTATTTCGGAGGGGATTGTTAAGGAAAATGCAACATGGGACATACAGTGAAAGAAATAAAATATGTATGTGAAAGTCACAATGACTAAGCAAGAGCAATTATGGGGCTACACAGGTGAAACTGCTAATGTAATCTAGAAGGCCTGAGAGCCAAGGACAGAGGTACTGAATGCAGAATGGAAACACCTGAGAATCATTAAGTGTACAAGGTGAAATGTTGAAATACATGGGTTGGTCTTAGGCATGGGTGGAACTATGTGGACCAATCAGAATGGAAGTACACACCCACTGGGTGGAAACTAATTAGTGGGTGGTGATAAACAATGGCTATAAAATTGCAATGTTTGCCAATGTATTTTTGTGGTTGAGTAGAGGTGCAGTGGTTTGGAGATATTGTGGAGTAGTGTGTAGAGATTGTGGTTTGTTTACCATATAGTATATTTATATAGAAGAATAAAGTAGGTTTTATATAAAACTACTGAGTTGCCTGAGTGAATCCTGGAGAGTTTGGAGACACCTGGTGAAGAGTGAGAAGGCTTGGAGAGTTTGTCAGGATCTTCAGCCTATTCTCTGACACTCTGCTGCTTTGGAGGAAAGCATTAACCACTGATCTAAGCTGGTCAGCTCTGCTGCATAACAAGGTGGTGAGTTTGAGCCAGAGGTGAAGAGCTACAACTCCCATCATCCCTGACAATAATTATTTTGGCAGAGCACACAGAGTCAGTGGAACCCATACAAGAAATACAGTGAATATTTTTTTAAATGGTGATAAATGGCTTAACAATATTATTAAATAGCATAAGTATGAGTGGATGAAAAAAATGTTCTAGTCAAGTTCTATTGGAACAAGGCCCTGGAGTTCTGTCCTAAAGTCCTGCCCTAATGACTCTACTGGATAAAATATAGATGTGTGGGCAAATTTAGAATGACAGAATGAAGAGGCAAGTTTTAATCAGTATACATTAGGGTTGCCATATCTCAGAACCTGGACCTTCTTCTCCAGTTATCATGGGGCGGAAATCTTAGCACAATGGACAAAAAATTGTATGTGCATGTGTTTACCTTATTTGTTAGATTTCTTTTTGTTTTTGTTTATTTGAATGGTGTATTCCACTTCCTCATTTGGCAGTGCATTTGTTCTGGTGGTCTCTGGGTATGCTACTCATTGTGGTACCACTTGCACAACTGGTTGCATGACTGCACAAGTGTTAGCAAAACTTGTTGCACAATTGATGGCATGTGGAAACTGTACTTGATTTCTACCCTTACACATAGTTCAAACTAACTGCTTGTGAGTACATTAAGCATGTGTGCTAGCAGAATGACACTACTGGATGCTGACCATAGTTTGTAATAGACATTTATGCGATAGAGAAAACACCACCACATATACTAAACCCATATAGTTGAAGCCTAAATCTGAAATAGAATTTTAGAAGAATAGTAGTTGGCATTCTTATCGCTGATGAGCTGTCCAGATTATATCTCATTTCAATGCTTAATCAAAACTGACTTGAAAACAAAATATTATATTCCTTATGAAGTCAGTGAAATCTGTCTTCTAGCCTCTTTTATATTTCTTCCATAATACTGATGAGCTGAAATGAATCCTCTAGGATAACTTAATTGGAAGAATATCCTCAAAAGTGCCCATGGAAAACACCTCAAAAATACAGCAATTTCAAAGATAGACAGTGGTTGAGGGCCACAATGAAATAGTTAGCTTACTAGTGCTTTATAAACAGAAAGGATTAAAAGGCCTTTATTTATTTGTTTATTTTTATATCACATCCTTCCTTGGAAAGAATCCAGTATGGACAACAGCCTGAAAAACACAACATTACACAAACACCCTTACAAAGTCAATTCTAAAGTCATGGATAGATAATAAAATGTAAATCTTGACTTATTTTGTTCTTACATGCAAGAATGAAGAGTTTCAAGAGTCTCCATAGTGCCAGGTGAAACTATGAGAGTTTGGACACATATTTTTGGTGGTTTTTTCATATTTCAGGACTTTTTGTTATAACAGTTGATTACACACACACATACACACACACACACATACATACATACACACAGGTTCATTTTTTTGGCACACAAAATTTAGTTTTTTGAAAAAAACACATTTTGAAATGGAAAAAGTTTCTGGAAAGGATGTCTTGATGTGTCAAGAAACCCATTTTTTCAAAGCTGAGAACATTTGTGAATATTATTTCCATGCCTGTATAAAAAATAATAAAACATTCAGCAAAGGTCTGCAACTGTAAGCCTCTATAACACAACAAAAGGTAGAGAAATAAACGTGTTTTCAACTATCAATTGAATGACAGCAATGACAGGGATCCAAAGAATATTTTATATTTTTATTAAGTCCTGATGCCTCATCTTTTTTCCATTATGAAGCAGACCATTCAGTTATATGGCTATGCTGATGTTTAACATATTAGGCTAATGAATTCAGCATAGAAGAGACATATTTAAGCTCTACAGATTGAAATGAGCCTTAATGTAATATGACCTGAATAGTGCCCATATTATTTTGACATGCAGAAACTACTGTTAAACTTTTCATATTTAGGCATGGAAGAGAAATTCGCTGGGTGCTCATTTTGCTGTACAAACATCCATTTTATATTTCCAAGTATGGCAAAAGGATGAGGCGTATCTTCTCTTGGAATGCCACACACTTCTGAGGACTGTGATATGTCTTGGTAAAGGAAAATATGTGAAAAAAACATCTGAAAAGAAGATGATGATTAAACACATGTATGCTTGAAAAATTTACACAGCATGCTTTAATCAATTGGAAAAATGTATTCATTAAGACAAATGTGTACAAAATCATGCATGTGGTTTCTCACAACCCACTTGTTGGATGGGTTGAACATTCCAATAGAAATCTGAAAAATGAACTGAAAATTAGAGATTTTTCACATTTCTTATTCAGATTTGAATCAACCCCCCTCCCCCTGGGTTTTAGCAACAAATTATTTCAGAGAGTATGATGCAAATGAGAACTGAATTCTATAAACCCAAGTCCCAGATTTGTATGAGGGCCCCCTGAGGTACAATTTTTGTAGCTTTCTATAGCTGTCATTGAAGATAAAGGTATTCGGAATTGGTGGGGGAGGAAATAGTGAGATTTTTCTGGCTTTGATGATGGTTATCTACTATTGTTAGGAACATTAATTTTGTTTTGTTTTTTGGCCATTATTAGTGAGTTCATTATTGGACTGTTACATGTAAAAGTCCATGCTCATCTTACTGAATTACTGTATTCCCCAACCAATGTCAAGAGTGAGAAATAGCACCCAGATTAACTTTTCTCCTAAAAACATTTGCTTCTTTCCACAGTCTAATAGAGCTTTGGCTCTTTCCTGATGGTTAGGTTATTTTCCCAATGTTTTTAGCTGCCTGACATGTGAAAGCATCCATATTTTTATTTGTTTGTTTATGTAATATCCCATTTAATGGGACCCAATCACAATATGAATTAAAACAAGGTACATGAATTAAAAACTATTAATCAACAAGTTAAAAACAATAGAATAAACTAACCTATGAAAACACCAATACTTTAAAACAATATAAAATAATTTAGCAACAATAAAACTGCAGCACACACCCCTCTCCATTAAAGTCCTTTCTGCATAGACGTTTAGTCACTGAATGCCTGTTCTTGTAAAAGACATCTTTTGTTCGAATGAAGGTGCATAAAATCAAGTCCAGTTAACAATTTTGTCACCTGAAAGAGAATATTTAATACATTTCTCTGCTTGGAAGAAAGAATACAATATCATGATTTAGCAAACAATTTATTGTCAGTTCAGCTACATGAAACAGTCACTTCCTTCTGCCTAATGGTAAAGCCAGTCTCCCTGAGTTAAGTGGTAGTACCAGTACCATATATGTTGCCTTAGACACTGCACATCTTATTCAGGATATGACCGGCTATTATATCAAACTTTTCTATTGAAACAAAATCCAAAATTCACAAAAAGTGATACCTTTACAAGGTCTGTTTATTAAATAACAAGACTGTTATAATAAACCATCTTTATTCATATGTATTACAATTCTAATGCTTGTCCCCTTCAATATACTCCCCATTCACACTCACATGCTGATGCAGTCTTGTTTTCCCTTGGTCGAAGGCATGGAGCAGATTAGTTTCTGTCTGCCGTTTTCTTCTTTATTGTATCAATTGACTCAAAATGTGTTCCTTTAAACACCAATTTCACTTTAGGGAAAAGAAAAAAGTTGCATGTGCCAAATCTGGCAAATATTGAGGATATTCATGTGTATTAATGAGTTTATCAGGCAAAAAACCGCTTCGTATAAAGTGCTGTGTGAGCAGGCACATTGTTCTGATGAAGAATGAAACGTTTTTTCCACAGTGGCATTTTTTTCCTGACTCTTTCTCTCAGCTTGGTCAAAACTTCATTATAATACCGGTAATGCTGGTTCACTGTTCTGTCTTCTGGAGCCTATTCTGCCAAAATTACGCCCTTGATGTAAAAACAACAAGCATGGCTTTGGATGTGGACTTGCTTTGATGTGCTTTTTTCATTCTTTGTGATGGTGGTGTTTTCCACTGCACTGACTGTCATTTTGTCTCAGGACCATACTGGAAGATCCAGGTTTCATCACAAGTGATTTTTTTCTTAAAAAAAAAAAAAAAGGTCTGGGTCTGCCTCAAGTTGCTGCAGAATGTCAGCACAAATTTCCTTGCAGCATTCTTTTTGCTCAGGTTTGAGAACCCCAGGGGCCATCTTAGCACACACTTTTCTCATGTTGTGATCCACATGCAAATTATTCTACTCAGTGTCTTTGTCAATGTTCACTGCTTCAGCTGTCATTCGGACACTGAATCAGCAGTCTTCCTTGAAGAATTGACTGATTTTCCCCCACAATTTCTTTGGTTCTTGAAGTGGAAGGTCATCCAGGGCATTCATCATCTTCCACATTCTCAGGTCCTTCTCTGAATCTTTATGCCACTCAAGCACACACGCATGAGACATGCAGACTTCTCTGTAGGCCCCAGTAAGCGTTTGAAAAGATTCCATTGGTGTTTTGTTCAATTTTACTAAAAAATTCAAATTGACACATTGCTCAACTTTTAAACTTAGTGTTTTTCTGATATACAACAGACAACATAGCTGCTTTAAACAATGACTGACAATTCACTGAACAGCCAAGAATGTTGATGTTTGTCATGTAGATTCAAAGGGCTCCACTCAAGCATTTACTGGCAGCTCCACCTGATTTGTCTGACAGGTAGAAACACAGTTTCGTTATTTAATAGACAGACCTTGTATTAGTCAACAAAATGTAAAACACATGATGCAAGCTTCCAAAGCTCCACTGGCTTCTTCATCAGGCAAAAGATGTTTAAAAAGAAAACAGAAGAAAAGAAAAGTGATGATGACAGAATACAAGCTTTCAAAACAGCATTGAGGCCTGTGGCTCCAACATTGGAGATTTTCAGACCGCGTTTTACCGTGGCTCATGTGGGAGGAGCTTCCGGGAGAGGGACAGTGGTCTTGCGCGGTAGAGGTTCGTTTTCGGACGCCGCCATCCCTCTCCCGAAACCATCCATGTCACTTCCGTGAAGCTTTGGAAGCCTCAGCACCATATTTTAATATTTTAAACACAGATGGTTTCAGGAGAGGGGCGGCGGTGTCCGAAAACAACCCTCTGCTGTGCAAGACCGCCGTCCCTCTCCCGGAAGCTCCTCCCGCATGAGCCACGGTAAAACGCAGTCTGAAAATCTCCATTGTCACTTTTCTTTTCCCTCCCATTTTTGACATCTTTGAAAGCTTTTTAACTTTGAAAGCTTGCATCATGTGTTTTACATTTGGTTGGCTAATAAAGGTATCACTTTTTTGGTGGATTCTGGATTTTGTTTTCCTGTGTTGCCAACATGGATACCCCTGAATGTGTTCTATTGAAGTTAGAGTTGAGAAAATTTCTTTCTGTCAATTTTCTTGAGGCTGAAATCTAGTACCCACTTTCTTGCCACTGAAAGAAGAGGAATTGCTTATGAGTAAAAATACATAGAATTATACAATACGTTCATTTCTCTTGGGGCTTGTCTACACAAAATAAAGAACTGGAAAGCACGTAATCAAACTGGAGGAATAAATGGAGATTAAGCTCCACATGCTAAATGATGGTCACAAACTTTTATTTCCTCACAAGCCCCATGTGTTTTGGCCTTAACATCATTTTGCTTTCTTCAGAATAGTTGCTTAAGAAGGCCAATTGGTGTTAAGGCTGAAACACATTGGGCCTTTTAAGAAATAAAAGCTTCTGACCATCATATAGCACATGACACTTTATCTCCTTTTATTCTTTCAGCTTGTCTACGCAAGCCAAATAAAATGTTTGGGGGCTGCCCTGGGGGCAATCTGTACAGATGATGCTGGACCAAAACCCTGAACCTGGACTGAACAGTCCTCACAATTTTCAGCCAATTCAGTCCCCAAAACAGTATAACCCCTCTTAAAATGTTTTTAAAAAAAAAAAAAAAAAAAAAACCTCTTGATTTACTCTGGTTCTTCCAGGAAAATCTGGAGCACTCCATGCTAAGAACAGGCAGCTATCCTCACATGCATTCTGCTGTATTACCTGGCACTGCCACCACCACCACTGTTGGCTTGTGTCTGAGATCACAACAAGGCCCCCAGCAAATGATCAATGCTGGGTGCTTTGTTTCTGGCATCAGGGGATATGAAGCATGCCAGCAGTGGTACTGGGAGATATAGCAGGATGCATGTGAGGACAGCTGCCCAGTCTCAGCATGGGGTGCTCTGGTAAAGGGGGGAATCTGGGGCAGCTCCAAGGCCAGATTACTCCTGGCTTCCCCTGGGTTATCTTCACCACTGTAAATAAGCCCTCAGATCTAACTCTGAAGACTTTATCAGACACATCCCTTTTAAATGTTCTTTTTGGCATTAAAAAAATGCCAGCAAAAGAACTTTCCCCCCTGCGCTTACCTTCTAATCCTGGCAAAGGCTCCCGGCAATAAAGAGGAAGTGAATGGCGCTCTTGCTCAAAATCTCATGTGATTTCATCATACAAATTTAAAAATAAAAAGCAAAATAAACTTCAAAAAGTGAAGCAAAGCACATACCCACACTTAAAGAGTCCCAAGTAACCCTGGAGGGTCATCAAAATAGCGAAACCTACCTGGATGTCCCAATCTGACCTGGAAGTGTTCACTCCAGAGCAGGCACTGCCAGGGTAAGTACGTAATTTAAATGGCCCAAGGTATTGCATGCAGGCAATGCTGGCAAAAAAGCAGCAGGGGCATCTCTTGATGGCTTAAGCCATCAATTAAAAATCCAGGGTTTTGGCCAGGACATAACTACAAAAGAGTGATGTTGTCTGATCCGCGCACCCTTTTGCCGTTATGTAGTGTCATGATGATGCCATATTTTCCCTGTCTGATAAAGTCCTGAGTCTATTATTTGATTGAGATCCTACTATAGTCCTAAAAATAAGTTGCAAACAGAAAAGCAAGCTTACTTGTGAAAAAATTCCCAGCTGCAGTCATTTTTGACAGTTACTCTATATGGGCAGAAAGTTTATTTTCTGAGAGAAAGGAACTTTTCCTCTTGATTCAAAATGAAATGAATGCATCACAGTGAAGAGGCTGCACTTTAAGGTCAAGTGACACATTTCACTAAGTCTGGCTATATGTAACCAGGAACATATATTGGAGAATGGAGAACTATTTGTTCTCTGCTGTAGAAATTAAAAACACTACCAGTTTTTGCTTTGCTTATATCTCTGGAAAAATAAAGCTAAATTCTTTTGGATGTCAACAGAATAAACAGAAAGAGACATTGTCTGCAATCATTCTGACCCACAGTGTGTTTGTTTGGACCATAATCCACTCAAAAAGTTATACCAGTTCTGGGCACCACAGTTCAGGAAGGACATTGACAAACTGAAATTTGTCCAGAAGAGAGCAGCAATCAAGAAGATCAAAAGTATGGATGCAAAGCCTTATGTTGAATTGACTTAGGGAGCTGGTTATGTTTAGCTTTGAGAAGACTTAAAGCTCTTTAAATATCTGAAGGGATGTCATGTAGAAGATGAATAGAATAAAATTTATTATGGCAAATAGCCAGCAGATGTAGAAGATGGAGTAAGCTTGTTTTCTGCTGCTCTGGAGATTAGAACACAAACCAATGGATTCAAATTGCAAGGGGGAAAAAAGATTCTGCCTAAATATTAGGAAGAACTTTTTTTAACTGTAAGAGATGTTCAGCAGTGGAACACACTGCCTTGAACAGACTCTTCATCTTTGGAGGTTTTTAAGCAGAGGCTGGATGAGGATCTTTTAGGAGTGTTGCAACTGTGTATTCTTGCATGGCAGGGGAGTTAGAATAGATGTGTCTTGTGGTCCCTTCAAACTCTCTGATTCTCTGATTGTATAATTAAATAAAATTAATCCAAACTTTTGGATTATATATAAATAAAACATTTTCTGTCTATTCCAGTTTATATGTTCTGAACATCTTTCTGAAGAAATTGTAATGAAGATAAGCCAAGTTCACCCAAGTTTTCCATAAGATGGAGTTCAGTTCAATCCTGCCTTTTTTCAGTTCTACAGCAGAGCTGAACCTCAGTCCCTAATCTGTGACGTTGGTCTTCCTGGTGTCAGAAGTGGCAGAAGACTCTCATGCTATCACATTTGTCCACATAGAAATCCCAGGGTTTAGGTTTTTTTTTTAAAAAAATAGCTTTATTTGATTCTTTAACAATGAACCAACACTGTGAACATAGACAAGAAAGAACAGAAAAGGATGATGATGTTAAATGGAGTAACCCATTGGCTGACTGGTGCTCATTCTTAGACATGTTATTTTTCAAACAGGACAATTAGAATGAATTTCTTTACTTCTATTCTGCAAGCATTATTCCAGGCAAAATACATAATAAAATATGAAAGCAAATATTCTGGAATAAAAAAAAGGAGCTTTTTTAATGCTAATATTGTAATCCTGAACCTTTGACCAAAGAGTATCAGCTAAGAACTGGTAAAGCTCCATCAATGCTGGCATCAGATAATATTTTGCAAAGATGCCAAAATGCAATGTACACAACACTCATATGATTAGATTTATGATGCAATCCTATGCATACTTACTTGGGAATAAAGTCCATTGAACACAGTATGACTTATTCTAAATAAATACACAGATCTTTAGTGAACAGCTCTACACATTCACCTTTTAGCTTATTTCTCTCTTTGCAGTAGTATCCAGTCCGTGTGAGGGTGGGCGTGAGGGAAGGGCAAAACAAAAGTTATACAAAAACATATGAAACATGCATTTGCATAGTACACAAGTTTATGTTTCTGCTGCTCAATATTGTGTTAGCAAAGATAAATGTGATTTGGGTTTCACATCACCTTGGTGGGAAGTACTGTACATAGGTTCTCTCTCTCTGGCTTTTCTTTGCAAATGAAGATTCACAAAAACTATGATAAATGAATGGGGGGGGAACTTACCCAACATTTCCCAGGTCAGCCTTGAGAGAACAATGTCCTGAACCGCCTGCATGCAGGGTTGGGTCTGCAGCTTCCAGTGCATCTTTACACCTGCTGTTTCATCCTTCACCTATTGCTACAGGGCTTTTTTGGAACTGGATTTGTCCTTCGAGCCTGTGCAATGGATTTTTCTGGTGGAGCTCAGTGTGCACAGAACTGGCCTCACCCTTTAAACCAAAGGTTCATCTGCCGTGGCCTTGCAAGCATGGACGTAGCAGCAAGGTCCTCGGGTCGTAGGTTTGATTAGAGTTTCCTTCTCTTAGATGGTTGACCTTACAGGGTTGGATGAGCACCATCTGCCCAGGTTTGGGATTAGAGTTTTCCTTCTCCTAGGACGGTTGCCACAAGGCTAGAGAGCCCATCCTGCCCTTTGACGCTCTTTGGCAGAACCTTCGGTTTTGACCTGTCTGGCATGGGAGACCCTACCGGTGGCTTTATGCCACCACCAGCATAGCTCAAAACATCATTCAGGTCCGCAAGCCTCTCTCCCATGACAAAGGGGCGTCAATGGAGAGGTTACCCAACAAATCTGCTATAAAATATACATTTTCAGTAATAAGGCTTGAGATTAGTTCACATATCTTCTACAGCAGTGGAACCAGTATTTAGCAGGGATGGTGACATATCTGCCTCTCCTTAAGGTCTGCATTGTTTCCTCTGGGGTTAGTGACAACACCTGGGTACAGAATGGAGGAACTTGATTCTTCACAGTATTGGTATATTGTTGCCAGCTTTAGGAAAATTTGGCCTAGGATCAAGATATGAAGTAGGAGAGCAACTGACTGAATTTTGCCAGGCCAACAGTCTGTTAATTGCAACAAAATTCTTCAAGCAACCAAAGAATCATAAAATCATAGAGTTGGGAGAGACAACAAGGGCATCCAGCCCAGCCCCTGCCATGCAGGAATAAACAATTAAACCATTCCTGACAGATGGCCATCCACCCTCTGTTTAAAAACCTCCAAAGAAGGAGACTACACCACACTCTGAGGCAGTGCATTCCACTGCCAAACAGCTCTTACTGTCAGGAAGTTCTTCCTAATGTTTAGATGGAATCTCTTTTCCTATAGTTTGAGTCCATTGCTCTGTGTCCTTGTCTCTGGAGCCGCAGAAAACAAGTTTGCTCCATCCTCAATATGACATCCCTTCAAATATTTAAACATGACTATCATGTCCCCTCTTACCCTTCTCTTCCTCAAACTAAACATGCCCAGCTCCCTAAGCCGCTCCTCATAGGGCATGGCTTCCAGACATTCCACAATTTGGTTGCCCTCCTCTGGACACATTCCAGCTTGTCCATATCCTTCTTGAATTGCGGGGCCCAGAACTGGTCACAGTATTCCAGGTGAGGCTGACTAAAGCAGAATAGAGTGGCACAATTACTTTGCTTGATCTAGGCACTATACTCCTATTGATGCAGGCTAGAATCACATTGGCTTTTTTTAGCTGCCACATCATACTGCTGACTCATGTTCAGCTTGTAGTCCACTTAGACTCCTAGATCCCTTTCGCATGTACTGCCATCAAGCCAGGTGTCATCCATCCTATATCTGTTCTTTTCATTTTGGAGATGTCTCACTCATAGGGTTACCATAAGTTGAAGTCAACTTAATGGCAGTTAACAACAACAATCCTTGTTATTATGGAAAGCTAAAAAAACAGCTACTGATGTGATGGTTTCCAGAACTGTATTGTTGAGTAATAAGGTGTTTCTTTCTGGTACCTGAAGCTCCTTCATTTAGAGTGTCCATCTCAACAATTACAATAAGGTTATGGACAAAATACCCTGGAGGTAACAAATCCCATGTGAACTTGGAAGCTAACCAAGGTCAGCCGTGGTTAGTATTTGGATGGAAAACTGTCAGTGGCAGCCAGGTGCAGTAGGCTATATTTCAATGTAAGGGACTGGCAAAACCACCTCTGAGTGTTCCTTGCCTAAGAAAACCCTATGAAGTCAATGGGGTCATCATTAGTTGACAGGCAACCTGAAGGTACATACATACAGAATTAAGATAGATGCTGTGGTCCAATAAATGTATACACTGGGCTCAAATTGAATGATAGCAGTGTTAAATCTAAATGATGGGTTCTTCAAATCCTTCCTTATACATACTTTGAATTGGTTGCAATTTTTGGATTAAGGTCTGGATGCTCAAATGTTTGGGGATAGGAAACAAAAAGAGAAAATTAAAATCTGTCTGAAAGCCACCCAAGACACAATAGTATCACTAGTTCCTGTAAAAGATTTGCTGAAATGTAACCTTTCAATAACATTTGCAATTAAGCAGTAAACATGGTCTTGGTTTTCTTAGTCATTCAACTGTAGACTGTGATAAAAGTTTCTATTATGTGACTCATAATAAACTCAAGGTTAGTGAATACCCTCCTACAATCCTGTTCTTTTTCATGGAACAGTGCTTCTTTCACAGGGAACCTCCATAGACATCCACTTTCTCTAATACCAGAAACAAAAATTGGAATTCCATCTTTTTATAAAACTTTTGGTTTACATCATCTAACACAACACTTTATGAACTGGCCTATAAATAAGAAGATGTATTCCACCTGTGGCTTGCTGGCAAAACTGCTTGGTTCTCATGTGCCTTCTATGTTCACACTGGTGGCATTTGGCTTGGTAGGTTAAGGCCTACTTGTGTCAATGTCAAAGTGTGGGAGCAAGGGAACCTTAATTGGATTGGTGGCCACTCTGGAAAACCTTTGGTTCTACGTCTACAGAAGGTACATAGGAATGTTGTTGGAAGATATAATCATTCTGAAGGAAAATCCTATAATGGGAACTCATTTGAAGAGAGTGAATATACTTTCCATGTGTTGGAGGTGGGAGTCCTCATCTCCATTGCAAAGTACATGGTTTACATGTAGGTGGTCTAAGGTTCAGTCTATAGGTTCTTGAGGTAGGGCTGTCAAAATTCTGCCTGAAACTCTAGTGAGCCATTCACAGTCAAAGTGACTTGGATTAATATAGTTTCATATGTTCATGAATGGTGTATGTCTCCAAGTATTTTCATTGTGTTGGATGTCTCTTCTGAAAGTCTTCTCAGTCTTTAATTTACCAGGTGTCCTGAAAATGTGGCCACCTTGATTATCTGATGTGTAGGGGAAAGGTCCTGGCTCATGGACATTATAGATCCCACTGCTCCCATGTGACTGGAGATTGAGAAGGATGAGAGGGGCATATAGGGAGATCTCTACAAAATACTAGAATGAAAGGCAAAGGTACTTCAAATAATGGATTCAGATTAAGATATCCCTAATCACAGGGGAGATTTATGTAATGTGTAATCAGTCAAGACCAGCAATGTTCTTTCCCAGTCTCCATTTAAGAAAAGAAACAAGGCAACAGTCAAATCCTATTATGTAATATCTAAAGGTACTCACATGCTATCACACAGTTTTAAATAGTTGACTTACTGTTAGCAGCAAGTGAAGGCCTGCATAAAAGGATTTAATTTCTCAAGTGCTTGGGGACATTATCCAATTGCTTAATACCTGCTTGACTGACGGTCAAACAAGATAATTGTAACTTGCTGTTTGCAAGTATCTAAATCTTACTTGAAGTGTTGTGTGTAATCCCTTAATCTGAGGGAAAAGGTAGCATAATGATTAAGATAACTACCTGTCATTCCATTGAACATTTCTTATGTTTTTAAAGAATAAAGTAAGCACTTTTATTGAATGGGGTCTCTGATCAGTGTGGATTAGTTCTGCTTTGAGAATAGTAAAAGAGAACAGTTAATATAACTAGACTTGCTTAGAACATGGCCTGTTTATCATCTGTATTCCCCACAACTCAAATATTGCAGCATCACACATTGATAATCAACTTAGTGTTTACCCAGATGCTTTTTAAATACTTTAGAAGCTTATAGAAATTTTTAAAAGACATGACACATTGGAATCAATTGCCTATAGCACATGGCCTAAAACTGATTGCTAGAGCCAGAGTATACCACTGAATCAATGGGGTCTGCATTTCTGGAAATGAAAAATGCAATTTTCCATTTGTAGAAGGAGCTCTATTGCAGTATATGTATGAGATTCCCTCTATGGTGTATGCTATAAACTACCAAGGGAGTCAACAGGTCAACTTTCTTTCCCTTGGCAATCTATTCTGCCTCCCCTTCAAGTAGAACATTACTTTTCTGTGTCTCAGACTCATAGGGCTTATCTACACCAGCTAGGATGCGCTGGCTCCCCACCAGCATATTCTGGCTCCAGATCTGGCCTATTCTGCCCCTGTTAACTCAATGAAATGGGGCAGGGTCCCAACAGAAGGCTGGTTTGTCGCTGCAGCCACCACTGCCTCCATTTTTGCTGCTGATGCAGAAGCCAGAAATGGAGCCTGCAACATGTAACCGAAGGCCCCCTGCATGCAATCAGCCTTGGTCACATGTTAAGGGACCCCTGCCTGGCTTCTGGGAGAGCCAGCAAGCTGGCAGTGACAGTGAGGGATGGTGTGCCAGGATGGGTTTCCATGGACACGCAGAGCCCAATCCTTTCTGTCCTGGAGGTGATGGGGTAAAAATGAGTATTAGTTTACAATACTGTAAAGGGCCTTATCCCAGCTTGCCCCTGTTCCAGCCCTGTATCTGCCCCGGGGATAGTGAGGACTGCCCGGGGGCAGATTGGGGCAAAAGCCCTAAGTCATATGGATGGCAGGGCTCTGGTAAATGGACAAGCTGGGGGTATTTAGCACATCTAAATAAGCCCATAGGCTGCTGAAAGACTCACAAGTCCAAAATATTTCAAAATCCAAAGTTGTCCACATGGGTGGCTAAGATAGTGACACCTTTGCTTTCTGATGGTTCGATGTAAACAAACTTTGTTTCATACACAAAATTATTAAAAATATTGTGTATAAAATTACTGTAGTATGTGGGGAAATAATAATTGTAATGTAAAAGCAATCTTGTGTACCTCATTCACATCCTAAGATAAGTCTAGGGTTTTTCCCTGCATGCCTTTTGTTCTCCCAAGTTCCCTTTCTCTTATTTCACTGGGCACTTCCAGCCAACTGGAGTGCTGGGCCATTCCACACATGACCTAATTTAAATTTTATTGCTTTGTGTAAGCTCTCTTTAAGTTTGAGTCTCCATGAGGCTGGAGCCATCTTCATCTTAATCTTTAGCCATCTTAAGCTATATCTTCTTTCCTGTAACCATGCAATGATGTTTACCATGCAGCCTGTAGGCTGGGTGAGTTTTTTCCTACCCTAAATACCATTCGTTAGTTAGGAACCTCTTTTTAAAAGTTTGTTTTAGTATGTAGATTGAGATTGATATACCTTCAGTAAACTTTGATTTGCATTTTAAACTGACTCCTTTGTTTTGTAATGAATCTAATTTAACTGAGTGATCTCAGACCTCTGAATACACTTTTAAAATGTTAATTGAGCTCAAGTCAGCATTCCTAAGTTTGCACTCTGCATGAAGTTAAAAGTAAATGAATGATTTTTAACTCTCTTTTTAAAGGAGATAATTCTTGTTGCTTTTTAAAAGGACTAGATCCTGGAATTTTTAATACAATTCTATTTTTTAGACTCATTACTCCTACAATTACCTTCAGGCTATGTGTATAAGGTGTATATGAAACATAAATGAATTTTGTGTTTAAACTTGGGTCCCATCTCCAAGATATCTCATTATGTACGTATATGCAAACACAGGTATTCCAAAATCTTAAAAAAAAAAACACCCAAAATCCAAAACACTTCTGGATACAAGCATTTCAGAAAAGGGATACTCAACCCATACCAGTCTCTCTCTTTTACTCCTTCTTCCCCTTCATTGCACCATCATCTCTTTTCTCAGTCCACCAGCACCCCGCCGTTCATTTGATCCATGAAGATCCACTGAGGTGGCTGTATTTTCACTTCCATTTTGGTGTACTATATGAGGAGCTTTAAACTTTTCAGACCAGTGTGCCATGATGAGGAGAAAGCATGACACCTCTCCATTCCTCAGCTTATCCATCAGGTGACTGGGATGGATTGACTGAGGATCTGAGAGGCCCCCATTTTTGACTCCATTGTGCTGCACAATATGGAATCCTGAGCACCTTGACAGGCATGGGTGTGCTGTAGAATGGCCTTGAAGAAAGCCACATGAGGAGCCTGATGGTCCATGTCGGGTCCATTCTGTTAGCATCTACACTCCTGTCAGGTGATTTGGGACATATCTGAAATAGCATTTTCCTTTATTCCACAAATCTCATATGTTTTCAAATCATACGGAAGCTACATCATCATCATCATCATCATCCAGCCTTTCTCCCAATATAGGGACTCAAGGCAGCTAACAATGAGTTAGCTGCCTTGAACCCCATTTTTCTTCCATATTAACAGGCACTGAGTTCACTGTTAGGGGGACTGCTGACAGCTAGACAACTGGAGTATCCTTCAAGTGCTGTAAATGTAATGAAGCTATAAGTACTTGGCATGTATTTATTTGTGTATGTTTCCACGTGCCCTCAAGTCAACTGTTGGCTTATGGTGACTGGATGCATTTTATAGGTTTTTTTAAGGCAAGAAATATGCAGAGGTGGTTTTGCCAGTTCCTTCCTCTGAAAATGCAGCTAACAGCACTTGGTATTTGTTGACGGTCTTCCATACACATATTAATCAAGGCTGACCCTGCTTAGCTTCCAAGATCAGACAGGATCTGGGGCCTTTAGGGTATTTACTACATACTATGTATGACATGTGCAGGATCAGCTATCACAAAGGCCTCTTTCCAGGAGGAGGAGGAAAAAGATTGCCATGTACAGGATGTATAACCTCGGGGAGTTTACAATCTATAATTCAGGAGTAGGGCAGACAGCAAATGGAGGAGAAGGAAAGGAACAGAACACAAAAGGGCAAGGAGGATTAACCCACACAACCCCCTTTGTGAGATAGTAGAGATATGGGAGAGGGATGTGAGAAAATACAGTTATGCATATTCTGTTTTTCTCTTGCAAAGACAAATATGTTGGCCCTAGTGCTGTCTGAATGAAATCACTAAGACTGGCTGGCATCAGTTTTATATAGCACTAAAAGCAATCTTGGAACTAACCTCTCTTATCAGTTTTGCCCTGCTACAATTTCTTAATTAGGCATATCACATCTTCAGCATGCAGAGCTGGTCTATAAAATGATTTCAGGTTCTGGGAATGGTGGAATTATTCTAATCTCATCTAAACAAAACTCTCGAAGATTATTCTGCTTGGAGCTCTCAAGGGTGGATATATCATTCCAAAACTATATTTGCTTCTCTTGCTGAAAGCTGTTTGTTTGGAGATTATTTTTTTCAAAGGGCAGCTGCATGTTTCATTGTCAGATTAAAATGACCACTGTTGGGGAAAATGTTTAAAAATAAATGGGTAAAAATTATTGCTAGAAAATTGCTCAGCCAAATGTGAGCAAGGATATCTTTTTTGTCAGTGCCTATGAAGTTCTGAAGAGCCTAATTTTGGAAACCATAACTGGTAATATAGTAAGGTCTATAGCCACTCATCCCCACCATGTGGAAGAAAGCTATCTATAGGAAAATTGTCAAACAGATTCAAATGGGATGCCAGCTTTCAAAATACAGCATTCTTAAACATATGGTTTGTCTTATTCATCCCCAAAATAGTACTCTGGAGCCACAGTTAAAAGAAGGTTGTAAACTTTGGTAGACAAAAAATTGGATGTACTGTATCTCTTCTTGTTCGTTGGAAACATCTGTTGGCTTGTTGGCTGTTGCTGTACTCATTGGACATTGGCAAATCCTTAGCATACATGGAGTTATGCTAAAATGTATAATCTAGATATAGTTGTCCTTGAGCCCTTTTTCAGTATAAGCAATGGCAACAGATGCTGGGATCTCCAGTCAAAGCTTAGAATGTTGAAAAAAAACAACTGTAGAAAACATAAAACATAGCAAAGCTAATGTCTTAGCATGGTTCTTTATAAAAGCAATACATTAGTCATTATGCATTGCTTCATGGATACCAGTGTATTATTTATTTATTTATTTATTGGTAGGGGGAGCATTACAAGAATAAAAAATGGCCGTGGCCCCTCAAAATGCCCCCAAAACAATCTATTGCAAGTAATAAATATTACAACAACATCTAGATACATGCCATCATCATCCCCCCCCCCGCCAATTTATGGTAAAGCAGTTACACAGGGAAAGAATTGTTTCTGGAGAAAACTGGCTGTCAGTGGATTCCATGTCAGAAGTATGGTGAATTCATTCTGAGTTTTATTCTGTACATTGAAAGAGCTGCTTCTGAACCCTATTGTCAAAATAGGTTCAACACCTTGGCTTGCTTCTTCAAAGTCTGGCAAAGATTCCTGAATTACATTTATTCATGTTATTCATTTGAAAGACCAAGAACAATTGTTAGTCCCAATGAGAACAGACTCACTGAATCACTGGAATGTATACACTTGTTGATTTACCATTTTCCCATTACTTCTAAACTACTGGAACTAACTAACACAAATGTCCCCAAAACAGATAAGGTAGCTATTATTATTATTATAGCAGTAACAGTAGAAATAGTGACAGCAGTAGCAAAATAGTACTTAGAAAGTGATTTGATTATAGATTTTCCTTGGGTTTTTTCCAGGCTGTGAGGCTGTGTTCTGGAATAATTTCTTTCTGATGTTTCGTGTGCATCTGTGGCTGGCATCTTCAGAGAATGGTTGGGTAGGAGTGTATGTGGAGTTTGTATGCTGTGAACCCCTGTTGGGGAGTATATGTACATTTGTGTAATTGAATGGTTAGTTTCTGGATATAGAAATGCAAGGCTCGTTAGTGTCTGTTTGGCTAATGGTTGGTTGATGGGACACTATCTGCTGGGAATCCCCCTGTCCCTGGGTGGAATTCCTTTGTAAGTGTTGAGTTTTTATTCTATTGTTCTTCAAAACTGGGAGCAAGATTTTTGTTTACTTTTAAGGTTTCTTCTTACCTGTTGAAATTGTAGAGGTGTCTGTGGATTTCAATAGCTTCTCTGTGCAATCTGACATGATAGTTGTTGGCTTGGTCCAGAATTTCTGTGTTTTTAAATAGCATTTTGTGTCCAGGTTGGTTTATCACATGTTCTGCTACTGCTGATTTTTCTGGTTGGCCCAGTATGATTTGCTTATAATTTCAGCTATCCTCACTCATCCCAATAAGTCTGGTCTTTCCCCTATATAATTCAAATCCTTCCTGTGAGCCCTGAGTCCTCTCGCTACCTTTCCCCATCTTATCGCAGCAGATATTCTCTCAGGTTTCTCACCAGCCGCCTCCAGCAATTCCCACTTTTGACTTCCTCAGCTAGTTTTAACTCAACACACCATTCCATCTCCCTCTTGAGCACAATCATTTCTCCACTCATTCTTCCACACAAGAAAGCTGAGAGGGAAAAGAAACTGAGAAAGGGAAAAGAGGAGAGATGTGCAGATGCTGCAGATGAGAGAAGTTGAAGTTTTAAAATATGGTTGTGTTAAAAGCCGCCCAATCTTTAGCTTCAGTTCTGGATTATTTCTCTATTATGTGGTCATATAGCCTCACAATAAAAGAGTGTTGTGACCCAACAAAGATGATAACTGTAGAGTTACAGCTAATCTGTTGAAAAGGAATAATGCATAGGAGGAAAAACACTTTGTACCTTTAGAGGCATCTTATATTTACAATAGGAGTGTCATTGTTAAAACAGGTTATGAGGTGTTTGGAAAAACTAACATATTTCATGAGGGTTTTTTTTTCCCTTTGAGGATAATATTCTTTCTCTTTCCCTCTTTATCATTTCCTAACTGCATTGTCAAAGGAAGAACAACAATGGTTCCTTTCTCAATCTTTCATCCTCTCTAGCTGGTATAACTGCAGTTGAAGTAGAGAACGGATTTTGAAAAAGAAGTACGGTCAAGTGATCAACAGTCTGATATTTTCCTCTTTGAAATGTGCTGTCCTTTCCAGTAGATGGGCCCTCTGGGTAAATGCCCAATGGAATACTCCAAAAAATGCAGAAAAGGCCATCACTTCTAGCATAAGTCTGCTTTAAATTATAGAGATCCAATCACCCCTCTTTATTAATCATCTGCCCCCCTTTTTCCTCTGTGGTACAATCCAATTATATGTTGCTGCAGAAAGCAAGCAGGGACTTGTACTCCTGCTGACAATGTGGCATCCAATGTAATGGAAGTAGAACAGAGCAACATAATTCTCCTTCAGTTGCTTTGGAAAAAGTTTTCTAACAGAATTTTTACACTATGTGCTGGAATACACTTGCAGTCCTGCCATGAGATGAGCTGGTGTTCGCTAATAGATGCAGGAATAAGGAGACTGGACACAATAAAGAGACCATACATATATAGTTTGGTTGTAAAGGGCCACTTTTATTAAGCTATGACCTATTTAACCCCTTTCTGAGAGATCTGCAACAGGGAGAGCAACCTAGTGTGAGAATAGTTGGGGCCAGGAGGCCACCCCAATCTCCCTTGGGAGAAAACACCTGAACCCCAGGGAGAATCCATAAACTGGATTGTCAGCCTGCATTAGGAAGGCCAACCTGAAAGTCCCTCCCACAATTTGCAGAAATTAAAGGGAGGGTTTATCCCTCTGGTCAGCCTCAAAGGAGGTCACTTTCCCCACCCCTCCGTTTGCAGGATCTAAAGGGGCAGTTCTAGATCCCCCCTTCACCACCAAAAAGGGGAGGTACCAAGGTGCACACCACACAATTGGCAGATGAAGACAATTCAGTCCATAGCAAAGGCCTGGGGTAAACAGGCCAAAGCAGCCTCCCTTGACAGCTCCTTTGACACTTCATGATGTTATCAAAAGCTTGAGCCTCACTGCTGTTTTGTGTGTCTCTCTGACATCTGGGAATTGATAAGGTTTCCATCTGATAAAGTACATTTTTGCCTTATAAGGTACCTAAAATAGAACCTGAGAGAATTGGTACAAAGTTCTAATGAATCTTGGCTGTCCTATATTATAATGTATGAGGGCTCAGGTTACCCATGAGGTCCCCAGCATAACATTTCACGTACCTTTCTTAGGAAAAAAAAAAAAAAGCCCAGACCCCTGCATCTGTAGAGATTTAATCACTAAGTAACAACCCACAAAATCCTGGTGCTCTGGTCCAAACATTGAATTCTTAGATAAAAATGGACACCTATAGAAAAACCCTCTTCGAGGCATTCACTTCAGGATGGGTTATAGGTGCTGTGATAGGGGACCCTAGAGTTTCTCTGTCTGAAGCCCCAGGGTTGCCCCTTTGTAAATCCCAAACTGAGGGTTTTTCTCTTCGAAATCTGCCACCACTCACTGAGTTTTTAACCCTTTCCTTGTCTAACGCAGCAAGAAGCCAGACAGGTTGTGTTAAAATGTCACTAATGCCCTTTTCCCTCTATCCCAGAGAAGTTCAGATAGCTGACTGAAAAGGCGCGTGAGGTGAGCTTGTACAGAAAGAAAGCAGACTTTATTTTAGTTCCAAATGCTTAACTTTCAGCATGGAGGGACATCCTGTCTCTCCAAGTACTCAGCTTAAAGTTACATAATACATTCAGTCATAGTACCGAAATGAATCATTAAAAACTAACGCAAACTAGCTAGATGGCCCCTAAGCTAAGAATAATAGTAACTTACATTGTTGGTGTCCATTATCATCAGTTCATGTCCCAAATGGGGATGGCTAGGCCAGGCTCATCCTAGCCGGCCTAGTTCAGTCTCTGGAGATGGAATTCAGAGTTCTTTTAAATGGAAGCCTTGCCTTAGACTTCAAATATCATTTAGGGCCCTCTGATGTTATCAGGCCCATGAGGGAGGTCGGCTTCCCCCAACCTCCATTATCACGCTGGTCTAAACATGTGACTCTTCATCTGGCCCCAGCCATGTGGCCCAGAACAAAGGGATTCAGAAACTTAAAAGTCTTTGTGGTCAGATTTGATTGATTCTGCATTGCCAAATCTGATTGGCTCTCCAGTCAGGTGATGTAATGTCATGTTTAGGAAATGAGGGGTCCCACCCTCTACAATACCTGGTGCTATGGAAACAAGTGAGTGGAATTTTCCAGTGCTGACCTGTAGGTTTTGAAATGAACTCTCCATGATGGCTGGGCAGGCCATCATGACACCTGCACTTAATTCTTTATTTCTTTCTCTGTTTCCTTTCCCTTCTCTTACTCTCTCACTCACTAGCCATGTCTGCAGGAGCCAAGTTATTTACATTCTGGTCTCTCTTTCTCTCTCTGACCCAGTTAACTCTCCCATGTGTCTAATTGGCTCCTGTCGGACTCTTAACTGCTCATCAGGTATCAGCTTCTCTTTTTCCAACCTGCACAAAACATTTCTATATTGCTCTGTCTCCCTATGTTGTCCCTATCCCTAACCCACACAAAGGTTAACCAAACAAATGCCAGTCCCACTTGCATGTTGTTTCTATGCTTAGGTCATTTTCATATGCACCATGATACCACTTTAACTGCCATGGTTCCTTCCTATGGAATCCTGGAACTGGCAGTTTAGGGAGGGGATCTTAGATTTCTCAGCCAGTGAACTCTAGTGCCTCAACAAACAGCAAACCCCACAAGTCATGCCAGTTAAAGTGGAATCATGTTGCTATAACTGTGTAATGTGAAAGGGTCCTTAATTTTTATGTAATCATAATCAACTAGTGCAGCACTCTGATATGTCCTCAAATTTCCTGATTTTGTTTCCCCTATTTTAACCTTAACTTCCATTTTTTAAACCTCTTTTGCCAATTTAGAATTTCTCTTTGTGGTGTGTTTTTTTTTTTTAAGATCATCTTATTAAGGTGGCACAGAGTGGTTTGCTTTCTTTTTCTGTTACACATTTCTCCTGCGATTGACAGCCTATTCAGCTGTTCACACTTCCTGAACTGAGAAATCCCCTTTGAAAGAATTATCTTCACTTAAGAACAAGAACAGACAGCTGTCTGGTGCCTGGTGCCTACACAGTGCCTAACAGCTGTAGAGTTAGGGCATTTTTCTACATAAAGCTTCCTTAAAGTTAAATAATCTGACCCTGTCTTCTGGAGGTATGCAATGGGTGTTTGAAGTGTTTCTATATGCTGCTGGTACAGCCATCACCTCATATTCACCTGCACCAATCATCTTGTATGGAAGAACCGTGTGAGCCTAACTTAATATTAGATATCTCTTAAGCCACCTCTATACCTTTCAGGTCTTACAGGAAAGCTCAACTAAGAACACCCTGAAGTTTTGAGGAAGCACAGGCACCAAGGGAGGCTGCTAAGTGCTAGAGAGGTGATTGGGCAATGAAAGTCAGGTAATCTCACCCGGACCTCAGCATGCAAACCCTTACAACCTATTTGTGAGAATATCTTCTACATTTCTCTTTCTTTTTGGCAAGAACAAGGAGTATGTAGTAGTGCCTGGACGCTGAGTGTGAAGTCTCCCCACCCCAGCAGTCTCATTTTGTTGGAAGAGGCTCTTTTTCTCAAAGAGCAATAACAACAATGATAATACCATTCAGTTCCTAGTTGAGTAAAAGGCTTCTTGGCTTAAACAGGCCAGAACAAACCCAGAATATGGCCCACTGGCCCAAATAGTATGGGAGGTCAAACATTTTTTTTTTTTTTAAATTCAGTTTTTCTAGGATAGGATATGTTTCTTGGACCTGAGGTAGTTGTCCACCCCTGCCACAATATCAAGTATAGTGAAAGCTGAGTGCCTCTTTGTACAGAAATTTTGTTTGGAAATTATTCAAGAGATAAATAAAATGATGGGGAGAAACATCCAATTTAATAAAAGGTAATTGCTTAACTTTGAATCTAAGAAAATTGGGATCGCATAAAATAGAAGATTATGGTTTGTTTGTTTTTAAGAGTGGTACATGCAGCAATAGTGCTGGGATGGAAAAATAAACAATCTTTGGATAAAAACAATTACATGCATTATATAACCTGGCTCACCTCCCAGCGGCAGAGCCGTATGGAGAGGGAGCTGTATTTGCCAACAGAAAGGGGGAGAATGAGGCCCTTTAAATGTGTGTTGTGGTGTGCGCACACGCCTGTAACACAAAACAAATGGCAGGAGCAGAGGCTATTTAAGCCCTGTCAGCCCTCGCCTCTTCCATACTGGTTGCTTTGGAGCTGGATAGGAATTTTTTACCCCCTTTTCTCTGTTTTTTTTTTCCACCTACCCCATACTAGGGAAGCGGCATATGGGAAAATTGGCTAGGGTGGTGTCTAATATAGGTCAAATTCCAAACCCTCAAAGGTGGGAAAGGTGGAGGTGTAGCTTTCTTCGTGCACCTTGGCACCGATTTTGGTGAAGTGAGGGTCTCTGGAACACCCTAATTTTGGTCGTGTGGCCTAGGGAAGTGAAGGAGACCTACCCTGGGGTTGGCCTGAAGGATAATCCCTCACCTTAATCTGTGCAGTTTGGGTGAGGGACTTCTGGGTTGACCTTCTAGTTGTGGGCCGGCTGGGGTGGGGTTCCTCTCCAGGGCTTAGGTGTTCCCCAGGGGAAGCTGGGGAGTATCAGTCTTGGATAGACAAACTGCCCCAGCTGCTCCCACGCTAGGTTGCCTCCTCGCACTGAAGATTTAGAGGGTATTAAATAGTTAGGGTTAAATAAAGACCCTTTTATTTCATCCCATGTCTTGTGTGTGGTCTTTTTATTTCCCCGAATTGGTTGGCAACAGATATCTTTAACGTGGTTTTTTAAGGGAGAGAAAAGGAAAATGTAGTGGACAAATAAAGAAAATGACCTGGTGGGATAAGTGGGGTTTTGGACTGAGAAAGTCAAAGGTGAAAAGGGGTACAAAGAAGTGAGAGAAACTGTTAATAAGATATTCCACATTATAGGTAATGGTTACTAAAATATCTTTTATAGCCATCGGTGGGAATTGTGAGAGGTGGGGGCGGGAATGAAAGTTCTTGTTGTATTATAGAAAGATTTTGTAATGTTTTCTTATGTAAGTTGTATGGCAGTTGCTCTTAACTTTGTCTTTACTAGGGACCCCCTTTAAATATCTTTTGTTGACATGGACCACTAAGACATAGCTCAGAATTTAAAACCCTAATAATAATAACAATAATACTAACAACAACAACAACAACACAATTACACCATCCATTAAACCTTCCCTCAGAGGAACTGGAGTGGGAGGGAAGACTTCTCCTGCTTCTTCCTGTAAGTCTGTGGCTGGAGCAGATTGAATGGCAATGTGCAAGCCCAGCCAGCCAGCTAGTCTTTGCCTTGGATCTTGTCACATGGTTACTCCACTGCAGGGAAAAGATGGGCCAAGCAGCCTTCAAGCCTTCACAGACACCCTGTGAGGACATCATGGACCCCAGGGGGTCCCTGGACCACAGGTTAAGAACCACTGTTGTATGGTATTAATGAGCATAAAATTAATAAATAAAGTGAAAAAAAGTATAGTGAAAACCCAGGGTGTCCCTGTATGACTTAACATATTGTCCAAGTTGGATTGCAGGAGGCTTCAGCCAGTCAGGTCAGTGGTCATTCATTACTGTTTTCAGGACAGTACCAAATATTGCGCTACCTAAAACAGAGGCAGCCCATACCTACCCATGCCAAGGTGCATATTACCAAAACCCCACCCAGTTGCCTCATTAACCACTTTTTGTACATGAGACAAACACTTCCAGAAACACTTCTCCCCATCCTTGGCAGTAAGGAAAACAAATGCATTAAATAACATCTGGCTTCCTTTTCATGATGCTCCATATCTGCTGGATATCTGAGATGTTCCCCCTCAGTCTGCCTAAGCATGCAGCTGGACCAGACTTTTCAATCTGTGCTGCATCCAAAGACTAATAGCTGCTATCTAATAGGCAGCTTTCTTCTGACATCTTGACTTGTAGCCCCCAAACCTCTTTTGCTACCACTGAGAATGCTCCCCCATGCAGATTAATATCTAGAAAGAGTGGAGAATGAAGTGGAATGACTGTAACATTGTAGCAACTCACCCTGTTTATCAAATAAGTATTGAATTTTCTTTCCAAATGCTGGGATTGATTTTTACCCGCCTCCCCACCCCCTCCACCAGGGTGACTATAAATAAATTGCAGGAAAATTACTTCTCCACTGTTTCACAATGCTTTTCTTATCTAACAGGCACAGCTGTCACATACCTAAATGCTTTTATTTACTATATCTATAGCTAAAATTGGTAGCCGACAGTGTCCTTTAATCAAGGGAGTTACCATTATCAAAGTACTTTATGAATTTTAACTAACCTGCCAATTTGGGACTTCTTGCAGTGGCCTGTGCCCACTTATCTTATCCAACTCAAAATATTTCATCATTTCCCTTCTTGGCATAACTGCTTCTGGTGGTCATATCAGGATTAAGTGACTGAAGTGCTAAGTCTCTCATTTTTGTCTGTATTAAAGGTCAGCTTCTATCTCTAGTTCTTCACGTTTAACAAAAACTGAACCTGGGAAAAAGTCAAGATGAAGTGTAAAATGGTGCTAAGTAAATATGCCTTCTGAGGCATATTTAGTCTTTGACACAGGTAGAAGAGAAAGGTCATTTTTGAAAAAGAAAAGAAAAGAAATTAGCCTTTGCAGTTTGTCTGTTCTAGCAACATTTGCATTTATGTTAGATAAAACCTGACATTAGTCAAGGTCATTTGGTTTTTATGACTATTATAGTCAATGTTGTTTTTCAGGGTCTTGTCCATACATTTACATAATATGTCCTCCAACTATAATAATGCAAAAAGCTCTGTTGATTTTGGTGGGACAAAACAATGGATTGTGACAACCACTTCAGTTAAACTTCCCTCCCTCCCCCCCCTCTCTCTGTGTAAAAGAAGCAGGGGTGATACATTCAAAATTTAATTGAAAAAACAACAACCAGTGTTTCCAGTCTAACCTGGAGTTTAGTCATACTTAAATTTATTTCATTATTTTCACTGGTCTTAGTCATTCTTAAAGTTGTGTTGGATTTTGGGTTTGTGTATTTTAAAGCATTTCTCTTAGTTACCTTTCTATCTCTTACAATGATTAGATAAATATTATGAACACAAATGAAATAGTCACTTTAAAACAAACACAAAGGAATTTGTGTTATTATACTCACGTCCTGCTTGTGGGTTTCCCTAGACCTCTAATTTGATCGTTGTATAAAGAGAATGTTTGAATAGCTAGGCCTTTGGTCTGGTCTAGCATGGCTCTTCTTACGTTTTTGTGCATCTTTGGCGGCTATACCCTGGTCCGTTTATGCCTGACAATGGTCATTCAGTGAGTACACCTGGGGTGGATGTAAGAAGTTGTCCCTTCACATTGCCTCTGATGATGCCTCCAAATCCAACATTTGTGAAGGGGAAGACATGAAGGAAATGGTTGTCATTCTTGTAAGGAAGTGGAATCTAAACAAGCCAGGAATAACTGGCATATACAAAATATTTCTGATTGGTCCACATACACATGCACCCTATTGCTGTATATTGCCTAAAGCAAATATTTTATGGGAAGCAATGTTTAATGATGAGTCCATGTTTGATGGGTCTTTTACAGTAAAGATGCAAATATGAAAATGAATCTGTCAGTAGCTCCATTGGCTTTGGTGAGTCTTACCTACTTCATTTAGGTTGGGTGAAACCAGGAATTTCTCTCTCTCAATCTCTCCCTCTCAGTCCCTCCCTCCCCCCCTCTCTCTCTCACACACACACACACATGACAACAGGGGACTTGTATTGCCATTAAATTTTTCTATGCAAATCCATATTCTCTAAGCAAATATAGATGTATGGATAGACATTTAGAAAGAATTGCTATAATTTGTAGAGGAGAAGGCTGTAACTGGATGTGCTAGATGTGTCTGTTTAGTTTGTTTTCCTCTAGATTATTTTCACTAACTAATGGGCAACATCAAGGTTCCTGCTTTCTCCCTGTCATGATGGACTGAGGTTTCTTTAACTTTAAACCAGACCTGGACCAGAAAACTCTTCAAATGTAGCAGAAGTAGACAAGTTCCTATTGTTGGTTGCCTACATCCTCTCCCTTAACACCTGCCATGGACACAATCCCTTTCCTCTGTCTCCACCAACCACTGAGGTCTCCAGCCCTTTGTCTCTGCTGTGAAAAAGCATCAAAAATTATTTTACTGTAAAGACCTTATTTTTTTCTTTTAAATAAGATGCATGTTCCCCACATATCATGTTTTTACAAGCAGATTAGAACATTTGGGAAGTCTCCAGTAATGTCAATCTCCTAGAATGCAAATCTGCTCATAGATAAGGTACATGGACACTCCTTATCTGAAAGAGAAAGAAAGTTCTCTTAAAGGTAATGTTCCATTTTTTCCCCTTTGTTTGGGGGTGTTTAGGACTGTTGGGATAATTTGGGGGACCACTAAAATGAGAGGGGAACAACATGTAGTCTAGATGCTGTGTACTGCCCACCTCTGAAACAGAAGATGCTTTCAAGATAGAGCACTGTCCTGTATCCAGTAAGTCACAATGCCCACCTGCTTGATGTGTAGGGATATTTTTAATATAATGTAACAAGAAGCCAAAGTAATTTGAACTCTAAATAATTGGAAGTGGGGAGAGAAAATCAATACAGGACTCCTTTTGCAGAAAGCTCATGATGTGTTTTTTTTGTCTTTAGGTTTTACAAATCTAATTAAAACTCACAATCAGAAAAACATAATTAATATGGACATTATTAGACTAACTTCTATAGAATTGTCATTAAAATTTGTGCCTCCCTGCTTTAGCATCTTGTTCTTTACCTAAATAATTGGTGTGAGAGTCATACAGCAGCTCAAGAAATAAAGCATGAAGTCTAAAAAGAGATAATTTTAAAAATCAAAATGCTGCAGGCTCACATCATAATTCATGCTGTAGATCAAACATTCAGACTCTCCTGAAAAACATGAAATAGAAAATGGCACACCATTAAACCATTCTCATAACAAAATCTCTCAAGAGATTGCAGGAAATGGCACATTAAAAAAGGCATTCTCCTACATTCTCATTTAACCCGCCTCCCAGTAATTCACCACCACAACATGTTTGGCAGAAATGATCACAGGGCTTTATTTACAGTACCAAATGCACAGCTGAAATGATGGTGTGTGTATGAGCAATAATTCTACAGAATGTACTGTACTTGCAGGAAAAACTCCATAGCAATTATAGGACCCAGGCCTTTCATAGAGAAGGATAGTGTATGACCAAAAATCTAGGGCTGTAAACATTGTATACTAAGGAAACATTTCATTTCATGCATATAAGAACACACCCACAATGGCAACAGAAACAGAAATGTAAACAAATCTATCTTTTAACCTACTTATCCAAAGGTATTCAAATAGCTTGATTTTCAGTCAATGCAGAAGTCAAGATGTCAGAAGAAACCTGAGCAAAAGGAGAGGGGGAAAAAAGAGCTTGAATACAAAATATCTTCAGGTAGCACAAATCCCCAGCAGGAATTGTTGTGGCACTATTACTTACAAAGCTTTAGTGCTACTGTTATTATTGTCCGAGTTAACAAAAAAACCAAAACCCTTCAGTGGAACAAAGGGAATTGGATGCATCAACCAAAGGATGCATTGGCCCAATTTTATTACAGAAATATCAGTTCATTCCATTTTGGGTCACAATGAGAGCATGGTAGTAGATTAGCATAGTTTATATTGTAAGCTAGCTAGAATTGTTTTATCTGTTATCTTGTTGCAGAATTGTGTTTCCTCTTGTAGAGTTGGTTGGGCTGGGGATTGTGTGAAAAAACAACAGTGAATATTGTTTATTAATTTGCTGTAATACAATTTTAATATAATTAGTCCAATGATATTTTTCAATTAGTTCATTGATATTTTGCAGTTGCATCAAGGGCCAGACCCCAAAATTTTGTTGCCTGGAGTAAAGGAGAGTGTCCCTTCCCATTCTACAATGAGCTAGCTTATTCCACTGTACCGGCACACAGAAGACTAGTTGGGGTAGGGCATATTGTGTGTGGTGTACAGCTTTTTTCCAACACCTTGCTACTATCTCCCAAGCATCTGCCATCTGAAGTAATTACCTCACTTTGTCTAATGATAGAGCCCAACTTGGTTGTATCTACAAGGTCACTGAAATGTGGCATCGTACAAAAATTAATACTGTTATTGCTTAGGCTAAATTCAATACATTCATTCTTGTCCTTATGGTAGATATTGCATCTGATTAAGTAAATGTAATGTAATTGAAGCATCAATAATTTAACATAAATATCTTTAATGCACAATTTAGAAATGTTAATCATGTTTCAGTTTAACTGAAATGAATGGGACATAAGATAGTTATTATTAAGTCCTCTTCAGCTGTTTCAGGGTGATTTATTCATAACTCACTGAGTTGGTCCCTGATGTCTAGTGATGCTGTAGGGATGGCCCAATGAATCAATCAAGTATAAAGAAATCAAAGTTACTTGAAATTTATTGAACACTGAAAACAAAGGCTATGGATCCAAGTAGGACTGTATAAAGTCGCCCCTCCAAATTTCATTACTCATTCATTTTCATTATGAAATCTGCTTTCATTTGGTAATTTATTCATTAGAATCACATTCATTTCATAAATTATTTGTTTTAGCTACATTCATTTCTTTACTTTCATTCATTTGTTTAAAGTTGTATTTTTGCTACTGCCTATGGCAGCAACAATTATGGAGCTTATGGAATTGTGATTGTCAGTAGCCTTTTTATTGTTTTATCATTATTTGAGCATTCTGTCATCTTAATGGGGGAGGGACTAAATGGTAGCTGCCAAAAAAAGTGCATTATTTATGTCTGCTAACACCTTGACCCAAATGATTCTATATGACACATCACCAAGGACATGTTGAATAAATAAAATGTCAGTTGTGACCAGAGAAATGAGCTCCACCACCAGTGGTTGAATATGAGTCCCTTAAGCCCAAAGGAATGAATGAATGTGATTCCCATTTGTATCCAATCGTTCTTCTGGACATTCATTTTTGGATGAATGAATATTGACTAGAATGGGCCACACTCTGCTAGTTTTCCCCCTTCACTGCAAAATACCGTATGCCCATATATCCCACGAGAAGAATGGATGAATAAAGATAACAACTCAAAAAGTAGAAAAGTGAAAAAGCAGTGACTTAACACAATATCCATAGAACCACTTGGTAAATCAATCATTTGTATCATCAAGTCTATTAGTAAGGAGAAACTGGTTCTTCCAGTTAACCTGCTTCTTCCTTCTCTGGTTAGGATGTTTGGCAAAAGTCTCTTGACCACTTGATAGGGCAATGAAGGTAACCATTTCAATGACTAGTTATATTAAGGATAGGGACCCTCTAGCATATGGTGACTCCCTATTCTATACAGAAGCTTCTGCTCTTGTCTCCAATCATTGATCCAAGATAAGATGGCACTCTAGATACCCTCAACAGTAAATGGAGCTGAACTGGTTTTTGCAAGCAGGAATGATGTTTTATAGAACTGGGCTATGCTTTGCAGGCATGAAACCTGTTGCACCGAGGCTTATTCCAGAGCAGACACTCATAGAAGGGAGCTCTGCTTGCAAGCATGATGGGAAAATATCCAGAATGTAAATATATTTCGCCTCATCTGCTTTATATTGACCCTGTCCCATGCTCCTAGCCCTACCTGCTTCTGGACCTTCCTAAATTGGAATTTGACCATGACAATGAAAAAGTTTAAATACCTTTAGTTACATGCACATTCAGCTAAGTCATCAGTTAGTAAATTACCCTTTGCATTTACCCTTCTCCTGTTCTTATATTCAATGCATATCTAATAAATTCATTAAGAGGGATCATGACTTCAGTCCCTGCCCTGATGTTCAAACATTTTATCTGAAGGTCATAACAGAGCCTCTCCAAAGGGGTCTCTGGTAATGCCAAGAGACTAAAATGGGTATATTAATTTCACCATATCTCTTTAGAGTTCTGGTTGAACATGTACCTGCAAACAATGGGCATGATCTAGCTGCTCTTCATGTATTAATCCTGTGCACATTTATAGTGAGAATAGCAGCCTTATTTTGCATATCTGGAACAATCAAGCTGCAATGATAAAACCACAAAACATTGCATTCATCTCCAGCCTGCAGCCTCTTCCCGTATAAGCACTTCAATTACATGAAATCAAATGTGTCTTTTTTGTTCACGTTTGTATTTTCACCCATTGCTCTTATTCCATTCAGCATAGCTTTCTTTGTGTTGCTGGTGTCTTTCCCCCCATTTGTTCAAGACAACTTACTGTTCTTGCCAACATGATAAATAAAACAGAAAGGAAAGAATCCTTCCAACAGCTGAAAGCAATCTCTAACATTTCAAACAGGTAGCTGCCAAGATATGAAGCGGAGGCTCTGTAAAGATGCAAGTTTACTCTGGCTTTTGCTCATATTGTTGATGTTGTGTTGGAGAGGTTTCTCTGTGATTAGCACAACCAGGAGGCTCCTGTGGGGCTTTAAGAACAAAAACAAAAGACCTCACATCCAGAACCAGAGTGAGCATGTGAACCACTGAGGTGTATATATCTATGTGTCCAGGTTGTCAGCATATGATACTAAATTAAATACCAGGTGCAGAGTACTGGTAACAACCAGCACTTCAGCTAATGGGGAATGAAGGTTTTAATTTTTCTCCTCATTCCAGCTGCAACCAGAGTGCTCTCCACATGCACTGCAGTTAGGAATGAAGGAAAAAATGTCAATGGGAAGTCTCCCCCTCCCCACCTTAACTGTCATATAGAAGCTTCACGGTTCTTACTGAAATCACAACTGGGAAGGCAAAGCTTAAATCAACTTTCCCTGGACATTCAGTGTGAAAGGCTTTTGCCTCACCACTGTCAGGAGTTGAAAACAGAACTCCATTGAAAATGGCCAAACAACTGCTGAATCATGCTGAGTCATGATGGCTGAGGCCAAGAACTGCCAACTCATGCTAGCCATGTAGCCACAGCTGCTGAAGACGGTTACTAGAGGGCATAGCTTCTTGGAGTGCAAGATCTGATGAAATGCATGCATGTGATTGAGTAAACCAATGCCTGCAGATGTGTATAAAAGAATCTCAGTTCAGAGCTCATTCCTCTTCTCGTGAATGCTGATGTCTGGCAAAGCAGTTTGTCCTTCAATTGTAAATATTTGTACACATTGCAAGTGCTTGACTTTGAAGATAAAAGTGTCTCCTGTTCATTTGGACGTCAAACACTCTGTGTGTGAGTATTCTTGGGAACAGGTTGCTACTAAGGACATTTTCAGACATGACTTACAGCAGAAGAATCGAGCGGGAGAGCTTTGCCGCAGCAGCATAGCAGGGGACCCATTTTGGACGATGCCATTCCTGTGGCGAAATCATCCTTGTCACTTCCATTTAGGATTGGAGCCGGCCGGCCATTTTTTATTCACAGACGACTTCCATGAATAAAATCTGGCAGAATATGGCGTGGCCAGCTCCAATCCTAAATGGAAGTGATATGGACGATTTCGCCACAGGGACAGTGTTGTCCGAAATGGGTCCCCTGCTGCACTGCAGCAGCAGAGCTCTCCTGCTCAATTCTTCCACTTTAAGTTGTGTCTGAAAATGTCCTAAGTCTGCTGAGATAGTTTTTTGGCTTCTGCCAGGGATTGAGTGTCCTATCATCCCCTGACAACCACACTTACAATGGGTAACTCTAATTAGAAAACCCTTTTACATGAAGTCTGTAAAGTGCAGCCTGTCGTCTTCACACAGCTTCCCAAGGCCATTTTTGAGTCTAAGCACCCCCCGTTTTTTTAAAAAATAAAAAATAAAAAGTCGATTGCTGTGTGTTGGAAATGCAACAGCACTCAGCACTTGAAGAATTAAAAGTTTCTTAGAGAGAAGCAGCAGTTTTCAATGGCCTATAATCTCCTCATCCCTTATCCATCTATCTTAAACTCTCTGAAATGTAAACTATACTCTTACGGATCTTTCCACATCTTCTCTTCCTGCTTCCTTATCCTTTTGCTTGACTAAAAGTGAAACTAGTTTAGTTCAGCATTAGCTTAGAACTCTTAGAGCTTATCTACATAAATCAGGATATGCTGCCCCTCCCACTGGTGTATCTCAGCTGTGGATCAGGCCCATTCTGCCCCCATTACCTTGATAAAATGGGTCAGAGGCCAAACAGGAATTGTGGCCCATCACTGTAGTTGCCGTCACCATCATTTTCCTTGTTCTTCTGGGTCCAGGTAGCCAGCCCACACCATGTGACAAGGTCCCCTGCAAGTGACCAGCCTGCAGCCTTGCTGCAGGCCTGATTCCCGGGCCCAGAAGAGTAAAGGTGACCAACAGCTAGAGTAAGGGTCAGCCTGCAGGGACGGGCTTCCACAGACATGCAGGGCACAATATGTTTCCTCCCTGCGGAAGTGGAGTAAACAGGGTATTTTTTAAAGAAACACTGTATTGAGCCCTACCCTGGTTTGCCCCCATCTGAGCCCCATTTCTGCCCCAGGGGTTGTAATGACTGCCCAGGGGCAGAACAGGGCTCATGCCCTGCATCTTTGAACTGCAGGGCTCTCAGACGGGGGCAGATCGGGGTAAATAGCCTGTGTAGATAAGGCTGTAGAAAGTGTTTCTATCTTCAGTGGAATTTTTATAAGAAACCTACATTGGTTTCTTTACCCACTGGTGTCTTTACGTCTCAATATGAATTGCTAACCGCTGCACATATGCACGCTCCATGATGAAAGCTTTCACTCCACACATGCATGTATGCACACACAAAGGGAGTTATCAGACAAGGCAATAGGATGCCTAATGATCGCGAAAGGGTGCATGTACCACATGACATCACCCTTTCATGATCATGTCCTGTTGAAAAGTTTATTCTTTATTGATGTCTCAAGCCGCCAATTAAACCCCATAATGCTTTCATGTCAGCATTGCTGGCATTTGAAACTTCGTGCCATTGTACTCACATGAATGCAGCATCAATGGCCAGTTCGGCAAGAACACTTCTGAGTGAGATAGCGACATCCAGGTAGGGTGTCTTTTTATGACCCTCTATTTTTTAACACACTATTTATGACCCCCTATTTTTTAATATTCTTTCCATGCCTACCTTGCATGCCCCATTGCAGATACAGGGAAGAGAAATTTGCCTATGAGAGTCACATACTTGCGTTCTCAGATTTAGTGAACAGCACTTTCAAACTTCATCTAAAAACCTTATTGCCAAAAATCCTAGAAGCATATGTACCATACAAGGTTGTTGCTGAGAATTGAAAATTAAGGAACACACACTATGTTAAAGGCTTATTACAACCTATAAAATCTGGCAGGCTCTAATACCATTGTGTATCCATCATCCCCTGACATGACATTTCATTACACCAGCCAGCCTCCTTTTCCCAGGCTGATTTTGCAACTACATTTTTATCTTTCCCCAAAGCAGCCAAAACTGTTACCACCTCCCTCCACAGTTGGCAAAGAACACTCATTAAGAAGGACCAGAAAACAAAATATGCTGAGTATCAAGGTGATATACAAATAATTGAAAATGGCAGGATTAAGCACTGTCAGGGACCGATCCTGACAGAGAGTTCTTTGTAAAACCAATAAGCAAACTGGAATTTGACTTTCATTTTACTTCCTCACTAAATAAGTGGTGTATCTTGGGTGTACTGTTGTGAGTCACCTTGGGTGTCTCATCTGGAGAAAGGTGTCATAAATTGCAATCACTCAATCAGCCAGGTTGAGGGAATGACATAATTGCCTTTCAATGCTTTATAGATGTCACAGAGGACTTCTGGGTATATATAAGCGGAGGTCATAGCATGGGAAGTACAGTCCTCTGAGGTCCTGTGTGTGGTCAATGGAGTCTCCCAATCTCTGGCAATTTCACCAAGGGGTTTATACTCTTCCATTGTAAGAACCCACCATTCATTCCTACCATCTGCTTCCTTTTATTTAACCATTTACGAATCCATACAAGGACTACTCCCACCCCCACCATGCGAGTGTAAAGTCTGCTCATGAGTCTTTGGTAAATAAGTTTTTGAAGTTCAAGAAAGTTCACCTTATTTCAAAATGAAGATCTACTGGGTCATCCTGCCCACATATTTTCTGACACTGGACATTATCAGACTAGCATCTAAAAATGCTGCAATTCTGTGAATGAGGAAAGCGGAAACATCATAGTATTATTACACTTATTATCTCACATCACTGTAATCACATGAAATAACTGCCATGGAATTATTGCACACTGACCACTAGTGCTTTAAGAATGGGAGTTTACTTCCGTGATTTAGCATGGGTGAGATTTTGGCAGTTCTCATGAGAAGATGCAAGTGCACTTAAAACTGGGGGAAAAAACTTAATAAACAAAGTAAATGAACACACAAGCACTGAAACAAACCTAAAAACATGCAAACTAAATGGGACAGTTCATCAAAAGAGTGTCCTGTGCTTTGTTTTCATGTTCTCACTTGGAAGTTTCCTCACCCATTCATGCTGTAATCTCATGGTTACAATGGGACATGGTTTCACATGCCATCAATATTGCAAAAAAGCGGTATGGAAGAGCTATTCCATGACTTGTCCTGTGAATTAGAAGAAATGCCTTTTTTGTGGCTGGAACATGCTATAACCACACAAAGATGATGACATTATGTGATAGTGGGACTTGTTCGTGCCACTGTGGCATCATAATCCTGTGATTTTTACTGTGTCTGATAATGTCCACTTTCAAAGCACTCATGGATAGTGAAATATGACTTAACTTTGTAAAAGTTAAATAGCTGCAGTACAACCAGACTAATTTGCTTATCTGTTCCATTGTTTCGACCCAGTTCTGTGTTCCATTGCAACTTTGTGTTGTTGCACAATCTGTGGTATAGCACATCACAGATGGGATTCTAAAGAGGGGAAAGTATAAAATAGAAAAGTATAAAATATAGAAATCTTGTTAGTAGTTGGCTTTAATGATGTGCCATCTGCATCCTGAGTAGATCCTGGCTTAGGAAAGGGGACAAAGCTTTAGAAAACAAGCTGATATGTCTTTTGTCAAATATTAAGCCAATGACCAGCTGGAATACAATCCCCAAGGTGGACTCTTCCACCAGCTCAGTTTATTCATCTCAACTTGATAAATAGAAAGTCCTTCTGTAGAAACAATAGGAGGGAAAGAGAAATGCAGGCAGGGTAAGAGTTCCCAGTTACCTTCAGTTAATTCAGCTGTTGTGACTGTTAACTATTGACCTGCTATTTCTTTTCCCTACATTGACTCTGCTGTCCTATGACTGTCAAGACCCTTCCATATTATTCTATTAAAATGAATGCAAAAATGCCATTTTACACGTTGATACTCATGTCAGTCACCTAGCCCTCAAACTAAGTGCATACCAAAATAAAGATTATGCCAATTTTATGCTACTGTCAATATGTCAGGTGCTTAAATGGCAATTTGCCTATTATTTCTATCTGTTCTATATCCGTATACACCATTCTTATCTTGCAATGGAAAGAGAGAATGAAATGATGGAAATATTACTGCTAAATTGGCATAAAATAATAAATTTAAACTAGTTTTAGCAAAAAAAAAAAGTCATTATTGTGTCTTAGCACTTTATCACACAAGCCTGTTGTCTCACAGCAATTTTGTTGTTGAAGCAAACAGGAACATACCAGTTTCAAAACAATCATTAACACACTTTTCAGCATTCAAATTATTATTGTGCTTTGGAGATCCATGGTCCTATACTCACCCTTCCACACCATCTTGTAAACCCCACCTTCCTCCCCATGTATGACCTACCCAGTTCATGTGTGCCTTTCAATCTCCTATCCTTCCCACAGCACCACCCTTCACTCCCTTTTTCAGCTTGTCACTATGATGTCTCAGCCAGATCTTAAACTCCTTCCCAGCCCATTGACTTCAATTCCTCACTCATCTTCCTCCTAATCCTGAGAAGAATGTGGAGTTGAAGTCAAATGCACAATGGCATTCAAAACTAGGAACTCCTTTAATCTCGGGGAGTTTGAGTACAACAAAGGCTTTATTAAAAGGTAACAACACATTCTGTGAAATTGCTCGTTTCCAAAATTACCTGTTTCTTCTTAGCATTTATCCAGGATTTATATTTACCTCAGCTTTTGAAAAAGTACTTTTGAGATGGCTTATAACTAAAATGAAAGCAATAGTGAATGGGGAAAAAAAGAAGAAGAAATGTATTAGAAAAAACACAGATTAATCTAAAATAAAACACCACCTTTCCTAAAATAAATTATCCCTCCCTAAATGACAGCTGAAAGGTAGAATTCTGCAGAGCTTAACTCCACTCTTAGGGATGGTTGGTAGGGTAGCTTAAGTGTGACCATCTCCATATCCTTTGAAAATACAGATTAAAAGATCTGCATTCAGCCTTGTAACATGAAACTACGTCAACACTGTGTTAAACGATTGACATAAGTTATCACCCTGCCCATTTCAAAACAAAATGTTGTCGTCAGAATATGTATCTGTTTTCAGCTTTCTTAGAGGATAAAAGAGGCTTGCAGAATGTTGGTCTAATTATACTAATTTAGCAACATCAGTAGACCATAAATTTAACAGAAGGAAGAGGGAGGAAGAACTTTTATATGAAACTACACTGGCACTGGATACTGTAATCTAAAATATGTGTGCTCGTTGACATAAGGGTACATCTCTGACCACATTTTTTTGAAAATCTCTCACTATACTTCTGTAGGAGGTGTCTATATTCTGGGATATTAACTTATTCTTAACAGACTTTCCCTTCTTTTCTGCTTCATAGCCCAAGCTGTAATAACTCTTTCTTCTTAAGAGTTTCCTCTTACATCTCTCTCTCTCTCTTTCTCTGTGTGTGTATATATATAAATAGAATAAAACAGAATGTTTTAAAAAGGCTATGAAGGATGTTCTTGTTTATACTAGCAACCATTTGTCATTTAAGCAAAATATCTTCCAGGACTATCATCTGCTCTGGAGTGAAAAGGCAGCCAGAGTGAGCAGACAGACATGATTGGAAAGTGTGATTTGGATTGTATTTGCCTGCCTTCCTGCTGCTTCTGTCATGATTTCAATTCCTAATGTCTGCATAGGTCTCTCCTACATATGCTAGGGGTGAAATTAGAATCATAGAATCATAGAATCATAGAATTGCAGAGTTGGAAGAGACCACGAGGGCCATCCAGTCCAACCCCCCTGCCACGCAGGAAATCTTGATTAAAGCATCCCCGACAGATGGCCATCCAGCCTCTGTTTAAAGACCTCCAAGGAAGGAGACCCCACCACGCTCCAAGGGAGTGTGTTCCACTGCCGAATGGCTCTGACTGTCAAAAAGTTCCTCCTCATGTTGAGGTGGAATCTCTGTTCCTGGAGCTTGCACCCATTGCTCCGTGTTCCAGTCTCTGGAGCAGCAGAAAACAAGCCTGCTCCATCCTCAGTGTGACATCCCTTCAAATACTTAAACAGGGCTATCATATCGCCTCTTAACCATCTTTTTTCCAGGCTAAACATACCCAGCTCCCTAAGTCTCTCCTCATAAGGCATCGTTTCCAGACCTTTCACCATTTTAGTTGCCCTTCTCTGGACACGCTCCAATTTGTCAATATCCTTTCTGAATTGTGGTGCCCAGAACTGGACACAGTATTCTAAGTGGGGTCTGACCAAGGCAGAATAGAGTGGCACTATTACTTCCCTTGATCTAGACACTATACTTCTATTGATACAGCCCAAAATCGCATTGGCCTTTTTAGCTGCCTCATCACACTGTTGGCTCATGTTCAACTTGTGGTCTACTAGGACTCCTAGATCCCTTTCGCACGTAGTCTCATTCAGCCAGGTCTCTCCCATCCTATATTTATGCATTTCATTTTTCCGCCCTAAGTGCAGTACTTTACATTTCTCCGTATTGAATTTCATTTTGTTCACTTTGGCCCAGCTCTCCAGTCTATCCAGGTCATTCTGAATTTTGATCCTGTCCTCTAGGGTATTAGCTACTCCTCCCAATTTGGTGTCATCTGCAAATTTGATAAGTATGCCCCTAATTCCCTCATCCAAGTCATTGATAAAGATGTTGAATAGCACTGGGCCCAGGACAGAACCCTGTGGCACCCCACTGGTCACATCTTTCCAAGACGAAGAGGAGCCACTGCTGAGCACCCTTTGGGTTCGGCCGGTCAACCAATTACAAATCCATTGAACAGTTAACTTGTCTAGCCCACATTTTACAAGCTTGTTTGCAAGAATGTCATGGGGAACCTTGTCAAAGGCCTTACTGAAATCAAGGTATGCGATGTCCACAGCATTCCCTTCATCTACCAAGCTGGTAACTTTATCAAAAAAAGAGATCAGATTAGTCTGGCATGACTTGTTTCTCTGAAACCCATGTTGACTTTTTGTGATTATGGCATTGCCTTCTAAATGTTCACAAACTCTTTGTTTAATGATCTGCTCTAGAATCTTCCCTGGTATTGATGTCAGACTAACTGGACGATAATTGTTGGGATCCTCTTTTTTCCCCTTTTTGAAGATGGGAACAACGTTTGCCCTCCTCCAGTCTGCTGGGACTTCTCCTGTTCTCCAGGAGTTCTTAAATATTATTGCCAATGGCTCTGAGATAATATTTGCCAGCTCTTTTAATACTCTTGGATGTAGTTCATCTGGTCCTGGAGATTTAAATTCATTTAGATTAAGAAGGTATTCCTGTACTACCTCTTTACTTATTTTGAGCTGGATTTCCCCTATTGTGTCCTCTGTTCCATTATCCTCAGGTTGGTCCTCCTTTTCCTTTTCTGAAAACACTGAGGCAAAGAAGGTGTTGAGTAATTCTGCCTTTTCTCTGTCCCCTGTTAGCATTTTGCCATCTTCTCCTCGTAGTGGCCCTATCATTTCCTTCTTCCTCCTTTTGCTTTGGACATACCCAAAAAAACCCTTTTTATTGTTCTTAACCTCCCTCGCAAGCCTGAGCTCATTCTGCGCTTTAGCTTTTCTGACTTTACTCCTACACGTGTTCGCTATCTGTTTGAATTCTTCTTTGGTGATTTCCCCCCTTTTCCATTTCCTATACATGTTCCGTTTAAAACTTAGCTCCATTGAAAGTTCTTTAGTCATCCATCCTGGTTTCTTGAGATACCTCCCATTTTTCTTCCTCAATGGTACTGTTTGAAATTGTGCCTTCAGTATCTCCCTTTTGAGAAAGTCCCATCCGTCTTGAGGTCTCTTCTCTTTTAATATTCCTGACCATGGGATCACCCCCAGTATTTCCCTGAGTTTATTGAAATCAGCTCTCCAAAAGTCAAGAATGCGTGTCTGACTATGCCTGGCTTCTCCTTTCCATTGTATAACAAACTCCAGGAGAACATGATCACTCTCACCTAAGGATCCCACCACTTGCACCCCATTAACCAGGTCATCTCTGTTGGTTAGGATCAGATCTAAAATAGCTGACCCCCTTGTTGCCTCTTCCACCTTTTGGACCATGAAATTGTCTTCCAGGCATGTAAGGAATTTGCTAGACCTTGTAGTTTTGGCTGAGTTAGATTGCCAGCATATATCAGGATAGTTGAAGTCACCCATCACTACTACATCTCTCCTTTCTGCATGTGTGTTCATCTGTTCTAGAAAGGCAACATCCAATTCCTCCGTCTGATTTGGGGGTCTGTAGTAGAGTCCCACAATAACATCCCTGTTGTTTCCCTCCCCTTTAATTTTTATCCAGATGCTCTCCACCTGGCTTCCAGTATTGATGTTGTGGATCACTTCACTGGTGTAAATATCACTGACATATAATGCTATTCCTCCTCCTTTCCTGTTTGGCCTGTTTCTCCTATAAAGGTTATACCCCTCTATTCCTACATTCCAATCATGAGACTCGTCCCACCAGGTTTCAGTAATGCCTATTATATCATATTTGTTTTGTAGTGCGAGGAGTACAAGTTCATCTTGCTTATTTCCCATGCTCTGTGCATTAGTGTAGAGACATCTGAGACCATGTGTTCCCTTTACTTGCTTCCTGTGCAAGCTTTTTTGCCTCCCACTGTTGGGTCCTTGCGCTGTTTGCCTTGTTCCCTCTATGACAGTTTGATTATTTTCTCCAGCCTTTTTGCCTTCCAGAATACTGTCTCCCTCCCCCATTTGACTCAGTTTAAAGCCCTCCTGATCAAATTCTTGAGACTGTTGGCAAAAATGTTTCTTCCAACTGTTGTAAGATGCACCCCATCTCTTGCCAGAAGTCCCCCCGCATGGAAGCGCAGTCCATGATCCAAGAATCCAATTTGTTCTCGGTGACACCATCTACGGAGCCAGTTGTTTACGTCGGCTATTTTCCTCTCCCTTCTTGGACCATGCCCTTCAACTGGCAGAAGAGACGAGATGACCACCTGTGCGTCCATTTCTTTCAGCTTCCTCCCCAGGGCCTCATAATCTCTTCTGATCTTGGGAAAGCTGTGCCTTGCAGTATCATTGGTTCCCACATGGACCAAAAGGAAGGGGTAATGATCTGTAGGCTTGACGAGTCTTGTTAGCCGCTCCGTCAATTCTTTAGTAATTGCATTCTTGAAGGAAGCAATGAGTAATTTTAGCAATTTTTGTCCCTCCGCAAGAAAATCTACAAACATTGCACAGTTTGGAACATATTCAGCATAAAATTCACACTTTTGGGCACAGAAAACAGACACCCCCCCAGATCTGTAAGAATGGATGATCCGGGGGAGGTGTTTTAATGACGTGCATGGGGCGAGGAAAAAAGAATGGCCAGGGCAAAGGCACGCCCTGGCTGGGAGGAGGCAGGGGTGGAGCTGAGTCAGGCCTATTTAGCCCTTTGCCGCCCCTGGCCTCCTCCTCTTTCTCCTTGGAAGCGGAACGCGTGGGATCGGAGATCTGCTTATTCTGACGGTTTGCTTCGACTGGGCGGCAATTAGTTGTGTGGCAGCCCAGCCATGTGTGTGCGTGTTTCTGTCTGGGTGTGAGTGCGAGTGTGGTTTGCGTGGGTTTCAGGCTTCTGAGCAGCCTGTGTAGCTTCCTCTCCCCTCGCTCTCTCCTCTCGCCTCTCCCCTCGCTCCTTGCCTTATTTACTCCTGGCCTTATTTGCTCCTTGCCTTATTTATTGCCTGCTCTCCTGGCTCGCTCTCCTGACCCCTGGCCCCTTGCCTTCCGCTCTCCTGACCCCTTGCTCTCCCGCCTTGCTCTCCCGCCTTGCTCTGAGTTTCCCTCCCCGTCGGGACCCCAGCTTTTGCCTCTCGGGACCCCCAGCTTTGCTTTCCTTGTTCGCCCGGCCCCCCCGCCTGGCTTTCCGCTTGTTGCGATCATTGTGATCACTGAGAGGTTGGTGCCTTTGGTTGGGGCGGCCAGGAGGGAGCGTCCGGGGAGCTGGCAGCGGGGGTGGGGGCGGCTGGGAGCGAGTGTTCCAAACAGCTGGGTGGGAGGGTTCAGGGTGGCTGGGAGGGGAGTTCGGAGCGGCGGCTTGGTTGGGGCAGAGGGGCGGCGCGGGTGGTGTGGCTTGTCGGGGAGCAGTAGGCAGGTTCGGGGTGGCCGCGACCACCTTCCCACCTTTGTTTGTTGTCTCACCATGTGTTTGGGCTTCAGCCCCCTGGTGGGGGGAGGCGGGGGAGCGGGGATGCACGGGGACTCCCACGAGCCTTTTGTTGACGCCTTTGTTAGGTTCCGCCCCACCTCCTGCCTTGTTTGGCTTTCGCCCTGCCTCCCGCCTTGTTCGGGTCACCCCGCCTTGCCTCCACCTGGCCAGGAATGTTCCGTGTGGCTTCAGGCCTTTGTTGAGGGGCTCTTACCGCCATGGGGCCGGGCCCTTTGTTTATTTGCATTTAGTTTGATTTCACCATTTTGTATTTTTCTGTATTTCTAATTTTGCCTTGCCTCCACCTGGCCGGGAATGTTCCGTGGGGCTTCAGGCCTTTGTTGAGGGCCTCTTACTGCCATGTGGCTGGGCCCTTTGTTTATTTGCATTTAGTTTGTATCTGCCATTTTGTATTTATCTGTATTTCTAATTTTTGCTTATCTGAATTTTGAGTTTGATACAGTTGGAGTTTGATTTGACCGCATTTATTTTTCTAATTTTGCTTCCTTTTCTAATTTTTCTAATTTTGCTTCCTTTGTATTTTGAATTTATTCCACATTTTGAGTTTTCTCTTTCTATGTTCTGCCTTTGAATTCTTTAGTTCTAATTTAGTTATTTGTATTTTGAATTTTGCCCTGCATTTTGAATTTTATCTTGCATTTATTTCGTGTTTTCTCTTTTGATTATTCGGATTTTGAATTTTATTTCGCATTTTGGATTTAATATCGCATTTATTTTTTGTTTTCCCTTTTGTATATTTGAATTTTGAATTTATTACGCATTTTGAATTTTGAATTTTATCTTGCATTTAATTTTAGTTTCTTTTTTGAGCTAGATAATTTTTGGGCAACCCTGCATTGCCATTTTATTTCTACTGCATTTTATATTTTGTGGGATTTGATTTCCCCTGCATTTACAGTTACAATTTGATTTAGTTATATTGCATTCAATTTGATTTGATTTACACTGCATTTTTACAGGGCACAATTTATTTAATTACATTTGTGTCAGGGATGATGGGAGTTGTAGCTCTTCACCTCTGGCTCAAACTCACCACCTTGTTATGCAGCAGAGCCAACCAGCTTAGATCAGTGGTTAATGCTTTTCTCCAAAGCAGCAGAGTTTCAGAGAATAGGCTGAAGATCCTGACAAACTCTCCAAGCCTTCTCACTCTTCTCCAGGTGTCTCCAAAACGTCTCCAGGAATCACCCAGGCAACTCAGTAGTTTTATATAAAACCTACTTTATTCTTCTATCTAAATATACTATATGGTCAACAAATCACAATCTCTATACACTACACCACCTCTACTCCACCACAATACATTGGCAAACATTGCAATTTTATAGCCATTGTTTATCACCACCCACTAGTTAGTTTCCACCCAGTGGGTGTGTACTTTCATTCTGTTTGGTCCACATAGTTCCACCCATGCTTAAGACCAACCCATGTATTTCAACATTTCACCTTGTACACTTAATGATTCTCAGGTGTTTCCAATCTGCATTCAGTACCTCTGTCCTTGGCTCTCAGGCCTTCTAGATTACATTAGCAGTTTCACCTGTGTAGCTTCATAATTGCTCTTGCTTAGTCATTGTGACTTTCACATACATATTTTATTTCTTTCACTGTATGTCCCATGTTGCATTTTCCTTAACAATCCCCTCCGAAATAAAATATTGTATGTGTCTTACAATGTCATTCCAACCATTTGTGTCAGCCTTTCATGTTTTTCTGCTGTCAATGCTTTTGTGAACAAATCTGCTATGTTGTGTTGTGTTTCTATATATCTCAATTCTATTTCACCCTTCTGAACCATGTCTCGCACATTTTGATATCTTACACCAACACATTTTGTTCTGTTCTTCAAACTTTCAGTTTCAGCCATCGCTATGCATGACTGTGAATCTTCCAGAATTTCCACTGGTATCTTGTAACTTTCATTTAAATCATTTAACAATTGCTTAATCCACTGTACCTCATTTACTATCTCATTCAAAGCTGCGAATTCTGCTTCCGTTGTGCTTAACGCTACATTAGTTTGTTTTCTACTTCTCCAAACTATTGGACTTTCACTATATTTAATTATCATTCCTGTAACTGACTTCTTGTCTCCTAATTCTGATGCAAATGAACTGTCTACATAACAATCTAGATCTGAACTATTGTTTCTTATTATCAATTTCCTATCTAAGGTTCCTTTCAAATATCTCAATAAATGTTTTACCGCTGTCCAGTCTTCAATTTTTGGATCATTAACCCTTCTAGACAATACATTTACAGCATAAGAAATGTCTGGTCTGGTGTGGCAAGATATGAATTGTAAAGATCCTATTATACTTCTGAAGAAAGTCTTGTCCTCAAACGCTCTAGTTGTTTTCTCAGACACAAAACCAGTTGTCATTGGAGCTCTTACTATTTTTGCATTCTGTAATCCACACTTTTCAATCAGTCTTTCAATTTTATTTCTCTGACTTAATAAACAATGTCCTTCTTCTGTCCATTCAACGCAAATACCTAAATAAGACTTTAATACACCTAAGTCCTTCAAAACAAACTTCTTAGACAATTCTCTTTTTACTGACTCAATTTCCTGTTTTGACTTTGCTGCTACGCACAAATCATCTACATAAATCACTAATACTATGTCTCCTTTTGTATAAACACAAGCATCTGCAGTGCTCCTCTTGTAACCTAGCTTAACTAGCTCATCATTGATGCACAGATTCCACGCTCTGGCACTTTGTTTTAAACCATACAACGCTTTCTTTAATTTATATACTCTCTGACTACCATTTTCTTCGAAACCTTGTGGCTGTTCCATAAATATTTCTTCATCCAGAACCGCATTCAAGTAAGCTGTCTCAAAATCAAAATGTTCTACAACTAAATTCCTTTTTACTGCTACAGCTAGAACCATTCTCAGACTTTCTGGCTTTGCAGTTGGAGAATATGTCTTATCATAGTTCTCATACTGCTGTTGTGCAAAACCCTTAGCCACTAACCTAGCTTTATATTTGATACTTCCATCTGGCATTTCTTTCCTTTTGTATACCCATTTACAACCAATTACTTTCTTGTCTTTGGGTCTGTCAACAATTTCAAAAACATCTTTATTTACCAGGCAACCAAACTCATTATCCATTGCATCAAACCATCTTTCCTGTTCTTCGCTAGAATAACTTTCCAATTCTTCAAAACTTTCAGGCTCTTCTACTGCTAAACAAGCTCTTGCCTTTGTCACAACAAACCTATCTGGAGGCTTTCTAACTCTATGACTACGCCTGGGAATAAAATCTGCTGTTCTGTCTCTTTCATCCTCACTTTCTCTACTGGGAGTTGTAGTTCTATGACTAAATCTCTTGTCTTCAGTCATTCGAGTAGTAGTAGGCCTAGATGCTATCTCATCATCGGAAGAACTACCACTGCTGCTAGGTGATGCTTCCTGCTTAACTGAAACCCCTCCGTTTCCTGAGGTTGGTTCAGTTTGTGCTTCTGGCTCATTTGAACTCCCTAATCTCAAAAACACTTCTTTATTGGCATGCAGTTTGTCCCAACCAGCATGTCTCTCGAAATTTGCAGACCTAGAATACTGCACTTGTTTTCCATCCAAATGAAACTTGTAGCTATTTCCAGAATACCCCAAAAACCTAAGCCTTTTGCTTTTGGGTTCTCCTTTCCTCCTGAAACATGCAGGTGTGTAAACATGAGCAAATTGTCCAAAAACCCTTAAGTACTTGTAATTTGGCATTCTCCCATACAATACCCTGTAGGGAATGTCTTCAATTTCTGAATGATACAATCTGTTACTAATATGTATTGCAGTCAAAGTTGCTTCTGCCCAAAAACTATCTTTCACCCCTGCATCTGCCATCATACAAGCAGTAATTCTTTTTATATCTTGTATTTTCTTTTCTGCTAACCCATCCTCACTAGGACAAGCAGGGTTTGTAGTTTCATGCCTTATTCCCACCTTTTGAAACCAGTTAAACAATTGATTATTTAAAAATTCTCCTCCTCTATCAGTAATGATGGTGCCTACTCTGCTATCAAATTGTCTTTCCACCATTCTTACCCATGCTTTTAAACTTTGCCCAGCGTCAGATTTGTTTTTCATTATTCTCACAAATGCAAACCTTGTATACCTATCAACAATTACTAGGAAATACTTGCTTCCCCCTAAGGACAAGCAATTAGCTTGGGCAACATCTGCATGTACATACTGAAATGGTCTTTGAGCAATTCTTTTTGTTTTCTTAGCTACTGGAAAAGCTCTGACCTTTACCTGATGACATACCGTACAATCTAAGTGGTTTTTGCATTCAGCAACTTTTAAATCTGGACACATACTGATTAAATTCTTTAAACATTTGAAGCTCGCATGGCCAAATTTTCTGTGAAGCTCATGTATGCAGTCTTTGTGGATTGGAATATTTTCTATGTTATTAGCTTCTTCAACCCTGTAGCTATCAATATTGTCCTCCAAATAATAAAGTTTGTCCTTTTTCAAACCTATGCCACGCAATTCCCCATTCAGTTTTATCTTACACATGTTCTTTTCAAAGATGACTGTGTAGTCTCTTTCTGTTAATCTGCTTACTGATAACAAATTATTTTCTAACTCCTTTACATGTAAGACATCATTAAAATTCTCTTTTAGCCCTGGAACATACACAGTACCCATTTGATTTACAGTACTTAGCTCTTTCCCGTCAGCCAAAACTACAGCATTTACATTAGCTGATTTTCTATTACTTATTAAATTTATGTCATTACACATCAAAGATGTGGCTCCTGAATCAACTAGCCATTTAGAATTTGCATTTTGTTTTTCCTTAATCATGGTTGCAACCCCCTTTTTATTACCACTGTCCCTCAAAAATGGAGGTCTGGACTGTTTTTGATACTGCCGCGGCTGCCATCTGCTCTCTGCTTGCTTGTGTCTCTCAGCTGCAAAATGTTTACAATGTCTCTGCAGATGACCAATCTTCTTACAATAAAAGCACCTCCGTTGCTCCCTTGTAGAGGCTGCTTCCTCCTGCGTTCGCCAGTCAGGAGTTGTTCGTTGTTTTGGCACAGTCTTTAAACTTGCTGAGTCACCCTGCTCAGACATTCTTCTCTGGTTCTCTTCCAGTATTCTGGCCACAATTAAGTCTCTATTAAGCTCAGCTTCTGGCAAGTTCTGCAAGCTGTTCGTTATGTTGTCCCACGAAGAGTCTAGCGATTCTACTAAAATGTAGCATTGCTGCTCTTTGCTAATTTGCACTCCCCTCAGTTCAGCTTGCACAAACAAATCTTGCATTATTTTTAAATGTTCTATCACACACTGCCCTTTAGCCATCTTTTGCCTGTATATTCTTTTAGACCATAGCATTTTTGCAAAAGCAGTTGAAGGAGTGTGTAATCTCTGCAAGGTATCCCACACATCCTTGGCAGACGTTTTATCTCTGACGTCATTAATTAAGTCTTCTTCAAGCATGAGATAAAGACAGGCTTTTGCTTTACTATCTCTCTCTTTAGTGGCTTCATCAGCATCAGCTGCCAGCCCTGTTTCAACTGTTGACCACAGACCTTCCTTTACTAGTAGAGATTGGGCATAAATCTTCCAGGTAGAGTAGTTGTTTCTATTTAATTTACTAAACTTTAGAAATTCCATCTTGATTTGTGCAGTGACTCAATTTGACACAGTCCTTCTGAGTATGCACAGCCGACCCGTCTGGGCTTAAGCAAAACACAAAATGATTTACTCACGAGGCTTATCAGTGCAGCACAAACAACTTGCTCTGATCTGTCGTCCACAAAGCTTTCTTCCACTTTCTGGAACTTTCAGCTTCTGTGGATGCTGGGTGCTCTAGTAACTGGGCCCATAACCCTTGTCAGGGATGATGGGAGTTGTAGCTCTTCACCTCTGGCTCAAACTCACCACCTTGTTATGCAGCAGAGCCAACCAGCTTAGATCAGTGGTTAATGCTTTTCTCCAAAGCAGCAGAGTTTCAGAGAATAGGCTGAAGATCCTGACAAACTCTCCAAGCCTTCTCACTCTTCTCCAGGTGTCTCCAAAACGTCTCCAGGAATCACCCAGGCAACTCAGTAGTTTTATATAAAACCTACTTTATTCTTCTATCTAAATATACTATATGGTCAACAAATCACAATCTCTATACACTACACCACCTCTACTCCACCACAATACATTGGCAAACATTGCAATTTTATAGCCATTGTTTATCACCACCCACTAGTTAGTTTCCACCCAGTGGGTGTGTACTTTCATTCTGTTTGGTCCACATAGTTCCACCCATGCTTAAGACCAACCCATGTATTTCAACATTTCACCTTGTACACTTAATGATTCTCAGGTGTTTCCAATCTGCATTCAGTACCTCTGTCCTTGGCTCTCAGGCCTTCTAGATTACATTAGCAGTTTCACCTGTGTAGCTTCATAATTGCTCTTGCTTAGTCATTGTGACTTTCACATACATATTTTATTTCTTTCACTGTATGTCCCAATTTATAGTTTTATGGTTTCCGATTGGATTTTATTATTCTGATTTTCAACTACATCCGGCATTTCCAGTGCATTTCGTTTAATTTTAATTAAATTTGGGTTTACTTTGATTTCCAGGCTTGGGGTGACTTGGATTTAATTTTGGTTTAGGTTTAAACCAACTGCACCTTGCTTGGCGGTTCATATTTTAATTTGAAGTTAGTTTGCAATTGGATTTATTTACGATTCGCCTGTGATTCTTTGATCAACCAATTGGCCTTCTTCCAATTTAACTTGATTCCGGATTTAATTATGGGCCCCAGGAATTAATTTAATTATGGCCCCCAGGAAGGGTAAAGGGGGTCCAAAGGTTAAAGGGCCTGTCCCTAGGCCAGTACCCTCTCCCCCAGACAATGTGACTGTGAATGAGGGTGTTTTGCAGAAAATACTAGAACGTTTGCAGGCTTTAGAGGAGGCACGTCAACCGAGGCCAAAGCAGCCTGCTAGGGAGCATGAAGGGGGTTTGACTAATGATGTTGCTAACCAACTTCTTGCTCACATCCAGCCCTTGGAGAACCAGGGGTACCCGAACCATGACGACCTTGAGGAGGCAGAGTCTTCTGGTGAAGGACCCAGTGGGAACCCGACAGCTCCACCTCCTGCTCCTAGTGAGTTACTCAATGACAACACTGACACACATGCCTGGCCATGGGGCTCGCCTGAGCCAGGCAACAACACTCATGTACCTAATACTCCCCCGGGGAACCCGACTACAGCTATGTTTGGCTGGTACCCGAGTCCAGGACTGCCATTTATGTCCCTGTATGCGTTCAATCACCTGGGCTCCCCCATGGTGCCGGGGGCACCGGTGAGCGGTCAAGCACCTCTGGTGCCCCCCCCATACCCCTTTGGGATTTGATCAAGCACCAGCTCTGGGCAAACACTTGGCTCCTGCTACCAAGGAAGAAATCTTGAAGGGGAGTGTGTTGACATATTTTCACTGCTTTATAGGGAATTGAATAAGAAGGAAAAAGAGGAACTTGATGATAGGGAGAAAGAAAAGATTAAGAAGCATCACCTTGACAGACCTGGTCCAATTGACTAGCGGGATTCCTGATTTATGTGGGGGTAGTATCTCAGAGCCAACCTCATAAGGCCTACGCCCTTATTAGGTACCTTGTCATCATCTACTGGGCTTACGTAGATTTTTCTGCTCCTGCTTGGCTCAAATATGATGAGTCATTTAGATTGATGGCCGCTTCTGACCCGTCTCTGAGGTGGGATGTTATTAACTCGCATCTGTGGTTGCAAGTTAAGTCCCCGAGCCGACCCATACTTGGCGAATGGGCACAAAGTGGTCATCTGCTGCAGAATGCCAAGTCAGATATCTTTCCACATTTTGTGCAGAATAAGTCCTGAAGTGTGACAACTGTCATCAGTCCAGACAGTTAAAAAATCTTACAGGAAGAGAAACAAATGGTTTGAAATGTGGTGCTGGAGAAGAGTCCTATGGATACTGTAGACTTCTAAAAAAAACAAATCAATGGCTCCCAGCCTGAACTCTCCCTAGAAGCCAAGATGACTAAACTGAGACTATTATACTTTGGCCATATTATGAGAAGACATGACTGACTAGAAAAGATAACAATGCTTGGCAAGGTAAAAGGCAGTCAGAACAGAAGAAGACTGCATTCAGTTGGATAGACTAATGAAGTAAGCTACCACCCTGAGTGTCATGTACTTGCATTCCCAGACTCAGTGGAAGCAGTTTCAGAGTTCTTCAGAAAACGTTATCATCAGAAATCCAAGATGCATTCCATATAAAGTTGTTCCTGAGATTTGAAACTTAAGGGACACACTTAATTCAGCACTGGGGACTGGACAATATCCATATATTAAAAGCATGTTACAGTCTATAAAATCTAGCTGGCTCTAATGCCATCATTCCCTGACATTACATTCCCTTACACTGGATAACTTTGCAGCTGCATCCTTCTTTCCACAAACCAGCTGAAACCATAGAATCATAGAATCATAGAATTGCAGAGTTGGAAGAGACCACGAGGGCCATCCAGTCCAACCCCCTGCCATGCAGGAAATCTTGATCAAAGCATCCACGACAGATGGCAATCCAGCCTCTGTTTAAAGACCTCCAAGGAAGGAGACCCCACCACACTCAGAGGGAGTGTGTTCCACTGCCGAACAGCTCTTACTGTTGAAAAGTTCCTCCTAATGTTGAGGTGGAATCTCTGTTCCTGGAGCTTGCATCCATTGCTCCATGTTCTAGTCTCTGGAGCAGCAGAAAATAAGCCTGCTGCATCCTCAGTGTGACATCCCTTCAAATACTTAAACAGGGCTATCATATTGCCTCTTAACCGTCTTTTTTCCAGGCTAAACATACCCAGCTCCCTAAGTCTCTCCTCATAAGGCATCGTTTCCAGACCTTTCACCATTTTAGTTGCCCTTCTCTGGACACGCTCCAATTTGTCAATATCCTTTTTGAATTGTGGTGCCCAGAACTGGACACAGTATTCTAAGTGAGGTCTGACCAAGGCAGAATAGAGTGGCACTATTGCTTCCCTTGATCTAGACACTATACTTCTACTGATACAGCCCAAAATCGCATTGGCCTTTTTAGCTGCCGCATCACATTGTTGACTCATGTTCAACTTGTGGTCTACTAGGACTCCTAGATCCCTTTCGCACGTAGTCTCATTCAGCCAGGTCTCTCCCATCCTATATTTATGCATTTCATTTTTCCGCCCTAAATGCAGTACTTTACATTTCTCTGTATTGAATTTCATTTTGTTAGCTCTGGCCCAGCTCTCCAGTCTCTCCAGGTCATTCTGAATTTTGATCCTGTCCTCTAGGGTATTAGCTACTCCTCCTAATTTGGTGTCATCTGCAAATTTGATAAGTATGCCCCTAATTCCCTCATCCAAGTCATTGATAAAGATGTTGAATAGCACTGGGCCCGGGACAGAACCCTGTGGCACCCCACTGGTCACATCTTTCCAAGACGAAGAGGAGCCACTGGTGAGCACCCTTTGGGTTCGGCCGGTCAACCAATTACAAATCCATTGAACAGTTAACTTGTCTAGCCCACATTTTACAAGCAGTGGGAATTCTGCAGTTCATACTTAGTCACTACCTGTGTGAAGGAAGGCCAACACAAGCACATGCAGACAAAGGGCTGATCCAGGGTGAAATCCAGAACCATGCCCTCCTCCATTCCATATTCAGAAGCTGAATGGGCTGATACTTGAACCTGAATTCAGCACTGGGGACTGGACAATATCCTATGTCTGGGGGTAGGAGCATGTTCCATGGATATAGAACAAGTTGTATGCCATACAAAGCTCTGTTTTCCCCAGGAGGGAAATATCCAGAGGGCTGAAAGGCTAGGAGGATGCCAGTATTGCCCATCATAAGCCACTCAAAGCAGTTTCCTCATTCTGCCTAATGGTAGTGCCAGCCCTCTGCACACATGCTCTAGGTTGCCCTTATATTCTCTGTTTCAGGTGATGGGTTCATGTCCAACCCCTGGAGTCCCAGACCACAGCTTTTATTTCTATGGATTCTGTCTATTTTTTTAATTTCTGTAAGAAGTGAACATGTACTGCCACTGCCCTTTAAAAAGAATACCACATTTGTCATTGCAATACAAAACAGTAAATCAATTGCAACACTAATGTTTGACCCCGTCGTGATCAAAACCCATGCTGTTGTAAAAAAATAATAATAAAATAAAATTGATGTCCAAGTTCCTAATGTTGCCAAGCTCACCCGAACTTTTCAGCTAAAACAATTATTTTTTCTTCACACACATTTTATTCTTTATTTACCCTCAGAAAGATTTGTGACCTTTATTGTCAGACCATCTCATTGACAATGGCAGCATGAAAACTGCTGGGCCACAGCAGGCCAGGCATATAATAAATTCCATCATTTTGTTCTTGTTTTCCAAGACAAATCTATGTGGCATTGCTGCATCCTAGCACAAGTAAAAATGAAATCAGGATCCCAGTGTTCAAAAGTCACAGAAATGTAAGGAACGAGACAAGCGTAGTGGTAGCATGAGCAGGGTGTATATTTTATGATTTATTATCATCTTAAATTATGAAACCCAAGGCAGCCTATTATAGTTCCAGAGATCAAAGATGCTTATATCCAGCAGTGGCTGGGGGCTTCCATATTAGAGGAGTGGTGAATCTGCTCTTAGTTTTAGTCTGAACTTTATAGGAGATATCCAACATGCTGAACCTACCATGCCCAGTCTAAACCTGGCACTTTGGACAACTCCTTTAACATTCAGCCTAAAATCCAAAGTGGATTAACTACCCCACCACTACCACTGCATGTGTTTCCTATAATGGATTGGCACCATCATGATTGCTTGTTAGTAGAAGAGACAAAAACAGTGGGTCAGTAGTATTCCATAAATATGTGTGCCACATAAATTATACCCCTGAATGATGTCTTGGATATTTGGTAGACAAAAAACTCAGTAGTAACATATCTAATGCAAAGATTTTTTTAAAAAATGTATTTAAAATATTCTGTTCATTTTAAAAAATAAAACAGGAGTGCTTCATTGTCAAAGGCAATCCCGTGATGGTATACATCAAAACAGGATAATGTAACTATAAACATTAACTAAAGACACAGAACCCTGACCTTTCTATGCCTAGTTGCTCTTCCACTGTGACCTCAAATTTGTTGGTACTGTTGTTTAATGCCAGGTTAGTTTAGTATAAGACCACACAACTGCATGTTTTAATCATGGTGGAGGAGCTGACCTGGCATGTGTCACTGAGACCTAGATATGAGAACTAAGTTGACCTGATGTCATTCTGCTGTGTCTACTGGCACTCAGTACACAGCACAAGGGCAGACTGGGGAGACATGCAGTCTGTCCATTGAATATTGATCTCTCTTATTAAGAAATCATTTTGTCCAGGAAACAGAGGGCCTGCATTAGCTGTTTGGCCTTAGAAACAGACCTGGATGCTGCTAATATATTGTCCATTCTCTTGCACAGCAGATTTCCAGACTTAGTTGGCTGAAGCTATCTAAGAAGGGGAACCAAGTATAGTATTTATTTATTTGATTTATACCCCACCTTTTTCCCAAGATGGGAACCAAGTACTCTTCTGTGCAACAGTATAGGAAGAACCAAGGGCTTGTCTAAATGAGCCATACAGTTTATTTTAACCAGCTCCACATCTTGTGAAATGAAACCGTGTATAAATTAAGCAAACAATGTGTAAGTAGGAGTGAAAGTACATCATCATCATCATTTATATTCTGCCTTTTCCCTAGGGAATTAAGGTGGAGTACAACATAATTATAACAATAAGATATTATAACAATAAAAGCTCAAAGTTTAAAAATACACAATCCCATATCCCATCCCTCCCCCCAATCATAAAAACAACAAAAAACAATAAAATAGAAATTAAACAGCAGAATATATTAAAATTTACAAATACAAATTCAATAAAATTGTGGGTAGATTTGTTTTTGTTGTTGTTGTTTGTTTTTTGTTTTGATCTGGAAGGCTAATCTGGAAAGGCCTGCCAGAAGAGATCTGTCTTAACAGATCTCTTTTTAAAGGCTTCTACGGTGGTAATATGATGGATCTCATCCGGCAGGTCATTCCATAGACTGGGAGTGGCAGATGAAAAGGTCCCTTGGGTCTGCAGCCAATCTGGTCTTCTTTGGTTGCAATAGGTTCTTCCCAGATGACTTAAGTGTGTGGGATGGATTATATGGAGGATGGTGCTCCCGCAAGTAGCCTGGACCCAGGCCATGTAGGGCTTTAAAGGTTATAACTAACACCTTGTACCTTTCCCGGAAACTAATTGGCAGCCAATGAAGGGATTTGAAGACAGGTGTTATATGGTCGGCTTTAGATGTACCTGTGACCAACCTGGCTGCCATGTTTTGTACCAATTGAAGTTTCCAAACTTGGCACGAGGATAGCCCCATGTAAGTGCATTCCAGAAGTCAAGCTGAGAGGTTACCAGTGCATGTATTACTGTTTCTAGGTCACCCTGCTCCAGAAAGGGTCACATCTGATGTATCAGCCGAACCTGATAATAGGCACTCCTGACTATCATATCTATCTGGGCTGTCAGCTGGAAAGATGAGTCAAGGAGCACCCCAAGCTGCGAAAACAGTCCTTCAGGGGAAGTGTGACCCCATCCAGGACTGGTGGGCATATCTCCATTCCTGGGTTAGGGGTCCCAGTAGCAAGTATATCTGTCTTATCTGGATTCAGCTTGAGTGTTTCCCCTCATCCAATCCATTACCATCCTAAGACAGTCATTCAGAGGAGAGATGCCATCCTTAGTGACTGCAGCAGCCCAAGACATAGAGAAACATATTTGGGTGTCATCAGCACATTGATAACACCCCACCCAATGTCTCCAGATGATCTCTCCCAGCAGCTTCATGTAAGTGTTAAAAAGTATAGGAGACAGGATGGTGCCCTGAGGGATGCCAGATCTTAACTCTCTTTTAGAAGAGAAACTGTCTTCCAGCATCACCCTCTGGAATTTGCCTGAGAGATAGGAATGGAACCACTGCAAAGCAGTGCCCCCAATTCCCAATTATCCCAGGCATTCCAGAAGGATACCATGGTCAATGGTATCAAAGGCCGCTGAGAGGTCCAAGAGCACCAGCAGGGTCACACTTCCCCTGTCGATGCCCAGACGGAGATCATCAGCTAAGGCAACCATGGCAGTCTCGACTCCGTATCCTGTCCTAAATCTGGTTTGAAATGGATCTAGAAGATCAGTTTCTTCCAAGACTGCTTGGAGTTGAATGGTGACTGCTTTCTTGATTACCTTGCTTAAGAATGGTAAAACTGAGACTGGCCTAATGTTGTTTTTGTCCAGGGGGTCAAGGGAGGGGTTTTTAAGGAGTGGTTTAACCACTGCCTCTTTTAGGCAAGATGGAAGTCGGTCTTCCCTGAAAGATGCATTGATTATATGCTTCAACAGCACCTTGATTGTATCTCCCCCTTGGATGGCTAGCCAAGATGGGCAGGGATCGAGAGAGGAGATCATCTTTTTCATACTTGTCCATGTCCTCGGTACTCACCAACTCAAATTGATCCAGTACAACAGTATTCACAGAGATGCTAAATACCTCTCCTGTCGCTTTTGCCACAAAGCCAGCATCCAAATCAGCTCTTATCCAAGAGATTTTGTCTGTGAAGTGATTATTTAAAGTGTCACAGCAGGCTTTAGTTGGCTCTAATAAAGGGTTCTGTGTGGAGGGCATTTGTGTTAAATCCCTTACCACTCTGAACAGCTCTGCCGGACGAGACTTCGCAGATGCAATACATGCAGATGCAATACATACACAAGTAAGCAATGTTGCAAATGCAACAATGCTCAGATTTGAAAGAGGTTTTTGTGTTAAAATAATCTTTATTCAACATAAATCTTAAAACAAATAAAATAGTCAGACATAAAAGCTTTTATGACACATAGACATAAAAGCTTTTATGAGCTTTGAAAGAGTTAAAGCGTCTTAGGGCTTGTCTAGATGGGTAATATACCCCATCTTGCCCCCGTCTCAGAGCCCTGCAGGCAGTCCTCACCCCCCTCCTGGAAAGATACAGAGAGGAGATATGGGAAAGGTGGGGTAGGTCCCACTACAACATTATACCATAAGATAATACCTGTTTAAATCCATTTCCACTGGGAGGTAATGGATTGGGCCCCACTCGTCTGCAGGAATCCATCCCGGCAGGCTGTCCCTCACTGAAGCTACCAGTCTGCCTTGCTCTCCCAGAAGGCAGGAAGGAGTCCTGCAGCATGTGACCAAGGCTAGTCGCGTGCAGGGGGATTTGGTCATATGTTGTGGGCCTCCTTCCTGCCTTCTGAGACAGTAAGGGAAATGGTGGTGGCAGTGACTGCAGTGACAGGCCACTGGGCCTTGTCAGGATTTCTTACAGTTTTGTAGAGGGAATGGGGGAACAACAGGCCTGCTCCACCGCCAGGGTACAGCAGCAGGGAGCCAGTGTATCCTACTTGTGTATGATAGTCCTGTGTGACTCCAGCATCTATACTGAGGCTGCCTCTGCTCTGGATCAAGACTTTCCTTCTTCCATGAGTTGTTGTGCATTCGATGGTTCTTTTCATTTCATGAGTTGATCATTTTTTATTACGTTTCCATGTATCAAGATATCCTTCCTCATAAAGGACAAGAAAATTTATGATTTTTTAAAAACTTAAATAAATAAATACACCTTACCTTTTATGTCCTTGCCTGGTCAGTGTGGTCCTCAGGGGTATTAATGAAATTAATAGAGTAAAATAATAAAATGCATAAACTCAACACATTTTTTTAAAAAAAATCCTCCAACTGAAATCAATTTAGACAGTGAACTTACTTTTAAAGTTTCAGAATTCTCTTCAAAATGCTTTTGTGAGTGTGTCACAAAAAAAAAAATCATTACTCATTCGATATGCCTTGGGAGAACACTCCAAAGCTGAGGCATTGATACTGAGAAATCCATCTCTGGTAGACACATAGTGTACTTCTCCAACAATGGAACATGGAGTATAGTCTCTTCTGAAGCTTTCACGATAGCACAAGTAGCACCAACATTTTCATCTATGAGAATTATGGAATAAGGAATAATGTCTACTTTTTGCATTAATCAGGAATGTCACAAGGGATGGAAGAAAAACGTTATGAAATTACCGAGTCAGAAGAGACATACACGTCTAACTTTTTAAAAGAGGGAGGTTGGTGTATAAAATGTTATCTTCTATATTCCCAAGGAGACAGTAAATACACAGTCCTGCAACGAGGTTCCTGTTCTGCTGGGTCACAGTTCTCATCTTTGCAGCAAAGCTGCACAGCAGATTACACTTACTCTAATTCTGTAGATGGATAAATTAGACTGAGAAATGGCAGGCTGCTTGGGTTACTTAGTGTTGTCATCTCCAGTGGAGCACACTGACCCAGGAGACAAGCTACCACTTAAACAGAAGAAGACTTTGAAGCATCAGGGTGGAGGGAGAGAAATATCCAGTGTACAACTTTTGTTGGTTTTGACTGATCTGATTCACTATTGAACTAAGGCTGGGGTAGAGTTTCAGTCCCAAATCTGAACTGCAGAAACATTTCTGCCTTTGAGAAGGCCAGAAACTGCTAGCTTGTGTGCAGTTTGGAAGTGGCATATTTTCCTATCATATTTTCTTCCTTAGGGCATGTGAGACAGGGGTCCTCTCATCTGCAGAACCTTCCTAAGCAGAGCTTGCAAGTAACGCATGAAAAGTAATGGCACCATGCATAACATTCGTTTTTGCTGTGAATGGCATTAACATAACAGCTTGTGCATAGTGTGGAATATTTACTTACTACTCAATAAATGTTACTTATGATTTGGGGCTTTGTGCATTTTTCTCATTTTTTAAAAAAATATCTTGACCACATCACATGAACAATGAGAAGTATTAATAAGCAACATGGGGTTGTTTTTTTAAAAAAATAATAATAGCTCCATTCCTAGAATGGGAGCAATTTTTCATCTGATTGGCATATTGAAGATATTCCCTCTTGTGGTCTGATATGGAGAGGATTCTGTTTCCCATCTCTGAAATGAAGTGAATGGTCGATGTCAGCCTGCCTCCCCCAATTCTGCTGGCTGCTGGCTTATGTGTCAGTGGGAAAGTGAATCCTCTCTAGTTTTTAGATTGTACTTTAAAGGAGCTTTCCTTTGTGCTGAACCTTAACACCTGAATAGGCTCAGCACCTTGGATAGTTCCTTTAAATTTGCATTCACTGAAACTGGCTGTCACTGGCTAACTCCCATTTCTTTTTTATAGCTAACAGTACATTATTGTTGCTGGAGTGAGAGGTTAGTCATAGAGAGGCAAATATTTTTTCCTACCTTAGTTTCCCTCTCACAATATTTTTCTGCATCAGAAATGTTTATTTTGTCTCAAAACATTCAATAGCTCCAAATTTCATATGAATTACCCATTTAATATCTTTTTTCCGGCTCCAGAATTCTCTTCTCTGTAAAACAAATTCTCTAGTTTTTTTCTCTCTCTCTTTGTAAAGAAATTAAAGAACATCTTATTACAACTTTAAATGAGTCTGAGAAAGTATTTACATTACAAAAGCCCAAAGAATTGCCTCTCCTCCCACCCACCCTGCTTTTAGTGTTATATTTTCATTTTAAACACCATTAAAAATAGAGACAGGAAAAAGGGGGGAAAAACAGAACAGTATAACTAGATCACTAATTAAGGGAAAAGGAAACTCAGTGATTACAGGCCTTCAAATATTATGGGTAAGCTTGTGGGACAATTAGAATAACATAGTCTTAGAAGAACTTTACTAACTACTGAGAGAGTATGTACTGTATATGTTATGTAGTGAGCCACAGTTTGAAAAATATACATGAATCTGCACTTAATTGGAATTTTCTGTATGGTGAGATTCAGGGCTTTTTCAAATGGGGGAAAAAACCCTGAGGAGGTTGGGAGAAGAATGGCACTGTCCCACTTACAGCACTCCATTTCAGATGTTGCCGTCCTCCTCCTAACTTTCCCCCATGCTTCCTCCATGCTGCAGGCGCCACTTTTTATTGACGGTTTTTTTCCATCAATAAAAGTGGTGCATTTCTTGTGCCCGCAGCACAGATGAAGCATGGGGGAATGTCAGGAGGACAGCGTCAGCCGAAATGGAGTGCTGTAAGCAGGACAGCACCATTCTTCTCCCAACCTCCTCGGGGTTCCCCCCCCCCCATTTGAAAAAGTCCTCAGGGTGAAGAAGTTATAATAGAGACTTGGACTCCCCTTCCCTCTATCTTTTAATTACACTTGGACTGAGTGATCCTGATCCTGCTAACTTCTCATTTATTTTATTAATATATTTATATCCTATTGATGGCTAAGGAAAGGGTTTATTACACCCCTTCCGCTTTTACAACCAATTGGAAACCCCTGAGGCTGTGTGGTTCAGTGTACCAGTTTGCATAAGAGGCTGCGGAGAATGAGAGCTGGAAAGCATGTAAAAGAGAAAACTAAGTAACCATCCCCCAACACAGGGAGTTGTGATGGCAGGGGCATCTGAGTGAATGAGATGAGAGAATGTAGGAGCCAATCCCAGTGCAAGAAACTATGATGGGAGGAGATCTGAGAGTATGATCTGTATGAATATCAGTTAAGAGAGTCAGTTGGTGTTGGAGTTAAGAGAGTGTCAGTTGAAGTTAAGAGATTAGAGTTAAGAGAAGTTACTACTGCTGAGAGTTGTGAGAGAAAGTGTGGATGAGTCTGTTGCCTGGAATAATGAGAGTGTCATGTATCAAGTCAATCTGGTTAACTTAGTCAAAAGACTAAAGTATTAACATATATGGTTATAGAAATAGTCTGTCACTAAAGAGTAACAATAAGTGAAATTAAGAATCTCTGGCATTTCCTTCGCAAACGAAAATTCAGGAAGGACTCATCCCATGCTTTCTGCAAGCGTGCTGATGACTGAAACAGCCAATCTGAGATAAACAAGTCCAGTTGCAGAAAGCACAGCAGAAGGTCTCCTTAGGTGATGTGTCCAGGTTATGATTCTTTCTGCGTTGTCGTTTCTCTTCAAGACTTATTCGGCATGAGTTCTCAAATAAGGCTGCAGCATTGTGGATAGTGTGTCTCCATGCCTCCCAATGTAAGGCCAGGGCGGACCACTGTTGGTGATCAATTTGGCCGAGCCTGAGATGTTGTTTCAGGGAGTCCTTGTATCCCTTTTTTGGAGCACCCCTCTTACGCTGACCCGTGGCGAGTTCACCGTAGATTACTATTTTTGGGAGGTGATGGTCCTCTATCCTAGAAATGTGCCCTGCCTAGCGTAGCTGTGTTCTCAATATCATGGCCTCAATGCTGGTGATCTCAAGGACAGCAACATTCGTCACATAGTCAGTCCAGTGTATATTTAGGATTGTGCATAAACAGTGCTGATGAAAGCGTTCAAGGGGTTGTAAGTGTTGGCGATAGGTGACCCATGTTTCAGACCCGTAAAGGAGACTAGACAGTACAATGGCTCTATACACACTGATTTTTGTCCTTTGCCTCAGGTGTTTGTTACTCCAGACTCTTTTGTAAAGTCTTCCAAATGCACTATGTGCCTTTCCTAATCTGTGATCAATCTCTTTGTCAATCTTGGAATCTGAGGAGATGATGCTTCCCAGGTAGGAGAACTGCTGAACGGACTTAAGCACAGATTTACCTACGGCAATGTGGGGATGGTGGTGTTCGTCCTGTGGTGCAGGCTGGTAGAGAACTTCCATTTTCTTCAGGTTGACTTCAAGCCTGAACAGCTCTGCAGCTGTTGCAAAGCAGGATGTTAGGCGCTGCAGAGCTGCTTCTGTGTGGGCAACAAGGGCAGCATCATCAGCAAAGAGCAGCTCACGGACTAGATAGTTTAGAGTCTTTGTGCGAGCCCTCAGACAGCTTCAGTTAAACAAGCTACCATCAATATGGTAACATATATAGATGCCGTCTTCTTCTTCAAGCTCTTTGGAGCATCATGCTGAAGAAGATTGTAAATAAAGTTGGAGCTAGAACACCACTTTGCATCAGTCCATTAGTTATTAGAAAGGGCTCTGAAAGAGCATTGCCATATCTGACTTGACTGTGCTGGCCCTCATGTAGCAAGATAATCATTTTAAGGAATTTGGGGGGGACTTCCTAGTCTTTCCAGGATCTGCCACAGACCTTTTCTTCTCACAGTGTTGAAAGCTTTGGTGAGGTCGACGAATGTTAGGTAGAGACCCTTGTTCTGCTCTCTACATTTCTCTTGCAGTTGTCTAAGGGCAAATACCATTTCTGTAGTATTGGCTCTGAAGCCACATTGGCTTTCAGGCAGAAATTCTTCTGCAATAGCAGGAACTAATCTGTTCAGGAGTATCCTTGCAAGAATTTTTCCAGCAATAGAGAGCAGTGTTATACCTTGATAGTTTGAGCAATCGGATTTCGCTCCTTTTTTCTTGTAAAGGGTGATGATGACTGCATCTCGGAGACCTGATGGCAGTTCCCCTTTTTCCCAGCAATTCACAAAGAGTTCGTGGAATTTATCATGGAGTGCATGGCCTCTATGTTTCCAGACTTCAGGTGGGATTCCATCAATCCCAGCTGCCTTGCCGTTTTTCATCTGCTGTATGGCCTTAAGGGTCTTTTCCAAAGTGGAAGCTATGTCCAATTCATTTTTCATCGGTTTTTGTATCATATGTTGGATAGCTGAGCCTTGGACTACTCATTTGGCACTAAAGAGACTTTGAAAGTGTTCAGCCCATCGATTCAGGATGGAGGCTTTATCAGTAATTAATGTTTGACCATCTGTACTGTATAAAGAGCTTTGGACCTGATAAGTATGTCCAAACACTGCCTTAAGAGCTTCATAAAATCCTCTAGAATCCCCCAGATCTGCACAGTGTTGTGTCTTTTCTGCTATATTGATCCACCACTTGTTCTGAATGTCTCAGAGTTTTTGTTGAAGTCTACTACATGTGAGATGGAAAGTTGCTTTTCTTACATGGTAAGTTGGCTTGGCAAGGTAGCCTGGTGGGCAGTTCTCTTCTTTGCCAACAGGTCCTGGATCTCTTGGTTGTTTTCATCAAACCAGTCTTGATTTTTCTTGTGGGAGAACCTGAGGGATTCTTCCGCAGACTGCAGGATGCTGTTTTTGATATGTTGCCAAAGTACTGTAGGAGAAGGATCTGTAGGGTGGTCTTCAGTTTTGTTTGCAGGTTTGCCTGGAAGTTATCTCTCATGGTAGCTTGTTGAAGATTGTTGACTTGGAGTCTCCTCTTTAAGATGCCACCCCTCTTAGGTTTGAGCTTAAGATGAAGATTTAGTTTACATCTTATGAGGCGATGATCTGTTTGGCATTCTGCACTGGCCATCACTCGAGTATGATGGACATCACAAATGTTTCTCTGGTGGACTAGAACATAGTCAATGAGGTGCCAGTATTTGGATCGGGGATGCACCCATGTTGTGTTCAAGCTATCTTTCTGCTGAAAGATAGTGTTTGTAATAGTCAGCTGTTGTTCTGCATAGAACTCTAGCAAGAGGTGTCTGTTATCATTGCAATTTCCAACACCATGCTTGCCTAAGACACCTTTCCAGGCTTCGGAGTTCTTTCCTACTCTGGCATTAAAGTCACCAAGGATAATGATTTTATCTTCTACAGGGATTTTTTGTATGAGGTGGCATAGGTCTGTGTAGCATTTGTCTTTCTCTACAGGGTTGGCATGCATAGTTGGGGCATATATACTGAAGAGAACAACATGTGGGAGGTGTAAGGAAATAATACGATCAAAGTGTCTTGTTGGCAAGGTTTCAAGTTTGGAGGCAATGGAGTTTTAAATCATAAAGCCTACTCCCGAAAGATGTTTTCCAGTTTTGGATTTGCCAGACCAGTAAAGTGTGTAGCCGGTGCCGTGTTTTTTAAGGCTGCCTTCCTCATAGAGATGAACTTCACTAAGAGCAGCGATGTCAATATTAAGTCGTGATAGTTCATGGGCTATTAGGGCAGAGCAACGCTCAGGCCGTCCACTATCTGCAGAGTCTTGCATGGTTCTGATGTTCCAGCATGCAAACGTCTAGCCAACCAGGTAGATGGGGTTGAGCTTTCGTTCGGCCACCTTTTCTAGGCCCCTCTCCATATGGAGCAAGCAGTGCTCTCCTTAAAAAAGGCTGCTTGGTCGTTCAGGATGCTCCCGGGTCAGCCTCGAGCAACCAAAGTCCTGAGCCGCCTGCTTGCAGGGTTGGGTCTGTGGCTTCCAGTGCATCTTTACACCTGCCGTTTTGTCCCTCACCTTTCTTCGGAACTGCATTTATCCTTCAAGCCTCTGCAATGGATTTTTCTGGTGGAGTGCAGCGTGCAGAGAACTGGACTCACCCTTTCCACCAGAGGTTCATCTGCTGTGGCCTTGCAAGCATGGATGGTAGCAATGAGTTCACTTTTCTTAGATGGTTGACCTTACAGCGTCGGACGAGCACCATCTGCCCGGGTTTGGGATTAGAGTTTTCCTTCTCCTAGGATGGTTGCCGTAAGGCTAGAGAGACCATCCTGCTCTTTGACGCTCTTTGTCAGACCCTTTGGTTTTGACCTGTCAGGTATGGGAGGCCCTACTGGTGGCTATTATACCACCACCAGCATAGCTCAAAACTTCATTAGGGTACGCAAGCCTTCTCCCCCATGACAAGGGGGCATCAATGGAGGGGAAATTAACAATAGGAACAATATTAAATGCAGAGTATTGAACAGTTGAAGTTTGTAACCTGGAGACTCAGACCCCAGCCCAGTTAAGGGATTTAAAAAGGGGAACTGAAGTAAGGTGGCAGTGACAGGCAGCCAGGCTGTGTGCTGAGGCAGACTTGGCTGGCAGCTCTGTCACAGAGACATCTCTGCCCTCTAGGGGCTTACAATCTGGATTGGGAGGGGGAGGGACCAAGTTAGTGATGACTCAAAGACCAGGCATGAGTAAGAGTGCAAAGAGCTAGCATGCTATGTGCACAAACATAAGTGGGCTGTGAGCAAAATGTCACCAATCAGCAAGTGCTAGGTGGCAAGTTAGAGCTAGGAACCAATCAGATTGTTACTTCTTGTTGGCAGCAAGGCTTTAAAAGTTTTTGCAAAGTGTTTGCTGTTTAGGTGTTTGCTTTCCAAAGGATTGCCAAGCACCTCCTTTCTGGGCAAACGGAGAATAATGGTTTTCTTTTCATCTTCCTGATCCTTGATCCTTATAGGCTACTAGTGCACCAGGCACAAATCTTTTGGAGACATTATCTCATTTATATCAAAATATTTCAGGGAAGGGTACGGAGAACAAATCAACAGTTTAAAGCCATCTAAAACAATTTAAAATTATCTAAAACAATCTAAATAGCTTAAGATCTTTTAAAACAGATTAAAACAGTGCACATAGCAGACACTGTATCAGAGTTTTCCAAACTATCTCAAACAATTCAAATTAGACTGAAACAGTTTATTTTTTTTAAATAAAATAAAATAAAATAATTTAAATGAGTGATGTTCACAGTGAACATCAAATGAAAGCTCTGGAACCAAATCAAGCCAGGATACCTAGACCTTCTAAGGGCTCATCTACACCAGGCAGGATATGCTGGCTCGCCACCTGGGTATTTTGAAAATGGTTTATCATCCCTATCCCAGCTTGCCCCATTCTAGCCCCATATCTGCCCTGGGGGTCATTTGGACTGCCTGAGGGAAGAACAGGGTAAATGCATTGCATTGTTTGGACTGCAGCAGTCTGGAACAGGGGCAAGCCAGGGCAAAACACCCATTTAGATAAATCCTGAGTGTTCCTTACCTAAGAAAACACTGTGAAATTCATGTGTTTACCATACTTCAACAGGTGACTTGAAGGCACAAACGCATACAATAGTTTTCCAACATGGTGGAATGCACAATTACATTTCTCCATCTCTGCTGATTTCAGATCACCTGAGAAGAAACAAGTCCATCCCTAATTGGAGCAAGAACGGACTCTAGCATTTGCCATAGTCATCAACACTTTGTCTTTGTGCCAATGTCTAGAGGCTGAGAGCCTACTGTCCCTATCAGACACCATAGAGAAGTAGCCAACATGAGGGCTAATCCAGGGTCTGGAATATTGTCTTGGCATGTTGGGAAATCATTCCAATTTTTGGAGTGGATTTAAAGAAGTATGCCAGTTCCTACAAGACAGTCTTGGAATTAGTTTTGGAGATAACCCTAAGGTGAATGCGTTGTAAGTAATAAGAGACAATAATAACAATTATGTGAAGTAGCCTACAGTAGATGTTTTGGGAATTTCCCCCCATGCATGTTTGTAATATGCTGCTGTGACTAGTTGATGTATGTTTTTCTATTTTAACTATTGTATGATTTTAATCTTTTTTAGTTTAACATTATTTTAAGGGGTGGGTGGGTTAGGGTATTGATGTAATTGTGGGGTTTTTATACTGTAACCCACCCCGATTGCATTGCAGAGGGGCGGGATAGAAATAATAATAATAATAATAATAATAATTATTATTATTGAGACAGTTGAGTATCTAGAGTGTCCTCAAATCATCCTGCTTGTACTGCTCATCAAACTGATTCTATCTACTCAGAACCCAAGGGTCCTATACCGGGTTGGTTATTGTTTTTAGTTAGTCGGGGAGGGAGGGTCACAAAATCTTTGAATTTGCTAAATCAAGTTAAACTTAGTGCTGCATTAAAAACTCATTTAAAGAACTTGTTGTTTGAGACTTTAAAATCTTGCTATCAAATATTCTTAATGCTTTTCTTTTCCCAGCCTTTAATTCACAGTGGACTAATTAAATAGCCCAAAGATGTGAATTGCCCAGATTTAATAAGTCAGTACATTCTCATTGTTTCCAGGATAATGATTTGTGTGTGCCTTTGATAACTTGCAGTAACCTGGTTACCACATTCTTCAGGAAATCTTCTGAGCTTCTTGGCTACTAATCCATATAATGACATTACTGCTGGGAGACTTATGACTGGAGATAATTTGCCATTTCCCCCAAAGTATTTTGCTAATCACACCTATTTTTAAATAGCGTTTGTGGGAAGGAATAGCATGTTCCCCCCCCCATACACACATTTAGGATATTATGTGATTTTTTTAAAAAAATGCTTTAGGTTAGTTTTTAATTTATAGCAATAGCAATAGTATTTATATTTCTATACCACTTATCAGTGCAAAGCACTCCCTAAGTCAGGAATAAACTCTTCCAGAACACAGCCTCACAGCCCAGAAAAAAAACACACAAAACTCCCTAAGTGGTTTACAATGTGTTAGCTAATTTCCCCCAACAAGCTGGGTACTCATTTTACTGACCTACAGATGGATGGAAGGCTGAGTCAACCTTGGAGCCCTGTATGACTGAACTCACAACATTATGGTCGCAGTACCAGCATTTAAGCACTGTGCCACCAGGGCTCCATCCAATTTCCACCCATCCATTTCCATCCAATGCCTATATAACCAGCTAATACTTCTAACATGATGTTGAAAAATGAAAGCTATGAGAGAAACCTGACTAGGGGAAGAACCATAGTTCAATAGCAGAGCAAATTCCCTGCATAGTTGGAGAGCTGGGCCCAGTCACACTAGAGAATTATAGCACTATCATTCCACTTGAACTGCCATGGTTCCATCTATGGAATGCTGAGGTTTGTAGTTTGGTGAAGCTCTAGAGGCGCTCTCTGGTGGAGAATTCTAAATGCCCTTCCCACAGGATGGAACATAGCCTCATAATATATCACTAATAAGCAAGGCAAAAACCAACAAGTCCATCTTCAGGTTCTCAAAATGGACATCAGCTTGGGTAATGTTCAGGCTCATGTAAGGTAAATTCCATGGAAATCAAAGGTTGAATTCCAGATGGCAGCATTAAACAAAGCTGCAATCAGGTTCCACTAAAGGCAAAGTGAGGCATATGGCTGTGGTTCTCCACCATCCCTGTAACCTCACACACTCAGGCCAGGCTTACCTCTATTTTCTGTTTATTTTTTTGTCATTTTATTGGTTGTTTTAAAATAATAAAAAAAAACCCTTTAAGTGGCATTTGGGACATTTTTGTTGTTGTTGTTACAACCAGGAGTCTTCCTGGAACTCATTGTGCAATTTTTAGAGACTATTGTTTCAACCCATGGAACTTCCCCACCTCAGGGCATATTTTTGGTATAAATATTGGCCAAAAATCATACCCCATTGCACACAGAACCTTTGTTTGGGGACACTACGTCTCTCTGTGTGTTAGCCACTCCAGATTCATTTACCCATGCTGCCAGTTTGCTCAATGACTATGGACTACAAGACAGGTGTCGTATCACCACAACAATCTCCCTATCTATCCCTCTGCCAGCCTCTCCCATTCCTAGTGGTCTTGTGTGAATGCTTCTCGTATGAATGTGTGCATGCTTCGTGTTATTAATTTTAAGTCTTTAATAAACATCATTATTAATTTTCATTTTGCATTTGTGTGCATCTGTTCAGAGTTAGTAGGGGTATAGTTGGCGTAAAAATTCCCTCTCTGTTGCCCCGTTTTGCATTGCTAAGGTCGAGTGGCTGCTACTTTCCCCAACACATTAGAAACTTAGGAGATTTTCAGACCGCGTGTCACTTCCATGAAGCTTCGGAAGCCTCAGCGCCATATTTTAATCACGGGCAACCTCCGTGATTAAAATATGGCTCTGCGGCTTCCGAAGCTTCACGGAAGTGACACGGATGGTTTCGGGAGAGGGACAACGGCGTCCGAAAACGCCCCCCTGCTGCGCAAGATCGCCGTCCCTCTCCCGAAAGTTCCTCCCGCACTAGGCATGCTGAAACGCGGTCTGAAAATCTCCTTAGTATATTCTTGGAATTTCCAAGTGCTCTTTGGGTAACAACATGTCCGACCCCCGACCCCCCCAAAAAAACCCATAATGAAGGTGCTTCTAGAGTGCATGAGGGTCTTTTTAAAAAAAGTAAACAAAGGTTTAGGGTGTGGTGGGACATGGAGGAAGGTGAAACATCCAATATCTGGTGGTGTGTGTGTGTGCTGACTGCTCCTTTGGAAGGTGCAGTCAGGGGAGATAAAGTATATAGCAGCAAACCAGGATTCAGGGCCTGATAAGGCAAATTTCAGAAAAGTCAGGTGCCAATAAAGCTAAATTGAGCAATACTGTCCAAGCAGAATATGTAGCACCTGGATGGCTCAACATGAAGCTCAGAGTGAAGAGTCAGATGAGCAAGTTTGAATGTTAGTTGAATGAAAAGTAAACCCAAGTGGATTCTTAAGTAGAGCTGAGCCTAGGAGAACCTCTGGTTAAGGAGGAGGGGTGAGTTTGCTCCACTTGCCATTGATTCTCATGGTGCAAAGGAGCCTGGAACTTTTGGGATAGAGCTCTTCATGCCCAAGGATGTCAATGCAACCTTATCAGGTAATAGGTGCTGGCAACATGGGCTCTTTCCTCCCAGAATTTACATAGTAGTAGGGATATTTAGGGGTGTTTCTGCTGGTCAGTTCCATTCCCTGTCTTTGATGCCTGATGATAGGGCGATGTGTATACTAGAGGCAAGGTTCACAGGACAGGAGTGCTAAGAACTTTTATTAGTATGGACAATAGCATCATCTGACTTCTCCCTTGGACATCCCTGTCCCCTCTGAATTTAGCTGCAATCTTAACAGTAGCAGGTGGGGTTGGGATGATTTTTTTCCAATAACAGTATTTTGTTGAGTGGACCATTAAGTGCTATGAGGGGTGTTTTATTTTGTGTATTTCATTCTTGCATGCAAAAATTGAATAATTTCAAATGTGTTGTCCCTGTTTGTACAAGATCACAATATATTTTTTGTGCACATTTGATGATTTTTTATTAGCATTTTTTGACTTTTTGGTAAAAATTCGATTTTTCACAAAAATGTTCTTTGCTCACAATGTGTGTGTGTGTGTGTGTGTGTGTGTTTGGTAAAGACAGGATTGAGTTTTTAAAATGAAAATATATTGGTTTGACAGGGGCAAAATATAGGGGTATTTTTGCACAAAAGATTTTTATTTGCAACCACTTTCCCATGCTAACCATCTGATAGTGACTTACCATTTTTTCAATTCCTTTGCTTGTACAGGGAAGAGAAAATTTTCCAGTATGCTTTACGTCCCTAAGCTTTTTAAAAAAATCCCAGCTGCTGGCACTGATGGAAACTGATAGAACTGTATATTGATACAGATGAATGCAGCTGCCCTCATTTGGGGATACTTCTTGGGTCCCTGTGATGATGAGCACTTACACTTCAAAGTTTTGTTGTTGTGTATCTTCAAGTCATTTCTGTCTTATGGAGACCGTAAGGCAAACCTATCATGGTGTTTTCTTGGCAGAATTTGTTCAGAGGGGGTTTGCCCTTGTCTTCCTCTGAGGCTAAGGAGATTATCAGACAGAAATGCAAAAACAGTTCCTATCTTACAATCTCCAGAACCATCCCTGTCCTGGCAAAATAACCTTCCTTATCAGACTTACCTTATATTCTGCCCAAAGGCATCCCAGGAATGAATGGAGTGTTAATGGAGCTCCATTCACTTGCTGGACTGAAATCCCACCCATTCTCGTGAGAATACATGAGCATGGGAAATTCAAAAATAAAAATAAAAATAGTTTACACATACACATAATAAACACACACACACACAAATAACAAGTAACCCATGGAGGTTCATAAAAAGAGGGTAGCCTACCTTGTTTTCATGATCCCACCTGGAAGTATTCTGGCCAGACTGCCCATTGATGCTGTATTCATGGCAGGATGATGGTGGGAGGTTTCAAATGCTGGCAATGCAGCACAGAAACAGAACAGGCAATATATTAACTGGTCAGCCTGTCAATTGAATAGAACACCATAGTAATGCCAGTGGAACACAAAAGGATGACATCGTCTGATATTGATCTCCTTTTGCATTCCACTGGTGTCATTATGGCACCACATTAGCTGTGTCTGATAATCTCCTAAGAGAGTGTGACTTGTCCAAGGTCACCTAGTAGATTCCCATGGCCAAGAATTTGAAATCTGGTATCCCAGTTCAACACTTAAACCACTACACCACACTGGCTCTCCACTTCAAAGTTTATCCTAGTACTATGCTGAAGAGGAGGAGGTCTCCAGGACCATTGCACTGATTTATCCAGTAGGGCTGCTTATGCAGTACAGCAGGATTGACGTCGAAAAGGGTTACACACTATGTCCTATCAAACCATACACCAATGAAATTATGCTAATCTTTTAACAGTAACAAAACACTTACACAATAAGAAGGAATTTGAACAACTTTAACAGTAACAAAACACAAAATGAAAGGGAATTTGAACAACATCAAAGCAGCAGTGTCCTACGATAAAGATGATTAATATTAGAATATCATACTTATACAATTACAAAGATACATACACTATAATCACTTCACAAATGGAATTTTTTTCTTTGTACATATATGTATCTCAAAGCTGAGTCCCAAATGTGAACCCATGCTAAGAATTTCTGGATCAGCCACAGAGTCTTTGGCTGAAACACCTGTATGTCAAGAGGGATCCAGACGGCTCCTCCGGAGTTCCTGTTTTTACCCATTTCGGTCAAAGACCTTTTTCAATGGATAGGAGGCTGTTTTTTATATAAAATAAAGCATACACTATTTTACTATTTTACAATATACACTATTTTACAATATCTCCAAATATTGTTGATCTACTTAGAATTTATTTAAAAATTCTATATACTTGACTATGTTCTATATGTATTAATATCTTGTGTATTCTCAAAAAGTATATGGGATAAATTGCTATAATTCAATGGTGTATGGTTTGATAGGACATAGTGTCTAATCCTTTTCGATGTTGAGCTTATCGTAGTATCCTCCTGTTGTGGTTTCCATACAGTAGGATTGTGCATGAATAGTCTTAAACAAATCATGATAGCCTTCTAATCAGCTGGTTGCAAGGAGTTTGGGGGTTGGTAGATTGCACATTACATTGCCTCTTCAACAAAGAGCCAAATGCTGTGATTCAATCCACACACAACCTAGCTGTTGGCCATACACTTGGACCAGAGCTGTGTATATGAAAAGTGCAGTAAGAATAGTTTCCATAGTTTCTACACATAGTGTGTGTATGATGCCCTAAAATGTGCCTGGTTGAAATCAGTGGACATGAGGGGCTTTTAAAATTAGTTCCCAAATTTGTCCTACATCCAAAGCTTTCTCCACTTGGTTCTTGGACCAAAACATAGCAATGAAGCAAAGGGTTTGATAAACTCTGCACCATAAGCTTATCAGTTTAATCCAGTGACAAGGACAGCTTTGTCAGTCAAAACCATCATTACAGCTGTGCACATTCAAAATGCCTCTTTCTGGGCATCTGTTTATTTGGACTGAGAAGCTCTGGCCAAGGCTCTGCAACTCCATGCTCACAGCTAATGTGCCACATCACATCATGTTTCTTTTCGATCGGCTTTACAAACCCCCATAGCTCAGAAAACACATCATATTGAATAACTTACATGTAAACGAGAGAGTAATCGCAGATGGCATTCTTTACATTTAAAGCGAGGGTTGCTGGGAAATCTAAGTGCATTTTACTTTGCTTTCCTTTGCTGAATTGATAAGAGGCTGATGACCCTGTGCTTGGTGCTGTGTGTCAAATAGGACAGCCCATAAACAAACTGGCAGTCTCGCTCTCGCCTGCTGAGCTAATAAACCACAGCAAAGAGGAGAACAATCTTTCTATGCCTCTTCCAAAGAACCAGCGTGACCATGATAGGAAGGTGGGCAGCAACCAAAGCCATGAAATGCCAGTGAAGAGGAAATCTACCACTTTTCCTGCATAGCCACTGATTAAATGGTTATGGTGGAAATACTGAGAGCCCCAGGATGGCCATCTGGATGGTTGTCATGTCTATGAGATATTTTCCATCCTTAATAGCTGTAGAATGGGAATGTGCCCAAGACATCAAGAATTGGCTATTCTCCCTAGCCTACTGTATCATCCTGCTTCTGTGGGTGGCAAAATTCATTCTCTCTCTCTCTCTCTCTCTCTTTCTCAATCTCTCTCATTCTCTTAGTATTTCTGGATGCTTTGAGGATTAAAATGATCAAAAGCTCTGAGACTAAAGATAATTGAGGATAACAGAAGAAGTGGAGTAACTGGGAGACAGAAGAAGTGGAGTAACTGGGAGACTTGGTTGGAAGATGATTGTGAAGTAATGAGGAGGATTTAGAAGCAAATTCAGGTGGATATTTATCATTTGAAGAGAAATTACATTGTAAATTCATTAAATAGAGGCATCTCTTATCCAAGCCATTGCCTCTCATTAGAATCTTTCTTTTATCCATTACAGTCCAAAGTGCTGGCAGTCCAGAGTGCTGGCATTTACTTTTGTTGGATTTTTAGTGTGTGCTTTGCCACTGCATTCATTTTTCTATTTATATTTTTCTTTTCGTTCCCAGTAGAGAATAGACAATTGTGGCTTTTAAAAGTTTTTTTCCCCTGCTAGGACAGGTATTAATCATAGCTTGGAAATAACATGGAGACACTGCTTGGCTCTTTCCCCATAGAGAATTGAAGACAGAGATCATGTGTTGGCCAAATGACTATTTGACATCAACCACTGGCTTACTTTGGAAAGAGCTGAGACAATGCCAAACGTTTTGGCTGCACTTGTCTGTTTCCAGTATGGGCTAAGATGATGTAAAGCAAATGTGGATGTTTTTTGAAACATCAAGAGTGTTTCCCCCCGTAAAGTGATCCATTTTCTTACAGCACAGCTGAATAGTTCTTTACAGTCCATTTTCATAATTTGTTAGCAATTATTTGGGTTTCACTCTATCTCCCCCTCCCCAAATTTTGCAACATGATATGGGTGAAGAGTAATTAACATCATATCACATTAAAATGTATGCAGGTGTTTAAAGCAAATTAAACTGCTGTGGTCCGTCACATTGTCTTCCGTGTTACTCCTGGGTGGACAGCTGGCACTTTCAGCTTCCATCTTTCAGATGATGATGGTACATCTTCAAGGTCTTAAGATCATCTTAACAATCCCACAACTCTCCTCCATGCTAAAGAAAAAATAATGAGAGGTTTAGGAAGCCTGGGAGGTTTCCTAGAAGGCACCATGTCATGGTTGCCAACGAGTCTTTTACTTAAGCTACACACTACACTCTTATAGTACTATTCCACTTTAACTGCTATGGCTGCCTCCTATGGAAATCTGGGATTTGCAGTTTAGGGTGGAGCATTTAGCATTGTTTATCAGAGAGCTCTTAGGCCTCACTAAACTACAAACCCACAGGAGGCAGCCCTAGCAGTTAAAGTGGAATAATAGCACTATAACAGTGTAGTGTGATACTTCCATAGTTCAAAAGGAAGAAGAAATACAGTATGACACTGATAAGTGAGTGCAATCAAGCATACAAATACTGTTGTAAAGTATACAACAGTATATTCTACTTTTCTCTCCATAGTTTGGCACAGATGGATTCCATTCTTCTGTTCCTAACTAGTCTAGAAAGACTATGTGGGCACATGGTCTGCTCATAGTAAATGTGGTTGAGATTTGAACAATGCCAGGAGTTTGTTTACAAGGCACTCACACTTCTCTCCCAGAGCCATTGTGTATTCCTCTTGGTATCCCCACCCTGCCACTCCTTTCCACCTTACTTTTGCACTCCTATGTTTTCCTAGCAGGAAAAGAATAGCAGATACAGAACTCAGCAGTTGGGTGGCATGAAGTTGTTGATCAGATGAAGGAGTGGGCAAGGAAAGAATATGTACCAGCAAAGAGCTACTCAGGAGACAGGTAGACATCAACCATATTTCTTTTCCAGAATGCATCAGACAGCAGTGCTGTAAATATATACAAAAATGCCCTTCAAGACTGATGGTCCTTTTCCTTACAAGTGAAATCAAGTATTCTATTATGTTCATCAAGCCTTGCTTAAGTTTTGGCAGGATCACAAGGAGCCAGCTAAAAGTGCTTCACGGGCTGAATCAGACTCAACATGCTGTCAGCTATCCTTTCCTGGCTCATAAGCCAGGCTGTTTTGGTGATGATATCAACAACCATATTCAGGTGTTGTTCATGTCCTTTCCTTTAACACAGATACTCTTAGGCCAAATCTACACTACATAATAATCCAGTTTGAAAACTGGATTGTTTGGCATGGATACTTCCTGTTGAATCCTGGGATTTTGTCAGGAGCTGCCGCTCCATGCAGGACTGGGCCCCTGGCTGCTAAAGCTGGCTCTGCTTCTCTGTGCAGGACTGGGTCCTGGTTGTGGAAAGTCTTGAAGGAACCAGGGCCAAGCTGTCAGGCACAGCCAGCTGCACTCATGCAGCACACCTGAAGCAGCCAAGAGATCTGCTATTTAAAAGCAGCATTCTCCCCTCAGCCTTGGTCATAACTACATGATTTTTTGTGTTCTCTGTAGTTGCTTCCTGCTTTTGGGCCATGATCCCTTACCTTGACCTGCTACTTGTGTTTGGACCTTCATTTGTTTCTTGGACCTGCCTCTAGCCCTTGGATACCTGGTGCTTGTTTGACCTTGGCTTGTATTTGGACACTAGTTTCTTTGGACTCTGCCTCCTATGTTCCTGAGCTGGCACTCCCTTTTTGGGCCTGCTTTTGCCTCTGGCCCTCTGGACTCCTGATTTGTGTTTGACCTCGGTGTGTTTTAGACTTTGGCTTTGCTCCTACCTGGACTTTGGACTCTATCTTCCATGCCCCTGCCTTCTGGATCAGCCTTACCTCCAACCCTTGGGTTTTGGAACTCTGTCCCCCTGCCTACTCTGACATCTCTACTCTGAGACCCTGCTGCCCATGCCCCAAGGCCTGACAGACTTGTAGTTCTACAAGGTCTTTAGCCTTCTCTGCCAAAGAGTGCTGGTGCCTCACAAAACTACAAATCCCAAGATTCTATAGGAAGAAGCCATACCAAATAATCCTGTTTCAAACTGGATTATCTGTGTAGTGTGGATTAGCCTTAGGTCTTGTCTATACTAGGGGGAAAAATTGTCTAAAACCCCTCAATCCCCCTGAATCTGTGGTGATAAGGCCACAGGACATGTGTCTTTTCCCCTGAATTGGAGCCAATAAAGCCACATGATGCATGGCCCTATCTGCTCCATATCTGGGGCATTTTACCTTGATGTGATGGGGGGGTTGTTTCAGGGTTTTTCTGGTGTTTTGCTGACTTCTGTCTCCACCACAAGCCAGATCAGATCTTGGCAGGCACATTTCAAGCAGTGTGTGTAAGCTCCAGAGGTAAGTTCCTGGCAAGCTCCCTGATGAAGGGAGAGTTTTTCTCCTCTCCTCTTCCCTTGGCAGTGCTTTGCCCCTCCCCTGTCCGGTCGCTTATTGGTTTTATTGATGAAATAAACAGGAGGGGCTGAAACAAGCAACAGGCGAGAGTGAGTGGTGAGGAGGGGAAAACCTCTTCCTTTAGTGGGCAACTTGCTTTTGGAGCTTAAACACAGCTTAAAATGTCATGTCTACCAGGATCTGTCCTGGCTTGTGGCAGTGGTAACAGCAGTGTTGTGTGAGAGGGAGAAACTCTGCAGGGACTGTCCAGGCAGTGAAGACAACATAACCCAAGGTCCCAGCAGAGAATAAATTCTGTGGTGTGGCTTTGGGGCAAGTGCAAGGGCAGGAGTCCATTCAGACTTTTGTCCCAAGTGTAGACTATCTCTTAGCCTTCCCACTTCTGTTGTTACTTTCCTCAGGTGGGAGACAATATAGGAGATTATCAGATGTGGCAAAAACCATGTCAGAAGATTGCAATGAGAACAGGAATGGGGGATATTATCGGATAGGGATCATCTACATGATGAAAATTGAGTCATAGTTATTAGACAAATTGGCGATCTGTACAGACTGCCATTCAAATAAATACATGTCAGTTGCGGGGGGTGGGGGGCTGTAAAACTCACCTCTTCGTCCATGTCTGACAGATGCAGCTCTTCATCCAAATCTCAGGGTTTAATCTGGACAACTTTTGAATGATTAGTCATCTAAACACTCCTGTTCACACAGATACAAACAGGAGTGCAACCTGATTGGCTGGGTGGATAGAGGGGGTGGGGCTCGGAAAAAGAGGAATCAGCTGTGGCCACCACTTTTTTAAAGGATTGTGATGATAGCACCACTGCTATCCTCCTCCCCCTCTGTAGGACCTCAGCCCTAGACCCCTTGTTGTGGAGGATAAAAAATCCGAAAAGGCAGCTGCCCCACTGCTGCCACCACTCTCCTCCTCTATCCTCCTCCTCCAGAGGACCCCAGCCCTGGCTCCAGGCCAGTCCCACTGCTGCTGCCACTATCCTCATCCCTCCTCCAAATGCCCACCCAGAGCCAAGGAGCCTGGTAAGTGCTAGAGATGGGGCTGGAGGGAAAGAGGGGCAGGGGGAGGAGGGCTCTCCAGATACCTCCCAAACAATCGAGGGTCAATAAATAGGGCCATTTATTGGAGTATTTGTATTTATTTGGATCAGATCTAGAGAGAGGCAATTGCAAGGCAGCCAGCCAGCAGGGCTCCAGACCAATCTCAGCACTGCTGCCTCTGTCCTTCTCCTCCCTCCCAGGTCCTGCAGACTTTATGGGGGGTAAAAAAAATCATGTAGGCAGATTGTTCACATTCAAACACCTGCCTTTTTGGATTTTTTACCCCTTGTGTAGACGGGGCCAATGTCATCCTTCAGCACCCGAGGTGTAGTGCAGGCATGAGTGAGGCATCCTCTTTTATTGGTGGCTTGTCCCCATCAATGAAAAAAGGAAGCCTCCTCATGTGTGGCAGTGCTATGCCCCAGGAACAGCTGAGGATGTGGGCATCTGATAATGTCACCCTTCCTGTTCTTCTCATGATCTTCTGATGTGATTGGGGGTGCAGTTTTTTGCCATGTTGTCCCATGTCTGATAATTTGGAAGAGGAGAAAGAGTGGAAGAGGAGAAGTTCCTGTTTGCATGGAGGTTCTCCAAAAGAGCAAAGTATGATAGCATAAGTCTTTTTTGTTGTTGTTAACTGCAGAAACTAGTAATCTTTTCTTCCTTCTGCAATTACCAATCACCCCAAATAACCATTTAGGTTCTGCAGCCTGCCCACAGCCATTCAGTGGCTAGTGGAGAGGTTGGGGGAGCAGAATAAGATAAATGTCTGGCTATGACCTCATAGCCAGTGGACCCCAGGAGATCTCGGTGGATGAAGTCATTGATATGAGTCTAGCTAGGGGGACATATTCAGATGCTTCTCCAATACCCCTTGCTTCCCACCAGTCACTGTATGGCCATGCGAAGGGAATGCCATGGCAAAATAGTGAGTCCAGGAAAGTTTAGACACGTTCCACTTGCAGAACATTTACACTATGCATTGCATGACCTCAGTCTGGCACATAAGGAAAACAATGACGGGGTTGGGCCTAGGCACTTTTTTGCTCATGTTTTGATTAAAGTAACATGAGCAACCTCTGAATAAAGTTTTCATCTACTTCATCTCCAGTTTAAAACAAGCAACCATGTGGGAGTGGCTTTAGGAGCACAAGGGTAATTTAAAATCTTGGTAGAACCATTGGAATGAGAATATGAAAAGGAAAAAGGATGGGAGCAGCTCTGCTTTTGAGAAACTCTGTATCTAGACTCTGCTTCTGAGCAAGAACTGGCAGAAATGTTTCTGAATGCAGCCAGAATTTCACAAGACAAAATTGATCAGTTTCCCTTTCATCTTTATTCTGAATAAAAATAAAAAACAGGGTACTTATAAATAGGTAAGGTGTTTTTCTTAAAAGTAGTCATTTGAAGGGAGGTTGAACTGGAGGTTTGGCTATTGGGGCATGCTGGCTAGGGGATTCTGAGAGTTGTCGCCCAAAATGCAACTTTTTCAAGCTCTGCTATTTTCCTGTTGGTGTAGTTATTAGTTGTGGAGGATAAAATACACTAATCCAATACCTGTCCAGTACCCATTTTTCTCTCTGTGGCTAATGGAGTCTGCTGTGTGAGAGAAACTTGTGTTGGAGAAAGTAGCACTGGGGAAAATGTTGTCCTCCCTCCCTGTGCACTCTCATCCCTATCCAAATTATCCCTCCGCCCCCCACAACTGCTTTTGGTAAAAGAAAAAAAAAACAACATGCTGGATCAGATGTATTGTGCATTGCATGTAGTTTTAGAAGCACATGAGGGAATGGGCACAGCAATCCCTTCTGCACTTGGTTTCCCTCTACTCCACAAAAGAGAAAAGTTTAACATGAGGGGGGAAAGCCATGTTATGTAAATGAGGTCTAGCGTGTACCAGAATATAACCTTGCATACAACTTAAAGACTTGCTAAACAGTATCAATGTATTTGGGAATTAATTTTTACTTGAATGTCTGATTAAAAGAAACTATCTTCAATACTGTAATTCCATTAATTAATTCTATTATTAATGGGATAGCTACCATGGTATATAGAGTGTAGGACTAGAACGTCAGACACCAGGGTTTGAATCCCCCACTCAGCCATGGAAACCCAGTGGGTGACCTTGGTCAAGTCATATTCTTTAAGCCTTAAAAGAAGGCAGTGGCAAACCTCTGGGCACATTTTGCTAAGAAAACACCCAGATAGGGTCATCTTAGGGTCTCCATGCATCAGGAATGACTTGCAGGCATACAACAATCCTGTTAATTACACTGGCGGATATGCTACCTAAAGAATGACCAACACAGTTCTGGGGGCTTGTTTTTATGCCCACAAGACAGACTTTCTCTCCAGTTTCCCCTCCAATGTCTTCCCCCCATGTTCTAGACCCTTTGACCATCTTACATTGCTGATTGGCCAGTGAGACTATAGATCAGGCAGAGTAGCTGCCAAAGGAATACCAGAGCCACATACCTGCCTCTTCCTTTGCTCCAGCCTGTCATTAGAAATGAGAATCTCTAGGAAGTGAGAAATGGGACTTGATATCAGGTGAATTTTTTTTAAATGAAACATTTCACTATATACATCAACTTGGACTGTTTTTACCACTTTCAAAGATAATCTTTACAAAATATGCTGAACTTTGCTTATTATCAAAGGCATCCAGATTGCAAAAATAAGTACTAAATTCACAATGGCTTTGGGGAGGAAAAGAACACTTTTGTTATTATAGCAGTCATTAAATAGCTATGTAAGAAACAATTTAAGCACGGATATCACTTCTTTTTAGAAAATTGCTATACTCATTGCATTACCTGCAGAGTTTAAGTGGACTTGAACATTTGAACCCTGATTTAAAGAGACACTATTGTCAAGTGATTTATAACTTGTGCTGCTTTTACTGGTTACCTACAAGGAATTTCACCCACATAACAGATTGTTCTCTTATGATTCTGTTGCTGTGCAGTTGTTTACCTTTGGTTATGTGATATTTCTGTCTTCTAATCTGAAGAAAGACATGGGAACCCAAATAAGTACATGTTCTACAGAATGAACTGCTCAGGTTCTCTATTCTGTGTAAACCCAGATTATTTTTGAAGGGTAGCACACTGGGGAGGGGGGAGAATCAAATGGCTGTTTTACCCAGATTGTTCTCCTTTAGGCATGGAAGCAGAACAAGTGAGCAATAGAAAGCCTATGTTCCCCACCCATTATTGTGCCACTCTGAACTCTGGTACCACTCTTGAGTCAGGATGCAACATGTGTGGATATTATATTCTAAAAGTGAAAGCCAATGAACAGGCTGATTCACCAGATTAAAAATCTGTGAATTAGCTATTCAGTCAGTTTTATAAAATGGTAAACTGGAGCTGGCTATAGGGACTGCAGAACTCCCTTGTTGCAAACAGCTCTACTGGTGGTCAGTATGTTCCTGGTACAAAAGTGCTACTTGTGACCTACAAAGCCTCACATCCAGGTTATCTGGAGGACCATATTATCCCACTTGAGCCTTCCCATGTTTTGAGATCTTCTGAGGAGGCCCTTCTTCTTGCCCTACCATCCTCTTGGTGGCTGCTCCCAGTCTCTAGAACTTCTTTCCAAGAAAGTAAGGAGGATTCCAGTCTAACCTATCTTTCCCCAGGCAGGTGATTTTTTTTAAAATCAGTTTTAAGTTTTTAAGTTTTCAAATTTTAAGTTTCCAAAGCCTTCCCTCCCTCCCTCCCTCTGGCCTTTGAAAACTGATTGCTCGAGGAAAATCAGCATGGCATAATTTACTGTATTGTCTGTTTCTTTCCTTTTTAATAGCTTTGTGGTTTAATTGGTTTTTATTGATGGTCTAATTACATTTTTAACTTTTGTATGCAGTGAACTTTTAGTTGTGATTGTTTCAATTCCTGTAAGCTACTTGGAGTCCCAAAATATGGGAAAGGTGGGATGATAGTAACAACAACAGCAGTGCCATCTTTTCAAATGTTAAGTTCATGAATAGATGTCCAGTGGCAATGGAGTCAGGAGAAATCCAGCAGGGAATTAGACAGGGTAGATATCCCCCCCCCGCAAGTGTTCAGAGTAGCATGCAACATAACTGTTTATGTTTTAAAGGACAGACTAGAGATGTAAAAGTTCCAGAAATTTTGAAGCCATGTCAGTGGGATGGTTTTTTTTCTGGGGAGGGGGAGTTCAGAAAAAAATGGAAAAATGTAACATTGGTGCTTTTTGCAGATTGAAAGTCACTCGACGAACATAAAATATGACTGTGTACAATTTGATCTGGCATAAAATTATCAAAATTGGTATGTTAAAAATGCAGTGTGTTCAAACAAGTATTGTATTCAAACAGTTATATATGAACACCTTGTCTTAAAGATTTTATTCATCATGCTAAAATAAAACATTCCATAATCAATTTTCTTCATTTTTTCATTTTTTTCAATTTTTCAGAAAAAAACCCAAAAAAGTCTTTAGAGGAAAAATGGGGAAAAACAGTTTTTTTCTGATATCCCCCCCCCTAGTTTTTCCAGGCTTTCACATCTCTAGGAGAGATATGACAATATTTCATGTTCAAAGTATTATGTGGATAACAGAAGCAAGGAGAGATATGGGCATTGTCCTCGTATAACTTTTTCTACTCTACTAATGTCCAAATCCAGCACTTATGAGTCTGAGAAATGTAAACTGCTATAGGTGTGTGTAGAACCAATGTCATGACATCACATATGGTACACCCATGTAATGATGGTACTGGCTTTAGAACCACACAACTGGCCATCATTTCTCATGGTTAACAAAGGTATGGGGCACATTTAAAAATGAATTACCGAAAAAATCAGTGTACTCTATAAGCCCCTGTTGTAGCCACTGTCCATGCTGGCTCCAGGATTCTGGAATTTGTGCTCTAAACTGTACTAAATCCAGCCACATGTAGTAATATTATTCTCAGAGGTATAGTTATGTGGGAGTGGTGAGGGGCATTTTCCCCTTTAAATAAGAATTCTCCCCCCCCCAATGAAATTTCTCTTCAGTCCCTGAATTTTTAGCATTGCAGTAACTTAAAATTTCAGTTAAGCATTTAGGAATATGGTTTGGGCATCCAAAGAAAAGGGGCAGGCAAAGTTACCAAGGGAATGTGAACATAGCAAACATAAGAGTTCTAGGGCTTATTTACATGCTCCTGCATTCCTCCCAAATCCCTGTGTGTTATTATACTCTGTAGGGACATGTCTTCATTGTCCCTGTGGAGTTTCATCTGCTGCTGCCACCACTACCAATTTTAAAGTTCCAGAACTGGTTCCCAGTGAAAGGGAGAGGTTTTGTCCTTTCCCCTTGTTCAGCAGCACTGCCCCTGCCTATTCTTCTGCTCACCTGTCACTTCTTTAAAGTGCTTCCAACACTTTTTTCAAGCATCTCTTCCTGCGACAGGTGAGTGGGAAAGTGGCGGAGGCAGTGCTGTTGAGCCAGAGGAGGAGAGGAAACCTCTCCCTTCAGCTAGGAACTGCCTCCAGAGCTATAATATTGGCTGCAGTGTTGGCAGTGGCAGAGGTAGCAGCTCTAGTGGCAGATGAAACTGCAGAGAAAACCCCAAATCCCACATACTGTGCATCCTGGTAAGATACCAGAAAGTTTCTGGGAGGGGAAAACTTAGACATTATTTTTCCTTGTCAGGTAAGTAGGAATAAGGCAGTGTGGCACACTGCAGGAGTTTGCAAACATAGGTTGGGAACTTGTGTAGATTGCTGAGAGCAAAACAAGCTCCTAGTGATAACAACTGAAAGTACAGTATGGACAGAACTACATTAGGAATATTGCTGAGAATAAAACTTTGGCTGGGGTGACATGTTGGAATATGCAGTTTCTTATGTCCAAATCCAAATCAAGGTGTGGCAAGTTTATCCATCTCTAATTATAATGAGTCAATATTTTAACAGCTGGATTAATATATGCTGGAATATATCAGTCTTAATATATTCAAATAGGCTGTAGGGTTTAAAAGTCAGTGAAGAGGGAAAATATAATGGAATTGTTCAAGGGAATAGCAGCCTCTATTTTTATTATTCTTTAAGATGGCTTAAACCTTTTTATACAAGAAGACTAAATAGACAACTTTATGCAGTCCTTACCTGATCCATCTGTCTATCCATCCATCTTGACATTGTAGTATAAGTACACAAGAGGTTCAACTGTTAAGTTGGTTTTGCAGATAGAGATTCTTTACATTAAAACAATAATTTCATACACTCTTGGCAGTAAAAGACCAGAGCTGCTCTTCCATGAGAACAGCTGTTAAATTAACTGTATCCTTTAGCTCTATCTAATGAGGTTTGGCTGAAGAAACCATTTCTTGGTATTCCACTCTTGCTCTTTGCTTCCTCAACAACCCCTTAGGTATTTTGGATGGAGATCACATAGCACAGGTTTACTGCTAACAATGGGTATGGAACCATTTCTTCACTTCATATCCTGCTGCCACTTACAGAACACAATCCACTTCCACTATATTTTTACTTATGTCTGCCTCAAGGGAAGGAAATGGAGAAGCCCTGGCGTATAAATACTGGAATTCCCCTGTGCAGTTCATGTATTTTCCATAAGGCACAACACTGTACAGTGCTACCAGGAATACTAGTTTCAGTTGTTTTTACAATGTGTGGCTTAAATTGGCTTTGTTATAAATGGGCTCACAAATTTAAAATTCACATTGGCTGAAATGTACACAGGAGTGCTATTTAAAGGAAGGTGGAAGGCATTACTCTTTCCAATTGTGTTCACATGGCTATTCCTGAAGAGCACATCTATTTCTGGTCAACCTGCTAGATAAAATAGATTATCTAGGCCAATTTCATGTTTGACCCAGAAGCTGTGTTCATCACCCCAGCAGACAACCTAAAGAGAAGAAGGCAACAGGAGTAGTGGAAAGTTTGTTTCTTCTAAAACATGCAGCAACTCATTAAACAACTGGTTATGGAATTTATTTTTTACTGTCCATTCAGGATGATATTTATGGAACACTGTTCTTGGGTGGTTCTACTACTTTCTGGGAGAAAAGAGATGAAGGAAATGTCCCTGTTAGCTCTATCTGTTGCTATAGTTCTCAGGCTTTGTTTGATTTTTTAAACAACCAGATGATGTTGCGTGTTTGATGGAACATACAGAGGCAATTCCCAGCATGAACAGAAATATTTTATTCCTACCTGGAGGCTGTTTTTTTTTTTTTTTAAATCCAGGGTACATCACAGTGGGGGGAAAAAACCTTTGAGAAGAATATATAGTTTTCTTGTTTTGATTAAAGGACATTTCTCTAGAAGGGAGGGGAAGCACAGGGCTTTTAAACAAGAGCAATAAGATTTTTGAAACACTATACTTCTTATTAAAAATGTTTTCCCATCTAGCCTCCAGAGCCAAAAGTAAACAAAGACACAGAAGAGATCTCTGATTGACCAAGTGTCTATAGTGTTATGAACTCTGGATGTTTATTGGCCAAATTGTCCACCCAGATTCCTTCATGCTCACTCCCCTCCACTCTGACTGGAAAGGTCTGTGTAGATTGCAAATGCTTTTCTAGGAAGTCTCCACCAGTAATACATGAAGTTTTCTGTTGTGAAGTCTCTCTCTCTTTTTTTCTCCTTTTTCTTTCTTTTTTCTTTCTTTTTCTTTTTCTTTTTTCTTTTTCTTTTCTTTTTTTGCAATAGTTTGGGCAGGCCCTCTGTTAAGCAGATTCCAGAAGGTGGAGCTGCAGAAATAAAATACTCTGGACAGCTGAACCCATGTATTGAAGAGAAATTTCTCAGGATGTGATTACACAGAGTGCTCTGTTTTTAAAAAATAAACTAGTTACCTTATTGCTCATTATCTGACCTTTCAGTAGGTCACATTGTTAGTTATTGTTACAGCAATCCAGAATGTCAACTCACTGACTCACTCCTTACTGATAGCTGTTGCTATTATTTCTATGCCATTGGAAAAGATAGGTAATTTGTCTCTTGCTCCATCAAATGGCCAGTTCAGATATTGCACCATGGAAATTCTGAGAAAAATGAAAAAAAAAAAATAAGGCAAAGAAAAAGCAGTAATTGGAAATTTATTCTGCACAAAATGGTTGATTTACGTAGAAAACAGCATTGTCTGTTCAGAAAACAGCATTTTTTTTTGGCAGGAATTAATATTTATGCATGTAAGTTTTTCATGCAGAAAATGCTGTTTCCCATGCAAAAAAAAAAATCTGTTTTCTGTAGAAAAAAACCGATGTGAATTTTGAACAGAATAAGTTCTGAATTGTGAATACCATTCAGAAGCTGTGTGGTTTTTGAACACTTTTCCACAGAGGAAAGAAAAAAAATACTAAAATTACTCATTACTACCTTCAAGAAGAAACGTGGTGAAGAATTACATCCCTAGTTGTTGAGAAAACAATGCAAGAGACTCTGCTCACTGTGACAGTCAATGGCTTTTAGGAGATTATCAGACGAGTCTCTAAAAACGTTCCTGTCCCACTATAGTTTAAAGTGGTGAGTGTCATGGCACAATAACTGTTTTTATCACACAACACTGTAATATCGAGAAAGAGCAGACCCAGTATTATCAGTGCACGAATGCTAGCCCTGCTTACTTCTGCATCCACGGGAGCATGTGATCTCAGCAGTTTTTGTGAGAAGATGCGAGCATGGTTAAAAGTAAAAAAAAAAAAAACTAACAAAGAAGACGAACACACAAGCACTGAAACACACTTTAAAATTGGCAAGCCACATGGGGAGGTTCATAAAAAGATTGTCCATGACAAGTTTTTGCATTCTCACCTGGACCTTTTCTGATGGGGATGCCCACTGATGCTGTATTCATGAGTGCAGAACAGAATGCAGTTTCAGATGCTCTCAGTGCTGTGAAAAAAAACACCATAGGTAAACTATTGACAGCTTGGCCCGCCAATAAAATACAACAGCTTATTAACAGCAGAGGAACACTTCAAGAATGCGAGGGGACGATGTTGTGCAATATGGGTGCCCTTTCACATTCTTTTGGTGTTGTTATCACGCCGTATTTGCTGTGTCTGGTAATCTCCTTAGTGAAATTTACAACTTTGTTGTCTCAGGGCTGCCATATAGCTTAACTTTATTTTGCAAACAATCTTTTCTGCTTTGGTGGCAACCCTTACTTATTCTCCTTGCTGCTTTCTCAACTTTTGCAAACTGTTCTGAATATCATTTATATAGGGGGAAAAAGGTGTCCTATAAATGTTTTTACACTGTGTATTTAAAAGTTTTAATTTTTGTAAAAAAAAAATCAGAAAAATGGTTTTATAGCACATTTTTTCTTTTTTTGCAGTGCACTGTTCGGAATTGGCCTAAGAACAGGCCTTTAAATCTTGCTGAACTTTAAAATCTGGGTGTTGTAGTCCAAATATGTAACTTTCCTATGACCATGCTGCCAGGGTGACTGCGGTTGTTATACCCAATGCAGGTAATTTTCCCAAACTCTGCTGAAATTATATCACTAAATAGACACTGTATTTTTCAGTTATCTCTCATATTAGCAATAATCATATGTCAGAAAAAAAGCACATATGAGTCTCAAATATAGTTATTGACAGAGTACATGAAAACTCCTATAGGAGATTTTCACACTATACTGTTATAATGCTAGTATTCCACTTTAACTGCTCTGGCTTCCTCCTGTGGAATTCTGGGGTTTGTAGTTTAGTGAGGCCTAAGAGCTCTCTGGCTGAGAGTTGTAAATGTCCCTCCCTGCAAATCCCAGGATTCCACAGGAGGCAGCCATAGCAAATAAAGTGGAGTATTATTATTATTACCCTGCGGCTTACAACAATTAAAATACAACAATGCTGACTAAAATCCCTAAGCACCACCCACCACCCACCACCACCCTGCCCCATAAAAAGTTATAAAACTAGTATAAAATTAAAAACCACCTAAACTAAAATCACATAAAAAATTACAAAAATCAAGAGCCGGCAAGACTAAAAGAGGCCAGGAGACGCAGCTCCTGAGGCTGGGATCTAATCAGGAAAGGCCTGCCGAAAGAGATCCATCTTTAGTGCTTTTTTAAAGCTACTCAAGCTTGTCATCTGATGGCTCTCGTTCGGCAGGCCATTCCATAATTTGGGGGCGATTCCGAAAAGGCCCTTTAGGAGATTGCAGACAGCCTAGTTTTTTGTGGCTGATGCAAATTCATCCCAGAGGACCGGAGTGCATAGGGAGGATTGTATGGGAGGACTCAGTTCCAAAGATAAGTTGGACCCAAGCCATTGACAGCTTTAAAGGTAATAACCAACACCTTATACTGGGCCCCGAAACTGATAGGCAGCCAGTCGAGAGATTTTAATACTGGAGTTCTATGTTCTCTCCGAGATGTTCCCGAGACCACTCTGGCTGCCATATTTTGTACCAACTGAAGTTTCTGGACCAAGCGCAAGGGTATCCCCATGTAGAGTGCATTGCAGAAATCTAGATGAGAGGTTACCAGCATGTGCACCAAAGTCTCAAGGTCCCTGACTTCCAGGAAAGGGCACAGCTGGCATATCAGCCAAAGCTGATAACAGGTGCTCCTGACCATCGCATTCATCTGATTAGTCATCTGAAGCGATGAATCAAGCAGCACCCCCAGACTGCGAACACAGTCCTTAATGGAGAGTGTGACCCCATCCAGGACTGGAGGTTGCAACCCAATTTCTGGTTTGGGGACCATTACCATGAGCACCTCTCTTTTGTCCGGATTTAATCTCAATCTGTTTTTCCTCATCCAGCCCATTACTGCTTTAAGACAGTCTTTAAGAGGAGAGACGCCATCAGAACTCGAGAAATAGATCTGGGTGTCACCAGGGTACTGATAACACCCAACCTCATAACCCCAAATAATCTCACCCAGCGGCTTCATATAGATGTTAAACAGCATCGGGGACAGGATAGCGCCTTGCGGAATGCCACAAGTATTGGCATTCCACAGCTGTCCCCAAGCAGCTGTCCCCAAGCAGCACCCTCTGTGACCTGTCTGAGAGAAAGGACCGGAACTGCTGGAGTGCAGTGCCTCTGATTCCTAACCCACTTAGGCAATCCAAGAGGATGCTATGATCTATCGTATTGAAAGCCGCTGAGAGGTCTAAAAGCACCAACAGGATCACACTACCCCTGTCGATGCTTAGATGCAGGTCGTTGGTCAAGGCAACCATGGCAGTCTCATCTCCAAATCCCATCCTAAATCCAATTTGAAATGGGTCTAGATAATTGGTTTCATCCAAGACCACTTGGAGTTGAAGCGCAAATGCCCTCTCGATCACTTTGTTCAGGAATGGTGACATAGAAACCGGCCTATAGTTGTTCATGTCCAGGGGGTCCAGGGAAGGTTTTTTCAGGAGCAGCCTAACCACTGCTTCCTTTAAATAGGATGGAAAACACCCTTCCCTAAGGGATGCATTGATGATGTCCTTAAGGAACATCATCAAGGCACCACCACCCCAGATGGCCAGCCACGAAGGGCAAGGATCGAGAGGGCAGGTGATCTTCCTCACTCTACCAAGTAGCTTGTCCATGTCCTCAGTACTCACGGATTGAAATTGATCCAGTAAACTTACATCAACAGAGTTGCTGGACACCTTAGAATCATAGAATCATAGAATTGCAGAGTTGGAAGAGACCACGAGGGCCATCCAGTCCAACCCCCTGCCACACAGGAAATCACGATCAAAGCATCCCTGACAGATGGCCATCCAGCCTCTGTTTAAAGACCTCCAAGGAAGGAGACCCCACCACACTCCGAGGGAGTGTGTTCCACTGCCGAACAGCTCTTACTGTCAAAAGGTTCCACCTAATGTTGAGGTGGAATCTCTGTTCCTGGAGCTTGCATCCATTGCTCCATGTTCCAGTCTCTGGAGCAGCAGAAAACAAGCCTGCTCCATCCTCAACGTGACACCCCTCAACGTGGCACCTTAGAGTAACAAATTTATTATAGTGTAACATTTGTGGACTTTTCCACTTCCTCCAATGCCTGAATTATTATTCTCAGTTACAGATGGATTTATGTACACATGTACACACACTTGTCAATTGTTTCTGTCACAATACTGGCATCTAATTTGGCTCTTATCCGAGAGATTTTATCTGCAAAGAAGTTGTTAAAAGAGTCACAGCAGGCTGTTGTAGGGTTAAGCAATGGGTTCTGCATAGGTATAACCTGCGTCATCTCCCTTACCACCCTAAACAGCTCTGCTGGACAGGACTCTGCAGACGCAATATGTGCAGAGGAGAAGGATCTCTGCGCTGCATGTATTGCCTCTCAATAGGACCAAAGAAAGTTCATGTGATGAGTCCTGTCAGATAAGAGTCGAGTTTTATGCCAGTTGCGCTCTAGTCATTGTCCAACCCACTTCATTTTCCTAAGCTCTGATGTATACCATAGCTTACGGTTAGGAGCGGGTTGGAAAGGATGTGTGGGAGCGATCGTGTCTATAGACTTGGTAAGGTCGGTGTTCCAGGTATACTAGTGGTATAGTACACTATAACAGTGTAGTGTGAAAATCTCCATAGACTGAAGAAAACATTAATGAAATGTAAATTGCACCTGCCTACACTTTCCCTACCATAGCTACTAAAGTCAATGAGAATTCTCTGGGTTTAATGGATTTTAGATGGCACATTCATTTGCTGTAGTTAGTTTGTTTACTTAAAATCTGTGGTTTAAAGATTGCTCAGTGTGATGTTTACCATTTCATTAGAGTTGCACAGTTTGTACAGGCTGCATATACTTTCCCCCAATCCTGTTCAATTTTCAGACTGCAAGAACAGAAGACCAGTGATGCTAGAGAAATACCAGCAAACAGTCATGTAGCACCTTAGAGTAACAAATTTATTATAGTGTAACATTTGTGGACTTTTCCACTTCCCCCAATGCCTGAATTATTATTCCCAGTTACAGATGGATTTGTGTACACATGTACACACACTTGAAATGACTTCATGCATTGGATGAAGTGGAATAGTCTAGAAAGGTTATGGCATAATACATTTATAACTTCTTAAATTGTCACAAGACTTTTTGCTGTTGTTGTTGTTGTGGCCACAAATATTAATGCCTCAGCTTTCCCAGGAAGTGATATTTGAATAGCTGATTATCCTGCTAACCATTTCTTAAGGTTACTGTTGTTGCATTAAAAATGCACAGGAACTTTTTTACATAATGGAAGCACACAAGCAAGGACTAATTGCCCACCAGAGTCCACAGTCTACTTTCTGAGGCCACAGCATGAGGAAAGAAAAAGGGAAAGCAAGAAGGATAAGCAAGTATGGATAGATATAAATCAGTGAGAATGTTGAACATGACGGCTAAGATTAAGCAAAAAACTTTATGGAAAAGCTGAGTTCTGAGATGTGAAAGAAAAGTAAGAGACTGTAGAGCCATGATGACACCTACCTTAGTTACACCCCATTTGGGTTACTTTAACTCACCTTGGTTGGCATCCTGTTAGGGACTCACACGTGCTTAAGTGCTGTTTTATGTGCACACAAATCCCCTTTTGGGCTGGCTGGAGAAGGTTATTGACTTGCCCTTCATACAAAAACCTTCAATTGCCCAGTAGCTGTCAAGCCCCCTGAGGGGCCCCTGCTGCTATCTCTTACAAATAGGGAGGGGAGGCAGTGTCAGTTCAGACCAGGAAGATCTGGCTGCTCCCAGGGGAAGGAAAATGTGGGTTTATTCCATTCAAGTTTACAGCCACACTTCTCCTTCAACTGATCTATAACCAGTTGCCTTCCATTGTTTCCCCCTTCTTTCCCTCCCCCTAGTAAGTGAAAGCTGCAGGGTCCTTACTGAGGCTGGACTGCTGCGGGATGGTGGGAGAATGTAGTACTGCATGTTCATAACTATGTGCAGATATAGAATTTTGGTCTGTATATGAAGCAGCTTTTGAAAACCATAGATCTTGAAAAGAAATGGTGGGAAAAGCCACAAGGCATCAATCCTGTAGCATCATATTCAGTGACTCCTGAGGGAGCATATGGGGGAGATAGCTTAGTAGTACTTGGCTTTGTTTGTAGTTTTTCCCCTCCCCCTGACAAAGGGGGGGGGAAATCCAAACATTGGCCTTTATCCTACACAAATGATTTCAAAGATCATTTAGGACTTAATTTTGGAAGCTACAGTACGACCCCCCTGTACCCATGGGGGATATGTTCCTGGACTTTCTGTGGATACGTAAAACTGTGGGTAATAGTGAATGCTATATTTTGACTCTCCCCCCCGTCAGGCCGAGGGAGGCAGGCAGGCAGGCAGTGCCATCTCCCAGCTCCTCCTTCCTTTCTTCCTGGCAGGGCTTGGTGAGCTGCCTAATTCTAGTGTCTAAGTGCCTTTTCTCACCCTTGGTGTGAAGGAAACATCAGGAGCAGCACTGCTGTTGATGCTGGTACCCTGCTTCTGCTTCCTGCCTAATCCCCTCCTTTGCATCCAGACACCTTGGAAGCAAGCTGGCTGGCATCCCTTCCTTTTGCTTCAAGACTGGTGTGGGTGAGAGGGGGGAGCAGGCCTGGGCCACCACTGCTGCAGTTCTCACACATGAGAGTGTGGTGCCTGTTATCAAGACAAACAGCTATGTGTGGTCAGGGCCTCTATGTTTCTCTCAGACAAGGAAGGAGTGTCCAACTCTTTGCTCACCTGACAGCTTGAGGCAGTGGAGAAGCATGATCCAGATGCTGCTGAGGTAGTGGCAGTGAGTCTGGCAAGGCAGAGGCAGACACTGCTGGCCAGTTGGCTGCTACACGAAGTGTAGGGGTGTGTGGCAGTGGTAGTGAGGGGAAAGCCCCCATCTTCCTTGGCCCCAGACAGTTGAGAATGGAGAGGGGCAAGCAGGGAGCTTGCCAAGCCCTGGTGGGAAGGCAGGCAGGCAGGCATGAAGGAAGGAGGAGTTAGGTGGTAGTGCTGCCTCCCTCACTTGAGGAAAAGATTAGGAAGGAGCCCAGCCAGCAGTGGAAGCCATGGATCATAGGTAAGTGAAACCACATATACCGGTCCTGAGTATATGGGGCTTGTACTGTATTACAGGATAGGTTGTTGAATATTGAAACCCATGGAACACAGGATACCATCATGTATATGGTCCAAGAATAATTTTCAGGTCATGCCAAGTTTATTTATCTTCCAACATGGTAGTGGGTCCTTTGCAAAACAGAACTTTTCTTAATTATCTTGTGTTTTAGATTTTTTCCTTCTTCGCAGCTCATAAAAGAAGTTAAACTTTGTTTGGAAATACATCAACTGAAGAAATAAACTGATCTGTGAAAGGCAGAGGAGGTTGTTTTAATCTATTGCAAATCTTCCATGTATAGAAGTCAATGAAGACGGTAGAAATGAAAGATCAGAACAAGTGGAAATTGTTTGTAGTGATACCTCAGAAAATGAGACAAAGTTTTGTGTTGCAACATCAATATTCAGTGTGTCTTGGATTCTCTCCCCCACCCCCGCCTTTCAACTTCATTTTCTGAAAATGAGTGCTTTTTGCCTCTGCTTGACTATAAAGTAGAGGCTAACATCAGAATACATAATAACTTTAGTCTTATTATAATATTCATAGTTTCTTCTGTTTCTAACTGTAACCTTTCACCAGGGGCCCTTTTGCACTACACAGTTAGAGCACTATGATGCCACTTTAACTGCCATGGCAACATCCTTATTTCTCTCTCTCCTTAAAGTGCTGTACTCTTGACATGAGAAGAATTAGAATGTTTTGTCTGTGCACTAAGCAAAAATGCACAAATGGTGCAAAATTACTCAGTTGCCCAAATGACCATAGCTACTGCTCTGTTGTGTGGAATTCTAAAGATTAGGAACAGCAGATGCATTTCCCCATATTTTAAACAATCAGCCAGTTTTGTGCTTGCTGTGAATGTTTAATTGGGTTTTACTTGTTGAAGGGGGTGGACTGTATGTTCCAGGCAAGTTGGAACCATAGGAAGCATTCTCAAGGACAGGTGCCATTGGATGATGCTGAAGGTGGTAATAGTATTTGTTAATCCTAGTATATAAAGAATGCTTGGAATAACCTAAACTCAGTACAATGTTAGAGGAAAAACATTGCACCAGCAGAGTGTTGTTGGTTTTTACTGCTGTACAAGCAATAGTACATTTGTTCTTGTGACCCCTGGACATGCAAATAGTGAAAGCTACTAGCTTCCATGTCCATGGGGTGGTGAATCCACTCTATATTTTAATCTGGACACTGAAGGAGCTATTCAAAGAGGTAAATGTATTTGGGGGATTGGATCTGCACTTTGGATAGTTCCTTTATGGTTTGGACTAAAAACCAGTTTAGATTCATTGCCCAGCAGACATGAAATCTCCTAGCCTAGTGGCTCTTAGCCTTTTCTTTACCAGGGGCCCCCTTTAAATATCTTTTGTTGCCACGGACCCCCATGACTTAACTCAAGACTTTAAACCCTAACAATATTGATGATATCATCATCATCATCACCATCCCATCCATTAAACCTTCCCCCGGAGGCACTGGAGGGGGAGGGAAGACTTCTCTTGCTACTTCCTGCAAGTTTGTAGCTGGAGTGGATTAAATTGGCAATGTGTAAGCCCAGCCAGACACCCAGTGCCTTGGCTCCTGTCATGTGGCCACTCCACTGCGAGGAGGAGGTCAAGCCTTTGTGGACCCCCTGTGAGGACATTGCAGCCCCCTGGGGGTCTGTGGACCACAGATTAAGAGCCACTGCCCTAGCCAATACTAATGTTCAACACTTGTGCAACTGGTTGTGCAGACCATGCCACAACTGCACACTTCTGTTTTTTTTTTCTTAGTTTGTTTTAATTTATGTCATGAGTTCTCTTGGGCCCAACACTGGAAGGAATGTGGGATAAAAATAAAATAGCTGGTTGTGCAATCATTTCTGTTGCACAACTGGAAACTATGTTGGAACTTCCCTTACACATAGCTTGAAACTAGGTAGCTGAGCACAGAACTATTTGTGATGGTGGAATGACACTGTTGTATACTGGCCCATATATATTATTCTCTCCTCTCCTCCACGCTCACTCCATTTTATGGCCAGTTTTTCTCTTTAGTTGCAACGTCTTGAAACCCTGTTTAGTTGCTCAGTGGTGTAGTTTTCTTTGCTGCTGTATTGAATGTGTGCAGGCCCTCCACCCCACTCCTACCACCATTCTTAATTTTACAGGGTACTTACACAAGCAATACATTTCTGCAGTTCCATAAGACCATGGTGAAGATTTGCTACTCTGAAATGATATAATTGAGCAATTGTCAATCAGGAATTCTAATTTAACTGTCACTTGTAGAAGAGGGTTTGAGAAGGTTATTCTCTTTTCTTGTGGTTTTAGGCCTCGGCTTTCATTGGATTTTAGAAAATAGAAACTTTGATAAATTGCTTGAAGTCTGTTTTCTGTTTCACTGTGCACTTATACAGACTCAGGATAGCCTGTGACCACCAAACTCATTTAAGACCCAGCTAATTCCTTTATCTATTAAACCCAACAACATTCTTCATATGATCTTTCTTCTCTTTAAAAGATCTCTGTCACAAGTAGCACAGAATAGCCATTAGGGATGTACTAGAATGAAATGTTCCTAGGTTCTCTACAATTCCCTCCCCCCCACACAAGTGATAGTAGTAGTAGTGATTTCTGCAAATATTCAAGATCATTCCAAGAGTTATCAGTATATATTTCAGCATATATTACCACTACTATGAAAAACACACTATTCTCTTATAGAGTAGCTAGATCCTCAAGATCAAACCCCTTTGAGAATTTCAAGAGCCAGTACCAGGCAATGTCCAGAAGTAGAAACATGAGTACTATGGGGAGGTATGCAGCCTCTCTCTCTCACACACATGCACGCACGCACACACGCACACACATGCACACACACACACACACACACACACACGCACAAACGTACACACAAAATACTCTCTCTCAAATGCAATTGGAATTGTCACAGAGACAATACTAAGTTAAGGAGATAATTTTAACTGGAGAATAAAGTCTTAGGACTTTTTCGGACGTCTCAAATACACCGGAAGCAGCCTCATTGCGTTGCGAGGCTGCTGCACTGCAGGGCGTTGCTTTTGGATAACGCTCTCCCCTGCCGGTACTGTTGCAGTACCGTGGGGACATTTGAGCGTTATATTTCGTTGATTTTTAAGCTCGAAAGTTGATCATGATTAAAAACCGGTGAAATATAACGCTCAAATGTCCCTGCGGTACCGCAACAGTACCGGCAGGGGAGAGTGTCATCCAAAAGCGACGCCCTGTAGCACAGAAGCCTTGCAACACGACGAGGCTGCTTCCGGTGTATTTGAGATGTCCGAAAAAGTCCTTACTCTATGAAGAACTTCTATTATGGCCAAAACCACACTACATAAATAATCCAGTTGAAACTGGATTATTTGCCATGGCCTCTTCTTTGGAATCCTGGGATTTGTAGTTTGGTGAGGCACCAGCACTCTTTGGCAGATAAGACTAAAGACCTTATAAAACTACAAATACAATAGGAAGGAGCCATGTCAGGAGCCAGTGTATAGTGTGGATTTGGCCTATATAGTTATTTTAGCAGCTCTACGTCCAGAGTATGAAAGTATTTCCTTGAAGACTGCTATAATGGCTATTTTCTTCTAAATAAAGTGACACCAAGAGATCACCTTCAGATGGTTTTAAGGGTGAGGACAGTGCCACAATAGATGAAGATTCAAAAACATTGCAGTGGGGTAGCCTAAAATAAGAGAAGAGGGTGTGTCTGGTGCAGTGATACAGTGGGCCCACCATATCCACCGGCTCAGAATCTGCAGATTCAACCGACTATGTTTTCAAACTACAATATTGTACACAACACAATACACAATACCTGTAATTTACACAACACATTTGTGAGGCTGGAGAGGCTAGTGAGAGAAGTGAACCAAAGCTTCAGAGTGTAATGAATGTGAGGCTGCAAATATTATATAGGGGGTTTAAGAGAGTCATTTGTGGGGGATGCTCATCCAAACAAGGCAGCTGGGACTCACTGTCCCAGGAGGCCATAAGAAAGTGTGAAGAAAGAGCCACCAATACCATGTCCTGAGCAGCCTCCCCTTGCTGCTCTCAGTGGCATCATGTCCCAGTCCTTCCTTGTGAAGAGCAGGAAGGCTTATAGCTAACAATAGCAATAGCACTTCTATTTCTATACCACTTATCTGTGCCAAAGCACTCCCTAAGTGATGTACAGTGTGTTAGCTAATTGCCCCCAACAAGCTGGGTACTCATTTAAACCCACCTATGGAAGGCTGAGTGAACATTGGAGCCTTGAAGGATTGAACTTACGATATTGCTTTCATGCTTTGCTTACTTTTTAACTTTTTTGTTTAACTTTTATTTTTAAATTTCCCACACAATTGTTCTCTCGTGAGAATGGGTGGGATTTCATTTCCAGGTCATAAATGCAGCCTTAGGATGGCTGCATTTACTCCCAGCCAGGGAGGGGAGGGGGAGGACATTCCTGTCATGGGACCAAGGTAAGTGTCTGAAAGATTTTTGTTTATTCCATGGCAGGGACAGGAATGGGGTTAGTGAGGCAGAAATGGAGCAAAAGGCCCCATCTGAAAATCTTATAAAAGCCATCCGGCATCAATCCACCATATTCAGAAGGAAGGGGCCCAAATCTACCAGAATCTCCAAAGGAAAAGCCTTCATGGCTTTCCCCAAAGTTTTTTAAACGCTCTGCTGGTAATGCACATTCCCGTTCATTGGGACAATCTGATTTGCATTCACTCACATTCCCGATAAGTGCAGAAGTGGAAGGCTGATTCATTGGATGTGTGCAGGGGGTGGAGCTTGCTAACAAGGCAAGCAACCAGAACCACCATGTTGGATTTTTGCCTTAGTGATCATGTGCTGAGGTGACAAAACAGCATTTTTTCCCTTTTAAAGAAATTATTTAGGCAGAATATCTCACTTTCACACCTTAGATATGCTTCTTTTTTTAAAAAATATTGTTTGGTGGTGACAACTGATGAAAATAAAAATGTAAGTAATTCACTCGCACCCACCATCTTGATTCATAGGCATGCCTGTTGGGACAGCAAAAGTGGATAGCTTCACATGTCTGTGATTTTGCCAAAAATCTGTTAGGATAAATCGAAGTTGTTCAAATTGGCAGTAGTGTCCATCAATCTGCATCCCTCCCCATATAGACAAGCCCATACAGTGAAGTATAAGTATTTAAATAAATATATACTGTTCAACTTCTATCTTAATTGCATAGGAAATGCTTCGTGTTATCCTATGGCAGAAGTCACATGTTTTAAACAGTGATTGCCATGTGTGCAGCAGCAAACAGTGACCATGTTACTGTCTCCATGGGGCTTTCTGCCCCACCAATTTTCAACAGGATCATTGGCCTTAGACTTTAGGGTGATACAAGGCTGTTGTTTTGCGTTTCACTCTGTAGCCTAGGAGCACAGGAGGAACATGTTCACATTCTTTTCTGCTGAGGTTTATGTGCAGACCAATTGGAATGGAATGACAAATGTGCCTTTTTATATATTTCATTCATAGAAATTTGGGATTGAAGAAAATTGATATAATTTGAAGGTATGTCAAGACAATGTGTGGATATTTTGTGTGGATGCTTATGTGCATGTGTCAGAAAGAACAGAGGTTACAGTTCTAATAATTATCATGAAACTTCTTTCCAGTTTAGCAAATGGAGGTACATTTTGCAAACTAGTTTCTGGAAAAAAAATACAATGTGTTAATTAACTGAGGGTTTCACGTATCATTTTCAATGAGAAAGTGAGAACTCAGCTGATTCATAAACACCTCTTCAATAGCTGTAAAATTTTAAAATCCATCTAGACTGATGGCATCAGCACATCTTTTGTAAGTCACAGCATTGTATGAAGAATTTTTTGTCTCTCCTGTAACCTCTGCAAACCAAGATTTTTGTGGGTAACTTTGAGTACCAGTATTATGAAAAAGGTAGGAAAATTCCTCCTTACAATGATATCCATAATTATATAAACTGCTGTCACACCTCGGTTGGTAATCTCAGTTAAATTACCCCCTACTCTTTAGCTTTTCATCATTGAGAGCATGGGATATTTCATCTTATCCTTTTCAGCTGTAAAATATCATTTTGAAGGTGCTATGGTCATGACTCTTATTAGGTACACCATTGGTGAGGAATCTTTGGTCCTATGGATTCCATTCCCTTTTATTGGCCATGCTGTGTGGAACCGATGGGAGTCTGAGACCAAAACTTTGGCAAGGTTAGCTAATCTAATCCCCATCCAATGAAAGAAATCCAGATCTCGAGCATCTCTGATGGATGGCTGCCCAGTATCTTCTTGAAAAGAAACATTGACCACCCGTCTTGCCCAAAGTATTTGAATATTCATGCTGGATCCATTTGTTGGTCCTGGTCAAGATAACAAGCAACTTCCAATAATTGTAGTCTAGTCCATCCCAGTTTTTATGCTGGACTAGCAGACTACAGGACACTCTGGTATGATGAATGAGGGATTATTTTGGCTGTATAAGGAACCAGAGAAATTAAAACCATATACAGTCATCCCTTCACATTCGCGGGGCTTAGGTTCCACAGACCCCCACGAATGTGAAAATTCCGCAAATAATGACTGCCTTCCTCCTCCCCCGCCAAAACGACCACGGGGCCTCCGGAGGCCCCATAGTCACTTCCCCCCTGCTTCCCCCTGCCTTCCAAGGCCTTCACAGGGCTTCCGGAGACTCACCCAAGGCCCCGTGGGTGCCTCCCCGGCCCTCCCCCCTCCCTCCCAAGGCCTTCATGGGGCCTTTGGAGGGTCTCTGAAGGCCCCGTGGAGACCTCCCTGGCCCTCCCCCTTCCTCCCAAGGCTTTCACGGGGTCTTCGGAGGGTCTCTGAAGGCCCTGCGGAGGCCTCCCCAGCCCTCCCCCTCCCCCCAAGGCCTTCACAGCCCTGCCAAGGCCTTTGCGGGGCCTTCAGAGTGTCTCCAAAGGCCCCGTGGAGGCCTCCCTGGCCCTCCCCTCCCTCCCAAGGCCTTTGCAGGGCTCTGAAGGCCCCATTGAGGCCTCCCCAGCTCTCCCTCTCCCCCCCAAGGCCTTCACAGGGCCTTCGGAGACCCCGTGTTCCTGCTTTTGGGAGGGCGGAGGGCCTCCCAAAACCGCAAGTATGCAAAACTGCAAATGCTAAGTTTGTGAATGTGGAGGGGCAACTGTATATTATTTATTTCATTAAAGCATTAATCTTTCAATTGCAGATTGAAACGGCCAAGGAACCTCAACTAAAATCTAATCAAACACAGATAAGGTGCAGAATATGAAATTTAAATATATAGAACACATAGGAAGAACCAGTCAAAACAGAAGAATATTGGAACTTAGAAGTAATGATCTACAGTTGTCCCTTCATATTTGCTGGGGTTTGGTTCCAGGAGACCCTGTGGATACCAAATTCCATGAATACTCAAGCCCCATTATATGCAATGGCATAGCAAAATGATGTCCTTTATATAAGAAGGCAAAATCAAGTGTCCTGTTTGGACTCTAACCCATTATCAGATAGTGGCAGGGGGAAGGGCCAGCTCTGGGCATAGGATATCCCAGTGGGGAGCTGGAATATCCTGCCTGGTGTAGATGAGCTCCAAGAAGTCTGACTCATTTCAATGAGTCTTTTCTAGTTGGGACTAAAATTAAATTTAGCCCTCGATGAATAATTTTACTAAAGGAAATTGAACAGAATTAATGCTGAAGAAAAGGGTGGGGGGAGAGAAAAAGAAAAGTAGCTTGCAGAGCTAATTCATATTTTATGTGACATAATTTTTTGTGGCATAGGACTTTATGAGACAACCCCTTTTAAAACGTAATTTTGCCAGCATTAAAAACAAAACAAAACAATTTCTGTGCCAGCCAAAGAACATCCCTCCCTCCACCCCCCCGTACTTACCTTCCTCTCCCAGCAAAGTCTCTCTGGCAATAAAGAGGAGGTGAACGGAGCTCTGTTCACTTTTTTGATCAAAATCCTGCAAGACTTCATTGCACAGGAAATTTAAAAGCAAAAGCAAAAAAATAAAGTCTTAGAAGTGACACCAAGCACCTAGGCACACTTTAAAAGTCCCAAGTAACCTGGGGAGGGTCATAAAAAGAGCAAAACTTACCTGGATGTCCCAATCTCACCCAGAAGTATTCGTGCCAGACTGGCCACTCTCGCCACAGTGATGAGAGTAAAATGGCCTGAGCTTAAGCCATCAATTAAAATGCACAGGATTTTGACAGGACATAACCACAAGAGGGTGATGTCCTCTGATCTGCGTGCCCTTTTACAGTTTTGTGGTGTCATTATGATGCTGTATTTTGTTCATCTGATAAAGTCCATATACATTAGTTGTCTCTACTTGTAAATTTAGGCCAGTGGGCTAAGGATAGGTCTCATGGAATCTAGGGTCACCAGGTGAAATAAGAGACAGGGCTTCTGTGCCTTTAACGGTTACATAGAAGAGGGAATTTCAAGAGATGTATCTTGTGAGGCAAGCAGCCTATAATGAAATTCCCTCTTCTACAGGACCATTAAAGATAAAGAAGTCCTATTCCTTATTTCACCTGGCAACACTAACGGAGTCACAAGTAATCATTGTAGCTTTCTTGTACCATATATTTACTGAGGTGTCTTTTTCAAAAGTATAAAAAGAAAATGACACATGGAGAGGATAGCTAAGGCCAGAATCATGTGAAAAAAACTATGAATTCAGGGTGAGGGCAGCTGAGGATAAGCTTAAATATCTAAAGATAACAGTAGGGGAAGGTAGGAGTAGGAAGGCAGGATAGGATATATGCACACATAGGTAGGTGGGTGGGTGTTTGCGTGAGTGTGTGTGTGTGTGTGTGTGTGTGAGAGAGAGAGAGAATAAAGAAAGGGAAAGTACATACAGAATAGAGGATTACAAAGATTCCCCTCCAGCAAAACAAAAACACATTTGGGAACACATGCAGAAAAATGTCTATACTTTAAATGTGCAAAACAAAAAACAAACAAAAAAAAAAACCCCACAACCCACTGCATTAATATGCTTTAATTAAGCATTGCATGCAACTTAAAGCATGCACACATCAAGATGGGGAGCAGAGAGAGAGAAAGAGAGAGAGATGAAATCCATTACATAAAAAAATAAATAAGCAAGTAGAAAGAACTGAAAACCCAATGCATCTGGACATGGATTGGACTTGGCAGGTGAGAAAATGAGGGTGTCCATAGATGCGGACTTTATAGATGCACACATCCCCAGTATGGATGTGTGGACTTACGATGAAAAAGGACAGGATTTGATGAAGGTAATTTGGGCCAGTGGATTCATGGAACCCAGAGCGGTGGTCCTGGACGTTTAAGGTTCAAATTCTCCTTGCTATTAGTCCTGAAGTGTGGGAAGCTCCATTCTGTTCTCACATTCTTGTAAGGAGAGCTTGTAATGTGATGGTGGCAATACACATGGTAAACAGCTCTAAATGCAACCAAAGTAGGAAGTCCTTGCTATTGATCAGCTATTTTCAAGTGGCATTCCATAGCAACAACAAGAAGATTGTTTTGTAAATGGATTTTGTGACACTTTGACACTTTTTTTTGGTACTTGAAATAATAAAGAAGCTTTAGTTTGAACTTCTATGCTTTAATTAAGAAGATAATGAAGTCCTGTTCGAGCCTCTCCATTTTTTACTAATAAGGGCCAACATTTATAATTAGATTCTTGATACTATACGAAGGTACATTGGAGAACAAGCTTTATATGATGTGTAAATGGACTGTGTTCCCTTAATATATTGCTCTCAATAACAAATGTGCTTCAATTCTATTCAGTTCTTGAATTGTTTTTAGCTGCCCATATACGTCTGTCTGTCTGTCTGTCTGTCTGTCTTGGGTGCTTGATCTGTTTTACAGTGAATTCTTAGCATTACCAACACTCCACAAGTGTCAGATAACATGCTGTGCCAGCATTGCTCCCTAGTGATATAGTGATGCTGGGTGGGTGGGGGAAACCCTGTTAGTTATGGAGTGCCTCTAAAAGTTCAGTCAGGCATATATTTTCCCCCATTAACCTTGCCTCACTGCTGCTTTGTTGTTGTTCTTATGTGCCTTCCAGTCAACTCTGACTTTGGTGATCTTATCTGAGGACTTTCTTGGCAAGATTTCTTCAGAAGAGGTTTGCCATTGCTCAAGGACATGCAGTGAGTTGCCATTGCTTGGGGCGGGATTTGAACCCTGGTCTCCCAGAGTCCTACTCAGACAAACTCCAACATTTGCAATTAATCACTATGCTGATATGTGTGGTTGCCAGTTTGGGCAACAGAAGGAAAAAAGTCCAAAAGGAAATGAGTATATTTTTCATATTTATGGGTGTGATTTTTTAAAAATATTTGATTTTGAATACAAATATCCCAGGAGCTGTTTATTGAAAGGTGATAAAATATTTTATGAAAGAGAAAGGGAGGGGTACAGACCAACAGACAGGTCCATGCTCTTTATCCCAAGCAAAGTGTAGTCTTTGTGGCCCCATGGGTCAAAATTTCTCCCCCCAAAAATACTCCTGTAAAATAATGTGAAATAAAATGGCAGAAGATAAAATGACCAGCAGGGGGGATAAATACCGTACCACACAATAAAATCACAATAAATCCACCAGCACAGGACAAATATAGCTGCAGAGGACTACAAACATGAAAATAGTTCTGAAAATGCCTGGAAGGAGAAAGAAAAGTCATCTGGTGCCAAAAAGACTATGGAGATTTTCAGGCAGGAATGAAAAAAGTGTTCCTGTCACACAATCTTCATTCCTGCCCCTGTCCTGTCCCTGTCATGCCACAATCACCCTCCCCACTGCACTTACCTTCTCTCCCATCATCCCAGCAGCCTAGGAATGACCGGCACTCTAACAGAGCACCATTCACTTCCTGGATGGAAAGCCCATGGATTCTCATGAGAAGACGTGAGCATGGGAAATTTAAAAAATAAAAATAAAAAGAACACCAAAAAAATGACAGCAAGCACAAAAACTCACTTTAAAAGGTAGAAGTAACCTGGGAAGGGTAATAAAAGTGTGTCACTTACCTGGATGTCCCAACCTCACCTGGAAGTGTTCTGGCAAGGACCTCCCATTGATGCTGGGATCTCACCAGCATAATGGGGCACCTTTTTGCTCACAGGAACATCTGTGACAGAAACAGAACGGGGGATCTATTGATGGCTTATCCCATCAATAAAAAGGAGCACTGGTGAAACGGCAACAGAATGGGTGCATAACAAGGGGGGAACAACTTCCTCTGAAAAGGGAGCCTTTTGCGATCTTCTGGTGTTCATGTAATGCCACTTTTAATGTGTCTGATAATCTCCAATAACACATGCCAAATGAACTTCACTTGGGAAGGCATTCCAAATGTAGAGTATCACTACTGAAGAGGTCCTCAGCCTTGTAGTCACCTGCCTTATCTTGTTTGGAGGAAATACCTGGAAGAAGGCCACCACAGAGGCTATAACACCTTATAGAATTCAGTAGGCATGAGAGGATGTTCCTTCATGTAATTTGGCTAAAAGTCAGAGTTTGGAAATAATGAGTTGCAGGGAACATTGTTACCTGTTACTCATTGCTTTCTTGAGTTGCGAGGGTATAACAAAGTTGAAAGTGACATAGAAGGTGGGAGCAAAGTTGCTTTATTGGTAAGCAATTATTTTCAATTATTTTCAAAAATTACATTAAAAGCACTTCTAGAGGCCTTTGAACAGGAATATTTAAAGTTTTACACTATTCCTTTATCAATACTAAGACTCTTTTCCTTTAAAAATGGAAGTAGTGGAAAGTAACAAGCAATGCAACAACTAAATTGCTAACATTTTTCATCACTGTAATGACTAATAGCAAGTGGTTTTTTTTAATATTATTTTTATTACAATATATACACTACAATAAATGAACATAAGAACCGAGAAGAGTTTAGTAAACATAATATGCTAAAAAAGAAATCCAAAGGATAACTCTTAAACAGTATAAATATATATTAATAAAACTATAATAAATCCAAAGTATATACTGGTACAATCTTTAAATATAATATTCTTATGCTCTCTGTCTTTTTAACTATACAACAAACTAAAATATTATAAATATATAAAGTAATTACTACTGTCATTTTTTATAAATATTTTTCCTGCATTTTCTATTCATTGACTTCCTATGTAATATCAGCTAAGAAGTGATATTAATGACCATTCAGTTTCAACTTCTTTTCATTAATGTATTCCTTTTATCAAACATTTGACCTTACCACCGCATTTATTAAAAATAAAATCTAATAAATTGTAAAAAAAAGTTGTCCTGTCTTACATTTCCCCCCACCATTTACGATGTTTCATAGTTTAGTTAACTATCTTGAAAGAGTTATTTGTAATCAGTAACTGAACTAATTACTTTTGAAAAATCAATTTCCAAGCTCTCCCTCCAACTGATCAAGGTGCAAACCAACACATTTTCTTTGGGAAAAATATGTGTTTCTGGAAACAAGGGTGGTGGTGTTTGCATGAAAAATGGGCAAAATGTGTAACATGCAAAACATGAATAATGTGCATAATCTGCAAGACATGCTATGTTTTGCATAACATGATCTTTATGCCAAAAAAGGGAGAGTATGCTGTATTTCTGCTTAGAGTAATTTCATGAAACACTTTAGGATGTGCCAATACCTGGACAAAACTGAATTTCACACCTCTGTGTTACTGTTCTTGACCAGGTTTTCTGAATTTCAGGAAAGCCTTGCTGGGGGTGGGGGCTGGCAAGTGAATAATGGTAAAAGTTCTTCCCATCCCAACCTAAGAAGACTAAGGAGAAACCGTCAGAAACATGTTGCCATTGCAGAAATATGCTGCAAATGTAATACACCACTACAAGGGCTGTAACTGAGCTGTGAACTTGTCTCATTTCAATGGATGACTTTGAATTTGTCCACCATAATGACACAGCCAACTTGCTTGGAGAAATGAGGCCAACCACCAGTTCAGGAGAACTTTGCCTATCTTGGCTGATTACAGGTGCCAAAGGAGGACTGGCCCATCAGGGGGTGGAAATTATGTATGCTCATTTGAAAGAAAACACCTGTGAAATCTGATGGATTTGTAACCTATTAGGTTTTATCCGTGCGAGTGTATGTATTAATTCATTGGTCGATTTTGGTCTAGAACTAGTAAAAAAGTCTCTTATTTTGTATATTCCCTTTTCTTCCCATGCTTTGTATTGCTTAATCTTAGCTGGATCGTAAAAAGCAGGGTGGGTTAAAAACGGTCTGATGGGTGAGGGAGTGGGTGCTAGCAGGTCCTTCCATATTGACCAAATACTAAGAGAGGTGCATAAAAAAGGGATTGAGTCTGTCTTTTAGTTGATTCCTGGTTACATCCAAGTAAACCATATCCAATTCCTTCAAGGATGTTGCATCAATTTCTGCATCTAGCCAATTAGTGGAAATGTTCTTCTAGAGAATTTGTATTATTTTGGTTATGTGTGCAGCTTTGAAGTATATTCCAAGATGAGGTATGCCCAGTCCTCCCACTATATTTTTGAGGAATTTGACTTTGTCGGGGAAATGCGCTCTTTTCCCTGTGAAAATGAAGCTGTGTATGGTTTTATTCCATGTCTAGAAATAAATGTTAGAGGTTTCATGGGAATAGATGAGAATAAGATTAGAAATGGCAGAAGTATAAATATTTTCAAAAGGGCTATTCTGCTTAAAAGTGAAAGATGGAAGGTAGACAGAAGGTAGATGGAAGGTTTGAATTTTTGTTTGATCCAATTAGTTAATGGTTTATAGTTTTGAGGTTCGAGCCTGTGCAATGGATTTTTCTGGTGGAGCGCAGCGTGCACAGAACTGGCCTCACCCTTTAAACCAGAGATTCATCTGCCGTGGCCTTGCAAGCATGGACGTGGCAGTGAGGTCCTCGGGCCGTAGGTTTGATTAGAGTTTCCTTCTCTTAGATGGTTGACCTTACAGGGTTGGACGAGCACCATCTGCCCGGGTTTGGGATTGGAGTTTTCCTTCTCCTAGGACGGTTGCCACAAGGCTAGAGAGCCCATCCTGCCCTTTGACGCTCTTTGTCAGACCCTTCGGTTTTGACCTGTCTGGCATGGGAGACCCTACCAGTGGCTATTATGCCACCGCCAGCATAGCTCAAAACATCATTAGGGTACGCAAGCCTCTCTCCCACGACAAGGGGGCGTCAATGGAGAGGAGTTTTTGAGGTAATATTTGTATAAGGTCTTTTGCAATTTGGATTCTTAGGTACTTGAATCCTGAGGGTTGTAAGTGTGGTTTGGTTTGCAATTGGCATTTCTTCTGGATATCTAGGACTTTTTCAGATGGGCTAACCTCACCCCCCCCCCACAGAGGTTGGGAGGAGGATGGTGCTGTCCTGCTTCCAGCGATCGATTTCGCATGATGCCATCCTCCTCCTGTCTTTCGTTCATGCTTCCTCTGTGCTGGAGGAATGCGAACGGCATTGCTTTTTATTGATGGAAACTTCCATCAATTAAAAGCGGCACCTTTCCTGTTGAAGGACAGGAGGAGGACAGCATCATGAGAAATCAATTGTTGGAAGCAGGACAGCACTGTCCTCCTCCCAATCTCCATGGTTTTTTTTTTTTTTTTTTTTAGCCCATCTGAAAAAGTCCCTAGTGGAGCATTTAAACACAGTAATTTTGATTTATGGAGGTTTATCCTGAGTCCAGTATAAAGATCAAAAGCCTTTAAGGTGTGTTCCAGGGCTGGAAAAGAGGTATCTATCTATATTTTTAAGATATAGACATTAATGATCTGCAAAAAGACTTACCTTATTTTCTTTGTTGTTAATGATTATTCCTTCTATTTTAGGGTTTTGTTTAATAGTGCCAAAGGTTTGATTGCTAGGGTAAAAAGGATCAGAGAAAATGGACAGCCCTGTTTTGTACCTCAATGTAGTTTGATAGGGGAGGAATCAGTCCTGTTAATATGTATAATTGTTTCTGAGTTGGCATAATTTTGCTTAAGAAAGCCTGCAAAATGAGATCCAAAGTCTATTCTCTCTAGTAAGCTAAAAAAAAAAATATGGCCATTCTATCCTGTCAAATGCATTGAGAGCATCCAATGAGATTAGTGCTAAAGGTGTTTTGGATTGTATCATCTGGTGGATGATATTCACCTAATTGTGTCATATAATTTTCAGCTTGGCATAAAGCCTTTTTGATCACTGTGTATATATTGGGTGATGAACATGTTTAGATGGCTGGAGAGAATGGATGTCATGATTTTAGCATCCTGATTAATTAATGCAATAGGCATTGCACAGTTTCTTACATATCTTCAAAGGAAAGGTGAAACCCCATGAGATCTAATCCCATTTGAAAACATATGCTCTTTCCCAAACCCCTCACCTCAAGACAATCAGCAATGATTTACAAATGGCTAATTGACAAAAAAATTGGGAAAGGCACACATTTTCAGCTGGGATGGGAGGCAGATCTTCATTTAACAATCTCAGAAACATATTGGGCTAATATATGGTTGTTGGCCTCTTTCAAAACTCGAACCATGGCCATTAAAGAAAACACACTTAAATTAACTTACAAGTGGTATTTAACACCTGTAAAATTAGCAAGGATGACAAAAATATAAACACAAATTGTTGGAGAAATTGTGGTCGTAAAGATACTTACTTACATATGTGGGTAGAATGCTCCATAGTAGCCACATTTTGGAATTCAATCCTAGATCTCATCTCCAAAACTACAAAGCAAAAAATACAGCCTTGCCAAAAGTTAATATTAATATTATTTTCCCTTTTTACAAATGTGAACAAATATTTAAAATACAGAAAACTCATTGCATTCTTGATAGCAGTAGTAAGGCTTGAAATTGCCCATTGGAAGACAGGGAGCATCACAGTGGAAAATTGGTGGACTAAATTATGGTATTTATAGTTCATGGAGAAACTGTTAGACTACATCAGATGCACCAATGGCTATAAAGGTAAACAATCATTTGTTGAAATTTGGTATCTATTAATAGACGTTATTAACAATGACGTGTCCCAACCACGTCCTCCTCCATATCAACAAAACCTTTGGAAGGATATGCTAGAGGCATCAGAGGGGACAAGAACAGAAGTCAGCAAACAAAGCAATTAATGTTCTCTTAATGTGAATAACGACTCACATTCTGCTTATGATGTTTTATGTTGTTTATTGTAATTACATTGTTTTACAGGACAAACAATGCAATGTCTCAATACCTTGTTGAATTTACTACTAAAAACTATAAACATTAAAAAAGAGAACACCTTTATTGGATCCCACCAGCCTAGATAATGTACATTCAGTGTAGGGTCACTGAGAGGTGACTAGCGCAGCCTGAGGATGAACTAAACCCAGGAGTAGCCTAACAGCAGGTAAACTACACAGCAGAATAGGGCTTGAAAATCAAAGGCTTCAGCTAGCAGGCTTTATCACTGCTCTGACCCACTTTCACCCACAATAAGGAGACTTACAAGCAGCAAGGTCCTTCTAGAGGCTTTATCTTCAGTTCCAGTACAAAACAAATATATATATTATACAGAATATATACAGCAAAACTCAATAACAACTGTAACAGCAATTCTTCAAACATCCAAGACTTCTCAATACCAACCCACCACAGTAACTCGCACAGAGTGTATCTTTATAGGAGTGTTTGGCTAGTCATCTTCTGCCTAGCCACAGCTGTCCACACACCCATTTCAGCTGTGCTATCAGAATGATCTGTTGCTCCAACATTTTCTCTCTGCACTTAAAGGGATATTATCCTGGCAGATCATTATTGGTGAGTTTATTATCTTCTTTTGCTTATTAAAATCTTAGTGCAAGTGGTGGCCGTACAATTCCTATCTTTCCTGGCTCAAACTGATTACCTAGATTCATTCCATTCCCATGCATATGATTGGTTATGGGACAGAAAACAGCCTTGATTGTCCTTGATGGATGACCTACACGGGGAACTGGACAGCAGGAATACATCCTTCTTGGGTCAACTGGTCATCTCTGTAGCATTCAGTGATACTAATTTTGAGATCATTCTGGCCTTTGGCCAACATAGGACTTTGGGCACTGTTTTGCAGTGAATGTTCCCTGTGGGAATTGCTGAAGGACTGCTGCTCAGCCTCATTTGTTCCCTATGCTTTCGAATTTCTACAGAACTGTTCCTTATACTTTATAACATCTAGAGGAATTGGCTCTGGATGGTTTTCCAGCAATTTGGTTTTGGGAGTCATCAATATGTTGTTGAGACCTAGTTCTCTCTGACTTTATAGCTGACGTCAAGGAGGCTGTGGAAATTCTTAATATAGGACAGCTAAACTGGAATTGGGATTACAGCTGGTTCTAGATGGGTTCATACTCCTGCAAAACTAGATTTACTGTTTAAGGATACTCTTAGGCCCTTCATTGTTCCTGGAGGGCTCGATGGCTGCTATGGCTAGAAGTGCCCAGTTTCAGTTGGTGTTCCATCTGCATCGTTTCCTAGGTATGGCAGATCTGGCCACACTGATCAAATAAGTTCATAATTACCTCTCAATTAGATTACTGTAATGCTGTCTACATAGAGCTGCCTTTGCAAAAGAGTTTGGAAGATACAGTTAGTGCAAACTGTGGCAGCAGACTGCTGTCAGATATGTGCATACATATCACTGTTTTTTTTAACCAACCTGCACTGCCTTCCAGATGCTACAAAGCCTGAATACCTTGGGGCTGGGATTTCATAAAGATGGTCTCCTACCATATTAACCTGCCTGCTGTTACACATCCTTAAGTGGAGACCCTGCCATGTGCCCCATCACTACAAGAAGCTAGGTTGGTGAGCCCATGAGGTAGGGCTTTCTTTGTAGTGGCATCCTGGCTGTAGATACCCCCCCCACACACACACATAGACACAAAGGAAGTCAGACTGTCTCCTTCCCTCTTGAATTTCCACCAGGCTGCAAAGACTGTACTGTTTCATACGGGCTTTGGTCCTTAAAATCAGGATGACCTTTTTATTGTTTTAGGAATGTGTATTTTAATTAATTAATTAATTAAAAAAGATGGTTTAGCCTGTTTTTTTAAAAAAGTGACTTTTACTCTTTTTTCCCTTTGGTTAGGTACCCTGCCAAGTTGTGAGGTGATAAACAAGGATACAAACAAACAAACAAAATAAATATCTAGGGTTCTTTTCTCTGTTGGGCTTGATCCATCATCAAAGAAGCCTGGGAACCCATTGTCACTGAGTGACAGCAGATAGACAGACAGACACTTTATTTTGGCCATTGGCCAGTAAGATAAAATAATAAATACAACCGTAAGTTTTAGTAAAAACTGATAAAAGAAAACAGCAACAACAGCAGAGTTTAGATGACTCACATCAGCCACTATTTCTTACCTTTTAGGGTTGTAACTTGCACATAACATAAAAAACTTTGCTACTTTGAACATAATAACCATTTGCTCCTGATTATCCAGCAAATAACGCAAATAGAAGGCATCAGAATGGCCCGGGAATTTAATTAGCAGGGGGGTAATCATCTGTTGTCTCATATCTCTATAAAACTGACAATACAAGAGAACATGGGCTGTGGTTTCTACAGCACCAGTGTTGCAAGGGCAGAGTCACAACTCATAAGGAATTTTTGCATATTTCCCTTCTAACAGCACTGTAAGAACATTAAAATGAGCCATAGACAAGGCTCTCCTAAATTTAGGCACAGTAACATAGTGTAAATATGAGGCCAGTTTAAGAATCATCACATGAATGTTAACAAATGTGTATTTGGAAAGGTCATCAATTTTTAATTGACCCTCTATATCCAGTATCCTTTGTTTCACTATCGATTTTGCTTGTTGTACTCCTAACTGTAGAATAATGTCACTCACCAGTCCACAACAACTCAATTTCTGGAGTATAGCTGTTTTCCATGAGGATTTAAAATTATGCTTCAAAATTAACTGAGTCAGGCCCTCAGGATTACTGTGTAATTTTAGCCAGTAAGTAAAGATGTTCAACCAGATACTTGATTTCAATTTACTAACATCTGCCTCCCTTCGCAAGACTGCTTTAGGAACACATCAAGCAACCTGAAATACACTTCTCAGAAACTTTGTTTGAACTCTTTCCAAAGAGGTCATGTTACTGTAAAACCTCAACTGAGCCCTGTATAGTAGCTGGGCTTGAGCTTTAGCAATAAACAGTTTGATTGCAGCGGGAATGAACTGTGCTCCTTTTGTGAAGTAATATTTTTGCATAGCTGTTATAAATCTCTAAGCATTATGAGACACATAGTTTGAATGAGTGTTCCTACTTCCTGAGGCTTGGTAAACTATTACCAAATATTTAAAAAACTTGACTTGCTCGATTGATTGCCCTCCTATGATCCAACTCCTTTGCCTCAGATGTTTTGAATTATGATGTTTTGAGAAAATAAGGATCTTAGTCTTGGTGTAATTTACTGTTAATTCCTCTTTGACACAGTACTGCATAAGGGTCCTAAGGGCTCTGTTAAGGCCAACTGGGGTCAGTGAGACAATTACTGCATCGTCAGCATAAAGTAGTAAACTAAAATGTCTATGGGCAAGTTTAGGTGGATGGTAAGAATAATTACTTAAGTGAGGGATCAGGGAATTTATGTAATAGTTAAATAGGAGTGGTGACAGTACACATTACTGTCTGATTCCTTTCTGTACTTTTATTTCTTTGGTAACATGTCCTTGGTTGCTAAATCTGACCTTCAGGCTGGTATTCTCATGGATTTTAATAAGCAGTAGGAGTAAACACTTATCTATTGTGGAATTTTTGAGTTTCATCCACAGTATAGATCTAGATATTGAGTTGAATGCTGCCTTAAAGTCAATAAATGCTGCAAATAGGGCTTGACCAGCTTGATGGGAATCTCTATGATTCTATGATTCAGTTGAAAGTCTAGGACATTGGGCACACACAATGTATGAGAGACTGAATCATAGTAAAACAGAAGTCAAAGCCCGAGCTGTCATTATGGGGATAAAGAGTAGTATCATGACTCACTATTTTTTGAAATCTAGTTCCTTATGATATCAACAATGCCATACCTGTCATACTGCACATTTATAGTACTATGATTCCACTTTAACTGCCCTGGCAACATCCTATGGAATCTTGAGATTTGCAGTTTAGGAACAGGTATTGAGAATTCTCAGCTAAAGAATTGTAGTGCCTCACCAAACCACAAACCACAGAATTCCATAAGATGCAGCTTTGGCAGTTAAAGTAGAATCAGCACTATATGCAGTGTGAAAGGGGCCATAGTCAATGGATACAATCCTCCTCAATTAAATTTAATGATATTTATCAGGCTAGATTGCAGCTTATGGAGCCTCACCAAATAGCCCCTAAAATCTGTTCCAGAGGGATGGAGAATATACTGGACCAGTTTTTTAGCACCAAGGAGAACTGCAGTGTGAGGGCTTTTTCAAACAGGGGAAGAAAAAAAAAAAACCCTGCCATGGTTGGGAGGTGGATGGCACTGTCTCGCTTACAGCACTCTATTTCAGATGACACTGTTCTTCTCCCGATCTTCCCCCATGCTTCCTCTGTGCCGGGGGAGCAAGAAACATGCCACTTTTTATTGATGGAGGTTCTCCGTTTCTGAAGCATGGAGGAAGCACAGGGGAAGGTCGGGAGGAGGATGGCGGAGTCCGAAACAGAGAGCTGTAAGCGAGACAGTGCCGTCCTCCTCCTGACCTCAGCAGGGTTTTTTTTCCCACTTGAAAAAGTCCTGAAAGAGTCCAAAATTTTTTCTTTTTCTATGAGATGGATTTAGTCCCAATTACCTCTTTTAGCTTATATTCCCATGGTTTCTAAATCTTTTTCAGGATATATTTACAGTTGTCCAATGAATGTAGGTGGGAAGGGGTTGGAGCCTGCCACCATGATGTTGTCAATTGTTTACCCTTACACACACACACACACACACACACACACACATTATTCTCACACCAAATGCTTGAAAGTAGCTTAACCCCCCCCCACAGTAATCTCCAAATGAATCAAGGCTGTTTACCAAGGGCAGATATACCACCAGAATTACTTCCTGAAAGCTGGGATTCTTAAACTGGGATATTTACCTGTTATGTGCTCATTTCCATCTTGTCATTATATACAGCAAAACACATTTACCCTGGGAAATAAAATCTGGATGCCATTAAGAACACACACACAAAATGATGATTATTTAACCTATGAGCATTCTCTCATTTCCAGTGAAGAGAAATGAGGGTTCTGTCACCTCTGGTACCAAAATGTCTTTGGCCAAACCAACTTGGAATTTGATAACAATATTAAGACACCTGAAACTTGTTCATTTAAGCAAGTTCACACAAAATAATAGGGCCCCTTAGCTGCACTGAAGTGGCAAACCCTCCTTGTGGGGAAAGGCAGGGCCCTAATTGTTGTTGTGTGCCTTCAAATAATTTTTGACTTATGGTGACCCTAAGGCAAAACTATCACAGGTTTTCTTGGCAAGGTTTGTTTGTGGGAGGGGGTTGCCTTTTCCTTCCTCTAAGGCTGAGAGAATATGACAGAGGCAGACTATAGTAGGATTGAGAGAGAGAGAGAGAGAGAGACTTACAAGTTATTTCCTATAGTTTTGGGCCTCTTTGACTAAAAACATAGTTGCCTTGACATCTATACTCTGAAGAATGTTTGCAGAGCAGTTAAGGTCTGAACTGTGACAACAGAATCACCACTTCTACTGTGCTGACAGAAATCGTGTGTTAACTAAAATCCCACTTTATAGAATAATAAAAATAGGATGAAAAACCTTGTTGGCCCCAGTTCCAACCAATATTAGTCACACATAAGTCTATGTGAAATTAGTGTAGCTTACATTAGTTGTGTGTCATGTTGCAATGAGTTAACTTATGTGAAAACATCATTTAAAAGATGTATCACACTTTTAAACTATCTCAGTTTTCATGGAGATCAAAATGATTCTAGTACTTTCTGCAAAGGAAGGCCCATGAACTTCTTTCAGGAGAGCCAATGAAAGACAAGTGTCATTTCGTCCAGATACTGGTACTGCTACCACTGGATTATGTCTTAACTGTGGGACTTCTGTGGAAGATCTATCTCCTTGGAGACCTTGGCCCATGAACTGTGACCCAACAGTTTTCTGCCAGCAAGTGCCACCCACTCAGCTGTAGCAGCTGAGGGAGCTGCCAGGGAAAAGCAAGAGTCCTGTAGAGGTGGACCCATCACCACCCGAGCTGCCACTGATGGGGGAGATTGGCCCTTTGGGTAACCCACTTTGGGGGAGCACAATGGCCAGGGCCTGTCCTGTTGCTGAGAAGAAGGGGAGGGTTGTATACCATCCATATTTATTTTTAGTCTGTCTGGATCTAAGGATGTGTTTCCAAAAGAGGAAGGTCTCAGGGAATAGATCTCACAATTGTACAGAGCAGAGAGAATGCTATGGAAAGGGGAGACAGTTGTACTTTAACAGGAGAGGAAATAACAACAATATTCTAGTTGCCCCCAAACTGTCCCCCCCATCTAAATAACTTGAATAGCCTTGGTGATGGCCCCACTGGGTTGAAAATGTTGCTAATGAAGGCCAGGCCACTGAATGGGTTTGAGGGTGGGGTAACTGGGATTTGGGATTCTATTGGTGCTCCATTGCTCAACAGTTCCATTTCTAAACTATCAGGGTTAGCGTGGTGGCCCTTGTCTTGTGGCACTTTGGGACTTCAGCATCCATGTTGAGAGTGCCTTGTCAGGAGTGGCTCAGGACTTCATGACTGCCATATCAACCATGGATCTGTCCAAAGTGATGTCTGTCCCCATTAGTGGGTACTATGGACGTTGTTTTCTGTGTAGGATGGGGTTCTGGTGATCTGAGAGTGAGGGACTGTCTATAGTTCCATTGTCATTGACAAATCATTACCTGGTGGGATTTTAACTTGCTAGGACTCAAAACTTCTGCAGGAAGGAGGGGACTGATTAAGATGGTCTGCCACAGGAAGTTTCTAGATCCATATGGTTTCCTGATGGTTCTTGGGGAGTATCCTGTCTCCTCTGCAGGTGATCCGGTTGAAGCTTTGGTCAACCAGGGAAACAGATAAATGGTCAGTGTTGTGGATATGATCATACCTGAATATCCCTTCCCAGAGTAGAGTCAAACCAGTCCCCTGGTTTTCCAGGGAATTGGCAACAATGAAATGAGTGAGAGTGGTTGGAGTGGGCCTACTTTGCAACAATATGGGCATTAAAAAGAATTCTTATCTGCTACCATTACATCTGTGAGGACCCAGCTGGCAGAGCTGTTTCAAGTAGTCAGGGGTCTTCTAAGCACTAGGGCATGAAAGGAGAATCCAGACCACTTGGCAGCCACTGTGAACAACTTGCTTATCACTTACCAGATAAAATTGCTCAGATGGACTCTGATTTGAATACTCTAATTAAGACAGCTCCAGTGAATATAAAATTGAACTCTAATTGTCTAGTGATGATGGACACTTTCAATATGTTCAGCCCAGGGAAGCGGAAAGGTGAGGGCCGCCACATGTGTATTAGACTCTTGTCCTTTCTAGGTTATTAAAAAAGCCAGAGGGGAGACTTGCTGAATGAGTAGAGAGAGTGGATAATACCTTGCTTAAAAAAGACCACGTTCCATTGAGTATAAAGGAGGCAGTTATAAGATATTTATTTGAAAAAGTTTTCTCTGGATCCCACTGTCCATTTTCCCTGGATAACTACTGTCCGTTTTCCAATATTCCATTTTTGGAAATGGTCCTGGAGTGTGTGGTGACCACTCAGTTCCAGGGGTGCCTGGATGAGATGTGTTATATAGATCTATTTCAGGCTGGTTTCAGCCCTGGCTATTGGTAAAGAGGGTTTTGGTTACCTTGGTGGATGACCTACAGCAGGAACTGGACAGGAGGAATGCATCCTTGTTGATTCTGTTGGACATTTTGGCAGCTTTTGATAGCATCAGCTATGCTATCTTTCTCCAATGCTTTGCTGGGAGGCACTCTTCATTCTTGGAGAGGCAAACCACTAAGCGGTGTTGGGGGACTCCTGTTTGTCTCCTTTACCACTGACCTGTGGGTTCTATTGGGATTCTGTTTTGTCCCCCATGATATTTAACAAACACATGAAACTTCTGGGAGAGGTTGTCCAAAGGTTTCAGGTCCAGTGCAATCAATACACAAATCACACCCACTCTTCTATTCCTTTCCATCTCAATCCAAGGAAGCTACCTTGGTTATAAACTGGCGTTTGTCATCAGTAATGGAGTGGATGAGGACAAACAAATTGAAATCTAATTCATACAAGACAGAGGCGGGTCAAAGAACAGTGATTGAGCCTGTGCTGGATGGAGTTATACTCCCTTTGGAAACAGAGATTTGTAGCTTCCGTGTAATAATAATAATAATAATAATAATAATAATAATAATGTATTTATTTTTACCCCACCCCTCTGTTAAAAACAATCGGGGCGGCTTACAACAATTAAAATACAACAATGCTGACTAAAATCCTGTCCTCAACCCTGAGCCTGGAAACTCAGGTTTTAGCAGTGGCCAGAAGTGCATTCACGCAGTTAAGGCTTGTGCACCATTCCTTGAGGAGTCAAATTTGGCCACAGTGACACTTACCTTAGTTGCATTCTGTTTGGATTATTGCAGTGTGCTTTATGTGGGACTACCTTTGAAGAGTGTTCAGAAACTTGAGCTAGTCCAAACAACTGCAGTCACTTAGTTAACTGAAGCTGGCTACAGGGAGCAACTTCTTTGTTGCAACTGCTCAATGGGCTGTTTGTGGGCACAATTCACAGTGCTGTCTATATCCTAGAAAGTCCTATATAGCTCAGGTCCAGGATATATTACCATATCTCTTAGCAGAAAAAGCTTGCCCATGTCTTGAGATCTTCTGCAGAGACCCTTCTTTCTCTCTTACCAACCTCACATATACATCTGGTGGAACACAGGAGAGGGCCTTCTTTGTAGCTCCTTGCAGGCTCACTAAGAGAGTTTATGCTGGTGATTGTGATGTCATCAGTATGCATTTGAAAATGTTGTTTGGTTTATTGATTATATATTAGAGTATGAGGTAAGTAGCTATTGGTGTAGAGAATGGAATGTTGGAGTGAATGCTGATTGGTGGAATGTTTGGGGAGATTTACATAAGACTGGGTTATGACAGTTGGTGATTGATAGTTGGGAGAATGACAGTTGAGTGGGGAGCTAGTTAGCCTAGGGTTTGAGTAGAGTGCAGATAGAAAATGGTTTGAGTTATACTAGGTTGGATTGAGATAGGGAGTTTGAGTTGAGTGATTGGTGAGGATCTCAGCGTAAGAGGAATGAAAAGGAGTGTGGTGTTTTAAATGTAATAAATGAATAATCTGCTATTTAACACACACACACACCGCTTTTCTTCACAAATGAAGGTTCAAAAAGGACTCATCCCATGTTATCTGCAAGCGCACTGATGACTGAAAAGACCAATCTGAGATAAACAAGTCCGGTTGCAGAAAGCACAGGAGAGGGTCCCCTTGGGTGATGTTTCCGAGTTGTGATTCTTTCTGCGTTGTTGTTTCTCTTCAAGACATGTTCGGCGTGAGTTCTCAAATACAGCTGCAGCATTGTGGATAGTGTGTCTCCATGCCTCCCGATGTGAAGCCAGGGTGGACCATTTTGGTGATCAATTTGGCCAAGCCTGAGATGTTGTTTCAGGAAATCATTGTATCGCTTTTTTTAAATGCGCCTCTTATGCTGACCCATGGCGAGTTCACCGTAGATTACTATTTTGGGAAGGCGATGGTCCTCCATCCTGCCCTGCCCAGCTCAGCTGTGTTCTCAATATCATGGCCTCAATGCTGGTGATCCCTGCTTTCTCAAGGACAGCAACATTTGTCACATAGTCAGTCCAGTGTATATTTAGGATTGTACATATACAGCGCTGATGAAAACGTTTTTATTTATTTATTTATTTATTTATTTATACCCCGCTCTTCAGCCTCAAGGCTATCAGAGTGGCTTACAAATTGTTTTAAGCAATAGCTATTTACACATCTACACTGGGTTAAGCAGTTTCCAATGTGTGTTAGCTAATTGCCCCCCACAAGCTGGGTACTCATTTTACCGACCTACAAAAGGATAGAAGGCTGAGTGAACCTTGGAGCCTGCTGGAATCAAACTTGCAATGTGATGACTTGCAGCACTGGCATTTAACCACTGTGCCACCAGGGCTCCATTAGAGGAGTCATAAGTGTTGGCTATAGGTGACCCTTGTTTCAGACCCATAAAGGAGAATAGACAGTACAGTGGCTCTATACACACTGATTTTTGTACTTCGCCTCAGGTGTTTGTTACTCCAGACTCTTTTGTAAAGTCTTCCAAATGAGCTATATGCCTTTGCTAATCTGTGATCGATCTCTTTGTCAATCTTGGCATCTGGCACACACACACACACACACATATATATATAAGCTTTTGGCTCTCGGAAACACTATCTGTTTGAGAGTGTGGATTCAGACAAGCTGTCTCTGCTGGCAATAGTGAATATAGAGTGGTGGTATGTACTGAAGTTAGGTGCTGCATAAATCTTCATACGTACCTTGAGAACATTTAGTTAGTCCAATGTTGGTGTCTCGGGATCAGGGAAAGCCCTCACTCTCAGTAATTATAGCGAGCATTGTGGAAACCTTCACAGTTAGTTGGTTAAACAGTGGAAACTTCACATTGGGCCACAGTGATGGAATTGCCTGAGGGGAATTTTCACAGTTGGTGGCATTGGTGGGATTGACCAAGTATAAACCCCAGAGTTGGTGGGGTAAGGGTTAGGAAACCCCTATATTTTGTGACCGCAGCAGTGGAACAAAGGATGAGCCCTCATATAAAGGGGGAAAACCCCACAGTGCCCTCTGCACTTTCCTTTCATAGGCAGATGGAAGCCTTTTTGTCTATGTGTTTTAACTGCTTCTAATTTTGTTGGTAGATTAATTATACTCTTTACCTTTGTATGTTGTAAAACTTTAGCTGCATCTGTTTAAACTTTTGTAAGCTGCCTTGAATCCCAGATTGGGGGGAAGGCAGGGTATGAAGATGATGATGATGATGATGGTTATGATGAAACAAAGTAAGATCAGCATTCAAAAACAAATTAAATTGACAGCAGAAAGCAGCAAAAATAGAGTCCTTAATTAGAACCTGTTGTTCTGTGCAACTGATAAATAGTTACAGTTTGTTAAAATTTATTTGTCATTAAAAGCTTAGTCAAAGACATTGTACTTGGCTAGACCTCAACAAGATAATAATGACTGGGAAGGCAAAGCTCCTTGGGAAGAAAACTCTGTAACTGTAGAGTGCCTGTCTCCCTGCATTACAATATAGTATCTGTTTGACCTTCAAGATGTACTTCGTAAAATTATAGTTTTAAAAATGAAGGGGATGATATAATGTATTTCAGGATTGTGTGTTCTACTAACATATAGATGGTGGGTGGGTCGCTTTAAATTCCAGTTCATAGGTTGTAAGTGCACCATAGCTCTTGATATCAAACTGATATTCTATACAACATCCAGTTCCAGCCGAAAAAATTGTCCAAATGTTACTGGATCTTATCTCTGTGGGGGAGTGGGGAGGAACCCTCATTAGTTTTTCTAGGGGCTTGACTACATGGGTGGGAAACCCACCTCATAGCTGAAACAGATTTCTTTGATCTACAGTGGCCCCATAAATGCCCTGTTCATCAGGCATCTCCAATTGTAGATCGGAATATCTTGCCACATTGTTAGTTGTGTCAGAGTAAAAGGACAGACCTATGCTGATCATGTGCCCTATACATCATACTGTTTCTGGCCACATGGCCAGGGCTGCTTTGGTGTGGGTTTTTCCCCCTCTTCTCTTGTGCATGTGAATATGCTGTCAGGGTAATGGAATATGCAGTCACAGAAAAATTATAATGTAAAGAGCTGACATGGTATAATGTGCTATTGCCTGCAGAGGCCAGCACTGAGCCAGCTACATGCAGCTGGCAAGTGTATCAAGATACTGTCTAGATGCTTCTGTGGGAACAGAAGCAGGGAGTAAACCTGCTATCTTTTTAGGAACATGTTGACTAGCCCATGTGTATGGGAATCACTGACTGTATAACCCATGAATGTACTGTATCTGTATCTTTATAACTAGATGTTCCCACACAGTGCTCTGACTTGGATTTTTTCTTTTAGACTGTGCACATGCACTCTAAGCTGCACAGTACTGGATAGTACTGTTATAACTGCTATGTTATATTGTCTATTTGTTTGGAGTTCCAGATTCATTGTATATATTACTTTAATATGCACCAATAAAGAAAAGTAGTTTTAGGCACAATCCCTGTGTCTGTGTTTTTATTTCTTCAGCCTGATGTCTGCTGCTTATTTGCTGCCTGATCCTCTTGATATGCTCAGAGGTACCAGTGTGGTACCATGACATATACATGTTCCCAGAGTACTGTATTACTGGATAAGCAGAGATGTTTATCCAGATGTGTGCACAATCATTTTTTAAAAAGTTTTTAGAATACCACCAGAACGGAATCCTGTGCACTGGAAGTTCTGCCCTGGGTTTGCTTTAAAACTAGTCCTTGGCTGCCACATGGCCCAAAATCTGGGTTTTTCCCCTCAAATCCAGAGCAAACTGCAAATTTTATAGACCAGGGGTTTCCTGCAGAAACCCTTGTGAAAATGTGCATCCTCGAAAATGTTGTGTGTCAACTTTGCCACAATACATGGTGAGTACGGGTTTATTGCTTATGTAGATAAGCACTAGGAGATGAGAGTGTTGTAGCCAAGATGTTGTCTTGATCTAGTAACTTTATGACAACAACAGTAATAATGAGGTATAGGAGATTTTCACACAGGGAAATTATTCCCCGGGGAGCTCGGGACAGAAACGGGGCTGTTCCAGTAGCAGCGCCCCGTTTTGCACGCCCCCTTCCTTCTCGCAATGTCCCGTTGTCTTTCCTCTGTGCTGCTTCCATTTCTCTCCCAGTAAGTTCTTTTTTAGTAAAAAATCACAGAACTTACTAGCAGGTAAATGGAAGCAGCACAGAGGGAAGAGGATGGGAGATCACGAGAAGGAAGGGGGGCGTGCGAAACAGGGCGATGCTACTGGAACAGCCCTGTTTCTGTCCTGATCTCTCCGGGGGAATAATTTCCCTGTGTGAAAATCTCCATACAGTGGAATAAAAGGTGCTCAGAAGGAAAATAAGAGAAGAAAATGGCTGTAAAATGCTTTAGAGTATGTTGTATTGTTGATGTTATATGTTATAGGGGATGAAACCAGGCCAGAGACCTGTCAGCTTCTATCAAGTAACCACTCATTTGTGTCCTGGGTGGTGCTAGTAGCCCCCCCTCCCTCCCCCTCTCTCTTTCTTTCTTTCCCTTGTTTTCTTTTTTCCCCCATCATGCTTCAAATACATATCCAAAGAACTGAATTTGCTCTCTACAGCTTTCTGAGCTGCTAAAGTGAGGCGATGTTATTTTTGTATTTTCTTCAGCCACAAATGGAATTATATTCAGAAGGAAATAGAAGTATATTTCTTTACATTATGGAGAAATTGGCACATGATTGCCTGCCTTAACTTTGTTGTTGAGATGTGACGAGCCTGCCATGACTAAATGACAGAAACTAAATAGCAATTCTGAGCCACATGTTAAAGACTTAAACACTTCTTTTTCAGTTGCAAGAAAAGCTATTAAATTGAATAGTGTTTTTTAAAAAAAAAATCTGAGGGGCTTTGCAGAATAGGAGAATGTGCAAGAAAATGATATTTTAGGTTTTCTTTACAAAATAAGATAAATGCCAGCTGAAGGATTTGTAAGTTGTGGCTTGGAGCAAGGCAGGATCAGTGGTCTCCAAACTTAATGGAGGCATGTGTTTAACTGATTGCTCTCTCATTCAGCATTTAGTCTTCTTGAGTGTTCTTCATAAACAGAATATTGTTAGAGAACAGGATGCTGTTTGCATGCTGGCTTCTCCTTCTTCTTCTTTTAATTATAATTTATTAAATTTTCAATATAGAAAAAACAATACAAACAACAAACCGAACAATAGAAGTTCAAATGAAGAACGGGAGGCATGTAGAGTAAGTTAAGACAAATCAAGTCCAATCTTTTCAAGAGGCAATGTCATGTGATGGAGAAGACATGTCCACTGAAAGCACACTTTTCCAGAAGCATCGATGATCCTTTGGCAGCTGCATAGATTGTGTTATGTGCATTAACATAGTCAATAAAAATCATCCAGTCTTCTAAAAAGGTTTGGAGGCTCTCAAAAATGCCTGGCCTTACTACCTTACTAGATAGAAATAAGCCTATACTGCTGATTGGCAAATTCTCATCTATATATGTGTCCATCACATTCTGTGGGAGTTGGATGACCACCACAAAGCAAATACTTCCACAAGTGTTCTCAAGCAAAGAGGAGGTTCTGTTTTGAAACTTTTTTCCACTTGTATATATTTTGTCTTGGATTGCAGCCTTTGTCTTCAGATGCTCCCTTGTGGTGGAAAGCCAAAGCCCAGTACACTGCTTGAGGAAGTACTAAAGGGCTTGGATATAGTCAGAAAATGGTTTGTTTCATTTTTCTTTGGGCAGCTGCTCACTATGCTACAAGATAATTTGTGTACAGGAACAGAAAAATCCAGGAATTAATGTTTTTAAACATTACAGTTAGAATCCCTTATCCACGGAGCCAATATCCACAGTTTCAGTTATTTATGGTTGAAAAAAACAGGGACACATACTGTAGGGGTAGACTGGAAAATGCCTAGAGATATCCTTTCTAGAATCTTCTAAGTCCTCCAGTGCAACTCTATGGTATGTTTGTATCAGAAGTTCTTTATTTTAATAGGGTTTGCTATTATCTGTGGTTTTCAGTATCCGCGGTAAGTTCAGGAACCAAACTGATGGTCTAACTGTACCATCTTTAATGATTCCTGGGACAAGTTGTGAGTTCAGTGACAAATGAGTGTGTGTAGAATGTTGTGCATGTTTTTCTTTTGTGCTGCATTATGATGTTTTTTGGGAAGTGTCTTATCGAATCATATTTCTTCCAGGTTTCAAATACGATTGCACTGATATCACAACACTGACATCATAACAGCCCAACGCCAACATAAAAGCATCCCATGGTGGTGAGATGCTGTTTGCTTAGGCATCCCAATAGCATATATTCTTTGGGAAATTTAAAAACAGTTTTAAAAGAAATTATCATGATTAAGCAGGAGGGAATCTTCTGCTTCCCCTCTTTCAATTTTTTAATGCAAGACTATTGTCGTCTTCCTCCTCCTCCTCCTCCTCCTCCACCTCTTCTTCTTCTTCTTCTTTTGTGTTCTTGTATTCTATGCAAGGCAAATCTTAGGTAACTTTCTTCCTCAAGTCCTTCAGGTTAAGGAGACAACTCCCAATAGAACAAGAGTGTAATTTGAATGCCATCTTAATGAAAATGAATGCAACAGCAAACAGTTTGCAAAGCACTGATGCTGGGGAGCATGAATAAAATTACTGAACAGAATGAATAGAACTTAGAGAATAGATGAATTCAATTAATTTTAAGCCCTTTGCAATAAATTTCCCATCCATAATCCAACTCCTCTTAATGCACACTACTAGTGTTAAAATATCCTTCAAAATTTCAAAGATGAAAAATGAAACAAATGCGGCCAAGCAACATCAGAGTGTGGTCAGGGTTTGAAAAGTTATTAATGACATCAATACTAGGAAAGATTCTAGAACAGATCATTAAACAGACAGTCTGTAACCACTTAGAAAGGAATGCTGTGATCACAAAAAGTCAACATGGATTTCTCAAAAACAAGTCATGCCAGACTAATCTCATTTCTCTTTTTTTGATAGAGTTACAAACTTGATAGATGAAGGGAATGCTGTGGATGTAGTGTATCTTGATTTCAGTTATGCTTTTGATAAGGTCCCCCATGATATTCTTGCAAAAAAATTAGTAACTTGTGAGCTAGACAATGCAACTGGGATGGCCTGGTTAATGGGGTGCAAGTGGTGGGATCCTTAGGTGAGAGTGATCATGTTCTCCTGGAGTTTGTTATACAATGGAAAGGAGAAGCCAGGCATAGTCAGACATGCATTCTTGACTTTAGGAGAGCTGATTTCAATAAACTCAGGGAAATACTGGGGGTGATCCCATGGTTAGGAATACTAAAAGAGAAGAGACTTCAAGATGGATGGGACTTTCTCAAAAGGGAGATACTGAAGGCACAATTTCAAACAGTACCATTGAGGAAGAAAAAAGGGAGGTGTCTCAAGAAACCAGGCTGGATGACTGAAGAACTTTCAACGGAGCTAAGTTTTAAACAGAACATGTCTAGGAAATGGAAAAAGGGGGAAATCACCAAAGAAGAATTCAAACAGATAGCAAACATGTGTATGAGTAAAGTCAAAAAAGCTAAAACGCAGAATGAGGTCAGGCTTGCTAGAGATGTTAAGAATAATAAAAAGGGTTTTTTTGGGGTATGTCTGCAGCAAAAGGAGGAAGAAGGAAATGTTAGGGCCACTACGTGGAGAAAATGGCAAAATGCTAACATGGGACAGAGAAAAGGCAGAATTACTCAACACCTTCTTTGCCTCAGTGTTTTCAGAAATGGAAAAGGGTGACCAACCTGAGGATAATGGCACAGAGGACACAAAAGGGGAAATCCAGCACAGAATAAGCAAAGAGGTAGTACAGGAATACCTTCTTAATCTAAATGAATTTAAATCTCCAGGACCAGATGAACTACATCCAAGAGAATTAAAAGAGCTGGCAAATGTAATCTCAGAGCCACTGGCAATAATCTTTGAGAACTCCTGGAGAACAGGAGTAGTCCCAGCAGACTGGAGGAGAGCAAACGTTGTCCCCATCTTCAAAAAGGGGGGAAAAAGAGGATCCCAACAATTATTGTCCAGTTAGTCTGACATCAATACCAGGGAAGATTCTAGAGCAGATCATTAAACAGAGAGTCTGTGAACATTTAGAAGGCAATGGCATAATCACAAAAAGTCAACATGGGTATTAGAGAAACAAATCATGCCAGACTAATCTGATCTCTTTTTTTGATAAAATTACCAGCTTGGTAGATGAAGGGGATGCTGTGGATATCGCATACCTTGATTTCAGTAAGGCCTTTGACAAGGTTCCCCATGACATTCTTGCAAACAAGCTTGTAAAATGTGGGCTAGACAAGTTAACTGTTAAATGGATTTGTAATTGGTTGACCGGCTGAACCCAAAGGGTGCTCTGCAGTGGCTCCTCTTGGTCTTGGAAAGATGTGACCAGTGGGGTGTCACAGGGTTCTGTCCTGTACCGAATGCTATTCAACATCTTTATCAATGATTTGGATGATGGAATTAGGGGCATACTTATCAAATTTGCAGATGACACCAAATTAGAAGGAATAGCTAATACCCTAGAGGACAGGATCAAAATTCAAAATGACCTGGATAGCTGGGCTAGAGCTGGGCCAAAGCTAACAAAATGAAATTCAATACGGAGAAATGTAAGGTACTGCACTTAGGGCGGAAAAATGAAATGCATAGATATAGGATGGGGGAGACCTGGCTGAACGAGACTACGTGCGAAATGGATCTAGGAGTCCTAATAGACCACAAGTTGAACATGAGTCAACAGTGTGATGTGGCAGCTAAAAAGGCCAATGCAATTTTGGGCTGCATCAATAGAAGTATAGTGTCTAGATCAAGGGAAGTAATAGTGCCACATCTGTCAGGGATGCTTTGATCATGATTTCCTGTGTGGCAGGGGGTTGGACTGGATGGTCCTCATGGTCTCTTCCAACTCTACAATTCTATGATTCTATGTTAGGTGGATTTGTAATTGATTGACTGGCCAAACCCAAAGGGTGGTCACCAAGAGGGGACATGATAGCCATGTTTAAATATTTGAAAGGATGTCATACTGAGGATGGGGCAAGCTTGTTTTCTGCTGCTCCTGACTAGGACACAGAGCAATGGGTTCAAACTACAAGAAAAGAGATTCCACCTAAACATTAGCAAGAACTTCCTGACAGTAAGACCTGTTCAGAAGTGGAATACACTGCCTCATAGTGTGGTGGATTCTCCTTCTTTGGAGGTTTTCAAACAGAGTCTGGATGGCCATCTGTTGGGAATTGGTTGTATATTCCTGCATGGCAGGGGGTTGGACTGGATGGCCCTTGTGGTCTCTTCCAACTCTATGATTCTATGAGTAAAAACAGACAAACTAAGAGTGGCTGCAGCAGTATGCTTTTGCCTGAGCCTATAGGGAATTTCACTTCCTCCTTTCCTCTTCCCCCTGTTGAGTTAATTGATTGCAAACTACTTCTGCACTAATTTGAAGCAATGGACGTAAGCTGAGGACAATGAAAAGTGGAGGAAGAGAGGGAAACTGGGACAGTTTTAAAACAGCTGAAAAAGTAGGATTGTCCCTGCCGCTCTGTGACGGTATGTGTTAATACTTGTTTAGCAGCTCCAGATGAGGTTGCATACTCACATCTATGGATGTATTTGTCAAGTGCAAGGGGATAGGGTTGCCAGTCTGGCAGTTCACATGCCTTGAGACTTAAGGGCCCAAACCTGTGACCCAGGGACATCTCATGGTGGTATTATTAACCATAATACTTTAAGTTTCAGACTCATTTACTCAAAGTATAGCATTCAAATAAGGCACACAAACTCTAACAAATGAGAATATATTCCATGGGATGGAAATTAATTTTCTGAGCTCTGCTTTGAACCACACTTCTCCACTTTCCCAAGTACTGCTTTTAACAATACATGGAAACTGTAGCTCAAACAAACCAACTTTTACAAGCAAAAGGCCAATCTTTCACACATTCTTCTGAGGGATTTCTTCCATTAGTCATTGCCTGTAACTGGCCAGATTTTCCTTTTGTATTTGCTTCCTTTCTCCCTTCCTTCCAACAGTCAGGTTCAGGGATCCTCCTTCTAAAACAGTAATTATCAAAATCAAAACCAAAACAATGCTACTAAAAATCACCAAATTTGGTAGGGATGTGACAACTATGACAATGAAGCTTATACTCAGCAGGGCAATAGAAAACAACACTGTGTGTTTATTCCTACACTACGGAGTTTAATGGGCCCTAGAACTATAAATTGCCAAGAATCTGAGATATCCTAGTAATGGTTTCAAGTTTTTGTTTAAGGACTGGGCAAATGAAAAACAGTTGGAGAGACAGAGAGGGAAAGAGGAGAAGGAAGATGATGAGTGTAGTTGGAGGAGGCAGGTGTTGAATGAGAATGTGTGTGAGAGAGAAAGAAAGAAGGAGGGAGAAGGAAAATTTAGCCTGGAGACTTGTAGGGAAAGAGATAGTAGAGAAAGAGGACAAGAAAGACTGAAAGAGAGAGACTAGGGAATGAAGAAGACAGTGAGTATAGGCACCTTGCATGGGGGAGGAGAAAAAGAAAGAGAGAGAGAGAGAAGACATGGGTGGCGAGGAGGAGAAGATGAGAAAGGAGGAGAAAGTCAGAGAAAGTAATCGAGTATTAAAGAGAACTGAAGGGTACCTAAGCCAAGCTGAAGAAGGACGTTAATGCCACAGTTTTTGTTAACAGTGGTACAACCCCTGTGTGTTTCAGACTAAGAAAAACAATTATATTGGAGCTTTCCCATTTAGTGAAAGATTAGGAAGGTGGAACAGAACTTGAAAAATAAAAAATAACAAAGCAGTAGTCCTGTAGCACCATATTAAGTTACTCCTGGGGCAGCTAATACTGAAGCAGCATTTTCCTGTACTGACCATTCCTTCTTGCTGAGCCTTGGTGCCAGCTACCATCAAGAAATGGAAGAATCTAGAAAACCCACTTGTAAGTAGCTTGCAGTGGCAGAGTACAGCAATTCAGTTGTGTGTGTTTTTAAAGTATTGTTGAGGCGGCACTGTCATCCTGAGATTGCCCTTGCTCTCAGGCCCAGAGAAGAAGGGCCAGGCCCTGAGATCTGGGAACTATAGAGTCAGATGAGAAGCATTATGCTTTCAGAAATGTTTCCTAGTCCAGAAAGGGAAGTGCTGTGTTTGGAAACATGTTTCCACCAGTTCATGTTTCTTCTTGGATTGCAGCATCTGTCTTTTGATTCTCTCTTTTCCTTGAAAGCCACAGTCCAATAAGCTGCTTTAGGAAGTGATCATGGGGTTGGGTGCAGCCAGAAAAAAAATAATTTATTTTTTCTTAGAGCAGCTGCTCTCTATGCAACATTAGTCAGAATTCTCTAAAATAATGATTTGCCTACAGGAATAGAACAGAAAAATCCAGGATTAATGTTTATAAATCTGATGATTCCCAGGACATGTTATAAACACAAGGATAGCAGGACTCTATTTACAAAGAAAATGCAGCATTATTTTAATATGATCTGATCTAAATGTACTTTATTTTGATAACAGCCATTGGGCTCTAATGATATTTGCATATGAGGATCACCAGATTGTGGTACTGCATTCTTTATACTACTAAATGTTTTAGATGTTCTGGTATGGACACGACTTACATAGAAGGCTTGAGCAAAAATGACATGCCTGTTAGAGGGGAAAAAATAGCACATCCATCAAGCAAAAATTATGTCTCTATCTGTTGCAGCAGCATCTAAAAATACATAATTGCTTTATTGAATTACTTTCTGCTTAATAATAATGGCAATGGTTATTAATTAGTATAGTTATTCATCCATTTTGTACTATAAGCTGGGTGGCGACTAACAATGCTGAAATGGTACATTCAATATGACAAATACTATGTATAGTCAGTATATGACGATGGATGGTTCTACCCCTGCAGAAGGAGAGATTTGTGATGTCCACTTAATCTGCATAGCATGGAAAGTACAAGAATTTGTACATGGTGATGCAGCACTGGTAAATAGTGGCCTGCCAGGAGACCTGAAGTTCTTGGTACCTCCATTGCTTACTCCCAGCCATTCTCATTATTTTATTTAGACAGCTAGAGTCTTGGGGGAAGGAGATATGCCTTTTTCAGGCTCTACAGGCCAGCCACTAGGGAGTGAGGTCATAAGGGGTGATGAAGTTAGTCTCCACTGTTGAACATAATCTTAACAGTTCATACCAGTAAGCCAGGTGGGCCTTGACAGGTGGCACATTCATTATGAAAGAAATGGGTTCAGGGTGAGCCCAAGACATTTGGTGCATGATGCCAGGATGAATATCTGTTGCTTGCTACAGAAGAGGCACTGGAAGTGGATATAAGGTGGCAAGATAAGAACAAAAAATAATTATTGGGCCTCCTCCTTGGTTGGAGGAGGATGAGAGGGCACAACCCCTAGCCCTGAAGAAAACTTACTGGTCTTAGCCCTTCCCAGCAGGGTGCCCTCCTCACCACATTGCCCTTTCTAGCCATGACCCTGCCTTATAAACTTGTGGTGGATAGTCCCCTTGCTGGGCCAGCCTGACTTGGGCCTTAGCTTTCTTGTAAGGGTCTTTGCTTTTCCAGGTCTGGATAGATGGTTTGGACAACAACAGTGGAGCTGCAATTGACAGATGCTTCCCTTCCCCACCCAAGCCCTTGACAGCTTCTTTCTGCTACTAAAGCTGAGCCTGAATGAGAAGGTGGACTTGCTGGTACCAAACAGTAAATGTGATTCTGCTATTTGCATGGAGAAGTGGGGATCTTGGAAGGAAAGATTGGTGTGTTGAGAGGGTGATAGCACTATTTGCTTTTCAAATGTATATGGTTTGGGGAGTCGGCTTTCTTGAGTTATATGGGTTACTTAATGAAATTAAAATTATAATGTGAGGTGAAATAGATGCTAAAAGGTGAAATAGATCAAGAGTTCAGAAGTTTATATATAGCACTGGTAATATGTATCTTGTGTGGCATCTTTTCCCAGGGCTTCAGTTTTAACTAATATTTTATAGGCATAATGTCCAACAAATTCTCTTGGGTTCTTTCGTATCAGGACAAGAAAAGGCTACATTTTCCCCCAGTAGAAGGTCTATTAATTGGGGCTGTCCAGGGTAAATTTGAATAATCTGTGGGTAAGAAACTCTACCTAAGGAAAACCCTTAAAAATGTACGGGGGTCACCATAAGTCAACAGGCAATTTGAACACACACACACACACACACATGAAACCCCCAAACATTTTAAAATGACCATTAAATAGTCAATGTGGCTTCTCTCATAACTGAGGAGAGATAGGGCAATGTGTCAGTTTTGCTTTCTCCCATAGCTGAACTTTGCACATGTTGGTAAATTAAAAACACAAGCTAAAACAAAATTCTCATCATCCTGGTTGCTGTTATTAATTGCTGTCGGGTTGGCTTTGACTTATTACAACCCTATGAATGAGAGACTGCCAAGAGACCCTGTTATTAATGGTCCTCTTATGATTTTCTAAATTCAGGGCTGTGGCTTCCTTGATTGAGTTTATTCAACTGTAATGCCTCTTCCTCTTTTCCTACTGCCTTCCACTTTGTTGCATCAAGGAAAGATTTGCTAAACTGTGCTTCCCAGATTGAAAACAATGCTCAGAAAAGTAATGATGGGAGAATTAATTTTAACTTGACAATAGCACATGTATATACACCTTGTAGACACCTTATTCTAGAGGCCCTGTTCTAGAACAGAGATTGAAAGTTTCAGGGGCCAGGATTTACAAGGTAGGGATGCCAGAGTGAAAAATGAGTGAGCTTTTGTATCTTTAATGGCTGCGAAGAAGAGGGAATTTCATTAGGTTACATAATCAGCAATCCCTGCTACATAAACAGAGTGGCCCAAAAGTAGGTATACAGTATAGTGTAGAGTTCTGTTCTCAGCTGTGATTCTGACTCCACCCACACATCTTCTACTCATACATTCTCTCTCCCTCCCATCGACATTCTAAAGAAATGTATACCTACTTTTGGGCCACCTGGTATATACCCTGAACCCCTTGGGGTGAATTCACTATTGTCAGTACCAGTAAATGTGTAGCTGCAGTGGCAACAACAATCACCCCCACCACATACACACATATTCCAGGATCATAATGCCATGTGTAAACAAGATACATAGGAAGTGCACACTTTGATTTAAAGAAAAAGTTGTGGAGTTTTGCTGCCAACATTATATACAACCAGACTATTAGCATAGACCTGGAAAGAGTGGGGGGTAAGAACAACCAGGGCACACAACCTGCAAGCCACATTCTGTTCACCCTTTCTATATAGTTTTAAAGTCCATTTTAAATTACCCTTACCCTTCCAGCACAAAAGACCTTGCACTATTGTTGCATGCAGGAAGCATGATATTTCTGTTAGTGACAGTATAAGCAGCTGCCAACATTCACAGCTTCTACGCATCAACACTGCTACCATCATATCCAGAACATTTTAACTGTCCCAAAGTCTAGCCTATTAGTGTTCATAGCTCTTCCATTTAGCCACTGGCATAGCTCTATGAAAACAGATTCATAAATAACTTGAGCTATCATAACAGGAGCTAAATGTGGTACAGCAGCCAGTGATAAAATAACACACAAATATATGTCCACAGCTGTTTTAAATAGCTAGCCCCTTTTTGATACAGGCATCCTGGGAAGAAATGTGTTTTTATAAGAGGAAAAGTCTGCTCTTTAGAGAAGCGGCAGCAGGGACTAGAAAATAAAGGGAAATACTCTCTTTGGAATCTCACCATTATATCACAATCGACAGCATTATCATAGTGCTGTTTTGCTCTGCACACCAATTACCTTTAATATGGAGTATATTAAATTGCATTCAGCAAATTCCAAAAGATAAGCTCAGATTCAATTATTGCCTCCATTAACTTGGCATATGCGCCTCAGATTGTGCAGATTTTTTTCGTTTGTGGCAAACAGCTTGCAGTGCTCTTCATGTCAAAACAAAACATTAAAAACACTTCCTTGTGTCCTGGGGTGTTATGTGCTGTTCTTCTGAAGCTCAGAAAAGAGTTGGAAAAACATTGAAATCCTTGAGCGAATATTAATACCTTCTTTCACCATGCCCACATTTCTTAGAACATCTCTGCATTTTATTACTCTAGCTTTGGGCATCGTCTAAAGAAAACAGAAGCATGAAAGACTTGTAGTTGGTTGTGATTTTGTCACAACATGGGGGAGAGGTGTCTTTGGTATATCTGAACACCATTATTTGACATTTAGAAGTAGGCAAAAAGCATATCTCAGTAGATGTTCATTAGAATTGCTTCACTGATTGAAAGTAAACATGCATGTGTAAATATTACTGAAGCAGAGCACCTGAAGTAATGGGAGATACATAAGTATTAACTAAAGGTGCATCCACACTACACAAATAATCCAGTTTGAAACTGGATTATTTGCCATGACTCTTTTGTATGGAATCCTGGGATATGTAGTTTGGTGAGGCACCAACACTATTTGGCAGAGAAGCTTACAGACCATGTAAAATGTGTAGTGTGGATTATGCAACAATTGGTTCAATGGGTCTAAATGAAGCTAGCAACTTCATTTAGGCAGAGTGTGTGAATCACGTGGTCCTGCAGATATTGCTGGACTTCAAGTCCCAGCAGTGCTAGCCAGCATAGCCAACAATAAGTTGTGCTGTTGGATTTGTAATCCAACACAGCTAGAAGGCTGAATGATTTAGGCCATAAATTCCATACGTTTCACAAGGCTTTCCTTAGAACTAGTAAGCCCTGGATGAGGACCACACTTTGAAATACTGTTCACACAACAATACTTGCTAGAAGACTTAAGAACATACTATCTGAAAGGTTGATTTTCTCATCTTATTTTGTTCACAAAAAATAATACATATATGTGCATGCATAATAAAACTGTGTTAGTCAATGAATAATATTCTGGTCTCTTTTGTGACATTAGGGGAGCAAGAAGAAGGTCATGCCATTTGGCTTAACCAGCTGAATTATCTTGCCTCCTGCATTGTTGGTATCCTGGGGCAAGGGAAATAGCATTGAACAGTGTACTGGAGCAGCTGCTCCGGGAACAGAAGGAACCAGATTGATCTCCTTTTCAAGCCTAATCCTGTCACAGAAGAAAGAACATACAGATCTTGACATCATCTGCTGGAAAAAAATATGAAGTACTCCCAAAGACAGGATTAGTAGTGCTTTTTAGCAGCTGGGCTGCAGGTATAGAAATAGCAGTTGTGCAGGAGCTAGCACGTGGGAGGCTCAGGGAGCCAATTTTCAACACCTGGGTTCCACCATGTGCAATCAGGTACATGCCTATCCACTCTGCCCATGTGTAAACAGACATGTGCATTACAAACCTGCTACTGGCTACATACTTCTGCTGCAATAGATAGATACATTTTCCATGTGATTAAAAGTGCTTTCCATCTATCCACTAGCATTCAATCACTTGTGCACAAAAACCAAGGACGGGAACACTAACATACAATAAGGTATTCTTGCATTAATGAATGAAGCCAAGATTAAACAAATTTACCTATATCATTTCTCTTGTTACAATAAGCCAGCTGGGTATTTTATCTTAGGACTTTATCAGACAAGCCTCTAAAAGCATTCTTTTGGCACCATATTCTACACCATTTTTGTTCTAGCAAAAGACCCCAAAATATCAAACCTAGCGGTAATCATGTGAGAAAGTGGGTTGGATGTCTGTGTTGATGGGAAAGCAAGATCTCAGTGGTTCTCATGAGAAGACATGAAAGTGGTTAAAAGTAAAAAAAAACAACAACAGCTAAAATAAAAAACAAAATGTACACACACACAAGCACTGAAACACACTTAAAAATTTGCCTGCAAAATGGGGAGGTTCATAAAAAGCGTGTCCCATTCCTAATTTTCCCATTCCCCCTGGAAGTGTTCTGGTTGGATCACCCAGTGATGCTGGAATCTTGTCAGCAAAATGGGCTGTGGTTTCACATGCTCGCAATCACAGCAAAAAATCTCCATGGCTGATCTATTGACAGCTTGGCCCAACAATAAAAAAGAACACCTTATTTTCAATATATGATCACAAAAGCACAACATCATCCATTATTGGTGCCCTTTCCTGTTCATTATGATGCTGCCACATTGCAGAAATGTCATAGTTTGGCACCATTTTAACTGCCATGGCTCAATGCTATGGAATTCTGGGATTTGTAGTTTTCTGAGCTATTTAGCTTTCTCTGTATGAGAGCCTGGGTGCCACAACAAACTACACATCCCAGGATTCCATAGGATGGAGCCATCATAGTTAAAGTGGTGTCAAACTGGATTACTTCTGTACTGCGTCAGCAGCCCTAATGATCCCAAAGCTTATTGTCATAGCAGACTTTCTTCCATTCAGTAAATTTTAACTCTTTCTGTCAACATTACCTGCTAATTCATTTCTTGACTGATAAAATGTAAACATAAATGGCAGAGATCCTGTTGTGAATGATTTTCTTCTCTACAAAGCTTTAACACTTTTTAAAAAACAAATCTACTAAAGCCTTTTTAGCCATTGTGAATATTATGGACATTATCTTATTAAGTGTATGAGATGGCCAAGTGATCTTATCTCTCTTTCTCTGGAAATAAATGACCATTTGGCCATCTTGGACACTTATTAAGGTAATCTCCATAAAGTAGACCATTACTACACTAAAGATAATGTCCATAAAGAGGGACAAAACCAGGGGGGGAGGGAGAGGTCTTTTTAAAGAATGAGTATTAAGATAGTTACATGGGTATTCTCATGTGCAAACTCAAGTGAAATCCTGTGTGAGAAAATACTGTAAGTGTAAATAGATTGTTTTAAAATATTTTTTTAAAGAAAAAGAGAGGGGGAAGGATAAGGTAAAACACCCTGCCTCCTTCTGATTTTTTTTTGTAAAAGTTGCCTCCTACTTTCGCATGAAAGAAGAGACATAGCAATGCCTTTTCCACAGTGAGTTAAGAATTTCACAATGGTTCAGCTCAAACCTGTGAGAGGTGGGTAACTTTGGGGATCTTTTCACCTTTTCACAGTATTGCAGAGAGCACTCCAGTTAAAATAAAACAAAGTATTTCATTTGAAATAACACAGAGCATATGCTAACATACAACACATACACTCCTAAGAACCACATGGGGCTATTGGAAAGAAAGGTGGGAAGGCTGGATACAGTGAGGTCTGGGGTGACAGGGTGATTGTTACCAATCTTGAGGAGGAGAGTTCTGTGCAGTGAAGATACTTGGACTGGCGTTTGAGGGTGGCACAGAGAATCCAGCAGAATGACAGGGACCATCTGTGGCACACCTGGATGGGGTCTGGGCAATAATATTTATACCCTATTTCATATCCTGAAGGGGTACTCTGGTTATGACAAAACCTGGATGGCTTTCCCACTGGATAGACAAAAGGAGCCAGAATTCAACTGGTTGCTTTGATTAAAACATTGATGGTCCTGGGACAACCTCATAAGGTTGGACAGGAGGGGGGGTGAGGAGAGATTTCTGTTATGTATTGAATGACAAATGGTCACTTGTTTGCATGATTGAATTATTGCTTGAAATGGCCAAGGCTAGAAGAAAAGATTAGCACATACCTCTTAATGACTGGGTCATTGGCGTAAAGTCATTATGGTGGGGGCTTTCTATATAATCTTAACTTGGGTTTCCCACCATTATATTTCTAGACACATTCCAGGTCATTGTGACCTTTCTCTGACCTCCAGTCTGCCTAACCTCCCAGCCAAAGTGACCCCCAAAAGTGTCTAATATGTTCAGTTATGGAATCTTGCGGGGAGGGGTAGTAGGGCATGCTAACAATATCTCTCTGGTTTCAGATCACATACACTTGTGGTACTACCAAGGGGGAACAAGACAAAAGGGTGTTTTGCAAGCATTTTGGCTCAAATTATCTGTCTCCATAAAGCTCATGTAGACATGAGGACATTCAGAGTATCACTTTACTTAGATGTCTAGCGAGAACTTCCCCTTGTGGTTTCAAACACAAACCTTAACTAGCACTGCACACCAGGGTTGTAAATCTCAGAATATATTGTTGCTAATGGCAATAATGAATAAGTTAAGCATTTTTTTCTCCCTGCTGCAAGAAGATTCTCAAAAACTGTGTCGTTTTCAAGGACCATTTGAAGGTTTGCAAAATCTGTATGTGGGGTTCTTGCTCAGAAAACAGCATTTTACATGCAGAAACACTGCTATCTGCACAGAAAATCATGTTTTGTGCACAGGAAACTTGCTTTCTGTGCTGAAAAATAATGTTCCAGTGCAGAAAATGACATGTCTGTGCAACTTTGAACACGTGTTTTTCACACAGAATAAGTCCCCAACTGTAAGGATTCTCATCCATTCAGCAGGCTCATCCTCATCAGGGTTCCCTGACACTTGGGAAACCCCCTTGGGATAATTCACTTGGGGTTTGAATACTTATGAATATTCTGCCCCCCCTACTCCAGACCCACAGCTGGAGGTTGCAGGACAAAGAACCCCACACAGATATATACACTACAAATTATAACTTCCATGGTCATCTTCCATTTCCCTAGCCATTTCCTTTGTTATATATGAACAGCTTCATACTTCATGGGTATGGGTTTAACATTCTTCTCTTCCAACAGAAGAGCAGGCAGAAGTACTTTTCACAGATAGGGAGCACCACCCTCACATGTGGTATAGTTCTCCACTGAGAGAGAACAAACCCTCTGCTCTAGCCACTGTTCTCTTGCAAGATCATATCCCTGATTTGTGGAGGGGAATGAGTAATGGATGAATGTGATGTGTTTTCAGGGCAGTCTCCTAATTTTTTTCAGACAGTCCATTGGCTCCTACTGTATTTATAGAATATGGAGGCATCATCATTGGCCCGGTCCTTCATTCCTGGGCTTGTTTTCATAGGACTTTATCAGATGCAGCAAAAATAATGGGATTACAATGTCACGGTAGTACGAAGGGCCCCACCATTGCACAATGTCATCGTCTTCACATGATTACTCTGTGCTCCTGCTACAAACAAGACATTGCTTCTAACTGACTGGACAAGCCATCAATAAATCATCAATATCACTTTTATCATGGTATCGCACAATCCTAAATATACACTGGACTGACTATGTGATGAATGTTGCTATCCTTGAGCAAGCAGGGATCACCAGCTTTGAGGCCATGATATTGAGAACATAGCTGCACTGGTCAGGGCACGTTTCTAGGATGGAGAACCATCGCCTCCAAAAAATAGTACCCTATGGTGAACTATGGTGAACAAGAGGGGCACTCCAAAAAAAGAGATACAAGGACTCCCTGAAACAACATCTCAGGCTCAGCCAAATTGATTGCCAACAATGGTCCGCCCTGGCCTCACATCAGGAGGCATGGAGATGCACTATGCACAATGCTGCAACCTTATTTGAGAACTCACGCCGAACAAGTCTTGAAGAGAAATGACAATGCAGAAAGAACCACAACCCGGAAACATCACCCAAGGAGACCTTCTGCTGTTCTTTCTGAAACTGGACTTGTTTATCTCAGATTGGCCTTTTTAGTCATCAGAGCACTTGCAGAAAGCGTGGGATGAGTCCTTCCTGAATCTTCATTTGTGAAGAAAAGCCAGAGAGAGAGACAAAGAGAGAGAGGGTGTATGAAACCATGTCCCATTGTAAATGCAAGATTACAGGATGAATGGGTGGTCCTCAGTGAGAAAACATCTGGGTGAGAATGCAAAAACAAAGCACAGGGCGCTCATTTTATGAACTGTCCCATTCGGTTTCAATGTTTTTAGGTTTGTTTCAGTGCTTGTGTGTTCATTTACTTTGGACTTTATCAGACATGGGGAAACACAGCAAAAAAAAAAAAAAAAAAAAAAAAAAACACATCCCAAACTGCATCAGAAGAACTCGACAATAACAGAAAGGGTGACATTATCAGACACCTGCATCCTCAACTGTTCCTGGTGCGTAGCACTGGCACGGATGAGGATTCACTTTTTATATTGATGGAGCTAAGCCATCAATAAAAAGAAATGCCTTATTCATGCCCACTATGCCCCCAGAACTCTGAAGGATGATGGCATCTGATAATGTCAACCATTTCTGATATTGCCACATTCTTGTGACGTGGTTTTTGCTGCGTCTGATAAAGTCCTTTGTTAATTAAGGTGTTTTTGGAGTTTTAAGCATGTTCGTGTCTTCTCACGAGAACCGCCAAAATCTCACCCATGTTAAATTGATGAAGTAAACTCAGGTTATTAAAGCACCAGTGATTATCCTGTGATAATTCCATGGTGGTTATTTTATGTGAATACAGTGATGTGTGATAGTAAGTATAATAATGCCACAATGTTTCTGCTATCCTCATTCATGGAATTAAAGTGTTTTTAGACACTCATCTGATAAAGTCCATATATGCTGGGGCCCCTATAATATTTATACCATTTTTCTTTAATCTTTTGCCTTTTCTTGTGCATTTCCCATCTCCTCTCATGGGTTGAGCCCATATTGGCGAAGGTAGTTGTTCTTCAGGTGTTGCCATGTGATATCTCTGGTCCCTATATCCTTAATACAGGGTTGCTCTGATCAGAAATTGCATTCTAAGGTATTTTGGTTTTGATTTATTGTCTGCTATACCCTTTTATGCAAAGCATGCAAAGTGCTAGAAGATTAAAATTGATAGCAACTCTAGTTAGGAACCAAAACTAGAGCTTATGTATTAAATGGATTTTCAGATTAATGGAAATGGTGTGAAACTGAAAATTTATGGGCTTATTCATTAAACTTCATCATGCCCTTTATAAATCCTTTATGCTTGGAGAAAATAAACGAAAACAACATTGGTGGAACATTTCTAAAGTGAATTAAATTTAGCATTAGTGCAGGATCAGTGCTTTTATTATTGGAGCCCTTCAAACTATTTCTGCACAATTCCCCATAGAAAAACTACAAAGCATAGAGCCAATACTGACATCTTAACCATGATTTCAAACAAAACACTTTAGTGAAATGGTCCTTTCTTTTCTGACACCCTCCGACCCAATATTGGTCTAGTTCAGTATGATATGGTTCACACAGGAGACAAATAATTTTAAATGGCTTTATGTGTACAAACCTTCTTGTACCTTCGCTTCGGTTCTCAGCAAGCTACACAGGTGAAATTCAAATTAGGGAAGCAGCAACATAGAATCAGCTGACCGTTCAAAGTGGCGATAAATAGTTGATTGAACTCCGGCTCAAAACATACATTTTTTTTTTATTTAAATGCAGCTGACATCAATTTAATGAATGTTGCCAGTCCCTGACTGTCTGGAAGATATATTTCCCCAGTTTACAAACATATACCAGTCAACACTAACAGATTTCGATAAGCATCTACATTCAACTAATGTATCTCGGAGGTTTTGGACACTCACAAAAGTTATCTTCAACACATTTCCTAATTTCAGATGTTCACTGTAACATGACATGAGACACATGCTGAGTAGAGATACCACTGAAATATGAATAGTCAGTTCATCATAGATAGACTGTAATAGTTTTTTAACTCCCAATAAACCTGGACTTTGAGTTCACAATTACTAATATTTTCATAATTCAAACCAAGATTGATTATGAGCTAATTTATGTTTTACGTATGGCTGCATGATTAAGTGTGTTGTATCGGCAACACAAGACCTTCTATGCCTGCAGGTAACATCCATTTATGTTCCTATGGGATTGTCTGTATGGTGAAAATATTCCTCATAGAATTCGAGGAGAATGCAATTTGTTTAAATGGGATCCTGCAACAATCTGCCATATTTGGAAGGAGGGGGGCCAAAAATGCCAAATATACTCCTCATAGAATTTGTGGAGAATACAGTTTGTCTACATGGGATCCTGCATCAATCTGCCATATTTGGAAGGGGGGGGGCAAAAATGCCAAATACTCCACAGGAAAAGCCTACACAGTTTTTCTCATTTTTAAAAAAAATCTCCAAAGGAAATGTGCATCCCCACTCATTGGGACAACTGATTCACTTTGATGTGCATTCCCGATAAGAGCGGAAGTGGAAAGCTTGCTGGCAAGGCAAGTGCCCCAAACCTCCACACTGGATTTTCATTGTAATGATTGTGCACTGAGGTGATGAAACAGCCTCTTCTCTCTCCTTTTCTGTTTGTTTAAGCGAAAACCGCATTTCTGCACCTTGGATATGCTTTTTAAAAAAATACTGTCCAACTGGTGGGAATAAAAACAAGAGTAATTCACTCATGCCCATTTGAACAACGAGTGTGGATAGCTTTGCATGCCTGCAATCTTGCCAAAAACTTGTGGAGACAAATGAAAGCTGCTGCGAATTGGCGTTAGTGCACATCAATCCACATTTCATAGCCTTGTATAGACAAGCCCTATGTCTGCTTCTTTATCTTCTGCTTGAGCTGGACCTGATGTACCCTCTTCTATGTCACATAAGTACAAAAATCAAAGCAAGACCTTTCAGTCTATTGCTCTAAAGAAGGTGAGTGGAACCAAAGTGAAGGACTGCTCAGCCAGCTTGTGAAGGCTGTAGACCCTTTAAAGCTGAAGACCCTTTAAAGTAGGAAATACATTCTTAGTATACAAACAAACAAATACTAGCAACGTAGTTCCAGAAAACAATGGGAATTGTAGTATGACACACCAGAGAGACCGGGCAGCCCTTTGCTCCAGTTGCTGTAATTTAGGCCATCATGAGGTTCTGTCAGTATACAGTATACAGTATACAATATACAATATACCTGAGGGTAGATTGAGACCCCCAGGGGATTCTTGGCAGGGGGAGGCTTGTGTCCTGCAGTATCCCCAAGTTTATGCTGATGTTCACAGCCAAAATATTTATATCACCTCTGATATCATAAGATCTCAGGAGAAACATATTTTTTGGTAATTGTACAAACAAGGAAATTAAAGGAATTGAGAACCCATTTCTGCAAAATATATGGGAAATATGGTATAAATATAAGAGAGAATTTTTGCCTATTGATTCAATATTAACACTGGTTTCGCCAGGCCTTTCCTGATTAGATCCCGGCCTCAGGAGCTCAGTCTCCTGGCTTTTTAAAATTATGTATATATTTGTTTTTAAATGTGTTTTTAGTTAGAAGGTTTTAATTTTATAGTGTTTAATGTGTTTTTATGGGAGAGGGTGGGGGTGGGTGGTGTTTTTAGTCATTATTATAATGTTTTAATTGTTGGAAGCCGCCCCGATTGTTTTTAGCAGAGGGGCGGGGTATAAATAAATATTATTATTATTATTATTATGGAAAAAATTCCCAAATAATTTGAAAGAAAAAATGGGAAAGGAATTAAAGAAAAGAGGAGTAGACAAAATAGAGGGATGGATAGGATGGATGAGTGAGAAAGGGAGTATAAGAGAGAAATTATGTGGAATAAAAATTTCATGGTTTAATTGCATAGAGTTAGAACAATGGATTAAAAATTGGAAAAAGAATCATAAAGAAACAATGGAATTTACAAAATTTGAAAATTTGGTGAAAAAAGGTGAAAAGAAGGATGACAATGAAAGTTTGAAAGGTATTACAAGTGAATTATATAAAATATTGATAAAAAATAAGGATAAAAAAGACAAAGGGGAATATTTAAGGAGAATATGGGAGGAAGATTTGAAACAAAGAATTGGAGATCATGGATGGGATAAGATTTGGAAACAAAGACATCTAAAAATATGTCGATACAGATAAAAAAAAATTACTATAAAATAATATGGAGATGGTATTTGACACCAGCAAGACTGCATAATATAGACAAGAATAACTCTAAATATTTTTGGAGAGGTTGTCAAGAAATAGGTACATATATGCATATGTGGTGGAATTGTAAATTTGTACAGCAGTTTTGGGAAATGGTTTTTATAGAAATAGAGAATATTCTGAATCGAAATATAGAAAGGAAACCGAGCATAGCATTGATGTCAATTTATAATGGAGAGAATGAGAACCAAGCAGAAAAGGATTCAATAACAAATTTATTAATGGCAGCAAGATTAATTATAGCAAGACATTGGAAAATGCAAATAAAGGTACAAGTGGAGGAGTGGTATAAAGAAGTTTGGAAAATGGCAATAAATGATAAGTTAACATGTAGAATTAAAGTAAGAAGAGGATGTTGGAAAGAAAGTGATTTTGATAAAATTTGGAAAGTATTTGTTAAAAAAGTATTACCGACAAAAGATGGGAGGTTACCTCCACGAGAAGAAATGAGATTCTGGAAAGATTAGGTAAGGGATAATGGCTCCGGTGAAGGGGAGCACTGAGGTGGGGGGGTAGGGGAAGTAATATTCATGAAAAGAATTATAGTAAAGAATTTATGTTAACTTTTGAAATTAGTTGATAGAAAAATTGTGATGTTTATGGTAATTTTATGTGTTATACTAAATAAGTATTGATTGGATATTATAATGTATGATTATAAAATTAATAAAAAATATTTTAAAAATAAGATCTCAGGAGAGCATACAGGTAAAATTAATAATAAATAGATTAAAATCATTTGAACCAATACAAATAATTTAGATAAAGTGAAAACATATTAAATGCCTTAACAAGTTACAACAGGTTAACATTATTAAAGTAGCTGAAATCCATGTGCACAAGCATTTTTGAGTAGATCATTTAGGCCTAACGTAGTGATTCCAGACCTGAAAACCACCAATCCACAGAATCTCTGACTGATAGGAATTTGGCTTCTCGCCATGGGTCAGTGTAAGAGGGGTGCTCCCAAAAAGTGATACAAGGACTCCCTGAAACATCTCAGGCTCGGCCAAATTGATCACCAACAATGGTCCACCATGGCCTCACATCGGGAGGCATGGAGACGCACTATCCACAATGCTGCAGCCTTATTTGAGAACTCACAATCATCTCCCAAGGAGACCTTCTGCTGTGCTTTCTGCGGCCGGACTTGTTTATCTCAGATTGGCCTTTTTAGTCATCAGCTCACTTGCAGAAAGCACAGGATGAGTCCTTCCTGAATCTTCGTTTGTGAAGAAAAGCCAGAGAGAGAGAGACACTGGCCCCTATCCAGCCCACTATAGCATCCAGGCACTGGTCCTGCACCTTTATACAATGACATGGAAAAATGGAGCTGAGTGCCTTCCGCATACAGATGGCACTCACCTCCAAAACATGCAATGACCTCACCCAGTAGCTTCTTATAGCTATTAAATAGCATGGGGATTAGATGGAGCCCTGCAGTATCCCACAGTTTAATAGCCATGGGCTGAACAGGCACTCCAAAAAGCTGCACTCTGGTACCAACCTTGTAGATAGAAGTGGAGCCACTCTAGGACAGTGCCTTCTGCTCCCATCCAAAAGATCTGATCCAGTAAGATATCATGATCAAAACCTACTAGGAGATCCAGGAAGATCACAAGGGCACTCCCCTGTCTTTTCGCCGCAATAGGTTGCAATTCATAGCAATTCAGTCCCATATCTTGGCCTGAAACCAGACTAAAATGGGACAAGATGATAAATACAGTATTCCAAAAAATGCTCCAACACCTTGCCCAGAAGGGGGATATTAAAAATAGAGCAGTAGTTCTCATAGACCTCTGGTCAAGTGATATCCTCTTCAGAAGAGGGTGCACTACACCCTCATTCATAGCAGTAGGTGCTTCCTTCTGACAAAGCAAAGCATTTACCACCCCATAGACCACCCTATCATTTCTACTCTATTATATCTTAGTAGCCAAGATGGACAAGGCTAAAGTACACATTTTTTTATACAGACCAAATCAAGTGCTTTCTCCATATCATAAGGCCACAATAGTGGAAAACTCTCCCAGAAAATCTGGCCAGATAGATCACTGGACTCTTCCCCTGATTATGTGATAAGTGTGGTGTCAGGTTCTGAGAATATATGAGCAATTTTTCTCTATGAAGTGCCTGACAAATTTTCCTCATCACGTACTGATATTTTTATTCCTGATCTTTCCAGGCTCATTTCCAAAAAGCTCCTCATGACTTGGAACAATTCTGTCGGGCAGCGAATTGAAGAATCAATCCTAGAAGCATCACATGAATTTTTGGTCAGCCCTACTGGCACATAATATAGGCACAACAAAGAGTCTCTGTTGATCTTTGATCACCTTGCCCATGATGAAACCTATGCTGGCTGTGCTCTGGCTATCATCCAGCCTGGTTGATTTTCCATAGGTCTGCAAAACAAGAGGAAATATGGGTTTGTAAAAACTGGAGTGGGAGCTCAGGGGCAACTGATGGCACCTTTCATTTCCACATTCAACAATGTTATAAGTGAGCATGGATAGGTTTCCTCATGAAGGAGATGGAATTCGTATGGATTATGACAACTCTTGCTTCCCCTGCCTGGCCTTTCATTTGGTGGTGTACTGAATACCTGGGTGGACAAAGTTGGGAGATACACACTCCACAAAACTTATCCATCTTGGTTAGCTCTATAATGCACACCACCTTAGCGTCTTCATCTGCATCTAAGTTGTGGATCTCTGCTGTTTTATTAGGAAAGAAAGAAAGAAAGAAAGAAAGACCAATTGAAAATCCCAATGAAAGCTGAAATTCTGATTTTTTTTAAAGCACATTACATAATGAAACAAAAAGGAACTATTTTGAACTGTAATTAAACCTAATAAAAAAGCATGATCACAAATTTGCCTGGATCTTTCAGAACAAGTGGGAGTGAGGGAATTCAAAATGGAGTTATCTCACTTTTCCGGGAATATTAACAGACTGCAAATAAGCCCAAATGGCTCATGCTTATATACATAATTGGTTACCTGAAAGGAAATTTTCTGTTTTACTACAAATCTTCCTTCACAATTGACTGTTCTCTTGTCAGGCATCCAAAGACTACAGTATTGATAATTTAAAATGAAAATCCTGTAATTTAAAATGATGCAAAAAAAAAAAAGTGTTTCAATTAAACTATATTTAGAATACATTGGAATGTTTTTTTTGGAGGGAATAATGGATATATTATCTAGATAAATTGAGCATTTGAAGTTCTAATTATTGCATTTTCTACCAGTAAAGACCACATTTGGACTTTGAGAACCATTTGTGAAAGTGGGGAATGTGCCCCCACTATTTTCAGAAGGGTTTAAGAGGCATGGAGGGCATGGAGAGGGTTTGAAGGAAGTGGAATTGCTTCAGATCAGGAAAGGGAATCTTCTATGAGCAGACTCCTACTCATATGCCTCTGTTTTCCATTCAGGGTGATGCCCTGGTTTACATGAGAGGCTTTTGGTTGGGCTGCAGAGAGGTGGGGTGGGGAAATCAGCTTTGGCCAACCTTCTGAAAGCACTTATCATTACTGAAGCCTGTGGGAATTATGAATATGCTTTACTATGATTGGATTATGCCACATGTAATTATTATACCCTGTTGTGTGGGGATATACAAACCACTTATGTATCCATGTACCATCAAGTTTGCAGTTGATCCCACAGAAGCAATATTGTGAAGGTTGGACTAAGCCTGTTTATTAGTGAAACTATGTGCACAGAGCCATTGATTTTTACTATAATATAGCCAGTCTGGAATAGTGAGTTGAATGGTGGGCTAGGACTCTGAGAGACCAAAGTATGAATTCCTGTTCAGCCATGGAAACTCAATGGATGATCCTGGGTAGGACCACTCAGTCTTAGAAGAGGGCAATCATAAACTTCTTCTGAATAACTCTTATAAAAACAAAAACAAACAAACAAACAAAAAACCCAAACCAACCAACCAACCAAACAAAAAACTCATCAAAAAATTCATGATAGCGTGTTCGTAAGTCAGAGTCAACTTGAAGGTACCTAATAAAATCAACAATCTCACCATTGGTATTTGTATAGGCAACTAAAGGAAAGATATAAGATGGATATAAATTTGGAAGGAATAGAAAATAGCAAATCTGATTGGGATAACATAATTGGACATGGCAATAAAAATGTTATTTCAAAGATTTACAAGTTATTATTGAAATGGGATATGGAGGATGAAATAATAAAAGAAACTATGGTTATATGGACACAAAATATAGGACACAATATAGAATTAAAACAATGGGAAAGAATGTGGACATTGCAAATGAAGTTTACAGTTTGCCAAAACATTAGAGAAAACATATACAAAATGTTTTACAGATGGCACCTATCATCATATGAATTATCGAAGATGTATAAATCAGTTAAAAGCAATTGTTGGAGATGCAATGATGAGAAGGGGACTTTTTTCCATTTATGGTGGAGTTGCAAAATGGCAAAAAAATACTGGACCCAAATACAAAAAGCAATATCTGATATATTGCAAATTATTATCCCCTTAAAACCAGAAGTATATTTGCTGGGGATGGTTGATGGAGAAATAGAAAAAGAATATGGAAAGATAATATATTACATGTTGGCAGCAGCCAGAATTTTATTTGCGGCACATTGAAAGAGCAAAGATATACCAATAATCGACAAATGGCTGGAGAGGTTATATGATATGTTAGAGATGGATAAACTTACAATGCTGCTAAGAGGAAAAAATATGGAGAAATACATTGAAGATTGGGATAAACTATCCAAATATATGGAAATGAAATATGGTAAGTTAGCAGCAATAGAACTCTAGGATAACAAATGAGGATGATAGGAGAATATGATTAAAAAATTGAAGAAAGTATTGATCCTCGACTACTGATAAATATAGAATATCCCAAAGTAATGTTAAATGAGCAATAAAACTTAAATCGGTGAATATTAATATTTGAAACTAAAAAAAAAAATTTAAAGTTAAGACAAAAATGACAGATCATATATTATATATAATTCAACGTTCACCAGATGATCAGTTATTAGTATGAGTACAAATTCAGGAGATGATACAGTTTACATAATTGGAAGAGAGGGAAGGGGGAAAAGAAAAAAAAAGAGAGAGAGACAAACAAAATAAGAAAGGGAGTTAATAAGAAAAAAAAAGGCGGGCTTATATTTAAATGGTAGAGAAAGATGCATAATAAAAAAAAATAGGAAAGAAAATGAAACCAAAAAGGAAGTCACTTTGTATGTAAGGGAGGAGAGAATGAATTAAAGAATTGTTAAAGAATTATTAACATGGAATGTTAAATGCTTAAATCATAGAATCATAGAATCATAGAATTGCAGAGTTGGAAAAGACCACGAGGGCCATCCAGTCCAACCCCCCTGCCACGCAGGAAATCTTGATCAAAGCATCCCCGACAGATGGCCATCCAGCCTCCGTTTAAAGACCTCCAAGGAAGGAGACCCCACCACACTCCGAGGGAGTGCGTTCCACTGCCGAACAGCTCTTACTGTCAAAACGTTCCTCCTCATGTTGAGGTGGAATCTCTGTTCCTGGAGCTTGCATCCATTGCTCCGTGTTCCAGTCTCTGGAGCAGCAGAAAACAAGCCTGCTCCATCCTCAGCGTGACATCCCCTCAAATACTTAAACAGGGCTATCATATCGCCTCTTAACTGTCTTTTTTCCAGGCTAAACATACCCAGCTCCCTAAGTCTCTCCTCATAAGGCATCGTTTCCAGACCTTTCACCATTTTAGTTGCCCTTCTCTGGACATGCTCCAATTTGTCAATATCTTTTTTGAATTGTGGTGCCCAGAACTGGACACAGTATTCTAAGTGAGGTCTGACCAAGGCAGAATAGAGTGGCACTATTACTTCCCTTGATCTAGACACTATACTTCTATTGTATAGAGGAATCTAAGGAATCTAAGATGGAATCTAAGGAATCTAAGATGGAAGCTTCAGAAAGTGTGGATGTTGGATATGAATGTATATATATATATATATATATATATATAGGCAAATATGCATATGAGTAAATATATGTATCTGCATATGTATGTATATGTATGTGTTTTAATAAAAATAAAAAATGAAAAAAAAATAAAATCAACAATCTCATGATGACGTTTACATTGATCTGTATCAACAAACAAGTTCTAATATTTGTCATCTTAAATCTTCGGGGTCTTAAATTGCCCATTGAAGAACCACATTGGGAGGGCCACATAATTCCAACTCATCTATATTGCAGTGAAACCTATGTGTTTGAAATGGCAGCAAACCATTAAAAATGCAACAATCCAGCCCTGAATATTCAGGGCTGGCTCCCCCTAATATATCTTGAGTCTTAACTCATTTGGTGAAAGATGAGTTTAGTTCTGATTCCATTAAAAATGGTACAAAATTCATAGGGACAGAATTTTGTTTCCTGCTAATGGCAGCTGCTAATGAAAGTGATGGCTATGGAAACCCTTATAGCTTCTTCGATGCCAATGAGAGAATGTCACAGGGAATAAGGAACAGTGGGAAACAGTTCAGGAATATGATGGTCTAAGTGTACATATTCCTTCAGATTCTTATTGAGCTATAGCTTCCCGTCCTCTTCTACATCCCTCCCCCATGAGGTTTACTGCTGTAAACAAATATAGGAAATTTGTGTTCCATGGAAAATAATAGATTCCCCCACATTTTCCAGGTAGTTCTAAAATTAGAAACAACAGCCCATATGGCTTCTAGTGTAATGCTTTGTGCTGTGGTTAGTTATACTAAAAGAAAAGAGAATGATGATGTTAAATACAATTTGGAATGTGAACATGTATTTCGATGAGCGCAGAATTGCATTCTATGTCAATTTTCAAACTGTACTGTGTAAAACAACTATGTAGAATTGCATTTTGCATGCGGTGCACTTGAAAACACAGCCAACTAAATCCGACAATTTCTTCTGAATTTGATAACATGTTAAGTGAATGTGTCTAATGAAACTACAGAGGTATAATCAGAAGATAAACAGGTGTGTATTCAAACAAGACAATTCACAGGGAGATCTCTGATTAGATCTCCCATGGATTAACTTCCAATTAAGGCTGTGGAAGAGCTTTAATTAGATTTAAATAATAACTTCCAAAGTGGGGAATGTTTGGGGAATAGAGGGAGTTGACTCCAGAAATGGTACAGGAGAACAGATTTGATCCAATTGCTAGTTTGAACTAGAGTCATCACTGTTGTTAACCCCATGAATGAGAGCCTTCCAAGTCACCCTGTCTTGAACAGATTTGCTGAAGTCTTGCAGACTCAGGGCCGTGGCTTCCTTGATTGAGTCGATCCATCTGGAATGTTGTCTTCCTCTTTCCTATTTCCTTCTACCTTCCCAAGCATTATTGTCTTTTCTACTGAGTCATCTCTTTTCACAGTAGTCCCATTAAATCAACTGTTTAATGGTAAAACAACATTTGTGTAAATCTCATGGATTTGGTAGATCAGCATTATTTGGGACTAGCAATTAGATTGAAACCCTTCTCATTGTAATCCAACCCTTCCACCTTTCCATCTGGTTTGAACTTGGAATAAGAACACCAGGAAAGCTGGTTCTCCCTGTATCCCATTTGGTTTGACCCTAATACAACTTGTAACACTCTTGAGTTTAGTACAATGGGATTCTTTAGTGGCATTATTTCTCATATAAATTTAACATTTATTATGAATGAATTCAGAAGCAGTCCATTCACTATTATAGTAACAGAATGATAGTGGGATTATGGCACATTGCTACGAAGACCATGGATTTTATCAGACAAAGAAAATATGGCATCAAAATGATGCCACGTAACCGCGAAAGAGCATGTGGATCAAATTATGTCACCTTTTCATGGTTAAAATCAGCCTCAAACCTGTACCTTTTAATTGATGGCTTAAGCCATCTATAGATCTCATGCCGATTTTTTGCTGGCATTGCTGGTGTGTGAAGCCTCTGTCCCTTTAAATCTTGGACTTACTCTGACAATGGCTGGACTGGTGTCCAGGTAAGTGACAATTTTTTTTTTTTACTCTCCCTGGGTTACTTGCAAGTTTTAAAATATGTGTCTGTACTTACTTTAAATTTTTGACTTTTTTATTTTTGAATTCCATTCAGGATCTCAAAAGAGGAAGTGAATGGAGCTCTGTTCACCTCATCTTTATTACTGGAGCAGCCTTTGCCCAGAAAGGAGGTAAGTGTGGAGGGGGACATTCTTTTGCTGGCATAAAAATTGATTTAATTAAAAATTATAAGTTAAAGAAATTTAAATGGGATGAGATCAATTATAAAAATGAAACAGTATACCCACGGTTGAAAGAAAACATAGTTAGAAAAGTGCAGTTTGCAGAGAAACTCAACTTCATGTCAGACACAGATTCAGACATAGAAAATGGGTATTTGACTGATACTTCAAGGGAGAAAGGCTCTGGGGGTACTTTTTTAGAAACAGGTCAGGGACCATGAAGATCAAATCGAACTACAAGAAGAAACCCAATATACTACAACAGGAGAAAACTGAAAACTTAATTGTTAACCTATCATCCACTAAATTAACTCCGGAAGAAAACAGAGTGTTAAACAAAGGGCTATCTTTTGTCCCCACTCCAAAATATAATGCATTCCAAACATGTATCAATCTGTTTAAATTGGTGAGAAAAATAAAATTTAAAAAATTCTTCCATGAGTCAAAACAAATTCATCCAGATAAATTCATATGTCCATCAATATTTAATCCCCAAGTCCATGAACCCAACATATCTACTTTTGAGAGGGTTATGTTAAGAGACATTGAAATTTTAGAGAAATCTATGAAACGACCTTGCAGGAATCCAGAACATTATTACCCTTAGCCAAAAAACCAGGTTTAGTCATCAAACCAGCTGACAAAGGTGGGGCAATCGTGTTGATGGATGAAAAACATTATGTGCAAGAAGTAATGAGGCAACTAAATGATGGGAGCAGTTATAAACAGTAAAACAAGACCCCACAAAATCTATACAATTTACCATTAGAATAATGACACAGGAAGCAATAGCTTTGAATTATATCAGTCTGTCGATAGGGGAATATTTTACACAACGTAATCCATGTACCCCCATATTTTATGTCCTTCCAAAAATTCACAAAAGGGGTTTTCCACCTCCAGGGCATCCCATGGTATCAGGCAACAATTCAATTCTAGAATCCCTTGACAAATATTTAGACTCATTCTTGGCACCTTGAGTAACAAAATTCACACCCTACTTAAAGGATACTATACATTTTATAAAACAAATTGAGGGCATGACAATTACAGATAATACTTGTTTTGTAACTATGGACGTAAATTCATTTTACACATCAATCCCCCATTGGGATGTAAGAATAATTGTTGAAAAGTTTTAAAATCTCAGACAAAATAAAAATCCACCGACACATTTTTTATTAGAAATTTTGGATTTAATATTAGAAAAAAAATATTTTAGGTTTCAGTCACAATATTATTTACAGATTAAGGGAGTGGCAATAGGTAGCCCTGTGGCCCCATCTGTTGCAAATTTATTCATGACAACATTGGAAGACCACACAAAAATCTTTCCATAAATATATAAGGTATTATGGGAGGTTCATAGACAATGTATACATTATTTTTACTGAAAAATCTAAGATACATAACTTTTTTGAATGGACGAATAATATTAATCCAAATATCAGATTTACCTGTCAGATGGATGCATTAAAATTCTTTTTTTGGATGTGATCACATATGTGGAAAATAATAAATTAGGGGCCCGATATTATCAAAATCCAACAGACTGCAATTCTCTCCTTCATTTTCCCAGTTGTCACCCACATTCATTGAAGATAATTTTTGCACAATTTTTACGACTCAGAAGAAACTCAACACAAGTAAATGATTACCAAGAAGCAGCTGATAAGTATCAAATAGCATTAAAAAATAGGGCATATCCCAGTCAAATCATTAAAGCAGCCAGGATACAGGCACTCACAAGAACTAGATATTCTCTTTTTCAAGAAAAGGAACATTCCTTCTCAAGTCGAATAGATGGAATTTTTACATTTAACCAAGAATTTCAGGACATCAGGAAATTAATAATAAAACACTGACATTTGGTTAATCACATACCTGGATGTGAGGTTTCTCCTATTATAGCATTTCGGAGAACTAAAAATTTAAAAGATGTGTTGGTGCATGCAGATTTACATACAGGTAGACCAACAGTACAGAAATACAGTGGGCACTATAAATGTGGCCACTGTAATAGTTGTAAATGAAATTAGAACTCCAAATGTTTAAACATCCAGAAACAGGGTTTGAATATAAATTGCAATCCTTTACAAATTGTAGTTCCACGCTTGCTATTTATGTAATAATTTGCCCTTGCAATTAACTTTACATTGGAAAAACTGAAAGAAATCTCTGTACCAGAATCACAGAGCACAGGAGTAAAATAAAAAATAAGATTCCAGATAACCCATTAGTGGACCATTTTATTACATTAAATCACTCATCTGATTCCTTCAAGTTCTTTGTTATAGAGTCACTTCAGGACCAATCAACTTAAGGTACCATGAGTAATACATTGTTACTTAGAAGACAAGCATTGTGGATATACAAATGAAAATCCATGCAACCTGATGGTTTGAATGACAGAATGGATTTATCTGTGTTCCTCTAAGTATTAATTTTACAGCCATAATTGGGTATCTAAGTAGGGAATACTATAAGCAAAACAGGACACTGTCCCTTTAAATATAATGAAAGTTAAAGACTTGGAAGCTTTTCATCATAAAAATGGGGTTAGCAGTCACTATGGTACTGCATCATTGAGAGAAAAAAATACTCAGGGCAGTCAAGGTAAGCCTAACCTCCATTATATATAAATTACATAAGAATTAAATCTCCTTAGAGCATTATAACTAATAAAAAACTCTTTAAATGAACAGACTATAAAAATCAAGGTCCGTGCTGCACAAGTGGGGAAAGTGCTCACAGCAGCTCAAAAAACAGTGGTAAGCACAGTTAAAAATACTTATGTTTTAATACTTAATACAGCTAAAAAGTTCAACCTGTTAAAACAATTAATATTAATTTTATATTTTTGTAGGAAAGACTACTACAGATATTAAATACACTGGTAGTAAAGACTGATGAAGATCCAGTAGGATTGAAACAACTGGATCAAGAGTATGGATAAAAGTTGTTTGGTCATTTTGTTATATATGCGGTAAAAAGTTGGATATATACACTGTAAAAAAGCTGTTTGGGTGTGGTCAGTTGTTATATATGCTGCAGCAAGCAGTTTTGGTAGCTTATGCTGTATTAAGCCAAATAGAATTAGTCATTTGTTATAATTGTTGTTAATACTTGCTGCAAACAAGCTGTTTTTGGTTTTATTTATTCTGTATTAAGTCAGTAGGACCATTATGCTGTATTAAGCCATGTGTGTTTGTAGAAATAATTGTCAAATTATTTATGCTGGAACAAGCTGGTTTTCATGCTGAAATAAGCTTCTTTTGTGGATTGTATTGTACTAAATTGAACTAATTATATTGCAAAACCAAAAAATATTGTTGTATATCAATTTATGTTTACAATTAGATATACCAACAAACTAGTTGCATAACCTTATTATTAGTATACTTCCTTTGTTGCTTTGAAGTACAAATCATCATCATCATCATCATCACCATCATCATCTGATGTGGATATGACTCAGAATGGTGAACCAATAAAGCCTGATCTGGAGTGTAACCTCTTGGCAAGTTACAGCTGTGTCAACCACATGTCTGTATGCCATACACAACAGCATCCCTGCACATCCTGGCTGGTTTTAGGTCTCAGCATTCTTAAGCAGCAATCCAAGTAGCATTAGCATTGGTATTTCTATACTGCTTATCAGTGCCAAAGCACTCCCTAAGTGGTTTACAATGTTTTAGCTAATTGCCCCCAACAAGCTGGGTACTCATTTTACTGACCTACAGAAGGATGGAAGTCTGAGCCAACCTTGGTATCCTCTGGGATCGAACTCATAATGTTGTGGCTTGCAGTACTGGTATTTTAACCACTGCACCACTAGGACTTGTAAGTAACCATTGAAAGGGCCAGTATTAACCACTAATGCCCTTCTTTTGTTTTTCACCATTGTCACTGTCTTGTTGCCCACTTGCTCAGGTGAGTAGATGAACAGACTAGGTGGGAAGTAGCAGTAGCAATTGCTATCAGGGACCCTTTCACACCATACAACTAGGATGCCGCTTTAACTACCATGGCTGCATTGTATGGAATCCTAGGGTTTGGAAGAGTGCCCTGACAGAGAATTATAAATACCCCTCCTTACATTGCAAATCCCAGGATGGAGGCATAGCAGTTAAAGTGGCATCCTAGTTGAAGTTGTGCCTTCAGTATCGCCCTTTTAAGAAAGTCCCAGGGAAACCTGGATGAACGAGACTACGTGCGAAAGGGATCTAGGAGTCCTAGAAGACCACAAGTTGAACATGAGTCAACAGTGTGATGTGGCACTAAAAAGGCCAATGCGATTTTGGGCTGCATCAATAGAAGTATAGTGTCTAGATCAAGGGAAGTAATCGTGCCACTCTATTCTGCCTTGGTCAGGCCTCACCTGGAATACTGTGTCCACTTCTGGGCACCACAATTCAAAAAGGATATTGACAAATTGGAGCGTGTCCAGAGGAGGGTGACTAAAATGGTGAAAGGTCTGGAAACCATGCCCTATGAGGAAAGACTTAGGGAGCTGGGTATGTTTAGCCTGGAAAAAAGATGGTTAAGGTGCAATCTGATAGCCCTGTTTAAGTATTTGAAGGGGTGTCACATTGAGGATAGAGCAAGCTTGTTTTCTGCTGCTCCAGAGACTTGAACATGGAGCAATGGATGCAAGCTCCAGGAAGAGAGATTCTACCTCAACATTAGGAGGAACCTTTTGACAGTAAGAGCTGTTTGGCAGTGGAACACATTCCCTTGGAGCGTGGTGGGGTCTTGGAGGTGTTTAAACAGAGGCTGGATGGCCATCTGTCATGGATGCTTTGATAGTCTTTTCCTGTGTGGCAGGGGGTTGGACTGGATGGCCCTTGTGGTCTCTTCCAGCTCTGCAATTCTGTGATTCTATGATTCTAGTGCTATAGCTGTGTAGTGTGAAAGAGGGTCTGTTTTAGTTGTTTCTCAACTGATCATGCAGATGGACCCAGTCCCCAGCTAGGATCCTGGAAATGTTTTAAGGTGGGAAGACAGAAGGTGGTCCAATATCAGATCAAAACTTAAATTCAGAAGAGATAGCAGATGTACCAAAAAGGCAGCAGCTCATGAATATTACACATGTATGATAGCTTTCAGCTTACATATCCCATCCCTTCAAAACTGTTCACGATGAGGGTTGGAGAGATCAGTATATTTCCAGTCTGTGCCATTTCCATACATCTTTACTGTTTTATTTCTACTCCATATATCCATTCCGTCCTATTTGCATTGGTAAAATCTCATGGAAAATTGCATCGGAATACATGTTTTAATATACATATTCCAAATATGTTTGAACGTATTTTCAGAAACAAACATTTCAGAATGGACTTATTTCAGGAAAGTCATCAGTTCTCAATCTATTTTCTTTCAAAATACATGTTTTGAAATGCATGACTTTGGGGAATAACAAAGGCAGAATGACATTCATATGCAGAATAATGGCTAGTTACATTATTTTCTAATGTAATGAGTAATGCTTGCTTACTGATTTTTCAGGATCATTTGGGATGCATCTACATAGTAGAAATAATGCAGATTGACACTAAGGAGATTTTCAGACAGGCAAAAATCGCTCCTTGCCGCGCGAGCAGCCTCCCGAAACTGCTGCGCGGCAAGGGTCTTCTTCGGACGACGCTGTGCCTCTGGCGAAACCGTCCGTGTCACTTCCGTGAAGCTTGGGACGGCTCCGCGTCATATTTCAAGCACGGGCAGCCTCCGTGCTTGAAATATGACGCGGAGCCGTCCCAAGCTTCACGGAAGTGACACGGACGGTTTCGCCAGAGGCACAGCGTCGTCCGAAGAAGACCCTTGCCGCGCAGCAGTTTCGGGAGGCTGCTCGCGCGGCAAGGAGCGATTTTTCCCTGTCTGAAAATCTCCTAATTTAAGTGTCGTGTGTCCATCCTATGGAATCATGGGATTTGTAGTTTTATAATGTCTTTAGCCTTCTCTGCCAAAACTACAAACCCTAGGATTCTGTAGGATGAAGCCATGGCAGTTAAAGTGGTGCCAAACTGCCTTGTTTCTACAGTGTAGATGCACCATTCACAGGGTTTTTGCCTAACCTCACCACAATCACCATCTGAAGAGTAGCACGTGAATAACAAACATGTCAATAACATGCCACTCTGGAAGAAATGAGTAATGGCTACATGTTACTTTCTGAAATTAACAAGTAGCATCTAACCTGTTTCTTTAAAAAAACAAAAAACAAAGAAGAACCAGAACCATTGCACTGTCTCTTGTTTTGCTCTGAGGAGAAGTAAGAGGAGCTGCTGAGACCAGCCACCTGGGTAAGCACACAGCTGGCACCGATAAGCAGACAAGACTGGAAGGGAGTCGACTGACAACATCTTCCTGAACCTTCAAACCTAGCCCAGACTTCCCTAACCAAGGGCCCTTTCACACTGTGCTATTTCAACACTGTGATACTATGATTCCACTGTAATTGTCATATCTGTAACTTCTGAAATCCTGCTGTTTGTGGCTTGGTGAAGTAGTAATGCACTTTCACAAAGAATTTTTAAATTCCCTAAACTGCAAATCTTAAATTCCCTAAACTGCAAATCGCAGAATTCCATAGGACAGAAAAAACACTGGCAACTAAAGTAGAAGCATAGCCCTATAACTGTGCAGTGTGAAAGGGCTTCTTGTGTTCTCTAGATGTTCTGGATGCAAAGGATTTTCAAAATATCTAATTGACAGCAGTGCTGGGAGTTGTGTTCAAAATATCTGGAGGGTACCAAGTTGGAAAAGCTGGATTAACTTCTTTAGAGGAAATCAGACAACTTTTTTGTTTTCACTATAAATATAGTTTGGCACATGTGTGTGTGTGTGTGCTTGTTTACATCTGCTTTGAGATGTAGTGGGGTAGTTTATTAAAAACAATGTATTTTGCATGGTAGATACTTATAATAATGAAAGAGAGATTCATAATTGGTTTTACCTGGCCACAAATAGTATCTTTTCAATGTCTATATTATGAAACTTAATTGATTCCATATTTAAAGTCTCAGAGTACCACATGAATGATTTTATAATAAAACTGCATTAATGTAAGAAGTTATGTCAATTACATTTTTAAATTGAGCACTAATGAAAAAAGGTCTCCTGAACCAAAGTATAATTACCCCTTTTTTCCACCAAATAATTATACAAGGAAGTAGTCAGAGCTTTGCTCCATTAAAAAATCCAGTTGGGTTTTCACCCACCAATATGGAATGTTCCTAATCAAAAATCCATACAGTATAAAAGAGGGGGGGGAAGTAATGGTTTCACATAAAATGATGAATCTACTTCAGTTCCTGAAAACAAGCTGACACTCAAAGGGGAAAACAGAAAAAAAAGAAGAAATTATTGTTTTGAATTTGCATAATTAATTCTTACATTATTTCTTTATTTCCTGCCTTTCTCTCAGAATGGGGACTCAAAATGGCCCACACTCAAATTAAAACAGATACAGATAATAATACAGGTAGCTACAGGTAAAATCATACAAAAGAATATCATGTTGAAATACAAGTAAACTATAATGAGTCCTGGTGGTGCAGTGGTTAAATGCCAGTACTGCAAGTCACCACATTGCAAGTTCTATTCCAGCAGGCTCCCAAGGTTCACTCAGCCTTCCATCCTTTCGTAGGTCGGTAAAATGAGTACCCAGCTTGTGGGGGCAATTAGCTAACACACATTGGAAACTGTTTAATGCAGTGTAGATGTGTAAATAGCTATTGCTTAAAACAATTTGTAAGCCGCTCATAGCCTTGTGGCTGAAGAGCAGTGTATAAATAAATAAAATAATACTCTAATACTTTTAAATTAAAAATATTAAAAAACACATCTTTTTTAAAAGAAAGCACAGCCCCCAATATGATAAGCTTTTTCCTTAGCAGCCAACCAATCACCAAAAGCCTCAGAATTTTTTTTAAAAAAGTTTTTTGCTTTCTGGTTAAAGGACAATAGGGAGGGGATTATTCTATCTTCTTTTGGTAGGCAGTTCCAGAGCCTGGGAGCAGCCACTGAGCAGATCATTTTCAAATATGCCTGTGAAAGTGGTGGGGCAAAGAGTATGGCCTCCCCGTAGATCTTAGAAGCTGGGCAGTCTTTGAATGGTACAGTTCAAAGTCTGGACCCAAACTGTCTAGGGATTTATTGTTCATAATCATAGCTTTAAATTAGGCCCAGAAACCACATGGAAGCTGGTGAAGTTTTAAAAAGAGAGTTGTGTACTCCTTTTGTTCATCCTATGATTCCATTCATACAAGTAAAATTGCCAAAGAATGTCTTTGGAAAAGGATTGTGGGTTATGATTCCAAAATAGGTTGCCAAAGTATCTGACTGAAGTTCCAGTGCCATAATGTAGTGAGCATGGTGACTGAAGGATTTGGGGACCTGTCGTTTAAAAACCGAGCTTTTTTATACTTTGCCAAAAGTTATCAACTTCTCTAGAGATCTGGCCTTGGAGGAGAGGCTGCCTTTGATGGCTTCCATGGCAGAGAGCCTAGCGTAATGTGAGTCAAGGTACAAGGTACCATGCCGTGTTGCTTGTGGGGGGAGCCAAAGGATGTTTAAGGCCTGGATGCCCTCTCACAACCGCTTTGATTGTTGGTGTTTCAAGGCTGACCCTTCCCCTTCCAGTGTAGTGTGAGTGTTGCTGGTTGCTTTGGGGCCAGGTAGGAATTTTCTCCCCTTTTCCCTGTTCCCCTCCTACCCACACTGCATCTGGGGGACTCTGACAGTTGGCAATGGGTGGTGTCTCTAAACAGGCAGTCCTTTGGCAGGTAGTGGGGGAAGATAAAATAAGACACATGGTAGATACCTTGCCACCCTTTTTGGTGAAGGGCAGGTTTTGAGAACTTCCTTTTTAGGTCTTGTGACCCAGAGAGGGGAAGGAGTCTATCCTTGAGGTGGGCCAGGGGTTTTTACTTTCTTTCCCCATCCATATCCAATTATAATTTCATATTTGGTCCTCCACACTTACTGTTAGGGAAAAGGTAAAAGAGATGTAGTTGTGCCTTTAAAGCCATATGCAGTTTGACCCTGAAACAAAGTGCCCTAGATATGTTTCCACTGATGGGAAATGTGATCATGTTGAATTTCCATGTAACATTGCCACATTAGGGCACGCTAAAGGCTAATGAAGTTCCAGCCATTGCTCAAAGTTTATGACTCTATTAATTTTATGCTAGATGTGAAACTTAATGCAGTTTTAATGCACTTACATGCATCCAGCCACAAAGTATATTGATTTCCTATCAAACTATAAAATAAATTTTGAAAAGTAAGTAGTAGATACTGTGTAAATATATTTTAATTGCATAGTAAAAGGGGCCTTGACCAAGCTTTTACAGTAATGCTGCTAAAAGGTGTGTGTGTGTGTGTGAGAGAGAGAGAGAGAGAGAGAGAGGGAGGGAGAGAGAGATATTTTCCCCTCCTGCTCTTTTAAACCAAAGCTTTTTAATACAACAAACTGTTCCTCATACTGGAGCTTTAGTTATTGCCAAGAGTCACACTGGAAATACCAATGCCATGACAACACAGATGAATCTTTGGCTTTCCAGACAATGGTTTTATTTTTTAATGGTGTGAATCCAATTGGCACCAAGAAGCCAATGTTGAAACAGAAAGAAGATATTGGCAATGGGAGGGTATTTTTGTGGCTCAGCTGAAGTGGGGCTCTCCCCACTGTGTTTCATTCTAGCTGAGTGCATAACTGTGAAAATGTCTCAAACTATATCTCTCTTTGGTTTTGGAGATTATGAATTAAAGTCAGTGTTGCAGGAAATGTCATCTGCCTTTCAGCAAAACTAATAGTAATTTTTTTAAAAAAAAACACCTTTATTTTGTTCATAGTTTTTTTAAAAAAAAAGTTTTACAAAACCCTTCCTTTCTGTTTAGTTAGCATGATGGGTCAGCAACATACTGGATGTTTCTGCTCAATATTCTTCTTAAACAATTTTTAGAAAATTGATTTGCTTTTGAAGCAAAGGGAATGTAATGAACCAGCATAATAAGCCATCTTTTTGTGACGGCCTACAAAGATGTCAAAAAAGGGAACTGAACAACCCTGGATAAGATTGTGCTGTCCCCTAGTCCTGTTGTTCTTTAGAATAAGAATGAAGCTCCTGCTATTGCTCTGAGCCAAACAGAAAAATGACATATTACAAACAGAGGGAAGTTGTGAAGAAATGTTTCCTTCAGAGATACCATAAGAGTGCATGTAATTGAGATATGAAACAAGGTCAATTAGAGTGTTCTCTGCATAGCTGCATGCTTTTCTCCTTTCCATTTGCCACAAAGAAATATTTTATCACATTAAGGACTTTTTTGGACAAGCTAATTGTAGCGCTAGCAACCTTGCTACGTTGCGAGGCTGCAGCGCTGCAGGGCATCCCTTTCAGATGGCGCCCGTCCCTGCCAGTACTGTTGTGGTACCGCAGGGACATTTGACTGTAATATCTTGGCGATTTTACGATTGTGAGTAAAAATCTCCAAAATATTACAGTCAAATGTCCCTGCGGTACCGCAACAGTACCGGCAGGGACGGGCATCATCCAAAAGGGATGCCCTGCAGCACTGCAGCCTCGCAACGTGGCGAGGCTGCTAGCGCTACAATTAGCTTGTCTGAAAAAGTCCTAAAACACACACATACACATAACCACCCTCTCTTTCCAGGGATATGTGAAAGTGATTTTCTTCCCCTGGAAATGTATCCTTGAATGTGTGATAAGATGGTACATTAATAATGGCAGTCCCACCTCACATAAAGTTATACCTGACTATATATGGCTGTACACTATTCTAAATATGCTAAATAATATACATTCAGAAAATGCTTTAACAACCATTTTTAAATACCTGAACTGACTAACATTGTCATGAAACACAGAAGGCAATACAAAGTGAATCAGGATATTTGGGGAAGATTTTTTTTAAAAAAAAACAATTATGATTCCATAAGGCTCAGTAGGTCCTTTGATAGCCACCATCTGGACAATTTCTTTATCATTTTGTTGCACACCGGAGGCTTCCTCTTGAGGATGCTGGGCTTTGGCCTCCTTCTATTGTGGAAGGAAGCAGGATATGTCCCCTACATGATGTTGGGGAGGGAGCTTTCAGATCTTAAACAAAACTAAGTATAGTGTAAAACCAGAATGAGGCTAATAGTGAAAAACATCAAATCAGAATAAAGCTAGTAACCAGACACATATCCACCACAAATCCAAACTTGGGCAAAAGTATTTTTGGAGAATGACAAGGGGAAGGGAAATGGAGAGGGACAATGGGTCGCAATGCAGTTGAAAAGGGAAAATGTTCTGCTTGATTCCTTCTTTACATTTTGGACTGCCTAGAAGTGAAACTCCTCAAACCTCTTCTGATTGTGAAATCTTTGGGCAATTGGAAACAGTTGAATGCTTATTGGATAACAGTAACACTGACAATTTCAAAGTCATCTTATTTTGAGCATGCAATATAGGCCAGAAGATGCCGCTGGCTATTTATTGTATTTATTGTTTTTAAAGGTGATTTTAGACCGTTGCTTTTAATTTACATTTGTTTAATATTTTTTTATGGGGGAGGGTGGGGGTGGGGGGTGTTTAGGGATTTTTATCTGTATTGTATTTTAATTTTTGTAAGCTGCCCCGATTGTTTTAACAAAGGGGCGGGGTATAAATAAATAAATATGATGATGATGATGATGATAAAATAAAAATCCTGTATATCATCAATGCAGAGAACCTCCATACATTATCATTGCTCTGTGGTTGCTGCCAATTAAGTTTGCAGTCCTAAACACACCTGACTGGGATCAAGCCCCCTGAGCATAGTGGGCTTTCCTTCAAAGGACATACACATGAGCAAGATTATGAGTTGAATAGGCTTCCCCAGCCTTGCATATGAGGGGGAACTAGGACCATATCTGCTGTCACTATTCCTGTTTCTCAGCTGGTTCTGTCCCCTCAAAACCTCATACCAGTTGTGGACAACTTCAAAAATGTCCAAGGCCCATTTTCAACTCTGAGGATGGTATGGGGACCATGCTAAACTCCAAAATAAAGAAGAAATCAGCATTGGAAGAGATCAGAGATTTACTTCCAATTTTGATGAGGGGAGGTTTCAAAGGGGCTTTGGCGTTTTTGGGGATTATGATCTGTTTCAGGCAAAAATTGCCACTTCTAGATTTTTCCAAGAGTAGAAAATCCACTTTTTAAAGTCTTTTTTTTTTAACCTACGAGGGCACCGGTGGGCTATAGCCTACATGTGACATGCTGCAAAGTGGGCCTTGGGAGCCATATGTATACTGTGGACCATATTTTTTTCTACCCCTGCTTTACACCATCATCAAAAAGACTGTGTTAAGAGCAGCACACTGGGCTTACTGGTTTTTGGAGGAAAGCTCTCCTGGGCACTAACTCTTTGCAGGACCTTACAGGCTAAAGATTTTAAAAATGGATAACTAACCAGAGTGGCTCCAAGTGATGAAAATCAGGTTGAGGATAAGCTGGTTTTGCAGCAAAAGCAACTATTTCTTTATTAAAAAGACAGAAAAAGATAGCAGTAAAAATTAACAGACGTCTATGGTCTTGTCTATACGGTCAAAATAATACGAATGGGATGCAAACATACAGCAATACATTCTTACGGACATGCACGTAACCATGTGTCATTCAGAAGGGGGGCAGCCAAATCCAGTGCAAAGTCCATGTGCACCACGTCTGGGACTTAGTCCAGATTTAAAAAGAAAACTCTGTACAACAAACAAATGTGTGATTGTTTCAAGACTCGCATTTGCACAGATATGAACAGGCAGTGTAATCTGATTGGCTAGACAAGCAGGGCTATCAAAAAGGGAAAGTGCCTGTGGCCACCATGTTAAATTTTTGGCTAAGCAAGGGTCTGATAAGCTGATCAAACAGCGATCCTATACTCTTTTTCATTCATTCATTCATTCTTTATTTATTATTATTATTATTATTATTATTATTATTTGTAAATACAAATTATCACTTGTGCACACCACAGGAAACTTTTTTTTTTAATAATTGGCAGTGGCAGATTTAAAACCACAAGTAAATCACTTGTGACTGCCATCCTGGCTAGGGTCATACAATTTTAGGTGAGCTCTTTTGGCCATGAAGACAGGTTGCATTGTTGTGAATGCCTGCTTTTCCCTTCATATAGACAAGACCTACATTCAATACAAGTTGTTAATAGCAGTTTCTCAAAAGAAAAGAAGGGGAATGATGGCACAGATGCTAAAGCCCTACTCCTGACCAATCTAAGGGTGTGTGTGTGAAGGGGTGCATATTAAGCTTAAGACTAAGACATGCAGATTTTCTCATACTCTGATGAGAAGAAAATTCCAGGTCTTCTGGGGAGAACTTCTGAAGAGAGAGAGAGAGAGAGAGAGATCCTTGTCTAACTTGGGGGCTGTCCCCAGAATGAAGGAGATGCCTCTGAGCATGAAATTTTATTCTGTTGGAGGGTTGAAAAGGCCCCATGTGCTTAGTGTGATGAGTGTAAATTCTATGGTTTGGGTGCAAAGGGCAGATGTGAATGTGACCTCTCTCCTTAACCCTCTGGGCACTGGTAATGACTCTTAGATGGGCTGGGAGAGATGTGGAGTTGGAACAATGCCAGTCAGGTATCTTCTTTGAAATCCAATCAGGGTTGCCCAATATCTCTGGAAACTGTACAATCGCTTACCGGGGTGGGGGGTGTACTAGTCTGAGTCAATTTGGCAAGGTCTCCAATTAGTGTAGGTAAGCACTGATTACTCTCAATGACACCATTTCTTTGTCAGCAGGAGGGGGGAATTCCTGTCTGTACTTTAAAATGTGGTCTGACTTTCCAAGATGGACAGGGGATCCTCTTACTATGGAGATTTTCACACGCCGAAAATATCGCCGCCAGAAACCGGGACAGAAATATTTCTGTCCCGGAAGCAGCGCCGCGGTTCGCACGCTCACCTCCCTCTCCCGTTGTTCCGTCGTCCTCGTTTTGGGTTTTTCCCTCCCTCTTCTGGAATATTTTACTAACGGGAGTTTGCCGTTAATAAAATATTCCGGAAGAGAGAGGAAAAAACCCAAAGCGAGGATGACGGAACAACGGGAGAGGGAGGTGAGCGTGCAAACCGCGGCGCTGCTTCCGGGACAGAAATATTTCTGTCCCGGTTTCTGGCAGCGATATTTTCGGCGTGTGAAAATCTCCTATGTGTGCAGCCTCTGGCAATAGGCAGCTCTCCGCCTTAAGTATCAAAAGTCTACTTGCAATTCATATTTATCCAGCATAACTTGTAACAACTGAAGCAAGCTTCATATGTGTACAAGTGAACATTTGTAGGCTCCACACATTCAGGAATCTCGCTCTTGGCACCTCCAAAGCTATCCATTTTTTTAATTTTTTTTTTTTTGTCAGTTGTGCTGAGGGGTCTATTGGCTATTTTACCAGGTTTTAAGTTCCTCATTACTTTTAAAGGGATGTATAGGCTTTTTTCCCAAACCAGGAAGCTACCAAGAATCCTTGTGTCAGGGGATGCCTGTACAGTATTTAAAGGCCTGTACAATCCTTTAAAAAGTTACAGGAGAAGAAATGCCCCCAAAAGTGTTTCAGTAGTCAATAGCAACCCAGTTCCCCACTGATGTCACTCCTTTCCATTTTGGCAAAAACTAAATTCTCCCCTGATTCCCCCCCCCCCAGTGTGTAGAGATTATTGGGAGAAACACAAATGACTATGAGGAGCATATGTGGTTCACAGGACACACCTTGCCCACCCCTGCAATATAGTTAGCATATCTTGACATTGTAATCAACTGAACAATAAGTTAAATAAACCTTATTCTCCATGAACAGACTAATACAGATATCTCCCACTTCTGAAGACTTGTGTCTCTTCTGTAGCTAGCAATGTGTAATGTCCTTTATTGAAGAAAAGAGAACTTCACTCAGCAAAATCCAAACAGATGTCATCCTGCTCTTTAGCACTGCCATCAATCTATGCACTTGTGTGGAATCCAATTTCAGACTGTGATTCTGCCTTCAAGCCCTTCACCAACCTGAAAAGTGGCCCCTGACATAAGAGCAATTGCCCACTCCTGCTCTAGCAAGTGATGAGGTGATTTAGGAGTTCCTCAACTTGACTGAACCTTAGGAATGCTTGCAAGAAAGAAAGGCAGAAAAGTTAGACCTTCCATTTTGAAAATATAACATTCTGCTGCAAACTCAGGTCTGTCTACATTGTGGACAAAATACACTAGCTCCTTATGCATAGAAAACATTTATAAGAAGACTGGAGATTATTTTATGAGCTGGACAAATGGAAAAAAGTCAATAGAAGCAAAATTGTGTAGCTTTACTTGGTAGCAGGAGGGAATGAACTCTATCAGAGAATAAAGCTGCAGGTGGTACAAAATTCTGTTTTGGTTGTGCTGGTTCCTGTTCCTGAGTGGCTACGTTTCACATTGTCCAGGCCATAAGAAAGCTCCCAAATTCATCCTTTATTAGAGCAACTAAAGAGGCAAAGAAATGGGTGCAATCTTTTAAGTATAGTATCTGTTTCTTTAGCTTTTTGTTTTAACAAACAATGAAATATATCTATTGTGTTTCTATTTGATGTACAGTAGATCACCTTGGGTGCCCGCTGGGCTAATAGGTAATAGACAGATATTTCAGAGAGATACCAGGGTAGGAGGAGGGAGAGAGAAAGAGATTGAGGATGACAGAACAGTTGTGTGTCAGTTTATTTGCCAAATATTACAAGTTTTAAGATTAGCCCTTTTTGTGGCAACACATTTTATTTATTCCTTTAAGAAAGTAGTAAATATCTTCTCATTATCTATACATAAATACTAAAAGAATTGTTATTTTTAAGAATTAGTTTCAGTTTTGTTCTCTTCATGTTCACTTCAGTGTGAGGAGTAATGAAATCTTATGGCTTACATTCAGTCACATGAATGACGCATGTGCTTGCACATAGAAGCCACAGATTTCCATAACAATAAGCTATATTGGGTTTGTTTGTATTATTCATCTTCCTGTCCTCACTCTTTACGCTTGAAAGGCAGCTTTATGCAGGTAAAACTGGGATGGGGTGGAAGCATGTGACTTTGAAACCCCCCCTTAAAAATGTCCATTACACAACTTCAAGCCAAAATGTAGTCATGCGTCTGGTGAAGAATCACATTTATACATTTGGCTTGTATGCTGACATCACAATGGAAATTTAAAAGATGAGAACAAATGCTGCAACTTGTTTTAATTTAAAAGCCAAAAAGGAGACAGATTTTGGATCTGGAGATACACACATGCACGTGCGAGAGAGAAGACAGTGCCTCAAGACAAATGTTTTTTACTCATAGCTTTTTGGTGTCTGGTGTTGAAACAATGTGGCACATAGTTTTAATTTAGCAATTTATTCTGGAAACTATGGGCTTTTTATATTTGGTATAAAGGAGTACCTGCATTTATGAGTTTTCCCCTGACTTTATCCCCAAGGATTAGTTTTCAAATTTATCAAGCTAAAGTGAATGAAAAGGCTCCACTATACTATCAGCATATTGGTAGTAGTATCCAAGTACTAGGTCATCAGCTTCCAGTTGACTGTCTGGTGATCAATGTCTGCAGCCCCTTCACACTGCACAATTTTAGTTCTGTGCTTCCACTTGGGCTGCCATGGCTGCAACGTACAGAATCCTGAGATTTCATGTTTAATGATGTACTAGAGCTCCCTAGTTGAGAAATTTAAATACCTCTCCCTAAAATGCAAATTCCAGGACATTTTAGATGCAATCATGTTAGTTCAAGTAGAATAATAGAGTAGAATAATAGTTACACAGTGTGTAAACACCACTAGTTTATTTCTGGGTTTTAAAAAAGCCTCTCCTGGGGGTGGAGTGCAAAAGCATGATAAAAATCCCCGCATGCCCAGTTGGAAAGGGGGAGCATTTTGAACAAACAAAAATTTTAAGTTACTTTAAAAATCAGGAGTTAAAGGACATGGGGGTAACCTTTCAATGTCTGGTGAGGGCCAAATGTAGCTCCACAGGCCCTAGCAGTTGCTCACCCCTGATATGGACCATTAAACCCACTGGGTACATTAGGTATGTCTTGAATTCACTTCTACTGTGTAAGAAAATGGTTGAAAAAATATCGATGAAGCTTAGCAACAGCTAATAGCCATTTAGCAGCTAAATGAAACTTCCTCCCCTGTCCCTAAAAGGTGTATCTCTGAGTACAAGATGTTGTGTACAATGAAGGAGGGAGGAACCAAAAGTACTAGTGAGGGTAAGAAATGTAAGGGTAGGATTAGGTAACACAAGAAATATGAATGTGTTGCTGTTACATGTGTCCTTTTCTCTTCAAATATCTAATCCAGGGGTAGGCAACTGTCCCCTCATGCCTGCTTAGTGGGCCACATCAGTGCATGTTGGCACACCCAAAGTGATGCAATGTCACTTCTGGCTACCATTTTGGCCAACGTTGAGCCATTTTCTCTCCCCTTTGGTTTGTTGTTGGTGTTGTTGTTTTGAAGGGGAGGTTTGGCTGGCTCTAGGGGGTTCGGGCAGCAAGTCAGTTTCAAGCAGTCTGAGTGTCTTTGGTCTGGTTTTCATGCCCAAAATGAACTCCAAATGTTTTTTAATTGGTGGGTGTTGGAGGCTTTTAGGGACTTCTGGGTGGGGGTTCAGGGGTGCCTTTAGGAGTCCCAAGGCCCAGACATGGTTCATGGGCTGCACATTGTCCACCCATGGTCTAACCAAAAATTTGGCTTAGCAGTGAAGTAGCGAAATATACCATACATTAATGCACAATGACTTTGTGTTGTATTTTGCTTTCTTCTACTATTATGTCTTATGTTAAAGAAGACATTGTGAGGGGGAATAAGGGCAGAATGGAAGCAGCACCAAATCTCTAATGAACATAAAAACAATGGCCTGTTGTGGTTAATTCTGAAGTGTGGGCACTCATCAGGATGAACCTGCCAACCCTGCTCCAAAGTGCTGGTAGCTGAGTTGATCCACATCTATGTACAAATTCTAGCACTGTTCATCTCCATAAAGAGCAGGTAAAGCTAATGAGTCCCAATGGCGCCTTTTCAAGACCAACCCCCAATATTTTGCATTATAATAAGGGTAGTGCATAGCAGTATCGTACTGCTGGGATAATCCATCTCCCCTCAATTACTATTACAATTTCAGTGAAGCTCAGAAGGAGCAAGAAAGCTGGCGGGGGGGGGAATGTAATCATTATCCCCACCTCATAAAAGAAAAACAACTCAGTATGTCAACCATGAGAGAATTGACTCCACTACACCACTACTGGTCAATTCTGGAACTAGAATACTGAACCAGATGGACTTTAGACTGATTTGACTATGGACTTTATCAGGCAAGCTGCTAAAAACATTCTTTTGGCCACCATATTTTAAACTGTTGGTGTGCCGGCAAAATAACAATATCAAATGTTGCTGTAATAGTGAAAAAAAGCAACCCCATACTTCCACATTGTCAGGTGTTTGTGATTTCGTTGGTTCGCATGAGAAGATGCAAGCATGCTTAAAAGTTTAAAAAAAAACTAAATTAAAAAACAAAATGAACACACAAGCACTGAAACACACTTAAAAGCTTGCCTGCAAAATGGAGAGGTTCATAAAACGAGTGTCCCATATCTAGTTTTCATGTTCTCTTCTGGAAGTGTTCTGGCAGGGACTGCCCATTGATGCCAGCAGAATGGGTTTCACATGCTCGCAATCATGCTAAAAAAAAAAAACACCATGGCCGATCAATTGATGACTTGGCCTATCAATAGAAAAGAACGCTTTATTGACCACACAAAATTGCAAAACCATGATGTCATGCGAAATGGACACCCTTTTGCATTCATTGGGCATTGTTATGACACCATATTTGCCGCGTCTGATAAAGTCCTTAATCGTTTATTGTGTTCTTGAAGCCATCTCCCCGTGAAAATACAAATGACTGATACTCGCTGCTGTTGTTTCTCTTTTCTGTAGAAGAGAACCACTGGAAATTGTACTTTTCAAAGAAGTGGTAATGTTAGTTTCTTGCAGCCTGAAAAGGAGGAAGGGAGAGGGAGGGGGGAAAGGAAGGTGGCAGCACCTCTAAGACTAACTGCCTTTTATTTTACTATATTTATACAATTGTGGGAGTGGGATAGAATGTAAGAGGTGATAAAAAACAGTCCTAAAGGTGCCGCCATATTCCTTTTTTTTTTTTGTCCCCCTCTCTTCCTCCTTTTAATGCTGGAATTACTAATTATTTCATTTCTCTTGTTTGTTTTTGTCCTTGTATCATGCTCTCTTAGGAGATCACTTGCTCGTCACATATCCTGATAGAGACTATTTAGTTTCGTACAACTTCTATCTTGTGTTCGTCTCTGCTATTCCTTTGGAAAATTGTGGCAGTGTGTTTCATACTATTTTAGGTCTATAAAAGAATTATAATGAACCTGAGACTTTAGAGTGTCAAGGGACATGATTATGCTTTGGAGCTTCCTGAATGCAACAGACAACCACAAAACAGAGCTAGTGGTTGGTAAACTAAATGTTTTCCCAGATGAGTGAGAAAGATATTGCCTGTCTAGTAGTTGAAAATGCAGCTGGCAGATTGAGTCATAGCTAATAAGGTTGTTTAATTGATAACCGTGAAGCACAGGAATCCTTTAGAGACAAGAAACCGGAAATGTCTTAAAGCTAGAGCTTACTTCCACACTAACTTCAGGAGAGGAAGGGGAATCATCTGAAGCTAGAGGCTTTAGCAGTAACTGGAAATGCACAACAAAGGATCTACATGTCTGACATGGAGGAACTCCATGACTATATTTAAAATTAAAGGGGTATGCACTGCCTTTAAAAACAAATCACCATGTTTTCACTTAGGAATTGATGTATAATTTATTTCATGTTGTTTTTCCTGCCATGCATACCCATCCAGAGGTCTGTTCTGTTTTAAGTCTACACCAGTTGGCATTTTAAAAAATGCTTAGAATGTTTTTTTTTTAAACTGCAGAAAATTAGCATTTAAATATATATTTAAATGATTACTTATAAAGCATTTACCTTCAAAATATACATATGTAAATGTATGCTCTCTCAAACTATGCATTTTTTAATGGATTTTTCATGCTTTTGAGCTGAGAAGTACGCTGCAGCATTCAAAACACATGAAAGCCAGTAGATACCTAAACTACTTTCTAAACATTAATCTGGGAAGTGTGGATTGGATGAACTTGTGTTGTGTCTGCTTGCACAGTGGCACTGGACTACACTATTGTGCAACAGGAATCTCAAGCTGGTGTTTGCTGTTGTACAATCAGTTACAGTTAAGAATGCTTACAGTTAGGAAAGTTAAGGATCACTTTTACACACAGTAAGAGAAAGTGCAAACTTGGCTGGCCTACTGTTGCTTATTGCTCACTAGAGTAGAGCCATTCAATCAATGGTTGAATGGTGAGTCAATATGTAGGTAAATCCCATTGATTAAATGGGTCTACTCTAGTTTCTGACAACTGGGGACTTGTAGCAATGGAAGCCATTTTCTTTTGTGTGTGTGTGTGTGTTTTATGTTGTTGATGATGATTGATTCTGATGGTAATGATTGCTTTTTCTGGAAAGTGTGGTCCAACCCTGGACCATTTCATCCTAAATGCTTCTGCTGAAAGATACTATGTCACAATGCAGTGTCTTTCCTAGAGTGATTTTTAGCAGACATTAGGAGCAAATAATGACAATTCTAATGTGATTTCCCAGAAATGCAATAGATAAAACTTCTAAATGAATTCTGGCCCAATTGTGGTGCAGTCTGTAAGTAAATCCCACAGAACAAAATGAATTTCACTTCAATTCTTAGTGAGCAATTATGCATAGGTTTAAATTGCAATAATATGTCAAAGTTTTAAAACATTATGTTACCTTAGAAATTGAGTCAAGATTAAGGACTTTATCAGACCACCCTCCAGAAATTATTTATTTATTTATTTATTTATATTATTTTTTAATTAATCTTTTATTATTTTTTTCTTTCTTTTCCAAATAGGTATAATTATATTGTGTAAATATATTGTGATTATAGTGCTTTTAGATTAAGAGGAAAAATGTATTAGTGTTAGGATAGATAGTTTTATTTTTGCATTAGTAAGAAAAGAGGAAAACAATTATTATTATTTTTGTGTTATTGTTATGGCCTTTTGTGGTCGGGTGTATTTTTCAGTAGAATGGTCTTATTCCAATAAAAAATTCCTAATTCCAGTATATATATATATATATATATATATCTCCAGAAATGTTCTTTTGCCGGCATATTTTGAAATGTTTTTGTGCTGACAAAAGAACCCCCTTTAGCAGACATACCTCCAGCAGCATCAGACAGGCATCCCTGGCAGTAACAGATCATGAACAGGGCTCTGTTTACTTCCAGGTTCCAAATCTCAGTGATTCTCACAAGAAGACACAAGTGCTATAAATTCAAAAATTAAAGCAAGACAAAGACATAAAACATACACAAAAGCACAGATACACACTTTAAAAGTCCCAAGTACATTGAGGGGGTGTTTCTGAAAAAGAGTGTCCCCTACCTGGCTGTTGCAATGCCACCAGGAAGTGTTCTGTCATTGAAGCTGTATTCATGTGACCAGAATGGCATGAGGTTTCAAACACTGGCAATACCAGCACAAAAGCATGGGAGATCTATTGATGGCTTGGCCCATCAATAAAAAGGAATGGCTTTTGGACATGACATTATCACAAAAGGACGGTATCATTTGATATGTGCGCCCTTTTGCGTTAATTAGGCATTGTTATGATGCTATATTTGCCTGGCCTGATAAAGTCCATAGTGTTTGAGCTCTAGGAGGGCCCATCTACATGGGGGAAAAAAAATACGAATGCCTTTCGGAAGACCACTCTTCCATACACATGGCCGTTCGGATTCACAGGTGTCATTCAGAAGTGGGGCTAGCGAATCCCCCATAAGCTACATGGATTCAGCGTTCGGAAGGAGTAGCAGATCTCGGCATAAATCCATACAGCCATTCAAATGGTTGATGGTCTGTATGCCCCTACACGCACACCTACAAACAGGCAGTGTAACCTGATTGGCTGGCCAAGTAGAGGGGGCGGGGCTAGCAAGGAGGGGAATTGGGAGTGCCCACCATGTTGGATTCCCGGCTAAGCAAGAGTCCAGTAAGTCTGTGAATTATATATATATATATATATATATATATATATATATCACATTGTAAATAGGGAAAACCAAATGTCCACAAAGCAGGCACCTTTTCAAATTTAAAAAAAAAAAAAAGCGGTGGGAGATTTAAAACTGCTGCTTGGCTTGCTCGCCAGCTGGGGAAGGGGAGTCATACGGAGTTTAGGGGGGGTGAAAAATCATGTAGGCGGATTGTATGCATATGAACGACTGCCTATCCATATTTTTTACCCCCCAAACAGATTTTTTTAATCGTATAGATGGACCCTGATGATTTATTAATTATTATTACTCAGGCAAGAATCCTCTATGGCAGTTACAAATGCATAACCTGGACTTATATACTTGTGACTGTTATATATCCATGATCTCTGTGTAGCCCCTAGATGGTTGTTCCCCTGCTGACTGCTGCTTTCAACCCCACCCCACCCCACTTGAACAAGAGCTATTTGGAACATGGGGGTATTGTGAAGGGGTTCTGCTTCTGCCTGTTGCGCCAAAGATTGCTCATGGGAGGGGGAGGGAAAAGCAGCCAGCTGCTTCATCGATCACAATGGCTGCTACTCGGTAAGTGGGGATTGTGGAGGTGATCGGGCTGGGACTCACTGCATAGCACTGTAACTATGGCGCTTATACATAAGTAAATCCCATATAGGATTCTGTCTTCAATGTTTTAATGATTTAATAATGTAATTCCTGGACAGTTTATTGGTGTTATTTCAGTCAAAGTATTTGAATAAAAATGGGTTAAAAGTTCTCAGTATTGACTTGCTTCACATTCTTTACTACTTTCCTTGTCCTCTCATAGCGAACAAAACTAGTCTCTTAAACTGTCTCTTCCTAAACACAGTTCCATCTTCCTCTTCATTACAAAGTCTCTCACAACAACACAGTGGTTCTCACAGCAACACAATGCTATCTCCCTCCAGCCCTTTAGACTTCCTACCTAAGCTTCAATTCAATACCTGACTCATAGGTTCATTTAGTTCTATAGTAAATTATTCATATAACATTGTTGGTACCTGGTGAATTTTTTTCTTTGAAAGCAATTTGTATTTGAATGAGTTCATATTCCAAAATGTGCAATATGGATGTTAAGGTTTGTGTTTGCCTTGTGGTGCATTCATCCATTTCATTGTTTATTGTTATTTTTAGGAGTTTTATAGTATTGCAGAGGCAGATAGTTTAAATGAAGTATAGGAATTTCTAAGAGGTGAACATCCAAGATAGGAAAGTACTGAAGTAAAGCAAAATAACAAAGGGAAACCAATTTTAAACCTTCAGAGGCTATGAGTTAAAATTTCTTATTAATTCATGTGCACAAATTCATGAGATTGCTTCTGAAACATGTAACATTGACTCTTTAATCAGACAAATTCTCCGGTTCATATTAACTCTGAAATAGCTTCCAGGCATCTGTCAAGTTTGTAAAGTTACATCTTCAAAGTGATTCACTTCCATTACTTGTTACAGCATTTAATAATTAGTTCACGGGTGTTACTTTTTAGAGTCTTATAACAGTAACTCATGTTGCTTGTTACTTTTTTTTTTTTTGCAACTTTTCATGGCTTTTATGAAATAAAAAACCCACAGTATTAATAAGAGAATAGCACAACACTTTAAAATAATCTGCCAAAATACTCATACAAATGTCTAAAACACCACTTTAAAGTAATTTTTAAAAAGTAACCAGGAAACTTCATCCATTTCACTCACAATGTATCTTCATTCTACTTGTTAACATTACTTTAAAAACATGTCTTTGTTGTATCCTAGTTACCTTAAAAGTTACTCATTTACAGGTAACTACTGTATATCCTTGTTACTTATTACTTCCAGGATCTGGGTATAATTTAGGTTCTGTCTGCATCCTAGTGGCATAGGGCTGAGGGCCCATTCCAATACAGAATTATATACCATTATTCTACTTTAACTGTCATGGTTCCATCTTATGAGATGCTGGGGTTTGTAGTTTGGTGACGCACTGGAGTTCTTTGGCTGAGAATTCTAAATGACCTCCCTAAACTACTAGTCCTGGGATCCTGTAGCACAAACCATAGCAGTTAAACGTGGAATAATAGCACTAAACCTCTTGTAATGTGAATGGGACCTTATTATTGCATTCTTTGACACTCCTTTTTTGCTTGTGCATATTTTTCAAGGGCAACAATCACAAGCCTCATAAAACAAAGTAAGAATATAGTGAAAATGCATCAGATTGTTCTGCAATAACTTCCACAACTATGGGCTCACCTACACAGGCCAATATACGTCAGCTCCCCGCCGGCATATTCTGGTAGCGGATCTGGCCTGTTCCTCCCCCATTACTGGCATAAAATGGGAAGAATAATAGAATTGCAGAGTTGGAAGAGACCACAAGGGCCATCCAGTCCAACCTCCTGCCATGCAGGAAATCACAATCAAAGCTTCCCTGACAGATGGCCATCCAGCCTCTGTTTAAAGACCTCCAAGGAAGGAGACCCTACCACGTTCCAAGGGAGTGTGTTCCACTGCCAAACAGCTCTTACTGTCAGAAAGTTCCTCCTAATGTTGAGGTGGAATCTCTGTTCCTGGAGCTTGCATCCATTGTTCCATGTTCTAGTCTCTGGAGCAGCAGAAAACAAGCTTGCTCCATCCTCAATGTGACACCCCTTCAAATACTTAAACAGGGCTATCAGATTGCACCTTAACCATCTTTTTTCCAGGCTATACACACCCAGCTCCCTAAGTCTTTCCTCATAAGGCATGGTTTCCAGATATTTCACCATTTTAGTTACCCTCCTCTGGACACACTCCAATTTGTCAATATCCTTTTTGAATTGTGGTGCCGAGAAGTGGACACAGTATTTCAGGCGAGGCCTGACCAAGGCAAAATAGAGTGGCACTATTATTTCCCTTGATCTAGGCACTATAATTCTATTGGTGCAGCCCAAAATCACATTGGCCTTTTTAGCTGCCACATCACACTGTTGACTCATGTTCAACTTGTGGTCTTCTAGGATTTCTAGATCCCTTTCGCATGTAGTCTCATTCATCCAGGTCTCCCCCATCCTATACCTATGCATTTTATTTTTCCACCCTGAGTGCAGTGCCTTGCATTTCTCCGTATCGAATTTCATTTTGTTAGCTTTGGCCAGCTTTCTAGTCTTTTCAAGTCATTTTGAATTTTGATCCCGTCCTCTAGGGTATTAGCTACTCCTCCTAATTTGGTGTCATCTGCATATTTGATAAGTATGCCCCTTATTCTGTCATCTAAGTCATTGATAAAGATGTTGAATAGCACAGGGCCCAGGACAGAACCCTGTGGCACCCCACTGGTCATGTCTTTCCAGGAGGAAGAGGAGCCACTGCTGAGCACCCTTTGGGTTCGGTCCGTCAACCAATTACAAACCTATTTAACAGCTAACTTGTTACAAACCTATTTAACAGCTAACAGCTAATTTAAAAGCCCACATTTTACAAGCTTGTTTGCAAGAATGTCATGGGGAGCCTTGTCAAAGGCCTTACTGAAATCAAGGTATGCAATTCATGCAAGGTATGTATGGTAATTTTATATATATATATATATATATATATATATAGAGAGAGAGAGAGAGAGAGAGAGAGAGATCTAATTAGTCTGGCGTGACTTGTTTCTCTGAAACCCATGTTGACTTTTGGTGATTATGGCATTGCTTTCTAAATGTTCACAGACTCTCTGTTTAATGATCTGCTCTAGAATCTTCCCTGGTATTGATGTCAGACTAACTGGACAATAATTGTTGGGATCCTCTTTTTTCCCCTTTTTGAAGATGGAGACAACATTTTCCCTCCTCCAGTCTGCTGGGACTTCTCCTGTTCTCCAGGAGTTGTCAAAGATTATTGCCAATGGCTCTGAGATTATTGAAATCAGCTCTTCTGAAGTCTAGAATGCATGTCTGATTATGCCTGGCTTCTCCTTTCCATTGTATAACAAACTCCAGGAGAACATGATCACTCTCACCAAAGGATCCCACCACTTGCACCCCATTAACCACGTCATCCCTGTTGGTTAGGATCAGATCTAAAATAGCTTACCCCCTTGTTGCCTCTTCCACCTTTTGGACAATGAAATTGTCTTCCAGGCAAGTAAGGAATTTGCTAGACCTTGAAGTTTTGATTGAGTTAGATTGCCAGCAAATATCAGGATAGTTGAAGTCACCCATCACTACTACATCTCTCCTTTCTGTGTGTGTGGTCATCTGTTCTAGAAAGTTATCATCCAGTTCCTCCATCTGACTTGGGCTGTAGTAAAGTCCCACAATAACATCCCTGTTGTTTTCCTCCCCTTTAATTTTTATCCAGATGCTCTTCACCTGGTTTCCAGTATTAATATCATGGATCTCTTCACTGGTGTAAATATCCCTGACATATAATGCTATTCGTCCTCCTTTCCTGTTTGGCCTGTTTCTCTTAAAAAGGTTATACCCCTTTATTCTTATATTCCAATCATGAGACTCATCCCACCAGGTTTCAGTAATGCCTATTATATCATATTTGCTTTGTTGTGCTAGGAGTTCAAGTTCATCTTGCTTATTTCCCTTGTTCTGTGCATTAGTGTAGAGACATATAAGGCCATGTGTTCCCTTTAATTGCTACCTGTGCAAGTTTGTTTTGCCTCCAACTGTTGGGGGGTGGAGTCCAAACCACCACACTGGCCTATCCCTGCAGCCACCAGCACCACCTGCATCCCACTCTCTGGAGCCAAGAAAATGCCCCAAAGCACATGATTAAGGCCCCCTGGATGTGACAAACTTTGGTCACATGCTGTGGCACTCTTTCCTGGCTTCAGAGAGTGTGCCATGGACAGTAGCTGCAGTGACAGGCTGGCATATCGGTATGGGCTCCTGAGGTCACATGAGGCCCAATCTGTTTTTCCCCAGCTGGAATACTTTTTCCACAGCTGTTATAATATAATTGTGTAATAAGCTCTACCCCATCTTAACCCGGCATAACCCTGGCCATCATGAGGACTGCCCAGGGGGGAAAACAGGGCAGAATCCCTTCATTGTTAGGACTGCAGGGTTCCAAGGCAGGGCCACAATGGGGTAAATAGCCCTTCTAGACAAGGCCTATATCTTGTTACACTCAAATCTTCCCCTTGCCCCCTCTCTAAGACACATAACAATGTGGGCTACAGTCCAACATATTTAAAGACACTCTAGGTCAAAAGCTCTCAGACTGAAACTAAAGGAACTATTTTTGTTCTTTGACTGTAGGTCCAAAATAATATTTTGTAAAGGCTCAACAAACAGTTGCTGCCTCACATAGGGCCCTAGATTATAAAGAATCTTTTTTCCCCAAGGCCTTAACACAGTAAACTGCTTCACTCCCATTTTAAAGATCCTAGTCTGTTGGAAGATATAAACCTAATATCAAATGGGCTTTAAGCATCTCAGAAATGGAAGTGGAGTACAACTAAATGGCTCCCACTCCATAGGAAAGATTGCTTTAGCTGTGGTAGCTTGAGTGTCTTATGCTACTGTTGTGTTTGAAGCATAGGTCTGGGCTTTGAATTATCAATTCACATTTTCTTTACTGTTGAAAAAAATTGTACTTCAGCTTTCCTTAACCTGGTGCTCAACAGATGTGTTGGATTACAAACCCTTCACTCCCAGGCAGCTGGACCAGATGTGTTGGACCACTGCATTGGTCACCCCATCCAACTTGGCAATTGGCAGCACTGGTTGCAGATGAGGGGAGTCATAATCCCACACATTTGAAGGGCATCAGATTGCAGAAATTAGCTGTGCTCCCAAGAGTGGTCTGTATACTGTCTATATGACTTCTTCTTACTGACTTTGTTATAAAACAGTCTCCCCCTTCCTGCTTCTGCCCCATGCCATTGTATACACATCATATGGGCCATCACAGTCTATTAAAAATGATTCAGACAAATTCAAACAAATCCTCATTAGCACTTCATTTTATGGGAGCAAGACATCTTTTGTTTGTACCACAGCAAAAGCAAAATAGCCACTTGAGTGTAAATCAGAGCTAACATAACAGATAGAACAGATTTTATGCCCGACTGTTCAGACAGATTAAACTGCCAAATGGTTTAAAAATTTAAGCGTTGCAAGAATTGCTTTGTTTCTCCTGCTCATGATGGCAGTTACACACTGGAAGACTTTTCCCTTGGTGTCATTCATTGTGTATTCATTGTGCTTCTGACAACTTTCTTTCTAATTGTGAAATTAGAAACACCAGAAATGGAAGGGAACCAAGTGGTAACTGCAATTTATGGGTTACAATAGCAGCCCTTTCCCTCACTCCTCCTTTGTAATGATTTGTTTAAATGTTGGCAGCAACCCTCATTATTTGGCTGACTTTAAAGTATTCTCTAGATATAATTTTGCAGATTCATTACATGACAACTGTTAATAAATGCTACAGACTCAATCAACTCAAAAGCATTTTATGTACTTTTAGAAAACAGCTTGAATACTGTTAATGAAAATATGCACATGTTGCTCAACGGTAGCATGTACCATAATCCATGGGTTTAAAATACAGTAATTATGGACTAAGGAAAAACATGGGCAACATACTTTGTCTTTTCTTAGGTACCCACATGCTCCTGTGAGTTGCACTTATGTTTGTACACACTCTCACACACCTAATATTAGTACTAATGATTCTCACAGAAGATGAGCGAGATTGAAAACTCTACTGTGTTTCTGTTCTCAGGTTGGCCATTGAAGACTAGGGATGGATGATCAGTTGATTTTCAATTTGATATTTGTACATCCATTTTATGTCTATTATAAGACAAATGCTGTCACTATATCAATCTTCATTTTTACTGAATCACAAATATTTCCAATGAATGAAGAATTACATCCCGGAAGAAGAAAAACAACTGATAGGTTTCCCAAGTATTATGTGACAATACTTTTTAATCCAAACATTTAGGGCTTATCAACAACAGCCAGGATGCACTGCCTCCCTGCTGGTATTTTCTGGCTCTGGATCTGGCCGACTCTGCCCTGGTTACTTTGACAAAATGGGCTGAAGTCCTAAAAGAATGAACACCCGTGGCAGCTGCTGCCCCTTCCACTGCCATTTTCTCTGCTGACTCAGCGGGGGTGCAGCATATGACTGAAGCCCGCCTGCACGTGACCAGCCTTGGCAACCAGCTTCTGGGAGAGTTAGGGTGATGGCAGCAACAGCGAGGGACGGTGTGCTGGGACAGGTTCCCACAGACATGTGGGGTCCAATCTGTTCCATCCTGGCAATAATGGGGTAAACTGAGTATTATTTTGCAATGCTGCAAAGGGCTTTATCCCAGCTTTGCCCCTGTTTCATCCCCGTATCTGCCCTGGGGGTGGTGAGGACTGCCCGGGGGCAGATCGGGACAAAACCCTGTGTCATTTGGACTGCAGGGCTCTGGATTGGTGGCAAGCTGGGATATTTAACCTGTGTAGATAGGCCCTTATTCTCTTCCCCAATGTAGTTTGCACTAAGATCAGAGCAATCAAACAATAGCTAGCATCACATTAATGACTTATGTAAGTGTACATCTACTTTATCCCTATGTATGTTTTTCCCCATAGTTTTCTCCCCATAGTTTTCGAAGAGGTTAGTATCCTCTTCAGCCCTCCACAGTCACCAAGACTTCCCACTCCAGACTGCTCACTTTCTGCAATAATAGCTGAATCGTTGTTTTTTGGCTAGTGGAGACTGGTGTGTGTGTGTGTAGGGGGGTGGGATCAGAAGAGTGTTTGGGTATGGAACATAGGTGTAGAGCAATGACTATACTCTAGCAGAGTTCAGCAAAAGATGGCATCAATCTGCATTTGTGCATAGCCAGATGCTTCTCCTGCACCCATCCCCACTCTGTACCAGCCCCCTTTGAGGGGCTATTGCTGCAAAACTGTGACTCCTGGCAGTGGGGAGTGAAAAGTTATAGTAGAATTCCACCTGAGGAATACTTAATGTTCTGCTGGGCAATGTAGGATTTCAGTCACTTTTTCAGATTACCTCATTGCATGAAATCCCTACTTCAGGCTATAACTCCCAATTTGAGACTTGGAGCTTTTGACATAGGGCTTGTCTACATGAAGGGGAAAAAATGGACTGCTCCACAGTAATAGCAAGTCACAGCAGCTGTAACCTGTCTTAATGGTTTTACAGCCTCCATAAACTTCACATGCCTGTAGCTGAGATGGCAGCCACAAGTGGATTACTCACATTTTAAATCTGCTGCCAAACTTAAAAAAAAAAAATCTATGGTGTGCACAAGTGATATTCCACCTTTCTGAGGGGAAAAAGAGAAAAAGATAGCACAAATCCCCATTTTATTGCCTTAACAGTCACTCACTAAAGCAAAAATCCAACATGGCAACAGCGGATGCTTGCCCTGTAATCCAGGCCTGCCTCCTGCACTCATCCAGCCAATCAGGTTTGCACTTTGTCTTGCATAGGTAAGTGATTCATGTCGAATCCCTTGTCTTAACAAGCGAAAATGCGCATATCACTGGAGTTTTCAAAAAAAGTTGGGAAAAGCCGTGAATGCTTTTCTCGCATAGTTTTTCCTCTTTTTGCCCCCCCCTTCACAATATGATGAGACAATGCAGGATCCCATTAAGACAGCTTGTTTTCTGAGAGAATTCTGTAAGGAGTATTTTCACCATATAGACAACCCCTTAGTCTTGTACATTTTATTTTGACATATGCAAATAAAAATATTGCCCTATTTCCTAAATATGTTTCAATCACTCATCTTTCTTTCCTCCTCTTCTTTCTCCTTCTCTTCCTTTTTAATAATTTTGGGACTCAAGGTGCCCTTTTTTTAAAAAAAAGAGAGATAAAAATCACATGTTGTTGTTGTGTGCCTTCAAGTTGTTTCTGACATATGGTGACCCTAAGGCGAACCCAGCACAGGGTTTTCTTGGCAAGATTTGTTCAAAGGGAGGTTTGCCTTTGCCTTCCTCAGATACAAAGGACAAAGTAAAAAATAAACCAAAAGTTATTAACATCCATAGAAAAATAAAAGATAAGACATCCATGTGCGTTCATATGCATATGTGATATTTGTGACAGACAATGGTCTGTGGCGCTTAATTTCATGATGAATGTTCTCTGCTGTGTGTCTCCAAACTCATAAAAATCTGATTACCCTTTACCTCCAGCCAAAACATTTATTGAGATGGGAACTGTAAAACAAGCAAGCAAGCAAGCAAGCAAGCGAATGAGCACACCAGCAAGCAAAGCATGAAATACCAAAACAAAATGTTTGAGCATGTGTGGTAAATACCTACATATCACAAGGGAAATGAAAGGTACAACTAAATGTGCACTCTTGTTGCAAAACAGAGTCTCTACAAGAAACAAACCAAAAACACAGACATGCAAATGCATCATATACTTTGCAGGAAGATGCCTAGAATCATGTGAACAACAATGGCGCTTTGATCCAAAATACTCCATACTACTTGTAATTAAATGCACAACGCTCTACATTGAAATCTAAAAAACTGAGTACCCATGAGAAGTTCCATTATGTAAACAGGAAGTCATTCTAGCATTGCAGGTCAAGAAAGCAATACTACTCAAACTAGACATACATATTTGGATCGTCATGGGGCTTTCTTTGAAGAGTGTTTTAAAACTTCAGCTGGTCTGAAAAGCTGCAGCCAGATTGTTAACTGGAGCCAGCTACAGGGAACATACAGGGAGTTGCCTTGTTGCAACAGCTCCGTTTGGCAGCATTCAAAATGATTGTGATTACCTATAAAACTCTATATGTTTCAGGCCCAGGTTTGAAGGACCATACTCTCCTGGATGAACCTGGTTGTGCCTTGAGATCTTCTGGGGAGGCTTGCTCTCTGTCCTCCCACCCTTACAGGTATATTTGTATGGGAACACAGCAGAGGGCCTTCTCAGTGGCTGCTGCCAGGCTCTGGAACTCCCTTCCCAGAGAGACTAGACTGGCACCTTCCTTACTATCTTTCCACAACAGGTAAAACCCCATTTATTCTGGCAGGCCTTGGAGAATTCATTTTTCAGGGGAAATAGGCCTTATATAATGTGCTGAACTTTTATTTGTTGTTGTTGTTTTCATTTGTTTTATCTGGTTTCAAATACGTTGCATTGTCTTGCTTTCTTTTGAATGTCTATGTGTCTACATTTTAAACTATTGTATGCTGCTATTTTTAACGGAGAGCCAGTGTCATATAGTGGTTTGAATGCTGGAGTAGGACTCTGGAGACCAGAGTCCAAATGTCTGTTCAGCCTTGGAAAATCAGTGTGTGACCTTGGGCAAGTCACACTCTCTCAGACTCAGAGGAAGGCAAAGGCAAACCACCTCTGAACAGATCTTACAAAGAAAGCCCCATGATAGGTTGGCATTAGGGTCTCCATAAATGTCCTGAAGGCACACCACCACCACCACCATTTCCACCACAAATGTTTAGTATGTTTTAAGGTGCCTTGAGCTCCAAACTGGGAAAAGGTTGGAATGCTGATGACAATGATGATGATTTTGTATATGAAGTTTGTTAAAATGTCTCAGTACCACATAGATTAGCATATCTTGAAGGACCCAGAGTTTTATCTGGAAATCTGAACACTTCATTGGATACTTTCTGACAAAGCACTAGACCTTTATTGGAAAAGATGTTGGTTTCTCCAGATTTCAGTTGCCACAAGTGAACATCATTGCAGAGGTTACACAAAAGGTGTAAGATGCTTCAGGGACTGATGCAATTTCAAACAAGTTTTCAGTATATATAATGTCTTTATTAAAACTGCTTTACTATAAAGAAGTAGAGAGAAGCCTATCAGAATTCTTCATGGCTGCGTGAAGGCTTCTCTAAACCAGCCAGAGTTTTTTTATCCCCAGAGCTGGCTTGGATCCCTCCATTACTGTGATGAAATGGGCAGATGTCCACATGCACACAATGGCTGGTATTGGCAGGGGCCTCCCCCACTGTCGTGCATTGCATTCTCTGAAGCCAGGAAGGAGGCTCTCAACATGTGATCTAGACTAGTCACATGCAGTGGGGTCTTGATGATATTCTGGGAGCTTCCTTCGTGGCTGCAGAGAGACACCAACAGTGGTAGCTGTGTCTGGTGATTCAGCCTGGCATGAAGGTATGGACTCTATGTTCCTACAATGGACCCACCCGGGTTTTCCCACATAACACAGGTTTTCCCAGGAGTTATTTTGAAATGTTTTAAATGGGTTTACTCCAGCTTCCCCACAGCTTTCCCTCAAACGTCATCAGGACTGTCCAGCAGCAAATCAGGGCAAGAGCCCTGCATTGTTTGGACTGCAGGGCTCCAAGGTAGGGGAAAGCTTGACTGGACTTCTAAGCATTGCAAAGCATATTAGCTAAGTCCTTCATCGTGAGATTTGCAAGCTCCCACATACCGATGCAAATTACTAGAGAGAGAGAGAGAGAGAGAGAGAGAGAGAGGCAAGCAAATTTTACTGAACTTTTTTTGGATGGTTAAACTTAATTAACTTCTAATCTTTCAAAATGCCTATCTGGGAATCATGCTGATTAAAGAGGAAGCCTAAAGGATGGTTCATGCATTACATGATTCCCCAGGATAACACAATGCGCAAATCTGTAATACAGATATCTGATTTACTGGAAAACCTATGTAACTTCAGAGGTGTTTCTTACTGTTCAATGGAGAATTCATAGAATTAATAATTCATTCACAAAGTTCAAAAACACACACAGAGAACACACATCTGTTCACTACAAATATATTAGTAACAGTCAAGGAATCAAGCAGTTAAACAGATAAAGCAATACTAGCATCAAAGGCTGACTTGACCCAGCATCAGTCTATGCCTGTGCTCATGTTGTGGCTCCATAGTCAAACCACAGAGCCCTTGAATCTGCTGCCTGTTGGCCTTCTCCATCCAGGTGAATCAAGAGCAACAGCAGCAAGGTAACTGACTAGGAACCTCTATTTTACTTTCCCTTTCCTCTGGGTAACTGTCAGATGAGCTCCAGGGTAGGGATGATATTCTGGTTCCTCATACCTGGATACCTTACTTTACATATTATACAAATCATGAGGTGAATTGGGAAAGTCATTCCCGCTCCTGACAATCACTGAGCATGAAAAACTTAATTTTTAGACTTCAACTATCTCCCAGTGGCTATTGTTGTTTTAAACAGATGTTTGGGATTTCTGAGATACTTTTTCATGTAATGTGTATTTGAACCCAGAAAGATTAAACACAAATCAATACAACTATATATTGTAAGATATCCAGGGCTGCAATCCTATGCACACTTTTCTAATAGTAAGCCCCACTGAACCCAGAGAGCCTTACTTTTGAGTAAACATATACAATACAGCTGTCTCTTTATAATTTAATCCTCAGTTTACATATAAAGATTACACTATTGTTCATAATCTGTCCTCCTTAGCCTTTACCTTTTTAAGGCACTTACACATGACTTAAAACATGGAATAAGAAATAACTCTGCTCAGTGTGATATGTCTTTTTATACATCTCCCTACTAGGGAAAGCTACATATTATATATATTTAAATGAAATGCAACTTAAAAAAACACATTGATTCCCATAATTGAAAACCATAGCAACAAAATAAAGAGAATCTAAGTTTGTAAAATGATAGTTGTTATTACAAGAGGAAAAGGATTAAGGTGTGAAGTTCTAAAGTTGTGGCTATTTCTTAGACTATGGCAGTCCAAAAAAATACCTGTGGCCTTATATGTTCAAAGTTTAGGAAGTGATTTTTTATAATACATTGACTGGCATCCTGTTAGTGACAAACATAGGCATATGTGGAGGCAGGGTCAGAGGAAATATCTGACTATGTCCTTGTAGTGAGATGTAGACTGTGAATTCATCTGCTGAGGCCTTTGAAAGATCCTGGTGGATTTAAGTGGATGATATCATCAGCCTGCATCTGGTTACAGGAACATAGCCAGATGCTTTTCTGACACTGCACTCACCTGCCTATTCACAGCTACAGAAAAGCCTGTGGGTGGACTGCAGTGGCTAAACAGTGAATCTAGTGGTGGGGGATAGAGGTTGAGAGAAGAAATGTAGTGTAGTTCCATCATTGCCCAAATTGCGTATCAGGGTAGGTAACACCATCTGTAGAATACTTACACTAGTCTGTGTCATACAGGATCTTGGTCATTGACTGTACTGTAGTTAACAGAAGGTGGAAAAGTGGAAGTTGAAAGAACAAGAAAAAAAGAAATGGTTATAAGATGTGGTCATGATAATTGGTATATACCAAGTAACATATCTACATATAAATATGCATCTATGTATACATACATCTAAACAGAGTGAGAGAATGAGAGCAAGTGTGAAAGAGAGAACAAATTTGCAGGAACTAAGATATAGGTCAAAATCTCATTTTATGCTCATGTTCATCTACTGGTGTCATAATATTTTCTTGCCCTGCCTTGTACAACTCATTGTGCCATCCTCAAATACTGGTATGTTTGTCCTCCAGAGCACATTTTGAACATGAAGTGGGATGGGAAGGATGCTAAAGTCGAAGAGAGTTTGACCCTTCCCAGTTCTTCAGATAAGAATATCAGGAGAACCACCCCATTGGATCCAGACTATTGCCAGGCAAGGCAATTCCTCAAACTGCTGAGAACAAATTGTTTAATGAGGAAGAAGAAATTGGGGGGAAGAACACAAGAGCAATTTAGATAGCTATATTATTTAACTCCTAAAAATTGGGACCTGATGGAATCCAATAATTCAAATATCCAATTATGATCTCAGGCCTATCTCCTGCTACTTAGCCTTGGGATGGAATGAAGCTATAGGCCTCATCTGCCACTATGGTCTTAAGGCTTCTGTTGGATGAATGTTGTGTTGAAGGTGTTCGCTACAGTTATTTCTTCCAGTGTCTTCTCTAGTTGATGCTTTTTACTCCCACATTCCTTTATGTTTTCCTTGCTGGGCTAGATTAAGAGAATTTTTAATTAATTATTTTTCATAATTCTAGACTTTTTTGCAAACAACAACAACAACAACAACAACAACAATTTCTTTAGGCAACCCACTCTTTTTTGTATGCAAAAACTCACAAATTTGTGTGTGTGCAGAAAACAGTGATTTTATAACCATTTCTGGACTGATAAGCAGCAGCAACTGCTTTCCTAAAATCCTCTGTAAGGTCTTTGGGTCATGACACAATTTGCTTCCACACAACCATACAATGAATACCGAAGTCACAAAGTTTCCGATCCATTTATATGGTGGAATCTACCAAACTCACCCCTGTAGAACTACCCAATTACTTAAGCATCTGATACTAATTCTTTCCTTTAAATGATCAAATAACCAAGGGTTTTACCTGATAGAGAGCGTATGTGTATTAGGATTAAGTAGCAATGACACCAATGGCTATAGAAACTCCATTAGAGACAGGAAATGTATCTAAGCTAGTCTAAACAGGACAGAAGAGAGAAGAGCTACGATGGATTAAAAGTGAGATAATGAAGAGAAGGTGAAGAGAAAAGGTAGAATGACACCTATGAATATCAGTCTGACTGTCATAGAGATTAGGACAGCTGGATAAGACATGAGGAGAATTTAGGTCAGTGAAACATTAATTTTCCCTATCTCAGCTGCTCTAAGGCTGCTGCAAAACTGCAGAAATAATGCAGTTCGATATCATTTTAACTGCCATAGCTCAGTGCTATGGGATTTGTAGTTTTGTGAGATATTTAGCCTTCTCTGTTAGAGACCTCTGGTGCCACAACAAGCTACAGATCCCAGGACTCCATAGGATGGAGCCATGATAGTAAAGTGGTGTCAAAACTGTCAAACTGCATTATTTCTTCAGTGTGTCAGCAGCCTAAGGGCTCATCTGTATGACCCAGGATACACCACCTCTACGGCAGCATATCCTGGCCACAAATCAGGCCTGTTGTTCTCCTGTTCCCTCCACAGAATGGGAAGAAGTCCTGATGGGCATGACAGTCTGTTACTGCAGCTGCCACCACCATTTTCCTTGCTGTCTCGGAAAGTAGGAAGGGGGACCGCAACATGTTACCGAGGTTCCCTGCATGTGACTAGTCTTGGTCATATGCTGTGGGATTTCTTCTTGCCTTCTGGTAGAGTAAGGCAGACTGGCAGCTTCAGCAAGAGCCAGCCTGCCAGAACAGGCTCCTGCAGTCTCACAGAGCCTGATCTGTTTCCTTCCAATGGCAATGGATTTAACAGGTGTTATCTTATAACACCATATTGGGGCCTACCCCACCTTCCCCCTGTCTCAGCCCCATATCTTCCCCGGGGGTGGTGAGGACTGTCTGGGGGCAAAACAGGGCAAATGCCCTGCATTGTATGAACTGCAGGACTCTGAGATGGGGGCAAGATGGGTATATTGCACATCCAGACAAGTGCTAAGACACTTTAACCCTTTCAAAGCTCAGCATTATGGCATTTGTAAAGCTGCTTACTTTTGTATGTACTCTGACTCCTAATTCTTCATTATTTGCTCAATTTATACACTGTTTTATTTCAGAAGATTTAGAACTGGTGAAAATAAACCTTATTGGATATTTAGAAAATGACTGGTCTTGAGTCACAGAGGTTTTCTTGTTGACATATGGTGACCCAATGAATTTCACAGGGTTTTCTTAGGAATACTCAGAGGTGGTTTTGCCAGGTCCTTCCTGTGAAATGTAGCCTACAGCCTCTGGTATTCAATGGTGGTCTCCCATCCAAGTACAAACCAGAGCTGACTCTGCTTGGCTTCCAAGATCAGTTGGAATCTGATGCCTTTAGGGTCTTTAGGAACCTATAAAGATCAGTGTTCACAAGCTTTTTCTCAACATTATTTATCTAAGTTTCTAAATTCTATATATCCCATTCTCCTGGCAATAGGTTCTGTGTAATAGAAAGGTCATGAATTAGCAATTCCTAATGTCCATTATAGTGAAGAAAAATACATCCATCTGTTTACCTGCTTTGAAATGAAGATGATAGTAAGCATACCTATGTTTCACTATTCCCCATAAACAGACCGTTGAAAGACCTGCACTCTCAAAAAGCATTTTGTTTATTGCTGCAGTGAGCTCGCTTCTTTTGCCATTATTTCTCAACCCATTCTCACATTATAAGGATGCCAAGAGATAAATAAAAGCCCAAACTGCTCTATAGAAATATAAATTCAGTGAAGAAATAGCCTCAGAGACAGCAGTGAATTATTCAGACTCATTCCTCTCATATTTCCAGTTACTGATTAATTCCACTGTGTACTCCTGTTTTAAGCCACCATCAGTGAGCAACAGTAGTGTATGTATGCAATTGTTTTCCTTATATTTTTCCCAACTTCACCTCAAATTTTAATTTATAGTTACAATGACTGATAAAGGGAGGGGAAAAATATAAAGACATAACAGATACCATATTGCCTTTGAAGCAACTATTACCAACCAGAATTCAGAGAAGTAAAGAAAAACACAGAACTGCTTCACAAAACTGATCTTACAAAACAGCAACAAACACATTTGTCTGAAAACACAAAATAAAATCTGAAACCCTTGAAATGCTTTCTATTGTTGAATTATTCAGTAATTTCAAGGAATCCAAAATACTTCTCAGACAATCAGTAAATAACAGCATACATTTGAGCAGAACCAGTGAAAGTTACTGTTTTGGATTATGGTTTTCAGAATTCCCCAAGCAGCATGGTCACTGGGAATTGTAGTCCCCCCCCCCCAAAAAAAAAACTTTTCCAAACTCTGGGTGCTAGCTTTTCTTTCATGACCCCCTGAGTCATATCCAAGTTGAGAGCAGTTTTTGCAGAATAAAAGACTTCTTCCTTGATGTAGGGTGACTGCCAGGGCCTAAGGAGCCACTTTCCCCCTCCCCTTCAAGAACCTTGGAGGGCTGCTCTCCAGAGTCCCAAGGAAAGGACATTCTCAGGAGGCCTGGCCTCCATCACATGCTCCAACATTAATTTAATTTAATTTAATTTAACAATTCAGTTAACATCTCTCCACATGAGAGATGGGGAAGGTTCAAGCTGCGGGTCACATGCAGCACACTAAGGTTATTTAGGGAGCCCTGATGGCACAGTGGTTAAATGCCAGTACTGCAAGTCACCATGTTGCAAGTTTGATTCCAGAGGGCTCCAAGGGAGACTCAGCCTTCCACCCTTTTGTAGGTTGGTAAAATGAGTACCCGGCTTGTGGGGGCAATTAGCTAACACACATTGGAAACTGCTTAATGCAGTGTAGATGTGTAAATTGTTATTGCTTAAAACAAATTGTAAGCCACTCTGATAGCCTTTGAGGCTGAAGAGTGAGGTATATAAAAATATACCTAATTAAATTAAAAAATTAAAATATTTCTGTGAGGGACTAAGGGGGCATAGAAATGGCTCTAGTGGGCCGCATGAAGCCCATGGGCACACTGTCCCTGCACTTGATATAGGAAAATGTTGACAAAGGACTAGAAGTGACTGTTTTCAAAACACAGGAAAGTTCATGGAAAAGAGCCAATTAAGCTTGCTAGGCCCCTGAATGCTGGATGCACTCTGAGGGAATTAGCATGCTTCACTGGGTCTCTAGGTGGGATACAAAGCTGAGGATGAGTGTCACAGTAAAAAGTTTTAGTTATATTTCTGCATATTAGCGGTTGCCAAAGAGTGTCCTGAGGACCACATGTGCCCCCAATGTACCCCAAATCACTGATATTACTCCAACACATCTAGAGTAGGGGTTGCCAAGTATGGTAGTTCTATGGGCCAGTGTTCTTGTACTGGGACTTCAAGGGCTGAAAGTCTAAGTTCAGCTTTTGAAAAAGTGGTACTTTCAGGTGGGGGGGAATTGAGCAATGCAAGCCCCCCTGTAACTTATTTAGAATGTTAATAGCTCTCATAGCAGCTTCGGGATGAGGAAATTCACACTTTTTTGCCACAATAAAAGTGGCTTGAGGGAGTCAGAGGGGATAAGAGACCACAATAACAGACAGGGGGTGAATCCAACCTGTGGCAGTACTAAGACTGGTGTCACACCTCTCTCCGATTGTGTCACCTGGTGCAGTTTGGCCTCTCCACACATCCAAACTGCCATCATTGCATCCAGACATAGGGCTAAAGTTTTCCCTGCCCTTCTGTAGGCTGTATGGAGAAATCATACTTTCAGGAGGATGGTACTGGAATGTGTTAAGCCTGGGTAAAAACTTTTTTCAAAACTGGAAGGGACTTGTGGTCATTTTTAGCCAGGCCTAAAACAACTCATGGGAAGCATAACAATATTTCACCTATGACCCTAAGAGGACATCAGGGCCATTTTGAATTTTTTTTAAAAAAAAATGTTGGGAGGTGATGGGAGGGCATGCTCTGGGTTGCAATATTTCTTCTATAAATAATGCTTATTCATTTTCATGTCCTTGCTAAGAAAAAGTATCTCAGCACATTGAAAAATCCACAAAGAAAAAGATAAACTATTGTGAGAGGATGATGATGATGATGATGATGATTTTTGCATTTCAGGGTTGTTGGGTTTTTTTGGTGAAAAAATCATTTGTAAAAAAAAGAAATCCCCATTTTCTGGAGCAAGGCAGAAAACTTGACTTCTGCACCAAAAAAGTGCAAAAAGCTACATCTTTTCCACAAAACGGTTTGTTTTCTGTACAAAAATGGGGTTTGTCTGCACAAAAAATGGCTTTTCCATGAAAATCAAAGTTTGGAGTAAACATTGTTTTTGTCAGAGTTCTGAAATGCAGAAAAATCACTCAAAATGTGCAAAAGCTTTTGTAATCTTGCCTAGTGCAAAGCACAGTTTTGAAATTATTCATTCTTGCATGTGAGAATGAAATAAGCAAGTATTGACATTCCTAATTACTTGTTTAGCTGGCTTTTATGCAAATGTTGGGCCCAGATTTTAACAACATGCTGACCCAGAAGCAGCTCCAGCCCATGTCCCAACCTCTGTGTGCCCCATCTGTATGACTTCACAAAGCTGGGATGTTATTCTTCACTAATTTTCTTCTCAAAGGAAGCAATGAGTAATGTTAGGAATTTCCTTCCCAATGCAAACAAGTCATCAAACACAATACAGTTTTTCAGCACTATTCACAATTCAAGACATATTCTTTGCAAAATTTGCAAGTTTGTTTTCAGTAGAAAATAACACGTTCTGCACAAGAAACAGCCTTTTCTACTCTGAAAATAGTATTTCTATACGGAAATATTAATTTCTGTACATAAAAAGCTGTTTTATGCACAATAAATCCTGCTTTCTTTGCAAATCAACCACATGTATATTTTGTGCAGAATAAGTGAAGGGATTCACAGTCCAAAAACTTCTCCTCAGGTTTTCTTGACACTTGAAAAACATTTTTTTTCAACAGATTTTTCAAGATTTCTGAATATTGTTTCCATCCCTACACAAAGCCCATTCCTATGACATCAGTGTGGTCTATGTCCTGGTGTCAGATATTTAGTCCTGAAGTGTAAAAACAGTGAGAAGTTGCTGACCTGATAAAGGCTGCAACAAGCAGTTTGCAGCCCAGTACTGCTTAACTTCCTGCCCTGCTTAAAACGACTACATTTCCTGTCATTTTAATGTCTTAAACTGATGCCTGGGGTTTGTAATCATGGGAATGTTACAAATGCATTCAGCCAAATGTGGTTATAGATATGGGTTTCAGACCTTGTCATCGCTAGACAGCATAGCCAATGGTGAGGAATGCTACCAGTTATAATCTACCAATATTTGGAGGGCCCTATGGTTCCACCCCTTGTTGTAGAGCCATTTTCAGATGCTGGGGCGGAATACATGAAGACAGCAGCTAGGGTACACACAGGGGGGGAGGGATTGGGGCATGGCTTACATGCATTCCAATACCTTCTAAAGAGTTCTGTCCTACCCAAGTTCAGCTACATGATTGAACTACTTCAAAACTGTTATAGGGCTTTAGTTGTCTCCAAAACATATTCTGAGTTTTAGCTACCCCCACTCACATTTTATGCTGCCCTTCTTGCAAACAAACAAACACTGTTGTTATTGTTCACCTCCAATGAAGACAGACTTCTACTAGAAGAGTGAACAAATGTATTTAACCATTTTCTTCTTAAGAAGGCCTGTTCAGGCCTTTTTTTCTTGCAATGTTGTATTTATATTGCATAAACCTGGGGTGGGGTACTTCTAGTACCATAGCTCTCCTGAAGCCAAACCAGCATAGCAAATGATTAGGTATCATGGAAATGCAGTCTTGAAACATCTGTAGGACCACAAGATGCCCATCTCTGCCATAAAACTTAGCCTCAATATACATCTAGAATAGAATTTAATTGCAAAACAATACACTCTTGTGTATATCAAGGAAAATCAGTATACAATGTTCAGAGTACAATTATTTTTCTAGGTACAATGGTTTTCATTTTTGAAGGATGGTTCCAAATATTTTGGCCAAAGCAAATTAAAGCATTTTGATTTTTTTTTAATAAAGGGGGGGCAATGAAGTTTATTTGTAGAGAGGGACACAGAGGAAGAACATCTACATTTTAAGATTATCCCTAGAGAATTTACAAAGCAGTCATTGTTGTCCTGCAGGATAATTCAGACTCTCAAGATCAGGCCTCACATGAGTTTTGTACCTCTTGTGAATTTCATGAGTTCCTGGGGATATTAATTATGCCACTTATGAAGAAGGGAATTACATTCATTTTACCCTGTTCTGTATTTCAATTAAAAAGGAGACACATGATTCTTCCAATATATTTTTTAAATGAACACAATGCTGTCTTCACTGAAAAAAATAGTATATTAATCACTTGGTACTGCAAAATACCCCACTACTTCATTTGAGTAACTGTTGTTGTTGTTGTTGTTGTTGTTGTTGTTGTTGTTATGTGTCTTCAAATCATCTTCAACTTATGGCAACACTATTTTAGGTTTTTCTTGGCGAGACTTCTTCAGAGCAAGTGTGTCATTGCCTTCCCTTGAGACTGAGAGAGTGTGACTTGCCCAAGGTAACCTAGTAGGTATCTGTGGCTTAGTGGGGAATTGTGTTACAGTAATCCATTGTGGAAATGGCAGAGATCATATCTGTCACAAGATTATGGCTGTCATAAGATTTTGGCTCCCAAACCTCATAAGAAACAAGAAGTCATGTCTATGAGTCTTTGATTAAGATAACACGTTCTGCATACATATGGTCTAAGCCCAATTCATCAAGTAAACCAGTGCATCCCACCATGCAGGGTAATCCCAGGCATACACTAATTGTTCTCAGAGCTGAGGGTTTTTCCCTTACCAACCATGTCACCAAAGAGTTTGGCAGGCTCAACCATGTTAAGCTTAACAACGTGTCTTAACCATGGTTCGTTGGGAAGATTTAGAAAGGGTAGGCTTAATAGCACCCTCCACCCCCTTAGCAACGGGTCTATTGCATGAAATAAATGTGCAACCAAAGGTTCAATCCAAAGACAGCTGTCTGCAACATCATTCTTTGGTGTAAATGGTGTGGCAAAGCCTTGTAATTCTACATTTCACTGAGCAAGATAAGAATGCAATTCTGCTAGTCAAAAAAGAGTTTCCAACCAAGGCTCTCTTGAAATAAAACATATTGTAAAAATCTATTTGGGAGGGAATATCCCTTAGCCTGCATTTTATGTGGAGTACAAGATGGGAACTGTCCTGTGGATAAACTAAAAAATATTGCATTCCATGGTTTGTATTATGAAATTGCAGGTGGAGTGGAATGAAGTAATGAACTAATGAAGCCAGGAAGACTGTTTAAAGTTGGTCACATCTTCTGGCCATAACTGTCTCTCTCTATAAAATCCTTCCTATCATTACAGAGATTGCTAACTAAATGGCTAGGAAAAAGAGATGGACAGAATATTCTAATAAAAATAATAATATTCAAAAGACTTTTTTTAAAAAAAAAAATATTCTCTACTGTCAGAAAACACTGACAAGGGGCTTGTCTGTACAGGCAATATACCCCATCTTGCCCCCATCCTGATGATGCAGGGCATTTGCCTCATTCTTTCCCTGGGCAGTCCTCATGATCCCCGGGGCACAGAAAGGGCTCAGACTGGCCTAAATCAGGGTAAGGCCCATTAAAGTGTCATAAAATAATACCTGGGAAAATCTGGTCCCACATGCAAAAAATGGGTTGGGCCCCACGTATCTGCAGGAGCCTATCCCAGCAGGCCAGTCCATTGCTGCAGCTGCTGGTCTGTCTTGCTCTTCCAAAGCAGGAAGGATTCCTACAGCATGTGTCCAAGGGTGGTCACATGCAGGGGGCCTTGATCACATGTTGTGGGCTGGCTTCCTTGCTTCTTGGAGAGCAAGGGAGATGGCGGCACTGGTAGTGACAGGCCAGCATGCCTGTCTGGAGCCTGGCCCATTTTATGGAGGTAATAGGGGAGTAACAGGCCTGATCCATGGCCAGGATATACCAGTGGGGAGCCAGAGTATCCTGGCTCATGTAGATGAGCCCAAGGACAATCCTAGACTGAAGATAATCTTGCAGGTTGTGGCTTATTGTGCATAGAATTGGCTGAATTTTTTGCATAGAAAATATAATTTCTTGTATAGAAAATCTCCTTGCTCAATCTGATGCTGTCCAGTTGGTTTGGACTACAATTTTTGTGTTTCATGAACAATGGCCATGCTGGTTGGGGCTTATGGAAGTCACAATCCGAAACATTGGGGACATTATGTTGATTACTGCTGGCTTATGCTTTTTCCACCTATGTTCAGCCTGCATGTTTGTAAATCAACTAAAATATTACAGACTGCATAAGACCCTGGTGACCTAGGCAGAAGCCTAAAGGGGAAAAAAATCTAGGTAAGTACTGCATCCCAGGAACATCTTATCATGTAGTAATCTGTGCCAACCACTTGTTTGTGTCTGACATAATACCTGGCACCTAGTGCTTAAGTGTATATACCACAACTACAAATCTGGATGCTTATGATCTGACCTGCACAGTCTTATTTTGAAATAAAAATCTTGGTATCAAGTTAGGCCGTATGATCACTGCTCACATTTTATTATAAGCCCTAAATTTTGAAGAACAGAAAACACCGTTGAATGTAAAAGAATCTGTGGGTAATATATTCCCATTGTAAACTCTCATTGAAAAACCTAGAAGCAACAAAATTCTCAAATCTTTATTTTTCTTTCATTGCTATGGCATTATCTTCATATATATTCCCTTTGCAATTAAACCACGAGTAAATTAAAAGCTCTCTTCCCCCCCCCTCCAATATTTTGAGAGCCATTAAAGGAATCACAGAGAATTTTTCTACCAAGCATCTTCCAAAGTTTCAGGCCATGGAAATAAGTGGGGAGGTGTAAATGGGAGCTACAATGGTGATGAATCTATGGGCTAGTCCAGATGAGAGAATAAAATGTGGATTGGTTATGTAGTAACGCCAATTTGCTGCAGCTTTAATCTGTCTTAATTTTTTTGCAGGGTTGCTGGTGTGTGAAGCTATTGGTGTTTTCTGTCCACACAGAGGCATGGCAGTGAATCAAGATGGCCAGCGCGAGTGAATTACTCATGGATCTATACTCCCCAACTTGCCCCCACCAAACATTGTTTTTTTTTAAAAAAATTAAATCCAATGTGCGGAAGAGTGGTCTTTTGCTTAAACAATGAAGAACAAAAAGAAGAAAAAGGCTGTTTCATCATTTCAGCTCATGATTACTATGGCAATGTTCCAACCTGGTGGTTCTGGGCACTGCCTTTTTAACAAGCTCCGCCCCCACACATATCCAACAAATCAGCTATCCTCTTCACTAATGCACTGCAATGCAATTTGGTTGTGCTAACAAGTGGGAGTGCACATGTTCCCCACAGTTTTTTAAAAACTTGGGAAAAGCCCTGAAGGATTTTCCCCCGTTGTTTCCCCGAATTTTGCTCCCCTCCCTCCAAAAATGATGGGACACTGTGGGATCCCATTTGGACACATGGGATTCTCCGTGGATTCCATGAAGATTTATTTCATTGTCTGGATTACCCCTATGTGTTACTAACGAGAACATACATAAGAAGCCCATTTCTGTTCACTTTGGATTTGGAAGATTATTCTGTACTCTAATTATAAATGTATTGCAGATGTGAGCAGAGACCACAAATTTTTTAAAAAAGAGAAAAGAAACCCTGAAACATTAAAAACTGATCTTGTCAAGTTTGATTGGGAGGAAGCTAACAGTAAAATAGTAAGAAACACCCGATTTTTGCCACATTGAATATATTCTCTTGAACACTGTTGCAATTTATGATCTTTAAAAAAACACCACCACCTTTACTCTTGAATACATCCGCGCACAGGAAATTTTGCTTGTATTGTATATTGTAGCCTGGGGGAAGAGTGTAACCTAAGATGGGGCAAACGTTAAATTAGGAAAACAGAAGCAAGCAGATTGCTTGTCCAAGAAGCAGTGAATCCCTGTCCTTTATACAGAAGAACGAAACCATTTAGTACAGCACAGTTCTGAACAGTAACATTGGCCATCCCAGAAGGCACTGCCTGCACAGTCTATTTACCTTTTACTGCTGATTATGAGTCTTTCTTTTCATGTTCTTCTGTAGGCTTCGTGATTGGCTCATACAAGCCTATGCTTGTTTATGAGTTTGCCTGCCTGCACTACAGTGTTATCTCATCCATTTGATTTTGGTTCAGTCACCTTAGCCCAGTGATGACACCAGGGTGCTGGAGATTTTAAGGCTGTTTTTGGAATATAAGGAGTTGGCTTATATTGGTGCTATCCAAATGCATAGAGCAGCAATATGGTTTAGGAAGGAACATAAAGTATGTGTTGTCAAGACATTTGGGACACCACCTTGTGAGGTGCATCTCGATGTACAGTAATCTCACAGGGCTGGAAAGTAGCTGAGACTGGTTAGTCTTCACACAATAAGCAGATTCTAGGACTCTAAGGAGATTATCAGATGTGTCAAAAGTGGCATTACAGCAATGCCAGGAGATTGCAAAAGGGCTCCCTCATCAGACAATGTTGTCCCCCCTCATTATGTACCCGTTCTGCTCCTGTTCTGCCAGCGCTGCTTTTTATTGATGGGAGAAGCCATCAACAGATCCTCCCATTCCATTTTTGTCATGGATTTGACAGTGTGCAACAAGGTGCCCAGTTATGCTGGTGAGATCCCAGTGTCAATGAGAGGCCCCTGCCAGAATATTTCTGGGTGAGATCAGGACATCCAGGTAGGTAAAACACTTTTTCTGACCCTCCCCAAGTTAGTTGTTAATTTTAAAGTGTGTTTTTGTGGTTGCTGTCACTTTTTTTGGTTATTTTTATTTTTATTTTTGAATTTCCCGTGTTCGCATCTTCTCGAGAGAATCTGTGGGATTTTGATCCAAGAAGTGAATGAAGCTCCATTAGAGCTCCATTCCATCCTGGGCTGCCCTGTCGATGTGAGACAAGGTAAGTACAGTGGGGGAGGGTGATTGTGGTGGGACTGGGATGGGACGGGGTGGGAGTGAAGATTGTGGGACACGAATGCCATTTTTATTCCTGACTGATAATCTCATTAGGGCCCCTTCACACTGTACAATTATAGCACTTTATTTCCACTTAAATTCCCATGGCTGCATCCTATGGAAAGGCAGTTAAATTGGAATTAAAGTGGCATAATTTTGTCATGTGACAGGGCCCCAATATTCTCTCACTATCTTGAAGCTCTGAAATGTTTTCTTCTTTATGGAATAAGGCAGTAATGAGAAGATGAGAATTTGCCTTGATTTCCAGAACTGAACTATGTGGAATTGTCCACATGGACAGGTATTCATCACGTTTTCAGCCTCCCTCAATGAGCATGCACTGACTTAGGTTGAGAATAGTAGTAAGCATTCTTTTGGGGGAAATGGTCACTAGTCAGTTACATAATATGAGATAGCATTACACTAAGGCAGTAGGCTAGGCATGGACAATGTATGGCCTTTGGAAGTTAGTGGACCTCAATTTCCAGCATTCTTCACCACTGGCACTGCTGGAAACGGCTAATGGCAGTTGAAGTCCAACATTATCTAGGGATGCACTTTGTTCACCCCCACAATAGACCTATACTGTATTGCAGGCCTGACTCTATGCTATTGCCAGGCTGGTATGTTTACTGCTGTTGTTCTTGCTTACCACAATGTTCCACTGCCCATTCAACCTGTGGCATGAAAAACCCAAATATCTCCACCAGGGATATTTGATTCAAGGTGACAGAACACCCCCCTTTCCTTTGTAAATCCTTTAATAAAGTTTCAGTATTGCAAACCACTATAGGTAAAAGACACTGTAAAAGACACTGTACCACTATAGGTAGACACTATAAAATAAAGTTTCAGCACTGCAATCCACTATAGGTAGATGCTGACTGCAGGAATAATGCAGTTTGACGCTTGAACTATCGTGGCTCCATCCTATGAAATCCTGTGATTTGTAGTTTGTTATGACACCAGAGTTATCTGACAGAGAAGGCTAAATATCTCACAAAACTACAAATCCCAGAATTCCATAGCATTGAGCCCTGGCAGTTAAAGCGGTATCAAACTGGAGTATTTCTGCAGTGTGTCAGCAGCCACTGTCTCATTTGTCATGGAGAACAACAGTAGGTAAATTTAGGACTCTGGCCAGTATCCAGTGTGCTAAGAGCTTTTGCTGGTTCAGGTACCATAGCTCCCTGGTGAAAAACAAAAACAAACAAACAAAAAAACCCTTGCCAGCTTTTTTTGGAGGTGGGGGTGGGGTGAGGGGAAGAACCTTTCCTTGAAGAAAAGATTTTCAGGCCTCTATTACCAGCTCCTATGAGTGGAAGGAAAAAAAAATCTTCTGAGTTAAACCTTTTTCCTGTGTCCTGCAGAAAAAAGAAAACCTTTTTAAAAATCTGTTGATTTGCTTGAGCTACAAAGCTATTCACTGTGGTTAACATATGGTTTGTTTAGAGTGGCATTCCTAAATCCAGTTGTTTCCATAAATATTTAGTTCAGGATAGTGGAAGGACTATTTTGACTTAGGTAATAACAGCCCTTCAACTGATTGACATTTGGTCCATGTCCAGCTCGATTCACTACACAGATTCCTGTCCCAATTGAGCTACCTGCTTTGGCAACATGTTCTTACTGAGAAATTGGCACAGATGTTGTAGCAACTGTTTGTTCCATTTCCCTGCCAGCATTTTAAAAACTGCTGGTGCAGACTTTTACTGGAGCAGGATATGTGGCGGCAGGGTGGGGGGAGGTTAAAAACCAAGGAAAGACTTGTAGACTCATCATAGTTTGCATGATGAAGCTGATACTGCTGTATGGATACTGATGAAGCTGATACTGCTGTATAGACCTTATGAATGCTAAAGCTGTAAGAAATTTATCTTCCATCAACACACTCTGTGCACGTAGGGATAGTGAAGATTTTGTTCAGAAAACACGAGTGACTAGCATCCTGTTAGTGAGCTATGCTAGTGTAAGTCCAACTTACACTATTGCAAGTCACTTTTTCTTTTTCTCATGGCAGAAGTTAGAATTATTTACCAATTGTGCAACAACCAAAATCCCCCCTAAAGGCACTTTTCAAGCAACCACAGCTTCCTTCCAATGTGGCCATTTCTGTCTTGTGCAAGGGGAACAGTAGAAATGCATCCATCTATTTTCTTGTACGGGAACAAGCATGGTGTAGTGGTTTGAGCGTTGGACTGGGACTCTGGAGACCAGGGTTCAAATCCCCCCTCAGCCATGGAATTCCACTGGGTGACCCTGAGAAAGTCATACTTTCTCATCCTCAGAGGAAGGCAAAGACAAACTCCTTCTGAACAAATCTTGTCAAGAAAACCCAGTGATAGGTTTGCTTTGGGGTCGCAATAAGTCAGAAATGACTTGAAAAGCACACAACAACAACAATTTTCTTGTAGATGGATGCACAACAAGGATACCACCTTCAGGGACCTCCCAAGCACCTCCAGAGATTCCTGAAGATGCCTGTTGCAGTGTATCCACTTACAGGAAAATAGCTGGACATATCTCTACTCTCCAAAGACAAAGAAATGGTTGTGTTGTTTAAAATGTGAGTTTAGGGGGTAGCACCTAGAGACAGAGGCCTTTATCAGACATAGCAAAAATCTCATGATTACAACATCATGGTAGCATGAATGGGTCCCACTATCACACGACATTGTCATCTTTGCGTGGTCAATCTGTATTCCAGCTGTGAATAAGGCATCATTTTTTATTGATGGGAGAAGCCATCAATAGCTCTCAATATTGCTTTTTTTTGTAGTGTTGAAGATTGCGCGAGGGGGGAGGAGCCAAGCTTCAAAGGCGTAGGAACAATTCCCAGGACGGGTGCTCAAGGTAATGGAATTAAATGAATAATTTCCCCTCAAAAATGCATGAGGAGAGTTTTTGAGGGAAGATTTATGGCTGTGAATTAACATTCCTTAGTATGTTAATAGTCTATTAACATTCCTTAGTATGTTAATAGAAGGGAAAACTGCAGTTCGAAGAAGCCTAAAGTAAACAAATAGTTACTTTCAGTTTTGCTCGATATTGGAGCTGCCTCCAACATAACTAAAAAGAACATTTTGCTAATAAATCACTAAGGTTGGAGAAAGCAGCGAACAATTGTAGGCAAATGAAAAGGTTGATTTAACAGGAGAAGGAATAATTGATCTAATTGGAGAATAAGTGGAAAGCTTTAAAAAATAAGTGGTGGAGGAAGAAGGGGCCATTAACAGAAGGGAAGAAACGAAAGTTTGGAGTGTTTAGATTTTCTTATGTCTAAAAAAAGGAAGAAATACTGCAGGAAAAGCTGGTTGAGACCACAAACATTAGGTAAACCGTCAGATAGATTGCATAAGAGATTGGAAAGGATATTTCTGGAAGCACAGAATAACAAGGGTGAACCAGAAGGATTAAGGATGGAAAAAGAAATTAGCCATCCTTCAGGAGCCTCAGCCCCAGATCCTCCATCGTCAAGGGGGAGGGAAAGAAGGGGAGAAAGAACGGAGGATATTAAAACTCATATGGATTCTCTCTTTACAAAAATAATGACAGAATTTAGAGAAGATAAAAAGAGAATGTTTTCAGAGTTTGCAAGCATAAGAGAAGAAATGCAGAAGGAGAGGAAAAGATCTGAAGAAAGATTTGTGGAAATGGGTACAAAAATACAAGAAATACAAGGAGATATTCTTAATATAGTAAAAGAGAACAAAGAAATAATTAAAACCCAAACACTTCAAGGCAGTCAGATCCAAGACAATATGAAGAAAATCACAGATATGGGAAAAAAATTGATATACATGCAAGATTATCAACACAGGAATAACTTTAGAATTAGGTTCCTGCCAGAATCTGTGGGGAAAAATCAAGGATCTAACCTGAAATCTGAAGTGTTGAAATGGCTACAGCAAGTGAACCCAGCTGTGAAATGGAGGGAAGAGGACATCAAACGAATCTATAGAGAACTGACAGGAAGAAGTATTTTGCCAAGAGATGCTATTGTAAGAGTTATTAATTACAATAACAAGGAGGAATTGATGAGAACTGTCAAGACATATCCAGAGAGACTGAAGTAGGGAGATGTAAGGGTGGAATTATAAAATGACTACCGTCCACAAACAGTAATCTGGAGAAAATCGATGAAGCCTTGTATTGCTACTCTTTTCAAAGATGGTATAAAATATGCTTGGACATATCCATTGTTTTGGAAATTTGAATGGGCAGGGAAAAGATATAGAATGGAAACACCAGAAGAAGGACTGCGACTGTTGGAGGAGTTGGGAATACACAAGAAGGAGTATGGAGCAGATGGAGGAGTGGACATTTTTTTTATGAGCACTCAGGGGGAGGGAGTTGTTCTGGGCCATTGTATGATCTCTTCACCACTCCTCACCTGGAAGACCTTGGGAAGACAAGGTGGGGAGGTAAAGAAAGGAAAGGTGGAGGGGGAAGGGGATAGGGAAAAATTGGGAAGGGGTGGGTATGGGGAAGGTAGGTCACATTTTGGAGCCAGAAGATTTTATAGAAAATGTAATAAGGAATCTAATGGTTAATAAATTAAATATATCAACCTTAAATGTTCATGGCCTTGGTATGGTAATAAAACGAAAAAGGATTGAAGCATTATTGAAAAAGGATCAAGTGGATATAATATTTTTACAAGAGACACATCAAAAAAGGGAAGGAGTAAATGAATTGAAATTGAACTGGGTAAGAGTTTATGAAAAAGCATATGGAAATTGACAACCTCTCCAACAATATTGCTAGAGGGGTAGCAATATTAATAGCAAAAAATGTAATTTTGTCATTAAAAAGGTGAAAAAAGATGAAAATGGTAGATATATTATAATGCAAGGTGAAATGGGAGAAGATAAATATGTTCTAATGAATGTATATGCTCCAAATGAAAACAAGAGGAATTTTATGAGAAAGTATTTAAAGAAATGGAGAATATGCAGAACTAAATATTGTTTTAGCAGGAGGCTTTAACATGCAAATGGAAAGAATAAAAGATAAATCAAATTACTCATTAAGGGATAAATATGATAATATTACAAATTTAAATAAAATAATAAAAAGAAAGGGGTTGAAAGATGTGTGGAGATTGGTAAAGGGAGATGAAAGGAAATATACATATTTTTCAATGGTACATAAGAGTTAGAAAAATACAATAGAAAAATATGTAGGGGAAAATTGGAAGATTAAAATAGAAGAGGCAGACAGGGATTTATTAGAAAAAACAATTACGAAAATGGAACTTGAGGAAGCAATAAATAATTTAAAAAGTGGGAAAGCTCCAGGAATGGATGGGTTAGGACCAGATTATTATAAAGTATTTAAAAAGAAGTGAATACCTAAATTATTAGAATTATATAACAATATAATAACGGGAGATAAAGTCCCTCCATCATGGCAACAATCATTGATAATATTGATACCAAAGCCAGAAAAGGATTTGATGGACCTGGGATCATACAGGCCTATATCATTGATAAATCAAGATGCAAAGTTATTATCTGCAATAATGGCAAAGAGAATGAATACTTTTATGTATAAATATATATTAAAGGATCAATGTGGATTTGTGAAAGGAAGACAAATGTCAAATTTGATAGGAAGGGTGTTAAATAAAATACATATAATCAGCAAAACAAAAGTGAAAGCAGGGATATTAGCATTAGATATATTTAAAGCATTTGACTGTGTGGAATGGCCAACATTAAAAATAATATTGAAAGAATTTGGAAGGAGGGAGGACTTGGTCTGCCCAAAATAAAAGGATATTATGAAGCTAATCAATTGAGATATGTTATAGAAGGAATTGTTAGACAGGGGGATTTAGAATGGTTAGAGACAGAAACAGGGAGAATAGAAAAGAGAATATGGAACATATTTTTTGGTAATTTTACAAAAAAGAAAATTAAAGGAATTGAGAACCCATTTTTGCAAAATATATGGGAAATATGGTATAAATATAAGAGAGAATTTTTGCCTATTGATTCAGTATTAACACCGGTTATGGAAAAAAATTCCCAAATAATTTGAAGGAAAAAATGGGAAAGGAATTAAAGAAAAGAGGACTAGACAAAATAGAGGGATGGATAGGATGGATGAATGAGGAAGGGAGTATAAGAGAGAAATTATGTGGAATGAAAATTTCATGGTTTAATTGCATACAGTTAGAACAATGGATTAAAAATTGGAAAAAGAATCATAAAGAAACAAGGGAATTTACAAAATTTGAAAATTTGGTGAAAAAAGGTGAAAAGAGGGATGATAATGAAAGTTTGAAAGGTATTACGAGTGAATTATATAAAATATTGATAAAAAACAAGGATAAAAGAAGGGAATATTTAAGGAGAATATGGGAGGAAGATTTGAAACAAAAAACGGGAGATCATGAATGGGATAAGATTTGGAAACAAAGACATCTAAAAATATGTCGGTATGGATAAAAGAAAATTATTATAAAATAATATGGAGATGGTATTTGACACCAGCAAGATTGCATAATATAGATAAGAATAACTCTAAATATTGTTGGAGAGGGTGTCAAGAAATAGGTACATATATGCATATGTGGTGGAATTGTAAATTTGTACAGCAGTTTTGGGAAATGGTTTTTATAGAAATACAGAATATACTGATTAGAAATATAGAAAGAAAACCGAGCATAGCATTGATGTCAATTTATAATGGAGAGAATGGGAACCAAGCAGAAAAGGATTTAATAACAAATGTATTAACGGCTGCAAGACTAATTATAGCAAGATATTGGAAAATGCAAATAAATGTACAAGTGGAGGAGTGGTATAAAGAAGTTTGGGAAATGGCAATAAATGATAAGTTAACATGTAGAATTAAAGTAAGAAGAGGAAGTTGGAAAGAAAGTGATTTTCATAAAATTTGGAAAGTATTTGTTAAAAAAGTATTACAGACAAAAGATGGGAGATTACCTCCACAAGAAGAAATGAGATTCTGGAAATATTAGGTAATGGAAAATGGCTCTGGTGAAGGGGAGCACTGAGGTGGGGTTGGGTAGGGGAAGTAATATTCATGAAAAGAATCATAGTAAAGAATTTGTTAACTTTTGAAATTAGTTAATAGAAAAATTGTGATGTTTATGGTAATTTTATGTGTTATACTAAATAAGTATTGTTTGGATATTATAATGTATGATTATAAAATTAATAAACATATATTAAAAAAAGAAGATTGTTCGAAACCACGTCCCACTGTAATCACGAGATTACAGCATGAATGGGTGGTCCTCTTTTCCCCCTCCCCATTCTCAGTGAGAAAACATAGGTGAGAACATGAAAACTATCCACAGGGTGCTCTTTTTATGAATTGTCCCATTTTGTCTGCACATGTTTAGGCTTGTGTGTTCATTTCATTTTTAAAATCAGGGGTTTTTGGAGTTTTTAACTGCACTTGTGTCAGCAAGAACCGCTGAAATCTTGCCAATGCTAAATCACAGAAGTAGTATCCCATTCTTAAATAGCTAATGGTGGTCATGCAATAATTCTGTGGCATTTGTATTGTGCAATTACAGTGACATGTGATAATAAGTGTAATAATGCCACTATGTTTCCACTTTCCTCAATTGCAGAATTACCGTGTTTTTGGACGCTAGTCTGATAAAGTCCATAGCTACAGAGACATAACTATATGCCAGACATACATCTCCTGATGCAGGATCTCAGCCAAGTGTTTGTGTGTGTATGTGTATGTGTGTGTAGGAGATAGCACAACCTATACATTTATCCACCCAGAGCCAACTTTGGGTGTTGGCTCTTAAAAATCTGGGCTTGAATCCTTATGCATTCAGGTATGTAAGTGCTGAATTAGAGTTGCCATCTTTCTTTCTGTTTGAGAAGCTCCCTATCTTTAACATCTATCTTCTAATGTAATGTTGAATTTTATTTGATTTAGTTGTATTGTAGTTGTTTTAAACTCTAAGATGCCTTGAGTCCCAATTTTGAGGAAAAGGCAGGGTATAAATAAAGTTAATAATAATAATAAGGGCAGGTAAATATAACATGGTCCTCTCTGTGCCAGATATATCTGCACCTCTTGAAACTGGCCGAGGCAGATGGGCAAGGCAAATATTCTTTCAGATCATTCTGGGAGTGGGGGAGGAGTTCTTTATATTTGAATTGTAAAGAACTTGAGTTTTTTTTTTCCTTTTAAGTAGGATAGACGAACGTGTCTATCCCTTTGTATAAGATGTAAGAAGTGGGGGTGGGGGGGGTGGGCAGGGAGACATAGAGTCAAACATTAGGAAAAATAGCAGAGAAATATAATGTAAGTAAACCCAGGACTCGTTACAAGTCAAAGGTTTCTTCCAATATCAGTCTTGGAAAGTATTATAGTATTTCACTTGGCAGCTGTCCAAACATGTCAATTTATGTATTTCTTACTCAAAATGATTGTAGTTAAGAGTATTTGCTTCACCACTGCTGTCTAGGAAAAAAAAGTACTCAATGGAGGTTGAGCATACCAGACTCATACAGCATGGGTTTTAAAGTATTTTGCTGCAGAAAAAGCAATATCATCTATTTTGCATCGCTCCTCCCCACCTGTGAAAACAGATGGAGGGGTCAAACAGATGTTTGAATTCCCAATGAATTATTATGTTGTAAATGTGCATAGCAAGTTCATTCTAGCATCTCAATGACCAGATCTTTCCTACTTACACTTGAGGGAAAGAGCAGGGTAAAGTTGGACCTTTGAGCTTGAAATAAATATTGTTATCAAAGCTCATATGAACTTATATTCTCGTAGCTCAAGATTTCAATGGAAATACCTCTTCGTATTATGTTTTGTATACTTTCTGGATGTTTTGAAAATGTGTGAGACAAATAGTCTGTCATTCATATTGGGAACAGCATGGTTTGTTTCTATGCAATTCTTCATTTAAAGGGCAATAATGAGAATCATACTAAAAGGAACTAATAATGGTGACTCTCTCTCTCTCTCTCTCTCTCTCTTGTGTCAGAGAATATACTGATATTGTGACATCAATAAACTATTTTTATCACATAGATTTTATTCTATTAATTGTTAATCAGCTACACAAAGCAGTCTAGTGATGTTGTTGCAAATTCTTACCTACTTGTTGTTCTTGTTGTTATTGTGTGCCTTCAGGTCTGGATTACAACCCTGGAGACCAGGGTTCAAATCCCCACTCCGCCATGGAAACCCACTGGGTGCATTAGGCAAGTCACACACTTTCAGCCTCAGAGGAAACTTGCGTTAATAAAAAGCAGCGGAGGCAAAACCAATTAAGAATGGAGGGAGAATGAACAAAGGGTGAGAGGAGGATGGCATCGTCCAAAACCAAGTGCCAGAAGCAGGATACTGCCGTTCTCCTCCCAACCCCCATCTGAAAAGGTCAAAGTCAGCATCCCTGCTGTGAAAGGCAAGGAGTAGTTCTTACCTTAATATATTATACACACATTAACAATATGGCTTCCTATAACGTAGTAATATAGGGGCACATCCAGACTGGTTAAAAAGACCAGGAAGACCCAGATTTTGTTCCCATTCTTTCCAATTTTATCATGATAGTCCATATTTTTTTTATTACGTGTCAGATTGCCATATGTTCAGAGACTTTTTATACCAGCTCCACAGATTGGTTTATTTTAACCCAAGGCTCATCTATATGAACCTCAAAAAACCAAAGTGCCCTTCAGTAAAGACAAGTTGCAGCAGCTGTGACTTGTCTTAATGGCTTTACACCCCCCATAAACTTCAAATGTTCTCTTAGCAATCACTGCGGGGGAGAGAGAGCTTTCCTCCCTTACCTGGTCCTCGTGGCAACAACGACAGTGACATGGAGGCAGGACCGGGTAAGGGGGGAGGGCTCTTTTACCCTCTTTTTCCTCCTCCCTTCCTGGTCCCTGCAATGGCAGCGGTGAGGACAGTGGCATGGGGTGGGTGGGTAAAAGATGAAGGCTCTCTCATCTTCTTCTCCCATCTTAGTCCTGGCAGCAGCAACAGTGGCATGGTGGGAGGGGGACCGGGTAAGGGAGAAGAGGATGAGACCACCCTCCTTCCTTACCCGGTCCCCAGCAGAAAAAAATGGTGGCTGTGGGCGCTTGCCCCATTAGCAAGCTCCACCCCCTACGCTCATCCTGCCAATCAGCTTATGCTGCCTCATCACAGCAATGCAAATGTGAATGTCTTAACAATCTGACATTCACATCACCTATGGAGCTTTTTAAAAACTCCATGAAAAGCTCTGAAGCCTTCCCTTCAGAGCTTTATAGTGGATTTGCCTGCCCCCCTTCTGAATGATATGTATGGATGCGCATGTCTGTTTAGACAGATCACCTTCCACGGGATTTCTCTGAGGATTATTTTCACCACTTAGGACTTTTTCAGACGACTTAAATGTCGTCCTGACGAGCTGCAAGAGGCACAAAGCTTTATCATGGCAGGGGTCCTTTTTCAGACAACGCCGTCTTCTTCCGTTTCACTTTCATGTTCCATGGAGGGAAAAGACGCCACTTTTTGTTCATGAAAAACTTTTGTGAGTAAAAAGCACTGCCTTTGAGTAAAAAGTGCCACCTTTTCCCTCCATGGAACACAGAGGTGAAACGGAAGAAGACGGCGTTGTCTGAAAAAGGATCCCTACTGCGATACAGCTTCGTGCCTCTTGCAGCTCATCAGGAAGACTTTTAAGTCATCTGACAAAGTCCTTAGACAGGACCCCAGTATAAAAGTGGACAGAACAGGAACAAAATGTGGGGCTTTTCAATCAGTCTGGATGCAGTCATTATGAAATTAAATAGATATTTGATTAAATTGATTTGCCCCTGAACATCTGACACTGCCATGGACTGAACATGGCCATTGTTCCATTGAAATCTGACTGGCAGCAACTTTGGGGGGTCTGCAGTGAAGGTCTTTTTGATGCTTGCTGATTAAGATGCTTTAACTAGAATAGCAAGTGACTGAATCTGGGATATTCTGCATGCAAAGCCTATGTGTGCCTAACATGATAAGAACTCTTCATATGAATCGCTTCCTTCCTAGTAGCAATGCTGGCTAAATGGCACCAGTTTGGAAAAGCTAGATAGAGCCTTTCTTTTGGAAAAGCAATGCAGGTATTAATAAAATTAATTTAGTAGGATGATGTGCTTTGAAAGTCTGGCTATATGGCTAGAACATAGCTGAGTTTCAGTCTACAAGAACATAGCAATTTGTCTTGACTAGGGTCTTTATTTTCTTTGCCTTCCAAATATATATATCCATTTATTGAGACACCCACACCAGAGAAAACATCTGTTTCTTGAATGTAGTTAAATCATGGCCCATGGGAGTTGTAGATGGAGTGATATACAATATTTCTCCACACATTCATAATCTCTGTGTGGAACAAAAGATGAGTGAAACATACATCTGGCATTATGGAAGAACCCTCCCCCCCGCTGTTTTGATTATCGCCCCCTTTCCCTCATCTTCTGTACTGCTTCATCCTGCACAAAAATAGCCTCTCCAAAATCCATCTTCCATAAACATCAGGTATCAAGATTCTCATTGCCAGACACAAAATACTGGGAGAATAGATAAGAAGAAGGTAATAATTTGTTCCTGGTGGATTTGCAGGAGGGGGTGAGAGCCATGTTGGCTGGCTTGGTAGGGGAAAGGGACTAAGCAGACACTTGTCCCTTGTCAGTGGCAGGTATCACAGCAGGAGGAGAGATATTAGTTGGTGTATACCTTGGCACCACTTTTGGTGAAGGGTAGGGCACTGGTACTGCCTCTTTAGGTCCTGGGACCCAGGGGGGGTTGTGAAAAAGTCTGCCCCTGGGGCTGACCTGGGGGTTTGCTCTCTCTTATAAGGTCCTGGGACTTGGGAGGGAATGCCTTAGGTTTGCCTTCCAGTAAAGACCAGCCAGAGTGAGCAACCCATAGCATTGGATTGCCCCTCAGGGTCAGGTGTGTCACCCAAGGGAAGGTTGAAGAGGTGACCATGGTTTGACACTAGGCCTCAGCCAGACCTGCATCGAATTGCTACCCCCTCTTTTGCGCAACCCCAGGCACAATTCATCAAATAGGCTATAAGTCAAAAAAAGTTAAACCCAACTCCAGACAGTTCTGGATGACACAATTTATCTAGATCCATTTCAAACCAGCTTCAGAGCAGGACACTGAGTTCAAACTGCTACGGTTGCCTTAGTGGATGATCTTCACCTGAGCACTGACAGGAGGAGTGTCCCTATTGGTGCTTTTGGACCTCTCAGTGACATTCGATACCATTGACCATGGTATCTTTCTAGAACGCCTGGGGGATTTGGGAATCAGAGGCACTGTGCTTCAGTGGTTCTGGTCCTATCTCTCAGGCAGGTTCCAGATGGTGGTGCTTGGGGATAGCTGCTCCTCAAAAAAGGGATTACTATATGACACACCACAAGGTGCCATTCTATCCTCAACGCTATTCAATATTTACGTGAAACCACTGGGAGAGATCATCCGGAGGCATGGGCGTGGCGCTCTCAATATGCTAATGGCACCCAAATATATTTCTTCGTGCCTTCAAAAACAGCCTCAGCTAAGAATGGTGTGTCTCCTCTGAATAAATGCCTGGAGGAGGCAATGGGCTGGATGAGAAAAAACAAATGGAAGCTGAATCCAGAGAAAACAGAGGTACTTACTGTCAAGGGTCCTAACCTGGGTTTGGAGGTAAGTCAACCTGTACTGGATGGGGTTACCCACCACCTGAAAGACTGTTCACAGCCTGGGAATGCTTCTGGATCCATCACTCCAAGTGACAGTTCAGGTAAATGTGACGGCCAGGAGTGCTTACTACCAGCTTTGGCTGTTATGCTAGCTGTGCCCCTTTCTAGAGTTGGAAGACCAAAATATGCTAGTGCACGCGTTGGTAACTTCAAGGCTGGATTTTTGCAATGCACTGTATTTTGAGTTACCTCTGTACTAAGTTCAGAAACTTCAATTGGTTCAAAACATGGCACCCAGAGTAGTTACTGGTACATCTAGGAGTGATCATATCACACCAACATTAAAATTACTCCACTGGCTGCCAATTAGTTACCAAGCAAGGTAAAAAGTGTTGGTTATTACCTTTAAAGCCCTACATGGTTTGGGTCAAGGTTACCTAAGAGTTTGCCTTCTCCCGTACAATCCACCCCATCCACTTAGGTTCTTTGGGGGGCATTTGCTCCAGCCAGCTAGGACTAGGTTGGCAACTATCACCCAGAGGACTTTTTCTCCAGCTGCCCCTAGACTCTGGAATGGCCTGCTGGAAGAGATATAACAGCTGAATACTGTGCCGGAATTTAAAGTAGCATTAAAGACCAGTCTCTTCTGGTAAGCCTATCCAGATGATTTGAAATTGTGAATCTTAAACTATGTGCTGATTTTTTAAAAATGTCTTAGTCTTACTTGTTTTTAAATTGATGTTTTAACTGATATATGTTTTACTAATATTATGTTTATATGTTAATGCGTCATTCCCCAACTCAATCCAAAGGGAGAGGCATGTAAGAAATAATAATAATAATAATAATAATAATAATAAGTAGTAGTAGTAGTAGTATCTGGTCTTGCTATTTCATGGTTGGTCATCAAAGCAACCATAATCAGGCATGTAAGCACTGGCAGACAACTGACTTGAGTAAAAAGCTTCACCTCAAATCTTATTGGCACTGTCACTCATATTTAGAGGGCCACAGTGGATTTACAGTTTTATGTCTGCTATAGGGATTAGACTTGGAACAAATCTTCCTGCAAATAAAACTTGAGGAAAATCCATAACAGTTTAATCCATATTAGCCCCAGAGTACTTGCATTTTCTTCTTCTTCTCCAGAGTGTTTCAGGGATTACAGCCTCACTTTCTTGTACTCATAAAATGTTTGAGTTCAAAAGTTTTCTTTTTTAATGCTAGTGCATCTGCTTTTTACAACATTGGATAAGGAGGTATCCAGTTCCACCCTGAGCTACCAAGGATCTCAAGAAGGGTGTTCAGTGGCACATCTGCTGGGTGTCATCTAGACATAGTTTTGCTCTTCAATACAAACGGCCATTAGCTGGCCATAGACATGTGCCAGAAAAGTTCCCTCATGACACGTCTAGCCTGGTTGCCTTCATTCTCACTCTCTAACATACCATACTCCATGTAAATATTCTGACATAACTTCATATTTTACCCACTCTATAAAAAGATCTCAGCCTACCTATTTTTGAGAATTGATAAAAACCAGAGACTGGACCTTTCTGCTTCTTTTCTGAGCACAACCACTTGGTGCTGTTTTTCAAGTTGTCGGATGTGAAATTAATGGAGGGACAATGTTGTTAGTTCAGGTATGCTTTTACTGATGAAAAAAGATGTATAGTCCAAGGACGGGAATATGAAAGGTTACGCATTTATCATTCAATAGTCAGAAGTTCTTACTACTTTATTTTATAAACATCTTCAAGAAGATGTATTTGTGGAAATATGATCAGCTTACATCAGGGTTCTGGTGCTGTAATGCCAAGGTAATTTGCTATCTGTAGTGAAGTCAGATAGCAATTTTGGGATCTGCTCCTATCTCAGAATAGTCCCAGACAATACATGCTTCTTGAGAATGTTGGGAGTTAGTAACTTTGCTGCGTGCCAGCCATAGGTGGTGCCAGAGACATTCCACATTCTCTCCTAAGGTCATCACCTAAACCTACGCTGTACCCTCTTTTTCTCATAAGCATCTTAGATGAAAGCAAGTTATGACATGGGTCAACATGAAATTGTTGTCATAAATATCTGATGGTTCACATGAAAATCACCACACAATAAATTTCACCCACCATTTTCGTCATCTTCCACAAAATACTGCTGCAAGTCATAGTATTGGTTTTGTGGCAGAGTCTCTTTTTCTACAGTAAGCAGAAAGCAAGCCCACAGCCAGTTCTATTTTTAACACTTTTCCCCTCAGGACAGATTGCACCCTGCTTTCTTAGTGTTGTAAAAAGGAGGATAGCCTTGCCAGAATGACAAGTATAACAAACTACCAGCGGCACATGAAATATTTTCACAGCTGGGAGCCATCTGGAACATGTCTGCCTGTTGCCACAAATTGTCTCTTAATTGCAACTGTATGAGTACTAATACTCGTACACAATTCTGAGTGGGGCAAACTTCGTACAACCAGGCAGTGCCTCTACCAGTCCAACCAATTATGATTGTACTGACTGCAACTTACAGTTTTTACAGGGAATTCATAGGGCCAGATACTGAAATTCAGAATTGTTTGTGATGAGAAGCCTGTGCACAAAGAAGGGAATGAATAGTGGCTGCTATAATGGACCAGATGCAGGACCCCTAAATTCTCCTGATTACAATTCCTTTTTATGTTGCCATGCAAACAATCACACTTTTGTGGATTAGAAATGTATGTTTTGATATTTATCTGGCAGGCAATACAACAACAATATTTTTCAGTTGGACATTAATTTGGTTCTACTTAGGGGTATCAAGATCTCTTTCTCTTAATCTACAATGATATTTTTAATGCAATATTGGAATTTCATGAAGAAATTATTTAAAATGGAGATTATCAGACGTGGCAAAAACTACATCAAAAGATCGTGAGAAGAACAGGAATAGGTAAGATTATCAGATGATGATGTCCTCTGTTGTCCCTGGGTCATAGTGTGGCCATGAGTAAGCCGTCCCTTTCTATTAGTGGCTTGTCCCTATCAATATGAAAAGGAAGCCTCATCTGCTGCGGTGCTATGACCCAGGGATGGCTGAAGGACGCGAGCGTCTGATAATGTCATCCTTTCTATTCCTGTCACATTCTTCTGACCTTGTTTGGAATATGTTTTTTTTTTTTTGCCATATTCCACCATGATTGATAATCTTCAATATCCATGTCTTTGGACTGCCACTTGGTGAATGGGATTCCAAAACAGTATATGCTTCAACTATCATTTTTGGCTTAAAAGAACTCTGACTTTCACATTAATGTTAATTCTTCAGCATCTTCTTAACACAACAGTTGCTGTTACATTTCTTTTGAGGACCAATTTTATATGCCACACCACTGTGAGAATTTCTACATGTTGTAATTTGTCAGTGTTTTTCTATGACTGTTTGTAATCCATGTTATGAGTTGTTGGAATTCCATTCAGGCCTGCATTTGGATGGTTATTTTTCTTGGTTTTCTTGTTATCCTCACAGTTTATTGGTATTTATTTTGTTTGATATATTATATAATGTCTCTGTCATTTGGTTGAGACAAGTTTATTTATGTATTATTTGGATAACCCCCCCCCCAATGATGTGTAACATTGCAGGGGAAGATGTGTTTGCTGGCCTCCAATGAATAGAGGCCACCAGTAAAATTCCATGGTGCCATGTGCCATGATGTTCTTTTTTGCAGATTTTTGTCGGCTCGCCCTCCTGCTTCAGACAGAGTGTAAGTTTGCTGGTTGCTTTGGGACTGGGTATGATTCCCCCCTTTTTTCCATGTTTTTTTTTTTACCTACCCTAAATTGTTGAAAGAGACTTCTTAATCTAGTGCAGGGTGGTGCCTTAGATCACTTGGCAGGTAGTGGTGGGAGAAAGTAGGAGTCTGGTGAGCACCTATGGCACCCACTTGGTGAAGGTTAAGTCTCTGGAGCTGCTCTCACAGGCCATGCGACTCAGGGGTGGGGAAGGAGTCTGTCCTTAGGGCTGGACTGAGGGTTTAGCCCTTACTAGAGGTCATGCAATTGAGGGTTGTATCCTTGCTTTGGCCTTCCCGCAGATGGCTGGCTAGGGAGCAACACAGCATTTGAGTTCTCCCTGGGGCTCAGGTGTTTTGCCCAGGGGAAGCTGGGGAGGAGGTCTGGGAGAGGCCACTGCCCCAGCTGCTCCTGCATTAGGTCTCTCCCCCCACTTTTGTACTTCTCAAGGGATAATCTTAGACAGGTGATACTTAAATAAAGTGTATCTTCATCCAAGCTGTGTGTGTAGTCTCATTAATCCATGGTTTGGTCAGCAATGGTCTTGTTTTGTATATGTGTTTATACTTTCTTGCCTTTTCTAGTATTGTGGCATCCAGACCTCTCCTTACTTCTGTGCCACATAAATTCTCCAAGTATCACAAGCAATTCAGCAAGGCCACAAGTTTTGGTTACAACTCCATTTTGCATGGGACACAGCCTGATTAGCTTGAACTCAGGGCTGTTTGAAATAGGCCTTAAATGTAGCTATCATCTTCATTGACTTCAGCTCACCATGTAGACATCGCCTACATTGAAATGATTTTGAATTAGGTTACAATGTAGTCATCCTCTACATTGAAAGCAATGGAGTTCTTGATGAACCCTTGCATGCTGTTGGGAAGTCAATGTAATCTTCTGAGTGAAAAACAATAATTTTCTGAAAGAGTCCATCGAACAAGACTATGAATCAGTGTCAAGCAATGGGGCTTCATGAGATGTCTTGTAGTGAAAGTTGGCTACACGTAGGTTGTAGAAGCAAACCACCATTTTCACCATGGTGCCAGTTACACGACAGAAATTGTCGCGTTGCCTACCGTGACAAAGTGATCACGAATCCGTCCCTCGCTATTTATACGATTTATGTCTCTGATCTGGATATCCCGTGTGGTCCTGTGACTGATATTTACACGTCCATAGTTCCGGTTTTGTTTAGGTTTTAATTTTTTTTTTTTTTTGGCTGTCAATCAAAGATGTGATTACTCGTGTTTTCACAACCTCGGTGACGCACTTCCTTTAGAGTTCCGTGCCACGAGCGATGCTATTGGCTGGCTGGGGGGGGAGAGAGGGGGGCAGATGTTTGTTATTCCCCCTTTGCTTCTTGAACATTTTAACCCCTTCAGAAGAGGCAGAAAGCATTTTTAAAGATCCAGACTGAGATCTTTCGCTCAGACGCAGGAATGAAAGAGTGCTTTCCATTTGAAATCAAGCCAAGTGAGGGGGATGGGAGGGGAGGGGAGGCATCGTATTCCCCTTGCCTCTGTAAAATGTTAACCCTTACAACACAGATTAGCTGCAGAGTTCATGCTTCAAACCAGCTACAAACAGGCTGTTTTGAAACACACAGACACAGAGAGGGGGAATTTAAGGGATGTTCATTCGCTCAGAGGCTGGAATATTTTACTGTGCCCGTCCACCACAATCTCTCTGTTCAGAACCAGGGAGGATATGCCCACCACGATCTCTCTGTAGCATGCAGTGTAGAAATCCATTTAAAAAGGTGATTGAGTACATTCGCGCACGCACACACACACATCAACCTTCATGCAGCTGGAAGGGATGCCTTTGTTTTCGGCTGGTGAGGCTGGATCTGTTGAACGGGTGACTGACCCCTCCTTTTCCAGTCCCTGAGCTCTAAGCCCGCCCCCAATCACCATTTCCGGTCATCCCAGTACCGAGACTTTTTGTCCCACGCTATTTACATTTCCGATTTTCCGAATCCTCCAGTGACTTTTTTAAAAACCGGCACAACCTGCGGGACTGGAAGTCCCGCAGGTTGAGGGATAAAAGGTGGCCCCCCTTCTGAAAATCACGTACCCGACCCGATGTACGTGTAAACTGCCAGGGATCGACACGAATTCTTCCCAGGACATTTTCATCGTGTAAACGGCCCCCTGGTCTTTTGTCCCTCTAGAACAAGAGTCCCCTAATTCAACTCAGGTTCACAACTCATGAATCTGAGTTTATAAATTCAAATCAGTACCTTCAAAACTGGTATAACTCCCCTCCCCCATTTTTCCAAATTTTTATTGAATTTGCAGGCATTGCAGTGGCTTTTGAAGGATTACACAGATCACCTTTTGAAGAATTCCAAGTGGAGCTTTTGCCATAGAACTTTTAAAGGGATTTCCTGTAACTTTTAATTTCTTGTTGGAAAGGGATGAGATTAGTAGGTATAGCTACCTGTTCTAATGGAATAATCTTGAAAAGTGTAACAGAAATAGTAAACTTTGGACTTTATTAGATGCAGCAAATATGGCACTATAACGAAGCCCAATGAATGTAAATGGGTGCCCATTTCACACAACTTCCTGCTTTTGTGATTATATGTTGAAAATAAGGCCTTCTTTTTTATTGATGGACCAAGCCATCTATTGATCAGCTGTGGCTTTTTTCTTTTTTCTTTTTCTTTGTCTTTTTTTTTTTTTTTTGCATAATTGCAAACATGTGAAACTGCACCCTGTTCTACTGGCATGATTCCAGAGTTAATGGGTGGTCCCCACCAGTACATTTCTGGATGGGAATGTATATTGTAAGCTGCCCTGATTGCGTTGCAAAGGGGTGGGATAGAAATAAATTATTATTATTATTATTATTATTATTATTCAAACTAGCTATGGGACACTCTTTTTATAAACCTCTCCATTTTGCAGGCAAGTTTTTAAGTGCGTTTCAGTGATTATGTGTTTGTTTTGTTGTTTAATTTAGCTGTTTTCAGACTTTTAAGTGCACTTGTGTCTTCTTAAGAGAACTGCCGAGATCATGTGTGCCTGCCAACGCGGAAGTACAGGTCTGCTTTTTCACGCTATTATGGCAACATTTTATGAAAAGGGTTCTTTTGCTGGCACACTTACAGTTTAAAATATGGTGGCAAAGAAATGTTTTTAGAGGCTTGCCTGATAAAGTCGTTTGTTCAGAACCAGTTTTTCTAGTTCAGGACAGGATTTTTTTTAAAAAAGGTATGGACTCAAGTAGTTGATGGATGTGCAGAAGACAATAACAGAGTAGCTGTGCCTGGCAGAAATACATCCCTAAAATTCAGTTACAACATGTGAACACACATCAACATTAAAAAAAAAAATCAATTGTGCACTCTTTTTCTTTTTTTGTTTTACTCATGACAGCATAAAACAGATGCTTCTGCTTAGTATCTGAGAGTCAATAATTATTTGTCAATAATTCATAGTTCAGAGCAGAGCTTTCGTTAAGCATGGATTACAGGATTATACTGAGCTGCCTCTTAAGGCAGCTCAGGAGTTTCAGAGTCAGAACAGAATTTAATTGGCACTTCCTAAAGAAATTGGTGGTGTCACATTTCATGGGCTGGGTGAAAATTTTGCCAGGAACTTGTAATTTTGCCCTGGTGGGTGGGGAGGAACACTTCTAATTGTCAGTGTCAACTAGAGAAACCCATTTGGATCGAAGAAAACTTTGTAAATCAAGTGTTATGTAAATTCCCTTGGTTCAGTTCATCTGTTCTATCTGGGACTAACAATTTGATTTAGACCAGAGGTGAGCACAGCTGGAGGAGTTGAGGGCCAACTTCCCCTCCCACCAACTATTGGAGGAAAATGTTTTTCCCCTTGGGGGAAAAAATACTCCTGACATCAGTGACAGAGCCAACTCATAATTCTCTTTCTCCCAGCAGTCCTGGGAGAAAGAGGAGAAGAACCCAAGGAAAACAGCAATGGTAGCAGCTGCTCTACTGTCCTCAGCTTGCTGTCAAAAGGGAAGTGGGATGTATGTCTTCCCTTTCTTTCTAAAATGCCTTGTTGATTTGGGAAGGGTGACTGGGCAAATTGCCTGTCACCTCCCCCAAGTCTCTTTGCTCCTTAGGACCCCTGGCAGCAAGGAAGGCATTCTAGAAAGAACTAGCAGCTGCTTGGAGGAGGAGAATATGTGTGGTTGCTGGTTCTTTTAAAATTGGCTTGTTTGCTTCCAGGGCTTTTGTACAGCAGCCAGATCTTTCTGAAACAACAGGATGTGGCAGCAAGGAGAAGGGGCAACCCAAAATCTAGCAACAAAATCTGGTTGCTGAAAAAATGGCTGATTGAAATTGGGGGACACTGGAGGCACCGAAGAGCAGAGATTTGGGGGCTGCATGTGGCTCATAAGCTGCCACACTCCTGCCTATGGGTTTAGACCATAAGCAAGGATGATATGGGGTTCGTTTCATTTCCCCTCCCAAAAAGTATGCACACTGAAAAACTGTTAGCAAAGAAGGAAAAAAGCAGGTTGACCCACACATACATCCTGTTTATTTCTTTGGGGAAGGTATATTATTGTTAGAAGCTCAAGTAAAAAAGGGGGTTATCAAATTTAGGTTCCTGACTGTCTTCACTCCTGTGGCTGCAGGAAGACAGCACAAAGCTGCCCACTACTTCAACATTTGAATTGGACTCCATAAGACTATACTTAAATACTTAAAATGGAATCCTGATTTGACATAGGATCCAAATATCCTCTTTATTCTTTTCTTCTCCCAGCCATTGATTTAGTTTGCAAAGTTTCTTGAGAAAGTTGTCATCTAGTTATTTTGGGAAGACAGAGCATTATCCACCTCCATCATAATGCCTCTCCTCTTTCCTGGATGCATGAGAGCAGCTGGAATTCATCTAGGTACATCCTATAGCCACAAAGAGCCCGAGGAACAGAACTACAACCAGGAAACCCCCTCTGTCTGCTATTGTACAGCCAAAGCAAGGGACTTTGAAAAAGGGGGTACAGAAATACTACAGGTACGGACAAAATCGAGGATATAAAGGAAGCAACTTTAGAGATTTAGAGGGGCAGAAATAAGGAACAGGGGAGGAGAAGCCAAGATACAATGATAGTGCACAATAAAAAGCTTTTGGACAAGTAAGTCTAGGGAAGTCAGGAGGGGGATATATGGAAAAAAGGAAAAAAGGGTATTAGGTAGAGAAGGAAATTTTTGTTTTGTGTCATGTTGTTCTGGATAACCAAGATTATGTAAGATAAATTAAGTTTTGAGTTGTAAATTAATTCTCATTGTATGGAAACATCTAAATATGTGATTAAAAAGGTGGTGATGGAAAATTAAATAAATATATTTTTAAAAAGGGGGGGTACAGGATACCTCTTTACACAGTGGTCCTCAATGTGCATATACAAGCAGAATCTGGGTGTGAGGAAGTATGCCAGAGTATGTCACCTACAGGATCCTAGCTATTGCCTTTCATAAAATGTATTGGTAATTGGGTTGGAACACCAAGTTCCTTCTTTCCTTCCTTTTTTGGAGATGGACTAAAAGCTGTCTTCTCACTCTTCTCCACTCTAAACAAATATCTCAATCCACAACTGCATCCATACCAAAGTAATTTGTCGATTTGTCTAGCTTGGGGTACTATTCACCTTGTCTTGGAAGGAGACATCATTTCCTACTCAATCTCAGGCAGTAAAATGTCTGGGATTAGTCCTAACTAAGGTTGTGATAAGATGTGGATCAAGAAGAATCTTGGTGACATACATAGCTGGATTTGGGTAAAAACAAAAAAAGAAAGACTATAGCAGAGCCTTCCAATTAATTGTTGAATAGTGAGTTAACACATAGCTGAATCTTGTCAATTCAATGAGTTTATTCTAGTTAGGATTAACAATGGGATTTAGGCCATAGAATTATGGTCAGGAAAAATGTAGATTTCACAAACAGGCCATAGATGGACGAGACCAACCAGAACCCAAAGCAAGTAACAGGTAAGGAAGAGGAATATAACAGAATGGGTGGGTTGAGGAGATCCAAGTAATGGATCTCCAAAAGGCAGCCTCAAGCAGAGACATCACCTAGAACTCCAAACCCAAGTTGTTAGGCAGATTGGCAGTGTCTTCTTTCTTTGGGGGGAGGCTGGTGTCCTGCAAAATATAGAAAGTTTAAATGACCTCAGGTCTGTTTACATTCCAAGTCAAGGGGCAGGGCCTGAAGAGCCATTTCAGACTGCAGCAAACAACAGGGGAGTTGACCACTTAATTTAACAGCATGATGAACAGTGCCAGTTAAGTCTTGCTCCCTTACTTAACTTCTTAAAAAAAATAACAAACCCAAATCAATAGAAAAAGACTCACTTCAGTGGGAGTTTACCAGACCACTGCAGCCTGTGGAGAACTGTTTCATTCTTTTGTACTCAACTGCTGTCTCTCCTAATTCAGTCAGGCACTGACCTAAAGCCACAGCATCATTTTCTATCTGCTTCTCAGCACATATCATTTTAATCCCATGTATAACTAATAGAATAGATGGGACTTAATGGCTCCTGGGGAACCCTTATAGTTCATGCTGTCAAGTCTGGTTGATGCACATGTGAACGGTGCCTTTGCTAAAAGGCCTACTACATTTAGTTCTTTTTCTAATGTACTACAGCAATAGGGTCCCCCCCCCATTCTCAGGCTGTGTATAAATGTCATATTTTCTGGCTGCAGACATTTGGAGATGCCCTCACACATTCTGTGCTTGGTCAGATTTAGGTTCTTTAAAAAAATTTCTCTCTCCCAAGTTTATACTATTTCAAATGCCCTGTTTTTTGCTTGCTTGTTTGTTTGTTTTTTGACAGCAGTTCTGGCAGACCTGTAACAGTAAGTAAGCTGATCTTTTGTAGTGTTAAAGCACTGCTGTATCTTTTGAAATCATGGAGCTTGATGCACAACTAACAGTGTAATCCAATATACATACCTGGGAGTCAGTCCCAATCTGCTCTAAGCAGAGTACCTCTGAGTATACATGGACAGGCTTCAGAATTGGAAAGTTACTTTTCAAAAGGAATTGTAACTGTCATTCAGTAATTTTTTTTTTTAAATTGCTACCCATTATAATGGAGAAAAATACCCTATTGGGTTATTTACCATATTGCATTACACATCACTTTTTGCTATTTTAAACTTTTTTAAAAAATCTGTCTAAATCAGTAAGAAAATGGCTTAAATAGACCATGAAATTTGAGGGGGGAAATATCAACATGTCCTCCCAAAACTTCCCCCACAAGGAATAAGTAAAAGCGATGCATCTGTATTATTTATGGAGAAAATAACAATCTTACCAATATCCCCTTATAACCCTCTGAAGTAATCTGTAACAGGTACTATCATCACCTTTAATTAGTTACTTCCAAGCTCTGACAGGATTGCTCTACTGTATTGAACAAATGCACTAAACGGGATATCTAATATAGTTTAAAAGTCTTCAATAAAGAACACTGACAAAACATAAAAATTTATATAACCAGTTCTTGTGAACAAACCCTAGCTTCTCTTCTGTAATTGATCTGACATGTTTAATCCTCAAAGTCATTAGAAAAATAAATCAGCTTTGCTTTACTTCTTATTATATCCTTCATTACCCCTTATGTATCCCTACAGTAAAGGATAATTTCATAGAATCATAGAGTTGGAAGAAATCACAAGGGCCATCCAGTCCAACCTCCTGCCATGCAGGAACACACAATCAAAGCACACCTAACAGGTGGCCATCCAGCCTCTGTTTAAAAACCTCCAAAAATGGAGACTACAAGGCAGCACATTCCACTGTTGCATAGCTCTTGGGATTTCTGTAGCTTCTCACCATTTGGGCTCATCTACATGACCATGGTTATCTTTGCTCCCTGCTGATGTACCCTGGCTGCATATCGGGCCTGTTCCTTCCCCCATTACCTCCTTCAAATGGGAGGAAGTCCAGACGGGCACACAGGCCCATTGCTACAGCCACCTCTGCCTCCTCCTCCCTTGCACTCCCGGAAGTTAGGAAGCAGCCTGCAACATGTGACCAAGGCCCTCCTACATGTGACCAGCTTTGGTCACATTCTGTGGGACCCCTTCCTGTTTTGGAGAGAGCAAGGCAGACTGGCACCTGACGCAATAGGCTGGCCTGCCAGGATGGGCTCCTGCAGTCTCGTGGGGCCCAATCTGTTTCTTCCCAGTGGGAACAGATTCAAGCAAGTATTTTAATGTAACTGTTTATTGGGTCCTAACCCATCTTCCCCCTGTCTTAGCCTGTATTTGCCTCAGAATCTGAGGACTGCCCAGGGGCATTACTGTTAGCATGCCCTACTACCCCTTCCTATAATAGCTCATAATTGGAAATACTGAACACCTTGAAGGAGTCAGATAGACCAGGGTGATCCAAAGAAAGAGGTCTGATAGAGGTCACAAGGGCCTGGGGAAGGTGTCTTAGAAATATTCTAGCAAGCAAGTCCAAACTAGGATTGAGCGGAAGCCCCCAGGAAAAAAAACATTAAGGAGGTATGTGCTAATTCCTTCTTGGTCCCCTCAGTGGTGAGTCAGACAACCTAAACAGTCAAGTGACCTCTCCAACCCAAATTCCCAGGAAATATCCCCTCAGAACCCCCTCCTGCCATGTAATGTGAGGTTTCATAAACCAATCAATTCCCATATCTCAACCATAACCAACAATCAGCTAAGTTTCAGTTTCCCTTGTTTAAATTGTGGGAAACCCATCTAAGCTTTGTCCTAGCTAAAGTACCCCTTCAGGATATGAAGCAAGGTATAAATATTACTCCTCCAACAACAGAAAGATGTGCCACTGTGGATAAGACCAGCCACTCTTTCTTGGTGCACCCCTGGATCAGAACTTCCAGTGCTACCCTCAGACTTTTGTCTGAGTACTTCAAAACTCTGTTCTTCAAGACTGGTCATTATCTCCCTATTCCCCAAATCTGTGCATCTATCCAACCTTTCTGTCCCACTCTTTGATAGCCTTGTGTGGTCCCTGTGAACATGTGTTGCATGTGTGAATGCTTTTTGTATTGTCTCCAATAAAAACACTTTATTTCACTTTAACCTGGAATTCTCTGCAGTTAGTACTGGCATATCTAGGTGAAAATATCCCACAGTTACCCTCCTCTTGCAGGCATATCATTTGAACTAATAATTCCCCCAACTAGAGTTTGATATCACTGGTGGGTCTCAAAGCAGCCCCCACCTCTTAGGGTAACAGAATGGGGCAAAAGCCTTGATTGTCCAGACTGCAGGGCTCTAACACAGGTGCAAGTGCTTACTGACACCTATGGAAAAGACTGCAAGTCTCGTGTGTGTGTGTTTGAGTGGCACAAAAGATTCAGAGAAAGACGTGAGAATGTGGAAGACGATAAATGCTCTGGACGGCCTTCCACTTCAAGCACTGAAGAAATTGTGGAAAAAATCAGCCAGATTGTTCGTGGAGACCACCGACTCAGTGTCCAAAAGATAGGTGAAGATGTGAACATGGACAAAGACACTGTGTGGAAAAATCTGCACATGGATCTCAATATGAGAAAAGTTTGTGCCAAGATGGTCCCTAGGGTTCTCACACCAGAGCAAAAAGAGTGCCGCAAGGAAATTTGCAGACATTCTGCAGCAACTTGAAATGGACCCAAACCTTTTCCAAAAAATCATCACTTGTGATGAAACCTGGATCTTCCAGTATGATTCTGAGACAAAACAACAGTCAATGCACTGGAAAATGCCATCATCACCAAGAATGTAAAAAACACATCAAAGCAAGTCCACATTTAAAGCCATGTTCATTTTTTTTTTTTTACATCCAGTGTGTAATTTTGGCTGAATGGGTTCCTGAACACAGAATAGTGAACCAGCATTATTCTAAGGAAGTTTTGACAAAGCTGAGAGAATGAGTCAGGGGGGGGAAAGGCCAGAACTGTGGAAAAATTGTTTCATTCTTCATTAAGACAACACGCCTGCTCACGCAGCACTTTCTGTGTAGCAGTTTTTGGCCAATAAACACATTACTAAACTCGAACCTCCTTCATATTCACCAGATTTGGCACCATGCAACTTTTTTTCTTTTCCCTAAAGTGAAATCTGACAGAAACTGATCTGCTCCACACCTTCGACCAGTGGAAAGTAAGACTACATTGGTGTGTGATTGTGAACGGGACGTATATTGAAGGGGACATGCATTAGCATTGTAATACATATAATGTATTACAGACCTTGTACAAACCCCAGAAATCCACAGAAGGCAGTCAGAGTAGTTAAATTGGAATAATAGCACTATAACAGTATAGTGTGATAAAGTCCATAGACTGGACACATGATGGTGAAATGGGAACATACCAGCAACCAGTGTCCTAGGGCCTTCCATGCAATCAGAAAATGTTCAGGAACACATAGAAACAGCATCCTCATCATTGTTCCAGTTTATAGAGATTACTTTGTGAGGCCAGTCACCACAATCTCATTGCCCTTCATGCATTCTGTTTACACACTTGAGGATAATGCACAAAAAATGAGCATTCAAATTATTTTGGGGAAAAAAAGACTAACCTTAAAAAAAAGGTAGCAAGGATGTTCAACATAAGAATATCTATGCCTGAGAAGTATCCATAAATTAGGCTGCATGTCACCTAGCAGAGATCAAGACTTGGCTGTGTAGGTTTGAAGGATGGCTTGCAGCTAGTCTTAGACATTTTGCTGCTTGAGTCAGAACTGCATATGCTATCCTTCATCCTAGTTAAGATGTACAGTACCCAAAGCCAATTAAGTTCTTTTGGCACAGATGTCAGATAATCCCTCAAACACCTTCAAAGCAGTGATATTGATATATTTTGCTGCCCTTTGTAACATTCCAAATATGAAGCAGCTGCCTCAACCCTACTTAGTTGTTGATCTGGCTCTCAAATTAATGGATGTCTGAGAATTAACCTTTAAACTATATTAGGTTTTCAGTGGGAGCCCTTATCCTTATTCAACATTATGTATAAGGATCAGACCCATCCTGGAGTAATCTGACTATTATTCAGTTAGGGATGTTACAGATGTTGCAACTGGAAGCCATCTTCCTGAAGTAGACCCAGATCCTGATCTACAGGAAGCCTTGATGAAGGAGAAACAGATTTATTTCTTCGTTCCGCACCAATGTGGAGAAGTAACTGCCATAATTGTGTTAGTGGGGTCTACTCATTCTGTCTGTTCCATTTTCTGAAAATATGAAATCATACTATATAAGACTGTAACTAGTAGTCTGTGAGGAAAGTGATTGTTATTTCACCCTAAGAAAGCCAATTGTGTGGAAATCTCTGTTGAATTATCACCAGGAAAACAACAACAATAAGCAAATGTGTTATCTTTCTTTTCTGAAAGGAAGGCATTTATCTCACCTGTATTGGGTACAAAATGCCCCAGAGACCATTCCCTGCCAATCAGAGGATGAAACCTATTTTTACGAGGCCCCATATCTATAATAACTTCCCAGGAGTGGCAATAAACAGATAACAATTTAGAGTTAATGATTTAAAAAGAAAAATTTGGAGCAGATGTTTACTCTCTCTAATGCACATGAGAACCCCACATAAAGGTATAACACCACCTCACACTTGCAACATTCTCTGCAGGTTGCAGTATAATTTCACCTAATTGGAATGAACATGCAGTCATTTGTATTTTATTTTATATGATAAAAGTTCTATGAACCATGGAAGTTCTCAAGGCAAAGTATCCAGGGCCTCTCCTGAGCTCACATACTCCCAATGGGATTCTATACACTTCCAAATATTCTGCTTCTGCTTTATTACAAGAGCCTTAGGGTTTTAGAAACATCTTAAGTGTACACCTGAAAATATAAAATATTTATGTGACATACAGCAGATTTATATGCTAGGAGGAGGAATGAATGTGTAACTGAAGTTGTGAGGTAGTATTAATTTGTGTTAAATTTTTGGAAGGATAAGGTATTAGGCTAATTAAGTATATTATGTAAAGAAAACCAGGTAAATTGACTTGTGTGTTAGCATATTTTAGTACTGCATGAGTTGAAATTATGTATACATTATAGTTGGATATCCTCAGAAGGTGTTTGTATGAGATTATATTTAAATTAGTGGCATAGCCACTGGCCAAGCTGGCTACAGATTTCTGAGAACCGCAGTCCAAAAAATTACATTTGCAAGTAATACAGAAATATAAATACTAAAAAAAAGGTATTTTAATGATAAATATAGGTCACTATTTGTTAATTTAAAAGTTTCTTCCCAGGGATGGAAATGAACTTCTCATCTAATTCATATTTCCCTAAGGAAATGCTTATTTCGCACCTCATTGAACTGGGAATGGAAAAATCTTACCTTGGAAATTCATACAGGTGCATAAAAACTAAAAATCAAAAGAATATTCATGAAGATTTTTTAAAAAAATGGTCAAAAGTCAGCTTTCTCAAGTGTTGGAGAACCCTGATGAGGAAAACCATAGATATATGAGCATCTTTGAAGTTCAGGACTTGTTTTGCATGAAAAATGGACATGGCTCTTTTTTACTCAGAAAACCACATTTTCTGCACCAAAAAAACCCTCAAATCTGAGCAGAACATGTTAATTTGTTTTCTGCACAGAAATATTAAGAAATTCTGTATTTTGCGCAGGAAATGCCATTTTTTTGTGTGCAAAAAGCCCACATGCATTTTTGGTCATCAAATCAGTTCCACATTGCAAATAGTCTTCAAAAACGATATGGCTTTCAATTACTTTCTTACAGTGAAGGGTTGGGACATATAATTATTCATTCTTGTCTGCTTTACATCTCTTGCCTGGAGCTTTAAATCCCAAACAAAATCATTCAGACATATGTGGGGTTTTTTTTTTTTTTTGGCTTTAAATATATTTTTATTAATTTTATAATCAAACATTATAATATCCAAACAATACTTATTTAGTATAACACAAAAAATTACCATAAACATCACAATTTTCTATTAACTAATTTCAAAAGTTAACATAAATTCTTTACGATAATTGTTTTCATGAATATTACTTCCCCTACGCCCCTCCACCTCAGTGCTCCCCTTCACCGGAGCCATTATCCCTTACCTAATCTTTCCAGAATCTCATTTCTTCCCGTGGAGGTAACCTCCCATCTTTTGTCTGTAATACTTTTTTAACGAATACTTCCCAAATTTCATCAAAATCACTTTCTTTCCAACATCCTCTTCTTACTTTAATTCTACATGTTAACTTATCATTTATTGCCATTTCCCAAACTTCTTTATACCACTCCTCCACTTGTACATTTATTTGCATTTTCCAATATCTTGCTATAATTACTCTTGCTGCCGTTAATAAATTTGTTATTAAATCCTTTTCTGCTTGGTTCCCATTCTCTTCATTATAAATTGACATCAATGCTATGCTCGGTTTCCTTTCTATATTTCTATTCAGAATATTCTCTATTTCTATAAAAACCATTTCCCAAAACTGCTGTACAAATTTACAATTCCACCACATATGCATATATGTACCTATTTCTTGACAACCTCTCCAACAATATTTAGAATTATTCTTGTCTATATTATGCAATATTGCTGGTGTCAAATACCATCTCCATACTATTTTAGATAAATTTTCTTTTATCCATATCGACATATTTTTAGATGTCTTTGTTTCCAAATCTTATCCCATTCATGATCTCCAATTTTTTGTTTGAAATCTTCCTCCCATATTCTCCTTAAATATTCCCCTTTATCTTTTTTATCCTTTTTTATCAATATTTTATATAATTCACTTGTAAGACCTTTCAAACTTTCAGTATCATCCCTCTTTTCACCTTTTTTCACCAAATTTTCAAATTTTGTAAATTCCCTTGTTTCTTTATAATTCTTTTTCCAGGTTTTAATCCATTGTTCTAACTGTATGCAATTAAACCATGAAATTTTCATTCCACATAATTTCTCTCTTATACTCCCTTTTTCATTCATCCATCCTATCCATCCCTCTATTTTGTCTAGTCCTTTTTTCTTTAATTCCTTTCCCATTTTTTCCTTCAAATTATTTGGGAATTTTTGTCCATTATAACCAGTGTTAATACTGAATCAATAGGCAAAAATTCTCTCTTATATTTATACCATATTTCCCATATATTTTGCAAAAATGGGTTCTCAATTCCTTTAATTTCCTTTTTTGTAAAATTACCAAAAAATATGTTCCATATTCTCTTTTCTATTCTCCCTGTTTCTGACTCTAACCATTCTAAATCCCCCTGTCCAACAATTCCTTCTATAACATATCTCAATTGATTAGCTTCATAATATCCTTTTATTTTGGGAAGACCAAGTCCTCCCTCCTTCTGTGATATATACCAAAATAATTTATTTAATCTTGTCCTTTTACCTCCATTACAATATTTATTCAACATATTTTGCCATTTTTTCAGTTCTACTTCTGATATTTTTATTGGTAACTTTCTAAACAAAAAATTTAGTTGAGGTAATATTTTCTTTTTAACTAAAGCTACTCTTCCAAACCATGATAACTGAATATTTTTATATTCTTCCAACTTCTTTTCCATTTCTTTCCTTAATGCCATAATATTTTTCTCTTCTAATTCTTTTAAATCTTTTGTAATATTTATTCCTAAATACTTAATATTATTTTTTAATCTTACTTCTAATTTTTTCTCTTTTACAACTATATTTTCTTCTTCCTTAGTATAGTTAAGCAACATCATATCTGATTTATTCCAATTAACCTGTAAGCCTGTCATCTCCCTAAATACTTTTAAATGTTCTTTAATTTTTCCTATTCCATTAATCAAATCCTTAATTGTTAGCAATGTATCATCAGCAAACAAGCTTATCTTATGTTTTGTTTCTATTCCAATGCTTTCTATACTATTATCATTTCTTATCACATTTGCTAGAATTTCTATTACCATTGCAAACAATATTGGAAACAATGGGCAACCTTGCCTTGTTCCTCTTGTTATTTTTATCTCTTTTGTTATTCCAGCATTAACCATCATGATAGCTGTGTTATGGGAATACAATTGATCTATTAATCCTCTAAACCTCTTCCCCATTCCAAATTCTTTCAATATTATTTTTAATGTTGGCCATTCCACACAGTCAAATGCTTTAAATATATCTAAAGGTAGTATCCCTGCTTCTACTTTTGTTTTACCAATTATATGTATTTTATTTAACACCCTTCCTTATCAAATTTGACATTTGTCTTCTTTTCACAAACCCACATTGGTCCTTTAATATATATTTATACATACAACTATTCATTCCCTTTGCCGTTATTGCTGATAATAACTTTGCATCTTGATTTATCAATGATATAGGCCTGTATGATCCCAGGTCCATCAAATCCTTATCTGGCTTTGGTATCAATATTATCAATGATTGTTGCCATGATGAAGGGACTTTATCTCCCGTTATTATATTGTTATACAATTCTAATAATTTAGGTATTAACTTCTTCTTAAATACTTTATAATAATCTGGTCCTAGCCCATCAGTTCCTGGAGCTTTCCCACTTTTTAATTATTTATTGCTTCCTCTACTTCCATTTTCGTAATTGGTTTTTCTAATAAATCCCTGTCTTCCTCTTCTATTTTAATCTTCCAATTTTCCCCTACATATTTTTCTATTTCTTCCACTGATTTATTCCCTGACTGGTACATGTCTTTATAAAACTCCTCAAAAATGGTTAATTTTTCCTTCATTGGTCTACACATTTTACCTGTTTTATCTCTAATCCCATTTATCATATTTTCCATTTTCTTCTTCTCTGTGGATCTAGGCAACATTTTTGAATTTTTATTACTAAATTCGAAATACTCTTCTTAAATAAATTAAATTTTCCTGTACTTCATCTACTTCAATTTTATCCAATTCCTCCCTCTTTGCTCGTAACTCAATATAAGTTTCTTTTTCCTTGTCTAATATATATTTATTTTCCAATAATTCTATTTCCCTTTCTAATTTCCCTTTTCTTTCTTCTTGCCTTTTTTTAAGTTAAAGGTTTCTTTTATATATATATCCCCCTTGCCACAGCTTTCATAGTATCCCACAAAATTCCTTTTGATACTTCTTTATCATTTAATTCCCATAATTCTTGCCATTCATGTTCAATTTTCTCTACTATTTCTCTGTAATTTAAAATCTTTGTATTCAGCCTCCACCTTTTCACCTGTTCATAATCTGTCTTCATTATTATCTCCACATTGACCAAGGCATGGTCTGTTACTTTTATATTTCCTATCTCTGAATTTATGATTTTATCCATCAAATTTTTTATAGAAAAATATAATCAATTCTTGAATTATGTACCATTGAAAAATATGTATATTTCCTTTCATCTCCCTTTACCAATCTCCACACATCTTTCAACCCCTTTCTTTTTATTATTTTATTTAAATTTGTAATATTATCATATTTATCCCTTAATGAGTAATTTGATTTATCTTTTATTCTTTCCATTTGCATGTTAAATTCTCCTGCTACAACAATATTTTGTTCTTGCATATTCTCCATTTCTTTAAATACTTTCTCATAAAATTCCTCTTGTTTTTCATTTGGAGCATATACATTCATTAAAACATATTTATCTTCTCCCATTTCACCTTGCATTATAATATATCTACCATTTTCATCTTTTTTCACCTTTTTAATGACAAAATTACATTTTTTTGCTATTAATATTGCTACCCCTCTAGCTTTTGTATTCCCATATACTTTTTCATAAACTCTTACCCAATTCAATTTCAATTCATTTACTCCTTCCCTTTTTTGATGTGTCTCTTGCAAAAATATTATATCTGCTTGATCCTTTTTCAATAATGCTTCAATCCTTTTTTGTTTTATTATTGTGCCGAGGCCATGAACATTTAAGGTTAATATCTTTAATTTATTAGTCATTAGATTCCTTATTACATTTTCTATAAAATCTTCTGGCTCCAAAAAGTGACCTCCCTTCCCCATTCCCACTTTTCCCCCCTTCCCTTCCCAATTTTCCCCCTTCCCTTCCCCCCTCCCCCTTTCCCTTCTTTACCTCCCCACCTTATATTCCCAAGGCAAATTGCCTTGCTCATGACCCCCCAGGTCTTCCAGGTGAGGAGTGGTGAAGAGATCATCCAATGGCCCAGAACAACTCCCTCCCCCCAAGTGCTCATAAAAATTATATATATATATATATATATATTCCCTCTTCCCCCCCCCTGTAATTTATTCTTCTTCGTTCTGCTTTCTTCATCTGTTTAAACTTTTCCATCTCTGCTGTCCACTTCTCCATCAGCTCTGTACTCCTTCTTATATATTCCTCCAACAGTCACAGTCCTTCTTCTGGAGTTTCCATTCTATATCTTTTTCCTGCCCATTCAAATTTCCACCCTTACATCTCCATACTTCAGTCTCTCTGGATATTTCTTGACATTTCTCATCAATTCCTCCTTGTTATTGTAATTAATAACTCTGACAATAACATCTCTTGGCAAAATACTTCTCCTTCCTGTCAGTTCTCTATAGATTCGCTTGATGTCCTCTTCCCTCCATTTCATAGCTGGGGTCACTTGCTGTAGCCATTTCAACACTTCAGATTTCAGGTTAGATCCTTGATCTTTCCCCACCAATTCTGGCAGGAACCTTATTCTAAAGTTATTCCTGTGTTGATAATCTTGCATGTATATCAGGGTTTTTTTCCATATCTGTCATCAGAGTGCTTGCAGAAAGCATGGGATGAATCCTTCCTGAATCTTCATTTGTGAAGAAAAGCCAGAGAGAGAGAGAGAGAGATTTTCTTCATATTGTCCTGGATCCATTCAGACCCAGTGACTAAAATGTGTACATTTTCATCTATGCATTAAAAATCCATGCGTACATGTTTTAGTCAAAGGTAAGAATGGTACTAAAATGGCTACATTAAAAATTGCAGACAAATATATGCATTTTGGGGAAACAAATTGTACAAAAATATAAGTACAAATTTGTGTGTAGGAAGAAAAACAATTATCACAAGTGACTTCATAGCTAGGAAAAAACAGGAATGGTGGTGGAATTGTGAAGAAAGCAGTTAAGAAGTAAGTGGCTGGCTGCTTTTTATATTCCTTCTTATATGCTGTGAAATGGAGCTCAAACTGATGAACAGAGTCAGTAATATTTAAAACATTATTTAGAAATCTAAACAAACTACAAGAAATTTAGATAAACAGCACATGAAGCATATTATTTAAAATGTAGTCCATGGCTATTAATACTTGGACCAAATGCCTTCATGAAAAACCATGGCCAGCACCCTGTTGAGAAGTTACACCACTGTGAGCTAACATGACTTTATCAGATGATCCTCCATAAATGTTTATTTCCCACCATAATTTGTAGCATTTTTTATACTGGCAAAAGAACCCCTTTATCAGACCTACCTTCAATAGCATCAATAAACAGCCCCAGCATTACCAGAGCATGAACAGAGCTCTGTTTACATCCACATTCGTGATCTCAACAATTCTTGCAAGAAGGTGCAAAAATAAAGAAGAAGTGTGGTAAAAATAAAAAATATAGCAAAATTAGCACGAAAAAAGTGCACACAACTACAGAAACACACTTAAAACTTCAAAGTAAACTGGGGAAGTTCATACAAAGAGTGTCCCCTATCTAGCTTTCACATTCTCACCTGAAAGTGTTCTGGTGGGACCACCCATTGACAATGTAATCACGAGAGGGCAATGGAGTATGTTTTCAAATGCCAGCATTGCTGGCAAAAAAATGCCACAGGAAATTTATTGACAGCTTGGCCTGTCAATAAAAAAGAATGCCTATACATATTTCCTATACATAATGGCGAAAGTACAACATCATTTGATATGTGTGCCCTTTCGTATTCATTAGGCATCATGATGACATATTTGCCGCAACTGATAAAGTCCTTACAATCACATAAAGGTGAATTGCATTGTTGTGCAACATTTGTACAGTGGGCTCTTGGTATCTGCTGAAGTTTGGTTCCAGGATCCCCTGTAGATACTAAAATCTGTGGATGCTTAAGTTCCAGTATATACAATGGCATAATAAAATGGTGTCCCTTATCTAAAATTGCAAACAGCAAGGTTTGCTTGGGGAGGGGATATTTTCAAGCCATGGATGGTTAAATCTGTGGATAAAGAATCCATGGATACAGAGCCTTGACTGTATTCTCAGGAAGAGAGCAGAGACATAGCTGTGCTATCAGGACCATAGTGCAATCAGAGCCAGCAGCACGGCTATAGCACCATGGGTCTCATAGTGCTATGGATCCCATTATGCCATGGGTCTCATTATGTCATGGGTCCCATTGTGCAGGGGGTCTCAGAGCCCTATTGACCTCATTGTTTAATGGGACACCATACATAGTACCTTAGTGTGCATCATCACAATTCATTCATATGCATCAGACACAAATCAAGACTGTGTATTGTGTCAGAGATATAACTAAGGGCTTGTCTATGTGGGATACATGCACCATCTTGCCCCTGTCTTAGAAGCCTGCAGTCCTGATGACCCAGGGCTTTTGCCACATTCTGTCCTAGGCAGTCCTCACCACCTCTGGGCTAAGGAGGGGTATAACCCTTTATTGCATCCCCCCCAAAAAATACTTGCTTTAATCCATTCCTGCTGGGAAGGAATGGATTGGGCCCCATGTGTCTGTAGAAGCCCATCCTTCTAAGCTAGCCTATTGCTGCAGCTGCAACTCTGCCTTGCTCTTCCAATGTACGAAGGAGTCATACAGCATGTGACCAAGGCTGGTCACATGCAGGAGGCCTTGGTCACATGTTTCAGGCCAGCTTCCTCACTTTCAGGAGAGCACAGGAAATGGTGGTGGCAGTGGCTGCAGTGACTGGCTTGCATGCCTGTCTGGACTCCAGCCCATTTGGAGGTTGGAGAGGAATGGACCTGATCCATGACCAGGATGCGCTGGTGGGGAGCTGGTGTATCTTGATTTGTGTAGACGAGCCTTACGTCTTGATAAATTTACACATCTTAACCTCTGATGCATAATCTCAGACCATGTTTTTATATACCTCTAAACAGATTACTGCCAACAAACTTGGCAGAAATAAGTGTGTGTGTCACATGCTATGTTTGTCAGAATGCTGGCAATGGCTATGGGGTCCCTATTAAGTATTTATTTATTAGGTGGTCAAGATGCTTGTGGTACTACACAAAATGTGAAATGGACAGATGGAAAGCACTAAACAGGGAGCGTACCCAGATGAGAAAAGAGCAGGCTAAGAAGTACATCATGGAACAAAAATACGTAGCGTGGGGAGGGAGGGCTAATACCACTGATTTATTCTGCATATAGAATAAATGCTCTTCTGATTGCAACTGGAAGATTTACTTTTTTTCTCTCTCTTTTTTTCTTTCCTTCTTTCTTTTATTTTGCACTATAGCTGCTATCATGGCCACACTGGCTGAGGTATGCTTGAAACTGAAGTCCCCCAAAGTCATTTTTTTCAAACTCTGATTAAAAGCAGTTAGCACAGGTGTTGCCTTAGTACCCTGTGAATGTGTCCCTCAAGCCAAATCTTGCAGATTCAATATGATGGAAACCCTTTCCCTGAGTGAGGCATATTTGAAGATTTAGTTGGCTTTGCTGATCAAAGCAAACCAGCCTTATCCACACCTTCTGACCTTGTGTATATATTGTAGAGTTTTCAGGGCTGCTGACACACTGCAGAAATAATACAGTTTCACACTGCATTAACTATCATGGCTCCATCCAATAGAATCCTGTGATTTGTCCTCTGTTGGGGCATCAGAGCTCTCTGAGAGAGAAGGCAAAATATTTCACAAAACTACAAACCCCAGAATTCCATAGCATTGAGTCATGGCAGTTAAAGCGGTGTCAAACTGCATTATTTTTGTAGTGTGTCAGGTTGGGTACTCATTTTACCAACCTACGGAAGGATGGAAAGCTGAGTCAACCTTGGAACCCTATAGGATCGAACTCACACTGTTGTGGCTGCAATACTGGCATTTAACCACTGCACCACCAGGGCTTCTTGCCTCAAAAAATGTACAGCAATGCATATGTAATATAACAATATATTTATAGATGGAGTTTTAAGACTGAATGTGTTTAGAAATGCATATTTTATGAGAAATTACACTTAAATCTACTGATTTAAAAACAATTCTTTGTAAGGATCTGTGGAGATTATCACACTACACTGTTATAGTGCTATCATTCCACTTTAACTGTTCCGGCTGCCTCCTGTGGAAATCTGGGATTTGTAGTTTAGGGAGTGGTATTTAGCCTTCTTAGCCAGAGAGCTCTTAGGCCTCACTAAACTACAAACCCCAGAATTCTATAGGAGGCAGCCAGAGCAGTTAAAGTGGAATAATAGCACTGTCACAGTGTAGTGTGATGAAGTTCAAAGTGTGCGCCCATGCGTGTATAGTTGTATATAAATTATTGTTGACAAAGGATGTATCAGTCTTAAAACGGAACATATGCAAATGTAACATGTACTGAAAGTAGACTATTCTACCCATATCTACCCTGAGCAAAACAAAAACCAAAAAAACCAAAACACTGTCATATATTTTTATCGACTGAATGGATAAAATGGCCACCATCCAATGCAAAATGTGCTTAACATTCCCAAGCAAAATCAGTGAGATTTTTAAAATGCTTAATCATAGAATCATAGAATTGGAAGAGACCACAAGGGCCATCCAGTCCAACCCCCTGCCATGCAGGAATACACAATTGAATCATTCCCAACAGATGGCCATCCAGCCTCTGTTTAAAACCTCCAAAGAAGGAGATTCCACCATACTACAAGGCAGTGTATTCCACTTCCAAACAGCTCTTACTGTCAGGAACTTCTTCCTAACGTTTAGGCAGAATCTCTTTTCCTGTAGTTTGAACCCTTTGTTCCGTGTCCTAGTCTCTGGAGCAGCAAGGAAACAAGCTTGCCTCATCCTCTAATGTTTGCTGCATCATAACCAGTTTTGGGGTATTTTCAGAAGCAGCACTAAAAGGAATGGCAGCAGATGGACTATGAAAGCAGGCCATCTGGAAGGCCATGTTTCTTGGCTGGCATGTCACACATATCTGGTGAGGCCACATACTATGCAGCATTGACTCAAGGCTTGTCTACATGGGCTATTTACTCCACCTTGCCCCCATCTTGGAGCCCAGCAGTTCAAATGACACAGGGCTCTTGCCCCATTTTGTTTCCGGGTAGTCCTGACAACAGCCAGGGCAAAGATGGAGAGAAGACAGGGTCAAGCCTGTTATACTGTTATATTTTAACACCCAGGAAAACCTGCCTCTTTTAAGAAAAAGTGAATCAGGCCCCCATAAGAATGCAGGAGTCTATACCGGCACACTGGCCTGTATTTGCAGCTGTCTCCACTGCTGTCTGTGTCATACTCTCTGAAGCCAGGAAAGAGGCCCTCAGCATGTGACCAAGGCCCCCTGCATGTTACCAGCCTTGATCACATGCTGCAGGCCTCCTTCCTGGCTTCAGAGGGTGAGACATGGACAGCAGTGGAGGTGGCTGCAGATGTGGGCCAGCTTATCCTTGTGGACTTCCTCCCATTTTGTGCAGATAACGGCAGGGGGGAGAAAGCCTGATCTGGGGCCAGAATATGCCAGTGATGTGATGTGAAACAATTTGAAAGCATCTTTATGGCTGGGATCCAATCTATTTTGAAGAAACATGTCTATGTTGGAGACTATTGGAGTTCTAAAATCTTTAGGAGAGGACTTTCTGCCCCACTACCTTCTCAGGCTTGTTTGTTGGGAACACGGATAAGAGCATTCTTGGGACTACTTCCCAAGGGAAGCCTGGATGGCACTTTGCTTGTTCTCTCTTTATAGGGAAGTAAAAAAAAAATCCCACTTCATTAGGCTTTTAGGAATTGACCCTGAGAAATTAATGGTGTGCTGTGCTGTTTTGCTGATTTTTTAAATCTTGTCTTTTAATGGATTTTGAATAGTTTTAGCTCTCAATTTACTTGTTTTTAAAATAACTTTTATGTTTATATATTTTTTACTGATGCTTTTATTTTGCAATGGTTTTAATAATCTGTAAGCTTCCTTGAGTCTCATTATTGTGATGAAGACAGGATGTAAAAGAATAAAATGCCATCCTCCTCCTCCTCAACTTTAGCATCTGTACCTTTGAATGCCTGTGTTTATTGGGCCCTCTTTAATATGCATACCGTAAAACAGATGGGAATCATGTGGTGTTCCAGATGTCATGAGACTGCAGGTCCCATCAGCCCTAGACAATACAGCCAATTGTGAGGAATGTTGGGGATTACCGTATAGGAACCTCTGGAAGATTGTATGATTCCCCTGTGCTTTAAAACAATTGGCAGCTCATAAGATATCAAACTCATTTCAGATCATGGCTGGCATTCTATATTGCTGTTATGCATCTGTAACCTAGAGTTACAGATCTGTAACTGCTCCATATTCAGTAAGACAATGTAGTCTTACTGTTAGACTATACAAATGCCTCCCCATCCCACCTTAAGAACCGTTAGCCATATCAGGAGAAGGAGGTCTGTTCATCTGCCAATAAGGGCACAAAGAGGCCTCCACCTACCAGTGAGTGATGCTGTGGTTAGCAGAAGCAGGAGCCCATCACAATTCCTTGTCACAGCCTTTCTCACTGGTTGGAGGAAGCTGGAAAAAACATCCCCCTTTGTCCTGTTTGACAGCTGAACAGACCTACTCTGAATATTGGTGGATAATTTTATATGCAGAAATAAAGGAGCAGAAAATACTAATACTTAGTGTTCTATCACCCACAGAAAGTAAAACATAACATAGATGGTTTTTTAAGTATTATTTCATTGTAACATATCTGTCAATTCTGTTGTCTAAAAATGCAAGCGGAGAAGACAAATCCTAGCTATATCAAAGTCTACAGCGATCAATTCTTTAAATATCTCTCCCCGCCCCCAAAATAAGTCAAGAAAACTCTTTTCAGATAAATTGGGCAGAAGTTCCTAATATGTTAGAGGCATCAATACTATAAGTCTAAACTGACCTGAAACTAGTTTGACTTCCACTGCTTCTGGAACAGGTCTGTGAGCTATAATTTTGGGGTGGTATTGAGAATTAATTGTTGCTGATCTAGACCCTATGTAGAACAAAGTCCCAGCTTCACTTGGAACTAGAACAGTAAAAGAGGTTGGAAAGTGGTTTATAATCAGTGTAAATATGCAGTGAATGCAGCTTGTTAAGAGCTTTATGAATCATCTCCATCTGAGGATAGAGAGAGTTGGATGTTCCCACTGCTGAATATAAAATTCAGAGAAATTATGACTGACCCATAAATACAGAACAACCACATAGTATCTAAAATGTCACAAGCTGGAGCAAGATAAGCTACACAAGAGAAGGTTTGAAAAATTACCACAAAGAGACCAAAATGTCAAGTTGAAAATTTTCATGGGTCAGAAAAGCAGCTATTATTATAAGAGTAAAGGTGGATATGACCTGTGAAAAGTAAACAGGAAAAAAGTAAAGTTAGAATTAGTTCTGCTGCATTTCATGTATTAGAATTCACTTAGGCAGATGCTTTCTTTTGGTAACACTGACAGATGGTTAAATTGGTGCATGCTATGTGAAAAACTCTTCGAAAAATTGCTATCCTAATTCTATGTGATTGACAATAAATCGGGAAATATAGTGGCTGTAAGGCTGGTTATAACGATACAGAAACCCTGCCATTTAAGAGCCTGGACATATACTATGTGTTTTAAACCAGAGAATGTCAGTGCATGGATAGTAATGTCAAGATTGGAGATGCCATGGGCATCTTCTCTTAGTCAATTCTCTGTTCTAATATTTCTGAATCCCACTCATCTGTAATGAATCCCCACTTCAGACTAATTTATTTGATTTTTATCATAGCTGAAGAACATTTTGCCCATCAGATGATTTCAACTAAAAACAAGAAGAGCAGGAATGGATCTGACCAGTGGCCTATCTAGTCTAGTATTCTGTTAAAATATTGGCCAATCAGTTGTTTATGGAAAGCTCACAAGGAGAATTCAAGTGCAACTGCATTTTCTGTTTCACATTTTCTAGCACATAGTACTAAGAGGTTTGCTATCTCTGATTCAAGAGGTGATATATAGCCATCCTGTCTAGTAGTTGTTGGCCAAAATTAGCAGTGGAATCATGCAGCCCTCTAGATGTCAATGGCTTGCAACTCCAAGCATTCTTCAACTATGTTAATGCTGGCTAGGGCTGCAGTCCAATAACATATGGGCAGCCTCATGATTTTTACTTTTTGACTAAATCCAGTTATTAACCCCAGCTAGAGTAGGTGTGAGAGCCAACATGGTATAGTGGTTTGAGTGTTGGGCTAGGACACTGGGGAACCAGGGTTTGAATCCCTGCCTGGCCATGGAAACCCACTGGGTGACCTTGGGCAAGTCACATTCTCTCAGCCTCAGAGGAAGGCAAGGACAACCCCCTTTGAACCATTTCTGCCAAGAAAATCCCATGATAGGTTTGCCTTAGGGCCTCCATAATTAAAAAATGACTTGATGGCACACAACAACAAGAGTAGATGTATTGACTCAATAGAACCTCAATAAATGTTAAGTCATCAAGTTCCTATTGATTCATTGAATCCACTTTTTCAGGGACCAACAATTGCATTTAGGCCACTAAATTGCCCTAGGTTCAGAATTTATCTGCTTCTGTCCAAATTGGCACCCAGACATGTGAAATGCCATGTGAAGAAGCACAGTCAGCTCTTCACATTTGAAAATTTAACTTTTTTTTCCTGCTGCTGACCTATGCTATTCTTAATAGGGACTGCAAGCCTTGCAAGACTGTAAATGTGTGGTAAGGTGTGTAAGTCCTTATTAAAAATGGCTTGGGGCAAGAGTGGAGGTAGTGTCACTGCACCTTACATCCCCTCCCTATAATATTTCATAAATTGGCAATTATAAGACACTTCACAAGGTCTAAGTAGGCCAGTGTGGACCAGAAGTGGGGTCAGGTGGAAGTCACCAGAACCTAAATGAAGGTGTCATGGAAAATTACTGACAGACATGCCCAAGATAGGGTTAAGTAGAGCCCCCAGTAAACACCATCACTGAGGTATGTGCTAATCCCCTCTTGGACACATTGGCAATGAGTCATTCATCAAAAACAAACTAGTGACTGGAACCCCCATTATCCTCAGAAAGCCTTTCCTTGCACCTCTCCTATCCCACAATATGGAGGTTGTCATAAACCCATCCATTCTAATAACTCAGCCATTAACGACAATCAGTGAATTAGTGGTTTCCTTTGTTTAATGGTGGGAAACCCATCCAAGCATTGTTCTAAGCTTAAACACCCCCTCAGGACACAAAATTGTGTATAAATATTAGTCTCTAAACAATAGTGCAGTGTGCTACAGTTGGACACCATCACTCTATTGGATCGCTGTACCACCTTCAGTTCCAAGTCTGAGTCTTCTCCGATGGATGTAACTCAGCTCTTCAGGACTGGTAAAAATCACCAATACTTCCCAGATCTTTTCCTCTATCCAACCTTCATACCTGGACTCTTTGTTAGCCATATGTGGTCCTTGCGAGTGTGCATGTGTGTGTGAATGCTTCTGTATAATTTTCCATTTTTTAAAATTTTACTTTAATTCAGAGTGTCTGCAGTTACTACCAGTATTCACACAGTAGGTGTAAAGGTCTCACAAGTTACACAACCTCTTGCAGCTGGTCATTTGAGCTATCATAATTCCCCAATTAATACCATAAATTTGGCATCATGAGTGGGTCCCCCATGGACCACCATCAATTTGGGTAACAGCGACTGCAAGCCCTGTCATCTGCTCATTTCTGCTTTGCAAGGGAACCCTCCTGCCATGAAGGCATCCACAATGGGTCGAATCTTCAGATTGTACTTCCTATATGTGTTAAATATGGTTTGGGGGATTAGAGATATTTGCAGGTTTTCCATTTTCATGGAGGTCCTGTGTCTCTAATCACAGTGAACGTGGAGGACCATCTGTAATTCCATTTATCTGTTGTGACTCTCTAATGGTTCAACTTCAGTGGAAACAGTATGAGAGATGGAGCCTATCTATATTCTCTACACAGTGCATAAATGTGTATACCTGTATCATGTTTTGCCTTGTTTACTTTTTTTCTTAGCTAAAGAGCCTCAAATGTTGTCAGCTTTCCTCATAGTGGGATTTGCTCCATCTCCCTGATTATTTTGGATACTTTATTCTCCATCTTCTCTAGCTCCAAAACATCCCCTTTCAGATGCAATGGCCAGAACTGTAGGTCGCATTCCAGATGTAGTCACATCATAAAATTTTCCATGTACTTGTTTCTCCTGTTACAAACAATAGGATTCAGTTTTCTGTGTTTTTTTTTAAAATCCTGTCATGTGCAGACACTTTTTAAAGATTGTTTTTCTTTTTAGTGCTTCCAAAATCTAAGAGGGGGAAATGAAGCTGCTGAAAAAGAAGGGAACTGAATGTGAAAGCTTGCATAAAAAAAGATAATTCTGACATTATTTGAATAAAGACAATATCATATCACCATCAAGTTTCTGAAAAACTCTCATGTTGACATGCCCTAAATCACCATCATGAGTTATTACCATCATAAATCAGTATATTACATCTCTGAAAGGAAGTGTTAATACATTTTGGGTTTTAGGACTGAATGAACATAGACTCAAAATAATATCTTTGTTAAGTAGAAATGTTCATATTTCTATGAAGACCAATCTGATTTGCAATTGCTGGACTAATTAATATGCATGCAAAAACTTACAGTAATTAACCCTCAGCTTTAGCATTTCTTTGAATTTTGCTAGAGATGACTTGCAAATATTTTTTAAAAAATCATAGAAAATGCCTGTTTTAAGCAAGAATGCACAGAAAACTATACATTTTAAAGTAAAGGCATACAAATATGCATGATGAAAATATGCTTAAAATAATGTGTGTGTGTGTTTAAAGATCATAGCTTGATGCAGAAATACGACATATACTTATGAATGAATAGATGCAAAATTGACATGGACCAGAACCAGACTGATCCATCTATTCTCAAAGCTAACCACCTTTTGGTTGCAGTGCACAATGGAAGTATGGCTATATATATATATATATATATATACACACACACACACACACACACACACACACATATATATATATGCATGCCACATTACTCATCAAGGTCATTTTTATGTCAGAGCACTGGGGGAAGTGTGAAATGTGGGCTGATTATGGCCCCCAAACACCACCTATGCAGAATATTTGCCACATTTCACCACATCACCTAGTGTTTTTAAACACAGTAGAAGCCTCAACAGAAAGTGACACTGATTATGACTTCTTGGGAAAAGTTCTTGCCTAGGACTCCAGTGGCCTATAGAGGCTGAAGGCATGGTGGGATTGCTGCCCCCCTTCCACTATTGGGCATTTGAGAGCAAAATCATTTTGGAGAGTTGGCCCTCCAAGGTCCCTTGGTGGGGGCAATGTGGCCCCAGTCCCTGACAGTTGCTCACCCTGTTATATCAGAATAGCAACATGGGAAGAACATTGTCCTGTTGTTTTCTATGTTGATCTGAAAAAAAACAACAACATTTTTTTTGTGGCATCAGCCAATGAGTGCAATGTTCTGTAGCACACAACATACTGTGGGGATCAGTCGTGATCCATATGGCTACAATTTAAAGCCTTTTCCACATGGTACTGCTTCATGTAAAATAGATGCGAGGTGAGTTCAGAGAATTAACATGGGTTTCATTACTTGTGTGATGGATTAGCACTTGTAAAGATAAGTGTGACTATGCCTTTAAGGTAGGAGTTAGGCACCTTTGGGCTTCCAGATACTTCAAACTTCAGTTCCAAGAAAGCCCATCCAGCATGGTCAAAGAAGAGGGACTGTGTCTAAAGCATCAAGAGAAAAAAGCCAAACCCACACTATATGCTACACCACACTATTTGCCATGGCTCCTTCCTATGGAATCCTGGGATTTGTAGTTTTACAGGATCATTAGCCTTCTCTTCCAAAGAGTGCTGGTGCCTCACCAGACTATTATACATCCCAGGATTCCATCGGAAGGATCCATGGCCAATAATTTAGTTTCAAGGTGACTATTTGTATAGTGTGGATTTGGCCCAAGGGTAGCTCTCTTAGCTGGCTTAGGAAGCTGTTGCCAGTGGAAGGGGCAGTGTCCAGAGTGTGAAATTAGCTCAGAGAAAGTATAGTTCCTTCATAAAATAATTCATTGGCTATTTCCCCATGACATTCTTGCAAACAAGCTTGTAAAATGTGGGCTAGACAAGTTAACTGTTCAATGGATTTGTAATTGGTTGACCGGCCGAACCCAAAGGGTGCTCAGCAGTGGCTCCTCTTCGTCTTGGAAATATGTGACCAGTGGGGTGCCACAGGGTTCTGTCCTGGGCCCAGTGCTATTCAACATCTTTATCAATGACTTAGATGAGGGAATTAGGGGCATACTTACCAAATTTGCAGATGACACCAAATTGGGAGGAGTAGCTAATACCCTAGAGGACAGGATCAAAATTCAGAATGACCTGGATAGACTGGAGAGCTGGGCCAAAGCTAACAAAATGAAATTCAATACGGAGAAATGTAAAGTACTGCATTTAGGGCGGAAAAATGAAATGCATAAATATAGGATGGGGGAGACCTGGCTGAATGAGACTACATGCGAAAGGGATCTAGGAGTCCTAGTAGACCACAAGTTGAACATGAGCCAACAGTGTGATGCGGCAGCTAAAAAGGCCAATGCGATTTTGGGCTGTATCAATAGAAGTATAGTGTCTAGATCAAGGGAAGTAATAGTGCCACTCTATTCTGCCTTGGTCAGACCTCACTTAGAATACTGTGTCCAGTTCTGGGCACCACAATTCAGAAAGGATATTGACAAATTGGAGCGTGTCCAGAGAAGGGCAACTAAAATGGTGAAAGGTCTGGAAATGATGCCTTATGAGGAGAGACTTAGGGAGCTGGGTATGTTTAGCCTGGAAAAAAGACGGTTAAGAGGCGATATGATAGCCCTGTTTAAGTATTTGAGGGGATGTCACGCTGAGGATGGAGCAGGCTTGTTTTCTGCTGCTCCAGAGACTGGAACACGGAGCAATGGGTGCAAGCTCCAGGAACAGAGATTCCACCTCAACATGAGGAGGAACTTTTTGACAGTAAGAGCTGTTTGGCAGTGGAACACACTCCCTCGGAGCGTGGTGGGGTCTCCTTCCTTGGAGGTCTTTAAACAGAGGCTGGATGGCCATCTGTCGGGGATGTTTTGATCAAGATTTCCTGCGTGGCAGGGGAGTTGGACTGGATGGCCCTCGTGGTCTCTTCCAACTCTGCAATTCTATGATTCTATGATTCTATGATTCTATTTCATTTGACCAGCTTCTCACTTGAAGACAGATAACATTATAGTTTCTAGGTGCTCCTTCACTTCACTGTGCACCTAAAGTGACATGGGAGTGGATTACTTTATATTTAGATCTGTATATGCACTGCCACTTTTAAAAGAGGAAAAATCATAAGAATACAGCCATTGTTTATATGGAGAAGGAATACTCTGTTTCTTTTGGTGCATGGTGAAAGAGAAGGATTACCACCCTGTTACGTGTCTGAACAGAGCTTCTGAAACCAAAGTCTGATTTAGTACATTTCAAGTTTATCCAGCTTTTACCTGAAAGTGAATCTGTAGCCCGTTACATGATAGCTGTTTTTCTTTCCTGTGGCTTACAATCTGCATTTGTAAAGCATCAGTGAATAGAATCTTCAAAGCAAAGCAAGACTTTTAAAACATTTCGGCAGACAGTGTTATAGGTTTTCTTTTTTAAAAAATTGTAAGATATCCAAATGGAATTCCCAAGTGCTATGTCACATGAACATTCCCTAGGAGAAGAAAAATGAAAACACACAAAAACTGTGAAAAACCCATTCTGGAGTGGCAATGAGGAACGTAAAATGGAGCCCTAGAAAATGAAAAATCTGAAGTAAGAAGTCTGACATAATATTTACCGGGATTTAATATTCAGGTGTTTTACTTGTTCAAAAATTCACATTTGCTGTTTTAGGAAGAGCTTCAAGTTTGGTTTGTAATACAGTATGTTTAGAATGTGAAGGATATGGTCTTTCTGTTACTATTTTCTTTTAGACCTTAAAAAAAAATCTCAGCTCTAAAATTTTGCTTGGCTTATACTCTGTGCATTACTTATGTCAGAAAAATGTTATTTGGAGCAAGAGTTCTTATTTTTCTCAAAATTACATGGAAACCTGAGGAGTGCTAAACCTGAATAACAGAGAGAGTTAGATTCCCTTAACTGATATGTAGCTGTTAATTATTCATTGGTAAATAAAGGACCATTGGTAAAAAAAGAATTGTGGAAATTACTTCATAGTGGAGATAGAAATAGTAGTCTGAATATTTATCAACTTTGTCAAGAAAGTGCCTCCCCAAAGGTCTAGATGTTCCATCAAAACATTATCAGCTGCTGCTATTTTTTTTCCTACAAAAAAATATTTTCTTTGCATGTATACACAAAGTTTTTGCTCACAATACAGTGGTTCTGGGTAAACACTTTTAAAAAAAGAAAAGAAAATATCTTTGGTACCAAAACTCTTTCCCTTCTGAAATATAAAATATAAATGGAAAATGTGCAAAAACACTTATAGCTTCACCCAGTAAGGATAAAACTTCTGATTTGTTTCCACCTTTTTTTCTTGTATGTGAAAATGAAATAAACATAGACTTACATAGCTATTTTATAGTCATTTGCAGTGCGATCTGGTGCAGGTTTACAGGCAGGGATGGAAAAGAAATTTGCATTAACCATATGTTTTTGACAGATGTATCCCTTTTGCAATCTGGAAGATGATTAATGAACATGTTTACTTACCTTTTGGTTTCCTGTTATCAAGTGGAAACCATAAGAACTGGATTAGTTAGTTTGTTTGTTTTTAAATATACTAACATTTTGGGTATCATTGAGTTATACCTGGAAAAAAAAGAATCACTTTTTAACTTGTCACATTTTGCAATAAAGTCTTATTAGGAACGCATGGCATTGCACTCTAGCAATATTATCTAGAAGGCTGCATGATTCTCCTCTCTGACTTAAATGGTAATAGATTCAGCTGAAACAACTATGATATTATGGTGGCGTATATTCAAGTAAACAATGAAAGTCCTCGGCTGTCAAAGATAAACACCAAAATTCATGAATGCAAATGCCAGGCTTTCCTTTTTTAATCTGCATCTATCATAGCAATGTTCTAGAAACAATGTCTTATCACACTTCTGTGATGAGCGTAGGAACTATCATGCAAGTTTAGGGCTCCAGCGTTAGTCTGGCAAGATCCAGATTAAAATCCTTGCACAATCATTTTAAAGCACCCTAAGGTGACCTTTGGGCCAGTTACTGTTTCTCAACCTAATCCACCCAATGGAGTGACAGGTACAGGATCAATAACAAAAGCTTGGATCTTTTCCAGAATGATATTAGGAGCATATCTGTACATTTTTATTGGGTTTATATGTGATGACTCTGTCAACGTTCACACACTGAGACAAGTTCCATTGATCAAGAATGGTTTATTGTAGCAGGAATTGAAATGCTCAGGATCAGGATCAAGGACAGTTCTGACACAGAATCCACAGGGCAAGGAATATACAGGAGAACAGATAGGTTTCAGTTACACACACACCTGCAATTCTAATGAGGGAACATTCCATTGCATCCCTCTTATGAACATTCCCAAAACATAATTGCTTACATGACCTTGGATGTCTGGCAGTGAAAGTGATAGCACAGTCTAAAGCAGATTCTACAGCATAAGCAATTTACTAGAGTGAGAGCGACTTCTAATCCCAGCAGGCTCCTTGCTCATGTCAGGCCCTGGCATGCTGGCTAGGCCTAACGAACAATTCACACACAAGCTAACTGGCTATACAATACCCATGTTGGGGGATGGTAGGACTCTCAATCCCTGGCAGAAGCCCAAAAATATCCCAGCAGACTTAGCAGCAACCTGTTCCCAAAATAATACACACAGAATGTTTTTCTTCCTATCAATAGGAGGCACTTTATCTTCAGCTCAACAGCAGTTGCAGTAGTTATCAATACATACACACTGCTATGCCAGGCATCAGGCTTGGTCAAAAACCACCATCTCTCCAAACGTACATTGGTACATCATGTCTAGCATCTCGTCTCTAGACTCTAGCTAGTCTCATCCCATATCTAGTCAGTTTAGCAAGCCTAGCACTGAGCTCTGGGCATAGCCTCCTTTTTATACAGTTTCACAGATATCACAGGGCACTGGCTCCTCCAATCACCTAAGAGCCATACATCTTGTATAAGCCCTTTGCACAGTGTCCAATACTTTGCACACTTTCCTTTTCTTTGCATGCATCACTTAGGGTCTCTAGGCTCTATAGCCTTGGCCTTGGCCTTAGCTAGCTTGGCAGTGACTTGACAATTTTGCAGTTGGCTGGCCATTTTATAAGGAGTTCAGGTCTCTAACTCCTGACAATCCATGCCAGGGTCCTGACATTATATTAGTTTTACTGTCATCACTTCCTCTATAGAATCCTGTGAATTGTAGCTTGGTGATCATGCTGCATAACATATCTCACAATATATAACTACAGATCCCAGGGTTCACTAAAGTGAAGGAAAGGCCATTGGATTACTTTAAGCCTGTGCAGTTGATATTGGCTTAGTATCAAATGTATAAAATGCCTGTGTATCCATCAAAATGTAGTCAAGTAGTACAAGTAGGAAAGAAACAGACAAAAGCCTTAAGTGAGATAAGGATAAAGCAAAATAAAGCAAGAACATATGCAAGGCTGATACTTGGAAGGTATCCAAGAAAGTGTTTCTTGTGTACAGTGTGGACAGTATAAGGAATAATAGGAACAAACTCCAGTTGAGAATCTGGGAAAAACTCACAACTTTTGAACCAAACTCTAGGAAAGAACTAAATAGAACAATGTAGAAAACACTGGATGAATTGTGCTGAAGATAGTGTGAATCTAGCCTTTAAGAGCTCTTCATGTCTGTCTGTGTCTGAATCAAGGAGCATGAGGACTAGGTGGATAACTTTTTAAAGGCACGTGCTTCAAGCGTGCAGCTAGGTAATCAAAAAACAGGTAGAAGCATCAAGCAAGTCAGATGAATAACTTGTCAAGAACTATATTAGGTAGAAAGATTATTTGTCAGGAATGGAAGAAAGATAAGGGGGATTTAATAAGAGAAAATTATTCTGAGAAGACAGTATTGGGCTAGGAAGAAATTTCAGCTACAGCTGCTGGATTCAAGTATTGGTGAGATAGGAATGAACATTTGAAGTGTTTCAGTCTAAAGAGTCATTTGAAAAATTGCTATTGCTATCTTTTTTTTAAAAAAATATTCAGGTTGGCTTTATTATATGTTGCCCAGAGATCTTTAGACAGAGAGTGGGAGAGAGTGAATAGGCATATTTTAATAAATCAGCAGGCAGCAGCAGGTGGTAGAATAGAAAAGCTCTCCGAAGGCACCCATCTCAGCAGCTGGAGGCACAGGCTGGTGCCTTCCCCTCCTTGTGACCTTTTCATCCTGATCTGGAATCCAGGCCCAATGGATTGGAGGCTTAGAGCTGGAGAGAGCCAGGAGAGAGCCTAAGATCATCTAGTGCTGCATGGGCAATAGTCCACGGCCAGGATCCATCACTATCTTATTCAGCACCACTGGGTCCAACTTGAGCCAATTCTGTTGGACTTAAAGAAGCTTGGTACCACCACTTGGAACACCCCACTAGATTTTCTTGTGAGCTTCATGGAGGATCACAGTTCTCTAAACATTGCTTCTGAAATGATAAGCTGCTCCAAATAACATCATGCCAAAGACAAGCTTTCCAAAGTACAGTAGGATCCCCATATCTGCTGGAGATTGGTTCTGGGGGTCCTGTGGATACTGAAAGTCATGGATAATAGTAAACACCATTGAAAATAATGGTTTGAAATATCATAGAGTTGCCTTGGAAGACCTAGAAAATGGCTAGAGAGGACACATTTTCTAGGAAGACTCTATGGTAGGTGTGCTGTTTTGTGTCCCATGGATAACTGAATCAGTGGATAATGAATCAGTGGATACAGGGGTCCTACTGTATCATCCCATGCTTCAGTCCCAAAGGTGCATGGCCAAAGCCATTCAAGCAACAGGCCAGACCACCAACTGTGCTCTGTCACTCTGGATGATGACTAATCCCACTTCCATGTTGCCTCGATTGCTATTGTTATCTTTAACAACAAGATTGTTGTGATACATTTGTTATCGAATGTTGCTGAATTATACATTTGCTGATGAAGTTGGGTCTCTAAATGGATACTTTGTCAAAGCTTTCCTTATGGTAACTTCAACCATAAGGTCCAACAGAATCCATTCATTTCCAAAGTACCGTATATTGCCACATAAATATTTAAGATCCCATAAAATAGCTGGAATATGATAGCCACTGTCGTTTTGAAAGTATTCTTTACAAGTAAGGGGAACCCCTGATATGCACATAAAATCAAACCTTCAAAGAAATGTTTATGTATTATAAATACAAGGAGAGGCACAGGGAATAGAAAAAAACAAGATAAGAATGCAAACACTATAAAACTGAAGTTGATGTAACCCAGAAACGGTTACACAGCATGCAAAAAAATCATATTAAAATAGAACAATGGAGAGTATGGATAGGTAAGTTGAAAGAGAGACTAGTTTGTCCTTTTCAAGTTATTTCATTCTGTCAAGCTTTAATGTATGTGTTGCAACTTGTGTTACTTTCTTCTCAGGTATTACCTTCATTGCATTCACCTAAAGGAACTCTATCACTGCCTCCAAAGGCATTACAAACCGAGGAATGACTATAGAAGCATGAGAGGAAAATGAATTACAGGAGAACTCAAGATGGATTTGTGGACTAACCATAGCCTTCCCCATTCATTTGAAAAGGAGTGGATTTTTAATGAGACACCCCTATCAATATGGTTGGATAATATCTTATAGTGTAACTGTGTTCAGTATGTCCTGTGTAGTAGAAGCAAAGACTTAATGTAGCAGCGTTAGAGATACAGAATGACATTGAATTTCCTGGTATCAAGAAGGGTAGTGAGTTCTCACCTGTCAAAATTAGTTGTGAGGAAAAAAAAAATACACCTCCCTTGGGAATTTGCTGGTTTTTAAGGGCATTACATTTCTCCATCACTGGATGATTATTGGGCACACCTGGTGACGAGGCATGCTGTATATTCATGGCTGGATCACTACAGAGTGTGCCAGTGATTAGAGCATGCTCAGAATTTCCCCTTGCTCAGCAGGCAAACACAGAAGACATTGGGAAAAAACTGCTGTCCCTACTTTTCAGAAATGAATATGCTGGGATTTCTAGCACTTTTTCAGGATCTGAATATTTATTTTATGAAATTGGCAGCCACAGGGCCCGACCATAGCCAATCTTAACAAAGATTTTAATACTACATACACCTTCTTTCCTCCAGTATCTGCCCTGTGCTGCAGACCACTAGAGAAGCACTTGCTGCAACAGTGGCTTCAGTAGACTGAGAGCCAGAGAGACAGGAAAGATCAACAGACACTAAGGAGATTATCAGATACAGCCAAAAAGTACCTTAGCAGAACACCAGGACATGTTTCTGTCCTGAGAACAAGACCCGGTTTGAGAATCCTTCTCCTTGTTGCGTTCTCTTCCTGTGCTGTAGCAGTTAGTAAGGCATCACTTTTCATTGATGGGGAGGTCCTGTCAATGAAAAGCAATGCCTTACTAACTGCTGAAGCACAGGAGCCGAACACAACGAGGATGCCATCATCTCAAACCAGTTTCCATTTGCAGGACAGTAACATCATCCTGGCATTCTGCTAAGGTACATTTTGCTGCATCTGATAATCTCCTAAATGGAGTGGGAAGGTTTGCTTGTGTTTTCTATGGGAAGCAGATGGGCTTGTGTGTATCTTCTGAGCTTGCTGGGTATGTGTTTGTGTGGATGCCTGTGAGAATGTGGGGTTTGTAGATTCCTTCCTGAACTGTATAGATTTCTGCTGAGGGAAACATGAATATAGCAATGTAAATCTTTGTGAAACATGGGTCACCTATCGCCACCACCTACGACTCCTCAAACACTTGCATCAGCGCTGTTTACGCACAATCCTAAATATACACTGGACTGACTATGTGACGAATGTTGCTGTCCTTGAGCAAGCAGGGATCACCAGCATTGAGGCCATGATATTGAGAACACAACTGCACTAGGCAGGGCATGTTTCTAGGGTGGAGGACCATAACCTCCCAAAAATAGTACTCTATGGTGAACTCGCCACAAGTCAGTGTAAGAGGGGCGCTTCAAAAAAAAAAAAAACCAACAATACAAGGACTCTCTGAAACAACATCTCAGGTTCAGCCAAATTGATCACCAACAATGGTCCGCCCTGGCCTCACATCAGGAGGCATGGAGACGCACTATCCACAATGCTGCAGCCTTATTTGAGAACTCACGCCGAACAAGTCTTGAAGAGAAATGACAATGCAGAAAGAATCACAACCCAGAAACATCACCCAAGGAGACCCTCTGCTGTGCTTTCTGCAACCAGACTTGTTTATCTCATATTGGCCTTTTTAGTCATCAGCGTGCTTGCAGAAAGCGCGTGATGAGTCCTTCCTAAATCTTCGTTTGTGAAGAAAAGCCAGAGAGAGAGAGATAACAGGGAAGAATGAAACATTTAACCATTTTTCTGCTTGCTGCAAGAAAGTTATTGAAAACTGCAGCATTAAAAAAAAATAAGTTTGAGAGTTATTTTGTATAAAACTTCAGTGAAGTTTGCACAGAAAATGGCTTTTTCTGCACGGAAAACAAATTTCCTTCATAGAAAATAGCATTTTCTGCATAGAAAACAAGATTTTTGCAGAGGAAATGCAGAAAATTAAACCTGTTTTCTGTGTAGCTATGCTGTTTTCTTAACAGAAAATAGTTTATACTGCAGAAATTTTTTCTGTGCAGAAAATATCATTTCTGTGCAGGAAACTTGTTTTCTGTGCACAAACGTTTTCTGTGGAGAAAATGATATTGCTGCACCAAATAAATAAATAAATAAAAAAATCCCATGTAGTTGTCACACAGAAAAAGTCCCAAACTGTGAAGGTTCTTGTTCATCTATCATTCTCCACATCAGGATTTCCTGACACTTGAGAAATTATTATTATTATTATTATTATTATTATTTACCATTTTTCAAATATTTTCAAATCTTCTTTCCATTACCCGGTGAGGTTAGAGGGAATGGATTTCTGCCTAGAATGAGTGCCTTCTCGTTGTTTTGCATCCAAATCACTTGGTTCAGTTTCTCTAATGACAGAATGTTGATGGATGTTGGTGGAACAGAAAAAGATGACATCAAATGAGTGTGTTTATATGGCTTTGTAGATCATTATCATTATTGTTACATACAAAGGGCTGGGCTGTGGGTACTGCTGAATGTGCTGTGCTATCCATTTCTCCTATGAGTAATTTGGTTCTTTTTACTTCTGAATAGATGTCCATAAAGCAGGATGTTTCTGTTCTGCTGCTTCTCACTTTTACTTCTGAGCAGAAATACTAATGGGTGATTAGCAGGATGCTTGGTGATTAAGATGCAAAAGAGTAGATTTTCGATTCTCTCAGATTTTGCTGCTATGTTCCAAGGATGCTTTTCTGTGTGGCTCTGTGGCTGTTCTTCCACCATTCCTCCTTCCCCTTTAGTTTTTCACTATGCTTTCTGTGTCTCTTTTTGTAATGGGTTGCAATGAATTGTTGTTTTTGCTCTCAGTCATTTATTTTTCATTGGCATGTTCTTATCAAGAACAATTGCAACAAATCCTCAGTCATCTCCAGTGGCAGCTAATAGCTCCCATGTCAGTGGCACAGTGACTCTGTTCTGGGCTTTAGACCAAACTTTAAGGAGTTATCCTAGGTGCTAAAACACTTTTGCATATCAGATTCACCAGTTTGGATACTGTCTTTAAGTCTGGACTAAAACCCACAACAGTTGCCTCCCTTCACTGACATGGAAGCCACTCCTATCACATTTGAGCACTCCCTTAGCTTTAGCAGCCTGGAGGGGGGGGGCTGCAAGTCCATCCCTGAGTTGCTACGGGTTCTTCATGATGCTTTTGTCTCTATTTCAATCAAACTCACTTTATAAGGATACTGCTAGTGGAAACTGGCACAGTAGCATTATAGAGATAGATGGAAGTTTATTTGGAGGCACAGCCCTATTAGCATCAGGCTGGCAGCCACCCTCTTGGTTATCAAATGATTTTTCATTTTAACATTTTGTCACACAAAGCTTATGGTATGAACAATGATATGAGTAATGAACATCCGGCATTTCCAGCCAGACAGTTGCTGAATCAATATCGTTTATCTGATTCTGATTGCTGTGTTTTCTCTGCAGACATTTAGAATGTGGTCTTCAAACCAATCTTGAAATGCCAAGTTTCTATTAATTAGAAACAATTCATCTTAATTAACATGGGGAACTGTTCTAACAAGAAATAAATTATTTCAGCACACAAAAAAAAACCCTACTCAGAAGTCTTTTTTTGTGAAATGTTAATGCTGATTTAAAACGAGTGGCAAGAAATCCAAACGATAGGATTCTTCCTGGGCACAGAGGGCACTGAGATCCAATTGAGATCCCTTGATGAAAGAAGGTAGTGATGGTGGGGGGTGATTTTTAGCTATATTTTCCTCCCTAGCATTGCTTCCCAAGTTCTTTCAGAGCACTCCCTGAACCTCCAGAACAGATCCAGGCAATAAAGGGCCACAAGGGCAAGGAGGAATCAGGGAAAAACCTTCCTCACCTTCTACTCACTGGAGTATCATGTCTGCAGACTCCATCTATGTACACTTCTGGACATACTCCATTAACTCTGCTTTGATGCATCCTCTGCTTGCATTAAAAACAAACAAACCCAACAACAATACATCAAATCTTCTAGACATGACAAACCATCAACTCTTAGGGTGTTCTCGTTACTTGATTTGTATATATAACCTAGTCCAAAGCAATATAGTTACTCCTAAATTTCACTCAGAGCTGCATCTACATCTACCAGAATCCCCCAGCCCTCATGGCCAGTAATCCACAAGGATAATTTTTCCAAGTTCTGGTTTCATGTTCCACTGAAGACACAAGAAGAGGTCTTCTTGGTATGTATTAGAAGATTCAGGAAAAGGGAAAAAATGAAACAAGCAACTAGACTCCAGAAGAAGTACTTTAATGACTTTGTGGAATATTTGAAGCAAGAAAAGACATTCAGTTCTGACATATTTGAGAGCTCAGGGTCAGGGCAGTATAATCCTGTAGTAGAGCTCAGAAACATTACTTTTTAGCATTTTTTTAATCAGCCAGCATAACCAGCATTTTATAGGATGGGTGCTATATTTTGTGTATATAGATTTTTTTTCAAAATTTGAGCCATTGGGTATTGTATATTGGAAGATGAAAAGGAAATAAGTATGACAGGATAAAAAGCCAATGTATGTGAGCTTGTCTAGACAGGCTATTTACCCCAACTTTCCCATGTCTGAGAGCCCTGTAGTCTATATGATGCAAGACTTTTGCCTCCAGGCAGTCCTCATAACACCTGGACCAAAGGTGGGAGAAAGACGGGGTAAAGCCTGTTAAAATGTTTCAGCAAAATACCCTAGAAAATCTGCTTCATCCCTGGGGAAAAAATGGATTGGGCCCTCAGGGCTTGCAGGAGGCCATACTGCCACAGTGGCCCATCTCTGCAGCCACCACTACTTCTGTCTATGTCACAATGTCTGCAGCCAGAAAGCAGGCCCACAGCATGTGACCAAGGCTGGTCACATATAGGAGGCCTTGATCGTGTTCTAGGGGCCCCCTTCCTGGCTTTGGAGAATGTGATGTGGATGGTAGTGGCAGCAGTGCCCTGTGCCCTGTGTGGCGCAGTGGTTAAATGCCAGTACTGCAAGCCACCACATCGCAAGTTCAATTCCAGCTGGCTCCAAGGTTCACTCAGCCTTCCATCCTTTCGTAGGTCGGTAAATTGAGTACCCAGCTTCCCCTTCCTGGCTTTGGAGAATGTGACGTGGATGGTAGTGGCAGCAGTGCCCTGTGCCCTGGTGGCGCAGTGGTTAAATGCCAGTACTGCAAGCCACCACGTCGCAAGTTCGATTCCAGCTGGCTCCAAGGTTCACTCAGCTTTCCATCCTTTCGTAGGTTGGTAAATTGAGTACCCAGCTTGTGGGGGGCAATTAGCTAACACACATTGGAAACTGTTTAATGCAGTTAGATGTGTAAATAGCTATTGCTTAAAACAATTTGTAAGCCGCTCTGATAGCCTTGTGGCTGAAGAGCGGGGTATAAATAAATAAATAAATAAATAAAAATAAAAATAAATAAGCAGTTCCAGAGATGGGCCAGTGTGGTGGCAAGGACTCCATCCTGTTTCATGTAGGTAACAGGGGAGCTATGGGCCTGAACCAGGGCCAGAATACACCAGTGGGAAGCTGGCATATTCTGGCCCATGTAGATGAGGCTGTGTGTCAGATGTGAGAAAGTACAAACTTATTATCTTGTTCTGTCTGCCACACCACCTATCAACAAGGAGATAAAGAAAGAGAGAGTCTAACTGGGAGATAAAGCAATGGGAAAACTGAAAAGGCATATCACATCGGTACAAAAATCCTTAATCATGCAGAATTATACATAATGTGACCATCTGATGTCAGTTATGTACCTACTATATGAAATGGCTATAGAGGGCCTGGGAATGGATGCCAGGAATCCTTTTATAAGAAGTCACAGATTAGTTGCCCATCATTAACAGTCTGGTTTGTGTTTGCCACTCATTGGAGCAAGTACTTTCACTGCAGCTATTCTGCTTTACCCACAGCTGGAGTTTATTTATCCACAGAAGATTGAGATTTGGTTTTGTATGTTTACATATTGTAATAAACTTCATTCATTTAGTATTCATGTTCTTTGATACATTAAATTCTGAGGCAGTTTCTGGTGCTTTAATTTTCCTGTTATATTTGTAATACAGTATTACTTTTGGCAGTGTTTCATGCATGTTTTCTTATTTGTTATACGTTGTGGCATTCTATTAACTTCTATATATATTCTTATTCAGTTGTTATACATATGAACTATAAACATTATCTTCATTTATTTCAGTATCATAGGTAGAATAACAGAGACCAGTTCCACTCTCAAGGAACTGGTTACTTAGTGGCCTTGTGCAAATGATCAGTAAAATCTCATTCCCAATTGGATGGGAACCTATCTTGTTGACATTTAATAGGGAAGAGATCCAGTATGGTGTAGTGGTTTGAGCATTGGAGTACACTCTGGAGACCAGAGTCTGATTCCCTGCTCAGCCATGGATGTCCTTGGAAAAGTCACATTCTCTCAGCCTCAGAGGAAAGTGAAGGCAAACTCCCTCTGAAAAAAATCTTGCCAAGAAAACCTCATGATAGGGTTGCCATGAGTTGGAAATGACTTGAAGGTACAGAACAACAAGTTAGATTTATCACTGATTGGACAGATATATGCTGGAAATGATATAAAAGTTACTTCTTTAGACAGACAGATAGCAAGTTTATGACATCCTCCAAGAAGGTCACACCTAGTTGTCTCTGATGGCTTTTATGCCACTGATGCAGTTTCTGGCCAGGAAATATCCTTGCAATGCTGGTGAGAGAGAGGGAGAAAAAATTAATATTATTTAATAGGCAATATTAAATATGTAACTCTTATCTGGTTAAATAAATGCTTGTTATAGAAATATGTAAATGTTGCTACAATGTATTGCAGTGCTTTTGGGACAGTATGATTTTCTCCAAGAAGGCCTAAGAGATGATAAATAGAATTGCTTAATAAATAATTATGTCATAGTGCTGTGTAAAATGTTTAATTCCTTACAAATGTTAGGACTTTTTCAGATGCCCCTTACCGCGCAAGAAGCCTCCATAAAAGCAATGAAGCTGCTGTGCAGCAGGTGGTCCATTTTGGATGATGCCATCCCTCTCTCAGCATCGTCTGTGACTGTTCTGGGTAGGATTGAGGGCGGCCATCCAATTTTTTTACTTACGGAAGTTGTACGTGAATAAAAAATGGCGCAGCTGCCCTCAACCCTACCCGGAACAGTCACGGACGATGCCAAGAGAGGGATGGCATCATCCGAAATAGACCCCCTGCTGTGCAGCAGCTTCGTTGCTGTTATGGAGGCTTCTTGCGCGGTAAGGGGCGTCTGAAAAAGTCTTTCATCTATATGGTTGCCACTTAGTGATATTTCCTAAGATGCCTTACTTGAAATGTAAATGATAAGTTATGTGCCTAAACAATAAAAAGTCCATGTTTGTTCCCAAGGGAACTATATATATTTGTTTATATTAATAAAGTAGCCTAAATGATTACTAAACTGCCTGATCATTCTCCCATGTTAACTTATCCTGAAATTCCAGTGTTTAAGACTGCTTAAATGGAATGTTGATGCTCAATCTGCCTCTTTGGATTATATCATTTATCACAAATTGGAAGCTTAGGTAACCAGAAGGTGATAAGAGGAACCTCCAAACTGATATACATTAGCTGACAAACAGCAAACAATCTTCATTCTAAAGAGATAGAGTTGGGGAACCACGTCTGTTTCAAGAGACCATATTGGCTAGATTGCTCTGTCAGATGTAGTCTAAAAAAATAAGACTTCCTAGCTCTGTCCTGTAGACAAATGACTTGCGATTAAAAACATAGGATGCTTGTGTGTCCTTTTTATAACATAATAATGCCAGATTCCACTAATCATCTGTGTTATCTTTAAATCCAAGAGTAATATCTCAGCAATTTCTAGTGCCTTAAAGTGGTACTGATTGCCAGCAGGGCTGTTTCTCATTTTAAAATAAATCATTTAATTATTTTGTAACTCTATGAAATATATAAAATATATATTGTGATATTTGTTTTTATATTATGTATTCCATAAGTTTTCGTGATCTTTGTACATTATGAACACATAAATTTTTCTTTTGTTATTGTTTTTAATAAAAATTTATTGTGGAAAAATATAAAATATTGTGTTACAATGTAGTCTCTCTTTTTAAAAATCTAATTCACCTCACTGATATGTTCATGGTGAGTACCGACATATTAAAAGCAATCATTCAACAAGGTGTGACAAAATGGTTACAGAATTTGAAATACTTCCTGAGATCCTGCATCAGGGGACATAGCAATGGAACAAACTGTAGCTATACTTTCCAAATCCTCCAAATCCCACATTTTAAGCAGTCAGTGCAGTCCCCCCAACCCCCTGTGCCTATGTTCAGGTGGCCAGAGAGTAGGAGGAACGGGAATATGTCTACCTCTTTTCTAGTAGCTGGAGGCATCTGCAGGGACCTCCCTGCTGAAAAGACTGGGGGGACTTTTGGTTGTTGCATGGTTGCTCAAAGTCTGTCTAAGTGAAGATATTCTTATATTTTCAGATTTCTCTCTGCCCCACACAAGCTATAGAACCATTTGCCTGAGAGAGTATTGTGAGAGCATTTCTATTTAAAAAATGTGGTTGTTCCATAAAGAACACAAATTGCCCATCTAATGTGGAATGTGTGTGTCTCATTGATTGAGCTTAATCGATGAATGGTTCAGTCAAGTACCTGCTGTGGTTGCTCCAAAGCAGGAGTGGAAAGCCCTCCAGGTGTTGCTGGGCTGCAGTTCCCAGCAGTGCTAGCCAACACACCTAATGGTGAGGGATGCTTGGGGTTGCATTCCAACAACATCTAGAGGGCTGCATGATTCTTATTCCTACTCTAAAATTGGGTTTTCCTTAGGGTCGCCATAAGTCAGAAATGACTTGAAGGCACACAACAACAATACGGAGTTGAATATTTTACCTTAGAGAAGATAAGACTGAAAGGCAACATGATAGACATCTTGAAGTATCTGAAGGGATGTCATGCAAAGATGCATGGCAGGGGGTTGCACTAGATGGCTGTTGTGGTTGTTTCCAGCTCTAGCATTCCACGATTCTACCACTATCCTGAAAGTAGAAAGTTTTGAAATAATTTATATACGATTGTCTATTTGGTCTTGCTTCTTCTCCTTGTATGATTAGAACACATGTTCAGAAGAATCCATCAATCCAAAGAGTAACTTGGGTTGAAATAACACCAGCAACTTCCTGCAGAGCTAAGACTGGCCTATGGCATTGTTGCTTTAACTTACTGCACTTTTATCCAGTCAAGGATTTTATGATGATAGTACCAATTCAATTTTGCTGCCATCTCTTATCTAACCTAGAGAAGTACTCACTCCGTCTGTCTTTCCACATTTTATTTCGTATTTATCAGCTAATGGAAATGGAAATTACCTACATAAATAAGACATATACTTGCTCAGATGCTGTTAAACTTTGGCTACTTCTTTCTGGAGTTTTAAATTAAAAATGCTCCACTTTAGTTGTTTTCAGCCAGCAATCACATTCACTTTTAATACAGTTGAATACACTGAAAATTAATTAGTTCCTAGGCTGTTCAAAAAGCAGCATAGGATTTTCATTCAGTGAAATAAAGTTTATAGAGTAGTACCATGGTGTAGTTAAGCAGTGGCTTTCCACTCAATGTTAAATTACTTTGCTGTTAAATAGAGTTATTTTCAATGCCCAGTTTAATGTGCTGATTTTGACTTTTAAGGATAGGCCCAAGAAGAAATGGCTCTTCCCTTATTTATCCTATCCCCTCAAACATTCAGGTAGTTCAGGACTTTTGATAATACCAAGAGACATATATGTAAGAGACACCCCTGCTGCTTGGGGGAATAGTTTTCAAGAAAGAGAAAGAAAGGGATACATATGTCCCCTAATAGCATAAGACGATGAATTCACAATTTTCCAGGAAGGGGGCTTATCGGCTTGTCCAGTGGGCCTATCTGTGGTCTGGCTGGCACCCCCGCAGTCCGTTGGGTTGCTTCAAGGCCACATGGTCCAACATGGGGGTGCCATCTTTGTTTCTTCCTCACAGCATGCTTTGCAGCTGGGAGGAAGGACGGGAAGCATCAGACCAATTGGGATGGATGCCGGGCTGGGGCCCCTGTTCAGGCACAGGGGCAGAATGCCTTTGACCAGGTTTCAGTTTGCCAGCATTCTCAAAGCAGCATTGCAGCAGCTGGGCTTGCTGATTGAGGGCTTTGGGAGCCACTCTTTCAGGATAGGGGTGGCAACCATGGCAGCTCAAGGGGGCTTGATCACAGAGACCATCAAGAGGTTGGGAAGGTGGCACTCCAGGGCCTATCCTTCATACATCCGGCTAGAACTGGTGTTAGCCGCATGATCCACCTCTGGAAGCGGACTGTAGGGCTGCCTGTTGATGGCCACAAATGGTTGGCAGAAGGGGGATCCCATGGGGATCCCCTTTTGTGGCAGATGGCATGGGCCCTGATCCGGGTAATCAGGGAAAGGGGTCTCTGTCAAGTTCAAGTTCAAGTGCAAGTCCAAATTCAAGATCATGGAGGCCCCCTGTTGTGTTAATAACCTTATTTCACAGGGGAGGAGAGGGTGTCAAGCAGGTCGGCTCAGCCAGGCTCTCTCCTCCAGGAGTGGGCTGGGCAACGAAGGGATCTGAGCCCATATGATAGTGCCAACCATTAGCAGCCATTAGCAAGTTGGGGCCTTTTATTGCCAATATTCAACATACTAACCTTTACTTAACTTCTTATGTTTATCATGTAATCAATACAATATCTTATATCAACCTGTAGTTGTGTGTGTCTTCTCTGTGGGACGGGAGGGGGAATGTATGATCTGGGTCCACAATTACTTTTCACAGCACTAAAGGAGAAATACTTTCTGTTCCACTCCAAACATAAGTCCTGGTAATATTCAGACCTACCAGGAAAAGGTATTTTGGAAAGCTAATGGGTCTTAAGAGCCAGTATTGCATAGTGGTTTGAGTGCTGGACCAGAACACTGGGAGACCAGGGTTTGAATTCCCATTCAGCCACAGAAACCCACTGGGTGACCTTGGGCAAGTCAGTCTCTCAGCCACAGAGGAAGACAAAAGTAAATCCCCTCTAGCTAACACACATTGGAAACTGTTTAATGCAGTGTAGATGTGTAAATAGCTATTGCTTAAAACAATTTGTAAGCCGCTCTGATAGCCTTGTGGCTGAAGAGCAGGGTATAAATGAATGAATAAATGAATAAATAAATAAATAAAAATGATAGGTTTAACTTAGGGTTGCCATAAGTCATAAATGACTTGCAGACACTAATCATAATCATTAACAACAACAACAACAGGTCTTAATTGCCCATTCAAGACCAAATCCCTACAAAATACTTTGCATTACAATATCAGTCACCCAGGACAATGCCCATTTTCCTTCAGCTATTCATTTTACATCTCAGGTTGGAGGAGACTGTGCTGTACTATACCTCAGAAGTATCCCAAGACCTGAAAGTTCAGTGTTAAAATCTGAGAGACAACCTAATGTGGTGGAACAGGAGGAAGGCCCTGGTGATATTACAACGGTGATGTTAGAAGGAGCAGTCCCACAGGATATCATTTCGCATCCTACATTAACCAGCAACCACAAGTGCACAGAGCATGCTATTCAGTTGGGGGGGGGGCTGGGGACAGAGAAAATCAAGTGTAACAAGTGAGGAAATTACATATCCTGTATACACAGTTTTCAAGGAAGCATTACTTACCCTGGAATTCCTCCCTTTCAATCTGAAGATTACAAAAGACAGCCCAGGCCCTCATTTTAGGGAAATAATTTTCTGCTAACTTTTTCCCTGATGGCAACAGCAAGTAATTTTTAGCGATTTTCTTCCTGCTATGATAAAAACTATGCATTTTTTGAAGCCTATTCACAGTTTAGCACTTATTCTGCACAAAATTCTCATGTAGTATTGTTGCTTCTGTGCAAAACAATCATATGCTAATTTTGTGCAAAGCAAGTCCTCAATTGTTACATTTTCTATTCAGAAAACAAAATTTCTGCATGTAAATATTGTTTGCTGTGCAGAAAATACTGTTTCCTGCACAGAGGATGCTGTTTTCTATGCAAACCCATGTGCAAAATTTTGCATAGACCAAGTCCTGAAATGCAAAAATTCCTCTCTGTTCAGAATCCTTCTTGTCAGGATTTCTTGACACTCAAGAAACACTTTTCTTGACTATTTTTGAATACTTTTTTCAGTGTAGGCTGGAATCCTGTATCTGTAACTAAGTAACCTCTCCTGGTCAACCCACCAAAATCTGATAGAAGCATCATTCACTCATGCTCCAGTTGCTAGCAGAATGGATTTCCTTCTCCTCATGTAGCTGATGTGCAGTAGAGTAGGTTTGAGGGTGGGAGTTGTGGCTTTGGTGTCACAAGCAACACAAATAGTGAGTGTGAGTACAAAACAATTACCCAGTTTTACTCATCTGTAACTCTAACGTCTCCAAGTTAAACATACCTAACTCCCTAAGGACTTTATTAGACACAAAACACTATCGGTCCTGTCCTACTATTAGCAAACCCATTCCTGTCCTGGCACAATAACCCAAAATATCAGACTTACCTCCAGCAGCATTAAAAACCAGCCCAGGCATGAACAGAGTACTAACAGAGCTAAGTTCATTTCCTGGTGAGAGATCTTGCTGATTCTTGCAAGAAAACATGAGTGTGGCAAATTCAAAAAATAAAGAAAAATAAAAAGTTTACACCATCACAGAAACACACCTTAAAAAGTACAAGCAACCTGGGGAGGTTAATAAAAAAGAGCACCGCCTACCTGGTTTTCGCGATCTTCCCGAAAGTGTTCTGTCTGGACCGGCCATTGACACTGCATTTATCTGAGTCCAGTGGTGCGAGGTTTCACACTCCGGCAATGCTGGCATTAAAGTGCCACAGGGGATCAATTGATGGCTTGGGCCATAAATAAAAAAGTATGGGTTTTGGCCAGTACATAAAAATGAAAGGGGGACGTCATCTGGTATGAGCACCCTTTTGCATTTATGTGGCATTGTTATGACGTTGTATTTGGTGTGTCTGATAATGCGTAAGTCATTCCTCAAAGGGCTTGGTTTCCAGACCTTTGATTATCTTGGTTGCCTTTCTCTGGACAAATTTCAGCTTTTCGATATCCTTCCTAATATCCTAAAATAAGTATTCTAGGTGAGGTCCAGGTGAAACAGAATAGAGTGGCATTACTGTTTCCCTTGTTCTACACACTATGCTCCTGTTGATGCAGCTTAGAATTGCATTGGGTTTTTTGTCTGTTGCCTTACACTGTTGACTCAGTGATGTAGAAGTTCTTTTCCTGACAGATAAATAGAACCTAAATCCATATTTTAGATTCCACTGAAGTAGATCCACTGCATCAGTGCAACTTACATGAGACTTGATTTCTCAGGTTCCCATGAATTCAGCAAATCTACTGTAGCTGAAACTATTTAGACCAACGTTGGGAATTACATGTTCCTTCAGATGTTGCTGTATTTCAGCTCCCAGCATTCCTTATTATTGATTATGGTAAGGCTGCAGCCACAGTGCAGAAATAATGCAGTTTGACACTGCTTTAACTATTGTGTCTCCATTCTATGGAAGCCTGCGACTTGTAGTTTGTTGTGGCACCAGAGCTTTCTGACAGAGGTGCCTAAATATCTCATAACACTACAAATCCCAGAATTCCATGGCATTGAGCCATGGCAGTTAAAGCAGTGTCAAGCTGCATTATTTCTGCACTGTGGCAGCAGCCTAGGCTGTTAGAACTTGCAGTCCAATGTGTAGAGGGCCACACGTTGCCCACCTTGATTTCAGCCCAAATGTAAAATGGGTCCTCTGGAGGTAGAAGGTTTAGAGGTCCTGGGCATTGATCACTCCCTCCAAGCAATTGTTCAATACCTGAAGCCCAACTTGGTGATGGTAAGACACATTTGCATTAATTGTTTTCCCTAAAAGATGAGACTTGAAATGAACAAGCATGTTTACTTTACATATGCACAATGTGCCGTTTAAGTGAGTGAGAAAGAAATCTTGTAAAATTAATAAGGTAGGCTGTAATGGAGCATCTGAGGTTAAACTGTTCCTGCTGAATTGGAAGTGGGTAGAGTTGCAGAGGTATAATGTATGTGAAGATACATGCAGGAGAACATATTGAGTTTTCATGTCAATTTTTGCCACTTTTCATTTCATAGCAACCGTTGCCAACAAGTCTGAACTGCCTCTTAAGACTAAAGAAAACAATGGTAGGCACTATGGAGCTATGAAATGAAAATAAATTTCATGTGTAGTTATCTTGCATTGAAGCCACCATGATTTGGTGCCCTGGTCTTGTGGTTTAGTGGAAATTAAAATGCAGTGCCAAAGAAGATTCAGCATCAGGGGAACAGCCCCTTATGGATTTAGGAGCCCCAATGGATCGTCTACCTTAAGAAGTTGTCCATTCTTGTGGTAAACACATGTCAAAGGCAACAAGGCAGAGGCAGCCTAGGGAATTTACTCTGCTTCAAAGGAAATGGAATGCTTTCCTTTACTTTTGACCATGGTGGAGTTCTTTGTGACTCTCATTGACCCATGGAATGACAGTCAGGGAGTTGGAGAGGAATCATGTCTATTTCCATACCTACCTAAGCCATCACATAGTTCCCCCCTCCATTTCATACACATGGACTAGTGCATTTGGATAAAGCCTATCTCTATCACAGTAGCAAACAAGGTAGCTATTTGAGCAAGAATTATTCTGAGAAGAATTTAGAGACTGAGCAAGAAGGGGAGTTTTTTCTCCCTATCCCAAATGCTAGTGTACATAATAGGGCAGGAGTGGATAACCTGCTGACATCTAGATGTTCTGGGCCACAACTTTAAGAATATGTGACCATTGCAAAAGCTAGCTGGCTGTGATTTATCAGAGTTACAGCTGAGAAATTGGTGAGGCAACAGATTGCCTTTCCCTGGGAATAGGACATTCCAGTTATGTTTTTATGAGGCACAGTTTTTATGTCATGAACCCACACATCTGGGTTAACCACAAAGAGCACAAAGAAAGACAAGGCCAATCTTGAATACCCAAGTTGCCTTCACACACAACATTTTTAGGGGTTTGTCTGCCCAGAGACAGAAGAATCTATAATGACAATGTTTAGCATAGATGGACTTTATTCTTGTCTCTTTTATTCAAAACATTCTAGTTGCACAGTCTTGAACAAAAACATGAGGGAATGTTAAACCCTTGAAGGAAAAAAATGATTGCACCAATAAAAATGGTTCCATTTCCACTCTAATACTATAATTAATAACCCTAACATTAGCAAGTGGTCTTTTCAAATAGGATGGATTACACACACACACACACACTTTCCTATTTTTAACCTTTCTTCCATCCTTCTTTAGCCGCCCTATCTGCATAACTTGATGTCCCATTATTCAGAAGTTGTGCAATTGCTGAGTGACCTCATTAACATTCTTATCGCTTCTCAGGATACGATGTATGTATGAGGCCTGCCTGGTTATTATCTCTGCCACCCCAGAGCTTAAGGCATTGCTATCTTTGCCACACATGTCTCATGCACAGCCGCTATCTCCAGTCCGCATGCACTAGGTATCTGACATTCACTACATGCACAGGGTTCCAAAAGGATGAGGACAGACCTAGAAAAAATACTATCCATTCTCTTGATGCCATGTATGTCCTCGCTGTAACTTTTGAGAAGGGCATGGAAATGTTAATGTGGCATCAAGCGTTTAACCTTGGCATCATATTTTAAAGAATGGAGAAATGCAAATGAACAAAAAAAGGTTAAGGCTTTTTCCATCTCTCATCATTTCAGCTGAAAAATAAGAAGCTTGTTTAATTTTCCACTTCCTGATCCAGCAATGGACTTTTGACAAAAGGAAATTGCCATATTAGATTGCATTTCTAAGACTTTTTAGTTTCCTGCATGTAAAAATTACAGGACTACCTCTGTAAGGAAGATAAATAGTGGAGATTACAAAGAATAGTTTAGGTAATAAGGAGGACAAATGGGTTTAATTAAAAGTAGCTGGTATAACACACACTAATAGGAAAAAATGATGATGTTTTTACAATCGTTGAGCATGCTTAGTGTTTTGAACACTAAGCTATCTCAGAATCTCCTATTGCTTTAGTAACCCCTGTTTATATGTGTGTGTAAGTGTACACATTGCCCATAGAATGTTAGAAAAATGTGATCTCACCAGAGATTTGTTGGTTGCATGCAAAAGACAGGCATACACAATCACACATGTATTGCAGTCACTTACATATCTAGAAAGTCCTTTATAATTTGGGCATGAAAACAAATTTGTTGTGTACCTTCAAGTCAGTTCTGACTTAATAGTGAACCTAAAGAGAAACTATCATGGGGTTTTCTTGGCAGAATTTGTTCAGAGGGGGTTTGCCATTGCCTTCCTATGATGCTGAGAAAGAATGACTTACTTGCCCAAGCTCACCCAGTAAGTTTCCATGGCTGAATGGGGATTCGAACTCTGGTCTCCCAGTGTCCTAGCCCAACACTTAAACCACTACACCATGCAATCCATCTTTTAAATCTTCTAGGGAGAAATGCCCAATGGCATTGGCCTCACAATCCTGACTTTAGCCCATAACTGCTGTAAAACATATGAAAAAATTCAGTGATTAAAAACAAACACACTGCTGGTTTCAGACCAGCTATCTGATGAGGTGTAAGCTTTGCAAAGCCAGGGAAATGGAAGCTAAGGTTGACATTTTAATGGACATGCCCCATGATCAGCAATGATGTTATACAAAATCAAAAAGTATGCTTGCTTGCAATGTTTCTTACATGAATCTGTACTTTCCCTTGATCTTTCGTTTCCAAATGGATGGAATGTCTTGGACCAGCAAATAGATATGCTCAACTTGGGGAATTTAAAAAGAAATGCATTTATATTTTTTCCTAAGAAATAGAATTGCTTATTATTTAACCAAGTTGTTTCTCTCTGTGTGTTTGTGTGTCTGGGTGTGGTGGTGGTGGGGGAGAGGGAGGATTTTGGTGCTGTGTTAATTAATCTAAACACAGCCCCCTCAGTGAATTCAAACAGGGATTAAAATACTCTTAATGGAACTAAGGAACAATGCATAAGTGTGCCTAATTATTAATTTCAACATCAGGTGTTTTAATAAGTGCAGATAGATATAGGAATCTTTATTTCAGTATATGACTAGACGAACCCATTTTTTTTATGATTGCTAGAAATAAATGGTTTTAAATGGAAAACGTAACTCACCTATTTTTCTTCTTCAGGTGCCACTGCCACTGCTATCGCTGCAAAATCAAGCAAAATGTGGAGTAGCCACTAGCACATATTCTTGGTTTGAATAATGTGATACTCTGGTAAGAAACAGTATTAAGATTTCTATCCAGAAAGGGGAAAGTTCTGCCAAAGTGCAATTGTTGCTGTCATCCATTTTGTACAGTGCTTTGTACAAAGATAAGCTTTTCAGCCAAATGTTTTCAGCCAAACATTCAGCCAAATGGTAAGGTTAACCTTACCAAGAGTGGTACTCTTCCCCTAGGTTGCATTTTGGCACTCATATAAGAAAGGAGAATGAATTTGGTGTATATCCTAGATACATTGTGACTGGAATTTGCCTCTTTTCCATTTTGTTTCTAGGTTTATTTATTTTTCCATCATCTTCAGAGATGAAAGGAAATCATGGAGGTGATTGGAAGGAAATCATGGAGGTGATTGGAAGGAGAAGGGGACAAGGTAGAGAAGAGGGAAGAGAACTGTTCCCTGCCAAAGGGACACAGCCATTTTCTCTTCCCTGACTTCTGTAGTTTGTGTTTTTCATCCCCTGCTCACTCTCCTTGTAGTCTCCTCAAATTGTTTCCTTTCTCAGATTGTTTACTCTCCCTCATAATTGCCTCACCAAAAACTCTGCCCCAGATTCTTTCATGGAAACTCCTTAAGACTAAAAGCTGTTTTTCATACACTCCGCGTGTTGTGGGGAGGTATTACTCTAAGAGGTGGGGGAAGTTGGAATCTCACCTGCAATGCCAGCATCTCCTTGAAATTTGGGAAAATTATAGCTCAAAAAGGAGGCCTGTGAGAGGCGGTAACTTCAGGGATTTTATTTATTTATTTATTGTCATTCCATTTCAACAAATACAATCCTTACCACTTTTTTACATATAACCATATTTACATGTCTACAGATTAAATTCTATCTTGCCTTTGAATTAAACAAACCATTCTAGTTTGACTGCCTATTATGGCTCATTCGAGGTACTTTATTTCTTTTGTTTCTCCTTTCTTTGACCTCTGCTTACATGAAATTTTACCAATCAAGGCTATACAGTTACAGAGTATTGCCATACTTATCTCTCATTTTCTATGTTTGTCCTGTATCTCTTACTTCTATTCCAATTCATATTAATTGTAAGTGTCCCATGTCATAACCTACTCCCCTCTTTTCCCATAACTTCAGTACCGAAACCCACTTCTCCAAAGACTTTCCCTTGGTGATATTGTGTAATTTTGATGTTAAAATGTCTAGTTCTAACATGTCTTGCATTTTGGAAATCCATTCATTGATGGTAGGTGGTTCAGTTGCTTCCCAGTGTTGCACTATCAGTACCCTAGCAGCCATTATTAAAGTAATTTTTTTCAATGCCTTCCTACCTCTTTTTTCTCCGACATATTTAATATATTTAACAAATAAATCTCAAGCTTCACCTCAAATTCAATCTGTAAAGTTTCTTCAATTATCTCGTGTATCTTTTCCCAACATGTCTTGATTTCTTTACACTGCCTCCACATATGTATAAGGAAAACAATGTTATTGTTACATCTCCAACAATTGCCGCTTTTTGATTTGTCCATGTTACTGAGACTTAGGGGAGTATAGTACCACCTATTTGCCAATTTCATATAATTTTCTTTTAAATTTTGGTTTGCCATGAATTTTCTTATCTTTTCACTTCCGGGATCTTTTCACCTTTGTATGCAGTACTAACTGTAGAGAGCACTTCAGTTAAAAGTATTTTATATGAATTAACACAGGGGTACATTAACATAAAAGAACATACACTCTTAAGTACCATACAAGGCTATTGGAAATAAAGGAAGGAAGGGCTAGATAGAGAGAAGTAAGGGGTGGAAGGGTGATAGTTACCAGTCTCAGAGAAAGAGGTCCGTGCAGCAGAGGAACTCAGCATCTAAGGGTGGCACATAGAAAGGGAATGGCTGTTCCAGTCTGTGGCACATGTGGTTAGGAATGTGAGCTAGCGTATTTTTACCTTATTTTGTATACTAGGCGGGGGGGGGGACGTTGGTTATGACAAAGCCTGAATGGCTTTCCCATGAAACAGACAAAAGGGTCCAGAATGAGCTGATTGCCTTAGCTTCCGAGTGACAAAACATTGATGGGATTCTTAATAATAATAATAAAATTTATTTATACCCCGCCCCTCTGCTAAAAACAATCGGGGTGGCTTCCAACAATTAAAACATTATAATAATGACTAAAAACACCACTCACCCCCGCCCACCCCCATAAAAAGACATTAAACACAATAAGATTAAAACCTTCTAACTAAAAAACACATTAAAAACAAATATATACATAATTTTTAAAAAGCCAGGAGACTGAGTACCTGAGGCTGGGATCTAATCAGGAAAGGCCTGCCAAAACATGCTCTTAATGTTCGAACAGGTAGGGTGTATAGGAAAGATTTCCATAGGGTGTCGGTTGAGAGATGGACACTGATTGCATATTTGAAAGGGTTAGCATTCATAATAGACCCATTAATGACTGGGTTTTCCGCATAATCCTATCTGAGTTTTTCCATGATTCTGGGCACGTCTCAGGTCATTGTGACCTTGACTGTCCTCCAGTCAGCTTAAGCCCACACAATGTGAGGTCAGTGTGTCCCTGAAAAGCGTCTACTATTGATTGGGTATTCCTGCATGGCAGGGGTTGGACTGGATGGCCCTTGTGGTCTCTTCTAGCTCTATGATTCTATTCGATGTGCAGTTATGAAACAAAGATGGTAGGATATGTGAACAGAGGATTCTTCAATACATTAGGGACTCAAGTGGTCTGATCTTGTGAGGCCATGCTTTAGACCAGGGATTCTCAACCAGGATTCTCTGGAGCCCTAGGGGTCTGTGAGAGGTTGCTAGGTGTTCCACCAGAGATTAAGATTTATAAACAACAACACTTTTTTTAATCTGTAGATATAATAAGCTTGATGTGACTTGAAAAATACATCAAGGGCTCCTACAGGGTAAAAAGGTTAAGAAAGGCTGTTTTATAGCAAAAGTAAAGGACATAGCAAATATAATTCACTAATTTCCCTCTGGAATATAAATCCCTTTGCAAACATTAATAGCAGTCTATCTTCAGAATGAAACTGGGGAGGTACACCATAACTTTACTAGCAGAACCTGTGGTAAGCCTAACTGGGATTGTGAAGATGGAATAGCCTTTGAACTGCTGCTCAGAACGCCATCAAACCAATCCCTTCCTTGACAAGCCTGAATGAAGCATATCAGTAGTGTTCACTAAATGTGACAGAAATATACGCTCTATCAAATATTATCCAATGTTATCCAAAAAAGAGAGGACTAATTTGGGTTTTTTGGGGAAATTAATAACAAAGGTGTCAGTTCTGAGCACTTAAAAAAACACCTTGTTTCTGTGATGATTGGGGGTGTGTGTCTCAGTATGACATTTGTCTTCAGTTGTTGATCTCATTGAGTAGATCAGAGATACCAAGCTTCATATTCTTAATGGATGTGTCATTTTTATAAGCAATAGAATTTAAAGAGTAAGAATAATGGATTTTTTTTTTAAAAAAATGACCTATCATAACTAGATTATATTAAAGTGAACTAAACAGGCATCACTATAGCAGGGCAAAATAAAATCAGTTGGATGTCAAGGAGATTATGAACTTGATATAATTAAGAGTCAGAGATGGGAAAGACTGTAGAAATGTGTTAACAGTAAATGTGTTAATAGTAAAATGCTAATGAGTTGTTACTGATAAAGATAGCAAACTAATAGTTAATTAAACTGTTAACCCTTTTCCAAGTTTCCCATTTCCATTTGTGAATTTGTACACAAGCTAACAATTTTGGTTCACAAAATCTATTTGCATGGTGAGGTGAGATGTCTCCCTCCCCCCCTAAATGCCCCCCATGAAGACCATAGTCACAAATGAGTGGAAAAGAACTGTATTGATACAAGAGGTGGAAGATACAGAAGTAGAAAATTGGCAATAAAATGTCCACAACCTGTCTTGGTGATAGATACCTGGTTGGCGCTAGAGCATGGGTAGGAACTGGGTATCAACCAACCTGCCTGTTGGTTGATGACGTATCAGTAAGCCCGCCTGCTAACCAATCACATGAAAGGTCAAGTGACAGGGTCATGTGATCTAACTCTGGCCAGGGGGGATGCGCCTCATGACACCCCTTTTCGGGTCTCAGTGGTCGTGAACCAGAACTTAACCTGGCCATGGTCTAAACCCATTACCGGAGACCCTGGGCCCAGAGTTAGGATCCTGAACCCCCATGCTCACCGCCAACCACTGTAGGTTGTGAAAAGGTTACAACCTGAAATAAATGCATGCACAAAAACGTCCTAGCTAGTACAATGAAACGACCTAACTAAGGGAGGGTGGGTGGGTCTTCAGCTTGTGAGAGCCACCTGATCAGGTCCAGCGGAGGGCCGGGAATTTATTCTCAGCTGCCGGACCTGAATGGAGACTGCAGGCAGCAGTCTTCTCCCCCCAGCCAATCAGAGGCTTCACTGGTCCCACGCATCTGATTGGCTGAGGCAGCCCTAAACCAGCCAATCAGGAAAGAGGGGCCTCTTTCCTATTGGTCGGTTTACGATCCTATCCCTAGCCGGCCTGAGCCAGCCAGGGAGAGGCTGTCCTGCAAGATGGTGGCGCCCAGGAGCCACCACAAGCCTGGTGGCAGTGGGGAGGGGAGCTCCCCCACCAGCAAAGCCCGGCTGCAGGACAGGTAGGTCCCGCAACCAATTTGCATGGTGAGGTGAGATGTCTCCCTCCCCCCCCAAATGCCCCCCAATGAAGACCATAGTCACAAATGAGTGGAAAAGAACTGTATTGATACAAGAGGTGGAAGATACAGAAGTAGAAAATTGGCAATAAAATGGCCACAACCTGTCTTGGTGATAGATGCCTGGTTGGCACTAGAGCATGGGTAGGAACCGGGCATCAACCAAGCCGCCTGTTGGTTGATGATGTATCAGGAAGCCCGCATGCTAACTGATCATGTGAAAGGTCACATGACAGGGTGACATGATCTAACTCTGGCCAGGGGGGATGCGCCTCATACCCCCCCCCTTTTCAGGTCTCCGTGGTCGTGAACCAGAACGTAACCTGGCCATGGTCTAAACCCATTACCGGAGACCCTGGGCCCAGAGTTAGGATCCTGAACCCCCACGCTCACCACCACTAAGCCGAGCAGCATGCCCTGCTGTTCGGCTTCCACCAACCTGGCAGTTATCCCCCAAGAGAGTGGGCCTTCTGATTGGAGAGACTTGGGAACCATAAACTCAGGAACCTCAGGGTAAAATGTTGAGCTATGGCCAAATGTAGGTGGTGAATGCCTTGGAGCGCCATCTGCCCAGGTGTTGGATAGCAGATGCCGATAGCCCTTCTCCTGCTGCTGTGGTGGCGGCACCGATGCGAAAGGAGTGTCCTCCAAATTTACTTGCTGGGCAACCCAACTGTCACAGTGCCGCTCTCAGAATTCTCGTCAACTGGAAGCAAGTCAGGGGTGATGCGTCCTTGTGGATGAAGAAGGGTCCCTGAAGGTCAGGGCACCTTTGCAGATACTGCCACATGAGGTGCACTGGGCAGGCCGTAGATCCGTCCAGCTTACGTAGGTTCAGGTGAGTGCCTCTTCCTTGCTGGTCGTTCTTGGCTCGTCAAATCCGCAAACGGAGGTCACCTCGCTCATTGTTGCGTCCTCCCATCGGAGAGCCCAGCCCGACTTGTCTTTTTTGGAGCCACAGACCAGCTCTCCAATGTGTAGTGCTGCAAAGAAAGCCGTGGTGAAAGCAGTGCGGAAAAGCAAGGTTTTGTACCTGGATCTGCAGATGCTGCATAGGTCTGCCAGCAGTTTGTACAATAGCTCGTAGGTGAGGGATCTGCGAGAGTCTCTGTCCTGGGTCCTTCCGCGGTGCCACTCTTCGATTGTTTTTCACACCAAGTAAGTGCTACAGGGGTTGCCTTGCCCGGCCACTTTGCTGAAGAAGGAAATGTCAGGTGAACCACAATGGACCTCAGTGTCATGCCTTCCTCCTTCATGGACACCTTGTGTTCTGAGGATGGCCAGGAACTTCCATAGCTGTGCCTCTTCTTGAAGTTGAAGAACTGCCGCACGGCCTCGGTGTAACTGGCCTGGGTGGAAGGTGCCAGTGAGTTAAGTACCCCCTGGATCACCAATCCTTCCCAAGGAGCCAGAGCTCGGCCGGGAAGGTGACTGCTGTCAGATCCACCCCTGGAGCCAGCTCTCGGAACCTGTCATCCTGGAATCGAGATAATGCATCCACTATTTCATTATTCACACCCGGGATGTGCTTGTCTGAGAAGGAGATATTTTCTGCCAGACAGATGGGCACGAATTCCCTGACGAGCCGCACGACTCTGTCAGATTTGGAGGATTGCTAGTTGATAATTCTGACCACTGCCTGATTATCACACCAGAAGCAGATCCTCTTGTTCTGGAACTCGTCCCTCCAAAGGCAAACTGCCACCACTATGGGAAAGAACTCAAGGAAAGTTAGGTCCCTAATAATACCCATGTTCCTCCATTCAGAAGGCCACCATTGGGTGCACCAGTGCCCATTGAAGAAAACCCCAAACCCAATTACTCCCGCTACATCAGACTGCACCTGAAGTCCCTCCCCCAAGCCAGCTTCCTCCTGCCAGAAGGTGACCCCGTTGTAATTCCAAAGGAAGCGCCGCCATACTCTCAAATCCTCCTTAACTGCCCTGGTGAGCCAGATATGATGATGCAGAGACCGGACACCCGTCATGCTGGTGGCCAGCCTGCGGCAGAAGGCCCTGCCAGGTGCCACCACCTGGCAAGCAAAGTTGAGATGGCCTAGCAGAGACTGACCTCCTTCAGATTAGCCTTCACCTTCCCATCAGGTGGCAAAGCTTGTCCCCAAGGCTTTTAAGTTTGTCTTCTGGAAGGCATGAGATCTGCGTGACAGAATCAAGCTCGATCTCCAAATAGAATATCGTGCTGGCTGGTCCCACTGTCTTGTTGGACACCAAAGGGGACACCAAGTTCCCGTGCCAGTTCCTGGAAGGAATGAAGCAGAAAACCGCATTCCCCCCTCTAGCCGCCCCGATCATAAGGAAGTCATCCAGGTAGTGGGTGACTGAGGAAGAACCTGTCCTGTGCCGCAGGGCCCATTCCAAGAAGATGCTGAACGCCTCGAATGTGTAGCAGCTGATGGAACACCCCATGGGGAGGGCCATGTCATAGTACCACTGCCCCTGGAACTTGAAGCCCAGCAGGCAGTGGTCATCAGGGTGAACGGGGAGGAGTCAGAAGGCTGACTGAATGTCGCACTTAGCCGTAAGTGTGCCCGGACCGCAGGCCCTGACCAGCCTAACCACATGGTCAAATGATGCATACTTAACCGAGCAAAGCTCTGGTGGTATGGCGTCATTGACCAAGGACCCGCTAGGATACGAAAGGTGGTGGATAAGCCTGAATTCCCCTGGTGCCTTCTTAGGCACTACCCCTAAGGGTGACACCCTAAGGTTGTCCATGGGGGGGTAAGGGAAGGGGCCTGCCACCCTCCCCGCCGCACACTCCTTGGCAATTTTGGCTGCCGAGACATTAGGCAGAGCCTTGGCTGACTTGAGGTTTCCTGACTCATAGGCCAATCTGGGGCCTGATGCTGGAATCCTGAAGCCGACCGAAAAACCCTCCCGCAGATAGTCGGCTGCCCGTCTATTGGGGTAGATAGCCAGGAGAGAGAGCATGGCTCCCAATGAGACGGGGGTGAAGGCCCTGCAGGGGGTGAGAGGAGAATCCTCAGCTCTTACTTCCCCCCTGTCCTGTGCCACTCCCAGACCCTGTCTCCCTTTTGATGCTTGAGGAGGCAGGGTGTCCTGAGTGAAAGGACTGGGAAGAAGGCCCGGCCCTGGGGCAGCTGGACTTGGGGTGGCTCCCGTAGCAGTTCTCACAATAATGCTCAAACTTATAACGTGAGCGGAAACACTTCCCAGCATTGTATTCCCAGCAGACCAGGCACCGAGGGTCCTTCTTCCGAGGTGGCTTAGCCGCCTTTGTCTTCCAGTTGATATGGGAGCCCACACTGACCAGCCACAGCTTATCATTAATGAGGTCCCATCTGGCCCTGGCATTGTGAGATGCCCACTTGCGGAAGGCTGCATCATATTCAATGGCAGCGGATTCCCCTGCCTTTCAGTACATTCCCCAAGTCGCCCTGGCTTTCAGTACTTTCCCCAAGTGGTTAGCCAGGTGCCACCCCCTGTCAGGATAGGCCAGTTCCACAACCCCCATGAAGACAGTGTACCCGGTCAACCAATTGAAGAATGTACGTTCAACGGGATCGGGCTTGTCCTTGTCCTTAGCTTTCTCGGTCTTAGGTGTGCTAACCACCTCCTCCTCTGGTTTTAGTAGGGTGAAGACATCGACATAATATCCCTTAAGGATATTATCCCAGGTCTTCTTGTCTAGGTGGATCCTCGTTGTCCTGAAAAAGACTAAGTGAAGCTGCCCCATCCCGCCAGGCCCTGGTGGGCCCTGAGGCAGAGGGATCCTGTTGGGTCTGTGCCTTGATGGCCTAGGCAGCCAACCCTGGTACCAGGGCTGCCGCCTTCCAATAACCCAATCGATCTAGGTCATCATCAGAGGACTCACCGGAGGAGCAATCATTGTCCGACTCCCTCTTTCTTTTGGAGCGTCGCGTTCTTCCTGTGTACTTAGTTTTCCTTTGCTCCTTCTTTTTCCCTTTTGCCCATTCTGGTGATGAGGTGGCAGAGGAGACTAAGCTGAGCACGCTTACAGATGGGGAGCGGTTCCTGCGTCGTTGCCCTGCTGTCCTGGCTGATTGTGAGGGTCCCTTGTCTTTGTCCCGTGGTAGGGCCGTGGCACTGCTACCTTGTCTCTCCACTAGCCCTGCACCCGACTCGGGGTCCCTGTTTGTCTTCAGCTCCACCATCTGTTCTGCCAGCAAAGCAACTGCCTGGGATAGCTTCTGTAGGTTGGGAGCTTCTGGCCCTGTCAGGAGCCCCTGGACCGCCTCTGGGTGGCTGGCTGCTCTTGGTGGGTTGCGAGCTGCCTGGCTACATGCCCCTGCTTCCTGTGCTGGCTACAAGCCTGCCAGCTGACAGAGCCACCGCTCCGCCCTCGCCCTGCCTCTTCGGATGAGGCTGCTGCCTCGTCGTGCCTCCTGGCCTGCTGCCAAGTCCTCTTCTTCGCTGCCACTCCTCGCTTGCCTTGCCGCTGCCTCCTCTCTGCTGCCGCCACTGCCTTCGCCCTAGCCGGTCAGCTCTCCCTGGCAGGCTTTCCTCAGCAGCAGAGGTCCTCTTCTCAGAGCTCAGGAAAGCTCCTTCCTCTTCGGCTCGTGAGAGCTAACTGAACAGGTCCGGCAGAGGGCCGGGAATTTATTCCCGGCTGCCAGACCTGAATGGAGACTGCTGGCAGCAGTCTCCCCCCCCCAGCCAATCAGAGGCTTCACTGGTCCTGCGCCTCTGATTGGCTGAGGCAGCCCTAAACTGGCCAATCAGGAAAGAGGGGCCTCTTTCCTATTGGTCAGTTTGCGATCCTTTCCCTAGCTGGCCTGAGCCGGCCAGGGAGAGGCTGTCCTGCAAGGTGGTGGTGCCCAGGAGCTGCCATGAGGTCGGTGGCAGTGGGGAGCTCCCCCACCAGCAAAGCCCGGCTGCGGGACAGGTAAGTCCCACAACCGATTTCTTTTCAAGTAGGAGGCAAGACTAATTGGGCTGCTTGCTCCAAAAAAATGTCCTAAAGTTGTTAAAATTATGTAAAAGTGACAACTTTAGTTGTACTGTTATGAAAATTAATCATCCTATAGAACATGCCCAGAATAACTGACAAATGTATCACATGATTTATTTGAAGATCATAGAATCACAAATTTGGAAGAGACCACAAGGGCCTTCCAGTCCAACCCCCTGCTATTTGTTCAGAGGGAGTTTGGCTTTGGTCTTAATATTGCTAACAAACAGGCTAAATGCAGGTATAAACTTTGTTTAAAAAAATAGAAATTGCTTAATCTCTTTATAATTTCTTAGTGCTTCTGTATACAACTCTGTATACAATTAAGTTAAATCAATTCAGTAGATTTCTAATGGTGTGAAGGTCTGCAGCCTCTGAAACTGAAAACGTTTTGTTAATAACATTCCTCTCCAAGAATATAAATGACGAGTGGGCATACATGCAATTTGTTTAACAAGCTGGCAACTTTGCATGTTAGTTCTGTAAGGCTCTTTGTAATGTGCCACACTTGCATGATTGCTTAATACAGCTGAACTAAGAGGGCCATGTCTTTCTGGGTGATACCAGCCTAAACCTGCATCATTAGAAACAGGCTGTGTAGCAAATGTCATTAATGAAGGAAGAAAGGAAGCAAAGCTGAAAAGCTATCATTGACAATTTTCACTCCATGTGTTCATCAGTCTTTATTTAATAACTCGCTTAATACCAACATCCTAGGAAAAGACAAGTTGCTGTAGTCTTTCTACCATAAAAAGTGTTACTGGATAAAATTAAAAATTGCTTTTGGGTTTTGTTGAAAAGTGAACAATGTAATACTCCATAGTGTGTTAAGAGGTTATCACACTACACTGTTATACCATTATTATTCCACTTTAACTGCTCTGGCTGCCTCCTATGGAATCATGGAATTTGCAATTTAGGGAGGGGAATTTAGAACTCTCAGCCAGAGAACTCTTAGGCTTCACTAAACTACAAACCCCAGAATTCCAAAGGAGGCAGCCACAGCCGTTAAAACAGAATATTACTATAACAGTGTAGTGTGATAAAGGAGATTATCAGATGTTTGAAGAAGCCCTAAAGGAGCTCACAAGAACAATGTCACTGTACCGGGAATTGGTCCTGGTATCGCATGACATTGTCATGCGTACTTGCTCTGTCCTCCCTCCATGCTGATGTGATGAAAAAGACGCTGCTTTTCATTAGCAGAAACTCCCACTAATGAAAAGTGGCACCTTTTTCATCACTTCAGCATGGCAGGAGGATAGCGCAAACACGCCAGGATGATGACACATGCAATAACAGGCACCCTGCCCGGTACAGTGATGTTGTTCTTGCAAGCTCCTTTGGGGCTTTTTTCAAGTGTCTGATACTCTCCAAAGTCCTAAATCAAAAGTGGAAATAATCTGACACAAAGGTCACATGTGACACTTTGTGAGGGTGTCCTATGTGGCCTGTTTGGATCCCCCAGGTGCCCACCACCCCTCCAGACCTACAACAATAAAACTTTTTTTGCTGAAATTGGATGGAAATTAGGCCATTGCAAGATGGGTTTTGGAGGGGGTTAATTCCCCCCCAAAAAGTCTCAATTTGCCTGAAAATAGCAGCTGAGAGTGACAAAATATCCATTTTGTCAATCAAAATGATGGCTCTGTTGGGGTAGTGAAGCCCTTTGGACCTCTAGAAGATGCAAAAATGACAGCATACGGCCTTTGGATGTCTGGGAGCATGCCCACTCCTGGACGAAATGGACATTAATAATGATAGACAGTAGCAATACACAGTTTCAAAAATATTAGGGGCAAAATCTGTGTTAGTGCCAACACTGCTGTAGAAAACTTTCAGAGTCAAAGGATTTTGTTCCATGTGGTTCCCCCCACCATTCTGGAAAGTGAGAAAAGCATCACATCAATCAAGCGATTTATCAAGCCTGCAAATTATCTATAGACAGGCACAACTTGTTTACTGGGTTGTGTTTGAGCTAGAGCTGATGAGAAATAATGATTCAACCCAAAATTCATGAAACTGTCTAAGAAATTCAAAGAGAAATGATTTCATGAAATGGCTCCTGCCCCACCCTTGTTTTTTTTCCCTGTTTCATTTTCTTCATTCTTCAGTAAGTTTGCTTGAACATAACTTCCACAGAACTTAATGAGTCCTACTTTCAATTAGACATGAATAGGATATTATTATCTATGAGTCACCCCACCTCCAAAAAGTGCAGTGAGGGAAATTTCCTTCAGATCATCTTTCAAATAAAACTTTATGTGTGAGTGGGTGTAGGCTGCAAGGCATTCCTATTTACTTCACCTTTTTGCAGATGATCAGTTAATTGAAACAAACAATTTTGATATGGATGGAATTATTTTGAAATGAACGTAGTCATCGCATGACAGCCTAAATAAAATGTTGTGCATATATTAAAGTCAAAGTAGATTTATGGTTACTTGTCATTCTTTTCTCTACTGAACACTAACTCATTTAAACAGTAAGCATGTCACAACCAACACTGGGAACCATATGGGTTGCTTACCCTATATGGAGCACCTGGTTCACATATATAGGACCGTAGGTGCAATCCATCATAGCTTGGCTCTGCAGAGGGTGGAATACTAGGAATCAAAAACAATTTCTATAGTCTCAAGATGCTCTTTCAAATTATCTGCTGCTCACCTGCCAATATTGATTGAGAGACTAAGTATACTGTTCATACATTTGTGAATCTTGCAGTACATTTGGTACACACAAAATTATGCATTTATTTTTAAAATGCAATTGACTAAAATGTTTAAAAACTGAAAAATAAGCATACACATGCATTCATAGGGGAAATGTGTACAAAAATGTGTACATCTTATATAAATAAATGTGTGCCTTATGAAAGAAAAACCATTAATTTTCATGAAAGAAGGAGGAAAAACAAAAGTCTTGCAAAAGTATCAAGCATGGGAATGCAGAAGATGTTTTGAAAAAAACACGATCAACATGCTTTAGTCAATGGAGGGAAATGTGTACAAAATTCATATAAAAGTGTACATTTTACACTTTTATTACAGAAAATACACTTTTATTACAGAAAATACACATAGAAAATGCACACAAATGTACATAGAGGAAGGAAGGGAGCAACAAAAGTCCTGCCAAAGTTGGAATTGGAATGCAGATGAGATTTTATAAAAGCACAACAAAACTGAGTTTCTGCACATGCCTAGGGACAACCACTGATTAAGGCTCGGGAGAAATATTGCTGGTGAGAATATTTCTCACCAGCATGATCATGTTCTCCTGGAGTTTGTTATACAATGGAAAGGAGAAGCCAGGCATAGTCAGACATGCATTCTTGACTTTAGGAGAGCTGATTTCAATAAACTCAGGGAAATACTGGGGATGATCCCATGGTCAAGAATACTAAAAGAGAAGGGACCTCAAGACGGTTTTGACTTTCTCAAAAGGGAGATACTGAAGGCACAATTTCAAACAGTACCATTGAGGAAGAAAAATGGGAGGTGTCTCAAGAAACCAGGATGGATGACTAAAGAACTTTCAATGGAGCTAAGTTTTAAACGGAGCATGTATAGGAAATGGAAAAGGGAGGAAATCACCAAAGAAGAATTCAAACAGATAGCGAACACGTGTAGGAGTAAAGTCAGAAAAGCTAAAGTGCAGAATGAGCTCAGGCTTGCTAGGGAGGTTAAGAACAATAAAAAGGGTTTTTTTGGGTATGTCCGCAGCAAAAGGAGGAAGAAGGAAATGATAGGGCCACTACGTGGAGAAGATGGCAAAATGCTAACAGGGGACAGAGAAAAGGCAGAATTACTCAACACCTTCTTTGCCTCAGTGTTTTCAGAAAAGGAAAAGGAGGACCAACCTGAGGAAAATGGAACAGAGGACGACACAATAGGGGAAATCCAGCTGAAAATAAGTAAAGAGGTGGTACAGGAATACCTTCTTAATCTAAATGAATTTAAATCTCCAGGACCAGATGAACTACATCCAAGAGTATTAAAAGAGCTGGCAAATATAATCTCAGAGCCATTGGCAATAATATTTGAGAACTCCTGGAGAACAGGAGAAGTCCCAGCAGACTGGAGGAGGGCAAACGTTGTTCCCATCTTCAAAAAGGGGAAAAAAGAGGATCCCAACAACTATCGTCCAGTTAGTCTGACATCAATACCAGGGAAGATTCTAGAACAGATCATTAAACAGAGAGTCTGTGAACATTTAGAAGGCAATGCCATAATCACAAAAAGTCAGCATGGGTTTCAGAGAAACAAGTCATGCCAGACTAATCTGATCTCTTTTTTTGATAAAGTTACAAGCTTGGTAGATGAAGGGAATGCTGTGGACATTGCATACCTTGATTTCAGTAAGGCCTTTGACAAGGTTCCCCATGACATTCTTGCAAACAAGCTTGTAGAATGTGGGCTAGACAAGTTAACTGTTCAATGGATTTGTAATTGGTTGACCGGCCGAACCCAAAGGGTGCTCAGCAGTGGCTCCTCTTCGTCTTGGAAAGATGTGACCAGTGGGGTGCCACAGGGTTCTGTCCTGGGCCCAGTGCTATTCAACATCTTTATCAATGACTTAGATGAGGGAATTAGGGGCATACTTATCAAATTTGCAGATGACACCAAATTGGGAGGAGTAGCTAATACCCTAGAGGACAGGATCAAAATTCAGAATGACCTGGATAGACTGGAGAGCTGGGCCAAAGCTAACAAAATGAAATTCAATACGGAGAAATGTAAAGTACTGCATTTAGGGCGGAAAAATGAAATGCATAAATATAGGATGGGAGAGACCTGGCTGAATGAGACTATGTGCGAAAGGGATCTAGGAGTCCTAGTAGACCACAAGTTGAACATGAGCCAACAGTGTGATGCGGCAGCTAAAAAGGCCAATGCAATTTTGGGCTGTATCAATAGAAGTATAGTGTCTAGATCAAGGGAAGTAATAGTGCCACTCTATTCTGCCTTGGTCAGACCTCACTTAGAATACTGTGTCCAGTTCTGGGCACCACAATTCAGAAAGGACATTGACAAATTGGAGCGTGTCCAGAGAAGGGCAACTAAAATGGTGAAAGGTCTGGAAACAATGCCTTATGAGGAGAGACTTAGGGAGCTGGGTATGTTTAGCCTGGAAAAAAGACGGTTTAGAGGCGATATGATAGCCCTGTTTAAGTATTTGAAGGGATGTCACGCTGAGGATGGAGCAGGCTTGTTTTCTGCTGCTCCAGAGACTGGAACACGGAGCAATGGGTGCAAGCTCCAGGAACAGAGATTCCACCTCAACATGAGGAGGAACTTTTTGACAGTCAGAGCTGTTCGGCAGTGGAACACACTCCCTCGGAGCGTGGTGGGGTCTCCTTCCTTGGAGGTCTTTAAACAGAGGCTGGATGGCCATCTGTCGGGGATGCTTTGATTGTGATTTCCTGCGTGGCAGGGGCTTGGACTGGATGGCCCTCGTGGTCTCTTCCAACTCTGCAATTCTATGATTCTATGATTTATTTATTCTCCAAATAATCAGTGCCAATGTGCCTCTCTCTGCACCTAAGACACTATGTGATTTCTATTACTGCTGCAGAACTGCTTCACAATTGATTAAGTTAACTAATGAGCAGATATATTTAAATAACAATAATGGTTAAAACTGTAAATGATACATAGGGTGACAGCTAGTTGAATAATTATGATGTTTTAAGTCTGCCTTATGTCATCACAATTCACTTTTATGGTCATTGCACAAGCAATCAACAAAACCCCCTCCAAACCTGTACTTTTGGCAGCACAGCACAGCCCCCACCCCCAATATGGCTATTTGTGTATTGTAGAAGAATGTGTGGGTGGGGTGAACAGAAACACATCCAGCTTTTTTTCCTGCAAGGATCTCAAAGGTGGTGGCCTGTGGACCAAACAAAGGGAGGCACACTCCCTACTTGTTCCAGAAATCTCCCATACACAGTGTGGCTGACACTCTATGCTAGTGTCAATGTGCTGCAAATCCAGTCTAACCCATTAAACGCAGCAGGGACACTGCTTACTCCAAGAAGACACTCTAGTGGTGGCCTAGGAGGTGCTTTAATTTTTGTCTTCTGGCATCTTCTAAGAGATGCTCTGGTAGCTGTTCAGAGAGTGTTGCAAACAAAATATGCTATTGAGAGTGCTGATAGGCCAAGGAGATTATCAGACATGGCTAGTGTGGAACCAGCAAAATGCCAGCAGAATGCAAAAGGATGCCAATATCAGATGACGACATCCTTTTCCATTCTGCTGGCATTATGCTGGCATTTCTTCTTATTGACAGTTGAAGCTCCCAGTTCTGTTTTGGTGCTGGCATTGCCAGAGCATGTGAAACGTCGGGCCACTTAAATCTCATCGTCCGGCATGAAAACTTCCAGGTGAGATTAGGACATCCAGGCAAGTTTCACTCTTTTTATAACCCTTCCCGGGTTACTTGGGCCCTTTTAAGTGTCTCTAGGTACTTGATGTCACTCTTATGGTTTTTTTTGTTTTTTTTTGTTTTTTTGAATTTCTCACACGATGAAATCTCATGGGATTTCAAATGAAGAAGTGAATGGGGCTCCGTTCACTTCCTCTTTATTGCTGGGGCTGCCTTTGCCAGGAAAGGAAGGTAAGTGTAGTGGGGACTGTTCTTTTGCCAGCATGATTTTTTTTTAATGTATGTAAAAGAACATTTTGAAGGGATTGTCTGATAATCTCCTGAGTGTCTTCTCAGAGCAGACTCCCTCGCAGCTGTTTTACAGAGAGTCTATGAGACCTGCCCTTTGAGATCAGTGGCATGCTCCAATATATGCAGTTAAGAAGAAAACAAAAGAAAAAAGTGGTTATAAGGAGAAGGAAGGAAAATAGACATGTGATATTTAAACTGAAATAAAATTATATTAGATTTGGCAGTTGACATGGCCCCATGAATGTGAGGCCACTAATATGGCTGCTGCCATGCTGCAGAAATAATGCAGTTTGATATTGCTTTAACTGCCATGGCTCAATGCTGTGGAATTCTGGGATTTGTAGTTTTGTGAGATATTTAGCCTTCTCAGTCAGAGAGCTCTGGTACCATAACAAACTACAAATCTCAGCATTCCATAGGATGCAACCATGATAGTTAAAGTTGTGTCAGACTGCATTGTTTCTGCAGTGTGGCAGCAGCCCTAGTCACCCAATTCCAAATGTGGCCTCTGATCAACAAGCATTAAGCACTCTGAGGTATCTCTCCCTTCACATATGTCTTAGACTCTGTACTGGGCTAAATGAGCATTTCCTTATCTCAGTAGAGGGCAGTACTTCCATCTAAATAATCCTTGGGGTTCCACCCATATCTGTTTGGTTGTGTACAGCCACCATATGCAAAAGCTGAAAAGTCTGACAAACTTTTCAAAGTCACATAATTTGAAGGTCATACACTAGAAGAATTCAAAGAAGCTACACCCAGCTCCCAATAGATAATTAAATTCACTTTGGTGGCTCATTGGTAGTCAGACTACAACATGAAGAACATGAGATTTAAACATGATGTCACTTTCTCCCCATTCTTTCTTATCCTTCATGACTCCTCATGAGCGCAAAAACTCATGAGCATGGAACACTGCTGAAATGATTTTAACTCTACAGGAGAGATTCTTGGGTTGTGACTATGAAAAAAGTAGAGAACAATAATCAGACTTGCCATCATTTTTACAAGATATTAATACCTTTTTATTTTATTTTATTTTTATTATTAGTTGTTTCTAATATAACTGTTTTTTGTTAGAGCCGGAAAGTTAAACTGGAAGGGCTTTAGAAATGCAATGCTTGTATTATTAACTCCGATGGTTTACTACACTTCAAAAGTCAAGATCGATCTCTGTATACAGATATAATAATCAACTACACTACTAAGTTATTGTTTCAGTCCAACATAAAAAAGCTATTTTAATTTCCTCTGGTGGTGATGAATCAAAATGTTTGCTGCTACTCTTAAACCTTTCACATTTCATTTCTGAGTCAGATGATTCTCCTGGCATTTAGAAAACAACAATAATGACAATTTATGCTCTCTGAGAAGGGCAAGATGGCAGTCTTTCTTTTAAATATTGCTGTTGGAGCAATCTGAAGCATTTCAGCCTATATCATACATTTCACAGGATGGACTGGAATGCAGAAAGGATGTCTTCTGCAATCTCATAGCCTATAAAGGTGTGTGTGTGTCCAAATATCAGTGTCATGTAACTACTTTTTTAGAGTCAGTGGACAGTAGTGTCAGGGTTAAGCAGTAAGCTTTATTGTCACAGTAAACTAAAGAGCTAAGTATACAAAATCATTGTTTCAAATGAGGCTCATAGAAAATACAGTAAAATAAAAAGATATTCACAATCAGTCAAAATCTGGTGGGCTCTCTGCCCATTGGTTATCCATCATCCATGCACCCCATTCTCACCCAGTTGTAGCTCCACCTACTGATTCTCAAAACACCTGCAGGTGCAATGCTATCTTTGCCATTACCAGATAGATTCTACACTCCCATGTCTATTCTCAACCACTACATTGTTTCAACTGCAAAGAATGCAAACATCAAACACCCTCCATTGTAATTGTACACAGTGACTTAACACATACAGGTTTGCTGTCAGGGAGGCTGCTTTTATGGACTGATCCTGACAATCAGTTAGAACTAAATAGGATCTAAAGGCTACAAGGTATTTGATGGGGGGATTATCTGATGCACAAGGGGGTAAAAAAATTCAGTGATTCTAAGAACTTTATTTAGCAGATCACCCCCCATAAGTCATAATAGGGTTTAATAATTCCCAATGTACTTAGTCATTTCCTTAATAGAAAGTACAGAGGAGAGAAGACACACTTTTTTTTCAAAACAGAACTTTGTAACTTTGATACATTTTATCTGTTTAACTCCCAATAATGTGCAGAGTTCCTTGCAGAAAAGATGGGCTAAAAATTGTTTCTGTGAGAACATTTCCTTATCATGATTCCAAAAGAGACAAGAGACTGGAGCTACACTCCACATATTAATGGGTAACAGGCTTGTAGGAATCAACATTATGCTTGAGATAGACTACAATTTGGATCATTTTTGCAACAAGGACCATCTCTGAAGTAAATGGTCAACTGAGCCAATGAGAAATTACTTAAAGTGATATTTTCCATATTTCTAATGGATTTGGTACTCTCATGAAAAATCAGCCAGCCATTTGATACTTTTTAAAAAAAGATTAAAATGGTCACATTACTGAATCTAAAACCAAGGATACAGGCTGTCCTCCATATGTGCAGACGATACATTTCCAGGCTTACCGTGAATACTTGAAACTGCAGGTAATAGCAAACCCCATAGAATCATGCTGGAGGACCTGGGAAATGTATAGAGAGACCATATTTTTCAGACAAAAGATAATTGAAACCATGGGTACTGGTCCTGCACATGGGGGGAGGGGGTCAAGCTGTATTGGGTTTTGCAAGGAAGGGAACCAGAGTTTCAGATATTTTTGATGGTCCTAGTCTAGGTTTTGAAGCTTTCACAAATTCATATTTCTCATATGACTTTGAGTTGTGCTCACCAGGCCTGTAGCTGTTAAAAATGAGGAACATCTCCAGAGAGAATGGAGAGAGAGAGAGACAGGTGAGAAAAATGAAATGAAAATGGCTATGCTAATTCAATGCCACAAAGAGGAAATCAAGCAATTCTTTTCAAAGGTAAGTATTCAAAACCCTCTGAGTGGTTGAAGAACTTTGGAGATTACAGATGGGGACAAAAAAAAAAAAAAGCATTCCCATCTCATTGTGTTCTCTCCCGCCCCCTCCTGTCCCTGTAACACTAGAAAAAGAATTTTTTTCAGACCTAACTTTAGCATGACTCTTCCCTCCCCCCAGCAGCCCAGCAGTGAATGGAGCTCTGTTTGAGCTCCATTTGCTTACTGGAATGGAAATCCCGGCCATTCTCATGAGAGGACAATCGCACAGGAAATTCAAAAAGAAAGAGAAAAAGGCTAAAAAGTGATAGCAAGCACAAAAACACACTTTAAAAAAACCCCCAAGGAACATGGGGAGGGTACAAAAAGTGTGTCACTTACCTTGATGTCCTGATTGCACTTGGAAGTGTTTGGCGTGGATCTCCCACTAACGCTGGCATCGCGCCAGCATAATGGGGCACCTTTTCACTCACCCGTGATTCTGTCATAGAAATAGCATGGGTGATCTATTCACGGCTTAGCCTGTGAATTAAAACAAGCAATGGTGGAACGAGAGCAGCATGGGAGGATAACGACTACAGAACGACGTTGTCTAAAAGGGAAGCCCTTTAGCGATCTCCTGATATCCTTGTCACACCATATTTACAGTGTCTGATAATCTCCTTTGTCACTTTCATTTTCTCCCCCCTTTGTATAATTTCAAGTTTTTTTCCAGCCTGCTGGTAATTTTTTTAAAAAATGCAGATATGTACTTGTCCTGAAGCCTTCATAAAACATTGCTCTCTTATGTTTCATAAACAACTCTTGAGAAGGGTGAACTTCTAGGTTTCCTTATATAAGATCCTTATATTAATCTCCTCCATGGAGAGGGGGGTGGAGGAGAAGGGTGAGGGTGAGCAGCAGCACCTATTCCTAGTGATGGAATGGATGGAATGGAATCACTGGAACAGGAAGCATTGCGCACTGTCAAATTTTGTAGCAAGTTGTACTTCCCTCACTATAATGCCAATCAATAAAGCATGATTGGTGAGGCTGTAGCCCTCCAGATGATGTTAAACTCACATTCCCATCAGTTCTAGCCACTGATGGGAATGCTGTGAATAGCAATTTAGCAGCATTAAGAGGACTTATGATTCCTCCAACCCTGAAGTAAGGTCTGATCTACGTAGCCCAAGTCATGAGGTCAAACTGCAGGTGAGGTAGGCTGCATATTTCATAGAATAATAGAACTGTAGAGTTGGAAGAGACCACGTGGGCCATCCAGTCCAACCCCCTGCCATGCAGGAATACACAGTCAAAGCATCCCTGACAGATGGCCATCCACCCTCTGTTTAAAGACCTCCAAGGAAGGAGACCCCACCACGCTCCGAGGGAGTGTGCTCCACTGCCGAACGTCTCTTACTGTCAGAAAGTCCCTCCTAATGTTGAGGTGGAACCTCTGTTCCTGGAGTTGCATACATTGCTCCGTGTTCTAGTCTCTGGAGCAGCAGAAAACAAGCTTCCTCCATCCTTGTATGCTCCCTGAACTTTTTACATGAATTATTACATTTTCTGACTAAACCTTGTGGATAAATAGAACTGCTGTGCTCTGTTACTGTTTGCTACATTTAAGGGATGACCATAATTGGCTCTTAGGAAATAGTTTCCATTCTAATTAAACACACCATTGTGTGCAGCGAGCAATTGCATTTTGGAAAACAGGTGAATTTCCACACTTGACAGTGCAGTCTCCTGTATTTATAAATATCTTTTGCTATCCTGTACTTATCCTTGACCATCCTTGGAAAAACTGCTGGCTGGGGGATCTGGGAACTGTAATCCAAAATAACACTTCCAATTTCTGAATTCTTTAGGCCTGCAGTCTAATATGGTAAAGCCCAAGAATATTTTTTACCATTATCTTTAAAGGAGGTAAGGCCAAAGGAGCAAGTGTGATGTGGAAAACTTGTAACTTGGAAAAAAATGTCTGGAAACCTGACCATGCTGATTAAGTCAGGGAATGTGTGGGTCAGGCATTGCTCTGCTCTCTAGTTAAGGTGCATATCTACTGATAAATGAACATTCCTATTTAACTTTGCCAATTTCCAGATAAGATCAATTTCCTATATCTGCAGACACTCAGTCAAATGTTTTCACATCATAAATTATTCCAGAGTGCTTTTGTATTGAGTTAACATGAAAAAGTACCTCTCATTTATTTAAATGACCTTGGGAACATCTCAGACTTTCAGGTAGCTGTAAAAAATGGGACATTCTTTAGTTCCATTTAAAAGGTATATTGACAAAAGGAAATAATGGATCTAGAGATCAACAATTTGGATAACACAGTGTCTAGTTGGAGAGGAGAATTAACTGCTAATTAACTATTAATTCAGAAAATTAAATCTAAATATAACCACATTCCTGTGACATTTTCTATCTCCCATTTTCATAGTGGTGAAAGGATATGCTGATATATGAAGTTTCCTTAATCAAATTCCAGACTTAAACAGATCGTTTCTGTATGTGGCTACTCCCCAGCTTATAAAACTGTGAATGGCTATTGCTGAATTGTTGAAAATCTCTCTTCTTCATCTAGCCACTAAAACTGGAAACCAATAATACTTTTTTTTCCAAAAAAAGATCTAGTCAATGTAGCTTGAAGAATTTTGTAAATAAAATAAAATAAAGAATGAAGCTTAATGTACTTTCCTATCTGCAGAGCAAGCATTTCCCATTTGTGATCAAGCAAAATAGTAAATCAAAAGTAATCCCCTTAGTCCCATGTTATATTTGAATTTGATCTGTTATGTTCAGTACCCCCCCCACCAAAGAGAAGTTCATATTGAATTTATCACACCACCCCTACCTGTTCAACCATTTGTCTAGCTAATCATTACTGGCTGTGTTCCACCAAACATTTTACAACAAGAATCTGGTTTGGATGTGCATGCACTCCCATGTCCCATCCTGTTAGGGATAAGCTGTAGGCAGCAGAAAGAAGCTGGGAAACAGGAGTTGTGAGCAAAGCAAAAACAAAAACAAAACAAAACAAAAACAACAACAGGAAGAGTATTCTTTTGTAGGCAAATTCCCAGCTTAGATAAGAAGGGTAGGCTGGAATCTTCTCGATTGGTCCCAACTAGAGTAGAACCATTCAATCAACAGTTGAAAGGTGACTCTATACATAGCTAAATCCTACTGGTTCAATAACCTGCTCTAGTAGGGACTAGGAATATGATTTTGGTACTTATGTCAAGAAATCCTCATCATCCAGCATAGATGTCTGGACATGGCCAGTTGAGAGCCTGAAAATATATCACTGTCTCATAAGATGCTTCAATCCATACCACTGGTAACTCACGGCATGTGGGAAGAGCTGGATACAGAACTTTGAGTCCCAGTGGTTGAATCCTGACACATCCAGCATTATTGACTTAGTTTTAAAAATGGTATTAGGTGACATTTCAAAGGTTACATTCCATAATGGGGAAGCATCTTTTTTAAAAAAATATCCAAAATATCAAATGCATATAAGGAGAAATGTCATGTTTCTTCTTGTAAATGATGTTGAATATGATAATAAATGCACACCAGTTACCTACCTACCTTTCTCTCTCTCACTCACTCTTTCTTTCTTTCTTTTAGAATGATTGCTGATAGACCCCGGAAATAATGAGACGGACACATGGATTTGGTTAAAATAGGGGCACTTTATTCAACTTAACCTACTTAAACATTTCTGAAGATATCTGCAATGGGGGAGCAACCTAGTGTGGGAATTCCTGGAGCAGGAGGTCATCTCCCTGACCACCCTCCCAACTTCCCTTGGGCAAAAACCCCTGAACCCCAGGGAAAACCCATAAGCTGGATTGCTCCCCATTCAGTCTACATCTGGAAGGCTGACACAAAAGTCCTTCCGCCAAGTCACAGGACTTAAGCAGAGGGTTTATCCCTCTGGCCAGCCCCAAAGGAGATCCCTTTACCCACCTCCCAGGTCACAGGACCTAAAGCGAAAGTTCTAGATCCCCCTTTAACCTCCAAAAGGGGGAGGTGCCAAGGTGCTCACCAATCTACCAAATCTCTCCCTTTCCCTGCCAAGTGACTGCCTATTTAAGACACCACCCAAAGCCAATTGTCAAGTCCACATCCACAGTGTGGGTGACCCCAGGTAAAAGGGCAAAAATTCCTACCTGGCCCTGAAACAACCAATTATATCACACTGATTCAGCAGTGGGTGGGTGGGTTGATTGACAAAGAAAAAGAGAGAGCCAAAGCGGTGATGCCCTAAATGGGCTTCATGGTGGACCCCAGCTCTCCACACTGTGGTGCATGTGCCCCAGCCAGAACCTCAGTCTCTGTACCCAGTCCTCATCAAAAGTGCCCCCCCTAGACAGCTACACTGGCCGTGTGGATCCAAATAATTAACCAAAAAAATTTACGAAGTATAAAATATACTACTGCTGTTTTCATAAACTGTGATAAAAGCTGTTCTCTTAAGAGCTGGAAAACATAGAGACCCATGGAGGTAGATAGACTATGGCTCCCATCATCTGTCATCATTGGCTATGATGGCTAGGACTGTTCTGAATTGCACTCTAACAATGTCTAAATTTGTTGGAGCTGAGGGGAGCTGAAGTCCAAGATATCTGGAAGACACCAAAAGCTTTGCTCCCCCATCCCAAGGTCTCTGCTAAAGCCTGAAATGAGAGAGAGAGAAATGGCATTCCGGTAGAAAAGTGGCATATTCATAATAATTGGAAAGGGAAAGAGCATTTCCCTTTGCTTTTGAAAGCCACCTCTCAGCTCCCTTCATTTTGGCCATTATTGACCAAGACATTTTCCAGTACATTCTCCATCCTCCATTCCTTTCAGTTGTGCTTTGTGCAAAAGAGGCCCTAGCAGATTATATCCTTTGTTTTTCCGTTGGCTTTTTTGGGGGAAAAAATTACAAGTCTGTGACAAGAACTATTTTTGAGGAGTCTGGGCTCCACTTCATAGGCCCTAGGTGTGTTTTGAGGTAGTTGGCAGCAGCAGCAGCATATAAACTATTGGAAGCCACTTTATTTCCTGGCAATGCTAATGATTCCTGAAGTCTGATTTAGTACTGGCAGAAACAAATAAAGCTCTGGAAGGACTATTGCTAGTCACTTCAAATAAGGCAGCCTCCTTCCTCCCTTTCCAGTACATTCAAGCCCTTTAAAATCCACCTCACATGAGATCAGTAGCCTAGCCAAAGCCTGTCTCCACCTTTCTATCTCTTTGTGGCATGACAAAGATGGACAGACAGAGAGCAAAAGTTTTGTTAATACTTTGCGAGTTGTTCCAGGCCTTCAGCTTTGGAGAGCTAGGCATTTAAAAGCTTAATCAATGTGTCCTATTGAACAGCATGTGTAAACTGGCAGGCAATTAACATTTTTTTCCACTCTAAGTAAATCAAACCTTTAGAAAAAGTAGTTTATTCCTACTGGTACTTTTAAATTGCCATTCATTTCCACTTCAGTGGTCAAAGAAGGATTTGCTTAGAAAAATAATTCTCTTTTCATCAGGTGTCCAATATATATACCACAATACCACAATATTTTTAATATACTGGCAGGATTGAAAGACAAACATTCATACGTAAGTGAAAATAATTTAGAATTATCCATAATTGTGCAATCTCAGATTCAACATCCACTGCACTATAGAATCATGAAGTTACAATGTATTGAGGTGAAGAACTTCACTGCTGTTTGGTCAATGAACATAATTAGCTGATCCTCAGAAGAAAATCTGAAATTATGAAAGCCTAAAATCGCAGTTTTTGCCCCCATATTACTTACTTACTTGATAAAAATATTTTTACCCTATCCTTTACTGTGAGCTCTCATGGTAGGAAATGGACAAACTTTTATAGACAATATGAACAATTCCAGATTAAAATCAACAAATAAATTTAAACAGGAGAAAAACATACTAAACAAATTGAAACATAAAAACAAATTTAAAAGGACTAGAGTTTAAAGCCATATACACACTTTAAAGTAAATTAGGCCCCAAAGGCTTTTTTAAAAAGCCCATGGAGATTATCAGTTGCACCAAAAACCACACAAGCAGCACATGAAGATGACGTTATTGTCCCACGAACAGGACCCGGTTTTAGATGACGAGATCATCGAATGTTCCTCTTGTGTTGCAGCCATTAGTAAGGTGTCACTTTTCATTGATGGGACCTCCCCATCAATGAAAAACAATGCCTTACTAACAGCTGCAGCACAGGAGCAGCACACGATGATGACGAGGATGTCTGAAACCAGGTCCAGTTCATGGAACAGTAACATCATCCTTGCGTGCTGCTCTTGGACTTGCACGTGTCTGATAATCTCCTGTGTCTTCACCTTCAATCAAAAAGAAACCAATGATGGTGCCAATTGGCCTTCCAAAGGCAGGACATGCCACAAATGGGGCACCTATGCCCTCCTCTATTATAATATTGCCCATACTGGTAGAGTGCAGAAGAAGATCTTTCTGGTAGAATTCAATCCTTGGGCAGGCAGCTAGGGAGCAGGTATAAGAAAATATATTTCATTTATTTATTTACTAGACAAAGTCTACCTGGTGCTGGCTGGATCTGAGTCTATCATGCCAAAAGGGTCTATGTGGCCTCTTGTTCTCCTAATTCTGTTTTTAAATCTCAGAAATATTACCAGCAGTACTTCAGAGCAAGGATGAAATTCTTTCCTAACTTCCTTGCTGGAAGGAAGCAAAGAGTAATTTAGCAATTTTCTTCCCACTGCCAAAAAAATAATAAAAAAATAAATAAAAAAAATACAAAGCTGTGCACTTTGCAGAAACTATTTACATTTGGGACTTATTCTGAGCAAAATTTGGATGTAGCATTTTCCTACTGAATATAGCATTTTCTCTGCAGGAAACCACATTGTCTGTACAGAAAATATTGACTGAGATAACTACGATGGTGGAGCTCCATTATTGTGGTTATGTCTGATAAGGAAACCTCCCCAAAGCCTATCATTTCAGTCTGGCAGTATCTTAACTGAAGGGTTTTCAAGGTGCAGTAGTTGAAGGCACTGGGAAATCACCTGTCAAAAGCCTCATCTTCAGGAGCCAGTCAGTTGCCAAAAGCCTGCATGAATAAAGAGGACTTTCTCTGCTGGTAGAAAAGCAACAGGTAGGACGCAGGCTAGCCTCTCTTGGGAGATGGCCTCCTAGCATGAAACCAACCATCAAGGAGTTCTGCAGTGTGTCATATGATAAAACATTCCTTTTATTAACTAGTTGGTTGAATAAAATCAAACAATATTACATTGACATTATCAGGGGCCAGAAATACAACACTGCTACACTAGTGGAATGACAATTATAACCAATGAGTTCTTAGCTTGTGGCTAGAAAAGAGAAAACATGCAGAAAATACAGAACTGCTGAAATAGGACCCCCATACCCACAGTCCTTGGAGACTTTGCCAGTGATTGCTAATTGAAGACACTGCTTTTTGACAATGCACCCATGCCACCCACACAAGAAATAGCCCATGAACTCTTCCATTCCATTCCATTGCCTTACACTCACATTTCAAACAACATACAAAACAAATTATGATGTCCCCCTTCCATCAGCCTGGTACAGCTGGCAAGTAGCAAAGGTAGTCAACAAACAAAAGGCTGCTTGGTTTTGATGCCCAGTGATGTGGTTTACTGCAATCCATTCAAGTATCATTGAGAGAAAGAGGTTAATATAGGAAAACAAGAGTTTAGTTCATGCATCTAGAAAGCTGCTGCCTTTGGCTATCTCAGCTGAAGAGCAGTAACTACACATGTGTAAGAACAAAAATGAAAACAATTATTCTGAGTTGAAAAAGAAATTTGAAAAGATGCTGAATTCATAATACAACTAATTATTATGAGTTGCACAAAATAATACTTTGAACCAGGTAGTTTTGCACTTTGGTAATCTCAACATCAAGTAGCAATTTACAACAATGTGTCTGTAACTACCTAGTGAGGAAGTAGTCTATATCACAATGCCTACTTATGTAAAGGTACATTAGGTGCAGGGCATAACCTGTCATCTTGGCCAACAATTAGTCAGGTACTAAACAGCATTGTTTTCGCCTACATGAAATATAGCAAGTTGACAACAAATGCCCATAAATCCCAAGAGATAACAATCAACTGACAGTCCCTGTCTCATAAATAATCAGGTTCTCTGCACCTTACTTCTCCCACTCACCTCTTGCTGGGTATTATCTCTGAGAGACTATAGTCTTCATCACTACTGCTCAAAGGACCTAAACTGTCCATGAGCTTACAAAATGACTGAAGTATGTATGAGATATATTCCAGTGCTATTGTCCCTCCCCACTCTCCCAGTTTTCCCCCAATTCTGCTGATGGTGCTCTAAGGTCCTTCTAATTATCAACCTGCAGCCTGTAGTTCCAGACACCAAAACACTTTGTTACAGACTATCAGGCTTCAGAAACCAAGCACTAAAATGCCAAGGATTTGTAGACATGTGATTTGCAAACCAATTAGTGATATCAGAAAAGAGGCAGAAATCTGTTCACTGCAAGGAAGGCAGCTGGAGGCTTGGCTGAGATCTGGTCTAAAGTTGGCCTGCTTTGGAGGATCAGACTGTTTGGCAGATATTTAATGTCATTTAACTCATTCAGATAATTGGCAGCTGGAAAAAAAATATGTAGGCTTCTGTAAATGTTTTTTTTTTTTTTTAAATGCCACTTAGTGTTTCTGAAGTCCATTACTCAATGCTTTATTTTAGTTCCGCATGAAATCTTGGGACACGTTCAGAAAAGCATCTCCCTATGCAGCCTTGCCTGATCACAGGCTACCAACAAGCAAGAAGGTTTATGTGTTATTTTGAAGGTATGTGCTTTTGAGTATATGTGCTTCCTGAAAGTATGTGAAATGTATGTGAAATGTGAACCTTCCTATTTCCTAATTACCTGGTGGGATGAGCAGCAGGGAAGTCTCCTTAAGGTTGTCTGATCAATTCCTCCATGAACCCTGGAATGTTTCATTAACAAAGTCTCAAGTGCAAGGTGTCCTAGCCTGGGAAGTCTGCTTTCCAAAACATTTGAAAGCCATACTAAGGTCTTAGGTAATTTGGAAAACTATACCTTTCAAGATCCCTGATGTGAAAACAGAATTCCTGACAACATGGAGACTAAAGGTGGGTGAAAGACTTTTTTTATATGTCAAGCGGGAAAAAAACCTTTGGAAGACATCCATTTGATAAGTAATTTGGTCAAACATTATGAGTGAAAAAGTTTCATGTTCTGCACCAGTAACTGTAAGATCCACTGACATAATTAATGAATTTGTTAGCTTAGGCATATGAAAACTAAACGTATTGCCACCATTGATCCTTACAAGTAAAGGTTAGCCTCATATTTAAATCTGTCATCAGCACCCCACAGATTATTGTGGGACTTCATTGTGCAGGAAATTCAAAAAACAAAAATAAGACAGAAAAACTTTTAAAAAGCACAAGGACACACTTTAAAGGCCCCAAGTAACCCAGGGAGGGTCATAAAAAGTTTATCACTTACCTGGCTGTTGTGATCTCACCTGGACGTGTTCATGCCATTGACGCTGCATTGACATGAGTACAATGGCATGAGGTTTCACACACAGGCAATGCTGGCACACAAGCAACACGGGGATCTATTGACAGCTTCAGTCGTCAATAAAAAACTACAGGTTTTCGCAGGGACATAACCGCGAAAGGGCGACATCATCTGATATGCATGCCCTTTCGCAGTTATGTGGCATCATTATGATGCCATATTCTATGCGTCTGATAAAGTCCAGAGAAGGATGCACTATTTGCACAATATATCCTGGGATATGACCATGTAGACAGAATAGTGTGATGGAGGCTGCTTTGATACTGCTGAAACAATGCAGTTTGACATCGCTTTAACTGCTATGGCTCAATGCTATGGAGTTCTGGTATTTGTAGTCTTGTGAGATATTTAGCCTTCTCTATCAGAGAGCTCTGGAGACACAACAAACTACAAAACCCAACATTCCACAAGGTGGAGTTATGATAGTTAAAGTGGTGTCAAACTGCATTATTTCTGCAATGTAGCAGCAGTCTGAGAAAACTAAGCCTGAAGCTATTCACACAGCTCTGAACAGAACCTTGCATTGCTTGCAGGACTATTTTAAGATGCCTCACTGTAATGAGATTCTGAAGATTTTCATAAGTGGCAGTGATAGGATGATGCACTGGGATCCCAAGCAACCTGTTAACACTGCTCAGTTACGTATTGCCTCGACATTTCTTTGCATTCATTCTTTTTCAGAATAACTTTCCATGCTCTGGAGCCTTGATGTGATCTGTATGCTTAAAAATGCCATTGGAATGTCATGCTTCATCAAAGTTAAGCTGCCACCTCTTGAAGCTAAGTGGAGAGGCAGAACAATAGTTTGGCACTAGTTTAGCAGTTTGAACTAAGATATTGTTCAGAAAGAGGAAGAGTCATGGGGCTGGGAGTCATTTCAAGGTGAATCCTCTCTAGGAGAAGCTTCTTCAAGAATCTGATGCAGAAATATTGGACTTGTATGCCGCAAGAGTGCACATTTGCTTCCAGTTGGTTCCAGTGCTTCTGTACTTGCAAACATTCATCCTCTTTGGCTAACCAAATAAAGTTTATTGTGCACTTGCAAGTACTCTAAATATTACAAGGACAACATGAATAAAAATGTAGTGTTCCTAAAGTTTAGTGCCCCTAAATAAAACCATTCTCTCTCTGGCTTTTCTTCGCAAATGAAGATTCAGGAAGGACTCATCCCGCACTTTCTGCAAGTGCGCTGATGACTAAAAAGGCCAATCCAAGATAAACAAGTCTGGTTGCAGAAAGCACAGCAGAAGGTCTCCATGGGTGATGTTTCCAGGTTGTGATTCTTTCTGCATTGTCATTTCTCTTGAAGACTTGTTCAGCGTGAGTTCTCAAATAAGGCTGCAGCATTGTGGATAGTGCGTCTCCATGCCTCCCGATGTGAGGCTAGGGCGGACCATTGTTGGTGATCATAGAATCATAGAATCATAGAATTGGAAGAGACCTCAAGGGCCATCCAGTCCAACCCCCTGCCATGCAGGAATACACAATCAAATCATTCCTGGCAGATGGCTATCCAGCCTCTGTTTAAAAGTCTCCAAAGGAGACTCCACCACACTACGAGGCAGTGTATTCCACTTCTGAACAGCTCTTAAGGGCACCAGGATGGGGGACACCTATTATACATACATTTACCATTCACCATTTACTGCACTTGTTTAATCACAGTCCACCTAATCTCACTTGCCAGAACACATGGTTTGCATTAGATATTTTTACTTCTGAGGTCTTGGGTGTCTTTTTGCCAAAATTCATGAAATATTATTGCTGCTTTTTTCATTTACATTTTAAAATTTACTTCAGCCTGTGATGTTGTTTCAGGTAGTCCTTGTATCACTTTTTTGGAGTGCCCCTCTTATGCTGACCCATGGCGAGTTCACCGTAGAGTACTATTTTGGGGAGGCGATGGTCCTCCATCCTAGAAACATGCCCTGCCCAGCACAGCTGTGTTCTCAATGCTGCCTATTCGTTTCTGGGCACAGTACAAGGTGTTGGTTATAACCTTTAAAGCCCTGCATGGCTTGGGTCCAACTTATCTCCGGGACTGCCTCCTCCCGTACAACCCTCCCCGCGCACTTTGGTCCTCTGGGAGGAATCTGTTACAGCCTATGAAAACAAGGCTGTCGGTGACGTCCCAGAGGGCCTTCTCTACTGCTGCTCCCAGATTATGGAATGGCCTGCCAAACGAGATCCGTCTTATTAACACCTTAGACAGCTTTAAAAAATCTGTCAAGACGGATCTTTTCTGGCAGGCCTTTCCTGAATAACTATCCCGGCCCAAGACTCGGCTGTCCTCCCTGAGCTGTAATCAGATTTTTAAAATATTTTTTTAAAACTATTGTATGTTTTAATCTTTTTTTCTAATTTATATATTTTTAATTACTGTATGTTTTTAATCTTTTATAATTTAATATTATTTTAAGGGGTGGGTGGGCTAGGGTACTGGGACTATGGAGTTTTTATATTGTAAGCCGCCCCGATTGCGTTGCAGAGGGGCGGGATAGAAATAAAATTGTATTATTATTATTATTATTATCAATATCATGGCCTCAATGCTGGTGATCTTTGCTTGCTCAAGGACAGCAACATTCATCACACAGTCAATCCAGTGTATATTTAGGATTGTGCATATACAGCGCTGATGAAAGCGTTCGAGGAGTTGTAAGTGTTGGCGATAGGTGACCCATATTTCAGACCCGTAAAGGAGAATAGACAGTACAATGGCTCTATACACACTGATTTTTGTGCTTCGCCTCAGGTGTTTGTTACTCCAGACTCTTTTGTAAAGTCTTCCAAATGCACTATATGCCTTTGCTAATCTGTGATCGATCTCTTTGTCAATCTTGGCATCTGAGGAGATGATGCTTCCCAGGTAGGTGAACTGCTGAATGAACTTAAGCACAGATTTGCCTACGGCAATTTGGAGATGGTGGTACCTCCTGGATTACCCATGGAATTCTCAACAGCTAACAAAGTGAAGAAGTCCTAGTGGATGGTTAATTCTTATTTATTTATTTGCATGTGGTGCTGTCTAAATCTGGCACAATGTAAAGTTCTGAAAGTGTGCTTAATGCAGAATCTGGTCTGCTTGAGTGGAAGGACAGAGATGGCTCCATCAGGAGTGGTGGCAGGGAATTTTACCACTGCTACCACCCCTAGCTGATCAGTGTTCATGGGGGTCAAAGGCTGGAGCTGTGCCTGGGCATTGCCTGGAAGCCATTGCTCTGCATGCAAACCTCTTGTATAAGGCAGCATAGGATGCCTCACACAACATTATAAAATGGAGATATGTTAGTGTAATCCCCCTATCCCCAGTTATACTAGTGTAACTAGCTCAACAGAATTAAAAACTGGTTAGCATCTGGGAACCTTCCTGTGCTAAACAAATGGAACTCTAAATTCAAATGGTTTTCTGGCTAGACCTGTTTTAGGCCTTACCATACCTTTACAAACTAAATGTATGCCTTAAAGCATCACTAATATTTAGGGCTCATCTACATGGGCCAGAATACTTCCCATGGATCAAGCTCATTCCTCCCTTGTTACCAGTATGAAACAGGATGGAGTACAGACTGTCACTGCAGCTACCGCCACCTGTGTCCCACTCTCCTGATCCCGGAGCATGTAAGCAAGGCTCCCTGCATGTGACCAGCCTGGTTGGTTTTAGGACATTTCACTTAATATAAATACTAAAATCCCTACATGATTTTGATGACAATTTGATGATACCATGCAACTCATTGGATAAATAAAGTGGGGAGCTGTCATCTTTCAATATGGAAGGAAGATGACTTCCAAATAATGCAAACTTCTGTCCCACATTGCAATCCTATAATACTTACACAGGAGTAAATCTAATTGAACTCCATGGGGCTTACATCTAAGTAGTGATGCATGGCTTGCACTATCAGTAATTGAATTTTCTTTTGATGAGTGGTATGAGTGTTTACATTTATTTATTTCTTGTATTTTTCTTGACAGGAAAAACAATTCTTTTACAATAGGATGCATCAAGAACAATGTTTTATTTTTAAAAGATTCCTGAAACTAGGGCTGAAATCTATGCAAATTTTCTGGGGAGTATTTTCCATTGAAATGATTGTGTCTTACTTCTGAGCAGGTGCTGTAGGTTTTTATCCAACTATAGGATCTTCTAAAGAAACATCCAATAACCATTTAATTCTATGGTTATGGATGCTTGAGGAGTTAGGAATTTGTGAATCTAAGCAGCACCGACTGATTTTTCCTGAACTAATATCCAGATTAGAATTTATTCAATTTTCTGTGCAGAAAATAAAATTTCTATAGCATTTCTTCACAGAATATCATGGATTTTTCACAGAAAAATGTTTTTATGTTGAAAAACCTGTCTGCATGTGTTGCAAAAGAAGTGCCTAACTGTGAATACACATTAAAAAATATGCAGTTTTTGAGGACTTTCTTGCAGGTGGGGAGGAAAATGGGAAAATTATTCATTCTTGCCAATGACTACAAAATTTGCAAAGAAATATGTCCCTCTGCCTTAGCAAGTACACCTGGCAGACAGTAAGTAGATATTCTTTAATATGAATTAGATGACTAAAATAAAATTTGGTAGGTTGGCAGTAGAAGTGCTATGTCTTACTGAAGATGGTATATATTTATAGAATGTTAATGTAATGAAACGTAGGAAAATAAAAGTAAATTATTTAGGTGCCTATAACCGGCCACAGGCACATGATGTCAGATGTATTAATTTACCAAATTAGAACAAACACCTGTTCCTTTTAATAAAATGTTTATTCTGAGTAACAGTACTCCAATTTGTTTGGTCACAAGATGCTGAATTTTCAGTCATACATTCAATATACTTTCTTACAGCACAAGGCAATTTCATATCCCACTGGGCCATCTAAATCGCCTTGTAGCTTTAATGAGCCTGACATAAAATTTCCACCAGTGAAGTGGCTATGAAGAATAAATAGAAAGTTTCTGCTTTTTTTCTGACACATATTTAAGGGTTTAGTTTTAGTTTAAAAACAGGTTGATTTGGGTTTTTTTTTAACTTTAGAAAAGTTCAAATACACACGTAGACAACCCAACTATTGTGTTTAAGGGGAAAGAAACAAATCAAGCTGCTACTCTATAGACACTTATCTGGAAGCCACACCAACGGAACATAATAGGACTTACTTCTAACTTACTTCTGTGTAATATTGCAGTTTTAACTGCTTATGTATCTCTACTCAGAAGTAAGCCCTATCAAGATGAACAGTTTTTGATATTTTTCTCTCTCTGCACAGTAGTGTAAATGCAGAGAAATACAATGAATGAACCAGCATGGCATAGTGATTTGAGCATTGGACTATGACTATGGAGACTAGGGTACAAATCCTTGCTTGGCCATTGTAACCCACTTGGTGACCTTGGACAAGTAACACTCTCTCAGCTCAAAGGGAGGCAATGGCAAAACCCTCTAAACAAATCTTGCTAAGAAAACCCAGTGATAGGTTTGCCTTAGTGTTGTCATAAGTTGGAAATGACTTGAAGGTACACAACGACACAATATGTTACTCTCAAAGTAGCCTGTATTCAAGCACTACCTGTTTCCACACAACCACTGATAATGGGGATATTAGAGAAATTTGAGAAAGTGCAAAGTGTGTTAATAAAATAATTAAAATAACTAAATAATTAAAAAAATAATAACACCTTTCTGATCTCACAGACAGAAAAAAAATGCTACCTCCTACAATACCTCATTATACCAGGTATGCCCTTGCCACCAGGCAAATATGTTGCACAGTCCTTGGCCAAACATTAGCAACTGTCCAGTGGCATAAAAAAAACCACTATAATTTTGTGATTAGTAGGCCCTGGTAGACAGTTTGATTTTAGCTGGCAGTTCAAGCCCAGGAACAGGTTGGTATTTGCAAACAAACTTAGCTGATAACAGTTTGGTTGTACAGTCAGCCCTCCACATTCATGAGGTTTAGGGGTGGAGCACCACCATGAAAGTGAAAAAAACTTTGAATAAATTAAGCCCCGACCCAAACATGCTGTACACTTCTCTCCCACCAACAGCACTGTAGGAAACTTACTTTCCTGTAAGTTTTCTGTGGGATTTGTACAGGCTGTGAGGCTGTGTTCTGGAAGAGTTTATTTCTGATGTTTCACCTACATCTGTGGCTGGCATCTTCAGAGAATGGATGGGTAGGAGTATGTGTGGGATTTATATACTGTGAGCCCCTGTTGGAGAGGATATGTAAATCTGTGTATTGAATGGCTAGTTTCTGGGTGGAGATATGTAAGGACGATTAGAGGAGGATTAAGAGGATAGTCTGGGTAGAATTTGTTGTTGAGGGGTCCAGTTCTACCCAGTGGTGGTACTGCGGTGGTGAAGAAAGGCAGAACCACACCAGGTGCAGGGGTGACACCAGCCTTAGTAACAACTTGCTAGGAGGGGGTGCTGGAACTCATCAGCTAAAGGACTGTGATACTTCTGTCTGCTGTAGACCATCTGCTGCATCAATTGCCACCAATACAGCTTATTTTAGCAGTGGTACATGTCACTGATAGGTACCAAAGTCTTTGAGAGGGCTGTAACACAACCAGTTCCAGCCCAGGACATTCATGGGTAACCATGCAAAACATATATCTAAATATAAGGTAGAAAAGTATGATAATCTTCAGATTTCAGACTAAATGGATGAGGGGCAGAGAGCTGATGCTTTCCAAAGGCCCCTATGTGAGTTCATAGTTGAACAAAGACCTGAACCAAGAAACACTGATAAACAAACAAACAAAAAAGCAGAAAATTTGGTAGATTTTGTAGAATAAACAAAGATTAGCAATGATGAAAACTGTGTGACTTGTTAACGGGATATCTAATAAGACCAAGCAACTGGCTGTCCTTAACCTCTAGCTACACCTTTGAGTGTTGAGGGGTGCTCTCATCAAAATTGTCAAAATTATCTAAACACTAGCAAATGGGTCTTATCAACAGCTGCATAGATTTCTACTGCTGTCACTGGCTACATCTATGAACTTTAGCATAACTTGACTGTTTATTACCTTAGTGCTCTTGATTAGTTCTTGTAAAAATATCATACATCCAAAAATATGCTGTGTACATTTTCCAAAGTCATTTCATTTAGTTGTTTGACAAGCACAGCTGATATTCTTGCCTGTCTGGAAAATACCCATATGAAATTAGATCACAGAACCTCCAAAATAAGAAGACCCTTTCTATCTAGATTCAACCCATATGAAAGACTTTACCACAAAAAGCTTTTAATGTATGGTCAAAGCTAAGCAAATACTCTGGAGACTTTAGAGGCAACAGCTTAATAAAATGGTCTATAAAACACCAGAGTTTGTCAGTTTGTGTTTTTATCTGCATTTATTTATGGTCAGTATAAATACAATATGCACAGCCATGCCTCCTAACTCAATATCAAAAGACAAACCTTGCTTCCTGATATGGATACATACACAAAAAGCAGGAGAACAGGGTTTTATATCATGTTCTGGAAAGTGCCACATACTGTTTTATGCTACTTTTAAAAACCTAAAAGAGATATTATTAATCTCCTGAACCATACACACAATACTTAAATGAAACAAGATCTCGCCTCACTTTAAGGAGTTTATTCTATCTACTATGAAGTTTGTCCATTTTCAGGTTCCTGTTTTATGTTTAGTTCTACCAAAACTTGGAATGACCAAGCAGTAATATTATAATGGAGGATGGAAGCAGACCCAACATCAAAAATTATATTTTACTTAATATGTGTGTGTGTGTGTGTGTGTGTATGTATGTGTAGACCCTGTAATGCTCACATACCTTACCCAAGATAAAGAACTCTAGATTTATAGATAACAAAATATACTTTCTTGGGTTGAGACATGAGAACAGATCCTGAGTCATAAAAAATCATGGAAGGCTTTATGAACCTTCTTATAAAATAAAAAAGACCAATCTTCAGAGAGCAGTAGACACCAGGTAGCTTATATGCGGCCAGTTGTACACAGCAGCTATCACAGGCAATAATATCTGCTGGAAGCTCAAATAGAAATCAAGATCTTAACACTTGTGCTGGAGCAGCTCAAAAGATACAGCCCTCTAGAGAGGAGCCATGCATAGCAGAACTGATCCCAAGGATGCATCACAACAGGAGATCCATGGCTGTGATATTGCATATTATACTATCTTTTCAAACCTTCCCACAGGAAGACAAAGATAATGTCTAGGCTTGTCTTTAGAGTTACCCTAATTATTTTTTTCTGTGTGAGTTAATCATCAAACAATTTAGATAGAGCCTTGTGTATGATGCAAATGAAATGCACTTAAAAGTAACGGATCCAGTGGTAGCCTGTAGTCTAGTCTGGGTCCAACAGTGTAATCAATGGGTTGTACAATGGTCTTAATTACAGTTGTGCCTACTGTCTTTATTTTAGTGGTATTAATTTTCCCCATTGCTTGGTCTTTTTCAAAATTCAAAAAGCTTTGCTATGTCACATGTCATCATTTGGGAGCTGCAGGAATGCTACTTTTCATACAGCTCTGGTAATGCCTAGTTCAAACCTGTTGAAGTCTAAGAAGCATTTTGAAACATGGGAATTTTCTAATATCTGAAGAATCCTTCAAATAAAGTTATTATGATTGTTAGACAAGTAAGATATCAGTACCCCAAACTGACAGTGTATAGTATGAGGGGAGGCTAAACTTTATCAATAGTGGGTAGTATCCAACAGAATACACCTAGTTACCATTATGGGTAAAAACTGCCTGCATACCGTTCTTCACTATGTTGAGAGGAGGGGCTTGTCTACACTAAGGAAATAAACTGAATTCACCCTGTCCCCAGTGCAATGTGTCCAGATGACACATGCAGCAAATCTGCTTCATTAAGCCATTAATCCTGTTTAAGAGAAACTGCAGAAAACTCCAGAGTGCCTTTTGGTGTCTGGACAGCTGGATCAGGTTCAGTTCAGCCTGATCCAGTTGTCCACATGCAAGTGCACTCCCATCTCCATTACCATTTGCTGAAAAGCACAGGGAAAGGGATGGATTCTCTTTAGAGCTACCGCTGCCTCACCAGCCATTCAGCATTTTGCAAGAGCCTGGCTGGCACTATTGTTTCTGCTGAGGTCAGAATGGGGTGCATGTGCAATCAACAAGGAGTGGGTAGAGTGACCCCCCTACTTGTTGATCACATGTTTGGGTGCCCTGTTCTGACCTCAGCAGAGGTGATGGCACTGGCCAGGCTCTCACAGAAAGCTGTTTGAGTCAGCAGCAGTGGTGGCACCAGGACAAGGGGGACAGCCCAGTGGGGTTGATGAAGTATCAATCTGGCTGGTCCAGCTGGACTCTGACATGGATTCGCCTTTGGTACATGTGGCCACCATTATGTTGAATTTCTCTAGACTGGCCCCTCTAAGGTGCTAATGTAGTTGAGCCCTAGGCATGCAAAATTTTGCTTATTTCATTCTTCATTTGAAGAACTAATAATTTCAAGTTTTTCTCATTTCTGGGTGAAATTGCAATAGTTTTTATGTAACTTTCAATAATTTTTCACATTTGGGACTTTTTTGAAAATGTGTAGAAAACTGGGTTTTGTGCCCTTGAAGAAAATCACCTCTTTAGGATTCAATAGGTCAAGATTCAGCTGAGTAAAACAACAGTTTTAGATAGAGACAGCACCAGGCACAAACTGAGAGCTGAACTATAACAGTTTTCTGTGATGTCCCATAGGCAAGGGGGAATCCTGTTAGTGACATACGCTGGGATAAGCTGGGGACAATAAGGACCTCATTTTTTAACCCCTAGTGATACTTTTTTTTTTTTACTAAAACTCTTCTCAAAACAAGGAGCAACTAATCTTAGCAATTTTCTTCCAACTGTGAGAAAATCTTCAAACAACCAGTTTTCAAAACTGATTCACAATTGGGACTTATGCCGTACAAAATTTGCACATTTCTGTGGCATTTCTGTGCAGGAAACAGCTTTTTCTGTGCAGAAAAGGTTGCTTTCTTTGTGAAGCAACCATGTGCAAATTTGGCACAGAGTAAGTCCCCCATATGTATCATTTTCTGCACAAGAAACAGCTTTTCTGTGTAGAAAATAATATATTGCGCAGAAAGAACAATTCCTTGTGCAGAAAATGCTCTTTTCTGCACAAAACTTTAGTGTGAACATTTTGTGCAGAATATGTCCTAACTGAAAAGATTTTCACAAATACAGGTTTCTTCTCTCAATGCTTGAAAAAGATGTTTTTCAACCATTTTTTAAAAAATTGAATATTTTTTTCATCATCAAGAATCCCATCCCTGTAAGGAAGGTAGCGTCCCTGGAGATAGAGCATGTCCCCCATGGCACTATAGTGACTGAGGGAGGTGCTGGAGCAGTGCTGGGCTGCTGTTTTGCAGTCAAGAAATAAAAGAAGACATTGCTGAAATAAGAGAACACATTGATGCAATGCATACTTGGTGGAGACCTGAAAAAGTGCTATAATCTCTCACTGTTTGGCTACAAAACTACAGCCACCTATTGTTAACATCCCCACCTCCCCTGACTATTGCATGGCTTGGGATAGATGTGTGTGTGTGGGTGCGCGCACAATTTTCTGCTAGAGATGTTGACTTTTGCATTATATTTTGCCTACTACATGTAGGATTTCAATCATTGTGGGTTTTGTTTGTTTGTTTTGGCCTGGAGGTAGTTTTCACATGATGGAACATTCAAAACTGATATCTCACATTTGCAGGCTGAAGTTGTGAAGTCCACTTAGCCACCCAGAAGTCTGCCACCTTGTTTTCTGCATGTGTCAACCAGGCTACAATCACTGGTGACAACTTGAGATGTAGCAAATCTTCCTTGTTTAAATTCAGCCAGACAGGAAATTGGTTGGGAAAGATTAGTTTCATGTTCAGTTACTTATTGTTATCACCAATTAGCTGTTATCAACACAGAGGAAGAAAAATATTTTATGAAGACAACCTTAGGGGAGGGAAATCATACAATACCAATGCTTTCTTCAGAGAATAGGCAAAACTCCAGTATCATTATCTCAGTGAGCAAGGGTGTGTTCTGGACCTGACATGAAAACTGAACCATTAAAACCTTGATATCCAACTGAGTCAAAATGAATCAGAAGGCACTGAGGGGAATATGAGATTTTTCTTTTTCACATGCTAGAAAAGGAAGTCTACTTTGTACAATATGCTCCACATATTCTTCAAGATGGAACTGACCTGTAATTCACAAGCAGGAAAGTTAGTGTGTGGAATTGGTCAGGCAGAGAGCCCATTGCTCTGGGCCTTACTCTTGAGAAGACATGCATACCATTGAGCTGTGCTTTGTATGAGCCATGGGGAAATATCCATTTTAGGAAGAATTATTTGCTTGGGTGCTGTCAGTTCTGCTTATAATCTTGTACATGAACAACACTAACTTAACAAGCTAATATACTATTTAGTAGATAGACTTCAACACCTTGAAAAGCTCCTTTAAAATCTGGACTAAAACCCAGGGTGGATTCCAACCCCCTCCAAACAATTAGAAGCCAACAGATGCTGCTGTTCCCAACTATTCTTAATTCCCATAGTTACATATTTTATTTTAATAGCAGTAGCACTTCTATTTCTATACCACTTATCGGTGCCAAAGCACTCCCTAAGCAGTTTACAATGTGTTAGCTAATTGCCTCCAACAAGCTGGGTACTCATTTTACCAACCTATGGAAGGATGGAAGGCTGAGTCAACTTTGGAGCCCTCTGGGATCAAACTTGTAACATTGTGGCTGCAGTACTGGCATTTAACCACTGCGCCACCATTTTATTTTAATGTTTTTTGCAAGATTGCCAAGACACAAATGATTAAGCTTTCCATACCTGCTCCTTTTCACCATTGGTCCTGCAGCCAAATAAAGGTTGTGATATATCATTTTATTTATCTGAGTTTCATATTCCTCCTTCCCCCTTTTGTAAAGAAACTGAGAAGTTCACCCTCCACAAGAGTTGTTTAGGAAATTTAAGAGAGCAATGTTTTATGAAGGGTTCAGGATGAGCACATACGTGAATTTCCAGATTTGCTAGGAGGGGTAAAAACAGCTACTCCAGCCCTATTGTAAATAGATGAGACAATAATGGGCTGCAGAAGATCATTTTTGGCTCCATATTTAGCACTCATCTCTGCTCAGTTTGTAAAGAGCAGGATTGAAATATTGCCAAAAATTTTCTTCAATATGAAGGAACGTATTGGCTGTTTCTACAATGTTTAGAACAGATATGCTAAATTATAGTATCTTCCTACAAACACTGCAAATAAATAGGAAAATTGCAGTATTTCCACATGGGAGAATTCAGTGCCCCTTAACACCTTGTATTTATCAGCAATGAAACCGGAAAAGTTATCTTTTTGATTTCTGCATCTCTCTATATCTCCCATCCAGAATGGGCATTGGTCATACTCTCTGTGGGGTGCTGGGATCTATATTTCAATACTAACTTTCCCAAGCTTTAATAAGGTACTGTTTAGGCTCTATCTGCTGCTAGTTGTCTGTCTGACTCTCTTCTAATTGGTTGTGTGATTGAAGTGCACTAGTACCTCTATAGACTACTAGTAACATGGCTCCCATAAGGGGGGGGGAATGACAGGACTCTAGCCTGGGGGCCTGAGGGCCTGGGGACCTGGGATTAGAGGGCCTGGGAGAGGGGGGGCAATATGATATTTTTAGTTTTTATTATGTAAATCCATTTAGTTTTAGATAGATAGATAGATAGATAGTTTTATATATATATATATATATATATATATATATATATATATTTAATGTCATCATTTAAACTGACTTATTTTAATTTTTATCCTAAATCCTGTAGAGCAGCTCACTGCCCTTAACCTTAGCAATAGGTAGGGGCCCCACCAAAGATCCTGGCCTGGGAGGCCACTTCAGGATTTGGGGGCCATGACTAGTAATGACTAGGTCTGCCCTTGGACTTGGTTCAGAAGCTGCAGCTAATGTCATAGGCAGGATGTTTAGTGAAGCAGCAATCTATGTACAGTACATAATATACTTGTGCTGAAAAAAATTGCACTGACTTCCTGTAAACTACCAAACCCTGTTCAAACTTCTGCTATTAGCACTCTGAGAACAAGATCCGTAGCATACCATCTTCCCCTCTACATGCCAATGAATATCTGAGATCTTCACTGGTGGATTTATTGGTTGTACTGAAATGAACAGAATGGCATCATTTGCTGAAGCAGATGCAAATGTTTTCACAGTGGCACCACAACACTTTGGAAGATTCCTTTGTATGTTTTGAGATGAAGGAGATTATCAGATGTGGCTAATGTGGTGCCATAATGATGCCAGAGGAACACAAAAGGACACCAATATCAGATGACGCTGTTCTTTTGTGTTCCGCTGGCATCATTATAGTGGTTCTTTTATTGACAGGCCGAGCCGTCAATAGATCCCCTGTTGTGATTCGGTGCCAGCATTGCCAGCATGTGAAACATCAGGCCATTTAACTCTCAGGAATGCAGCGTCAATGGGTGGTCCTGTCAGAACACTTCCGTGTGAGATAATGACATCCAGGTAAGTAACACACTTTTTATGACCCTCCCTGGGTTACTTGTGAGTTTTAAAGTGTGTTTTTGTGCTTGGTATAACTTTTTTTTGGGGGGGGGTTATTTAATTTTTTTTAATTTCCCCCACTTGCATCTTCTTGTGAGAATGGGAGGGATTTCAGTCCAGGAACTGAATGGAGCTCTTCATTTCTGGACTGCCTTATGATGCGAGACAAGGTAAGTGCGGTGGGGAGGGTTATTGTGCCGGAACGGGGCAGGATTTGGAGATTGTTGACAGGAACGCTTTTTGCTTGTCTGATAATCTCTGAAGAAACCATGCTAAGTTTTAAATGCCTATTTTAAAATGTGCTTATTTACACAGGCCTTCCCCAGCTGGTAATAATTGTTTCTTCACACTATTTGCATATTGTTAATTAATTATAAATACTTTAAAATTGTTTTGTATTTACTTTTATAGTGTCTTCTACAAGTCTTTTTAAAAAAATATAAACTAAAAACCACTGAGATATTATTATATCAAGTGGTATATCCAATAGGAGCCAGCATGGTATAGTAGTTTTTGTGCTGGATGAGGACTCCAGAAGATCAGGATTCAAATCTCCACTCAGCTATGGAAGCCCACAGGTCACACTCTCCCAGCCTTACAGAAAGGCAATGGCCAACCTCCTCTGAAGAAATCTTGAAAAATAATAATAACCATAAGATAGGATTGTCATAAATCATAGTTTGAAGTCCAGCTGCCATTGCTCTGGATTCTGAGAAGAAGAACAGCAGCCAGACACAGCACCATCATGCCTTGATTCCAGCAGCTGAGGAAAGGCCATCCCTCCATATCAACTGCCATTGCTCTTGCCCCTGAGGGAGAGAATAGCAGCCAGCATTTGCTGGGCTTAATCTCCTCTCTCACTGGCAATCCCCATTCTTTGGAGATTTTCACATGCCTAAAATATCCCTCGGAGAAATCGGGACAAAAATATTTTTGTCCCGGAAGCAGCGTCGTGGTTCGCACGCCCAGTTCCCTCTCCCGATATGCCCTCGTCATCACGCTGGGTTATTTCTTCCCTCTTCCAGAATATTTTATTAACGGCGAACTCCCGTTAGTAAAATATTCCAGAAGAGGGAAGAAATAACCCAGCGTGACGATGAGGGCATATCAGGAGAGGGAACTGGGCATGTGAACCGCGGCGCTGCTTCTGGGACAGAAATATTCCTGTTCCGATTTCTCTGAGGGATATTTTAGGCATGTGAAAATCTCCTTTCTGTTTTGGGTCTTTTTAGATTGTAAACTTGATGGCAGGGAATTGTCAAATTAATAATTTGTAAGCTGTGCAGGGAGCCTTTCTGGCTGAAGGGCAGGGTATAAATACTCTGAATAAACATACATACATACACACATACACACATACATACCAGAAATAAAACATTTAGAAATATATAAAATAAGTTGGTTTCCTCCCTATGCACTCTCATTAGTAATATCATTCTGTGTCCCCTAGCTATCTGAGGGCAGAAGGAGGAGATAGTAGAAAAAGATTAGGAGTTTCAGCTGCTGCCATTCTCTTTTTGCCTCCTAAAGCATACATGTGATCAAACACAATCTTCTATGTGTCTATTTCAGATGACATGCTCTATTGTACACAAAGTGGTCTCTCTGTCTTTTTTTATGCTAGCAGATCTGGGGTGTGTAATATTGAAAATAAAATGCATTTTGTAGAAGTTGTACTATTATGGAACATTTCTTTACATAAATGCATGTGTGTGCATTTGTGTACATAAATGGGTGCTTCTTTCCACTTCTCCTTTGTATAATTTATATCTCTTTCTTTCTTCTCCATCAATTTCAAAGTTTTCCATAGGCATACATGTCAACATCTTCATAAATTTCAAAACAGAGAATATCCAGTACCAGTAAACCTTTCAGCAAATTTTACTAACATCTCTAATAGTGTACTATAATGCCAGTGCTATGTGTACCACAGGGGACAGAGAAGAAATCCTTTCTGATGAGAATAATGTCTAGCTCATCATTTGAGGGCCTGATTGGAATAGACTGATGGAGCATTGGCTGCTAATAAAACTGAAATCTAATAAAATCTCAGAAAATAGTAAATCCTGCAGAATAAATTACGAAAAACAATGAGAATTCTGCACATCCAGTCATGTGAATGATTTAGGTAAGCTATAGATTTTCTTTCCTTTTTCTTTTCTTTCTTCATGTAAATTTGGGTGTTCAGATTTCCTTCCTTCCTTCCTTCCTTCCTTCCTTCCTTCCTTCCTCAATTTGTTTTGATTTTTCATGGAATATAGCTATTACTGGCCTTTTTATTTGCAGCCTTAGTCCAATTTATAGACCCCTTCACAACAGGTTGAAGGACTGTTAGTGGAGCAGATCTCATGGTTTCCCTTTTGCCATAAGGGTGCTCTAAGTTTAATGGCAGATATGTTGGGACAAAGGGGCCTAATGGCTAGTTGTCCCTGACCCCAAAGGATTTTCTGAAGGGATTGCCCCAATTTCATAACCTCACAAAAAAGGCACCTGTGATTGGGGACTATCAGAGCTTCACTGAGCTGAATAGATTATCACTAGACAGAGTCACAATCACTGAGTTAGTTTTCTCTACTTGGCTCACAACTGAATTTTGATAATATGGGCTGGTATTTTCAATGCTGCTGAGAAGACTAGGCTGCCTAATATCTATCCAGACAAACAGTAACTGTAATTGATTGGAAACTCAAAGCTACAATTTATATGATGAGTGTCCTGTTTAGGGGACAAGGTTAATTATGTCATTACCTCAAGCAAATGTCAGGCAAATAGTTATATCAAATAAGTATGAACATTGCTTTAAATAAAGCGCTCCATTATTGGTAATAGCATCTATAGATGTAGTACGTTTCAAAGATTAAGGATGCTGATTAGCATTTTTCAAAACACTTTGCAAACAAATGTACTATAACGAATAAACCCACAGGCCAAGAAGGTTTAATTATTTGGTTTAAATGAACAGTAAGTGACCTTGAATGTTATATACTCTTTGAGGTTAAACATTTGTGGTTGATAAATATGGGAAGCTGTATTCCTGCAGTCAGAACAGGTTAGATACCAGAGCTGGGACAGAGCAAACAATTTACATTATGTAATTGACTGGCTGAATTTTTATCTGTTTATTGCTGGGAACACAAAACTCGGCAGTGATATTTCCAGTTTTCAAAAGGCTTTAAGCAAACAGTTCTCAGTTTTCAGACAGCTTTGTGATTTACACTGGTATACAGATTCTCTTGCTCTTCAGTTACATTTTGTGATTATTGCTGTTTTTAGACTTCAGTTCTCTGCATACTTTCCAGGGAGTAATTCCCACTGAGGAGAGCAAGACTTACATCTCAGTAAATATGCCTAAGGTTTTGTTATTATAATGGTGTGCTTTTATTGTTTCTTATATGCACTGCCCTGAGAACTTTTAGTAGAAGGCCAACTAATATATTATTTAAACAAGTGAGAAACATATAATAAAATCTGTCCATTATTTCAATAAAACAATATAGCTCATAGAACTTGCACACTTGGGAATTTACTAATAGAGGAGTGAGAGGGCTCTGCAGTTCTCTTCAGATTGGCTTGAAATTCTTCCAGCCTTTCAAGGAAAGAGGGTGATGGGAGACTTTTCATATCTGAAAAAGCTCCAAGCCTGTCTGAGGGATTGAGAAGGTGCCCATAACCTCTGTCCATCTTTGCCATGCACGTGCGGACACCACATCACACAAATCCATTGCTACTAGCTCTAGCATCCAAAAACACTCTTCTTTTCAGCCCTGGAAGTAATATGGGAGAAGTACAGGAATGTAATTCTTCACTAATTTTCTTCCTGAAGAAACTAATAAATAATTTTAGCAGTTTTCATACTGCTGCAAGGCCCAGGTTTCTGTGCTGACCAGGAGTGCCTTTGCACAGTTAAAACTAGTGCACCAACTGCATTCATTCTTGGCAAAGTTAGATCTGGCCACAGTAGCACACCTCTTGGTTACATCCCATTTGGATTACTCTAATGTGCTCCACATGGGGTTCCCTTGGAAAAGTGCCCAGAACTTCAATTGTTCCATAGAGCTGCAGCCAGATCCCTAACTGAGGCTGGGTACAGGAAGCACACAAGTCCCTTGTTGCAACATCTCAATGGCTGCTAGCCTGTTTCCAGGTACAATTCAAAGTGCTACTGATGATTTATAAATTCCTATATGGCTTGGGTCCAGGCTATTTGAAGGACTGCATCTCCCTTTATGAGCCTATTAGAGCCTTAAGATCTTCTGGAGAGAGTGTACTCTCTGTCCTACCACCTCCTCAGGCTCATTTGGTGGGAACAAGTGAGAGGGCCTTCTTGGTGGCTGCTCCCAGAGTTTGGAACTCCCTCTCTTATGAAGCCAGGCTGGCTTTTTCCTTACTTTCATTCCACTGGCAAGTTAAAACTTTTAGGCTTTTTAGAAACTAACTAGCTTGGGCTTTTAATTTGGTATTGTGCTGTTTTATGTGTTTATATATTTTAATTAACTTTGGTGATTAATTATTTTGTACTTTGTAAACTGTTTATTAATATTTATACTGTTGTTGAAGTTTTTCTATATGTCCCCCCTCCCCATTTTCTTCCATTAAAACAAGGGTCCTGGACCTTTCAGCATCAAGATATTTTGGACTACAGCTCCCATTACTCTGCCATTTGCCATACTTGGTGAAGCTTTTGGGAGATGATGTCTAATACATCTGGAGCTGCCTTACAGTAAAGTCAGACAGTGACTATTACCAAATCCTATAGCAGTGAATTCTATAAATTAAATCTGGATTTAATCCAGACTAAATTCAGAGATTATCAGACATGCTAAATATGGCATTATAACAATGCCAGGAGATCACTAAAGGGCTTCCATTTCAGATGATGTCATTATGCACTTGTTCTGCCCCCATTCTGCTGCTGTTCCACAGGTGCTGCTTTTTATTGATGGGCTAAGCAATCAATATATCCCCCATCCTGTTCCTGTCATGGATGTTCCTGTGACTGAAAAGGTGCCCCATTTTGCTGGAGTGATCCCAGTGTCAATGGGAGGTCCCTGCCAGAACACGTCTAGGTGAGATCAGGACATCCAGGAAACTGACACACTTTTAAAAAAATTCCTTGGTTTGCTTGGAAGTTTTAAAGTGTGTTTTTGTGCTTGCTGTCACTTTATGTCTTGTATTTTTATTTTTATTTTTGATTTCCCACACTCTTGTCTTGCAAGAACAGGCGGGATTTCATTCCAGGAAGTTAACGGAGCTCTGTTAGAGAACCATCCACTCCTGGGCTGCCCTGAAGATGTGAATAAGGTAGGTGTGAAAAGTTTTGTAGTTATGCTGGGACAGGGACAGGAGAGGGGCAAGAAAGGAGCTTGTGGGTCTGAAACACTTTTTTTGTTCCTGTCTGATAATCTCCTTAGTCACCCTATACAGCTCCCTTGGGTCAGGTTCATCATTTACTAATTTTGGGACTAAAGCATAACTTGGAGCCAACCCAAAGAGTTTAAAAGGAAAATCATGCCTGTCTGTAAAGTCACTGAAATGAGCACAACTTACTTCAAAATAAGTACAGTTGGACCCTATATCTGCAGGGGTTCAGATAAGGTCTAGACTAATGCCTGTGTTCAGATTTCCCTGAATATTTAATATAGGTCTTTGTGGATACATAACATGAGGCTTTGTAGATACATAAGAGAACAGTACCTAAGATAAGCATATTTCCATGTGTCCCTTCTTGCAAGTTAAAAAACAAACAAACAAAACAACAACAACAACAAACAAGCCAAGTACTGTGTTTATGAAAGAGATTGCAGAAAGTCAGGCACTGACACTTAAATATATTCTTGGCTCAACCCAAGACAAATGTTCTTATGATTATGTACTTTAGAGGCATCCTGCAATGGCTTTGAAGACGTTGATTTTCTGAGTAGATAATCTCATTGGTGTAAGAAATGTAAGAAATTCTGATACATACCCAGTTTAAACAAATATTTTCAATAAAATATAAATGTAAAATGGATGACTTAATAGTGAAAGTTTTCTTTTTGTACAAAACCCAGTTGTACAATTTACATATTGTAAATGAACTGAATAGTCAGAAAGCTGTTGTTTTAAAATCCTGTGGCAAGGCTGGAGAATGTCTGCCTCCAGGTGTGGTTGGATTTTTAACTCCCATCAGCTGTAGCAACATAGCCAATGATGAGGAATGATGGGGTCTGCAGTTCATTAATATCTAGAGGCCCTGAATTTCTCCATCTAAGTTAATGGTGTATCCAGACGAGCAACTTTTTATATCGTCTGTTATTGACACATTGTCCTATGACCTTTATTCCACTGTCATTGTTTAAAACATCATCTCTGGGTGTTTGTGTATGTGTACGTGTACGTGTGTTGATTCAAAAGACCGTACTTTGTTGAATTGGTGAGAACCTTCATGCCATTTGTCATTAGCTGACAAATCCCAACCATTCACCTGCTATAGGGATGTAAATTCTGGACTGGGTTCATTTTCTAATTTAAATGGAAGTTTCCGTCAATGAAAAGTGGTGCCTTTCTCATCCCTCTAACACTGAGGAAGTATGAACGAAGGATGGGCGGAAGACAGTGTTGTGTGAAATCAATCACTGGAAGCAGGACAGTGTTGTCCTCCTCTGTGGGGACAAGGGTTAGCCTGTCTGAAAAAGTCTAGAGGGAGTGAGAGATGGGGGGAGAACACCTCAAGGACACAATTTTAGGAAGCAGAAGCATTGAAGTACTGGAAGTGTACAAAATAATTAAACAGAACACAGCAAGACAACTGGTCAGATACAACCTTAGTACCTTAGTAGCTAAAGGCAAAAGTACACATGAAGCCTCTGATCTAGAGAAAGTTATGTGCTTCATCCCATATAAGTTTCTCTGTTGGCTTCTGTGTATGACTGAGCTGTTCTTTGTTTTCTAGGACTGCTTAACTGCTTCTACATACTGGGTGTGGCTTCCCAGGCTATCTTAGAACCACCATCACTGGAACAGGCACTAACCCCCTGGAACCATGCTCAAATATTCTCTATGCACTTTGTTTTAAAGAAAAATATATTTTTATTTACATATTTATTATTGCTTCTGACACAGCAAATTTGAGCCAGCACACTAGGAAGAGGACACACCACTATCACTCCTCCAGAGAAGAAAGGTTTGTAGATGGACATCAACATCATCGACTTGTGGGGGCCTCTCTTCCCCCAGAACTGCTGGTTGCCCATCTGCCTGCTGTCTGCTGAGAAAAGCAACTACATACCTGTAATAACAGGCTCCAGGCTCCAGTCTTGCCAGACAGTGGAGCAGCAGCATTGCCACCACCTGCTTCCCCAGCCTGACAGGGGACATTAGCGCTGCCTGGGTGGTGGTGGTTTCCTATTTGGGGGAGCTGCTTCAGGGGTAAAGTGAGGGTGAGGGTCAGTTACTCTGTTTGGGAATGGAGAGGAGGCTTTTCTCCTTTTAAAAAGTAGTCATACTCTTTAAACTGCCCTGCTGGCAACTAAATGTGGTATGTGGAGAGCATGGGTGGATGAACAGCCAAGAGAGTAGCCATTGCAATATTAACAGGTTTGCAACATTTAGGTAGCCCTGGTGGCACAGTGGTTAAATGCCAGTTCTGCAAGCCACAAGGTTATGAGTTTGATCCCAGAAGTCTCCAAGATTGACTCAGCCTTCCATCCTTCCATAGGTTGGTAAAATGAGTACCCAGCTTGTTGGGGGCAATTAGCTAAAAACACTGTAAACTTAGGGAGTGGTTCGGCACTGATAAGCAGTACAGTTGTCCCTCCACATTCACGGATTTGACATTCACGGATTTGAGTATTCACGGCTTGAAAATATTCTTTAAAAAATAGTAATCCTAATAGCAAACCTTGATTTTGCCATCTTATATAAGGGACTTCATTTTGCTCTGCCATTGCATATAATGGGACTTGAGTATTCACGGATTTGGGTATTCACGGGGGGTCCTGGAACCTAACCCCAGCAAATGTGAAGGGACAACTGTATATAAATATCAATGCTATGCTGTGCTATGCTATGCAAATAGGTAGATGGCTATATGGAGTGGGGAGACAGAGCTATCAACATAGGAGAGGGGAGAGCCACAGAGTGTTGGTTACCCCTAAACTATCTCCTACCTCAAATAGTCTGGATAGACTTGACAACAGATCCTCTGGGCTGAAAATACTGCTGCTTAATGTAAGGTCAGTAAATGGAAAAACATTCTTGATACAGGACCTGCTCTTAGATGAACATGCTGACCTGACTTTTATTACTGAGACCTGGCTGGATGAAACTGGGGGGTTTAATCTCTCACAGCTTTGCCCACCTGGATTTTCCATGGAGTAGCAGGTAAGTCCTAGGGTGCAAGGGTGGGAAGGTGGAGTTGCAGTGGTTTATCAGGATTCCATCTCCCTCACCATGTGCCCTGTCCCACAGTCTGCTGGGTTTGAATGTGTGTACTTAAAGATGGATAGCTGGGACAGAATAGGGATTCTGATGGCACATCATCCACCTACTGCTCAACCGTCTCTCTTACTGAGCTGGCTGACTTGGTCTCAGTGATGATGTTGGAGTCTCCTCAGCTAGTTGTGCTGGGGGACTTCAACATCCGCGCAGAGACCTCTGTCAGCTGCAGCTCAGGAGTTCATGCCCACCATGACAATCATGGGTCTGTCCCAAATAATATATAGTGCTACCCATGCTGCAGCACATACTCTGGACCTAGTTTTCCATGTGGGGCAGGATGATGGTGATCTGTGTGTAGAGGAACTTTCTATGGTTCTATTCACATGGACAGATCACTATGTGGCAGGTTTTAGACTCACTGGAACTCAAAGCCTCCGTAGCAGTGGTGGGATGATTAAGATGGTCTTTACCAGGGGGCTTATGGATCTGGATGGATTCCTGATGGGTGTTGGGGAATTTCCTGTTGCTTTTATAAATAATCCTATCAAAGTCTTGGTTGATCTCTGGAATAGGGAAATGGCCAGGGTGAGGGAAGTGATCGCTCCTAAGCGTCGTCTCTCATGGGGTGGAGCCAGGCGAGTATCCAGGTTCACTAGGGAGCTGGTGGTGATGAAATGAGTGGGATGGAGACTAGAGCAACAATGGTGGAAGATTTGGAGCAAGTCTGACCAAACATGGGTTAGAGCTCAATGGAAAGCCTATGCAGTAGTGATGGCAGCAGCAAAGAATCCTTCTTCATTGCTACCATTGCACTCACACAGTGTCATCCAGTGGAGCTGTTTTGAGTTGTCTTGGGGCCTTTTACATTCTGCTCCACAACAACGGTATATAAGCCACTCAGCAGCTATTGTGAAGGGGCATTGTTTTCAGAGCACTTTGTGGATAAAATTGTATGGATCCGCTCTGACTTAGATGATGTAGGTGATACTGGTCCAGTGGATGTAACCTTGGCCTTGCTTGTCCAGTGTTATTAGATACATTTCAATTTGTGCAACCTAAAGATGTGGATAGGATACTTGGAGAGGTGAGAGCCACCACATACATACTGGGCCCATGCCATTCCCAGCTATTGAAAGCAGCCCGAGGGGAACTGGCAGATTGAGTAAGGGAAGTAGTGAATGCTTCACTTCAGCAAAGCTCTAAAAGAGATTGTGGTGAGACCATTATTGAAATAAATCCTCCCTGGATCCCACCATATTGGAGAACGAATGACCAGTCTTCAATATCTTCCTTTTGGGGCAAGGTAAGGGAGCATGTGATTTCCTCCCAGATCCAGGGGTTCCTGGATGAACAAATTATCTAGATCCATTTCAGTCTGGCTTCAGGTCTGGCTATGGCATAGAGACAGCTTTGGTCACCTTGGCAGATGACCTACACAGGAGACTGGGAAGGGAGACTGTATTCCTGTTTGTTCTGGTAGACCTCTCAGGGGCATTTGATACCATCAACCATGGTATCCTTCTGAGTCACTTCTCTGGGATGGGGCTCAGGGGCATTGTTTTACAGTGGCTCTGGTCTTTCTTGGAGGGGTGGACTCAGAAGGTGGTGCTGGGGAATCAACCTGTGCTTGATGGGTTTACATGATTCACTAATTCCCAGCTTGGGTGTGCTCCTGGACTGATCTGAGCCTGGATGCTCAGGTTTCGACTGTGGCCAGTAGTGCATTTGCACAGTTAAAACTAGTGAGCAGGCTATGCCCATTCCTTGAAAAGTCAGATCTTGCTATGGAGACACACATCTTGATTACATCCCATTTGGGCTACTGTAATATGCTGTATGTGGGACTGCCTTTGGAAACTGTTTGGAAACTTCAGTGGGTCCAAAATGCTGTAGTGTGACTGTGGGCGAGGGCTGGCTATAGGGATCATGTGACCCCCTCCCAATTGAAACAGCTGTATTGGCTACCGTTCCATTTCTGGGCAGAATTCAAAGTACTGATTTTTATTTTTGAAGCCCTAAACAGTTTGGGTCCAGACTATCTGAAAGACCGTCTGTCCTTATACAAGGCAGAGTAAGTGTTAAGACTGGCAAGGGAGGACTTTATCTCAGTCCCACCACCTTTGAAAGTGTGGTTGGTGAGGACTTGGGAGGGAGCCTTCTCTGCAGCTGCTGCCAGACTGTGAAACTCCCTTCCATGAGACATCTGGTTGGCTTTCCCTTGTTCTCTTTCCACCGGCAGCTGAAGATAGTTTTATTTAGGCAGACTTTTGAATTTTAATTATGGAGCTGCAGTGTGTGTAGAAGTGGTGTGCTGTTTTTATCTTTTATTAAAATGTTGCTTTACATACGTTTTAAGTGTTTTAACTACAGTTGTCCCTCCACATTCAAGGATTTAGCATTCATGGTTTTAAGTATTCACGTCTTGAAAGTATTATTAAAAAAAACAATAATCCAAAAAAACAAACCTTGATTTTGCCATTTTATATAAGGGACACCATTTTGCTATGCCATTGCATATAATGGGACTTGAGCATTCACGGATTTGGGTATTCATGGGGGGGTCCTGGAACCAAATCCCAGTGAATGTGAAGGGACAACTGTATTTTAAGCATGTTTTTAATAATATTTATATTCAATTTCTTTTTAACTTCCCATTTTTGGGAGAAAGGCAGGATATAAATTCAATAAATAAATTAATTTGGTAATAAAAGTTGGGTGAAGAAAATTCTAGGTAGGTGTGTGGGGATCAATGTGCCTCCCATTAGAATTTGCCCATTTCTACTGTAAGTATTCTATACGTTAGCCCTATTCAGTTGTTTAAAATAGGTGTTTACTTTAGACATAAGGAGGATCATCAGACTAGTCCCAGCTCCTCCATCATCATGTTCATTGCTTTGAATGCACAGGGGTTGACTGGCCTTAAGAGGAGCAACTTCATTGTGTATTAAGGTTCTTCACATTTGAAAAATCAAATTTCTGGATCCTGTGAACTCAGTGAGCTTCAGACTATCTATGTGTAACTGGAGACTTGTTTTCTGTACAAACAAGGAATGAAAAGAAGATTCAAAAATATTTGAAAAATTGACAAAATACAAGGGGGGGGGTTAGTGTTGAGAAACCCTTATGAAAAGAATCCTGGATTGATGTCGGCCTTCACAATTTGGATTGATGACCATCTTTGCAATTTATCATGTGTAGAAAATATCATTTTCTACGCATGATAAAATCTTTATTTTCTGTGCCAAAAATACTGTTTTTTTCCTGCTGAGAAAATGCTACTTTCTGTACAAATCAGCCATATAAAAATTTTGCACAGAATAAATTCTGAACTTCAAATAGACTTGGAAAACTGCATGCTTTTTGAAGACTTTCTCACCCTGGGAAGAAAATTGCTAACATTACTAATTGCTTTTTTCAAGAAGAAAATTAGTGAAAAATTGGATCCCTGGTCTAAACATATGTTTTAAATACCTGAAAAGGGCTATAGTTTTCTGAAACCCATTACAACAGCCATCCCCCAAGGGGGGGGGGGAATCAAACAAAGGAGTTTACACGTGTATTCCATTAAATTACAAATACATACGAGCAATTTCAGTATCAAGAATCCTTTGCAGACTTCTTCCTAGAATTAAGGGAGTCTTAATACTGTATTAACAGCTAGCTATTGTTTCCCAGGGTTGATTTTCTTCATCTTATTTTAGAAAAAAAAAGCCATGCAAATAACCCACTGATTAAATAATTTCTTGGAAAGAAGGAAGGGTTAGTGTGATTTAAAAAATGGACTCATTTTTAAAATAAATCTGAGAGAATTCAAGCTGTTCTTTCTTTCTTTCTTTCTTGTTTGTTGAGTTGGCCATTTGCCATGTTTATGTTAGAAGTATATAATGCAGGTTTGACTCCTTCTCAGATGGACAACACACTGTGTCTGATTCAGTGAAAATCTATAATTTCTGTGAAGTACTTGCAGTTTGGTGCTCAATATTTGGGTTGCCTAGTGATTTGGATACTTGTCAAGAAAAAATAAAAGAAAACAAGCCCAGTATTGTGCTTTACACAGAGCAGAAATGTATACATAAAGTATTACCTTAGTGGCCTGGTATGTGCCATTCAGCCACATTCTTCATTAATTACCCTTCCAGCGAACAGGAAACCAACATCATTACTATAACAACTGGAAAGATTGGGGGATTTTCCTCCCCACTTCTACATCTTAAAATGATGAGTTCTTTCTGCAGAGAAAATGCTACATTATCTTTCTTCTGTTGGTGTATATGTGTTGAATTGCAACGTAATTACAAATGAAGTCCCTGTACAATTAAACACAACCATTGAGAAGAATGTTATACAAGATTTATTTTCTATTAAAACCATTTCTCTGGTGTGTGTGTGTATGTGTGTGTTTGTGTGAGAGAGAGAGAGAGAAGAGAGAGAGAGAGAATATGTGCAGTGCATCTCTCATTTATACTGCTCCAATCAAGACATTGGAGAAGTAGAAACATCAGAGTTGGAACATTAGAAATTGTCATATAAACCCTGGTGTCATCAACACCTAACTACTCTGCTAAAGGGGATTAGTGCATAAAGTATCAAGCTTCACGCATGAAGCCATGGCTAGCATTTTATTTTGATCTGATAGGGAATGTATCTCATTTATCTGATAGGGAGCATATCTCACCATTCAGACTTTCCTGTGGCTCCTTCCCCCATAAAAGCTGTACAAGACCCTCAGCCCTGCAGCAAAATATTGTACCAACACTCACCTCTGAACAGAGCTAGGAAAGCTCCAATATCACAAAGCAACAAACAACTGTGAAACAACACTGCAGATACGTGATTGTGGACTCATGATCAGAAAAGTGAGGAACCCTCTTAAGGTGCAGATGCTGGGAAAAACAGTGGCAGCTCCCTAGCCATTGAACATGAACATCACTCTGCCCAGGGAAGAGTTTTGGTGCTGTATGCCCTGTCCTGGACTCTCTAGACTATACTGCTGCCCTTAGAAGTGGAAGATACAGGCCCATCACCAACACTGTAGAAAGAAAATTCAACTGCCAGTCCAGTATAATGCTATACATGATATGGGGAAGAATTTCTTATCCTTGCCTCCAGCAGCATAAAAGTTTTTTCCTAGCCCTGTATGGAATTCTGAATGTTTCCTCTCCTTATTCCACATTTTACAGCAGCATTACCCCAAAAAGGGTGACACCATGTTACTTTGTTGTAGATATAGAAGCTGGAGAGTATGAGCAATTAGGATAGCATACAGTTGGACCCCTGTATCTGCGGGGGATTGGTTCCAGCCCCACCGTGGATGATGAAATCCATGGATAACAGTGAACACCACTGCCACTGGAACCCTCCCGTGGAAGGGAGGTGGGAAGTGAACTCACCTCCTCCCTCCCATCCCCACCCACCACCTCTGCAGCGCCGGAACCCTCCTCCTGATCACCCACTGCACCGGAACCCACCCACCCTGGAGAAGGGAGGGGGAGATGAGCTTGACCCATCCCTCCTTTCCCTTCCTGCCTGTCTGCTGCACTAGAACCCTCCTCCTTCCCCCCGGCTGCCTGCCTGCTGTGCCGCAACCCACCCACCCCAGAGAAGGGAGGGGGGAAGCTTGTCCCTTCCCTCCCCCGGCCACCAGCCCACAGCACTGGAACCCACCCACCCCCATGAGCTCACCTCTTTCTATCTCTTTCTTTCTCCCTTTTGCCCCTTCTTCTCACCCCCCTCCAGACAAACTTGTAAATAAGCAAATCCATGAAAAGTAAACCTGCAATGTGGTGGGACAACTCTATTTGTCTCTCTGTCTGTGGCCAAGTCACACAGAAGATACTGGGAATATGCTATATGCTCACACACTCACCTCTCCCTCTCCTCTCATGTGCACCATTTCCCTCTTTCAGTTCTTGGTTTGTGGCAATCATTGTTTGATACTCAGAATCAGATATCAGCTTCAGGCTATGGTTTCTGGTTCTTCTGTGAGGATGAACTGCGGTTAGCCATATCAGTCTGACAAACTATTGATCAAAAAACGATGTTAAGGAGATTGTATATTCCTTATGAATCACTTATTTTCCCTATATCAAATTGAATATCTCTTATCCAAAATGCATGGGACCAGGAGTGTTCTGTATTCCAGATATTTTTGAATTTGGAATACTTGCATATGCATAATGAGATAGCTTGGAAATGGAACTCAAGTCTAAACACAGAATTCATTTATGTTTTATATACTCCTTATACACATAGCCTGAAGATAATTTTATAGACAATATTTTCAATAATTTTGTATATGAAACAAAGTTTGTGTACCTTGAAACATCAGAAGGAAAAGTATCACTGTATCAGCTATCCATGTGGACAATTTTGGATTTTGGAGTATTTTGGATTTCAGAATTCCAGATGAGGGATACTCTGCTTGTAATAACAAAATTTCATCACAGATAAATGCCTCAGCAATCAGACATGAAAAATAAATGCATTGACTATTCACAAAAGAAAGTATGTTAAATGAAAAATATGTAAGTAAGGAAAACTACATGCTATGAAAAAGAGATGTCTTTCATAACTTAGGGGAGCTTTCTGCAATAAATAAATAAATAAATAAATAAATAAATAAATAAATAAATATGATGTGGTAAGAGGATCATCTAGTTTGATCTGAATAGCTAAACTGCAATTTGGCTATGATGTGTGAGTCAACAAAACAGAATATTTCTCCTAAAATCATAATTTGAAACTTTAGGATTTTACACCTTATTGGCTAAGGGCCTTTGTTTCTTGAATCCTGTACACTTTGAGGACAGCAGCTTTGACCCTCTTGGTCAATAACATAAAAAATCAATGTTTTCTGAAAGTAGATAACCCTGTTTTATTGAGTTTGAGGTATAGTTGTTAATTGCCATCAAATTGGCTTCAGCTTATGAGAGGCCTCCAAGTTACACTGTTATCCACAGCACTGCTGAGATCTTGCAGATCTGAGACCATGGCATCCTTGATTGAGTCTATCCTTGACTGAGATCTTCCTCTTTTCCTAGTGTCTTCTATTCAACCAAGCATTATTGTTTTTTCTAGTGAGTCATGTCTTCTCATGATAATGTCCAAAGTATGACAGTCTCAGTTTAGTCACCTTGGTTCCTAGGGAAAGTTCTGGCTTGATTTCCTCTTGTACCCGTTTATTTGTCTTTTTAGCAGTCCACAGTATCCGCACAACTCTCTCCCAGCACCGTGTTTCAAATGGGTTGATTTTCTTCCTATCAGCTTTCTTTACTGTCCAGGTGTCATAGTGATCTATAGTATTCATATTTAAAGTATGCTCATTGAAATCAATGGACTTGAGTTAGTCATTGATTTCAGTAGGCCTGTTCAGATTATGTCTGAATCCAACCAATTTTGCTCATTTATTGCTATGACACACCACTCAACCTCTCCTTTTACCTGACAAATCCCAAGTCCAAACAAACCTTTGCTTTTAGCTAAGTTCACTAAAATGTAATAACTTTTTTTCTAAGAGGCCTGCATTTCAATATCTGATTTAGGATGAAAACCCCAACCTCTAGGGCTAATTTTGACCCTAGGCTGTCAGATTCAGTAGTTCATGTTGAATTGACTTCTGCTTTGGGTATTTGTGCTTAAGGGTAGAAAAAAGCCAAAGAGATGTTCTCCTTTTTAATGTTTCTCTGTTTCTATTAATGTTCGTATAACGGAGCTTATGTGCTGGGTCACAGAGTGTTGGCATCCTCCCAGGATACTGACAACTGTATCTTCCCAGCTCAATATATAATGCTTTCCAAACTGACCTAGTTGAGCTCAACCTCTTATTTTGTTCAGCTTTCAGCAAGAATGAGTTCGTGTTTTGACCCATAACATACACCCAGTCCTATGAACACTGCAGCAAATATTAGGCTACCTTGCAAGGTAAATATTCCATTCATATTAAAAGCAGGAGCTTTCACTGTCATTTCACATTTGTGTCTAGTAATCATTTGAGTATGAAGGCACTGTGAACCATTTGCTTTACATATTTTCAATTTCAGACAACTATAGCATCAAAGAGGGTAGCATCTGACCTACCATAAGATGTCATCATTAACTGTAGTATTACTTAAATGTATGTTTTTGAAAGATCATTATCTGACATAATGGACTGCAGATGTAAAAATATACATTGCACTTATCTGGACAAGTGATCTTGTGTTGGAACCAAAGTGAAACTTTCAGCAACAGTTCTATTGCCTGGGGTCCCCTCCCTTCAAATAGAGCACATGTGTAGGTCCTCTTAAAATGCTTCCATGTTTGTGATGTCATTTTAAACTTGCTATTAATAAAAGGATCAAAGCCTTATGCCTGATCTCTTCTTGCCTTTATTCATTCCAGCATTGTGCCCAAGATGTAGTCCATGTTATGAACTGTAAACAATATTTTTTCAGTGACTCATGGCTTAGTTCACAACGTGTTTGATTAAAACTCAGTTCGCAATGTGTATTATGCATATTATTTAGAATATCCAAAATGATTTGTTTCTGTAAGTGAGCATTTTCTCTCTTTTAATGTAAAGAATAGTTATTCCAGTTTGGCATAATGCCCCATCCCTGCTGGACCATTATGCTAGCATGAAAACGACTGCACAAGCGGTTGTGCACTTGTTCTTGATGTGCACCATTCTCCTCCATGCACCCACAAAGCCCTCCCTTTTATTTTTGACTTGATGGATGAGGAGTTGATCAGCTTCTGTATAATGGGTGAGAACAAGGCCTTGGCTGTGCAACTGTGGAATGCAGTGTACCTATGCTGTGTATATTTATGCTGTGTTAACAGTGCATAGGATCTTGGCCACAGATGTGGGCTGCAATCCTGCATGACTCAGCATAATGTAGTAGTTCTGCATGAGGCACTATGCTATGCTGAGCCATTTACTGCCTCCAGTACCTATAATAGAGCCACTGAACCCTCTGCCTATGGCCATTTGTGCCTAGGGGAGAATTTGTGGGAGGGAATCACAGAAGCATCTGCCTATGTCCCTGTAGCCAAAGTGCTGATATCATTTACTAAAGTCCACTGTACATGAAAAACAAAGTTTGCAAAACAAAAAACAAAACCCCCAAAAAACAACCAAAAAAGCTTCTGTGTAAATGAATCTTTTGCACAAACATAAAATGCAGAAAAAACTCTTGTTTCACCCAGGAAGGAGAAAACTTTGAAACTATTTCTTCTCACATGTAATAAACAAAATAAACAAAGATGTACAGTACATACAACACCTTGTATATAAGATCCTAAGTATTCTTATTTTTGCCATTGTTAAAATATACAGCTTAATATTTAATTTCTCTACAACAAGCATATTCGTTTGTCTTGGGGGAGAAAAAAGTCTTAGGAGTCATTCACATCCTTAGGTTCAAATTACTCATAATGTTATTCATGCTTATTAGAAAGCATGGCTTGAGTTGATAGTTTTTATTTTAAAGAAAAACAGCTGCATGGAGCCTGATCTAGATCAGGGCCAGATGCCAGTTCTTCAACAAATACTTCTGGGGGTGAGGGGGAAGCAGGTGTGTGTCCCAATCTGAATCAGGAGCCTGCTTTGCAAAAGGGGTCACATACAGCTGTTTTTCCTTTAAAATAAAAAATGGGCAGCTTCAGCACCCTTTTAAAATTGTGTACCATGCAGCACATTCTATATGCAGTCATTCAGTTATCATCCATAGTGACATAGATAATTCATGCTCATGTTCAATGGTGGCACCAGGGGTGTGTGGAGAGACCTCACGGCACCAGGTGACACTGTCTATGGGAGGGGATACACCAGCCTTAGTGATGCCAAAGCTCGTGTTTGTTCCTTTAGCATTTCAATGGTCTAGTCATCCTGACTAGACATTCCATGAGAAAGGAAGAAGACACAAGGAGAGAGATGAAGAAAGGAAGAAGGCATGGGATTGTAGGGTAAGAAGTGATGCAATATTAATAGGTTGTTTCTTTCCTGTCTAGTAGGTACACCCTAAGAACAGGTGGCAAAACACTCTTTGGTAACGTTTGTACCTGAGAACAAACTGGGTGAAAAGTACGAATATGTCCAAATCTATAATCTATATAGCCAAATCTATATAGCCATGTCAGTGTTTTTTCATGCCCTCATGATCACAATAATCCTTTTGGTTAAATAGTCAGCTACTGTAGAGAGATAGCAAGCTGTATCTCTGCTCTTTGGAACTCCCATCCTAGAGACAAGGGTTTGGATTTTGAATTCTGTTTGATTTGGATTTTAAGATTCATATATGTGTGTGTGTGTGTGTGTGTGTGTGTGTGAAAATAAATATTTTTAATGTTTAATGTTTTTAACTGAATAAGTTGTTTGTTTTTTAAACATATATTTATACTTTTAATGCTTTCATGTTGTCTTTAATTTGTATTATTTTAAATTCATTGTTAGCTGCCTTGAGTTCCTGTATTAGGAGAAAGGTGAGATATATATAAATAAAATAAAATGGTGGAGTAGTTTAGAAGTTGGACTAGGATTTACTTGAAAGCGCACCACAACATACCAGTCATCTTGCATGCATGTTTCTCTTAAGTCACTTTTGAAAAGGCAAAGCACCTCATGTGTTTAGAATCTTCAGAGTTTCTAAAATATGACATAATATAGACTCAATAGCCCACTATAGCCCAATCCAGATGTTATCTTGCTCACATGTAGGGCTAAAGCAGGGGTGGAGATCTGACATTCAGTGTGATCAAGGAGATCAGGAACACTGCTAAAACATGGGAGCTCTGCAACCATGTCCATTCAAATGCAAAAACTTAACCTTCATGCTCAGCACACAAAAGGTTGGGATGCTACCTTCCACACTGAGATGTTTAGAGGGTTTATATGTATTCCATGCCCTCACCCCAACCAAGCACTACACACAAGCAGGCTATGTGTTCAACAATTCAATAGGGCTTGTGCTAAATCACAAATCCATTCACACTACACAATTATAGTGCTATCATTCCACTTTACTTGCCATAGTTCCATCCCATGGAATCCTGGGGTCTGTAATTTGGTGATGTATTAGAGCTCTTTGGCTGAAAATAATAAATATACCTCCCTAATTTGCCAACCCCAGCATCCCATAGGATGGAGCCAGGGCAGTTAAATTGGTAAAACCCTGCTACAGTTCGGTAGGGTGAATGGGCCCCAGGATAAGAGTCTGTTTATTTTTATATTTCATGAATAATTTAATATAAAATAATTTATTTCAATGGAAATTAAACTGTAATACATTAAGGAAGTAGTGTCCAAGTAGTGTTCTTACCCAGAGGGGAGGCATTTTCCAAAATATTCCCAAAGGGTTCCTTCATTTCATATTTGGTGAGTGAGGAAGAGGTTGTCTTTCAGCCACCAATTGTATATTAATAATTGGTAATCATTTCATTAAGGGCTTATCTACACCAGCCAAGATATGTGGTTACCTGCCGGTGTATCCTGACTGTGAAGCTGGGCTGTTTCCCCTCCTGTTACCTGGAGAATATGGTCCAGAGTCCAAATAGGACGCCAGCCCATTGCTGAAGCCACTGCCAACATTTTCTCTGCTAATGCAGAAGTCAAGTAGGGGTCCTGCAACATGTGACCGAGGCCCCCTGCATGTGACCACCCTTGGTCCTATGCTGAGGGACCCCTGCTGGGTTTTGGGAGAGCCAGGGAGCTGGTGGTGACAGAGAGGAATGGCATTCTGGGATGGGTTCCTGCAGACATGGGACCCCTGATTTGGCAGTACTGGATTAAACTGAGTATTTTCTTAGATTACAGTAAAGGTCCCTATCCTGACTTGCCCCTGTTCCAGATCTGTATCTGCTGCCCTGTGTTGTTTGGGCTTCATGGCTCTGGAATGGGGCAAGCCAGGGTATTTGGTCCATGTAGATAAGCTCAAAGAGACTTTATTTAGGTTTCTCAAACCTTTTGTTTTGTTTTGGTAAGGAACTGGCACATCATCACCACCACCACCATCATCTAGATGGATTTTATCCCACATACTTCCAATCTCTATTATAAATATTTTAGAAAAGAACCAAAATATCACTCTTTGTGATAGCATTTGCTTGGTTATTTTAATGTTCACACCTTTTTGCATTTCCACTGCCAGAGCTAATGCTGTGGTGTTGTCAGAGAGCAACACTCAGAATATGTAAACCTGTGTACCTGCACTGGAAGTGTGATGTTCCAAGTATTTGTGAGTGATAGAAATCCACAGGTGAGGTGCTCAGCGTAGAGCTCCTCTCATAAATCTATCAAGGATCTTGTTTAAAGCCAGTCAGCTTCTTTTGTCCCCTGACAATTAAATCAATGCAGCTACTTGTGAAGGAAAGTTCTAATCATGTCACCAAGGCTCCCGGATCTGGCCTTTAATGGTAGAGGCCGACTTGAAAAGAAAAGAAATGGATTGCCTATGTATATTGACAAGTTAAACAGGAAGCTAGGCCAGCAGTTCTCGAATCTGTCTGAGTCATAAGGCAGGCTGCTGACGAGCTGTCTCCTCTGCAGCCTAGCTTCAGATGCTGTTTTCTTTGATTTTGCTTTGATTCAGAAGGGCTTGCACACTTTTATCCATTTGAGAACAAGATTCAATGCAAACCCACCCGAGACTGACAGTATATGCATGCCAATTTCTTAATGAAAGAAAACCTGCCATTCTGCCCTTCATGCTTTCTGTATTTCCCCTTGTGCATCAAAGTTGTTTTATGCCTCAAGGGCAGGATGCACAGCTTTCCTGGGTTATGCAGTGAATCCACACTTTGAGAGAGGGAAAGGGAGCATTACCATTGTAATGTGACAGAGGTTTTTTGATGAAAGGGGAGAGTTACCATTGTAACGTGACAAGGGTTTTTGATGAAAGAAGATTTATGATGCCACATTCCTCTTTTACATGTTTCTTTCTGTTGGAAGTTTTATTTAGTTTTTTTTATCAGCCTTGCATCTCTGAAAGTGTGTGCTACCAAATGTAATATGAAAAAAAATGGGATTTATAGTAGGAATGGAGGAGGCTGGGCTGAAAAACCCACAAAGCCTGCAATTCCAGGCATAATGATGTTCTTTCACTACCATGAGCTTGGGGCATTTTATTAAACTTTGTAAACATTGAAAACATATCTGCTTTGGAAATTCAACACACTGTGCTTGAGTTTAGCAATTGGAAAATATTTGTATTTATTGCGGGGAAGGAGTTTCAAAATTAAATATGAAGAAATTAACTTAAATTCAATTATTATCATTACCCAGTTACAGATAAAGACTGCAACAAATACAAAGGGCATAATCGAGCCTCTAGGGAATGCCCATAAGCAAAGAGATTGCCACAGCCTATTTCCCACCCAATGTCCTGGGACCTTATGGGAACTGGGGTGTGATTTGTCTTTCCCTTGTCACCACATTATACCTGTGCTCTGTGAACTGTACCAGCTCACAGAATGCTTCTAAGCCAACTTTAGAGTAAAAGTATTAATCTTTTAAATTCTATATGGCTTGGGCAGGATCAGGTTAAATGAAAGATGTCCTTCTCCCATATCTTTTGCACCTACCCAAATCTACAATCTAATTCAGAGCCTGAAGCATCACTTTGAACGTCTCCATCACATGAGGTGAGGTGGGGGACCACCAGGGAGACAACCTTTACAGTGGTGACACCCCATTCATGGAGCAACCCGACCAGTGACTCACCTGGCTTGTAGTATTTTCAGCACCAGGTCATATTTTAATATAAGTCAATGATAGATTATATCAGAGAAGGGCTTCTCATTACGTTCTCTCTGGCCCAGAGGTTTCAAGATATGTGTGCACTCCCTGCCCTGGGGTGCTGTTGTATAATTAGAGCTTTTAAAAGTTCACCTGACCCTTCTGGAAACAATAGGCTTTAGAAGTAAAGCAGCCAGAGTAAAATACCACCCCACTTCCCCACAGGTTGAAAACAGAGAGTTTAGCAATTTAGCATACTTAATTTAACATTTTCAGATAAATGTGTGCAAGGTTTTTAATGTCTGGAATGTTCTACACAGGGTGAAGTAGCCTAACTGATGTTCTCTAATTATCTTGTATGCTGCAGTGTAAACCTTTCAAGCCAGTCACAGGCTGTTGTGATGTCTGTGAACAGTTCATACATTCAGGATCATTTTTACCCATCTGTGTGACTACCACAGGCATTTGTCCAATGTCCAAACTATTTGGCAGCCCTTCATTATCCTCAGTAGTTCTTCTGGGACAGACAAGCTATCCACACTAACTCCAATGGGTAGTCTGAGTTAAAGTAGACCTGTTGAATCTATCTATATATAAATTCTGTTGAGTATGTTGCCATTTCCAGTGTGCTGATTGGCCGCTTAGGAAACTTACCCAACCAATCCTCTCCCACATGTGAATTCCCATTCCCTTAGCCAATCACCACCCACATGCAAATTACCTCTACATCACACAATCCACTCCTGCCACTCAATCTGCATCTACACCCCCAACCTCACAAGGGCCCCTCACTCATCTCACTTCCTCAGCCACTTACTACCCACATGTAAAACAATGCAATATTCCCCCCCACCACCAAAATAATAATAGTGTTTAGCTGAACCGTGTGAACTTTTAAAATCTACTATAACAGAGTATGTTACACTGGGTACAGCTAGTAGGAGTATAATTCTTTAGCAAGTTTGTACTTGAAGGATTTGTACTTGAAAGTGATTTTAGCAGTTTTCTTCCCATAGTGAAAAGGTCTTCAAAACTGTGCAGGTTTCAAGCACTATTCACAGTTCTGGACTTATTTTGCACAAAATCTTTACATTATTTTTTTCTGCACATAAAATGCTGTAGTTGGGGATTTCTTTGGGGCAAAATTTTAATGTAAGTTTTTGGCACAGAAGAAAGCATTTTCTGCACAGCAAATGATGGCCAGAATCCTATATGGCAGTTATGAATGCACAAGCTAGAGTTGTGCACTTATGGCCATTACATATCCAGGGTCCCTACAGATCCCCTAGCTTAGGGGCTACATGAGGATTGTGAAAGTTCCCCAATCTGCACTTAACAGGCAGCAGCAGCTTCAATCGATACAAGTCTGTTTCCTTGTTTCACAAAAAGTAGCTGGCTGTCATTCCCACCTACCTCTCACAGGAGTGATCTCCAGCACAGAAGGGAATTCTGCCTGTCACAATGGGGATATATTTCAGAAAAGCGTGGACATGGCAGTCACTTGCTTCCCAAGTGATGGGAACAGAACCCAGTTGATTGCAGCAGCAGCTACCCAGTAAGTGGGGATAAAGGGTCAAACCAGAATTCACTGTGTAGAACTGTAACTACAGTGCTTACACATATGTAAAGACCATACAGGATTCTCACCTACATTTTTGCACAGAAAATACTCATTCCGGCACAAAAGAACCCAATAATTTTTTTGTAAAGAACACATTCCAAACTGTGAAGATGTTCATTAGACCAGAATTCTCCTCACTTTGGTTTCTTGACACTTGAGAAACTTGTTTTCCAGCCTTTTTTCAAATATTTTCAAATATTCTTACCATCCTTACTATTGACTGAGGGCTTGTCTACATGGGCAATATCCCCATCTTAGAGCCCTGCAGTCCTGGCAGCACAGGGGTTTGTCCCAGTCTGTCCCTGGGCAGTTCTCCCCTCTTCCGGGGCAAATATGGGGCTCAGATGGGGGAAAACAAACTAAAATAAATAATACCCGAGGAAAGCTGTTCTTGCTGGGAAGAAACGGATTGGGTCCTGCTTCCCACAGGAGTCCATCCCAACAGGCAGGCCTGTCACTGCACCTGCCAGTCTGCCTTGCTCTTCCTGATCCAGGAAGGGGTCCTACAGGGTAGTCACATGCAGAGAGACTTGGTTACATGTTGCGAGCTGGCTTCCTCACTACTGGCAGAGCCAGGGAGACGGTGACTGTGGTGGTAGCTGCAGCAATGGGCCAGTGTGCCTGTCTGGACTCTGGCTCATTTTGTAAAGGTAACAAGGGAGTAACGGGCCTGATCCAGCATATCCTGGCTCATTTAGATGAGCCCTTCATTTCTAAATGGTAAGCCTGCACATATGTAAAAACCACGTATTCAGTGGGTTTACTTTATTTGGAACTAGAAGTCAGATTAAGCTAGTCCTAAATAGAATAATAGCATTAAAATGATTTTTACTCCCCATATTGACTCAGAACACTCAAATGAATTACTGTAGCATTGCGTAACACCCTTATGACACATTTCTCTTGAAAACTTATTAAATCATAGGCCTGAACATTTTTCCGGAAGTACAACCTTATTATTTTGGCTTCATTAATTATGTTTCAAGAGTTGTCACAAATATGCGTTCTTTTCCCTGAAGACTTATTAAACCTGAAAATACTAGGTTCTTGTTCAGACTGCACATTATTCATATTTCACACTGTGTTTATTTGATTATTGGGTGCTTCAGAGAAGGATTGCTGTTTACTTGTTTTCCAATTCTGTGAGTGCACATATGTGTTGTATTGCAGTCTTTTTCTGAACCATAGACTGTCCCAGGCTAGTCAAATGTGCCAGGCTCTTGTGGATTCTCTTTCTTCATATATGTGTGTGTGATCTCAGCAATCGTCAGATCATTTTGCTCATGGCATGGGTTGTAACATTCAATATGGGTTGTCCAGTTGCCCCACCTCTCCCTAGTTTCTGGATGTGCATTGCAATTCATATTCTGTTTCAGTCCCCTCATGCCTCCTTGCCTGATCTTTGCCTGATGAAGAAGCTACTGAAGCTTCAAAAGCTCGCATGATGAATTTTGTGCATGTTGGTTGGCTGATAAAGTTATCAGTCTCTGGTGAATTTTGGATTTTTTTGTATCATGCCTCCCTGAGATTGTTAAAAATCTTTCCTCAATCTTAGTGCTAACATCAGTTGCTATTCACTATTGATGTTATTTGCTGAGCTCAGACAAGTTCAACAGCCTCTACACTGCCACAGCATTCACCAGTCCTCTATTCAGAATGGATCTAAGAAGCCACAAGTTTTACTGAAGGAAACCACCTCTCTTTCTGTTCTTTTCCAATGCCACTCACATGTAAGACTCCCCAGTTTCCACAGCACAATTAGGAATCCATGCAGTTATTCTTATTTCATAGCCTATTCCTAGTTTCTCTCTTGCCTTCTTGACTGTATGTGAGTGTGTATGAAGGGGTGAATTACCAATGGGAGAGTCAAAGAAGATTCATCAAAGAAAGTATTTGCATTTGTGAGGATGTTTCTTGTGCAAATGATTTTCGTGCAAAATATGAGTGCTGCTGCCATGTTGCATGGGCTTTTTGAAAGCAGATGCATCAGAGGGTTTCTTTGAATCTGTTTGATTGCTAATGCTATCTTCTGCTCACTGAGTGTGTGTATATACTTTGCTTTAAAGAAAGGGAACAGATTTTTGCACAGGAGTTTCTTGCACAGATAATGGAGACATTATATCACTCTTGGGCAGGAAGTGAATAATCTTGCCATGAATGCCAGTTTCTCCACAGGGAGGGTGGATTCATTGACACACTTTTTCATCTTTAGAGTAAGAAATTGTATGAAAATTCTGCACATTCCCTACATGAAAAGTATGGGGTTGCCTTGGGTCAGTTATTCTCAGGTCATTCACAGCCTGACCTACCTCAAAGGACTGTTCAGGAGTAAGTGGAGAGGAGAATCATAGAATCATAGAATCATAGAACTGTAGAGTTGGAAGAGACCACGAGGGCCATCCAGTCCAATCCCCTGCCACACAGGAATCACAATCAAAGCATCCCCAACAGATGGCAATCCAGCCTCTGTTTAAAGACCTCCAAGGAAGGAGACCCCACCATGCTCTGAGGGAGTGTGTTCCACTGCTGAACAGCTTACTATCAAAAAGTTCCTCCTAATGTTGAGGTGGAATCTCTGTTCCTGGAGCTTGCATCCATTGCTCTATGTTCTAGTCTTTGGAGCAGCAGAAAACAAGCCTGCTCCATCTTCAACATGACACCCCTTCAAATACTTAAACAGGGATATCAAATCGCCTCTTAACTGTCTTTTTTCCAGGCTAAACATACCCAGCTCCCTAGTCTCTCCTCATAAGGCATGGTTTCCAGACCTTTCACCATTTTAGTCACCCTCCTCTGGACATGCTCCAATTTGTCAATATCCTTTTTGAATTGTGGTGCCCAGAACTGGACACAGTATTCTAGGTGAGGTCTGACCAAGGCAGAATAGAGCGGCACTATTACTTCTCTTGATCTAGACACTATACTTCTATTGATGCAGCCCAAAATCGCATTGGCCTTTTTAGCTGCCACATCACACCATTGAAGAGTCAGGTGTTATCATTATGTGGCAAAATTCTATATGGCAGTTCCAATGCTTAACCTAGAGTTATGCATTCATAACTGTTACATATTCATGATTTCTACGTAGCCCCTTCTTTAGTTGCTATGTAGGAGCCATGAAATTTCCACAGTCCCCACTTACCAGGAAGCACCTGCTGCCATCAATGGAGGTCAATTTCTCTGTCAACTGAGAAACAGCTGGCTGACAGTCCTATCCCTCCCCTCACATAAGCAATCTGCAACACAATGGGGAATTACTACAGGGATTCTGTTTCTGTTTGTTGCACTGGAGATCACTCTTGGGAAGGGGAGGCAGTAGCTTTTCAAGTGCCGCAACAAGATAACAGATCCCCATTGATGGCAGCCACTGCTTCCCGGAAAGTAGGAATGGGGGGGGGGGATCAGGCCAAGATCCACTGCATAAAACTACAACTTTGGCATTTAGACATTATTATTAAATGTATTAACATTCCACTTTTTTCTCAGTGTGCGACTCATGGAGAATTACAAAGATTAAAACAGCTACAGCTTTAAAATTCATTTGTTTGTGCTGTTCATTTCTGAATTATGGTGACCCAAGGCTGAACCTATCACCGGGTTTTCTTGGCAGAATTTATTCAGAGGGAGCTTGCCCTTGCTTCCCTTTGAGGCTGAGAGAGTGCAACTTGTCCAAGATCACCCAGTGGCTTTCCACAGCCAAGTGGGGATTCGAATCCTGGTCTCCCATTGTTTTAGTCAAAGGACAATACCACTCTACACCATTATAGAGCTATTATTCCACTTTAACTGCTCTGGCTGCCTCCTGTGGAATCCTGGGATTTGCCATTTAGGGAGGGGCATTTAGAACTCTCAGCCAGAGAACTCTTAGGCCTCAGTAAACTACAAACCCCAGAATTCCACAGGAGGCAGCTAGAGCAGTTAAAGTAGAATAATAGTGCTATAACCGTGTAGTGTGATTAAAGTCCCAACACTCATACCACTGTACCATACTGGCTCTCTTGAAATCCATACCATACAAAAAAATTAAAAATATAATTTAACTATCAACAGAATTAAAAGAAAATAAAAATAAACAGTACAGCACAATCGGAAAGGCCTTTCCCCCTCTGAGCAATCAGCTATCAAAGGCCTGCTGAAACAAAAAGGTATCCACCTGCGTACAAAAGGATAGCAAGGAGTTCAGCATCTAACTTCTCTAGGAAGAGAGATCTAGAGCCTGTGAACTCCAGAGAAGGCCCTCTCTCACGTTCCCATCTGATGTACCTGTGAAGGTTGAGGGACAGAGAGAAAGGCCTCCCCAGAAAATCTGCAAATACAAGCAGAATGGGAGAGGGCAGTCCTTCAGATTCACTGCCTTAAGCTCATTGTGGGAAACCCAAGTTTTAAGTGAAACTAATAAATTAATAAGTATTTAATCAGAACAGGGATCATACTTCTGCCTTTTAAATGAATGGAGGGTAGACTATTGTAAAGTAAATGAGTGGCATTCAGCAGATGAGGAACAGCTTAAGTAAAAGACAATAGTGGAAGTGGAATATGTTTAGGGAGTGATTGCTGGTATGTGTTACTCCTTTTCATCTATAAAATGTTGGTGTGTATGCTGTTGCCAAAAAACATATGAGGATGAGAGGTCTAGAAAAGAAACACACACACATGCATGCATCTATGGTGGCTAGTTGGATGAAACTGAGTCTTCTAAACTAGCCTTGTGTTTACTTGAGAAAATGGTTTGTTACTGAGAGGAAGGGGAAAATAAGGCCCTGGTGTTAAACAAAGTTTTAATATACACAATAGATGTATAACTTTAATGACTACAGCTGCTGATCCATGCCTGACTAGTTCATTACCTGTATACAAGGGACATTTGGAAGCATAAAATATTAATGCTGAATTCCAAATGGCTATACCTGCTTTAATGGTGCCCAATCTAAGATTGGCTCATTGACTTCTTTGTGCTTCCTATATAATTGTGCATTCCTAAATTAAAATGAATATCCTTTATTTAGTATGCATGGTACCATTATATAACAGTCTACAAATTCACTCCAGATGCATGCTAACTGCTAAAATAAGCATTTTAGAATACAGTTTTACATAATATACTTATCTGCTTCATTTAGTTATCCCCATAAACTCAATACACTCCAAGCATAAACAGGTTGTTAAGTACATTTAAGGATTTTAGAATGAACACCAGAGCTGCAGTTATCATTAAAATGAAGTGCTGATGTTGGAGTCAGGCCACACAGAACTGTTTATCCAGGACTGTATTAGAATTACAATGTTTCCTTTTATTTATCCTGTGGAGTATCGATGCCTCTGATACACAGTTCCATGGAATTTGACACTGAACTGAAGTATAAATGCTAAATAAAAGGTGTAGCAGTCCTGGTGTAAAATAAGTTCATTATCTGGTTCTCAGACTTGCACCCATTTAACAGGGATTTGATATTTCTGTAGTAACTGTGAGAGGTGCTAAAAAAAATCTAACAAAATTAATAGCCCCCTTCCCAAACTACAGTTCCCAGTACTGTTTGGGGAATCATAAGGATCAGTTGGCCATGCCACTAGTTACTACACAGTCTACAATATTGCAATGATGTATTTATTTTAATTTTCCTTGAATCTAAGTTTTCAGGAAAAAGTAGGGTATAAATAATCTCCCCTTCCTCCTCCTGTTCCTCCTCTTCCTCCTCCTCCACCACCACCACTATCATCATCATTTGGCTCTTGCATCTATGCAGCTCCCTAACACTGTCTAGGACTGTAACCAGTCTAGTCTCCCAACTGTATAGAATAACCTGCATGGAGGACAGGGCCAGTTTAAAACAGTTTTTTGCTTTAAGCAGAATAGTAAGGGTCACACCTCCCTCCCTATATCAAAAAGCAGAGTACTCCCAGCCAGCCCAGTTATTTGGGCATTGGGATGGAAAACACTTGCTTATCTCATTCTTGTGAGGGAGAATGAAAAATCTCAGTCTGTTTCTCCTTGCTAGGCAACATAATAAAACATCCTGTGCATTTTTTGAAGAAGTTTTCAAAGTTGTGACACCTTTTGCAGCCCGTAATTTTTATGCAAAATACAATTGCTTTCTGTTTTTTAAAACTGGGTTGTTCACAGCTTTTTCATCAATAATCCTGTTCTATGATTGCCTTGCCTCTGTATGTGTATGAGTGTTGCTTTGCTTTCTGCAACCGGACTTGTCTATGTTGGATTGGTCTTTATAGTCATCAGCACGCTTGCAGAAAACGTGGGATGAGTCCTTCCTGAATCTTCCTTTGCGAAGAAAAGCCAGAGAGAGAGAGAGATGTTTTGCTTAACAAAGGAAGACTGGTTTCACACAGAGATGTCTTGAACAGAGACCATAATGAGACCTTGATATGTGGGTGGGTGGGGTAGGGACATAATTTCACTCTTGCTCAGGAAGCGAAAGATTTTGTGTCAGTTGCCAGTCTCTCAAAAGGGTGTCTAGATGTGTCCAGATCTTCTTTTCCTTGGCTGCTGACACACTAAGTAAATAATGCCATTTGACACCATTTTAAGGATTTTATCAGACCACCCCCATAAACCTAGTTCTTTTGCTGGCATAACTTTTTTTTAAATTAGGTATTTATACTTTAATTTATACTTTTAATTAGGTATTTATACCTTAATCTTAATTAGATATTTATACCTTAAGCTGTCTGAGGGCTTGCACTAAGACTCTAAACTATCTAGTTCGCGAGCTGCTCTTTGCTGATGATGCTGCCCTTGTTGCCCACACAGAAGCAGCTCTGCAGCACCTAACATCCTGCTTCGCAACAGCTGCAGAGCTGTTTGGGCTGGAAGTCAACCTGAAGAAAACAGAAGTTCTTTATCAACCTGCACCACAGGACAAACACCATCATCCCCGCATTGCTGTTGGCAAATCTGTGCTTAAGTCCGTTCAGCAGTTCACCTACCTGGGAAGCATCATCTCCTCAGATGCCAAGATTAACAAAGAGATCGATCACAGATTAGCAAAGATATATAGTGTATTTGGAAGACTTTACAAAAGAGTCTGGAGTAACAAACACCTGAGGTGAAGCACAAAAATCAGTGTGTATAGAGCCATTGTACTGTCTATTCTCCTTTATGGATCTGAAACATGGGTCATCTATTGCCATCACCTACGACTCCTCAAAGACTTTCATCAGCGCTGTTTACGCACAATCCTAAATATACGCTGGACTGACTATGTGACGAATGTTGCTGTCCTTGAGCAAGCAGGGATCACCAGCATTGAGGCCATGATATTGAGAACACAGCAGCGCTGGGCAGGGCACATTTCTAGGATGGAGGACCATCGCCTCCCAAAAATAGTACTCTACGGTCAACTTGCCACGGGTCAACGTAAGAGGGGCACTCTGAAAAAGCAATACAAGGACTCCCTGAAACAACATCTCAGGCTCGGCCAAATTGATCACCAACAATGTTCTGCCCTGGCCTCATATTGGGAGGCACGGAGACACACTATCCACAATGCTGCAGCCTTACTTGAGAACTCACACCGAACAAGTCTTGAAGAGAAACAACAACACAGAAAGAATGACAACCCAGAAACATCACCCAAGGAGACCTTCTGCTGTGCTTTCTGCAACCGGACTTGTTTATCTCGGATTGGCCTTTTCAGTCATCAGTGCACTTGCAGAAAGTGTGGGATGAGTCTTTCCTGAACCTTCATTTGCGAAGAAAAGCCAGAGAGTATACCCCACTCTTCAGCCACAAAGGCTATCAGAGCAGCTTACAATTTGTTTTAAGCAATAGCAAGTTACACATCTACACTGCATTAAGCAGTTTCCAATGTGTGTTAGCTAATTGCCCCCAAAAGCTGGGTACTCATTTTACCAACCTACGAAAGGATGGAAGGTTGAGTGAACCTTGGAGCCTTCTGCAACCGAACTTGCAACATGGTGACTTTGCTGTTTTTATACCAACAAAAGAACTTCCCACGCCGTACGTACCTTCTGTAGCAGCTAAAGGCTTCCCAGCAATGAAGGAGGAGTGAATGTCCTCATTTGAAATCCTGTGTATTCTCACAAGAATACATAGTGTGGGAAATTCAAATATAAAAACAAAAATAACAGAGAAAAAGTTACACAAAGCACCTAAACACACTAAAAAGTCTCAAGTAAATTGGGGAGAGTTATAAAAAGTATGTCACCTACCTGGCTGTCACAATCTCACCCGGAAGTGTTCTTGCCAGACCGGCCATTGATCCTGTATTCACGTGAGTACAATGGTGCGAAGTTTCAAATGCTGGCAGTGCTGGCACAAAAGTGCCATGGGGAAATCAATTGATGGCTTGAGCTGTCAATAAAAAAGTGTTGCAGAAATCATGGAACAGCAGACCCACGGATTGGAAAGTGAGTTTATTACACCGGTGGGCCTGACTGGAATATCTTCCAAAGGGTCAGAGCCCTGAGCCATGACTACAGAATACCTTTATACAGTATAATGACCGTATGCAAAAACAATTCCCTCCTCCTCTCTTTGGTGTCAGCAATTTCTCTGTGACAATTGTTGATAGTTCAGAAAGTACAAGACAAGATAGCTTAGGAACACTTGGGTACAGTTCGAACGTTATTAGAGAAAGAATTGTTTACATCAGCATATCATATGTTTATGGAACATAGAGTTGATTAGTAAGGAACATTGACTAGGCCTGAGAGTTAAAGGGAAAAGACTTTTCAGAGTCCCAGAGTCTCATGGGCTATCTAGTCTGACCCCAAATAGTGATTGTAAGATTACAGCATTTAGCAAATATACATTAGAATGCAAATGGCTACCACAAAAGTACATTTTTTTTAACAATACTTGATCATGAAGGGGTGACCTTGTGTGGTACATGTGCCCTTTCGCAATCATTAGGCATCCTTATGGTGCCTTATTTGCCCTGTCTTATAACATTCTAAGTATCATGGTTCCATTCTATGGAATCCTGGAATTTGTAGTTTGTTGTGGCACCAGAGCTCTCTGACAGAGAAGACTAAATATCTAACAAAATAAGATAATTTATTTTGCAATTGGTTAAAGCTAGCAATGTGATAAGGGGTCGATAAGAAACAGTGATTTAATTCTTCACAAATTTTCTTTTTAAAGAAAGCAAATGAGTTATTTTAGCAATTTTCTTTCCACTGTGATAAAAATATCTGAAAACCACATGGTTTTCAAAGTCTATTTTCAATTCAACTGTTATTCTGTGCAAAATTTGCACATGGCTGATTTGCATAAAACACAGCATTTTCAGTGCTGTAACAGTATTTCTGACTATTATGTTCTGTCTAGAAAATACTGCCCTCTGTGTAGAAAATACCAATTTTTGTGCAAAATAATTCCCAATTACCACTTTGTCCCTTTAGGAAACAATTTTTCTGCACAGGATTTTTTTTTTTTTTGGCTTAGAAATAATGTTTTCTACAAAGTAATACTGTTTCCTGTGCAGAAAATGATGCTTTTCATGCAAAAGAGTCATGTGCGAATTTTACACAGAATAAATCAAGGTTTCTTAACAGTCAAAAATCCTTTCTGAAATTAAAAAAAATAATAATATTGTTTCCATCCTTGGTATGAAATACTGCTTGTCTTGTAAAATTCCTAGGAAGTTACCATCATATTTGCTTTGGAGTTTCTTTTCTGTCTGATGACACCAATTTTTAGTGTGTTAGCTAATCTGAGAGGACAGGATCAGAATTAAAGACAACCTTAACACGTTGGAGAACTGGGCCAATGCTAACAAAATATATTTCAATGGATATAAATGTAAGATACTACTTCTAGGCAGCAAAAATGAAATGAATAAATATAGGATGAGTGACACTGGCTTGGAAGCAGTACATGAACAAAGAAGCTCAGGGCTTTAGTAGACCACAAACTGAATATGAGTCAACAGTGTGATGCAGCGACCAAAAAAGCCAATGCAATTCTGGGTTGCATTAACAGAAGCACAGTGCCCCTATTGAAGGAAACATTAGTGTCATTCCTCTGCCTTGGTCAAACTTCACTTGCAATATTGTGTCCTGTTCTGGGCAGCACAGTTCAAGAAGGATATTGACAACCTGGAGTATGTTAGGAGAAGTTCAAACAAGATGACCAAAGGTCTGGAAACCAAGCCTTATGAAGAATGACTTAGGGTGCTGAATGTATTTAGCTTGGAGAATAATGAGAGGTGACCAGATACCAATCTTTAAATATCTGAAAGGATGTCATGTAGAAGATGGATTGAGCTTCTTTTTTATGGCTTTAGAGACTAGAACACAAACCAATGGATTTAAATTACAAGAAAGAGATCCTACCTAAACATTAGGAAGCTTTTTAAAACAAACAAACAAAAAAAAAAAACTGTAAGAGCTGTTCCACAGTGGAATAGACTGCCTCAGAGGTTTGTCGACTCTCCTTCTTTGGAAGGCTTTAAACAGAGGTTAGATGGGAATCTTCCAGGAGTGCTTTAGCAGTGAATTCCTCCATGCCAGGTGGTTGGACTAGATGGCCCTTGTGGTTCCTTCCAGATCTAGATTCTATGATTTTATGAGGTTAGGTATCTCCATGTATTGATCACTGTGCTAGCATGGGCAAGATATGGTGATCACCATTGAGATTCTCACCACCTTAGTTACCATTTAAAATTCATTGGCAACTGTGGTAGCGATCTATGGAGCAGCTGGGATAGAGAAGGAAGAAAAGGCCCATTTTTTTATGCCACTGGATTTCAGCATCATGTTTCTTTGGTTCTGGCAGCAGCACTGTCAGTTTGGGTGCTGGCAACAAGTGGAGGTAGCAGAGACTACAAGAGCAGGAGTGAGGAGTTCATGTTGTCCATGTCTGCTCTAAACAAAATGCTGTGATCACCTAGACAAAACTTCTGATAACTGAGAAACTGATAACTTTCTGATAATTAAGAAAACATTTCCCTCAAATTCCTTCAGAAAGTTTTTGCAACATTCATTCAAAGGAATTTATCAGATGCAGCAAAAATTGCATGTTTACAACATCATGGTAGTGTGAATGGGTCCCACTATCACACAACATTGTTGTCCTTGTGTGGTCAATCTGTACTGCAGCCATGAATAAGGTGTCGCTTTTCATCAATAACTCTCAATATTGCTTTTTATGTGTTATTGAAGAGCATGTGAAACCATGTCCCACTGTAATCACAAGATTACAGCATGAATGGGTGGTCATCTTCCCCCCCTCCCCATTCCCAGTGAGAAAATGTCTGGTGAGAACATGAAAACTATCTACAAGACACTCTTTTCATGAGCTGCCCCGTTTTGTTTGCACATTTTTAGGTTTGTTTTAAGAGCTGGTGTGTTCATTTACTTTGTAAATTCAGGGGGTTTTGAAGTTTTTAAGCATGCTCATGTCTTTTCATGAGAACCACCAAAATCTTGACCATGCTAAATTATGGAATTAAAATCCCATTCTTAAAGTGCTAGTGGTGGTCGTGCGATAATTCTGTGGCAGTTGCATCACATGATTACACCAATATACGATAATAAGTGTAACAATGCCACTATGTTTCTGCTTTACTCAATAGTGGAATTACAGTGTTTTTAGCTGCTAGTCTGATAAAATTCAAAATCTATTTTTCCAAGTCATGCTTGTTTTTTATAGAGTATATTGTTTTAAAGATTCCTTGGAATTAGTATTGTTGATGAAAGAAAATACTCCAAAAAGGGTTCAAAGTGATATGATCTTATGTAATCTGATAATAAAACACATTCATCTATAAGATTTTCTGATATACCATAACTTTCCCTACTTGGAATTCTCCTCTTATATTTCTGGAAGAGTGAAAAATTAAATTAATGTCAACTGAAGTGATGCATTATATAATATGGTCACTAGTCAACAAATAACTGAACTAAGACGAAAATTGTATTTTGCACAGGTCACCAAGCAATGTTGAAATAATAAAGAGGAAGAGCACATTCATTACTAAGTCAAGAAAATTCAAAGCAGTGACTACAGAGGTGAACAACTTTATATACCAGTTCCATCCCACTAAGCTATGCAGTCTCTTCCTCCACTCTTTCTCATTATATTTTGACATTTTATAGATTGATCTTGGTTCCAGACTAATAGCTTGTAGCTCCAGGCTGGTCAGACAAGACATAACTAAGATACGGAACGTAAATGTGAACAATGCATGAGGAAAGTGATATGATGGGAAAGTTAAAATTGCTGCTGTTGAAATAAAATAGGCTGGAGTACAGAATTATGCTAGCTATGGTTTCCTGTCCTAATATCCAATAAACAAATTAATTAAAATAAATGAAAATCTTGACATTATTTCCTCTTGAAATAAAATGCTGGTTGTTGCTTTTAAAATATATTTACATTAAATAATTTCCAATATAATAAACTACTATAAAAAGAATAACAATATGCAAACAATAATAAAAAGAAATAAAAAAATATTAAGAAGAAAGGAAGAAGGAACAACAAAAAGCAGAAGGAAAGGAATTTACATTTGGCACCAACTTCCCAAATAATGGTTATACATCCTATTATATAGAATAACTTCTCCCACGATAGTTACTATTCATATACTTCTCTCTCTCTCTCTCTCTCTCTCTCTCTCTCTCTCTGGCTTTTCTTCGCAAACAAAGATTCAGGAAGGACTCATCCCGCGCTTTCTGCAAGCGCGCTGATGACTAAAAAGGCCAATCCGAGATAAACAAGTCCGGTTGCAAAAAGCACAGCAGAAGGTCTCCTTGGGTGATGTTTTTGGGTTGTGATTCTTTCTGCGTTGTCGTTTCTCTTCAAGACTTGTTCGTCGTGAGTTCTCAAATAAGGCTGCAGCATTGTGGATAGTGCGTCTCCAGCTGCAGAGCTCTTTGGGCTGGAAGTCAGCCTTAAGAAAACAGAAGTCCTTTACCAGCCTGCATATACTTATACAGCTTATTCAAACCTATTAATTATCAAAACGTACAGTTAACATGTTATTCTTTTTTTTCCCTGCAAAAAGACAAGCCTTTTGAAAAGGTTGCCAGTGACTTCTCTCTAATCAATGTTTATAATTTGTCCATTTTGGCTAGGTCGGTCAGTTTCGACAGCCAGTCCTCATTCATTGGAATTACATTATTTTTTTTCATTTCTGTGCACTAATCTTGCTGCAGTTGTCATGTATCATAGTAATCTTCCATGTGTCTTCTCCATTTAGTCATCCATAATTCCCAATTTTAAAAAAAATCCAGTTTCAATTGGATAATAACATTCCAAATCCTATGTATCAAACTATGTATTTTACTCCAAAATTTCTTAGCCTTACCACAAGTCCACCCCATGTGGTTAAAGGTCCCAACTGATGTTCATATTTCCAACACATATTTGATGCTCCTTTATGCATTTTGGCCACTCTTTCTAGAGTCAAACACCAATGATACATCATTTTATAAAAATCTTCCTAAAGTTCATAACATAATGTAAATTTTGATCCCCTTGACCACATTTTCAATCCATATATTATATCCAAAATTCTGAGCCAAGTTTATTACACAATCTTTAATTTATTCTTCTTCCAATTCAGTTTTTACAAAAAGTTTATTCATCATGCCTTTCAAATATTCATCATCTATGTATAAATGCTTCTCAAATTCAGATCTACTCTTTTCAAAGCCAAATATTTTAAGCCATTTTAAATCTTTCAAATATTTATCTATATGAGTGCCATTTGAAAACTATAGACCTCTAACGACAGTTCTTCATTTTACTTAATTCTTTATTGTTCTTGATTCCAAAATGCATATTGGGACACAAAATTCATCTGTTATCTATTCCATATTCTTAGCAAACTACATCTCATGAAATGATCATTAAAATTGCATTCACTTTAATTTTTTCATACCATTAATATCCATGCTAGTCAAACCTCAGGTTTTCCTCTTCTAAGGAGATTTTCACATGGGGAAATAACCCCCACGGAGGTTGGGAGAGAAATGGGGCTGTTCCACTGCCAGCACTCCATTTCGCACGCCCCCTTCCTTCTCCCGATCTCCCTTCATCCTTCCTCTGTGCTGCTTCCATTTTCCTTCTGATATTTTTTACTAACGAAATTTCTTCATTAGTAAAAAATATTGGAAGGAAAATGGAAGCAGGATGGAGGGAGGACGAAGGGAGATCGGGAGAAGAAAGGGGCCATTGTGAAACAGAATGCTGGCAGCAGAACAGACCGGTTTCTCTCACAATCTCCGCGGGGGTTATTTCCCCCATGTGAAAATCTCCTAAGTCTAACAATCTCTTATTAGTCCACACAATCTTTCAACCAAACCAAACAGCATGCAGCAAAGTACAATTTCAAATCCAGTAATCCCAGACCCAATCTTTGTTTGCATCTTTTAAAACTTTATATTTAACTCTCTGTTTCTTCCCTTGCCATATACATTTTGATAAGTGTTTCTGCCATTGTTTAAATAGCATATAATTAATCAGAATTTGAATTGTCTGAAATAAAAATAACCTTCTTGGCAAAACCTTCATTTTTACCACTTTGATTCTTCCCAACAGTAACAATTTAAACTTCTCCCATCTTAATGAATCTTTATTTATATTATTCCATGTAGCAACACAATTATTCTTCAATAACATACCATTCATATTAGTCATAATTACCCCTAAATAGTTCACCCTTTTCTCAATTTTGAAACCAGATTTTGTCCATCAGTTGTGTTTTATGTTCTTGTCTCATATGTTTTGTTAATATCATCATATTTTGTTTATTAATCTTAAATCATGCCAACTCTCCAAATTTGTTTAATGTCACAAGTAAAGCTTCTATACTCTCCAAGGGGTTTCCCACAACAATCAGAAGATCATCAGCAAATGACCTTAATTTAAATATCTATTTCATAGTTTTTAAGCCTTTAATTCTCTCATCTTTTCTAACTGCCCTGTTTAAAACCACCAGAGCCAAAATAAACAGAAGAGGGCACCCTTGTCTTGTACCTTTTTGTATATCGCATAGTTTTGTTAACTCACCATTAACCAAAATTAGTGCCTGCTGTTTGTCATAAATTGCCTTAATCCAGGTAACAAAATTAACCCCAAAGCTCTGATTTTTGAAAAAAAAAACCAAACATTTCAAATTATCATTTTTTTTTCTGTATGTGAAAATAAGAGCCACCTGTTTTTCATTGTGTTTTTCTAAGTATTCCAAAATGTCTAAAACACATTTGGTATTATTATGTAGTTGTCTTTTCAGTAGAAAGCCACATTGGTCTTTATGAATAGAGTCTTTCTGCCAAAATTGATGTAAAGAACTTATAATCATTTTTCAGTAATGAGATAGGTCTGTAATTCTTTATAATTTTCAAATCTTGATCATCTTTCAGAATCAAAACCATGTTTGCCTCCTTCCATGTCTCTGGCATCTTTCTAGTCCAAAGAATCAAATTCAGAGTTTTCTGTAAAGGTAATAACAGCTCTTCTTCGAAACATTTATAATAAGCAGCAAATAGGCCATCTTGCCTAGGTGCTTTGCCAGTCTTAATCTTCTTAATCACTTCAAATACCTTCTCACAGTTACAGGAGCATTCAACATCTGTTTCTGGGAATCTGAAATCATAGATAGATCTTGTTTGTCTAAGTATTCTTTTAGCTTTACCAACAAAATTGGTATAGTATAGTCCTAGTGAAACGCCTTTCTAACAGTTATGTTATTGTTTTCCCCTCTTGTATCTTTTTCTCTATCTTTTTTCATGTTATTTGCCAGTCATCTCCCAGGCTTATTTTCAAATTCAAAATTCTTCTGCTTCACATATCACATCTTTTTCTTAATCTCACTTATACTTATCATTCATAATTATGTCTGTAAAATCTTTATTTGGTTAATCACTATCATATTTACAGGAGAGTTATTTAATTCCACCTTCTGTCCATCTCCTCCTGGGGTAGCTGGGTGTTTTCATCTCTCTTTCTCTTTTTAAATTCTGTATTCTGCTGTATAAAATGTCCTCTCATAAAGGCCTTACTGGTTGTTCATAATCCAAGCAAAATGAGTAATAAATAGGGCTTCACTCAAATGAGTATGGTCTGAAGAGTTTTAGGAACTGCAACAAAACACTCATCCTTTGGTCAATTTATGAAGAACACTTTATTAAGGATTGAAAAGAGTCTGGATATTTGGACTAAAACTTTCAGTGTTTTAATTGGCTAAAATCACCAGTCTGACTGATGTAAAAGTACTGTACTTATCACTTGACAGGGTTCTTTTCTCCAGTGTTGTCACAACACTGCAGAATATAATTTCCTACACAGCAATATCTTGTTCATATATGTGTTATGATAGCCCATTCATTATGTGATTCCTGACTGTCTGGGATAACCCTTGTGATTAAACAGAGGTGAAAAGAGTGAGAGTGAACAGGTTTTTAAAGGGTGAATGAGAGATTATTTGGAGCAGGGTTATATCAGTTTAACTGAACACTCCTCCTGAAAATCAATATGTGCAAAGAGTGTGCACAAGCCTATTCAGAAATAAAGTATCTTTAAATGCAATGGATTGGGATATATGTGTGCCTTTCTCCCTTTCATACACAATATCCAGAAATGTGGAAGATATTCTCCTGCATTGCAATCTCACATGCATACAAGTTATGTACAAGTAGTACCAGACTCTTGTTGACAATACCATTCACATATTTCTTTCTCATTTGATTCTTGCTCTGCTTTAACAGAGGCCAGTAATTCAGTGGAGGGAAAAGATCCCTTCAACTGGCTCGGCTCATATGGTTCCAGTAGGGTATTAAAACTATGTGGAATCACAACATATGAATTTAGCCTGAAGATACCCTGGGCTAGCATTAATGAGCGTGCTTTTTGCTTTTTGTTGACCCCTTTATCCTCCTGAAATTTATAGAACTGGGATTACAATCTATTTCCACCTGATGGGCATTCCCTAAAGGTAAGCTCAAGTTTTTTTCTCATGAAATACTTTCCAGTTCTGTGTTGTGGTGCTTCTGTTTGGGAAGAATTTGATTTTTTTTAAAGAAATAATTAATTGGAAAAACCTCACTGATGAAATATTCAGACAAATAGCTTAGAGAGCCACATGGTAAGCTGGTTCCTAGCATCATATTTATTCCTCCATTTGTCTTATATACCACATTGCCCAGGAGGGTCTTCAAAGCAGATTACAATCTCTAAGAGGATTGTTTATAGCAAAACAAATATTATTTCTGCCTTATACAACATTGCCACAAAATAAAGTTTTCCAGGAGCCAACTCTATTAGATTCTCTTGATTGGCTGGCCTCTCTGCCACTGATTTTTTGGTCTGTATTCTCAGTCACACTCATTTCTCTTGTACAGCCTTTTTTAAAAACTTGAAAATAAAATTGCAGATGTGAAATATCAATTTAAGATCTCTATAGAGATCAGAGTGTTAACAAAGGGCTGTAATAGAATCTAGAAAGTAGAATGCTGCATGGAGGTTCTTCTGTGTTTGTTCAGCAGATCCACTATGTAATTTTGATTTTGAATTATTTACTCAGCTGTAATTGAGAATTTGTCTTTCACTGGCATTCTCCAGCCACACATACACAGCTAAACTCTGCTTATTTATATTCTGTGCTACTGCACTGATTTCTTCCATATCTAATGATGTAGACTTACCATTCCTTCAATTCTTTTCAGTCCATATGGCTTTAAGAGATGCTTCTCCTCTGAGTGATAAGAAGAAAATATGAAAATTTACCCTTTTGGCTTAGCACTGTAATGTCTAGTCTACAATTTGTTTACTTAATTTTATTGTTTATTGTAGGGCTCAAACACTGAACAGAACAAGAGCTCAAGGGTCAATAACATTTGTCACTCTTTAATTGTCTTCTCTCTAGCAAGAATAACCCTGGTCATAAGACCATAAGAAGAACCCTGCTGGATTAGATCAAAGGTAGTGGCATCCACCTATACACCATACTGGACTGTATGCGTATCCTCTAACTGTTCTGATTTGGCAGAGACAGTCCTGATTGTTGTCCCATTTTTAGTCCCTTTAAAAAAGTCCCAGATTCTCTTATCTCATAGAATCATAGAATCATAGAATTGTAGAGTTGGAAGAGACCATGAGGACCATCCAGTCCAACCCCTGCCATGCAGGAAATCACGATCAAAGCATCCTGACAGATGGCCATTCATATTAAGAATGGCTTTAATGCTTTTACACCTTTACACTCTTAAAACTACAACTGGTTTTGATTTGGCTTTATATGCTGAAAACGTTTAATTCCCCACAACCACAAATGCTGAAAATGTTTAATTCCCCACAAATTTTACGTTACCCAGAGAACTTGGGTTAGAGGATGATTTAAAAGGGTGATCAACTCATCAAATAAAAAGACCTGATTAGGGCTGCCCCTTGCCAGTGGTTTTAGGAGAAAGATGCATAATCTTCAAAGCTTTCACTGAGCATCCCAGGGGAGCTGTTTACTTTATCTACAAATAGGTGACTATAAACATCCTCTTTACCCTCATTTAAGAGACACCACAGAGACTTTCCATGGAGTTTGTGCCAATGTCCAGCCTACTATTTTCTTCCTTCATCCTTGGCTTCACTTGTTTCAAACTGGGTACAAAACACAAAAGTAATTTGTACTCAATTAACTGACTGGGGGAGAGAAGGGGACAGAATTGTGACATTCCCAGAAAGCTCAGGCAAAATTAAACTGCTGCAGCCTCTCCTAATTTTTATGTTCTTCTTTATTAATAACTCTTGGCATCTGATGACATGTGCATTCATTCAGAATCTGCAAATGAAAAAAGAAGCTGGCTCTTTTTACTCATGTAAGCAACAGTCCATGGCTTTCTCTCGAAACAGTGAATGTAGATGCTTGAACTGACAGGGATGAAAAAGACTGTTGGTGAGTTCACAGTTCACAATGAAAACATGCATTTCCCACTAGAGATAAAGTGCATCCTGTGTTCAAAAATCACATCTTTTCAAGACTTGCAGTGCATTTTGGATAGATAAAATAGACAGAAAACCATGTATCCAGTCTGAAACTGCATACTTTTGAAAAATACACAGAAACAGACCTTATTTTCTGGGGGAAATATATACAATAAAAATGTAACCTAGACTGCATACATTTTTTTTCATTTTGTGTGTATGTTTGTGGGAACTCTGCATGGATTTCCTTGAAAGAAGGGAGGAAAAGGTATTGCAACCTGATACAAAAACAAAAAGAATTTAGAGAATGGAAATGGAGTTGGAGCAATGCAACAGAATGGAGACTGAGAGAAATTCTGATCCCTACTGACAGCCCAAGCAAAAGCAGCTCTGAAACTAACAAAGTAATTCTTAAGGTAAAAGGAGGCATCTAAGGTCACTCTTGGGGACCAGCCTTCCACACAAGCCAAAAAGGTTTCCACATGTGGCCGATGGCTTTAACATCTCTTCAAGTCATCCATTTCTCAGTCTGGCCATATGTGGATCTTAAACAATTCATTATACAATGTAGTGTCTCTCACCTCTTTGGCTGCTGAATCAGAGAAGAGGAGAATGTGTCAGCTCTGGGAGCTCTAGGTTTGGACTGGTTGGAATCATAATGCTGACAAATCCACCACATCTGAAGTATCAGGTTGTTAACAGGGACTGCTGTACAGTTTTAATACCTCCTTTGTGGCAGACTCTGAAGACAAAGAGCAGGCCCAAAAATCTTTATCTGCACTTGAGGAAATGTGATTTAGGGCTTCCCAGGTGAGAGTATGAAGTCAGGATATGGATGTTAAAATATGTAAATTACCAACAGAATCACCTTTTAAAACAGGAATAAAATCAATTCAGTTCTCATTTTCCCTTAAATTTTATATATACCTGCCATTAATAAGTATGGTATAAGTATTATTTGAAGTGCAGAGCAGGCATTGTGCTGGAGCCAGAGGGGTCTGTACAAGCACTCAATACAAAGGACAACTGTGTTCTGACCTGCATATCCATTAGTGAAGTGTGAATGCAGCTTGTTTCCTTAAATATGAAGATAGGACACATTTTTTCTCTGTCCTTAAGCCACTATCTTAGGACTTCATGAGACGCATGAAAAATGCATCATAAGGACACGACAAGAACACAAATGGGCAAAATTATCAGACATCCTTGTTCAGCTGTTCCAGGGGTGTAGCATGGGTGTGAATAAAGTATCACTTTTTATTGATGGCTTAGCCCATCAATAAAAAAGTGATGCCTTATCCACACCCATGCCATGCAGCAGGAATGGCTGAGGATGTGGACATCTGATAATGTCACCCTTAGTGTTCTCGTCTGCTCCTTATGACGTGATTTGGAACATGGTTTTGTGCCACATTTGCACATGTCTGATCAAGTCCTTAGATGTCCTTAGATGTTAGAAGGACTTTAGATATATTTATCAATGGGTATTAGCCACAATGGCTAAGTTGAAACTCTGTGTCCAGAAGCATTGGATATGATTTACTGTGGTCCGATAGACTTTGTGTTCATGCTTTTTCTTTGGGCTTCCCGAAGGCATTTGATTATCCTGAGTCAGCCCTTTGGTCCATCTAGCCTAGTATTTTCAAGTCTGATTGGTAGTTCTGTTCAGAGTTTCAGGCAGGCTTATGCCCTAGCCCTGTTTGGAGATCCTCTGTATTCTCTGGTGGTCTCCCATCAAAGTACTAACCCAGGTCCAGTGCTACTTAGCTTTCAAGATCAGACAAGACCAGGTGTGTTCAGGCTGATATAGTCTGATCTTTGATCAGAATCAGAATGTTGTTCTGAAAGAGCAGTATTCTTCCTATCACCCTACACTTATTTCTTAGATGCAGAAACTGTGTATTTATTCCTCAGAATTAGAGCTTGCTAGCATTATCAGTGGCATGCCCACCAGGGGTTTCTTGGAGTTGGATCAAAAAAATTAACTTTTACAAGGTCTGCTCAAGAGGGAAATATCAGGCCAACTTACCAGTTGTGTATTATTTCAATGAACCTGTTTTATCAAGGTTCCATGGAGGTTTCTAAATCTATTCAGTCAAAGAGGCTTGAAACTCATCTTCATACCTTCCTGTTCAGTGTGATGGGGTCTGGAGATGGCCCTGCCTTTGTAGACCCATTGCACATTGGGAAAGGGTCTTACTTATTTCATTTAATTTATATCTTACCTTTCTCCCATTATGGGTCTCAAGTTGTGTCTAACTTCGTCATCCTCATGTGCTCCTCTTGGGCTTTTTGACCACATCTGATAATTTCCTAAGAAAAGAAACAATGTTATATGCAGAGTATTGAACAGTTGATGTTTGTAATCTTGAAGATAATAAACTAACCAGTTTGTTTTGTTCACAGACTCATTGTGCTTTATTACACTCACTTGAAAAGGTAACCACCATGTTAACCAAAGGAAATCACACTAATACCTAATCTGTCCACAGGAAGGGTCACCTGGAGACTCAGATCCCAGTCCAGTTAAGGGATTTAAAAAGGGAAAACTGAAGTAGGGTGGCAGTGACAGGCAGCCAGGCTGTGTGCTGAGGTAAACTTGGCTGGCAGGTCTATCACAATCATTCTGCCTTTTATAATGCTTCCCCATTTCTTGTTGTTTCAAGGTGTTTATTTTTTAAGTGTGTTTTCTGTTAATTTTACAGCAGCAACTGCTTTTTCAGTATACTTATTAACAATAATCATAACTGATCATTCTCACACAAGGAAATATACAGAACTGTGGATCCCAGCACACTTTTATAGAATCCTTTTAATCACAGTAATTAATTTGTTTTTGTCAGCCATAGTTTTAGTGTTTAGTTTCCTAAGGAGCTCTTAGTTTTGGAATGAATTGAAGCATATATTAGCTTAGTTGTTTGCTAATCTATTCTATCTCTGTTACCTATGAGGCCTCACATTCAGGAAAACAGATCTTGGTGGTGATTAACACTGTATGTACTGTCTGCTGTTTTGGAGCAGATATTTATATATAATTTTCCAATGGGGGTTTTATTGAAAGACCCAATTTTATTTGATTTTTCTCTACAAGCTTCAAATGCTATCTGCCTTAAATCCTTTTGAATAAGGCTCATACTTTTTGTGTGAATGGAAATGATTGATTTGGTAAAGTGTTACCTGAATAGTGATGGGGGGGATTTGTGTTCAAAATTCTTGATGGAAGTATCGTTTTAATTTTCCCGAGACTCGTTGTGAGACTAAATACATCTTGTTTCCAAGATCCACACATTTTCCTGATGTACAGGGTGGCTCAGAGAAATAAAGTATGTGCAAAAATGGTACAAATGGCCAGGCCGCAAAATGGCCCGCCACCCAAACGGCGAGCCCCCTTCCTCACCTACAGAACATGAAAGCAAGAAGCTGGACACTGTGAGCAAAAAGTTTTATTTTTCAGCTTGCCTCCTTATGCAGGTAGCTAACTACACTTGCATGGGGGCCTATCAGAGACACCTCTGGGATATTATTTCCCCTTTTCTGGATAAACTTCCCCAGCAAGACCTGGAACTTGTGCACAATGCAAGAAATGGCGGCATCGCGCTAGCTGATCACTAGCGACAGTCGGTGAAGCATGTGACAGATTGCGCAGGGAAGATCCTGGCCAATGCTATTGCTGTCTACAGACAATCTTGGCTTCACTTGTCTGGCCTTTTTTCTACTGCCAGGACAGTGATAGAGAATCTTCCATTCAACAAAGCTGGAGCATATGCATAAGATGCACACAACAGCAAAACATTTGGTATTCCTCCTCCTGGCCAAACCTCACATTCCTGATTCTATGAAAAAAAGTTTCCCCCTATCCTTTTGCAGGAGGTTCAGCCCCATGGCATCCTGCTCTCAGCATACTGCTCAAGCCTATGCCCCATACCAGAGGAAGTTTCAGGCCCCCACCAAACAGTCTCAGTTCTAGAAAAAGAAGCCCGAGCTCTCCAAGTTTGACTACCCACCTCTGCCTCCCGTGGCATCAGTCCAATCACCATCAGATGGGCTTCTCGCTGCTTACCACCACTGGTGCACAATCACCACAGACTCATGGGTCCTCAGTATTATCCCTCATGGATATTTCATAGAATTCGACAGCTTACTCCCCATGGGGTCACTAAAATCTACTCCTCCTTCCACTCATCTCAAAGAAGAGTTTCAGTCCTTACTGAGGAAAGGGGCTATAGAGGAAGTCAATTGATTTCAATGGGGAGACTTCTTTTTCTTCCTCGTCAACAAGAGAGATGGTGGTCTGTGCCCCATCCTGGCCCTCTGAGAGGTGAACTGTTTTTTTCATACCCAAATGCTTCAAACTGGTCACTCTTTCCTCTATCTTCCCATTCCCCCATGTAGGAAACTGATTCACCACCACTGATCTCGAGTTGCTTACTTCCACATTGCAATAGCATAGCCTCACAGCAGATTCCTGGCTTTCACAGTGGGTCCCAAAATGTACCACTTCAAGGCGCTCCCATTCTACCTCTGCATGGCCCCAAGAGTGCTCACAAGATACATGGTGCCAGTCGTAGCCCACCTCCACACAAGAGGAATCGTAATTTTCCCGTATCTAGATGACTAGCTTGATCACAGGACCCTTGAAGAAGAGGGTAGCAGGAGATATAGCCATCAAGATCTCCCTACTTTGAGACCTGGGCCTCATGATCAACATGGGCAAGTCATACTTGGCCTCATCGAGAATCATGAAGTTCATTGGGGCCCATCTGAACTCCATCAAGGGCAGACCTTTTCTCCCAGAAGACCCCTTCATTGTGTTGCATAACATGGTAATTCACTGCGCTGCCCAGAGGAGAGTGTTGGCACACTTCATTCAGACCATTCTGGGTTACATGACATCTACCACTGCTGTGACACCCTTCGCCAGACTGTGAATACACCCTCTGCAAGCATGGTTTCTTCACTCTTACAATCTGATGCGGGATGACCCTCTAAAATTGTTGTCATTTCTGCAACCAATACTCAGGCAGCTGAAGTGGTGGTCCCTTCCCTGAAACGTACGGTGTGGCTTACCCTTCAAGATCCCTCACCCTTCCAGATGTCTGACTATGGACGCATCCATGACAGGATGGGGTGTGCACTCTCATGGTCTAACTATCCACAGCGGTTGGTCAATGATGGAGATGGACCTTCACATCAATGCACTGGAGCTCCTAGCGGTGTTCAAGGCACTGAAGGCTTTCGAATCTTCGCTCCAGGACATGGTTGTCCAAATGGTATCAGACAACAACAACACAGTTTTTTATATCAACAAGCAGGGAGGAACCAGGTCCAAAACCCTCTTAGGCCTATCAACTCAGATATGGGACTGGTGTATACCCAGGGGCATATTCCTGAAGGCCATCCACCTGGCTGGGGACCAGAGCGACATTGCAGACTCACTGAGCAGAATGAAGAGCAACTGCCATGAGTGGTCTCTAGACCCGGAGACCTATCAATGCTTTTTGCGGAGTGGGGCCAACTGTCAATAGACCTCTTTGCATCACTTCAAAATGCCAAATTCAATCTTTACTGTTCAAAGCAATGGTCATCCCACAGGAACCTGAGGGATGCATTCCCATTCAAGTGGACGGGACCTCTGCTGTATGCCTTCCCCCTGTTCCCACTCCTCTCCAGAATTGTAACCAAGCTCAAGCAAGACAGATCAAGTTGCATACTAATAATGCCATGGTGGCCCAGGCAACCTTGGTTCACCCCTCTTCTGTTGCCTTCCTTTACAAAAGGACTTCCTGTTAATGCAGAACTTACAAGTCTTCCATCTGGACCTGGAGGCAATCAACCCCACAGCATGGCTCATAGGCTATTAGAGTGGCTATCAGACTCTGCAGGGTCAATCCTCCAGGCAGCTCAGCACCCTTCCATGCTGAAGTCCTACCGCTATAAATGGCAGAAAATCTGTGAATTCCTTGCTGTTAAAAGAGTCTCCCCAGCAGAGACATTGACCCCACTACTTCTTGGCTTCTTCGCCTGTCTGTCAGTGAAAGGCCCCTCAGTTTCATTAGTGCCAACCTATGTAGCCACTATTTCCTCTAACCTATGGAGTCTGGGTAGAGGCTCCTGCTTCGCAGACCTGCTGGTTCAATGTTTTTGAACCAGCACCCACCAGTGGCTGGCCAAGTCACTTCATAGAACCTGCAGTTGGTCCTCAAGGCAACATCACACCCACCTTTTGAACCACGGTATTTAGTGGATGTCTGCCTTCTATCCTTCAAAATGGCCTTTCTAGTCGCCATCACCTCAGCCAGAAGAGCTAGTGAACTTTGTGTCCCCACGGCTGATGCCTCATACACCCAGTTCCTTGGAAACAAGGTGGTCCTTTGGCCAGATGTAGCATTCCTGCCCAAGGTAGTTTCCTCTTTCATCTCAATCAAGACATTGTACTTCCATCTCTCAAGGTTACACCCTTGCCAAACATTCTGACTTCACGCCATCCCCTAGACATGAGGACATCACTGGAACTCTACATCAACAGGACTAAGGCATTTCACTGCACTAATAAACCTTTTGTCTGCCACTTTGGCCCCCAACAAGGGCCTCCCTGTCTCGTCCCAAAGCTTCTCCAAGAGGGTGGCTTTGATCATCAGAATCTCATATGAAGCTGCAGGCACACCTTTACCTTCTTCCATTCAAAGTCATTCTACTAGTGCAACAGCTACCTCAATGGTGTTCCTGAAGGGCATGCTGCTGCCTGATATCTGCAGTGCAGCCACATGGGTGACGCCTCTCACCTTTGTGAGGAACCACAAGTTAGACTCTGCCACAATGAATGGCGCAGCCCTTACCAGGGCAGTTCTTGCACACTCATCATCGGATGACTAGAGTACATTTTATCTACCTCTGTCATAACATAGTGTTTTTTTCTGTCATATCGGGTTGTTGTGGTGTTTTTATCGGTGTGGACACACCCCACCATCCTGTCTCCTGAGCTTGTTAATCTACCCATTGTGTGCATTCACAGAGACCACGAAGAAGAAGAATGGGTTACTTACCGTAACTATAGTTCTTTGAGTGGTTTTCTGTGAATTCACAGAAACCTGCCCTCCTCCCCTCTGGAGTCCTACCTGTCACTTTATTTAACATGGCTAAAAGGAACTGAGCAGTTGGTGAGAGGGATGGGCTTATATGCACTGGGGTGAGGGGGCTGGCCTACCACCCCAAAGTTTAAAATGAGGTGCTAGAAGTTTCTGAAGTGCTCTGCACAGGTGCAGGATTAATCCATTGTGTGAATTCACAGAAGACCACTCGAAGAACTATAGTTATGGTAAGTAACCCATTCTTAACATTAACAGCATCTCAAAAAGCAGGGGTTTAAACCCAGAGACTGAAGAGTTAAGCACTCAAAGTCGTGGGCCTGGATAGGTAAATCATTTCCAGATTCTCTACAATTCTAGAGTTCTTTACATCCTAAATATGAACAAATTTTGGGATTTTGGTACATTATTACCGAAAACAAACTGAAATAAAATCCCCACCCATTTTTACCTAGTTCTGAGGAAGACAACTCAGAGATGGTACAGAATGATGTATGCAGGATGAGTCAGGAATAAACTATATTGGACTCAGTAGGGTTTGCTTCATAGGTAGCCCAATGTAAAAAGTTTAAAGGAAGCTGGATAACATTCATCATGGCTGATGTTTACCATTTTTAAGGGACAGATCAGCACTTACTCATCAAATGTTATAAAGGATCTGTAAGCATTTAATGTGTTTTTCCTCCTAGGATCTGGACTGTGGTATACAGGGAAGGATATGCCATAGTCTCACCAAAAATGGTTCTTCTGCTTTATAAGCCCCAGGAGAAAAGGTTCCTTTAATGCTAGTAGAAGATTCCCTCACTATTAGTGTCATGGGGCAGGGTGCAGGGGTAGTATATTATGCAGTATATTATGAAAGAAATGCAGTATATTATGAAAGGAGGGTAAAATGTTGCTCTTCTTCTGCCAATGTCTTAATCCTGCTGGAACCCATTATGAATAAAATTTACTTGGGCAATATCCATATTACACACTAAAAGAAAGAGCCCCAATATAGAGGCATAAGTGAGAAGGTATTTTTCTTGGGGGAAAATAGCATGATCTCCCCTGCCCCTTGCCATTAGGGCAAGTGGGTAATAGCTAGGACAGAACTTCCTTCATGTTGAAATCCTGCTCTTTCTCTCACTCATAGTTTGCAATGAAGCAACAAGACCATGTGACCTAGGATACTTCTGGTGGTTTGGTCATATAAAAGATTTTCCCCTTCTCATCCCCTGTAGTTACCATGCTTTACTCTCCTACCTTCTTTTACTGAAACTGTATTTCTCCTTCTCATCAAGCTGGTAAGCTAAGATGAGGCATCTATCTTTTACCCAAACCTATTCATTACTTTAGTTAGGATTTAGGCTCTCAATGCATATATAAATGCATTGCGTTTAGTAAAGTTTTAAATTGTCTAACTTGAAGCTACCCTTTTGGTTTTTGGAGTTCAGGCAAAGCATTGTACATTGAGTCATGCTGCTTTGCTAGAGTGCTGCTCTCCTAGAGGAAAGTTAACTTCTAACAATTTTAACTTCATAGACTTTCCAAAAAAAGTGAGGGCTAACACCCAGGGACACTCTAATTCTTCAACTCCTACCCGCCCCCCCCACACTGGTAATATCACAGGCACTATCCAGCTGAGGCCTATAATGTCAACATGACACATTCCAAATAGGACTTGCAAAAGCAATGGATAGATACACTCCAGAAGGAATCACGTTTTCCCTGTAACATCTCATTTGATATGTTATAAACAAGTGGCATATTTGCAACAGAAGCATGACAGAAGATCCTGGGAAAACAATTAAAAAGAAACCTCTGAAAACATGAGAAGTGTGGCTAGGATGTTATTTGCAAAGTTGTTGTTTTACTAGCGTGCTCATATTATCTAATTGAATCATAGAATCATGGAATTGTAGAGTTGGAAGAGACCATGAGGGCCAACCAGTCCAACCCCCTGCCACACAGGAAATCTTGATCAAAGCATCCCCGACAGATGGCAATCCAGCCTCTGTTTAAAGACCTCCAAGGAAGGAGATCCCACCATGCTCTGAGGGAGTGTGTTCCACTGCTGAACAGCTCTTACTGTCAAAAAGTTCCTCCTAATGTTGAGGTGGAATCTCTGTTCCTGGAGCTTGCATCCATTGCTCCATGTTCCAGTCTCTGGAGCAGCAGAAAACAAGCCTGCTCCATCCTCAGTGTGACACCCCTTCAAATACTTAAACAGGGCTATCATATCGCCTCTTAACCATCTTTTTTCCAGGCTAAACATACCCAGCTCCCTAAGTCTTTCCTCATAGGGCATGGATTCCAGACCTTTCACCATTTTATTTGCCCTTCTCTGGACATGCTCCAATTTGTCAATATCCTTTTTGAATTGTGGTGCCCAGAACTGGACACAGTATTCTAGGTGAGGTCTGACCAAGGCAGAATAGAGCGGCACTATTGCTTCCCTTGATCTAGACACTATACTTCTATTGATACAGCCCAAAATCGCATTGGCCTTTTTAGCTGCCGCACACACTGTTGACTCATGTTCAACTTGTGGTCTACTAGGACTCCTAGATCCCTTTCACACGTAGTCTCATTCAGCCAGGTCTCTCCTATCCTATATCTATGCATTTCATTTTTCCACCCTAAGTGCAGGACTTTACATTTCTCCGTATTGAATTTCATTTTGTTAGCTTTGGCCCAGCTCTCCAGTCTATCCAGGTCATTTTGAATTTTGATCCTGTCCTCTAGGGTATTAGCTGCTACTCCTAATTTGCTGTCATCTGCAAATTTGATAAGTATGCCCCTAATTCCCTCATCCAAGTCATTGATAAAGATGTTGAATAGCACTGGGCCCAGGACAGAACCCTGTGGCACCCCACTGGGCTCATCTTTCCAAGATGAAGACGAGCCACTGCTGAGCACCCTTTGGGTTTGGTCCGTCAACCAATTACAAATCCATTGAACAGTTAACTTGTCTAGCCCACATTTTACAAGCTTGTTTGCAAGAATGTCATGGGGAACCTTGTCAAAGGCCTTACTGAAATCAAGGTATGCAATATCCACAGCATTCCCTTCATCTACCAAGCTGGTAAGTTTAACAAAAAAAGGGATCAGATTAGTCTGGCATTACTTGTTTCTCTGAAACCCATGTTGACTTTTTGTGATTATGGCATTGCCTTCTAAATGTTCACAGACTCTCTGTTTAATGATCTGCTCTAGAATCTTCCCTGGTATTGATGTCAGACTAACTGGACCATAATGATGTCAGACTAACTGGACGATAATGCTATTTTCAGAATATCTGTTGTAAACTTCCAAAATCTGTGTCAAATAAACAGTACCAAACTAGATATCATCTGCAAGCACAAAATGTAATGCTGGTAATACAGTATACTGATTAAAATACTGCACTTTCATATTACTTCTAAATGTCTATATCCAAATTCAATCTATTATTCATATGTATGCTACCTTTGATCAAACTGGCCCTACATCCCCTTGACAATAGTATTTTACATATTAATAAGGAAGAATTTATTTTTCTTCAGAAAGTTATTGTCCCCACAGAGAAAGAACATGGTTTAATTTTTTAATGTAAATATTGTCTAATTCTTACATATTCTTCCAGTAAATCTCGCTGAAAAGGACAGTGACTTCTGTATCATTATTGAAGGATCAATCATTTGTGTTCCAGTGGTTGTGTTGTTAATTCTGGCCCTCTTCCACATACTCATTCAAAGACAAAGGTAAGAGACTGGAACCTTCCACCAAACCATGTAGGCACTTTTGCAAAGGTTTTTGTGGAAATGTTATCTCTGCAGCTACTCTAATATAACTTTAGGTCTTCTGATGGCCATGGCTATCATTACCCAGCATCCAAATGAAAACTTCGTATTTTATTTAGGGGGACAGGTTTTGTCAAAGCAGAACTTGTCACATTAGAGTTGATTTTGCAGGGAAGAGCACTTAACATCAATGTTCATAAATAACACAGTATGTAACCTGACAAAGTTTAGGGGTAAAAATGCATTATATTTGTACTTTCTCCAAAGGACTGTAAAACTGTCTTGAAAGTTGACAGAGACCACCAGCCATAAAAGGTCCACTATCATAAAGATTATTCTAGAAGTCTGATTGCTGACCTGACATTTAAACTGCAAATGAGATGTGTAGCTCTGTAATAGTCTACTAGCCTTGCTTCTGGGTAACATTATGCAGATTAGTTTCTGAAGGTTGCTCCAATGGATTTATTATCTGAATCATAGCTGAACTTGAGATGGAACATCTAGAGCAAAAGCCTAGGACAGCAAAAACAGTAGTGACTTAAAGTAGGGATGTAAAGAATATTCAAAAACTTTTGAAAAATTTTCAAATCTCCCCTTTCCCCACATGATAGTCAAATCTTGAGAAACCCTGATGAGAAGAATCCTGGATTGATAAGAATCTTTGCTGTTTGGGACTTATTCTGGGAAAATATGCATGTGGTTGTTTTCTGGGAAAAAAAACATAATTTTCTGGGAAGAAAACAGCATATTCTGCACATAAAACTCTATTTTAATTTTTGGTTCAAGAGATCAAGGAGAAGCACTAATTTTAAAATGAATTGTTGTTGCTATAAGAGGGCTACATTATAGTGTTCAAGATATATTGTGTAAATTTTAAAATCTTTTTAGAGTATATATTTTTAATATGGTTATTTTATAATTTTGGTTTTAATGTGGACTTTTTGTATGTTTTTAATGGTAATCTTTTTCATTGTAAGCCACCTTGAGTCCCAGTCCTGGGGGAAAAGGTGGGATATTAATAAAGTTCATCATCATCACCACCACCACCATCTCATCATGAATGTAGTTGCTGATAATATTCCAAGCAATTCTTTTTTCATGGATGCTATGGGGCATTGTTTAGATTGGTCAGAATTCTCTATCTGCTATGTAGCTATGTAAACACCATTGTTACGAAGCCAGATAGTGACTCCCAGCCTGACCACCCCAATCCCCACTTACTGGGGAGCAGTTGCTACAATCAATAGGGGTGTGCTCCCCTGCCCATCAGGCATCAGCTGAATGACATTCCCACCCACTCCAGTGAGCAATCTCTGTTGTGACAGGCAGAAACAGGGTGCCTGTCACAATCCCCCTCTTGCTGGAGATCACGAGCACAAGGGACTGGGTGGGAACATCAGATAGTTGCTTTGCAATTAACAGGGGAACAGATTCCTGTTTATTGCAGTTGTTACTGCCCAGTAAGTGAGGTTTGAGGGATTTTCATGTTCCTTAGGTATCCCCTAAAGCAGTAAATATGAAGGAATAGTGAATAAGAACCAGTCACGGATGTGTAACTCTGAGTACAGTCTTAGTGAATTCTGGCCACTGCTCTTATTAAAAATAGTTGAAATTGGCTTATGGCTGAATGGTGGTTTATGGCTTATGGTGGAATAACATGGGAAGTTAAAGGTAGGCCAAAACTACCATTAGCCAGATAGTTTAATTTGTCATTTCCTCATTTTTGTCTTTTCTGTAAAACAGATAGGTATACCAGCCATATCTTATCATGTCTGCTTCCAATTTTAATAGTTTTTTATTTTCCAATGTTGTCCATTCTTTAATCCATGAGAGAACACAGGCGTCATAGTACAATCCAAAATGTGGAACTCCTAAACCACCTCTTTGTTTTGAGTTTTGTAGCGCTTTCAATCTTAACACGAGGTTTCTTGCTAGACCAAATAAACTTCGAAATGTCTATAGATTTTCTTTTTCTTTTTCTTTTTTTTCCAGGCTGTGAGGCCGTGTTCTGGAATAGTTCCTTTCTGATGTTCCAACTGCATCTGTGGCTGGCATCTTCATTCCTTTTATTCTCACAATATATTTTTCCTAGTCCACCCCCTGCCCCCCAAAAAACATATTTTTGGGGGTGGGCCAGGCTAAGAAATGACATATGGACCATAGTCACCCAGTGAACTCCATGACCAAACGGGATTTTGAACCCAGCTCTTAACAGTCCTAGTTCTAACAATCTATACTATTCCACCCCGCTCTGGTATGCTTCAAGTTGCTGTGAATGTGTGTGTGTGGGGGGGGGTGCCTCATGTGAGCTTCACATGGGCCAAAATGATTTGGGATCTTAAGAACAATATCAAATATTTTTCTGATAAAATGTGCTTTGGAGTACGTCCAAAACAACGTGGTCTTGAATGACATGCTAGGGCCAACAGAGGACGGTGAAAAGGCTGCATTCAACTGCTACCACATAATTGCTCAGTGCAGCAGTGAATCATTTTGTACATGATGACTTGCTGAATGAATCAGCCCATCTGTTAGGGCTTGGTGTAGCAGTTAGCCAGTATGATCTTACCCCCAGTGTAGTAGTCAAGATCAGAAGGAGTGAGATCATTCTGTTTTCATGAGTTAGCAGAGCTGAAGGAAACATTGCCCTTAAACTCAGCAAGGGTACTGAGTCAGGGGACAACAGTTCACTGTAGCTCTTCAGAGCACAAGACAAGCATCATATATCACTTCATCCTCCCTTTTTAAATAGCTGCTGGTATCTTGCCATCTGGAGTACACTTGAGCATCAAGGACAAATTTATCAGCTTTGCCACAAAACAGCATAAATTATGATGTGATTCATTCACCTACATTATACCAGGGATGGTATATACTCCCATCTACCAAACTCCCTAAGTCCAGTGGAAGAAGGAAAAGGGCATTGCAGGAAGATGAAAGGGAACTCCAAGACTTCCCTGAAGAAAGAAGTATCAGAGTTTGGAATTAACTGATGCATAACTAGTTGTAGGGATGGAAAGAAGTGTATTGGACTTGCCAGTCTCACTGAAAGTCATATTTTTTCACCTCCCAAGTCTCAGAAAGAAATGTGTGCTGTACCTTAAATATTTATACATTTCCATTGCTTATAGGGCAGTTCCAAGAAATAAACTGTGCACAAAACAATGCACATAGTTGAAAATTAGAACAGTTACAGTCTGCATAACTGAAACAAATGCAAAGAAGATTAATTTAATCAATGGAGAAGAGATGAAATTAGATAAACTGTGCAAATAAACATGGATGAATTGGGGGGAAACAGGTTTTAAAGTGGGTGGAAACGTCAGTGTGGGGTGAAGACACCAAGATTAACAAGATACGAAAATAAAACCAAAAATGAAATGCAGGTAGGATTTGACAAACTTATTGAAGTAAAGACTGAAAGATTTTCACAAACCTGGTGATTTTTAATTAGTGGTGGTAAATAACTCCAATGTCTGTGAGGTTGTGAATTCACAAAGGGTTTATTTACAGGAACCATCCAAGGAGCTGTAACTTGGATAGTTCTTTTAAAGTTCAGAATAAAACCTGGAGCACATTCACCACTACAGTGACATCATAACCATCAGGCTCCATTACTTGTATTTCATTCCCTTCTCTGAAATCCACACAACAAAATCCATTTTGAACCTGGATTATTTGCTATGGCTCCTTCCTGTGGCATCCTGAGATTTGTGGTTTGGTGAGGCACCAGTGCTCTTTGACAGTGAAGGCTAAAGACTTTGTGAAACTACAAATCCCATGATTAAGTAGGATGGAGTCATGGCAAATAATCCAGTTTCAAACTAGATTATTTATGTAGTGTGGATTTGGCCTAAGGTATAATTAAATCACATTACTTTTGTAATAAAAAATAAGACAGTGCAGTGTAGTGGTTTGAGTGTTGGACTAGGACTCTAGAGACTATAGAGTTCAAATCCTTGCTGGGCCATCTAAAGCCACTGAATGATCATAGGGAAGTAGCATTCTTTCAGCCTCTGAGGAGGGTAAGAGCAACCCCTCTCTGAACAAATCTTGCTGAGAACACCCTGTCATAGGTTCACCCTAGGGTTTCCATAAGTTGGAAATGACTTGAAGGCATACAACAGCAACAAGAAATAATAATTGCAGTGTAATGAGGAATGCTTTTATATATTTGAGGTCTTGCCTTTATCATCACTAAATGATTGGGGATAATGTCATGTTGCATGCACTGTTCATGTGCCACTGCATGAAAAATATTAATTCTTTAAAACGAAGTAACTAAAATAAACATTTGCTTTTTAGAGAAATAGGCAAGTAACTAGTTACTTTTCACAACTTTTAACTTTAACAGCAACCAATGACTGGCTCAGAGTCTGGAACTAATAATGACTATTAATTACTTTAAAAAAATAACTTTCAAGTTCTGGGTATTATAACAGGATTGGAGCGAGAGAGATCCAGAGATTGGAAAAAAAAAAGCAAGCAGTCATTTGAAGTAGAAACATTCTTCAGCAAAAGCTGTGGAAACTCATATCAGGGTGAGTCATGGAAACACATAAATCATTTATACTCAACAGAATTTGGAAGAACTTTATTATCATCAGAAAACAACATGGGAAACAGTGCATTAATACACTGATGTGCATAACTTTAAGGCCTTTCTTTTAGTCAGATCTCAGATGGGTTCATCCCAGAAATTAGATCTAGGCTGAAATGCTTTATATAGTAAGAAACAATATTTATATTGAAGTGAAATCTATTTATAATTATTTGTTCCCAAAAAAGAAGGGGCGGGGGGTCCTGACAGTTGAGGAATCCTACTGGGAAGAAAAATTGACTGGTGAGAATTTGGCACAAATTCACCTGGTATATGAATATCCCATAGTGGAGAAGTTATTCTGCAGGAAAAAAAATACTTTATTTCCACAAAAATCTGTTTTCTGTGCAGAAAATGGGTTTCCTACACAGAAGAAACTATTTCTTGTTCAGACAAAGGTGTTTCCTCTTCAGAAAACAGTTTCCTAAGCACGAAACTTGTTTTCCTCTCAGGAAACAGTTTTTTCCCCCCACAAAATCTCCCCCCATATTTTTCCTAAAAAGAATATTTGTTTTCCTCATAGAATCATAGCATTATAGAGTTGGAAGAGACCACAAGGGCCATCCAGTCTAACCCCCTGCCATGCAGGAATAAACAATCAAAGCATTCCCAGATGGCCACCAGCCTCAGATCTAAAATAGTTGATCCCATTGTTGCCAAGTCCACCTTCTGGACAATCAAATTATCTGCAAGGCAAGTGAGGAATTTGTTGGGCCTTAAATTCTTGGCAGAGTTGGACTTCCAACAAATATCAGGATAGTTGAAATCCCCCATTACTAATACATCTCTCCTTTCTGAATGTGTGGTCATCTGTTCCAGGAAGGCATCATCCAAGTCCTCAGTTTGGCTTGGGGGTTTTGTAGTAGACCCCCAGAATGATATCCCTGCTGTTTCTCTCTCCCTTAATTTTTACCCAGATGCTCTCTGGCTGGCTCCCAGGATTTAAGTCATGGATCTGTTCACAGGTGTACACATCCTTAACATATAATGCTACTCCACCCCCCCTTCCTGTTTGGTCTATTTCTCTGAAATAGGCTATACCCATCTATTCCTACATTCCAATCATGAGACTCATCCTACAAGGTTTCAGTGATGCCTATTAAATCATATTTGCTTTGCTATGCTAGGAATTCAAGTTCATCCTGTTTATTTCCCATGCTCTGTGCATTAGCACAGAGACATCTAAGACCATGGGCCATTCCCCCTATCTTCCTTTTAATCATAAAGTTGGAAGTGGCCTCATGGCAATTCAAGTCCAGCTTACTGCTCAATGCAGGATCTCCAGCTAAGGCATCCCCAGTAGGTAGCAGGTAGACAGCCTCTGTTTGAAGACATCCAAAGACAGATGTCCCATCACCCCTCTATGCAATTGGTTCTATTGCTAAACTGCTCTTACTGTAAAGAATTTCCTTCTAATACTGAAGTGAGATCTATTTTCATGTAAATTCAAACCATTAGACCTGGTCCTACCCTCTGGGGCAGGAAAAAAACAGGCTTGTCCCCTCCTGTCTGTGACAGCCCTTGAGGTATTTAAAGAGTGCAATCGTTTCAAACACACACACCCCGGTCCCAAGCTGAACATGCCCATCTCCTAGAGCAGTCAGAAAACTAATATAATTATTCATTCTCACATGGAAAGATGAAATAGTTGAGGATTTATCCCCTACTATATAGTTGCAGTTTTAGCTACAATATTCTCATACATTTTTTGGAAGCTTGTTACCCTAAGAGGTGGGGGAAGTGTTAGAATCCTCCCACAATGCCAAAATCTCCTGTAATAACTCTTGTGGAAATTATTAGCTCAGACAGGAGGCCTGCAAGATGAGGGTAACTTCAAGGATGTTTTCACCTATGTATACCAGTAATTGTAGCGAGCACTCCAATTAAAGTAAAACCAAGTATTTTATTGAAAATAACAGAGAAAGTAAACTAACATACAAAACATACAACTCTTAAGAAACATACAAGGCTATTGAAGAAAGGTGGCAAGGTTGGATAAGTCTGGGAAGATAGGAGGATAGTTACCAATCTCAAAGATGAAAGAGTTCCATGCAGTGAAGATATTTAGACTGGTGTTGGAGGGTGGTACAGAGAATCCGGCAGAGTGTCAGCATTTGTCTGTGGCACACTTAGCTGGGGTCTAGGCTGGGATATTTATACCCTATTTCATATCCTGAAGGGATACTCTGGTTATGACAAACTCTGGATGGCTTTCCCACTAGATAGGCAAAGGAAACACAACTCAACTGATTGCTTTGGTTCCGGCAAGACAAAACATTGATGGTTCTGCAACAATCTCTTATTGTTCGGTCAGGTAGGGAGTATAGGAGAGATTTCTGTGAGGTATGGTTTAAGAAATGATTGGATTATTGCTGGGAACACCCAAGGCTGGAAGAAAAGGTTAACACGTATCTCCTTAACAACTATGTTTACTAAGGTGCATAATTCTAATCTGGGTTTTCTCACCATTTTCTTTCTAGACATATCTCAGGGCATCATGATCTTAGACGGACCTGCTGTCTGCCTAATTCCCAGCCAAGTGACCCCCCAAATGCCCAATATTTCCAGTTATGGAATATCACGGGGAGGGGAAGTATGACACGCTAATAAGCTGTCCCAACATTTTCTGTGGGGTAAGAGATCTTCTGGCTTTTGTGTTTCCAGGCCTGGAAACTAAGACCTAATAAGACAAAACAAACAAACAAAACCTGCAGTGAAGCCCACGAGAGCTGATTTGTAAAATTTCATATTGTTGTGCCATCAGTGGCCATAATTTCTTGAGGGCCCCAGTGCAAAAATATGTATTCCTCTCTTCCCAGTTTAATGTGCACATATATCCGTCATTATTGGAGATGTCAGTTTCAGTGTTTTGGTTATCACAGTCAACGTTTATTACTTTTGTTACAAAGAAACATGTGAATTTCAGCAATTTAGCAAGCTGCCACTCAATCTCTACTTTCTTTTTTTTCTATTTGTAGCATAGCTACTATAAATGTTTCTGACTTTCTTAGAAAACGTAATGCTTAACAAAAAAGAGGAAAAATAAGCTAGGATTCACTTTGCTGCTGCTATGAAATTATCATTATGCCTTTACTGGACTCTTCAATAAATTAGACAGATTTCTCTTACAAACTATTTTGATCCTTGCCTGATGAACTGATCTGAAGATCTCCAAAGATTGCTATGTTTTTTGTTTCTCCTTTGTTAGCCTGATAGCAATATTAAACTAATGGGGATTCTGGAAGCCAAAAATTAATATTTATTTGCAAGCCATGCCAAAAATTTTACAGCTTTCTCCCAGAACAACAGCAACAAAAATCTTGACATGAAGCCAGACAGAAGAGGAAATATTATTTTGTGAAAGATCTGTTTCCTGTGTAGAAAATATTGTTTTCTGTGAAGAAAGGTGTGAATTTTGTGCAGAATATATTCTGAACATCAAAGGTTCTCATCAGTCCAGAGTTCTCCTCATCAGGGTTTTGTCAACACTCAGAAAACACATTCTTTGGAGTTTCTCTAATAATTTAGGATATTCTTTCTAATTCTAAGAAACACCCAAGCAAAGATAAATCTTGTTAAAAAGCAGCACTGGGTGCAACAAAGGAGGAAGCACTTCCATCACCTCTATGCAGATGTATTGTGTTCAGGAACATCTGCTGACATGGTGGGATCAGATGCTAAAAGTTATATCAGAATGCCCCTATTAATAAGCCCTACTACCCCCTCCCCAAAATATAGCATAATTGGAAATATTGGACACTTTGGGGGAGCAAGTTGGGTGGGTAAAACCAAAAAAGTCTGCCAGTGGTCACAATGACTTGGATGCATCTTAGAAATGTAATGGCAAGAAATCCCATATTAGGATTGTGTGGAAGCCCCTTAGTAAACACAGTCATTAAGGAGGTACATAATAATCCTTCTTCCAGCCATGGGTTCCCCAGCAATGATTCATTCAACCAAACGATTAAGTGACCATTCCCAAATCTATTCCTATGGAAGCCACTCCTAACCCCCCCTCCTGTCCAACCTTGCAAGGTTGTCATAAACCATCAATTCCTACCTCCCATCCATTAATTCAATCAGTTGAGTTGCAGTTTCCTTTGTCTATCCAGTGGGAAAGCCATCCAGGCTTTGTCCTTACCAAAGTACCCCTTCAGGATATATAAATATTATCCCCCTGACAATAGAAAGGTGTGCCATGGTGGACAAACCCACTCTCTTTCTTGGTATGCCCCAGATGTTGTTAAAATGTCACCCTCACACTCACTGTCTGAGTATTTTCGCTGTATGAAACTCTACTCTTCGAGCCTGGTAATATCGCCCTATATTCTCAAATCTCTTCCTCTATCCAATCTTTCTGCCTTTCTCCTCTATAGCCTTGTATGGCCTTAGGAATGTGTGTTGCATGTGTAAATTCACTTTGTGTTATTTCCGATAAAAATACTTTATTTCACTTTAATCTGGCATTCTCTCTACAGTTAGTATTAATATATATAGGTGAAAAGATCTCTAAAGTTATCCACCTCTTGCAGGCTTCTGTTTGAGCTAATAATTACACCAGATAATTGAGATTTTGGCATCACGGGTGGGGCTCTAAAGCCACCCCCACCTCTTACCGTAACAGGCCCGCTCATAGTAGACCTCTATCTTTGGTTGGCTCTGCACCTGCCACTCTAAATCAGGGTGTGAAAATAACAGATCATCTAAGGGTCAAGTAGAGATTTTAAAATATTGATTTATTTATTTCATCCATCAAGTAACTTCAAGAAAGGGATGCGGTTCTTTTCAGCTCCTCTGCACTGTGCTCCAGAAAGCAATTTAGAAATTATTGATGAATAGCAGTAGATGTAGTGGCTTGAGCTATGACTCTGAAGACAAGGGTTTGAATCCTCACTTAGGAGATTTTCACACAGGCTATATATCCCGTGGCAGGAACTGAACAGGGTCGGGAAAGGTTTTCCCTTTCGGACGACATTGACCCCGTTCTGTCCTGTATCCATCCTGATCCCATGACTGTTCTGGAACAATGTAATCACGATTTTTCATCATGAATAGACCTCCTGTTCCGTCACTATCACGCAATCATGGGTGTGCGAACAGGAGCCCCGTTCGTGTTCCGAAATGTCAGCCGTGGAGGGAAGGTCCGTTCTGAGCACTTCCTGGTACGATCTGGACATTCAGGTAAGTGGCACCCTTTATTTTACCCTCCCTGTTTTGATTGTGTGATTTAAAGTGTGTTTTTGTGCTTGGTGAACTGATTTTATGTTTGGAGGAGTTTTATTTTTTAAATTTACCACCTGGTCATTATCACGTGATAATGTGATAACATTTCAGATGCCTGGTCGTAAAAGCAGCCTTACGACGGCTGCATTTATGGTCGGACAGCGAGGGGAGGGGAAGCCCATTCCTGCCACAGAATTAAGGTAAGTGTGTGAAAGATTTACATTATTCCATGGCAGGAATGGGAGAGGAGGTGGCGGGGCAGTAATGGGGCATTTTGGCCCCATGTGAAAATCTCCTTAGTCATGAAAACCCTGGGAAAGTCACCCTCTCTCGGTCTCAGAGGAAGGCAATCACAAACTGCCTCTAAACAAATCTTGCCAGGAAAACCTTGTGATAGGTTCAACTTAGGGTCATGATGATTCAGAAATGACTTGAAGGCACATAGCATCATCATCACCAACAACAAAACTGTTATTTGAAATCTGGAACAGTGGTGGTATACAGGGAAGTATGGCACATATACAGTCACTGTGATGGTGAATTTGAATTCTCTAGAAAGGCTACTTGAGATTTGAGGAATTAATATCCTGGAGCAAAGAAAGGAGCCCACAGAGATTCAGGAAACTGTGAGTTAGTTATCTGCCCCAGATAACTGGTTGACCATACGGGTAGAAGCAGTCAGTGCGCTGCTTCCAAAAGCGAAATTTGATAGCAAGTTTCATCTCATTATCATCTCAGAAGCTGTCTTGGGAAGAGAAGGGATTAATTGAATGGCACAGGGGAATGCAGACTGTTAAAAATTATACGGCATAATACCAGATATCTAAAATGACAGGACTTCTTGCTACCTAAGGGTTTCCCACTCAGAGACACCACAACAGACTAGCTGTCTCATCAAATAATCAAACATCAGCCAAAGCAAATAAACACAAGGCACACGATCATAACCAATCAGCCCATAAAAAATGACTTACTTGGATTGTTTGGGGCTTTGCGCTAAAGGAAGCTTGCTGTGGTCAACATGATTTATGCCTGTGATAAACTGCTTGTGGCTTGTTTATGCTGAGGTAGTGAATGATCTGGTTGACCTTTCAATAAGGCAAGGGATCAGGAAAAAAAAAGTTCAGAACACTCAGATGTTATTTTTGTGAAAGAAAGGTAAAATGTGGTAGTGTGCTAGAATGAAAGAAAAAAGATGATGGTAAATTAAGCTTAGGGGAAGGAGAGGAATGGTTGAGTGTCCAAAAGAACATTTGTTCCCACATCAGACAGTCTCTCCATTTAAGAGAACCTCCAATGACCTCATTTAGCAACTGCTAAAGATGGGGTGGTCAACTGTGGAAGGGGTGGGGTCATTTTCAGTATGCCCAAGAGGGCCTCAGCAACAGTTTCAATGTGACTGAAAATGATGTCATGTCACTTCCAATTAAATTTTTGACTGATTTTCAGATGTTGGCGGGAGGTTACAATTTTTGGGATGAGTGGGGAGGGTTCTGGGATCAAAACATGACATTTTACAGCAATTTTGCAGTATTTTTTAAACAGTTTTTAATAGCAATGGAATGAAAAATGGATCTTTTTCTGAAAAAACAAATCCAGTTTGGGAATCTAGCAGCTTTTGAACCACAGAATTAGGGCTTCAGGAGCCACATTTTTTCCACTCCTGCCCTAAAGTGATACAGAGATAACTTGTGCAAAATGGTTGTTGTCTGTGTAATTTCAAGCTTTACAGTGGTACACCGCTTACATAATTACTTTCCCAAGGTATTTGGTACCTATGTTGATGCCTTTTTAGCAACACAAAAAGCCATTTTTATTTTCATAAGAACATAAGAAGAGTTCTGTTGGATCAGTCCAAAACCCTATCTTATCTTGTGTACTGTTCCCACAGCAGCCAGTCAGTGGTCCATAATCAGGGCATAAATCCAACAATACTCGTCAGCTGTCTTCTCCAGAAGGCATAGCACCTCTGATCCCAGAGGTAACATATAACCACCATGACTAGAAGGGGGGGCTACCTGGCTTGGCCAGTGGGCCATTTGTGCCCCACCTGGAGCCCCACAGCCATGGCAGGTGGCCCCGCAGCCATATAGCGGCTGGCCTGGGGGCCGCCATATCCGTCTTCTTCCCAACCTGACCCAGGGCCAGGCTCGGAAGGTGGGAACTCTCAGCCAATCAGAGCAGGTCTCCTCTGCTCTGATTGGCTAGGGCCAGGATGGAGGAGGGACTTCTGGCTGCATCTTCTGGCATGGCTGGATGACGTGGTCTCTGCACTGGGGGCCGGTATAAAAGCCGGCCCATGACATCAGAGAACACAGTTGGTTCCAAGGAGCAGAAGACCCACCCTCCCTCTCTCATTCATCTGTCTAGGTTTGGTAGTGTTGTTAGTCTGCTGTATTCTCTTTCATGTCACAACTTGTTTGGCGGAAAGCATGGGACCCAATCCAGGGTAAGCAGAAGGGGGTACCCGTCAAGTTCAATTTCAAGTAACTGGTGACCCCCCCCTTTTGATAACTTGTTTCACAGGGGAGGGGAGAGTATCAAGCAGGTGGACTTGGCTGGGGCTCTCCCTTCCATGAGTGGGTATCAGTGGCAGCCGTCAACAGTCCATTGGTCAACACAGCATTGGTCAATGAAGGGATCCGTACCCATGCAATTGATGCCAACCATTTACAACCATTACCAAGTTGTGACCTTTTATTGCCAATATCCAACTATTACCTCATAATTCTACTTTTGTTATTCATATGTACCCAATATATTTTGTGAAGATATTCTGTATTGTGTATTCTTTCATGAGTAGGGGATGGGAGCATCCAGGCTGGGCCTGCAAGCCACTGACAGCCTCATTCACTATGAATTTATCTAATTCTCTATTTAAGCTATCCAACTTGGTGCTCATTCCATGTTGTAGAATATTGATCTGTTTAATGTTGTTCTGTGTTGTTCCAAAAGTACTTCCTTTTGCCTGTACTAAATCTCCCACCACTCAGATTCGTTAGATGTTCATTTTCACTGGGCCTTTGTTTCAGTGATGCAATTGTTTCAATGCTGCAATTTGACCCACTGACTCTTTGTATATTATTAGATTTTTTAATTCTTATGATTGTACTATTTTTTTAAAGGCCTGGGTAACATGTAACCCCCCGCCCCGGCCAACTCACATGACCTCTAACCAATATAAACAATGATGTAGGATGATCTTCATTTTAACTGAGAAGCCACCTTAGACATATTTACAGCAGCATATCAATTAATCTGTACAATGATTAAATAAATGAAAGCAATCCTTTACAACTATTTAAAGGCAATGCTGACTTTTTTTTTTGAAAAAAATGGTGAACAAGTATTGGCAAGATTTGTGACTAATTCTACAGCTTAACCCCTGCAGACATCTATCTAACCATATGTAAGTTTGGATGAAGCTCGGTGAACCATATGTTTGGTTCATGGGAAACTGCATATGTTCAGCCACATATAGCTTTTTGGTGCAAAGTACTGTAACCTAAATTAATATATAATTACAAAAAGGTTGGAAATATTATCTCCAAAGTAATGAGAGTTTTTATTTAATGATGCCTTACTGGGGGAAAAAAATCCCATTAAAACTGACATGGACTCATCACACATAACATCTGTCAAACAGGTAAAAAGCATAGGCAGTCACAATGATGTAAAGGCTTTTCATCCCAGGCTTGATGCATGGAAGCTTCTTAATTTAGAAAATCAGATTTAAAAGGGAATCTCCTAGAGGCTAAAATAGCTTATGTGATTTGTCTGAAGGTGAAGGAGAGTGTCATTTGTGAAACTCAGGAGCACTTCAAAGCCACAACAGGGCTTGATTTGTTTTAATGCCCCCTTCCAGCTCCTGGCTCACAGTAGACAATTAGCTGAGATTAATTAAAGTGAGGGTATAATTCCAAGTTCCAGCAGTTTACCATGTGTATTTAAAGCTCAAAAGGAAAGGGAATCTGGAAAAGGTAAGAGCCCCCACCCAACCACCCACACCAGATATTTGGATGAAGAAATCAGATTTTAATATAACCATTTAAAATCTTAGCACCCAGGCACAGATGCACCTCCACTACTTTTTGCACATAAATTTTCAGTTTCCAGTTACCAGTGGTGGCCAGCAATTGTAGGTCTAAAGTTTTTCAACTACATCTCCCATCATTCTGGCCAATGGTGGGGGGTTATGGCAGTTATTATCCAATAACATTCCAACATGTTCTCTATTCCTGCTGCAGAAGATGGGGTATTCACACTCTAAGGGGTTGTCTCAATGGTTAAAATACTCCCCAAATTCAAGGAGAATACCTTTTGTCTAAATCAGATTCCACGTCGATTTGCCATAATCGGAAGGAGGGGGGCAAAAATGCCATATACTACATGGGGAAAAACCTTCACGGCTTTTCCTGAAGTGTTATTTTTTTTTTAACTGTGAGAGAAATACATATTTCTGCTCATTGGGACAACTGATTCTGATTGCAGCACATTCTTGGCAAGGTCAGAAGTGGATCGCTGATTGGTTAGATGCCTGTGGACAGCAGAGATTGCTGTCCACAGAGTGGCTGCAACCACCATGTTGAATGGTCATGGTAGTGATTGTGCACTGAGGCAACAAAATGGGCTATTTTTTAAGCTTCTTTAAGTGAAAGGGCGCACTTCTGCACCTTGGATTTACTTTAAAAAGAAAATACTATTCAGTGGCAGCAACTTGGGGAGAATAAAAATGTAATTCACTCACACCCGCCATCTTGATTCACAGGCATGTCCATGCAAACATCAAACACAGATAGTTTTGCATACCTGTGATCTTGCCAAAAAACCCATGGCGATAAATGGATACTGCTATGAATTGGCATTACTGCACATCATTGCCTCATATAGACAATCCCAAGGTCTCAAATATATCAGAGTTTTCAAGAAGCAAAGTACATTAGGCTCCAATGAATTCAGTGGGACTTATTTCTGGGTAAACACACATAACTCTGCCCTGTTAGACAGCTACATTAAAAAAAAGGGGAAAAGTAGCCACAGAAGCTGTTACTGAGCATGGAAGAATGGCGTAAGGACCAGGTTGCTTGGCTGTCCTTGTACTGCAGTTGGAATTGTCAAAATTACAACCAGATCTGGAAACTGCTTTTCTGCCCCATGGGAAACAGGTGTGAAATTTCTTCTAGAGACAGGTGATAATTTTCTTTCATTATAAGCATTTACAAATTTCTTCAGATTTGTAATGAATGAACTTGAGGATTTTACCAAAAAATCAAGTATGGGAGAAACAGAACTGACATATTCATCCACACTGAGGGTTTAACCCACATATATAACCAAGTTTTTGTGGGACTGATTTTGTGTCCCCACTTATTTTTTTTTCTGCCACTCTTTTTCCCTCTGAGAGATTCAGAATACCTCTGATATGAGAAGTTACAGCATGATCCTCTGCATGCTGTGGAATAACTCTGCATGTTGCATTTGGCAGGAACAGATAGGGGATAATTTTGTTTCAGTTTATTTTGAAGAATTTGCCGAAATTATGTATTTCTTCAGAAAGATGGAAAGAACTTATATATAAAAACTGAATGACAAAGAAAGTGAAATTGACATTTTCCCCCATACATAATTCCTTCTGCAGGAGCTTTTCATTTTTTTTAAAAAAATCAGGAAACTAATTCATGCATCTCCATTCTGATTAAGAATCAGAGGCTAGGTTATTCTCAGACAGATAAAGAGATGAAGCTGTTTGAGTAAGAGGATGTTTGATTTTGATGACTAAAATTACAAGGGAGAGTGATTAGGCAGAGTCTCTAATTGGGCTTCAAAGAATGTACTTTTAGTTCTCTCCCATTAAACTGTGCTTGGGGCAAAATTTGTCCTCATTCCTGACTCCTGACTTCTCACCACTAAGTGTAGCTCTATCTCTCTGTACAGATAGCAAAGAAGCACATTGTATTTACAACAGATTCCTGTATTAACCTCCCTTCTATCCACACATAAGAAGGGATGGCTAGACGACAGAGAGAGAGGGGGGGGGCAATTAGAATTACAGGTTGAGTCTCCCTTATCTGGAAATCTGAAATCTGAAATAGTGCAAAACCCAGAATTGTCCATATGGGTGGCTGAGATTGTGACAACTTTGCTTTCTGATAGTACAATGTACACAAACTTTGCTTCATGCACAAAAGTATTAAAATATCGTGTATAAAATTACCTTCAGGCTATGTGCATAAGGTGTATATGGAACATAAATGAATTTAATTTTTAGACTTGGGTCCCATCTCCAAGATATATTATTGTGAGTATGCAAGTATTCCTACCTCTAAACTATTCCAAAATCCGAAGTACCTCTGGTCCCAAGGATTTCAGATAAAGGATATTCAACCAGTATAGAACGTTATGAGTAGGTCAACATTCAGGAAAAAAATAAATGGGAATTTGTTCGGGAAGCCTATCTGTGTCTGATTTGTATCTGAACACAATTAGAATCACAGATCACAATGTCATCTATATGGTACATAATGTAACAATTCAGAAGAAAAAGCTGCCTTATCTAAACATGTGCTATTAGTTTATGTAACTAGTGCCCACAAACTACAGTGAATGCGAGCAGCTTTCCAGGATATCAGACAGGAATATTTCTAAGGATGTGAATAAATCTCACCAACCCCCAAAATCTAGTTGAGCCTGGCCATCTAACTATGGCCATAAAAGATTGTTCTTTAAAGATTCTCCATTATCCTTGATAACTTTCAGCTCTGATATAGATCCTAGGTTACTGAACTGTTTTTTAAACTGTCTGTTGTGTTCAAATTTGCACAAAATATAATGTGTGCAAAACATCTGGCTGGCATCCTGTTCAATATTTATGATGTCACAAAGCTTAGAACATCATAAATTTGGGAATCCATGTTTATGGTTGTACTATTGCTACGGCTGAAAGCCCTGCCCAAAACCTGCCACAGAAGCAAAGCACCTCACTGCTGTGAGAAGACTGGACACTTTTTGGGTTACTGCCCTACTTACAGGCTCCTCAGAAACTCCTTCATTGCCAGGGCTGCCTGGTAGGGAGTCCTGGTGGTGCAGTGGTCAAATACCAGTTCTGCAGCCACAACATTTCAAGTTCAATCCTAGAGGGCTCCAAGGTTCACACAGCCTTCTGTAGGTTGGTAAAATGAGTACCTAGCTTGCTGGGAGCAATTAGCTAACACATTGTAAACCACTTAGAGATTACTTCGTCACTGATAAATGGTATAGAAATAGAAGTGCTATTTCTATAGTACTATAGGCTTTTGGAGTTGTACCAGAACACATACCGTACCTACGATGGTGCAGTTCCATCACCATAGTCATGTCTCCCAATGCAGGATCTTGGCCATCCATTTCTGCACACAACTATTGCTTGTTACCTTTGCAAAGCTAAGCACACAGCACAGAGCAAGAAAAACAGGTCAGGCCAATAGATCAAGAAGACAAAAACACTCACCCCCCCCCAGTGCAACTGTTTTACTAGTCTAAACAATAAGGTAAAAGTTATCACATTTGTTTCAAAATGCAAAAAATGTACCCATTTTCTCTGAGATCACCACCACCAACAAAATCCCACTATCTTGCCTCAGTTTGTATTATAGAGGGAAAACCAGTGTGCAACTGAATCAAACTGGGATTTACACCCCTAAGTCCTTTCAGTAATTACCTGGAGATGCCAGGGACTGATGATGGAACAAACATATGTTATGCCACTGAACTATGATGCTTGTGGAATCTTCCACTTTCAGGTTCTTCCTCTGATTGTTGAATCCCAAATCTGAATTACCTGCTCATATTTCTAAAATTAAGTCAATGTGTTTCAAATAGGAACACTCTATTGTTCCATTTAAAAAAAATCCATGAAAGGCTGCCCGTGTACAGTTGTTGCAGTGCCCAGTTCTTTGGTTTCCCCGCTCTTTTACATTAATGCTTGAAAGTGTAGATTAATAACATACTGAAAAACAGAAAACAAGACTTCATTGTATGATTGATTGTATCAGATTCTTCTTGAATAGTGTTTTCTTACTCCACAAAGGGGATCTTGATACAATCATACATATGTTCATTTTATGATGACATTTTGGCAGAGTTTTATCCCATTTAGATCAGAAGAATGGGGAAAAGATTAAGCATTAGAAAGCTAAAGCATATGCTTCAAATCTTGAATTTATTTTAGAACTTCTCTAACTTACAACTTGAGTTGGAATGTAGGGCAACTTGAATGGATGAAATTCACTCATTCCTGGTAACAATGAGGTGCAGACACATCCTTATGTGAGTTTCAAAAGAATAGAAAGGAAACTTCATATAGAAATAAAAAATGGGACCAAGTCTTTTAGATAGTTGTCTTTGAGCACAGAGGGAAGCTCTGCTACATGACCTTTAGGTAGCACAATGCTATGTTTGGCCTAAAACTCTGGGCCCCAAGCTAGTGGGGCTTCAGATTAGCTGCAGCATGGTCTGACTGACTTTATTCAAGGTATTTGCATTGCAGGCTCCCATGGAGCAGTAGCCAGAACGTCTTGTTATTATGGGAGTTGTAGTTAAAAGATCATATTTCCAAGCACTCCACTTGCAGTTTGAGCTGTTTCCCCCATAATTAATGAAACAGAGCAAAATCAGACACAGGGGGTGGGATCTACACCCCCATACTGAAACAACAGGGTGAGGTGTCCCCTTGACTCTAGTACCGTTGCTTCTGAGCTTTTTGACTTTCCACTATATGAGTAATATGTTATCCGGAACTATTCTGTTTCCTATTACAGGCATAATCAGAAGAACAGATTAATTTTCTGTCATTTCCCCTATCCTTGTTATAATCCTTGATAGCTGAATAAGACATTAAACTTTTTTTCATATACATTATATTATGCAACTGCTGTACTACATTAATCTTTTAAATATTCTCTATTTTAGTTTGCTGGCAATTTTTATCCACTTTGAAAGTTTCCTAGGGTGATAGAAAGAAAGTCTAAATATAGCCAGGCTCATCAAATTATCGAAAACTGACAAGGTCAAAGCAGTATGTTGATATCTTTTATAGAATGCTGGTGGGAGGTGAGGGGGGAGTCACCTGCTCCAGCAGGGAAAATCTACACATGGAAACAAGTTTCTATCCATTTATTAGGAATTGCAAGCAAGAGTCTGATTTTCATATGCATGCCACTGCTATTAGGGGTCTCTGCTTTAGGTCCTATGGATGGGAGTGTTCATCTGAATGAACAGTCTAGTGTATATAATGGAGTGTTGACAGACAACCTCTGTATTTAGAAGTGAATACACACTTTACTTTTTACATACATTACTGTTCATGACATTTATGTACAGCAAGTTTCTGCACGTATATCTTCTTTTCTGGATTGGGGAAACAAAATCTAATTAACTTACTAGTCTTCACAACAGAACAAAAATGCCCTGGGGGAGGGGGACAATGTCTTGTACTTTTAAGATTAACATATTTTAATCTAGCATGAACTTTTGTGGGGTACAATCCACTATTTCAGATACATGGGGCAGGGGTACAATATCCAAGCATTAGAGCTATACACACAGCCTATTCATGGTTGTGAAGTGAAAAGGGACCTAGAAAATGACAACTGAATGATTAATTCTGGTCATAAACTTTGAAAGAGGTGCTGAGCTTAAACGTCTTCACAAGAAGTAAAGCAGTTAATTTGAGATGTGTCTGTTAACCAATACAGAAGCCTGCTAGGCAGTTAATTGCCACTGAAGGGTCAAAACGTAAGTTCTGCTTTTAAGAAAGTGTATGTTCTGTGTGCTGAAACCACAGTGCCTGTTGACATCATAGTTTTTTTTTTTAAAAAAAAGAATTTGTTTGGTTATACACAAAACTATTGTAGAAAACAGACTCTTAATTTATGCAGCACATCAAGAAGCCATTCTCTCATTTCAGTGCATAGATATACTTGAACTTGTGAATTCAGTTGTCTTGCCCTCAAATCTTCTTTTGAAATTCCTCTGGCTTAAATCCAGCTGTTAGTTCCAATTAGTATATACCCCTTGAATTATTGCTTATTTGGTAAAACAACATTTACATAAATTCTCTTAATTCAATGGGATTACTCTAGTTGGGACTAATAATCAGATTTAGCTGTTGTTCCTCAAAGTCACTACTATGATTAGTTACAGAATACTAGAGGAGACTGAAGTATTCTGGCACTAGTCTTTGTGTTTTGCCATTTCTGATGTCAAACTGGAGTTTTTCCTTGGTTTTTTTCTGGGTTGTGAGGCTGTGTTCTGGAATAGTTTCTTTCTGATGTTTCACCTTCATCTGTGGCTGCATCTTCAGAGCATGGTTTGGTAGGTATATGTGGAGTTTATATGCTGTGAACCCCTGTTGGGGAGTATATGTAAGGTTTTACCATACATCAAAGAAGTCACAGACAGAATAGAGAAACTGATGAGGAAACACAACCTCCAAACAATCTACAGACCAACCAAGAAAATCCAAGAAATGCTATGCTCAGCAAAGGACAAAAGAGACCCTCTCACAGCTGCAGGAGTTTACCAGATACCATGAAGCTGTGGACAAGTTTACATAGTGACCACTAAATGCAGTGTACAAACATGAATCAAGGAACATGAGAGACACTGCAGACTGGGCCAGCCAGAAAAATCAGCAGTAGCAGAACATGTGATAAACCAACCTGGACACAAAATGCTATTTAAAAACACAGAAATTCTGGACCAGGCCAACAACTATCATGTCAGAATGCACAGAGAAGCTATTGAAATCCACAGACACCTGGACAATTTCAACAGGAAAGAAGAAACCTTAAAAGTAAACAAAATCTGGCTCCCAGTTTTGAAGAACGATAGCATCAAAACTCAACGCTTACAAAGGAATCCACCCAAAGACAGGGGGAGTTCCAGCAGATAATGGCCCATCAACCAACCATTAGCCAAACAGACACTAATGAGCCTTGCACTTCTATACCCAGAAATTAACCATTCAATTACACAAATTTACATATACTCTCCAACAAGGGTTCACAGTATATAAACTCCACATATACTCCTACCCAACCATCCTCTGAAGATGCCAGCCACAGATGCAGGCAAAACATCAGAAAGAAACTATTCCAGAACACGGCCTGATAGCCCTGAAAAAACCCAAGGAAAATCTATGGATGCTGGCTGTGAAAGCTTTTGACTTCACAAACTGGAGTTTATTGATTCTTTTGCTTAGAAATCATCCTAACTGCCCTCTGTGGAATGCAGGGGGATATTGCTTGTAATTTAGGCCACAGGATATGCTAAGTCCACCCTAGTTTTCAAATTTTGGTTCTTTATCTCCCAGATTATTAAGGAGCTCTATTTTATATGTGCCTCACTCACTAAATCAAAGCACAAATAGGAATCCCTCATGTGCAATTACACTGGTGATGTAGAAAAATATTCACAAATGTTGTCAGCCTCAATAGAAACGGTATCCCAATGTGTCACACTGAAAAAAAATATCAACCACTTCTCATCTTTATGCACAGGAAAAATGACAATGCTTTCTTATTTGTTTGTTTGTTTCAGGTTTTTATTGTTTGCACAAAACATCTTTTTTTCCACAAAAAGCTTGGTGAAAATCTCATGTTCCAAAATACAACAATAATAGAAAAATACACAAAAATTCTGGTAATCTTGCACAGTAAGGAAAAAAAAAAAACCTTCTGATTTTTTTCATTTCATGTCACATCTCTAAGGGCTTGTCTAGATGGGCTATTTATCCTGGCTTGCCTCTGTCTTGGAGCTCTGCAGTCTAAATTATGGAGGCTCTTGTCCTGTTTTGCCTCTGATGATGCCCAAGGTAAAGCTGGAGGAAAGCCCTAATGATGCCCAAGGTAAAGCTGGAGGAAAGCCCATTAAAAGATTTTAATTAAACATGCGGAAAAAAGCTGAGTTATGTGGGAAAACCCAGATAGGGCTGGTGTGGAAAGGCAGGGTCCATACCTGCACACTGGCCCATGTAGCCAGATGCTGCCACTGCTGAAGTCACTCTGAAGCCAGGAAAGAGTCCCCCAGCATGTAATGAAGACTCAGCCTTGTGACCAGACTTTATCACACACTGAGGGCTTCCTTTCTGGTTTCAGAAGGAGTGACACACAACAATGGAGGAGCCTGCCAATGTGGACCAGTATGTCCGTGCAAACTTCTTTCCATTTTGTTGAGGTAATGGGGGAGGGGGAAACGGGCCAGATCTAGGGCTAGAATACCTCAGAAGGTATCTGGTCAATTTCTGACAAGTCTAGACAAATCACACTAATATTACCTTTCATTGTGATTAATTGATTAATTGATTGATTGATTGATTCAATGTATATATGTCCTGGAGTGCAACAGGAAAAAAGCCACAAATTGAAAAACAAAAGACATATACCCCATTTCTGAAAAGAATTGTAGAAATAATCCAAGTTAAATTTGGAGCAGGTAAAATAGAATGAAGATGGAGCAGAACAGGTGACTGAGCAAAGCCACAGGGCAATATTGGTTTGGGAACAGGGCCAACCTACTCATCCCTAGTTAAATCTAACATCTGATCTTTATCTAGAAGACATAGCCTATTCTGTGGCCTTGTGGACATCTTTGCAGGGATATTTTGACTTTAAACAAGGTGGGAAGAGTTTATTGGAGTAACAATGATTTATTGGCTTGTTCAAGACACACATATCTGGAATATGAATGATTGGGGGATTAAGTCCACATGCGTGCTGGGAACGAGACATTTCCCAATGTGGTTCTTATGAGGCTGCTGTCCATCTGATAAAATTGGGCCAAGGTAGTACCTTTTAATCAAAATAAAGAAAACCAAATGTGCACAACAAGGATAATTTAGTGGAAGTGGCATTCCCTTGAGGTACTCACAGGGAAGCAAGAGAAAGAAGTAAAAATTTTGGTGAAGAAGGAATGCTGTTGGGAAAAATTCAGGGCTAAATCCTATTGTTAGAGCACATAGGTAGAGCACAGGCATTGAATCAATTGGATTTACCTACATGTTAACTCACCATTCAACCACTGATTCAATAGGTCTACTCTAGTTTGGGACTAACCAACAAGATGCCAGCCATAGCAAACAGCAATGGAATAGTGGAGTGTGAGAAGCTTCCAGGAAGTTGGGGAGAAAGGGAGTGGGGTTCTGGAAGGATGCAACTTACAAGCTGAGGTAGCCCCGTGCATGCTGATTAGATACCCCTTGCCCATGTGTGCATTTTGATTCCCCTTTGTAACAAAGAACATGTCTAGATGGGCAATATACCCCATCTTACCCCTGTCTTAGAGCCCTGCAGTCCTGATGACACAGGACATTCTGCCTCCGGGATGTCCTCACCAACCCCAGGGCAGATACATGACTCAGATGGGAGAAGGAGGAGTAGGGCCCAATACAATGTTTTATAATAATACTTCCTTTAATCACCACCAGGAAGGAACAGAATTGGCCCCATGAGACCGCAGGAGCCCATCCTGGGAGGCTGGCCCTCACTGCTGGTGGTGGTCTACCTCACTCTCCTGGAAGGCAGGAAGGAATCCCCCAGCATGTGACCAAGGCTGGTAACATTCAGAGAGTCTTGGTTACATGTTGCAGGCCAGCTTCCTGCCTTCAGAGACAGTGAGACAAATAGCAACGGCAGTACAGTTGTAGTCCAAAATACCTGGAGGGCGACAGGTTGGACACCACTGTGTTAGAATGTTTCAACCTATTTGATTTTATTCTTTACCCTCTATTCCCCCAGCCTCTGTATCTCATCAGAACCCACTCCATTGACCCTGTTTTCTTGGAAAGCATTCTAATGTTCATGCTTTTTTATTCCTTTAGTAGTTTTCCTTCTCAAATCCATCCCATCAAAAAAAAATTCTTTTTCTCCCTTCGAACTGCATCTTTTCTTCTAAAATCAGTAGCATCTATAGTAGAGGTGTCGTTTCTTTTGAAAACCAATAGAACAAATTTGGTACAATCTGCAGATATGGACATTTCAAAAGCAGTCCATCCCCATCCCTGAACAAACACAAACTAATTTCTGGAGTAGGATATGGAGCAAGTAGAATTGGAGCTAGAGAAACAGAAATGGATATGTGTATATAATTATATCAGAAACTGGAAACATTATTTTTTGGACAAAACCCCAGGGGGATTCTGGAATATATAGTCCAAAAAGTAACTTTTCCATGCTGTATATAATGGTCTAAATTTAATGAAACACCAGTACAGTAGCTACGTTTAGTGTGACATAATTCCACCCATCCACCCCTGCAGGAAACTGATTCCAAACCCTTTTCCTAACTCCTGGAACTGATTTGTAGGTAACAAGGTATGCTGTAGGGGTGAGAAACATTGCCTCCCTCTGAGTTCTATTGATGGAAGAAATTCCTTCAGTTGAAGAAACATGTTTGAATCTGGCCAACCAATTTACTTCAGAGATATTGAGGGAAACCAACAAATTTCAATATGCCTCCCCCCCCCCAAAAAAACCCTTTCTGTGAGAATTCAGTCCTATTTTGCCCTTTGCTTACAGTTACCCATTGTTGGGTAGCCTAAACATCAAATCAAGCTTGCTGAAGGGAGTGAGGATTGGACAGGGATGCTCCTCTGCTTGACGCACCCAAATGGCACTATTCCAACCACAAAAAGTGAATCGACAACTATCTTCATCAGTGGTCCCACCATCAGTAAAAAGAGTGTCACACGGGAAGCTGGCGGCTTTGGATCCAAGAGAACAGATCCTTGCCACTCCATTCCTAATGGCAGAGCTCGAAGAAGATGACAGCATCCATATACGTTACAGTACTGACGGTAGCTTGTTTAACTTAAGCCGTCTGAGCACTCGCACTAAGACTCTAAACTATCTAGTCCGTGAGCTGCTCTTCACTGAAGATGCTGCCCTTGTAGCCCACACAGAAGCAACTCTGCAGTGCCTAACATCCTGCTTCGCAACAGTTGCAGGGCTGGAAGTCAACCTGAAGAAAACGGAAGTTCTTTACCAGCCTGTACCACAGGACAAACACCACCATCCCCACATTGCCATCGGCAGCTCTGTGCTTAAGTCTGTTCAGCAGTTCACCTACCTGGGAAGCATCATCTCCTCAAATGCCAAGATTGACAAAGAGATCGATCACAGATTAGCAAAGGCATATAGTGCATTTGGAAGACTATACAAAAGAGTCTGGAGTAATAAAAACCTGAGGCAAAACACAAAAATCAGTGTGTATAGAGCCATTGTACTGTCTATTCTCCTTTATGGGTCTGAAACATGGGTCACCTTTCTCCACCACTTACGACTCCTCGAACGCTTCCATCAGTGCTGTTTACGCACAATCCTAAATATACACTGCACTGACTATGTGATGAATGTTGCTGTCCTTGAGCAAGCAGGGATCACCAGCATTGAGGCCATGATACTGAGAATGCAGCTGCGCTGGGCAGGGCACGTTTCTAGGATGGAGGACCATCACCTCCCCAAAATAGTACTCTATGGTGAACTCGCCACAGGTCAGCGTAAGAGGCGCACTCCAAAAAAGCGATACAAGGACTCCCTGAAACAACATCTCAGGCTCGGCCAAATTGACCACCAACAATGGTCCACCCTGGCCTCACATTGGGAGGCATGGAGACACACTATCCACAATGCTGCAGCCTTATTTGAGAACTCACACCGAACAAGTCTTGAAGATGATTCTATGATTCTAAGAAATGACAACACAGAAAGAATCACAACCCAGAAACATCACCGAAGGAGACCTTCTGCTGTGCTTTCTGCAACCGGACTTGTCTATCTCGGATTGGTCTTTTTAGTCATCAGCGCACTTGCAGAAAGCGCGGGATGAGTCCTTCCTGAATCTTTGTTTGCAAAGAAAAGCCAGAGAGAGAGATTCCTAACTGATGTCACTACTAGATTGCTCTGTCAGCTCTCTAATTGTGACATTTCTCTTCTCCTCACAATCTTCTTATCTTCTTCTTTCCAGAATTCGACTGATACATTCTTACATCTGGCAAGCTCCTTTGAAGTAGCTGTTCATTTCAGTGGAGTTCATAGGCTAGCACAGGAAAAATGTTCTCCTCAATTACTGATAAGGTGCTTATTTTTGTGGGGGAGAGATGAGATGGTGTTCTGGTGGAACCAAATTTAAATTTTAAAATAATAATAATATGAATTTGAACAACCTAAAATAATGGCATTTTCTTGTATAATGTGTTTTGCTTCAGCATTCCTCCCCTCCCCAGTTCTGATGCTATCTCTTTTCCTGCCAACACTGATATCAAAGATACACACATTTAGCATGAATATAAGCACAATAGAGCTCATCACACCTACCAAGAAGATAACTTTCCCATGCTTTGTTTAAAGTGATGCAGGAACTGAACCTCTATCAAACTATTAGAAATGATTGTTAAAGGAAGAAATAAAATGGGGAAATAACTTGAAAGGCACTTTCATTTTAGTGGCTGAAAAAATGTTTTAGAATCTGCAATTTTCTTGGTAGTGCTTCATAAAGGCCTCCTGCTCTCACACATAATCTGTAGTATTCTGTGGCTTATCAAAGAGTGAACATTTAATTAGATGAAATGGGTTTTAAGTTTCCTGTGCAAAACATCAAACAGGCACTGTCACAATGAACTTGCATTCCAGCCCCTGCTTAAAAGAAGCAGCGGTTTAAGTTTTGAAACAAAACTTCCCCTTATATGGGATCCTCATTAATATCCACTCCTTTTCTGTCATGGTTCATTCACTTAAGACCATTTAGTATCACATTTTAATTATTCTACACACCTGTGCCTATCATAAGATTTTTGCTAAGGGTGAAAAACTCCTGGGGCACTAGCAGAAGCCAGGTTAAATCTATTTTTTATGATGAAGTTAATTATAGAGCATGTAATTATTGTTAGAATTGATATCTTAGGATCTGCATGAATGAGAACAGTGAAAAAAAACCCAATGTCATTCAAAAAGTCATTCAACCACTCCTCTGAATTTCAGTTAAAGATCTTTAAAGGCAAGCGTGGTCTATAGAATATATGTATAGTTTATCTTCCATCTTCCTCAAGTGGCAGAATGCAGACCTCTAGATTACAAACTGGTGCTGTTAAAAGGGAAAGGAATTGACTTTTTTAAAAAAGTTCTTTATTAGAAGAAGACAAAGTAAGATCTATCTTACAAGAATGTTAGAGATAATAAACAGAGATAATAGGGACTAAGTCTCATGTAATCCACTACCTTCTGAAGAGAGTAATCAGATTTTTCCAAAATGTTAGGCCTAAATCTAATTTCTGGTGTGAGTATTCTGTAAGCTGTTTTGAGTTCCAATACAGAGGAAAAGTCAGGTTACTACTACCTACCAACTGGAATTCAGTATCACAGTTATGGATGTGTAACCTAGGATTCACAATCCCTGTGTAGGCACAATCATGGCACTATTGCCATGATCATAATTTCCCTTCCATGCCTACTTTACTGAGTAGCAGCTTCTATGAGAGAAGGAGGTCCTTTTGTCTGGTGACCAAGATGTCGGTGGGTGACAACCAGAAGTAGGACCCCTGTTGCAAGTCCTTGTTGCAGCTTCGCTCTCTGGCAGGGGTTGGGATGGAAACATCATACTTAACTAAGTAGTTGATGTAGAATACTGACCATTACTAATGATAATAATTGCTAGTTCCAGTTCAAGCAGACCCTTTCAATCAAACGTGGAACGGTACGTTCATACATACTTTTCATTGATTCACTGAGTCTACACCAGTCATACTTTCATGGAAGTCAAAAGATCTTGAGGCTTAAATCCAGTTACTAGTCATGATTAGAGTAGACCTATTAAATCAGTGGAATTTAATTTACTATTCTATGGTGTCACTAAGGCTAATGTCACCCCTTCCCCTGATGGCATCCCCTGGTGGCATCACATGGTTCAGCCTCTCCACACTCCTCCCTCCCTCTTGCCATCACTGTTACTATTCACCAATGGAGTCAATAGGGCTGCTCTATTTGGGGCTAGCAATTGGGGCTAGGAGTAAATATGTACTGTTGTTTCAGCTATTGTAAAGATCTTAACCTGGAGATCACACCTATACATTTCAAAGGCAAGAGAGATGTTTGTGACCTTCATCCACCTTCCATATGGATGAACAATAATAAGCTGGCCCTTCATCCATATTCTCTGGCTGGCTTTTCTTCGCAAACAAAGATTCAGGGTAAATGCCTTGTGTTTTATGGACTGCAGGGCTCTCAGATAGGGGCAAGCCAGGTTAAATCGCCTGTGTAGATAAGGCCATATTGAGTTAATAGGAAGCTGCATTATACTGTGTGAGATAAGTAATTCATCTAGACCACTTTGACTGCCATGACTCTGTATGGGGGTTTCAGGCAGGATGGGGGCTCTGCCGGTCACCGGTGGGCCTTTTCATGGCCTGACCGGCCCCCCGGATGCCTCTTGCCTGGTGGTGCAGGAGGAGCGGAGGACCGCATGGCCCTCCATGGTGGCCGCCATGCCACCTTCCCCTTCCTAGGCCGCTTTGTGGCCAGAAGGGGCAGGGAGAGTGCGGCCAGCCAATCGGGGTAGGCCTGCTCATCTCCGATTGGCTGGAGCCCTCCCTGGGAGGTGGGTCATCCAGCCAGCTTGGGCGCAGCTGGATGACATCAGAGGAGGGCGACAGAGCCGTTAAATAGCAGCTCCATTGGCACTTCCTCCTCTTTTGACTCTGAGGAGCCAAAGACAGAGAACGTTGGGGGGCGGCAAAGCAGGTGGAAAGGGAGGCAGCGAGGTCCGCTGACCCCTCCTCCTCTGGATGCCCCCCAACTGAGCACCATGTGGGGGGAGGGCAGGGGGCGGAGGCGCGATGCGGCGAGGGAGCCTGGGGCAGGCCAAGGGAACAGAGCCCGCTTGACATGCCGCCGAGCACTGCCCTCACCCCCCTTCCGATGCAGCCACAGCCCACTCATGGGGCTGCGGGGTGGGGGGTGCACACCGGAAATGGGCCCGAGTGGCCGCAGCGAGGCCGTGGGCTGAGTGTCTCCCACAACCGCCTCCCCCCCACCGCCACCTCTTCTTGGTGGGAATGGCCAGGCAGCAGGGGGTTTTTACGTGGCCACCGCAAGGCGGGTGGGCAGCATGACTTGCCGTGGTGCGTGGGCGAGGCTGGGAGCCTTCCCACCGGTGGGCGCCCACCCCCCCACTGTTCGCCCTGCTCTTGGGGGGTGGCTGGGCAGGGGGGAACAGGCAGGGACTGGGCCCGTGCGATGACGGCTAGGTCGTGGACTGGGTGCCAGGCCTCCACCCCCCCTCAGCAGTTGGGGTGGCAGTAGGAGGGGGAAGCCCAGCCATGGCTATTGGGACAGAGGGGGGTGGCGGTGACAGCAGGTGGCCTCGGATTGGTGCTGCCTCCTCTTCCTCCTGGGACACACACACACACACCTCACCCCTCTTCTTTGGGTTGGTGGGGGCAAGCGGGGCAGGACTGGAACAGACCCCTCCCATCCGACATTTAGAGGAGGGAAAGAGAGAAGGGGGCTCTAGGGAGGCACATGCCCCCCATTATGCATCATCAGTGGGGTGTTCTTCCCCCATGCCCTCCCTGGGCATCTGGGGAAAGTGGGAAAGGGGTGGAGAACCAACTGTGGAGCCTGTGCAACAGTGGCGGGCAGCCACTACCCCCTCCCTCCCACAGGGGTCAGTGGGGGGGTTGCAGGGCCTGGGCCTGGTGGGCCTGCATGCTTGGCCTGGGCTGGGGGCCAGCAGGGATGGTGTATAGCACACCCTCCATGCATTGCAGGCAGTGATTTTCTTTTCCAGGTTTCGGGCTGCAGGACGGTGGTCGGCGCAAAATAAAAACCTACAAGTTTCCAATTACTTTTGGGCGGGGGCTAGTAGCACCCATCCAAGTGTCCCCACATGGTTAATCAACTGGTTGGGTTTGGGAGATGGGGCCAAAGCGCACAGCAAAACAATGCCACCTTCAGGACCTGTCACCTCCTGCTGAGGAGCAACCCCCAGTGGGTGGGGGGCGCCGGCGGGGGAAGGGGGGCTCGTCCCCCGGCAGGCGATCCTGGGCCCAGCCAGGTGATACCCAGGACACTACCTCAACCGATGCCGGGGGAGGCCCTCGGCTCTCCAGTGGAGGCCTTCGGAGCCCCGGGACTTACCTTAGGGGACATCATGGGGGTATTGAATGTCCTGGTCCAGAAGGTGGACAGGGATAGGGATCCCCTTCCCATGGTGCGAGAGGAGGTGCAGATGCTCCCAGTGGCCATGAGCATGGAACCCAGCACGTCATCCAGTGGCAGTGGGAGGTCAAGGTGATCCAGATCCAGAGGTCGGAGTGGTTCAAGGGACTCTGGTTGATCCGAGTCACGAGGATCAGCATCGCGCCGGTGCAGTGGATCCGGTGGTGGGCGTAGTCCATCGAAGAGGCATAGGAGTTCACGTTCCGGGTCTTCATCGGGTGAGTCTTCCGACGAGGACAAGTACAGGTATTGGGAAAAGGGGTATTTCAAGCCAGGCCTGCCAGGATGGGTCCTTAAGCTCCGGAAAGCCAGGCAAAGGGCCGGCGGGGAGTGAAAGGCTGGGGGGGTGCAGACAAGGGTGAGGAGCTTAGGGAGGCAAAATCCAAGGAGGACCCCCCGGGGGGCCATCTGGATCACAAAGTATGTTCCAAGATCTTGCAGGGCTACTATGTTGATGTTTTCTCTCTGGCACCACCCCCAGATGAGGAAGCCAGGGTTCACAGGAGTGACAAGAAGGAGAATGAGAAAACCAGCTTGGAGACTGTGGAATGCACTTTTGCCAACTGGCTCAGTGGCTATGCGGTCTTCATGGGGGTCGTGGCTCTGGTTTTTCCAGAGAGGGCCTGGCACCTGATCAACCATCTCCGTCAGGTGATCAAGGTCAGGTTTCAGGCGGGGGATGCCAATGCCATCATGTATGACATTGAGTGCAGGAAGAAAGCTTCCAGATCCCCCATGCATAGATGGGAAACCATCGACTACCCCACTTGGCTGCAGGCCACTGGGCCAGGCCAGAGGGAGAAGAGTGATCCACCCAAGGCCAATAGCAAAAAGGAGGGGAAGAAGCCGGTGTGCTGGGAGTACAATGGGGGCAAGTGCTCCCGGTACAAGTGCCGGTTCGACCACTCCTGTGACAGTTGTGGTGGTGGGCATCCAAAGGGCAACTGTTCCCACCAGGGGAGTGGGTACTAGTCATTTCAGAACAGCCGCCCTGCTTCAGGTGGTGCCAGAAAAGAGGCAGGGTCTGGTGGTGGCACCAACGCCAGCTCAGCCAAGTGAAGGGACCCCCGGGAGTGGGGGGTTGGGTCGCATGCCGGCAACTCCAATCAAGTTGGAGGCTATGCGACCCCTTCTAGACACCTACCCCCAAAAAGAGGTGGCAGCTTACCTGGCCGCGGATTTTGAATTTGGCTTTCGCATACCTTTCCAGGGTCCAAGGGAGGCGTCCACCTCTGACAACCTAAAATCAGCGGCGCAGCTGCTGGAGATATTGGCCCATAAAATTGGGAAAGAGCTGGAGGTGGGTCGCATAGCTGGCCCATTTGAACAACCTCCCATGCCCAATCTGCGGGTCTCGCCACTGGGGGTGGTTCCCAAGAAGGCGCCCGGGGAATTCCATCTCATATACCACTTATCTTACCCAAAAGGGGCTTCTGTCAACGATGCCATTCCTCCGGAATTGTGCACGGTCCAGTACGCATCATTGGACCATGCGATCTGGCTCTTGCAAAACTGTGGTCATGGAGCCCTCATGGCCAAGTGTGACATCCAGTCGGCATTCCGGCTGTTACCGGTGCATCCGGAGGACCATTGCCTGTTGGGTTTCAAATTCTGAGATAAGTGGTATTATGACATGGCATTACCAATGGGCTGCTCCATCAGCTGCGCAGCCTTTGAGGCCTTCAGCACATTTCTGGACTGGGCCCTGCATCACAGGGCTGGTTCACCTTTTGTCACCCATTACCTGGATGACTTCCTCATGATGGTCCCCTCTGGGGGGGAGGAATGTGGGTTCTTGCTCTCTTCCTTTCAGGCATTGGCTGATGAGCTCGGAGTCCCCCTGGCTCCGGATAAGATGGTGGGCCCTTCCACGTCCCTAGTGTACCTGGGAATACAGCTGGATTCTGTGGCAGGAGTCTCCAGGCTGCCTGATGACAATATTGAGGGACTGAGGGGGATGCTGGACGATCTATGGCGGAGGGAAACAGGTCACACTGAAGGAAGCCCAATAGCTGCTGGGGCATCTGATTTTTGCATGCAGGGTAGTTCCTCCGGGGAGGGCCTTTTGTGCCTGTATCGCACTCCTCCTGACGAGAGGGTTCAAGGATGACATGGGAGTGTGGCTTGATTTCCTAAGAAACTACAATGGTGTTTCTGCATGGCAGGGGCAGCTGGACCTTGAGGCTGGCCTACAGGTGCATCCCGATGCGGCGGGCAGCTTAGGTTTCGGGGTGTATTACAATGGCCATTGGTGTGCACAGTCAGGGCCTCAGGCATGGTCGGCATCCAGCCTGGTGAGGGATGTCACATTCCTGGAATTCTTCCCCATCCTGGTGGCCCTCACAATCTGGGGGGAGGAGTTCAGGGATAAGAAGGTGTGTTTCTGCTGTGACAATCAGGCAGTGGTGAGTATCATCAACAGGCAGTCCTCCAGGTCCGACAGGGTCATGCGACTGGTACACCGGTTCATACTGGTGTGCCTGGAGTCCATCATCACGTTCTATGCCCGCCACATCCCGGGCGTGGATAACAAGATTGAGGATGCATTGTCTTGATTTCAGGAGGAGCGTTTCCACCTGCTGGCCCCCAAAGCCGACAAGATGGCGGACCCCTTTCTGGCAGACCTTTGGAACCTTGGGAACAATTAGTACTGCAAGGAGTAGCTGATTCTTTGGCACCATCAACGGAAGCCAGCTATAAGAGGGCGGCCTCCCAGTTCATGGCATTCTGAAAGCAGCATGGCTATGGGGCAGCGTGGCCGGCGTCTGAACGGGAGGTATTGTACTACCTGGCCACACTGAAAGAACAGGGTCTGGCATCCAGGACCCTCGCAGGACACGTGGCTGGCATCTCCTTCTTCAGTAAAGCAGCTGGTCATGGAGACCCCTGCAATACCTTCTTGGTGAAGAAGGTGCTGGAGGGCTGGAGAAGGGTGATGCCAAGGGCAGTGGACGGGAGGTGCCCAGTGTCCTTTGAGATGCTTGCCCGGCTGGCAGGCTTGCTGCCTTCCATTTGCCACTCTGCCTACGAGGTGCTGCTGTTCAGAATGGCGTACACTATGGCATTCTTCGGGGCCCTGAGAGTTGTGGAGGAGGTGTGTTCCTCAAAACGAGATGCATCTGGCAGGGCGCTGCAGCGGCACGACATGACAATCTCCAGCATGGGCATGACTCTGCACATATGCCTGTCCAAGGCTGACCAGCTGTCATGATGGAGTTCCATCATGTTGCCACAAGGTGCAACTCCCATCATTCTGCTAGAGAACTATAACTCTCTTTGTTTGTAAACAGATTGTCTTGCCAGCATAGTATCAGGTAAGAAAAGGGTTAATGGGAAGGGGCCCAAGCACTACCTTCACAGAGCTAATGAGAGGACATCATTAACATAACACCATGTGACTGGACTGACCAATTACAGCTTTAAGCCCAGGAAATCTGGAGAGGATTTAATTGCTTTTGTTTGAGACCAGGTGAGTGAGATGAGTGGGATTTGGATAAAGAGGTTCTGGAAAATGTGAAAAACAAAGACTGCTATGCTGATGGAGCACAGCCATTCCATCGCTGACTTTTGCTCCCAGCTGCCTGGACAAGATCTCAAGGCAACAAACTGCAAGTATTTAGTAGAGATTAGGGCCTGTTTAGTTGCGTTAGGGAATTCTTTTTAATTTCATTACTTTAGTTGAATGTAACTAAATTAGTAACTGAATGTAACCTATGTAATGTAATGCTTTGATCTTGATACTCTGTATTGCTATCACTTTAAGCCTGCCTGCCTGAGGTAGGGGAGAATCCTGCCTCATGTGAGATTGCATGACTACTTCTCTTGAATAAAGTAAACTTCTTATCTTCCTATACTGATGCTTACCATGTGCCTTACTCTTGACTATGCTACTGTGAACCTCCTCTGGGGTTAGAAGGAGAGAGTTAGTTGATTCTATAGTGGCAAGGAGTGCCACTGATTAATATAGACTACACACAACTTCCCACTGTGTTGTGTGTGGAAAAGGGGGGGGGGTCCCAAGGGGGAAATAAGCCCCCCCAGTTGAACCCAGTGGGTGGTGGCAGATCGAATGGGTTTTGGGATTTGTAGGAGGATCCTGGGGTGAGGACACTCAGGACTAACCCTACAGAGAGAGGGCTAACCTGGAGCTCCTGGGAAGGGAACTCAGGTTTGAGCCCCTGACACCAGCGCAGCCATGGGGCCACTCTTCACCTGCAGAAGATTGCAGACTCATTCCCATACCCGGTCACCTGTATGCAGGAATTTTTGCATGTGTGGGGGGTATCGAAGGGCCCCCTCTTCCAGCATCAGGATGGGTTACCACTCATGAGGTATCAGTTCGTGGGTGTGCTGAAGAAGGCCTTGGTGCAGATGGGGCTGCCGGCAGAAGAATTTGGCAGCTATTCCTTCTGTATAGAGGGTGCTACTATGGAAGCAGAAGGGGGCCTGTCAGCGGAAGCTATCATGAACTTGGGCCGATGGAGGTCCAGGGCTTACGCCACATACATCCAGCCTGAGCGAGGGGCCCCACCCGAGCGGAGGCCTTTCGCGGGCCTCTAGGGCTGCCTGTTGATGAAGGGATTGTTGGCGGAATGCGTTTCCAGGTGGGAAATCCTTGTTAGCGTATGTCATGGGTCGTGATAGGGTGTGAGGTCAGGGGTCTCTGTCAAGTGCAAGTTCAAGCACTAGTTCAAGTTCAAGTTCAATGGAGACCCCGCCTCTAGTGATTAACCATTTGTTTTCAGGGGAGGAGAGGGAGTCGAGCGGATGACTCGGCCCAACAACCCTCTCCTCCAGGGAGTCGGTATGGACCAACAGGTGGTCTTGGCCCAAATGGGTGGGCTCAAGAAGGGATCACGACCCATACATTGCCGCCAACCATCTAGCAAAAATTGCGGCCATTTTATTGCCAAACATGTATTTACTAAGCTGTATCTAACCTTTGTTTTCTAAAGATGTAACCAAAATAAAATTGTTAAAATGTAACCAAGAGTTGAGTGTTTATTCAAGGGGGTGGAGGGGCCGTACAGTCTGGGTCTGCAAGGGGGCTCTGTTGGTCACTGGTGGGCCTTTTTGTGGCCCGACTGGAGCCCCCGCATCACCAGGGGCGGGGGGGAAGAGCAGAGGACCGCATGGCCCTCCATGGTGGCCACCATGCCACCTTCCCCTTCCCAGGCCGCTTTGTGGCCAGAAGGGGTAGAGAGAGTGTAGCCAGCCAATCGGGATGGGCCTGCTCACTTCTGATTGGCTGGAGCCCTCCCTGGGAGGCGGGTCATCAGGCCAGCTTGGGTACGGCTGGATGACGTCAGAGCAAAAACATAAATAGCAGCTCCGTCAGCACTTCCTCCTCTTTTGGCTCTGAGGAGCCGAAGACCCACCCACCCTCCCCCAGGGGACTTCAACTTTTGTTGCAATTTGCAGGGCGGTTGATGTCATGGGTCGTGATAGAGCGTGAGGTCTCTGTCAAGTGCAGGTTCAAGTACTAGTTCAAGTTCAAGCTGAAGTTGAGCGTTGGCCCTTATTCATATCCCAAACCCAGGGATTCCTCTTCGTTGCCACCACTCCCTGTCTTGCTGGTTTTTCTTGTCTAGGCAGGAAGATCATAGACAAGATGAAATAAAGGACAATAATAACTCTTTTCTCTACTCTAGAGAAGGTTCTTGATAGCTGACCAAAGCAGGCGATTTCGAGGCGAGGTTGAGAAATAACAGAAACTTTTATTTCAATTTTAGGATCTATGTCACTTGAGAAGGTAAAACATTCCCAGATTATATTAAGTTGTATTAAGGATTATACAAATACATTCATTCAGAGCACTTAGAAATAAAAGCCATAAAATCTAACGCAATCTAACTATACATTCCCTCACTACTACATGCAGACTAACTTACAGTCTCTGTAGATGGAATCAGAGTCTTTTTGGATCCTTTTTGGAGGCCTCTGGATAAGGTTGGCTCCTCCCAACCCTTTGGTATCACAGATTGTCTTTTGGGGCATTTCATGGTTGTGTAAGCCATCGGGCTCCAGAGCTAGGCCATGGGGCCAGAGTCCATCTTAGCTAGCTCCATTTAGTTAGCCATGTGCTCAGCCAGTCTGACCCAGAACAAAGGAAGGATAAAGGACCTCTAGTGATTAACCGTTTGTTTTCAAGGGAGGAGAGGGAGTCGAGCAGACGGCTCGGCCCAACACCTCTCCTCCAGGGAGTCGGTATGGACTGACAGGTGGTCTTGGCCCACATGGGTGGGCTCAAGAAGGGATCATGACCCATACATTGCTGCCACCCATCTAGCAAAAATTGCGGCCATTTTATTGCTAAACATGTATTTACTAACCTGTATCTAACATTTGTTTTCTGAAGATGTAACCAAAATATAATCGTTAAAATGTAACCAAGTGTTGAGTGTTTATTCAAGGGGGCGGAGGCACTGTACGGTCTGGGTTCGCAAATTTTCCCAGCCCTACCTTGTCATCCCAGATGACCTTCTGTCTAAGTACTAAACAAGGTTCAGCCTGCTAGCTTCCAAATAAGCTAGCACAAAATGTAAGTTCATTGATTGCTCAAACCTCAAGTTCATGAATGAGTTGTTTTCCAACATCCAAATGCAGTGGCTTCCAGATTCTCTGCCTTTCATGAACTCCTTCCACCTTACCCTGTCAGCATCAGAGGCCTGATGCACTCAAGAAGTTCCTCAAGGGCCTGTCCTAAAAAGTAGAACAAATTCATGTGTTGTGTCCATCAGGCCCTCAGGGTTATGCCATATGAACTGACAATACATCATGGAGCATGTTCAATATGTTTCACATGTGCTTTTGGCCATGCCTTGCAGGGAAGGATGAATAATAGTACTCAATATGCTGTACTTTTGAAAAAGCTTATGTGGCATGATGGAAGTTTCTCTGTGAAGAAGAACAGATGAGTCTAGGAGGAATTCTCGAGTTCCTTGAAACATTTTTTAAAAACTGCTCTCCCAGACACACTGTAAAGACAAAAACCTTTGTGTTATACAAAAATAATAATAAAAGGTCCAAAATACTATTTTGGGTGGAAAACAGCAGAAACAAAACACAAATTATGATAAGACATGCCCCTCTAAAGCCTCCATTTCTAACTTGAATAATAACACTTGGAAATTCTCTTGTGTCTCCTCCCCTCAGTAGAAGGAGGGAATTGTCTCATTATTATTTTACATTTTGGCTCACACAATTAAATTCCACTTTTACATGAGCAAAATTAACTTCCTTGCACTAAAAGTTCTCTTGTTTCATCAGAGGTGAGATCCAGCTACTGTAAATTCCTGGCAGGAATCAATGCTTTCCTGTATCCCTCCATTTTATGGAAGCTGTCTTAATATGATTTTCTATTTTGGCTCAGAAAGTTACTGTAACTCCATCTCTGAGCAGGAAATGTGTTTCCCTGAGACTGGAGCTCTGCTGTTACATTTAGAGCTGAGTTCTGCCTAGATCCACTTTTCATTTTGCTAATTAAGTGCTAACTTATGAGACACAAATGAAGGCCAACTGCCCTGAATGGAACGTGCAACTGATATTCTAAAGCATTTTCAAGCTATTTGGATGAAAACTTCCCAAAGGAACTCAAGCTGGAAATATACTTTCTTTCATTATTTTTGTTGCTTCCCATTTCCTGGATTGTATAAATGCTACACTTTTTCCTACTCTTTTTCTTTCTAAATCTTCTACGTATCATTCAATGGTCCCCATTTTGCATTAGAATTCCACAGAGTGTTATATAGTGGTGGCATAGATATCATGGAAAAAGGAAACAGAACCAGCACCAGGAATACACACACACATATTCTCACAACACAGAGAGACACCATATATGTCTGTATGTTTGTCTGTCTGTTTATGAGAGGGGGCCAAGAAGGGGCAAAAATGAAATTCTGGAGAGGGAATTATTTTACCTGTTAGAATTCTGAGATAGAAATGTATTTCAATTTAATTTTCCATTGTAGAAACACAGTCTGAAGAAAGTTCTGTTCATTATGATGCAGTTAAAGTTCACATAAACATGCTCAGGTTGCTGTATTTTAGTTTAGTTTATCATTATGGTATAATTAGGATTGGGAATGAGGCTTTCATCTGGTGCTTTCTTTTTAGAAGACCTAACAAAAACTCACATTTCCCCCCCATAAATAGGATAGAAAGAACTTTATAGCAGCAACAGCAATAGCACTTACATTTCTATACTGCTTTATAGTGCTAAGCACTCTCTAAGTGGTTTACAATGTGTTAGTTAATTGCCCCCAACAACCTGGGTACTCATTTTACTGGTCTATGGTAGGATGGAAGGCTATGTCAACCTGGAGTCTTGTAGGATCAAACTCACAATGTTGTGGCTGCAGTACCGGCATTTAACCACTACGCCACCAGGGCTCCTTTGATTAGGATCATGATGATGTAACTAAAAAGGGACAAGATGAGACTGACATACTATTATGTCTAGGGATCCATTCACATTACACAATTATAGTATTATTATTCCATTTTAATTGGTAGGGAAGCCTGGGATTGGCAGTTTAGGGAGGATCATTTAGTCTTCTCAGTCAGAGTGCTCCAGTGCCTCACCAAACTATGAACCCCAGAAATCCATAACATGGAACCATAGCATTTAAGGAGGAATGATGGCACTGTAATTCTGCAGTGTGAATGGATTCCAGGAAGAAGGTTAGTAAAAGTCCAATTTTCAATCCCTAATTATTCAGACATGTTGATGGGGCAGAATTATTGTTTCCACCTCTTTTTTTTCTGATAGGCACCTTATCTTAATAGCTTCATGTTAGGTAGCAAAGTCCTCTCCATGCTGGGAATACAGTCGTATAAACTGAATTTGGCCTAAGGAGATGGGTGAGTATTTTTGAGGGGAGGGGGGAGAAGGTGGATATACAGAATGCAATTCCCAAACCAGGAAAACAAGCACAGAAGGCAGTCATGAGGCAATGAACGAAGGCTAAAATCTACTCTTATACCCATAACCCCCAGCAATCACAGTGTTCCCAATTAACTAATCAGAAGACTTGAAGCCCAGGACTTTCTAGCCTACGTGTTAGTTTGCATGGGAAACATTTAAAAATGTTCCCCACTGATGAATCTGATCTTGACCTTAACTAAATAAAAACAATGCCTTCAGGTACAAAAGATAATTATGCTCAAAATCCCAGGCTGTCTGGGAACTGAAACAGCAATCAATTTACAGAAAATCAGGTTTGATGTTATAATCTCTGTATGAAAAGTACATTAGTATTAGGTATTGGCGTTTCCTTCAGAGTTCAACATCTATAGGGAATACGTGGCCCCCTCCTTGCTTGATTGGAAGTTCCTTATTGATAGAATTTAAGGAATGACAAATCACCATATTTCTGATATTTACCATGTTCTGTCCAATTTCTTCATAAACCTCCATTTAAAAAATAGATGTAAATGTGTATGTAAGTACTGATTTTATTACATGTTTTACCAACTTTTCTTATAAAATATGCATTACTAAAGGTATTTTCTTCCCAAATATACCAGTTTAAACACATATTGATAATTCATTTCAGCAAAGAAATGAATCCTAACATATCAAGAAGTCCAAATTCTGATAGCAAGCTACAGTTTGATGCAGACTTTGGTCTGGAAAGTGCAGGTCAGTATTTTTTTTAATTCCTCAAGCATTCCTGGTAGAGACACAATTATAGAGCAAGAAGTTTCAGGAAGGTGTATCAGAGAGCATCATAATACAGTTTTCATTGCCATGCCTACACGTTGTATTTCCCCAGGCTTTTAATCTCTATACTTCATTCCACTTTGTCGACCAAATATATAGTCTTGTTATTGGCTTTACTTTTTTCATGCTGTGTAAAATATAAAAAGAGATTGTTGTACCTTCTAAGTCAAGAAGAATGTAGGCCCCCACAGATGAAAAGATGAAACCACTAACAATATCCCATAATCCAGACTTTGACTCAATAAACCTACAGTTAGAGCACAATTAACTTCTTCAGCACTACATGACTTGATTGCCTGCTCTTCATCAGAGTGAGCAGACTTTAACCTTATATACTATGTCATAAATGTAGCCCAAAAGTAATCTGTGGTTTCCTTGAACCTTTTTGGGGAAATGGTTAAGACTGTGATCCTACGCTCACTTACTACAAACTAATCCCATTGAATTAAGTATATCATCATCATCATCATCATCATCATCATCTTTGTCATCATCATCATCATGCTTTTAAGCTAGGGTGGTCTAAGTGTGGCCCATGGGCCACATGTGGCCCCTCCAGGACTTTTTTTTCTTCATATTTTCCCATATTCCTTTTGCTTCAGTGTGTCCCAAATGCAAATGCCCTCTAGGGGGTGTAGAGGGCATTTAACCAAGTGTGGAGACACCCCTAGGCCACCCAGGCCACCCAGGAGTCAAAACAATTTTTGCATTTCTTAAAAAATTGGTTTGCACCCAAATGCTCCAAAGTGTTTGCTAAGGCATGTAGAGTACATTTCCATCACATTTTGCAGGCCAAAGGAGCCTTTTTTGAAACCCAAAACATGGTGAAAATGCCCACATATTCCCTAGAGGTGCTTGGGGCAAAAAAAAGTGATTTCTTTTTCAGAAGTAGGTGCAGACCTCCAAGTTCTCCTAGGAGGATAATGCAGCCCCCAGCCTTCCAAATGCTCTGTGTTAAGCCCTAGGCTGTTTTGTGTGAGCTTCAATCAATCCATATTCCTTAAACCACTTTATCCCCCCCCCCAAAAAAAGAGAGTGAATTGTCTCTTTTGGAAGCTTCCAGGAGACAAAATTCACCTTTTAAATATGTTACTGTTCCCACTTCCTGTATAGTTTGATATATTTTCCCCAAAACCAGACATAGGCTTCCTGCCGTTCTCCATTTTTCCTCTTAGGAGTACATGTTGGCAGTCCATGCTAGCCTCAAATGGTCCAGAGCAAAAAATTGGTTCCCCAGCCTATTATATTTGCCCACCCCTCATATATGAAGTGACCAGGAATATCACATGTGGTTCAAAAGCACAGTCACGTCCCAGGAGCTAAGGAGGTACGAGTCTGATTAGTACTTGAATGGAAACTTCCCTGAGAACTTTATGCATACCACCTGATGTTCCATGAAATATTGAAGTAAAATGAATGAAATACAAACATAAAATCATCTTCATTCCTAACTTCACAGGAACGAAGGAACTTTGCAGAATGGGAATTTGCTATCCCTACGTTCTCTCTGGATCCCTCTACACATCATGAAAGCCCGGCCCAGAGGACCCTTAAGAATGTTTTGGGAGTTACTTCAGACAGAAGGGAAGCTGGCGGAAATAGTCTACTTTACTTGAAGAAGAAAAAACCTAAAGCATCTTAGGATGCAAGCCATCCTCTCTGTAATAAAAGTAATGCTTTATAAAAGTAAGGATTTCTATTGGTTTACATTTTGGAAACCATGTAGGATCTTTTTATGGCAGTAATAATAAAAATAGTACTCTACGGTGAACTTGCCACGGGTCAGTGTAAGAGGGGCACTCCAAAAAAGCGATACAAGGACTCCCTGAAACAACATCTCAGGCTCAGCCAAATTGATCACCAACAATGGTCCACCCTGGCCTCACATAGGGAGGCATGGAGATGCACTATCCACAATGCTGCAGCCTTATTTGAGAACTCACGCCAAACAAGTCTTGAAGATAAATGACAACGCAGAAAGAATCACAACCCGGAAACATCACCCAAAGAGACTTTCTGCTGTGCTTTCTGCAACCAGCCTTTTTATCTCGGATTGGCCTTCTTAGTCATCAGCACGCTTGCAGAAAGCCATGGGATGAGTCCTTCCTGAATCTTCGTTTGCGAAGAAAAGCTAGAGAGAGTAATAATAATAAGAGTGAAAAATTCTGTAGAAAGCGTTGATATCTACTTCAGTTCCTGCTCATCTCCTTTGCAGGCAAAGGATGTTCAGACATGCCCTTGAAAAACTGAATTTGTCTATTTGCTCTTGATATAGTACATAAAATTTAACATATGCTTGCAAGAAAGTGAGATTCCAATTGCCTTATTTCCATAAATATAACTGTTCCCTTAAGCAGTTAAAGGATGGATTTGAGGGGTATTTGATTCTGTCAAATAGCATAACTGTTAGAAAAAGCCTAATTTTAACACTATTTATGCTACATTTACTGTCACAAGCAGTCTTTGTCAGTGCCAAATTACTTCTTTTCAATAGCAACTTATAGCTAAGAAAGAAAAATAACAATTCCACTTTTTAACCCAAAAATTTCAAATCTTCATAGTGTTAAAATGAGTAACTTTACAACAAAATACTATGCATATCTACTCAAAAGTAAGGCCCATTGGGTTTAAATGGATTTACTTCTATATAACTGTGTATAGGATTGTAGCCTCAGCCTTTTAAAAATATGAATAACAGGATAAACGGGACTCTAAACAGAAATACATGTTTTTAATTTCATCGTGAGCTCATATCCAGAAGGAAGCAATTGACTCAACTGAATATTACTTGATGTAAGTAATATGATCACATGGTTAGAAGTTTAGTTTAGATTAGGTTAGATTTTCCATGAATTCATTAGGAAACTTGGGCTGTGGGAGCACCACTGAAACATAGGGTCTCATAATTAATTTGTTTATTTTTATTTATTTGATTGGTTGATGTACATCCTGCCTTTTCCCCAAGGTTGGGATGCAAGGCACCTTCCAACATAATTAAAAATGAAAAATCATATATATATTATAGTACAACTCAAATTAATTATACTAATAAAACACAAATTAAAATAGCTTAAAAGCTCCGCACTAATAATAAATAGGAATTGAATGTTGAAAAGCCTAGCACACAATTTAAAACTCCTGACTCTAACAGGTGGTTACTTACTGAAGGGTTGCCTGAATAGAAAGGTGTTTGCGTATTGGAAGAAGGATGACAAGGAGGGGCAAGTTTAATCTCCTATATAAGGGAATTCTACAGTCTGTCCCTCGCTAGTGTCCTCATAAAACATTCTCAACTGGTGGGATTGAGAGAAGGATCTCTCCTGTAGGGCTGTAACTCATCACTAAGGACTTTATCAGATGTGTCAAAAAACACGTCATAAGGTAACATAACACAAAAGGGCAAACTTATCAGATGACGACATTGTTCTGCTGTTCCAGGGATATAGCACAGACATGAATAAGTCATCACTTTTTATTGATAGTTTTTCCTGTCAATTAAAAAACTGACACCATATTCACGTCTGCACCATGGAGCAGGAATGGGTGATGATGTGCGCATTTGATCATTTTGCCCTTTGGGCTATCGTTCTGTCCTTATGATGTGATTTTGGATGTGGTTTTTTGCCCTATTTTCCCATGCCTGATAAAATCCTAAGTTTTCAGAAATTTTCTTCCCACTGAGAGAAAGTCTCCAAAAACCATACCATTTCTGAGGCTATTTGCAGTTTGGGACTTATTCTTGCCAACTTTGTGTGTGGTAGTTTTGTATAGAAAACAGCACTCTCTGCACAGGAAACATAATTTTTGGCATGGAAAATAATATTCCTACACATAAAATGATGTTTTCTGTGCAAATCACCCCTGTGAAATGTTTATATAGCATACCCCCACCACACATTACAGCATTTTCTGTACAGTGTTCTGTGTTGGAATTAAAATTTCTGTATTGAAATATTATTTTTCCATGCAGAAAATGCCATTCCCTGCTCAAAACAATCACATGTGATTTTTGTGCAGAATAAGTCCTGAACTGTGACAATTCTCATCAGTCCAGGATTCTTCTCATCAGGGTTTCTCAACACTCCAAAAAAAAAATATCATTTTTTACCACTTTTTGAATCTGTTTGAATATTCTTTCCATCTCTGCTCTTCTGCAGATCTTAAAGCATGAGCAGGCTAATATGGGAACATAAGATTTTTCAGATAGCCTAAACACATAAGGCTTTGTAGGTCATAATCAGCCTTTGAGATGTGCCTAAAAATGTTTCAGTAGCAAGGGGAGCTATATGCTCCCTGTAACCAATCCCAATCAGCAGTCTGTGGAGTTTATCAGACCATCCCCTTAAACCCCATTTTTTTGCTGGCATAACTTTGCCATTTTTATACCGGCAAAGGAACTACCCATACCACACTTACCTGTAACCCCCGCAAAAGGCTTCCCAGCAATGAAGGGGAACTGAATAGAGCTCTGTTCAACTGCTCATTTGAAATCCCACCGATTCTCGTGAGAATCCTGATCTCACCTGGAAATGTTCTGGCAGGAACCTCCCATTGATGCTGGGATCTCACAAGTGAAATGGGGCGACTTATCACACACTGTCAAATCAGTGACAGAAACAGAATGGGGGGGGGTCTATTGATGGCTTCTCCCATCAATAAAAGCAGCACTGGCAGAACGGGAGCAGATCGGGTGCATAACTATGGGTGACAACATCGTATGATAAGGGAGCCCTTTGTGAGCTTCTGGTGTTACTGTAATGCCACTTTTGATGCATCTGATAATCTCCTATGTCATGTATCACTGTGGCCAGATCAGATACTGTATGTACGGGAAGAGGTGCAGCATACTAGTTTTAGCTGTGCAAATTCCTTCTTGGCCACAACTGTACTCTAGGATAAGATCCGCCTTTTAATTGACCAGGACCACCTCTGTCTTTTCTGGATTAAGTTTTAATTTGTTCCTCTTTATCCTATCCATTACTGACACCAAAAGTAAAGTATGTTCCTTCAAGTCTCCCCTTGACTTATGGTGACTCCATGAATTTCATAAAGTTTGCTTAGGTAAGGAATGCTCAGACATGGTTTGCCATTGGCACCATCTCTGGCTTTTCTTCGCAAACGAAGATTCAGGAAGGACTCATCCCGTGCTTTCTGCAAGGGCGCTGATGACTAAAAAGGCCAATCCGAGATAAACAAGTCCGGTTGCAAAAAGCACAGCAGAAGGTCTCCTTGGGTGATGTTTTTGGGTTGTGATTCTTTCTGCGTTGTCGTTTCTCTTCAAGACTTGTTCGGCGTGAGTTCTCAAATAAGGCTGCAGCATTGTGGATAGTGTGTCTCCATGCCTCCCGATGTGAGGCCAGGGCGGACCACTGTTGGTGATCAATTTGGCCAAGCCTGATATGTTGTTTCAGGGAGTCTTTGTATCGCTTTTTTGGAGCGCCCCTCTTACGCTGACCCGTGGCGAGTTCACCGTAGAGTAGTATTTTTGGCACCATAGCCTAGTTTAAAAACCAAACCACTTTTCTCAGATTTAGACAGAAAAGGAGAAAGAGAAGTATATATCTTCCATTTTATTCATGGTACCAGGTTCCACTCTAGACAACTTCTCCCATTGGTTTCATGTGCCTATTACAGGGAGAAGCCCCGAGGGACCCTATAGAGTAACAACTAGAATGTCAGAAAGGAATCTAAACTTATCCCTCCAAGAAGGACTGAAGTCTTTACAAAATAGCATCCAAAGTACCATCCCAGAGAGGTGGCCCAGAGGAATAACATGGTTGATAGTACTGAAAGCCACTGAGATGTCCATCAGAGCCCAAAAGGACATGTTATTCCTATCCAGATCTTGACCTTGTTCATTTACCAAGATGACCAATGCTGTCCCCATCCCATAATCAAACTGAAATGGATCTAAATAATCCAACTCCTCCAGGAACTCTTCAAGCTGAGAGGCCACCACACTTTCCAGGATCTTCGCCCCAAAATGAACTATTGGAAACTACTTGGTAATTATCCAGTACAGCAGAATTCAGTGAGGGCTTTTTAAACAATGTTCTTACAACTGTCTCTTTTAGGCACTATGGCAGCCCTTGTTGCAAAGTGCTGTTTACTACTTCTCTTACCAAACTGGCCAGTTGCCCCTTGGCTGCTTTAACAAGTCAGGAAAGAGAAGAATCCAATTGACCTGACCCCTCCAAAAATGCTGTCCACATTTTCAGGCTGTTCTTATTAAAAAGAATCCATCATTTCTGGACAAGCAGGGGCCAAACTTACTATCAGCAGTCTAATATCTAGAACAGTATCCTAATCAGAACAGATCAGAGCAATTTCATCTGCTATAGAATCACACTGGTAGTTCACAGTGAGTTGTTGAAAGGTCTATGGTGATAGTGTGCATTTTAGTTCATTTCTAGGCTATTAAGAGCTGGACAGATACTATAACAGTAATTAAAATACAAAAGGAAAAACACAGAGTACTATACATTCACTGTGAATTTCTGGGCCTCTTCCAAAGGGCTTTCCTGCATTCATTCACTGAAAAGCATCTTCTATAGGTTTACTGATCTTCAGAACAGGATTCAGTGTGGACAACAGATTGTGAAAATATTGATCTTCCTGCACTCAACTTAGGAACAATTTCCACTCACAGGATTCATTGGAACTGTTACCCAAATTGCATGGGGAACCCACTAGTGTCACTCAATTTGAGATATGAATATAGGGAATTTTAATTAGCTCAAATTAGGCTATGAGAGGCTGGGTAACTATGGGATCTTTACACCTCTGTATACCAGTACTAACAGATGAGACTCCAAGCCAAAAAGTAAAATAAAAATGATCTTTATTGGAAAATAATCACAGAAACACTCACACATGCACTCACACTTCAGGCACTCACACAAGGCTAACAATGCAGGAGGAAGTACTTGAATAGAGGAATAGATTTTGGGATAATGGGCTATACTTTATCTGTCCAGTGAGCAGAGGTTCATGCAGCAGAGAAATACGGTTATGCATACCGGGTGACACAACAAAGCAGAAAAGTACGGTTGTCTGGAAGACTGCACACACTTTGGCTGTGTTTTTGAGGTAATATTTATATCCCATATTGCACCCTTAAGGGGGGTTTTGAGTGGAGAACAATATCTGAGTGAGTTTCCCAGTGTGAAACAATGGAAGCTCCAGCTTCATTAATTACAGTTAACGGGTGAAGCATTAAGACTGATGGGTTTGAGGTGACCTTCTGTTGTTAGATGAGAAAGGTGTAAAGGGAGATCTTTGCAGAGTAATGGGTGTTCTAATCACTTGTTTTTTTGGTGTATGACTCATTGCCAGATGCATCCAGAGTTGATTAGCACATTCCTCTCCAACGACTCATCTAAAGGGGCTCCACATTAACTGGGTGTGTCTGTATTTTGGGGAAATTTTCTGAGAAAACTTTGTTTAGGTCTCTGGTGATCTCTCCATGATCCCTCCTACAGATGGCTTGTCTACCAGGACTGACATGAACTGTTAATTAATGGCAACCTTATGAATAATTGCCAAATAATAAATTATTGTAGGGGAGGGGGTATAAAGGCACGTAATTAGAAATTGGCCTATAGCTTCCAAGCCACTCTTATAGAAATCATTTTATGGAAACTAAAGATTTGTAGAACAACAGTCACAGATGAGTGAGGGGTGAATCCATATTTGGATTGGCCATCTTTCCATAAGGATATATCAATAATGGGTCCAGATGGAAATACTGTTTTTGCTATCCCTGAGATGGGAAAGAAAAGGGAAACCATTTTACTTCAAGAATCCATACTCTGCTGAGGCTTGTGATGCATTTCAGAGAGAATAAAACACACTGGTACATGTGCACATGTACAAAATGTGTAAGACTAAAAAGGCAGCCAAAATGTACACAAATATGTCTTATTCAGTTTAGAAAAAGTTATACAATAAGTGCATCCAATGGAAAATATGTAAAAACAAGTGTACATTTTAAAATGTGTACATTTTTGTAAGTGCGTAGAACAAAATGCATGAATTTCCATGTTTGGAGAAAACGTCTCACAAGATGAACCAAAGATACTCATGAGAAAACAAGAAACTCAACGTAAATAAGACTAACAGATTCACACATTTCTAGATAAGATTTACAGGAATGCACACAGTATGAAAAGGGGAAAGGTAGGTTTATATGTGCAGCCAGATCTATGGGTGATTTTCATTAGCTCAGCAAGGACTTCTTCTGACTTCTAGCAGAAGGAACTGAATTGTTAATCTTTTACTGTTAAGGTTGCCAGGTTAGCATCATCCCAGGCTAAAACCTGAGACGCAGGCATTGGCCCTTAAGATGTGATGGGGTCATACCTAGGTCTGATCTGTTAGTGTTACATGGTTGCTGTTAGAAGGAGCAACCCCTGATGATGTCATTTAGCATGATACATCAAGTATTAACCACAGTTGCACAAAGTATGCCATCTGTTTTTTTAAAATGTCTGAAAAGAGGAATATACAAATACACATTTTTTCAAGGCAGTCCTCTCACTAGAGATGGAAAGAATATTCATTATTATTCATTGCCAGTTTGAAAATTAAGTTTCCTGGCAGTCAGGGAACTCCATTAGGAAGAGTAACAAATGAGAGAGAATCTTGTAAAATTCTCTCCCAGCATTAAAACATCCCAAAGTATTTGGGAGGAATTATTTTAAATAGAAAAACGTGTGGGCTTTTTTTCATGAAAAAAACTGTTTTCTGCAGTGTCCTGCACAGAAAAACAAACAAACAAACCTTTTCTCTATTTTGTGCAGAATAATTTTTTCTGTACAGAAAACAGGATTTTTGTATTTTAAAAAAACTTTTTTTAAAAGACAGAAATTTCCCAAACACTTTGGAATGTTCAAATATAGAAATGATACTGTGGAAGAATATTCACTTCATGCTGAGTGAAAAGAAAGCTAATTTAATTATTTGTTAACACATGGGATGATGAAATAGTGAAAGATTTACATTCCTAGCTCTCACCCCTCACACTGAGTATTGGAGAAGAGAGCTGGGCCATGAGATCTGGAAACCCATACAGAATATATTTATAGTACTGAACCTAAGAATGCTAGGGATAACCCAGAGTGGATTGTATTGTGTAGAAGAACTGTTAGCCTCAAAACAAATTCCTGGGTTTAGAATTCTTCAGCTCTAGTGTACAATTCAAATCCTGTTGGGGCACTATTCTAGCATAAAAATAGTTGTTCAAGCACTTTCTCAAAGGTTTCATTCTCTAGTGCAGTCAATCATTGTCCAAGTTCACACACAAAACTCTCCCTCCTACTTTTGACTTGAAGGGTTGGGAGCTAATTGGCCATTGTGCAACAGGTGAACTCAAGGCACACCTGCTTTCACACCTGCTAGATCCAGCATATATAATACTTATATTACACTAAAAAATTGTAGAATATTAGCCTATTTCTTTTGTCCCTAGCTAAAGTTTTTCATTCCTGGGGTTTCTAACAAAATACAAGATAGATTCTCCAAGCCTGTGGTCTGCCCAAGCCTGCCATTAGAGGAGACATACCACGGTTTCTTCTTTGTTGCAGAGACATTCCCTGTCTGGAAAAGGGCCAAAGTTTATTTGATAAGAGTATCTCAGATTATTGGCCACAATGTTATTCTCTCTTTTTGTTGAAAACTCATTGTTTCACAGTACATTACAGGATATTTGTGGTGGTTGGAGTAGTGATGAAACCCCTGGAAATTAATAGCTGAAGGGCTCTAAAGCCAGAATGAAAGCTGGTGGAGGAAGAAGGTTGTCTTTTGGCTGTTACCAAAGAAACACAAAACATCTGAACACCTCAAGAAGATGGTGAGGAAATTATTGAGACCTAAGAGAGGAGAACGCAGGGACTGACAAGGCAGGAAGCCAAAGGAAGCAGGAGGTGTGCCAAGGAAAATGGGTAAGGGAGTGGTTCAGAGGAATAAAGGGAAGGCCAAAGTAATCTGAGACAGGAAGAAAAACAAGGTAAGGCAAGAAATGCAAATGGCCAGGAGCTGCAGTGCTGAGCAGAAAATATGAAGCTGACATACTGATTTAAAATAACCAGCAAATGTTTCACTGCAGGCTTCTAAGTCATCCTGCAGTGCCCTGGTTGTGTTTGCAGCACTACCTGACAAAATATGCTGATAAGACTTAACATGCTTAAATAAACCATGTACTACTATTAGACCTTTAACTTTGGTTTATTTCATCTGACATATTATGAGCTCTTCTTGCAAGGTTAGAGGCAGGGCAGGCAGCCTATGGCCGGCAAAGTGCATTAAACTGTAGCAGAAAAACATGGTTGCATTTTGCATGATGCTGACATCAAACACAAAACATTTTATGACTAACAGTGTAGCCAGAAGGTTTGTCTGACTGAAATGCCCATTACACCAGTTCTTCCAGAGAAATAAAAATGTCCTTCAAAAAAGGGAAGAGCTTTGATGCCTGAATAATTTATTTGTGCTATATGAGTGATATAACAGAAACACACACACACAACCCCCCAAAACAAACAAACAAACAAGACACCTGTTTTTTTTGTTTTGGTTTTTTTTTTGTAGTTCCAATAAATAATTGCAGTCTTCATTTAAGAAACTACAGCATACTTTTTGAAACACTGAAAAGCACATAAAATCATTTGAGATGGTGCATTACCTAGAAAAATGGAGCCCATCTGCCAGAAGTTTTAACCTAATTTTGTGGGTAGAATCTACAGACATTCCTTCTTTCAGTTCACAGAAGAAAATAGGAATACTTTTGTGTATTTCTGTATCCCCTTGTCTTAGACGACACACCACATTATGCAAGATCTTCTGTGTTCTGCATTCATTAGTTGGTCATACACCAGCTCCTGAAGTCAGTATTGATATAATGGTGTTTTAATATATAATGGCCACAATCAACTTCTGATTAATGGCCACAATCAACTTCTGCAATCTTGGACACTGCGTTACTAATAAAATGACATGGCTTTTAAAAAGTAACACAAGGCGACAAGTTAATATGTTTGTGGAAAGATGGTCTTTGTACATTTCTGGAATAATAATCTTCAGGACTAAGTGCAATCATCATCTTCCTCTTAATGCAAGCATTAGTCTGCTATTGACCCATCTCTTAAGGACTTTACCACACTACACTGTTATAATGCTATTATCCCAATTTAACTGTTTTGGCTGCCTCCTGGAATTCTGGGGTTTGCAGTTTAGTGAGGCCTAAGAGCTCTCTGGATGAGATTTCTAAATGCCCCTCCTTAAACTGTAAATCCCAGGATTCCACAGGAGGCTATCAAGTAGCGATTAGCACAGTTTATATAGCAAAGGTATTTAAAGTGATAGTCGTCACAGAGATTGGTGGTTTGAAGTAATCAGTCGGTAAAGGTTTCCTCTTTTTCCCTTTCCAGAATATAGTAACCTGAGCTCATGTCTGCACACTAAGAAATTAAAGAAATATTAGTTTTTTATAAAACTGAAAAATAGAGATTAAATACAGCCTCCCATCCTACACCATATATAAATTTAAAGACTCATTGTGCTTTATTCTGCAAATAAAACACTTCACTTTATAGCACTGCCAATATTAAGCTTCTTGAGTGTGCATTTTCACAAGGATTATTCTGTTTCCCATACTGAATTAATTTCTCACTCTCAAAAGCCCCATAAAGTCTGGAGTTGACCATGGACTTTATCACATGAGGCTGGTAAATTGCATTTACAGTCAGATAATACTGCCTTTGGTGGGTACTTATCACATGATGTCATGTCTCTCCTGGTGCTGCTTTGAATTTCAACCATTGGTGGAGTGCAACTTTTCATTGACAGGGAAAACCTGTCAGTGGCTCCCAATATCACTGCTTTTCCATTACTGCTCCTGGTGCAATAGGTGCCTTCCACTGAGACCAGAATGCTGACTGGGGCCAGTTATAGAGAGCACATACCCCCTTGTCAAAACAGCTCTACTGGCCGCTGGTTCATTTCTGGACACAATTCAAAGTGCTGGTCATGACCTCTAAAGTCCTATATGGATTGGGTCCGAACTATGTGAAAGACCAGATCTCCTGATATGCACCTGCAAGAACGTTAAGATCATTGGGGAAGGCTTTCTCTCAGTCCTACCACCATCACAGGATTGCTCCATAAGACACAAGAAAGAAAGAGCCTTCTCAGTGACTGCTCCCACTTTCTGCAATTCCCTTCCTCAAGAGGCTAAGCTGGCTCCTTCCCTGCTTTCCTTTCACCAGCAGGTAAAAACATTTTTATTCAAACAGGCTTTTAGTATCTAAGCAGGGGAGCTTTTTATGTGGATATTTTATCTATCTATTTAATATGTGTCTGGTTTGTAAAAAGTTTTTATATTGTTTTATTATTTTTATGATTATTTTTGGGAGCCACCTTGGGTCTCATTTTGAGAGAAAGATACCACACAACAACAACAACAACAACAACAACAACAACTAGCAGGCTTAGCCTTCTTTGGTAAGACATAAATTAGGTTTACTTACAAATAAAACCAGTTTCATAAGATCTGTTTAATAAGATCTGAGAGGATGTCTAATATGTGCTCTTCAAACAAGGAGGAAACAAAAGGGAAGATTTTGAGAGTACAAAATGGAGGATGAAAAAAATGCAGACTATTGCAAGAGAGGGTATATCTAGAACCAACAAACAGGAAATGTCATGAATACATGCTATGCCTCAACTCTCACAGTGACATGCAAAGGAGCAACTACAGATTATAAGAATGCTAAGATTGCTGCCTCTAACACTATTTACTCATGATGCATGTGAGTTGAGTCAACACGACCAGGTAGCATGCTAGCCTTGCCCTCCTCAATATCTAATGCAGTAGCTATCCTCATTTGGAGAGTAATGTGTAGACCATTGTACAACTTTGCCACCTATGCAGTAGTCAGCAATGCTATTATTATTATTATTATTATTATTAAAGTTTATTTCTAGAGCACTGTCAATGTACACAGCGCTGTACAAAAACAATCAAGGATAAAACAGAATGAAACCTGCCAAAGGCGTACAATCTAAGTAAAACAATAGGCAAAATAATAAAATCAATTAAAACAAGGATAATTACAACAATTAATAACAACATCACAGTAAACCGAGGTGACAGAAAAAAATAAATGTAAATCAGACAAAGCCAGGGAATGCTCTTTCAAGGTGGTCTTTAATTCAGATTTAAAAGTGGACAAAGAAGTAATGGCCCGTATTTGAGGGGGGGAAAGGTTCCAGAAGTGAGGGGTGGCAAACGAGAAGGAACGAACCCGCGATGGAGCAGTGGAGATACTAGGTTGGGACAATAGGCCTTGAGTACTAGAATGAAGGGTACGGGTGGGGATGTAAGGAGAACGAAAGTCAGATAAATAAAGAGGGGCTAGCCCATGCTGGGCTTTGAAAGTTAGCAATAAAAGCTTATATTGGATACGGAAAGGGAAGGGAAACCAGGGAAGAGAAAACAGCAAAGGGGAAACATGGTCAAAGTGGCGAGCGGAGGTAATGATGCGGGTGGCTGAATGTTGAACAGAAATTAAAGGGGGAAGATGAGAAAGGGGAAGCCCAGCTAAAAGGAGATTACAATAATCTAATCGGGACACCACCAAAGTGTGGACCAAAGTCTTGGCAGTGGAGGCTGAAAGAAGAGGATGTATTTCGGCAATGTTGTAAAGGAAAAATCTGCAGGCTTTGGCTGTAGCCTGAATATGGGGAATAAAAGACAGCAAAAAATCAAAAATAAAACCGAGACTGTGGGCTTCCTGGACTGGGTGAATAGAAGTGTTGTCAACAAAAACAGAAAAAGAGGATTGAAGGGAGGACTTAGGTGGAAAAACAAGAAGCTTTGTCTTGGACATATTGAGCTTCAACCTCCGATGACACATCCAGAGAGAAACAGCTGAAAGACATGAAGAAACTTGCTGTTAAAGCCCTGAGGAAAGATCGGGGTGGAAAGATATAGCTGGGTGTCATCGGTGTACAAATGATAGGAAAAACCAATTTGAGAAATGTCCTCAAATTTCAACCACTTGCAAGGTATACTTTTTCTATAAACAAAAGTGTTAGGGACTAAAAATGTCCCAACAAACGTATTGATATTTGCTGTTGGGATGCATTTTGTCCCAGTCAGTGTAATACATTGGGGCAAAAGAATGTCTCACACTGTTTTGTGGACAAGCTGTACTACAATTAAACAAAAGTGATATGCTCTGGTTGTCAGTAGTTGGCCCTGTGTGGAGGATAATGAAATTTAAACTACTGGCTATTGGGATGGGACATGGAAATTCAGTAGGTCAGCACATTTTCCACAATAAAAGAAAATTATATTTTATTTTATTTTATCCACTTTTATTTTGCTTCCTTTATACTTGTGTCTTCTGCTTCTCCGTCTTTGGATGGAACACACTTGATTACATACAAACGAGCACTCCTTTGGACAAGGGATGTTTTTATATCTCAAATATATTGGGCTTCTCATTAGGATAAAAAAGCTAGTTCACAAATGTCACACTTCTTTTTCCTGCTACAGGCAGGTTATTTCTTGAGGTGAAGCACAAAAATAAGTGTGTATAGAGCCATTGTACTGTCTATTCTCCTTTATGGGTCTGAAAAATGGGTCACCTATCACCACCACTTACAACTTCTCGAACGCTTTCATCAGCGCTGTATATGCACAATCCTAAATATACACTGCACTGACTATGTGATGAATGTTGCTGTCCTTGAGCAAGCAGGGATCACCAGCATTAAGGCCATGATATTGAGAATGCAGCTGCGCTGGGCAGGGCACATTTCTAAGATGGAGGACTATCGCCTCCCAAAAAATAGTACTCCATGGTGAACTCACCACAGGTCAGTGTAAGAGGGGCGCTCCAAAAAAGCGATACAAGGACTCCCTGAAACAACATCTCAGGCTCAGCCAAACTGATCACCAACAATGGTCCGCCCTGACCTCACATTGGGAGGCATGGAGACGCACTATCCACAATGCTGCAGCCTTATTTGAGAACTCATGCCAAACAAGTCTTGAAGAGAAATGACAACGCAGAAAGAATCACAACCCGGAAACATCACCCAAGGAGACCTTCTGCTGTGCTTTCTGCAATCGGACTTGTTTATCTTGGATTGGACTTTTTAGTCATCAGCGCACTTGCATAAAGCGTGGGATGAATCCTTCCTGAATCTTTGTTTGTGAAGAAAAGCCAGAGAGAGAGAGAGACTGGACTTCTCATTAGGATTTAAAAAAAAAAAAAAACAGTTCGCAAATGTCACACTTCTTTTTTCTACTACAGGCAGGTTAATTTCAGATGCGTTTTAGGTATTTTACAGCATCGTCCTGAAATAATTTACATTTAATTCGATGGGACTAACCTCCAGCTATTGTGAAAAAGAGTACAGCCTTAATTACTGCTTGCTTTTTATATTCTTAGCAACAGGGGTCAGAAACTCTTGTCTATTACCATATACCTAAGGATCTACCAATAGATCCTGACCTGTCTTCTTCTCCCTGTGAGAATCTGGGTAGTATTATTTTTATAAGCCAAAAACACTATTTCATGATTTTTGTATGCATTACATGCATTGAATGAAAGACTGCATTACAAAATGTGGAGAAGCTCAAAAACTAAAAGATCTTGATTCTCTTTGACTTTGCACAGTAGTTCAGGAAGTATGAATTACGTAAGTTCATATTAAAGTATGAACCAAACAGCTATTAAAAGGTGAACCCCTTCTCTACAGCTGGGGTAGAACACAGGGGCCCCAGTCCATCTCTATTTACCCGTGTTACCTTCATTTTATGACCCCAACTGGAAATTCACACCTCCATTCCCCTAACAAACATAGCCATCTAATGCCGTGCCCTTCCCGGTACTATCACGATGTCCAGGTGGTTGTGCACTTGCCTTACTGAACTGCAAGCATACAGTATCTCCTGCTGGCTTAAAGGGAGTGTGGAAATATTTTAATATGACTTCAATGTTGAAGTGGACTTCACATAGATTAGGAAATAAGACTGCTGTACAAAGCTCTTGTGAACAGTGCACACTTCTATTGAATAGATGGCTTAATAAAACAGTTGGAAAGAACTCCTTCTCTTTATCCACAGATGATTCCCTGCCTCACCAAGAGAAAAATTGGGTCAGCTCCACAGAAAGAAATTTCTCCCACTACTGGGGATATACCATTAACTCTCAGTTGGACTTCCCCCACTGTGTTTAAGCAGAATATATTTTCTGCTGCAGCTGTGCTTCCTACAGACAATAAAAGTTGGCTTCTGTGATTTGCAGTTAGCTGATTTCCATTTTGTACCCTTCACCTTTGTCTATGTTAAATGCAATTGTATTATTCCCTGTGAGCAGAGTTTACCACCAGAATGATGTTGCACTGGCCAACACAATCTCCATGCTAGTGTATGCTTCGACATTATACACTCAGTACCTTTAGTGTCTGTATTTTTAAAAAAACGAAAAAAAAACAAACCTTTAAATACAATGTCACAATGAACAGGAAACTAAGGACCAGGGGGCAGTTTAGGAAGTTAAGAGTGAAAGCAAGACTGTATCTCATTCCCTACCTCATGCTTCAAGCCTTATGCAAAAATTTTAAATAAAACATGTGGTTTCATGTCTCACAACCTGGTCTTACTTTAACTTGGAAATTTCAGGATGGAATTTTTTAATAATTCTAAACCTGATACCAGAAGTGCCCATTTATAGGTAGTCCTTTCCTGGACATAGCACAAATAGGTGAGCAAATCCTACTTCTCTGATACATCCTATTCTTCATGTGGTGCAAAATGTAGTTTGAAATGAATAGAGCAGGGATGGACAAATCTGCCAGTTTTGCTTTCCCACATAAAATGCTCTGCAACTGTTTTATTTTTTTTTATATTTTCTTTTTTTAGCTTTACCATTTCTAATGTTAAATTTATGTACATTTATCCCCTTGTACATATAGAATTGTGAGACACATTGCTGACATAGGATGGTATATATAATATGGGAGGATGAACAAGTAACAGTACTGTACTTCTGACATTGTGGGTGTCAAGACAAAGAATTTGTTCTTTGGATTGTTCCAGGCTCCATTTCTTTGTAGGGTGGAAATTGCTGAAATCCTGCTGAAACTTCTCAAGTGATTGCTTTCTATGGATACAAATGATAAACATCTTGTTACCCTAAGAGGTGGGGGGTACTTTGAGACCCACCCATGATATCAAAATCTATAGAGTTTTAGGTTGTAGCTCAAACAGTATGCCTGCAGACCTTTTCACTCATGTATACCAGTACTAACTGCACTGAACTCCGGGTTAAAGCAGAATAAAATGTATTTTTTTAAAAAAAAAATGGAAATAGCACAAAAAGCATTCACACATGCAACACATATATTCACCAGAACCACACAAGGCTATCAAAGAGTAAGGCAGAAAGGTTGGCTAGAGGGATACATTCTTGAAATAGGGTGATAGTTACCAGTCTTGAAGACTGGAGCAAAGTACTCACATGGAAATCTGAGCGTGGCACTGGAAGTTACGATCCACGGCACACTGAGAATGAGATTGGCCAGTCTCATCCACAGTGGCACACCTTTCCATGGTTTGTGGGACTAATATTTATACCCTGCTTTATATCCTGAAGAGGTTTGGCTAGGACAAAGCCTAGATTGATTTCCCACCGAGTAAACAAAGGAAATGGAAATTTAACTGATTGCTGTTAATGGCTGGGAGATAGGAATTGATGGGTTTATGATAACCTCACTATGTAGGACATGAGGGAGTTCTTAGGGGATATTTCCTTGGGATTGGGGTTGGAAAGGTCACTTGATTGTTTGGTTGGGTGACTCATTGATGAGGTGCCCAAAAAGGGATTAGCATACACCTCCTTAATATCTTTGTTTACCAGGGGCTTCCACTCAATCCTAATTTGGGCTTGCTTGCTAAAATATTTCTAAGACAGCTTCCCAGGTCCTTGTGACCTCCAGCTGACCTCCTTTTGGATCACCCCAGTCTACTTGATCCCTTCAACTTGCCAGTATTTCCAATTATAAGATACTATAGGGAGGGGGAAGTAGGGCATGGTAACAATGTCATCAATGTACCTCAGTTAGAGGAGAGGTTTCTGGGAGCTTGTGCTGAAGTAACATTGAAACAGAGAAAAGACTGTATCTCCTTATACAAACCCAACAGAGTTCTGAGATCCAAAGAGGAAAGTTTTCTCTTGCTCCCACCATCATCACAGACTCACTTGGTGAGGACACGAAAGAGAGCCTTCTCAGTGACTGCTCCCACACTCTGGAATGCCCTTCTGTGGGAGGCTAGGCTTCCCCCCTCCCTGTTTTGCTTTTCCTGACAGGCAGAGACATTTTTGTTTAAGCTGGCCTTTAATGATTACGAAGGTGCTTTTCCTTGGATGTTTATTTATCTTTTAAAACTTCTGTACATTGTTAAAATGATTTTAAAATATTGGATATCTGATTTTAACTGGTTTTTTAAAGAAATAATTTATTAGCATCTTACATTTGATCATACTGTATCTTAAAATTATCCTTGTATACAACATAAATCAACAGTATTGTACATAGATATTAACAGTATTGTATCTTCCAAAAAAAGCTGCAACACAAGCTTTATTTAAGACTTCCTACTTTTGTACTTTGACAATTATCAGACTAGCAATAGAAAATAAAGCACTTAAATGACTTTGATTGTTTTGTATTATTTACTCTTATATATCGGCTTATCTCCTAACTCTGTTGGGGATATTTAATTTCCTAAATCATTGCTAACTTGTAGTTCACCCTTTTTCATCCAATATTTCAAAATCAGATTCCATTCTTTTTTCCATGTACTCTCTTTTTTATTACGCAGCCTATTTGTCATCATATCCAATTCAAGCATGTCTATTAACTTATTTTTCCATTTGTTTACCATAGGGCGATCTTTCAATTTCCACTTTTTGGCTATAATTAATCTAGCCACCATAATCATATAGAGTATTACCCTCCAATAAATATTTATTTTTTCTACCTTTATCTCCTCTAAAACATTTAATAAGTATATCTTAGGAGTGAAATCCAGACTGATTTGTAAAATTTCTTGGATACACTCGTGAACTTGCCTCTAAAATTTCTTAATCTTCGAGCAACCCCGCCACATATGCATCAAATTTCCCTGGTTCCTGATTTTAACTGTTTTAAATGTTATTGTAATTGTTTTTAATTTACTTCTTCTGGAAGCCACCTTGGGTCCTACTATGAGAGAAAGGTGGCATATAAATGCAATAAATAGCAAGAGCAGCAGCATCAACAACAATGACATTGTTGCAGGTCAGCATGAAGATCTTTGCCTACTGTTATGCCATGCAGGAGACCATAGTAGTGCCAAAAGTGAAGTAGTTATGAATGAAGCCAAAATGGCAGGCTTTGGTGACTAGGTGTGCTGTAGCCCTATTCAGAACGGTATTCTTGATGGCTTGTACTCCATCCTCATATGCGATCTTGGTATATAGAGATTTTATAGTGGCTACGATGGTGTTCCCTGGGAGGTTGTGGATAGATTGTATTTCCTTCAGAAAATCAGTTATATACGTCACATAGCTTGGGGTGTTGGTGGAATATGGTCTGAGATTGAGTCCATATATCAAGATGCCCTGACAGTGAGGTGTCTAATGCTTGAGACAATGAGCCTTCCTGGATTATCTGATTTGTATATTTTGGGTAGAAGATGCCTTGTCAGGGCTTCTGGAGTATGTCTATCAGCTTTGGTTCTGTACATCAGTGAGGAGTTCACTGAGGAATTTGTGTAGCTCCTTCTGATATTCACCAGTGGCATCTTCAGATGATACTCTGTAAAATGTTGCAATGGACAGTTTGTCTCTCATCCTCATGTACGTAGCATGACTTGTTCATGATGAACAGATCTGTCACCACTGCTGTTTCTGACATTTTCCCTTTTTTTTTAAGAAACAACCAACAACCTCAAATTCTTTCCATCTAGACATTTGAAAATATTAGTAAATTCTGATAAAATAAATAAACTGAAACTAGGTTCTCACCCATCCCTAAAATGCAGTTCATAGATCCCATATCTAATTTCATGCCTCAGAGGTACAATTGATACAGATAGAGACTGAAATGCATATTAATTTTTTTCTTGAGTATCTACATTATGAATCATGAAGATGTATAAAAAACTAAGAGGAAAAAATGGTCTTTAAAAGCTTAGGTTCTGGTCTGTTTTGTTTTGCAGTTAACATTGCAATATTACATGTTTACCTGCAAGCAAGTCCCACTGAGCTCAATGAGACTTAGTTCTATGTATATAGGTATGGATCTACAGTGTTACTTGTTCTATAAACTGAAGAATAAGTCTTTTGCTTTTGTTGGACACCTTTTCCTTCCCACCTTCAAATTCTGAAACACTGCTGTGATTTGACAGGTGTTTTTTTTTTTAATATAAAAGTGTTCTGCAATTGCTTGTATATCATGAAGTATTTTTCAGAGGAAAAGGATACTGAACTCTGATTTGTGCATTTGAAAGAGACCATTATTTTGGTTCTAATTAAACCGTGCTTTGAGGCTAAAAACATACTAAAAAATCCATGCAGCTAGCCAATTCAATATTTATTCAGAGTGCTTGCCCCAGACATTACACACCCTAGAAAGAAACAGATTGCTGCTTGCCTAAAAGAGTGGAATATAATATCAAAAGACAGATGTACAATTTTGGCATAGAAATATCAAGAGTTAGCAGTTTTCCCCCTTTCAGTATTTATAATTAGTATGGTCTTTATTGTCACTGAAATGGGTGAGAAAGCAAAGTGACTCCTTGCCTGTCAACCCTTCCCTCATAAAACTCAACAACCAGAGAGTGTGTTTGAACAGTGATTCCAATTCTATTAGTATGTGCTTACAGTTCTTATATCTTATTGAATTCTTAAAATACTTTTATATTGTGAATGCTTATTATTATGCCACCTTGAATATATTACTTAGAAAAGCATCTTTAAAAGCATAATAAAATATATTTACTTATATTTCCACTTTGAAAATTTCAATTGGACCAGAAGGCTTTGTATTGCCTCCCCCTTTCTCTCTCATTAACATATGTGGGGTGGGGAGAATTGAGGCTGTACCTGTATGGGGTCCATACTGTATGGGAGTCAATGTCTGTGCTTCAAAATAAAACTCATTTTATATGATTGTTGCTGAGGCCTATTCCACTTCTCCCTATAAGAATCCCTAGCTCTGTCCGTCTTACATTCTGGCCTCAACTCTTTCCCTTAGTTCTATAAACACTTCAAGTAACTCAGCTACCAGCATTCCCATTGTGACTTAGCTAATGGGATCTTAACTCTGGCTCCTCTAATTTCTTCCTCTTTTTTGATAGGACTGAAGTGCCAGACTCCTGATGGTTGCCAAGTAGAAGACGGGAATATACTCCCTCCTAAACTTTCCCCAGAAAATGTAACAGATCTGACATTGTTCCCCCAACCAAAACAGAGATATGAATGCATTCAAAGGTGCTGGAAACAAGCTCCTAAATTTAAACAATATTATCAAATCCAACAAATGAGTTGTTTACACAGATGAATGCTATCACTCTTTTGTATGACTGTATACCACAACATAAAATCCTTTGTATTCAGAACTTCACCACACCTGTCATGTTATAAACCTAAATTCACAAGTCCTGTAGGAACTACACAATTCTTGTACCCCTTTACTGGCATGCCTTTTCTGATGTTCCCGAGAACCTTAGCCTCAGCCAGGTGCGTGGACCAAGTTCAAACCTGGAAGGTTATTATAAACCTAATATACAGCTCTTCACCAGTGGTAGGAATTGTGTGGCCCTCCAGATGTTGACTTACATCTGCCAGGATCCCTCATCATTAGCTATACTGGCCAGGATTGCTAGGTCGTGTGATCCAACCATATGTAGGGGCCATGTAAGCTTAGCTTTCAATTCAAATTTAGGGTAAACCCACTTTGGAGATTTGGTGCAGCTCACAAATGAAGGTTTCCATATACAAGTTCCCCTCCTTTTATGCAGGGGATATGTTCCCAAACTTACCACAGACAAGGAACCTGCCCAGATTCCTTGTGATTGGGCGGGCTATAAATAAATAATTTATTATTATTATTATTATTATTATTATACAGAAAACCACACGTATAAGTGAACTGCCATAGAAAGCATAGAATTGTGCTGAAGGACCTAGAAAATGCCTAAAGAGGCCACTTCTCTAGGCGTCTGGCATGACTATGGTCAACTTTTGGCAGAAGTTTACCATAGAGTCATGTTGTAGGACCCCATGATCCCTAGGAGACCACTTCAGCACTACTGTATGGTCCTCCAGATGCCTAGAGAAACCTTTTCCCCCTGACTGTGGTTAAATGAAACTGTGGGTACCGATTCCAAATAAACAGGGGGCAACCTGTAGATATCAACAGAGCTGTGGGGCTAGAACTCCCAGCATCCCTCATCTATGCTGTCTTGGCATTCTGGGAGTTGTCATCTAAAAAGTAAATCTTTTACGCTTTGAAGCTCAATACAGTTTTAAAGTGCAGCTTTTCCTCATTCTAAAAAACAATTTTAAGTAATCTGGGAAGAACACACTGACTCTGGCTCATAGTGAGTTGACTCCACACATTTCCAGAATAATTCTAATTATATCCTTTCCTTAATCCTCAACCGTTGTGTACTCCCCTGATTGGAATAATCAGTTGACCTAAGGAGGTTATCAAATGTGGGGGAACACACCAAAAATCGAATTCCCAACTGTGTCACAAGATTGCTACAAGAACAGAAAGGGCAACCTTACCAGAGGCCCACATTCTTCTGCCATTCTGGGGGCATAGCATTGTTGTGGATCAGGCTTTCCTTTTTTATTGATGGGGTTAAGCCACTAATAAAAAGGAATACCTTACTGACACCCATGCTACACCCCTGGAATGCCGGAGGACAACCTCATCAGGTAAGGTCGCCCCTTCCAGTTCTTGTTGTGATCTTTTGACACAGGTTTTGTCACATCTGATAATCTCCTAAATCCCTTTTCATACACAATTGTAGGACTATAATTCCACTTTAACTGCCATGGTGACATCCTATGGAATCCTGGGATTTGAAGTTGTTCTTGTTATTGTGTGCCTGCAAGTTGTTGACCCTAAGGGAAACCTATCATGGGGTTTTCTTGGCAAGATTTGTTCCAAGGGGCTTTCCCTTTGCCTTTCCCTGAGGCTAAGTGTGTGACATGCCCAAGGTCACCCAAGGGATTTCCGTGGCTGCACGGGGACTCCAACTCTGGCCTTCGGAGTTGTGGCCCAAAACTCAAACCACTACATCACACTGGCTCTGAAGATTTGAAGATTAGGAAGGGTCATTTAGAATTCTCAACCAGAGAGCTCAAGTGTCTCACCAAGCTACAAACCCCAGGATTCCATAGGATATTGCTATGGCAGTTAAAGTGGAATCCTATTCCTACAATTGTGTAGTGTGAAAGGGCCCCTAGAGTTCCACTCACTGCAGCCCAGTAGTTGAGCCATGTACTCTTGGTGCTTTGTTTTAAATGAGAACTTCTAGTCTGATTGGCTGCAGCAGCAATTGGGGAAAGACAGAACTGTAAAACCAGGACAGTGAGGAGGCTCAGCTGTATGAGCACAAAGGGGAATTTCAGCTGAGAAAATACTAACATGAAGCTAAGAAGAAGAAGCACACCTTGTGCAACTTTACAAGCAGAGCGAGCAGGCTGTGGGGATCAACGTTTACCCCCTTTGTTGTTGTGTGCCTTCAAGTCATTTTTGACTTATGGCGACCCAAAGTTGAACCTATCACAGATTTTCTAAGGCTGAGTGTGTATGACTTGCCCAAAGTTACCCACTGGGTTTTCATGGCTGAGCAGGGATTTTAACCCTGGTCTCCAGAGTCATAGTCCAACACTCAAAGCACTATACCATGCTGGCTCTCATTCACCCCTTTATGAGTATGAAAAACTTGATACTAGTAGCATCACATTAAAATAGGTTGTGGGAGCTCTTCATTGCTATACAGAGTGTCACCTATATGGCTGTCTGCTTGGTGAATGGAGGTTTTGGATGTGTGTTCAGCTTTTGCCCCTCATGGAACAAGATTAAATCCTTGGACTCTAAAGTAACTGATCTTGAAAAACTGAGAACATTCTGAGAGGCTGGTATCCAAAGCCTTTGGGAACAACTCTTCAAAACTACACCTCTCATTGGCCATAGCTAAAACCTCACTAGAAGATGTGTTGCTGACTTAGAGAAACGCTTCAGTGTTAAGCAGGCATGGAAAATCAGTAAATGGAAGAGCAGCTTTGGATGGGGGGAGAGAGAAAAACACCCCATTATTGTATTTCTCACCCGGGCCGTTCAAATAGAGCCAAAGAACACTTGGAAACATGGCACTGTTTCCACACAGTTTATTGTCAATTACCAGGAGACTACCTGGTTGCTGAGCTGTGAGGCTGGTGAAGTTTCCGCTTCATACCACCTTTAGACACAGAGAGCATTTCCCTTGGAACATAGTTTTGGCCTGGTTTCTGAGTAGTACCCTCATTAGTTTATGTAGTCATGATATTTAAGCACATCAGTCATTGACCATATGGTGCTTCTGTCTGTTCTCTTCTCCTAGTGGATGTAGAGCCACCTACACTCATGGGGGCCGGTTACATGGGAGGATAAAGTGCGGGAAATTCCAGATTACCGTTCTTTCACATCAGCAGTACCCAGTTCACATGAGTTTTTGCTAAGTTGGAAGATGCGGTGTGTTGTGGGTTTCATAGTTTACACTGCATGGCATTAAGATCATGAAAGCCAGTCAGGAGGCAGGGAGGAAGCAAGAAGGGAAGCAAACACACACAAAAGAAGGATCTGCTGAGATTCCTTTTTCTCTGGAATGCAGCTGAAGCCTGTCTCCCTCCCTCTCGTGGGAGGGGGGAGTTCCCTGCCAGCACACATGCACACACACAGAAAAGGAGCAGCTGGAGGGAAGGAAAGCAGCTGAAAGGAGATCCCTGCCAGAGCACGCACGTGCGCGCGCACACACAAACAAACAAAACGATGATTTATCGATCAGCCAGTTGATCTCTCTATCATACAGAGAGAGAGAGAGAGAGAGATGGAGGGAGGGAGGAACAGTAGTTAGAAAGCAAGCTGGCTAGCTCAATCTTTTTATTTCAGACTCATCTCTTGCAAGTCAAACCCCCTCCCTCCTTGGTCAATTGAAGCAATCAGGATTAAGTTCTGCTGCCCCAAAAGCCTTGAATAAAGACAAAGGACTGAAGGGAAGCATAAACAAAAGAAAAGCATGATGGTGCAATCAGCAGGTTGCCACACACACGAACACACACACACACACTACCAAAGCAGGGGCTAGCCCCATTACCGATCGTCTTCCCTGGCCCCAAAGTGTTCCTTTGAAACAGACAGGAAGGGCTCAGAGCAGATTTCCGAAAGTGGGTTGCTAGCAGAAGAAGGGGCAAATGGCAAGCTTGGTGGATTTCTCTCTCCAAACCCTCCATCTATTCGGAGAAGGCACAATGGTCACTCCAGCCAATTCAGCTCTGCTCACGATAATTCAGCTCTGCTCACACTAATTTGAAGTGTCAGGATTCAGCTCTGCTCAGGCTAATTCGAAAAGGTCTCTGTAAGTTCACACAGACATTTGTGAATGGTAAGTTCACATGGCCAATTGTGTGCATTTTCGTGAACTTTATCAAAAAAAGTCAGGAAAACTAGCAAAAGCTGATACTGCATGACTTATGGGTTTTTCGCACCCCCTCCTTCTGAAATGGGTGCTGTGGCTTCGAAATGCATGGGAACTATCAGGCTTCTTGTTGCATTCCTTGAGGATTTATTTTGCCATGTAAACAGCCCCATGGTCTAGTCTGACTCAGCAAAGATTTGAGTTTTATCTTTGGCTGTGGCCTATGACGCATTATATCTCTGCTTAGCCTCAGTACATCCCTTGCATTCTGGTCTTTGCGCTAAAGCAAAACTGTAGCCGCTTAGGACTTTCTGCTATCACATGTAAGGCTGGATTGCCTCAAGCACCTTTCTGCTTATATTGTGCAGATATTTGGAATTCTCACTGAAGGGGATCAATGCATACCAAAAGAGTTTAAGCTTGAGATTTAGGCCTGGCTATACCACTGTAGCTGCCAGCTGCAGTGAAGCATAACAATAAAACTAACCTGGATTCTAGGGCAAACACAGCATTTTAGTGGATTTTCACCTTCCGTTTCCTTGCAGTATCCTACATGCACAGTTGAATGAGAGATTATTTTTAAGTATACTAAATAATCCTTCATATGTCCAGAAAAGTGTATTTGTGCAGTCTGTAACTAAAAGTGCTGGAGGACATAGATTCTACTTCAGTGGTTTGGCTTTATTTTTTCCAAAATGACACTGTTTTGCTGTTGTGTTTTCACTCTCTAGGGCTGCATCTGCACTGCAGAAATAATCCAGTTTGACACTGTTTTAACCTCCATGGATCAATGCTATGGAATTCTGGGATTTGCAGTTTTGTGAGATATTTAGCCTTTGTCAGAGAGCTCTGGTGCCACAACAACCTAAAAATCCAATGAGTCCATAGCACTGAGACATGGCAATAAAAGTGTGAAACTGGATTTTTTTCTGCAGTGCAGATACAGCCCAAATATCCCTTTTTAAATGGCTATTCTTCTAGCCAGGGTTAGAACAGCAGAGAAACAACAGAAAGGAAACCATGTATTGAGAAGGACGGAGATTTAAAAAAAAACAACAACCAGAAACAGAGCATACTCTGTTAAAGTGGTGTATGGTTAGCTTGTGGAATGAAAGGCATAATTTAATAAAACAATGAAATAATGAATCATACCTTCACAGACTGGATAGTGTTGATTGGATAGTAACAAGGGCCTTATCTACACAGGCTATTGACCCCATTCAGCCCCCATCTGAGAGCCCTGCAGTCCAAACAACACAGGGCATTTACCCCATTCTGCCCACAAATAGTCCTTACTGGATAGATGTTGGAGCTCAGATGTAGGGTAGATGTTGGAGCTCAGATGGGGAAAACCCTAGCCCAATACAGTAGTTTAAAAAATACCCAGTTTATTCTATTTACACTGGGAGGAAAGAGATAAGGCCCTGCATGTCCACAGGAGTCTGTCCCTGCAGGCCAGCCTGTTACTCTAGCTGCCGATTACCCTTACTTTTCCAGGTCCAGGCATCAGGTCTGCAGCAAGTGACCAAGGCTGGTCATATGAAAGGGGGCCTTGTGACAGGATGCGGGCCAGCTGCCTGGACCCAGGAGAGCAAGGAAAATGGAGCAGCAGCAGCTGCTGCACCAACAAGCCAGCATCCTGTTGGGACTATGGCCCATTTCATCCAGATAATGGGGCACAATGTACCTGATCCACAGCTGGGACATGCCAGATAAGCCCAAAGAGATATAGTTCATGTGTCAGGGATGGACAAACTGTAACACCCCTGCCTCCCCCCAGATATCCCTCACTTGTGGGGTTGCTAGTTTCAGGGCATCAGCTGAAGTCTCTAAGAATTCCTAAGACTGTGGACTCAAGTCTTGGTGTGAGTAGTGTTGAAAAAGGAGAATGTTTGTACAAAGTGGCTTTAAAACCTAGTCCAAGTAACATTGTCAAGCAGTGTTAGCACCTGTTGTACAAGGGCTCTCAGTTCAAAGGTTGTACAGTCACACAACACAGCATCATTTCTCATCATAAAGCCCTTGGATTTTACCAGCCAAGGTAAGCTTGATCATTATTGAAGGAAGTTTAGGTGGAGAATGGCAGACTGTTTTAATCTGCTACTGTTCTTTGCTACTGAAAATCGCTATTTGTGTTTTGATGTTTTGTAGTGCAATCCTATACAGTGAAAACATTTCTATTCCAGGAGGCTTCTAGGAACTGACTCTAGGGACTTTCAATAGTCTGTGGTTTTACTGACTTCTAACCTTTGATTTGTTTAAAGGTTTTAATACTTGCACTTTTGCTAACCTTTGCATGTTTTTACTTTTGTCTTTGCAAGGGTTTTTAACTGCATGTATTTTAACTATTTGACTAAAAGGGAACGAGCATGGTGTAGTGGTTTGAGTGTTAGGACTTTTTCAGATGGGACTTACCATGCAAGAAGACTCCGGAATAGTTACGATGCTGTTGCGTGGCAGGGGATCCGTTTCGGATGATGCCGTCCCTCTCTTGGCATCGTCTGTGTCACTTCCATGTATGATTGGAGACAGCCACACCATATTTTACTCACAGACAACTTCTGTGAGTAAAATATGGTGCGGCTGCCTCCAATCATACATGGAAGTGACACGGAAGATGCCGAGAGAGGGACGGCATCATCCGAAACGGATCCCCTGCCACGCAACAGCATCATAACTATTCCGGAGTCTTCTTGCATGGTAAATCCTGTCTGAAAAAGTCCTTAGACTACGACCCTGGAAACTAGGGTTTGAATCCCCACTCAGCCATGCAAACCCACTGGGTGGCCTTGGGCAAGTCATAGTCACTCAGCCTCAGAGGAAGGCAAAGGCAAACACTCTCTGAACACATGTTGCCAAGAAAACTCCAGGTAAGTTCAATCAGAAACAACCTGAGGCACACAACAACAACAAGATGCCCCAGTTTTAGGAAAAAGGTGGGATATAAACAAAACAACAGGCTATTTAAAAGTAAATTCTCTTAGGTTCATTGGGGTTTAGTGATTTTAAGAGGGTTTTTTTTTAGAAAAATGAAATCAAGATCAATAACCATTAATAAATATCCAATAGCTAATCTTCCATGAATCTTGTCTAACACCTTTTTGAAAAGTTTTCTAACAGTTATGAGCCATCATCACTGTATGACGTAGAGTTATAATACTATGGCTAAATCCAGACTACACAAATAAACTAGATTGAATTATTTGCCATGGCTCCTTCCTATGGAATCCTGGCATTTGTAGTTTCACAAGGTCTTTAGCCTTCTCTGCCAAAGTGTGCTGGTGCGTCACGAAACTACAAATCAATCACGGGATACCATACGAAGGAGCAATGAAAAATAATCCAGTTTCAAACTGTGTAGTATAGATTCAGCCCATGATGCAGCTATAAAGGGTTGGGGGGGACAGCACTGTATTCTAAGCATCTTCTCCTGTGTCCCCTGACCTTGCCTGTTGCATTCAGATGTAATGGAGGATGCTATCACATCACTGACGTTGAAGCAAAGTCATATGCCAATCAAGTCAGCTTTTCTACATGGAATGGAAGTGGGCACAATCAGGCAGGAAAATGTTTTTTGGCTCTTGAAAAAACAATTTGACATGCTGTGTGCTCTCCATCAGGATTTGTAGCCTAAGTACCCTAAAGGCACCAGATCCTGTCTGATTTTGGAAATTAATCAGAGTCAGTCCTGGGGCTTGTCTATACAAGCCCATAAAAAACAGTGTCCCTCACAGTAATGACATTCCATAGCAGCTGTGACCTGTGCTAATTGTTTTTTGCCCCCATAAGCATCCCATGCCTGCTAGAAAGCATGGCGGCCACAAATGATTTACTTGCATTTGCGCTTACCTCAATTTGCCAACACAACCCTATTTTTAAAATAAAAACAACAACAACAACAAAACAATGTCCAAGGTGCAATTCAGTGATTTTTCACTTGAACACAAAAGCAACAAACAAACAAACAAACAATCCCAACACCCTATTTTCTCGCCTTAGCGCTTGCCCACTAAGGTGAAAATCCAACATGGTAAGAGTAGGTGCTTGCCTTTTTAACAAACCCTACCCCCTGAACTCATCCAGCCAATTAGATGTTGCTTCCTCTAATTTGGGCATGCAAATCAGATTGACTCACTTGGCCTGACAAACAGAAATGTGTGCCCCTCATTGTTTTGACTCGGCTGTCCTTTCTAAGCAGCAACTAGATTTTTTAACCATTGTATGTTTTATTTTTTGTCTTTCTAATTTATATATTTTTAATTATTGTATGTTTTTAATCTTCTATAATTTAATATTATTTTAAGGGGTGGGTGGGCTAGGGTACTGGGACTATGGAGTTTTTATATTGTAAGCCGCCCCGATTGCATTGCAGAGGGGCGGGATAGAAATAAAATTTTATTATTATTATTATTATTATTATTATTTGTTTTTTTTAAGATAGGAAAAGCCACAAAGGCTTTTCTGGTAAGGTTTTTGGCCTCCCCCCTTCACAATATGACAAAATCACACGGAATGCCATTAGGACATGTAGGATTCTCCTCACATTCCATGAGGAGCTTTTTTCACCATTTGGACAACCCTCTGGTTAATAATTGAATCAGTGACTGCCAATGAATACCTGGTGCTGCAGACTATATTTCAGAGGAAGGAACTGGCCAATGGACAAATCACCTCTGAGTACTCCTTGTCTAAGAGAACTGCATGAAATTCATAGGGGTCACCATAAGTCAACTGATGACTTGAAGGCACACACACACAGAGCTTTTTTTTTTAAGTCTTCTTCTTTTTTATTTTCACAGTGAGAATCTATTTGTGATCTTTACTGAGTTTCCCATATCAATTGCTAATTCTTTCAATAAAGGCCATTGATCAAAATGCCTTCTTGTTGATTTGCGTCTTTAATTAAGCTGAGCTTGCTGTTTGTTCACAGTTGAAATCAAGTCAAATGCAAATTAGCACCTAGATAAATTACATTTGTATTTTGCCGGTGTTAGCAAATCGCAAAACTGGGGCTCAACTGTTTGCACAGTTAAAACCCATATGCCAGTTGTGCCCATTCATTGAAATGTCAATCCTGGCAATGGCTATGCATATCTTTATTACATCCTGGTTGGATAACTGCAATGCACTCTACATGGGGCTGACTTTGGAAAGTGTTTGGGAACTTTAACAGGTCCAAAATGCTACAGACAGGATATTGATTCAGGAGATTATCAGACACTCTAAATCTGGCATTACACAAATGCCAGGAGATCAATAAAGGGCTTCCCTTTCAGACGACATCATTCCCGACTCATCATGCTCCTGTTCAGCTGTCATTACACCACTGCTTCTTTTTATTCACAGGCTAAGCTGTGACTGGATCCCCCGTTCCTTTCTGTGATGGAATTGACAGCGAGTGAAAAGGTGCCCATTTCGTTGGCGCAATCCCCACATCAATGGGAGGTCTGTGCCAGGACACATCCAGGTGAGATCAGGACATCCAGGTAGGTGACACACTTTTTTGTACCATCCCTGGGTTACTTGGAATGTTTTTGGTGTGTTTAGGTGCTTGGTGTAACTTTTTGTCTTTTACTTTGCTTTTTATTTTTGAATTACTCATGCTCTTGTCTTCCTGTGAGAATGGCCAGAATTTCAAACCAGGAAGTGAATGGAGCACCATTAGCAAGTGTGGAAAAGGTAGGTGTTTTCATTGTTGTGCTGGGACAAGGATGGGAGTGGGGCAGGAAAGGAGATTGCAAGATGGGAACACTTTTTTGTTCCCATCTGATAATCTCCTCAGGCTGATTACAGGGATAACTCCCTTTTTGAAGTTGTTTAATTGGCTACCAGTCCTTGTCTGGGCAGAATTTAAAGTGCTGGCTATGGCCTTTCAAGTTCTATATGGCTTGGGTCCAGGCTATATGAAAGACCTTATCTCCTTGTACAAGCTTGCCTGAGTTTTAAGTTTTTCAGCTTTCCCTTGGTTCTCACAACCATCACAGAAACACTTGATGAGGACTTGGGAGACAGTCTTCTCAGTGGATGGTCCTAGGTTGTGGAACTCCCTCCCACAGGAGGTTCAGACAGCCCCCTCTCTCTACTCTTTCTGCCAGCAAGCAAACATCTTTTTTATTTTAGGCTTGTCTAGATGGGTTATTTACCCCATCTTGTCCCCATCTTAGAGCCCTGCAGTCCAAATGATTCAGGGCTTTTGTCCCAAACAAGTCAGTCCTCATGACCCCCAGGACAAAGACACAGGGTAAAGCCCATTAAACCATTTCAGCAAAATACTCTTGAAAACCACCTCATTTTGGAAAGAATGTGGGACTCAGGAGTCCATACTACCACACTTGCCCATCTGTGCAACACCGCTGCTTCTACGGCTGTCCGCGTCACACTCTCTGAAGCCAGGAAGCAGCCCTGCAGCATGTGATGAAGGCTGGTCACATGCCGGGGGCCTTGATCATATGCTACAGGCCCCTTTCCTGGCTTTGGAGAGTGTGATGCACACAGCAGTGGAGGGGTTGGAATGTCCACATAGACTCCATCCCATTTCATGGAGGTAATGGGGGAGCAATAAGCCTGATCTGGGGCCAGAATACATTGGTGTGAAGCTGGTGTATTCTGGCCCGTGTAAATGAGGCCTTAGTCAGGCCTTTGGCTTATAATTCATGTTGTAAAAAGGAGTCTTAATGGGGCTCTGCTTTTATCTTTTTTATTATGTTTTAAATAGTTTTAACTTGGTATTTTTAGCAGAATTTTTCCTTATTATTTTAATTGTACACTTTTTAAAATGTACCCTGTTTTTAATTGAAACATAAATGTACTTGAAACATAAATGTTCTCTTATTCATTTCTTCCAGCTGTACAAGATAGAGTTTTTCTGCATTTTTCTATGAGTTTTTTTGTTTTGTTTGTGTGAATGTTCATTTGTTCAAAAAACATTTTGGCAAAAAACCCTTTTGCACAAAACACACTGATTTCTGTGCAATAAATGTGAATTTTGCACAAAACCTAAGCTGTTTGTACAAAAAACAAGCTTATATGCAAGTGATTGGGGGAAGGGGAAAGCTTTGCAATATAAACAATCCAGTGATAGTTGACTATTTTCTGGATCAAGGATGAGAAAACATGCAGCCCTTTGGAGCCCTATTATATAGGGCCCTGAGACATTGAGTCTGCCAATATTTGTATGCAGAATGTAAACTAGATGAGCCATTAACCTAATCCAGCCTGTCTATTATTATTATTATTATTATTATTATTATTATTTTAAATACATACATGGAAAGTCAGTAGCATGCAGATAGCTGCCTTAAACCCAGTCACACTACTGGCCCATCTATTTTACTTTTTTCTAGATTGATATAGAAGTTATTTTAGAGGGGAGTTGTTCCAAGCCCTGGCATGGAAATGCTAGGATTTGAACTTGGAACCTTTTACAGGTAAACCATATACTCTACATCTGAGCTGTGGCTCTTCCCCACTGGCCTAGAATCTGTGGCTTTCTAAGGATGAACCTGCAAGACATTTCTCATCTTCACAGACCTGCCTCTGTCTACACACACACACACACACACACACACACCAACTTCATGGCAGGTAAACAATGCAAGATTAAGAACTGGAGAAGCTAAATGTTACCTGAACTACTGAGCTCTGTGAAAATTCTCCGTGAGTCTACCAAAAATCACTATTTCTATGGGGAATTTTTAATTAACTCAGAGGTGACAGCAAGAGGCTGGGTAACAGTGGGGTCTTTTGACCTATGTATACCAGTATGCACTGATGAGATTAAGTTAGGGGATAAAATAAAATAAAAATATTGAAAAATAATCAGGGTGATGCATGCATACATATGCTCAGGCTTCAAGCACTCACACAAGGCTATCAAAGAAAGTAGGAAGTATTGGGATAGAGGAATAGAGTTTGGGGTGATGGGTTATACTATACCTGTCCAATGAGCAGATTCATGTAGAAGCTGTGACCTATGGTGACACAGACTGGCAGAGTGAGGGGAGGAAGGGAAGTTGTGTACACTTTGGTTTTGTTTTGGGGTGATATTTGCACTTGATGTTTCCCCTGAAGGGGTGTTTTGAGTGGAATACAATACATTTTTCCACGCTGTTAAACAGTGGATTCACCAGACGTGTTAATAGCTGAAACATTAAAACTTATAGGTCTCAGGCAAACGTCTATTGTTTTATGACAGGTGAGAGGAAAGACCAGTTTTGCAAGGCAGTGAGTGTCCAGCTGCCTTGATTGCATTAGTAAATGACTCGCTTCTATGTACTGTACATCCAGGAGAATTAACCCATTTCCTCCCTAACTCATCAGTTCCAGGGAGGTTCACTTAATTACTACCCAGGCAGGTCTTTTAGGAATTTTAGCAGGCTACTTCCTTAGGTTTTTCTGAGCAAACCTTGATTCCTTGTACTTGGGAGTCCCTGGTCTACTATCACCCATGTGGAGTGCCAACATTAAGCTAATTTATGAAATATAGCCAATTAGTGAATTATGGAAAGAGTGGAGGTATCAGGGCAGGTAACGTTTAAGTACAAATATCAGAGAACCAAAATAGTTCATACATAAATACAGAAGCAAATTATGCCATGTTGGAATGTACCATTTTAGATGCAACTTCAGTACAAAGTATAGTACAGTTGTCCCTTCATATTCGCTGGAGTTTGGTTCCAGGATCCCCCATGAATATCCAAATCTGTGAATACCCAAGTCCCATTATATGCAATGGCATAGCAAAATGGTGCCCCTTATATAAGATGGCAAAATCAAGGTTTGCTTTTTGGATTATTATTTTTTTTAAAAATATTTTCAAGTCGTGAATACTTAAATCCATGGATACCAAATCCGTGGATATGGAGGGACAACTGTATATTTATTCACTCTCTTTCTCCCTCTGTCCCTCCCTATTATTGCCATATACTCAGAACCAATTAATTTGTCAAACTGTTTTTATTTGTTTTGTTTCTAAAATGTGTACACCAACGTTCACAAGGCACCCCAGACTGACTCTTATTTGACAATCCTTGCTTTTAAATAACTCATTATGAATGTTTTGAAATATAAATAAATAAAAGGCATGCATCCCATGAAAGTTCTAATAACTTAAAAGCTTTCTGAACTATTTTTCTTATAAGCTGAGTAGTATTTTTCCATGCCTTCAATCCCAGGGGTGATAATGAAGACATTTTCCTATTCTAAAGTGTGACTTCAAAGGTTTCAGGAAATGATTAAAGGCCTATAAATCTTTTCTGAGGTCTCCTTGTGCAGAGCTCTATCAAAACATAATTTTTAAATGCTATCATTATCCCAAGCTATATGCCTATATCTCAGCTCAACAGAGAAATGTGTAAAGCTGAATAAACAGAAATGGATGTTACAGCGGGTAATAATGTACTCAAGAGGGAATGTGCCATCATAAAATAATTGACAATATTATACCTCAGCACTCCTCAGTTATTGTTGCTCATCTCAATCTTCCAGTGGCCTAGTTCACATCACAATAGATGAGATTTGCCCAGGATGGGTGCAGGTTGTGTGTTTTGTTATTTCCCAATGAAGGAAAAATCCCTTCCCCCTTATCTCATATACATGCACACAGACACAGATAGCATATCTTGGAGAAGAAACTATAGTAAGATTTTTTCTGTCTGAGGTTCTATAAAAAGGGAAAGTTGTTTTTATCTAAAACAGGTAGAGGCACTGCAAATGTCACTATCTGCAGCTTAGAACAGCTTGGTCATCTCTTATCAGCATGAACTAATCAAGATTTCTGAAACCCTTTGTCATTGGTAGGAAATTGTCTATACCTTTTGAATGACTCTTCCAGCCTTAGCCATCTAAAGCAGTGGTTCTTAACCTGTGGTCCATGGATCCCAGGGGCCATGGTGTCCTCACAGGGGGTCCACGCGGGCTTGAAGGCTGCTCAGCCCACATGGCAGGAACCAAGGCAAAGCCTGGCTGTCTGGGCCTGCATGTTGATGTTCAATCTACTCCAGCTGCAAACTGGCAGGAAGAGGGAGGAGAAAAGCCGTCCCTCTTCCTCTGTTGATTGTGAGGAAAGGTTTAATGGATGGTGTAATTGTTAATGGTTGCTTGTTGTTGTTCTTATTTGGGTTTTAAATCTTGAATTAAGTCTTGGGGGGGGTCCATGTCATCAAAAGATATTTAAAGGGGGTCCTTGGTAAAGAAAATGTTAAGAACTACTTATCTAAAGTCTTCTAAAGATTTTTTTTTGGGGGGGGAGATTGTCATGATTATAACACTATTTCAACTATCATAACTCCCCCCTCCTGCAACCTTCTTTACTGGCTATCAGATGCATGGGGAGGAGGAGGTCCATTCTGCCAGTGATCTGAAAATGGGTGAATGATGTTTCAATGACATTTCAAATGGGGGAGGGGGGTCAGGCCAGAAGAGGTTACTTAGTCAAGTATGCTTAAGTAGCTGAATCAGAGTATTGGTCTATATGCTGATGTTTAAATCAACAGGTGGTTGGGTAAAAATATCGTAAACTACCCAAATAGTTCTATAAAGTTTTCTATTTATTAATTCCCAATCCATTTATGGGAAAACAACAATTTTTTTAATAGTTGTATCTCATGTCCATTTAGAGAAGAGACTCTTTAAGGAATGTCTGTTTAGAGAATGCTTAAAAGCCTTGAGATTACACTGAAATAAACATTATTCTTTTTCCATGAAGAGCTGGTAGTCTCATTTCAAAAATTTAGGTACTTATTGCACAAAACTGTAATCATGACTATTATTTAAGCAGAGCCAAGTGAATAAAGAATATTGTCAGTGGGGTCAACAATTGACTAGGAAAACAAAACATTCTGTCCTTGGGGTTTGAACAGCAGCTTATCTGAAGAAACAAGGAAGGGAAGCACTTTATTGGTTTCTGCTGTCTCTTAAGGAGCCATGGTGGTGCAGTGGTTAAATACCATTACTGCAAGTCACAAGGTTAGGAGTTCAATCCCAGGTTGACTCAGCCTCCCATCCTTCCATAGGATGGTAAAAGGGTACCCAGTTTGTTGGGGGCAATTAGCTAAAAAAAACACCATTATAAACTGCTCAGGTAAATGGTATATAAATAACAATGCTATTGCTATTAAGTGTCCAAGAGCCTATTGGGGGGTTGGGAGGTGAGTAGCAACTCTGTCAACATCTTTGATAACTTTTGCCATGCCATATGTCATGAAGGTGTGTACCATAACAGTATCAGGGTCTTTTCTTGTCAGTACTTTGAAAAATGCAGCTTTATAAAACCACAGCCATGATTTACAAGAGGAGCCAATTGAACCTTCAGTTGCTTTTAATCCAGATGGATTGCCCTGTCCAGTACCCAAATCGAAACATGTTGAGAAAGATATACACTCCCAAGATAAACATACCATTCTAAAGCCTCTACTTCAAGTACAGAGTATGTTACATCAAGGGATAGGTTGTCTAATCACTACAACTGCCTGTGAATTTTAATCCAAGAATTGCTGGCAAACAAGAATCTATCTGCAGCTTCTAGTATAAGCCACATAATTTGAGAACAATCTTACAATTTTAGAGGTGGGGGTGGGGGGCATGGAAACTCTTCAGAAAAATTTGTGAGCATTATTGAGCCCATTCCCTCTGTAATCTGCTCCCTGACAGCCAAGAGAAATTGCCGTATGAGAGATTTTAGAGCTTTTTGTCGATCTGAATCTTTGCAGGAATGGCCACCACAGCAAGGATCTTTCATCAGGAGTTCTTCCATTTCTCTGAGCAGGTTCAAGCAGATGACTGTAAGCAGTCATCTTATATTATGTCATAGCCCCTCCCCTTGCTAAACACATAGGCCTTAGTTTCACTTCTTTCTGGAGGCTTCCAGAATCTGCTTCCTGGTTTGTTGAGCTATTTACTCCTTATATTGAAGCCCATTTTTCTACCCATAAGCTTAAGACACCAAGCAAAGTCCAATTTATCTTCAGAACAACATTTTGAGGCAGGTTACAATGATGCACAGGTTGATGGCTCAGTGGAAACTATTACTAGGATCTCCCAGGTCCTATTCTCCCAGTGTGGCTTTATATGCCATTTCATACTGGTTCTCAATATTGGTTGAGTAGCTAGTAGCTAATATTTCTTCTGAAAATAAGAGTGAGTCTTTCATGAATATCTTTTCTGGATGTTGGGTGTGAAACTGGAAAAATTAAATATGTTAAAGATCTATTAATAAAGATCCTTTACAAACTCTCAATAGACCTCTGGGTCTTATGATACATTATATTAAGTGTGGATGGTCTTTCTACAGCTTGTGAACTTTTTGAAGCACAAGTTCATTTTGTCTCAGGTCAGGTCTGCAGCAGTTTGATTATGGTGGTGGTGGCTGTAAAAAGCCAATGTGAACATCCAAAAGGATTTCGGGAGGCATTCTCCTAATGCATATGTTGGAAGAATATTGTGCAAAAAGACACACATGGGGAGAAATGCATACAAAAAAATTGTATGCAGAACATTTTACTATCACTTTTCAACCAAAAAACTACAAAATTTGAAGTAGTGGGAAAACTGAAGGATAATTGCATTCCAGTTTGCTAATTAGTTTGGGAGAAGCAAAATAAAACAAAACAAAAAACCCTCTATTCATATGAAAATATAAACCAAAGTAATCCCATTGTTTCCTACTCTTCTCTACCCAATAACTGCAACTTTGTTAAAGATAAGCAATTCAAAGCTTAGCTGGTACCCAGATGGAGTCAATCTGAAAGCTCTATTATGCTGCTATGGAGGAGGGTGGGGGTGGGTGGTGTTTTTAGTCATTATTATAATGTTTTAATTGTTGGAAGCCGCCCCAATTGTTTTTAGCAGAGGGGCGGGGTATAAATAAATTTTATTATTATTATTGTTACTATGATCCATAGGACTGGGGGAAAAAATTGGATATAATATTTACCCTCAGTACCCTTAAGATATGTCATGGAGATCAAAACAATTTCAATCCATCATTGTGTTGATAAATGTTGTGACCAGTTCATTAGCTGATAACCCACCTTCTGGTGGCAAACAAACAAACAAATTTTATTCAGAGAAAGAAAATAACTATAAAAGGATATGGAAAGAAATTAAGGAGGAAATTAAATGGTGGGAAAAAGTAAATTTATTAATGTTCGGAAAGATAGCAGCATGCAAAATGACAATTTTGCGAAAGATGCTGTTTTTATTCCAGAACCTACTGATTATAATTAATGAAAAATGTTTTGTAGAATGGGAAAGAGATATAAAAAAATTATTTGGAGCAACAACAACAACAAAAAACCAGAATAAAATGGAGATATTTAATAGATTAAAGGAGTAGGGGTGGATGGGGCATGCCTGATCTGAAACTATATTATTATGCGGCAGTCCTTACATGGATAGAGGAATGGATAAAACAAGATGATGAAAAAATATTACTATTAGAAGGGCAAAATATAAGATTCGGATAGCATGCCTACCTTTGCTACAGGAGAGAAAAGGTCAATAAAGAATCTAACAAACAAGAATCTATCTGCAGCTTCTAGTGTAGATTGTTCATAAAAGCAATCTAACCTTGACCAGGAAGCCTATCCGGAACACAGTCCACATCGAGTGTATGTGCCTAAGCCTGAGGTCCAGGGATAGCTTAGGGATTCTGTTAGTGTACCAGCACCCTGTTGTCTAACAGACTCCCTAACCGAGCTAACACAGCTGGTCTCAGAATTGCTGCTGGAGTCGCCCAGACTTTTAGTTCTTGGCGACTTCAAAATCCCACTCGAGACCAGCTTGCTAAATCTAACTGGTGCACCTCGGAAGTTCATGGAATCCATGACAAACATGGGCCTATCCCAATTGGTTGTCGGGCCTACTCACTGTGCAGGTCATACCTTTGATGTGGCCTTTAGTACAGAACAGGAATATCTGTGGGCGGAGGTTGTTAAAACCGCTGCATTGTCATGGATGGATCATTTCTTGGTCAAGATGGAGCTAAGAGCCACTGTCTGCCCCACCTGGGGTGGTGGACCTATTAGAATGGTCCACCCTCGAAGGCTAATGGAACCAATTGGATTCCAGAAAGCCTTGGAGGGTTTAATGGTTGGTAACGACGGTGATTCTGTTGAAGCTTTGGTTAATATTTGGAACACTGACCTCAGCAAGGCTATCAACACAATCGCTCGCAAACGTCCTTTCCAGCCTGTTCCTAACCGTAAGCCCTGGTATTCAGAGGAGCTTAGGAAGATGAAGCGGGCTGGACAACGACTAGAGCACACCTGGCAGAAGACTCGACTCTTATCCGACATGACTCGTCATAGGAATTTCCTTGATTCTTATCGAGAGGCGATACATGCAGCGCAGAAGTCTTTCTCCTCTGCACATATTGCGTCTGCAGAGTAACGTCCAGCAGAACTGTTTAGGGTGGTGGGGGAGCTGACGCAGATTCCACCTGCGCAGAACCCCTTACTCAACCCGACAACGGCCTGCTGTGATGCGTTTAACATCCACTTTGCAGATAAAATCTCTCGGATAAGAGCCGACTTAGATGCCAGTGTTATGACAGAATCTATAGACGAGGTGTCCAGCAACTCCGTTGATGAAATTTTATTGGATCAGCTTCAATCTGTGAGTACTGATGACGTGGACAAGCTCCTTGGTAGAGTGAGGAAGATGACCTGTGCCCTTGATCCCTGTCCATCTTGGCTGGCCACCGAAGGGGGCGACGCATCGAGAGTACTCCTTAGAGATATTATCAATGCATCCTTCAGGGAGGGGTCTGTTCCGCCCTGTCTGAAGGAAACTGCGGTTAAGCCGCTCCTGAAAAAGCCTTCCCTGGACCCCTTGGACAGGAACAACTATAGGCCAGTCTCCTTGCTGCCTTTTCTAAGCAAGGTGATTGAGAGGGCAGTCTCTTCCCAACTCCAAACTGTCTTGAATGAAACTGATTATCTAGATCCATTTCAAACTGGCTTTAGGATGGGATATGGGGTGGAGACTGCCATGGTTGCTCTGGTTGATGACCTCCACTTGGGTATCGACAGGGGTAGTGTGACCCTGTAAGTGCTCTTGGACCTCTCAGCAGCCTTTGATACAATAGATCATTCCACCTCCTGGATCGCCTGAGGGGGTTAGGAATTGGAGGCACTTCTTTGCAGTGGTTCCATTCCTTCCTCTCGGGCAGATCCCAGAGGGTGAGGCTCGGGGACAGTTGCTCTACCAGAATAGAGCTTAACTGTGGTGTTCCTCAGGGTGCCATCCTGTCCCTAATGCTATTTAACATCTATATGAAGCCGCTGGGAGAGGTCATTCAGAGGCATGGAGTGCGATGTCATCACCCAGATATACTTCTCCATGTCTCGGTCATCAGCTTCGACTTCAGATGGTGTCTCTCCTATCAATAATTGTCTTAAAGCAGTAATGGACTGGATGAGGAAAAAACAAATTGAGACTGAATCCAGACAAAATGGGGGTACTAACAGTTACAGGCCCGAAACCAGGTCTGGGAATACAACTTCCAGTCCTGGATGGAACTACACTCTCCTCCAAGGACTGTGTTCGCAGTCTGGGGGTGCTCCTGGACCCGACGCTCCAGATTTCTAATCAGGTAAGTGCGATGGTCAGGAGTGCCTGCTATCAACTTCGGCTGATACACTAGCTGCGCTCTTTCCTGGAAACCAGGGACCTCGAAACTGTGGTACATGCACTGGTAACCTCCCGTCTGGATTTCTGTAATGTGCTCTACATGGGGCTACCCTTGTGCTTGACTCGGAAACTTCAACTAGTTCAGAACATGGCAGCCAGCTGATTTCTGGTGTTTCCAGAAGAGAGCATATAACACCGGTGCTAAAAGCTCTCCACTGTTTCTGGGCACAGTACAAAGTGTTGATTATGACCTTTAAAGCCCTACATGGCTTGGGTCCAACTTATCTCTGGGACCACCTCCTTCCGTACGACCCTCCCTGCGCACTTCGGTCCTCTGGGAGGAATCTGTTACAGCCTATGAAAACAAGGCTGTCGGTGACCTCCCAGAGGGCCTTCTCTGCTGCCGCTCCCAGATTATGGAATGGCCTGCCAGACGAGATCCATCTTATTACCACCTTGGACAGCTTTAAAAAATCTGTGAAGATGGATCTTTTCCGGCAGGCCTTTCCTGAATAACTATCCTAGCCCAAGACTTGGCTGTCCTTTCTGAGCTGCAATCAGATTTTTTTTAACTATTGTATGTTTTAATTTTTTTTCTAATGTATATATTTTTAATTACTGTATGTTTTAATCTTTTATAATTTAATATTATTTTAAGGGGTGGGTGGAGTAGGGTACTGTGTCTATGGAGTTTTTATATTGTAAGCCGCCGCGATTGCGTTGCAGAGGGGTGGGATAGAAATAAAAAATTTTTTATTATTATTATTATTATTATTATTATTAATTACATAAGAAGAGCTCTACTCCTGGTGTGGAAGAAGATAAAAATGAAATTCTATTAAAAATTACCTATTTGGACATCCCCCCCCCAAGATGCCTTTCAAAAAAGGTGGAAAACTACCGAAAATTGGTTAAATTATAAAGAAATAATGAAAGAAAATGCAGCAGGAGAAATTATTATGAAATCAGAAGAACAATTAGAGAAAATCTGCAGAATTAATTGGTTCACACATCATCAACTAAAATCTAGATTTTTAGAAGACATAAAAACTGAGGGTATTGAAAAAGAGGAAGGAAAATTGGAGAAAATCATATGGGGAAGCCAAAAGAGACAAAAAAATTAATAATTTTTACAGATTATTGCTGCCAAGAAGCTTAGAAATTGATAATATTAAAGATTACATGGTTAAGTGGGCCAGGGATATTGGCCATCCTTTAGAATTGGAAATGTGGGAGAGAGCTAGAGAGAAAACTACTAAATTTACAAGATGTCAAAGCTTAAAATAAAACTTTATAAAAATCGCCCACAGGTGGTATTATACCCCTTTAAGATTAAACATGATGAATAAGTCAATTAGTAGTAGATGCTGGAAGTGTTATAAAACTGTAGGCTTGCTGCTGCATATGTGGTGGAGCTGTAAAGTGATTCGAATATTCTGGGGAGAAATACATAAAATAATAGAGGAAATCGTGCAAATCCAAATAGACCTCATACCAGAACTGTTTTTGTTGAATATGGCCATTTCACTAAAAAAAGAAGATGAAATAAAAAACTGGAAAATTTTGTTATATTTAATTTCTGCAGCAAGAATGGTGATAGTACAGACCTGGAAAAAATCAAATGCACCCACGATATTTGAAAGGATGATAAAAGTGCAAGACATGTTGGAAATGGATATTTTAACAATAAGAATGATTAATCTTTCAGAGTCAAAATCATTAGAAAAATGGGCCCCTGTGTTAATACAATGGGAAAAATGGGGATTAAAATATGATGAACAAGATCTATTAATAGTATGAATAAACTTACTATTATAAGAAAAACAGAATCGATTGATATAAAGAAAACATTAGATAAGGAGAGATATGCAAAAATAAACAGGGAAAATTTGCTAACTGGAAGTCAAAGATAGATAGTGTATTTTTGAGGTTAGGTGTACCATTTCTATGATATCTATGTAATGGAAATCTTAAAAGTTGTGTAAGATGGAATGGAATGTAAAGTGTATCTCAATCTCAATAAAAGAATAATTATTATAAAAGAGAGAGAATCTAGTGAACTAGAATTCAAAAACAGTACTGTATATTTTGGCGTATAAGACAGCAGGGCATAGAAGATGACCCCCCCATTTTTAAGTTAAAATGTAGGGTTTGGGATATACTCACTGTATAAGACTACCCCTCCTTCTCTCCCTCTCAGATCTCCTGCCCCCCCAGCCAGCCAGCCACCCCTCCACCCTTCCCAAAGCCATGATTGGCAGCCCGATCACAGCTTAGGAAAGGGTGGGTGGTGGCTGGAAATCCCCCCCCCCTCCAGCCAGCCACCCCTCTACATTTCCCGAAGCTGTGATCCGGAAGGGCAGCTTCAGCAAGGGTTTATGGGTGGCTGGCTGGAGGGGGAGGCTTTCCAGCCACCACCCACACTTCCCGAAGTTGTGATCGGGCTGCCAATCGGAGCTTCGGGAAGGGTGGCTGGCTGGCTGGCTGGCTGGAGGGGGGGAGGCTTTCAAGCCACCCCCCCTTTCTGAAGCTGCGATCAGGCTGCCGATCGCAGCTTCAGGAAGGATGGATGGGTGGCTGGCTGGGCGGGGTATCATCTTATAGGGCTCCCCATTGTGGCTTCGGGAAGGGCGGGTGCTGCCAAGGCTTCCCCCATCCAGCCGGCCACCACCTGTCCTTCTGAAGCCACAATGGGGAGCCCTATAAGACGACACCCAGCATATAAGATGACCCCCTACTTTTGGGAAGATTTTGAGAAGGTTAAAAAGTCATCTTATATGCGGGAAAATACATATTTTGTATATTTGCTTGCTTATTTGCTCATTATTTGGCAAATAAAACAAACATACCCCATTAATTTCCTTTTTTTGGTCTGAACATTGGAAAATATGCAGGGTTTGGTTGCAGGACCCCACATGGATCCCAAAATCCATGGATGCTCAAGTCCCATTACATAGAATGCCATTGTAAAATGGCAGCCCTTATATAACATGGTGATAGCAAGGTTTGTTTTTTTGGAGATTTCTTTTGAGGGGGGAGGTATTTTCAAGCCATGGTTTTTTGAATCCATGGATAAAGAATCCATGGGTATGGAGGGCTGACTGTATTCTCTATAAGTTATGAGACTTTGAGGTCTCTGGCTTTTCTTCACAAACAAAGATTCAGGAAGGACTCATCCTGCGCTTTCTGCAAGCGCGCTGATGACTAAAAAGGCCAATCCGAGATAAACAAGTCTGGTTGCATAAAGCACAGCAGAAGGTCTCCTTGGGTGATGTTTCTGGGTTGTCATTCTTTCTGCGTTGTCATTTCTCTTCAAGATTTGTTCGGCGTGAATTCTCAAATAAGGCTGCAGCATTGTGGATAGTGTGTCTCCATGCCTCCCGAAGAGAGGCCAGGGCAGACCATTGTTGGTGATCAATTTGGCCGAGCCTGAGATGTTGTTTCGGGGAGTCCTTGTATCACTTTTTTGGAGTGCCCCTCTTACGCTGACCCATGGCAAGTTCACCGTAGAGTACTATTTTGGGGAGGCGATGGTCCTCCATCCTAGAAACGTGCCCTGCCCAGTGCAGCTGTGTTCTCAATATCATGGCCTCAATGCTGGTGATCCCTGCTTGCTCAAGGACAGCAACATTCGTCATATAGTCAGTCTAGTGTATATTTAAGATTGTGGGTAGACAGTGCTGATGAAAGCATTCGAGGAGTCGTAGGTGGTGGTGATAGGTGACCCATGTTTCAGATCCATAAAGGAGAATAGACAGTACAATGGCTCTATACACACTGATTTTTGTCCTTCGCCTCAGGTGTTTATTACTCCAGACTCTTTTGTGAAGTCTTCCAAATGCACTATATGCCTTTGCTAGTCTGTGATCGATCTCTTTGTCAATCTTGGCATATAAGGAGATGCTGCTTCCCAGGTAGGTGAACTGCTGAACAGACTTGAGCACAGATTTACCGACGGCAATGTGGGGATGGTGGTGTTCATCCTGTGGTACAGGCTGGTAAAGAACTTCCATTTTCTTAAGGTTGACTTCCAGCCCAAACAGCTCTGCAGCTGTTGCGAAGCAGGATGTTAGAAGCTGCAGAGCTGCTTCAGTGTGGGCAACAAGTGCAGCATCATCAGTGACAAGGGGGCGTCAGTGGAGACGTCATTTGAATATCAGAAGTGGGTCAACATTTATATTTACTCTACCAGGATCCATTTATCTGTTAAGGACTTTGGTGTCTGCACATTATAAAAAAAGAATATACAGAACATTCCACACTATCCAGCTCTTTACTTTGTTGGAAACTGCTCACAAACTGAGCCAAGAAATCTTTTAAACACCTGTTATCACTCCAGGATGTAAGACTCCTTCCAGATAAAGGCTTTTTCAAGGCCTAAATCTCTGATTCTGAAGTTTGAATCATCATCCTGTTGAAGCCAGTGAGAAAATATCCAGTCATTTGGATTTCACAGGAATTCAATCTGTCGGTATAACTTAATATTTTAAAAGCCTCACAGCTTCAACAAGACAAAATCCAATTTCTCAGAGCACTCAAAAGCTTTATTTTTTTTTCAAGGCAGACCATAAGAATAAATGTACATCTTCTCACACATAGGCTTTCTTTGACTTGCTCAGAACAGTTCAGAATCATTTTATCAGGGGTGCTGATGGTAGTGGTGGAGGTATAATTGTTGCTTTTCCTTGAATGTGCAAAAGTGCATAAATGGCTGAGCTATTTTTGTTTCTAATCTTTATAAGTATGTTATAAAGAAAAACCAAGCCGGAAAACTATTTGCCTCTAGTGCTCTATGTTTTTGAAAGTTAAGCTCAAGTGAAAGGAGAGAAAATGGTTAAAAAAAAAAAAACTTTTATGGAACTGAAAAATGATTTATGCCACTCTGAAAAATGACTGTCTTAAATTTTTCTATTTTCTATGTTCAAAATTATACCTGCTGGCACTGGTGGCAAAAAGAAGATATTTTCCTTTCTGTTAGGGAAATAGAGGTAAGATGTATATTAATGAGTTAGTTTTCTTTTCCAGTCATCCAAAAGGAAATATAACTCTCTTAAGTCTTTGAAAGAGTCTTATCAAGTGAAATCATTTTGATGCATTTGTGTGGATAGGTGTGTCAAGTCAACTGTATCTCTATCTTCTTAGCCATTTCTGAGCCTTGCTGCACAACACTTTGGGAAATTGGATACCACTTAAAGTTGAGCTGACGTTCTTCAGAAGACTTACCCCCACCCCCAGAACATTTATGAAGTTTTCCTTGGTCTCAGCTCCTAAAAAGATGTGATCACTTTGCAATGTTTTATGTAACCACTCAGTGTGTGAGCCACCATTTCCTGTAATAATATCCTGAAAGATGCAAAATGGTGGCCAGCCCGCCAACACTCTTGTCATTTATAATGGCAGTAAGCACACACACACAGAGGCGTCGTGGTGGTGGTTTAAGAACACAGGAAGAAGATGTTGATGGGTCCCATCACAATATAAAGTTGAACTATTCTTTCTCCTCCTGGAAAAAAATTGTGAAATCGTCCTGTTAAATTCTTTGCCCACAGGTATTGATGTTGATCATATGAAGTGAGAGCCACTTTTAAAGGCAAACATTTCAAAAGACTTCCAATCCAAATGAAAAGCTTGAGCAAAACAATTCCTCCTGCAAGTTTTAAAAGTCTAATGTCAAAGTCTCTAAACTATCAAGTGTCCTAGCAGCCTCATGCCAGCAGAGCAGAAATGACATGGGAATGGCAGTTCTATTCCTTCCCATCTTTGATGCTTTTCTTTCTTTAAAAGAAAGAAAATACTGTATATTCTGGTGGTGTATAAGACGACTGGACATATAAGACGACCCCCCCCAATTTTTAAGTCCAAATATAGACTTTAGGGTATACTCCCCATATAAGACAACCCCCCATCACCTGCCATCCCCAAAGCCGTGATCGGGCTCCCCTTTGTGGTTTTGGGGAGGGCGGATGGTGGCTGGAAAGCTTCCCCCCCTCCAGCCAGCCACCCTTCCTGAAGACTTCCCAAAGCTGGCAGAAGAATCGCAGGGGATGGCAGCCTGGCTGGGAAGAGGCTCAGCCACCTCCTGTGATTCTGCAACCCATGAGGAGGCTGACCAGCCTCCTCAGGAGTTGGGGAACTGTGGGGGATGGCTGGCCAGCAGGGGAAAGGCTCAGCCACCTCCCACAATTCTCCACCCAGGAGAGGCTGGCCAGACTCCTCAGGAGTTGGGGAAACAGGGGGGATGGCTGGCCAGCCTGGGAGATGCTCAGCCACCTCCTGTGATTCTCCAACCCACAAGGAGGCTGGCCAGCCTCCTCGGGAGTTGGGGAATCATGGGGGATGGCTGGCCAGCCAGGTAGAGGCTCAACCACCTCCCTCAATTCTCCAACCCACAAGGAAGCTAGCCAGCCTCCTTGGGAATTGGGGAATTGCAGAAGATGGCTGGCCAGCCTCCTCAGGAGTTGGGGAATAGTGGGGGGTGGCTGGCTAGTGGGGGAGAGGCTCAGCCACCTCCTGTGATTCTCCAACCCACGAGGAGGCTGGCCAGCCTCCTCGGGAGTTTGGGAATTGCGGGGGATGGCTGGCCAGTGGGAGAGAGGCTCAGCCCCCTCCCATGATTCTCCACCCAGGAGGAGCCTGGCCAGCCTCCTCGGGAGTTGGGGAATCATGGGGGATGGCTGGCCAGCCTGGGAGATGCTCAGCCACCTCCCACAATTCCCCAACCCATGAGGAGGCCAGCCTCCTCAGGAGTTTGGAATCACGGGGGATGGCTGGCTAGCTGGGTAGAGGCTCAGCCACCTCCTGTGATTTTCCAACCCATGAGGAGGCTGGCGAGCCTTCTCGGGAGTTCAGGAATGGCAGAAGATGGCTGGCCAGCTGGGGAGATGCTCCGCCACCTCCCGCCCAGCCAGGCTTCCCCCCATGCAGCCTCGGTGGCTGGGAGGCAATCGTCTCTGTGACTCAGAGTCATGCAGAAGACCCCCTCCCACCCATCAAGGCTCCCCCCATGCAGCTGCACTGGGTGGGTGGGGGATAAGGTGGCTATCAAGCTTCCCCCCCCCCACAGCCAGCCACCTCCATCCTTCCGAGTCCGATATTGGGCTTGTATCCAGCATATAAGACGGCACCCTGGCTTTTCAGCTGATTTTACAGGCTGAAAAAGTTGTTTTATATGCCAGAATATATGGTAGGAAAAAACCCAATGAGAGGGAATTAATCTATGCCACCTCAAGGCCTGATATGAATTACCAGCTGGTAGGGGTCAGGAGAACTATGAATCTTTCAGATTCTCCCAAGACTGCCAACCAAAACAGCCCCTGATACTGTGTTCCACTCTCTGTCAATCAAGACATTGGTGCATGTGTGGTGTGTGTGTGTGTGTGTGTGTGGTAGCAATTAAAGTCTTGGGAAGGAGTATCTAATATCACATTTTCTCCTTTGATGGTGGACTGCTCAGATCCAATATATTTTAGAGACTGTGAGAATGTAACACCTCATTTTCTCTCAAAATTTCTATGTATTGACATGCAATTTGATACATTTTAAATACATTTACAAGAGGCAGCCCATGGTGATGTCATTAAGTATGATACATTAAACATCAACCACAATTGCACATTCAGGTAAAACTTATCAAGTCTAACATGAGGAATATTTATTGAAGGCAGAGCTCTTGCCATGAGATTTCTCCCCCTTGTCTACATAACAAGAGAAGAGGATCCAGACTCTGACATTTCAGAAGTGTGAGATCCAATGGATGACCATCACTATCATCATCATCATCATCATCATCATCATGTTGATTTTTACCCAGACTTGTAAGATGGCTTGCAAATTGAAATGATTTCATTGGTGGAATCCACTTGGTCACTTTTGAATGCATAACCACCACAGTTACACAGCTCGGCAGTGACTCTCAACCTGACACCCCTCCCCATCCCCACTTACCAGACAGCAGCTGCTGCGATTGACAGGGGTCTATTCCCCTGTTGTTCAGGAAGCAGTTGACTGACATTTGCACTCCCTTCAATGAGTAATCTCTGTTGTGCCAAGCAGAGATCCGTTAATGACAGGATCATTTCCATATGTTTCAGAGGATCATCATCAGCCATTAGTTGTAAGGAAAACAGTGATCTGTATAATTCAATTTGATCCTGCCGATGAGTTTTCCCAAATAAATCATTCAAGGATTGAATCATATTCTTAGCAGATCTCTCATTCTTTATATGAATGAGATGAATGTTTTCTAAACACTGAATTATTAAACTTCTTGCCCTACTGTTCTTATAGTCCCCACGAGTGATGCTTACTTCTCTCTCTGCTGGTCTCAGAATCTCGAGGGCATCCAAGATACCTTCCTCTGCCATCTGTGTTTCCACTCTGAATACCCATGAATGAAAATCATCCCCTTTCAATTTGGGAATCAAAGCACATCCATTTGTGCTAAGTTGAGCCATTATGGGGGGGCATCCATAACTTGTTGGACTGGTTTTAGTATTTATATTAAGCAGACTGCAGCAGACCCCCAGTGCTTCATGAGCTTCTAGTACCAAACAGGACATAAAACATTCCAGATGTTCAGTAAAGTTATAAAGCATAACTTATTTTTATTATGGCAGAGAATATACCTTGAATAAGAAAAGTAGATAGATAGAAGAGAGTTAGCTAACTTAGATGCAAGAGTCCCTAAAGCTGACTCTCATGCGTGCGTGTAAGATATCTGGAGGCTGGTTTGCCTTATGTTGCTAGCTTCTAGCTCGCTTAATGGACACACACTGTCTTAAAAGCATATTAGAATCTATAATGATCTGGTGGGCTTTCACACTATTGGCTAACCATCATCGTCCGATCTTATACTCTCTTGCACCCACCAGACTCGTTTTCCCAGACTGCTTTTGCAGCTGCATCCTTATTTCTTCCCAAACCAGCTGAAACCATTACCAACTGCCCTCCACAGTTGTCACAGAACACTCGTTAGCAAATACCAAAAAGCAAAAGACAAGGAGTATCAAGGTTACAGAAAAATAACTGAAAATGGAAGGATTAGGCAACATCCTGACAAACAATGCTTCCAACACCCACTGCAGTGGGTTGTCTCAGAAGGATACCATGACTGGTGGTTTTAAAAGCCACTGAGAGGTCCAGCAGAAACAGCAAGAGCACATTCCACTTCTCTAAGTTCCTAGCAAAGGTTATCCACTAAGGTGACCAAAGCTGTCTCTGTCTCATAACTGGGCCTGAAACCTGCTTGAAATGGATCTGGTTTCATCCCTGGTTCTAAAGATTATTCCAGGAAGTGTGTATCCAATCAGTTTCCTTCAGAATTGAAAGACTTCCTTTCTGAAATATCCCCATTAAGGTCCAAAGACGATTGTTCTGCAAGTTTCATTCAGCAGGCAGCTGTGTATAGGGCTGATTGGTAGTCCCCAGTGACATCCCCAAGAGACTTCCTCTCAGTTCCTGGAGCAATTTGCCCATTAAAAAAATCTTTTTGAAAATTGATAAGCTAACAAATAAATTGATAGATCTTCATGTAGCTCTTTCCAGAATTAAAAAAGCAGACAGCCAACCCAAGATATAGGAAAAGCAAAATTGACATCTGATTAAGTCTTCTATTCATGGCAAGTATTTAAGATACAGTGCCAGGAGGAAGCAAAATGCAAAATATTTGATTATCGTTTACAGCTACAGCAGGAAATTTGGCCCTGTAAAACCTTAGGCTATTAGGAACCCATTTTGAAAAGATGTTTGAAAGCTTCGATTGGATGTAGGATGCCTAAATTTAAATGAGCCATTGAATGCAAATAATTAGGCATAAGGCCATAAGAACTATTTTATGGATTAAGATAATAGGACATTCAGGAGGTTGCTTGTGACCAAAATGAAATTCAAGTGAAAGTCTGCAGGGAAGTTGAATCATTAGCTAATTCTGTGGGGGGAGGGAAAGCAATATTAAATATAAATTAGTGTTATCCTAGACCAGGCTTTGCCTCTTGAATTTCCCATTTAAAAACTGCAACTGCATGACTGAAGATGTTTACAAATACCATTTTGCTCACTTCAGGGTGCGGGGGTAGAGAGAAGAAATTATAAACACTGAAAATTGTAGGCAGTCTGTCATCGGAAAGTAATCTTTCCACAGGTCTTTGAGAAACATTGTGCATAATTTGAGTGCAATGTACTATCATACAGGAGGCTAAGCAATGTAAAAAGTTTAATCAGCAGCATGTTGTATTTTAATGTGCACTGCAAACCTATGTGCAATTGGAGTGACGGATGTTGTATTGTGTGTGTGAAATGAAGCATTTTGCTGCCATGGAAATATAGATGGTAACACTGAAAAAGAAGGCCAAAGACAAGGAGAAGCTGATGATTCAAACAGAAGTGTGAACATGTCAACACTTCAGAGATATTGTGGGGAGGAACCTGTGGCTTTCCTGATGGTTGTTGGAGAGCAAGAGGGGATGCAAAGAATACTTACAAATATTAATTTATTTCATTTCATCTGTTGGTCAGGATCCTTCATCACAAACATAGTTATTAATGAATAACTATGAATAGTCTCCTGAACCCGCTCACCAAACCTACCTTAACAGTCAGCAGCAAAGATGTCCAAGGATCAGTTGAGCTGACATAAAGTCCAATGAAACTGTGCTGCATCCAAATCTCCCGCAGCATAGCGGTTCTGGAAACTAGGACTACCTTATCCCTGGCCTAACTTCCCTGGCATTGTGACTATGTACATTATCAAACTAGTGTCTAAAAACACTGTAATTGAGAAAAATTGAAACATAGTGTCATGAGTATAGTAATTATCACACATTGCTATAATTGTGTGATGCTATGCCATAACCATGTGATACTACTGCCACAGAATTATCACACAACCACAACTAACAGTTTAAGAATGGGATTTTAGTTCTTTTTCTCTAAGGGTGAGAATTTGGCTGTTCTGATTTTGTATGGACAAGATTTTAGTTGTTCTTGCAAAAAGACACGACTTTGCGAAGTCAAAGGCTTTCATGGCCGGCATCCATAAGTTTTTTGTGGTTTTTTTCCTGGGCTGTGAGGACATGTTCTGGAAGAGTTTATTCCTGCTGTTTTGACTGCATCTGTGGCTGGCATCATCAGAGAATGGTGGTGTAAGGGATGTGTGGGGTTTATATACTGTGAGTCCCTGTTGGAGAAGATATGTACCTTTGTGTATTTGTATGGCTAGTTCCTGGGGGGAGATATGCAAGGAGGATTAGTGTCTGTTTGGCTAAAGGTTGGCTAATGGTCCATTGTCTGCTAGAAACCCCCCTGTCCCTGGGTGGAGTACATTTGCATGTGTTGGGTTTTTATTTTGGTGTTTTTCAGGACTGCTAGCCAAATTTTGTTTTCTTTTAGGGTTTCTTCTTTCTTGTTGAATTTGTCCTGGTTTCTGGCCCTTTCACAGCATCAGGAGTTTACCGCATACCATGCAGCTACAGACAAGTTTACATAGGGACCACTAAATGCAGTGTGCAAACACGAATCAAGGAACTTGAGAGACACCACAAACTGGGCCAGCCAGAAAAAAACAGCAGTAGCAGAACACGTGATAAACCAACCTGAACACAAAATGTTATTTGGAAACACCAACATTCTGAATCAGGCCAGCAACTATCATGCCAGAATGCACAGAGAAGCTATTGAAATCCACAAACACCTGGACAACTTCAACAGGAAAGAAGAAACCCTAAAAGTAAACAAAATCTGGCTACCAGTCCTGAAAAACACCAACATCAAAATTCAACACATGCAAATGAACTCCACCCAGAGACAGAGGGATTCTCAGCAGACAATGGGCCATTATACACTAATCCTTCTTGCATATCTCCACCCCAGGAACTGGCCATCCAAATACACAAAGGTACATATCTTCTCCAACAGGAGCTCACAGTATATAAACGCCACACACCCTGTACATTGCCATTCTCTAAAGATACCAGCTACAGACGCAGGCGAAATAATAGAAGTAAACTCTTCAGAATATGGCCCCACAGCCCAGAAAAAAAAAACAAGAAAAACCTATAGACGTGAACTTGTTTAAACACACCAGGAATACATAAATAATGAAAGAAGTGGCCAAATAAACATTTAAACAAAGATAAAAATGTAACAAGAAAAGGTGAGAGTTCATTAAAACAGTGCCCAGTGCATCCTGTATTTTCATTGGGAAAGGGAGGAGGGAAAAAGGACCATCCATTCACACTGCAATCATGTGATTACTGTGGGATGTGATTTCACACACTCATCAATATTGCAAAAAGAGTGGCTATTCATGGATTTTCCCACCAATAAAAAGTGATGAGCCATTAATGGGTGGAGCACACATTTACCATGGGAGGACAATGACGTTGTATGATAATGAGAAACCATTTGCAGTACTGTCACACTGTAATTTTGCAATTACAGCCCCATCTGATAAAGTCCTATGATCTCTGGGCAGGGTGTAGTTTTAATGTAGTCAACTGTACCTGGCAGAGTACATGTAGTAGTTAGAGATGCTGATCAAGGAGCAAAGACACCAACGGCTCAGAGAAATAATCTAAAGACTTTATTATAGGAACGCCATTCTAAGATACAAAAGTTATTCAAGGTGGTAATCTAAACTAGCTGCATTCTAGAGAGAGCAGAGAGAGAACTCTGGGAAGGAGAAGGAGTGAAACAATATCCCTAAGAGAATCAGTATACATCACAGAGCGAGCAGGATAGATTGACAAGCAGAGAAAGCACATGGATCCGTCAAACTATCTAACATTATGGCGTTGCCTATAGGGCCAAAATTAATACGCATGTGACCGCACTATCACACATTCGCACCAGATGTATACTGTCTTGATGGTCAGTGGGAGCATGTGAATATGAAGGGGGTTATTGAATTGATAATGCAAATGAGTGGGCATACGTACATATGTAATGGAGCAATTCGAATGCAGGGAGACATGTCAATCAATATTGTGTTTATGTGAGTACCCGTCTCTGATGTCACCTACTTCCTCCTGCCACAGTGCCCTATTGGTTGTCGTCTTTCAGCGAGAAAAGTGTGGAGAGGTTATATATACCAATCACAACAGTTGCCATTGCTCTGCTCGTTTCTTGTCATTGACAGTCTCTGGTAGCGTGCACTCAGCTTTGTCTGGTTCCAGCTGGGTTTTTTTTTGTGATTTTTGATACCCAACAGCTTTTTTTCAAAGCTATACTCAACAGCTTTTCTAAAAGCTATTTTTTGAAAGGTCCTAGAACCTTCATGGGTGATTTAGATTCCCCCCTTTCTGAATGACACAAATTTGTGTGCATGTCTGTAGGAACGGATCACCAATCTTTTGCATCGCGTTCGTATTATTCTTATTGCATAGACAGGACCTATTGCTACAGCCCACTCTGAGGCATTCTTGACTCTTCAGTGCTAAGAGTTGTTGCATTTCCATAAGTCCCATGTCCCACCCCTTCTCTCCTCCTCCTCCTCTTAGATTTCCTATTTGTGGATCTTAGCAAGTGAATCAGTCCTGCCTAAAAATCACTATTGACTAGTATTTCTATATATATGGGCCTGTCCCTTAGTTTCAGGGCCTGGAAACTGTTCTCCAGTTTTCAGGATATGGGGAAGAAGTCTCATATCAAGAGTGTTGCTGTGAAATGTGCATAATTTGGCATGCTGTGTACAACTGTGGCTGATGCTTAGTGCATCCTACATAATGATATTGCCAGGGGCTACCCCCTGTTATAACATCACCACCTTCCTATGACATCACATACACTCATCCCTAGGTCTCAAGCTTTGGCTGTGTCTCCTGATCTGGCAGCTCTATTGATAACAGATCTGTGTGACCAGCTGGTAAAAAAGACTTCTTCCAGCTGAAATTCTGAATCCCCTGTGGCTGGCACATCTTTGATGTTGCAGTGCACTGTCTGTGTAGGTAGAACTTTGGATCTGGGGCATTTTGCTTTGTTTATTACTGTATTTATTACTTAGAAGATTTTTATATTGACCTTTCTTGAGCGATTTCAGCATGTTTTACAACAGTTGAACAAAATAAAAGGCAGAATGACAAAAATAAATGTCCTTCAAAGAGGATTAGGAGTAGCAAGAACAGAAGGTGGTGTGGATGAGCAAAAGACAATAAAAAGGCCTGGGAGAATATATATAAAAAAACTTTACTGGACACCTATAAGCCAGTAAAGAAATTGCCAGGTGACCCTTATTTGAGAAGGACTTTCACAGACAAGGCACCATGCCAAAAATGCTTTCTTGCTTCTTTCCACCTCACCTATGATGATAGGGGCATTCAGTGGACAACCACAGTAGATTATTTTAGCATCTGTATTTATATGCACACCACTTAGACTGCTTGATAAATGGGCAGGTTATGAATAAGGGAAATAAATTTTACAAAGGGATAATAGGATTTTAATCAGAACATGGAACATTAGTTTTTTTTTAAAAAAAGTATTAATTAATTTCATTAATCATTAGTAAGCTCAAAAATATTGGCCATCATTAAGGTTTGTAAAATTAGTTTGTCACATTAATTGTTATGTTGTTCATTATCAATTATTCCTTACGTTTAAAGAAACCAACTTAGAAACGAATGAACTGCACCTTCTACTGCGCTCTGCATATACTCAGACTTTAGTAAACATCAAAAATGTTGGCACACTATGCTAGTGCTTGCACTTGTAGGGTTCCACAGTGGTGATGGTGGGGGGAAGCAGACAAAATCTGCCATCTCCAGCCAGCTTATTTTTCCAGTGTCTGCTGGCCTGCCTTGACAGCTATTATATCTGTGGTCATTATCACACCACCACCTATACTGGCTTGGGTATGCCAACAGAGTGCACCAACAGGTTTCCAGCTCTAGGTTGCAATCCTATATTCACACACAAACAAAAATAAACCCAACTGAACTCTTTAGACATTCCCTAAATAGTCTCTTTACCATTGAATACTTTGGCCTATCTATCTATCTATCTATCTATCTACCTACCTACATGGGCTAAATAGCCTGGCTTTCCCCTGTTCCAGAGCCCTACAGTCCAAACAATGCAGGGCATTTATCCCAATCTGCCTCCAAGCAGTCCAAACTACCCCCAGGGCAGATGTGGGGCTGGAATGGGGGCCAACCAGGATAGGGCCTGATAAAGCATTTTGAAAAAAAAATCTGGTTTATCGAGAAAAACTGATTTGGGCCCTCTGTGTCTGCAGGGGCCCATCTGGCACACCACTCCTTGCTGCTACCACCATCTCCCTGGCTGTTCCTGAAGTCAGGCAGGGGTCCTTCAGCCTGTGACCAAGGCTAGTAACATGCAGGAGAACTGCAGTACCCCTGCCTGGCTTCCACATTAGCAGAGAACATGGTGGCGGCTTCAGGAATGGGCCAGTGTCCTGTTTGGACTCTGGACCAATTTTTCCAGGTAATGGGGGGGGGAGGGTCAGGCCACCCTTGCAGTCAGGATATGCCAGTGGGGAGCCAGCATATCCTGGCTAGTGTAGAAAACTTCTCTCTCTCTCTCTCTCTCTATCTATCTATCTATCTATCTATCTATCTATCTATCATCTCAGGGTGGAGAAAGTGTCATCTGTAGGCCACAGGTGGCCTGTGGTGTCCCACTCTATGGTCCCTAAGGCCCCTCCCACACCACCAGAAAAAAAAAAAGAAAATAATTCTTTTCCCCCCAAGCATCCCCAATGACTTAAAACTATCTCACATTGGTAGTTTAGCCCCCACAACACTCAAGACCCCCACACACACCTCAAACCCCTTAAAAAAAACTTTTACAATAGCCAGAAATGAAACTACTAGTGACATAACACCAGTTACAGTTGCATCAGGTGCACTGGTATGGCCTTCCAGGGGATTGTAGGGATGGATGATTGTCTTCATTCCCTTTGCAGTTGCTCACCCATTCTGTATTTGTTTTCTTAATATGACCATTGCATACTATTAAAAAAAAAATGTGAGTATGCATTCTGAACTAGGACTGGAGCCACTCTAGCCTTCCTTTAAAGATATGTATATTACTGAGATGAGCACGAGCCCCTATTATTGTTGTTGTTATCATTTATTTATATAACACCATCAGTGTATATGCTGTTTTACATGAATGGTTTACAATTGTTAATTTGACCGCTCCCTGGCTTCAGGCTTACAATCTAAAGAGACATGAAACAGAATGAAAAAGAGATGGCAGTGTGTGTGTGTGTGTGTGTGTGCATTTAGGAGTAAGTCCAGAAGATGTTGGCTATTTTGTCTCCTTGAGAGGCCGCAACAGTGGCAATTGGGATGGAGAGAGAGCCTCCCATCCGCTGCTGGGCCTAGGCGATAGAGCTGTGCCTACCTGTTTTTCTCTCCCCCAAGCCTGCAGCAGTGGCAGTTGAGATGGAAGGAGGGCCTTTCATTAGCTGCTGAAATCAAGGCCAGATGGTATAAAATAAGATGCTATTGATGATACATGGATGCCACAAGTTTTTCATAACAGAGAAAAATAGTACTCATACTATGGTTGATGGAAGCTGAAATTCTTCACAGCAGTGGTATATTGGTTACCCAGTGTACACCAGGACATTGTTTCATGGATGAATAAAGCTTCTCTAGAAGATTGCATTTGCCAGCTCCCCATCACATGAGACTAAAGGTGTGATCCCAGGAAGAGGTTTAAACAGCAGAAATCCTTACTGTGCAGAAACAAGCTTCAGTCCCTGATTCCAGAAGCTCTGGGAAAGGAGAAGATCCCACCCTTCAAGCTCTCACTGAAAAGCCATAGTATCATCTTGTTTTATCTACTGAATTGCCATGCTGAGGGTACATAGTGCAATGTGACTAACTTGTCCATGCTAAACTGAAGCTGTGCAATAATATTCTATGCAGTGTACAAGTTCACTGATAAGAAGGACTCTGTGTATGTATAGGGTCACATTGGAAGTGGTAAACTGCTGGGACTCCCTGATGGATGGTAAGTAGGCACAGGCACTTGCTCTTGCAGGTAGGTAAGTAGCCATAGGATTCAGACATGGGATATTGTAAGTAGCCAAAGGATCTGGCTCACAAAAATGGTATGAATCCAATCAGGACCTGGCCTAGGAAGTGTTGTTAGTATTCACAAAATCCAGTCCAGAAGTTGGTAACTAGCCCCAGGTTCCAGTCCTGGGGGATGGTAAGTTGTCAAAGGATTCCTTCTAGATTCTGACACTTACCGGAAGGTTCTTGATTAGACTCTCCTTTTCACCCTAGCACCACAGTGTTCACATCTACCATCCTGATCCCTAACTTCCCTCTCAACTCACAGGCAAATGGGATTCTGGAGCAGTCATGGAGACCCCTCACTTACCATCTTGGAATGCACTCACCCAGTGCCATGGATGATCCAAAGCATATTCTTCTGGGTCAGTTTCAGACTTTGTGGCCATATTATCCTTTAAACGGTTGTCTGGTCTGCCACTCTGCCTGCCATCTGTGCCCTGTTGCTCTGTTTCTCAGCCTGGTTGGGCCAAGCTGCCTTATCTCTTATGTAGCCAGCCTTTTGGACAGCTTTCATCTCCCCCAAGACTTTCCTGAGCTAAGCTGCTGGCTGTCAATGCAGCACACATGGATGAACTCAGCAACATTAACTGCCTAGGCCAGCAGTCCTGATGGGTCTATAGCAGTAGCAGCAGCAACATCGATGGAATGCCAGCTCCCCATACTTTCAGTAAGTACTGCCCATCCACACCTCCAAAATGTAATTGTCAATTATTGACTAAAGTGAGAACTAATGAGTTATTATGGGGGACTTTGGGGTTCACTGGACAGGGTCAAGACAGATCTCAGGGGAAGAGACTTTATGGCTAGAATGGAGAAATGAAATTTCACAGACTTCTTTTACCCCATTGTTTTGTTCTTCCTTGAGCTCCCTTTTGGTGTTCTCCTGCTCGAGAACACACTCATTGTCACTTCTAAAACCACAAAATGAAGACCTACAGTCTTATGAGTTCAACACAGGGATGCAATTCTTCATTAAATTTCTTCCCAAAGGTAGCAATGAGTAATGTCAGCATTTTTTCCTCTCTGTTATGAGAAAGTCTTAAAAAAACATGTAGTTTTTGAAGGCTATTCACATTTGGGACTTACTCTGCAAGAATATCCCACATGGTTGTTTGGCTCAGAAATCAACATTTTCTATGCAGGAAACAAAATTTTCTGTGCATATTAATTCTTGTGGGGAAATGCTCTTTTCTGCACAGAAAATGCTGTAATTGGGGATTTAGTCTGTGTAAATGTGAAGTCGAAGGCTTTCACAACCAGCATCCATAGATTTTCCTTGGTTTTTTTCCAGGCTGTGAGGCCGTTTTCTGGAATAGTTTCTTTCTGATGTTTCACCTGCATCTGTGGCTGGCATCTTCAGAGGATGGTTGGGTAGGAGTGTATGTGGAGTTTATATGCTGTGAACCCCTGTTGGGGAGTATATGTAAATTTGTGTAATTGAATGGTTAGTTTCTGGGTATAGAAATGCAAGGCTTGTTAGTGCCTATTTGGCTAATGGTTGGTTGATGGGCCATTATCTGCTGGAATTTCCCCTGTCCCTGTCTCACAGCCCGGAAAAAAAACAAGGAAAATCTAGTCTGTGTAAAATTCGCACATGGTTGATGCACATAGAAAACAGCATTTTCTGAGTGAAAAACAGGATTTTCTGCACAGAAATTAATATTTTTCTGTTGAAATATTATTTTCCACAAAGAAAATGCTGCTTTCTATACAGGAAATGCTGCAATTGGGAATTTATTGTGCGTAAAATTCACACATAGTTGATTTGCATAGAAAACCATTTTCTGTGCAGAAAACAGCATGAAATATTATTTTACATGCAGAAAAAAAACCTGTTTCTTATGCAGAAAATGCTGATTTCTGCTCAAAACAAAAACGTGCAATTTTGCACAGAATAAGTCCTGAACTGCAAAGATTCTCTTTAGTCAAGGATTCTTCTCATCACAGATTATCAGTACTCGAAAAACTTTTATTTTACCATTTTCTGAATATTTTCTAATATTCTTTCCATCCCTAGTTCAGCAACATCATTTTTATTTCCCCTGCATTACTTTTTTTAAACCTCCTTTTCTGATGAAGTAGTCAGTGAACTAAGCTAATTTATTTTTATTTTATATTTTGGCCTAATACAGGTATCACAGAGTCATAATGTCATAGAGTTGGATGGGTACTCATAGGCCATTGAATCCAGACCCCCACTCAATGAATGGTTTTCTGGTTATCACCAATGTATATTTTGGATTTTATTCTTGTTTGTTTTTTAATGGTCAACACTGTTGTTCCTGCATGAGTTCAAATATGTTAGTGTGACATGGAAAGGCTTCTTACCCCTTACTCTGTTAGAACCAACTTACCAATTGTTTAGTTCCCATGCCAAAGAAACAAACAAGCAAGTTGAGCAACAGCAAATTAGCAGTTAACACATTTTTCTTGCTTACTGTTTCCAAGCTTCATTATAGTTGTTAGGAGTATCAAAATTAGTAGCCACATTATTCTCATCCACAATGTATCATATGCTACTGTTGTGCACCTTCAAGTCTATTCATACTTATGGCGAATCTAAGGCTAACCTCTCATAGGGTTTTCTTGACAAGATTTGTTCAGAGGAGGTTTGTCTTTGCATTCCCCTCAGGCTGAGAGAGTATGACTTGCCCAAGGTCACCCACTGGGTTTTCATGGATGTGTGGGAATTAGAACCCTGGTCTCCAGAGTTGTAGTTCCATGCTAAGACCACTACCCTGCATTCACAAATTGGGGCATAAAGAAAATGATATGTATTATATATAAAAATAGTTTTGGGGGAAAATGTTAGGTTCAGGGTTGGTTTGTTTGTTTACAAGAGGTTAATACATAGTAGGAAGCCTGCACAAATGAATAACAATTTCTTTAAGCAGATCTGTTTTGATTGTGTCTAAGAGATTATATATAAATCTGCAAAGATTTTTTTGGTTAACTTTTAAAAATGGACTTTCTGATAATCATTTCAATTCTGGCAGCAACAAACAGGGTTATTCTTGAAAGCACATCCTCTTCCCCCTCCCCCTCATTTGGTTTCAAAAGATGCCATTTAAAAAAATAATTCATGTCAAAATCATCCAAAAATGGACCTAGTGCCAACAGTTCATTAGTAAAGATAGAGAGAAAAACAAAACCAACATTTACAATGAATGTAGCTAGTGATGGACTTGTTTCAACTCAGAAACTCAGCCAGTGAGTTAATTTGGCTGTCAAACAAAGTGCATCAATAATAGAAGAAGGCCAATTTTGTAACAGAGAAGTTTCAACATGCTATTATTGCTATAGGTCCCAGTTTGGCACTTTCCCTTTGTGATTTTCCAATACCTAGCATTTTACACATTCTCCTTGTCTCTAAATACTCCAAAGAGTGCTTGCTGATTCCCACAGGTGATTCATTTACATTTTAAACCATGCCATTAGGTACTAATGCTCATTGAGATGCAAACATTGCTTGAGCATTTTAAGGCTACCATAATAATAGACTCAACAAACATTCAAAAGCAGGTGGTCACAGAGATAATGCAGTGCATGCAAGGTAATATTTCAGTCTCCTGGTACAAAATTGTTACTATATAAATGCATGTGTCTCTTCTGGGAAGCAGATTTTAAAACTTAATAAACCACAATTGTGATCACAATTATAGCACATGGACATGGGTTGCCATCCACTAAGGAGATTATCAGATGTGGAAAAAACTGCATCAAAAGATCGCGATGAGAACAGGAAGGGGCGAAATTATCAGATGACATCTTTCAATGCTCCGGAGTCATAGCACGGGCATCAGTAAGGTGTCCCTTTTTATATATAGGTGGCTCGTCTCCATCAATACAAAATGGAAGCCTTATCTGTGGCAGCGCTACACCCCTGGAATGGCAGAAGGATGCAGGCATCTGGTAAGGTCACCCTTTCTGTTCTTGTAGCAATCTTCTGATGTGGTTGGGAACATGATTTTTGGCATGTTTCCCTGCATCTGATAACCTCTTAAGTATGTTGAGTTTCTCTAGCGTGCTGCTCAAGATCATGTGGAAAAAAAACGCATCTAAAGATCATGATGAGACAGGAAGGGGTGAGATTATCAGATGACAACATCCTCCAGCTTTCCAGGGGCATAGTGCAGGCATCAGTAAGCCATCCCTTTTTATTAGTGACCTGTCCCTATCAATGCAAAAGGGAAGCCTTGTCCATGGCAATGCTATTCCCCCAAAATGGCAGAAGGACATGGGTGTCTGTTAAGATTGCCCTTTCTGTTCTTATAGCAATCTTCTGACATGGTTGGAAATGTGATTTTTTTGGTGCATTCCCCCTGTGCCTGATAATTCTCATGTCTAATCCAAAATGTTATGATTCAGTGACATGACGGAAGCAACCATTCCATGGGTGCAAAGGCATACACTCAGAAGCTTGCTCCCTGTTTGTAAAAGAAAGGGTAGGTCCAGAAAGCAAAGCCACTTCACAAGCTACATGGTGCACTAAATCCAGGCAAATATAGTATGACACCCATTACCATGGGAGAGATGTTCCCTGACTTACCATGGCAATATGAAACCATGGATAATCGTGAATCCTATTGAAATGAATGACTTCTGGCCCATTTTCTGATGGAAGCATATGACAGAATCATGCTGAAGGACCTAGAAAATGCCTAGAAAAGGCATACTTTTTTCAGATGTGGGTAAGTAGAACCACAGACAGGACCGGTTTAAGGAATTTTGGGAGTCCCTGCAACAGTTTATTTTGGGGGCCCCATATATTTATCTCAGTGTCCAGAAAAGCTATATACCAGCAAAGTATAAACAGCAAAGTCTGGGAAGGTAGCCAACTGTTAATTAGCTCACAGGAATGCAAACACAATCAAGCAAATATTTAGTCCAGTAACACAATCCAAAAAGTCAGGGGCTTATAGCAGTCAGTCAGTATGGGTCCAAAACAAGTCCATGGGTCAACAGAAGCAGGCAGCATAGTAGCCCTGTCTGAAGTGGTGGGTTTATATCCATGAAAGCTCATGCAAAAATAAAAAAAAATCTAGTCTTACAAGGCCTTTAGCTTCTCTGCCAAAGCTTGCTCGTGCCTCACCAAACTATAAATCCCAGGATTCCACAGGAAGGAGCCATGGAAAATACAGTAATTCAGTTTCAGTCTGGATTATTTCTGTAGTGTGGATTTGGCCTTAACAGTTCTTTATTTCCTTTCCCCACACTTCTTTCTTTTTTGACTGTTGTAAGATTGTCTTACAATAGAATGCTATGTGTATCTGTATCTCCAGGCTGACAAAACCATCCCAAGAATGTGATTGGTGTAAAGGTTTTGAGGGAACTTGTAAAACTTTGCAATTGAGGTCTATAAAAGCTTGCTTGGCCCTGAAAGAGGTGGTTTAAGTCCTCATTCACCCACCAGCCTTTCTCTCAAATCTCCCCTCTCCTCCTGGCTCATGCAGACAAGCAACTCATTCCCTCTCCAGAAGCCTCCAACTGCTCCAAATCAGTACCACAAGTCTCTGCAAGCAACTGCAAGGAGCCCAGCCACTCCAGCCAGCACCAGCAACTTAAATAACCACCCACCCCACCTGCATGGCAGCCCCTCCACATGACCCCCCATGGGCCTGGAGCATTCACAGTCACTCACCCACCAGCCTTTCTCTTGAATCTCTCCCCTCCTCCAGGCTTGTGCAGGCAAACAAGTCCATCCATCTCCAGCAGGCTCCAACTGCTCCAACGTAGTGCTACTGCCCTGCCCCCACCTGAGGAGGAGTCAGGGGGGCTGCATGATGGGAGCCCCTGCACAATGGGGGCCCCTGTGCCTGTGGGTCCTTTGGGTGCTTTAAACCGGCTCTGACCACGGATATGGGTCCTGCAGCTATGGGGGTCTTACTGTATGTTACAGTTAAGCTATCCCTTTCTGATGTTTTTATCTATATTGAAGAGTCCCTTTCAGACAAATTATTATTACTGTAGTTGTTTCATTCATTCATACCCCACTTTTCTCTCCATAATGAGACTCAAGGCAGCTAACAGCATTGTTTTAAAAAATTACAGATTAAACTATACAAAAGCATCAATAAAAGTAAAACTCTAAACATTTAAAAAGCAATAAAGTTAACATTAAATATTAAAAACATTAAAATACATTGTTGCATACAACCCTTAAAAATAGCACTGCACAGCATTAAAAACCTACCTGTCAGTTTCTAAAAGCTTGATGGCATAAAAAGGTTTTTGCTTGTTGGTGGAAGTAGAGCAAGGACGAGGCCAGTATGGTCTCTATAGGGAGGAAGTTCCAAAGTCTGGGAGCAGCCATCAAGAAGACTGCTTGTTCCCATCAAATGAACCCGAGAAGATGATGGAACAGAGAGAAAGGCCTCTCCAGATTATTTTAGAGCTGTAGTCTCTCTTTCTCTCTCTGATATTTAAAGATATGTGAAACACTGTTTTCAACTTATTATCTTTGAAAACATTGAATTGTTTAGTTTAGTTTAGTTTAGCCAGATACCACATTGGTGCATTGGGGAAGTGGCAAATGAAACAAATTTAAACAATACTAGCTATACCCAGTGTAACATACAATGATATCTATATGTATAAAATGCCAGATGTGCTCCCCGACACCACCAGACGCATGCCCCTACACTGTCACTGTGTGCCCCCAACTGCCAAACACAATCCCCCATGCCACCACCATGTGCCCCCATGTTGCCACATGTGCACACCACGTGTGCCCCCATGCCACTACTGTGTACCCTCACAGCATGTCAGATGCATGACCCTATGACGCCACCATGCACCCCATGCTGCCAGATGCACACCCCCCACGCTGCCACACACCGCCCCACACCACCAAACATGCACCCCACACACACCACCAAATGCATCCCAGGTGACTGCCACCTGCCCCCCATGCTGCCACACATGTGCTCCCACAATGCCAGGCACTTCCTCTCATGCCCATGCCACAATGCCCACCATGCCACCATGCACACGCCCCCACATGCCCCCAATGTGCATCCCTGCATGCCACCACACACCCACGCTGCCAAAAACTCAACCACACCCATGCTACTCATGCCCACACCCACCATGCATGCAACAGAGAGCCCACCTGCTGCCTCCATGTTTAGAAAGGACTTAAACATCCACATTTTTCCACCCCCAGTGTGCTGATTGGCTGCCTAACAGAGAATTTTGATTGATTGGTAAGTTTCCTAAGCAGCCAATCAGCACACTGGAAAAGGCAACATACCCAAGAGGATTATATATTAAGATAGGTTTTCCTTTCATTGTCAGATTATGAAAATTAAGAAGATACATAAAATATACAATGCAAAATAAAACATCTTAAGTAACAACTTAAAAAGAAAGACAAGCAATCAAACAAGAGTACTCATCAGACAAACATATATTATATATTATATTACATAATAGGGATAGGAAGAATATTAGAAAATATTGATGTAATAGATGAAAAATTAAACCCTGATGTGGAGAATCCTGGATAAATGAGAATCTTTGCAGTTAATAGGACTTATTCTATGTGAAAAATGCACATTTTTAATGTAGAAAATGACATTTCATTTGCAGAACACATTATTATTTGAGCGGAAAAAAATCTGCTCAAAGGATGCACGTTTTGTGAAGAAAGGGCTATTGTGTCTGCACAGAACTCCACAACTGTTTTTGCATGTTTTTTTTCTTTTTGTTTCATATTGAGGGGTTTTTCTTAAGGTTGACTTCCAGCCCAAACAGCTCTGCAGCTGTTGCGAAGCAGGATGTTAGGTGCTACAGAGCTGCTTCTGTGGGGCAACAAGGGCAGCATCATCAGCGAAGGGCAACTCACAAACTAGATGCTTTAGAGTCTTTGTGTGAGCCCTCAGGAAGTCAACCTTAAGAAAACGGAGGTTATTTACCAGCCTGCACCACAGGACGAACACCATCATCCCCACATTGCCGTCAGCAAATCTGTGCTTAAGTCCGTTCAGCAGTTCACCTACCTGGGTAGCATCATCTCCTCAGATGCCAAGATTGACAAAGAGATCGATCACAGATTAGCAAAGGCATATAGTGCATTTGGAAGACTTTTTACAAAAGAGTCTGGAGTAATAAACACCTGAGGCAAAGGACAAAAATCAGTGTGTATAGAGCCATTGTACTGTCTATTCTCCTTTATGGATCTGAAATATGGGTCACCTATTGCCACCACTTACGACTCCTCGAATGCTTTCATCAGTGCTGTTTACGCACAATACTAAATATACACTGGACTGACTATGTGAAGAATATTGCTATCCTTGAGCAAGCAGGGATCACCAGCATTGAGGCCATGATATTGAGAACACAGCTGCACTAGACAGGGCACATTTCTAGGATGGAGGACCATCACCTCCCAAAAATAATACTCTACGGTGAACTCGCCATGGGTCAGCGTAAGAGGGGCGCTCGAAAAAAGTGATACAAAGACTGCCTGAAACAACATCTCAGGCTTGGCCAAATTGATCACAAACAATGGTCCACCATAGCCTCACATCGGGAGGCATGGAGACACACTATCCACAATGCTGCAGCCTTATTTGAGAACTCAACAAGTCTTGAAGAGAAATGACAACGCAGAAAGAATCACAACCTGGAAACATCACCCAAGGAGACCTTCTGCTGTGCTTTCTGCAACTGGACTTCTTTATCTTGGATTGGCCTTTTTAATCATCAGCGTGCTTGCAGAAAGCGCAGGATGAGTCCTTCCTGAATCTTCGTTTGTGAAGAAAAGCCAGAGAGTTATTGAGGGGGTTGTTTGTTTGCAAGGTGAATAGTCCTGAAAAACTGTATAGAGCGGAATAAAACAGCAAAATTATTCATTATTTCCTGTGAAAATGAAATTTACAAAGATTTACATCTCTATATGTATGAGAAAAAGAGAGAACATTATCTTCATTTAAGTGAAAATAATACAATGCTTGCATGCTATCTTGATGTTTTATGTTCCAGTGCTTTCTAAATGAACCCAATCTTTTTATGAATTTATCTTCTCTACAGCTTTCTTCACATCATTTATGATAAGTAAAATTAGCCAAAACAGCAACCATCCCTGACATGTTCACTTTATTCCCTATTTACTTGTCTAGCTGTTTTAAGTAACCTGATAGTTAATTCTAAATCTTCCTCATTAACAAGATCTGTTATATATCCATCAGTGCCACTTTTGGTTTAAGATGATATCACACCAGTTCAATAAACTCATTTTTATTCAGAGTTTTGAGTTATATATGTATATTTACTATCTTTGCTTGTATATATAGTATAAAGATTTTCTCTAGGCATTGCTCTCTGTGAGACATAAATAAGTAATAAAATATCCCTGATGTATATTTTAACATTTTGGGTTGAATTTATATAAAATCATGCATATTGCATTATGAATGTGAATCAATAAGCATTGGAGACACACAGGTTTCCGTTTTAAAGGCACACACTCTTAATTTAACACATGTGTTAAAAAGCACACTTCCTGACAATGTGGTCTAACAGGCTAAGTAATAAATTGATGATTTAGTCATTGGACAAAAAGTGGGCTATTGGTGATAGATAAGTTGCTTGAGCAAAATGTCAAATCCACTTAAAGTACTAGCACAGCTCTCATGTAACCTGGGAATATGAATGATCATTTTATCTTTCTGTTCTCAGTCCAAAGCCATACATTAGTCTTCACTAAATGTAATAACTTTTGGCTATTTAGCATTACATGACTGACTAACTTTGGGCCTCAGACTGGCCTGTTCCTTCCACTTGTTGCCAAAATTTGTGTAACAGTACTTTTGTGAATTAGGACTTTGAATATTTAGGAGTGGGTCATCTGCCTCCCAGAGGCAACATGGATAGAAGGTCCCCTTGTTCTTCTTGTTGCTATTGACTGGTTGTACCTAGAGGCTCTGGCTTTCAATTGTATTATATACTAAAATAAACAATTTAGTTCCTAAGAAGCTATGTCTGTTCTTAATGGCTGCCAGAGAATAAGACTGAATTTCTGAATCTTACAATGACTGCCATTCTTCTCCCGTATGCTCAAGGGAAGGAGAAGTTTCCAGGTTTTCAGCAAACAATAATATGTCATTTCATTTCCAGTTTATTTATGTATTACGTTCAAATCCTGCCTTTCTAGTTTAAAATATGGTCAAGTCACCAACATCATTAAAAAGTGATTAAAAATAAAACAATTAAAACCACTGCAAAAAATACAGAATAAAACTATGAAAATCATGTGCTGAGTGTTAAAAAAGAGTGGATGGCTATTGTCAATGAATCTGAATTTTTGAAAGGATGCTATGTCGAGTGCCTGCAACCACAACTCTTAGACAAGGATGCTTCTTCTGTGGTGGTCAGTACCCACTGGCAAATTAATGGGGACAGATTCCTACCATCCTTCCAAAGAGCGAGGCATGAGAGCTAGTCTTCCAGGGGAACTGTAAGGATACCTGAAAGGAATGCCATGATTATTAAAAGTCAACATGGGTTTCTCAAAAACAAGTCATGCCAGGCTAATCTTATCTCTTTTTTTTTTTTTTGCTAAAGTTACAAACTTGGTAGATGAAAGGAATGCTGTGCATGCAGATTATCTTTATTTCAATAAGGCCTTTGACAAGGTCTCCCATGATATCCTTGCAAAAAAGTCTACTAAAATATGGCTTAGACAATGCAGCTGTTAGGTGGATTTGTAACTGGTTGACCAACTGAACCCAAAGGGTAGTCACCAATGGCCCTCTTTATCCTGGAGAGAAGTGACCATTGGGGTGCCACAGGGTTCTGTCCTGGACCCAGTGTTTTTCAACATCTTTACCAATGACTTGGATGAGGAAATAGAGGGCATGCTTATCAAGTTTGCAGTTGACACCAAATTAGGAGGGGTAGCTAATACCCCAGAGGACAGGATCAGAATTCAAAATGACCTGAACAGATTAGAAAGCTGGGCCAAAAACTAACAAAATGAATTTCAACAGAGAGAAATGTAGGATACTACACTTGGGCAGTAAAAATGAAATGTACAGATATAGGATGGGTGACACCTGGCTTGATGACAGAACATGTGAAAGGGACCTAGTACTCTTATGAATTTATCAGACCAGGCAAATATGACATCATAACAATACCTAATGAACATGAAAGAGTGCACATATCAGATTATGTCATCCTTTCACAATCATGTATTGTGAAAAATCTGTTCTATTTTATTGATGGACCAAGCCATCAATAGTTCTCCCATGGTGCTTTGTTGCCAGCACTGCTGGTGTTTGAAACTTTGCACCATTGTGCTCACAGATTTACAGCATCAATGACAGAACACTTCCAGGTGAGTTCGTGACAGCGAGATAGAGGACACTCTTTTTATGAACGTCCCTGGTTTACTTGTGATTTTTAGAGTGTGTTTCTGTGCTTGTGTCTACGTTTTGTGCATTTATTTTGCTCTATCTTTTTAAATTTTGCCACTCTTGCATCTTCTTGCGAGAATCTGTGAGATCTCAACCCTGGAAGTAAGTGGAGCTCCCTTCATGCTCCATTTATGCTGGGGCTGCCTTTCTGATACTGCTAAAAGTAGGTCTGGTGGGGGGTTCTTTTGCCAGCATAAAAATGCTTCAAAACATGCTGGCAAAAGAACATTTATGGAGAGTGGTCAGATAAACTCTTTAGTGGATCACAAGCTGGACCACAACATGAGTCAGCAGTGTGATGCAGCAGCTACAAAAGCTAATGTGATTCTAGGCTGCATCAATAGGAATATAGTGTCTAGATCAAGGGTAATAGTGCCACTCTATTCTGCTTTGGTCAGACCTCACATGGAATACTGTGTCCAGTTCTGGGCACCACAATTTAAGAAGGATATGGACAAGTGGAACCCTCCAGAGAAGGACAGCCAAAATGGTGGGAGGTCTGGAAGCCATGCCCTGGGAGGAACGACTTAGGAAACTGGGTATGTTTAGCCTGGAGCAAAGAAGGTTAAGAGGTGACATGATAGCCATGTTTCAATATTTGAAGGGATCTCATACTGAGGATGGAGCAAGCTTATTTTCTGCTGCACCAGAGACTAGAACACAGACCAATGGACTCAAATGAGAGTAAAACAGATTCCACTTAAACATTAGGCAGAACTTCCTGATGGTAAGAGCTATTTGGCAGTGGAGCACACTGCCTCAAAGTGTGATGGAGTCTCCTTCTTTGGAGGTTTTTAAGCAGAGCCTGGATGGCCATCTGTCAGGAATGCTTTGATTGGGTATTCCTGCATGGCAGGAGGTTGGACTAGATGGCCCTTGTGGTCTCTTCCAACTCTATGATACTAGGGTTCTACCTAAATAAGTGGATGGCAGACAAGAAGGAGGTCTCACACACACAATGGAAGCAATGCTGCCCTTGGGGAGGAGGATTTGAAATTCATTGGACTTAAATTCCAGCCACTGAACCTCCTCCTCCTCACCTTAATCATCCTATTCCCACAAGACTTGCTCAGAACCCTTTGCCTTCCTCTGAGGATGAGAGTCTGTGACTTCCCCAAGATCACCAAGTGGGTTTCCATGGCCAAGTAGGCATTCGAACCTTGGTTTCCAGAGTCATAGTCCACTACACATCCACAAAGATTTCTTGGTCCCAATTTTCTTTAGGTAATGTGAGCTCTCCTTCTCCCAAGCAGCCAGTGTCTCAGCCATGGAGATTGTATTTAAATGTGATTTTAGATAGTTGCTTTTAATTTATATTTGTTTAATATCTTTTTATGGGGCAGGATGGGGGTGGGTGGTGTTTTGGGATTTTTATCTGTATTGTATTTTAATTATTGTAAGCCGCCCCAATTGTTTTAACAGAGGGGTGGGGTATAAATTATTACTATTATTATTATTATTATTATTATTATTATTATTATTGCAGAGGGACTGAAACCCAGCACACCTAATGTCTTAGTTTGCTTGTCAACCCTGTGGTGTAAAGTTTCAAACAACAGCTTAGGACTTGGTCTGAAAAAAGTTCAGGAAACCATTTCAGATGTTAACTCTGTATTCAATGAACAATTGCCTGTCAGTTCTGAATAAGAAGATGGGGAACTTCCAGAGGGGAATCAGTCCACAACTATTACTCTTTATTGGAGGATTTTGAAGCCAAAATTTTCCACTTCCAGAATCTTTTCTCACCAATTATGTTCTAAACTGGCCACAGCTACTTAACTAAATGCAGTGTGCAAACAAGAATCAAGGAACATGAGAGACACTGCAGACTGGGCCAACCAGAAAAATCAGCAGTAGCAGGAATGCTGTGATCACTAAAAGTCAACATGATTTCTCAAAAACGAGTCATGCTAGACTAATCTAATCTTATCTCTTTTTTTAAATATAAAGTTACAGACTTGATAGATGAAGGAAATACAGTTGATGTAGTGTATCTTGATTTCAGTAATGCTTTTGACAAGGTCCCCCATGATATTCTTCAAAAAAGTTAGTAACCTGCGGGCTAGAAAATGCAACTGTTAGGTGACTGGCCAAACCCAAAGCCTAATCACCAATGGCTCCTCTTCATCCTGGAGAGAAGTGACCAGTGGGGTGCCACAGGGTTCTGTCCTGGGCCCAGTGCTATTCAACATTTTTATCAATGACTTGGATGAGGGAATGGAGGATATGTTTATCAAATTTGCAGATGACACCAAATTAGGAGGGATAGCTAATACTCCAGAGGAGAGGATCAGAATTCAAAATAACCTCAACAGATTAGAAAGCAGGCCAATACTAACAAAATGAATGTCAACAGGGAGAAATGTAGGATACTACACCTGGGCACTAAAAATGAAAAGCACAGATATAGGATGGGTGACACCTGGCTTGAGGGCAGTACATGTGAAAAGGATCTAAGAGTCTTAGTAGACCACAAGCTGAACATGAGTCAGCAGTGTGATGCAGCAGCTAAAAAAGCCAATGCAATTCTAGGCTGCATTAATAGGAGTATAGTATCTAGATCAAGGGAAGTAATAGTGCCAGTGTATTCTGCCTTGGTCAGATCTCGTCTGGAATACTGTGTCCAGTTCTGGGCACCACAATTCAGGAAGGATATGGATAGGATGGAACATGTCCAGCGGAGGGCGACCAGGATGGTAGGTGGTCTGGAAGCCATGCCCTATAAGGAACGGCTTACGGGGCTGGGCATGTTTAGTCTGGAAAAGAGAAGGTTCAGAGGGAACATGATAGCCATGCTTAACATTTGAAGGATGTCATACTGAGGATGGAGCAAGCTTGTTTTCTGCTGCTCCGGAGATTAGGACATGGAACAATGGGTTCAAATTACAGGAAAAGAGATTCCACCTAAACATTAGGAAGAACTTCCTGACAGTAAGAGCTGTTCGGAAGTGGAATGCACTGCCTTGTAATGTGGTGGAGTCTCCTTCTTTGGGGGTTTTTAAACAGAGGCTGGATGGCCTTCTGTTGGGAATGGTTTGATTGTGTATTCCTGCATGGCAGGGGATTGGACTGGATGGCCCTTGAGGTCTCTTCCAACTCTATGACTCTATGATTCTATGACTCTATGATTCTATGAAACTGACACAGATTAAAAAACTCTGAGGATCAACCCCAGGAATCTTTGAAGTTTTTTCCCCCAAAATGTTTCCACCTCTAACTCAGTGGTTTCTTTTCCTAAGTATTTCTCATCAATCTGAACTGGGAACATCTAAGTCCATACATGGGAGAAAGCAACAAGTGGAAGTCTCAGGATGATACAGTACCTTTCTTTTTCCAAGTACCCAGAAAAACACCACAGGGTAGTCTGCCGTAAAACACTTCCTTGACATAGGGGCCATTGAAAATACTTCCTATGAAATCATCAATGCATTTTCCCCTGTTCTCAGTTATGAATGCTACATTATGAATGCCCCATCTTCTCTTCCTATCACAAACATCTGGTGAGAAAAATAGTGGAATAGCCACAAGAGGCAGGTTCTCCCTAGCAATAGGGCTGATAGGCATGTTTAAATAAGACAAAGCACTAAACCAACATTAGGGAAGCTGTGACCCTCCAGATGTTGATGGACTCTCATTCCCATCAACTCCTAGCAGCATGGCTAATGCTAAAGGAAAATGGAAGTAGAACTTCATCAGCATCTAAGGAGTCACAACTTCTCCAACTCTACTTTATATTAAGAGTTTTGCATTTTCAGAAGTGCAGTCACTGAAATTTGCAGGACTCTTTCTCAGCAACCACTGCAAGTATATGGGTAATATCTTAAAATAGGTTTGATGCCATCTCCATTGTGTGAACTATTTTCTTTTATGTTAAGCAAGCTGATGTAGCTGACAAAATAGCTTTCTATGTGGAAATCCAACATTTAAAAAGATAACAAAACTAATTATTTTTATCAGAAATTTTATTCCCATTAGCATTTTTATGCTGATTTTCTAGACTAAATTAGCACTTGCAGTAAGACAAATGGATCATTTATCAGTATCAAATGAGCTGTACTTAAGGCAGGGATCAGCAAAATCTGGCCCTGGGGCTACTTTCAATCCTCCAAAGCTGTTTAAAAAAAGCTGTTGACCGCTACATTTCCAGACCACCATTTTATTGCCAAAAATGGAGAATTGTCTTTCCTGGGGACCTTTCACATTACAGCACTAAGATTCCACTTTTATTGTCAAGGCAACATCCCATGGAATCCTGGGGTTTTCAGTTTAGAATTCTCAGCCAAAGATCTCACTAAACTAAATATCCCAGAATTCCATAGTATGTAGCTAAAGGCAGTTAAAGTTGAATCATAATGTGATAATTGTGTAGTGTGAAAGAATCTTAAATAGGTTGCAACTTACATTGTTTAACAGTTTAAAAGTACCATTTTTGAAAACCAGAATTTCTGGGCAGTTCTTTCCCCTGCCCCCACCAATTTTTTTCTTCAGCAATTTGAGCTGTCTTTGTGCCCATGGAAGGCCCCGGGGATAGGAAATTGGCTATTGGAGCCACCACAGATTCCCACTGCCTATAGGGATATAAGGAATAAGTTTCTTGGTTTTGATGAGAAAGGGTCCTTGATGAGAAAGAGTGTCTTGACTGTTGCAAGATTCCCATCGCCTTTGTTTTTCAACTGGGGCTTCTTTTTCTAAAAAAAAAAAAAGTTTGTGCAAAAGGTTACAACATATGTAATAACTACTGTAATATTCCCAATGAGGAGAGAGCTTTTGAAAACATATGTAATAACTATTGTAATTTGCCCAATGAGGAGAGAGCTTTTGAAATGTTTCATTCTTGAATACAAACATTAAATATACAAAGACCTATTGTTGTCCCAGGCTGCTGCCACAGTGTAGAAATAATGCCGGTTGATACCATTTTAATTGCCATGGCTCAGTATTATGGTATTCTGGGATTTGTAGTTTTGTGATATATTTAGCCTTATCTGTCAGAGAGCTCTAGTGCCGCAACAGACTACAAATCCCAGGATTCCGTAGGATGAAGCTATGTTAGTTAAAGTAGTGTCAAACTGCATTATTTCTGAACTATGTCAACAGCCCTAGCTGCTCAGCACATTAATGTGCAACATGCATGTTACATCAAGAAAACCCATGAGGAATATACTACACTCACACTGCTAGGTACACTCTGATCCCGCCTCAGTGAACCAAATTAAAATTACTCCAGTGGTCATGCCATCTCTCCAGGAAGCTCCCATTGAAAGTTGAAAATGGGAAGAAGAGTGCAATATAATGGTATTTTCTGTAAAATTCCAAGGGCTGGCACTCCTGGGAGTCCCCATCAATCATCTTTTTAAACATCTTGTCATGGGAGGAACTCCACAGTCTATTACAGCTGAGTGGTTGTTGTTACTGCTGGTAACACAGCCAGAGCAGATGTCTAAAGAAGCTGTCATTGGAATGGTGTCCATGTATTCAGTGGAGCACCTGAAATTTATTCTTGTTTTGTTCTTCTAACACTGCAGACTTTATCAGACCACCCTCCATTAATGTTTTTTTTGCCGGCATATTTTGTGACATTTTTATTCTGACAAAAGAATCCTCTCCCTGACACACCAGACCTTACCTTACTTATGTTCAAAGGCATTCCCAGCACTAATAGAGCAGGAACAGAGCTCCATTCACTTCCTGGTTCCAGATCTCACAGATTCTCGCAAGAAGACATGAGCCCAGCAAATTAAAAAAATAAAGGAAAAAAAAAAACAAAAATGTATGCACAAGCACAGAACCACACTTTAAAAATTACAAGTAAATCAGGGAGGTAAAAAAAAAAAAAAAAAAAGAGTGTCCCCTTCCTGGCTGTCCCAATCTCAACCAGAAGTGTTTTGACAATTGACACTATACACTGAGCACAATGGCATGAGGCTTCAAATGCCAGCAATGCCAGCAACAAAACATCATGGCCGATCTATTGATGGCTTGGCCCATCAATAAAAAAAGTACGCTTTATTGACAAGATACTATCACAAAAGGACAATGTCATTTGATATGTGTGCCCTTTCGTGTTAATTAGGCATTGTTATGATGCCATATTTGCCTGGTCTGATAAAGTCCTGGCTCTTCCTGGAGGTCTTGCTTTTATTCTTGACTGGCTTCAGTTTGAGCTGGTCCTCTATTGGTAGATTACTATGTTTGTTCTACCCTTAAAAAAAAAGTCTTTTTCTGAGATGACAAACATTCCTTCCAGACCCATTAGTAATTTCTGGTTTTTAAATCTGCATCTGGATTATTCCCACTATGCATGGATATAGAACATCAGGATGTTATAAAGAGCTTGTTTTAGTGGGATTTTTTTTAAAAAAAATAGAATAGAAAATTAGGTTTGATACCCATCTGACACCCAAGAACAGAGTTCACTGTCCAGCCCCATAGAGCTCCTTCAGCCCTTATATCCAATCAGGGATTAGATATCAAAGACTATTTAAAGCCTAAAAAGGTTTTTCATTGAAATGAGCTCTGGTTTGCAAGCAGATTAGGAAGGCTTTGCATAGGAGTGGTATAGCTAGCACACTAGGAAGGTTTTGCATTCCTGAAGTTATTGCACAGGGACAAATCAGTAAAGTTTCTACCAGGCTCTGCCTACTTTTCCTGTTCTGTGCCCTTGGTGCCACCTACTTCTGGAATATGGCCTCCAAGGCATTTCCTGCATTGTAATTTGACCCCTGGGTTCTGTATACCTACATTCAGAAGTGTTTTGTTAGTAGTCATGTACCATATGGCTTCATGATATGGCAAACACCGCTAAAGCTGATGATTATCAGAGACCAGCATGGACTAAAAAATAATCATTTGGTATCATTTGCATGCATCTGTGAAGGCCATCACACAGGTATTTGGTGTTGACATTTACTAGGGAGGTTTGAGAAGTTCTCTCTTTGCAAATTCATAGATGAATTGAACTAATGGTACTTTCATAGAGCTGCGATGTCCATATCTAATGTTTCATACGCATGGAATTACTTAAATACCTCTACTTCCTCTCAGACTACTGTGGGTGAAAGGACATAATGCTACCCACTAGATTTCTTATTTCTACAGATATTGCTGTGCCCTCCTTAAATGTTTTGACTTTTGATCCAAATTCCCAATTAAATGAATGTTTAAACACTTATTTATACATTTTAAATAATATTTTGGGCAAAACACACACACATATAAACACAGAGACATATATATTGTTAAGTACAGACTGTTATAGGATTTTCAGCAACACATTTGCATATCGATGCATAAAGGGAATGAAATTATGGGTAAATTATTCAAGAATGACATAGACTTGGTTGTTCTTTTAGATAGTGTCTACTTGGAGAGCCCCTTAATTTGAGCGCTTAATCGATGGTCTGGAAGTAGACAGATTTACCTTTCCCTGACATATGTACTTTCTGGTCTTCCTTTTCTTTGATGTTATAATTCAGATCAATTTATTTATTTCAGTTAAATGCTATACCTCTGGTCTGCTCCTTAATAGTTGTTGCTATGCCATACACTCTGTACTCTCCCCATCCCTCGCATAAATTCTTCTAGATGAGGTAGCATTAACTTAATCTCTAGCCTGAACTAAAAGCCACTTTGTGACTAGTACTTTTGAAGTACTTATATTAGTAGCTAAGCCTTATACCTTGTTTTAATGTAGGATAATGATATATTAGCAGTTTTAGTATTTGGAACAACCTTTTGTTCTGAGGGAAAAACATCTTCCAAAAAGGGCAAGAAAGATAATACAATAGATTCATGATTAGCTGGTGTACAGCCAGCATAAAAATAAAATAAAGTTCAGTTACTAATGGTTTATTGCCCATGACTAATTGGCTAAAATTTGTCTGTGAATACAGCATTTTGCTACAGTGGTATAAAAGGGGGAAGACAGAAGTTATTTCTGACCCACAAAAAAGGTAAAATAGTGAACGTTTGACAATTTTACATTTTAGGGTAAAACCAGTGCTTTGAAGGTGGTTGAAATGTTTCATAAAAATCATTACTGGGGGCTTTCCCCTTAGTATTTGATTAACATCATGGTATGAGAGAGGAAATATGTTCCCCTCCCCATACACTGTGACTGAGGTCCTCTATAATGTTTATGGAGCTTAAAGCTAAGCCAGTGTCAGTTTGATGCTAGGAGGATGGAAAGTCATTGGCATCACAATCAAAAGCTGCAGTGATGGTGTAGCTGGTGGACCTCCTACCTCCATCCTATCCTTCCCTCACCAACATTGTGGGAACTTGCTGCAAAGCCATGTCTTCCTCTTCCTCCTGCCATAGCTGTTTCACTCATATTCCCAACAAGCTAGCTTTGTGAATGGAGGAATGCATGTGGCCTGAGCTGCCTGTAGAGTGTAGTAAAGACAACAAAGAGGAGACTTAACAGAATAATGTGCTGGTGGGGATGGTGGGGTTGGGGAGATAGGATAGAGTGAAGGTACACCTACATCTGCACATGGAAGTATTGTGTTATGTTGTTATTTGCTGTTGAGTCAGCTTTGATTTGTGGCAACCTTATAACTGTGAGCCCTTCACGAATCCCTGTTATCAACAGCCCTGCTAAGGTGTTGGAAACTCCGGGGCCCTGATTTCCTTGATTGAAACAATCTGCCTGTAATGCAGCCACCCTCTTTTCCTACTGTCCTCCACTTTACAAAGCATTGCTGTATTTTCCAGTGAGTCATGTCATCTCATGATATATCCAAAATACAATAGCCTCAGTGTAATAATTCTGTCTTCCAATGATAATTCAGGCTTGATTTGCTCTGGAACTCATTTGTTTGTTGTTTTGGCAATCCTTGGTATCCATAGTAGGGATGAAAAGAATATTTTAAAAATATTCAAATAGTACTTTTTTTAAAAAAATAATAATGTTTCTTGAGTGTTAAGAGACTGCTGAGAAGAATCCTGGATGAGAATTTTTGCAGTTCAGGACTTATTCTATGCAAAATTTGCACATGATTGTTTTGTGATGGGGAAAAAAAAACATTTTCTGCACAGACATATTACTGTATATACTATATTATTGTTCTGCACAGAAATATTATTTTCTGTGTAGGAAAAGCTGTTCCCTGAACATAAAATGCTGTTTTCTGCATAAAAATTCCATGTCTTCAAAACTTCACAGTCTTCAAAACTTCACAGTTTTAAAAGACTCTTGCAGAGGGAAGGACATTGATAAAATTACTTGTTGCTTCCTTCCAGAAGAATGTTAGAAAATAATAACATCTGGATTACAACTCTCCTCCAGGATCACTCACTGTGTGAGGCTCTAAAAACCCAACTGTTAATGAAAGAGTGATAATTCCTATAATCAAGTAAGGGAAATCTTGATATGTAATTGCATGCTATATGGACATCTTGATTGACCTCCACCATGTGGAAGATTTTATCCAGGCACATGGAGAAAGGACAACACATTGAAAATGAATTGCTGTTTTTGAGGACCTTGAATGAACTGGTATCCAAAGACTGGCTCATGCCATTACCTTTGCCCTGGGTACACTCTCATCTCATGCCCTGCAGTCTTGTTTAAAAGTATGGAAGGCAAGCTCAAAGACTTCATATACAGAAAAAGCAAAATTGAAGAGGATGAGAAAGCAGGCCTTTCCCCACACTGTAATATTTCCCTTTCTCTTTACAGAAAGCAAAACATGAAGGCCAAGTTTGATGGTGGCTGCTGTTAGTGATAACATATCTGCAGCGAGTGGGTTGGTTTCAGGTTGTTTCTATGGCTCCCTTGAACTAGAAGAAGATGTGAAAGGGGCTGGAGAAAGAATAGCATACAAAAAAAGAACACAGACAAAACAAAGCAGACACTGTGAGCAAATACTTGAAAGTGCTTTTGGAAAGAGTAAAAGGAACATTTTTGAACTCAGGCTTTTTCATGTATATCTCTTTTTAAAATGTAACATTTACTAGGGTGGAACTAAACAGAGCACTCAGCATGGGACTGAAGGGAAAATTGCTAGCCTTGCATCAAGTTGTTTACATTTCCTCCAACATTTAAGTAGACAGACCCATGTAATTTCTTGCCTGCCCTAATCTACCTCTTTGGGGCCTATTGGTATTCCTCACATGTGTTCAACAAAGATCTGAGAGGGAGTGGAACCACTGTGCCAAGCCACATCCCCAAATGGCAGCACACTTACTGGCCATATCTTTAGTGGATGCACATTGGTGTTAATGAGAAAGGTACCTATCTTCATACAGCTTTACATGCTGGCGCAATTCTGTTCCCTCTTCCTGCCTATGGGAATGGGTTATTTGCAAAACTCTATTGTGTAGTGCTGAGTGTGTGAGGGGAAATCAATGGCATGGCTGAGTTCAAGTAAATATTTTGAGGAAGATGAGGAAGAATTCAAAACTAGACTCTACTTTCATAGGCACTTGTGAAGGTCACATCTAGCTACCCACCTTGAATTGCATAGATTCAAGAAGGATGTAAAGATATCTCACTAAATCATTCTTCCTCAAGGATACAGGATGCCTCAACACATTGAGGTAGCCTGTCAAAAGTTCTATAACCTTCATAACAGTTCTCCTGCATGAGCAAAAAAATTACGAGTGCTTCCTCTCCCCACCTTTTGAGGTTTCCACAATTTACACAGGTTGGATCTGTATGTTGCTTAAGGTTATGGTATTTGTACCTGTAGTTTGAGGTTTGTTTTGAAGAACCAGCTGAAATTTCCCTCATCCTTGGGCATTCCCTGGGAATTATGTGTGTGGGGGGAATGCACCTTTTCATTCATACCTCTTCTGAAGTTGTTGTTTCACTGTATCTGGAACAATCCAGGGTAAATCCTACTTACTTCTGCTCTAGCCAGTCTTGAAAAGGAGTGGGAGATGACAGTCTCTGTCTGGATGTGGAAGAGGCACCACCACAGACCATCAACAACTGCCTAGTTTGATCTGCCTTTGCATGTTCTGCATCTTTCCTTGTTGGGATCCACTCACAAAGTGTTTCTGTGCAAAATTAGTTTTGTTTTGTGTAACAGGTGCATATCCATACACACATAGCAAGCACAGAAGGATTCGCTAGTTTATCAAAAGACACCCCTCCCAAAAAAACACCTGATATTTCTGATATTTAAAAGTCCATGCAACACAGCTATGCAATTTACACAATTTATACTATTTGTACTTGTGCTGTTTCCACAAAATTTGTGCTATTTGTGAATGGAAAAACTTTCTTGAGATGGACAGAAGATTGTCCCATCAAAGCTGTTGCAAAAAAGTGGAATGAAACAGCATTTTCAGATGAAAATATAAGAGAAAACAAGAGCTAATACCAAACTGAGCAGAAACAACCTCATAATGGAAAAGGAATTCATTAGGTTATTATTTCTCTACAAAAATATCATTGCACATTTTCTGAGACAAGCAATGGGACGGAGAGCATTTTGCCTTGTAAATCTATACTTTTCAGACTTTCAATACATTTCAGTGAAGAAAAGATGTATGCAAATGCATGCATACCTTCTTTAAAAAAAAAACAACAACAACAACTAGTATAGTCCAACCCCCATATTTGTGTTGGAAAAAGTTTTGGCTGTGGTTTAATGAGAGTACCCCAGAAATAACTTAAGGGATATCTTTAAATAAATATTTTATTATTATTGTATTTTTGTATTATTATTTGTATTAATCTTTTATTAATTTTTTTCTTTTCCAAATATGTATAATTGTAATGCGTAAATATAATGTTCATTGGAAAAGAAAAAAGAGTGATTATAGTGTGTTTAGATTAAGAGGAAAAATGTATTAGTGTTAGGATAGATAGCTTTATTTTTGTATTAGTAAGAAAAGAGGAAAACGTTTTTGTTTTTGCATGATTGTTACGTCCTTTTGCGGTCATGTGTATTTTTCAGTAGAATGGTCTTATTCCAATAAAAAAAATTCCTAATCCCCATATTTGCAGGATCCATACCAATAGATTCACTTACCCATGTCTGAAAAAAATATGGTTTCTCTAGGCATCTTCTAGGTCCTCCAGCACAAGTCTATGGTATGCTTTTGCTTGAAGATGACAATAGGAATTGCACTGGAGGACCTAGAAAATGCTGAGAGAAGTATTAGGCATCTTCTAGGTTCTCCAGCACAACTCCAGCACAACTTTATGGTATGCTTGGGCTGGACGTAATTCATTTTAAGGGGGTTCACTGTTATCTGCGGCTTCTGGTAGCCATGGTAAGTCTGGGGATATATCCCCAGTGGACACAGGGATAGTACTGTACTAAAAATGTATATATTTTTAAAATATGCAGCAAAATGCTTTAGTCAATGGGAACTATGGATAAACATTACAAAATCCACACACAAAAATTGTACTTTAGGAAAAGAAAAGGCAAACTAAAATACACACTACTTTCCACCTGTGACAAAGAAAAAACAAAATTTTAATTTAATGCTGAGAAATGTAGAAACAAAACTGATAGATGTACAGATTTTCAAAATGCTCCATCTTCTCTCTCTCTCTCTCTCTCTCTCTCTCTCTCTGGCTTTTCTTCGCAAACGAAGATTCAGGAAGGACTCATCCCGCTCTTTCTGCAAGCGTGCTGATGACTAAAAAGGCCAATCCGAGATAAACAAGTCCGGTTGCAGAAAGCACAGCAGAAGGTCTCCTTGGGTGATGTTTCCAGGTTGTGATTTTTTCTGCATTGTCATTTCTCTTCGAGATTTGTTCAGTGTGAGTTCTCAAATAAGGCTGCAGCATTGTGGATAGTGCGTCTCCATGCCTCCCAATGTGAGGCCAGGGTGGACCATTGTTGGTGATCAATTTGGCCGATCCTGAGATGTTGTTTCAGGCAGTCCTTGTATCACTTTTTTGGAGCGCCCCTCTTACGCTGACCCATGGTGGGTTCACCATAGAGTACTATTTTTGGGAGGCGATGGTCCTCCATCTTAGAAATGTGCCCTGCCCAGAGCAGCTGTTTTCTCAATATCATGGCCTCAATGCTGGTGATCCCTGTTTGCTCAAGGACAGCAACATTTGTCACATAGTCAGTCCAGGGTATATCTTAGAGTAGCCATATTCCTACATATTTTGGTGGTAGATAGCAAAATACTTCTGAGAACCATCAGTTCAGTTAATGATATCAAAATAATATTAACAATACTAAACCTGAGCCCACAGTTGTGCTAGAAGTTTTCCATCCGGGTAGGGTGGGATTTTCCTGAATAATCTTCAAGTGGTCCCTGAAATTCCCAATGGGATTAGGGAAGTCTAAAGGACAACATTGTTGATTTCTTTTAGTCATTTATTTTGCATATGCCTTTGATGTACAGGATGTCCTGGGACTGAAGGTGGTAAACACCTCAGGGATCTGGAATCAAGAAGAACAGAGGTAAGAATAAAATGGAGCTAGCGAAGCTATGCTGTGTCCATTCTAAAATACATTCAGGCAACTATAATGTGTTATTCCAGGAATCATTGCCAAGTCTTATTTTAAGTATTTAATATCATGAATAGAAATATTCACAAGCTTTTGACATTTTGGACATGTCCCTAATCTGGAAAGTTTTTGAAACACACAGCAGATTTCTGTCACTAACTCTGGTAGTCTAACGCTGTTTGCTGTCCAACCCAGGAAATAGTGAGGCTAGACACAAGGCATGGGTTATAAAGGGCTACTTCATTTAAATCTATCCTATTTATTATTTCTAGAGTTGCAATGGGGGGAGACAACCTAGTGAGGGAGCAGCTGGGGCAGGAGGTTTATCCCCAGATCTTCTCCCCAGCTCCCCCTGGGTGATACACCTGAGCCTCGGAGAGAACCCAAAGTCTGGGTTTGCTCACTGGCCAGCCTGCATCTGGAAGGCCAACCTAAAATCCCTCCCCCAAGTCACAGGGCTTAAAGTAAGGGTTTATCCCCAAGGACATCCCCAAGGGAAGTCACTTTTGCCACCCCCTAGTTGCACAACAAAAATAGGCAGTTCCAGGGACCTCCCTTCATTGAAAAGTGGTGCCATCGATGCTCACAATAGCACACCCTCCCTCCACCAGCCAAGTGATTGCCTGCTGTTTGTGACATACCATAGACAAACATCCTTAGCCACATACCATAGTATGGGGTAGACAAGAACCCCCTGTGTAAAAGGGGGTAAAAAAATGCCTACCTGGCCCTGAAGTGAACACAAAGTCACACTGTGTCAAAGGTGGGAGGGTGGGTTGAGTGAGATATAAAAGAGGAAGAGTCTAAGTGGAACATGTATAGGAAATGGAAAAAGGGGGAAATCACCAAAGAAGAATTCAAACAGATAGCGAACACGTGTAGGAGTAAAGTCAGAAAAGCTAACGTGCAGAATGAGCTCAGGCTTGCTAGAGAGGTTAAGAACAATAAAAAGGGTTTTTTTGGGTATGTCTGCAGCAAAAGGAGGAAGAAGGAAATGGTAGGGCCACTACGCTGAGAAGATGGCAAAATGCTAACAGGGGGCAGAGAAAAGGCAGAATTACTTAACACCTTCTTTGCCTCAGTGTTTTCAGAAAAGGAAAAGGGTGATCAACCTGAGGATAAGGGAACAGAGGACACAATAGGGGAAATCCAGTACAGAATAAGCAAAGAGGTAGTACAGGAATACCTTCTTAATCTAAAAGAATTTAAATCTCCAGGACCAGATGAACTACATCCAAGGGTATTAAAAGAGCTGGCAAATGTAATCTCAGAGCCATTGGCAATAATCTTTGAGAACTCCTGGAGAACAGGAGAAGCCCCAGAAGACTGGAAGAGGGCAAACATTGTCCCCATCTTCAAAAAGGGGGGAAAAAGAAGATCCCAACAATTATCATCCAGTTAGTCTGACATCAATACCAGGGAAGATTCTAGAGCAGATCATTAAACAGAGTCTGTGAACATTTAGAAGGTAATGCCATAATCACAAAAAGTCAACATGGGTTTCAGAGAAACAAGTCATGCCAGACTAATCTGATCTCTTTTTTTGATAAAATTACCAGCTTGGTAGATGAAGGGAACACTGTGGATATCGCATACCTTGATTTCAGTAAGGCCTGAAGATTGGCGAATCATGGCAAGCTTTGCCAGGGGCTCACCAGACTCTAGTTGCTGCCTGCACTCCTTGGGCAGATATCAAGCTGAACTAAACAAAACATTCTCCCCTTTTCCTGGCATGTAGTTGCTGGAGATGATGTAGCGTGTTCACTGATGTAATAAATCAGTTAATTACATTTAACCTGTAATTTGGTGTCCAGCGTCTGTGTTGTGATGTAAAACTGGCAATTTCCTTACATTTCCTGGTATATCTCAGCAAAGTTCATTCCTATTCTAGCATCTTTAATTGTTAGGGCTTGTCTAGAAGAGAAAATATAATGCTGATTGCTGCGCATTAATGCAAATTCACAGCAGCATCCATTTGTCTCCATATTGTTGTTGTTTTGCAAAATCACTTGCATGCGATGCTATCTGTGTAGAAGTTCACACAAAGCCATGCTTTTGAATCAAGATGGTGGCAGGGAGTGGATAGCTCACGTTATTATTCTCAACAAATTGACACTGCTGCACAGTCTTTTTTTTTTACTGTAAATCTAAGGTGTGCAAGTGTGACCTTCTATTTAAAAAGCTGTTTGTATGCCTCAGCACAGTGAAAAAGCACATGATCAATAATGCAAAACTGCAAAATGGTGCTTCCGGCCACTTCATTGCTGGCAAGCCCATCCCCGTACACCTCTGACCAATCAGGTTTCCACTTCCACTTTTATCTGGGAATGCAGTGTGATGTGATTCAGTTGTCCTAATGAACATGGATGTGCATTTATCCCACATTTATCCCAAGCAACCTTGGGAGAAGCCGCAAAGGGTTTTCCTTCATAGTTTTTGCAGGATCCCCCCCCCCGCTTCTTCTGAATACAGCGAATCACCATGGGATCTTGTTGGGAAAAAGGTATGCTCCTCAAATTCTATGAGGGGTTTTATCACCATCTAGACAACCCCTCTGACAATAAATAGTATACCCGTAGATGTGTATGTCCAGTATTTTTCTTCTTTTGTTTGATCTGCCTAACTCTAAATTTAAAAAAGTAAAAAAATCTCTAACCATGGAAAAGAGGTACAGCAAGGAACAACAAAAGCTACTGGATATTTTTAACTTTTAAAAACTTGCAGATCACTGTTAAGCTATTTTTTTTAAAAAATACAGAAGAGTGTGATTCACTCTCAAAATGGCAGGCACTAGTTGTTAAGAGGACTAGTTTATATGTTAACTTTTCACTTTACATTAATACCACAAGAGGATGGAGCAGGCTTGTTTTCTGCTGCTCCAGAGACTGGAACACAGAGCAATGGATGCAAGCTCCAGGAATAGAGATTCCACCTCAACATTAGGAGGAACTTTTTGACAGTAAGAGCTGTTTGACAGTGGAACACGCTCCCTCAGAGTGTGGTGGGGTCTCCTTCCTTGGAGGTCTTTAAACAGAGGCTGGATTGCCATCTGTCGGGGATGCTTTGATCAAGATTTCCTGCATGGCAGGGGGTTGGACTGGATGGCCCTCGTGGTCTCTTCCAACTCTACAATTCTATGATTCTATGAGAATCTATGCCCAGGATTACTCAAACATTTGTTTCCATAAGACAGGGTTATATGTAGAACCCATCAAGAATGTTCAGTTAATGGAATCAGTACCCATGGCTCAATCACAATTTTCCTTCTAAAACTTGAATCTGCTTTACAAACAGGATAGAAAGGAGTATAATGTTTCAGTCCCAACACCTAGCCATATATCCTGTTTCTACTCTTCCCTGGCGTAGTCTGACACTGACATCTACATTTGGCATCTAAGACTGAAATTAAAAGAACTACGCTATTGGCCATATTTCCCCCAGATGCTCTGCACAAATACAACATCAGGTGCATGATGGAGAAAGCAAAATTGTGGCCACTGGGAATGTGTGTTGCCACTGCTAATAGTGTGCCATATCCCTGAGAAATTACTAGACGATCGTCCCACTGAGAGAAATTTTGAAATCTCTGTTTTAAAGTATGGTGCATGCTACTCTGGACAAACACAGATATCTTTGGGCCTTTCTCTGTGTGTCTCTGCCTCTCTGGACTTTTTCAGACAGGGTAAAAATCCTCAAGGAGGTCAGGAGAAGAACGGGGCTGTTGCGCTTACACAGACAGCCCTGTCCTCCTCCATTCTCCTCCCAACCTCCTCCTGACCTTCCCCCATGCTGCAGGCACCACTTTTTATTCATGGAGAACCTCCGTCAATGAAAAGTGGTGATGGTCACACCATGCACAGGGATGGTTGGGAGGAGGATGGGAGGAGGATGAGGCTGTCTGAAATGGGGCTCTGTAAGCAAAACAGCCCCATTCTTCTCCCAACCTCCTTGGGTTTCCCCCCCCCTATCTGAAAAAGTCCTCTTTCCCTTTTTCTTTCTGAACCCTGTTGCTCTTTTACAAGACTGATAGGTGTACTAAGGTGCTGCAGATATTTCTGTGACTGTAAGCTTTTAGAATGCTTAATACTTAATAGAGAGGTAGCAGGGTTGAAATCATATCATTGTTTATTGCTCATAAAATCCTGCTTTACTTGACTTCATTGTTGTCTTGGTTTTAACACATGTGACTACAAACACCATATACATTTTTACCCTTAGTGGATGATGAAGATGTAACAGATACAAATCACAACAGTAATCTATGGCCCAGGAGAGGAAAGTTTATATATTGTTTGTATGATTCATTCCACAGACAGTATCCATTAAGCTTAGCAGACAAGTTATAGTGTTTTAGCTATCTGATTCTTTTTACATAAAACTGCTGTAGGGATTAATGAGCAATATATTCATTCTCTATCTCTGCACATAGCTGTCATAACTCACCCTCTGGTGTTGGACAATTCAGATGGAGAAGAAAAGGCAGGCTTCCAGGAATCTGCAGCTTCAGATAATGATGGTTTCTCTGAGTCTGAGAAGCTGGGGGTTGAGTTAGAGGGAAGCCCTACTCCCCAGAAGGAAGTGGCAATTGCTGAGGATGCTGAAGACATGCCACCATCCTTTTCTAAATGATGAAGAGATAGAGATTACCCTATTCCAGCAGCTATTAAATAGGAGACACTGATTAATTAGGCTCCTGGGGTTTTGAGACAGCTGCCCATAAATCTCCCAGCAGATCCCCAGCAGCTCTGTTCTTCACAACCATCTTATCTGGGTGACTGACAGTACTCTTGGCATTCCTGTTTTGTTGACCTTGGACTGGCTACACTTTGATGACTCCATTTATTCCTTGCCTGTTTCTTGTATCTGGACTGCTGATTTCTTATAACAACTCTTGGACCAGCTGACAACCACCTTCATGTTTCAATCTTCATCTTGTTAGATAACCTGTGACTGACCTGAACTGAAATAACTACTTGATAGCTCTTGAATTCTAATCACCTTATTCTTGGAATACTTACTGACTGGACCATAGGAGAATAGGGATATTCAGAACTGTAAAATACATTCTTTGTGCTGTTCAAATAACATTTCTTCGTATGGTGTTGTGGTAGAGGACCATCTTAATAAAGCCCTCAAACCCTGCAGAAGACCCTATGAGGGACTTTGATAAGGATCAAGTGAAACAGAGGGAAATTGTCCTAACAGAAACGAGAATGATCAATGCCAAACGATGTTAACAAGTAAAAAAAAAAAAAAAAATCCTGAAATATTCTCAAACCAAGATTCTGGTTTCTTTGGAGCATTAACAATCAAGCACTCTTATGTTTCAATGCTGCTTATCCCCTAAAAGGAAGAGAGATATAAACAATGAAGTATAGTGACAAAAAAGTTTCATCAATTGCAGGAAAAATGTGTAAATTATATACTAAAAGTCCTGAATATGAAAAGAAGATAGAACATAGAATTAACAGCACAGATATATGAATGAATCAAGAATAAAACATAATGATTTTATGATTAGACATTTGAGCTTGAGAAATCACATCCTACCATCTCTGATGAACCTGCATCTTTATTCAGAAGAAATATTTTCAGTGCAGCTGTGGGCAATGTCCAAGCAACAAATAACATATAAAGTATTTTACATTCTGCTCAGTCCTAGCATATGTGACACTAGAGACTGGGGAACTAGAAGGAGCATCAAAATGTCTACTTCCTAAGTATCCCATAGATTTTTCTGAGCATTTTCCACCTGAAATTCTGAACCTGAAAAAAAATCTTTAAGTCTACTTTTGGGAAAGAATATGAATTGTCCCCCTTATATTATTAAAAGGGATTTACAACAAACAACTGCAGCAAATTTTCAAGAAAGTATGCCTAAGCCTTGATATTTTCAATACTGTTAATGAAGGTGTCAGAAGCTAAAAGGAGGTCTTATCTACAATGATCCAGGATAATAATAATAATAATAATAATATTTTTTTATATTTTAACCCTCCCCTCTGCTCAGCAATCGGGGCGGCGTACAACAAGATTAAAACATCAAGTTAAAACAATCCCTCCCCATCCTAATCCTCCCACCCCTTAAAACTAAATTAAACTAATGAAGAGTTAAAACAAGAATAAAATATGATAAATAAATAAATAAATAAATAACGGCAACAATGGCAAGGGGGTGGGTAGCAATCAGTCCACTGGAACTGGGAAGTTATTCCGGGAAGGCCTGCCAGAAGAGATCCGTCTTTAGCACTTTCTTGAAGCTATCAAGAGTAGTGATAAGACGGATCTCATCCGGCAGGCCATTCCAAAGTCTGGGAGCCGTAGAAGAGAAGGTCCTCTGGGAGGTCTGCGACAGTCTAGTTTTCATAGGTTGCAGCAGGTTCCTCCCAGAGGACCGAAGTGCGCGGGGGGGATCATATGGGATGAGGCGGTCCCAGAGATAAGACGGACCCAAGCCATGTAGGGCTTCTCCCTGCTATCATATCCCAGCCACAAATCAGGCCCATTCTGCCCCATTACCTAGACAAAATGGGCCAGAGTCCAGACAGAATGCCAGCCCATCACTGTAGCTGCCACTGTTTTACTTGCTCTGCCAGGTCCAGGAATCTGGCCCATATCATGTGACAAGGCCCCCTGCATGTGACCATCCTTGACCAGGCCTGCTGTCTGGATTCAGAAGAGTAAAAGTGACTGTCAGCTAGAGCAACAGGCCAGCCTGCAGGGACAGGATCCCACAGATACATGGACCCCCAATTTGTTTCCTCCCAGTGGAAATGGAGTAAACTGGGTATTTTTTTAAAACCACTGTATCAGGCCATACCCCAGCTTTCCCTTGTCTGAGCCCCATTTCTGCCCCAGGGGTTATAAGGACTGCCCAGGAGCAGAATGGGGCAAATGCATCTCAGATGGGCAGAACAGAGTAAATAGCCTGTGTAGATAAGTCCAAAGTATCAGTGAGCTAGCACTCAGCTAAAATCCCCAAGCATTCCAAAATACAGCAAAAATGCTTAAGCCACTTTGCCACCATGTTTACCAAATATGAATATGCAAGACATATGCTTCAGGAAGAGATAATTCATGATTTCAGATTCAAAATGGCCAGAAAAATAAAGCTTTAAGGCAATTGGACTAATGTTTGAAGCCTTTTGCCCATCATAAATTTTTAAAAATTATTAAGACCAACAAATTGTTGAGCAAAATGTTACAAAATAGTTAACAAACTTGTAGAACTGTCAGGTTGGTTGTTATGTCACAGACTCACTGTTAAAGGAGAGAGACCTCTCCCCTGTTAACATGCTTAACTATCCCCTTCTTATAATATCTCATTAGAAATATTGTATACTTTGAAGGGGTCAAGTAGACCAGGGTGAGCCAAAGTGAGGTCAAACAGAAGTCACAAGGACTTGAGAATGTGGCCTAGAAATATTTTAGCAAGCACACCCAAGCTCGGATTGAGCAGAAGCCTTTTAGTTTTTTTAAAAAACAAACATTAAGGAGGTATGTGCCAATTCTTTCTTTGGCTTCCTCAATGACGAGTCACACAATCCAAACAATCAAGTGACTCTTCCATCCCAAATTCCCAGGTAATATCCCTTGGAACCGCATCTTGTGTTACAACATGAGGTTGTCATAAACCCATCAATTCCTATCTCTCAGCCATAAAGAGCAATCATCTAAGTTTGGGTTTCCTTTGTTTGATTGGTGGGAAACCCAACTAAGCTTTGTTCTAAGCCAAAATACTCCTTCAGTAGATGAAATATAGTATACATGTTAGTCCCAAACAATAGCAAAGTGTGCCACTGTGGATGACACCCAGCCACTCTCTCTCGGCACGCCCCAGATCAGACTTCCAGTGTCACCCTCAGACTTCTATTGGAGTACTTCACTCTTCTTCGGAATGGCAACTGTTGTCGAGAAGCCAACTCAATAGCTGATAAGAAGCCTGGCTCAGCAACAACCCAGTTGAAAGGCACAGTACCTGGTGTTGTCAGTAGCAGTCCTACAGGGTCAGAAATACACACACAGAGAGAGTGCAGAACGAAGAGGCAGTCCAAGGTCACAAGGGTTCCTGCAGGTGGGTCAACGAAGGCAGTCCAAGGTCAAGATATCCAAAGTCTCAAAATAGCAAGGTTCCAGAAGGGTCACAGGCAGAGGCTTCCTCCAGGTAACACAGACTGCTTGCAACAAGGAACTCAGCATCCCACAGCTGCTTATGTTGGCCCAGCTCCCACTCCCAGCTGCAGGGTGATTGATGACCTTCTGTCTCTTAGGACTTTTTCGGACGCATGAAAAGTAACGCAAGCAGCGTCGCCAGGTTGCGACGCTGCTGCGCAAGAGGGCGTCCGTTTCGGACGACGCTCCTCCCAGCGGTACTGTTGCAGTACCGCTGGGACATTTGAGCGTGATTTTTTTCCTGCCCAGCGTCATATTTTACTCACAATCAGCGATCACGAGTAAAATATGATGCTGGGAATGAAAATAATCACGCTCAAATGTCCCAGCGGTACTGCAACAGTACCGCTGGGAGGAGCATCGTCCGAAACGGACGCCCTCTTGCGCAGCAGCGTCGCAACCTGGCGATGCTGCTTGCGTTACTTTTCATGCGTCCGAAAAAGTCCTTAATCTCTGAGAATGACGAAGCCACACCTTCTCTGCTCTCCTTTGGCTAAAGGTAGGTACCTGCTCTTCTACCTCTTGCTCTTGCTCCACTATGTCTCCCAGGCTTGGACCCTGTGCTGGGGGAGGGCTAGGCTGCTGAGCCCTGGGCTCTTCAGGGCTAGACTCAGACTCAGCCAGCTCTTCTGCCACTGGCTCAGCCTCCTCGCCTTCTGAGTCCTCAGAGTCCTGGCTGACCATGACAACTGTTGCCCTATTTCCTCTATCCAACCTTTCTGCCTTAAACTCTTTGCTAGCCTTGTGTGGTTCTTGTGAGCATGTGCCGCATGTGTGATTACTTTCTGTGTTATTTTCCAAAAAAAAAAAAATTACTTTAAGCTAGAATTCTCTGCAGTTAGTACTAGTATACATATGTGAGAAGGCCCCAAGTTACCTGCCTCTCACAGCATTCCATTTGAGCTAGTAATAATTCCCACAAATATTAATATAGTGTCGACTTCATGAGTGGGGCTCCCAAACACCCCCACCCCTTTGAGTAACACTCCCCTAAAAGAAATCCCCACATATACATTGCAATTAAAATGTGGCCAACACTTCTTTTATAATAGTGGTTAGAGTCATGACTTGGCACCTGGGAGAGATCCTGACATCTGAATTACATTGGACCTTTGCCATCCAGTGTCTGCTGGGCAGAACTATGTGATGGCACAGAGAAACGCAGGATATAAATCAAATACAAATAACTAGATAAAGATATAAAGTATCCTAAAATTTTCATAGTTGCAACTTAATGAATTTACCTTTCTTGTTGCAGATCACTTCCTGTTCAGATCTCTCCCTGGAAAGTAAAGAATATCTCTGACCCTATCAGTGCATATGAGAAGCTAGAATTCTTTTTTACCACAATGTGCTTAATTTTACCTTTCCTTCTTTGCTTCTTTCAAGCTATAGAATGGGATTTTGAACAAGGAAGATTTAATGAGATTCTTTCAGAGCTGTTCAGATTCCCTATTGATGATAAGATTCAGATTCCTTGATGATGATGATGATGATGATGACAATGATGATAATAATAATAATATCATCTTGCCATCAGAAAATTTAGGAATCAAACCCTAACTCCAGAATCTCTTAAATCCACCATGGCAATGTCCTATGGAAACCATGACAACATCCTATGCATTGGTGGGAACTACCCAACAGTGTTAAATTTCCAATAGGTGCCCCGATTGGCCCCAGTGGGGTCCTGTGATCCCTTCTGGAACTCACGCCATCACCCCTGACCAATAAGAACGAGTTTTGGACTCCTCAGATTTGCGTGGGCCAAAACTGCCACTAGGAGAACAGACTCAGAGAGATATATCACAGAGAGAGAAACTGACATTTTTCCATGCCCAGACATGTTCTGCAGAGACAACATGGAAGCGGTGAGCACCCCTCAGAGGCTTACAGCTTTTTGCACTCCAGAGAGAATAAAACCAACTAAGGTCTCATCCTGGCCAATAAATGATGGTCCTGTGGGCTTTTTTTTAAATACATCCTGCAACTTCGGGACTTTTGTATAAAAATGCACGCCCAACACCCTGGGGTATGACTTCTATTGACAAAGACTTAGCTATTGAGCATGATTGCAGTTGTAATTTAAAAACACTTCTCAAAGCAGTAGAGGAGCTGGAAGTTTCCCATACTCCTCAGAGCTTGGAGGCATATTTGAATGCCACACATGTTGTGGAAAACATAGACTTTTTGAAGCAAGCTACTCAGATTGAAGAGGGAGATCCTAAGCTGCCCCTGCCTACTCTTGAGGAAGACCCTTTGAATAAATGCATGGAAATGGTCTCAGGCTACCAGAGCTCACTGGTAAGTTTTATTTTCTTAAAAATCATAATGTTGATGGGTGGGATATCAGTTGAGAGAGAGGGGGGGAGGGAGAGAGAGAGAGAGGGAGAGAGAGTGAGAGAGAGATGAGTATGTTGTTTTCCCAAAGAAAAAGAAAAAAAGTGTTTCTTATTCCTTTTTTCTACACAGGAAGAAGATGTGCAGGCTGATGGTGCTGAGAAACAAGTTCCAAAGAGTGCACAGAATGTAAATATTTCACCCATTCCTGAAGAATCTTTCTACCAATAAAAAGTTGTTTGTGTTGCACCTGTGTGTTCATACTTACATTAGCTGGGGAAATTACTGGGCATGAAAAATTCCTGAGTGATATATTATTCACCAGGGGAAGTTGTGAGTTTGGGGGGGCATGAACTCCCTACTTCAGGAAGCCAAAAAACATAGCAAAAAGCTTAAGAGAGGGGAGGTTTCCCAACAGCTTTCTGGTCAAGATGCTTACATACTAAACAGACCAGGCCAAACATATTTTAAAAGAAAAAACTTGTTGTAGCTAAAGTGGATTCTCAATGGCAGGCCAATTTAGTTGATATGTGTCAGTATAACAAAGGGTACAAGTACATTTAGGGAGCCCTGGTGGCGCAGTGGTTAAATGCCAGTACTGCAAGCCACCACGTTGCAAGTTTGATTCCAGCGGGCTCCAAGGTTCACTCAGCCTTCCATCCTTTCAAAGGTCGGTAAATTGAGTACCCAGATTGTGGGGGCAATTAGCTAACACACATTGGAAACTTTTTAATGCAGTGTAGATGTGTAAATAGCTATTGCTTAAACAATTTGTAAGCCGCTCTGATAGCCTTGTGGCTGAAGAGCGGGGTATAAATAAATGAATTTTAACAGTACAGTAGGACCCCCATATCTGCGGGACTGGTTCTAGGTCCCACCATGGCTAATGAAAACCACGGATAATAGCAAACACCATTGAAAATAATGGGACTTCCGGTTTAAAATACCATAGAGTTGCCTTGGAGGACCTAGAAAATGGCTAGAGAGGACACATTTTCTAGGAAGACTCTATGGTCGCTGTGCTGAAACTGAAACCATGGATAATTAAAGCCATGGACGGCAAACCCATGGATGTGTGGGTGCTCTCTCTCTCTCTCTCTGGCTTTTCTTTGCAAACGAAGATTCAGGAAGGACTCATCCCACGCTTTCTGCAAGCGCACTGATGACTAAAATGGTCAATCCAAGATAAACAAGTCCGGTTGCAGAAAGCACAGCAGAAGGTCTCCTTGGGTGATGTTTTTGGGTTGTGATTCTTTCTGCGTTGTCGTTTCTCTTCAAGACTTGTTCAGCGTGAGTTCTCAAATAAGGCTGCAGCATTGTGGATAGTGCATCTCCATGCCTCCCAATGTGAGGTCAGGGTGGACCACTGTTGGTGATCAATTTGGCTGAGCCTGAAATGTTGTTTCAGGGAGTCCTTGTATTGCTTTTTTGGAGCGCCCCTCTTCCGCTGACCTGTGGCGAGTTCACTGTAGAGTACTATTTTGGGGAGGCAATGGTCCTCCATCCTAAAAACATGCCCTGCCCAGTGCAGCTGTGCTCTCAACATCATGGCCTCAATGCTGGTGATCCCTGCTTGCTCAAGGACAGCAACATTCATCACATAGTCAGTCCAGTGTATATTTAGGATTGTGCATATACAGCACCATCTGCCCAGGTTTGGGATTAGAGTTTTCCTTCTCCTAGGATGGTTGCCATAAGGCTAGAGAGCCCATCCTGCCCTTTAATGCTCTTTGTCAGACCCTTCGGTTTTGACCTGTCTGGCATGGGAGACCCTACCAGTGGCTATTATGCCACCATCAGCATAACTCAAAACATCATTAGGGTACGCAAGTCTCTCTCCCACGACAAAGGGGTGTCAATGGAGAAGGTGGGTGCTACTGTAATAGATATCCTGTCCAAATATGCCTGGGCTTCAGCTTTAAAGGACAAGACCAATAGAGACGTGTCCAATGCCTATAACACTATTTTCTGGCAAGATGGAAGAAAGCCTGACAAATTACAAACAGATAATGGCTGGAAGTTTCTAAACAACACTGTAAGTAGCCTATTAAAACTGTAGGGAATTCAACATTTTGTCACCAATAATGAAGTCAAGGCAGAGGTTCTGGAACTATTTAAAAGAACTTTAAAAACAAAAATATGGAGGCATTTCACAGCTAATAATATATTTACCTATACTGATGTGCTTCCACTATTTCTAAAAAGTTAAAATCAACATTTTCACAGAACAATCAAAGGGAGGCCTCCAGTTATTAATGATTCTTGCACTCTAGCAGTGTGAAAAACAGTATATGGAGATACTGTCAGAACAAAAGGGGAGTTTCTGGTACTCTGAAAAGAAGATCATGTGAGGATTTCTAAAAGCAAGGGTGTTTTTGCCAAGGGATATGAACAGAATTTCACCACAGAAATATTTATTTTGGACCAGGTCATCAGAAGTGCAAACAGATCAGTGTTCCTGCTGAAAGATTATCACAGGGAGGTTGTTGTTGGGAGCTTTTATACTGAAGAGTTACAGGTTGATGTGAAAGAGGATCAAGTGCACAAGATTGAATTTTTTTTCTAATCACTAAAGGTCGGGGCAGGATAAAGCAGCACCTGGTTTAATGGTGAGGCTGGCCTAGTAAGGTCAACAGTTGGCTGCTTGATTTAGAAGTTGATGAACCTGTGTAGATGTTCTAGAAGAAAAAAAAGAGAGACAGTGAATTTCTATTACACTCCCTAGCAATGCTACACTCCATAGCAACTAGACCTACTTTCCATTTCCCTGGAAGGTACAGGTGTCTTGCTAAAGAGATAGTAAAGTTTGAAATTGTATTCTGTGGAAAAACAAAATACAATTTCAAACTTTACACAGAATACAATTTCAAACTTTCCTATTTCTCTAGCAAGACCCCTGGAACTTCCAGGAGAATGGGAAGTAGGTCTAGTTGAGATACAATGGACATTTTCAGATGGCCCTTACCATGCAAGCAGACTCCAGAACAGTAACGAGGCTGCTGCGCTGCAGGCGGTCCTTTTCAGATGCCGCTGTCCCTTTTCCGTGACCATTCGTGGCACATACGTGAAGCTTTGGAAGCAGCTGTGTCACATTTCAATCACGGAAGTTGCCCGTGATTGGAATATGACACGTCCGCTTCCAAAGCTTCACGTACATGCCACGAATGGTCATGGAAGAGGGACGGTGGCATCCAAAAAGGACCCCCTGCCGCGCAGCAGCCTCATTACTGCTCCGGAGGCTGCTTGCATAGTAAGGGCCATCTGAAAATGTCCAATATCCACACACTTGGAATAATATCAATACTGATACAAAATTTGAGATTGCAAATGAGAACAAGACATGGCCCTTCATTCTGCAATATGGCTATTATTCCAGCATCCCTGAACTGTTGGAAAACAGGAACAGCCTTATAACAGAGTTGTGACCCCCCCCTCCTTCCTGAAGTGGTTCTGTACTATAACCAAGTGACCAGAAAGGTTAGATTTAAAACAAATCATACACAATCCTAACTGGAGGAAGACTAGCCAATATATTAAGATTGCTTCCCAACCGGCAAGCTAAAACTCCACTTTTCAATGCAATATCACTGGAGGTTTCAACAGTTTATATATTTCCACAGATATTGTGGAGCATCAGATAGTGGGGGACTTCTGTGTTCCTTTGTTGCACTGTGTACCTGTACATGGACAGAGTAAGGAATGTTTACAACAAACCTCACAACATCCCTCTAAGTAAGCATCATATGGACACCATCACCATTGAGATAAAGACGGAGCAGACAAAAAAAAGTGCCATTTTGATTTAGTAAAGTGCTTGTGAAGCTACACTTCTGCCCCAGGAGAATAATGAATCTTTAGAACAGTGATCTTGAAAACCTCTCCATTGACACCCCCTTGTCGTGGGAGAGAGGCTTGCGTACCCTAATGATGTTTTGAGCTATGCTGGCGGTGGCATAATAGCCACCGGTAGGGTCTCCCATGCCAGACAGGTCAAAACCGAAGGGTCTGACAAAGAGCGTCAAAGGGCAGGATGGGCTCTCTAGCCTTGTGGCAACCGTCCTAGGAGAAGGAAAACTCCAATCCCAAACCCGGGCAGATGGTGCTCGTCCAACCCTGTAAGGTCAACCATCTAAGAGAAGGAAACTCTAATCAAACCTACGGCCCGAGGACCTCACTGCCACTTCCATGCTTGCAAGGCCACGGCAGATGAATCTCTGGTTTAAAGGGTGAGGCCAGTTCTGTGCACGCTGTGCTCCACCAGAAAAATCCATTGCACAGGCTCGAAGGACAAATCCATTTCCAAAAAAGCCCTGTAGCGACTGGCGAGTGACGAAACCGGCAGGTGTAAAGATGCACTGGAAGCCGCAGCCCCAACCCTGCATGCAGGCGGTTCAGGACATTGGTCGCTCAAGCCTGACCCGGCAGATGACAGTCTTGTTCGGCAGCATTCTGAACGACCAAGCAGCCTTTTTTAAGGAGAGCACTGCTTGCTCCATATGGAGAGGGGCCTAGAAAAGGTGGCCTAAAGAAAGCTCATCCCCAACTACCTGGTTGGCTAGCCGCGGCCAACGGGAATCTTCTGATGCGGTCAAACCAAGGCAAAGAAACAAAGGCACACACCGGCCTCCAAAGGTGTAAATAAACTGACACTTGCATGCTGGAACATCAGAACCATGCAAGACTCTGAAGATAGTGGACGGCCTGAGCGTCGTTCTGCCCTAAAAGCCCTTGAACTATCACGGCTTAATATTGACATCGCTGCTCTTAGTGAAGTTCGCTTCCATGAGGAAGGCAGCCTTAAAGAACATGGCGCCGGCTACACACTTTACTGATCTGGCAAACCCAAAACCGAAAAACATCTGTCAGGAGTAGGCTTTATGATTAAAAACTCCATTGCCTCCAAACTCGAAACCTTGCCAACAGGACACTCTGATCGCATTATTTCCTTACGCCTCCCACATGTTGTTCTCTTTAGTATATATGCCCCAACTATGCAAGCCGACCCTGTAGAGAAAGACAAATTCTACACAGACCTACGCCAACTCATACAAAAAGTCCCTGTAGAAGATAAAATTATTATCCTTGGTGACTTCAATGCCAGAGTAGGAAAGAACTCCGAAGCCTGGAAAGGTGTCTTAGGCAAGCATGGTGTTGGAAATTGCAATGATAACGGACGCCTCCTGCTAGAGTTCTGTGCAGAACAACAGCTGACTATTACAAACACAATCTTTCAGCAGAAAGATAGCTTGAAGACAACCTGGATGCATCCCCGATCCAAACATTGGCACCTCATTGACTACATTCTAGTCCGTCAGAGAGACATTCGTGATGTCCGTAATACACAAGTGATGCCCAGTGCAGAATGCCAAACAGATCATCGCCTTGTCAGATGTAAACTAAATCTTCATCTTAAGTTCAAACCTAAGAGGGGTGGCATCTTAAAGAAGAGACTCCAAGTCAACAATCTTCAACAAGCTACCATGAGAGACAACTTCCAGGCAAATCTACAAACGAAACTTGAAGACCATCCTACAGATCCTTCTCCTATAGTGCTTTGGCAACATATCAAAAACAGTATCCTCCAGTCTGCAGAAGAATCCCTTGGCTTCTCCCACAAGAAAAATCAAGACTGGTTTGATGAAAACAACCAAGAGATCCAGGAGCTGTTGGCAAGGAAGAGAGCTGCTCACCAGGCATACCTCGCCCAGCCAACCTGTCATGTAAGAAAAGCAGCTTTCCGCCTCACATGTAGCAAACTACAACAAAAACTCCGAGACATGCAGAACAAGTGGTGGATCAATATAGCAGAAAAGACACAATGCTGTGCAGATCTGGGTGATCATAGAGGATTTTATGAAGCTCTTAAAGCAGTGTTTGGACCTACTTATCCGGTCCAAAGCTCCTTATACAGTACAGATGGTCAAACATTAATTACTGATAAAGCCTCCATCCTAAATCGTTGGGCTGAACATTTTCAAAGTCTCTTTAGCGCCAACCGAGTAGTCCAAGCCTCAGCTATCCAATATATGATACAAAAACCAATGAAAAATGAATTGGACATAGCTCCCACTTTGGAAGAGACCCTTAAGGCCATACAGCAGATGAAAAATGGCAAGGCAGCTGGGATTGATGGAATCCCACCTGAAGTTTGGAAACACGGAGGTCATGCACTCCACGAAAAATTCCACAAATTCCTTGTGAATTGCTGGGAAAAAGGGGAACTGCCATCAGACCTCCGAGATGCAGTCATCATCACCCTGTACAAGAAAAAAGGAGCAAAATCCGATTGCTCAAACTATCGAGGCATAACACTGCTCTCTATTGCTGGAAAAATCCTTGCAAGGATACTCCTGAACAGATTAGTTCCTGCTATTGCAGAAGAACTTCTCCCTGAAAGCCAATGTGGCTTCAGAGCCAATAGGAGCACTACAGACATGGTATTTGCCCTTAGGCAACTGCAAGAAAAATGTAGGGAGCAGAACAAGGGTCTCTATGTAACATTTGTCGACCTCACCAAAGCCTTTGACACTGTAAGTAGAAAAGGTCTGTGGCAGATCCTGGAAAGACTAGGATGTCCCCCCAAATTCCTTAAAATGATTATCTTGCTACACGAGGGCCAGCGTGGTCAAGTCAGATATGGCGATGCTCTTTCAGAGCCCTTTCTAATAACTAATGGAGTGAAGCAAGGTTGTGTTCTTGCACCAACTTTATTTACAATCTTCTTTAGCACGATGCTCCAAAGGGCTATGGCAGAGCTTGAAGAAGACGACGGCATCTATATACACTACCGTACTGATGGTAGCTTGTTTAACTTAAGCCGTCTGAGGGCTCACACTAAGACTCTAAACTATCTAGTCCGTGAGCTGCTCTTCGCCGATGCTGCTGCCCTTGTTGCCCACACAGAAGCAGCTCTGCAGCGCCTAACATCCTGCTTTGCAACAGCTGCAGAGCTGTTTGGGCTAGAAGTCAACCTGAAGAAAACAGAAGTTCTTTACCAGCCTGCACCACAGGACGAACACCACCATCCCCACATTGCCATCGGCAAATCAGTGCTCAAGTCCGTTCAGCAGTTCACCTACCTGGGAAGCATCATCTCCTCAGATGCCAAGATTGACAAAGAGATCGATCACAGATTAGCAAAGGCATATAGCGCATTTGGAAGACTTCACAAAAGAGTCTGGAGCAATAAACACCTGAGGCAAAGCACAAAAATCAGTGTGTATAGAACCATCGTACTGTCTATCCTCCTTTATGGATCTGAAACATGGGTCACCTATCGCCACCACCTACGACTCCTCGAGCGCTTTCATCAGCGCTGTCTACGCGCTGAAAGAGAGTCCAACATGGACTGACACATTTATGAACCTCCCTCTTGTAGAAACTCTGGTGCACAATTCTCTTTATTAGAATGTATATCTATATAGTATTTTGGGAAATTAGGTTTCAGGCCTTCTTGAGGGGTAATGGACTCTGTAAGCCTCATGCTGTCTCTGCATAATGTGTCCAGGCATCCAAAAATGTCTGCTTCTCTCTCTGCAATACAGTATATCTCCTGGGTCTGTCATCCTATTGGCTGGTTTGGCCCACATGAATCTGAGGGGTCCAAAACTGGTTCCTATTGTTTGGGGGGGGCATATTCCAGGAGGGGTCCCAGGTCCCTACTGGGGCCAATTGGGATGAACATTGGAAATCTAACATGATTGGACAGTTCCCACCATGTGGGTCTGAGGAACATGAAACTGGTTCCTATTGGTCAGGGGTAGCAGGATGAGTTTCAGGAGGGGTCACATGACCCTGTGAGGACCAATTGGGGAACCAGTTGGAAACTGGACAGTTTAGACCACGTACCTTTGAACGGTCCAAAATATATTCCTATTAGTTGGGAGGTGTTACTTCCTACAGGGGATCACATGACCCATACCAGATGTACCACTCTAACAGGAAGTTCTGGCCTAACATGAAGTCTTGCCATAATAGGATGCCCTGCCTCTTAGCACTTCTGAGGAGGGGCCAAATCATTTTGATAGCTGTCATTTGACATGAGCTACACAGTTCTACTACTACTACTAATAGCTCAAATGCCTCACCTAACTACAAACCCAAGAATTCCATGGGATTCAGCCATGGTAGTTAAAGTGGAATCATAGTGATGTAACTGCAGTGTGAAAGGGCCCCAGGGTTAGGTGTTGGTTGGTAATAATAATAATAATAATAGGTGTTGGTTGGTGTGCTATGCAAAAAGACACCAAGCAAGTGAGCTACTATTCTTCTGCATTGTAGTGTAAGTATGGAAGCATGGTCCCTTATGCTTTTCTACTCAGATACTTTTGCTTCTTGTATACAAACAGGGCTGCTACACAGATCTCTTGAAAACTTTTTAAAAGTACTATTATGAATTCTCAGCTAATCATTTTGTTGCACGTTTAATGTCTGTATAAAATTTCAGAATGTATAAGCCTATTGTATTTTAATTAAAACAAATAGATGCCTTTTAAATAAACATAAATATAAATAAAAAAAGAAATATAATTAGTTTCATACTAGATACAATATCCAAACAATGAAATATACATATTCACTCTTTCAATTGTATGATGACTTATGTTAATAGAAGCCAGTTTAAACTCCCAGCACCCTGATGTAATCTTCTGTTAATTATTTCTTCCTTTAATTCGTCCTACCTGACCTTCCATTCAAAAGTGCCGTACATACCATTGCCATTTTTGGTAAATTAATATATGTGCTAAATCATTTCTTTTTTTTCCCTCCAAAGTCTTATAACTTCACTTTATTGCCAGATGCAACGCTAAATGCCTTAGCAAAGAAAAATATATTTTCATGCACCATATAGAAATATCTTAATACTGCTTAAACATACCCTTCAAATATTTAGGTCACAATCCAGTGCAAGCACATTTAGGCTTATTGATTTCAAAAGGCTTAAAAATACAAATTCTGTGCTGGATTGTGGAGACTCCTAATGTTAAATTCCTGGGTTTTTTTAAAAAAATAAACATTTTTAAAAGAATTCAGAGTTCCAGCATGTGTTTGTGTACTCTACTTTCACTGGGACTTACTCCCAAGTAAGTATGTACCAGTAGTCTTAGGGATTTTCAATAAAAACACACAATGGAAAAAATGTTAATATGTTTTTAAAGGAAGTTTTCTTGTTTTAAAGAAACAAGATGACAGATGAAGTCTTAAAAAAGGACCCAACACATTTGAAGTGCTGCAAGCTAAATTCATTCACACTTAAACTGACAGATGAGTATAGCAGTGAAGTGAATACAGTCAACAAATCAGGGCAGGAAAGGCCAACCAAAATGATCAGGAGGTTCCAAATACTTCCTGTGAGGACAGATCAATCTGGAGCTTTTTACTTCACTGTTAGAAGTTGTGGAAACATCTACTACAATGGGGTTCATATCTGTATTACATGTATTCTTTTAGACTGAATGAACAGAAGATGACTTTATGAAAACTTGATATGATCTTTTAAGGTAAACCTAGTACTGTAATTCTGTGTCTTCCATTTGTTTTCCTATAGATTTTTGTCATTTTAAAAATAATAAATACATATATATTTATAAAGCTTGGTGGGGGGGATGATAGACATCTATATGATTAGGCATGACATGGAAAAAGTGGGAAGATTTTTCTCTCCATTTTTCATAATGCAACAAGCGAAGGTCATCTAATAAAGGTAACTGGCTGGGGAATCAAGAGAGAGAGAGAGACCAAAAAGAGAGTAAACCTTCACAAGATGCTAAATTAATGCCATCACGTTTGTTAACATCTAGACATTACTAGAGAAGATTAACCTAATCTTGGGTTCCAGTCACAGCCTGAAAAAACATACTTACTTTAGATGTCTAGTTAGATGGCTAGACGACTAATTTAGATGGCTTTGGAAGTGAATTACCCCAACTTCTTATTGGGCAGGACCATCAGCAGTAATGAAACATGGTGACATATGACACTGATTGTCAGTTGTTAAAGAGTAAGGGGGCATTGCCTTCAACAACAATTTCTTACCCTCCATGTCCTATGGGTCAAGGCAGGGAACAACAGATTAAAATACAAGAATAGATAGATACCAGATAAAAACACAGAACACCAATTAAAACACATAACCAGTTAAAGAGCATGACATCAGTTACAAGAGCATACATGTTACAACAATAAATTCATATATTTTTTTAAAAAATAATAGTTTAAAAATCATCTGGATAGGCCTGCCAAAAGACATTAGTCTTTAGAGCTGTTTTAAAAGCAAGCAGTGTATCCAGCTGTTGAATCTCTTCTAGCAGGTCATTCATTCTACAGTTTGGGGGCAGCTGAAGAAAAAGTCCTGTGGGCAACAGTTGTTTGCCTAGTCATGGCTGACAGAACTAAATGTTCCCCAGAGGACCTGAATGTGTGGGGAGGATTATACGGGAGACGGTAATCCCATATATAACCTGGACCCAAACCAGGTAGGGCTTTAAAGGTAACAGCCATCACTTTGTACTTTGCCCAGAAACTAATTGGCAGTCTGTGGAGTGATTCTAATATAGCTTTAATATGCTCACTCCTAGATGCTCCAATAACCAATCAGGCTTCCATGTTTTGAACTAATTGAAGTTTCTGAACTTTGTACAGAGATAGTGCAATGTTGCACATTGCAGGACAGCCTTGAGGTTGCCAGCATGTGCTAACTACCATCTTTAGTTCATCCAGCTCTATGAAGGGGCACTACTGGTATAACAGCTGAAGCTGATAGTAAGCACTCCTGGATGTTTAGAGTGCCAGATCCAGAAGCACACCCAAGCTGTGAAAACAGTCCCAAACCCCTCAGGTGCTCCAGAAGGAAAGCATAGTTGATGATATCAAACACTGCTGAGAGGTCCAAAAGCACCAGCAGGGACACACGTTGTTTGTCAATGTTAAGACAAACATCCTCCACTAAGGAAGGTGACCATAGCAGTCCCAAGTCTGTATCCTGCTCTTAATCCAGTTTGAAAGATGGAAAACTTCTTTCCCTGAGAGATGCATTCATAATACATTGCTGCTGAGAACTACCTTCATCTCCTCCCTGGTTGACCAGCCAAGAAGGACAAGGATCAAGAGGACAGGTTGTCATCCTTATTCTACCTAGCAGCTTGTCCATATCTGTGGTACTCACCAACTGAAACTGACCCAGTGTGATCCTACTTATGGAATTGCTGAACACCCCATTGTCAGCTTCTGATATAATGAAGGCATCTAAGTTGGCTCTTATCCAAGAGATGTTATCTGTGAAATGATCATTAATAACATCACAGTGAATTGCAGAAGGTTCTAGAATTGGATTCAGGGGGGAAGATGCCTGAGCTAGACCCCTCATCACCCTGAATAGTTCAGCTGGATATGAAATCACAGGTGCAATGCTTGCAGAGAAGGCTTTCTTCGTGCATGTTCTCTATATTGTGTCTTGTTGGATATAAGTCAGGTTTTCCACCATCTATGCTCCTGTCATTGTTCTTCCTGTTCCAGATCCCTGAGTTCTTCCATACACCAAGGAGCCCAATTAGTAATAAGTTAGAGAGGATGTTTGGGAGGAAGATCTGCCCTACTCAGATCTTAATCCATCTATTGGCCAGGTCTTCAACAGCATCATCTGTGCTACCAGCTGTAAGATCCTCTAAAGCTTTCTGGAATCCTGAAGGATCCATTAGCCTTCAAGGGCAGACAATCTTAATAGATCCACTACCCTTTCAGGGAAAGATAGTCGCCGTGATGACCAGCACTTTCTGATCAGAAAATGATCCGTCTGTGATAACTCAGAGGTATTAATCATCTCTGCCCATAGATCCATCTGCTCTGGACTGAAAATACCATCAAGGGAGTGACCTGCTGCATGTGTGGGCTCCAAGACTAGTTGGGATTGACTCATGTTTGTCAGGGATGCCATGAACTCCCAAGCTGTACCTGGCAGACTGGCCTCAAATGGGACTTTGAAGTCACCAAAGACCCAAAGTCTGGACAACCCCAACACAACTCTGAGACTAGTTCTGTGAGCTTTGCCAGGATGTCTGACAGCAGGGTGGCCAGTACACTAACGGAATCTTTTGTCTTCAGACTCAGGTACAAACATTCAATGTGATCCAGTTCCCTTATAGGTAGTCTGGTTAGGTTAAGATGATCATTATAAACCACAGCTACTTCACCCCTGGCCCACTTTCCCTCTTCTGTTCACTGACACAGTATCCTGCTGGGAGTGCCTGAGCCCATGTTGGGGAATCTATCATCTCCCTGTCAAGCTTCTGTAAAATATGCCAGGTTGGCCTTCTCATCAATAAGGAGGTCATAAATTATATTTACTTTGTTTTTAACTAACCTGATATTGCACAGTAGCAAGGTGAGGTTTTGTGGGTGGATTGGTTCTCCCTCCCAGTTCCCTGGGATTTCCAGGCTACTGGAAGGTAAGAGATGTATTAAGCTTAAGTTTCCAAAATTCCCAAGTTATCATGGTGGCCATTCTGGCTGAGGGTTTCTGGAAACTATTGTCCAAACAAGTCATTTGTCAAAGCTCTGGTTTATAGGCCTACCATCTTTCTGCCTCTTACCCCATCATTGTCTCTCTAGCTGAGGCCGTATAGCACATGTCTGTGTCAACTAGCATTCAACCTGCCGATATGTTCATCTGTCATTTTATTTGTGAAAATAACTCAGAGCACAATGAGCCTTCTTTTGATTATGCTTGTCTCCAGTCATGTTGTGCTATGTGATCTTATAACAAGGTACCCGAGATCTTTCAAAATCTGTCATCATTAATATCTCTAAACAGCAGCTCATCTCTCTCTGCTTAATAATGCTTGAGATATTCTGAGTGTGAAAGCACTTAATGTGCTCCATCAGTGACAGACAACACACTGAGAAACCCAACCCCAACTTAATAACAGGTAAACTACATCTGTGGCCTGATTCTCACATACATGTCTACACTTGACTTTTTTCTAGACTGCCCCCTCAATGTGTGAATGTTTGAAAAGTAGTGTGTTGGAGATGATTTGAGTACCCTAGAAAATTAGAGAAGCTTCTGTTCATGGCATTATATTCATGATGACACATGACATTTATTACTTGAGGTTGCTGTTATCAGGTGGTAAACATACATATGTGAATGGACCTATACTTAAAAATGCATGGACAAAAAGGTGGCCCTTATTTGAGCAACAGGTTTTTCTTTTTCCATTTTATTTACACAGTTCACCTCTGTATCTGAGGAACCAATATCTGTGATTTCAGTTATCTACAGCTGAAAAAATAGGGACACACACCAAAGAGTCATATTGGAAAATGCTTAGAGATGTGTCCCCTCTAGGAATCACTAGGTCCTCCAATGCAACTCTATGGTATGTTTTATGTTTATACTGAAAGTCATTTATTTTAATAGGGTTTGCTATTATCTGTGGTTTCATTTATAACAGGTAGGTCCCAAAATGTATCCTCCGGGTGGGTACGAGGGGGGAAACACCTGTACTGATATATAAAGAGATAGATCACCACATTTGTTCCATTTTCTTTTCAATCTTTTTTCATCTTTACAGGTATTTGCTTTATGTTTGGGATTGGAGCTCAGTGGTAGAACAGACGATCACAGGTTCAATCCTTGACATCTCCTAAAAAACTATCAGGCAACATGTGATGGGGAAGGCATTTCCTCAAGACCATAGAGAACTACTAACAGCAGACAATGCTGGACTAGATGAACTCAAGATTGGTCTATAATCAGAGTCTTTGAAAATTATTTTTGGACTATAGCTCCCAGAATCCTACCCCCAATCTGGCCTTTGAAGGCTGGGGGGATTCTGAGAGCTGCAGTCTAAGGCATAACATTTCCAAGCTTTCCTTTTAGAAAAAAAAAATCAATTGAAGCCAAGGCTATCTTTTTTTGCCAAATCTTTCACCCTAGCCTGAAAGAGAATTTCTGACATTACATAGGCTCACTTGTCCATATGTGCTGATTCCAGCTAACATATATTTTATCCCTCTCCAGTTTGAAGACTTTTGTATGAAGTAGGATGATCCCTGAATTATTCAAGGTTCTGAATTTTGTGGTTTTTAAGAAAACACATACAGTTGTCCCTTCATATTCACTGTGGTTTGGTTTCAGACCCCCTGTGGATACCAAAATCTGTGAATACTCATGTCCCATTATATACAACAGCATAGCAAAATGGTGTCCCTTATACAAGATGGCAAAATCGAGGTTTGCTTTTTGGATTATTATTTTTTAAAGAATATTTGCAAGCCATGAATTCTTAAATCCATTGATACGAAATCCATAGATATGGAGGGACAACTGTATAACTGAAAATACCCAAGTATTTTCTTGTGGCAATATTAATATTTCCTCAACTTGACAACTTCTGCTTTTTCTGGGGTGAGAAAATGTGAACTGTAAACTCTTGCTATTGAGTCATTTATTTAGTATGGCAAAGAGTGGGTTACACATATCCATTCACTTGAGGTAGAATGACTCAAACGCAACTGACAGAAGTAAATTTGGTTTTTATGCAGGGCCTAAACATGCATAGAATACTAATGCCTCCATAAAGGACATTCTGACTACAACCATTTGTCATTTGCCAGGCTGTGTTTACCGACAGGCTGGGAAGAGGTATAAGAGGAGAGAATCCTTAAAGCCAATTTCTTTATTCCTCTCCCTTTATCATATTTTCATCTCATGAAATGTGGAAACAGTGGCTGGTAATTTGGAAAGTGTCACAATCTCAAAGCTTCAGTCCATCACGATATGTAATTTATCACCCAGTTTCTACAAGAAAATAATGTGAATCCTTCTCCTCTGTTTTGCTGAAAGGAGAAGCATCACAGAAATGCAAAATAAAATAAACAAGAATTAGGATCAATTCCAAGAAACATCAGCATTTTTTTATTATGCATTCAATAACCTATAGTCGTATCTGAGAATGTCCAGAAAACATTGCATACTCTGGTAAAATGTGTACAAACACATTTTAATCTAATGGGGCATGTACCCATTAAGGTTCCCATTTAAAAAATGTGGATAGAGTTTTATTTAAAAATGCTTGTAGAAATAAAAATCCACACAGAACAGACTTAGAGGAAGGAAAAGGAAGATGTCTGCAGAAATGATTCATTTGCCCATCCTATTGATATGAAGCTTTCCTTCTCTATATTAATTCAGTACAGTCGAACTTCTGCATCCAGGGATTCGGCATCCACAGATTCTACCATCCACGGCTTGAAAAATATTTCAAAAACAAAAATCCAAGAAGCAAACCTCGATTTTGCCATTTTATATAAGGGACACCATTTTAGTACACCATTTTAGATAACGGGATTTGAGCATCCACAGATTACGATATCCACAGGGGGTCCTGGAACCAACCCCCAGCAGATACCAAGGGCACACTGTATTGGGATAAGAGCTTGGAAGAGTTACTCCCAGTATTCCTCGGCCAGCATAGTCACTGGCTATGCTAATTAGATGATTCTGGGAGATGTGGTTCAAAAAAGTAACTTTCTCAAGCTTTGCTTGAGAAGAAACTATACATTACATTTGCCTTAAGCTGCTGCGAAACAAACACCTTTTATCCTAATGCTAATTTTTTTAGTTCATCCTTCATGAATGTGATTGCCTACCCCATGTCTCAATATCTGTCTAGGGGGGAATAGTCTAATTTTAACAAACATATATCATTCTCCCACACTTGGCAACCCAGAGGACTAATATGAAAAAGAAGGAAAAAATGCCCCAGGTCTCTGCATGTGCTTGAAGAGGGTTACTGTTACTTTCATTGTAGCTCTGTATAATGGCAGGCTTGAGTGGGGAAATGAATGAACTACGGGCAGGAGAAGCCAATATGCCATTCTCAACTAGCAAACAAAGGAGCATCTTAATATGTGGTTCAATATACAGTTGTCCCTTCACATTCATGGGGGTTAGAGGGTGGAGCACCACTGTGAAAGTGAAAAAAATGCAAATAAGTTAAGCCCCCAATATATGTACTACACTACAGCATTGTAGACTCCTCTCCCACCAACAGGACCACCAATACCTGCTACTGTGATAGTAACACCCACCCCTGGGCACACAAACCATGGCCCTCACCAACACTCACCTCCCTGACAGTTCTCCCTCCCTCTGCCCTGCCAACAACACAACTCCAGCTTGCTTTCTTACCTTGCACCAAAACAGTGCTGCCCATTTAAAACAATAAGGTTGCTCCTTTCCCAATCAGAAGCTAAAAGTTGCAACTGTAGTAACCCCCACCCCCAGACACACAAATCACATCCCTCACCCACAGTTGCCCCCCCACCCCCAAGCTCTCCCACCCTCTGCCTTTCTAATAACACAACCTTCTCTCTCTCTCTCTCTCTCTCTCTCTCTCTCTCTCTCTCTGGCTTTTCTTCTGAGTGTTTTAAATGGGCAGTGCTGTTTTGGTTCTAGGTAAGAAAGCAAGCTAGAGTGTTTTGTTGCCAGGACAGGAGGAGGTGGCGGTGGCGGTGGCGGTGGTCTTGGTCTTTGTGGTGGTGGTCTTGGAGTTTGAGCTGGTTGAGCAGCAGCTATAAACCATGAATAAGCAAAACCATGAATGTGAAGCACACAAATGTGAAGGGACAACTTTATACAGCATCACTATCATGACACAGCAAGTTAGCTTGGAAGGACCAAAACCTTTAATCTCTATGACTGAATCTGCTTGGCATATTGGACTACATTGCAATGAGTGAATATGCCAGAAACAGCAGCTTCTACTGTGGGGGTGGGCAACTATGGAAGGGGCTGCGGGCCATTTTTCTACTTGCAGGCTGCACTGGCACATATTGGCATGACCATAGAATCGTAGAGTTGGAAGGGACCACAAGGGCCATCTAGTCCAACCCCCTGCTCTGTAGGAATACACAATCAAAGCATTCCTGACAGATTGCATCCAGCCTCTGTTTTAAAACCCCCAAAGAGGGAGACTCCACCACAATGAGGCAGTGCATTCCACTGCCGAACAGTTCTTACCAACAGGAACTTCTTCCTAATGTTTAGGTGGAATCTCTTTCCCAGTAGTTTGAGTCCATTGCCCCATGTCTTAGGAGATCATCACACTACACTGTTATGGTGTGAGTATTGCACTTTAACTGCTCTGGCTGCCTCCTGTGGAATCCTGGGATTTGCAGTTTATGGAGGGGCATTTAGAACTCTCAGCCAGAGAGCTCTTAGGCCTCAATAAACTACAAACCCCAGATTTCTATAGGAGGCAGCCATAGCAGTTAAAGTGGAAAAATAGTACTATAACAGTGTGGTGTGATAAATGACTTTATCAAATCCAGGGGAATGCTGTACAAAACTACGTCCCCAACCATGTCAGAAGAACACTACAGGAACAGAAAGGGTGACATTAGGAGACGCCCGCATCCTTCAGCCATTCTTGGGGCATAGTGTGGGCGTGAATAAAGCATCCCTTTTTTATTGGTGGGCTAAGTGCTACACCTCCAGAATGGCTGAAGGATGACATCGTCTGGTAATGTCACTCATTTTTGTTCTTGTAGCATTCTTCTGACGTAGTTATTGTCACATCTGATAAAGTTATATGTCCCTAGTCTCTGGTGCAGCAGAAAACAAGTTTGCTCCATCCTTAGTATGACATTCCTTCAAATATTTGAACATGGCTATCATGTTGCCTCTTAACCTTCTCTTTCCCAGGCTAAACATACCCCGCTCCCTAAGCTGCTCCTCATAGGGCGTGGCTTGCAGACCTCCCACCATTTTGGTCACCCTCCTCTGGACATGTTCCAGCTTGTCCATATCCTTCTTGAATTGTGGTGCCCAGAACTGGACACAGTATTCCTGGTGAGGTCTGACCAAAGCAGAATAGAGTGGTACTATTACTTCACTTGATCTAGACACTATACTCCTATTGGTGCAAAGTGACCAAGGTGATGAAAGTGATATGATGTCACTTCCAGCCAACAGTATAGCTGATTTTCCTATGGGGATGTTTGTGGGGTCTTCAGATGGTTGGGGAAGGAAAGTGCTGCAGTTTTGACACATTTTGGCCAGTTTTTGTTAAGGGGAAAAATCAGCTGAAAAATCCTCCCCCCATTCAAAAATTTACCTTGAGGTCTGGGGGCTTTGGAAGGCTGCAGGGGCCACACATAAGGATCCCAAGGACCATAGGCATCCCATAAGCAGCACTTTGCCCACTCATGTTCTACTGTGTGACAAACCTATGCGACAGAGGAAACAAATTCAGTTCTGGACAGGTTTAGTGAGCCTTGATTTCAGAAAATAGTAAGATATCATCACCATCACCATCATCATCCCACCTTCCTCCTGATAATGGGACTCTATTTGATTTGTTTTTCTACTCTATTCTTTTAAAATGGTGTGGGAGAAAAGACAAAAGTAAAAGGAACTTGAATCCAGATAAGGGTTTAATTATAATCAATGCTTTATGGACTAGGGGCCCTTTCACACTAAACTATTACAGCACTTTGATTCCACTTTAACTGCACAGCAACATCCTATGGAATGCTGGGATTTGTAGTTTGCTGAAGTACTAGAGTTCTCTAGCTGACAATTTTAAATATTCTTTCCTAAAGAGAAAACCCTAGGATTTCACAGGACAGAACCAGGGCAGTTAAAGTGGAATCTGGCTGCTGTAATTGTGCAGTGTGAAAAGGCTGAAAGTGAATATTCATTTAATATAATGGAGTCTAGATTCACACTTTTATCTATTTATATGCACGTTGCCTGTGAAACAGTTGCAACAAAGTTTGTGGCATCTGATCCAATTATTTTCATTTGTTAAGGAAGATATTCCCTGGCTCACCATGACCTAGTTTAAATCACAGATATGTAAATGTGTTCCTGATTCATTTCTTTCTAGAATTCTCCAAGCCAGTTGTTCTGTATTTATCTTTTACTTACATGACAGCAAATACGCAGTATTCCATGAAATCTAGAACTGGTTGAACCAGTAGAGGTCAGAACATAAATGTGTCTTACTTACCTTGCTGCAAAATGGGAGGGTGAGAAAGTGCAGGGATTTTATTTATTTATTTATTTAATATTTTTTAAAATGATTGATATATATATATATATATATATATATATATTCATGCAATAGACAAGAAAAAATTCCTTTCAACCTTGTAACTACATTTTTATAACAATAAAACTTACAAATGAAGAAAAATTTTCATTGAGCATTTATATGTATTCTTTCCAATTGCTTAACTTTCTCTTCTCCTTTAAACGTATTCCTTCCTGGTTGGTTTATTTTCCATTCATTTGTACCCTAAACTTACAGGGATTCTATATGTAGACTTTATCTGTTTTCCAGACTGGCTTCAGAATACAGGTCCTTTAGCCAGGTTGGCAGATTGTAGAGTAATAAAGGAGTATGATTCTAAAACTAAACAAGGACCCATAACTATACTCCACTGAATCAATGGGATTTATCTACATGTTGACTCACCACTTAACAATTGATTCAATGGTCTACTTTAGATAGGACCAGGGGCTTGTCTACATGGGCAATTTACCCCATCTTGCAGTCCAGATAACACAGGGCTTTTGACCCATTTTGTCCCTGTGCAGTCCTCATAAACTCCAGGGCAAAGTTGGGGGGGGGGTAGATGGGGGTAGGGCCCATTACAGTGTTTTTTTAAAAATACCCCGGAAAAACTGCTCCCACCAGCAAAAAATGGATCAACCCTCCCATGACCACAGCAGCCTTTTCTGGTACACTGGCCCATCACTGCAGCTGCCTTTTGCTGTCACTTTTCCACAGCAGAAAGCAGGACCAAAGCATGTGACCAAGGCTGGTGACATCTAGGGGGCATTGCTCACATATTGCAGGTCAGCTTCCTGGCTTCATAGAGAATGAAGGAGATTGCTGTGGCTGCAGTGACAGGCTGGCATGCCTATCTGGACTTCCTCCCATTCCACGCAGGTAACAGGGGAGGAACGGGCCTGATCCATGGGCAGAAACTGCTACTTCTTTTTAACAAAACAACTATGTGTAATTTTTTTTGCAAAGTAAGTCCCCAGCTACACTATTTTCTGTGTAGGAAAGAGCTATTCTATCTTTTAATGAATTTTAACTCTATAGCTTGTGTGATACAGCCGGGGGGCTCTTCTGGCTCCTGATAACCCCCAAGTTGCCATTTTTTAACCATTGCCACCATGTGATACAGCTTTTCCTCAGTGTGTACTCGTGTGCCTGTTTCTGAGGACTTGCTGCCTTATGAGATGCAATATTAGGGGTCCTCTTCCTGGGATTTCCCTTTAAAATGCACTTCCTTTGATCTAACTGCCACCAACTTTTGAATTCTACACCCTCTTACAACACAATGCAAAGGGATACCACGGGGTTTCCTTCTCTACTCTCTGCTACTTTGCATAGATTCACCTCCCCCTCCCTTCTATCCTGAAAGGAGAGAAACCAACTGAGCCATAAGGTACGTGTGCATATCAGCTGAGAAAGATTAGAAAAAGCTTATTTATTCCAGGCAGAGTTCATAACATGCAGATATCTCTCATGGAAGGCTCCTCCCTTCCAGGCACATTTTTAGAGGTTACAGTTCTAGTTTAGCATTCAGAAAGCATTCAGCCACGTGGGAAAATAACATAATTCCCAAATGCAATCTAGCTAATACATTCCCATATCTACTCATTGTCCATGGAGTTCAGTTTGTTGAAATCAGAGGGGCTGTGAGCCACATGTCTGTTTTGAGACCAGTCTCAAACAACCTTCCTCCAGCCGACATGAGGTCCTTGCCTCTGGATGTTCCTTTGTTCATCTCTCTGCCTGAGATGAGGTCACCCCCATCACAGGACTCCTTTGTTCTTCTCCCTGCCTCGTGGGCCCGATGCAGTATTTATTACCTCACCTTGGAAGCGTCTCAAAGTATGTCCACTCTGGAATTCTAATTGGTCAGTGTCCCTTGTGATCTATGACATCTGTGATGATGTCGATCCTAAAAGATGTTACTTTTCTCTAGACCCTAGTTAACCTTTGTTTACCTGATTGCTGAGCTGGCAGATAATGGGATATGGAGCCTTCCCATTATCACAGCTTGTTTAATTCATTTTTAAATAATACACACATACACACACCATGTTTTTGAATGTTTTTAATCTGTACTAGTTTAAATAATTTATAAGATTCCTTTCATCCCAGTATTGGGGAAGAGGTGGGATATAAACTAATATTATTAATGTTGTTGTTCAAAGCAACATTCTGTGAATTTTCTTCATACTGAAATTCACCAGGACTGTTCACTTTGACTTTTAATAAATAGGCTTGCACATTTTTTGTTTGATTCACCACACCTGATTCTTTTTCTTATCAGTAAAATGGTCTCCTGTTTAAGTGATAAATCACATTCCTTTTCTTTTCTTTTTTTGTATGTTGTTTTATTTATTATTATTATTATTTTGGTATGTTGTCTTTAAGTTTTTTCTTAGTAGAACTGGTATTCTTTGATGTATTAGAACAGTCTGTTGTAAATTGCACTGAGGGCCTTGGGTCCAAAAGCGGTATAAATATAAAAATAGATGGGATATTGTTTGTATCTCTTTTCATATAAGGACAGGACAATTTCTACCAATTCCCCCCTTCAGCTACGTCTCCTTAATCCTATCCCACATGATCACCATCCACAGATTTTCAGGAGGCTACAGAAGGAAGAGGCAGGTGTGAACCTTGTCCCATGAGCATGAACTATGTTCCATTGATAAAGAGAAGCTTTGGATCCATGTCATATAATGCACTGCAGTTAGCACAGAATACACAAGCACAATACATTGGCAAATGCCTGTTCACTTTCTTCTGTCTTCTATACTGTTTCAGCAATTACTACTCAATAATTTTAATCACACTCTTGAGGTAGTAAGGGATGTCTTTAAATATACAGTATCCCTGATAGAGAATATTGTTTGGGAATGCTTCAGATAGGTTACTTTTTCAAAGTCTTAATCAAAATACCACTTTTTAATTTTTCAACAACTAAACTCATATCTCTGTCCAAGTTATTGAGTTCAAAGGAGAAGTTGGGGTCCAGCAGTGTGCCTTATTTTTGCTGCTGCTGCTTACACACACACACACACACACACACTCTTTCCTAATTCCAGCCAAGTGTGACCAAAAGGCAGACCATAATCTTGCACATTAAACCCACTGAAAATCATAAGGAAAAGCCCAGTTAACCATATATTCAGTAGCTCAAATCACGAATCAGATAAATATGCAACTGCTACCATTCTAGCAAATTCTATAGACTCAACCTAGATGGAGAAAGGGTAAACTGTCCTCCCATAGACCAGCCTTTTCCAACCTGGTACTCCCCAGACATGTTGAGCTACAATTTCCATCATCCTTGTCAAGATCCCATCCTTATAACTGGGGATTATAAGAATTCGGATTGGCCTTTTTAGTCATCAGCACACTTGCAGAAAGCACGAGATGAGTCCTTCCTGAATCTTTGTTTGTGAAGAAAAGCCAGAGAGAGAAGAATGGTAGCCCAAAAGATTTTGAAGGCACAGGGTTGAGGAATGCTACCACAGAGTTAGTCACCCCTTCTACTTCCTGAGTGCTGATGTTTCCCCAGCTACAGTAACTTGAAAGTAAATTAGTTCAAAGAGGAAGCAATTCTATTTGTTCAACATAGGGACTGACAGTAGAACTGTAATTAGCTTTCTTCTTCTCATTGTGACAAGCCACTGAATTTTGTGTAAAGAAAGATGAAATAATTTCATTGTGTACCCACAACAGGTTCCAATATAGTCCCATGCCCTTCATGGTACTTACATTCCCCTGGCTTCACCCACTGATAAATATTGTTTAGTCAGCATCTTCCCAGCCCTGACCCTCTTTTAGAATCATCCAGCATCTCCTCCTGCATTGTGATTTAACTCTCTTCAGACTTGTACTGTTACCATGCCCTACTACCCCTACCCTGTAATATCTCATAATTGGCAATATTGGACACTTCACAGAGTCTGGTAAAGTGGGATGATCCAAAGTGAGGTCAGATGGAGGTCACAAGGACATGGGAAGATGTCTTAGAAACATTTTAGCAAACACACCCAAGCTAGGATTTAATGGAGCTCCTAGTAAACAACACCATTAAGGAGGTATGTGCTAATTCCTTCCTGGGCCCTTTGGCAGTGAGTCACACATCCTAAACAATCAAGTGACCTACACACCCCAAATCCCCAGGAAATATCCCTCAGACTACCCCACATTGTCCTACAATGCAAGGCTGTCATAAACCCATCAATTCCTATCTACCAGTCATCTAAGACAATAAGTGGAGTTTTGTTCTCCTTTGTTCCTTTGAATCATTTAGCCATTGTTGTAGCCAAAATGTGCCTTCAGGGTACAAAATGGGTTATAAATATCCCAACCTAAACAATAGCAAAGTGTGTCATTGTGGACGAGACAAGGACATGCTCTGTTGGTTCCCCCCCTCCCCGATCAAAACTTCCAGTGCCATCCTCAGGCATCGGTCTGAGTATTTTGCTCCTCTTCCAGACTGCTAAATATTGCCCTATCTCCTGAATCTATTTCTCTATCCAACCCTTCTGCCTTAAACTCTTCGATAGCCTTGTATGTGTCATGGTCAACCAGGACTCTGAGGACTCAGAAGGCAAAGAGGCTGAGTCAGTTGCAGAAAAGCTGGCTGAGTCTGAATCGAGCCCTGAAGAACCCAGGTCTCAGCAGCCTAGCCTTCCCCCAGCACAGGGTCCAAGCCTGGGATACATAGTTGAGCAACAGCAATACTTGAGGTAGAGGTGCAGGTACCTACCTTTAGCCAATGAAGAACAGAAAGGGAGGGGCTGCAATGCTCTTGGAGGCTAAAAGAAAGACACTCATTAATCACCAAGCAGCTGTGAGTGGGAGCTGGGCCAACATAAGCAGCTGGGTGAGACACTGGATTCTTTGTCAAAGGCTATCTGTGTTCCCTAGATGAAGACTCTGTCTTTGACTCTCCTGGCTTTTTGGAACTTTGTCTCTTGAAACCTCAGATTATCTTGACCCTGGACTGTATTCGTTGACCCACCTGCCGGAATCGTTTTGACCTCAGACTGCCTCATCGTTCTTCACTCTCTCTGGACTTCTGACTCTCTGGACTGCTATTGACAACACAAAGTACTGTGTTTTGGAACTGAGTTGTTACCAAGCTGGGCTGTTTTATCAACTATTTGACTTGGCAGCTTTCCCAGACAGTGTGGTTCTTGTGAGCATGTATTGTGTTGTGTGACTGCTTTTAGTGTTATTTCCAGTAAAAACTGTTTATTTCACTTTAAACTGGAGTTCTCTGCAGTTAATCCTGGTATACACTGGTGAAAAGGTCCTGAAGTTACCTGCCTCTCACAGCCCTCCATTTGCAATGATAATAATGGCCCCAAATATTAATAGCATGAGTGGGGTTCCAAAGCACCCCCACCTCTTTGGGTAACAATACCTCCAGCATGCTATGTTCCTGGATGCCTATACCCCAACACTGACACTGACTACCAAATAAATTTAGATATGATGGTAGCATTCCACCATTATCCTGATCTTTTTAAAACATCTAAAGTAACTCTCATTGGTTTCAGCTGAACTTCTTCCAAAAAGGTGTTCTTAAAATTACAGAATTTGCTGGATTTGTTTCCATTTTCTTCATATTTTTCTAGAGATGTTTTAAAAATTATAATTATCCCCCCCCCAAAAAAAAACAGCAAAAAAACACCCAGTTTCTGAATCGTGCCTATGTTCAAGGTAATTCTCTTGCCTGTGCCCAACTTTTCCTTATGCAATTCACTTCTTTTATTAAACACTCCTCTTTTATATTATATATAATTAAACAATGATCTTTATTTGTGATAATGGTAAGTGTTGAAATGCTATCTTAATAGGCAACCAGCCTTTCATAAATATTACATTCATACTTCAGTAGCTGAATCCTAAGACTGAAAATTAAGTTAGTTTAGAAGATGAATTATTTATTCACCTTCTAATTTACATAAAGAAAAATAATGTTTGCTCATTAAATTTAGAGTGACAGGGATAGGGTGGATGGAATGGCTGGCCACTTCCTTGTGATCAGTTTCTACTGTTGTTACTATTTTAGATTAGGAAAAACTTATGGTAGGGAAAATGCTCTAATATAGTGGAAACCTGTGTAAGGAAGATTCATCCACTCACAAGCCTGCAGCTGCTCAGGTGTCACTCATGTTTGTTAAAGCTATCATCCTTCCTTATTTTATGTCTTTCTGTACAGCATTATAAACATTTTAACTTTGCTTTAATTTTCTTCTGAATATGCCTCTCCTTTCCTCCACTCCACTTGAGTTATTAGAAATGCATCCTGCATGTCACTAAAACACACAGTAATATAAGAAGTAAAATAAGCTCTCTAACACATGTTGTGGCTGAATAATTGTGGGGTTTTTTTTTTGTCAGTTTAATACCAACTCATATCTTTAAAACAGAGATTTCCAAGCTATCTTCACTGGTGTTACAGTTCTTTGATATATCTCACATTACACCTATTATTTCTTCATCACAACTGTGCAGAAATAGCTCCAGTTATACTCTGTTTATATATTCAGACATGACAAATCCAATGTTTTCTTAGGAGATTTTCAGACATGCCAAAATCCCTGTTTGCCGCGCGAGCAGCCTCCCGAAACTGCTGCGCGGCAAGGGTCTTCTTTGGACGACGCTGTGCCTCTGGCGAAACCGTCCGTGTCACTTCCGTGAAGCTTGGGACGGCTCCGCGCAATATTTCAATCACGGAGGCTGCCCGTGCTTGAAATATGGCGCGGAGCCGTCCCAAGCTTCACGGAAGTGACACGGACGGTTTCGCCAGAGGCACAGCGTCGTCCGAAGAAGACCCTTGCCGCGCAGCAGTTTCGGGAGGCTGCTCGCGCGGCAAACAGGGATTTTGGCATGTCTAAAAATCTCCTTACAGCCCAATCTACTAAGTGTTTGGGGTGAAATGACATTAAGTACTTCTCAGTTAATAAACCATTAAAAAACGGATTATGATAGTGCTGCAGCAAGTATAGTAGTGCCAATATTCAGAATAAAAAATGGGATGTTTTCACTTCAGGGGTGTGGAATTTTGTGTGTGTGTGTGTAAATATTCAACATGCATTTTAAATTCTTTACATAGAGTCTATAGGTTTGGAGGAGGTAATACTGGCCAGGATATAGGGACCATTGCTCTGTAGAAGGTGTTGACCTTTCTCTTTGCTGTGATACTCCAGCAAAAATGCCCCAAACTGCTACTATTCCCATGTCAGAAGCTTCCACTAGCGCTAATGAGGTCTTAAGATTCAAAATTAAGACTGCAATTATACCCACTCACCTGGGAATAAGTCACACTGAACTCAGTGGTACCTCAGTAGACAGACATATATAGACAGACATACAGTAGCACCCCTGCGTCCACTGATTCACCAACCACAGATTGAATTATCCACAGTTGGTGATAGCTTGGGAGGGGAGGGGGAGGAGGAATATCACCTCTCCCATCCCTTCCCCTGGGAGGGCTCCTGGTTGCTGCTGTGGTGATTGCAGGGGCGAAGGGGGAAGGAGAGATCTAGCCTCCTCCCATTCCCCCTTTTCCCCCACAATCACCACCGTGGTGGGGGTGAAGGCAGAAAGGGAGAGTGATCTAGCCCCTTCCCTGTTTGCCCCTGTGATTGTTGCTGCAGCGGGGCCGTGACAGGGGGGAAGAGGGAAGGAGAGAGTGATCTAGCTTCTACCCCCTTCTGCCTTCACCCCTGTGATCACCCCTGTGGCAGGACCATGGAGGGGGCGAAGGGAAGGGGAGGAGTGATCTCACCCCTTCCCTTGGGATGGCTCCTGTTTTGTCACAGCAGGGCCAAGGCGGGGGTGAAGAGGGAAGGGGAGGAGGCTAGATGTCCACTGGGATGGCATTCACTATTATCCGCAGAATTCGCCATCCGCAGGGGCCTCTGGAACCTATCCCCCACAGATACGGGGGTGCTACTGCATAAGATTACACTGCATGGGTGAAGTTCTATGACACATATCTTGGGTTATGTCTCACTTAATATAATTGGACTTACCCTCAAATAAACAAGCATAGAATTGCACTGTGAGGAGGTTATCGCTGTAAAAAATCATAAACCTTGTATTTTACCCATTACAATATTCAAATGCATAAAAGATTCCTGTGAGTTCAAAAAGGAGCAAAGAGCAATGTGTGGACCTGTTTGGCTGATATTTTAAAGTAAACATTCAGCATATATAACTCACTGGTCTTTACTGACCAAGACAGTACAGTTGTCCCTCCATATGCAAAGATTTAAGTATTCACGGCTTGAAAATATTCTTTAAAAAATAATAATCCAAAAAAGCAAACCTTGATTTTGCCATCTTATATAAGGGACACTATTTTGCTATGCCATTGCATATAATGGGACTTGAGTACAGTATTCACGGATTTAGGTATCCACGGGTGGTCCTGGAACCGAACCCCAGTGAATATGAAGGCACAACTGTATATACATTTGTGACTGACTAAACAAAGACCCATTAAAATGTGAAGAAGAAAAAAGAAACAGGTCTTGAGATCTGAAATCATTTTTTCCATTTGGGTGTGAGTAGCAGTACATACGCAACTCCCTTGATTTCTTCCTCCAAACCCACTTGGAGTAACATTTGATTATAAATGTAAGCCTGGAAGGAAATTGAAGTTTGCTTCCACCTATGTTGTGTATTAAATATATTACTACAGAACATGGGTCTTTCAGTATATTCCTTAATTTTTAATAATAATATAGTGAAGCATTGTAGTTCAGCTTAATTAGAGTGGATTATAAATGTTATATTGGGGAGGGGAATCACTGTATAAAAGTGAGACTTAGGACTTGTCTATACTGGCCATGTAAATCTGAGGCCAGTCCAGAGCATTATGCTCTGGACTGGTCCCGGATCAACCATGAAAGCAGCCACATGCACTGAGCCAAATAGTGTGATGGCCATTGTTGTCTACATGGGCCAACCAGGCCAACATTGGACCTGCTGGCCCGTCCCCTGTTTTCAGAACCGCTACTGCTGCTTTCTTGTCTGCCGAGGAGTGCTATGGAAAGCCTGACCAGTGCACCATCACTTCAGCTGTGGTCAGAACAGGTGCCTGGACATGTGATCAACAAGAAAGTGGGTGCTTCAAAGGGATCCATCCCCTTCCCTGCACTATTCAGTGCAGGGTAAGGGAGATGGACCTAATCAGACCCAGTCCAGTCCTCCAGACCGCAACAGACCCAGAAGTCTCTCTGCAGTTTCTGGGAAACCCGACTTTGCTTAGTTTGGAGCAAACTCAGGTTAAGGGGGAAAATGCAGATCCTTCCTGGACGTAGCTGTACATCATCTGGACTGCCACTACTGGATTCAGGGTGAGTCCACATTTATTTATTTATTTATTTATTTATTTATTTATTTATTTGCTGGTGTAGACAAGCCCATAGTCCTGTGAAAGGATTGCAAGAGACTTCCTATATGATGCTTGTGGAGGACACATCAGCTAAATTTATGCAATTACTCAGCCTGGCCATTTGCCACTGCCACCTTCCTTTCAGACTTCCCCCTTTATCATTTCTCTGGATTGTAGCCTGCATCTCTGTGGATAGAATATGGGTATGTGTGGTCTCTGTTTGTAAGCATGCCTAGTATCCGTCAGTGAGTGGAGTAAATCACGATGAGTCTGGACTTTCTAAACAAAACATAAGAACTGGTTTATTAACTTTAGGTTTGTAACATTAATGCTTCAGTACTGTGCATATAACTTGGTTATTTGGCTTAGGAGATTTTCAGACGGCTAAAATCAGCCTCTTGCCATGCAAGCAGCCTCTGGAGCAGTAAAGAGGCTGCTGCGCGGCAAGGGTCCATTTTGGATGATGCCGTTTCTCTCTTGGTGTCGTCCGTGATTCTTGCGGCCAGCACTGGAGGCGGCCGCGCTGTTTTTTACTCACGGACAACTTCCGTGAGTAAAAAACAACATGGCCACCTCCAATGCTGGCCGCAAGAGTCATGGACGATGCTGAGAGAGAAACGGCATCGTCCAAAATGGACCCTTGCCGCACAGCAGCCTCGTTACTGCTCCGGAGGCTGCTTGCGCGGCAAGAGGCTGATTTTAGCCATCTGAAAATCTCCTTAGTGTCACTTATTCTCTCTCTGGTGACAAAGGTGACCAATGACCTATAGAAGTGCATATAATAATCTTGGAGCTTCTAATATTATAACCAATTATACAACAGACTCATCCACTCTATGGAGATTATCAGACAGCGTAAAAATAGCTGCATTCACTTCCTGGTTGAAATCGTGGGCCATTCTTGTGAGAGGAAAAGCGTGCAGGAAATTCAAAATATAAAAGCCAAAAAATACATCCAAAAGTGATAGCAAACACAAAAACAGACTTAAAAAATACAAAGTAACCCGTGGAGGCTACAGAACAAGGGGTGTCACTTACCTGAATGTCCTGATCGCACCCGGAAATGTTCTGGAATGGACCTCCCACTGTGGCTGGCATCATGCAACAGGAATGGAGCACCTTTTCACTCACCCATCATTCCATGACAGGAATGGAACAAGTGATCTATTCATGAATTAAGCCACGAATAAGAAGAAACAAGGGCAAAACTGGACCAGCATGGGAGCATAACAAGGATGAGGTTGATGTCGTCTGAAAGGGAAGCCCTTTGGTGATCTTCTGGCCTTCCTGTAATGCCATATTAAGGGCATCTGATAATCTCCTTTGTTTCATGCTCTCAATTTCCACTCACTCTATCAACAATTCAGCTTCAACACTCTCCAACTACACTGGCCAAACTCCAAACCAAGCTTCACACAGACTTACTGACAGAAACTCTCTCAATTGACATCCACACAGTTCAGACTCTTTGAGAGCCTTCCCATTACAGTTTCCTGCTCTTCGATTGGCTCCCTCAATCTCTCTTCTCATTCACTCAGCTGCATTCTATTACCAGCTCATCACAATGCTGTTGTGTCATTAATGGATATTGATCTGTGATCCATATAGGAGCATGGAACATACCTAACAGTACAATCCTAGCTACATTTACTGTTCTGACTACATGGGGAAGATTATATGTCTAGATGTTCTGCTGCTATAAAGAAAGCCCCCATGAGCAACCTGAATTGGATTAGGTTTCACTAGATTAAACTGGTGGCCAGCTAAAACTAAGAAGACTTGAAATAGAGTCTTTATTTATTTCATTTATATCCCATCTTTCCTCCAATGAGATCAAAGTGTTATACAGAGTTCTCCTCCCTCCCTTTATATTTAGAGTAACCCTGTGATCTCAGCTTTTTTGGTCAGGCTGAGAGAGAGAGAGAGAGAGAGAGAGACCAAGGTGTGATCACCCAGTAAATTTCATGGCTTAGGTGAAGACTTGAATGTGTGTCTCTAAAGCCCAACGCTTTAACTACTATATCCCACAGACTTAACACAGCTCCCCCTGCAGGTCAGTGCAGCCTCCTGTGGGGGAAGCTCATTTATGGGCTGGGAGGAGGGAGAGACCCAGTGATTGCAGCACCGGCAAGCACTGGCGACGTGAGGTGAGGGGCGGGAGCGAGGAAGACAAAAGGCCCTCCATGCCTCACCTCAGCCTCTTTTCAACTTGGCGATCCAAGGGCTTGACTGTGTCAGAAGCAGCAGATTGTGGAAAGGAGCAGAGCGGTGGTGATTGTTCCCAGGAGCAAGCGGGCAATTCGGGGGAGGAGGAAGGAGCAGCGCCTCATCATCCCATGAGTTGGGCCTTTGGGCTGGGCACACCGGGATTTTCCTGGGCAGGGGTGGGGACCGCGAATTCTCCCCGGGAGGAGAGTGTGGGCCTCGGCGGCTGCCAGGCCACAGCCAAGCCTCGTCTTGGGATTGAGGGCGGGGGTGGATATTCTCCCCAAGGGAGAGCATGGGCCTTGGTGGCAGCTGGGCCATGTATTGTTTACGGTGGCTCCCAAGCTGTTTGTTTTTGGAAGCTAAGCAAGTTTGGTCCTGGTTGATATTGAAGGGAGACCATCATTAAAACTTGGGCCTTTGGTGGATTGGATAAGGCTTATATATTACTGATTGCTGACTGAACTAATGGCCCCAAAGAAGGGAAAAGCTGGGGGGAAGGGGAAAGCCCCTGTGCCCAAGCAACCGGCACTTCCTGCTCTTCATCCTTCATCAAGTGATGAGGAGGAGGACATACCATGGCAGGCAATCTTGGAAAGGATACAGCACCTTGAGAGGCTCCAAGGTGTGGAGGGAGTGGTTACGGTGCTGAAGCAGAAGTGGCCTAGGGGGAAAGGCAAATTGACTGATCAGATAACTGCCCATTTAGATGCACTGGAGAGGACCATTCATAAAGGTGAGGTGTCAGGATCTCAATCCATTGGCAACACTCCTGACCAGCCAGCTAAACCAGACTTGGAATCTGTACCAGAAGTGGTCCCGAATCCCTCAGGTGAGTCCCCCTTTGACACAGTAACCCCTTCTTCAGGTTATTCTTGGCCATGGGGGGTGTGGTCACCATTCGCACCCTCTACTACAACACAAGGCTTGGGATCACAAGGAACACAAAACAGCTGGCCTATGGCCCAGCAACCACTTAGCTGGGTGCCACCTCAATGGTCGCCATGGGGCCCATATACTTTTGGGGGCCCTGTGGGTCACATATCCAGCGAGTCATCTCTTCTAGGGCCTTCACAGGCCCCAGGGTATGACTCCATTGCATATTCTGCTTTCCCCTTTGGGTAAATGTCCCTACCACTAGGTGATCACCTATTACAGTCCACTAGGGAAAAAATACTAAAAGAGTATGTAGACGTTTTCTCTCTGCTATATAGGGAACTGGAAAAGAAGGATAAAGAGGAACTTGACGACAAAGATAAAGAAAAACTTAAGAAAAGGAAAGTGGAAAGGAATTGGTCGAATTGGCTGTCAGGGTTCTTAATTATGGCGGGTGTCATTGCTAAGGCCCACCCTCAGCGTGAAGCAGATCTTTTCCAGTTCCCTATATAGCATAGACATAATTCACAGGGCATATGTGGATTTTGCTGGCTTTTGTATGATGAAGCCTTTCGTATGCGGGCAGCAATATATCCAGGGCTACGCTGGAATATGATGCACCCTCAGCTGTGGATGCAATTAATTATGCCAGCACGACCAATTCAGGGCAAGCGAACACACAGTGGACATTTGATTAAGACTACAGCCCCGGGGACCGCTAGAGTCCCGATGGGACTCAGTCCAGGGCAGAAACTGTTGTGCTGGAAGTTCAGTTCTCATGGGGCCTGTTTGAAGAAGCCCTGCAGGTTCAGCCATGAGTGCTCTATTTCATAGAATCATAGAATTGCAGAGTTGGAAAAGACCACAGGGGCCATCCAGTCCAACCCCCTGCCATGCAGGAAATCACGATCAAAGCATCCCCGACAGATGGCCATCCAGCCTCCGTTTAAAGACCTCCAAGGAAGGAGACCCCACCACACTCCGAGGGAGTGCGTTCCACTGCCGAACAGCTCTTACTGTCAAAAAGTTCCTCCTAATGTTGAGGTGGAATCTCTGTTCCTGGAGCTTGCACCCATTGCTCTGTGTTCCAGTCTCTGGAGCAGCAGAAAACAAGCCTGCTCCATCCTCAGCATGACATCCCTACAAATACTTAAACAGGGCTATCATATCGCCTCTTAACCGTCTATTTTCCAGGCTAAACATACCCAGCTCCTTAAGTCTCTCCTCATAAGGCATCGTTTCCAGACCTTTCACCATTTTAGTTGCCCTTCTCTGGACACGCTCCAATTTGTCAATATCCTTTTTGTATTGTGGTGCCCAGAACTGGACACAGTATTCTAAGTGAGGTCTGACCAAGGCAGAATAGAGTGGCACTATTACTTCTCTTGATCTAGACACTATACTTCTATTGATACAGCCCAAAATCACATTGGCCTTTTTAGCTGCCACATCGCACTGTTGGCTCATGTTCAACTTGTGGTCTACTAGGACTCCTAGATCCCTTTCGCACGTAGTCTCATTCAGCCAGGTCTCTCCCATCCTATATTTATGCATTTCATTTTTCCGCCCTAAATGCAGTACCTTACATTTCTCCGTATTGAATTTCATTTTGTTAGCTTTGGCTCAGCTCTCATTCTCATTCCTTTCTCATTCCTTTCGTAACTGCCCAAGAGGGAAGGGCCTGTTCAAAGGGTACAGAGGGGGGCAGGGTGGGAACAAAGGAGGTGGCACTTCCAGCCAGCCTCAGAAAGGGGCCCAGCCCAATTAAGTTAGATGTATTGGACAAGTGGCTGTGATTATACCCCAACGGGAACGCAGCTGCTTATATATCACAAGGTTTTAATTTTGGTTTTCGCATTCCTTTCCAAGGGATAAGATGCCCCTATTGGGCGTGCAATTTGTTATCAGTTAAAGGCAAGGAAACCATAGTGAGCAAAAAATACGCAAAGAGGTAGCAGAAGGAAGAGTAGTTGTCCCATTTAGCCGACCTCCTGTCCCCAATCTACGGGTTTTGCCACTTGGCATAGTTCCCAAAAAGGCGCCCAGTGAATTTAGGTTAATTCACCACCTGTCCTATCCAAGGGTGGAGTCTGTTAATGACTCTATCCCGGCTGAATTATGTACTGTCAAATATACTTCCTTTGATGCTGCCATAAGGGAAGTATGCCGGCATGGGCTGGGAGCTGAGATGGCCAAGTGTGACATTGAGTCAGCATTCCACCTTCTCCCAGTCCATCCGGATGATTTCGAGTTATTGGGTTTTCAATTTGAAGGGGGGTTCTATATGGATCGCTCACTACTCATGGACTGTTCTATCTCTTGCAGGGCATTTGAGACCTTCAGCACCTTTTTGGAATAGGCATTAAAGGCTAGGACAGGGATGAGAGGGGTTGTTCATTATTTGGATGATTTTTTATTTATTGGCCAACTTGGTTCAGGTGCGTGCAGCCATTTGCTGTGCCAGTCTGAGCAGATGGCAGGGGAAGTGGGGGTTCTCTTGGCTCCCGAAAAGACTGAAGGCCCAGCACAACCATTGATTTTCTTAGGCATTGAAATCGACTCAGTCAATCAACAATGTCGTTTTGCACCCACTAAGGTAGCGGAGTTACAGGAACGTGTTTCCAGTTTTAGGGATACACATATGGTCATCTTGAGGGAATTTCAGGTTCTGATTGGATATCTCAATTTTGCCTGTAAGGTGGTAGCTCCAGGGAGGGCTTTCCTTCGCAGGTAGTGCGATACCATTGCAGGGGTCCTTCCTCATCACAAGATTTGGATTAATGCAGATATCAAAGAGGAGCTTCGCATATGGCAAGAATTTTTGGACCTTTTCAATGGCATCTTCTTTTGGCGGGAGGAAAGAAAGTTACAGGATGCTTTTCAAATAGCCTCCGATGTGGCGGGGGGCATTGGGTTTGGGGTTTATTTCGGTGGCCAACAACTTGGGCTGGGACGGGAGTTACGCGGGACTTAAGATTCCTGGAGTTCTTCCCGATCCTGGTGGCCACAACCATCTGGGTGGATGAGTTGTCCAATTTGCCAGTACATTTTTGGTGTGACATTTTGGCCACCGTCCAGGTGATAAACACCCTTACTTCAAGGTCCCTGAGGGTTATAAGGCTGGTTAGGGCATTTCCTTTATAATGCCTTCAGCATAACATCTTGTTTGTCGCAAGGCACGTAGCTGGCATGCAGAATGAGCTGGCTGATGCTCTCTTCTGCATGCAGATGGAGCGCTTCAGAGAGTTGGCTCCAGATGCAGCACCCGAGGGCAACCAGATGCCGGGAAGCCTATGGCAACTTGGGAATCTGAGATTTGGAGGGCCATAGGTATGTCAGTTGCACCCAGTACTAGGAAAGGATATGCCCGGGCAGTGAGGGAATTTTACTTATTCAGGGAGCAGGAAGGTCTGAGCCAGGCGGTGAATGTCCCCGTGGCACACCTCATGCAATTTTGTGTTGCGTTATATAGGAGGGGCCTTGCCCCACAATCCATCCAGATCAGGCTTTCAGCGTTGGCCTTTTGGCTTAACGGCCAAGGGGCAGGTGATAATATGGGTGATTTTTGCCTCAGGAAAGTCCTAGAGAGATGGGCCAGGGAGAAATGCAGAAGGGCTGACTCCAGGGGCCCTCTTTCTCCAGAGATTTTGATGGGCTTACGCAGATCTTGGACTGGGATCTGTTCATCAACCTATGAGGCTCGGCTTTTTCACACAGCTGCCCTATTGGCATTTTTTGGTGCACTTTGAGTAAACAAAGTCCTCATGGCATCAAAATCTGACAGGTCAGGGAGAGCATTGGAGCAGAGAGACGTATGAGTGACTGACGGGGAGGTCATTGTCACTTTATGCTTCTCTAAGACCGACCAGGTAGGCAGGGGAAGAACATTCAAATTGTACCGATGTGACAGCACAGAGCTCTGCCCAGTCCTGGCACTGCACAATTACTTACAAGTTTGGGGAGACAGACAGGGCCCTTTATTTGTGCATATAGATTTTTCCCCTTACACTAGGTATCAGTTCTGGGTAATAACAGCGAAGGCATTGAAGCAACTGGGGCTATCCGGAGCCCGATTTGGTACACAATCCTTTCGTATAGGGGCTGCATCCACTGCTGCTGCCATGGGCATGGCACCTGCAGCAATCCAGCAAATCGGATGCTGGAGATCCACCTCTTATAACAGGTACATCCGCCCCCTCTTTCACTAAATTTATCTTCCCCTTTTGTCTTCCAGGTGCTAGATCTTTGCCGGTGAGACACCAGGTGCTGATTTGCGGCCACATTATGGTTTACTGGGTGGCCCAACAGGCCCGGCTCAGCCATTTGGGGCCTTACCTGGGCCTGGGAGACAGGCTAACCATTGAATGGTTGGGGAAGAGGGGCCTTCGCTGGCACGGTCTTATGACACTGTTGTTTGGGGAGCGACAGGGGCCTCTACCAGACATACTTATCCTTCATTTAGGGGCGAACGATTTGGGCCTTTTGAAAGGCAAGGCCTTAATTGTTCAGGAGACACAAGATGTGATGGTGATTGGCTCACGTTGGCCTTCAGTAGCAATCATGTGGTTGGCTATCCTGCCCAGATAGCTGTGGTGAGGGGAGGGGAACCCCCGTTTGATTGATAAGGCATGGTGGACAGTGAACAGGCAGTTTTATAAATTTTTGATCAAGGGTGGTGGGCGGTATTTGCCACATCCCTATATCATGTTTGAGAGGCCCGAGCTCTACAGAGTGGATGGGGTTCACCTCTTGGACATGGGGAACGCAATATTCTTAACTGATCTTCAGCAGGGGTTGAGGAACTTATTAGACGAGCTAGTGGGGGATTAAGGGACTAAGCGGACACTTTCCCCTTATCTATGTTGGGAAGGGGGAGGAATAGATTAAGGAGGACACCTACGGCACCGATTTTGGTGAAGGGATGGTCTCCGGTAGGGTCTCCTTGGGCCATACGACCTGGGAGAACAGAAGGAGACCTACCTTGGTGTTGGCCTGAAGGATACCCCCCTCACCTTAATACGTATGCCTTGGGTGAGGGGCTTTCGGGTTGACCTTCCAAACACGAGCTGGCTTGAGCACAACTCCAGGCTTGGGGTTACTCAAAAGGGCTCAGGTGTTCACCAGAGGAAACTGGGGGCATAAGTCCAGGAGGGACGATCCGCCCCAGCTGCTCCCACACTAGGTTGCCTCCCCCTGCTGAAGATTTAATAGGAAATAATTAGGCAGGGATAATAAATAAAGATTATTTTATTTCACCCCAAATACATGTGTGTGGTCTCATTATTTCTCTGACTCGGCACATAATAGATTAAGCCCCCAGCTCTCTGCCAGGCAAATCAGCTGATATAGTGTTGTTATTTCTGTTGCTCCATTAGGCCACTCCTGAAAAAATCTTCCCTTGACCCCCTGGACATGAACAACTACAGGCCGGTTTCTATGTTACCATTCTTGAGCAAAGTCATCGAGAGGGAAGTTGCGCTTCAACTCCAAGTAGTCTTGGATGAAACCGATTATATAGACCCATTTCAAACTGGCTTTAGGAAGGGATTTGGAGTTGAGACTGCCATGGTTGCCTTGACTGACGACCTGCGTCTAAGCATCGACGGGTAGTGTGACCCTGTTGGTGCTTTTAGACATCTCAGCGGCTTTCGATATAATAGATCATAGCATCCTCTTGGATCGCCTGAGAGGGTTAGGAATCAGAGGCACTGCACTGCAGTGGTTCCGGTCCTTCCTCTCGGGGAGGTCCCAGAGGGAGTTGCTCGGGGACAGTTGCTCCAGCAGAAAAGAGCTTACTTGTGGCATTCCACAGGGTGCCATCCTGTCCCCAATGCTGTTTAACATCTATATGAAGCCGCTGGGTGAGATTATTCGGATTTATGGGGCTGGGTGTTATCAGTACGCTGATGACACCCAGATCTATTTCTTCTTGTCCCAATCGTCGGCCTCAAATTCCGATGGCGTCTCTCCTCTTAATGATTGTCTTAAAGCAGTAATGGGCTGGATGAGGAAAAACAGATTGAGATTAAATCAAGCCAAAATGGAGGTGCTCACGGTAGCAGCCCCAAAACCAGGAGTTGGGTTGCAACCTCCAGTCCTGGACAGGGTCACACTCTCCATTAAGGACTGTGTTCGCAGTCTGGGGGTGCTCCTTGATTCATCACTTCAGATGACTAGTCAGGTGAATATGACGGTCAGGAGCGCCTGTTATCAGCTTTGGCTGATACGCCAGCTGCACCCTTTCCTGGAAGTAAGGGACCTCGGGACTGTGCACACGCTGGTAACCACTCACCTAGATTTCTGCAATGTGCTCTACATGGGGCTACCCTCCTGCTTGTTCTGGAAACTTCAGTTGGTACAAAATATGGCAGCCAGAGTGGTCTCGGGAACATCTCGGAGAGACCGTATAACTCCAGTATTAAAATCTCTCCACTGGCTGCCTATCAGTTTCTGGGCCCAGTATAAGGTGTTGGTTATTACCTTTAAAGCCCTAAATGGCATGGGCTCAACTTATCTCCAGAACCGCCTCCTCCCATATAATCCTCCCCACGCACTCCAGTCCTCTGAGAGGAATTCGCTTCAGCCACAAAAATCTAGGCTGTCTGCAACCTCCCAGAGGGCATTTCAGTAATCACCCCCAAATTGTGGAATGACCTGCCAAACGAGATCTGTCAGATGACAAGCCTGAGTAGCTTTAAAAAAGCACTAAAGACGGATCTTGTTCGGCAGGCCTTTCCTAATTAGATCCTGGCCTCAGGAGCTCCTGGCCTCTTTTAGTCTGCTGGCTATTTATTATATTTATTGTTTTTAAATGTGATTTTAGATTAGTTTCTTTTTAATTTATATTTGTTTAATATCTTTTTATGGGGGAGGGTGGGTGTGGGTGGTGTTTTGGGATTTTTATCTGTATTGTATTTTAATTTTTTTAAGTCACCCCGATTGTTTTAACAGAGGGGCAGGGAATAAATTTATTATTATTATTATTATTATTATTATTATTATGTGTTTTACAAAGGCATGGAGACAGAGAGGTGCTGATATCAATCACTCACTGGACAAAGTGGTCATCATTTTTTTAATTTCAAATTGTCTTCATTCTACTTGATACTTTTGTATCAATATTTTTGTAAAATAGGCCTTAGAAAATGAGGGAAGCAACAATCATATCTTTAAGCTATGTTACCTTTATGTAAACATTGTGAAATCATTTATATAAAATTGTATTCCCCTGAGAAAGGAGCCCTGATGGTGTAGTGGTTAAATGCCAGTACAGCAGCCACAACATTGTGCATTTAATCCTATAGGGCTCCAGGTTGACTAGAATCACAGAGTTAGACAGAATCCCAAGGGTCATCTGGTCTAATCCCCTGACAAAGGAGGAAATAACCATTAAAATAACCCTAATAGGTGGCCGCCTAGTCTCTGCTTAAAAATCTGCAACAAAGGCTTCCTATGAAGCAATCTTTTCCACTGTTAAACATTGTTAAAATCATCAAAATACAAAAGTTAAAACAGAATTAAACACCAAAAAAGTTAAAAACAGCTATTTTTAAAAAAAAAAAATCCCCACATATATATACACATACACAACACACGCATATACCCCAGCACAACCATTAGCAGAAATTGTCAAAGCATGCCAAAACAAGAAAGTTTTTAATTGGCCATGGAAGGAAGACAGGGAGGGTGCCAATTTGATTTCTCTGGGCAAAGAGTTCCAGAGCCTTGATGTGTCTGTGGGGGTGCTGGGACAGAGAGAAAGGCCTCCCCAGCAGATCGAAGAGCCCAGGCTGATTCGTAAGGGAGCATATGAATAGTCCCATGTTCTTTTTATCCTGAAAATGAAGAAATCTGTGGATTCTGGTTAATTCTGACTTCAAATTAACTGAAACAAACATCTCATCTTTCTCCACTCTTCTATGATGGATGCTTTGTATTGAGCCATTTTGCTTAATAGTTTTTAGCATATTTCTAAGAATTTGGTTGCAAAGTTGGGACAGAATTTAGATGTCATAGTTGGCTGAATAATTGTCAACTGAATGAGAAAATTCTGAAAGCATTCGGATTTTTTGGATTATATATTTTTAGCATTATGTACTACACCGTTTTGATATTCTACATATAGTTCTAGTTCAGTCAATAACAAATGTTATTTTGTAAGTTAGTGTAGAACTGTGTGTATGTGTTTTAAAGAACCCCTGACCCCTAGAGGGCATAGTTGAAGTAGGGGTACAATGAAGAGCAAGGGAAATACAAAGTGAAACTGAAAGAATAATGAGGGAGCTAATGAGCTGTGCCTTGCAGCATACTGGTTGCCAAACCATTATCTGGTTCAGTTGACATCATAACAGAGGTGAGTATAAAAAGGACATTTGAAAGAGAAAAAGACATTTCCGAAATTGTATTCTACTATGTGCTCAGTCATCAGTTATTGCCCTTGAACGATTGGAAAATTGTCCAATCTGTCTTTCTAAGCAGGCCCCTGAAACTAAAAGTTGAAACATTCAGAAAATTGCAGATTATTTACAACACAAATTGTCAGTTGGTTGACAAGGGAAATCAAATTGTCTTGTTGTCAGCTTCAGAAGGTCCTTGCTGAGCTGTGATGTTAAAGTTGCAAAAAAAAAAAAAAGGGAGCGGACATATTTCCCACCTAGATGTAGCAGATAAAGTACCTTGAAAATAAGGGGTGGGGAAAACTCTGCCAGTCAGAGGAGACATAATGTTATACAACTTGTTAAAGAACAAAATAAAGAAGTGGAAAGCATGTAATCAAACTGGAGGAGTAAAAAGAGACAAAACTCCATGTGCTTAATGATGACCACAAACTGTTATTCCTTAAAAAGTCCAATGGTCCATTTGTATAGAGAGTGCATACTGCAACGCCAGAAATTTCTGAGGATTGAATAGCCCCTGAAGAAGGCTAATTGGTGTCAAGGCAGAAATGCATTGGGCTTTTTAACAAATAAAAGTTTCTGACCATCATATAGTATGTGGAGCTTTGTCTCCTTTTACCCCTCTAGTAAAACTTTTTAAAGACAGGGAATGAGTGTTAGTCATTGATACTGTACTGGTGTTAATTCTCTAGATAGATTTTGTAGTATTAAAAGTGATGCTGAATCATTTTCATGACTGAACACTTTCCTGGATTTAAAGCAAGTTTTTACATTATTTTCTTTGGCATGTTAACAAGCATCAGTGCATCCTCCGGATGTGGCATTTTGGTCAGTCAAGTTGATTTTTTTTCTCCAGGATGTGGGATCTTTTGATTGCCTGAGGAAGCAATTTGAATGGCACATTTCTGCTTAAACATGGAATGCATCTAACCCACACAACCCCCTCTTCCTACAAACAGCCAAAAGCACATTTCTTTTCTAGAGAATTTGTCAGGATTATCTACAGTTAGAGATTAATTTCTGCAGCATTTCACAGTGCAAACAGAAGAAAGGTACATTATCTTTTTCTCCCCAAGGCCTAATTAGCTTATTAAAGAATGGATAAATACTTCCTGATTTTGTCCCACTTAGCTGGCTTGTTCCAGAAATACAACCATCTTCAGGTGATGTTTTATGTAACAAAGATTATTGTAGCTGCTTTATTTTCTTTGTGTATATGTGCATGTAATGTTTGTTAACTCCAAGAGAAAAAGCACCAGGGTTACAGCTTGTAATAGGTGAGAAATAATAAGAAACAAAAAGAGTAGTTTAGTGCTAATATATACCAAAAACACACTCACAAAACAAAACCATGGTTCTTTTAAAAAAGGAAGAACTATAGACAGCAACCACTTCTTCGTAGTAGTAAGATCTACTTCATGTTATTTGAAAATTTCTCATTAGATTCCATGACTTCTGCATCTAATGGAATAAATACATATAATATTCACTGTGATGGCACCAATTCAACAGGTGAATAAAATGCAGCTGGAACACAGCAGCTCTAAAAATACAATATACCAAAACAAGGGGAAAGAACATTGGTCAGTAATTTCAAAACAGGCAAGAGACGTGAGAATGTGTTATTAACTCCCCAACTAGCAGCCATGTTCTGTGTCCTTTTATGTGAATTTCTGGGATGCTGTATCGAAACTCAAGTGGCCTCCAGTGGGAGAAACTCAAGTGGCCTCCAGTGGAGCTATGAGATATACATGGATATGCCCATATCACATACAACTTCTGGACTGAGGAGTTGGGTACACTTCACCACCACTTGGGGGTGAGTCCCACCCCCTCCCATTTGGTCCATGGGCTGCTGCTATTTCATACTCCTGGACTGTCTGACAGAAGGGCAATACATGAACAATTAATCATTAGTAGTGAAACAGGGTGGCTTGACCAGTAGTAACGGAAAGGTGTCCTATTAGAGATTGAATCATCTCATTAATACACTGCTTCATAGTGTGGTGGAATCTCCTTCTTTGGAGGTTTTTAAACAGTAGCTGGATGGCCATCTGTCAGGAATGATTTGATTGTGTATTCCTGCATGGCAGGGGTTTGGAGTGGATGGCCCTTGAGGTCTCTTCCATTTCTGTGATTCTATGATCCTATGTTCTCATTATTATTATTTTTTAAAGAAGCAATTGTCCCAAATTGTGTGTCTTACCAATTGTTCAAGAGCCAGGTTTTTATCTGCAGACTGAATGTCGGTCTTTTATGCCTGTGTGGATGGATTTTTTCAGACCACCCTACCTTACTGTTCTTTTGCTGGCATAAACTGTGGTGTTTTTATGCCAGCGAAAGAACCATCACCACCACACTTAACTTGAGCAGTGTCCATGAGGCTTCCCTGGCAGTAATGGAGCACAAACAGCTGTTTACTTCCAGGGTTGAAATCTCACCAATTCTCACGAGAAGCTGCTAGCGTGGGAAATTTTAAAATAAAAGCAAAAACACACACATAAAAATACAGCAAAGCACATAAAGATACTTTAAAAGTTCCACATAAACAGGTGTGTGTGTGTCATAAAAAGAGCACTTAACTGTCTCTCATGATCTCATCAGGAAGTGTTTGCCCATTGGTGCTATATTCACATGAGTACAATGGTGTGCGGATTCAAACACTGGTCATGCCGGCAACAGATTGCCATGGGAGATTAATTGACAGCTTGAACCATCAATAAAAATATCAGGTATTTAACAGTACATGATTATGAAAGGGCGACATCGACTGGTATGCGTGCCCTTTCAAAATCATTAGGAGTCCTTATGATGCCGTATTTGCCTGGTCTGATATAGTCGTATGTCACATTGGCACAAAGGTTTACTTACTCTCAGCTGGCTAAATGTATTGTTCCTACCCAGACAATCAGACAAGAGGATAGTCAAAATTATTATCCTTGAAAATAATTATAAATCTGAAGAAATGATATGAGATTAAGGAAGGATTTGGCTGTGTATCATCAAACAATTTTATTTTTGATTTATAAATATTGACATTTTACTTGAGGAATTAATTATACAAGCCAAATGTCTGGCTTTTGAAGATGATTGAATTTTATTGACAATTCTATTATATCTGTTGTCAAAAATATATCTATCATTGAAATCCAAATACCAGAACTGCAAAATGTATCCAGTTTAACCTGATATGGGCTCATTGATTTTTGCTGGCTTAAGCCTACATATTCTGTCTTAATTGATCTGTGTGGATTTAGTTGTAAGAAGTATATTGAATCAACTCTAGGCAGATTGAGTCATAAAAGGGGTATAGGATGAGATGAGCTCATTTAAAGATGAAGTACAGAAATTGAAGACTAAAAAGCTAAAGCACCATTTTGGAGAAGAGGGATATGGGCCAATCAATTTTTGCAGGGCTGAGGGCAGAGGAGATAAAATTATTTTAACAGCTGAATTCAGGCAGGACAAAAATATTGAACATGATTGCCAGTGCAATGAACGATCAGATTCAAATCAGTTCAGTTGGAAGAAACAGATTTTGCAAAGGAATTGAAATGAAAAAAAGATCATGCATGACTTTATGGTTTACAGACTTAGAAACCAAGTATCCTAAGTTTAAGATCTCTTGAGTGAACTCTTGAGCAAACACATTGTGAGCCACCTTGAGTCCCTTTATTGGGAAAAAGGCAGAATAGAAATAAAACAACTATGGAGATTATCAGACAGATACAAACAAACAAAAAAGTGTCCCTGTCCTACCATCTCCTCTCTCACCCCTGCCCCATCCGTGACCCACCACAATCATCCTCCCCACCGCACTTACCTCCTCTCCCATCATTCCAGCAGCTCAGGAGTGAATGGATCTCTAATGGAGCTGCCTTCATTTCCTGGATCAAAATCCCATGGATTCTTGCAAAAAGATGCAAGTGTGGTAAATTCAAAAGTAAAAACAAAAACACACACAAAAAAGTGATACTAAGCACCTAAATACACTAAAAACATTACAAGTAACCCGGGGAGGGTACAAAAAAGAGAGTAGCTTACCTGGATGTCCTGATCTCACCAGGAAGTGTTCTGGTATGGACCTCCCATTGATCCTGGGATCTTGCCAGCACCTTGTTGCACACAGGGAAATCCAGATGACAAATGGAATGGGGGATCTATTGACAGCTTCTCCCATCAATAAAAAGCAGCACCAGCAGAGTGGTAGCAGAACGGATGCATAACGAGGGCGGAACAACATCTTCTGATAAGGGAGCCCTTTTGCAATCTCCTGGTGTTTCTGTAACACCACTTTTAACGCATCTGATAATCTCCTATGACAACAACTAACATCTCCTGCTCTGTTTCTTAGAGCCAAAGAATGTGCTGTAGAAGAGGAAGACATTTTGCTTATGCATAAGGGTCAGTGGTTTCTCCACTCATCAATCTACATCCCCCTGCAACCTCTGAAATATAGATGGTCAGGGATCCCTCCAGAATTGATTTATGGCAGTGCTTGGAAAGGGTGTGGAATTGGGAAATTGGATGCGGGATTTTTGGATCTCACAAAAGAGCAGGGATGTAGGATTTTTTTAATCTAAGGAACATGTACTTCCATTCTCATCTGCTCAGCAACAGTCTGTTCTACAGCAATGATTTTGTATTATAATATACTGAAGAGTGAGGTTCATCTGCAACAAGTTAATCTTATATCGTAGCAATAGTGCTACTATTTTCTGGCAGAATGTTCAAAGTGTTACTTCTGGGGCCCTGTCACACTAAATATATATAACACTATGGTTCCATTTAACTGCAATGGTTTGATCTTATGGAATCCTGAGAACTACAGTTAAGGGATGGATATTAAGAATTCTCAGCCAGAGAGTTCTAGTGCCTCACCAAACTACAAACCCCAGGATTCCATAGGATGTTGCTGTGGCAATGAAAGAGGAATTATAGTGCTATGACTGCATAGTTTGCAAGGGCTCTCATTGCTACTGTTTCACAGCAAGAGTCCAAGAGGCTAAACCTATCCCTCCTAAAGACTAACACATTTTATTAAATATGTGCTTTTGAGGAATGCAGCTGATTTCTTTAGATACATAGAGTTTAGCCTCAGATGACAGACACAAATGTTCCAGCCGGGGGGCAGGGAGGAGAATGTAATGGTCTTAATGTTCATACCTTGAACATTTCTCTTACATTTCCACAGACACCCACAGACAGGTATAAATGTCTGCCCACTGAACCCACATTTGAAGAACTGGCATGGAATCTACAAAAGTTTAGGCCAAATTAATACAGCTTGTCCTTTGGATGCCAAATGACTCTTTTTTTTTCTTCTTGTAACAAACGGCCATTCTTCAGGAAATTTGTGAAAGGCAGGTGTATGCATAAACACGCAAATGCTTGTAGTGCTTTCAGGCATGAGTCAGCTGCTACATTACCTTGTTATGGACATATAAATTCAGTTGGCCCTCTGTATTCACAGATTTTGCATCCATGAATTCCACCATCCACGGCTTGAAAATATTCCCCCCAAAAATAAAATAAAATACAAGAGGCAAACCTTGAATTTGCCATTTTATATAAGGGACAGCTTTTTACTCTGCCATTGTATAACATGAGACTTGAGCATCCACGGATTTTGGTATCCACGGGGGGGGGGGGAGTGTCCTGGAACCAAATCCTAGAAGATACCAAGGGCCCACTGTATGAGCTGGCCAAAGAAAAGCTAGGTGAGACTGAAACAATGAATGACCTTTATCTTGTTATTAGTTTCAGTTAGAGTAGACACATAGAATCAATAAGATTTACTTGTACTTTGACCCATCTCATCATAATCATTACTATTACTATTGTTACTTAATTCATTTATATCACACTTTGTTCCCAATACTGAGACTCAAGGCATCTTACAAAACATTAAAACAAATAGATATCAAAATACATACAAAGATAGCAATAAAGTTAAATAAAAGTTATTTTTTAAATTGCAATTAATCTATAGAAAGAAAACTATTAAAAATTCAGTAAAAGGAGGGGGAATCAACAAAACATCATGCTATTAAAAGCCTATCACATTCAATTCCTACAAGACTGGTAGAACAGAAAGACTTTCACTTGCTGGTGAAGTACAACAAAGAGGGAGCTACCCTAGCCTCCCTAGGGAGTTTAAAAGGCTGGGAGCAGCCACCTTGAAGGCTCTCTCTGTTGTTCTGATCAAATGCTCTTTGAAAGGTAGAGGGACTGAACAAAGGGCTTCCCACAAATATCTTAGAGCCCAAACAGGCTCATATAGATAGATACAGTTCTTCAAATAGTCTGAACCTCAGCTATGTAGGGCTTTATAGGTCATAAATACCACTTTGAATTGTGCCCAGAAACAGACTGGCAGCCAGTGGAGCTGTTGAAACAAGGGTGTTGTATGCTCCCTGTAGCAGCCCCAGTTATCAATCTGGCCGAATCTCTTTGAGCCAGTTGAAGTTCTGTAGCACCTTTCAAAGGCAGCCCCATGTAAGACCATGTTACAATTATGCAAGAGGGATATAATCAAGGCATACTGGATCCAACATCTCCAGGAATGGGTCCAGCTGGCTCACTGGCTTTAACTGTGCCATTGAACTTGTGACCTCTACCTAAACCTGGGCCTTCAGGTACAGGGCTGAATCCAGGAGTAAACCCATACAGTACACCTGGATTTTCAGGGAAAGTGTAATCCCATCCAGCCCATGGTGAACTCCATGCCCTGATCTCTCTTTCAACTGTCAAGGAGCACCTCTGACTTCTCATAATTAAGCTTTAATGGACCCCCATCCAGTCCATTACAGATGACAGACACCAGTTTAGCACAGAAACACCTTCCTTGGAGTTAGGAAGGAATGCACTTAAGGAGGGGCTGACCCAAATCTCAAAGAAATGATAATTTGCAAGGCAACTACATGCCTGAACACCTGGCTAATCCTATCAGCCTAGACTGAGATACTCAGACTGTAAAGATCCCTCATACTTTTGCCCTTGATAAAGAGGTTGCTTCCTCTATTCAGTTACAAAGTATCCACACATTAAGTCTTACCTTGGGAACCTCCAAGAAGCATTGTCTTTCACTCTAAATCCCATCCCCTGAAGGAAATTATTTACTATATAAACCCCTCCAAAACCTTCCTGTGGATGTTACATCCATCTGTGTAGCCAAGTGCACAGTTTCCCTGCTTCTGGGCTCCACATAAGACTGTGTCACCATTTCAGCCACAGGAGCCCCACCCTGTTGGTTTCCTCAACAGCCTCATCTTCTCAGATTGTTTTTGGGTGAAACTGTACCAATCTCCCTCCTCTATTCCTCTATCCCAATACTTCCTTACTTTATTCACCAGCCTTGCATGAATGCTTGAAGCCTGAGTGTGTGTATGTTGTTATTGTTGTTTTCTCAAATAAATATCAATTATTGTACTATCTAGCTTAATGTCTCCTCCTGATTACTAGTATACATAGGTTAAAAGACCCTGCTATCTGTTGCCCCTTCTCCCATAGCCAAGCTGAGTATATTAATTCCCTACATTAATATCAATATTTGGAGAGTCCTTAAGAACCCCAAGCATTTAGGGTAACAATGTGTCTTTAGCTTCTCCAAGGATTCTGTCAGGCTCCACAAACTGAAATGTATCCGTAATCACTGAACAAGCAGGGACTGGAATTACATTCAACCAGATAAATGATAAAGTCTGAGTCAGAATGAATGTGAGTGATTTTTATCTGCACAGTGCTGGGCAAATGCTTCTCAGTGGATACTGAAGTGATCTTCTGTGGGTCAGGTTATAAGAGAGCCCCAACTACTTGAAATGGATCTGCTGAATAATGCTTTGCAAATGTAATGATGGCAGATATTTTTTACCTGCTCACACTGCCATAGCATAGGCCCCCAAATAAACTCCAATCTGCATTCAGCCAGACTTGCTCTGAAGTTTCCTCCAATGTTACTCTAGTCACCATCTCACTTGATCCATTGCTGGCTTAGCTCCACGCTGTCAGGGGCACACTCAACATCAGTTATGTCCACCACCTTGGTGATTTCCATATTCCACAAATTAAAAAGGCCTCTAACAGAATAGCCTGCTGAGGCAGCAAGAAAAGAACCATCAGGAAACCAACCAGATCCATCACCCTCCTGGGACAGACTGTCTTAATTGGTCCTTAATTTGCAGGGGGCACGGAATCCTTGCCCCCTGCAAAGGCTCAAAGTCCAAGCAAGCCTGAACTTCACCTGCTAGTGATCTGGGAATTACAGAAACTTCCATCTCCAGATTAACATGATCCAATTCAGGAGAGAACACAAAGCCTAGAGAGTGTACTTAACAGCCTGAGTAGGACATTTGGGACAGACCCATGGTTGTCAGGGTGCACATGGAATCCTGAGCCACTCATAAGAAGACATTCTCCATATGGATGTTGAGTTCCCCTGAACCATAACCCAAGGGACTCTTATGCAATCCCTGAGATTAGCCCAGTTGGCTTTGTTGTTGTTGTTGCTGTTGCTGTGTGCTTTCAAGTCATTTCTGAAATACCCTAAGGTGAGCCTATCACAGGGTTTTCCAAGGCTGAGAGTGTGTGATGTGCCCAATATCACCCAGTGGGTTTTCATGGCTGAGCAGGGATTCAAACCCTGGTCTCCAGAGTTATAGCCCAACACTCAAACCACTACACCATGCTGGCTCCTCCAGCTACCTTAGGAAGAAGTATTGTTGAGCCACGGAGTAAGTAGTAACCAACAAAATACCCAGTCGGTCCCAGTTATCCACTTTCAAATGCATATACCCAAACCTTGCAGACTATGGGTTAGGGCACCTGGCCAGGGGAATAGAATCTTGATAGACCACTGCAACTCTGCCCTATCTCTACCCCCCCCCCCAAAAAAAAAACACCTGGTCTCAACTGCTGCTGCATACATAATCTCAGTGGAAAAACCTGAAAGAGACTAACATCCAGGACATGAAACCCATACCCTCTAACATTTCACAGATTAAAACTGGGGCACATGTGGTGAAGCAACATCAAAGTATGATCAATATGACAAAAGTTATTTATGAGGAAGAACACATAGGCTAGGGCAGGTTACAGCAGTTTGCTTTTGCTTGAACCTACTGAGAAGGGCAAGTTTCCACCCTCTCCTCTCTTCTCATCTCATCTCTGCTGAGCACTCTGATCTCAGTTTGCAGCAACTGAAGTAAGCTAAGGACAAAGGGGGAAGTTAGAGAGGAGAGAAAATCTGGGATATTTTGAAGGCAACTGAAAATGTGAGATGGCAGAGGATTAATCAGGATTGTACCTGCCAAAGTGGGACAGTTGGAGGGTATGATACTCTTCCACCAAACAAAATTCTCTTCCATTTCTGTATCTCCTACCTGTATGACTGTGACCTTTGCACCCTAAGCCACATTATTCTCTTCCCCTTTGTTGACAATGTATCCCTCCAAAAAATCCAGCAACTTCTCATGACAGGGAGGTGTCAATAAGAAAGTAGTCCTCTACTCTCTAAAATAGCAGAACAGGCCCTTGCATCATCTCCAAAGAGGCTCCGACAAATTGTTGAAACGACCAGCAGCAGCCGCCTTTGGTGTCTCTCCCACAGAAGCAACCCTGCTGATGGGGAGTCCTGTTTATATTCCTCAGGCCAGGTAGCTGAAACCATCCAGTTGGAGGACTTGCTGGAGACAGCTTGCTTGTACCTCAGTCCTGCAGAGTCTCTTTTGCCATACAGATGTAACTAAAGAAGTCCCTGATTGAAGGAGGACATAGTACAAAGCAAACAGCAAGTGGTAATGTCCTCCTTCCTTCACCCACAGATATTCTTCAGGGTCCTTCCTCTCTCTGCAAGGATGCTATAAAACAGAAGCCTGCAGCAGATCTGCTCATATTCTCTAGTACTGTAGCTGACTCTGCACTGCTGGGGAATCAATTAATTGAAAGGGTACTCGTACTCCAGTTGGGGCTAACTAATAGGCATCAGATCAATGTGTTCAACTGCTTAGAGTTATTATGTTTGGACCTGGATCTTTCTAGACTGTTGCTGTTTCCCACAAGTAAGCACAACTTCTGTCATTATCACAATATAATAGCTAAAACTGCACACTCAGGAATTAATCTGACACAAGGCTTTGCCCTGAGACATGTTCTGAATGTTGGCGTTTAGGAGAAACAAACAGCGTACGCAAACATTTGTACTTCATCACTGAGCAACTGCAGTCAAAAATCTAGGATTCAGTACAGAGATGCTTCCTCCCCCCTCCTTTTTGGGTCAGAAATTTGTACTTTCTGAAATAACTCAAGCTATGAGACTGGTTCATAATAGCACATGGCACCAGGTGGAGAAAATAATAAGCTATATCCTGAAAGGAATCAAGCTCTTAGAATCAAGGTGGTAGGTAAGCCACCCAAACTGAGCACTTTGTGACAGAGAGACAAAAGATTAGACATGGTTGTTTCTGACATTTTGGATCTGTTTTTAGGATTGCCACTATATTTTCATAGAAAGTGATATATTAATATAATTTAGTGTTCAGATAGTAATTTAAGGATCCAAAACATTATTATGTAATCTTGTATGCCTGGGTAAGAAACTCTGGTTTCTCTAGTAGTTTGCAATTTTGAGCCCCAGGAATCCATTGTGGGCCATACTCCCTGCTGAAATTCTATAGTGTGCTTGCAACCACAGAAGAAGGGAATCACTTTCACTCTCCTGACAACATGCTTCTCCAGGGAAGGCATTGTGGGAATGGGTGTTTTATTTTGAAGAAGAACCATATTTTCAGAAGCCTCTGCAAAGTTCAGTTCTCCTTTCTTACAGGGCAACTGGTTTTGGAATGCCTTATTCTAGCATTAAAATGCTATGGGGGTGGGTGGGATTTATAGTGCTGCACATTTGTGGTGTAGAAATTCAATAGCACAGTGCCTATTTCAAGGGTGGCATTGGAAAGCTGTAGAAACTGCATCTTGCTCACCTGGTTCAACACCAGCTTTATAAGGTAGATAAATGTCATTGCATTGGGAATGGAGTGAACCTAAGGCTGATCTGTGATGTCTTAGCTAAGCCTACCTAGAGGTTTCCTAGATTTTCAGACAACACTGTTATAGTGTTACTATTTCACTATATTTGCTATAGCTGCCTCCTGTTGAATCCTGGGATTTGCAGTTTAGGGAGGGGCATTTGCAACTCTCAGCCAGAGAGCTCTTAGGCCTCACTAAACTACAAACCCCAGAATTCCACAGCAGGAAGCCAGAGCAGTTAAAGTGGAATAGTAACACTATAACAGTGTAGTCTGAAAATCTCCTTCATTGCTGAAGTGAGAGTTGAAGCAGAGGCTCCATAATTCAGGGTGTAGCTTCTAAGTAGCCATGCTACATTGTCACTTTAGGAGTTCTTCTTCAAGTCAAATCTCTGAGGAATTTTGAAGGAAGCCAAGAAAGTTTAGATAAGTCTTCCCAGATTTCTCCATTTTTCTCCCATCCCTATTCTTTTTTCAGGTTACTCAGAAATCCTTTGAAGTGGAAGGGAATGAACAAACTAACTAGTGTATCACAAATCTAAATAATCTGACAGTGGCATTGTAAATAATCAGCAATGTACTCTTGACCTAATGATAGTTGTAGATTTAAATGCTTATGAAGTATAAGCTTTGAGGGGGGAAATGTGGAAAATATTTTCTGAGACTTGCCAAAACCTTTCTGTTCCAAAAACTATTAACAAGACCAGACTGGCACTCATGAGCAGTAAATTGTATGGTTGATTCAACAGTTGTTTAAAATATTAATATGATACCAGTTTAGGTTTTACTGTGCCTATAAAACATTCTCTCCCAAAATGTTCAGAAGTGGCTTTGCTTCCTAACAGCTCCTTCAATCTGAAGGGCAACTAGATAAGCTGAAGAGATTTATGCAGGCACATTTCAGGGAAGAACAAAACTAGTCCACTGAAAGTATGCTATCCATTATGGGGTACTTCATAACTTACAAGTAAAAAAGAGATGCTCAGATTTCCACCTTGTGTTAGCCAGAAAGGGGAGACATATTATGCACCAAGGGGAAGGGGAAAGCCAGAAAATCTTGACCACAGATAGTCAGTAGGAAGAATCCTGTGGGTAATTTCAGAGTGCTGCATAGTGGCAATGGAAAGCAATGGCAAACCCCCTTGAGCAAATTTTGCCAAAAAACCTTGAGATGAGTTTCAACTTAGGGTTACCATAAGTTGGAAAGGACTTGAAGGCACACCACCACCACAAATATATGAGCTTATATACAAATATACAAGTTGAACACAGATGAAGGCACATTAAACATTTGTATAGATAGTAAAAGTTCACTGCTACCCCATTGAGGCCATGCTATTGAGAACACAACTGTGCTGGGCAGGGCACGTTTCTAGGTTGGAGGAGCACCACCTCCCAAAAATAGTACTCTATGGTGAACTCGCCACAGGTCAGCATAAGAAGGGCACTCCAAAAAAGTGATACAAGAATTCCCTGAAACAACATCTCAGGCTCGGTCAAATTGATCACCAGCAATGGTCCGCCCTGGGCTCACATCGGGAGGCATGGAGATGCACTATCCACAATGCTGCAGCCTTATTTGAGAACTCACTCCGAACAAGTCTTGAAGAGAAATGACAACGAAGAAAGAATCACAACCCAGAAACATCACCCAAGGAGACCTTCTGCTGTACTTTCTGCAACCAGACTTGGTTATCTCAGATTGGCCTTTTCAGTCATCAGTGCACTTGCAGAAAGCGCGGGATGAGTCCTTCCTGAATCTTCGTTTGCGAAGAAAAGCCAGAGAGAGAGACAGTGAGAGAGAAAAGGTCACTGCTACCCCAATGAAGTTCTAGGGCCACACTCAGCTCACTAAGATGTGTATATTCAACATCTAACCTCCATTTAATATCAGTATACTATCTAAACTGTGTCTTTTAATAGTTTGACTTAAAAACTGCTGAGTTATTTTCAGATGCAGATGCATGTATCATAACCCTCCTTAACTAAGAAGGTGGGGGAATATCTCAGAAGAACTGAGTCTCAATGTTCTTGACTTGACATATACATAACTGGGGGTTGTGCAAGCACAAGTCTTTTTCAGAAGTTGCACAAGGAGCTATTGAGTACCACCCTATACAAAATTTCCTCCCTGGTTGGACCTCTAACCCAAATGACACTGATTGTCAGTGTGGGGCATGATCTCCCAGCTGGTCAGAAGAACTCTCACTAGCATAAGTATACCATCACTGGATGCCCAGCATAACCTTTTTGGCATGACTTTACATTGGCATCAAAGAAGATAGCAGTCTGTGCTTACTTTTTTATTAGTCTGGCATGAAAACTGCAGTCTTCTTTTCATACACAGACATTCTAAATGAAGGAGTCTATATTTTGTCTAATTACATTCTTATCTAGAACATACTCCAAAAGGCCCTATATCAAGAAGAAATTAGCTATTTAGTTGCGGGCCAGAGTGAGACAGTTCCCGCCAGTAGCCCCTCCGTTCCCCACCCTCCCAGAATAATCACACAACACAGAGATAAGATTCACAAAGTGTATTGGTACAAGTGAGATGAAGTGGCAGAAAAGGCCACAGCTTGTGGATGGTAGTTGCCTGGTTGGCGTATGAGCATGGGGGGGGGTAGATCCGGAACCTTGGTCAAAGGGGTTGGCCAGGCACGGCCAGCTGCTGCAAATAGCCACCTGGCCAACACCCTGAGCGGAAGCACGTGACCGGAAGCACGTGACCGGAAAACACGTGACCGGAAACACGTGACCGGAAACACATGACCAGGCCGTAAGGCCATCCCGTGAGGGGGAGGGGGGAGCCCTCCCTCTTTGCAGAAAAACGGGGGTGTGGGGGGGTGACCAGCCCGGAGCTGGTAAAAGGATGGGGGCAGAACCCCCCCTTTGAGCCCCCACCCACCCAGCAGCCCTCCATGCTCACCGCCGCCCGTACAAGCTGTGACAAAAGAACATACAAGCATGCAAAAGATCTAACTAATACAGAGTGATTCTAACTAGGGTGGGAGGGTCGGGTCTTCGGCTCCTCAGAGCCAACTGCCTGCTGCCGGCTGAGGGCCTCCAATAAATACCCGGCCGGCGGACCAGAGGGAAAACCGCGAGGCGTTGCCTCCTTTCCCTCAGCCAATCAGAGAGCCAGAGCGCTCCGGCTCTCTCATTGGCTGAAGCGCCTGGTGGCCAGCCAATCAAGGAGGGGGAGCCCTTCCCTGATTGGCTGTTGCTCGATCCCTCTCCTATCCAGCGGAGCTGGCTAGGAGAGGGCCTGAGAGCAGAAGATGGCGGCGCCCATGCCGCCACGCGGGAGGTGCTCCGGCGGGGCTCCCCTGGCCGCAACCACGCCGCAGGGTGAGTCCCGCAGCCGCATTTGCGGGCCAGAGTGAGACAGTTCCCGCCGGTAGCCCCTCCGTTCCCCACCCTCCCAGAATAATCACACAACACAGAGATAAGATTCACAAAGTGTATTGGTACAAGTGAGATGAAGTGGCAGAAAAGGCCACAGCTTGTGGATGGTAGTTGCCTGGTTGGCGTATGAGCATGGGGGGGGGTAGATCCGGAACCTTGGTCAAAGGGGTTGGCCAGGCACGGCCAGCTGCCGCAAATAGCCACCTGGCCAACACCCTGACCGGAAGCACGTGACCGGAAGCACGTGACCGGAAAACACGTGACCAGGCCGTAAGGCCGTCCCGTGAGGGGGAGGGGGGAGCCCTCCCTCTTTGCAGAAAAACGGGGGTGTGGGGGGGTGACCAGCCCGGAGCTGGTAAAAGGATGGGGGCAGAACCCCCCCTTTGAGCCCCCCCACACCCAGCAGCCCTCCATGCTCACCGCCACAGAGCCGAGCCCAGCTTGGCTTCCGCCAACCCGGCAGCCACCATCCTCTCACTAGACCAGCCTTCTGATTAGGGGAATTCAGGATGGAGCAATGGCGTGCACCAGCCCGGGGCGAATGTAAGAGGTGAAAGCCTTGGAGCGCCATCTGCCAATTTGCTGGATGGTGGTAGGCTGAAGGCCCTCCCCTGCTGCTGTGGTGGCCGCTCCGATGCGAAAAGAGTGGGTGCCATATTCCTCTGCCGGGCAGCCTAGCCGTCTCAGCGCCGCTCGAAGGATGCTGATGAATTGGAACCTGGTGAGCGCCGATGTGTCTTTGTGGATGAAGAGTATTCCTGGGATGTCGGGGCGTCGACGCAGGTAACGCCGCATGAGTGCCACCGGGCAGGGCCCTGTAACAGTCAGTTTAGATAGTTGGATAAGGGTCCCTCTGCCTCGTTGGTCGGTCTTGGAACGCCGGATCCGTATCTTCAAGCCGGACTCACTGATCGTCACGTCATCCCTCAGGAGGGCTCTGTTGGACCTGTCCTTCTTGGAGCTGCACACCAGTTCCCCGATCCGTAAGGCTGCAAAGAAAGCGGTGGAGAAGGCTGCCCGAAAGAGCAGGGCTTCATACCTGGAATTGCACACTCTGGGAAGTGCTGTCAGGAGATGACACAACAGGTCATACTGGATGGGCCTCCTGGAATCCGAGTCCCGATTCCCGCCACGCCACCAGCCTTCCAGCGCTCTCCGGACCAGGAAAGAGTCGCAGGGGTTGTCCTGCCCAGCCAGCTTGCAGAAGAAAGCGATGGCCGCCAGGTGAAGCGAGAGGGACCTAGGAGCTAGCCCACGATCCTTCAGATCCGCGATATAGTGCAAGACCTCTCGGTCCGACGATGGCCAGGGGCTTACATAGCTGTACCTTCTTCTGAAGCCGCAGAAAAGGGGCATGGCCCTGGAATAACTGGCCCGGGTGGAAGGTGCCAGTGAGTTGAGTACCCCCTGAATCACCTTTCCTTCCCAAGGTGCCAGAGCTCCTCCGGAAACGTCATCGGACCGCGGTCTGCTCCTGGTGCTAGCTCCCGGAAACGCTCGTCCTGGAATCGAGATAACGCATCTGCTATTCCGTTGTCCACTCCTGGGATATGCTTGGCTGAGAAGGAGATGTTGTTAGCAAGGCAGGTAAGGACAAACTTCCTGACGAGTCGCATGACCCTGTCAGATTTTGAGGACTGTTTGTTAATGACCCTGACCACTGCTTGGTTATCGCACCAGAAACAAACCCGTTTGTTCGTGAATTCCTCCCGCCAAAGGCAAACGGCCACCACAATAGGAAAAAATTCCAAGAAGGTGAGATCCCGGAGGATTCCCGACTTCCCCCAATCAGAAGGCCAACGTTGGGCACACCAGTGCCCTCTGAAATACACCCCAAACCCCAATCCCCCAGCTGCATCAGAATGCACCTGAAGTCCCGTCCCGAGCTCCTCCTCCCTCTGCCAAAAGGACACCCCGTTGTAACCCTCCAGGAATTGTAGCCATACCCCCAAATCCTCCCTCACTGCCTTGGTAATGCGTGGGTGATGGTGGGGCGCCTTGGCACCAGCCGTGACCCGCGCTAGTCTACTGCAAAAGGCCCTGCCCGGTGAGATGACCCTGCAAGCGAAGTTGAGATGCCCCAGCAGGGACTGGATTTCCTTAAGCGTGGCCTTCTCCCTGCTCAGCAGGTGGTGCAGCATGCTTCGGATGCCTTCCAGCTTGTCCCCCGGGAGTCGCGAGACTTCCGCCACTGAGTCTAGCTCGATCCCCAAGTAGATCATGGAGCTGGATGGACCCACCGTCTTGTCTGGAGCCAGGGGAACCCCAAATTCGCTAGCCAGCTCCTGGAAGGCATTAAGCAGAAAACCGCACTCCTCCCCCCCTGCTGGCCCTATCATTAAAAAATCATCCAGGTAGTGCGTGACCGAGGAGAGCCCGGTGCGAAAACGCAAGACCCATTCCAGGAAGGTGCTGAATGCCTCGAAGGCATGGCAACTGATGGAGCAGCCCATGGGGAGGGCCATGTCATAATACCACTGCCCCTGGAAAGAGAAACCTAGCAGGCAGTGGTCGTCAGGGTGCACCGGGAGTAGCTGGAAAGCCGACTGAATGTCACATTTTGCCATAAGGGCGCCTCGGCCACAATCCCTTACTAGACGTACTGCCTGATCAAAGGTTGCATAACGCACAGAACAGAGCTCGGGTGGGATGGCATCATTGACCGAGGATCCCCTGGGGTAAGATAGGTGGTGGATAAGCCTGTATTCCCCAGGGGCCTTCTTGGGCACAACGCCCAACGGGGATACCCTGAGGTTGGCCATGGGGGGGGAAGGGGAAGGGGCCAGCCACCCTGCCAGCGGCACATTCCTTTGCAATTTTTGTGGCAACAACTTCCGGCAAGGCCGCTGCAGACTTGAGGTTACCTGATGTGGTAGCCAGCCTGGGTCCAACCGCCGGAATTCTGAAACCGGCTGAAAACCCCTCAGCGAGGTAGCGGGTGGCCCGCCTGTCTGGGTAGGTGTTTAGCCAGGGTAGCATGGCCTGCAGCCTAACGGGGGTGAAAGCCATGCGGGGGGGAACCTGGGGGGGCCTAACTTTTCCCACCTTGCCCGGCGCCATTTCCGGACCCAGCCTCCCTTTTGGCGCCAGCGGAAGCAGGGCGTCCGGAACGAAAGGGGTGGGTGGAAGGCCCCGCCCGGGGGCAACCGGTCTTGGGGTGACTTCCATAACAGTTCTCGCAGTAGTGCTCGAACTTGCAACGCGAGCGGGAGCATTTCCCGGCGTTGTATTCCCAGCAGACCAAGCGTCTGTGGTCCTTTCTTTTGGGCAGCTTACTGGTTTCAGACTTTCCTCTGATGTGAGACCCCACAATGACCAGTCACAGCTTGTCATTAATAAGATCCCACCTAGCCCTGGCATTGCGAGATGCCCGCTTCCGGAAGGCTGCATCGTACTCAATGGCAGCCACTTCCCCGGCAAGGGCCCTGGCCTTGAGCACATTGCTCAAATGGTTGGCCAGGTGCCATCCCCTCTCAGGGTAGGCAGATCCAACTACTCCCATGAATACTGTATACCCCGTTAACCAATTAAAAAATGTACGCTCGACTGGGTCGGGCTTTGCCTTGTCCCCACCCTTGTCCCTCTTGGGCGTGCTGCCCTCCTCCCCTTCCGGCTTCAGTAGGGTGAAGATGTCAACATAATATCCTTTTAGGATATTATCCCTAACCTTTTTGTCTAGGTGGATCCCGGGCGGATCCTCATTATCCTGGAACAGGCTGGGGGTGCTGGGAGAGGCCGCTCCATCCCACCAGGCCCTGGTTGACTCAGAGGAAGAAGTATGTGACTTACGGGCCCTGATGGCCCAGGCTGGCAAACCTGGGATTGAGGCGGCCGCCTTCCAGTACCCCACCCTGTCAAAATCCTCGTCAGAAGACCCACCGGATGATCCATCGCTGTCTGAATCCCGCCGCCTTTTGTGCTTGGGCCGCTTCTTCCTCTCTGCTCGCTTAGCCTTCCTACTCTTCTTTTTTCCCTCTGTTGCGCGCTCAGGTGAGGAGGTGGGAGAAGAGGACAGGCTGGTGTCACTCCTGGGGGGGAGCGCCGCTTACGTTGCCGCCCGGCCACTTTTGCTGCCTGGGGTGGTTCGCCTGTCTGTGGCGAGACCTGGGCTGCCTCCACACTGCTGGGCCCTGCGGTATCCGGCCCACCTGCCCCCTGCTTCCCGCCGGACCTCAGCTCCCCCATCTGTTCCGCCAGCAGTGCTACCGCCTGGGTTAGCTCCTGGAGGTTAGGAGCCTTCTTCCCAGTCAGCAGACTCTGGGTGATTGTTGGTTGGTTAGTTTTGCGCCCCTTCGGGTTGCTGGCCGCTGCCGCCTTGCGCCCCTTAGGGGCCAGCTCTGCCCAAGATCTGGGTGCCCTGCCCGTCTGTGCCCTAGTGATGGGCCCATTGGGCTGGGACCTCTTCCTTGCTGGCATGGCCTTGTGGTGTGTGGTGTTAAGTGATTTCAGCTCTTTATCTGCTTGGCTTATCAGCTCAAAAGTTTATCTCTCTGGCTTGTCCGCTCAAAAGTATATCTCTCTGGCTTGTCCGCTCAAACGTATATCTCTCTGGCTTGTCCGCTCAACAGTATATCTCTCTGGCTTGTCCGCCCCTTAATCCTGGCTTGTCCGCCCCGTATTTCCTGGCTTGTCCGCCCTTTGGCAGGAGCTGAATGCCTCCGCAAGTCAGCCTGGAGACCCCCGAATGGGAGCCTCCTACCTGCCCTCCCAGGTGCCTACCTGGTTGTAGGCCACCTGTCCCCCCAGGAGCCACAGGAGACTCCTGTCTGCTGGAGAACCAGCCCTCCGCGGTTTGGCGCCCCTTAGGCTGCAGTTGCCGGGAGCCGCCTCTCGGACCACCCTGCTGCCCTCCTTATCACGGGCCTGCCACTGGCCCAGTTGCGCCGCTGCGCGGTAGCGGGTACCAGGAGCCGCCTCGCCGGTCCTCCCGCTCCGCCCTGGGTTCCTCCCACAGAGGCTGCCGCCGCCTCTATACCCGGCCGGGTGCTAGTGGGCCGCCCCACGCCCTCGTCCGCCCAGGTCCTCAAGGAGCCTCGCCTCCCCCAGCTCCCCCGCCCTGGAAGATGGGTCCCGCTAGTGGCCCGGGTGGTCCCCTGATGACCCTCCCTGGCCGGTGGCCACGAGCCGCCTCGCCCGCCACCCGCAGCCTAATGGCCGCTTCAGCTCTTTTTGACTCCAGCCAGATCGACCGCTCCGCCGCGCTCCGCCACGTTCCGCCGCGCTCCGTCGCGTTCTGCCGCGCTCCCCGTGCTCCACCGCGCTCCGCCGCTCTCCGCTGCCGCTCCCTCGCCCTGGACTCTCCGCCTAGCCGGCCTGCAGCTGCTGGTTCTGCTGCCTGGCTCCGAGTCCTCCGGCTTCTTCGGGAGCTCTTCCCTCTTCGGCTCCTCAGAGCCAACTGCCTGCTGCCGGCTGAGGGCCTCCAATAAATACCCGGCCGGCGGACCAGAGGGAAAACCGCGAGGCGTTGCCTCCTTTCCCTCAGCCAATCAGAGAGCCAGAGCGCTCCGGCTCTCTCATTGGCTGAAGCGCCTGGCGGCCAGCCAATCAAGGAGGGGGAGCCCTTCCCTGATTGGCTGTTGCTCGATCCCTCTCCTATCCAGCGGAGCTGGCTAGGAGAGGGCCTGAGAGCAGAAGATGGCGGCGCCCATGCCGCCACGCGGGAGGTGCTCCGGCAGGGCTCCCCTGGCCGCAACCACGCCGCAGGGTGAGTCCCGCAGCCGCATTTCCCGTAGCAACATATTACCCATAGTTTACTTAACAAAGGATACCTAAAAGAGCAGAATCAGCCTGTCATGCTCAATGCCTGAATTAGGCATTTCAGTACAGACTGTCCTAAAATTCAAAAGACTAGGTACTTTGGTACAGATTAAGAAGAGAAGGTAGGCTTCCACTCCCTTGTCAGCCATAAAGGCTTCTGTCAAAATGGTATTTCCATTCCTGGAAGGAATAATACAAATGTAATAAATACATTCACAAAATGCATCACTTTCCACTGTTATTCATAAGCCATAATTTGGTGTTATTCACCTGTCTTTCTTCATCATGTAAATACAAAAGCACCCAGTCCCATTTCTTTCCATCATCACTTCCCTCAAATAGAAAATGATGCATCTTGACAGATTCCTGTTTGTGTGGGGACTTTCCAAATAAGCAAAAATCCCTGATTTTCCAGGACTCTTGATTATGTGGCGTGTGCCCATGTTATCAGGAACTTTTGCTCTTCGAACATTTCACTTTCCATGTGAGGAAAGTGATTATGGAGGAGGGAGAACTAGGCAGTCCCCCCCCCTCCTGTGTTGAAGACACTTAGGTGAGTAATGCCTGACCATGACTTTACTGGTGGATAAACACCTAATTGCCTCAACTGCTATTCCTTTAGCCTAGAGACATTATTTTTGTTCTTGTCATTTCTTGGAGAGCAGATTAAAGGCACAGAATCATAAAGTCTACCCCCCCTTTTTTTTTTATTTTTGTTGCGGCAACCTCAAATAAAAAATATGTGCATTGACTATAAGGAAGACGGTGCAGAGTGTGTCTGGGGACAACTTTCCATTTATTTTGCTTCAGTGATTTACTGAATGCAGAAGAGAAAATAAGCTTCTATGGAGGTACTGGAAAGAGAGCCTTTCATAACAGCTATAGAGTCTAAATGAAAATTTTGGGGAAAGAGAAAAACATTTTTTTTTTAATCACTGGGCCTGTCTCATGAAGAAAAGCTGACATTTATGTGATGTATGTATGTGCACCATTACCTTTTACTGTAATATACACATGTCAAGTCATCTCATATATAGCTCTTCTCTCTGGTGGCTTAGCTGATGGAAGTGGTTCTTAACTCACCGGTTAGGGACACCTTTTTTTTTGTTTTAATCTAAGCAGTACAAGTTAAGATTTCTGTGTTGGAAAGCAATGCAGTTGCTTGTTGACTGGAGTGTGAAATAAGGTTCTGCCAGCTCTGGATTTCAAGTGCCTATTTTTTTTCTCTGTAGAACTGTCATGATTAACTGGCAACCTATTTATTATGTATTCTATCTGTAAATGTCAGTGGAGGGCTACTAAAACTTTTTACTTTCCTCAAATGTAAAAATAACTTATCTGGAACCAGGTAGTTATTACATGCCAGTATTTCATGAATGGGACCCCCCTCCCAAAAAAACCCTCCTTCATAAATATGAAAATCTGCAAACATGGATAGGAGCTAACAGAGTATTGAAAGAATTTATCTGTTGATGCTTTTTGAAACTTGTTCTGTCTTTCCCATTGGGAAGAAAGACATGGATTAGACCTGTCATGGTAGGACAATTCAAAGTGGTTAGCTTTAGAGGGAAAATTAATGAAATGGAAAGGAAGCTTAGGATGAACACTTGTTCACTTTGTCTGTGAGAACAAAATAGTAAACCTAGTGTTGTCTACAATTCACGGGTGATAAGGAAATTTAAGTCTCAGGCATTGCTCACCATATTTACTCCAGCATGGGAACAATGAAGTGCCTAGTCTTGTCCACTTCCACCACTACTTTCTCACAACTTGAAAAGTAACATGTCAGATGAGAAGAGGTTCCTGTCTGTGTAGAAGCTGGCCATGTGAGCAAGGTGTCTGATTTTCCATGATTCTGCTTATCCTCATCCTGATAGCCATCATAGAACTATAAAACTGTAAGGGACTACAAGAGCCATCTAGTCCAACTCTTGCCATGCAGGAATACACAAGTAAAGCACTCTCGAAAGATGCTCTTCTGATCTCTGTTTAAATGCCTCTGAGGCAATCTATTCCACTGTCAAACTGCTCTTACAGTAAAAAAAGTTATTCCTAATGCAATTTGGATCCATTGGTTTGTGTTCTAGTCTCTGGAGTAACAGAAAACGAGTTTTCTCCATCTTCTGCATCAATAGAAGATATACATATGATGCAGGTCAGGAGGCTAACAAGAGCAGGAGCAGGGCATGGAAATGGTAATAGAATCCTGAGAGTCTGTGCAAACCAGGAACCACTAGAGGATAATCCAGTCATCCAATATATCATGGAGCAATGAGCTCAAACTATAGGAAAGGAGATGCCACCTAAACATTAGGAAGAACAGTAAGAGTTGTTCAACAATGGAATACACTACCTTGGAGTGTGGTGGCATCACCTTCTTTGTAGGTTTTTAAACAGAAGCTGGATGACCATCTGTTGAGAGTGCTTTGATTGTGAGTCCCTGCATGGCAGGGGGTTAGACTGGATGGCCCTTGTGGTCTCTTCCTCTAGGATTCTATTTTCCTTTCTCTTTTTTTAGTATCACATTTCTTGAACAGTTCCTGATTAGCATTTTTTAATAGCCATTTTGGGATGAAACACCTATCTTTCCATGATCTTTTGTGTCTTATTCTCGTATTAGCATGGTGCTCTGCACTGTCTGATTGTTTCACCAATATCTAATTATGGCAGTATGATGACCCTTTTAACAGTAATCACTGTTGTCAGTCATTACTACGATGGAATACCTAATACAGGGTAGATGATAGAATATTAGAAATCACAACTCCCTACACATTGGAACATAGCACATTATCAGATAGAAACACACAATGTTCCTGTCCCACTAAAAACAAACAAACAAACAAACAAACAGCTGTCCCTGCCCTGGCACAATAATCAAAATGATCAGACCTACCTTGAGTAGCATTGACAGGCAGCCCAGGCATGAATGGAGCTCTAACAGAGCTCCTTCACTTCCTTGTTTGAAATCTTGCCGATTCTCATGAGAAGACGTGAGCACGGCAAATTAAAAATAACAACAACAAAACAACAAAAAATACACACAAGCATAGAAACACACTTTATGCAGTACAGGTAACCTGGGGAGGTTCGTAAAAAGAAAACAGCCTACCTGGTTTTTGCGATCTCACCTGGAAGTGTTCTGGCAAGACCACCCATTTATGTTGTATACATGGGGACAATGGTGTGAGGCAATGCCAGCACCAAAATGGAATGGGAGAATCTATTGATGGCTCAGCCCATCAATGAAAAGAAATGCCATAGTGGTGCCAGCAGAACACAAAAGGAGGATGTTGTCTGATATTGGTGGCCTTTTGCATTCCTTTATTATCGTTATCACACCACATTTGCTGTGTCTGATAATCTCCATAGTCCAAAAAGCATGACAGAAAAAGAGTTTTTTTTTGTGGGGGGGGGGAGTTTCCCATTGATCTATTTGGGACCACACCCTCAAAAATAAGGGAAATGGGCACAACTCAGAATGCTATTCAGAAGAGCCTTAGTTTATCATGGAACAGGAACATTCTTTGCGGTACAATGCTTTACATGTGAACCACCTAAGCCAGAGGAAAGGAGAGAACAAAGACCAAAAGAATAAAAGAGCACACATGATGAGAGAGGGGTACATCATAGGAGAAGAAAGAGATGGATGGCCAGTAGCTAAAAATGAGAGAAAGGACATCATTTTTTCTCTGGACAACATCCCTAAATGGCTTGCCATACCTCAAATGATCACCTCCCCTGCTATTGCCTTGCTGCATGTACAACAATGCTAAAGTAAGCCTCCACCTCCAAAGCCATCTAGTCACTCCAGAAGGGGAGCAAAATCTATTGTAGGTCTATAGGTTAGTGTTATTTATGGCCCACTTCCCTCATATAGTAGGGAGAGAAGCGTTATGGGGAGAGAATGAGAAATATGAGAGTGAAAAGTTTGAGGAAGATACTGTAGTGGCCATGTAGACTCTAATGTCTATTTGCTGAATGCTGTTACTTACAATTACTATTTGGGGTCAGACTAGATAGCCCATGAGACTCTGGAAGTCTGCAAAGTCTTTTTCCTTTAACTCTCAGGCCTAGTCAAGTCAATGTTCTTTGCTAATCAACCCTATGTTCCATAAACATATGATGTAAACAAATTCTTTCTCTAATAACGCTCGAACTGTACCCAAGTGTACCTAAGCTATCTTGTCTTGTACTTTTTGAACTATCAACAAATTGTTTCAAGGGAAACTGCTGACACCAAAGAGAAGGAGGAGGGAATTGCTTTTTGCATAGTGTATAAAAATATTCTGTAACAACAACTCTGGGTTCTGACTCTTTGGAAGATATTCCAGTCAGGCCCACCAGTGTAATAAAACTCACTTTCCAATCTATGGGTCTGCTGTTCCATGATTTCTGCATCAATACTATGCTGTCTGCAAGAATGTATCTGGCAGAACAGAATCTCTTTGATACTATTCACCATTACCCAGAGTCAGCCCACCCATGACATTAACAGGCCCTATGTGGAGAAAGCTTAGCTATCTTTGTCATATCTTTAAGTCTGAAATGAAAGCTAATATTGAAACTCTGGGGCTGTGAATACTTGGTGGAGAATGGATGGAACCATTGGGGGGGGGGGTAAGTGTCCTTTTGATACTTCATTTATTTTGAAGGAATTGGCCTGTATTTTTACTCTGAGTTGCACACAGCTTGAACAACAAGCCTTTTCCAAGCCTCCAATGCATGTGTGGGCAAAGTGTGGCCTGTGGGCCACATGCAGCCCACAGAGTCCCCAGGAACCAAATCTTTGTCCCCAAATGCCCTCTGGGTATATGGAAAGCATTCCCACCGCACTTAGAGGCCTCCTGGAATCCCCAGAAGTCAAAAATTGTGATTTTTTTTCAAAAACATGGTTTGCCCCAAAGTGCCCACTAAGGGTCAGGGGGGCATTTGCACCTAATTTGGGGCCCCTTGGACCAATTTAGAACCCATTTCTGAAATAGGGCTTCCACTGGTTTCCTGCTTTTAAAAGAAAGGTCTCTACTCCAGAAGACTCCAAAACATTATGAAAATGCCCCCCATGTCCTCCAGAGGACATTTGGGGGCAAGAACGTTTTGATTTGTTTTGAAGAGGTTGTTGTAGTATGTGTGTGTCGGAGCCCTCCAAGTTTTCTTGGGGGACCAGAGCAGCCCCCTACCATTCCACAGTTGCCCACCCCTACTCTAAATAATTGAATGTCATAATAAAATCAATTTTAGTTACCCAATAGGGAGGTATATAACTCCAGAGGTGGAGTGAAATAGTCCTAGGAGGTGGAGTGAAGTCTGTTGATTCCCTGCTTCAGTGTTGCATTTGGGTGATGCTGCTCAGTCTCTTTAGCCCCATTAAGATATGCTCTCTCCTTCATCTTCTTAGAAGAGGTAAGAAACTTTAAACCTGGTGACACCAAACTCCTGCAGCTTGGGCCTCATTCCTTGCTGATCTTTTCTGCCAAACATCAGCTGTGTTTTGTCTTAAGGCAATGGCCTGATGGTTGACAGGGGAGGCCAGCCATTATCTGGCATCCTTCTTTACCCTTTGGAGAGTAAGTGTCAACCCCAGAATAAACCACTAATATGACAAGGTTGGAAATTTGACTAAAATATGCAAAATAGATCAGGTAATTCTGACCACAGTTTCAAGGACAATTTATACCTCTTGGTGCATGTAATGTTCTTATTAATTTTCCTCCCATCTTTCATCATATATCCCTTCACAAGCTTGCTTATGTGCAAAAATGGCAAAATAGCACAAAGTTATCTGAATCTTTTCCTCCAAGCCTATAAATCCCCAAGGTCCTTTATCTGGCTGTTAATACAGCTTGATTTTTGACTGCTACTGTGGTTGGTTTGGCTTATGCAATGGCATGAAAGTAAATGTCTACTGATTTTTTTTCTCCCTCATGCCTTCCTTCTCTAATGCTTGCTGTACTTCTGTGGCAATTTTCTAGGCCAAAGGATCTTGGGAAAATTGCATTTTCCATGATCCTTACCAACTGACATGCTACTGTAGTAGCATTCTCAGCACTAGGGAGGAAGAATTGGAGGGATATAGAAAGAGGACACCATCAGTTGGTGCTGTTTTCTTCTTCAGGAGCAGCCAGTAGGGAAATGGGTGGCTGGGACTCACAAAAATTTGCCCCCCTTCATCCTAACTGTAATCTGAGACAGAAAATATCTATGGCACAGAGAGAATGCTTTATGAACATGCCAAATTTGTGGTAATACTATTTTCCTCAGCAAAGGAGCTAGGACTCGTGTGTGTGTGTGTGTGTGTGTGCGTGCGTGCGTGTGTGCGTGTGTGCTTGAGCGTGTAAGGGGGGGAGGGAGAGAGAGAGAGAGAGATGGGGTGAGGAGTACACACACACCTTCTTGTGAGCTTTTCTAGATAAATGACTGTAAAAGCAATAATCTTCTTGGAGTTCCTGGGAAAATACTTTTCTGTGTTTAAATTACGTTTAACTTCTGGCATTGTCTGGTTGGAAAGAATCTTCTGAAGATGTATCTGGTTACTGAAGAATATATCCATTTGATAACATCCATAGTATATTTCAAAGTCAAGGTCAACTGCAAAGTAGCTTTGCAGAGGAGGCTGTTCAATGAGATGCCCGAAAGACAAGAAAGAACAAAGCAGGGAAACATGTCTCTTCTTGTTAATTGAGATTTGCTCAACTTGTGTTTATACTGTAGTAATGATTGAACAATTCTCTTTATTGTAAGTTGGGTTGCTCTCATGACTGTTGAAAGGTTTATAAAATGGGCTGGTATTAGCGTGGTTGGGGGGGAAAATAAACCAAAGAACTATCAGTTCCAGATGTCCCCCTATGCTCTGAAAAATCAAGTGGTTTGCCCAAGCTTCACTGGCTCCACACCTTGTTTTAGTCAATCTGGAAGAGCATAAACATTTTTTTTTTCCTTAGGGTAACACCATATGCTCATATAGCTGACAGAGCCATCCAAGCTGATGGATGCTTGCCATGCAGTTGTCTTATGGCTTATCCATTAACAAGTCTTTGCTGTCAGATTGTTCAAACACACATTCATTACTAGCTTGTTTTTTGGTAAACACATGTGAACATGAAAGCATTCCTTGGTGAGAAAAAAAAAGTCCTATCTAATTTTACTTGCTAATTTGGGTTATCCCTTCAATGTTTGGACAATTTATGGGCAAAGAATTTGTCAAACTGTAGGGGAAATGGAGAGGGAAATTAATTATGTTTGCTGTATACTTAGGAAACTTTTCTGCTGAAGGGAAAAGCTGGAAAATAAAAGTAGAGGAAAAGCACAGGTCTCTGCTGCCCAATTCTAAGCATGCTCACAGCCCAAACCAAACACATGGTAGCCACTGAGAAAAGATTAACATGGATATGTAAAAATAAATGCAAATGTTCCCCTGAATGCATGGTATCCCATACTTCACAATTGAAATTTGGGGGGTGGAGGTTAAGAGGAAATTGTGAACTTGAATCTGATCTTTATATGAAGAAGAATGATGAAGTCACATCCTGATCTGTTGGAGTAAAGGGGAAAAAACAATTTTAAAAGATAGAGGGAGAGGAAAGCCTAAATTGTTCATAGATTGTGTTTAATTCATGCATAAGTATGTGTGTCTGTGTGTGTGCAGAGGTGAAAAGATTTAACATTAAATAAATTTCTAGACTGAGAGTGGGAGACTAAATTATTCCAATGTGAATGCATGTTCAACACTGAAAATCTGTAGAAAGACAGTCCAAAAATTTCCCCAGGAGCAAAAAGCAGGCTCAAATGATAGAAAACTGATTTTCTGGGAACAGTTCACAGAAGATAATACCATTCCCAGGTCCGTCATCATCATCCTTTGTGTGCTAGGATCCCAGCACCAGTGAATTGGCCATCAAAACTGATCCCTGCCCACCACCAGTACCACCCGGTGGCCCATGGCTAGGATACACTCTTATTTATTTTTTTAAGTGTTTGTAACTGGCAATTGCTTCATGGTGGTTTTCAAATATATATTTAAAAAAACCAATTGATAAAGTCACAAATTTTAAAATAAAAAACAAAAAAGCAGCAATATATATATATATATATATATCTTAGAATGTTAAGAGATAGAAACAAATGGTAAAATGAAAAATAAGAATAAAACCCAAGGATTGGAAGATCAAGATTTTAGCTGGATTTGTAAGTGCTACTAATGAAGATGAGGAAATTGGATTTCTCTTCAAAGAGAATTATGTAAATGAGAAGGGCACTACTGAGAAGTTTCATTCACTACCAACCATCCATTGCAGCATTGCGGGTGATGGTACCCAGAGAAGAACATCCAATAATAACCTGAGTAGTCAGGGAGGGACATACAGGAGCAAGCATTCCTATCGGTAAACTGCTCCTAAGTTCTTTTGAACTTTAAAGGTTAGCATCAACATTTTGTACTGAACTGGGAAACTAAGTAGTGACAAGTGCCATTGATACATGTGTTTGAGGTGAAGTGCTCAAAATGAGCAGTACCAATGAGCAGCCTGATTTGCACTAACTGAAATGTCCAGGCTACTTTCACAGCTAGCCCTACACCCAATACATAGCAACAATATTGTGTTAAATTTCCTAAGTACCCCCAGACTGATGGTACATTGGCCCTTTATTGGGCACTTTGCAGAATTTAAAATAGTAGATCATAGCCACTTCCATCCAGTTAGTCAATCCATGGGAAGACGGAGGCCTACTGGCTTTAGAAAAGACCCACAAAGGACAATTGGTTGAAGGCACTGTCAAACCTGAAGCCTCTCTGTGTATTCTTCTAAAGAAGATGTATATGGAAATGAAGTGGATGCTTGCGAGATAAGAGGCAGATCTCTATTAATAGCAATGAAATTGATTTTGTTTGGCTCTAGTTATTTCATTTTCTCTGAACATGTACATGCCACTTAAAGTTGAGTGTAACTTTTTCAAAGCATGTAGGCCTATGTTCAGTGATTTCCATTCTATCCCCCATCTCCTCAAATCATCAGACAGCACCTCTGAAAGAAGTAGACTCAACAGGATGATGGCCACATGGGAGGGGGGGAACCCCACTATTGTTAAGATGAATCTTCGAAGCAGAAGGCTTTTGCTGCTGCAGGAGCTGAAAAAAAAGTTCAGCTGGGTCTTATGAAGCAGAATGTTCTCCTTTCAGGCTTGGAAGAAGAAAAGATCTGTCACCTTGGTATCCTTGCTTTCCTTCTCATGGCAGTTCCAGTAATGATGCAACTTGAAGAAAAAGCACTTGAGAACTTATCTGTTATCTAAGAGCCAACATTGCAGCTTTAGTCTTGTTGCCTTTGACTTTCTTTTATACACTGTTCTCTCCCCACTCCATCCCAAATCTTTCTCCTTTTTCCAGCATAAGAATTTGTCTTCCATATTTAACAGTGTGGCTTACTTTATTTTGCCTCTATGACAGTTACCAAAATAGCAACAGGCTCTCATAATCTTCTTTACTAATGTCTGACACAGTCAACATTATTAAGCAAAGCAACCTAGTTCATATTTCCCAGGCTAATACACAAGAAGACAGCTATCCCTGACTTTTTTCACTTTTCTTAATTTTTCTATTCTCGTCAAAGAACATCTCAAAATGCATTTTAAAGGTGCATTTGACATTAAAATGCAGACACAGTATGTATTCATGGGGGGGGGATACAAACATTGCATCTTAAATTGCATCTGCTTTTAAAATTTTAGATTTCTGTTGAAATGGGATGGTATGGAGTTATGACTGGACATTTGCAAAACTGGTATGAGCATAAATAGACTGATCTCTTCATCATTACCCACATGTCTGTGGTTGTATCTGTCCATCTGTTACTCAAATTACTGGGGGTTTGTAGGAACCCCACTCACATCAGATATTAATATGGGGAGTTTTAGTTAGCTCAATATAGCAGCAAGATGCCAGGTAACTATGGGATCATTTGACCGGTACTAACTGATGAGACTCAAAGCCAGGAGGTTAAACAAAAATGGCTTTTATTAAAAAATAATCTTGGAAGTTTTCACACCAACCCCCATGCTTTAAGCAATCACACAAGGCTGGCAAAGAATAGGAGAAAGTATTGGGATGGAGGAATAGAGTTCAGGATAATGGACTATACTATATCTGTCTGAAGAGCAGATATTCATGCAGAGAAGCAGTATGGCTATGCACACTAGGTGACACAGCAAATCAACACAGTGATAGCCTCTGGGAAACTGAGCAAACTTTTACTGTATTTGGGGGTAATATTTATATTTGATATTGTCCCAGAGGGGTGTTATGGGCTGAATACAATGTTAGATGGAATTTCCCACAATTAGGCAATGGAAGCTCCAGCTATGTTAATGATCACTAATGGCTGAGACATTAAGACTGATGGGTGTCAGGCAACCTTCTATCATTGATGAGAGGGGTGCAAAGGAAAACCGGTTTGCACAGTAATGAGTTTTCCAGCAACTTGATTGAATTAGTGAATGACTCACATCCAGGTACATCAAGGAGAATTAGCACATTTCCACCCTAACTGTCTGTGCAAGGGGAGTTCATATAATTACTACCCAGACATGTCTTTTGGGAATTTGGAAAGACCTCTTTGTTAGGTTTTTAGCAAAACCTTACTCAGTCCCTGCTTCTGGGGAAGTCTAGGTCTATTGCTAACTTTGTGAAGCATCAATAAGTAAGCTATTTTATGAAATATAGCCAATTGATGAATTATTGGAAGGGTGGTGCTGTCAGGGCAGGTAACACATCTGTGATCGTGTTTGTCCCCTTTTGGATATTATGTTATGGCAATATATGACAGGCCACAGAAACAAAGGAGTTGTGTGAAAGGATTCATAAAAGGAGTGGGTTTTGAGGGGGCATTGGAAGGAAGGAAGGAAGGAAGGAAGGAAGGAAGGAAGGAAGGAAGGAAGGAAGGAAGGAAGGAAGGTGCAGTATGCCAGTGTTGTAGAAAGTAATTCTAAATATATGGGGCAGCATGCCAAAAAGAGGGGCAGAGTCCTCTGGAATCATTTTTGGGAACGTATATGTGAGAGGTGAAGAGAATAAGGGAGAGAGAGAGAGAATAAAAATCAAGCTTCAACTTTTTAGCATGTGTCTACAGTTTATGAAAAATGTGCCAAATAGAACTTTTTTTTTCTCCAAATGCCCCAAGACTCTATGTTGAATTTGCTGCAACAAACTAAAATGATTGTCCCTCAAGAACATTTTATCTAGGACTGGGAGTGTATCTACACTACACAGTTACAGAAGTCTGATATCATTTATCTGTCATGGTTCTATCATCTGGAGTCCTGGCATTTGCACTTCAAAATGATTTGCTAGAGAGCTCTAATGCTATAGTTCAAGGGAGTCAACCTTCATTTTCTAGCTGCTGTCATTTGTAAAATTTGGAGACATGTTTTTCTAAAATCTCTGTAGACTGGTTTTTCCTCTCAAAAAGGCCACCATTTTCCTCTTTAAAAAGGTAAGTATTTCTTGGTCAAAGTGCATTGGGATAATTTCCGGATTAAAATCTCATCTTTTTGCATTCTGAAATGTAGGGTGCATCTACACTGTAGAAATAATCCAGTTTGACACCACTTTAAGTGCTGTGGCTCTATTGTATGGAATCCTGGGATCTGTAGTTTTATAAGGTCTATAGCCTTCTCTGCCAGAGTGCTGGTGCCTCACAAAACTACAAATCCCAGGATTCTGTAGGATGGATCCAATGCATTTAAAGTGGTGTCAAAATGCATTGTTTTTACAGTGTAGATATACCCATAGTCTTTCTTTTGAATCAGGTCTTCTGAAAAAACAACACATTGGTGCAAAAATTGGTGTATTTCCCCAGACAAAATATGGGATTTTTGCACAAAACACAGTACTTATACAAATTATTCACAAAGAGTCCTGAAGTGTGAGAAAACATGCATAAAAACTCTTTTAAGCTCACTCAACAAAAAATAAAATACAATACAATAAAATAAATCTTGCCTGCAAGAATGAAATAAGTGAAGATGTCCATCCTTAAATTGGTGCATTTTCCTGGGAACAACAGCAAGCTTAACATCACCAAAAGCAATGTTTCAGTTCTGCAGAATTTTCTTCTGGAACTGTTTAGATCACAGTAAGGGTTATTCCTCCATTCAGAGGTGAGCAAAATTTGGTCTATGGGTTTTATCCTCACAAACAAAATGCTAAGCAAAACAATTATCAATTTCTGTTCCTGGAAGCTTCCAGGAACAGTGATTTGGCAATAAGGGGGCTCACCGGCTTTGTGGTGGGCCAGTTTGCAGCCCGGCCACCACCCCTCCTAACTCTCCTCCATGGGGTGCCCCCCTTTCTCCCAGTAACCGCATGGCCAGCTGGGATGGGGGCTGCCATTATTGCTTTCTCCTTCCCGGTGTACTCAGCGGCCAGGAAGGAGCAGGAAAAGAGAGAGCCAATCAGGGAGGGCCAGCCCCACGGTAATTGGCTCCAGCTTTTGGGGGAGGAGGGTCATCCGACCGTGCTTCCGGCGTGGTTGAATGACGCAGGAGTGCGCGATAGAGCCAGTATATATGCCGGCCTCTGGTGTGTGCTCCTTCCAGTCCGGCCCACAGAGAGCCGAAGACCTGGCCACCCTCCCTATGTTTAGAGTTTCTTGCTATTATGTTATTCTTGTATATTATGTGCTTCTGTCATTTTGTTATTTACTTGTCGCAATTTGCAGGTGGATGGCATGGGTCCTGATCCAGGTAAAGGGGGAATACGGGGGTCTCCATCAAGTTCAAGTTTAAGTTCAAGTTCACAGAGATCCCCCTTTTGTGATTAACACCTTGTTTGCAGGGGAGGGGAGAGTGTCAAGCAGGATGGCTTGGCCAGTAGCTCTCCTTTCCATGAGGGGTTGGCAGGGCCAACAGGGATTAATTGGGCAACACTGGGTTGGGCAATGAGGAGATCATGACCTAAGCATGTATGCCAACTATTTGAAGTCATGAGCAAGTTGCAGCCTTTTATTGCCAATTCATCATTATTAACCTGTACCTAACCATTTTCCAATTTTGTACTCAATACAATTGTTAACCACACAGCAGCATGTGTCATTATTGGGGAGAGGAGTGGGGCTGTATGGTCTGGGTCTGCAAAAAGGAGCACAGTGCCCCCTTGTTCTCCAAATGCAACTGGAAGTGGACTTTTAGCCACTTCCAGTTACATTTGGAGGCTAAGGGGGCACTGTGCCCCTTTTTATAACCAAATATAACATACAGTGGGCCCTTGGTATCTTGCAGGGGTTTGGTTCCAGGACCCTGTGTGGATAAAAAACATGAATGCTCAAGTCCCTATATGGTGAAGGGCATCAGCACATTCTTCAGACTCCTCCCACCTCCAGGGAGCCTGCCAGCCACCTGATTCTGCCTTTAGAACAAATGAACAGAAGCACCTTTGAGGTGGCAGCAACACTTCTGCTATTTCATTCCATAGGTGGAAGCAGCTGGCAGGCTTCTTGGAGGTGGGGAAACATGAAAAATGTGCACCTGTCAGCCAGGGCTTTCTGTTGCTTCTGCTGCTGTCCTGCGACCACTTCTGAGCCTAGTTGCACTAGATTTCAGATTTTTTTTTTTTAAAAAAAATGCATTTTCAGTCTTCAGTTGGTGAAATCCACAGATACAGTGGGCCCACTGTATCTGTGTGTGTGTGTGTGTGTGTGAGTGAGTGAGTGAGTGTGTACATGCACATGTGTGCGTATTGCACATTTTAGGGGCTTGTGTAGCCTATAATGTATGCTGGGGTGGAAAATTGGCCCTAGGATCTCAGAATTTACCCACCCCTGCTCTAGTTCATCAGTCAATCAGATAAATCAGTATGCTGTTCTGTAGGAGGAATATTTCAATGTTTATTATTCAGACCCCCAGATGCTTAATGCACCTTCCAAAATCCAACTATTGTACATGGTAAATGACTTGTGCTCAGTAACTGCTTCCACTCTTCACATTAGAACACCTGAAATTCAAGATATTAAAAAAAAAAACAACTCCCTGATGACTTAGCAATATGACTTATCTTTTTCTAACAGGGAAATTGTGGATCATGTCAGAACAAGCTAGCATTTCTCTTCTTTAACACTCTGTCCATGAGCCAAGCTACAAAGATTCCACCCCCAAGAGAGAAATGCCAGTCCTTGCATCTTGCTTCACTGCATCAGCAAGGAGTTCTACCAGAAGCCTTTTGCTCTTCCTGCAAAACCCCACCACATGGAGAATCTTGCCAGGAGCTGACATCTCTAATTGGCAGCTGCTGCTATCACATGGATGGCTGATTAATAAATTAGCAAATTCTCCAACAGCAAGTAACTGTCTGATATTATTAAAAACTACCTGCTCATCACAGATGCTCACTCTGCTTATTTTCTGCACAAATGCAAGCAAGGAAAGACTGTGGTCCTCATTTATCATTTTCAGTGCACAAGCAATAGGTATTGAATAAGATTTAATATATACTACTTCGGCTGATGATTACAACAATACTACAGAGAAAGAGACAGGAAATCTGAATATCATAACAATTTATTTGAAGTAAGTACAAAAGCTATGGATATCAACAGATGGATGTTCTACATTTGATTTCTGTCTTGTTTTGTCCTGCTTTCATTTTTTAAAAGAATCTCACATTTTCTTTTTTCTTTGCGATGTTCATTAATGTTCCTGCTAATGTGGATTTTCAAAAGTACTTATCAAAAGTGTACTGAATGAAATATTCATCCATCTACACTTGTTTCAACAGCCAGAGCTTATAGAAGACCATATAGTCCCTAACTGTCATAGAGTTGTTAAAAAAGTGCCTATCTGATGGTGAGGAAGATGCAGCAACTCAAATTCAAAATTACAAATGTGGCTGAACAGACAGGGATTGAATCCCATATTTTTAAGAGTTAAACATTCAGAAGCTCTTTGTCAGGGTGGACAAATCTGTAAGTTTGGGTCTGGGTTTTTTTGGAGGAAATTTGAACATTCTAATTGTATTTAATTTCAACTCATATTGTGCATCCCCTGGGGTCTCATACTGGGACAAAAGGTGGGATATTGAAGGAATGAATACACAAATAAATAACATTTAGGAAGGAATTCTCAGCTTTTTCTGTGTATAGGTGCAACTGATATGAAAAGTTCTGACAAAACCAGGAAATTAGGAAAGAAATTCAGCAGACCTGGTCAAGATCCAACAGTACTTCTGGTGGTGTTTAAAATTCTGCCAACACAGTCCCACTGAGCATCCACCATCAGTAGTTGTGCAACACAACTTGATGGTGCCAGGTCACATTCCCATATCCATTCATTTGTCAGGAGGCTTCCCATCTGGCTTTAGGCATGCACTGTGGAAAAAAAGGAATAACTGTCCCCACACTGGACCTCCAGCTGGAGTGTTCTGGAGGTCTGGAAGACTGATGGCTTTTCCTTATTCTGGTGTGATGACTTTCATCCATGTGGTGCCCAGGACTCCATACATACACACCCAGACATGGGTGTGTGCTCCAGTATAGTCAGGTTGATGTTGTGTGCATATGGGGATGGTAGCTCAAGAAGGTACTTGATGACTTCTTCTGCAGTTCCACAAAAGTACGTACACTGGAATAACATGAGACATAATTTTACTGACTGATGGATTGCATCTATATGTCACCTTTCTCCCAATACCAGCATATATTACCTACAGCACCAAAAGTGATAGTCCATGGAGTAGTGTTGGTCTACAAGCCACCAGCTGCCAATCCATGGTGGTTTCCCAGAAAGAAAGAAAAAGTATAGCCAATGGGCACCAATATGATAGTGATTCCTGGCACATTGGGGGGGGGGAATCAGTTCCCCACATTAGATAGCTTAAGCAGCACTGACCTACAGGATTCTGGCCAGAATCAGAAGATACAATATATATGCAGATACAACACAAACACAAGGATGAAAACCTTCAAAATACTAATTACAAGAATGAAAGGATTTATGATTGTTTCCAGCGAGTTGACCATTGAGCCATGCTGGAGGCTTCTGGAGGTCCTCCAGTATAATTCTATGCTATGCATATTATTGTGGTTTTTGCTATCTGTCCAAGAATGCATCCCCCATGGATACAAGGGTCATACTGTAATTCTTGTGCCAAGGGAGTCCAGAAATCTTTTTTAAAGCAGAATATTAATTGTGGATTCTTTGAGACCACCTTGCACAATCTTTTCTTACAATGAAGCAACTGATAATTATCACGGTGGAATCAAAAAGACTGTATGGCTTTGTGTAACATAGCAGTTCTACATGTGGATCTATAAAAGGTTAAGCCATATATCACACCGCAACCTACTATATAGCCTCTCCATGTCTTGTGAGGAGTCCCCTCTCCATGTCTTATGGGGAGCAGGCAGGACTGAAGAAGCATTTGGCTATGTCTCCATAACCAAATGTAAAATGATTACGTCAGTGCTAAAATCTGCCAGGGTCCCCTGGAGGTCTTAGTGCTGCTATAATCATTGAACATCTGGCTATGGTGACTTAGCTAGATGTTTCTCCAATCCTACCCACTCTCCGCAAGGCATACAAGGGCTATATGGTAAATCAGGAGTGGGGTTCAGCTCTGTAGAGGGAGAAAGGAAATATCAACCTCCACAGAGGCCAAAAAGGTCATACCTGGTATAAGGGAAACTTATGAGTATGTATGCCACTGATAGGATGCAAACCTTCCGTGATTACAGAAACTCTTTCCAGAAACAAAAACACTCTCATCAGTGCCATCATAGGAAAGATACCAATATTTTAAAAGAATATTTAAAAAGAAATAAAAATACCCCAATATTAATATCAGTATAGAATCTGTGTGTATTAGACCTTTTAAAAATGCCTATTAAATTATTCATTTATTTGGTGCACAGACCTAGCAAATGTGATTTCCATAGGAAAATTATACATATCTAAATATCTCAAATTGAAATCAATTGGGCTTAGAGGTCAATACTATACACATCTCCAACTGAAATAAATTGACCTTAGTATTCAGTCCTATACACATCTACGTGGAGGTAAATCACTTTTAGTTTAATTGGGCTTACTTCTGGGTAAGTGTGTTTAAGATTACCAATACAATGGCTCTTGATTTTGACTGGATCATACCCATATTTTTATAGTTACTTCCTCCTTCCCCCACTCCATTGTATATAGTGATATTTGTATTGTATATAGTGATATTTGTATATAACTATAAATGTTTATGATATTAAAATATTATAAAACAACAATTGTTTGAATATATTAATGAGAATGTGGGAAGTACCAATGTTCATTTGATTTGATTTGCTGTTGGATAAAGGTTTCTTTGGTAAGTGGTTAAGAGAGCCATTTTAATGTTTCTTTTTGAAATATATAAAGGCCTGTATGTTATGTTGGTGCCTTGCATATTCTTACACAGAGTTGGTTCTTATTTTGAAGTGGGGAAACTGCTTGGTTCCTGTAAATAATTAATCTACTCTTTATGAGTATATTCAGTTTGGGAATTGATACATACTCATTTGTAGTGACTCACTCAACACAAGAAGACAGAGTACCCCAGCATGACTGAAACTATGCCACATGAACAGCTGAACATTTGTATATAGATGCCATAGAAGACTGATATTATTAGTAATTGTGAGTCTAATTATAATAGTGCTAAATAATACAAACATTGAGTGAGACATGCCAGGGGAGGGGGGAAATCTGTCACCAAAGATAAATTACACCTAGCCTGAGAATTAGAAGGTAGCCTTTTCCCCACTTCACTGATGCTTATTCAAAGGCCAAGAGTAATGTATTGTGTCTGCTTCTGTAATTATAACTAAAATCAGTTGAGTTGAGAGCTGGGTGTGAATATTTGCCTGTGGCTATTTGAACATGTCTTGTGAAAAAGCATTCCTTCCTTAACAAAGGAGAGTGGGTCATCTTCTTTGCACACAGAAGGACCTTGGGAAGATTGTTCCAGTAACACCCATGCAGTACAAATTATTATTTTAGCTTCAAGAGCCAAAGCAGTTGCAATATCTGTTCACATGCCAGTAGTGCCTGTCTCCTTCTCATGTCATGGATCCAACACTGAGCCGCCAGTTGGCTTGGCTATTCATGTGGCACCTGAGTCTGGCTGGAGAAATAGTCTAGTTTAGCTGCTAAGAGAAGGTTATTCAATAGATGAAAGAGAAGCATAAGAGAGACCTTCAACTTTAGGTGCTGAGATTGATGGCAGAAATAAAAAGAGGATAACTTATTGCCCTCCTGTGAGAAAGCGAACATCAGACTACAAGCTGGTGCAACAAGAGGCCACAATTTTAGAAAACAATCTGCAGCAAGGCAATAATGGGCATGTGGACACTCCTTTCAAAAGGCCCAGAAAGGCAAACAGCTCAGAGCTGATACTGCCAAGGCACCATCATAACCATCTCCACCTGAAGGGGAACTGGGGGTGCCCAGTGGGTCCCACAAGCATTGCCCGTTATCAGTCTTAGAGGGGAATACCATCTGGGACAAGAAACCACCTAGCATTTCCCATGAGCCAGTCAGCAATGACAGAAATGTGGTTTTGTTTCCTTCACCAGCCAGTTGCCTCAAGAGGCTCACTGAGTGCCTGCAGCCCATCACTGTAAGAAAGGCAGTTTCTTCAACACATAAAAAGGTGGCACAAGTCATGCTGCATATTCCTGAGATAGATGTTACAGCCCTCTGCAGAAAGATGAACTCTATCCAGATTATATAACTGTTGCCTGTCATGCATAATCCCAGGATGTTGCAAATAGATAACACCCACTATAATAACCACTTGTGAATGTCTGAATTAATTCTGTGCCAGGCTGTGTCTATTCTGCCTGAGCAGGAGAATCCCCTTTACATGTGCCACTCCAATAGCTCTACCATATGAACAACATTTTAGGTAGTGGCCCTAATGCATGTGAGGTCATATCCCTAAGAGACTGGGATATCTGAGTGTTAACCTGCACCATGGCCTGGTTGTTGCATGAGAAATGGACAATGGAATTTCTAAAGAGATTTGTCCAGATATGTATGGCTATCACTAATGGTATGAAGTCGAGAAAGGTCAGATCCCTGGTTCTCCTCTCTCCTGGCACTCCTTAGGCCACTCCTCCGTGGTCCAATACCCTGTGAAATAGAGACCAAAGCCCCATGGCACTGAAGCATGAGAATGAACCTGTAAGTCTGGCCTAAGCAGACAGATTTTTCACAATAGCAAAACCCCATTAAACACCTAAGGAACTCCACCCACATTTGCATATCTTGCTGCAAAGGCTGGACAGGATATCACAAAGCCAGCACAAAAATGGGGTTATTACTCTATGCCCAAAGGCCATGCGACATAGCAATTCCTGCAGTTGGGACAACAGAACTTTCTTGGCCACAACACAGCCCACTTGCTTTTGGAAAGCCATGGTTCAGGAGAACGGAGATAGCAAGGAGGTCTTGGGAGGTCCAGCCATGGCATAGAAGACAGGCTGAGGCAGTAAATCTTATAAAATGAGAGTTCAGCAGTAAGTACCACTTTTATAGCCAGCAACAGGTTAATGAGGTTAATGAATCAACACAATGAGCTGTATTGATTCGCTCAATCCACCTAAATTTCCTAAAGGAATCAGATCTCATCTGATCTTGGAAGCTAAGCAGGGTCAGCTCTGGTTAGTACTTGGTGGGAAACTGCAAAAGAATACTAGGTGTTGTAGGCTAGATTTCAGAGGAAGGAACTGGCAAAACCACTTCCGAGTATTCCTTGCCTAAGAAAACCCTGTAAAATTCATAGCATCACCACAAGTCAACAGGTGATTTGAAGGCACACACGCACACATACTTATAAGAACTCAGCCAACAGTGTTGCTTCACTGATGCCATTTTCTATACTCCTTGTTTAACATTTCCGTGCTTCATGGCCTCCAGAAGTTGGCCTTGGTTTGATCTCTTCCTCCACTCCCTTTTGGCCTTGGTGCTTGGTTGGACTGCCTGCTTTATCTCAGACTACAGACTGGATTGGAGTTTGGCCTAGCTGCATGGACCCTGACAGTTTTCACCTGACCAAAGATCTCTAGCTGGTCTTGGCAGAGAAAGGGAGCTGAGCTCTGGGGTACTTGGCAGGTGCATACCAGGACATAGTCCCCAGGACCTTCAGCAGATAGGCCACTGAGGGAAAGAGGAGAGGGAAAGGATGAATGTGGGAGGGCTGCAGGGGATGGCACAAACTGCCCACAAGAGGGAAAGGCCCTAAAGGATAGAGTTGCCTGAGACTGCTGTACCCCACAAGGCCCGATCTGTGCAGTAGCAGCTGACTGTGATGTGGACAAAGGGTCACCTGGAGGCATAACAAAGCTGAGTTCCTCTACAACTGAGCCTCTGTTCAGGGTGCATCTCATTTCTGCTGCCCTTCCTCTAAGATGACATATAAAGTTTGTGATATTGGGGGGAACAGGACTGCCCATGGCGGCTCCTTTTGTTTGTATATAAGATGTGGAGTCTAACTTTTTTTTTTCTAACATACTGTCTAATAGGAAATGAGTAGGCAGAGAGATGGCAGAGATGTTTTTATTAAGATCAGCTTTAAAGGCCTTGGCTATAGGATGGGGTATCCGTTTGAAAGCTGGGAGTGGGACCCTAGACTATAGACCCTTCGAGCCATTGCATCCATATAGGATAAGAACATCAGACGGTTCTTTCTCATTAAAGAAGCACCAGCAGGAACAGAATGCTGGGGGAGGGTACCCATCCTTCTTTCTTTGGGCCTAATGAGGTGACATGACATTGAGTACCTGGGTGGGGCATGACCCTAGCAATCAGGCCCCAGTCTTTAGCCAAATGAGAAGCAAGGGCTACAGGCCCATGTGTTCATCCACTGATGGTGAAGGGTCCTGTCTATTAGCTGCATGGCAATGCCACACCATAGCTGAATCTAAGAGGCCTTGAGGAGCCTGCAGGCTTGCTGTTCCCACAAGCTAAGCTGCATGAATAAGCCATGTAACAGTCGAGGCCTTTTAGAAATGAGGCCAGGTAGATATCAAGATGACTGCCCCACCAATGGCTGAAACCAGAGGTGTCTGTAGGTTGCACAGATAGGCCATGCTATGGACAATGCCTAGTAGGCCTTGAGGTAACTGCCTGAATTGCAGGCAGCCAATTGGGATGCAACTCACCCAAACCACTGTCAGCTCCAAAGGCATAGACATAGTGGGCCATTGTCTATGTCTATGCCTATGGTGGGCCATTGTCTGTGTCTATGCCTTTGGAGCTGACAGTGGTGGGAATGCTGGCCAAAGTGTGGTGTTGCCTCACAAGTAGCTTGAGGAAGCCCCTTTCAGCCATATAACTTACTGCACATGGCCTGATCACCCAAGACTGCCTACCCAGGAGCTACCTGAGCAGGTGTTATGGCCTACGGCTGGCCCAAATAGAGGCCAAGAACAGGGTAACAGGATGTGAGAAACCCAGAGTATCCCCACCTACCTCCTGGATGAGAGGGGAGGGAGTTGAATAGGGGTATCACCTTTACTGCTCTGGAAAACCGGTCATGCCCTGAACAGAGAGCTGTATATGCAGATCCTTCCTGCACTGTATCTAGACCATCCTACCTCAAATGGCCCTTAGAGACACAAGAATGCATTTTGATGGCCTTTTTCTCCCAGTGGGAAGGGAAAGGGCAGAAACATTCCTGGCTGAAGGCTGGGTGGGGGATGAGATTGTAAGAACATAAGAGCAATGGGAGGTCAGAGCAATGATCTATCTAATGTCACATTAGATTAGATCAAAACAGTGTATCACCAGTAACCTATGGGGAGTTGACCAGCAGAATTTATTTATTTATTTTCTGTGGGGTTTTTTTTTTCTGGGCTGTGAGGACATGTTCTGGAAGAGTTTATTTCTGATGGTTCATCTGCATCTGTAGCTGGCATCTTCAGAGAATGGTTGGGTAGGGGTGTGTGGGGAGTTATATACTGTGAGTCCCTGTTGGAGAGGATATGTAAATTTGTGTATTTGAATGGCTAGTTCCTATGGGGAGATGATATGCAAGGAGGCTTAGTGTTTGTTTGGCTAATGGTCCATTATCTGCTGGAAATCCCGCTGTCCCTGGGTGGGGGTCATTTGCATGTGTTGAGTTTAGATTTTGATGTTTTTCCAGAATGGTAGCCAAACTTTGTTTACTTTAAGGGTTTCTTCTTTCTTGTTGAAGTTGTCCAGGTGTTTGTGGATTTCAATAGCTTCTCTGTGCAATCTGACATGATAGTTCTTGGCCTGGTCCAGAATTTCAGTGTTTTTAAATAACATTTTGTGTCCAGGTTGGTTTACAACATGTTCTGCTACTGCTGACTTTTCTAGTTTGCCCAGTATGCAGTGTCTCTCATGTTCCTTGATTTGTGTTTGCACACTGCTTTTAGTGGTCCCTATGTAAACTTGTCCACAGCTGCATGATATGCGGTAAACTCCTGCAGCCGTGAGAGGGTCTCTTTTGTCCTTTGCTGAGCGTAGCATTTCTTGGATTTTCTTGGTAGGTCTGTAGATTGTTTGGAGGTTGTGTTTCCTCATCAGTTTCCCTATTCTGTCTGTGACTCCTTTGATGTATGTAAAATACCTTCCATCTGGGTGGCTGTTTTTCTTCATTCCTGTGGTTTTTTCTGGGTCTGGATACTCTTGTGATGTCTGATCTGGTGTAACCGTTATCCTGTAGAGCCCAGTTTAGGTGTTTCAGTTCATCCTCCAGGTAGTGGGGTTCACAGATCCATTTATTTATTTATTTATTGGCTCTACAGCTCCTTTTCATCTGGGCTTTCCAGCAACTGCCATCTGGCCTTTTATAATGGTTAAAAATATAACCATAATGACTAAAAGCTGCTGATAGCCCCACCCACCATAAATTGCTTCCTGCTCTCAAGTCCTCAAACATGCTGGACCTGACAGTGGGGTAACTATTACATAAGAGCACATATTCCCCACAGTCCGTTTCTAACATGCTAGATATTGACTACGGGGATATGTTTGTGTTCTTTATCCTATCATAGGGACCAGAACATTGGTTATCATGAATGGTGGGGACAACTAGGCCTCCACATTTTGTTGGCCTGAAATTCCTCTCATTTCTCACCATTGTCTATGCTGGCTGTATCTCTCTAATTGCATACCATACTCCTCTTGTTCCAGCTTGAGAAATTATATAAAAACTTGTGAAGTACTAGGCTTTTGATGTCTCTTATGTGGATGACACTTGGAGACATCACAGCTCTGCTAGTGCAACAAAACAGCATGTCACAAATTCATTTGTACATTTATATGGAATTTCATTCTATGTTGGGAAGTGAGGATTGAGCTATAAGATGATTCAAGTTTCAGTTTAATTGCTACCCAAGCCTAAAAACCCCTGGTAGCATAAACTCCTTGTGCAGCTTCTGAATTTCTATTAACACAGGTAGGAACTGCTCATACATATCCAAAGAAGAATGTACTACATATTTTATGTGGATATATTGGCTGATTTAATACAATGACTTCTGTCTGTAGGGCTCACTAGAAAAGACACTCATATATTTCAGTGTGGCATGCTAAATTGGAATCTACATTATCATGAGATCCTTGATATGACTGAAAAGCCACTAGAAGAGAAGGAACACCATCATCTAAATTCAGATAAATTGGTACAGGAAGAAGTAGGACATCTATTCAGTAAGGGAACATAAAATAAAATTTTAAAATACTATCCATATAGTCATACTCCCCCACTCCCATAGTGGAACATATCCAGGTACATAATAGGATTAGAATCAGAACAGCAGAAGAGCCATATTAGATCAGTCCTAATGCCTACCTAGTCCAGAATTTATCCACAGTGGCCGAACAATGTAGAATGCCCATGGTCAAGACATGACTGCACCCTCCTGATCAAGCTCCCCAGCAACTGATATGCAGAGGTATACTTTCTTGGATACTGGAGGGAATATATGTCCATTATCACTAGTAGGAAATGATAGACCCATCCTCAATTCACCCAATCACCTTTTCAAGTCATCTAGGATGGCAACCCTCATTATTTCTTGTGGCAGCAAATGCCACAGTTTAGCTATGCACTGTGAGAAGAGCTGCTTCCTTTTATCCTGCCTGATTCTTCCACCATTCACACTTCAGTGGTCAACCTCAGGTTTTATTATTTTGTTGCTTTTTTCAGCTTCCTTTCCAGCTGTACAATATTCTCTTTAGATATGGCAATCTGAACAATAAAAAGTACTATAAATATGTTCTCACAATAGACAGTAGAGGCTGAGCTAGGTGTTTTTGTTGTCCCATGAAATCTGTGCAGGGAGAAAAGTGAGATACAAATAAAATAAATAATAAATAAAATATGACCATCAAAGGTCCTGGAGTAAAATATTGGCCCTTGAATCCATCACAGTCCCCTAGCTCTGTGTTCTCTATTTTCTAACTCTATTCCTGTAGTATGGAAAATGATTATGCAATGTAAGATGTGCCTCTTGCAATATATTTAATCTCCTTATATGTCATCTTAACCACTTTTTAATTGTCTTTCTCAGGGTGTTGAAAGTATTCACAAATATTAATATAGTAATAACTGAGGATGGTCTGCAAACTGTGGTATTGAGTTCTTGACACAACAGCAGATCATTTGTGATTTGGTTAAGTAACAATAAGCTGGGTGCAGATATAATTATGTTGTTGTTGTTGCTGCTGCTGCTGCTGCTGCTGTGTGCCTTCAAGTCATTTCTGACTTATGGTGAGCCAAATCATGAGGTTTTCTTGGCAGGTTTTGTTCAGACCCCATTGCCTTCCTCTGAGAATGAGAGAGCGTGACTTGCCCAAGGTCATCCAGTGGGTTTCCATGGCTGGGTGAGGATATGAACCCTGGCCCTATTCCATCACTCAAACCACTGCAGCACAGCAGCTTTCAATGTTTAATTATGCCATACCACCATATCAGCTAGAATATACTCACTCATGTAACTTCAGAAGCAAAGCAGGGTCAGTTTGGCCAGTACCTGGATTAGAGACCACGAAGTGATGCTATTAAAGCATCTTGCCTGACACCTAAAAGAACTGCCTTACAGGTTGTTTAGTTGCATTTATAACTTTTTCTATATTTTTACTGATGGTTTTGTATGTATTTATACTATATGTGTTTTAATATATTGTGTGCTCTCTTGAGTCCCTGTATTGGGGAAAAAGTGGGATGGAAATCAATAAACAACAACAACAGGTATTTTGGACAATACTGGACTAGATGGTAAAATGATCAGACCACAAGTTAGCTTCTCATGCTTCTATTCCTAAAGTAGACTCACTGAAATGAGATTTTCCTCTGCAATATGACCCCCGTATCCTTGGGACCCATATCTGTGGATTCACTTACCCATGTCTGAAAAAAATATAGTCTCTCTAGGCATCTTCTAGGTACTTCAGCATGACTCTATGGTACGCTTTCTCTGGAAACTGACCATAGTATTGCACTGGAGGACCTAGAAGAGGCCTATAGAAGTGTTCTCTCTAGGCATATTCTAGCTCCTCCAGCGCAACTCTATGCTATGCTTGGGCCAGAAATAATTCATTTTAATAAGGTTTGCTATTGTCCATGGTTTCCAATTGTAGGGGTGTATGAGCATAAAAATTAAAAATTTATTAAAGATTCCAGGGAGCAAGCCCTTTGGGAATATCTTCTTGAGAAAAGTAAGAGTTTACTTAGCAGAGTTAGGCAGAGACACAAAGCAGAGCAGACTCAATTAGCATTGGTAAGTACTCTAAATCACTCCATCATTAAAGCCACTCAGATGAAACAAAGGCAAGGAAAAGCTGCTTTAAAGAGAATATCAAAGCATTTACTAACAAGTCTTGCAATCTACAGATTCAAAAGACAAAAGGTAGCATACTTAACTAACTAAAGGACTTCAGGGTAAAACTCACCCAATCCAATGGATTCAGGTTATGATAGGATAAACAAAACAGGATTCCCTAGTATTACTTGCAGCAGCATCCATATTTCTTTATTCTTCAGAAAAAGGAGAATGCAGGTAAGAGAGAGCTTCTCTCTCTTCTTCATGCATGCTGAGTGAGGTGCATGGAAAGAGAGAAGATGGTGAAAGAGAGTGAACCTAATGTTGAGGCTTCTCTAAGAAGAGAACAGCACACAAAGAGTAACAAAATATTTAAATCATGAGGTCATGTAATGAAATACTCAATGGTCACCCCATAGCTACAAAATGGCTAAGATGGCTTTGAGGACAACGGGAGCGGCTTAAGCATGCAAGGAGTTCCCTAAACTTACTAAGTTGGGGTGTGTGTGCAAGAATAATGCTATATTTCCAACACCAATATCCACAGCAATTCTGGAAACATATCCCCTGATGATACAGGAGTCATACTGTATTTGCTTTCTTTTTACAGTTGCTCTTTCCAGTTTTTAAATATTTCTAACTCCCCCCACCCACCCCATAAGGGGAAAATATTATTTCATATTTTTTCCAGCTTGATTGCCATTCACGTCTTCTATTTAGCTCACCTTCCTCTAAGGTTAACCCTTCTATTTTTACTCTTAATTCTGTTGGCTGCCATTTACCCCTATACTGCGACCCAATATTTTGATTTTCCCATATTTCTCTGCGGTACTGTTCCTTCAATTGATTAAATTATTGTTTCTGTTGTTGTTGTTTATAATTCTTTCCACTCTTTGACTCTTGTCTGTCTGTTTGCCTCTTACGGACTCAGTGTCCTGTTTATTCTCCCCTCCCAATTTTGTTTTTGGTTTTGTTCCCTTCCCTTTCCCTAACAATCTTATCTTTCTTTAGATTTAGGCCTATGGACATGATACCGTATGTCCTTTTTATTTCATTACTTCACAGTACCAGGGTTTGCAGTGTGTTGTAAAGTAAGAAAAATATATACTATTACAGAAGGTTTGGGGGAAAAACCACACACCTCACTCTAATCTCCCAATGCTTTAGTTTCTGGTATTAAAACCTACATTATGGTGTTGTCCCCAAACAGGTACCCTGTGCTCATAGTTCTCTCACTTCAAATTATCAATAGGGCTAGTGCTTCTCCCACTGAGCAAAGCCTAATGGCTTGTGAGGTGAATAGAAAGAAAACCACTCAAGCAAACCCTTTTAGCATCTGCAGTGATAGCTTAACAGAAGCATTTCTGACAGTGACAAGAAAGGAAACTCTTCAGGCAGCCAACACATATGTGTATGGTTACTAAAATGAAAGTTTGTATAGGGCTTGGAATGTCTGGATTTTTATGTTCCCCCCCCCCTGAACATAGAAAAGTTACATTTTGGAGTACAACTCTCCACCATGCCCATCCAACCAGCATGGCCAGGATAAAAATTGCTCTTTAATAACTTTTTAAATCATAGAAAATCAGGAATTTGGTAGGTAAAGTTGCAAAATTTATCATCCCTAAAAGTAACAAAAGCATCCATTGCTCAAATGTTAAAACATTCAAATTTTTCCAGCCCGTATGTAAGCAGTCAATTTAATCATTATTCTAATATCCCAGATATTGAATTACAAAGGAGATGTGATATGTTAATTCAGAGGGTGGTGGTAAATTGCATGGAGGCAGGGGGCAATCTGTCCTCCACCCTGTAAAGGCCACACAGCTATCAGAACGAGCCCAAATACCTCCATTTTCTTCTGCAGTCTATCTCAAAATGACAACCAGAAGTGACATTGTTTTGCTTCCTGTTGCTATTTTGAGAAGGACTAGAGAGGAGAGAGAGCCAGTGTCATGTAGTGGTTTAGGCATTGGACTAGGACTCTGGAGACCAGGGTTCAAATCCCCACCCAGCCAGAGGAACCCACTGGGTGACCTTGGGCAAGTCACACTCTCTCAACCTCAGGGGAAGGCACTGGCAAGCCGTCTCTGGACAAATCTTGCCAAGAAAACCGGTGATAGGGTTGCCATAAATCAGAAATGACTTGAAGTCATACCACCACCACCGCAACAGAGGAAAATGGAGGTATTTGAGGGTAATTGGGGTTTCGAGAAAGTGTGGAAGTTGGTAGGGGGCATTTTCACATATTTTCATGCTTAGTTTCAGACAAGAATTGCCTGAAAATTGTGCTATATTTTTTTTTAAATTGGATGGTGTTCAGGAGATTTGGGGGACTGATGGGGGGCTCCAGGAACCACAAAAGTAGGATCAGGGCCACATCTGGCCTGCAGGCTGCACTCTGCCCACCCTGGCATAAGTATAGCAACATAATATTTCTGCTGCAATTAAAAGATTTATAATCAACTCCAAGTTTTCCTTGCTAACATAATTCTTTAAATAATAAGGGCACTCCTAAGAGAATCTGCTGGAAAATCATATCATGCTATCCTTTTAATGTAAAATAGAGCCAAATGCTTGACCTTCCCATACTCTCTCTCTCTCTGTGTGTGTGTGTGTGTGTATTCTACTACTTGAGAACCATATTTCTGATTTTTTTTAAAGCTAGTGATTAATTCTGATCCATTATTGTTAAACAAATCCTGCCTGTCAATTGTTTTCTTTTTTGCATGAACAGAGCCAAAGTAGGTGTGAGCAGTTCTGGTCTTCGCATTTTGCCGTCTTTTCTGCTTGCCTCTCCTATGCACCCTTGTTCTTCCTCTTGCTCCCAACATAGCCCCCCTCAAAGCTTTTTTATTATTATTTTAACCATTCTTGTGAGCTTGAATTTAAGCCCTTCTGACCTTATCCCTGTTCATTTCTACTCTTCCTGGCTCAGTTGTTCCTTCTGGCCTTCTCCTTTTTGACTGTCACCCTACAAATGTCGGCTACTCATTTCTATTCTTCCTTGCTCATTTGTTTTTCCTGACAATATTATACACCCCTTTAAAATCTCTGTTCCTCTGAAGATACCTTGTTCATGCATTCTGGTTTCTTTAGTTGCCTCCTAGTTATCTTTCTCATTGGGATTGTTTGTGGTTATACCTCCAAATCTCACTTTCAGGACTCTCCCAGTCACAATTAATTCCCTTCTTTTAGGGTGCATCTCAATGGCAGAAATAATTCGGTCTGATGCCACTTTAACTGCCATGGCTCCATCCTACAGAATCCTGGGATTTGTAGTTTTGTGAGGCACAGGTAAGGCTGAAGACCTTGTAAAATGACAAATCCCAGGATTTCATAGGATGGAGCCAACAGCACTTAAAGTGGTGTCAAACTGCATTATTTCTACATTGTAGATGCACCCTTAGGCTATTTATTACCATGGTATATCACTCAGTATTTCCTTAAGCTTATTAAAAATGGCTTTTTAAAAGTCTAGAGTATATATCTATGTATCCTCCCTGTCGCTCAGGGATGAGCAACATCAAGGAGTCGTGGAACTGTGTTGCCCTCTTAAAAGACTAGGGGGACACACATCCCCCGTAATGCCCCCAGCCCTACCACCACACACATGCTCAGAGTTTTTAATTTTCATTTACTTATGTCACTTCTGATTTACTTGCCTATTAATTAAAAGCTAACTAAAAGCTACTAACATATAAGGTTCATAAGGGGAACGCCTGGACTAAATAATTCCCCTTTGCATTGAAAAGTCCAGCATACACATGTGGCTATGTGCATAAAATACTTTATTATGGTTGCCTGCATGTATATTGGTTTTGGGATGTGTATGTGCTAGAACCAATCCTGGCATTGACATCAAGCTATGAGTGAAAGGCCTAGTCTGGGCATTTGGCCTGGAGAACCCATGACTGAAAGGTGATGTGATAGCCATCTTTACGCCGCTGAAGTATCACTGCTGTTCCAGAGGACAGGACCCAAACTACTGGATGCAAGTTACAACAAAGGAGATTACAACTAAACATCAGGAAGAGCTTCATTATAGTAAAAGCTGCACAACAGCCAGAGGGCAACTGTGTGCACTTTTATATTCAATCAGTGTTTGGTGGACAGAGGTGAACCTAGCAGCTGTCTGGCTTGCACACCTGGGTATTGTTCAAGAAGTTACTAGATACCTATTTGAACAATGCACAACAAAGTACTTACACTTGCACAATTGGGGTTACATTAGCATAAGTCACTAACACCAACAGGCTATTGGCCTATTATTACTGTACATTCGTTCATGCACATGCTTCTTCCAGCTGTGTTCTGGCTTGCCAGGAAGCGGGGGAGGGGGGATCCATTTATGCACTGGTGTATAGCTTTTGCCCTCCTTTTTCAAACAGCAGCAGGCGCCCCACATAACATTATATCCAGCTACATCGAAACTAGAAAGAATGTAGTGCAAGATGAGGCAAAACTCCATGGCATTCATGCAATATTTCAGTACACAAGGGGCTCAAAGGATCATGGTCCCTGCCTGATTGACCTAAATCCTCTTGCTCATAGTCTGTTGTATAAAGGTGAAGCAATGCCCTCACAAAAAAGCTATTAACTGCTGAAATCTAAAGGCTTCTCCCCTCTCTGTGCAGTGATGTATAGTAGCAAAGCAATCCCTTTCATAGAACACAGATTGTGAATACCATTTCTCAGAACACAAAATTTATTGTCAGCTTGAGGAAGCTAAAGGAAATGTTAACTTGCTTACCCAGACTTTCTGTCTGTCTATCTGTCTATCATCGTCTATTTTATCCTCTTCAATATTAAGTAGGAAGTGATAATAACAGTCTTCTATTTTACTGTTTCACAGAATTCTTAAGAATGCCTTTCACTAACTTCCAAGAGGCTAGAATAAGTCCACAAATTTCTAGAGTTATTCACTTTTCTCTACCTATTTCTAGATGCTTTCTCAAGATAACCAGACTAGAATACTAATTAACATTTATATAGGAAATTACAGTGGGGGGAACCTTCTATTTGTCACTACAAGTCTGAAAATCCATTGAAGTTAATGAGGTCACGGAAGCATAGCAGGGAATAAAATGTAGATCTGGTGCATTTTCAAAATGTTAAATCAGTGACTTCCCTCCCCATGGTTCAGATCTCATCATATTCTGAATAATATAAGTGCTAATTTTTGTCTCTCCATATTTCGTAATACTTCTTTCATCATTCAGTACAGTCAGTTAGAGATAAGGTTGCAGATGTCACTCAGGGGGTTGTCTATATGAGGCAAAAAGAAGCGGATTGCTCTGCAGTAAAGGCAATTCACAGCAGCTGCAATTTGCCTTAATGCTTTGGAGGGGGGAAGGTAGATTGCGGGCATGCAAAGCTATCCATGTTTGTTGTTCAGACGGGCATGCCTATATATCCAGATTGCTGCCACAAGTGAATTATTCATATTTTTATTCTCACCAGTTGCCACCGCCAAACTGTATGACTTTGGTTTTTTAAAAACACATCTAAGGACTTTATCATACCATCCTCCATAAAAGTTCTTTTGCCAGCATATTTTTAAACATTTTTATGATGGCAAAGGACACCCTCTCCCACCATACTTACCTTGAGCAGCATAAAAAAGGCTTCTGCAGTAGTCACAGAGCATGAATGGAGCTCTGTTTACTTCTGGGTTCCAAATATCCATGAATCTCGTGAGAAGATGTGAGCATGAGAAATTCAAAAATACATCAAAAAAATAAACCACAAAGACTTCCAGTTTAAAGACAGGCGAGCACAGACAGCTGGAGCAATTCTCTAGCTCCAAACGCCAACAGGGGCAGCAAATTCGAGTGATATAAACATTTCTAATCTCAACAAATCAGACTCCCCAGGGAGTGGGGAGTCTGAAGAACCCTCCACCTGACTGCCAAATGTGAAGCTTTTGCCATTTGGCGAGAATGATGATTGTCGGAGCAAGCAGTGTGGCTGGGAAGCCACCAACTTGGTGACTAAACGGAGGGGCTTTCCTCCCATTTAGAGAGCTGACAAGCCACCTAATCCCTTGAAACAAAGCTATTGAATTGAAGAAGCAGTAAAATCAAGGAAGCTCCCTGACTATTCATTTGAAGGCTGGTGGTATTTACAAGTCTTTACAGGCTTCTAATTATTTTTCTTTCTGAGACATTCTCCTGGGCTGGAGGGGAAAATCCCCAGTAACTCTCATTGTTATTTTTTCTTTGAAATACAGTTGTCCCTTCATATTTTCTGGGGTTTGGTTCCAGGACCACCACCATCACCCCCCGTGGATACCAAAATCCATGGATGCTCAAGTCCCATTATATGCATGGATCTTTTTTGAAATTATAGACGAACTAAAACCTGGTGGCACAGTGGTTAGATGCCAGTACTGCAAGTCACCACATTGCAAGTTCGTTTCCAGAGGGCTCAAAGGTTCACTCAGCTTTCCATCCTTTCGTAGGTCAGTAAAATGAGTACCCGGCTTGTTGGGGCAATTAGCTAACCCATTGGAAACTGCTTCTTGCAGTGTAGATATGTAAATTGCTATTGCTTAAAACAATTTGTAAGCCACTCTGATAGCCTTTGGCTGAAGAGCAGGGTATAAATAAATAAATAAATAAATAAAACTAATTGATGTATGGAGGGCTAAAGAAGATAGAAATAAAGGCTACACCTATTAAGACTCTTACAAATCTTGGTCGAGAATTGGTATGTTTTAGCTATCTAAAAATTTAATAAGTAAAATAGATATCCTTGGGAAAACTCTATTGGATCATAATCCAGTTTTGAAGTTATGGAAAAAAGAGTCTCATACTTTTAGATGGTGTTTGAATGAATTTTTATTGAGTAAAGAGTAAGTGGTGAAAGAAGGTAAGAAGGTCCTTAAAGAATACTTTAAATTAAATATGGAAAAGGGGACAGAAAACACAATGGTGTGGGATGCAAGTAAGGTGCTGATTTGAGGATTTTTTTATTCAAAAAATGTGGACTGGAAGTAGAAAAGAAGAAAAAAATGAAGTTAATTTTAGACAAATTAAATTGAAATGAAAGAAGCTGTTAACATCCCCAACGAATAAACAGACTAAAAAACAACTAAAACTTTTACAAAAACAAGTATCTATGTTAATGACAGATGAACTAAAGAGGAAATTAGATTATGTGAAACAGAGGAATTTCAAATTTGGGAATAAACAAGGAAGATGGATCACTTATAGTTTAAAGAAAGAGAAATAAAAAAAGAATGGTTTTAAAATTAAAAGAAGATCAAAAAAATTCCCTCACGCATATAGATCAACTAGATAAAAAAAAATTCCCTCAAGCATATATACACGAGCATCAAAATGGTTTCTTACCACACAGAAAAATTAGAAATAATATTAGAACCGTGATTGATATATTAGAATATTTGAATCACCACAATGAAATCAAGGGGCATTAGTTTTCATTAATGCAGAAAAGGCTTCAATGATTTAAACTAGTTGTTTATGTTAAAAATAATGACAGAAATGAACTTTGGAAACAATGTTATTATTTGGATTCAAGCAATTTATTGTTCACAAAATGCCAAACTAATAATTAATGGTAATGTAATAGAAAAAATAAAAATTGAGAGAGGGACCAGTCAAGGATCCCCCTTATCACCATTGTTATTCATTTTAGTATTGGAAATATTAAATAGAAACCTAAGATTGGATAAAAAGATAGAGGAGTAATAGTGAGAAAAGAGGAATTTAAACTAAATGGATTTGTAGATGACATTGAGGTTGCCCGTGATTAAAATATGGCCCTGAGGCTTCCGAAGCTTCACGGAAGTGACACGGATGGTTTCGGGAGAGGGACAACGGTGTCCGAAAATGCCCCCCTGCCATGCAAGACCACCGTCCCTCTCCCAAAAGTTCCTCCCGCGCTAGGCATGCTGAAACGCGGTCTGAAAATATCCTAAGTTAAATATGGAGCCTAGACTTCTACATCTGATAAAGGCCCTTTATACAAATACATGCTTGAAAGTTTGCACTGGAGTCGATGGCTCTCTTACACAGAATATACCCACCCATAGAGGTGTTAGGCAAGGATGTATCCTGGCCCCAATACTATTCAGTCTCTATGTTAATGACATCCCAGGATTTCTCCATTCTACGGATGTTCACATGCCAAAGATCCATAATAGGCATATTAACATCCTCCTGTATGCTGATGACATGGTTTTAATGGCATATTCACAAGTAGGCCTGAGAAGATTACTAAGGAAATTTGGTACATACTGCGATTCAAACTGTTTGAATATCGACAAGTCCAAATCTAAAGTGGTGGTTTTTGGGAAAAGATGGACCAAATACAATTGGTGTTTGGACAGGGAATCTATAAAACAAATAGACTTTTTCTCATATCTAGGGGTTGTCTTTTTGGACACAGGAACCTAGACCAACCATTTTAAACAAGGTACTACAAAGGCCACAGTACGCTCCAAAATGTTAACCAAACTACTCAGTCATAATCATCCAACGTCTCTGCTCCCTATTTTAAAGGTCTACAAGGTAAAAATATACCACCTCTTACATATGGTGCTGAACTGTGGGGCCTAACAAAGGCTCACTATTTGAACAAAATCAAGCACGCTTTTTAAGGACCATATTGGGGCAGACAGAAATACTCCTACAGCAGCAGTAAGAGCTGAAACAGGAATATATTCTATTAACAGTATAGCAGTAATTAAAGTCTTACTGGTGGAAGATCCTTCATATGGAAGCTGATAGATTGCCAAAAATTTGTTTGGAAGAACAACTGGGCACACTACAATCCCAACACACCTCTTGGATTAAACAGCTTTTACAAATTATTCCACAGCTTGGCTTCTCAATGGAATACCTATTTTCAGTCGGCAATTCAGTTACAACAATATTCAGACAAAGAGTCTTGAATGTGAATGCCCAAATGGACATCGAGACACTTGCAAATATCAAGTCGCTGAAATGGTTGGCCCAAAACAAATTGTCCTACCAAACAGAAAAATACTTGGAAATGGGCCTGACTCAATATCATAGAATAGCTTTAACCAGAGTGAGATTTGAACAGCTTGAATCCATGGTCAAATACGGCCGCTATCATCAAGTGCCATATACTGAGAGAACACGTGTTTGTGGAGCACCTGAAATAGAAGACATTGCACATGTACTATTCAGTTACCAATTATATGCTCCAGTAAGGGCCCAGTACCTGCAGACATTACTGGATAGAAATACACATTGGGACTGTAATAAACGGTTAAATTACTTCCTCCAGAGTACAAATATTTCTGTAGTCACTAGACTGGCTAAGTTTATAACTAAAGTTATACAATTAAGAACTCATTTTATTGAACAAATTGGGGTAGCATGCAAAGATGATGAACTTATTTAAATCTTTTACTGTCCCTGTATTTCATCATTTTATATAACTGCAAGGTGATACCATATCACTATGTGTATTCAGTATTACTTAATTTAGAAAATTATTTTATTATCATTACTTACTGGCAATTTCTGTAATTGTAATTCTAATTTTAACATATTTTGTCTCATCAATTTTTTGTTATATTTTCCTTAAGTCAGGTCAGGTTCAATTAATTAACTTTATATTATATTATATTATATTTTAATATATCCTTTATCTATCTTTCTTTTATATAATGTTTGATGTTAAATGTTAATTGGTTTAATTGATGTTAATTGATGTTAATTGTTTTGATATGGTCAATTGACTAATCAAATAAACCATAACTAACTAACTATTCAAGATCTGTCTTGAGAGCTTTTTTAAAGCTATTTAGGGTGGTGATATGGCAGATCTCATCCAGCAAGCCGTTCCATAATCTGGGAGCAATAGCTGAAAAGGTCCTCTGGAGAGGTAATAATACCTCCCATAGTACTGAGGAAGAGAATTTCTCAGTAGTATTGTCAGGTATCTGTAGAGGTGGAAGAAAATGCTATTCCTACACCAAAGGGTGTAACCTGAACAATTTCTGAGTCATTTTGAAGTGTGACCAAGGCAGAGGGTTTTTACTAATATTATGCAATGTAGAATTTACTTCTATCATAACCTTATAGAAGCACTTCTTTTGTAAAGTTGACATATCTTCTTAAATTAATATTTATTGTCTTGGCTGCAAATTTTTCTTCCTTCAGGTATCTAAACATATGATTTTTAATCCCTCAGAAGGTCTTGTTCTACCTGTACTTCTGTACAGCTAATTTAAGATGAGTCTTTTCTTCCATACTGATAAGATCTAAATAACAACAGATTAAGTATACAAAGTAGCAACATGCAACCAATTATTATTATCCTTGTCAAGAATCTCATTGTGGCCTAGGATGTAAAGGGTTCAAGTCCAAGCATGGGAAAGTGATTTTTGAGATGAGGAGCAGTACCAACCTATCATGTATCTTGAATATGTTATGTGGACAAAATTCCTGCAAAATACTTTTCTACAGATTGCTGCAAATTGTATAGAAGAGCACAGATCTTACCAGTGGCCTCATTAGGTCAGGCTGAAGTTTATGTTCATGCAGATGACTGATATTCAAGAGACAAGTCTATTAAAGCACATTTACTTGAACCAAATATTATATGGTCAGATGTCACTGGCAAATTTCACACACACACACACATACACACACACACATGAAATCAGAATCAAACTATACACAAGTGTAAGTCAAGGAATTTTACTGCTAACTTTCAGACAAAAAACCTGAGCAATCTGATGATCTTTACCCTTTTTTTTTCAAGGCCAAAAATATAATTATAGAAAAGTTCTGAGCTAGAAAATAGTGTTGTCAGCTTTCCCCCCTGAAAGATAAAAGATCACTTTAAGATAAGGTAGTTACACATAAAAGAAACATAAAATTTAAATTTAAAAGCACCACTACAAATGTTTAGTACAATAGACCATTAATTAACACAGGAGCAAAATTAAATATTATAATTAAAAGACAAAATGATCTTACCAGTACTAGGCATATGCTATTAAATTATTTAACTCATCTTCCTGATTAATTCATTCTATGATAGACATTAAGATTAGGATGGGGTAATAAATCAGTAGATTAATAAGTGTTCTGAAGGCATATGTGAAGAAGAACTGATGAAAAACTAAAGACTCCTTCATACTGCTAGGGTCAAAACAAGTATAAGTGGTGGAGGTTGTAAATTCTTCTTTGAAGGAGTGTTAAAAGAAGCAGAAGTAAGATTTTTTTACAGAGGCCAGCATTGGACCCAAGAGAACTATTAGCCAGTTTCTATTCTTCTAACGTATGGTTTAGAGTGAGGGCTGTAAATATTCATAAATTTTAATATCCTTTCTAACAAATGGCGAATCACCACAATATTTTTTTTTCATTTTGTGCAATTGTTTGTTCAAAAAAATTGTGTTTATTTTTTTAAAATCCCTTCTGTTTTGTTCAGAAAACAGTGTCACTTCACAAAATCCATTGTTTTTGCAGGTTTTTGTTCAAACCTAATATTTTATGTGCATTTGAAATTTTCATAATATGTCTATTAATGGTAGAGAGTTGTATAAACATTGTAATAAGCTCAGCCTCTGGGGAAAAAAGTTTTGAAATTAATTTTGCATGAGAGTGAAATATGCAAAGATATGCATCTCTACTGAGCAAATGGTGGTAATGCAGCTCATAGGTTTCGTGGGTGAAACTGATTGTTTGTATCCTTTTCAATCTGGATTCGGGTTGTCTTGGCGAATGACCTGTGTTGGGAACTAGGTGCATGCTCCCCTCTTGGTTCTGCTGGATCTCTCAGGAGCAGCCAGTACTGTTAATCATAGAAACCTCTGAGATGATTGGCTGATGTCAAGCATAGGAACACTGTTTTGTGGTGACCATGGTCCTGTTTGATTATTGTTCCTAGAACATGGTAATGAGAGACTACTATTTGGCCCCAGGGTTGCTGTCCTATGCCATTTCTCTGGATTTTATTGTTTCCCCATGCCTTTTGACATCTACACGAAGCTACTGTGGAAGGTAATCCACAGCAGTTTGGGATAGGATCTCACCACCATGTTGATGCTACACATCTCCCTCTCTTTTTTTTTTCTTTCTCCCCTATCTCTTCTTCCCTCCCTCCCTCTAAACTGATGTCTGGATGTTGTGAGTGGTTAGATGTAGGCTAAAAGTCGGGTGCTGGTTTTACTCGCATGATGTTTATGTTGATCAATTGGTAAATCACTCCAGCATGAGGGAGGAGGCCTGTTATGGATTGTGTTGAACTTTCTGAAAATGGTCAGTTTCTCATCTTATGAATGTTCTTGGACCCAACATTCCTACTGGAGGGACAGGGAGATGCTGTGATGGGACTGCCTTTCTTTTATTACTCTACATCTACTGTACAACAGTAAGCATGTTTTCTTAGAAGCAATATCCTTTGTGCAGGCAGTGTATCCATGCTCTCGTGACTGAAACTGATGGTTCAGGTCCACTTCAGTGAGATTTTGGTCCAAAAACTGCCTTGGTCACCATTTGTCATGAGAGAGAGAGGAGCAGTAAGACTGTTGGTTTTCTTGGACCTCTTGGTAGATTCTATTATCATCAACCATATTGCCCTTCTAGAGAGGTCTTCTGAGATGGAGTGGGTAGAGTGGCTTTGCAACAGTTCTCATTTGGATGATCATTGCTGGCAGATAATGCTAGGGAGTTTCTATATGAAACCATGACATTTATGTTTTATGGTTCCATGGGATTTCAACTTATGCCATATGCTGTTTAACTTATGAATAAAACCACTGAGTAAGATCATAGAATGATTTCAGTGCAGAGCCATGAATATGGTGATGATATGTAGCACTCTCTCTCTCTTTTGTCACACTCAGGTGTGACAGTGGAAGTGTTGTTACCTGAATGCATGGGGTCCATGGGGATCCACTCATGATGCTCAAATTATGAAAGAAGGGGTATGAGGGCTTCAGGGTCCTATCTGAGTCCTGCCAATTATTAAGCTACTTTTTCAGAAATGAGGGGCACCTCCTCTAGATCTGGGCAAAACCCAAATATCAGTCTGTCTCAACCACTGACACACAGCCTACTCCCCAGGGAGCTGCTCTTCAAGGAACTATAAATCTCAGTTTTCCTAATGAAGAACCAAGGCAGAAAGATATGGATAGAGGAATAGACTCGGGGATGCATGGTTGATATTTACCGGTCCAAAAAGCAGAGATTGGTGCAGCAAAGAAACTCAGCCTTGAAACTGAGGGTGCTACAGCAGTCTGGCAGAGTGACGGTACAATAAGAACTGTGCACTTCTCTATTGTTTGGGACTAATATTTATACCCAGTTTCATATCCTAAAGCAGTGTTTTGGGTGTAAAACAATACTTGCATGTGTTTCCTACAGTTAAACAAAGGAAACTCTAGCTTTGTTAATTGTTGCTAATGGTTGGGACGTTAAGTTTGATGGGTTTATGGGTACCTCCTTATTGTGGGAGAGGAAAAGGTGTGAGGGAAGACTTTTGTCTTTTTGAGTGTTCTGGTCATGGTTTGTTTTGGAGTATGACTCACTGCGAAGAGCATCCAAGAGGGGTTTAGCACATTTCACCTTGATTACCCTAATCATAAGGGAACACACTTATTTCCTTCTTGGGTATGATTGTTGAGATATCTTCATTAGGTCCTAGGTGACCTCCACTTGAACCCATTTTGGGTTGCCCTGGTCTACCTAGACCTCGTAAGAATGTCCAATATTGCCAAATTATCAATTATTGGAGGAAGGAGGTATAAGGCTATATAATACAGTTGTCCCTCCACATTCGCGAACCTGACATTCGCGGTTTTGATTATTCGCGGTTTTGGGAGGGGCCCCCCGCCCCCCCAAAACCGCAACAAGGGGCCTCCGGAGGCCCCATGAAAGCCCTGGGACCGAGCGGGAAGGGCCGGGGAGGCCTCCATGGGGCCTTCGGAGACCCTCCGGAGGCCCCGCGAAGGGCTTGGAAGGGAGGGGGAGAGCTGGGAAAGCCTCCACGGGGCCTTCGGAGACCCTCCGGAGGCCCCGCAAAGGTCTTGGGAGGGAGGGGAAAGGACCGGGGAGGCCTCCGTGGGGCCTTGCTAGGCCCCGCAAAGGCCCTGGGAGGGAGGGGAGAGGGCTGGGGAGGCCTCCACGGGGCCTTGCTAGGCCCCATGAAGACCCAGGGAGGGAGGGGGGAAGGCCCAGGGAGGGAGGGGGAGGGTCAGGGAGGCCTCCATGAGGCCCCACGAAGGCCTTGGGGGGAGTGGGGAGGGCCGGGAAGGCCTCCGCAGGGCCCCGCGAAGGCCTTGGGAGGGAGTGGGGAGGGCCGGGGAGGCCTCCATGGGGCCCCGTGAAGGCCTTGGGAGGGAGTGGGGAGGGCCGGAGAGGCCTCCACGGGGCCTCCGGAAACTCTCCGGATGCCCCGTTGAGGGCTTGGGCAGGAGGGGGAGGGCTGGGGGGGCATCCACGGGGCCTCGGGAGGGTCTCTGGAGGCCCCAGGAAGGCCTAGGAAGGGAGTGGGGAGGCTGGAGAAAGTGACTATGGGGCCTCTGGAGGCCCCATGGTCGCTATGGTGGGGGAGGGGGGCAGTCGTTATTTGCAGATTTTTCACATTCACGGGGGTCCGTGGAACATAACCCCCACAAATGTGAAGGGAAGACAGTAGTGCTTACCTGGCAGTGGGAGCATTTTGAATGAGAACCTATATCAGAAGCTCAATCCAGATAAGATGGAGGTCCTCCTGGTGGAGATTTCATCTGCCCTACAAACTGGTGTTGTATCTGTTCTGGAAGGCGCCAATCTCCTTGTACAAAGTCAAGTTTGTAAACTGGGGGTTCTTGTGGAGGCCTTAGTCACTGGGGGCCTTAGTCACTGGAGGTACAATCCACAATCCTAAATGGCTCGCCATTGTATAGTAGTTCTGCATGATGAGCCATTTACCCCCTCCAGACATTCTGTAGAGACACTGACACCCCCTACCAGTGGCCGTTCCATGCTTGGAGGAGAGCAGGGGGGATTGTAATATATCAACATAGCTAGACATGCAATGATTACATCCTCCACTGAAGTTCTCTGGAGGTCTCAGCAGCTCGTGTAATCATTTTGTGCCAGGCTACAGGGACATAGAAAGGTGCTTTTGTGACCCCCGCGATTCTTTTCCAGGCATGGCATGGTCTTGAGGGGGGCTTAGCAGCTCTACAGTAGGCCCAGGTAGGGCTTGGGTTGCTGAAGAGGGAGTAAGGGAGGGGATGCCAACCTCTGCAGCTATAAAAATAGACATAAATATATGTTAAGATTAGTGTATGCATTTGTTTGCCACTGGCAGGATGCCAGTATGACTTATCCAGTTGGAGATAGATTGCCTTCAGGGATGCATGCCAAGATGGGCTCCTATTTGCTGAATAGATTGGATAAGATTGGCTTTGAATGCAGTCCAGTCAGTATAACATATTCAGCCAGTATAACATATACCAGAAAGGAATATTGATTAATACCATGTGTTATGATCACACCATGTCTGTATTTCACCCTTTTCATTGGCTTCCAGTTGTTTCAAAATGCTGATTTGTACATATAAATCCTTCACTGTGAGTGGTCACAGCATCTGAAAGATCGCCTCTCTCAATTTATACTTACCCATGCTATAGGATCATCATAATAATCTTTGCTCCAGCTACCCTGTGTACTGAAATATGACAGATAGTACTAAGGTGTGATCCTTCTTAGTGGTAACCCTCCCACTGACAGGGCTACCTAACACCTAAATGACTTTTAAACTCCAAGGAAAGGCCTTTTGATTCTCCCATGTTTTTTAAAATTGCTATACTTTCCTACTACCTAGTTGTATTTTGTAGGGGGGGGTCCGTCTGTGAAGTTTTCACTCTGAATTAAAAAAGAGAGAGATCTTTACAGCTTCGGCTGCCTGCTATATTTTAGTCCTGCTCATTTCAGTTCAGTAGTTTAATTGTATTGCTTTTGATTTTGATCTCATGTTCATGGATTTTATTGGATTTTATTTGTGTGCGATTCCCATTTCCTCTCAACCTCACAATGAAGATTGAAGACAACAATATGGAATCAAATCAAGTTATGTCTTTATTGAATTTACTAAAACTGCAATGAGCACATAAAATTTAATCCCAAATAAAATTTGTTCTGCTATCAAATTGGAGATTAAGGATTAAATAACACAATGGCCTCAGGAAGCAAAAGCTTGCTTCCCATTGAGAAAGGAAGCCCTCTTCTCCACCACCCCAAGATGGTGTTCACCAGGGTGTGCTAACCTGGGTCATGCTATCCAGCCTGCATTCCCTATCAGATGTGACAAAAGCAGAATAACTGCCAATCAAAACAAATCCAAAATCCCTTCAACTCTCAACAGTATAAATCAGGAGTGGGGGGGAGGGGAGAGGAACCAAAGACAAGTTAGGCTCCTCCCTTCCCCCAAATTCCTGTTTAGCCCCAATACTCTCTCTCTCTCTCTCTCTCTCTCTCTCTCTCTCTTTCTCTCTCTCCCCTCTCTCTGGCTTTTCTTCGCAAATGAAGATTCAGGAAGGACTCATTCCACGCTTTCTGCAAGCGTGCTGATGACTGAAAAGGCCAATCCGAGATAAACATGTCCAGTTGCAGAAAGCACAGCAGAGGGTCTCATTGGGTGATGTTTCTGGGTTGTGATTCTTTCTGCATTGTCGTTTCTCTTCAAGACTTGTTCAATGTGAGTTCTCAAATAAAGCTGCAGCATTGTGGATAGTGCGTCTCCATGACTCCCAATAATCAGTTTGGCCAAGCCTGAGATGTTGCTTCAGGGAATCCTTGTATTGCTTTTTTGGAGCGCCCCTCTTACGCTGACCTGTGGCGAGTTCACCGTAGAATACTATTTTTGGGAGGCGATGGTCCTCCATCCTTGAAATGTGCCCCACCCAGCGCAGCTGTGTTTTCAATATCATGGCCTCTATATCATGGCATCATTAGCCCTAATAGGTGAACTGATAAATCCATAATGTTTTAGGGAAGGGTAGGTAGATGCTCTATATAGACCCTCCGGAGACACATAATATCAATCCCTTGTGCCTTTTGATATCAAACTCTCCTTAAAGTCTTTACTTCTCTGAAAGGATTAGTTTTCCCTCCCCCCAGATGTTTGCCCCTTGTAAATCCAAATCCCCCCACTCACACATATAGGGGCAAAAAGGGTGACTTCCACTGGTACCAATGGGGATTTTTTTTCTTTTAGGGCAAGGGATTTGGATAGAAAATTGGAAACATATATTGGAGTGTGCCAAAGAATTTGAGAAGAAAGTCAATTTATCCTTTATAGATTATAGCAAAGCCTTTGGTTGTATAAATTACATATTTTAAAAATCTATAGATCACTCTCAAAGAAATGGGTGTGCCATGACATTTTATTGTCCTATGCTCAGGACAAGAGGCCACTGTCAGGAGAGAATAAAGAAAAACAGAATGGTTCCAATTGGCAAGACTGCATTTTATTACCCTATCTGTTAACTTGTACACTGGACATATTATATGTAAAACAGCATTAGACTCAGAGGAAGGAAGTATGAAAATTGGTAGAAGGATCAACAATTTAAGATATTCAGATGATAGCATAGTACTAGCAAAAAGTAACAAAGACTTGGAATGGTTACTGAGGAAATCAAGGAAGATCATGCAAAGTCAGGTTTAAATGTGAACCATTAAGAAAATAAAAATATTGACCACAGATGATTCACATGACTTTAAAGGATGAAGAAGACATGGAAATAGTTTGGGATTTTCCATACATTGGCTCAGTCATTAATCAGAATGGAGACTGCAGTCAAGAAGACAGAAGAAGACTAGGACTTGGGAGGGCAGCTATGAAGAAACTAGACAAGATTCAGAAGTGTCAAGATATATAATTGCATACTAATGTTAGGATTGTCCACACCATCATATTTCCAATTTCTATGTATGGTTGTGAAGGTTGGAAAGTTGGCAGAAAATCAGCTCATTTGAAATATGGTGCTGGAGAAGAGTTCTGCAGATGCCTGAACTCTCCCTAGAAGCCAAGATGGCTGAACTGAGACTGTTGTACTTTGGACATACCATGAGAAGAAATTACTCATTAGAAAAAAACCCAATAATGCTTGGTAAAGTAGAAGGCAGCAGGGAAAGAAGAAGACTGCTACAAGTGGGTAGACTGAATTAAGGAAGCCACAGTCCTGAGTTTACAAGATCTGAGCAGGGCAGTCTTGGAGGTCTGTCATTCATAGGGTTGCCATAAATTGAAGTCAACTTGATGGCAATTAACAACAAAGTTACACAGAAAGCAGCTGGGGAGAAAGTTTTCAACCCTGCTGAAGTATATGCAGCTCACCTAATCCAGAACCCCTCTTGCTTGTGTTCCTTCAAGTCATCTCCGGTTTATGGCAACCTTAAGGCAAACTTATCATGGGGTTTTCTTGGCAAGATTTGTTCAGAGGGGGTTGCCTTTGCCCCCCTCTGTGGTTGAGAAAGTGTGAGTTGTCCAAGGTCACCTAGTGGGTTTCTATAGCTGAGCAGTGATTCAAACCCTGGTCTCCAGAGTTGTAGTCCAATATGCAAACCACTACACCAGGCTGGCTCTCCTCATTCACCCATCCTCAACCATTAAAAAGAAAGTAAAATGTATCTGTTTGCTATGTATTAAATAAAATGTGTAGTTTAATCTATTGAGTGATTTAAAATTTTAATAAGTATGGTAAATAAAAGCTTGTGACCAGCATGTGAAGTGGACCTTAACATATCCTTTTTGAATTTCTAATGGAGTAAACTTTGGATGCCCTCCCTTTCAAATCAGTATCTGTACTGTGAAGGCCTGCTTAAAAAGGTACACTAGTACTAATGCATTTGTACATCATCTAAATGCTCCTGTGTTAATTGATACTTTCCCCCTTTTGATGGGGTGGGGAATACAAGGAAATAGGAATCTGTGACATGTATGGCTGGATTGTCACATGGTCTCTGCTTTGGGGTCACAAGTGGGAAATGTGTAGCAATGAGCAGGAATTAGCCAACAAAGCACTGTGGAAAACTTTTGTTTTTATCACTTCTTATTGGGAGCAGCAACAAGCTACCACATAAAGAACTAATTGACTTAATGCTTGTACCAGCGCATCTCAAGATAAGCAAGTGCTGGAAAACTCTAGACAGCCTCACTGTGACAGCTTGGTTGGACAGACTTTGGTCATTAGTGCTGCTAGAGAAACTGACACATAATAAGCTGAGAGCAACTAAAAAGGACATTAAGGGAGGCAGTTTCTCATCAGTCTGCCTTCCATTTATTGCCCTTACAAATAAAGACTCCAGGATGCTTGGTCTGCCAACAAATCATATAAAATTTTGGAAAATACTTTTTAAGATGATGAGTCAGATATTTGGTTATTGCCTCTAGATCAGTGGCTCTTAACCTTTTCTTTACTAGGGACCTCCTTTAAATATATTTTGTTGCCGTGGAACCCCAAGACTTAACTCAAAATTTAAATCTTCCTGGGAGGCACTGGAGTGGGAGGGAAGACTTTTCTCCTGTTTCTTCCTGCAAATTTGTGGCTGGAGCAGATTGAACAGCAATGTGCAGGCCAAGCCAGCCAGCTATTACCTTGGCTCCTGTCATGTGGTTTGAGCAGCCGTCAAGCCATTGCCGACCCCCTGTGAGAACATCACAGCCCCCTGGGGGTGCGTGGACCACAGGTTAAGAATCACTGCTCTAGATCATTGTTAACTGTTTGTTTTATAGTTAAAATTGTAAAAAAAAAAAAAAAAAAAAAAGAGGATTAAACCATTTGAAAACATATTGTACAAGTAAATCAATGTTATTAAAATGTTTCATTTGAAACTGTCACTTGATGCAAGGCCATCACTACATCTAGGACTTAGAGATCCATTTGTGTTAAGCCTCCCCCCATCCTCAGTCCATCAGGGAGGATGAACTTTATTTCTGCTACTATATTGTAAAAGAGAAATCAACTTTACTTTAAAGCTGAAGGATTTTTTTTTTAAAAAAAATCCGTTTCTGGGAGAAAGGTTTTTAACACTCCAGAATCACTGGAGCAGCCCAAAATGAGGCAGAATATAATGGTTATGCAGTGACTACCAGATAATAAATGTATAGGATTTGGCAGAGGACTAAAGTTCTGACGGAGTGGCACTGTCAGTGCCAAGCCTGACAGTAGAAAACAGCATTGCTTAAATAAGTGGAAATGCACAAGTCATTTCTGCTTGCGATGAGCTAAACAGATAAATACTGTCATTCAGCATATACAATCTATGACAAGTCCAGGTTTAATAGCATTTAACTGACAATCAATATTTCTTTCATTTTAAATTGATTGCCTTACCACCATGAGAAAAATCCATACCTTCATTTTACTTTTCATTAATGCAATACCTTTTGTATGCATATTGCATGGCTTGCCTTTGCCACAGGTATTTATGGCAGACTTTGGCAGACCTGTGTAGGGAGGCTTTCAAAAACCACATAGTCTGCTGATTCTCTGGCTACAGATAAACTCCTGAAAATGTCATCCTTAATTATTTTTTTAAAAATTAGGTTTCTAGTCCATGTGGTAGACATGAGAATAAATGAGTTTCTACACTTTCGTTTCTTTCTTGTTCCGTTCCATCACATGCTCTACTCCTCCTCAGTTCCAATTTAATAAGGAGGCGCTCAAACCTTACTTCCAAAGTTGATTCTTTCACAGTTTACCATGACTTTCATTTCCTTTACTTTGCTTGCATTTTTCTGTCACAATGTGTATTGTGCATCAGTTAAAATCCCCCTCCCCAACAAATAGTGGCAGATTTCTATTCATAATTTCATTACATTGATTTGAGGGCAGTTTTAGACATCCCTCCCCTGAAGTGACTGAAAAAGTCATTTCAGGCTTGGCAGCTTCTTCTTTCTCATGGCTCCTGCTGCTGCCTCTTTGGGCAAAGAGGAAGAAGTGCATGAAACTAGTATGAGGAACACATTTGCTAGCTTAGTGCACTAGCAGGATTGTAGCCTTGTTGTTGCTGTCATCAAGTTTCCCTGCTCCATGATAGAATTGAGAACAGAGTAAAGAGGAGGTGGAAATGGTTCATGCTTTGCACCCTCAAGCATCAGAAGTGCTTGCAAAGCCTTGATCCCTTTTAGAGCAAGCAATGGGACACCTATGCATCCTGAACATGGACAAATGACTGCAGTTGCAACCTCTCTTGAAGAAAAACCTTCCAACCAAGATGCCTAGAAATCTGCTTTTAAAATTAATGTCATTTCAACACACTCTCTGTTACACTCACAAGATGTAACTGAATTCTAGTGACTTTATTGTACGGTTGTAATTCTTCACTTATTGGAAGCAATGAGTGATTTTAGTGATTTTCTTCACAGTTTTCAAAGCCTATTCACAATTCAGGTTTATTTTGTGGAAAATACATGTGGATATATCCCCCCAAAACAGAAAACAGTGCTTTCTGCACAGAAAATATAATTTTATAATATAATATACTTTTCTGTGTAGAAAATTCTGTTTCATATGCAAAACATCTTTTTTTCTGTGCACAAAAGACCATATGCAAATTTTGTATAGAATAAGTATCCATGAACAAAGATTCTCCTCAGCCTTTTAGTCAAGGTTTCCCAACATTTGAGAAATGTGATTTTGATTATTTCTCAAATATTTTCAAATATTCTTTCCATCTCCAATGTACTGGGAGGTCCATTATATCCTGTATGTAATTATATCTTGGCAGAATATCAATGTACTATCACAGGCTTATAGTGGTTTGTATGAACCAGCCCTACCTTTATATCTCCTTTCCTGTGTTTAATTCTTGACATGAATGGGGCTTCTCTGAGGTAATTTGTTAATTGAGTGGGTTGAGGTGAAAAGTGCAATGCTGTGCTTTGAAAGACTCCAAAAGGTATTGTTTAACATCTGCTGGGTTTTTCATGTGGTATCTGTCAGTTTTGATTATGTGCCTGCTGCTCCCAGAGATGAACAGTCACAAGTGCACACATTGTCTAAAAACCCTGTTTTTGGTATCTGCAAAGAAATGCAAGGCTGAAATTACAATGCAGTGCTAAGAGCTTAAAGAGAAAAAAAGCTTAGCTGTGGCACTGACAGTAGAGTGGCAATGAAGTGTGCCATGTCGAATGGCATTACTCTTTTATCATGCCATCACAAATGGCAGTGGAGGCTCAGACTGCGATCCCAAATAAATCTACTTTCATATGCTTTTGTTTTTCTGAGCATCTTCAGAGACAGAAGTGCAAACTATGACAGTTGTGATGACAGCCATTATATATAACCCTGATGAGCTGTTCTTTTCTCATCTACATACATGTTCTGTGACGGACAGGAAGGTAAGCAAATGGGATGAGAGTTTGAAAGGAACCAATCCCAGAACAGAAGAATGTAATGGGAAGGGCTTCTGTGTATTTGAAGTGAGGCTTGAGAGTTAGTGTCCTTTGCATGTTTGTTCAGTTGATATCAGTTGAATGGAGCAGAAGGCTCAGTGTGTGTGTGGTGTATGAGTGAAGTTTGAATTCAATAATCTAGAGTGCAGAGGTGTGAGGTTTGAACATGGAGGCTGAATGGACAAAGAGTGAATGAGTCTGAATTATAGAGGAAGATACTAGAACAACCATAGAACAATCTGTGCTAAGATATTTAAGTTTGGTTACTATTAAGATTTGTTGCTGTAAAGTGACAGTTTGACCCTATAGTGAAACATCATAAGCATGAGATTGCCAAAATTAATGTTACATCTTTATCCTTTAATAAATCAATTATTTATTGCTTGTTCAACTCCAACATGTATACAGTAAATGCATGCTTACCAGAAACACCACACACCCACACATTTGGTTAACTAAGTTCCTCCCTGGTTCTGATTAAAGGAACTGAGGGAAATTAAAAGGGGAGGTGAAAGGAAAAGAGGGTGGAGACAGCCAGGCTGGGGGGCTGGCATGTTTGAGTTTGCCCTCAACCACTCTGACCTTGTGATACACATATAAGGTGGTGGTTGCATCACATGTTCCACTAACACTTCATTTATACACCAAAGGTATATGCAAGTTTTTAGCTCTTTTGGAACAGGCTCACTGTTCATAGATCATTTTCCTTCAGGTCAATGCAAACTTGCAGCAAATTCAGTTTTCCTGTTTTCCTGGTCTGTCGTCATGAAAGTTCTGAGCTTCGGTATCCAAGGGAGAGAAGAACAGCCAGGCACATCTCCATCTTGCCTGGGACCCAGTGGCTGGTGACAGCTCCTCTCTCCATATCCCAGCTTCCATTGCTGTGAACTCTGAGGAGGAGGAAAGCAGCCAGGCACACTTCCATTCTGTCTCTTGGCCTCAGTGGCTGGTGAGAGCCACTCCCTCCTTGTTCCAGATGCCATTGCTTTGGCCTCTGAGGGAGAAGGACAGACAGAATTGCTGGACTTGGTTCTACCCTGCCATCCACTTTTGCCATTAGATTATAAGTCTGCAGGCAGGGAACTGTCCAACTACATACCTACAGGTTGACCCCGTATTCACAGGGGATATGTTCCAAGACCCCTGGATACCTGAAACTGTGGATAATAGGTACCCTATTATTTTTAATGAGACCAATGATGGAAGTTGACCATAGAATCACATTGGAGGACCTAGAAAAGCATGTATTATATTACCATGCAAGATAATGGAACTCATTTGCAGGACTTTTAGTTTCTTTTATAGGGACAAGAAGCCCTGGTGGGGACAAGGAGCCCTGGTGGTGCAGTGGTTAAATGACAGTACTGCAAGTCATCATGTTGCAAGTTTGATTCCAGAGGGCTCCAATTCATTCAGCCTTCCATCCTTTTGTAGGTTGGTAAAATGAGTACCTGGCTTGTGGGGACAATTAGCTAACACACATTGGAAACTGCTTAATGCAGTGTAGATGTGCAAATTGCTATTGCTTAAATTGGTTTGTAAGCTGCTCTGATAGCCTTGTGGCTGAAGAGCGGGGTATAAATAACTAATTAAAAAAAAGACAAGGGGTTGACTTTAATACTTGGATGTGTTTTGTGTCACAGGCCCATGGCATTCTGACATTTTTTTAAAGAAAAGGCAGTAACCTGTTAAGTATCTTTAAATTAAAAACCAGCTATTTTTGTAATTTTTAACTAAAGTGAAAGTAAAATTACTTTTAAAATATTTTGGAGAAACTAATTACTTTTCAAAAAAATATGTTGGGAGAGAGAGCTATTCTAGTCTGTGGCCACAAAAGCAACAGAGACTCTTGTGGCACCTGGAAGGCTAACAAGTTTTATTGGCATAAATGTTCATGGACCACAGCCCACATATTCAGGTGCATCTGATGACATGACTCTGTTGATTGGCATCAGATCATCTCAAAGAAGACATTTGTTGTTGTTTTAATTACTTTACTACCTTGCCTACACTTTTTCTTGTTTGAACTATTATACTTCTATAGCTCAACTAATTGCTTTTAATAAATGATTTTCTAAGCTCTGCGAAGGTATACAATGTGTGTTGAATCAACCAGAGATTCACTGTCATAGTTCCAGCGCAAGCTGGAAAACTTACTCAAACTTCAGCTAAGCCTTAAGCTAACTGGTCAGCCTTTAGGAAACCACTGTCTCTCTCAGCTTTATTTCATTTCTTCCTTTCTCCCTAGAAAGCATCAACAAAATCCTTTGCATGTTTGTTATATCAGATTGTTTTATTGTTGCTGTCAGGAGTCACTTCCAAGTAAAGGTGCATAAAATTACACTTGTGTCAGTGTAAAATTACCAATCCATATGATAAACAGGATGGAAATATACTTTCTGAATTGTATGGAAACATGGTATCAGTACAGAAAGACCAGAAAAAGAGGGACATTAGGGGAATTGTGAAAACAAGAAAACTAAGATTAGGGAGTATGTGTGTGTTTAGATACCAAAAGTATTGATCACATTCTTGTATTAGTTTCACTTATCTGAACTTGTCTTGAAGATGATCTCTGTTGTTTAACATTTGTTTCTCAAAGAAGAGCTCTCTTGGCCTTACAGTTTCAAAGACTGCTCCCAGCTAATTTGGAAGGAAATTATTTGACCATTCCTACAAACGTATCCCCCTATATTTGTCTTCAGATTGTCAGCAGTAACATGTTATTGTACTGTCCACTGTTTTCCAGTCCCAAGAACAATTTCATAGCTGCTTTTCTCAACAGGATATAAATTAGCTCTGAATTTGACAAAAATATATCAAATATCAAAATCTTACATATAAGAGCTTAGTATGGTGGCACTGCAAAGAAAAACTGATATATAGGCTTATTTACTTTCATGTGGTACTCAGTTTTAATGATCAAAAGGATACAAAAGTTTGAGGAACACCCACTTTGTTGTGTGAGCTCAGTGTTTTTGTGATGACACTGTTGAAAATTGGATAAAGTGAAACAAAACTGAAATGAATATTTCAAAAATCCTTTTTACAGGCTGAGCTTACCTACCACTTAACCTGGCTGAAGTGACTTACTTTATAGTTTGTTATAATTATAAAATGTACCTTTGATAAATTAAAGCATTGATTTTTTTTCTTTTTGGTAGTATACTAGAAGGATCCTCTAGGCAGATTTTTTTCTCTCTCCATAAAATCCTATTTTTCAAGCAATGTAATTAATTTAAATCTCAGTTAAGTTACATATCCCCCTTGTTTTATGTAATTTTCTGTTCCTTTAGCAAATGGGAGAGGGATATTCAGGGCACTGAATCCCAGCACTATTTTTTACTGTTGGAAGTCGTGCTTGGTGCTTCCAGGTTTTTGCAGTTTCACCAAGCATTCTTCATATACTTTTTTAAAAAATGTACATCAGATAAAATAAAACCAAAAAGTATTCATTAAATACTATTATCAGAACATTTCATTCTGAATATCATGTTCTAAATAAATATGCTTCTTGTCATATTTTACAGAATCTTCTACTTTTTATGACTTCCCATTGCTCAACCTACTAGACACTTCTGTCTTCATTTTTATCTCTTTTGTTCTTCAGTAAAAAAATATTAATATGTATTTCTACTTTTTCATCATGTTCTTAATAATAAAGCTCAGCGACGTATACTTGTAAATCTAATGTTGCTTTTTAAAACTGCAAATGTTAATATTTCCTTAATTTCAGTTATGTGCACACTAATCAGGATGGAAAATCTAGCCCTAGAGAATGATTTATACTGTGCTTCTTGATTTTACAGATTATGTCAAATTTATCAACAGATAGGAGGGGTAGCTACAACTCCAAAGGAAAAGACCAGCATTCAAAATAACCTTAACAGTTTGGGGAGCTGGGGCGAATGACTTTCTAACAAAATTTCTTACATTTCTAACAAAATGAAACAAAATTTTCAACAGGGATAAAAGTAAGGTACTACATTTGGGGAGGAAAGATGAAATGCACACATATAGGATGAGTAACACCTGGCTTGACAGCAGTACATGTCAAAAGGCTCTAGGGGTCTTAGTAGACCACAAGCTAAACATGAATAAAAAGTGTAATGTGACAGCCAAAAAAGCTGTTACCTTGTTGCATGGGCTTTTGGAAATCAGAAGCACTGGATGTCTTGATGATATCAGTATCATCTATCAGACTTTCTGATATGTACATCCTTTGCTTTGCAAAGGGGGAAAATAATTTAGTCCAGTGACTTTTTGCACAAATTACAGAAACCTTGATTTTTTAAATTTTTTTTATTTTTTTTAAAAGCACTCCTTAGCTTGTTCTCAGAGGGTGTGGTTTGGGGTTGAGAACTCTTGTAGAGACTGGTGATTCCTTGGCAGGAAATGTTGTGAACATTGTTCACATCTCCAGGCCTTTGCTTTTATACATCATGGTCCATTTTATCAAATAATCCTTTTACCTGCACTATGGAACAACAGATGTTTATAGTTTTTCTTTGTAGAGTTCTGTCTTGCAAATATCTGATATTTCCAATCATATGACCTGACAACTGAGATTAAGATTTGAATATTCACGGGCAATGTGTCATTATCTGAAAAGTTGCACCTCGGAGGCAGATTGGTTTGATTTCTTTGCTGCTTTCTATTTGATTTGCCAGCCTCCCCATCTGTACACTGCTGGTTTCTGAGGCTGTAAACAAAGGAAGAAGTGGCATGCCTGGTTGCTCAAAATGCAGAATACTGAAAAGGCCAGTATTGTGCACAATAATTCAGTGAATATAAGAGACATTAATATTCTGATACTTCCTTTTGTGGCATTGTTTGCAAGAAGAATAGAAAAATAGTATGACCTTATGCGGCAATGTTGACAAAAAAAATGGTAACACCTGCAGAAAACTGCAGGACAAAAAAGCTGAATTGCATATAGGATGTACTTGAGAGAGGGAAATCATAACATTAGTAGATATGCATCTGCTCTTACATTAAATGTTTAAAATGAAAACACTCAGAGGAGCTATGGCAAGGCAGTGGCTTAAGGGTGCTGCCACACTGCAGAAATAATGCAGTTTGACATCACTTCCATCCTATGGAATCCTGGGATTTGTAGTTTGTTGTGGCAGCAGCACTCTCTGACAGAGAAGGCTAAATCTCTCACAAAACTACAAATTCCAGAATTCCATAGCACTGAGCCACAGTAGTTAAAGCAGTGTCAAACTGCATTATTTCTGCAGTGTGGCAGCAGCCTAACAGTATGGTCTATGGTAGACTCTCTTTGTTTGTTTTGGTTTCCTTGACTGAGCAAGGAAGGAGCTTGGACTGGTCAAATCTTACAGGTTGACCAGATGAAAGTTTTTGACAATGTAGATCATACGTTCCTATGGGAAGTCCTCAAATGGAAGGAAGTGCCAGATAGGTTTATTGCTTTAGTTAAATTGCTTTATAAGGATGCAGAGGTGGTTCTGCAAGTCAATGGCCATAGGGGAAAGTGGATTAAGTCAAATTCTGGGGTGAGACAAGGTGGTCCGCTGATCCCTCTCTTGTATGTTATTACTTTGGATTCTATCCTGTGTAAGATTAGTTTAGACAGGAGCATCTCGGTGATCCGAAACCCATGTCCTTTGGACAGTTTATGGTTGGTTTGGTGTGAACCTGTTAAATTTGTGGCCCATGCTGATGATGTGTCCCTCTTGGTTAAGGACAGGATTGAAGTTAGAAAGATTAAAGATGCTTTTGAGGCCTACGGTCGAGTTTCTGGTGCTCGACTTAACATGGAAAAGAGTTTTTTGATCAGGATTTTTGCTGCAGAGGAGAAGATGGCAGCTATTCCTCTAAAGGACATGGTTGAAGAAAAGGAAGGGTGGCAAGCAGAGCAAGAGGCAAAGATGGATAGGGTGAAGATCCTGGGGCTGAATTTTGCAGTGGCTCCTGAGGGATGGAAAGAAAATTGGTATCGCTGGTTGGAAAAAGTGAAGGAGAGGTGGTCCTCTGGCAGAGATGGACACTGACCATTTACCAGAGTGCTACTCTTGTAAATACCTACCTGCTTCCAGCAGCAGCCAACTTCGTGGCTGTTTTCCTGCCTCTGGATTCAGTGATTAAAGAAGTTGATTGGGTTCTCTTCAAGTTCCTTTGGGGAATGGCTACGTTCCCCCTGGTGAGAACAGTGGCTTATGGGAAGGTAGAGCAAGGGGGCCTGGAATTCTCAGCCCTGGGACCTAAATTCATCACCATCTTTTCTGTCCAAAATTTTGGGAAAGTTTCTCTATTGCAAAAGGGTCAGATTCAACCTCAGGCTTGGCTGGTTTTGTTTTGCGAGTGCTGGAGTGGGGGGACTAGATGGGGAAAGACCTGGTGAGAAGAAGGCTTGATAAGTTTTAGGGGTTTTTTTGCCTGAAAAACTGAAAGCACCAGATTATTTGAGAGACTTTGTTTTGTACCTAAAGAAATATAGAATTCATACTGAGGAGTTGAAGGGGGAAGACAGGCCAGGTCAGGACATCAAGAGAGTTTTGTACAGGAGAATAGTGGAGGAGATTAACATTAATCCAAGTTTGCAAAAACGTCAGGCCAAACCAGATTTGTCAGAGTACCTAAAGCACCAGACTGTCCCCATTGAGTATTTCATGGACAAAAGGGTCCCAAAAAATGGTTCTTAATCTGGTTCTTGAGATGGTTCTTAATCTGGTTCTTAATCTGAGGGGAAAGAAACGATGGATCACAGAGGATGAGCAGACTTGTCCCCATCTGAAATGTAAAAAGGCTGAGATTTTGAGGGGTATAGCACAAGAGGATATGATCAGACATTTTGCCCAGGTTTGCCCAAGTGCCCGGGAAACATTGGAGGAGGTGGCCTGGGTCCTGGATTGGCCAGATTGGGCACAACAGGCTTTGAGACAGTGCTTTCAGGAACAGACCCTCCAGAGAGTGTCAGGGGACCCAGAAAGCCCTGGTCCATGGTGCATCTGGTAAACCTCTATGTGATGTTGGGATTATTTTTCCAAAGACAAAGGGAAGTAAAGAGTCCAAATCTACAGGATGTGAAAGGCACTGCTTATTATGTTAAGAACATAATTGAAAATTTAGCTTTGACTAATAAAGAGTAATTGCCAAACCATCATTGGTGAAAGTTTTTTGGCCATGGTTTAATGAGACAACCCCAGCAATAACTTAAGGGAAATCTTAAAAAAATATTTTTTAATTATTTTTTATTACTATTTTTTATTATTTTTTTATTGTTTCTTCTCCAAATATGTATAGTTATAATGTTTAACTTATAATTTTAGTATAAAGGTGTAAATATAATGTTTATTGGAAAAGAAAAGTGAGTGATTATAGTGTGTTTAGATTAAGAGGAAAAATGTATTAGTGTTAAGATAGTTTTATTTTTGTATTAGTAAGAAAAGAGAATAGAAAAAAATTGCATTATTGTTATGGCCTTTTGTGGTCAGGTGTATTATTCTGTAGAATGGCTTAATGTCAATAAAAAAAATTGCTAATCCCCAAAATTCCTAACAGTATGGTGTCCCCAACCCAGTTCCGAAGACATGTTAGCCATGAAATCATTAGGTGGCTCTAGAGGTATAGTGGACCCAGGGCTCGTAGAGTTGAATTTCCAAAACATATTTATTAGTAGGGATGGGGAGGTTATATTCCACTTTCTCACACTCTCCTCTTCCCTATGATTTGAGTAAATTAGGAGAAATTGTTTTTTTTTTCCCCAGCAGATATTGTTGTGAGTTAGTCCCCTTATTGTGAAAAATATTTTGGGGTGGCTTGGATTTGAGTAGGCAAGTCCTATTGAATTTTCAATATGATTCATTCCTTGTGGAGGTGAAAATGTCTAGAACTTATTTGTTGGCATGGATCAACATATCTGCCTAACCTTTTGGTACTGTCCTTGGCACTGTAGCTCTGGAGACTATTACGATGAGTACCTGAACTTCAAAATTTACCACTGCATGACTAGGTGGCCTTAAGGCTAAGCAAACCAATATACTATCAGCTTAGTCTCCTCTCCACAGGATGAGCTTGATAATATACCTGATAGAATGATTGTCAGAATTACTGAGATTATGTGAAGAGGCACTTGACATGTGCTATATAAATGCTTGACACTGTTGTTATTATGCCTGGTGTGACTTGTTCTATATTGCAACACCACTATGGTGAAGATTATTTTTTCATGAAAGAGACACAAGCATCTAAAAATACAGAGAATGGCACTTATTTCATTTGCCTCTGTACCAAGGTCTGTAATCTATTCTTAAAGAGGCTATTGACACGTGTACATAAATGTAAGCAGCACCACTTACACTCTCTCCTCTGCTTAAATAGCTCTTCATCTGTTCCAGTTTTTTTCTGCCATTCACTGGATGGCTTGTTGTACCTGTGTCCTTCCACAAAAGCTACAACATGGCATGCAGGAAGTGCTCTGTAGTCCCTGCACTATTGCATTTCCAAATTCGTGATCAAGGTGTCTCCCCTGCCAGGTAAGTATAAAATTCTTAGTTTTTGACTTTTTTGCGATCTTATTCAAGTGTATCACTTATGTTAAAGTTTTAATAGTAAAATTTTATAGTCTGTTAAGTTGTATTTTATAGTTTTAATGCTATTGTTTTATTGTATTGTTTAGCTGTTTTATATAATTGCTGTGTTGCAATGGCCATTGGCCATAAGCAATAAAGTATTGGTATTGGCATTTCCAAATTCTTGTTTCAGATAGTCAAGTTATGAAACAGTCATAGCAACAGAGGATCTGATAAAGATCTTCCCTGAGCATTATGAAACTCCTGGCAGGCCTAATTCTACTCAGACTATGCCATCTACAGAGACCCCAAATTACAGCATTCTGATTAAAAACAGGAAAGCTAGTAGTAAAGGGTTAATGTGTTTAGTTAATTGGCAATAAGCTAAAATATCCGATTGAATATTATTTAAGTTAGATGGGGTCATATTTTTAGATGAAACTTGTGATTAAAATTTATTAAATGCTTGCGCTAAAAGCCTTACCAAAATTAAGCTGAAAATTACCAATCACGATTTTACTCCCACCTTCACCCATACACCCCATGCATGTTTTGAGCTCTTGACAGAAGGAAATAGATGCATGAATTTTTGTCCATCCCATTTCTTGTCCACTGCACCAAAAGCCCTTTGCTTGCTTTCCCTTACCCCTCCTTATATGCTCACCTCTTTACTTCTCCCTTCTTTAGCTGATTGATTCCTATGTGGACACTGCCAAAAGTTCTAGATTTAAGAGTTTCAAAATTAAGGGTTGTCTAAATGGCAAAAATACCCCTTACAGAATGCAAGAAGATGAGCTGTCTTAATGGCAATCCATGTTGTTCCAGGAGAAGCCTTTGCTTCTTTTCCCGGAGTTTTTTTTTTTTAACTTTGAGAGAAATGTGCACCCCTGTCCACTAAGACAACTGTGCAAATTGTTGTTTACCTTTTTGCTGTTGTTGTTGTTGACAAAGTGGAAGGTAGCCACAGAGGGGGAAGAAGAGGGACCAGGGAAGGAAAGATGGCTCCCTCCTCGTCTCTCCCCTCCCCTGGGGACCTCGGTGCTGCTGTCACAGGGATCAGGGAAGGGAGTATGGCTCCCCCCTCCTTCCCTCCCGCCTCATGGTCTCTCAGTGCCACTGTTGCAAGGATTGGTGAAGGGAGGACGGCTCCCTCTTCCTCTCCCCCCCCCATAGGAGTTCTCAGTGCTGCCCCAAAAATGGACTCAATAATGTCTTAATGGTGGGGGGGTTTTTTTGACACCCAGAAGCTTTGTGGCAGTGGCCATGGGGAGGGGGAAGAGGAGGAAAACCCCATTAAGACATTATTGTGGAACAGTCCATGGGGGTGGGGCTTGTATAGATGGGCCCTAAGTTTCCTGGAACAGATTAGCAGCCTGAGTGTCATGCCTGATGTACATGTAAGGTAGATCATCCGGATGAAAAGAAGATTGCTCCTTCCATGCTTACTACTTGGTGCTTTTAACCTGGAAATGAACTAAGGTATTATAGTGTAATCATGAATTAGAATAAATGGATCAGATCTTGTGACCTAAATACTGTGGTCAGAATCATGATGGTAGCATGCACTTGTGTTACCTAGGGATATGCAAGACACTGCTTATCTAGACACTGCACATCTCGGGACACCGTAGAAAGAGGCATTCAATACTTCCTTGTGCATCTTCCTCCTCTGCTGCTATAGAATATAGCTTTGAACCCCTGGAGCTCAGGTCTACTCATTGACTGGTTAAGGAAGGATGGGAGGTGTCTGGGCAGCACCAGGTTGTAGTTCTTCAGAAAGAAAGAGCTGCCATATGTCTAATGAGTCATGACTTGTGACTCACAAGAGATCTAGGAAGGTGATAGCAGTTTTCTATTCTGGCTGTATAATCGAAGCCAGCTGCTTGCTGGGTCCTCTCCTACTTATCATGGGTGCCAATTAAACGGAAGTTTTTGTCGCGGAGCGTACCGGGACTTCCTGATCCCGTATTCGTCCCCCGCTGTTTAAACGATTTTTGTCCCTCTTATGGAAATTCCGGAAGATCCCGTGATTCATATTTACACGGCATCAGGTCCCTTTTTTTTTCATTTATCCTGCACTCTTATATCCCATGCTTTTGCTGTTTTCACATGTTTAGCATACCGGGATTATTATTTTTTCTGTCAATCAAGGATGTGATTACTCGTGTTTTCACAACCTCGGTGACGTACTTCCTTTAGAGTTCCATGCCACAAGCGATGCTATTGACTGGCTCGGGGGGGGGGGAGAGATCAGGGGGCAGAGGCTTGCGTTTGTCCTGTCTCTTTAAAATGTTAACCCTTTAAGCAGAGGCAGCTGTGGAGTGAAGGTTTCAAGGCAGTGACACACAAGGCATTTTGAAAGACACAGACACTGGCATTTTTTACTGTGCCTTGAGGGAGGGGGATGAATGAATGTTTGATCTTTCGCTCAGACACTGGCATTTTTTACACAAACCTTCCTGCAGCTGGAAGGAGTCAGGAACAAACAGGGTTAAACCCTGTGCTTTCCTTTTGAAATCAAGCCAAGTGCGGGGGGGGGGTAGAGGCTTGCGATTGCCCTATCTCTTTAAAATGTTAACCCTTTAAGCAGAGGCAGCTGTGGAGTGAAGGTATCAATCCAGTGCAGGCGATCATAAAGGGACAACACACAAGGCATTTTAAAAGACCCAGACGCTGGCATTTTTTACTGTGCCTTGTGGGGGGGGGATGAATGAAAGTGTGTTCATTCGCTCAGATGCTGGCATTTTTTACTGTGCCTTGGGGGGTGATGAATGTTTGATTATCTGTTCAGACCCAGGGAGGTGATCAAGGCAGAGGATGAATGGGTGACCCTCTGCCCACCACGATCTCTTTGTAACATGCAGATGAGGAAGAGGTTAAAGTTGAAGGGTTTGCAGTGTAGAAATCCATTGAACAGGGTGATTTAGTACACACGCGCACACACACACACAAACCTTCATGCAGCTGGAAGGGATGCCTTTGTTTTCAGCTGGTGAGGCTGGATCTGTTGAACAGGTGACTGACCCCTTATTTTCTGGTCCCTGATTTCTGAGCCCACCCCCAGTCACCATTTCCGGTCATCACCTAGTACCGAGATAGCTTGTCCCGGGCTGTTTACATTTCCAATTTTCCAAATCCTCCAGTGACTTTTTTAAAAACCAGCACAAACCGCAGGACTAGAAGTCCCGCAGGTTGAGGGATAAAAGGTGCCCCCCCTTCCAAAAATCACATGCCCGACCCAATGTACATGTAAACGACCAGGGTTCGACATGAATTCTTCCCACTACATTTTCATCGTGTAAACGGCACCCTGCAGTAAATAGTATGGAGAACTTGTCCCAGAACTTCAAAGCTGCCTTCAATGATCGGAGAATGTATAACTGCATGGAAGGGGTATTATGCTTACAGAAAAGTGGTCTGTAATTCCCCAACCCTGAGGGACTAACAACAAGCAAGAAGTAGCTTAGCAAAAATCTAAGAGAACTAGGGTTTGTAAGAACCATCTGGGGGTGGCGTGGGGTGAAGAAGCAAAGTTTATTAGCTCTTTAGCACTGTCTCTTGCTAGATTAAGAACTTAAATAATAATTAAGTTAATGCTCACTTCCAACTTCAGTCAATCATCAATGACAGATTTATTGACAGATGTGCTACTAAAGACATTTGACTTGCCTTTTAAAAAAAGAGTTGTATCTGAGATAAAATTTCCCATTTATTAATGACAACTTAATTGATTTTAATGAGTTAGTTCTCTTGTCTTATTCTGGTCCAAGGCATAGTGCTGGAGTGTCACCATTTTGTAGTCTTATAGGAATGTATGGCACTCATTGATGTGTAGGAATCTTTCTTCATCACATTTTCAATGGATTTCCTCAAATAAAATCCCTTGGACAGAACACAAAGATTGGGTGCAATTTGCAGTTAGATATCTGTAGATTTCTGAATTTGTGATCCTGTCTTTGAAAGAAAAAAAATGTGTTAGATAGACATTTTTAAAAATATACAAAAATATGCATTTCTAAAATGTTCACAAACACACTTTAGTCAATGGAAAAGTATGTTCATCAAAGCATCCATTTCAAAAACATGCACAGAAATGTATACCTTTTCCCCCATTTAAAAGCAGAATCTTCACAGAATTGGGATGTAACAGAGGTGGAAAAAAGAAGACTTTCATGGAAGCAGACATGATAGACCTGCCCATCCATTTAATTAATGAAAGGCAATATCCAAAATAGTGGCTTGCATTCTTTTAGGAAATTACATCATAAACCCACTTATGACGGTTTAAAATTGAATAGTTTCATAGCAATGTTCTTATTCTCAGGAGGGGAGCTGAGATGTAGATATGCCATCAGCAATGTGGCTGTTCCACAATGTATCTCATTCTAATATGTGTCCTGATGCATGTGTCCCATTGTACAATGGGGACCTCTGTTGCACAATAGAACATCTTCTGTGGTGTCCCATTGTTCATCATCATAAGTCACTGGCATACTTGCATATTATGCAGCAATGTAGATAGGTAGCTCTTAACCTTTTCTTTACCAGGGACCCTCTTTAATATATTTTGTTTCTGTGAATCTCCAAAACAATTCAAGATGATGATGATGATGATGATGATGATGACACCATCCATTAAACCTTCCCTCAGAGGCACAGAGGGGGGTGAGATTTTTCTCCTGCTTCTTCCTGCAAATTTGTGGCTGGAGTGGATTGAATGGGAATGGGTAGGCCAAGCCAGCCACCCAGCTAAACTTTGCCTTGGCTCTTGACACATGGCTGCTCCACTGTGGGGAAGATGTTGGGCGAGCAGCCTTCAAATGTTCACAGACCCCCTGGGGGGGGGTCCATGGACCACAGGTTAAGAACCATTGATGTAGTTCCATCCTTGTAAAGTTACCCATCATAGCTTCTAATGCCAGATTCCAGCCAGTACTGCCAGTATGACTATGCTTTCTGTAACGTGTGTGTGGGAAAGATGGAGGAAAGTTCATGTCTGTTCCTACTGTAAACTCTAGCAAGAGTTCATATATTTCTAAATGAAAGTTTCAAGGCCAAACCTGAATATTAGAAACCTAGTTTTACATTATTATATATATTTTACATGAAATACACACACACACACACACATTTCTCTCTTGATCACACATAGTTGTTTGAGACAACACTTCCATGGGCTAAATCCTACATTTGTCCTACCTACAGAAAAGTCGTTGAAATCAATACCCCTATTGATTTCAGTGTGTCTTTTCTAGGTGGTCCTAATGCTGGATTTATCCCCACATTCCTAAACTGCATCAAGTGGCTTTCTAAATCAAAGGACAGAATGATTTTGTATTTATTTATTTATTGGCTTTCTGATACAAATTGTTCAGCGATATTCATATTAGTCAGTATGATATGTTCCAAGTAGTAAGATAATTTTTTTTTTAAAAAAAAAATCCCATATTGGTAAGGAAGGAAAAGAGAAAAGAAGGGGAGAAAATCAGAATAAGCATGATCTGCTTATTTCCCTTTTAAATCAGCAGTCACTCAACTACCTCTCTTATCTGTTAAAAGAAGGGAAAGGCCTTTCAGATTAGAGTATGGAGCAGTAAAAACAGCAAGCTGATATGTAGCAACATGCTGGAGAATCAGATATGGATAGTCATGCCAAATGAACTTTCCTATATAAATAATACCCAAGTATTACACGATGTATTGTATTTTAGCTCTTGACAGATACGTGATATATAGTTTGTTAATTCTGGCAACACATATATGGCAAGATGTGCCAATAAAGATGTTAGACTTGAAATCACATGTCATAGCCCCCGCACACACACATCTGTTGCTCTGCCATTCACAGTTATTTAAGGAAGATGCATTAAAAACAAAGGATATTTACACTGCTCCTTCTGGAATGAATAATTAAGTAATTGCTTTGTCATAACTTCAGATCCATATGCTGCCCCATAACACTTTGGTGTGTCTTTTCTCTCTGTGGAAAAGGAAATCTGGACATACTGCTAATTATTGTCACTGCTGCTTATTTTGTTTTCACACATAGGAACAAATAACGGACTTTTTCGGACGCATTTTGGATGAGTTGGCAGGAGTTTTTGCACTGTTTTTATATTATTTTTCACATGCCAGGATTTTTTTCCCAAAAAAATTCAGTCACAAAATAATTTTTGTGCACAAAGCAGTATATGTTGTAAAAAAGATTTTTTTCAAAAAAAATAACATTTTTGTTAAAAAAAAAAAAGAAGAATCACAGCAAGTATGTATACAAGGTCTGTCCAGTAAATAATGAGGTCGATACAGTAACCTATCTTTATTTATATGCATTACAGTTCTAATGCTTGTCCCCTTCAATATACTCCCCATTCACACACATACACCAATGCAGTCTTGTTTTCCACGGGTCAAAGGCATGGAGCAGATCATTTTCTGTCAGGTGTTTCAACACATCTGCTGTTTTCTTCATACTGCATCAATTTACTCAAAATGTGTTTCAATTTAGGGAAAAGAAAAAAACACATGGTGCCAAATCTGTTGCATATGGAGGATGTTCAAGTGTATTAATGCATTTATCAGCCAAAAACTGCTTCACAGAAAGTGCTGTGTGATCAGGTGCATTGTCTGTCAGATGAAGACTGAAACCATTTTTCCACAGTTCTGGCCTTTTTTCTGACTCTTTCTCTCAGTTTTGTCAAAACTTCCTTATAATAAGGCTGGTTCACTGTTCTGCCTTCTGGAACCCATTCTGCCAAAATTATGCACTTGATGTAAAAAAAAAAGAAAAGAAAAGAAAAGAAAGAAAGAAAAAAGAAAAAACACCAATGAGCATGGCTTTGAATGTGGACTTGCTTTGGCATACTTTTTTAGTTCTTGGTGATTATGGTGTTTTCCAATGCCTTTTCTGTAGTTTTGTCTCAGGATCAACTGGAAGATCATATAAGTGATGATTTTTTTTGAAAAAGGTTTGGGTCTGCCTCAAGATGTTGCAGAATGCCAGCACAAATTTCCTTATGGCATTCTTTTTGGTCTGGTGTAAGAACCCTAGAGACCATCTTGGCACAAACTTTTTTCATGTTGAGATCCTCATCCAAAATTTTCCACACAGTGTCTTTGTCAATGTTCAGGGCTTCAGCTATCATTTGGACACTGAATCAGCAGTCTTCTCAAATAATCTGGCTGATTTTTTCCACAATTTCTTTGGTTCTTGAAGTGGAAGGTCATCCAGGGCATTCATCGTCTGCCACATTCTCATGTCCTTCTTTGAATCTTTTGTGCCACTCAAACACATGTACACAAGTCATGCAATCTTCCTGTAGGCCTCAGTAAGCCTACTATTGGTGTTTTGTTCAATTTTACTAAAAAAATTCAATTTGACACATTGCTCAACTTCTAAATATAGCATTTTTTCAGCACACAACAGACAACACGGCTGCTTTAAATGACTCACAATTAACTGAACAGCCGAGAGTGTTGATGTTTGTCATGCAGGTTCAGACATGTTCAAGGTTACCACTCAAGTGTTTACAATCTGTTATTCCTGATTTGTCTGAAAGGTAGAAACATAGTTTCATTATTTTATCGACAGACCATATACACACAAACACACACACACGTGTATATGCGCGCGCGTGTGTGTATCCATCCAACCATCCTGAGATATGAAAAATCCCATATCGTTGAGAATTTTCTTGACAGGATGCCTTGGCAAGGCTGAGAAAAATTGTGAGTATTCTTTACATTCCAGCTATTAATGCCATTGTGTCTCTCTCTTTCTTCTCAACACCCTCATTCCAAATAATAACTTGAATGAGAGTTAGCTATATTTAAGCTTGAGAGGTGACATGGTGACCATCTTCCTGAACAGCCATCATGTAGGAGATGAAGTGAGATTGCTTTCTGCTCTTCCAGAGGATAGTACCCAAACCAATGGATTCAAATAATGTGTGTGTGTGTGTGGGGGGGAGAAATTAGAAACTAAAAATGAGGAAGATGTTACTGACGGCATGAGTTGATCAGCAGTGGACTAGACTCCCTCAGAAAGTGGTGGACTCTCCTTCATTTGGAGTTTTTTAAACATAGGTTAGATGGCTACTTCTTAGGGGTATGTTATTGCACTAGCAGAGGGTTTATTTTATTTTATTTTATTTTACTTTTTTTATATGCCTGATTTCTCCCAGAAGGTACCCAAGGGTTTTACTAGATGGCCCTTCAAGTTTCTTCCAGCTCTATGATATTTTGAATCTATGGATAGAGAAGAAGCAGAGTGCAGAAGCAGTACTTTTCTGAGACTCCATTGACATTTTCTTTGGCTCAGTCTTTTATTGTGACACACAGGTGCCAGATCCCACTTGACCTTGGAAGCTAAGCAGGGTTGGATCTGGTTAATGTTTGGATGGGATACAACCAACAAATAACAGGTTTTGTAGGCTACATTTCAGAGGAAAGTAATGGCAAAGTATCTCTTGCTTAAGAAAACCTTATGAAATTCATGGAGTCTCCATAAGCTGACAGGCGACTTGAAGGCAGGCACACACACACACACACACACACACACACACACAAGAATTTCATGGGTGCAAGGTTTGGGGAAGAGATGACAGTGACAGTGCATAAGATTTCTTTCATGCTAGATCTAGAAAGTCTTTTGATGCTAATATGATACAGGTCAGCTCATTGCTAGATGCAGCATGTGGAGGGTGCCCTCCCTTTTTGCTGGCATCATAAGGACTATCTCATGAACAGTGATTCCTAACTTGCTGAAATGTGTTCGAATGTTACAGAGACCAGATCCCATTTTGAATTATAGGAATGTAGGCAGAATTTCAAATCACTTATTCCAGAACAGCTGAACTAAGAGTTGAATGCCCATTTCCTAGAATTAACTTGTTTTTCTTGCTGCAATTAAATTTCCTCAAAATTTTGGAGCAATAGAGATATATAGCAGTTAGACTTGCAAATTAAGCCCAAGTTTAGCTTCTAATGATTAGTCACAAAACACAGCATGCTACATGCAAGGTATGTAGTTGTGGAAAATCATGGGCTGTGACAGGTATCTTTCAATACTTTCTACACTTGGTGGAGCCCCTCTGCTATAAAAAAGAAGAGGCTGAATGCATTGTCTAATTTGAGCCTAACTGGCACCTGATTTGAGCATTACTGGGCCTTGACCATTGGATTTGCAGTTCAAAATGGATCAATTTAGAACTGCTGTAATGGCTCGCTTGCTCCTTCCTTCCTTCCTTCCTTCCTTCCTTCCTGATATATGTTTTGCTGCCTTGACACTATTATATTTGCCTCTGGAGATTATCAGATGTGGCAAAAACTGCATCAAAACAGGAATGTGATTTTTTGGTGTGTTTCTTGCAGGAAGGGGCAAGATGATAAAATGGTGTCATCCTTCATCATCCCTGCGTAATAGTGCAGCTGCGAGTAAAGCATCCCTTTGTATTGGTGGCTTGTCCCCATCCATAAAAAAAGGAAGCCTCATCCATGGCATCTGGTAAGGTCGCCCTCTCTGTTCTTCTAGTGATCTTCTGACCTGGTTGGGAATGTGATTTTTTGGTGTGTTTCCCCATGACTGTTAATCTCAGACACAGCTAACAATAAATACACAACTACAATGATGTGTGCCTCTCTTTGTCATGCTTTTGCTACATTTGACAACCCTTTGTCTCCAACAGAGCTAACAATCGCTATGCAACTATAATATATCACAGGCTGTGAATGCTCACTTGGCAGAAAGTCCCATGGAACTTAAGTCTTTCTGATGAGTAAAAATGAGTAAGATTAGACAGCACATATCCTCATAGTGTTTTCATGGTATCAGGTTATTGCTGTATTCCTGGTAGTTTCAGAGCAGCATGCATTCTAATATTTTTAATAACAAAGAAAACAAGTTTTGAATTTATGCTGAATCATTTAGAATATATCTTTAATTTCTCTTCACATCTTCTTGTCCAATTAGTACAGTTACATTGAAACACTTACTTAGGTTGACATGCAGTATACCATTTCAAGAACCTAATATTCTTTGGCTTTATGGATTTTAGCTCCCAGCTTGTCTTCATAGCTCATAACCTTTAATCCTCACATCAATCTTGGTGCTCTGTTCAATTACTACCATGCTGTCTACTGAAAAAAATAAGTAGGAGCTCAAGGGAAGTTTGTGCAAACTTGTACATTTCTCATTCATTTTCATTTTTTAAAAAACCTAGCAGGACAAAAAACAACAACATTTAGATGTCTTTTCACCCAGAATTCCCACTCCCTGTCTATGATATATTACATTTAATCTTGTTCTCAGCACTCCCAGCAAAATACTGTCTCTGATTGTTTTAGAAATTTTTATTAGCACAGAGTGTGCAGGATTCTCCAAAGAATTCAGAGCTTTGGATTGATTTTTATAAAAGATTTCATAAATTGTACAAGTACAGATCAAAATAAGCTTTTCCAGAATTAATCTTTGGGACAGTTTTGTTTTTCTACTATATGCCTGAAATTCTGGCAGTTTCTTTCACTAACCAAGAATGCTGGTCAATGACCAAGAATAGCAATACCAAAATGTACAGGGTTGTTTGTGCAAACCATCCTGACAGACTATTCCAGACTATACCATCCTGACAGACTATAGCTTTTGGTTTCTGGTTGAAATACTGATGACCAACCATGGAATAATGAAACAGATACAGAAAGTTGGATTAAATGAGGGTCGGTTTATTTGACCTAGAACCAATTTCAGTTGTGTTGAACTGGGAAAGGACCAAGGGCGGAGTGGGGGACAAACCTGATGTGGGATCAGCTGAGGCCAGGTCTCACCCCTTGACTACCTCCCCAGCCTTCCACTAGGTGAAACACCTGAGTGCTCGGAACAATCCAATAAATGGGTTGCTCCCTGGCTGGGCATCTACTGGAAGGCAAACCCAGGGCACATCCCCCAAGTCCCAGGACTTTATAAGAGAGAGAAAACCCCCCAGGTCCACTCAAATGAAGAATACTTCCTCACCCCCTGGTTTCCAGGACCTGAAGAGGCAGTTCCAGAATCCCCCAGATGCAGTTTGGAAGGCAAACAAATAAACAAACAACAATAGGTAAAAGGGAGAAAATTTCTACCCGGCCCAAAGTGAACAGCACAGCTCATGCTGCACTGGAGGCAGAAGGGTGGGCCACAAAGCAGTGATCAAAGAGGCATGTGCAGGGGCAGCCAGGCCTTAAATAGCTTCTGGCTCTGCCTTCAACATGTACAGTGTCTTGGTGCCCTGTGCCAGGTGCAGTAACATCCAGCCTCTCACCATGGAGGCATCAAATGTGTCCCTTTTCCCACAGCACTGTTTGCTGCATGGGTCCAGGTATGTATAACCTTTGAATAGGGTTGTCATTTGAAGAAAACTACTCCAAATGTTTGTTGTTGTTGTTGTTTTCAGGAAGCTCACAATACCTTGTTGTAGGCTTTGGGAAAATCTCTACAGGGCTTGGAATCTTCCTAAGGCATGCCAGCATTTTCTGTTGCAGGTTTGTTAGATTTGCTTAACTAAGAGCCAGTCTAGGCGAGGGAATGAAATGTGAATGGGGATGCAGAAACATCAATTTGCAGCAGCTGTCATCTGTCTTAATTATTTTTCGGAAAGATCGCTAGTGTGCAAAGCTCTCCATGTTTCCTGTTCACACGGAGGCATGCCAGCGAATCAAAATGGCAGCCATAGTGAATTACTTGCAGTTTTGTATTACCCAACATGCCCCCACCAAACAATAAAAAAAAAAAAACTAACTCCAGGGTGAGGAAGAACAATTTTCTGCTTAAATAATTAAAAAAAAACAAGGAAAGAAAGCCTGTTTCATCACCTCAAACACATGATTGCTATGGCCACAATCCAACATGGTGGTTTCACAATCTACCTGTCATGCCTTTTGAGCCTGATGAGGCTATAGAGTCAGAGGAGGAGGAGGACATGGCAGGGAACAGCCCTAGGGACCCTGGCACAGGTTTATATACATCTGTGCCAGCAGGGAACCCTGCCAACCTAGAGGCTCGAGCAGAGGAAGAGCCTGGTCTGAGTGGGTTGGCATCAGTCCTAGCAGAGAGTCCTGCCCACTCAGATAAGGACAAAGAAAAAGAGAGGGACTTACCTCCACCATCATATAGCCAGCAGCAAGCTCAAAAGGAAGCTCAAAGGAAGTATCTGACACTTTATGAGAAAAACCTGCTCACTAAGAAACATCTGACAACAACAACAACAACAACAATAATAATATTTCTATCCCGCCCCTCTGCAACACAATCGGGGTGGCTTACAGCATAAAAATTCTATAATTACATTAGAACCCTAACCCACGCACCCCTTAAAGCAATATTAAATTAAAAAGATTAAAAACATACAATAATTAAAAAGAGAAAAAAGTGGAATAATTCCATGGCAGCTTAAGAGAAAAGACAGCCGAATCTTCGGGTTGGGATAGCTATTCGGGAAAGGCCTGCTGGAAAAGATCTGTCTTGACAGCCTTTTTGAAGCTGTCTAAGGTGGTGATAAAACGGATCTCATCTGGCAGGCCATTCCATAATCTGGGAGCGGTAGCAGAGAAGGCCCTCTGGGAGGTCACCAACAGCCTTGTTTTCATAGGTTGTAACAGATTCCTTCCAGAGGACCGAAGTGCGTGGGGAGGGTCATATGGGAGGAGGAGGTCCCGGAGGTAAGTTGGACCCAAGCCATGTAGGGCTTTAAAGGTCATAACCAACATCTCGTACTGTGCCCGAAAACAAATAGGCAGCCAGTGGAGAGCTTTTAACACAGGTGATATATGCTCTCTTTTGGAAACGCCTGAAATCAACCTGGCTGCCATGTTCTGAACTAGTTGAAGTTTCCGAGTCAAGCACAAGGGTAGCCCCATGTAGAGCACATTACAGAAGTCGAGATGAGAGGATTGGCAGTTGTATTCTCAGACCTGGTTTTGGACCCATAACTGTTAGCACCTCCGTTTTGTCTGGATTCAGTTCCAGTTTGTTTTTCCTCATCCAATCCATTACTGCTTTAAGACTATCATTGAGGAAAGACGCCATCCGAAGTTGAAGCTGACGACCAAGACATGGAGAAATATATCTGGGTGTCATCAGCATACTGATGACACCGCACTCTATGCCTCCAAATGATCTCTCTCAGTGGCTTCATATAGATGTTAAATAGCATCAGGGACAGGATGGCACCCTGAAGGATGCCACAATAAAGCTCTATTCTAGTAGAGCAATTGTCCCCAAGCCTCACCCTCTGGAATCTGCCTGAGACGAAGGAATGGAACCACTGCAAGGCAGTGCCTCCAATTCCTAACCCTCTCAGGCGATCCAAGAGGATGGAATGATCTATTGTATCAAAGGCCGCTGAGACAAAGCCTTAATTGCTTTATATATGCTGGGAGAGGTGATAGAGGCTTTGTCAGAGGTCAACTGATCTTTCAGGTGAAAGCTTCCTGCTGACTTTGGTGCCCGGATTCCAGTTGTCTTGACTTCTGTTACCCTGACTCGTTCTTAGACCTTGGACTGTCCCTGACTACTTTGCTGCCTGCTCCTGTTGACTGCTTTGGACAACACTGCCAGATTGCCGTAAGCCTCTGACCTTTTGGACTGTGTTATTGGACTAAATCTTTGTGTTTGCATTCCTGGGAGCTAATTAACCGTCGGTTCCCTTCCCAGACTAGTGCTGTTTATACTTTGCTGGTAACTTGTTGCTTTCTGGACACTAGCATCTTACCATGCTCCTTCCCCTGTGCACATCTGACCAATCAGCTGTCCTCTTCATCAATGTGATGCAATGTGATTCAGTTGTCCTTAACAGGTGGGAGTGTACGTTTTTGTCAGGGTTCTTAAAAAACTCAGGAAAAAGTCACAGAAGCTTCTGCCACGGACTCTCCCTGACTTTTGCTTCCCCTGCCTCTGAAAAGGACGGAATACTGCGGGATCCCATTTGGAGACATGGAATTCCCTGTAGATTCGAAGAGGATTTTTTCACCCCTAAGGTCTACCCCTAGGTCTATGCAGTGTACAGGTGAGGGGTTTGCCACAGTCACCCTGAAAGAATGAAAGGTCCAATGTATGATTTGGGGGCTATAGGCCAGGGATGCTTTTGCAGATCCTTCAAGACTATCTTTTTTGTGCCCCTGTAAATGGTCAAATTTTAGTACCTCCGTTGTTTGGGATTGGGTTGGGGGAATTTTTGCCTTTACCATAGGTTCCTACCCATGTTATAGCCTATGTTAAGACTCTGGATGTTTCTGCATATTCAGAGACTTTGCATTCAGGTTGCAGAGCTATCCAGAGATAGATTTTCCTTGTTTTTTTGGGGGGGGAGGGGCTGTGAGGCTGCCTTCTGGAAGCATTTATTCCTGATGTTTCGCCTGCATCTGTGGCTGGCATCTTCAGAGAATGGGGGTTATATACTGTGAACCCCTGTTGTGGAGGATATGTAAATTTGTGTTTTGAATGGGTAGTTTCTGAATGGAGATATATAAGGAGGATTAGTGTCTGTCTGGCTATTGGTTGGTTAATGGTCCATTATCTGCTAGAAATCTCCTGTCCCTGGCTGGAGTTCATTTGCAAGTGTTGAGCTTTGATTTTAGTGTTTTTCAGCACTGGAAGCCAGATTTTGTTTTCTTTTAGGGTTTCTTCCTTTCTGTTGAAGTTGTCCAGGTGTTTGTGGATTTCAATAGCATTTCTGTGCATTCTCATAAGTTCTGTTTTTCAGTGCTAATAGCTTTGACTTTACCAATGTTATCAGCTTCTCTGTATCAAGGATGGCAATGTCATCTCTTTGCAGTTCTTCTGGAACCTACAAGAATGTACCGTTGTCCCTCTGTATTCATGGATTTGGTATCCATAGATTTAAGTATTCACTGCTTGAAAATATTCTTTAAAAAATAATGCAAAAAGCACACCTTGATTTTGCCATGTTATATAAGGGACACCATTTTGCTATGCCATTGCATATAATGAGAAGGAAAGCTGTCTATCTGAGCTCAAAAAACTTGGGGAGTGCAATGATACAATAGTGGTTGGTTACTACAATATCTTGAAGCCCTCTAAACTGGAGTCCAGATAAGCAGAAATATGCACTTAACCCTACAAGTAGCTGGAGAGCATTCCCAGCTTCAAAAGCTGAGGACTTATCTACACAAGCCAGGACACTCCAGCTCCATGCAAGAGTATCAGACCCATTCTGCCTTTGTCACCTGAACAAAACCAGCCAGAGTCCAGACAGAATGCTGGCCCATTGCTGCAGTTGCTGCCACTGCCACCATTTTCCTTGCTCTGCTTGGGCCAGGAAGCTGGCGCATACTGTATGACAAGGCCCCCTGCATGTGACCAACTTTGGTCCCATGCTGCAGGCTTGCTGCCTGGACCCAGAAGAGTAAGGGTGATTGGCAGCTACATCAAAGGGCTGGCCTGCAGGGATGGGCTTCCATGGACATGTGGGGCCTGATCCATTTCCTTCCAGTCAGAATAGCACAAACCTGATATTGTTTTAGAACACTGTATTGGGCCCTATCTGAGCTTGCCCTCCTCTGAGCCCCATTTCTGCCCTGGGGATCATAAGGACTGCCTGGGGGCAGAACAGTGCAAATGCCCGGTGTTGTTTGGACTTCAAGGCTCTCAGGTAGGGGCAGAATGGGGTAAATAGCCCATGTAGATATGCCCTGGGGTATCTGTAGGTCTGCATGCAAGATTTGACTGGTGGACTCTACTCAAGATCTTCAGAAGAGGGAGAGAAGACTCTTGACCCCTCATTTTGGAAGATAAACTACAACTTGAGTTCTCACCATGGTTGACAGAAGCTCCATCCATTGTAGCAAGGATGCAAGATCCACTTTACCTAGAAATTATGGTTTTTATCATCATATTTTGTAATGACTTTCACCATTACATACATTATGACAATTGTGGTTTGGTTTACAGGGCAATCACACCTTAGGGACAATGCCTATGTATCTTCAATCAGTATTTTGGCCAGACTAATCCTGTCATTTTCTATAATGCACTCCAGATGTTTTTGGTGGGCATTTGAAATCAAAGACTGACATTTCAAGTGCTACCCCTAGAAAGACCCTAATTTCTCTGACATCTGGAAGGGATTTCAAGTGCTACCCCTAGAAAGACCCTAATTTCTCTGACATCTGGAAGAAATATTGCATGGCTGTGCATGAACCATTAGAGCTCTGTTCATGCCTCGGCTGCCGCAGTGATGGGAGAGAAGGTAAGTGAGTTGGGGAGAGGTATTGTTTTGGGACGGGGCAGTATTGGAGATTGTGGGACAGGAACATTTTTTGCATTCCTGCCTGATAATCTCCTAAATTATGGAGTCGAATTATCAATAATCAGTGGCAATTTTTGAAAAAAGTATTGTCCATGATATTTTCCCCTTTTCCCAATGTTAAGTTTCTTTTCTTTTCTTTTCTTTGTAGCACAATTACCATGACACTGCTGTTTTGTACATTCTTTGTGTGACCGCTAATTTTGCTTGTACTGTTGAAATACATTGAAAATGGACTATTGCAGGAATACACTCTGAGATTTCACCATTTGTTCAGAAGCCTGTGATATAAAATCTGTTTATGGAATTTGCTTTCATTTTAAAACAATAGAATTAAGAAAATGCCATAGTTGGTCTGTAACTTAAAATGAGATGTTCTAAATGTCCTTGTTTACCAGAACAATTGCTATTTTCTTGTGCCAAACTTTGCAAAATAGTGATCCTACTCTGCCTTTGGGAGAGATGCTGGGAGATGTCCTTTAAAGATATTATTTTATACATCCCCATAACTGAAGACAACAAACTCTAACATATCACTTGATCTGTCATTTAATTCAGTCTATCAGCAGGGAACATATTTTCTAAGATGCATGCCCTGCTCTGCATTTTGTAAGATTATAGGGACAAATGTTGTCGCTGTTATAGTCAACACATCTAAAATAGGAATAATGTGTACAAATTAAGTATGAGTGGCAAACCTCCTTTCCAGCCACTGAAACATGTCTTGCACAAGTCCAAGCAATCTTTCATTTTCACTGTCCAATCCAGTGTTTCTCAATCAGGGTTCCGCAGAACCCTATGGTTCCCCCAGAGATGGCCAGGGGTTCCACAAGAAAACAGTAATAAATTAATAAATCACAGAGAAGTGGTCGGCTGAAACAGCTTATCTCTCCCCTCCACAACAGAGAAAGCCAGGCAAGGAATGAGTGTGTGTGTTTGAATGTTTTCACACCAAGGGAGCCTCAAAGGGTACTCTTATGGGTGGGGGGGGGAGGATGTTTACATGCCAAATACCTTGCTCTCTCTCCCAGCTTTTGATCTGCTTTAGATATGTTAATGAAGCACCTCATGGCCTGGCAAAGGGAGGAGACAAAGAATGAGTGTCTGTGTGATTGGGTTTGCTTCCTGCAAGCAGCCATGGACCCAGTTGTGAAGACAGAAGATGACCTGGTTTGCATAAATCTGATTTAAAGGTACAAATGCAAAATAAGGGTTTTTTTTAAAAAAAAATCAGAACAATGGAAAGAGAATCGCAATACAGCTCTTAGCCAATTGGGGGAAACTGACCAAGTAATCTAAGTAACCGCTGGTCAGTCAGCTACTCAGGTGCCAGCTGCGGATGGGAGAACTCTGATAAAAGTGACTTAGGGCTTATTCTTTTAAAACCAGATTTGGAGAGAGCAGAGTCATTACAGTAAAGGAGTAATTATTGATAGAGAAAATGTTCTGAAACTGTGGGTCTGGTAATTGAAAGTGGGAGTCACAAATAGACTGACACACTCCCATATTATTGAAAAAATCCTTCCATTTACCTTGACAGGAAGCTACAGCCTCCCTCTCAGCCTGCATTTGGCTGCTTAGTTGCTGGTTTTTGCAAGCTGTTAGCTCAGAGCTCAGTCTTTGGAGATTTTCACACTGGGGCCAAAAGCCCCAGTTCTGTCCTGCCACCTCCTCTCCCGTTCTTGCAACAGAATGGAAGTAAATGTTCACACACTTACCTCAATTCCGCTGAAGGAACGGGCCTCCTCTATCCTTGCTGGCTGGCCCTAAATGCAGCCATCATAAAGCTGCCTTTACGATCAGCTGGGGAAAATCCTCCTTGTTGTCGTGAGAGAACGAGAGGGAGGGGAATTCAAAAACAACCCCTCCAGCTGTCAAAGAAAGACAATAAATATAAAAATAAATTAAAAATAAAACAAGGAACCCGGGGAGGGGGAGAAGTGTGGCACTTACCTGGATATCTTGATCGTGGCAGGAAGTGCCTGCCACGGAGCTTCTCCCCCATCCCTGTTATTTCAGAACAGGGATGGGGATTCAATTCGCACACCTATGTTCTGTTACAGAAACAGAACTGGGTGCTTTATAACAACTTCTCCCCATGAATACTATATCATGGGGAGAAAACAGAATAGTGACACTTTGGGCATGGAACATGGTGAACGTGTCTGAAAGGAAAATCTTTCAGTGACCCTGCTTAATGCCAGTAACAGGACAAATTTCCCATGTGAAAATCTCCTTTGGGTCAGAGTCAGTGATGTAGCCATATTTAAATATTTGAAGGGATGTCATACTGAGGATTGAGGAAGCTTGTTTTCTGCTGCTCCAGAGACTAGGACACGGAGCCATGGGTTCAAACTACAGGAAAAGAGATTCCACCTAAACAGTAGGAAGAATTTCCTGACAGTAAGAGCTGTTTGGCAGTGGAATGCACTGTGGTGGAGTCTCCATTTTTGGAGGTTTTTAAACAGAGACTGGATGGCCATCTGTTGGGAATGATTTGATTGTGTATTCCTGCATGGCAGGGGGTTGGACTGGATGGCCCTTGTGGTCTCTTCCAACTCTATGATTCCATGTTGCTACCTCCGTCAGCAGATCATGGTAACCTGAACTCTCCCTAGAAGCCAAGATGATTAAACTGAGACTTACTGACTTTGGAGAGATATATTCATATTTATATTATATTTTATATTATATTTGTCTTATAGAAATTTCTGACCCAGCAAGTATAAATATGTATTGCTAGGAATGTGGAATGTAATAAGCATCTATTTTTTCCACTGTTTCTGTATTTTATTTTATTTTTAATGGGAGCTGTAGGTATAATTTTTACATAGGGGTTCCCTGAGATCTGAAAATTATTTCAAGGGTTCCTCCAGGGTAAAAAGGTTGAGAAACGCTGTTCCAATCTGTGGAGTTATTTTCTTTTAACTAGTTCTTGACCTCTTTCCCAAGGAGTCTTTAAAGCAGTGTCCACAATTGCTTATACCTTCTTTCATCTCTATTCACTTGTGGAAATTTTAAGTAGGTTACATACCCTGAGAATGTTTGTGACACTGGCCCACATTTCCATATTACCACAGATTGTTTGGAGAAATACTGTTTTTCTTGAATTTTTAGGTGTCAATGGTGAATGGATAAACCTCTGTCAGAAGTGTGCATACTTGTTTCCATAATAAATTTTGGGAAAGGCCTTCAATGGATCTAACTTTGGGTCTTCAGATATTGCTGGACTAAACCTCCTATCATTCATGGTTATGCTGGCTGTGGTAAATGGGTATTAGAATCCAACATTTTTAGCCCCATGGTTTGGAACCCCTGCTCTATATCTTCCATATACGATCTTTGCGCTGCAGCTGTCAAAAAAGTCAAATAAAAGAAAGAAAACAACTGTTATATATAAATTGAGATTCTACATTGTAGTTATGTCTGATAATGCCACCCCCAACTCAAGTTTACAACCTGGCAGCACTGGGAAATGCCATCTGCAGCACTCTTCTATTCACAAGAAGGCTTGAGAACAGGCAGCTGGAGGTACCCCTTGGGGTCCTAACATGAGTCCTCATCCCAAGGCACCCTGCAACCAGGAGAGCACTGAAGACATCATTTCCTTGTGCTCCAGTATCCAGAGCTTGAGAAACACTTTGGATGGGGCACTGTCATGCAGCAAAGGTAGGCTTTGGATGACATGTTTGGTCATTCACAACTGTAAACATGAATATTTCGCAGTTACGATGTTGTAAATCACAATATTGTAAATCTAGTTTATGATCACATAAGTGCTGAATGGGATGCTAACCACAATGTATTATACACAGCCAACTACAGCAAAGTAGAGGGCAAAGGGCAGGTTGTTGTCACTGCCTGAAATCCCTACCCCAAACTTCCCTCGACTGGGGCTTAATCCACACTACACAAAAATCCAGTTTGAAACTGGATTATTTGCCATGGATCCTCCCTATTGAATCCTGGGATTTGTAGTTTTACAAGATCTTTAGCTTTCGCTACCAAAGAGTGCTGGTGCCTCACCAAATGACAGATCCCAGGGTTCCATAGGAAGGAGCCATGGCAAACAATCCAGTTTCAAACTGGATTTTTGTGTAGTGTGGATGCACCCTGGCTTTTTTTCTGGCAAAGCCTCCAGAGCAATTTTATTTATTTACTTAACATGTATCCCATCTTTCACCTGATATGGGAACCAAGGTGGCTCACAGTATGAGTTAAAACAAAATACAGTTAAAACAATGGATGATACAAAACTTAAAAAAAACCAATTAAACAAACAATTATATTAAAAACACTAATTTAAGCAGTTTTTGAAAGGCCATTAAAATGTAACAAAGATGATGACAATAAAATACAAGACACACAAACTAAAAGACCTTCTTCAGCACACAGTTTGTACTCAAAGGTCTCAGTAAATATAAAGATCTTCAGCTATCAGTGGAAAGAAAGCAGTGAGAAGGACCAACCCAGCTTCCCATGGGACTGAATTCCACAGTTTGAGAGCAGCCACCGATATGGTCTCCTTCCATGTCCTCACTAGACATGTTTGTGATGGTTGTAGGATTGAGACAGCCCTCCCTCGCAAGATCTTAAAATTTAGGCAGGCTCATGTTGAGATATATAGTCTTTCAGATAGTCTGTGCCCAATTCACCTGTTTCCTCCACTTCTACTGTCCTGACAGTAAGAGCAGTTCAGCAGTGAAATGCACTCCATTGGAGTGTGGTGAAGTCTCCTTCTTTGGAGGTTTTTAAACAGAGGCTGGATGGCCATCTGTTGAGAATGGTTTGTTTGTTCCAGCATGACAGGGGGTTGGACTAGATGGCCCTTGTGGGCTCTTCCAACTCTATGATTCTATGATCTGTTTTCTAAACTAGATGTTGACCTGTTATCTGAAGTGTTGTGAAATTCAGGTTGCCTAGAATTATTTGTTATATAGAATGGAAAGTCATCTAATCCAATTGTAAGAGCCTCCTTGAATCTATCATACCATGTGTTTACATAAATTCAATGGGTCTGCTCAGTTGGATTGAGACCAGTAGGATTTTTTGTTACTTAGTCTTAAAAATATCTTGTGTCATACAGACTGTAGAATATAAACAACACCTACAGTATGATACAATAAATTGACCTGGAGGGACATACAGACTTTTAAATAATTCAAGAAGACAAGATTTCTAGTTCACCAATTTTCTTTTGTATTCAACAAAGATAGAAGATTCAATAGCTAGGCATGTCTTTTAAAGTAGCAGAGAGATGGCCCTTTTATGCTCTGCTGTGATATGGCCCTGAGAGGAATGGAGAAGGAGGCTCTGTGTATTAGAGAGAGAGAGACAGACAGACAGACAGACAGAGAGAGCGCAAATGGATGGTTTTGACTGTACTGTGTGTAACAATAATGGAACTTTACTTCCCCAGTAATATCTAGTAGATGGAACTGTTCCTCTTCAGCTGCCTTTCTGACACAACAGACACTATGAGGAGGGATCATATGACACAATTTGCTGCAAAGTGGGGGAACCCTACATTTTTTTTTAAAAAAATCTCACAATAAGAACACTCCAATTCTCATGGGAACCACAGTTGGGGATATGTAGAATGCTATAGATATTTCTGCCTTGCCAAGAAATCACATTGCTTGCTTCAGTTTCTCATTAATAAAAACAGATATACCATTTTGTTTTGGTCTGCAATGATAGTCTAAATTATTATTTCAAATATTATATCCCATGGTAGTTTTGCATCTAGCAATGCTGTTCTTTCTTCTTCATTTAAGGCAGAAAGACCAGGCTCAGTTATGGATTGTTCTATGCTAAAGGTCAGTCTTTTATTTATACCATCGCCTATGATATAGCCCACTGTGGGGACCTGGCCCTGCAACTTCCCTAGCCAATTGGTTTACATTGTACTCAAAAATAAAATGCTTGCATTCTCCAAAAATGGAGAGAAAAAAAAGGGATATTTGTAATTCTGGAATTATAGATTCGACAGTCACACTAACTGCTCTAGGCTGCCACTGATGAACTAAATCCTATTGGTTAATCCAAGCTAGTATCTACACTGTAGAAATAACGCAGTTTGACACCACTTTAACTGCTGTGGCACCTTCCTACAGAATCTTTGGCTTTTTAGTTTTGTGAGGCACCAGCACTCTTTGGCAGAGAAGGCTAAAGACCAGGTAAAACTAGAAATCCCAGGATTCCATAGGATGGAGCTACAGAACTTAAAGTGGTGTCAAATGGCCTTATTTCTGCAGTGTAGATATATCCCCTAGAATAGATACACTGAACCAGTGGGTTTTACCTTTGTATCAGCTTATTGTTTTAACAATTGAACCAGTGGGTCTCCTGTAATTGGGACTAACCAATACGATTTATGCCCTTGATCCCAAGCTGGATTGCCCATATTCAGGTTATAAATGACCCATGGTATAGACTAGACTGTGAGCATGATACAATTCTGTAGAACACTAGAGAGAAACCAATGCTTTAAGAGAACAGAAGCAACTTCTTAAATGTCCTAACACAATTGGCATTGGGTTGCATCCAGACCCCTTCCATTTACAGAGGGAACCAGGAGATATTGCCATTTTCCGGTGACACTCCCAGTGCCACCCTCCCCACTGTTCTAGGGGTTTCCCCAATGCCCCAGAACCATATTAACTGATTTCAATAGCTTCTCTGTGCATTCTGACATGACAGTTGTTGGCCCGGTCCAGAATTTCTGTGTTTTTAAATAACATTTTGTATCCAGGTTGGTTTATAACATGTTCTGCTACTGCTGATTTTTCTGGCTGCCCCAGTCTACAGTGTCTCTCATGCATGGAGAAGCTATTGAAATCCACAAACACCTGGGCAACTTCAACAGGAAAGAAGAAACCCTAAAAGTAAGCAAAATCTGTCAGTCCTGAAAAACACTAAAATCAAAACTCAACACATACAAATGAACTCCACCCAGGGACAGGGGGATTTCCAGCAGACAATGGGCCATTAGCCAAACAGACACTAATCCTCCTTACATATCTCCACCCAGAAACTAGCCATTCAAATACACAAATTTACATATCCTCTCCAACAAGGGCTCACAGTATATAAACCCCTCACAAACTCCTACCCAACCATTCTCTGATGATGCCAGCCACAGATGCAGGCAAAATGACAGAAATAAACTCTTCCAGAAGACAGCCTCACAGCCTGGAAAAAAAACCATGGAAAACCTAAAGGACTGAGTGACTTTTGCTTCAGGACTGTTATAACTTTTAGACAATATGAAGTAATATGGGACAGCTTTTCTGCAAAGGGCAGAGAACAGGAACTCATGAATAACTGAGATCATTTTTCAACCAATGAAATATCCATTTTATTCACAATCTGAAATCTGCCATCCTGTCTACTCAGTTTTCATCACTCAAAAAATTCTTCATTCCCAACCATTTTATTCATATATTCTAGAACTGGCCTAAAGAGTTCTACATTGTTTCTAGGCCTTTTTCTCCTGAAGCTAGCCTTTCAGTGGCTAGCAAAACCAGTGTGAATGATGCTGTAAATCGTATTGACAGCTTTTTGATTCTTAAGCTGACTTATATTGTACCCATATCCTTGTACAAATTGATGTTCAAGATCTTGTTAGATTAGCAAGATGAATTGTTTGACATACAAAGGAATACTAAATGTCACTGTATTTATTTTGGTGAAGGTCAATCAATATTGCTGGCTGCAGAAATCACATGAAACCAACTTACTTTTTGAGATACTAAGGGTTTGATTGGAAAATGTTGACTTCTCAATATCAGCAAAAGATGCAAAATGTCAGATGCCCCAAATCAATAACCTGATAAACTTGGAAGGACATTGGTACTAACTAGCAGCCTGCTGTATATTAACACACTGTTTAATGTGAAAGCAGTGATGGAAATGCAGAGTGTAAATTGTTTAACGATTGATGACATAATTTTGACTGGTTTTTGTTTTTTTGTTAATCTTTCTAATTTGCTTTGGAAAATAGAGTATTAATGTCTCCTAAGATCCAAGCAAAGACATCTGCCTTTGTGACAATTCATCTAGGTAAATCTATCTGAGAAGCCAGCCTACTTACTGTCTTCTCACACAATCCATATGAAAAGATTGGCAAGTGACTGGAGCAACGGTAAGCAGCTGGCATCCTGTTAAGGACTTAAACATGTGTAAGGTCTCACTTTGGGAGATAGGCAGCATATAAATTGCACAAATAAATAAATAAATAAATAAATAAATAAAATAAGTGTAGCTTATGCATGCATAAGTGACATTTTGGGCCTAGATAGCCATTTGCTGACTTTGTGTTCTGTCCAAAAACATCCCGCTGTGGTCAAGACTTGGGAGTGACTTCTGCTCTTCTTGCCAGAGGGAAGGGCAGGGAGGGAGGAGGTGATTCAGAACATGAAGATCCAGCTGCTCTTTTAGCTCCTGGGGGAAGGAAAAGGCAAGTACACCCTCGTTTCTTTCCCACACTACTGAGCTGTGACCAGATGCTTCTCCATGGTCTGTGTCATGAACCCCTTGCAGGGGAAGAAGAGGAGGAGGAGGAGAATGCAGATGAGGCAGTGAGGGAAAACATGGCTCAGCCTGAAGAAGGAGAAAGGGAAAGCATGGCTGAGCCTGCAGAGACTGCCCAGGTTCCCTCTCAGAGGGCAGCCAACATAGATAAGGAAAACATAACTCACTCTGAAGAACAAACAGTCTACTAGCCAGTGTGAGATGATCCAGATGACAGGCTGCCTGCATTCTCTGAACACCAGAGAGAATACCAAATGCTGACCTGCTTCCTTGCTAATGAAGTTCACCTGGCCTGGAAACTCTGGCTATAAATCTGAAAGAAGTTTTCCTTTGAGACTCAGAGCTGACAACTGCTAATCTTAGCTGTTGCACTCCTCCTGTGTTCCTGCTTGCCTTGATGTCAGATGGACTTCTGGACTGTTGAAGTCACTCCTTGCTGACCCCAGACTTGGACCTTGGACCTGACGCTACTAAATTCTGGGCTGTCTGTTGGTTTCCCTGGCAACTGGTATGAACACTTGGTAACTGAACTCTGAAATGGCTTTTGACTACTCTTCCATCTTGTATGGACTACTGGTGACTGACTTCTGGACTGACTCTTGACTTCTCTTGCTTTTTTTGTGGACAATTGGCAACAGACCAGACCTTTCCATAATTAAAAATAATAAAATCTCACAACTATGTACAAAACAAGTATAGGAAGAAAATGAAGATCAAATTCAGAGAAAACAACAAAATCAAGACTGAGCTATTTAAACATGTCTGCTCTGAGGTCATGGAAATGCAGCATAAATATTAGAATGTAAATCTAATTAGTCCCAACTTGAGTAGACCTGCTAGATCATTTTAATGAATGGTACATTAACACCTATGTAAATCCCTTTAATTTCATTGGTCTACTCTAGGTGTGTCTGTTCAACTGATGTTGGCCTAGTAATCCAACTTTTGGATTTCTGCTGGTTTAATCAAATTATACTTTCTTATCCTTAGTTAAAAACAAGCAGGAGGGTTTTTTTAAACATCTTTTTTTTCAGCTGTTGCCTTTCTTTAAGGTGACAAATGCAAGTTAAAGAGAACAAATGAGTAACTAGGATTAGGATGCAATCATGGTTATAAACATTTATATTAATTTACCACTGATCAGATAGCAAATGTGTGCAATTGGTTTTAATTTATAATCTGGGTGAGTGCACATGGAAGCATATCCCACTTCCAATTATAATGGTCATTTGATCTATTCTTATAAAATTTCTTTCTGTGACTTGTATACAAAATACAAGAGGAGAAAGAGTGACCGTGACTTCAGTTCTGCAGTTAATTATGTTTCCAAAAGAATATTCTAAGACCTAAACTGCAGCTCCAAACATGAATCTAGAAGTTTGAAACAAGAACATTACATAAAACTATGCATATAGTCTGTACATAATACACCAGCATTAATAATGCACTGCATTATTACCTTACATTAAAACTAAAGCCTTTTGGCCTTTTAATTGATGAACTGTTTCTTGTTCTTGCTAGATAGCAAAGAAAACAGCATTCATTAACAACATTGACATTTGCTGCTTTGTTTTATTTAATATTTTTGGGGATGGGTAATACACATTCAGTTTTCAATGTCAAACAGTGGTCTAGATCCATCTTTCTTTGTGTTCTGTTCAAGCAAATCTCAGGCTAAATAAGACTAAATGGGGAGAGATGACAATGAAGGCCTTGTCTAGATGGGCTTTTTACCCTGTCTTTTGCCCTATTTTGCCCCTGGGATGTCTTCATAATGGCCAGGGCAAAGACAGGACTAAGATGGGGTAAATCCCGATAAACTATGATGAAAAAATACCAGGGAAAAAAAAGGACACTGCAGGAGGCCCTACAAACACACTGGCCTGAGGCTGCAGCTGCTGTCCATCTGTGTTGCCCTCTCCTGAATCAGGAAGCAGATTGCCAGCGTTTAACCAGGTTGGTCACATGCAAGGGGATGGTCTGGACTCCATCCTGTTTTGTTAAGGTAACGGGAGGAATGTGTTAATCTGTAGCCATAATACTCTGGCAGAGAGTATTCTAGCCAGTGTAGATGAGGCTGAGGAGGAGGAGGAGGAGGAGGAAATCACAAAACTGTCCAGAACTGAAAGATTTCCATTAAAAAAAAAAATAATTAGGAAATTATTAAAAAAAAAAAACTAATCTCCTAGGAAGCTCTGGCTAGGGGGCAAATGTTGCAGGCAGGGAAGATGGAGTATGCTGTGGCTTCAAACGAATATGTGTGCATGCTCCTTCAAGGAAACAATGGGTGAGTGGACAAAGTCTTACCTTACTTGCCCATCAATCCCTTGAATTGCTGGCATCAAAAGGCGTTGGAAATACTATAAATTAGAACGATGGCCTAACAAACCTATGGCTTCTGAACCTATGCCCTCGCAGCAAGTTTGAATTAGACGATGGTCCATATTCATCTCATGATGCTAGTGAATATACCTTATCTCCCTCCCTTGGGAAGGTTGAAATTTGCTTTAGGCATTTTTCTTGGATGGTGTCTCATCTTTGGTCATTTTCTCAGACTGTCAGTTTGGTTCAGCCAGTTACTCTAGTCCCATCTGAAGACATTTCTGGTGTTTTTGGTCAGGCTTAAACAACCCATTGGGGATTTGTGCTTTTCTGGTCAGGGCTGACTGACAGTGCTGTCCCTCCCATCTCAGATTACATGATACCTAATTCTATAAAAGTTTTCAGTCCATACGCCAAAGTTGTTCCCTATGGTTACATTTTTATGTTTGCCTCCCACTTTCTTTCTGTCATGGAGAAGATTTGATGAGGAGAATCTGAGGATATATGCTTTGTTTTTCCAGGCAGGATGATTCCAAACAAAAAGAAAAAAAGGAAGACAGGGGCCATGATAAGTGAGAGAAGGCTAACTGGAAATTGTCTAAACCAGTTTGCTAGGTTCTTAATTTATTATGGATGTTTAAATTACAATCATCAGTTCCACATGGTCTGAATGATAGAGCTGAGTGGTCAGCCTTTCTGTAAGTCACATCCCAGCCAATACTAGGTGTATCAAAAGGGAAAGTAGTAGATCAAACAAGTTATTTCTGCATTTACCTCAATTGATTCCTAGCTATTTGTACAGACTATATTAAAGTTCTTAGAACACTAAGAGTTACCCATGGACACAATATATTGGGTCAATCCCTGTATGGAACTACAGAAAGGTAAATATAAATTTATTATATATTACCCATTTAAAATTATTATATACATGCAATATTAATTTTGGTATTATATTTGTAGCTCACTGAAAAAAAAAAACCTGGGATAATTCTCACTGAAGAAGACCCATTAATGAGGGTTGAAATGGGGAAGTGAATAAAACATTCAATTTCCCTGGACTCTCCATCTGAGGCTTTAGATACCAATACGTCAAACTACTGAACACAAATTGTGTCCTTTAAAACAAAGGGTGTCCTTTAAGCCTTGTTCTTGAGTAACCAGTGGGATCTGTTGGTACCCTTATTGTAAAACCATTTGTTGCCTGTTAATTGATGTATAATGAATATTGCTATCTATAGATAATCATCAAAACATGAGATTTTAAATTGTGAGTTGCATACATTGGAAATTGATTATATTCCATTGTGAATTATTATAAGATATACTGGTTAGTGCTAATGTTGCTACCTATATACAACAGTCAAAATATGTGGGATTTTAAATTATAAATTGTGAGTTACATATATTGAGAGTTATTAACACTCTAATGGGAGTTCACTATAAGAATTGTTGGATGTTTCTCATGCAAACCTGTGCGTTACTGTAAGAACACTATTCATTGTGAGTTGCTTGTTATTCATTGTGAGTTGCTCGTATTTGAGAGTTCCTTATGTACCAATATGGATTGTTTTACAACGTTGAGTGCCATTATATATTTAATATTCCTCATATACAAATAATTAAACACAAACCATTGAAGCATCATACAGAAGTACTATTGTATATACATAACACATACTGTTCCCAGTCATTAACTCAATTTCTTAATTTAGGCTGGTGTTGCTTTCAAAAATTCCAAAGGCAAGCTTTCTTTTAAAAGTACTGTATTTAGATATAATATTGAAGATTTACAAAGAATGTTGGGTCCACACATGTTCAGGTTATGCGGAGACTTTCCATTTACAGATGGCTTTTGATCATCTCCCCAGATGGGAAAAGAAAGATATAAATTGTGGTTATAGTTGCTTATACCTGCTGAAACAGCATGGCAGGGCTGATCTGCTCTGGTAAGACACATATCAGTCTATCTTCTCCCCATTAGTGCAGGATAAGGTTTTCAGCCCTGATTACTATGGGAGGGAGCATCAATCCCAAAGGTTTTGTGCACCTAAACATGCTAGTTTAGACACCAGTGTTCAGATCTGTACCCTTGTACTTCATGCTTGAAATTTCAAGAGTGTCTATAAAAACAACCAGACTGGGGCAAAGCCAGGAACAGCAGAACACTCTATTGACAGAGTCCCAGACCAATTAATCTTGGAGATGTGTAAGATGCAGTTGTTTATCTTAAAGATGACTTCACTTATAGTTTCTGAACACCTTTTGAAGGAAAGAGACACACTGTCCACCCCTCCCCCGAGATCCATGTCTGGCATGGAGGAAATTGTTTGTGACAAAACTGATAAGGAGATGAGGACTGGTAGGATATAAGGACCACCACTTCCAAATCTCCAGTCTCAATTGGACATTGTAACGCACATGTCTGGTGAAATCAGGCTTATCCATAGCCTTCTTTTTCCAGCTGGAGATTCTGTATGTGATACATTTCCTAAACATTTGGGCAAAGTTCATTATGAATCTTTTCATATCATCATCTGGATGGTTAGTGGAGGGTGCACTTTGGGGCAAATGTCATATGAAGCCTGCTTTTAGTCATTTTCCAGTGTATCCTGAGAATTTTGAACTTTTGTGTTTTGGTTTGTAGTTTCTTTTATGTTGAAAAACATTATGTTTGAATATTTCTGTTCTTCTTTGGGTTTGGAAGCATTGTCCCTTATTTGGATGATTTTTTATTTGCCAGATACCCTGAATTCAGTCAATGTCAGATTCTGAAGATTGTGTTTTCTCTGCTGGCACAGAGTCTTGGTGACCTTTTACGCAGTGAGAAAACTGAGTGTCCTTTATGTGTCATTTCTGACATTGATTTTGTTGAACAGCTTTGTTGACTGCCTGCGCAGAAGTTTTCCATTTTAAGATTATTATTTTTTTAGCTCTTGATGCTTGCTCAGGAAGCTACAAAAATGTGTAGGTCATTTAAATAGCACATGTAGGGCTACAGTTCTTGTCAGTGGGCTTATTTGTCTCTTGGCAGGGCCCTTCTCAATTCACCCAGGTTTTTATTGGGCCATGTTCCTTGTTTCTAATGGAATTCCCATACAGCCCAATTTTCTATCCGAGTGGCATCACTGGGGGGTGCAGGGGGTGTGACCACCCTGCATGACATCATCAGAGAGCATGACAAAAAATGACTGTCTAAAAAATTTGTGCACACTGTTTCAGCAGGAATTTATTATTTTGTATAGAAGCATTCCTGGCACCATTTCTAGCAAGGTGAGCCTCCCTTCTTTTTCCTCTCCCACATGTAGGTTTTGGGTGACTTTCAAAGTTGTGCACAGATTGTATAGAGTGATGGGAATACTAAAAATTCTGTATGGTCTAGTATGGGAAGAGGCCCATGGGGGTGACACCATGAGTTACCACACTAGGAGACACCAAACCTAGTGAAGCCACTGTTCTATTCCTACTTTGAAGTAAGGCATGTTGACACAGCCCTGATGGGCTCTCTGGAGCCAACTGGTTTCAGCATTTGCTTGGTCATGGTGGATGCTGATGCTGGGCCTACTAAAATACTTAAAGTTGCATTCTCCATGCATGACTTGGATCCAGACTATATACAAGCATGACTCAGCTCTGAGTTCTTCAGGACAGGTCCTCCTTTTATTTCTACCACCTTCAAGGTAAAGTTGGTGAGGATGCAAGAGAGTGCCTTCTTCATAATTGGTCCCAGGCTGTGGAACTGCCTTCCAAGTGAGGCTAGGCTGTGCCACTTCCCATTTTCTTTCATCGGCAAGCAAATACTTCTTTTAAAAAATTCTGAGAGAGTTTGATAGGTGTTTCACTATTAATATAGGATCTATGAATAAGAGAGTGTTGCATTTTTCTGTCGAAGTGTTAACTGCTTTCAATTCAATTGTGATTTACTAATATAGAATTTCGAAAGAAAATCAGTCTGTGCTTTATAGATTATAGCAAAGCCTTTAATTGTGTAGATCATGAAAAACTATGGCTAACTCTTAAAGAAATGGGTGTGCTACAACATTTAATTGTCCTGATGCATAACCTGTACTCAGGACATGAGGCTACTGCCAGGGTACAATATGGAGAAAAGGAATGGTTTCCAATTGGCAAGGGGGTCAGGCAAGGCTGCATTTTATCATCATATCTGTTTAACTTGTACTCTGTATGTATCATAGCCCTGTAAAGCAGGATTAGACTTGGAGGAGGAGGCATGAAAATTGGAGAATGGAACATCAACAGTTTAAGATATGCAGATGGCATCATACTATCAGCAGAAATAGCAAAGACTTGAAACAATTACTAAGAAGTCAAGGAAGAAAGTGCAAAGGCTTACTGTTGAACCTTAAAACCTTAAAAACAAAAACAAAATAATAACCACAGATGATTAATATTTTTAAAGAAGACAATGAAGACATTGAAAGATTTCCCATACCTTTGTTAAGTCATTAATCAGAATGGAGGTTGCAGTCAAGAAATCAGAAAACGACTAGGGATTGGAAAGGCAGCTATGAAGGAACAAGACAAGGGAGATTTTCAGACGCCTCTTGCCACGCAAGCAGCCTCTGGAGCAGTAACGAGGCTGCTGCATGGCAAGGGGTCCATTTTGGATGACACCGTTTCTCTCTTGGCATCGTCCGTGACTGTTGCGGCTAGCATTGGAGGCGGCCACGCTGTTTTTCACTCACGGAAGTTGTCCGTGAGTAAAAAACAGTGCAGCCGCCTCCAATGCTAGCCACAACAGTCACGGATGACACCGAGAGAGAAATGGCATCATCCAAAATGGACCCCTTGCCACGCAGCAGCCTCGTTACTGCTCCGGAGGCTGCTTGTGCGGCAAGAGGTGACAAGAGGAGTCTGAAAATCTCCAAGATGTATGTATAGCTGTGAAAGCTGGACAATGAAGAAACGTGATAAGCAGGAAATCAACTCATTGGAAATGTGGTGCTGGAGAAGAGTTGTAAGGATACCACAGACTGCTAAAGACAAATAAATGGATCCTAGACCAAATCAAGCCTGAGCAATCCCCAGAAGCTAAGATGACTAAACTGAGACTGCCTTACTTTGGACTAGAAAAGACAGTAATGTTTCATAAATCGAAGGCAGTAGGAAAAGAGGAAGACCACATTCCAGATGGATAGACTCAGGGGTTGACTAAATGGTGAAAATAATCTTATAGAATTCACAGAGAATACCTTTTGTCCCAAAAAGATCTTGCAGCGATTCACCTTATTCAGAAGTGGGGGCAAACACTCCAAAAACTGTGGGGGTAAAGACTTTACGACTTTCTCCAAGGCTTGTAAATAATGTATGGAAATGCTCATTACTGCTCATTTGGACAACTGAGTCACTTCAATGTGCATTCTTGGTGAGGGCAGAAGTGGAAATCTGATTGGTCAGACAGGCACGGGGGTGGGCTTGCCAGCAATGAAGTGTCCAGAAGTGCCATTTTGGAGTTTTGTGTTGCCAATAGTGCATTTTTTTTCCTGCTGTGAGGTGCCCAAACAGCTTTTTTACGTGGAAGGTTGCACTTGCACACCCCTGATTTGCAGTTAAAAAAATATTGTGCAGCGGTGACAACTAGTTGATAATAATAATGCAAGTAATTCACTCTCAGCCACTGTGTTGATTCACAGGCATGGCTGAGTGTGTACTTCAAACATGATAGCTTCACAGATTTTGGCAAAGAACTGTGGAGACAAATGAAAGCTGCTGTGCATTTACATAAATACACAGCAATCCACATTGTATCTTCTTGTCTAGACAATCCCTTAATCTAGGAATCCACACCCTGGAAATTGCAAGACTTGGAGGTCTCTTATTCACAGCATTGCCATAAGTTGAAGTCAACTTAATGGCAGTTAACAATAATCTAATTTATTTAATTTATTTAACTCTATTTACAATCTTCTTTAGCACGATGCTCCAAAGGGCTATGGCAGAGCTTGAAGAAGACGACGGCATCTATATACGCTACCGTACTGATGGTAGCTTGTTTAACTTAAGCCGTCTGAGGGCTCACACTAAGACTCTAAACTATCTAGTCCGTGAGCTGCTCTTTGCCGATGATGCTGCCCTTGTTGCCCACACAGAAGCAGCTCTGCAGCGCCTAACATCCTGCTTTGCAACAGCTGCAGAGCTGTTTGGGCTAGAAGTCAACCTGAAGAAAACAGAAGTTCTTTACCAGCCTGCACCACAGGACGAACACCACCATCCCCACATTGCCGTCGGCAAATCAGTGCTCAAGTCCGTTCAGCAGTTCACCTACCTGGGAAGCATCATCTCCTCAGATGCCAAGATTGACAAAGAGATCGATCACAGATTAGCAAAGGCATATAGTGCATTTGGAAGACTTCACAAAAGAGTCTGGAGCAATAAACACCTGAGGCAAAGCACAAAAATCAGTGTGTATAGAGCCATCGTACTGTCTATCCTCCTTTATGGATCTGAAACATGGGTCACCTATCGCCACCACCTACGACTCCTCGAGCGCTTTCATCAGCGCTGTCTACGCACAATCCTAAATATACACTGGACTGACTATGTGACGAATGTTGCTGTCCTTGAGCAAGCAGGGATCACCAGCATTGAGGCCATGATATTGAGAACACAGCTGCGCTGGGCAGGGCACGTTTCTAGGATGGAGGACCATCGCCTCCCAAAAATACTACTCTACGGTGAACTCACCACGGGTCAGCGTAAGAGGGGCGCTCCAAAAAAGCGATACAAAGACTCCCTGAAACAACATCTCAGGCTTGGCCAAATTGATCACCAACAGTGGTCCGCCCTGGCCTCACATCGGGAGGCATGGAGACGCACTATCCACAATGCTGCAGCCTTATTTGAGAACTCACGACGAACAAGTCTTGAAGAGAAACGACAACGCAGAAAGAATCACAACCCAAAAACATCACCCAAGGAGACCTTCTGCTGTGCTTTTTGCAACCGGACTTGTTTATCTCGGATTGGCCTTTTTAGTCATCAGCGCGCTTGCAGAAAGCGCGGGATGAGTCCTTCCTGAATCTTCGTTTGCGAAGAAAAGCCAGAGAATTTATTTAATTGTATTTTACCATTATGTGTTTTTATCTGTGCCTGTTTTAAAAACTGAACTGAGACACCTTAGTTCAGTAGAAAGGCAGAATATTAAGGAAAACTAACAAATTAAAACAGACTTTTCCTGTTGCCATAAAATTGAAGACTGAGGACTTTATCAGATGCACTAAATATGGCATTGTAAAAATGCCACATAAATGTGAAAGGGCACACTACCAGATGACATCACCCTTTTGCATTTTTGTTTTGTCCTTCAGATGATCTGTTTTATTAGTGGCCCAAGTTGTCCATAGATCAGCTGGTACCATTTTTTTTTTTGCTGGCATAGCCAGCGTATGTAACCGTTCATGTTTTTTTTTCCATGTAGTTACCTTGTGAATGGCCAAAACTGGACAAAACACTTCTTGGCTAGGATGGTGACACCCAGGTTGGTGACACACTTTTTTTGACCCTCCCCAAGTTACTTGGGAGTTTTTATTGGTGTGTATGTGCTTGGTGTACATTTTTATGTTTTATTTTATGTTTTATTTTTAAATTTCCCATGTGATGAAATTTCACTGGATTTCAAAGGAGGAAGTGAATGTGGCTTCACTGCCTGGGAAGCCTTCTGCTGGGTGAGAAGGTAACTGTGGTAGGGGGGTGTTCTTTTGCTAGCATAAAAATGGATTTTTTTATGCCAGCAAAAGAATGTTTAAAAGGGCTAGACTGATAAAGTTCTTAGGCTAAAGTTCTATATATACTTATCTAGGAACAACTCTCACTGAACACAGTGGGGGTCTACTTTTTCATTGACTTATATATGATTGCACTTCAATTATGTGCGTGCATGTGTGGGCATGTGCATGGCTTAATTACAAAATGTGTTGGTTCTGATTCAATAAATTACATGATTAAATCTTACACTGGATGCAAAACAGTGTAGGTTATATTAAAAAGTCATTATATTTGTAACTACAAGCAAGGCATTATAATTAAAAGGCAATTGGCTGAAATTAGCTTTGAGACAACATGCTTTTAAGCAGGATTTGCTAAATGAACATGAACAGTTAACATGTGCCTTTTATTAGTTCATCTATTTTTCCCCTACACACACCAAGACGATGTAGCCCAAGTTTAAAAGCTTAAGTGTTAATGCAATCGAGCACATGAGAAACACCCACACTGAGCTGTCCCATTGTATTCAGGTTGTGCCAAAGCCCATTATTTTGCAATATAAGCATTTGCTAATTGAAGTGGAAGACAGAGTGCATGGGTTACAATGTTCTCCTTGTTCTTTCATAATGTTCTCTGTGAGATTTTGTTTCCTACCGCTGTGTATCATGGCTCCTTTATGCAACATTCCAGCTCTTACCAGTCCAAATATTGGCTATATAGCAACCAGGTAGTGCAAAGAAGAAATTTGGTTTGTAGTATTACCATTAAATCCTTAACAGCTATGTTTCACATGTTTAAAAAAGCTATACCAGGACATAATTCAGGCAGGCCTTTGGCAGTTATGGGGTTTTTAAATCTCTCTCACAGACACACTCATTCACTTTTTAATGGCCAGAATCTTATTGGTAATCATAACTAGACTTACCTAAACTTACCTATATGTTGATTCACCACTAAAAGATGGATTTAATCAGTCTACTCTAATTAGGACTAATCAATAAGAGTCAGGCAAATTCAATAAGATGGGTTCCACTTTGGGAGAAACGTGGCATATAAATTCCACAAATAAATACATAAATAAATGTGGTTTTGATAGCAATAGCAATAGAACTGATATTTCTATACCACTTATCAGTTCAAAGCACTCCCTAAGAGGTTTCCAATGTGTGTTAACTAATTGCTCCCAACCAGCCAGGTACTCATTTTACTGACCTATGGAAGGCTGGAAGGCTGAGTCAACCTTGGAGCCCTCTGTTATCAAACTCATAACATTGTGCTACATTAACGGCATTTAACCACTGTGCCACCAGGACTCCTTTAGATGCTTTTGAAGTTTTTAAAGTTGCCTTGTATTTTGGTTTATCTGCTGTATGTAGCATGTTACTTTCAGGGGCAATGAGGATACAGTGGTATTTTTTAAAAATGCAATGACTGGTAACCAAGGCTTGTCTAGATGAGCTGTTTACCCAACTTGTCCCTCATCTCGAAGCCCTGCAGTCCAAATGATGCAGTCCTGAGAATGCCCAAGGCAAAGCTAAGGGGAAGCCAGGGTAAATCCCTTTAAAACATTTCAATACAACACCCAGGAAAACCCATGTTAAGTTGGGGTCCGGAGCAGGAATCCAGGAGTCCATAACTGCATGCCAGGTTCCATCATCAGCCTCTGCCACCTCTGGAGTTGCTCTGCAGCTGGTAAGGAAGCCCCCAGTGTGTGATCAAGACCCCATTCATGTGACCAGTTTGGCTCACATGCTCATGTAGACTCCTGCCCATTTCATCATGGTAATGGGGGAAATGGGCCAGTTCCAGGGCTTGAATATGCTGGTCAGAAGCTGGTGTATTCTGGCAGCTCTAGACAAGTCCACAGTTACTTTTTATGAGTAATGTAACAAGTAGCATTGCTGGGGTGGGGGTGATCTAGAGGGGAAAACATTCCCATTTTTTAAAAAAGTGTTTTCCAAACTGTAAGTACAGTTTTTCAGTACTTTACTGGTGATGCATCTTCAGCACTTTACTATTTAAATAATCAATAATATTATCTGTCTCTCTTCTCTATATATAGAGAGACAGATTTCATAGATATCTATGTAATGAACAATCTTTTTTAAAAAAATAAATAAAATAAAAACATCATTCCAAGCTCTGTTATCCACCTTTGGTCCCACACCATCAATAGCATGCTAGTTACATACATAATAAATAATATAAGGAAATAAGTAAAATAGGACAATATTTTTGGGTTTGTAATAGTGCTGGGTGAACTTAGGCTCAGCTTGGACTGATACTGGCAGTTATGGCCCAAAGTGCTTTCTTCTTTTGTCCAATAATTGAAAATTGACATACCATTGCTAGTCCCATCTCCCCACACTGCCATCACTACTGCCACCATCGCCATCAGTAAACTGCCAAATTGGATGGTTTCACAGCCATCTTTCCACTGCTCCATCCCTTTCATGACTTTCTCTTATGACAGCAAGAAGAGAGAACATTGTGCCTCCTCTCTGTTCTCCAGGGCACTTAGAATGCTGCTGTGGTGGAAGAACACCCTCCTTGTTGCTGACAATGAGTGTGGAAGAAGAGGGAGGAAGGCAGAGAGGCACTGTCAAAAAAGCTGGGAGACCTCTGTCCAAACTTCTGTGCTACTGCTGCAGGCTATAGATAGGTGAGTGGAAGGGAGGGAAGAGTCCTCCTTGAGTAAAACATCTGAGGTAGAGGACAACCCAGGGCACTGCAGACAAGCATTAGAAGTCAGTGTGGTTTGTATTCAGAAATATAGCCCTGTCTTAGGGCTTGTCTACATGGGCAATTAACCCCGTCTTGTCCCTGTTTTGGAGCCCTGCAGTCCAAATGATGCAGGCTTTTGTGCCATTTTGCCCCTGGGCAGTTCTCATGACCCCCAGGGCTAAGAGGGGGGAAAGGCAGGGTAGGGCCCAATAAAACATTTTAAGATAATACCTGTTTAAATCTGTTCCATCCAAAACAAAACTGATTGGGTCCTGCATGACTACAGGAGCCCATTCCTACATGCCAGTCCATCACTGCTTCTTCCCACTGCTTTATTATTCTTGGAGCCAGGAAGGGGACCCACAGCATGTGACCAGGCTGGATGAGGTCTTGTTCACATGCTGTGGGGCCCCTTCCTGATGTCAAAGAATGTGACACAGAGAGCAGTGGCGGAAGCAGTGGCTGCATGGACAGGCTGGCATGCTGGTCTGGACTCTGGCCCACTTCAGGGAGGTAACTGGGGAAGCATGGACCTGATCCATGGGCAGGATACAACAGTGGGGATCCAGTGTATCCTGGCCCAGGTAGATGAATCCTTAATCTATTTCCATAATCTCTACCTGCTTCATCTTGTTTCCCAGTCAGACTATTCCAAAGGCAGCTAATGAAACAGTCAGACTGATTTTCAACCACGGCAGCCCTCCTTAAGTTGGGTAAGTTTTTCTTTTGAGTTGGATTTCACTTCTGATACAATAGTGAATGCCACACTACAGTATGTTTTAGCTGGATTTCATGTAAATCAGGGTTGGGCAAATTTATCAGGTCCAGGGAGCATTTCTTTTTCATATATATACTTTATTTTTATCATTTTCCTAATTACATCTTACATGAACAAACATTTATTTTCCATCCCATGTACTACATATAACATCAATATTTCTTTTTACATATTAGTTTCTTCCATAGATGTTATAACAAAAAAGATTATCTATAACTTCCATAATTTGTCATTTTGATACAACAAGACTATTGTTAAAGCACTAATACCATAAATGACTTCTGATTATTTTGTTTTATTAAGTAGAAAATCTTGGCTCTTCTCTTCACTTTATATATTTCCTTATTTATTACTTCCCTTTCTGGGGACCGTCTAATTTCTATATCATTTTACTAACTTGTTAATTCACCCTTGTTTTCCCAAAAATCCAATACTTGTTTCCATTCTTCTTTCCATTTAGTATCTTTCCTATTACGTAATTTATTTGTTAATATATCTAGTTCCATCATATCTAATAACCTATTTTTCCATTCATTTTTAGTTGGGCATTCTTTCACTTTCCTTTTTTTTTTTTGCTATGACTAATCTAGCAGCCATAATCATATAAATTAATATCCTCCAGTATCTATGTCCCTTTTTGTCTTCTGGATCTAGGTCCAGGGGGCATTTCATACCCTCTCCTTAATCTCAAATGGTTGCACCACCAGCCCACAAGTCCCCCATGATTCTGACACCTCCAGATTTTATATCCATAGATGAAAATTCCAGTTCATCACCACACTATAATGGCATTGTTGCCCCACTTCTGGCATTTTCATATCATACCTCTCTTTGACAAGGTTTCTGTCTGGACCAGGCTTGAATATCTTGCAATATTCGATATAGTCAGTACTTTGTATATATCAAGAGATGAATAAGGTGGCAAACAATAAAATTGACAATGCATTTGTTTGTTTGTGTATGTGCTTTCTTTGGGACCATTCACAAGTGAATATAGCGTGTGGTCACAGGCATACATTGTCAAGCCTGTGTTTCACCACCTTATATGGTTGTCAGATTCTGCTTGGGGACAACATGTAGACAGGACAAATTTAGGCGAATGCAGTGTGACTCGTGTGTGTGTGTGTGTGTGTATGTGTGTGAAAGAGAGAGAGATCTGGAAGATGTGCAGGGTGAAATCATACTGGTTGCATTTTGTTCCCTTTTAAACATTTGTAAATATTTTATACTTATTATGTTCCAGCTGGTGTAAACTATGCAAATAGAAAAATTATTATCCAAGATCAATATACTACAGTAGAAACTGAAAATCATACCTAGTTACAAAACAGAGAGAAAGGTAAAGAATAGTGATAGCTTCTTTTGGGTGCATTTTATATTGGTTGTGAACATACACAGACACACAATCTCTCCTATGAAAAGATTATAACAGTAGAATAACAGTATATTGGTATCCAAACTGATCAAAGTGGAAACTGCTACTCCACTTCTTTTTATAAAGAAGCTTACTCCTATTATTTCTTTGCCAATAAAATTTATTTTCCATTTCTTTTCTGCCAATATATTCTAAAATAAGCTTGTCTGCTTTTGTACTTACTATCTGTCACTGACCAAATTATTCACTGTGGTGAGTCTGGATTAAATCTGCCAACACTTATCTTCTGTTTGCAACTTTCCATATTTTTTCCTCCTACAGCCAAGACTGAGAAGTCAACAGGGAGAAGAACAAAAGAAGAGTGTAATCCAGCAGCTTGTTGCCAAACACAGCTGGATTTTTTTAAAAAAACCTAAGAGCCGGGCAAGAGAAGGAAGACTCCTCTTGTTTGTATTTTAGCAGCCAGTCTGAAGCAAAGGAAAGGTGGTACCCTGCTCCCACGCTTCTATACACAGAGGTTGACTGGACTGGCAACTGAGACTTACTTCATGAATAGTGAAAGAACCAAATCTTCTACTTCACTTGAGAGCAGCAGATAACCTTAGGCCATGCCAACTGTGAGATTCTGGAAACTGTAGTTCAAATAAATAATTTTTCCAAGCTCTGTATAGAGCACACAGTTCTGGCCTGCAAAAGTAGGGAGATAGCTTTCTCAACACCACCCACTGTTCATGTTTTCTACCAGAGTTTGGTATTCTTCTGCCTTGCCAGTGAAAGATTTCATTTAACCATGATGACAAATAGGAATTGATACATGTATGAATATATTAAATCTCCTTTTTAATCATCTGAGCCAGTGGCCATCAACATATCCTCCAGCAGCAAACCACACAAGAGTTAGTTAGCTAGTTAGACTACATTAACTTTTCTCTCATGGCTATATTATCAAATATCTTCTGCAAAGAATATACAGCATATCTAAGGAATTCATTTAGTGTATATAGAAAATAGAATGGAATCCACTGATAGGGCTCTTGTGGATTTTTAGTAGATCAACAAGGTTATGAGATCAGGAGAAGTTCTGAAACCCAACTTTTTTGACAATAGGAATAACAAAATGATGAACACACACACACACATTTATACTGAAATGAAGAAATATTAAAATAACCCAAAGTGATTTTTTTTAATAATGTGGAAAGACTGTGAGCTCATTTCAATTCTGATACTCAAAACAAATTCATAGGCCTAAATTTTAATTGGCATTGGCTGGTGATCTTGGAATTCTATTTAAAAAGAAAGTAGATCCTTCAAGTCTGCTTGTCACACTTTATTTTGAAACAATATCACTCCCTCCTGACTAGTTTCCTAATTTTGCTGTTTTTATATTTTGGTAAGCAAACAAACCCTGTTTGTTTTAATGTTTTAAAATGTATTTCTCAGATTATTAGTCTTTTTTTTTGTGCTTCTCTTGCCATTTGCATTTATTGCAAATGTAACCTGCATTTGTTTAGCAGCATTTCTAATCCCCCATTATTTTTACATGTTTAAAGGACATCTTCCTGCTTATTATAACTTTGTTGACTTGACTTGCTCCTGTGGACACACAAAGCTCAATCCGTTTCTTCCTAGTGGGAACAGATTAAATCAGGTATTATTTTACCACATTTTATTGGGCTCTACTCCATCCTTCCACCGTCTGAGCTCCATCTTTGCCCCAGGGGTGGTGATGACTGCCCAGGGGCAGAATGGGAGAAAAGTGCTGTATTGTGATGATTGCAGGGCTCTAAGACAGGGGCAAGATGAGATATATTGCCCATGTAGACAAGCCCTGTCAGGAGTGTAAGCCTAGTCAAAAAATAGCATGTAGATATGGGAGGTTTAACACATCTCTCCCCAGCCATGTTGTTAAGAAAATATCCTCCCTGCAATTAGACAAAAAGAACAAAGTTTCCCTTTATTCCTATTACTAACTTTAAAAATTAGGCAATGAAGTTGCTAATTATGCAGTTAGCAAAACCTCTCATTTCAGCCTCACATCAACTCCTGGACACTACCCATAGGACTAAATGCATTTCCTCTCTCTACTCATTCCTACCAAAAATCTTTTCCAAGGCACTGTTTTTTTCTTTTTCCTCCCTCATCTGTAGAAGTTTTGTCACTTTGTTACCATTTGAACTAATGTACATTTTCGTATTCAATGTGACAAAGCAACATTTTATCTCAAATTCCTTTGAATTTTTTGTCAGTTAAGTGGAGTTATGATTAATTTTTTCCCCAGAAGGAATGAAAGGTTTCTTCCCTTAATTTCCATCAGACTCCCAGAAGCAGTAAGGATAAGCACAATATTAAGATTCATGACTTTGCCCATAAAGGAACTGTAGATATGTAAAACTGGAGAAAAGCTCTCATCATGACAAATCTCCTAGACTAAGTTTAGGATTTTAGATGGGTCTCTGTGGCAATTTATGTATTAGCTGACCCCACAGAGATAATGAAAGTTTGCATGCCAGTACATTTGCAGTCACAAAACATGTTGTCTTTAGCAAAAAGTGTCACTGCCACCTCAAAAGACTCTTGAATAAATATGGATGCAAAACAGTTTGATTGACCTTGATTTTTCTAGAGTAAACTTCCCAAGAGAGTTCATAAGATTTAACAAAAGAATGTGAATGTGGCTGGTTTTCCAAGTAACAGAGTGAACAGAAGGTATTAACAGAACATTACTTCATTCATAATTGTTTCATTAATGAAGCCTCCACAAAGAACAATAGATGATCAATGGATGAACAGATAAGATGATAGATGGACAGAAATGCTGACCAAAAGAAGCAGGAAGATTATTAACATTATGTACTTGTTAAGAATTCAAAAGAACATGTTGATTGTGCTTCCATTCTGAGTACTTGGTTTAGATGAAATTCAGGGATATGAATTTTCATACCTCCCATTAATTTCCATTGAAAAGACAAAACAGTCAAACTTTGTTTGTTGCCACAGACAAATGCCTGGAATCTGGAGGTGTGACATCCTGTACAAAGGGAATTAAGCCTGAAACAATGCAGATTTGAGAACAAATATATTAATATGCAATAATACATATCAAAATCAAAGCTATCCCCTGCCATAAAACACACACACACACACACAGGGCCAAAATGGAGAAGAAGACAGAAGGGGAAGAGAGAAGGGCTCCCATTTTTTCTTTTTAAAACTACTGTTAAAACAACATTGAGAATGGCATCAGCCTCATCTACACATGCCAGGATACCCTGGCTCCCCACCAGCATATACTGGCCATGTATGAGGCCCATTATTCCCTCATTTCCCTCCACAAAATTGGAGGAAGTCCTGATGGGCACTCTGTCCTGTCAGTGCAGCCACCAGCACCACCATTTCCCTCGCTGTCTTGGAAGGCAGAAAGGGGGCCCGCAAGATATGATCAAGGCTCCCTGCATGTGACCAGCCTTGGACACATACTTCAGAACTTCTTCCTGCCTTCTGGAAGAGCAAGGCAGACAGGTAGCTGCAGTGAGGGCCAGACTGTCAGGACAGGATCCTGCAATCTCTCAGGGCCCAATCCATTTCCTCTCAGTGAAAATTGAATAAACCAGGTATTGTTCTAAAATGCTGTATCAGGCCCTACATCGCTTTCGTCCCATCTCAGCCCCATATCTGCCTCGGGGTTGGTGAGGACTGCCCAGAAGCAGAATGGGGCAAATACCCTGTGTTGCATGGTCTGCAGGGCTCTGAGATGGGGGCAAGTTGGAGTATATTGCCCATCTACACAAGTCCGCCCGCCCACTCACTCACTCAGATGAGCAACATTAGATAAGGAAGTGCAGGATTGGGGTGAGAAAAGAATGGGAAAGGAAGATTTAAAGTAGGGTACTGATATGATGAAGTGATGAGAAATGCACAGTCTAGTAAACACAAAACTGCCTGCCAACTCACACAAAGCTTTTTTAAAAATGTTTTTGTTGCTAAGAAAGAACTAGCAAAAAACATAAAAATACTTGTGCCACCTTCCATTTAAACACTTTGAAGAATGCTGGTTAGATTGTTATCCCAGATAATCAATGGACAAAGCCTCCTCTCCCTCCTGGTGTTTTCCTACCTTTTGCAACATTTTTGAGACCCAGTATCTAACATTCATTCAATGCAGTTTGATGTATGAATTACTAGATAAATCTGAATCACTTTGGACTGATCTGATCCAATTTTTCCCCAGTCTGGGTCAATCCAGTCTAAGCTGGTCCAAACTGGCTTGATTTGGTAATTAGGCATATCAGTGGAACAGCCCTATTAAGTCTCCTTCCCATTACTCATTCTCTCACTTGGTTAATTTCAACCCAAAGGCTGGGAACCCCAAATTTAGTTGTGAGGGAAAGCCAATAAACTTAGGGATGTTAATATTCTAAATTTTTGTTGTCAGTGGCATGTATGAATAAGTTTACTATTTTCTTGCCACTGGCAGAAAGTGCTTGACAGTATCTGAAGACTGTCTATCATTTAGGACTTATTTAGAAAAAAGAAGCAAACCAAAAATATCCCCACACAATTTATGGCTTATTTTGTGCAGAAAATGGCATTTTCTGTGCAGAATTCCATTCCCTTTCTGGTGTTGCACTCCAATTTGGGGACACCATTTTCAGAGAGAACCAGAAAGGATGGAGATATGTAAGTGGCTTTATATTCTGTCATCCAACATGTTGAAGAGAAGCCAAGACTATTTAAACCTGGTCCTCTTCCTGTCCAGGTTTCTTTCTCAGCAACAGCTCCCCTTCCACCACCACCACTCCGATTCTGTACAAGATTAGCTGGTTGTTCTAGGAGGCTGGGTAGGAATTTTTGGCTCATTTGTGTTTTGCACTTGTGTCTCCCCACACCCTGCCCCATTCTACACAGGTTTATCAGTGGTTGGCTAAAGTTGTATTAGGTGCTGTTCTGCTTGTAAATAGTTTAATTGGTCATAATTTGGCAGGGATGTGTGGGTGGTTGAGACTAGGAACATGTTGGTGTGTTCCTGGAGGCTCCTTTTCAGAGACTGCCCAGGCCACAGCCCTGCACTCTAGGGCTATGGGACTCATTGTGTAGGATATGGCTGGATCTTTATGGTCAATCACCAACAGCCTCCCAGGGCTTTGAGGCACTGGAAGGGGGTGCTTCTTGGAAGACCATTCTCCACACTTTATGTGTGGCTAGAGAAGAGGAATAGAATCATAGAATCATAGAATCATAGAATTGCAGAGTTGGAAGAGACCACGAGGGCCATCCAGTCCAACCCCCTGCCACGCAGGAAATCTTGATCAAAGCATCCCCGACAGATGGCCATCCAGCCTCTGTTTAAAGACCTCCAAGGAAGGAGACCCCACCACGCTCCGAGGGAGTGCGTTCCACTGCCGAACAGCTCTTACTGTCACTCCTTTTCCTAGACTGGGAATATTGATCCTAATCTGACAGGCTTTAGGCCTTTAGTTTGAGGAAGGTTGCCACCAAACATTAGTTTCCCTCTGCTGATCATTCTCACTGGATTTAATAAACTGTGGACCTAGTTTAACCAAATTTGTATCTGCCTCTTTGTTTCCTGTCTGTCTCTGCAAAACATTATTTTCTGTCCAGAAATGTCATATTTTATATAGCAAATTTACAAGCAAACATGTCATTTTTTTCTACACCCCAACCCATATCCTTTTTGTTTGTTTGTTTTCACACAGACTAACTTCTTAATTGCAAAAATTCTTATGTCCTGGATTCTCCTTGTCACTCAGGTTAAGCTTTAGATATAGTTCCGGCCCCTGAACCATACTGGGAGCATTTGTGCAACCATATTATTTCCTAACACTCGGGAAGCACCCCCCTTTGTTTTTGTCTACTTCAAATATTTTCAAATATCCTGTCCATCCCTAAGTAAAATAGCCTTCTGATTGCTTGGTGTTGGGGAAAGAAACATTTAGAATTTTAAGAGAAGGCTAAAGGAAGTCTCTAGTCCTGGGGAAAGAGACAGCCAGAGCTTCTGGAACTAGGGAACTATCTGACAGTACTAAAGCAAGGATAGTAAGAAGCTGCTTAGATGAGGGACCTGGATAAAATAGGAGAAAGTTATATCTTTGTATTATCCAATAAAATGTGGGATTGTCAGATGTTGACAGGCAACTTGAAGGCACATATACACACACATATTGCTTATATGGTTGTGTGTGTTTTCAGATTTTTTAAAAAAATGTTTCACTATGGTCATTCACTATGTATATTCACTAATGTTTTCTTCAGTAAATTTTAAACGTTCTTTCTGAAATGTTGCAGCATTTTCCCCTGGTTCCCTGCCTTGTGTCTGATAGATATCTCACACTAAAAGCCATCTCACACAACCTCAAGTAGATACCTGAGACCTAGGCCTTGTCTATACTGGCCAGAATACTCCACTTTTCAGCTCAAGTATTCTTCCCCCAGAGCTGGCCCGTTTCCCCACTGTTACCAAGAGAAAATGGACAGAAGTCTGCTTGCACATGCCAGCCTGTATCAGCAGGTACCTCTGCTGCTGTCACATATCACACTCTCCGAAGCCAGGAATGGTCACATGAAGGGGGCCTTGATCATATGCTGGGTGCTTCCTTCCCAGCTTCAGAGCAGCACCAGTGGTGCCGGTGGCGGCCAGCTACAGAGGCCAGCATGCAGGTCTGGACCCCTGCATGCCCATGCTGGACCCATCTGGGTTTTCTCACACAACATGGGTGTTTATTTAAAACATTTTAAATTGGCTTTATCCTGATTTTCCTCCAGCTTTGCCTCATCTGTAATTAGGCTCTGCTCAGAGGCACATCAGGGCAAGAGCATTGTTTGCATTGTTTGGACTGTAGGGCTCCAAGATGAGGGAGAAGCTGTGGTAAACTGCCCATCTAGACAAGCCCCTAGGCAGTTTGAAGGCTTCTTTGAAGGGGTCAAAGAAATAAGGACTCCACTTAATGGCAGCAGAAAGGGTTGCAGGAAAAGAAGAGCAAGGGAGTGGAGGCTATTTTCCCCATTTTTTTCTTCCACAGAAGTGAGAGGGTATTTCCAATCCATGTCACTTTCTGGCAAAAGTCAAGAAAGTATGAAAGTGTGTGTCTGTGTCCATCCACACCACATAGCTTCATATCACTTTAATTGTCATGGCCTATGGGATCTTGGCTTGTAGCTTGATGAGGTCCTTACAACTGCCGACTAGAGGATTTTAATGTTATAGTTCAAGGGAGTGCTTTAGAGTATTCTAAATCCCTCACCAGACTACAAATCTGAGGAGTCCATAGGATGGAACTATGGAAATTTAAATGGAATCAAAGTTAAAATTGTGCTGTGTGGATGCTCCCTGAATTTCCCTGGCATTTTAGTTACTTTCTTAGTAACTAATGTAGAGATATGTATTTGGATAGAAATTTTAAAATTAAATTTGGGCTTCTGTGCAAATTTTTAAAAGGCAGGTCAGTGTGAAAATGTGGGGGGATAGACTAACAGGAGAAAGTAGAAGTGAACATGATCAGCAATAAACTGATTTATCTCCCCACCTCATGAACTAAAAGAGAAAATGTGTGGCTGTGTATAACCAATTGAACCTGTCTATTCGTTGCCCATTTTGGCTTCTGAGTGTCATCATCTGCCTCTCCTGAACAAAGTACAAAGCTGAAGTATAGCAAAGAAACTTCAAAGTCATTATTAATCAAATGATTACAAAACTACTTCAGCTGGCAGTAGAATATAAAATGAAAGAGAAGACAGATATGACAGGAAGCCTAAAGCTCTTTCCTTACACAATCAAGGTTTCTGAAGCCTCTGGGTTGTAGATTTCTGACCAGTGAAAGAATCATGCTAGAACTTGACAAGTCATTCATTATAATAGAATGGTCTATTAACATGTCTCCTTTTCCCAAGGTTACTGAATGAGTGAGTGAATGAGTGAATGAATGAATCCTTAGACCTTCCTGTGTGAAAATGGGAAAGCAGCACCAAGGATATCTATTTAATTAGGGTTTTATTTAAAAAATTACTACCCTCTCTTTCACTGGTATGGTCTACAAGGTAGCTTACAAATCATCATGTATAAGAATACTGTAATAAGAATCAAAATTTGACTATAGAAACTGCACTACTTAACCAAGGGATGTGAATGAAATGTCTGGGTTAGGAGAAAAGTTCTTTTACTTGGATCTCAGATGGGTGCGCATGTGATTAGATAACAAAAAGGGGTTCCACTTTTGGAGCACCATTGTCTCTGGGGAGTCTTTGGAAGTATTGATGTGTAAGAAATCCATGTCCAGGTAGAGGTCTTGTGAACTTGTCTTGGCCTGCTCTTGATGGAGTGTCCATAGGGTGGATACTATTCATGCTCTGGAATCCTAATACTGACAGACAGACACATTTGAAAAGAACTTGCACATGGAGTGCATAGGGGACAAAATCATATAGCTCAGATGTGTACAAAGGTGAGAATCCTTTTGAAACACTAAGTTAGTACAAAAATGTTTCACAAGTAGTTGTACCTTTTAGGAGGCTGAATACATCTGGTCCCTGGTTCAGTTCCACAAGCATACACAGCCCTTTTTCTCACTTCTGAATGGGTGGTTAGAGAAGTAATTGAATTCTTCTCTAACGAATTCTGGATGAATTCTGAAAGTAAATTCAAAGCCTGGGACAAGCTGAACTTATGACTGGAAAAATTCATCAAAGGTTGACATGAACCAAATTTAAGAAAGGGGTCTAAAATTAACAGAAAAATTGTACAGAACTTCTGGTGGTGAGGACGACGGACAAGGCTGAGCTTCGGGTGAGCTCCTGAAGCAAAACTGCTTGGTGTGGAAGAGAGTCCTCAAAAGAGAAAAAATTTGAGGAATGAATTCTGCCTGTGATAACAGGCAGTCAGAGGGGAGTCAATTAAAAGCTCATTGCCAGCCCAGGATAGTGAGAAATAAACAACGAAGGAGGAGGAGAAAAGGGACTGAGGGAGCTGTGAGTCTGCCATGACAGCACTAAACTGCTGTCAAGGAGACTAATAACATCATCACCACTTTTAATTGGAACTTTTAATTTGTAAGAGTATCGGTAAAGATTTCTTCTTTCTGCTGGTGTGAGGTGAACACCAGGTAGAAAAGTTTTGTTTTCCATTGGAGTATTATTAACACGGGGAGTGAAGACACTGATTTTGGCTCCCAACAGCTGGTATTGAAAGAGCTGAGAAGAATCAGCGGAGGGAAAGCGAGAGCGTGAGTAATTGTATCACCTACAGATGAAGTGAAAAGAAAGGGGAAAATAAGTTAAGAGGGAAAGGGTTGAGAATTGACAAGAGTGGAAAAGAGAGTAAAGAGAGTAAAAAGAGAAAGAGAAACAGAGAGAGAAGAAGAGAGAAGAGGAATATCCATAAAGTGAAAGTTAATGCGAATATAGGAAGCTGAAAGTTGGAAGGCGAAAGTTGAAAGGACTCAAAAGGACTTTAAAACGGAATACAGTGGGAGCGGAGTGAAGCAGCGATGAGAGGAAAGAAGGCTGGTGGCCAATAATGGATTTTGGAAGACTGTAGAAGACAGAAGGAAGGAAAGAAGGAGAGAAAGAGAAGGAGAAGAAAATAGAAAGGAGAGAAGGGCGTGAAGTAGCAAGATAAAGGTTGGAGCATGGGAAGTGGTGGAACTGAAGCTAGACGTGGGAAACTTTGAAGGCACTGAGTTTAAAAACAGACAGTGTCTGGTTTAAAGATTGAAGAAGCAACGGAGAATGGAGGAAGGAGATTTGGAAGCAAGTGAAGGACAAAAAAGAGTAAGATATAAGGGGGAAACTGTATTATTATATAATTATATAAATTGTGAAACTATAATTGTCAATTATAATTTTTAGCTAATTAATTATAGATACAATTAATTATAGATATAATAGTTAATTGATTGTAGATATAACTGCTAATTGCCAATCATCTATATGCAATGGTATACAAACATTTGATAATCTTGAAGACGGTATTGTATGGCTAATTGATTGTAATTAATTAATTAATTAATTAAGCGAAGGACTAATATTTTTAGATTTGGGAGGAATTTGGAGGAACTGAATAGAAGATTTAAGTTATATTAAAGTAAATGGTAATGGAAAATTAAATTGAAATAGTAGAGTTGGTAATAATTGTATTGTTTATTTGATAAGTGCATATGTTCAGAGGATTAAGTGGTGTAGGTAAATAGAGTATATACATTGATGGATTATAATTGCTGATGAATTGTTGTTTGTTTTTGCTTAACCACTGATTATTGATTGATCAATTATTTTTAATTAAGTGTTGGTAATTCATTGAGTATGGATAGATTGGTAATTGATTTGTTAGAAGCTGTGTATTAACTTGCAAATATAAAGAGATTGATCATACATAAAGAGATTGAGATTTTGAAGTCGAAGATCAAAATTTAGGAGAAATTAGAAGGAAGTGAAAAAAGAGAGACAGAAGGTTGTGGAACCAAGAAAATAGGGAAAAATAGACATGAAAGAAAAGGGATATTATATATATATATATATATATATATATATATATAGAAAGAGAGAGGAGGGGGAAAGATAATAATAGAATGCCTACTACTAGGAAGAATCTGGCCCAACAACAACAAGCACAAAGCCAGACCATGAGAAGATCTTCATTGGACATGACAGCAAAGATTACGGATATCAATCAGCTACTTTTAAGTGAATTTGAGAAATTGAAAACAGAATTGAAATCTGAGCTGAAAGAGTTAAAAAGCAAAATAAGATCAGATATACAAAAACAATTGGATAACTTTGGGTCGCAGCTAGAAACAGCGACTAAGGATATAACTAAAATTAGCATAGAGCTACAAGCATTACAGGAGAAGACACGGGGATTAGAGAAGAAGACAAAAAAATTGGAGGTGCAAATTGAATTGGAAAACAATAAAAAATTAGTACAAGAAATAAGATATAGATCTAAGTGTGTGAAAATAAGGGGGCTCCCTGAACAACCAAATGAGGATTTGGCTACCAGGATAATTCCTTAGTTAGCAAGATTCATAGACTGGGAGCCAGATCAGCTGGACCTGGAGGTGGATAAGCTCTATCGAATAGATTCCTGGGTAGCTAGTAAAAATAAGTTACCCAGAGATATCACAATCTACTTTGTTAGAGAGAGAGTCAAGGAGACAGTCTTGCAAAGGAATTTTGAACAAGCTTTGAGAATAGAAGAAAGGGAAGTTAAAATACTTAAAGATATCCCGACTCAATTAGTAAAAAGGTGTAGACAATATGGATTTTTAACAACAGTGTTAAGGGAGAAAAATATACCCTACAAATGGAATAAATTAGAAGGTTTAAACTTGACGTATAAATATAAAAAATACTGGATAAAGACATTAAATAATGCAAAAGAATTCTTGGAGAAGTTAAGAGGAGAGAACGGAGAGAAGACTAATGAGGGAAAGGCAGGGAAAATTATAAGAGTGATAAAGAAGCAGAGAAAAAGGATTATAAGGATTATAAGGGAAATAAACAGAGTGTTGAAGAGATTAGGAAAAGGATAGAAGATAAAGTGGCAAGACAGGAAAGAGATAGAAGGAAGATAGAAAGTGAAGTTAGAACGGGACTGGAACAAGCAGTAGAAGAAGTAATACAGTTAGATAAGGAAGGAAATATAGAAATAGAGAATAGATTTATAGCAAAGGAAGAAGAGATGGAAATGGAAGCTAGATTGGATTCGGATGTAGAAGACAAAGACGAAGAGGAGGAAGAAGGATCAACAGAAGGGGAGAAGGAGATAGAGGAACAGATAGAAGTAGAGGAGGAGGAAATACTAGAAGGGGCAGTAGGAGGTATATTGGAATTAGTGACAATATATTGACTTGTATTGTAAACAGTCTGGAATAGATGAAATGCTTAATAAAATAATATCATGGAATATTAGAGGTCTAAATTCACCCCCAAAAAAGGAAAGTAGTCTTCCACTATTTAGAAAAGCAAAGGCTAGATATTATCTTTCTCCAAGAGACAAATATAACAGGAGGGGATATTAATCTAATAAAAAATGGCAAGCTGGGGAAATTATATGCGATGGAATTTACTAAAAAAAGCAGGAGTAGCTTTTTATATAAATACAAAATATGACTCGAAAGAAGTATTCAAAGATGATAAAGGTTCATACCTAGGTGTTGAGGTTAGAATAGGAGAAAAGAAAATACACTTGGTTGGAATATATGGACTGCAAAATAAAAAGAAACAATACATACAGGAAATTTATAATAGATTAATGGAATATAACTTTGAATACTTAATATTGATGTGAGATTGGAATACAGTTTTAGACTCAAAAGTGGATAAATCGGTGCTGATAGGGAAACAATGAAGTTTAAAAGAGGGGAAAACACCAATGATAATGAAAGAGATGATGGAAGAACAATGCTTAATAGATGTATAGAGGCATTTTCATGGGAATGAAAGGGATTATACTTACTATTCAGATAGGCACGATGTGTGGTCCATAATAGACTACTTTATTGTGTCAAAGAGTCTGCTTGGAAGCATTAAAGAGGTAGAAATACAACAAAAAGTAATATCAGACCACTGTCCGATAGAATTAGTGCTAGGTGGACCTAAACCACAACATAGATGGAGGATGAAAGAACTACTTCTTAAAAAAGATGAAATTGTAGAAAAAATAAGGAAAGAAATTAAAAACTATTATAGACAAAGGAACGGCAACAGAAATGGTATGGGATGCCGGTAAAGCGGTAATCAGAGGACATATGATGCAAAAATAGATAGAAATGAAGAGAGTAAAGAAAAATAAGAGTAAAGAAATACTAGGAAGTATAGCAGAAAAGGAGAAAGAGTTGAAGAGGAGGGGAAGGAATGAGAAAATAAAAGAAGAGTTAAATATATCGAAGAAGCAATTAAACACTGAATGGGTAGAAGAGATAGGTAAGCAATTGAAATATACCCATTTAAGATTTTTTGAACAGGCCAAATAGACCAATAAAAGTGGCAAATGGCTGGCCTATAGATTGCGGAAGGAAAAAGAAAAGAGAGTGATAACAGAGATTAGGATGAATGATAAACGTTATACTAAGAAAAAGGAAATTAAAGAAATATTTTACAAATACTTTAGCAACACACTTGAAGAAAAAGGGAGAGAGGTAGAAACTACTAAGAAGATTGAGGAATTTTTGAAAAATGAGAAGGTGCCCAGAATAACAGAAGATCAAAGAGAAGAATTAAATAGGCAAATTACAGTCCGAGAGATAAGAGATGCAATCAAAAGGCTGAAACCTGGTAAGGCACCAGGTCCAGACGGATTCTCTGCTATATATTATAAGCGCATTGCAGATGAATTAACCATGCCACTTTATAATTTATTTAATGAGATAAACACTAAGGGGTGTCCAAAATCATGGCAAAATGCGGATATCTCCTTAATTTTAAAGGAAGATAAAGATCCATTGCTAGTAACTAGTTACTGACCCATCTCCTTGTTAATGTAGATTATAAGATCTTCACTAGTATTATCACAGAAAGATTAAAAAAAAGTATTGGTAAACTGGATTCAGAGTGACCAGAATGGTTTTTTTACTGAATAGATATATAAAAAATAATATAAGAACATTGTTGGATAGAATTGAATTATACAACAAACAGAATGAAAAAAAAAATTGGCGATAATACTAGTGGATACAGAAAAAGCATTTGACAGAGTGACATGGGAGTTTATGTTTAAAGTGATGGAGGAGATGGAGGTAGGAAATAAATTTTTAAGCTGGGTCAAAAATATATACAATCGACAAGAAGCTCAGATAATTATAAATGGGGAAAGGACTAAAACTTGTAAAATAAATAAGGGAACAAGACAAGGCTGCCTGCTTTCACCGCTCTTATTTATAATGACATTAGAGATTCTTAATAGAAAAAGTGAAAGTTCAAAAAAGTGAATTTAAATATAAGGCCTTTGTGGATGACCTTGTCTTTTTCTTGGATAACCTGAAGGAGAGCATTAATAAATTAGTGTGAAAGATTGAGGAATATGGGAGACTAGCTGGATTTAAAATCAACAAAGAAAAATAATAGTAATAACTAAAAATATGTCTAAGAATGAAGAGGATGAATTAGTGAAAATATCGAATTTCAAGATGGGAAAGAAGGGAAGATATTTAGGGATAAATATAACAAATAGAAATATAGATTTATACAAGAACAATTATATTAAAGGATGGAGAGAAATTAAAGAAGACCTGAAGAGATGGACAAAATTAAGGCTATCTCTGCTAGGAAGAATTGCAACGGTAAACATGAATATACTCACAAGAGTGATGTATTTATTTCAAAATATACCCATTTTGTCAACATCATTGGTATTTAAAGAATGGAACAAAGACTTGGCCAAATTTATCTGGGCTGGGAGAAAGCCAAGGATCAAGAGGCAAATATTAGTGGAATCAAAGGAAAAGGGCGGATTGGGACTTCCAGATTTGAATTATATTACAATGCTAGTTGTTTAACTTGGATCTTGGAATGAATACATTTAAAAGATAAGAGACTGCTTTGGTTAGAATGGTTTAATTTAAGATATGGGTTTCATGCCTATATGTGGTATAAGAAAGAGGCGGTACACAAAGAGTTTGGGCATCACTTTGTTAGCAAAGCATTATGGCGAATTTGGGAGAAATATAAAAGGTGGTTCTACTCAAAAATACCAACATGGGTTTCTACCCATGAAGCGTTCTATCAAAGGGAAAGTTTGTTCAAAGGAGAATGGTTAACTTATGAGGGAATACTAAAGAAAGATGGTGTGGAATATAAAATGAAGACACAGGAAGAATTAAGGAACAATGTAATAGAGTGCCATTGGTTCCTGTGTAGACAACTAATGGAAAAAATTTAAAATGGATGTGAAATTAGAAGGGATAAAAAGGGAACAAACAGAATTTGATCAGATATTGAATGATAAAGGGAAAAAGAAAGCAATTTCAAGAATATATAAACTTCTATTAAAATTTAGCCAAGGAAAGGAAGTGATAAAGAACTACATGGTGAAGTGGGCACAGTTTATAGGTCACGAGATACAAGTAGACTCGTGGGAAGCAGCATGGAGTAAAAATATAAAATTTACTAAAAGTAACAACCTGAAAGAAAATTATTATAAGATAATGAATCTATGGTATATGACACCTGAAAAGCTGAATAAAATATATTAAAATCTATCCAATAATTGTTGGAAATGTGGCAACTCAAAGGGTACATATTACCACGTTTGGTGGAAATGTAAATTTAAAAAAAAAATTGGGGAAGGTTCACAGATTAATAAAGAGGACATTAGAGATTGAATACCCATTACAACCGGAGATATATCTATTAAACATGCTGCATAACGTGGAATGGAGGAATAAGGAAAAAATACAAAAAGGTATTATTATATGCAATTACTGCTGTCAGACTGGTAATTGCAAAAAAATGGAAAGGAAAGAAAATTCCCACTATAGAGGATTGGATAGAGAAGCTCTTTGAAATGTATGAGACGGACAAATTATCCGTCATAATAGACGAGGAAAAAACACTAAAGCATTTACAAGACTGGGGAAAAAATGTGTAAATTATGGGAAGAATATTGGGGAAACAATTGGATGTTGTAAGTGAGTAATAATTGAAGGAAGAACTAATTAATAAGAACTAATTAATGGAGATTAATGGGAAACAAATGAACTAAGAGAAAATTTAGTATGTATTAGATGGTGAGGGAGTTTAATTGAAGTTATAAATATCCAACAGGAAGACGAAATGATGCAAGTTGACTAGATGTTTATGTTTTGATTGTATTTGTTATGATTTATGTTATACGTTATATGTTATATGTTATATGTCATGTATTTGTTTGTTTTATATATCATGGAAAGTTTAAATAAAGATAATAATAATAAAAAAAAATTAACAGAAAAAATGAAAAGGGCAAGTTTGTCCATCCTTGACCACCAAGTACAGCTCACTTCTTGCTGTATGCCTTTTCAAGTTGTTTCTGACTTATGGTGACCCTAAGGTGACCCTATTGTAGGGTTTTCTTGACAAGATTTGTTCAGAGGGGGCTTGCCTTTGCCTTCCTTGGAGGCTGAGAGAGTGTGACTTGCCCAAGGTCACCCAGTAGCTTTCCATGGCTGAGCAGGGATTCAAACCATGGTCTCTAGAGTTGTAGTCCAGTGTTCAAACCACTACAGGTCACTGGCTCTCTACAGGTCAGTATGTGGACATTTGTGCTGGACTACATTGCAGTTTGCCCACGCAGTCAGAATGATGAGACAGACACACAAAATATATAGAGAAACTAGTGGCTGCTTTATTAACTATTTAATTCTGATCAGCATCATTCTCTCTCAATTTAGTATAGTTTAGTATCATTCACTCTCACTTTAGTATAGTTTTCTGCCATGGCATGATGCCACACAATGAAGTGTGCAAGAGTGGTGAAACAACATCAAAGTCAATCTTGAGATCACAATGCTGGAACTAAATGTCAATATCCTACAAGCAGGCATCTCTTTACAGTGATTTATAGGACTAGACATTACTTCTGCATCTGAGTTATTCTGAATTTGGAAGGAGACAGATAGCTGCTGACAGAATTATTGTGGTATAGTGGAGAACCTTAAATTGGCTTCATTTACTTTTCCCCAGTCCTGCTTGTATCCATGAACCAGAAGAGACAGCTCTGTGTGATCTAGAAGAATATATTGCTACACAATGTTTCAGCAATTGCTATAATTTTGGTGGCATTGAGGTTCATGTGGTTACAGTCCCATGCAGCGAGTTGTGCTTATAATACCAGTTCATCATGTTCATTCAGAAGATCACAGATATTAGTGACCTGAAGGAGGAAAACATGGAGAAAATTCAAAAATACCACTTACATTGGAATTGGCTCTTTGATGAACAATGAAGTGAATCCAATCTAGGTATTATCATAGAACTTAAAAGAGCATGTCAAAAGAGGAGAGAAATCAAAATGTTGGTTTTGATAAGGAAAAAAAAATGAGTCTGTAAGATCTGATGCCTTATCTTAAGCATGTTAACTCAGAAACTAGTTCCATTGGTTTTGCTGGAACTCAGTATCAAGCATACATATATGTGATTGCAGCCTGCAGTGGAATCCTATGCAGACCTAAATCCTAAATAAGTGCATATGATTGTCACTTGTAATCCTTTTAACTAGTAGAAAAATTAACACAAAGTCTTTACTTGATTCATTGGTGGGGAACAGTTTCAATTACTGGATATGACCTAAGGATATCCTTTTCATTTTCAGCAACTTCAATTTTACTGAGTTTCAGTTAACAAGGAATGACAAAGAAAATCTTAAAGATGGCCTTTCCTTCTATCTTCTATCATAAAAGCCTTCCAAATGAATGTTAGTCCATTCAGTATTTGAGAAAATTGCTTGCATTAGAATTGAGACTGCATTACCAGAAGGGAGGCAGAGAGTCTGAATCCAATTTTAAAAGCAAATACCAGATGAAATATATCATTCAGCCTGCAATCCTATACATTCTTACCTGGGAGTAAGTCCCATTTTGCTGAATAGGACCTATGACTGAGTAGATAAGTACAAAATTGTGCTGTAATAAAGTTCATATGCGTACAGTGCAATCAAAACAACCTGTTCTTTATCATTTTGAAGAGAACTACAACAAAATATTAAGGTCACATAAAAAGTATGAATTTCATCTTTATCAATTAAACTTGGAGAGGATTCCCCCCACCCCCATTACTTGCTAAGACTAGATTCTCAGGCTCTGGGGAACTGAAACAATTCATAAATACAAATAAAATGGCAAGATTGCCTTGACTGTTTCAGTCAGATGCAATCAGATTCAAACAGGTACTGCAGCAATACCACTCACAGCAAAAAGATATTAGAGGGAGTTATATGTGTATGTATAATGAAAGTTTTAATAGATGTGGATACAGAGTTGTTTCTGGGAAAAGAATAGCAAGGCTGAATCTAATGTGCCATTTAAAGTGCTTTGACAGAAATGGATGTGTCAGAGTTTGGGATATTTTTTTAAGAGTTTAAGACTTTGTTGAATGAATGCATTTCTTTATTGTGATCATAGACCAGCACAAATTAATAGAAGTACAATATAAGGGAAACAGATTAAAACAAATTTAAAATCCTCCTTTCAAGGTATGTGCCCTCAGTAAACGTAGACAAATTTTATATTAGTAGTCCTCCAAGATCATTGTCGGTGTGATTTTAATTGCGGCTACACAGAATCTAGCTACATTGTATGATATATTAAAATTGATATCTGAGAACAGCAAAGAAGAATAAAAGAGTTGGTAAGACTTTGTTGTTTTCTGTTCAGCTGGCATCAAAGTCATAGAAATGTGCAGTAGGTTAGGGGAATGATGAATGTGGAACATAAAAAGGCAGAATGACTTCAAGATCCAGAATTTCCAATGCTGCCCCCTCCAGTGTTCCAGAGACTCCACCAAAACACTTTTAAGAGCTATGCTCTTGGGAGAAGGAACTGGGAAAGAGCATTCAACCTTGGATGAGTTCTGGACAATATTAGTTCAATAACTTTCCTTCAAAGCACTGGATTGGAACACTCTATTGAAACCAGTCCATCAGATAAGAAAATAGTGATCAAATCACAGATATTTCTATTTCTCCAACATCCCCCCTAGTGTTTTTGCATATATGTAGAGTTTGGGAATATAATGTCTCAGTTTTTGAAGACACACTAAGGAGATTATAAGTCACCCTAAATATAGCAGCACAGGGATGCCAGGAGATCACAAAAGGGCTTCCCTTTCAGACAACATTGTTCACAGGTTGTCATGCTCCTATGCCCCTTCTGTTCTCCTGGTGCTTCTTTTTATTCATGGGCTAAGCCATGATTTGTTCCGTTATTCCATTTCTGTAATGGAACAGGTAAGTGAAAAGGTGCCCCGTTATGCTGCACAATGCCAATGTCACTGGGAGGTCTGTGCCAAACACTTCCAGGTGCGATCAGGAAAAGGGAGGTAGGTGACACACTTTTTTGTATCTTCCCTGGGTTACTTGTGTTTTTTAAAGTGTGTTTTTGTGCTTGGTGTAACTTTTTGATGTTTCTTTTTCTTTTTCTTTTTGAATTTCCCACGTAATCATCCTCTCGGATTTCCATTCCAGGAAGTGAATGCAGCTCCATGAGAGCTGCATTCACTCCTGGGCTGCTGGGGGAGGGAAAGAAGCAGCAAAGGTAGGTCTGAAAACTTTTCATTTTATAGCATTACAGGGATGGAAGTGGGGCAGGAGAGGAGATAGCGAGAAAGGGAAGCTATTTTTGTCCCCATCTGATAATCTCCTAAATCTCTGTCTTCCTCCTTGGGATCTACAGAATACTCCCAAATATCCTCATTCTCGGTGAGAAAGAGTGTCTCAATACTGAGAAACCTCATAAAATAAATTGTCAACTACAGTTAGTGTGCCCCCCCCACACACAATTTTGGCACTTCTTTGAGAAACAAAATATTTACCTATCAGAAGTACATTGGCTTTTGTGAAAAACCTCCATGGGTACTGTTGTGTGCATTCAAATCTTAAAGTGAACCTGTCATGGGCTTCTTGGTGAGATATGTTCAGAGAAGGTTTGGCTTTGCCTTCCTCTGAGGATGAGTGTGGCTAGCCCAAGATCACCCAGTGGGTTTCCATGGCCAAGTAGGGATTTGAATCCTGGTTCCCAGAGCCATAGCCCATCACTCAAACTACTACACCATGCTGGCCCCTTCATGGGTATGTTACAGTATGTGCAAAATATACTCTTTTCTCCAGAAAATAATGTTTTGAACAACCCAAGTCCCTCCCCATCCAAAATAAAAAGTCCAAAAGTGTGAAAAATCATTCAAAAATGCTTTAAAAATTGTCCTAAGCTTTCCCAGTAGGGGGAAAGCTTTGAATATCTTTTAAAAAGAAATTGGCTTCTGTTTGCAGTTCCTCTGTCAGTAGGCAAAGACTTTTAAAAAGAAAATTCCTGTAGACTTTCAAGAACTGAAGACGTTTAAAAGAGGGTGTTTTAAGAGAGTGCTGTACCACCCTGTGCTGTTTTTAAAACTACTTTATTATCATGTAAAAACTGTATATTGAAGAGGCAAGTCAGAATCTCTTCTGTGAATTCTTTCTTGAGATTGGTCTGAAATTCTTTTCTATGTGTTTACCTACTTGCCCCTTCTAGTCCCAGTGACTTTAAACTTGATTCTATTATAATGGCCTGAACTAGCCAATGTCTCATATGCCATCTAGTTTCAACACTTCTTTGTAACAACTATAAGTCTTACATAACCACAGTCAAAAGTAGAATATCTGTCCCTTCACATAGAGCATGGAGAATAAAGAGAAACATAATGAAAGGAGATTGAAGGGATCAGTTAAAAAAATATTGTCACTTCTGTAATTTCCACTAAGGATCATAGAATCATAGAACCATAGAGTTGGAAGAGACCTCAAGAGCCATTCAGTCGAACCCCCTGCCATGCAGGAATACACAATCAAATAATTCTCGACAGATGGCCATCCAGCCTCTGTTTAAAAATCTCCAAAGAAGGAGACTCTACCACACTACAAGGCAGTGTATTCCACTTCTGAACAGCTCAGGATGTTCTGCCTAATGTTTAGGCAGAATCTCTTTTCCTGTAATTTGAACCCATTGATCTGTGTCCTAGTCCCTGGAGCAGCAGAAAACAAGCTTGCCCCATCCTCAGTATGACATCCCTTCAAATATTTAAACATGGCTACTATGTCCCCTCTCAACCTACTCTTCTCCAGACTAAACATGCCCAGCTCCCTAAGCTGCTCCTCATCAGGCATGGCTTCCAGACCACCCACCATCATGGTCGCCCTCCTCTGGACACGTTCCAGCTTGTCAATATCCTTCCTGAATTGTGGTGCCCAGAACTGGACATAGTATTCCAGGTGAGGTCTGACCAAAGCAGAATAGAGTGGCACTATTACTTCCCTTGATCTAGACACTGTACTGCTATTAATGCAGCCTAAAATCACATTGGCTTTTTTAGCTGCTGCATCATACTGCTGACTCATGTTCAGCTTGAGGTCCACTAAGACTCCTAGATCCTTTTTGCATGTACTGCTCTCAAGCCATGTGTCACCCATCCTATATCTGTGCATTTCATTTTTAGTGCCCACGTGTAGTCTCCTACATTTCTCCCATTTGAAATTCATTTTGTTAATATTGGCCCAGCTTTCTAATCTGTTGAGGTCATTTTGAATTCTGATCCTGTCCTTTGGGGTATTAGCTACCCTTCCTAATTTGGTGTCATCTGCAAACTTGATAAGCATACCCTCTATTCCCACAACCAAGTCATTGATAAAGATGTTGAATAGCACTGGGCCCAGGACAGAACCCTGTGGTACCCCGCTGGTCACTTCTCTCCAGGAGAAGAGAAGAAGAGTCATTGGTTAGTGGATAAAAGGAGCTGTGACACAAGAAAAATGCCAAAATCCACATAAGTGTAAACCTTTATTACACCAACCCAAAGTGCACAAAAATGCCTGGAAGTTTTCCAGACTTCTAGAAGTCTTCACAGAGCAAGATGTTACAAAGAGAAGAGGGAAGGAAGTAGAGAAAAACCAATAATGTTGAAGTTATAGGGCTTATGTACATAGGCCAAATACCCTGGCTTGCCCCCATCCCAGAGACATGCAAGGCATTTACCCCAATCTTCACCCAGGCAGTCCTTATGGCCCCTGGGGACAGATAAGGGGCTGGAATGGGGGCAAGATGGGATAGGTCCCTTTACCACATTTTAAATCTGGTTTAATCCAGTACCACCAGATTGGGCCCCAGATGTCTGTGGAAACCCATCCTAGCATGCTGTACCTCACTGCTGCTGCTGCCGGTTGTCCTTACTTACCAGTTGTCCTGTACTTACCAGGTCCAGGTATAGCCAGCTGCCTGGAGCCAGCAAAGAGGCTGCAGAAATGTGCTGGCATTCCTGTGTGGACATCAGCCCATTTTCTTCAGGTCTGGGGAAAGATTGGCTACCTCTGCAGCCAGTATATGCCTGTGGGAAGCTGGCATATTCTGGCTAGTGTAGTGACATTATGATGTGTGTGAGGGATAACATGCAGAAAGCACAACGTCCACACCAAGTCAAGGTCCCTCTTTTCTATTTGTAGCATCTTCCCTAATGAAGAGATCTGGAATTCTTAGAAGTCTGTACAGTATTGCTGTCCAATTTTGGTTGTATTTTAGAATTAATATTTCTTAGAAGTCTGTACAGTATTGCTGTCCAATTTTGGTTGTATTTTAGAATTAATATATCTTGATAGTATTATACATCACTATGAATTATAGCATGTATAAGGGACAAAGATGATGGAGATCTCAGGAACTTCTAGTTGGTGGGGAAACAGCATTGCAAAGATGGTTATGGACACTGTACACTGAAAGAGGATCTAAATATTTCAGAAATAATTTGGGCACGTGGCTGAAATCCAGCATTATTGCTGTACACAAGTCACTCTATCATTTGTCATTTTTGCAGTGTTTTATTTTGCAATGTTAATCAGGGACCTTTCTGAATGGCCAGGGAGTAACCAAAGTCTTTTGACATGTAAAGAGAAGGGAGCCTTCTTCATCTGATACAGAACATTGAGTTTCAGTCATCTTTCAGCAAGCAGTCGTTTCCTTTTTAAAATACCTTGTACCATGAGAGACTGGCAAAATATTTTGGGGAACTAGGCAAAGTGCCTTATGAGATCCTTATTTTACCAACATTCAGACGTATCATTTTTTAAAATGGTTATAGTATTCATCTTTACCAATGATCTGCAGAGACTCTACATATATAATTCTGCAGCTGCAGAAGTGCTTTTTTCAATGCCGTGACTGAATTTATTTGTCTTTCACTTCTGATTATGCAGGCAGTTCAGTCATCTGTAGCATGTTGAGCACAGAGACTTCAGTTAGAATTTCCAAAGCAGTATGTATTGCATTTTCATTCTTATTAACTCCAATTCCTAGTTAATGTTGGTTCTGAGCTATTTAATCTCTTTTTAAGGGCTCTTTGGATCTTGCCAATAAATCTCTCTGTTAGAAAGGTCAGGGCAACAGATCATTAAAAACACCCTCTCAGCTGCTGGGACTTCAAAGAGTTGAATCATTCACACACAGTTTAAAGAAGTAACAAACAGGGTTGCCTTCTAGTTACCTATGGCTATGTTTTGTCCTATAATACGTAAGCAGATTCCATTAATAATTAAAACACAAGAAGACCATTCATGCCTCAAAGCATAACATTCGACTCATAGTCATACTACTCCCATGCTAAGCTTGAAGGAAGATAATTATCAGTGTTAATGTTCAAAGAAAGCTGGTTGGAAGTAAGGTGTTACAAAGTTGGAGGTAAGGTGTTACAAGTAACATTGTTATTTGCAACATTTTGTTTTAGGTGGTAACAAGGACATAAAAGAAGGACATAAAAGAAACAAATGTTTATTTTATAAAGTAACACAACAGTTGGTTACAACATCAAGACAATTTGTATAACAAGTAACTTTTGTGTATTATGTTTCAAAGGCAAAAAAACTTCAGACCATACTTATGAAGTCCAATCCTTACCATATCACATGTTAGACCACTCTCTTTTTATAGACCTCTTCTCTTTACTTTACTTTTTCAATTTTTTTGAGAAAAAGAACAAAAAAATACTGCAAACTAATAAGAATGGGGAAAACTGAATAATGAGAAAAAGTGAGGAACAAGTAATGATTTGTTGTTGTTGTTGCTGCTGCTGCTGCTGCTGTTAAATGCCATCATATCAGCTTTGACTTGTAGTGACCCTATGAATGAGAGAACACCAAGTCACCCTACCATTAACAGCCCTGCTCAAGTCTTACGTACTCAGGACCAAGGCTTCCTTGATTGAGTCTATCCATCTCCAATGTGCCCTTCCTCTTTTCATACTGCATTCTACCTTTGCAAGCATTATTGTCTTTTCTAGTGAGTCATGTCTTCTGATGTGTCCAAAGTACAACAATCTCAGTTTAGTCATCTTGGCTTATTTGGAGAGTTCCAGCTTGATTTGCTCTAGGACCCATTTATTTCTCTTTTTAGCAGTGCATGGTATTCGTAGAAATCTTCCCTGGGGCCACATTTCATACCTATTGATTTTTTACTTATCAGCTTTGTTCACTATCCAATTTTCACAACCATACAATAAAATTGGAAATACGATGATACGGACAACACTAACTTTAGCATTCAGTGATATATATTTTTACACTTCAGGATCTTATCTAATTCCTTCATAAGCTGCCCTTCCAAATCCAAATCTGATTTCTTAATTGCTGTCTCCAGTCTGATTAATTACTGAGCAGAAGTATGGGGAATTTATTTCAATGTCTTCATCATCTACTTTAAAGTTATGTAAATCATTTATGGTCAATATTTTGTTTTTAGAATGGTTCAACTTTAAACCTGCCTTTGCACTTTCTTAATGGCCTTTTCTCAATAGTGGTCTGAAGTCTTTGTTAGTTTCTGCTAGTAGTATTGTCTTAGCTTTGGAGTCTCTACTGGGCCTTGGCTTGCTGCAGCTTCATTGGATGATGTTGGAGTCTAGATGGTTTTCACTAAGGGGGGAGGGGAAGGGAATCCTACCCACTGAAGCAAACTGACCTCTGCTGGAAGGAGGCTTTTGAGAGGCCAGCTCTACTGATCACAGAGTTCTATTCTTTTCTGTCTTAGGTTTCCATTCAGCCAAATGTATTTTGTTTATTTTCTTAGCAAATTGGGACCATGGCAGTGAGGCAAAATTAGAGACTTAACCATATACAATGCCATACAGGCAGGAGGACAATGCTAGCCTACTTGTCCCTGGGGGTGCCACTATGCATTCTCCTGGGTTCTGGAGAATGGTGCAAATGCTCAAACCTCCTTTTACACCTGTTCCTGTACTTGCCCAGCTGGACCGGTAAATGCAGCAGCTCTCTGTGCAGCTCAAATGGGAAACGAAAGCTGTGTAAGGTCCAGGAGGAGATCAGGCAGTGCTGCAGTGGCCATTGTGGCCTGCAAGTGGGACAGCCTACGCCCCAGCAGGGAAGCTTGCTGATGCTGCAGTCCCAGTCACAGAGGCCTGCTGAGGGAAAGAGGAGTTGCCAGTTGAAAAGCTGGGGAGTGCCAGTCCCACATGGCTTACACACCCCTAGTCAACACCAGCATGCAGCATCAGTCCTGGATGCAGCTGTGATTTGTTCTGCCTAGCCAGACTCACCCAGGGGAGTGAGAGTGGGTGAGATGGGCACTAGTTAGAGTCGGGTGTGGGACATCTCAGCTGCACTACATTGAGATGCTCCCATGACAGTGGACACTCCAGACTTGTTCCATGATGCTATGCAGCAGCAACCTGACACAGGCCTTCCTGCAATCCAAGTGGAGCAGCTAGTTCCTGTAGGACAACAGCTGCTCCAGAAGGGTCAGTGGAAGGGTCAGAGTCTGCAAGCTACATACATGAAGACAATGGAAGACCCACCATTTCATTTGGGATCTCAGCAGGCCCAATTTTTGATTGTCAAATGCATGCTCTATAGAGAGACTAGGCCGGATGGCCATAGGGAGAACTGGCAGCACCAAAAGAAGCTGCTGGTTTCCACCAACTGCAGAGCCAAACTCCTGAGCCTGGAAGGTGTCAAGGCAGTGGCTGTGAGTTCTAGTTTTCCCAGTGCGACAACAGATATGCAAGCTCTGGCTGACAGTCCAGAGCCTTTGATGATGGAGGAAGCTGAAGGTTGAAGGAGTCCTTTTGTTCTTAAGTCCCCGAACAAAGCACCACATTCAGAACCTCTGTTTCCTCCTCCCATAAGCCAGGAATCAGAAGAAAGAAAGCAAATATATATATATATATATATATGCTGAAGCTGTGTGAGAAAATCTAAAAGTATTGTGGGAAGGCTGGCTGGAACAGTGACTCCTGGCTCCCCCCTCCAGCTCACTCCCCGCCTTCTTTTGGATGTTAGAGAGTAAGGGGATGCTCCCCCATTCCTCATTCCAATGTAACAGGGAAACACCCCTCCTGTCTGGAGGGAGTTTAAACAGTGGCTGGAGAAAATCACAGCCAACTCTGGGGAGAAGGGATGCCCTTCCCATTGCTTGAAATAATGGAAAGCCACAGCTTCTTGAGAGAGGTGCTTTTTGATCCATTTTCAAACTGATGCCCAGTTCACAACATGCTGCCACCATGTCATGTGTGAGCCAGCCCCCCCCCCCGTGTGCACTTACACCCAGCACATACCTGCAAGGCAAAGCTACCCATGTTACAATACAGTTCAAGAGTTCTTGTGCCTGAGAACTCCTAAAGCTGTTCCTTCTGAGACACAGTTTTGGGAAATACCTCTAGCTTGGGCTCTCCTCAACAGCGCCCCCTTCAGGTATGCTGCCACCACCTGTTGAGTTATTTTTCCACAGTCCAAAAGGAAACTGTGATAACCTGTGGACTCTCAGCCACTGGCTGAGATTACTCCCCTCCTCCCTTCTATCCTGAAGCAGAGAGAGAATGAATGACTGAGCAAGACAGGCACGTGACCCTCAGCTTATTAAAGATAGAAAAAGCTTATTTTATTCAAGCAAGGCTTAATAGGCAATTATCTTGGCACCTTCCATTCCGCCAGGTACATCTCAGAAGTTACAGAACTACTAAAATCATTCAGCCAAAGGAAGGAAATAAACCATAAATTTCCCTAATCGCAAACTGGCTAAAACGTTTCCCTAAAATCTACTCACACATGGTGAAATCAAGTCTTTGTTAATCTCTGAGATGAGGTCCCTCACCTCAGGATTCTTGGTCTCTTTGTTTAGCTTCACCTGTGATGTCATGTGCTCATCTCAGGGCTTCTCACTAAGATCCATGCTATCCCATCTCAGAGCTTCCTTTGTTTAACTCCTTTGTTCAACTCTCTACCTCATGGCTTAGAGGTAGCATTTATAGTCTTTTTGAAATTGCCACACTCAGAGTCTTGATTGCTCAGTTCTCTCTCTGGTGATCTGATATGATTATGATGATGATGATGATGTTCAGGAGGTGTAACATTTGTAGCAGCTAGCTAACCCTAAAGTTAACCTTTTCTGTACCTGATGTTGCTTACAGATACCTGATTGCTGAATTGGGGATAATGGGAGCTGCCATCATCAAAACGTGACTATGCAAAACTCTTATGTACCTAATGGGACAACTCCTATATTCTGAAGAGACAACAGTCCCTCTAGAAGAGGAATGGGCAACCGTAACAAGTTTAGGACCAGTTTTATTGCCCCATGATCCTCCAGGAGCCACATGGACTGCCAAAACAACAACAACAACAAATTAGAAGTGGCTGTAAGTCTACTTCTGATTTGGAATAGCAGGAATATTTTTATATTAAGTCATGCAGATGTGGCCTGCAACAAATTTAAATGCTGCTGGAGACATCCAGGGCAGGAAATTCAGCATCTATTTTTGGCCACAGAAAGTGTAATCAGGAAAGTCTGGAGAAGTTAAGAGCCACAAAACCAGCTCTGGGGAGCATGTATAACCTCAGGGCCTTACTTTGACCACTGCAGAGTAAAGGATGCCCCATTTTTAAAAATTATGTACATGGCATTAGAAAGCTACTTTTTTGGAATACTATCCCCAGATTCCCCAAGCAATATGGCTAGAGTAGGGATTCTGGACATTTTGGTCCAAAACGTAACTTTTCCAGACTATACATTTCATTCTTGAAATAAAGTTGAAACTTTTATGGGTGCAGGAACTCCATATGTTCAGTGGCAAAAAATGTTTACAAGATCATTAAGAGGTTGTCTTTAATGGACAAAATAATCCTCTTAGATAGGGAGATTATGTCTTAATGAGATCCCGCATAATTATTCCATATTTAGAAGGAGGGGGGATCCAACATAAACCCCGAGGGAACAGCCTCTGGGGATTTTCCAATTTTTTTTTTTTAATTCCATGGGGAAAGTGCATGATTGGTCATTAGGACAGGCAATTTAATTTATTTTCATTCCCCCAGAAAAGCAGAAGTAGAAAGCTCATTGGCCAGATGGGAGCAGAGGATGGGGCTTGCTAAAAAGGCAAACACCCTGGAACTGCCATCTTGGATTTTTGCCTTAGCGATCATGAGGCAACAAAACCACCTTTTTCTTTTATTTTTTATGCTTATTTAGTCAGAATATCACACTTTCGCACCTTAGATATGCCTCTTTTTTTGGAAAAAAAAATCCCATTCAGTGGCAGCAACTGGCAAAAATAAAAATGCAAGTTGTGGCCACCATCTTGAATCGCAGGCATGCCTGTTGGGACAGCAAAAGCGGATAGCCTCACATGCTTGAGATTTTGCCAAACACCATTAAGACAAGTTGATCCTGTTTCGAATTTGCATGAGTATGCATCAATCCACATTTTCCCCCTTGTATAGATGGACCCATTAGGATTGGCATATATTTTCAACCTAAACTGTTATTAGATATTAATCTAATACCATAATTCCAGACAAAGAAAATCAGATAGTGTGCCATTTGTTTGATCAGGCTAAAACACAAACATGATGTATTTTCAACATTTATTTATCCACAACTTTCAACAGTTAATATCCATGTGTGAACAAGTTTGTGAACCTTCAGAAAATTTAGTACCTTGTGAAACCCCTTTGAAAACCAATGATTTCAAGTCTCTCTCTCATATCAGTATTGAGGGCTTTTGAAACATTTCAGTTTATAACATTTCTTCAACTCAGTGACAATGAAGGGTTTCCTTTCATGAAAAGCTCTCTTGGCATCCTGCCACAACATATCAATGGGGTTTAGGTCCAGACTTTGACTAGGCCATTCTAAAACATGGAATTTCAGCCATTCTTTGGTAGATCTGTTTGTACGTTCAGGAACAGTGTTGTGCTGCATTCAGTTCAACTTCAGCTTTTGAATGAATGGTCTGAAATTATCCTCTAGAATCTTCTGGTAAAACGTTTTCTTTTTAGACAGCAATAGTTTCCTCCTGGCTATGCTCCTATAAACTGTCCACTCAGTATAGGCTCACTGAGAGGCACCTGGCACAGTCTGGGGATGAACTATCCTAGGAGCAGCCAAAAACAACACAACTGTACAGTAGAAAAAGTACAAAATTAAAGGCTTCAATTTAACAGCTCTGACCCACTTTCGCACACAAAAAGACTTACAGGCAGCAAAGTTCATCCAAAGATATCTGGAAGTCTTTATGTTTAGTTGCAGTATAAACAAACACAGTATATACACAGCAACCTAATTAACAAACGCAACAACAATTTTTGCAACAAACAGTCCTCCATCTATGGCACCAACCCACACACAATGCATCTTGTGCTTGGCTATACAGGAGTTTTTTATTATCAGCCTTCTGCCTAGCCACATCTGTGATCAAACCCACTTCAGCTGTGCTAGTCAGTGGTCTGTTGCTCCAACATTTTTCCTTTTGTACTTAAAGCAATATTACCCTGACATGAACACCATTTCTGTTCAGTCTTTTCCTTATTGTTGAGTCATAAACACATCATTCTAACAATGAACTGGTAGAATCCCAAATCCTTAGAAATATTTTTTAAACACTTTCCAGAATGATAAGCATCAATAGTTGCAGCAGAGGTCCATATAGCATTATATGTTTACAGAATACTTTGTGTTGAACACCTAATTCACAAAATTTTGATCCTTTTATATTGTGGGTTTTTCCAAACTCACATCTGAAGATCCACCTAATTACTTATGCACCTGACTCTGATTATTCCTTTTAACTAAGCTGATGTAAACAGGGGTTTCCTTACTTTAGCACCAACGGTGACACTTAAGCACTCACTGTTTGCCTAAAACATTACTTTATTTCACAAGCTATGAAGTTGATCAACCTAAACATCACTGGGTGGCTGGAAAAGGGCTGATTTAGATATTATGCTGTAACCATGGAATTTCTATTATTATAATTAGGGCTATCAAACTTTTTTTCATCTCTGTACATCAGAATCCTACTGCCCACAACAGACTACTGAGAAGTAAAACTGTGCACTATAAGCCTGAGGCATGCTTTTCTGGGTTCTGTTTACACATGGAAACCAGACCATTTCATCACAGTAGAACTGTTTATCAAATCATCAAGTTATATGTGAAACAATGGTGTTTCCAAGCCAATTTCAGCTTTCTTGGCCCAAGGTCAGAAGGTTATTATGAAGCATATTTCCTGCAAAATAAATGAATAATTTGAAAAGGAATACCAAAAATGTTGGGAAATTGTTGTTTGTTTCCAACATGCAGAACACTGAAATTGAGTCCAAACATTCCACACTGGTCTAATTCACTAAGATCTTCAGGTCAAAATGGCCATAGATGTCTACAAAATCTTACATAGCTAGAGTGGAAGAGATAAAATATGAAATATGAAATTTTTGCAGTATTCCATATCCCCATGCCATGGGAAGGGTGGGGTAATATACTGTCAGACAAAGGGAAAAGGTAAGGAGAAAGAAACATACTTTATGTGATTGACTGATTGATTGATCAATCAATCAATCGATTGATTGAAACTTCATTTCAAGTACATGCCAGTAAAAAGAAAGCAAGAAAGAAAATAAATGATAAATTAAAAGATCAAGATAAGGTAAAATACAATGCCCATAAGATATAGAATGGTTCTTAGAAAGTATAACATACTGTACAGCTTAAAATGCAATGACATATCAGATACATTGTGTTGGAACATTACAAGAAACTCTATGAAATATTCAAATGTTGTTTTGTTAATGACCTATGACAGACAATTGCAATTGCACAAAATTCATCTATTTCCGATGTAATTCTGCTTCCAAAATTCTGATCTGATAGAAGATGTGATGTACAGAAATCATCAGATCTGCTAGGATTATTATTATTTTGCAGTAAAAATTAATTGGATATCATAATAAAATTCAATTCAATAAGATATAGCTGGTTGTCTCTACCTTCCCTGCTTCACAAGGATATAAGTGCTCTTGGTAAAGGATCCTCCTTTATCTGCCTTCCAGGAGTGCTGATGGTAAAACATTGAATCTAGCCTGTGTAAACGCTATCCTAAATTTGAGAATAGTAAATTCTGCTAAATAATTGGTGGGCACATGGTTTATGTGTTATCTAAGAAACAGTTGTTAAGAACCACTTTAGTCATAAAGAACTGCTTTTTGATCTTTTGTGTTGTATCCAGGCCCACTGAAATCAATGAGATGCAATTTAATCATGACTAACTTATGTCCCGTTGATTGCAATGGGTTTACTCTCACCTTGATTAAGTCTGGATCCAGCTCAGTTTATTCACATGGAATCCTTACTTCCTTCTTTCTTTATTCTTTAAAGCTAAGAGTTAAAAGCCAGGGGCTGAATAATACTTTATTTTTTGGTTTCAGTAGATTAAAGATCTACCAAATATATTATGGTTAATCTTTTTAAGTACTTTCTTTGCTTGAGAGGGTTTTAATAGTTATGTCATTTATTTTGGTTTTCCTATAACCCTTGGAACTCAAAATGCAAATGTAAAGACACCCCCATTGACTGATTTTATCTATCCAGATTTGTAGTGCTTGTTCCAAGATATCAAAGAATCCCTTGTTGCTATTATTTTTAGAAAGAAACATAATCAGATTACTTGAAAATAAAACTAACATGACCCTAATTATTATAATGTCTTAATTAGAGCAAGGTCCACCATGTTACCATAATTTAGTATGTGTCAGCATTTCTACATTCAAGAGTTTACAGTTTTATCATAAATAAATTATACCACAGGCTGGTGAATAATAAGATTACAGAAGATAATTGATGTCAGATAGTTTGGTCTTTCTCCTTTAGCTGCACACAGCAATTACAGGGTATGTTTTCTTTTTCTTTTTTCAAGTCTTATAAATCCCTTGCAACTGATAAAATAAACACACATTAAATCAAAGAACTCTGAACTATTCCAATAAATTGCCTTTCATTCTTTTTTTTAAAAGGCAACTTGTTTGAATGAGTTGACAACAATTCTGTTTTGTTGTTCTTGTTGTTGTGAGGCTGTGACATTATAGCGTCTTCTTTCTTTGTTTCCTTTCAAAAGTGTTTATTTAACCAATTATTTCAGCACATAACTTCTGTCTCAATGTGTCTGGATTTTGGTAAATATCACCATGTATTTAAATGCAATATTGAATGTTCCCATTCATGAACATGACATGTGCAGGAATGAGGCAAACACGAGAGAGGCCAACAGGGGTGTTGGGCATGGGTGTGTGGAAGAGACAGCATTAGGTGAGCTTGTGGCTGTTGAATTATACTTCACCCCAGAGACTTCTTGGGAGAGTTTGTTGGGCTAATGCTGGTGTGCTTGCTTGGGTCAAGGATGTTTGTTTGTGTGGGATGAGTGTAGGCTTGCCATGGGGGTGGGAGTGAGACCCATTAGCATTTGTTTGGTGAGCTGCTGAGTGGGGTGTGTTTGAGTGCTCATTAGTTTGTACCTTGCTGGTTGTGAGAGCTCTCTGTGTGTAGGCCCAGGTCCTCTATCTGAGCACCTGGTCTCAGGAAGGTGGGGCTTATGTTGAGAGGAAGTGGGTGAGAGACAGAGGGAGGAGCTAGCAGTCAATAGCTCTCTATATAGCTGCAGCCCCAGTCCCTGGAGCTTGGTGTACAGGAGAGACGCTAATAGGGGTGCTTAGTGTGGGTGTTTAGTGAGGGAGATTGAAGGGCAGCCCAGAGTTCTGTTCTAGTGCCTACTTTAGAGTATTCAATATGGACAGTGAGGGAACTGCTGCAGTCATGTGCAACAGCTGTGGTATGTTTAATAATAAATAATAATAAAATTTATTTATACCCTGCCCCTCTGTCAAAACCATCGGGGTGGCTTACAAAAATTAAAGTACAATACAGATAAAATCCCCAAACACCCACCCACACCCACCCACCCCCATAAAAAAAATTAAACAATCATAAATTAAAACCAACTGATCTAAAATCACATTTAAAAACAATAAATACAATAAAATACAATAAATGGCCAGCGGACTAAAAGAGGCCAGGATCCCCTGAGGCCGGGATCTAATTAGGAAAGGCCTGCCGAAAGAGATCTATCTTTAGTGCTTTTTAAAGCTACTCAGGCTTGTTATCTGATAGATCTCATTCGGCAGGGCATTCCACAATTTGGGGGCGATTACCGAAAAGGCCCTCTGGGAGGTTGCAGACAGCCTAGATTTTTGTGGCTGAAGCAAATTCCTCCCAGAGGACCGGAGTGCGCGGGGAGGATTGTATGGGAGGAGGCGGTTCTGGAGATAAGTTGGACCCAAGCCATTTAGGGTTTTAAAGGTAATAACCAACACCTTATACTGGGACTGGAAACTGATAGGCAGGCAGTGGAGAGAGTTTAATACTGGAGTTATATGGTCTCTCCGAGATGTTCCCGAGACCACTCTGGCTGCCATATTTTGTACCAACGGAAGTTTCTGGGCTAAGCATGAGGGCAGCCCCATGTAGAGCACATTGCAGAAATCTAGATGAGAGGTTACCAGCGTGTGCACCACAGTCTCGAGGTCCCTTACTTCCAGTAAATGGCGCAGCTGGCGTATCAGCTGGAGCTGATAACAGGCGCTCCTGACTGTCGCATTCACCTGACTAGTCATCTGAAGTGATGAATCAAGGAGAACCCCCAGACTGTGAACACAGTCCTTAATGGAGAGCGTGACCCCGTCCAGGACTGGAGGTTGCAACCCAACTCCTGGTTTTGGGGCCGCTACCGTGAGCACCTCCGTTTTATCTGGATTTAATCTCAATCTGTTTTTCCTCATCCAGCCCATTACTGCTTTAAGACAATCATTAAGAGGAGAGGCGCCATTGGAATTCAAGGCCGACCATCGGGACAAGGAGTAATAGATCTGGGTGTCATCAGCGTACTGATAACACCCAGCCCCATAACTCCGAATAATCTCACCCAGCGGCTTCATATAGATGTTAAACAGCATCAGGGACAGGATGGCACCCTGCGGAACACCACAAGTAAGCTCCTTTCTGCTGGAGCAGCTGTCCCCGAGCCACACCCTCTGGGACCTGCCCGAGAGGAAGGACCGGAACCACTGGAGTGCAGTGCCTCCGATTCCTAACCCTCTCATGCGATCCAAGAGGATGCTATGATCTATCGTATCGAAAGCCGCTGAGATGTCTAAAAGCACCAACAGGGTCACACTACCCCTGTCAATGCTTAGACGCAGGTCGTCGGTCAAGGCAACCATGGCAGTCTCAACTCCAAATCCCATCCTAAAGCCAGTTTGAAATGGGTCTAGATAATCGGTTTCATCCAAGACAGCTTGGAGTTGAAGAGCAACCACACTCTCGATCACCTTGCTCAAAAATGATAATAAAGAGACTGGCCTATAATTTTTCATATCCAGGGGGTCCAGGGAAGGTTTTTTCAGAACAGGCTTAAAAGGCACCTCCTTTAGACATGATGGAATATATCCTTCCCTGAAGGACACATTGATGATGCTCACAAGGAACTTCCGCAATGCATCCCCTCCCTGGACGGCCAGCCAAGATGGGCAAGGGTCGAGGGGGCAGGTTGTCTTCCTCACACTACCAAGGAGCTTGTCCACGTCCTCAGTACTCACAGATTGAAATTGATCCAGTAAACTTACATCAACGGAGTTGCTGGACACCTCGTCAATTGTTTTTGTCAAATTACTGGCATCTAAGTCGGCTCTTATCCGAGAGATTTTGTCTGCAAAGAAATTGTTAAATGTGTCACAGAAGGCCATTGTTGGGTTAAGCAACGGGTTCTGCGCAGGAATAACCTGTGTCATCTCCCTTACCACCCTAAACAGCTCTGCTGGACGGGACTCTGCAGATAAAATACGTGCAGAGGAGAAGGATCTCTGTGCTGCATGTATTGCCTCTCGATAGGACCAAAGAAAGTTCCTATGACGAGTCCTATCGGATAAGAGTTGAGTTTTCCACCCGTTGCGCTCTAGTCGTTGTCCAACCTGCTTCATTTTCCTAAGCTCTGCTGTATACCATGGCTTACGGTTTGAAGCTTGTTGTAAAGGACGCTTGGGAGCGGTCGTGTCAATAGCCTTGGTAAGGTCGTTGTTCCAGGTATTAACCAACGCTTCGACAGGGTCACCGGCGTTACCAACCATTAAACCCTCCAAGGCTTTCTGGAATCCTCTTGGTTCCATTAGCCTTTGAGGGCGGACCATTCTAATGGGTCCACCACCCCCGGTGGTACGGGAAGTGACTCTTAGTTCAGTCTTGACCAGGAAATGATCCGTCCATGACAATGCGGTAGTTTTTATAACCTCTGCCCATGGATATTCTTGTTCCATACTAAAGACCGCATCGAGGGTATGACCCGCACAATGTGTGGGGCCGACGACCATTTGGGATAGGCCCATGTTTGTCATGGTTTCCATGAACTCCCGAGCCGCACCGGTCAAATTTGTCAAGCTGGTCTCGAGTGGGATGTTGAAGTCGCCAAGAACTAAAAGTCTGGGCGACTCCAACAGCAACTCTGCGACCAGCTGTGTCAGCTCGGTTAGGGAGTCTACTAGACAACGGGGTGGTCGGTATACTAGCAGAATCCCCAAACTATCCCTGGTCCTCAGACTAAGGTACATACACTCAGAGTGGACTGTGTTTCAGACAGGTATCCTGGTCAAGGTCAGGTTATCCTTATAAACCAGAGTCACTCCGCCCCCCCCCCACTTCCCCTCACCTGCTCACTGACAGAATACCCAACTGGGAGGGCCTGCACCCATGTGACAGCACTATCCTCTCCCAGCCAGGTTTCTGTGAAGCACGCCAGGTTGGCATCCTCATCCAGGAGAAGATCGTAAATAATTTGAGTTTTATTCTTAACCGACCTGGCATTGCAGAGGAGCAAAGTATGGTTCTGTGGAATGGTTGGTACGCTCTCCAATCCATTCCGGGAAACAGAGTGAACTGAAGGTGGGATAGCTAACAAACAGTGATCCCGCCTTCTTTTGTAACATCTGTTCACTCTGTTCTGACCATACCTCCCTCTCCCCAGCACAACTCCAATTCTGCCCCCACTCCATTCCTGGCCTCAGCTGACTCCAATTGCTGGCTTAGAGTCCTTCTGGCTGCTGGCTGGTGTTCCTGAGGGGTGTGGGAGTGGCTTAAAACACCAGCCACTCCTGGCCACGCCCCCTCCCACTGCTGCCCTGTTCCAAGAAGTCCTCAGGGCCCTCCACAGCCCTCTGGCCCAGTGGAGTGGGGAGAAGAGGCTGCTTCAGGCTTGGAGTCCTTCTGGCTGCTGGCTGGTGTTCCTGAGGGGGTGGGAGTGGCTTAAAATGCCAACCACTCCTGGCCACGCCCCCTCCCACTCCACTTAGTTTTTAGTTTGTGTTCTTGCCTTTTGGTGTGCAGAGCTACTCTTGCAGCAAGTATAAGGTGGTTGTGCTGTTGGAAGAAAAGTTCCAGCAACTTGAGGCCTAAACTTAGCCAGTATACAGCATATTAGGGAGCAGGAGGTTTTTTTAAACAGAGCAGAACAGATGGTTCTGGTTCAGGAACACACAGAGGATGTCTCTGTGGAGGAGGTTAGTTCTGATACACAGGAGGTGAATGTTTAGAAGAATGTGACTTACAGAAGCAGAAGGGAAAGGGGCCGTTCTATGTGTTTGGCACTACAGAACTGGGTTGAAGCTCTCTCCCTTGTTAATAATGATAAGGAACTGGAAGAAGAGAAGCAGAGCCAGGCCTCAGAGAATGTGCATGAGACCTTGGATGGTCCAACACAGAGATTGGCCTCTGACAATCCTTGGGGGAGGTGTGTGGTGGTAGTAGGGGACTCTCTATTGAGGGGTGCAGCATCAGTAGTTTGCGGGCCTGATATGATGTCTTGGGAGGTGTGCTGTCTCCCAGGTGCAAAAATCCACGATGTAACAGAGAGGCTGATGAGATTCACGAAGCCTATTGACCATTATCCCTTCCTTTTGGTCCACATGGGAACCAATGGTACTGCAAGGCATAGCCTTCATTATATCAAAAGGGATTATGAGGCTTTGGGTAGGAAGCTGAAGGAATTGGATGCACAGGTAGTCATTTGATGTGTCCTTCCAGTGGAAGGGCATGGCCCAGGAAGGGAGAGAAAGATAGTGGAGGTGCACAACTGGTTCCACAGATGGTGCCACTGGGAACCATGGTGTACAGTTTCATGGAGGTGGACATCTGGCAAGGGATGGGTTGCACCTCAAGGGTTGTACCTCACAGCAGTTGGCAGGAAAGGTTTTGCTAAGAGTCTGAAAGATCTGATCAGGAGGGATTTAAACTGAGTTGTGTCGGGGAGGAAGACATTATTCTTGAGGGCAGGAGTTCATCAAGGGCTAGAGATAATAAGCCATATGTTAAATAGAGAACAAGGCAAATAATACAAGAACTCAGCAGTGGGAAGAATAAAACCTTTAAAAGGGAAATAGGGGGGATGGCCAATGGTCTTAGATGTCTCTATACTAATGCACAGAGCATGGGAAATAAACAGGATGAACTTGAACCCTTAGCACAACAAAGCAATTATGATTTAATAGGAATCACTGAAACCTGGTGGGATGGGTTGGATTATTGGAATGTAGTAACAGAAGAACATAACCTATTTCAGAGAAAGAATGAACAGAAAGGGTGGTGAAGTAGCATTATACATTAAGGATGTGTACACCTATGAACAGATCCATGACTTAAATCCTGGGAGCCAAGTTGAGAGCACCTGGGAAAAAATTAAGGGGGAGAGAAACAACAGGGATGTCATTGTGGGGGTCTACTATAGACCTCAAAGCCAATCTGAGGACTTGGATGATGCCTTTCTAGAAAAGATGACCACACATTTTGATAGGAGAGATGTAGTAATAATGGGGGGTTTTAACTATCCTGATATTTGTTGGAAGTCCAACTCTGCCAAAAATTTAAGGTCCAACAAATTCCTCACTTGCCTTGCATACAATTTCATTGTTCAGAAGGTGGAAGAGGCAACAAGTGGATCAGCTATTTTAGATCTGATCCTAACCAACAGAGAAGATCTGGTTAATGGGGTGGAAGTGGCAGGATCCTTATGGGGGAGCAACCATGTTATCCTGGAATTTCTTATACAGAGGAAAGGGGAAGCCAAGTGCAGCCAGACATGCCTTCTAGATTTTAAGAAAGCTGATTTCAGAAAATTTAAGGAATTACTGGAGGTGATCCCCTGTACAGGAATACTAAAAGAGAAGGGAGTTCATGATGGATGGGTGTTTCTTAAAAGTGAGATATTGAAGGCACAACTTCAAACAGTTCCAATGAAGAGGAAAAATGGGAGGTGCCTAAAGAAACCACTTCTCCAATTAACCCAGGGAGGATCATAAAAAGAGCGAAACTTACCTGGATGTCCCAATCTGGCTGGGACTGGCCATTTTCAGGGTAAGTCCAAGATTTAAAGGGACAGGGGTATCACATATCAGCAATGCTGGCAAAAAAAGTGTCAGGGAGGTCTACTGATGGCTTAAGCCGTCAATTAAAATCCACGTCTTTGGGGCTCTTTATAATTGTGAAAGGGCAATGTTGTCTGATCCACACCTCCTTTTTGCAGTTCTGTGGCATCCTTATGATGCCATATTTTCCATGTCTGATGAAGTCCTTTCTCTCTCTCTCTCTCTCTTTCATTTAACACCTTGCTCAATCATTGAGCCCAGGGTGCCCCCAGCCCTGCTTGTGTAGAATATGTCTTATGCTACTGACACACTGCAGAAATAATGGAGCTTGTCACTGCTTTAACTGTCATGGTTCCATGCTAAGGAATTCTGGGATTTGTAGTTCTGTGAGATACTTAGCCTTCTTTGTCAGAGACCTCTGGTGCCAAAAAACCCCCTACAAATCCCGGGATTCCACAGGATGGAACCATAATAGTTAAAGCAGTATCAAACTGGATTATTTCTGCAATGTGTCAGCAGCCTTACTGTCAGAATAGTCTCCAGAAACACATGAAAGGTCCTCCCTCCATCCCAGTTGCCACTGCCCTGGCCTTGGAGGGAGAGAAGAAGAAGCAAGCACAGCTCCAGGTCCAGAAGCAGGGGCAGTATCTCCTGGACCTAATCCCCTCCTGCACTGCGACCCCCTTTTCCTTTTGTGTCATGTCTTCATTAGATTCCCTGAACGCAGGGAACTGTTTTGTTGTAGGGAACTGCAGGGAACTGTTTTCTTTTACTTGTAAAGTGTCATATACAGTGACAGTGCTATATAAATAAATGATGATGAGTGGGGCTTACCTCATGTTTACTTGGCACTGAAGCCACAATTGCAGGTGAAAGTCATATAGTTAAGAATCATTATCATGTGGGATGGTGGTGGGAGGGGACTGGAGACTCCAGTTCCAAATCCAGTCCCCTGGGGGGGGGTGTCATACCAGAGTTAAGAAAGGTGAGTGTGAGAGTAGATGCTGCAACAATGAAACTTTTTGACTGTCCATTATAAGGGACTGATATGATCTTGGTCTACTTAATGCCTTCCTCAGAACAGCCTTCTTATGAGGATGCTTCTTATGAGGATGTTTTCTACATTATAAAACAATGTAGTCCTCATCACTTTCAATAACATTTGATAGCTTAGCCTTTTAAAATCCCAATTTGGGCTACGACTCAACTGGAGATGGCCATTCACTGTGAAGTCAAGTTGAATCTGAAGCTATTTGGATCTTCTGATATATAACCTCTATATGTTCAAGATAAGTCACTGATGTTGTGTTAAACACACATGTACCTTAAAAAAATTGAGCCCAGCAAAGAAGCAGTAAAGATCAGAGGAGAAAAAAGTAATTTCCTTTCAAATCTGCACTTACGAAAGCTTCAGTGTTTCTCATGCCAAAATGGTTCTACTCATTTTCAGTTCAAATAATTCCAGTTCCTCAGGCTAAGTAATTTTCAAGTAGACATAAAGACATTAAAAAAAACTTACCTAAAGCCACCTGTGGCACATAAATAGGACTTTAATGTCTTCAGCTTGGAAGAAAAATTATATGACCTAACCTAACATAGACAGACCTAAATAGATTTCATTGGCAACAACTTGAGACTCAGTATTGTACAACCAGCCTAATGGTGTGTCTTTTTTCATATATGTAGGATAAGGGAATCATGCTCTTACTTAAGGAGGGAAAAAACTGCCTAAGACTGAATTAAGGGCTCAAAGGTCTCTTCCATCTTTTTCTATTTGATGCACTTCTAGCTGCGTGTTCCATACTGTGACCTGTGTTCCAGCTTGCTTCTCAGCAGACATCTCAGGAGCACTGGAAATAACCCTTCTAGTCTAAATTCAGGTACCATCATTGGTTTGGGCATAGGTCCCAAATACTTATATGCATTTTTGTACCAGGGATGTTGATAGGAAAGTCTGGCAAGTTCAGTTCCACTAATTTCCCCCCAGTATTAAAGTTTATTCCATCTAATTTCAGTTCATGAATTTTCAATGAAAGTCCATATGGATTTTGCATGGATTATTAGATGGTTGGGAGTGGGGAGGGAAATATACAATATGCATTTTTCTATGCACTTTCCTTAATTATAAACTTTTTTTCTTGTGATGTCCCCTGATATATGCATTTTGTACAGTTTCCCTTATGATGAACATTTTTCTGTGTACTCACTATATACTAGGGAGGGAAAGAAAATTTGCATATTTTCTCAACCTTAATGAGAAAGACTGTCTTGAAACATAGAGAGACCAAACTAAAATACTATAGGATTTTTGCCCTGTACCTGAGTGAAAAGGCCAATATTCTTCTCTCTTTTTTTTTCCTTTTTCATGCGACTCTTGTTGTTATTGAACAAAAGATGCACTTAGCAAAAAATATATTACACAAAAATGTATTTGGTGATAGTTTTGTGCAAAATCATCAAGACTGTTTGCACAAAATACATTTTTGTAGAAAAAAAGTCCTTCACCTTTTTTTGGGGGGGGGTATCATAAAATGTTGGGGGGGGGGAAACAAAAATAAATAACTCAATCTCAGCCTGGAACTATCAACAGAAGAAGTTTACTTTCTGGACACCACACAGATCTACACAATGGACATCTAAGCACCATACCATATCAAAAGTTCACTGACCAGTACATACACTTACATGCCTCCAGTTTCCATAGTTTTTTATGGAGTATTTGTGTACCGTATATATTCAGTAAAAACACCATCATGACATATTCCAATTTGGAATCCACTTAAGTCTTCTGAAACAAAATGTGCAATAACATAAAGACTAATAAATCTATTGAGGCAAAAGCTTCCATGGATTGAGGGCCCTTTAACATCATCATTATTTATGAGTATGGAAGATCAGATTTGTACATCAAGTTATCCCAAATGACAGAATGTCCCTCTTCATTTATGTTTGGTTAGTATAAGCTGATCAGCCATCAACTATGGAGAGGTCAGAAATGGTTTTGCTGTGCAATTTAGCATGAGTTTACTAAATCTGCATTTCCTAACTCTACAGGAAAAGTGGGATGCAGTTGTAATACAGTATACAAACTTTCTCCAAATGTTGTGATGTACTTCAGAAATTTCAAAATGTATACAAAAATATGTACAGCAGGAATATTTTACTGAATACATATGGTACACAAATACTCCATAAAAAAATTGTGACAGTTCCAGAAAGGTAAGAAAAACACAAGGATGTAACCAAAATCTGAACTCAACGTTTTGGAGGCCAAAAAGTTCAACACTTCATAAACAATCCTGAGAAATTTGTGAACAATATTGGCATGAGCAAATTTTAATGCCATTAACTAGATAGGAGAGTGAATGATCCACTTATAATTTGCATGACCTTATAAAATGCTAAACAAAAGACAGGATAATAAATGTATGTATGTTAATACAAAGTGCATTTTTGTTCCCATCAATAATAATATTATTACATATACTACTAGCTGTAGATAATCATGACTTTCACATTAATGATTTGATGAAAATTTGAAAACACATTGTCAGCATTTTAGTATCAGACCCAGCAGACGGAAATAAACAATGTAAGTGAGTAAGTAAATCTTTATCTTAACCATGAAGGATACTTGTTGTTGGGCACATCAGCTTTTGAGGCATGGTCTTAATCACCAGTGATTGATTCTACCAGTGCGCAATATAAGCAAAAGGGAATATATTTTGAGGGCGGGGGTCCGCTTTGGTTGTCAGGCTCATGAATAAATATTTTGTTATAGTTATATATTTTTAAAAAAATCCTGTCGCAGCATGAAGCCAGGGTGAAAGACAGAAAAAATATTGTAAAAAGAAAAGCTAGATAAGGGAAAATGTCATAAGAATGTTTATTGCTTCTAAGTAATAGAAGTTAGAATAGGAATTCCAGATAGTTTGGAAACAAATTGGCTCCTTTCATTTTAAACTATCCTTTGAACAAAGTATTTACCTTCATAATATACTGGAAGAACAATCATCTAATGTTTGGAATTGTACCCTTCAGTGTAGTGAGCAAACATAGCCGCTTGTTGCTCTCTGAAAGCTGAGAAGAATAGACACCTTATTCATAACACAACGTCTTCTTTATGTGATTTAGTCAAAAGGAAAACAGTTAATCTTATGTTCAAAGGTGCTCTCTCTGGCCTCAGCTAAGCAGCACTGAATTCATGTTACTAGTTACAGTCTGTCTCCTGTAATCTCTATTCCCCACCACCACCACCATGAAAGGCCCATGGAACTCACCAAATATTTGAAAAGACAATCAAGCTGTGCTTTATAGATTACAGCAAAGGTTTTGACTGTGTAGATCATGACAAAATATGATTAACTCTAAAAATTAACATAAAAGAAAAATTTGTGTGGCACAGTAACTGATTCACATGAGGAGGGGTGGGACCATCAACCATCTGCTTCCTGATGAACGGGAACAGACCCCTGTTGATCGCAGTGGCTGCTTCCTAGTAAGTGCAGGTTGGGGGACGTTCATGGTCCCTATGTAGCCCCTAAATTTGGAGTGATAAAGGGATTGTGAATACAAAACAGTCACTAGTGCATAACTCCAAGTTACATACTCATAACTGTCCAACAGGATTCTGGTCGATACAGCTTTCTCAACCCTTTTAACACTGGTGGAATTCTTGAAACAATTTTCAGGTCTCAAGGAAGCCCTGCCTAAAAAATATTATATCTACAGTGTGTGTGTTTGTGTGTGTGTGTGTTTTCAATCTCAATATCTTGTGGAACCTCTAGCAACCTTTTGTGGAACCTAGAGTTCCAGGAAACCCTGCTGAGAAAGCCTGCATTAGACACATTGCTCCACCAGCAGTCTCAGGAGATTAGAACTCCACCAATACTGGAGAGCTTTGGACACGCAAATAAAATTGACAGCGGCCCCAGTGGTAGTTGTGGAGTTCCCATGCCAGTGACATAGTGAATCTATGTTGAGGTTTAGTTCTAACTCTAGAGGAACTGTCAAAGGAGCTGAACCTATTTGGAAGATAGGGGTCAGCAGCTTTGATTGTTCCTTTACAGTTCAAATTTACTACCCCATTAAGGCTCTAGCCACAACTGGACAAAAAATGCTGAATAACCACCCACTTCTAACATTCTGAGGACTTCAAATAACAGGTTAGGATCCATGAGGTATGAACATTCTGTTACAAGGAACAAATACGATATATATATTTATATACACAGTTAAATACACACACACACACCCCACTGCACTGGCACAAACTGTTGGGTGCACTTTGATTGTGGGGTGAATGTTCCTAATCTGTTAGGTCATTTTTCATATTTCAGTGCTCCTTAGATGTCAGTGTTCTGTAGATACCTTTCCCCACAATTAGAGATGCTTAAAGAATTCAGTCTTGACAAATTCAGATGCAAAGTGTCCCAATCCTATCTACTCACACTATGACATGATCTGGATTCTGGAATATAGCTATCCTTGTGATTTTGTACATCTTGAAATTTTGCAGCACAACTCTTCTCTCAAGTAAGTTCCAATATGCATTTTAAAATGGAGATTTTAAGGAAAAAAATATATTTAGAAAAGTATACTTTGAGACAATGCATTTTTGAAATATGTACTTGGTGAGAAAACATGATCAAAACTATATATTTATATACTACTTAAATTTAATTTGTGTGTGCGTGCATACATGTGTATATGTGTGTGTGTGCTTTAAAAGTATGGATCAGTGAAGTAGTCAGATGGATGAGATTTACAAATGAGTAGAGACCTTGGGAAAGGTATATTTTGGACTACCACTGCCAGACTCCTTCAGCCTACACGGTTAGGGGAATCTGGGTGCTGTAGTCAAAAAAGCAACTTTTCCAACCAGTCTGGATTAGGCCATATTGAAGTAACACTGACTGGAGATAAGAGTGATTTGTCCAACCCTGCACACAATTTGTTGGCCTGTCAATATTGCCACAGGCCCTACTGACCATTTCCTTCCCAGGCTCTGCTATAGTGCACTGAAAAAGACATTACACGGCCCCTTGATTAATTCCATAAAGAATAAAATGTTTTAAAAGCATTAAGGTTTTATTTTTGTATTAAACTTTATATTTCTCCCACTGATTGTTAAACCAGCAGGATGGAAAACAGTTTATCACCTCTCATATAGATGTTCCCATAATGTTAGTGTCCCAAATGACTTCACTTTGCACAAGTACTAAAATTAGAAATTCAGTGGCTGTTTCTTACCAAGCAAATTTCCATGGAGTGGAAGCTTTTGGGTAAATGGTTCCAGGCCTAGGTATGTTTTGTATGTGTGTGTGGGGGGGAGTTTTTTTTTTTTTAATTTTGATTTTTTTTTCTGTTTGGAGTTTGTTCCCAATTTTATATAAATATTATTACTCACTGATGTCAGCAAATCAGGTGATTTTTTTTTAAAATGTAGCTATGTTTTTAAAAGTTAGGCAAGGACAGAATGAGCCACAAAGCATTTGATAGTGTTTAGAGTTGCATTAATATAATCATTACTGGCTGTTTAATTTTAATTTATGCAGAATATCTGCCTATAAATGTTTCACTAGGTTTATAAGACACAAACTAAGGATAAATGGCATTGTAACAGTAACACCACCAGCTCCATTGTTCTGGTGGTATAATTTCAATTAACAATAAACTGCTTGTATAAGGACATAACCATAGGTTATACCCAGTACCACAAGGGTTTTAATGACAGGGTTGCAGGCTTGACCAGCATAGCCAATGGTGATGGATGATAAACGTTATAGTCCTAATATTTGAAAGTCATACATATCACATGTTTAGAGATTAGTCATAGGAAGAAAAAAATCCAAAGTATAGAATGATCAAATATGTGACGTTCTGATCTATCCAAAATCCTGCCAGGCTTTTGTTGTTGTTATGGAAGTTATAAGGTAGCTCTGTTTTTCCTGTTCTGCTTTATCATGGTAGGCGTGCTGTCCCCTCATCTCCCAGTTAAACACTTCCTGTTGTCCATGGAAATTCCTGCAGTATTTTACCCAAAGGAGTCAGTTTAGGTGAACTTCGAGCATACATCTGCAGACCTTCCAGTCTTAACAATGTTACTGAAATCACTGAAGTATATGAAGGAGAGAGCAATCACATCAACAGGTCCTACATCAAAATAATTCTATGCAGAACCACTTGCCAAATTTGTAGTTCAAATAACCATGTGCATTCCTTTTCAAACTTATTGTGATGTCAAAAATACAGACAAGATTTGTATAATGTGTCAGCAATAGACATGAAGAGTAATAATCTATCAGTATGTTGTGTTAAGCCAAGTGTTGCTTACTAGTTAGATTTTTTAAAGGGATTTATTATTTACAGTGCAATCCAACAAATGTCTACTAAGATCTACATCCTATCAAGCTACATGGAACTGATTTACAGGTATATGGGCATTGGTTGAGCTATTAATTACATCATAGCCCACCTTTCTTCCAAAGAGCTCTAGGTAACATACATGGCTCTCTTCTTCCTTACCTCTTCTTTAGAACAACCCTGAGATGTAGGTCAGGCTGAGAGAGAGTGTCCCAAGAGTTTAATGGTTCAGTGAAGAAAATCCCAGATCTCTCAAGGCCCAGCCCAACTCACTAACCAGTACACTCAAGACTGAAGTCTTAAATGTTCCAGATTTGTTTCCTTCAAATAAAAAAAAAAGTAGTGCTCCACAGTAATAGCAAGTTGCAGCCGCTGCAACTTGTCTTGATGGTATTTTTGCCCACAGAAGCCCCCATAAGCTTTGCATCCAAGATGGCAGCCATGAGTGATTTACTTGCATTAGTATTTAGCCACTGCTGAACTTTTTTTTTTAAAAAAAATGAGGTCTAAAGTGTGCAACAGCCATAGAGCAACTTTTTATTTACCAGGGCAACAAAACAAACTAGAAACACCCATTTTATCACCTTAGTGATTGCTCGCTAAGGGAAAAAATGGTGGCTCCAGGTGCTTGCATTGTTAGGAAGCCCTGCCCCCATGTTTGTCCAGCCAATGAGGATTGCACTTCCTGTATTGAATTGCTATCCTAACGTGGGGGAATACGCATTCCCCATGCTGTTTTTGAAAACTCCGGAGAAAGCTGCGAAGACTTTTCCTCCTGAGTTTCAGTGGTTTTGGGGGCCCCTCCTTTGGAATACAGCATAATGCTGTGGGATCCCATTAATACACATCATCTTCTCCTCAAATTCCACAAGGAGTATTTTCACTGTTTAGATGACCCCTGGGCAAGAAAGTACAGTTCTCCCTTTACATTCGCAGCTTTGACTTTTGTGGTTTTATGTATTTGCGGAAATTCCTTCCCCCCAACACAGCCTCTGAGCATTAAGGAGGAAAACTTCCTGCACACATACACACACAGGGAAGATCCCAGCAAGCAACCAACCCCCCCCCACCATCCTCTGAGGGTCTAAGGCAAAAGAAAATCACAGCCCATTCTGTGAGCATGCAAACAAAGTCCCCCCTTGTCAATCCCCTCTCTGTGTCTTAACAAACTGAATTGCTTCTTTAAAACTCATGTTTCGCCCCATGTCTCCTCATGGCCCAAAGAAAAGCAAGCTGCATGCTTGCCACCCCCTCTCTGTGTCTCAACAAACTGAGTTGCTTCTTTAAAACTCACATTTCGAACCTTTCCTACACAGATTCACACAAAAGGAAGGTGCGGGTGGCATCTCCCAGCAAGCAACCAACCCAGCCTGAACATTTAAGGAGGAAAACTTCCTGCTTGCTGAAAGAAAAGCACAGCCCCATACTGTGAGCATGCAAGTTTTCCTCCTTAAATGCTCAGAGGTTGGGTTGGGTGCCACCCGTGCCTTCCCTGTGTGTGAATGTGTGTAGGAAAGGTTCGAAATGTGAGTTTTAAAGAAGCAATTCAGTTTGTTAAGACACAGAGAGGGGAGTGGCAAGGGGGGGACTTTGCTTGTGTGCTCACAGCATGGGGCTGTGCTTTTCTTTCCTCCTTAAATGCTCAGAGGCTGGGTCAGTTGCTTGCTGGGACTTCAGAGCCACCCGTGCCTTCCATCTGTGTGTGTGTGTGTGTGTGTGTGTATGTGTGTGTGTTTGGGAAGGGCTCCTCGTTAAACCCTCAGAGGCTGCTTTTATTCACAGTTTTTTCACTTTCGCGGGTGTCTTGTTCCCATAACCCCTGCGAATGTGAAGGGACAACTGTACTTTACATTCATATGCAGCAGTTGAAAGTAACATATCAGAAGTAAGGTAACTATATTTTTTTAAAAAAAGTAACAAGGAGCCATATCACTGCGCTTAAGTGTTCTAACAACAAGTGCTCTGCTATTACTAGTAGTTTTTTTTTAAAAAAAAATGTGAAAAAATTTGCTCATTACTTCAGATATTTCTTTGGCAGTCATTATGAGAAATTGGAGGGCATCTTGACTATTTTGTATTTTATGGTTTTAAAAAATAATTCAGAACTCACAAGTAACAAGTAATTACAGTTAATTACTTTTTTAAAAAATAGCAGCTTGTTCAACAATGTTTATACACTTAGGTTCTATGGAACATATTACTACAGACAGGGATGCTTCAGGAATTTGATTTTGCATATTCTGGTAGGACCTAACCTGATCTATACCTCCTGGCTAATGTGCATTTTTCTTCTGGCTTCCAAACTTCCTGAGTGTTGTCACACAGTTCTTCACTTGAAAAAAAGAAGACTACTAATAAGAAAATGTCTAGAAATATGCATTCTGAGAAAAAAAATATGGTTAAAATTGCCACACTGAAAAACAATACATATATAAATGCAATGCTTATGGTCATTTTTTTTTAAAAAAAAATACAGGTTAATGTGGAAAAAATGGATGTATGAATGGAAGTTACATGGACTGGAAATACATTAATTCATCCATCCCTAATTGGAATAGATTGATTCTTGTATCCCTAATTGCAATTATTTGGAAGACGGAAGGAAAATAACAGCGCTGAGCAAAGTTGCAATCAGATGAGTTCAACTGAAAAGCAATTTTAAGGCCTAAATTTATCACAGTACTCGCCTTACCTCCCTTCATACATACTGGCCCAATCACATTCATAAGGATGCTTGCATTCTCTCATGTGCAGATGGCCATGCAATATTTTAAATTTTTTCTTAAATGGAAAGCTTAAACCTCTGGCTACTTACAGTCAGTAAGTAGCTCAGGCTATAATGTCTTTTCAGCAAGTAGTTTTATGGTTAGGCAATTTTGGGTTGACAGTCCCATCCCAAAGCAAATTACCAGTGTCATCTCTGTGGCTCCTAGGAACGTAATTCTTTGTACTTTCATTCTCAAACTAAGCAAAATGCAATTTCTCTAGTTTTCTTCCAACTGTAAAAAAAGTCTTCAAAAACTGTGGTTTTGCACCAAATTTGCAAGTGGTATTTTGCACAGAAAATAACATTTTCAGCACAGGAAACAGTATTTTCAGCACAGAAAATAATATTTCTGAACATAAGTATTATTTTCTTACAGAAAATGTTGTTCTGCACAGAACATTGTGGACTTGTTCAGTGTATAATTCACATAGGGTTTTGTTGTGCAGAAAACATTTTTTTTAAAAAAATGCATAGGGCAAAGGATTTTATGCATAGTAAATAATATTTCTCCACAGAAATATTATTTTTTTGAGCAGAAATGACTGATTCCTGTTCAGAAAATGTTCCTTTCTGTGCAAAAATATCACTTACAAATTTTGCACACAATATGTCCTGTCCTCCCAAGATTCTTGTGAATCCAGGATTTGCCTCATTGGATTTTCTCAACATTCACAAAACATGGCATATATTTTTTTAAAAAAATAAATCATATTTTGGAATGTTTGTGAATATTTTTTTCCATCCCTAGTGGCTTCCCATGCCCTTTTTACTAAGGGTCTGGCAACTAGTCAACTAGGTCAGCTAGTACTTCTGAACGAGACAACTCTTGCTGTTACTAATCTCTGATTTAAGAATACATCATTGTGGATGATATCCTGCCCTATGAATGGGAGTCAAAATTTCAGTTAACAAAGATAAAGATAAATGTGGGCTTTGCTTACTAGGGAAAATTTCATCTCAGGCTGCCCATAAAGTTTTTAGTAGAAAGCCCTCTGGAATAGTCAATTGATATACAAGTAACAAATCTCTTCATTTTCTTAATATAATTCTCATCTGAGTCTCTATTTTTAGGAATAGCACCATTATGAATAAAAAAAATCATATGTTTCCACTATCATTTTGGGGGGAAAAAAGTTACAAATGAATGGAAACAAAGGAAGGATTTTAAAATAACTTTCCATTTAATCATCTCTGGGTCTTTATTCTGTGATATGGTCTAATTGCAGAATCTTCTTACACTCTTAAAAATAAATCCTTAAATAACAAAATCTATCTTATTGTGGATGAAGGAGTGGGTGCCTTTGCTTTTTATAATAGTAGCTAAGGAGCCTTTTAATGTATTTTCTTCTGTCCCATCACACCCAATGCTATGAACAAAAGAATGATTTCATTCTGTGAGCTTCACTAGGGTATTTAACTGCTTATCCCAAACTGGTAAGTTATAACTGATTGAAATAAAAGAAGCCCCTAAAGGAAAGTGGCAACAAAGAATCAAATAATACCTTCAGTGGCGCTAAGCTATTCAGAAAGAATTTAGAAGTGAGCCCTTCTTTAGCTGAGCATACAAAGCAACCCTGCCATTAAACAGTCACCTGCATTATCCCTTGGTAGGGAAGGGTAAAAAGCCATTGAAAGCACTGTGCCATGGATGCTAACATCAAGGATTTTGAAGTCTGTACACTACAGCTGTCACTGCATGAATGGAAGACTCCAATTTGTTCTAACCAGCTTTCATTTTTATGTGAAACCAAAGCACAAACGCCACTACTCAAAGTCCAAACACTGTTTATATCAACCTATTACTCTTTGTCCATATAGCAGAGCACATTAACATGTACCACAGATCTGTGAACAGTGCCATTGTTGTGCAGTTGCATGTCTTATAAGGGAGCAGTGGTGATCAACTTTTCTGGCACGTGTTAACCAGACGTTAAGAATGTGAGCTAGGGTTATTCAAGTCCACTCTATAAAATACTTGGGCAGTTGCTTGCTAGCTTTGCCTTGAGCTAGAGAGCAAAAGCATGGTGTAGGAGACAAGTGACTTGTAGCCATAGCTAGACCTATAGGTCCACCTGCTTTTCTCAATTCTTTACAGCTAAAAATGGCACCAAAATGACAGTACGTCCTCATATCCAAAAATGGGGCAGTACCGTCTTCTTGACTTTAGAGTGTGCTTATCTCCCTCACAAAGTCTCAGTTCACTTCTCCATGTGAATGTGATCTTCAGTACATATGGAAAAGGTTGCTGTGAATCAGCTGTATGTGTAGTGGGATTTCCAGGTAAAATAAGAGACGTTGTTCCTGTACTGTTAATAGTTATGTAGAAGAAGTAATTCCAGTAGATATTGCTTGAAATTCACTCTTCTACACAACCATTAAAAGTATCGGGGCTCTGTCCCTTATTTCATCTGACAATTGTATAGTGAGGTGACAGCCATCTTACTGTGATTGTGACTGCGAGGACAAAACACCGTGTAACATCAGGATTACTTCTGAATTATGAAGTATTACTGAAGTATAAGAACAGCAGACTAGTGACCTACTTTGTGCAAATTCTAGAAGTAGAGCCACTCCAGAGTTCAGCCAGAAGTAATGTCTATAGACAAACAGTGACCTCTTAGCTCACAAAGAAAGTGAAACATCTTAAACATACTTTGAGGAAATATGTGAGAGGAACTTCTCTGTTGCAGAACCTTGGATCTAGAATGTTCTGCTTTCTGAGATCCACTTTCCAACAACTACTGACTCAGTGCTTTGGTTTCTTTTTTCCTGGACAAGAGAAAACATTTATTGTTTTAGGTGAAATATTGCCTTTTTCTTAGTTATTTATATTAATATATTTATATCTGCCCTATATCATATGATCCTGGGCTGGAATTCAATAAAAGCAATTTAAAGAGTTTGAAGCAATTGATAACAGTAAAAGATTAGTTAAATTAAATCAGTGCTGTATACGCATAATCCTACATATACACTGGACTCACTATGTGACGAATGTTGCTGTCCTTGAGCAAGCAGGTATCACAAGCATTGAGGGCATGATATTGAGAACACAGCTGTGCTGGGCAGGGCACATTTCTAGGATGGCGGGCCATTGCCTCCCAAAAATAGTACTCTACAGTGAACTCGCCATGGGTCTGTCATAGCCGACCCTAGAGTTTCTGCTGCCTGAAGTCCAGGGTTGGCCCTTTTTCCAATCCCAAACCCAAGGGATTCCTCTTTGTTTTGCCCCCACTCACTGACTTTATGGTCTTTTCCACGTCTAGGCAGTGAGACTAGACGTGCTGGGTTAAAGAACAATAATATCTCTTTTATCTAATCTAGAGAAGGTTATGATAGCTGACCAGGAGCAGGCAATTCGAGGCAGGTTAGAAAATAACAGAAAGCTTTTTTTTCAATTCTAGGAGTCTATGTTACTTGAGAAGGCAAAAACATTCCCAGGTTCAGTTTAAGGCTTATACAGTATGCATTTATTCAGAGCGCTTACAAATAAAAACATAATATAACACAATCTAACTACACATTCCCTAACTATTACATGCAGAGGTAACTTACAGTCTGTGATGGATTTCAGAGTTCTTTTGGATCCTTTTGAGGCCTTTGGGTAAGGTTGGCTCCCCCCTAAACTTTAGTTATCACAGTTTGTAGCTTGCTGGTTATTCCATGACTTTGTTGGCCATTCTCTGGTCTCTCTGCCATGGAGCTCAGCCAAGAGGCCCCTAGGTCATCTTTTAGCTCAGCTACTAGGCCATGTGCTCAACCAGTGTGTCTCAGAATAAAGGGAAGATCAGAACTTTTTAAAAGTCCTTTGTGTTGATCTCTCATTGGCTCTGCCATTTGCCAATCAGAGAGAGTTATCTTAATCAACTGATGTGACATCATGTTTATTCAATGAGGTTCTGCCACCCCCCTTCCCATTTCCAAATAAGGAGTGGAAGTTTCCAGTATTGTTCCTGTGAGTTTGTAATGGGATTCTATGATGCCTGCAGGTCATCATGACAGGGTCAGCGTAAGAGGGGTGCTCCAAAAAAGCAATACAAGGACTCCCTGAAACAACATCTCAGACTCGGCCAAATTGATCACCAACAATGGTCCGCTCTGGTCTCACATCGAGAGGCATGGAGATGCAATATCCACAATGCTGCAGCTTTTTTTGAGAACTCACGCTAAATAAGTCTTGAAGAGAAATGACAACGCAGAAAGAATCACAATCCGGAAACATCACGCAAGGAGACCTTCTGCTGTGCTTTCTGCAACCAGACTTGTTTATCTCAGATTGGCCTTTTTAGTCATCAGCCTGCTTGCAGAAAGCATGGGATGAGTCCTTCCTGAATCTTTGTTTGCGAAGAAAAGCCAGAGAGAGAAAGAGAGGACAAGTTAACAAGTTTAAAAAGGTTAAAACATATAAAACATGTATAGATTCAAACTAAACAATTAGGCCCCAAAGGTTTTAATAAAAAATATATTTTAACTTGCCACAAGAATAAAGCCAGTGTCAGACATGGCTTCTGAGTGGAAGCAATACCACAACAGAGGTGCCACAATAGTCTTCCAAGTCCTCACACACTCTATTGATCCAACTGGTGGAACAAAGAGAAGAGCCCTTCCACTGGACTTCAGTCCTTGCAATGCATATAGTTCTGGTAAATAAACAGAGAAATAAGTACGAGTTTCATTTAAAAAAAAATGAATAGAAAGAAAAAAGAAGAAGCTGGAAAGCAAGCCTGTATGGGGAAATGGCCAAGAAGACTGAAGCAGCATTTAGCTAGCAGCTGCTAGCTGATATGAACATGTGCAAAACAAATTGTGAAGAACCTTTCTAGAGTACAGTGGAAACTATGATGCTGGCTACTATGATGCTGGCTGAGTGTAGCACTGGGAGTTGTAAATTCACTATTCCTCTCCCTCAGGAGGGCTCCTGATGCTCTCAAGGTTTTTCTGGTCAGCTCTTCCAGAGTTTATTGGCTCTGAGGACTCCTAGGAATCATTCATTGATGAAAAAGCTCTGTGTACAGCACCCCACCCCCACCCCGCCGTCAGTGGGGTTTGTGAGTTGATTCAATCAAGGAAGCCATGGCCCTGAGTTTGCAAGATCTGAGCAAGGCAGTTGATGACCAGGAGTCTTGTAGGTTTCTCATTCATAGGGTTGCTGTAGCTTAAAGCTGATCTGATACCAAATAAAAACTACAACACCACTATGCACTGAGATTACTAATGTCAATTAAAACTGCTCCCTTGACTCAAAGTACTCCTCAGTCACAAGCATCCTTCACTGAATTCCTCTGACTGCATTTTCTTAATATTTGATGCCATGGATGAATTGCCAAGAACTTATTGAAGAATCTATACCATGTGTCAAGTCTACCCACTCTTGAAACAGATATTCTGCCACCTGTTTCTACAAATATTTCCAGCAGCAGCATTTGCTTGTTGCTCCCAGGAAGGGTCATTATTCTCAGGCATCGACCCCGCTTGATGTGCTCTTCTTGGTTCTCCATGAACTTTAGTATTTACATGTAGCTTTTTAAATTAATTTTATTATTTTTATAATCATACATTATAACATCCAATCAATACTTATTTAGTAAAACACATAATATTACCATAAACATAACAATTTTTCTATTAACTAATTTCAAAAGTTAACATACATTCTTTACTATGATTCTTTTCAAGAATATTACTTCCCATACCCCCCCTTCCAACTCAGTGCTCCCCTTCACCGGAGCCATTATCCCTTACCTAATCTTTCCAGAATCTCATTACTTCTCGTGGAGGTAATCTCCCATCTTTGGTCTGTAATACTTTTTTAACAAATACTTTCCCAATTTTATCAAAATCACTTTCTTTCCAACTTCCTCTTCTTACTTTAATTCTACATGTTAACTTATCATTTATTGCCATTTTCCAAACTTCTTTATACCACTCCTCCACTTGTACATTTATTTGCATTTTCCAATGTCTTGCTATAATTACTCTTGCTGACGTTAATAAATTTGTTATTGAATCCTTTTCTGCTTGGTTCCTATTCTCTCCATTATAAATTGATATCAATGCTATACTCAGTTTCCTTTCTATATTTTTATTCAAAATATTCTCTATTTCTATAAAAACCGTTTCCCAAAACTGCTGTACAAATTTGCAATTCCACCACATATGCATATATGTACCTATTTCTTGACAACCTCTCCAACAATATTTAGAGTTATTCTTGTCTATATTATGCAATTTGCTGGTGTCAAATAACATCTCTGTATTATTTTATAGTAATTTTCTTTTATCCATATTGACATATTTTTAGTTGTTTTTGTTTCCAAATCTTATCCCATTCATTACCTCCAATTTTTTGTTTCAAATCTTCCTCCCATATTCTCCTTACATATTCTCCTTTGTCTTTTTTATCCTTATTTTTTATCAATATTTTATATAATTCACTTATAATACTTTTCAAACTTTCATTATCACCCTTCTTTTCACCTTTTTTCACCAAATTTTCAAATTTTGTGAATTCCCTTGTTACTTTATGATTCTTTTTCCAATTTTTAATCCATTGTTTTAACTGTATGCAATTAAACCATGAAATTTTCATTCCATATAATTTCTCTCTTATACTCCCTTTCTCACTCATCCATCCTATCCATCCCTCTATTTTGTCTAGTCCTCCTTTCTTTAATTCCGTTCCCATTTTTTCCTTCAAATTATTTGGGATTTTTTCTCATTATAACTGGGGTTAATACTGAATCAATAGGCAAAAATTCTTTCTTATATTTATACCATATTTCCCATATATATTGCAGAAATGGGTGATCAATTCCTTTAATTGCCTTTTTTGTAAAATTACCAAAAAATATATTCCATATTCTCTTTTCTATTCTCCCTATATCAATCTCTAACCATTCTAAATCTCCCTGTCCTACAATTCCTTCTATAACATATCTCAATTGATTAGCTTCATAATATCCTTTTATATTGGGAAGGCCAAGTCCTCCCTCCTTCTGTGATATATACCAAAATAATTTATTTAATCTTGTCCTTTTCCCTCCCTTACAATATTTATTCAACATATTTTGCCATTTTTCCAGTTCTACTTCTGATATTTTTATTGGTAACATTCTAAACAAAAAAAATATTTTAGCTGATATTTTCATTTTAACTAAAGCTACTCTTCCAAACCATGATAGTCGAATATTTTTTATATTCTTCCAACTTCTTTTCCATTTCTTTCCTTAATACCATAATATTTTCTCTTCTAATTCTTTTAAATCTTTTGTAATATTTATTCTTAAATACTTAATCTTACTTTTTAATCTTACTTCTATTTTTTTATTTTTACAAATATATTTTCTTCTTCCATAGTATAGTTAAACAACATCATATCTGATTTATTCCAATTAACCTGTAAACCTGTCATCTCCCCAAATAATTTTAAATGTTCTTTAGTTTGTTCTATTCCGTTAATCAATTCCTTAATTGTTAGCAATGTATCATCAGCAAACAAGCTTATCTTATGTTTTGTTTCTAATTCCTTCTATACTATTATCATTTCTTATCACATTTACTAGAATTTCTATTACCATTGCAAACAATATTGGAGAAAGTGGGCAACCTTGTCTTGTTCCTCTCGTTATTTTTATCTCTCTTGTTATTCCATCATTAATTACCACTGTAGCTGTGCTATGGGAATACAATTGATCTATTAATCCTCTAAACCTCTTCCCCATTCCAAATTCTTTCAGTATTATTTTTAATGTTGGCCATTCCACACAGTCAAATGCTTTAAATATATCTAATGCTAATATTCCTGCCTTTAATTTTGTTTTGCCAATTATATCTATTTTATTTAACAACCTTCCTATTAAATTTGACATTTGTCTTCCTTTCAGAAATCCTTATTGATCCTTTAATATATATTTATACATACAACTATTCATTCTCTTTGCCATTATTGTTGATAATGACTTTGCATCTTGATTTATCAATGGTATAAGCATGTATGATCCAGGGTCCATCAAATCCTTATCTGGTTTTGATATCAATATTATCAATGATTGTTGCCATGATGGAGGGTTTTTATCTCCAGTTATTATATTATTATAGAATTCTAATGATTTAGGTATTAACTTCTTTTTAAATACATTATAATAATCTGGTCCTAACCCATCCATGCCTGGAGCTTTCACACTTTTTAAATTATTTATTGCCTCCTCTACTTCCATTTTTAATTCATTTTTCAAATAAATCCCTATCTTCCTCTTCTATTTTAATCTTCCAGTTTTCCCCTACATATTTTTCTATTTGTTCCACTGGTTTATTCCCTGATTGGTACAAGTCTTTTTAAAACTCCTCACATTTTTTTAGTTTTTCCTTCATTGTTCTACACATTTTACCTGATTTATCTCTAATCCCATTTATCATATTTTCCATTTTCTTCTTTTTCTGTGTGGATCTAGCCAACATTTTTGAAGTTTTATTACTAAATTAAAAATACTCCCTGTCATGATGACCTACAGGCATCATCATGGATCCCATTACAAACTCACAGGACCAATATTGGAAACTTCCACTCCTTATTTGGAAATGTGAAGTGGGTTGGAGAACCTCATTAAATAAACATGACATGATATCACCTGACTAGATGGCCACTATGATTGGTCATGGCAGAGCCAATCTGAGATAAACACAAAGAACTTTTAAAAGTTCTGATCTTCCCTTTGTTCTGAGTCACACTGGTGGAGCACATGGCCTAGCTAGATTGAGCTAGCTGAGATGGACTCTGATCCACATGTCCTAGCTCTGGGCCAGATGGCCTACACAGATATAGAATAACTACAAAATGCTAAACTGTGATAACAAGAGAGTTGGGGGGAGCCAACTTTACCCAAGGCCTCAAAAGGATCCAAAAAGAACTCTGAAATTCCATCTACAAAGATTGTAAGTTACCTCTGCATGGAATAATTAGGGAAGGTGTAGTTAGATTGCGTTAGATTTATGTTTTTTATTTTTAAGTGCTCTGAATAAATGCAAACTGTATAAGCCTTAAGCTGAACATGGGAATGTTTTGCCTTCTCAAGTAACATAGACTCCTAAAATTGAAATACAGCTTTCTGTTATTTTCTAACCTGCCTTGAATTGCCTGCTTCTGGTCAGCTATCCAGAACCTTCTTTAGATTAGAGAAAAGGGTATTATTATTATTCTTATAACTGGTCTGGCTTCCCGTTGCGCCTAACAAGGAAAGAAACCCTCACTTAACTCAACGGGTGGTGGCAAACGAAGAGGAATCCCTTGGGTTTGGGATTGGAAAAAGGGCCAACCCTGGACTTCAGGCAGCAGAAACTTTATGGTCAGCTATCACACTCTCTTCTTAAATAAGTTAAATTTTCCTGTACTTCATTTACTTCCATTTCATCCGATTCCTCCCTCTTTGCTCGTAACTCAATATAAATTTGTTTTTCCTTATCTAATATACATTTATTTTTCCAATAATTCTATTTCCCTTTTTAATTTCCCTTTTCTTTCTTCTTGCTTTTTTTAAGTTAAAAGTTTCTTTTATGCATATCCCCCTTGTCACAGCTTTCATATTATCCCACAAAATTCCTTTTGATACTTCTTTATTATTTAATTCCCATAATTCTTGCCATTCATGCTCAATTTTTACTACTGTTTCTCTATAATTTAAAATCTTTGTATTCAGCCTCCACCTTTTCACATGTAGCTTTTAAAGTCAACTAAGCAGAAGAGAGAACTAATGTGTGGTGTAGTGACTTTGTGTTGGCAGGAACTTGAAGGTGGCTGCACCCTTCCTGTGTTGGGCATATTTTGGTGCTAGGGATAGGCCCAATGTGATGAGCTTACGGGCTATCTACACATGAAATAAAAATATCTGTTCGGCATTCAAAAGATCGATAATGTGTACACACAGCCATTCAGATGCATTCGTGTCTTTCAGAAGGGGGGGCTAGCGAATCCCCCATAAATTACTTGGAATGAGATCCGTCAGCTGACGAGCTTGAGTAGCTTTAAAAAAGCACTAAAGACGGATCTTTTTCGGCAGGCCTTTCCTGATTAGATCCCGGCCTCAGGAACTTAGTCTCCTGGCTTTTTAAAAATTATGTATATATTTGTTTTTAATGTGTTTCTTTAGCTAGAAGGTTTTAATCTTATTGTGTTTAATGTCTTTTTATGTGGGAGGGTGGGTGTGGGTGGTGTTTTTAGTCATTATTATAATGTTTTAATTGTTGGAAGCCGCCCCGATTGTTTTTAGCAGAGGGGCGGGGTATAAATAAATTTTATTATTATTATTATTATTATTATTATTTGGCATTCAGGAGAATTAGCTGATATTGACCTAAAATCTGTACAGCCGCTCAAATTATCAATCGTCTGTACACCCCGTTCGCACACATATGAACAGGCAGTGTAATCTGATTGGTTGGCCAAGCACAGAGGGTAGGGTTAGCAAAGAGGGGAAATGGGAGTGGCCGCCATGCTGGATTCCCTGAGTAAGCGAGAGTCCGTAAGTCCATGAAATGGAGATATTTTTTTTTTACATTTCTTCATTTTTATTTTATATTGCAAATATGGAGAACCGACTGTCCCCATAACAGACAACTTTTTAAATTAAAGAAAAAGTGGCAGGAGATTTAAGACCACCGCTTGGATCACTCGCTCCAGTCAGCTGGGCAAGGGGGGTCATACAGAGTTTAGAGGGGGTAAAAAATTGTGTAGGCAGATCGTACACATTCAAACGACTGCCTTTTTTTTATTTTTTTTGCCCTTAAAATGGATTTTTTCCCCCATTGTGTAGCCAGGGCCTTAATGTGGCACCAGCAGTGTCAGCTCCTATGTTCAAGAGACAAAAATGCTTCTGTTTCTTCCAGGGCAGAGTAGGATAGCTGACTAGTGGGCTATGTTTACATGTGTGTGAGATGGGGGGGTTGGGGAATGGCACTTTGCTTCTTATATCAAGTGTTCATAGAATCATAGAATCATAGAATTGGAAGAGACAATAAGGACATCTAGTCCAACCCCCCCTTGCCATGCAGAAATACCCAATCAGAGCACCTCCAACAGAATGACCTTCTAGCCTCTGTTTAAAAGCCTCCTAAGAAGGAGACTTCACCACACTGTGAGGCAATACATTCCACTTCCAAACAGCACTTACTGTTAGGAAGTTAATCCTAATGTTTAGGTGGAATCTCTTTTCCTAAAGTTTGAGTCCATTGCTTCGTGTCCTAGTCTCTGGAGCAGCAGAAAACAAGCTTGCTCCATCCTCAGTATGATATTCCTTCAAATATTTAAACATGGCTATCATGTCACCTCTTAACTTTCTCTTCTCCAGGCTAAACGTACCCAGATCCCTAAGCCACTCCTCATAGGGCTTGGCTTCAAGACTTCCTGCTATTTTGGTCATGCTCCTCTGGACACATTTCAGTTTGTCAATATCCTTTGGAATTGTGATTCCCAGAATTAAGTACAGTATTCCAGGTGAGGTCTGACCAAAGCAGAATAAAGTGGCACTATTACTTCCCTCGATCTTCTAGACACTATACTTCTATTGATGCAGCCTAGAATCACATCAGCTTTTATAGCTGCTGCATCACACTGCTGACTCATGTTCAGTTTGTGGTTCACTAAGACTCTTAGATCCCTTTCGCATGTTCTGCCATCAAGCCAGGTGTCACCCATCCTATATATGTGCTTTTCATTTTTACTGCCCAAATATAGTATCCTACATTTCTCCCTGCTGAAATTCATTTTGTTAGTTTTGGCCCAGCTTTCTAATCTGTTCAGGTCATTTTGAATTCTGATCCTGTCCTCTGGGGTATAAGCTACCCCTTCTAATTTGATGTCATCTGCAAACTTGATAAGCATGCCCTCTATTCCCTCATCTAAGACATTGATAAAGATGTTGAATAGCACTGGGCCCAGGACAGAACCCTGTGGCACCCTGCTGGTCACTTCTCTCCAGGATGAAGAAGCGCCATTGGGTTCAGTCAGTCAACCAATTACAAAGCCATCTAACAGTCAAATTGTCTAGGTCATATGTTACTAACCTTTTTGGCAAGGATATCATGGGGGACTTTGTCAAATGTCTTACTAAAATCAAGATACACTACATCCACATGATGGCATGCCTTTGCCCACCCCTGACTGTAGCAGCAGCTGTCTTAAGCTAAAGCCTGCTTCATCTGATTCAGATGTGAAGTACAAGAAGCTATTCAGCTTTTGCTTCACTTACACTGAAGTATATGCAAACACACTCTTTGGATTGCTATAGAACTTTATGCAGCTGATTTCATTGTGTTGTTTTTCAGCTTTACACATTAGCTAGGGAAATGCATACAGACAGATATTACTCACTGTGCAATTTGGCTGGGTTCATATAGTTATATAGTGTCAGTCTTGTAATAATGCCAAACTAAAGCAGGCGTCCAAGTTTTTTTTAGCTTGAAAAAAAAAACAGGATTCCCTGTTCTTGAGCACCTAGAAATCCTGTGTCTAATGTAGCTTTTGGCTAAGCATGAACGTACCTATTTTCCAAAGTGCTTACATTTTATATTTTGTCTATATGTCTGTCTCTGCAAGGGTATGCATATGTATTTTAGTGTGCCCATTAAAATTTAACTGATTGGCTGCTTATGTGAGGGGATAGATACACATTCACTGCAAACATTTTGACCACATCTGTAAAACATGTATGTTTCCCAACCCTTCTAACTCAAATTCACTAATGGGAACTTTGTAGGTAGCATTGGGTTATGCATTATAACACTGTTTTAAAAAATGAGTGAGCTGGGATATGGATATCAGGCACTAAAAAATATCCAAGGATGCAGTTGTGTACAGAATCTCCAGATATGTCCTGTGTGAGACAGGCAAAGTAGTTTCTTCCCACAGTACCACATGCCAGCTAGCACTTCCTCCTCATTAAACAATATTTGGGTTGTGCCAAGGAAGCTCGCTGCATCATGGCAAAAAAAAAAAAAAAAAGAGCACTTATATGAGATATCTTCAAAGCCAGAACCTCATGACAGTTGTAGGCAATGCACCTCTGTCAGATGTGACAAGGCTAAGCATGGCTGCTGAGATTGTATTGCACTATCACTGTGGTAGAAAAAAATTCTAGACCAACTAATGATGAAGGCATAGCACAAGCTTACAGTTTTGTTCTGGCTAACATACCCCAACTACATTTTATGGCTCTTAGGAGATTATCAGACGTGGCAAATATGGAGTGATAATGACAACAGGATACCATGAAAGGGCTTCCCTATCACACAATGTTGACTCCCCACATTCTCGAAGCATCCTGCTGTCATGAATAAGGTGTTCTTTTTTATTAATGGGACAAGTCATCAATTGATTGCTGATGGCATTTTGTGTGTGTGTGTGGTATTGTATCTGAAACTGTGTCCCATTATGCTCTCTTGAATACAGCATCAATGGGCAGTCCCCACCAGAACTCTTCCAGGTGACAACACAAAAACTAGGCATGGGATGCTCTTTTTATGAACCAGTGCTTGTGTGTTCATCTTCTTTGTTAATGTTTGTGTTTTTAGACTTTTAAGTACCCTCACATCTTCTTGCAAGAACCACTGAGATCACGTGCCCCGGCAAATGAAGTAATAAACAGTGCTAGTGGTTGTGCTCCAATAATGCTGGGGCTGCTCTTTCTCATTATTACAGCAATGTGTAATAAAAAGGGTTACTGTGCCAGGACACTTATGCTTTTAAATATAGTGGGGCAAAAATGTTTTTGTATGCTCGTCTGATAATCTGCTTAGTCTCTTACAATGGTCTTATCATTCATCATCATTCATAACTGTTGCACAGCTGCAATATCTCCCCTTTAAGAGAATTTATGACTGAGTACACATTACATAAATCAGCCCTCCGTATCCACTACAGCTCAAAAATATTCAGAAAAAAAAATCCATAAAGTAAACCTTGCTGTTCACCATTTTATAGAAGGGATGCCATTTTACAACACCATTGTTTATAATGGGATTTGAGCATCCATGGATGTTGGTATCCATGGGGGATCCTGGAACCAAACCCCAGTGGATATTAAGGGTTCACTGTACTAACTTCTACTGTTCCTGTAAATCACAGAATAATGTTGCCCTTCTAAATGTTTCAAAGAAGCATTAAGGTTTTAGTAATTTGTACAGAGAAGTCCTGTCATGAGACAGACATTTACTTATCACCATATAATATGGGCTTTCATCAATACACTTTACCTCCTTCTTTTCTGTACTCTGCTATTCTGGAGTTTGTCAGTGATACAATGTATAGATATTTCCCTTAGTTTCTTTCAAAATCATCTCTCTCCTATGAGCCAACTTTTCTTGAAGAAAATTGTTTCCAAGGGGAACTATCCAAAGAGAAAATGCCTCCAAGAGAAACCTCTTCTAGCAAGTTCAAGAGAATAGTGTATAAGCCTTAATGGTGACTTGAGTTGCTGTTTCTAGAGTGAGTTGATAGTTAAATTTAGTCAGCAGATTATAAATTGATTTGTTGTCAGCCTTGAGGTCAGTATTGCAACTACCATACCTAAAATTCAGAGCTAGTTTTTTTGTTTTTTTAATGTCTCAATGCACAAACAAGCTCATCTATTTTATCACCTCATTATTAGGAGCTGGCAATAAGTCACTATCCTCAATATTTCTGTCAATAGTATCTGTCTCTCCCCCTCTTTCTTTTCTTTTCTTTTCTTTTCTTTTCTTTTCTTTTCCTTTCCTTTCCCTCTCTCTCTCTCACACACACACAACACACACACACATGAAGAGTTTTACAAGCTCTTCAGGTATGAAACATAGGGCTTTCTGGTACAACATGCTATTGTAAAATAGTGATATAAGTGGAAGATCACTATATATTTATTAGAAGAATTTGTTACTTTTGGCATGCATTTTGAACTAAAATTATACAAAATTATTTGTTTTATGATGTCAGCACAACATTATTGTAATATGAAAATATAATTGTGACACTGACATCACCAGGGGTAGAAACTGTTTTTCCCCTTAAGAGGAATGATATTTCATATGTGTTATAATGCATAATTTGTACCTAATAATGGAGATGTAGCTATTCAGCACAATTTATGCTGCATGGCAATACTATCACCCGTTTGCAGAAAAAGTGCAGTATCAGTCTTCTAATCTTAACTGTTCCTTATTCTTTTTCAAAATAAACCATATAACACAACAAAAGTCACCTTAATGGATCTGACAGAAGCTGCTGACACACTACAGAAATAATCCAGTTTGACACTGCTTTAACTGCCATGGCTCAATGCTATGGAATTATGGGATTTGTAGTTTTCTGAGATATTTAGCCTTCTCTGTCAGAGCTCTGGTGCCACAACAAATTACAAATCAGACACATCAAAAAGCACAAGAGCAGCACACAAAGATGACTTTACTGTCCCATGAACAGTTTTAGAGAATGTCATCATTGCCGCATGCAGCTGTGAGTAAGGTGTCATTTTTCATTGAAGGGGCCTCTGCATCAATGAAAAATTATGCTTTACTTGTGGCTTCAGCACAGAAGCAGCACACAACGATGACGAGGATGTCTGAAACTGGGTCCCATTTGCGGGACAGTAACATAATCCTTTGTGGAATGCTCTTGTGCTTTTTGATGCATCTGATAATCTCCAATATCACACATAAGAAAGGGGAAAATGTTTTTGAACTATAAGAAATAAGATTCACTATTTAGCATTAGTAAAGTTGCTCAAATATGTAATTATCTCAAAAAAAGTATTTGCTTAATTTGTAATACTCAGAACCAAAATGAACTGAAAACAGTGTTAAATGAGAAATGCAGCTGGCAATGCATATTTAAAAATACATTAATTGGTTACAAAATCTCATCTATTTTAGTCCAAGTCTGGACACCAACCACAACTCATAGGCAGCCAAGATAAATAATAAAAATCCAAATCAGCTGGGAGTGAACAGCGGACGAGCCTGGTCATGCTTGCAAGCTCTGCAGAAAAAGTAACTTCAATTCCCAAAGCTTCCTCAAACAATCCCCGAGGGGCTGCTTAGCCCAAGTAGCCAGTAAGCCTTTCATTACAAAGCCTGCTAGACCTCATGTTCTCTGGCCTATTGTCTTTATGCCCAGCTGGTCCAAAATAATACAGCTACAAACCATGGCTTAATTTTGGATGGGATGAACTAGTATGTGTTGCCAAAGCCTGTGGAGATTACTGGAAAATGCTGACCTTCCTCAGCTCTCTCCACCTGATTTCATGGTGAAGCAACACAGAACTTTCACTGTGGTCTATCCAGATCCAAGAGCTAGAACTGAAAGAGCTACTTCACTGTTAATATAGTGAAACTATCTTTGATCTTGAATAATAGATTCACAGAAACTGTACAGTTGGACCCCCATATCTGCACAACCAATATCTGAGGTTTCACTTATCTGTGGGACACAAAACAGGGACACATGCCAGTGAGTCATCCTAGAAAATACCTAGAGAGACATCTTTTCTAGACATCTTCTAGGTTCTCTAATGCAACTCTGTGGAAGTCCATTATTTTAATAGGGTTCACTCTTATTCACATTTTGCTATATCTCTGGTAAGTCTGTGAACTGAACCACTGTGGTTATGGGGGTCTAACTCTATTTAGAAACTCCCCCCAGGTTTGAAAACAGTTTGCCACATGATTCAAGGGGCACTTGCATGAGAATGTTGGTTTTCATGTGTCCTGGCTATACAGAACTGTTAGTTATATCATGTTTGATGAGGGATCTCAATCAGATTTTAGTACAGTGGGCCCTCAGCATCCACTGGGTGTTGGTTCCAGGACCCCATAGATACCAAAATCTGTGGAGGCTCAAGTCTCATTATATACCATTATATACAGTGGCATGGTGAAATGGTGTTGCTTGTACAGTATGGCAAAATCATGGTTTGCTTTTGGGGGGGGGGCGATGGAATATTTTAAAGCCATAGATGCAGAATCCATGGACACAGAGAGTCAACTGTACACTAGCCAGGCTTCTGCCATAATAAGACTCATGCTATAATATGAGATGTGTGCTTGACAGTGTATCACAGTGATGGTAAGGAATTAAGCTTACTTAGATGATGGTGGTAGTGGTGGTGATACTACTTTCCCTCTTATAGAACTCTATTCCCTCTTATGTCTACTAGGTTCTGCCATCACGGTAGAATTCAACATCAAGTAGAATTCAAGTAGCACTCAGCTGGGGTCATTAAACACACCTGACTTTAACTGTAAACTTTGAACTTAGCATTGTGTTCTTATACTTTGTAGTTTTGTTGTGCACTCTCTTGGGAGGGTTTACCTTAAAAGGCAGCTTATAAATAATATTCAAGAAATAGTCAGCTAGCACTGCCCACCACACAAAGGCCTAAATCCAATTTGACACTTCCTCCCCCCTCCTCATATTACACCTTTGGCCTCTGGCATAAGTTTTACTGATTATTAAGGGAGGCTGCATTGGAAAAGGGAGATGAGATTGATACCCCAACACTGGCTTCTCTTATTATTTGACGTGACACTTAGCATTAGATACAACACAAATGATTTATTAGGACAATGTTAAAAATGACTAAGATGGTTGATTTATCATTATTAACAGTTGGCATTTTCAAGTTAGCTTGTATCCCAGTCACTGCAAACAAAAAGCCATGAAAGTTGGCAAACAAGAATCAAACAAATGACCATTTCCTCTGTGTTGTGTCCTTGGATGCCTTTCATTTCTGTTACATACACTGGCAATGCCTGAGGTTTTCTAAACTGCTGCAGGCAGCAGTAAAGTGTCATTAGCAAGTAGTTTCTTTTCTTCAGCTGCACAGACCTCTGTGTGAAGTCAGCTGGGGGGGAAAAACATAAGGTAACTAGATGGTCATGGATAGGTTTTCTTACATAAACAAAACTTGTTAGCCTTATTTGGCTTGACTTCTCTTCAGAGCCACCCAACTCTTTTCAAAACTATGCAATACTGAATTATTCTGAACTTGTCATACATTTATTTGTCCAAACAAGAGATTTGGCCTATAGCCTTGATCTAATATCTGAAGGCTCACAGCCAGGGAGAGGCTGTTCCTTCAATGAAGTTAAGCAAATATGAACCTAACAACTATAATGTCTACATCTACCTCAGCTTCATCTGAAAACTATCTCAGCTTTCCTGTTCAAGGTTGTAAGAACACTATGAGTATATAGGTATAAGGGGCGAGTGGAGAGACACCTTGATCTTCACTGCAAAAGGTAGACTTTTCAGATTTTTTTCAGGGTGGAGACTTAGATGAAAGGACACAAAACTTACTGGAGTTTCCACAGCTGCTTCCAGCCATCACCTTTAAATCCCTGCAATGTCCTGGAATACTGCTCTGTCCCAGCAAAGTGACTGGAAGTTATCACCCCCTCCAATGGTATGAATAGCAGCACAACATGATATAGCATTCTGCATATGACACTAGCAAGGAATCACCCTCAATATTTGGCCTCGCATAAGGAAGTCATTTTGCTTTTCTTTTTTAAAGCACAGTGCTTCCAAACTTAAGGTATTCTCATCTGTGCACATTTTCATGCACCTGACAATAATACTAATATATATATATATATATATATATATATATCCAGATGTATAAAACATGTCATCTTCCCTTCATTACTAGCAAAAATACCTCTTTTCTCTGTAAAATGGGAGTGGGTAATCTGTGCAGGAAGTGCTTAATGGACACAATTGCAGGAAATGATTGGTATACACAGGTGAATCTTTTGAAAACCTGTCTTTAGCTAGAAAAGACCTTCACTTCTTGCCAGGGAGTATGGTGCTCCTATTTTCTTTGACTTCTAAACTGAATCAGAGGAGGCAGGGAAAATTAAAAGCTCAGTCTTCATAATTTCCTGCTAGGGAGTATAGGGCACTATTTCCTGCCTCTGGATTTTGCTCAGAAGGCATAATTGTAGGAGGTATGAGTCTAAAAATAAAAATGTATTAAAAATTCCAGGATCTAGTCCTTTTTAAAAGCAATAAAATATCTTCTTTTAAAAAGGAGTTAAAAATCATTTACTTTCAAATTCATGCAGAGTGGCTTAAGAATGCAGACAAGCTCAATTAACATTTAAAAGTGTATTCAGAGGTCTATGGTCTGATTTGATCACCCATTGAATTAGACTCATTCCAAAACAAAGGAGTCAGTTTAAAAATGCAAATCAAAAGTTTACTGAAGGTATATCAGTCTCAATCTGCATACTAAAATAAACTTTATAAAGAATGTTCCCAACTAACTAGGAGGATTTAGAGTAGAGTCACCCAGCCTTTAGTGGTAGAGGCTGCATGGTGAACATCATGGCATGGTTTCATAGCATGGCAAAGATAAAGATGGCTACAGCCGCATGGAGACTCTAACTTAAAAGAGAACTTGCAAAGAGCAATAAAATTTAAATTAGGTCATGTGTTGAATAACCCAGCACTCCAGTTGGCTGGAAGTGCCCAGGGAAATAAGAGAAAGGGAGTTTGGGAGAACAGAAGCATGCAGGGAAAAAAACTAGACTTATCTTAGGATGTGAATGGGGTACACAAGATTGCTTTACATTACAAATAATTATTTCCCCACATACTACAATAACACACACACACACACTATGAATGCTGAAGTTCACAGTAATTGTGCATAAAGACAGGCATCACAATTTGAAGCTCCCCTACCAAAAATAATCTGTGTATGGACAGAACACCTGGGAATTCCCTTTAAACTTTAACACCAATATTACCTGAAGAGATAATCACACTACACTGTTATAGCACTATTATTCCACTTTAACTGCTATGGCTGCCTCCTGTGGAATTCTGGGGTTTGTAGTTTACAGAGGGGTGTTCAGAACTCTCAGCCAGGGTCTCTTAGGTCTCACAAAACTACAAACCCCAGAATTCCACAGGAGTCAGCGATAGCAGTTAAAGTAGAATAATAGCACTATAACAGTGTAGTGTGACACTGTATTGAGAGAGAGAGAGATAATAAATGAGAACAAACAAAAGAGGAGAAGGGAAATGAGAGAGAGAGAGAGAGAGAGAGATCTTCATTCAAAATGAAGCCCCCCCCCCAGGTTGAATTCCACTTTAAGAAGAGTCTTGGGAGCTGCATTTCAGCAGTGGCCACAGTCAAGGGCACAAGGTGGAGTCAAGGACAGAGTAGGGAAACACAAAATGGATGGAATCCTGTCTAACTCTTATCAATTCTTATCAATTTGGACATTTCATATGAAGTGCTGTTTTTTTTAATGCACATCTACCTAGAAGCAATTAAGACAACAGATTTCTGATCTTCAAAGCACAGTTGTTGAAGTGTACTTGATGTTTAAATACCTTTAAGTATGTACTCTCTTCTCTCCAATTACTAATCATAGATAACAGCAGAAGAAATTGTTAGCAAAATGGGAAATCTCCATGGACTTCATCCAGCCTGAAAACTGGAGATTCCCCAATCCCTGTGTTAAAGTGAGAGGAGATCTTAATCAGCCCTTTTTAATAACTAACAGTTCTCCCAACATTTAAAATGAACCCATAGCTTATTTTGAGTTAAGATGCGTAGTAAACAAGGTGGGCCTATCTCATCATTCCTATAAAATGGGCCAAAATGGTCTTTGCTAAGCAAATAGTTTTGGTTTCCTTTCACTCAAATAAAGTGGTGGGTTTTATGAGGAAAGCAATAACTGTGAAAATAATTTCTTATATGTGATTTGCATCACTATGTCTTTCATTTCTTGACTGACTGGGCTCACTCATTAATAGTAAATGAGAGAGAAAGGGGAGAAAAGATCCTGACGGCCCTACAGTGGGTATTAAGCAATTTATGAAAAGAATGCTTGGCTTTGGGAAAAAGGAGGCATATTAATTAATTAATTAATTAATTAAAATGCTAAACACTAGAACTATATCATGGTAAATTTGTTTTGGTGTTGAAGGCCCTTTCCATTTTTGAAGAAAAAAGCAACCTGGGGAGAAAATTCAGCTCAGACTAAATATATAGGAATAATATTTATTTATTTATTTATTTATTTATTTATTTCAAGTGTTTATTACTCCAGACTCTTTTATAAAGTCTTCCAAATGTGCTATATGCATTTACTAATCTGTGATCGATCTCTTTGTCAATCTTTGCATCTGAGGAGATGATGCTTCCCAGGTAGGTGAACTGCTGAACAGGCTTAAGCACAGATTTACCGACGGCAATGTGGGGATGATGGTGTTCATCCTGTGGTGCAGGCTGGTAAAGAACTTCTGTATTCTTCAGGTTGACTTCCAGCCCAAACAGCTCTGCAGCTATTGCGAAGCAGGATGTTAGGTGCTGCAGAACTGCTTCTGTGTGGGCAACAAGGGTAGCATCATCAGCAAAGAGCAGCTCACGAACTAACTAGTTTAGAGTTTATGGGTCTGAAACATGGGTCACCTATCACCACCACTTACGACTCCTCGAACACTTTCATCAGTGCTGCATACGCACAATCCTAAATATACACTGGACTGACTATATGACGAATGTTGCTGTCCTTGAGCAAGCAGGGATCACCAGCATTGAGGCCATGATATTGAGAACCCATCTGCGCTGGACAGGGCACATTTCTAGGATGGAGGACCATCGCCTCCCCAAAATAGTACTCTATGATGAACTCACCATGGGTCACCATAAGAGGGGCGCTCCAAAAAAGTAATACAAGGACTCCCTGAAACAACATCCCATGCTTGGCCAAATTCATCACCTACAATGGTCTGCCCTGGCCTCACATTGGGAGGCATGGAGACACACTATCCACAATGCTGCAGCCTTATTTGAGAGCTCACTCCAAACAAGTCTTGAAGAGAAATGACAACGCAGAAAGAATCAAAACCCGGAAACATCACCCAAGGAGACCTTCTGCTGTGCTTTCTGCAACCAGACTTGCTTATCTTGGATTGACCTATTTAGTCATTAGTGCGCTTGCAGAAAGCACGGGATGAGTCCTTCCTGAATCTTCATATATATTCAGAGATATATATTTATTTATGCTGCTACCAATTTTTAATTTTTTTTAAAAAAATTGATGATACGTTTAAGCATAAAAGCAATACAAGCTATAACATTCTGTCCTTTTTTATTATCCTATTTTGGAATGGAAGTGACTGAGACATTTTGAGAATGCTTCTGCATTTGCCTGCAATGTATGAAATCTCTGTCGTCCCACATTCTCTAACATCACTTGGATGCTGTTCATATTGCTTGGGCAAAATGTACAATGCAGCTAAATTTTCAATTAACCTTGAAGCAAATCAACCTGGCATTTTCACATTTTGACAATAAAAATCTGGAGAGGTGGCTGGCACTATTCTTCTATTACAAAATCATTTCTTTTATTTTGGAATCTCTGCCATTTGTTTAAAATCAGCATTAACACAGGGATGAGATTATTTTGCCATTATTTCAGTATCTTTCATATAAAAAGACTCCTTTTTATACATTGTTGCCTGGACCATCAGTCCATTGTTTCACCATAACCAGATGATTACTATTCATCACTTTTACAATTTTACAGCTGGGGGAATTGAATGGATTTTGACCATTTTGTCCTGCTCTTGAGATTATTTTGGCCACTCCAATGATTATAGCAATAAATTATTTTTTATATATTACTGAGTAGGTATTGTTGAAATAAGTGACCTTTTTTATGCACTGGGGTAGACATCCCCCCCCAATAAAAATACGTTTCGTGGAACCATTCCCAAAAGAAAACTTTAAGCTTATTAAAGCCCACCTCAAAGAAGAAATAAGACTCAATGCACTAAAATGGGACATTTCAGATTCTATGCGCTGAAACGAGACAGTGTAATCCCTCGGATACATATTTTGTTGTAGAATCCTCACAGATAGACTACCTTATAGGAATTCTATTTCACCCGCACAGTTGTAAACAATGTCCTCAAATTTACCACCCCTTTTTATTCACTACTCCCACCACAAACAACTTGTCTGAATCCAAGCTTTCTAATATATAGCATTCCAGCAGGCCAAAAGTGTATACATACATATATATATATATATATATATATATACTTTATTAACATAAGTTAAACATTTAAAACAAAGATTATTTTAATACATTTAAAACACATCTCTCACACACTCCTTTCCTAGCTAATTCAGGGCCTGACTACAACGCAGAAACACAGCAAACACAGCAGTTTGCACCACTTTATCCACCGTAGCTTTATTCTATGGAATCCTGGTATTTGTAGTTTTATAAGGTATTTAGCCTTTTCTATCAGAGAACTCTGGTGCCTCACCAAACTACAAATACCAGGATTCCATAGGATAGAGCTATGGTAGATATAGTGACATTAATTCCTAAACCTGACTACTGACTTTCTCAACCCTAATCCTCCATTCTCTCATTCCTCTACCCTCTGTCTAACTACCCTATCTTAGAGATGGAAAGAATATTCAAAAAATGGTCAAATGTGTTTTTCAAATGTTGAAAAACTGTGATGAGAAGAATCCTGGACTGATGAGAATCTTCACAGTTCAAAACTTATTCTGCACAAAATTCACACATGGTTTTGTGTAGAAAACAGCCTTTTCTGCATAGAAAATAATATTAAGAGTGTATAGAAACATATTAGGTAGTTTAAGGTAAGTTGTATGTTGTGCAGGACAAGAGTGCTCAGAATTGTGGAAATGACTGATGACTGGCTGGCAGCTTAGGGAGAGTATTTGAAAATTGGTGGATGACAGTTGAGAGAGGGAATTAGTTGAAGGGGACTGGAGCATGACTGTTGTAGGACAGGAATAGAAACCAGCTGGCCCTCCTATAAAATATTTTTCACAATACAATCTCATGGAGTCACTCTGGTCTTGTCTACATGGGCAACTCCCCCCCCCCATACTCATCCTGTAGTTGTGGTGCAGTTGCCACATGACACCTGCAATGATTCACATCTTAATTGGGGTTTCTGATGAAAAATCTAGGTTTGAGAGATTCATGGTTTAAGAGGAAAGCCCAGGTTATTGGCCATGTGGTGGCCATGGATTGGCTTTGAGGTGAAGCTGGAGGCAGACTTCTGGTGGATGGGGCCCATTCTGGAGCTTTTTAATTTAAACATTTGTGCACATATCTGAATAAGTGTATCTCCACTTATCCAGTAATACATCACTGTGGGACAATATATATGTGCATGTACAAGTGAACAGAAAAAAACAACAGAGCAGCCCCAGCTGTGTGGCTGGAAATAATATGACATACAGGACATGTTTCCAGCATTGGACCACTCTATTATGCTGATGCAAGTTTGCCTACAGTTAGAGTGTGGTGAGATCCTCTGGCATTGAGTGTGAGTGTGGCATTTACAGGGCCACTGTGGATCAAAAAGATCCTCAGAGAATAGAAGGTGGGTTAGGTGTTTCCCCCCAATGTAGACAAGCCCTCTGTTGCATGAACTGATGAGATGACCCCTGAAGAATGAAAAACGGGAATTGGAAGAAAGGCCTCACCATTTGTACTGACAGATAAGATTAACTCCATACTCCTATGATTAGGGGCTCTGGCTGTTTCAAGCAAGTTAAAAAATAGTCGCACAAGTCTCTTATATCAGCTTCCTACCACTTGGCCCTATCATATGGAATCCTGGGTTTTGTAGTTTGGTGAAGAAATTAGAATTATTAGTAGAGAAACACTAGTGCTCACTAGCAGAAAAATATAACCCTCTTACTAAAGTTCAAATCTCAGTATTCCCTAGGATGTATCCATGGCAGTTAAACTGGTATGAAATTGACATGACAATATAGTGCAAATATGTCCTACGTTTTCACAGCTTTATACTGTAATTAACCAGAGTGTTTCTAGTCATACAATCATGCCATCATAATCAGAACTGACATTACTGTTTCTGTCTGTACTGTGGATTTCTGTCCCATGTAGAAAAGTAGTACACTACTCGAATCAATGGGAACTATGTGACTAGCTTCAAAGACTGTAAACTTTATTTTTGGATTCTTCATATCTGGGGTCTGTTGCTTCATACTCCATATAGAGTAATAAAAATACTATAATGTACTATATCCATTGACCCAGGGGAGGTTTTGCCAATATTTCCACAATAAAATCTTATTTCCAAACATACATGTTCAACAATAAAAAAAAGTGCAGTCATCAAATACTGGGCAGTTGGTATTCCATTTGGAAAGTTTGTTTTAAAACAAAACCAAGAAGGGCCCCACTTTCCCCTGGGCAACAGCTTTAGAGAAAACATTTTTTAAAGTAGACCAGAGCTTGTAAAATGTTAACTTTTTGGACTGCAATCACCAGAATATCTCTGCCAGTATGGCCATTGGGGAGTTGAAAGTACAAATCCGAAATAGTATGGAGGGATTCCAAGCTTGGGAGAGGGGGGTGTTGTTTCTGATTCTGCTAACTCAGTTTCTTCACTTTTGAAATGGAAGTCAGTCTTTTCTTCTGCAAAGTAGGGATGCATTTTTTCACTTAGTCCTTCTTCATTGTGTCCTCTTCTAAAAGGACACAACAATTACATCTAGCAATTTTCTTCCTTCTCTTAGAAAATATTCAAAAAAGTCTTGTAGTTTTTGAAACCTATTCACAATTCAGGATTTATTCTGCACAAAATTTGCATGTGGTTGTTTTACACAGAAAACAGGATTTTCTGCACTGGAAACAACCATTTATGTGCATAAAATAATATTCCTGCATAGAAATATTATTTTCTGCATAAATGCTATTTCTTGTGTGGAAAATGTTGTTTTCTATGCAAACTACCCACATGCAAATTTGCACAGGAAAAGTCCCTAATTACAGCATTTTTCTGCACAGGAAACAGCATTTATACAGAAAATAATATTTCTATGCAGGAATGTTATTTCATGCATAGAAATTGTTGTTTCATGTACAAAATAGCATTTTCTGAGCAAAACAACCAAGTTCAAATTTTGCACAGAATAAGTCCCAAACTGCAAAGATTCTCCTTAGTCCAGGATTCTTCTTATCAGTTTCTCAACTATTGAAAAAACATGTGGGTATGGGTATTCATTTTTGAATATTTTAGAATATTCTTTGCATCCCCACTACAAAGCAACTTTCTTATAAGGGAAAAAATAGAATCCTTCTTATCTGGATGCAAGACATGTCAGAATGTTGGACTGGAAGGTGTTTTTAAGGAGAGGGGAGCTGAAATCAGAGGAGGTATTTCCATCATGTGTGTGTATCTATATATCTATATACATATTCATACAAGCACACACACACACACACACACATATATATGGTGGAACATGGTCCTATCTCTAGATGAAACACGTTGGAATATATTTCACTCAGTGTTTCATCCACTAGATTGGGTATTCAGATTGAAGAGGCTGCAGGCAAAGTAGAAATATGCAGGCTATCAAGTGAAAAATAAAGATCCTTGTTGGGTTTTGCTCAGAAGCAGAACAGTCTGTCAAACAAAACCAAAGAATGAGTTCTGTATCTTACATTAAAATTAGGAAAGGAAATATACATAGTGAAATTCCTTTCAGCACATACATTGATCCTGAACCTAGCATGAGTCACAGGTGAAATCTTCACTTAATAGAATTAATGTATTTGCTCTGGCTTTTCTGTCTATGGATCTTTTCAGAACATTCCAACCAATATAGACACTATTATAGATAATAATACAGACACTAGCAATGCAAAGCTCTTGAGTTCTAACAGATATCTAAAAAATGAAATTATAGAAGACACTATTGCATCTGAAATTTGAATACTGTTTACATTTATCTATCAGGCTGACATAGAAAGAGTGCCTTAGAAGCATAAAAACACAGCCAAAGACCAACATACTTGTCTTTTTCCAGTATTGCAGAGTCTCATATTTCTGGCAATTCTCCAATTTGCGGACCCAACCCAGACAACCTTGCTCCTACCCATGGAAATGAAAACGCCACACATGATTATGTTCAGAACTATATTGAGTACAATCATAAAATGAGAGATTAAGTATAGATTAGTATATATAAAGTTGGCAATAAGAAGGCCACAGTTTGATGTTGGCTGCGGATGGTTGGCATCAATTGCATGGGTCCAGATCCCTACATTGCCCAAACCTATGCTGGCCAATGGTGCCTGTCAGTAGCAACTGACCTCATGTCTGGAGGGAAGAGCCCTGGCCAAGCCATGCTTAATACTCCACTCCCCTGTGAAACAAGGTTATTAAAAGGTGGGGAGGGTACGAGGTCTACTTGAACTTGACGGAGACCTCTCTCCCTGCTTGACCAGATAGGGGCTCATGGTATCCACTTATCAAGCTGTGACAGAGGAAAGGACATGACAATTCAATATAGGGTGGGAGAGTGGGTTTTCGGCTCCTGATGCAGAGGCTGTGTCATCTGGCCATGCCAGAAGCCTTGGCCAGATGTCCCACCCTAATGGGTAAATTAGCCAATCAGAGCCAGGGAGGCCAGCCCCGATTGGCCAGATTCAACCCAAAGATGGAACTATTTGTCTGAATTGGCAGCAAATCTGTCTTCAGTTCTCTTGAGATGAAGAGGTTTTCACATTTAGGGAGGGAAGGAGGGGGGGGGGAAGAGATGGGGAAAGCAAGCAAGCAATCAAGTAATACTAGCCACTTCTCTTAGGTTGTTATCTTATGCAGACATAGCTGACAGTAAGCTGTGATGAATCAACTGGGACTTAGGTCTGAGTAAACATGTACAGGATCATGCTAAAAATAGATATTCTTTCAGTTTATGACATAATTTTCACCTGTTGAGGGTATGTGTATATTCTTTCAATGTGAGAGTCAATACAGAAATCTGCTTACCTTAGTCTCTCCTCTTGCATATTTCTGGAAAATATGTGCAATAGAACAGATGAAAGGGCAATAGTGACAGTCATGAAGAAGAGGTGAACTTACTGTGTCCATCTTTCCCAACCCCAACATCTTGGGAACTGACAATATCTGGGTGTTGGACTATGACTCTGGAGACCAGAGTTTGAATTCCCGCTCAGCCATGAAAACCCACTGGATGACCACATACTAGGTAAGTCACATACTCTCAGCCCTCAGAAAATCCTGTGACATGGTGACTTTAAGGCAAACCTAAGTTAGAAATTACTTGAAGGCACACAACAACAACAATGTACAGATTTAGTGCTTCTACTCCTAGATGGTGGCCCAGTAGCAATCAGCCCCACCCAGTACAAACTTCAATTAGTATTTAAAAAGATACTCTTTACCAATTGCCTTCCTCACACCAAGAGTTTACTTGCTAGTAATGCCATTAAAGTAACTTCAGGCTTGGCCTGAACCACTGATGTTCATAAATGTGCTTATTAGGACATTCTGAAGTAAATGTGTCTGAGCCAAGTCACATATAAACAGCAGTTAGGTAAATCATTTATACTGTTGAATTTCATAGTACTTGCTTTTCTTTTAGGGATTTTGTGTCTTAAAAAGCCTCAAAATTGTTAGGAAACAATTCCCATGAATAAATCTTATGTATGGAAACAACAGCATAGCCATATAATCAATCATATGATTTATCTTAAAGCAAGAGTATATGCTTCTTATACACTGCTGTATTTTTGGATCAGAACTAATTTTCAGTTTCCCCATCTCACTGCCTAAGACCATGTGATACATATACAAGGGGTTATCTCAAATTCTACATTCTATCCTCCTTGCTCCCACATTCATGAGTTCACACAGCTGTACTCCAGCCAGGGAGTGACAACTGTGTGGTTGGCCTCTCCTGGTTTGATCTGATCTGGCCAACACATCTGCAAATCCTGCTTGCTGATACAACAGAGGATTTCTGACATTTCAGTGCATCCTGTAGGGTTGGGATGTGACTCATACAGCTCAACAAATGTTGTTGAACTACAAGTCCCAGCATACCAACAGTGGTGTGGAATTCTGAGAGTTGCAGTCCAGCAATGTCCAGAAGTCTATGTGTTTCTCACTCCTGCTGTAGGACCTTAATATGCTGTGGATGGAAACTAGGAATGCAAAAGGGAACAAGGCCATTTTGTAGACTACATAAACTCAAGCCACGTTTACCATCAAATATTCACATGACAGCCAATCTTGTTTAGTTTGCAAACACATATTTGTCACATTTGCACATTATATGTATAATTATATCATTTCATTGGTTTTGTTTTTAAACTTCTGGATAAATGTTGATTTTATTTTATTTATTTATTTTGCACAAAACTATCATAGACTTGACTGAAATTGAAGCTCTCAATGTTTATTTTTTAAAAAATGTTTGAAATAGCCATGATTAGATAATAAAATCAGTGATGCGCTTCTAGATAAACCATAGTAGGAAAATGGCATCAGTCTTTAAAGACGTGTGTTAAATGTATTAGTCATATTTATATTCCGAGTGACAACATGTTCTACACGACGAAGCCTGTCAACTATTTTGCCTAACAGCTCTGAAATGGCAAAAGCTCATTTTGTAACTTCAGTATCAATAGTGGAAACAATTACCAGCTCAGAGGTGAGTAAGGGAAAATAGGTGTCACAGCTCACTGGCAATTCAGAGCTGATTATTACTGTTTATAATTACATAACACCAGGATTGTGGCAGGTGCTCTAAGTACAATAATGAGGGGGGAAAGCTCTACTGTAAATGTGTGTGTTTAGTCGTGGTAGCAACCCTGAACCCAGGCATTAGGATACAACCTCCAGTCCTGGATGGGGTCACGCTCTTCTCCAAGGAATGTGTCTGCAGTCTGGGGGTACTCCTGGACGCTTTGCTCCAGATGATGAATCAGGTAAATGCAACAGTCAGGAGTGCCTGTTATCAGCTTCAGCTGATACGCCAACTGCACCCTTTCCTGGAAGTGGGGATCTTGAGACCATGGTACATGCTCTGGTAACCTCCCGTCTTGATTTCAAACAACAAACAAACAAGTTTATTGATTAGTCAACTGACCATATCAACAGTAGAATACAGTAGAATACAGTAAAATACAAAGTGTCTAAATATCAAACTGCATGCAAAAATAAATTAGATCACATCTAAAACTCATGTGTAAAATTGGCTAAAAAAATTGACCATATAATTTGGGGATTTAAGAAAGCACATAAAAGAGTTAAAATAAAATGGATAAAATAAAGTACAAAATGGAGTAAAATATCATGTAATATCATATAAAGTGGCACAAGCTAGAACGAATGGATTAAAGAAGCTCTACAGAAAGGTTTAAATAAACTCGTCTCCATGGCACGGAACCCCATTTTGTGAAGTAAACTGATTTCTTAGGTTGGCAGCTTTGTAGATTCTCTCCAGCCAGGAAATGGGATAATTTAACAACGGGATCCCAGTTGCTCATTCTAACCAAAAATGGTTGTAAAATAATGGGACCTCTCATTAGCACAGGTATAACAATTGAACAAAATATGTATAATTTCCTCTACAGTGGGAGCACCACAAATACATGTTCTTTTGTGGTAGGGTATTTTTTGTGTCTTGATTTCTGTAATGCACTCTACATGGGGCTACCCTTGTGCTTAGTCCAGAAACTTTAATTAGTACAGAATATGGCAGCCAGATTGGTCATGGGTACATCAAGAAGAGACCATATAACACTGATCTTAACATCACTTCACTTGCTGCCCATCAGTTTCCGGGCCCAGTACAACGTGTTAGTTATTACCCTTAAAGCCCTAAATGGCTTGGGTCCAACCTATTTTCGGGACTGCCTCCTTCCATATAATCCTCCCCGTACACTCAGGTCCTCCAGGAGGAATTTGCTACAACCTTTAAAAGCTAGGCTTTCTACCACCTCCAAGAGGACCTTTTCAGCTGTTGCTCCCAGACTATGGAATGGCCTGCCGGATGAGATCTGTCACATTACCACCCTAAATAGCTTTTTAAATCTCTTCTGGCATGCCTTTCCTGAACAGATACCCAGCCATCAGAAAAGAAAAATCTAATTTGTCCTGACTTCGCCATAGCCACTGTTTACTGTTTAATTTTAGTATTTTTAAGAGTGTTTGAATTTCTGAATTATCTAATAGTATTTAAAGGGGGGTGAGAAGGAGGGGTTTAGATGTATATTTTATATGTTGTAAGCTGCCCCAATTGCATTTCGTAGACGGGCAGGATATAAATAAATTTTATATTATTATTATTATTATTATTATTATTATTTAATGAGTGACTTTGCATATATTATTTACATGCACATATGCACACAGAGGTCTAAACTCTGTTTTAGTCCCAACTGGAGTAGATCCATTGAATCCATTAGATTTATCCATGTGTTGCTCATCATTCAACAATTGATTGAATGGGCTTATTCGAGTTGGGACTAACCAACAGGATGCCAACCACAGAGAATAGTTCTAGAGCTTGGGAAAGTTACTTGGAAAAGTTAAAAGAGATGATGGGAGATGATGGGTGGGAGATTCTGGGAACTCAGTCCAAAATGCAACTCTTCCAAGCTCTGATTACATATCATGACCATTTTAGCAAGCAGACCACAGGCAGTATTGCACAAATAGCTAAGCAGTGACTAGAAGTTGTATTTTCAGCATCATATATAGTAATGGCCAGCTCAGTTTTCTAAATGCTGCTTCTTTTTTTGGTAAAATGGCAGAGCCTATGAATAAGAAGTGCTGTGGGGAATCCTAGTTTTTTCAGTGCTGTGAAAAATATTTTCGATATCTATCTATTTAATAGGAATGGACAGACCTGCCAGTTTCACTTTCTTCCATATTCAGATATTTTAACTTTCTGGTTCATTCCATCCCCTTTGAATATTTTGGGAAAATCTCATCAGAAACAAAATGAACAATATTCTCAACTATCGGATCTAGCTAAATTCAATAGGTACAACTATTTCCAAGTCAGAGAAGATCATCTTATGCAGTCGAGGAGGTGCCTATCTGGGGGGGAAAGGATATGCCCAAATGGGCCTCACAAAATACTTTTATGTTCCTCCAGGAAACTTCAAATAGCTTAGTCCATTCTTGAATAACTAAGGTCTTAGAATTTCAGACATTTTCTCATACTACTCAAGATTATTTCTTCACTTACAGATAAAATGAACCATCTCACAATGTAGCAGCACAGCCTGTGTGCCTCTAGTGCTTTTCTGTGGTGCATTTTAACAGACTTTCAATAAAAATGCTGGGCAGTTGCACAGAGAGGGGGAAGTGAATAGATACAAAAATGTTGGGAGTAAAATAATTTGATTGATTTTCTACATTCCTTCTCTGCTTGCAGTATGGCTCCTTAAAATGGCATTTCATCATCCAAACTCACAGTGAGGGAACAAAGCTGAAGGAGTTAATGTGCCGGGAGAGGCAGAGACAATAAAAAAGAATTCTGACATTAATTGGTATTAAAATAAAACGAAGAGCTGAAAACAAAACCCCTAAATTTGACAAGTAACTCTGCCGGTCAACCAGGGCGTCAGTTATATAACAGTTTTTTTTCACAGGGAGAAATAGGATTTCCTGATCCCGAGTCCATCCCTTGTTGTTTACATGATTTGTCACTGGATGTACAATATCCCAGGATTGTTGTTTACATGACAATCTTTCCCATGACAAAAGCAAGATCCTGAGACAAAGTATCCCATGTTTTTTTTTGTTTGTTTGTTTACACGGGAAACATTTCTGAAATGTTTAGCTGTCAGTCAAGGATGCGATTATTCATTTTTTCACAACCTCGGTGACGTACTTCCTATAGAGTTTCCCACCACAAGTGATGCTATTGGCTACCACAAATGTTTGTTCAAGCGTCTGCATTGGTCAGAGAAGGAGGGCGAAGGCAACCCCCTCTGTACAATTTCATTAAAAAAAAACCTGATTGGGCTTGCCACAGAGGTTAATGCCCCCCAAAATGTTAAAATCCATTTAAATGGAGAATGCCGGTATAGACACACAAGGCATTTTAAAACACAAGCCTCAGTTGGTGCAGGGGATGGTGAGAGAAGTCTAAAGCAGAGCTGACCGGAGCCCCACATGCCTGCTTTGCTTTCAGCAGGGAAGCTGAGTGGTTTGCAATCTACTGAGGCGCGCGCACACACACACACACACACATGCCTGCCTTGCTTTCAGCCGGGAAGCCGAGTGGTTTGTAATCTACTGAGGTACATACACACTCACACACACTGCATGCCTGCTTTGCTTTCAGCCAGGAACCTGGGTGCAGGGGATGGGGGGGAATGAATGAGGTGATCGTGAGCCCAGAGGCTTGTAGTGTGACTGTCCCTTTAAAAATTAAACCCTCCATGCAGGGGATGGGGAGGAGGGAATGAATGAGGTGATTGTGAGCCCAGAGGCTTGCAGTGTGACAGTCTATTTAAAAATTAAACCCTCCATGCAGGTGATGGGGAGGAGGGAATGAATGAGGTGATTGTGAGCACAGAGGCTTGCTGTGTGATTGTCCATTTAAAAATTAAACCCTCCATGCAGGAGAGGGACAGGTTAGAGTTGAGGGGTTTGCAGTGTAAAAATCCATTGAATAGGGTAACTTATGTCTCTCTCTCTCTCTCTCCCACACACACACACACCTTACTGCTGCCTGGAGGGAAGTCTTTGCTTTCAGCCAGTGAGGCTGAATCTATTCAACGGGTGGCTGAGCCCTCCTTCTCTGAACTCTGTGCCTGCCCCTGCCCACCTCAATTTCCAGCCATCACCTACTCCTGAGATATTTTGTCCTGACCTATTCACATATCCAATTTTCCACAGCCTCACAAGACTTTCTTAAAAACATGGGACAAACAGGGGGATGGAAAGTCCCGCTGGTTGAAGGATAAAAGGTGCCCCCCTTCCGAAAAGCTCGAGACCATCACGCAGGACGTGTGAAATACCAGAGATCAACACAAATTCATCTCACAACATTTTCATCGTGTAAACGGTGCCCAGGTTGTGAATGGTGAATAGTACTATTGGTGGAAGGAGGGAATAATAATCAGTTACAAGTGAAAGAATGAATATACGGAAATATATATTTTGTACAATTCAATCAAATTCCTAAGGGCTCCTGCCAATGTTACTCTAGCAGCATGGGAGTTACCAAGTGCCTTTCCTGCACTGCTCTAATAATGTTGAGACCTCAAGGTTACCGGGATCATCCTTCAAAATGGATAAATAGCACCCTGGGGCAATATTGCTGCAGCACAGATCCCAACTAGGATTTCTCACACATAGCTTAGATCTGGGGTGGAAAGATGTTGTCAGACAGCAACTTCTGTCAGCCCTCCAGATGTTGTCAGACAGCAACTTCTGTCAGCCCTCCAGATGTTGTCAGACAGCAACTTCTGTCAGCCCTAGCAAACAAAGCCAATGGAGATGAATTTTGGAAGTCACCATTCAATAAAATCTGAAGTAGTGCACAGGGTTATTTGATCTGATTTGTTAAAATATTTATCTCCTATCCTGTATCACATGCTTTCAGGGCAGCATGAAAGCAAATATTCCCACTCTTATCTAGCCTTTCCCTTGTATGCATGTATAATTGTGATCTTCCCCTCCCACAAAGGAATGTTACTGTACAACTAATTCTATACCTCCTACAGACACTTTAGGCTAGTGTTTCCCAGACTTTGGTCCTCCAGATGTTTTGGACTTCATCTCCCAGAATTCCTGATTGTTGGCTGAGGTTGGCTAGGACTTCTGGGAGAGGAAATCCAAAATACCTGGAAGACCAAAGTTTGGGAATCAGTGCTAGACACACCTCACCTCAGCCTTCACCACATGGCAAATTTATGTTTTCATGTGAAGGGACTTCCAAGAGTACCTTACAAATTGGCAGGGGAGCCAATTTTTCGAAGCAAAGAAGTTAAAAATAACTCTGGAGACTATGGCTGAAGTACTTTCTTAGATAGAGAGAAGAGCCATTGAAGCCAATGGATTACCTATGTATTGATTCACTATTCAACAACTGATCACATGGGAATACTCTAATTGGGACTAACAATATGATTTATGCCTATAATCATTTGACCCATTGATCTGAAATGCTTGCATGGGCTGGAAGTGTTTGTGTGAATAAACCTGTGTGCATGCATGTGTGTACACGTGTGTATGTGCCTTCAAGTTACTTGTCATTTTATGGTGACCCAATGGATTTCACAGTGTTTTCTTAGGCAAGGAATACTCAGAGGTGATTTTGCCAGTTCCTTCCTCTGAAATATAACCTACATGGCCTGATATTCATTGGTTGCCTCCCATTCAAGTAGGGCTGTCTCTGCTTAGCTTCCAAGATCAGAGGGGATCTGGTGCCCTTAGGGGATTTAGGGTAATAATCCTGAGATTAGACACAATAACCTGAAAGCAATGCAAATTCTCAGAAGAACTGGATAGCTTGGCTTAACAAAAATGTCTCATCTTTAATTATTTTTAAAGCATTATTTTTTATTAGTATTTAAATTGCTATAAAATATACACTTAAGAAAATAATACTCTAATTCAAATCCATCTGTGAATGCATCCATGCAACATTAAATAGCTCTCTTAAAAAAACACACACACACCTCTGCAGGCTTATCACAAGGAACTTCATTTTACTTGGAGATAAATATAGCTCATAATGAAAGAGCTTTTAATGTGTCATCAAGGGTGTCAATGTGTTTTGTGTGTAGTGCCAGGCAGAAACAAAAGAGCATATAAAAATTAATGACCTAACTCTTGCATACATTACTCTGAGTGAGGGAAAAAATGGGGCACACACACACACACACACACACAAATCGAATGTAATGAGTCTATTACAGAAGAAATAATGAGGTGATCAATTTCTAATATATAACATCACTGTATTAAAATTAGTCATAATTTCAACCATGTAGTTGGCTTTTGTTAGGTATGCAAAATGCAAATGAGACATTTTGCTCAGGCTCCAGGTCTCCTTCAGAAGTCACAAGAGGGCTAGTAATGAGGAGACCTGAGGTTAATAAACATTTTATTTTAATATGCTATTAATTTTCTAAAGAAAAAAAATCATTCCTGTCAGAAGCAGTTGAAATTTGAAAGTGGTATGTCAGGACATTTTTTAATTGAGCATCTAAAAAAAACCTCTACCTTCGTTTGCACACTTTGAAGTCTTGTTCAGAGCAATCTTTTGACTGAGAGAGACCATTACTAATCCAGCACTGTGTTAAGTCTCATGAACATTTGCTGAAACATAAGCATTTAATCATTTTTAGAGTGCATACACAGATGTGAATCTTCAATGATACTGTTAAATAGGATCCACCAACCCCAGTTTACCTTCATTTAATGTTGCAGGAATAAAAAAAACCAACAACAACCAGACAAGAACAATAAGCAATATTTTCCCCCTCAGAGTGAGGCCTTGAAAATTGGCTTGGTTTGCTTTGTTTCTAATTTTTTGTTTGTGACAGAGGTGTCAAAATGACAAAGTTCATCAAAAACGAAAGCAAACAAAAAAATAATTAAGCAGGCCATCACAGATAACACATAGTATACTGGCTTATCTCATGATACTGAAAAGAATCGAGCCACTTCTTCTTCTTCTTTGATATTAATCTATAGCTTCATTTTGGGACTATTGTAGAAGTTGTCCACCTGATTCAGAATCTTACTTCCATGAATGTTGTGTATATATAAGAATTTGTGAATGGATCCAGGTTTCATAGAAATTAATGTGAAATTAATGTAGTCATTACTTCAGTCTCATTGATTTCAATGAATACTAACTACTAGGATTCTATAGGATGGGGCATAAAGTTAAAGTGGTATGAAATTGCTATCGTTATGAAGTGTAGATATATTGTCAAACTTTCACTGACCTAGAAAACTAGTGTAGCAGAAACAGGATAATATTAGATATTTTTTTTGCTTAGATATCCTAGATTTCAACTTATAAGGAAGTTTTTTTGAGACAAGAAAGAACAAAACAAAAATAAAAAACCACTAACTCCAGCTGTCTAACTCTGAAGTTATTCACTCTACTCTACCATCTCCATCTCAGCAGCATGTTTCCATTCAACCTTACAGTGCTAGTCCATAGAAAACAGAGAACTGTTTGGGTTTCTTTAAGTTCACCATCTTTATTTTTTGAAGTTGTCTCCTCCAATCTGCCTTTTAATAGAGACCAGATTGTTTCTATCACTATATGTTATAAGGTCACCAGGGATGTTACTCTGTCTTCTGACTTTTATATTTGGTCTGTCACTGGAACTCCATTTTGTCACCTACATGAGAATTCATCTACTAGAACTCATCCAGGGCTTTCACAGATTGATGCTGATAACTATATTCCATGCTTTTGTGACCTCCAAGGTTAGATTATTGAAGAGTATTAGTTTATAGCTTCTCATAAAATGCTCTCTGGACACCAAATTGCACAAGGTTCTTTTAGTATAAGCCTGAGAGAGAAGTCTTACCTTGCCATGCAAACCTTTGGGGAGTTAATACAATACTTGTCAGATGTTGATTAAATGCTAACATGTTCTTTATTACATAAAAGACTGGGCATGGTCCGGAATGTGTAGTTCTATAAACTGATATGCTAGCATGCTTTAGATACTAAATTAAAAGTGGGAGCCAAATAAGGACTGTAACATGCATGAATACAGGTCTTCCAGTCAGGAAAATCGGCTGCCATGACTTACCAGGTGGCCGGAGTTGTGGCTGGGGAGCCCCTGAGGTTCACCCACCATGCCTGCCAGTATCCTCTTCCCGGCTTGTCCTGGGTGGGATGGAAAGAGGATCATGGGCCAGCCAATCTGGAAGAGGCAGCTTGCACTCCCCTCAGCCATGCAGAGGTGCAGGCAAGCCAAAGCCTCTGATTGGCTAAGGAATGGAGACTCCAGGCAGCAGTCTCCACTCAGGTCTGGCAGCCGGAAATATATTCACGGCCTCCTCACCCAACTTGGGCAGTTGGCTCATGGGAGCCGACAAGAATAGAGCTCCTCCGGCGAGAAGAAACAAAGAAGTGATCAGGGCCAGAGGCCGCTGAAAAGGCCGAATGGGGACACCAGTGGTGGAGAAACCCTCAGGGAGGCAGCAGCAAGCTGGGCCAGCAGCACCGGGCGACCTCTGGAGCAGCAGCGGCGGTGCCGCAGAAAACCCAGAAGGGTGCAGTAGCAGAGGCAGCCCAGGCCAGGTCCAAGGATGGTGGGATGGCCCAGCAGGGGTATGGAGGTAGCGCTCAGAGCTGGGGCGGCAGAGGTGGCCCGGGCAAGCACCAAAAGGCAGTGGGGAAGCCCTGCGGGGGGCTGTGAAGGTGGCGCTCAGAGCCGGTGCAGCAGAGGTGGCCCGGGCCAAGGCCAAAAGGTGGCGGGGCAGCCCAATGGGATCTGCAGAAGCAGTGAGGGTGTCAGCAGCCAGGAAGGGTGGTGGCGGAAGCCCATAGGACCGGGGAGGCCAAGGCACCAGTGACGGTGGCCTTCGCGAGAGGGGGTGCTCACATGGCAGCTGCACTGGCCAGGCGCAGTCAAGGGTGGGCAGGGCAGTCAAGCCCTGGGAAGGTGGCAGGGAGGACCCGATAGTGGGTGGCCTCCTGTGCAGCAGGAGTAAGGCTTCCAGCTGAGGGCAGACAAGCCTAGGCAAGGGCGAGGCAAGGCGAGGCCAGAGCGGACCAGCGGAGGCAAGGGCTAATAAGGGGCATACAAGCCAAAGGCGCCAAGGGGCAGACCTCGACGGTTGGGGAAAGGCTCACAATCACCGGCGTAACCCACAACACAAGCAGACAAGCCAGAGCAGATGCTTAGCCAGGGAAGTTAAGCGAGCAAACCAGGGGGCAGACTAGTAGAGAAGCATAGCTAAAGGCGGCCAAGCTAGGCTAAAATGTGGACAAGCTAGGACATTTGAGCAAAATCACTAAACGGGTAGTTTTGCCTGGCAAAATAGCTGAAATCAATTGCATATCACATTATGCCTCCCAAGAAGAAGGTCCAGCCCAATAGGCTGGTAACAAGGGTGCAGTCAGCAGGGCGCCCAGGTCATGGGCTGCCTGGCACCTTGGGGGTGCAGAGTGGCTACCGCTGGCAGGAGCACATCATGTGCACCAGCTGGTGACCCTGAGTCTGTCAGGGATTTCCTCACAGGCTCAGAGGTTCCTAACCTGCAGGAATTGACCCAAGCAGTTACATTCCTAGAAGATCAAGTAGTGGAACTAAGATCCAGAAGTGCCGCCGACTCGGGAACCGCAACTGCAAGTGCTGCTGATGCAGACCATGCACCGACAGCACCACCAGCACTGGGCATCAGGCCTGAAGAGGTGATGAGGTCACCTCACAGTCAGCAAGAATAGCAGGGTGACGAAGGAAGCATCGCTCCACATCACAGAGCGACATCAGTTTGATGTCTTCGCCGGGCTCTTCACTGGGACGCAGGAATGAAACATCAGGAAAGAAGGGCCAGAAGGGGACCAAAAGGGACAAGAAGAAAAGCCGCTCCAAGCACAGAAATAGGGACGATTCAGACAGCGGGGGATCATCAGATGAGTGTTGTGACAACAACTTGGGTCGGGCGGGATATTGGAGGACTGCAGCCCTGGTTCCAGGACTGCCCTCCTGGGCCATCAAGGCATAGACCCAGCAGGATCCATCTGCCTCAGGCCCCACCAGGGCTTGGCGGGATGGGGTGGTGTCACCTAGGATCCCAACTCTTAGCCTGTTCCAGGATAATGAGGATCCACCTGGACAAGACGACTCGGGATAATATCCTGAAGGGGTATCATGTAGATGTCTTCATCCTTCTAAAACCCAAGGGGGAGGTGGGCAGCACTCCCACATCTGACAAGGCCAAGCCTGATCCCATGGAATGCACCTTCTTCAGCTGGTTGGCCGGGTACACCGTGTTTATGGGGGAGTGGAGCTTGCCTACCCAGATAGGGGGTGGCACCTGGCCAACCACTTGGGCAACGTGCTGAAAGCCAGAACCATTCCTGGTGAGGTGTCGGCCATTGAATATGACACCACCTTCCACAAAAGGGCTTCATGCAATGTCAGGGCTAGATGGGACCTCATCAATGACAAGCTATGGCTGGTCATTGTGGGTTCCCATATTAAGGTGAAGACAGAGGCAGCTAAGCCACCCCGCAGAAAGGACCCCTAGCACTTGGTCTGCTGGGAGTAAAATGTTGACAAGTGTTTCCGTACCTGCTGCAAGTTCGAGCACTACTGCGAGAACTGCTATGGGAACCACCCCAGAACTAGCTGCTCCCATGCAGGCTCATGTCCTTTCATTCAGGACGCCCTGCTTCCTCCAGCATTAAGAAGGAAGCCAGGTCAGGAAGCAGCGCCAGACAGGGGAACAGCAAGAACTAGGGGTGACCAAATGGCACCCTGCGTGGTGTACACTCCAGTAAAGCTTCAGACCATGCTGCCCCTCTTGGCTCTCTACCCCAAGAGGTGGGTGGCCGCATATTTAAGGGTTGGGTTTTCTATGTGCTTCAGGATCCCTGTTTCTGGCCCCAGATAGGCGTCCGAATCAGGAAACCTCAAGTCGGCAGCTGACCTGCCTGAGATAGTGGTGGCCAAGATTGCCAAGGAGTGTGCAGCGGGAAGGGTGGCGGGCCCCTTCCCAGCCCCCCCCCCTATGCACAACCTCAGGGTCTCCCCACTGGGAGTGGTGCCAAAAAAGGAACCAGAAGAATACAGGCTCATCCACCACCTGTACTACCTAAAAGGGGCATTGGTGAATGATGCCATACCACCAGAACTTTCCTCGGTTCACTATGCATCATTCAACCATGCGGTAAAACTTGTCAGGGCCTATGGCCCTGGCGCTCTTATGGAAAAATGTGACATTCAGTTTGCACTCTGGCTACTCCCTGTTCACCCAGAGGATCACTACCTATTGGGTTTCAAGTTCCATGGGCAGTGGTACTACAACATGGACCGTTCCATGGGGTACTCCATTAGCTGTTACGTCTTTGAGGCCTTCAGCACCTTCCTTGAGTGGGCCTTATGGCACAGGACTGGTTCCTCCTTCGTCACTCACTACCTGGACGATTTCCTCATGATTGGGGCAGCGGGGGGACTAGATTGTAGATTTCTTCTGAATGCCTTCCAGGAGCTGACACGGGAGCTGGGAGTGCCCTTGGCACCTGACAAGATGGTGGGGGCTTCTAGCAGCATAGTCTATTTAGGGATTATGCTGGACTCCATGTTGGAGGTATTGCACCTCCCGGAGGACAAGCTGGAAGGGATCAGGGAAAGGTTACGGCACCTTCTGGCAAAGGACAAGGCCACCTTGAGGGAGGTGCAGTCACTTCTAGGCCACCTCAATTTTGCGTGCAGAGTGGTAGCGCCCGGCAGGGCGTTCTGCAGCAGGCGAGCCAGTATCACGATGGGCATCCGGTCCACAACACCACATTAGTCTCACAAAGGGGGTGAAGGAAGACCTGGGGGTGTGGCTTCACTTTCTGGATGGGTTCAATAGGGTCACTTTCTGGCAGGGGGGCAGCCTTGGGGTCCGGGCTACAGGTCCAGTTGGACGCAGAGGGAGGTTTTGTGTTTGGGGTGTACTATAACAGGGATTGGTGTGCCCAACATTGGCCTTCTGAATGGAAGGACTCTGATGTTATTCACAACCTAACATTCCTTGAATTCTTCCCCAAATTGGTTGCACTCTATTTATGGAAGGACGAGTTCTAGAACAAAAGAGTCTGTTTTTCGTGTGATAATCAGGCGGTGGTCCAGATTATCAACAAACAGTCTTCTAAGTCTGGCAGGGTCATGTGACTCATCATGGAATTTGTGCTGATTTGCTTGGCAGCGAACATCACCTTCTCGGCACGACACATTCCATGAGTGGATAATGAAATTGCGGATGTGTTGTCTTGATTCCAGGACAATAGGTTTCGAGAGTTGGCTCCAGGAGCAGATCCTATGCCGGTGACCTACCCGGTCAAGCTCTGGCATCTTGGGAAGGAACGGTGATCCAAGGGATCCTCAGCTCCCTGGCACCTTCCATCGGAGCCAGTTACTCAAGGGCGGTACAGCAGTTCTTCTGCTTCAGATGCCAACAAGGCTACAGGAGCTCCTAGCCATCTTTGGAACAGGAGGTCCAGCACTACATCACGTCCTTGAAGGAGAAGGGCCTGGTGCCAAGGTCCATATCTTTTCAGCTGGCAACCATTTCTTTCTTTAGCAAGGTAGCTGGGCAAAGGCGATCCCTGTGCCACTTTCCTGGTGCAAAGAGAGGTCGAAGGCTGACGCTGTGGGGAACCCCAGGAGCAAGATACTTGCAGACCAGTCTCGTATAGGCTATTGTGCAGCTTGATGGCAACTCTCCATGAAGTTTGCCAATCCAGGTATGAAACTCTGCTCTTCTGCACCACTTTTGCCATTGCTTTTTTCGCAGCGCTAAACATTGAGGAGCTGGTCTGCAACTCCAAGGCTGACGGGTATGGATGGGCACTTCAGCTGAGGGATATGTCGCTCGAAGAAGAAGACCTGTGGTTGCGGATCCAGCGGTCCAAGAATGACCATCGGGGTAGAGGGGCTTACCTATGACTGCAGAAGCTTGACGAGTCATCAGCCTGCCCAGTATTCCTCATGCGGTGATACCTACAACAGTGCCCAGACTTCCAAGGGACCCTGTCCATCCACAAGGACTTATCCCCATTGACGCACTTCCAGTTCTTAAGTTTATTATGAGCCGCTTTACGGCAGCTGGGTTGCCCAGCAGACGAATACGGAGGGCACTCTTTTCGAATAGGTGCAGCAACAACGGCCACGGTGGAAGGCCTGTCAGCACCAGGGATCCAGCAGTTGGGCAGGTAGCGATCCAGAGCCTACACCACTTACATTCAACCATAACTCAAGCTCTTCTCCAGTTAGGTCCAGCATTGAGTCCCTCCAGTCAGAAGTCTGACTCTCTTTGGTGATAGCTGCAAGGTTGGCGGAAGTCAAGTTCAGAGGGCATTCAGCTCGACTTTGGTGGTGGTGGGCATGGTCCAACTTGGGGTCAGGGGTCTCCGGTAAGCCATGTTCAAGGTCATGTCAAGGTCAAGGTCAAGTTCATGACCACGGAGACCATAGGGGAGGAGGTTTGAACATGGGCCACCTTTTGGGGGGCATCACCCCCTGGGTTCTCCCCTTTCTGGGTTTGGATCACTTGATCTAGTCATGTGACTGGATCACATTATCTGTTGGCAGGCAGGCTAACAGATACATCATCGAGCAAGCAGGTGGGTTTAGAACCCATGCTCAGGCACCAACCAGTGCAACTATCACCAAGAGAAAGTTGTGGCCATTTATCACCAATAGCTTCATTACCTTTATCACCAATACCTTCATTACTTTATCAAATACAATTTTCAGCATGTATTTTGTGTTTGTCATTATTTGCAAGGGCGGGGGGAAAATAGGGTGAAAGAAGGGGAGCAGTCTCACCACAGCAACACAGTCAAGATCACCCCTCACATGGAAGCTTTCTATTTCTGGAGCACATTTATGCCTATACAAGTAGTCCATGTTGTAACATCTTGATTAGGCTAACAAAAAAGGCATCAACATTTTGTATGAACTTTCTCAACCTAAGTTTCTTCACAAGGCAAAGATGTTTTTAAAACATGCACTGAAAAGGGTGGGGTAGGTAGAGAGTGACAATTTTAGTAACATAGCCCTCCTTAGATGGTATAACAAAATGGCATATTGTCATGAAGATGGTATCCTCCATGGGAAGGGGTGCACTAAACACCCCTGCTTGCATGACCTCTGAAGCACACTCAGAACCTTTCAGGTAGGGAGAAGAGTCTTTAATGTATAGTTAAAATGTCCTTATTTAAAGAGAATGTCTGCAACATAACAGTGAGTGGCTTCAGGATACAGGCCTTGATAGGATTCTGGCAAGTGGTTAAAGGATGAGGTGTCCAGGCAGAGATAGGCTGAGTGTGTTAGAGACTCAAGAAGCAGGCAAAACCACAAACAAACCAATAACAAGAATGGATCTGCTAAGACACAAAGGGTGCTTCACTTCAGTTGCCCACCCTTTACCTGCCCACTTTGTCTAGTTTTCCATTTGTAGAAGGGCTTGCCTCCCAGCTCCCTCCAAATCTCTGTGGGCACCCAGGTCAGGCAGCCAACAAAGGCCTCAGTCCAGTGTTGCTGAAGTCTTTCCCCAACACTCTTCAGTCCCCCTGGAACTCAGGTCTAAAGGAGACACTTGCAGCCTTTTTCCTATTGTGCAGTTTCTGCCTTCCAGCTTCTCCTCAGAGGTATTCAGTGTTCTTTTATTGGACTCCTTGCCACATCTCACTGCAGATGCTTTAACTGAGGCTAGCAGCTGGTTCTCCTATCCTCCTGAGGCTGGGGAGTTGGGAACAGGCAAGGCAGTGCCTCTCCTGAGTCCCTTTCTTCCACAGATGTAAACTATAAAATTAAGGCCCTAAGACCACACACACACATTTCATGTTCCTCAGCTCATTGAAAACACGAACAGCAAAACCAGCACAGTATAAACATTTGCTTCTCCATTTGTATCTCTTGTCCAGCCTTCTTCCCTAAATCCTGTAGCATGATATATCTCAATTTTGTTTAAAAAGAGAGGAGAGGGAGCAATGAATGGGGTAGGAAGAACATGGGTTGCACTCTCTTCATGGCATCTTTAAAGGGACTGGACCGGCAATTTCTCTTGAACGCAATGGTACAAACCTAGGAAAAAGTCAAATTCAACAAGTGAAACTGTTCCCTGAGATGCAGCAATAGGGAAAACCATTTTAGTGGAGAAATACACTACAGTCTCATTTATTTTTTAGGTTCCAAAAAGTATGTTCATGATGCTATGAAATCCATTAGAAATCCAAGAGAAGTTCCATGGGACTTCAGAAGAGAGTTCAGACTCCACAAATTTAGGATTTGGTAAATAGCCACCTTCCAGTATTATTTCACTTCACTAACTTCTTCTCTCAGTCTCTCACTAATTTCCCCCTATTTTCTCTCCTAAGTGCCTCAAAGTACATGCTGAGTACAATATTTCAAAAACTGAAAGTGTCTCTACTCATCATCTCTTGAAAGCTAGAACTGAATGCCTGTCCTCTACAGCTCCTGTCAAATACTGAATGTTCCTAGTCATGGAACCAGATTGTAGCTGCTACAATTGTCAACACTGGGAAACTGAGCAACTAAAGTAATCTAGCTGTGCTTCCTCTTACATTATAATACACCCCTTACTCTCTCAAACTTCTGAGAGCTCAGGACAGCTAGGTCTACCTATGACTATTACCTTGATTTTGGGGGATCAATGAGGCAGCTACCAACTGGGAAATTTATTGTCTATTCTGTAGTTCACAACTCCTCTCCACTGATACCTCCTTGTTGTGGGAGAGAGGCTTGAGTATCCTAATGATGTTTTGAGCTATGCTGGCGGTGGCATAACAGCCACCGGTAGAGTTTCCCATGCCAGAAAGGTCAAAAACAAAGGGTCTGACAAAGAGCATTAAAGAGCAGGATGGGTTCTCTAGCCTTATGGCAACCATCGTTGAGAAGGAAAACTCTAATCCCAAACCCGGGCAGATAGTGATCGTCCAACCCCGTAGGGTCAACCATCTAAGAGAAGGAAACTCTAATCAAACCTATGACCCAAGGACCTCTCTGCTACTGTCCATGCTTGCAAGGCCACAGCAGATGAACCTTTGGTTTAAAGGGTGAGGCCACTTCTGTGCATGCTGTGCTCCACCAGAAAAATCCATTGCATAGGGTCAAAGGACAAATCCAGTTCCAAAGCCAACCAAGTAGTCCAAGGCTCAGCTATCCAACCTATGATACAAAAACCAATGAAAAATGAATTGGACATAGCTCCCACTTTGGCAGAGACCCTTAAAGCCATACAGCAGATGAAAAACGGCAAGGCAGCTGGGATTGATGGAATGCCACCTGAAATTTGGAAACACGGAGGTCTTGCACTCCACGATAAATTCCACGAACTTCTTGTGAATTGCTGGGAAAAGGGGAACTGCCGTCAGATCTCTGAGATGCAGTCATCATCACCCTGTACGAGAAAAAAGGAGCAAAATCCGATTGCTCAGACTATCAAGGCATAACACCTCCCTCTATTGCTGGAAAAATCCTTGCAAGGATACTCCTGAAGAGATTAGTTCCTGCTATTGCAGAAGAACTTCTCCCTGAAAGCCAATGTGGCTTCAGAGCTAATACGAGTACTACAGATATGGTATTTGCCCTTAGACAACTGCAAGAAAAATGTAGGGAGCAGAACAAGGGTCTCTATGTAACATTTGTTGACCTCACCAAAGCCTTCGACACTGTGAGTAGGAAAGGTCTGTGGCAGATCCTGGAAAGACTAGGATGTCCCCCCAAGTTCCTTAAAACAATTATCTTGCTACATGAGGGCCAGCGTGGTCAAGTCAGATATGGCAATGCTCTTTCAGAGCCGTTTCTAATAACTAATGGAGTGAAGCAAGGTTGTGTTCTTGCTCCAAATTAATTTACAATCTTCTTCAGCATGATGCTCCAAAGGGCTATGGCAGAGCTTGAAGAAGACGACGGCATCTATATGCGTTACCGTACTGATGGTAGCTTGTTCAGCTTAAGCCATCTGAGGGCTCACACTAAGACTCTAAACTATCTAGTCATGAGCTGCTCTTTGCTGATGATGCTACCCTTGTTGCCCACACAGAAGCCGCTCTGCAGCGCCTAACATCCTGCTTCGCAACAGCTGCAGAGCTGTTTGGGCTGGAAGTCATCCTGAAGAAAATAGAAGTTCTTTACCAGCCTGCACCACAGGATGAACACCACCATCCCCACATTGCCGTCGGCAAATCTGTGCTCAAGTCCATTCAGCAGTTCACCTACCTGGGAAGCATCATCTCCTCAGATGCCAAGATTGACAAAGAGATTGATCAAAGATTAGCAAAGGTGTATAGTGCATTTGGAAGACTTCACAAAAGAGTCTGGAGTAATAAACACCTGGGGCGAAGCACAAAAATCAGTGTGTATAGAGCCATGGTACTGTCTATTCTCCTTTATGGATCTGAAACATGGGTCACCTATCATCACCACCTACGACTCCTCGAACGCTTTCATCAGCACTGTCTACCCACAATCCTAAATATACACTGGACTGACTATGTGACGAATGTTGCTGTCCTTGAGCAAGCAGGGATCACCAGCATTGAGGCCATGATATTGAGAACACAGCTGCGCTGGGCAGGGCACATTTCTAGGATGGAGGACCATCACCTCCCCAAAATAGTACTCTACAGTGAACTCGCCATGGGTCAGCGTAAGAGGGGTGCTCTAAAAAAGCGATACAAGGACTCCCTGAAACAACATCTCAGGCTCGGCCAAATTGATCACCAACAATAGTTCGCCCTGGCCTCACATCGGGAGGCATGGAGACACACTATCCACAATGTTGCAGCTTCATTTGAGAACTCACACCGAACAAGTCTTGAAGAGAAACGACAACACAGAAAGTATGACAACCCAGAATCATCACCCAAGGAGACCTTCTGCTGTGCTTTCTGCAACCAGACTTGTTTATCTCAAATTGGCCTTTTTACTCATCAGCACACTTGCAGAAAGCACAGGATGAGTCCTTGCTGAATCTTCATTCGTGAAGAAAAGCCAGAGAGTTCACAAGTAGCCTTTTCAAAGGCTAGACTGAGTACCTGGGCAAGAAGGTCAACTTATTTTCTACTTTACTTCCAGATTTCTCATAGTCAAGGCCTATCTATGCCTATGAGTGCATAGACTTTTTTATTTTGTTGAATGTCATCACTGGCAGCTTCAGAGGGTCTGATTATCTGAGCTGCCAGAGGGCTGTTTACTTTGAGCTGGATTATCCTTTTACCACTCCAATCGGGGTATGTTTAGCCTGGAAAAATGGAGCTGGATATCTTTCGCCTGGAAAAAAGATGGTTAAGGAGCGATATGATAGCCCTGTTTAAGTATTTTGAAGGGGTGTCACATTGAGGATGGAGCAAGCTTGTTTTTTGCTGCTCCAGAGACTAGAACATGGAACAATGGATGCAACCTCCAGGAACAGAGATTCCACCTCAACATTAGGAGGAACTTTCTGATAGTAAGAGCTGTTCAGCAGTGGAACACACTCCCTCAGAGCATGGTAGGGTCTCCTTCCTTGGAGGTCTTTAAACAGAGGCTGGATGCCCATCTGTCAGGGATGCTTTGATATTGATTTCCTGTGTGGCAGGGGGTTGGACTGGATGGCCCTCATGGTCTCTTCCAACTCTACGGTTCTATGATTCTTACCTTTCTCTTCACTCCAGCACCTTTCCACTAGTTTGGGTTTCATACCAACCACAAATCTAAAGAAAAAAACAGCATCTATCTGAAAGATGCTTGTAACATCTCTGTTACTTCCAGAAAACCAATGCATCTGCTTGGGAGCCAAGAGTACCAGAATGCATATCAGTAAATACTGGGATATGATAGAAGATAACTTGTCCATGCTATTGGATAGAGATGTTGTGCACAATAAAAATAAAATAAAGCAGAAGCTGAAAATGTTTACTCATTTGATATTTATTGAGTTTACATTTAAATAGGGATAGGTGAAACTTTCATTTCATTCTTCATAAGAAGTACAAAAATATTCCAATTTATCTATCTTTGGGATGAAAAGAAGTAAAAACAATTTCCAAGTGTGTGTAACCAAAACTGAGAGATTTGACCACCTAGGCCAGAGGTGGGGAAGTATGGCCTGTGGGTTACATATGATCCCACACTTGTTTTATGGCCCCCACGGTTTTCCCAGAGCCAATTCCTAATATCTATATCTATATCTATAGCCTCAAAATGTTGCACAACATCCTCTAGGGGTGTGTGGATACTTTGTCCATGCTTTGACTCTATCTACCCCACTTAAGGGCTGAAAGAGGATTTTTTTCCCAACAAGTGACCTAGAAGTCACAACTTGAAAGCTTATCAGACAGTGATGCAGTGGGAAAGGCCTCCCAACACTTGCCAACTCTGGTTTAAGACTAGAAGAGGGGGGAGCCAATGAGCAAATGGCCAGTTTGCATACTGCTGCCCCTGTCCTTGTAGACTACACCACCACATTTCTGGTTTTGCAGCTGAAAATTAAGTTTTTTCTGGTTTTAGAGTGCTATGGTGAAGATAAGAAGCCAGGCCTTTGGAAATAGCTCAGGTGTGTTCTCAGTAATTTTCAGGAGAAAAATCACCTCAACACTGCCCCCCAACTGAATTTGAGATATGTGGGAGAGCTTTGAGGGCATGTCAGGAGCTTTGAAGTGCAAAATGGGTGTATGAGACCCTATAAAGCTGTGGGCCACCATTTACTGAACTCTGGGCTAGGGGTCTGGATGCTTGGCACAATGGCATATACAACAAATATAGAAATCTTGTTTGTCTCATTGATTGCCCTTGCAACTCCAGCCCAACAATTAAGTATGATAGAAGCTTGACTTGGATAGTCTGGTCTGGGATGTCTGTGTATTCAGCCATGTTTCAGTTGCTGAATTAGGGTTACTACCTCTTTTTTTTCTAAGGGGCTTCCCATTTTAACCCTTGCATCACAGAGATATATAGTGCCCCCCCCACACACACACACAATGCTGGAAATGCGTGAATCTATCAAATGTGAGCTATGCAGATGGAGAAGAATTTCATTTTGTTTTCTTTTTGAAGAATTTACTCAGATTGGCTATTTCTTTGTATTCTATATGGAAACCACTTGAGTTTTGTTTTTAAAAAAGAAAAAAGAAAAGAAAACTGAATACAGATGAAAAGGACAGCTATCATATATTAAATTTGTAATCTGTAACTGAATAGGTACAGTCCTGGGGACCATCTATATGAGGCAAAAAGAAAATAAAATAGAGGATTGCTCCACAGTAATGGTAAATCACAGCAGCTGCAATTTGTCTTAATGGTTTATTGCCCCCCGCCCCAAGCTTTTCATGGCTGCAAGTCAAAATAGCAGCCACAAGTGAACTATGTGTGATGGAGCAATATTTTACCTTTAGTAAAAATTTAAAAAGCCCACCCCATTTTATTGCCTTAGTGCTTGCTTGGAAAGGTGAAAATCCAACATGGTGACTCCGGGCACAAGCCCTGCCCCCCATGCTTATCCGGCCAATCAGGTTTGCACTTCCTTTCATATAGGAAAGCAATTCAAAGCAAATTATTTGTCCCAATGAATACACATTCCCCTTGCTGTTTTTTTTTTTTTAACCTCCAGGAAAAGCTGCAAAGGCTTTTCCGTCAGAGCTTTTGATGTTTTTAGACCCTCCTCCTTCTGGCACAACAATGCAGCAACAATGCAAGATCCCATTAAGACAGGTAGGATTCTCCTTGCATTCCATGAAGAGTATTTTCATTGTTTAATGGCCTTCTGGTATGCCGGCTTGACATTCACTTCGAGAGTATCAGTGTCCAGGGTGTCATGGCCAGCCAGCCTGAGGATTCTGAGGATTCAGGAAACGAGGGGGATAAGCCAGCTTCAGCAGAGCTGGATGAGCCTGAAACCAGCTCTGTTATGCCAACTACAGCAGACCCCTGTCTCAGCAGCCAGGCCTCCCCCCCTGCACAGGTTCCAGGCCTGGGAGACATAGAGGAGCAGGACAAAAACGTACTTACCTTCAGCCAGAGGAGATCAGAAAGGGCGTGCCTGCAGCAATCCCAGAGATTATCTGAGAAATGCTCAGCAATCACCAAACAGCTGTGATTAGGAACTGGGCCAATTTAAACAGCTGTAAGACACTGGGCTTCTTTGTCAGAGTTTATCTGTGTTCCCTGGTGAAAGCATCTGACTCTGACTTTCTTGGTGCCTGAAATCTTGTCTTCTAGACCGCGGATTGACCTGGAATCCTTGACCCTGGACTGAACTAGTGATTTGCTGTCTGGACTTTTGGACCTTTGGCTTGCTACGGAACTAATGAATTACTGGTATTGTGATTTAGAATAACTTTTGGGTTGCTGTCAAGCCTTGCAGCCTTATCAGTTTCTGGGCTGGTTGCTTTCCCGGACACAGGGAATGAGAAGGATTTTCTGTGTGTACAGTAGGAATTTTCTTCTTCTTGCTTTTCTGTTCCTGGGATGTATGAAACTGTCTAAAGCAGGGTGAGTTGTCATAATCCTAGATTTTGCCCATTGTCATCACCTACATGTCCACTTTTTCCATTACTTCAAGGAGCTATTTGTCAATATTTCTTGGTTCTGCCAAATAGGCACTTTCAAAAGTTTGTTTCCTATAAAAATTAATTGGAGTGTAGTTTACTGACGTAGTCCATGGTTTGAAGGGGAAATATTCTCTACTGTCATTTTTTTCAGGATGTGTGTGTCTCAGAGTTATAATGCTATAGAGCAACTGTTTTGCACCTTAAATATTTAACAGTGTTGCACTATTCAATTTTTAAAATTTAAAAAAAGAAGGAAAAGAGAAGGATACTTTTTTGTTGTGCTAGTAAGTCTCAGAACTGAAAAGAAACCCAGGACTTTATCAGATGAACCTCCCAAAACATCTCTTTAGCACGATATTTTGCAGCATTTTTCAGCCAGCAAAAGAACCCTTTTTTATCAGACTTACCTTCAATAGTGTGAAAAGGCAGCCTCAGTATTACCATAGCATGAACAGAGCGCTGTTTACTTTGGTGTTCGAGAACTTAGCAATTCTCACAAGACAACATGAGCGTGGTATTTAAAATACGGCAAAAGAAATACAGAAAAAGTACACACAAACACAAACACACTTTAAAAAAAGTTCAAAGTAAACCAGGGAGGTTAATAAAAAGAGTGTCCCCTACCTGGCTTTCATGTTCTCAACTGGAAATGTTCTGCCCATTGACGCTGTATTCAAGAGATCAAAATAGTTTCAAACATTCTGAATACTGGCCAAAAAGGGGGGGGGGGAAGGGGGGAGCCATGGCTGCTCTATTGACAGCTTGGCCCATCAGTAAAAAATAATGCCTTATTTTCAAGACAGTTGCAAAAGCATGACATCATTTGGTATGTGCATCCTTTCGTGTTCATTGGGCGTCATTATGACACTATATTTCGTGCGTCTTATAAAGTCCACACTTGAAGGTGAGATAAAATGTAGCAACTGATGCCTGGAATTGCCATAAAATAGACCGGAACAACTGAAACATTGTTTAGGTTTTCAAAAAGAAAACAAAGTAAACCCTGGGTACTACAGCAACAAATGCCGCAGTCCTCACGAGCATTTTTCTCATCTGGATTAGCCCTCTCACTCCACCAAAATATTCTTACAATTTGTTCTTCATGCTAACCTTCCAGGACTGTGTGTGTTTAAATTCAGGTTTATTTGATACTTGATTGTTGGCGTTTCAGATTATGAAGGCACTCAATGAGGCAAATGAGATTTTTGAACTCTGCTTATAGTGCTTATTGCATTAGTAGCTACAGTGCCAAGATATCAGGGAGGAAGGCCTGCCACCTTCTTACCCCTTTAGCATGACCCTCAGACTGAGGAAGAATTGAAAAAGATGGATGACGTTTTCTTTGACATTTCATGCTTGACTTAATGCTCTTACACTGGGAGTAATCTCTGTAACATGCATCCCTTTAAAGCATCACATTTGAAAAGATCATTTTTTATTTAAACTATGTTCTCTCTGTGTGTGGTGGGGTGGAATCAACATGCCAGGAGACTCCTGAATGGGTGTTGAGCCTTGAACTCCTGCTTTAGAAGGCAGGCCATTCCAAAAAGGTCATGAGGTCATTAACAGCTCAATGAAAGGCAAGTTCAATAGAAAGACAGAACTTCACAGAGGTCAGCAAAAAAAGAAAGTACCAAGCTGCACTTTACATTTTAAGCAAAAAGAGGAAGAAAAAATATTATTGGGAAACAGATATTTCATATCTTTCTTAATTCAACCCAAAGTTCTGAGTGATAATAGGTTATGTCCAAATGTTTCCTTCTGGTCACACAAATTGAAGGGTCTTTGATATCCTGGAGATTCTCCTTAACAGAAGGAGGGAGGCAACCCTTGCTAATTTCCTTTTGCTCGGCAACCCAGCCTGTCCTGTACCTCCCAGACTGTTCAAGCTGTTGGAATACTCTTGAAGATGCTATTCTATTCTTGCACACACAAAGGAAATATTTCAAACATTTTCTGTCCCCAGGTGAGATTATAGGTGTTTTTGCCCATTTTAAATTATGTATGCATGTATGCAGGGATATTGCACCTTAGAATTTTGTGAGGGGGGTTTAAAAAATTGCATTTTTTTAAAAAAAATATACATATTGAACAGAACCCATGACTTATAATGCATTTTTTTTAAGGGAGGCACCTTTCTTTTGGTCACAGAACATTTCATTTTATACACAAGAGCATGGTTTTCATGCGGAAATTGTTTTTGTGCAAAACAATGTATTGTGGAGAGCAAAGAATAAAAATAAAAGATGTAAAAAGTGCTTATAACAATGGCAAAAAACCCCTCTTGCATGCTTGATCATTTCTGTCTTCACATGGTGAGTACCCCTTTCTCAACAAGGACAAGAAAGTTTGCAAATATTAATTACCGGTACATCCCTACTGCACAGAGCTTGGATGAGGATTAACAAATGTGATCTCTCCAATTCATTAGCAAGCAGGTGAAGCACTATCCTTGGATCCAGCCCAAAACTTACTAGCTATTAGGTATTCCTTGTTGCAAACCTTAAGAATCTGACTGCAGTTCCACAGAAGATGTTTGCAAAGTTTATCCCTCTTGAAACAAATAAGATTGAAAACTTTCTTAAACAACACAGTTTAACAAAAAAAATTACCTGTCAGTATAGATATTGCTTAAATTATCATGATAGACATGGAAAAGGAATGTGTTAGGTTTACATTACCCGATAGAAATATCCATTTCATACCTCCCGAGACTGGCAATGGGGGAGGGGTATGGTTCTTGCTTTGGAAATCTATACTTCTTTGAGTCTTGCAATGCATGAGGGGAGGCAATGCACAGAAAATCATGTGTACATATTGAGGGGGGAAAGCAGACAGCTAACATTTTTTAAAAATGGCTTAAACAATAGCAGAATTGTGCACAAAACTGCATCCAATAGAAAACAAGCACAATAATGCAAATACTTTGAAAAAGTGAACATAAAAACATCCAAAAAGTTCCATAACAAAAAAAAAAGGTGGAGCACTTCACAATCTGGGATGGAATAGAACTAGGATAGGAGGGGAATGCTAGTAGGATTTTGAGAAACACAATGCGAATGAGTCTGACAGATTTTCATATCTCTGGTCATGGATGATGCAAGAACAATTCTGATTTTACAAAGAAAAATCCAGTGTGCAGGTATGCGGGGGCTGAGAAATATATCATACTGCAACGTCCAGATGGTTACACTTTGCCAAAATTGACAGCCAAGGCACTATGCAAAAGGGCATTGTAGCACCTTTAAGACTGAGAGAATGAAAGTTGTAGCATAACCTTTTGTAGATGGAGTCTACTTCATCAGAAGCATGGAGTGAAGTCCCAATGAATGAGCAGCTGTGAGTGAGTAGGTGTGAGCTGGGAGGTCATCACAGAACCTTCTTCCATCATCCACAATATTAGCCACTTAGGTACTTTTATTTGCTCATGCTGTAATGTGATATATGCCGTTCCCTGTCAACAATGCCCTTCAGCACTGTACATTGGGCAAACAAGCCAGTTTCTGCACCAGTGGATAAATTGACATAAATCAGACATTAGGAAGGAGAATACAGAAATACCAGTCACAGAACACTTCTATTGTCCTGGACATTCCATCTCACACCTCAAAACAGCAGTCTTTGAACAACAACAACAACAAATTAAAAGGGAGATCGGAAAGAGAAACACTAGAACTGGGATATACTGTATCCAGAAACTCCAGTCCACCTGCAGTGCATTGAACAGAGGCAATTGTTTCCTGGCACATGACACATAATAGTAGTTCCCACCCCACCCTCATGAGAGCTCTCTTGCCCATTTTATTACAACTCCTTTTTGGTTCCCAGCCAACATAATACTACCTTCAAAGAACTTATTCCAGTCATTCATTTGGTTATCTATTCATCTTGGCTTTAGGCTATATCTCCCCACACACACAACTCTGTCCCCCAACAACCATTGTTGAAGCTGAACTTTTCACCTCATCACTATATCCACAAGTTTTGCATTTCTATTACTATTAACACTCACTCCTGCTCACTTATGAGTATAAATGTCTGTCCACAAGCACTTCACTCCATACATCTGATGAAGTAGACTTAAGTCTATGGAAGTTTAAGTACAATCTTCTTTTTTATTGGTCTCAAAGGTGCTACAATATTCCTTTGCATATTGATTCAAACGAACATGGCTATATCTTTGAATTCTACCAACTGAGACACTATTTGAGCAGGAACAAATTTCAAGTACTAAGTGGACAACTGAATGGAGAATGTTTAGTCTTCACCTACAGCTGTATTGCTGGTCTACAATTTTTAAGGGGGAAAGGCTTTTGTGGACAGTCATTGAGTCTGCTGTCCATATTTAGCTGATAATAATAATAATAATAATAATAGCAACAACAACCCACCTCTCCCCATGGATTGAGGCGGGAAACAATAAATTAACATACAAACATAATGTTAGTTTTTTAAAAAAAACACATATTAGTTAAAAACATATCAATTTAAAAGAACAGGTAACACTAAGCCATTTTAAAACAATCAATACACAGTTTAAAATTCACAATTTAAAATCATCTGGATAGGCCTGTCAAAACAGACTGGTCTTTAATGCTGCTTTAAATTCCAACAGCTTCATTGTTTTTCATTCTGAGTGTTGTCCAGATTAATTTGGGAATAGGGTAGAAGTAGAGATGGAAAGAATCTTAAAAAATATTTTTAAAATGTTTCAGGAAACCCTGAGGATAACAACCTTGGGTGGAGGTGTGCAGAAATCAACATATTTCCATAGAGCAGATGTTAGCATTATATGCAAAGAAAACAATTCTAGGCAGAAAATATTGTTATCTAAGTAAGAAGCTTTTTTTTTCTTCACTGGAATATTGTTCTTTTTACAGAAAATACTATTTTTGTGGAAGAAACTTGTTTTCTGTGCAGAAAACTTGTTTCTGTGCAGAAAATGCCATTTTACACAGCATAAGTCCTAAATTTTAAATAGTCCTAAAAATTGTCTTTGAAAACCAGCCTTCAGTTCATGCATCTTTATTGGCTCATGGAGTCAACTCTGCTATTATGTTGCTTGTCGAGGGCAGGCTTTGGGGCCAAAATTATGGATTTTACTTGAGGGTTTACCTGTATAACTTGAGGGTAAAACATAGGGGGATGTAAAAAAAAAATCTTTTCCTCTCCTTTTAAAAAAGTATAGAGGGAACATATTTAGGAAGACCTAAAGAGCCCTGAAGAGGATCTGTTTACTTGAGGTATAACAAAGGGAGCTGTAAATTGCATTGCTAATCTTTAAATGTCTACATCTATACAAATACAGATATGGAATGAAATATAAATGATGAAAAAATGAGAATGCAGCCCAGAAAGAAAAAATAGAGGAGGGAGAAGAGCAAAGAAAGCAATCTGCCTCTGTCATGATGATAGCAGGCATCATGGATACCTTTACAATCTCACAGGATCAGTATTGGAAACCTCCACTCCTTATTTGGAAATGGGAAGTGGGTAGGAGAACCTCATTGAATAAACATGACATCACATCACTTGATTAGGATAGCCGCTCTGATTGGGCACTGGCAGAGCCAATCAGAGATCAACAAGAAGGACTTTTAAAAGTTCTGATGTTTCATTTGTTTTGAGACATACTGGTGGAGCACATGGCCTAGCTAGTATCTAGCCTAGCTCTGGGCCAGATGGCCTACACAGTCATGGAACAACCCACAAAAGATAAAGTGTGATACCATAAGGGTTGGGGGAGCCAATCCTATCCAAAGGCCTCAAATGATCCCAAAGAACTCTGAAATTCCATCTACAGAGAGTGTACGTTACCTGCATGTAATAGTTAGGGAATGTGTAGTTAGATTGTGTTAGATTTATGTTTTATTTGTAAGTGCTCTGGATGAATGCATTTGTATAAGCCTTAAACTGAACCTGGGAATGTTTACCTTCTCAAGTAACATAGACTCCTAGAATTGAATAAAAACTTCTGTTATTTCCTAACCTGCCTCAAATTGCCTGATTCTGGTCAGCTATTTAAACTCCTCTGGGAAAGAGGAAAGTACATCATTGTTTCTTTAATACAGTCTGTCTAGATCTCACTGCTTAGACAGGAAAAGACATTTAAGACAGTGAGTGGTGGCGGAACAAAGAGGAATCCCTTGGGTTTGGGATTGGAAAAAGGGCCAACCCTGGACTTCAGGCAAACAAAACTATAGGGTCGGCTGTCACATGGTGGCAGCATTTTTGAACCCTCGGGTTGGGACTAGCAGTTCAGCAGCTTTGGGGGAGTCTAGGAGAGTTCTGTCTTTTTCTAGAGAGTTTTTTGCGCTTTGCAGCTCTCTCTGTGTGTCTGTGCAGTCCGTGGTTTTGTTTTGGCTGTAGACTGGCTGTGTGTGTGCATGCATGCTTGCAGCTCTCTGTGTCTGTTTTCAGTCTTTGTTCCCCTGGTGGGGGGGAGAATGGGGGTTGGGCTGTGTCTCTGTGCTTTGAGTTTGTAGTTGTTGTTTTTTTTCAAGGGCTATTTCTCCCTCTGTTGGGGGGGGGGCAAGGCTGCCCAGCCAACTTTCTGCATCTGTGGAACTTGTTTTGTGTCTTTATATAGCTGCACAGCCAAATTCTTGAAGCTGTAGAAATGGTTTTCTGGCTATCACAGCCTCTACTAGAGATCCAGCTAAAAGGCAGTGACAATAGGTAGAGGTAAGAAGCCCCTATTGGGTGGCAGGGCATGGAAGCAGCGCTGCCACATAATTCTTCCTCCCTTGCCCAAACCAGAGAAAGAAAGGCTGCCCTCCCTCCTTCCCCACCTTCTCTTTTGGCCTGAGCAGTATTTAGCAGCAACATGGGGGGAACTGTGGTTTTCCCACCATTTTCAGCACTTGAGGTGGAACGGAGCAGTGGTAGGCATTTTTTTTTATAAGGGATTACTGTATAAGCCTCACTTTGCAAAGCTTGCAGAGAGACTGTCAAGCCTTACAAGCTTATGCAGCAAGCCCCTATTAAGAATGGCCACCACCACTCTGTTCCACCTCAATCACTCAAAATGTGTGTGTGTGTGTGTGTGTGTGTGTGTGATAATGGAAGACCTACATCTCCCATTATCTTTCAGCACAGCAACAGGTAAACAAAGGGTTAACCAATTCTGGGCAGCACAGTTCAGGAAGGATATTGAGAAGCTGGAATGTATCTAGAGGAGAGCGACCAGGATAGTGGGAGGTCTGGAAGCCATGCCCTATGAGGAGCAGTTTAGGGAGCTGGGCATGTTTAGGCTGGAGAAGAGAAGGTTGAGAGGTGACATTTATAGCCATGTTTAAATATTTGAAGGGATGTCATACTGAGGATGAGGCAAGCTTGTTTTCTGCTGCTCCAGAGACTAGGACACAAAGCAATGGGTTCAAACTACAGGAAAAGAGATACCACCTAAGCATTAGGAAGAACTTCTTGACAGTAAGAGATGTTCAGAAGTGGAATACACTGCCTCGTAGTGTTGTGGATTCTTCTCCTTTGGAGGTTTTTAAACAGAGGCTGGATGGCCATCTGTTGGGAATACTTTGATTGTGTATTCCTGCATGGCAGGGTGTTGGACAGGATGGCCCTTGTGGTCTCTTCCAACTCTATGATTCCATTATTCTATTTGAGGTGGGAGTAAAGCAACACCTCTAGTGGCATCATCATCAATGATGTCAGGTCAGCAGAAACAGAATAACCAATCAGGACACTGAGGGTGGCAACTTTAAAAGGTAATAAAACTGCTTTGGAGCCACAAGGCAAAGGAGACAAAGATACCCTGAGATGGGGAAACATTGCATCTCAGGTAAAGTACAACAAAGAGAGAACAAAGAGAAAGTCCTGAGATGGACACATCACGTCTCAGGCAGAGATGAACAGAACAAAAGACTCTGAATCCTGCATGTTGAGTGAGTAGATCAGGAGAATGTAATAGCTAGTTTTAGTGTTAGGGATTATGATTATTTTCCCATGTGGCTGAATGCTAACTGAATGATTAGCTTTTCTGTAACTCTATGGATGTGCCTGGAAAGGAAGAGCCTTTCCATGAGAATTATCTGTATGCTTTTGAACTCTGTTTGGAATAAATAGCTTTCTAATTTTTCTATCAGCTGATGCTTCACGTGCCTTAATAATAATTATTATTATTATTATAAAATTTATTTATACCCTGCCCCTCTGTTAAAAAAAATCGGGGCGGCTTACAAAAATTAAAATACAATACAGATAAAAATCCCAAAACACCACCCACCCCCACTCTCCCCTATAAAAAGATATTAAACAAATATAAATTAAAAAGCAACCAATCTAAAATCACATTTAAAAAACAATAAATACAATAAATGGCCAGCAGACTAAAAGAGGCCAGGAGCTCCTGACGCCAGGATCTAATTAGGAAAGGTCTGCCAAAAGAGATCCGTCTTTAGTGCTTTTTTAAAGCCACTCAGGCTTGTCATTTGATGGATCTCGTTCGGCAGGTCATTCCACAATTTGGGGGCTTGTGTTTGCTTGGACACTTTCTCTTCGCTTTGGGACAGAGGGGCTGTGCTGGGAAGGGCTCTGCCAGTGGCAGGGAGTAGAGAAAAGGAATCCTACAGTTTCCCTTTGGACTGTATCAAAAGGATAGGAATTCAAAGGGTGGTTGCAGCTAGGACAATTGGGGGTGCTGTTGAGGGAATTCCCAGGCAGAGGAATTCCAATATTGCATCCAAAAAGTACAGCTTAAGTGGTTCTCAGGCAGAAGAAGCCCCCAGGCTGATTACAGGGGGACACTGAGCTCATCCCACTGGAATCATTGTCCATTTCCAGCACTGACCTAGGGATAAGTTGACCCAGGTTTTGGGGGTCATTTTTTTTTGTCAAAAATGTTTTCACTTGAGTATATACGGTATGACTGTTGGAAGCAGGGAAGCCAAAGGCAAAAGAAAATGGGGAGCCAGTACGTTTAGTAATTGTACTGGAGATGGAATTTCGGCAGCCATGGCTTTGTTAAAATGGATAGCAATCCTGCAGGTTGAAAAGTTGTGAAGAAAGAGGAATCACACAAAGTGTTACTCGCTCTAACGATTTCTGTTAAAGACTAAACTTTCTGCTGCAAATGTACCTTCTCATTCAAGCTACTCTTCTGCTTTGCAAGGGACAGCCTCAGTTAATTCTGTTTGTCACACTTATTCAGCCACTTTTAAAATGACCCAGTTTCTCCCTCCTACTCCCACTCCCCCCCACCTTTGTCTTCAGTTTGGTTCTATTGCTGCAAACTGAGTTCAAAGTGAAAAGGTAGCTAGCACTCAGTTCAGTAAGGGGGAAAGGAGATGACCAAGTGGAATCTTGTCCTTCCCAGTTATCCAGGCAAAGGCAAATTCCTGCCACCTCTCTTAGCTTGTATGTTCTTCCTTATTAACAACATCTGCTTTCTTGACTGCACCCTGATGTTGCTTGACCATGTGTGTCCCAGTTTTCATCTGTGCAATATTGGAGAGTGTGCTTGTTCTTGCCTCTTCACCACTATTAAAGGTATAGAAACCCTGTCTTCTTGTGTCCAACCAAAGAGAATGCTGAACTTTAGTTAAAGCATTCAAAAGTGCAAATATATTAAAATGAATGAAGATTTACACATACACAAACACACACATAAAGGGACGCTTAACAGTAATATCTGGGGCAAGTTTAAGGGGCTGAATTTTATTGTAAATAGGGGATAATTTGTGACAGCCTGTTCTATGCTTGTTACCTCAGCAGTATGATATTGAGAACACAGCTGCGCTGGGCAGGGCACGTTTCTAGGATGGAGGACCATCGCCTCCCAAAAATAGTACTCTATGGTGAACTCGCCATGGGCCAGCGTAAGAGGGCCGTTCCAAAAAAGCAATACAAAGACTCCCTGAAACAACATCTCAGGCTTGGCCAAATTGATCACCAACAGTGGTCCACCCTGGCCTCACATCAGGAGGCATGGAGATACATTATCCACAATGCTGCAGCCTTATTTGAGAACTCACGCCGAACAGGTCTTGAAGAGAAACGACAACGCAGAAAGAATCACAACCTGGAAACATCACCCAAGAGACCTTCTGCTGTGCTTTCTGCAACTGGACTTGTTTATCTCAGATTGGCCTTTTTAGTCATCAGCACGCTTGCAGAAAGCGCAGGATGAGTCCTTCCTGAATATTCGTTTGCGAAGAAAAGCCAGAGAGAAATCCTAGAGGGTTCAACAAATTGAACCATTTTGTAGGTGAGATTAGGAGTTTAAACTCAATATAAAAGCCCAAAGGACTTCGGCTTTTAGAAGGAGTCAATTCAATTGACTGATTGATTGATCGATTGATTGATAACTTGAAGTCCACCATATGTCTTTCTGTTTAATTTTCACATTCACATAAGTATTAAATGAAAGCATTTCTTCTAAACAGACAGTAGCTGAACCAAAGAAAGAAAAATAAACATATAGGCCATATAGCCAACATATACTTCATCTGGCATGTTTTCTGTGAGATATGTAGCTGAGGGCATCTTTTTTGGATGAGAATTCTGAAAAAGGCATAGATGATGAAAGACACACAATTGGTCCAACGAGCCATCTTCTAGCATTGTAAAAGCAGGCAAGGTTTACACAGAGCAGAGTTGTCCAGGAGAGGACTTCTGTAATTTCAATTATTGTGTAGAAGAGGGAGTTTCAGCTGGTTACACTTGCATACATGCATGTTTTGGTCTGGAAAATAGTCAATACAGAAGTAAACCCCCCCCCCATTTGGGGAATAAGTAGAAAAGTATGCCACCCTGGGTTAAACATAATCAAGAGAATGCACAACTGTTTTAGGGATGAAATGGAAATGTGTCAATTTTTTGACTGCAATTGAATCTTAAACTCCCAACTCAGTCACACAGAAACTTACACAGAAAGAAAAACAGCTTGTCAAATGTTCCTATAAATTGCAGAATTTTTGTTGTTGTTTCCAGCAGAAGATAAAGTGCACAGGTTTTGAAAACTGTAGAAGAGTTTGAGAAACTGTGCAGCTTCGCAGTCAAAACCTACACTCACAGTTGTTGTTTTTTAACTACACACAGAAAACCGCACAGTTTCTTGAGGGAAAAAGTCCCTCACCTGTATTACATTGCTTTTTGTTCTGTACTTAGGGAATGTGCAAAATTATATTGCACACTATAACTATACAAACAGCCTTTGCCAGTTTGAAAGTTGTGCAACCCCAAATGTTACGCATCAGGAAAAGAAGCTGGACTGACTCAAGTTGTAGCTACATGTGATTTGCTTGTGCAACATTGCTGCATTTTGTGTAGCATTTTTGTTGTGCAACAGTTTTTGCACAGCTTTGCTTGTTTTATTTAGAAAACAGCAATATTGCTCAGCAAAAATGTTGCCCAACAAAAGTGCTGTGCAAAATTCAGTAAAGTTGCACACACACACACACACACACACACACAAATAGGCATGTGGTTTTGTTGTACAACTTTGCTGTGTTCTGGACAATATTTTTTGTTGGGCAACATTTTTATTGGGCAACACTGCTGTTTTCTATGCATGAAAAGCAGTACTATTGCACAAAACACACACATGACTTCCTAATAACCATCCTTTCCAAAAGCTGCACAGTTTTCAAGGAAGGTTGTGCAGTTCTCAGAAGAAGCTGCATGGCTTCTGGGAAACTGGAGTTTTCTAGGCAATCTGCAATGCTTTCATAGAAAAGCTAAACTATTTCCTGTCATTGCAGGGGTGGGGGACCATTCCCAAATGCCTTGAAAATGAAAAAAGATGACAAACTGTTCCTTTGTTCTCAGCATCTGTCAGAACTTGGACAAATTAAGATTTACCATCCCTAAACTGTATACAAAAAACTGTTGCTGAGCTTCAGTTTAATTTGTCTTTGTGCAATTTGACATTTTGGGTTAAACAAGAACAACAGTGTGACTTTAAGCATAGTCACACATGGATTCAAAGGCTTTATTCCCTTTCCTTGCATTCTCTTTCTCACCATCCAACTAGCCACTAAATTCCAGCTGATTGGTCATTCAGAACACCACTGCACTTGGGCTACAAATACCATTCTGAACACAGCATCTTAAGCTAGATTACTCTTACACCTCTATTGCTGCAATTTATTTTCATATGACACTCCAGGCACAGGCCTTTCACATTATAGCAACTGTACTTTCCCTCATCCTCCCTGGTAAAAAGCAACTCTCTCTTCACTTTTGTTGTGCTTTATTTTCCCTCAGGGAGCTGTAGCTAAACTCTTTAAGTGAAATGCTTAGGGGGTTCTCTTCATCGGAGGAGTAATTCCTCCTAGCGCAATCTTTTCAGTAACTCCGCTTTGGGAACAAATGCTCAGAGATGGCCTCCAACATATATTTTCCTGTAAGAATCTGTGAGGATAGTTCAATGAATGATAAGTACCACGTCACTGGAAGAAGGGTAATATACATGAACATTTCAGTATGTGAACTTAGAACTCATATTGGACTTTATCAGATGTGTCAAAAAATGTGTTAGAAGATCACGACGAGAACACAAACTGGCAAATTTATCAGATGATGTCAAAATTCAGCTGTTCCGGGGGTGTAAGCATGGGCGTGAATAAAGCATCACTTTTTATTGATGGCTTAGCTCATCAATAAAATAAAAGGATGCTTTATTCATCTCCGTCCTATGCCCCTGGAACAGTTGAGAACACTGGCATCTGATAATATCACCCTTTGTATTCTCGTCATCATTTTCTGACACATTTTGGGACATGGTTTTGTGCTGCATTTCCCCATGTATTATAAAGTCCGTTGTGTTGCACACATGTATGAAAGGCCAGAAAAAAAATAGTAGATTGCCAGAGGTTGTTACAACTGTTTTCTCCCTTCAGGTAATACAGGCATGCCATAGTTAACAAAGCCTCTAACAAAGAAGCTTCTTTTTACAAAGTCTTTTTACATCTGCCCAGCCCTCCCTTTCCTCTTCTTCCTCTGTTTAGCTGGACATTTTTAGCAACCTCATTATTAGGAGGATGGTGATCGAGGCCTGGAAAAACACAGGGGCCAGTTACATGGCAGAATAAAGTGCGTGAAATTCCAGATTATCATCCTTTCGCACTAGCACTACATAGTTTACATGATGTATTGCTAAATTGGAAGATCCGGTGAGTTTTCAACTTCTGCAGTTCACACAGAAAAAGGTGGGGGGGGCATGGCCTCCAGATCATAGGCTGTCTTTCATTAAAGCCAGGCAGGAGGCAGGGAAGGAGCGAGGAGGGGCAGCAAGGGGGAAACAGGGCTCCGAAAGAGGCTCAGTTAGCAGCTCTAGCCAGAGAACAGGAGATAAAGCAACAAAAAAGGGAGACCATGGGGGGGGGGAGAGGAATAATGACAAAGGAGGAAATTGCCCTGAAGCCCCCCTTCCCCTCACCCATTGTGATGTGCCAGCTGAGCAGACTGCTTCTCTCTCTCTCTCTCTCTCTCTCTCTCACACACACACACACGGAAACAATCACAGCAGGGTGAGGGAGTGATCAGCCGGTGGAGCAGATCATTTCTCTCTCTCTCTCTCTCTCTCTCTCTCTCTCTCTCTCTCTCACACACACACACACACACAGAGAGAGAGAGAGAGAGAGAGAGAGAGAGAGAGAGAGAGAGGAACAGTAATTATGCTAGAAAACAAGCCAGCTGGCTGGATCTTTTTGTTTGAGGCTGATCTGTTGCAAGTCCACCCCCTCATTGGTCAATCCAACCAATCATGGCTCAGCTCTGCTATGGCTGTTTCGGGAAGACCACTGGTAGTTTCCACTGCTGTAAGCGAAATGGTAGTTCACACAATCGATAGTGCGCTAACTTGCTACTTTTCAAAATAGCGGAAAATAGCAAAAGCTGATACTGTGCAATTTATGGTTGTTTTTGCCCCCCTCTTTCTGAATATGGTGACATTGATCCGAAAGATGTGAGAACTATTAGGACTCTTTGCAAATTCTTAGAGGATTTATTTTGCTGTGTAAATGGCCCCACAGACTTTTGGTGTAGAGTTGCCGCAGTTTGCCTGGAGTAAACAATGCAATGAAGCTTGAATTGGGAAAGGATTCTGTTGCAGACAATTCTCCTGTAGTTGTCAGCATCAGCTACTGTTCATTGGACATTTCTTCATCACTGCATATTCGTTTTCCAGCCTTGCAAGCCTTGACAAGATCACACTTCAGGGGCTATCAAGAAAGACATGTAGCTGCAGTCTTCAGACCGCTGGTTCTGATTCAACAAAAATCCTGTTTCTCAGACAGGTTGCTGAATACCTTCATTTCCATTTGCTGCAGGGGGCTAGTTAGAGGGCAGACAAAACTTAAAAGAGGACAGGTCAGTGTTACAGCATTCTAATTGCTGGTAGCTATGGATTTCATTACATAAATCCTTGAACTTGCTATTCCTGAAATGATCAAAATGCTGTTGTAAATGTATGTATTTGGGAGGAGGAATCTGGGCTTTACAAGCAATGGCAAAGACAATACAGACCTAGATGATGTTAGAAAATTATTAGAGAAATTCTGCTGGCCCTAGGATTGTGTGGAATAAGATGCTTTCCTCAGAAATGAGATAACAAGGTGTTAGAGGAGACAGCAATGTGCAAAATGACATGTCATCTTCCTCTTAAGCTACCGTACTGCCTTCAGGTGCCAGCATTTTCTTCTTCTCCTTGTCTTGTACAAGATTGTGCATTCTTCCCATAGTGACATTTGCACATTTGTTCATGTGTTTTCCCTAATCTTTGTGTTTCTGTGCAGTTTACCTAATTTGCATAACTTTTCACCTTGACTAAAGCATGTTTCTGCAATTTTTATTCAATGATGTCCGTTTTTAGCAAAAAATTGTTCAAACTTAAACTTGAAAAGCATAGTTTGTTAACTACTTTTAAAATATATATATTGATTTTTGCAAACTTTCCTTCTCAGTATTGCCCTGTGAGCCTTGTAAACATTTAAATGCTTGAGGCATCATAAGTCTCATGACTCATGTCCATGTGACATGTGTCATGTTCCTTGGAACATCTCCTTGGCCTCAATAGGAACTGGATAAGATCATTGTTCTGTTGACATTCTGTTATCCTACACCAATGATAATAGATCAATGATAGCAGATATGGCAGAAGCTATTGATTTTGTTCTTTGTTATGTGTGCTTCCTGGAAGGTTAAAATATGTTGCCCTCACACACGCCAGCAAACATTCACAAAGCTGACAGCTACTCCCAGAAAGCAAATATCTTGCAGTGAATGCAAAGTGGTAAAGGAGAGAGCCATGTATATCATTTTGAGCTCATTGGAGAAAAGGTGGGATATAAATGTAATAAACACATACACATACAAAGATGACATTTGGAACCAGAATGTCTGTTAAAGTAAAGCGGTCTTAATATCATAAAGGGGACAAGATGAGCCTACTGTGGCAGGGAGTTCCACAGTCTGGGTGCCGCAATGGAATGAGCTCTGTCCTGCATACATACTTCCCAGCCAGCCTTAAACAGGCAGTAGAACATTCAGAGTCTGCATTGAAGACAACATTGACTGCAGCTGATGGAAAGCACTTGGTGTTACCAATTTCACAGCACAGGGCAAGTTGAGAAATAAGTTATGTGAAATGGATGAATTGCTTCCTTTTTAATAGGTGGACCCTATATGTGGCACCTTACCATACAGCAGGGGTGGGGAAGATGTGGGCCACTGCCTAGAACCTCCACCTTTGCAGCCCCAATGTTCTCTATTAGTTCCCTCAACTTTCCCATCCCCCCCAAAAAAAACGTTAAAGAATTATTGAGGAGTGATTTTTTTTTTCCAAAAAATGACCCCAAATCACATGGCATCACGATGTTTTAATTTTTCTACTACACTGGAATCTCCAGACTCCATGGTGTTTGGTTGTTGTTGTTTGGGGAAGTCTGAAAACTTGCCCAAAACAGCAACTATGTCACTTTCAGTGTGCTGGGAAGCACAGATGTGTTCCTGTCCCCTGCTCAGTTGCTTACCCCTGCTGTAGATATTTTTTTTACATCCCATAAACCATATAAGTACTAAAGTGCTAGACCAGCAAAGACAGTAAAACACTAAAGGGAAGAACTACTTTGAACAGTTTGCAAGAATGAAAATTATTTTAAAGCTTACGAAGAGCTCTTGGTGGTATTTTTTTTAAAATGGGTTTATTAAAGAAATGTGACTTTAAACTTGATTAAAAAAAACATATTTGTTTCTAAACTATATTTCACACAGCTACCAGAGAAGCTGTCTCACATTTGTGCATTTATTCTGTTTGAGAGTAGAGTTGAAGGCAATCCAATTTTGTATGTATACAGTTTTGCCATTAGCAAAAAAATAAAATAATAATAATAACAGCAATGCTAACAAGACCTGGCAGCAGCAATCACATTCACAGAGATATTTCTTCCCCTAGCTTTTTATTTAATAAAATGTTGTGGAAGCAGCTTTCCAGTCTCAATATTTATTATTTTTTCATGAGCCCTTGTCAAAACCAGGAACTGTAAGTATGATGGTAATGGCTTGGTAAGCTGTCTACAGATATCATAGCAGATCTGGAACATCTTTTAAACAATTTCATAAGCATTCCTCTCTTCAACTTTCACGGTCACCAAAGCTGGTGCAATGCAGAAATGAGTTTCCCTCAAAGGGTCTAGTGGCTTTAGCTGCCCCAATTCCCACCTTACCTTTGGCAACTGCAGTTGGCGCTCCCAGTTTTTGATTAAACCAGAAGTCATGTCCTGTTTCATTTTAAGTTCTTTGGGAACCAAAATGATCCCCAAATCAAACTCAGATTGAGAACTGGAGCTGGCTACAGGGAACACACAACTAATTTGTTGCAACAGCTCCAATGGCTACTAGTCTGTTTCTAGGCACAATTCAACATGTTAGTTACAATTTATAAAGCCCCTAGACAGCATGGTTCCAGGTATCTGGTATCTGAAGGACCATATCTTCCTGTAGGAAGAGCATACAAACACACTGAGTTCTTTGGGAGAGGCCCTTCTGTCAAACCTGCCACCTTCTGAGGCACATGTGAAGGGAACAAGGAAGAGGGCTGTTACCCTAAGAGATGGGGGATACTTTAGAGTCCCACCCATGATACAAAAATCTCCTTAATATTTGTGGAAGTTATCAGCTCAAAAGGAGGCCTGTGAGAGGAGGGTAGCTTCGGGGATCTTTTCACCTATGTAAACCAGCACCAACTGAAGAGAGCACTGCAGTTAAAGTGAAATAAAGTACAGTTGTCCCTTCATATTCACTGGGGTATGGTTCCAGGACACCCCCCCCCCCGAATACAAAAATCCATGAATACTCATGTCCCATTATATGCAATGGCATAGCAAAATAGTATCCCTTATATAAGATGGCAAAATCAAGGTTTGCTTTTTGGATTATTATTTTTTAAAGAATATTTTCAAGCCGTGAATACTTAAATCTGTGGATACAGAGAGACAACTGTATTTTATTGGAATAACACAAAGTGAGCTAACATACACAGCACATGTTCTTAAGAACCATACAAGGCTATACCAGAATAAAGGCTATACCAGAAGGATTAGATAGAGGGAATGAGGTTCGGGAATATAGGCTGATAGTTATGAGTCTTCAAGAGAAAAGTTCCCTGCAGTGAATATATTCAGACAGGGTGGCACAGGAGGTTTTGATTCGGGGTGCACTGAGAGAGTGTCCCGATTTGTCCACTGTGGCACACTTTACTATTGTTAGGGGTCCAATATTTATAGCCTATTCTGTGCCTTGGAGGGGAGAAATTGGCAATAACAAAGCTTGGATGACTCTCACACAGAACAGACAAAGGAAAACGAAACTCAACTGATTGCTTTAATTGCTGGGAGAGAGAATTTGATAGGTTTGTGACAACTTCACAAGGTTGTATGGGATGGGGGTAGAGGAGAGATTTCCATCAGGTCTTGATTAAGGAATGTTCCCTTAATTGCTTGATTGAATCATTGCTGAAATCCCCAGGGCTGGAAGAAAGGATTAGCACATACAGTAGCACCCTGCCATTTATGGGGGATTGGTTCCTGGCCCCACCGCAAATGGTGAAATCTGAGGATAATAGCAAACACCCTGGAGGAGGAGGGAGGGAGGGAGGGAGGGAGGCTTGTGGCCCAGGCCACGGCTGCCACAACCCAGCCCACCTAGGCCGCAGCATCCCAGGCCTCCTTCTCCACCACTGCCGCCACCATTACATGCGCTGCCACTGCCATCAGGCCACCAGGGCCTCCTCCTCCACAGTACAGTGATTCCTGTGCAAAAATACTAAGTTCTGTGAGCTGGGGGATTCAAAGCCTCGCAGTCCAAAGAGAAACTTTCCTCAACCTCTGCCCAGGGCTCTCGGTGCAGGAGAGCAGTGGGGTGGCATGGGGTGATTGGGATCATGGCTGCCTGAGGAGGGAGGAAGGAAGCTGGCTGGCTGGCTGGCTGGCTGGGTGTGGGTCTCTGCTCTTTGACTCCTTCCTCCTACCTGGTGGCCGAGGATGGTCTGCTGCACCAGTCACGCGTAGCCATCCAACCGCATCCTGAAGTTGCTCCAGCTCCACATGGCCACTGCCGCCACTTCAGTGGCTCATGCACCAGGGCTATGAGGACTGCCCTTCTTCCTCCTCTTCCCCCTTCCCTCTCCACTGGGGCTGCTCTGTATGCCTCTGCTGCAGCTACCCCCATCAGGTCACCGTGGCCTCCCAAGCCTCTGCTGCCTCCGTGCACCCTGCAACTGCCATCAAGTCATTTCTGCCTCCCAACATCCCCTCCTTCCCTCCCCATCCACCACCCCCCGCAGTCACCATCCACAGATAATTGAATCAGTGGATGGTGAATGAGCAGATGGCGGGGTGCTACTGTACCTCATTAACAACTGTGTTTACTAAGGGGATTTCTGTATGATCATAACTTGCGCTTTCTTAACATTATATTTCTAGACCCATCCCAGCTCACTGTGACATCCAACTGAACCCTGGTTTGCCTCAGACAACCTGAATCCCAAAGTGCCCAATATTTCCAGTTATGGGATACTGTGGGGGGGGGGTAGTAGGGCATACTAACAGGGCCTTCTTGGTGCTCCCAGGCTTTGGAACTTCCTCCCTAGGAAGGCTAGGATGGGTTCCTTCTTGTTCTTCCACAAATAAGTGACAACTTTTTATTATCATTCTGCTAGGTTCCTAGGAAGTGATTGTGATGGGCCTTTAATGGTGTGCTCTTTTGTTGATTTTTAGCTTCTCTCTTTTAATGGACTTTTTTTTACACAGTTTAATTCTATAGATGGTTTAATTGCATTTTAAAAGTAAATATATGTTTTTATTATCATCTCTCTCTGTGTGTGTAAAACTCCATTTGTTTTAAATTTATAAGCTGCTTTGAGTCCCTATGTTGGGGAAAAGGTGGGATATACATGAATAAAGACTACTTCTAACCCCCAGAATCATTAAGAGGAATCCGTCTTCATTTTTCTCCAAAAAATATATACAACAGGAACAGGGCTAGGAGGATTCCAGTGGGAGGGTTTGGGGTTTGCAGGGATGAATTTAAAATTATTATCATTCCCTGCTTCCAGAACTTGGAAATTGACTCTTGACTCAGAGACTGAAGCAGCGGATGTGCCAGGACCTGCTGAACCAGAACAGTAGGATGTTCCAGAGCCACAGGCCTCAGATACAGTCAATAATGTAGTACCACCTCTGGCAGAGGGTCTTGCCCCTTCAGATACAGAGGACAACTTACCTATACCCACCTTCTCAGCATGGAGACAACAAAAGGAGGGCTTAAGGCAGTCTCAGCATATCTATAGGAAGCAGCAATTGGTTAAGCAACAGCTGCATTAGATTCTGCCTTATAAATGCACAACAATGCCCTCCAGAGATTGTCAGACATTATCTGACCTATCTGATTAGCCATCATGTTCCTGCACACCTGGACTGTGTTTGTTTTACTCTGGACTCTGTTTGCCTGACCTAGATTCTGCTGGATTACCCTGAACTTCCTTTGCTGGATCTGAGCCTTGTATATTGAACTTTGCTTGTGGACATGCATTTTGCTTGCTAGTAAAGTAAGGAGATTTTCACACAGGGCCAAAATACCCCATTACGGCCCCGCCACCTCCTCTCCTGTTCCTGCCATGGAATAAAGTAAATATTTCACACACTTACCTTAATTCTGCAGCAGGAACAGGCTCCCCCTCCCCTTACTGGCCGGCCGTAAATGCAGCCATCATAAGGCTGCATTTATGACTGGGAACTGAAATCCCAGCCATTCTTATGAGAGAACAGCTGCGCGGTAAATTCAAAAACAAAAACAAAAAACGCTAAACATAAAATCAGTTCACCAAGCACAAAAACACACTTTAAAGTACACAATCAAAACAGGGAGGGCAAAATAAAGGGTGCCACTTACCTGGATGTCCCGATTGTGCCAGGAAGTGCTCGGAATGGACCTCCCCGCTGCAGCTGTCATTTCAGAACAGGAACGGGGCTCCTGTTCACACACCCGTCATTCCATGACAGACACGGAACAGGTGGTCTATTCACGATGTTTCATCATGAATACATTATTCCAGAACAGGCACGGGGGAAGGACGGATGCAAGACAGAACAGGGTTGACGTTGTCTGAAAGGGAAAACCTTTCCCGACCCTGTTCTGTTCATGTCATGGGATATATAGCCTGTGTGAAAATCTAAGTGACTGACTTCATGCCTTGATTCCTTTGCCTGTAATTAGTTTCACTGAGTGCCTCTGCTATCAGTTGTATAGTAACAAGGCTTTGGCTGGTTGTCCAAACATTGGAGATTATCAGACACTTGAAAAAAGCACCAAAGGAGCTTGTAAAAACAATATCACTGTGATAGGAATTGGGTCCAGTTCCACACATGACGTCCTCATGGTGTGCTTGCTCTTTCCTCCCTCTGTGCTGACGTGATGAAAAAAAGTGGCATCTTTTTGTTGTGTCAGCATGGAGGGAGGATGGAGCAAGCATGCAAGGGGAATGACATAATGCAAAATTGGGACCCATTCCCATTACAGTGACCTTGTTTTCATGATCTCCTTTGGGGCTTTCTCAAACGTGTGATAATCTAAGTGCATCATTGTCCATTGTTTGGACAATGATGTATTTAGCCCACAGGCCACACCATGCCCATTGTCTCTTACTAGACAGTGTTTGGACTGGGCAGGCCTGGATTTAAGTTTTTATTCAACCAAGAAATTTACTGAAATCATTTCTTTCCCTGATTTACTTAATAGAAAATGCTATTCAAAATCTAAATGAAAATAATTGCATTCTTTCTCTCTTGCTTTTCCTGCTCCACTGTCATCCACTTCTGTGAAACATAGGAATTTCTAGTCATGTTTGGGGGCTTAGTAGGATTTTTTTTCCTGTTTGGCCTTTAGACACCCCCCCCCCTTGTGATTATGTGCCTTCAAGTAATTTTTGAATTGTGACAACCCTAAGGTGAACTTATCACAGGGTTTTCTTCGTAAGATTTGTTCGGGTGTGTGTGTGTTGCTATTGCTTTCCTTTCAGGCTGAGAGAGTGTGGCATGCCCAAGACCACCCAGAAAATTTCCATGGCTGAGGAAGAATTTTGGCCTTGGTCTCCCAGAGTCCCTGGCCAAAACTCAAACCATGGCACCATGCTGGATCTGTACATAATTTTGGAGTCTTTAAGCTATGGTTTCATGATTTAGCTAATTGGTTTAACATTGCATATTGATAATGTATGGCAGGGTGGAGGCATTTAGGTTTGATTTCTTCTTTGAAGGTTTCTAGTAGCACTTGAAGGTGAAAAAATTCACCCATGTCCCTATCATTGCTGACTGGCTTGTGAGATGGGTTCTTGTCACAAGTTGACCTCTCTAGGAAAGAGTGCTAACCAGCACTACTTGGGGGAACCCCTTGAGACCTTCTGACCCCCTCAAAGGTTCAAGCTAGGCATAACCACAGGGCCTGTACTCTGAGTTTCAAGCCTGAAGTCAACCTCTTGGGATACCCAGCTTAACCAGGTTGTTACCATGGGAGCCCACCCATGATGCCAAAATCTCAGTTATTAATTGGGGTAATTATTAGCTTAAATGGATGTCTGGAAGAGATCAGGTAACTTTCCAGACCTTGTACACCTATGTATACCAGTACTCACTGCAGAAAACTCGAGTGAAAGTACAATAAATGATTTTTATTGGAAAATACACATTTTTCTACCCTAGAACTGTACTGCAAAATTCAGATATGTGTACAATCTAGCAGACAACATTTTTTTCACATCTGAATATTAGTCCAGGAAGTGCACATTTAATCAGCTGACTTTAGAAATGTGGACAAAATGAAAGTCTTCATCATCCAAAGTTGTATTTCATTAGGAAACTGAGTGAAAGTTGCTTCATGTTAAGGGAGCTCATCTTTACCACCAGCAAGTGTCTTTCCAGTCTACTTTACTTTTGTCTGCCATTGCCACAAGTGGCTGCTACAGAATCAAATACAGAAAATATCAATTCCAGCTCTCTCACACCATCATTTTAAACAGGTAGGAAAATCCAGAGGTTTATAGCTAACTGAGTGGAGAGTCATAGTTTGCAGTATGCTGTGACTAGAACGAGAAGGTGATAGGGAAGGCTTTGGAAACAGAAATCTATTTGTTCCTACCTATTTTGCATTGATTTGTTTGATTTGTCCTATCCAGTATACTGAGGTACCATGGAGACAAATGTGCTGTAGATGGCTAAGAAAATAATGGCCAGATAAGAAAACAAAGCAGAAAGCATTTATATCAAACTGCAGTTTAAAACAAGTTCAGGGCATTCTTCTTTAATAAGGCAATTAGCCATGGTTAGGAGTCATTCAATTAGCTCATGGTTGAGTTATTTAGCAGGCCTTTAAAACAAGGGCAGATACCAGTTGTGTCTTCTCTGCTAAGTGACATATTTTAAGCCTTGCTATAAACCATTATGTGGGCTGAGCCAATAAAGTTCCTCACAGTAGTTCACAGTAATTAAGCACATCCAAGAGTCAGGAGTGCATATTCAGATGTTTTTGCAGCTTTCATGCCCTAATTCAATACAGAACGGAGCAATGGTTTCAGAGGATTTTAAGAAGGACTGTCCCCCACCATTCCCATCTGTTACTAAGGATAAATAGGGGATTACAAGTTAGGCAGCCTATTAAGACTGTATTTGTCTCCTACCAGCCCTGTGGGTTTTCCAAAAGCTTGGAGGTTCAATATAATTGGATTTCTATTGAATTTGCCTACCAAAGAAACCTGAGTAACTGTGATTGGCTGTTTCCCCCCTTCTATCTATGTCAAATTCATGAGGTTAGCATATAACAGGCAGCACTACTTTAAATATTTTTTTTTCATACACCAATTAAATAAACAGAATAAATGCATAGCTCTTCCAACTCTACTGTCCTTAGTGGGTGAATTCATGCAGATGTTTGCATGTTGCTCATTTCCCAGAGATCATCTGGGGATTTGGAGTGAGTTACTCTCAGTATGCTGATGATGCTCAGATATCCTTTATTTTTGTAGGTGAGATTGTGAAGGTGTGGAATGTGTGCCTGGATATAGAAGTAGACTCAATGAGGCCCAATAAACTAAAATAGAATTCTAACAAGACAGAGGAAATGGGCGTTGATGACATCTATCCTTAGAATTCATGTTTGGGGTATTTTGGATTGATTTCTATGAGTCTGAAAGAGCAGGTGCACACTCCAGTGGTACTCAGGAGGTCTCAATGGCACATGGGTGTTCACCACTTTCAGCTATTTCCAAACAGGGCAGTGGGTATCATTGTTTGGCTAACCTCCTGGTTGGATTTTGTTGTTGTGTGCCTTCAAGTCATTTCTGACTTATGGTGACTCTAAGGCAAACCTATCATGGGGTGGTTTTTGTTTGTTTGTTTGTTTTGTTTTTGCAAGGTTTGTTCATATGGGGTTTGCCCTTGCCTTCCTCGGAGGCTCAGAGAGTATGACTTGCCCAAGACCACCCAGAGGGTTTCTATGGCTGAGCAGGGATTTGAACCCTGGTCTCCAGAGTCTTAGTCCAACACGCAAACCTTTATACCTTGCTGGCTTCTGAGTGACGTAGTACATATCTTTAATACCCTAATTATTTTAAGACCCAAATACTAAAAAGAGCATCTCTGGCTTGGGAGACAAATACATATGATATCATCTGCCAAAACCATTATCCAGGGCCCCATTTACACAGCAGAATAAGTCCGTGAAGAATTTGTTAAGATTCCTAATAGTTCACACACATTGAGCCACAATATCGCCTCATTCAGAAGGGGGGGGGGCTAAAAAATTAAAAACTCAAAAGTAGCATAATAAGGGCTTTCACTACTTTCCATGACATTTTTGAAAAGTAGCACGACTTAGTGCACTATCGATTGTGTGAACTACCATTTTGTAAAAGTCTGTGTGAATTACCAGCAATCTTCCTGAAACAACAGCAGAGCTGAGCCGTGATTGGTTGGACTGACCAGGGAGGGGTCTTGTAAGAGATGGAGGAGCCTCACATGAAAAGATCCAGCCACTGTTGTTTCCAGCCATGGAAAAGATCCAGCCTGTGCTATCCCCATCCCAATCGCCCAGCTGTCTGGCTTCCAGCTTGCTTGGCTGCTGGGGCTGAAGATTCCCCAGTTAGCCTGTTCCCCTGTGTGTGTGTGTGTGTGTGTGAGAGAGAGAGAGAGAGAGAGAGAGAGAGAGAGAACATTTTCAGACACGTCTTACTGCGCTACAAGCTTGCGGGAGAGTTTCGGCGCTGCCGTGCGGCAGGAACTCCATTTCAGACGACGCCGTCCCTCTACCAAAATCGTCCGTGTTACTTCCATGTAGGATTGGAAGCGGCCATGCCATATTTTATTCACGGACAACTTCCGTGAATAAAATATGGCGAAATATGGTGCGGCCACCTCCAATCCTAAACGGAAGTGACATGGACGATTTTGCCAGAGGGACGGCATCGTCTGAAATGGAGTTCCTGTTGCGCAGCAGCACTGAAGCTCTCCCGCAAGCTTGTACTTCGGTAAGACGTGTCTGAAAATGTCCAGAGATTGAGTAGTGATCTGCTTCTCTGGCTGTTCACTCCCTCGTCCTGCTGTGATCGTGTGTGTGTGTGTGTGTGTGTGTGTGTGAGAGAGAGAGAGAGAGAGAGAGGGAGGGAGGGAGGGAGGGAGGGAGGGACAGTGGGTGAGGGGAAGGGAGGCTTGATGGGGGGGATGACTCCTCGGTGGCTGAAAGGCTGCCTCCTTCTTCCCACCCTTATTGCTTTGGGAAGAAGAGGGAGCACTCCCTGCTAAGGCATGAAAACTTAGCAGCCATTCCTCTGGTAATGAGAGGAGGAAAAGATCCCAGTGCTCTCTCTCTCGCTCGCTCGCTGTCTCTCTCTCTTTCCCTTCCTCCCTCCCTCTCATCTCAAAGGTGCGCCCCACCTTTGCCTGTGTGAACTAGAAAGTGGAAAACTAAGCAGATCAACTGATTTTGCAGTAAATCATGTAAATTATGCAGCACTGGTGTGAAAATGCACTAAAGCGCAAACTATCACAATAAAAACTGCCGTGTAACTGAGCCCCAGGGCCTTCTGCATCAGAAGCATTTTGCTCCACAACAAATGAAAGGGAAGGGCAGGATTACTGATGCAAAATTTGCTTTCAAACCATCCAATGTTTGTACATTTTAAGAGACAAAGGCAATCACATTTTTTACAATCTATATCAAAAAATAGCCTCACAAATAAAAATACTGCCTTCAAAAACACACAAAAAAAACTTTTTGAGATTTTTTTCCTTCTTACTTTTGAAAACTGAAAATTTACATACCTAGGCATGCAATATAAAGGAATGAAAGTGTGCACATATTGAACAAGGAGTTAACTACGTAAGAAGAGGTATTACCTTTCCTTTTGCTTTATATAGTTATAAAATGCATTGTACATGCAAACCATCATTTCTGCCTTAAAAATCCTTAGGTAAATAGAGTTTGTAATCAAAAGCATCTGCATGTTAGAAGTTGCTTAGCTGTACAGGGTACTTTCTGCTATTTCAGTGAAAATATATGTCCAAATATTGTATACCGATTCTCTCTCAAGGTCTCTCCCATATTTGTCCAGAATGACTTTTAGAAATATTTGGGAATATAAATAAAAATATATTGAATCGTGACAGTGAGCATGATGTGGTCATGCTCAACAGTCGTATCCTCCCCCCACTATTCGTGTCCCCATGTGCTGTTCAGCCCATGTGTGAAAGTGCTGGATAGGGGTACCAATGTATGCAACAAGAGATATTCTGTGAAAGAGCATCTAGACATAAGAGTTGGTACAGGAGCAGAGAATATTCATATGAGTGCCAAGTGCACAGATACCAAGGGGTGGGCTAGCTTACATGGTCTTCTGACTCACTTCACATATTCTAAATATGTGGCGGTGGTGGTGGATGTTTCTTAGTACAAAATATTCAAAGTTAAAATAAGAACCTACAATAAGATTAACGGCACCAATTCCCCATATCATCTATTTAGAACTGACTGGAAGGTACACCGGAAAGCAGAAGTAATTCTTAAGGAAGTCAATAGACATTAAGCTTACTTGCGTGCTGGCTTGTAGCCATAGTAAACTGTTGTCCTGGCAGACAGGGGACAGAGGGCTTCAGCAGAGCTTGGAAAAGTTACTTTTTCAGTCTATAGCCAAAGACTCTGGTCTAGAACTTCCAGAGGGTCATGCCAGCTGGAGGATTCTGTGAATCCCAGACCAAAACAGTAACTTTCCTAAGATCTAAGGAAAGAAATCACCCAGGCGTTGTAATCCCCTGACAATTAAGTGTTTGAAAACAAAACAAAACCATGATGTCAAGTGAACCATTACATTTAGGCATTAGATACTTCAGGAGCATTTGGGGGACACTGCAACTAATAGTCACAATTATAAATATATCATTAGCATCACTCCTACTGTGCTTTGTTATGACCTATAAGCTGTTTTCAGTTGGAAAAGAGCAAGACAAAATTAATAAATAATAGAGGAGTATTGGCATTTTTCTCAGAACAAGGTAAAATTAATTGTAAAGAGGTAATACAGGAATACTTTCTTAATCTAAATGAATTTAAATCTCCAGGACCAGATGAACTACATCCAAGGACATTAACAGAGCTGGCAAATGTAATCTCAGAGCCATTGGCAATAATCTTTGAGAACTCCTGGAGAACAGGAGAAGTCCCAGCAGTCTGGAGGAGGGCAAACGTCATCCCATCTTCAAAAGGGGGGAAAAAGAGGATCCCAACAATTATTGTCCAGTTAGTCTGACATCAATACCAGGGAAGATTCTAGAGCAGATTATTAAACAGAGAGTCTGTGAACATTTAGAAGGCAATGCCATAATCACAAACAGTCAACATGGGTTTCAGAGAAACAAGTCATGCCAGACTAATCTGATCTCTTTTTTTGATAAAATTACCAGCTTGGTAGATGAAGGGAATGCTGTGGATATCAAATACCTTGATTTCAGTAAGGCCTTTGCCAAGGTTCCCCATGACATTCTTGCAAACAAGCTTGTAAAATGTGGGCTAGGCAAGTTAACTGTTCAATGGATTTGTAATTGGTTGACCGGCCGAACCCAAAGGGTGCTCAGAGTGGCTTCTCTTCATCTTGGAAAGACGTGACCAGTGGGGTGCCACAGGGTTCTATCCTGGGCCCAGTGCTATTCAACATCTTTATCAATGACTTGGATGATGGAATTAGGGGCATACTTATAAAATTTGCAGATGACAGCAAATTAGGAGGAGTAGCTAATACCCTAGAGGACAGGATCAAAATTCAAAATGACCTGGATAGACTGGAGAGCTGGGCCAAAGCTAACAAAATGAAATTCAATACGGAGGAATGTAAGGTACTGGACTTAGGGTGAAGAAACAAATAGCATAGATATAGGATGGGGGAGACCCAGCTGAATGAGACTACATGTGAAAGGGATCTAGGAGTCCTAGTATACCACAAGTTGAACATGAGTTAACAGTGTGATGCATCAGCTAAAAAGGCAAATGCAATTTTGGGCTGCATCAATAGAAGTATTGTGTCTAGATCAAGGGAAGTAATAGTGCCACTCTATTCTACCTTGGTCAGGCCTCACCTAGAATACAGTGTCCAGTTCTGGGCACCACAATTCAAAAAGTATATTGACAAATTGGAGCATGTCCAGAGAAGGGCAAATAAAATGGTGAAGGGTCTGGAAACCATGCCTCATGAGGAAAGACTTAGGGAGCTGGGTATGTTTAGCTTGGGAAAAAAGACGGTTAAGGGGCGATATGACAGCCCTGTTTAAGTATTTGAAGGGGTGTCACATTGAGGATGGAGCAAGCTTGTTTTCTGCTGCTCCAGAGACTAGAACACGGAACAATGAATGCAAGCTCCAGGAACAGAGATTCCTCCTCAACATTAGGAGGAACTTTCTGACAGTAAGAGCTGTTTGGCAATTGAACACACTCCCTCAGAGCATGGTAGGATCTCCTTCCTTGGAGGTCTTTAAACAGAGGCTGGAAGGCCATCTGTCAGGGATGCTTTGATTGTGTGTTCCTGCATGGCAGAAGGTTGGACTGGATGGCCCTTGTGGTCTCTTCCAACTCTACAGTTTTATGGTTCTATATCAGGCAAGCTTTTGGCATGCCACTGCATTCTTCATTGGGCAAAGATGTTAAAAATTATACAGGTGAATGAAAAATGATGATGTTCGAATTTGTTGTCTATTGTTGTCAATAATTAGATGATGTTTCCCACTCCTCACATGGTCAAAAAAAGGAAAACGTCCTCTGCCTGCATTGATTTTCATCTAGACCATCTTAACTGAAGACCATCTTAAGACAAAATGTAGTCCTGTGACTCTAACATCATCATTTTTTCTTCTCCTGTATGTTTTTTTTAAACATCTTTATCTGATGAAGAAGCCGGTGGGGCTTCAAAATCTTGCATGATGTATTTTTTGCCTTGAAAGTTGCAGTGCTGATGATCAACAAGACTTCAGCAGCTGGAAGAAAATTGCTAATTTTGTTAGGAATTATGAATTTTGTCAAAAAGAGGAAAAGAACATTTTTCCAGGCACGAACTAATTAGCATGGGAAAGCATATTCTCCTGAGGTGGGCGGGGGGAAACCCTCTCAGAGTCAATTTAAATACTAGCAGCCATGGTGTATTTAATTAGTTATCTCTCATTCCTGAAAACAAGTTGATTAAAAAAGTGGAAATATACAAGATTGCCATTCGAAATATTGTCCTTTAGGAAAGAGAAGGATCACACAATTTTTCAGTGCATGGCCAACATATACTAAGAGCTTTCTTTTCCACCAAGTAAGCAAGGGAATCTGGAGAAAACATTGCACCTGAAAGGGAAGTAGATATTGCATTACACAAATGCATTTTCTCCAATATAATCAATCTCACAGGATGCCATTAAATCTGCTAAATCAATTGACCATGAAGGGCATTTGCAAACACTGAACAATTTGATGACTATGGTGACATTAAGCCCCGCTTCTTTAATTTGCATTGTGATGTGTGTGTGTGTGTGTGTGTGTGTGTGTGTAATACTAGAGAGCCATCGTTCGTTTCAGATCATTGGAACACCTCCGAAGGTATAAATTAGGTTCCAGCTAACTCAATTATGGAAAAACATTTCAGTAAATATATGGATACTTTCCAAATTGTTTCAGGGTATCCCATGTCCAAAAGACATTATAAACTATAAATGACCAGAGAAAAAAGTTGCCTTGGTTTACAATGATATATTGTTAGATGATAGCTTTCAAAGAGCCAATAAACTGTTAATAAGTCAGTTAATGAATAAATAACCTTTGAAGTTGTTTTGGCCTTCAACATTTGGAATTACTTACTTATGTGAAAATGGTCTCTGACAAATTAGCATTGATGTGAATAAGTACCTATGCATAATTTAATATTGTTGGAGACGTAATCTTAGAATTCTTTGACCAATGCTTAGAACATTTTTTGGGCAGGAGGTGAGGAGCTAGGACCCTCAGACTGTCTGAGGCAGTGTGGGCAAAAAGCAAGTGTTCCAAGCTCTAGATCTGCCTTGCTATTTCTTTATTGGAAAGAGCAGAATTTAACTTCCAGGCCTCAGTTAAAATAATATAAAGTTTCATATTGCCATAAAGAACCTTTTGGCTCTGTATCTTTGAGCAAGGAAGAAACCCTCCGCACTCTTTGCTTCCTAAGTTCCTTAATACAGTGGCTCTTACATTTTTCTTTACCAGGACCCCCCTTTAAATATCTTTTGTTGCCATGGACCCCCAAGACTTAACTCAAGATTTAAAACAAAACAACAACAACAATAACAACAACAATACAGTTACACTATCCATTAAACCTTCCCTCAGAGGCACTAGAGGGGGAGGAAAGACTTTTCTCTTGCTTCTTCCTGCAAGTTTGTGATTTGAGTAGATTGAAGGGTCATGCCAAGCCAACCAACCAACCTTTGCCTTGGCTCCTCTGATGTGGCTACTCCACTGCAGGGAGGAGGTGGGGCAAGCAGTCTTCAAGTCTTCAAGGACTCTTTGTAAGGGCATTGCAGCCCCCTGGGGGCCCCTGGACCACAAGTTAAGAACCTTAGCCTCAATGTGCCATTCAGTCTGTAGATTGTATGTCAAGCAAGAATTGTGGGGGAAGCCATTGTTAAGTGGTGTACTGCATGTTTCCAATGTAGTTTCACATTTTAATCCTAGGCATCTTCATCGAAAAGGTTTCAGATGAGAACCTGATGAGCCACTAGCCAGCAATGGTTACAGCAACAGCAGCTGGTGGCTTCCTTGTCAATAGGGTGGTAAATCCACTCCTGGTTTCAGTCCAAACTTTAAAAGAGCAGTCTAAAGTGCTGAAGCTTATCACCAAAATAGGTGTAGCACCTTGGATAGCTCTTTTAAAGTTCAGAATAAAACCGAGAACAGGTTTACTATCCCACTCACATGGTAACTATCAGCTGCCACTGGGTTAGAGTGGTGGGCTAGAACAGCGGTGGCCCAGTTTCATGCCCCCACTTAGCAACTGGGGGACTCTTGAGCTAGCTACTTATCACTTGCCCTAACTACTTCACATGATTATTGTGACTTGTTGGAGGAAATATAATAGTAAAATAAAATAAAATAAAATAAAATGTAACTAAACTAGATGGACTAACGGTCTGACTAATGACGAGTCATATAATATATTTCCTTCCATCATTTGCTCATGAGAAAAGAATGTGCTTCCTGTATATAAAGGCTTGCTTTTGGGGATGTTGAATATAATGTTGATATAAACTACTCGGCTCTTACTTATCATTTGATCCATCTGGCATCTTGATGCTCTAAATGTCAAGGTCTTATTCAGTGCAATGGACTTAATAAGCACACAGCAGAGATGATCTTAGCTTTATTGTTATTACTACTGAATGAAATGTTACACAATTTAGTAACCTTGCATACTTTTCTTTGGGAAATAACCCCCTGGAGAGCTTACTAATATTGTGCATGAGTTATGAAAGTGATAGCCAATGACTTCTGCACATTAACCTTCATTAAGTTGTTATGACCTCTTATAACACCTTGATGAAATGAAGATGATAGATCTTACTATATTTTCTCTGGCAGCAATAAAAAGTACCATCTATTTGTCTTTTGACTGCCTTGACAAATCTCTTGTAATTGAGCTTCTGGAAAGCTATGGAGGCCTATATCAAAGTGTTGTCCACACTAATTTGCTCGTGAGCTAAAATTCTGCACACCCAAGCACACGTCACATTCATGTCAGGAATGCCATTTGGTCCCCACCTCACCCTTTTTTTTTTAGAAAGACTATCCATATGCTATAAATTTCTCCATAAATTCAAGATAAAGACCTTGAGACTAAAACCTTCCAAATGGGGGGAAAAGTGGGACTGACAAACTCATGCATGCAGGCAGAGGGCTTAGAGCGTTCAGCACTTAAAAGTAATTTTGCCTGTGTATTCTGCTAAATTAGGGCTGCCACCATGTTTGTGAAATTAGGGTACCACCTCTTTTTCCCCAACAGCCAATGTTTCTTTAATAACAGCATAGAAAACAGGCCCAGCAGGAAGGAATGGGGCTGATCATTCTGTTCCTTCTTATAACAACTTACTAAAAGTCTTAAATTCTTCATAATTTCATTGGAAAGAATTAGAATTTTTTTTAAAAAAACTGGAAAGGCAAAACAGATTCTCCCATGCCTAGTGCTGACAATGACCACAAAAAAAAAAGAAAAGAAAAGAACATTAAAAAAAAGTCTACAGCAGTGGTTCTCAAACTTGGCTCTTCAAATCCCAGAAGACCAGCATGATCAGTCATCAAGGATTCTGCTTGTTGTAACCCAACACCCAAGGGTCCACTTCGAAAACACTGGCCTCCTTGATTCTCTGGGCAATGATAGACTGTCCTTGTTCAAGGAGAACAATCGATTCACATGCAGGAGAGGCACTCTAAATCCTGACCCACAAGCATTTTCCAAAGGCCAGTAGTATTTTAAAGATTTTGCTTTTTCTAATATTTTACTGTTATTATAATTATTTATTTAGCCAAAAGGAACCCACTGACTTAAAAAATGCATTACAATCCCATATATATATATATATATATATATATATTCACGCAATTTAGCTTATGAGTGCAGTTTCTCCATTTATAGTGGGAAACTACAAGTTTACAACTTGCTCACATGAGAATACCTATGTAATTGAATAGAAGCATTAATAATGTATGGAAGGGGGGAGGGAGGCACAATCATTAAATGAGTGACTTTCTAGAGCTTAATGCTACTGAAATCTGGTACTTGTCCTACTATAGCAGTGTTCTAATGCTAGGGGAAAATGGATAAAGAAGCAGCAAAGACCATGTTGTGTTTTAAACTCCTTTCCCCATCCTCTTTAGCTCAAGGCTAGTGCAAGTGCAACCGTTTGACTAAGATTTATTTCTAGCATGCAACCGCAAGGGAAATAAAAGTTTATTTGAAATGACCTTTTACTTGTAAAGTTTAATCTGTTGCTGCTCATGGTGCCATGTCTTTTTAACCACCTGGCATGTCCTTCTCAATGCTAAAGAGGGCTCCCCAGGGGGGATGAAGTCAAAGAAGACAAATACCAATGTTCATACTTGCAAATGCTTTCTTCATATCACTGGGGCTTGCAGTGTGGTAGATAAAGTACCAGCAACTTACAATGTAGTCTTCTGCTTGGGGAACATTAATCATTTATATTGTACACCAGCTTTAGTTAGAAGAAGAATGTCAAACTCTCTCAAGGTAAACAGATGTTCATTTCATGGCATTTTTTTACAGAATGATCTAGAAGGAGGCATTTACAAATTCTCCTCTGTACTAGTGAAAAACACATCAACCAATTTGTAATCTGTCCATGGAGTACACAAAAGCATGATCCATATTTCCCCCTTTTTTTTCTGAAGGAGCAATATAGCATGCACTGGATGCTTGTGTGTGTGTCTGTCTGTCTGTCTGGGTCTCTGCATGAAACACTCCTATAATGTAACCTGTGAGGTGGTATAGAGGAGTACATCTCAGTTCCTCCATCAGCTCTCTCCCCCGCTTCCTCCTCAGCTAAGTTTCTGATCTTCTGAAATTTAAAAGCCTTTTCTGAGGAATATTACTAAACCCAGGAACATTACTAAACCTGATCTTACATTTGGCTTCCTGTGTTGATTATTATGTATAAGGTACCGAACTTGTAACAGTTGTGTTTGGAGTACAGCTTCCATTATCCCCCAGTCAGCATGGCTACTATACTGACTGGGACATGTTGTCCAAAAAGTAACTTTTAGAAGCTCTCATAGGAACTTCAACAACAGCCAGGTGTGTGATAACAACTGTTAAAAAAAGATCTTAAGCTACTTCAACAGAAATATAATGCCCAGGTCACAAGAAATGGTAGTTCTACCTTTTGGTGAGCTAGTCAAGCTGCATCTAGAGTCAGGTAAGCTACGGGTGCCACATTTCAAGATAGACATTGATAAAATGAAACATGTCAGGAAGATGCAGTCTCTGGATACCATTTCTGTGAAGAATGGTTGAAAGACCTGAGAATATGTAGTCTGGAGGAGAAAAAGTTAAAAGATGGCATGATGGTGATCCTCAAATATTGGATATTGGAAGAGCTGTCAGGCAACATATGAAACCACTGAGTTTAATGGAACTTACTCTCAGGTTAGGGAGTATTGAATGCTTTGAAACTTAGGTCATTTTATGCCTCTTATCCTAATGGTGTTGTAGGTTACGTATCTACAGTAAATGGTCAAATCATGACTTCTAAGGCTTCTTCAGTTGGACAGGAAGACATATCTATCAAGCCAAAGTTTTGAAGTCTGAAACTCCCTCCTCCCAAGAGTTAATGAACATATCTTGTCACAAATACTGACATTACTATCCTAGAAGGAAAAACATGTTTCACAAACTAGCTGGAAGAAGCTAAGAGTTGCAACAACATATGGCATCAATACTTGCTTTCATGTCCACACCAGCTATGGACACATCCTATGACCCTAATATGAGTTCAGAACTAGGGATGGTGAAAATTTAATTTAATTTTTATAAGAATTTACTAAAATTTGCAAATTTCTTCATACTTGGGATGGAAAATACTTGAAATTTAAATACTGGAATATGGAAAAACCCAAGGCTGATAGATTTGTCCATCTAGGCATGAACCATTGTGCATTTAACTCTTAAAAACTTGTGCATTTGGTCCTCTAAGAGCTGCCACCTCTTTCTTCAGAGAGGTGCCTCATCTTTAACATGTATATGGAAAAAAGTTTCAGCACTATCTTTCTATGATAGGAATAGCTAACACTATTGAACTTTGCCAGCACAGATGGATGGGCCTTATTGCACAGGGGAATGTGGTACTAATGGCAAGTATTTTGGGGAATGAAAGAACAGCTGAAGCACACAGACGTCATATGATAAGGCAAGGTAGGATGTGCTATTCTCTGCTTTATTGCCGCTTCCCTTCCCTTGTGTGATAAGGCTCTTTGTTTCAGATCCTTTTCACAGTTTACCAAAATCTTCAAACTTCTTTCACATTCAAGATGGAAAGAAACTGAGTTTTAATATATATTAATTCAGAGGAAAGCAACACTGATAGAGTTCTTAATCCCATTGATAGAAGCCAGATCACCTTAAAAAGCTGTTGCATTGTATATGGTTTTAACTTTCCTAGTTGGAGTTTTTCCATGGATTCCTCCCTGGTTTATATGTTTCTAGTTCAGTCTGAATGCATAGCATAGAAACACAGAAGAACTAGGCACCATTCCTTCTGTCAAATATATCACTGATTCCAAACTATGTATCTTTCAAAGGAGACTACTATGCATGTTCTGACAGGGATGTGGCAAATGTGTCTATTTGCTGGCACACTTTGTTTTCATTATATCAAGAAAGAAGTGCTGATACATGCATGCTAAGCAGTCAGGGCTGTCTTAAACTTGCTTGATTTAATTTGATTTAGCAGATAGAGCAAACAGATCAATACAAGAATAACTAAAATCAGTCTCCCAAAAGAAAGAAAGAAAGAAAGAAAGAAAGAAAGAAAGAAAGAAAGAAAGAAAATAGGATATTCCTTTATTCATCTGGAATTAAACTGCAGTCTTTGTTCAGCTGGGGAATATCAACACATGCCTCTGGGGAAATGGTCATAACACATAATGTTTGTTGCAAATTATTGAGGTTCTTAGCTCAGAGTGTTAAAATGAAGTGTGATCCATATCCAATTCCTGTCTTGCATGGTCTGGTTAGTATTGTGGAAACCAGGACATCTGTAAATGCATACTGTCAAGGATCTGAAATGTACATTTCTGGGGATATAGTGTGAGGATGCAATCTCATACATACACTAGCAGAATTGAAAATTTCTTTTTAAGAGGTTTGCCATGCCACTGAAGATCTCATAATAAAGATGGAGGTGAACAGACAGCATCTCGGATTGTCACGGTGCCTGGTACAATACAATCAGGAAATGTTTTTGTAAAGAACTAGGTATGGCTAGTATGTTTCACAAGAGCCAGAAAGGACATATTTTTTCATATATGCAAAGGAAAGCATGCAGACTAGGAGTGGGAATTCTATGGACCTCCATATGTTGTCGAGTTGCATCTCTCAGTATTTGCACCATTGGCTGTGTTGACTAGAGCTGATAGGAACTCCAGTCCAACAACATCTGGAAGACTGTATAAGAACATCAGCATTTATTTCTTTGAAATCTGAATGTTTAGATTTTAGCAAGCTTATGATGTCCACATTCATTACTCGATTGCTCAAACAGCAAATGCAGGTGTGAAATTCTAATCACAGAGACAGATGGATGAGTTGGTCAGTTTTGTTTTTATCTATTGTTTACAGTTGTCCCTTCATATTTGCTGGGGTTTGGTTCCAGGACCCCGTCCCCCGGGATACCAAAATCCATGGATACTCAAGTCCCATTATATGCAATGGCATAGCAAAATAGTGTCCCTTATATAAGATGGCAAAATCAAGGTTTCTCTTTTTGGATTATTATTTTTTTAAGAATATTTTCAAGCCGTGAATACTTAAATCCATGGATACCAAATCCGTGGATACAGAGGGACAACTATACTTATTAAAGTATTTATATCTTGCCCTATATAATGAGATCTCAGAGCTGTGTACAAATAAAGTCAGTATTAACAGATTAAAAAATTTGAAATAATTGAAATAGACTTAAAACATATTAAATAAATTGACAAATTAAAAACAAGGTTAATACAATTTAAGACCGTATGTATAAATATTTTGGAGTGAATCAGTAAGTTTTCTGAAGGCTTTAGTGTAAAGCCATGTTTTTATTTGGCACTTTTAGCCAGCATTAGCCACATCTATAAAGGCCCTCTCTCACATCTTTACAAGGTATATTGACCTTACTGGTAGAACACAGAGAAGGTGGCGGACTTAGGTCTTTTAAAAGACCTAAGTCCGCCACCAGCCATATACAGGAAGGGGTGTTCCTTCAAGCATTGAGGTCCTATGCTTTTTAGGGCTTTAAATGTCATTACAAGCAACAAGCCTAATTTCTGAAAAACTCTAAACTATCTTCATCGAATTTAAGAATAAATGTTCATATTTTGGGTTGAGTTCCTTTCAAAAACAAAACAAATGCAATTTTCAACCATATGAATTGGTCAAATGTAGTAAGCCTGGTTACTTCTATCATGAAAGTGATCATAGTATTCCTGCCTCTTACATCTGGGAGTTGTTAGAAATGAGCAACTTTCTGTGGTGGGGGGAGACAACAATTCTGATTCAGTACCATAAATTTGGGTGAATGCACAGGGATTCAAACCCAGACTTTAAGAGCTAAGCAGTCAAAATTCTCAGCATCAATGATCCAATGTTGTTTTCTTTCACATTCAGAATTTTAAAATCTCAAGTGTGAAAAAATGCACATTTTGAATATTTCTTTTAAAAAATGATGAGACAAGCTTTTCACCATTCTTAATCACAGATCAAACACCACAGGAAATGCGTGCAGATCACTTTGCCTATCCTTTGACATGTTCATCTTCAATTCAACCACATCTTCAAAAACTTACTTTTTTTAACAACTCCCTGAATTCCCCCAGCCATCAAGGCCAGTAGAAAATATCCTTTCCAAGCTATGAATGAAACTATAGCATCCATTCAGTGGTGAACAATCAAGAAACATCATTTATGACTGTATATAGATGTCATCAAGTTTTGCTTGAGTTGAAATGAAGTTTGAGTCTACAAAAATGCCTTTATAGATTATTCCTGTTATTGTTGTTGTTGTGTGCCTTCAAGTCATTTCTGACTTATGTCAGCCTTAAGAAGAAGCTATCATGGGAGTTTTTTGGCAATATTTCTTCAGAGGGGGGTTGTCTTTGCCTTTGCCTTCCTCTGAGGCTGAGTGTGACTTGCCCAAGGTCACCCAGTGAGTTTTGATGGCTGAGCAGGGATTTGAACCCTGATCTCCACAGTCACAGTCCAATGCACAAACCACTACACCAGGCTGTTTCTCTCATTCCTCTTATCACTTGTCCTGTTATTACTCCTCATACAATAGTGTTGGAGAAAGACCAGTCATTGCATCCAAACAGCCATAGTTGCTCTGAACTCTCACAATAGAAAATTAAGTACTTCCTATTGCATTTCTTTTTTCTCTGCTACAATAGCCAGCTAGAACAATGTGTGGAAATATCATAATATTATCCAAATCATATTTGCATTGGGAAAGCAGGAACCACACAACATGTGGAATTGAAACCATAATCTGTCATTAAAAGCAATTAACTGTATTACCAAGGAATTTGTAATATTATTTGGTTGAAGGTCACAGATTCACTTGCTTATCACTAATTTATAAAGATGTCTCATTATCTATAAAAAAGATACATAATAATAGGCATGAAGGAAGAAAATGGTAACTAAAACTAGTACAAAAGCTTACGGATAAAGTAGACATGACATTTGCATATCCACCCAGAAAACAGAGGCACACACAGGAGTTAGGTAAAGTAGGAACATTTTCTTTAACCATCTATAAGATTTTCAGAAGTAAGGAGGCAACATGGCTGCTCATGACACTGGGGCTCAGAGGATCTCCTCCCACTAACCACCTGAGTTCCTCAGCATCAAGCCACCTCTAATAGCTTATCATTACCCACTCATCATGTTCACAAGAGTGTCCCAGGCCATGGACACTCCCATAACCTCTGTAGCTAAAAAGAAGCCCCATCCACATCTCATGGTGGCTGTGAAGGTTGTTTCCTTTTACATCCGAGGACAAGTCAGAGAAGGTCCTTCTACCTCAACAGCACTGTGGATGCTCACCTACATTCTACACAGTACAGACCCATGCACACATGCCTGCCAGTGACCAACTAGTTAATGGCACCACCAAAACCCTTTTCCCAAATCCTCTACAGTATCAATTCAGGGAAGCAAAACCAACTCACTTTTTGAAACATGGTGGTCAGGAATGCAAAATTCCTAAAGTGTTCAGAAAGTCTGAACTAACAACAAAGCAGGGATTAGTTCAGAAGAAGATGCAGAAGTTAGAGGTAGGGATTTTCCATATCCTCCAACATTTCACAGGTGTAAACTGGGATGTATGGGGCCAGGCAACCTTAAATTGTAGTCCAGATGGCAAAAGTTATTAATGAGGAAGAACAGGTGGGTTAGGTGAGACTGGAGCTCTTTGCTTTTGCCTGAGCCTACTGAGAAGGATGAAATTCCTCCTTGTGCTCTTCTATCCTATCTGCTGAGTCAACTGAGTGCAAACTATTTTTGTATGTGTGAAGTCAAAGGCTTTCACAGCTGGCATCCATAGATTTTCCTTGGTTTTTTTCAGGGCTGTGAGGCTGTGTTCTAGAATAGTTTCTTTCTGACATTTCACCTGCATCTGTGGCTGGCATCTTCAGAGAATGGTTGTTTGAAGATGCCAGTCACAGATGCATGTGAAAGGTCAAAAAGAAACTATTCCAGAACACAGCCTCACAGCCCGGAAAAAAAACCCAAGGAAAATCTATTTTTGTACTTTGGTCTCAGTTTGTAGCAACTGGAACAAGTTGGACAAAGGGTAAAGTAGAAGGAAGAGACAGGAATTAGGATACAGTGGGACCTTGGTATCTGCTGAGGGCTGGTTCCAGGACCCTTTGTGGAGACCAAATTCCATGGATGCTCAAGTCCCATTATATAAAATGGCATAGTAAAATGGTGTCCCTTATATAAAATGGCAAAATCAAGGTTTGTTTCCTGGAATTTATTTTTTCTTGAATATTTTCAAGACATGGATAGTGGAATCCATGTATGCCAAATCTGTGGATACAGAGGTCTGCATGTATTTTAAATGTAGCTGAAAATGTGGAATGATAGAGGATTAATTGCTACTGTCCCTGTTAAACTGGGATAGCTGGGGTGTCTGCTTTTCCATCTCTTTATAGCAGCATTTGCCCACACATTCTTCTCCAATGCCATGATGCATGTAAGGAGTTTCTCAGGCAAACCTCCGTAATTGTTCCTTTCCCACAATATTTTGCTGTGGTTTTCTGCCAAAACAATAACCCCCTTTATCAAACCTACCTCCAGCAGTGTTAAAAGGCAGCCCCAGCATTAATGAAGCATGAATGGAGTTCTATTCACTTCTGCGCCTATAATCTCGCTGATTCTTGCAAGAAGATGCAAGCGTGGTAAATTTAAAAAAATACAGCAAGACAAAAACAGAAAACATTCACACAAGCACAGAAACACACTTAAAACTTAAAGTGAACTGGGGAGGTTTATAAACAGAGTGTCCCCTACCTGGTTTTTGTGATCTTACCCGGAAATATTCTGTCAATTGATGCTGTATTCATGTGAGCACAATAGTGCAATGTTTCAAACACTGGCAATACCGGCAAAAAAGCACCATGGGAAATCTATTGATGGCTTGGCCGATCAATAAAATAGAACAGTTTTTTGACAATACAAAATTGGGAAAGGATGATGTTATCTGATATGTGCACCGTTTTGCATTAATTAGGCATTAATATGATGCTCCTCTCCATTGACGCCCCCTTGTCGTGGGAGAGAGGCTTGTGTACCCTAATGATGTTTTGAGCTATGCTGGCGGTGGCATAATAGCCACTGGTAGGGTCTCCCATGCCAGACAGGTCAAAACCGAAGGGTCTGACAAAGAGCGTCAAAGGGCAGGATGGGCTCTCTAGCCTTGTGGCAACCGTCCTAGGAGAAGGAAAACTCCAATCCCAAACCCGGGCAGATGGTGCTCGTCCAACCCTGTAAGGTCAACCATCTAAGAGAAGGAAACTCTAATCAAACCTACGGCCCGGGGACCTCGCTGCCACGTCCATGCTTGCAAGGCCACGGCAGATGAATCTCTGGTTTAAAGGGTGAGGCCAGTTCTGTGCACGCTGCGCTCCACCAGAAAAATCCATTGCACAGGCTCGAAGGACAAATCCAGTACCAAAAAAGCCCTGTAGCGACTGGCGAGGGACGAAACCGGCAGGTGTAAAGATGCACTGGAAGCCGCAGCCCCAACCCTGCATGCAGGCGGTTCAGGACATTGGTCGCTCGAGGCTGACCCGGGAGATGACAGTCTTGTTCGGCAGCATCCTGAATGACCAAGCAGCCTTTTTTAAGGAGAGCACTGCTTGCTCCATATGGAGAGGGGCCTAGAAAAGGTGGCCTAACGAAAGCTCATCCCCAACTACCTGGTTGGCTAGCCGCGGCCAACGGGAATCTTCTGATGCGGTCAAACCAAGGCAAAGAAACAAAGGCACACACCGGCCTCCAAAGGTGTAAATAAACTGACACTTGCATGCTGGAACATCAGAACCATGCAAGTCTCTGAAGATAGTGGACGGACTGAGCGTCGTTCTGCCCTAATAGCCCTTGAACTATCATGGCTTAATATTGACATCGCTGCTCTTAGTGAAGTTCGCTTCCATGAGGAAGGCAGCCTTAAAGAACATGGCGCCGGCTACACACTTTACTGGTCTGGCAAACCCAAAACCGAAAAACATCTTTCAGGAGTAGGCTTTATGATTAAAAACTCCATTGCCTCCAAACTCGAAACCTTGCCAACAGGACACTCTGATCGCATTATTTCCTTACGCCTCCCACATGTTGTTCTCTTTAGTATATATGCCCCAACTATGCAAGCCGACCCTGTAGAGAAAGACAAATTCTACACAGACCTACGCCAACTCATACAAAAAGTCCCTGTAGAAGATAAAATTATTATACTTGGTGACTTCAATGCCAGAGTAGGAAAGAACTCCGAAGCCTGGAAAGGTGTCTTAGGCAAGCATGGTGTTGGAAATTGCAATGATAACGGACGCCTCCTGCTAGAGTTCTGTGCAGAACAACAGCTGACTATTACAAACACAATCTTTCAGCAGAAAGATAGCTTGAAGACAACCTGGATGCATCCCCGATCCAAACATTGGCACCTCATTGACTACGTTCTAGTCCGTCAGAGAGACATTCGTGATGTCCGTCATACCCAAGTGATGCCCAGTGCAGAATGCCAAACAGATCATCGCCTCGTCAGATGTAAACTAAATCTTCATCTTAAGTTCAAACCTAAGAGGGGTGGCATCTTAAAGAAGAGGGTCCAAGTCAACAATCTTCAACAAGCTACCATGAGAGACAACTTCCAGGCAAACCTACAAACGAAACTTGAAGACCATCCTACAGATCCTTCTCCTACAGTGCTTTGGCAACATATCAAAAACAGTATCCTCCAGTCTGCAGAAGAATCCCTCGGGTTCTCCCACAAGAAAAATCAAGACTTGTTTGATGAAAACAACCAAGAGATCCAGGAGCTGTTGGCAAGGAAGAGAGCTGCTCACCAGGCATACCTCGCCCAGCCAACCTGTCATGTAAGAAAAGCAGCTTTCCGCCTCACATGTAGCAAACTACAACAAAAACTCCGAGACATGCAGAACAAGTGGTGGATCAATTTAGCAGAAAAGACACAACGCTGTGCAGATCTGGGTGATCATAGAGGATTTTATGAAGCTCTTAAAGCAGTGTTCGGACCTACTTATCAGGTCCAAAGCTCCTTATACAGTACAGATGGTCAAACACTAATTACTGATAAAGCCTCCATCTTGAATCGTTGGGCTGAACATTTTCAAAGTCTCTTTAGCGCCAACCGAGTAGTCCAAGGCTCAGCTATCCAAGATATGATACAAAAACCAATGAAAAATGAATTGGACATAGCTCCCACTTTGGAAGAGACCCTTAAGGCCATACAGCAGATGAAAAACGGCAAGGCAGCTGGGATTGATGGAATCCCACCTGAAGTTTGGAAACACGGAGGTCATGCACTCCACGAAAAATTCCACGCATTCCTTGTGAATTGCTGGGAAAAAGGGGAACTGCCATCAGACCTCCGAGATGCAGTCATCATCACCCTGTACAAGAAAAAAGGAGCAAAATCCGACTGCTCAAACTATCGAGGCATAACACTGCTCTCTATTGCTGGAAAAATCCTTGCAAGGATACTCCTGAACAGATTAGTTCCTGCTATTGCAGAAGAACTTCTCCCTGAAAGCCAATGTGGCTTCAGAATCAATAGGAGTACTACAGACATGGTATTTGCCCTTAGGCAACTGCAAGAAAAATGTAGGGAGCAGAACAAGGGTCTCTATGTAACATTTGTCGACCTCACCAAAGCCTTTGACACTGTAAGTAGAAAAGGTCTGTGGCAGATCCTGGAAAAACTAGGATGTCCCCCCAAATTCCTTAAAATGATTATCTTGCTACATAAGGGCCAGCGTGGTCAAGTCAGATATGGCGATGCTCTTTCAGAGCCCTTTCTAATAACTAATGGAGTGAAGCAAGGTTGTGTTCTTGCACCAACTTTATTTACAATCTTCTTTAGCACGATGCTCCAAAGGGCTATGGCAGAGCTTGAAGAAGACGACGGCATCTATATACGCTACCGTACTGATGGTAGCTTGTTTAACTTAAGCCGTCTGAGGGCTCACACTAAGTCTCTAAACTATCTAGTCCGTGAGCTGCTCTTCGCCGATGCTGCTGCCCTTGTTGCCCACACAGAATCAGTTCTGCAGCGCCTAACGTCCTGCTTTGCAACAGCTGCAGATCTGTTTGGGCTGGAAGTCAACCTGAAGAAAACGGAAGTTCTTTACCAGCCTGCACCACAGGACGAACACCACCATCCCCACATTGCCGTCGGCAAATCTGTGCTCAAGTCCGTTCAGCAGTTCACCTACCTGGGAAGCATCATCTCCTCAGATGCCAAGATTGACAAAGAGATCGATCACAGATTAGCAAAGGCATATAGTGCATTTGGAAGACTTCACAAAAGAGTCTGGAGCAATAAACACCTGAGGCAAAGCACAAAAATCAGTGTGTATAGAGCCATCGTACTGTCTATCCTCCTTTATGGATCCGAAACATGGGTCACCTATCGCCACCACCTACGACTCCTCGAGCGCTTTCATCAGCGCTGTCTACGCACAATCCTAAATATACACTGGACTGACTATGTGACTAATGTTGCTGTCCTTGAACAAGCAGGGATCACCAGCATTGAGGCCATGATATTGAGAACACAGCTGCACTGGGCAGGGCACGTTTCTAGGATGGAGGACCATCGCCTCCCAAAAATACTACTCTACGGTGAACTCGCCACGGGTCAGCGTAAGAGGGGCGCTCCAAAAAAGCAATACAAAGACTCCCTGAAACAACATCTCAGGCTCGGCCAAATTGATCACCAACAGTGGTCCGCCCTGGCCTCATTTTGGGAGGCATGGAGACGCACTATCCACAATGCTGCAGCCTTATTTGAGAACTCACGACGAACAAGTCTTGAAGAGAAACGACAACGCAGAAAGAATCACAACGCAAAAACATCACCCAAGGAGACCTTCTGCTGTGCTTTTTGCAACCGGATTTGTTTATCTCGGATTGGCCTTTTTAGTCATCAGCGCGCTTGCAGAAAGCGCGGGATGAGTCCTTCCTGAATCTTCGTTTGCGAAGAAAAGCCAGAGAGAATATGATGCCATATTTGCAACAACTGATAAAGTCCTAAGCCTCAGGGAATGGAAATGGTGGCCCTGTGCCACAGCTGTTCAATGGGCAATGAGACATAGATCCAATAAACATGACTTTGTGTGTGATGCCTAAGTTCCATGTCTTCTTTTCCTTTAAACATCTGGCAACTATCACCCCTTTCCATCTGAATCTTCCATAGTATGTACATTCCATAGTATGTAGAAGCAAAATCAAATCATTATCCTCATGTTATTTTCACATGGAGAATCATGCCCAGAATGGCATTTTGCTATAAATAGCTGTTTCTGGAAAGCAATGGGAGGGGCATATGCACAGGAAAATCAAAACTAGGCATTAAAAGTCTGTGAAAGAAAGAAAGAAGAACTAGCATTTTTGAATTTATTTTTTTTTTAAGAGAGAGAGAGATTGAGAGAAAGAAAGACTGAGAACTCCTAACACAGAATTCAGTGTTTAAAAGTTTGGGTAAACAAATGGCTTTGGTTGATATGAAACTACTGAGAAGGAAAAAAAGTTTCTACTCAAAGATTTATTTCTGGGTGTGGATGTGGAAAGGAAAGAAATAGTCTGTGCATTGATCATGGGAAGAAAGATTCTTTGTGGAGAAATTCAGGGAAGAGCAAAACAAATGCTGAAAGGTAGCGAAGGAAGAAGCAGCAAAAGGAGTCTCAAACAGGCATGGCACTTTTAAAATAAATATCCCAAGTCTGATCGATTTTTTTGAAGTAACTCATGAAGCTTGTCTATCTCAAGCCATCAAATTGTCTTCCTTTAGTGTCAATTAAACTTGCTTCCCTCCACTCTAACTCTGAGTTGCTATCATATTTTCTGCTAGGTCCATCCTTTTCAGCATTGCTATAGATATCTGACTCTATTATCAATGTTGTGCTGCAGTCTGTGGTAGGCATTGTGCAGTGGAAATTAAACCTGTGCTCTGAGCATCTGATGGTATTCCCTCCCCCCCCCCACGAATGATTTATCCTGACCTCTTGAATGCAATGAAGCAGTATTGTGAATGATGGCTGAGTTGATGAATAGGAAACATTTCAGACATGATGAACAGATTTTTCACACTCCTAAAGACTGTGCTCCTGATTTTGTACTCTCTCTTGTGGACATAAACGATTGGTGCAGTTAAAAATACTTTTCCCGCCATACATATGAAACCACATTCCAGAACCCCAATGTGACTGAATGTGTATAGCAAGCTACCCCATTCATCTCATAGGAGATTATTATATGGGCCAAATATCCCAGGACAGGGGTGACAGGAGATCGCTAAACAGCTTACCTATCAGACGTCATTGTCTCTGTCCTGTTCTCCACCCGTGCTGGCTCCATGCTGACTCCATTTTCCTTTATTGATGGGGAAAAGTTGTTAATAAGGAGCCCAAAGGCTTTCATGGCTGACATCCATAGATTTTCCTTGTGTATTTCTGGGCTGTGAGGCCGTGTTCTGGAAGAGTTTCTTTCTGATGTTTTGCCTGCATCTGTGGCTGGCATCTTCAGAGAAGTTCTGAAGGGGGGGTACCGGGACAGGGTCATTTTAAAAGGCCAAAGGTATGCATACCACAAAATGCACCATGGGCCTGCTTTGTTGACTGGAAATTCACTGTTTGAAGAATTGTGTAAACACCTCAACATACACTGAAAAAGTATTACAGGACAGGGCAGAGGAAGGACTTTGTAAGCAATATTATACAAAGATTATTTTTTAAAAATCAAAATGAAAAAATTATATGGATTTCACCAAGCTAGGTCCACATCAAATGATTTCCAGGACAGGTTGACCCCTCTTCTCCTTCTCTACCTGATTTTTGTGTGCATGTGAATCAAGTTTCTGTCTTATAGTGTAACGAGTGTAACGGAAGGGATTTTTTGGGGGGGGGGATCTGAAATGCAAAAAAGTAACTACAACTTCACTGGATTTCTTTGGTTACTTGCTTTTTATTTCTTGTTTCTACAATCCTTTTATATGCATTCTGGGTTTTAGGACATTATCAAACCAGTGTCTAAAAATACTGCAATTCTGCAAATGAAGATAGTGGGAACATTGTGGCATTATAATGCTTATTATCGCACGTAGCTGTGATCATGCCAAAAAAGCACCATGGAATTATCACACAATGACCACTATCACTTCAAGAATGGGAGTTTACTTCTGCGATTTGGCATGGGAGAGATTTTGATGGTTCTCACAAGAAGGCATGCGTGTGCTTAAAACTTCCAAAACCTCTTAATTAACAAAGTAAATGAACACACAAGCACTGAAACAAACCTTAAAATGTGCAAACTAAAGGGGACAGTTCATAAAAAGAGCATCCCATGCTTATTTTCACATTCTCACCCAGAGGTTTCTCTCCAGGACCACCCATTCATGCTATAATCTCTCAATTACAACAGGATGTGGTTTCAATGGCTTGTCCTGTGAATGAAAAAGAGCGTTTTTTTCACGGCTGGAGCACAGAGTAATAGTGTGACGATGACAATGCGATGCGATAGCAGGGCCTATTCGCACTACCCTGATGTTGTAATCCCATGATTTTTGCTATCTCTGATAATGTCCTTAGGCTGCACTTTGGAGAATCTATCCATGGTGCTGGGCCAACTTTGGGGCTAGGGTTTAAACCATGAATAGCAAAATTCAGAATGGATTCACTTCCATAGCACAGTATAGATGGAAAGAATAATGGAAAGAATATACAGTATATATTTAATGGCCAAAGCATGCTTCTTGAATATTGGGAACTCCTGGGAAGGAGAATCTCAGACTGATAAGGGTCTTCACACACTAATTTTGGGGATAAAATGTGGTTTCCTATGCAGATGATGCTGTTTTATGCACAAAAGTGTAATTATTGCACAGAATGAGTCTCAAACTGAAAATGTTCTTCAAAAACTGTGCAGTTTTGAAAACGTTCTTGCCATGTGGAGAAATTTTCTAAAATTACTTATTGCTTCCGTCAAGAATGAAAGTAGTGAAGAATCATATCTGTCCATTGCAGTCTTACCAATAACAGAGGTGTGTACCTGACAGTGAAAATATTACTATTTATTACATTCATTCAACCTCATTAGAATACCAACATTCTCACTTCATATTTCACAGTCTCATCTAGCTATCCTACTCCACTAACATGCATGCAACATATTCAATACACAATTCCGTGTGGCAACATAATGACCCTAGAATATCTCACAGTCCACTAAGTGGCATGCATTTAAAGAGAATCCCAGAGAGAGCCTTTGCTATCTGAAAATACAAATTAATTAAGCAGTTCATTACTCAGATACCTTGTCCTACAATCACTCTCACTCCCCCTCCAATGAAAGAGAAACTCAATTTCTGTATTACAAACAAGAAGAACAGCAAATTTGCAATTAGATTCAAAAAGGTAACCTCTTGAATCACTTGAACATCATCAAATCATGGGCCTAATGTAGGGATCCTTTCATGCTGCGCAATTACAGCTCCACGATTCCACTTTAATTACCATGGTATAATCCTATGGAATTTGGCAAGGGAGATTTAGAATATTTATCCAAAGAGCTTGAGTGACTCACCAAACTAAAATTCCAGGATTCCAAAGAATGGTGCCATGGCAGTTGATGAGGAATCATAGTGTTGGTTTTGCCAGTTTCTCCTCTGAAATATAGCCAACAGCACGTTGTATTTGTTGGTACTGTCTCATCCAAGTACTAAGCAGGGCTGACTCTGCTTAGCTTCAAAGATCAGACAGAATCTGATGCCTTTAGGGTATTTAGGCCCTGTGTGATAGGGCCCTAAATCTTCTCCTGGCCAATGGAGTATTTTGCCATGACCATGAATCTGAAGACTTTGCCTAGAATTGCTTTTCTCAAATGAGTTTCTTTTTTCTCAAAAGCATGGGGATTACACTAAAATTTAGTCCCATAGATAACTATTAATTTTAAATTATTGCAAGCCACTCTGGGTCCCATGCCAAAAGAAAAGAGAGGTATAAATTGAATTACTGATTCAAAGACTGAATACATACCTGAAAGGTATTATTTAAGGCCCTGATCGTATGATTAAATATTGGTTACAAAGGTGTCTGAATGCATAGGTAGAAGTTTAAAACTGCTTCAGACACAATTTTCTTCCAAGGCAAGTGTTCACTCATTCACCTGTGAAACAGGTCTCCTGTGATCAAATGATGAGAGATCAAGATCAGTTTGCCTGTCTGACCCTCACCTCCCCTAATGCTAGGGCTCTTAAATTTCAACTTGGCATCTCACAGGTTTATATGTTTATGACCTTTGGTTCACCTTAGCTTTAAGCTGGCTGGTTATGTCTGTCTTGGAGGTTCATTCTGATGCATTGTTTTTCAACCTTCAGTGAATGAAGGATGCAACCAAGAAATTTTTTTCTCACTTTGTCTTAAATTCTTATTATCAAACTCAATCATTGTACACTCAGGAAGCAATATTTTTTTCAAGTTCAAAGGATTAGTTTCTTTTTGTATTATTATTATTATTATTATTATTATTATTGAGAATTAGGCAGAGCCCTGTGACAGATCATGCATTTTTGCTGCAGTGGAGAAAAGATTTATTTATCTCAAGTTTCAGAACCCATGCCTAGAGACAGGACCCACTTCCTCCACTATGGCCAACCAACATTTCAGTCATGTTTATCAAGGCATTTTGCAACTTCAGAACTCATACATGCACATGCTGGTAAGTCCACCCCCGAAATAGGTCCCATTTTACCTAGTAATATCAGATTTATTTAGCAACATGAACAGAAATGCTTTTATAGTATCATCAATAGTGTATTGATAGAAAGCTGTAGCTAAAGTTGTTACATAAACAGCTATTTAGAAATCATTGTAGTCTCATAAAAATGAAGTTGTTATCAATGCAGCAAGACACGAAGAGTTATTAGATGTACCTCTTTTTATAGTAGGAGAAATGAGAAGGTTGAAGTGAGAAAAGACACCTTGTGCAGTGGTGGCACTAGAGGGGTGCAGAGAGGCCAAACCACACCAGGTGACACTATTAGAGGGAGGGGTGGCACTGGCCTTAGTAATGCCACAATCATTGTGAGAGAGGTGGCCCATGCTTACCAACTCAGCATGGGCATCAGCCATGAAGCCTTCATCACATGTGGACCAGAGGTTGGTGGTGCCTGATGGTAGGGAATCTTTAGTGAGCCATTGACCAAAAAAAAAAAAAAAAATGCTGAAAGGGGAGACAAGAGAAGCTTCACCAAACCAGGATGGAGCTCAAGAAGATACAGAAGAGAGTGGGTTCCTAAGATACTGAAGATCAGGAATGCACATAGATGGGGAACAGAGCAATTGTTCAACCTAGTACCTAAAGGGAAACAGCCATCCTTCAGCTACAGCTTTCATGTCCTGTCCTGACCCACTCAGCAATCCTTCAAGGGCATTCCTTCTGGAAGAATCTGCCAAAAACAGCACCTTCACAACCCAACGGAGCTCCTGATTGCAACCTTGCATCAGTCGCATTTGGCCATGGCTATCAAAAGGGGAGTGATGTATGTGAGGCTTACAATTAGATATCTCTCACCTGTGGTAGCCAAAGAAAAGAGTGAGGTGGAAGTACCAGAAAAGGGAACAGAAGGAAAGTACACACATCTTGGTGTGAAGGGGCTCGGTCTTGTGAGCAGACAGCAAAGGTTTCCTCTCTTGAAGCACATTGGATTCATCCTTATCTGGGGACTGCTCCAAAATTTATCTGTATTCATTGACTCATCCAAGCCTTCATAATATCAATGACAGAATAGTCTTACTTCTATTTCTGTCTAAGTAATCAAATTCATAGATAAGAATGGTTTGAATGTCCTCCTTCTGGGAGAAACCACCACACTTAGATGTGGGCTTGTCTAAGGTGAAAATACTCATAGAATTTGTGGACAATATGTTTTGTCCCAATGGGATCCTGCATCATTTCACTGTGATGGTGAATGGGGCAAAAAGGAGGGGAGCAAAAAACACAAATACACCACACAAAAAGCCTTCACAGCTTTCCCGTATTTTGTTAAAAAAAAAAACTGCAAAGGAAATGCACATTCCTGCTCATTAGGACAACCAATTCACTTTGCTGTGCTTTCCCGATAAGAGTGGAAGTGGAAAGCTGATTGGTTGGATGTGCACAGGGGGCAGAGCTTGCTGGCAAGGCAGCACCTGAAACCACCATGTTGGATTTTCACCATAGCGATCATGTACTGAGGTGATGAAACAGCCTTTTTCTTCCTTTTTTTTCCTGTTTGTTTAAGCAGAAGATCACACTTCCACACCTTGGATTTGCTTTTTTTAAAAAATACTCTTTAGCAGGGGCAACTGGTGACAGTAAAAATGCAAGTAATTCACTCTTGCCCACCACCTTGATTCACAGGCATGCCCATTTGAACAACGAACACATACGACTTTGCATGTCTGTGATCTTGGAGGAAAAAAACTTGTGGAGACAAATGAAAGCTGCTGTGAATTGGCGTTAGTGTGCATCAATCCACATTTTATTGCCTCATATAGACAAGCCCCAGGAAAGTGAGCTCAAAGGGTTTTGAAGTTCAAGAAATGCCACCTGACCTTTTTGATCATCTGTGCAAACAAGCTTAATTACTAATCTGGTCACTATAAAGTTCCTACCTTTATCTAGATCTGAATACCTTGTATTCTTCAGATTGCCTGTTCAATAACTTCTGTAGGCTTCAGGTTTTTAGTGCTAGGCGTTTCTTCCTAATATCCTTTAAGACACAGATGAACAAAGTATGGCAATGGAAGCTGCATGTGGTCCCAAAATCCCTAAGAATTAAAGGTAAAAGATGGTGGGTTACTTCTTCTAGAAGTCATCAAGAAGAACAATTTACCTTTTAAATAGGGTCTGTGCCCCTCCCCACGTTTTTTTTTTTTTAAAAATTCAAAAACCAGGAGTTGATTTCTGGCTACTTGCAGTTTTGGTTTTCCCTCTATTTTTTGGCATTTTTGGCTATCTATAAAGCCCCCAGAAGCTCTCAAGGGCAGAAAAAGTTACCCACCCCTATTGTATAGCATGCCTTCTCTGGTTAAGAAAACGAATTGCTGTGATGCACTGAATTCAAGTCTAATTGGTATTAATTAGGGACATGAATCTTATAAATGAAAAACAGAGTATGTGTGTCTGATGTTCTATCTCAATTCCCTTCCTAGTTAAGATCTCCTTCTTCAACCTTTAAAAAAAGATGTCTCTGCCTCTCCTAATTACACCAGCAAATCACAATCAATCTCTTTCTGTTCTAAAGTCCTGAAAGAGCCCACAGAGACATCATAGCTTCCAAATCATTCATCCTTTGTTATTTCCCCTCCCCATTAATGGGTTGCTCAATTTGTAAAATGTCCTTGGGGAGCAGGGGGATAAAAAAATCCATCACTTTTCTTGATAAAATCTCTTCCCTGGCTATTTTCCTCAATGTAAAACTCTAATCATTGCCTGGATATCTCATTGTATTAAAATTATAATCACCCTATCAGGAGATGTTTCCCCTCAAAATGTTCTTTGTGGCTACAGTACAGAAGAGTGCAAAGGGCCTTATTTTACACTGCACAATACAGTCTAGAAAGATAAAGTCAAAATAAGAAAATTCAGTTGTCAAGGTTTTAGATATAAGATTGGCAATATACAGTATAAGCCACAGGTTCCAAATTTCTTATATGTTTCTTTAAAAATTTTTTTTTTGAATTTACCATTTGTTCCTTTGAATAGGATATTAGCACAGTTCTCTTTCAGGAGAATATCTGCAACACTAAACATTTCGCTGACATTATATTGTGGGATTGCCAAAGGGCAGCCCATATGACCCATTCTTATTCATTTATATCCCACTTTCCTCCGAAATATGTATAACCCACCTTTCTTTTTCCAATACTGGAACTCAAGAAAGCTTATTAAAGTTAAAACAAAAGCCTTGAATCCCAGTCTTGGGGAAAATGTGGGATATAAATAAAGTTAATAATAATAATAACAGCAGCAGCAAATACATTTAAAAACATTTACAAAGGCATAAATAAAAACACATAGCACTTTATCAGATGCAGCAAAAACCACACCATAAGCACATGATTGTAACACAAAAGGGCAAAATTATCAGACGTTATCATCCAGTCATTCGGGGCGGGTAGTGTGGGTGTGAATAAGGTGTCACTTTTAATTGACGCCTTTGCCCATCAATAAAAAAGTGAGGCCTTGTCTGCATCAGCGCTACACCCCTGGAACATCTGAATGACGACGTCTTATAATGTTGCCCTTTATGTTATCGTTGCATCCTAAATGATGCAGTTTTTAGCAGTATCTACCTTGTCCGATAAATTCCACAAACATTACTATTAAAATACACTTAATGGACCCATTAAAAATCCTGGCAGTCTTTTCCTAAAGCAGTCTGTCAGAACAGACATTATCACTTGTTGATGGAAGGGTAGCACACAGACAGCTAGAGACTCCATAAATCCCCATACCCAGGTGCAGAAAAGAAAGGAGATGTCTGCTTCTAAGGGCCTGGAGGAAAAACATGTTTGGGTCTAGGGACATGAATCTTAGCCTAGGAGGGCAAATACCACCCACCCCTAATCAAAAACAGCAGTCAATAACTTTTCACTTTCAGTTTTGATCCCCTCCCCAATTTTTGCCCAGCCCACAGTGGGTGCTGGTGGTGTAACTTGCTCTCTCCGGTCCATTAGCGTAATTCACCCTTTCTATAGCCTTGTTCAGGAATGCAATTGCATTCAAGTGGAGGTTAAGTATGTAAGGGGTGAGACATGTACCTGGCTGCCTTGCACTTTCAGCATGATGATCATGAGAGTGCTCTGTAAACACAATTATCTGATAGATTTTCCTTGGTTTTTTTCCAGACTGTGAGGGCGTGTTCTGGAAGAGTTTATTTCTGACATTTTGCCTGCATCTGTGGCTGGCATCCTCAGAGAATGGTTGGGTAGGAGTGTGTGTGTGTGGGGGGGAGGGGTTATATACTGTGAACCCCTGTTGGAGAGGTTATGTGCATTTGTGTATTTGATTTTACCTTCCCTTTGGGTGGCTGTTTTTCTTCTTCATTCCTGTGGTTTTTTTCTGGGTCTGGTTGCTCCTGTGATGTCTGATCTGGAGTAACCATTAGCCTGTAGGGCCCAGTTTAGGTGCCTGCGTTCATCCTCCAGGTACTGGGGTTCACAGATCCTTTTTGTACGGTCTACCAATGTTTTTATTACACTTATTTTTTGTCCTGGGTGATGATTGGAGTTCTTATCTGAATTGGCTCCCACTGATCCTGCAGTCAGAATATTGGCTCTCAGTGATCCTGCAATCATGAGGCTGTGCCTCATGAATATTTCTAGGCATGGGAGGCATGTAGGTGTATTCAGTTCAAAGACCTAGAAGACAGACAGGCATGCTGGGGGGCATGGCTTGTATATGCATTCATGACTTTTGAACACTTCAGCTCCATCAATGCTGAGGTAAATGCCTGGATATGGTTCTCCTAGAAGAAAATGTACAGTATTAGTAATACAGTCTCGACCTCCATTGCTCTACGAAATTCTCCAAGATTCCTCCTATCCAAAGAAGCACCTATGTTACTGTACAATAAGTAAGAATGGGTGATAACATTGTTTTATTAATTTTTATAATAATTTATCAATATTTTCAAGTTCCTGCTAATTAGAGATGGCAAAAACTTAACATTTAAAAGTGCAAGTGTGGGAGAAACTGAAAATGACAGATTTGTCCATCCAGAAACAGGTTTCAAGTTCTGAATGTTTTTGTGAATCTCTCTTTATTCAGCTCTGTTTCCAGTTCTAAATTAGGATTGACACCTCTTTTTTATGATGGGTGCTCCTCAACTATGTAGCAGGAAGATATAACATGGTCATTTCCATTTGGAAATAGCTGTACATAACATATTTGTTTATCAAAAGTGGTATGTGGAAGGGATGGGAAAATATTCGAAAATATGTGAAAATCATCAAGAATCATGTGTTTTTTTTCTAGTGTCAAGAAACTCTGGAAAGAAGAATTTTGAACTGATGAGATTTTCACAGTTCAAAACTAGTTCTACTCTGAATTTACATGTGATTGTTTTACACAGAAAATCAGATGTTTAGTACAAGAAACAGCATTTTCTGCATAATTTGTCAATAGTTTTCAAATACTTTATCACAGGAGGAAAATGGTTAAACTTACTAGTTGTGTCACCTGAGGGGGAAAAAAAATATTTTACTACTGTGTGGCTTATACAGTTCTGTCCTCCAACAGAGTGAAATAGTGAGAAAGCCCAAAAAGGGCAGCTAGCTTCACTTGGCCTAGCAGTAGGCCCACTCCTGCCTTGTTGAGCTTCACAGAATTTTGGAAGAAATATTATTTTGGAAGGAAGAATATGGCAGCCAGGTTAATTACAGGTGCATCTAGGAGAGAGCATATAACACCTGTGCCATCTTATCTCCAGGACTGCCTCATCCCATATGATCCCCTCTGTGCGCTTCAGTCCTCTGGGAGGAACCTGCTGCAGCCTATGAAAACTAAGCTGTCGCAGACCTCCCAGAGGGCCTTCTCTTCTATAGCTCCCAGACTTTGGAATGGCCTGCCGGATGAGATCTGTCTTATCACTACTCTTGATAGCTTCAAGAAAGCACTAAAGATGGATCTCTTCTAGCAGGCCTTCCCAGAATAACTTCCCGGCTCAAGTGGAACTGATTGCTTATCCGCCCCCTTGCCGCTGTTGCCTTTATTTATATATTTATTGATTGATTGATTGTATTTTACCTTTGTTTTAATTCTCTATTAGTTTAATTTAGTTTTAAGGGGAGGCAGGGTTAGGATTGGAAAGGATTGTTTTATCTTGCTGTTGTTTTAATCTTGCTGTATACCACCCCAGTTGCCGAGCAGAGGGGCGGGTTAAAAATATTTTTATTATTATTATTATTATTATTATTGGATGTAGTCCAACTTTTGGATATACCAATGAAAGGGCCTAAATACCCTAAAAGGCACCAGATCCCATCAGATCTTGGAAGCTAAGCAGGGTCAGCCCTGGTTAGCACTTGGATGGGAGACCACCAACACATACCAGGTGCTGTAGGCTATATTTCAGACAATGGAACTGGCAAACCATCTCTGAGTATTTCTTGCCTAAGAAAACCCTATGGAATTCAGTTTTCTTAGTCAGCATAAATTTACAGGCAACTTGAAGGCAGATACACACAAAATTCATGGGAGTAATTATCTGTCTACAGTATATGGCTGTTCATTTGTGTTCATGAACTGATAATTGAGTATTCTATCCTCGCACATGATCATGCTTTTTTTTTGGCATAATTGTGAATTATGTTTCAAAGTTTAATTCAGGCAAAAAATGTGTTTTGCCTAGTAGAAATTTGAGGGAAACCATGATAGGGGATTGTGGCTCATTGCTGATTGGGGGCTGTGAGCTTCTGGCACTGTTCTGAAAGAAATCCAATATGAATAAGATTTCTCTGTTGACATGCTTGATCTTATTTCCTTAGAGAAGTAAGGGGGAGATTCAACAGTCACAATAACTATGTATCTGTATCTCAGAAAGACAACAGATGGGAGTCTGCAAGCAAACCAAAAAATACAGTTGTCCGAAAAACCAGCAGTTTTCATTAAGTTCCATTTGCAGGGAATAACCACAGTCTGGCCATCAATGGTCTGTAGCCAACATGTACACCTATCACAATGTCGTTTAAACATTCTCATTAGAGCAATTCTAATTCTGAACTCCTTTGGGTACATTTTTGTTTTAAAATTAGTGAGTTTGGAATACTTTAGAAAAGGCCGGTCCCACCATCCATGAAATCTAGCAGTCCCCAGCTTTGCCACATAATAATAAACACTGAAGGGCATAACCTCCTGTGGTGTTACATGTGCTTCACAGACAGATCTAAATCCTGTTGGTTACTTCCAACCACATTAACCCCACTGAGTCAATTGTTCAGTGGTGAGTACTTTCCACTGGTTGAATGGATCTACTCTAGTTGGGACTGATTCTGGCCACCATTGCCTCTATATCTTCTTGAGGCTACGGTCCAGCCTAGCACACCCTAAGCCTACCTTCCTCCAAAGCCAAAGAACCCTTATTGCTTCCAGCTCCATGATGGCAATTGGTGAGGGTGACATTGTAGTGTATCTCCCTCTCAGGGTGCATCTACACTGTAGAAATAAGTGCTATAGAAGTCAATTGTATGGAACCCTGGGATTTGTAGTTTTACAAGCCTTTTCTGCCAAAAAGTGCTGGTGCCTTACAAAACTATGAATCTCAGGATTCTGTAGGATGGAGCCATGGCAGTTAAAGTGGTGTCAAAATCCATTATGTCTACAGTGTAGACACCCCCTCTCAGTCACTATCATTCTGGATATCTATTGTGTGCTCCTCTGCCTCCCCTACTCCCATGTAGTCTTCAGTGCCCTAGATTCACTGCCTTTGGCAATGTGGTAATTTAAAACAAATAGACAAACACTGATTTAGCAAGTGTGCTTGTGTATGCAGAGTATGCAGAGTGTGCAGGTTGTTTTTGCCTAACTCCTGTCAAAAACAACCAAAAACAAAGCAGAATTGTAAGATGCACATGGGAAATGGGAGAGAACAGATTTATGTGCAACCACCTGCAAAGCTAACCCAGACAGAAAAACAGACTGATGCTAGTATCAAAGCAGAAGTATCTCAGTTGGGATGTGGTCCTTCACACTAATAATAATAATAATAATAATAATAAAATTTATTTATATCCCGCCCCTCTGCGAGCAATCGGGGCGGTTTACAACAATAAAATAGTACACAGTATAAAACAGCTCAAAATCCCTTCCCCCCCTTAAAACATGATTAAATTAATACAGATTAAAATCAATATATAATACAATATATAATACAATATATAATACAATATATAATACAATTTATACAATTTTCAAGCAAGCAGCATCAGTTTGGAGGTCCAGAAGCAACCTGCGGAGGGGGTTCCTGAGGCCGGGGTTAGCTATTCTGGAAAAGCCTGCCTGAAGAGAACCGTCTTGACAGCCTTTTTAAAGATGTCTAATGATGTCAATAGGCGGATCTCATCCGGCAGGCCGTTCCACAATTTGGGGGCGACAGCCGAGAAAGCCCTCTGGGAGGTGGTCGCCAGCCTAGGTCTTTGTGGCTGCAACAAATTCCTCCCAGAGGACCGGAGAGCGCGGGGAGGATTATAAGGGAGAAGGCGGTCCCTGAGATAGCTTGGACCCAAGCCATTTAGGGCTTTAAAGGTGATAACCAACACCTTGTACTGGGCCCGGAAGCTGATAGGCAGCCAGTGGAGGGACCTCAGAACCAGAGTAATGTGGTCCCTCCTAGATGTCCCAGAAACTAGCCTGGCTGCCATATTTTGTACCAGCTGTAATTCCCGAACTAAGCACAAGGGTAGCCCCATGTAGAGTGCATTACAGAAGTCAAGACGTGAGGTTACCAGCGCGTGCACAACGGTCTCAAGATCCCTTACTTCCAGAAAAGGGCGCAGCTGGCGTATCATCTGAAGCTGATAGCAAGCGCTCCTGACTGTCGCATTTACCTGATTTGTCATCAGGAGTGACGAGTCAAGGAGCACCCCTAGACTGCAAACACATTCACTGGAGGAGAGTGTGACCACATCCAGGACTGGAGATTGCACTGAAGCCACATGTGTGTTTTCTAAGTGAGCAGCCAGTTAACACACTGATGTGGAAAGAGCGTGTTGAACTCCATTCTATTCTCCTGGATTAATGAATTTGTGAAGGTTTTAGGGTGAACAGCCCCTTCCTGCTGACTGGATATAAAAATCAAAATGTTTACCTATTTGTAGCCAGATGGGATCCTCCTAAACATGACCAGCTGAAGGAATTCCAAATTTATGGGGTTTGCTTCAGGGTAGGGGAGGCTTCACTTTGCATAATGTGAAGATGTCTTTTGCATCTTCCAGGCTATTATGGAAATTCATTAGAGCAGCACTGTGAAGTAAATGAACAGGGAAGAATATGCTTGATCAGAGGTTATGGAGCTAGTGATTGTTCCTATTCAAACTTTTCCTCTAGTGGCCAGTTTCCAGTGGTGAGAATGGCTAGCTGGTGGATGCTGGTTCTCTTTTTCTCATGTCTAATTCTTCAACTTAAGGGGGGCAGGGGAAGGATATAAAATAATTCCAAAATGTGAACATTCATTTGCCCATGGGTGACTGCTGCAGTTGCTATGGAAACTGGTTAGGATGATGCAGTCCATGAAACACCATCTCTTTACTAGTTTCCAGTCAACACTAAATAAGTTTGAGATTCTTCCTCTCCCCTAAGCGGTGACATCAATGAAGAATCATTAATTCTCTTAGTGAAATAAAAGAAGGCTGCAGCAGCTAAACATTTGAAAAGTTGGGAGGGAAAGACAATTAATTAGGAGGTTTCCATAGCAACAGGCAGGTGCTCATTTTTTAATCACATATATTATTGTTCTGCAGAGCTCCTGTCCTAATGCAATGGCTCCTCAAGCAATAAATAACAAATTAGGAAGCCTTTCCAGTTGTTCAAAACAAATATATGCTTAGAAAACACAGACCATTCAGGAAACTTCTAGAGAGGCAATTCCAAGAAAGGTATTGGTGTTAAAAACCTCAACATCTACAACACTGGAAATAGATTGTTTACATAACACAGTTAACATTTTGGGTCAGAACCTTTTTTTAAAAAAGATCTGGCACTTTATTTTGACTCTCTTTAAACATGTGCAGTTATTTCCTGGTGCAAAGAGAAGCAAATTATTTTTAATGCCCTTTAAAGGGAAGGACCAAGGATATACAAATAATTTAACCTGGTGTAAATGGTTTCTTCTGTACTTGTGACAGTTTGCCAGATTACAGTCAAGCACTTTAAGGAAGTGAGTGTGGAGAACATCTTGGTCTGATGGTTCATCAAGAGTTATATCCTCTAGTTTTAGAAATGAGGTAACAAAGTAAAATTCAAGATGTGGTTATAAAATTTTGCCCAGGTGACAACTCTAGGCATTTAGGCCTAGATTCAACCTCTTCTAGCATCTGACTATTTCCATGATCAAAACATTAGATCCCAGACATGACATATGCATGTCTGTCTTTAAACATGCATGCAGACACATATAAAATACAATGTGCTTTCTCATTCTTTTGCACAGTTAAGACCTGCTGTTCCTTATGAGCATTGATTATTTGACATTAGCATGCACCATTTTCCTCTTACCAAAGTATAGCACCATGTTTATGGAAGCTAATGGCTTCCAGAGATTGGTGCCTAGAATTGGAGTTAAGTAAACAGACACTATTTGCAGAGGGAATGAAATAAAAATATTTATGAAAGGAAAACATTCAGGATGCCCGTATCTTTTAATATTGTGATACTTGAACAATTAAGCAGAACACATATTTCTTGACAACTGGCATGATAGCAAAAATGATCTAGGTGTGGTAGCAGACCACAACCTAAACATGACTCAATAATGTGGTGCAATGGAAAGAGAGAGAAAGAAAGAGAGAGAGAGTATTATTTTAAGTTGTATCAACAGTACTATATTGTCCAGATCAAGCAAAGTAATAGTACCACTCTATTCTGCTTTGGTCAGACCTCATTTGGAGTATTTTGGCCAGTTCTGGTCATCACAGTTTAAGAAGCATATTGAACTTTATCAAACCCTCCCCCCCACAACCCCATTCTTTTGCTGGCATAATTTTACCATTTTCATGCAGGAAAAGAACTCTCCATGCCAAACTTACCTTCCTTCCTGTCCAAGGCTTCACCGAAAATGAAAGCAGACTCTCGTGAGAATACATAGTGTGGAAAATTAAAAAATAAAAACAAAAAGAACACAGAAAAAGTTTTGGAAAGCACAGGAACACACTTAAAAAGTCCCAAGTAAACTGGGGAGGGTCATAAGAAGTTTGTCACCTACCTGGAGGTCTCAATCTCACCTGGAATTGTTCTGGCTGGACTGACCATTGATACTGTATTTGTGTGACTTAAATGGTGCGAGGTTTCATACTCCAGCAATGCCATCACTAAAACACCATGGGGGAGCTATTGACAGCTTAAGCCATCAATAAAATAGGATGGATTTTGGCCAGGACATAAACACGAAAAGGCAACATCATCTGATATGTGTGCCCTTTCACGTTTATGTGGCATCATTATGGCATCATATTTGATGTCTCTGATAATATCCATTGACACACTGGTATGTGTCCACAAGAGGGTGAACAAGATGTTAAAGTGCCTGGAAACCAAGTCCTAGGAGTAACAGTTGAGGGAACAGGGCATGTTTAGTCCAGAGAAGAGAAGACTGAAAGTTTTGACTCTACATCATATGGTAGATTACATTTAAACATTAGGAAGAACTTTCTGATAGTAAGAGCTGTTTGATAATGGAATAGCCTGCCTTGGAGGATGGTGGATTCTTTATTGTTGGAAGTTTTTAAGAAGAGGTTGGATGACAGCCTGTCCAGGTTGCTTAAGCTCTGGATTCCTGCACTGACAGGGGTTGAATGAGATAACCCTTTGCGATACTTCAAATTCTGATTCTATGAAGCTATGAAATCTTCTTTTCTCCATTTTTGACTTGAGCATCTCTAAAAGCTGTCCTTCCCATGCCTACTTTTTACCAGAGATGCCCATGGTCAATCACAATAAGTTTGCATTTAAGATGGAGAAAAGAAGGCCTGGTTTTCCAACTCTGGTGCCCAGGCTTCTCATCCCAGTATTACATAATAATTGTCAGTGATTAATTGGCAGTGTGAGCCATTTTCCATTTTTAAGTATAAAGGCATTTTTCTCCTACCAATACCTTTCTGATACTGGCATGGCATTAATCAGAGTGAGCTTTTATTATGTGCATTTATATTCATAATGTCTTTTGCATCCTAAACACTAAAGTGATAAATTCTGATGACTTGAGATGGTACCAAAATATGACAATTTGTCATGCTCTGTAGCACATCTCAAGGAAGATTCACTAAAATATTAATTACACAGAATAAAATAACATCCTGACTTTACAAGTTTATTTTCAACACTGGGAAGTTGCATTTTGTCATTGCTAACAAAGATATTTCATTCTGATCTATGCCTAGCACAATACGGGAAATATAAAATCCCTAGCAATAACAGAAAAGGCATCTAACTAATATATACATTTTTATTTTTAAAAAACCTAGTAAACAATCTCTTCCTGTCACATTCTGTAACATCCAACTTGATCCTACTTTGAAATATTCTGTACTCTATTCTGAAGGCATATTTTGAAATTCTTGGCAATAGCCAGTTTCACCTGATAAGCCTGGCTGCAATAGACACAAAACACTGATGTCCTAAATGCTGTCTCCAATATTTCAGCAAGGGAAACTCAAGAAATGGTACTTATCTTGGTATGATTCTTTCCTCCCATTCCTTCTCATGTTATTCAGTGCCATGGGACTGCTGCAGTTTATGTCTCTCCCATGATGTTCTGGTAACCTCAGAAGGTCTGGGTCATTTGAAAGATAGTTATGATGAATTTTTATGCCAGCACCTCCCTTCCAGGACTAGGGTCAATGCTGAAATCATACAGGGATTTATCATGTGTGTTTCCTATGTAGTCTGCTAGCTTGTCCTGCTATCCTGCTAGGGCTGACTCCATATGAAGGCTATATCCTAGCTCCAGCGCACAGTATCCTGCCACATTAACCTCCCACTTAACCCATTTTAATCCTAACTCAAATTGGTTTTTAAAGCTACATAGTTTCCCTACCCTAAAGTCACCTCAGGTACAAAAGGGCATTTCTACCATGTTCATTATATTGGATTATTTTACGTCACGCAACCGCAGTGACTGTTTGTTTGTTTTTTGTTTCTTCCTGGCATGCATGAAGATATATGTATATTCACATATCCGTATAAACCAATAGCCTTTCTTGTTTTTCTGTCACTCTTACCACACACCTGCACTCCCACTGAATTGCTTGTATACAGCTCCCTTGCCAGGCTCCCTTGCACTGATTTTCTTCTCTTTTCCCTCTGTAACCCCATAACTTCTCCCTCCCTTGTGTGTATAAGTGTGTGTGTTTGTGTGTGAGGAGGATTAAACACCTCCTCATTCATTAGGTCATAATATTTAAAGTTCACCACATGATCTTCCCTCAAGAGTGACAAGATTTTTTTTTGAGGGGGAACACCCTGCAGAATGGCACAGCTAGTTTGTAAATGTATTAGCCCCAATCCAGCAAAAATCACAGCCTGATTCCCCCCCCCCCCATGTTTCTTTGAATCTCTTTCCTGCTGGGTCCAAAAAATTTAGTCTCCAATAAGGCTGTAATCCTCTGTCCTCTGACCTGGGAGTAAGTCCCACTGAACTCAATTGAGCTTACTTCTGTGTAGGAATGTATAAAATCATACTGCTAATGAACAGTAGGGCAGAAGTATTGTTGGGGCGTGTTTGGGATCCTTCAGGTGGGGGAGGGGATTGCTCCCTGATTGTTGACAACTAGAACTAAATGAATGGATTGGGTCCCCATCCCCACTGTAACTTGCTCAAAACTGGGAAGTGTATCCTACCGATGGTATGAATACTATGAAACCAATAAATGATTTTCAGTTATAAAACACGTGTGTATTTGTGTGCTTATTGTGTCTAAATATATATTACACACAATTCAGCATGCAGGATACATAACATCCAATATTTAGCAATATTTAGCAACATCCAAAACATCCAATTTTTTTCACCGTACACAACGTCAAAAATTCACAACATCCAAATATGAGCCAATATTCAAAAAGTGTGTTCTTATTGTATCCAAATATATATTACATATAATTCAGCATGCAGTTTACGTAACATCCAATATTTAGCAAATTCGATATTTGAATATCCAAAGGCTTGCAAGGCTTCTAAAATGGAGGCATCCCTTTGGATATTTGAATATGTAGATATCAGCATACATACATACACTGAACTACATACACTGAACTGCTAAAAATATGTTAACACCATGCTTGCCAGATGTGGACACCAAGGTAGAAACATTTGGGACCCTTCCCACTGTGAACTTGGCCCACCTCCAACCCATACCCTGAAAGTTCATTCTGAAAGGGATGCCTCCATTTCAGAAGCCCTGTGAACCTTCAGTTATTCAAATATGTGGATTGCTGCATACATACACTGAACATTTAAAAAATGGCAATACCCTACTTGCCAGCATAGGTAACCACCAAACAAACTGTCCCACCTTCCAACCACCCCACACCCAATTCCACTCTGATCCTAATTTGGGGCAGGAGGCACATTTTTTAAAAAGCTGTTTTTTCCCTAGACAACACAGAGTAAATGAGTGTTTTTTTAAAAAAAAAAATATGCATTAAAGCCTTCAAGAAAAGAAGTTCTTTCACTTCAAAACCATAGGAATGTTGTGTGTTCAAACAGGGCCAGGATCGAAGCAAGGACAAATTATTTTACAAGTGTGGAATAAGCCTAGGTCTCACTGTGGAAGAATAAAGACACTCGACACAGGTCTAAATCCAATGTTACATGATTCTACAACAGTTTATGCAATAGAACTTTCTTCCTTTCTCCCCAGTAGCCCCCCCCCCCTAGTACCATTTCATGTCTGGAACTCAAATAGGGCAGGGTTTTTAAGAGTGCATTGTAGGATATTTTCTAATAAATTTTTGCTCAGTTCCAAAATATACATACTACTGTACATGAAATGAAGATCTAGTACCTCCACATTGCCTTATGGTTGCTCTCAGAAAAATATTAGAAGCCACTTAAAAAGCAGCCCATTCCACCATTGGCCACACCATTACCATCAGAAGCAAACAAGGTAGCTGAATAAAACAATTTCAGAGTGTTTCATCACTGGGATTTCAATAGGTGAGATGAAAAGGAAATACCTTTGTGCAGTATTGGAGTGTTAGAAATTGGCATTGGTAGCTAAGAAGGGAAGGGAGCAAGTTTTATCAGAAAATAGTGTTTTCTATTTAAACTGAAATTTTCTCTCTACCCCCCCCTCCCACCAACCCATGAAACTTCAAAGAGGAAAATCAATACTCACATTCCATTGTGGGACTAGGTAGCAACAGATATATACTGTATATATATATTTTCCCCAGCAAGTTCAGAAGGTTAATTACACAAGTAAAAATATAAATTGTTGAGAGAATATTGAACTGTATAAATAAACACAGTAGTCTACAAAGCGTATGTTACTGTCTTGGCAATTTATTTCTCATTTTGCTTCACCACCAGAAGAGCGGTGAGGATTCTTTCCCCAATTTGTTGGTCTCTATGCTTGGTAAAATCTACCTTGCTGGTCATTTGTATGGAGTCAAGAGAGTTCACAAGTTTTGAAAATCTTTCAAATATGTTGTATTTAGGGGATGACAAAGATAAGCAAACATTCATTACAAATATTTTGTTTCTGAAAATTTTCCACAACACATCTGTGGATGTCTTTAGACTGTTTGCAAAGAACGTTTATCACAGAAATAAAAAATGAAGTGACCTCTGGTACCCAATCATGTAACTTATATTGTTTTTGACAATCTTGGTCAAAATAATATTTCCTTCTTTTCATTGTTAATGTGTTTATTTTGAATTCATGGGGGGAAATGCAGGGAAAACCTCCATGCTATGGGAGCAAGTGAAAAGTAGCAACAGCCCTTTGAAGGTAAGTGTGATATGATATGAGTCTGTTTTATCAGGGCATCAAGGGCACCCAGTGAAGGAAAGGAGGCAAGTAGACACAACATTGGTAGATTCATAATTTGTAATAATGCCCTCATGATACCTGTGCATTTTATACATTGGAGAAAATATCTGATTCAGAGACTCTATCCATGAAAGTTCATTCCATCATAAATGTATTGACACTTTGATTGTTTATTCCTGCATAGTAGGGGGTTGGACTGGATGGTCCTTGTGGTCTCTTCCAACTGTATGATTCTATGATTCCAACCTATAACAGGAACAGGCAGAGAGTGGCCGTAAATGTGAATGCATCCCTCTCTGGCTGTTTTCATGGCTTTGAACAGATTTCCCAGGTTACCATTTTTGCTGTCAGGGGAAAAAAAAGAGTGTGAACTGCATATCCTGGGGCCCTTTCTCATTGCACAGTTATAGTTTTTAAGTGACCCGGTTATATCCTATAGAATCCTGGGATAGGTATCTATTTAATTTATTTCATATCCTTTTCCCCAATAGGGGACCCTAGGCAGCTCACAATATGAGTTCAAGCTAAGTAGAGTTAAAACAATGGATAACACAATTTTTAAAAAAGTTTTTTAAAACTTTTTTTGAAAAGTCAGATCTGGCTGCGGTGACACATGCATTGATTACATCGTGTTTGGACTATTGTAATGCTTTCTACATGGAGCTGGGCTTTGGAAATGTTCAGAAGCTTTAGTGGGTCCAAAATGCTGTGGCCAGCTGTTGACCAGGGCTGGCTAGAGGGATCATGTGACTCCCCTGTCAAAACAGCTGCATTGGCTACTGGTCCATTTCCAGGCAGAATTCAAAGTGCTGGTTATGATTTTTAAAGCCCTCAAATGGCTTGGGTCCAGACCATCTGAAAGGGTGTATCTCCTTATATAAGTCAGTGTGAGTATTAAGATCAGCAAGGGTAGGCTTTCTCTAAGTCCCATCATCTTTGAAGGAGCATCTTTCAAGGTCAGGACTCAGGAGAGAGCTTTTTCTGTGGCTGCTCCCACACTGTGGAACTCCAGTTGGCCCTCTGCTCTCGTTCCGCCAACAGCCTTGATGACATGCTGCAGGCCTGCTTCCTGGCTGTAGAAGAGAGATGGCAGCTGCAGCGGCAGGGTGGCAGGCTGGATTGGGCTCCTTTGCCACACGGGGTCTGATCCATTTTTGCCAGCTGGGCCGGTTTTTCACAGATATTTTTTAAAATGGTGTAATAGGCTTTACCCCATCCTGGCACCACATTTGCCATTGGGGTTATTAGGACTGCCCTGGGGCAAAATGCGGAAAATGCTCTGAGTCATCTGGACTGCAGGGCTCAAAGATGGGGCCAAGATGGGGCAAATAGCCCATCTAGACAAGCCCCAAGAGAAAGGATCTTAAAATTTAAGTTCTTATTGTGATATATGATCTTTTAGATAGTCTGAACTGAAGCCAGATGTGCAGTTTAGAATTCTCAGCCTAGGGATTCTCATGTTTCACCAAATTATAAACCCCAGGATTTTATAGCATTCGGCCATGGAGGATAAAACAACCATATGTTTGTGAGACTGGGTCATTTACCAGATCAAGTCATGCTATTATAATTTCAAATGACAAATGACTTAGCAAGATAGATTTAACCCTTGCACTTCACATAGGGTGCTCTTATTGTTATATACTGGACCAGTATATACCTGCCCAGGCACTGAGATCTTTCAGGGTTCCACTACTAATAGTAATACATTATGTGGAGACATGGAAAAAGGCCTGTTTTGCTATGGCAGCTGAAAATACTGTGCCCTGGTCTCATTCCATCAGCAGGTTAAAATTTCATTCTTCTCCCAAGCTTTTGGGGCCCAGTGAGTATCTATCCTATTGGGTTGTGGATTTATGAGCATTGTTCTAACTTGTTGACTTTTCTAAATTGTTCTACATTTGTTTTATAGTTCCATAAGCTGTTTATTGCCTGAGATTTCTTGATATAGGCTGTGCTATACATATTGTTATAATTAACATTGGATTTCAGCATGACTAGGATTTCTTCAATTAATATCCAAATCAGAGGTCTTCAGTTTTTTTCATCTCATGGCACACTAACAAGGTGCTCAAATTGTCAAGTCATACCATCAGTTTTTAGCAACCCGTTTACCATTTTTAAACTGTTGGAAATTACCACCTACCTTTTGCTCAGCCTTGCTTCACTGCAAGGGTGGAAATTATGCAGTCCTCCATATATGGTTAGGCTGTAACTCCTAGTATTCATCACAACTCTCTATACTACCCAGGGCAATGGGATTTGCAATCCAACCATTTCTGGAGGGCCACAGGGTTCCTATCCCTGTTTTACTGAGCTTCCTTTAGGATAGGGTAAATCATGCAAGGAAAATAAGGCTTTCTCGCAGAGGAAGTGGGTGCTGAGACACATAAAGGCAAGTGCTGCAATAAATAGTGAATACTGGGAGCTGCAGTTCAGCCACATCTGGAGGGCCGCACAATTCCCACCCTTGCAGAAAAGCAAGAGTTAGCAAAAGGTAGATCATGATTTACTGACAGATCTTGAGTGAACCCACAGAGATTTCCAGGTGTTTAACAACAGCAGCACATACACTGCTGAAACAAAGCTGGCGGGGAAAAGGAGATGAGACAAGATGTGGATTTTTCTGGAGAAGAGCTCAGTTCAGTTCTGGTGCTTGAAAGGCTCTCCTGAGCCCAGAATCTTTTAATTTAAGTGTGTGAGTTTTGTACAGTAGACCTAAGTTTTCTAATAAATCTTTTTAAAACAGAATAATGTAAAACCCCAGATACTTCTTGCAAGCATGAAGTCTGTCCATACCTACAGTACAGTTTGGAGCCCAGCCCCACAGGCGTACACTCTGCCAGTACTCTGCCTCACCCCACTTTTATATAGGGGAAGATAAAAATGCAGGCCCCAAAGCCTGCCCTGTACCTGCACCTCAGTTAAATACTGCACCCTTTGAGACCAGATTGGCCCACCTTTGAGGAGGAAGGGGTGAAATGAAGGGAAACAAAACATATACTCTGCTTGTTTCCACCTCTACATTTGCCACTTCTCACATTCTGGCCATTGGAAGGGGCCTTCCCTTCTTGCTTTTCCTTTCCCTCCCTCCCATGATGTGCAGGGCAGCACCCAGCACCCAATCAACATCAGTAGCAGCAGCAGCAGCAGCAGCTCCACCTCATGTGGGTCAGGAGCCAAGAACGTTCACAGCAAAGACCAGTCCAGGGCCATTTTCCTGGGCTGAAAGGAAGGAAAAGCAAGAGGAGATTTCTGGAGGACATGCTTGACAAGAGAAGGTGTGCCTACCTGTGTGAAAGGGGATGGAGCAGAAGGAAGGGCCAGAGCAGGCCAAGATGAAGAAATATAGAGGAGGTCCAGCTGTTCATTGGCTAGACTCACCTGTGCAGCAGTTCGCTTCATGTGGCTTACAATGCAGCACAGATGTGCCATGGCTCAGCAGTTGGAAAACCACCAATCTAGATCGTTGCGGCTGTAGATAACTGTAGGACTGAAGTGTTCATTACCTGAAACAATTATGACAATAGCATAGCACTTTAAAAAAACATCAGCTTCTTAATAAGGACAAGTTGCAGAAAATCCTAAATTATATTGAAAGATGGGAAATAAACCCAGCAATTCTTCTATTATCATAGTAAATCTTCATTTCTGTTTCAATAATCTATTCGAAAACCATTCACTAAATCTGATTTACCTTTTATTATGATTGATCTTTAGGCACTAAAAAAAATTCAGTCTGACAATAACACAAAAATAACATGGTGATAGTAATTATTTCTTGCTATTAGATTTGTTTACAATCACAAATTATCTAATGTTTCCCCTTTAGAAGCAAACCCAAGAAGACATTTTGGCTAATATGTAAATACAGTCTCCTGAATTTAAATTTTAATGGTGTCAGTAGCTTATCTTTTCTCTTACATTCAATGAAAGCATAATATCAGCAGATGTTACCTAATATTTTATGACACAGCTTGGGGCTCAGAGTGTAAATCACCTCCATGCATGAAATCTGTGGTTGGGACTTTCTCTCCAGAGTGCATAATAGCATAGTTACTTTCACCATGTGTTGTGATGCTTATGAGGAGAAGTGACCAACTTTTCCAGGTTACCCATATGAACACCACTTTTATATACAGTCCCTTCAACATGGGAGCCTCACTACAAGTTTGTTTGTTTTGGTGGAGACATGTGGCTGCTGTGCTATGCAGATCATGTGCACATTGAGTCACAGTGAAGAATTATCTGCACTCTCTTGCAAAGGTATCTGACACACCTTCTCTTCACATAAATTTTGATCCTGGAGAAATGTAGTAAAGGGAGAAATTAGTTCATATTGTTTGCAGATTTTGTCTGACCATAGTTTTCCTTTATCCTGTATGGATGTTGTCAGATTGCCAGTGGTTAACTCAGGTTGTTTTCTTTTTAACCCTTATTGGTTGTTCCCGCTCTCCTCACCCATGCATTGCACACTTGAAGGGGATCTATGCATAGAATGAGAAACAGAACCACTGTATCAGCAATCCCTTATATGAAAGGAGCTTCTCTTCAGATGTCCATGGCTCCATGCTCATCATGTTGACATTGATAGCTAGGGCCACCCAAGCCACATGAGATAGGGGTGGTGGAGTAGCGATACAACTCAATTCTCTTCATTATGTATACCCTCTTCACTTGTGTAATACTTGAACAATGCTATTGAAACTGGTGACTTAAGGGAGCAAAGCCTATCCAAACAAGAATGTCTAGGGGGTCGTTTTCATGGGCAAATATTCCTCTAAATATACCACTAAGATAGCTCATAGTTCACACGGATCATAGCATAGCATCGCCTCATTCAGAAGGGGGGGAAGGTAAAACACCCAAATATAGCGTGGCCAGGGATGTTGCTACTTTTGCAGGTATATTTGCAATCTGGTGCTTTATTGGCAGTGTAAACTACCATTCTGTTAAGGGCTGCAGCAGATCTGCATTGTGATTGGTTGCTCTGATGCAATGGGTGGGCTTAAAAGAGGGGGACTGAGTTCAGTAGTGTTCAGGAAACTTTGAAAAATCCTCTCTGCTATTTTGCAAGTCTGCCAAGAAAAAGGATTCCCAAGACCTTTCAGTCATAAAGTTCCCATCTGTCAGCTCTGCTTGGGGGAGGGAGAGAGAGAGAGAGAGAGAGAGAGAGAGGGAGAGAGAGGGGGGAGGGAGGGGGACTGGGGGGGAGAGTCAAAAATCCTTTGCTATTTTGCAAGTCTGTAACCCTGACTAAACAAATCGTGCTGAAAAAACTTGTGATAGGTTCACCTTAGGATCCTCTGCATGGCAGCAATGCCTTTCAGCAGAGAGATTGCTGACCCTCTGCTTCGGGCAGTGACTGAGTTCATTTATAGGCAGATTTAGAGAGAGAGAGAGACAGAGCCACTTCTTTGATCTTCCCCCCTGCTATTTTGGCAGTCTGTGAGTCTTTTTCTTTAGCTCAAAAATGCAGGGCTTCAAAGGAAGGTCTATACCCTTCCCCATAAAGCCTGCCTCTGCTTGGGAGGCCACATCCCCCACACTGTTTCAAGTCTGAACGAAAAAGTGGCATAATTTGAAAAAATACCTGACTGGCACAGATGTGGAAAAGAATTAAAGCGCAAGTTGCCGCAATAAATCTGCCGTGTAAACCAGCCCTAGGTATTTCAGTGTCAAGTTTCTATGCTTTGTTTCAGTCCCAATCACCACTGGTAGTATAAAACCACCTTTTCACTGTCTGAGTGAAAGTATCCTACACACCTATGTGAAAACATAACATAAATGTGTAAGTGTGGTGGTTGTGGTCTGAACACACATTTTCTGACCTGCAAAGAAATGCAAGGAGACAGTCTCTGTTAATTTGATATATATTGTGGGTGGTTATGCTATCATTAATTCCACTAAATTCATAACATAAGAGCAATTCATTTTCTAACAGTGAAATCCTTCTTTAAATTGTGTGCTTCCCGGATAACCAACTCAAACTTAAAATGCCATTTCAAATAGTGCCTGAACATGTAAACAGATTCAGTGACCTTTGCAGACTGGCTTCCTTACAGCTCCCTGTAACAACAGCTATTAACTGTTATGTTTTCATCCACATTAATCTCTGGGCACCATTCAAATATGATAACTAAGTTTTTACTGCTGAATAAACAGTCTGCAGCCACAAAGCAACAGACACTTACTGAATCACTGAGATTATATGACTCAGTGTAAAGTTCATATTTAGTTTTCTGATTAGCTTTTACCACAGTTTTAATTAATCTCCTAGATATCTTTGTTTTCACTTCAGCTAAAATTCATTTCCTTTCCTATGTCTTTTAAAGGATCTTGGTTAATTGCCCTGAATAGTGTTAAACATAACTTAAAAAGAAATAAACTAAAAAGAAGGAGTATTGTTGTTTTTTTTTAAAAAAAATGGCAGTTGTGAAAATTATCTCCCCCCTCCCCAAACTTACAGAGTTTTTCTTTGCAAATCCTGCAAAGGGTTGTGAAGTGTTCACAAACCATTTATCATTGCTCTTGCTCTGAACTTGCTTCATTTACCATTAAATATTATCACGTAGCCAGATCTGATAGCGTTAAACAATACAGTACTAGAATTTCATCCCTTTTTGTTTTTGCTTGACCACGGGGATTACTTAGCAAAATCTGACTGGTTGCATCATATCATGATATCATTCTGTTCACTCCATGATTTTCAGTTGGCTGATATCTCCCACATAGCTATTGCTGTGTGACTATTCCCACTATTTCTACTAGGAAGAAATAATTATATAACAGTGTTACCATAACTGATGGAGGAAAGAATGGTGGGAACAGAATAACTAAAAGGTGATTTACAGCTGGCCCTCTGTATCCATGGATTTGGCATCCATGGATTCCACCATACATGGCTTGAAAATATTTTTTTAAAAAATCCAAGAAGCAAACCTTGATTTTGCCATTTTATATAAGGGACACCATTTTACTATGTCATTGTATATAATTGGAAGACCACCCACAGATTTTTGTATCCACAGGGGCTCCTGGAACCATCCCCCAGTGGATACCAAGGGCCCACTTTATTTATTTATTTATTTTTAAAAATCATGTTTCTAAGAAACATTTCCCTTGTGGAAAGCATTACTTTTTTCTAAAAAATCAAAACAGCAAACTATTCAGATACGCCTTTGTTGAATTGCATATACAGCACACAGTTTGTTCAACATGCTGAATGAAATAGAAACAGGCATACTGACCAGTTGGTATGAGAGTTGTATTTCCAGAGTAGCCCATGAAGCAGAAACTGATGAATTTGGCCATGTAGGAGATTAAGTGTACATTACCAAGAAACATGATTTAGCATTTCTTTGTAAAGTGTGAAGCCACTCTAGTGGGAATAGAGATGCTTTTTATAAAAGGCTCTTGGTTGCTGGGAAAAAAAATATGTATACATTTTCTCTACTGGATTTGGGATACTCCATTAACGCTAGGTCCTTCATGGATGAAGATACTCGAAAGGAAGGTGATAAATTGAGAGCAGGTGTACAGCTGTGGCTAAGAAATGGATGTGACATGCCGACCAAGGCTTTAGGCAAGCCACTGACTCTCAGGGTACCTCAAGAAGGAGGGGGGGAAAGCTCTGGAATTCCTAGATTTTGTTCCTGTACAAGCTGTTTTTACTTCAGACATTTTCTTCATCTAGAAATATTTACTGGGAACTCCAGGCATCACCAAAGCCTTTTTATTCCCACTTCCAGCTCATTAAATTAATGCAGTAATTTCCAAAATGAAATGCATCCGTTACTTGCCTGTCTCAAACTCTCTGTTTCAAATTCTTAACTGAAATAAGAGGATGCATACACAGATACCAAGAGGGCTCTAGAGTGCATTTAAAGTCTTCCATCATCACTGCCACCACCCCTTGACTTTGACTCTTTCTTTGTAACCCAAGGGGAAGTTACAGGGTTCAGTTTATGCTTCCCACTCTGACTCTGCAGAGCTTTACCTCCCCCAACCCCGCTTGTGGAAGGGAAAACCCGAGCAAGGCACATGAAAAGCATGTGCACAAAGGAGAGATTGAATTGATGTTTATTCTAAGCAGAAGTTATATAGCAAGCAAGGTATCCCTTACATGGAAGATTCCTTTCTTCCAGGTACACTTATGAGTTACAGGTTATAGAGAAGTCTAGTCATAAAATAAGCATAAGCCCTAATATGACTAAGCAAGACAGTCCTTAATCTACTTACAAATATGCAGTCCAGATGTGCTGGATGCTCATGGGGGACTGGGCATCTATGCCTTTTCAGCTTAGCCTTTACTAAGCATCCCAAATAGCTGAAATGAGGGTCCCACAGCTCAGGACTCTCTTTGTTCTCCTTTGCGGACCCAGACCATACAGCCCCTTTGCCCTCTTGAATAACACTCACACACAGTGTATTTGGTAACAATTATATTTGGTTACATCTTCAGAAAACATGGTTAAATACAGGTTAATAAATACATGTTCATTGGCAATTAATGGCCGCAACTTGCAAGCTAAATGGTTGGCGGCAATGCATGGGTTGTGATCTATTCCTTGATCCCACCCATGTGGGTAAAGACAATAGGTCGGTCAATCCTGACTCCCTGTGGAGGAGAGAGATGCTGGCCAAGCCATCCGCTCGACTCTCTCTCCTCCCCTGTAACCAAAAAAGTGGTTAACAATTAGAGGTGGGGTCTCCCTTGAACTTGAACTTGAGCTAGTGCTTGAACTTGCACTTGACTGAGACCCCTTGACCTCATGCCCTATCACGACTCATGACATCCACCACCACCCCGCAAATTGTGACATGGAATGTGCTCTACCCTGAGTGTGGGTGGGCGGGTCTTCAGCTCCTTCGAACCAAAAGAGGGCGGTGATGTGACGGAGCTGCCTTATAACAGCTCCGTCGCCCTTCAATGATGTCATCCAGCCATGCCAGAGGCCAGCCACATGACCTGCACTCCCCTGGTGGCTGCAGCCAATCGGGGCCTGACAGGCCCGCCCCAATTGGCCAATGTCTTCTCCCCGCCCCTCCCGGCCACAAAGCAGGCCAGGAAGAAGACGGGGTAACATGGCGGCTACCAGGGCAGCCCATGCAGTCCCAGTCCCCCCCTCCTGAGAGGGGGGGTGGAGGTGGAGGGCTTTCCAGGGGGTACCGCTAGGCCGCAAAAAGGCCCGCCGGCAAGCGGCAAGCCCCCTTGTTCTTCTCCCTGTCTCATGCCCCCCTGGCAGTATTTATCACCTCTTCTCAGAAGCATCTCAAAGTTTGCTCCTGCTGGACATCTTCATTGGTCAGCTATCTCCCATGACCTGTGAATCCTCATGATGCTGACCCCCCCAATAAAGTATAACTTTACTCTCAATGTCTAGTTAACCCTTTGTTTACCTGGTTGGCTGTGCTGGTCAGATAATGGGGAAGAGCCCATTATCACATAACTCACTGCAAATATTACAGGAATCATGTGTATGAACAAATGTGCCACAATAATTGAATTAAGTGGATCTACTCTGGTTCTAACTGGGTCTCGATTTCTTTCCATTGAATTAAATTGAATTTAACAGAGCTGAGACCAGCTCTGTCCTGTTCATTTTTACTGCTACCTAAACTCAGCTAACAGCTATTTAGGTATGCCTAACACATATTTCCCCCATATAAATGGTCGCTAAACTAGGATTTAGTGGGTAGTCAGGTTTTGTTTTTGTTTTTTAACTTCCTATAGCCATGAGAATGGTTATGGCTGGAGTCCCTTCTATATGATCACAAGGGAGCTGTACTCCAGACAGTATCTTTTCCAAACCCTGGTGATGATATAGAAGTGGCTTCAGCCACTTCCCAGGACTACAGCAGCTGAAGAAAGCATTAAAAGTTACTACCAGGACAATGGTTCCTAGAATCTATGTATCCCCCATGTTAGCTGGTGGGGAGAGGGTCAAGAAAATGTATTACAGAATAGGTAAAATACCACAGTTAACTTAGCGAGTGCATCTATGCTGTAGAAATAATGCAGTTTGACACTATTCTAAGTGATGTAGCTGCATCCTATGGAATCCTGGAATTTGTAGTTTTATAAGGTCTTTAGCCTTCTCTGCCAAAGAGTTCATGAGGAGTCATCAAACTACAAATCCCAGGATTCAGTAGGATGGAGCCTTGGCAATTAAAGTGATATCAAACTGCATTATTGCTATAGTGTAGATTCACCGCTAGTCATCTTCAGCAAGGTTAGATAGTCACAGTCCTGTTAATGCAGAAATTTCAAAACCATTGTGGAAATATACATATGAGAAGGGGTCATGATTGTTCAGACTATTGGGACAGTATCCAAAGCGGGTTGTTCCACTGATGGAACTGCTTCCTTTACCAGAGCCAGAAAAACAGGCAACCCTTACCTTCCTTCTGCATTATCCCTATGTTCCCTAAAAACCCATTCCAAAGGGCTGAGAAACATATTTTCAGGTGGTGCCAGCCAGGCTTTTCAGAATGCAGGGAAGACTGAAGTGGAGACCAAGGGGAAGAAATTCTTTCTCACACAAGGCTGCTAAAGTGGTATTTCAGCAGGATAATAATGTATTTCACCAGTACTTATCAGAAAAAGTCCTGACTATCCTGTTGGTGCTTCACATTCTAGCTTTACTGTTGCATCCCTTCCAATTGACAGGAAAATCCTGTCAATACCTGCCAAAATCACGATTGTTCTGCTGGTGGTGGTGGTGCAGTATGTCTCTTCGCTTCATTTCTGGGATGAATGCAGTCATGTGACATGAAGGGGCCTGATTCTCCTTTTCTAAACCTCTCTTCATCCCCTCACTTTTCCAAAGCAATATGAGAGAGGGGGGAGAGAAGGGGAATCATGCTCCCCATTCCACATGACTGCAATCACCCTGGAATTGAAGCAAAGGGACCTGTAGCACCAGGGGGTTGCCAAAAGAGCACAGTCAGGCAAAGGAAGAGGTGTGTGATAATAAATGTTTTATAACTTGTATGTTCCCATTTCCTTTAATAATGTGATTGCTGTGAGATACAAGGCTGAGGTGATAATTTCCTACCAGAAGGATACTAGCAAATGTTGGATTTAGGCCACCGTAGTTTAACTTGTAACAAGTCACCTTGAGTGAAATGTGAGTTTCAGAAAGGCTGGTAATTCTTTTTCTTTTCTCACACAAGCACTATGGGCCATAGAGATGAAAAAAAAATGGAGGAGCCCATGGTTGGATGTTTTTACTTAAAATCCACTTCAGGCTCTACATGTTAATCAAGCAATGGTGCAGAAGGAAGTATGCCAGTTCTCCTCTGATCTACATCGCTCCCCCTCCCAAAGTGGCATTGCTTCACAGTGGAAAACAAATTTGGGGTGTGTGTGGAACTGTTTCTGTTGGGGGAATGACAAGACACTCAATCTCCAGCAGAAGTCAAAAAATATCTCAGCAGAATCAGCAGCAACCCATTCCCAAGAATACTCACGCACAGAGTTATTGTGTGTGATGATTGTGTTGGGGGATGACAAGACACTCAGTCTCCAGCAGAAGTCAAAAAAATATCTCAGCAGACTCAGCAGCAACGCATTCCCAAGAATACTCACTCACACACAGAGTGATTGTCATCCAAACAATAGGAGGTACTTTATCTTCAAGCTCAAGGCAGTTGCAATATGTACAGATATATACAGCAGATGGACAAACTGCTACTCCAGACATCAAGGTTTCTCAAGAGAGAATGTGCTCTGGACAGAGCCTTCTTTTATACAGTTTCATAGGGCATTGGCTCCCTCAACCACATGGGTGCATTACAACAGTTTTTGCACACCAGACTCTGTTGTGCACTCCACACTATAGCCTGATGCAATGCCCTGCAGTAACCTTCTTGTGCAGCTGTGGCCTAAAGGCTTGTTCATAGAATCATAGAATTGTAGAGCTGGAAGAGACCACGAGGGCCATCCAGTCCAACCCCCTGCCACATTCCTTGGCCTTGGCCTCAGCTAGCATGACAAACTTGGCAGTTGTCTGGCCATTTTCTAAGGAGTTCAGTCTCTGACTCCTGACAGTTTCTATCATCAAGCAATCCTTTCAAAGAAATTCTATATCTTAGCTCATTTGGTTCTAAGATTCTGAATATACAACAGAACATAGTGTACATACATCCTGTTAGTTTGCAGTGTCTTGTCTTAAGAATGTACTCTTGCTCCATTGTATAATTTATCATCTTGGAAATGGCAGCTTTCATAGTTCTACCCATTACCCAGAAAACTGCACAGCTCTTCAGTTTTCTGGGTAATGGGTAATCTCAATAAAATGTTTGCAAAAATGAGAATGTTTCCAGATAGTCTCGCACTAGAGCAGGGGTGTACAACTTGTGTCCGTCCAGATGATAAGGGATTTATCGTCCCTCACTACTGGCTATGCTGACTAGAGCTGACTAAAGTTTTAGACTGGCAACATCTGTAGGGACACAAGAGAATATCTAGAAAGAGATTATCCAGAAATATTCTTTTTCAAAAGACATCAAGAGGTAATTCCAATATTTTCTCAAGATGACTTCTATTATGCAAGCTGCTATGCAAACCATTTTAGTGGAAATTGTTATGTATATATGCTGGGCAGTTGGAGGGGGGACTTTTATGGAAAGTAATTTAATCATGATTTGACTGGTTTGAGTGTTGCACCAGAACTCCAGGACACCAGGTTTTGAATCCTTGTTTAGCCATTGGGTGATCCTGGACAAGTCATACTCTCTCAGCCTTAAAGGAAGGCAACAGTAAACATTATCTGAACAAATCTTACCAAGAAAACCCTGTAATAGGATTGCCATAAGTCAGAAACAACTTGTAGGCATGCAACAACAGCTTCCTCTCCTGACCCAAGTTTATCACATGGGTCCACCATTCCCCCACCTCCATTTTGTCCCATTATTCCCTATCTCCTTTTTCCAGATTCTTGAAAAACACAGGAAATGGAAAGAAAGAAAAATGCATATACAGAGCAGAAATATATGGGCTTGATTAGTATGATTTATTCTAGACATAAAATCTAATCTTTCCTTTGTTAAAATATTTGGTTTGTTCTGTAATGATCCAAAATACCACAATCCAGGTAAAGTTCACTGTTTATTATAAGTAGATATTTTGTCACTATAAAATGTAAACATGTGGGACTCAATCTGGATTGAAAGTGTATGGTTAAAACTATTGAATGTAGGGGGCTTTATCTCTAATTCCCTCACTATTTTTCCACTCTGGACCAAGTGCTCTCCTCTTCAATGTATATTGTCAGAAAGAGATCCATTCGTATGAACTAAAGTCTTTAAAAGAGAGATGGGGTATTCCAGATGGTTTTGACCCATAGCTCCCTTCCTCCATAAATAATATAGCTTATCTCGAGATATTATGGGAACTGTGGCCCCAAAACAACTCAAGGGCTACAAGTATCCACCCCTTCTTTAAGGTAGTGTTCAGCTGACCATCCAGCCCAATTTCCACACTTCTGTTGGGCATGTAAATCTCCTATCCAGTTAGAATGAAGATGGAGATTAATGTCACATAGCTGATGCTCTTTTCCATACCATAATCTTAGGCGTCGTTTACATGGGCAAATATTCCTCTAAATATACCACTAAGACAGCTCATAGTTCACACGGATTGCAGCACAGCATCGCCTCATTCAGAAGGGGGGAAGGTAAAACACCCAAATATAGCGTGGCAAGGGATGTCGCTACTTTTGCAGGTATACTTACAATGTAGTGCTTTATTGGCAGTGTAAACTACCATTCCATTAAGGGTTGCAACAGATCTGCATTGTGGTTGATCTGATGCAAGGGGTGGGCTTAAAAGAGGGGGACTGAGTTCAGTAGCGTTCAGGAAACTTTGAAAAATTATCTCTGCTATTTTGCAAGTCTGCCAAGAAAAAAGATTCCCAAGATCTTTCAGTCATAAAGTTCCCATCTGTCAGCTCTGCTTGGGGGAGGGCGAGAGAGTGAGAGAGAGGGGGGGAGAGGGAGGGGGAGTGAGGGAGGGAGAGTCAAAAATCCTCTGCTATTTTGCAAGTCTGTAACCCTGACTAAACAAATTGTGCTGAAAAAACTTGTGATAGGTTCTCCTTAGGATCCTCGGCATGGCAGCAAAGTCTTTCAGCAGAGAGATTGCTGTCCCTCTGCTTGGGGAAGTGACTGAGTTCATTTACAGGCAGATTTAGAGAGAGAGAGAGACAGAGCCACTTCTTTGATCTTCCCCCCTGCTATTTTGGCAGTCTGTGAATCTTTCTTTAGCTCGAAAATGCAGGGCTTCAAAGGAAGGTCTATACACTTCCCCATAAAGCCTGCCTCTGCTTGGGAGGCCATGCCCCCCACACTTTTTCAAGTCTGAACGAAAAAGCTGCATAATTAGAAAAAAATACCTGACTGGCACAGCTGCGGAAAAGAATTAAAGGACAAGTTGCCGCAATAAATCTGCCATGTAAACCAGACCTTAATCTTCATTCCTTTCATATATTCACATGGAAAAGCAAAATGTGAAAGAATAGAGGTCTATCTTCCTCATGTTGTCACCCTGAGAGATTAGTTTTCTATGTAACTCTTGTGTAGGAAATGCACAACACTTGGAAACAGAAATATATATATATATATATATATATATCCAGAACATCTAGGGATATCCAGTTAGGAAACAGAACTACAGTACTTTATTGATGCAGACTGCAAGTAGGTCACTTTAATTCTCAAGAATAAAGCTTATTAGAGGATCATTGGTTAGTTCACAGCAGGAAACAATGTTTTAAAACACACAGCTAAGGGGTAAAGTGTGCCGTCAGTTTCTGGTGGAGGCAAGATGCATAAACATTTGACTGATTCTTCTTGCAATGGGGACTAGATTTGTACCCAATAAAAAAAAGTGTTCTACTGAAAATGTAGCCATTATTCCATTCCGCTGGGATTCATTCAGTGGAGCAAAATTACTATTGTACAAATGCCATCAGAAAGAATTTCAAATCAAGAAGCACAATTTAAGTTGCCTGGGTAAGATTCCAGCATTTTCAATGTCACTAAACATTTTGTTTTCCCAGATTGCAGCCAGTACTTTGTTATTAAGAATGGTTTATTTAGTGTTCCGTATGCACTTTCAGCTTGTATTTACTTAATACTTAAAAGGTCTGATATTCTTATGGGAAAATGCTGCTGTATCATCATTCTTTTTACAAAGAAAGATATTTTTTTAAAAAAAAATAGTTTCATGCTTCTTTTTTCCAAGTGAGAAAAATGATGGGTGAAGTTGAACTGCTGGTGAATGCTTCCCTAAAGCAGTGTCAAAAAGAGTGCCATGGCTCCATTTGTAGGCTGTGAAAGTGGGATTGTGTTATCCACAATCTTCTGAGGGGGCAGGAAAAAAACACATTAAAAACTTTTGCCCCAGAAGGTGGCTTATTTGAAGAGATACTGGAACCAGGTATGTACGTGTGTTTTACCACTGCTATACTGCTGCTTTGACTCTTTCTTCTATCCCTCCTACAAAATTGCTTCCTCCCCACCACCTTCCCTTTCTTTCTACCCTCTTCAGATTTTTTCAGTGGGAAAAACGCTATGCAGAAATGGATCCATTTTCTGTTTGACACAACTCTGTCTGGTGCCAGATCTCTCCCTAAGTCTCACAATGGCAGTGTTATTGCAAGACTTTGGAGATTTTTACATGGGGAAAATGTTCCCCGGAGAAATTGGGACAGAAATATTTCTGTCCTGGAAGCAGCGCTGTGGTTTGCACGCCCACTTCCCTCTCCGAATATCCCATCATCCTCGCACTGTCTTTTTTCTTCTCTCTTCCATCATATTTTATTAACGACAAACTCCCATTAGTAAAATATGACAGAACAGAGAAGAAAAAAGACAGCAAGGACGACGGAATATCAGGAGAAGGAAGTGGGCATGCGAACCGCAGCGCTGCTTCCGGGACAGTAATATTTTTGTCCTGATTTCTCTGGGGAATATTTTCCCCATGTGAAAATCTCCTTAAACCCAGTCCTGCACTGAGCCACTGCTCAGAGCGGCCTGGGGCAATGGTAGCCAGCCCTGAAAGCTCTGTATAACAACACCCCACTGGCAAGCATCAAGATAAGTCTTTTAGCAAATGAAGCAGTCACCAACTTCCCTCCTGAAATCATAGAATTGCAGAGTTGGAAGAGACCACGAGGGCCATCCAGTCCAACCCCCTGCCACGCAGGAAATCACGATCAAAGCATCCCCGACAGATGGCCATCCAGCCTCTGTTTAAAGACCTCCAAGGAAGGAGACCCCACCACGCTCTGAGGGAGTGTGTGCCTAACAGCTCTGACTGTCAATGTTGAAGAGATTCCACCTCAACTTTAGGATCTTATTGTTGACATCTGATTCAGAGGACTGAACAGCCTTACTAAGCCTGGCCTTACTTTTTCAACAGATGGCAATCCTTTATTTTATTTATTTATATTATATTTTATTTATTTTATTTTATTTTATTTTTATTTTATTTATTTTATTTATTCCACCTTGACTAGAGGATAAAATTAAGGATCAAAGCCTGAAAAGTAGAGGCGGTTCTTATGAGCTAGCACCATCCATTTGAGTCTGGAAGCTTGATACCAAGCCATTCATCTCAACATCTTGGCCTCTGATAAATGTGTTCATACCCCCTTCCTTGTTGTTGTTGTTTGACCTATCATTACACCAGTAGGTTTGCTTGGATACATTTTGCCCTGGTTGCTTGATTGGTTGAGTTATGGGGGAACTGGCCATAGCAAGTGGCCAAAATTGGGGGACAATGTTTAAAAAGTTCAGGTGCCAATACTATACAATGACCAACATTATAGAACTACTTCTGTGTATGTTCTGCAAGAGCATCTGGGAACTAACAGGCTCTATTGTACTGCTTGAGAGTCAATTGGGTTTAAAGACCTGGCCATTTACATCTGCTTCTACTGATTAATTTGAAACTAGTTAGAGTTATGGGGATGTGTGATTGTGGTTTGTTTGTTTGTTTTTTAAATGAGAATCTTTGTTGTTGCTGCTTTTTACCATTTGTATTACATTACTTGGTAGTTCTTTATTGAGTGTGGCTATGGGTGTGCATGTATTAGAGGATATATAACATATCATAAGTATGTTGTGTGAACTGCCTTGAAAAAGCTATATGGTTTTGATTTAATCAAAGCACTCAACTGCATAGTGTGCGTTTGTAAAGTGACACATATAATAATCTTCATGCATTCATAGCATAGTCACACTCCAATCTTCTATCACCTCTGGCTCAAGCTTTGTTTGCTTAAAGCTGTGGATCAGTCTCAGTGAACTGCAGACTAGCGAAAGGATCTGAGTATCTCATTTCTGCTTGCTGGACTGTGGTCCTTATTGTGCAATGTAAGTAATTAAATTAACAGTAATTAAAATAACAGTAATGAAAAATCAAGGTGTTGTAAAAGCAGAATCTTTTTCACTGCTGAGCAACCTCTTCTGTAACACTCTTTTGAGACCTTAGACAATTTCAAATGGTTATCTTTATTATAAGGAATGATAAATAGGAAATATACAACACTTGGTTGTTATAGCTGTGTTATTTGGGGGGGGGGGGTTAATTATAAGCAACTTCTTATTCGTAACTTGTTACAAATGAGCTTTGCTTCTCCAGCATGTTAACATCTACGTGAAGCTGAAGCTGTTGGAGGAAATCAGCCAAAGATTTTGGTGACTATATCCAAACATTCAGTAATAATAATAATAATAATAATAATAAAATTTATCTGTATCCTGCCCTTCTACAAGTGCAATCGGGGTGGCTTACATCATTTAAAATATACACTCAAGACCCTCCATCCCATCCCCCTTAAAATACAACATCCCCTTAAAATACCGTATAGAAATGATACATAGCTCTGTCTCTTGTTTCCTACGAAACCCCAAAAGGAGGTGGTAGAAACATTTTGTTATGGATGGTGGGGAACAAAGTGAAACTTGTTCCAAACTCAATGGCAGTATTGTGGTGGAGGAAGATTTCTTTGCTCCAGATGGAAGTACAGTACTGGTGATTCCGGATGACTTGACACGCACTGAAATACAAGAGTTTTAGTTCTGGGGTGTACCTGAAGACCCGAACTTGCCATTTTCTGTGAAACTGATGATCATAACTGTACATAACTGTATAAACTGGTTATATCCAAATGAGAGATGTCATTCTTCATTAAACTAGTTCTCAAAGGATGCAACAAATAATTTTAACAATTTTCTTACTGATGTGACAAGATCTTTGAAAACTATGCAGTTTTTAAGATGATTTACAATTCAGGAATTAGTCTGTCCCCACCACCACCTATTTTTTGGCACAGGAAAGTATTTTCTATGCAGGAAATAAGATCTATGCAAATATTTTCTGTGCAGAAAATGATGTTTACCATTCAGAAAATACAGAACCAGTTTAAAGAATTTTTGGGCCTCTGCAGTGCTTTATTTTGGGGTCACCATATATTTATCTCAGGTCAATGTAACCTAACTCAACCTAAGCTATTCACAGTAAAGGATATTCAGATTATTACTAATAATGTTTTTGCAGGAGGAGGGTTACCACGGGGGCCCCCACAATGATGGGGCCCCCTCTGGATGCTGACACCACTGATGCCTTAAACCAGCGCTGAGAAAATACTGTATTCTGAGCAAAAACCTCTATAAAAATTTATTATTAAAATTCTGTATCCTGTACTGCTTTATATAAAAAATAAGGTGTACATTTGCACAGATAAATTCTCAACCACAGCATTTTCTGTGGATGAAACAGCATTTTTGAAATATTAGTTTCCACTAAGGACATTTTCAGACGTCTTAAATGTAACGGAAGCAGCCTCACCACATTGCAAGGCTGCTGCGCTGCAGGGCGTCCCTTTTGCATGACGCCCGTCTCTGCCGGTACTGTTGCGGTACCGCAGGGACATTTGAGTGTTATATTTCGGCGATTTTTACTCACGAAAGTTGATCGTGAGTAAAAATCGCTGAAATATAACACTCAAATGATGTCCCTGCGGTACTGCAACAGTACCGGCAGGGATGGGCATCATGCAAAAGGGATGCCCTGCAGTGCAGCAGCCTCACAACGTGGCGAGGCTGCTTCTGTTACATTTAAGACGTCCGAAAAAGTCCTAAGAAAATCTTATTTCCTGAACAGTAAATGCTGTTTTCTCAAATAATTTTTTTCACAGAATAAGTCCAAAACTGCAACAATTTTTGTCAGTACAAGATTCTTCTCATCATGGCTTCCCAATTCTTGAAAAATACATTTTTAATGATTTTGAATGTTTCTGACTATTCCTTCTATCCCTAATCTAGACTAGAGAACTGCAGCACACTGTATCTAGGGCTGCTTCTAAAGACCATTCAGAATCTTAAACTGGTAAAGATTGCAGTGGTCGTATGACTGCCAGTGGGCAGTGTACAAACTATATTATATCAATAAATTATCAAGGCTACCCATATAGTTCTGGGCCCAGTTCAATGGACCTATAGAAACAGCCTCTGTCTGCTTGCATGGCTGTCAGGAGGAATGGTTAGACCACTACGACCCCTCAGCAACTTTCAATAGCATTGGCCATGGTATTCTTCTGGGTCTCCTAGCTGGAATTGGACTTTGGGACACTGTTTTACTGGAGGGGCAAACTCAGATGGTGGTGCTGAGGGACTCCTCTGCCATTGGTCTGAAGGGGGTCCTGCAGGGCTCAGTTTTATCCCCCATACTATTTAACATATACATGAAACTGCTGTGAGAGGTCGTCTGGAGTTTTGGAGTTTGGTGCCACCAGTATGTGGATGTCATCCAACTCTATTAAAGTTGGACCCCCATATCCACTGATTCATTATCCACTGATTCAATTATCCACGGGACACAAAACAGTACACCTACTATAGAGTCTTTCTAAAAATGTGTCCTCTGTAGCCATTTTCTAGATCCTCCAAGGCAACTCTATGGTATTTTAAACCGGAAGTCCCATTATTTTCAATGGTGTTCACTATTATCCATGGTTTTTGGTATCCAAGCCTCCCCCCAGCGGATATGGTGGGTCCTACTGTAATGCTTTCAACCACTAGGCAAAGAAGTTGTTTTGGTCCTAAACCAGAGCCTGTCATCATCTATGGACTGGATGAGTGTGAACAAATTGAAACTTAATTCAGACAAGACAGAGGTGCTCCTGGTTAGTCAAAATGCAGGTCAGGGAACAGGGGTTCATCCTGTGATGGAGGGGTTACACTCCATCCGAAGATGCAGGTCCACAGCTTGGGTATGCTCCTGGATTTAACTCAGAACCTGTAAGCTCAGGTTTCAGCTAGGAGTACATTTGCACAATTAAAAATTGTACACCAGCTGTGCCCCTCCCTTGAGATATCAGATCTAGCCACGGAGACACATGCCTTAGTTAAATCCCAGTTGGTTTACTGTAAATGCTCTATGCCTTTGAAGAGTATTTGGAAACTTCAGTTGGTCCAAATAGCTGCAGCCAGGTTACTAACTGGCCCTGGCTTCAGGGAACACACAACTCCCTTGTTGCAACAACTTCACTGGCTGCCAGTTCATTTCCAGGCACAATTCAAAGTGCTGGTTTTGACGTATAAGGCTCTATGCAGCTGAGGTCCAGGTTATTTGAAGAACCATATTCTCTCTTACAAACCAGCCCATGCTTTGAGATCTGCTGGGGCATCCCACCATCCTCACTGATACACAGATGGGAGCATGGGAGATGGCCTTCTCAGTGGCTGCCCCCAGGCTTTGGAACTCACTTCCCAGAGAAGTTAGACTGATATCCTCTGTCATGATGGAGTTCTCATCATCCTGCCTCGAGGTTGATTGCAACACCCATCATGTGCAAAAACTACATTTCCCATTATCTGCAATCAGCAATTCTCTGACCATCAGGAACAGGTAAACAAAGGGTTAAGAGAAGTGGGAGGTGGGGCTAATCTTCTGGGATAACATCATCATGACATCACATCACCAAACTGAACTGGCCAATGAGATTTGGGCAATGGAGATTTGAACAGTTTGTAGGCTTTTGTTCTTAGCACATGGCTGGAGTCTGACCATGAGGTTAAAAAAATGGAACTCTCTGAGAATATATGGATCAGGGAGCCATGCTGCATCTGGCTTATGTAGACCATGTGGCCGAGCAACTATGGACACTAGATTGACTCTTCATTGACTTCCAGAATATAAGTAGACTTTCTTTTGTGTAGGGCAGGTTTTAGCTAGATCGCATCAGGGAAATTTTCATTTGTTTTTTCTCCTTGACTTGATGTAAACTGTACATTACTATATCTCTGTAACTTTAGCACACCCTGGAGAAAAATGGCATTTTCTTCATGAACTGATTATCACTTAAATGTGTTTGCTTGCTTGAATAAATAAGCCTTTATTTTTCCTATGTAAGCCAAGCTTCCATGTACCTGTTGCTTTTGGGTCATGCTACATTGATTTGCATCTGTTTCTGATGAGAAAGGGGGGGGGGTTGGTAAAATCTCAGTCAGGGCTGGAAGATCCCTAGATTACCTGTGGTTTCCTCTTGAACCACATGTAAAAAGGGGGTCTCTTAAAATCAAGAGGTGGTGGTGGCAAGAAAGACATTTCTGGGATTTCTAGACTAGAGGAATCCCTGGGAGCGTGTCTAGATGAATCCAGCTCAAGGGTTGTCCAGGAGGAGATTGCCTGAGTGGATCAGAATGGTAGCCCAGCTTCTAAGGTGTGTGTATGTGGGGTGTGCATACACACAGAGAGACCCTACTTTCTTTTCGCAGACAAGTAAAGACTTTTATTTATACAGACATATATAAGGCCCACACCATTAAATTAATGTGGTAGATCTTGTTAATGGCTGTGTTTTGGTGTGTGCGTGTGTGTATTTTAATGATATACTGCACGTTTTAATCTGGTTTTAATTTTTAATGTTTTGATTGTTTAATCTCATTTTAACTTTTGTATCTTATTGATTTTTAATCATACATTTTTTAAAAAAATTAGTTTTAAACTTCTTTGAGTCTCAAACTGGGAAAAGGGCACAATAGAAATAGCAATAACAATAATCTTAATAGACAGGGTCTTTTTGTTGGTAGCCTCAAGGCCAACAGTATATTTAGCCTAGCTCCCTATATTATGTTAGGCATATATTGGAAATGTTCTTTCTGACTGCTTTAATCAAGAGTATCATTTTTTTTTTATATTACTGATGGTGTTCTGAGTGGTTCTGTTATTTTTTTAAAAAAAATCCTATGTTAGAATGGCTGGCCAAAATGATTTTATTGCTCTTTTACTGCATTCCCCTTTTCTTTATTGTTGCTGTTGTTCATTACGGTCGCTATTTTTAATGTTACAGATGGAGGTATCAACCTGGATGGTTTGGATTTTAACTGATTTTTATTGTTTCTGTATGCCACCATGAGAAAATACTGTATTTTGAAAAGTAACTTATAAATCTCCCAAATACAAACAAGCAAGCAATACAAATGACAAAAGCCAGGAATATGCTTCACTTTACTATAATTTCCAGCTACTTTTCAACACAGTTTGAATACAGAATGTTCCCAATAATTCCTGTTTATTCAATTTGCATAAGAAGGAAAATGATTTTATTACATTATGGCAATTAACACAATACCAAGTCATTCTTATAAAAACAATATTGGGCAATTACAAGCTAAGATTGTTTCTATGTCCTTAGAAGACCCAATTGTGCTTCCTTTTAGCAGACATTATCACCTTCCATAATAGGATTCCTGCAAGTCTTATTCACAGAAGGGTGAATTAAGGTAAACAGAGAAACTTCATTTCCCAATCCCTTGCTTCTTTTGCTGATTTAATGAGAGTATGTACTATTATCTGGGTGTACTTTAAAATAAAGAATGAGAGGTAGCTGGACAAAAAACACAACTCTAGAAAGGGCAGAAGTACAGAAGGTGATTTGGGTAATAACAACTCAAGGTGCTCAAACAGATAAAACACAGGCCTGTAAAATAGTCAAGAAAAGATAAGATAGAATCAGGAGATTGTAACTATCAGCAAAGTGGTGTCACTGAGCAATGAGCTAAAGAAATAAAGCTGCAATCCTGTTCAAACTTACTTGTGAATAAGTCCCATTGTATTTTTCTTGAATATCTTTTTATTAGATTTTTTCAAATACACTAAATATACAGATATACAGGCTACTAATATACAGATATATGGAAAATAAAAAGAAAGGAAAAAATCAAATACAGAAAAAGCAGAAACAGAAAAAAGAAAACAATGCCTTCCAATGTGAAGTCGAAGGCTCTCACTGCTGGCATCCATAGATTTTCCTTGGTTTTTTTCTGGGCTGTGAGGCCATGTTCTGGAAGAGTTTACTTCTGACATTTCACCTGCATCTGTGGCTGGAATCTTCAGAGAATGGTTGGGTAGGAGTGTTTGTAGAGTTTATATGCTGTGAACCCCTGTTGGGGAGGGTAAGTAAATTTGTGTATTTGAATGGTTAAGTTTCTGGGTTTAGACATGCAAGGAGGATTAGTGTGTTTGGCTAATGGTTGGTTGATGGCCCATTATCTGTTGATGTCCCATTATCTGCTGGAGTATATAAAGTGATTCTACAAAAAGGGAAAGGATGATTACCTCATCTTCTACAGAAAGGGAAAATTCCCAGTGTTGCAAATTATTGGAGTATGCCTCATTTGTCTATCGATATAACAGTTCCTGCTCAGTTCCTCCACTCTCCTGCCATATTGTGGTACTGTAGTGCTGACTCTGGGTTCTTGAAGCATATGCCAGCAGAAGTCCTACTAGAATGGTAATGAGCCAGATATGGACTGTGTGTCTGTCATCCAATTGCCAGCCTAGCTAAACACAGAGCATCTCAACACCAGAAAAAGGACCACCATGTATCCAATTGACTATAACAGTTTTCCTAGAATACTTTAAAATCTACAGCAGAGTTGTCTACTTCTATGAAATCACAGATCTTCAAGGTATATAATGCGCCTTCAAATTGGGAATGAACCAAAGCATCACATATTGTCTGCATCCACGGCAAAGGAATGCTTATGTTTCAGCTTTTAATTCATTTAGTATATTGCCAACAAATTCTTTCCTGAAGATGAGGCATAAAACAGTCCTGTGGTGGAAAGGGGAGAGGGTCCATGGTGATGCTACTATAATTTCACTTCCTAAGTCCACTTGGCTCCCTAAAGCCAGAAGAGCAGGTGAGCCCTCAGACTACTAAGACATTTTGCTTCTTGAGTCAAAAAACAAAATATCCCCACAATACCTTATACAAATATCTAGTAGACTTACAATTGATCTATATTTCAACACTGACAATGGGACAGCATCTAGTATGTCCAAGCAGAGCAGGGTAGCTTTCACTGGAAACCTTATGCAGCACGTTGAATCTGTCCCCCAAAACTTCATTGCCATTTTCCATACCCCAGCATCTGATCTGTCTAATGGTTGGTCCAAACTATGCAGACAGTGAAAACAGCTGCCTGGAACTTGCCTAATATACATGGAACCGGCCACAAATACAACTGTTGAGGTGAAATCCAAGCATCCCTATTGGTGTCCCTAATTTTGTTTCATAATCAACAGAACACTGCTACAGAATTATATACAATTGCATTAAATGGTAAAATGATACCAAAATGAGATTAAGAATCATGTGGATCCCCACCCCCCAAGAAGGTTCATTTGCAATATAAGAAATACCCAAGTGATGCCTGCACAAAAATCAAATGTCAGTATTTTGAGAGTCACAGATTACATTTGAAATCTACAGTCCACTGTAAGGTAACTACTATAATTTCTAACATTCCTGAAAGAAAGAAAATGTTCACAAATGTTCCTACACTTGTTCTGAACAATTTTGTAACAGCTCACAATATAATTAGTGTTCCTGAAATTGTGAATATGGCATTGTGAAAGTGGAGCAATGGGGAATTCTATGGTAATGCTCTTCGGAAGATCCCATTCCTTTCTTCAGGATTGGTACAGGACAACTCCCCAGTCATTTGTGTCTATATCTGGTGGGAGAACAAACTATAATAGGGAGTAGTTGTTGTCATTATTTTCCCCAACCTGCCATAAAACAGAACAGCATCCATAGTCTCCATTTATGATGAATATGAGGTTGAGCACATATACCAAGGAAAGGTGAATATCTCCCACCACCAGGTTTCGGAGTGTTTCATACATTATTTATGGAATACTTGAACAGACTGCCACAGAGGCTAGGTCTGGTGTCTCCTGCAGAGACGAAAACTCTTTAATCATTTCCTCCTTCCCCCTCCCTTCAGTAGACAGAGATTAGTATTTAATACAGAGTCATAAACTAAGAACAAAATCTTACTCTGATTATAAAAGTGGAATCTTCCTTAGCTTGGAATGTTTATCATTTACCTGTCCTTGAATGAAAGGCTATTTTACACTAGGTTCAAAGGTCACAGTGTACTAAATGCAACTGTAGAGCATATTTATCAGTGCCATAGGATTTCGAATACTGAATTACTTCTTCAGCTCTGTTGGACCTTTTTATATTTTTGTGGCTTTTGACCCTTCTGAATATCTCACAAGGATGACTGTGCTTAAGCTTCCAATTTTTTCTTTCCATGCAAATCTATTTGGTCATTTTTATTAGACCTCTGTTCTGATTAGGACCCTAATGCTGTACAGATTCTATGATCAAACTAACAAGCATTATGTGGCCTGGCAGGTCATACCACAGGCAATATGTGTCTCAACTGAATAGTCAAATGTGAGATGTCAAACTTGATTCCACAGGGAATAATTTAGATTAAGAAAGGGAAACTGGAGGAGTTGGATTAAAGGGCATGCTCACCTAATAATCTTCATTTGGGAAAATGCCAATTAGTAACGATCAATTAGCAACAACCCCAAAGCAACCAAATGGTAGTTTTCCCATCTATCCATCCAAGTGTGTGTGTGTGTGTGTGTGTGTGTGTTGTAGTCTACAAATAAGTTAAGCTGCAGACATTGACTTTTAAATGATTTATCCAGTGGATTTACCAGGTTTAATTGGCAGTAACTTTTCTTGAAACTAGGGTTGCCCAATTTGTTGGCACAGGTCCTGTGACTTTAAAAAGTGCCAGGAGAAAGATTTAGCAGGTGATTCAAAGCTTTTGCTAACACCCAGATGAAGTGGTGGAACAAGCTACGCTGGCTACATTTCTTTCTGTTGACACAGAGGCCTTATCAAGCAAAAAGCTGGCTTGATGTCAGTGGGAGCTATTCCATTGTCTATAACTGGTGGGCTCTGTGATGGGCTATATTTGTATAACCAGTTGGTAGATGACTAACTTGGTGAAAGGGATATATCTCCTTTTTAAAGTTTGCCTTTCGTGTACTACCTTTTAACTGATTCTACTTATTATTCAGATGAACAATGGCTGCTTAACCATTTGTCAAACTGAACTTTAATTAAGTTCTTCCACTTGACACAGAGAATTGTCAGGACACTGTGATTCAGTGGAGCTGATTAACTAGCACATGTGAGTCAATGTTGTACATAATTTGTGAATAATATCTCTGAGGCATCCAATTCCATTGCACATTGTGCATTGACACGACTGATGTGCCTTGCCACAAAGTCACTGAAACCTAGGATACTGCCAAAAAATTAAACTTCAAAACAGGGTACACTACTTTTACTTATTTTGTACCATATGCATGCCGAGAGATGCCAGAATATAATATGATGCTATGGGACCAATTACAGGTGTCCCTTCATATTATCTGGGTTTTGGTTCCAGGGCCCCCCGTGAATACCAAAATCCATGAATACTCAAGTCCCATTATATGCAATGGCATAGCAAAATAGTGTCCATTATATAAGATGGCAAAATCGAAGGCTTGCTTTTTGGATTATTATTTTAAAGAATATTTTCAAGCCATGAATACTTAAATCCAAGGATACCAAATCCATGGATATGGAGAGACAACTGTACATGCAATAAAAATAATTTCAGTGGCCATAAGCATCCATGCATAGTTCTCTTAAGCATTTTCAGACCACCTCAAGGCCAATATGGAATACGGCAATTTGAATTTGATTTTAAAGCATATAATTTTTCTTCTCTTTTCCCCTTTTTCTTTTCATTCTCTCTCTCTTTCCCATCTGTAATTTCATTCACGATCTCCACCAGTTTACTCTTCATTCTGAATAAATTCTGAAAGAATGGAGATAGCAACTTGTTCAACTTGTCTTAGGAACCGCTACATGTTACAATGCAATGGAGAAGAGGCAGATGGGAAATGCCTACCATCAGCTTTCATCTGAAATTCCCTTTCTTATTGATTTTCCCCTCATGGAGTTCCTGACCCATTTTAGGAATGTGAACAGAATACTAATACATTAAAAAAAAATACTTGGTAAGATGGAAATTTCTGAAGAAAACAAGGAAAGTGCACTTCTCTTTATAATAGTGCTTCTTTCTGTGGCCCTTTGTGATGGAGACAAGGGACATTGTCACACAAGGCTGTAATTGTGCTATTATAATGGGATGGTAGCATGAATGGGCTCCCATTATCACACGACATCATTGTCTTCCTGTGTTCAGTTCATGCGCCACTCATTCATCAGGCACCACTTTTAATTAATGAGCAAAAGTTGTCAATAGCCCTCAATATTGCTCTTTTTGTAGTATTGACAAGTGTGTGAAATCACATCCCACCATAATCACATGATTATGGGACTAGGGAGAACATGAAGACGACCAACAAGACACTGTTTTAATGAACTGTTGCCTTTGCTTGGTATGTTTTTATGTTTGTTCAAGTGTTTACTTGTGAAGTTCTTTCATTATATATTTGTTTTTGGTATGTTTAAGCTAAATCATGTCTTCTCACAAGAACAGCTGAAATCTTGACCATGCAAAATCCAAGAAGGAAGAGAAAAATTTTCTTAAAGGGACATGCACCGGGCAGCAGGAAGCATTAATACCCTGTCATTAGAAGGCAATGCGAAGACAAGTGTTACTATACTGCGAGCTGAAATCCCGTTCTTAAACTGCTAGTGGTGGTCATGTGATAATTACTGTAATAAGGCCACTATGTTTCTGCTTTCCTCAATAGTGGAATTATAGTGTTTTTAGATGCTAGTCTAATCAAGGCTGTCAAGCGAATATGGCTGCAGTGTAGCATGCCCATCAGCCTTAGGTTAAGGTGCAATCTACTTGTTGGCTATGATCCTACAGTAGAAGGGAAAGTTTCAATAAATCTGTAGACTTTATTTCCTTTGAAATTTGAGTTGCATTCCATCTTTTGTATTACCTGACATGCGTTTAGGGCCTAAACATGAGTTTCTATCTCCTGCTTTCTCCCCCTCCCCCCACTTTCTTTTGCAAAGAAAACCAGTGTTTACTTGAAGATGCCTAGGGAGAGGTTTCTGAACCACAGTGATTGAGAAAAGATTAGACACTGAGAATCTCAACAAGCCTGAATCATAGGGAAGATGAATTCCAGGTGAGAGAAATTTCTTTTGTTTGGGAAACAAACTAATCCCATACCGATTTTCTGAGGTACAGCTTTTCTTACCACTCAACAAGAATGTCTAAAATGCTATTCTCTGTAAAGTAGAAACATGAGGTAATAAAAGACTTTGTGGAGAGTGGGAGGAATTGTTAGCTTTAGGTGTACTTAAACCTGAGAATGCATAGCTTTTGCATGCCTTTAAAACTGAAGTTATACAGATATTACTATAGATTTTCCTTGGGTTTCTTCCGGGTTGTGAGGCCGTGTTCTGGAATAGTTTCTTTCTGATGTTTCACCTGCATCTGTGGCTGGCATCTTCAGAGAATGGTTGAGTAGGAGTGTGTGGATTTTATATATTGTGAACCCATATTTGGGAGTATAGTTCACAATATATAAAATCCGCATACTCCTACCCAACCATTCTCTGAAGATGCCAGCCACAGATGCAGGCGAAACATCAGAAAGAAACTATTCCAGAACACGACCTCACAGCCCAGAAGAAACCCAAGGAAAATCTATGGATGCCAGCCATGAAAGCCTTCGACTTCACATTATATTGATATTACTATTTCAGGTAGGAGTCAAATGAAGAGGCCCCAATGATATTTCATAATTATATGCTAAAATCTTCTGCTTGATCAACACTGGTCACCTGTTTACTCTTTTCATGTGTAGCATTTATGGTCAATTACTTCAAAATAAAGCTGCATGTAAAATGTCTTTGTTTTTTATCATAGGCATACAGTGGGCCCATCATATCTGCAGGCTCCAGATCCACAGATTTAACCAACCAGAGATGCAAAATATTCAAATAAATAAATAAATATAGGAGATCTAATAAAGTGAGCACCAATACATATCTAGAGAGAAGAAAGGAACCCAAATCAACCTTGCCTGTGACTTTCCTGTTCATCTCCATAGCCTGGCTGAACTCCAGGTCAAAGCCCAACATACACATGCAGTGCCGCCTGGCTGAGAAGCAGTCCCAAGGCAGCAGCAGAGGTGGCAGCAAGCCCCAGCCACCAGGCACACATTCTTCAGGCTCACTTGCCTCCAGGGATCCCACCAGCTGCCCACTTACACCATTGAGCAGCTTCTTCAGGGACATGGTATTGGCAGTGGTAGCATGGCTCCCGCTCATTCGTGAATGAATGAACAGAAGCATTGCTGTCACCACCAATCACCATGTCCCTGCAGAAGCTGATTTCTGCCCTACAGTTGGTGGCAGTGGTGGCATTCCTGCTTGTTCATTCATGAACGAACAAGCAGGAGTGGCACCACTGCTGCCAGTTGCCATATTGCTGCAGAAGCTGCTCAGAGGTGGAAGCAGGTAGCTCCCCGGAGGCAGGGGACCCTAAGAAATGCATGCCTGATAGCTGTGGTATTTTGGCATCCATGATTTTTGGTATCTATGGAGGGTCTTGTGAGGAACAAACCCCTCACAGATACTGAGGGATCACTGTACTGTAGTCTTAATACAGAGGAAATATGAATGCCAAACTGTGAAAAACTACTTGACAGATAACATTAATATTAAAAACAAAGCTCTGTTCTAAGACCCACTTGCAATCTCTTCAGAACAACTGTGCTATAGTTCTGGAAAGTTATTGCGTGATTTTAAAAAATTAGGTTATAAAAAGAGTTAAGACTTTTTAAAAAGCCTTGAAACAGTTGGTTGAGGCAGGTGCTTTAACCTCCCTGCTATTAAAGAAGTAAGTTGTCTCACTTCTGAGACTGCTTTGCAACTTTCTTTCCACACACCTGTACTCTCCCTTGGGCTTTTAGCTTCTTCAGGAATGTACTGGTAGACCACACTCTTCCTGCCACTTTATCAGAAGTTTAGCAAATCCTACTTCCTGCCTCATGTCTTAAGCCTTATTCAAGGGTTATATAAATGGTGTTGACTCAGCACTTGAAGAGAGAAACATGATCACCTGTCCCCTCACTCATCATTTCTATCACTCGCCTCATATAGAGAGTGCCAAGTCTAAAGAGGAGAGATTTTGATACATGCAAAGACTTTACACACCTGGGAATTTTGGTGTTTTTAGTTTTCAAAGAAGTAGCTGTGTTATGGTCTTACTGCACTCTGAATAAAAGCGGCAAAGCAGCAGGAATTTGTTCCATCTTTCCTGCTGCCTTACTGCATGACATCGCCATTCTTTCGTTCCGGTCCCATACAGGGTCAGGTTAAAACCATGTTGTTTTGCTAACCAGAAAAATCTGCAAAAAGATGCAGTTTTGCCTTGGTCCTCCATGGGATTGAAACAAAAGAATGCTGGAAGAACACTGATGTCATGCAGTAAGGCAGCAGGAAAGATGGAACATTCCTGCTGCTTTACCACTTTTCTTCAGAGTGCAGTAAGCCCCTTAGTCTCTTGGAGCATAAGGAGGAAAGAAAGGGGAAGAAAAGCAAGAATTCTAGCAGCACTTAAGACTAAATGGTTTTGATTTTTGCATGAGCTTTCATAGATATAAACCCACCTCTTCAGATGCAGGGCTGAGTGTTGGGGTTCCTAAGGGCATGGATAGCTTTCATGTGTTATAGAAATGTTCCTGTTCACATTCATTGCTATTCATGTAAAGTGAATGACAGAACATGAGATAGCAGAGGTGGGGCTAGCATAGTTCCCTCATCATGCATTCATTCAATACGAGGTATATCTATTAAATAACAAGAATGTGTTTCTACCTTTCCATCAAATCAGGGAGAACTGATTGTGAATGCTTGAATGGCGACCTTGAACATATCTGAACCTGCATGATAAACATCAACACTCTCAGTCATTCAGTTAATTGTCAGTCATCTTTTAAAGCAGCTGTGTTGTCTATTGTGTTCTGGAGAAATGCTAAATTTAAAAGTTGAGCAACGTATCAATTCATGCATGTGTTTGAGTGGCACAAAAGATTCAGAGAAGGACATGAGAATGTGGAGGATGATAACCACCCTGGACAACTTTCCACTTCAAGAACTGAAGAAATTGTGGAAAAAATCACCCAGATTGTTCAAGAAGACTGCTGACTCAGTATCCGAATGATAGCTGAAGCCATGAACATTGACAAAGACACTGTGTGTGAAATTTTGCATGAGGATCTAAACATGAGAAAAATTTGTGCCAAGATGGTCCCTAGGGTTCTTACACCAGAACAAAAAGAGTGCTGCAAGGAAATTTGCACTGACATTCTGCAGCAACTTGAGGTGGACCCAAACCTTTCTCAACAAATCATCACTTCTGATGAAACCTGGATCTTCCAGTATGATCCTGGGTCAAAATGACAGTCAATGCACTGGAAAACACCATCATCACCAAGAAGGAGAAAAAAAGCATGTCAAAGCAAGCCCACGTTCAAAGCCATGCTCATATATATCACAAGGGCATAATTTTTTGGCAGAATATGTTCCAGAAGGCAGAAAAGTGAACCAGCATTATTATAAGAAAGTTTTGACAAAGCTGAGAGAAAGAGTCAGTAAAACTGTGGAAACTGTGGGAAAATGGTTTCATTATTCAACAAGACAGTGTGCCTGCTCACCCAGCACTTTCTATGAAGCAGTTTTTTTGTCTAATAAATGCACTACTACATTTGAGCTTCCTCCATACTCACCAGATTTGGCACCATGTAACCTTTTTTCCTTTTCCCTAAAGTGAAATCAGTGCTTAAAGGAAAACATTTTGAGTCAACTGATGCTGTAAAGAAAAAAAACAGCAGATGTGTTAAAACAGCTGACAAAAACTGATCTGCTCCACACCTTTGACCAGTGGAAAACAAGACTGCATCGCTGTGTGAGTATGAACAGGGAATATAGTAAAGGGAACAAACATTAGAATTGTAATATGTATAAATAAAGATGGGTTATTGTATCAGTCTCATTATTTAATAGACAGACTGATTATGCTTCATAATTGTCAAAATAGGACTTAACTGTTACTAACCAGGGGGCCCTTCACACAATACAGTTATAGTGTTATTATTCCACTTTAACAGCCATGGTTGCATCCTGTGGAATCCTGGGATTTGTAGTTTGGTGAGGCCTGATTGCTCTCTGGCTGAAAATTGTAAATACCCCTCCCTAAACTGCAAACCTCAAGAATCCGTAGGATGGAATCCAGAGGAGATTAAATTGGAATCAGTGATATAACTTTGTTGAGAGGGAGGGTGCCATGTCAGCAGTTTTGAAGGCAAATAGAATTCCTGGATTATCCATCTAAAAGTCCTATGGGCTAATTGAATCTTCTTATATTAATGACTCCAAAATGTTTCATGGACTTTTACTCATATTAGTCACCCCCCCCCATCAGATAGCAGTCTCTGCTTCTCACAATTTGTTTCACTTTCCTTTTGTTCCACTTTCCCAGCTCAAAGATTTATTAGTTTCCAAATGATACTGTGTCTTCCAAGCTGCCCAAGGCCATTAATCATTCCAGCATCATGACATGATTTCATTCAGGATTGTAGACCAACATCAGACTGCCTTTTTTTAAAAGAGTTCATCCATTACATGCTCTACTTTAGGACCTTGCTAATGCACATACAAGAGACCATTAATTTAAATGAGAAATATGCTAGTGAAAACCTAAAAGTGGAATGTCTTGTCACACTAATTATTACAATTTAATATACACCAAGAATTGTAGCTATTATTTATGATCTGTATCTTGCATACCTCATGGGGTTTAAAGAGGGGAAAAAAATGAAGCTATCCATTGACAAGTTTGAAATTTATTTCATGACTATGTTATCACAATAAGGCTGTTAATTTCCATAGCTAATCCTCAAAAATAATCACCTCCCCCCAGATTTCCCTTCATGTATTTCAGGTTTTTAATCTTATAAAGGGAATGGTGGAGGGCAATTGAAAGATAAATATACCACCGGGTAACCCTTGTGAAATATTTAGTACATATAATTATTTCAGTCTTGCTCTGTTACTGTTAACATAGGGCTAGTGTTTTTACGTAATGCTTTAAAACTCTTTTACTAAACATTTATTTACATAATGTGCAAAAACATTGAATGTGTCTGATTTGTACATATAAACTTTTCCTAATCCATACGCCTTTACCTTGGAAATTAGCTGGCATAATGTTCAGTAGATTAAATTATCTACATCTGGTTCATGAATAATAATTTTTAAAAATATGCTGTCAAAAGAACATAAATTGGTAAAATTCAGGATGCACCTGGAATTAATTATAAAAGTGCATTAAGAAGCTCTCCCATCATGAAAACATCTTTATGAGGGGTACCTAAGGATATTCAAGTCTCCCTGACTTCTGTTAGGCATTTGTGCACCCTTTTGTGGGCCTTTCCATGCTGTCAGTCAAAAGTGTCCTGTATATTCTGTATATTCCACTCAATTTGAGTGGGTAGAAAATGAAAAGCCAGGTACAGTTCATTCTGAGCATGCATAAAGAGCTCTAGCATTGGCGAGGCACATTGTGTATGTGCCAGATATTATGATGCACTAAGGCTGCCTCTACACTGTAGAAATAATGCAGACATCTCTTTAACTGTCATGGCTCCATCATACAGAATCCTGGGATATGTAGTTTGTGAAACAGCTGTACTCTTTAGCAGAAAAGAGTAAAGCCCTTTTAAAACTACAAATCCCAGGATTCCATAGGATGGAGCTACAGCACTGAAAGTGCAATTATTTCTACAGTGTAGATGCACCTGAAGCCTTCAATAAAAGCACCATCCTAACTGTATTGAAAGACCACTGGGATGTAAACAGAGTGTGGAAAAGTTGCTTTTTTAAACTACAACTTGCAGAGTCCTCTAGTTGGCATGGCAGTGGGCATGCCACCTGAGAGACTGGAAGTCGTTGACCAAAAAACTTAACTTTCCTAACTTACCTCTGGATGTGAGGTAGGAATTTAGTTATTCAGCCCATATATGTTTCTAAACTATGCTTCCTACATCAAGCGAATGCTATTTTACATATCCTCTCTTCAGAAGAGACTTTCACACTTAGGATACAATGTTCTGCCACATCACAAGGATGTTCCTCAATGATGATAGGATGCCATATATTGTGGCTGTGGAAACAAGTGGTGTTTCTACGTGTGTGACTTTTTTCATGGGAGGGAGAGAAAACAAATGGGAAAAATACAATGGATGAATGGGAGGAATCAGATTGTATATGGATTGTAGCAAAACATGTTTCTCCTATGCCAATTATTCCATATAACCCTCTGAGGAGTTGCTCAGATCACTTGCTCTAGGAATCAGGAGCTGTGACACTACAGATACAGTATTCTTGGATTCCCATTCCCAGTATCCTTTACCAGCCTAGCCAATGCTAAGGGTTTCTAAGCATTGCAGTTTTTGAGGGCCACAGTTTTCCCATCCCTAGCTTACAGATAGACAGTCAGATCAATGCCCCATGTCTTTTAAATAAGCATCGTTCACTTACAGTACTGTAGAGTTAATTAGACAGAAATTACAGCATCCTCCCCCCCCCCGCACACATAACTATGGAGATACAGTGATGACAAAAGCTTCACTGACATAAATTCTACCTGATATAGATGATGAAGAGACCTGACCATGAGAGGAGGGGCAATTGTCAATCCTTGGTAAGCAGAACATCTAGCAATGGCTCATCTGTAATTGCCTGACCCTGTTTTACCCAGTTTAGTTTCTCTGCAAGTAACAAGGTTGCTTGCCTGAAGAAGCACCTGAAAGAAATGGTGCTTGATTAGTCTGGAAGAAAATGCACCCAGCTGACCAGGATTAATAAGAACCCATTAAATGAGTCCTGTAAACAGCAGGGTTTGGTGTTGGTGGGGTGCTCAGGATTGAACTCCAGAAGGAATGCAGATTAGCCTCAAAAGAATGACTTCAGTGATCTGGTGGCAGTTCCCTTCTCCCTTCAGCTGTCAAGTTGGTTGAAAGCAGAGAAGGAGGGGAGGGAAAATCTCTTTTGAATCTTGCCAAGTTTTAATCCCCTTTTTTCTTCCTCCTCCTCTTCCTCTTCTTATTATTGTAGCATGCATTGTAACAGATTTGGACTAGAACAGTTTGTGACCTCTAAACTGCAAACAACCTACCAGGTGTGTATTGTGTCCTGCCAGTGCCTGGCAGACCTCCTGTTTCAAATGTCCCAGGCAAGCAGCAAAAAAAACTAAAACAGGTTTATTGATCCCCTGATGGGATGCCATACATGGCTAGGAGATTGTCATTCAGCCTGGTGGGTCAGGAGCTGTTCTTGCTTCCTCTAATGACTCTCTTAAGCCAATAAAAACATGACTGTACAAAGCATGTTGCCTGATTTTAAGAACATGTGTCTCTCTGGGCAAAGCTGTTTGATGGAAAGACCGCCAATGGAGAATCTTACATTTAGTGGGCTCTCAGAAACATTTGCTTCTAGTTAGTAAAGTCACTCATGCCATTAGGTGTTTGCCTCCATAAGACAATTCTTTGAAAACATAGTTAGTTGCAGAAAAAAATGTTGAGATATTAATTGGAATAAACAAGATGAAAAGACTACTATAAGCAGAATGCAAAAATGCTACTTATTTGGACTACAACTCTCAGAATATCCCAGCTAGTACAAACACGGGCTAGGAGATTCTCAGATTTCTATTCCTTTGGAATTTCTTGGATTTCTTTTCCAAGGTCTCAGTGTTATCAAAATACAGCAATGCATCAAATAAATATTTGAAAAATTTGAGAAAGATTTCTGGACAGCAGTTGGGAGAATTGTTAGATAATAAAATATACACAAATGGATGGTAACTCCAGATGGAAAAGGAAGACAAAAATATAAAAGGAAAAGGGAAGCTGAATGTAATTAAATAGCAATAAAGTAGAAGCAGAAGTCAGAAAGCAAGAAGTATAGCTAATTATCTCACGTCATCAAAATGGCAAATTTGAGGAAGTTATAATTGATAATTGTAACTTTCCTTTTTTTACATATTTTTACTTTATTAAAGGTTAAGGAGGAAAGCATATGTAATCTAGTGAAATTTATTGAAAGGAATGTACATACATAAGGAAGGATATACCGGGTATGACGAATTGCATATGTATGTATGTGCAAAATATATACGAAATCTGTATATAAGAAATGTATTTATAGAAGCAATGTATAGGTCATGATAACAAAATACACAATAAAAATAAAATTAAGAAAAACCCTTAACTTTCCTAACTTAACTCTAGATGTGAGGTAGGAATTTAGTTATTCAGCCCATATATGTTTCTAAACTATGCTTCCTACATCAAAGCTAATGCTATTTTACATATCCTCTCTTCAGAAGAGACTATCACACTTAAGATACAACGTTCTGCCACTTCACAAGGATGTTCCTCAATGATGATAGGATGCCATATATTGTGGCTGTGGAAACAAAGGTTTCTCTTTGGAATTTCTTGGATTTCTTTTTCAAGGTCTCAGTGTTATCAAAATACAGCAATGCATCAAATAAATGTTTGAAAAATTTGAGAAAGATTTCTGGACAGCAGTTGGGTGAAAACCTATCCCTTATTACAGTACATCCTAGGCCAGTGATGGTGAACCTATGACAAGCGTGTCAGCACTGACACGTGTAGCCATTTCTGATGACATGCAGTCGCTGAGGCGGCCGCATGCCGAGAAGGATGTTTCATTCTCGGCTCCTGCACAGCCAAGTGCAGCAGCCGAGGATGAAACATTTGCGACTAGAGTCTTGGAGTTAGAGTTTAACTCTAAAGACATTTTCAGACACAAAAAAGTTGTCCTGTGGGCTCGGGAGAGGTACGTGCCTGTTTCACGGCAGGTGGCCAGTTTCTGATGACAACGTCCCTCTCGCGTTACCCTCCGTGTTCCTTCCATGTCACATGGAAGGAAAAGGCACCACTTTTTATTCATGAAGAACTTCCATGAGTAAAAAGTGGAGCCTTTTCCTTCCATGAGACATGGAAGGTAAAGCGAGAGGGACGGCGTCATCAGAAACCAGCCCCCTGCTGCAAAACAGGCGCGTACCTCTCCTGAGCCCTCAGGATGACTTTTTTTGTGTCTGAAAATGTCCTAAGACTCTAGTCGCAAATGTTTCATCCTCCCCTATTAGACAATAATTAGTTTTTGGTTTATTAAATACAATTATATATAACACTGATACATTTATGTTATTTAAACTATAAATATCGCGAAATAATGATTTTTCCTCAAAGTGACACACCACCCGAGTTATGCTCAGTTTTTTGGTGAAGTTTGACACACCAAGCTCAAAAGTTTGTCCATCACTGTCCTAGGCCACTGACACACTGCAGAAATAATGCAGTTTGACACCACTTTAACTGCCATGGCTGAATGCTATTGAATTCTGGGATTTGTAGTTTTGGGAGATATGTAGTCTTCTCTGACAGAGGGCTCTGGTGCCACAACAAACTACAAATCCCAATATTTCATAGGGTGGAGCCATGATAGTTAAAGTGGTGTCAAACCGCATTATTTCTGCTGTGTGTCAGCAGCCCTACTCTTTCCTGTCAGACACCCCCCCCACCATTAACATTATTTTGCTGGCATAAATTGTGGCATGGCATTTTTATGCTGGCAAAAGAACCCTTCCCCACCAGACCTACTTTTTCAAACATCAATGAGGCTTCCCTGGCAGTAATGGAGCATGAATGCAGCTCTGTTTACTTCCAGGGTTGAGATCCTGCTGATTCTTGTGAGAAGATGCTAGCATAGGAAATTTTTAAAAAATCAAAGTAAAATAAAGACACAAAAAAATCACATAAGCACAAAAACACACTTTAAAGATCCCAAGAACACTGGGGGGGGTTCATAAAAAGAGCGCCCCCTACCTGGCTGTCATGATCTCAACCGGAAGTGTTCGTCCATTGACATGTGCCCATTCACATGAGCACAATGGTTCGAGGATTCAAATACTGGCAGTGCCGGTGCAAAAACAGAATGGGAAATCTATTGACAGTTTGGCCAATCTATAAAAAAGTACATTTCATTTACATTACATGATTGTAAAAGGACATCATCATCTGATATGTGCTCCCTTTCACGATCATTTGCCATCCTTATGATGCCATATTTACTTAGAGTTTTGGGCCTAGTGTATGCTTGCAACAGAATGAGGGGATAGAACATGAACTGTCAAGGTCACATGATCCTTTTCAGGAATGTATACTCAGGTCCTGTCTACACAGTAAAAAAAAAAACACGTACGCTGTTCAGAAGATCGCTCTTCCGCACACACAGCTGTTCGGATTCATACGTGTCAATTCATAGAAGGGGTGGTAGCAAATCCCCCGTAAACTATGTGGATTCGGCATTTGGGAGGATTAGCAGATCTCGGCATAGAATACGTACAGCCGTTCGAATGGCTGATGGTCTGTACACCCTGTTCGCACACATACGAACAGGCATTGTAATCTGATTGGCTGGCCGAGTAGAGGGGGCAGGGCTAGCAAGGAGGGGAATTGGGAGAGGGTGCCATGTTGGATAAGTGAGCGTCCAGTAAGTCCGTGAATTGTATATATTTATTTTTATTTTTCATTGTAAATAAGGAAAACCAAATGTCCGCAAAGCAGGCACCTTTTTAAATTAAAAAAAAGTGTCGGGAGATTTAAAACCGCTGCTTGGCTTGCTCATCCCATCCAGCTAGGGAAGGGGGCTCATACGGAGTTTAGAGGGGTAAACAATCATGTAGGTGGATTGTATGCATACGAATGACTGCCTATTCGTGTTTTTTAACCCCCAAACAGATTTTTTTAAATCGTATAGACAGACCCTCAGAACCTACAGACCTGTGGTTGTTATTAGACTCCAGTTCTCATGCATCTCAGACAGCAAGTGCAATGGGCAGAGGTGGTGTGCATTTTAATCCAATAAGAAGTGGAAGACCCTAGGTGCCCACCCTTGCTGCAATCTGATAAATATCAGTTTGAAATGAAACTATTTTAAAATGTGCTTTCAACAATATTTCCTTCCACAGAGCTTACATTAAATCACTTCTTACACTTGTTATAATTTATCACTTGTTTTTAAATATATTTTTAGGATATTTTTAAAATAAAAATCTAATCAAATTATTATTTGCCATATAAAACAACTGAATCATTACAATAATATATATTATCTTAACTTCATACCCTTCAGATGTTGGTTCTATTTGTTCTAATGTTTAAGTTACTCAGCATTACAGGAAGTCCCACCTTTCAATGGCTCATTACCTGATGAATCACGCTTTTGAAGCTTGCAAGTTGAGAACAATTTCCATTCATTCAATGAGGAAGCCTTTCTTTCAACAGTTCTTGCCTATGGAGGCTTTCTTGGGACTGATTGTTTGTTCACATGTGTACCACTTGCAAAGTGAGCTGAGAGAGGGGGAAAGACACCAAGTGGAATGACAGATTGTCCAAGCAGCACATGGGTGTGTTTGTGTAGGCACTCCTACATGAGCCCCTGTAATTCCCTCATGTTCCCTACATGGGTTCTGATATTCAATCAGTTCTGGGGTCTGCCACTGCTGCAGTCCCTAACTTGTTGGATAAGTGGGGGCTTCCTGTATTCAATCTCGTCACCATGTATCAATTCTTATCACTTGTTGAGGATATCATGCTGGAAATACTGGCTTTATTTGTACTAATACTGTAGTTTAGAGAGAAGCAAAGAATTGCAGTGATTAATAAAAGTATGGGTTCCTCAATACCATGTGTATCAAATTTAATTTCCCACAACCTCTACTACCACTTCAGCCAAAGAACCTGGCTAGGCAGCTGTAAACTACAGCCTGCATTTCTGTGTACCTTCCTGCTGAACCACTCCTCAAGAAATCACCTGGGAATTGTAGATTGAAATCCTCAAAACTACAGATTGGACAGTCTGAATTTCCCTCTCTGGGAGCTGCCCATCTCAGCTGCATGCAAAAGTTTCCATAATGAATCTCCCACGTCACATCCATTTGCTTTTTGCCCATTACCCATTAGATGACATCCCCTGGATACATCTTTTGGTGGTTAAGTGATTTATTAGCTTTGAGCAAAGAATAGATCTGATTTGTCTGAGCTCATTAATCAGTCTGGTTTTCTGACCAAGATGGTATTTGAGATTTAAACACAGAGATACAATCCAGAGAGCAGTTGGGTGAAAACCTGTCCCTTATTACAGTGTCTCCTACTCTTTCCTAGAGTCTTGGGTCTAGTGCATACTTGCAACAGAATGAGGAGGTATACAATGTGTACTACCTCCAAAGTCACAAGATCCCTTTCAGGCATGTATATTCAAAATATGCATGAGTTCATACACTTGCTCTGAAAGTATGGCTGAATTTCAGCTGGACTCATAGGATATAGGTCAAGGAAGACTCCCAGGGATGTAACATTTTTTTCAGGGGAATGGATAGTGAGTGTTAACAAAAGGGAAGATAGTTCGTGGATAGTTTGGACTCAATTATGAATGCAAGGTTTAGCTTCACAATGCACTGCACTTTTTAAATGTATACTTTAGTTTTTTGTTTTTGTTTTTAAAGAGCTTTCCAGCTGAGGCCTGTATACTTTAATCTCTGCTTCTGCTTCTAATGGTACATTAAGCTTAAATGTGGCAGTTATAGCCTTATTTTGCTGGTTTGTTTAAGCCTTTCATTTAATCAGTGCAGCTGATTGCAGAAATGACACATTTTTCAAATTTCTACAATTATGGGTCAGCACATTTTTTTCATATAAATAGTTAAATGCCAGGTTCCCCAGCAACGCATATGTTCAGCAATGCAAAGTAACTAGCCAGCAGTTATGCCTGATTATCCTAAATAATTATATGGCTTGAACACCAAAATTAGAAATGCCTAATGCAAAATGTGATTATTATTTTATACATAGGAATAAATTGAATTAGGATAGGGAAAGGCTGTATTGATCTGGAGCTAATCTTCCTTCAGTTATGATCTTAGCTGTCCTAGTCTAGTATCCAAGTAATATGATTTGGAGAAACTAACAGCTAGGGCATCCTTGTATCAAAACAGCCAGGCAGTGAGCTAGTCTCCTGGCAGAAGGAGATGTATTGACTTTCTGATGCCAAGACAGAATACAAGGCAACAGCAGATGTCTGCACAGTGGAGAATGGTGTGATGTAACAGCCATTTTTTAATGCTGCTAAATCTTAATATTAAGACTTGATGACAATATATAATCCAAACATACTTCAAAATTTGGAAGTGGAGCAGTGCTTCATAAGGCACTGGCATGTGGAAAAGTACAGCTAAACAGCAGATAAAGTTCTTAGTGCTTAAAAGAGCATTAAAGTTCTAGAGGAATCAGGCACCAGCCAGCAAGTTAAAAGTTAAGTGTGGCACTTCCTCTTCAGAAGATATGACAGGTGTCAAAATATGAAACCAGTGAATGTATGAATATTATTAGCAAACACTTCTTAAGACTGGGGAAAGATCTGGCTGTATAGAGCTCAAGAATATGTTTCACATCTCAGATTTTAAAGAAGGAAGGAAGGAAGGAAGGAAGGAAGGAAGGAAGGAAGGAAGGAAGGAAAATTGATATCCTTCACATTTCAAGAATTTCAGTATATATATATATATATATATATATATATATTTATATCTTCCAACGCACCAAGTTCACCCAACCTGTATATCAGGTTTTCAAATTACATAGTGTTGGATCAATTGATCAATGATTACCTTTTTATTTCCTTACCTTGAACTTCTTGAATGTCTGTGATTTCATCACAGCAGGCAGTCCCTCCAAACTGCAGCTGGATACTCACTGCAGATCAAAATTATTTCAGACTGCCATTATGTCCATAACTTCTGTGACCAGTTTATTCTCTGGTGCCAACCCTGTGGTGACGAGCCTCCCTTAATTTAGCTAGGCTAAATTGGATAGCAGGCATGCAGTTTGTCACTGGAGCCAAACTCCAAGCCATACCAGCTAGAGAGTATCATACACAACTCAAAATCACCTCTGTACCACAATGACGTGGCAGAGTAGGGCTTTGTGAAGATTGATTGATTGATAATCTGCATTCTGCAATTTATGAATCATCTTTTTGCCCAAAGTAATGCACAACGTTAAAAATGATCTCATAAAAAACAATCAAATTAGAAACAGTACAAAATGCCTTTAACCAGAGGGCACAATAAACCTATCAAAAGCAAACCTAATAAAAACAGTCTTCATGACCTGCCTCAAACTAGGCCAATCTTAGGTGTTCCATGATCAGGATTGTACCTTAAAGAAGGTGTTTATTGTTTTATTTATTGTTTTATAATTGGATTATTGCCACAGAAAAATCCTGTCCCATGTCTCTGTAGACCATCTTCTCTTTGTGCTAGGACCTCTAAAAAAAGTTGCATGTGATACATTTTATAGGTAACAATACTTAGAATTGGGCCCACAAAAAATAAAAAACACCTTGAGAGCCAATGTAGTTTGTGCAAGACCAATGTTATTTGCTCTACAAATCAGACACTTCAAAACTATGTGGCTGCTGCCTTGTACAAAAGCTGCAGATTCTATACATTCATATGCATAATATTCATGCATGCACAGAGTGCATAGCAGGAATGGATGTGGCAGGTAATTATACATTGGATCTTTGTATACAGATCCACTGATCAAAGCCACCTAACCCTCCAGGAACAATGTTTAATGTAGAAACATCACAAGCAGACACTGGAGAGCATCCAATGGAACCCACAGAAGAGACATGTCTCAAGAAGCTAAAAAGGTGATTGTTTTATTAGTTGAAAAGCCTGACACATTTTGGCATATGTGTACTCTTCATGCCTTCTTCAAGAGACTATTTAAAATCACACTTCAGGAATTTCTGAATGTGGAACTTTCAAACCATCTATTGGATGGGTGAAAACCTTCTCCAGTAAATGGGAGTTCATTCTTACCGAGAACAAGCTATATCCCTAAACCTGGTCTAGCTTGCCTACAAACAAAATCCATGACTTGTCAAGGTTGAATTTCAGTGTTTTAGCACATATCCAGTGTATGGAGATTATTAGATTTGGCTGACGTGGCACTGGAATAATGACAGCAGAATGCAGTATGGCACAACGTTGTCCTTTTGCATTCCACTGTCATCATTCTGGCATTTCTTTTTATCGACAGGCCAAGCTGTGAATAGATCACCCATCCTGTTTCGGTGCTGGCATTGTTGGTGTGTGAAACCTTGGGCCATTTAACTCACATGAATGCAACATCAATGGCTAGTCTGGTGCAAACACTTCTGAGTCAGATCACGCCATCCAAGTAAGTGATGCACTTTTTAAAACCTTCCCTGGTTTACTTGGAAGTTTTAAAGTGTGTATGTGCTTTTTGTAAATTTTTGTGTTTGATTTTTGATTTTATTTTTGAATTTCCCACATGATGAAGTCTCACAGGATTTCAAAGGAGGAAGTAAACAGGGCTCCGTTCACTTCCTCTTCATTGCAACGGAAGCCGTCTTCCGGGATTAGAGATAAGTGCAATGGAGGGCGTTCTATTGCTGACATAAAAATTAATTTATTTATTTTTGGCTATATTTTTATTGTTGTTTTAATTACATATAATGTAACACATTATATGTTACATTAATATGTAACAGTTAACAATTAACAATAAACAGTTAACAATAAACAACAACTTCCTTTCTTTGTAATACACTTCTTCATTCCCTTTCTCTTTTCTCTTAAGTTCAGATAACTATTTCCATCTATTTCATAACTGGCCTCTGATCATTCTATCTTTACTTTGACTCAATTTTTGTTCTTTTACTTATTTCCAATAATCACCTTATTAGTATCTATTTTAACTGACACATCCAGATTGATATTCTTATTCCATCATTTACTTATCATACATCATACATTTTAATTCTTCAAAAGCTTATTATTGCTTCTTTTCCCCATCTCTCCTTCCAAATTAGTAATGAGCACCTCCATTCATCCCTAAATTCCTCCACTGTATTATCTTTTAAGAGAAGAGTTAATTTATCCAGCACTGACATCTCACATAATTTAATTAACCATTCTTCTTCTTTCGGAACATCTGACATCTTCCAGTACCTCACATATAAGATTCTACCTGTAGTCACCATATACAATATTATTCTCCAATATAATTTTTCTATTTGCTTTTCCAGACCATTCAACAGATTTAATAAATATAACTCAGCCTGCATCGGTATTTTTGTCTCTAGGGCCTTTTCTATCAACTGGTGTATTCCCCCTCAGTAATTTTTTGCTTTGGGACACTGCCACCATATATGAAAAAATGTACCCACTTCTTTTCCACATTTCCAACATAATTCATTCTTAATCTTGTACATTTTTGCAATTTTATATGGGGTCAAATGCCACCTATATAGCATCTTATAATAATTTCCCCTTAGATCATAACTTCTAGTAAACTTTATATTTATTTTCCAGGTTTTCTCCCATTGCTCCAATGTAGGTGACTGTCCTAGATCTGCTGCCCATTTAATCATGTTATCCTTTATTATCTCATCTTCCATTTATAATTCAATTAGCATTTTATACAATTTCGAAATTAATTTTTCCTTCCCTTTTAATAATACTAGATCGAATTCTGTTAATGTTCTCTCAATACCCTCCAATTTAGTATCCTGAAAAATTAAAATTTTTCTTTTAATTATCTATAAAGAAACCAATGGCAAACCAGTTCTTCTTCTTCTAACTCTTCTCTTGTTTTTATAACCCATTGATCTCCTTTTAACTTCAAGATGTCTGTCTATTCTGTCGGGCATGTTTTGATCAAGATTTCCTGCGTGGCAGGGGGTTGGACTGGATGGCCCTCGTGGTCTCTTCCAACTCTACAATTCTATGATTCTATGATTCTATGTCCTTATACATTAACCATTTATTTTTACATAAATTTTAATTCCTATGGAAGCCTTCATGTGTTGACACCCACAACAGAATTTTCTTAGAGATCTTATTTCTACATTTCTTGCTGGCATAAAAATTGATTTTTTAATGTCAGCAAATGAACTTTAAAACGGATTGTCTAATAAAGTCCTATCACACTGAATCCATGACCAGACAATGATAAATGACTTTCTTGACATCAGTTTAAAAAGAGAGGCAGAACTAGATATCATCAACATAACCCCAACCCCCCTCCATCAGGTGCAGCCGTTTGGTAGGGGGATTGGCATTTGATGGCAGAGACTAGTTCCGGGAACATCCGGCGTGATTGCTGATGTCATGAAGGCGGAGGGGTGGAACTGGTGGCCTATTTAAGGCCACTCCACCCTTCCCATCTCCCTTCTTACTTTTGTCAACCCACCCTCCCTCCACAGACATAGTATGATAATGGTTACTTCAGGGCCAGGTACGAATTTTTCCCCCTTTTCCCAGGGTGGTTTTCGCCTACCCAATTCTTTGGTAGGTGGCAAATGGGAAAATTGGACAGGACAGTGTCTAAATAGGTAAATTCCAATATGGCCGTAAATTGGGGGAGGCGTAGATCTCAGTGTCCACCTTGGCACCTATTTGGGTGAAGGGAGGGTCTCTGGAATGACCAGTAAAGTTGTGGGACTTAGCAGAATTGAAGGAGACCCACCTTGGGGCTCTCCCAAGGGATAATTCCCCCACCTTAATCCATGGGGCTTGGGTGGGGGACTTTGGGGTTTGTCTTCCAGATGCAGGCTGGCTTGAGAGCAACCCCAGCACTGGGGATCCTTTTGAGTGCTCAGGTGTTCACCCAGGTAAGCTGGGGAGTAAGGTCTCGGATAGACCTATGGCCTCAGCTGCTCCCTCACTAGGTTGCTTCCCCCCACACACACTGAAGATCTTGGAGGGATTTAAATTGGTAGGATTAAATAAAGACCCTTTCATTCACCTCATGTCTTGTGCCTGCTCTCTTTGTTTCCCTGAGTTGGTCAGCAATAATGAGATCCAGTCTCTGAACTCTGGGTGGCCAATGGATTCAAGTATGCATTAAAGGAAGCAAGGTAGAGACCCTAGGAATCCTATATGCTAATGGCTAAAGGGCTAAGTAATACATTTCACTTTCATGGAAATGTTGACCTAATTAGGACCAGAACCACCACAAATGACACCCCCAGTTAGATTGCCAATTATTTTAAATATATCTGAGTTATAGATTTTTTTCAAACATATTTCTAGCAAAGTTGTAATAAAATGTCTAACAAAACTGTAAAATAAAGAATAGGTGACATTTTCAGAAGTATTTTTTAAAAACACAAATGAAAAGGGAGTCTCCCATTTCTTAAAATATTGTGGATCCCTCACCCCTAATTTGAATACCATCCCAAATTCCATTATAAGGCCAAGATCAGCAATCACATGCATCCATTCACCTAAAGAAGGGCTGTTAAAGTTTCTCCAGTTCCTTGCAAGAATTTTTAGCTGCACTTAAATTATCTGAAAGATATTTGAAAATAATTTGCAACCCAGCATAAGGTGATGTCTTTGCCTGTATTCATTTTATGATTTGTTTGTTATGCTACAATGAGCTCCATTAATGATATTTATTCGTATCACTGATATATGGACAGAAGAAAAACATTTGCCAAATAATGAATGGACAAGGTCTGGAAGGTTTTCATCAGTGTGAATGGGCTCCTGCTGACCTGGGTCATGATGCAATTGCTGGAGAATAAGCCAGTGCCCATTCAAGTGAATAAAGAGTGTGGGTTTTTTATTTGTTCTTTGAACCCCATTCCACTTCTGCTATGATCATGTTAGATTGACCTGGGTTATAATAACTTACAAAACTTCATGTTAAGTTTTCTGGAGTTGGTACAAAGAGACAATTATAAAGGTAGGCTACCTATTTTGGCCATACTAAAGCACAATTGGCTGGATCTACTTGCAAACTCATCTTATTCAAGGTTTACTTTTATTATTTTGAGCATAAGGCTCCTTTTTTCTTTCCTCTTTTTTTTTTTTTGCAGATTTGATTTTGTATGTGTGTGTGCACGCATGTGTGTGTGCATGTGTGTGTGTGTGTGTGTGTGTGTGTGTGTGTGTATATATATATATATATATGCAAATCCACCCATGAAACAATATAGTTATAGATTGAGAATTCCTAATCCAGAAACCTGAAATGCTCCAAAATCCAAAATTATCCACAAGGGTGGCTGAGATAGTGACAACTTTGCTTTCTAATGGTTCAGTGTACACAAACTTTGTTTCATACACATGATTAAAAGTATTGTGTATAAAATTACATTCAGGCTATGTGTACAAGGTGTATATGAAACATAAATGAATTTTGTGTTTAGACTTGGGTCCCATTGAGAATATCTCATTATGTACAGGTTGCCCTCCATATCCATGGGGGATACCATCCAAGACACACACACACATATGGTTATCTGAAACAGTGGATAATAGGTAACCCTATTATTTCAATGAGATGAATGCTGGAAGTTGACCATAGAATCGCATTGGAAGACCTAGAAATGCCTAGAGAGAATATATTTTTTCTAACACGAGTAAGCGATACCATGGATACCAAATATGTGGATACAGAGGTTTACCTGTATATGCAAGTATTCCAAAAATATAAATAAATACATAAATAAATATCCAAAATCGAAAAATCTTCTGCTTCCAAGCATTTCGGATAAGAGATACGCAACCTGTAATTGAATTATTTTCCTTGAGTTGTAGGCCACAACTACTCCATCAGATCTTGTCCAAGCTACCTAAAAAGCCCCATAAATACAAAATAGTGATTTTGCAAAAATATTCTTTACCCATTATCTTTTGCTATAAGGAAATGTATCTAATAAACAACCAATCAGAATTCTCACCCACTATGTTGCCCAAATCCGTAGGTAGAAAATGTGGCACCTTTCTCCATAACGTGATAGATTAAGAAGTTGGGAAGGCCAAGGCGTATGATTATCAAGATATTTAAATTTAAATATTTTTTTTAAAAAAATCCCGCACACTTATTCATTTTGTTGAGAATCCAACTATTCATAGAGGAGCTTACCTTTTTGTTCCATTTTTTCCAGACTGTTTTGATTTTGATGTTTAAAAGAAAAGATAAAAAAGAAATTATTAAAGATGGTCTTTCCTTACAATGAGTACAATGCATAGCAGTTCTAATTTACTGTAAGTACTATAATCCTGTAGACCTAAATACCCTAAAGGCACCATATCCCCAGGGCCAGTTTAAGATTTTTTTTGGGGGGGGTTGCAACACATTATTTTGGGAGCCCCATATGTTTGTCTCAGGTCAGTGTAACCTAACCTAACCTAACCTAACCTAACCTATTCACAGTACAGGATATTTCATAGAATCATAGAATCATAGAATTGCAGAGTTGATTACTAATATTTTTGCAGGAGGAGGGTTATGACAGGGGCCCCTCTGATCAATCATCAGAGGAAAAAACTACCAAAACCACCTCTGAGTATTCCTTGCTTAAGAAAACCCTATGAAATTCATGGGGTCACCATAAATCAACAGGTGACTTGAAGGCACATGGACACAACACATACACTGTAATACCGTTAAGTTCTATCAGTATTTCAAAGAAGCATAAATGCTGAGTTTTTGGAAATATTCAAACTTATTTAGGATTAATTGATTACCTAATCAGGCAGTCAGTAAAAGGTCAGATCATTAAATCAACTAAAATTAACAAATTGAACAAGAGCCTTGTGAAAAGCACATTTATGAAAATGTTCAAAGCTACTGAAGAAATATAGTACCAAGTGAGGGGATCTCTACTTTGCTAGATGTATTTTCCTTGCATTTGAAATCACAAGGGAATAAAGATCTATTGATAAAAATTTGGGGAAGAATTTCATCAAAATTGTTCCTAATCTGTCTGATTTCAAGGTAACCAACATTTGCCATCTCTCCATCCTGAATCGATGGGCTGAAGATTTTCAAAGTCTCTTTAGCGCCAACCGAGTAGTCCAAGGCTCAGCTATCCAACATATGATACAAAAACCAATGAAAAATGAATTGGACATAGATTCCACTTTGGAAGAGACCCTTAAGCAGCATACAGCAGATGAAAAACGGCAAGGCAGCTGGGATTGATGGAATCCCACCTGAAGTCTGGAAACACGGAGGTCATGCACTCCATGAAAAATTCCACGAATTCCTTGTGAATTGCTGGGAAAAAGGGGAACTGCCATCAGACCTCCGAGATGTAGTCATCATCACCCTGTACAAGAAAAAAGGAGCAAAATCCAACTGCTCAAACTATTGAGGCATAACACTGCTCTCTATTGCTGGAAAAATCCTTGCAAGGATACTCCTGAACAGATTAGTTCCTGCTATTGCAGAAGAACTTCTCCCTGAAAGCCAATGTGGCTTCAGAGCCAATAGGAGTACTACAGACATGGTATTTGCCCTTAGGCAACTGCAAGAAACATGTAGTGAGCAGAACAAGGGTCTCTATGTAACATTTGTCGACCTCACCAAAGCCTTCGATGGTGTAAGTAGAAAAGGTCGATGGCAGATCCTGGGAAGATTAGGATGTCCCCCCAAATTCCTTAAAATGATTATCTTGCTACACGAGGGACAGCGTGGTCAAGTCAGATATGGCGATGCTCTTTCAGAGCCCTTTCTAATAGTGAAGCAAGGTTGTGTTCTTGCACCAACTTTATTTACAATCTTCTTTAGCATGGTGCTCCAAAGGGCTATGGCAAAGCTTGAAGAAGATGACGGCATCTATATACGTTACTGTACTGATGGTAGCTTGTTTAACTTAAGCCGTCTGAGGGATCACACTAAGATTCTAAACTATCTATTCCGTGAGCTGCTCTTCACCGATGATGCTGCCCTTGTTGCCCACACAGAAGCAGCTTTGCAGCGCCTAACATCCTGCTTTGCAATAGCTGCAGAGCTGTTTGGGCTGGAAGTCCACCTGAAGAAAACAGAAGTTCTTTACCAGCCTGCACCACAGGACGAACACCACCATCCCCACATTGCCGTCGGCAAATTTGTGCTCAAGTCCGTTCAGCAGTTCACCTACCTCGGAAGCATCATCTCCTCAGATGCCAAGATTGACAAAGAGATCGATCACAGATTAGCAAAGGCATATAGTGCATTTGAAAGACTTCACAAAAGAGTCTGGAGCAATAAACACCTGAGGCAAAGCACAAAAATCAGTGTGTATAGAGCCATTGTACTGTCTATCCTCCTTTATGGATCTGAAACATGGGCCACCTATCGCCACCACCTACGACTCCTCGAGCGCTTTCATCAGCGCTGTCTATGCACAATCCTAAATATACACTGGACTGACTATGTGACGAATGTTGCTGTCCTTGAGCAAGCAGGGATCACCAGTATTGAGGCCATGATATTGAGAATGCAGCTGCGCTGGGCAGGGCACGTTTCTAGGATGGAGGACCATCGCCTCCCAAAAATACTACTCTACGGTGAACTCGCCATGGGTCAGCGTAAGAGGGGCGCTCCAATAAAGTGATACAAAGACTCCCTGAAACAACATCTCAGGCTCGGCCAAATTGATCACCAACAGTGGTCCGCCCTGGCCTCACATCGGGAGGCATGGAGATGCACTATCCACAATGCTGCAGCCTTATTTGAGAACTCACGCTGAACAAGTCTTGAAGAGAAACGACAACGCAGAAAGAATCACAACCCAAAAACATCACTCAAGGAGACCTTCTGCTGTGCTTTTTGCAACCAGACTTGTTTATCTCGGATTGGCCTTTTTAGTCATCAGAGCGCTTGCAGAAAGCGCGGGATGTGTTCTTCCTGAATCTTCATTTGTGAAGAAAAACCAGAGAGAGAGAGGTTTATTATCATTTATGTAGTGATGATTTGGACTCTATTGAAGGTAATTCACCTTGATTATCCTGCTTTAGCCTGATTAAGAGACTAAAAACAAATTTAGGATAGTACCTCTTAATTAATCATTGCGATTATTCAGTAGGTTCCCCATTATTATGAAAACACCTTTCTCAGTGGCTAAACATTTATGAGTCTACCTCTCAAATCACAAGAAAAGTAACTTGCATCATCTCAAGAAATGTCCTAAGACTTGAATATTTTCAATAGTCCAGTCTTCTGACATGTCGACAGTTAATTTCACTTTTTACTTCCACTTAATATCCATGTTGGAGTTGAAACATTTTATATAAGGAGGCTTTACAAGTGGTTTAAACAGTGTATGATTATTTGTATCAGTTCATTTATTTAAAATCCATTAACACCTCAAGCCCAAACCTTCAGTAAACATGTAAAAGGAAAATGACATTCCATCTACAAGCTATGCTGATACCTAGCTGTACCTCAACTACATATTTGTTCGTAGTGCAAAAGCTGATCTATGTAGGTATATGAGCAAGAAACATAGTGTGGGTGGTAACCAGGGTTCTCACTCACATGGAGGACTTTTACACCCATGTGCTTCTTGGCCCCTTTTCACATTACTGCTAATTCTGCACATACCAGGGTTATTGTTATCTGCTCTGATACCACCTTCCTGTCCAATCATTCATCAATTGGCTATATTTCATTGGCTTATTTATTGGCATTCCACATGGTTGGCAGTAGACCAGGGCTTCCCAAATGCAAGGACTCAAAATGTGCTCAGAAAACCTAAGGAAGAGGTCATCCCAAATTCCTAAAAGACATACCTGGGTTGTAATTATGCTGCCCCCCCCCTTGGGCTGGTAGGGTGGAAATGGACTAATTCTCCTGGATGTATCTGGAAGTGAGTCATTCACTAATTCAAAGTGCCCGGACATACTTTGCTCTGCAAAACCAGTTTTCCCTCACACATTTCCTAAAACAGCCATCCATCTTAATGTCTCAACCATTAGTGATCATTAACATAGCTGGAGTTTCCATTTTCTAACTATGGGAAACTCCAGAAAACATTGTATTCCATGCATAACACCACTTCAGGAGGAATATCTAGTATAAATATCACCCCAAAACACAGTCAAAGTGTGCACAGCTTCCTTCATTTTGTCACTCTGTCAATGTCACCGTGCGCACAGCCTTCATTCCTCCCGTTACTCTGTCCATCACCTGAGTGGCCCTCAGAATACCCTCTGAGTATCTTCTGCTGCATGAATCTATGCTCTCTGGATAGGTACAGTATAGCCCATAATCCCAACTTCTACTACTCTATCCCAATACCTCCTACTTTCTTTGATAGTCTTGTGTGAGTGCTTAAAGCCTGAGTGTTGGTGTTAATGTTTTTGAGATTATTTTTCAATTTTAAAAAATTATTTCCTGGCTGTGAGTCTCATCAGTCAGTACCAGTATACACAGGTCAGAAGATCCTGTCATTACCCAGCATGTCGCTGCCATATTGAGCTAATTAAAATTCCCCATATTAATATCTGATGCTAGCGGGGTTCCCGCGAACCCCCAGTAATTTAGGTAACAGTATGTCCAGCAGGTTTGTGAGTAAATTGCTAGCAGATACAGTTCCACTGTTCATATCTGGAGGGGAACATGAGTTCTCAACACATAATATTTGGAAGGAAAGTCTTCCACATTTTCTATATTAGTTATCCATAGTGTTATCAATGTTCATTAAATTTTACAGTACAAAAGAGGACAAGTTTCTGCCCCAATGAGCTTGCAATCTATAATTTGACAGAGAGGGAGTAACAAAAAAAGAGTGGCAATGGGAGTACCATAAGTCAGTGGCTTATAAAACTCAAATGTTTTTGTTGTTTTTCAGTATCTAAAATGTAATTAAACAAAAAGGTTGTTGATAGATAGATAGATAGATAGATAGATAGATAGATAGATAGATACTACCAATGCCTTTTTGTCACACAGGCTAATAATTGTAACTAATTCCTTTCTGAAAAATAACTGTAATATGTGGAACTCATTGGCCAAAGATTAGTGTCTCCCCTGTGACTTGAAGAGGTTTCTCTGTAAACAAGTGCTTGATTCTGTTGTTGCCTGAATTCATTTATTGATTTCTACTTTGATTCATTTGTGCTTTTGTCTTCCTGCTGCTTTTAGTGTGATCTTTTACTGGTGAATAATTCTTATCTTTAAGTTAGAGTTTATATTTTCTTAGCCACTTTGTGTGAGTCCTTTCTGGAGATGAAAAGCAAGGAAAATAATATATATAATTCATTATCCAGACACGAAGGGCCCAATCCATTCCTTCACTACAGGAATTAATTAAAGATTAAAGCAGGTATTTTAAAAAAAAATGGTAAAGGGCCCTAACCCATCCCCCCCCATCTTAGCCCCATCTCTGCCCCAGGAGTGGTGAGGAATGGTCAACACAGGGGTAAGATGGAGTATATTGTCTGTGTAGATAAGCCCTAAGTCTAGGCAAAACTGATCTTATCTTCTATTCTTGCAAACTCCTTGAAGATGAACTTGGTTCCCAGGCAAAAATGCATAGCCAACCACATCATCCAAATACATTTTGTTTTATTTAATTTCATATTTTAATAGTATATTTTTTTCACCTTTCATCTGTCCATAGATATTTTTTTAACCCTTCCCCCCTATAATTTCCCAAGGAGAGATTTACATTGAAACCTATATTTCACTCCTTTGAAGCTTGCCCAGCATTTAAATTCTGACTATCTTCTCCTCCCCTCTGTCAACATTTGTTGAATGTATTCTCCAAAATGTTCTCATTGCTATTCTTTTACCTTTGATGTTACCTTTGTCACATCTTTGGGTGATGTGGCATGGCAGGAAGCTGGACCTGAGACCTCTCCAGTCCTGGGTAAAAGGGGTCCCCATAAGGGTCTGTGGAGTGCTGACAATAGGGAGTCAGGTTCAGCATGGAAGCCTGAAGTCTTGGTTGCACACCCAGGTGGCATGGAATTATACAATTAATGTGTGCCCACATGGATTCAAGAGCTGCCACTCTTTGGTTATCCCTAGCAGGTGGATTGGACAGCTGGCTGACCAGATAACAGGTGGGTTGCCCAGTCCCTGGATCTGTGCTACATGCCAAGCCAACTGTAAAACAGCTGTACAGTACAACCCCCATACCAGCATGACCCTCAGATTCACTTACCCACATCCAAAAAATTGGTCCTCCAGGATAATTCTATGATATACCTCAGCTGGAAGTTGACCATAGAGTCATGCTGGGGGACCTAGAAGATGCCTAGAGAGGTGTTCTCTCTAGGCATCTTCTAGGTACTCCACTATGACTCTATGGTATGCTTGGGCTGGAAGTCATTCATTTTAATAGGGTTCGCTATTATCTGCAGTTTCTGGTATGCACTGTAAGTCTGGGAACATACCCCCTCTGGATACAAGGCTCATACTATAATCAAGAAAAGCTGTGGCCTCTTCTTTTTCAAACCAAGATGCCTTCAGGTGTGTTTGTACAATACTTCCACCCGAGCCCTTCTCTCACTGCTAGCCCTGCTAGCAGCCAGACAATAAAAATCTTATATTTTAAAATATTCTGCATTTTCCCAGCTTCTATTAAAGCTATCATTGAAAATATGTTTGCTGAAAGTCTTGGGTTGCAGACAGAGAGTTAAGCCAGCTTAAAGAGATATTAAGGAGATGTCACAGAGGAAACAGCAGCGATAAGCCTTCTGTGCCAATATGGTAATAAATCACAGAGAAGAAATAAAAACAGGTGGGTAGGGGCTGAGGGAATCATCCTCGCAAAATTTATTTTAACAGGGGGAAGTGAAAGGAAGAGATAAAAAACATTTGTCAGCTAGTATGTAACACAGTTATGAGAAAACCTATAAGCTCTTAAAATGTGGAAAGTGTCATCTTCCTTTAAAAGGAGGAATCGTCGTTTTTCTCGGGATAGCAGTATATACTGTATCTCTTCAGCCCTAGCCACATAACCAATGATGAGAAATGACAAATTCTACAATTCCAAATTCCAAAACATCTAAACATAAGTGTGAGAAGGGGTGTTTTTGCGAGAACAATGTCTGAGAGATGCAAAATGGCATTTTTTTTCCTGGTGATGGATGATTACATTTTGCTTGGTGATAAAACCTTTTTAATATTAGTTTCCAATGTATGTTTTCTGAAGGGACTGTGCTCAGGACTGTGGATCTTGGAAAACTGGTTAAAATTAGTTTCCAAAATATGTAGCCAAAGACTGCTGGTTTGGGGGGATCTTTTAGGATCCTTCCCTTGGAAGTTCACATTTTGGTTTACAAAACATAATTTTTCATGTCCTGTGACATAAAGGAACATATGCAGGCAATATTCCAACCAATTTTCCAGCCCCCAAAGTCCCAGGCACATTTCTTTAGGGAAAATGATAGGGACCTACCTGATTATTGTTTGGTCTGTTTCCAGAACTCTTTATGAAATTTTCAGTTTAAAAATATGTTCAAACCCACTTTTCTTTTGGAGGTCGTTTTATTTTTTGCTAAGTGGTTCAGTAAATGAGCTGTATGAATCAGATTATTTCTGACCCATGCCACTTTCCTTTGTGTTCACTTATTATTGTTCCATCTCATTTCTAAATTATACAAAATCCCAGATATCAGGGTTTTTTTTTTTAAAAAAAAAGATCTAACGCACACAACCTATGTAAACATGTATGCAATTCTAAATATATTTCTTTCTAAAATATGTACAGGTTAACTCCAGTATCCACGGGGGATACTTTCCAAGATCCCCCATGGATACCTGAAACCATGGATAGTAGGGGGACCCTATTATTTTCAATGAGATGATCACTGGAAGTTGACTATAGAATTGCGTTGGAGGACCGAGAAATGCCTAGACAGAACATTGTTTTTGTCATGGCTAAGTGAAACTGTGGATACTGAATCTGTGGATATGGGGGTCAACCTGTACTTTGATTTTTATCAATCTGCTATCTGTGTTTGAACACTGGGGAACTGCAACTTTTGGTGGATAACAAGGCTCCAGTCTACACATGTGTTTAGGAAAAATTTGCAAAGATTGAATTCCTGCAGATTAGAGATATAATTTGCTACTAAGTTTATTTTCTAAGGTAGCAATGAACAAGTTCAATAATTTTCTTCCTGCTGTGAGATAGTCTTTGAAAATCATGCAGTTTTGAAAGACTATCCACAATTTGGGACTTATTCTGCATGTGGTAGTTTTTCATAGAAAACAACATTTGCATGCGGTTGTTTTTCATAGAAAACATTTTCTACATAGGAAACACAGCATTTTATGCATAGAAAGTAAGATTTCAACACAGAAAGATTAATTCCTTCGCAGAAAATGCTGTTTTATGAACAGAAACTGCTGTTTTCTATGCAAATCAAACATTTGCAAATTTCACACAGAATAAACCACCAATTATAGCATTTTTTACACAGAAAACAAATTTTTCTGTGCATAAATTAATATTTCTGCAATGAAATTTTATTTTTCATGCAGAAAATACTGTTCTCTGCATAGGAAATGTTGTTTTCTACAGAAAACAATCACATGTGAATTTTGCACAAAATGGAGTTTCAGGAGTCCCTGAACTGCAATCAGTCTTACCGGTCCAGGATTCTTCTCAGCAAAGTTTCTCAACACTAGAAAAATATGATTTTTGACCTTTATTTGGAATATTTTTGAATTCTCTTTCCATCCCTATTAAAAATATGAATTTCTGGAAATTTGCCAAGATTGAAATCATCAAGCACAGCCTATCTCTTCTCTATTTTCAGTATTATGGTGAGTCAATTAAGTTAACTGGATGTAAATAGTTGGAAAAAAAATGAAAAAGTGTCAGGAATCCCTGAAGATTAGAATCCTAGATGGAGGAAAATCTTCACAGTTTAGGACTTTTTCTGTGTGGAATATGCATGTGCTTATTTGTGAAGAAACTAACATTTATGTGCAGAAAACTTTTTCACAGAGAAGTGTTGCTTTTTGTGAATAAAATGCTGTTTTCTGTGAAAAATAACCCCACATGTACTTTTACCTACATGAATGACATTTATGAAGATTTTCATCTCTACTGGGATGACTGATATGTACTTAAGTACTCTAACTCTCCCTCAAGTTTTATAACTTTGATGCATTTTATCAAACATGTTCATGAGTCAATAGAACAATCTCATATATGTCTACTTAGAAGTAAATCTTATTGCATTCAGTGGGATGTATTCCAGGTAAATAGTTATAGGATTGCAACCCTAATGTTATTTTATAACCTGTGGATGATTGGTACTGATATTCCCCCCCTGAAATTTGTACCTCACTTCGTACTGCACAATGATGCAGAACATTTCATTACTATTCATTATGATGAAAAACAATTTCATTTTAAAGCAGACGTGGGTAACGAGTAGTCCATAGTCATCCTGCACCTACTCAAGGCTGTTTTTGAAGCACCCATCCCCCCTAATTCCCCCCATTTTTTCCAAAACACTTTGGACAATAAATGCCCCATGCACTCTGGATCACCCTAAGGCATGTGGGGGGTACTTCCCCCCCGCATTAAAAAGATACTTTTTCAGGGTGTGTGGCAGTGGTAGGGCCCTCAGTGATTCATTGGAAAGTGACTGTAATTCCCTCAAAATCCTTAGCAGTTGTCCTCCCTTTGTTTTAAAGTGAAAATTAAGACACAGTATATATTACTCCCTACTTCAAGAAAAATCCTATGGTGCAACTGGTACAACATTTACAAGCATGAACCATTAAAGCAGAACAGAGCAGAACATCAATGAGATCCTCAACTCCTTACTATCTTCCACAGCCAACTTTATTATTTATTCCCATATGGGAAGGTTAAAGTGCACACAGCTCTCTTGTCTAAACATTTCTGCATTTCTTTTCAAATACTACAAGGACTCAGTCACTGTGTCAACTCACCAAAGCTTTTCACAATGTTGGGAGTGAGGAAGAAAAGGAGGAAGAAACAGGAAGTTTACCACTACATCTTACCTTGCTTACTTTTTATGGCTTCTTATTAGATTTTAACTATTAGTCATTTCTGACTGGAGATAATGAAGCCTGTTCTTTATTTGCCTCAGGACAAGCAGACACAGACAGTTATCCAAAATATTAAGTGCTATTCTGTTTTATGTGTATGTGTTTTTCTAATGCAATAAAATAAGCTCAATTTAAAGTGAAATCTTGTGCACATCTATTCAGAAGTAAGTCTAATTGAATTCTGGGGAACTTACTGACTGGTATGGGATCAGGCCTCTCTGCACAAATTGTTCAATCTAAAATCCAGCCCCAGTAGTTTATTATTAAGTATGAATTTCTTAAATACATCAAAATGTATATGTATCAAATCATTTCATTTGAATTTCTAACATTTTCCAGATCCTATAGGGCTTTCATAGTAGGAAACAAGGCCATAATTCAGGTTGGGATATCTGCATGCATACGTGTCCCTTATGCATGTGGATCTGATTTTTTGAGGGATCAAAGCCCATCTCCTGAGTTACTTTAAAGCCCTGATGTCACCTCATACAGGCATTCCATGCTTTGGCATGAGCAGGCAGGATCAAAAAGTGTCTTTCAATTATCCTCCCCAAGCCACAATGATTATAGAAGTGCTGAGACCTCCAGAGGACCCCCACAGATCTCATTGCTGACATCATCATTGTGCATCTGGCTAACGGGTATCCTGCCTTCTCAATGTTGAAGCATGGGGTACCTGTATGAAGCAACTTTGGGGATTTAAAGTTAGTTGAAGGGGGTTGTGTAGGGATCAGTGTAGCGACTCAAGTGTCATACTAAGAATGATAATCTTCTAAAGAAGGGGTGAGGAATCTTGGGCCCTGTGACGAATGTGGCCTTCTTGGAGTCTCAATCAGGCCTTCTGGCTTTCCAAGATGATTGTATACCTTTACCCATATTACCATTCTCTGTCAGTTTCCTTCTTTCCCAGAGTTTCAAGCTTCTTTTTCCTGGCTGGTTCCCCATTTTTTCATGTATTTTTTTCTGCCTGCCCTCTAAAAGGTTTAAATGCTTTCCTAAGGCTTAGGGCTTCTCTAGATGGGCAATTTACCTGTCTCATCCATACCTCAGAGCCATGTAGTCCTGGCAAAGTGGGTCATTTGCCCTGTTCTGCCCGTGGGTCCTCACCACCCCTGGGGCAGATGGGTCTCAAGTGGGGGGAAGGTGGGATAGGACCCAGTCCACCATTATAAGATAATACCTGTTTAGTCCATTCCACCAGGAGTAAACAGATCAGGCTCAATGAGACTGCAGTAGCCCATCCCAGCAGGCCAGCTCTCACTGCCACCACCATTTCTCTTGATGTCTGGAAGGCAGGAAAGAGTCCTGTAGCATGTGACCAAGGCTTGGTCACATGTTGCAGTCCCCCTCCTTTCCAAGGCAGTGAGAGAAATGACAATGGTGGTGGCTATAGCAATGGGCTGGTCTGCCCATCAGGACTTCCTCCCATTCCATGTAGGGGACAGGGAAACAATGGGCCTTATCTGTGGGCAGGATACTCCAGTGGGGAGCCGACATATCCTGCTTGTGTAGATGAGTCCTTAGTCACTGCGAGTAAGAAAATGAGTTTCCTGTATAGAAAACACAGTTTCCTGTGTAAGACAACCATTTTCTGCATGGAGCTTCTTCTTCCTTTAAAAAAGTGGTTTTCTATTAAAATTCCTCTCCACATTTCAGGACATCCAAATGCAAGGATTATACTGTGATGGAATGTTTGTTTCCTAGTGGGGAGAAAAGTACCATAATTATTTATCCTCACATGCAAGGATGAAATAGCAAGGAATAGCATTCCTATTCCAGATATTCATGGCTCAGGTTTTAAATGTCAACAACACTTTAAATTGGTCCAGAAAACAAAATTGTAACTTTTAGGAACAGGTATTATGGGATCTCCAGCTATAGTAGCCTGGCTTATTAACCATATCAAAACTTTGGGAGGACTGCAGCACTCTTGTCCAGGTTGACAGCCTAGGTTTTGCTATACTTTGCTATAATTAAAATAAGCCAAAGGTGAAGGAAAAACACCTTCCTAACACTGGAAGTTTCACAAATGGTTACTTATTGGGGGGAAGGAAGAGATACCTTCTCTATCACAGTGACCTTACAGCAGGAGTGGGAAAAGTGGAGCCCATTGGCCTCTATGGGCTCAGGGTGATATCTGAGGTAGCCAAGGGAGCCTCCACTTAAAAAGATTATTATTTATTTATTTCATTAAAATGTCGCTCCATACCCCCTAGGGGACTTTTGCCATGTTTGGGGGCCTCTTGGCCTATTTGAAGCTCAGGAAGGCCTTTTTAAAAACTGGACATTGGTTTTACAAAGTCATTTCCTGGGCTTAAAGCAGCCCATGAGGCCTTTGGAAGATTTAGGGCATTTTGAATTGAATTTGTTCAAAGAAGGAGGTGGTGGAGGAAGAAAGGAATAAAGATGATGACAATGACGACAATACATATTTTATTTATTTAGAGTATTTGCACTCCATCCTTCAGCCAAAAAGGTTTCCACAGGAGCTTACACATTGTTAATTCCCTGCCCTCAGGCTTACAATTTAAATAAGACATGACACACAGGGAAAAGGGGATGGCAGGGGGGGACAGGATGAAGCCAAGCAGATACTGTCTCCTCTTCGCTCCCTCAGAGGCAGTGGCAGTTGGCATGGAGGGAGGGCTTTTCATCAACTCTGCATCCAAGTCATGATGGACCTGTACCTGCCTGCTCTTCTGTCCCTCAGAGGCCACAGCAGTGGGGATACAATGGCGATGGGATCCCAACACTGGTATTGCCCACCCCTGTTTTGCAGAGTTTGGACAAGTCCCCTGTGACCACACTGTTGGGTGTCTCAAAAATTACTTGTTCTGAACCTACTCTGTTTTTAAAGTTGAAAGATTTGTACAGTTGGGATGGAAAACATATTGTAATCTCTCAAAGCTCTGAGTTGTGAGTTCATTATTTCTTATTATCTGATCATGGGGCTAGTCACCAGTACAAATCAGAATGTAAGCACAGAGGAAGCAGATACCATTGGCTGCAAAAGCTACTATGTAATTACATTACCCTTGCCATTGGGTGATGCCAAAAGGACATCAATATGATGGGTTCCTCTTGCTGCTGGAAAATTTAGCTTCTTTTTCCATATGGATTCTTCAAATTACATTGTAAGTATCTGCTCTACATTGCTTCGCAGTGCAGAGGGTACTTTCACAATTACTGGAGGCTAGCCATGATGGGAGAGCAAGTACCCATTATGGAAACTGGGTAGAAAATAAATACTGGGAATACATATACCATCTTTAGAACCTGCAGGAAGCCTTTCATTTGAATAAGAAAACAAAACAATGAGAGAATGATTCTCTGGTGAAAACTAAAGCCAAATCCACACTACACAAATCATCCAGTTTGAAGCTGGATTATTTACCATGGCTCCTTCTGATTGAATACTGGGATTTGTAGTTTTACAAGGTTTTTACCCTTCTCTGCCAAGAGTGTTGGTGCCTTAGTAAACTACAAATCCCAGGATTTCATCGGAAAGAGCCATGGCAAATAATCCAATTTCAAACTGGATTATTTGTGTATTGTGGATTTGGCCTAAAACCTGAATCGTAATGATAATCTCAACTAGAGTAGACACATTGAATTAATGAGTACACATATGTGTCAACTCTCCGTTCAACAATTCATTTAATGGGGCTAATCTAATTGGAACTACCCATAGAAGCTAGACCTAGAGTCTTTCCTAAAAAGAGAGGTCAAATCATTGGATCTTTTAAGACAGAATTTTAAAATTATATTTAGAAGCAACAGCAGAAGTGACATTTCCTTGTGGAAGTATATCTGTCACTTTGATTAATACTGTTTGTGTTTGCATGCAGCAGCAAATCATTTATTGAGGTTAGAGTTGCTGCAAGGATGATAATTGTGCATGCAAACTACATCTGCAAAGTATGCCGATGCCTGGAAAACCATGACAAACTGGTTAGTCCCTCTTGCCCCCTGCAGTCACCCTTGACACTTTGGGGAGATCAGGAAATCTGGAAATCCAGACCTCCTGAAATCCAGATGAAAACAAATAAAAAGAACTCCAAACCATGTCATCAATCGTGCATTGCTGAGAGAGACATTGCAAGGTTTTCAAAATCTAAACCTTTACACAGAAGCCATGGCAGGAAAAGCTTTATAAACAAAGTGTACTATATTTATATTAGGATCACTCTCTAAAGTTAATACAGATTTTCAAAATGGGTGGGTTTTTTTAGACAATGAGATAATTCTTACTGTATTGTTGCATGAATGTATTGTAAACACTACATTGTTCCACTGAGCTTTGGAGGAGGAGAACAAGCTTTGACTGGTATGCAAAGGATCTTTGGTTCAGTCTCAGGCATTTTCCATGTTTTAAAGGAAATAACTCAGTTTGCTGGGAAAGACCTTAACATGAGGCCTTAGACAACCACTGCCTCACCAGTTGTTATAGAAAGGGAGAAGTTAACATCTGTGGGTATATGGGACACAGTACCTCCTCCACCACCACCACCCTGAATCTACCACAAGCTCTACTTTACACTGCCATTGAATTTCAGCGGTGTTCCAAAAGAGGCAGTGGCAAATTTTCCCTAAAACAAGATATGTGATAAGCACACATCTTGTTTACAAGGTGATCAGTGTTCATGGAAGCTTCCTGGAAACTCCTATCACTTTTTTTTTTGGTCACTACCATATCTCTGGCTTTTCTTCGCAAACGAAGATTCAGGAAGGACTCATCCCGCGCTTTCTGCAAGCGCGCTGATGACTAAAAAGGCCAATCCGAGATAAACAAGTCCGGTTGCAAAAAGCACAGCAGAAGGTCTCCTTGGGTGATGTTTTTGGGTTGTGATTCTTTCTGCATTGTCGTTTCTCTTCAAGACTTGTTCGTCGTGAGTTCTCAAATAAGGCTGCAGCATTGTGGATAGTGCGTCTCCATGCCTCCCGATGTGAGGCCAGGGCGGACCACTGTTGGTGATCAATTTGGCCAAGCCTGAGATGTTGTTTCAGGGAGTCTTTGTATCGCTTTTTTGGAGCGCCCCTCTTACGCTGACCCGTGGCGAGTTCACCGTAGAGTAGTATTTTTGGGAGGCGATGGTCCTCCATCCTAGAAACGTGCCCTGCCCAGCGCAGCTGCATTCTCAATATCATGGCCTCAATGCTGGTGATCCCTGCTTGCTCAAGGACAGCAACATTCGTCACATAGTCAGTCCAGTGTATATTTAGGATTGTGCGTAGACAGCGCTGATGAAAGCGCTCGAGGAGTCGTAGGTGGTGGCGATAGGTGACCCATGTTTCAGATCCATAAAGGAGGATAGACAGTACGATGGCTCTATACACACTGATTTTTGTGCTTTGCCTCAGGTGTTTATTGCTCCAGACTCTTTTGTGAAGTCTTCCAAATGCACTATATGCCTTTGCTAATCTGTGATCATCTCTTTGTCAATCTTGGCATCTGAGGAGATGATGCTTCCCAGGTAGGTGAACTGCTGAACGGACTTGAGCACTGATTTGCCGACGGCAATGTGGGGATGGTGGTGTTCGTCCTGTGGTGCAGGCTGGTAAAGAACTTCTGTTTTCTTCAGGTTGACTTCTAGCCCAAACAGCTCTGCAGCTGTTGCAAAGCAGGATGTTAGGCGCTGCAGAGCTCCTTCTGTGTGGGCAACAAGGGCAGCATCATCGGCGAAGAGCAGCTCACGGACTAGATAGTTTAGAGTCTTAGTGTGAGCCCTCAGACGGCTTAAGTTAAACAAGCTACCATCAGTACGGTAGCGTATATAGATGCCGTCGTCTTCTTCAAGCTCTGCCATAGCCCTTTGGAGCATCATGCTAAAGAAGATTGTAAATAAAGTTGGTGCAAGAACACAACCTTGCTTCACTCCATTAGTTATTAGAAAGGGCTCTGAAAGAGCATCGCCATATCTGACTTGACCACGCTGTCCCTCGTGTAGCAAGATAATCATTTTAAGGAATTTGGGGGGGCATCCTAGTCTTTCCAGGATCTGCCACAGACCTTTTCTACTTACAGTGTCAAAGGCTTTGGTGAGGTCGACAAATGTTACATAGAGACCCTTGTTCTGCTCCCTACATTTTTCTTGCAGTTGCCTAAGGGCAAATACCATGTCTGTAGTACTCCTATTGGCTCTGAAGCCACATTGGCTTTCAGGGAGAAGTTCTTCTGCAATAGCAGGAACTAACCTGTTCAGGAGTATCCTTGCAAGGATTTTTCCAGCAATAGCGAGCAGTGTTATGCCTCGATAGTTTGAGCAGTCGGATTTTGCTCCTTTTTTCTTGTACAGGGTGATGATGACTGCATCTCGGAGGTCTGATGGCAGTTCCCCTTTTTCCCAGCAATTCACAAGGAATTCGTGGAATTTTTCGTGGAGTGCATGACCTCCGTGTTTCCAAACTTCAGGTGGGATTCCATCAATCCCAGCTGCCTTGCCGTTTTTCATCTGCTGTATGGCCTTAAAGGTCTCTTCCAAAGTGGGAGCTATGTCCAATTCATTTTTCATTGGTTTTTGTATCATATCTTGGATAGCTGAGGCTTGGACTACTCGGTTGGCGCTAAAGAGACTTTGAAAATTTTCAGCCCAACGATTTAGGATGGAGGCTTTATCAGTAATTAATGTTTGACCATCTGTACTGTATAAGGAGCTTTGGACCTGATAAGTAGGTCCAAACACTGCTTTAAGAGCTTCATAAAATCCTCTATGATCACCCAGATCTGCACAGCGTTGTGTCTTTTCTGCTATACTGATCCACCACTTGTTCTGCATGTCTCGGAGTTTTTGTTGTAGTTTGCTACATGTGAGGCGGAAAGCTGCTTTTCTTACATGACAGGTTGGCTGGGCGAGGTATGCCTGGTGAGCAGCTCTCTTCCTTGCCAACAGTTCCTGGATCTCTTGGTTGTTTTCATCAAACCAGTCTTGATTTTTCTTGTGGGAGAAGCCAAGGGATTCTTCTGCAGACTGGAGGATACTGTTTTTGATATGTTGCCAAAGCACTGTAGGAGAAGGATCTGTAGGGTGGTCTTCAAGTTTCGTTTGTAGATTTGCCTGGAAGTTGTCTCTCATGGTAGCTTGTTGAAGATTGTTGACTTGGAGTCTCTTCTTTAAGATGCCACCCCTCTTAGGTTTGAACTTAAGATGAAGATTTAGTTTACATCTGACAAGGCGATGATCTGTTTGGCGGACATCACGAATGTCTCTCTGACGGACTAGAACGTAGTCAATGAGGTGCCAATGTTTGGATCGGGGATGCATCCAGGTTGTCTTCAAGCTATCTTTCTGCTGAAAGATTGTGTTTGTAATAGTCAGCTGTTGTTCTGCACAGAACTCTAGCAGGAGGCGTCCGTTATCATTGCAATTTCCAACACCATGCTTGCCTAAGACACCTTTCCAGGCTTCGGAGTTCTTTCCTACTCTGGAATTGAAGTCACCAAGGATAATAATTTTATCTTCTACAGGGACTTTTTGTATGAGTTGGCGTAGGTCTGTGTAGAATTTGTCTTTCTCTACAGGGTCAGCTTGCATAGTTGGGGCATATATACTAAAGAGAACAACATGTGGGAGGCGTAAGGAAATAATGCGATCAGAGTGTCCTGTTGGCAAGGTTTCGAGTTTGGAGGCAATGGAGTTTTTAATCATAAACCCTACTCCTGACAGATGTTTTTCGGTTTTGGGTTTGCCAGACCAGTAAAGTGTGTAGCCGGCGCCATGTTCTTTAAGGCTGCCTTCCTCATGGAAGCGAACTTCACTAAGAGCAGCGATGTCAATATTAAGCCGTGATAGTTCAAGGGCTATTAGGGCAGAACGACGCTCAGGCCGTCCACTATCTTCAGAGTCTTGCATGGTTCTGATGTTCCAGCATGCAAGTGTCAGTTTATTTACACCTTTGGAGGCCGGTGTGTGCCTTTGTTTCTTTGCCTTGGTTTGACCGCATCAGAAGATTCCCGTTGGCCGCGGCTAGCCAACCAGGTAGTTGGGGATGAGCTTTCTTTAGGCCACCTTTTCTAGGCCCTTCTCCATGTGGAGCAAGCAGTGCTCTCCTTAAAAAAGGCTGCTTGGTCGTTCAGAATGCTGCCGAACAAGACTGTCATCTCCTGGGTCAGGCTTGAGCGACCAATGTCCTGAACCGCCTGCATGCAGGGTTGGGGCTGCGGCTTCCAGTGCATCTTTACACCTGCCGGTTTCGTCCCTCGCCAGTCGCTACAGGGCTTTTTTGGTACTGGATTTGTCCTTCGAGCCTGTGCAATGGATTTTTCTGGTGGAGCGCAGCGTGCACAGAACTGGCCTCACCCTTTAAACCAGAGATTCATCTGCCGTGGCCTTGCAAGCATGGACGTGGCAGTGAGGTCCTCGGGCCGTAGGTTTGATTAGAGTTTCCTTCTCTTAGATGGTTGACAGGGTTGGACGAGCACCATCTGCCCGGGTTTGGGATTGGAGTTTTCCTTCTCCTAGGACGGTTGCCACAAGGCTGGAGAGCCCATCCTGCCCTTTGACGCTCTTTGTCAGACCCTTCGGTTTTGACCTGTCTGGCATGGGAGACCCTACCAGTGGCTATTATGCCACCGCCAGCATAGCTCAAAACATCATTAGGGTACACAAGCCTCTCTCCCACGACAAAAGGACATTATCAGACTATGTAAATACGACATAATAATGATGCCTAATGCCCATGAAAGGGTGCATGTATGAGATGTCACCCTTCTGTGATCATGTCCAGTTTAAAAAACATCCTACTTTATTGATGGCCCAAACTGTCAATTTTTCCCCCATGGCACTTTTGTGCTGGCATTGCTGGCATTTGAATTCATGCTCCAGTGTACTCATGTGAATGCAGCATGAATGACCGGACTGGGCAGAACACTTCTGGTGAGATTGTGACATCCAGGTAGGTGAGGCACTTTTTATGACCCTCTCCAGTTTACTTGGAAGTTTTTAAGTGTGTTTATCTGTTTAGTGTAACTGTTTGTGTGATATTTTTGGTTTTATTTTTGAATTTCCCATGCTAGGTATTCTTGTGAGAATCCACAGGATTTCAGACAAGGAAGTGAACCGAGCTACATTCATTCCTCATTCATTGCAGAGCAAGCCTTTTTCCAGGATGGAAGGTAAGTAAGGTATGGAGGGTTCTTTCACTAGCATAAAAATGGCAGAAGTTATGCCAGCAAAAGAATGTGTTTAGGAGGGTGGCTCTGATAAAGTCCTAATATTGGCAGTAGAGAGCAACATTGCATGTGAAATCATGGGCATGGGGTCACATAAACAGACATCAGGTTCCCCAGTGATAGACAGTGCTGATTAAGGTGGATGAATGGAAGAGACTCAAAAATAAGATGCAGCTCTGACACTTTCAGGTGTCACCATAAAGTATGACTAGTGCTGGTAGCTTTATTGAGCAAACATAATAAGAGCCCACCAGATTTTTTAAGAAACACACACACATGCATGATGGGCCCTTAAGTGTTTGAGGACCACTTAAAGTCCACATGACCAGAGGCCTAGAAAAACCCACAATCCAGACTCCTCCTCCCTCAGGACAAAAATGGAATTTCTGCTTCTGGAAGCATACTGCTGCATTGATTACCACCCAGAATGTGGCATAAGTGATTTTTTTTGTGCGTCAGTAGGCTGGTTTCCCCACCCCCAAACTAAAAGATAACTTCTAGTTTTGGGGGAAAAAGTGAAAATATCATTATTTGGGATGGGGTACCATTCACTGCAGGTCCCAGGGGGATTTGGCTTAGATTATCCAAAGGTGCCCACCTGCTCCGTAATGGAGTCACTGTGACCTCTCCAGTCATATTATATGAGCCTGACAAGGTCAAAGTGGTCGAGAGCAAACTTCAAAATGCCAGCACCACTTTACATTTTGGAGAAGAAGAATTATATGGGATTGAAGGAGAGCAGAGATAGGATAAGGATTTGGAAGCCTTGTTTGAAACAGCCACACAGAGTGATTCCGAAGTTTCAGAAAGAAATCCAAATATCTCTCAAACATGAACAGACAAACTCAAACATCAACCAACAAAGAAGAACAAATGGGTTTGGAAGGCATGTCAAAATCTGTATTAACTTTAGAGAGTGAGGATTTGGAAGGAATGCCACCCCCACTCACAGTTGGCAGTGGGAGGTGCTTTAGTGGCCTCATGCGAAGCGAGTCAGGGATTGGCCATGGTGTAATCACACCATGGCTGGGAGAATGCAGGGACGGAGTTAGCATGTTATCAAAACCATTGCCGCTCCTGACGTCCTCCTCTTTTGTTCACCTATGGCACCCCTTTTGGGTGTAGGATAGTCTTACAATCTGCCCGGCAGGTCGTGCATCTGGGGGCAGGGAAATAAGCTGTCCTTGAGGCTGACGCCGGGTGGGAACACACGACTGAAATTCGGTAGGTCGAGGTGTTTTTATTCTGGGGTCTCGCCTTCCAGTAGATGGTACCCGGAGGGTGTCCAAGTTCTCTGGGATCCTCCCCGGGGCTCAGGTGTTTCGCCCAGGGAAGCTGGGAGGTGAGTCTGGTGAGACCATCTGTCACGGGCTCAAAACTGAGTTCCCTTCGCAGGAGCTCCAGGTTAGCCCTCTCTCTGTAGGGTTAGTCCTGAGTGTCCTCACCCCAGGATCCTCCTACAAACCCCAAAACCCATTCGATCTGCCACCACCCACTGGGTTCAACTGGGGGGGGCTTATTTCCCCCTTGGGACCCCCCCTTTTTCACGCACAACGCAGTGGGAAGTTGTGCGTAGTCTATATTAATCAGTGGCACTCCTTGCCACTATAGAATCAACTAACTCCCTCCTCCTAACCCCAGAGGAGGTTCACAGTAGCATAGTCAAGAGTAAGGCACGTGGTAAGCATCAGTATAGGAAGATAAATCAATTTACTTTATTCAAGAGAAGTAGTCATGCAATCTTACATGAGGCAGGATTCTCCCCTACCTCAGGCAGGCAGGCTTAAAGTGATAGCAATACAGAGTATCAAGATCAAAGCATTACATTACTCAGGTTACATTCAGTTACTAATTTAGCTACATTCAACCAAAGTAAAGAACTTAAAAAGAATTCCCTAACACAACTAAACAGGCCCTAATCTCTACTAAATACTTGCAGTTTGTTGCCTTGAGATCTTGTCAAGGCAGCTGGGAGCAAAAGCCAGAGATGGAATGGCTGTGCTCTACCAGCATAGCAGTCTCTGTTTCTTCACATTTTCCAGAACCTCTCTCTCCAAACCCCACTCATCTCACTCACACTGGTCTCAAACAAAAGCAATTAAATCCTCTCCAGATTTCCCAGGCTTAAAGCTGTAATTGGTCAGTCCAGTCACATGGTGTTATGTTAATGATGTCCTCTCATTAGCTCTGTAAAGGTAGTGCTTGGGCCCCTTCCCATTAACCCTTTTCTTACCTGATACTATGCTGGCAAAACAATCTGTTTACAAACAAAGAGAGTTATAGTTCTCTAGCAGAATGATGGGAGTTGCACCTTGTGGCAACATGATGGAACTCCATCATGACACCATCGGCGCCAGTTTTTCCCGCACTGGGTCTCCCCCTAGTTTGCATATATCAAGAAACAAATAAATAAATAGATTAGTTACAATAAAGTGGCCCATGTTTTAACCCAGCTATGGTGTCTGACTTGTTATTTTGTGTGTTGGTCATTAATGCCACCCCCACTGACAGTTGTCAGTGGGAGGTGCTTTAGTGGCCTCATGCGAAGCGAGTCAGGGATTGGCCATGGTGTAATCACACCATGGCTGGGAGAATGCAGGGGCAGAGTTAGCATGTTATCAAAACCATTGCTGCCCCTGACGTCCTCCTCTTTTCCTGAAACGACCCACCCGCCTCTGTAAGAGTATGAGTATTCTGGTCGCTTTGGGGCCAGGTAGGAATTTTTACCTTTTTCTACGGGGTTTTTTGCCTACCCCATACTGTCACTTTGGACTTTGATAATTGGCTTTGGGTGGCGTCTTAAATAGCCGGTCACTTGGTAAGGGGGAGATGGGATTATTTCGGTGTTTACCTATGACACCCCTTTTGGGTGTAGGATAGTCTTATCAATCTGCCCGGCAGGTCGTGCGTCTGGGGGCAAGGAAATAAGCTGTCCTTGAGGCTGATGCCTGGTGGGAACACACGACTGAAATTCGGTAGGTCGAGGTGTTTTTATCCTGGGGTCTCGCCTTCCAGTAGATGGTGCCCGGGGGGCGTCCAAGTTCTCCGGGATCCTCCCCGGGGCTCAGGTGTTTCGCCCAGGGAAGCTGGGAGGTGAGTCTGGTGAGACCATCGGCGCCAGTTTTTCCCGCACTGGGTCTCCCCCAAGTTTGCATATATCAAGAAATAAATAAATAAATAGATTAGTTACAATAAAGTGGCCCATGTTTTAACCCAGCTACAGTGTCTGACTCGTTATTTTGTGTGTTGGTCATTAAAGTCAGCCTCTCTGATTTTACCAGAGGGAACTGCTGGATATTCTATCCATTGTGGGCATGTAAAAGATTCTGCATTAATTTCTGAGTAAGTGGGTGAAACAACGAAATTTCAGAAGAGAATTTGAATTTTACATGCCAAGCAGAGGTAAAAGGTTTAAAGTAAATGCAGACCATGTTACAGAAGCTTTGGAAGTAGTCCAGAAATTAACTGGGGAGTCATAAGATACTGAACTAGTTTTGTAGTCTGTGGACATGGCAGAGAAAGATTTGAAAGCAGGAAACCAAGCAAAAGACTCAGAACCAACTCTTAAATTTAAGCATGTTACAAGGGAAAAGGATCTGGGAAAATGATACAGAAGGGATACAGAGGCCTGGCTGCCTCTATCCTCTGTTCCTCCCACCTTTACTTTATAAGGTTCTCTTAGTTCCACCTACAAACCAGGGTTACTACTTTTACTTAAATGTGTGGAGTGTGTTTTGGTAGCTTCCCTTTACTTATATAATAAATAGGAATGGACAGAGTCTGTATTTGAATTAACAAGGACAACTTTATTGAAGGGAGTGAATAACAGTAACGTGGAATCTTATTTAGAACAATGCTTAAACCTTGGTAATGTTATCCCTTACTCCCCAGACTCATTCACTCTTTGTTCACTAATTCAAATTATTAACCTCTGCACACAGTTTTACCACATCCAAGCCTCTCTCCTACAGCACACACATGGAGCCCTCCACTCCAGATAACTGTCATCAACTGAACTCCATTCAAACTATCATGCCAACTTCAAACATACAGAAGCTCCTACCATTTCAGTTTCCTGTCATAGGACTGACTCCTAGAACACACTTCTCCCATTCTCTCATCCAGCTATCTGTCACAATCACCATTGTAAGGACTTTTCCACCCCAAGCAATTAAAAAGCTTATTGACCTTTGAGGCAAAAAAAAATCAGGACCTCTGAGACTAATCTTATCAGGTTCATAAAAGGGCAGGTTCATTCCTTTAACATTTCTTCCTAGAGTACATATCATTCATATAAGATGAATATTAAGAAGTTTGTTACATTGACGTGTATTCTAAGCCAGTGAACCATTTGGTTTTCTCGCAATTGACTTTGCTGATAGGTAATAGGAACAAATCCAGAAATCCCCCAGGGAGGTTGTGTACATCTCATATTCCAAAGTTGGTTTTCCCTCATTCTTTCAACAATTATAACTTTCTTTTTGTGAACTTGAAAATGAGATCTGATTGCACTATCAAGAAAAAGAGTCATCATCTCAAAACTGCAGCACTTTTAAAAAAGATAATAAAAATAGTATATAAAAGAGAAGTTCTCAGCACTGTTAGCTCAACCTGAAAAATAGAAAATGTTTTAGCTGCATGCATCATATCATCTTCAATATCAAAAGCACTTTTAACAGCTGTATAAAATATTAGTTTGTAAGACTGATGATGTGAGTGGCTGCTACATATTTAACTGTCCTTTTTTTCTTTCAAAATTGATTTGACAGGGATGCAGAGTATGCTTCTTTATTTATACTTAGTTCAAGCATGGTAATCTGGAGGGTGTATTATCCTTAGCCACCCCTCCTGCGTGCTACATCCTTATACAGTTTAGTTAGATCTACCATATATAACATATTAGGAATGAAAACTATGCTCAGTGCCTACACTCACTCACTCACTCACTCTATCTATCTGTCTATGCATGCACACATCCCTCTTGACAACAACTTTGTCATGTGAATGCCCACATTTATGTATTTGCACAAACATGTTTACCACTAAATTGTAACACCAGGTGGTAACTTGTATGTGTGAAGCAGCCAACAGAATTAAATCAATGCCTACTGAGTTTTCATTTCACTTGATCTCTCATTAGACAATACTTTTGAATGGAACAGTAAGTGTGAATAGCTGCAGATCAATGAGGAATAGGGCATAATGATCAACCTTTATGTGCATCTAATAGTACCTTTCTACATTTTCACTGCAGTATGCATATCAGTGTAATAAAAAATCCAATCTCTCCTACCTGCAAAATTGAATAAAGGAACCATCCAATTTTAACAGAAGAAAAGGAACTGCCACATATTCCCCAATTCCATTAGGGATATTTCACATCTGATTCTCCTAAATGTATTCTCCAGTTTTAACAAGAACATTTTTTTAAAAAAACTTACTTAATAGTCATCAGTCATATTAATATCCTATCCATATCAACAGCTCTGTCTTCCAGCTCAGCTTTATTTACTGTGATAGCTGGAATATCACCATATTTTATAAGAAAAGAATACAATAGTCAATGATAGATTTCCATGGGCAGAACAGCAGAAAACAGTGGCAATGGGATTGGCAACCCCATTAACACTTCCTCCAGACTGTGCATCCTCCAAACCATATGTGGTAGGCAGAGAAACTCTCTAGAGTTTGCTTTTGGGCAGTGTAGAGAACTGTAGAGGGGAGGAAGTTCCACCACACTAGCAAAGCAGCATTTGGGACCCCCATGTGGAGAAAGATTAGCATGACTGGGCCCAGTCACAGCTTTGAAGCATCTTTACACAATGCTATCCATTGATTACAGCACAGATTTAAAGCAACCACTAACATTTGTTTTTCATACCATTTACTGTTCCAGAAATATATGGTGCTGGAATCTGTAGAACTGGAAGAAGCCTCTAAACATCTACTCCACAGATCTTTCTTAGAATTTTCCTTGTCAATGTTGGGGGGAATGTTGTGAAACTTGGGGGGAAAACATCAAGTTTGTGTTTTGGGAAAGAATATGAACTGCCTCCACTTATTGTATTAAATGAGATATGTAAGTCACAGATGCAACTGATTTTCAGTGAGGTGTTCACAGCCATGCAGATTCTTTTATACACTGCCATGGATTGTGGCAAAAGCTTAAAGTTACAACAAGCCAGCAGTCATCAAAAACTGCAGCCATTCTATAAGAGGGCAAGAACAGGTAAGCCACCAAATCAACTTGTCCACTGATAGGCTGGGTCCACCAGGGACAACATCTGTATAACCTTTATTAAGAAAACAAATAGGATGCTATAGGTAAAGAGCTTTTTAAAGTAGAAACCCATAGATCACACTGTGTTATAAAACTCTGGATATTAGAAACAGATTGGCTGATACTTTCCCCCACTGAAGCTCAAAGGATGGGAATGAATGAGTGCCACTAGCTCCTTTCTTGTCCCTCTGGTAACTCTGCCTGTACATTCATTTTAAAAAAATCAGCCACATCATTTTCATCTACATACTTTGGACTGCATGAACCTAGACCCTGTGTAGCCCCACAAAGGTAGAAATGGCAGAGGTAAGGCCCATATGCAGAGGCAAGAAGGCACTCTACATATTGGGCTGGCTCAGGAAAGAAAGATCTGTTGGTAAGGCCCATTTCATGTTTTACTACTTCAGTGACTGACATTTGAATACTTTTCATTTTTAACATGCTTCATAAGCTAACGATGGATAACAATGAGTAATTTATGCCTGACATTTAAGGAAACCTGTTGAACTGAGATAATATGTAGGTGTATTCTTGAGGTATCTAAGTAATTATTTGGACAGAAGATAACTCACCAAGAATATTATTTTTTCCCACTTCAGTTGTTAAGTTAACTTTTCCTGTTGATTGTTTCATCTGAAATAGCATTTCAAAGTTACCATGACTAATGATCAAAACAGAGATTTAAAAGGATGCTTAAGAAGCTCAACCTTTCTATCAAGCAAGCTCCAAATATGTAGGAGGAATATAAATGTAGTAGCCCATTAGTGACCCTCTGTGGCAAGAAGAAATGAAGAAATCTTTTATTTCTACAGGATTCTCCCCCCTACACACAATTATTTTTTTTAAATCAGCAATGGACACAGAGGGAGACAAGTTACATATGATGGAGTTTTGCATTCATGAACTGATGCTAGCTGGTCACTGTAGCTGATTCTGGAAAGGCTTTTTTTTTTTCCCCTGACAGATTTAGTATAGAGGTTTCCTTCTAGCACCACCTCATATCTTCCAGTAACAATCAAATTGTGATCTCATGTAATTTGCCTTTTGCAAAAGCAGAAGCAACTTCTCAAAGTCATTTGCCAACATTCCTATCCCTTCTAGGATGTTTCCACCTCTGAGTGAATGACTTTTTCTCTGCCATATTAGATATATGCAGTTTTATTCATGCTGCTGATTATTGATTGATTGATTTATATCCCACCTTTCTCCCAGGACAGGATCCATAACATAAACTTCATAAACATGCACTTTGCTTATGATCTCATTGCCTTTTGTAGACTGTCTAGTTGGATAGACTGTTGTAAGGGGGGGCTACTGGGCTCTGCTGGTGGGCCATTGTGACCTGCCTGGAGCCCTGTCTATAGAGGCTGGCCACAGCAGCCGCATGGCGGCCGGCCTGGGGACTGCCATGTCCGCCTTCTTCTTCCCAGCCTGCTCCAGGGCCGGACTGGGAAGGTGGGAAGTCACACCCAATCAGGGCGGGCCTCCCCCGCTCCGATTGTCTAGGGCCGGGGCAGCGGAGGGACTTCCGGCTGTGTCTTCCGGCGCTGCCAGATGATGCAGTCTCTGCACCAGGGGTTGGTATTTATTTATTGATCAATTTATTGATTGATCAATCAATTTATTTATAGATTGATTGATTAGATTTATACCCCACCTTTCTCCCAGGACAGGATCCATAACATAAAAATCATAAACATGCACTTTGCTTATGATCTCATTGGTTATTGCAGACTGTCTAGTTGGACAGACTGTAGTAAGTGCAGAAACATCAAAGCAGCAGATACAGGACTACAGCATCTATAATCAAGTGTAAATGTGAATAGAGTGAATATGTGCTGTGTTGCTTTCTTATCTCCATGATATTCATTTTCCCCATCTCCTCATGCAATGAGGAGGTTTTTATTCTGACATGCTATTATTCAGTGTTTCAATGTACTTAGGATCCAGCTTCCCCATATTTCACAGTACTTTTGAAATACATACCTTTAAAATGTTTTCTTTAATTTGTGACTTATAACCCTTAAATCATGGGGGGAAATTACATGGGTGTTCGCAAGTCATTTAAAATTATTTATTGCACATAACACATACTCTTGGGTTTGTCCCATTTACAACATGGGGAAGAAGCTTGGCAGCCACTGACTCTAGGGTTTGAAATGTCATTAAATTTCTTAAGTAGAGAAATAAGTCTCCTGTCCTCTGTTTTTCAACTATGTGGTGTAGGAAATGAAGTCATATGCTCAAATAAATGTACTGCCAGCATAAAAATTGCTATTTTTAAAGGTATTATATTCCCCTTAACAGATTGTGCACCATTTTATTTCTACATCTCCATTGCATATTAAGTGGGCAATATGAAAATATACAGCCCATGAATAAATTCACCTTGATGGGAAGACTGAGTATTTTTTTTCATCCAATAATAGGACAAATTATCCTTCCATATCATAACCTGCAAAACTGCTTATACATGGTGGTTGCTTAAAAATTTGAAAACATGCTGCATTTGTTTTTCTTGGTACCAATGGTGATAGTAGAGCCAACATGTTGAAGAGTTTGAGTATTGGGCTGAGACTCTGGGAGACCAGGTTTTTAATACCTTCTGAGTCACAGATAGCAACTCGGTGACATTAGGCAAATCACGCTCTGCCATCTTAAGAGGAAAACCATGGCAAACATCCTCTGAATGAATCTTACCAAGAAAATCCTAGGATAGGATCACCATATATTGGCATCAGCCTGAAGGAACATAGCAAGCGTAGTGGTAGTTGTGTATTTTCTCCAGAATGGAATGAGATTCAACTGTTCCCCAGCCCCTTCCCTCAGCAGCCTTTTCAGCTGTTGCTCTCTAAACACCCATCCCCTTGTTCCAGTTCACAACATAGGAAAATGTATGTGCTTATTTATTTATTAAAACATTTCAATCTCAACCCATGTCAGGATATCTCAGGGTGGCATACAACTGAAACAACATAAACTGTTTAAAAGAATTCCAGATGAACAAATAGCATAAAAGCATATTAACTAAATCACCAGGTTAAAACAGCAGAAAAAGCTAAAACAGTTAAATCTATGTTTATCTATACTTTAAAAACTAATAAGATTAGGCCCCAAAGGCTTTAGTTAAAAACTGTGTTTTAACATGGTGCAAAAAAAGAGAGATCAAATGTTGGCTCATTCATACTACACAACAATAGTGGTATCTTCTGCTTCAGCTGCCATGGCAACATCCTATGGAATCCTGGGTTTTGTAGTTTGGTGAAACATTAGAACTCTAGCATTCTAAATGCCCGCCTGTAAACTGCTAATCCCAGGATTCCATTGGATGTTACCATGGGGGTTAAAGTGGAATATTATAATTGTTAGTGTGAAATGGTCCTAGACATCCAAGAGGAGTGTTTTCCATAAATGGGGTGCCACAGCAGAAAAGACCCTCTTCCATGTCCCCATGAGATGTATCATTCCTGCTAGTAGGAGACAGAGCAGAACCCCACCAGCGGATCTTGGGCAGGTAGGTGTGTGTGTGTGTGTGTGTGTGTGTGTGTTCGTGTATCACATAGAAGGACTAAATAGTTATTTCTTTTGCCCAACAACTAAATGGGCTGAGGAAAGTAGGAGTTTTTTTTAAAAAAAATTGGTCTGATATGTTGGTTATCTATTTACTTATTTAAGTAAGTGCATAGAATAATATACACTTGGCTGTGTATCAAGGTGTATCAAAGTATATTGGCTGTGTATCAAGGTAATCAAGGACCTCATTAATTCATCCCATTCATAATTCATACTTTAAAAGCATAGCTTTAAAAACTTTTACATTGTTTAAATCTGTTTTAACCCATTGTTTTAGGTTTATTTAATATGTTTTAGGTTTATTTAAATTATTTTTATTGCTTTATGCTGTTCAACTTGTTTGATTTATATGTTACCTGATATCTTTTGATATAGGGTGGAGTATAAATATATTAAAATAAATATGTACAAATACCAGGCAAAACCTGTGTAAAAACATCCTTTTCCCCCTGAAGTGGGGAGAAAGGTACATAAATTGTTCATTCTTGCATGCAAGGATGAAATAGTCTAAGAGGCTTATCACACGAGGCAAGGGAAATGGAAGTGTAGTCCAATAATAGCACCTCTTCATTCTGCCTTATTGTATTATTTCAACATCCTTCAGATGTTCTTCTGTTCTGGTCTTGTGGGAGACAGTGGGAAATGTGAGTCATTTTTCTAACAGATTTTTCCAGTTAGAAAAAAGACTCATGTTTACCACTGTCTCCCATGGGACCAGAACAGAAGAACAGCTGAAGAGCGCCGATATCATGAGGTAAGGCAGAATGGAAAGCAGAAACATTCTAGCTGCTCTACCACTTCATATCCTCATGTGATAAATCCTCTAGATTTACTTCTGTCTATGGCCAGATGGAAGAAGAGTTGTCAGTGACTACTTCCAATTCAGGACCATGTCATGTTTGTCCTCAGTTTGGGCAGGAAGTTGCAAGTAAGGATGCATGACAATTTAATTTGCTTCGTTTTGGAGGAAGAATTTTCCAAAAATTAATGAAAAGAACTTTGGATTTTGAAAATTGGAATGTGGGAGTAAGTGAAATGGCAGTGCAGCCAGTTGGGAAGATGGCTTTGATTCCATCATTCTTAAAAGCCTGGAGACAAACCCCTGTTTATCCATCCCATTTTCCTGCACAATTACGAATCACTTCAGATTTCTTTGTCATATTATTAAAAATGAATACTAAAACTGTGGCCCTCATTGAACCTGTCATTGACAAGTCTCTGCTTCACCTCTTCATTTTTGTGGTAGGCACAAGGTAATTAGAGTTGCATCTCTGTAAGTTACAGTCACATGTGGGTATATGTGCCTTCAAGTCACCTGTTGACTTATGGTGACCTCCCAAGAATTTTCATAGGGTCTTCTTAGGCAAGGAATACTCAGAGGTAGTTTTGCCCACTCCTTCCTCTGAAATACAGTATAGCCTACAATACCTGGTATTCTTTGGCAGGCTCCCATTCAAGTTTTAACCAGGGCTGACCCTACTTATCTTCCACAATCAGATGCAATCTTTTGCCTTTAGGGTATTTAGGCCCCTAAATAGCAACAAAAATAAGTTTCTTTGAAGTGCAGTTCATTTATAGACTAATCCCCTCCTAACACAAATTCATATAGAAGTTTCAGCTTCCTAAACTACTAAAATTGTAGAAAAAAACCCTACACTTCAAATGCTATAATGCTCATGGAGCAAGTTTATCTCATCGCACCCCACCCTGGTAATCATCTCCACTAAGAATAGGACTTTGAGCTAGCCTGGAAATCCACACCATTTCCCACCACCCGGAATTTAAGGTACTGTATGTTGTTTTGATATTAAAGATTATACCGTGTGACCCTCTCTGATTCTCCAGCTACGTAGCTTTAATAATTCCACACAAACTATAGTTATAGGCACAGGAAATGCATATATCAGCTTTAATGAGTTAGACCTTTAGTTTGTGGTGCTCCTCTGTTGCAGTGGTTTGGCCCTGAAGAACAATTATGCTGCAATAGGAGTCTTTTTGGATTAAAGTATGTGTCAGCCAAACACAGTCTTTTTTTCTTTTCTGCCACAATATCTAATCCTATTTTTGTCCTAACTTCACTGATATGCAATTTCAGCAAAATAGGCCAAAGTCACAGGTCATCACATACTGAAGAGAAAGTATTTTCCCCCCAGCACAATCTTTTCCAAATAATCCTTCTAGCACATCTTTTCCAAATAAGCATACATAGGATTTTGGCCTAACTTGGCAATCCTATACATGTCACATATAAGTTCCACTGAGTTCCATAGTGCTTTGTTTTGTTGTGTGCTTTCAAGTTGTTTCTAACTTATGGCAACCCTAAGGCAAAGCTGACAAGTTTTCTTGGCAAGACTTTTTCAGAGGTGGTTTGTCATTGCCTTTCTCATAAGCTGAGAGAGAGTGTGACTTGATCAAGGTCACCCAATGGGTTTGCATGGCCAAGAGGAGATTTGAATCCAGGGGCTTGTCTATATGGAGCAACCCCGCCCCCACAAACCCAGAGTGCCTCGCTGTAATGGCATTTCACAGCAGCTGCAACTTGTCTTAATGGTATTTTCTCCTCATAAGCTTCCCATGTAAGATGGCAGCTACAAGTGATTTACTGATGTTTCTACTTACCTCAATTTGCCACCACTGAACTTTTTTGTAAAAAAAAAAAGATGAGAGCATTTTTTCGATTTACAGAATCAAAAGCAAACAAAAACAAGCACAAAACCCACCCCATTTTCTCACCTTAGCACTCGCCCTCTAAGCAAAAATCCAACATGGCAGCAGCAGGCATTATTTGCCTTGTTAGTAAGCCCTGCCTCCCACGCTTGCCTGCCCAGTGATCTTTGCACTTCCTCTCCTATAGGAAAGTGATTCATATCGGACCGCTTGTCACAACAAGCAGGAATGTGCACTCTCCTTGCTGGTTTTTTTTAAAAAAACTTACTTTTCTGGTAAGCATGTTGGTTATATTATTATAATTTTCCTGCAGTGCTTTTGTAATATTTTGTAACGGACGTTGTGCCACAGACAAATAAATTTGATTGTTTTTTTTTTAAAAAAAAACAAACAAACTCTGGAGTTTTTAACATTTTGAGCCCCCTACCTTCCCATTATGGCAAAATGATGTGGAATGCCATTAAGACAGGTAGGATTCTTCTTGCATTCATGAGGAGTATTTTTGCCATTTAGACAACCCCATGTTCTTCCAGAATCCTAGTCCAACATTCACAACACTGCACCATGCTGGCTCCTACCATGACACTTATCTCCAGATTAACGCATGTAGAATTGCAATCTTATAGTGAATATTATTCATGTCTATTATTCATGTCACCTAAGTTTGTTAGCATATTATATGCTTCTCTCCTTTTCCATTGTCTCTTTTTCTCTGTTGTTTAGTGGAGCTAAGTGATTGTACTTAATCAGCAATTGTCAGATATATGTTCTTTCATGCCAGACCAAATGGCTTATGACAGTGGTTCTTAACCTGTGGTCCAGGCTTGAAGGCTGCTTGGCTTGAAGGCTGCTTGGACCACCTCCTGCCTGCAGTAGATTGGCCACATGATAGGAGCCAAGGGAAAGGTTGGTTGGCTGGCTTGGCCTGCACATTAGCATTCAATCCACTCCAGCCACAAACTTGCAGGAAGAAGCAGGAGAAAAGTCTTCCCTCCCCCTCCAGAGCACCTCTGAGGGAAGGTTTAATGGATGGTATAATTGTGTTGTTGTTGTCAGGTAGTGGTATTATTATTATTTTAAATCTTGAGTTAAGTCTTGTGAATCATCAGCAACAAAATATATTTAAACGGGGACCCTGGTAACTCAAAGTTTAAGAACCACTGCCTTATGCATTTTTTAAAAATGAAGCACAACCAAAAGGAAGACTATTTTGCAGGATTACAGCACTGTCTAGTCTAGAGCACTGATTTCAGCATTCTCAACTTTGAGCATATCTGCATAAGTGCTTGCCACAGAGGAGTGCTACTCTATGGGATCCATTATGTACTTCTCAACTACTTCTGCCATATGTCAAAAATATTATCTTTTGCATCTTCTGAACTAGCATATATGGAAAACTGTGCTGTGTGTAGTTTAAACCCCCTATCATTTACAGACTGCTCTACTGTAACAGACTGTTCTAGTGTACAGTACAGTCTGCTGTAATGTAACAGAATGCATATCCTCTGTTGAGTATACTATGGTTCAGAAATATTTAGCTGTGGAAACAGGGATAACAGTGCAAAGTAGTCTCCAAGTTTTTTTTAATATAAGATTTGCTATCTTTCCTTGGCAAAACTTTGCATAAATTATGAGATGTATATCACTGGAAGTAGGTTAAGTATGTCTGCCATGTGCCATGCTCCTCCTTTTAAAAGTTCCTGGGATTTTACATTTAAGCTTCCTTCAATGCCCCTGATACAATGGTGGTCCAAGCCTTGTGGGAAATCAGAATTACAGAAGATACATTGTAGAGAGCAAAGACTGACCAGCAGCCGAAGCAGAGAATTCTTTAGAATCTGGCAGTCTGACAGGTAGAAAAAGGAAGTGAGTGCTGTCTGTGAAGATGCTGCATTTATATCCTAAGTGAAGCTCTGGGTGCCTGGAAATGTCTTTGCAGACCGGGGCTATGTCCTTTCTGCCTTCCTCCATTTCTATAACAGGTGGATTGTCATGATTTGGTGTCACAGAATTGGCATTTCTTTAACAAACTACGCAGCAGCAGCAGCAACAACAATAAAAATAAAGTTCATATCAAAACCTTTCTTATTAGAATGAGATTTTATTTAGGTTAGGACAAGGTTTTGTAGACATTGGCTCAGCAAGGATAGAGCTCACCAGCAGGATAAATGGAAAGGTCAGGGGAGGTTAACGTGACTGTGACAGCAGCAGACAGCTCTGGGGAATGAATGGTGTGGGTGTTCTTCCTTGGAGGGAAGGACACATCCTGGTCAGAGATGAGAAGACAGAAACATGAGCCTAATGAACACCAGACCCTAGGCTACAGAAGCTAACTTTTTGACCTCTTCTGTTAAAACCTGACCACAATATGAATAAACACTGCTTTAATATTATGTTAGGGTTTTTCTCCCATTACTGAAGTACATATCCCATCCAAATTAACTTTTATAAACTTACTATATACTTATATCTCACCTTTTCCCAGCCCTAGGACTCAAGGCAGCTTAAAAAGTTAAAACAAGAACATATGAAAATTTTACATCATTAAGAAAGACAAATGTTAAAATATAACTAAACCATATATGGAATTAAAAGCAATTTCAAAACATACTCACCAAAAATAATGGCAATAACAAACACAGACAATTTAGAACCTTATTGAAATCCTTTCTCACCAGCAGTGAGTTCTCCAAGGCTTGTCAAAATATTCTTTGAGTTCTTCCAGAAGAACATGATGGGGGGCAACAATCTACCTCTCTAGGGAGGAAGTTCCAGAGTCTGGGAGCAGTCACGGAGAAGGCTTTCTCCTGTACTCTCACCAGATTTACCTGTGAGTGTGGTGAGATAGAGTGAAGGGTCTCCCCAAAAGATCTCAAGACATAGGGCTCATATAAGGAGCCTGGTGGTGAAGTGGTTAAATGCCAGGACTGCAAATCCCCACATTGCAAGTTTGATTCCAGAGGGCTCCAAGGTTCACTCAGTCTTCCATAGGTTGGTAAAATAAGTACCCGGCTTGTGGGGGCAATTAGCTAACACACATTGGAATGCACTGTAGATGTGTAAATTGCTATTGCTTAAAACAGTTTGTAAGCCACTCTGATAGCCTTGTGGCTGAAGAGAGGGGTATAAATAAATAAATAAATAAACATATAATATGGGAGAATACCCTCTTGCATATAGCCTGGGCCCAAGCAGTATACAGCTTTATAAGTCATAACCAGCATTTTCAGCAGTACCAGAAACAGACTGGCAGCTAGTGGAGCTGTTGTAATAAGAACAGCACAGTGTAGTGTTTTGAGCATTGGACTACAACTCTGGAGACCAGAATTCAAATCCCTGCTCAGCCATGGAAACCCACTGGGTGACTTGGGCAAGTCACACTCTCTCAGCCTCAGAGAAAGACAAAGGCAAACCTACCCTGAACAAATCTTGCCAAGAAAACCCTGTAATAGGTTTGCCTTAGGGTTGCCATAAGTCAGAAATGACTTGAAGGTACACATCATCATCATCAACAACAACAACAAAAACAACACTCCCAAAAACCAGTCCCCTGGCTGTAGCTCTTTGAACCAGCTTAAGTTTCCAAACATTCCTCAAAGACAGCCCAAAGCAAAATGTATTACAGCAAGGTAATACACAGCAGGTAATACACAGCAGGTTGAAGTAGCTGGGCAAGTTCAGCTTCGAGAAGAGAAGACTGTGGGGTGGTGGTGGCATGATCACACTCTTTAAATACTTGAAGGGCTGCCACAAAGTGAAAGGTACAGGCTTGTTTTCTGATGTCTCAGAGGGTAGAACTAGTTCTAATGGTTTTAAGTTACAAGAGTATAGATTTCAATTGAACATTAGAAGGAATTTCTTAATAAGAGTGGTTTGGCAATGGAACCAATTGCCTAGAGAGGTGGTAAGGTCTTCTCTGGGTGTTTTCAAAAAGAGGCTGGACAGTTACCTGCTGGGGATGCTTCAGCTTGGGATCCTGCATTAAATAGAGGGTTAGCCCTGATGGCCCTTAGGGCCCCTTTCATCTCTATCATTGTATAATCTAAGTGAGATATAACTGAGGCATGTATCAGGTGTTTCTAAGAATAACCATAGCTGACAAAATAAGCCTTAACTGTGCAAATGTACTGTTGATCACTTCAGAAACCTGGCTCAGGGTTGAATTCAGAAGTACACCCAACTGTGAACCTGTGTCTTCATGAGTAGTATAACCCCATCCAGGACAGGCTGAATCCCTATTTCCTGATCTGCCTTTCAAGTAACCAGGATTAAGTTTCCATTTTTTTTTTCATTCTCACCCATTCTGTTATTGATACCAAGCACCAGTTTGGAAGTGAAGCAGTATCCTTGGATTGAGATGGAAAAGAGTAATAGAGTTGGGTTCCATCTGCCTACTAATAGTACTATACCCCAAACCCCCAAATAGCAATTCCCAAACCTTGGGGGCACATCTGGAAGTGTCATGAGTGCTGCCCCAAAGTGGCTATCATGGGGACATGACCAATCACAAAATGACAAGAATACATGAGTTAGATCTGGTAAATGGAAATGGAGCATCACTAATCTGTGCACTCTGCTTGCATGGGATTCCAAACACATCCCAAACCACAAAAAGTTTAAAGCATGTGTTGGCATTTATAGGTTGCAAAGCCAAAACAACAAAACTAAGGCTCTGTCACTTGCTGGAATCATCACAGCACAATAATATGGATCAAATGTATGAATCCTCATGGGCCTTGTGGACACAGGGGTGAACTTTGATTTGATGTTTCTTTAAGTGAGTGATCTTCTGTAAATATTATGATAATCCACAAGATATGTGTCTCCAATCCATTTTGTACTGTACTTACGATAATATTAAGTTATACATATCTGCATTACTACTGTTACTTCTACTACATCTGCTATTATTACTAGGAGGATGAGGAGTGTTTATTAATTGCTTTTCTATTCAGCAGGCCTCCCAAAGATTAAGAACAATATGAAAAGCCAGTTTTACAACCAATTCTGAAAACCCAAGGTTGTATGGAATAGGTCCAGTCCCCAGCAGGGATGGAACCAGCCTAACTGCCCTTGGAAGTGAGCTTCACAATCAAGGTCCTACTACAGAGAAAGCTTTTTCGCATACATTTATCTCCCTTGATTCTTGGGAAGGTGGAATACACAACTGGACCTCTACTGAAGATCTCTGATTCTGAACAGGCTGTTTTTGTGTCCATCAGGCTGTTACAAAAACCTCCTTGCACTGTATTTTGTTTTATTTTGGTCACAAAAGGGTTTTTCTCTAGTCCAGGAGGCCTCAAGGAAAAACTCTCCTCCACCTCTACCACCACCATCACCAAACCTGATCACCCCCGCATGCAAACACAATTTCCAGGCCTCAATGGTGCTACAAGAAACAATGTAGCCTTAACCCTGTCATTCCAACCTAAATTTAATTTTATTCAACCCCTCTATTTTATTTATTGCAAATAGAAACTATAAATATATTGGACAAATGGAAATATTTGCATTGCCAGTCATAGGACATTATCAGACATGCTTAATATGGTGTGACAATGACACCAGTAAATCGCTAAAGGACTTGAATTTCAGATGTCGTTGTCCTGGAGTTGTCACGCTCCCATGCTGCTTCCATTCCACCATCTCTTCTTTATATTGATAGGCTAAGCTGTCAATAGATCACCCGTTCAATTTCTGTAACAGAACAACAGGCAAGTGAAACTGTGCTCGGTTATGCTGGTGTGATGCCAGCATCACTGGGAGATCCGTGGCAGAACACTTCTGGGTGTGATCGAGGTAAGTGACACACTTTTTTGTACCCTCCCCAGGTTACCTTTTTAAAAGTGTGTTTTTGTGCTTGCTGGTCACTTTTGAATGCTTAGTTTGCTTTTTGTTTTTGAATTTCCCACGTGCTCGTCCTCTTGGAAGAATGGCCTGTGATTCCAAACCAGGAAGTGAATGCAGCTCCGTGAGAGCTCCATTCATTCATTGGCTGCCAGTGGGGGTGGGGTGGGGGAAGCATGCACAATTAAGGTAAGTGTGAAAGTTTTTGTTACTGTGCTGGGACGGGGACAGGAGGTGGGGGGCAGGAGAGTAGATAGTGAGACGGGGATGCTGTTTTTGTCCCCGTCTGAAAATCCCCTTAGATAATCTGTTTTGGGGCCTATTGTTATAGAGAGCAAAGAAATGAGATCATTGTATCATCATAATGTTGACAAAGAAATTAGAACATTGTATCTTCAAAAGATGTCCTCAAAGAGAGAGAAAGAGACAGCGTGGGGGTTGGGGTTGGGGGAGAAAAACATAAACCAAAGCTGTTGTTCATTTTTTAACCATGTTCATCTGGATTTAAGCATGTTTGCTAGAGAATGAGACTTGCCATACTCATTGGCAAAGCACATGCCTTTCAAGCATACATCCACAGATAGAATCAGTTTTATTTATGGTTAAAACATGCCTTCCAATATTTCACTGATGAAAACTGTGAATGGAAAAGTGAGCATGGTCAAGATGGCTAAAGTTATTAATGAAGAAGAACACACATTGGGAGAGGCTGTGGCAGTTTGCTTTTGCCTGAGTTTACAGGGAAGGGGACAATTCCATGCCCTCCTCTCTCCTCCCTCCCCCACTGAATTAATTGAGTGCAAACTACTTTTTCACTCTGAAGCCAGTTTACAGCAAGTGAAGTAAGATGAGGGCAAAGCAGAGGAGAAGAGAGAAACTGGGGCATTTCAGAAGCAGATAAAAATTTCAGATGACAGAGGATTAATTGGGACTGTCCCTACCAAACTGGGACAGTTGGATGGTATGGCTAAAAGGAGGTTGGCTAGTTGTGCTGGATAAGTGCTTTAGAGGAGCCAGGGAAACAGGGAAATATGTTAGTATTTCTTTCTACAGCATTCAATTATTTTCAAAATCTGAGTTATTTCTGCCTCAGATTACTACATTTTATTAAATTTCTTCAAAACTGAACTGAAGAGTCTTAACAACTTGTCAGAGATACATTCACTGGGTAGAACTGTTCTCAGCGTGGAGAGGAATGTATCAGAAGTTGGAGGAAGAGTCAGGAGCCCAAATCCAGCATCACAAACATGACTTTACACGCAGGGACTCAAAATCAGAATTTATAAGCATTTATAAGCCTTGCTAGATTATCCTGGCCATTTTGTTTTCTCCCCCCCCCTCATTTCAGGAATTAAAATTCATGTCCCTAATATGAAGGAATTTATGATTTGGGGGTAAATTCTAACCAAAAATGAACTGGAGCAATATTTTTACCCTTCCCTATGATGTATGAATGGACAATGATATACTCTATTCTCCCTCCTCATCTTTCCCATTCATTTCCAGTGCTGATTCCAGGTTTTTGTGGACTTTTCAGCAAGATGCTCCTCAGACGATCTCTTTTCTGGGAGTATCCTTTTTTCTCCTTGCTGCTGACCATTTAATTCCTTCCTTTGGGCCTAATCAGCACTACCTCCCCAAAGGTAAAGACAAGACATGTGGAGGTTACTTTCCCTTGCTGCCACTCCTCTCAGTGTTGCTTCACCAGTTTGAAAATATGGGTGAGCAGGAAACAACAGCAAGGAGAGAAAAGCGCTATGGCCAGGAGGTTCCATGGGTAGGTAGCTCCAACTGGGACATCAGGCTTGACATGTGCTCAACAAAGCTTTCCCCTGAAATCTCTCTATATATCTTGGGTATGTTGCCTTTCCCAGTGTGCTGATTGGCTGCTCAGGAAACACACCCAATCAATCACCACCCACTTGCAAATCCCCTCTCCACCTCACAATCCACTCCTGCCACTCAGTCTCTGGCCCAGATTGGGACCCAGACAGTCAGCTGGCAGCAAAAATGGGCTGCCTGCGATGGGACCCAGGCAGTCAACTGGCAGTGACCATGGTGGCAGCAGGGCAACAGAGTGAGTCACCCTCAGCAATTTCAGGAAAAGTGTTGAGCACTGAGAAGGGGAGGAGAAATTTAAAAACCCACCAGCCTACCTTACAGGGTTGTTGTGAGGTCTACCAGGCATTTGGGGGGAGTTTTTTAACAGTGTACGTTATGCTAGGTACAGCTAGTATATCTTTATTTTCTCAGCCTCTGAAACAGACATACTGGACTTTTTTGAAGATATCTTACTGAAGATTTTTTTTTCAAAGAAGCCACAAAAAGTTCCCAAGAGTGGTTAACAGCGAATTCAAGATCTTTTGATGTATGCTTTAGAATGTTTCTCTCATAAGAAATCACAGATTTGTGATCAACAAGGAAAAAGATTTCTAGGTTGCTAGAGAGTGTACTCTCATAGTAGCCTATCTGGTTTGCTATTCATGTAAGATGGTTTTGTTTCGGAGCTACAGCTTACGGTCTGTATTTTTGCAACCTGTTTCAGTCTTCATCCATGGATCCTAAAGATATCCCAGAGAACTTAGTGGGATTTACTTCAAAGTACAAATCCAAAGGATTACATTTTTATAAGATTGCTTCCCATTTCTCTTTGCTATATATAATGAGTGAAATAATCATGTAGGTTTTGCAGTTTACTATAAAATATTTTAAGGTTAAATTCTAGGTTTTCTGAGGGTCACAGTGGAACATTGTTTCCCCTTCTTCCTCCACACCACCTGAAAAATAACTTGGGAGGGTGTTTCCAATCAGGGAAGGGATATCACCCCTGCCCCTTGTTATACTGGATTATTCTGTTTAATGAGCAGAAGCCTATCATTTGATCCTGCCCATAGCAGTGTAAGAACTACATATTTATAAAACAGCTCTGTACTGGCTCAAAGGGAAATAATTTGTCACCACTTTTAATATTTTTGCATCAAATGCATTTGCTAATCTGTGAGCAAGTGGAAAGGTTGATTTTGCTCATCACTACCATGTGTTGATATAATTCATAGATCGGATGCTGCCATGTAAAAGGCAGGTTTGGTATGATTGTAGAGGTGCCCTATGGGTTTAATTTAGAATACCATCCTCAGGTTTTAGTGACCAAAGATGTGGTTAGAATGAAAAAGCTGTCAGTTATACTTGTACTATTATGAAAAGTGATGAACTGAAGGAGAAATATTTTAATTAATTACATGGAAAAATCAAATGAGATTCCCCATCTCCCTTGCAATATTTTTTTCTTCTCTCTCTCTCTCTCTCTCTCTCTATATATATATATATATATATATGTAAATATGAGAGAGGGAGAGAAGAAAAAATATTGCCAGGGTGATGGGGAATCTCATTTGATTATATATATATATATATATATATATGAGAGACAGAGAGAGAGAGCACATTGAAAGATTAATTTTGCCTATGGTTGGGGAAATCTGTTTCCAGAAGTCTTTAAAAAAAAACAGGCAAACCTTCTGTCAGGAAATCTCCATAATCACAGGAGACAAGTAAGACAACCAAAAAGGTATTTTAGATATGAAAAGGCAGCTGCTTGAAATGGAAAGAAATTATCTCCAAGTTATAAGTTGTAGGGGAAATTTGTACAATGTAATCTTTGGCCAGGTATGAGGTGGGAAAATGGACAGACATGAATTGATTTAATATAGAATTCAGTCTATTTCCTGAAGGAACAGAAGAGAAACTTTCTCTCCTTGAGATAATTAGCAGAGCTTTTTTTTTTTTAAAGAAGAAAGTAGGTAACTGAGGATGTTATTTTTACATGACATTTAACATAAATTAAGCAATATATTATATTTCATTAGCTGCTAATTTTGAATATTAAAAAGGTTGCCTAATTGATGAGGTGTGACAGCTTAAATAAGCCCTTACAAAGTTCATCATCTAATGAGTCTATTAGAAGTCTATAAAATGGAGTTCCTCTGTTCACTTACTGTGACTGTGGGGCAAAATGTTATAGTTCTTGTGACTGAATCAGATCACGTTCCCATTTTGTTCCCTCCCGAGTTCTGTCATTCTTGAGAACCACCCACCACCCACTCAGAAGGGGAGCAAACTCTGCAGGAATAAGGAAGAGGTTGCCTAAAATCAGAAACTCACACTCATGAGGCATCTCTTCATTAGCTATGCACTTAACAAGGCAAGTTGCTCTGTCCAAGAGAGCATCAGTGGTTCAGAATGGAGTTTGACTCTCCCCCAGGGAAATAGCACAATGAATTTTCTGTTTCTTACCATTACAGCTCTTGCATAATGTTAGACTCTCCTTAATGATGCTAGAAGTTGAGAAGTCCACTGCTTTGAAAGTTTCCTCACCCTATAGAAGTGAGAAGCTTCAGTGTCCTGCTGCTTTTGCTCACTCCATCAGAGAGAAGGAGACCTGGAAGCCTTATAACATACACTGAATTAGGATATAGGTGACATAGTACTGAAGTCCAAGGGGGTTATATAGGACCACCCAACTCCTGTGTTGGCCATCTTATCCTTAGCTCAGCACCTGCCCACACACTTCACTTTGTTAGTTTGAGGTAGGCATGTCAAAATCTCTTGGGAGATTATCGGACGTGGCTAATGTGGCATCAGAAAAACTATAGTGGAATGCAAAGGGATGCCAATATCACACAACATTATCCTTTTGTGTTCCACTCTTATTATTCTGGCATTTTTTTTATCGATGGGCTGAGCCATGAATAGATCGCCTGTCCCATTTTGGTGCCAGCATTGCCAGTGTGTGAAACCTCGGGCCATTTAACTCATGTGAATGCAGCGTCAATGTCAGGTCTGGCACAAACACTTCTGAGTGAGATCGTGACATCCAGGTAAGTGACACACTTTTTAAAACCTTCCCTGGTTTACTTGGAAGTTTTAAAGTGTGTGTATGTGCTTTTTGTCACTTTTAATGCTTTATTTTTAGTTTTATTATTGAATTTCCCACGCAATGAAATCTTGTGGAATTTCAAACAAGGAAGTGAATGGGGTTTCATTCACTTCCTCTTCATTTCCGGGGAAGCCTTCTGCTGGGAGAGAAGGTAAGTGCAGTGAGGGGCATTCTTTTGCTGGCATAAAAATGGATTTTTTTATGCCATCAAAATAACATTTTAAGGGGATTGCCTGATAAAAGTCCATAATCTCAATGGTTCCTTTTGTCTCGGGAAAAAAAAAATCTCAGGAAGAATATAAACACTACTTCTTTCCAGACTGTTGAATCAAATAAAATTTCTTTCCATTCCTAGTGCAGGGCTTGCCTGGTTGGTTTCCATGCAGGAAGAGAGGGGTTTTTTTGTGGGGGGAGGGATGCTTATTTGCCATGGGGGCAGCTTTTCTTCCTCAACTGACCCTGCCCTGATTATGATATGCAAAATTGATTAGGTGGCACTGTCCTTGCTTAGCATCTTCAATTTTTTGCACAAGCTAAGTAAACTACAATTTGGGGCTTCAGTTTATGAGACACCTCTAAACATAATTTTAAAATTCAGTTTCAAGTAGTTCTATCACAATTGTTAGACATGTCAGATAATGCTGGTTACTGCAAGCAGTTCTAGCATAATTGTTAGCATAATATATATATTTTTTAAAAGCAATGCTATGGGGCCTCTTAAACTTAATATGGATTAAGGCCTCAGCCTGTCTTAGGACTTTTTCAGATGGCAATTTGTAATGCAAGCAGCCTCATCCCTGTTGCGAGGCTGCTGTGTGGCAGGGGGGGCATTTTGGATGACTCTGTCCCCCACTGATACAGTTCCAGAAGAGCTGGGAGGCTGCAGTGCCATATTTGGCCATTTTCTAATCACGGTCAACTTCCATGATTAGGAAATGGCTAAATATGGTGCTGCAGCCTCCCAGCTCTTCCGGAACAGTATCGGCAGGGGGATAGTGTCATCCGAAACGGCCACCCTGCCGTGCAGCAGCCTCACAATGGGGACAAGGCTGCTTGCGTTACAAATCGCCATCCAAAAAAGTCCTTAATCTGACCCTTCATCACAGCCAAAAGAGACAAATTCAGGGCATGAAGCTGCTAGTCCCTATTGTTGTTATTATTAATTGCCTTTAAGTCAGCTTTGACTTATGGTGATCCTATGAATGAGAGACTTCCAAGATACCCCTCTTATTAACAGCTTTTCTAAGGACCTGCAATCTCAAGAGCCGTGACTTCTGTGATTGAGATGACTATCTATCTGTAATGTAGTCATCTTCTTTTTCCTACTACAGTAGGACCCCCTTATCCACTGATTCATTATCTACTGATTCAATTATCCATGGGACACAAAGCAACACACCTCCCATAGAGTCTTCCTAGAAAATGTGTCTGCTCTAGGCATTTTCTAGGTCCTCCAAGCCAACTCTATGGTATTTTAAACTGGAAATCCCATTATTTTCATTGGTGTTCACTATTATCCATGGTTTTTTGTATCCACGCCCCCCTCTGAACCAACCAACAGCAGATACAGGGATCCTACTGTACTTTATTAAACATTAACATATTTTCTAATAAGCTGTGTCATCTTGCGATACGTGCCAAAGTCCATCTTGTACCCACCACATATGCCAATTATTAGTCACTGTATTTTAGGGATGGCAAATCTCTGTCTGAGACCCATCAAATGTGGAGTACAATGAAACAGTTTTTTGACAAATAGCGTTGGAACATTCAGGATTCCGCCCCCCCCCCCCCCATGACAGGAAAGTATGTGGATTTTCTATAAAAGCTGCACAGCATACGAGCAAACTGCCCAGTGTTCTGGAAATGGTGCATCTTTCAGTAGAAATACATGTGGGCTTTTTGTGTGCACACATACAGAACAAAAAATGTTTTTTGGCAGCCACATGTTTGTTTTGTGGAAGACTGATGTCTCTACATTAAAAGAGCAATCTTGCACAACGAAAATCTTGTGCAGAAAACAGAAATCTTGCACAACCAAACCATGTGCCTGTTTATTTTATTTTATTTTATTTTATTTTATTTTATTTTATTTTATTTTTTGGTGCAAGATTATTGCATTTTGTGCAATATTTTTGTAGCTGGTTTAAACATGAGAAACACAAAAAAGACAATTATACTGAAAAAAATTATAACCATAATTTTTTATTGGAAAGCTACCCTGTTTCTCAAACTCTTCTGCAGTTCTCAAAAAGTGTGCATTTTATGTTTTACTAGGAACAACAACAAAAGTTCAACCTACCATTTTCTTCTAACATAAGTTTCTCATGGGGTCAGGAACTCCAGATCTGACCCTAATTAAGAAACCAACAAATCTTTGTTCTGTCCCTACTTTACTTTTTTCCTAGATCTGTAAGATTTTGAAACAGAAGAGTCCTTCTCCTCTCAATTAATACCACACAAGGTTTACATAGAAGGAGCACTCCCAAATTTTAATATTCTCTAGAAAGTGACCTTAGGGATAATTTGTCATCTCCAGGTAATATGGCAACTGAAAATGATCATTCAGAAGTACTTTCTCACTGCCCCTAGAGAATGTCAATTAGACAAACGAAGTGTGGACTTTTGTCTTTTCACCTCAGGTGGTGAAAAGGATAAGGTCAGCCTTGTCTCTGAGGGAGAAGGTAGACAAGTTATTTAATTATTTATTGATAAATTGTATCTGGCTGGGGTTTAATACAACAGACAGGTAGACCTTGTATCACTGCAGAAGGACATATAATCCATAAAATTTATACACACTGTAGCATTGTATAGTGCAAACTGCTTACCTTTTATTTTAAAATGGGTAATTTTATTTATTTAAAAGGGAAAGCACATTACTTTTCTATTTTTATGTTGTTCCCTTTACCCTTTCAATGCTATCAAGACTGAGTAGTATCTTGTGCCAAAAGTCCTTGTCAACATTTTCATAGTGTTATCTTTCCTCATCTTATTTTGTACCAAGAACTCAAGGGAAGACTTAGGAAAATAATATATCCACCTCATACTATACTCAGGGATCCCATAAAGATGTCTCTTTCTGACCATCAGTGGTAACTTGGATAGATGGCAAATAAAAGCATATGGTATTTAGTTTTACTTGTAAACAATTGGGGAGCGGGGTTGAGGTTGAAGGAAAAAGAATACAAAATTCTTTTCAGATGCAAAATTAAACCTTCATCATTGTCTGTAAGTTATGGTACAAAGCATTGTTTTCCACCTTGGGCATGGTTCTGACCTATCAGAAAATGTTCTAAAGTTTTTTTTTGGGAGGGGGGTGGAAATGTCATTAAAAGATTTTGATTTTTTTAAAAAAACAAACAAAAATGAATGGAACCGGTATCTGCAGTTTCATTTATCTATCTGAAAAAAAATATGTACTGGTCAATGGGAATCAACCTATAGAATAGGACCTCTGTATCCACTGGAGATTGGTTCAGGGGGGCCCCGTGGATACCGAAAACTGTGGATAATAGTGAACGTCATTGAAAATAATGGGACTTCTGGTTTAAAATACCATCAAGTTGCCTTGGAGGACCTACAAAATGGCTAGAGAGGACACATTTTCTATGAAGACTCTATGGTAGGAGTGCTGTTTTGTTTCCCATGGATAATTGAATCAGTGGATAATGAATCAGAGGATACAGGTGTTGTACTATACATCTGTTCTCAATTTAGAGAAGACCATGTTGAACCTGGTTGCTATTTAACTGATGAAAATGCCTCTCTAGGCATTTTCTAGGTCCTCCAGCATTATTTTTATTTATTTATTTATTTATTTATACCCCGCTCTTCAGCCACAAGGCTATCAGAGTTGCTTACAAATTGTTTTAAGCAATAGCAATTTACACATCTACACTGCATTAAGCAGTTTCCAGTGTGTGTCAGCTAATTGCCCCCACAAGCTGAGTACTCATTTTACTGATGTACGAAAGGATGGAAGGCTGAGTGAGCCTTGGAGCCCTCTGGAATCAAACCTATTATCCTATTATATGCTTCCACTGGAAGTTGGGCCAGAAGTCATTCATTTCAATAGGATTCACTTATGATCCACAGTTTCACATATCCATGGAAAGTCTGGAAACATATCCCCCACTGATAAAGGGGACAACCTGTATCTACTGATTTAGGACAGAATTCAAAATTGTTTCAGAGTTTTGTTAAGCTTGTTTTTCTATTAAGCCACCCAAATTTGCATATTTCAGTTCTGAAGAAAACAAATGAGATAAAAACTTTAACTTGAGACAAATTGGTGGATTCATCTATTCCTAGTGGCAACAACTCATACCATATAACAGTGCATATTCACGGGATTTGATATTCAATACATGTGATTCTAACACTGCTTACTGTATAGCAATATGTTTAGCTTCATTGGTACAGAATTTCATCTGCAATTCAGCTCTGTTTTTAATTCTCCTGTTCATGTGTCCGTTTAATATTCCTGCTAATAGCTTGCTAACTTAAAATTCCATTGCTAACTTAAAATTGTCTTCATTATATGACTTCTGTTCTTAATCAGATCTGATCTCATCAGTTGCTTTATGCATACCACATTTTCATTAACCACCCTTACAGTGTGCATTAGTTTGACCTGAAAGGAATATAAACACCCTTTTAATAACGACTTTTTTCATTGGCATTTAAGGAAAAAAAACAGCTCATACAGTGAATATAGTTGTATACTAGCTTGACTTTCTTCCTCTGCCTATATATACATGCACGGATGTACACGCACAAACACATACACAGATTTCACTGTAATGTAATTTTCTCAGCATTATAAAGATAACCAGATTTCATCTGCTTTCATCTGGAGTATCTTTTTTATTTTATTTATTTTATTTAGTTATTTATACCCCGCTCTTCAGCCACAAGGCTATCAGAGCTGCTTACAAATTGTTTTAAGCAATAGCTATTTACACATCTACACTGCATTAAACAGTATCATCATACCATGTAATAAAGCATTTCATAGACATAAGTTGGAAAGTTCTCAGTTAAGCATTTATATTGGTTAAGCATTTTAAAAGCCATTCAAGATTTTGGCAACAGCCATTCAAGATTTTGGCAAAAGCCATTCAAGATTTTGGCAACAATCATCCTCAACAAACTATCCTTTGCCAAAATATTGAATGGCTTTTGAAAATATACAGTAGGACCCCTGTATCTGCTGATTGAGTTATCTGTGGGACACAAAACAGCACACCTACCATACAGTCTATGACATTTTAAACCGGAAGTCCCATTATTTCAATGACATTCACTGTTATCCATGGGCCCACCGGAACCAATCTCCCATGGATACAGGGGGTCCTACTGTAATTTAAGAGGTATCTAAACTGGCTACAGTAGGGGGTCCTACTGTAATTTAAGAGATATCTAAACTGGCTACTATTCTAGCCAGATCTGAGTCAAAATTTCTCAAATGGCATTTTTCTGAGTACAGTTATGAGGCCTTTCTTTGCTCTCTGCTTCCTCATGGCTTTTCTCTGAATATCTTCCATCCTCTTTATTTTTAATGGAGGTGTGCTGTTGAATTAGGGTTGTCACTACTTCTTCTCTTCAGAGGCTCCTTGTCCATTCTGAGAATAGAATTTTGTTCTATTTCATTGGTCCTTTCTATTCTGAGAATAGAATTTACTTTAATTAGAGCTTAACAAAATTCACACATTTCTTCACAAATTCAGTATAAAGAACTTGTGATTTAAAAATTCAAGTGGGGGAGAAAGCATAACTAACAGATTAGTCCATTGTTGGGGCAGCAACCACACACCCAAAGGGGAGAGAGGGAGGAGACAGAAGAATATTTAATTCACATTGTCAATAGTGAGCCCATCCCTGAGATGCTGTTAAGAGAATTTCTCCTTCCCAACTGTTATACATGAACAATCTCTCTCCATTTCTAAGTTAACAAATAGGGTTGAGAATTTTGAGGGACTATTTCCACACATCTCTAGTCCTACCTATTATATTCATACTTTTAAAAGGGGTGTGTGTGTGGTGGAAATCAGGAAAAGTATATGGTTTAAATACTATATTCTTAAGATTCATTTTTTTGTTTTAGCTGCTGTCACGTTCTAGTTCAACTTTTTCTTCATACCCATTTCTTTTCCTTTCTCATCTGCATCTAGTTCTCCTGACAAAAATGAAAAATCACTCTCCAGAATGTGATATAAACTTCCAGATGAGGTGTTTTGTAGCCATAAAACATATCCGATTCAAGAGCTGGTGTCTTCAAGCTCAACAAAATAAAATCTTTCTTCCAAAGACTCACTGCTTTCCCCCTTTTCTTCGACATCTTAGATTTGTTATTGGTAATTTATGAAGCAAGCACTTGAGTTGGGAGCATGCAGCAGGGTTAAGCAGCTGAATATTTAAATGTACTCACAAGAATATGAATCAGCCTGAAAGGTGAACACTGCAAGCCAAGGTTTAAAAATAGATCTGTTTTCACATAAATAGTACAGCCGATTGTTCTGCTCCTTGGTGTGCATTTAGTATTAATAGGGCAACATTGAAAATCCTTTCATTTTCACTTTAGTTCCAAAGTAATGATTTCAGGGGTTGGATGAGGGATTACACCAGTCCCTCGAAACCTTGTTGTTTGAGATCTTATTTGCCTTTTCTCAGTTCTGTGTGTTCTTGTTGTTTCCTCTGTCTGCAGATGTTCCAGTACATTCTCTGCTGCTTCATACATATTTCTTCATTCAGCTTTGTGTCGTGATGCCACTGGAAGCAAACGAACCCAATTAAGAGACTGTGAATGAGATGGGGGGGTAATTCTTTACTTACGGTAGTTTCTTCTTAAAGGAAGCAACAAGTGATTTTAGCCATTTTCTTCCTACTGCAGGAAAGCATTTGAGAACCATACAGTTTTCAAAGCCTATTTGCAACTCTGTACTTACTCTGTACAAAATTTACATCTAGCTGTTTTGCCCAGAAAACATCATTTTCTGCACAGAAAATAAAATTTCAGCATAGAAATTCTATATCCTGCACAGAAAAGATTGTTTCCTATGCAAAACAACCATGTGTGTATTGGGTGCAGAATAAATCCTAAACTGCCAAGATTCTTGTCAATCCAGGATTCTCATTTGGGTTTCTTGACTTTCCAAAAACATTTTGGACAATTTTTCAAATGTTTTCAAAGATTCTTTCAATCCTTTCAATTCAGCAATAGAACTGAATTGACAAACATTTTCATAACTTAATTAAATTACTTAATACTAATTTTAGAGGGTATATTTGATGCTGCTTAAAATATCTCCCTCCTACAGCAAGCAGCCTCAAAGCAGAGAGGAGGTTGGATAGAGAAGACCACTTTTTGAGTTACCATTTGGAATCTGGCGATTTATCTTTACCTTGTGCAATATACAGTACAGTAAATAGAAATGGGGAAAATGTGATGCCAGGGCTATATGTGGCCCTCACGCCTGTTCTTATAACCTCTGAGCCCTCCAGACATCCTAGTTTGCTCTTTATTTGGCCAAAATAAAAGTGTGTGGGAGGGGGTAAATTTTCTCTTCTGTCAAATCAGCTTTTCAATATATTGCTCCCACCTCCACATACATTTTTTTAAAAATAAAAACCTGAAAAAGGATGTCTGGCCATGTCCAGTTTAGGCACCCCTGGAAGGTCCCTGGGCAGGAAATGGAACTCCAGGCATTGGCTTATGTCCAATAGTCACCATCTGTGTACTTTAAAAATACTTACAAATCGGCACTGAGCTCATGTGAACAGGAGTCAGAATGTTTTATACCTGCACTTTATGGCATTATCTGTTAGTACAGAAATTATGCTAAATTTCCATCCTTAGAATGGAACAAGTTTGACAATGTAAAAAAAAAAATCTACAATATTTTATACTAGAAGAGAGGAGGTAGATTTGATCATTGGTCCAGATATGATGGTTAGGCTCCACTTGGTATTAGATGTCTCTTTGTCATCAGGTTTGGTGTCAATAATGCTGCAACTTTTGGACCAAGCAAGGACCTCTTTGTGGGTCAAAGGCTAACTCCAGACAGAGGGAAGAATGAGCATTTTCTGCAGGTTAAAAACGTAGAGGCCCCCAAATTATTGCACCTGAAATATATAGGGAATAGGGCTTTGCATTAATTTCTCTGAAGCAACTATAGAATCTGGTGCCAAATGAATTTTGTCCTTCATCACATTTTTTAAAAAATAAATACTGGTGTCCAGGGCCAGTTTAAGGAATTTGCCCCCCCCCCAAATGCCTTATTTTGTGGGCCCCATATATTTATCTCTGGTCAATCTAACCTAACCTAACCTATTGACAGTATGGGATATTCAGATTATTGCTAATAATGTTTTTGCAGGAGGAGGGTTACAAAGCCCCCCCCCCAATGATGGGCCCTCCTGTGGTTTTCAGGGGCTGCGGGGCTCTTAAACTGGTCTTAAAATGGCCTTGACCGGGTGGGCACAGGCGGTGGAGGGAGGGAGGAGGCACCGGCAGTGGCCCTATGGCCACCAGGGCCACCACCACCACCAGCAGCAGGGGGGCAGGCAAGGCCCAGTACCCAAGCCTCTCTCAGTGGCAATTGAAGGGAGAGCGGGGGAGGGAGCTGCCCAGGTCCCAAACTGGAGGGTTCTGCAGAGGAAAGAAGGGCCGGGCCCAGGGCCGGATGGGAGACCCAGGAAGTGGTGGCATCCCTCCTCCCGCGGGCCCAGAGCCAGTGCCGCTTCCCGGGTGTTGCGACTCACCATGGCTGGGTCCCCCTTGGCGGGCCTCCCTGGTGCCTCCGCCTCTGCCTGGCTGGCTGGCCGCTTCAGGGCGCTGCTGCGGCTACTGCAAAGGATGAGGAGGGGGAGGCAGTGGCCGCCGCGCCATGCAGGGAGCTGCGTCCAGAGGCAGCGGCGGGGAAGCACCGCCGGCAGCGTGGGTGGGCAGGCCTGTGGGGCTGGAGGGCCGGCTCTGCAGGCAGGTGAGGCCGGCTGGGCTGGGGTCCCCGCTGTGGCTGGGCCCCCCCCCCGCCAATGCGGATTTGGCGGTAATGGTTAAGCCAGCCCTGCTGATGTCCATACCTTCTCATTTATAAAAATTATATTGCCAAGACATTGGTCTACCATTATACACCTGAGTCTTACAGATATATCAGGCAAAAGCAATAGCTGGCTTCTTTTTTCCCTTAGAATTTTTTTTTTTTTACTAAAAGCAGAAATGCTACAGTATACAGTATAACATGTGATGACCAACCATGGAATAACAAGACCAGAATAAGGGCCACTTTATTTTACCTATATCCTATTTAAGTAAATTGAATATGAAAGAAGCATTAAAGGTGGGAACAACCTTATGTGGGCCCAGCTGAGGCCTGGTGTCTACCCTAGACTATCTCCTCAGCCTTCCCTTGGGTGAAACACCAGAGCATAAACAAAATATTATGATGAAGACACTGCAGAACAAATGCCCTCACAAAACGCATAACCCTAGGGGACTTAGAAGATAAATAATTGATAACCTGGACAGCAGCCATGTTATCACATGAGAAATGGACAGACAAGTTGGCCAGCTTCCCAGAATTTTATAACTGGGAAGAACTATAGAAAGATTATGTCAGTTACCAGCTCTTCCCAAAACCACTCCTCAGCCCATAAATGGGCACACCAATGCCCATGAAAATAAACTCCAAAACCTGTAGATCCAGCCACATTGGTGAACATCTTCAAGGCACAACTCATCCCTCCAAAAAGAAACCCCATTAAATGAGGCAAGAAAATCCTTCCACACCAACAAATCCTCCCTAATCCCCCCAGTAATGCTAATTCTATGGAAAGATTTGTTCACACTGTAAAGAGCACCACATAACTGCAAGCAAAGTTCAATGGTCCAACGAGCTCTTGAAACACCTTCTGATGGCCTTACAATGCCCACCAAAAGCAGACACTCTATTGTTAAAGTCCTTAAGCTTCTCTGCGGGCAACAAACAATGCTAAGCTATTGTGTCTATCTCAATACTTAAGAAAACAAAATGTGTGCTGAGTCCCTCTGTTTTTTCACTTGCAATAGGGCACACCCATCCTCAAAGTCAATGGTACAATATCCTGCATGAGAGAGGCGTACTGCCCTGAACCTGCATGGCCAACAAACAAAACATCATCCAAATAATGTACAACATTATGTTTGTACATTCTTTTTTGTACACTCTTAAAGTCCCATTCCAAAAAGGTACTAAAGTTTTACAAGACACCAAACACCCCACTGGGATAGTCTTCTCTCCTTCAAAATGTACCTTCAAATAAAGAAACTAGCAATTCAAAATCCCTGCAATGAACAGGGAGGAGGTGAAATGCAGACTTAATGTCACATTTCACCAAATCCTGACATTTCACCAACTCCAATCCTGTGCACAGCATACACTGCTGCATTAAAGAAGGTATAGTAAACAGAGCAAAGCTCAACTGGAATGGAATAATTGACCAAATCCACCTTGGGAAAGACAAATGATGAATAAGCCTATATTCAGCAGGCACCCTCTTGGGAACAACCCTCAAAGGAGACACCCTAAGATTAGTGACTGGGGGAGAGGTAAAAGGGCCTACTACCATACCTTCTATAGCAGCCTTTCTCAACCTTTTTACCCTGGAGGAACCCTTGAAATAATATTTAGGTCTCAGGGAACCCCTATGTAAAAATTATACCTACAGCTCCTTTTTAAAAAAAAAAATACAGAAACATTGAAAAAAATAGATGCTTCTTATAGTCTACAATGCTAAATACATATTTGATACTTGCAGGTTCAGAAATTTCTATAATATAAAATATAATATAAAATATAATTTAAATATAAATATATCTCTCCAAAGTAAGAGTCTCAGTTTAATCTTCTTGGCTTCTAGGGAGAGTTCAGGTTATCATGATCTGCTGCCTGAGGCAGCAACATAGAATCATAGAGTTGGAAGAAAACACAAGGGCCATCCAATCCAACCCATGCCATGGAGGAATACACAATCAAATAATTCCCAACAGATGGCCATCCAGCCTCTGTTTAAAAAACCTCCAAAGAAGGAGACTCTACCACACTACGAAGCAGTGTTTTCCAATTCCAAACAGCTCTTACTGTCAGGAAGTTCCTCCTAATGTTTAGCTGGAATCTCTTTTCCTGTAGTTTGAACCCATTGCTCCATGTCCTAGTCTCTGGAGCAGCAGAAAACAAGCTTGCTCCATCCTCACTGAATCTGACCCAAAGATTGAGCTCTGACCCCCACATTCAGTTACCAGACCCACAGTTTAAGAACCTTTTCTCTATAATGACTCCTTTACTGTAACAGCTCTGCCCTCTCCAAATCTGGTTTAAAAAGAATAAGCCCTAAGTCACTTTTATTAGAGTTCTCGCATCCACAGCTGGTGCCTGAGTAGCTGACTGACCAGGGGGTTACTTGGATTACTTGGTCAGTTTCCCCCAATTGGCTAAGAGCTGTACAGTATAGCAATTCTCTTTCCATTGTTCTGAATTTTTTTAAAAAAAAAACACAACTCATTTTGCATTTGTACCTTTAAATCAGTTTTATGCAAACCTGTGTCTTCTTTTGTCCTCAGTTCTGGCAAATGATACAGGTCTGTGGCTGCTTGCAGGAAACAAACTCAATCACACACACATACTCATTCATTGCCTCTTCCCTCTTAGCTTCCAGGCAATGAGGAACTTCACTAGCACATATAAAGCAAATCAAAAGCTGGGAGGGCGAGCAAGGTATTTGGCATGTAAACATCCTCCCCCACCCACCCAAAAGAGGACCCTTTGAGACTCCATTGGTGTGAAAACATTCACACACACACACACACACACTCATTCCTCACCCGGCTTTCTCTGTTGTAGTGGGGAGAGATAAGCCATTTCAGCTCACCACTTCTCCATGATTTATTACTATTTTCTCACAGAGCCCCTGGCAATCTCTGGGGGAACCCTGGGGTTCTGCAGAACCCTGGTTGAGAAATGCTGCTCTATAGTCTCCTTATTTATCTTCCTCCTCAGAACATCTTCCAAACCAACCACTGAATGCAAATTCTTTGAAAAATGGGGTTTATGTCTATCCTCAAATGGAAAGCAAAAATCATACCTAAAGCCATCCCTCAAATATTGTGCTGCCTCAGGGTAAACATGTAACAAAAACTCCAATTTATCCAGTTTGATTGGGCTGGGTCACTTTAGGAGGTACAGAGGGAATCACAGTCCTTTCCTATATGACTCATCCTTAGAGCCACCTGTTCTCTTTCCCTTTAGGCAGTGCCAAAAGGAATGAGGCTCCTTTCAAATACAATACTAATATCTGAACCTGCAAGGTTGCTGGTTACACATACCTTGCGTACCAAACACCCAACATAGCTTACCTTGCTCTGAAGACACAGCTGGACTCCTAGCGTTTCCCCCTACCTGACATTTCTGAACAATACGGCAGCAATATGACCATTCACACAGAATTGGTCATGGAGGCATCATTGTGCATCCATAGGTAGAAATTAACCTCATCCCATCTCATGGCTGGACATACAGCCACCTTCATACCGAATGCCTCATCATATAGCCACCACTCTGACCCAGCAAAATCCATATACACTCTGTGAACAATATCCATGTAGAAGATGAGTGAATACACTCTCCAAGGTTGAAATCTCACAATTACTCCAGCAGAAATAAAAAAAACCTGAGAGCCAGCTACACCAGTCCCTAGCAACCTTTCCCTTACACACCTTCTCCTTCTCCTCCAAACCTTCCCAATCTTTCTTTTCAACTTTTTAATAAAGAAGATTTAAAAAAAAAATAACCACCCACAAACTCACCTTTCAAAATTTTATCAAAAGTAGCTTGAGTCAAGTGATCACCCAGGGTCATCTCCAGTTCACCCAATGGGATGGAACTATAAGAGACATTGCTAAAACATCACCACCACCCTGGATATTGTGGTTGCCTCACCTGAGAGACCCCAACCCTAGGAACTAAGCAACAACTTGAAATTCCCTGTGATCCTTGGGGCAAATGAGAGAAAGCCTGCACACCTGAAGGTGATGGCTAAGGATATAAGCTGGCCAGTGACCAAACACTGGGGAGACACTTGACTACCCCATACTGACACCCAGAGAGCCAACCTGCCACTGCCACAGTAAGCACCAAACAAACTTGTTCAAGTAGCTTGCTCCAACACCCCAATTGTGTGATACAGGCCAATTGTGTGATACAGAGTCAGCAGTGTTCTGTGGCTCACCTAAATGTGTAGGTGCATCATGAGACTCACCTGGCAAACTATAACACTCAGTGTTGCCCTCAGCAACAGAGGCAGGAGTCACCTCATTGCTCCCACTTTCAGCAGCTGTACAAGGATCTTCCACCAAAAAATATATATCTTGTCCCATGCCTCTAATTAAGACAAACCCATTTTATTAAATGAATCTCTATTGCCTTTCCTACTATCCCTTTCTCGCCCTCAAGGCCACCCCTCTTTTTAAAAGTAAGACACTTTCCCCACTTCTCAAGCTTGGCTAAAATACCATCCTCTTGCCCATCTCATCCTATGCATCTGAAGAACTGATGGGAGTGGAGGTGGCCATTTTGAAGCAGGTTTCGTGACCAGGCCCTTATCTTTGGAGGCCCCTGAACCTTTTCTAAAAAACATAACCACAATATCACAAAGCAGGAAACCAAGATGTCTCTTAGTCCAACATGTGACTCTCCCACAAAAGCACCATATTAAAGTCAGAAATAAGTGCCACAAAAGTTGGACAAGATAAGAAAGATATATTGGATTCAACTATAAGGTTACAATGGTGGAAGAGAACAAGCACACAAAACCTCCTCCATATATGTGCAGCAATATAGCCTCAATAGCAGTCAAAAAAGGTGCATACAAAACAAATGCTTAGCAACTGGAATTGGGCTAGCAGTAAAAGTCTATCCCAAAATACCCACAAAAGTAATCAAAGAGTGAAGAGAGACAGGGCACACCCCCAAAATATGCCCAATCCCCCACTCTGCAGTCCAAGTATACCAAAGGCCAGCAACCTATATAAGCACCCACTCCGACACACAAACAAACCCCCAACTATAGGAAGAAAGTGAGATAAGGCAGGCCACAAAATGGCATCCAAAGCTATGCCCAACTCAAAATGGTGGCTTCTCCGAAAATGGTGTCCACCTCATGCTCCTAACTTATTAGCTACTAGTTCTGCCCAAAACAAAGATGGCCCACGATGAAGCCACCACAACTCCCTATTGGAATCTACAAGAAGGCCTAGCCCTCAACAAAACACTTTAAAAGTAAATAAATAAGAAAATAAAATGTTGCCACCAGGAATACCCTCCAACCTCAAATGCAATAACTGCACCAAGCCAATAGCCTCAAACACTACCACCACACCCAGAAAGATACACACATGTGCCCAACCAGCTAAAAAGCTATCCTTCCCTCCAACCAGCTAACACACTCTACACAAATAATCACTGGCAAGAAAGGCCATGGAATCATGCTCACCACCACACAAGAGCACACTCCACTCAATCACTGGCAAATAAATGCCACAGAATTGCACTTCCTGCTGTGCATTAGAACACACACACACACACACCACTCACAACAAAAGACAGCAAGTAAATTACCGTAACAGCCAAACAAGCCCCAAAAACCTACAGAAGCAAAACCATGCATGATGCAACAAGCAGCATCACATACATATGCATATGCACACATGCCGTCAAGACCAAACAGCCACACATGATCCAATGACCCCACCCCCAAACCAAACACACTCCTCAGAAAACAAGACCCACAAGTACTGCTGCTCTCCCAAACACACTACAACCACTCCACAGAACCACACCAGCTGCAAGCAAACATCAAACCAACAACAACCCAGTCTCTACAGCAAAACACTCAAGCAATATCCAAGCCTTCAAAGATCCACCACAAAGTAAAGAATGAAACAAAGAACAAAGCAAAGAGGGCACACAAGTAAGTGGTCAGGCCTTAAATAGCCTGACTCTCTGGCCCCATCATGTGATATGTTCTGGCACCACACACTGAACACACAGCCTCCTGATCTCTGACCAAGGAGGTCATCAAATCAATACCCTCCCTACAGTGTCTAATGCCACACTGTCCAGGTACATATAATATTGCTAGACAGAGGGGGAAAATATCTAGCAGCTGTGTCCAATTCCAATTAATTAGATGCTGAATCTCTGGAAATACACTCAATAATTTCAAATGGATATTTGATTTTGTCCATGAACGGATGGATGTTATCTTGGAAGATATAAGCACAATGTGGAAAGAAAAATCAATTTCTTTCTTAAAATCCAGTTAATTGGGTCTCCCAGACACAGAAGCTACATTTGAAATAGCACCTGCCCAGGAAAAAAGAAATCTCTATTTGCAATTTAACCTTTTACCTCAAAATGCATTATGTAAACCACCCAAATGCTAACCTTATTAAGGTTATCACTGCATCAGAATACTGCAGATACTGCTATTATTGTATATCATACTGAACACCATTATGCAGATACACAAAAGGTATGCCAGACTTTCAGGGAGTTCGTGGTCTGGAACCTCTAGTAGCCAATCCCTAGTCCCTTGTCCTGGGGCCTTGAGGGACATCAGGACACTTGATAGTCCATGGATCTGGCTGTACTTCAAGCTGAGAGAAATCAGCTGAAAACTGGGAAACATTAGGCCCTCTTAAGTTCTTGAAGATGTCAGCTTAACAGTCAGAGTAACTTGTATTGAATTTGACTAACAAATTCACTGGCTCTCTTGCTTCTTTTTCCTCACTGCTTGGCTTTGACTTTCATCTGTTTTCCCCCATTCACCCCTCTATTTGTGCCTTGACATTCTGCCCAGTTCAACCTGCTCTTCCATTGATCATCACATTTGTAATCCAGAACATGCCTTCTAACAAAATTTGAGCCAAATCTTTTCTCCTTTTGATTACGCACAGTTGAACTAGATCCCAGCCTGTCAGAGCCACATTCTGTAGGATACTCCCCATGATCTAAATCAGATCAAAACAGCAAGACTATTGGATGGATCCTCTTTAAGCAAAGCTTGAGAAAGCATTTCACTATACATTAGCAGCAAAGATTTTTTAAGAATCTGGGAGTAAGAATTTCTGGTGTTCTTTTCTCCCTCACATTCACTTTCTCCTCCCACCCCTAAAATGGGGGAAAGATGAAGGCAAATAAGATTACCTTCTCTTTTATGTCTTAGCATCAAAGCTGAGTTTTGGGTCAGGCAACTTGGAGGCTTGTGTTGGGGTGCTGATTTTCACAGAAAATCTATTCAACTGTCCAATGAACATCTAAATCAAAAATAAGTTTGTCTTTATATATAAAGCTGGTAGCACAGACCTGGGCTTTCAGCACTCCACTACATTTTGTTTTGTTTTTTTTACCTGATTAATGATAAAATTCACAGCACAATATAAAACAAAAATAAATTATGACTGCAATTGTGCATCATAGTTGTGAAACGGACTGGAAATGCTATAAAAATAAGTTATTCAGACATTGAGCAAATTTAAGATACATCTTAGACACCATTACCAGATTGAGGGGAATGTACCAAAAAAATCGCATTCCCAACTGCATCAGAAGAATGGGAGGAGAACAGGAAGGTTGACCTTACCAGATGCCCACATCCTTCAGTCGTTCCTGGGGGCGAAGCACTGCCGTGGACAAGGCTCCATTTTCCTATTGATGGGGGCAAGCTGCTAATATAAAAGGATGCTTTACTAATGGCCGTGCTACACCCCCAGGATGCTGGAGGATGTCCTCAATATTCTTGCCCCTTCCTGTTCTTCTCATAAAATTTTGATGCACTTTTTGTCATGGCTGATAATCTCCCATGATTCTAGAGCAGGGAATGCTAGGGGGCTGTTTTAGCTTGCTAGGAAATCTGGAGAGAGGTGTACCTTCAGAATACCCATTGAAAAAACATTTGACTCCAGATCCCTACAGAGGGGCTTTTTGACCATATTTTTGGCTTCTCCTATGCCATTTAAAGCCAAGGAGAGGCCTCTCTTAAAAACAGAAAGTGAAGCCACTTCTTGTTCACTGCCTGTGTTTTTAAAAGCCTCTTTTGTACACAAACACACAAAATCCTACCAAACTGCAGTCTAGCAACTGTTATGCTTTAGCTGAAATGTAATAAAAACAAAACAAAATAAAAATTGTTACATAAATATCTTGATAGATTTTTGAGATTTTGCCAGCATAACCCCCCCCATTTTTATGCCAGAAAAAGAATCCCCCCCCCACACACACACTTACCTTCCTCTCCCAGCAAATGCAGCTCCACGGAGCCCCGTTTGCTTCCTTGTTTGAAATCCCTTGAGACTTCAGCATGCAGGACATTTTGAAATAAAAACAAAAATAAAGCATAAAAAGTTTTTAAAAGCACACACACACTTTAAAAGTCCCCTGTAATCCAGGGAAGGTTAAAAAAAGAGAGAGAGCAAAACTTATCTGGATGTCCTGAGCTCACCTGGAAGTGTTCATGCCAGACCAGCCATCTCACTGCAGTCGCGAGAACTAAATGGCCCAAGGTTTCACACGCTGGCAATGCCAGCACAAAAGTGGCATGGGAGATCAATTGACGGCTTCAGCCATCAATTAAAAACTACAGGTTTGAGGCTGAATTTAACCATGAAAGGGCAATGTCATCTGGTCTGTGTGCTCTTTCATGGTTATGTGGCATTGTTACTACAACTTATTTTGCATGTCTGATAAAGTCTATAGTCTTCTAATACTTTTGACAATTTTGACAATTCTTTTCTGGTATGAACCTGCTTTCAAAAGCTAATAGTTATGAGAAAGAAGACAATTTAACTAAAGCAATAAATCTCTCTGGCAATTGTTCAGTATTTTTGCCAACATGCGGTAGTCTACGTTGGTCAGAGCTATGGGGTGCCAGTTTTTTGGAGAGGGTAGGATCGGCCCTCCTTTGGGGAAAAAATCAGGACCCCTTGATAAAACATCTCAGGGAGCTCATTATTATCCCACAAAAAATTAAACAGAGTGGTTAAAGGGGGAACAACCCACTTCCTGTAAACTTTATAAAAATTCCAACTGAGGCCATCTGGGCCAGGGGCCGACTTACCCTTCCCCTGAACTATGATCTCACGAACCTCTTCTTCTTCTATAGGAGAGACCAACCTCTTCCTGTCCTCTGGACTCAAACCCTTATAGAGGGTGCCCATCTGGTCCTTTGAAAAAGCTTGGGAAAAAAACCCTTCGTCTCTTCTATATCTATGTTCTTCCGAGCATATAACTGCCTGTAATATCCCTCCATGATATCCAGCATCTCACTTGATCTAAATGCAACAGGGTCAGACTCAGAGGCCCTCAAGCCATTTAATTCGATAGGAACCTTTAGTGCCTGCCCACTCATCCACGTCGACCACACCACCTCGAGTCCTGAAATTTTTACTCCTCTTTCTGTTTTGTCTTTTCTTTTCTATCTCTCCCTTCACCCAGTTAAGCTCTTGTTCTGAAAAATGAACACCTTGGTTCAATCGATATTGACACTAAAAAAATTGATAAATGGCCAAATGATACTCCTGAATCTGTCTCCCATTAATGTTGGTCTCGTAAGCCCGGCTAGTGGCCCGAACTGCATGCTTCACACGTTCCCACCACCTGCACAAATCATCCTTGTACATGTCAGCAAGAGTTAGGCTGTGGGCTAGTGCTGAGGCGAGGCACTCTTTTGCATGCCATATCTTCCAAAAATTTAGGGTGCAACCTCCAGAGAGGTCTCCCTTTGGGGTAAAACTGACCTATACTGAACTCTACAGCCAAGAGCCCATGATCCAACCAAGGAGTGATCATAACAGTGCACTTTTCCACCTTCATTTCCTTCACTGTCCTCACACGTTCTATTCTGTTGGCTGAGGTTTTGTGATAATGAGTAAATTGAACTCCTTCCATTGGGGGAAAATCTAAACCAAAAGCCTTTCTGCAATAAACAGGAAAAAATTCTAACTCATTCACCATGTCAGTTTGCAAGCCATGGACATTCTACGTGGCAATTTTTAATGAGCCCATAGTTTTATATACCCAAAAATTTATTAAGGCCTCCATTATAAATAACTAAAAAAAACTAACAGAAGTATATTGGCCATACCAATTGGAATAATTATTTTTCTACTTAAAACCTAACTTAAAATCTAACTTAATTGAAATCTAGCTTACAGTCTAACTTATTAAAATTCTCTTTTTTAACACACTCATTCTCAACACAACTCTGGTGACTCTATCTCGTTCCTCTGAATGCATCACCTCTACCTCCTCAGGATTTTCCTGAGGTGTAGCCTTACAAGTGCTGGAGATGGAGGGAGCTTATCAAACTAATAACTTGTGGGTTTGGTGATTTGTTTGTTTTACATTAGTCAATAAAATCTAAAACTTAATTTTGTCTCACCCCAGTTGATTCTGTTTCTCAGACTCCTTCTCTGAAAATGTTGGTTTAATAAGGGTCATCTAATCTATATCTTGTGCAATTGATTTATTTATTTACTATTCAGGCTTTCTCCCAGTACTGGGACACAAGGCAGCAAATATGAGTTTAAAAAACAACAACCAGGTACAGATATGAACACAAAAACTTATAATATTTATTTTATTCAAATCCATGTTCTATTGTTGTTGTTCTCATAGGAACAATGCTTCCATTCTCTAAGGGATGTTGTCTTTCATCTAGTTGTTTGACACTGTTTACCATGCTGATTACCTCTTAGATTGAATGTGAATTATTTTAATTTTAAGTAATCCCCAAACATTCTGGGAAGATTTGACCCTCTAACATTTCCCTTTCAACTTGCATTTGCATAAATTGCATCTGATAGGTCATTGTTTCCATTTGATTCAACAGGAGTTACATACCACACTACATAGGCCCTCAGCATCACTATACTCCTGTTGATTCAGCCCAGAATTGTATTGGTTTTTATTGGCTCCTGCATGACACTGTTGACTCATGATTAGCTTCTGGTCTCCTAAGACCCCTAGATTCTTTTTGCATGTACAGTTGTCCCTCCACATTCGCGGGGGTTAGGTTCTTGAGACCCCCGCGAATGTGGAAAAACCGCGAATAACAGACGCTGCTTCCAGAGTGGCCGCGGGGGCTCCTGAAGCCCCCGCAGTCACTCTCCTCCACCCCCCGCCCTTCCCAGAGTAGCCGTGGGGGCTCCTGAAGCCTCCGCAGTCACTCTCCGCCACCCCCCCACCCTTCCCAGAGTGGCTGAGGGGGCTCCTAAAGCCCCCGCGCTCACTCTCCGCCCCCCCCCGCCTTTCCCAGAGTGGCCGCGGGGGCTCCTGAAGCCCCCGCAGTCACTCTCCTCCACCCCCCCGCCCTTCCCAGAGTGGCCGCGGGGGCTCCTGAAGCCCCTGCGCTCACTCTCCGCCACCCCCCCCGCCCTTCCCAGAGTGGCTGCGGGGGCTCCTGAAGCCCCCGCAGTCACTCTCCTCCACCCCCCCGCCCTTCCCAGAGTGGCCGCGGGGGCTCCTGAAGCCCCCGCAGTCACTTTCCTCCACCCCCCCCCCGCCCTTCCCAGAGTAGCTGCGGGGGCTTCTGAAGCTCCCGCGCTCACTCTCCGCCCTCCCCGCCTTTCCCAGAGTGGCCGCGGGGGCTCCTGAAGCCCCCGCAGTCACTCTCCTCCACCCCCCCGCCCTTCCCAGAGTGGCCGCGGGGGCTTATGAAGCCCCCGCAGTCACTCTCAGCCACCCCCCCGCCCTTCCCAGAGTGGCTGCGGGGGCTTATGAAGCCCCCGCAGTCACTCTCCGCCACCCCCCCCGCCCTTCCCAGAGTGGCTGCGGGGGCTTATGAAGCCCCCGCAGTCACTCTCCGCCACCCCCTGCCCTTCCCAGAGTGGCCGCGGGGGCTTATGAAGCCCCCGCAGTCACTCTCCTCCATCCCCCCCGCCCTTCCCAGAGTGGCCGCGGGGGCTTATGAAGCCCCCGCAGTCACTCTCCGCCACCCCCCCGCCCTTCCCAGAGTGGCCGCGGGGGCTTATGAAGCCCCCGCAGTCACTCTCCGCCACCCCCCCGCCCTTCCCAGAGTGGCCACGGGGGCTTATGAAGCCCCCGCAGTCACTCTCCTCCATCCCCCCGCCCTTCCCAGAGTGGCCACGGGGGCTTATGAAGCCCCCGCAGTCACTCTCCTCCATCCCCCCGCCCTTCCCAGAGTGGCCGCGGGGGCTTATGAAGCCCCCGCAGTCACTCTCCGCCACCCCCCCGCCCTTCCCAGAGTGGCTACGGGGGCTTATGAAGCCCCCGCAGTCACTCTCCGCCACCCCCCCGCCCTTCCCAGAGTGGCCACGGGGGCTTATGAAGCCCCCGCAGTCACTCTCCTCCATCCCCCCCGCCCTTCCCAGAGTGGCCGCGGGGGCTTATGAAGCCCCCGCAGTCACTCTCCTCCATCCCCCCCGCCCTTCCCAGAGTGGCCGCGGGGGCTTATGAAGCCCCCGCAGTCACTCTCCTCCATCCCCCCCGCCCTTCCCAGAGTGGCTGCGGGGGCTTATGAAGCCCCCGCAGTCACTCTCCGCCACCCCCCCGCCCTTCCCAGAGTGGCTGCGGGGGCTTATGAAGCCCCCGCAGTCACTCTCCGCCACCCCCCCGCCCTTCCCAGAGTGGCTACGGGGGCTTATGAAGCCCCCGCAGTCACTCTCCTCCATCCCCCCCGCCCTTCCCAGAGTGGACGCGGGGGCTTATGAAGCCCCCGCAGTCACTCTCCTCCATCCCCCCCGCCCTTCCCAGAGTGGCCGCGGGGGCTTATGAAGCCCCCGCAGTCACTCTCCTCCATCCCCCCCGCCCTTCCCAGAGTGGCCGCGGGGGCTTATGAAGCCCCCGCAGTCACTCTCCGCCACCCCCCCCGCCCTTCCCTGAGTGGCTACGGGGGCTTATGAAGCCCCCGCAGTCACTCTCCGCCACCCCCCCCGCCCTTCCCTGAGTGGCTACGGGGGCTTATGAAGCCCCCGCAGTCACTCTCCGCCACCCCCCCCGCCCTTCCCAGAGTGGCTACGGGGGCTTATGAAGCCCCCGCAGTCACTCTCCGCCACCCCCCCGCCCTTCCCAGAGTGGCTACGGGGGCTTATGAAGCCCCCGCAGTCACTCTCCGCCACCCCCCCCCCGCCCTTCCCAGAGTGGCTACGGGGGCTTATGAAGCCCCCGCAGTCACTCTCCGCCACCCCCCGCCCTTCCCAGAGTGGCTACGGGGGCTCCTGAAGCCCCCGCAGTCACTCTCCGCCACCCCCCCGCCCTTCCCAGAGTGGCTACGGGGGCTCCTGAAGCCCCGCAGTCACTCTCCTCCACCCCCCCGCCCTTCCCAGAGTGGCCGCGGGGGCTTATGAAGCCCCCGCAGTCACTCTCCTCCATCCCCCCCGCCCTTCCCAGAGTGGCTGCGGGGGCTTATGAAGCCCCCGCAGTCACTCTCCTCCATCCCCCCGCCCTTCCCAGAGTGGCCGCGGGGGCTCCTGAAGCCCCCGCAATCACTCTCCTCCACCCCCCCCGCCCTTCCCAGAGTGGCTGCGGGGGCTCCTGAAGCCCCCGCAGTCACTCTCCTCCATCCCCCCCCGCCCTTCCCAGAGTGGCCACGGGGGCTCCTGAAGCCCCCGCAATCACTCTCCTCCACCCCCCCCCGCCCTTCCCAGAGTGGCTGAGGGGGCTCCTGAAGCCCCCGCAGTCACTCTCCTCCACCCCCCGCCCTTCCCAGAGTGGCTACGGGGGCTCCTGAAGCCCCCGCAGTCACTCTCCTCCACCCCCCCCGCCCTTCCCAGAGTGGCTACGGGGGCTCCTGAAGCCCCCGCAGTCACTCTCCGCCACCCCCCCGCCCTTCCCAGAGTGGCTACGGGGGCTCCTGAAGCCCCCGCAGTCACTCTCCGCCACCCCCCCCGCCCTTCCCAGAGTGGCTACGGGGGCTCCTGAAGCCCCCGCAGTCACTCTCCTCCATCCCCCCCGCCCTTCCCAGAGTGGCTGCGGGGGCTTATGAAGCCCCCGCAGTCACTCTCCTCCATCCCCCCCGCCCTTCCCAGAGTGGCGTAGGGGTCCCTCGCTGCCTTGGGAAGGGACTGGGGTGTGATGAGGGAGGCTTTCCACCCTCCTTTCCCAAGGCAGCGAAGGAATTCCTGAGAACACCTTCGCTGCCTTGGGAAGGGACGGAGTGGAGAGGGGGGGCAGGCGGCTTTCCGCGAATAATCAAAACCGCGAATGTGAAAGCCGCGAATGTGGAGGGGCAACTGTACTACTTTCAAGCTAAGTGTTACCCATTCTATGTTGGTACATTTCACTTTTTCTGCTTAAGTGTAGTACCTTATATTTGTCCCTGTTGAAATTCATTTTGTTAGTTTTGGCTTAGCTTTCCATTCTGTCAAGGTAATTTTGAATTCTATTCCTGTCCTCAGGAGTATTTGCTACCCTCATCCCCAATCTGGTGTCATCTGAAAATTTGATAAGCATGTCTACTATTCCTTCATTTTCATCATTTATAGCAATATTAAATAACACTGGGCCTAGGACAGAACCCTTAGGCACCCCACCAGTCACATCTCTCAAGGGTGAAGAGCAACCATTGGCAAGTGCTATCTTAATTACAGAGCCACCTAATTGTAACACTGTCTAGCTCACAGTTCACCAGCTTGCCTGCAAGAATATAATGAGGCACCTTGTCAAAAGCCTTACTGAAATCAAGATATACCACATACATAACACTCCTCTGATCTACCAAGCTTGTAACTATATTATAAAAAGAATTAAGATTAGCTCGGAATGACTTGTTTTTTTCAATCTCCTGAATGACACAAAAGAAAATGACAGATTAACATATATTATGAATAAGAAATCCACTAAACAATTAGAGACAGAATGGTCTCCTATAAAAAGATATTTGGGAGCTAGATGGAATATTAAACAAGATTTACTATGTGAAGAATGAAGAATGAATTATTACCTTTAATTGGTAGACAAGGATTATTTGGTAGAATTGGTAGAAAAGGATTATTAGAGAAAGCTGGGAGGTAGAGGTAAAGGTGCTTTAAAAATAAACTACAAGGAACTACATGTTTAAAAATAATTAAATAATAAGTTACATGAAGATGAACTGTGAACAATGTATAAGATTCCTATAGGTTAGGATAACATAGGAGATCAAATGAGGGAAATGATGTAATTAAGTAATTGGTTGTTTTGTATTATTTTTCATATTTTGAAGATGTCTAAAAATTAAGAGATACTGGTGAATAAGATTGTGTGATATAACTCATTTGGAAAATAAATATATTTTTAAAAAGGAATTACTTGTTTCTGAGAAACCATGCTGGCTCTTATCAATCACAACATTCCTTTCTAGGTGTGCACAGACTACTGTTTAATTACTGTCACACCATTGACCAGTTAATCTCTGTTAGAATCAAATCCAAAACAGCTGATCCTCTTATTTCTTTCTCCATCTTTTGTGTGCAAGTTAAGTGAGGAATTTGTTAGAACTTACAGTCATGGCAAAGTGTGACTTCTGACAAATATCATGGTGGTTGAAGTCCATTATTACTATATCTTTCCTTTTTGGATATTTGATAATTTGTTTTAGGAAGGCATCATATAGACCTTCAGTCTGATTTGGGGGGATGACTGTAGGAGATGCCCACAATGAGGTCACTGTTGTTTCTCTCCCATTTAATTTTTAACCAAATGCTCTCAGCCTGTTTTCCATGTTCTAAGTCATGGATCTCCTCATGGTGTACACATCCTTGATATATAACGCTATTCCTCCTCCTTTCCAGTTTGGTCCATTTCTTTGGAATTAGTTTGGAATAAATTATACTCTTCCATTGCAATCTATATTGCAATCATGGGACTCATGCCACCAGGTTTCAGTGATGCCTATTAAACCATATTTGCTTCCCTGTTTTAAGATCATCTTGTTTATTTCCCATCCCCTCTGCAAAAGTGTAGAGATATTTAAGACCATGGGTTGTTCTCTCCAGCTGATTCCTTGTTGTTGTTGTTTTCTGCCCACTGTTACTTTCATGTACTTTTGGCCTAATTCCCCTGTAACGCCTAAGTTCCCCGGTACTTGGTGTTCCCCTGCTCTCTGGAATACTGTCTCCCTCCACATGTAACTCAGGTTAAGGCCTCTTGGTCAGATTTGCAAGGCTTCTAGACTGCAGATACATTCTTTCGCACTGCTATGATGTAGAACCATCTCCTGCTGGAAGTCCTTCTTCATGAAAGCAAAGACCAAGATTCAAGATGCCAATTCTCTCTGGATAGTACCATCATCAGAGACAGTTGTTCACTTATAGTATTCTCCCTCCACTTGGGCTACATGCTTGAACAGGAAGGAGTGAAAAACTAACAACCCAAGGTCATCTAGCTTCCTCCCTAGAGCTTCAAGGTGTTTTGCAATATGTTGAAGGATATATCTGTCATGCCCTGTCTCCTGAAGGACAGTGATGTTGCAGACATAAGAGTCTGAAAGAATATGAAGTCTGAAAGCCCAGAGAGCCTGCCAGGGCTAGAGACAACAGAGTGCCCATCAGCCACAATGCTCTGAGGAAGATAGTGTCCAGAAGCTACAGTCCTCCAAGGAAAGTGCAAACTTACCTATCGTTACCCCAACCAAACATGGTTGGAGCATTCATATAAAAAGCATGTGGCAATTAGGGAACACCTGAGATACTCAGCTGGGCTATAAATAACCCAGCACCTCCTCCAGAAGATTGTGGCTGACAACCATCCATCTTGGTAGAAGCTTCCCTGGTGCTGTGTTCCATGAATGTTTTCCTGTTGCCTTGGACTCTGCTTTCATCTCCTGACATTGCTTCTGGCTTTCCCTTTGGACTGTTTGCCTGAACTGCTTGCCCAACTGTGTATGACTTGGACCAGACCAGATCACCTCTATGCTTCTGGTGAGCTTGACTGATTCCCTACCTCTCCCTGGAACTTTGAACTCACTCAGTGAATCTAATCTACTGCCAAGAGCAGAACAGAAAAATATCTTGCAGTAACATTTGTTCCTACATGCATCAGAAGGATGGGGTAATGACCAGTGGGCTTGATGAGTCTTGTCAACCTCTCCATTACATTATAAATCTTCACTCCTTGGACGCAATATACCGGTCATGACATCTTATCACATGCCACTGCTTCTCTTCGTCTCAACAAGGAATCAACAGCTACCACCAAGCATCTCTCTTTTCCCCCAAGGTTGCCTCCATGACTTCAAGGATGTGAGGATCTTGTCCCTGTTCCTATTCCTCATAATCACCAATTAAGGGAAGAGCTTAGAAATTATTGTAGTGCCAAGCTTGAAGCATTTTTCTTGATAGTTCAGTTGATGTGTGCTATTCCTCCAAGTATCTTCCTCCTCTGTTTTAGAATTGCTGCTCTCCCTAGAGGCATCCCCCATTTCTTGCCCTTCTGGAAGAGTCTGCTCCACACTTTTTTAAAAAAGAGCTTTATCGTCCCTGATATATCAAAGTGTAGATACATGAACCTCAAGTTGCAGCACCTTTTCCTCTAACAGGACAATCAGCTGCAGGTATAGCACAGCAGATCCTCTGGCAAGAAAACAAATATGGCACAGAAGTTTCAGGTTACTGAACAACTCCACCACCATCCATATTTTTCATCTTATATACATAGCAGCACAGCTGTCCAGGCTTCTTCCTTAAAGTTTCCCATGAAATGTCCTTTAACAAAATGTCTTTTTCCTCTCTTCCTGTTTGCTGAACTGAAAAAGACTGAGGCAGCAGCTTGCAGCTTCTAGCTCTATATAGTTACTGACTCAGCAGAAGCCCTTCCCCCTTAGGTCATGTGCTCAGAAAGAGCACACCACTGAAAACAAACAAAAGAACACTGATGCAAGCTTATGAACAGCACAGGCAAAGAGTCAATACTGACTCCCAAATGCAAGGTCAACTTTGTCTCTCTCCTCAGAAACTGAACTTCAGAGACTGAGGCAGCAACTATATAGAGCTAGTGGCTGCTAGTTCCACTCCTAAGTCAGTGATGCAGTTGAAACCCTGCCCCCTTAGACCATGTGCTCAAGGAGAGTACACAGCCAACAACAACAACAAACCACCCATATAAGCGTCCAAACTATGTGGACAAACAGTCGATGTTGACTCCCAAAAGACAAGCTCACCTCCTTAGATACTTTCCTACAGGTAACACGTACAAAATCCTCCCTCTTCATCCAAACAAGATCCTGGTGCTCCAGCAGAGTAACTCTCCCAACATTGTGACCCACCCCTTGGTTCATCTAGTTACATATGCCCCCTATACTAGAAATGTGTGCATGTGTGCATGCATTTAAGTCATCTGTTGACTTATGGTGACCCCGTACATTTCATAGGCTTTCTTTGGCAAGGAATATCCAGAGGTGGTTTTGCCAGTTCCTTTCTCTGGAATATAGCCTACAGCTCCTGGTATGCATTGGTAGTCTCCCATCCAAGTACTAACCAGGGCTGACCCTGCTTAGTTCCAAGATCAGACAGGATCTGGTGCCTTTAGGGTCCAGATTTCTAAGCCCCTAGAAATTAGTTTACTCATAGACCAAATAAAATAAAATAAAATAAAAATTGGACCACTGCTTTTATAAAGTCAATATATAATGAGTGGCAATGGGTGGTTTCCATGTCAATGGGGTAGTGAATTTTAATCTGAACTCAGAACAATCTATCCAAGCACCTTCAGGATTGCCTTTAATGTTCAAACTACAACTCAGAACAGATTCACTGTCCCATTAAGGAATACTAATAGAGGCCACTGCATTTAGTATTTTACCAGCCAGAAAAATCAGATTGAAAAAGAAATACTCTGAAGTCACCAAAACAAAAATATTCTCAGAAGAATTAACATTCCCAATGAAAACAAAATTTAAAGGCAAATGAGACTGTGCTCTAGCTGCATGTACCTTATGAAAGATTCATTTTAAAATCCACTTTAACAGTAACAATAATAGTGGCACTGTGTTGTAAAAACAGATGAAGGGAGGGGAAGAGTATGAAAATACTGTCAAACATATATAAGACATGCCTTTGTAAGCAAGAAAGAGAGGGAAGGGGAGAGCAGTTATGTGCTGCAGGACTTAAGCATAAAAAGAAGCTTTGATTGCTGTTCCAAGCTCCCAAAGTGAAAATGAACCACTTGACAGTAACAAGAAAATAATTGTTGCATTGTTGTAAGGACTGATGATGACACACTTCACACCTGCAAAGGGAAAATGAGCCACTTCAGTCAGAAAAAAAGGGAGATGCTAATTGTAGAAACTCCATGACAAACACTGAAATGATAAAAACAAGAATTTGAAGAAGAGTCAGGACTTTATTAGACCCGTCAAATACAGCATCATAACAATGCCACATAACTGCAGAAGGGTGCACATATCAGACGATGTTGCCCTTTCAAGGCTATATTCTGCCCCAAACCCATAGTTTTTAATTGATGGCTTAAGTGGTCAATTGATCCCCCCTGCCATTTTTTTTACTGGCATAGCTGGCGTGTGAAAGCTCACTTCCTTCCCCCCTCCCCATACTTACCCTGTCAGTGGCTGGGCCAGCGTGAACGCTTCTGGCTGAAATCATGACATCCAGGTAAGTGGCAATCTTTTTATGACCCTCCCCGGGTTACTTGTAAGGTTTAAAGTGTGCTTTTGTGCTTTTTACAACTTTTTTTGAGTTATTTTTTTAAAAAATTTCTCACACAATGAAGGTTTGTGATATTTTGCAGGATTTCAAAGGAGGAAGTGAACAGAGCTCCTTTAACTTCCTCTGTCATTGCAGGAGCTTCCTTTGTTGGGATTGGAGGCAAGTGCAGGGTGGAGCATTCTTTTGCTGGCATAAAAATGGATTTTTTTATGCCAGCAGAAGAATGCTTTAAAGTTAGCGGAGATTTCTACATGGGGGAAATAACCCCCGGGGAAATCAGGAGAGAAAAGGGGCTGTTCTTGTTGCAGCACCCCTTTTCGCACGCCCCCTTCCTTCTCCCGATCTCATGTCATCCTCCCTCCATCCTGCTTCCATTTCCCTCCCGGTATATTCCACAATGTTTTACTAACAAAGAACTAGTAAAAAATAGCAGGAGGGAAATGGAAGCAGGACAGAGGGAGGTCAACAGGAGATCGGGAGAAGGAAGGGTGTGTGCGAAATGGAGTGCTGCAACCAGAACAGCCCCATTTCTCTCCTGGTCTCCCCGGGGATTATTTCCCCCGTGTGAAAATCTCCAGAGTCTGATAAAGTCCTCAGTAAGCAAGTCACATGTTTGCAGCATGTTCCTAACACTTGATCCAAATAATTGGAGAAATAAAATGAATGAACAATTTGTCATTAATTTTGTATACCCCCAACCAAACAAAAGTAACAATATTTATCTTGACCATGTATTTGGGAATGATAATCCTAAATGCACTTAGAAGGGAGGCAGACTGACTGAACAGAATGGAATTTATTTCCAAGTAAACTGACTGAACAGAATGGAATTTATTTCCAAGTAAACTGACTGAACAGAATGGAATTTATTTCCAAGTAAGACATGCATAGAATTTTGCTGTAAGGAAGTGTTGACTCTGTTCCTCCCCCCCCCCCCGCCCACTACATGTCTCTCCAAATGTGGCAAATCAACAGGGCAAGAATCTTATAAATGGTTCTTTAAAAAAATACATCTGCTGATATTACAGCTGTTTTGATGCTGCAATTATTTTCTGCTTACTTAGATTTGCGAGGATTTACACCATGTTTATTCATTGCTTCCTTCCAGGTTGGAAAGCTGCTGTGAAGTGCATAAATAGCTAGTCCAAGCAAAAATAAATCCAAGCAATTTCTTTCTCTCCACCCTCCTCATATGTTCAGTAGTACCTGTATTTCTCTCCCCCCCCCCACACACACACACTCAATTGTATCTCAGAGTTGGCTGAGCCTGCAAATCTACACTGCATAGCAAGAGAGAAATGCTGTATGTTTGTTTTGCTGGTCCCAAGACATTACTGTGTAGCCAAGTCTATAGTGTCTTTAAAAAAAATTGTAATAAGGAAAAGGCTATTTTATTTTGTGTTATGTTGTTCCTGGGATACAGAACTCTTCCCCCCCCCTTTTTTTTTTACCAAGTTTATAAGTCACAAAATAGGTAGCAGGCCCTTCTTTCCAGGCATTGGCTCTATAAAACACATTTGCGGTGACCAGCTAGTGCTGCATGATTCTTTGTTGGTATCTTCCTGGTATCTGACCAGGAACCCATCCACCCTATGTAGATTATCACACTATGCTGTTATAGTGCTATTATTCCACTTTAACTGCTATGGCTGCCTCCTGTGTAATCCTGGGATTTGCAGTTTAGGGAAGGGCATTTAGCATTCTTATCCAGACACTCTTAGACCTCACTAAGCTCCAAACCCTAGAATTCCACAGGAGGCAGCCATAACAGTGAAAGTGGAATAATGGCACTATAACAGTGTAGTGTGCTAAAGTCTTATAGTGCCATATTCCAGTTTAACTGTCATGGTAACATCCTGGGGCTTATAGTTTGGTGAGGCGGTAGAGCTCTCCATCTCAGAATTCTTAATGTTCCTTACTAAATTCCACATCCCAGGATACCATAGGATGGTACCATGGCAAGTAAAGTGGGAACATAGTGGTGTAATTGTGTAGTGTGAATGGGCCCCAGATGAGAGAATTGTAGGTCTGGGGAACATTCAAAATAATGGTCTGCTTGCACTTCTCAGAGGGATAGCTAGAACAGAAATAACTTTCAACTGCATATTGCATTTCTTTTAATGTCAGGATGCTGTCTACAAGATATTAAGCAATCACAACACAAATTTGAATAACATTGAAATAATATTTTTAAGATATACATTCTGCATAAAAAATATATGTGATTTTTCAGGAGAAACCAAAAAAACCAAAAACACTGATTTGCACAGAAAATGAGTTTTCTGCATAGAACATGTGTGGGGTTTTTTTTGTTTGTTTGTTTGTTTTTTGTTTTGTTTTTTGCAAAGACTTGCATTTTCCTGCATATTCAGGGTGGGGTAGTGCACAGAAAACCCATGAGTATTTCTGTGCAAAATAATGCCCTAAAGTAGCAAAGACATGATGCAAATACCTCACAATGAACTGGATAGAAATCTTTGGGGCTATAAAATGTGCACTGATGCACACTAATGCCAATTTGCAGCAGCTTTCATTTCTCTTAATGAATTTTTTTCCCAAGATCATAGGCATGCAAAGCTATCTGCATTCATTGTTCAAATTGGCATGCCTACAAATCAAGATGGTGGGCATGAGTGAATTACTCTTGTTTTTATTGTCAACAGTTTCCACTGCCAAACAGTTTTTAAAAAAGAAAAAAGCATATCCAAGGTGCAGAAGTGTGATATTCTGCTTAGATAAGTAGAGAAAAAAAGGGGGGGAAGTCTGTTTTGTCACCTCAGCACACGATCACTACAGTGAAAATCCAACATGGTGGTTCAGGGGACTTGCCTTGCCAACAAGCTCTGCCCTGTGCACACATCTAACCAGTCAACTTTCCACTTCTGCTCTTATTGGGAATGTGCAGCAATGTGAGTTGGTTGTCCCAATGAGTAGGAATGTGTTTAATCCAATGAAAGGAAGCAACATGTTGATAATTTGTGACTTTTCAATCTGGATTTTAGTGAGAAGCTGCTGTATCAAGATGACGATGATGTCAGGTCACCAACTCTTCCAAGTGAATAACTAAATGCTCAATAAACATTAAAAATAGAAGTGTGCAGCTTTGGGGAAAAACTTGGCAACACACATTTTAAGAAAATATTTGCATTTTGGCATAAAAATTAGTTTTCTTGCCTGTGGCTAAGTCAGCTGGCTTGGCAGTAAACCAGTGGATTTCAGGAAATTGTCTCATGGTAAACTAACTGTGGTCCTGATTTACAAACCAATGAAAATGAATACATTGTTGTTGATTTCATTCGTAACTTTTGGGAATCAGGATTGTACTTTTCAGGACTCATCAAATATGTATTACTCAGGAGACATTGACTTCTATTGGCCCCAAGGATAGTAAGATGACAATCCCAGTGTTGTTTCTAGGGGAAAGAGATGTGCTGGCATTCAAAAGTGTTTAAATCAGAAAACCAAATGAGAAATACAGGAAAATGTTACACTCACATAGCAATGAATAGCAATCCCCATTCATAGTTCATCTGGGGTTTGTAAAAAATCAGGAAGTGCCTGCCGTCTTTTCACACATTAGACTTCAATTGCACTGAGTTTGGCTTTCTACAGCTAGCACACCTTTTCCCAAAAGTACATAATTCAAGTCTAGAGGTCTGCTAATTTGGAAAGACAAAATAAGGACAGTTTATCAGGGAAGAGAAGGTAAAGTATAGAGAGATCAGGGACACTGGCTAGTAGCAAAGGGCCAGAGCCACAGGATTACTCTGGCCTTGTAGACACTGGCCACATAAAATGACATCACCTCATTGTACTGGTGAGCTGTGCAGACTACTTATGGCTTGAATCCAGGGCTTTTCAACATTTCACGCTTTTAATTGGCATTTTAAAAAAGTGGGGATTTACACTGGATTCTAGCAGAAAATCTGAATATTATTGTGTTTGTGTGGACTGTACTCCATTATGGCATTGGTATGGGGCCAGGAGGAGGGATTTTTGGTGGGCATATGGAAGAGGAAGAACCCTGGGCTAGATGAACATCTGACTTTCCCCACTGTTTCAATTTCACTTTTTAGTGATTCTTTCTTTTTTGCATACACAGCAGTTGTTTGGAGAAGCACATACTACCATATATTATTTGCAAGTACCTCTGCCTAAGAGGATGTCTGAAGGCCCTCCGAGCCATGGGAAAAGACATACATATATGCACATTCATGGAGAGAGGGAAAATAACCTGGAACAGCTATGGCCATGTGGCATACTGTGATTTATTGGCCTGGGGTGAGTTCAGATGGGGTAACTGTGTGGATAGTGTCCCTGAGTTTGCATCAATGTGTATGATGATCATGTAGACAAACCTGTGGTCACTGTGGACCAAGGAAACCCAAAGGCAAGCTACGTTTTCCTGTTGATATAGGCAAGCCCTCTGTGGGTACCTAAGAGATAAAGCTGTTTCTCTCATTTGAAGTGTCCTCTCACTGAGCAATGCAGTCATACTTTATACGAGACCAGCTTACATCATCCTTACACAATTCAGACTCCAGTTGTGTCACACAAGCAAGAACTCCAAGTACACCATTCACATAGCCATAACACTCTGACATAGGTCACAAATCAGTGATCGTAACAGTACAAAAAAGACAGGCAGAAGGTAGATTAGAAAGTACTGATAGATCTTTAAGTGATCTGTTTTAAATCAGAAAGGGTTTCTAGTTACCCATTATATAACAATAAAAATAACAATAACATGAACTCCACAAATTGGCCTTTGGAAAGATTTCAAAGGCCTTGGAAAGAAAGATTTGGAAAACGGGAATGGATATATGTGTGAGAAGATTATAAACCCAGTATGAGCAATGACAACAATTTACTGCAGGGAGCAGGTTCTTACAAATAACTTATTCCTTCACTGAAATATGGGAAGCTGCCGTCTACCAAATCAGACTATTTCAGAAGTGTCAACACGAAAGACAGGCAAAATGCAACCCTTCAGATGTTGCTGGACTACAGTTCCCAGCAGTCTTCATCTTTGGCTGTGCTGAATAGGAATGATGGGCATTGCAATCCAATTCTGGAGGCTTGCTCTTTGCTCACCCTTGGTTTTCACTATCTGGCAAAAAGTCTCCTGGATTTTAGATGGGAATACTTCCCAGGATAACCAGGAGCTATCAGAAACTGGTCCTTAGATTGCTGACATTCAAAACTTCAGCCCAGATGTCTATTTTATTTTCATCCCAATAGTGGATCTTGGCATTCTAGTACAACAAAACAAAACAAACCTGAGGTGTGCCAATCTATAATATACAGGGCAACTATTAGAGAATAGTTTGGAAGAATAATCTAGACAACATTTATTCATTTTCCACATGGGACCCCATGGCTGAAAGTTTTTAGACTGAAGGACAATCTGTGAATGCATGACAAATTAATCAAAACACAAGCAAAACAGACCACTCAAGGAAGATGCAGTTTCAGATAGCAATAGCACCTGCATTTGTATACTGCTTTACAGTGCTAAGCACTCTCTAAGCAGTTTACAATGTCTTAGCCAATTGCCACCAACAAGTTGGATATCATTTTACCAACCTCAGAAGGATGGAAGGCTGAGTCAACCTGGAGCCCTGCAGGTTGACATTGAACTCACAATGTTGTGGTTGCAGTACCAGCATTTAAACATCATGATGAAGTGAATCCATGGTGAAAATCCAATCCAGTTGATGTAGATAACTCAAGCAAGTGAAACTGCTTACCCGAACTATTGAACATATATTAGTAGGAAATTTTACCAATTATTGCCCATATTGATCGTGATTTCACTTAGGAGCTTTAAAAAAGTTTGAATGGAAGCACCCTCCTATCATTGAAATTTGTGTCACAGCAAATTCCATTCAAAACATTGATTTCCAGAAAAAGTCAGAGTTTGTCAAGCAGTCCTGAACTTTCATCAAAAATGAATTTCATCATAAATGTAAATATCAAATTTGGTCAAAACTGTGTCATGAATGTTCATTCTACAGCAAAAATTACAGAAACCTAAAATATTTGCTCAAGAGATATCCAAAACTGTTGATGGATCAGGATCAGCACATTACTATAGTCTTTATTTTGGTCCCATTAAGTAACATACCAAGATTGGTGTCTCAGTGAAAAGTTTGTGGATCTATACAGCTGCAGTATAGCAGACAGGCAAGAGAGACATTTTTTTATTATAGTATAGCTATAATCAGCAACTGAGGGACCTCAAAATAATTTACCTGTTGTATCTTCGTGTCTTTTCATATTTGCACTCACAAGCTCACATACTTTACTTTCACCTCAGCAGAGGCATTTTAGAAGAAAACAAAATGGTGGTCACTAGTTCTTTTTCCCCTAAAAGAATTTTGCCTCACCTGTCACCGCTGAAATACGGCCAGAACAAAGCAGTTACTAGTGAGGTGTATGAAACATCAACAAAAGTAGGGTGAAAACTGGAGAGGACTCATGTACTTTTAATGGTTGTGCCGAAGCGGGAATTTGAACAGGTATTGCTTATAATGTAACCAGATAACAAGCAACACTTGCTGACATTCCCTCTTCTATACAGTCATTAAAGGTACAGGAGTTTCCATTTTTCACTCTGGCAACCCTAAATAGTCCTTGTCAATTCGATATGAATCAAACCTGAAGCAGGGCATGGTACAGATTTTTACAGTTGTGAGTTTGAGCTAAACTTGGAGTGACAGTTTAAAACACAGGACTGATGGAGATTTTACTTGCTAGCAAGATTTACCTGTATTCAAGAGTGTGCAAACAACTGTCATTTGTAAAGTGGTTCCATTCCATTCCATTCCATTTTATGAAGATTATGAAAATGTATTGTTATTATCTGTAACATGATATAATATTAGGGAATTGTCACCCTATTGGAGAACTGTTGTGTCATCACACTAAATGTTTGCTTATATATTTTTGCAATACATCTCATTTTACATATGGGAGAATTATTACTCTCACTACCTTGGGGTGTTTAAGTTTTATTATTTATTTATTTATTTATTTATACCCCGCTCTTCAGCCACAAGGCTATCAGAGCGGCTTACAAACTGTTTTAAGCAATAGCAATTTACACATCTACACTGCATTAATCAACTTCCAATGTGTGTTAGCTAATTGCCCCCACAAGCTGGGTACTAAAATCCAAGTTTTACTTGGATCATTCACAATACTATTTAATTTTTAATCAGGACTTAATTTTTAATTATGCATATTTTAAATGGAGGCTGTTCATACTTTCATTGACTTAGTATCGAAGTAATATTGAGCCTACTTCTGTGTAAATCAGACTAGTTCTACATCGAAAGAGATACATGTTCCAGTATGAATAGTACTGATATAGGTTCCTTATGGCATGCTTAGTTCTTCCCAATTAATTTGTAAACAGAAACTATTAATTCAACAGGATTAAGGAGGACAAATATGCCTGACCGTGAATGTTGCAGTCACTTTTAAGCGTGTTTCATGTTGCTCCACATAAAGGCTGCCATCACATCATGAGCTATTTAGAATAATGGCTCACTACATTAATGGAGAACACATTCTTCACTAAACACTTTCTCCACTAAACCAAAGAACTGGCTTCTTCTCTTCTTTCTTGGCACAATTATAGTTTCATCAGGGAAAGAATCCTGCTGTCTACAGTCCTATGTCCACTTGCTTGGGAAGAAGCCCAATAAATTCAGTGCAACCTACAGTTCTTCTGAATAGATATGACTGTGTCCATGAGAAAAACAAGACATAACACAGATAGAAAATACAAAATGGTCAACACAACTGTTAATCCATTCTAGCTAACACCACAGACAGCTGTGGTATTTTAAATATACAGCTGTGGTTAGGGATGTTATATTTTACTAATGTTATTCTGAAAGGAAGCAATATATTAGCAGTTTTCTCCCCACTGCATGGAAGTAATTGAAAACTGCACAGGTTTCAAAGATTATATGCATTTTATGTGTTATTCTGCACAAAATTCACCCATGATTTTTAAATATTTTATTTTATTTTATTTTGCATAGAAAACAGCACTGTTTGAGTGGGAAACTGCTATTTTGTGTGGAGAAAATAATATTTTTTGTACAGAATCTGGCTCCATAACTGTGCTGCCTAGTGTTACAGATGAGGAGACACTTTTGCTGGCCACAAATGGAAAAGAGGCCACTATTAATGCATCATCACACTTTGCACCACAACGGGGAACATGTGGGAGCAGGGCTAGAGTGATTATAAGCTCCCAGGGGCCCCTCCTCTCCTTTTTTGCTGGATTTTGTTGACCCTTCCTCCAGCCTCAGATTCAGTGTAAGCTTGGCTGGTTGCTTCGGGGGCAGATAGGAATTCCCCCCTTTTCCCATGGATTTTCTACCTACCCTATACTGTACACTGAGGACTCTGACAATTGGCTTAGGGTGGTGTCTTAAACAGGCACTCATTAGGCAGGTAGTGAAGGGAGAGAAGCAGGATTCAGTGAACACCTCTGTCATCCATTTGGTGAAGGGGCGAGCTCTGGACCTGCCTCTTTAGCTCATGTGGTCTGGGGAGTGGGGAAGTAGACTTTACTTCGGGTTGTCCTGAGGGCTGAACACTCTCTTTTTTATTTATTTTTTAAAATATTTTTATTATAGTTCCATATACATATATATCCACAAATACAGATCCCACTCCACTCGCAGGGCGTGCGGAGTGGAATCCCTCATTGCAGCCAGGGAGGAGGGAGACCGGCTCCTACGTCACCGGCAAGCGCTGGTGACACGAGCAGAGGGGCAGGGGCAGAGTCAATATAAGGGTGGCCCGCCCCTCTGCTCGGCCTCTTTTGCTTTGGCGACCCACCCTCCCGCCACTGGAATAGTGTGATAATGGTTGCTTCGGAGCCAGGTAGGAATTTTTTCCCTCCTTTTCTCGGGTTTTTTTTTCACCTACCCCATACTAGGAAGGCAGCAAAATGGGAAAATTGGTTAAGGTGGTGCCTAATTAGGTCAAATTATCACTGACACTTACAGGAAAGAAGGGAGGTGTAGATTACGGTGTACATCTTTGGCACCGATTTCGGTGAAGGGATGGTATCTGAAAGGGCCTCCTTAGATTGTACGATCTGGGAGAACAGAAGGAGACCTACCTTGGGGTTGGCCTGAAGGATAATTCCCTCACCTTAATCTGTATGGATTGGGTGAGGGACTTTCGGGTTGACCTTCCAGACACAGGCTGGCTGGAGAGCAACCCCATGTTTTGGGGTTACTCAACAGGGCTCAGGTGTTCACCCGGGCAAGCTGGGGGGCATAAGTGCAGGAGGGACAATCCGCCCCAGCTGCTCCCATACTAGGTTGCCTCTCCCCACTGAAGATTTAAAGGGATAATAAATAGGTAGGGTATAAATAAAGCCCATTTCAACCCATATCTGTGTGCGGTCTCTTTATTTCTCCGAGTCTGTCTGCAAATACTTAATAAACCTTGATTACCATATGACATAAAACACAAAACAATACATATGTCATTCCATTCCCACCCTCTTCTCATCCAATTCATCACTTCCCTCCCCACCCCATACACACACACACACACACACACACACACAAATTAAACACACAATATCTCTGTTAAAATCATTTAGTTATTACTCAAATTAACACACCTGTATATCGTGGTAACAGCTATATTATAAGTTACTAATAACCTTCCTTTTTCTCCTTAAAAGAGCAGACAGAGGGAACTGAAAAGAGATATCCTCACTTATTACTCTGCATTTAAACTCTTCTCAACTCTTTTAAACTTTCCTCCTCTGCCATGTGCTATCTTGCCATGAATAGATGGGGCTGAACCCTCTCTTTAAGTCTTGTGACATGAGACAGGGATTCCTGAGATTGTCCTTTTAGGAGTGGGCTGGTTGGGGAGCAACTCAGGTTTTGGATTCCTTCTCAGAGTTCAGTTGTTTCACCCAGGGGAAGCTGGGGAGGAGGTCCAAGGGAGATTGCCTATCTCAGCTTCCCCCACACTAGGTTGCTTCCCCCTCTTGCACCTCTCAGGGTTAAAGATTAAATAGTTAACTAAAGTGGCCCTTATTCATCCCATACCTTGTGTCTGATCTCTTTATTTCCGTAGCTGGTCAGCAAGTATTATTTTCTCCAAAGAAAATACTATTATCTTTTTCAAAAAATGCTGTTTTCCGTGCAGAAAATTGGGAATTTTTCAGAAGTCCTCACCTACAATATTTTCTGGGCAGGAAATAGTATATTGTCTCCAGAAAATAATATCTATGTGCCACAATATTATTTCCTATGCACAAAATTGTGTTTCCTGCACAGAAAATGCTTTTTTTCTGTGCAAAAACACTGCATGCAAATTTGGCACAGATTAAGTCTGAATTGTGAAGATTCTCATTAGTCAGAAATTTCCAGAACAAGATTTCTAAACACTTGAGAGATGTGATTTTTAAAAAAATGAATACTCTCTCTAACCCTAGCTGTGGTGACCACAGTCTACATAATGGCACTCTCCTACTCTCACTATATAAAATCTAAGTATATTAACTGGTTTGTAGCTTGTTTGTAGCTGATAGGCCACATTTCTATGTATTTAAAATGCAGTATAAAAAGAATAATGTCTTTCTTCATCAGAACTTGCAGACTTCCCCCATACTCACATATTTGATGACTTCCCCCACTCACTCTCTCACACACATAGACATTATGACCCCAAATTTGGAACCTAATTTAGGATATTAAACAGGATTGGTAGGATCTATGATTTTGTAACACTTCATCTAATATTATTAAACCAGGATATCAATATAGAAAAAGATACAAAATTCCAGATTGCACAAACACCATCTAAAATGAAGGATCCATCTAATAATAATAATAATAATAATAAAAATAAAAATAAAATTTATTTATACCCCGCCCCTCTGCTAAAAACAATCGGGGCAGCTTCCAACAATTAAAACATTATAATAATGACTAAAAACACCACCCACCCCACCCTCCCACATAAAAAGACATTAAACACAATAAGATTAAAACCTTCTAGCTAAAAAACACATTAAAAACAAATATATACATAATTTTTAAAAAGCCAGGAGACTGAGTTCCTGAGGCCGGGATCTAATCAGGAAAGGCCTGCCGAAAGAGATCCGTCTTTAGTGCTTTCTTAAAGCTACTCAAGCTCGTCAGCTGACGGATCTCATATCTTTCTGAGTTAAACATTCAAAATACCAAGCATGTAGTATTCAAAACTGTTTTATCCTCTCTCTTTTCTTTACTCATTTCTGATGTACAGCTTGCCCAATCATCAAATTAGGCTTCTCTCATACACTTTCAATTTCAAAAATGTTTGTTAGATTGTGTTCTGAAAATTTTGAAAAATACATTTCAAAAATGTTTGTTAGATTGTGTTCTGAGGATACTTCTGGTTCATTAAGATGTATAAATGGGATTTCAATCTAAACATTAGCTCTATCCTACTTCTTCTGTTTAGGTTTTCCAAGAAGAGAAGAAACTGTCTTTCCTCATCCTATTTACACCCTCAAATATGTATCATATTATGAAATTATTTCTCCTTGCTATTTTCCACATTTTCAACTCATCCTGTTAGCATATTGAAGAATTGCATAGCTTATGTATCACTCAATTCTTTTGTTCTTCTATATCTTAGAGTGCATCCACATGGGCAAGAATATGCCGCTTCACTGCCAGTGTATCCTGCCCACAGATCAGGTCCATTCCTCACCCATTACCAGCATGAAATGGAAGTACAGACTGCCATGCTGGTCCATCGCTGCAGCACTGTCCCACATGTCCCACTCTCTGCAGCCAGGAAGCCAGCCCTCAGCGCATGAGCAAGGCCTTCTGCATTTGATCAGCCTGGTCACATGCAACAGGCCTGCTTCCTAGCTGCAGAAGAGCAATGGCAGAGGCCAACTGAAGCAATGGGCCAGTGTGGTGCTCTGGGCTCCTGTAATTATGCAGGGCCTGATCTGTTCTTTTTTGGCTGCAGCAGTTTTTCACTTGTATTTTTTAAAAATGGTGTAACAGACTTTACCCCTTCTTGGCCCTGTCTTTGCCCCGGGGATAGTTAGGATTGCTCAGGAGCAAAACACAGCAAATTTCCTGCATTGTGTGGACTGTACGGCTCAAAGACGAAGCCAAGACAGGGTAAATAGCACATCTAGACAAGCCATTACACAATGAAGAACTTTATTTTACAGAGCACCATTTTAATTTTCTAATTTATCATTCTCTCTTCAGTTTGCTCTTCTCTGTGTGTGTGTGTGTGTGAGAGAGAGAGAGAGAGAGGGAGAGGGAGAGGGAGAGGGAGGGAGGGAGAGAGAGAGATTCAGTGTGACTTACTAACTGCACATCTCAGATGCCATACAGGAACTGTTTTGGCCTCCCACCATCAGAGGAGTAAGGACTTTGAGAAGGGGATAGTTTCATGAAGCATCAAGTTTCATTACAAGTTTTATTCTTGTGTGGCATGCAGATGGGTCTTCATGAGGTCCTGTTGCTTTGTTTGCAGTACCATTTCCCCTTTCTCTTAAACAGTATGGAATAATCCGGTCACCTAATAAGTCTAAGTAGGAATTTTGGGGAAGACCCTACTGAACTTTGGATGCTCTTTTTTCACCTATTTCAAATTGTTTAAGGGGTAAAGGGATTTTGAATTTGGTTTGGTTGGCATTTATTCTCTTCTTGTCTCATCTGACAGTGAGTGTGAGCTGGATAGATTGAATTGGTTAGCACATCCTGATCAGCAGCCTGAAACAAATTTTGGCATGATAAGGATGTCCTTGCCACTTCTTTAAAGTTGCCATCTTAGGTGGCTTCTGTTAGCAGCAATGGCTTGGAACCAAGCTGGTGTTGCCCCTTTTGCTTTGCATATCTTTGTGCTATGAATGTCTATCCTCCAGTTTGCTAGCTTTAGATGGGATTAATTTTTCCATGCTCATTGCAATTCTAATTACACCAACAAAATTGTGGGTTGGCTTAATTCTGAATAATCCTTTTGAGTCTTCGTTTCAGGATATGGAGACAACAATTTATCATTAAAGTAGGGGTGACAACTTGTGGACAACTGGGCACTGTTGGATTACTATTCCCTCATCTTTGGCTATGCTGGCTAGGGCTGGTGAGAGCTTTGCAATCCAAAAGACTTGGAGGGCTATAAGTTGCTCACACCTGTATTAAAGCCTTCCAGTGTAACTATACAATTGGCTAACTATACAGGTAGCATCCTGTTACTGAATTGGAATAGTTTAACTCATCAGTAGATTTTAATTCTTTCACTGATATAGGAAAATGCTTTCTTTTTATTCCCTCTTTCTATTGCCCTTCTATGATTTTCTAAGATTTCAAGAAATGAAGTTCTCCAGATCTCACATAAGTCAATGCTAACATTTTCAGTACTTCAGTTGCATAAAAGCTAAAGGGGAATTATAAACTGAAGTATAAAACATGCATAACAGGAAATAATAAATGCATCTATTAAAAGTAAATCAATAGCTTGCCATACAGTTCATATTTATATAGTCACTTTCTCATAAGGATTGTGGGAGAAGTAATTATCTGTTTTCACAAGAGTTCCTTTTCAGTGGCTTCCATTTACAATTGTTTATTCTGGTTAATGCAACAAAGTCATTATACAGACAAGCCAATCTATGCCCATTTTTTAGTTCAGGAATGTTTTACTTTTAGATCTTACTTGCTTTATACATAATGCACAGAGCAAGATGGCAAACCTTTCAAAACAAATGATTAAAATGATGTTATGAACAAGTCCATTAAAAAGTGTTAAGAATAATAAAATTACAAATACATAGATTTCTTCATTTTGTTGAGGATAAGAGGATACCTCTACATTGTACATATTTGTGTAGCTGAGGGCCAAGAAAGATGGGTTCTGCTCAAGACAAGCACCTAGATGAGTTGACTTTTTAGTGGTTTAAGGTACAGGTAAGTGTGATGCACAGGAGCTCCAGCTGAATTTAGGTCACTGTTCAGCCTGGCTACCTCATCACTTACTCTGCCACCACTTATGCAGGAATTTTTCAAATCCCACCACTGCCACCAAATTAATATCTGTGGAGACCGCAGTTCCACAGTAGCCACCTTTATATTAAACTTTCCCCTTATCCCTTCCTTGGACTGGGATCTGACTTCATCTTTCTAATGCTTCTATCAGTGTGTTTAAGTACAGATTTAGTGTGCCAAATAAATATCAGTAAGGGAAAATAAATTCATGAGGAGTCTGGATATGACACACAAACATAAAGATTGATTTATTGGTTGAACAAAATGATTGAAATGCTTTGGTTTGTTTCCAATTAACCTCTATTCTTCTTAACCCTTATTCTCACTGCCCATACATTCCCTCAGCTCCACTTGTAGCCATGCACACATTCCAGTCCCCTCACCTTCTCATAATATCTTCTATTCTCTCTTTCAACTGTCACCTTCCTCCTTTCACTCTAGGAGACCACTCCCATACCAGTTTCCAGCCACAGGACTGGCTCCTTCATGCTCTCTTCTCATTCATTCATCAATATTCCATCAGATGCTCATCACATGCTCTCCACAGTAACGCAATCACATCTAATCTCCATTGGTGCTCTCTTTCACCTCTTCTATGCCTTCTTGAGACCCGACACTGATTTGTCTCAGCCAAGAAAGAAAGAGGAGAACGAGAATGAGAACTCCAAGGCTGTCCATCCATGTTACTTCCTGGAACGAAGAAGCATCATTCTATGGAATTTTGTGTATCTAGATTATCTTCTTACCTTTTCTTTCACTTTTCTGGGTTTCATCCCTGTAGTAATCAGATTTTCTAACAAACCACAGCTATCTGCCCACCTAAATGGCTCCCCACTTGGAGGCTTCCAGGAGGAGCATTTCACCCTTTCTTTTGGTCAGAAAAAAGGTTCTCAAGAGAGTCTGGAGTCAAACTGGCAGATGAGACCTGCCCTTACTGACCCCAATCTAGATTATGCACAAACTGAGAGAATAGTGCCTTCGTTCTTTTCTTTTCTTTTTTTTAAGACAAACATACTCACACATAAATATGAAATTCTCTTGCAGGTAGGGATAGTGAAGGTCACATAAACAGCTGTCCAGAGGCAAGTTATGCTCCAACAAAGCATTCATGAACTAACATTTGTGCAACTGGAAAATACTACAGAACTCTATTAATGCACAGGTAGTATGTTAGATTTAGGAACTGAATTTATAATCTATTGGTGTGTGTATTATCTTTAGGTCTAATACTGCAATTTATTCATTGCTTTTCTGCAGGTGAAGAGGAGGTACAACTCCAACCCCTAACTGTATGCTGTATTATTTTTATAATACATAACCTCCCCTTACTGCCAAAATAAAATAGTAATAAAGATATTCAGTACTGAAGACTACCTACTATGTGTATTATGACCCAGTTTTTATTCTCATATATTATTCACATAATTAGCATAACGTTTGCATTAATGTTTTGAATGCCAAGTTACAGTTGGTAGACATCTTAAACTTGCATTGAGTTGCATAAATGAATCTCCCTCAGTTCTTTAAAGGGCATTTACTTTAAAAAAAATAATGCCTGCATGTGGGAAAGGAGAGTCATTTCTTCTCTCTATTTACTTCAGGGGAAATTTATCAGATAGGACAGCAGGCTTGATGAAATTTTATGATCTTTTATTCATGGTAGTGTGAATGGGTCTACTCCTCAAGTAAGCTTTAGCCTATGTCTAGTCATACATGTTCTCAGTTTTTCAGCAATGCCACTGAAGTTGCAATTCCACTTGTTTTATCACTTCCAGCTTCCTACAGAACCATGGGGTTGGTCTCGCTCCACTTTGGTCCATGCCCAGGGCTTTGGCCATTAGTTTATTCCATAGCTCAACCACATCTTTAGCATAATCACCTGCAGAGGCCACATAAGAGTTTCCAAGAGATTTCAGGAAGCCATCTGGATCCAACTGTCTTGCATTGGGCCATCTTAACCAGCACCCCACCCCTGCAGAATCTTGTAGGACTGTATCACACAAGGCTGAAATTGTGCAATTACAGCAGGAGAGTAGCATGAATGGGTTCCTGTTATCATATCACATCATTGTCCTTCTGTGGTCCATCTGTGCTCCAGATGTTAATTGCATGTAACTTTTCATTCATGGGCAACAGCCATGAATAGCTGTCAATTGCACTCTTTTTATGGTATTGACGAACATGCAATAACTCCATCCTGGTGTAGTCCTGATATTACAGCATTAGTGGCCAGTCGTCCTGCTTTTCCCCCTCCCCAGTCCCAATAATTAAGCTTCCATTGGAGCACATGGAGATGACCTCCAGGATACTCTCTTAACAAACTGTTGCCTTTTCTCAGAACTTTTTTTGGTTGTTTAATTGTGGAGTTGTTAATTTGTTAATCTGTTTGTGTTTCGTGTGTTTAATCAAAGTCACATCTTCTCGCAAGAACAACTAAAATATTGGCCATGTAAAATCACAGAAGTAGGAGGGGGGGGAAATTTAAAAGCTTATGCTTGGGCCATCTCAAAGTGTTTATACTCTGCTATTACTGTGCAATGAGGAAACTAGTGTTACTATAGTGTGAGCCTGAATCCCATTCTTAAAGCGCTAGTAGGTGGTCATGCAATCTTCCTTTAGTGATAGTGTTGCATGATTATGACAATGTGTGATAATTAATGTATTGATGTCACTATGGACTTTTTCGGACATTTAAAAACCAATGCAAGCAGACTCATCAGCTTGCGAGGCTGCTGCGCTGCAAAGTGTCAGTTTCGGATGACGCTGCCTTGTAGCGGTACTGTTGCGGTACCGCGGGGAGAGTTGAGCATCATATTTGCTTGATTTTTACTCACGATCAACTTTCGTGAGTAAAAATCAAGCAAATATGATGCTCAACTCTCCCCGCAGTACCGCAACAGTACCGCTAGAGGGCAGCGTCATCCAAAACTGACACTTTGCAGCGCAGCAGCCTCGCAAGCTGACGAGTCTGCTTGCGTTGCTTTTTAAACGTCCGAAAAAGTCCTATAATTCCACTTTCCTCAATTGCAGAATTACAGTGTTTTTAGACACTTGTGTGACAAAATCCTGAGTCTCAGCACATCAAAATGACACCAATTAGTTATTTGTCCCTGACAATGGAACTGTAGAATCTTCTTCTACTCCAAGATTACTGTCATCTAATTCAGCACAAAAAATGAGGCCCAGAATGTGTCCTGAAGCATGAGCAGGGAGAAATGTATGGCTGTGACTGTGGTCATGAAACCTTGAGACATCCTCAGTAGGGGAATCTCAGCCTGGATGCTGAAGTCCTGCAGCAAAACAGAAGACACATGGACTCCAACACCACCCTTGAGACTACTCTCCCCACCTTGGGATGGGCACCTGTTAAGCACTGGTGAATCCTTGCTCTCTCCTGGACACCAATTTCCAGACTCTCACACTCACTCCCACTTCACACAGAGACTCACTCTCACTTCACACACTCAAATCCAGAAGACTACAGATGGGGCACTAATGAGGAGTAGGGAATCACTTTGGAACAGTGGAACTCCACTTTCCCATCTACCCCCCAGGTCTTGCCTCCTGCTGCACAAAGAGCCCTGATATGCAAAACTAGGAGAAATTAACTCTCCCACCTCAATTAATCCAGGTCTTTATAAGGCACATCAGGTCAATATGTTCATCCAGCATCAATCCTGGATAGTTGTTGCTTTCCTCTTCACTGGTTTGTATTTTGTATTACCATTTTCAACCTGAAAAAATGTCACCAAGGCCATGTAAGCTATTTGATAATTTGGGAGTAACCCACACCCTATTGTCTTCTTCTTCCCCATGATAACACAGTTGGACTCCCCTCACACACACACTTCATCTCCCTCTGCCATATACCTTTGCTTTTTTTGCCGCTTTGTTGTTGTTATGTGTGGGTTCTTGTCGCTAAAGCAATCAGAACTCTGTCATGGTCTCTACAAGTGAGATCACTACAGTACCAAACATTCAGTAATATCTGTCCGACATGCAACATAAATGCTCTCTGGAGCACCATTTCAGAAATGTGCCCATCACAGTGTGTCAAGAAGTAGCAGAATCAGAGAGGAAGGTTGTTCTTCTAATTGTCAGCAATGAGTCCTTTGGAACTTCTTCTAAAGGTCATAACATGGTGCTTGATTAGAGTCCTGGAGGGTTGGTTGTCATGGCACTGGAATGTGAAGAACTTCTACTAAAAGGCTTCTTGGTACTATAGTTTCCATTATGAGTGAAAACTTGCTGTTATCTTGAAAGATGCGAGTTCATAAACCTGTGTTTGTGGGGGGGGGAAGGGGGGAATGTGAAGGTAACAAACACTTGCAGAGAACGGAGAAGATTAGTGGCTGTGCCTGAAAGTTCTCAAAATACTGGTCTTTAAGACCAGATTCCTCTTGGGATGCCATGTCATGCCCTGATTGGAGTGCCTTGGACTGTGGCTGGCTGTCATAATCAGCTGGATTGCAATCAAGTAGGACAAATTCAACAGGGTTCTCTTGCTCTGGTAGCATCCCTCTTTACTTCTGCAAACAGACTCTTTCTTTTGAGACATGTTGAGCTCATATCGCTTAGCCTAGTCCTTGGATAACCATGGGCTAGGCCCTGAGTTTTCAAACTAGACTGAGTTGAGATTCCAGCCATACTGGGCCCAATGCATAAGAATTCAGTGTGATTTTATCTACATTTGCCCTAATGTACTCATCACCACTGATGCATTATTGAACATTTTTTTAACCATGTAAACTGGTTTCTATTGCAGTTACAGTCGTTCCTCCACATTCGCGGGGGTTACGTTCTTGAGACCCCCGCGAATGTGGAAAAACCATGAATAAGAACTGCTCCCACAACCCCCCCCCAGAGGGAGGGAGGCAGCAGGAGGCTGGCTGGCCAGCCTGGTTGGCCTCTCCGCAAGCCTTCCTGAGGGGACTCCGGGCCTTAGAATACCCGGAGCCCACTTAGGAAGGCCGGGGATGGCAGCAGGCGGGTGAGCGGGCAGGGGGGCAGGCGGGTGGGGAGGAGCCTGCACTGCCTGCCCCCAGCCTTCCGAAGCAGGTGCTGGGGCTTTGGAACCCCAGCACCCGCTTCAGAAGGCTGGGGACAACAGCGGGTGGGGGGTGAGCAGGCGGTGGGGAGGAGGATGCGCTGTCTCCCTCTGGCCTTCCGAAGTGGGTGCTGGGGCTTTGGAGCCCCGGCGCCCACTTCGGAAGCCTTCCTGAGGGGACTCCAGGTCTTAGAAGCCTCGGAGTAACTTTAGGAAGGCCGGGAAAAGTGGAGAGAAGGAGGCTGCCCGCTCCACCCCCCAGCCTTCCTGAGCAGACTCCGGGGCTTTGAAGCCCCGGAGCCGCCTCTGGAAGGCCAGAGAAGGTGCAGGCTGGAGGTTGCCCCGCCTCTCGGTAGCCTTCCCTAAGGGGCTGGGGCTAAACTGTGAATAATCAAAACCGCGAGTGTGAAAGCTGCGAATGTCGAGGGGCAACTGTAATTGCAATTCACACAAAGTTGATTCATCCTTCTATTTTTGCTCTATGCAATCTGTGCATGGTGTCTTTTTTTTTTAAGTAAATGTATAATAATATAAGGAAGTTTGGTGTTTTAAAAATGCTTTTCCTCTTTTTTTTTTAAAAAAAAAAACTTTGAAAGCAAAAGCCTTTCCTGCCATATGAGGTATAGAAAGTAAACAAGATGGCTCCATGAAATTGCTGCTTCATGAGGAATGATCTTATCTTTTCCCTCAATTTAAAAAAAGGATACAAAACTTTACCTCATGATAGCCAATGAACTTCAACGCTGATGGTGTTGACTGTCCATACCTTTGCAAAGTTGCTCTAAAGTCTTGAATTCAATGATTTGCTTTTTCTAAAACTGCCAATTTTGACTGATTACTTTATGGTCTGTTTTAATTTTTCTGGTATCTTCTTAGCAATGAGAGCTTCCCTGTCTGTGCAGCAATGATAGCAAGTCACTTATTGTATGATTTGGTTCATGGAGAAGCCATCTTCCCTGCCCATACAGCCTTTCAAAATAACATTATATGATAATGCAACAACATTTCCAGTGTCAGTTCCAGAGCAGTCTTGTTTATAAAGCTTGCAGCAGAAGCTATACTTCCTAGCCCCTTCTAGAGGATTTTACTTTTTTACCTTTGAGATTTGTGTGGTTGTCTTTCTATACATACATGAATGAATATACACTGACATCCAAACACAATTTTGAGCTTTTGCTAGAGGTTTGAATTACCTCAAAGCTAAGGAAGCAGCAGTTTAGAAATAATTGGTTACATTTATAGTTCCAAATCCCAAATAGTTGCATTATATATTATAGTTACATATTTTTAAAAAAGTAAATTTTCTCCTTTCTCAAAAATTGTGTTGTTGTGTGCCTTCAAGACATTTCTGATTTATGGCAATCCTAAGGTTAACCTATCACAGGCTTTTCTTGGGAAGATCTGCTCATTTCTAGGGGCTCAAAGGGGGGTTCCATCTCAACATCCTCTGATGTTGAGAATGTAACCTTCACAAGGTTATACAGTGAGTTTCCATGGCCAAGTGTGGATTTGAACCTTTGTCTCCCAGAGCCCTAGGGGTCATCTGAACAGGCCAGAATATGCCAGCTCCCTGCTGGCATATTCAACCCACGGTTCTGGCCTGTTCCTCCCCATTACCTGGATGAAATGGGCCAGAGTCCAGATGAGCATGCTGTCCCCTTCCGGCAGCCACTACTGCTGCCCTCTGTGTCACACTCTCTGACATCAGGAAGCAGGCCCACAGCACATGAGCAAGGCCCCCTGCATGTGACCAGCCTTGGTCACATGCTGTGGGCCAACTTCCTGGATACAGAGGAGTGAGGCAGAGGGCAGTTGAAGTGATGATCCAGTGTGCTAAAATGGGTTCCGGCATTCACACAGGGCCCAATCAATTTTTTGCTGGCTGGAATGAATTTTACCAGGTATTTATTTATTTATTTATACCCCGCTCTTCAGCCACAAGGCTATCAGAGCGGCTTACAAATTGTTTTAAGCAATAGCTATTTACACATCTAACTGCATTAAACAGTTTCCAATGTGTGTTAGCTAATTGCTCCCCACAAGCTGGGTACTCAATTTACAAGGGTGGAAGGCTGAGTGAACCTTGGAGCTGGCTGGAATCGAACTTGCGTAGTGGTGGCTTGCAGTACTGGCATTTAACCACTGCGCCACCAGGGCTCCTTTCTTTTTTAAACAATGCTGCCATAGGCTCTACACCATCTTCCTCCCCTCTTTGCTCCATCTTTGCCTTGGGGATCATGAGGACTGCCTGGAGACAAAAAAGGGCAAAAGCCATGTGTCATCAGGACTGCAGGGCTCTAAGACCAGGGGGTGGGGGAAGGTGGGGTGAATTGCCCATGCACACAAGCCCCTAGTCTAATACTCTAACCACTACAGCACACTGGGTCTTTATTTATCACTTTTTAAAAGGATGAATTGCTTCTTGTGAAAGCCTTCCAGAGCACCTTTAAATACTTTGTAGGTGTACTCTTAAAATATACCACTCTCTCTTTCTTTTCTTTTTTTCCAAATCCAGAAGTGGATTTCTAGAGGTTTCTGGGTTTCTTTCTTTCTTTTTGGTATTCTGGACAGTTTGCAACCCCAAGATGCCTCGGGGGGGGGGGGGAGAAGTTGGCCTCCAGAAATGCTGAAGTTCCCTATTCCTACTACAGAACACATGCACACTTTAAAAACCCACTCCAAAATAATATCTATAGCTAAATCTTGGTTTTCATTAATGGGTATGGTGTAAGCAAATGTTTGAGATAAAGATAATTTCTGTTAGAGGATAAAAACAATGAACAGATTCTTAAAGAACTCATCTGAAAAGCTGTTTTATTTCTAACACAGACAAGAATAAATGTCTCTAACATTTCAATTATATTCTTTGAAAATAGGCATTAAAGTATCCTCCACCTTCAAAAGTATATTCAAGCACACTTTGAGGAAACTACAAAATGCAAAGTAAGCCTATTTTTAGTCAGCTCTTAGGCCGTTATCTGAATTCAGATGGTTAAAAGATAGTATGTAATATGAAAGAGTGAATGTTGTTTTACAACATAAAATCCAGCCTCTAAGTCTAGTGTTATTTAGAAAATATGGGTTGACATTTTTTTTTTCTTTTTGGCTCATCAGTAAGGAATCAAGGGACTGGCATGCATTGTTGAAACTATAAATGGAAAAGTTTACCTCATGAATTAAATACGCCAAACACAGGTGCTGTTGGTTATATTTATGACCCAAAGAAGGAGGAATTTACAAAATAAAGAAACAGTGTCATTTCAAATTTTGTTAAGCTTCTCTTCCTACAGTTGTTAATGTATTAAATCATTCTTTTATGGTGGATTCAATTGTCAGGGTGCTTTTTACACACTCAATATCACTTAAGCTCTTGCATTATATTCACCAATAATAGATTCATTGAGCCAGGAAATATTCTTGTCAGTTGGATTTCATGAAAAGAGACAGAATGAGGAAATTATGCATCAAATATCACCCTGGGGTTACTGTTGTAATTATTTTATTTTTATTTTTTTAGCACTTTGCTAGTCATGTACAGGCACTTGCCCTGTCATGTAACCTGTTTTTGAGTATGTATCTCTCAGCTTATTCCAGTAAAAATGGATGGTAGAACATTCTTGGGACAGAGAAAAGGAACTATATCTTCACAGAACACATAGTTAAACTAAAGAATTTACTAGCATGAGAAGTAGCAATGGTTACTGGTTTTAAAGGGGAGACATTTAAGTTATTACTATTGTTACGAATTTGTTTTTATATCCAATTGTTGTGAGCCGCCTTGATTGACTAATAGACAAAAGTCGGGGTAAAAAAATAAAGTTGTTGTTGTGATTATTATTATTATTTATGGAGGATGGTCAATCTATGGCTACCATAGAACTATAGAAACATAGAATTGCAGAGTTGGAAGAGACCATGAGGGCCATCCAGTCCAACCCCCTGCCATGCAGGAAATCATGATCAAAGCATCCCCAACAGATGGCCATCCAGCCTTTGTTTAAAGACCTCCAAGAAGGAGACCCCACCACACTCCGAGGGAGTGTGTTCCACTGCCGAACAGCTCTTACTGTCAGAAAGTTCCTCCTAATGTTGAGGTGGAATCTGTGTTCCTGGAGCTTGCATCCATTGTTCCGTGTTCCAGTCTTTGGAGCAGCAGAAAACAAGCCTGCTCCATACTCAATGTAACACCCCTTCAAATACTTAAACAGGGCTATCATATCGCCTCTTAACCGTCTTTTTTCCAGGCTAAACATACCCAGCTCTCTAAGTCTCTCCTCATAAGGCATCGTTTCCAGACCTTTCACCATTTTAGTCGCCCTTCTCTGGACACGCTCCAATTTGTCCGTATCCTTTTTGAATTGTGGTGCCCAGAACTGGACACAGTATTCTAGGTGAGGTCTGACCAAGGCAGAATAGAGTGGCACTATTACTTCCCTTGATCTGGACACTATACTGCTATTGATGCAGCCCAAAATCGCATTGGCCTTTTAACTGCACATCACACTGTTGACTCATGTTCAACTTGTGGTCTACTAGGACTCCTAGATTGCTTTTGCATGTGGTATCATTCAGCCAGGTCTCCCCCATCCTATATCTATGCATTTCATTTTTTCGCCCTACGTTCAGTACCTTACATTTCTCCGTATTGAATTTCATTTTGTTAGCTTTGGCCCAGCTCTCCAGTCTATCCAGGTCATTTTGAATTTTGATCCTGTCCTCTAGGGTATTAGCTACTCCTCCTCATTTGGTGTCATCTGCAAATTTGATAAGTATGCCCCTAATTCCCTCATCCAAGTCATTGATAAAGTTGTTGAAGAGCACTGGGCCCAGGACAGAACCCTGTGGCACCCCACTGGTCACATCTTTCCAAGACGAAGAGGAGCCACTGCTGAGCACCCTTTGGGTTCGGCCGGTCAACCAATTACAAATCCATTGAACAGTTAACTAGTGTAGCCCATATTTTACAAGCTTTTTTGCAAGAATGTCATGGGGAACCTTGTCAAAGGCCTTACTGAAATCAAGATATGCAATATCCACAGCGTTCCCTTCATCTACCAAGCTGGTAATTTTATTAAAAAAAAAGAGATCAGATTAGTCTGGCATGACTTGTTTCTCTGAAACCCATGTTGACTTTATGTGATTATGGCATTGCCTTCTAAATGTTCACAGACTCTCTGTTTATTGATCTGCTCTAGAATCTTCCCTGGTATTGATGTCAGACTAACTGGACGATAATTGTTGGGATCCTCTTTTTCCCCCTTATTGAAGATGGGACAACGTTTGCCCTCCTCCAGTCTGCTGGGACTTCTCCTGTTCTCCAGGAGTTCTCAAAGATTATTGTCAATAGCTCTGAGATTATATTTGCCAGCTCTTTTAATACTCTTGGAGGTAGTTCATCTGGTCCTGGAGATTTAAATTCATTTAGTTTAAGAAGGTATTCCTGTACTACCTCTTTGCTTATTCTGTGCTAGATTTCCCCTATTGTGTCTTCTGTTCCTTTAACCTCAGGTTGGTCACCCTTTTCCTTTTCTGAAAACACTGAGACAAAGAAGGTGTTGAGTAATTCTGCCTTTCTCTGTCCCCTGTTAACATTTTGCCATCTTCTCCACGTAGTGGCCTTACCATTTCCTTCTTCCTCCTTTTGCTGCGGACATACCCAAAAAAACCTTTTTATTGTTCTTAACCTCTCTAGCAAGCCTGAGTTTATTCTGCACTTTAGTTTTTCTGACTTTACTCTTACATGTGTTCGCTATCTGTTTGAATTCTTCTTTGGTGTTTTCCCCCTTTTTCCATTTCTTATACATGTTCCGTTTAAAACTTAGCTCTGCTGATATTTCTTCAGTCAACCATCCTGGTTTCTTGAGACACCTCCCATTTTTCTTCCTCAATGGTACTGTTTGAAATTGTGCCTTCAGTATCTCCCTTTTGAGAAAGTCCCATCCGTCTTGAGGTCTCTTCTCTTTTAGTATTCTTGACCATGGGATCACTCTCAGTATTTCCCTGAGTTCATTGAAATCAGCTCTCCTAAAGTCGAGAATGCGTGCCTGACTATGCCTGGCATCTCCTTTCCATTGTATAACAAACTCCAGGAGAACATGATCACTCTCACCTAAGGATCCCACCACTTACACCCCATTAACCAGGTCATCTCTGTTGGTTAGGATCAGATCTAAAATAGCTGACCCCCTTGTTGCCACTAACACATTTTCGACCACATTGTCTTCCAGGCAAGTAAGGAATTTGCTAGACCTTGAAGTTTTGGTTGAGTTAGATTGCCAGCAAATATCAGGATAGTTGAAGTCACCCATCACTACTACATCTCTCCTTTCTGTGTGTGTGGTCATCTGTTCTAGAAAGGTATCATCCAATTCCTCCGTCTGACTTGGGGGTCTGTAGTAGAGTCCCACAATAACATCCCTATTGTTTCCCTCCCCTTTCATTTTTATCCAGATGCTCTCCACCTGGCTTCCAGTATTGATGTCATGGATCTCTTCACTGGTGTAAATATCCCTGACATATAAAGCTATTCCTCCTCCTTTCCTGTTTGGCCTGATTCGCTTAAAAAGGTTATACCCATCTATTCCTACATTCCAATCGTGCAACTCATCCCACCAGGTTTCAGTAATGCCTATTATATCATATTTGTTTTGTAGTGCTAGGAGTTCAAGTTCATCTTGCTTATTTCCCATGCTCTGTGCATTAGTGTAGAGACATCTAAGACCATGTGTTCCCTTTACTTGCTGCCTGTGCAAGGTTTTTTTGCCTCCCACTGTTGGGTCCTTGCCTGTTTGCCTTGTTCCCTCTATGACAGCTTGACTATTTTCCCCAGCCATTTTGCCTTCCAGAATACTGTCTCCCTCCCCCATATGACTCAGTTTAAAGCCCTCCTGATCAAATTCTTGAGACTGTAGGCAAAAATGTTTCTGCCAACTGTTGTGAGATACACCCCATCTCTTGCCAGAATTCCCCTCTCATGGAAGCTCAGCCCATGATCCAAGAATCCAAATTGTTCTTGGTGACACCATCTACGGAGCCAGTTGTTTACATCGGCTATTTTCCTCTCCCTTCCTGGACCATGCCCTTCAACTGGCAGAAGAGACGAGATGACAACCTGTGCATCCATTTCTTTTAGCTTCCTCCCCAGAGCCTCATAATCTCTTCTGATCTTCGGAAAGCTGTGCCTTGCAGTATTGTTGGTTCCCACATGGACCAAAAGGAAGGGGTAATGATCCGTCGACTTCACCAGTCTTGTCAGCCTCTCTGTCACATCACGGATCTTTGCCCCAGGGAGACAACACACCTCCCGATATATCTTGTCAGGCCCACAAACCACTGCTTCTGTACCCCGCAGCAAGGAGTCCACCACCACCACCACACGCATCCCCTGAGGCTTCGCAGCTGCTGTTCCTTGCGGTGGTACTCTCAAGGTCCCCTGCACTGCCCCTGAAGTCTGTCCATACTGTTCTTCCTTGTTGTCCTTTATAAGGGAGAGGGCTTCGAATTGATTCTGTAGCTGCAAGATGCTCAAAGAATCCCTGGATTTTCTTGTTCTGTGTGTGACATTCCTCCAGCTATCAACCTCCTATGTCTGTGAAGTGACACTCTCCTCCCTAGCCAGTTCCTCTGTGAAGTCCCTGCCCAAGACTGTTCATTCTGTTCTGTCCAGGAAAACCTCTTGCTCCCAAATATGTTGAAGTGTTGCTACCCTTGTCTCCGGCTGCTGGACTTTCTCCTCCAAGAGGGCTACCAACTTGCACTTGGTGCATGTGAAGTTCCCCACATCTGTAGACAAGAAGACAAACATCCCACAAGTGTTGCAGGTGACCGCAGCAGCCCCCTCAGTGTCCATGGTGAGAGCTTTTAGAACTCTTAGTTAATGCTGAGAACTCTAAGTTGTACTTTTAGGAATGCTGTATTTTTGTTTGGTCACGCAAATTCAGCGTGCGCCTCAGCAACAAGCAGCCTCTCCCAAGAGTTTTTAAAAAATCAAACTCCCAGAAGTTCCACCCCCCTCAGAAACAAGCAGCTTTTCCCAATAGTTTAAAAAAAATCAAACTCACCCACTCAAAATGGCTCTCCAGAAGCTGCTCTCCTTCTTCTCCTGGCAGGAAGCTGTTGTTGTTGTGTGTGTGTTCAACAATGAAAGAGAACTAACTTTTCATTGTAGTTTTTTATGAGCTACATCATTTTCCCAATGTATGATTCTAAACAAATATAGTTAAATAATAGGCAGGCAAGAAAAAGAAAGGTATCTTTAAATTAATCTGAATAAACTAAAAGGGAAAGCCATTTTTTACTAATTCTTTTTTCCTTGAACTTTTACTAATTCTTTTATTCCTTAAACTTTTATTGAATCAGTTATTCTGTTGATAACTGAGTTCTCTTTTTTAACAAGTAAATGTAAGCATTTGTTTGTTTGTTATATACCACCATTCAGCCAAAAAGGTTCCCAGAATGGCTTACCAATTATTATTATTATTATTATTATTATTATTATTAATAATAATAACAATAATAATAAATTTATTTATACCCTGCCCCTCTGTTAAAAACAATTGGGGTGGCTTACAAAAATTAAAATACAAATACAGATTAAAATCCCTAAACACCACTCACCCCCACCCTCCCCCATAAAAAGATATTAAACCAATTTAAATTAAAAACAACTAATCTAAAATCACATTTTAAAGAAATAATAAAAATCATAATAAAAATAATAAATACCCAACAGACTAAAAAAGAGGCCAGGAGCTCCTGAGGCCGGGATCTAATTAGAAAAGGTCTGCCGAAAGAGATCCATCTTTAGTGCTTTTTAAAAGGTATTCAGGCTCATCATCTGACGGATCTCGTTCAGCAGGCCATTCCATAATTTGGGGGCAATTACCAAAAAGTCCCTCTGGGAGGTTGCAGACAGCCTAGATTTTTGTGGCTGAAGCAAATCCCTCCCAGAGGACCAGAGTGCATGGGGAGGATTATATGGGAGGAGGTGGTTCCGAAGATAAGTTGGACCCAAGCCATTTAGGGCTTTAAAGGTAATAACCAACACCTTATATTGGGCCTGAAACTGATAGGCAGCCAGTGGGGAGATTTTAATACTGGAGTTATATGGTCTCTCCGAGATGTTCCCGAGACCACTCTGGCTGCCATATTTTGTACCAACTGAAGTTTCCGGACCAAGCATGAGGGTAGCCCCATGTAGAGCACATTGCAGAAATCTAGATGAGAGTTTATCAACGTGTGCACCATAGTCTTGAGGTCCCTTACTTCCAGGAAAGGGCGCAGCTGGCGTATCAGCCGAAGGTGATAACAGGCGCTCCTGACCATCACATTCACCTGACTCGTCATCTGAAGTGATGAATCAAGGAGCACTTCCAGATTGTGAACACAATCCTTAACGGAGAGCATGACACCGTCCAGGACTGGAGGTTGCAACCCAACTACTGGTTTTCGGGCTGCTACCGTGAGCACCTCTATTTTGTCTGGATTTAATCTCAATCTGTTTTTCCTCATCCAGCCCATTACTGCTTTAAGACAATCATTAAGAGGAGAGACACCATCGGAATTCGAGGCCGACGATCAGGACAAGGAGAAATAGACTTGGGTGATACCCACGTACTGATAACACCCAGCCCCATAACTCCGAATAATCTCACCCAGCGGCTTCATATAGATGTTAAACAACATCGGGGACAGGATGGTGCCTTGTGGAACACCACAAGTAAGCTCCTTTCTGCCGGAGCAGCTGTCCCCAAGCAGCACCCTCTGGGACCTGTCCGAGAGGAAGGACCGGAACCACTGGAGCGCAGTGCCTCTGATTCCAACCCACTCAGGCAATCCAAGAGAATGGTATGATCTATCATGTTGATTTAACAGTTCCCTGCCTTCAGGATTACAGTCTAAAAAGGCAAGCCACATAAGGAAAAGAGGATAGTAGTGGGGGAGGGAATTAAGACCAGCAGAAGGTAGCTCCTTTTCTCTCCCTCAGAGGCCACAGTAGTGGCAGTTGGGATGGGTAGAAGGCCTCTCACCAGCCACTGGGGCCAAGGCAGGATGGAGCTTTTGCCTGGATGCTGTTCGTTCCCCCAGAGGTCAGAACAACAGCAGTAAAACATTAAAACCACTTCCCATGTCTTCCTTAACCAATTTGCTGTTTAACTATTTTTGTTCTACCCAAACTTGGTGGCACATATTTTATCCAGTATGAATATGTATTGCCTCCAGTACCAGAGATAATATGCTTTTGTATGTCAGTTGTTGGGGGAGTACAAAAAGAAGGTGCTGCCCTGCATGTGTGCATCCCATGGACTAATGGTGAGTTGCCAATGTGAATGGAGTGCTAAACTGGATTGGCGATTGGTCTGTCTAGTCTTAATGTGTTTTGTTAGCTCCACAATGACATACAAAGACATCTCCTAGACTCAGGAGCGAGGTTCATATGTATTGAAAGGAATATATGAGGAGAGTTGCAGGGCTGTGTGGGCTTTCCCTTTCCTACACAGATGCATGCCACTGTCATGCCCCCTCCTGCCACAAATGGTATACTGCTTCCCTGTCATTTGCACATTTGGATGGCTTGGAAAGTATTCTCTGGCTAGACTGATATAGGCATGTAGAGATCCTCTATGTGATGAGAAACCCTAATGGGTCCAAAGTTCTTCCTCACATGGAGGACCTCTACTATTTCCACTAACACTTTTTAAAAATTCTTTCACACAATGTCCTTACACACAAATAGACAAGATGCATTTGCTCCACAAAATACAATGGGTGGTTCATGAGCATGGTATGTGACCAGGGCCTGACTAACCCAAACCATCCAGTACTTCCTTCTCATCATATTCATTAAATGTGCAGGGCACAAGTGTGGAAATCTTCATAATAATATAATAGGGAAGATCACTTTCCATGTGTGTGCTTTAGGATGCCACTGCTTAACCACTCAAAATATATTAACTTAGATTAAGGGTTCAGCTTTGGACAATTTTCTGTTTCATGGTCTGATTTTAAAGCTCTATGTCCATTAAAAAGTAATCTGTGATGACAAAGTGCTCCATCATAACAGATTTATGATGATTGTTTGCTTCTTTAATTATGCATTTTAATCCTGCATATAAGAAATACATCTTTATGGTTTAGGATCAAAGTCAGTAATAGGTTTTTCTTTTTCTCCATTTTGCAAAAAGGAGATAAGTACTTCTTCTGATTCAACCCTTTTTTCTTCAAAGTTCTCACAATAGCATAATATACCAATCATCAAGTCACCACAGTAGCTCTCTATTTGTCAGTTATTCGTAGTGATTGCACTGCCAGTGTGGATTCATCACTAAATTGCAGTTGGGAGCCATTTTATGTCCTGAATAAATGAACCTTGAATATCAATTTTTTTGTAACAGAAAACAGCTATTATTATGGGGACCATCTTGTATTCAGAATAATTGTAAGTAGAACGTAGTTTCCATTGTAGTATAAGTCATTGGCTATCTGGAAAGATGGTTAGAAAATGTTTTTGTAAGAGAAGTGCTACTTTCAAAATGGGTCTGGCTTTTATTTTGTTTTGTTTTCCTTTAAAATAGCCATTTTTTGCTTTAAAAAAAATCACAAGGAGCACAATTCAGTGACCATGCAGACTGGATTGTTTTATTGTTCTTTAAAATTTCTTATGAAAAAAATGCTCACCTGATGCTTGGTATCCTTCTTTTTGATCCTAAACTTATTTGGCCACAAATCCCCACAGCTTCTCTCCCTGGGCAGACCCTTACACACAGGGAGGCTGTGATGTGAGGGGACTAAGAGGAGAAAATGACCACAAACCAGGTGGTGGTACCTTAAATGAGCAAAGCACGGCTCACAGAATTCACCTCTACCTGCACCACAGCTTATGACATTAAGTCTAGTGTATGTATATCCATTTAAGGGTACTGGAGGCAGGTACTGTATAGAAGTGGGGTGGTTAAGTGTGCATCCACTGATCCAATAGCAAATGGGTGAATCAGGATGTGTTCCAATGTTTAATATCGGTGTCAGCAAAGAATATTCTGTGAGTTACATCTGGTCACTTTCAGGAATTTCTAAGGCTTAAAATGTGAAAGAATGCACACACACACCCAAAAATGACTCCCTCGTTGTATCCACACTGTAGAATTATTGCAGTTTGACACCACTTTAACTGTCATGGCTCCTTTCACAGAATCCTGGGATTTGTAGTTTGGTGAGGCACCAGCACTCTTTGTCAGAGAAGGCTAATGACTTGTTAAAACTACACACCCCAGGATTACATAGGATGCAGCTATGGCACATAAAGTAGTGTCAAACTGCTATAACTGCAACGTGGATACACCCCTGTGGTCTCTAGAAAGTTCAGAAATATCATGGCAAGTTCAGGGGGGAAGAATATAAAAATTGCAAATATACAATAAGAACCTGTATTTGTTGATGAAACTCCTGCTAATGAACAGCAACACCTTTTTCATTGCATCAGCACAGAGGGAGGATGGAGCACGCACACGAGGAGGATGACACATGTGATATCAGGACTCATTGCCAGTACGGTGACATTGTTCTTGTGAGCTCTTTTGGGGCTTTTTTCAAGCATCTGATAATCTCCTAAGGTACGGCAGGGGAAGGGAGTTTCAAAACCATGGGCAGTTTTCCACCCAATTTAGTGAATCAACAATCTACATTCAAAATATTCTAGAGAAAAATCTGAACACTGAAGTATGTGGAAGAGTGTTTATAGCTTAATTTGACCTTTTTTGCAGATAATTTATTTCCTTTCTTCCTTGGTTACTAAAAAAATACTTTTACCCCCTCCCCCTTTTTTTTGTGGATACCATGGCAGTGTACAATAAGTATAGACAAGCAAGTGTTCTAAAATAACAGAGAGGGGGGAGGCATTTACACGGCAAAATAAATCCTCAAAGAATTCAACAAGATGCCTGATAGTTCCCATGTATTTCAAAGCCACAGCACCCTTTTCAGAAGGAGGGAGAGCGAAAAACCCATAAGTCATGCAGTATCAGCTTTTGCTACTTTTCTAGACTTTTTTGATAAAGTTCATGAAAATACACACAATTGATAGTGTGAACTTACATTTTGCAAATGTCTGTGTGAATTTGCAGTGACCTTCCCAAAGCAGCCTGAGCAGAGCTGAATCCTGATTGGTTGGACTGACCATTGTGCCTCCTCCGAATAGACAGAGGGGTTGGAGGGAGAAATCCACCGAGCCCGCCATTTGCCCCTTTTTCTGCTTGCAGCCCACTTTGGGAAATCTGCACTGAGCCCTTCCTGTCTGCTTCAAAGGAAGGCTTTGGGGGCAATAGCCCAGGGAAGACAGTTGGGAATGGGGCTAGCCCCCGGTTGGGTGGTGTGTGTGAGAGAGAGTCAGCATGCTGCAACCAGGTGATTACTCGATCGTTCGTTTTTGTGTGTGAGAGTCTGCTCAGCAGAATCTCAGCTGCTTTGATTGTTCTTCTGTGGGGTGCTTTCCTTCCCTCCTTTGTCATTATTTACAGTTCTATTTTCCCCTTGCATGAGAGGGAGAGAGACAGGCTTTGATCATAGAGAGGAGTGTGGTCAGCTGCATTCCAGAGAAAAGGAATCTCAGCAACTTCAATCGTTCTTTTGTGTGTGTTTGTGCTTTCCTTCCCTCCTTTGTCATCATTTACGGTCTATTTTCCCCTCACCCTGACCCCCTCCTTGCTTCCTCCCTGCTTCCTGCCTGGCTTTAATGATCTGGAGGCCATGCCCCCCCACCTTTGTCTGTGTAAATTATGAAAGCTGAAACTCACCGCATCTTCCAAATTAGCAATAATTCATGTGAACTAGGCACTGCTGATGCGAAAGTACTGTAATCCAGAATTTCATGCACTTTATCCTGCCATGTAACTGGCCCCACAGAGACAGAGGACATTTTCAGACAGCGCTAAATGGAGCTTATCGCGGGATGAGCTCCCGGGAGAGGAATGGCACTCTTGTGTGGCAGGGGGTCGTTTTCGGACACTGCCGTCCCTCTTCCGAGATCACCAGTGTCACTTCCATTAAGCTTTGGAAGCATCCGTGCCATATTTTAAGCATGGAAGTTGCCTGTGCTTAAAATATGGTGTGGCTGCTTCCAAAGCTTAACGAAAGTGACACTGATGATTTCGGAAGAGGGACGGCGGCATCCGAAAACAACCCCCCGCCGCGCAAGAGCGCCATTCCTCTCCCAGGAGCTCATCCCGTGATAAGCTCCATTTAGCGTGTCTGAAAATGTCCAGAGACAGACAGAGTGTTTTAAAAGCTGATCACACCCAGAACTATTTCTCCTTTCCACCTAAATCCAAGGAAGCTGTTTCTGTTCTGAAGTAGTGTTTGACATTAGTAATGGACTGGATGAGGGCAAATGCCTTGAATCTTAATCCAAAACAGAGGTGCTCCTGGAGATGAGATCATTTCAGGTAATAGGAATTGCCCTTGTAATGATGGGGTTACACAACACCTGAAGATGTAGCTTTGTAGTGTAGATGTACTTCTGGATTCAGCCTGAAACCTATATGCTCAGGTTCCTATAGTGGCCAGGTTTTATCACCTTTTAACTTTTGTATTTTGTGAATTTTAACTACTTTTAAAAAATCTGTTGTAAGCAGTCTTGAGTCCTAAATTGGAAAAATAGTAAGTGTGCATTTACATGGTTAAAACTAACATACTCTCTGCACTCGTTCCTGAAAATGCTTGATCTGGCCACAGTAACAAATGCCTTAGTTGCATCCTATTAGATTATTGTACTACAGTCTACATGGGGCACTCTTTAAAGAGTGTTTGGAAATGACAGCTCAGGAAACTTTCTAATGAAAAGGAGCTACTTCATTACATTTCTTTTAATTTATTGACTTAAGTAGTAATTACAGCATTAACCTTATTTCAGAATTAAGTTTATTAAACAAATAATTGATTAATTAAATGGGCAAAAATTCTAAAGGACATTTTTCTTTAACAAAAGTTAATTCTCTTGGATTTTTATAAAATTGCTTCTAGCAATTATTCCCTCAGAGTTAGGGAATTACATTGTTTTAAGTCACAAGTGCCACACCAATTATTTCAGTTCATCTTTATGTATTACAAGAACTTAAACTTGGAAGTACTGAAGACAGCATGGAAGGTAGTCATCTTCTTTGTATTTAGATAGTTCTGCTGTGTTTTCCACTTGGCACAAACATGAAGCTCCTCGTTTGTTCCAGGAAGGAGAATTTTAAAGTTCAACCTGAAAATATGAATGATTCCATGTGGGAATCAGTAAGCTAGAGAAAAGAGGGGTAAAGAGATGAGGTTATACAGAAAGGAAAAGGAGAAATCAGGAGAAGTGGTTTTGGTGGGGAGAATTAGAAATGGGTTTTTATAAATTAGTACAGATGTTCCCTATTCTCCCAAGCTCAAAATACAGATGGAGGAAGAGAGTAAGATAATGGATGGAATCTTTTAGGTAAGTTTCAATGCAGACATTTAACTAAAAAATTAATGTAATTTAATATAAATTTAATCTGCATTTTCATATCTTTTAATGTATATACAATTGATTATGAACAATTAACTAAATGCATCTACCCTTTTATTTTATTTTTTCTATTTCTGCCTCTGCTGGTCTAGACTATTGACTGAACTGCTTGGAGGGATCATGCAACTTTCTTGTTACTGCATCTCCCTTGGCTACCTGGTACAAAGACAAAGTCTTCTTATGATCCTATCAAGTTGTATGTGACTTGGGTTTAGGCTCTGTGAACGATTGTATCCTTCTATATTAGACTGATCAGGTAAAAAAAAATCCATGGAGGCTCTTCTCTTAGTCTCCCACACCCACAAGCATACCTGGTGGGAACATAGAGCAGGTTTTAGGTCTTGTTTGTACTGGGTGTTTAATCCAGGGCCAGTCCAGACAATTATGATCTGCACTGGTCCCAGATGGACCACAATGGTCCAATTTGGTGCAGTAGTGCATCACTGTTCTCTTGGGCCACCTGGGCCAACACCGCATCGCCTGTTGGACTGTCACCCTCAGTGCCAACACCACTGCTTTCTGCTACCAGCAGCCCAGCAGCTCTGTCCATGAGCCTAGCATCTCCTGTTGCTGCTGGTAAGGTAAGCAGAGGGTGCCCATGTGATCAATGAGGAGGGGAAGCAACCCCTCCCTGTTGAGCAAGTGGTGTGGTGAGGTAGCAGCAATGACACCAAATGGCAATGGGCCAACAGGGCCAATGCTCTGGGTAGGTGGCCATGCAGGAAGCTGGGTTGCTCCAGCTGTGCCTGATCCAACTGTCTGCATGCCAACAGACCCCTGGAGCCACTCTGGGCTTTCCAGAAAACATCAGACTTCCCTTGACTTTGCCTCATATGGATCAAAGTTGTGTTAAGGGCCAGAAAGTGCAGATCTTCTCCAGAAGTCACCATGCATTGTCCATACTGCCAGTACCAGATTTGAGGTGAGGATGGCATTTTTGGCCCATACAGACAGGACATAAGTTGATGCCTCAAAACTGTGGAACTCCCGCCATAGGGAGGCTAGACTGACTCCCTCCTTATCCTTCCCTCAGCAGGTAAATAACTGTTTATTTCAACAGGAGTTTTGAAACTGGCTGTTATATAAAGGAAAAAGCTTTATTTTGTTTACACTGCTGTACTATTTTATTGCCTTTTAATGGAGATGTTTTAAATTTGTTTTTAATTCTCTAGCTAGTTTAATTATAGCTTTAACATATTTTTTTATTTTAAAAAAATCTATACAAGTTTTAATTTTTGTAGACCATCCTAGGTCCCAGCTCTTAAAAAAAAAAGTTGGCTATAAATAGATAGGAGGAGGAGGAGAGTGGGGTGGCAGCAGTAAGACAACAAAATCTTCAGAATAAAGGAATTAAAAGGTAGTCAAAACAACTTCACCAACATATTCCTATATAAAATGCCTCAGCAAACACAAATTTTATCTGCTATTGAAATTAGTGCAAGAATAGTGCCAATCATTCATCTATGGAGAAAGTATTTTACCAGTCACCACAGAGAAGGTCCTCTCTTAAGCTGTAGTACCATTCAGTTCCCCTATTAAAGGTGTTTGGAGACACGGACAGGCTGATACAGGTTGAGATCCTTCTTCATATATTTGTATTCCAACTCATTTAGGGCTTTTAAGGCAAGCAGCAGCATCTTGACCTGGTCTCAGAATCAAATAAGCAGCTAGTGCCACTTCTTTGGAATCAGTGTAATGTTATTCCACCTAGCTACACTAAATAAAATTCTTACAGCCATATTCTGTGCTAGCTGAAGCTTCTGGGTCATCAAAGGCATCCCATGCATGTAATGCATACAATGTATACTTTAATGATTACCCACTAGTAAGCTTTAGTGAAGGATGTTCACAAAGGTGAATTCTTTTGGTTTCACCTTTCTTCCATAATGTCTCCATTTGAAGAAGTGCCTTGTAATATGTAGCATTTGACAAGGGCCCTGCTTTTGAGCTGGGAATACAAATCGAATGTAAAACTAGCTGAAGATAAAGTGTGTTGATGAAGTCCAGTTGGATTTTCCATTTGCACCAGCAACAGCACATGCAAGCACTATCAGGCCACATTGCCCTGCATCAGTTGTTTGTATAAACTCCGTTCTACCTACCTGCAAGAAAATACCAGCACATGTTCATCTACTGGGAGAAAATGACAGAAGTTCACGTATGGTTTCTTGAATGCCCTTTGTGCATCAGCTAGAACCAGACTTTGGTTCTAGAATCACTACTCCTTTGGTATATGTGTTATCAAAATGACACCATTGGATACTGGCTTCATTTTGTACTATTCACTCCCCAAGTTAGAAGGAAGACCTGCTAATTAGTCCATTCTCTTAAATTCTCTTTCTTCTAAGCAGTTTTAAAAGAAAGAAACACCATAGCTTTCAAACACTGTGAAAGTATTGTCATAAGGTGCCTGTAGCAGGAAAGATGTTATGTAATAAACAATGTTCTTTTCTTTCTTTGTCCTGGTAGATGTTGGACTAAAGTTCATATAGTGTCTCACTAAAGGTGTTAGGCAGCCCATAGCTATGAATATATAAAATCCCAGACACTTTTTGGGCAGTGAAGGAAGCAGGTGATATTACCTTTTTAAAAAAAACATGAAATCTTAGCATTTCTGCTGCCCTAGGCAATGCCTCAGGGCATGTTAGAATATCCAGACTGTATGATAAGTGGACTTTTGTACAACATGATGTACAATCATTCCTACTGACAAATGCAGCCCTTGCAACTGGAAAGAAAGGTACATTTATAGAATTTGAACAATAAATTGTCCCTCTCTGGGGCATTGGATGAAGGCCAGCAATTTAAGTTGTTTAAACTTCCCTGAAGTGGTCTCATTGAAGTTATACACATATAGGTGCTGCACATATATTTAAATATGGCTAAACTTCCAAGGAAATATAATATTGTTGCCTTCCTTCACTAGATGATATGCTGCAGAATATTGGATGGGACCACAGGATGGAATATATTGAATGTAAACTTTTCAGTGTGCTCAGACAAAAATGTTTGCTTTGCTATGAACTGATAAAGTAAGCACCTTTACTTCTCTTCCATCATTGTCATGCCATATGAGTTGGATGAGGGTATGGAATCAGAGGAGGAGGAGGACATGGCAGGGAACCGCCCTACAGACCCTGGCACAGGTTTATCTATACCTGTGCCAGCAGGGAACACTGCTAACCTGGAAGCTCAAGCAGAGGAAGAGCCTGGCCGTAGTGGATTGGCACCAGTCCCAGCAGAGAGTCCTGCCAATTCAGATAAGGACAAAGAAGAAGAGACAGACTTACCTCCACTATCACATACCCAGCAGCGAACTCAAAAGGAAGCTCGAAGAAAATCTCTGAGACTTTATGAGAAAAACCTGCTCATCAAGAAGCACTTGACAAAGCCTTGATATATATATATATATATATATATATATATATATATGCTGGGGAAGCAATGGAGGCTTTGTCAGAGATCAACTGATCTTCCTGGAGAAAACTTTCTGATGACTTGATCCTTACTGCCTTGATTTGTGTCTTGACCTCGGATTGTTCCTGATTACTCTGCTGCCTGTTTCCTACTGACTCATGGACTTGTTTAGACCCATGCTGCCTGCCATAAGCCCTTGACTTTCTGGACTGTTTTACTGACTAAATCTTTGCTTGACTGTGTTTGCATTTCAGTGTGCTCATTAACAGCCGGCCACCTTCCCAGACTTTGCTGGCAAAGCACTTTCTTGGACAATCATTTAAAAATGAGAAATTAAGCCTATTCAGGTATTATTAACATAGATCAAATAAGCATGAAAGTACAGGTAGCATGCTGCTCCACAACCTTCCTTTGCTCTCCTCATGTGAAAAAAGACTTTCTGAGAAGAGTCACCTCTATATGTGAAGACTCTACACATATTTCAAAAGACTGAGTAAAAGCATCCATATATCAAAGAACATATCTTCAGAGTGTCACTCTACATGGGAAGAGTGATGCAAGTATACCAGCTATGCCCCTTCTTTCCACATGTCAAACACTCTCCTCCTATGAAAAGTAGCTCTCTAAAAAGAGATGATTCTCTATGTGTGGAAAGCTCTCCATGCATGTCAGAAGCCTGAATGACACCCTGCATACACAGAAGAGCTTCTCCCGTTTAGAATCTGTGCACAAGGAGGAGAGGAACTGAAGAGAATGATACTAGTAGGTTCACCCTCTTCGTATGTTTATTTAAAAGACATTGATAATGCCTTAACAAGGCTTTTGTCTAGAAAAACATGCTTTCCAACTTCAAGATAGTGTACCACCTAAAATTCGTTTCAGTTTTTGTTCATACATCTACCGTATTTCTCTTCACTCTTGGTCATTATCTAACCAGGACTCAGTAAAGTTTCTTTAGTGCTAGAAAGCAGAGATTTTAATAGTTGCTGGAAGTCTTACTTTTAATATCAGAACTTCTTTCTTCTAGTCTACCCTGGCAACTCTTTTGGATTAGGCAGTCTAATTTAATTAGTTTGCAATACTATCTCCATTTTCCTGGGACTAAATTCCATTCAAATTGCTTGCATTTACTTCTGTGTAAACCTTCAGAGGATTGTGCTGTTAGCTGTAAAGAGTTCCCTGGATTCCCATCAAAACTGTAACATATCAAAGCAGACTGGAACTTTTTAATGGCATCTACAAGGAACACATTTTCTCTTTGTTAGGGATGTGAAAATCTTTCAGTCTGATATTCTTTTAATTTCTCTGACTCCCACATGCATTTTCTTTCTATTCTTTTTCATATTATATTGTAAGGTTTTGTGTTTTCTTCCCACATTGAATTTTGCAAAAATTTTAATATATTTTTCCCTGATTAGCATATTTTTTGAGCAAATTACCTAATCTAGGAAACTTTCTCTCTGACACCAAAGCATGTTTCTGAATACTGACACATGCTTTGTTGTTCACATTTCAAGATATATGCATTGTTTTGTGCATACTCTATTTCTAAGAAACACTCTGCAAACCTCACAAATGTTTGAATGCTCATGCCAAGATGAATATTTTCTTTCAAGAGGTTTTAAGAGGTATGAAATGGATATTTTCATTAAGACTGTCAAGTCTACTGAAATTTTGTTCCATTTCCCCCCCCACACACACACACACACCTCATCCCAATTTGATTTATCTTGGAACTGAGAAGTCTTTGCCAAGAATGGCAGCAACCACATTGCCAGGTACTTATAAACCCACATAACCTTGTTGTGAAGTCTCATGAGATTTGGACTTTGTGTGATACTTCAGGCAAATCTTACTCAGGGACCAATCAGGTTCTGTAAGAAGTCTCACAATGGCAGAGCCATCATGAGGCTTTGCTGCTGGACGCCCCACCACACACACACACAAACAGCTGCAAGGGGTGCTGAAAGCTGTGGTGTCCATTCTAGAGGGAGCTCGGTGCAAACTGGCCCCCTCTGGGATCGTCAGGGGGGTGTTACATCTCTCAATAATTTTTAAGAGGTATGAAATGGATATTTTCATTGAGACTGTCAAGTCTACTGAAATTTTGTTTCATTCTCCTCACCCCACCCCAATTTGGTTTATTATGGAACTGAGAAGAAATTATATTGCATTCAAAATCTTAATTGTCTTCATTTATGGTGGCCTTTATAATAAGGCTATTTCAGTTTCTTATCTTTAGGAGTTTCCATTTTTCTGGTTGAACATAACTCCCCGCATTTTTGTTAGCTTTAAACTTAGTTTCCTGACACCTTAAAACTGTGAAGAAATCATCAAAATTCTTCATGGTTTCCTTATTTTTTACAAAGATTGTTTTATATTTGAAACAAACACAGAAAGAAAGTCCGGTGAGAGTCCGGTGAGATAGTTCCCTAATGGTTGGGACAAAACATTAATAGGTATGTAGCAGGAGACAGGAAGAATGTGACCTTCACATTATAAGGGAGATAAACTTTTCATCTCAACTGGGTAGTATTTTTTACTCAGCAAATCTTCATTATATTCCTTTGGGATTCTCTGTATTTATGATTGTGACAACTCTACAGCTAGTGAGAATACATTTTATTTTTACCTTCAGGGCAGACTTATGTAAGCACTTGAAACTCTGTATAGATTTCAAAGCAAGTTGGGGTCAGGTTATGAAAATATGATTTGAAATACAGTGACACATTATGTACTAGTGTGATGTTTAGAGCAGCTGTAAAATATTCTTAGGTACACTTACATGTGGGTAGAATCAAGATGCCTCCTGCTTAGCTCAGTCTTTTAGATTTGTTGCAGGCAACATTGGTCCTTTCTCCTTTCTAGTATAATATGAATATTATTGGTTGGTCAGGATATTTAAAACTAATATCCTTACATCTGTACTGGATCAGGTGTTATGCTTCAACCATTATGCCAGCTACCCCCTTAGGAGTTTAGGAGTTGGAGGACCTAAATTTGGTAGTGTACATGCTGGTAATCTCAAGGTTGACTTTTGCAATGTGCTGTACATTGGGCTACCTCTGTACCAAGTTTGGAAACTTCAATTGGTTCAAAACATGGCAGCCAGATTAGTTACTGGTACATCTAGGAGTGATCATATCACACCAATATTAAAATCACTCCACTTACTGGCAATTAGTTTCTGGGCAAGTTACAAAGTGTTGGTTATTACCTTTAAAGGACTACATGGTTTGGGTCTAGTTTACTTTCTGGATCACCTCCTCCCTGTATACCTCCCTGTATACCTAGGTTCTCTGAGGGACATTTGCTCCAGCCAGCCAGGACTAGGTTGGCAACTGTTACCCAGAGGACTTTTTCTTCAGCCACTCTTAGACTCTGGAACAGCCTGCTGGAAGAGATAGCTAAATACGCCGTCTGAATTCAAAGCAGCTTTAAATACCAGCCTCTTCCAGAAGGCCTATCCAGATTATTTTAAATTGTGAATTTTAAACTGTGTATTGATTGTCTTAAAATGTCTTAGTCTTACTTTTTTTTAATTGCTATGTTTTTTAACTGACATCAAATTTAGCTAACATTATGTTTATATGTTAATTTGTTCTTCCCTGCCTCAATTCATAGGGAGAGGTGAGTAAGAAATAATAATAATAATAATAATAATAATAATAATTTATACCCTGCCCCTCTGTTAAAACAATTGGGGCGGCTTACAAAAATTAAAATACAATACAAATAAAAATCCCTAAACACCCCCACCCCACCCTCCCCCATAAAAAGATATTAAACAAATATAAATTAAAAAGCAACTACTCTAAAATCACATTTAAAAACAATAAATACAAAAAATGGCCAGCAGACTAAAAGAGGCCAGGAGCTCCTGAGGCTGGGATCTAATTAGGAAAAGCCTGCTGAAATACTCTCCAAATGATTTGGTGGCCATATAGTGCAACACCATACATCACATTGCAAAAGTCCAGCCGTGAGCTTACCAGCATGTGCACTTCCAGCTGCTCCTATGCTTGTTTCACTCACACTCCTGGCAGATCAGCCCTGGGAACTAAGAAAAAAGTGTGGTCCTTTTTTTCTTGGAAACCTCTAAGGGCCCTTTCACACCACACAATTGTAGTACTATGATTCTATTGTAACTGTCATGGTTCCATCCTATATAATCCTGGAATCTGCAGTTTAGGGAGGGGTATTTAGAATTCTCAGCCAGATAGCTCTAGTCGCTCACTTTACTACAAACCCTAAGATTGTATAGGATCTTGCCATAGCAATTAAAGTGGAATATAATGCTGGAATTATGTAGTGTGAAAGGACCTCAGGAGTGGGAATTCAACTTTTAAACAGAATTGTAGGTTTAATAAATGCATTGCTAAACACCCCAAAATGCCTGCATTTTCAAACCAGATGTGGATATTTGGGGGGTGACATTTTCGCAGTTGTGTGGCCCCTGGAGAGTTTCAGAGGCAGAAAATGCACCCCCAGACCTGCCTAAGTTGACTACCGCACACTAACTGAAAGGTGTTAGGCAAGTATAATGCTCCAATAAGATCCTGTCCGCTTCTTATTGATTTGAGAGGGGTGGGATATGTTTGTCCCTAAATACATCCATTATAGTGAATATATTTTTCATCCTTATTCATATTTCATTTGGTAGAATGGTATTATTGGCACAATGGACTTATATATATCTATATATCTATATCTATATCTATATCTATCTATCTATCTATCTATCTATTTAAAAAAAAATATCCAGGTAGCTTCACTCTTTCTGCCACTGTATTGTCTTTTGATTATTTATTTAATAATTTTAACACTAAAATTTTAATTTATAATCAAAACTGAAGTAGCACACATTCAGAGACTACATTCCCCAAAAAACATGGGAAAAAAAGGTAAAAGAAAGGGGGGAGGAGGAGGAGGAGGAGGAGGAGGAGGAGGGTAGAGAGAGAGAGAAAGAGAGAGAGAAATGGAAAGACATATAACTATAACACAATAATGCTCTGGACCCCCTCATACTAGTAGTAATGAAAGGAGAAAGAAATATATATATTATTTTACCATTACGGATCTACAGATCCTACTAAAATTATCAGTAACCATAACTACAGATTATTGTATCATTAGATTTTATAGCTCAAAAAGTCCATAAATAGTTTCTAATCTTTAAAAAAAAACCTTCAACTGATTTATTCTTTAAAATCCACATTAGTTTGGCGATTGGGGCTAACTCTGCAACCTTAACAATCCATTCTTCCACTGTCGGTGCTTCAGTCTGTTTCCAGGTTTGAGCAAACAATATTCTTGCTATTGTTATAATGTATTGAAGAAGAAGTCCATATTTACCATCCAGGTCTTTATTCATAATGCCCAGCAGGAATATTTATGGTGACATTACAAAATCTACCTTTAATTGTTTATTTTTATTTTCTTGGATTTTGGTAAATCTTAGGCCAGTAACTTTTTGCCTTCTTACAAGTCCACCACATATGGAAAAAAATAACCCTCCCTCTCTTGACATCCCCAACATTGATTTAAAACATTCTTAGAAATTTTCAACAGCTAATTTGGGGTAAGATACCATCCATGTATCATCTTGTACAGGTTTTCTTTCAAGTTATTACTTTAATTTTATATCTTTTGGACCACATTTTCTCCATATATTGTGCCCAAAATTTTGGGCCCACCTTATCATATACTCTCTCATAGACATCATCTGTCTTTAGTTTCAAAAACCATTTATATACCTTTTTAATTACATGTTCATCATCTTTACACAACTCTAAACCAAATTCATTTTCTCCAGCCTCTGTTACTGCATTTCTCTTATCTTGATTAAATCCATCCTTACTTTGCATAGAAGCAAAACAATTAAGATCTTTACATTCCTCAAGAAGTACCTCTCTTGATTTGAACTCCCAGCTATCTTGTTCAGAGTACCAAAGGTTGTCGTAAAACAATCATCTCTGATTTTTAACCCATTCTTTCCTGAAAAAGGCTTCCTGCAGTGAAATGACGGATATTATCTTAGGAAAAAGCCTCTGCTTGTATTTATACCAAACTTGTAGAACAGCCTTTCTGATAATGCAATGATTTTTAAATTTTTCATGTGCCTTAACTCTATAATAACAAAGCTAACCATGCCACCCAAATCCACACTATTGTTTATTACAGTACCTCTTCCCAAAATTGTATCACTTACATAAAGAAATTCTGGTGCATCGTGATTTTGTATTAAATACAGATTATTGTAAATAATGCCTCCAAGTGGTCACACAACCCTTCTTCTCCTCAAAACATGTTTGTTATCTTTGGGCATCAAATGACACATTCAGGATTTTTTATTATTATTGTTCATACTAAGCCTTTTCTGTAGCTGTTTTTGCTTTTTCTGTTGCTAAAGAACCATGCCATTGTGTTAAAGGGAAGGGGGGGGGGAACCACAGGACAAAGCCTCCCTTGTCATCTAATTTCCCCCCTAAACTAAAGTGTTTGTAATAAACAGAAATAAAGCCATTATACTACCCAAAGCCATGATTCGTTTAAAAAACAACAACATAGTAGCATTATTAGAACTGCTGATTATATACGTTTGCAGGGCTGTAGGTTACATGGCACTTCAGTAAACAAGCCCAGAATGGCAGGAATCCTACCTGGAAAGGGCATTCATTATATCATATGGGTGACACATTTCTATCTCTGAGGTAGGGAGAGGGAATCAATAATAATAGCAATATAAAAAAACAGTTGACACTAAAAAGAAAAGAGGTCAGTCTACAATTTTTTTAAAAAGAGTATAAGGAGCATAATTAAAATAAGGCCAGTACCAATTAGGATTCATCAAGATGAACTAGAATTGCCATGTCCCTACTACCCCCAGTCCCTGAGTTCTCTGCATTTAATGGCAGATTCACTGTTAGATATTTGAGATAAGCATACTTCTCTCTTGTGAAAACCATTATTTGCCAATCTCGGGCCAAAAACTAATGACCAACCATCATCCCTATGGGAGAATTAACAACTTTTCTGTGTTCTGATTTTATATTCTCATATGTATAAGATTAACCTGTTAAAATATTTCTTTAAAAAACAGTGAACACAGTGCATGATGGGGAACGTAAAATTAATTGCTGCCTAAGGCAGTGTAGCTGTTGGGGGGGGGGGGAATGAGGCAAATATACAACCCTGAGACCCAGCCTTTCAAAATGTTAAAATGAAAGTACAGGCATGCAATCTCCTCCACACCCCAGAAGAAAGATGTCCATCTAATGATACTCACATCAAGGCAGGAAGAATGTTTTGCACCATCAGTTTGCCATGAGAGGTTAACACATTGCTATATTTTGAATTACTCTGTACAGAATGGCCTGCTTGACCAATAATCACCTGTTGTGTCACCTGTCAGACATGCTTTCACTTGTTTCATTAAAAGAACAGGAAACCTGGTGATGGCAAATCTGGAGCAAGTGAGATTTGGGAATATCATGCATTCCCCACAGTGCATTTGATGGGCTTTTTGTTTTGTTTGTGCTTTTCTTTTCTCCATTTCCTCCCTCTCTGGTGTTTGATTTTTAATGTATCGAGTGGCTTCTAGAGTCTCACAAGAACACCTGCTTACTCCTCCACCAGAAACAAACATTTTACTCACAAGGCAAGAAAGAACAATAGTGACATGACTGACTATTATTTAAGACTTGGCAGCTGGGCTCTTGTGTCTATAGAAGGCACAAATGAAAATGCATTTCCAATCCAGTGCAGCTTAGTATTGTAAACACAAAGGAGACATTCATGAATTGATTTTGGCTTTTCAACTCCTTGTGTTGCAGTCCTATCAAAGCCAATAGTGTCAAAGGATGAAAATGTCACTGTTTGTGCCTCTAGGTTTGTTTCTGGATAAGTTATTCTTACTTTAATTATATAAAGGCTAAACATCTATTTAAAATTTCATTATATTTCATTTACTTCAAAAGTCCACAAATTTTGATCCAGAGAAAGAGTAGCTACCTGTTTTTAAATGTGAAAACCAACAAAAACCCATGAGAAGCTTTGATTTAGTTCATTCAGAAACAAAGCTGAAATGTGAAGTCAAAGGCTTTCATGGCCGGCATCCATAGATTTTCCTTGGGTTTTTTCCGGGCTGTGAGGCCGTGTTCTGGAAGAGTTTCTTTCTGATGTTTCACCTGCATCTGTGGCTGGCATCCTCAGAGAATGGTTGGGTAGGTCTGTGTGTGGAGTTTATATGCTGTGAACCCCGGTTGGGGAGTATATGTAAATTTGTGTAATTGAATGGTTAGCTTCTGGGTATAGAAATGCAAGGCTCTTTAGTGTCTGTTTGGCTAATGGTTGGTTGATAGGCCATTAACTGCTGCTGGGAATCCCCCTGTCCCTGAGTGGAATTCTTTTGTAAGTGTTGAGTTTTGATTCTATTGTATTTCAAAACTGGGAGCCAGATTTTGTTTACTTTTAAGGTTTCTTCTTTCCTGTTGAAGTTGTCCAGGTGTTTGTGGATTTAAATACCTTCTCTGTGCATTCTGACATGATAATTGTTGGCCTGGTCTAGAATTTCTATGTTTTCAAATAGCATTTTGTGTCCAGGTTGGTTTATAACATGTTCTGCTACTGAAATGATTATGAGTGAAGTTAACCCCATATTTTTGGAATCTAAACTATATTAATAAACATTATCCAAAATCCAGCAGTTCATGTAAACTAGAGTAAATGAACTGAGTCAATGGAAACTTGGTAAGCCAACACACGTTCAAATGACTCAGTGAGTCTCCTTTAGTTGGGACCAGATTTAGGCACTTATTAAAATTAAAAGTATTGCAGCACACAGTGGCCATCCACACACAGAGCCAATGACATCTACATTACAGATTTCCCTGATTTTGCAGAGAACATCCTATGAGTAAGTATATTTTGAATATTACATTCTGGTGTGAAAAATCCACTGTGCAGAAGTAATTTTCAGTAACTCTATAGGAGTCAGCTTAACAAAAGTGATCAAATAGGCTGGGTGGGGGGGGAGATAAAATGGGAGCAGAGGGGGAGAACAGACTCACTAACCATAGGAACCAACATTCAAGAGTGATAGTTAGCCTGAATGTAAGAAGTGAGTGGATTCAACTTAATCCTCTTCTTGTCATGCATATATGGTTGTGCTAACCTTTGAATAACTCCACAGTTGGGTTTAGGGGGCAATTAGATGGATGAATTGTGGTTTAAGGGTTTGCTCAGTGACATCAGAACCACCAGTTGGCACTGAATGATGGTCCAACATTTTCCTGGCGAGGGCAGTCTTCTTTTCATGCTGCTTCTTGGTATAGTTTCCTCCTTATTTGGGTTATAGAGGCTTAGATTTCAAGGGAATGATAGGGATGCCACATTCCTTAGAATGGAGTCTACACAGCTTGTCTATTTTCAAATGCAAATTTAACTTTTAAACTCTGATCTCTTAACAAGTCAGTTGTACACTGCCAAAATACCCTTGTCCTTAAAATCTGTTCCAATTCTATAACCTTTCTGAATATTCCTTCTGAAATAAGATCACCTGCTGGAACCCTCACAGATAAAATATGTGAATGCAAAGGAAACTTATTCATTTAAGAGATCAAACTAATGAACACAGTACATTTCTTGTCCTATTTAGCCTGCTCCACCAGCCATCTCCATTTTCAAAGGTGAGTGGGCTGTAGACCATATATTATCTTAGTCAACGATCTATATATATTCATAGATTTCACAAGTCTGTGCTGTGCCACTGAGTTTTTATTCAGCTCTGAGAAGATGTGAAAACAAGTGTTGCATGAACAGAATAAGTCTATGTGAAGTTATATTCGTGTTATATCAACTATAATATTTGTGGGCAACAGATAAAGTTCCTATGTAACCGTGGGTGTTGCCACTTTTAAAAAATATATATTTTACTCCCTGTGTTTCTCTGTCTATACAAGATTTTGTCCAGATAAATGTCTCCATCTACATTAAGTAATTTAAACAGTAAAACAACACATCAACTTCTACCATCCCCACCACCACAGGAAAGTACAGTTTAGGTGAAATGTCATTTACATAACTCAAATTTAGAGAAAATCTCTGTGAACTATTTTACATTTTAAGTGAATGTGTGCAGATGAATTTGAATGCATGAGGACTCAGCTTAAATCCCACCATGGCAGTAATTAAAATGGCAACAATGGTAGATTAACTTAAAATATTTCCTGTGTATGATTTCCTGTGTATGATTTTTAATTTGAAAATCAGCATTTCAGTGAAACTGGAAATTAATTACAGAGGAAAGCCACCAAATCAGATTTTCATCTTCAGTTTCTTCTCTGGATGCTGGAGATGTATGAGGCATTGTTGGGAGGGCAAATCAATCATACAGGTTTTGCTTTTCTAGGAACATGGGAAATGGAGAGAGCTGGGAGGAGTTTGTTCAGCTGCAAATGCTGTTTGTGGCTTTCAGCATCAATTGCTGCAGCAAGTACATGGGAGGATCTGGAACATACTTAGAGGCTATTGTGTGAACGAAACTTAACAAATCCTTCATAGTGTACCCATGTATCTAGAAACCTTCTGATGAATCCTGCATGGTATAAAATGACTAGCCAAGGCATCAACTACAAAAGTGTATATATTTTTTGTAATGTGAAAACATCTCTCATTTGAGAAAATTAACAGAAGACTATTAAGAGAAGACTATCAGTGTTGCAACAGTACCTGTTATTTTAAAACTGGCTCACTTGGTCACCATCTGTTTCTGCTTAACATTAAGAAAAGAGCAGCTGCTGCCTCATTAGATTGAGGATATAAAAAGCTATGGTGCCAGTTATGCGATAGGATAAAGTTCGCGAAATTCCAGATAACCGTTCTTTCACATCAGCAGTGCATAATTCACACAAATTCTTGCTTATTTGGAAGATGCAGCCAGTTTTGGTTTTCATAGTTTACACAGGCAAAGGTGTGGGGGGGGGCATGGCCTCCACATGATTAAAGCCAGGCAGGAGGCGGGGAGGAAGCAAGGAGGGGGTTAACCAAGGAGGGAAGAAAAGCACAAACAAACAAAAGAACGATGGAGCAATCTGTCGGTTGCAGCATGCTCACACACACACTCAGATACCACCCAAGTTCCCAATTGTCTTCCCTGCCTCTAAAGCCTTAAATAAAGACAAATGTGTGAAGGAAAGCACAAACAAACAAAAGAACAATGGAGCCATCAGCCGGTTGCAGCATGCACACACACACACACACACACACACCACCCAAGTTCCCGATCGTCTTCCCAGAACCCAAAGCCTTCCTTTGAAACAAACAGGAAGGGCTCAGAGCAGATTTCATAAAGTTGGCTGCAAGCAGAAGAAGGGGCAAATGGCAGCTCAGTGGATTTCTCTCTCCAACCCCTCCATCTATTCGGAGAAGGCACAATGGTCACTCCAAGCAATCAGGATTCAGCTCTGCTCATGCTAATTTGAAAAGGTTGCTGCAAGTTCACACAGACATTTGTGAATGGTAAGCTCACATGACCAATTGTGCACATTTTCATGAACTTTATCAAAAAATTTGGGAAAACTAGCAAAAGCTGATACTGCGCAACTTATGGGTTTTTCGCTCCCCCTCCTTCTGAAAAGGGCGCTGTGGCTTTGAAATGTGTGGGAACTATCAGGCTTCTTGTCACATTCTTTGAGGATTTATTTTGCCGTGTAAATGGCCCCTAGATGATGCAGTCTCCTTTGTCTCTTCCTTTCCAAGAGCACTGGACAAAGCAAAGGTACAGCAAGTCAGTTCTCCAATCTCTCCCTCCTCACATTTTACTGCACACAGATCTCACTTACCATTTAATGAACACCCCTCCCCCAGCACAGTGTAGTGTTGCATGAGGGGAGGTGCTTTGATGGCCACACATGATTAGAGGCCAGTAATTGGGTCACAGCATCTCATGCCATGACATAGAAGGTTCTGGGCAGAGCAGAGGCTATTTAAGCAAGGGCCATCCCTTCCCTCCCCCTCTTTTGCTTCAATTCAACCCACCCTCCCACCTCTGTAACAGTGTGAGTTTACTGGTCACTTATGGGCTAGGTAGGAATTTCCCCCCTTTTTCCATGGGGTTGTTTGCCTACCCCACATTGTTACAAGGGAATTAGAAAATTGGTCTCAGGATGGTGTCATAAATAGGTATTACCTGGCAGGTTGTGGGAGAGATGGAGATTAGTTTGGTGTACACCTATGGTACCCCTTTTGGGTGAAGGATGGCTCTATCAAACTACCCTTGGAGGTCATGTGACATGTGAGGTGGGGAGTAGATTATCCTTGAAATCAGAAGTCAACCCTTGAGCCCTCACCAGAAGTCATGCGACTTGAGGTGCCTCATCCTGGGGTTTTACCTTCCAGCAGATGGTGTCCAGGAGGTGGCCCAACTACAGTTGTCCCTTCATATTTACCGTACTGGTGTTTGTTTCCAGGATCCCCCATGGATACTAAAATCCATGAACACTCAAACCCCATTATATGCAATGGCATAGCAAAATGGTGTCCCTTATATAAGATGCCAAAATCAAGGTTTGCTTTTTGGATTATTATTTTTTAAAGAATATTTTCAAGCCGTGAATACTTAAATCCGTGGATACCAAATCCGTGGATACGGAGGGGCAACTGTATCGGGAAACCCCCCAGGGCTCAGGTGTTTCATCCAGGGAAGGTGGGAGATAGGCCTGGGTGAGACCATTGGCTCCAGCTTTTCCCATATTGGATCTCCCCCTTAGTTTGCATATCCCAAGGAATAAAGATTAAATATGAGATCTGTCTATTAAGCAACAAGAGTGATACAATAACCCATCTTTATTTCTATGTATTACAATTCTAATGCTTGTCCCCTTCAATATACTCCCCATTCACACATGCTGCTGCAGTCTTGTTTTCACTGGTCGAAGGCATGGAGCAGATCAGTTTCTGTCAGCTGTTCCAACACATCTGCTGTTTTCATCTTTACTACAACAGTTGACTCAGAATGTGTTCCTTTAAGCCCCAATTTCACTTTAGGGGGAAAAGTTGCATGGGTGAAAAATCTGGTGAATATGGAGGATGTTCAAGTGTAGTAATGCATTTATCGGCCAAAAACTGTTTCACAGAAAGTACTGTGTGAGCAGGTGCATGGTCTTAATGAAGAATGAAACCATTTTTTCCACAATTCTGGCTCCCCCCCTCACTCTTTCTCTCAGCTTAGTGCAAACTTCCTTATAATAATGCTGGTTCACTGTTCTGCTTTGCGGAACCAATTCTGCCAAAATTATGCCCTTGATGTAAAAAACAAACAAACACCAATGATCATTACTTTGAATGTGGACTTGATTTGATGGGGTCTTTCATTCTTGGTGATAATTTTGGTGTTTTCCAGTGCATTGACTGTCATTTTGTCTCAGGATCATACTGGAAGATCCAGGTTTCATCACAAGTGATGATTTTTTGAAAAAGGATTGGGTCCGCCTCAAGTTGCTGCAGAATGTCACGTTGCTCGACTTTTGAACTTAGCATTTTTTCTGACACACAACACACAAAAAAGCTGCTTTAAACAACGACTGACAATTAACTGAATCACCAAGAGTGTTGGTGTTTGTCTTGCAGGTTCAGATATGTTCAAGATCACCACTTATGTGTTCACAATCAGTTTTCCCTGATTTGTCTGAAAGGTAGAAACACAGTCTCATTATTTAACAGACAGACCTCTTAGGTGATAGAATATATAAACTTGCCCCTATTTTAACCCAAGCCTTGTGTCTGGCCTTATTATTTCATGTGTTGGTCATCAGTTATCTGAGAGAAGAATAACTAGCAAATACTATGAACGTAATGTGGACTATGAAGATCTATTGTGTGAATGGCTATTCCATACCAAAATCATTATCAACATCCTCTTGGGATGAATTGATAATGAATTGATGATGGAGAAGACCTTATGTGTTAATATAGTATACTTCTATTTAATGGTAGAGAAAACAAACAGGTGTACAGAAAACTATATTCAGATACCAGAAAGCCAGTTAAACATTGAGTTGCACTATGCTATATGTGCAAAGTTAGGAGCACCCTGAACAGATGACAAACTGGAAGAAGAAGGGTAAATGAGAGAACTGTGGACAAATTACCGGTACTTTCTATTTTGACAACCTATGGTAATATACAATAAACTATATTCAGTTCAGTATTTTGGGTAAGAGATATGTCTGAGTGGTCTCAATTAGGAACTAAATGTGAACAAACAGGAGTTTATAAGGATATTGATTTACAAAGAGAAATATAGGTACTTAATTATGGGTAAAATACTTGGTGGCAGACTTTGACTCTCTTGAGAGGGATTTTTTTTCCCCTGTTGCCAGCCTCACAGACTTTTCTTTCTATCTAAAATCTCCTAAATTCACCACAACCAAGTTCAATTTTAATTGTAACAGCTTTATTTTATCAGAGGCTGCTAACACACTGCAGAAATAATCTGGTTTAACTGCCATGGCTCAATGCTATGGAATTCTGGGATTTGTAGTTTTGTGAGATATTTAGCCTTCCTATCAGAGAGCTCTGGTGCCACAACAAACTACAAATCCTAGAATTCCATAGTGTGGATCAATGATAGTTAAAGTGGTGTCAAACTTCATTAGATCTGTGCACATTATGCTTCTTTTCATATACAACAAAGCATTTTTAAATAATACTTGTCTTTCCAAATGAACACTTTGGAGATTTTCACACGGGGCCAAAATGCCCCATTACTACCCTGCTACCTCCTCTCCCGTTCCTGTCACGGAATAACATAAATCTTTCACACACTCACCTTAATTCCGCAGCAGGAACGGGCTCCCCTTTCCCTTGCTGTCCAGCCGTAAATGCAGCTGTCATAAGGCTGCTTTTACGACCGGCCGTCTGAAACGTTATCACATTATCACGTGATAACGCTGGACAGTAAATTTAAAAAATAAAGCTTCCCCAAACATAAAATCAGTTCACCAAGCACAAAAAAACTCTTTAAATCACATAATCAAAACAGGGAGGGTAAAATAAAGGGTGCCACTTACCTGGATGTCCAGATCGTACCAGGAAGTGCTTGGAAGAGACCTCCCCTCCACAGCTTTATTTCAGAACAGGAACGGGGCTCCTGTTCGCACACCTGTGATTGTGTTATAGCGACGGAACGGGAGGTCTATTCACGATGAAAAATCGTGATTACATTGTTCTGGAACAGTCACGGGAGTAGGATGGATGCAGGACAGAACGGGGTCAACGTCGTCCGAAAGGGAAAACCTTTCCCGACCCTGTTCTGTTCCTGCCACAGGATATATAGCCCGTGTGAAAATCTCCTTAGTCCTTTCTTTTGGACATCCACTAAAGACAAGTGGACACATACAATTTAATCAGTGACCTGCATGATCCCACCCTTTTTCAATGCCTTCTGTAAGTTGCTACAAGCAAAATAAAATAAAATAAAATAAAAATCCCCTATATATCTTTTGCAATCCCAGATCAGTTGTACTATTAACTAATCTAAAATTTGATAGATGTTCTAGCAATTTTTCTTTTTTGTTCGGTTATTTTCTGATGGTGGGCAGGAAAATAAAAATCACTAGGATACTAGGAAGTTTTTAAAGGTATCTGCAGCTCTTGACTTCCTCCTTTTTTTAAAAAAAAAACTTTCAATATGAACCGAGTATCAGAATTATTATTATAATTATTACTATCACCAGCACTATCCACTTTCCCCCAGTTTGGGATTCAAGGCGGCTTCCAACAGATTAAAAAAACCATAGTTAAACATTCAGAAATACAAAAGTTAAAAAGTGATTAAATTATCAAAAAATTAAAATCAATTTAAAAACATGAACCATTTAAAAAACACAACAGCACAACAAAGTAACAAATAGAAAGTCCAGCACACTGTATAAGGACTGTCCAACTTAAACAAGAGTTGTGTGTAATGGAGAATCATAGAACTGGAAGACACCACAGGGGCCATCTAGTCTAACCCCCTGCCATGTAGGAATAAACAATCAAAGCACTCCTAACAGATGGTCATCCAGCCTCTGATTAAAAACTTCCAAAGAAGGAGCCTCCACCACACTCTGAGGCAAGGCATCCCATTGCCTAACAGCTCTTACGGTCAGGAAGTTCTTCCTAATGTTTAGGTGGAATATTTTTTTCCTGTACTCTGAGTCCATTGTTCTGTATCCTAGAAGATTCCACTCACAATCCTTTTGAATGTGAGAATGGGCACCAGTAACAATGTCTCTAAAAATGCCCTGTTCTACTTCCATCAAAACAGTGATGGTGAAAGAGTGATGATGGTGATGTTTCAGTCAACCACCATGAGGAGGTCTGCAATGATGGAATTATTCCCCTGAACTGAGTTCCATGCAACTTCTAGCAACTCCTTATCTGTCATCTCCAGGACTTCAAAATGGCTCCCCTTTCTAAATAATTGAAGACATAGGAGATTATCCCACTACACTGTTATTCCCTGTTAACTACTATGGATGCCTCATGTGGAATCCTGGGATTTGCAGTTTAGGAGCATTTAGAACTCTCAACCAGAGAGCTCTTAGGCCTCAATAAATTACAAACTAGAAACCATTTTTTGAGTCAGGATCATAAGCAGATTAGAATAAGGAAGAATACATAGATATAATTAATTAAACTAGAAAAAGTGTTGGAGTGTATTGACTGGTATGAATTTTATGCTATATTTCAGAAACAAGAACAGAGTAATAATACAATAGGACAATTTTTTTTGAAAACGCTACACAAAAAGCAGTAAGCAATAATTATATTGGTTTTGTGTAATTTATTAATAAAATACACGCTATATATTGTTAGTCTGTTCTTGACTTCTGAAATAAAGTTCACATATATTAAACCAAGAGCCAAACTCAGTAAAAAGTCCCATGTAGGATGTTGAATCAGCCCTGTTTAATTTGACATATTTATAGAAAAATTCAGCTGTGGATTAAAACAAGTAGTAGATGAGTATTAAAGTAGATGAAAAGGAAAGGAAATAGGTTTTGCTTTCTTTGTTTGTTTTTCCCATGATGATATTGTCCTATTTCATGGTGGCAAGTAAACCTTTAGCTCAAGAAACAAATGAAGGAGGGATCAAATCACTCTATGGTCATACACAGAGGATTCAAAAAAGCAAAGGAGTGGCTGAAACAATCTAGGTTGAAAGCACAAAAAGCAGTCCAACCAGGGTCAAAAGCCAGTCAGAGTGTAGCCAAAGAAGCCAAAAAGCAAACCAAAGTTTGGGAAACTAGAGAACAGGGTCCAACATGATGCCAAAGCTAGTGGAGCTGTTGTTCTGTAACATAGGCAGAGCCTTGGCTGTGTTAATGTATAGATAATTGTAACTCAGCACAGGTGGTCTCAGCATCCCAGTATAAAATACTTTATACTTTAAAGTATTAAAGAATACTTTAAAAATATTCTTTTAAAGCAGGCCACAGCCTTGCTTATGCTTTTGTGGCTGTTGGTTTAGCCTATAACATGGCAAAATATGATGCTAGCTTAGCCTCCAACTCCCTCTCCTTAAGATCAGCATGTAATGGTCTAGGTTCTGGTTTCAGAGCAGGATTGCCAGCTTCCTTGGCTCTGATTGACTGATCGGGGTTCAGCCATTTTTCATAGAATCACAGAGTTGGAAGAGACCACAAGGGCCATCCAGTCCAACCCCACTTTGCAGGAATACACAATCAAATCATTCCCGACAGATGGCCATCCAGCCTCTGTTTAAAAACCACCAAGGAAAGAGACTCCACCACACTACAAGGTTTGTCTGAGGTTAATTCCACACATGCATATCCTTAGCTTTGAATAAAATGCTAAAACAACTACTCTTGTCTTTTGTGCTGTATGAATCTATCCCTATTCTTTCCATGTTAATTCTGTCTCTGACACCAAATTTTCTCTTAAAACACTAATATCCATGAACACAGCTATTTTGTTAACTAAGGAATACCTATATATATTCTCCTTCCTCATCTGAGAAGGCCCTCTCCAAGTAAGGCATGGCAGATGGTATAATGTTACCTGCAGATACTGAAGTGAAACTATTGTATCAATTAAATAAAATGATTCTAATTTTTCAGACTAAAAATAAATGGAATTCTGTGTTCTACAGCAGTTTCAAGCCATTTGGGTAAAAAAAATACCTGGGAATGTATTTTTAATTTTTTTACAGGGACTTGGGTCTTTGAGGAGTTCAGGGACTATGAGCATTTGTGTGAGGGAGAATGAGACAAGCACACTAGCTCTGTCTTCTTTTTTGTCATGCTTCTTTCTGTTTTATCAAACAGCCAAAAGACTGTATTTTTGTGAACCACATAGCTACTCCTATGCAGGCCATATCATTATGTGGCTCATGCTGTTTCTTTGTGGCCACTACAGAGAGAAGAGGTGAACCTGCAACAGCTGGTCCTGTGACTTGTACAGGAAAGAAAGATGAGTCTTAATTCTGGCTGTTGTGAGATAAAACTCTCAATCTGGGCAGGGTTTTTTTTACCAAAACAGTTAACTCTCATCTGATCAGTTTCAGCCATAAAAGTATTAGATCCCTGTGCATTTTGCTGCTAAGGCTTATAAAAGTGCATGGATGGTTGTATCCTGACAAAACACACAGGCTGCACATTGGCTCAAATCAAAATTTAATCTGCTTGTTCACGGTGGTCTTGCTTTTGTTTTATTTCCACAGTGGCTGTACTAGGCGTATTTCTCTTGACCTTTGTAATCTTTGTGGTTAGCATGTACAAAGATTGCCCTCCTGGCTCCCAGGTAGACATCTTATCATTGCATTTTGTTCAGGTTATTAAGATCTAGTATTGACATTGCTTGGTTATATATGAAATAGGCCTCTTGTGGTTCATTGTGGTTCATTATGTTCTGATCTTTTTCTTGTTGGATCATTCAAGGCTAGAATAGGAGTTTGACCCTTATGCAATAGAAATGAATCCATAGACAACATACTGTGTGATCCAATGCTCATGGTTAACAACATCACAACAATATGAACAAAAAAACTTTCTATGAGAGATTGCATTCCTATTGCCCATTATTTTTCTCTTTCATTGTGAATGTATGAGCTGCTTAGAATTTACAAATAGCAATCAGTTGTAAATTGCCTAGCGTGTTATTTTTCATGAGGAATAGGGTTAGGGGTGTACTGTTTGCTATTCATTTTGGAGTTGCCCAATGTTTAATTCATGTTTTTCAAGAAAGAAAAATCATTAAGTTTTGTTAAAGGCAGTTATGAGAAATGGGAAGTCACTTTTTTAAAATGTTCAAATCATGCTCATAGTACACAGTTTTATTGCTGGCAGGTATTTATTTTTTTCTATAAGGGGATACAAGCCAAACATTCCATACATTGCTTTCTAGAATACTGGCATAGACATGAGGAATAGTAACCAGGAAATTTGTCTCAATTTTATTTCATTTTAACAAGTAAAAGCATAATTTCTTTCTTGACATATCCTAGGCCTGACTCAGGCTTTTTGGTAATCCATATCCCTGTTTGCTCCTATAATGTAGGAGCAGACAGATTGACTTAGAAATAAATCCTAAAAATACCTGATGTTTTCTATAATTCTAACTTTTGAGGGTTCCAGAATTCTGTCTTGTATTTCAAATGCACAAGACACAAAAGCTGTCTTTACTCCTCAGAGGAGCACCACCTTCACCACTGCTAAGGATGAAAAGAATATTAGAAAATATATAAAGGTTTCTTGATGAGGATAACCTTAAGGATAATTTTCATAGTTCAGGACTTATAGTTCTGTACAAAATTTGCACATGGCCTTTTTCCCCCCCACAGAAAATACTATTTTGTGAATGGGAACAAGCATTTTCTGCACAGAAATAGTATTTTTGTGCAAAAAAATGCTGTCTCCTGTGCAATGAATGCTATTTTCTATGCAAAATGATCACGACTGAATTTTGTACAGAATAAATCCAAAACTTTGAATTGCCTTTGAAAACTACACAGTTCTTAAAGACCTTCTCACAGCAGGAATAAAATGGCTGAAATCACTCATTGCTTCTTTGGAGAATAAAATTAGTGAAGAATTATATTCCTAACCACCACTCACATTTGTAATAACTATTTAGATCCTTGATACAGAAGAGAGAAATCTTACCCTAGGGATATCAATCTGTGCTGATTTTCTTCTATATTCAAGAATGGATAATCTCAAAATTTTTCTCCCTTCTGTGCGAGATTATGACAGTTGTTGCTTTTATGTATATATGTATGTGTTTTCTGTTTGGGGACCCTTTATGGGAAAAAATCATTAAAGATTGCCTTTGTGGAGGGAAATAGTATCATTTTGGCATGGAAAATATTATGTTTTGCACAAATACATAATTTTCTCAACAAGGTTTCTTGATATATCAAGACTCATTTTCTCACCAAGAATGAGAAAAATGTGAAGCTTACAGACTTATATAAAAAAAGATGGATTCCTCTAACTGCATTACCAATCAGATTAGTGTACTTCTCCTAAATCATCTGGTAGATGAACAAAGCTAAGTCCCAGCCTTTTTATTGACAAGGAAAGCACCATCAGCTACCAATTCAATAGGCAACTACATGTATTGCTTTTCTCTATACTCCCTCCAAACTCCTTAAACAGGGTGGGGGGAGAGAGAGAGAGAGCCCTGTTGTCTGGTAAGGGTTGGAATAGGGGAGTAAACAGATGAAAAGAGTTGAACAAGCACTAAGAGAGGGGAAGTAAGACTAGCAAAAAGAGGTAAAAATGAGGAGGAAGAACAGCAGGAACAGAGGTGAAGAATACTAACTTTCCCTGGGGGGGAAGGGAACTGGTGGTTAACTTCATTATCTCTTCCCTCTTAAAAAAAAGTGATGGACTGTGATAAAGTACAAGCTGAGTATGTCCCCGTGTGGGAAGAATTACTTGCTTTTTTCTGTTTGGATTAACTGGGTTATGAAGACTCCCTGTTAACTTTTTGCAGTCCTTTAATTATGTCATTGGAAATAGACTGAGAGAGATTACTTGATAGCTGCTTCATTTTCTCACTCTCTCTTTTTTCTTTTTTTAAGTAATCTTTATTAAATAACAAACACTCCACAGACAACATATGAACCATAGATTTACAAAGACTAAACACAAACACCATATAAAAACTAAAAACTAACACACACACCCCATGACTTTAGATGTCCCTTTTTCTTTTTGACAATTTATAACTACTGGATTTCCTACTTCACCTCTCAAACCCCAACAATATATGATCTGATTAATATCTCCTCCACCATCTTTGTTATATTCCAATATCTAGATTCTTTACTAACTCATCACCCCAGTTCTCTCTCCATAACGGAGTCATATCCTGCCATACCTCAATACTCCTCTTCGAACTTCTGTCATCTACTATTACAGACAGTTTATCCATTTCTTGCATTTCAAATAATCTTACAAACCAGTCACTAACTGAAGGTATTTTGTCTTTTTTCCAGTTTTTTGCCAAAACCAATCTCACTGCTGATACAGAATAAAGAATAATTCTCCCATATTTCCTTCTACTCTCTGTATCTACATTATGGAACATGTTTAATAAGTAGATCTCTGTCTCCATCGGATAATTTATTTCCAACGTTCCTGTTATCAAGCTATGTATCTTCTTCCAATATTTATGGATTTCTTCACAGTTCCACCATACATGGAAATATGTGCCCTTAGTTTGACTGCACTTCCAACAATTGTCTGGAATATTTTTATAAATTTCCACCAGTTTTTCAGGTGTTAAGTACCATAAATTCATTATTTTATAGAAATTTTCTCTTAATGTAAGACTCTTAGTAAATTTTATATTCTTAATCCAAGTTGTTTCCCAATTCTCTAGCCAGATTTCATGGCCTATATATTGTATCCACTTTACCATATATGGTTTAATTACCTCTTGTTCTACTTTTAATTTCATTAAAATTTATATATTTTGGATATCATTTTCTTTTTGTCGCCTTGTATTATTCTATCAAATTCCATTTTTTCTGATGAGATGCCTGCCAGCTTCATATCTATTCTTTTTCCTGCAATTGCCTATAGAGGAACCAATGCCAATTGATCCCATCTAGCTTCAGTTCTTCTTGTGTTTTCATTTCCAAATGAATTTCCTTATTTTTCAAAATCTTTTTGTATGTCAACCATCATTCTTGGAAAAGACTCTCTCTCTCCTGTAAAATGCCTCATGATTGAACACCCATAATGGCTTTTTTGAATATAACACTCCTTTGTATTTCTCCCAAACTCTAATTAATGCTGTTCTTATGAAATGATGTTTAAATTCTTTATGTAATACCATTTTATTATGCTACATATATGCATGAATTCCAAATCTAAGGCTGAAACCTTCTAATTGAAGCAACCTAGGGTTTTCCAAGTGTATCCAATCCAACACCCATATTAAACAACTTGCGTTATAATAAACTTCAAGATCCTGCTGGATCTCACTCTCATTTCTCTTGACATCTTTTACCATACACATCCACAACTATTTATAGTATTTTGGAGGGATAAGGAAACCGTATACACTTTAAATTAATCTCAATCTAGGCTCATTATTTGAGAAAGAAATTTTAGCACAAGCTTTTGTAGACTTGGTTTTCTTCCTCAGATGCATGGAGAAATGCATAAATTCATGCATCTGAGGAAGTAGACGAAGTCTGCGATAGCTTATGCTACAATTTATTTCTCTCAGTCTCAAAGGTGCTACAAAATGTAGACTTTACTTTGGTAAGGAATTTAAGATCTTACACAATACTATAACATAATCATCTGCTGTAGAATTGTATATATTATCTGTTATACCTCTAAGAGGCATCTGTGGAAGAAACTGTCAGGCTCGTCCCTGAATTCTGGGAATTGGAATAGAATTCATGGAGGACCCTGACATGAGGCTGGTTCTGGCCTGGTTCCCTGCCTAGGCCCGTGAAGGTTTTGGAGGGACGCCAACCCACCTGGTTGGCTTGGGAACGCTGCTCTCCACAGCAGCTCAAGGTCAGCATTCCCAGGTGCAAGATGGCCTGAGAAATCCTCCCTAAATGCTTTTCTCATGCTATGGGGTTTATCTGGGGGTTTGCTTTGGCTGTACTCAGTTTTGACTTTGTTCTATGTTCCTGACACATGAATCCATGTCAATAAAGCAATTTATTGATTGCATGTGAGCATGTGTGCTTGGTACATCATAGTAAGCCGAAACTCCTCTTCAATACCTAATCCTTTTGAGTGGTTCTACCTGCAATGTCGGAAGACGTGGAGGCTGGAACCCAGACAGAGAAAGACATGGCTGCAAACAGCGACAAGGAAGCCGGTGCCCCGGGGGAGGGGCTGGCATGTTGGGGGATGTTGCAGCAGCTTCTGAAGAAGACTCAAGCCAGACCCGCCAAAGGGCTGGGAGACTTACTCATCACTTCGGCCCACTGGAGCTGGGAGCCAAGCAAGTCCCGGGGAGGGGCAGCCTGCCACTCTCCGGCACTCCAGAGCAAGAAGTTGGTACGGCCCCTGGGGGCTTTTGAATTCCTAGTAATTTCTTTTGGATTAAGTGGAGCTCCAGGCATATTTCAGAACATGATTAATGATGTTTTGAGAGAGTTTTTGTACAAGGGGGTCTTGGTGTACTTGGATGTTGTATTGATTTATTCTGAGGACTATACGTCCCATGCGAAACTGGTGTCTATGGAAATAATGAATAAGCAAATTAGGGAAAACAGTACGATACTAGGGCTGAAATACAAAGGAGAAGAATACAAAATCCAGGCCTATGCTGATGATGTAATGTTAGTGTTGCAGGACCCCATAGACAACATGGATAAGTTGATGGGAGTGATTGAAGAATTTGGGACTTTTTCCGGATTTAAAATTAACAGAGAAAAAACAGTTATAATTTCGAAAAATTTATCTAAAGCGGAAGAGTCCCAACTTGAAAAGATATCTAGATGTAGAGTGGTAGACAAAGCAAAGTACTTAGGGATATGGATCTGTAAAAGAAACAGAGAATTATATGAGAACAATTATGGGAAAACATGGAAGCAAATAAAAGAAGATCTTAAAAATGGAAAGCAATAAACATATCCCTAATGGGAAGAATAGCAACAATAAAAATGAATGTGTTACCGAGAATGATCTTCCTCTTCCAAAATTTGACAATAATTAATAAGGATAAACCCTTTAAGGAATGGACAAAAGATCTGAAAGACTTCATTTGGAATGGACGGAAACCAAGAATAAAATGGACAACAATGATAGATGCGAAGCATAGAGGCGGATTGGCAGTCCCTGATTTCAGAACATATTATAATGCATGCGGCTTAATTCGGTTGTGTGATTGGATTAAACTAACTGATTTAAGGACAATAAGCCTGGAAAGAAATAGTATAAAATTTGGCTTTCATGCATACCTGTGGTATGCAAAAGCAAACACAGATAAAGAATTTGGAAATCATACCTTGAGGGGTCCTTTGCTAAGAATTTGGAATTCGATAAAACAAAAATTTTATGGAAAAATGCCATTGTGGGTCTCCCCCATAGAAGCCTTTCAGGAGAGGTGGATAGAACCAAAAAAATGGATAAGATATAAGGAGTTGATAAAAGAAACAGGAGAGAACGAATATAGCTTGAAGACAAGAGAAAGTATAAAAGAAGCAGGCTACGAAATTCATTGGTTTACATATTGTCAATTACAAGATAGATACAAAGAAGATAGGAGTAAGTACGGTTTTGAGATAAATCAGAATGAGATTGATAAAGTAATATGGTACACAGGAAAGAAGAAAGTAGCTAAATTCTATAACCTCTTGTTAGAAAGAGAATTAGAAAAAGAGGTCGTGAAGGATTCAATGGTGAGGTGGGCCAAAGATATAGGAGATCAGATTAGTCTTATGGAGTGGGAGAATGCCTGGCTCAAAACAAATGAATTCACAGCAAATCAAGGTCTTAAGGAAAACTTTTACAAGATCTCAAATAGATGGTACCTCACCCCCACGAGATTAAGTAAAATATACAAATTAGAAAACAAAAAATGTTGGAAGTGCGAAAAAGAAATGGGATCACTGCATCACATGTGGTGGGGTTGTACAATTATTAAAAGATATTGGATGAAGGTTCACAAAGTAATACAGAGGATGCTTGGGACTACTTTCACAATGGACCCAAAATTATACTTATTGAATATGACTACTGTACTGGAAAAACAGATGGAGAGGAAATACTGGAGAGTTCTATTATATCTAATCACATCAGCTAGACTTAAAGTAGCGGAAAAATGGAAAAGAAGAGAGGATCCAGAAATAGAGGATTGGTTAAATAAATTGGTAGAAATGAAAAATAACGATAAATTAACGAGAATAATTAGAAATAGCAAGGTAGGAGAAATAAATGAGGATTGGACGCTAGTAACAAGTTATTTGAAAGAAAGAAAGTAAAGAAAGGGTAAAGGCTGGATCTGAAAACTGGACATATATAAAGAAATAGCAATTATAGACAAAACTGAAGTTATAAGAGAAGCAAGTTATGAAAGGAAAAGAAAAGGTAGAAAAAGAAAAGGGGAATAAGAAATCAAGATACGATAAAGGAAATGGAGTGGGGGAAAAAAACTTTTTGGACAAGTAAGGAAAAGGAAGGAAGGAGAGGGGGGAATTTTTTTGGGGTGGGGGTGGGGGTTGGAGGCTTGAATTGCAAAGAATTTTGTATGTTTTTTTTTCTCTTGGTTTGAACGCTGAAACAGATGCACGACAAAGCAATTTTGAGTTGTAGACATATCTTTTTAAGGAAAAATGTGTAAGCATAAGAAATGATCTTGGTGTTGGAAATCTGAATATATATATATATATATATATATATATAAAGAAACTGGTGAAAAAGGTGCTCGCTAGACTGGGGGAGAACCATCTGTATGCTAAGATGTCAAAGTGTGAATTCCACCAAAGCCGCTTGGACTACCTGGGGTACTGCATCTCAAATAAGGGGATAGAAATGGACCCAGAAAAAGTGAAAGGGGTGTTGGCATGGGAGGCCCCTAGAACCAGGAAGCAGCTGTAGAGCTTCCTTGGATTTGCTAACTTTTACCAGTCCTTCATCCCTGACTTTGTGATGGTAGCCCTCCCTCTGACTGATCTACTAAAAACCAAAGATGTGGGGAACAAAGCTCGAAAGGGAATGGGGAAGGGGGGAAAACCTCCCCAAAAGATAGTGTGGTCTGACCGATGCCAACAGGCTTTTGATAAACTGAAGAAACTTTTCACATCTGAACCAATTCTCAAACACCCCAACCCCTCCCAACCTTTTGTAGTCCAAGTTGATGCTTCCGATGTTGCAATGGGAGGGGTACTGTTGCAAAGGGGGGAGGAGGGAGAGCTCAGGCCATGTGCATACCTGTCCAAGAAATTCAATGAGACTGAGCGAAATCGGCCTGTGTGGGAAAAGGAGGCGGGTGCAATCAAACTGGCCTTAGAAACTTGGTGCCACCTGCTTGGAAGTTTTAGCCACCTCAAGGCGGTTGAGCCCCAAGCAGGTTAGGTGGGCTAGTTTCTTCTACCGGTTTAACTTCACCCTGAAATTTATCCCGGGAAAAAAGAATTTCCTAGCTGATGCTTTGTCCAGACTTCCAGAACATGACAGCAAATACAAGAAGTTATTGACAAAGTCTTCTCCCCCTCCCACTTGGGACTGGCAGTCCTAACATGTAGCAAGGCCAAGCGTCAGGAGGCCCAAGCCAGCCCCTCTTTGGAGCCAGGGCCGGATCCTAAGGCAACCAATGAAGCCATCCCACCATTGGTAGACGCTGGACCCAGTGAAGCCCCGGCCATGCCGGAGCTCGCTCCTCCGTCCCCCCCCCAGGGAGATGGGGGTGGATGGCAGTCCCAATTGGCATCAGTCCTTCCCAAGGACCCATGGTTTTTGCCCACCCCGGGGAGGTACCTTCTGGGAGGGCCTGGATTGGAAGGGGGAGCGTCTATATGTCCCAGAGGTCATGAGGGCGTCCATCCTCAGGCAATACCATGACGTTAAAAGTGCTGGGCATTTTGGGTATATAAAAACCTTGCACTTGGCCCGGAGACAGTTTTGGTGGCCAAAGATGAGAAAGGAGGTGGAGGAGAATGTAAAAGGGTGTTCCACATGTGCAATGGCAAAAAGGATGGCAGGAAAGCCAAAGGGCCTGCTATAACCTTTGCCTACCCCGACCAAGCCTTGGGAAGTCATCAGTATGGATTTTATTGTGGAGTTGCCAGAAAGTTGGAAAAAGACTGTTATTTGGGTGGTGACTGACATGTTTTGAAAGCAGGCACATTTTGTGGCCTGCAAGAAATTCCCAACAGCCTCCCAATTAGCCAGGTTGTTCATTCAACACATTTACAGACTACATGGGATTCCGGCCAAGATTGTATCTGACCAGGGGGCTCAGTTCACTTCTCAGTTTTGGAAGGCATTCAAAAAGTTGTTTCTGGGAGTTGAGTTAGGACTCAGCAGTTCTCATCATCCCCAGAGTGATGGGCAGTGCGAATGTAATAATCAGGTTCTTGAACAATATTTGAGATGCTATGTGAACTTCCAACAATCTGACTGGGTGGACCTCTTGCCTTTTGCGGAGGTCGCCTATAACAATGCCACTCACCAGAGCACTGGCCTTTCCCCTTTCAAGTTTGTTTCAGGGCAAGATTTCAATCCTCTGCCTCTAGGGGAGGGGACCTCCAAGGACCCAGTCTCAGTGACCTAATGGAGTCAAAAGGTTAGAGATGCCTGGCCAAATGTTATCTCAGCCTTAGATTTTGCCAAAGCATGTTACAAACATCATGCAGATCAAAAACGGGATCCCACCCCGGGATACACCATAGGGGACTTAGTCTTTTTGTCCACCAAGTTTCTTAAAAGTCCCCATCCTTCAAAGAAGTTGGGGCCCAAGTACATTGGTCCCTTTCCTATCACTCGGGTAATAAACCCAGTGGCTTTAGAACTGGCTTTACCAAAACTGTACCGAAATGTTCACCCTGTGTTTCATTCCAGCTTGCTCAAACTGGCATGCCCTCCAGACTGTCACCATCCGGACCCAGGACCTGCACCCCATCCTATTCTGGTTGACCAAGATCAACATTTTGAAATTTCTGAAGTGTTGGACTCTTGGGTTCACAGGGGTTTTTTACAATACTTGGTGAAATGGAAACATTTACCTTTGGGTCATCCCAAATGGGTTAATTCTGATCATGTGAATGTTTCCCGCTTATTGCAAAAGTTCCATGCCTGCTTTCCTGATAAGCCGGGCTGAAAGGGAGGTTTGTCTTCAGTGGGCAGTATGTCAGGCTCGTCCCTGAATTCTGGGAATTGGAGTAGATTTCATGGAGGACCCTGACATGAGGCCTGGTTCTGGCCTGGTTCCCTGCCTAGGCCCCTGAAGGTTTTGGAGAGAGGCCAACCTGCCTGGTTGGCTTGGGAATGCTGCTCTCCACAGCAGCTCAAGGTCCCAGGTGCACGGCACCCTGAGAAATCCTCCCTAAATGCTTTTCTCATGCTATGGGGTTTATCTGGGGGTTTGCTTTGGCTGTACTCAGTTTCGACTTTGTTCTATGTTCCTGACACATGAATCCATGTCAATAAAGCAATTTATTGATTGCATGTGAGCGTGTGTGCTTGGTACATCACAGAAACTATGCCTTTCCCACAAGTATCACTATCCCTTCAACTACATGTCAAAACTCAAGACATCTGTTGTACCTCTTTCATAACAGGTGTTACACTATAGTGCAGCATCTAATTGCCTACACCAACATTATCAGGTATAGTTCAATGTAACTACTGCATAATGATCTGTTGGAAGCCATCATAGTCTGCTTGCTTCTTTTATCTGCCCAGGGTGTTTTTCTACTGCCTCAGGCTCCTTCTATCTGCTTATCTCTACCTATGGGGAATAACTTTCATTGGTCTTCTGCTATCAGCTAATTTGAGGCCAGTATTATTCACATGACTCATGGCTGACATGATTGCTGATGACTTACACCTGGTTTGGAGTCTTTGTGTTTTTCTTCACAACACTGGCCTCTTTTACAGTGCTTCTTTCAAAGGCATTATTCTAAGATCTAGCTAAGTTACCTATATATAATATTTCTCACCCAGGCATGCATGTATGTATATGTGTATATATATTCCTTATTTTCAGTAAGCTTGGATGAATGCCCAGAACCAGATTGTATACCTGCACTTGTAATACTTCAATTTCTGTCACACATCATTGGGCTTTGTATTATAACACTTGAGGGCCACTTTTGTTAATCACAAGGTGCTGCTAATTACTGATTTCAAAACCTCCAGTTTTCAAAATATGCATCTGAAGAAGTAGAGCAAGTCTACAAAAGCTAATGCTACAACTTCTTTCTCTTGGTTTGTCTCAAAAGTGCTACAAGATCCCCTTGCTTACTGACATTCAAGACTAACACAGCCATGTCTTTGAATTCTCTAACAGTAATGTAGTTTTTCAATGGAGAAGTCATGAGGATAATGTGAGGATGAGGACAGACATGTATGCCATTTTACATTCACGGAGATCTATGCAAGATATAAACACAATAAACAAATAAATAAACATACTGTTTTCTTGTACCATAACTCTGAAACCACCCTCCCCACTGCAAGAGTAGGAAAAAATGATAACAGTGAACTAAAGCTTCTTTTCCACCACAGCATAGGTACTGTTCTGGATAGAAGGTATTCTTGTCTCTGAGACATTTTCATCTATTGAAAGGTGGCCATCTTGTTGCCAAGCCTTGGCTTCAACCATCTGAACAGACTGAATTCCTGGCAGATTAAAGTCCCCCCTTTTAAAACAAGAAAATCTTAATTACATGTTTTCTGGCTGACAGAAGGGACAGGAACAGTTAGCTTTCTTGAAGACCTGAGGTAGAAGTCAAACTTTATTTGGATATTTCTTCCTCATGTGTTTGGTTTCCCTGAGGAATACTGAGGGAAACCAAAAGAGTTCAAAGGAATAGCCATGTTAGTCTCTTGCAGCATAAAAAGGAATAAGGGAAGGGGAGAAAAACAAAAGAAATGTGACAGCACCTTTAAGAATGGTTTTTATTTTTTGCATGAGCTTTCATGGATATAAACCCACTTCTTTGGATGCAATACTGAGCGGACTGGTAGTCTCTACCGATTTCTAAGAAGTGGCTATGTATCTATGAAAGCTCCTGCAAAACAATAAAAAATTTTAAAAAATCTAGTTAGTCTTAAAGGTGCTGCCACACATTTCTTTTGTGATCTCCCCCTTCCTTCCTCCTTTTTATGCTGTGAAAGAATTCAGTCAAGGCAAGTGAAATTTCCGAAGGAGTTTGGGCATATTCTTGATGGTCAGCAGGTTTCATCTAGGAAGAAATGAACAAAACAGTCATACAGTGGAAATGAGCAGAGAAACTATGTTATCCAAGGTCTTTGAAGGAAGGGAGCCCTGGTGGCGCAGTGGTTAAATGCCAGTACTGCAAGTCACCACATTGCAAGTTTGATTCCAGAGGGCTCCAAGGTTCACTCAGCCTTCCATCCTTTCATAGGTCGGTAAAATAAGTACCCAGATTGTGGGGGCAATTAGCTAACACACATTGGAAGCTGCTTCTTGCAGTGTAGATGTGTAAATTGCTATTGCTTAAAACAATTTGTAAGCCGCTTTGATAGCCTTGTGGCTGAAGAGCGGGGTATAAATAACTAAATAAAATTTTAAAAAAGAAGGGAGGAGGCCTTGAAGGGAGGGAGAATCAGTTTCCCTCCTACTGGAATCTATGGGAGAAAAATTGCATAACCCAGCTTCAGGTGTATATTTTCCTTTGTGCTAGGTACATGTCAGGGTGCTATGAGGATTTTGGATTCTGTATTTCCAACCTTTCCCAATCCACCCCCATAACATTCCAGTCAGGGCTTGTCTACACTGGCAAAAATAAAATAAAATATGAGGACTCTCCCTGAATCCAGTGTTGGCAGTCCAGATGACAAACAATTACTTCTGGGAAGGAACCACATTTTTTGCCCTTAACCTGACTTTGCTCTGAACTAAACAAAGTCAGGAACACTCTGGGGTTTCCTCGAAACTTTGGAGTGATCTTGGGGTTCTTTTGTTATGTGTACAGATGGATCAGGTTTAATTTAGCCCAATCTGGTTGTTTACATGGCAAATGCTGTGCCACCCCCCCTTCCCCATGCTGAGTAGCCTGCTGAGTAGAGCAACCCCCTCTTTGCTGATCACATGTCCTGGCACCCATTTCTGCCCTCAGCAGAAGTGATGGTGCACCAGGCTGGCTATCCACAGAATTCCTAGGCTGGCAAGGAAGCAGTGGTAGCAGCTCTTGAAACAGAGGGAAGAGAAAAGAAATATTTACTGGAGAATAGTTCTTTACATGATTACCACTGCTAGACTGGTTATTGCAAAAAAAATGGAAGGTTACAGATCGCCTGACGATAAATGAATGGAAAAATAAGTTGATAGACATGTTAGAATTAGATATTCTGACAAAAATGTTGCGTGATAAGAAAGAGAGCATGTGGAAGAAAGAGTGGAAACCAATTATTGATTACTGGAAAGAAAAGGGTGAACTACAGGCTAGTTACAATTTAGGAAGTTAAACATCTCCAGCAAAGCAAAGCAAGGAGCTAAGCCGATATAAGTGTGATCTAACATGAAATTGTCAAAGTCATTTTAAGTTTGTAAAAAAAAAATTGCAGACAGTCTGATAATCGCCAAAATACAAATAGGAAGTCATAGATAAGCTTTTAAGTTTAAAGACTTTTACTTTATTATATCCTTTTTTATTCTTTTGATTGAAGTTACGTTGGTAAAAACTATATATAATCTTATTGATTTATGATGTATATAACCATAAGTGTAAGAAATCAAGTTGTTTAGATATAAGTAATAGATGCTTAACTGTAAATGAATAACTGAATAAAAAGCAAAAAAAAAAAAAAGAAGAAGAAGAAGAAGAAGAAGAAGAAGAAGAAAGAAAAAAAAGAAAAAAAGAAACAGAGGCTAATGGGGCTGATGTCGTGTCAGCCTGGCTGGCCTGTGTGGACAATCATGTGCCATCACACCAGAATGGGCCCAGTGTGTGGCCACCATTGTGTCAGTCCAGGGCCAGTTTGGAGCATAATGCTCTGGACTGCCCTGGTTTAAGCAGCCAGTGTAGACGACCCCTCAGTCTTCCCCTTTTTGCCTCTGCCGAAGCTAAAGACAGCTTTGATGCTGGAGCGACAAGAGCCACAATGTTTCCATCCAGCTGAGAGGAAACATTTGAGCAGACCCTTCTTTCTTTCAATGGCCTATAAGACTGTACCTTACATGGTCTTTCTCAGGACCCTAACTGTATTGCTGTTTGAGGGTTGCTCCTCAGACAATATATCTTAAATTATGAGAGGCACCCAAACAGTTAAAGCAAGACTAATGAAATTTCCAGGAGGGTGTTCATACATTGTTAGGACACATGTTTTAAATAAGCAAATCCAAAGCCCATGATCACTCTTTAATTATAGTCCAATTATACATGTGAAAACAATTTGCCTTCTGCTATTCAGCTTGTGGCTTGAGGAAGTAAACATGATTATTTTTGTGGCTTTGTAGAACAGATTGCAGTGCACAAGCCTAATCTTAAGAATGATTTACTCAGGAAAAAAATTACTGCCATTATTTTATCTCAGCCTGATAAGCCCTATAATAACTTCTATCACTAGAAACACTTTAATGGATGAAAAAGTTCAAATGATCCATTTACAATGACAAGGATTTCAATTATAGTACTTCACAGGAGGTGCGGGCAAACAAATAGCCATACTGGCTCACTTAGGGTGAAAATGGAAGTTCGCAAACAGGTGTTATTTGTATTGGCCCTTATCAGCTAAAAATAGTAACCCTATACTTATTCCCACATAAATAAGTCCCCTTGAACAAAGTGGGGCTTACTTTTGAATAAGACAACGTAAGATTATACTGTCCATAGAAAGCAACGGGCTTGATGACTAACCTGTGTTTTAGATTCAGTAGGTCATATTCATGTTTTGGGCCACCCAGAAGTTAGTCTGCTGTGCTCATGGAAGATTCCTCCTAGAGAAGTATACATAGGATTGTACATAATCTTAGAACTTTATCAGACGAGCCTCTAAAAATGTTTCTTTCCCACCATATTTTAAAGCTTGAGTGTCCTGGCACAATAACCCTTTTTATCAAACGTTGCCATAAAAGCATGAAAAAACAGCCCTGTACTTCCACATTGGTTGGTGTGCGTGATCTCAGTGGTTCTTGTGAGAAGACGTGAGTGTGCTTAAAAGTTGGGGGAAAAAAACTAAATTAAAAAACAAAACAAACACACAAGCACTGAAACACACTTAAAAACTTGCCTGCAAAATGGGGAGGTCCATAAAAAGAGCGTCTCATACCTAGTTTTTGCATTCTCTCCCAGAAGCATTCTGGCAGGGACCACCCATTGATACTGTCATCACGCCAGCAAAATGGGGCACGGTTTCAGATGCTCACAATGATGCAAAAAAACCCCAAACACTATGGCCGAAAAATTGATGGCTTGGCCCGGCAATAAAAAAGAATGCCTTATTCACAACATTTCGCATAGCACAGCATTCTGCGAAATGGGCACCGTTTCGTGTTCATTGGGTGTTGTTATGACACCATATTTTCCACATCTGATAAAGTCCTTAGAATACACTCCTAACTGGAAAAAATGGCCAACGGACAACTACAGGAGGATTGGATCTGTCATAACCCATCCTGCTCTTTCTCTACACCATTTGTGGCTCTTCTTCTGGAAGATTTTAATGTCAGGGGAGTTCTGACAGCAGACTGCTCTTCTGGCAGGTCTCAGATCTGCTAGCACAAGAAGATTTCTGCTGGTATGTGGCCATTTCTGTCAGCAGAATAGTCCTGTATCTAACCCTGACACCCCACCATCCTACAGTTGGTGTATTGTTCAGATGGAGTGGCACTGTTACACTGTAATCCCTATGCAGAAGGGATGTTCACCAAGTTCAGCAGGTTTTACTCCTATGTAAATATGTATAGGATTTCAGCCTTAGTCAAGAGGACTAACTTTAGCAAGATTGGGGCTAGTTTTTAAATTGTTTAATGCCAATAATTGTACCTTGTTAAACCGATTAAGATACAGACAGTTTTTTTAGGGCTGAATATGTGTGAGAATGTCAACAGTGTATAATGGAAATCAGCCTGACCTTCAAATATAGCCAAGCATTTCAAGTGTGTCTTAGATTTACACCACATATGTGGTTTGCAAATGATCCTTTTCCTTGTTTTGTTTTAGAAGAAAGCACAGCCATATAACTGACATTTAACAGTTTTAATTGATTTGGCTAACTGCAAAAAAGCCACAGTTCATTTTACTTGAAACCTGTTCATCACTGCACTCTGATTTAATGTGGAATAGTGCTGTCTCAGCCAATATCATAGTCTTGGGGACATCTATAGTGTTTCAATCTGTTATTCAGCCAAAATTTTGAACTGGCTAAAGCTGTAGAAATTTTTAGTGTGCGTTGTTGATGCTATTTTTCTGCTTCTGAACTTGAGCTTTTATTTTTTGTTTTTAAACATTTTTTTTAAATTTTGCAATTGAAGATCACTGCAGGCTAAGAAGTGGCATATAAATTGAAGCGATTAAGCAACCAACCAAAATGAATATTCAAAGGCGCACACACTTTTAAGCTATAAAGCTTGGGCAGTCACAGCTGCCCTGCAAAGTGTCCAGAGCTTGGAAAGTTTCTTCTTGAAAATATTTCATTTCTGTTATTTCTTACACTGAAAAGTAACTCACAGACATTGATTGGTGGGGAACGTAACTTGCTGCTTTCCAATTACTATTGAGTATGCTTGAGGAGGAATTTAGGGTCAATATGAGAAACACATACAACTTGAACATTTCCATCAAGATGACTCCAAATTTTCTGTCAAAAGGACCTTTAAAATAACTTTTGAATGTAATTAGAAAATAAAAAGGGGAGGAGGAAGAACAAGTGGGAGGAGACTCTAGAAGTATATTTGAGACTAACCACATCCACCTTTATTTTTTGGTTTCCCCTTTTAACAAACTACCATGATTGCCTCTATGGAGATTATCAGACATAAGGGAATGCACCAAAAAATTGTGTTACCAACCATGACAAAAAATCACTAGAAGAACAGAAATGGCAATCTTACCAGATGCTGCATCCTTCAGCCATTCCTGGGGCATAACACTGCTAAAGATGAAGCTTCATTTTTCTATTGATGACAACAAGCCACTAATAAGGGACACTTTACTCGCAGCTGCGCTACGCCACCAGAATGCTGGAGGACGATGTCATCTGGTAAGGTCACCCCTTCCTGTTCTTCTAGTGATCTTCTGACATGGCTTTTACCAAGTCTGATAATCTCCCATGACAACTAGAAAATGTAACTCATAAAATAATAATAATAATAATAATAATAATAATTTATACCCCACCCCTCTGCTAAAAACAATTGGGGCAGCTTCCAGCAATTAAAACATTATAATAATGACTAACAACACCACCACCCCACCCCCATAAAAAGAAATTAAACACTATAAAATTAAAACCTTCTAACTAAAAACATATTAAAAACAAATATATACATAATGTTAAAAAGCCAGGAGGTGCAGCTCCTGAGGCCGGGATCTAATCAGGAAAGGCCTGGCGAAAGAGATCCATCTTTAGTGCTTTTTTAAAGCTACTCAAGCTTGTTATCTGATAGATCTCATTCGGCAGGTCATTCCACAATTTGGGGGCGATTACCGAAAAGGCCCTCTGGGAGGTTGCAGACAGCCTAGATTTTTGTGGCTGAAGCAAATTCCTCCCAGAGGACCGGAGTGCGTGGGGAGGATTGTATGGGAGGAGGCGGTTCCGGAGATAAGTTGGACCCAAGCCATTTAGGGCTTTAAAGGTAATAACCAACACCTTATACTGGGCCTGGAAACTGATAGGCAGCCAGTGGATAGATTTTAATACTGGAGTTATATGATCTCTCTGAGATGTTCCCGAGACCACTCTGGCTGCCATATTTTGTACCAACTGAAGTTTCTGGACCAAGCATGAGGGTAGCCCCATGTAGAGCGCATTGCAGAAATCTAGATGAGAGGTTACCAGTGTGTGCAGCACAGTCTCGAGGTCCCTTACTTCCAGGAAAGGGCGCAGCTCGCATATCAGCCGAAGCTGATAACAAGCGCTCCTGACGGTTGCATTCACTTGACTTGTCATCTGAAGCGATGGATCAAGGAGCACCCCCAGACTGTGAACACAGTCCTTAACGGAGAGCGTGACCCCATTCAGGACTGGCGGTTGCAACCCAACTCCTAGTTTCAGGGCCGCTACCTTGAGCACCTCCGTTTTGTCTGGATTTAATCTCAATCTGTTTTTCCTCATCCAGCCCATTACTGCTTTAAGACAGTCGTTAAGAGGAGAGATGCCATTGGAATTTGAGGCCGATGATTGGGACAAGGAGAAATAGATCTGGGTGTCATCAGCGTACTGCTAACACCCAGCCCCATAACTCCGAATAATCTCACCCAGCGGCTTCATATAGATGTTAAAAAGCATCGGGGACAGGATGGCACCCTGCGGAACACCACAAGTAAGCTCCTTTTCTGCTGGAGCTGTCCCTGAACCACACCCTCTGGGACCTGCCCGAGAGGAAGGACCGGAACCACTGGAGCTCAGTGCCTCCAATACCTAACCCACTCAGGTGATCCAAGAGAATGCCATGATCTATCGTATCGAAAGCCGCTGAGAGGTCCAGAAGCACCAACAGGGACACATTACCCCTGTCGATGCTTAGACGCAGATCATCAGTCAAGGCAACCATGGCAGTCTCAACTCCAAATCCTGTCCTGAAGCCCATTTGAAATGGGTCTAGATAAATCAGTTTCATCGAAGACCACTTGGAGTTGAAGAGCAACTGCCCTCTTGATCACTTTGCTCAAGAATGGTAACATAGAAACCGGCCTATAGTTGTTCATGTCCAGGGGGTCTAGGGAAGGTTTTTTCAGGAGCGATCTACCTGCCGCTTCCTTTAAACAGGATGGAACACACCCTTCCCTGAGGGATGCATTGATGATGTCCTTAAGGAACACCATCAAGGCACACACACCCCGGATGGCCAGCCATGAAGGGCAAGGATCGAGAGGGCAGGTCGTCTTCCTCACTCTACCAAGTAGCTTGTCCACATCTTCGGTACTCACGGATTGAAACTGATGAATTAAAACCAATGAAGTAGCTTCTCTCCTAATCATTTCATTACTTTTGACTGTAACTTCATTGCTTTCTTGTTAGCCAACAAGTAACTAGATACAGGTAACCCTGTTACTCACAACCCCTGATTGTGTGGCTGGCTGATTTGCAACGAATCTAAGCATTTCCCCTTGCCTCATGTTACATTCATAGTGTGAGTTCACTGAAACCAGCAAAGTTTGGACAAAAGAAGAGCCATCAGCTATCACCACTCTAGGATCCACATGTATTAGAGAACCTCTTTTAGAATATGAAAATGAATAAGGCTCACACCAAATAACCATGTTGCATTTTTTTGGAAGCAGTGGTCCTTGGACAAGCTCTTACCTGTGTTTCACCACAATCATTTATTTCACATTGCTCTTGTAGGGAATATTCATTTTTTTCAGCCTTGATCATCAAGAAAGGATGCTTCTCATGTCTCCACATGTTATGAGAGGTTTTTCTCCTTTAAAAAAAATCTTTGCTGTTTTTCAGGACATTTTTGAGACAATGTTGTTTGCACAAGAAACATTATAATATGCACAAAATACATTTTGGCACATACACAAATATGCATTTGTACAAATGAATGGCTTTTTGTATAAAAAATGTTTTGTAAAAACAACCCCCACATAGGAAGAGTTATTGAATAAATGCACAAAACACTTGTAATTTTATTCATTTGGGAGAAAACTTTATTTAATTTTATTTATTTGTTTTGGTATCATGGAGAAGAATGAAATAAGCAAATATTTAAAACTCTTACTTCTCACAGTTCTTCCAAAATGGCTCAGATAACAAATGTTCCTAGAGGAACCCCTTGTTCAGGCGCTAGCATAGACTCTGGGTACATGAATGTATCCTCAGCTCATTCACTATTCCTAGAGTGGACCTGGAGTGTTTAAATTCTATTCTAATGCACAATGTCAGTGTCCATGATCACAGCTTTAATACAAAGTGACCAAAAATGAGAGTTTGGAAAGTCTTATCCACTCTCCCCTCCCATCGCTTTGGGTTCGTGAATATGATACTGCTACAGATTGAGCATTGATTTGGGTTAGATTTTATAAAATGTAAGCCCCTAAAGCCTGAATATCATGTTTGTAAAGTATAAAGATTTGGAAAATATAAAGCAGGAATATTTATATAATATCAAGGACATAGGCACAGACCAATTCCAGGCAGGACGCCAACGAGCTGGGCCAAAGCTAACAAAATGAAATTCAATATGGAGAAATGTAAAGTACTGCACTTAGGGCGGAAAAATGAAATGCATAGATATAGGATGGGAGAGACCTGACTGAACGAGACTATGTGCGAAAGGGATCTAGGAGTCCTAGTAGACCACAAGTTGAACATGAGTCAACAGTGTGATGCGGCAGCTAAAAAGGCCAATGCAATTTTGGGCTGTATCAATAGAAGTATAATGTCTAGATCAAGGGAAGTAATAGTGCTGCTCTATTCTGCCTTGGTCAGGCCTCACCTAGAATACTGTGTCCAGTTCTGGGCACCACAATTCAAAAAGGATATTGACAAATTGGAGCATGTCCAGAGAAGGGCAACTAAAATGGTGAATGCCTGGAAACCATGCCATATGAGGAGAGACTTAGGGAGCTGGTATGTTTAGCCTGGAAAAAAGATGGTTAAGAGGCGATATGATAGCCCTGTTTAAGTATTTGAAGGGGTGTCACGTTGAGGATGGAGCAAGCTTGTTTTCTGCTGCTCCAGAGACTGGAATATGGAGCAATGGATGCAAGCTCCAGGAACAGAGATTCCATGTCAACATTAGGAGGAACTTTGACAGTAAGAGCTGTTCGGCAGTGGCACATACTCCCTCAGAGCGTGGTGGGGTCTCCTTCCTTGGAGGCTGGATGGATGGCCATCTGTCAGGGATGCTTTGATCAAGATTTCCTGCGTAGCAGGGGGATGGACTGGATGGCCCTCGTGGTCTCTTCCAACTCTACAATTCTATGATTCTATGATTCTAACTGTAAACAAACCAATAAAGGTAGAAATGGCTTGAAACAGATAATTAAAAATCATTAAATTGTAATAAATCCAACTACAGAGGGTTACTAGTATCAGATGGCTGATGTAATCTGATGGAAGGCAAACAGTAACCCCTGGCCTTCAAGTGTTATGTCACAGAGTAAAGACCAGTAAGATCTCTGATGTGATTGGCTGGAGGGATGCTGGGGTTGCCATAAATCCAGTTCTGGAGAAAGAGAAGCCAGCTGACCTGGAGTCATACTCCCACATATCCACAAAGCTATGGGACAGAGTTTCACTGTTCCTAGCTGATAAGACCCAAGGCTCATCGGCATGAGCCAGTGTGTGCCGGCTCCCTGCTGGCATATCTTGGTTGTGGCTCAGACCTGTTCCTCCCTCATTCCCTCCACAGAATGGAAGGAAGTCCTGACAGACACACTAGCCTGTCACTGCAGCTGCTACCATTTCCCTCACTGTCTCAGAAGGCAGGAAGCTGACCCACGACATGTGACTAAGGCCCTTTACATGTGACCAGCCTTGGCCATTTGCTGCAGGACTCCTTCCTGCCTTCTGGGACACCCAGGGAGACCACCACCAGCAGCAGCTAAGGTTGGCCTGCTGGCATAAACAGATTTAAACATGTATTTTTTATAAAACATATCAGGCCCTTCTCTGCCTTTCCCCTTTCTGAGCCCCATATCTGCCCTGGGGGTGGTGAGGACTGGCCAGGGCCAGAAGGGGAAATGCCCTGCTTCATATGGATGGCAGGGCTCTGAGACAAGGGCAGGATGAGGTATATTGCCATCTAGACAAGCCCCCAGACAATGCTGTTAAGAAATAGTATATAATAATGATGATAATGGATTCTGCAATATCAAGTTGCAATGCTTTAAAAAATTACCTTCCTTGGATGCCTGTGTTTTCCCTCCACAGATGTTATATTTATGTTCCTTTATGTGTTAAGCATAGAGATGTCTGATAGGGAAAAATAGAAAATATAAAGTTTCAGTCTTTATGAAAGTATGGTACTTCACCTGCAATGTAATGTAATGTAATGTAATGTAATGTAATGTAATGTAATGTAATGGATGTAGTGTCCCTAGACAAAAAATCTATATTTCTCAGTTTCTCCATGACTGCATGTAATAAAATATCCTAAAAATCTGACAGAGAGTCTGCTCATTCTCCCTATTAAGTATCCTGTGATTCCAAGACTTAAGCGAGCTTAAGTAAAGTGTTGATATTACTTTTGCCTGTTTGGATGTTATTATTGTTCACAAATCAGGAGTCCTGGTGACCAGAAAGTGATGACATTCCTCCAAACAGATATAGATTGCTGGCAGATAGCAAAGAATGCTCAGTCCCTCAATCTAAAGAGACAGGGATGGAAAACCATGCCTGCTTCAAGACTCTTCTTTCAGGCTGTCTCCAGCTAAAACAAGAATTATTAAGCAATTACTTGCATATCAATTAATATAATTTAGACAGTATATATTAACACTTAATCTATATCAAGATTATATCAAGGCTCTGAAGCTTCCAGAGGTACAGAGACCATACTCAGCTCCTGCTGAATACACTTCCATCCCTCACTGTGCCACAAGAGCTCCCAATTTTGGGGAGGGGGGATTTTCATTCACCCTAAGTATTTTAAGCCAAGGAGTGCTTCCCTCCCCCCTCAAAAAACAGGGTGTTCGAAATTTAATTAACATATATTTACTTCTGAGAAACCACAATGGATAACACATATATCAATTTCCTTCCTTCTGTTAGTATCTTGTAATACCCTTTCTCCCAAACAGCCCACAGTTATGCAGAACTCTCTCAGACCATAGTCTAACAACATGGAAGAAAAGGAAATGAAAAGTTAGGAAAGTACAATTCTTTGTTTCAGGAAAAGACATTATATCTTCCAGTTAGTTTTTGAAAGCATATATATGTACATATAAATGTGCCAGAGAACTCTACAGGAAAATAATGGGAGTCAAACAACTAGGTTTAGAACAAGGACATGGATTTGGCAAGAAGGCTAGTAAAACATTCTCCTTTTAAAATGCTTTCTAAAAACACTGCAAGAGAATATATACAATTCAGAGATTTCAGATCAAAAGCACTTTAAGGCCAAGGTCCTGTTAGGAACCTATATTGATATAACTTGCTTGTGAAATTGCCTGTTTCATAGCAATATCTCCTCAGAAATAACTCCCATTGAGTTCAATAAGGACTTACTCACAGGGTAGTTTGAAGAGGATTGCCACATAAAGTACTGATTTGCTGTAACAATTTTCCCTGCAATGAACTGGAGGAGGCTTAAGTTGGAGATTTTGTTCTGAGGCAGTGATGATCACACTGAGGATCTCCATTCATGCAGCAGCAATGATGGAGACATTTTTTGGTAGGGATCAGGAATCTACCAAATTTGTTTCTGTCAAATTTCTTATTTTCCCAGCTGTAAATTTGTTGTGGTCTATATTAATATTGGTTTGGGCACACAGTAGAAATTGTCCAAAAGAACTCTGCCCCAAAATTTGTACTTATTTTTTAAAGTTTGTATTTATATATCCACTTCTGTGCACAGTTTTTCGAAGTATTTTCCTCAAACTTAATGTGTCTTAAAACGTGTTGAAACATACAAACACCAGATAGATATAGATGATAGATCATATGTGCATGTGTGTGTGTGTGTACATGCATATTTGTTTGTATTTTTTTGAAAGTTTATATATATATATATATATATATATATATATAATTTTTATTAAAAACAGGAGAGAATAAAAAACACAATTATTTAAAAGACAGATACAGTTTCATAATGTCAAGAATTGGATAACAGGTATATATATATATATATATATATATATATTTGGAAAATGATCTATTTACATCATGAATTGGTAGTTCAGAGTTGGCTGTCTTCTTCCATATATTTACATTAATTATAATTTTTTTAAAAAGGAAAAAAAAACCTCTTCATATAGCCTCTTCCCTTATTGATTTTGGGATATTATTCATTTTACATCTTTTTGTCTTCATTTACTCATCATTGTCATATCCCCTCTTGTATATAACATTTCTAAACTTCCTTTCCGACTCATCCTGAATTTTCATTAGCCTAGCATACATCTTTTCTTAGTTTCTTTTGTATATCCTTTCCTGGTTCCTTTAGATTGTGTTAATTATCCCACCTAATATATGCTCTATTGCTTCTAAACTGTCTCTCACTCAAAACCTCTTTTTATACATTGCTGATTGTTGCAATTTTCCCCCATCTTTTTTCAAAGTAGTTTGATGTACTAGTCCAGTCCTTCATATGTTTCCCTACATTTTGACCTTTTATGAGCATTGTTAATCTGTCCAGATACATTGTTTCATAGAATTTCTCCAACAATTGGTCTGTCGTCGGGCATTCCTTACTCTTCCACATCCTCGCAAAAGTTATTCTAGCCGTGACTAACATATAGAAGATTCTCTTCCCCTGGTTTTTGTCCATTTCCTCTTCCACCATTCCGAATAAGTAAAGCTCCGGTTCCCATGGTAGTTTAACATTCAAAATTTCTTCAATTGTTCGTTTTATTTGTTTCCAATATTTAGTTGTCTTGTTACAATTCCACCAAAGGTGGTAAAAAGTTCCGTTTTTCTCTCTGCATTTCCAACATTTGCTTGAAGAGCCTTTATACATTAGTGATAATTTGTGGGGGGATAGGTACCATCTATAAAACATCTTATAAACATTCTCTCTGATATCTTGGCATAATGTTCTTTTAATTTGTCTGGTCCACATCTTCTCCCAATTTGATCATTCTATTGTATGCCCTATATTTTGTGCCCAGGTAATCATATTGGTTTTAATAATTTCTTCTTCTGTATACCATTTTAAGAGTAATTTATAGAATCTGGATATCATATTCTTGTTTCCTTGTTTAGTGATTTTCTCCCAATCTGTTTTCTCAGCTGTAATTCCTATTAATTTAGAGTCCATTTTATATCTTTCTTTTAGTTGAGTATATAAATACCAATGACATGTCAAATTGTTTTCCCTCATCTCTTCTTGGGTCATCAATACCTGTTGGTCCTTATTTATTTTCAGTATATCGCTGTACTTTATCCATTTGTATGCAGGAATTCCTTCTCTACTGTAAAAAGCTTTGTGTGGAGAAACCCAGCTTGGGAATTGTGAAAATAACCAGTTCTTATGCTTCTTCCAGACTTTAATTAAAGAACTTCTAATGCAGTGATTGTGAAAGTCCTTATTTATCAAGTCTTTATTATAAAAGAGATAGGCATGCCAACCAAATCGGTTTCCATCACCTTCTATTTTTAACAGTTGATCATCTTCCAGTGTTGCCCATTCTTTTATCCATACTAAACAGCAAGCTTCCTGGTATATTTCCAAGTTAGGTACTGCTAATCCCCCTCTTTCTTTAGCATCTTGAAGTATTTTCATCTTTACTCTTGGTATTTTCCCCATCCAAATAAATTTTGATATGTCTGCTTGCCAGTTCTTAAAGGTCTTCTGAGATCGAATTATAGGTATCGTCTGGAATAAGTAAATATTTGTTTGTATTTTTGAGTTGTTAACCATATCACAATATACTGAAAAGTGTAAAATTGATGTACAAATGCATTCCAGTTTGCTTACAGGGTCCATGGGCCCAAATCTGATAAACTTATATGAATATTAAAGCCTGAGAAATTTATCCTATATTCTGACATGTGCAGAGGTGGCAGAGGGTCACAATCTCTCCTGATTTCCCTATATGTGATCAAGAATGTGGTAGAGATGATCCTTACTTTGAAGCAAGGATCAACATGTATGTATGTTGAACAGGGATTTACATAACATGGTGTTAATTCTGAGAATAAATAAGAAGGAGTTGGCATCATGTTTTTATATCTTGCTTGTATGCATTCAGAAATAGTGGCTGGCATAAAGCTGGGTTGGAAAGGCCTTTGGCTATACTCTATCAAGATCATTCTTATGCTGAGAAGACAATTCTTATGCAAGAATTCTTAGTCCAGCTCAGTGAGTTGGATTTGGACTTAGAGTAGACCCAACAAAATAATAAGGCTAGGTGGCTTAGATATTATACATTTTTAGTATAGTGTAAATATACACCATTATAGTTATGTCATATCTTAATGTATAATGGTGGTCTTGAATGCACCTTATCCAATGGTCAGTTAGCTCCCCTCCTACATAGAGAATGGGAAGCTGATGATTTGCTTTCAGTGTGATTGGCTGCACTTGGGACTACACTTATACAATCACTGATCTCTCGGAAAGGGGTTAAATGGGGTATAGCTAAACAAAAGTGGCCCTTTATATCCCAGCTATATGTGTAGTCTATTTATTTGTGTCTGGTCTCCTTATTCCTGCATCTATCATCAAAGAGCAGCTACTTGTGCAAGTCTATGCTAGTGTAGTGTCCCAAATGGATTCTAAGACAGGTCCCACTGTCATGAACCATTGGAGGGTGTTTATTTGCATGAAAACTATCTAAAGGTGCCCAAATCACCCAAACTGCCACGATAATCACTTAAAATATAATAGTATGGGCAGTTTCTGCTGAATCTTCAAAACCCTCAAACCCCAAAAGAAGTGGGGAAAGCATCATTTTTGTCAGCTGAAAAACTGGAGCTCTGGGCGGGAAGGCTTAAATAGCCTCGCCCCCCGCCCATCTCTCCGCGTCGCCGGTGCTTGCCGGTGACGCAGTTCAAAGGGGGGCCTCCCATCTCTGAGGCTGCCCATAAATGGGCTTTCCCCCTCGGAGGCTGCGCGGCCGACGGGGGAGCCGAGTTGTACGAACAACCTTATCAATAGTGTCTGTACACTTTTCTGGGAACGAGGTGCACATGAAAGTCAGTTGTGGAGGGCTATTGTGAGACAGTTGGTGGCTAACACAAAGCAAGACCTTTTTTCTCCATGCCAGTAATACTTGTTTATGAAAGGTCTTCCTAACTATCTTTTCTATTTATTTGATATGTCTCCTTCCTTGGACTTCAAACTTGAATATAGCTGCTCATGAAAAGCCTCTTCCTTTAATATGTTTTATTAATGTGACAGTTCAAGCAATGAGCCATGTAATGTTATTGCTTCTTAGTACTACCCAGAGATTTCACAAAATGTCACATGTAATAGTAGTGGTAGTTCATATTACGACTTTACCTAAAGATAGTCAATGCTTTTAATGATGTTTTGTCTCCTTCTCTATATGTAGCTGATGCTTACAAAACCAAAAGAAATTGCTTGCTGTCTGAGAACACAGAGTTATGTATATTATCAGTTGCACCAAAATAAGGTAAGAATAGCATTTATATTCACCTATAGATAAGCTATGCAAGACTTTCATCACCACTGCAGGAACAGCAAAAACAGCATCACTGGATACCATGTTGGGCATTACCATTATTAATATTAAAATATTTACTAGCTATACCCTGTGAAGCATACACCGTCCCCCATGTGCTACACACACATGCGTGATGGTAGACATGCTGCTCCCTGCACTGTCCCTGCGCCCCACCTACACCACCGTGCCGCCCCATGCCCCTCGCCCGTTTCCCCGTACCCCCTGCTGCCTCCCCCTCAACCCCCCACCCCCTGTGCCACCATGCCCCTCCCCACCCTCCCCACTCCCCCCACCAACACCCCATGCCCTCGCCATCCCCCACCCCCACTGCCTCTCACTGCCTCCTTGCTGCCCCCCTGTGCCCCTCACTGCCCTCTCCATGCCCCCACTGCCTCCCTCCCCATGCCCCCTAGTACCCTCTGTGCCCTTGCTACCCTCCCCATCCCCCACTTCCCCTTGCCACCCTCCCCATGCCCCTTGCTGTCCTCCCCATGCCCCATCACCCCCACATGACCTCACTGCACTCCCCACACCCCAGTGCCCCTCACCACCCTCCCGAACCCCCCACGGCCCTCCCCACACCCCTGCCACCCTGCCACCTCCCTCCCCATCCCCTGACACCCCCTGTGACACCATGCCCCTCAGTGTTCTCCCCACACCCCTCACTGCCACCTTGCCGCTCTCCCCATAACCCCCACCATCCTCCCCACCCTGCCCACAACCCCACTGCCGCACCCCACCCCTCACTGCCCCTCACCACCCCCTTGCTACTCTCCCATGCCCCTTGCCACCCTCCCCACATCCCTTGCCACCCCCATGCCCTCGCTGCCCTCCCCAGCCCCCGCTTCCCCTTGCCACCCTCCCCATGCCCCTCACCACCCTGCTGCCTCTCTCCCCCCCACTGCCACCCCCCCATGTAATGCAACAATGAATTATTAAAAATGTTAAAACAGTCTAAAATTGTGTATACATACAGATTTGGGTGAAATCATTAGGCCACCAAAGTCAAAATTCTATGTCTTTGCCACTAAAATGAAAGTAATGCTGGCACCAATTGGGCTTCCAAGGGAAGAGCATTCTACAACAGGAGTACTACAGTGGAGATAGAACCACATCCTCACATAGTGTATTGTTCCTACTGGTGGGACATGGAAGAGGGCTCCTTTATTGTTGGTGGTCTTTGGGAAGCATTGGAAAACTGACCTACCATATTTGCTCTGACCTGCAACATCGGCATCTTACCAGAGTTTGTTCCTTATTGTGTATGTGTGTGTTTCAATATTCTGCATGTGTGTTGGTGAATCTCAGGGGAGAAAGGAGGAGCGGGGTGCCCCTATTGAGATAATCGCAGGTAGAGAGATGTATGTCTCACAGAGACCTGGGTGGATGAACTTGGAGGAGTTGGTCTCACCCAGTTTTGTCTGTGTGGATACTCCATGAAGCACCAAACAAGGTTGGAAGGCAGAGGGGAGGAGTTGTCATCATCCATAAGAATGCCATCTTCCTCATGAGGAAATCCATCTGCCTAGGCACCAGTTTTGAGGCTTGTACCTTGTATTGGGCCGGGGATACAGAATAGAGATGCTGCTGGCCTCCTTATCTGAGCTGGCCAAGGTAGTCTTGGAGGTTTTGTTGGAAAACCCTAGGATGATGGTTCTGAAGAATTTCAACATCCATACTGAGGCTGTCCTGACAGGGCTGGTTGGGGACTTTTGGGGCTGTCTTAGCTTATTGTCGGTCCAACAGGGCATGCCCTGGATCTGGTTTCTGCCATTGGATGGATGGAGGATGATCTGATTTTAGCAGGGATTACAACAATCCTGTTTTTCATGGTCAGGTTATTTCCTCATGAAGTTTGGTTTGTTGGTAGCAGATTACACCTGTAGGGATGGAGGACCTATTAAGATGATCCACACCTGGAGACTTATGGAATCTGAAAGATTCCAGTGTGACTCTATGGACTCTGGGGGATTTTCCTGTTGACACAGCTGGTGATGCTACCGAGGCCTTGGCTTCACTATGGAATAGAGAGATGGCAAGAAAGCAATGTGATAGGTTTGCCTTAGGTTTGCATAAATCAGAAATAATTAGAAGAAACACAACAACAACAACAGCCAGCATGGTGTAATGGTTTGAGTGTTGGACTATAACTCTGGACAATAGGGTTTGAATCCCTGATTGCCCATGGAAACCCACTAGGTGACCTTGTGCAAGTCCAAGTCCAAGTCACACTCTTTCAGCCTCAGAGGAATGCAATGGCAACCCCTCTCTGGACAAATCTTGCCAAGAAAACTCTGTGATAGGTTCACCTTAGGGTTTGCATAAGTCAGAAATGACTTGAAGGCAAACAACAACAACAACAACAACATATTTCTTAAATGCCATAAGAGTTCATTTACATGCACTGCATGTGTTTTTAGCCTGGTGTGTGGGGGAGGGGGAGGCATTTTTCCTTGTAAACAGTTGCTCTCACTTTCTGTTGCTGAGTGAATGGCAGCAGCATTTTACTTGCTCACAGGAAGATGATGGAAAAGAATATCTTAAGAATTCTGCCACATCCTCCTTGCAGGTAGTCTAGCATCTGGAAGACTTTCCATAGGGTTTCACATGAACCCTCATATATTCAAACAAGATAAGAGAAAAAAGTTGGGTGTGTCCATGAGCCATGCGGTCTCATGCTTACACGTACATCAGTTACATTTGCAGTGGTTATGGTTCTGCATCAATATGAAGGGGACATATGGATACTCAGATGCAGATTCACAGGGCCTCTTCCACATATGTGGGCACTCTGGTTTATCAGACTCCAAGCCCACATATATGGCCCCATCACAAGCCACCAAATGTGCTTGTGTAGTTGCCAGAGTCATTGCGATTTCATGGATTGGGGCTAGTAGAATGAATAACGCAGGAAAAGTAGACACCGTTCCTGTGACCCTCTCCATTTGCAGGTGAAATGCACAGGTGGATATTAAATGAGTCTCCCTCATATTGTATCTCATTCGCTTGAAAATAGAAGAGCCGGATCTGGGCAAATTCAATTACAAATTTGGGTTTTATTTTTGTTTTTATGGTCAGGAAGGAGGTTAAGGAGTGTACCAAAAATACTGCTTTGGGGACTTAAGTATGCCATTTTTCAAGAATTCCCCCCCCCATACATTTGCTTATATAATACATTTTGATAAGTTTTGAAAAGAAGCAGCATACTTAACCAGAAAGAATGACGAAATGGCAGCTTTTGAATATGAGTAGAACAGGTCAATGACCCTGTTTTGAAGTTTGTTTGTTTGTTTTGTCATTACATTGGGCTCTAGTGGTTCTTCTACCTTGTCCTCATTTCTGATTCTAAAGAGCATTCTCTCAAGGATAAAACTAAGCAAAACTTTTGTTGAGAAATGGAGTATCACAAACAAACAAGGATCTCAGTAGTACCAGAGAAAAGAGAAGAGAACTGCAAGAATTCAAAAATGAACAGAGAATTCACCAGTGTGAAATGCAAGGGTTAACCTATAATCTCCTCTGAGCAACTGGATTCAGAGCTGAGATTCATACCTCCAGCAACAGAATAAGGCAAATTTATGAAGGAAGCTACAGAAATGCACATTGTGTTAAAATGTATTTGGGTTGTGACCTCTAAGCGAGTCTTAGATACATAACCACAGCACCCTGAAACACTGCATTTATAAAAAGGAAGCATACTCCAAAAAGAGTCCTAATGGTATAAGGTGGGAAAATTGAGTCAGGCCAAATCCTCCCTGAAGCTTCTAGACTTTTAAAAAGGGTAAGGGAGGAAAAAACCAGGCTGGAGGTATTATAGGGACAAAACGTGCCTGTATAGAGAACTGCTATATGATACAAGAGGACAAAGTGTGATGCAAGGTGATACCATAGTAAGCTGAAGCTTATGGTTGCTGAAGTAAAGCTGATGTGTTGTGATAACTGAGAAAGCCTAGTCACTGAATACCTATTCTGCCAATAATCTGAGGGGACAGAAACCATTATTCTACTCTGCTATTTTCTTTTCTTCAATAAGCTTTCTATTTCCTTTGACTTGCAAAGTCTTATTGCTCTGCCACTTTAGTGTCAGCTGGTGGTCAAGACCCATCCCAACACCAATAAAGCTATGAAATGAGGCAGCATATTTATGTCTGCTTAGCCTTCATGAGGTTAATCAAGTTGAACCAGTTCTAAAAAGTGTCTTTGTTCTATCTCCAATCTGGCTTGTCAAGGGAAGATGGTATGTTATGCTACAGTTAACACTATTGGTGAATGACAAAAGTTTGGAATGCAGAGTTTGCAGTGGATTGTCCTGATGGGTTGTATATCAGCAGCGAGATATTGGTAGTTGAAATTATTTAATATACATTTGCATCCAATTCTGAGGTTTCAGTGAGACAGAACAAGTCATGAATACCAACAGGATTTGATGTTGACACTCCTAAACAAGAAAGATAACATGGGTAGGACAGGCACATAATGTGGGATGTGCTGGAAGACTGAATCCAAGATATGACATTGTCCAAAACCCTATTCAGGAGTGTAAAAAGGACATGTGAGGAAAGATACATGCTAGGCATTCCCCCATGCATCAAGGCTTCAATGTGTGAAGAGTGAGGAGTGATGGTTGTAAATAGGAGACCCCTTTCTTTACATGGGGTATCTTCAAATGAGCCAGAATTTCAGATGGGTTAGAGCTGATGTGGAAATCCTTCATACACAGAAAATGTTCTCCTCTACAGAAGACTCCTTTTTTAAAAAATACAATCATATTGATGATGGGAGAGGAGAGAAGAGACTAGTATGATTCTGTATTGTCATGTTGGAAGGAAGACTAGCATACTCCCTCCCTTTCTGAAGGGGCCGGTTCCACGACAGGAAAAAGTTCGCCAGATTCCGGATTACCGTCCTTTCGTATCAGGAGCGCATAAATCACACGGTGCCTGGCAGTTTCGAATGTTCCAGACACTTTCTGTTTTGCTTAATTCACACAGGCAAAGGTGTGGGGGGGGAATCGCCTCCAGATGATTAAAGTCAGGCAGGAGGCGGGGAGGGAGCAAGGAGGGGGTCATGGAAACCATAAATAATGAGAGGAAAGAAAAAGGACAAACAAACAAGCAATCGAAAGAGCGATCTGACAAACTCCCCCGTCTTCCCCAGCCCTGAAAGGCTTTTGTAAAGAAAGGAGTCAATGAAAGCACGAACAAGCAAAAGCATAGTGGAGCAGATTGCATGCACACACAAACACACACCACAGAACTAGGGCTTGCCTCATTTGGTTTCCCTCCCTCCGAAGGCTTGAATAAAGGCAAGTGAATGGAAGGACAAACAAACAAAAGAACGAACATGCGATCGGCTGTTTTCCAGCACACACACACACCCACACACACCCACACACACCCACACACCCCAGCGAAGCAGCGAAGCATCTTCCCACCCCCCCCACCCCCCAAAAGATAGACAGGAAGGGCTCCGTTTTCCAAAGTGAGTTGCAAGCAGAAGGAGGGTGAATTTCTTCTCTCCAACCCTTCAGTCTATTCGGATAAAGCACTCCAACCAATCAGGATTCAGCTCTGCTCACAGTAATTCGAAAAGGCAGATGCCAGTTTACACGATCGTTAGTTCCCACGGTAAAGTATGCGCATTTTCGCGAACTTAATCAAAAAAGTGCGGAAAACTAGCGAAAGCTGATACTGCGCAACTTATGGGTTTTTTGCACCCCCTCCTTTTGAAAAGGGCGCTGTTGCTTCGAGATGCGTGGGAACCATCAGGCTTCTTGTCGCATTCTTTGAGGATTTATTTTGCCGTGGAAACGACCCCGAAGTCTAAACATGATCTACAGACTGCTTAGAGGGAATCCAGGCCTTCTCAAGAGCTTCAAGTCTTGCCAGGATAAGCAAACAATCTACCCCATCCCCTTCCACATTAGAGGAATCAGACATAGTCTCCAATCTGTTCTTCAGTGTAAATTGATGATTTAAAAAACTCATTTTAGAAGTGGAAGGTTTTGTCTGTTGTACTTTTCCACATATTAGGATTTGCTAACATCTAAAGTTTTTTGTTGACCAGCCATGGAAGAACAAGACCGGAAAACGGACACTTTATTTAATTTGGAACCCATTTTAAAAAATTAAACCTGGAAAGGTACAAGAGGGGTGAGCAACCTAGCATGGGATCAGCTGAGGGCAGACATCACTCCATGACTTCCTCCTCAGCCTTCCCTGGGGCAAACCACATGGGCCCCAATAGCTGGGTTGTTCTCCATCTGGCCATCTACTGGAAAGCAAACCCTAGGAACCCCACCCAGAAGTGGGGTGAAGCTCTCCAGGCCTGCCCCAAGGGTAGTCTCCTTTTCCATAACCTGAGTTTCAGGACCTAAAGAGACAGTTCCAGAACCCTTTCCTTCCTCAAATGGCTACCAAGGTGTTCAACGTAACTCTCCCGCTGTCTGCAACAGAAAAGGGACAAGCATCATCTTATTCTGTTTCCCCAACTAGGCTGGCCAAAAAGGCCTTTGCCCCTTTTAGCAAGTCCCTGTCAGGCTCATCCCTGGATTCTGGGCATTAGAGTAGATTCCATGGAAGACCCTGACGTGAGTTTGGTTCTTGGGCTGTTTTTTCTGTTTTCCTGGCTGGACCTCTTAGCCCTTGGTTGGGTGCCAGCCCGCCTTTTGGGTCTGGGAATGCTGTTCCTCAAGCAGTTCAAGGTCACAGCACCTGGAGCTGCTTGCCCGCCTACAGGCCTCCCTACATACCATTCTCAAGCTGTAAGGGTTTATCTGGAGACTGTACTAGGATGTGCTTAGATCTGGCTTTGCCTATATCACTGAACCACGTTTCCTTGCTTAATAAAGATATCTTATTGAGTTAATGCGAGCGTGTGTGTCTGGTACATCACAGTAAGCCAGATCTCACTAATCCTACTGGACTTTTGATTCCTACCCGAAATGTCTGAGGATATGGAGATTGGAACCCAGATGGAGAAAGACCTGGGCACAGGCGATGACCAGGGAGCTGGCTTGCCGGGGGATGGTGCAGGTGTGCTGGTGGAAGAGCAGAACAGAGCCCGATGGAGGGACGATCCCTCGCCCCGACCTCATGGAGCTGGGACCCAGGCAAGCCTTGGTGAGGGGCAGCCTACCCTTCTCTGAGACTCCAATGCATGGAGCAGGAATGGCCATGGAAGCCAGCTGGCTCTGGCCAGAGGACCGAGGCTGGGAGGAACGCAGGTCCCAGATGGTGGGACAGACCCCTAACCAAGGGGTACTGAGAGCCTGGGATGAGATCCCTGTGCTCAGAGCTGGAGGATGAGGTGCAGCAGCTAAAGCAGCAAACGGACGTCATGCAGACAAAGCTCCTGGAGATTCTGCAGAGACTGCCTCAGCAACCTGCCACCCCAGGGGGAGGCCAACCCTCAGTTGCCAGCTCCAGCTCCAGGGGGAGGGCCCCCCGTCATGCCCACTGGGGCCCCTGTCCCACAGGCTCCTGGCCCAGTACCACCTGTGGGGAGCTGGCCCAGTCGAGCCATGGGAGAGACCTCATGGGCTCAAGCATCGATATCTGAAAGCCACCTTTGATGGGGACGCCACAAAGCTGCCATACTTCGTAACCCAGGTGATGGAGTTCATGTCCCAATGCAAGGAATAGTTCCAGACAGAGGCTGAGAAGGTCCAGTATGTCTCCAACAAGCTGGAGGGAGAGGCGGCACAATGGCTGGTGGGGCTCTACGACAGGGGGGCTCCAGAGTTGGGGAGTTTTCACGCCTTCATGATGGTCCTACGAGCTCAATTTGAAGTTCCCCTGAGGGTGAGGCGTGCCCGTACAGAACTCCAGTGACTGCGCCAAGGCTTGAGACCAATGGCCGAATATGCCTCCGAATTTTGCCGCCTGGCCAGCCAGATTCCCAACTGGACCGAAACCACTAAGGTGAAGTATTTTCAGGATAGTCTTAATGCAGACATCCTAGAGTGGGCATTGGTCCAAGGGAACCCAGAAACCCTCCTGGGATGGGTATGGCTGGCTGGGGAGGTGGAAACCCTGAGACAGAGCGTTAAACTAGTACAGCAATGCCAGGGGCTTGGCAGAAAGCCCAGTGGTCCTCAGGAAAGAAAACTAAGATGGCCCGATCAGCTAGAGGCACAGTGGGGGAGTCAGAGAGGGAGCGAATGATGTGAAAAGCCTTGTGCCTGCACTGCGGGAAGGGGGGACACTGCATAACCGAATACCCAGAGAAACAACCCCCAGACAACCCTGCGGAAGAGAGGCCCAAGAAGGCAGATGGGAAGCCAACGGCACCCAAGACGCCATTCAAGCCAAGGGCCAAGGCAGCAGTGCATGCCTTGATTCCAGGCCACGTGGCGGGTGAATCTTCAGAGGAACCGGATGACAGTGGGTCCTCTTCAGATGCTGAGCTGGCAGGAAAAAGATCCAGCCCGCCCTACTAAGCGCCCGAGGGCAGGCTAATCCAGAAAGGTGCCCAAGTGCAGTGATGGGCCTTTTCCCCCTAAAAGCCAAGATAGGGGTTGCAAATAATGGGGTCCCCCGAAAATGTTTATGGTAGATTCCAGGTCTACCCAGGTGTTAATTCACCCCTCCCTGGTCAGTGAAATTTCAGTTAGCACCATCAAGCTGGACATGCTAGTGTGGCTGTCCCAGATGGATGGAGGGATTATGAAGAGGGGGCGCAAGGCAAATGACTGGCCCAATACAGATGAAGATGGGAAATCATCAGAAGGAGCTCCAATATGTGATAGCACTAGGCTTAGTTCCAGCTGCAGTAGTGGGCTTAAACTAGTTGAAGTTTCACAACCCCACCACAGACTGGGTAAAATCACACAAGGGGTCGGTAACTGCTTTCAATTGCCAGCTAGGGGCATTTGAATTTTGTGTAATGCCATTTGGGCTCAGTGGAGCCCCCGAAATTTTCCAAAACTTGATTAATGATGTACTTAGAGAGTTTTTGTACAAAGGGGTACTGGTGTATTTGGATGATGTACTTATTTACTCTGAGACTATACGTCCCATGTAAAGCTGGTGAAAAATGTGCTTAGTAAACTGGGGGAGAATCACTTGTACGCCAAAATGTCAAAATGCGAATTCCACCAGAGCCGATTAGATTACTTGGGGTACCACATCTCTAGCAAGGGGGTTGAAATGGACCCTGAGAAGGTCAAGGGGGTCCTCGCATGGGAGACCCCCATAACCAGGAAGCAGCTTCAGAGCTTCCTAGGGTTTGCTAATTTTTACAGGTCCTTCATCCCTGACGTTGCTGAGGTTGCCTTACCTTTGACTGACCTGTTGAAAACCAAGGGGGTGGAGAAGCGAACTGGGAAGGGGAAGGCAGAGAAAGATTGTGTGGAGTGTTCCTGAAACTCCCAAAAGATTGTGTGGAGTGACTAATGCCAAAGGCCGTTTGACAAGCTGAAGAAGCTTTTCACCTCTGAACCCATTCTGAAACACCCCAACCCCAGACAACCTTTTGTGGTTCAAGTAGACTCCTCCAATGTGGTGATGGGGGATGTTGTTACAGCAGGATGAAGGGAGGAGATTAGATCCTGTGCATATCTGTCAAAGAAGTTCAATGAAACGGAACGAAATTGGCCAGTGTAGTAGAAAGAGGTGGGGGCAATCAAATTGGCCTTCGAAACTTAGCACCATCTGCTGGAAGGATCTTCCCAACCTTTTGAAGTTTGGACAGATCCCAAGAACTTGGAGGCTTTGAAAACTACATGGCGTTTGAACCCTAAACAGATTAGGTGGGCCAGTTTCTTTTACCAGTTCAACTTCACCCTGAAGTTTCTCCCGGGAAAAAAGAATTTCGTAGTGGATGCTTTGTCCAGGCTTCCCCAGCATGATGGTCAACAAAAGGAGGTGATAGACACAGTTTTCTCCCCCTCCCATCTGGGATTGGCAGTTCTCACATGCAGCCAAGCCAAGCGTCAGAAGGTCACTGCTTGACCCCCCTTTGGGCTTGGACCAAGGCTTTGCAGGAGAGCCTGACGGGCTACCCGCAAAGCCTGCGACTCCCCCATGACATCGGCCCTATCATCCCTGGAGCCTTCTCCTCCAGTCTCGGAGGACATTGTGGGGGGGGAGCTCATATGGCAACCGATCTCTCTCCCAGGATCCATGGTTTCTTTCTCACCAAGGGGAGGTAGTTCTGTGGGGAGGTTTGGCTTGGATGGGGAAACGCATGTATGTCCCAGAGGCTACGAGACCTGCCATCCTTAAACAGTACCATGATGTGAAGAGTGCAAGTCACTTTGGATATGTGAAAACGTTACACTTAACACAACGGCAATTCTGGTGGCCCAAAATGTGGAAGGAGGTGGAGGAGTATGTGAAAGGGTGTCATATCTGTGCGGTGGCAAAAAGAGCCGGGGGAAAACCAAAAGGCTTGCTGCAACCATTACCAAACCCCACTAAATCCTGGGAGGTTATTAGTATGGACTTCATTGTTGAGTTGCCAGAAAGTAAGAGAAAGACTGTTATTTGGGTGGTGACTGACTTGTTTTCCAAGCAAGCGCACTTTGTAGCCTGCAAGAAACTCCCGACTGCCTCCCAGCTTGCTAAACTATTTGTACAACATAGCTACAGGTTACATGGGGTTCCTGCCAAGTTCATTTCAGATAGGGGAGCTCAATTCACCTCCCAGTTCTGGAAGGCATTCACAAGACTGTTGGGGATTGAGCTGGGGTTGAGCAGCTCCCATCATCCACAGAGTGATGGCCAAAATGAACATGTGAACCAGCTTTTGGAACAGTATTTATGGTGTTATGTCAACTTCTAGCAATCTGATTGGGTTGACCTCTTGCCATTCGCAGAGGGAGCATACAATATCGCCATACATCAAAGCACGGGCTTGTTCCATTTAAAATTGTTTCAGGCCAGGACTTTGACCCTCTGCCTTTGGGGGAGGGGACTTCCAAAGACCTGGTTCTGGTGACCCAATGGAGTACGCACATCAGGGACGCATGGCCGAAGGTTATGTCGGCCTTGGACTTTGTGAAGACCCGCTACAAAGAATATGCTGATAAAAAGCATGACCCTACCCCATGGTACATGGTGGGAGACTTGGTATTTTTGTCCACCAAATTCCTAAAGAGTCCACAACCCTCGAAGAAGCTGGGGCCTAAGTATATTGGACCTTTCCCTATTGTCAGGGAAATCAACCCTGTGGCTTTTGAACTATCCTTGCCCAAGATGTATCGTAACGTCCACCCTGTTTTTCATTCTAGTTTGCTCAAGCCTGCACGCCCTTCGGATCAACACCATCAAGATACTGAGTCAATGCCCTGCCCTGTCATGGTGGTCAAAGATCTACACTTTGAAATTTCTGATGTGCTGGACTCTCGGGTGCACAGGTTTTTTTTCCCCCAGTATCCAGTCAAATGGAAGCACTTGCCTTTAGGCCATGCTGAATGGGTAAATGTTGAACACATCAACGCTCCACACTTATTACAGAAGTTCCATGCTCACTTCCCTAATAAAACCGGCTGACAGGGGAGGGGTTACTCTTTGGTGGGGCGGTATGTCAGGCTCATCCCTGGATTCTGGGCATTAGAGTAGACTCCATGGAAGACCCTGACATGAGTTTGGTTCTTGGCCTGTTTTTTCTGTTTTCCTGGCTGGGCCTCTTAGCCTTGGTCGGGTGCCAGCCTGCCTTTTGGGTCTGGAAACGCTGTTCCTCAAGCAGCTCAAGGTCATAGCACCTGGAGCTGCTTGCCCGCCTACAGGCCTCCCTACATACCATTCTCACAGTGTAAGGATTTATCTGGAGACTATACTAGGATGTGCTTAGATCTGGCTTTGCCTATGTCACTGAACCACGTTTCCTTGCTGAATAAAGATATCTTATTGAGTTAAAGCAAGCGTGTGTGTCTGGTACATCACAGTCCCCCAGGAACATCACCCTCTTCAGATAAATGCACACAATCTGCTTTATACCACTCAGGATGCTGAAATACTATATTGGGATGTGGGAGGAGTGGCCCAACCCCCTGTTTAGGGCATTATGGATTTCCCTATTTGCCCTTCTATGGGCTGTATGAATGCATCGGGGATCACCCTCACCCCACCAGACTTGGCAAATCAAAATGGCCAACCACAACAATATTATTGCAAGCCATCTATTCTGTATGAAAGTCATGCAGAGGACAGGGCCTTACCCTGAGGAGAAGGCCAATTGCACTCCCCAAACAATAATGGCAATAAACCATGCTACCAAAGGCCTATTTTCCTGAGCTACTCCACTGTGGCCTGGTTGCTCAGCCCAAGCTGAGCATCAAAATAGCCATTTCAGGTCTGGCACACCACCAGGTAAACCACAAGGACCAACCACCTCTCTCGATAAAATCTGGACGTCTAGAACCTGGGAAACACACCAAGATTAGAAAAAAGAACCATACAATTCATGAACTGAGAGGTCACACACATCTCTTGTAAGCATGAGATCTCAAATGCCCAATATACTGGATTGCTCCCACATCCAGACTCATGACAAAAGCCATAGAAGCTGCCCCAGTCCTAAATGATTGGGTCCCAAATTTAACCCCTTGAAGACCCAAGCACTGTGTGGCCTTGGAGGTAACAGACCAAAAGTGGGATTTAGTAAGGGGCTAAAGGTCAGTGTGACGAAATAAAGGAACCCGCCTAGGTGCCCTAATACTCACATAATTCTGTAATGTGAAGTCCAAGGCTTTCATGGCCAGCATCCATAGATTTTCCTCAGTTTTCTTCTGGGCTGTGAGGCCTTGTTCTGGAATAGTTTCTTTCTGACGTTTCACCTGCATCTGTGGCTGGCATCTTCAGATAATGGTTGGGTAGGAGCGTGTCTGGGGTTTATATGCTGTGAACTGTTTATATGCTGTGAACGGTTCACAGTATATAAACCCCAGACACACTCCTACCCAACCATTCTCTGAAGATGCCAGCCGCAGATGCAGGCGAAACGTCAGAAAGAAACTATTCCAGAACACGGCCTCACAGCCTGGAAAAAAATTGAGGAAAATCTCTAATTCTGTAATGCATGACTCAGGCATAAGGCCATATCATGACAAGGTCCCAATGTTACCTTCATCCCTGGCCCCCTCTGATCTATCTTAGAGATATGGATCAAAAATACATCTTGTTGCCCAGAAAGAGTTAAATCTCCTGGCTGCAACACCCTACCTGATACATCCCCTCTAGATAATACAACCAGCTCACTAACCCTCAAGGCACCAAAAAAAAAAAAGCAGTCAAAGGCACTGAGTGAAACAAACTGTTCTTGTAATTAGAAGATCAAATTGACAATCAAATATTCTCCAACCCCTTAAGGACATCAGGCAATAACTCCTATCAGACACCTGCCCTGCTCCCAAGACCATCCCTTGTGAATTCTGAAGCCAGTCATGTTATCCTGATACTCTTGTGCCTTGGCAGCAAAGGCCAGTGCTGACAACTTAGCCTGAATGGACTGCGGAGCTAAACCTTTACCCTCAGGTGTACACAGACTTGCAAAATATGGGAAACAGGGATTGGCCAAATAGCTTGAAGCCCCTCACCTGACCTAAAACACTCGACCTCCAACCTGGCCTTCCTATAAATTCTCTTAGTACTGGTAGCTACAGAGAAGCTAATCACCCTGGCAGCCTCATCCCTCCAAGCTGCCACAGGTTTGCTGCCATGAGATCCAGACAGGCCTCAGCCTCCAGAGCCAGTTGTCTGAAGTGCTCCATCTATTGGCAAGAAAGAGCATCAGCAATCCCATTGTCCAATCCAGCCAAATGGAGCGCCATAAAAAGTATATTATAATGAAGATACTGCAGTGTAAAGGCCCTGACCAAATACATGATAGGTGGGGACATAGAAGACAGGGCATTAATAACCTGCACCATGGCCATATGATCACAGCACAAATGAAGAGAGGAGTTAGTCAACTCCCCTACCCAGATCTGAACAGCCACCACAATTGGGAAAAACTGCAGGAATGTTAAATCTGACAACAAACCTGCTTCTGCCCACTCCTCAAGCTACACCTGGACACATCAATGCCATGAATATACATCTGAAATCCAATAGAACCTGCTGCATCTGAAGATACCTTCAAAGTATCCTGGACTCTAAGCTTATCCCTCCAAAAATAAATCCCATTGAAGGAGTCAAAATTTTCTTGCCAAACCCCCAAGTCTTCCCTGATCCCTTGCATAATTCTAATCTTATGATGAGGCTTAAGAATTCTATATATAGCACCACAGTGTCATCTTAAGAAAGCCCTGCCAGACGCCAGAACCCTATACACAAAGTTTAAATTACCAATGAGCTCCTGAAATTCTTTAAGCATAGCCTTTCTATGCCCCATAAATTCAGAAACTTCTTCTCCCAAACTCCTAGGTTTCTTCTCTGGTAGTCTACTGTGGTATAAATCTCAGTACCAAGAAAATCAAACAATGACTCAGTCAGTCGGTCTTCTCATGGGCTAGGAGCACACCCAACTCAGATGTCAAGGAGTAAAACTCCCCCATAAAAACAAAACAAAACACTGTCCTATGAACAAAAACGTCATCCAGATAACGAGTAAACCGCCTTCTGTCCAGACCTATGTTAAAGAGCCCATTCAGGAAAACTACGGAACTTTTCAAAAATGGTACATGCCACCGAACAACCCATAGGAGGAGCCCAGTCCTTGTAAAACAGGCCATCAAAGTCCCTAGGATGAACTGGCAATAGACAAAATGCAGACTTAGTTTCACATTTTGCCAACTCAACCCCAGTTCCACTCCTGCACATCTCCTGAACTGTTGCATCAAATGAAAATAAAGAACACTACAGAGCTCTACAGGAATGGCATCATTAATGTATGTGCTTCCTCTTGGGATAAGACCAATGATGAATAGGCCTGTATTCACCCAGTGCCTTTTTGGGAACAACCGCCAGGAGTCACACCCTCAAATTCAGCCCATTTCAGATCTATTAACTCCCTTCTGACACTTCCTTGCAGATCTTGTCTCTAACATTTTCTAAACCCAACACAGAATGTAAATTATTGGATTGGAAATGACATCAGGGTCCTTGAAATGGGATCCGGAAACCCTCCCTAAACTCAGAGGAAGCATCTGTTCCCTGAACAGGTACTATACCCACTACTGTTGGGCTGCTGCATACTCCCTAAAGGCTCATTTTAAAAAAATGTGGAGGATAGGTTTCTTGGGGATAACACAGTCAAGGAGCCATGCTGGATTGCCCTAGACTCAGACTGGGTTTCTTTGGGAAGCCTGCTGCCCACCATGCCCCATCTACCAGCACCTACAGATGTTTGTCCACATGGTGTGCTCCAAACCCCCCATGGCCAGTTATAAGAACCTGCATAGATGATGTTAGTGTCAGCAGGCTCACCTGAAATAGGCTCCACCAATGCAGACTCCCCAGCAGACTCCCCAACAGCACCCTTGACACCAGCCACTGTAGCCACTGGATCATCCTCTACTTCCCCAGGCAAAGCACTGCCAGCACTCCAGCTCCATGTTTCCAAGGTATCTAAACAAGCCAAAAGTTTAGCAAGACTCATCTTATACTCAGATCTGGTTTTCAGTTTAGCTGGGTCTACAGACTGCTTAGAGGGAATCCAGGCCTTCTCAAGAGCTTCAAGTCTGGCCAGGATAGCAAACAATCTACCCCCATCCCATTAGATTCCTTTCAACATTAGAGGAATTAGACAACACTGGAAGGGGATGCTTGGCTGGTTGCCATTTAGCCAGACCTTTCCCCATAGGCCCTCCACCACCTTTTTTGGAAACCGTTATCAATGATTGGTACTAGCCAAATATTCAAATAACCAAGAATCTAGGGCATTAATATGGCCTACCTAACCTTCAATAGGCACACTCAGATTGTCACAGAGGCCAGACCTGACCAGCAGTCTTTCAAGGGTTACAGGCCTATCTTTATCTAACTGGGCCTTGAGCCCTGAAATGGGTTGAACCAGGCCTGCCAAGGAAGCCTAGAATGTTTTACATGGCCTAGCAGGGCCCATCAGGAGCCTAGCAAGACAGTGGAGCCTACAAGACCTAAAGGACACTAGGCCTATGAAGAGTCCACTTGCCCTCACAGAGGACTCACAGGCCTACCTGGGCATCCTTGATTTGTGAAAGACCTGGGCCTAGCAAGACTACCAGGCCCACAGAGGTGGCTTACCAAATTAAGAAAGGGCATACCAGACTGTGCAAGGCCTAGTGGGGCCTATTTGGCCCACCAGTGGCCTAGCAGGACTACCAGGCCAGCAAAAGGGGCCTCATGAGTTATTAAATAGCCTACTGGACTGCACAGGGGTTCACCAGGTATCTGAAGAGCATACCTAGTTGCTGTGGCCCAGCGAGGCCAAAGGACCTAGAAGTTGCTGTGACCTAATGGGGTCTATTAGGCCTCCAAAGGGTCTACTCAGCTGTCACAGCCTCACACATCCTGCTACACCTGTGAAGGGGCCTGTGAGTTATGAAGAGGCCTGATCTGAGGCCTACTAGGCCCTAAAGGGCTTGCACAGGCCTATTAGGCCCTAAAGGACCTGCACAGGCCTACCAGGCAGATAAAAAAAAGGAAGAGAGTTCTAGCAGGGCCTAACCACCTGCCTCAGATGCTGGAGAAGGAATTAAAGCCACCTAGAACAATGAGGTCTAGACCAACCTCAGAAGCCCTTCAATACCTAATAATGGAGCTCAACAATCAGATGGGGGAGGGGAAAGAAATGAAGTTGTAGCTTGGCTTAACTCAAATGCAACAACAGTTCCTGACATCCTGAGACTTCTCCAAGCACTAATGAGCAGGATCCCACCATTAAACCACTTGTCCATGCAGTCCAGTGACCAGCTGCCCAACCCAATCCTCTCCCTGCTAGCTCCCTCCAAAAAATGCCAATGTTGCTGTCTTCTCTGCTGCTCTGCTCTGTCCTCCATCCTCTGCTCAGTCATGAAACATCAAGTAAGAGGAAATGAAGAGGGGTGGATGGAGCTAATAAACACTTTAGCTCTGCCGTCAAATGCCTGGCATCATGTTACATTTCACCTTACATCACCAACACTTGCCTCTTCCCCATCAGAGGCCAGCAAAAGCAGGTTCTCCTCTGCAGCAGCTTATGCCACATGGGTCCAGATCTATATTTGCACCTGAATATGAAGACATTTGCAAAGTTTTACATTGTTTTTATTGAATACATGTTTATTTGACAGGTCAACATTTCAGCATGCAAGAATATTTGCTCAAACATCAGGATTTAAAAGCAAATCAATTCTCCATCTGCAGAGTGGAATGGTTCATTCCAAAAAGTCTGTGTGACATTCTACGTCTCTGTATTTTTAACTACTTCTGAGAAAGGGACTTTTGTTTCTTCCATCTAGTTCTCCTCATCAATATGAGAGTGCTTAAACATGGGTTTCCTGCTAAAATTATTATCTACCTACTGCAGTCTGATTCTAACAACATTAATTAGAATGCTTAAGGCCAAAGGAAAGGTGACTGAACTGCCAAAAAGAACAATTAGAGTATATGCAGAGCATAATATTCAATATGTCTTCCTGGACAAGATATCTAAGGATGAAAATAATATTCAGAGGTTGCCAAAGGGTTTAAGAAAATCTGCAAAATTTGCTATTCCTGCCCAGTCAATCCCTTATTAAGCAAGAAGTGTGTTTATAATTATTAATTTTATTAATTTTTTATTATTTATTTATTTAATACTTCTTTGATCCCATCATTTTGTGCCACCTGTTGTTTGCCTCATCTCTCTGGCTTTTCTTCGCAAACAAAGATTCAGGAAGGACTCATCCCGCACTTTCTGCAAGCGCGCTGATGATAAATGGCAAAATCAAGGTTTGCTGTTAGGATTTTTTTTTTTCTGGAATGTTTGCAAGCCATGGATGTTTGAATCTGTGGATACAGAATCTATGGAAACAGAGGGCAGACTGTACTTGAGTTCACTGGAGGAAATGTAGGATAAAAATTTAACAAATGAACAAATCAGTGAATAATACCATTACTACAGTGGACTTCAACAACAACAAAAGAGAAAGAATATAGGAGACACCATAATAAGCACAAAACTAATGAAGATATTTCATTTACTAATTTCTGTATTTCAGTCATTTATTAGTCATTTTTACAGCATACAACAAACATATTATTAAATGATATTAAATACAAATAATTTTCAAAAACATACAACTTATATAAAGTGTTGCTGTTGTGTGCCTTCAACTTGTTTCTGACTTATGATTACTCTAAGGACTTTATCAGACCAGGCAAATATGGTGTCATAATGATGCCTAATGAAGTCATCCTTTTGTGATCATATATTGTAAAAAACCTGCTCCTTTTATTGATGGGCCAAGCCATCAATTGATCTCCCATGATACTTTTTTGCTGGCATTGTCGGCGTTTGAAACTTCGCACCATTGTGCTCAGTGAATACAGCATCAATTTCAGAACACTTCTGGGTGAGATCGTGACAGCCCGGTAGGGGATGCTCTTTTTATGACCCCCTCCACCAGTGTACTTGGGCCTTTAAAGTGTGTTTCTGTGCTTTTCTGAATGTTTTATGTGCTTATTTTGCTTTTATTTTTGAATTTGCTGCACTAATGTCTTCTTGCCAAAATCGGTGAGATCTGAAACCCGGAAATAAATGGAGCTACATTCGTGCTTTGTTACTGCCAGGTGTGCCTCATTGATTCTGGCAAAGGTAGGTCTTGTGGGGGGGTTCTTTTGCTGGCATAAAAATGTTTTAAAATATGCTGCCAAAAGAACATTAATTGGGGGGGGTTCTGATAAAGTCCCAAGATTAACCTATCATAGGCTTTTCTTGGCAAGATTTGTTCAGGGGGTGGGTTGCCTTTCTCTTCCTCTGAGGCTGAGAGAATGTGATTTGCCCAAGGTCACCCAGTGGGTTTCCGTGGCCAAGCAGGAAATATAATTTAAAAATACTAATCAGCAGCAAATACCTTAACATGATTCAGCTAAAAGTCAGGGAAATAAGGTGCATTTTTGAAATTGTTTTAAAGGCAGCCAGTGGTGTGTCTATTCCACAGGATGAGGGCCACCACTTTGAGCTTAGTACGGCAGTGTAACCGGAGGACATTTCAAAAATACTAACAAAAGATCATCTATGAAAGACAATGAGGAACACTTTGAATGTTTACTACATTTCCAGAAACTTTGGGATAATAATGAACAAAGCTAGCTAATTGGATGGAACCACAATAGTAAAGTTTAAAGCTGGGAATTAATGAAGGAAAAAAAGAGCATTACAAATAAGTTAGCTCAGACACTACTAAGAGAAATCTACCATCTGTGTTAGTTTGCACTTTCTGATGAAAGCAATTTTAGTTGACTGCAATAGGAAATTAAGAATGTGACTAGGCATCATGTTATACTGTTATAGGACGGGATAGTTAAATTTATACAGTTTTGTGCCTTTCAGTTAATTTATTTTTTAGAGAGATATATGATCTCAGTGGTTCAAATCATTATTTGAAATAGGATTGGAAAGCAGAGCCTTAACATTTAATAGCAACTCTGCCTTCTAGCTCTTTTAGCAAATCTCAAGGAAATTAATGGTATGAATTAAGTGTGAGGCTATCACTTTATAACTATAAATTAATTCATTCTTATAAAGGAAGAAAGCCAAATCCACAGAGAGAAGGAAATGGTGTGTCTTCACTACACTTTAAACCAGATCTGATGTATGTAATCTTAAAGTTTATGGTTATTACTATATAATTAGAAACCAAATAAAATTTACATCTCACACAGAGGTAGAATTTGATGTCCAATGAAAGGAGTTTTAATTCTGGAAAATGTGTGAGATTCAGCAGAAGAAACAATTGGTATTGCTGACCATTCTGGGTCCCCTGACCAATTTTTTAAAACTCTCTGTGAACTGATGAAGACCTACAGTGTGTCCTTCCAGAACGTAAACCTTAAAAGGAAAAGATATGTCTCTGCTCATCTAAAAAGGTAGACTGCCCAGTGTTAGAGCATAAGTCAAAGGTGGGCAAGTTCCAGGGGTTGCAAAGCCATGAAATTTCTCCACAAGCATGGAGAATTCAATTTCAAAATATTGGAGTTGGGGGAGAGACCTAAGGGCCAGAAAAAAAATGGACTTGACACACTAAACCATTCTTTCTCCATCCTTAGTATAAATATTCTTTGCTGCTTTTGGCATGAAATATGTCAAGCAAGGCTCATCACACCAATCTAAGAGAACTAAGGCTGTTTCCCATCCCTATATGTGAGATACTATGGAGCATTTTAGAAATTTATCTAAAGATAGCCAACTGTGCAATGAGTAAGAAGAAATCCATGACTTTGGGAACTGATAGAATTATGATGTAATGTATTTGCCATTACTTTCAGTGAGGTTCAAATCAGTTTACAATGTAAATAAGATACCATTGTTGTCCTTCTGAAGTGAAAGTCAATGGAAAGCTGTTTCTTTAATGACTGGGGATTTGGGCATAATTAAAGCTCTTTTAGGAGGGAGTTACAAAATGTGAAAACACAACCATAAAGGTCTTGCTTTATAGGCCACCCATTTTCACTAAATGAGATACCTGTCTTGTGGGAGGCAGAAAGCAATGACAAGGAGCTGAAAGTAGAGACAGGGAAGGATTTTGAGTCTTTGCTTTTGATTAGAACTTACCAATATGTGCACAAATTTGAATGTCGATGAAAGCAAAACTGAAATATTTGTCCATCCCTTGTGAGAAGAAAGAGCTAAGTGTGTTATGAAGTCTTCCTTGCAGCCTATGTACTGTCCCAAACTACCCAGTAGCCCTGAGGTACAGTGGAGACAGTTGTCTTATTTACAACATTAGGTACATGAAAAAGCCTGTAGGATTAACAAAATGTTGCAAGTGTGGTCCCAGAGAAAGAACAATACAAGTTTTCCCTGACTCAGCCCCCATCCAACCTCTGTAGTCCCACTTTTTCTAAATATAGCATTAGCACATATGCTCCAAGCTTATCATAGTGTCACATCCTTCCACCACCATGGATAAGTATGTTGTGGAGCCATACTCTGTTCATGTTTACTCTAACACATGTCCACTGTGTCCTGTAGCAGTCATTCTGAAGAAAACTGTGTGCCTTGTGTTGCAACAACCAAGAAGCTCTATCAACCAACAGACACTGCTTCTAAGGGAAAAAAGAAGAGACTCATTTAACTGAGGCCATGCATCTAACTTCAAAATACTCAAGACAAGGAATGTGGAATTAGTGCTTCCACAAAAGGACTTCCTTCCTTTTGGAAATGAAACTCTATTTGAAACTATTCACAAGAAATCTTCACTACTTTTTGCTGCTGCATTTTTCTCCTCATTAATTCCTAGGTTTGGGCTCTTTTATTTCTTTGCACAGTATTCCACTATTTTGCTCCTTGCAAACAGACTAGACTCCCCATCTTCAATGGCAACATTAACCCAGGGCAGGGTCAATTTGCATCTCAGTGATGGTGTGATACTTCACTCATTCACTAACAATAACAGAGAGTAATAGGGTCCTTTCTCACAAAACAATGGAGCTGTGCTTTTTAAAGTCTATTTTGGTTTCCACTAAATGCTCACTTTTTAAAAAAATGAAAGCTTAGAATCTTGGCCAGTTATTGATCTGAACTGGTACCAGGTATATTGCCTAGAATATGGATCAATTAGGCAACATGAGAAATTGGCAACCCCAGCACTGGCCTGAGCCCTATTGGTAGTACCAATTAGAGTAGACCCATTGAATCAATGGCATGTATATAAGTGTTGATACACTATTCAACAACTAATTCCATGTATCTATTCTACTTGGGTCTGCCAATAGGATTCAGGGCATTGTGCAATAGGGTGTCATCCACTATTCAGTGAGATTTAAGATGACCCATGATTATTTCTTATTTTTGTTGCAGTAGGCTAACATGACAGCCTGTTTGGAAATTGTTCTCAGCCTCTAGAATTTTCTGGCTTCAAGGACAAGCCTTTCACTAAGATCTCTCCCCCAGTGGCTGCCCCAGGAGATGCATGGTATATACTTGTTTTAGCATTTCAGATACAATGCTTCCTGTTTTAATGTACTATACAGATGTAGAATTTCTTTTGTGGCAAAAATACATCTGCAGTGAATCAAACCGATAGCTGCTGGAAATCTTATTAGGAATTTAATGAGGATCCTGGTCACATATCATTGGCAAAGGAGGCTTAGAGTGGGGAGAGGAAATCAGAACAAAACATCTGTAGTAAAACTTAAGGTTTACCAGTCCCTTGAGCCAAACACCACTTAGCATATTTTTATTTAGCTTCTAGTAAAATGAGGAGCTTTTCAGTATACAACTGCAATGACAGCCAGTTAATTTTTTGACATCCTTGGATATAGATATTTTAAATCTTGTTATCAGTAGTACTAAAAATATGCCTTCAATATACATAGTATCTATTCCTGTCACTATCCTTTTCCAATTAAAAAAACATGTTTATACTAGAGATTTTAATCCATAATGAATTTACTCCACAGTAGTGCTATTATATTCCACTACAAACAGTTACATTGTGAGTCATCCCACAGACAAAAGCCACATTGCTTCTCAAAAGCCATGGTTGGAATGCAAAATGACTAATATCTTTCTATAGAAGAGTTAGTCCAGGACTAAAACAATCACAGTCAACTCTTTCTGTTTCTCCCAAAGGGTGGGAGGGAGTGTAACAACTGCCCCTGTGTTACATGACAAAAGCCTTTGCAACAGAGGAAGACTTGCTAGAGAGATTTAGATATAACATGGGGTCTACCACTGAAGGAATGAAAGGAACTTGCCTACCATGGAAAGAACGAAAGTAACAAACCTTTGAGACAGGCCAGGAGTGGAAGTGTGTGACCTTCCAGATGTGCTGGATTCCAACTGCCATTATTGCTCAGTCACCCTGGGCCAAACATCAGAATAAAACCCAGTCATATCTGGCCAATCCCCATAGTCTTCTAAAGTAATACCATGTGACACAAATGGTGTGAAGTGCAGTATAAACAAGTTTGGGACTGCCTTGAACAGCAGTGTAGGCTGGCATCCTGTTCAGTAGTTCTGAGATTGTAAGCCTCTGTGACAATACCTCTCTAGGCATTTTCCAGCATGGCTATATGGTATGTGTCCAACAGATAACTGAAACCATGGGTATTAGTTCCATGGATATGGGGGGGGGTGTACTTGCCTTAAGAAAGTCTAGGGCAGAATGAAAGTTATCAGAGAAACCTACTCTTTGTAATTTATCTCTTAGACCACTGGCAGATGCAATTGTCTTCCTGAGGAAGATGCATATAACCTGATTCAAGTCTTGCATAAAAATGTTTTAGCCAATGCCAAGCAGTACATTCCACTGATAAAACACCACCCTCACATTGTAAAACTGCTGATAACAGGCAGTTCAGCACACAGAAGAATTGTGATCTACATACACAAAGGATGAAAATATTTTTCATCAGGACCAGAGAGAAGTCCACAATCTAAACTGGAATGTCAAACAGAAATTGTGGCAACACCTTCAACTGGAATATCTAGTATGCAGCAGCAATGAACTGTCCTCCTTTAGTGTAAAAGAAACACACCATGACTGGAATTCAGTATGGGACTGAAACCTACATAAGTGGACTTAAGTTTGTGGGAAATAGAATTTAGCACTTTTGTCCATGTTCAGCCAGGGGCTGCCATACTGTGACTACATAGGGGAGTCAGCAAAGTAACAATTGCACATCAGTCCTGATGTGTGATGGGCACCAATGTGCACCAGGCACTTGTGGTGTACATCCAGACACTGGCTAGGAGGCAGGGATATGCATCAGTAGAGCCCAATGCACACTGGGACTAATGCAGTGCCCTGATAGACATCTTTGCAATTCAGTAGGAGGGTCCTGTAGCACCTCTAGTATGTATGCGTAAATGTATGCAACATAGATCATGATATGGAATAATGGCCTATAGCTTTAGCACTGTTAGATGCTGCTAGGATAGCAAAAGTCTGATGAATTACCCAAGAATCAGAAGGTTGAAAAACAGCAACTAAATACTTACACTGTTTTATTTGCTCTATGTTCTCTTCATCTATGACACATTTAGTCAAAGAGGGGGTCTTGGTAAAAATCATAGTCTTGGTCATGATAACTAATAGTTGCAAAGTTTTTTTATAGTAACCTATAAATGCTCTCAACATTCATTTTAGGTTGGCTATGTCATCTCATGGCCAGTATAGAAATCAAACTAAATAATTGGTGTCCTAGTTCAGGTTTTGGCTTGCTCACCCCAACATTGCTAGGGAGGAAGTAATTAACTCAGAGCTCGCACAGATAACAGCAATGAAAGCAGGGGCAGAAAATCAAACAAAAGTCTCTGAGAGCAATCTTGCCTGTAAAGGTCCATTTGCAAGTGAGACACACAGGTGAGAAGTCAAGCCAGTCCAAAGTTCTGAGATTCAAACAGGGTTGTCAGCCAGTTCACAGGTCAGGGTTTCAGGAATCTAGAGCAGAACTGTAGGAATGCCAAGCCAGAGCAGGAAATCCAACCGTTGTTCCCAGCAGGAAACACTGGTCAAAGCTGACTCTTAAATTGGGTACAGCCAGCTGTCCTTGATTAAGAGCACTTCTGCTGTTTGGTAAAGACTCTCATAGACCATCTTTGTTCTGCTGTGTTCTCTGTTCACCAGGTCTACGGGCTGGGGGCCATGCTTCCTCATCGAATGGTTTACCTGTTCTGATGGTGCCTAAGCTGGATCATCTTCAGATGAGTCCTAGCTCTGTGTGTCCTGAGGCTGTCATTCCTTTGGGTTGTTGAAGGATCCTCCTCTCTCTTGGAGTCTGAGTTCTGGGCCATGACCCTCAGAAGCAGTAAGTGGAGAAGCCCCTTTCTCTCTGCAAAAACAAGAAGCATCAGATTGCATCACAGACCATGAACTGCTAATATCCAGAATTAAAGTAAAGCTAAAGAAGAACAATATAATGTCAAAATACAACCTGAAGAACATCCCTGTAGAATTTAAAGAAAATGTAAAAAATAGATTTGCACTATTAAGCCTAATCGACCAGGAGCCAGAAAAACTCTGAACTTTAGCCAGGGACATTGTCAGGGAGGAATGCAAACAGACACTATCTGCAGGCAAAAAGAAAGAGAAGTCTCAATGGATGATAGATTAAACTCTTCAAGCAGTTAAGGACAGATGGGAAGCAAAAGTAAATGGTGACAGAAATAGGATCAGGACCCTGAATGCAACTGTTCAGCAACTTGTGTGCAGGGACAAAGGGAACTACTATACATGCATAGAAATAGAAAATGACAACAAAAAAGAACAAGAGACCTTTCCCACAAAAAATCAAAGGTAAGTTTAAACTGAGAGTGGGGGTGCCATACAACTATCTGGGGAACACATTGCATGACCAAGTAGAAATGAAAAGATAATAGAAGCAATACAATGAAGACAATGATATACAAGAGATGAAAGGATGACATATTCATTCAAGGAAGAACCATTTGAAGATGAGCATCCAATTTTATAAAGTGAAGTGGAAGCTGCACTCAGGGATCTTAGGAGGAAAAAAAACACACACACACCAGGAACAGATGGCATACCAACTGAGCTTGAAGCTACAGAGACAGGATTTACTCCAGTTCTAACTAAACTTTCTCAACAAATATGGAAAACAAAAGAAAGGCCCACAGATTGGAAACACTTAACATACACTCCAATCCCCAAGAAAGAGGACACCAGGGGTTGCAGTAACCATAGGACCATTGAGTTAATTTCCTATGCAACCAAAGTTATGCTCAAAATTCTACACAAAGACTTTACCATATATGGAGTGAGAAATGCCAGATGTCCTAGCTGGATTCAGGAAAGGAAGAGGCACAAGGGACCATATTGCAAACATGATGGAGCACACCAAGAATTTCAGAAGAAAATCAGCCTGTGCTTATAGATTTTAGCAAAGTATCTTACTGTGAAAAGCATGACAAACTTTGTTTCATTCTTTAAAAAATGGGTGTGATACAACATTTGATTGTCCTGATGCATAATCTGTACAAGAGGCTACGGTCAGTAAAGAATATGGAAAAACAGGATGGTTTCCAATTGGCAAGTGGGTCAGATGAAGCTGCATTTTATTACCCTATCTGTTTAATTTTTACACTTAACATATCATGTGTAAAGGGACTTTTACACTAAACATACCATGTGTAAAGGAAGATTAGACTCAGAGGAAGGAGGTGTGAAAATTGGAGGAAGGAACATCAACAATTTAAGACATGTGGATGACACCACACTACTATCAGAAAATAGCAAAGATTCCCGAAGAAAGTCAATTAAGAAAGTGCAAAGGAAGGTTTACAACTGAACTTTAGGAGAACAAAAATAATGATCACAAATAGTTTGCATAACTTTAAAGTAGATGATGAAGAGATTGAAATAGTGGAAGATTTTCCATACGTTGGCCCAGTGATTAATCAGAATAGAGTCTGCAGTCAAGAAATCAGAAGAAGACTAGGACTTCGAAGGGCTGCTAGGAAGGAACTAGACAAGATCCTGAAGTGTAAAAATATATGAGTGAGTACGATGTCCAAGAAATTGTATTTCCATTGTCTATGTATGGTTGTGAAAGCTGGGAAGTGCAGAAAGCTGATGTGATGAAAATCAACTCATTTGAAATGTGATGCTGGAGAAGAATTCTGCAGATATCGTGGACTGCCCAAAAAAAAAACACAAATAAATGGGTCCTAGAAGAAATCCCTAGAAGCCAAGGTGACTAAACTGAGACTGTTGTACTCTGGCCATATCATGAAAAGACATGACTCACTAGAAAAGCCAATAATGCTAGGTAAGACAGAAGGCAGTAGGAAAAGAAGAAAACCACATTCCAGATGTATAAACAAACAAGGAAGCCATGGCTCTGAGTCTGCAAGATCTGGTAGGGTTGTTGATGACAGGGTGACCTGGAGATCACTCATTCGTAGTGTAGCCATAAATTGAAGTTGACTTGACAGATATGTGCATTAACAACAGCAGATATATGCATTGAAGAGTAAGGATATTGCTCAACTGTGGTAAATAGAATGAACCATCTTAAAATGTAACTTTTTTTCTTTACTCCTTCATTTTTAAAAACATAGCCTAGTTTGGTGGAGAGGTTAACAAAAACATTCAGAAGTATTATTATCATTTTGATGTATACATAACGTTATATCCTCATAATGGGTTTGCTTACCCAATTTATTTCAAAATGAAGAAAACTACTTGAAGGCCAGTGCAGTGATTAAAGTATTGAAGTGGGACATGAATGATTCATATTCAAGTCCCTACTGAGCCATAAATCACTGAGTGACTCTTTTTCAGCCTGACCTACCTCCTACTGTTGTGAGCATAAAGTGGAAAGGAAGAGAGCTGTGTGACCACCTTGAGCTCATTGGAGGAAAGTGGAGATCTAAATGAAACTAACAAGTTGTGAACTACTTTTTGTTGATAAAATACTCTGTTGTGTATTAGAGTAATCATGGGGTGGAAAGAATATTTGGAAATATTCCAAAAATGGTGGAAAAGGAAGTTTCTCAAATGTGCGGAAATCCTGGCAAAGCAAATCCTGAACTGATAAGAATCTTTGCAGTTTGGGACTTATTCTGTGCAAAATTTGCAAATGTTTTCAGGAGTTATCCTGTGTAAAATCTGTACAGTTGTCCCTCTGTATCCATGGATTTGGTATCCATGGATTTAAGTATTCACGGCTTGAAAATATTCTTTAAAAAATAATAATCCAAAAAGCAAACCTTGATTTTGCCATCTTATATAAAGGACACCAATTTGCTATGCCATTGTATATAATGGGACTTTAAGTAGTCATGGATTTTGGTATCCACAGGGAGTCCTGGAACCAAACCCCAGCCAATATGAAGGGACAACTGTATATGGTTTTTTGCTGAGACAATAGAATTTTCCTTCTATTTTTGTTTCAAAAGACATGCAAATGTTGTGCGGAACAAGTTAAAAAGGCTTTCTTGAAGCAAGAAGATTACTTGCTTTGAGTATAAAATTAGCAAAGAATTGCATCCCTAGTGTAATCTATGCATGTAAAGCAAGGATGAGGAACTCCAGTGCATGAACCTAATCTCATCCATCAGGCCAGATACATCTTCATACTTCCTCCATTCTACATCTTGATCTTTACTCCCCCTCACACACCCCGTTTGATTGCTAATTGCCAGAACACAGTTTAAGACTTTTCCATGTACTCTGACTTGTTTGTGTTATCAGGTGGCTTTCCAAAGAGGTCTCCACAGTTCTGGAACAGGTTGGATTGTTTTCTGGAACTACATTAGAGCTCTTCATTCATTTTGGGAGCTGCAGCAGCAGTTTTGTAATGCTAAACCTGGAGTGGGACTTGTCCAGCCTTCCATACCATAAAATTACAGAGTTGGTAGAGACCATAAGGGCCATCCAGTCCAACCCTCTGCCATGCAGGAATAAACAATCAAAGCACTCCTGACAAAGCACTCTGTACAGATTCCTGCCATACAGGAATAAACAATCAAAGCACTCCCAACAGGTCATCCAGCCTCTGTTTAAAAACCTCCAAAGAAGGAGACTCCATCACACTCCAAGGCAGTGCATTCCACTGCTGAACAGCTCTTACTGTCAGGAAGTTCTTCCTAATGTTTAGATCGAATCTCTTTTCCTGTAGTTTGAGTCCATTGTTCGGTGTCCTTGTCTCTGTTTCCTTGCAGAAAACAAGCTTTTTCCATCCTCAATATGACATCCCTTCACATATTTAATCATAGCTATCATGTCCCCTCTTAACCTTCTCTTCCCCAGACTAAGATACCCAGCTCCCTAAGCCATTCCTCATAAGGCATGGCTTTCAGACCTCCTACCATTTTGGTTGCCCTCCTCTGTACACATTCCAGCTTGTCCATATCCTTCTGGAACTGAAGTTGACTGAAGAACTGAAGATGTTGTTAAATTGAACAGCTAGAGGGAGGCACAATTCTCACTTATGTGTTAGTCCCAGAATTTGAAAAAGTTACTTTTTGTGGCCATGGTGGCTGGGCATTCTGGGAGTTGTAATTCCAGACCTCAAAAATACCTCATCTAAACTGCCTAGTGACAACTCAAATACCCTCAGATTGTTATTCCACTTTGGGAATGTCTATAACAGCAAAAAAGAAAGAAAGTGAACTCACCCTGAATCTGGTACTGGTAGTCCAGACAATGTATAGCTACTTCCTGGGAGGAACTGCAATTTTTATCCTTAACTTGACTTTGCTCTGAACTAAGCAAAATGAGGAGAAATTCATGGGTTTCCCAGAAACTCCAGATGACCTTGGGTTCTTTTGCTGTCTGGATAGCTGGATCAGGTTTGATTCAACCCAATCCAGTTGTCCACATGCAAATGTGGTACCATCTCCCTTACTCTGCACTAAGCAGTGCAGGGAGGGGGGTGGCTTCACACACACACACACACCCAGAGCTGCCACCATCTTGCCAGTCAAGCAGCTCTCTGAGCCTGGCTGGTGGCATTGCTTCTGCTGAGTCCATAATGGGGCAGTCATGTGATCAACTAGTAGGGGGTAGAGCAAATCCCTCCTTGTTGATCACATGTCTGGGTGCCCTTTTCTGACCTCAGCAGAAGTGATGCCTCTGGTCAGACTCTTGCAGGGAGCTGCTTGACTGGTGAAGCAGTGGTGGTTCCAAAAACAGGGGATGGGCCGTGAGGGCTGATGTTGTGTTGGCCTTGCTAGCCCATGTAGACAACAATGCACCATTGCACCTGTGTGTGTGACTACCATCATGGTCAATCTGAATTAAGTGGCCAGTGTAGACTAGCCCTTTGTAATGACTAAGCTTGGTAAAGTGAAATGTTCACTGCACAGTGAATCATGGATTGAAAGTCCACCTTATCATTGCCTTAGCATCCAAAACGGAGCATGAGGGAACAGCACAAGCCAGCACTTGAAGGTTGTTCTTTACTTCCTCTACCATATAGTGAGACTGCACAGCCATAACCAGACAAGGAAATCAAAAGTCACAATTGCATCATAACAAGAGTAAAGTGAAAATGCAGCCCCTCTGTAAGTATCATTCTGCAGGATATTAGATATCTCTGCGGCTCCTACCTTGGCTCTTCCTGAGACAGCACTACTTCTCCCCTACACTCCATTTTAAGAAAGAAGCTGTCATGGCAAGGGAGACAGAAAGTTTTGCTTCAGTTTTTTAAACAGCTCTGTAGAAGCTATAGTTGCTTTTTTAAAAAGTTGCATTGAACAGCAAGCTTATCAAACAGATACCCTGGTAAGAAAAGGAGGCCACATTCTCCTAGACAGACACTATTTATAAAATGAGGACACATTTCATTGTTCTGGAGAGTGTCAATTTGATTCATTAGGATCAATACTGTCCTCTTCCTCTGCAGCTATTAAATTCAAAAATGAGAAGGCAGATTTGTCATACCAAGATTAATTTCCATCCACCAATCAAAAGAGAGCCAGACCTATAACAGCAACAGCAACTTGGATTAGCGCTATTCTCTCATGGTTTTGTTACAGTTGCTCTCAGACTTAGATGAGAGCTTCTGTTGTTGAAATGCCCAGACAAAGGTATTCATGTGATTTGCCTTGAAGAAACACAAATTTGCAGTGGTTAGTGCCACCGAAACAATGGTCCAGAATTGCAGTTCAATTACTTTTAAATTCTGATTCAAACATTTGGTACCCATCCTGAAATACTCTTTTAGTTCATATGCTTACCAGTCATGCATGGTCTTTTGCCATAAGTGTTTTCTTACACCACATGAATTTGGGGGAATTCTGCCATTATCTGTAGGTTTTAAACCCTTCACTTGAGAACAACTACAAATTTATTCATTTCAGTATTTTCATCTCATGTTTTTCTACATTGTATTCAAATTAGCCAACAGCTTCTTTGGAACACATCAGTCATAAGGCCTAAATGTTAAAAAAATCTAAGGGCCGGCTTATCTTCCTATAAACTTTCCTGGCTGGTAAGGTATACAGGATCAGCACACTTGAGGAACTCATGGCCAATGACATACACTTGACTGACACATAGAATCATAGAATCATAGAATTGCAGAGTTGGAAGAGACCACGAGGGCCATCCAGTCCAACCCCCCTGCCACGCAGGAAATCTTGATCAAAGCATCCCCGACAGATAGCCATCCAGCCTCTGTTTAAAGACCTCCAAGGAAGGAGACCCCACCACGCTCCGAGGGAGTGTGTTCCACTGCCAAACAGCTCTTACTGTCAAAAAGTTCCTCCTCATGTTGAGGTGGAATCTCTGTTCCTGTAGCTTGCACCATAGCTCCGTGTTCCAGTCTCTGGAGCAGCAGAAAACAAGCCTGCTCCATCCTCAGCGTGACATCCCTTCAAATACTTAAACAGGGCTATCATATCGCCTCTTAACCGTCTTTTTTCCAGGCTAAACATACCCAGCTCCCTAAGTCTCTCCTCATAAGGCATCGTTTCCAGACCTTTCACCATTTTAGTTGCCCTTCTCTGGACACGCTCCAATTTGTCAATATCCTTTCTGAATTGTGGTGCCCAGAACTGGACACAGTATTCTAAGTGAGGTCTGACCAAGGCAGAATAGAGTGGCACTATTACTTCCCTTGATCTAGACACTATACTTCTATTGATACAGCCCAAAATCGCATTGGCCTTTTTAGCTGCCGCATCACACTGTTGACTCATGTTCAACTTGTGGTCTACTAGGACTCCTAGATCCCTTTCACACGTAGTCTCATTCAGCCAGGTCTCTCCCATCCTATATTTATGCATTTCATTTTTCCGCCCTAAATGCAGTACTTTACATTTCTCCGTATTGAATTTCATTTTGTTAGCTTTGGCCCAGCTCTCCAGTCTATCCAGGTCATTCTGAATTTTGATCCTGTCCTCTAGGGTATTAGCTACTCCTCCCAATTTGGTGTCATCTGCAAATTTGATAAGTATGCCCCTAATTCCCTCATCTAAGTCATTGATGAAGATGTTGAATAGCACTGGGCCCAGGACAGAACCCTGTGGCACCCCACTGGTCACATCTTTCCAAGACGAAGAGGAGCCACTGCTGAGCACCCTTTGGGTTCGGCCGGTCAACCAATTACAAATCCATTGAACAGTTAACTTGTCTAGCCCACATTCTACAAGCTTGTTTGCAAGAATGTCATGGGGAACCTTGTCAAAGGCCTTACTGAAATCAAGGTATGCGATGTCCACAGCATTCCCTGTGGACATGGGAGAGAACTTTATTCTGTGTCATTTGTAGATAAAGTGGTCCTTCTATAAGGACCAGAGTGTGTTACATTTGGGTGGGGGAACCCACAGATCTCCAAAAACATACTTTGAGCAATTATTTTAAATAGCCATTGCCAACCGCTATATTTTATTTTTTTGGCCTATAACTCCCATCATCCCTCACTATTGGCCATGGTGGCCATTGCTAATGTGGGTTGTCATCCAAAACATTTGGAGAGACCAGACTCAGGAAGCTCATTTGATACAACATATTTTTGTTGTTCATTCTTAGGGCCCATCTATACGAGGGGGGGAAATGGAGTACCTCATAGTTAGCAGCAACATGTCTTAACTGTGTTTTTGGCCTCAGAAGCACCCAGAAGAACAAATTGGATTCTTGGATCATGGACAGCGCTTTCATGAGGGGGACTTCTGGCAAGAGATGGGGTGCATCTTACGACAGTTGGAAAAAATGTTTTTGCCAACAGTCTCAAGAATTTGATCAGGAGGGCTTTAAACTGAGTCATATAGGGGAGGGAGACAGTATTCTGGAAGGCAAAAGGGCTGGAGAAAATAGTCAAGCTGTCATAGAGGGAACAAGGCAAACAGCACAAGGACCCAACAGTGGGAGGCAAAAAAAACTTGCACAGGCAGCAAGTAAAGGGAACACATGGTCTTAGATGTGTCTACACTATTGCACAGAGCATGGGAAATAAGCAAGGTGAACTTGAACTCCTAGCACTACAAAACAAATATGATATAATAGGCATTACTGAAACCTGGTGGGATGAGTCTCATGACTGGAATGTAGGAATAGAGGGGTATAACCTTTTTAAGAGAAACAAGCCAAACAGGAAAGGAGGAGGAACAGCATTATATGTCAAGGATATTTACACCAGTGAAGAGATCCATGACATCAATACTGGAAGCCAGGTGGAGAGCATCTGGATAAAAATTAAAGGGGAGGGAAACAACACGGATGTTATTGTGGGACTCTACTACAGACCCCAAGTCAGATGGAGGAATTGGATGATGCCTTTCTAGAACAGATGAACACACACGCAGAAAGGAGAGATGTAGTAGTGATGGGTGACTTCAACTATCCTGATATTTGTTGGAAATCTAACTCAACCAAAACTTCAAGGTCTAACAAATTCCTGACTTGCCTGGAAGACAATTTCATGGTCCAAAAGGTGGAAGAGGCAACAAGGGGGTCAGCTATTTTAGATCTGATCCTAACCAACAGGGATGACCTGGTTAAAGGGGTGCAAGTGGTGGGATCCTTAGGTGAGAGTGATCATGTTTTCCTGGAGTTTGTTATACAATGGAAAGGAGAAGCCAGGCATAGTCAGACACGCATTCTTGACATTAGGAGAGCTGATTTCAATAAACTCAGGGAAATACTGGGGGTGATCCCATGGTCAGGAATACTAAAAGAGAAGAGACCTCAAGACGGATGGGACTTTCTCAAAAGGGAGATACTGAAGGCACAATTTTAAACAGTACCATTGAGGAAGAAAAATGGGAGGTGTCTCAAGAAACCAGGATGGTTGACTAAAGAAATATCAACAGAGCTAAGTTTTAAACGGAACATGTATAAGAAATGGAAAAAGGGGGAAATCACCAAAGAAGAATTCAAACAGATAGCGAACACATGTAGGAGTAAAGTCAGAAAAGCTAAAGCACAAAATGAGCTCAGGCTTGCTAGACAGGTTAAGAACAATAAAAAGGGTTTTTTTGGGTATGTCCACAGCAAAAGGAGGAAGAAGGAAATGGTAGGGCCACTACGCGAAGAAGATGGCAAAATGCTAACAGGGGACAGAGAAAAGGCAGAATTACTCAACACCTTCTTTGCCTCAGTGTTTTCAGAAAAGATAAAGGGGGACCAACCTGAGGATAAAAGTACAGAAGACACAACAGGGGAAAATCCAGCACAGAATAAGCAAAGAGGTAGTACAGGAATACCTTCTTAATCTAAATGAATTTAAATCTCCAGGACCAGATGAACTACATCCAAGAGTATTAGAAGAGCTGGCAAATATTATCTCAGAGCCATTGGCAATAATCTTTGAGAACTCCTGGAGAACAGGAGAAGTCCCAGCAGACTGGAAGAGGGCAAACGTTGTCCCCATCTTCAAAAAGGGGAAAAAAGAGGATCCCAACAATTATCTTCCAGTTAGTCTGACATCAATAGGGAAGATTCTAGAGCAGATCATTAAACAGAGAGTCTGTGAACATTTAGAAGACAATGCCATAATCACAAAAAGTCAACATGGGTTTCAGAGTAACAAGTCATGCCAGACTAATCTGATCTCTTTTTTTTAATAAAATTAGATGAAGGGAACGCTGTGGACATCGCATACCTTGATTTCAGTAAGGCCTTTGACAAGGTTCCCCATGACATTCTTGCAAACAAGCTTGTAAAATGTGGGCTAGACAAGTTAATAGTTCAATGGATTTGTAATTTGTTGACCAGCCGAACCCAAAGGGTACTCAGCAATGACTCCTCTTCATCTTGGAAAGATGTGACCAGTGGGGTGCCACAGGGTTCTGTCCTTGGCCCAGTGCTATTCAACATCTTTATCAATGACTTGGATGAGGGAATTATGGGCATACTTACCAAATTTGCAGATGACATCAAATTAGGAGGAGTAGCTAATACCCTGGAGGACAGGATCAAAATTCAAGATGACCTGGATAAACTGCAGAGCTGGGCCAAAGCTAACAAAATGAAATTCAATACGGAGAAATGTAAGGTACTGCACTTAGGGCGAAAAAATGAAATGCATAGATATAGGATGGGGGAGACCTGGTTGAATGAGACTACGTGCAAAAGGGATCTAGGAGTCCTAGTAGACCATAAGTTGAACATGAGTCAACAGTGTGATGCGGCAGCTAAAAAGGCCAATGCGATTTTGGGCTGCATCAATAGAAGTATAGTGTCTAGATCAAGGGAAGTAATAGTGCCGCTCTATTCTGCCTTGGTCAGACCTCACCTAGAATACTGTGTCCAGTTCTGGGCACCACAATTCAAAAAGGATATTGACAAATTGGAGTGTGTCCAGAGGAGGACGACTAAAATGGTGAAAGGTCTGGAAACCATGCCTTATGAGGAAAGACTTAGGGAGCTGGGTATGTTTAGCCTGGAAAAAAGATGGTTAAGAGGTGATATGATAGCCCTGTTTAAGTATTTGAATGGGTGTCACGTTGAGGCTGGAGCAAGCTTGTTTTCTGCTGCTCCAGAGATTGGAACACGGAGCAATGGGTGCAAGCTCCAGGAACAGAGATTCCACCTCAACATTAGGAGGAACTTTTTGATAGTAAGAGCTGTTCGGCAGTGGAACACACTCCCTCGGAGCGTGGTGGGGTCTCCTTCCTTGGAGGTCTTTAAACAGAGGCTGGATGGCCATCTGTCGGGGATGCTTTGATCGTGATTTCCTGCCTGGCAGGGGGTTGGACTGGATGGCCCTCGTGGTCTCTTCCAACTCTGCTATTCTATGATTCTATGATTCTATGATTCCTACTGCATTTAGTACTTAACTCAAACCCAGTGAGCCACAGCAGAGTTTTGAGAAGTTACTTTTTGGAAGAAATCAACGCACATTCCCCCAGCTAGCATGAAGGGATTCTTGAAGTTTAACTTTTCCAAGCTGTGGAGAAAGCAATTTTTTTCCGAATACAGAAAAAATCTTATTCTGGCCTTTTTAAAATTGCTGCAGTAGTTCTTAACAGTACAGATATTCTGGAAATCAAATACATTGCCATTTCTTGTGAAATGAGTACACTATGGAACACCCCTTAAATGGAAAACAGAAAATATACTGAGAATATGCAAATTAATAAAATTATGTCAGTGAAGTTACATGTACAAATACTGCATGTACAAACTTAGCAATGTTAAGTATATATAGGCCTCAGTGAAAGCAGTTGCATTTAGGCAATAATATCTTTTTAACATTAGTTTAACTGAGATCTAAGTGTAAATAATTGAATCTGGATCCAGAACATGAAGTACAGGATTGATCAAGCTTCTCATTGTTTTGTTCACCACATTCTAGTAGCCCAGGAAGTTTGCCATTACTTTAATTTATTTTGCATTTCTACTTTAGAGAGAAAACCAGACTTTGGCAGTTAGCTGTATCCCTCATCACTTGCCTGAGGACAGTACAAGGCACTTCATTCATGACACCAAACAGCCTTACCTGGTACATGAGTCCTGGAACTTCCAATGTTTAGACCATGTGTTCCATTTAAAAAAAAAAAAAAAGTATGGCTTTAGTACTCTGCTCCTTATCCCATGAAAGGCTGTATAGCACTTAACCCAGATTTCCTTACCATGTCATTACAAGCCACTCGGGAGGCTGTGAACATCATTGAACTCTTTTCATATTAAACCACATGTTGAACTCAAATTAGTATCCCATAGGTGGAAAAAGAAAAGCTATGAGTGTTGGCTACACATGCTCTCTATTCTTGAAAAGAGAACCCAGGATTTCTTTCCATAATTTATCTAATTTTGTGGTTCAGTTGACTGTGAATGATTAGGCCATCCCTTTTATTTACTACTAAGTGTTATACTAAAATGTGGCATTTTCTCTCTTTTGTTCTTATTCCAATGTAGGAAAGTAGGGGAATAGTAATAGCCTCATGACTTGGTATGACAATGTAAACTTTATAAAGCTTTTAGTTCATGTTTGACACCTTAACCTATTTGTCCCCATCCTCACCAACTCACTCTCACCTGAAGAGGATTCATCACGGGTTGAATGGAATACCTGTTGTGTAGAATCCTTCCCCTCTTCAGGATCCCTGCACAATCAGGTAGACATGCTGATGTATGTATGGTATGGCAAATGCATTATTGGTGAATCAAAATAGTGTCTGGGTAAGTCTGTCAGTGTGGGGAGAGTGGTTCTGTTGCTCCCCACCATGCAGCAGAGTGGCTCGGTGCTGGGAGCCGTCCTTTGCCTCCCTCCTTGAGGTCTGGAGACCAACCTCAGTCTCAGGCTCTCAGAAAGCCTGCGACTGAGGATGAGAGGTGGGGCCAGAGTGTATAAAGGCACTCCTGCCCCTCACCTCCTCCTCTTTAGCTTCGGCCATCTTGGACCTACCCTCCCGCCACTTGAATAGTATGATAATTGGTTGCTTCAGAGCCGGGTAGGAATTCCCTCCCTTTTTCCTTGGGGGAGGTTTGCCTACCCCATACTAGGATGGCGGCATTTGGGAAATTGGCTCGGATGGTGTCTGAATAGGTAAATTCTCTTTGATATGGCAGGGAAGGGGGAGGCGTAGCTTCGGTGGGCACCTTGGCACCAATTTTTGGTGAAGGTAGGGTCTCTGGAAGGCCCACTTCAGGTCGTGGGGCTTAGGGGGATGGAAGGAGACCCGTCTTGAGGTTGGCCTAAAGGATAATCCTTCACCCCAATCCATGGGGCTTGGGTGAGGGACTTTTAGGTTCACCTTCCAGATGGGGGCCGGCTGGGGAGCAACCCCAGGCAACTGGGGTTCATCTCCAGGGCCCAGGTGTTCGCCAGGAAAGGCTGAGGGGTGTGGTACAGTATAAACCTACTGCCTCAGCTGGTCCCTCACCAGGTTGCCTCCCCCTGCTGAAGATATTAGAAGGGAATTAAATAGGTTGAGTTAATAAATACATTTTATTTCACCCCATTTCATGTGTGTGGTCTCTTTATTCTGCAATTGGCTAGCAAAAGGGCTGGTCCTATTAAACAGTGATTCTAGTGGACAACCTAAGAGCAGAGAGAGAGAGAGAGAGACAGACAGACAGACAAGATAGATGAGAGGTAAATACAAGGGAGAGAGAAAGAGTTTCGGTCCTAGTGCTTCCTGAACTATCAAACCATCATTAAATTTAATTGTCCTTCAGTGCATTGCTGGCATGAACAAATGACATCCTTGAACAAATGCTGATGCTGAGATGGTAACATTGGAGCCCCCCATCATTTTTGCGTGGCTCTAACTAGAACAGGCTGGGATTTCTGGACCTGCCTCCACCTATAACCATTAAACTTTCCATGCCAGTATTGGGACAATAGGGTGGTGAGAGTGAATCCAGCTATGCACACCTGGCACTTTGCAGTCAATGTTTAGTTGTGGGGGAGGAGGAATGGATGAATCAGATTGGATCTATTGTCCATGCTCGCATTTGCCAGATGATGTTATATGCTGGTGCCATGGGGGAATGATGAGGAACTCCTGCTCTTATCAGCCCTGACATTTGACCAAGCCCATCATTATGCATGTACCAAACAGTATTTGCCTCAAACAGTGCTTCCTTTTCATCAGGGCTGGCGTAATGACACAATCACTTTCTTCAGTTGTTAGCTATCTTGCCATACATATGTTCATCATGTCAAAATGGATGAGTGACCAGATCTTGAGCTCCCATCTCATGGAACAACATCTGTACAAGCTCTATGTTTTACAAGACTCCCCACTGCCCAATTAATTTATGTGTTATGGCTTTCGTCATATGTTTTAAAATTCCTTTAGGAAATGACTAAGGCAACTGGCTTAGAAGAACATTTCATTGAGCTCAATACATTTCAAGTAAATGCTGTGCTCTCAATGGGATAAGCTGGACTGGGATGCTGTCTCAATTCCTGTCAGATCAGCCTATAACCATCCCACTTCGGCTGCTGCCATGCTGCAGAAATAATGCAGTTTGACACGTTAACTGCTGTGCCTCAATGCTATGGAATTCTGGAATTTGCAGTTTTGTGAGATATTTAGCCTTTTCTGTCAGAGAGCTCTGGTTCCACAACAAACTGCAAACCCCAGGATTCCATAGGATGAAGCATTACTTCTGCATTATTTCTGCAGTGTGGCAGCAACCTTCTTTCCAGCAGAACATAATTGAACCAAAGCTAAACCTTATATTTTCTCTCTTCATTCCCACCTCCCATTTTCAAGCCATCTCACTTCACTTTTTTCTTTCAATTTGGGCATAAAAATATTAAAATCCTGAATATGATTAGGGTCATGTTCAAAATTGTATGCTGTATTATTGGAGATAATTATTTTCTATGATATAACATTTGTCAGATCCATATTCCAAGGTTTATCTTTTTCATATGCAATAAGTTGTACATGCATTTGTCAAATTCAGAACTGTCACTCGCTGCCAATAGTATTATTGTTCAAGGATTACATATCAAGTGTTCTAGACATGCTCCCATTCCAATGAATCTTAAAAAAAAAAAAAAGGAATCAAGAAGACTACTAGTTTCAGTTTCACTTAAGTGCACAGGTAGCTGTACTTTTAAAATGGGAAAAATAGTGATTGTAAGCCAAGGAATTTTTACAAGCCTATAAACACTTTCAGGTTATTTTTCTAGGTCAGATATCATGTGTTCAGTGCTTGAATGCTTACCAAAATTACAGGCCAACAACTTTATTAAAATCATAGCATGGAGAGTAATTGCAGATTTAATCAAGGTCAGATTTCTTCTGAGTAGGTGTGGGGGGCCAGCATTTATACCTGTGGGAGCCTGGATATGTTCCCAAAATACTGCACCTACAAAGTCAGGCTAAAATTGTCAAAAAATATGAATGCTCATGCATACATATAAATGCACACACTATTTCCCTGTAAAAGAGAAATATCCAGTTTTCAAGTGGGAGTCTCAGGATTTTAGGGTGGGAGTAGAATGACCTTTAAGGACAAGGTGCCCAAGTGTTTACTTTTCTTCTCTTTTTACAGGTGATTTTTTAAAACAGCATGGCCGCTAGATTGATACAGTAGTGGTCGTGTTGTTCCCTTCTACTTTGGGGCAGAATGTCCCATGAGAACAGCATGATTTCCTGGTGAATTTTTAGGAGAGGTTGGGAAAGAAAGGCATCAGAGTTATATTTAAGAGCATAAGAAGAGGCATGACCAGTCAGAACAAAAGCTTATCAAGTTCAGCATTCTGTCCATACAATGGTCAACTTGGAAGCCCAGTCACAGATGCAGATGTAGTTGCGCCCTCCATCTCATATTCTGCAGCAAGTGATATACAGAGACATACATCCTTTGAGATTGGATATGATCTCTGGTCATCCTGACTAGTATCCATTGATAGCCCTATTTATATGTGGGAATACCCACTTGAAACTCCCAACACTGCCCATAACATGGAACATTTCTGAGGTATGAGTTGCACTTCAGTGAAAGACATGCACACAAAACCATGATAACCGTACCAAAATGTGCTGAACTAAAAGCTATGTTGTTATTGTCATGGGAATGATAGGACACTCAATCCCCAGCAGAAGCCAAAAAATTATCTCAGCAGACTCAGTAGCAACCCTTTCCCAAGAATACTCTCACACAGAGTGTTTGACGTCCAAATAAGCAGGAGGCACTTTTATCTTCAAAGTCAAACTGCAATATGTACAAATATTTATAATTGAAGGAGAAACTGCTTCACCAAGCCTCAGCATTCACAGGAAGAGAAGGAAATGAGCTCTGTTCTCATATATATATCTACAGGACATTGCCCCCTAGTGGCCTGACTAGACATGACTTGGTTGTCCGTGCAGCATGGTTCTGTAGTTTTTCGGCCATTTTATAATGGAATTTAGTCTCTAACTCTTGACAGTTATGTGCCTTTGACTCCAGCTTCTGGTGACACTCTCCTAGGATTAGGCAAGGTTTATTCAGAGGACGTTTATCACTGCCTTTCTCTTAGCCCAAGAGATTGCAACTTACCCAAGGTCAACTAGTGGGTTCCCTCAGCTGAACAGGGATTTGAACCATCCCTCCCAGAGTCCTGGGTTTATATAGATGAGGAGATATAATGCTGATTGTTGCACATTAACACAAATTTGGAGCAGTGTTCATTTGTCTCTATGTTGTTGTTGTTTTACAAAATCACTGGTATGCAAACCTATCCATGTTTGATGTTCATGTGGAGCCATGCCTGTAAATCAAGATGGTGGCCAGAAGTTAATCACTCACATTACTATTCTCAACAAGTTGCCACCACTGCACAGTAATTTTTTAATTTAAATCTAAGGTGTGCAAGTGCGACCTTTCATTTAGAAAGCTGTTTGGCTGTCTCAGCACAGAGGAAAAACTCATAATTGCTATGACAAAACTCCAAAACAGTGCTTCTGGCTATTTCATCACCAGCAAGCCTGCCCCCACACACATCTGACCAATCAGGTTTCCACTTCTGCTCTTATCCAGAAATCTGCTGTGATGCAATTCAGTTGTCCTAAAAAGCAGGAATGTGCATTTTCCCCACATTTTTTAAAAACCTTGGGAGCAGTCGTAAAGGCTTTTCCCACATAGTTTTTGGAGCTTTGGGCCCTGTTCCTTCTGAGTATGGTGAATCAGCACAGGATCTCATTGGGACAAAAGATAATCTCAAATTCTATGAGGAGTTTTTTCACCATCTAGACAACCCCCTAGCCTAGCATTCAACCCACTACTCCAGTCTGTCTACCTACTAAAAACTATATGTATCTGAAAAATATGCACAGAGATAAAATTAGTCAGTACAGGGGAAATTGCTCACAAATGTTGCACAGAAATACATATGAATTTCTGTGCTAGGGCAGTGAGGGATCCTTACACCCTGCTAAAACTCAAATGGAATGAGAATGCTACTGAGAAATGGAGAATGAGACTTTCAGATTTACACATCCCTATTTGATGGAGAAAAGATGAGTGCCTCTATTGGCCAATTAAACTGAGTGTGTGTGGTCTTTTATGAATAGCAGCTGCTGGGAAGCCTGACCTTCATCAGGATCACGGGGTGTAGTAGGAAACCTTTCTCTTCTTCTCATGGTCTAACTATGGACTTTTTCAGACAGGGGAAAAAAACCTCAAGGAGGTCGGGAGAAGAACGAGTCTGTTTCACTTACAGAGCCCCTTTTCAGACATCCCCGTCCTCATCCCGACTTCCTCCTGATCTTCCCCCATGCTGCTCCTGCCACTTTTTATTGACAGAGGTTCTCCATCAATAAAAAGCAACACCAGCAGCATGGGGGAAGGTCAGGAGGAGGTTGAGAGGAGGACAGGGCTGTCTGAAAAGGCCTTGGTAAGCATAACAGCCCCGTTCTTCTCCCGACCTCCTCGGGGATTCCCCCCCCCCGTCTGAAAAAGTCCTATATTTGTTCTTTAAAGCTCATTCTGGCTGCAAAGAGATGGTAGAAGCCTTATCCAGCCAGTTGGAGAAGGAAGAGGAAGGTGGTTCTTCATCACTCTGACAGAAGGTGAGATGAAGCGGCAAAAAACTGCCCCCTCTTCCTTCTGTGAGCAGCTGGCTCAGGCTTCTATGATTCTGGCTGAAATGGACAGTAGAAGCCTTGGCCAGCCACTCGGAGAGGGAAAAGGAGGGAGGTTCTTCATTGCTCCAGTGGAAGGTGAGACAAAATGGTGAAGAATCGTCCCCTCTTCCTTCTCCGAGTGGCTGGTCAGTGTGCCCCTACTGTTCCTTTGCAGCCAGAATCAGAGGCTGCTACCAACATGCCACCACAAATGCCCGGATGGATGAAGGATGGGTGGTTCTCCTCCTCTTCCTTGTGGTGGCCGTCCTTCTTGTCCTTTCCAGGTACTGTGCTGTCGGGTCTCTTTCATTTTCCTCCCCTCCATGCAAAACATTACAGTTTTTACAGTAATTTTTTTTAAAAAAAAACAAGAAAGTGCATGCTCACTAGCATTTCTGGGTGCTTAAAAGAAAGCCCATGCCTGAGCACATCTCTCTCTGGCTTTTCTTCGCAAACGAAGATTCAGGAAGGACTCATCCCGCGCTTTCTGCAAGCGCGCTGATGACTAAAAAGGCCAATCCGAGATAAACAAGTCCGGTTGCAAAAAGCACAGCAGAAGGTCTCCTTGGGTGATGCTTTTGGGTTGTGACTCTTTCTGCGTTGTCGTTTCTCTTCAAGACTTGCTCGTCGTGAGTTCTCAAATAAGGCTGCAGCATTGTGGATAGTGCGCCTCCATGCCTCCCGATGTGAGGCCAGGGCGGACCACTGTTGGTGATCAATTTGGCCAAGCCTGAGATGTTGTTTCAGGGAGTCTTTGTATCGCTTTTTTGGAGCGCCCCTCTTACACTGACCCGTGGTGAGTTCACCGTAAAGTAGTATTTTTGGGATACATATTTAAAGTAGTATTTTGCCTGAGCACATCTGACCAATCAAAATGAAGAATGCCTCTGCCTCATTACTTTGCAAGAAATCACATGGTGTTCAAACAAGCAGGAATGCACATTTCCTGCATAGCTTTAAAAAAAATGGGAAAAGTTGTGAAGGCTTTTCCCGCAGAATATTTGGAGTTTTTGGCTCCCATCCTTCAAAATACATCAAGTCAACATGGGATCCCATTAGGACAAAACATATTTTCTTTGCATTCTATCAGACATTTTTCATCATCTAGACAACTCCCAAGTGTAGTCAGATGCACATTCTAGATGTTAGGGAAGCTGATTTCAGCAAACTTGGGGAAATACTGGGGGTGATCCCGTGGTCAGGAATACTACAAGAGAAGGGAGTTCATGATGGATAGGAGTTTCTTAAAAGTGAGATACTGAAGGTACAACTTTAAACTGTTCCAATGAGGAGAAAAAATGGGAGGTGTCTAAAGAATCCAGGATGGATGTTGAAAAAACTTTCTACTGAGCTAAGGTTTAAAGGAGCATGAACAAGAAATGGAAAAGGGAGGAATTCACCAAAGAGGAATTCAAATGAATAGCCAGCATATGTAGGGGTAAAGTGAGAAAAGCTAAAGCACAGAACAAGCTCAGGTTTGCTAGAGAGGTTTGAAACAATAAAAAGCATTATTGTTTTTTGTTATATCTGTAGCAAAGGGAAGAACAAGGAAATGGTAGGGCCACTACATGGAGAAGATAACAAAATGCTAACAAGGGTCAGTAAAAAGGCAGAACTACTCACAATCTTTGCCTCTGTCTTCTCCCACAAAGAAAATAGTATCCAACACAGGAAAAATGGAGCAGAGGATGTAGTAGGGGAAATGCAGCAAAGAACAGGTAAAGACACAGTATAGGAATACCCGGCTGCTCTAAATTAATTCAGGTCTCCAGGGCCAGATAAACTACATCCAAGGGTATTCAAAGAACTGGCAGAAGTAATCTCAGAACAACTGCCAATATTTTTTTGAGAATTCCTGGGAAGTCCCAGAAGACTGGAGCAGGACAAATGTTGTTTCCATCTTTAAAAAGTGGGAAAAAGAGGACCCAAACAATTATTATCCAGTCAGCCTGACATCAGTACCAGGAATGATGCTAAAGCAGATCATTAAACAGTCAGTCTGTAAGCACTTAGAAAGGGATGCCATGACCACTAAAAGCCAACATGGGTTTTTCAAAAACAAGTCATGCCAGATAAATCATCTCTTTTTTTATAGAGTTACAACTTTGATAGATGAAGGGAATGCTGTGGATTTAGCATATCTTGATTTCAGTAAGGCCTTTAATGAGGTCCCCCATGATGCTCATGCCACCAAGCCAGTAAAATGTGGGCTAGACAAGGTAACTGTAAGGTGGATTTGTAATTGGTTGATTGACTGAACACAAAGGGTGCTCAACAATGGCTTCTCTTCATCTTGAGGACAAGTGACCAGTGGGATGCCCAGGGTTCCGTCTTGGGCCCAGTGCTATTCAACATCTTTATCAATGACCTGGATAATAATAATAATAATAATAATAATAATAATAATAATAATTATTATTATTATTTTATACCCACAAGGGAGTGGGGGAGATGGGATTACTTCGGTGTACACCTATGCCACCCCTTTTGAGTTGAAGGATGGGTCTATCAAACTGCAACTGCGGGTCATGTGACTGAGGGCAGGGAGATAGGCTGTCCTTGAGACTGGCACAGGATTCAGCCCTTGGTGGAAATCATGCAACTTCAGGTGTTTCGTCCTGGGGTCTCACCTTCCAGTAGATGGTATCCGGGGGTACCCCAGTTTCTGTTATCCCCCTTGGGGCTCAGGTGTTTCACCCAGGGAAGCTGGGAAATGGGTCTGGAGAGCTCAAGAAATAAAGAATCAGGTTATAGATTCACTAAAGTGGCCAATATTTCAACCCAGCTTTTGTGTCTTGCCTCGTTATTTCATGTGTTGATCATTAAAGGATGGGTGACACATGGCTTGACAACAGTACATATGAAAGGGATCTAGGAGACTTAGTAGACCACAAGCTGAACATGAGATACAGCATGATGCAGCAGCTTAAAAAGCCAATGCAATTCTGGGCTGCAGCAACAGGAGTATAGAGTCTAGATTGAGGAAAGTAATAGTACCACTCTATTCTGCTTTGGTCAGACCTCACCACAAATACTGTGTCCAGTTCTGGGCACCACAATTCAAGAAGATATGGACAAGCTGGAATGTGTCCAGAGGAGGACAACCCGAATGGTGAAAGTATGGATGCCATACCCTAGGAGGAGCAGCTTTGGGAGCTGGGTATGTTTACCCTGGAGAACAAAAGGTTAAGAGGTGACATGATAACCATCTTTAAATACTTGAAAGGATGTCATATTGAAGTTGGAGCAAGATTCTTTTCAGTTGCTTCAGAGACTAGGACAAAGAGCAATGGATTCAAACTACAGGAAAAGAGATTCTACCTAAACTTTAGGAAGAACTTCCCGATGATAAGAGCTGTTTGACAGTGGAATATACCGCCTGGGAGTGCAGTGGAGTCTCCTTTTTTGGAAGTTTTTCTGCTGGGGGTGCTTTGATTGTGTATTCCTGCAAGGAATGGGGTTGGACTTGATGGCCCTTGCTGTCTCTTCCAGCTCTATAATTCTGTGATTGAACTCAAGCTTTTTTTAAAAAATGACTGTGGGAGAAAGACAAATGGACAGCTTTGTCCATCCCTCACAAGAGTGAAATAGATTTCTTTACTACTTAATGAAAACAGATGAAGATATAAGCAGTTCCTTGACATTGTATAGGAAAGGAGTGGCAGTTGAACAGTGAAGTATAAAATATTAGTTACCCAGCAAGTAGGTCTGATGACAAGGTGAAAACCATCTGCATAGCAGCTAAAGAAAAAATTATGCCAGGTAACTTTTTTTAAAAAAAAAGTCCACAGTAGCAGGAAAATGTCTGGGAAGTCTGACGAAAGACCACCAACCTTTGACGGTATCAATTGCCAACACTGTATATATTCTTGATATCTGGCATTTTCCAGCCTGGCACAGACTGTATGCCTGAGGCACTTGAGTGTATGATATAAAACACTATAAAATACTGAGCCAAGACATGTTGGCAAACCTAGATTTATTTTTGGCCACCATAATTTACAGTGTAAAACTATGCTTGTCAACTCCAAAGTAAGTCTCACTGAGTTATATGAGGCTTATTCCCAAGTAAGTAGATCTATCATTGCATCCTCACAATCTCTTGTTTGAAAGTCAATTATATAAATACAGTACACACCACATAGAAGCTTGCCTTGAGTCCATGTGATCATTTTTAATTGGTATTTATACATAATTGTAACAACTTTAGCCCTAGTCCAGAGATATTCTTTTTCATGGGCTCTGTTACACACAATATTACCCATTCTGTTTTCCCATCAAAGCTTTGATCAGTGTTATAACTTCTATCAAGACTTTTCAACAAATTCATCAAAGGTAAAAATTGAGGTGATTTTGGAATGTCCTTTTGAGGTAAATTTGTACAGATTTTGAGCGGAGCTCACAAAATTCCGATAAAATTAATGAAATATGTTGATGTGGGAGGGTCACATTTTTGTGACCACTAAATTTTCCTTAAGGCAACATTTGAGGTGCATTTCTAGGATTCTGCTTAGTGGAAATATCTATAGTGATTTCAAAGAGATTTTAACATTATAAAAGTGTTAGAAATTTTTTCATAGAGTAAACCACACTTCTATCTCTGGCTGTGCTGATCACTTACAAGATGTTGAAAGTGCCTGAAGCCATTCCTCCAGTATGACAGAACAGAGGTTAACAATTTATGATGGCCCTCCTGATGTTCTTGGATTACAACCTCTATTAGTGTTCACTATTGGCTATGCTGGCTTGGGCTAACAGAAGTTGCAGTCCAACCACATCCAGACGGTGTACAACTGCAATTCCTATCAATCCAAGTCAGCACAGCCAAGACTGAACACTGATAGGATTTGCAGTCCAACCACTTCCAAAAGGCCACAAGTTACCCACTCCTACAATAGGAGATTAGTAAAATCAGAGGTGATACTGTTTGGGAAGCAATTCTTAGAATCATTTTTCTTGTACAACTAGCTATGTTTCTCTAGATAGAACCATCTTTGCACAGAATTCAGTTGAGTTTGATTGTTTATAGTTTCTATTATAACATAATACAATACACACTCACTCACACACACACACACATTAGAAGGTAAACAAGGTAACTATAAAGCAATACAAATTATTAGTAAGCCCAAGGCTGCCTGATTCAACCTAACTATAAAATTCCATGATACTATTTTTCAAATTCAGTTTTTATTTGCTGATCAAACCAAAGGCAAAACACATCATAATCAATAATCATAATCAATTCAAAATTATTTATTTATAATTAAATAGCTTCAGTTGCTTGTACCATTAAAAAAGATGCAACTCTTCTCAAACCCTTGATATCTTATTAATGAGCAAAAAGTCCACTCTCTGTTTATCTTCCTGACCAATTACCATGACTTATGATGAAAAAGACATAATTTGATAAGTTACATTTATCAAATCTACCATTAAGAACTGTAGAGGGCTATAGAGGGCATTAACTAATACCTGATAAAAGTAAGATTTTTTTTTCTTTGCTGTATTAGAATGCAGGTAAAAAGAAGGAAAATACATTAGGGAATGGAACAAATTAATTTAGTTAAATTAAATGTACTAGTACTAAATAAATAAAAATATACAGTATATGAAGTTTTCCCATAAGGTTAGTATTTTTAAAAAAAAGCAGTTTAATGGATAAATTCATAAGCATTCCAAAGACATTAATTTTCTTAAAACATGTTTATCTTCTCCCTAAAGCCAGAAAAGGAAAAGGGGAAAAAATGTGAAAGAAAAGATTTCAAGTTATGTTCCATTAGTAAGTAATATTGGAAAATTATTAGATAGAAATTCAGGACATTTTTAAGAGTCAGATTGCTTTTTTTTGGGGGGGGGGGTAGACTACCTAATGTAATTTGCCAGTTAAGGACTTTGTGGAATACAGTATTGTAATGCTTTTAGAAGAGCTAAATCAAGGGTGAAATATGCACATTAACAGTGCATTCTGACAGATGTCTGTAAGATTAAGATTAACCAAGACTACTTTAAAATAAATGAGGGAACCTTTTTGTAAAACACATAATTAAACTATGAAATTTGTGACCATAAGATATAGTGATTACTACCAGCTTACACAGCTTTTAAGGGGGATTAGAAAAATTCATCCAGAAGAACAATGGCTTCTAGTCACAATGGTTAAATATTAGCTCCAGTACCAGAGACAGAATACATATATCCACAAGGATCATAGAATCATAGAATTAGAAGAGACCACAAGTTCTGTCCAGCCCCCTGCCATTCAGGAATATACAATCAGAGCATGCCCAACAGATGGCCATCCAGCCTCTCTTGATAAATCTCCAAAGAAGGAGAGTCCACCACACTCTAAAGCAAAGTATTCCAATGTCAAACAGTTCTTACCATCAGGAAGTTCTTCTTAATGTTTAGGTGGACTCTCTTTTCCTGTAGTTTAATTCCATTGCTCCTTGCCCTAGTTTCTAAAGCAGCAGAAAACAAGCATTCCCTCTTTAATATGATGTCCTTACCCTTCTCTTTTCCAGGCTAAACATATCCAGCTTCCTATGATGCTTTTCATCGGTCATGGCTTCCAGGCCTTTCACCATCTTGGTCGTCCTCCTGTGGACACATTCCAGTTTGTCAATATCCATCTTAAATTGTGGTGCCCAGAACTGGACACAGTATTCCAGGTGAGGTCTGACCAAAATAGAATAGAGATGTACTATTACTTCCCTCAATCTAGACACTATATTCCTGTTGATGCAGCCCAGAATCGTATTGGCTTTTTTAAACTGCTGCATCACACTGTTAACTCATATTCAATTTGTGGTCTACTAAGACTTCTAGATTCCTTTCACATGTACTGTTGTCAAGCCAGGTGTCACCCATCCTTTATCTGTACATTTATTCCATCATCCAAGTCATTTATAAAGATGTTGAATAGCGCTGGGCCCAGGGCAGAATCCTTTGACACCCCACTAGTCACTTCTCTCCTGGATGAAGAGGAACCATTGGTGAGCATGCTTTGGGTTCAGTCAGTCAACCAATTACATATCCCCCTAACAGTTGCCTTGCCTAGCCCATATTTTACTGGCTTGGTGGCAACAATATAATGGGGAAGCTCATCAAAGGCCTTACTGGAACCAAGTTATGCTACTTCCATGGCATTCCCTTCATCTACCAAGCTTGTAATTCTATCACAAAAGAGAGAGATGATTGGTCTGGCATGACTTGTTTTTGAGAACCACATTGACTTTTAGTGATCATGGCATTCCCTTTCTAAATGCTTACTATCTATTGAATGATCTGCTGTAGAATTTTCCCTGTTATTGATGTCAGTCTGATTGGATGGTAATTTTTTTGGTCTTCCCCTCCCCCCTTTTTCAAGATGGGTAGTTCTTTTCAAGACATTTGTCCTGCTCCTGTCTTCTGGGACTTCTCCAGGAATTCTCAAAGATTATTGCCAGTGGTTCTGAAATTACTTCTCCTAGTTCTTTTAATACCCTTGGAGGTAGTTCATCTGGCCCTGGAGATATGAATTCATCTAGAGTAGCCAAGTATTTCTGTACTACCTCTATACTTATTCTGTGCTGCTTTTCCCTACTGCATAATCTGCTTCATTTCCATGAAGTGGAGCACTGTTTTCCTTTTGGGAGAAGATGAAGGCAAAGAAGGTGTTGAGTATTATTATTCTTTATTATTATTTTATTAATTTATATCCCACCTTTCTCCCAATATTGGGACTCAAGGTGGCTAATAGTGAGTTTAAAACCATGCAAATTAAAACAATACACAAGAATTTAAAATATAAATATGAAATTAAAAAAAAACAAATTAAACAATTTAAAGAGATAAACCATTTTAAAAGATTAAAATAGATAAAACTAGATATGGACCTTAAAATCCAAATTGCACAGCACATACAAGCTCAACCCACATCAGATTGTAAACACCTGATGGCACAAGAATGTTTTTACTTGTTGTTGAAAGTAGAGAAGAGATGGGGCCATCCTGGCCTCTCTAGGGAGGGAATTCCAAAATCTAGGAGCAGCCACCAAAGAGGCCCTCTCCCTTGTTCCCACCAGATGAGCCTGAGAGTGTGGTTGGACAGAGAGAAGGGCCTCTCCAGTTGATCTTAAAGCTCTAATGGGCTCAGAAAAGAAGACACAGTCCTTCAGATAACCTGCACCCAAGTCAAGACCAGCATTTTGAATTGTGCCTGGAAACAGACCAGCCAAGGGAGCTGTTGCAACAAGGGAGTTTTGTGCTCCCTGTACCAGCCCCAGTTAACAGCCCGACTACTGTTCTTTGGGCCAACTGGAGTTTCTGAGCACTTTTCAAAGGCAGCCCCAAGTACAGTGCCTTACAATAATCCAAACAGGATGTACCCATGGCCCAATCTGACTTCTCTAGAAATGGGTGCAGTTGGTGCACTAGCTTTAATGCTGCAAAAGCACCCCTGGGTACTGCTGACATCTGGGCCTCCAGGCTCAGACCTGAATCCAGGAGTACTCCCAAACTGCAAACCTGTGTTTTCAGGGGGAGTGTAACCCCCATCTAACACAGGCTGAATCCCAGATCTGTTTTCTGACTCACCAGGAACACCTCTGTCTTCTCTGGATTAAGTTTCAAATTGTTTGCCCTCATCCAGTCCATTATAGCTGCCAAGCACCAGTTTATCACAGGAACAGCTTCCTCGGAATTAGGTGGAAAGGAGTACTAGAGCTGGGTATCATCAGCATACTGGTGACACTTTACTCCAAAACTCTGGTTTCATGTAGATGTTAAATAGCATAGGGGACAAGAATGACTGCTGAGAGACTCCACAGGCCAACAGCCAAGAAGTCAAGCAGGAACCCCCCAGCCCCAGCCTCTACCTCAGATAGATTTCCAGTAACCCAAAAGTAGTTAGTCATTGTATCAGTTTCAGTTTTAATGGAAATTATATACTTCCTGTTCTGAAAAGTAACTAAAATAGTTAGCTTTTGCTAACTTAAAAAGTTTGGATGTCCCAAGTTGTTGCCATTTTGGAGAAAAAAACTACCGTCCATCTATCTCATTGTTGTCTCAACACCCATGATGAAAGTGCACAAGGCATGAACATGAGGGACAGCACAGAAAAGGACTTGAACCATGTGATATTTTTTCTCCATAATTTAGTGAATCTGCACCTCTGTAACTATAACAAGAATTTAAAGGCATAGGAGTGAAGTTAAGTTACAATCATGATGTAATGCAGTCATATCTTAGATATTGGGAATCAATTGCAAGCAACTACAGTGGGCCCTTAATATTCATGGGTTTGGTATCTGTGGATTCGAGCATCCATGGATCATTGTGCCTCTTACCTAAAATGGTTGTACCTGTACCTAAAATGGTGATGCTGCATACCTAAAATGGTGACACCCATAACTAAAATGGTGGTGCCCATTGACTAATATGGCATTCAATCATCTATAGTTTTTGCTAGCCACAGGGGTTCCAGAACCAAACCCGCACAGAAACAGAGGGCCCACTGTAATTGTGTTATTTGTACCTAGTTACTTCCAAGGTTTGATATTACACAAGTACCAAAATAATCCCTACTTTTATTGTGAAATGTCCCTGCAGTCCTAATTAGTCCTCAACAAAGCTATTCATAACTATATGGAAATTCATCAAACAAACTGCTGAAAATATGTGTAGGTATTGTTCAAAACATAATAGCTTTTTAACAAATTAAAGCTTTGCTTTTTATTGGCACCAATAAGGAGCATCCTCACAAAAACCTAGTCAAAATATTGCTGTATATTATCAAGCGACCTATTGAATTGTATGGGGTTGTTGAGTATACTTGTCCCACTAAATGGCCTATTAAAAGGCAAGGTGAAAAACAATCAAGTCAACCATTTGTTTTAAATAAAGAGAGTCACAGAACACCTTAAGTAACACATCTTGTAAATAAAAGCATGATCATGAAAGGACAAAAAGATCTCTGAAACCCTGATCAATCTAACTTAATGAGTCCTTAATTAAAGCACAGGAATAGTGAAAAGGAAATGTACTTTAAATACAACCTTGATTTGCTCAACAAATGGCTTTGTAAAAATGGCATCACAAAAACATTATTTTTTACCATACTTCACACTGTCATATATGCAGACCTAATAAAAAGTATGAAGAACTTATAAACATTGGGGGCTGGAGGAGCCTCAATGGCAAAATAATTTCCCAGCTGTGAGGTTATGAAAATCCTATCTTTATATCTGTTGTACAGATGGAGTAATCAAGATTATGGTTGCCCTTATCCCATGAGACTGACTGTGGTGACTTATGCATTGTCTCCAAATGCTCCATCCAAACAGAGGCAAAAGAGGAAGTGGATCTGCATAATGTTTACAATGTATCAGCTGAGGCACAATCTTTAGAAATAATTTAAATAGAATCAAGTACATCTCACAATTGCTAGGGGAAAAATAAGATTGGAGAGCTGCTCAGTCCTCTTCCAAGTGTTTTAAATTGGAAATTTGGAGGCTCTTGCTGAACCCATTGTGTGGTTCTTTATGGTTCTTGACTGGTTCTCTGCTGATCACACTTGGACTGGATAGTATTTCAAACTGGGACCATTCAAACAGAGGACAGTTCTCTGACAGCCTTTCAAAGAGAGGAATGACCCCTGTAAAGTAGGAGAAATGGCCACTCTAGTAGATCTGGTAAGCTTTGGAGGAAGTGATAGGCATCTTGGGGGGGTGAGTATAAGGGTCCCTTGTATTCCTTGCCTAAGAAAACCCTGTGAAATTCATGAGTTCACCTTAAGACAACTGGTGACTTGAAGGTGTGTGTACACACTCACACACACATGCAAGCACACACAGACTACCACAGCAGCATGGGGAAAAGTATCTCATACTTTTTACCATATCACTATTTTAACTTTACAAACTCCTCTGGCTCTTTCACACAACACCATTATGCTGCTATGATTCTCCTTTAACCATCATGGCAACATCCTATGGGATCTTGAGATTTGCAGTTTGGGGAGGAGTATTAGAATTCTCGGTCAGACAGCTCTAGTGCTTCTCCAAACAACAAACCCCTGTATTCCATAGATATCACCATGGTGGTTAAAGTGGAATGAATCACAGTTCTATAACTGTGTAGTGTGAAAGGGTCTCTTGTCATGAGAGAAAAGCCCAAAGTGCAACTTTGCCTCCACCTTGACCAATGTTGACCCAGCTATGTGTCATATCCTTGCATTCCCAGATGCAGTGACCAGCAGTTTCAGAGTTAAACAGAAAACTTTATTGGCACAGTTATCCAGAAAACATATCATACAAGATTGTTGCTCAGAACTGAAACTCAGAAAGCAGACAGTATATTAAATGCATATTACAATCTATGAAATGTGGTTGGCTTCAATACCAACCGATCATCCTCAGCCCATCATCCTCAGACCCCCTCTTTCAATCTCTGCATTGTCATTAACAACTATTATATTCCCCTTCCACAGTCACCACAGAACATTTGTTAACAAGCACAAAAAAATGAAATCATCATTAACAGCAAGGTTACAAAGAAACAGTGAAATTGGAAGGAACAGGTCATGTCCAGGACCAATCATGACACTATGCTCCTGTTACCTCCCACATAAAGCTTCTAATGTTCTCTAGAAGGCAAAGACAGGTTGCAGCGGTTCCTATGCCACTTAAAGTAATGTCAGCAGGAACTCCATATACATTTCTAATTTTATTTTAGCATATATGTTCATTTGAATGGATTCTATATGAGTAAAGTAGTACAGTACATCACATCCGTAACAAGAAGGGGGACCAGGGTAAGACAGAACAGTTACCAAAAAGAATTCAGAAGTATTTTTAAAAAAGAGAGAGGGAAACATCATTCAACTATGTCCAAATCACCAAATGGATCTCCTTCTCCCCATGCAGCTGGTGCCTGGTAAAGTAGGTTGGTGTGTGTGTGTTACAATCATGGCAATAGTGCACAATCATGACGAGGGAGATTTTCAGACAGGCAAAAATCGCTCCTTGCCGCGCGAGCAGCCTCCCGAAACTGCTGCGCGGCAAGGGTCTTCTTCGGACGACGCTGTGCCTCTGGCGAAACCGTCCGTGTCACTTCCGTGAAGCTTGGGACGGCTCCGCGTCATATTTCAATCACGGAGGCTGCCCGTGATTGAAATATGACGCGGAGCCGTCCCAAGCTTCACGGAAGTGACACGGACGGTTTCGCCAGAGGCACAGCGTCGTCCGAAGAAGACCCTTGCCGCGCAGCAGTTTCGGGAGGCTGCTCGCGCGGCAAGGAGCGATTTTTGCCTGTCTGAAAATCTCCTAAGTAGTAATCATGAATATAAAATAGTTACAGAAATGAGTAAATATAGGTGTTCTGTGTTCATGATTACTACTTAGTCATGATTGTGACACTAATGCCACAATAGTAACTTGCCCCAAACTCCTTTACCTGGCATCAGCTGCATGGGGGCGGAAGGAAGTCCATTCTGTCAGCAGTCAGAGCATGGTTAGATGATATTTCAATGAGGTTTGGGGGTGAGTCAGGCCAGGAGAAGTTAGTAAGTACTCTGTTACCTTCTACACTCAGGGATCTTGATGACCCTCAAAATATCAATATTGATTTGGGGAATTAATGTACTCAGCATGGCAATGCAAGAGGGGGCAGCAGATAGTGTATCTTTTAACCTTTGCATACTGGTAATAGGGAGGAGATGTTAAACTAGATAGTATAATTTATCTTTATTTGGAAAAATAATAACAGCATTCACACACGCATTCAGGCTTCAGTCATTCATGCAAGACTAGTGAATAAAGTGGGGATAGCAAAGGGAGTTTCCAGTGGGTAATACAACACTTTTCCTTGAGGAGATGAGGTCTCAGAAGAAACTAGCAGAGTGGGGGTCCTGATTAGGAATGGCTACATAGTTTAAGTTGAGAGAAGGATGAACTGTGCACACTTGAGTCAAGTTTTGGAGGAGGTTTTATAGTCAATCTTTGACTTCTCATGATGGGATTTAGAGTGGAAGACAATGTTTCTCGGTGTTGCTCAGAGAGTGACAAAGGCACTCCAAATATGTTAATGGCGCCTTAATGTGTGGATACTTCGTGAGTGAAAGGGAGGAAGCAACTTCCTTTGTTTGATAAGGATAAACTAATGAGGGTCATTTAAAGGTATGAGTTTGCCAGCCTTGGCAGATGGGCTTAGCCAGGTGTACATGCCTTTAGTTGCTTTGCAAATTAACATTTCTTTAGAATTTAGATAGCCTCTCTGTAAGTGAATAGGGAGGCAATGTTTATCTTTGGGATTCCTAGATGGGGCATTTTCTAGGGTATTATTAATGGCAGCACTACGTGGAAGGCCACATGTTGACCTAATTATTGAATAAAGCCAATTATTAATATAGATATGGATCTGGGGGTGTCAGGGTAGGAAACAACTCAGAAGTTACTTACTTAAGTATACAGAATTCCGACCATGTATCTTAATCAGAAGCATGATTTTGTTTGCCATTCAATAATATGATTGGGGCTGCTATTGATGACAGAGGTACCTGGCTTTTTAGAAAATAAACTAGAGAGAGAGAGAGAGAACATCATTAAAATACACAGGAGCAACAAGGACTTGGAAGATGTACAAAAAAAACCCTCATATTCTTTCTAAACATTCCAGGCCTGAAGACATAATTGGGAATGCTCTTGTTTCCACTGGTGACATACTCGAGACCTGGGCCTTTGCAAATGTGTATATGCATGGTTCACCTGACCATAATAACAGAATTCCAATAGAATTTAAAATCTGCAAATCACAATACTTAAGAAAACCCATTTAGCAACCCATGCTTTAGACAAGCATCATTTAGGAAGGGTGAACAGGAGCAGTTGGGCTGCCTCTCTGTGCAGATGGACAGATCTCTGATTTGCTTTTGTCTTCATTTTTTCCAAACATGTTCTCCCAGTGCAGTCAACAGGTGTGGGAACCAAAGAATGAAAGTTCCCATCCATCCCACCCCAAGAACAGCCCAGAACAGCTGCTCTGTGACTGCTGTTTATGTTCTTTCTATTAAAAAAAAAAAATCAGACAGTTTTTCATTGTATGAATGATGTCATATTTAGTCTGGCCCTGAGAATAAGAGTTTTATCTTTGGTTTAGGCATGTTTTCATTGTTGAGATAACTGTCACTAGACACAGTAAATGGTATTGTTGTTATTGTCATCACCTTCATCTGCTATATCAATGTCACAATTCTCAACAATGAAAACATGTAGAAAACTAATTACTATGCCCTCCTCCTCCTCTTCCTCCTCTATTCATTTATTTTTAAAACCCAGAAAGGCATTTTTAAAAATCATTTTGGTCTTTTTCAATGCTATTTCTTCCATGTGCCATCAACTTTTTTTTTCCTTCCCTCTCTCCCTCCAACAATGTCAGATTGTCTATGGTAAGACAAGCACTGTGAAAAATGGACAAATAGAGAGTGGTTCTTGATTACACAGACGGGCAACTAAAATCTTTTCTGCTTGAACTTTATTGTACTCAAGTGGTAAATGTTTGCTTAACTCTTATTCCTGTGCATAAGCTTTCAAATACTTAAGATGCCCAGCTCACCCCCATTTAACATGGTTTCCCTGTGCTCTTCCCAGGAGTGACTTCATGTTGCATTCCAGCACCCCGCTGCTTTCCTGTTGCTCCCCCAGGCAGTCCTTCTGCTTAATGGACAGATACACTGTTGTTCTAATCGAGAGTCTCCATAAACTATCAAATGGCTCATGAAAAATTAGAATTGTCAATGCTTATTTTCTGTTCAATAAGATTCTCCCTAATGGAGGATAAACCTCCTCCTCTCAACCAGTAATGGAGGCAGTGACTGATTTGTACAGATTGCCAGCTTTCATAATGACCTCATAAGAGACCCAAAATCACAACTGCTGTATTATGAGTCCCCATTCACTTTAATAATTAGCACATGCTGACATTCAGCTAGGTCCAAATTGCAAAGGTTTTTTTTCCCCTTCCCCATATGCAATCAGGAATAGTATTTCAAAGTGATACTGCTAATACTACTAGTGGGGATGAAAATGGGCACCTCCTTATAGGGTTATTGGCAATAATTCAGATGACTGTATGAGTGTCTGTGTGTGTATCCCGTGTGTGTGTGTGTGTTTCTCTTGCCCAAAAGAATTATGGGAATATTTTTTTACGTTCATTGATTATAGGTTTTAAAAATCAGCAGTGTGCAATAAAGAAGAAGCTGCAAAATCAAAGCAGAAAATAAAAGGCAGTATGTATGCAAAGAAAATTGCTATGTGTTGACTTTGGAAGAGGTGAAAATCCATTCAAAGACAGAGCAGACATACAGAGAGAGGCTCTATTGCCATCTTTCAGCTATAATAAAGAAGTTTTTTTAAAAAAAAATCATTTTACCACTTTTGTCTGTTAGGTAGCAACAAGGAAGTTACTGCTGTAAAAGATTAAATTTTGCTTCACAGAAACCTGGCTGGGAGAGGACAGCGATGTCACGTGGGCACAGGCCCTCCCAGCCGGGTATTCGGTCAGTGAGCAGGTGAGGGGAAGTGGGCGGGGGGGCGGAGTGGCTCTGGTTTATAAGGATAACCTGACCTTGACCAGGATACCTGTCCGAAACACAGTCCACATTGAGTGTATGTACCTTAGCCTGAGGACCAGGGATAGTTTGGGGATTCTGCTAGTATACCGACCACCCCGTTGTCTAGCAGACTCCCTAACCGAGCTGACACAGCTGGTCTCAGAGTTGCTGTTGGAGTCGCCCAGACTTTTAGTTTTGGGCGACTTCAACATTCCACTCGAGACCAGCTTGACAAATCTGACTGGTGCGGCTTGGGAATTCATGGAAACCATGACAAACATGGGCCTATCCCAATTGGTCATTAGGCCCACACATTGTGCGGGTCATACTCTCGATGCGGTCTTTAGTACGGAACTGGAATATCCATGGGTGGCGGTTATTAAAACCACCGCATTGTCATGGATGGATCATTTCCTGGTCAAGACTGAACTAAGAGTCTCTTCCCACCCCACCGGGGGTGGTGGACCCATTAGAATGGTCCGCCCCCAAAGGCTAATGGAACCAATAGGATTCCAGAAAGCCTTGGAGGGTTTAATGGTTGGTAATGCCGGTGACCCTGTCGAAGCTTTGGTTAATACTTGGAACACCGATCTCACCAAGGCTATTGACACGATCGCTCCCAAGCGTCCTTTCCAACCCGCTTCTAACCGTAAGCCATGGTATACTTCAGAGCTTAGGAAAATGAAGCGGGTTGGACAACGACTAGAGCGCAACTGGCAGAAATCTTGACTCTTATCCGACAGGACTCGACATAGGAACTTTCTTCGGTCCTATCGAGAGGCAATACGTGCAGCGCAGAGATCCTTCTCCTCTGCATGTATTGCGTCTGCAGAGTCCCGTCCAGCAGAGCTGTTTAGGGTGGTAAGGGAGATGATGCAGGTTATACCTGCGCAGAACCCATTGCTTAACGCAACAACAGCCTGCTGTGACGCATTTAACAACTACTGTGCAGATAAAATCTCTTGGATAAGAGCCGACTTAGATGCCAGCATTTTGACAGAAACAATTGACGAGGTGTCCAGCAACTCCATTGATGTAAGTTTACTGAATCAATTTCAATCTGTGAGTACCGAGGACGTGGACAAGCTACTTGGTAGAGTGAGGAAAACGACCTGCCCTCTTGATCCTTGCCCTTCATGGCTGGCCATCCGGGGGGGGGGGGGACTGCCTTGATGGCGTTCCTTAAGGACATCATCAATGCATCCCTCAGGGAAGGGTGTGTTCCATCCTGTTTAAAGGAAGCGGCAGTTAGGCCGCTCCTGAAAAAACCTTCCCTAGACCCCCTGGACATGAACAACTATAGGCCGGTTTCTATGTTACCATTCTTGAGCAAAGTGATTGAGAGGGCAGTTGCTCTTCAACTCCAAGTGGTCTTGGATGAAACTGATCATCTAGACCCATTTCAAACTGGCTTCAGGACGGGATTTGGAGTTGAGACTGCCATGGTTGCCTTGACCGATGATCTGTGTCTAAGCATCGACAGGGGTAATGTGTCCCTGTTGGTGCTTCTGGACCTCTCAGTGGCCTTTGATATGATAGATCATGGCATTCTCCTGGATCGCCTGAGGGGGTTAGGAATCGGAGGCACGGCACTTCAGTGGTTCCGGTCCTTCCTCTCGGGCAGGTCCCAGAGGGTGCGGCTTGGGGACAGCTGCTCCAGCAGAAAGGAGCTTACTTGTGGTGTTCCGCAGGGCGCCATCCTGTCCCCGATGCTGTTTACCATCTATATGAAGCCGCTGGGTGAGATTATTTGGAGTTATGGGGCTGGGTGTTATCAGTACGCTGATGACACCCAGATCTATTTCTCCTTGTCCCGATCATCGGCCTCGAATTCCAATGGCATCTCTTCTCTTGATGACTGTCTTAAAGCAGTAATGGGCTGGATGAGGAAAAACAGATTGAAATTAAATCCAGACAAAACGGAGGTGCTCAAGGTAGCGGCCCTGAAACCAGGAGTTGGGTTGCAACCTCCAGTCCTGGATGGGGTCACGCTCTCCATTAAGGACTGCGTTTGCAGCCTGGGGGTGCTCCTTGATTCATCGCTTCAGATGATGAGTCAAGTGAGTGCGAAGATCAGGAGCGCTTGTTATCAACTTCAGCTGATACGCCAGCTGCGCCCTTTCCTGGAAGTAAGGGACCTCGAGACTGTGGTGCATGCACTGGTAACCTCTCGTCTAGATTTCTGCAATGCGCTCTACATGGGGCTACCCTCGTGTTTGGTCCAGAAACTTCAGTTGGTATAAAACATGGCAGCCAGAGTGGTCTCAGGAACATCTCGGACAGATCATATAACTCCAGTATTAAAATCTCTCCACTGGCTGCCTATCAGTTTCTGGGCCCAGTATAAGGTGTTGGTTATTACCTTTAAAGCCCTAAATGGCTTGGGTCCAACTTATCTCCGGAACCGCCTCCTTCCATACAATCCTCCCCACTCACTCCGGTACTCTGGGAGGAATCTGCTTCAGCCACAAAAATCTAGGCTGTCTGCAACCTCCCAGAGGGCCTTTTCGGTAATTGCCCCCAATTTAGGGAATGGCCTGCCGAATGAGATCCGTCAGTTGACAAGCTTGAGCAGCTTTAAAAAAGCACTAAAGATGGATCTCTTTCGCCAGGCCTTTCCGGATTAGCTCCCGGCCTCAGGAGCTCAGTCTCCTTGCTTTTTAAAATTATGTATATATTTGTTTTTAATGTGTTTTAGTTAGAAGGTTTTAATTTTATAGTGTTTAATGTCTTTTTATGGGGGAGGGTGGGGGTGGGTGGGGCTTTTAGTCATTATTATAATGACTAAATTATATTGTTTTTCTCTTTTTTAAGTATCAAAAATCACTATATCCTACTCACAAATGTTCAGCCCTAAACACACTGGATGCATGCTGGATTTCCACACAAACACCTTTGGACCGTGTTCACCATTTCCTTCATTGCCAATTAAAGTTTGGGGTACCTCAGGTGATGCCACTTTAGCTCCTCTTAACTTGAGTACACAGGCAAGCTCATTTGGGAAATCTAATCTAACCTACCCCTATAGATGCAGTGGAAGATTTTTGCCCATTACAAGTATCACTGTGAATAGGGACAATGCTTCACTTTACAGCCAATGGCTTCAGTATCTCTAGTTCTGCCTGCTGGGTATGTAAGATTGTTTCATTCCTTTCCCTTTTCACACAGGAAACATTCAAGCTTGAAAAGTTATTTCGCTGCATAATAAAGTAACAATTCAGACTGCATATCTTTTTTCAAACAGTCATATTAAAACATCTGTATCAGTTGAAACATAAAATACTTACCTAAATGAAATGGTTTCATAGCGTTTATGGGGAAATCTGTGCAGTTGGGTTAAGGAAGTATTAAGACAAGGATGTAGAGTTTCAATTCCATCTGTCTTTATGATGAGACTCGAAGGCTTCATCTTTAGATTTCAAAGGGCACCAGACACAATTGGATGCTGGCTTTTCATGCATGTAAGTGATTTATGTGATGCTGTGAAAAATTAAAAACCAAAATTTGAGAAATAACTATATTTGCACGCACACATGCACACTCTACAAAATATTCAGAACCATTCTAGGAGAATACACTATAAAGCAGTATATACAATTAACTATCTTTAAAAAATGTACACAGGGGTTCTGATGCAACACTTAATACATGGAAGCTCCAGGCCTATATAAGTGTGCATACCTAGAGACTACTTTAGTGTTTTTAACTGAATTTACAAAAGCTAGTGGCATGGTTACCGTCAGAGCTGGGGGGTACATTAGCGTCCCACCTGTGATGTCAAAATTTCCTTTAATATTGGGAGGAATTATTAACTCAGATAGGTGGCCTGTGAAAGGAGGGTAATTTTGGGGTTCTTTCCCCCTATGCATACCAGTACTAACTGTAGAGGAGGCTCTAGTTAAAGTAAAATAAAGTATTCTATTTGAAAATGTAAACTAACAAGCGCAACATATCTTCTTATGGACCATTCAAGGCTACTTGAAGAAGCATATGTCCCTGTATGAACCCAGCAGAACATTAAGATCAGCTGGAGAGATCCTTCTCTCTGTCCCACCACCTTCCCAGGCTCATTTGGTGGGAACTAGGGAGAGGGCCTTTTGGTGGCTGCTCCCAGACTTTGGAACTCCCTCCCCAGAGAGGTTAGTATGGCCCCATCTTTAATCTCCTTCGGGCAGCAGGCAAAAACACTTTTATGCCACCAGGACTTTGCTGACAAATGAAGGTTGGACTGCTGGTGCTCCTGTTTTAATTTTTATGGAGTTTTAAAAATGTGTTATCACTTATGTGGAATTTTAATTACATAGTAGTTTAATCCCCTTTTAATTCTTTTTATTGTATCTTGTTTTTTAGCTATTGTTGTTTTTAAAATGTTGTGAGCTGCCTTTGGTTCTGCCATAAGGAGAAAGGCAGGAAATAAATAAATAAATAAATAAATGTACCAGAGTAAGGCAGAAAGGTTAGATATAGAGAGAGAGAAGTCCCCAAAAATAGGGTGATAGTTACCAGTCTTGAGGAGTACTTCTATGCAGCAACGAAGCTCAGACTGGCGACTGAGAGTGGTACAGGAGGATCCAATCCAAGAAAGAGAGTGGCTGGGTCCATATGCTATGGCACATACTTGCTAGGGTTAGAGTTTGGATATTTACAACCTATTTCATGCCTTGGAGGGATGTGCTGCTTAACAATGCCTGGGTGATTCTCTCACATAATAGACAAAATAAAACCTCAACTGATTGCTTCAATTGTGGAGATGGGCTTGCATTGATGGACTTGCAACAGCCTCATAAGGTTGAACAGGAAGGGGGGTGAGAGTAGATTTCTGTAAGGTATGGATTGAGAAAAGGTCACTTGTTTGCATGATTGAAATATTTTCTGAAATGCCCAGGGCTGGGAGAAAGGATTAGCATAGACCCTTAATGACTGGGTTGTTAGCATGAACCCATTACAGGGGCTTTCCTCATAATCCTAACTTGGCTTTCCTGCCATTATATTTCTAGACACATCTGAGGTCATCATGACCTTTAACTGCCCTCCAGTCTGCCTTGCCTTACAGCCCATGTGACCCCCAAAAGTGTCCAATATCTTCAGTTATGGATTCTTATGAGAAGGGGTAGTGGGACATGCTAACAGCATGACCAGAAGAGCACACCAACATCATGACAATAGCCAGCTAGTGGAATCCAACTGTCCCTTTGTACAACTACTGAACTAATACAGAGATTTATATGAGCAGACTACTGAAAAAAGTCCAACTCCACATACTGTCTCTGCCATATGGAATGTTATTCTACTCAGATATGCCTTGAAGATTTCAACCAATGAGAATTCATAGGGTCAACATTTCATTACTTTAGTAAGTCAGTAAATGAAGAAGACTCATGTCAATTTATTTCTTAATGGCTAAACATTTGGATGCTAATTTTGAATGAAGAATGAAGCTGTTCTTAGCAATGTCATGTTTTTTTCTGGCATTGTAGTATTGCAATATATTTAAACAAATTTGAAGTTGTTCTAAAAATTCTTAGCTATCTATTCCAATCTCCCACATTCCATTTTGGGCAAAGATGCTGAAGTGTGTGGTGGCCTCCCAGCTCCAGGACTTCCTGGATGAGATAGATCATCTAGATCTATTTCAATCTGGTTTCAGGCTTGGCTATGGGACAGAAGCAACTTTGGCCACCTTGGATAGATGGCCAGGCCTGGGAACTGGACCAGGAAAGTGTGTCCCTTTTAGTTTTGCTGGACCTTATAGCAACTTTCAGTACCATCAACCATGGTATCCTTTTGGATCACCTTGCTAGGATGAGACTGGGAGGACTGCCTGGCTATATCTGGGCACAATTCAAAGTGCTGATGATAACATATGAAGCTCTATATGGCTCAGGCCCAGGTTATTTAAAGGGCCATATTCTCCCATATGAACCTGCCCATGTTTTGACATCTCCTGGGGAGGCCCTTCTCAATGTCTCACCAGCCTCACAGGTACATTTGGTGGCAACACAGGAGAGGTCCTTCTCAGTGGCTTCTTGGGGAAACTAGACTAGCACCCTCCTTGCTGTCTTTCCTCAAGCAAGTAAAAACATTTTGCTTCCACTAGGCCTTTTAGGGACAACAGGCCTGGTATAATGGATTTTTATTTGTTGATGTTGTTGTTTGATAGTTTAAGTTTTTAACTGGTTTTAATGTTACGATGCTTGAATTGCTTTTTAACTTCCATATGTTGTGAATTTTAACTATGTTTGTTTTAAATGTTGTAAGCTGCCTTGAGTCCCAAAGTGGGAAAAGGGTGGTACTACAACAACAACAGTTAGCAACTTTTGCATGTCTAGGCTTTCTGACTTCTTTGCCTTGCCACACCCTCTTTTCCTGCCTCATTCTAACATGAAGCCATTTTTTTCTCTTCCTCTCTCCATCCTTCATTAAATTTTGTATTGGACGATTTGCAAGAATGAAGTAAAACTACTCTTATTTGTTTTACAAAGAAGACAAAGCTTGTTTCTTTTCTCTGCTAGATCCTGTTGTATATGTGGTCAGGCATGGGACTGGTTGTTGTTCAGCTTCTGCTTTGCCGATTTGATTTCTCTGCTTGAAAGATCCAATACTATCTCTCGCATTTCCCAACACAGATCTAGTCAAATTGGACAAAAACTCAAATTCCAAAACAATCATTAACAGAACATAAGAAAATGGCTTCAGTGTGTAATCTTTTCAAACAGTAACATTTGATATGTATAAATGTTTAAGATGTCACTGCTAGAGAGACACTGTTGCTTAGTGTCAAGCATAGAGCATGCCACATTTGCTCGTTTCCTAGAATGTAATTACAGACACAATTATAAAAATAGTATACTAAATCAGCTTCCATTCCCACAGCACATTGGAATTATTTGTTGATACCATATGTTCCTACAAATCTGTCTGTTTGCATTAAGCATTTATCACAGTTTAAAGCAATTAAAGACTATTAAACCCCTTTTGTTTCAGTCCTTTGAGAAAATGCTGTTATCTCCATACCTACATCCTATGAAAGGATACCACAGACTTTAAAATACTCTTTGTTCATTACTCTTTGTTCAACAGAACCTTCACTTTGTGAAACAGTCTATCTGAAGGAATGCTAATAAAAGTTTTTTCATCTCTACATTTGTGGGAGAAGCCTTTGTTTAGCCACTAAAAGCAGACCTGGCAATTTGGCATGGCATTCTCTGTGAGATGCAATATATGTGTGTGCATGCACACATGTTCATGAATATGTGTGGGTGTTGGAACCATATTTATTTGAAACTGTCAGTGCTATCATACTGGCACAGAAGCAGATCACAAGACAGTGATAATACACATACTCTGCAGTGCAAGGAAGATCATAGAATCATAGAATTGTAGAGTTGGAAGAGACCACGAGGGCCATCCAGTCCAACCCCCTGCCACGCAGGAAATCACAATCAAAGCATCCCTGACAGATGGCCATCCAGCCTCTGTTTAAAGACCTCCAAGAGGCTTAAAAGAATGATGATGTGGCAGGTACCCAATTGACAAGAACCACTGTTTATGGATGGAAGGATTGTTCCTCCAAACTACCCTATAGTTGACACACACTCATTGCAAATACTGTATAAAGATAAACCATGCTGTTCTATGTAACCCTGTTTTAAAACTTTCACTTCTCTCTTTTTAAAATGCATTTCAAATAAATAGAATTATATAGATAGACCGACAGACAGATTGGCAGACAGATTAGTTGCATGCACATACACACACCTCCAAGTACTGTCTTTGAAAGGAGGCCTAAAGGTTTAAAGGGCACCACATGCCATGGGTGGGATTTATACTGCAATCCAATACAGATTTACCTGTGAGTAAGCTGCCACTGAGTCCAAGGTCAATGAGACAGACTTTTGAGTTGATACATGTAGACTTCCCATGCTTTAACAGTGCAATCCCATGTTTGTCTGACTGGAGAAGCAAGCCCCATTGAATTAAACATGTCTTACTTGCCAGTAATTATGCTGAAGGATCAGCAAAATGATCCAGAGAAGCAAAGCTGGGGAGGGGTCTTTTTACAAAATGGTTTTAATAATAATAATAATAATAATAATAATATTTTATTTCTATCCCGCCCCTCTGCAATGCAATTGGGGCGGCTTACAATATAAAAACTCCATAGTCACAATACCCTAGCCCACCCACCCCTTAAAATAATATTAAATTATAAAGGATTAAAAACAATACAATAATTAAAAATATATAAATTAGAAAAAAATTAAAACATACGATAATTAAAAAAATCCGATTGCAGCTCAGAAAGGACAGCCGAGTCTTGGGCCGGGATAGTTATTCAGGAAAGGCCTGCTGGAAAAGATCCGTCTTGACGGGCTTTTTTAAAGCTGTCTAAGGTGGCAATAAGACGGATCTCGTCCGGCAGGCCATTCCATAAGTCACCGACAGCCTTGTTTTCATAGGCTGTAACAGATTCCTCCCAGAGGACCAGAGTGCACAGGGAGGGTCGTACGGAAGGAGGTGGTCCCGGAGATAAGTTGGACCCAAGCCATGTAGGGCTTTAAAGGTGATAACCAACACCTTGTACTGTGCCCGGAAACTAATAAGAAGCCAGTGGAGAGCTTTTATATGCTCTCTTCTGGAAACACCAGAAATCAACCTGGCTGCCATGTTCTGAACTAGTTGACATTTCCAAGTCAAGCACAAGGGTAGCCCCATGTAGAGCGCATTACAGAAATCCAAACAGGAGGTTACCAGTGCATGTACCACAGTTTTGAGGTCCCTGGTTTCCAGGAAAGGGTGCAGCTGGCATATCAGCTGAAGTTGATAACAGGCACTCCTGACCGTCGCATTTACCTGATTAGACATCTGGAGCGTCGGGTCCAGGAGCACGCCCAGACTGAGAACACAGTCCTTGGAGGAGAGTGTAGTTCCATCCAGGATTGGAAGTTGTATTCCCAGACCTGGTTTCGGGGCTGTAACTGTTAGTACCTCCGTTTTGTCTGGATTTAGTCTCAATTTGTTTTTCCTCATCCAGACCATTACTGCTTTAAGACAATCATTGAGAGGAGAGATGCCATCTGAAGTCGAAGCTGATGACTGAGACATGGAGAAGTATATCTGGGTGTCATCAGCATACTGATGACACCGCACTCCATGCCTCCAAATGATCTCTCCCAGCGGCTTCATATAGATGTTAAATGGCATCGGGGACAGGATGGCACCCTGAGGAACGCCACAGTTAAGCTCTATTCTGGTAGAGCAACTGTCCCTGAGCCTCACCCTCTGGGATCTACCCGAGAGGAAGGAACGGAACCACTGCAAGGCAGTGCCTCCAATTCCTAACCGCCTCAGGCGATCCAAGAGGATGGAACGATCTATTGTATCAAAGGCCGCTGAGAGGTCCAAGAGCACCAACAGGGTCACACTACCCCTGTCGATACCCAAGCGGAGGTAGTCAACCAGAGCAACCATGGCAGTCTCCACTCCATATCCCATCCTAAAGCGAGTTTGAAATGGATCTAGATAATTGGTTTCATCCAAGACAGCTTGGAGTTGGGAAGCGACCGCCCTCTCAATCACCTTGCTTAGAAAAGGCAGCAAGGAGACTGGCCTATAGTTCTTCCTGTCCAAGTAATTTCTTTGAATTACTTGGCAAGCTTAAGGATTTGTAGGGTGGGTAAGATTAAAAGTTTCTCTTCAGCTGTAGTAGCTGATGATAGGAAAGATCCCTGCCTCATACCCCGAAGACCTACTGCTAGTCTACATGCAGAAATGGGCTGACCTGGTTTAATTCGTGCCTCCATATTCATCTAGGTGTGTATCCATATCAAGGTTGCTTATTGCATAAGGAGAAAGGTGCGATAAAAATTAAATAATAAGTGTGGACATGCAGTTCCCAGCCTAATAAGGGACACCAAAATTGATTCCATTCACACATATCTCCTTGGCTGAATTAGGCCATGTTTTGTGTGTCCATGCTGGATGTCCTCCCCCGACCCCTTTTCCCCAAATAATGACTGACAAAATATATAAGTTGGAATGATATATTGATATATGATGATTGTATATATTGGCAATAAAGATCACAGCTTTATTGATAACAGCTGCAATGGTTGCCTCAAATCACATGGGTCCAGATCCAGACATCGACCAACCCAAATGCTGGTCGATGAAACCACTGTCAGTCCACCACCAACACTTACCATGATGAAGGGGAAGGGGTCCTGGGCAGGCCCCCTGCATGCCTGCCTGCCTATCCTTCACACTTCCCTTCTCACCAACCATTGGCAGAGGCTGGGGTCTCTGTGAACTTGACCTTGACCTTGAACTTGACGGAGCCCCATTACCAATGGCCTTGGATCAGGACCCATGCCAATCTCCCCCCCAAAGTTGTGACAAAGAGTAAATACATGCTACAAAATACCTATAACCTATAACAAGATATAAAGGGAGGGTGGGTGGGTTTAAGCTCCAGAAGAGCCACTGGCCAATATTCTGTGGCAGCTGGGTTATATGCCCAACTGCCATGCCATAAATCAAACAGCTGCAAAACTGCTCTAAAACTGCTGTAAAAATGTCACAAAACTGCTGTAAAAGGCAGCAATGTTCTGCCTCCCTCAAAACAGCCAGTCAGAGCAGAGCTGACCTGGCCTGATTGGTTCTCTTTTTCATGCCCCTTCCCAGTCCGCGGAGCAGGTTGGGAAGGGGAAGACGAGAATGGCAGTGCCCATGCCACCCATGTGGAGAAGAGCCTGGGGGACTGGACTTTACCTGCAAATAGGCCACCGGGGCAAACAGGTGAGTCCAGCAGTCCCATTTATGAGAAACTACCAATCATAGTGAATATATATCTCAATAGTAAATGCCATACCTCACAATTACACCAAATAAATCAGTGCTGTCCTGTGATGTACCTTATGATTCTGGTGGTAGACTCTTGTGATCCTCCTGTTGGGACACAACTAGCAGCATTGCACAGAATAATGCATATTGTCCATATTATAGGCACATACTAAAAGTTAATTGGAAAACCTGTAATTGCTCTCCATAGAAAGGATGCAACATTATTCTTATGTAAAATGAGAAATGTCTATATTTCCATTTGATCCTTGCCATACCTACCACTATGCTTTCCCAGGACAATTTTCAGCAGCTCTCCCATAGAAATCCGAGTCCTTTGTGGAAGGGCCTCTAATATTTCTGAATAGACAGAATAATTTTTAAAAAGAAAAAAATCCTATAAGGGATAGAAGAATGATCCCCACACTTATATTTGCTAGAATAAGAATTCCATTACAACTATGTGCTATTACATTTACAGCACAATCAAGATTTATTAAGACCGTTCTACAGAGCGCTATTGTAAAGAATTTATGTACTGTAAAATTGCTAGAAAGGTCGCCTGAGATGCAAAAGTTTAATTTGAAGTATCATGTTATGGTGCAGTACTGCTAAACTCAATGTTTGCTTTAACAAATAGCTTGAGGATATTGGTCTCCAAATGTGTGGTTTATTAACTTCAGTAAAACAATTTTATATTTAATTTTCAGTGATCTCATACTTATTCATATTCATCCATGTATTATTTGGTACCTATTAATATGAACATAAAGCTCAAGTGTAAAAATGACACAATTTCCAGAAATTATTTCCATGGCAGAAGCTTGCTCTAGAAAGTGATTGTTTATCCAGCTTTTAGCTTAACTTCCTATTTTCATGATGCTTTATTTATTTCTTTAATCAACTGCAAGGAGATAGAAAGGCGAAAACTCATCACCAAGAGAGGATGAGAAATCTCAAGAAACTTCAAGGGCACAGAAACTATCTGAGGACAGTGCAAGACTTTTTTTTGCAATATGTGAGATACCATTCCCATTTTATACCTACTGTACACCTGTTTGAGGGATTAGGTTCAGCACATTGTATAGAACCTTTAATGTGAAGAGTTAAACCCAGAATAGAGAGCTTGTCTACACAGAAGGGGGGAAAATGGACTGCTCCACAGTGTTAGCAAGCTGCAGCAACTGCAACCTGTCTTAATGTTTTTACAGCCCCCATAAACTTCACATACCTGTAGTGGAGAGGGCAGCTGAGAGTGAATTACTCTCATTTTTTAATCTGCTGTCTCCAAACTTTTTTTTTTAAAAAAAAAACACGATTTGTATGTTTCACACAAGTGATATATCACCTTTCTGAAAATAATGAGTGAGCGAGAGTTGACACAAATTCCCCATTTTATCACCTTAGCAATCACTCACTAAGGTGAAAATCCTACATGGCAGCAGTGGACGCTTGTCCTGTAACCCATCCCTGCCCCTTGCATTTGTTCAGCCAATCAGGTTTGTGCTTCCTCTCATTGGGGCAGTGAATCAGATTGATTAGTTTGCCCTAATGAGCAGAAATGCACACCCTTGTGGGTTTTTTTTTAGAAAGACAGGAAAAACCATGAAGCCTTTTCTGGTGAAGTTTTTGCTGGTTTTGGTCCAGCTCCTTCACAATATGATGAAATCAGGCAGAATGCCATTAAGACAGGTAGGATTCTCCTTGCATTCTGTGAGGAGTTTTTTCACTGTTTGGACAACCCTACAGTTGCCATCACCCTGACATGGGAGCAACCAGCCACCATTTCTGGGAGATAGAAGATAGTATAGGAATCCTCTCTGCCAGACTCCCCAATAGTATTCTGTTGTTGTTGTTTAGTTTTGTTGATTTAAAGCATTTTATAATCCTGAACTCTACACATGATGTTCATTTGGCCAGAATGACTAAAGTGAGGCTATCATACTTTGGCCATATTAGGAGACAACTCATTAGAAAAGCCAATAATGCTTGTTAAAGTGAGAGATAGTAAGAAAAGAGGAAGACCCAATTATATGTGGATACTCCCAATCAAAGAAGTCATAGGAGATTTTCACATGGGGGAAATGACCCGCAGAGATCGGGAGAGAAACGGGTCTGTTCCGCTGCCAGCACTCCATTTGCACACCCCCTTCCTTCTCCCAGTCTCCCTTCATCCTCCCTCTATCCTGCTTTCATTTTCCTTCCACTATTTTCCGCTATTTTTTACTAATGAAGAACTTTCCTGATAATAAAAAATATCGGAAGGAAAATGGGAGCAGGAAGGAGGGAGGACGAAGGGAGATCCGGAGAAGGAAGGGGGCATGTGAAACAGAGCGCTAGCAGTGGAACAGCCCTGTTTCTCTCCCAATCTCCACAGGGGTTATTTCCCCCATGTGAAAATCTCCATAGTCCTGAATTTGCAGGAACTGAGCAGGGTTGTCTTGGAGGTGTCTCATTCATAGGATCACCGTAAGTTGACGCTGACCTGATGACAATCAACAATATTAGCCCCCTCCCCATAACAAGGTTCCCAGAGCAATTAATAGATGTAAGTACTATGACATTTTCTGCCCTCAGGCTTGCAATCTAAAAGACATAAGAGAAAAACCAATGGGAAGGAGAGAGAAAGTAAGAGCAAACTCCAGTTCTTAATGTTATAGATCTTTGTACCACATCTAGCTAGAAGCAGTTCTAGTATTCTGCCAGCTAGGTGACAGCTGGGTAGAGCCAGAACCAGCTAGGCCTAATTCTCTCCTTGTCTGCTGATCTATAGCCTGATATGGCTGCCTCTAGGCAACAAATGAAGAAATAATAGAATGCTGGTCTTTAATACATGTTATGGTATGCATGGCAGAACTAAGGACATTATTAGACACATCAAATGTCATAACAAAGCTACATAAACACAAAAGGGTCGCATACCAGACGATGTTGCCCTTTCACGTTTATGCCTTGTCCAAAACCCATCATATTTTATTGATGAATTAAACTGTCAATTGATCACCATGGTGCTTTTGTGCCAGCATTGCAGACATTTGAAACTTCATGCCATTGTACTCACGTGAATGCTGCATCAATGGCCAGTCTGGAGAGAACACAGGTGAGATCGCGAAATCCAGGTAGGTGACACACTTTTTATTACCCTCCCCAGTTTACTTGGAAGTTTTTTGTTTTTGTTTTTGAATTTCCCATGCTAGGTATTCTCATGAGAATCCACAGGATTTCAAATGAGGAAGGGAACAGAGTTCCATTCACTTCTCATTCACTGCCAGAAAGCCTCTTGCCTGGATTAGATGTAAGTGTGGTATGGGGAGTTCTTTTGCCAGCATAAAAACATCAACGTTTTGCCAGCAAAAGAACGGGGTTTGGGGTGGTGGTCTGATAAAGTCCTAAGTTAGTACCTGAGGTGTTTCCAGCTGCCAAAACAGAATGCCAGTGTCCCATGGCCTCTGTCTCTGGAGATCAGCGTACAGGAGCAAGGCAAACAGGAGAGCGGACAACAGGGGTGTTTGGCATGGGTGTGGTGGAAGAGACAGCATAAGGTAAGCGTGTGGGCTGTTGAATTAAACTGCTTGCAGCCCCAGAGAGTTTGTTGGGCTAAGGCTAGTGTGCTTGCTTGGGTCAAGGCTGAGTGTTAGGCTTGCCTGGAGGAGGGGTCATTAGCATTTGTTTGGTGAGCTGCTTCTATTGAGAGCAGGTGAGTCATAGAGACTGCTGAAAGAAAGTGGGTCAGAGGCAGGGGGAAGAGCTAAGAAGTAGGTCAGAGGCAGAGGGAGGAGCTAGCAGCCAGTAGTTCTCTCTCTACATATAGCTGCAGCTTCAGTCTCTGGAGCTTGGTGTACAGGAGAGAGGCCAACAGGAGAGAGGACAACAGGAGTGTTTGGCATGGGTGTTTAGTGGGAGAGTTTGAGGGGGAGCCACAGAGTTCTGTTCTGAGGGGATGGGCTTCTGCGGAGCCACTGAAGTGTCTGGGGGTGGAGTTAGCAGATACTAGTTCTATATAACTGCCGCTGCAATCTTTCCAGGTTAATATTAGAACATCAGCAGCAAGCGTCTTGCAGTGTGCACAGTTCTAACATAACAGGGGCATAAGGCCTCTTCTGAGAAACAAGGCCTACAGGCATTGGGTGGAGGGGGGTACTAGAGGAGTTTGGACAGGATAGCCTAAAGTTCTCTTTCAGTGACTACTTAAGAAGACTGGAAATGGCCAGCGAGGGAGCTGCTGCAGTCACCTGCAACACCTGCGGGATGTCCATCTTCATGCCAGAGGCGGTGGGGAGCTACATCTGAAGCAAGTGCAAATTGGTGGCACTGCTGGAAGAGAAGATCAAGCATCTTGAGGACAGGGTATCTACTCTTCTGAATATTAGGGAGCAAGAAGTTTTCTTGGAAAGAGTAGAGAAGACCATCCTGAAAGCAGAACACACCAGGGAGGTGTCTATGGAGCAGGCCATTTCCCATACACAGGAAACAAACACTTGGAGGAATGTGACATGGTGAAGTAGAAAGGCCAGGGCTTATTCAGCGAGCTTGAAGCTACAGAACCAATTTGAAGTCCTCTCTCTTTCCAGAGAAGAAGAGGGAGAGTAGCAGTGCCATGCCTTAGGGAACACACAGGAAACCTTAGTAGATCCAGCACATGAAGTGGCTTCTACCAAGACTCAAAGGAGGAGGAGGAGGGTGGTGGTAGGGGATTCCCTGTTGTGAGGAAGAGAAGCTGTAGTCTGCAGGCCTGACAAAATGTCTCTGTAGGTATGCTGTCTCCCTGGGGCAAAAATTCAAGATGTAATAGAGAGGCTGACAAGATTAATCAAGCATTCTGACTGTTATCCCTTCCTTTTGGTCCACGTGGGAACCAATGATACTGCAAGGCATAGCCTCCAGAAGATCACAAGGGATTATGAGGCTTTGGGTAGGAAGCTGAAGAACATGGATACACAGGTAGTCATTCCATCTGTCTTTCCAGTGGAAGGGCATGGCCCAGGAAGGGAGAGAAGGATAGTGGAGGTGAACAACTGGCTATGCAGATGGTGCTGCCAGGAACAATTGGGCTTCCTGGACCATGGAATGCGGTTCCAGGGAGGTAGATTTCTGGCAAGGGATGGGTTGCACCTCACAGCAGTTGCAGGAAAGTTTTTGCTAAGACACCGGAATATCTTATCAGGAGGGCTTTAAACTGAGTTGTGTGGGGGAGGGAGACAATATTCATAAGGACAGGAGTTCATCAGGCGCTGGAGAAAATGGCCCAAATGTTATACAGACAACAAGGCAAATAGTAAAAGAACCCAACAGTGGCAGGAATAAAACCTTTAAAAGACAGACAGGGGAATGGCCCATGGTCTTAGATGTCTCTATACTAATACACAGAGCATGGGAAATAAACAGGATGAATTTGAACTCTTATCACAGCAAAACAAATATGATATAGGCATCACTGAAACCTGGTTGTATGAGTCTCATGATTAGACTGTACTCTCTCCTCTCTCTGGTTTTTCTTTGCAAACCAAGACCTCACCTGGAATACTGTTTTCACTTCTGGGCACCACAATTCAAGAAGGATTTTGAGTACCTAGAACGTGTCCAGAGGAGGGCGACCAGGATGGTGAGAGGTCTGGAGGCTATGCCCTATGAGGAGCGGTTTAGGGAGCTGGGCTTGTTTAGTCTGGAGAAGAGAAGATTGAGAGATGACATGATAGCTATTTTTAAATATTTGAAGGGGTGTCATACCGAGAATGGAGCAAGCTTCTTTTCTGCTACTCTGGAGACTAGGACACAGAGCAATGTATTCAAACTACAGGAAAAGAGATCCCACCTAAACATTAGGAAGAGCTTCCTGACAGTAAGAGCTGTTAGGAAGTGGAATACATTGCCTCGGAGTGTGGTGGAGTCTCCTCCTTTGAAGGTTTTTAAACAGAGGCTGGATGGCCATCTGATGGGCATGATTTGATTGTGCATTCCTGCATAGCAAGGGGTTGGACTGGATGGCCCTTGCGGTTTCTTCCAACTCTATGATTCTATGATTCTATGGTAGTTCTTAGAATTTGTATTTTATTTTATTTTATTTTATTTTATTTATTTATTTATTTTGTACTTTAGATCAGTGGCTCTTAACCTTTTCTTTACCAGGGATCCCCTTTAAATATCTTTTGTTGCCACAAACCCCAATACTCAAGATTTAAAATAATAATAATAATAATAATAATAATAATAATAATACAGTTTTGCCATCCATTAAACCTCCCCTCAGAGGCACTGGAGTGGGAGGGAAGACTTTTCTCCTGCTTCTTCCTGCTAGTTTGTGGCTAGAACAGATTGAATGGCAATGTGTAGGCCAAGACAGCCAGCCTTTGCCCCTGTCATATGGTCACTCAACTGCAGGGAGGAGGTGGGCCAAGCAGCCTTCAAGCCTTTGTGGACCCCTGTGAGGACACTGTGGCCCCCTATGGGTCCATGGACCACAGGTAAGAACATCTGCTTTAGACTATTACTCCAAGGCATTCCACCTAATGGAAAAAATGAACTGAGTCAAAGTAGGTGGGTCTAGTCAATCCTGGATGAGAGAACACCATAGATCTCCATATGCATTGACTTGAATGAAAACCTGATATAAATGTCTTAATTAAGGTAGTATTTTGCTACAACAATTTTTCATAGCCACATGAATCAGCCAGTCCCAACAAGAGATGAGTTAATCTGTCAAACCCAATCTTATTAATGATCTCATTTTCCCAGCCCAAGCTCATTTCATCCAGGTTCCCTACAGACTTTCTTTTTTCTATGTAAAAATCCATACATATTTTTGCCTCAATCCTATTGTTAGTACTAACTAAGGAAGACCTATTGAATCTATTGGATTTATCTATCTGCTGACTGACCGTTCAACCATTGATTCAGTGGATTAATTCTAGTCGGTACTAAACAGAAAAATCCATGTCCATTGTATACATTTTGAAGGCATGTACCCATTTCTTAAAGTTTGTGTTTCTGAGCATATTTCTTAACAGACTTTTTTTTATGCATGTGTTTCAGGCAGTTTTTTCTTGGTGACACTGTTCTGTATAGTGGATAGCAAGCCCAGAAATAATAAAATGTACAGTTGCAAATAACATTCATTTCCACATTGGGTTCCAGAAGATGTGAACTGGGAAAACTAGGAAAATCCAATTCCTAACTCATTTCTGATCCAAACTATACACACACACACACACACACACACACACATATATATCGTATATTCCGGCGTATAAGGAGACCTTTGAGCCCTGAAAAATAGGCTCCAAAATCAGGGGTCATCTTATACGGCAGATACACTTTGCTTCACCCCGCCATCTGAACTCCTGCCTCTTCGCTCCCTTTGCAAATGGAGTGAAGAGGCAGGCGATCGGGCTGGGGGGTTGAGGCATAGTGCTTACGGTTCATTCGCCCCCCCTCCTCTGCCTTCTCCCCCTTTTGGGAGCAACTGAAGACAGAGGAGGGGGGCGAATGTTGCTGGAAAGCCCCCCTCCAGCCACCTTTCCACCCTCCCCGAAGCCGTGATTCGGCTCCCGATCGTGGCTTCGGGGAGGGGGGTGGGTGGCTGGGAAGCCCCCTCCCTCCAGCACCCTTCCACCCTCCCTCCAGTCCTCCCTTCCAGCCACCTCCCTCCCCAAAGCCGTGAGCGGGCTCCCGATCATGGCTTTGGGGAGCGGATGGGTGGCTGGGAAGCCCCCTCCCTCCAGCCACCCTTCCACCCTCCATCCAGTCCTCCCTTCCAGCCACCCCCTCCCCAAAGCCACGAGTGGGCTCCTGATCATGGCTTTGGGGAGCAGGTGGTTGGCTGGGAAGCCCCCTCCCTCCAGCCACCCTTCCACCCTCTGCGAAGCCCATTCCCTCCAGTCCTCCCTTCCAGCCACCCCCCTCCCCAAAGCTGTGATCCGGCTCCCGATCGTGGCTTCAAGGAGGTGGTGGATGGCTGGGAAGCCCCCTCCCTACAGCCACCCTTCCACCCTCCGTGAAGCCCCCTCCCTCCAGCCCCCCTTCCAGCCATGCACCCACTCCCCAAAGCCGTTGTATCTTTAATGTACAAATTGTGATAATTTTATGACAGATCTAATTGTACATAGTCATATTGTATGCTCCTTCTAAAGTAACAGAGTGACTTTCAATCTGTAAAAAGTTCTTATATTTTTCCAAAAATTTCCATATTTCTTTCTGGAAAAACAGGGTTGTTTTTTTTCATGGTTTGAAAATTTCCAGACATTTTACATCTCTAATATCTGCTGATAAATTCATCGATCACTTGCGGGCCAAATGTGGCCCCCTGAAGCCTCCCAACCCTCATTTTTTAAAAATAAAAGTGGCACAATAGTCAGGCAAATTTTGCTTCTAAACCATGCAGTATGCATGAAAACATGCAAAAAACACCCCATCTCTCCAGATATCACTTCCTGGCACCACTGCTGCAGGATGTAAAGCTGGGACCAAAGCTGTAGTACAGTAGGACTCCGTATCCGCTGGGGATTGGTTCTGGGAGAGGGCGTGGATACCGAACACCGTGGATAATAGCAAACGCCATTGAAAATAATGGGACTTCCAGTTTAAAATACCATAGAATTGCCTTAGAGGACGTAGAAAATGGCTAGAGAGGACACATTTTCTAGGGATACTCTATGGTAGGTGTGCCATTTTGTGTCCTGTGGATAATTGAATCAGTGGGTATCAGTGGGATACGGGGGTCCTACTGTTTCTCTCTCTCTCTCTCTTTCTCTCTCTCTGGCTTTTCTTCACAAATGAAGATTCAGGGTCTTACTGTATGGCAAAAGTAATTCTATGATCTTTTTTTATTTAGGTTTTTAACATTTTTATTATATTTAAAGTATTTAAAGTTTGAAGTTATTTATAATAACAGAAATTGTTTTAATGGTGCTGTTTTAATATTTGTATGGGATTGTTCTGATGTTCGTATGTTTGCCGCCCCGATCCTGATGGGAGAGGCGGGATACAAATGATGATGATGATGATGATGATGATGATGATGTGATCAGGCTCCTGATTGTGGCTTTGGGGAGGGGGTGGGTACCTGGGAAGACCCCCCCTCAAGCCACCCTTCCACCCATCCCCTCCATCTTCATTCCCTTTGCAAAGGGAATGAAGACAGAGGGAATGGGCAGTGGTCAAGGCAAACCAGGGTCATTCGGCCCCCTCCTCTGCCTTCAACCCCTTTGGGGAGCAACCAAAGGTGGAAGAGAGGGGTGAATGTTGTGGCTGGCTGGCTGGCTGGGAGAGCCCTGCCAGCTGATCCTGTTCGCTTTCCCAACTCATGAGCAGATCTTCATGAGTTGGGAAACAAAGAGGATCAGCTGGCAAGGCTCCCCCAGCCAGTCAGCCAGCTAGCCAAATTGGGGGTGGTGGTCTTATATGGCAAATATATGCCAAACCTTAGATTTTTAGTTGAAAATTGGGGGGTCATTTTATATGCCCAGTCATCTTACATGCCGGAATATACGGTGTGTGTGTGTGTGTGTGTGTATACACATACACATACTGTTGTTCCATACTTGCTACCTCACTGGGTAATTATAAGTTCCAGGGTAACACTACATAGTCTAGTTTTCTTTGGCTAAGGTTCAACCTTGCTGGTAAATAGTCTACTGAGGAAGGTACAGCAATTAAGAAATGTCAATATTCTTTTCTTCAGCAAGTCTAACTACTCATCTACAGAGATTTAACAAACCAAATCAGGATTCACAGTAATATTTTTATTACTATACTGTTAAAATTTTAAAATGTATAGTAAACAGCATACTGTAATACCTCTCTCTCTCTCTCTCTCTCTCTCTCTCTCTCTCTCTCTCTCTCTCTCTCTCTCTCTCTCTGGATTTTGAAATTTTGATTACCTAACCTGGTGAAACCTCATACTTCCCATGCTCTGGGAACATGAAATAGCAAAATCCTATTTTTCTTCCACTCCTAGATTAAATGTGGAAGCTTCAGTAATCCACTTCACTTCCTATCAAGCTATTTTAAAACTGTGCAGAAGATTAACCTACTTCAAGCATGCATGGATTAAAAAAATAAAACTAATACAAATATGGATAGCTTTCACATCATTTCACAAAACAGAGATGCTAAGTGCAGTTTGACCTCATCCTGTCTGAGGCTGGTATCTGTACAATGACTTTTAGCCTGAAATACAACACACTACCTATAGTTGCCAATATATTATTTCCTCAAGGACTAAAATAATAAAGTGGTTGCTGAGGCTGGTAACATAAGTATCACCCTAAAGCATCAGAGCAAAGTCCAGTCTAACATCCTTTATCAAATACAGACCATAAGTGTGAACACAGTCAATAACTCCATAGGGAGGCAAACACAACACACCAGCCTTCATGTTCTTATTGACCACTCACATGCATGTTCATGCTACAAGGGTGATTATATATACAGTAATACAACCCAACTGTTGTTGTGAGTGTTGGCAGGACTGGATCACTAGAGATGATAAATCTTAACAGGATATGATCTCCACTGGTGTTACTAACAATACTGGAGCTGAACAGTTGTGAAGTCTTAACAGAGTCACACATCCCTCCCTCTTCTGCCTGGAGCAGGTTCTTCCTGCCTGGGATCTCCACCTGGGAATGCAGGTGAAACTGAAACAGTGCCACCAAAAACAAAACAAAACAAAACAAACAAACAAACAAAACACCTGCCTGAAACATGTGCATTTAAAAAAGTCTGTTAAGAAATATGCTCAGAAACAAAAACTTTAAGAAATGGGTACATGCCTTCAAAATGTATCCAATGGACCTGGATTCTTCTGTTTAGTACCAACTAGAATTAATCCACTGAATCAATTGTTGAATGGTCAGTCAGCAGATAGATAAATCCAATAGATTCAATGGGACTTCCTTAGTTAGCACTAACAATAGGATTGAGGCAAAAATATGTATGGATTTTTACATAGAAAAAAGAAAGTCTGTAGGGAACCAGGATGAAATGAGCTTAGGCTAGGAAAATGAGATCATTAACAAGAATGGGTGTGACAGATTAACTCATCTCTTGTTGGGACTGGCTGATTCATGTGCCTATGAAAGATCAGGAAAATTACTGGCTGGAACTCCTGAAGTTGTTCAATATCACAAGAGAGAGATCCAGTGGCTGCTTTCCCCAGACGTGGAACTCAGAAGGTGCCAGTTCCATGACAGGATAAAGTCCACTAAATTCCGGATTACCGTTCTTTCACATCAGCAGTGCATAATTCACATGAATTCTTGCTTATTTGGAAGATGCAGCCAGTTTTGGTTTTCATTAGTTTACACAGGCAAAGGTGGGGGGGCATGCCCTCTAGATGATTAAAGCCAGGCAGGAGACAGAGAGGGAGTCACCCAGGAGGGAAGAAAAGCACAAACAAACAAAAGAACGATGGAGGGATTGTCTTCCCTGCCCCAAAGCCTTAAATAAACACAAAGGAGTGAAGCAAAGCACAAACAAATAAAAGAACGAAGGATCAATCTGTTGATCACAGCATGCTCACACACACATTCACATACCACCCAAGTTCCCGATCATCTTCCCTGCCCCAAAGCCTTAAATAAAGACAAAGGAGTGACTGAGAGCACAAACAAACAAAAGAACGATGGAGTGATCAGCTGGTTGCAGCATGCACACACACGCACACACACAGACACACACACACCCAAGCAGGGGCTAGCCCCATTCCCGATTGTCTTCCCAGACCCCAAGGCCTTCCATTGAAACAAACAGGAAGGGCTCAGAGCAGATTTCCCAAAGTGGGCTGCAAGCAGAAGAAGGGGCAAATGGCAGGCTTGGTGGATTTCTCTCTCCAACCCCTCCATCTATTTGGAGAAGGCACAATGGTCACTCCAACCAATCAGGATTCAGATCTGCTCAAGCTAATTTGAAGAGTTCGCTGCAAGTTCACACAGACATTTGCAAATGGTAAGTTCACATGACCAATTGTGTGCATTTGTGTGAACTTTATCAAAAAAAAGTCAGGAAAACTAGTGAAAGCTGATACTGCATGACTTATGGATTTTTCACTCCCCCTCCTTCTGAAAAGGGTGCTGTGGCTTCGAAATGTGTGGGAACTATCAGCCTTCTTGTCACATTCTTTGAGGATTTATTTTGCTATGTAAACGGCACCAAAGATACCTGCTCCTTTGCTTTCTGGATGATTCTTTGCTGTTTGCTCCACTGAGCATTAGGGGTATCTTATCGTTCCTGTCCTTCCCAGCTGAATCCTCTGCCCACTATAGAGCCAGCTGTGTCTCCATCCATCTTTTGCCCCACTCCCTAGAATTCTTTTGAGCGAAACAAATGGCTGTCTTGGCTATACCCACAGATGCTTTCTGCAGTTGGTACTGTCATGACTGACAATCCAGCCAGCTGCAACACATCAAGGTTAGTGGTAGAGGCTGAGGATATAGGAGTGGACCCCTCTGTGCGTACTGCCTGACTACAATAGGAATTTAACATTGCATTTTTATACCAATGGTTACAGTAACATTTATTTTTCAAACATTTGGAAAACTGAGGGAAATGCTACCAAAAATGCATAAAATAGGTAAGAGCTTCGAGAACTTTTCTGCTGCTACATAATCTTCCCCTAGTGGCTATCCAGATGCCTATGGTAAGCACACAAGTAGAATATGATGTCAAAAGCATATCCCTGCTATTTCCCCAATCCACCTGCCCACTGCCTCAAGCTTTAGGAAGCATGGTGCCTCTGATTCTGGAGGCAGTATGTCCCAATCATGACTTGTAGCCACTGCTGGCCTTATCTTCCGTGAAGGTGCCTAATTCCCCTCTTTCCCCAAGACATCTAAGTCTGTGGCCTTCATCAACTTATGAATTCTGTCATTTAATAATCTACTATGTGCTAACTTGTCTGTCCTGAAGCTTTCACCATAAAGCTTTACTGGATGACTAATGTGAGAGAGGGGCAAAACCTCACTTTTCTCCATATGTCATTTGTGGACACCACTGTCATGTGTCCTCCTAGCCCCAGTTACTCACCTTTTCCATAAGTCAAAAAGACACAAATGTAATCTTTTGTGATCATTTTGCATCTTCTTCATCTGCATTCAGGTAGACTTTGTGGAGACCTGTTTATACCAAAATATTTCCCAGGACTGAAAAACCACCACCACTTCTCCAAACAACTTTTTTCCCTCATCAACACATTGAGTGCTTTAGGCTCTGCCTCTCTAGCTAGCCCTGCTCATGCAACATGTAGTATTTCTGGGAAACTTAGGACTTTATCAGACATGGGGAAATGTGGCACAAAACCGCATCCCAAATCACAGCATAAGGATGGGATGAGAACACAAAGGGCAACATTATCAGATGCCTGTTCCCAGGGCGTAGTGCTGGTGCGGATGAGATGTCACTTTTTTATTGACAGGCTAAGCCACCAATAAAAAGTGATGCCTTATTCATGCCTGGCTGGACGATGTCATCATCTGATAATTTTGCCCATTTGTGTTCTCACCGCATCCTTATGACACATTTTTTTCATGCATCTGATAAAGTCCTTAGCTTAAAATTCCAGGACATTAATTTCTTATAATCAACGTAACATTTTTTTTCCTGCATTGCATAACTACATTTCCATGTCAGTAGTATCAGTGAGTGCCATGACTCTATGAAGGCACATTCAAGCAGCATACCTAAATTGCATATGGCATCTGCATTTTTTATACCAAGCATGAACTCCACCATGTGCTCTATCTGGCCACTATATTTCACTGTGTTTCTTTCTAATGAGCAAATCTTCCACTATTAAGAGATCGCCTCCCATCTACATCAGATGTATCATCAATAATGCTAATGAATTATTTCCCTCTTCCTTGTCATCCTGGGAGTAGAAAACAAGAGTGGGTGACATAGTGTCAGTAGGCCTAGAAGGCTTCACCAGTCTCAGGTTCCACAGTACATCTATGTAAGCTATGCCATTATCTCTGAGAGATCCTCCATCAGTGCCACCTGCCACTACTGCTGCTGCCCAGTAGCTGGTAGCTGCCAGCAAGACTGCTACCATCAGCATAGCTTCTTGCCTCATAGGATAATGCAGTCCTACCACTGTGGAAAGGTAGTGCCATGGTGAGCTGCCCTGACAGGCTGATTTTTTTCTTCTACCTGGAGTACTGAGTTTATGAAAAATCAAAGGAGATGATGAATTCTAGTTTGGCTTCCAAGTTTGAATTCTATGAATGTTCATCTTCACAAGATTGCACTACAATATGCCAGCCTCCCTAGTTAACTGATACCTTGACCAGTTGTGTCTGAAGGTGAAATATTTTCACAGTGGGAGCTCTAATGTCTTTTCTTTCTATATGAAACATAATACAGATTCATTGCCCAGTCTGGGTTAGGTTTCACTGTAGTAGTCTGCTTTTTTTTATTATTACTTAGACAATTATGTTTAATACAAAAATTGAATTTTTGCACTTCATCAGAATAGTTGCAGACAAATAAGCTGATTTTCCTCAAGAAATATCTGTTTACAGGCATGGAAGAGAATAAATTGCTAAAAGTTTGCAAACACATACTTCCAAATACATTCCACTCATCCTTTGATAAAGCTTTCATTTAAAAGCTGAAGTTAAGCAAAACAGCTATTTGCTTTTTTATATATATTTTGAGTTTTCCAATGGGAAAATAACCAGTGATGACTTCGTGTTAGTATTTGCAGTATGGTGTAATAAGCTACTGCTGCAAGGACCTCATGTATTTTCATGAAGAGTTTCAGATCTGGATTCAGTCTGACAAATAAAATGCAGGCATGGACATCAGAGGGGCTCTGTTACATTTGCTCTTTCTGGCTATCCATAATTGCTTATTAGGGTTTCCTAGAAACACACATCAAGATCTAAGCTTCTAAGTTCCAGAACTAGCATGCTGTAAAATGTGAAATAAGACATACAGGAACATTTAGAGATTAAAAAAGAGATTTTAAATACCACTTCAGCCATTTATTTCCTATACTATGGTGGTTCTCAAATCTTGCTCTGCTGAAACTGATCAAACTCATTTTCTCTTTATACGGTATTTCAGAACACATATACATGCATATAATGCAAAGATGGGGAAGTTAGTAGAAAAGGGTTAACAGGCTGCATTAATTTTTAATCTGTTTTTTCACAAATGTGTTTCAATTACACTTACACTGAAAGGGGTACATTGGTAAAAAAACCAAACCATTAAAATTGTTATCTCCCTACACTAAAAGCTTGAAGCAGAATGAAGGTAAAAGAAAATCCCATCCATATTTTTACTCTTCCTCTTCCCGCAAGACAAGGAAGGTAAGAGTGACATGATTTTTAAGAATGCTATTTCCCACTCACCCCTCCCAAAACCTTACTCTTACCTGTGGATGGTGTCATCCCTCCCCCTGACAGTGTCACCTAGTGCAGTTCAGCCTCTCTGCACCCCCTAGTGCCACCACTGACTCTTGCTTTACCTTTCTAACCTCATCTCCTGGCCCTTCCCCTTTCTTCTGTTTACTGGTTCCCACATTACTCTGGGGAAAAGTTCAAGGGTTTAGATCTTCAATTTCCTGGGACAGATGAAAAGCCTTTTAATGGTGTCTGGTATAGATTACAGGAGGACTGTCTGGAGGCAAAGAAGACCACCCCTTTCCAACCTGTCCTTATTTGACAATTAGTTAAGAATTAACTAAATATCATGCTATAAAATGAATAAAGGATGCTATAGCCATTTACACTTAATAAAACACCTGCTGGTGAAATTAATAATTAGGTACACATACATGAATTATTTCTTAACTGGGTTTATAGTATTTTTAATCCTCATTTGTACAGAGTGGGATAGGTTGGTAATTATTACTACATTGAAATCTTATCTGGGAGAAAAATACACATATATTTATTATTTATATTTATACCCCACCTTTCCTACAATGGCTCTCTTGTTCCTCACTTTATCCACACAACCTCCCGATAACAGAGATCAAATGGAGTGATAATAAATGGTCCAAGATTATGTAATGAGTTTCAAGACTCTGCATGGACCTAAACCTCAATATCCCAAGTACTAATCTAGCACCATAAGCACATGTTTAATTTACATTAAATACAACATTTATTGCTGTATATGAACACACCTCCACCCAGTGTTTGGATGCAACAAGTTACAAGTAACTGACATTGTATGATAGCCTTCTTTTCAGGTGGTCTTGGTTCCTTTCAGATGTGTTTCAGTACAGTTCTCATCTAGGGAGGTAAAGAATATTCACATATATCCTTGTCATCAAATAAAGAGGCTTGCATTGACACTTTTTGACTCACTGTGAAAGTGATTGTTTGTTTGTTTTTGCATATTTTTCAATGATTTGTTTGCATTTTGGACTATTTTGCAAAAAAAAAAAATCCGTAAAAATTGTATTTTGATTTAAAAGATAACATTTTTCAGTAAAAGCCAATATTTTGCACAAAAACATACTTTGGAATAGTTTTTTTAAGCATAAGATATCTTTGCAAAAAAAAGTCCAAAAGTGTTTTTTAAAAAATCATTGAAAATGAACAAAAGTCTCATAATCTTAGGCAGTAGGGAGAGAAAAGAAAATTCACTTTTATGTGTAAAACTGAAAGAAAGGAAGATTCTAATTTCATTCCTAGCTAACATGTCTTGTGTATGAAAATCCCAGTTTCCACCTTGGGTTTATGTTTCCTTTCTCACTTGTATTTCACTCACCTCATGATAAGTGCAATTCAATGGAATAATTTAAAGCAAATGTCACCATGTGGTGTAGCAGTCATGTTGCAAGCAGAATGTGTGCACTGGCCCTGAAATACCATTATCTGAGAGAGTAAAATGATGACAAATATGCCTTAGGCACAGCACAAGGGGAAAAATCATTGTGCATATAAAGTGTAAAATAATATTTGGTATGGGATATTTGTATTAATTTAAGTACATTCCTTCTGGCTATTGTTTTCATTAAAACTGTAGAAAATATATGAAATTAAGGACAGAAAATTGAACATTTACATTGTGTGACAGCTGCTCAATAGAATCTTCTAGCTATTGTACAGGAAAGTTCTGGGTGGGGGGAAGAATCCAAGATCAAAAACTACACTGTCTACACAAATCACATGCTGGTAGATTTCCTGCTGTTTAAAAGTTGTTGACTTTGGAGATTATCAGACAGGAACAAAAAAAGCACCCCTGTCCCATCTCAATCCCACCACAATCATACTCCCCACCGCACTTACCTTGTCTCACGTCGACAGGGCAATCCAGAAGTGAAAGGAGCTCTAATGGAGCTCTGTTCACTTCCTGGATTGAAATCCCTCAGATTCTTGCAAGAAGATGTGAGCATGGGATATTTAAAAAGAAAATGAAAAATAACCCAAAAAAAGTGACAGCAAGCACAAAAACACACTTTAAAATGTTCACATAACCCAGGGAGGGTCATAAAAAGTGTGTCACTTACCTGCATATCCCAATCTCCCCTGGAAGTGTTCTGGTAGGGACCTGCCATTGATGCTGGGATCTCACCAGCATAATGGGGCACCTTGTCACACTCATGGACATCCATCACAGAACTGGAACGGGGGATCTATTGACAGCTTCTCCCACCAATAAAAAAGCAGCACTGGTAGAACAGGAGAAGAATGGGTGCATAATGAGGGGGATGACCTTGTCTGATAAGGGAGCCCTTATGCTATGTCCTGCTGTTGCTGTAACACCACTTTTGATGCATCTGATAATCTCCATACAGTCTAAGAAAAACAGAATTAAAGGTAATTGACATTCAGAAGACACAAAATGGATCATTTTGTTTTAAAGTAGCTGCCAGGTATTGAAATGTGTTTATTCAATTTATGGCTTGCATTTCTATAGCATCTTAAAGCCAATTACCTCAATGTAACAAACCCAATTAAAAGTGTGTGTGTGGGGGGGGGAGAGCTAGGAAGGAAGAAGAGAAGCATGTTTGAGTATCCTGTCTGACAGATGAAACACTTCTGCTTGGTCCTGGCCAATGGAGGGATTTCACCACTGCATCAGTTCCCCAGATCTCCAGATGCCATCAAGCAGAACAGGTGGTAGTGGAACCAGTTCAGGAAGGAAGGAACCAAACATCAGAGTTAGTCCAGCATGAATAAGATGCATTTTGGTTTTTAGATATGTGTGTGTGTGGGGGGGGAAACCCTCACCTTTTTCCAAGATTCTAGTTGAGACTGTGTTTGTGTGTATTGTAAGGCATTAACATTTTTAAAACTGTAAGCATGATTTAGTGCATATGAAACATATTGCAAGTCTAAAGCATGGTGTACACATACTTGGTTTCACAATGAGTTTTTGGGAGGTATGAACTACGTAATTTTGGTAACAACATCAAAATCACAACATTTTCCATCTCTAGATTTTAATACACTTACCACTGGCCCCAGTCTTTATATTACAACCAGTTACGTTGCTTGTCATATTGTGGTGGAAGAGCTAAGTGCTACTTTGCACCTAAAAGAGTGTGCAATGTATAGCCTCTAAACAATGCCTCCTCTGTTCATTTCCTTGGTGCATTCAGTCTTTCCCCCTCAAAAGGAATATTACAAAGAAAGCATATCAAATGGCCATATCTACAGGCTTGCAGTGGAGAGCTATGTCACACTTTATGTTAAGCACATTATGAATAGATTTAGATCTCTATTCACACGGGAAGTTAACTCAGTAATTTTGGATTAATCTCACCCCAACAAAGGTTGTTGTAATGGTAACATGGAAGAAACCATGAGCTCTTTGGAGGAAGGCTGAAATGGGGTCGGGGGGAGGAATTGATCCATGTGAATTTCAGGTACATTCTGAGTAAAAGAATTGTAGCTTATACCTACAACCGTATGAATTGCAGAACATGTGCATTACTATTTGTAAAAATGTAGGTAAACCCTTAGCTATGACCCAGGCCAGTGAATAGACTGGAGTTCATAAGACTTACCACCGGAAGCATCTGGAGAAATATTTGCATTTGAGAAAACACCAAGTACTTTCCCCCAAACAGTTTGTGACTCTTTGTTGTTTAGAACCAACTTTTTGATGCTTTACAATATTCCTCCACTGTTGCTATTGAACACTGGCATTGTGTAAAGAGGAAAATGCATTCTTTCCCCCAGTTCATATTATTTTCCTATGCCTGTGGTCCAAACATAGATTTCAGAGAGAGAAAGAGGGAGGGATGTGGGGGGAGGGATATGCAAGTTAAATGGAACTTTGGCTTGAATAGTCAAATATACACAGAAACTGAGGTCCTTTATACTTTTAATCTTGCCCCTGTTAAGACTTCAGCTTTTTGCCTTAATGTTGTATTAACTGGTACAAATATTTGTATATATTTTTCACTGCAGGTGAGAGAATAACCTATTAAGAACTAAATTATGTTCAACAATGCAAGAATTGTGAAAATCAAAGGTTGTTTTTATTTATTTGTTTGATTTGAAACACCAGTGAAACCACAGGCTGTATTTTTTTTTTTAATAGCCATAAGAGCTTTGCTAAGAACCAAAGACAGGTGACATAAATGGAAATAAACTGGTCATTAACTTTGCTGAAAACAACAGACTTAAACAGACAAAACAGCTTAAGCTAAAGTGAACTAATTGGGCTAAAAGAGCAAATTGGTAAATGTTCTGTAAGTGCCTACAAGCTGTGTTGTACGCATGTTTGGGTAAGCCTGAAATGGTTTCACTCTAAAAACGAACTACGTCTACTCAAAGCCTGCCTTCTCCCAGATATACTTCTTCAATTGAATTCATGGAGTAGAATGCATTGTCCAGAAATGTATGAATACCAACGTGTAAGCTCTTCAGCTGGACCCATCAGCATTCATAGCCAAGCCCAGTCTGTCATACTGCCCAAGGAGGCCTCCTCATCTTCCTGGACAGGGATGAGGAACCATAATTGACTATAGCCCAGATCCTGCCCATCCTAAATCTCCCCATTGGCTGGGGGTTTGTGACATCCCTAACACAAATTCAACCAAGACTAGGAAAAGAAGGCCAGGCCATAAAGGTAAATTCCTGAGGTGCCCAAAGAACCAATTGGAAGGTGTTCTGAAAGATTCCTGGAATATGTGTTCTCAGAAATTCCCTACTGGTTAGAGACTGCAGTGGAAATTCCTCTCTCCTGCCAACTGTAGGACCAGTGACCTTTGAACCAGTGTTTTGTCTCCCCTCACCCCACTCTGTAGTTTACATGATGTCCATACACACATAACATTTTTCTAAGGTAGGGATGCAAAATGTGTGGCCTGCCAGATGCTCGGCCACAACTTCCATAAACCCTAATCATAGCAGCCAATGGTAAGAGATGACGGGAGTTGCAGTCCACCAGCATTTGCAGAGCTACCACACATACAGGTGGCTTCTTTAATAGAAGGACCACACTGGATTTGCACTCATTGGGTACTGTTCCAAAAAAAAAAAAAAATCTTAGTTCCATTGTTGAGGTCAAGCAAAATGCTTCTGTAACTTTGCAAGGTAAGTTGGCTTCATGCAGTGCTGATTGGCTAGTGCCTCAGGTGTCTGTGAATCTGTCTACCTCTTAACTCCTGCAGCAGTTTGGGAAGTATTTTTAAATCAATAATGATTAAAAAAAATAACAAGGAAAAGGTGATATAACCAATGAATGCTTACATTCATATTAAAAATAAAAATAAAACCAAGAGCACAAAGAGCTTTTTTGAAGCATGGGTGAAGGGACAAATCACAAATGAATCAACTTCATTTCAGCACACTACTACATTCATCTACTGTTAACATTGAAAATACTGGAAGATGGTGAGCAAGAGGAAGATCTGTTATAACTTGTGTTTCATTGTTACATCTGCTTTTGTTTTGCATTTGAGATTTATCTTACATTTTATTTTTAAAAAATCTTGCAGAAATGTGTTAGGAGAGTAGCACTTGATTTTTCTTGCATAGTTGCTTTCTTTTTAAATTAGGATGATCCTTTAATATAATATAATAAAGTCCCTGTAGAATCTTACATTTAACTGTAACATCTTCCCCCCCCCCATGATCTGCCTAATGAACTATGTAACTAGAAACTTTGAGATTAACATCTACCCAGTATGTATATACAACAAGGTTGGGATGGACCTATGTGCCAAGAAGGGGGCTTGCCGCTCGCCGGCGGGCCTTTTTGCAGCCAGGGCAGCACACACACACACAAAAACACATTGTGACCCTCCTGGAGCCCCCCCTGCCACGGGGAGGGCTGTGTGGCAGGTTGTGTGGGGGCCACCCTCTTCGCCCCGTCTCCTTCCCAGCTGGCATTGCGGCAGGAAGGGGCGGGGCAGGCTGGAGCCAATAGGGCAGGCTTCTGGTCTGGGCCAGAAAAGGGAGGGTGATCCAGTCACGATCCAGGCGCAGACGGATGACGTCAGGGGCCTGTGATGGAGCCAATCACTAGGTGGCTCCATCACAGCCCCCCCCCCCACATTTGGCTCTGGGCAGACCTGAAGATCCTACCACCCTCCCTGGCGTCATTCCTACCTTGTTGCAGTTTGTAGGGCGGATGGCATGGGTCATAATCAGGGCATGGGGTAGGGGGTCTCGGTCAAGTTCAATCTCAAGCACAAGTTCAAGTTCACAGAGAGCCCCCTCCCAGTGATTAATGTTGACCTTGTTTTGCAGGGGAAGAGAGAGCGTCAGGTGGGTTGGCTTGGCCAGCAACTCTCTCCTCCATGAGAATCGGATGTGTCTGACGAGTGGCCATTGACCCTCCATAGGAGGAGTCAATGATGGGATCACAACCCATGCCTAATTGCCAACCATTTAGTAGCAACCACAAATTGCGGCCATTTTATTGCCAATATGTTATCTACTAACCTGTACTTAACCTATGTATCAATACATTTTGTTACGCAACATACATGTGTGTGTATTCTTTGGGAGGGGAGCAGGGGGTTGTACGGTCTGGGCCTGCAAACATTGCATACAGCCTTTTGATGTGATGTTGTTAACATCTGGATGAGTGATGTGAAGGTGAGCAATTTTTCAGAAGACAATTTGCCAGTTGCAAATCGTAGATGGAATGTCACCTTAATTTAAATTTATTTTGTATATACTTCAAAGGAAACTCTTTCCCTAGGTGTTTGAAAGACTTTCCCTCAGTGTTTGAAAGATCAAAAGGACCTTGACTTATTTCAGCTGGCCAGGGCAAAGCAAGCCGAAGCCATGGTAATGCTAAGATTGCAGTTGCTTTGCAGGGTTTCCTGCCTTCTCTCCCCCTGTACATGCAGAGCAATTAACCTCAATTAGGCTTTTTCTTCTCAATTGTCCCAGTAACAATAATTGGGTGGGGGGAACAGGAGAAAAATATTTAAAAGAAGAAATGCTTGAACAATTCAGTATTTATGAATTCCTGATTAATTGGTGCAGGAATTATGCATCCCTCCAAATGTTATTAGCCTGCAGCTCCCAGGAACCCTAGCCACCATAGCCAATCATGGGGAATATTATCGGCTTTCTCTTTTCATTTGCAGCCAGCTCTAGGAATACTGGGATAGGAAAGGTCAGAAGGATATGAGGAAAATAGTTCATATTTTTCAAAGAATGGCTACTTGGGCAATTCAGTGTTTGTGATTTTCTATATAACACGAGTTGGAGTTGTATGCCTCTTGAAATGTTTCTGGGATAACAATTCCCAGAAATCCAAGCCATCCCACCCAGTGATGATAAATGCTATGAGCTGCAGCTCAACAAATATCTGAAGAGCCACATTATTCTCAGCCCTTATGTACAACATCTTGGGGACCTTTCACACTACACAGTTATAGCTTTATGTTTCCATTTTAACTTATATGGCTGCATCCTATGGAATCCTAGGGTTCTTGTTTGACACGGCTTCTGACCATATTCTCACCTGAAACAAAAAACAAACTAACAGAGAGTATACCAGAGAACTACAAGCCTGGGAAAGAAATCCTATGGGGGAAGAACAAGAGGGAAATGCATGGTGAAAGGCCTGTCACTTTCCATGCCCTAACAACTTAGTCCAGAGGGCAGAATCAGAATTCAAAATGTCCTTGACAGATTGGAGAACTGAGCCAAAGCTAATAAAATGGATTTCAGCCAGGATAAATGTAAGGCACTATGTCTAGGAAGGGGGGAAATGAAATGTATAAATATAGGATGTATGACTTGAACGCAGTACATGTGAAAAGGCTGTAGGGATCTCAATAGAGGCTAATCATGAGTCAATGGTGGGATGTGGGGACCAAAAAATCCCAATCCAAATCTAGACTGCATCAACAGGAGTACAGTGTCCAGATCAAGGGAACTGGTAGTGCTTTGGTCAGATCTGACCTGGCACACTGGGCACCATACTTCAAGAAGGTTATTGACAAGCTGGCACATGTCCAAAGAAGAGCAACCAAGATGATCAAAGGTCTGAAAACCAAGTCTTATGAGGAACAACTTAGGGAGCTGGGTATGATTCATTTGGAGAAGAGGAGACTGAGAAGTGATATGATAACCATCTTTAAATTTCTGAAGGGATATCAATAGAGGATGGAGCATGCTTGTTTTCTACTGCTCTAGAGACTAGAAAAAGAGGCAATGGATAAGGATTGCAAGAAAAAAAGATTCCATTTGAACATTATAAGAACTTCTTTACTGTAAGAACAGTTTGACAGCAAATAGGGTGGTGGACATCCCTCCTTTGGAGGCCTTTAAACAGAGGTTGGGTGGGCATCTTTAAGGGGGTACTTTAGCTGCATATTCCTACAAGGCAGTGGCTTGGACTTGATGGACCTTCTAGCCTCTTCCAGCTTGAGGATTCTGTGAATGGGCTCAAACTACAGGAAAAGAGATTCCACCTAAACATTATGAAGAACTTCCTAAGTAAGAGCTGTTCAGCAGTGGAATGCACTGCCTCAGAGTGTGGTGGAGTTTCCTTCTTTGGAGGTCTTTAAACAGAGGCTGGATGGCCATGCCTCCCCGATTGTTTTAACAGAGGGGCGGGGTATAAATAAATATTATTATTATTATTATTATTATTATCTGTTGGGAATGCTTTGATTGTTTATTCCTGCATGGCAGGGGGTTGGACTAGATGGCCTCTGTGTTCACCTCCAACTCTATGATTCTATGATTCTATACCCCAACATGCCCCTGATATGTTATCTTTTACCACCACCAACACCCCAGGGGGACACTGTTAGTGGTACAACTATGATGGCAGGATTTTTCTGATGGCATTCTGAAGACTCCTGGAGATTTCACCAGGGTTCCTAGGAATGTAAATAGTATATACAGAAAAGAGTACCTTTAGCATATAAAGAGTGTCCATTAAAAATTACTTACAGTGCTTAGCATATTTATACTGCTTGGTAATGTCACTTAATGTTCATTTTAACTAAAATGAATAGCATTGAGGTAGATGCTGGGAAAGAAAATACTATAATGCTACTTAGTGTAAGCTCATTTTTGTAGTTAGCAGCTTTTAAACAGCTGTTGGCAACATGCACCCCCCCCCCAAACTGCACATACATCTCCCAGCCCCCTGACCACCCTTTTTCTTCTGGGGTTGTAAGTGCTTCCCCCCTGGTGGAGCAGAATGTCTAAAACACCCTGAGAACCACTGGAGGCAAAGGAATGAGTTGTAGCAAGGTTGGTCCTATCCTTCAGCAGAATGACACAAACTGGCCCAGGAGCAAATGCTCAGCGATATGGCGTGAACAATGGCAGCAGCTCCTCAACCATTCCCCTCCAGAATTCCTGGTGTGCTCATTGACATCCTAGTGTGCTCTGTACATCCTAAGATAGCCTCAGGTGATGTCTGGTCAGGTTCTGTAGGTGGCTATATATCTCCTTCACTTAAGCAGCAAAATGTCTTGGCCCAACTCTGGAAAGATAGGACTGAAGCCTTAATCACTTGACTTTTTTAAAAAGTGGCATATTTCACTTATATAGAGATCAAAAAAAAGTGAAAAGTGGGGGAGAATCATTGATCAATTTGGCCAGTGATGGTGAATTCCCTCCTATTTTGGAATATAGCATTCAAATCCTGAACACATAAGTGAAATATGTCTCCCAGTGACAACTGATAGCCTCCATGTCAGTGGGAGAATGGAACCATTCTGGGGTTTGGTTTAAAGGAAGTATATAAGGTTGTCAACCCTACCCCCCACAATAGGTTCAGTACCTTGGATAGTTCCTGTAAAGTTAGGACTAAAACACAGAATGGATTCACCACCACATTGGAATGGGGGCCACTAGATATCCCTGTTGTCTCCTAACCCTTTTCAAGGTTTTCTTGGGTTTCAAAAGTATATAGTATGCACATCCTCCCTGGTCCCAAAGTCCATGTACAAAATATGGGCTGTAAATCATAACACAGCTGTGAAGTTGAACCCTAAACCCTTATCATCTTTAGCTCTAAGCACACTATTTTTCTTGTTTAAATACAGGCTTCTCCTACTTTTTCTTTAGCACTTTTATCTGAATATATACAAACATAACTGATTGCACCATCTGCATTCTCCCATCTTTGGCATATTTTTTTTAAAGCATTCACTGCCTATGAACATAGCAAACCATTCAAATTGCCCCAATGGCTGACTTTATTTTTTATGCCACCCCCATTTTAGGAGTCACTTCAAAACAGAATAACCCAAGAGACTTTTTATTTCAGCATCTGTCTGACAAACACACTTCAATAAAGGTTTACAGACTCTTTGCTAAAGAAAGATCTATATAATTCCTTCTCTTGTTTTACTGCCTGGTATACACACGCTAACATTCCCACCTTCTTTTGCCCTTCAAGAATAACGTTAGATTTTAATAAAAGAAAGAGCTCCAGAAAGAGGAAGAAACACACAGAGAGAACAGAATGGAAACCAGTAGTGAAGCATATCTTGGGAAAAGTGTAAGAGGAGGGGGGAATATGAGGGAAGTCAACAGAAATTGTGCTCAGCAGCATATACTTTCCATGGATATGGCCAAAATAATAAAATAAAATAGTCCAACAGAAGTTCACTCAGTAAACCCCATTATTAAAGACAAAGCAAGATCAAAAGAGCAAAATAGTCTAAGACCCTATCTACATTAGAAATAAAATCCAAACTCCGCCCTCCCCCCCCAAAAAAAAATAGCCAAATAATGCCACATTATGTGTGGCATTTACCCTCAAATCTGTTGTGATAATGCCACACAACCTATGGCCCTATCTGAACCAGACTTGGGCTATACCACCTAAAACCCAGTTTTGACGACTCATAGGGCTCCAATACACGGTAGTTTTTATTGTGGCACTTTTATTTTATTGCAGTTTATCACAGTTTTGCACCAGTGCTGCATAGTTCACATGATTTACTGCTAAATTGGTTGATCAGTTTAGTTTTCCACTTTGTAATTCACACAGACAGAGGTGGGGGGCATGGCCTCCCAATCACATCTGGAGGAAGATACTGAAGAGCTGTGAGGGAGGGAGGGAGGGAAAGAGAGAGAGAAAGTGCTGGCTGATTACCAGAGGAATGTCTGATAATTTTTATTCCTTTAGCAGGGAGTGTCAGCCGAGGAGCCATCCCCCATCAAGCCCCCCTTCCCCTCACCCACTCTCCCCCCCTCTCTTCTCACACAGAAACGGGATCTCAGCAGGGTGAGGGAATGAACACACACACAGAGATGGGAAAAGGCTAACTGGGGATTCTTCAGCCAGCAGCAGCTAAGCAAGCCAGGAGGCAGACAGCTGGGTGATTGGGTTGGAGTAGCACTGGTTGGATCTTTTCCGTAGCTGGAAACAACAGTGGCTGGATCTTTTCATTTCAGGCTCCTCCATCCACTCCCTGGTCAGTCCAACCCCCTTCCTGGTCACTCCAGCCAATCACGGCTCGGCTATGCTGTGACTGTATTGGGAAGACTGCTGGTAGTTCACATAGTTCTTAGCGAAATGGTAGTTCACACAGTCGAAAGTGCACTAAGTCACGCTACTTTTCAAAAAAGTTGGGGAAAGTAGCGAAATCCCCTATCATCCTACTTTTGAGTTTTTGAGCTGCTCCCCCCCCCCTTTTTGAATGAAGTGATACTGTGGCGCGATGTTTGGGAACAATTAGGAATCTTAGCGATTTATTTAAGGGAATATTTTGCCATGTAAACGGGGCCATAGTTTTCTCTACAGTCTGCTGGAAACCCCTGTGAACACTGTAGTGTGGACGAAGGATCTACACTGGATTCGGGGGGTAAGGGTGGGGAGGCAGGACAAGAACTGCCTGACAGGTGCTGCCATTTCCCCCCCCCCCCTCCTCTTTATTGCCACCTCTGCCTTCCCAGTGCACATTCACTCATTCACTATGCACTGGGAAAGCAGAGGTGGTGGCACTGAGGAGGGGGGAAAATTGCAGTGCCTGTTTCCCTGCACTGGGTAGAGTCACTCGCTCTGACTCTCAGAACAATCATCCATACACTGTGGGTCTGCCTTCTGGGCATATGGCTACTTGTTCTGACCTCAAAGGGAGTGACTGTGCCGGGCAGAGTTGCTCACGCTGTCCCTCAGAAGGAGCAGCTGCATGATGGGGTCTGCCTTGTTAAAGAGTATGCATGAAGCTCTTTGGAAAGAGGTACCTGGCTAGGCAGTGGTGGCGGACCTGTAGCGGGGGGGGGGGATCCAGGGGGGGAGATTCAGATCAGAGTGGCTCAAATATTATGCAGGGCAACTCAGGCACAGCTCTGGGCCAAAGAAGTCTGGTTTTCAATCAGATCCCCCCCCCCTGCCAGTAGTAAAGGCCTAAGCTCCCATCAGGATTGTGCTAGGCAACTACCTATTAAATATCCCTAATGCATCTTTCATGAGAGGCATGGTGGTTTGAATGTTTGGCTAAAACACTGGAAGACCAGGGTTTGAATACTACATGTAAAGTTGGTGCTAAAACAATTGCCCTAGCTACCAATGCGCTTTCAGTCTGAATTCAAGGTTTGTGTGTTGGCATTTAAAGCCCTAAATGGTGTTGGACTTCATGGTGTAATGGTTTGAGTGTTGGACTAGGACTCTGGAGACCTGGTTCAAATCCTGTTCAGCCATGGAAATCCACTGGGTGACCATGGGCAAGCCACACACTCTCAGCCTCAAAGGAAGGCAAGGGCAAACCCCTCAATAAATTCTAATAAGAAAACCCCATGATAGGTTCTCCTTAGTGTCACTGTAAGTTGGAAATTACTTGAAGGCACCCAACAACAAACACATATTTCAATATGTGCGCTGTAGCTGCATAACCACTATGGCGGTGGAAGCACAAGGCTTCAGAAGCTAAAAGAAATGAGGCATTTTGAGTGAGCAAACAGGGGAATAAATAGATAAATTCTTACTCACTTTATTCAAAAGCCTAGAGTTAGCCCTATCATCAAACACCTGTGTGTATAGATTTGATCCTCTATATATGTGTTAGCAGTGGAGAACATGTGGTCTTCCAGCTGTTGTTAGGCTGCAACTTCCAGTAGCCTTAGCCAACTTAGTCAGTGGTGAAGGATACTGGGAACTGCAGTCCTACAGTATCTGGAGGGCCACATGTTCCCCATCCCTTTCTATATAGCAATATGCTTCACTTTAAAATGCATTGCACTAAGTGCTGAGAGAGGGGGAGTGAATGTTTGAGTGTTGACTGAGATTGCCTTTTCTGGCCCTTATAATGAACAGGAAAAAAGGAGCCTGTGTGTCTGTATTTCCTTAAACATGATCCCCAGCATGACTTTTTTTTTCTTTCGTTAGATCTGAATCTTGTGGCATGAGTATATCCTTACCCCCTTTCATCCTCCTTTCCCCAAGGGAATGAATATCTTCCAGTTTTCACAGGTGCATTCTGATGTTCCATTTTATATAGAGTACCTACAAAATTCTTGCTATGTGTACCTGCGTGTAACAGTTCTTTTATCACTATGGTGTAAAATGTTCTGGTTAATCTTCTGGCTCCTGTTTTCAGTAACTCTGCCCTATATGGGTGCTGTGAGTTTTGGCTTAAGATTTGCAAACATCGAAACTGAACAAAAATGGCTTTCATTAAAATTTGTATATCAAACACAGCAATTGTCCACATGAAACCAAGTACACATATGGTCTATTTAAGGAAAACAGCAGCCACAGTGCAACCACCAGTCCCTCTTATATGAAATATGTAATTCTTGCTTGCAAACTTGGTAGTGACCCAATCCAAATGTTCTTCTGGTTCACCCAGATTCTGGCTGTTTCAATTATTCCATGGCCATAACTTCAGCTCCAAAGAATAGGCCAATGATAACAAATGGCAACTAATAACCTGGAGCTTGAAGGTCAGAACTTTGAAACAAAAATGCAAATTTAACAAATACCAGGATCACAAGACATTGATCCCATCCCTTTGCAGTTCAGCCATATACCTTTATCAATCTGATTTACCTTATTCAAGGTGACACAAGCCTATCAATTACTATTTAGCTCCTTCAGTGTTTGACTCCCCAGCTGAAAAACTGACTTTTCTTCCTAGCAATCCCCTGATGAATGGACTACCCCAATCAAGTAAATAAATCAATTTAAAGGGGGTTACACAGAGAAAAGAGTGAGTGTAGTGTAGTGGTTTGAGTATTGGACTAGGATTCTGAGTGATCAGGGTTCAAATCCCCGCTCAGCCATGAGAACTCATTGGATGATCAAGTCATATTCTTTCAGCCTTAGAGGAAAGAAATGGCAAACCCACACTGAATAAGTCTTACCAAGAAACCCCCATGATAGTTTTGCCTTAGGGACATCATACATTGGAAATGACTTAAAGGCATACAATAACAACCATAGAAAAGTATTATTTCTTGTTGAACATCCTGTGTTAGTCAAGTAACACAGTAGTGTTTTGTAGCTTGTAAGACTTCTTATGAGAAGAAAGGTGGCACACCTTCAGAATTTGCACATTTGGGAGGCTTCTGGGAGAAGTCAGCATCCCATGGAATTATAGGATTTACCATTTAGGGAAGTGTGTTTAGAATTCGCAGCCAGAACACTCTAGTGCCTCACCAAACTACAAACCCAGGATTTCATAGCATAGAGCCATGGCAGTTAAAGAGAACAACAGCACTGTAATTAGGTGGTGTGAAAAGGGTACAAAGATAGGCAGCCAGGCCAGAGCAGTGCCTGCTGGTCTGTTTCCTGGCGTAATTAAAATTGCTGGTTATGACCTACAAAGTCCTATATATATTTGGTACAGGCTATCTGAAGGACTGTATCTTCCTATAGCAGCCTATCCAGGCTCTAATATCTTAAGGAGGAATCTCTTAGTCTCACCTTCCCAGGCACATTTGATGGGAACATGAGAAAGGGCCTTCTTGGTGGTTGTTCCAAGTCCTTTGAACTCCCCCTCTTGGAAGGCTAGGATGGCTCTTGCTGCTCTGGCCATAGGGCAGGGGGAGAGAAAAAGATGATTGGACAGCTGCAATTACCTCTTGCTGCATTGCAGTTTGTGATAAAAGAGAACAGCAGTGTAATGATGACACTGTTGTTTCCCTGCCTTTCTCTCACATGTATACACTACAAGGGATGAGAATCCATTCCAGCTGCCCAGCCACCTCACTCCTTCTCCTTTTCTACTGTACCAGAGATGCCACAGTGCTTGTCTACTCTCTGGGTGTTTTGGGAAATGGTGGAAGAGACAAGAGAAAAGCCCTTGTATCCCTTTCAGAAAAAGGGAGACACACACAAAACACACATGTACATCACTAAGATGATACAATCCAATAACTGTTCATAAGTTTTTGCTTATGGCTTTGTAAGTGCTTTTAAATGTGTTTTAGTTTTATAAGTCTCCTTGAGCCCCAGTACATGGGGAAAGGTGGAATATAAATAAAGAAACATCATTATCATCATCATGGGTGGGTTACCAATCATTTCATAATGGTGACAAAATAGATTTTATGTTTTAATCCAATGCTACTCAAAGTGATGGTACACAGAACAGTGCTGGCCCACAAGCCATTGTCTTCAAGTTTTCAGGAAAGAAGGAAACAGTTGTAGTCAATGGGGACAGATATGAGACCAGTCCCTGGCACATAAGGGGAGGAGACAGATGGTCCCCCACATCAGATAGCTTGAGCAGCACTGTTGTTTTTTTAAAGTATTTTTAAAGCTTTCAGTTATAGTAACTCTTATACATACTTGTACTTATACATTCAGGCCATCCCATCTTGGGGCTCATGAGATACAGGACATTTTCAGACAATGTTTTTTCGTGACTACCGCGGGAGGAGCTTCTGGAAGAGGGACGGTCCTCTTGCGCGGCAGGGGGTCATTTTCGGACACCGCCGTCCCTCTCCCGAAATCATCCGTGACACTTCCGTGAAGCTTTGGAAGCCGCAGCGCCATATTTTATTCACGGGCAACCTCCGTGATTAAAATATGGCTCTGCGGCTTCCGAAGCTTCACGGAAGTGTCACAGATGATTTCGGGAGAGGGACAGCGGCGTCCAAAAACGACCCCCTGCCGTGCAAGAACGCCATTCCTCTCCCGGAAGCTCCTCCCGCAGTAGTCACGAAAAAATGTTGTCTGAAAATGTCCACAGTGGGTAATTGAGTCCATGCAGGGCAACTGGGGCAAAATGTATGGGTTTCTGGCATTAGTTCTAGCACCCTAAAACTCCCATCCTAAGTGTAATTCTTACTTTCCACTGCCAAACCTTTACGATCTCCCTAGCAGAGAAGATGTGGTTTGTTCATTTTTTATGCAGAGCCTATTGAAGATGCAGCTTGTGCAATTATGTGACACTTTTAAATGGTTCTAGCTTAATTAACTGCTGGCCTTATATCAAGTAAGGGTACAGTTCTGTTTTGATGCAGTCTTGTAAGACTTAATATCATGTACAAAATAGTACAATTAGCTTTCAAATAGTTTAGTTTAAGACTGCAACAGCAACATCTCTTTGGAACTAAATCTCCATTAGTTTGACCTCATCCTGAGTTATGGCCACAGATGCCAAATTTATACATGCCATCTTTCCTACTTGCAATAATGGAGACACAGTTGAAGAGAATGCATTTCAGGATGTGAGTCAGCAAGTAATGAATCAGCAACTAATTACACCCTAAAGTGCACACCGATTTTACTACATCTTGAAAATGACATCCTAATCATTTTCAAAACTTGTAGTTCAGAATAAAAAGATGACTTCCTCATTAATTATCTAGGAGAAGATATTCATGCAGCTTCGACACTAAGAAAAATAACAGCATTAGGATGACTTACTGCAATGTTTTGTTCACATTCAGCTAGAATTAAAAAAATGTGCCAGCCAGTGGTTAAATTACACCAGGTTTCTACCTGGGCCCATTTTGTAACAGAGAATTTTCCACACAAGACTAATGGTTACCATATTCCATCCAGAAGGTGACAAATATTTGTTAACACTTGTGTGGTTCTATCTGTCCATTCCCAAAGAAAAGGCCAACGGAAAAAGCTAACAGAAAAAGTTTACAGGTGAAAGTGGAATTCAATATAATGGAATGCATTATTAACTAGAGTTTTATTTTATTTTATTTTATTTTATACACAGGCACACACACACACACAAGTCTTCAGTTTAAAGATACATTTGTATAGCAACTGAAGGAAGTTTCACCTCCTCCAAATGGATGATTGATTGACTGACTGAATGACTTAAAGGGTTTATATATTGCCTACCAGCCCATGAGGGCTCTCAAGGTGATGCCCAACAAATAAACACATATAAAACAGTAGAGAGATTATAAGAAAGCATACAATTATACTAAAGGGTTGTTTTATAAGTTGATTATAAAAAACGACCCTTTAGTATAAATAGACAATTAAAACAGAGCAGTCCCAAACATCAAAGGCCATGTAGAACAACACTGTTTTAGCTGCCCTTCAGAAGCTCAGAATGGATGGAGTCAGCCTAACTTCCTTTGGCAGGAAGTTCCACAATTGGGGTGCTGTTAGAGAGAAAGTCCTGTTATGTGTGCAGGGCCGGTTTAACCAGTCTGCCAAATCAGCATTGGGGGGGGCAAGGTCAAGAGAGGGCCCCGTACGAGCCTCCTTAATCTGACGAAGGAGACAGCCAGGAGGAGGCCCCTCCTACCCTCCTCCTCCAAAAACGTCCGCTGGCTTTTTAAAAAAACAAAAAACAAAAAACAGCGTCTCACAAACCCAAAGAGAAAGCAAAAGAAACAGCAGCCCTCCATGGCAGAAGCTGGAGGGAGAGGCACAGAGAAGGTGAGTGTGTGTGTTGTGTGTGTGTGAGAGAGAGAGAGACAGAGACAGAGAGAAAGACAGGGAATTTGAGGGTTGTCTCCCTCAGAAAGGATCTTTCTTTCTTTCTTTCTTTCTTTCTTTCTTTCTTTCCTTCCCTTCCCTTCTTGGTTCCTCTCCCCTCCCTTTCCCCCTTGGTCTTCTTCAGTTTCCTCTCCTTGCTGCCAACTGAGTTCAGCCTGCAAAAGGAATTTGTGTGTTTGCCCATGTGCCTTCAAATCATTTTTGACTAAGGCAAACCTACCATGGGGTTTTCTAGGCAAGGTTTGTTCAAAGGGGGTGTCCCTTTGCCTTCCTTTGAGGCTGAGAGAGTGTGACTTGCCCAAGGTCACCCAGTGGGCATTCATGGCTGAGTAAGGATTCAAACCCTGGTCTCCACAGTCATAGGGCAATGCTGAAACTTCTACAACACTCTGGTTCTTTTAACAGAAGAATATAAAGAATATAAATAAAAATTGGAGTAATATTACTGGGAACAATGGTTTTATTGTTGTCACTAAAACACCAGTATCCCATTAGTGTTATGTGAGAGGCATTGGCCTAGAGTAGTGGTTCTTAACCTTTTCTTTACCAGGGACCCCCTTTAAATATCTTTTGTTGCCCCAAGACTTAACTCAAGATTTAAAACCCTAATAATAATAGCTAACAACAACAATACAATTACACCATCCATTAAACTTTCCCTCAGAGGCACTCTTGCTTCTTCCTGCAAGTTTGTGGCTGGAGTGGATTGAATGGCAATGTGCATGCCAAGCCAGCCAGCCTTTGCCTTGGTTCCTGTCATGTGGCTACTCCACTACAGGGAGGAGTTGGGCCAAGCAGACTTCAAGCCTTTGTGGACTCCCTGTGAGGACATTGTGGACCCCAAGTTAAGAACCACTGGGCTAGAGAATGCTGGAAAAGGAACAATGCAACCAGATCTTGAGAAGGATGCTGGCAAGGGGATTCTGGGAGGTGTAATCTAAGAATAACTTTCCCAGGCTCTAAACGCAGCCTAGAATCATAGAATCATAGGGCTGGAAGGGACCCCAAAAGCCATCCCATCCGATCGGCTTCTGCCCTGCAGGAACACACAATCAAAGCATTCCTGACAGATGGCCATCCAACCTATGTTTAAAAAACCCCAAAGAAGGAGACCCCACCACACTCCAAGGCAGCAGTGTATTCCACTTCCGAACAGCTCTTTCTGTCAGGAGGTTCTTCCTAATATTCAGGTGGAATCTCTTTTCCTGTAGTTTGAACCCATGGGTCCATGTCCTAGTCTCTGGAGCAGCAGAAAACAAGCTTGCTCCTTCCTCAATATGACATCCCTTCAAATATTTAAACATGGCTATCACCTCACCTCTCAACCTTCTCTTCTCCAGGCTAAGCATACCCAGCTCCCTAAGCCGTTCCTCATAGGGTGTAATGGCTTCCAGACCTCGCACCATCCTTCTCAGTATCTTTCTTGAATTTTTGTGCCCAGAACTGAAAACAGTATTCCAGGTGAGGTCTGACCAAAGCAGAATGGAGTGATACTATTACTTCCCTTGATCTAGACACTACTCCTATTAATGCAGCCTAGAATCACATTGGCATTTTTTGCTGCTGCATCACACTGCTAACTCATGTTTAGCTTGTAGTCCACTCTTTCTTTTCTTTGAGGTAATCTACACCATTATGTTAATTGCTAATAAAAAAAATTATGTTAGTGCCTATAATATAGTTTTTAAACTAAATTATAGGTGGCAAATTATGTAATACAGTAGGCCCCTCTTATCCACTGGGGATTGGTTCGGGGGGGGGCATGGATTCTAAAAACCATGAATAATAGTGAATGCCATTGAAAATAAAGGGATTGCTGGTTTAAAATACCATAGAGTTGCCTTGGAGGGCCTAGAAAACAACTAGGGCGGACACATTTTCTAGGAAAAATCTATGGTAGGTGTGCTGTTTTCTGTCCCATGGATAAAGAATCCATGGATACGGGGGTCCTACTGTAATCTGAACATCCTGTAAGGTGAATAGGTTAGGTTACATTGACCTGAGATAAACATATGGGGGCCCCAAAATAAAGCATTGCAGGGGGCTCCAAAATTCCTTAAACTGGCCCTGTATGTGTGTGCACACCAACCTGACCTCACAAAGTGTTGGGGAATGCAACAGTGCCTCCCCTGAAGACCTCAAATTTCAGGCAGACTCATGTGGAAGGAGGCAATCTCCAAGTCATTTAGGACTTTTAGGTCAAAACCAGCACTTTGAATTGAACTCAGAAGCAGATTGGAAACCAGTGGAGTTCTTATAAGATCAGCATTATGTGGTATCTAACATAAACACCCAACACGAGTTTGGCTGCTGCTTTTTGCACTAGCTGTAGCTTCTGAACACTTTTCAGGAGCAGTCCCATGTAGAGTGCATTACATAGTTTAATTGGGAGGCAACAAAGGCATCAATTATTGTCGCCAAATCTGCCTTCCCCAGGAAAGGGCAGAGCTGACACACCAGCAAAAGCATTCCTGGATACTGTAGCCACCTGGTATTCGAGGAGCAGTGCTGAGTCCAAGATCACCTACCTATCTGTCTTTCCATATCATGCCAGCCATATATTTTATGTAATAAGTGGAAGGAAGATTTCTATGTACATGTTTTACAGGACATATGGCACATTGTTTAGGGAGCTGATGTAGCTGATGCAATGGAAATAACACTGGGTGCCATCCAAGTTATAGTAGTAGGTGTTTTGCTACCTCCCTTTCCCCTCAGTCACCACTGCCTCCTCCCCATCCCCCCTCCCTTATACTCTGCTTCCTACACACAGAAGTCCCCTTGCTTGATTTTCAGGACTCCCTTCTCCTCCACATAAAACTTCTGTGTAGGATTTTCATCTGGTTAGAAGGGGGACTGTAGGGAGAAACAGGCAGGGAAGTCAACTTGCACCAACCCAGTTGCAGGCAACTAAATCTGGATCTAATGCAAATTTATGTTTCTGGTTGGGCAAATAACTTATATGATCTGTTTACTAATCATGACACATTCTACCACTACATTCCTTGCAACCAACACTGGAGAAGACTTGAATCTGGATATCACGAATGTAGACGTCATTTGTCAAAGTAGAGCATAGCACAAGAGAGTGTAGTATGCTTGATAAAGATCAAAATAAGAATAAGGTGAAGAATTTTATATAAGGAGAAAGTTTAATCACCCATTTGTCTTTGGACATCACATTTTGGCTCCTGTTGTTGTTGTTATGTGCCTTCAAGTTAGGCGCCAATTCATGGAGATCTTATCATAGGGTTTACTTGGCAAGAGTTATCCAAACGAGGTTTGTCATTGCTTTCCTGTTAAGCCGAGAGACTGAAAGTTGCTTAAAGCCATCCAGTTGGTTTCCATGGCTGAGTGAGGATTTGAACCTGACTTTCCAGTTCGTTAGTCCAACATTCAAACTACTACATCATGCTGGCTGTTATAACTCTCTGGCTATCACAATCATCTGTCTCTCTACTATTAGCTATTTCTTCATTTCTGTGCTTTCATCCACTTGACAGTTTACTCACTCATATGAGCTATGTCTAGAGTTAACTTTTTCCATGTCAACCTTTCACTGACATCTACTACTACAATGACAATCACTCCCTGATATAAAAGGTCTTCATTACATCTGAATTGTCCACAATACTACTCATCTTTCATGGGACTTGCATTATGGCATGCTAGCATTAATCCAGATATGGCATGTTCAGAATTAGCTACAAAATTATCCAGATATGGCATGTTCTGAATTAGCTACAAAAGTTACCCTCTGAAATTACTTTCATTTCATATTTATGCTGCCTTCCAAAATTTCCAAAGCCGCAGGCTATTCAGCCATTTTCACTTTCATATGAATAAAGGGATCTCTCTCTCTCTCTCTCTCTCTCTCTCTCACACACACACACACACACACACGACTGCCTGCATGTACTCAATTCCTGCATGAATTTTGAAGGAACTTAAAATTTAACCACAGACTGGTTTACCCATAGAATGATATTTGGCCATGTAAAATATGAATTTCCCTTTAGGGGACAGTCCTACAGTAACACCATGTACAAAATAGTGCCACAAGAAATTTCATCTACAAGCTTTTGTCTCCGTGTTGTCCACTGAGGCTTTTGTTCTGCAGAATACATTTGCTTGTAACCTTCTCTGCATTTTTCCTTGGGATCCAAATTTCATTTTCTTAACATGAAAAATTAATTCTCTGAACTCAATAAAATATGATTATATTATGAAGAACATTTCTGTTCTTGAATCCTGCGCATTAAAACATTGCCAAATACTCACATATATTGAACATGACAGCAACCATTTAAACCCATTAAAGTGTGACCTAAATATTAAAAACTTAATCACTGCTGTTTGCAAGCTTGTAGTTGCAATTACTATAGTCCTTTTTATGAAAGGATCAAAGAAAAGGCAGAGTATGGAATAATAATAATTTATGCCTATAAACATTAAAACCCTACTGTTGAGCATTTATCTAAACTTTTTCTGTAGGAAGCTGGCCACAAAGGGACTGAGGAAGCTAATGGAAGTTTGAAAAGTCTGTTTAACAATGAATGTTTCAATTCCTTCCTTTTGCCTTATGCTAAAAGCATGCTGCCTACCTTGCTACAAGAGATGCCAATGTTCTTCAACAGCCAATCTCTGATTACGATTAAGCAGTAGCACATCTTAGATAGCTAAGTTTATTAGATCAGGAGCATCCTAATCCCTGAGTTTTCAGGGCTAAAATCTGAAAGCAGGGCCCCTGTGATGTCACAGAGGGACAGGCTAGTAAGGGTTGACAGACAGACCAGAACTGGCATTCCACCAACTGGCTCCAAATGGTATGATCATCCAAGTGAATGCAACTACCACCTCTCTCCCCAGTCCTCTCTCCTTGTCTGTTCTTTTGGTGTACTGAAGTTGCACAAGTGCACCACACATACAAACACCAGAGAGCCCCAGAACTATAGGTGAATGTGCATGGATGGGTTTCTTGGCATCAAAGACACTTCATAGTAAAAAATCAAATTTACTTCTCCAGTTCTGTTTACCCTGAGATTTACTTCAGACCTATAGAAGCACAGCAGTTCCAAGAGACTTCAACTGACAACCTGAGATGTGGTAATCCTACTGAGGGTTGTTCGCTTTAGAAGAATTACTCATTTTAATTGGTTTTTATGTTACATTCTTTGCTAAATTCCTTTACAATGCTACCACCACCTCTGACCTACATCAGAGCTTGTGGAGGGGGGGGGGATTTCCATTCTCAGAATACTTCCCAGAGAGATTCTGGGAGCTGAAATCCAAAAAAGTAACTGTTTCATGCTTTGACAAAGCTAGGTGGGATGATGTCTCCTAGTGCTAGTCATTGTCATCCTCTCACATTCCTGATTTCTCTGGAGATATTCTGGTTTCTTCTAACATTGTTTTCTATGATTTTCAAAGCTACCAGTTTAGTAGGTGATGGTTCCCTACAAACCAGTGGGGCAATTAGGCAGGGTGCAGAGGGGCCAAACCACACCAATTTACTCAACTGTGGGGACGGGTGACACCAGCCTTAGTGACTCCACAGCTACAAACCAAGATATAAAATCAAGATGATAGGTGTGACACTTTAGCAAATTATCTACAGCATCCTAGCAGGACTGTAAATACAGATCTGCAGCAGAAGCTCTCTTAGAGACAAACCACAAATTGGCTGGAATCTTCCTGTGACTTTGGCTGATGTAACCAGTGATTATGCCAGGGTAACTACTCCTTTTTGACATTACAGCAATAACAATAGCACTCAAATTTCTATACCACTTTATAGTACTAAGGACTCTCTAAGTGGTTTACAATGTGTTAGCTAATTGCCCCAAACAAGCTGGGTACTCATTTTACTGACCTGGGAACGATGGAAGGGTGAGTCAACTTGGAGCCCTGCAGGATTGAACTCACAACCTTGTGGCTGCAGTACCGACATTTAACCACTGAGCCACCAGGGCTCATGTGAGCTGCTAAAGGGCTAAACTGGGGCCCTCTCATCTTGGAACCCCCAGATTAGCGTCCGTCTAAGGGTAACCCTGAGTAGCCTCACTGAGAGTGCCCCCTAGAGGCCAAAATAACTGCCACCACCCAATGAGGTCTTTATAGCCAGCCCATTGGGAGACTAGAATACGGGGGAACTACCCACCACTGTAAACCAAGGATCTCTTCCCCCCTATCCCCAGAGAGACAGATAAATGTAGTGAAATCAAGAGGTACAGACACATGCAGCATGCGTGAATTGGAAGATTAAGAAGACTTATTTATTCAAGCAAGTTCAGTTATCAATCCCCCATGAGGCAGGCTCTCCCATGCCCCAGGCATGCTTTACAGTTACAGAAATAGCAAGGTATTACAGTTAAAGCATTCAGTTATTCTAAGTTACATTCAATTATTAAGTTCAGCTACATTCAACCAAAGTGGGGGAAATTAACCTAATTCCCTAATGTGATCCTAAACAGGCCCTAAAAGTTCTATTCACTACTTTGCAGTCTGTTGGCTTTCAGATGGTATCAGGGAAAGTGGGAACAAAGCCAGGTGGCTCTGATCTACCAAACATTCCCAGCTCTTGGCTCTCACATGCTGGAATATAGACAGCATCCTTTTGTTTTTGTTCAAAGCCGCATGGTCTGACTCTCCCTCTAATGGCTGCACACAAAAGCAGTTATACCTTGTTGAAGTTCCTGGGTCAAGAGTTGTGATTGGCCATTTCAGATCTGGTGATGTGATGTCATTGATGATGTCATCTCATTAGCTTCTGTGGAGGTGGTGTTTTAGACCCTCCCTTCCAGTTAACCCTTTCCTTACCTGATGCCATGTCGGCAAGGCAATACTGTTTGCAAAGAAAGGGAAATGTAGTTCTCTGGCAGAATGATGGGAGTTACAATCAACCTCAAGGTAGCATGATGGGAATTCCATCATGACATGAGCCTTCACATTATGTGAGGAGGTATCCATTATCACTTCATGTAACAGTTTTTCTGGGTTGCACAATGGCAGCCACTTGGTCCAGCTCCATCCCCTCCACATTCTTCACACCATCACCCAGCTGGCCAACTTCATCTCCCTCTCTGCTGTCCCCCTTTGGCTTCTTCAGCTACCTTGCACAACCTCTCAGAACTCCCTGTAAGTGTGATGGTGGAACTTTATGGTCCACAAGCTTTAAATACAAGTCTACCTAAAATTTTGAGATCTGCAGAGGAGGCCCCATTCATGTTCCACAATCTCATGATGCCTGCTCAATGGGTAGACATGACAGGGCTTTCTCTGGAGTAGTACTCCAACTGTGGAATTCCCTTCCATGGAACATCAGGCTGGCTCCATCCCTTTAGAGCATCTGACAGACACCCAAGCTTGTACTGTTTTGCATAGCCCTCAGTCTTAAAACTGCACAGCTTCTCTGGCTGTTCAAACTATCCTTCACAGCAGAGGGGAAACCCCTCCTTTAAAAAAAAAATCACTGTATTCTGAAGGTTTTTGAGAACTAAGTGTTTTTAAAGAAAGCACTTTGAATATTGTTCTGTCCTGTTTTTAAATGTACTGCTTTGAATTGCATTGTTCTCAAAGTACTTTTTACTATTTTTAGCCAAACGGTATAAATTGTTTTTAATGCTATTGACAACTTAATTCAATTTTAATGTTGACATGTTGTAATGTTAATTGTATTGTATTTATTTTAGCTTGTAAGTGATCTTGTTCTTGTTCTGGGGGGGGGGAGTGGGATATAAATAAAGATCATCATCATCATTGTCCATGGTTTTAAAACTATTTTTAAGGAGTGGTTTTAATCTGCAATTAAATGTTTTTATTAGTGCATTTAATGTTTTCAGTATTTTACAATTCTGCTGTACATGACCTCAAGAGTCCTGGTGGGTTGAGAAGTTACAGGTAAGTGCTTCAGATAAATCAGCTTCTCATGTTTCATGAATAATATTCTCCCTTGACTTGTATTAATGTAAGGCATTAATGGGAAGGGGGAAAATTTTACCAGGTATGCATGGTACTGGAAGGGGAGGATTTTCTCTTCCCATTCCAAAACAATTGGGATCAAAAACTCTCACTCACCTGTCCACACATGGATAGAATCCTTTGGGAAAACTTTTCTCTTTAGCAGAATTTGTTACTTTATTCCTAAGTGTTCCAGCTGTGTATTGGGGGAGGGATTTGCTTTAGTTCCAATCATCCTGGGGTGGGAAGAGATAAGCCTCCCCTTCCTGTGTGCTGTGTTTGTGGCAGCAATCAGCCCCCAAGAAACACACCTGTGGTTTAACAAAAATGAAAAGGGAAATGTAGATGCATGCTACAATTTAAGAATTGAGTGTGGTTTGGTCCAAAGTTCTGTGGAAGGCTGGGCACTGTTGATTTTCTATGCCTAAATGAAAGATATTTGGTTTGGAGCTTTTTCAGATATTCAGGATAGGGTTAAGTGAATGAGTGAGAAAAGGAAGCAGGCTAGAGGCGGATTCCTGTTGGCACACTATGCTAGAGGTCACAGTTTTTCTAAGACCATTCATTGGTAAGGAAGGCAGACAAAATCTGCTGGTGCTGAGCAACCTGTTTTTTCAGGGTCTTATTTTCTTCATGATTATTGTGCCCTGACCGGGGCCACCTTTATCCTGCCATTATCACCTACAGTACTATAGTTATGCCAAAGGAGTTCACTAAGGGAATCCCGGCCTATATCTGCCTCATCTGCGGTCACTCTCTTCGCATGCAGAGTGACAGTCTGAAGAGAGAGCATCCTCTCTTTGTGATTGGAAACATTTTTAGGTTTCCAGATCATACAGAATCATAGAATTGGAAGGGGCCCTAGGGACCATGAGGTCCAAACCCCTGCCCAATGCAGGATCTTCAGCTATAGTATCCCCAGCAGGTAGCTGTCCAGCCTCTTTTTGAAGACGTCCAGAGAAGGAGACCTCACCACCTCCCTAAGCAATTGGTTCCATTGCCAAACCACTCTCACTGTCAAGAAGTTCCTTCTACTGTTCAACTGAAATCTCCCCTCCTGGAACTTAAAACCATTATACCTAGTTCTACCCTCTGAGGCAGCAGAAAACAAGCCTGCACCCTCCTAGTTGGGGGATTGCTTGAGGTATTTAAAGGGTGAAAACATATAACTCATCAGTCTTCTCTTCACCAAGCTGAACATGCCCAGCCCCTTCAAACTTTCCTCATATGTTTTGTTCACCATATCTCGTATCATCCTTGTTGCTCTTCTCTGAACTAGCTCCAACTCATCTGTATCCTTCTTAACATATGCCCAGAACTGAACCCAGTACTCCAGATGAAGCCTGACCAGCACAGAATATATGGAACTATTACTTCCCTTGACTTGGAAACTATGCTTCTATTAATGCAAGCTAAGATACATGTGCCTTCTTGGAGAGCCTTCAGCTACTACTGTCCATGAATGCTCCCTTGCTCATGCAACCATTTAACCTCATTTCAAATAATGAATAGGGCTAATCATGGCTACCAAACAACCACAGTTGATAAGTATTTTTTTTTCTGTTAAAGGGCTAGTGAATACAAAAGACTTGATAGTATTAATATAAAATTGACATCCCAGGATCCTTTAGGATGGGCCACAATACTTGGACTGGTGTCATAATCATTCAAAATTGCTTAATTATTCAATTTTGGTCCATGCAGCCTAAGCAAAAGTGGTTTTAAAATTGGTTTTAAATATATGAAACCTTACGTCCACCTGAGTAAACAGTATTTAAGTGCCTACTTGCATATTCTTTATCTATTTAGACACATTTCCTCTCTCTCTCTTTCCACAAAACATTTGTAACCAGTTAAAACATTTGTTTTTCTCCCCACCCCCAAATATTTCTCTACTCTGTGAAATAAGCAATCTGAAATCCCTTTCCTGTATTCTGTTGTTCATCCAGTAGAAAAAAATGCAGATCAGAAAGCTAGATCTTTTTCTTCAGTTGAAATATAGTTTGCATTCATGAAGACACAGACACCATTACTATCTCCATTATTTATATAAATATATGTTTGGACCTTTCTTTTTTAGCATTTGGGTGGGCAATAAGGACCTTTACATTTATGTTAGCTTAGCTTTCAGAAGATTTTTGGTGCTTTAACTTCTCCACTGTCACTATTTCCAATGTGGTTTTACTTGCTGCTGTTACTTTTATCTGATTATTTTGTCTGATTTATGGACCCTCACTTTACAGAACAATCCTACTATTAGATGTGGAGAACTATGTCCTCAAACCCTCTACAGCATCCAAAAGCCTTGCCAGCAAGCTGGTGCCTCTGATTGAAGTGGGGCAGTGAATGTGCCATACACTTTATTCTCATATTTAAAGGAGTTATCCAAGGTTCTGAAACCCCCCACCCCAAATAGGTTCAGCAGAGTGGATAGCTCATGGAGGGTGGAAATGAGAAAGGAGTGGTGTTGCATGCTCTTTCTCTAGATTACCCTTTTCTCTCACAATGTGAGCAATTCCAGAGATTCTTTAAATAAGCCAAGGCTCTGAACTCTGCTCTGTCTCTACTTCATCTCCACTCATGAACCACTTCCTGCTCTACAGTGCTGGAATTCTGACTGATTTCCAAGAGATGAGTGACATAGATCTTTCTGTGTGGCAGAGAGGGAGTGGGAACTGAGATCAGTTCTTCTCCTCACAGATTGCAGTTCTTTCCCTGTCTTTGGACAGAAAACACCAATACTCTTCCAGTACGATTGTACTTATGCACTAATACAAAGAACCAAGAGCTCTCATAGCAAATATTAATGGTCAGTTCCTGTTGGTGCCACCTGAATATTCACACACAGTCTATAAAAGGCAGGAGGAGAGGTGGGGTGAGATGAAGGAAGCTGCATGGCATGGCAGGGAATTGACCAATCATCACTCAGCTCCCACAACATTGTAGACAACTGGCCAACCATCAGTTTTCTTCAGTGTCTTTCCTCACTGTTGGTGCTGAACACTTGGATGGGCATGCCCTCTTTTTTAAGAATGGAAAGATTTTTTTTCATTGTTGAAAAACATGTATTTTTTGTAAAACAAATAAAAAAAAGAAAAACATGTCTTTCATGTGTTGAGAAACCTTGATGAGAAGAATCCTGAACTGTGAAAAATCTTTGCAATTTAGGACTTATTCTACACAAAAGTGACATGTGATTATTTTGTGCAGAAAAGAGCATTTCCTCCATTGAAAACAACACTTTCTGGAGGAAATAATATTTCAACATAGAAAGGTGTACATAAGAGCCAACATGAGTTTCTCAAAAACAAGTCATGACAAACTAATCTTAACTCTTTTTTAAAAAATGGAGGTATGAACTTGGTAGATCATGTAGTGCTGTGGATGTAGTATGTTTTGATTTCAGTAAGACTTTTGACAAGGTCATTCATGATATTCTTGCAAGCAAGCAGGTGAACTGTGGGCTAGACAGTGTTACAATTAGGTGGATCCATAATTGGTTGACAGATAGAACTCATATAGGACTCACCAATAGTCTCTTGATCTTGGAGAGAAGCAACTAGTAGGGTGCCTTAGGGTTCTATCCTAGGCCCAGTTTGTTTAACATCTCTATAAATGACATAGATAATGGTATAGAAGACATGTGTATCAAATTTTCAGATGACAGCAAATGTGCAATAGTAAATACCCCAGGAGACAAGAATAGAATTCAAAAAGCCCTCTACAGATTGGAGAACTAGGCCAAAAGTAATAAAATGAATTTCAACAGTGATAAAGGTAAGGCACTACATCTAGCTGGGAAAAATGAAATGCTCAAATTTAAGATGGATGACAGCTAGCTTGAAAGCAGTATGTGTGAAAATGATCTAGGGGTCTTAGTAGACTACAGATTAAACATGAATCAATAGTGTGATGCAACAGACAAAAAAATCTAATGCAATTCTGGGCTGCATCAACAGAAGTAAAGTGTCCAGATCAAGGGAAGTATTAGTGCCACTTTATTCTGCTTTGTCAGACCTCATCCGGAATAATGTGTCCAGTTCTGGGCACCACAGTTCAAAAAGGATATTGACAAGCTGTAACATGTCTAGAGAAAGGTGACCAAAAATTATCATAAGTTTGGAAACCAAGCCGTATGAGGAATAACTGAGGAAGCAGGGTACATTTAGCTTGAAGAAGAGAATACTGAGAGGTGATGTGATTACTATCTTTAAATATCTGAAGAAATGTTATGTAGAATATGGAGGGAGCTTGTTTTCTGCTGCTCCAGAGACTAGAACACAGACCAACAGATTCAAATTACAAGAAAAGAGATTCCACCTAAATATTAGGAAGATATATATATTTTTTTACTGTTAGAGCAATTCGACAGTGAACAGGTTGTCTCAGAGGGCGGTGGACACTACTTCCTTGAAGGTTTTTAAACATAGGTTGTATGGGCATCTTTCAGTTGTGTATTTTAGTTGTGTGTTACTGTTTGGCTGGACAAAATGGCCCTTGTGGTCCTCTAGCTCTAATGTTCTATTATTCTAAATGGGATGAAGCCTATGGACCACAATTTCCCCACCTTGAACCAGTTCAAGGGAATTCCGTACTCAGCTCTCAAAAGTCTAGCTTTGAATCTTTGTTTATTTGACTATATTGCAACTGAATATGGATTTCCCCTTTCTTTCTTTCTTTTTTTTTAAGAGATTTTTTCATATTTATCATCTCCATGGCTGGCAGATATAACCTGGTAATCTCCACACTGGGAATAGCTGTGCCTAATGAAGCTTCCTGGTGCAAATGAGTGACAAAGTCCTTTCAGTTTTTGGAAACTCACCAAAGTTCACAAATTTCTTCACATTTGAGGTAGAAAAAAACATGAATTAAAAAAATCTAAACATAGGACAAATTGTAGCTGACAGATCATTTTATTCATTCAGGAGTCTTTGAGTGCTTAGCTCTTAATACACTGGCTTAGAATCCATATGTATTCCACTATGTTTATAATGCTGAATTAGGAGTGCTACATTTCTCTCCCCCTTCACACCTCTGTGTATGTGTTTTTTCTGACAGTCATCTGACAGAATGACAGATGACAAAAATTACTCATCTTTAATAGCTACATGACAGTCAGGTACAACATAATAATCTCCATAGAGAGCTTTTTTAAAGGAAGACCAATTTCAGTTTCTTACAATACTGGATACACACACACCAAAAGTATCTGTGTATGTAGGGTGTCACGAGAACTCTTCCATTGAGTAGCTGGTACACATGGAGACTCCTACTTGTCAAATAATTTTCATTTATTTTTATAAAGATTTTTTTAAAAAAACCTTTCTATTGAAAGAAGTCAGGTAACACAGGAGAGTGGAAATAATTTCTATGACTAATTATTCATATGGATGTAGTATTCAAAGGTATCATTATGCCACATTGGAAAATTTAAAGAAAAGGGGTTTTTAAATATGCCTTACTGGCATTCCAGTAAGCCATCTGTCTTGAACTTAAGCTTTTCTTTCTAATTTCCTCGCTGCAGTGATCATACAAGTCGCCAGAGGAAAAAGTCAGCAGCAAACTATTTCCAGCTCTATCCATTTAAACACCAATATAATTACATTACAGAAAAGAGACTTTAGAATTCAATCTATTGGTAAATGGAGAAGCAATGATGATGACAAGCTTGTAAGGCATGGGTGATTAGTGTGGAAATTGACTACAATTATAATGCACACAAAAAGAGAGAGAAAGGGGGAATCAAACCCCAGCCTGTTGATTATGTTGCGTAATGACTTCCCTGCCCGCAATAGACTTGGCATGGTTGAGGCCAATCAGCTTTGAACTAGCCCAGTCTTTTCCTTCCATTTTGAAACCTTAGCCCACATGGTAGACAAAGAAGTTGGCAATATGTTAATTTTTATGATTCTAGCAGAGCTGAGTCCATTACTTGCAGAACACATGTGAAATGTGGCAGTGGGGACTGGTGCCTAAATGGACCTGATGGGGTAGAGGATGAAGCACCAGACCCAAAGGCAAAATGTCACCTGATTCAGAACCAAGGTTTTGCCAGAGACAGAGGCAGAAGCAACTAGTTCTCTCTACCCAACCTTCTCCCTTGCAAAGTCTAAGCACACTGAAGCTGCATCTGACCAAAAAAAAAAAAATCTAATCTGAAAGTATCTTCCCTTGCTCCAGAAAGCTGTAGCACCATCACACTTGAGTGTATGCAAGAAGAAATGCCCACATTGCTTTCAGAAGTGTTTCTCATTCAGTCTTTCTGTGGGATAAAATGGTCAGTGAGAGCGGGAAGCCAAATAATGTGTGTGTATGTGTGCACGCATGCACCTTCATGTATGGCTGAATTTTATCACCCTATCTGTTTAACTTGTATGCTGAACACATCATACATAAAGCAGAATTAGACTCAGAGGAAGGAGGCATGAAAATTGGGAGAAAGGCGGCATATAAATAAATGAAATAAGAAAAAAATAATATGCAGATGTCACCATATTATTAGGAGAAAACAGCAATGACTCGGAACAATTACTGAAAAAAGACAAATAAGAAAGCCCAAAGGCAGGTCTACAGTGGACATTAAGAAAACAAAAGTAATGACCACAGATGATTTATATAACTTTAAAGTAGACAATGAAGACATTTAAATAGTTAAAGATTTTCCTTACATTGGCTCAGTCATTAATCAGAATTGATACTGCAGTCAAGAAACCAGAAGACGACTAGGGACTTTATCAGACCACCATTTGTCATGATGGAGTTCCATCATGCTGCCTTAAGGTGCAACTCCCATCATTCTGCTAAAGAACTATAACTTCCTTTGTCTGTAAACAGATTGTCTTGCCAGCATAGTATCAGGTAAAAAAAGGATTAATGGGGAAGGTCTAAAGCACCGCCTTCACAGAGCTAATGAGATGACATCATTACCATGACACCATGTGACTGGACTGACCAATTACAGCTTTAAGCCTGGGAAATCTGATGAGGATTTAACAGCTTTTGTTTGAAACCAGTGTGTGAGATTGGGAAGGGATTCTGGAAGGAGATGTGAAGGAACAAAGACTGCTATGCTAGTAGAGCAAAGCCGTTCCATCCCTGGCTTGAGCTCCCAGCAACCTGAATAACATCCCAAGGCAACAAACTGCCAGTATTTAGTAGAGACTAGGGCCTATTTAGTTGCGTTAGGGAATTCTTTTTACTTTCTTTACTTTGGATGAATGTACTAAATTAGCAGCTGAATGTAACCTGAGTAATGTAATTCTTTGATCTTGATATTTGGTATTGCTATCACTTTAAACCTACCTGCCTGAAGTAGGGGAGAATCCTGCCTCATGTGAGATTGCATGACTACTTCTCTTGAATAAAGTAAACATATTAATCTTCCTATACTGATGCTTACCACGTGCCTTGCTCTCGACTATGCCACTGTGAGCCTCCTCTGGGGTTAGGAGGAGGGAGTTAGTTGATTCTATAGTGGCAAGGAGTGCCACTGATTATTATAGACTATGCACAACTTCCCACTGCATTGTGCATGAGAAAGGGGAGGTCCCAAGGGGAAAGAACCCCCCTCAGTTTAACTCAGTGGGGGGGTGGCTACTGGATTATTTTGGGGTCTATAGGGAACATCCTGGAGTGAGGATACTCAGGACTAGCCCTACAGGGAGGGCTAACCTGGGGCTCCTGGGAAGTGAATCCAGGTTTGAGCCCTTGACACCATCTGTTTAATGTTCTTTTGCCAGCATAAATTGTGGATTTTTTATGCTGGCAAAAGAACCTCCCCTACCAGACCTGCCTTTCGGAGCATCAGTGAGGCTTCCCCAGCATAAACAGAGCACAAACAGAGCTCTGTTTACTTATGGGTTCAAAATCTCCCTGATTCTTGCGAGAAGATGCTAGTGTGGAAAATTTAAAAATTAAAGCATAAAATGTACAGGAAAGCACAGAAACACACTTAAAAAAATCCCAAGTGCACGGGTGGGGTGGGGGGGTTTCATAAAAACAGTGTCCCTTACGTGGCTGTAGGAATCTCACCCAGAAGTGTTTGCTCATTGATGCTGTATTCACATGAGTACAATGGTGTGAGGTTTCAAATGCTGGCAATGCCAGCAACAAATCATCATGGGAGATCAATTGATCGCTTGGCCCGTGAATAAACTAGGATGGCTTTTTAACAATACATGATCACATAAGGGCAATGTCATCTGGTATGGGTTCCCTTTCGCAATCATTAGGCATCCTTATGATGCCATATTTGCCTGATCTGAGAAAGTCCTAGAACTTGGAAGGGCAGCTATAAAGAAAATAGACAAAGTCCTATAGTGTCAAAGATATATCATTGAATACTAATTTTAGGATTTTCCATGCCATCGTATTTCCCATTTCTATGCATAGTTGTGAAATCTGGACAGTGAAGAAAGCTGATAGGAAGAAAATCCACTCATTTGAAATGTGGTACTGGAGAACAGTTCTTCAGGTACTGCTAAAAAGACAAACAAATGGGTCCCAAAGCAAATCAAGCTTGAACTTTCCCTAGAATCTAAGATGACCAAACTGGAGAGACTGTCATGCTTCGGACATATCATGAGAAGACATGACTTACTAGAAAAGACAATCATGCTTGGTAAGGTAGAAAGCAGTAGGAAACATATCCCAGATGGAGAGTACAATGTTGAATCCCTGGAGAGTACCAGTACTGAATGCTAAAAGTATTAAGGACCAGAGAGAGAGACAGAGAAAGAGAAAGGGGGGAGATGTCAACCTTTAATCATCAGTATAACATGGCTGATGAATGTGTGTGTGTGTGTGTATGAATCACAACCCATACTTTTAAGCTCCTGAAGCCCTAAGAAGGAATGTGTAAATCTGTCTGTTTCAGTTCTCCTGTGTTTATCATGTTGCACATCTTTTGTAGCCAAAAAGGGCTTTGAGGGAATATGGCTGTGGCAGAATTCTGGTTTCAAATGTTCGGTATTTTTATTTTTTATTTTTATGTTTATTTTGTGCCAGTGGGGAAGGTGGTCCACAAGGGATCCCTGGGGTGGAAATTGGCCTCTGGACCTAAGTTACCCATAGAGGTAGACAGTCTAGATCAAGGGAAGTAATAGTGCCAATCTATTCTGCCTTGGTCAGGCCTCACCAAGAATATTGTGTCCAGTTCTGGGCACCACAATTCAAAAATGATATTGACATACTGGAGCATGTCCAGAGGAGGGTGACTAAAATGGTGAAAGGTCTGGAAATAATGCCTTATGAGGAAAGACTTAAGGAGCTGGGTATGTTTAGCCTGGAAAAAAGATGGTTAAGGGGCAATATGATAGCCCTGTTTAAGTATTTGAAGTGTCACATTGAGGATGGAGCAAGCTTGTTTTCTGATGCTCCAGAGACTAGAAAACGGAGCAATGGATGCAAGCTCCAGGAACAGAGATTCCACCTCAACATTAGGAGGAACTTTTTTACAGTAAGAGCTGTTCGACAGTGGAACACACTCCCTTGGAGTGTGGTAGGGTCTCCTTCCTTGGAGGTCTTTAAACAGAGGCTGGATGGCCATCTGTCAGGGATGCTTGGATTGTGATTTCCTGCATAGAATCATAGAATCATAGAATCATAGAATTGCAGAGTTGGAAGAGACCACGAGGGCCATCCAGTCCAACCCCCCTGCCACGCAGGAAATCACAATCAAAGCATCCCCGACAGATGGCCATCCAGCCTCTGTTTAAAGACCTCCAAGGAAGGAGACCCCACCACGCTCCGAGGGAGTGTGTTCCACTGCCGAACAGCTCTTACTGTCAAAAAGTTCCTCCTCATGTTGAGGTGGAATCTCTGTTCCTGGAGCTTGCACCCATTGCTCCGTGTTCCAGTCTCTGGAGCAGCAGAAAACAAGCCTGCTCCATCCTCAGCGTGACATCCCTTCAAATACTTAAACAGGGCTATCATATCGCCTCTAAACCGTCTTTTTTCCAGGCTAAACATACCCAGCTCCCTAAGTCTCTCCTCATAAGGCATTGTTTCCAGACCTTTCACCATTTTAGTTGCCCTTCTCTGGACATGCTCCAATTTGTCAATATCCTTTCTGAATTGTGGTGCCCAGAACTGGACACAGTATTCTAAGTGAGGTCTGACCAAGGCAGAATAGAGTGGCACTATTACTTCCCTTGATCTAGACACTATACTTCTATTGATACAGCCCAAAATTGCATTGGCCTTTTTAGCTGCCGCATCACACTGTTGGCTCATGTTCAACTTGTGGTCTACTAGGACTCCTAGATCCCTTTCGCACGTAGTCTCATTCAGCCAGGTCTCTCCCATCCTATATTTATGCATTTCATTTTTCCGCCCTAAATGCAGTACTTTACATTTCTCCGTATTGAATTTCATTTTGTTAGCTTTGGCCCAGCTCTCCAGTCTATCCAGGTCATTCTGAATTTTGATCCTGTCCTCTAGGGTATTAGCTACTCCTCCCAATTTGGTGTCATCTGCAAATTTGATAAGTATGCCCCTAATTCCCTCATCTAAGTCATTGATAAAGATGTTGAATAGCACCGGGCCCAGGACAGAACCCTGTGGCACCCCACTGGTCACATCTTTCCAAGACGAAGAGGAGCCACTGCTGAGCACCCTTTGGGTTCGGCCGGTCAACCAATTACAAATCCATTGAACAGTTAACTTGTCTAGCCCACATTCTACAAGCTTGTTTGCAAGAATGTCATGGGGAACCTTGTCAAAGGCCTTACTGAAATCAAGGTATGCAATGTCCACAGCATTCCCTTCATCTACCAAGCTGGTAACTTTATCAAAAAAAGAGATCAGATTAGTCTGGCATGACTTGTTTCTCTGAAACCCATGCTGACTTTTTGTGATTATGGCATTGCCTTCTAAATGTTCACAGACTCTCTGTTTAATGATCTGTTCTAGAATCTTCCCTGGTATTGATGTCAGACTAACTGGACGATAGTTGTTGGGATCCTCTTTTTTCCCCTTTTTGAAGATGGGAACAACGTTTGCCCTCCTCCAGTCTGCTGGGACTTCTCCTGTTCTCCAGGAGTTCTCAAAGATTATTGCCAATGGCTCTGAGATTATATTTGCCAGCTCTTTTAATACTCTTGGATGTAGTTCATCTGGTCCTGGAGATTTAAATTCATTTAGATTAAGAAGGTATTCCTGTACTACCTCTTTACTTATTTTGAGCTGGATTTCCCCTATTGTGTCCTCTGTTCCATTCTCCTCAGGTTGGTCCTCCTTTTCCTTTTCTGAAAACACTGAGGCAAAGAAGGTGTTGAGTAATTCTGCCTTTTCTCTGTCCCCTGTTAGCATTTTGCCATCTTCTCCACGTAGCGGCCCTATCATTTCCTTCTTCCTCCTTTTGCTGCGGACATACCCAAAAAAACCCTTTTTATTGTTCTTAACCTCCCTAGCAAGCCTGAACTCATTCTGCGCTTTAGCTTTTCTGACTTTACTCCTACACGTGTTCGCTATCTGTTTGAATTCTTCTTTGGTGATTTCCCCCCTTTTCCATTTCCTATGCATGTTCCGTTTAAAACTTAGCTCCATTGAAAGTTCTTTAGTCATCCATCCTGGTTTCTTGAGACACCTCCCATTTTTCTTCCTCAGTGGTACTGTTTGAAATTGTGCCTTCAGTATCTCCCTTTTGAGAAAGTCCCATCCGTCTTGAGGTCCCTTCTCTTTTAGTATTCTTGACCATGGGATCATCCCCAGTATTTCCCTGAGTTTATTGAAATCAGCTCTCCTAAAGTCAAGAATGCGTGTCTGACTATGCCTGGCTTCTCCTTTCCATTGTATAACAAACTCCAGGAGAACATGATCACTCTCACCTAAGGATCCCACCACTTGCACCCCATTAACCAGGTCGTCTCTGTTGGTTAGGATCAGATCTAAAATAGCTGACCCCCTTGTTGCCTCTTCCACCTTTTGGACCATGAAATTGTCTTCCAGGCATGTAAGGAATTTGCTAGACCTTGTAGTTTTGGCTGAGTTAGATTGCCAGCAAATATCAGGATAGTTGAAGTCCCCCATCACTACTACATCTCTCCTTTCTGCATGTGTGTTCATGGCAGGGGTTGGACTGGATGGCCCTTGTGGTCTCTTCCAACTCTACAATTCTATTATTCTAATGGTTTTTTTTTACCCCCAGAAGCTTTGCATACTAGATGGATGCCACAAGTGATTTACCCATGTTTGCTGATATTAGACTTTTAAAAAAGGGATGTCCAAGGTGAGCTAGAGCAATAGAGTGAATTTTCATTTAATCAGGACAGCAAAACAAAAAACCACCCTGTTTTATTGCCTTAACAACCACTCACTAAGGTGAAAATTCAACATGGCACCAATGAGCGCTTACCCTGTTAGCAAACCCTGCCCATGCACTCACCCAGCCAATCAGCTTTGTTCTTCCTCTTCTATGGGAAAGCAAATTCAAAGGGAATCACTTGTCCCAATGAGCAGGAATGCACATTCCCCTTGCTGTTTTTTCAAAAAATATCGGTAAAACCATGAGGGCTTTTTCTGCTTTGTTTTTGCCATTTTTGGGCCCCCTCCTTCCAAATACTGTGGATTGATGCAGGATCACATTTAGACAAGTCATATTCCCAGCGAATTCCATGAGGAGTATTTTCACCATTTAGACAACACCCAGGGCATAGCTGCTGAGGGAGCCCTATGCTTTTAAGGGAAAAATTTATATCTCTGATTTTTTAAAAAGTTATACTTAGAATTATAGTGCTACAGTATGTAGAAATGTGACACTTCACTGAAGTGCTATGTCAATATAACTCAAAAAATGAGAGAGAAGGGTGGGAGGAGAGAGAGAGGGAGACTTTTTTGTTCCATTATGCCAGCTAGGGGTGGGAATAAAAGGTTGCAGCTAGTGCCAGGAATTGCCAGAAAATAGTCTGGGACAACAGAAATATCAATTGGATATTTTTAATACCCCCCCCCCCCAAGAACTACAGGAACAAATACTGCAACCTCCTGACTTATTTTGCCCATATGGGGAAGTTCATTAGTAAGAATATCATAAGGACTGTGTTTCTTGAGCTCTGTGCCTTGAAATGCCTCAATCATGGGTGTGTGGGTGTGCATTGACTGAAACCAAAATGACAAAAATAGCAGCAAGTGGCAAGATTTCTCCCAAATCTCTAGCTATTCACAGCGCCCATAAAATATAGATGATGGTGACAATTATGATTAAGAGATGGATAGCTTCATTCTGGGAACCAGCTATAAAGTGCATTTGGAGTGTCTCTTGTGTGAAGTGTTATTTAGAGAAGCTACTTCAGAAGCAAATTTCACAACACTATTAATTTAACACTGAGCAGCTATATACCCAGAAAACAACAGTTGTTAATTAATGCTTGTTGTTGTTGTGTGCCTTCAAGTCATTTCGACTTATGGCGATCCTAAGACGAACCTGCCACAGGGTTTTCTCAAAGCAATTACTGATTAATTTTAAAAAACAAAAACTCCTCAAGTGGATTCAGTGGGGGCACTATAGGAAGCGTTCTCCCTCCCCGCATAACCCTTGTTCATTCAAATAGGACCTGATAGGCCAGGGTGTTTTGATTGGCTTTCAAAGATATTTCAGCAATCAGGTTTGTAGGGTGAGTCTTCTCTTTGTCAGTGCATGCTGAAACTCAGCATGATTGAAACAAAAATTAATTACAGCTAATGGCTTAGAAATCAGCTTTATGCTACCTTGCAAAGCCACCAATGGTGTTTTCTCTTTCTGCTTTCCTGAAAGTGGTGGCGCGAGGCAGCATTTATACTGCAGAAGAAAGGGCTGGAGAGGGTTTTATCTCTTTCCTGCCTGATTCCTTCCCTTGAATTTTTTAGCTCTTCTTATCCATACTCTGGCACAGGTGAGCAACTTGGAAAGAATGTGAATTACAGCTGGAGATAAGCTCTAAGAGGAAGAGTTAAGCTCTCTCCTCTCCTTGCCCCTTCTCTAAGGCAAATCATTCCTTCCCAAGGTCAGTTTGCCATGGAGAAACGGCTGCTTGAACTTTTTGACATGGCTTCATGTAGTTTGTTTCATAAGACTGGAAAATTAGAAGGACACATGACATTGGCCCTATGCACGCATTTAGTCTGGACCGATGAGGACTAGAAGGGTGATGGCTGAAATGCACACATGAAAGTCCTGCCTCTGGTATCCTGAACCTGGTTGCTGGTCTTGCTGAGTGAAGCACTGTGGGAGTTATGTCCAAAAAAGTAACATTGCTAAGCTCTACTGATATGGAGTTTGATTTTTTTTTTCCAGTGAGAAAATGAAAAACAGGGAGGAGGGGTCAAAAGGGGAAAAAAGAAATAATATTATAACAATAATATTAGGCAAAAAAAGAGAGGCCCTGCTACTTCTTTGTGCTTGTCAGCTTATAGTGCCATAATTTTGTAATGCACTACTTTTTAGATTTTGTAGAGTGAAGGCCATACAACTTTAAAAAACTTGAACGGCCTCAAAACATATCCCAGAAATTGATTATAAATGATACATGGAATACCCATATACACAGAGAACATTGACATCAAAGCAAAAGACAACTAGTAAAGTACAAATATGGAAAGTACAAATATGAAATTACAAATATAAAGTACAAATATGAAAATACAGTTCAAAGGCTGCCATACTACACATACAAGTTACACACAGGTATCCACAACATGTGAACACTTTAAGTATAATTTATGACATATGAGGTCTTGATAAAATAACAGCTGTAACAGCTATTTAATAGAGACAACTGCAAAATTTTACATTTAGGCCACAAATGCACAGGCATAGAATGAGGGATGGCTCAACAGTAATGCATGTGAAAAAGACCTTGGGGTTATTGTTGATCATAACCTGAACATAAGCCAGCAGTGTGATGCTGCAACAAAGAAGGTGAATGCTATTTCAGCCTGCATTAATAGAAGTACAGTTGCCCCTCCACATTCGCGAACTCAGCATTCGCGGTTTTAATTATTCGCGGTTTTGGGAGGCCCCCCCGCCCCCCCCCAAAACCGCAAAAAGGGGCCTCCGGAGGCCCCTTGAAAGCCCTGGGAAGGAGCGGGGAGGGCCGGGGAGGCGTTCACGGGGCCTTTGGAGACCCTCCAGAGGCCCCGTGAAGGCCTGGGGCGGGTGGGGGGAGGCTGCGGAGGCCTTCACGGAGCCTTCGAAGGCTCCGTGAAGGCCCCGGGGAGGGAGGGGGGAGGCCTTCACGGAGCCTTGGAAGGCTCCGTGAAGGCCTGGGGAGGCCGCGGAGGCCTTCACGGAGCCTTGAAAGGCTCCTTGAAGGCCCCAGGGAGGGAGGGGGGAGGCCCCGGGGAGGGAGGGGGGAGGATGGGGGGAGGCCTTCACGGAGCCTTGGAAGGCTCCGTGAAGGCCTGGGGAGGCCGCGGAGGCCTTCACGGAGCCTTGAAAGGCTCCGTGAAGGCCGCAGGGAGGGAGGGGGGAGGTTGGGGGGAGGCCTTCACGGAGCCTTGGAAGGCTCACTGAAGGCCTGGGGAGGGTGGGGGGAGTCCGCGGGGGCCTTCACGGAGCCTTGGAAGGCTCCGTGAAGGCCCCGGGGAGGGAGGGTGGAGGGTGGGGGGAGGCCTTCACGGAGCCTTGGAAGGCTCCGTGAAGGCCTGGGGAGCGTGGGGGGAGGCCACGGAGGCCTTCACGGAGCCTTGGAAGGCTCCGTGAAGGCCCCGGGGAGGGAGGGGGGAGGGTTGCAGAGGCCTTCACGGAGCCTTGGAAGGCTCCGTGAAGGCCTGGGGAGGGTGGGGGGAGGGCAATCAATATTCGCGGTTTTTTGACATTCGCGGGGGTCCGTGGAACCTAACCCCCGCGAATGTCAAGGGACAACTGTATAGCCAAGGGAAGTAAAATAGTACCACTACATTCTGTGCTGGCCAGGCCTCATCTGGAGTACTATGTCCATTTCTGGGTACCCTATTTTAAGAAAGATATAAACAACTTAGAACAGGTTCAAGGGAGCATAACAAGGATGATAAAGAGATATGGAAACAAAATGTTCGAGGTAAGGTTGAAGGAGCTAGGCTTGTTCAGCTTGGTGAAGAGAAGGCTGAAGGGGTGACATGTTTGCACTTTTTAAAGACCTCAAGTGTTGTCACAGAGAGGAGATGGCAGGCCTGTTCTCTGATGCCCCAGAAAGTAGGACCAGGTCTGATGGTTTGAAGTTACAGGAGATTAGATAAATTTCAATTGAACATTAAAGGGAACTTCTCAACAGTACGAGAGTTGTGCAAAGAGTTGTGTGGGGTGGGGGTCTCCTTCTTTGGACATCTTTTTCTTCTCTTTTTTATTTCTTTATCACTCTTTACTATGATTTTAATGTATGTAAAAATTTAATGTATTTTTTTTTAACGTTTAATGTAAAAAATAAAAATAGGCTGGACCTACTAGGGATGCTACCTGTTGGGAATATTTTAGCTAGAGATCCTGCACTGAGCAGAGGACTGGACTCAGTGGCCCATGAGGCTCCTTCCAACTCTACGGTTCTATTCTATTATTCTTTTCTCCCTCCCATAGCTGTTCCTTCTGCCTCCTCCCCATAAGGCCACATACCCTGTTGAACTGCTGGCCGTGTGAAGACACACACTAAATTACAGGGGTTTCTTTGTAAAAAATTTGGGGCAGCAACAATGAGGCTGCCTTTCTCTGCCCACTTACCTGGGAGTAAACTCAGTGCAAGTTGCTTCTGAATAGACATATGTAACAACTCATTGAATCCATTGGAGTAATTAGTTACAAAGATTTTCATCCACTAAAAGGGAGAGCCAATTAACTGGTATCTCTGTGGGTTTTTTTAATCATTAAAAATCTGTGTGAGATAGTGTGAGCTCAGAAAAAAGCACTTTGCCTCATATTGGCCAGAATCCTGTATGGTCTTACATTCGCATAAGCACTGAATTCCAGTGTGCCCCATCCCCACTTACTGGGCAGCAGTTGCTTCAGTTGATGGGTGGGTCCATTCCCTTGTCACCATTGAAGCAGCTGGCTGCTATTTCTACCCTCTCTCATGAGTGATCCTCATTGCAAAAGGCAGAAATAGGTCCCTGTTGCAGTTCCTCCTCACTCTGGAGATAGCTTATAGGGGTGTAGGAATAGCAGTCAGCTGCTTTCTGAGCAACAGGGGAATTGACCCTGCCAGTCACAGTATCTGTTGCCCAGTAAGTGGTGATGGGGGGAGGCTTTCATGGTCCCTCCATAGCCCCTAAATGAGGGACTATGTAGATACCATGAATACCTAACAGTCATGAATATATAACCCCAATTTTATGCATTCATAACTGTGGTACCGGATACCAGCCATTACTTTTAGAAGGTGCTGTAACCTACCCTGATACCCCCCCATCTTGGATTATCAGATAAATTGGCAATATTTAAAAATTTGGCTTAATGTGGACTTCTACATAATTACAGGTATACGAGGGACCCCGAAATGCCAAGGCTGGGGTCACAAAAAACCAAAGGAGGGACCTTCTTTGGAAATTCCCAAAATGCTCAAGTGAGAGTTAACATCTGGAGAAATTAGAGGGTCACTGCGGACCATAAGCAATTCAGATAACAGTGCTGGCTGCTGCTTGATGTGTATGTATCATCAGAGATGTTGTTTCATTCATATGCAAACTTTTGTAGATTTAATTCATTAAAAATCATTAAATGAAAATGATGGGCCTATCCTGCATACAAACAATTTGCTACTTGGCATATCTAATACCAGGACCCTGGGAATTAGACCCTTCTGGTGATGAGGCTTTGGACCCAAACCCAGAAGTCCAGCCTTAGCCGTGTCTCTGGTATGGATTATAAATACCTATCAGGAAGTCCTTCCATATCTAGGACTAATGTGGCGATGGAGCACGTCTGTGTACCCTAGTCCAAAACCCATCTTTGTGCATCATATCTCCCCTATATCTTGTGTTGAGCAAGGCTACTGCAAAAGTGCTCCTACACATGAAAAGCTGGTCATGCATAGGCAATCCACAGAATTGATTATCCTGTGTAATCAAGGATTCTAATCACACAGAGCACTTAGATATGAAGGGCTGATATGTAAATAGCGCCCTGTACACATCTGTTCTCTAGGTGCAGATATCAAGGGTAGTATGAAATCCTCTTGATGAATCAATGTTCTACCCCTGTTACTTTTTCCAACATTGCACAAACAGGTATCCAGTACCTTCTTATGCAATGTTGGAAAAAGTAATTGTGCTAGAGTACCATTTTATCAGGCTGTGCAACCACTCCCAGATGGCACTGAGTACAGCTTCCCATCCCCAGCTCCCTTTGCCACAATCCAAATGGCTGCCTTTGGCCTACCTTTTCATTGGCAGAGTCAGGGAATCCAGGAATCCTTCCTTCCAAATTCATTTTGCCCAAGGAGATCATTAGGAATCAGAAGGTGCTTGGTAGTGTGTACCTTGTCATAAGTACACTGGCAGAAGCCTTGCAGCTTCATTCAGGCTCTCAACTCATTGTCCACACATTAGCCAAGATATGGGTCTGAAACATGGGTCACCTATCACCACCACTTACGACTCCTCGAACGCTTTCATCAGCTCTGTATACGCACAATCCTAAATATACACTGGATTGACTATGAGACGAATGTTGCTATCCTTGAGCAAACAGGGATCACCAGCATTGAGGCCATGATATTGAGAACAAAGCTGCGCTGGGCAGGGCACGTTTCTAGGATGGAGGACCATTGCCTTCCCAAAATAGTACTCTACGGTGAACTCTCCACAGGTCAGCATAAGAGGAGCCCTCCAAAAAAGCGATACAAGGACTCCTTGAAACAACATCTCAGGCCTGGCCAAATTGATCACCAACAATGGTCTGCCCTGGCCTCACATTAGGAGGCATGGAGACGCACTATCCACAAGGCTGCAGCTTTATCTGAGAACTCATACTAAAGAAGTCTTGAAGAGAAACAACAACACAGAAAGAATCACAACCTGGAAACATCACACAAGGAGACCTTCTGATGTGCTTTCTGCAACCAGACTTGTTTATCTTGGATTGGCCTTTTTAGTCATCAGCGTGCTTGCAGAAAGCGCAGGATGAGTCCTTCCTGAATCTTCATTTGCGAAGAAAAGCCAGAGAGAGGGGGGTGGGGTAATAGACTACAGTAAAAGATTAAAATCATATACATTTGTCCACAAATTGTCATGAGAGTTTGTGATAGAAAGAAATGTCTGTCCTATCTTAACTTGAAATTCACTGCCCAAAATATTATGTAGAATTGATTTTCCATCAGTCCTTACACGGGGCTTTCTAGAAGACTCTACAGAACAAAACAGTCTACTTTTCTGAGTGTTGTGCCAACCACTCCACATAAAGCATAAATTTAGGTGGTTTTTTTTCTCAAGCATTGCTCCATTTCTATATCTCCACTCAAGGGATGAAAAAAAGCCCTAGTTTTTACAGTACTAAAACTTAAATCTATGCCTTTTGTTCCAGTTGTAGAATCCATTGTGTGAATCCCATTCTTTTCTCTCAACAGAGAAAGACGCGAGAAAGGAGGAAAAAATATCACTGAAATTGTTGAAGCTGTCATTTCAAGACATTTATCTGCAGATTCACAATTTTTTTTCCATGGCATGATATAAAAGGAATTCAATTAACGTCTGTTGCAAGTCTGTATTTAACCTAATGGGCTTTTATTTAAAAGAGACCGTAATTTCAATTTCAATTTGGAAAGTGAATTGAGCTGTGTTGTTTTATGTACATCTGGCCCAGCAGGGGTTATTTCCTATCTGAAAACCAACAAACACTTTGCCTGCTTAGCATATGGTGTCTTATTTAATAATAGAAAGAAAAAGGAATCTACAGTCCTCCAGGACAAACTGTGAATTGCATTGTATGTGTTTGATTTTCTAAAAGGGCAAGCCAGAATTTCACTTCTGTGTGCATCTGTGTGTGTGTGTGTGTGTGTGTGTGCTGCACACATATACACAAGTACGTGCACACACTCACGGGATAAAAAGATACAGGTATTTTAAAATTCAATACATTCAGTTTTCCAGCTTGGTGAATTTTGTGCATACTGCACTGTGTCCTACACAAAAATATTGCTTTCTTTGTAGGAATTATCATTATCAATCATCATCACCAGCAGCAGCAGCTTTATTTAAACCCTACCTTTTCCTGAAAACTGGGACTCAAGGCAATTCAATTCCTCCTGTAGATGAGAGGTGGGGAACATCTGTCCTTTGGACAACATCCAACCCCTGTCCCCATCCACCACTTCCACATTTTCCACTACACTGATAAATTTCAACAGGGTAGATCCAGACATTGCTACATGAATCAGCCCATGGTGTCACTGATTTTAGATGAACTGTCATGGATTCTATAACCACAGTTGAGGATCAAACTAGAGGTGGCATGAATGAAATTCATCTGCTTGTTTCTTGTTCTGTCAATAGCATTCTGAGGAGTCTTCCAGACCATGGGAAAGGAGAGTCTGAATTCTTTTACTCTTTGCTGCATTGTTGACAAAAATAATCTCTCCAAAGTTGTATGGCAAAGAAAATTCACATTGGCACCAATGGAGACTTCCTTCAAAAACAAAGAAACAACAGAAGCAATTTTGGAGAGTTTTGTTAGGACCATGGCTGGGAGAGAAATAATTAATTTCCCCACTCCCACTTCAAAGCCCTGGATATGCTCAGGTTTCTCAGACAACTGTTATTTATATAGCAGATGGCATACACATTAACTACATTCACTCAGCTAATGGAGCCTCAAGAATCTCATGGGTAGAGTCTGGGGCCTAGCCTGTAATGTGTACATAGAACTGTGTGTGCTTAAGTGTCTAAGCCCTGCTTTAGGTCCAGAAAGGAATAGCAATGTGTTAACATAATAATAATAATAATAATAAAATTTATTTATACCCCGCCCCTCTGCTAAAAACAATCGGGGCGGCTTCCAACAATAATCTCATTATTAGCATGCAGTATGATGCTTTTGGATCTAGAAGGCTTGGCCTATGTTCTCCATGTTCAGCCGATCTGCTGCACTTAACCCTCTACCTCAAGCAACTTACATCAAGACCTCTGGATTGGAGAAATTCAGCCACCAGCTGCTTCAGGGAGGGGGAGAATTTCATTGTCTCTAACCTTTAACTACACCTACCTCATTAGCACTTATTGGACTAACATTGAAATCAGCACTAGAAGTTTGAAGGCCCAGAAAAGAAATCAGAGGAAAATCATGCCTTTGTTGGTTATACCCCTACACAGCCCCCAAATCTGAGATTTAAACAAACTATGATAGCACAATACTTTATTGTAATAAATAAAATACAAAATTAGTTATGAGAATTATAATTTAAATATTGTCACATATTGGTTTTTTAGTTGAATCTGTTTCTTAATTAAGCAATGAGCATAATTTCCCAGTTTTGGAAGAAAGGTGTGGCATTAATGAAACAAAGAAATAAGAATATAGAAAAATGTTTTTCCCCATTTTTTTCATGCATACATACCCTGGCTTTTCACACATGCAGGAGATTATCACATGGGAACAAAAAAAATTGTTCCTGTTCCTCAATCTCCTTTCCCGCCCCTGTCCTGCCCCTATCCTGGCAGAATAACCCAAAGTTTTACACCTACCATTCTCTCATGTCCAGTTTGCCCAGGAGTGAATGGAGCTCTAGAGCTTCTTCCACTTCCTGATTTGTAATCTTGGCTGCTCTCACGAGAACAGGAGAGCCAGGAATTTTTTAAAGGTATTCTATCTAGGCTGGGGGTGATCTGGGGGCAATGACGGGATGTTCAAGGCATGATGGGGGGGGCGATCGGGCAGTGATGGGGGGTGATGCATGTGGAGATCAGACAGTGATGGGGGTCAATCCGGCAGTAATGGGGGGTGGTCCGGGTGGCATTCCGGCAGCAATCCAGTGAGGATTGGGGGAGATCAGGTGGAAATGGGGGGGGCGATCCGGTGGAGAAGGGGGGCAATCAGGCAGTAATGGTGGGGTGATCCAGGTGACATTCTGACAGCAATCGGAGAGGATGGGAGGTCGATCTGGTGGCGATCCGATGAGAATGGGGGTGATCGGGTGGCAGTGGAGGCCTGTAAGGGAGGCATCCAGAAGTGTTTTGACACATGGGCCTCCCACTAACACTGGCATTACATCAACATAATGGGCACCTTTTCATACTGCCTGCCATCATTCTGTTACAGAAATGGAACGGCAGATCTATTGATTGCTTAAGCCATCAATAAGAAGAAACAAGGGCAGCACAGAAGCACCATGGGATGAGGACAATGTCGTCTGAAGGGTAAGCCCTTTAGCGATCTCCTGGCATCCTCATAATGCCATATTTAGCACTTCTGATAATCTCCTTAATCATAACACAGATAGTCTTCAAACTGTACACATCTCCAGGTTTTTGTTGCTGTTCAGGTTCAAAAATTCTGTTTGACAATATGCATTTTGTAGAAAGTCCCATACCAACAATGTTTATATGAAGGAAATGTACATACCTAATGTGTATATTTGGGGGCGGGGTGGGGAGAGGTGAATTTTCAAGCAGGTTTTTAAAACAAATATTTGCAGACTGGAGAGTAGATGGAACAGACTGACAACTGAATAAATACAAAGCTGTCTTGGAGCAAATATAAACTCATCCATCTCTGCTCCTGCTATGCTAGCATGTTACTGCATTACAAATTGGGTCTTAGTGGGCTTGTAATCTACACCCAAAGACCCTTTCATTCCATTTCTGGTGAAGGCACATGAAAGTATTAAGTGACATTTCCAGTGTGTGCAGATGATCTTCTCACCATATCTAGACTTTCTCATCTCCTCAATCATGTTGTAAAGGCAGAAGCTGAGGAAAACAAAGAACAAGAATCTAAGAGTTTTTGTAATAAAGGAAACCATTATCTTTTGGTGATAGCTTTTTATCTTTTTTTTTAAGTCAATAGCTTTCATTTCCTCTCTCTCTCTGGCTTTTCTTCGCAAACGAAGATTCAGGAAGGACTCATCCCGCGCTTTCTGCAAGCGCGCTGATGACTAAAAAGGCCAATCCGAGATAAACAAGTCCGGTTGCAAAAAGCACAGCAGAAGGTCTCCTTGGGTGATGTTTTTGGGTTGTGATTCTTTCTGCGTTGTCGTTTCTCTTCAAGACTTGTTCGTCGTGAGTTCTCAAATAAGGCTGCAGCATTGTGGATAGTGCGTCTCCATGCCTCCCGATGTGAGGCCAGGGCGGACCACTGTTGGTGATCAATTTGGCCAAGCCTGAGATGTTGTTTCAGGGAGTCTTTGTATCGCTTTTTTGGAGCGCCCCTCTTACGCTGACCCGTGGCGAGTTCACCGTAGAGTAGTATTTTTGGGAGGCGATGGTCCTCCATCCTAGAAACGTGCCCTGCCCAGCGCAGCTGTGTTCTCAATATCATGGCCTCAATGCTGGTGATCCCTGCTTGCTCAAGGACAGCAACATTCGTCACATAGTCAGTCCAGTGTATATTTAGGATTGTGCGTAGACAGCGCTGATGAAAGCGCTCGAGGAGTCGTAGGTGGTGGCGATAGGTGACCCATGTTTCAGATCCATAAAGGAGGATAGACAGTACGATGGCTCTATACACACTGATTTTTGTGCTTTGCCTCAGGTGTTTATTGCTCCAGACTCTTTTGTGAAGTCTTCCAAATGCACTATATGCCTTTGCTAATCTGTGATCGATCTCTTTGTCAATCTTGGCATCTGAGGAGATGATGCTTCCCAGGTTGGTGAACTGCTGAACGGACTTGAGCACTGATTTGCCGACGGCAATGTGGGGATGGTGGTGTTCGTCCTGTGGTGCAGGCTGGTAAAGAACTTCTGTTTTCTTCAGGTTGACTTCTAGCCCAAACAGCTCTGCAGCTGTTGCAAAGCAGGATGTTAGGCGCTGCAGAGCTCCTTCTGTGTGGGCAACAAGGGCAGCATCATCGGCGAAGAGCAGCTCACGGACCAGATAGTTTAGAGTCTTAGTGTGAGCCCTCAGACGGCTTATGTTAAACAAGCTACCATCAGTACGGTAGCGTATATAGATGCCGTCGTCTTCTTCAAGCTCTGCCATAGCCCTCTGGAGCATCATGCTAAAGAAGATTGTAAATAAAGTTGGTGCAAGAACACAACCTTGCTAATCTAGATGAATTTATAATGCACTCCAAAACTGGAATTTCCTCCAATCATTTTCTGCAATATCACTATTACTCATGCTGAAATGTACATCAGTGCACATGTCACAAATTAAATGATTTATCAACTAGAACATAAGTTGCAAGAGTTATGATAAACTATTGATTTTGATCTTCTGTATCATTGGAAGGAAAGCATGGACACTGTATTTTCCAGTTATGAAAAAGATAAACAGTTATAGCTATGGTAATGGTTTGACTTCAAAGGACATACTTTGCTTTAGTCAAAAGTTTCCAGTATGTACCCAATGGGAATTCCAACCTTTTCCTCAGAGCAGTAGAGTAAGCTGGTGGAGTTGCTCACCTTGCAAAAGGGTGAGCAACCTCTTTCATCCTAATGGCTAGATTCATTTTCAGAGAAGCTGAAGCATGTCCAGAGGAGGGTGACCAGGATGGAAAAAGGAATGGAAACCATACCATAAGTGGAATGGCTTAGGGAGCTAGGTTTGTTTAGTTTTGAAGAGAAGACTGAAAGATGATAAAGTAGCCATCTTTAAATATATACGAAGTAATGTCATGTACAATAGGGAGCAAGTGTCTTTTCTGCTGCTCTGTTGACCATGACAGGGACTAATTTATTCAAATTAAAGGAAAAATTCCACCTAAATATTAGGAAAGGCTTCCTGATGGTAGAAGCTTTTCAACAGTAGAATAGACTATCCCAGGTGGAAGGGGGGGTAGAGGTCAAGGACTATCCTTTTGGGCAGAGGTTAGATGTCCACTTCTCAGTAGTGCCTTAGCTGTAGATTCCAGCACTGGCAGTGGGGTAGACTAGATGGTCCTTGGAATCACAGAATCTTTGATTCTGTGATTCTAAGTTCTCAGGAGCAGCAATCCCATAGTGAATAGGACCAAAGGCAAAAAGATTAAGACCAAAAGTAGCAACTTTTTAGCTTAGGACTATGACTGTGACTGACTAAATATTTTAACCTTTTGGAATCTGAAGGAAAACATAGGAAAGTAGGAAAACAGAAAATAATTGAGCTAGGGAAATGTGTGTGGCCATCTGAGGCTATCAGAGGGCTAAATTGGGGCCCCCGGAGGGTCTTATTAAGCCCAAGGATCTGAGGTTGCCCACTCTGGCTTACATAACTGCCCAACTCATCTTTCCAACCCAGGGAGCAAGTTAGGATTCCAGAACCTTCAGGAATTCATTAGAATCCACTAGCAGTCCATTTCAGCAGGTTACTCACCTATGCAGAAGGGTAAAGCCCACTGATCACCTAAGGCTAATCCAGGGATGATCTGACCATGATCTGATCATTTAAGATCATTATCCTCCTGCCAGCTGAGAAAAAGAAGTGTAAGGTTATTCCAGATTCATGTGTTATGCAATGCTATATTGTAACAGCCCCATGGTTACCATAGGAGTCATGAATTCCTGAGCCAGTCCTGAAATGGTCATTGAAAATCTTCAAGATGCTAATTTTTGGCGTTTTCAGCCCCAAGTCTGAGACTTCCACCTTTCCTCAGGCAAAGGATACTGAATTCCTGAGGCCTAGTCTAGAACACAATATACAATAACTTTCCAGGCATCATGGGAAAATCTAAAGATGTTCCTGGCAGCATACATTTACAATTGAAGTATGAACTATAGGCTTATTCTGAGATACAGAGAAAGTCAGATAGCATAAAATATTTACAGAAATTTCACAGTTAGCAACCTCCATGGAAAACAAGTCATTTCTTTTCTGAAAATGTGGAATTTTGGTTTCAACTTGTTGGCTAAAAGCTTTAGAACATTTAATCTCTCCTGCATATTTTCTTTATATGTCATTACATAAGGTCATGCACCTGTAAGATTTCTTTTGTTTTGTTTTGAAATCTCACTAGATAGTGAAAAGTTTAGCTCTTGGAGTTAGCAAGAAGCTTCACAAAATGCTTGCTTCTCCTTTCCCTCCCTCCATTATTCACATGGAATTAAATTTTAATGGAACCAGCTACCACTTTGAATAAATGTTTTCATTCTACTTCTCCACATCATACTCTCAAAATATCTATAAAAACTGACTTCAAAACTGAAAGCAATGGTGAAAATGAATTGGCCCTTGTACATGTAAGTCATTGAGTCAAAGCATTGAGTGAAGCTCAGTGTTTATTTAGGCCAAATGTCTGTGACCCTCTACTTTTTGGCCCAGTGTGGATGATGGGAGCTGAATTCAATAGTTTCCAAAGAGTCACAGACTCCCAACCCCTGGTTTAATGACTAGTTATTCACTAGTCAATAAAGAGCCTCTGAGGAAAGAATTCAGCCAACAGACTTCAAATCTTTATTAAAATTCTTGTGAGCTTGGTAATGTTCTCACGTTGGAATGGATGCTATATATGTGAATTATGCCCCCCCCCAAAAAAAGTGAGAAAAAGACTGTCTCTGACATTTCAATGAAAATGAAGTGTAAGCCCCTTTCCAGATGTGCAATTCTGTATCAGATAATGAAGTTGTATAAATTCTGTTCTGGCCTTCTAGAACCCTAGTTGGTTAAAGTATGCATAAATGAAACAGATTTGCATCTGAAGTATGGCTTGGAATGTAGTTTTCAGAAATCTGGAAAACAATGAGAGCAAATATAACTCATTCAGTAAATGGAGTTGGCCCACTATAGGCCACTGTATTTGTACAATGCTTCACCTATTGTAATCAATGTGTCACTTCACTGCAATAGCTTCTTTTAAATATACAGACCAAAACTCTATTAAAAGGATGTGAAGGATACTTGCAAATGTTTTCATCCTTAACATGAAAGAATGTTTTGGCCTATCAAGACAACCTGCTGAGAAAATGATCAACCCCCACGAGATTTTGAACATGTAAGGATTGTTTTGTAGGGGGATGGGATTGTTTGCATAAAAATATACTGTTTTCTGTGCAAAAAAATCTGTTGGTTGGGCAAGAGTTCTTTTTTTTTTTTTGGCATGGTTTTCTCATAAAAAATGACTGAAGTGCAAAAACAATCACCCCCCCCCCCAAATACACAAAAATCTAGGGAGGAAACATTTGAGATTATTGTTCTTTTTTTGAGAGAGTGAAATAAGTGAAGATTGGCATTCCTACTCCATAGTAGTTGGGTGTGTGTGTGTACATAACTGTACTGTGATAGCCTAGTTTTAAGAATTTCCTAATAGGTCTCACATCAAGCAAACTGAAATTCTTTGTCTTCAGGCTGTTTTCCAAGTTTCTCATTTCTAGAAAATAATTTCTCAGGGTATAAACAGGGAAAAAATGCTTCAGAACTTGGGTAGGAGCTGCATCACTCTGATTTGCTTTGGAGAAGACCAACTTCATTTTCAACCCAAAGACGAATCTTGCTTTGATTTCCTGAATTTTCAAATGTCTTCTTTGTCAAGTTTACACACAGTTACTCTCAACCTTGTTAAGACAGTGTCTCAGCACATTAAGACCCTCCATCAAAATAAAATAATCAACCATTACAAGATTTTTCACATTTTGGGAATGTTTGTGAAAATTTTGTTTAGCACAAAACACTGTCTTTTTGTGCAAAATATAGACTGGAATCATATTGGTGATATAAGTATATGTAACTTGAGTTACACATACATAGTCTTATTTTGAAGGGAGCACAAACCTCAAAATAACAAAACCTCTCATAATCCCACCCCTCAGGGGGAAAACTTCCATTGTTCTTGACTGTGAGAGTTAAAAAAAATGAATCTCATGATGGGAGTGCAACAGGAGAAGTATGGGATGGTGTTCTTCACAGGAAACTGAGATGAGCACATTTGTCAAGGTTGTCCATGACAGATGTGAACATGAACAGATGGATGGTCCATCATTACATACACCTAGAAAATTTTAGGTATATACCTAGTTATATCTGAAAACACTTGTCAAGGAGCTTGGTGACAGCTGCCTTTTGAGTGTGTGCTCACTAGCAAAACTTGCTTCCTTACCAATGACATGTTACATGAGACCCATATACACAAAGGGGAAAAATCCAAAATACCTTGTAATATTGGCCTCTCACAGCAGCAGCGACATGTCTAAATGGTTTTTTAGGCCTCTGAAGCCCCCATAAGCTTCACATTCCTGATGGTGGCTGCAGGTGGTTTATTCGTATTAGTTCTTCACCACCGCTGGGTTTTTTTTTAAGTCACCCCAAGGTGCATTGCTGCAATCGAGTGATTCTCAAGAAAGCAAAACAGAAAATATTGAGCCTTTTATTTATTTATTTATTTTTTTGCTGTAGGAAGCGATCACTAAGGCAAAAAAAATCCAACATGGTATCAGCGGCCGTTTGCCCTCCTAGCAAGCCCATCCCCACTCTCACCCAGCCAATCAGCTTTGTGCTTCCCTTCATGTTTTTTATTGTTCAAGAGTCCAAGCAAACAAAAATGCACACTCACCTCACGGTTTGTGAAAAAGTACAGGGAAATCTGCGAAGGCTTTTACCCTGTTGTTTTTGCTGTTTTGGGCCCCCCTCCTTCCAAATATTGTGGATTGGTGCTGGATCCTGTTTAGAAAGGTAGGATTCCCAGCAAAGTCCATGAGGAGTATTTTCACCATTAGTTTGTCCCTGGAGTTGGCTTACTTGAAGCTATGAATATGTGTGTGAATAAGCTGCCATCAGTCTTTCTATGATTAATGTTCTCCTTCTATTCATGGAAGGATCTTGGATCTAGAAAGAAGACGGCAATTTTGGCAAATTGTCCCTTTCTCCTTTTGCCCCCATGCTAACATCCATGCTGTTACCAGATGAGGAGCACAAGGGACTGCAATGGAAAGAAAGTACAGTTGGCCTTCTGTATCCATGGATTCGGCACCCATGGATTCCACCATCCATAGCTTGAAAATATTCCCCCCCCCCAAAAAAAGCCAAGAAGCAAACCTTAATTTTGCCATGTTATATAAGGGACACCATCTTACTATGCTATTGTATATAATGGGACTTGAACATCCACAGATTTTGGTATCCACTGGGCTGGGGGGGGGGTCTTGGAATCAAACCCCAGTGGATACCATAACCCTCTGTATTAGAGCCTTATCACACTACACTGCTATAGCACTATTATTCTACTTTAACAGATATGGCTGTCTCCTGTGGAATTCTGGAGTTTGTAGTTTAGTGAAGCCTAAGAGCCCTCTAGCTTAGAATGCTAAATGCCCTCCCTAAACTGCAAATCTCAGGATTCCACAAGAGGCAGCCTTAGAATTTCAAGTTGTATAATATTGATATAACAGTGTCATGAGATAAAACCCTTAGTGAAAATTCTACTCTCTTTATATCAATAGAAGCTGCCATTGGATCAAAGGGCTTTCAGTGAATTAAAAGATACCATTAGATCCCACCCATTTTTATAACTGGCAGTAATGTGATGGAAGTTTGAAATTATTAGTGTTTCAGAATACATGAGTAGTTTGCACAACCAAAAATACTATTAACATGGGAGATTTTTCAGACGTGGCAAAAAACACAACAGGAGCATGTGAGGATGGCATTACTGTCTCACGAACAGGTCCTGGTTTCATACGATGTCATTGTCCTTGTATACTGACTCTGTGCTGCAGCCACGAGTAAGGCATTGCTTTTCATTGACAAGAAATCCCTGTCAATGAAAAGTGACACCTTACTCATGGTGCAGAACAGAGTCAGCACATGAGGATGACGATGACCAAGATCTTGTTCATGGCACGGTAATGTTGTCCTCTTGTTTTATTATTTTTTATTTTTTTGGATGTGTCTGATCATCTATATGAGTAGAAATAAACACAGGATGGACCATTTGTGGTAAACCGTGATTTCATCATTTTAATGTCAGCACTAATTGCAGTTTAATATTTGGAAAATAATCCTAACAAGAATTTTCTTTGCCAGCATTACCTTCACGATTGATGACCAATTATATGTGTGTGATTCCTATTATTCCCAAAGTAAAGCCCTATTCTTTTTAGGCTCTTTAGATGATTTTGAACAATGTTTTTTTCATATTAAATTCAACTAGAGAGCTCATAACTCACCACAGAAAAGCCCCACAGATGCACCCTGGTGACATGTGCACTTCAATAGCACTCTCTCCTGTGGATTCTGAGCTCATATTTTCAAAATAGATGCTTGAAACACATGGTGCTATTCAGCCAAAGATTAACACTGTTAGGTTCCATTTGTATGATCAGCAAATGCTTAATTTTCCCTTTGAAATCAGAGGGACGTGAACTTAAATTTGGTTGGATGTTGTCAGATGTGGATCTGTATTTGGTTAGTTTGGGGGGAATTAATTGGGGAAAACAGAGCATTAACTCATCATTGCAGCAACATCTATTTGTCTTCATGGTTTATTCAGAAGATCACTGGCATGGGAAGCTATCCATGTTTGAAGTTCACAAAGAGCATGCCCACAAGTAAAGATGGTGGCTGCAAGTGAATTACTCATGCTATTAATCTCCAAAAGCTCCCTCTGTTTCCCAGTTTTCCCCCTTGTTAAATCAGAGACATGGGAGATTTTCAGATGGGGGGAAAAAAACCCCACAGAGATCGGGAGACAAACGGGCTGTTCCACTTCCAGTGTTCTGTTTCACATGCCCCCGTCCTTCTCCCAATCTCCATTTGTTCTCCCTCCATCCTGCTTTCATTTTCCTTCCGCTATTTTTTACTAACGGAAGTTTCCGTTAGTAAAAAATAGTGGAAAATAGCAGAAGGAAAATGAAAGCAGGACAGAGGGAGAACAAATGGAAATTGTGAGAAGGATGGGGGCATGTGAAATGGAGTGCTGGAAGCAGAATAGCCCTGTTTCTCTCCTGACTTCCACAGGGGGTTTTCCCCCGTCTGAAAATCTCCATGGAAGAGCAATCATCAGCGTTGTTGTTGTTGTTACTACTATTATGATTTTGACACTCAAAAATAGTGCACAATTGCTTTCCTGAGAATCAACAGTGGCAGCTTCAGTCACTTCGCTGGCGGCAAACCTGCCCCCGCGCATGTCCAATTGACTTCCGGGATATGCCCCAATTTGAACTGGTTGTTCAAATGGGCTGAAATGTGCATTTCTGCATATATACATATTTTAAAATTGTGAGAAACAGCAAAGGCTGTTATCATGCAGTACTTGTAGTTTTTTGGACCTCCCTCCTTTTCAATATGGTAAATCCCTGTGGGAGTTCATCTAGGCAAATGTGTTCCCCTTGCATTTCATGAGGATTATTTTCATCATCTAAACAGAGAGCTAGCTTTATTTGTCCCCTGGTTGCCTATGCATGCTGGCCTCTTAATCTGTGGAGCACTCTCGGATTCATTTTAACTGAGAGAACAACTCTTTGTAAGTTTCCCTTTCCACTTGTGTATTTAATATGTAAGGCTTCTATTTAATAAAGTATGCAGTTATTGTTGTGCCCTTTCTAGACGACTGATGTTAATTTTTTGTAAAAACAGTGCGCATAAATCTATGATGCCCTTGAATCATTCAGGAGCATTGTCAGTTGTGCTTCATTAAGCCACCACATTAATTATGTTCTTATTTAGAATAGCTTGTACACCTTTTACAGCAGCTTTTGTAACAGCTGCATGGAGGAACAGTTCATTTGTCCTTGAGAACTTAAGCATACATTCTGACATAACACATTAGCAGTGTACAAAAGTAAACTACATACATATCAAGTCATATTTGAAAATAAAAAGCCATTGATATGCAAGGATATCCTGAACATTTTTAAACCTTACCAATACAATATAAATCACATCTTGAAAATATATTCTTCCTGGGGAGAATTTAGAAAACAATATTAGCATCAGAAAGTACATGATTTATGCTATATGCTGAAATTATGACAGTGATCTCAAATATTTTTTTTAAAAAAGACCCTACAGAATTCCAGAATTCCCCAGCCACCTTGGCTGGTCATGCTGTCTGGTGCTTTCTGGGAACTATAATGTTTTTTTAAAACTTTCTCAGGCTCTGCATTGGGTATATTGTGGTAATCCAGTCTGGACGTCAATAGATTGTGCATAACTGAGACTAGGAGCTTATTTACACTAGCCAGGATATTCTGGTTCCCACTGGCATATCCTGGCTGTGGAGGTGCCCCCCCCCATTGCCTGCAGAAAATTGGCTGGAGTCCAAACAGGACGCTGGCACATTGCTGAAGCAGTGGCTGATGCCATTTTCTTGCTAAGGCAGAAGCCAGGCAGGGGTCCCACAACATGTAGCTGCTTGCCCCCTGCATGTGACCAGCCTCAGTCACATATTGCAGGACTCCTGCCTTGCTTCCGGAAGAGCCAGGGAGCTGGTACTGGCAGGGAGAAGAAGCATGCCAGATGGGCGTCCATGGACACACAGGGCCCAATCCTGTGGAAACAGAGTAAACTGGGTATTATACCGTGGTAAAGGCCCCTATCCTGGCATTCCCTATTCCAGCCCCATATCTGCCCTAGGGGTTGTTTAAACTACAGCACTCTAGAACAGGGCCAAGCTGAGGTATTTGGCCAGTGTAGACAAGCCCTAGGCTGTCTTTCTCCAGTAGAGGCCACAGCTGGTATGTCAGTCTTGGAAGAGTTCTTTATCCATTCATCTCTAACTGAATAGCTAGGGCATATACATATGTGCATAGCCCCACATCTTCAGCTTAAATAGCTCTTGTGATTAGCATAGACGATAATACACTTTTGATGGAGTATTTTAAAACCTGTATGAAAAACTGCCTCTCCTTCACAAACTGCCTCTCCCGTCACAACGTGCTTGTGTATATATTGTCACAATTGCTAACTTCCTGCCTACCACAGGCTAAATTATAACTTTACTTCCCCCCACAAATTATGCTCCATGCTTGTTCTTTTCAGAGTTAGTCATATGTAAAATTGATTTTTCACTATCTGTGATTGACATATGTAGAATTATTTATTCTTTTCTTTCAAACAGGTCAATGTGGCTGCATAAAAACTATGATTTATTTAAAATGTATGTACTTTGGTGTTATTGTACTACTCAAATTGCATTGACAGTCAAATTATATGTAAGCTTTGCTTCAGTCCATCATCCCTTGGTTACCATAGATTTGCTGATGTGGCATCAAAACCCTATTTGCAATCCCATTTCTCCCTTTTTAATTACTTAAGGAGATGAAAGCACAGTGATTCATTTGATATTAACTGAGCTCACTCCTAAAAGAGTGGTAAGCTCTGCCTAACACAATTGGAAATTCATTTGTGTTGGCTACTATCTCTGTTCACAGCAATGCAAGATTGATTTTTTTAAAAAGTAGAACTATTTTCTTTGGTGTATGTCTGAAAAGTCTAACTCAAATCATTTCCCTGTCCTTCTTCCTTCCTCAATAATATGAAATGAATCCATTCATTTCCCATTAAAGTGTGTTTCAATATTCATGATATGCTGATCTTCCTTGAGGGTTGGGCATGAGGTTTCTGAATTACTGGAGGAACAGAAGGTCAGTACAGTAAGGAAATTGTTATAAATGCAATGGATGAAATTCAGAAATCACAAAAAAAAAAAAAAGCTACTGCTGACTTGCACATTTAAGGTGTGACTTCAATTCTTCCTAAAGCTTCTTATAAACCCTAAAATTCTGCTCTGGAAAGCTTGTGATGAAAGTGAATCCTCTCCTGTATTTTTTCTCACAGTCTGGGCTAAATCCACACTACAGAAATAATCCAGTTTGAAATTGGATTATTTGCATTGCTCCTTCCTATTGAATCCTGGGATTTGTAGTTTTACAAGGTCTTCAACCTTCTTGGCTGAGGAGTGCTGTTGCCTCACCAAACTACAAATTTTAGGATTCCAAGGAAAGGAGCCATGACAAATAATCCAGTTTCAAATTGGATTATTTGTGCAGTGTGGATTTGGCCCTGGATATAAGCCACCACCAGAAACACAATAGCATTTTCCACTAATTGAAGAAACCCTTCCATACAATAAATGACTCCACTGTAAAGTGGGGCAACTATTTTAAGTTCAAGGAATGTGAAATGGGCCACACATTTTAAATTATTAATTTACTGTTGTTTTTTTGTTTGTTTGTTTGTTTTTTTGTTTGTTTGTTTTACTGCAAGGTGGGGAGGAAGACAAATCCTTGTTGGATTTTCTGCCTTATCTGTCAAAATAACTTGACAGATTGGTTGTCCTTGGGTGTGATGCACCATGACTTTGGTTGGAAGGCACCATTTGCTTCACTGCTCCAGTGGATCCTGCTCTACTGGATACAACACACTGTTCCAAGTATTATGTTTTTGCAGTTGCACAATACATTTGCAATTGCAGCTAGCCTGTCTTAGGGCTGGTGTCTCATGCCTGCAAGAACAGACCTCCATTTCTCACGCATTGGTTACCCTGGCAACTGCACACAAGGGCTGATCACTGGAAAGCACTGCAGCTCAGGCAGTCTCACATTGTTTTCTCTTTTAAATAATATTGTATCTCCATCAAAAGTATTAACACAGCTGACATGGGTGTTCTTGTGGGCTGCTATATTTGTCCATGTTGCTATTTATAAGATGCTACATTAGACATAGCATAATTCCAGAGGCATTGTGCAGAAGTGGAAGGTGGAAGGCTCTGTTGGTTCTTCTTTTGCAAGTCTTGTTCATAAGAAGCAGGTGCCTTACATCGGCACAGCTAACCACTGCCTGAAAGAGAATGTTTTTTGTACTTACCTAATTAGATAGAGCATATATATCTCTGTACAGATGCACACTGGCCTAATTTGCTTGCTTCAGCTCAGATGCTTGGGTGTAACCACCCTCATTGTGTCGTTAGCATCTGAGGTTGACAACCAGAGACAGGTTTCTGGCAGCAAAACAACATGCTACCTCCTACTTGCTTTGAAGCCAGCTTGCCTTCCGGGCAGGTTGTGCTTCCAGGCCTATTGCTCTTGTTAGGGTTACACAATCCAGAGTGCTCTCTCCTGTGCAAACAACTGCCCTGAGGGCAAAAGTCCTTGTGTTTCCGTGACTTCACTCATCCTTCAGAACTGAGTAAGGAATCTTTCATCCTGTTAACAACTTCAGGGCTGACACCTGGGAAAGTTGGGTTTCCCATGCAGCTGAGATATTAATTATCCTCTGTTGTCTCCTGCTTTCCTGGTAATTATTCCAAAGCAGATGTTTTATAGATTTATTATGGCATAGTGCACTTATAAATTAACTCAGCACATAGAATGTCTTGAAAGAGGCAAGACTCGGAGTGCAATTAATATTTATCACTGTGGAATATTTCTGCTTTAGTCATAAAATAAAAGTGTGGGGGGTGAGTAGGAAGACCAATACAGAAAGTCTGATGGAAGAACATGTTTGAGTAACATCACTTAGCATTCATGCTGTCTTTTTTCACTTTTCTCCTCTGGCTTTTTCAGATCCTCATTTGTTACAATCATTCTCTCTTTCAGTTCCAGAATATGAGATGAATAGGGCTAAATTTTGTATCAATACTAAGTATGCTAACTTTCTATGATGGTTTAAGTGCATGGGGAAATTGGTCTGTAATGTCCAATCTGGTGCCCAAAGAGAATCTTACCATTTCTCTGCTCCCCGAGAGCAGAAAGGAGATCACATTCTCTTCATAGTGCCTCATTCTAGAAATAGTTGTTTGTTTGTGTGGGTAAATGATGCTTACCTGCCATGACTGGATGTCCTACAATAATCAGAAACAGGATGCTCTACAACCATTTAAGCTGTGCCCAGGGTATAGCTACGGGAAGGGCAAAATGAGGTTATTGTTCCCCAAATAAGAATCCCCCCACCAAAAATGTATCTCTCTTCAGTCCACAAATTTCTAACATTGTAATAACTTGAAACATCAGTTCAGCATATAGAAATACAGTTTAGGCATCCAATGAAAAGAGGCAAGCAAATTTACCAAGGGAATGTGAACACAGCAAATATAAGAGTTCTAGGTGGACAATTTTTCATGTTCACTCTTTGCGATCGTAGAATTTTGGGGACTGAAGGAAAGCTTTGTTTGGGATGTAAAAAAAAAATGTGTGTGGGGGGAGTTTCATTTCAGTTTCGACCATAATTTACCAAAATTTGAATTTGGGAGAAATAGAAAGTGGCAGTTACCTGTCTCTATGAAAAAGGAGCTCACTATCAGGTTTACAGCCAGAGTAAGGAACCAATGGTCCTGAAAATATTGTTGGGCCACAGTTCACCTGATCATTGGTTCTCCTAGCTGATGCTGACTTGAGTTTAAGTCCAACAAAATCATCCCACCCCAAACTGCCAAACTAACATGGGTTTTAAAAGGATAAGCCAATTGAAGACTTTTGTAAAAGATAAGAAACCCATTTATGGATATTTTGACCAATAAGAAACCTAATAATGTAAATAATTTTAGAAGGTCAAAGTAGTGGGAGCTGTAATGGTAGAACTATCTATCTAGATCTAGATTCTTATTCTTATTTTCCTTTACAGTTAGGATTGGGGTGGGGGAAATGGGAGCCCTATTATGTTCTCTTTTTCCTTTTCCTTGGAGATTATCAGACATGAGGGAACACACAAAAAAATCATGTTCCCAACCACGTCAGAAGATCACTAAAAGAACAGAAAGGGAGACCTTACCAGATGATGCATCCTTCTGCTTTTCCAAGGGCCTAGTGCTACCATTGACAAGGCTTCCCTTTCCCATTCACGGGGAGAAGCCACAAATTAAAAGAGATATCTTAGTGATGCCCATGCCCACCAGAACTGTGGCACACAATGTCATCTGGTAAGGTCACCTCTTTCTGTTTTTATATCGATCTTCTGACATAGTTCTTGCCGTGTCAGATAATCTCCTTTCTTTTCTCTCTCTTTTTCTTTTTCCCTTTTTTCTTTCCCTTTCCTTGTTTTTTCTGTTTCCTTTTCCATTTTCCCTTTTTATTTTCTTTGTGAATGTATTCTTTGAATTTATATTTCTTTGATTCTGACTGCAAATCAGATTGTGTTAAGAATTAAAAAATAAATAAATAAATGATAAAAATCTTCCCACCCCCGGTTTACAGGAGAAATGAAGAGAATTAATGTTATTAATCTGCTTAAAATCATGAGGCATGGTACCAAATCTTAATGAAAGTGAAACAGGTTTTTCCTGTAGGTGTACAATTTAAACAAACACAGGTCAAATTAAAGCCACTTGAGAAAATCTAGGATAAAAAAAAATCTAAAGCTCCTTAAACAGAGAAATATAGGGCCAAGTATGAAGTAGGTCAACATTCCACATTCCAGTGTGGCAAGGAGTGCTCAGGACCAGAGCTTGGAAAAAATAAAAAAATAATGGAATGCTTTGAGTGTATATTCCCGCAGGGCAGGGGGTTGGACTAGATGGCCATTGTGGTCTCTTCCAACTCTATGATTCTATGTAGCTAATGACCACACAGACTGGGCAATTCTGGGAGTTGTAGTCCATTAAAAAAAAAACATTTTCAAGCTCTACATTTGCCCCCCTGAATCATCTTCTGAGGTGCTAGCTGCCTCTGACCATCCGCAATAGTAGTATTGCATCATAGCAAAAAGTACCTTCTCCTTCTAGCAGACTGGTGTGATAAGAAATGGGCCGTATTCTTGATGTGAGACCCTTGTTCAAGACTTAATTTCCATTGCCATTTGACATATTCCCTCTCTAGCAAACACATATTTAGCAGATCTCATTTTCCCAACAATATGATGATTATGTATTTCTTACCAGATAATGAAAGAGTTGCCTCAGGGAATCAAATACGGAAATTAAACTATACCATGGGAAAATATTTGGTACTTATTTCCTATCATCTCTTTCTTTCTGTGAGCTTGTTTTAAGGTAATAAGAGATCAATAGGTTTCTTTATCCTTTCCCCATTTCTCTCAGGCAATTGTCAACAGTGCCAATACATTGCCTATAAATCTTTCTTCTGCTTCCTAATCAATAATTTTAAATTGGTGATTTAAATTGCCTCACACTAGATTGTTAATTTCTTACTCTTTGCGTTTACTCTCACAGTCTATTATTCCATCAAACATGGTGTAATCATATGACCACAAGTGCACCTACGCATTTCAGTTTGAAGTGTCAGACTTTTGCTGTTGTAACACGTGGGCATTCTAATAACACTTGGGCGTCAGATATGGCGATGCTCTTTCAGAGCCCTTTCTAATAACTAATGGAGTGAAGTAAGGTTGTGTTCTTGCACCAACTTTATTTACAATCTTCTTCAGCATGATGCTCCAAAGGGCTACGGCAGAGCTTGAAGAAGATGACGGCATCTATATACATTACCGTACTGATGGTCGCTTGTTTAACTTAAGCCATCTGAGGGCTCACACTAAGACTCTAAACTATCTAGTCCATGAGCTGCTCTTCGCTGATGCTGATGCCCTTGTTGCCCACACAGAAGCAGCTCTGCAGCACCTAACATCCTGCTTCGCAACAGCTGCAGAGCTGTTTGGACTGGAAGTCAACCTGAAGAAAACAGAAGTTCTCGACCAGCATGCACCACAGGATGAACACACCATCCCCACATTGCTGTAGGCAAATCTGTGCTCAAGTCCGTTCAGCAGTTCACCTGCCTGGGAAGCATCATCTCCTCAGATGCCAAGATTGACATAGAGATCGATCACAGATTAGCAAAGGCATATAGCGCATTTGGAAGACTTCACAAAAGAGTCTGGAGTAATAAACACCTGAGGCGAAGCACAAAAATCAGTGTGTATAGAGCCATTGTACTGCCTATTCTCCTTTATGGGTCTGAAACATGAGTCACCTATTGCCACCACCTACGACTCCTCAAACGCTTTCATCAGCACTGTATACACACAATCCTAAATATACACTGGACTGACTATGTGATGAATGTTGCTATCCTTGAGCAAGCAGGGATCACCAGCATTGAGGCCATGATATTGAGAACACAGCTGCGCTGGGCAGGACACGTTTCTAGGATGGAGGACCATCTCCTCCCAAAAATAGTACTCTACAGTGAACTCGCCATGGGTCAGCATAAGAGGGGCACTCCAAAAAAATGGTACAAGGACTGTCTGAAACAACATCTCAGGTTCAGCCAAATTGATCACCAACAATGGTCTGCCCTGGCCTCACATCGGGAGGCATGGAGACACACTATCCACAATGCTGCAGCCTTATTTAAGAACTCATGCTGAACAAGTCTTGAAGAGAAAGGACAATGCAAAAAAAATCACAACCAGAAACATCACCCACGGGGACCTTCTGCTGTGCTTTCTGCAAATGGACTTGTTTATCTCGGATTGGCCTTTTTAGTCATCAGCGCGCTTGCATAAAGCGCGGGATGAGTCCTTCCTAAATCTTCGTTTGCGAAGAAAAGCCAGAGAGAGAGAGAGGAATCCAAATGATTGTGCCACTCACCTAAACGTTGACACAGAAAATCCAGCTGTGACGTTTCCATTTTTTTAAAAAAAAATGATTGATACTCTGGAGATTAGCAGACAGGAATGCAGAAAGCATCCCTGTCTCACAATCTTCAAACCCATCCCTGTCCTGGCACAGTAACTCTCCCCATCAAACTTACCTTATCTTCCATCCAAAGGCAGCCCAGAAATGAGTGGGGCTCTAACAGATGTTATTTTCCAGGACTGAAATCCCACCCATTCTTGCAAGAAGACGTGAGTGTGGGAAATTCAAAAAAAGAAAAAGGAAAATAACAACAACAACAACAACAACAACAAAAATTACACACTCAAATGAACACACTAAAAAAATAACAAGTAACCCAGAGAGGTTCATAAAAAGAGAGTAGCCTACCATGTTTTCGCGGTCCCACCTGGAAGTGTTCTGACAGGGCTGCCCATTGATGCTGTATTCATGGCAGGACAATGGTGCGAGGTTTCAAATGCCGCAATGCCAGCACAGAAACAGAACAGGTGATCTATTTATGGCTCGGCCCATCAATTATATAAAACACCATAGCAATGCCAGTGGAATGTAAAAGGACAGCATCGTCTGATATTGGCATCATTTTGGGTTCTGCTGGCATCGTTATGGTGCCAAATTAGCTGCGTCTGATAATCTCCTCTGTCTTTCTCCCAAAACTGGGATTCAATAGAGCTCATACTAAGATAAACTAAATTTTTTTTAAAAAAACACAAAGTTTTAATACTAAATATATTTAAGCAAGTTATAATATTAAAGCACAATTAAATTAAAAATAATTTTTATTGCAAGTTGAAAGAACCCTGAATTTGACTGAATGTGTTAATGGTGTGTTAATGATACAGCCCTGGAAAATGCTTACAACCCTATTTGGTGATTTGGATCTGGGTCCACTTTGGTCCAGATCAAACTAGACCCAATCTAATCAATACTCTGAATCTCAACTGAGACTCAAAAATCCAATTTTCCAGTTATCTCCTTTAACTTGGATGGAGAAACCAAAACGACTCAGTTTTTACACCCCACATCTTTGTATTACTCCAAAACACTTCAGAGTGTGCCATTCCACTCTGGAATCAAATCAGGACAAGATGATTGAGACCTGGTACAAACTGGTCCAAATTGGGCCAGTTCACATCAGGATTCAGGATTGAAGCAAATCTTCAAATTCTTCATATTGTAAACTTTTAATTCTGGCAACTAGAGATGAGATTCTTAGTTAAATTCATTCCCACAGGGGGAATAAAAAAATCTATTTTCTCCCCACTGTAAGAGTATCTGCATTTTTGAAGAGGTCCATGCAGGAAAGAGAAACTCTCCCTCCCTTTCACTGAGAGACATGATTTTCCTGCATGGGATGGCTGGGGAAGGGCAGGGTACAACTAGGGGCTTGTCTAAATGGTAAAAAATAGTTCTCATAGGATTTGAAGAGAATACCTTTTGGCCCAATGGGATCCTACATCATCTTGCTCTATTCAGAAGGAGGGGGACCAAAAATGCCATATATTCCACTGGGAAAGTCTTTGCAGCTTTTCCCAAAGTTTTAAAAAAGCTGCAATGGAAATGCGCACTCCTGCTCATTGGGACATCTGATTCACTTTGCTGTGCTTTCCCAATAAGAACAGAAGTGGAAAGCTGATTGGTCAGATGTGCATGAGGCAGAGCTTGCTGGCAAGGCAGCACCCAGAACCACCATGTTGGATTTTCGCCATAGTGATTGTGCGCTGAGGTGACAAAACAGCCTTTTTTTCTGTTCATTCAAGCAGAAATTTGCACTTGGATTTGCTTTTTTAAAAAAAAAAAATACTGTCAGCAGCAGCAACTGGTGAAAATAAAAATGCTTGGGCTCATTTACATGGCACGTTTTATTGTGTTAAGTTGCGCTTTAGCACTTTCCCGCATCAGTCGTGGGTAGTTTACATAGTATATGTTTACACAGCTATATTTTGTGGCTCTTTGATTTTTTCCGCTTTGAGTTTCACACAGCCAAATGTGCTGGGGGCATGGCCAAGCATTGGAGAGTAGACAAAGGAATGCCATAGGAATGTCTCTCCTGGCCCCAACTCTGTGATTAACAGCTTAGAGGCAATCACTCTTCCCCCACCCCAGCTCCCTGCCCACAAATCAAACAGAAGGTTTTTTCTCCTTGCTTAACAGCTTAACTCCGTGTCCTTTAGAGGCAGTCACTCTACCCCCCAGCTCCCTGCCCACAAATCAAATGGAAGGTTTTTTCTCCTTGCTTAACAGCATTTTCCAGCCAAATAGAGGAAAGCCAGAGAGAGAGAGAGAGAGAGAGAGAGAGAGAGAGAGAGAGAGAGAAACAGACTGTCAAAATAGCAGTGCAGCACTGCTGCAGCCCTTCGTGAAATGGTTTCTCTCCCTCCCCCAAGCACAGGATCACAGCTGACGAACGGAGCTTTACATATACTTGCAAAACAGCAGAGAGGAGGAGAAGGAATGCTCCCTGACCGAAAATTGTTGGGAATCCTTTTTGTTTGCAAACTGGCTTGCAAAATAGCAGAGAGGATTTTTCCTCTAATCGCTACTGACTCTCCCTCCCTCACTCCCCCTCTTTTAAGCCCACCCCTGCATCATAGCAACCAATCACAGTACAGCTCTGCTGTAGTCCTTAGTGGAATGGTTGTTTACACTGCCAATAATGCACTACATTGCAAATATAGCAGCAAAAGTAGCGACATCCATTGCCACGCTATATTTGGGTGTTTCACCTTCCCCCCTTCTGAATGAGGCGATGCTGTGCCTCGACCCGTGTGAACTATGAGCTATCTTAGCGGTATATTTAGAGGAATATTTGTCCGTGTAAATGACCCCCTAGTCATTTGCACCCTCTTGCACCTTCCATCTTAATTCTCTAGCATACCATTTGAACATCAAACATGGATAGCTTTGCATTCCTGCGATCTTGAAAAAAACATGGAAACAAATGAAAGCTGCTGTGAATTGGCGTTACTGCACACATTTTATTACCTTGTATAGAAAAGACCTAAGATCTTCTGACTATGTTCTGATAGCTGGAAACATGATGAGATGGTGCTGTCTTCCAGGACTTTTGGAGGATCCTTAGCAGTCCTGGAAGATGCCTTTATTATCTGATGGAAGATCAAGGAGGAAAGAAAGAGAAAGTGTAGTATCTAATAAGGAGGAGGAAGAGAGCAGAAAGCACTATCGCTCTTTGAGCATTGGTGGCAGCAGCAGCGGCCGACAGATCATGGTACTCAGTGCCCAGAAAGCCCATTTGCCATTTCCCCCTCTCCTGGTGGCACTTTTGGTGGATTTCATTCTGGTCTCTTTTCTTGTGACCCACCAAGCTGTATTCCAGATGATGTCCATAAATGGCAAGCAGCAGAACTTTGCTACGGACCTGACCCTCCTCAAGCACAAGTCCTCATCACTACATATCAGCTCAGAAGCATTAAAGAGAACACATCTCCCAACTCCCCCATTAATGACCCATCAGCCATCAAGCTCCCCATCTGTCCATCTGTCTCTCTTTCTTCCACCTTTTCTGCTCCCACTTGGTTCCTCAGCTCGCTCACCTCGTATTTCTCCCTCTCCCTGCTGCATGATGTGTCCCAGCCTCTGTCTCATATCCAGAGACATCAGTGTCCTGGCTCTTCCAAGTCCCTTTCATTTCTGTGTCTCCCTTTTTGGGAGTGTAGATAAGAAATGGGGAGTCACACAGCTCCCTACTCCTATCTCAATTAAGATTTCAGTTCAATGTCCCGGGTCCTAGTCAGAGTGTGAAACCCCTAACGGGAAGTTGTCTCTATGTGTTGAATATTCACAAGACACTCCACCAGCCCCAGCCAAGAAAGTGACAGGTGTTGTCACTCTCTTCTTCATTTTCCATCGCTTGGGAACTTTCTCTCACATATTCCCATGCTCTTCCACCCACACTTCCCTACTGTTTCACCTTGCCGGCTGATTCAGAGTTCATGTCACTGTCCTAGGTCATGACACATCCATGTAGTAGCAAGGGGAAGACTGGCGGGGGCAGCTAAGAGATTATCCTACTATGTTCTGATAGCTAGAATCACAATGACACAGGTATCCCACAGGACCTCCTGGAGGTCCAAGAGGATGGTACATCATTGTGCATTCTGCTATTGGAACATTTGCTAACAAAACCAGACAATCCTCAACTGCATTACCATCCCTCAGCTATTACATGGCTGTGGGTTAGGACAGGAAAATGGTGAGTGTCTGGGAGAGGGGAGATTCATCACAGTATCTTGGGGTCAAGACTTCTCATCAAGACCAAAGCTTAGCACAGGGTTCTTCTCCTCACGGTTTCTCAGCAGTTGGAAAACTCCTTTTCTGCCTCCCTCATCACTGAATATGCTTTCCATTCCTACTGGTAACAAGCCTCTTCAATACCTTATTCTAACCTGCCAAGCACCATCTACAAGTGTCTAATAAAACTACTAAGGTTATCAATTGTGATTCCTTTATCCTGACAAGCAATCATTTAGAAGCCTTATTTTAAGTCACCAAGTGCAATTGCAGCATGTCAAACCAAAAGCAGTCAGCAAAGTAGCTATTCCAGTTTTATCAGAATTGCTGTGCTTACACATTGCAAAGATTTAATCCATTCATTTAAAAGATACTCAACCTATGACAAAGTCCAAAACCCATCCCATACAAGTTCAGTCATTAAAGCAGACTGTATCCTTTCCTTTCTTTTCCCAACTTTGGCATTATATTATGATGATACAGACACACCCCCAATGCACATCTGTCTGCCTTGTGCCCCTTCTGTATCTACCATTTTCAACCTTGTCCCATTGTATGGCTGAGATCCTACATGATCATGTGTAGCACAAGAGTTCCACATCTTGAATTGAATGCTCATGTGTAGCACAGGTTGAACATGAGTCAACAGTGTGATGCGGCAGCTAAAAAGGCCAATGTGATTTTGGGCTACATCAATAGTCAGGCCTCACCTAGAATACTGTATCTAGTTCTGGGCACCACTATTCAAAAAGGATATTGACAAATTGGAGGGTGTCCAGAGGAGGGTGACTAAAATGGTGAAAGGTCTGGAAACCATGCCTTATGAGGAAAGACTTAGGGAGCTGGGTATATTTAGCCTGGAAAAAAGATGGTTACGGGTGACATGATAGCCCTGTTTAAGTATTTAAAGGGGTGTCACATTGAGGATGGAGCAAGCTTGTTTTCTGCTGCTCCAGAGACTAGAAAACGGAGCAATGGATGCAAGCTCCAGGAACAGAGATTCCACCTCAACATGAGGAACTTTCTGACAGTAAGAGCTGTTCAGCAGTGGAACACACTCCCTCGGAGTGTGGTGGGGTCTCCTTCCCTGGAGGTCTTTAAACAGAGCCTGGATGGCTATCTGTCAGGGGTGCTTTGATCGTGATTTCCTGTATGAAAGAATGGGTTTGGACAGGAAGGCCCTTGGGGTCTTTTCCAACTCTACAATTCTATGATTCTATGAATTCTGCAACAGCTCTCCAGGACTCACCATGTCACTGCGATAGCCCCCTCCCTCCCATGGCCATTCCATTACTAGTGGAAAAGGGACAGGAGAAGCATCTGCTGTGTCCTCATAGACAGATGCCAAGATCCACCCGGGCCCTACAGAAGTTTTAGCAGATGATGTCATCAGTATGCACCTGGTTATGGTATTGTCTATTAAATAATGAGACTGCCTATTAAATAACCAGGACTGTCTATTAAATCATGAGACTGTGTTTCTACCTTTCAGACAAATCAGGGAGAACTGATCGTGAATGATTGAGTGGTGACCTTGAACATGTCTGAACCTGCATGACAAACATCAACACTCTCAGCCATTCAGTTAATTGTCAGTCATTGTTTAAACTAGCTGTGTTGTCTGTTATGTGTGCTAACGCTTTGGATGACCTTCCACTTCAAGAACTGAAGAAATTGTGGAAAAAATCAGCCAAATTGTTTGAGAAGACCACCAATTCAGTGGACTTTTTCAAACGGGGGGAAAAAACCCAAGGAGGTCGGGAGAAGAACGGGGGTGTTGTGCTTACAGAGCCCCATTTCAGACAATGCTATCCTCCTCCATCCTCCTCCTGACTTCCTCTTGACTGTCCCCCGTGCTCCAGGCACCACTTTTATTGACAGAAAAACTCTGTCAATAAAAAGCGGTGCCTGCAGCATGGAGGAATCATGGGGGAAAGTCGGGAGGAGGACAGAGGAGGATGGCATCATCTGAAATGGGGCTATGTAAGTGTGACAGTCCCGTTCTTCTCCCAATCTCCTCGGGGGGGGGGAGTGTTCCCCTGTTTGAAATAACCCAGTGTATGAACAATAGCTGAAGCCATGAAGATTGCCAAAGACACTATGTGGAAAATTTTACATCAGGATCTCAATGGGGGAAAAGTTTGTGTCAAGGTGGTCCCTAGGGTTCTCACACCTGAGCAAAAAGAGTGCTGTAAGGAAATTTACACTGACATTCTGTAGCAATTTGAGGTGGACCCAAACCTTTTTCAAAAAAAAATATCACCTGTTATGAAACCTGGATCATCCAGTATGATCCTGAGACAAAACGACAATCAATGCACTGGAAAACACCATCGTCACCAAGACTGAAAAAAGCATGTCAAAGCAAGTCCACATACAAAGCCATGTCCATTGTGTGTGTGTGTGTGTGTGTGTGTGTTTTTAACATCAAGGGTGTAATTTTGGCAGAATGGGTTCCAGAAGACAGAACAGTGAGCCAGCATTATTATAAGTTTTGACAAAGCTGAGAGAAAGAGTCAGGGGGGAAAGGCCAGAACTGTGGAAAAATGGTTTCATTCTTCATCAAGACAATGCACCTGCTCACACAGCACTTTCTATGAAGCAGTTTTTGGCTGATAAACACATTACTACACTTGAACATCCTCCATATTTACCAGATTTTACACCATATATTTTTTTTTCTTTACCCTAAAGTGAAATCAGTGCTCAAAGGAACACATTTTGAGTCAACTAATGCAGTAAAGAAGAAAACAGCAGATGTGTTGACACAGTTGAAAGAAAGTGATCTGCTCTATACCTTCAACCAGTGGAAAACAAGACTGCATCAGTGTGTGAGTGTGAATGGGGAGTATATTGAAGGGGGCAAGAATTGAAATTGTAATACATATACATAAAGATGTAATACATATAAATAAAGATGGGTTATTTATGAGTCTCGTTATTTAATAGACAGACCTCGTAACTAAATGCTTCTGTGATCCCCTCTGCTCTCCAGCAGCAATGGAATGACCAGTGGGGCTGGCTAGTCCACAGTGAGTCCTAAGGTGGTTTGGTTGTTAGAGAGGAAAGAAGGGAATACCAATCTCTGCAACAACAGCAAAATACATACACAAGCATAAAGTGGAATTATGTCATTAACAGGATGCTGGCCAGTATATACTATCCATATTGGAAGTGGATCTCAGAGCTCCACTGGCTCAGCTTTGTAGAAAAATTACATATATATTAAATGCAAAGTTTGCCTCCTTTCCTTTGTTCTTCGATTGACAGACAATTTCAGGCTGACTTTGGCAATTGACTGGCTGCTGAGAACGTGAATTTTAATGGGTCTGTGATGTACTTTTTACTGATGTGTTTTTTATGTGGCCCTTAATTCAATTGAGTTTTAGTATACTGTGTGTGTGTGTGTTTCTGCACCTTTTTAGTTAATCATGTTATGAGCCCCTTTGAATCCCAGTTTTGGGAGAAAACTGGAATATGCAATAAATAAATGAAACAAATAAATGAATATTAATGAATATTCATTTATTTTCCCAAACTAGTAGAGTCACAGTGTTTGAGCAATCAATAGATGAGGAAAAGCTGAACATTTTAAAAAGAAGTCAAAAAGCGACATTAAGGCAAGTCAGTGCTACTTTTATCACCTGGAGATCAGCTCCAGAGAAATGGTTTGACCTGGGGAGTTATATAGTACAAAAGAAAGAAAGATGAATAATGATGAGTAATTACAGCCCTGTTGGAAGCTCTTTTTTAAAAAGGAATCTCCATAAATTTTAAATAACATGCCAGCAATGAAAGTGAAAATGGTTTTTAAGCACTGGCTATAAAAATAAACCTGTCAAAATAATAGTCTCCAGCTCATCCAGTTGCTACGGTTCCTTAATGGATCAGAGTCTGAAATAATTTTCTAACTGAAAAAGGTGTTAATGGAAATGAAGTGTTTTATCTCAGCCATGCTATTGAAGACAGTGTTTATAGTGCTGCACAAAATAAATTAATTGCGTACCATAAATATGTGAAAGTGTAGTTACACTGGATCCCACAGTTGCAAAGTCAATGGCACACTGGATGCCAAGAACTTGAGCTCACTCATTGCACAATTGATTAGCTCCCCATCCACCAAGTCAAACATGAGGGAGAAAGTTGCATGTGAGCAGTAGAGACCACACTTACACTGAAGAAAGTATAACTGCTTGCTCAACTATTTTTAGTACCCAAAAGGATTTTGGCCTTTGGCTATTTTATGGGGTGGGAACTGTTCAGGGGACCATGGGAGGGGTGCTAACTATAGGACACTAGTGTCCTAAATATTTAATTTATAGGATAATGTGCAGGATCCTGTTGGTGAATCGACTCACATCTTGCTCACTGCAGCATTAGAAATCTCTACCAGCCATGCAATGACCAACACCCCACCTTTTAACTAATACAGCCCCTGAAAACTTTTTATCCATATTTCTTTTCAGTGCTACTCCATCTGAAGTGCATTGAGTCCTGTTAAATAACTGTGGTTAAAAGACATAAATATTGTTGCTGTTCAATCAATTATTCAAATTTTTACAGATCCTGGAAATCAAGTCCACCTCTAACAAGGATTGCTTGCTTTATTGTGTGCATTTCCATGTATTTTAGTTCTTCACCAGCATGCATATTACCAGAAATGTATTTTCAAAATGGGTCAGATCTGATTATTTTTGAGATGGATGTAGCTCAGTGCGCCCATTTTAATGTATGAATATTGCTAAGTTGCTGATAGGGCTTGTTCCACACACAGAGACTTGCGCACAGGAACAGAGTGTGGTGTTTTGGTTAAGAAAAATGGAAGAAGCTACATACCATTTACTGTTTGAGGAGGGAAAAAAATGCTAGCTGTAATTAAGGTATGTAATATGAATTTACCACATAGAGAAATGATTGGGATAGGTCCACTAACACTTGTCATTATCTAAGGAAGTGAGTGTTTGAAATGGGTTTTTATTACAACCCCCCCACCCCAAGCAATTAAGCAAAAGGAAGTAAAATTTTAAAAAAATATTTAATCAAATTCTTTCCATCCCTAGATGCAACCTGAAATGGACTCAGTCTGCATCTCAGGATGGAAAGAATATTTGAAAATTTTCAAAAATGGTTGAAAAATATGTTTCTTGGGTGTTGAAAAATCCTGATGAAAAGATTGATGAAAATCTTCACAGTTCAGGACTTAATCTGTGCGAAATCCACAGATTTCTGGATAGGAAACAGTACTTTCTGTGCAAAAAAAAAATTCAAAATTCAGGCCAGAAATTTTTTTATGTAAAAAAAAGTTTTCTGAACAGAAAATACAGTTTTCTGTGCAAAAAAAGGCAACATCTAATTTTTGTGCAGAACTACATGTGATTTTTACACATGAAACAGCATTTTCTGTGCAAAAAATATGTTTTGTACAAAAATTCTACTTCCATCATAAAAAATGCTGCTTTCTGTCCAGAAAAAACATGTATACATTTTGTGCAGAATATGTCCTGAACTATGAATACATTTTGAAAACTGCACAACTTACAAAGACCTCACAGAAGAAAGAAAATTGCTGAAATTACTTATTGCTTCCTTCAAGAATTAAAGTAGCAAAGAATTACATCCCTAGTTGAGTGTATTTCAATCCACAGGGAGTAGAAAAGCTCACCTGGATTATGTCACTCGGAATGCCCAAAGATCGGCAAACGCTATACAAAGGTACTTCCTCACCAAGGGAGCCCAGTTTGTTCCAGCTGCAATTAAACTTTTTTTGGCCAAAGTAAAGCCACAATTACTCTATGGAGCCCAAATAGGACCCTATAAAGATCCTACTTCTTTAGAACAAGTCCAAACAAAGTTTCTAAGGAAAATATTTCAAATATCCTGCTGTGTACCAAACACAGTAATAAGAAGGGAAGCAGGAGTTAGTAAACTCGAAACAAGTATGTGGATTAACACCTTCACATACTGGCTCAAATTAAACAAAAATCCCAGTGGACTGATTAAATTTGTATTGGCAGAAACCATCTTCGTGGGAAACAGCAATAATTAAGAAACTGAACACACTGGGTTTCTCTAGGGATTCCATCTTGAAATTAAGTCTAGATCAAGCAAAACTGACCATTAAACAAAGATTGTTAGACATCGAAGGCCAGCTAGAAACTGCTGCTTTCCCCAAACATATTGTAGTCAACAAACAAATTCGAGTTACTTCACCAGCAGTATATTTATTTCAAATCACAATGCCTAAATTTAGGAGAGCCTTTTCCTTGGCCCGATTCAATGCCTTGCCTACAGCAGTCTTGGAAGGTAGAATCAAGAAAGTGCCCTACGAATCCCGCTTTGTCCTTGTGATGCGGGTGCAATTGAAACCATTGAGCATGTCTTTTTGTATTGCCAATTCTATAGAGACATCCGTCACCAGCTGATTACCCCCCTTCTGGAGAAATACCCTGGACACCCCGATGCCTTTTATATCTATAATCTTCTAAATAATCAGGTTCCTGAGGTTGTATTTAAGGTAGCAAAGTTTTGCTACATTGTATGTAAACTGCGACCTCAAATGGGTAATGGGACCTAATGCAGGCATGTTGTGTGTCTGTAAGACTGAGGCAGTTAACGATGGGACCAAGGAAGTCGCGTCAGCTGGCCCCAGGTACGTCTGAGCTTTAAGCTCTCGACGTCAAAGATTGTGATTGTAATTTCTCAGAATATGGCTGGAAATCACAGTTATCTATCACGGCTTCAGTTTGATTATGCCGGCCATATTTGGCTCCATATGAGGCACCAACTCAGTTATATTGTTGATATAACCTCTTCGTTTGGCCATTGGGAAATAATAAAGTTAATCTGGTAAAGACTGAAAGGGAAGTATCGAATCTTAGGAGAAATGGATATCTCAATTTTTATTCTGAAGTGTGTACAATATTAATGTTTAATAACTGTGTTTAATATGTTTAGAAATTTTTAAATTTTTATTGCAATTGTTCTGTATTGGATCTATAATTTTGATTTTGCTGGTCAATGACCGAATAAATTTATACTACTACGACTACATCCCTAGTTGCACCAAACAGGTTGCATCTAATTCCAATTGGTCAGAGTTCATATCACAAGTTCAAAGACATTTTTTTAGCTAGAAACAAAGTGCGCGCCCCCCAACCCACACACATTAATTTCTACAAAGGAAGAAAACTAGTAAAATCCACACTACACAAATGATCCAGTTTGAAACTAGATTATTTGTCATGGCTCCTTCCTAGGGAATCCTGGGATTTGTAGTTTTACAAGGTCTTTAGCCCTTCTCTGCCAAAGAGTGCTGGTGCATCATCAACCTACAAATCCCAGGATTCCATGGGAAAGAGCCATGGCAAATCATCCAGTTTCAAAATGAATTATTTGTGTAGTGTGGATTTCCCTTGTATTTCTATCTGAATTTTACTTCAACACTGTTGATGGGACAGTGCCCTTCATTATACCTGATGACAACAGGTTAGTCAAATAGTGGTAAGAGGGTTCTCTCACAATTCTCTCATCCCACTTAAAGGAATTGGCAGAAGTTCTCAGGAAGAACAGAAATGTAAAAGGTTACTTTTCCAAAGCATCTGCCATGTGAGGTAGTTGCCACGCTATTGCCTAAGTGTACAGCTGGCCTTGTAAGGTGAATATAACAGATTATCATGTGTATAGATGAAGCTCTGTGGTATTGTGTCTTGTGACCCCATTTAAAGTTATTTTTCAAGTTTATTTTTTCATGCACACTAGTTTCCAAAACAACAAATGTTTTCTCTCTTGATGTTGTACGATTTGCTCTAAAGATTTCAAATTTCATTTCAGATATAGGGCTTTTCTTCAGTCTGCCATGCATTTCTGAACTGTACAGTAAATAATGATAGTTGTTCCCCACTTCCCCCAATTGCTGCCTCATAGAAAGTTCCTTCCCTTCTGTATCTTATTGCTGCACTGAAGAGCATCTCTGTTGTATGATTAATAAATACTTCTAAGAAAAAAACCTTTTACCAACTGATCCTAAAGGTATGCAGTTGGAACAAAACCATATTCGTTTTAGGACAACACCCATGCAGCTAAACAGTCATATAATGTATGCATCTGTAAAGCCCAGTTGCATGGTTATTACTACAGATGGTGGGTATGATTGAGTTCAAAGGCATTTATTCCTAAGCATGATTTCATAGGAGAGCCATAACAAACACACTAAATAGGGAGTAAATCCTATTGAAATCAGTACTAAGCCAGTGCATAGGATAAGAATGGGGGAGAAGTTAATTCAGTTCATAATTCAATGTGAATTTTCTTAATTATGCATTCTCATACAACAGGGTGTCCTTAGAAATTTTCACTGCTTTGATTTCACAACAGAGTTCTCATACACATACTATTGAGGAGAGTGCTCACAAGAACCCAAAGGGTAGTCCCCAATGGCCCCTCTTCATCCTGGAGAGAAGCGACCAGCAGGGTGCCACAGGGCTCTGTTCTGGGACCAGTGCTATTCAACATCTTTATCAGTGACTTGGATGAGAGAATAGAGGGCGTGCTTATTAAGTTTGCAGATGACACCAAATTAGGAGGGGTAGCTAACACCACAGAGGACAGATACAGAATTCAAAATGCCCTTAACAGATTAGAAAACTGGGCCAAAACTAACAAAATGTATTTCAACAGGGAGAAATGTAGAGTACTAAACTTAGGCAGAAAAAAATTAAATGCACAGATATAGGATGGGGAACAACCGGCTCGATAGCAGTGCATGCAAAAGGGATCTTGGAGCCTTAGTGGACCACAAGCTGAACATGAGTCAGTAGTGTGATGTGGCAGCGAGAAAAGCAAATTCATTTCTAGGCGGCATCAATAGGAGTATAGTGTTTAGATCGAGGGAAGTACTAATGCCACTCTATTCTGCTTTGGTCAGACCTTACCTTGAATAGTGTGTCCAGTTCTGGGCACCACAATTCAAGAAAGACGTGGACAAGCTGGAGTGTGAAGTAAAAGGCTTTCACAGCTGGCATCCATAGATTTTTCTTGGGGTTTTTCTGGGCCAGAGAAGATGCCAGCCACAGATGCAGGCAAAATGTCAGAAACTATTTCAGAACACAGCCTCACAGCTCAGGAAAAAAAAAAAAAACCAAGGAAAATCTAAAGCTGGAGTGTGTCCAGAGGAGGAGGCTGAAAATGGTAAAAGGTCTAGAAACCATGCCCTATGAGGAGCTGCTTAGGAAACTGGGCATCTTTAGCCCGGAGAAGAGAAGGTTAAGAGGGACACAATAGCCATGTTTAATTTTTTTTTTTTTAAAGGTATGTCATATTGAGGATGGAGCAAGCTTGTTTTCTGTGGCTCCAGAGACTAGGACATGGAACAATGGGTTCAAACTACATGAAAAGAGATTTCATCTAAACTTTAGGAAGAATTTCCTGATGGTAAGAGCTGTTCGGAAGTGGAATGTGCTGCCTTGTAATGTGGTGGAGTCTCCTACTTTGGAAGTTTTTAAACAGTCTGGATGGCCATCTGTCAGGTGTGCTTTGATAGTGTATTCCTATATGGCAGGGGGTTGGACTAGATAGCCCTTGTGGTCTCTTCCGACTCTATGATTCTAAGTATATATTCATGAAAATAATATTAGACTGTATTATATTAGGAGTAATCTTTGAAAAAAGCTACAGTGTTTCATAGAGAAAAGCATTTGCAAACTGTCTAAATTAAAACACATGATAAGAAGGGCAAGGCAGTCCTACCCCTTCCACATTATGTCTACCACTCTTTACAAGTACTGTAATGGGTGAGCTTTTGAACAGAATAGTCTTTTATATTTTTGGAGGCTCATTGCATAATTTCAAGCACTGACTTTTCCAAGGATAGAAGAGTCTTCCCCTTTCAAAATGTTCCCCTCCACATGTAGAAGGCAAAAAATGACAGCAGAAATGGTGAAGCTAGATGTTTCCCTTTTTCCCAGGTTTACTTTACACAAATTGGGAATGCCTTAAATAGAGTTAAAATATCACGTGTTTCAGAGTGTTTCCGCTGCTGATGCTGCTACTGCTTTAACTGGCTGCTGAACAGCAATGCCATACCAACCAGCAATGCATTTACATCAACACCTTTTCTTTTTACACCTTGCTAAAAAAGTAGGTGCATCCACACTACAACAATAATCCAGTTTGAAACTGGATTATTTGCCATGGCCCCGTCCTATGGAATCCTGGGATTTGCAGTTTGGTGAGGCACCAGAACTCCTTGGCAGAAAAGGTTAAAAACTACATATCACAGGATTAAATAGGAAGGAGCCATGACAAATAATCCAGTTTGAAACTGGATTATTGATGTAGTGTAGATTAGGGCAGATTCTCAGTGAAAGAAGAAAATAATCTGAACTAGCAAACAAATGGATATAGCCACACATTTCCTGTGACCTCACAGGCATGAATCTCTGGTAAACATTATTAAGATCCTCAGGGAAATGAAATGGGATTTCAAAGTAAATAACACCACTTGTTCAGCTGCAGAATCCATATGTGTGTGTGTGTATGTGTATATACACACATATATTGCGCACTTCTAACATTTGATAGCTTAGGCCTTCAATTCAAACCTACAGAAACAAGCCTATTCCTTATGGTATGTGTTCTTTTCCCACAAGGGTACTTTCTCCTTTCAGAAACAAGTTTCATGAACCCTGTGGCAAAATCTGATAAGCATCTGTCATCATGCATGAAAAGGAGTGTCAGCTTCCACTAGTTACACTTTCATTTCTCTCCGCCAGCTAACATAGAATATCATATTCCCCAGCAATTATTTCCCATCTTCTTCCAGCTCCTCTGGACATGAAGCGAGGCAAGCTGAAGTAATTTACCATGCCAATGTGCTTTAAGAATTAAGTCAACCATGAGTGAGGATTTAAAAATTTAAAAAAAAAAAAAACAACCCAAGGGTTTCATTGCCTCTTGGTTAACCGAGGGGGCACAAGTCAATGAAGGGTGGAGTCAAAAAATGGGTGGGATCTCTCTCTCCCTCTCTCCCCCACTCTCCCATACACACATAGAAATACACATCCATAACACACATGTTTACTTACTTACACATACACACAATCATTGTACCACTAGAAAAACACTAGCCAGTTGGGTTATGCGGTATAATAATGCCATAAGCCCCCTTTCTCTGTTAATCATAGAATTGTAGAGTTGGAAGAGACCACAAGGGCCATCCAGTCCAACCCCATGCCACGCAGGAAATCATGATCAAAGCATCCCTAACAGATGGCCATCCAGCCTCTGTTTAAAGACCTCCAAGGAAGGAGACCCAACCATGCTCCGAGGGAGTGTGTTCTACTGCCGAACAGCTCTTACTGTCAAAAAGTTCCTCCTTATGTTGAGGTGGAATCTCTGTTCCTGGAGCTTGCATCCATTGCTCCGTTTTCTAGTCTCTGGAGCAGCAGAAAACAAGTCCTCAGCGTGACACCCCTTCAAATACTTAAACAGGGCTATCATGTCACCCTTAACCGTCTTTTTTCCAGGCTAAACATACCCAGCTCCCTAAGTCTTTCCTCATAAGACATGGTTTCCAGACCTTTCACCATTTTAGTCACCCTTCTCTGGACACCGGAATCCTGTTGGAGGCTTCCTTCTTCACAAGTGGACTTCTATATTTGTGGAAATTAGAATTGTACAATTGTGTAACACCCACATCTAAGAGAGTGCTGCAGTTACATTACTGTAGAGCAGAACCAGCAAAGTGTCTGATGTACATTGATCCAATGCACAACAGGGCCGATGTACAATTGCTCTGATGTGTATCACATCAGTCCTTATGTGCATTGGGTACCAATGCACATTGGACACTCTTGCTGGTATCCCATTCCACATCTTCGCAATTCAGTAAACTAGCTGTACCTGATGTAACATATGCCTGTGGTGCATTAAGGGTGAATCACTCTATTGCCCTGCTCCCATTGCCACCATTGCCAGTTGACTGCCTGGATCCTGTCACAGTGGCCGCAGGGGCGGCGGGACAATGATGTGACCCCTGGGCACCCAGGCAATATCAAAACCCATATCAAAAGTTGCTCTAGTTCTATAACAGGGTAAATAATGTCTACTATTCCCAAAATCCATTTAATTAGTTGGGAGGTCCATCTTCACGGAATTGAGTATGTTTCCTTTCCTAGTGTGCTGATTGGCAGCTTAGGAAACATACCCAACCAATCCCTCACTCCCTCAGCCAATCATCACCCACATGCAAATTCCCCCTCCGCCTCACAATCCACTCCTGCCACTCAATCTGCATCTACACCCCCCAGCCTCACAAGGGCCCCTCCCTCCTGTCATTCCCTCAGCCAATCACCACCCACATGTAAAAAATGTAGTATTTTTTCCTAAAATAATACCAGGTAGCTGTGTGAAAGCAACACTGCCACTCCAAGCTCCATGCTGCAACCACCGCTTGAAACCCCAGCAAGGCACATAATGGTGTATGTTACACCAGGTACACCTATACTACTACTACTAAAAATAATAATAATGCCAGTGGCTCTTAACATTTTCTTCACCAGTGACCCCCTTTAAATGTCTTTTGTTGCAATGAACCCCCAAGACTTAAATCAAGATTTAAAACCCTAACAACAACAACACAATTACCTCAGTGGCTCTTAACCTTTTATTTACCAGGGACCCACTTTAAATATCCTTGGTTGCCATGGGCCCCCAAGATTTAACTGAGTGTTTAAAATCCTAACAATAATAACAATAATACCTGATAACAACAACAATAATACAATTACAACAATGCCACTTAACCTTTTCTTTACCAGTGTCCCCCTTAAATATCTTTTATTGCCATGGACCCCTAAGACTTTAGATTTAAAACCCTAATAATCATCATCATAATACCTCAGATGCCAAGATTGACAAAGAGATCGATCACAGATTAGCAAAGGCATATAGTGCATTTGGAAGACTTCACAAAAGAGTCTGGAGCAATAAACACCTGAGGCAAAGCACAAAAATCAGTGTGTATAGAGCCATCGTACTGTCTATCCTCCTTTATGGATCTGAAACATGGGTCACCTATCGCCACCACCTACGACTCCTCGAGCGCTTTCATCAGCGCTGTCTACGCACAATCCTAAATATACACTGGACTGACTATGTGATGAATGTTGCTGTCCTTGAGCAAGCAGGGATCACCAGCATTGAGGCCATGATATTGAGAACACAGCTGCGCTGGGCAGGGCACGTTTCTAGGATGGAGGACCATCGCCTCCCAAAAATACTACTCTACGGTGAACTCGCCACGGGTCAGCGTAAGAGGGGCGCTCCAAAAAAGCGATACAAAGACTCCCTGAAACAACATCTCAGGCTTGGCCAAATTGATCACCAACAGTGGTCCGCCCTGGCCTCACATCGGGAGGCATGGAGACGCACTATCCACAATGCTGCAGCCTTATTTGAGAACTCACGACGAACAAGTCTTGAAGAGAAACGACAACGCAGAAAGAATCACAACCCAAAAACATCACCCAAGGAGACCTTCTGCTGTGCTTTTTGCAACCGGACTTGTTTATCTCGGATTGGCCTTTTTAGTCATCAGCGCGCTTGCAGAAAGCGCGGGATGAGTCCTTCCTGAATCTTCGTTTGCGAAGAAAAGCCAGCCAGCCAATACCTAATAATCATAATCGTAATACAATTACACCATCCATGAAACCTTCCCTTAGAGAGACTGAAGGAGGAGGAAAGACCTTTCTCCTGCTTCTTCCTGCAAGTCTGTGGCTGGAGCGGATTGAATGGCAATGTGCAGGCCAAGCCAGCAGCCTTTGCCTTGGCTCCTGTCTTGTGGCTACTCCACTGCAGGAAGGAGGTGGGCCAAGCAGCCTTCAAGCCTCCACGGACCCCCTGTGAGGACACTGCAGCCCCCTGGGGGTCCCCGGACCCCAGGTTAAGAATGACTGGTCTAGATACTTGGTGAAAGTAGAATGCAAAAGCTCTGCCTCATTTAGGGGAGAGGGGGTCCAGAGACTCTTGTCTACCACTTGTTAAAATAGAAATGAATAGAAAAGGGAACAAAGGAATCTCTCCAGCAAGGGGCGGAATAGTCACCTCTTTTTTGTGAATCTTTGGGCTCGTCTTTGCCCTGTCCACAAACTGCGGAGCCTCATGCTTCTGCTCCAACACCAGCTGTGCTTCAACCCATTGGGGGGAGGCTGGTGGCCAATAAGAGCCCACTTTGCTCCATTCTATTCCCCCTCCCTCACCAGCTTTGGCTTTTCCCACTGTCCGAGGGTGTTTGTTTGTTTAGCAGGGGCAGCCCATCCAGTGCAGCATGTGCAAGCAAAGCCTTTCTCCCCATGGGAAGCAGAGCGAGGGGTGGCCAGAGGACCACAAGGGTTCCCCCAAGGAAGAAAAAGAAGGCCTGGAGCCTCCCACCTCCTTCCCACCTCTTTCCAGGGTTTTTTTTTTTTTCTTGCAGCCTGTATGTTCCTCAGGGCAGAAGGAGGGGGGAAAGGGCTCAAGTTTTTGGGTGCAGAAGGGGTGAAGAGCAGAGGAAGGGGGGAAAACCTACCCTGCAAGGTAGAACAGAAGGAAAAAGAAGAAAGAAGAGGGTGGGGGACACATAGAAAGCAACATTATTTTCCCCCATGCATGCATATTAAGACAGCAAGAGGAGCTAGCTGAGTATTTATTTAGTTACTGCAGCTCAACGGGCAAAGATGCGGCTGTAGGCCAAGGAGGTGGTGCTGAAAAATGCCCTCAAGCTGCTGATTGGCTGGCCAACGAAGTGCAACAATTGGTTGGGTATGTTTCCTAAGCGGCCAATCAGCACACTGGGAATGGTAACATACCCAAGAGAATGGTAACATACCCAAGAGAATATATATATATATATATATAGAGAGAGAGAGAGAGAGAGAGAGATGAGTTTCTTAGCACTTATGCTATGTAGGTAGCTATGTGAAAGTTACACAATGTAACAGGTCTTATAATATTTGATTATCATTTTCTGGCTAGCCCACACAAAGGCAAATCTACCAGCTATCCTTTATGTCACATTAGAAATTTTTAATCTCACATTCTTTACACCCACCCCCTTTATTAAGATATTTGTACATTACCATAAGCATTGCTTTTAAAAAACATAAAGAAACCAGACAAAACTTTCATTTAAATTCAGCTAAATGTGGTTGCCATAGCCAATGGTGGCTCACATCTCCTACATCATCAGAACAGTGAATCCATTTTGGATTTAGTTCTGAACATTAAAGGAGCTATCCAAAATGCTGAAACTATATGGGGATAGGGTTTGACACCTTGGATATTTCCTTTGAAATCTGGATTAAATGTGCAGTAGGTTCACTGCTCCTTTGACTTGGAAGCCACCAGCATCATTGAATACAATTATTCTCAGCACAGAGCAGACCACATTTTACCTGTCTGACAAGCTGTTCAGATCAGAGAACTGTAAGAGAAACTAGATGCTGGCCCAAGTTCAACACCATAAACTGTCTGAATATACAATAATTCAAATTCAGACTTATAACAGCTAAAAAGCATTCAAAGAGCTATGCCTGGAGAGCTGAATTGGTAAGTTTCCTTTTTCTTTCCCATGTTTCAATGTTTAAAATCATAATTAATTTTTATGAACTGTTTGGTAAAATTCTTATGAACTAGCTCTCTATATATATAGCTTATGAACTCTCTCTCTGTGTGTGTGTGTGTATTTATATCAACATGGTTCGGTAGGTTTCCATTCCCACTCTGCTGATTGGCTGGTTAGGAAACATGTCAAGAGTATGATCATTTGAATATTAATATATAACCTTACTATTCAAATATAATGGCATATGTTATACCAGTTACAGCTAGTTTTATGCCAAGATCCCCTATGCCACCACCGCTGGTATACAACCACATGTACATACACACACCATGCACACCACAATGTGAGAGCCCCTCCGCTGCCATGGAACCACACATACACACACACCACACCACACACCACACCACACAGCAGGATGCAATAGTCCCTCCACTGCTGCCATGCAACCACACATACACAATACACCATGCTACACACCATGCTAGGATATGAAAGTCCCTCTGCCATCACCATGCAATCACACAAACACACACACATCCCACTCCCCCCACACGCCACAGTACACTGACACCAGGATATGAAAGCTCCTCCACCACCACTATGTTTAGAAAGGACTTGAAGCTTTCCACGTTTCCTCCTCCAGTGTGCTGATAGGCTGCCCAACAGGAAGCTTTTATGGGTTGGGAAGTTTCCCACTGTCAGGGTCTGGGGCATGGGTGGCATAGTCTAGGAGCAGAGACACCAGGGCTGAGTCAGGAACACAAGAGACAGAGTCCAAGCAGGGTCAAAGATAAACCAAAGCCAAAAACAGTCCAGGGTAAGAGCACATATTCAGGAGTACAGAGGCAACACAAGGTCTAGGAAGGGAGTGCCAGGTCAGAAACACAGGAACCAGAGGTCAAGCAAACCAATGTCCAAAAACAGTCCAAGGTTAGAGCATGAGCCAGAAGCAGGTCCAAGAGGTAAGTGAGGCCCAGAGCAAGGAGCAGCTACAGACAACACAGAAGACCATATTCTTGTGACCAAAACTGAGGGCTGAATGCTACTCTTAAAAAGCAGCTCCCCTGGCTGCTTCAGATGTGCTGTGTGATAGCAGCCAGCTGCATCTGATAGCTTGGCCCTGGTTCTTCCAAAACTCCCACAGCCAGGGCCCAAGTCTGCAAAGAGGCTGTGCCAGCTGCTTGTTGTGCAAAGAGAGGCAGATCCTGACATATAAGCAGCCAGTGTGCACACTGAAAATGGCAACATACCCAAGAGCAGGGCCGGTTTAACCTGTCTGCCAAATCAGCATTGGCAGGGGGCCCCGAGGTCAAGAGGGGGCCCCGAGGTCAAGAGAGGGCCCTGTGTTGGCCTCCTTAATATGAAAATAATGGGATTTCTGGTTTAAAATACCATAGAGTTGCCTTGGAAGGCCTAGAAAAGGGCTAGGGAAGACACATTTTCTAGGAAGACTCTATGGTAGGTGTGCTGTTTTGTGTCCCATGGATAATGAATCCAGGGATACGGGGGTCCTACTATAATCTGAACATCCTGTACGGTGAATAGGTTAGGTTACATTGATCTGAGATAAACATATGGGGGCCCCAAAGTAAAGCATTGCAGGGGGCCCCAAAATTCCTTAAACCGGTCCTGCCCAAGAGAATTATATATACAGATGACCCAAACAAAACCTCTCCCTAGACTGGAGTGTAGTGTGTGATATAATATTATGTAACTGAATCTTAGTACCAGTTTGTTCAGAAAACATGAGTAAATTCCCTTCTGTAAACTACACCCCAAGACTCCCTTAAGAAACTGGTTAGATTGCTGGCATACCAGCTGCAAAAAAGATAGAACAAATAACATGAACCTCGGAGTGTGGTGGGGTCTCCTTCCTTGGAGGTCTTTAAACAGAGGCTGGATGGCCATCTGTCGGGGATGCTTTGATCGTGATTTCCTGCATGGCAGGGGGTTGGACTGGATGGCCCTCGTGGTCTCTTCCAACTCTGCAATTCTATGATATGATTCTATGTGTTTTCTGCTAATCTGCAGTTTTGCAAGAGAAAAGAGATGTCAAAGTAGTACATTTATCAGGACTTAGCAACTTTTCATCCATTATTTTAAGGATGCATTCATTCTTTTCTAACTACTGATTGCATGTGTGATATGTTATGAAGCAATTTTCTTTTCTATTTTTGGTTGTGTGTGTGTGTGTTTTGTTTTTTGTTTGTTTGTTTGCTTGCTTTCTTAAGAGATAGATCCCAACTTAGTCACATTTACTGATATCAATGAGACTGTTAGACAAGGCTATGTTATGTGTCATTGATTTACTATGGTCTAATTTAAGTGGGCCCTTTGGGTTTGGTTCCAGCACCACCACCACCCATGGATACCAAAATCCGTGGATGCTCAAGTCCAATTATATGCAATGATGGAGTAATAGGGTGTCTTTGCTTTTTGGATGTTTAAAAATTGATGTATTATCAAAGGAATGCTTGCTTTTTGGATTTTTAAAAATTATTTTCAAGCCATGGATGGTTGAATTCATTGATGCGGAACCTGTGGATATGGATATGGATATGACTACTATTGCTATTGCTTATTATTGCTTAATTTATTGCTTAAATGTGCTATTGCTTAAAAACAATTTGTAAGCTGCTCTGATAGCCTTCTTGCTGAAGAGCAGGGTATAAATAAATAAATAAATAAAAATATTAAAGCAGAGGTGCACACTTGCTAAAAAAATTATTTGGGTGATCAGCAGAGCAAAAAACCACATGATCATTAACTTGAAAAACCCAACAGTGCATTTCTGGCCTCTGCCTTGCCAGCAAGCCCACCCCTCGCACACAACTGACCAATCAGATCTCTAGTTCCACTCTCTCCAAGACTGCACAGAAAATCAAATTGATTGTCTTAACAGGTGCTGATGCACACTTCCTAGTATTATTTTTTTTAAATATGGGAAAATCTGTGAAGGCTTTTCCTGTGCAGTAAATGGAGTTTTTCTCCCCTCACCCATCTCCCCCCTTCTTCCAAATAAGGCAATCACCACTGGATCTTGTTGGGACAAAAAGTATTCCCAGCAGATTCTGTGAGGAGTATTTTCACCATCTAGACAACACCTATATTCCTTCTATACTCCTTTTGGTATTTATATTCTGAAGGAAACTTGCATAGCTTAAACCCTTTGGGGAAAGGATATTTCATTTGAAATATGTCTCTTCATAGTTATTTTGTCATGTTTAATAAAGGTTCAAAGCTGAAGTGGTTAAAAAAAGAAGAATCTCTATCTAATGCAATTGCTATGCACAGACGCCAGTGTATGAAACAGCTATTGCTCTTCTTTTTTCCTGTCAGCAAAGAAACACACATATCCTTGACTGGATTTTCCACAAGCCTTCAAACATCACTCATATTGTCCCTGAAAATAAATGTTCCCTGTTTAAAAAGAAAACATGGTGGGTGGGGATTGCCTGGCCCACAGACCTGTAGCTCTAACTGCTCTGCTGTTTCATTTCCCCCCATACCAATCCTTCATAGCATCACACAATGAAAAGCAACCCACTCTCTCAACTGCAAAAATCAAGAAGCTTTTGATAATATTCAGTTCATTAATTAGACATGCCATCTAACTTTGAGCATCTTGCTCAAAGTTTCAGGTAAGGTGTTTGATTGGCCAATAAGTCTTTTAAGCAGTTTCTGTCTCAATATACACGTGGCTTGTCCAGCTTAATGGGCAAACAGCACTGGCCCGTTACAGTGGAGAAATGTGGGATTTTAAGGACTATTAAACACTCTCCAAATAGATCAGCATAAAGTAATTCAGCACAGGTGTTCCTGCAATTAGGCTGCATTGGAAAAATACACACCCTGTGCAATGATCCTGAGCTTTCGTTCTTCCTCCTCCTTATGGAAAAGCATAATCTATTCAGAGTGAAACAAACCAAACTCTCACTTACCTTGAGGCTTAGAACATTGTTATTCATGGTATACTAACTGTTTGCTTCAGCTTTTGAGAGGAGAGAGAAAACCCATGATTGATATCTCTCTGCTCCCGAGCCCAAAGACATTGAAGTCCATTCTGACCCACGGTTGGTCATCTGGGTTGTTCTCCCTAAATCTGGCCTTGATGCACAATAAGACATAATGACAATTTTAAAAAAAAAAAACACTAGATACAATCTGACTGTGCTCTGCTTCCTGGGAGTAATCAGGAATCAATTAAGAATAATACCCACTCCACTTCCTCTGGTCTCATAAACAGTCCAACTTCCTAAGAAAGATGCTGAAAGCATCTTTTTATGTGTATGTGTGCATATGCTGCACACATGAATCCATTGTGAATCCATTGACATGCTGCAGGGAAGAGCAACTGCACAGGAGCCAAAGACCAATCCCTGACCCCTGCCCAGCATGTCAATTTTTCTTCAGTCATTCTCAAAATGGTGACCAGAGGTGAAATGATGCAAGGAAAGGAGTGGAGCACCAGTATTGTAACTGGTGAGCTTCCATTTGCACAAGCCCTAGCAGCAAAAATTGGGGCAGGACTTCCCAGTGAACTTTTCACAAATCCCTGCAAAAGTGTAGGACTTTAAAAAATGCCCCCACATGCAATGCATACGGTAGAGTATAATCATTTAAAGTGGGGATGGGGATATCATATTACTACGTTTATCATGGTTCATCTATCTCAGTACTGTCTGCTTTCACCTTGATCAACAGAGACTTTCCATGGATTCAGACAATTGTTTCACATGGATTCAGACAATTATCTAGAATTTTTTACCAGAAAATGCCAGGGATTCAAGCTGGGACCTTCTACATGCAAAGCATGTGGTATACCTTTGAACTATGGCACTGAGGTGTACACTTCCTGCTGAAGTTCAATGAGTACAGCACTGCCTCCTTTAGACTGAGCGGTTTAATACTTGTCTTACCTTGCAGTTATCCTGACAACCTCAGGAAACTGGAGAATGAACATGCCACCCATAAAACTTCACCTTGCTCTTGTGTAATGCCAAGTCAATTAAAAAGTAAAGCACATATGATCTTCTTATGGGTAAGGAGGCTGACCTGGCATGTTTTACAGAAACTTGACTGGGAAGTGATAGTGGCCCAATATGGGTTCAGACTCTCCCCCACCCCCCGGATACTGTGTTAGTGAGCAAGTGAGGGAAAGTGGGTGCAGAGGTGGAGTAACTGGTCTATAAAGATCATCTTAACTTGACCAGACTACCCATAAGGGAACTGATTCACATTGAATGTGTGTACGTGAGTCTCAAGGTCAGGGGTAGACTGGGGATTCTCTTATTGTATGGGCCACCCTGCTGCCTATCAGACTCCCTCGCCCTGCTCACAAAAATGGTTTTTGAGTTGGTGTTGGAGTCATCCAGATTTTTTATCTTGGAGACAGTCTGTCAGGTGCAGCTCAGGATTTCATGGCATCCATGGAAAAAAATGTGGGCCTATCCCAACTGGTCTCGGAGCCCACACACTCAGGGTCCTAATCTGGGTTTGCAAGTGTATCGACCAGTTCTGGATGGGGTTACACTCCCACTGAAAGACTGTATTCATAGCTTGGGGTGCTCCTGGATGCGTCCCTCCAAATGACAGCCCAGATAGATGTGGTGGTCAGAGGTGCTTATTATCAGGTTCGGCTGTTCTGTCATCAGCAACCCCTCCTAGAACTGAAGGACCTAAAGATAATAGTGCATATACTGGTGACATCAAGGCTGGATTTCTGTAATGTGCTGTACATTAGGCTACCTTTCTACCAAGTATGGAAACTTTAATTAGTTCAAAATATGGCAGCCAGATTGGTTACTGGTACATATAGGAGTGCCCATATTACATCAATATTAAAACCACTCCACTGGCTATCAATTCCAGGAAAAATACAAGGGTTGGTTATTACCTTTAAAGCCCTAGATCATTTGAGTCCAGTTTACCTATGGGATCACATTCTTTCATATAATACACCCTGTATACTCAGTTCATGTGGGAGACAACTACCGCAGTCAACCCAAACTAGACCAACTGCTACCCAGAGGACATTTTCTTCAGACTGTGGACTTGATGGAAGAGATTTGTAAGCGCAAGATGCTGCCTGAGTTTAAATCAGCAGTAAAAACTAGTCTTCTCCAGCAGGCCTATCCAGATTATTTTTTTAATTATGGTTTTTAAAGTATTTATTGACGCATTTTAATATATATTGGTTTTATATTCTTTTATATCTGTTTATTTGTTGTTGTTCCCTGCCTCAATCCACAGGAAGAGGCTGTAAGAAATAAATGTTGTTGTTGTCATTATCATTGTTGCTGTTATCTTAAAATGTTGCTCCACCTTGCCTGAGGAGCTTATTTCTGCACATTTGTCTACTGTTATTAGAAGGTAGCAAGAGTTACACTTTACCAGAAAGGTCTTTGCTTTCCTAGTATAAGGGTTGCGGCTGTTTCATACCCATACCAAGATGCCATGTTATCCAAACTCAAGAGAGAACAGTGATGGCATCTCCAATCTGTGTATCTGGAAGTAGTAGCAGCAGTAATACCTGGAAGAAGATAGATAAGCAGGTCCCCATTTAAATTGATTTACTTCTAAAAAATTATAATAAATTATAATATACAGTACTACGACAGAAATTTGGGGTTCATATGGCCAGCATAACTATGCCATGAGGGACCACTTTTGATGAGGACCAGGAAAAGAGATGGAGATTCTGGCTGGGGTGCATGCACCTCAGTGCGGAGAGCTGGGGGCAGAGCTGGAGACTATTTAGGGTATCGCTGCCCCGGCTCCTCCTCTTTCTTCATCACTCGATCCACCCACCTGCCGCTGAATCAATGTGATATGCTTGCTCACTTCAGGGCTAGGTAAAAAAAAAATGCCCTTTTGCCTGTGGTCTTTTTGCCTACTCCACACTGTGGTTGTGGACTTGACCATTGGCTTATGGTAGTGTTTTAAATACACAGTCACTTGGCAGGGAAAGGGGAAGATTTGGTAGATTGGTGCGCACCTTGGCACCTCCCCCTTTTGGGGTGAAAGGGGGATCTGAAACTGCCCCTTTAGGTCCTGAGAGCTGGGGGATGGAGAAAGGGACCACCTTTGGGGCTAGCCTGAGGGATAAACCCTCTCCTTAAGTCCTGTTACTTGGGGGAGAGACTTTTGGGTCAGCCTTCCAGATGTAGACTGGCTGGGGAGCAACCCAGCTTATGGGTTCCCCCTGGGGCTCAGGTGTTTTTGCCCAAGGGAAGTTGAGAAGAGGGTCAGGGAGATGACCTCCTGCCCAGCAATTCCCATGGTGGGTTGCTCCCCCATTTCAGATCTCTTCAGAAATGCTTAAATAGATTAAGTTTAATAAAGTGGCCCTATTTTAACCCAACATATGTGTCCGTCTCATTATTTCCTGGGTCTATCTCCAAATATTAAAAAAATAATAATCTTGCATTCATTTGCACATGTGATGGTGAAATTAATAATTAAGCATGCACTCATATGTGTGAATGTTTTTTAACTGGACCTATAGCATGCTTATTTCCCCATTTGGGCACAGCACATAATATCTGAAATAATACAGTACTGAAATTCCTCTTCATACCCACAAGAATAACTTAATAATACTCAAATTGGTCTACCCCTTAGGGGAAAAACACTCCAAATGAAAACTTTTTAAAACTTCTAAATTGCGTATATTTATCTCCAACCAAATGATGACAACAAATATCATTTCCCCTTGCTAAAATGCTGAAAATCAATTGTATTACCTACACACACACAGAGAGAGAAAAAAAAATCAGTGAAGGGAGAGGGAGAAAACCATTTAACAAAGAAAAATGTTCCATTTTGTTCTATAGATTCATAAGAATTGCACTGAATGTTGTTTTTGTTTTTTGGATTTTTTTGTGGGGGAAGGATTGTGTTCCAGTTTAATTCTTTAAAATAAATTAAAATAATGTAATTAGTATCACTGCATTGATTACTATCTCTGGTTCAGAGGTACTTACTCCTTACGCCTGTCCTCCCACATTTAGGATTACAACCTCTGGCATGAAACTGAATCTCGCCTTTTTTTCTGTTCCCTATATGAAATTCTACATTGTTTAGCAAAGATGAAATCAAGGAGAAAATTGTTTTATGCAGTTTAAGAGCAGTTAAACAGCAAGATATAAATCATCCTGGAGCAAGATTATAAGCACTGATGGCAATATAAGAAAAGATCTCCGCTTCTGCACCTGGTCTCTGCTCTCTGTTTTGCAAACATGAAAAGTAAGAATATGTGGTTTCCTGCAAAATACCTGCAAAAATGAACCAAGTCATTTAGCATTTCAGTGCCCAAAGACTTTGCAGCAATTTGATGACTCATATTATTTATTATCCTGCAGTAACAGGCCTTCATAAAAAGTCTCATAAAGGCGCTGTGTGGCAGCAGACAAAGCATTAAATATATGTTGCTGGTATATTTAGATTTTTTTAAAAAAAAAATGTGTTTATTTCCCTAGCACAGGTTTGTTTGTTATGGGATGATAGGATGTGGGAAGGGAGGGTCAAAAATAAAGGAGTACAAAAACTTTTAAAGCATACCCATTGTTTCCAAATTGAGAGAAAGCAGGAGAGCAATTGAAGTTTAGTTGAATGAATTTAAACAAGGAAATATACTCACCCACCCCCAAAACCCTTCAAAAACCCCTCACATTTGTTTGAGTAATCAGTTTGGGGCAAAGAGCAAAAGTGGTGGCTGGAAGTTTCTTTGTCAGTGGGAATATGAATCTATTGCTTGTTTTTATATCAATTTTTGTAGATGCTGGTCTATAACTATAGTACAATTGTTATGTAGCCTGAACTTTAAAGGAGATATCCAACATACTTAACCCTATACCCAAAACTGGTACAGCACTTTGGATGGTTCCTTTAAATTCTGCATTATAACCAAGAACAGATTCACTGGCACACTAACAGGAAACCACTAGCTACCACTACAGAATAATGTAAGTACAAGTCAGGCAGAAAGATAAGAGGGAACTTCATTAACTCAGTACTGAAAGCTGGATAACTGTGGGCTTGTCTACACTAGCCTAATAAAACATTTTGGGGCTGTCCTGGAGGTAATCTGTACAGACAACACAAAGCCAAAATCCCAAATCTGGACTGAACAGTCCTCATGATGTGTAGCCAGTTCAGTCCCCAAAATGTTGTAAACCCCCCTTAAAATCCAAGAAATGCCATGCTCAGTGAAGGACAAAAGAGACGCTCTCACAGCCATAGGAGTTTACCACATACCATGCAGCTGTGGACAAGTTTACAAAGGAAGTGCAGTGTGCAAACATGAATTAAGGAACATGAGAGACACTGCAGACTGGGCCAGCCAGAAAAATCAGCAGTAGCAGAACATATTATAAACCAACCTGGGCACAAAATGTTATTTAAAAAACACAGAAATTCTGGACCAGGCCAACACCTATCATGTCAGAATGCACAGAGAAGCTATTGAAATCCACAAACACCTGGACAACTTCAACAGGAAAGAAGAAACCCTAAAAGTAAACAAAATCTGGGTGCCAGTCCTGCAAATGAACACTTGCAAATGAACTCCACCCAGGAACAGGGGGATTTCCAGCAGACAATGGACCATTAGCCAAGCATTAGCCAAACAGACACTAATCCTTCTTGCATATATCCACCCAGAAGCTAGCCATTCAAATACACAAATTTACATATCCTTTCCAACAGGGGCTCACAGTATATAAACCCCCCACAAACTCCTACCCAACCATTCTCTGAAGATGCCAGCCACAGATGCAGGTGAAACATCAGGAGTAAACTCTTCCAGAACACGGCCTCACAGCCCAGAAAAAAGAAACCCAAGGAAAAACCCCTTAACATGTTTTTAAAAAAAACAAAAACAAAAACCCCTCCTGCTTTACTATGGCTCTTCCAGGAAAATCCAGAGCAATGGACATTAAGAACAAGCATCTCTCTTCACATGCATACTGCAGTATCACCCAACACCAACACCACTCTGGCCGCTGGCATGTGTTATGCCCTCTGAGGTCACAATGTGGCTCCTAGCATGTGATCAATGCTGGGCACCTCGTTTCTTGTCTCAGGGAATGTGGCACATGCCACACGTAGCACTGCTGCTAGGTGATACAGCAACAAGCATGTGAGAACAGCTGCCTGTTCTCAGCATGGAGTGCTCCAGTAATGGGGGTAATTCAGGGCAGCTCTGAGGCCAGAATGTTCCAGGCTTCCCCCACATTATCTTGGCTGGTGTAGATAAGGCCTTAGAGACTGGCATCCTGTTAGTCAATTAAGTAAGTAAGACTTAGGCTCAGCCAAATTGACCACCAACAATGGTCTGCCCTGGCCTCACATTGGGAGGCATGGAGACGCACTATCCACAATGCTGCAGCCTTATTTGAGAACTCACGCCAAACAAGTCTTGAAGAGAAATGACAACAGAGAAGGAATCACAACCCGGAAACACCACCCAAGGAGACCTTCTGCTGTGCTTTCTGCAACTGGACTTGTTTATCTCAGATTATCCTTTTTAGTCATCAGCACACTTGCAGAAAGCATGGGATGAGTCCTTCCTGAATCTTCATTTACGAAGAAAAGCCAGAGAGACCATTTCCAAAATCATAAATGCCCCTATAACCTACCTTAAAACCCAGTCAGCTGCACCAAAGAATGGAATGATGCAGCACTGGTGAGCAGGACACAGAAGAATGGTGCATCCAGCCCCCTCCTGCCAGTGATGCACAATGACAAGGCAGAAGCAGCTATTTTTGTGGAATCCTGTCACAACTCATTGGTGTACTGTGGCTCAATGGCGGGAGGGGTCTGGATGCATCATCCTTAAGTTCCCCACTCACCAGCACCTCACATCTTCATCCCTCAGTGTGGCTGGCTGTATTTTAAGTTGGTTTGGGGAATAGATTGGGAGACAGCCACGACATCATGAATCCATGCCTGGTGCAGGATCTCAACCAGAGATATTACTGGGCTTTCTCTCCAAGTAAGCCTAAATATGGGGATCCTTAAGGTTCAGGAATCTCTAAGGGAAAATTCTTGGAAGATGTTGTAGCAGGATTTCTTTTGGAGGATCATCGGTTTCTTTTAAAGGAATCCTTACAGTGCAATCTTATTCATGTTTATTCAGAAATAACCATGCTATAGTGTCTACCCTGTCTACCCATATTCCCTGTGGCATTTGACAACAGATTAGATAGGGTTACACTTCCCCTGAAATCACAGTACAGCTTGGGCATACTCCTGGACTCAGACCAGAGCCTGAGGCCCAGGTTTTGACAGTGGCCAGGAGTGAGTTTGCACAGTTAAAACTTGTGTGTCAGTTGGACTTGATCCTTGAGAAGTCAGATCTGGCTATGGTGACACACGCCTTGATTACATCCTGTTCAGATTACTGCAATGTGCAGGTCCCTTTTAAAAAAAAACTTCAGTGAGTCTAAAATGCTGTAGCCAGGATGCTGACTGAGGCAGGTTATAGGGGCATATAACCCCTCACTGAAACAGGTCCACTGGCTACTGATCCATTTCCAGGCAGAATTCAATCTGCTATTTATGACCATTAAAGCCCTACACAGCTTGAATCCAGACTCTGTTGTCTCCCTGTGTGAGCTGGCCTAAGCTCTAAGATTCTCAGGGATGGCTTTTTCTCAGTCCTATCACTATCACACACTTCTTTGTTGAAGACATGGAAGAGAGGCTTCTCAGTGGCTGCTCCCAGGCTGGGGAACTCCCTTCCATGGGAGGACCGATCAGCCCCCTCCCAGCTTGCTTTCTACCAGCAAGTTAAGACCTTCTTATTTAGTAAGGTCTTTGGTTGTTTTTTAAATGGTAGGGTGGAACAGTGATGATAATGTTGTGAGGTATATTTATTCTGTTTTTTTAATTATGTTTTCAATGTATTTTTAACTTTTAATAGTATTGTTGTTTAATTTTTTTAAAAAAAATGTTTGCAATGTATATTTTAGCCAGTTTATAAGCCACATTCAGTCCCTTAGTGGGAGAAAGATGAAGTATAAATTGAATAAATAAAATTAACTATAAAAATAAAGAAATAAAATAGTAGAAAAGATTATAACAAAAACACGCTGGATTCATATCCTTTACTAAACATGAAACTCACTGGGTGACCATCAACAGTCACTTTTTCAGTGTCCTCTACCCCATAGCATTATTATATGGATAAAATGGGCAAAACGAGTGCCAAGCCAGATATTGACTATACCACTTAACTCAATGGCACCACCACAGTGTGATAGCACATCTTACATTATCTGTCTGTCTGTAATAAATGATGAAAAGGCAGAAATGAGAAGTTCATTGGGTGCAGGGACAATCTGTAAAAAACCAATATCATCATAGCAATACAAGCCTTAATTCAATTGCTAGCACAAACTAGAGGAGGAACTTTGGCTCAATGGGATTTGTACAAGTGGTGACTTACCATTCAGCCATTGATTCATTAGATCTACTCTAGCTGGAACTAGAAATTGCATAGATACCACTATTATTTTATGCCACCATAGGTCATATCAATCTCCCCTTAGCAAAAGAAACCCACTAACACTTTCTCAACCACCATACTGCACTAACAGTAAATTTTAGGGGTCTCTCTCTGGCTTTTCTTCACAAACGAAGATTCAGTAAGGACTCATCCCGCGTTTTCTGCAAGTGCGCTGATGACTGAAAAGGCCAATCCGAAATAAACATGTCTGGTTGCAGAAAGCTTTCTGCAAATTTTAGGGATAAGTAATATGAATATCATATGCTTGACTTTTTGATAAATTCTATCCAAAAATTAGCAAATTTCTTCACAAACTTGATATAAAGAACTTGCGGTTTTGAATACTGAATACAGGAGAAAGTGAAAGATTTGTCCATACAAATGTAGGGTTTTTGTGTGCTTCAATTTAAGTTTGGGTTTAGATCCCAGTCCAGTATATTCAGCCATGTCTATGATGTTTTATTAGGGTTGCTAAAAAACTTTCTAACAAGATCCTCATATGTAACAGCTACAAAGCGGACAAATGCAACCTGCTCCTTTCCATGCTGAGACTAAGTGTATATACTGAATGGAACAGGAGTGGTTGAGAATTTTGTTCAGTTATTTTTTTTTAAAAAAAATATCCAAAATGCACAAATCTCTTCATCAACAGGATGGAAAGAACATGATTTTTTTAAAAAAAAAATGGAATGTGAGAGAGAGTGGAAGCTGATAGATTCATCCATATTTGTAAATGCACAGAACATTTTTGCCACCTACAGTGGATGTGGCCCTCTGCCACAAGACGAAGGGGTCCTAGAATCCTTATCAGCATCAGTGGTAAATGTTAACAGCTGACCAGTGTGATAAGAAGGGTTGATCTCTGTTCAGTAGGCCCTATCAGATAGTTTATACTTTAGACTGGCAGTTGGACAATACAGAGGTAGCTGAGAACAGAACATGGGAGTAAATCTTGCTTGTAATGTTCTCATGGTTTATAGAATAATAGAATCATAGAATTGTAGAGCTGGAAGAGACCACAAGGGTCATCCAGTCCAACCCCCTGCCATGCAGGAAATCATGATCAAAGTATCCCTGACAGATGGTCATCCAGCCTCTGTTTAAAGACCTCCAAGGAAGGAGACCCTACCACGCTCCGAGGGAGTGTGTTCTACTATAATAAAATGGGAGAAAGAATGTAGTCAGTAAGATTACCCTATTACAAGACTAAATAAATCAGTTAATTTTGGAGAAAAAGTTATCTTGAAAACGCAGTGGCTTCCAGCAACTGTTGAACTCAGTCTCCCCTCAAAAAGCTGACCACAAGGAGCAGTGTGCAGCCCTGTTCAGGCATTACTCGCCACCTATTCTTCTGCAGAGAAGCACCTAGCCCCACCCTCTTCAATCATTCTTTCCTCACACTGAAAGTGATGCTTCTAAAGAAACTCCCCTCTGTGTGAAGGCTTTCCACATAACAAATTCCCCAATGTTCCAAGGTTCTTCCTTGCATAGGAAGGAAGTTCTTGCCTCCAAGAACTGTTCCCCTTCAAAGTTGTCATATTCCTGGTGAGAAAAGGATGATGAAGAGGAGGCTAAGTGCTCCACTCAACTGAAGAAAGAATTATCAGTAATAAATAAATATTGCATGTGTGTGTGTGGGGGGGGGTTTGTTGGCATTATAGTCACTTGCATATACCTAGACCTTAAGTTTAGCTATGCTACATTTCCCCATGTATGAAATTAGGGTAACAATACATAATTATATGGTTTTAATATCATCACTTCTATGGCATATTTTAAGCCAGTCAGAGAAAAATCTTTTTGAAGGGCAATGTACACATTTTACTATAGTTTCCACTCCAATACAGGATACTCAAAAATCCTGATCTAAAATGAAAATGAGATATTTAGCAAGAAGCAACAAGGTCCTTTGATTAAATGTCCCTTTCTATAAGGATGGTGTTAGTATGCCCTACTACCCATACCGTATGGTATATCATCATTGGAAATACTGGACACTTTTTTGGGGTCAGGTTGGTTGGGGCAAACCAAAGGTCAGTTAGAGGTCACAGTGGCCTGGGATGTGTCTAGAAATATAATGATAAGAAAGCCCAAGTTAGGATTATGCAGAAAGCCCCTTAGTAAACACAATTGTTATGTTTCAGCAATGTTTCAATCAAACAATTAAGTAACTGTTCCTTTATCTATTTCTATGGAAATCTCTCCTATACCTATTTTTGTCCAGCCTTATGAGGTTGTTGCAAACCCATCAATTTCTATCTCCCAGAAATTAAAGCATTCAGTTGAGTTTCAGTTTCCATTTGTCTATCCTGTGGGAAAGCTATCCATGCTTTGTCATAACCAGAGCACCCCCTGAGGATGTGAAAAGGAGTATAAATATTAGTCTCCCAACAATAGTAAAGTGTGCCACAGTATGGACACTGAGACTCTGTGCCACTCTCAGATGCCAGTCTGAGCACCTTCACTTCACCAAACTCTTCTCTTCAAAATTGGTAACTATAACCCTATGTTCCTGGAGCTTCCTCTATCCAACCCCCCTTTCTTTTCCATAGCCTTGTATGGTTCTTAGGAGTGTGTGTTTTATATGCTAGCATATCCCCTGTGTTATTTCCAATAAAAATACTTTATTTCATTTTAATCGGAGTGCTCTCTAAAGTTAGTACTGGTATACACATAGGTAAAGTTACCTTCCTCTTGTAGGCTTCCTTTGAGCTAATAATTTCCCCTAGATAATAATAAAGATTTCAGCATCACGGGTGAAGTTCTAAAGCACCCTCCACCTCTTAGGATAACAATGGGACATGGGTTACAGCTGCATAGTTCAGTGTCCTTTGTTTGGTTCTGCCCTCTATAACTCCAGTGATCCATCTTCCAGTTCCCTCACTGAGGAAGTACACCTCAACTCAGGGGACCAGCGATTGGAAACTGGAATATTAGTTCTAGGATAGTCTGGATAAAATCCATTGCTAACAGCTGCTGCGAAGGAATGCCAGAGCACATCAGCTGATGGACTTATTGCTTTCCATTGCTATAGATTACCTCCTGCATTGATTTGCTACCAATAAAACATATCTTATAACAGTAATGTATGTGAACTTTCAGTACCAAACAGTGTCTTGGGGAAAGGCCTGGAACAGTGTCTTGGGGAAAGATCAGATCCTGCTCAGTAAACCATCTAGCTGATAAATATTGATAAGCAAATGCCACAGTGTATGTGCCACAAGATAGAAGCTACATCTGGTTATACTTGATGTCTGGCAAGCTACTGTCCTCCATCCTACCATGCTGCCATTCTGTTTCTATGATAAGCTTTTCTAGTTTGGTTTAACTCCATGTGTCAAATACAAAACAAGGAATGGAAGCCTCAACCCATTAGGTAAGACTGTCTTAGGGTTGCTTTCATAGTAGGGAATCCACTCAGTGTCACTAAGCCTTTATAGTTTTTCATCAACCACCACCTCCATTTCTTTTTGCAGCAACACATGATTGCCTCACATATTTTTTTCAAGATTGTGGGGGGTGGGCTTGCATTCCTTTAAATGTGAAAAACTAAAAAGTGCAATATCTGATGCTTCTGAAATACATGAATAAAATAATTCGACTGGGTGGGTTGCTTATGTCCTTATGATCCATTGTGATTTACATGCATGCACATTGTGTGTGTAACCAAAATCTCTGTATTTTCAAAACTCTAGGTTGCAGCTAATGGTACATACTAATCCAGCCAAGGTTAAAAGATTGTGTGAAGATGTTTGGAAAGGGACAATTTGGAAAAGAGTTTAGCAACTCCAGAACAGGCAGTGGCATTTGACAACAGAGTGTGCATGGCGGGGGGCAGGGGCTTAAACTACACAAAGTGATCAGCATCATTACATCCTTTGTTGTTGCTTTTCATAGTAGCCCCAGTCCAAAGGGGTGCTTAATCTTTCCATGTCTACATTCAAAGTTCCCCTCCTCAAAGAGATGAGAGTCCTTGTTTCCTTTCGAGATAACTAGAAAAGACATTGCACATGTGTTTTGGAGTGGAAAATTGCAAGAAAGGAAAGTGTTAAATAATCCCTTCCTGCCACATGTTTTCCTGCTGTGAGCCACATTTTGGAAAAACTGTCAGAGAAAAGAGATCCAGGACTTCCTGGTCGGAGATTGCCTGCATCTATAGACCACTGTCACGAAGGAAGTTGAATCAGCACAAAGATGTTGCCTTCTTGGTTTTAGGCAAAGACACATTTATTTCCCTGGGCATTTGGACCATAAAACCTAAGGACCACAGCTTGTGAGGAAAGGCTTAAATATCCTTTCCGTGCTCACTGTGATCCCAAAAATCATCAGTCCTCTGGATTAATGATTTTGTGGTCTTCATTTTGGTTTGGGCAGGAGCTTAATAAATGGGTACTGAAGATGAAAATGTTCCAGTTGTTTTTTAATATATATTTTTATTAATTTTATAATCACACATTATATTATCTAATCAATACTTAGTTATTATAATACATAAAATTACTATAAAATCACAATTTTTCTATTAACTAGTTTCAAAAGTTAACATAGATTCTTTATTATAATTCTATTCAAAAATATTAATTCCCCTACCCCCCCCACCTCAGTGCTCCCCTTCACCGGAGCCATTATCCCTTACCTAATCTTTCCAGAATCTCATTTCTTCTCGTGGAGGTAACCTCCCATCTTTTGTCTGTAATACTTTTTTAACAAATACATTCCAAATTTTATCAAAGTCACTTTCTTTCCAACTTCCTCTTCTTACTTTGAGTCTACATGTTAACTTATCATTTATTGCCATCTTCCACACTTCTTTATACCACTCCTCCACTTGTACACTTATTTGCATTTTCCAATGTCTTGCTATAATTAATCTTGCTGCCGTTAATAAATTTGTTATTAAATCCTTTTCTGCTTGGTTCCCATTCTCTTCATTATAAATTGACATCAATGCTATTCTTGGCTTCCTTTCTATATTTCTATTCAGAATATTCTCTATTTTTATAAAAACCATTTCCCAAAACTGCTGTACAAATTTACAGTTCCACCACATATGCATATATGTACCTATTTCTTCACAACCTCTCCAACAATATTTAGAGTTATTCTTATCTATATTATGCAATCTTGCTGGTGTCAAATACCATCTCCATATTATTTTATAATAATTTTCTTTTATCCGTATCGACATATTTTTTAGATGTCTTTGTTTCCATATCTTATCCTATTCATGATCTCCAATTTTTTGTTTCAAATCTTCCTCCCATATTCTCCTTAAATATTCCCCTTTGTCTTTTTCCCCTTATTTTTTATCAATATTTTATATAATTCACTTGTTATACCTTTCATACTTTCATTATCATTCCTCTTTTCACCTTTTTTCACCAAATTTTCAAATTTTGTAAATTCCCTTATTTCTTTATTATTCTTTTTCCAATTTTTAATCCATTGTTCTAACTGTATGCAATTAAACCATGAAATTTTCATTCCACATAATTTCTCTCTTATACTCCCTTTCTCATTCATCCATCCTATCCATCCCTCTATTTTTTCTAGTCATCTTTTCTTTAATTCCTTTCCCATTTTTTCCTTCAAATTATTTGGGAATTTTTTTTCCTTTATTAAATGTTCCAGTTTTGTGTGGTTTCCAAGCCATGTTTTATTACTTGCATATTTATAATCCTTATATCTTGATATAATTGATCATGCATTATATTGATTTTCAGTACGGTAACGTGTATAGATGCCGTCTTCTTCTTCGAGCTCTGCCATAGCCCTTTGGAGCATCAAGCTGAATAAAACTGTAAATAAAGTTGGAGCAAGAACACAACCTTGCTTCACTACATTAGTTATTAGAAAGAGCTCTGAAAGAGCATCGCCATATATATCTTGACCGTGCTGGCCCTCGTGTAGCAAGATAATCATTTCGAGGAATTTGGGGACATCCTAGTCTTCCAGGATCTGCAACAGACCTTTTCTACTCACAGTGTTGAAGGCTCTGGTGAGGTCGACAAATGCTACATAGAGTCCCTTGTTAGCTTGTTTAACCTGAGCCGTCTGAGAGCTCACACTAAGACTCTAAACTATCTAGTCCATGAGCTGCTCTTCACAGTTGATGCTGCCCTTGTTGCCCACACAGAAGCAGCTCTGCAGTGCCTAACATCCTGCTTCACAACAGCTGCAGAGCTGTTTGGGCTTGAAGTCAATCTTAAGAAAATGGAAGTTCTTTACCAGCCTGCACCACAGGACAAACACCATCATCCCTACATTGCCGTTGGCAAATCTGTGCTCAAGTCTATTCAGCAGTTCACCTACCTGGGAAGCATCATCTCCTCAGATGCCAAGATTGACAAAGAGATTGATCACAGATTGGCAAAGGCATATAGCACATTTGGAAGACTTACAAAAGAGTCTGGAGTAATAAACACCTGAGGCGACGCACAAAAATCAGTGTGTATAGAGCCATTGTACTGTCTATTCTCCTTTATGGTTCTGAACATGGGTCACCTATTGCCAACACTTACGACTCCTCTAACACTTTCATCAGCACTGTATACACACAATCCTAAATATACACTGGACTGACTATGTGACGAATGTTGCTATCCTTGAGCAAGCAGGGATCACCAGCTTTGAGGCCATGATATTGAGAACACAGCTGCGCTGGGCAGGGCACGTTTCTAGGATGGAGGACCAGCACCTCCCCAAAATAGTACTCTATGGTGAACTCACCACAGGTCAGCGTAAGCGGGGTGCTCCAAAAAAGCGATACAAGGACTCCTTGAAAAAACATCTCAGGCCTGGCCAAATTGATCACCAACAATGGTCCACCCTGGCCTCACATCGGGAGGCATGGAAACGCACTATCCACAATGCTGCAGCCTTATTTGAGAATTCACACCGAACAAGTCTTGAAGAGAAATGACAACGCAGAAAGAATCACAACCCAGAAACATCACCCAAGGAGACGTTCTGCTGTGCTTTCTGCAACCTGACTTGTTTATCTCGGATTGGCCTTTTTAGTCATCAGCCCGCTTGCAAAAAGCGTGGGATGAGTCCTTCCTGAATCTTTGTTTGTGAAGAAAAGCCAGAGAGAGAGAGACAGAGAGATTGATTTTGTTTTTTTTGTTGTGTCAATTATTTCATACATTTATTTTCCTAAGTTGTTCCAGAGCTTATCTGGCTATTGGAAACAACTCGTCAATGTAATAAATGAATGAAAGGAGAAAACTGCTGTATTGTGGGCTTTATATCTGTTCTAATGGCTATTTATTCACTTTGTGTAAAAACTGCAATTTGGAAATATATTTTCCCTACCTAGTGCTCATATGCAACCTTATCAAAGAAATCTTCAGACTTAGGAACTGAAAAGTGACATCTCAAAGTAGCCCCCCCCCAAAAAAAATATCTGGTCATTATAGTAAATAATAGCCCTCCAAGGGATTTATTTTCTCAAATCTCACAAGTTATCTGCAAGTGTCAGCCCTTGCTTTATACCCATTAAGTATCAATGTGCCAGTTTTAGGACTTTTGTGAGACTACAAAACAGAGGGGGGAAGTGCATTTTTCTGTTCTAATGGGGAAGGCATGATTACAAGGCTCTAAAATTTCAATATCTTGAGTTGGAATGCAATTTGTAGTTAGTTTCAGTTTAAACACTTGCTTGACAAAATAACTAATGAAGTGCACAGGGTCATACCAGAACATGATAGGTGCAGTATTATCTCAGAGAGTGCAACACTCTCTCAGAGCATTTGATTTACACTAGCTAATGAGCTGGTTCTGGGTGTCCAATGATGTAATGTCAACAGTTGGCACAGAGCTATTATTCCATGATTGCAGACTTCAGTCAACAGCGTGTAAGTGAGGCATGTCTTGGTAATGAATCTTTTCTCAACATTATTCCCAGCCTTGGACGCATCATGAATGATACAGTGCCAGGGTAAAGCAGCCAACTCAGACTAGTTGTTATCATAATTTCAACCAAGAAATGAAGAACAGATACTACAGCAACCTCTTTGACTTTAAGATATGAGCTCCATGACTGTCCTGTGCCACAAACATTAAGGCCTCCATCAGCTCTATCTCCAATCAGTACTGCACATTCATATAGGAACACCAGGAAAAGCCTTCTGTCAGGAAGCAGTCATGCCTTCGATTCATCTAGCTTAGAGTTTTCAATCGACTGGTGGCAGCAGCTCTCTAGGGATTTAGATAACATTCTTTCTAATCCTAAATGAAGATCTCTACTATTCCCTGGTGGTCCCCCATCCAAGGCCTGACCAGGCTTAACTCCATTTAATCAGCCATATATGCTCACAATGGTAGAAATCTCATCCAATCTTTTATCTAAGGACTTTATCAGACTAGTGTCTAAAATTGCTGTAATTCCATTATTGAGGAAAGGGGAAACAAAGTGGTATGATTATAGTAATTGTTGCACGTCACTGTAATCACGCTATACTACACCATAATCAAGTAATACTACCACCACAGAATCATTGCACAACCACCACTAGCAGTTTAAGAATGGGATTGAACTTCCATGATTTTGTATGGGTGAGATTTCAGTTGTTCCCATGAGAAGACGTGACTTTGTTTAAACACATGAAAAATGCATAAATAATGAAAGAAATTAACAAATAAAAACTTAAACAAGCATAAAAATGTACCCTCAAAAAGGTGTCAGTTCATTGAAAGAGTACCCTGTGTGTCCTGTGTTCTCATTGGGGAAGCCGGGGGGAGGATCTTCCATTCATGCTGTAATCATGCAATTACAGCAGGACGTGATTTCGCATGCTCGTCAATACTGTACCATTTGTGGTATTGTTGCACTGTAATTCTGCAATTACAGCTCCATCTGATAAAGTCCTAAGAACAGCCTTGCTAGATTAGAAACTGTTAGAGTAAGCAACCTTTGCAGGCCCATATTAATTGTTAATTTTCATGTGTGCCCATTTCCTGTTTGTCTGCTTTTCAACATTGCACTTTGTTCTTCCATCAATCTAACCTGCAATCCACCCCCCCTCTCTTCCATTAGACTATTACTTTGATTGTGAACAAGTAATTCAAAAGTAAAGCTACTTTTTATATTTTTGCTAAGAAGATTAAGCTTGTTTCTTTCTCTACTAGATCATGGGTGAGTGGGTGTGGGCATGGGAATGGTTGTTGTTCGGTTTCTGCCTTGCCCATTTGATTTCTCTGCTAGAGAGACCCTCACATTTCCCAACAGAAACATCCAGCTTAGACCATCATCCTGTTTCAAAAAGGCACTAGATCAACCTTTCCCGAACTAATACCCCCTAATGAACTGGAATACAATTCTTCAACACAACCTCAGCTAGTATAAATACCTGGGAGATTTTGGAAGGGGTAGTCCAATATATATGAATGCCACCAGCCTGGAGAAGTCTGAGCTAGACAGGTGGCTATGGCAAAGGCCCTCTTTTTGTGAAATTGAAGGCTTTCACGGCTGGCATCCATAGATTTTCCGGGTTGTGAGGCCGTGTTCAGAAAATTCTCTGAAGATGCCAGCCACAGATGCAAGCAAAACATCAGAAAGAAACTATTCCAGAACACAGAAAATCCCTCTCTTTGCATTTCCACCAAGTATGTTTTTGAGTGGGGCCAAGACAAGGAACTTCCCTAAAGATCTCAATGGTCAGACAGGATCGTATGGGGACTTGTCTATACTGGTCAGAATATGCTCCCTTCCAGCTGGAGTATTCTAGTCCTGAAGTTATCCCAGATTCCTCGTAACCATGACAAAATGGGCAGAATTCTGCACACACACAATGTTCTGTAATGGTAGGTGCCTCAAACGCTGTTGCACATCACACTCTCTGAAGTCAGGAAGGGCACCCTCAGCATGTGATCAAGGCTGGTCACATGCAGGGGGCCTTGATCATGTGGTCATGGCCTCCTTCATGGCTTCAGAGCTACACCAGTGGCAGTGACATCCTGCAATAAAGTCTGGCATGCAGGTACAGACTCCTGTGTTCTCGGACTGGACCCATCTGGGCTTTCCTGCATGACACAGGTTTTCCCAGGGCTTATTTTGAAATGTTTTAAAGGTTTTCCCCCAGTTTCCCCCTGGTTTTGCCTCAGACATTGTCAGGACTGTATGGAAGTGAATCAGGCAACAGCCCTGCATCATTAGGACTACAGGGCTCCACCACAGGAGGAAGCGAGGGTAAATGGCTTGTTTAGACAAGCCCTGGGAGAATCTAGTCTGAACCAAGGCCACCCAACTAAGGCAATCTTTGATTGTTTGTTCTCAACCCTGACATTCAGAAGCTTGTTGGTATTGTCAATGTCAATTAGTCATTCTGACTTCACATTGACATCAAAATGCTCCATTCTGTTGGGGCCTCCCCCCACTCCCAGGCAACATTGCATTTTAATGTTTAGAGGCCTGTGACCTTTGAATTTCTTTTTTCATATATTAAGTAGTTTTTCAGATAATTTGCCAAGCTCCTATTTACTATTCACAACATGTTCTTCTGTTGCTTTGGAAGAAAAAAAGAAAAATTGGATATGGTGAGGAAGTAATCATTTCAGACTGCTCTTATTAAATACAAAATGGACCTTAAGAGACCCTTGAATGTAATCTGTCTAGGAAACCAATAGCTCTCAAAATCACTCTGATTTTGGCAGTGTAGAGTACAAAATTACCAAAGGTGACCTACAAAGAACAAATTCTGCCTCCATTCCCCATCTACCTGCCACTGCCACATACAAACAGAAAAGAAACAAACAAAGAGAAACATTTTCCTGATTTTTATGAACACTGAAATGCACAGTTATCAAAGAAAGTGTTTTTTATGGTGTACAGTATAACTGAGCAAGAAAGGATTTGAGCTTTTCTGGGCTTAAGTCCACTAAAAATGACTCAGAATGTAGAAAGGCTACTTTTGGGGCTACAGCTTCCAAAATCCCCATCTGCCATGGCCAGTAATTCAAAAAAGTAAGTTTCTCAAGCTCTGCTCACAAGCTTGTATAAAACAACCATGCCTATTTATTATTAGATTTATACCCTGCCTTTCTCCCAAGATGGGACAGAAGGCAGCTTACAATATTAAAAAGTACAGATAAAATATCAGAATTTACAAAAATTAAAAAGCATTAAATTAATTACCACATAATTAAAAACACAGCATGAATTAAAAACATAAAATCAATAAAATGCAATATTAAGACATTAAAAGCAGCACACCAATTAAAATTTCCTTCTCAAATGCCTGCCTAAATAAAAACATCTTCAACTACTGATGAAAAGAGAGCAGGGAGGGGGCCATCCGGACCTCCCATGGAATGGAGTTCCACAGTCTAGGAGCAGCCATGAAGAAGGCTCTCTCCCGAATCCTCACCAACCACACCAGTGAAGGTGGTGGGACTGAGAGAAAGCCCTCCTAAACAAAGGATTAATCATATGATGAGCTAGGTTACATATATTAGAATCAGCATCACTTTAAGAGATCACAAGAGACAATTGCCCAGTGAGCACGACAAGTTTGTTAGAAGAGTGACAGCTTAGAGATGCTTCCAAGATGAGTACCCATCTTGTGGGGGCAATTAGCTAACACACATTGGAAACTGCTTAATGCAGTGCAGATGTGTAAATGGCTATTGCTTAAAACAATTTGTAAGCCGCTCTGATAGCCTTGTGGCTGAAGAGTGGGGTAGAAATAAATAAATAAATAAATAAGAGACGTTATAAAACACAGAGAAATGTGAGAAAGACTTTAAGGGATTTTGCCATACTTTTTCATCCCTTCCGTTGACAGAGAAACAATTAGGAGATGGACTATGACTTCACATTCTGGACCCCTTCCCTTTCTCTTCCCCACCCTGAAAAAATGGAAAAGGGGGGAAAACCCAGTTAGATTCTAAACCAAATAAAGATGGGCAAAATGCTTCTTTTAATTTTAAAAAATAGTTAAAACCCCAACATTTCCAAATGGTTGAGACACCCTGATGAGAAGAATCCTGGATTGATGAGAATCTTTGCCCTTCAGGACTTATTCTATACAAAATTTGCATGTGGTTATTTTGTACAGCAAAAAAACAAAAACAAAAACCTGCATTAAAAAAATATTATATTTTATTATTTATCTATAAAATATTTAAAATATTATTCTGCCTGTGCAGAAAATGCTGTTTTCTGTGCAAAACAATGATGTGTAAAGTTTGCATAGACTAAAGTCTAAAACAAAATAGTCTTCAAAGACAAGAAATTCTTCAAAAACTGTGCTGTTTTTGAAGACTTTCTTAGAGCAAGAAGAAAATTGCTAAGGTTACTTGTTGCTTCCTTCAAGAAGAAAATTAGAAAATAATTACATATAACAAACACATTGAAAAATAGTAGCACTACCTTGCTTTTAAGATTAGAGTTCTCCCAAGCTGTGTTCCATAAGCTACTTAAAGCAAGTAATGGGAACAAGACCCACCAACAGATCTCTTGAGTGTTTGCAATAGATCAAATTTGTCTGGCTCCCAATCATTTAAAACAGAGCAGATTTGGAAATTATGCAGCACTCCAGATATTATTAAACTACAACTTCCAGTGTTCACCACTGGCTATATTGGCCGAGGCTAAGGAATCTGCAGTCCAACAGCATGTGGAGGATGACACAGTTCCCACCCCATTATTAGAGCAAGACCAATATATCTTCTTCCACAATCTAAATTTGGCTGCTGAAAATGAAGAAAGCTTGGATAATGAGAAATGGACGTGCTGTGAAAAGAATTGTGTCAGGTCTGGTACTGGGGGAAGGGGGAGAATCTTAGGCTCAAGTTGCACAGTAAGGCTTCCATTCATTCTAAGGACTTTATCAGATGCATCAAATATGGTGTCCATGCCACATAACCACGAAAGGGCACGCATATCAGATGACATCGGCCTTTTGCAGTTATGTCTACCCAAAACCCATACTTTTAAAATGATGGCTTAAGCCATCAATTGATCCCTCCTACCATTTTTGTTTTGTTTTTTTGCTGGCGTAGCCAGTGTGTGAAACCTCGAGTCTTTTTTTCCCCGTACTTACCCCACAGGTGGTATTATACTCCATCAAGGCTTAACAGAATTAATAACTCTATTAGTAATATCTGTTGGAAATGTCAGAAGAATATTGGTTCTTTACTACATATGTGGTGGAGCTGTAAGGTGGTGAAGAAATTTTGTGGAAAGATTCATAAAATTCTGGAAGAAATGTTACAAACTCACTTTGAACTAAGGCCTGAGTTATTTTTGCTAAATATGACTGATGGAATAGAAACGGAAGTGGAGATAAAAAAAATTGGAGAATTATATTGTATTTAATCTCAGCAGCAAGAATAACAATAGCACAAAAGTGGAAATCACCTAATGCCCCTACGTTAAACGAATGGTTTATAAAATCACAAGAATTAATGGAATTAGACATATTAACAGCAAGAATCCATAATTAACTGAAGAAAAAAATCATTGGAAAAATGGGAACCAATACTAAAATATTGGGAAACAAGAGGAATATGTTACAATGAGGAAAATTTGTTATTAATGGGATAAAGAGGGCATTGATAAAGGAAATGATATACATAACAATAGAACAGGGAAACTGCAGGGTTCAGTTGAATAGGAAAGAGGAAATCAGAAGTTGGTTTATCATTGGTTTACACAAAATGTTTGCTCCAAAAGCATCAAACTTATGGGAAGTCTCAGGAACTTGATTCATTTTATAGTATGTACTAAACAATTCTAAAATATTATTAATGTTATAAAATTTATTTCACAAGATGCATGTTTGATTTATGTAATCCATGACTAAAGATTAAATATATATATATAAATGACATTATTCTATTCCTGAGCATATTCCAGTGAAGCAGTTTGGGGTTTGGAGAGACCACTCTTCGAAGCCTGAATACCCCCTCCCTCAAAATTAGAGGTAGACAACCACTTACTTCAGTTGATTTTATTGTTGTGCTTCCCCTCCCCCCACCATTTCAGGGTCTGACATTGCCTGCCATGGGTTTTGGTGACAGAAATGTGGGCCCAGATCTGCAAAGTTGACTATGCTTGCCTTAGAGCCTTACAAATCGACAGTCTGTGACTGCTCTGATTGGATCTGGTTGGAAAGCAAGGAAAGTTCTTTTTTCTTTTCTTTTCTTTTTTAAAAAAACAACACCAACATAACAACATCCATACATGTTTGTTTAACTGTTCAAATAAACTAGGGATTTATAGGTATGGGTGTAACAGATTCAGAATATGAATTTCCACGTTTTCATGATTTCTAGATGTCTTCTTTGAGAGCTGCCTTCCCCAAAATCTCCATACAGCCCATAGATGCAAAATGAGATTGCTTCACTTTGCCTATGCAAGGTTTATATTCATCAGACTAGGTGCTCAGATCTAGTTGGCACATGCTTTTAACCCTTGCTCTTAGTGAAACTCTTTGATATCTGGAATTGGCTACAACTTTTGAAAATGGAGATGCAGTTTACAAAAAGATACCTTAGCTCCTGCACAATCAATTGAGTACTTTTTCAGTTTCCAAGTTCAAAAGTCAGATACACCCCAAGGGAATTCTGCATGCAAATCTGAACATTAAATTCAGATTTAATCTGAACATCACATCTGATACTGCCAAGGGAGGGGGGGGGCTTGTTTTTCCTTTTAAACCCACACTGTTCATACTGGAATCTGGTTCACTTTGTAACCAAGGACAACTGGATAAAAATGGAAGTACATATACCAAAGGCACCTCTGATCAGGCAGCAGCCATTATGGAGTTTTTATATTGTAAGCCGCCCCGATTGCGTTGCAGAGGGGCGGGATAGAAATACATTTTTATTATTATTATTATTATTATTATTATTACCCATCTGCTGGGCAACTGTCACAAAAACTGGCTTCCACTGTATCCACAAGGCAATTCCCAAACAGTTCTGTGAGAATACCTAAAAGGATACCAGATAGAACAGAGACTTTTACTCTGGCTGCCCCAGAGGGCTTATAGAGGGGTGGATTTCTGTAGAACATTGGTACAGGATTGTTTTAACTTGATGTTGTTTTAATCTTGCTGTACGCCGCCCCGGTTGCCGAGCAGAGGGGTGGGTTAAAAATAAAAAAATATTATTATTATTATTATTATTATTATTATGTAATTCTTCACGATTTTCTCTTCAAAGAAGGCAATGAGCAATTGTAGCCATTGTCTTCAAGTCAAGAGAAAATCTTTTAAAACTGCACAGGTTTCAAAGATTATTTACAGTTCAGAACTTATATTATGAAAATTTGCATGTAGTATTTTGCATAGAAAGCTGCTTTTTCTGTGCAGTCAAAAACATAAATTATTACACAGAAAATGGTGTTTCAGGTGAAGAAAATGTTGTGCTTAGGGGCATATTCTGTGCAGAATTCACACATAGTTGTTTGCACATAAATCCACATTTTCTGTGCAGAAAATAATATTATTAACACAAATATTTTGTGCATGGAAAATGTGGCTTCTTGCAGAACAAAATACTGCTTTTCATGCAAAACAAAATTTTGCATAGTGTAAGTCCCAAATTGTTATGATTCTCATCAGTCCAAGATTCATCTTGTTACAGATTTTTCACACTCAAGAAACATATTTTTGACCATTTTTTGAATATTCTTTTGAATACAGGTCGACTCCTGTATCCACGGATTCAGTATCCATGGTTTCTCATATCCACATCAAAAAAAATGTTCTCTCTAGGTACTTCTAGGTCCTCCAATGTGATACTATGATCAAATACCAGAGTTCATATCATTGAAAATAATAGGGTTCCCTGTTATCCATGGTTTCAGGCATCCACAGGGGATCTTGGAATGTATCCTCCATGGATACAGGGGTCAACCTATATTGTCTCCATCCCTGTTCAGAATACAGTCAAGCTTTATGGGTGGCATCAATTCCCACCCTGAATTATTGGCTGGAAACCTCTGTCACAGTGTACATTGCAGAACTTAACATACGCTTAGGCACATAGCAGAGGCACTAAGAAACCATGTTAAGGAATTGTGAAGATGTGTAATGGGTCACTGGCAAGCATGTCCCTAAGTTCATCACCACTCCCTAATGCATCGATCCCATTGTGCATTGCTCCTCATGCACATTAGTCACTTTTCTAGATCCCCTACTTAGTAATGTAACAGTAGCCCTTTACTGGATATGGACATTACAGAACTGCCCAGTTCTAGTTCCTGTAGATGTAAGCCCACTTATGAAGGCATAAATCTCCAACAGGATTCTGGCCATTAAAACCATCACCTAAAATTTCAGTGGGATTCCTTTGAGTCTCTTATTTGTCCAAGAGCTTTCCTTCTTAATTCCAGTTCCAGTATCTCCATTTAAAAAAAAAATCAGTCAATAATAATAATAACCCCGCCCCTCTGTTAAAAACAATCGGGGCAGCTTACAACAATTAAAATACAACAATGCTGACTAAAATGCCTAAGCTCCACCCACCCCACCCTCCCCCATAAAAAGATAAAAGGGTGATGGTCAACCCTTAAAAGGGTGGTGGTCAACTTGTTTATTGTACTTTTGCTCATACCATTTGCTGTAAGTGCTAACTCAGTAAATTATTGGGGCAATCCTCTATATTTCTACTGGAAAGTAAGATCCATGACTTTAGTGAGGCTTTGTCCCTATTAAATGGTAGAGGACTGTAGTCTTACTCATGTTGCATGTTCAAAACATGAAAAGGAATGGTTTAGTGAGGGAAATAAGAATAAATATGATAGAGGTGGGGAGAAAAAAAGAAAGGCAAGTACTGAAAACAAGCAATTTCACAGCATTGAAAAATAGTCAAATTGTTGCTATTTTTGCATTTAAAAGAAAAGGAAAATATATATGAAGTTTTCACTGCTGACAGCTTTAGAAGTTCAAACGGGTTATGAATAGTGGTTTATGAAAGGGTGTGATATTTTGTGGTTTATGAAAAGAAGCCAAATCACCAGCACAAAGAAATGTTCCATGTCTCCTAACAACATTCATCTTGAATTCAATGTGAACTCAGTAGTGAAAATGGGTAAACAGCAGTCACAGGACAGATTCACCAGACAACACAGCTATTGTGCATGAATACACAAAACATACATATGAATCGGAGAAAGTCCGACAAGTTGACAGAATTTCTATTCTCTACTCTTTGTACATTAACAATTTGGAAATCCTTATATGTTCCAACATCACTTAGAAGGCTTGCATATTTACCAGGGAAATTAGCAAAATCCACAAATTTCATTTTCCATTTTTGTACATTACATGATGTCTAGCAATGGCAATTGTATCATAAAGAAAGGGGGAGGAAGCTTGTATTGGTAACTAAGGGCCATGCTTTATTATTTATTAATAAGTAATATTTATTTATTAATTAACACACCATAATCAGTATGGTAGGAGCCAGAGTGGACTAGTGGTTTGAGTGTTGGACTATGATTCTGGAGGTCAGGGTCCGAATCCCTGCTCAGCTATGGAAATCCACTTGGTGACCTTGGGCAAATCACACATTCTCAGCCTCAGAGAACCCAATTGTAGGCTCACCTCAGGGTCACCATAAGTAAGAAACAACTTGAAGACATACAACAGCAGCAGTAGCAGCAGCAGCAGCATGGTATATGGCCAAGGCTGGGGCTGCTCTCTTGACCTTCTACATCTAGTAGGAAAAATGGCAAAAAATGAAGAGAAAATAAAGAGTGACAGACATACACAAAGATCAATGTTTTCTAATCACCAATTATGAGTTTGGAATACAGATAGACCCCTGCATCTGCAGGACCCATATGTGCAGATTCACCTGCCTGCATCAGATAAAATATGGTCTCTCTAGTCATCTTCTAGGTCATTTAGCATGACTGAATGATATGCTTAGGGTGGAGGTCATTCATATTAATAGGGTTTGCTATTTTTTGCAGTTTCCTGTATCCATGATAAATCTGGGTACATATCCCCCTGCTGGATATATATAGTGTTTAGAGATCACAGAGATTCTTTATTCTTTTGAGGAAGACACTAAAATACATACATGATGTCTATCAATGGCAGTTGTATCATAAATGGGGCTGAAATGTGGATTGATTAAATATGTTTTCTGCAACATGAGACGTGGTCATGTTTTGTTTTTTCCCCTCCCAGGCCATCCTACTTTAGTGACCTTCCCTTTCCAGGTTGGAGCCAGTGTTTTATGTGTCTTCAATCCATTAGGCCACAACTATACACTCCCTCTTCCAAACCCCACAGTTTTAGGTGTGTGATCTGGTTAAGTCCCCTAAACCCAAAGCAGCCCCAGTTGAGAATATTCCCAATTTCCATAAAGATGCCTCAGGAAACTGACCATGTGGCCAACCCAGAAAATACTATCCAACCTTGGGGAGGGGTTACCCTGTTTGTTCCCTGCTATATCAGGGGCAGGTAACTGTGGGAGGCTAAGGGGCCACACCCACTACAAAAATGGCCAGGTTTTCATGCCCGCTTCTCCATTTTAGGCCACAGAGAATCCTTTTTTTAAAAAAAAAAACACACACACACAAGAAGTGATCAAAAGTAACTTCCAGTTTATTTCCCATTTTTTTAAAAAATAGCCCTTGACTTAAAATGGACGAAGGCACAAAAACATGGCAAAAATGCCCCCATAACCCCTAGAGAACATTTGGGTGCAGTTGGTGGTGCTGGGGACAGAATACAGCCTGCTTACCTTGCTTTGCTCATTCTATACTGTTAGGTACAGTACAGAGAAGCCAAAAACCTAGGCATTGAGAATGAATCCTAGTCACACCAGCTAGGCATTGTTACTCAGCTTTGAATTGACTAGTCTGACCTTCATAAATATAATCTTGATGCAGAAGGGTGAGCTCCATAAGACTGAGCATAGGGGAGGTAGCTGATGAAGGTAGCTGATCTTACCTGCTGCAAATGTATGGATGAAATATGAATCTTATTAAAGAGATGTCTTCCTTTCTGGAATGGCTGCAACAACATTATTTGATCCCACCCACTCACAGGCAAGTAACCAAGAATGTAACCAAGAATGGACTGACAAATTGTCAATTCAACAGCCCACAATCAAGCTGTCACCTCATTTGAAAAAATTCCGAGAGTTACTTCACATGCCTGACACCAAAACAAACAAACCCTGGCACCATTTCCCTGTAAAGTAAACTGACATGTGAAGGTCTTCTGAAGCTCCCATTTTACATTCAATATCCTCCCTCCAGAATGACACACCATTAAAATGGAGTAGAAACTCACTTCAAACCTCTTTGTTGGCCTCAGCAATAACCCTAAATCTATGATAGAATTTGTGCAGTCCTGCACAATCCTTAAAGCTAGTTTTGTAGTTAGCTTTACTAATTCAGAATTTTGGTGGTATTCAAAGACACAGCTATATTAGTCTGCATCAACATAAAAAGCCAGCATAAAAAGAAGTCCTGTAGCACATTTGAGACTGAGACTAATCTGAGAATGATGACAAGGACCTTATTATTCTCAGGTTAGTCTAAGGAGGTTGTCAGACAAGTGTCTAAAAACATGATTATGACATTATATTTCACAGCATTCATGTTCTGGCACAATGACACACATTTTTGCATGCTGCCATGATAATGATACAGAATTTCCCCAAGAATCCAGCAATATGAGTGCTTGTGCCACTTACTTCCACCCTTCTCCATGAACAAGATTTTGGCGTGTCTCGCAAGGAGACACAAGCGTGCTAAAAAGCACCAAAACACCAAAATTTAAAAAGAAAACATTCAGAAAAGCACATATACACATTTAGAAACTTGCAAGCAAGACAGGAAGGTTCATTAAGAAAAAGCATATGGTACCTAGTTTTCCCATTTGCAAGTGGAAGCATTCTGGCGTGACCGCCCACTGACACTGGAATCAGGCCAGCAGAACAGGGCGCCTTCTCTCACACATGAAAATCCAGAACACAAACGCTATAAGAGATCAATTTTTGACTTCTCCCTGACAATAATAAAAAAAAAAAACTCCCTCATAATGGCAGCAGAACACTTGCATAACACTGGGGCACGACGTCATCTGATGAGGCCTTTTGCGATCTCATGGCATCGTTATAATGCCATTTTTGATGCATCTGATAATCTCCTAAGCCTCGAGGGTGCCACAGGACCATACCTCTGCATATGGGATTGTACTATTAGGCTTCTCATTAAACAGCTAAATAAACCTGACTAGCACACCAATCTGATTCATGTTTAGTCAGACACAGGGATGGCTGAATCATATTTTCAGTCCATGTCAGTTTTCCTTGCATTCAGGTTGCATCCAAACTGTCCAAAAGCCTTGGGATTTGGTAGAAGTTGTACTGCTACTTATGGGGACTTTAAAGAAATATTCATACAATCTATCTCCTGTCTCAGTTGATTTTTCATGAATTTCTAGAACTAGCTACAACTTTTTTAAGCCCAGGAGAGGGGGGGTGTTTATTTCTCTATTCTGGAAGATATTCCCACATGTGTATCCATTATCTCAATTCCTTTTGTACTTCTGGGCAGTCCCATGGATGATATGTTGAATGGGAGTGTAACCTTTGCCACAGAGATTTTCCTTTGATCTTCCTTCCCTCATTGCATTTCCAATTACCAATTTAAACACTTCCTCTGGACTGCTCTGTGCTGCATTCCCAGTATGATCTTTTCTTTCCTTTTTTTATAACTTTCTACAAATATAGTGATAAAGAGGCATATTGCTTTACCTCATGGACACTTTTGCACAAAGACTATTTTTTTAAAAAAAATAAAAATAATTACTTGTGCCAGGCTAGAAAATGTGATACTAGGAGAAGAGCATGGGAGGAGGTGTTGAGTTCATGGAGGGGATGATGGAGAGGGATGGAAACCACACCCACACCACAGTTTAACACATCTCAAACAGGTGGCAGGGGTGGGATGAAAGAAACCCTAGTATATTTACAGCATGTCTAGATTTGGGAACAGCAACAATGTCATGAGGTATTAAAAGGTGTGAAATCCAGAAACAGAATAGCTCAGCATTTACAAGAACTATTTGTCCACCTGGGTGAGCCCTCAGTTTTATGTTTGTTCTGCCCAATTTCTCTATCAGTCTGTGATACATATTTTTATTTTTTTAAAAACAAGATCAAAAAAATTTACACTTATTTTCATCCATAATCTTAGCCTCACGTGTGCCTATTTTATGCAACAGCCCCTTATCTTTTGTAGTTCTATATTCAATTCTTGAGTAGAAAATTGTGCTGCAAAATTTAGGGGCGGGCACAGACAGATGGATAACTGTGTTCCAATGCATGTTTTAGTCTGGGAAAGGACAGGTTGCTTACCTGTAACTGTAGTTCTTCGAGTGGTCATCTGTGAATTCACACATAAAGGGTTAATCCTGCGCCTGCGCAGTAGCATTCGGAAGTCGTTAGAGTCAATTAGCCATTAGATTGAGTTTTGGCGGTAATCCCGCCCACCATCCCCTCCAGGCTATATAGGCCCTCCTCGAGCCCGCCATTTTAGTTCCGAATAGCCGCAGTTGCAGCCCCCCCCCCTTTTTTTTTTTGAGGAGGTAGCCAGGACACCCGAGGGGAGGATGGGTGGGATTGGGTGAATTCACAGATGACCACTCGAAGAACTACAGTTACAGGTAAGCAACCTGTCCTTCTTCTTCGTGGTCTCTGTGAATCCACACATAAAGGGTAGATTAGCAAGCTAATATTCAGGAGGAGGGTGTGTCCTGTCTAAAACCCAAGGCAGAAGCAAAAAAGAAGAGACACCACACGCCAGTCAAGATAAGGCCAAAGGGGACCCTTTAGGGTCATTTATTTACTTATCAGAGGTAGCTGCGCTGTGATGTCCAATGTCTATGGACTCCGTCAAGTCCGTTGTGCGATGCAGGACATGAGGACCGCTCGACCCAAGGCCGCGTCCTCTCTCGAGGTAGAATCTATCTTGTAAACTTTGACGAAAGTCAGGGGTGTCGCCCATGTGGCTGCCCTGCAGATGTCCTGGATCGGGATCCCTTGTAGGAATGCCGTAGAGGTGGAGGTAGCTCTGGTTGAGTGGCTACGGATGCCTTCCGGCAGCCGTCTATTCACCATTTGGTATGCTAGCTTGATCGTCGTTGCTACCCACTTAGAGAATAGTTGTGAAGATACCGCCTTGCCCTTCCTTGGGCCTGCATAGCAGATGAAGAGTCTGTTGCACTTCCGCATCTGCACGGTTCTGTTGATGTAGACAGTTAACGCCCTTCTGACGTCCAGGTATTGGAGCGACTGTTGGTCGTCATCCGACGTTTGGTCAGGGAAGGCAGGGAGTATTATGTCCTGGTTGAGGTGAAAGCAGGATACTACTTTAGGTAGGAAGGCAATGTCCGGCTGCAAGACCACCTTGTCAGAGTGAAACCGTGTGTAGGGGGGGTCTACCCTTAACGCGCACAGTTTGCTGGCTCATCTCGCCGATGTGATCGCCACCAGGAAAGCCGTCTTCATGGAGAGGAGGCGGAGATCGCATGTAGTTATTGGTTCAAAGGGGGCCTTAGATAAGGCCGCTAATACTATCTCCAGACTCCAAGCAGGGGTAGGCCCCAGTGTTGGGGGGTGTAGGTTAGTGTAGCCCTTGATGAAGGCTTTTACCTTAGGGTCTCTAAAGCAGGATGGTTTACCTAGGCATTGGAAATGCCAAGATACCGCTGCTACATAGCTCCTGATTGAAGAGACTGTGAAGTTCTTGTCTGAGAAGGAGGCTAGAAAGTCCATCAAGTTAGAGGAGTCCGCTAAGTGTAGTGGAATCCTTTTCTCCTCTAGGAAGGAGCAAAACCTTTTCCACTTGTAGTCGTAGGCCCTCACCGTTGAAGGCCGATGCGCCGCTCTGATGATGTCCCTTGCTGCTTCTGAAAGAGGGTTCACGGCGTTATCAGCCATGCTGTTGGGTTGATCAGGTCGAGGTCCAGGTGGAGAATCTGGCCCGGGTGGAGAATCTGGCCGTCTGCCATTGACAGAAGGTTCGGCTTCCGTGGGAGGCGGTGGTACCGTCCTTGTGCCATCCTGAGGAGGGGGGCAAACCAGTGTTGCCGGGGCCACCATGGGGTTATTAGGATGCACCTGGCCCTGTCCTGGTGTAGTTTCGAAATCACTCTGGGGATGAGAGGAAAGGGGGGGAAGGCGTAAAGCAGGGGGCCCTTCCACTGCCATAAGAACGCGTCCCCCAGGCTGTCCCGTGACCGACGGCCCCTCGAGCAGAACAACGGGAGCACTGCATTGTTCTTGGAGGCAAAGAGGTCGACTGTCGGGGTGCCCCATTGCGAGAAGAGGGAGGCGAGCGTCTGTCTGTCCATAGCCCATTCGTGGTTGCTGGTGGTTGATCTGCTGAGCGCATCCGTCAGGTCGTTGATCCTGCCCGGGACATGTATGGCTAGGAGTGTGATGTCTCGTCTCACGCACCAGTCCCAGAGTTCCAGGGTGAGTCGCAGGAGCGTCGGTGAGTGCGTTCCTCCTTGTTTGTTTATGTAGAAGACCGTTGTGGTATTGTCTGATGCCACTTGGACCACTCGTCCGGTCAGGGAGGGTTCGAATGCCCTCACGGCTTTGAACACTGCTAGGAGTTCCAGGGCGTTTATGTGCAGTGTCCTCTCTTCCCGTGACCAACGTCCCCGGACAGACAGTCCTTCGGCGTGAGCCCCCCAATCCGATAGGGACGCATCCGTCGTGATGGTTCTTGTGGGGTTTAGCTGTTTGAAAGGCAGGCCCCGTTGGACCATCCGTGGGTTCGTCCACCAGAGGAGGGATTTTCTGAGTGGTCGGGGGACGGTCAGTCGTTTGTGTGGCCCGTGAACATACGGGTTGAACCTTGCGATGAACCAACTCTGGAGGGGTCTCATGTGTAGTCGTGCAAAGGGTGTGACTGCTGTAGTAGAGGCCATGTAGCCCAAAGTCTGCTGCACCTCTCTCACTGTGGACCTCTGTCGGTTTGCACACTTTAGTACTGCTGCTGGAAGTGTGTGGAACCGGTCGTCCGGTAGGAACGCTCTCCCTACTCTGGAGTCTAGGGAGGCCCCTATAAACCTGACGCGCCGCGAGGGGCGAAGATGCGATTTCTCGTAGTTTATCATTAGACCCAGTCACTCGAGCCAGTTGATGGTCATCTTGATGTCTCTGTCCAGTTTTTCGGCTGAATGGGCCGTAAAAAGCCAGTCGTCTAAGTATGGGAACACCACTACGCCTCTCTGTCTGAGCCAAGCCACTACCACTGCCATGCACTTCGTGAATACTCTTGGAGCTGTACAAAGGCCGAACGGTAAGACCTTGAACTGGAAGGCCGCGCCGCCAACTGCGAAGGCGAGGAATCTCCTGTGTGGGGGCGCGATTGGGATATGAAAGTAAGCGTCCTTCAGATCCAAGGTGGCAAACCAGTCTCCTGACCTCAGGAAAGGTAGTATAGATGGGAGCGTAACCATACGGAATTTCTGTGGGCGGATGAATGAGTTCAAATCTCGCAGGTCTAGGATGGGGCAGCCGCCTCCGTCCTTCTTTTCTATGATGAAGTATCTGGAGAGGAAGAGGCCTCCCGTATGTGAGCGGGGAACTCGTTCGATGGCGCCTTTTCGTAGGAGAGTGTTGACCTCTTCCACGATGAGTGGAGACAGTGGGGTTCCTCTGTGTGGGTTCGGGGGCGGAAGCTCTTCGAAGTCTATGTAGTATCCTCTCCTTATAATGTTCAGGACCCAACGGTCTGAGGTAATGAGTTGCCATGAATGGAGTGCCTCTGAGAGGCGGTCTGCGGGAGAGGGTGTAGTATGGGGTGGGGAGGCAGCGTTGGTGTCTGGTGGTGGTAGTGGCTCTTCGAAGTCAAGCGCATTGTTTGGAAGACTCCTGTTTCCGTTTGGGGAATTGCGGCTTGGGCTTGAATGATTGGAATCTCCTGTGGGGCTGGTATGAGGAGGACTGTCGTGGCCTGGAGGGTGGTGGGCTGTATCTTTTGCGGTATGTTGATCCCGTCCTGCGAAAGGGCAGGCGAGGTCTTGTCGGGTGGTGGCTGCTGGGCAGGCTGAATTTCTTGGCTGTCGACCTCATCTCCTCCGCATGCTCTAGCTTCGAGTCTGTGTCTGCATGGAATAGACCCAGCTCGTCGAAGGGAAGGTCCTCAATGATAGAGCGAGCGGTATGTGACAGCCCAGACGATCGCAACCATGCATGGCGGCGGACCGCAATTGAGTTGGCTACTATCTTGCCTGTGCATTCTGCAATGTGTTTTGCCACTTGCCGCTGGTACCCTGCTAGTGCCAAACCTTCCTCCCTGAAGGAGTTGACAATTCGTTGATCCTGCTCAGACAACTTCGAGATGTGGACCGACAAGGCGTCCCATAGGAACTTCTGGTAAGCTCCCATGCAGGCTGCGTACGAAGTCATCTTAGTGAGGAGGCAGGCGGAGGAGTAGAATTTACGGCCTATGGCGTCCAGCTTCTTGCCCTCCTTGTCTGACGGGGTGGAGTGTAGTCTCTGAGATGTCTTCATCTGAGCTGACTCAACTACCACCGAGTTGGGTTTTGGGTGGATTGAAAGCCATGGTGCAGAGTCTGTACAGACTCGGTATAGATGGTCCAGTCGTTTGGATGTGGGTGGTGTGGAAGATGGTGTAGCCCAGGACGACTTCAATACCTGGAGTAGGTATGGTGAGATGGATAAGGAGGGAAGGGACGGTGCCCTCTGTTGCAGGTCTTCAAATATGGGATCGTCCACCTCCTTTTCTGGTTGTGTGGTTTTGATCCCCAAGGTGCCTGCTAGTCGGTGCATAAAGTCGGCGAAAGCCTTCATATCGTCCGAAGGCGACGGCGGGTCCGGTCGCGCTCCGCCCGGTACTGGGGACGGTCTCGGTGATGGCGAAGAGGATCTCGAGTCCGAGTCTGAAGAGTGGGCCGAGGGGGTTCTTGAGACCGGCCTTCTCGGTGGTGTCGGGCGCCTGGGGGGCACTGTCGCTCCGGATGGTGAGCCTCTAGGTGGAGGGTTGTGTGGGAGTGGTCTCTCCCGGGAAGGCGACCTTGACGGCGATCTCGATGGGGCCGGTCCCTTATTCTTGCCCAAGCCACCCGGGGCTGTACCGGTGCCCGACTTGGGTGTAGATTCCGTTGGTGGTCTAGTGATGGGTTGGCGCTCTTTTTCTGGGGTGCGTGTTAGGGACCGTTGGCGGTCTCTGTGTCTTCGAGCCCTGTAGCATGGCGAGGGGTCAAAGACGTCCTCGTAGTAGGGGTCCCAGTAGTGCCCGAACAGGTGGTACCGGTGGTACCTGTGAGGGCGTTCGTAATACCTACGGCCGTACCGCTCCCACAGCCAGTCTTCCTCCGATGTCCCCACTTCGGAGATGTACGAGACCGATGACGCAGATCAGGATCATGGACGTCTCGGTGAACGGGACTGGTGCCGGCGTCTCGGGGAGCAGGACTTACGGCTCCAGCGTGGTGAGTGGTTCGTCGCGGGGTACGGGACCGACGCGGTGACCCCTTCGGGGAGCGGGACCGACGGGGTGTATGTGATCCCTGTGGAGATCTTTCCGTAGAGTAGTGGCGATCCCGGGAGCGGGACCGACGCGGAGACCTTCGCGGGGTGGCTGGTTTGGTGAGCTGCGGTGAGCGGGACCGTGAGCGGGAGGCCGACCTCGACGGGATCGTCTGGAGTGAGCGGGACTGATGCGATACCGAGGTGATCGATCTCGAGCGGGATCGGTGCCGTCCCTCTCTTTCTATCGAGCTCGTCGATACCTCGACGATCTTCAGCTCCGGTTCTTGGAGTTCACCTTCCGACAGCTCTCGTTCTCTGTTATCCCCTACTGACATCGGGGATGTATCCCTCGGCGGTGACCGAAGCTTGGAGAGGCTAACTCTGATGGGAGAGACTACCGGGGACTTGTGACCCGGAGAGTGGTCCGGTATCGGTGTCCGGCCTTTTTGAGTCCCACTCGAGAGGGAGTCGTCGGACCGCCTCTTTTTCTTCTTCGGCGGTTCCTCCTGTGGGACGGCCTTTGGGGAGGTAAGTCTCACTGTCTTAGGCCTCTCTTTCTGTAGTGTAGCGGTACCGTGATCTCTCGGGACGGTACCGTCCGCAGTCTCGGAGTCAGACTTCCTCGATCTCGAGAAAGAACTCTTGGCCACCTCTTTCCCCCGGTCCCGGGATTTCGGTTTGGAGGGGTCCTTAGCGGGTTGCTTATGCTGTTGCACTGAGCTGGACGTCGAGGGCCTTGGGGCCGTAGTCATGGCCGAGCCCGAGAGCACATGCTCATAAAGTTGGGCCTTCAGCCTCTTCTCCCTGTTCCACCTCGCCTGAGGGGTGAAGGCGCTGCAGTGGCGGCAGGACCGGACATCGTGTCTTTCTCCCAGACACATCAGGCAGTTGGAATGCCCGTCCGACTCGGGCATCTTAGCCCCGCAAGTCAAGCATGCTTTGAAAAAGCCCGTCGACGCCATTCTGCACAATGTGGTCACTCACGGTTTCGAGGTCCGACGGTAAATTCGGGGTCGTACTGAGGAAGATCCGTCTGACGAGTTGAAGAGAATCCTATTCGGTGAGAAAAAACAGGGAAAGGAAGACCAAGGGGTGGGGGGTAGAATCCAAGTCCGAAGGCTAAGACTCCAACAACGTTCCTCGTGCTGCTAACACGGCGGAAAAAAAGGAACTAAAATGGCGGGCTCGAGGAGGGCCTATATAGCCTGGAGGGGATGGTGGGCGGGATTACCGCCAAAACTCAATCTAATGGCTAATTGACTCTAATGACTTCCGAATGCTACTGCGCAGGCGCAGGATTAACCCTTTATGTGTGGATTCACAGAGACCACGAAGAAGAATGTAAATTATGTTCTGCTTACAAATGAAATTCTCCCTCATTTCTGCTCAGAAGTAAACTTCACCGAGATCAACAAGACTTACACACAAGTAAATGTACATACTTTTAGGTCTGATCATTTCTTTTAGATTAACATGGAGTTGTCTCTGAAACTTAGAATTACCATTCATTATCCATTTCTGACATGCAGTTGAGAGCTTCCAGTGAACAGGTGGCCTAGACAAAAGGCTGTTTCATTTACAGTATGTGGTCTAAAGGTTCCCCAAAGAATACATGAACAAAATGTGTCAGGATTCTTTTGTGACATGTTGATTTATGCTCTGTTTATGAATTGTTGTAGTTTCAACACCCCACACAGCAGGCAAGCTCCAGTAACATGCATATTTCCCCCCTCAGGTTGAATTCTTTGGAGGTGGGCAGATCAAATATATCTAAGCTAAATCAGAGCATCTGTGAACCTCACCTGTTTGGACGCCTGACAATTTTCCCCCAAAAGACTTGTTTTGCTCTCTCTATTCCCACCCACACATACACACACAAATAGGAACAAAGCTTGGGCAGAATATCAGAAAGTAATCAGAAATGCTACCATCATGACTGTTGTCTTGTAAAATGTACAGGACTATTGATTCTACAAGGGTTGTATTGAAAGTAATGCCTGTCAGGTCATAACTCATTTATTACCAACATGAGACATATGCAACTACATACATGTGTAAAGTAACTCTTTGTCTACAAAATGGGACTTTTCAAAATAGTCACCATCAGTGGTAATGCATTTGCACCAACTTTGAACTCACTCATCAAATCCACTTAGGAAAAACTCTTTCAGGCACTCCCTGGTCCATTGTCTGATAGCATCTTCCACTTCACCTACATCATTGATGCCCTGTCCCCAAAATCATCTGACTGAACAAATGAAAGTCTGAGAGCACTAGATCGGGGCTGTAAGGTAAATGTGGCACCACCATCCCATTTGTGGAAGAACCTGTGATGTTGCCAAAGAAGTGTGGTGTCATGCAGTATCATGATGTAACTGAACTGTATTAAACTGTTTCTGTGGTCTAGGGAGCAGTACATCCTTCATTGGTCAAGAACTCAATGACTGTTCTTTGTTTCTGCTTCATATCCATGGTTATGCAACACACAGAAATGCAGAAATTATATCAGACATGCACTAAGAATTACTCTATCTGGTGATGTAATAGCATCACATTTGGATTAAGACACTTCTGAGGAGGGCACAACCAAAAGAAGAATGAATGAATTAAAGCTCCATCCTGGAGTTCCAAGGGCAGGGGTGTCCATATGGTAGATCAGATCTTCCCAGAGATCTTCCAAAGGATTAGAAGGCAGGCCCATATTCAGAAGGGAAGATCTTATTTTCATCACTGACTCCATGGAAACCTTCCAGTTTGGATTTTCCAACATCAGTAGAGGCATCCCCAGGATCCTATGCTCAATATCTATAAACAGTTTCAATCTGAGGTTAAATGAAGAGAAAAACAATGCATTTCAGATTATAAAATGAGAAAGTTTGCACTGAAACAGCATATTTACATTGTTGACTTTTTGGTTTCCTTGTTCCTTGAGGAACTGCATAACCTGATCCTTTCAGCAAGGCCAGATGTTCTGAAATTCAATTTACATCTGTTCACCATTCTCTGTTAATACTGAAGAGCAAATGTGCTGAGGAGCAAATGTGCTGATCACAGCTTTCTTGGACTCACTCCAAACATCTATATTTACTGACCTACTTTGAAGAGGGTGGGGGCAATGAAAGTTACATTCTTACAGCAAGAGAAGAGGGAAACTGACTTAGTATCTGATGAGTTACTAAGACCTAAATCCAATAGGAGTCTAGCATGTTTTTTGGCCCCTTCCCTTTCTCTCTCCTTTCTCTCTTCTCCAATTATTTTCTACCCACCACACTCCTTCCCCCACCTCTTTTCACCAAGGCCTCTAGAGACAAACCCCTCAAAAACAAACTAGGCAGGGACTGCAACTATAACACAACAACTGAGTCACCACTTTGAACATGACATTTGAAGTGGTGAGTCAGCCATACATGGCTTGCATTTCTGAAATCCCCTCTTTTCTTTTGAACTTCTCAATTGGCTCCAATACTTCTGCTTTTCCTGTTCACTTTATTCCAGGAAAAAGCAAATTTCCTTATGGCTGAAAAACCCAAAGCAAGTTTTGTAGTATGTAAAAGAGAGGGAGGGAGGGAGGGAGGGAGCACACAAGCCATGATTTGTTAAAAAAAAATGCACCTGTCAAGTGACTGAAATTTGAAGAAATTATTTACAACTTTTAAAGTGAAATATTTCTGTGTCAACTCTGCGGGGAAGAATACTTTGGTGCCCATCCTTGTACATGTGGGTTAACGTGGAAGCAGCACAGAATGGAAATTGCAAGTAATCACAGTATATTTCATGTATTTTTCTATATAAAGTAAACGATTAACCAAAAAAAAAAAAAGGCAAGTCCTCTCTTCTCCCTATAAAAGAACACATTTGTATCCATATTAAAAAAATATTCAGAACAGTTTCATAGTAAATTAATAAAATTATAGTAACATCAAAGAAATGAATAAACAACTCCATTGACACCAAGGACAAGGTTAAGCTCCCTTTGTCCTTGGTAGCTTCTAGTGAGTCATGTCTTCTCATGACATGACCAAAGTACTACAATCATACTTGGTAAAATGTCCAAACAAATTGATGTTTGCTATAGAGTTTGTGTTCCAGCCAATGAAATGCATTGGGACAAAATATGTTCCATGCAGTTTTTCATTGAACCATGATGCAGTGAAGCAGAAATGACATGCTCTTGGGCCCTTTCACAATATATGGTTATAGTGCTATGATTGCACTTCAGTTGCCATGCCAACATCCTATGAAATCCTGAGATTTGTAGTTTAGGTTGTTGCTTTTAACTGCTGTCAAGTCAACTTCAATTTATGGTGACTCCATGACTCCAGACTCAAGGACATGTCTTCCTTGATTGAGTCTATCCATCTGGAATGTGTCCTTCCTCTTTTCCTGCTGCCTTCTACATTACCAAGCATGATTGTCTTTTCGAGTGAGTCTTGTCTTCTAATGATATGGCCAAAGTACTACAGTCTCAGTTTAGTCATCTTGGCTTCCAGGAAAAGTTCAAACTTGATTTGCTGTACGACCCATTGATTTGTCTTTTTAGCAGTCCACAGTATCCATAGAACTCTTCTCTAGCACCACATTTGGGGGGGGGGTTCCTATTTTTGTTGACAGATTTTTGTTAGAACTAGAGTAGATTCTGTCTCTGTAGACTGAAATAGCTCTATTGGTATGCAGTCTTTTCTTGGTGATTTATTTCTTCCAAGTGCTCTGAGTGCAGCTCCCACTTCACTTTCTAGAATTGGAGGTTCATCCTTATACGGTTCTTCCTTGAATGAATCTGTCACCCTTTCATCCCTTTTGTATAGTTCTTCCATGTGTTGTTTCTGTTGGCTTTTTATTTTTCTTGGCCATGTAATGTGTTCCCCTGCAGGTTATGGACAACCCCACTCTTGGTTTAAATTTCCCTTTGATTTCTTGGATCTTGTGGAAGAGGTCTTTTGTTATTCCTTTTTTTTTGTTATCTCTTTTTATTTCTCTGCATTAATTATTATAGTAGTTCTCCTTGTCCCTGAGCCCAAGTCATTGAAAAGTTGTATTCAGGATTCTGACTCTATTTTTGTCACCTTTTACTTTTGCTTCTTGTCTGCCCTTAACTGCTTGAAGAGTTTCACCTGTCATCCATTGAGGAGTCTCTTTCTTTTTCTCTGCAGACAGTGTCTTCTTTTTTATTTTTTTATTTTTTGGCATTCCTCCCTCACAATGTCTCTGGCTTCATAGAATCATAGAATTGTAGAGTTGGAAGAGACCACGAGGGCCATCCAATCCAACCCCCTGCCACACAGGAAATCTTGATCAAAGCATCCCCGACAGATGGCAGTGCACAGTTCTTCTGGCTCCTTGTCAATTATGATTAATAATGCAAATTTATTTTTCACATTATCTTTTAATTCTATGGGGATGTTCTTCAGATTGTATTTTGTGATGATTGTTGGTTTGGTGTTCTTCTTTGCTTTACTTTTATATATATATATATATATATATATTAGGAGTTCAATGCTCCTGGTCTTGTTTTTGCACAGAGAATGGTGCTTCTCCTTCTTCTGCTTCCAATTATATAGTCTATTTGATTTCTGTGTTGGCTATCAAGTGATATACATGTATACAGTTGCTTCTTGGGTTGCTTGAAGAATGTGTTGGCAATAACAAACTGTTGGCCTCACAAATTCACTCAGCCATTCTCCTGCTTCATTTCTTGATCCTAGGCTAAATTTTCCTACAGTCTTTAATTCTGCTCTATTTCCTATTTTTGCATTCCAACTGCCTATGATTAACAAATAATCCTGTTTTGTTGTGCGATCAATTTCCTCCTGGATCCAGCATAGAATCTTTCCATTTCTTCTTCTTCTGCCTCTGTAGTTGGAGCATAACTTTGGATTAAGGTTATATTCATGTTTTTTCCCCAAAGTCTTATTGACATGCTTTGGCCAGACTCTGTATTATACCTGTTGACTACTTTTGCTACATCTCTCCTCACTATAAATGGCATCCCATTATTTCTTATGCTTTCATTTCCTGAATAAAACACTGTGTACTTATCTGACTCAAAATGTTCCTTTCCTGTCCACTTTAGCTTGCTCACTCCTGTCCACTTTAGCTTGCTCACTCCCAGCAGTAGAGGTATTAAAAAGCTCAGCCAGAGAGCTCTATTTCCTCGCCAAACTGCAAACACCAGGATTCCTTAGGATGCAATCATGGCAGTTCAAGTAGAAACACAGTACTATAGTTATTATAACTGTGTAGTATGAATGGACCTCTGATTCTCAGTAGGCCCCATTGAGAGAAATTAATTTTTCTTTCATTGGCAGGACTTTGGAATTCTCACTGGGGTCAGATAATAACCCCCCCCCCCGTTGCCATGCAAGAGTTGTATATTTCATCCTAACCCTGATGCTGCACCCAACTTGCAATAGCTTTGAATTCTCACTGGAGTAAGAAAAACAAATACCACATAACACACACAAAGTGACTTTTAGGAAAATCTTAGTGTGTAAGTTAATCTGTATACATGTTTTTTTAAAGCCCCTACAAGAAGACCCACATTTACAATGCATTTTTCATTTAAAAATGTATACAATTTCTTTCAGGCTATGCCCTTTTCTTTTCAATACCCTTTTAAAAGCTAAAAGCAGTGTCACAAGATTTGAGAAATCAAACACCACAGGCTAACTTGGTTACTAACCATACATCAGGAGGTCAATTTTTATCACAGAATTCACAGAGATGCAATTCCTTCACCATCTCTACATCTCTATAGAAAAGACCTTAGATGTCCTCCGGTCCTCTAGAAGTTGTTGGGCTACAACTCTAATTATCATTGGTTATTAGCTGTGCTGCCTGTGGCTGATGAAAGCTGGAGTCCAACAGCATCTGTAAGGTCATATATCCCCCATCTCTTTATGCAGTTATACTGTAGCTGCTGAATAGCCTGAAAGTTCTGCAGTGACCATAGGGGTAGATACCACCCAAAACAAGTTCTATCTGACAGTCTCCTCATCAAGGCAACTAGAGGGTTTGCCCATTCTGGTCCTATTGAGTAGCAGAAGTAATTGACAAAGGCTCTGGTTGGGGTGGGATGTCAACTGCCTAGACCAACTATGTGCTGTGCTAAATAGCATGTAGTGCTGTTAGAGAAGCCAAACTCAGTGATCACCTAACAAAATTAGCTCTGTGTTCAGGTTAGAGTTACTCTGTTTACCAAAGGATCAGTGTACATCTCCAATTTCTGTCTATAAAAATCCAATTTCATACTAAATAGTGTGCCATGCCAGGAAAAGCACAATTTCATTTTCTCCTGTATAAACCAACATAGACTAAGGATTACTATTTCAATCTCATTTGGAGTGAGATAACAACTCAACCCGTGTATAAAGCTGCAAGAATGATCTGCAATTTGGATCGTAAATTTACAAATGCCACTTCTGTGAATTAGACTTGAAGGGAATTGTTGAACAGTAAGGTTCAAACTGGCATGTAAAACACACAAGACAATTTGTACAGGAAAGAGGGTGATTGCTTCTGTAATACTGTTTTAAACAACACACCCTAGAGATAGTAAGGGTAAAAGGCATTAAAATGCTCCGATGCTTTTTATACCTATTAACTCTTGTACTTTTTGATCTAAGATAATTTATGGAAATTGCATTTTGAGCAAAATGGTTTTTGTCTAGCTATTTGAGCTGGACCTCTCTCTCTCTCTCTCTCTCTCAGTCTAATACCCCACCTTTAAAAATGGGTTGAATCTTGACTTAGGGCTTGTCTACACTGGTTGCTTAAATGTAGGGTCAGTTCAGAGCATTATGTGGCCATACGTACCAATCCAAATCTGGTATGATGGCCATCATTGTGTCATTGTCCATGTGGGCCAGCCAGGCCAACACCACATTGGTTCCAATGGTCCATGCCCTGTTTTCAGAGCTGCTACCACCTTGCCAGCCAAGCAGCTCCCTGCAAGAGCCTGTCCAGCATTGTTGCTCCTGCTGAGGTCAGAATGGAGCACCCAGACATGTGATCAACAAGGAGGGAGGAACTCTACCCCCTCCTCATTTATTGCATGGGCATCCCGTTCTGACCTCAGCAGAAGTGACACTGCCAGCTGAGCTTTCACAGGAAGCTGCTTGGCTGGTGAGACAGCAGTGGTGGCAGCAGCTCCAATGGAGATCGATCCCCTTCCCTGTACTGAAAATAGTAGGGTAAGGGAGATGGTGCTGAGTTTCCATGTGGACAACTGGATCAGACTGAATCAGACCTGATCCAGCTGTCCAGAGAGCAAAATAACCCGAGGACACTCCAGAGTTTCCAGGAAATGCTGGAGTTTTTCCTGACTTTGTTTCATTTGGACTAAAGTCAAGTTAAGGGTTAAAAAAAATGCAGTTCCTCCCCAGAAGTAGCTGTATGTCATCTGGACTGCCAGCATCAGATTCGGGGTAAGTCTGAATTTTTTTTGCTGTGTAAACAAGACCTAAGAAGAGGTCCATTGGAAATTGGAACATGAATAACTTTCCACTGATTTCAAGGAGTTTACTCTAAATAGTGACAAAACCTGGATCCAACTCAATATTTTAAGTATTTCTGTAGTGCTAACTAGATAAATTATTTTTGTAACAGAAGTCAAAAGTGTTAATTAACAAACCACTTCCTACTATTTTCTCCATATGTCAGTGGAACAACATTCCCCAGGTATCTGATAACAAAGGACTTTTTCATGTATCATTAATTATATATATTCTCCAAACACAATGGTTCAGGTTCCAAAATTTATTGATCTATCAAAAAAATGGATAACATAAAGAACAAATTAAGTAGGGATGGAACAAATGTTGGAAAATATTAAAAAAAAAGAAAAAAAGATTGAAATATAGGTTTCTTGGGCATCAGGAAACCCTGATGAGAAGAATCCTAGACAGGGATGTATATTAATCATTTGAGATATATTTTGTGTGAAAAATTCAAAAACAATTTTGCACAGAAAATGGCATTTTATATGAAGAAAACAACACTTCCGAAAAGAAAAAAAACATTTTCAGTGCAATAAATGTTCTTGTCTGTTAGCACAAAGTTCCAAATTGCAAATAGTCTGCATGAAAAAAATGTGCTTTTATGCTGAAAATAACATTTCTTTGTGGAAGAGTCTTCAAGCTTCAGCAGAGGGGGAGGCAGCACTGGTAAGGATGCATGGAGCTCACCTGAAGAAGCCGCTCACTGCCACTGCCAATTTCAGAGCACCAAGCAGCTTCCACAGGACATGATGAGCAGTGGTGGCAATGGTCTTGCTTGCGAATGAATGACCAGGAGCTCCTGCCCCTGCCATCATGTTCCTAAAGAAGCTGCTCATCACCACCACCAATTGCAGGGAGGCAGACACTTTCTGCAGGATAGGATGAGCAGTGGCAGCAGTGCTCTCACTCTTACAAATGAGCACACACCCCACCACTCACTCACCATATTCCTGAAGAAGCTGCTCGCTGCCACCACCAATCACAGGGTGGAAAGTAGCTTCCATGGGACATGGTGAGCAGTGGTGGTTGTGCTCTTACTTGCAAACAAACAAGTGAGCAGGAGCACCCACCCCCACCACCGTTTGCCATGTTTCTGAAGAAGCCACTCACCACATCCACTAATCACAGGGTGGCAAGCAACTTCTGCAGGACATGGCGATTGGCGGCAGCAATGCTATTGCTTGCAAACAAACAAGATTGATTTCCATCAGCCAAATGGGGGAGGGAAAGATGTCAAGCCCTAATCACCAGGTGGTTACCAGTTCTGCAGCCCCTGCTAACTCCTTCCTGGGAGTGACTACCATCTGCCAAATGGGGGAGGAGGCAACAAGCTCCAATTGCCAGATGCACATTCTTCATGCTTGCTGCTGGGAGCATGCCAAAAGCCAAAGCAGGAAGAATGCATGCCTGGTGCCCAGACCTTGCCACCACAGCCCCTGCTACTACCCCGGGACCTCTTCTCAGCCTGGTTGCAGTCGATAACAGGTAATTTTTTTTAAAAAAAAAATCTCCATTTCAATCTGTGGTTGCTCAAGTTCACTCATACCAAAACCGCAGATACCAAGGGCCCACTTTACTACATTCCGTTTCAACTATCATGGCAGCATCCTATGGAATCCTAGGATTTACACTTTAGGAAGAGGGGTTTAAAATTCTCATCCAGAGAGCTCTATTATCTCTCCAAACTGCAAATTCCAGAATTCCATAGGATGCCCAAATGGCAGTTAAAGTGAAGTACAGTGGTATTGTGTAGTGTGAAAGGCCCATGATTTGCAAACTGGGGAGGGGGTATTATTTTAGTTTTGCTCATCAGAAGCACATTTGATACAGCAAAGTTTTAAATACATAAAAAGCAAAGATAGCTATTTATAACTGTCACAATTATATGATATCATATTCATGCTATAATATTTTCATATTATATTATATTCATATTATATCATATCATTGATAATACAGCATCTCAGATACTGATTATAACTGCATGATTATAATTTGCTTTTATAACCAGCATTGAGGCCATGATATTGAGAACACAGCTGTGCTGGGCAGGGCACGTTTCTAGGATGGAGGACCATCGCCTCCCAAAAATAGTACTCTATGGTGAACTCACGGGATGAGTCCTTCCTGAATCTTCATTTGCAAAAAAAAGCCAGAGCAGAACATAACCAGCATTCCTGCCTTTTTCCTGTTGTTCCTGCTTGGACCTACGTTATGGTAGAATGCTCAGAAATGCTAGAGTCTCAGACACTGAAAATATTACTATTTTTTTTTGAATTTTTTTTAATTAATTTTAATAACAACTACATACACCTTATATACAGAACAAACAAACAAACAAATAAACAAACAAACATATAGACATCCTAAACACACCATAATATTTTCTTAAAAAAACAAGCACCTAAATCCTCCTTTCATTCTCACATAGCTTCTCTCTCCATATATAATATTATAATTACTTATATAAAAAAAAATCATACAATATCTTACACACCTCATACCTTGACTTCCTTTCTTCTCACTATTCCAGGTTTTGAACAGAATACTCCCAATTCCCTAGTTTATTAATATTCTCACTTCTATTTGACCTAAATTTCCACCTACTTTTCTCTTATTAGTTGTATAAGTATCGTACAGTTATCAATAAATTATTTTTACTCTAGATTTCCTGCAAAAGAATTATTCCTTTCCAGCCTTCCAGATCTTTCCACGTCCTTTTTTCATCTAACATTATTGATAATTTTTCCATATCATAGAACTCTTTCATTTTCCTTATCCAGTCATTAGTTGAGGGGAGTTGTTGTCCTTTCCATTTCTGGGCCACTAGTAATCTAACTGCTGTAACTGCATATAATAATAATCTCCCATATTTCTTTTGAGTAGTAGGGCTTAACTTATGTAGCATATTCAATAGTGACAGTTCTGGATCTATTGTTATCTCTATATTCAATGTACTTGCAATCAGCCTATATATCTCCTTCCAAAACTTTTTTATCTTTTTGCAAGACCACCAGACATGAATATAAGTCCCTTTCGCTTCTCCACATTTCCAACATTTGTTGGACGTGTTTTTATAAATTTTAGCCAATCTTTCTGGAGTCAGGTACCACATGTTCATCATCTTGTAAAAATTTTCCCTCAATGTGTAACATCTTGTAAAGCCTACATTTACCTTCCAGGCTTTTTCCCAATCCTCAAATCTGATTTCTTGTCCTATTTGTTGAGCCCACTTAATCATATATTGTTTCACCACATCCATCTCTAAATTGCGTTTCAACAACAGATTATATATTTTTGAAATTAATTTTTTCTTTCCCCCGCCTATTATTTTATCGAACTCTACCTCTTCCATTCCAAACCCCTCTATTTTTGAGTCCCATTTAAATTTTTCCAAAAGTTGGCGATATAAAAACCAGTAGCATGAGACACCTTCATTTTTTAATTCCTCCTGTGTTTTCATTACATATCGATCTTCCTGCTTCTTGAGTAGTATTTTATAAGTTAACCACTTTCCCCGATACAAATTTTCTTTTTTATAGAAAGCCTCGTGATTTGAGATCCACAAGGGTAGTCTTATATAGAATTTCTTTTTATATATCTGCCAAATTCTTAACAGTGCATGCCTAATGTAATGATGATTAAAATCTTTATGGACCTTATCTTTATTGTGCCACATATAGGCATGCCACCCAAATCTAAGATTAAACCCTTCCAAACACAATAGTTTTTCATCTTCCAAGTCCATCCAGTCCTTGATCCATGTTAAGGCACACGCATGGAAGTATAATCTTAGATTTGGGAGGCCCATACCTCCCCTTTCTTTGGTGTCCCATAATATATTAATCTTGATTCTGGGCTTTTTCCCTGCCCAAATAAACTCTAGTAGATCTTTATTCCATGACCTAAATACCGCATCCGAGGTTAGAATGGGAATATTTTGGAATAGGAACATCATCTTGGGTAAAACCACCATCTTTATTGTGGAGATTCGTCCTAAGAGGGACAAATTTAAGTTCTTCCATCTGCTTAGATCTTTTTTTATATCTTTCCATATCTGTCCATAGTTGTTGTCGTAAAGTTCTGAATTCCTATTAGTAATGACTATCCCCAAGTATCTTACTTTTTTTACTATAGCAAACTGGGATTTATCTCTTAATTCTTGTTCTTCTTTCTTACTTATGTTTTTTGTTATTAACACAGTTTTTTCTTTATTTATTTTGAAACCGGCCAATTGGCCGAATTCCTCCATTATATCTATCACTTTTTTTATACTACTATTAGGATCTTCTAGGAATAACACCAGGTCATCAGCAAAAGCCTTTTGTTTAAATTCATTATTGTATACCCTAGGGCCCCGAATCTCTGGATCTGAATTTATTTTTTTAAGCAAAACTTCTATTGTTATTATAAAAAGTAAAGGTGAAAGAGGGCACCCTTGTCTCGTGCCTCTTTCTATTGGACAAATTTTAGTTCTTTCACCATTCACTATTATATGAGCTCATTGATTTTGATATATACTTTTGATCCAATTAAGGAAATTATTCCCAATATTCATTTTTTCCAGCAACAATAACATGAATTCCCACCTTATATTGTCAAACGCTTTCTCAGCGTCTAAAAATATCATTGCTAGCTTCTTTTCATTACTCTTTTCATATAATTCTATAATGTCGATTACTGTCCTGATATTATCCTTAATCTGTCTTTCTGGCAGAAAACCATTCTGGTCTTTCTGAATCCATGACGATAACACTTTTTTCAGTCTTTCAGATAATATCTTTACAAATATTTTATAATCGACATTTAGCAATGATATAGGTCTATAACTTGTTGGAAGTGTGGGATCTCTATCTGGTTTCTGGATCAAGGTTATATCTGCTTCTTGCCAAGTTGCTGGACATCTATTCTGTACGGTCTTATTGAACAGCTTATACATCGGGTTTATTAATTCGTTTTCAAATGCCTTATAATAAATTGGCGTAAATCCATCTGGACCTGGGGATTTCCCTACTTTGATACTTTTAATTGCTTCTCTTATCTCTTCTTTTGTTATTTGCTTTTCTAATCCTTGCCTTTGTTCTGGTTTAATCTCTTCAATATTTGCCTTATTTAGATATTGTTGGATTCGAATCTTGATACTTTCCCCTGTATAGTGGCTCTTATATAGTGATGTATAGAAATCATGAAATATATTCAAAATATCCTTTTGTTTCGTATATCTTTGTTCATTCACTTTTAACTCTGTTATTAATTTCCTCTCATTTTCTTTCCTTAACTTATACGCGAGCCACTTCCCTGACTTATTTGCTTGTTCGAAATGGGCCAATTTTAGGCGTTTTATTCTCTTAGCTATTTCCCATAACATTTCTGCCTCTAAATTCTTTCTTAACTCCTCCAATTCTTTTTTAACTCTTTTATCTAATGGATTTGTTTTTAATCTCTTTTCTCTATCTGATATTTCTTTCATCAATATTTTCTCCTTTTCCTCTTGTCTTATATCTTTAATCAAATCTTTAGATATTAGAAACATGTCAATCCTAGACCAAGATTTAAATCGGTCTGAGAAAAATGTGTAATCCCTTTCTTTATTGTGTCTATAACGCCAAATATCTACCAAGCTCAACAGCTCCATCATCTCTTCTATATTTTTAGGTAATTTTCCTTGCTTCTTGTTTCTTACAACGGTATTAGATCTATCGATATCTGGGTCCAAAACCCCATTCCAATCTCCCATAATAATATAACTCTCGTAGTCAAACTCCATAATTTTATTCCTTAGTTCTTCTATATAATGCTTCTTATTATTTTGTGGTCCGTATATTCCCACCACTAGTATCTTTTTTCTAAGATCTTTACTTCTATTCCTAAATATGACCCATTTTTGTCTTTAAATACTTCCTTCGATTCAAACTTTGATTTTACATATATAACTACCCCTCTTTTCTTTTTATCGCTTTCTGTAGCGAAAATATTACCTAATTTTGCATTTCTCAATAATTGTTGATCTTCTGACTTGATATGGGTCTCCTGCAAACATATAATGTCTACTTTCTGTTTTACCAGAAAGTGAAATACCATTTTCCTTTTTTTGGGAGAATTTAGTCCATTCACATTCCATGAAAACAATTTAGTCGCCATTTTGTTTTAGTTTCTTTATTTAATTAGTTCCAAACCCTCTCTTTTCTATTTCCTTTTCCCTCCCCTATAGGCTTATATATCAGAGCCTCCTACTGCCCCTAATATTTCGTTTGTAATGTCTTCAACTTCCTCTACCTCTTCTGACTCCTCTTCAGCCTCCGTTTCAAGATTAGACTCCTCTTCTTCTTCCTGTCTCAAATCTGTTTCACTAACCTCTTCTTCACTCAATTCTAAAGTTCTCACTTTATCCCTTTCTTGTCTTCTAGCTGTCTTCTCTTCACCTTTTTGCCTTATTCCACATTCAGATTGGGTTTGTCCTTTTTCCTTTTCCTGGTCTTTCTCTTCTACTAATTCTCTATTTATTATTTGTTTTCCTTCCTCGCTCTCCTGTCTATTTTCCCTTGCATTCTCCTTTTTACTTTTCTCTCTTTTTTTATATTGTAATTTCTTTAGAAAATCTTCCGCCTTAGTTATGGTATTGAGTACATATTTCTTGTAATTATATGTCAATGTTACCCCCTCAGTTTTGTTCCACTTATAAAATACATTTCTATCTCTCAAAATTGTAGTTAGGAAGGAATATTCTCTTCTTTTTTTATGATTTGTGATGGTATATCTTTGAATATCTTTACTGGTTGGTCTTCTATTTTAAGTGGTTCTTTGAAATTCCTTTGGATTATAATATCTCTAGTCCTCTCCCTGGTAAAATATACCACAATGTCTCTTGGCGTTTTATTCTTTTTAGCAATCCAAGAATTTATTCGATAAAGTTTGTCAATTTCCAGGTCCAGATGGTCACAGTCCCACCCTATATATTGGTCGTTGGTATAATTCTTGTTGCCAGATCCTCATTAGCTTTCTCCTCCAGACCTCTTATTTTGATACATTTAGATCTATTTCTTAATTCCTGTATCAGCTTATAGCTTTCCTCTTGTTCCACTCTAGTTTCTAATAGTTTAGTTCTTCTTTCTAAACTGGCAGACTTTTCCTGTACTTCTTTTAGATCATTGGTAATCTTGGATATGTCCTTTGTCACTGTTTCCAATTGGTTTCCAAAGCTATCTAGTTGTTTTTGTATATCTGTTCTTATCTCCCCCTTTAGATCTTTCATTTCAGTTTTAAGTTCTGTTCTCAATTTTTTAAATTCCGACATTAATAACTGGCTTATATCTGTTACTTTAGTAGACATATCCACAGATGATCTTCTCATATTTTCCAGTTGTTCTTTTTGTTTGGCCAATGTTTTCCTAGTAATGGGCATTACCTTTTTCTTACAACTTTTCTGATCTTCCGCCTTTATCACCTTTTATTCTATCTAATTCTCTTGATCAGCTTTATATTAATTAATCACCACATCAGATAAATATATCAATTGGACAAGAGTATTACATTACATTAAGAGGATTTTAACTAATTCTCTTTCCCAAGGATTAACAATCTTCACCTCCAAACATATTGATTATACTAACAAATTAACACATCCAATAATCTCTTAGCCATTCCTCACTAAATCAGTACAAAATCAATACAAATAGATTCTTACAAATATACTTTACATTTCCATTCAACTCAGATTAGTTTGTCACTTCAATAAGGTGAAGTTTTATAATCTACCTTTTAAATCCAACACTGAGTTTATCTATGACTTGGATGCCCTTAAGAATAATCAATATGAGGAATTAATAAGTTGGTAGAGATTTGACAATCATAAATCAGCTATTAACCAGCAATAATTAAATTTCATAGTACAAAATATCAAATAGATTCTGTAGGTCTGTATAAATCAATTAATCAATTCCTTGATAAATTATATCAATTAAGTATATCAATTAAATCCAATCAATTTTACAGTGTAAATCACAAAATAAGTATGTCAATCTATTTAATAGACAGTTAACTCCGTATATCCATCCAGTATATTGATATCTTTGGTTAAGATTAAGATTTTCTATCCTCACTATATGATATTCTATACCCGGGTTTACTTTACTTATTTCCCCTTATCATATGTCCTTTTTATACCTAATTTGTCTCTCTCGAATCTATAAGTCTTTGATATCCACACCACACCTTCGTGTCTTCTTATCTTCTTGTATTATCTCCTCTCCGTCTTCCTTCTTAACTGTAAATTCCGGTTACTCACTCCTTTTGAAGTCTGCCCGTTCCTTCTATTCAAGCCTCTTCCGTTTCATCTTCCTTGTTATCTGATCCTTGCCCTCTGTTTTCCTACAACCTCTTCTTCCGTTATCATATAGTGTTTATCCTTCAGCCCTACTGTAAAGTTTATTAGTTCCTTTCCTTACTGGCTTAAGCCACTAACTTTCATTACTTACACACTTTTCTTCTCTTCGTCAATCAGGCTTTCTCTATTCTTTCTCAAACTCTCCTCCGGTTTCCTCCACTCTGATTTAGTTCTGCTCACAGCTGACGTCTTTCCCCGTCTCCTTAGCTAACACTCATTGCTAATTTTCAAACTCCCTTGTAAGTCTCTAGTTCTTTCTATACATTATCTCTTGATATTCTATACACTATTTCCAGCTCTCAGCACGGAATTTCTATCTTTCGGTTTCACTTCCCACTCTTGTAACCCTTTTCCCAGGTTATTTACGTCTGTCTTAGTTTGAGTCCTTTCTTTCAGATCCTTCCTGCTTTCGTGCCGGTGAAAAGTCACTGGCATAAGTTTATTGTTGTTTGTCAATAGAATATTCAAAAAAGGAAAAATACCTGGGCTTTTAATGTTCCTGGTATAGTGGAAGGTCTTCGTTTTCCATTCCTTTTAATCCTTTAGTAGAGATAATTTTAAAAAGTGGTGACGGCGCTTAACCCTTTGGGAGCGTTGGCATGGGCGGGATAGCTTCCGACCTCCTCAGCTTTCCATAGCCAGCAAGCTTACCGCGTAGCGGGGTATTTCGCTGTTCAGCTTGCACTATTCAGCTGGCAAAACAGGTCCATGCAAGCTCCCTCGACTGTCTATTCCCCAAGACAGTTAAATTTCCACCATAGCTTTCCCTTGGGTGGAACGCCCCTACGCCAAGCAGTCAAACTCAGGAGCTCAACCTCAGCTCAACCAAATGCGCCGCCTCAGCCACCGGAAGTCAAAATATTACTATTGATAATAGTATAATTGGGTTGCTCTTACTTATAATTTATAATTGTTCTGGAGAATATACAGTTATTCATAAATAACTGATATTTTGTTCATTGTATGAATTGTGCATTTTACTAATGGTGGACACCACTAGAATGTACTGTATTATTTCTCTTACTTCACCATTATAGAGTATAGGGACACATTTTACTCCATTTAAATACTTATTTCCTGATTTTCCTGTGTTCTATCACACCTACAATGATATACAATAAGCTAATGAAAACGACATTAGAGTTACATTATCAGACTATATCGTGTTTCACTTTCAGCAGGTTATTTTTTGTGTGTGTGTGTGTTTAATTGTACTGTGAAAAATATTCTGGGTAAAGAAGGTGTATAATTGTGGCTATTTTATTTTTTTAAAAAAAAACAGAAAAAGAAAGCCCTTTCTGGCCTCGATCTGTGCTCTCTTCTGTGATTTGGCAAGTTCTTCAAATGAAACATAACAAACAGAACATGTCATATTGTGTTTTGATGCAGAGGGGGTAGCTTATACCAGAATGCCCAAGCATCTTCGTTCTTGAAGCTAAATTCAAGCAATGGCGGAGTTCCAGATTTTACAGTCCGTCAAAATAATATGGCTACAAATATAAACCTTTCAAAGGGTTTGTGTGGCTTGTTCTCAATGCCAGCTTTTAGACTTTGATTTACAAACATAATACCCTTCACTCAAAAGAGGCAAGCATAAAAGAGTCTCTGTATACACTTAATCTGCTTAGCGTTATCAAATGCATGATGGTACCAGAAAAGGGGGGGGACCCACACATCTCTTTTAAATAACCCCTGAAGAAAGAGGCCTGGTGCCATTTCTGAATAGGATGCTTCCCTTTTCTCAGCAGATAGTTCTCTTTTGTATTGCTGTGCTGCTACCGAGACGGCGCAGCTAGGGATTTTTCTGTGAAGATGACAATCGAGGTAGGATACAGTAACCAGGGCACAATCTATACACTTCCAAGTGTCTGTTGAAATAAAAAGCCTTTAAAAATTTTTTCAGAGACTTTTAAAAAGAAAACCACTATACTGTCAGAGGTTTATCAACCGTTGTCAAAGTGGGACTGCTCCAGCTTAAGGCTTAAGTCTAAAATCTATTCTAATGTAGGCCAACTTCTCTAAAAAAAATGTCCATGACATTGTTATCATTTTTGCCCTCTGTCCAATGAATAATTTGGTTTATTTTATTTTATTTTTATTTACAGTGATGATAGGAGGAAGAGACTTGGCAATTCAATTTTGACAGCATTTTATTAAACCAATTAAACAATTTATCTAGACATCACAAGTTGCATCCTTGAGCTCCATAGTTTCCTTCTTTATCTTCTGTATATGCTTGAGGAATGAGGGATTAAAATTATAATTGGATAACCTTAGAGAAGGCCAATTCAAGTGTGCTTTCTGATGGGTGGATGGAAAAGAAGGTACAGAAGTGTCTATTGAAACAGCTTGTGTTTTACAATACTATCCATTCTGGGCCCTTAATCCCTCAGTGTCATGGAAACCATTGCATTTTCCCCCTAGTCCTTGTTAGCATATGCTACAAACTACATCCCAAAAAGTTTAATAGAGAAACACTAAAGTTACAGGCAACTTTGGTGTCATGGTCAAAAGGCTTATGAAGACTAAAGTTTGGAAAAGAGCTAGCCTCATGGCCCAGAAAAAAAACACAACCCCCCCCCCAAAAAAAAACTATAGCTGAGCTGAAATTGTCAGGGGATGACAGGACACTCAGTCCCCGGAAGAAGCCAAAAACTATCTCAGCAGACTTAGTAGCAACCCATTCCCAAGAATACTCACACAGAGAGTGTTTGATGTCCAAATAAGCAGGAGGCACTTTTATCTACAAAGTCAAACAGTTGCAATATATATACAAATATTTACAATTGAAGGAGAAACTGCTTCACCAGGCATCAGTGTTCACAAGAAGAGAGTGAGCTTTGGACTAGCTCTCTCTCTCTCTCTCTCTCTCTCTCACACACACACACACATATATATATGTACATACATACAGGACATTGCCCTCTAGTGGCTTGACTAGGCATGACTTGGTAGTTCATGGAGTCAGCCATTATGACTCAGCATGGTTCTGCAGATGTTCAGCCATTTTATAATGGAGTTCAGTCTCTAACTCCTGACAGAATTTTCTCAAAATATATTTGTCTAAAAAATGTCTGAGATTTAACCCTCCCCTCATTTCACTACTAAAGAAGGCCACACTGAAGAGTTTACTCCAAATATTCTCCACTATTTCTAAAAACAAATACTGTATTTTTGGGTGGCGAGACTGCCAATTCCCGTCACTATTCCTGATAACTCAGTACCTCTCTATATTCAGCACTCCTGTAGAGAGAGGGAGGACCAGTTCCAAATGGGTGCTGGATTCTAGAGCCATTATAATCTGACTTCAAGATTAGTTATAGGATGGGACAGCTTTGAGAACCTTGGTAGACAATCTGTGCTAGAAGCTGGACAAGATATATGTTCTGTTGGTTCTGATGAAGCTCTTAGTGGCTTTCAGTGCCACCAGTCATAGTGCATTTTAGGTTGGAGGCAATGTTTTATGGTAGATCTCTTCCATCCTAGAAGGGTGAGCCCATACAAGGTGTTTGGTGACACCTGTTTTACAATTTGGCCATTGTGCTGTGGAGTCCTTCAGGATTACTTTCTCTCCTTCATGCTATTTATGATACATAACATTTATTTTTGAATGTGCTAAGAAAGGATAACTGAACTTCTGATGACATCTGACTCTAATTTCCTTTTCCACCTAAATCCAAGGGGGGGGTCAGTTCTAAACCAGTGTCTGGCCTCAGTAATGGACTGAATGAGCATGATCAAACTGAAGCTTAATCCAGACAAGGCAAAGATGTTCCTGTTAATTTAAAAGTCAAATCAGGGAATAGGGATTCATCCTGTGCTGGATGGGGTCACACTTCCCCTGAAGGCAAAGGATCATAGCTTGGGTGTATTCCTAGATTCATCCCTGAGTCTGAATGCTCAGATTTCTGTGATGGTCAGCAGTGTATCTGCACAGTCAAAGCTAGTGTGCAAGGTATAGCCATTCCTAGAGATGTCTGATCTGGCCATGGGGACACATGCCTTAGTCCATCTTGTTTGGATTACTGTGATATCTATATAAGTGATCAGAAATGTCAGCAGGCAGACTTTTTTTTTTAGTTATTTATACCCCGCTCTTCAGCCACAAGGCTATCAGAGCGGCTTACAAATTGTTTTAAGCAATAGCTATTTACACATCTACACTGCATTAAACAGTTTCCAATGTGTGTTAGCTAATTGCCCCCACAAGCTGGGTACTCAGTTTACCGACCTACGAAAGGATGGAAGGCTGAGTGAACCTTGGAGCCCGCTGGAATTGAACTTGCAACGTGGTGGCTTGCAGTACTGGCATTTAACCACTGCGCCACCAGGGCTCCTTTCTGTTCTGTTCACAATTAAAAGGTTAGTACTTGGATGGGAGACCACCAATGAATACCTGGTGCTGTAGGCTATATTTCAGAGGAATGAATTTGTAAAACAACCTCTTAGTATTCTGTGCCTTTAAAAAACCCTATGAAATTCATGGGAATGCAATAAGCTGTCAGGCAACTTGAAGGCACACACACAGATACACACAAGAAGCATGGCTGACTCTTTGCTTGTCCTTCTGCTAGCAGGTGTTCATTTTCATTCTGACACAAGTTTGAGAACTGACCATATATAAGGAAAAATATTTTAATAGCATATTGTACTGATTTTATTTCTGGTCTTTTTAGTGGATTTGTTTAAAATTCTTTTTAATTCTATAGACAGCATAATCACATTTTAATAATAACTTTTTGTATATGTTTACCTTTATCTCGGTTTGAATATTTTCATTTTTGTAAGCTGCTTGAGTCTTTTTTCTGGACAGGGCTGCTGAAAATGGGTTCAGGGCCTGGTGGGGAAAAAAAAGAGGGGGATGGTATCCCAGCAATGACAGACTGGCTAAAACACTTTACATGATCACTGACAGAATTTTGTATACCTTTATTTCTTTGGAATCCAACAATTTTGCAATGGATGTCAAAAACAATCAACAAATAATGATACTACTGAGAAAATAAAAAACGTAGAACATAGTCAGGTCCGCAGGCCCCTTCCAGACCCCTTGGCCCTGATAACTTGTACTGAATCCCCTCCTTCTCCTCCCATTGTCCCTTCTTGTTGGGCAAAATCAGAATAATAACCATAACAATAATAACATCCACTACTATTACTCTAGGTCCAAATATTCTCCACATATTGTGCTGGGTGGTAGCCAACATTGTCACGCAGTGCCCCACAATGCAGTTTATGGACCAGACCGTACACCTCATTCCCCTCTCTTAAAAAAGACACATACTACTTACTACAGGCTGTGTTAACAATTGTATTGGGTACAAGATAAGCGTAAAGATTAAGGATAAGTTAGTACGAAGATAATTAGCAATAAAAGGCTGCAACTTGCTCATGGCTGCAAATGGTTGGCACTATTGCATGGACCCAGATCCCTTCATTGCCCAACCCTGTGTTGGCTAATGGACAAATGTCAGTTGCTACCAACCCAGCCTGGAGGGGAGACCTTCTGGCTGACACTCCCACTCGACAGTCTCCCCTCCCCTGGAAACAAGGTGTTAATCCTTAGTGGGGGGAAGGTCACCGTGAACTTGAACTTAAACTTGACGGAGACCCCCTCCATTCCCCACTGGCCGGGCCACAAACTGGCCCACCGTCAAGCTGGTAAGCCCCCTTCTGGGAGTTTTGAGCACTGCAAAATGGTAGCCAGGCTGCTGCTGTCACTTGCAATGCAATATTCTGTCTCTCTGAATAGCTCTCCCTCTCTTTCTGTGGAAGAAAGGAACTGAAAGAGATCAGAAACATGCTGTCAATGGAAAAATAAGCATTTTTCATATGTGTTACAAATGGATCCCTTAAATACCATGTGGGGCCCTGTTTGATGAAATAAATAATGAGAAAGATTGCACTGAGTATTTTTTAAAATCATTTTTATTATCGATAAAAACTTCATAGATAGATTTAATTCATATTAATATTCAAAACCAATAATCATCTTATCACCTTAATTCTTTCTCAAAAATGCCATTAGCATTTCCAAACATTCGAAAAAGTTACCAATTACTTTTCTCTAACCAAAATAGTCAGCTTATCCATCTCTGCCAACTCATTCATTTTTATTAACTATTCTTCTTTAGTAGGTATTACTCTTCCATTTCTGAGTATATAATACTCTTGCTGCCATGGTCATATACTGAAGAATTCTTCTATAGCTCCTTTCTAGTTGGTCATCCAGAAGAAAAAGGTCAGCTATTAATTGTATATTAGTCTGTAATATTTCTGCATCAGTATATATATTTGTGCTCAGTATTGCTTTAGCTTTTTCTCAAGTCCACCACATATGATAAAATGGCCCTTCTTGTTTTTCACATTTCCAACAAACATTTAAAGTTCCCTTATACATCTTAAACAATTTCTCAGGTGTCATATACGATTGATACATCATTTTATGAAAATTCTCTTTAAGATCATAACATAAAGTAAATTTTACCCCCTTTGAACACATCTTTTTCCATTGTTCTAGTTTGTATATTGTAGCCAAAATTCTTGGGCCACTTTTATCATACAATCCTTCATCTGCTTCTCTTCTATATCAAATTTAAACAAAAATGTATACATTTTACCAATCACTTGTTCATCATTTCCCATAATTTTGCAATTCAAACTAAGATTTAGATTGCTAAATAAAGTAAACTTGCCAGCCAGTTTCAAGAAACCTTCATCAATTTAATCTCTCTCTCTCTCTCGCTCTCTCTCTCTGGCTTTTCTTCGCAAATGAAGATTCAGGAAGGACTCATCCCGCGCTTTTTGCAAGCGCGCTGATGTCTAAAAAGGCCAATCTGAGATAAACAAGTCCGGTTGCAGAAAGCACAGCAGAAGGTCTCCTTGGGTGATGTTTCCAGGTTGTGATTCTTTCTGCCTTGTCATTTCTCTTCAAGACTTGTTTGACGTGAGTTCTCAAATAAGGCTGCATCATTGTGGATAGTGTGTCTCCATGCCTCCTGATGTGAGGCCAGGGCGGACCATTGTTGGTGATCAATTTGGCCAAGCCTGAGATGTTGTTTCAGGGAGTCCTTGTATCACTTTTATGGAACACCCCTCTTACACTGACCTGTGGCAAGTTCACCGTAGAGTACTATTTTTGGGAAGCGGTGGTCCTCCATCCTAGAAACGCCTGCCCAGCACAGCTGTGTTCTCAATATCATGACCTCAATGCTAGTGATCCCTGCTTGCTCAAGGATAGCAACATTCGTCACATAGTCAGTCCAGTGTATATTTAGGATTGTGCATATACAACACTGATGAAAGCATTCAAGGAGTCGTAAGTGGTGGCGATAGGTGACCCATGTTTCAGACCCATAAAGGAGAATAGACAGAACAATGGCTCTGTACACATTGATTTTTGTGCTTCACCTCAGGTGTTTATTACTCCAGACTCTTCTGTAAAGTCTTCCAAATGTGCTATATGCCTTTGCCAATCTGTGACCGATTTCTTTGTCAATCTTGGCATCTGAGGAGATGATGCTTCCCAGGTAGGTGAACTGCTGAATGGACTTAAGCACAGATTTGCCAACGGCAATGTGGTGATGATGGTATTTGTCCTGTGGTGCAGGCTGGTAAAGAACTTCCATTTTCTTAAGGTTGACTTCCAGCCCAAATATCTCTGCAGCTCTTGCAAAGCAGGATGTTAGGCACTGCAGAGCTGCTTCTGTGTTGGCAACAAGGGCAGCATCATCAGCGATGAGCAGCTCACGGACTAGATAGTTTAGAGTCTTAGTGCGAGCCCTCAAATGGCTTAAGTTAAACAAGCTACCATCAGTACGGTAACATATATAGATGCCGTTTTCTTCTTCAAACTCTGCCGTAGCCCTTTGGAGCATCATGCTGAAGAAGATTGTAAATAAATTTGGAGCAAGAACACAACCTTGCATCACTCCATTAGTTATTAGAAAGGGCTCTGAAAAAGCATTGCCATATCTCACTTGACCGTGCTGGCCCTCATTTAGGAAGATAATCATTTTAAGGAATTTGGGGGGACATCCTAGTCTTTCCCGGATCTGCCACAGACCTTTTCTACTCACAATGTCGAAGGCTTTGGTGAGGTTGACTAATGTTAGATAGAGACCCTTGTTCTGCTCTCTACATTTCTCTTGAAGTTGTCTAAGGGCAAATACCATATCTGTAGTACGCCTATTCGCTCTGAAGCCACATTGGCTTTCAGGAAGAAGTTCTTATGCAATAGCAGGAACTAATCTGTTCAGGAGTATCCTTGCAAGGATTTTTCCAGCAATAGAGAGCAGTGTTATGCTTCGATAGTTTGAGCAATCGGATTTTGCTCCTTTTTTCTTGTACAGGGTGATAACGACTGCATCTCAGAGATCTGATGGCAGTTCCCCTTTTTCCCAGCAATTCACAAGGAGTTCGTGGAATTTATAGAGGAGTACATGACCTCCATGTTTCTAAACTTTAGATGGGATTCCATCAATCCCAGCTGCCTTGCCGTTTTTCATCTTCTGTATGGCCTTAAGGGTCTCTTCCAAAGTGGGAGCTATGTCCAATTCATTTTTCATTGGTTTTTGTATCATATGTTGGATAGCTGAGCCTTGGACTACTCGGTTGGCACTAAAGCGACTTTGAAAATATTCAGCCCATCGATTCAGGATGGAGGCTTTATCAGTAATTAATGTTTGACCATCTGTACTGTATAAGGAGCTTTGGACTTGATAAGTAGGTCCAAACACTGCTTTAAGAGCTTCATAAAATCCTCTATGATCACCCATATCTGCACAGTGTTGTGTCTTTTCTGCTATATTGATCCACCACTTGTTCTGCATGTCTCGGAGTTTTTGTTGAAGTTTACTACATGTGAGGTGGAAAGCTGTTTTTCTCACATGGCAAGTTGGCTGGGCGAGGTATGACTGGTGAGCAGTTCTCTTCTTTGCCAACAGCTCCTGGATCTCTTGGTTGTTTTCATCAAACCAGTCTTGATTTTTCTTGTGGGAGATCCTGAGGGATTCATCCTCAAACTGGAGGGTACTGTTTTTGATATGTTGCCAAAGCATTGTAGGAGAAGGATCTGTAGGATGGTCTTCAAGTTTTGTCTGCAGGTTTGCCTGGAAGTTGTCTCTCGTGGTAGCTTGTTGAAGATTGTTGACTTGGAGTCTCTTCTTTAAGATGCCACCCCTCTTAGGTTTGAACTTAAGATGAAGATTTAGTTTACATCTTACAAGCCAATGGTCTGTTTGGCATTCTGCACTGGGCATCACTTGAGTATGATGGACATCGCAAATGTTTCTCTGGTATACTACAACATAGTCAATGAGGTGCCAATGTTTGGATCGGGGATGCATTCAGGTTGTCTTCAAGCTATCTTTCTGCTGAAAGATTGTGTTTGTAATAGTTAGCTGTTGTTCTGCACAGAACTCTAGCAGGAGGTGTCCGTTATCATTGCAATTTCCAACTCCATGCTTGCCGAAGACACCTTTCCAGGCTTCGGAGTTCTTTCCAACTCTGGCATTGAAGTCACCAAAGATAATAATTGTATCTTCTACAGGGACTTTTTGTATGAGTTGGCGTAGGTCTGTGTAGAATTTGTCTTTCTCTACAGGGTGACCTTGCACAGTTGGGGGATATATACTGAAGAGAACAACATGTGGGAGGATAAGGAAATAAAGCGATCAGAGTGTCCTGTTGGCAAGGTTTCGAGTTTGGAGGCAATGGAGTTTTTAATCATAAAGCCTACTCCTGAAAGATGTTTTTCAGTTTTGGGGTTGCCAGACCAGTAAAGTGTGTAGCTGGCACCGTGTTCTTTAAGGCTGCCTTCCTCATGGAGACGAACTTCACTAAGAGCAGCAATGTCAATATTAAGTCGTGATAGTTCATGGGCTATTAGAGCAGAATGATGCTTAGGCCATCCACTAATTGCAGAGTCTTGCATGGTTCTAATGTTCTAGCACGCAAGCATCAGTTTATTTACACCTTTGGAGGCCAGTGTGTGCCTTTGTTTCTTTTCCTTGGTTTGACCGCATCAGAAGATGCCCGTTGGTCATGGCTAGCCAACCAGGTAGATGGTAATGAGCTTTCCTTAGGCCACCTTTTCTAGGCCCCTCTCCATATGGAGCAAGCAGTGCTCTCCTTTAAAAAGGCTGCTTGGTCGTTCAGGATGCTGCCAAACAAAACTGTCATCTCCTAGGTCCTGAACCGCCTGCATGCAGTGTTGGGTCTGCGGCTTCCAGTGCATTTTTACACCTTCTGTTTCATCCCTCGCCTATCGCTACAGGGCTTTTTCAGAATTGGATTTGTCCTTTGAGCCTGTGCAATGGATTTTTCTGGTGGAGTGTAGCGTGCACAGAACTGGCCTCATACTTTAAACCAGAGGTTCATCTGCTGTGGCCTTGCAAGCATGGACAGTAGCAGTGAGGTCCTCCAGTCGTAGGTTTGATTAGAGTTTCCTTCTCTTAGATGGTTGACCTTACAGGGTTGGACAAGCACCATCTGCCCAGGTTTGGGATTAGAGTTTTCCTTCTCCTAGGACAGTTGCCATAAGGCTAGAGAGCCCATCCTGCCCTTTGACGCTCTTTGTCAGACCCTTCAGTTTTGACCTGTCTGGCATGGGAGACCCTACTATTGTGCCACTACCAGCATAGCTCAAAACATCATTAGGGTACGCAAGCCTCTCTCCCATGACAAGGGGGTGTCAATGGAGAGGTTTAATTTAACATTAAATATTTAATATTCAATGGAGAGGTTCTATTTAATATTACAATCAGTTTTGCTGGGTCTACTCAACTGTCTCAAGTACTTTTGGGCTTGAGTGAGTGATGGCCACAGATGTAGTAAGTTGTTGGGAAATGTACTACTATTGTATAAAACAAAGAAAAACTTGTGAATTATATGCCTGAGCATAATTTCATTGTGACAGTTTAAGGACAACATAAACCATTCAAGGTTTATGATGTCAGCAGAACACCCTGGTAGAAATTCAACCTCATGATTCATAATTACCTATTAAAGGAATTAAAAATGATAGAGTACTCAAACAAGGGGATCAGAAAAAAGAGAATCAGAAAAAACAGGTAAATAATTTCACTTCTTTTGTTGCATAAGAAAAGTGTAACATAAAGTGTAACCTTGTTCAACTTCATTAGTTTGCTATCTCCAAAACGGTTACTGCTCAGTGATATCTGTGTTAAATTCTCTATGAAAGATATAAATAAAACCCTGAGATTCCTGCACCTGAAGCCTATTTCATACAACTGATTTTTAGTAAGGCAATGTGGTCAAGGTGTTAGATGTTTCTTTTATTTCCTTTCACAATGACTTTACTTGTAGTCTGGAAATGGATTCTTATAGGATCAAATGGTAGATATAAAGTGCTTCTACAACAAATGTAGCACATCTGTCTTGAACACATGCCTGACTGTGTGTTGTAGCCTCCTTAGATTTGTATTTTCAACCGTACTGTACATACTCCAAGTCACTAGTGGGTTAAAATTTCTGACAGACTAAAGAACAAGAAGAAGGTAATTTGATCCCCATATTTTAAAGCAACCAACCTATTCCACACCTAGCAAACAAATACAAAGATCAGAATAGAGTTATTCTTTGGACTGTATACTTCTCCAAATTTTGCAATACAATTCTTGGTTCAAACAACTGTGTGCAAAAATATTTATACCAGGGACAGTTGGGTATTGAAATAAAAAATGGATTTTTGTACCCTGTTGAAAAAAAAAAGAAAAAATCAGTCTGATTCAGAAACAAAACAAAATTATTTTTTGATAAACAGCATGAAAAACTGGCATAGATCAAAACTAGACTACCATGTCCACTCCTGATAGGGATATGCACAGAGTTCTTTCATGCATGAGGGAATCCTAACCATGATTCATGGTTTCAAGGCACATACAGAGAATAATTCCATGAGGCTATTGGTGGCCTTAGATAGCAGGCATATTATCACTGGGCTGCAGCTGGCCAGCATGACACTGTCTACCAGACAAACTTTAAATAACTGAGGTGTTTTTTGCAGTCCCTCTTACTGCAAGTACTATGACCAAGAACGGTCAGAAGTAATTACTATGACTGAGCTCCATTGTTGTAGTTATCTGAGATGATCCTCCCAACAAAAAAACCCTACCTTTGCAGGCTGGTAGCCCCACATCCGAAGAATTTCCGAGGTGCTACAGATAGGGGTGGTGGGAAAAATCACATCTGCAGTGCTCTCCCAGTTGTGGGGCATATTGAGAACAGGTAGGTAGCAAGACCTCTCAGTGTCCTACCACAACTGCTTGTCTCAATGTACCCTGCCACTGGGACAACACTGCAGACCTCATTTCCCAGTGCTCTAATCTGCAGAACCTCAGAAACACTGTACTTGGCATGCTGCCAGGCTAAAAAAATAAGCTTGGGGGGTTATGTTCAGTCATTAACAACCATAAACATGAATCCCCAGCAGTCATGATATCATAAGTCCAGCTTATGATATTGTTAACTACTGAACAGGATACCAGTCTATATATTCAAAGATTTAAATTCAGTTGTTAGTCCCAGTTGCAGCAGATTCACCGAATCAGTGGGAACCTGGTAAATCAGCACTTAACTAAGTTCAGTTGTTTCAACTGTTCTATAGTTGGCCTGAACAATCAGATTTAGGGCCCTTCTAAACAAGGCAAAAAGAAAGAAAGAAAGAAAGAAAGAAAGAAAGAAAGAGAAAAAGAAAAAGGAAAAAAAAAAGGATTGATCCACAGAAATGGCAAATCGCAGCAGCTGTGATTTGTCTTAATGTTTTTGCCCCCCTCCCACAAGGTTCACATGCCTGCCAGTCAAAATGGTGGCCACAAGTACATGTGTTTTAACTTCTCTGAATTTGCTGCTGCCAAACTTTTTCTTTAAAAATTTCCTATGTCCGATAAAGCAATGTTTTGCCTTTACTAAAAACACACACACACAAAACACACCCTGTTTTATAATCTTAGCACTCGTTCGCTAAGGTGAAAATCCAACATGGCAGCTCCAGCATTTGTCTTGTTAGCAAGCCCCCATGCTCATCCAGCCAATCAGCTTTGCACTTCCGCTCGTATGAGAAAGCAATTCACACCAAATTGCTTGTCCCAATGAGCAGGAATGTGTATTCTCCTTGCTGTTTTAAAAAAAAAATCCAGGAAAAGCCACAAAAGCTTTTCCTTCTGAGTTTTTGACATGTTTAGCCCCCCTCCTTCCAAATATGGCATAACAATGCAGGATCCCATTAAGACAGGTAGGATTCTCCTTGCATTCTGTGAGGAATGTTTTCACCATTTAGACAGACCCTTAGGCTATTCTGATGGACACAACACCTCAGTGGTTTGATAGCAAGCTACTTTTATTTACGTGAATGGGTGAAATGCTTAGCTCTTGATCTGCTTTTGTGTGTTTTTTCCAAAGATGTTGCATTGAACTGGTAAGTGAGAGAGAGCAGAGTAACCTTCCCATCCTATCCCATCACTAAGTGAAACCATCGATTGGAAGTCTTCTGAGCTTTTAACAGAACACTAAACCATCCAAGCCATTTGTTATACTGCAGTTTGAGAGCAGCTTAATGAGAATTTGGTGTGCCTTCGTCATTCTCCTCTAATCGGCTTTCTCCCATCCTACGCATATCTATTGCTTAATCTCCAGACAGGAACTACCAGCTGGCAAATGGCAGATGATGTCTGAATCTAAGCAGTTTTAGGAAGGACTTTGGTGGATGTTTATAGTGCTTACGCTAATTGAAAATAAGATTTACAATGCTTATTTTAACCAACGCTATACTTGATTCGGAGGAAGGTATTACAGAGACCTTGCTAAATCTGTAATCTAATTTGTCCACAAGTATAACTTCCTTAGGTACACACAGAATTGTCACTGCTAATCTAAGTGAAAGAACACTTTTGATCCTTTGACTTTGGCTCAACCTAGTCAGTATGTACTGGGAAAGCCTCTCTCATAACCCTACTAAATTGCAGCAATATATCAAGGCCATTTTTTTAGCTTCTCCGGATATTGAAATTCATACACAGATTATTATTATTTTGGATTAATGACATTGTCCTAGGCCTTTCTAAGAAATAAAAAAAAAATTTCCAGTGATGTATTTCCTAAGGAAATCTAAATACCTCTGTCATAAATCTTACTTTTGTTATCAGTAACCTCTTAGTAAAGATATTTATTTCTGTAAGCAAATCTGCAGGTTTACTAAGAATCTAATTATTGGCTCCTAGGACTGTAAATCACTGAGGTCAATAGTGTTGTGTATATGTATGTATGCTTTCGAAGCAACCTTTATATCTTAGAGCAAACCTATGCATTATGTGTGGTACAGAGTTGTGTCCAAACTGGCATTATCATTCTGAGTTCTTCTATTTTCCCCTATCACAGGAAAAGTTACTTTTTTGGAGTTCATATTCTGAGACTTGGAGTACCTGTGGGAAGGTAATGAGTCTAAAAATAAAATTGTGTTAAAAAAATTCCAGGATCTAGTCCTTTTAAAAACAACAAGAATTATTTCCTTTTTAAAAGAGTTAAAATCATTCAGTCACTTTTGACTGTGTGTTCATGCAGAATGCGCTTAGGAAGCAGACTTAAGCTCAATTATCATCAGAGGTCTGGGATCCCCCAGTTAAATTAGACTCATTACAAAAACAAAGGAGTCAGTTTAAAATGCAAATCAAAGTTTACTGAAGGTATATCAATCTCAATCTACATACTAAAACAAACTTTAAAAGAGGTTCCTAAACTGACTAAGAATAGGGTAGGAAAGACTCACCAGCCCACAACGATAGAAGGCTGCATGGTGAAACATCATGGCATTGTTTCAGAAAAAGCTTAAGATGGCTAATATAGCTCCATCGTCATGGAGGGTCAGACTTAGAAGGGAACTTACACAAAAGCAATAAAATTCAAATTAGGTCATGTGTTGAATGACCCAGCACTTCCAGTTGGCTGGAAGTGCCCAGTGAAATAAGAGAAAGGGAATTTTGGGCGAACAAATGCATGCAGGGAAAAACCCTAGACTTATCTAAGATTGTGAGTGAGGTACACAAGATTGCTTTTACATTACAATGAATATTTCCCCACATACTACAGTACCAAAAGGTAGCTTTTCCAATGTGTGGATAGGATCTTTTATCTCATATCATGATGTCACTACCACGTGCATTTACTCACCCCATCCCTGATAATGGCAGCCATAAAGGTGCTATGGGGCAGTTGCCCATCATGGTGGCATTTCAATACCAGCTAACAGCCATAGACATTTCAATCAAAAGGAGGAGAATTTTATATTGTTGTGCAGTTGATATTATACATGCAAGCCTAAATTCAGCTGCTGGTCCCAACTAAAATAGAACCATTGAAGCATTGAGATTTAGGTCTTGTCTATACAAACCTGAAAAAAAAAACAACAACCAATTGCTCCATAGTAATAGCAAATCACAGCAACTGTGACTTGTCTTAATGGTTTTATAGTGCCCATAAACTCTGCATGCCCTCTAGCCAAGATGGCAGCTGCGAGTCAGTTACTCTCATTTTTAAATCTGCCGCCACTGAATTTAAAAAAACAAAAAAAACTTTTTCCATGCTGTGCACCTTTCTCTCTCACCTTTACAGAGAGAGACAGAGAGAGCAAGAGAGAGAGAGAGATAAATTACCATTTTATTGCCTTAGCAATCACTTACTAAGGCAAAAAAAAAAAAATCCAACATGGCAGCAGTGGGCACTTGCCCTATTAGCAAGTCCCTCTGCTCATGCTCATCCAGCCAATCTACTTGCACTTTTTCTCCTATGGGAAAGTGATTCAAATTAATGAGCCGGAATGCACATTTCCTTTGGGGTTTTTAAAAAACTCCAGGGAAAACTGTGAAGGCTCTCTGGGCATAGTTTTTGAAGGTTTTTGATGCCCCTCTTCCAAATACAACACATCAATGTGGGTTCCCATTAAGACAGATCATATTCCTAATGAATTCCATGAGTATTATTTTGACCGTTTAGACAGGACATTACATAAATGTTGACTTAACATTCAGCAACTGATTAAATGGATCTCCTCTAGCTAGAAGTAACAATTTGAATTTAGATCAAAGTTAATGATTTGCCAATATCAGGTGCTGGGCCCAGAAGCATATTAGCTTCCAAACTTGGTAAAACTGGCCAGCAGCTCACATGGCCTCTACAGTGGTTCCCACGGACACAGATAATGGTAAAGAATGGGAAGAAGTATGCTTAGAGACAAACCTGACAATATTCATCTTATCAAAAGCTGCTATGCCAGGGGGGTAGTGTTGCTTCATCCTGTCTGAGTTTTCTGATGGTAGTGGCACTGCAGCTAATGGAATGCCACCTTTACGCCAAGAGGTTTCATGGAATCATAGAATCATAGAATTGTAGAGTTGGAAGAGACCACAAGGGCCATCCAGTCCAACCTCCTGCCATGCAGGAAATCATGATCAAAGCATCCCTGACAGATGGCCATCCAGCCTCTGTTTAAAGACCTCCAAGAAAGGAGACCCCATCACGCTCCGAGGGAGTGTGTTCCACTGCCGAACTGCTTTTACTGTCAGAAAGTTCCTCCTAATGTTGAGGTGGAATCTCTGTTCCTGGAGCTTGCATCCATTGCCTCCATTGTTCTAGTCTCTGGAGCAGCAGAAAACAAGCTTGCTCCATCCTCAATGTGACACCCCTTCAAATACTTAAACAGGGCTATCATATTGCTCCTTAACCGTCTTTTTTCTAGGCTAAACATACCAAGTTCCTTAAGTCTTTCTGCATGAGGCGTGGTTTCCAGACCTTTCACCATTTTAGTCGCCCTCCTCTGGACATGCCTCAATTTGTCAATATCCTTTTTGAATTATGGTGCCCAGAACTGGACGCAATATTCTAGGTGAGGCCTGATCAAGACAGAATAGAGTAGCACTATTACTTCCCTTGATATAGACACTATACATCTATTGATGCAGCCCAAAATTGCATTGGCCTTTCTAGCTGCCGCATGAGGTTTGTTTGGCATGAGGTTTTTGTTTGTTTGTTTGTTTTAAGTGACAAATTTGGTTTGTTGGGATTCACCCAAGTGGTGTATAATCATGGTATATAAATCTTGAGTGATATTTGTGGGGAGGGAGGAGAAGGTTGGGCATAAATCTAACAAATTAATAAAAAATAAATGGGAGTAAATAATATTTCCATTCAATGAAATAAATATTTGTTTGGCAGTGGTACCAGGTTCCATAATTCTACCACAGATAGAAAAGAGGGACTTTGCAGATTGATCAAGCATGCACACTCGTTTTGACAGAAATTTTTAAAAATGAAAAGGAATGAGACCATTCTCTTACTTTTTCATCTGTCCCAGAATTAAAACAGAAATATATAATTCAGTCAGAGTTGGAGAAAGCTTACTGCTCTGTACTGGTGGTGGTTGCTATTTGTCATCCAATCAGCTTCGACTTATGGTGAACCCATGAATGAGATACTTTCTTTAGTCCCAGTTTTCAACAGTCCTATTCTGGTCTTGCAAACTCAAGGCAATGGCTTCTTTCATTGAATCAAGCCCTCTGTAATGTGGTCAGAGCAATCTGGCTGGGCTAGAAGTAACACATTACAAATAATGACATTACCTGTTATGTATTACTTTTGGAGATAAAAAAAAGTGTGATAATGGGCTCTCCCATTATCCAACCAGGTAAACAAAGGGTTAACTAGGTGTTGAGAGTAAAGCTACAGTTTATTGGGGGTCAGTGTCATGAAGGAGCCACAGAAGAAGAGAGAAGAACAAAAGAGAAGCTCAAAGAGAGGCCTGAACCAGGGGGACTCTAGTACAAGCTATGGGGGGGGGGTGCTTGGTAGAGGCTAAGCTGAAAGGCCCAGACTCCCAGCCGCAAGAACATCCAGCACATCTTGAATGCACCTTTGTAAATAGAATGGGGTTTAGTTGCACTAAGGCTTATGTTTATTTTACGACCTTGGCTGGAATGCCTAGAGTTATCTGTAACTTGTAACTTTTAAGTGTACCTGGAAGGAAGGAGCCTTCCATGGAAAAGTATCTCTGCTATCCTTTGTAATCTACTTAGAATGAACTTCCTTTAAGTCTCACCTTTCTGCACACTTCTTTTTCATGTGCCTTGCTCTGCTTTCTTCCCAGAGGGGTGTAGGGGGGAGGTAAAGCTCTGCAGAGTCAGAGTGAAAGTACAAATTGAACCCTATAACTTCCCATTGGGTTACAGTGAGAGGATTAAAGTCAATGGGTGGTAGCAGCTAGTATAAATGGTCCCTGGAAGGCCCATTCTTCTCAGCAGAAGCAGGAGGAAGGGACCCACTGCATGACAGAACCATCACACAATGGTGTAATGATAGCCCTTTCACAAAATAATGTACTGGCTGGAAATATTATTCCTTTTTCTAAAGAATTGACTTTGGCAGTAGAGTCATCCCTTCACATTCGTGGGGGTTACGTTCCACGGACCCCCGCAAATGTGAAAAATCCGCGAATACTGTTTGCCCCCCCTCCCCTGACATAGCGACCATGGGGCCTCCAGAGGCCCCATAGTCGCTTTCCCCCGCCTCCCCAGGGCCTTCGCGGGGCCTCCGGAGGGTCTCCGGAGGCCCTGTGGAGGCCTTCCCGGCTCTCCCCAATCGACCCCCAGGGCCTTCACGGGGCCTGCGGAGACCCTCCGGAGGGCCTGCGGAGGCCTTCCTGGCCCTCCACACTCCCCCCCCCGGGCCTTTGCGGGGCCTCTGGAGACCCTCCGGAGGCCCTCCGGAGGCCTTCCTGGCCCTCCCCAATCCACCCCCAGGTGCCTTCGCGGGGCCTCCGGAGACCCTCCGGAGGCCCCGTGGAGGCCTTCCCAGCCCTCCCCACTTCCCCCCCAGGGCCTTCGCAGGGCCTCCAGAGACCCTCCGGAGGCCCCGCGGATGCCTTCCCAGCCCTCCCCAATCCACCCCCAGGGCCTTCGCGGGGCCTCCGGAGACCCTCTGGAGGCCCCGCGGAGGCCTTCCCGGCCCTTCCCAATCCACCCCTAGGGGCTCCGGAGGGTCTCCAGAGGCCCCGCGGAGGCCTTCCCGGCCCTCCCAAATCCACCCCCGGGGGCTCCGGAGGGTCTCCGGAGGCCCCGCAGAGGCCTTCCAGGCCCTCCCCACTTCCCCCCCAGGGCCTTCGCGGGGCCTCCGGAGGGTCTCCGGAGGCTCCGCGGAGGCCTTCCTGGCCCTCCCCAATCCACCCCCGGGCCCTCCGGAGGGTCTCCGGAGGGTCTCCGGAGGCCTCGCAGAGGCCTTCCCAGCCCTCCCCACTCCCCCCCAGGGCCTTCACGGGGCCTCCGGAGTCCCTCCGGAGGCCGCACGGAGGCCTTCCCGGCCCTCCCCAATCCACCCCCAGGGCCTTCGCGGGGCCTTCACTGCCCTCCCCAATCCACCCCACGGCCTTCGCGGGGCCTCTGGAGGCCCCGCGGAGGCCTTCCTAGCCCTCCCAGGGCTTTCACGGGGCCTCCAGAGGCCCCGTGTCGCGGTTTTGGGGGGGCCCTCCCAAAACCGCAAATACTCGAAACCGCAAATGTCGAGTTCGCGAATGTGGAGGGACAACTGTATTATTGGGGGACCCAGGGCCATTTTTCTCTCTGTTTTTAAATGTATTTATGTGGTGTTGTCCCAACAGAGCTAATGTGTCAGGAGTCTGTGGCATTTGTTGCTGTAGTTCTCAGGAGGGGAGGTTAAATATCCAAATTATATTTCTGTTGTCCTGGTATATTTTCTAGCCATTCCCAACACTCTTCAAAGTGAAAAGCAAAGAATGAGGAATGTGCTATGTGTTCTTGAAAAAAAATATTTTCCAAACCCTGATTCAGGAAAAAGAAAATGGTGACTCTGTTGGGAGGCAATAGCTATTGCTAGCACAGCTATTGCTACTCCTAGGAAGGACTAAGCTCTCACCTTTTCCCTTCTCTGAGTAGAAAGGGATTAAAGAGGCAGGTACATTTCCACCATGCCTAGACCCAGAAGCAGATGAATAGTCCTCCCTCCATCCCAATTGCTACTGCCCTGGCCAATGAGGGAGAGAAGAAGAGGCAGTATATGCTGGACATAATCCCCTCCCTCACTGCCATTCTCTTCTCCTTGTGTGTCATGTCTTATTTATATTGTAAGCCTGTCAAATTAACAATTTGTAAACTACTCTGAGAGCCTTTCTGGCTGAAGAGCAGGATAAAAATTAAACAAACAAATAAAATGTATGGAAAACCCCACAAAAAACATGTAATTACCAAAAGCAAAAGCACAGTTAAAAAAATAACTAATGAAATTTAGCTAACTTCTATGAAAACAGAATGAAGGCAATGGGATTTCAATAATGAAAACACATGATATTATGAAACAGCAGTTGGAGTTGATGGGGAATTAACAGGGAAACTGTGAAGATAAATTAAGAAGATGTTGATAGAAAAATTCAAAATATTCTTTGCAACATGGCTAAAGACAGGGGGAGTCAGTAAACTGGAAGCCACAGTACTGTCTCTTTTTTTCTAGGACTCAGTGGAACATTTTGCATTAGCTCGTAAATGGAAAAGTATAATCTCCAGCACATTTGCTTTCTTTTCTTTCTACATTGATTCCAGATTGAATGTTTTCATTCCTGCAGACTAAGGCATTGCTCCTTTTAATATCACCTGGCACTTCTTCCTCTTTGCCTTCCTCTTGTGTGCAAAAACTCAGGTAGTCAGCCTAAATCCATCCCAGTTCAGTTCAAAAGTGTCATTACAGTCGTTGTTTTTCTGTCACTTTTGCAATTTCAAATGAATATTGATCCATAACTAGGAAGACAAAGTGACATGAATAGATGAAAAGAAACAAGCTGTAATTTTAGTAATATTAAAGGTAGGAGCTGACACAGTCCCTGAACAATCATGCATTGATTAGTTTCCAGGCAGGACTGACTGGCTCTGGGCCAGCAGCTGAGGAAAAAGTTTCTTTCTTGCAGCTCCAGTCATGATTCATCCCTCTGCTGAGCCTCAAAATGATCATCAGAGTATATTAAGGACTAAAGAAAGGACATAGTCTCTGTTTGCACTGGACACTGCTTAAAACGGGAAACTCACATGATTCCTTTTCTTAGCCTTGGAAATGAAAATGATGACAAAAGATGGGCTTCTAACAGACCAATGGTCAATCAGACCAATGGCCCATCCAAGCCAGTTTCCTTGCTCCAACAGTGGACAACTGGATGATCCTAGGATGCTCTCAAGCAAGGTATGGATATGAGGACTCTTCCTTCAGCATTTGGTATTCAAGAATATACTGAAACAAGGAGGCCCGTGGATAGTCCTGTATGAATTCTTCTAACACCTTTTAAAATCTAATTAAGCTAGTGGCCATCACAATATCTTGTGACAGTTATTTCCAGGGAAATACCTTCATTTGTTTGTCCTTATTGAACTGATATATGATTTTGCAGATGGGGTAATCACCTTGACTTCTAATAATGGAAGAAGATAGAACACTCTTCTTCCACGATGCTTATAATTTATGTTTCTATCATGAGCATAATTCTCTGCCTCAGTATTTTTTTAAAAAAATATAAATATTAAAAAAATAAAGACCTATACTTTTTTCCTACCAGTTCTTCACAAGGAATGTATTCCACCCCATTATTATTCCCTGCACAGAAAACATGGTTTCCTGCACAGAAAAACAGTGTTTTTCTCTGCAGAGTAATTCCCCCATAAGACTTGCAGAGGGATGTTTGTTTTCTCCTGCAGTGGAGAGAAAGGTGCTGTATTTATTTTTCCTCACATGTGAGGACAAAACAGGATCTAAATTTCTAGCAAGAACTTTATGTTGGAAAGAAAATAAATAATTTTGAAGACTCCTTTTTGCACTTCCTTTGAAACTGTAGCATCCAGGCATCGACACTGACCACCAGTAAAACCAACTGGGGCCTTGACTACATGGGGAGGGGGGGTAAAATCCAGATAAAATTCAGGCTACTTTGTCTGGGAGCTGCGGCGCAGGAAATTTGGACTACTGTGGCCCAGATTTAAGTGCCACACCTGCTAAAGCTTGGATCTGCATTTGGATTTTTTACTTGGCTTCCATTCAAAGCTGTTTCTCACACTTGTCTCTGAGCTCCAGGAAAAGCAAATCCCAGCAGCAATCCCTCTCTCTGGATCCAGAACAGGCAGCTAGCCTTGTGATGGCAGGCCAGGCCACCTGTTGTTGCTTCAGAGAGAGTTGACTTTATCATATGTGACAAAAACCATGCCAGAAGTATGCTACGAGAACAAAAATGGGTGACCTTACCAGACAATGTTGTCTTTCAGCTGTTCCGGGAGCATAGCACATGCATGAATAATGTGTCCCTTTTTATTGACAGCTTAACCTGTCAATAAAAAAGGGATACTTTATTCACACCCATGCTATGCTCCTGGAATGGCTGAGGATGTGGGTGTCCGATAATGTTGCCCTTTCAGTTCTTGTAGCATTCTTCTGACACAGTTTGTGATGCAGTTTTGTGCCACATTGTCCTGTGTCTGATAAAGTCCTGTGACTGCCGCTGGGGCTTTGATTTTCCCAGAGCTCAGAGTGACTGTAGTGCCCCTGGCATTCTGACATCAGGGAGAGTTACTACTGCTGTGGCTCTGCCTTTTTAATTAGAAGTGGCACAAAGGAGGGGGGAAATGGCAGTGCCTCAGGCATTGCTGGTCCTTGCTCTCTTCTCCACCCCCAGCCCCAAAACCAGTGCAGGGGGATTGCTCACACGGCAGTTTTCTTTGGAGTTTTAGACAAACTCCTAGTTTTCTAAAACCCGGATTAAGGGAGCTATTCCCCAAGACTGGTGCGAAAAGGGTTGTACTTCATGTGGTGCTATCACACCAGATTCAGGGGAAAGGCTACATGTTGTGTGGCATTATTGGGCCATATTCAGGGGGGATTCGGGGTTTCCACTGGTGTGAAAATGCAAGCAGTGGGAAAATCTTAGAAGCACTGTGCTAGAAGGGGGAAGGGTAGAGGCACTACATTAATATAGGAAGAGTACCTTAAATAAAGGTTACCAACAATCTTGAAATGTGGTTTTAAAACTCCACATCATTAAACATTTTGAGTGAAGAGCCTAGAATGCAGCCCTCATGGAGTCTTTTAATTACAAAGCTGGGTACGCATGGTTTGGTGATAATAGCCATATAGCAGCTACAAAAAGGAATATCTATCTGTAATACTTTGTATTAATTACCTCTTTGAGAGTCTAAGAAGGTCCGGAGGGGGAACTTGTAAAACCTTTACAATTAAATGATGTGGGTTTCCCCCCTTACTATCAATTTAAGTCACTACATTTTAATCAGCTGTACTTTCCCCCCATTGCTGGGGTTGGGATGTGGGGGGAGGGAAACAATGTTATTTTCCCTCCCAGGTTATTCTCTTTAGCATGTGATACTAGTTTAAGTAATTGTTGCTAGTACAGTTCTCTGATCAAAGTATGTACAGGTAATCTGTAGTCAGAGTGGGAGGAGGTACCTTACTCAGCCACTCCTCTCCTTGGAGACAGGTTTTCCTCAACACACACTCCAACTACAGGTTGTGCTTGCTCAGAAGATGGACATACCAAGGCAAATCACACACATACATGAGGCACTAATTCTGCACATGGTAATTTTACCATCTCATTTTCATACACGCTCAATTGAACAAAATCACCAGCGGACGAATAACTCAAAGAGTTGCCATGATACCACTTTGCCCTTGACTTCACAGTTTGAAATTTTTCTCTTACATAACTTCGCAATTCTTTCCATGTGGTAGCCATTTCAAACAAGCAAATCTCCACTTACAACATACCTGCACATTTCCCTTGTTTATATGTATGCATGCTTTGTTGCATAAATTTATGTTCTATGATGATTAGAAGCCTACACAAAGTGGCAAAAAAATATATCCTCAGAACTGGTGGTTTGACATGTTAGTATAAGAGAACACTATAATCATATTTTACACAAAGGCTTTCTTCCAACTTTATTTGCAGGATGTTGAATTTTGGAAGCTAAGCAGAGTCAGCCCTTGTTAGTACATACTTGGATGGGAGATTTCCAATAAATACCAGTGCTGTAGGCTACATTTCCAAGGAAGGACCTGGCAAAACCACCTCTGAGTATTCCTTTCCTATGAAATTCATGAGATCATCATAAGTTGAGAGGCAACTTGAAAGCATATACAAACAGAGAGAGAAAATTATACCTGGGGAACATCCAGAAAGTCAGAATGTGATTGGTTGGATGTGCACAGGGGTGGGCTTGCTGGTGACAAAGCAGCTAGAGCTGCCATTATTATTTTTTCAGGAACACAATTGAGTGTTATTTTCAAGTGGCACAGCAAAAAAAGTTTTAAAGTAGAAGATTGCTCTTTCGGTTCTCTCGTTTACAGGGGAACAGAGCAAGCTTTTTCAGGTGATAATAAGGCAGGTAATTCACTCGTGGCCACCATCTTTTCTTGCAGTCATGCTCTGTGTGAAATGCAAATGCTGGATAAATTTCCATGCCAGTGATCTTGTGAATGGATTGTGGGGACAAATGAACACTGCTGTGATAGTGAGGTAATGTGCTATTTTCCTCAATTCATTCTCCCATTTACCTGACCCCTAGGAAGTTATGTCAGGAAAAGGGCAATTGTCACTTCAAAAGACACAATAGCAAGGTTTTTATTTAAAAAAGAAAAAGAAAAAGAAAAATACCACTCTGAAAGTGGGTTAGAATGTACACGTGCACACACACACACACACGGACAGATGCACAAATGTAGTATAGCAGTCTCTGGACTTTATCAGATGCTGCCCTGAAAACATTCTTTTGCCAGCATAAAAAAAACCAAAAAACATTTTTATACCAGCAAAAGAATGTCAACCCCCACCACCACATTTACCTCCCCCTCCTGGCAAAGGCAGCTCTGGCAATAAAGTGGAAGTGAACGGAACTCCATTCACTTCCTTGTTTGAAATCCCATGAGGCTTTGTCATGCAGGAAATTGAAAAATAACAACAGTAAAGCATTAAAAGTTTTAAAAAGCGCACACGCACACTTTAAAAGTCTCCTGTAACCCAGGGAGGGTCATAAAAAGAGCGAAACTTACCTGGATGTCCTGATCTTACTCAGAAGTGTTCACGCCAGACCGACCATTCTTGTTGCAGTCGACAGTTAAATAGCCTGAGGTTTTGCATGCCAGCAATGCCGCCACTAAAGCAGCAGGGGGATTAATTGACAGCTTAAGCCATCAATTAAAAACTATGGGTTTGGGGCTGATTTTAACCACAAAAGGGCAATGTTGTCTGATCTGTGCACCCTTTCATGGTTATGTGGTGTTGTTATGATGCCTTTTTTGAGTGTCTGATTAAATCCTCTGTTAAGAATGTCATATTGGATGTTTTCTGACATTGCAATATTGGAACATCCTCCTCCTCACATGAATTCTCATGAATGTAGTCCCCTACATTGAAGAATGGTTTTTGCCTCTTTGAAAAATTAGGGAGGACTCCGAAGTAGTGGAATCCATGGGAGTATTTTGGACTGAGTGAGAGGTAAGAAAAATGGATACAACTCATCAGAATTTGAGGTTTTATAAAAGCCTCATTCACTCACATGACCTTTCAGTCAGTTTTTTACATCAGTTGATACATGCATTGGAATTTGAAACTAATAATCTCTTCTCTGATAAATGTACACACATACACATATACCCAAGAACTCCCATTTTGTGTCTGATTGAACATTTTAAAAAGTCCTAGGGTCCGGTTACATGGCAAAATAAATCCACTAAGAATTTGCCAAGAATCCTAATAGTTCCCACATGTTTTGGTTCAAAGTCGCCTTATTCAGAAGGGGGGGAGCAAAAAAAAACCCCAAAAGTCACACAGTAAAAGCTTTTGCAGTTTTCCCCAACTTTTTAAAACAGTTTCAGAAGGTTGCGCAGTATTGGCTGAGTGAATTAACAGCAACAATTGTGAAGCATGGGCTCACAGCAAAGCTGAGATCCCATTGGCCGTTGGTCAAAGGGGGTGGACTTGAAAGGGATGGCTTGCAAAATTTTACCGCCATTTTTTCACTCCAGCGCTTTTCCCTTCCCTGTTCTGCTGCTGTCGTTGGGTCTCAGCCAGTGCAGTGGTTTAAAATGCAACGCCATTCCCGAGGCCTCCCTAAGCCCAGTGCTTTCAATGTGTGGGGGGAGGGTGACCAGAGGCCCAATGACAGCAATGGTGCCATGTTTTTGCTATCATTGGGTCTTGTCTGAGCCCCCACCCCACGCCACCCCAGAGACCTCCAAGGCCAGTGCCCAGGCCGAGGACCAATGACAGCAACAGTGCTATGCTGTTGCTGTCATTGGCGCTCAGCTATGCCCCCACCCCATGCCCCAGAGGCCCTGGGATGATGCTGCAGGAGGACAGGCAGGCAGTGGGACTGTCAGTCCCATTGTAACCCACCCTTTCCCCCTCTGGGAAAATTACTCGCCCTTCTCTTCCCATTCACAAATAGTGAACAGGGAAGAGAATGGGGGGATGGAGGAAGAGGCTGCAGCAGAGGACAGGTGGTCAATGGGACTCAGAGTCCCTTCGCCCACCTTTCCCCCACTGTTGCCTCTCCCTCCTGCCTCTCCCTTCTATTTCTGTTGGCAAGCAGAGAACGGGGAACAGGGGAGGGGGTGGAGGAAGAGGCTACAGCAGAGGAGTGTCAGTCGTTGGGACTCAGAGTCCCATCACGTGCCTTTCCCCAACTGCTGCCTCTCTCTCCTATTCTCCATTCACAAGCAGTGAACAGGGAATAGGGGAAGGGGATAGAAGAAGAGGCTGCAGAAGAGGAGAGTTGGTGGATGGGACTCTGAGTCCCATCACTTGCCTTTCCCCAGCTGCTGCCTCCTCCTCCTGCCTCTCCCTTCTATTCCCCATTTGCAAACAGCCAATGGGGAAGAGAAGGGAGAGGCAGGAGGGAGAGGCAGCAGCTGGGGAAAGGTGGGCAATGGGACTATGAGTCCCATCGACTGCCTGTACTCTGCTGCAGCCTCTTCCTCCATTCCTCCACCCCCCAATCTCTTCCCCGTTCGCAAATAAGAAGGGCAAATAAGGAGGGATGGACAGTAGCGGGGAAAGGGTGGGCGATGAAGGGACTGGCAGTCCCACTGCCCGCCTGTCCTCCTGTAACGTCTTCCCGGGGCCTCCAGGGTGCAGGGTGGGGGCACGGCCAAGAGCCAACAATAGCGATGGCACAGCACCATTGCTGTCGTTGGGCCTCCGGCTGCCCACACACACACAGAAGACGATGGCCTTGGAGGCCTCTGGGGTAGCATGGGTTGGTGCTCAGACAAGACCCTATGATAGCAACGGCATGGCAGCGTTGCTGTCATTGGGCCTCTGGTGGCACCCTGACTAAGGGCGCTGGCCTCAGAGGAGCTGTGTGTTTAAACTGCTGTGCCACTTCCCGAGGCCTCTGGGGCAGTGTAGGGTGGGGGCGCATCCAAGACCCAACCACAGGAACAGAGCAGCACCATTGCTGTTGTTGGGCCTCCGTTCGCACACACACACACACACACACACACCAAAGGCGCTGGCCTTGGAGGACTCTGTTGTACCACAGTCCTCCTTTCCACCCTGGCAAGAGATAGGCCTCTGTGGCTGTCAGTCACAGAGACCACATCTCCCCATGTGAACTGCAAATTCAGAAAGCTTTCGGATGTTATCAGAGAAATGACTTTCTGGAGAAAATTGTGTCAACTAGTAGGCACTGGTTTGAAAGAGGAGTAAAACAGCATTTTTCAAATTAAAAACTGTCATGTACCTGAACCCCTAGTTTGAAATGGATAACTTTTGTTGAAATCCCTATCCCAACACAAAACTCCTTAGATAGCTATAAAGCATTGTTCCATTTTGTACAAGGCTCAATCTCGTGGAATTTAAGTCAAGACAGCATTCTGGCCAAGTTCCCCCTTTTCAACCTTGTGATGGTGATGAGTGGAAGAGATAACTGGAACCAATGGTGGCAAACATCTCCCTCACTCACAACTGGGAATTGTATTATGTCACATGTAGCATCAGTCTTACATGACATTCTGTTTTTTTGCTTCTTAAAAAAATGAAGGCTCCATCCATATTTAAAAGATCATTCATCCACACTCAAAGGATCCTCAGTCCTCATTCCCACAGAGTAGTAATCTAGACTTCGGGGATTTTCATCCCAATTCACTGCTTAAAATACTGGAAATCACTAAACTAAATATTCCAGCCCAACATTAGTGGAAGACTGGAAGGTGTTCTGCCTATAATCATGGCAAGTGTAGCTTAGAACAAGCCAGATATGTTATGTCTGATCGAGATAATAAGCAGTGTTCCAGGCATTCTGTCATGACTCAGAGCATGAGCATGGCATAAAAAACTGAATCAAATTTTCCTACATCTTACAAAGGCAAAACAGGGAGTACTCTAGGAAGACATTAGCTGTGGTATCAGTTTATGGCAACACGTAAGAGTGGCACAATTGTTATGAGTTATGCTTGATAAATATGAATTGCAAGTAGACTTTTGATTCTTAAGGCAGGAAGCTGCCTATTGCCAGAAGTCCGCATGCATGTTGGAAGGGTAGGGCAAAAGTGGGAATCCCTGTCCATTTTGGAGAAGTCAAGCTTCGTTTACAAACTGGAATTTTCCTTCCCCTTTTGCTGACAAGGAAATAGTCCTATTGATATGTTCAGGATAACAATCAATGCCTAATTGCTTTGATTCTCTCCAGTGAATGGAGCTTTTGCCAAACTGTCTCAGACTAGTACACCCTCCCCCCATTGAAGGTATTCTGCAGTTGCCATAGATATTGGGCAACCCTGATTGGATTTCAAAGAGGATACCTGATTGGCATTGTCTCAAGGTGTGAAACTCCACAGTTCATCTCTCCAAGGACACCTAAAAGTCATTACCAGTGCCCAGTGGGTGAAAGGCAAAGGTCACATTCACATCCACCCCTTTCTCTTTCTCTCTCCCTCCATCTTCCAGAAACTCTGCCCAAGAACACCTGAAATCTTCTTTGCATCAAGAGGGTGAGAAAATCCACGTGTGTCTTAAGACTGTAGGCCCTTAAACTCAGCTACACCCCTCTACCTTCCCCCCCCCCCCAAGATTGGTCAGGAGTAGGATTTTAGCACCAGTGCTGTTTCTCCCCTCTTTTACTTTGAGAAACAACTTAGAAACATCCTGTACTGAACATAGAATTCTATTGGTTTCTATTGATATCTTTTTCTGTCTTTTAAATAAAGGAATACAGTACTGTAATTGTTTTTGCTGCAAAATTAGCTTGTCCTCGACCTGATTTCTTTCACTTGGAGTCACTCTGGTTAATTGTCTGTTTTTAAAACCTTTAGCCTGTAAGGTCCCAGAGAGAGTAAGTGCCTGCTAGACCTTCCCAAAAAAACCCCAGTTAAACCCAGTGCACTGCTCTTAACCCAATTTATTTTTCCTTAGGGATGAACTGTAGCCTAGTGGTAGAGTATATGCTTTGCATGCAAAGGATCCCCAACATCTCTATATAGGACTGGGAGAGACTCCTATCTGAAGCCCCAGAGAGCTGTTACCAGTCAATGTGGGCCAGTTGTAAACAACCATTTGTCTCCAGTTTCTATAGGCTACACCTTCCATCAGACCCAAGTTTTAGTGCCTATGGTCAGGGATTATTGGGGGTTTTAGTCCCAAACATCTGGCAAGTATCACATTGCCAACCCCACTAAAGACCATTGACTTGGATTCATACAAGGCAACTTTCAGCGCTCTTTCCCCTAACATGGAAGATGTGATAATAGATAATACACAAGTAGGAAATGCTGGTACATGCTTTAAATTTTTACAAACAACAAAGTCAGTTGTAACAATAGCCTTAGAAGAAGCTAACATGTGCTTTTAATTGATTTAATTGCATGACTATCCCCCACTTCACATCAAAGTAAACAGTAAAATATTTCATTTCTGTAGATTTTGAACATGTTTGTCTATTATTATTGTAATCTTTCAATAATATTTATACACTTTTTACACTTCATTTAGCACAAGAAGAAACTTGTAGTGTTTTAGCAATTACCAATGTTTTTATACTCCATTTACAGCTGAAGGTCAGTTTGTAAACACTCTGTCTAACACATAGCAGGGTGGTTTGTATGAACAATTGATATCCACTGTCTGTTTTCTAATTAACTATTCATTCTCCAATAACAGAGAGTTATTAATTCACACAGTTGTTGTATAATGTTTCCTTTCTGCTGGGAAAACATCTTGCCAGCACATTGCTTTTTATAAAAGACAGATATATACCAAATTATACACAGTTTAAATAAATAAGTAAATAATCTTGATGGTCTGTATCTGTGTTTTCTTTAATAAAAATGCCTATATCATGATAATGATATGGTAACATCTTTTTATCTTTCTTTATGCTAATGGACTTGAATGTTTAGAGTTAACTTCAAAGTAAAGTTGGACTGAATCAGATTTTGTAAAATAAGTGATAGTTTGTGTTTTCAAAGGCATCCTGATATAGCATCATTCCAGGTACATTTTGTGGGATATGTTGCCCCCTTACATGCCAATTTTTGTTCCCCAATATTGCACTAAAAATCACCATAGTTGGCATCCTGTTAATCAACGACAGCTTAAACCATCATAAGTCACTGTTTTGGTTACTAGAAATCAAAACTCTCAACCAACTTTTGCAATGATCAAAATCCCCCTCCCACACTCAAACCCACCTTTGTATAAACACTGTCCAGGCAACCAGCCAAAGGTTGATTACCACACAGCTGATAGCAGAGGTATAGCACAGCCAGGGTAATTATAGGTAAAGGAATCAAGGCAGATTGAAATCACACACTTACTGTATTAGCAAGAAAATACAAGTTCATAAGCAAAAACCAAATAACAAGGCATAGATCCAGCAGACAGAGTTCAGAGTAGTCTAGCAGAATCCAAGCAAGAAAAAAAGAGTTCAGAGTAACAAACACAGTGTAGGAACTTTATCAGATGAGCCTCTGAAATGTTTCTTTGCCAGCATATTTTAAACTGCTAGCATGCTGGAAGAAGAATCCTTTTTATGAGACATTGGTGCAATGGTGTGAAAAAGCAACCCAGTACTTCCACGTCCACTGGAGTGCATGATCTCAGTGGTTCTCATGAGAAGACACAAGTGCGTTTAAAAGTCGAAAAACAGCTAAATTTTAAAAAATGAACACACTTTTAAAATTCCAAATAAACTAAGAGGTTCATTTAAAAAAGCATCCCGTACCTACTTTTTGATTTTTCTCCTGGAAGTGTTCTGGTGGGGACTGCCATTGACTCTGGAATCATGCCAGAAGAATGGGATGTGGTTTCGCATGCAAGCAATTCTGCCAGAAAAATGCCACAGCTGATCTAGTGATGGCTTGGCCTGCCAATAAAAAAGAATGCCTTATTAACATTATATAATCGCAAAAGAATGACATTATGCAAAATGGGCACCCTTTCGCATTTATCTGGCTTTGCTATGATAACATATTTGCTGAGTCTGATAAAGCCCTAGGTCAAACATAGCAAGCAAGAACATAACAGGTCACCAAGTAGGTCAGGTAATCTCCAACAATGCTTGGAGTTCAGGGGTGCATATTTATAGCTCAGCAGTTAATACAGCTGCTGCAGCGCTAACTGCTATTTGCTATAAATATGATGAAACCACCTCAAGCCCTCCTTTTGTTGTCTCCACACTGAGAAGGTGGGTATGGGTAAGATGTCCTCTGCATTGGAAGAGGCAGAACTCTCTCCCAGAGCTGGTACTGCACTGTAGTCTGTTTCTGAATCCCATGGCTCTGGAACATCTTCTTGCTCTGGTTCAGCAGGTCCTGGCATGTCCAGTCTCTGGATCAGAGTCCATTTCCAAGTTCTGGAAGCAAGGCATGACCACCTTTTAGTGGCAGCCCCCCTCTTTCTACTCATATGGCGACCAGTGGAGGGCAGGGAACATCAGAGAAGTGCCTGGCTATGTCCCTATAACCAGCACAGAGGAGTGACATTATCCATCCTCTAAGGAGGGCTTGGTATATTATGTCATTGTTCTAAATCTGATTATAGCCAGATGCTTCTCTAATGATCTTCACTTGTCACTGAATGGCTGTGGAGTGGAGAGGGACTCCTGCAGTGTGGTTTTTGGGAGGTGGGAGGGAAAACATAGTACACTTCTGCTTGCAACATGCTTACTCTGTATCTCCACAATGCAGGACTACAGCCAATATCATAGGGGTATGTATTCTGCATTGGTTTCTCCTGATGTTGTAAATAAGAAAATGTAAAGAAGGAGTAGGAAAGATGGGGAAGAGATTAAAAAGAAGACAAAAACATCCTCATTATGTTAGGGCAGAATATTTTATTTAATTTTACTTTACCTTTAACAGTATCGGAAATATTTTATACGCTTTTCTGAGACTGAGTTTTGAACATTTCTCTAAATGAATTTTTTTTTTACCTTGTTACATAGACTTTTAGAAAGTAGTAATTGGTTCTTTGTGTGTATTTTATCACATGTTTACCTTTTGGTATGTGCATCCAGTCTAATATTGCAAGCTAAGCAGGGACAGCCCTGGTTAGGATGTGGATAGTAGCCCTTCAATGAATACCAGGTGCTGCAGGTTATATTTCAGAGCAAGGAACTGGCAAACCACCTCTGAGTATTCCTTGCCTGAGAAAACCCTATGAAAATCATGGGGTCACCACAAGTCAACAGGCGAATTGAAGGCACACCCACACATACACACAATATGTATTGCTTATCTACTGAAAAAGCTTTTGTAGAGGGGTTTGGGGAGTGTATGCAGAAAATATAACAGGCATCAAAGCATTGGGGTCCTCACTCCTGAATTGGAGGCAAGAATTCCCATGGTGTTTCAAAAATCCTGGACAGCATGTGTCACCATATGGAAATTTTCTGACCAAGATCTTAGCAGCTGTGAGGTGTTTGTTTTTTCCCCAAATGCCGAACCATGATGTTCTTCAATGGCATAGCACCAATTAAAACACACCAAAGCAAGATAACTTTCTTAAGAAAATATGAATGCCAAACAACATAGTTAATGGCAGTAAACAGCAGAATAAAGGGTGATGTTGTGGGGATAACTGGTGGATAAACAGGCAGTATCAGAGTAAACCTATTGAATCCATGAGATTTACATAATGTTGACTTACCATTTACCAAAACAAAATCCAAAATCCACAAAAAAGCAATACCTTTCTTACCCAACCAAATGCAAACACATGATGCAAGCTTTCAAAGCTCTACTTGTTTCTTCATAAGGCAAAAGGTGTTAAAAAATAAAATGCCTGATGAAAAAGCCAGTAGAGTTTCAAAAGCTTGTTTCATGTGCTAGGCATTTGGTTGGCCAAAAAAGTTATTTAATTTTTTTTTTTTTTGGTGGAATTTGGATTTTGTTTTGCTTCATGGCCACAAGACTGCCCCTGAATGTGTTTCCAACCATTTACGAATTGATTCAGTGGGTCCACTCTGCTTGGAACAGAATTCAGCCCAAGGTTGCAAGGCTGTTCAAAACCCTATTTTTTGAAATGCAGTAGTCCCTGTCTTAATCCTTTTGTTTCTGTTTTTTTCTGGGACCCACCAGTCAGTCCCAGTAGAGCTGGCCAACTCTGACCCTCACCATGTTTTCACATTGCAATTTCCATGCTACCTCACCCTTGGCCATGCTGAATAGGACTGAGAGTTGAAGACCAACCTGGAACACCATAATAGCCCAGCCATGATTTCCACACTTCCTGAAGTAGACATCAGAGGCTTATCCAGTGCCTATGTTTTGGCTGAAAGGTGTTCATCTGATCCTGCTGAAGTTGGCAATAGTACTGCTTCAGTTCCACCTTGGGTTCAACCTATGAACCACACAGCACATTTCATGCATAGCTCTACCGGCAGAGATTTATGCTATATAACCCTCTCTTGGCCACAATATGCTAAACTCTAACTTTCTTGTTGTGTGCCTTTAAGTTGAGCCAATTTATGACAACCCTCTCCTAAGCTTTTTTTGACAAGATTTATTGAGAGGAGGTTTGTCTTTGCCTTCCTCTTAGACAGATAGAACGTGACTTACCCAAGATCACCCACTGGGTTTCCATGGCTAAGGGGGGGGGGTTGAAACCCTGATATCCCAAAGTCCCACTCCCACACTCAAACCACTACACCACACTGGCTCTCTAAACTCCAACTAATCAGATAATGTGGTAGCTTAGGTTAGAGGGATCTGATGGTCAGGGAAGCAGCAAAATGTATGTAGCAGTTGCAGTATTTGTTGCCAGTTCCACTAGAGCTTGCACACAATATTATCTTACCTACAGCACACAAAAAACAGAGGGAGTCTTTCCAGAAACTTCAGAAAAGTACTGAAACTTCAAGCAGCACTTTGAGACCTGGCAAGCCAATTTCCCTAGTCTTCATGACACACAGCAATCCTACCTGTAAGCTTTCCAAGGCATTCAGTGAGTGTTTTAACACACTGTATTAAAGAGGCCTTTATTTACTTCATTATTTTAGAGAGAACAATTTTAGCATGCCTATACTCAGTAGTTGCTAGTTTACATGTCTTTGTAAGATCTTAGGAATAGGATCTGTTCATGTCAGTTCCTGTCTTAGTCACACTCTCATTCTTCCTGCATCAGTTCGTCTCAGTTTGGTCATCCTTCATTTTGTAACCTGCAGTTCTCTCTCTGTCTCTCCTTGCTCCATGTTTGAAGATCACAGGTTACACAGTTTCTAACAATGGATGTTAAACCTTTAGAATTTATAAGTAAACCTACTTCATATGTGTTTACCAAAGAAGACAAAGCTTCTATTCTTCTATTAGACTGGGGGGACTGACTGCTTGCAAATACTAAGGCCAAATCCACATTACACAAATAATCCAGTTTGAAACTGGATTATTTGCTATGGCTCTCTCCAACAGATCCTGGGATTTGTAGCTTTATAAGATCTTTAGCCTTCCCTGCCAAAGAGTGCTGGTGTCACATCAAACTACACATCCCAGGATTCCATGGGAATGAGCCATGGCAAATTATCCAGTTTGAAACTGGGTTATTTGTGTAGTGTGGATTTGGCCTCATTACCCTGCTTGTGAGATACACTACTGTATTTCACATCCCTCAACATATTTATACCCTGCCTTTGTTCAAAGCTCCGTAGTATACAGAATTCTGTCCCTACCCCCTTTCATCCTCCCAATACCTCAGTTGGATAAGTTAGGCTAAGTACTTTATCAGACTAGCATCTAAAAACACTGTAGTTCCATGACTGAGGAAAGCAGAAATATAGTGGCATGATTACAGTAACAATTGTACATCACTGTAATTGTGCAATACTACTGCCATGGAATTATTACACAACCACCACTAGTGGTTTAAGAACAAGATTTCAGCTCGCACTATAGTAACACTTGTCTTTGCATTGCCTTCTATTGTTCAGAGTATTAATGCCTTCTTCTGGCCGGTTCATGCACCTTTAAGAAAAAAAATTCTCTTCCTTCTGTGATTTTGTATAGTGAGATTTGGGCTGTTCTTGCAAGATGTGAGACTTCATTCTAAAACACTAAAAACAAATAAATAGCCAAAGAAATTCACAAATAAACATTTAAACAAACATAAAAAGGTAGCTAGAAAAGTCAACAATTGATTAAAAAAGCATCCTGTAGATCATCTTCATGTTCTCCCCTGGAAGTTTAATTATGTGTTCTTATTGGGAAAGGGGAAGGGGAGAAGAGGATCACCCATTCAACCTGGAATCTTGTGATTACAGTGGGACATGATTATTGCATGCTTGTCAATACTGCCAAAAGAGCAATATTGAGGGCTATTGACAGCTTTGTCCATAAATTAAAAGTTACACCTAATAAAGAGAACCTGTTTGTGATACTATCACATTTTAATTCCACCATTTCAAGTCCTAAGTAAGGCATTACTCATCCAAGTTTACATACTGAGCTTCATCACTGAACAGGGATTTGAACAACTAACTCATAGCCTAATGCTGTACCACACAGCCCTAATATAAACAGCTCTTTGTACAGAACCTGGTGCTTCAACAGGTTGATCAGCCTGCTACTTTAACCCCAGGATGCATACAGCAGACTCACAGGAGAGCCAAAATAAAAATTATGGTGTAGGTCAGGAGGAAGGTCCTTAAACTAAGCTTAAGTGGAAGAGGCAAACACACAGAAATCTCTGCCAGATACATAACTTTGTTTGGATCCTTGTTCTTCCTAATTTAATCCAATATTTTGAAATGTTCAGAAATATTGCATGCAGCATTGGCAGGGTCTCGAAAGAACACTCTTACTAATTAGCACCCTCAGCTCTTGTTATACAAGCCAGTATGACAACGTTTAATTAAGTCTAATTATTTTTGAAAAAAAATATTGGTGTATATTAATTCTATGGTGACGCTAACTGTTTCCTAACAGGGAATTAAAGAGTGTGGTATTAATTTAACTGCAGTCATTCATGGCACTTGATTTCCCCTGCCCATTTTGGAATCACACACCTAAACACCACTTTAAAAATGGGAATGGGAAAAAAAGGTTTCCCGCCCCCCCCCCAAAAAAATCAGCTTTTATAAAGCTGAAGATCTATTCTGTAGGCATGGATTGTTGATCTTCCTTGCAGTTGATGTAAGCAAGGCTGTTACTGGCATGCAGTTTCTGTGTAGCTTTCTTCCACATTTATTTTGATTATTCTCCTTCTAATTTTGTAGGAAATACATTGCTTTTCAATATTTTTTTTAGAAAGGAGATATAAGAGGCACCATTCGTTCATTCATTCATTCACTCACAGGATGCCATAACACTACTGCATTGTTCCAAGACCCAAAACCAAATGATCATAGGGTGTGTGTGTCCCTTCAAGTCACCTTTCAACCTATGGCAACTCCATGGATTTCATAGGGCTTTCTTAGGCAAGAAATACTCAGAGGTGTTTTTGCCAGTTCCTTCCTCTGAAATATAGCCTACAGGACCTGGAATTCATTGGCAGTTTCCCATCCAAGTACTAAGCAGGGCTGACCCTGTTTAGCCTCCAAGATCAGATGGAATCTGCTGCCTTTAGGGTATATTTAGACCCATGGTCAAGGACAATCATGAAAATAATTCCTGCACATTCACAGTCTGCCTTCTCAACTGAGGTGAGATGCTTACATTCAGTGGGCCATGACATGGGGAATCTGTGGGATGAAGACTTTATCAGATGAGCCTCTAAAAACATTTCTTTGCCAGCATATTTTAAACCATTGTGCTGGCAAAAGAACCCTTTTTATCAAATGCTGTTGTAATAGCATGGAAAGGGAGCCGCGCATTTCTGCATTTGCCAGGGTGCATGATCTTGGCAGTTCTTGCAAGAAGACATGAGCATACTTAAAAGTGTAAAAACACAAAAATAAACAAATGAAACAAACACATAAGCACAGAAACACACTTAAAAACTTCCAAGTAAAATGGAGAGGTTCATAAAAAAGTGTCCCATTCCTAGTTTTGTGTTCTGTCCCAGAAGTGCTCTGGCAGAGACTGCCCATTGATGCTAGAGTCATGTCAGCAGAATGGGGCACAGTTTCACACACTTGCAATTCTGCCAAAAAAACACCACAGCAGATCTATTGATGGCTTGGCCCATCAATAAAAAACAACACCTTATTGACCACACAAAATCGTGAAAGCATGACTTTGTGTGGTAGTGGCACCCTTCCGCATTCCTTAGGTGTCATTATGATGTGATATTTGCCATGCCTGATAAAGTCTGAAGTGTCAGAAAGTTCTTCCCGTTTCCATTGTTGTTGCATGTAAAAGGCACAGGAGACATCACAAACTAATCACCAGAAAAAAATAACAACCCTGCCAAATTTCTCCTTAAGTACACTGCTTCTTAATGGGGGTCACACATGCAGTAGTCAGTCATCATACAGTAAACAGAGTGGATAAGCCATTTGAGAGGATCCAAGAAAACAATCTAGCATTACTATATTAATGCTAGCCAGTAACTGTGGGACAGAGGGATAGGCCCCATAATCTCTTTGAGATTATGCATACATACAGAAGTGAAGGATTTCTTTGTTAAAAAGAAAATCCACAAAGAAAAAGAAGAGATCATAGAATCATAGAGTTGGAAGAGACCTCAAGGGCCATCCAGTCCAACGCCCTGCCATACAGGAATACACAATCAAATCATTCCCAACAGATGGCCATCCAGACTCTGTTTAAAAACCTCCAAAGGAGACTCCAGCACACTGTGAGGTACTGTATTCCACTTCGAATCAGCTCTTACTGTCAGGAAGTTCTTCCTAATGTTTAGATGGAATCTCTTTTCCTGTAGTTTGAACCCATTGCTCCATGTCCTAATCTCTGGAGCAGCAGAAAACAAGCCTGCTCCATCCACAGTATGACATCCCTTCAAATATTTAAACATAGCTATCATGTCCCCTCTCAACCTTCTCTTCTCCAGACTAAACATGCCCAGTTCCCTAAGCCACTCCTCATAGGGCATGGCTTCCAGACCACTCACCATCCTGGTCGCCTTCCTCTGGACATGTTCCAGCTTGTCAATAACCTTCCTGAACTGTGGTGCCCAGAACTGGACACAGTATTCCAGGTGAGGTGTGACCAAAGCAGAATAGAGGGGCACTATTACTTCCCTTGATCTAGACACTATACTCCTATTAATGCAGCCTAGAATTGCATTGGCTTTTTTTAGCAGCCACGTGACACTGCTGACTCATATTCAGCTTCTGGTCCACTAAGACTCCTAGATCCTTTTCCCATATACTGCCCTTAAGCCACCCTGTATCTGTGCATTTCATTTTTACTGCCCAAATGTAGTATCCTACATTTCTCCCTGTTGAAATTCATTTTGTTAGTATTGGCCCAGCTTTCTCTCTGTTGAGGTCATTTTGGACTCTGATCCTGTCCTCTGCGGTATTAGCTACCCCTCCTAAATGTCTCAGGACACTCAAAAGATGTGAAGTCGAAGGCTTTCAAGCTGGCATCCATATATTTTCCTTGGTTCCCCGCCCCCTCCGGGCTGTGAGGCCATGTTCTGAAAGAGTTTATTTCTGATGTTTCACCTGCATTTGTGGTTGAGGAGGAGTGGGGGGGTAGTTATATACTATGAACCCCTGTTGAGGAGGATATGTAAATTTGTGTATTTAAATGGGTAGTTTCTGGGTGGAGATATGCAAGGAGGCTTAGTGTCTGGTTGGTTAATGATCCATTATCTGCTGGAAATCCCCCTGTCCCTGAATGGAGTTCATTTGCAAGTGTTGAGTTCTAACCAAACCAACAATTAGGCCACAAGGTATACAGAAACCCCACACGCATGGACAGATACCTACACAAGAACTCCAAGAAGCACAATAAAAACATTGGTAGACCATACAAAAGGATCTGTGAACCCCAGTACCTGGAGAATGAACTGAAGCACCTAAACTGGGCCCTACAGGCTAATGGTTACTCCATATCAGACATCACAAGAGTATCCAGACCCAGAAAAAGCCACAGAAATGAAGAAAAACAGCCACCCAAAGGGAAGGTATTTTTACCATACAGCAAAGGAGTCACAGACAGAATAGGGAAACTGATGAGGAAACACAACCTCCAAACGATCTACAGACCAACCAGAAAAATCCAAGAAATGCTACGCTCAGTGAAGGACAAAAGAGACCTCTCACAGCTGCAGGAGTTTACCGCATACCATGCAGCTGTGGACAAGTTTACATAGGGACCGCTAAAAGTCAGGTGCAAACACGAATCAAGGAACATGAGAGACACTGCAAACTGGGCCAGCCAGAAAAATCAGCAGTAGCAGAACATATTATAAACCAACCTGGACACAATATGTTATTTAAAAACACAGAAATTCTGGACCAGGCAACACCTATCATGTCAGAATGCACAGAGAAGCTATTGAAATCCACAAACACCTGGACAACTTCAACAGGAAAGAAGAAACCCTAAAAGTAAACAAAATCTGGGTGCCAGTCCTGAAAAACACTAAAATCAGGACTTAACATTTGCAAATGACCTCCACCCAGGAACAGGGGGATTGCCAGCAGATAATGGAACATTAACCAACCATTAGCCAAACAGACATGAATCCTTCTTGCATATCTCTACCCAGAAACTAGCCATTCAAACACACAAATTTACATATCCTCCCCAACAGGGGTTCACGGTCTATAAACCCCCCCCCACACACTCTTACTCAACCATTTTATGAAGATGCCAGCCACATATCCAAGCAAAACGCCAGAAATAAATTCTTCCAGAACACAGCCTCACAGCCTGGGGGGGGGGAAACCAAGGAAAAACTCAAAAGATGGTCTCTATTTTCTAAAAATCCTGACAAGTTTCAACCTGTAAATGCTCTTTAAGCCTTCTTCAGGAGACTACTTCAAATTAAAGCTGCAGAAATTTGTGAGCCAGTAAATAAAAAATCACTTATTGACAGATTGAAGAAGGCCTAAAGATCATTTCCAGGTTGAAACATGTTAGGCTTTTAAGAAAATAGAGACCATCTTTTGAGCAGCCTGAGATGTGTCTTCTTTTTCATTGTGGATTTTGTTGGATGCTCTCCAGTTCTTGCTTTCTTATTTAGTTTTTTTAAAAAAACAGGCCAAGTGCTATATAACTGGGAAAATTACTTTTGTCTCTTAAGGGACAACACTTTTTTCAGTTCTAAAAAAAGAAAAAGTTTTAAAAACACTGATTGATTGCTGTCCTGCATAGGTTTTGTTTGCTGTCAGTTCATGTATTCTGAACATCCAAACTGCTTGACTTTTAATTGAACTAGAATGATTGTTGTTTGTTGTGTGCCTTCACATCATTTTCAACTTATGATGAACCTAAGGTGAACCTATTGTGAGATTTTCTTGGCCAGATTTGTTTAGAGGTGATTTGCCATTGCCTTCCTCTGAGGCTGAGAGAATGTGACTTTCCTAAGGTCACCCAGTGGGTTTCCATGGCTGAACAGGGATTTGAACTCTAGTCTCCAGTCCTAGTTCAACACTGAAACCACTACACCACATTGGCTCTCAGCTGTCACTTCATGTCCTCTGAATTTCCAAACTGCTTGTCTTTTAATTGAACTAGAATGATACAGATTACTATTTTCCAAGATGATGATATATATTCCCAGCTGTTACAAAACCTTAAAACTTTCCATTTTGCTGTTTAACATGATATGACACCAAGCGAGTAAAAGGATCAGTTGGGAAATGAATGTCTCTGCTCTCTTTCTGGTCTGTGCTATTAACCATACTTATGAATCCCCAGATTTCTGGAGTAAAATAACATGTACTGCCAGTCAAAGCAATGATTTAATACACAACACACATAGCATAACCAAAAGTAGCTACTGGCACCTTCAGCAGACGGCTGGGCTTTCATGATGTGACAATGACACAGCAGTAGCATTTGATTCATTAGTCTTCCAGCTTGTTAGTGTTATAAAGATAATGAGAAGCAGAAAAAGATAATTATGGGACATAAAAAGCATAATCTAAATTCATCTGCAGTGCATAACCTTTAATTTAGAGATGCTACAATTACCCTTGGTGCCTCAGGTCCCTTGGGTTTTCTTCCTGCCTCAGAAGAGACAAGAGGACTTCAGTGCTGTCCCCAAAATCAGTTTTTAACAGAAAAATGAATTGTTGTCTCGCAAACAGCCTCCCCCATTAAGTTACTACTATAGGCATTTCAGATATATCCAGCATTAGGATACATTTTTGTACAAGTGGAAATGTACTTATTCCTCAAGGGAGTACATCCAATACTATGTGACTTAATGTGTTGAGTATGGTTGTGTGGCTGTCATGGTACGACTTGGCAATTATCTGCGTCTGCAGTAATTGAAGAACTACTGTCCAATTTTAATTCTCCATTATGCCTACAGTAGCAGTGAGAGCTCTGAATTATCTGATTCAAATTACTAGCCCCAGCTAGAATAGACCCATTGAATAAATTGTTGAATGGTAAAGCAACACTTAATGTAACACTTGATTCAACAGGTGTACTTTACTTGGGTTACCCATAAGAGTCAGGTCCTGTTATAGCACTAGAGAATCATACAGCACTTGTCTAATGAGTATAGGGATCCTATACTGTGTCCTCATTTCACCTACCATTTTTGATACATTTACAAAGATTTTAGGTTCCTTTTTTTTCCCTTGTCTGTCTACCAAAAGAAAGCTGTCTTTCAGAATTATCTCCAAATGTTTGTGGTAGCCACTATTTTTCACTCACAAGGCTCCACAATTCTCAATCATATGCATGATGGGAAATGCAAAACACATGGCCAGTGTGTGGTTGTCCCTCCCCCTCCAACAAAACACCCTGGGAAAGAAGGGTGGCTGCTGCCACTTAAAATGCTGATCCCACTCAACCATACACATCATAAAAATGGTTGAAGGATTCCAGGTACAATACAGTAAAATTATTTCCTCTCCTTCCAATTTCTTGGGGGCCAGTTACATGGCAGAATAAAGTGCGTGAAATTCCGGATTACTGTCCTTTCGCACCAGCAGTGCATAGTTCATATGATTTATTGCTAAATTGGAAGATCTGGTGAGTTTCGCCTTTCTAAATTCACACAGACAAAGGTGGCGGGGGGTCATGGCCTCCAGATCACTATCATTAAAGCCAGGCAGGAGGTGGGGAGGAAGCAAGGAGGAGGGCAGTGTGAGGGGGAAAGAGACTGTAACTTCGTAGCTTCATCTATATTTAAAAACAACAAAAAAGGAGGGAGACCATGGAGGAGAAGAGGAATAATGACAAAAGAGGGAAGGAAAGCAGCCAAGAGCACACACACACACACACACACACACACACACAAAATAATGATAGAAGAAGCTGAGATTCCGTTTGCTCTGCAGTCCCTGTCACCTGTGCTTCTCTCTCACACACAGGCATACACACACACACACACACACACACACACATATACAAGAACGATCGAGCAATCAGCCAGATCTCTCTCTCTCGCTCTCTCTCCCTCTCTCATACAGAGAGAGAGAGAGAGGGAAAGAGGAACAGTAATTATGCTAAAAGCAAGCCGGCTGGCTGGATGTTTTCATCTGAGAGTCATCTCTTGCAAGTTCACTCCTCTTTCATGAATCCAACCAATCACCGCTCAGCTCTGCTGTGGCAGTTTCGGGAAGAGTGCTGGTAGTTTCCACTGTTGTAAGCAAAATGGTAATTCACACAGTCGATAATGCGCTAACTTGCGCTACTTTTCAAAAAGGTCAGGGGATATACCGAAAGCTGATACTGCATGATCTATGGTGGGGTTTTTTGCCTCCCTCCTTCTGAATATGGCAACTTTGATCGAAAAGATGTGGGAACTATTAGGAGTCTTTGCGAATTCTTAGAGGATTTATTTTGCCATGTAAATAGCCCCTTGGTTTACAGATAGGGCAGAGAGTTTCAGAGGCCATTGGGGCAGGCCTTAGTAAATGCTGAGGACACAATACAACCAGTCAATCATTCTTGTTATTACCATTGCTGATATGAGAGAATTAATGGTATACTTAACTCTTCATTTACCTAAGTGGACTGTTCAAGTGCTCAATGTTGGCTGGATTGCATCAGTGTTTTAAAAAACTGAACAGGCAGAAAAACTCCTCAAATCTAAAAGAGAACTGATTAGTTAGAATCTATTGCCCAGCATGTTCAATAAAATCATCTTCCTCAGAGGCAAACATTACAACTTCTTTTTCATGCTTCCTGAGAATTCTAGGTCACACAGCATATTTCTCTGAACTGATACTGTGTGGAGTGAACCTTAGTTCATTTTTCCCCCACCAGAGAATCCCATCCTGCTTTTATTTTGTAGACTTCTGCTTCTTCATTCAAGGATCTGTCTGGACCACTGTTATGTCTATACATTCTTTCAGCAGGTTCTTTTCTTCTTACACAGCCAATCACCGTATACTGAATGAATGGCTACCCATATCCCCTTCTCTCAACAACCTTAAAACCAAGGGTTTGTCTAGATGAGAAGATATAATGTGGATTTCTGCGCATTAACACAAATTCGCCACAGCATTCCTTTGTCTTCATGCTCCTTTGGCAAAATCACTGGTATGCAAAACTATCCATGTTTGAAGTGCACATGCCATCAATGCCTGCAAATCAAGATGGTGGACGAAAGTTAATTATTTGTGTTATTATTCTCCACAAGTTGTTGCCCCTGCACAGTATTTTTTTTAACTGTAAACAAACAAACAAACAAACAAATAAAGCTGTTTAGTCATCTCAGCACAACAAAAAAGTGCACGATCAATAATACGAAACTCCAAAATGGTGCTTCCAGCCTCTTCATTGCTGGCAAGCCGGTCCCTGCATACATATACACATCCAACCAATCAGCTTTCCACTTCACCCTCATCGAGAATGCACTGTGATACGAACTGGATGTCCAAACAAGCAGTTCTGTGCATCTCCATGAATTATTAAAAAAAACCTCAGAAACTGCCGTGGAGGCTTTAAAAAAATACAAGATATAAAGCCTCCCAAAACCTTTTCTGTATGCCATTAACTAGCACTCTGGACTTAAACACATTGATTTCCTGGGAAGGAAGCCCCATTGATTTCAGTAGGATATAAGCCCTACTCACATTATTGGGCTCAGCCTCCATATATAAGATGAATGTGTGTACAGAAGGGTGTGGCAAGCTCCACCTTTTGCCATATGCATGAGTGTTATGCAAAGCACTATTGGCTGTATTTCCAAATTAATATGTTCAAGAGTAAATTATCTCATAGTCATTGAATACAATTATGAAGGCACTATTTCAAAAGCGTTTGATTATCATTCCCCCCTCTACTGAAACTGGAGTGAGAAAAGAGATTTTTGGGCACCTGAAGAAAAGAATAATTTCCCAGTTCCCCTTTGCTGTATCTATATTCTCCACATTCCCTCTGAATATCTCATTCTCCCTGAATAATTTGGAGGCTCTTGAATGACAGGTTTGTAAAAAACACATGAGTCAGATACTTAGCCAGGAAAGCACACTCATATATCTCCTTCTCTATTGCATGTACTGTTAATTATTGAACCTTCTCTCATGCTGCAAGCGTTCTGGGACATATCATTCCTCAGCTTCTTAGCTGTGTTCCTTTTATACACCCATACAGACAGCCTTCTACTATGACAAAGTTAATGCCAACAGGCCTATTATCAAGAAATCAACAGTAAATATAGGCAATTATCAGATAGAAATGCAAGAGGTGTTCCTGTCCCACAATCTCCACTACTGCCCGGACTTTTTCAAATGGGGGTAAAAAACCCCGAGGAGGTCAGGAGTAGAATGGCGCTGTTCCACTTATAGCACTCAGTTTCAGATGGTGCTGTCCTCCTCCCAACCTTCCCCCATGCTTCCTACGTGCTTCCTACATGCTGCAGGCACCGCATTTTATTGACGGGGATTTTCCGTCAATAAAAGTGGTGCATTTCTCATACCTGCAGCATGGAGGAAGCACAGGGGAAAGTTGGGAAGAGGACGGCATCATCTGAAATGGGGCACTGTAAGCAGAACAGTGCCGTTCTTCTCCTGACCTTGGGTTCCACCCCCCTGTTTGAAAAAGTCCTCCCTGTGCTGTCCTAGTCCTGCCACAATAACCCTCCCCACTGCACTTACCTCCTCTCCCCTTGGTCAGGCAGCTCAAGAGTAAACAGAGCTCTAACGGGGCTCAGTTCACTTCCTGGATCGAAATCCTGCACATTCTCGCAAGAAAACGCAAGTGTGGGAAATTCAAAAATAAAAATAAAAAGAACACAAAAAAATGACAGCAAGCAGAAGAACACACTTTAAAAGGAAGAAGTAACCCAGGGAGGGTCATAAAAAGTGTGTCACTTACCTTGATGTCCTGTTCCCACCCAGAAATGTTCTGTCAGGGACCTCCCATTGACACTGGGATCTCGCCAGTGAAATGGGGCACCTTGTCGCACACTGTCAAATCAGTGACAGGAATGGAATGGGGGGATCTATTGATGGCTTCTCCTGTCAATAAAAAACAGCGACCACAGAACGGCAGCAGAATGGGTGCATAACAAGGGGGGATGACATTGTCTGATAAGGGAGCCCTTTTGTGATCTCCTGGCATTGCTGGAATGCCACTTTTAACGTGTCTGATAATCTCCTTAGTTTCTGAAGTTACATCTACAAAGATCTACACATCTATATTACAGATGTACAATGATTTAATGGTTTAACTTTGATTTCCTAAGCCTAGAAAGTCTACATATCATTTCTGGATGAGGGTTCCCAGATAGGTAGTTGCTAGCACTATATAATTAATTGCTTTTCTGAAGCAAGCTTCAAGCAGAATTGTAATAATTTTTCACATACATGTGCATGTGTGGGGAGAGTGTATTATTATTTTTTCAAGTGCACACCTCACAGTATTCACACTTATGGGGATGTCCCAGGCACAAAGAGGAAGGTCTAATCTAGCTGAATAGCCATTATTTCAAAATATTTCCCTGAATTATTTTTCTTTAAAAACAAAAGTTTAATCAATCCTAAAGGAGTGATTCAGTGAAGCATGATTACTCAGTTGCTATCCATGAAATGTGAAATAAGCCTATTTAGCATTTTTGTAGAACTAGAACTTTAGATTAAAAGTACAGTATTTAATGCCATGAATCTGCATGGCTGAAATGGTGGTGATCAGAAAGGAAGAGGTTTTTATTTTTCAATCAGTTATTCAGTTAGTGCTATAACCCTCTTTTATTTAAGCCCTCTTGTGCAAATACTTTATTATTTTTAAAAAAAACAACCCACATATCTAGAAAAGTATTTCAGTGCTTACTATAGTTGAATTGTGAGTTTTATCATCTCATTTTTGTTCTATCATCGCATTCAAAAAATCCACTGGAAATTATATATATATATATATATATATATATACACATATATATATATATACACATACATACACACACACACACACACACACGTGTGTGTGTGTGTGATATCAGAGCATTTCTATCCCTTCTTTTTTCCATCATGGGACCAAGTGAGCTTGCATAGGGTTCCTTGATGGTGGAGTGATGAATTTACTCTCGGTTTTAGTCTGAACTTTAAATGAACCATTTGGGGTGCTGAACCTATAACCAAAGCAAATCTGGCACACTGAATACATCCTTTAAAGTTCAGAGTGGATTCATTGCCCCATTGACATTAGAACTGTCAGCTGCATTGGCATTACTGTATTGGCACTCAGATCATGCCAATGAAAGATATACTACGTATATGTTAAGTTCGCCTATCCATACATACATAAACCCAATGTAGTGTGTGTAAACCCGGTGATTTAATATGTAGTCCTAATATAATCTACACCATGGGTGGAAGATTTTGGATAGCCCAGGGATCATTTTTACCCTCCCTGGACCTTGTCAGACCATGCACTTCAAATTCCACTGCTACCATACAAATGGCCAAATACACCTCCAGAAGCTCTGGCATGGTCACAAGGTCTAATTCTGCCCCCAGGGATCAAGTCAGTTCTGATTTTTAAAAGTATAATATTCTGACCTAAAGTAGGCACCAGGGAGTGAAATAACTTTAAATTGCCAGTTGCAGCCTTAGAGGGATGCAATTGCCCATTTTAATACTGAATATTTTTCAGTAGGGAGGGCTGAGGATACCCTTTTCACACCCCTGATTCACACTTGGAGTAATACCACTACTATTTCATCCCTCCTCCACCCAAAACCCCCCCTTGATTTTTCTTAATGTCTGAGAAAAGACTGAAGGATCGGTGGAAAAAACACAGAAGGACAATGATACATTGACAGCATAATGTGGATGGCCCACAAAGAATAAATGAATGAAGTCTGGAAACTTTACACTAAACTCTCAGTGTGTAAGCACTAACAGACTGGAGGCTCAAGTACAGACTTGTAAGTGGCATAAGACATTTCTGCGAGAAACAATCTGAAAAAAAGAGAACTTCATGTGAAGTCCCTTTGGATCGGTGCATGGAAGAGGCATTCAGAGGCTAATCAGTTTTCCTGTTCTTCACAACTCATGTTATTCTGTCACATACATCTCCAAGTTTGTGCCTGAAATCAAGACAGTAAAATCCCGAGCACCAAAGAAAAAAAAATATTCTGAAGGCATTTCAGCCCTATGACCTACTATATGTTATTTCACTTCACCTGCTGCAGCATGTAGCAATTTTCCCAGCAAGGCCATCTCCCAGTGCTTTTGCCTGGTTCTTTAATCTGCATTTTCCTTTTCTCTTCCCTCCTCCCTCACTCTTTGGGGAACTTACTGCCTAAGTTACTTGACAGCTGAGATTCTGCCATGAGAGGAGAACTTGAAATGATCCATTTGGTTTCCACACATGATATTTCTTCAGTCAAATGAAGAAAGCTATTAGCATTTAAATGGAGATGTTGTTCAATTCTGTCACACAGGAAATAATGAGAACTATTAGAGGGGGAAATATGGAAAATTCGTATTTTAGCAACAGTTGCTCTAGAAACAGCAATCTAAAGCCTCCAAACTAAACCACCAAATTGATTTTCATCTTTATTTCTTCTTCATAGAAAGAAGTGTTCCCTTCTAAGAACTTTATTTGCTGTTTTAATATTGTATTTTGTTTGTTTTAAAGGAAGTTTTTTTCCCTCTCTCTCGCTTCACCTCAGAACACCATGAGCCAGTTTAAGGAATTATAGATAGAATTTATAGAATGCAAAAAATTACTAGGGATAGGCAAACTTGTCAGTGATTATTTTCCCATCTCCATTTTTTTAATGGAATTCTTTCCATTGCCTTGAGGAAGAAATTTGCCAATTTTGCTAAGTTTTTACCAAAAATAAGACAAACGAACGCCTCAAGTCTCCATGTTGGCCAGGTCAATCACTACACCTATTTCTAGTATGGAGAGGACCATAGTGTACTGTACTTCTCCAAGAGTTCACTAATAAAGTTGAGAAGCCAGGCAGGATCAATGAGAACCCTAATTTGGCACCACAAACATGGTTGGATACACAGGGATTCAAACACAGGTTTCTAAGAGTGAACATTTAAAGCTCTGTCTGGATAGCCAAATCTATTACTCATATTTGATTTTTTAAAAATAAATAAATAAATAAAACTTGCATTCTTGCCACCATGTTCAAGAAGAAATTTGTACATTTTGGACAGTCCCTACTAAAACCAGAATGAAATTCTCAGCTTTCCCTAGCGACAAAAGCTGAAAACAACCATTGTGTAGCAAGAAGACCCTATCCTGTGGCCTCCAGATAATATAGACCAAAGCAGTACACGGCTTTATAGGTAATAAGCAGCACTTTGAATTCTGCTGGAAATGGTCCAGTAGCCAGTGAAGCTATTTCAGCAAGGGAGTTTGTTCCCTATAACCAGCCCTGGCTAACAGTCTAGCCATAATATTTTGGGCCTGCTGACATTACTAAACAGTTTCCAAAGGCAGCACTATGTGGAGTTACATTAATGTAATGAACAGGATGTAATGAAGGTATCTGAAAGAATGGGTGTAGCTGGCACATTAGCTTTAGTTAGGCAAATGCATTCCTGGACACTGCTGAAACCTGGGCTTCCAGGCTAAGGGTTGAGTCCAATTTCACACCCAAACATCATGGAGAGTATAACCCTACCCAGCACAGGATGAAGCCCATTACCTGATCTGCCTTTCAACTGACCTCTGTCTTGTCTGTATTGAGTGCCAGTTTACTTGTCCTCATGCAGTCCATTACTGGTTTAGTACTGAAAAAACTAGAGGGAAAGGAAAGATAGAGTTGGGTGTCAGTATACTGGTAACACTGAACCCCAAATCTCCGGGCAACCTTGTCATGATGGCGTTCCATTATGTTGCCTTAAGGTGCAACTCCCATCATTCTGCAAGAGAACTATAACTCCCTTTGTCTGTAAACAGATTGTCTTGCCAGCATAGTATCAGGTAAGAAAAGGGTTAATGGGAAGGGGCCAAAGCACCACCTTCACAGAGCTAATGAGATGACATCATTACCATGACACCATGTGAATGGACTGACCAATTACAGCTTTAAGCCCAGGAAATCTGAAGATGATTTAACTGCTTTTGTTTGAAACCAGGGAGAGAGATGTGAGAGATTTGGGAGATTCTGGAAATTCTGGAAAGAGATGTGAAGGAACAAAGACTTCTATGCTGGTAGAGCAGAGCCATTCCATCGTGGCTTGACTCCCAGCGCCTGAATAACTTCTCAAGGCAACAAACTGCAAGTATTTAGTATAGATTAGGGCATGTTTAGTTGTGTTAGGGAATTCTTTTTAATTTCTTTACTTTGGCTGAATGTAGCTAAATTAGCAACTGAATGGAACCTGAGTAATATAATGCTTTGATCTTGATACTCTGTATTGCTATCACTTTAAGCCTGCCTGCCTGAGGTAGGGGAGAATCCTGCCTCATGTGAGATTGCATGACTACTTCTCTTGAATAAAGTAAACTTATTAATCTTCTTATACTTATGCTTACCACGTGCCTTATTCTTGACTATGCTCCTGGGAGTTAGTTGATTCTATAGTAGCAAGGAGTGCCACTGATTAATATAGACTACACACAACTTCCCACTGCGTTGTGTGTGAGAAAGGGGGGGGGTCCCAAGGGGAACGAGACTGCCCAGTTTAACTCAGTGGGTGGTGGTGGTGCTACTGGATGATTTTGGGGTCTGTAGGGAGCATCCTGGAGTGAGGATACTCAGGACTAACCCTATAGGGAGGGCTAATCTGGGGCTCCTGGGAAGGGAACTCAGGTTGAGCCCATGACAAACCTTTCCCAATGGTTTCATGTAGACGTTAACAGGGACACACTCCCCTGTCCAATTCTTGCTGTAGGTTATCCACCAAGGTGATCAAAGCTGTCTCCTTTCCAAAACCTGTTGCGCCAAACGCTGTGAGCTCATCTCTTATCAAATGGGTAGCTCCTGTGAATGAAGAAAGCAGCCAAACAGTACAAATGCATAGATTTTCCTTGGCTTTTTTCCAGGCTGTGAGGCCATGTTCTGGAATAGTTTCTTTCTGACTATTCAGATAGGAATGTGTCTGGGGTTTATATACTCCTATCCAACCATTCTCTGAAGATGCCAGCCACAGATGAAGGTGAAACATCAGAAAGAAACTATTCCAGAACACGGCCTCACAGCCTGGAAAAAAACCAAGGAAAATCTATGGATGTCGGCCGTGAAAGCCTTCACCTTCACAGTATAAATGTATCTTTATCTACTCAGTAGTAAGTTGCCTTGTGCAAGTGTGTGAGAAGTCTGTACAGGTGGCCCTGCAGCCCCTCTACAGATAACCTGCATAAGGGAAATGATGGTGGTGAAATCACGTGCTAGATTACTTCAGAGCAACAGAGCAAAATATCACCAACTGCTAGCTCCCATGTCAGTGGGGCAGTGAATCTGGTCAGGGTTTTAGCCCAAAAGGAACCATGCAGAGGGCTGATCCCTACACTGCCAAAATAGGAACACTTTGAATAGCTCAATTAAAGATGAGATAAAAACCCAAAGGCAACTCCCTACCATACTGACATGGGAAGCACCACTCTACTGCAGGAATACCTGGTAGATTCCTGGAGGGAGGCTGTAAGCACATTTGAACACAGCTACAAATGTATTCCAAAACTGGAAACACATTATGAAAAATATGGCTAGTCAGGGGTGGAGATGCTAGAACCCAGAGCTGGAGCAAGATGCCCATATATCTCTGCCAAAGGTTTCAGAACCACATGATAGGATGTTTGTTCTACCTCATTCTGTATAACAAAGGGATATACTTTTAGGCCAAAAGTCCAATGAACAAAGATAATGTAATTGCAGTAAGTTGCGCTTGATACATCGCCACCGATAAGCACTCATTAAATAGTAGCTGAAGTAAGTGCATCCAACCATATTCTGACAACCTAAAACACAGAGCTAAATATTACAGATTTCACAGTGCCACTGGGGAAAAATGGAAGCAAATTTTTATAAATAGCATTTCATTTTTCCATGGTGGAAGAGGAAATGAAAACTTTTCTAGTTTAGATAAAATTGTGCTCTGTTGCTATCTCCTGAGAAAAACTTTTAATGCATTTTCCATGTTTTCCTCTTGAAGTTGACATTCAATATTCAGCATTTTTTTACTTCCTCCCTGTAGATCTGAGCCCGTCTTTCTGCAGTACATAGAACTGAAAGCAATCTACATGTTTGACACTGATTTTGTGTGCAGTACCAAATTCATGTTAAGCTAGTCAGAAACCATAATTTATTATTCTTTTCTTGTTAAAACACAAAGAGAAATAAAGCTGTTTCAGAGACGTTAAGAGTGGGAATGGAATATACTCCATAAAAGAGTTTAGATGAACTGCTTATGACACTGGTTATCCTAAAATGAGATCTCTAGACTAAAATTGATCAAAGATTTCTTACAACATATCACGTGCAAGGTAAAGGTTGCCTGAAATGCAAGTCAGAATCCACTAGGAAGAGGTGAGTGTCTGACATGCCTCTGGGACACTTCAAAGTTCCAAAACCTAGTGGACTGGATTTGTATTAAAGCAGTTTAAAACAGAAACTAGAACATAGTTATGTGCAACTGTAGAATTAAGACTCCAGAATGAATACTATACTCACCACAGGCAGGCTGACAAAGAGACAGAAAGACAGAAGATCCACTTAGCTGTAACCACAGCATGCACATTAATCATCTTTAATCTTTTCAATGCAGAAATAATAGAGATTGGCACCAAAGTTAAGATTTGGTTTGGAACCTGGTTTGGAAAGGGCCATGATTTGACTTGGTCTGATTTAGAGACCCCCTAATTTGACTCAAGAATTAATCATAACAGAAAGCTGAAGCCTCATATGTCTCTGTGTTGCCTGTAACAGGGAATTAACAAACACCTATAATATTTAACTTCTCCTTGCAAGGGCAACCTTCCAAGATGATAATGTCTGCTCCATTTTGGAGAGAAATATTTGAGGTGTATAAGAGGAATCGTTAACATCTGGCTGGTTTTGCAAAACAATTCACTCAACCTTCTGTGTGTCTGTGCACATGTGTGTGTGTGTGTGTTGTGAGCAATGTGTACATAAGTGATTTACTTCATAAAGGTAGTGAATTAGATAGAGATAGGGGTATGTGTGCAAAAGGAGTCTTTCAGTTTGGGGAGGAAAGGATTTTGCTTCCTGTTTCCTATGACTGTTGGCTTTTCAGCCCTTTACATGAAAATGGCATACATCATTACAGTGTCCCTAGGCAATAAGGAATTGCAATGAGTGAAGAACTCTTCGGGGGGGAGGGGTTGCCTCTTTTGTTTTCTGCTTAGTTGACAGCATCAAAGTCACAGAAACCTTTAGTGCTTTTATCCATGATGGAGTGCATGGATTACACTTTATTGAGGAGACAGGTGAAGGCACACTATATACAGCGAAAGAATTTTTACCTACCCTGACACCTATTCTTTCCAATAATACATTAATTGGCAATATTTCATAATTTGGCTTGTATTGATGCTTCACATGGTTAGAAGGAGACCAGGATGGCCCAAATGTAGGGACTATTTGAGGTTTGCTCAAAAATTAAGAAGAGGTCTTAGAAATTTCCCCAAAAGCAGACATGCCCAGGAAGTAATTATTTGGAGCGCCCTCAGACTGTAGTTAGGGTGGAATGTGCTAATTCTCCTGGATGCACCTGATACTGAGTCATGCTTCCAACACAAAGAAGTGACTGGAACACCCATTGCTCTGCAAATGGTTTTCATTTACAGACCTCTCACACACAAAGTGGAGGTTGCCTGAAACCCATCAGTCTTAATGTTCTATTAACTGCAATCAACGGAACTGGCGCTTCCATTGTCTTATTGTGGGAAGCTTGCTCAAGTATTGTTTTCCACTCAAAACACCCCTTAAGGGTAAATATTGAGTATAAATATCACCCCCAAACACAGCCAAAGTTTGTTCAGTTTCCCAGAGACTGTTATTCTGTTGGTTTCCTGTGTCACCTGGCATGCATAGCCATACTTCATCTCTGCAGGAGTTTTGTTCATCAGACAGGTGTAGTATAGCCCATCATCCCAAACTCTATTCCTCTATCCCAATACTTCCAAGTTTCTTCAATACCCTTGTGTGTTTGCTTGGATTGTGAGTGTATGTGTGAATGGTACTGTGATTATTTTTCAATAAAAAACATTTTATTTTATTTCCTGGCTTGGAGTCTCATCAGTGAGTACCAGTATACCTAGGTACAAAGGTCCCTTGGCCTCTCACTGCCATATTTGAATTAATTAAAATTCCCCATATTAATATCTTGACATGAGTGGATTCCCCACAGATTCCACACTATTCAGGTAAGAGAGGAACCTTTAAACTTGAACAAGTTTTAAAAGGGATTTTCTCCCCCCCCCAAGACAAGCTGTTTTGTGGTAATTTGCTGTGTTGTGCTCCCTCCCTTCCTCCCTCTCTCTATCACACACACACACACACTGTTAGCATACCCTTCAACTGTCTCAATTTGGCAGAGACAGTCCTGATTAATCCTTTATTCTCCTACTTTTTCAGCTGCTTTTAAAATGTCCCAGTTTCTTTCTCCTCCTTTTCCCCTGTGCCCTCTACTTACTACAGTTGCTGCAAATTGAGTCCAAACTACAAACCTACTTTGAGTCATATTTTGAGGGGTAAAGGAGGGCAAGCGAAGAGGAGTGAGGCAGAATCTTGCCCTTACCTGTAGACTCAGGCAAAAGCAAACTGCTGCAGCCTCTCCTGGTTTATGTGTTCTTCCTCACACATAGCAGTTGCCCTCTTGACCACATTCTGAGGTTACATCACATGTGTCCCAGTTTTAATCTGTGACATATTGGAGTGTATATGTTAGAATAGTGCTTAGCACAATTGTTGTTGTCGTTGCTGCTGCTCCTATTATTTCTTACCCACCTCTTCCCCATGGATCAAGGTGGGGAACAACACATCCAAACAAAACAATTAATATCAATTAAAATACATCTTTGTTAAAATTACATAAATACATAAAAACACACAATATCAGTTTAGGAGAACAAATAAAACCAGTACATATTAAAACAGTTTAAAAGTCATCTGGATAAAACACCAACTTGCTTGTAAAGCTCAATGATGTGTTCTCCCCCTCCCCATTATTGTTCAGGCAGAGAGGGAGTGCCCTGGCTCTTTTTTTCCAAGTGGGAAATCTAGTTCAACATCACTAACCTTCATATTAAGCAGTGGGAGACAGAGGTTCATAAACAGAAAGACCAGTCCCCTTTCAACTACGCTCCCTCTCTGTATGGAGTTAGTTCTACCTTTTACAAATTTCAGAAAGGAAAGCATGCCCTACTCTCTTTTATTCAAGGCAGCCAGGGAGAAAATGTTAGGGAGGTGTGACTCAGGTTCTGAGGACTCAGTGGAATGCCACATGTCAGTGCCAGTAGCAGTTACTAAAATGGGAAATGGGTACATGCATCTTCCAGGTAGCATTCACTTTCAAGCCATTCCTACAGGGCCTGAGAGCTGTTGCCTGCTTCTATCACCATAGTTAATTACAAAGTCACAAAATGTTGTGAAAATATACCAATTAGCTTTTGGTAAGTTCTTTCAATGCTGCTTCAGAAAGTATTATGACAGAAATTAAAGGGAGAGCCCTGTTAAAGTTACAGGTTGCCCCCCTCCTCCATGGGGATACATTCTCAGACTGACTGTGTGTACCTGAAACCATGGATAATAGTGAACCCTATTGAAATGAATGACTTCTAGCCCAACATCTGACAGAAGTATATCATAGAATTGCACTGGAAGACCTAAAATATGCCTAGAGAGGACATATTTTTTCAGACATGGATAAGTGAAACTACGGATAATAGTCCCATGGATATGCCGATCAATCTGTATTTCCTGCTTCAAGGCCAGAGCGGTCAATCATAAAACTATAGTCCCTATTCTTCAATCCCTCTGCCACCTGTCACCAACTATGTTCTAAAAGTCTCATGCATTGCTTTTGTCCCTCCAAACATAAAAATTACTTTTGAAACTTAGGAAGGAACCAGATTCTGTTTCAGAGCATTCAGAGGACAAATCTTCAAACAAATTCTGGATTTTGCCAAGGTGGTCTGATTTGGTTCAGAATTCATCTGAAATTACAGTTGTCCCTTCATATTCACTGGGGTTTGGTTCCAGGATGCCCCCTGGATACCAAAATCCATGAATACGCAAGTCTCATTATATGCAATTGCATAGCAAAATGGTGTCCCTTATATAAGATGGCAAAATCAAGGTTTGCTCTTTGGATTATTATATTTTTAAGAATATTTTCAAGCCATGAATACTTAAATCCATAGATACCAAATCCATGGATACGGAGGGACAACTATAATGTCATCCTTAAGAAGTCATAGGTCCAGGGAGAAAAACAGTTCTATGTAGGGCTCAGCCGAATGTTTTCAATTGATGCCCTAAGTTAACTGTATTCATAAGTTTGGGGAGTGCGTATTAGACAGTGACACCAGCTTTTAATTACTATTTTTTAAATCTAACTTGTCACCATCACAAGCTTCAAGTGGAGCCCCTCGCAACAGTTGCCATTGTCCCCACAATGTCTACAACAGTATGTCATACAAAATTATGGGAAATTGTTAGATAATGGTCACAATTGTGATAGAATGGGGGCAAGGCAAGAAAAGTAAGAATTAAAAGAATGTTTGAAAGATCATCAAAAGTGCATTTGTCCAGTGTTGGGAAACTCTGAGAAAAAGATTCCTGGACTGGTGAAGATCTTTATAGTTTGCAATTACGTCCTGCTTTGCAACAGCTGCAGAGCTGTTTGGGCTGGAAGTCAACCTGAAGAAAACGGAAGTTCTTTACCAGCCTGCACCACAGGACGAACACCACCATCCCCACATTGCCATTGGCAAATCTGTGCTCAAGTCCGTTCAGCAGTTCACCTACCTGGGAAGCATCATCTCCTCAGATGCCAAGATTGACAAAGAGATCGATCACAGATTAGCAAAGGCATATAGTGCATTTGGAAGACTTCACAAAAGAGTCTGGAGCAATAAACACCTGAGGCAAAGCACAAAAATCAGTGTGTATAGAGCCATCGTACTGTCTATCCTCCTTTATGGATCCGAAACATGGGTCACCTATCGCCACCACTTACGACTCCTCGAGCGCTTTCATCAGCGCTGTCTACGCACAATCCTAAATATACACTGGACTATGTGACGAATGTTGCTGTCCTTGAACAAGCAGGGATCACCAGTATTGAGGCCATGATATTGAGAACACAGCTGCGCTGGGCAGGGCACGTTTGTAGGATGGAGGACCATCGCCTCCCAAAAATACTACTCTACGGTGAACTCGCCACGGGTCAGCGTAAGAGGGGGGCTCCAAAAAAGCGATACAAAGACTCCCTGAAACAACATCTCAGGCTTGGCCAAATTGATCACCAACAGTGGTCCGCCCTGGCCTCACATCGGGAGGCATGGAGACGCACTATCCACAATGCTGCAGCCTTATTTGAGAACTCACGACGAACAAGTCTTGAAGAGAAACGACAACGCAGAAAGAATCACAACCCAAAAACATCACCCAAGGAGACCTTCTGCTGTGCTTTTTGCAACCGGACTTGTTTATCTCGGATTGGCCTTTTTAGTCATCAGCGCGCTTGCAGAAAGCGCGGGATGAGTCCTTCCTGAATCTTCGTTTGCGAAGAAAAGCCAGAGAGAGAGATTCTGCACAAAATTTGATTGTGTGTTCTTTGTACAGAAAACATCATTTTCTGCATAGGAAAGAGAATTTCCAGCATCCCGTGCTATAGCATTTTTTTTAAAGAGTATACAATATCTTCTAAATGGAAAATAATATTATAGAAATAATGTTTCCTGTGCAAAGAACAATATCCAAATTTTGGACAGAATAAGTTCCAAACTGCAAAAACTGCAGTTTTTGAAGGCTTTCTCACAGCAGGAAAGACATTGATAAAATTACTTGTTGATTCCTTTGAGCACTACATTTTCAAAGGATTACATCCCTAATGAAAAGCCAGCTGCCAAAAGGAACTTCAGTGCTGGGAATTGCCTAAACAGCAAAACCAGGTTTAAACCAAAAGAAAGAAAGAAAGAAAGAAAGAAATTAAAGAGCTGCTGTACAAAATGTTTAAAGTAAACACAACATTTATTTTGCAAATCTTTCGCACTTTTAAAAAGCCAACCAAAATAGCCCACCCAGATTTGCCACCTATGAACAGAGAGACAATTTGGTAGACTTAACTCTATGAAGTCATAACCCATACTGTGTTGTGTCATGTTGTGTTCATGTTTATGTTTATTTATCATAGTATGTTTTTGCAATTTTTTTTTAAAAAATATACTAATTAAGGTTACTTCTTGTTGGCTCAAGATGCACAAAGCCAAGGAACTGGAAACTAATCTTAATCCCTTAACAAATCTCTTCTGAGAGCAGGAATTATATTGTTCAATGTCTCAAATTGTGCTTGCTTACAATTTACCTCCTCCTTCATTTGCACTTTTCCTTGGCCTTTCAGACCAAGAACATTTTCAGATGCATAAAAAGTGCTGCGGAGGGCTCAGGAGAGGTACGTGCCTGTTTCGCGGCAGAGGGCCAGTTTCTGATGATGCCATTCCTCTTGCGTTACCCTCCATGTTCCTTCCATGTCACATGGAAGGAAAAGGCACCACTTTTTATTCACAAAAAACTTCTGTGAGTAGAAAGTAGTGCCTTTTCCTTCCATGTGACATGGAAGGAACATGGAGAGTAATGCGAGAGGGACAGAGTCATCAGAAACTGGCCCCTTGCCGTGAAACAGGCATGTACCTTTGCCGAGCCCTCCGCAGCACTTTTTACACCTCTGAAAATGTCTCAAAAGTCAAAGGATGAAGGTCAAAGATGCTCCACCTTCTCTTGAATTACATTATGAAGCATCTGAGCTATGCTGTATTGCTAAAGAAATAGTCCTGCAAATTAACGTAAGCTTAGGGAGGGATTTAACCTTTCTTACATATGTACCCCATATGGTTCTTCCAAGGGGCAAATAGAGACTTGGGAAAAATAAGCATGAAAAATCATGAAGAGTTAATTGACTACACCCCCAGTTTCATGATCCTGATCTGGTTTGGCCATCCTTACAAATGTTACAGGGGTGGGGAGTCCACTGTGGGAGATCCTACTCATGGAACCCTCCCATCATGTCTGATTTGGCCTGGAAACACTCTTACCTACAAGGCATGCCACTTCTTTCGATGGTTATCCCAGGTGCTGGTTTTTACAGCTACTGCCATTCCTGTGTTTTTGTATTGCACACATGCACCTCATTTACATGACAAGTGGCAGTTTCAAGATTGTGACTGTTCCTAACCACTCCCTGAATGGTATAACCCATATTTTTCAAAAGGAAATGTGATGAGGAGTGAAAGAACTCTATTATGACTAGGACAATATAGAAAAATCAGAACACTTTGTGATGCAGTTAGAGATACTGTTTGCAATTATATCTTTTGCCTCATTGCAAGTATAAATCAGATACTTGGCAGCTCTCACTTACTTGCCTGGACTCTCCCACAGAGCAAGAGGGTGAAATGCATCAGAACAACTCTCCTTTAGGAGTAATGTAATATTTGTTAGGAATGGCCACAACAAATCTTTGGACACCTGCAACCTGCCGCATCAAAAGCTTTGTTCTCAGTACCTTCATGTCAACAGCAGTGGACCAAAGGGAGAAGTTCTGAGTTTTGTAGCACCCTGTTTTCTACACTGAATTGCATTGCTTAATCCAGTCTTCTAAATCAATCATCAAGATTTGTTCCATACTATTTTCGCCATTTGTCCACTGAGTCAATGGCCTCTTGGTATGCTTACTGTAACGCAAAATGCTTTCTACAAAAATGCCAAATGCTCATATTTGCTTGAAAAATGGTTCCTCATCTAAGTGTTAGGAATTAAGTTTGTAAAAAAGTTAAAGGGAAAGGGAAGTCTATAAAGCTTGGAATTGCATTTATTTATTTATTTATTTATTTATTGCACATTTACAAGAAACTGAATAAATGTACAAGAGATGATGATGATGATGATGATGGCAACATCCCACTCCCCCCCCCCCCAGTTTGGCACTTAAGATGGCTTACAACAGTTAAAATGAATATAGTTAAAAATTAACAGCATACAAAAGTTGATGAGCAATTAAACTACTATAAAATTTGAAACAACCTAAGGCAAATTAAAACATTATTATTATTAACATTTAAAAACAGACTAGAACAACTCAACTCATTCACATAACTTTTTAAACCATAGGTAGTTAAAATGGCCAGAGCATCTGCCCCTTGTTTTAATTGCTGAAGGTTGTGTGACTAAGACAACAGCTATATTCATTTTTGTGACACATGTTTTGATATCAATAAGCAATCAGGCCATCCACAAGGCTGGCGAGGAAAATAGGCAGGGAGATTATCAGACAACCTAAAAAATGCACAACGGGGATGATAGGAGATTGCCAAAGGGCTCTCTTATCAGATGATGTTGTGTCTGCCTTGTTCTGCTCCCATGCCCCCTCCATTCTATCTGCATTGTTTTTATTGATGACTTAAGGCTTCAATAGATCGCTCATTCCATCTCTGTTACAGAATCACAGGCTTGTGAACCAGCACACGATTTCTGTGGCACGATGCCAGCCACAGTGAGAGGTCCCTGCCGAAGACTTCTGCATGTAATTGGGACATCCAGGTAAATGGCACCCCTTTTTCCCCCCTCCCTGGGTTACTTGTATTTTTTAAAAACATTGTTTTTGTGCTTGCTGTCACTTTTCTTTCTACCTTTTACTTTTCTTTTTATTTACCACATGCTCGTTCTCTTGCGAGAACAGCCTGGGATTTCAAATAAGGAAGTGAATGGGGCTCAGTGAGAGCTCCATTCACTTCCTGGAATGCCAGACTGGAGGAGAGCCATTTCTGCCACACTCCAAAGGTAGGTGTGAATTATTATTTTTTTAAAGTGCAACAGGGATGGGAGTGGTACAGGAAGTAGCTAGCGAGATGGGGATGCTATATATGGTCCCCATCTGAAAATCTCCCAGGGCTGGGGTCATGCAGAAGCAGGACTTGGGGCATGCTAGCAGCACACTTACAAGCTAAGGATAGGCCATTTCCAGGTTCTGCAAAGCGTTTCACACCTTGAGCAAAGGTGAAGCGGAATCTCTTTGAAGTTTGCCAAAATCATGCCATGTTGCCTGGGAAGGTGCCAGGAGGATGCATCCTCCTCACCAGTTTAAATGTAGGCTGGAAATCTCATAGTTTGGTGAGGTCTAGTTTCCTTATCGCTTTATCTGCATTCTAAAGAGAGAGCTATCTGTTGTCCATCAGTCCAAAACTGCCCATTTTGATAGAGCTGGCTCATCTGGAATGCCTTTGTTTTAATGTTGGGAATCTTCCAAAAAAAACAGCTTAATTTCTTTGTTGGATTGCAACTTCAAAGAAGATTTTGCATATATAAATAAATTGTATAAATACACCCCTCTCCATTGATGCCCCCTTGTTGTGGGAGAGAGGCTTGCGTACCCTAATGATGTTTTGAGATATGCTGGCGGTTGGCATAATAGACACCAGTAGGTTCTCCCATGCCAGACAGGTCAAAACCGAAGGGTCTGACAAAGAGCGTCAAAGGGCAGGATGGGCCCTCTAGCCTTATGGCAACCATCCTAGGAGAAGGAAAACTCTAATCCCAAACCCGAGCAGATGGTGCTTGTCCAACCCTGTAACATCAACCATCTAAGAGAAGGAAACTCTAATCAAACCTACGACCCAAGGACCTCGCTGCTACGTCCATGCTTGCAAGGCCACAGCAGATGAACCTTTGGTTTAAAGGGTGAGGCCAGTTCTGTGCACGCTGCGCTCCACCAGAAAAATCCATTGCACAGGCTCGAAGGACAAATCCAGTTCCAAAAAAGCCCTGTAGCCATAGGTGAGGGATGAAACAGCAGGTGTAAAGATGCACTGGAAGCCGCAGACCCAACCCTGCATGCAGGCGGTTCAGGACTTTGGTCGCTCGAGGCTGGCCCGGGAGATGACAGTCTTGTTCGGCAGCATCCTGAACGACCAAGCAGCCTTTCTTTAAGGAAAGCACTGCTTGCTCCATATGGATAGGGGCCTAGAAAAGGTGGTCTAATGAAAGCTCATCCCCACCTACCTGGTTGGCTAGCCGCAGCCAACAGCATCTTCTGATGCGGTCAAACCAAGGCAAAGAAACAAAGTCACACACCGGCCACCAAAGGTGTAAATAAACTGACGCTTGCATGCTGGAACATCAGAACCATACGAGGCTCTGCAGATAGTGGATAGCCTGATCATCATTCTACCCTAATAGGCCATGAACTATCACGACGTAATATTGACATTGCTGCTCTTAGTGAAGTTCGTCTCCATGAGGAAGGTAGCCTTAAAGAACACAGCGCTGGCTACACACTTTACTGATCTGGCAAACCCAAAACCGAAAAACATCTTTCAGGAGTAGGCTTCATGATTAAAAACTCCATTGCCTCCAAACTCGAAACCTTGCCAACAGGACACTCTGATCGCTTTATTTCCTTATCCTCCCACATGTTCTCTTTAGTATATATGCCCCAACTATGCAAGCCAACCCTGTAGAGAAAGACAAATTCTACACAGACCTACGCCAACTCATACAAAAAGTCCTTGTAGAAGATAAAATCATTATCCTTGGTGACTTCAATGCCAGAGTCAAAAAGAACTTCGAAGCCTGGAAAGGTGTGTTAGGCAAGCATGGTGTTGGAAATTGCAATGATAACGGACGCCTCCTGCTAGAGTTCTGTGCAGAACAACAGCTGACTATTACAAACACAATCTTTCAGCAGAAAGATGGCTTGAAGACAACCTGAATGCATCCCTGATCCAAACATTGGCACCTCATTGACTATGTTCTAGTCCGCCAGAGAAACATTTGCGATGTCCATCATACCCGAGTGATGCCCAGTGCAGATGCCAAACAGATCATCGCCTCGTCAGATGTAAACTAAATCTTCATCTTATTGTTCAAACCTAAGAGAAGTGGCATCTTAAAGAAGAGACTCCAAGTCAACAATCTTCAACAAGCTACCATGAGAGACAACTTCCAGGCAAATCTGCAAACAAAACTTGAAGACCATCCTACAGATCCTTCTCCTACAGTGCTTTGGCAACATATCAAAAACAGTATCCTCCAGTCTGCAGAAGAATCCCTCGGGTTCTTCCAGAAGAAAAATCAATACTGGTTTTATAAAAGCAACCAAGAGATCCAGGAGCTGTGGGCAAAGAAGAGAACTGCTCACCAGGCATACCTCGCCCAGCCAACTTGCCATGTAAGAAAGCAGCTTTCCACCTCACATGTAGTAAACTTCAACAAAAACTCTGAGACATGCAGAACAAGTGGTGGATCAATATAGCTGAAAAGACACAATGCTGTGCAGATCTGAGTGATCATAGAGGATATTATGAAGCTCTTAAAGCAGTGTTTGGACCTACTTATCAGGTCCAAAGCTCCTTATACAGTACAGATGGTCAAACATTAATTACTGATAAAGCCTCCATCCTGAATCAATGGGCTGAATATTTTCAAAGTCGCTTTAGTGCCAACCGAGTAGTCCAAGGCTCAGCTATCCAACATATGATACAAAAACTGATGAAAAATGAATTGGACATAGCTCCCAACTTTGGAAGAGACCCTTAAGGCCATACAGCAGATGAAAAACGGCAAGGCAGTGGGATTGATGGAATCCCACCTGAAGTCTGGAAACACAGAGGTCATGCACTCCATGATAAATTCCACAAACTCCTTGCGAATTGCTGGGAAAAAGGGGAACTGCCATCAGATCTCCGAGATGCAGTCGTCATCACTCTGTACAAGAAAAAAGGAGCAAAATCCGACTGCTCAAACTATCGAGGCATAACACTGCTCTCTATTGCTGGAAAAATCCTTGCAAGGATACTCCTGAACAGATTAGTTCCTGTTATTGCAGAAGAACTTCTTCCTGAAAGCCAATGTGGCTTCAGAGCCAATAGGAGTACTACAGATATGATATTTGCCCTAAGACAACTGCAAGAAAAATGTAGGGAACAGAACAAGGGTCTCTATGTAACATTTGTCGACCTCACCAAAGCCTTCAACACTGTGAGTAGAAAAGGTCTCTGGCAGATCCTGGAAAGACTAGGATGTTCCCCCAAATTCCTTAAAATGATTATCTTGCTACACGGGGACCAGCGTGGTCAAGTCAGATATGGCAATGCTTTTTCAGAGCCCTTTCTAATAACTAATGGAGTGATGCAAGGTTGTGTTCTTGTGCCAACTTTATTTACAATCTTCTTCAGCATGATGCTCCAAAGGGCTACGGCAGAGCTTGAAGAAGAAGACGGCATCTATATACGTTACCGTACTGTTGGTAGCTTGTTTAACTTAAGCCGTCTGAGGGCTCACACTAAGACTCTAAACTATCTAGTCTGTGAGCTGCTCTTCGCTGATGATGCTGCCCTTGTTGCCCACACAGAAGCAGCTCTGCAGTGCTTAACATCCTGCTTCACAACTGCTGCAGAGCTGTTTGGGCTGGAAGTCAACCTGAAGAAAACAGAAGTTCTTTACCAGCCTGCAGCACAGGACGAACACCACCATCCCCACATTGCCGTCGGCAAATCTGTGCTCAAGTCCGTTCAGCAGTTCACCTACCTGGGAAGCATCATATCCTCAGATGCCAAGATAGACAAAGAGATCGATCACAGACTAGCAGAGGCATATAGTGCATTTGGAAGACTTCACAAAAGAGTCTGGAGTAATAAACACCTGAGGCGAAGCACAAAATCAGTGTGTATAGAGCCATTGTACTATCTATTCTCCTTTATGGATCTGAAACATGGGTCACCTATCGCCACCACCTACGACTCCTCGAATGCTTTCATCAGCACTGTATGCATGTATACGCACAATCCTAAATACACACTGTACTGACTATGTGACGAATGTTGCTGTCCTTGAGCAAGCAGGGATCACCAGCATTGAGAATACAGCTGCGCTGGGCAGGGCACATTTCTAGGATGGAGGACCATCGCCTTCCAAAAATAGTACTCTACGGTGAACTCACCATGGGTCAGCGTAAGAGGGGCGCTCCAAACAAAATGATAAAAGGACTCCCTGAAAGAACATCTCAGGCTCGGCCAAATTGATCATCAACAATGGTCCGCCCTGGCCTCACATCGGGAGGCATGGAGACGCACTATCCACAATGCTGTAGCCTTATTTGAGAACTCATGCCGAACAAGTCTTGAAGAGAAACGACAACGCAGAAAGAATCACAACCAGAAACATCACCTAAGGAGACCTTCTGCTGTGCTTTCTGCAACCAGACTTGCTTATCTCGGATTGGCCTTTTTAGTCATCAGCGCGCTTGCAGAAAGTGTGGGATGAGTCCTTCCTGAATCTTAGTTTGCGAAGAAAAGCCAGAGAGAGATCTCTTACATGGTGCTCTGGACCACAGCTTTATTTGCACAGGTAACAGAGGAGTCAGAGGCTGGTCAAGGAGGAGGTAAAGTATCACAGGGCTCCTGGAAACAAATGGTTCAAGATCTTCCCCACATTCTTTGCATCTAACAAACATGGGATGTACACTGTAGAACCAGTGCAGTTTGATACCTACAGTATCTTAGGATTTGTAGTTTTGTGAGGCACTAGCACTCTTTGGCATAGAAGGCTTGTGAAACTATAAATCCCAGGATCCCATAGGATAGTGCTACAACATTTAGAGCGATTTTAAACTGCATTACTTCTACAATGTATATGCACCTATGATGTTGATATAGTCCCCATGCTTCAAAAAATGGGTCTTTCTCTGTGTGAGCTTCCCAATCTAAAAGTGTGTCATAATCCAAAGTGTACAGACATCTGTTATAGTTTACTGTGAAAGATTGCATCTAATAATCTGATGCAGCACGCATTGCAGCATGTATACTTGTGTATGATAAGGGAAACATCTCTAAGATAACTGGACTGTGCAGAGGGCTAGTCTTTACTTTAGTTATGAATTTTTTATTGGATGGGTAATGAATAGGTATACTTGACAAATGGGCAAGTATAAAAATGTGATGTGAGAGTAAATAATTATTTAAACAAGGACCATTACTTTCGGTGCCAGCGCTAAATGTTCTGATGGTGTGTTGTAGCAAGATTATTGTGGGGTTACATGAAACTACAGGAAGCCCCTGCCTTTCAACAGCTTGCTATCTGACTATTTGCTCTTTCGATGCTTACAACTTAAGGAGAAGTTCCATTCATTTGACAAGCAATAACTCTTTCAACAGTTCTTGCCTACGGAGGCATGGTTTAGACTGACCATGCATGAGCATGCTGCTTGCAAAATGAACTGGGGGGGGGGGAAGTAACCAAGCTGAGACACTCTGCAAGCAGTGTGTGCACAGGCAGTCCCAAGCAAGCCACCAGAATTCCCTCATGTTCCTTATATGGGTTCTGCTTTGACCAATTCTGGTTTCCGACACTGCTGTAGTCCCTCACCTGTTGGATAAGCAGGAGCTTCCTGTGTTATCAGTGGATAATGAATTATCCACTGATTCATTATCCACTGATTCAGTTGTCCATTGGACACAAAACAGCACACCTACCATAGAATCTTCCTAGAAAATGCCTAGAGAGGTATCCTTTTCTAAGTTCTCCAAGTCAACTCTATGGTATTTTACACCGGAGGTCCCATTATTTTCAATGATGTACACTGTTATCTGTGGCTTTCAGTATGCACCGCCCCCCAAACCAATCCCCTGCAGATACGGAGGTCCTACTGTATTTGGGATCAAACTCTGAATAATACTAGAGTTCTGGACATTTGCTTTATTGATAAGAATCATAAACAGCTCCTTTATTCCTTTTTTTTTTTTTGGTGCAGAAGGAGAGAATGAATGCTCATCCCTTCTTCAATATTATTGTAGATACATTCAGTAATGGTTGCTCTGTGATCATAATGACTGTATGTTCAATCATGTAGCAAATAAGATCCTACCACCCTGACTGAACTGTTGAAGGGTAAGCTCATATTTATAGCAGAAGTCAGGCAAGTGTTTAACAGGCATGGACAAGGTGAGTGCAAGGAGCAATCCTTACCTGGGACTGTAGTATTGTGATGCTTTTTTTCACCCAAGCATGTATTTAAGTAGGCAAGACCCTGTCCTGGAAGTGGAGGGAGAAATGAATCAGATAGTGTGTCCATATTTCTTATTTTTTTTCTTTTTCTTTCTTTCTGTGGCCTCTTCTACTTTCACCAGGTGAAATTTTTTAATATTTATATCTCCAACACAGCTCAGATTTTTTAAAAAAGTATGTTAGTGCTAGTTGTTACTTTTTTAAAAAAGCAACATGACTTACTGCTTTATACACAACATGTTACTAAGTTTTTCAAAGAAACTTTCAGTAAGAAAAAGTCTTTTCAATCTGAGTGGAAACATGTACACCAATGAACGATAGAATGATCAAAGAAACTGAGTTAAATGCATCTGACTAACCTCATTAAACTGTGTTCTTGTCGTAGCCAGATCCCATAGTGTTTCATTCACAAATTTAAATCTGACAGCAGAGCATCTGTGTGTCATACCACAGTCATTTCAAACAGATTATAGAATCAGTTAATTTCCAGGCCCTCCCAGTTTCATATATGTTCACCCATATGTCTGTTCCATCTCCTTTCTTCAAATTTGTCCTTTTCTAAAAATGAAAAAAAAATTATATCTATATTTAGATATGTAATTAAATCTATATTGGGCTAAATCCAATTGTTGGTCACAGCTAGAGGAAACCCAATGAATGAATATTAGTTGTTCAACCAATGCTACTGTAAGTCTATTGATTCACTGGGTCATGGCTAAGAACTGGATTTTCCTCATTGTTTATTTAAAAATTCAACTTCATTCATTCATCCATTCGCCACCTGTCTCCTGGTATAGGAGCCAAGGCAGTTTTGTTGTTGTGTGCGTTCAAGTCATTTCTGATTTATGCAAACCCTAAGGCAAACCTATCCTGGGGTCTTCATAGCAATATTTGTTCAGGGGTTTTCGCCTTCCTCTGAGGCAGAGAGAATGTGACTTGCCCAAGGTCACTCAGTGGGTTTTGATGACTGAGTGGAAATTCAAGCTCTGGTCTCCAGAGTCATAGTCCAATCCTCAAACCACTACACCATGCTGCCTGTCAAGGTAGCTTACAGAAAAAGCTAAAAACAAATCAAGCTAAAAATCAAACAGAAGCTATAAACAAAACAAGTTAAGAATAACGAACAAGTTAAAACAATAATTAAGGAATCATCACATTAAAACACCATTAAATATTAAGAAGTATAAAATATTTTAAAAAACATAACAGCAGCAAAATTAATCAATGAAAGCCTGTTTAGATAAAAATGTATTTGCTGGTGAAAGAAGAGCAGAGAGGAATCCTGCCTAGCCTCCCACGAAAAGGAATTTCATAGGCTGGGGGCAGCCACTGAGAAGGCCCTCTCCCATCTCCTCACCAGACAGGCCTGTGATGGTGGCAATATCAAGGGAAAGTCATCCCCCTAGGATATTAAGATTTGGGCAGGTTTACACAGGGAGATAAAATTAAAAGGTGACAATGTATAGACTTGTTTTACATTCTCAGGGCTCAAATACACTGGCCGCTTAATCTGAAGTTCACCGCTCCAGAGTGACCTTGGGTTCTTTTGCAGTATGGACAGCTGGATTGGGTTCGATTTGGCCTGATCCAATTGTCCACTTGCAAATGCAATGGTATTTCCCTTATCCTATGCTGAGCAGCTCCCTGTGGGAGCTTGGCTTGTGCCATTGTTTCTGCTGCAGTCAGAATGGGGCACTCAGGCAATCAATGAGGAGGTGGTAGAGTGACCCTGAAGTAGAAATTTCAGCTGTAAATTACTCATGAGAAAGCTGTAAATTACTCATGACAAGTGGCGATCAGTTAAGGTGAAGGGGAAAAGGGGGAGTTTGGAAGAGGAGGGATGAGTGGTGAGGGAGTTAGATTTGAAAGGGAAGAAAAATGGGGTGGAAGACAGAAAGACAGAGTGGCTTGTAATCGAGAGGACTCCAAGTGAAGCAGGAAAGAAGGGGATAGAGAAAAGAGGGAGGCAGGAGAAGGAGTCCTAACCAATGTGGGTTCAGGAAGATAGTCAGAACCAAACATGTTGATGGAGATTTTGGGGTGTATTTATCTCTCTCTGGCTTTTCTTCGCAAACAAAGATTCAGGAAGGACTCATCATCACTGTTGAGCAGTATTGGAATCATGCTGCCTTCCAGATGTGGTTGGACTGAAAGTCCCAACAGCTCCAGCCAGCATAATCAATGGTGAGAGATGCAGATTTTACCTCTGATCTAGGCTATAATACCAGACTACTTGAGTATTGTCCACTGACGTCACAGGCCCAACCTTGCTTAGCAAGCCCTAAAATGCTTCCTCTTCAGAGGTTGCTCCTGAACAATAAAGGTTGAGTCTCCTTTATCTGAAATTCTTTGGACCAGGGGTATTTTGGATTTTGGAATATTTTGGGTTTTGGAATGCTTGCATATACCTAATGAGATATTTTGGAGATGGGACCGAAGTCTAAACACGAAATCCATTTATGTTTCATATACATCTTATACACATAGCCTGAAGGCAATATTATATACAATAGTTTTAATAATGTTGTGCATGAAACATTTGTGTACACTGAACCATCAGAAAGCACAGGTGTCACTATCTCAGCCACCCATGTGGACAATTTTGGAATACTTTGGATTTTGAAATTCCTGATAAGGGAAACACAACCTGTATGTCTTGAGTATGGAAACCTCTGCTTAGACCAGAAATCAGAAAGAACACACTGATGTTAATTATGTTAGTGGCTATGTTTTCTGAAAAAAAGAACTTAACTTGGAAATTCCCAGCAAAATTCCATGTCATTTAAGGACATTTTCCTAGGATTTATCTGAGAGGAAATGCATTTACCTTTGCTATATTGCTTTCCCCCACTCCCACCTCTCCTGCCATCCTTACTAGAGGTTTTCACACCATGAAATGGGGGACTTCAAAGATTGCCTAACCAAAAAGTAACAGGATTTATGAAGTCAGGAATCATTTGGTAGGTAGTAGAATTAATTTTCATCATTTTAGCAAGTGTACTTTTGGGCCAGAAATAGAGTAAAGTATATTAAAATGATTTGTACCATTGCAAACTAATATGGCCAACTGGAAGTATTTTTTTAAAATGTATTTATGCTTAACAAATAGAAATACTTGAGCTGCTAGAATGATTATTCAGTTAAAACTGGAATGGGGAAAGTGCAGCCTTCTGGTTGCATGTAGCCCCCAAATTCTACTTTTGTGTGTTCTAAAGTGCCCCCTGGTCCTCTTAAGCCCCATGAGCCACCCCCAAAATTTGCAATTTTGAGTGTAATTTTCAAGTTATTTTCTCACCAACACTCCAAAATGCACCGAGCCAGGTCTCCTCACACCCAACTCTTGGAGCTTGTCTATATGGTGAAAATACTCCTCATAGAATTCGAGGAGAATACCTTTTCACCCAATGAGATCTTGCATCATTTTGCCGTATTCAGAAGGAGGGGTGGCAAAAACTCCAAATATTCCCATATTTTAAAAAAAAACTCCAAAGGAAATGTTCATTCCTGCTCATTTGGAAAACCAATTCGCTTGGGCTGTACATTCACAATAAGAATGGAAGTAGAAAGCTGATTGGTCAGATGTGCACAGGGGGTGGAGCTTGCTGGCAAGGCAAGCACCTAGAACTGCCATGTTGGATTTTTAATGTAGCGATTGATGTGCTGAGATTGACAAAACAGCCTTTTTTCTCTTTTTTCTGTTTATTTAAGCAGAAGATCACACTTCTGCACCTTGGATTTACTTTTTTTTTAAAAAAAAATACTGTTCAGTGGTGGCAACTGGCAGCAATAAAAATGTGAGTAATTCATTTGTGCCTGCCATCTTGATTCACAGACATTCCCATTTGAACAAGAAATGCATATGGCTTTCCATGCCTGCAATCTTGGGGGGGGGGGGAATGTGGAAACAAATGAAAGCTGCTGAGAATTGATGTTAGTGCACATCAATCCACATTTTATTGCCTCGTGTAGACGAGCCCTTGGTCTCTAGCCAAATTTGGGGCACAACCAGGCAACCAGAAGTAATGGGAATCCAGGTATGCTGGAAAGTGCAGCCTGCAGGGTACAATTGGTGGTAAAAATTGTCCCCCACCTTTTACACAATTGTCCACCCCTCGTTAAACTGTGTTTTTTGTGGATCCGAGAGAGGATTTTAGTGCAGCATCCAGGCTCCCTGCGGCCGCGCAGCCTCAGTGGGGGAAAGCCTATTTGTGGGCAGCACCGGAGAGGAAGGCCCCTCCCCTTTGGATTACGTCGCTGGCAAGCGCCAGCGACAAGGAGCGATGGGCGAGGGGAGAGGCTATTTAAGCCTTCCCGCCCAGGGCTCCGGCCTCTTTGTCTAATTATCATGATTTACCAGCTCTGATGTCTGATCTTTTCTGTTTCATACCAAACCCTTGGTTCTTCTTCAGGCCAGAATATTTGAGGGCCTGAGCATTTCATTCATCCCTCCAGTCCTAGAATACACTGAGAGCATCAGCATGCTTTTATGAATGTCATCGTATGTCTCCATGATTTTATCTACATGAAGGTGTTGAGTGAGATAGGATTTCTTCAAAATCTCCTATATGGTTGGTTGATTGATAATTAAACTTGAAAGTGGACTCCTACCAGGGAATAAAAACACTCTTTACTACTGTCCTCTTAGAAACGGAAAGCACCAAGAAGGCTTGTTTCCTTGGGATAGATTCCTTGCATTGGGATAGTAGATTGCACCACGAAAGATTTAGCTGGAGAGTTAACTTTGTTAAGAGTTCATTTTGTTTATCTAAGAGTGATTCCACACCCCCTCCCCATAATGTCAGGTTCTGTTGCAAGCCTAGGCTTCCAGCAGTGAAAAAGTACCTCCATTTATAGAAACACACATAATAAAAGACAACATAAGATTTCAGAAAAGACTCCAAACTTGGCATTTGACAGGAATGTTAATGGCATCTGGTTATAAACCCAGACTTTGTGCTGTGATGGATCTAGCCAATTTTCTTCATTAACACAGAATGTGTTGGTTTATATACTACACACTTAACATTTTTAGTATGTCATATATTCTTCTCAGAAGTTTAGTTTCAACGGAGAGCACTTAGGAGGCAGCCCAAATAGGGTTTTCTTTTAGTAGCAAAATATCTCTTGATTAGGTGAATATATTTAGTGACATCTCAGCTTTTTAAATATCTATACACTTTCACTTGAAGTTCAGTTTTACTGCCTGAATATCAATATGGATTCATCTTGCAGAGTGTGTAATATAAGGATGTCTACCATTAACATTTAGTATCAACTCCCTGGCAGTTGAACACATTGATTTTGCCAGCTGTATAACACACTCTTCTTAAAGCTACTAGCATGCAGTAAGTTAGACTGAAAGTCTCACTGTTGCATTTTCTGTATAGACTTCTCCCTGTCACAGATGAGTCACCAAGATCTCTTGAGCAAAATTCTAGTGTCAATAATTATTGTAAAACCTCCAAAAAAAAGTGGAATTCTATTATTAGAAAATACAAGTAAGCAAGTCACATGAGAGAGTTATAGTCATTCCTAACCCTTGAAGATACTCCAGATGTACCATTAAGAGGACTACCAGCAACTGTCTAAGGTGGCACTGTACTGGGAACAGCAAATTCTGATAGCAGTTCTTTTGTTGGAGATGAACTGGAGAGTGGCAAGCACCAGAAATTTTATGTGCTGTTGGGTCTGGATACTTCTATATTCTTCAGCCAACAAATCAGATAAAATAACTAGTGGTTTCTACACTGACCAACTGCAAACCTGAACAATTGTTGAGTGGGTAGTTTAACTGACCACATCTTGGGTATCTTGTCATATCAAAGCCATTTTTTTCTCCTTCAAATCCAGTAAAACCATGAGTCTGTTACTTGCTTTGGATATAGCTACAAACAGAAAATGTGTGATTCTTGTACTGGGCACAAAAAGAAAAAAACCATCAAAGTCATTCATTATATTCTTAGTCAATTGTTTGAATAAATAAGCATTATATCAACATTTCAATTCAGGATGAATCGGCACCTGCAAGCTAATTCAACTCCAGTGTGCAGTATCCTGCCCTAGTTTAACCCTGTTAGCACCACATTCACCCAAATGGAATTCAAATTGATCTTGAGAACCACACATTTCCTCCATCCAAAAACACATTCACATAAAAGGGTGTCTCTAACATGGTTATGTGTTAACTGTATCAAATTTATTTTGGGTCACATAACAGAAGAAGCTGCATTTTTTTTCTCTTCCCGGCATGCATGCAGATATATGTATAGCTACATAAATTTGAATAAACCAATAGCCTTTCCTGTACCACCCACCTGCACTCCCATTCGATGGCACATATACTGAGAAGGTACATACCTACCTGGGCAGTTCCCTTAGCCCTCACACATCTGGCAATTATATTCCCTCTGGCATAGTTCCCTCTGGCGCATTGTTCACACATGTTCCCTCTGGCATTGCCCTGATCATATTCACAGAAATTCACTGTCTTTGGGGGACTGAAATGGAGGTCACACTGGAGTTGTGTTTGCCTTATGCAAATCAGTATTATGGTACCCAAGTGGTTGGACATTGCCCTTCATAGATGAGCAAGAGCACGTGCAAGACATCTCTGGTGACACCATACTCAGGCTTCATCGGGGTGGATGGGACCCATATTAGGAGACGTAACCAGGGTCGGAGCCATTTTCTGGATGCCCGGATATTTTTGGCACTGGTGGGTGATGAGTGGGGGAGATTTTTGCCATGTAAGTCTAGTCAGACAAGAAATGGGTTGACAATATCCGTTTGCCTCGGTCCACATTTTTCACCACTGAGGATGCACTTCATCCAGAAATACAGAATCAAGACACAGTTATGAGGAGAACCATCCCCATGGGGGGAAAAAGAGTCTCTCTCACTGTTTGGATTCTCACAAAGTGTTGTGTTTATCAACTTGCAACCCATCGGTTTGGTGTGAGTCACTCAATAATTGCAAATTTTTTTTATAGAAATGTGTCTGGAAGCACCTGAAATTGGTACTTCTTCCTCACACCATTTTCCTGGGAAATGCTTAACAGATGTGTATTGGAATGGCAATTTTTCCATAGATTCATAGATCAGCATAGTTCAATAGATTTACAGAGATTCAGATATTTCCAGAAGTTGTATTTTTGATTCTTTGCTCCTTCCCCTTTTTTTTGTGCAGCATGAGCAATAGATTTGCAGAGATTCAGATGTTTGCAGAACTTGACTTTTTTTTCTTCCTCATCCCCCTTTTTCTTTTTGCAGATAATGGACAGTTTCTTTGCCTTTGGATTTCCACAGGTGTTGGGAGCAACTGATGGGTACCATTGCAAGATTGTTTCTCCAATTAGACAAGACAGAGAATTCATAAAAAGAAAACACATGTACTCCATCCTGCTTCAGGGGAGTGTGGATCACACAGGGTATTTTATTTATAAGGAGATTGGAATGGGAAAGATCATGATCCCCCCATGATCTGGAACTCTGTAGAATATAATACCATGCAGGCAGGGGGGGCATTGTTTCTGACAACCTAACAATAATGGGGGGGGGCAGCAGGTTGGACCACTGATACTCACAGATCAGTGAGAAAGTGGCTGATGAAGTCTTATTTGGACACACTTCAAATAAACACCTGAATCTTATGAGAAATGGCATTTGCCATTTGGAAATCTGGTAGAGATGCCTGGCTGCTTTGTTGGAGGTTGTGGAAGAGAATGTCCCCTCTGTAATTGCAGCATGTGTAATCTTGCATGACATATGCAAGACGAGGGAACAGGTGCTTGAAAGTACTCCAGAGCATGTGCATGAATATGTGCTGGACACTCTGGGAGCACCAATGGACAATGAGGAGGAGTGAAAAAACTGGAAGGGGGAGCAGTGTAGGATGCTCTGAATATTTTTGGTCTGGGAGGATATAGACTGTGATGTTCTCCATCACATTTGCTTTTGTGGGGGCTGGGGTTATAAAGAGGCTTCTCGATTGGTTTTGTGGTGATTAGGGGTTGCCTTGTTGGTTTTCCCTTGTAGTAATAAAGATCTACTATTTTGTCTGAAACATGTTGAAACACCCCCTTCGCTGATGTTGGGTGGGGGTGCAATGTGGCCATTTCTGTTCTTTGCTGAGACAAATGTAAAAAAAATTCTAAACCAGTGTTTGTTGCCTGTGATTAGAAGTTTCTACTTCTCCCCAAAGAAGGATAGAAAATCACAGTGCTCCATTTATTTGAATAGTCATATAATTGAAATGTCGCTTCAGGAAGTATTCATCACCATTGTCAGTAATGTAGACTGTAAAGCAAGTCTATATACTTGACAATGGTGGCAAATGTTTCCCATTTGGATATTTGGATAAATGGGGCATCCTGTATATGCTGGCATTTGGGGAAGAGAGAGATGTTTAATGTGAAGTGGGTGGGTGTTGTTGATGGCCACAACTTCTTTCAACTTTGTGGCTAGCAGTTCTTGGTTAGCCCTGCCCCACCTCCGCTCATTCAAATATTTGAATAACCATTGATGCAGTGGGAAGGCCAGTTGCAGTTGTGAGATGGGAGGCCATTGGCAAGTCTGCCACATAGCACAATGGCAACCAGAGGAGACCACCATCTGGACTGCTTGATGGAAGTTGGTGCTTCTCAGTGCATAATGAGCAGCAACAACAGGAGGAACCAGCGCATTTTCCTGGCTGGCTGGCTGGCTGGCACATGTGCCCTGAGGCTTTAACAGGGCCAAGGCCTAGTGCTTCACAAAGCTTAAGGCCCTGAAGGTCCTGCTTTGAGGCTCTTGAGGCCTACAATGGGGACACCCCCCCCCAATTTTCATCCTCCATTCTACAATCACTCGCATTCCCTGTGGGTGAGGGCAGACCAGCCCAGCTGGTGGGATCAGTGTCCAGAAGGCCAGTTTGCAGCACTGGGGAAAAATATGTTACCACCTCCACTTTCAGCATAACTGGCAAGAGATAGGGCAATTAATGACATTTCTATCATTAATTAATTACTCGTAGTGAGGCAAATGTGGTGTTATGAAGAGATTTGCCTGGCTATGTTTGTTCATTCTTGATGTGGCATTTCCTTTCTCTAGGGCACATATTCCATAGGTCACCCATGGCCACACGTACATTTGAACCCTGATCTCCTGAGTCCTACTCCTGGTCCAATCTAATAAACTGTACAGTTACCTAGGAATGGGCTGTGTGGCACTCTGGTACAACAGATAGCATGGTAGAGACTAATGGGAGCTGGGAATACAGTTCCCATTACTGTCTCCCAGGCAAGGACTTGTACCAATGTAAAAGAGTGTCCTTTTAAAGGTGATGCTCTGTGTACTATAGCCACAACACTGCTCTGGCAATCAACAACAAGGCATAACACACCTCCATGCCCACCTTTTCTTCTGACTAATATGATGCCACGTGCTTTAAAATGCATCAATGCAGGATAGCATGGCCACTCCATGCTATCGAGGGGGCAGACAGCTTGCCCTTCTCTGTCCTGCATTGGGAAAGGAGGAAGAACCCGGCCCAGCCTCAGGTGAGATACATGCACTTTCCCCTTGGCCACTTCCCCACCACCAGGCTAGAGTGGGTGTTGCTGCATTGCTACGGAAGCACCTGCAGTGATATGTATCCGGGATTGCAGCTCCCATAATCCACATACAGATGACAAGAAATGCTCTCTGCTATGTCTTCACAGGAGGTTAGAGGGGGCCACCTCCGGGGCAGCAGGCTTGCCAAGTGCAGAGAAGGAAAAGGAGCCACGTGCTGCTCTTGGACAGGAGGAGGTTGCAGGTCCCACACCAAGTGAGATGGGCATCTCCTAATGCTACATATTACCTTGCCTCCTATCACAATAAGCTGCAGTATGGCACAGGTATATGAAGTGGCATGCCACCTGTACTGCAGCTCCCACAATACACAGAGCAAAGTTGTTTGGTATTTTGGGGGGGAACACCTAAATCTATCATGTATATGTGTGTGCCCTGCAGATGATGGTGGCCTCCTCGAATGCCAAAGGAGAGGGCTGAAGAGGGCAGAAAGGAGACAGGGAAAGTCCCTACCTTCCTCTTGTCTGCTTCATTACCATGCAAGGCCAGGAAAGGATGCAAGGTCATTTCCACCTTGCTTTGTGGCTGTTCTCTGGCAAATCTGAAACTTCTCCCTAGAGCTAGGCTGTATGCCTGGACAGTTGATCACAACCCTGCTTTATCTTACCCCTGTCCTGAGATTCCTCCATGTGTTTGAAAAGGTTACACAGTAGGACAGTATAACCTTTTCAAACACAGGAACACCCTTCCGTGGTTATGTGGCATCATTATGGTGCCATATTTTGTCTGTCTGATAAAGTTCACAAACATTTGTGGAAACCACCATCCTGCCAATGTTGCAGGCTAGTGGGTGAAAGAGAAAAGATACTTTGGCACTTCCTATGAGGTCAAGGAGATGTGTGGTGGATCAAGAAAGCAAAGCAAGCAAAAATATTTGAACAAAAAAGATAATGTCACTTACAGTAGGGGTTATGATATTCTATGAACATGTTAATAACGACATACTGTCATCAGTAAAAGGACAGGCCTAAATAATTTCCCACCCAAATTGTCCTGTGCTCTTATCACACCACCCCCCTGATACCACCCCAATCCCAATTAAGAGCACAGGGCACACATTTTAAAAAACTGTGGTTTCCCCCCCCCCAAGAAAATGCAGAGTTAAAAGTTGTGGGGAGGGTTTTTTTGTTGTTTTTTTTAAATGGCATTAAATCCCCCATGCATCTAAAACAACTGCTATTGCTTTTAAACCAGAGGAATGGTGTGTGGTCCAACAGGACCAGGATTGAGGCAAAGTCGAATTATTTTATAGGTGTGGATTCAGCCAGAGATGCCTTTGAGATGACATTGAACTTCACTGCTTGTTCACAATAATCCCAGTAGTACTGAGCACATTTTCAAAGGAAACTGAAGGAGCAGGAAAGCAACCCTGTGAAAAATAGCAACTTAATCTGTGACCCTCAAATGACTGAATCAAAGTCATTGTTTTTAAAAAGACTCTCTCATTATATATTTCCCCATACCTCTACAAAGAAATTGGGATATTATGATCTCCTAGACGTAGCTCTGATTGCAATCAATCTCCTTTATTCTTTGGTGTTTAAAAATCTTCAATACCATTTCACAACTCAAAAGTGTACTTAAGTTTCTGTGTGGGAGAGAATATATTAAGCTAGTTCCAAGCATTTTTAAATTGCAACCTACATATTAAAAATAATGAAAATGATATCTTACAACAACATAACTTTTAAAAATTATGGGGTTTGCAAATTCTGTAGGAATTCTTATCCAAACAAATTCAATCACAATAACTCAGTTGTGTCTGCAGCAGTCAATATGCACAGAACAGTATTGGGTACCTAAATGTGAGGAGCCTGAATTCAATCAACAGGCTAAACTGGTTGGACAGACTTAACTCAGGCCACCCCTTCTAGACTGTGTGTGGACCTGATGCAGGTTTTGCTCCAGACTGTTCACAGTAATGAGGGTTGTTAAAAGTGTTCCAAACATGAACACAAAATGAACACCTTTGAAAAGAGCACCTAAGAAACATGGCAGATTTCAAATGCATGAAAACACTACCTCCACACTTTTGTTAATGGAAGGCAAGACATTTAAAATATGCTCACACACTGGAACACATTTGAAAGAAAAGAACAAATAAGAGCTTGTGCATGTGTGGAGGGAATCAAAGAGAATGTCAAAAACACCTTTCCTCTGTGTGATTTTCTTTTGGGAGTGGGTGGCACTTTAAGAGGGCTTCAGGCAGGAAGTGAGGTCTTCTCCGGAGTCCCAGATGAGTCAGCCTGCCAGGCCAAATTTGACCTGTGGGTTAATGGTTCTACCTTTCTGGATTAAGAGAAAAGTGGTTCACATTTTTCAAAAATAAACATGTCCATTGGCATACTGTGGCTGAAGCTACATTGTAAACTTAAATCAGATCTGTTTATTTACGTTGTCTAACCAGGTAATTACTGTGATAAGGTAATCACTCTAAGATACCCTTTCCCTCTTCTGATCTATGTCTTGTAGACCACCCGGTTCTGATAATGGTGTCAAATGTATTATTACTGAATTAATTTAGCATCTATGTAGAAGCAAATTTAAATTTCAAACAAATCTGTCTGAAACAAGTGACATATTTATCTGTCAAATCATGATCAGTGTTTTTAGCGATAAGCACCTGTCTCCCAAGAAAAAAGTGTGTCTCTTCTCTACTTCCATTGCTCTGGGATAATTTAAACAGAAAATAGGTATTGCCCTGGTACACTGCTGGATGAAAGAACACGACAGGTTTCCAGCAGATATATTTTCCACTAGATAAGAAAGCAGCCACAGACAACTGTGAAGAGGTGATCTGATGACATTATTCAATGAAATTGAGTCAGAGTACCTATTCAAGCATTAAAAAGAGAGAGACGTGTGTTTTAACTTACCTGTTCTGTCATAGGACTATCAAAGAAAATATGAGGTTGTTGACAGTGCATGCTGCTTTAAAGCCTTCAGTAATGGAAGGCTGAGCTCCTTTATACTGTTTTTATAAAAAGAGCGTGTAGAACAGCATATGAGCGGGAGTCATAAAGTACAGCTGGTTGCATAATCAGTTTGAATGGGCACCAGATCTGATACTCATACGACTAGTATATAACCTGGATCTGTCCTGAAAGGGTTGCTTCTTTATTTAAAAAATAAAAATAAAGTTTTATTGATTTAATAAAGAAAAAGTTGTACAGTTTTTATTTTGTAATAGGAACAATACCAGGAGAACTGGTGTCGTAGATTGGTTGCTTCTAACAGGATATATATTTCATATAGAGGAGCATGGATACTTGAGAATAAAATACATGGGGTGCCTGTTAGGAAAAAGGACCAGGGCCGGTTTAAGGCACCGGTGGCATCAGCATCTACAGTGGGCCCCATCATTGTGGGGGGCCCCCATAGTAACCCTCCTGGTGCAAAAACATTATTAGTAATAATCTGAATATCTTGTCCTGTGAATAGCTTCGGTTGAATTAGGTTACATTGACCTGAGATAAACATATTGGCCCCCCAAAATAAAGCATTGCAGGGGTCCCCAAAATTCCTTAAACCGGTCCTGACAAGAACATATACATTTAATTTGAGTTCTGCTTTAATTTTTGTTTAAAGAACATGGGAATAGCAATTGGGATTAAACTGGATTCTTATTTAGGTCTATTTTTAAAGGAAAATATGCTTAATGACATGTCCTTCATGCCTGATAGGCAAAGTACAAAATCCTAAGAAAAGCAAAGGCCAAAATCCCCTGAAAAGCAGCCTAAAACTTCATATGTGTGTCTGCTTGTGCTCTAGCTATTAACAGTCAAAGGTGACCTCACATTTAAATGCTACGCAGGCCTAATCCTGCTTAGGTTCTGAAATAAGATGCAATTGGGTGCACTCATGGTGATATGATGGTACTATAAAATGCTTGTGGTACTATAAAATGCTTGTGGTACTATAAAATGCTTGTGGTCTTTTTAAATACAGTATATGTTACCATCCAACTGTTCTCATTTGGCAGGGGCAGTCCTGAAGAAAGGGCAGGATGAGTCCTTCCTGAATCTTCGTTTGAGAAGAAAAGACAGAGATATGTTACCATCCAACTGTTCTCGTTTGGCAGGAGCAGTCCTGAAGAATCTCTTGTCATCCCACTTTTTCAACTATTTTTAAAATGTCCCAGCTTTTTTCTCCTCCCCCCCCCACTTTTCCTGTTTGTCCTCAATTTACTTCAGTTACTGCAACCTGAGTTGAGTGTAAAAGTGGTTTGCTTTCAATTAAATCAGCAGGGAGAAGAGAGAAAGGATGGAACCTTGTCCTTCCCAGTAGGCTCAGGCAAAAGCAAAATGCTGTAGTTTCTCCCAGTTTGCTTGATCTTCCCCATTTGTAATTTTTGCCATCATGACCACATTCTGCTTTATGTTGCTTGTCTACATGTTTTCATGTGTGAAATGTTGGAGGGTATGATGTACTAAAGTTCTAAATAGAATTAATGTTGGGGTATAGGAGCTTGAAAATTAAACATTCATTAAAGATCCTAGGGTGCAAGCCTTTTAGGAAGTTTTCTTCAAAGTTAAAATGGTTAAGAATTAACTTCTAATATAGCAGAGTGACAGAGAATGAAAGTGGACAGGATTCAATTAGTAAAGCACTCAGGACTCAAGCCGCTAAAGAAAACAAAAGACTTCTTCTTGAAAGAATACTTAAGCATTTACTAATAGCTTTTCAATCTACATATGCATGGGAAGCTACTAAGGATCTAGGTTAGGATAGGTATTGTGACTCACTGATCCAGTGAGACCTGGGGGAAAATAGGCAAGGCAATCCCTACAGACATGCAGGAAAGAACATGCTTCTTCAGAGAGTAGACAAAGTGTCATAAAGTAATCTTGGGTCATGAGGTCAGTAGACCCGGGTCATGTCATGACACAATGATCATCGCTTGGCTGTGACTGAGATACAAGCCAAGCCCACTAAGGATAGTGTGAGGAGAAGGGGAGGAACTTTTTAAACATGCAGGAAGTCCCTAAAATATTTCTAAAACTTGCTTTGCGATATTAGCAGGTGGGGGGGTGCAGGAAGAATGCTGATTTTTTTCCAACAATTAAGTAAACCTTTCTTCTCTAATATTCTTTGCCACACCTTTTGCTCCCCCAGCTTCGTTTTTCTAGAACTCCCCCTGCTAGGTACATTGGAGATGCACTCTGTGGAATCCTTTCCTCTTTTGTAACATCCCATGGTGAGTAATAAACCAATCAGTAAGTTCTTGAAGGCTGTATTCTTGTATTGGGCAAGGAGAGGTCAAAGTAGAGAAGACCAGAAACAAAAGTAGATGGCCCCAGAAACAAAAGATGCTAACACACAGTCATTCATTTATTGGAAAATATGAGGGATTTGTAGTTGATCTCTCAAGCAGAGCTTCTAATGTACTAGACAGAAGTTTGAACAGCCCACCAGCCACTCCCTCACACACAATATCTATCAGAATCAAACTGAGAACTTGTCTAGATGGGCATGTTATCCTAGCTTCCACCCAGATTGGAGCCCTGCAGTCCAAATGATGCAGTACTCTTGCCCCAGTTCATCTCCAGACAGTCCTGATGATGTCTGAGGCAAAGCCATGGGGTAACTGGGGCAAACCCATTTAAAATGTTTTAAAATAAACCTGGATGGGTGTGTCATGGGAATGCAGGGTCCGTACTTGCACATTGGCCTGTATCACCACAGACAACAGTAGTGTTGCTCTGCAATGGGAAGGAGGCCTCCAGCACATGCTCAAGGCCCCCCGCATGTGATCAGCCTTGATCACGTACTGAGGGCCTCCTTCCCAGCTTCAGAGAGTGCTATGCACGACAGTAGGGGAGGCACCTGCCGATAGGGGCTGTTGTGTGTGTGCAGACTTCTGCCCATTTCATCATGGTAACGGAGGGGGGGGGATCCAGGCCAACTCCAGGGCCAGAATTCTCCAACTGGAAGGTGAAGTATTCTGGTCAGTGTAGACAAGCACTTAAGTCTTCTCTGTAAGTTATATACAAATAGTTTTACTCTCAAAATACTTGTGCATAATCAACACAGGTTCATCTTCTTGAGGAACATAAAGAAAAGATAAGAATAAGTACATAGTATCAGAAGAGTTAGAGAATCTTATCCAGGGAGGCTCTTATCACATGCTTCATGGAGAACAGGCAGGGGAGAGACAAGCAAGGTGTGAGCAAAGGAGATCCAGAGAACAAAGGAAAGCTAGGTGCATAGGCAGAGAGTAGGTGTGAATGAACAAACAAACAAACAGGAAGTTACCATAAACACATTGTGCCTAACTCCTAGAGAGAGGGACATGCCATTTAACTACCAACTGAGTCTAGGCATGCAAAGGTTGCTAACTCCAACATCATTCATTCATATATATTTTTCATTTATTCTCACACTCAGAAACGCATACATATCATTCCATCAACTGAATAGAGGGGGGAAATCATGGAACAGTGGGATTTAAACTTCACCTTTTCCATCATCTCTCAACCATTTACCACCTACAGTCTACCAGGAGTGCTGGAGATGAAAGTTTATCCCCCAGTCCTGCCAAAGGTTCTAACCCCTAATCTCCAGACTCACTGGGAGACTTTCCACAGAAGAGAAGCAAAATGACCAATTCAGATAGAACATGCCTTTCTAGGGATAAAAACTTCTAAAAGGCAGAGCTTAGTGAACTGTACAGGTTCGCTTTCAAACTCTGACCTGTTTCTGTTGCTTAGTTGTAAGTAGGCTACAGGCTCTATCACATCCCCTGCTGTTCTCTCTTTTACAATCTTCTTTCAATAGTACTTTTTATTCATTTTCTTTGCCACCTGTCTTTTGTTTCTTTCAATTCTTCTTCCTCTGAATCTTCTGGGTAAAAACCCTTCCAGCTCCCACAACAGCTCTGAGGGTCCCAAAAATGCTGTTAAATTTTATTTATTACGGCATTTGTACACATTGCCCTTCCCAAGGTAGTTTCCAATGCAAATTAAACCACACAACAATAAGATATACAGGGAAACAATTAAAGTCAATAAATCACTTCAGAGGTTTACATATGTATGTCCTAGCAGACATCCTCTCAGAAGACCTATTCCCTCCTGTGTGGGAGAGAATAGAAAATGCCTAATTTAAAGTTATTGTTGTTTGTATAAGTTCTGTTATATAAAAATAATATTTAAAAAAATCCTGCTTGAATAATTAGGGCACTTTTGTACTCTACCAGAAGTATTTAAATCAATAAATCTGATAATCAAGTGAATCTAGTGGCACTAATTTTAAATGAAAGATTGACTGTCTTTAAGTTCACACAAGATGGCAAAGAAAAAAAGAAACACATATTGCCCTGGATAAGTGAGTGGCCCGCAGAGTGCTAGCAAATTAATGAACTGCTTTTGATGACATCTCCAGAATTTTTGAAATGCTGACTTCAAAAGATACATAATAGTCTGGAATTTCATAGGGGACTTCCTTTTATTTATGTACTATGAAGCATCTGCCAACCTACAGCTCATGGGAATAATGCTAATTCTGGCAGCAGGATCTGTTTGATAACTGTAAAATGCTGCCACATTCCAATATAAAGAGCAGCATGCGTCACACCCCCTTGTTTTATTCTCAGTTTTTATGACAAAAACATAGCTTCTTTTCATGGGTTATTTATTTCTTTAGATTTTGCATGCATCCTCCCCCATGAATACTGGTGGCTTCCAAGCCACTGAGGCAATCACTATACTCTAGATTTTAGTTTGAATTTTAAAGGAATGATCCAGTATGCTCAACCTAGTTTGTGGATAGGTTCAAGCTAAACCCAGAGTGGATTTACTGCACCATCAACTTGGAAGCCACAAGCCACTACTATACATCCCACAACTAGCAATGCTCTCAGCACAGTTTTCAAACAGATTGAATAGATAGTGATATTGTGGTTATTGCACCCTCACTGGCACAATAAGGAATTAATACTCCACATTATGTCATATGGGGAGAAGTTGTGAGGTGGGAGAGAGAGAGAGGACTCCATTCTTCAATACCATGGATAGCCCACCACTTCATGAAAGGCATGCCCATCCAATATCAGCAGATAGGTTTTACTGTAATGGTGTCTCTACCTACAGTGCTTTATTTTTTCCCTCAATGTTCACCTTTGAGCTGGGCCCCAAATACACCTCTCACCAGAAATCTCCACACACTGGTAATATGTTGGGGGTCTGCATACTCTTTATAAGACACATTACTTTAAGGTGAGTTGGGTAGCTACAGTCTTCCAGATATTGTTGGACTGGAATTCCCAGCAGCCCTAACCAGCACTGCCAATGAGAAGTGTGTGTTAAGAGATGCAGTTCAGCATTTCCTAGAGAGCTATTGCTTCCCATCTTCTCATCAATAAATTGTGAGTGCAGTCACTAGCAGATCTGGGCTCTTATCTTATTTGACAATAAACATATTTATTGACTTGCTTCAGAGAAACAGAACTGCACACTATGTGGGTCACAGGAGATTTGTTCTCTCTCTCTCTCTCTCTCTCTCCTGTGTGCACACATACTCTTTTTCTCTCTCTTAATTTACATCCTGCCTCTCTCCAGGTATGGGACCCAAGGTGGCATACAACACAGATTAAAACAAAGCATGTCTAAAATCACTCATGATCGTAAAAACAGTTTTTAAATAGTTAAACTTTTATAGTCAAAATGTCACTGAGTTAAAAACAGTTTTAAAGTATTAAAGACACAAGAGATAAGAAGAGATAAAATATAGAGCACTCCCCATTTCCAAAACTCATCTGCAACAAGCAAAACATCTGTCTCAATAAAAAGGTGTTGGGTTGTTTTTTCTTTTTGTTTTGTTTTTTGCCTGTGGGTGGAAGTAGAACAGAGTGGTTTGTCCCTAAAAAATCAGTGAGTGAAAAAAAACCCACAGTTTTATGGGAGTCACAGTTCTTCATCAAAGAATGAAGGAACACTCCAGCCTAAAAGTGGTGAACAAGAATTTATCCTTGAGCTCTGTTCTGTTTATACCAGCATCAATAGAGATGTTGTTTTAAATTAGCATAATTTAATTACTACAATACTAATTGCTGCTATTCCAAATGGTCATTGTCATCACCTACTTATCCTACACATTTTAAATGTTTCATACAACACACCTCTTCCATTTTATGAAGACTCTTGTCCGTAAAAGCCTATACTGTGGGCCCTTGGTATCCGCTGGGGCTTGGTTCCAGGACTCCCATGGATACCAAAATCCGTGATTGCTTACTATGCTCAATGGCATAGTAAAATGGTGTCCTTTTATATAAATGGTGAACAGCAAGGTTTGCCTTTGGGGGGGAAAATGGGAATATTTGCAAGCCGTGGATGTTTGAATCCATGGATAAAGAATCCGTGGATATGGAGGGCTGGTTGTACTGCTGGTTTTAGAACTACCACAAGACTCTTTTGTCATTTATGTCAAACAGGTAACTCCTCTGGATTTTCTTACACCTGTGCAGACAGTTATAGATTCAATACAGCACTCATTATGTAATACTATTCCAAAGCCTATGCCTCCTGTTCTATAAACAGTAGTACAGTATTTAATCATGACCGGTATTGAGCTGTGGAATAGCAAAACTTTGCTATGGGTAGTTTCCTACCTATTTTCAGTTATGTTAGCACTTAAACCAACAACATACAGACACCTAAAGAGTTATATGTATCTCGTGAGATTGCCTTTACCCCTTCCCACTGCTTTCTCTGAATTCCCATGCCATTCCTGTTCATTTTATATAGTTTTTAAGTCATTTGTAACAGGACAACTGGAGAAGGGAGGAGGGAAATATTTCCACTCTCTCCGGGTGAGAAAAGAGGATTGGTATATATGGGGCGTGCATTCAGCACTTGTGTGGAAAAATGCTGAGTATCCCTGACTTAGGACTTTTTTGGATGCATCAAAAATAACGCAAGCAGCCTTGTCGCGTTGCAAGGCTGCTGTGCTGCAGAGCGTCGGTTTCGTATGACGCTCTCCCCTGCTGGTACTGTTGCGGTACCGCGGGGAGATTTGAGCATCATATTTTGTTGATTTTTAAGCACGAAAGTTGATCGTGATTAAAAACCAATGAAATATGACGCTCAAATCTCCCCACGGTACCACAACAGTACCGGCAGGGGAGAGCGTCATACGAAACCGATGCTTTGCAGCGCAGCAGCCTCGCAACGTGATGAGGCTGCTTGCATTATTTTTGACGCGTCCAAAAAAATCTTTAAACTAAGGGTAGTACATCATTCAAGATCCATTTAACTGCCTTTCATGCTTATAGCATAGCATCTTGGCCCCCAATGCTATGGATTATTTGCAAATGGCTATTTCTCAGAGGTGCTCTGTAATTTGTTACTTGTGGAGATGTGTTATTTGTTCTTCAGAAGAGACTTACACATTTCCCCCTCTTTGGATCTTTTTCAATCACTGAATAATCATGGTGCTGTTCTCATGCATAACAGTATTGATTTCCAGGATTAGTGTTTTCTATTCAGTTCTTGGCTACCTCAATTTCTGTTTCTGCCATTACCTGCTGATTGCTTTATCTATAATTAAAGTCAATGAAAACCTTCTTAATGTACTGAGCTGTTGTGTATCATTAAGGAGTAGGTGTAGTTGTAAAATTACTACAGTGAATTGAAGATCTTTGGATGTGGAGAAGCCTGCCCTCAAAATATTTGCTTTAATACTGCATAAACATAGCAGAAGATATTTGAAATACATAAAGTGCAAAATATTAACACAATTTCATTTTGAATCATGATGACTCTCTCCTATCTCGCACTCCATTTACACTACCCTATTAAATCAATATTCTATGTTGTTGTTTTCAAGCAATGGTGACAAAATGAAGAATGAGGTGCTGAATCAGTATGTGTGGGCTAAGCTTGAACAAACTCAGCAATCATACGAAGATTCTTCTTGTATGCTATTCACCTATGGCCTTGCTCACAGAAACCAACCATTGGCCCAAGCAATGATCACAGCTTTTTGCAAGAATGACTGGGTGTTACCCTAAGAGGTGGGGAGGATGTTGGAGTCCCACCCACAATTCCAGCATCTCCTTGAAGTTGGGGGGTATTATAAAAGGAGGCCTGGGAGAGGAGAGTAACTTTGGGATCTTTTCACTGATGTATACTGGTACTAATTGTAGAGAGCACTCCAGTTAAAATTAAACAAAGTATTTTATTTGAATTAAACACAGGAGATAATCTAATATACAAGAACATACACTCTTAAGAACCATACAAGACTGTTCGAGAGAAATGTGTGAAGGGTTGGAAAGAGAGAAGTTGGGGGTGGAAGGATGATAGTTACCAGTCTCGGAGAAAGAGGTCCACACAGCAGAGGGACTCAAACAGCATCTGAGGGTGGCACAGGGAATCTGGTCTGTCGAAAAAGAGAATGGAGGGGCCCATTTGTGACACTCCAACTATGACACACAAAATTATGGGTCCAGTCTGTAGCACACGTGGTTAAGTTCAGAGCTAGGATATGTATACCCTATTTTGTGACCTGAAGGAGTGCGCTAATTATGACAAATCCTGAATGGATTTCTCACAGAACAGACAAAAGAGTCTAGAACAGGCTGATTGCCTTATCCCCAGAGTGACAAAATATTAATGGGATTTGCGACAACCTTTTGAAGTTCAGACAGGTAGGGTAGATGGTCACTGCATGATTGGAAGGATTAGCATAGACCCATTAATGACTAGGTTTCCTGCATAATCCTATTTGGGTTTTCATGATTTTGGATATGCCTCAGGTCATCATGACTGCTGAACTGTCCTCTGATCAGCTTGACCCCAAGCATCCCCAGTCACTGTGACCCCAAAAGCTGTCCAGTATGTGTAGTTATGAAATCATGTGGGAGGAGTAGAACAATATGCTAACATGGGGTTGTGCCTGGGTAACACTCTGTGGCAGTGTGATGCATCCATGTGGGAACTATCAACTCAGCTACTGTGATTTGCACAATTACAACAGCTCTTGCAGCAGTCATACATTATTGCTGTTGTGGGCCTTCGAGTCATTTCTGACTTATGATGATCCTAAGGTGATGCTGTCATGGAATTTTCTTGGCAGAATTTGTTCATTGGGGGATTGCCCTTGCCTTCCTCTAAGGCTGAGAGAGTGTGACTTGCCCAGGGTCACCCAGTAGGTTTCCATGGCCAAGGGGAGATTTGAACCTTTGTCTTCCAGTGTCTAGGATTTTATCAGAGGTGGCAAAAATGGCATAAGGACGCCAAATTAACCTGAAAGGGTGCACACACCAGATGACATCATGCTTTCGTGTTTTTGTCTGGGCAGACAAAAGGCGTTCTTTTTTATTGATGTGCCAAGCCATCAATAGATCTCACGTGGTGGTTTTTTTGCCAGTATTGCCTGAGTTTGAAACCATGCACCATTGTCCTCTCCTGATTAGAGCGTCAATGAGCAGAACACTTCTGGGTGAGAATGCAAAAGCTAGGTAGGGGACGCTCTTTTATGAGCCTCCCCAGTTTACTTTGAACCTTTAAAGTGTGCTTCTGTGCTTGTGTGTACTTTTTGTATGTTACTTTTCTTTTTAATTTTTTTATCATGCTTGTTTCTTCTCCTGAGAATCACCGAGATCATGAATGTGGAAGTAAATAGAGCTAGTGTTCATGCTCCAGTAATGCTGGGGCTACTTTTTCTCACTATTACATGTAAGTGTGATGAAAAGGGTTATTGTGCTGGAACAAGTATGGTGTAAAATGTGATGGGAGAGAAATGTTTTTGAAGATTCATCTGATGAAATCCCTAGTCCAACACTTAAATCACTATGCCATGCTGGCTCTCAACGGTCATACATATGCCTCCACTATTGTAGTGCTTATTGTATCAAAGTCTGCTTCTACATGAGAAGGGCCTGACTATAAGCTGAGCCATAGCCCTTGCTTAACCCTAAATTCTCATAAGAAATGTGCCACAAAACATATTTAACAGCCAAGATTTCATACCTGTGAAGACAAACAAATAATCTTTTGACTGTTGTATGCAGAACGTAGCTTGTAGGCATTCGGAGCCCTGGACTCAGAATGAGTTCCATCTATTTCCACACAATATTTTTTTAAAAACTTGGGTAACTTAAATCACATAATGCTTAACCAAAGTATTCAGATACTCTACACAGCTAACTTCCTTCTGGAATCCATCTAAACTATTAATAAATGCCATACTCAACATATGCAACATAATTATTTATTAAAAGAACAAAATTTAACTCTGTCCTCTTAGGAAGAAAATCAGAATCAATTGTGTACAGAAATATTTGCAATGTTAGAGAAAGTGTTGCAAGGCATTATCCCCATGCACAATTGAAAAATTACATATAATTATAGCATATTAGAGTTGGAGAGATCTCAAATATCAATTAGTCCAACAACTTACCAATACAGATATATCAGGTCAGCCCCCTTATCCATGGGACCGGTATCTGCAGTTTCATTTATCCACACCCGGAAAAAAAATAGTTCCTTTCAAGGCATTTTCAAGGAGCTCCATCTCCTGGCTTTTAAAAATTATGTATATATTTGTTTTTAATGTGTTTTTAGTTAGAAGGTTTTAATTTTATAGTGTTTAATGTCTTTTTATGGGAGAGGGTGGGTGGTGGGTGGTGTTTTTAGTCTTTATTATAATGTTTTAATTGTTGGAAGCCGCCCCGATTGTTTTTAGCAGAGGGGGGGGGGTATAAATAAATTTTATTATTTATTTATTTATTTATTTTCTAGGTCCTCCAGCATGATTCCATGGTATGCTTCTGCCAGATGTTGGATCGGAAGTCATTCATTTCAATAGAGTTCACTATTATCCATGGTTTCACCTATCCACAGTAAGTCTGGGGATGTCTCCCCCATGGATACGGGGGGACAACCTGTATACCAAAATAAGTTGATTTTGGGTGTGGGGCTTGATATCCTTTTCTCTTTTGCTGAGTGCATACATTACATATGTAGCAAACATGATGTTGAATATTCTATATATAATTATTTTATTGGCATTCTTTAACTTCAGTTTGTCAAAAGGTGAAACCCTAATAAGTATCTTCCTTTGGCTGGTTCAGATTCACTCATTTGCAATAGTCAGCAAACAAAATGATGCTCACAGAGAAGGCTTTAATGTATAGTTTAAGTGAACAGAGTTATTAGTCTGACCTTATTAGAAATTTATTATGGTGAAAAATAGTTACTGTAAATAAACAGCATCTCCATAAATATCTGCTTTAAATGAATACTGACATTAATGACTTTTCTCAGGACTTGGGAAATTGCCTAAGTAATTCATAGAACAAAAAAATAAGCTACAATTTATTGTCGTCTGCATATACAGCTTTATAACCTGTGGAAAAGGAAGTCATAAGGTCTCTGTTGAGGTTTTCTCCATCCCCTTAACTACTTTTTCTTTTTTTATATAATAATTTTTTTAACTTGAAAAACATAGTCTCATGACTATTTGTCCAATACAAAGGAGATAACAGAGTTAATATAATTCAACAGTATGAGAAGACATACATATATAAATCGAAAGAAAACAGTGCAGACGCTGAACAAGTCGGGGTGCAGGCACTGACTTCTTACCACAAGTGTACATTGCAATGTATTTGGCTCCTAACAGATCAGACAGTAGTACATTGAGAGTACTTAAGGCAAAGTACTTAGTTCAGTGACAGTAGGCAACAGAACTCTATGTCAGCACCAGTCATCATCTTACCTTCCCACAATATTGTAACCCAGATGCAGCGTTGCTCTTGAAATGGCTGCCCCAAGCCACCTACCCAGAGCAGCAGGCTCTGAGGCCATGTCAATTGCCCAAGAATACCTTGTGTTGGTGCTGGACTTCCATAGGTACCCAGGAGCAATCCTAGGCATGTTGTTCTATGATCTAAACATTTAGTGTGCAATGGATTGTGCTATGACTCATAGGACTTCATCAGACAAGGCAAATAAGGTGTTATAAGGATGCCTAATGATCGTGAAAGGGCACACATCCCACACAATGTCACCCTTTTTTGGTAGCCTGTGTGTCCTCTGGAGTATCCCAGGGCATAGAAGGGACCCGTGAATCTATTGCAGTTACCTACCTGTGCTGTAGATTAATTTTCCTTCTAGCTTTTGGGGAATCAGATAGATGAGACCCCTCCAAACAAAACCCAAGATTATGGTGGGAAGATACATGGCTCTTGTGGGAGGAGAAATTTTCCAGATGTTTCACAGGGGTGGAGATTACTGGTAACAATGGCCAGAGACTTGACTATTTCTCTACTTCTTTTTCCAGGGAGGTGGAAGCAGGCAGCTGTTAATAAACAGTAGCCACAACTGCATTGGCAGACCAGCCAGCCTTTTGGATCCTCCACAGTACCCCAGATTAAATCTTATTCTGAGATATGGTAGAAAGGAGTGGTTGCCGCAAAAAAGGCAGAGAATATTTCTAGAGGGGAAAAGTGCTACTGGGCTTCATTTCTCCCCTTGTTTTTCAGGGAGAAAACCAAAAAGAACTCAGACATGTTCTCAGAAATGTTAGTTCAGCTCCAAGTTTCACACACCTGTTCCTATGTCATTTCCCTTCCCACAGCTAGGAAATGTTACTTTTTTGGCCTTCAACTCTCCAAAGCCTGCCAGCCGGCATAGCCACTCGAAGTTGTGATCCTGAAAGGTTTCCAAGCTCTATTCCTTTCTGATTCTATCCACCTTCCATCCCCTATCAAAACTGTAACTTACCAAAACTATATATCCACACACAAACATACAAACAACCCAATATTTAGTAGCATATAATGCATTTGCCTTATAGTAGGTCAGTGTTATGTATATGACTGGTAACAACTTTGAGGGGATGTCAATCAAAGGCCTTTCCTAGCCCTGCTACTTCTCATACTTTGAACTGAAGAAGCCATTAACTGATCCTGTGACCTTATGTTTGCAAAATATCATGCCATTTATCAGTGAGACATGATAGTGGTCTCCTACCAAGCATTTTCTTATGCTAAAATAGGAGAACACAAAGAAGTAGGTGCACTAACAAATCTATGTCTCTTCCATCAGTTCATTGTCAATATATTATACATTTCCTTTAGGCTATCCCTTCATTGTGATCCTGTTGTGCACATTTAGGTTCATAACAAGAAGCAAATCTTACCAGACAAAACAACAGACAGCTTGTGAGCTAAAGCCCTGGAGCTTTAAGGTGCTTGTTTGCCTGAAGGGTGAACATAGTTCACTGCAGCTCAGCAAAAGTTCCATTGTGTTAATAAATGTACAGCATGTAGCTGACAAAATGAAAAATTGAAACTCATTGAAATTGAAACCCTAAAGGATCCCGGGAACATTTTCAACTGATGGGACTCCAATTTGTATCTTTAATAGGACATTAAACTGGTGGAACATCAGACTCGTTTCACAGGGGTGCAGAATGCAAAAGCAGTCTTGAGGTTAGAAGAAAATTTGAAACACAGTTATAACTATAAGGGCATTTCCCCCACTTTACTGATTTGTTCTCTGTTTTTATGAAGGACCAGTGTTTCTAAAATACATAAAGAAACCTCAAATATATTGTCATAGAACTTTAGTAAATCACCATAATGTAGAAACCATAACGAAGACTGCTTCAGATGTTCTACTGAAAAGGTGGGTCAACCAGTCTTGGATGGGATTACATTCCCTCTGAAAGACTGTGTTCACAGCCTGGAAGTGCTTCTGGATCTGTGCATCCAAATGACAGCTCAGATAGAGGCAATGTCCAGGATTGCTTACTATCAGCTTTGGCTGATACATCAACTGCTCCCCTTTCTAAAGCTGGAGGATCTGAAGATGGTAGCACACATACTGGTAGTCTCAAGACTGAATTTCTGCAATGCACTGAATGTTGGGCTACCTCTGTACATGTTCGGATACCTCTGTACATGTCCGTTCATTCAAAACATGGCAGCCAGATTGGTTATTGGTACATCTAGGAGTGACCATATCTCTCCCATATTAAAATCACTCTACTGGCTGCCAATTAGTTTCTGGACAAGGTACAAAGCCTTGGTTGTTCCATTTAAAGCCCTGCATGGTTTGGGTCCAAGTTACCTACAGGATCACCTCCTCCCGTGTAATCCATCCCATACACTCAGGTCCTCTAGGGGACATTTGCTCCAGTCAGCCAGGACGAGGTTGGCAACTGTCACCCAGAGGATGTTTTATTCAGCCACCCTAAGACTCTGGAATGACCTGCCAGAAGAGATTTGACAATTGAATCATTGTCCGAATTTAAAACAGCATTGAATACCATTCTCTTCCAACAGGGCTATCCAGATGATTTTTAAATTGTGAATTCTAAATTATGAATGTTAAAGTATGGACTGGTTGTTTGAATATGTCTTGGTCTTTTATGTTCTTTTAAATTGATATTATGTGTTTTCAACTGATGTTGTGTGATTTTAACTGATGTTATATGCTGTATTTTAATTTGTTGTTGTGCCTCACCTTGATCCATAGGGAGAGGATGGTAAGATATAATAATGATAACAATAACAACCAACAACATCTATCTAATTAATTACCTTACCTTGGCAAAGTCTACCATGTAGTTGTCGGAGGGTTTCACAGACCATACAGCATATCTAATTATATCTACTATTATTGATTCTTTCTTGCTACTTTATTTTATTTTACAGTTAAGACTAGTGTCATTTCTGGAACACTGACAATTCCTTCTCTCCCAACATCATGGAAGTTGCCCAGACAAAATCCAGATTTCTAAATAAGCAAGATTTGATGTCTCAATTTAAACCAGGGATGGGAGGGTATGGCCCTTGCCATGTAGTTGGACTCCCAGAATTCCTCACCACTGGCTGTACTGGCTCTTTGTTTCTTTGTTTCTGTCTCACCCTATAGTACAAGATCTGGGGGCAATGTCAAAGTAAAATCAATCTAAACAGTGTATGAGACTATTAAATAATGAGACTGATGCAATAACCCATCTTTATTTGTATGAATTACAATTGTAATGTTTGTCCCCTTTAATATACTCCCCATTCACACTCACACACCAATGCAGTCTTGTTTTCCACTGGTTGAAGACGTGGAGATCAGTTTCTGTCAGCTGTTTCAAGACATTTGCCATTTCCTTCTTTGACTCAAAACGTGTTCTTTAAGGACTGATTTTACTTTAGGGAAAAGAAAAAAGTCACATGGTGCCAAATCTGGTGAATATGGAGGATATTCAAATGTAGTAATGTGTTTATTGGCCCAAAACTGCTTCACAGAAAGTGCTGTGTTAATAGGCACATTATCTTAATGAAGAATGAAACCATTTTTCCACAGTTCTGGCCTTTTTTTTTCCTGACTCTTTCTCTCAGCTTTGTCAAAACTTCCTTCTAATAATGCTGGTTCACTGTTCTTCCTTTTGGAACCCTTCCTGCCAAAATTACACCCTGAAAGAACAAGTTAACATTTAAATGGATAAAAAATAATTCAAATAGACCAAGAACATTAAACGATTTAACAACTTACGTGATTAAAGCACCTTAAAATCTCAAACATTTTAGATTAAATCAAGTTCCACCCCTGACTGATACCCATTGGAATAGTTCAGACAAAATGATCCCAGCTCAGTCAACGATGACACATTAATCTGGGAATGAGCATTGAGAACATATGCCCTCTCATTCCCTCTATTCCTTTCCTCAAGCACAAACTGCATTTTAACTTCCGTTTTCCATTCTATCCAAACCAGGAAAGTATAGTTGAACCCTGCACTCCAAACCACAATATGAAATCTGGATCAATTGTGAAAGAGCAACATATCTCAGAGGGGCCCAAATATTTTTGCCTGGGACCTACAGAAAACACAAGTGCAGATTGTTAGATTGTGCACTCAGATCAGCATTGCTCTTCCTGTTGGGAGTCCAGGGGCTGGTTTACATGGAAGGTTTTATTGCGTTAAGTTGCGCTGTAGTGCTTTCACGCATCAGTGGTGGGTAGTTTATACGGTAATTGTTTACACAGCTATATGTTGTGGCGTTCCCACAGCCAAATGTGGTGGGGGCATGGCCAAGCATTGAAGAGGGAAAGGAATGCCATAGGAATGCCTGCCCTGGCCCCAACTCCGTGCTGAACAGCTTAGAAAGTTTTATTCCTTGCTTGAAACAGCATTTTCTTCCAAATACAGGAAAGCCAGAGAGAGGGGGGGGGAGAGCAGTTCAGCTTGCTACAGCCCTTCGTGAAATCGTTTCTCTCCCTCCCCCATGCACAGGGAAAAAGTTGACAACTGAGGTTTTACATACTTTTGAAACCGCAGAGAAGGTGAGAAGGAATGCTCCCTGAATGAAAATAGTTGGGTATCCTTTTTGTTTGCAAACTGGCTTGCAAAATAGCAGACAGGATTTTTGCAAGTTTCCTCTAAACGCTACAGTCTTTCCTCCCTCCCTGCCCCTCTTTTGAGCCCACCCCTGCATCATCAACCAATCACAATGCAGCTCTGCTTTAACCCTTAGCGGAATGCTAGTTTACACTGCAAATAAAGCACTACATTGCAAATATACCGGCAAAAATAGCGACATGCCTTGCCACGCTATATTTGGGTGTTTTACCTTCCCCCCTTCTGAATGAGGCGATGCTGTGCTGCGATCCGTGGGAACTATGAGCTATCTTAGCGGTATATTTAGGGGAATATTTGCCCGTGTAAACCACCCCCAGGGCTATCAAAGTAACCCATAGCAATGGTGACAAGAGCTAGGGCCAAAATGTTGATTGATTTTTCCCTTGATTTTTGAAAAAAAGTCTGGAAATGAATATGCATATTACTTTTGGTCATAAGTTTATTTTTTTTTCCTGCAGCCTAAAGGTTTTAAGTGATTTCAAATCCCTGCTGCTGCCCTTTTAAATTGCTCTCTTTTGAAAAGCACCAGTGCATGTTTGAATTGGTTTCCACTTTTAAGGGAAATTACAGCCAGCAGTTACAGATCTAAGCAAGATAAATAAAGCATGTTCATTTAAGGAAAAAAAGGAAGAAAGAAAGAAAAATTTATGAGCATAACTATAGGTTCTGGTATGGGATAATCTTTGAAGAAAGCAAGAAAAATGGGGGAAAAGACTGGCATAATTTCTTTAAGTAGAGTTATTGGTACAACCTGTTAGAAGCTTCTCCTGATCCCCTTTATAGGTATTGCTAGGAGGATGAAACCAAAGAAACCAGGAAAGATCAAGTGACTAGCATTTCAAGGTCAGGCAGGGCTAAAATAAGCTATTTCTAGCAGCAGGGTGGGCAAACAGAGGGGAAATCTTGACTAAACTCTGTGCTCAGGGTTATTCATGCTTTATTTCCTTGCTTTCCAACCCATCAGTGTCATAGCTTTCAAAAGTATCACAGGCCAAGATCACCTGGGACACCCTGGAGGTTAATGCACCAGGTACTTACAGCTGCAAACACAGCTGGAGCTGAAATTGCCACTGATTTGCATTAACACCTAACAGCATGAAGTATTGATGCATGTGATGTTCCTTAGGTATGTATAATCCTTGCCAATTCCCGCTCCTGTTTCTACAATGACTGAATAATACTTCTGTTCTCTAAAGAAGCCCCTAGCCATATCTCCTGATGACCAAATAAGAAAACACAAAAATTCTCGCATCAGCATTGAAGGGCTGCACTGTGATAGTGGACAAACAGTGGTCTGATTCTTCAGAAGAAGAAAAAGTTGATTGCTTTGTCCTACAATGTATAAATTCTGAATTATGCAAACTGGCCACTTAATTGGTCCCACTCGAAGCTTATTTACTGTCACCAGCAAAACAATTATGTAGAATAGGATAGCAACAAGGGGACGGTCTGTTGTTAATTGACATCAAGTCAGCTTTGACTTATGAAGACTATATGAAGGAGTAACCTCCAAAACATCCTACTATGAACAATCAATCCTGCAAAAGTCTTGCAAACTCAGAGCTGTGGCTTCCTTGACTGAGGCCAAATCCACACTACACAAATAATCCAGTTTGAAACTGGATTATTTGCCATAGCTCCTTTCTATAGAATCCTGGGATTTGTAGTTTGGTGAGCACTAGCACTCTTTGGCAGAGAAAGCTAAAGACCTTGTAAAACTACAAATCCCAGTATTCCACAGGAAGGAGGCATTGCAAATAACCCAGTTTCAAAGTGAATTATTTGTATGATGGTGATGATGGGTGATATGCCACCTTTTCCTAAGCAAAAAAAAAAAAAAAAAAAAAAGTGGGGGGAGGCAGGACCAACATTACTAATTTTCCTTGTTCAATTTTAATTTCTTTTATTATTTATATGATTATTTACTAAAAATATCCCTCCAGTTTCCATTCCATTCTTTTCTTATCCATAAGTTTACCTACTTTATTTTGTTTTTGTTGTTACTTCATTGTTGTTGTTGTTGCATACCTTCAAGTCATTTCTGACTTATGGCGACCCTAAAGCAAACCTATCACCTTTTTTCTTGGCAAGATTTGTTAAGAGAGGGTTGCCTTTGCCTTGTTCTGAGGCTGAGAGAAAGGCTGAGAGAGTGTGATTTGCCCAAAGCCAAAACCACATGCTCAGTGGGTTGCCATGGCTGAGAAGGGATTCGGACCATGGTCTCCAGGGTCGTAGTCCAACAGTGAAACCACTATACTGCGGTGGCTCCCCAGTTGTTGTTACTATTCTTCACTTATTTTTCTATTTATTCATTTATGTGCACATAGAGAGACATATGCATGAACCAGGACACCAACTGAACACCCACCACCACATGATGCTTTCAAAAACATCCTATAGGAACTGAATGTGTTGCATGCCCTGAGAACCCCTATCTTGGAATATCAAACAATTGGCTATATTTTATAATTTGGCTAAGGTGGCCATCCATGTGGTTACAAGTAAACCAGGGACCCGCTAACACCAAGGTGGGATTCATGCAAGACCAAGCGGGAAGGCCTCTGGAAATTTCCAAAAACAATCACTCTCAAGTGAGACTCAACACCTGTAGGTGAATCAATCACTAATCCACTCAGCAATTGCAGGAAACCTTATTGCTTATAAAACAGGATTCTCCTCTCCTGCTCCCTCCAACAATATAACTTGCCTGTTTCCTATTCAATTCCAAATGTATCAACTATTAACAGTCATTAACCCTTCCAGAGAACCCTTTGTTTTAGCCTGGGAACCTCCGAGAACCATTGTATTTCACTCACAGCTCCTATCCCTATAGGGGGAATTATTTCATATAAATAACACCCTAAAGCACCATCAAATTGTCTGCAGTCCCTCTTCCTACATCCATGCTGCCGGATTGCTGCTAGACCTTCAGAACACAACTCTGAGACCCCATTGCTGCAGGAATCTCTGCTCTACAGGACAGATGTCATATCACCCATCATCCCCTTACTATATTCCTCTGTCCAAATCCTTCCTACTTTATTCGTTAGCCTTGTGTGAGTACTTGAAGCCTGAGTGCTTGTGTGAATGCTGTTGATATTATTTTATTTGTATTAATTTAATTGTACCTTTTAGCTTAGAGTTTCCTCCTTAATACCAGTATACACAGGCTAAAAGGTCCTGCTGTTGCCCATCCTCTTGCTGCCATAATTGAGCTAATTACATACTCCCCATTTTAATATTTGGACAATAGAGGGTCACCATGGACCCCACGCAAATCGGGTAACAAATGGAAGGGACATTTTCCAACAAGAGAGATGGAAAAGGGGAAAGACGAAGAGTAAAATAAATGCATTTGCCATTTAAGAGTGAGTTATTTTATTGGAAGTGGGAGAAAAGCATTGATCATCCACTATGGGTTGTGTTGAAGTTAGTTTTGCAGTTTTCTGGTGACTTTCTGCAGGGTGATACTTTGATGTACTTCTGCAGGAAAGCTCCCCTTCATGTGGGCTCAGGCATGGGGTGAATGTCACTGTAAACTGGATCACATTTAGATACAGGCTACAACTGTATCTAAACTGGTTTACAAATGCCAGGGAAGGAGATAATACTGCAAACAGTGCCATTTCTATAGGTTCACTGTGATTTTTTTTCCAGGCTGTGAGGGTGTGTTCAGGAAGAGTTTATTTCTGGTGTTTTGCCTGCAACTGTGGCTGGCATCTTCAGAGAATGGTTGGGTAGGAGTTGGAGGGGGTATATACTGTGAGCCCCTGTTGGAGAGGATATGTAAATTTGTATATTTGAATGGGTAGTTTGTGGGGGAGATATACAAGGAGGATTAGTGTCTGTTTGGCTAATGGCCCATTATCTGCTGGAAATCCCCCTGTCCCTGGGTGGAGATCATTTGCATGTGTTGAGTTTTAATTTTAGTATTTTTCAAGACTGGTAGCCAAACTATGTTTACTTTAAGGGTTTCTTCTTTTCTGTTGAAGTTGTCCAGGTGTTTGTGGATTTCAATAGCTTCTCTGTGCATTCTGACATGATAGTTGCTGGCCTGGTCCAGAATTTCAATGTTTTTAAATAACATTTTGTGTCCAGGTTGGCTTATAATGTGTTCTGCTACTGCTGATTTTTCTGGCTGTCCCAGTCTGCAGTGTCTCTCGTGTTCCTTGATTCATGTTTGCACACTGCGTTTAGTGGTCCCTATGTAAACTTGTCCACAGCTGCATGGCTTTTTGGTTTGCTTTTTGGATTATCATTTTTTTAAAGAATATTTTCAAGACATGAATACTTAAATCCGTGGATACCAAATCCATGGATACCAAATCCGTGGATACGGAGGGACAACTGTAGTACAAGATATTATGATAGCTCAGGAATTCGCCATCTTATTCTGCTGCCTTGGTGAATCATCCTGAGAGAAAAGCTGAAAAAGAACCACAAGGACAAGAAATAAAATCTATTTGGAGGGACTGGGTAGTTGACCCTGTTATAACATTTTACTTGAACTTTTCAAAATTAACCCAGTGGAGCAAAAGGAAAGGAAAGGGATTTGTAAAAAATCTAAACTATCCACTTACACATTGGCCAAAAAAAGAGGAAATGCATCAACTTCTCCCCTGCCTCAAAATGACACAGGTTGGCATAAATGTACATTGACTGATATGTATACATGAGCACTCAGAAATCATTGCTATAATTTAAATAAAAATACAGTGTAACTCTCTACAAAGAGAAAGACTACTATACAGGTTCCAAGGGTTGTAAGACAACTTCTAGCTCCCTTCTCTCTCACTGTTCTTGTGCTTCTTCATCTTAAAACCAGATTTGGATCAGACAGCCCTTCCAATAGAGGACTGTCCTGAAAATCCAACCAAACTGTATATGGGGGGGGGGGGAATGAGCACAGAAGATTGATAAATCATATTGTATTAGTCTTTATTGATTCCAGGATGGAGACATTCTGAGAACTTATCAGAAGATGTACATGATGGACACCACAAAATTGTTACCTACCCTGACAGCACCCATCATGGAATATCTGATAATTGGCAATATTGATGTGGCCTTCCCATGGTTAGCAGGTAAACCAGGGTACCTACCTGAAGATGAGTCATTCAATAATCCACTCAAATATAGCAGAGTCCTTGATGGTTGCAAAATGGCCTTTTTCTTTTCCCTTCCTCTCGACAATAGAAGTTGCCTGCTCCTGTTCAACTCCAAATATTTCACCCATTAATGATAATTAACTCTTCTGGAGAACCTTTTGTTTAGTCCTGAGAAACTCTGAGCAACACTGTATTCCATTCAAAATCCTATCCCCTCATGGTAATTATCCAATATAAACATCACCCTAAAACACTACCAAAGTGTGCACGGACCTCCTGCTTTCTGACTCCACATCAGTTCATATCACCATTCTGCTTCCGGACCTCCCCTCTGCCAGTTTACTTTGTGATCTGAGCTCTCCAGGACTGGTATAGAATAACCCACAATCCTCCTACTCTATTCCTCTATCCAAATACTTTTGACTATGTTTGATAGCCTTGTGTGATTGCTTGAAGCCTGATTGTCTATGTTAATGCTGTTAAGATTAATTTCCAATAAAGATGATTTAATTATACATTCTGGCTTAGAGTTTCCTCCTTTACTATCGGTATACATAGGACAAAAGATCCTGCCATTACCTGGCCTCTCGCTGCCATTTTGAGCTAATTAAATATTCCGTATATTAAGATTCAGATACTAGTGGCATCCTTGTGGACCCCATACAATTCAGGTAACAAAATAGTCTGAAATTCAAAGTCATTAGTGATTTTTCTCAGGTGAGTTACTAAGGGTGCACACTTACTTATCATCATCTAAATTATCTTTTTCTTAAAGTTCTGTTCCTCTCTTAGACAGGGCCAACCTGCATAAGCTATGCCTTTCTAATTGTTGTTGAACAGAGGATTTCTAATTCAGTACCAACACTGGACCTTGCCCAAGGGATCGAGGTAAATTTTCAGCAGGCAGTAGTTATTTCTCCAAGCTAACATTTGCTTTTGAAAGCTGCCCACACCTTTCCTTCAGTTGCAGTGGAATGTCTCAAAGTATCAAGAACCATGATGTGACAAAGGCTTTTAGTAGCACATATGATACATTATTGACACAAGTGTGAAAAAGGTACCCCTTAACCTAGAGAAGCAGCCAGCTAGCCGGCCAGCCAACAATTTTCAAGTATGAGAAAAAGTGAGGAAAAGAAGAAGAAAACCTGTTCTCTGTTTCTTTTTCATAAAGCAAGCTCTCCTTAGCAGGGAGCATAGTGTTGTATTTAGAAAGTTCCCATATTAACAATTTTCTTCTTGTTAAAACAGAGCCAGAATGCAAGCTATTAATACTCTCCACATCTCTCCACATACAGAGCCACTTCTCACATCACACAGAGACCAGCCAGTGTCTGACACTTAGTAAAAACACTTCTCGTTATGGATCTGCGGTCTATTAAAGCTCCATAATGAGTATAAGGCTACAGTATCAGAAGGCAGTATGCTTCTACTAGGGAGTGTGAGACAGAGGGTGTGCAAAAGTTGATTTGTGTCCTGCTGGTGGGCTTCCATTTTCCATTATGTGAAAGGAATGCTAGGACTCTTCCACACTAAACAGTTATAGCATTATGATTCCATTTTAACCATCATACCCAATGGAATCCTGAGATTTGTAGTTTGGTGACTTGGTAGAGCTCTCTGGCTCAGAATCCTAAATATGTTTCCCCTAAACTGCCAATCCCAGGATTCCATAGAATGTTGCCATACCAGTTAAAGTGGAATCTTAGCTCTAATTGTGTAGCGTGAAAGGGCCTCTGAGAAGCTGGAATGTGTCCAGAGGAGGGCAACCAAAATGGTGGGAGGTGTGGAAGCCATGCCCTATGAGGAGTTGCTTAGGGACCTGGATATGTTTAGCCTGGAGAAGAGAAGGCTGAGAAGTGACATGATAGCCGTGTTTAAATATTTGAAGGCATGTCATACTGAGGATGAAGCAAGCTTGTTTTCTGCTGCTCCAGAGACTAGGAAACTGAGCAATGAGTTCAAACTACAGGAAAAGAGATTCCACGTAAACATTAGGAAGAACTTCCTGACACGAAGACCTGTTCAGCTGTGAAATGCACTGCCTCATAGTGTGGAGGAGTCTCTTTGGAAATTTTTAAACAGAGGCTGGATAGCCATCTGTTGGGAGTGCTTTGACTGGGTATCCTGCATGGCAGGGGTTGGCCTGGATGACCCTTGTGGTCTCTTCCAACTCTATGATTCTATGACTAGTTAGATCTTGAGTTCGATCCAGCATGACTTTTTCCATGTTATTCTATAACTGTTTCTAAGAGGAGTACTCTACGGTGAACTCGCCATGGGTCAGCGTAAGAGGGGTGCTCCAAAAAAGCAATACAAGGACTCCCTGAAACAACATCTCAGGCTCAGCCAAATTGATCACCAACAATGCTCCGCCATGGCCTCACGTCGGGAGGCATGGAGACGCACTATCCACAGTGCTGCAGCCTTATTTGAGAGCTCACGCCGAACAAATATTGAAGAGAAATGATAACGCAGAAAGAATCACAACCTGGAAACATCACCCAAGGAGACCTTCTTCTGTGCTTTCTGCAACTGGACATGTTTATCTCAGATTGGCCTTTTCAGTCATCAGCATGGTTGCAGAAAGTGTGGGATGAGTCCTTCCTGAATCTTTGTTTACGAAGAAAAGCCAGAGAGAAAGACCCCCTTGCATGTACTCAGTTTGGGGAAAGGGTAGTGAGATGACCCCCCTTTTTGCAATCATGAAATGGCCAAGAAATGCAGAACATGAGCACAACAACATCCTGCTCTCCAAAATTTCACTGATGAAAACCAGGATGCCTGTGGCCAAGCAACATCAGAGTGTGGCCAGGATAGATAAAGTTATTATTGAGGAAAGAACATACAAGCCAGGACAAGCTGCAGCAGTTTGCTTTTGCCTGAGTCTACTGGAACAGACAAGATTCTGCCTCTTCTGTCCTCTGCCTAACTTTGCCCTTTGAACTCAGCCTGCACAATTGAAAGGACAAAGGAAGAAAGTGGGAGGAAAAAACTGAGGCATTTTAAAAACAGCTGAAAAAGTGGGATGGCAGAGGATTAATTGGGAGTCCTTATATGTCATTTTATGTTACAAATGTAGTTCTGTGTGAATAAAATAATAATTATAATTATAACTTATTATTATTATTATTATTATTATTTAAAGAGCAATTGATTGATTGCAGTTCAGACCACAGCACCATGGATGTCAAGTTCTTTCTCTCACTCCTCTTTATCCAACATCCCCTCAGCCTCCCCAGCACATCGTCTGGATGTTCCACTTGTTGTTTGTCTCTTGTCTAATCAGAAAGCAGAGAAGGTACTGGGCTCAGCCTGATTTCTCTACAAGAGTAGATTCTGTAATGCCTGTAAAAAAAAAAAAAAAAGTCCTGCAGGAACATGGAAGAACTTGCAGTTGTCTGAAGTATTGTTAGGCTAGAAAAAGATCCATTCCAGGTGTCAAATATGCTAGATATGACACTGGTGACAAATTTGATTTCCAGCCCCACACAATCCCCATAAATTTGCCTAAAACTCAGCAAAAAATATATATGCAGTGACATCACATCACTTCCATTAAGAAAAAAAACCTTCATGGCTGTGACCTCTTTGCCCTCAGTAGAGTTACTCCTGCTATAGTACACATGTTGCTAATATGTGGCCCAGCACATGTTCCCTAAGAAGGAAAGGGGAATAGAAGTAAGGGAGAGAGAAAACAAAAGGGGTGAGTGGGTTAAAATTGACAGGTTTAAAGATGGCACTTAAAATGTTTAAGACTACTGCATGACAGCCGTGACACTGGCTAGCAACTTGTCTATTGCAAATAACCCAGCCCATACTTATTGTAATTGTCTTCTATCACATCAGCCCATGGCGGCCTACTCCTTAAAGAGATTTACACCAACATCAGTAGTCAAGCATCTGCCATGAATCAATCCTCTCTGATCCAAGATCGTCTGTCTGGTGTGATTAAAGCTATGGAGCTGACATGGCCAGATGTCAAGAAGGACAGAGTACCTGCACCTTCGAACTTCTACTTCTGTGTGGAACAGAAAATTTGGAGAAATGCAGGAAAAAGATAATTCACACTTGCTGAAATTCTATCCTGTCCTCCTCCTCTGGCTTTTCTTCACATACGAAGATTCAGGAAGGACTCATCCCGTGCTTTCTGCAAGCGCGCTGATGACTAAAAATGCCAATCCGAGATAAACAAGTCTGGTTGCAGAAAGCACAGCAGAAGGTCTCCTTGGGTGATGTTTCCAGGTTGTGATTCTTTCTGTGTTGTCATTTCTCTTCAAGATTTGTTCGGCGTGAGTTCTCAAATAAGGCTGCAGCATTGTGGATAGTGCGTTTCCATGCCTCCCAATGTGAGGCCATGGCGGACCATAAGGTCTCCTACACACCATAAGGGCCTGAATCCTGCCTTTGTTTGTTTACCCCATAACAAGATGAAGGAACATGTGGCCATCCAGGTTTTGTTGAACTGCAGCTCCATCAGCTATAGTCAGCATAACACAAGCTAAGAAAGTTACCTTTTAAAAATGAACCAGTTAGTTGTTCTTCCATGCCCCCCCACCGCAAAGTAGTTACTGCTATAGTTTTAATTTTAAAACTCAGTGTTTGCTTTCCCAGTTCTCAGAATAACTAAAATGGTTTGTGTCTCATTATTTTTTAAATGAATGGTAATACTACAGGCTGCTCTCCCATAGAATAATGAGACCAGACACTGAAAGTTGGGTTAAATGAAGGGCCACTTTATTTGACCTAGAGTCTATTTAGGTTGTGTTGAACATGGAAAGGAGCAAAAGGGGAGAGCAACCTGATATGGGATCAGGTGAGGCCAGGTCTCACCCCTTGACTACTTCCCCAGGCTTCCCTTGGGCAAAACACCAGAGCCCTCAGGGCAATCCAATAACCGGATGTCTCCCCAGCTGTCCATCTACTGGAAGACAAACCCAGAGCACTCCTCCTCAAGTCCCAGGACATTATAAGTGAGAGCAAACCCCCTAGGTCCACCTCAAAGGTAGACTCCTTCCCCACCTCCTGGGCCCCAGGACTTAAAGCGGCAGTTCCAGAGCTCTGCTCTTCACCAAAAGGCTGCCAAAGTGTATACTGAAACTCTTACATCCTCCCCGTTACCTGCCAAGTGACAGCCTATTTACAGACACAACCATAGCCAATCATCAAAGTCCCCCAGATATAGGAGATTATCAGACAGGAATGCAAAAAGCGTTCCTGTCCCACAATCTCCTGTCCCGTCCCCTATCCCGACACAATAACCCTCCCCACTGCACTTACCTTGTCTTGCATTGTAAGGCTGCCCAGGAGTGAATGGAGCTCTAACAGAGCTCTGTTCACTTCCTGGACTGAAATCCCACCTGTTTTTTTGAGAAGACGCAAGTGCGGTAAATTTAAAAATAAAGTTAAATAACACAAAAAAAAAGTTACACCAAGCACAAAAACACACTTTAAAACTTACAAGTAACCTGGGGAGGGTCATAAAAAGTGTGTATCTTTCCTGGGTGTCACAATCTCACCCAGAAGTGTTCGAACCAGACTGTCCATTGACACTGTATCCACAAGAGTTAAATGGCCCAAGGTTTCAGATACTGGCAATGCCAGCACCAAATCGCAATGAGACATCTACTGACGACTCGGCCCATCAATAAAAAGAACTGCTATAATGATTCCAGCGGAATGCAAAAGGACATTGTCATCTGATATTGCCGTCCTTTTATGGGGTAGGCAAAAGAAAGAAAGAAAGAAAGAAAGAAAGAAAGAAAGAAAGAAAGAAAGAAAGAAAGAAAGAAAGATGGGGGAAACCCCACATAAAGGGGAGAAAATTTTAACCTGGCCCCAAAGTGACCAGCACAGCTCACACTACACTGGAGGCAGGAGAGTGGACCACAAAGCAATGATCAAAGAGGCATATGCAGAAGCTGCTAGGCCTTAAATAGCTTCTGGCTCTGCCCCTAACATGTACAGCAGCTTGGTGCCCTGTACCAGATGCAGTAACAACTGGCCTCTGACCATGGAAGCCATCAAATGCATCCCCTCCCCTGCAGCACTATTCTCTGCACAGGTCCAGGTATATAAAAGTACCTTCTCCACCTCCTCATCACTTCAATACCCACAACAAAACATGTTGTCCAACACAAGCCAACAATTGAACGCTGTGGTATTCTTCCTCAACCATTTGTGAGCTCACACCTCTGACTATAAAAGTAACTTCACATTATAGTTACACTGAAAAAGGGGTTAGGTTGTGCTTTGTTAAGTTGCACGTGTAATGCAACCAATTGTATATTCATTGTTCAGTGAAGGATTTTATTATAAGTATTATTATAAGTAACTGGGGTTTTGTAACAAGTTACTTCCACATTCTCTGGCAAAGCTTTGAATGGGATGATGGGAGCTGAGGTCCAAGAACATGTGGAGAGCCAGACATTCCCTAGTGCTGAAACATTAATAATGTAATGACATCTTAATAACAGTGGGCCCTTGGTATCCACTGGGGTTTGGTTCTAGAACCCCACATGAATACCAAAATCCTTGGATGCTCAAGTCACATTAATTATATACAATGGCATAGTAAAATGGTGTCCCTTATATAAAATCGCATAATCAAGGTTTGTTTTTCAAATTTTTATTTTAATATTTTCAAGTCATGGATGGTTGAATCCATGGTATCCATGGATACAGAGGGCCAACTGTAGTATTGCTTTAAGCATCTTAACTCCTAGCTGTTCTCATTTTCAATAACCACTTCCACATTTCCTAAAGTTAGCATGTTTTAAAAGCACAGGATGCAACATCAGCAATGTCATCCTGTTTTCTGAACAGCAGCAGCCATGAAATATGAGTCCTTAAACAATCCCCTCTTACACTTAACTGCCCATTAGACATAATAATGGGTGAGTTAATTCACCCTAATTAAACACCAACTGGCCATTAATGTGTTGTTGACAGGAAATATCTAAGTGCTAATTTAATGTATTGCTTAATGTGAAATATCCTAAACTACTTACATGAAAGCAAGAATCAACCTTTTAGTATTATTTATAGAATAAACCCAAATGGCAAATAATTGCACGAAGGTATAATTGGGTAGTAATTGTGTTTCTGGTGTGTAAAAGCATAATTGTGAGATTGGAGGAGACGTAATTGGGAAATGCCCTCATAAAAGCCAGTGTTGTGACTAAATCAAGAGTAGGGGGGAAGCTCTCTGGCAGAAAACATGCCCTTTCTGTTACCATTTCAGAAATTTCCCAGCAGGATCTTTAAAGCTATGTGACTTCTTGTGAGTAGGGAAAGTAAGTTTCACAGGTCTTCTCACCTTGCCCTGTTGATATCAGCTTAATTGCAGTAGCAAGCATATAGAGTAAGACCAGGTGCTATAACTAGGCTAAGAAACATCATTAAGAAAACAAATTTATTTAAACTGATGATAGAGAATATAGGAAGTACAAAGTTGCATTAGTATATATTTTTAATTGATCTATGTCACATTTTGGCAGACTTAATGAGTTACTAAATTGTCATGCAAAACAGTATGGGTCATCTGAAGGCACACAACAATAACTATCTGATAAGAGACATACTAGAGAATGACAAAAGCACTAGGAAAATGTGTGTGTGTGTGTGTGTGTGTGTACCTTCAAGCCACTTGTCAACTTATGGAGACCCCATGGATTTCATAGGGTTTCCTTAGGCAAGAAATACACAGAGGTGGTTTTGCCAGTTTCTTCCTCTGAAATATCACCTACAGCATACTACTCTCAAAATTCAGGATTTTGTTGTGGGGTGTGTGTGTGTGCATTCAGGCAATTCAGAAAGGAGTAAACTTTGTGCAACACCTGAATGGCCGAATAAAGGCAGGAAATTCTATCATTAATATCTGTCTATAAAATAGGGAGATGAGCCAAGAAATATAGATGAGAGTTCATGATTTAAACACAGGCCTTTTCACACTACATAGTTATAGAGCTATGGACTTTTTGAAACAGTTGAAAAAACCTATGAGGTTGGACGATGAATGGGGCTGTCACACTTACACAGCCCCATTTCAGATGACACAGTCCTCGTCCGTCCTCCTCCCAACCTCCTCCTGACCCGTGCTGCTTGCACCACTTTTTACTGACTGAGGTTTTCCGTCAGTAAAAAGCGGTGCAAGCAGCATGGGGGGAGCTCAGAAGGAGGAGTGCATCATCTGAAATGAGGCTGTATAAGCGCGACAACCCCATTCTTCTCCTGATCTCCTTTTTTCAACCATTTGAAAAAGTTCTATGATTCCACTTTAACAGCTATGGCAGTATCTTATGGAATCCTGGGATTTGCAGGTTAGGAAGGGTTTTTTAAATTCTCAGCCATAGACCTCCACACTATAAACCCAGGATTCCACAAGATGCAGCCATGGCACATACCCTCCAATATTTCACAGATGAAAACTGGGACACTTGTGGCCAAGCAACATCAGGGTGTGATCAAGATGGCAAAAGTTATTAAAGAGCAAGACCACACATGCTAGGAGATGCTGTAGTGGCTGCCTTTTGCCTGAGTCTACAGGGAAGTGCAAGCTCCCAGTAGACCTCTCCTTTGCTCCCATTTAGTTGAGTGCAAACTACTTTTGCACTCTGAACTCAGTTTGCACCAAAGGGACAACGGGGGAACATGGTAGGAGGAGGAGAGAAACTGGAACATTTTAAAAGCAGCTGAAAAAGTGGGATGACAGAAGAGTAATTGAGACTGTCCCTGTCAAATCAGGACAGTTGGAGAGTTTGATTCCAGTGAAAGTAGACCCGTAGTGCTATAATTTTGTAGTGTGAAAGGACCTTGAGAGAAATAACAACTCTTTGAATAAACTAGTTTGAATACCATCAAATTAGAAATGCAAGAGAAGCTTTATGGGATTCTCTTCAAAGACAAGCCATACAACTCTTCTTCTACTTGGATTTTAAACTGAGTTTACCTTCTGAATCCATGCCCCACTCTGACTGCCATTCCCATTAAATTATGCATACCAAGTGGTGCAACAGAAACAGTGGGGTTTTGTCCTGTCCGCGGTAGCCCTTACTGTGATCTACCATCATCATGCTTGAGAGGACAGATGGAGAGATCCAATTATTGCCCCTCCATTATTAATATGTTCTAGTCCGTCAGAGAGACATTTGTGATGTCCGTCATACCCGAGTGATGCCCAGTGCAGAATGCCAAACAGATCATCGCCTCGTCAGATGTAAACTAAATCTTCATCTTAAGTTCAAACCTCAGAGGGGTGGCATCTTAAAGAAGATACTCCAAGTCAACCATCTTCAACAAGCTACCATGAGAGACAACTTCCAGGCAAATCTGCAAACAAAACTTGAAGACCATCCTACAGATCCTTCTCCTACAGTGCTTTGGCAACATATCAAAAACAGTATCCTCCAGTCTGCAGAAGAATCCCTTGGGTTCTCCCACAAGAAAAATCAAGACTGGTTTGATGAAAACAACCAAGAGATCCAGGAGCCGTTGGCAAAGAAGACAACTGCTCACCAGGCATATCTCGCCCAGCCAACCTGCCATGTAAGAAAAGCAGCTTTCTGCCTCACATGTAGTAAACTTCAACAAAAACTCCGACACATGCAGAACAAGTGGTGGATCAATACAGCAGAAAAGACACAACGCTGTGCAGATCTGGGTGATCATAGAGGATTTTATGAAGCTCTTAAAGCAGTGTTTGGACCTTATCAGGTCCAAAGCTCCTTATACAGTACAGATGGTCAAACATTAATTACTGATAAAGCCTCCATCCTGAATCGATGGGCTGAACATTTTCAAAGTCTCTTTAGCGCCAACTGAGTAGTCCAAGGCTCAGCTATCCAACATATGATACAAAAAAAATGATGAAAAATGAATTGGACATAGCTCCCACTTTGGAAGAGACCCTTAAGGCCATACAGCAGATGAAAAACGGCAAGGCAGCTGGGATTGATGGAATCCCACCAGACGTTTGGAAACACGGAGGTCATGCTCTCCATGAAAAATTCCACGAATTCCTTGTGAATTGCTGGGAAAAGGGGGAACTGCCATCAAACCTCCGAGATGCAGTCATCATCACCCTGTACAAAAAAAAAGGAGCAAAATCCAATTGCTCAATCTATCGATGCGTAACACTGCTCTCTATTGCTGGAAAAATTCTTGCAAGGATACTCCTGAAAAGATTAGTTCCTGATATTGCAGAAGAACTTCTCCCTGAAAGCCAATGTGGCTTCAGAGCCAATAGGAGTACTACAGACATGGTATTTGCCCTTAGACAACTGCAAGAAAAATGTAGGGAGCAGAACAAGTGTCTCTATGTAACATTTGTCGACCTCACCAAAGCCTTCAACACTGTAAGTAGAAAAGGTCTGTGGCAGATCCTGGAAAGACTAGGATGTCCCCCCAAATTCCTTAAAATGATTATCTTGCTACACGAGGGCCAGCGTGGTCAAGTCAGATATGGCAATGCTCTTTCAGAGCCCTTTCTAATAACTAATGGAGTGATGCAAGGTTGTGTTCTTGCTCCAAATTTATTTACAATCTTCTTCAGCATGATGCTCCAAAGGGCTACTGCAGAGCTTGAAGAAGAAGACGGCATCTATATACATTACCGTACTGATGGCAGCTTGTTTAACTTAAGCCGTTTGAGGGCTCACAATAAGACTCTAAACTATCTAGTCCATGAGCTGCTCTTCGCCGATGATGCTGCCCTTGTTGCCCACACAGAAGCAGCTCTGCAGTGCCTAACATCCTGCTTTGCAAGAGTTGCAGAGCTGTTTGGGCTGGAAGTCAACCTGAAGAAAACAGAAGTTCTTTACCAGCCTGCACCACAGGACAAACACCACCATCCCCACATTGCCGTCGGCAAATCTGTCCTCAAGTCCGTTCAGCAGTTCACCTACCTGGGAAGCATCATCTGCTCAGATGCCAAGATTGAGAAAGAGATTGATCACAGATTAGCAAAGGCATATAGTGCATTTGGAAGACTTCACAAAAGAGTCTGGAGCAATAAACACCTGAGGCAAAGCACAAAAATCATTGTGTATAGAGCCATTGTACTGTCTATCCTCCTTTATGGATCTGAAACATGGGTCACTTATCGCCACCACCTACAACTCCTCGAGCGCTTTCATCAGCACTGTCTATGCACAATCCTAAATATACACTGGACTGACTATGTGATGAATGTTGCTGTCCTTGAGCAAGCAGGGATCACCAGTATTGAGGCCATGATATTGAGAACACAGCTGCGCTGGGCAGGGCACATTTCTAGGATGGAGGACCATCGCCTCCCCAAAATAGTACTCTACGGTGAACTCGCCACAGATCAGCGTAAGAGGGGCGCTCCAAAAAATCGATACAAAGACTCCCTGAAACAACATCTCAGGCTCAGCCAAATTGATCACCAACAGTGGTCCACTCTGGCCTCACATCGGGAGGCATGGAGACACACTATCCACAATGCTGCAGCCTTGAAGAGAAACGACAACGCAGAAAGAATCACAACCCAAAAACATCACCCAAGGAGACCTTCTGCTGTGCTTTTTGCAACCGGACTTGTTTATCTCGGATTGGCGTTTTTAGTCATCAGCGCGCTTGCAGAAAGTGCGGGATGAGTCCTTCCTGAATCTTCGTTTGCAAAGAAAAGCCAGAGAGAGTTAAACCAAGTTAATTCAAGTTAATAATTCAGATTGGGGGAACTTGACACATCCCTAAAACCAATGCCATTACAAACCAATGATAGAAACTCTAGAAGCCCCAGCCATTTTCTTCTTTCTTTCTTTCTTTCTTTCTTTCTTTGTACTTTATCAGACGCATAAAATACAACATCATAACCATTCCACATAACTGTAAAAGGGTATGCATATCAGACGACATCACCCTTTTGTGATTATATCCACACCAAAACCCATAGTTTTTTATTGCTGGCTGACGCCATCAATAGATTTCCTGTGGCGCTTTTGTGCCAGCATTGCCAGCGTCTGAAACCTCGCCCCATTGTACTCACATCAATGCAGTGTCAATGGCCTGTCCAGCATGAACACTTCTGGGTGAGATCACGACAGCCAGGGAAGTGAAATACTTTTTATGACCCTCCCCAGGTTACTTGGAAGTATTTTTAGTATGTTTAGGTGCTTGGTGTAACTTCTTAGTGTTATTTTTTTTAAAAAAATTATTTCCTGCTTTATGTATTCTTGCAAGAATATGCGGGATTTTGAATGAGGAAGTGAACAGAGCTCCATTCACTTCCTCTTTCATTGCTGGGGAAACTTTTGCCAGGATTAGACATAAGTGCGGTGGGGAACATTCTTTTGCTGACATAAAAATGGAAAAAAAATTATGCCAGCAAAAGAACCCTTTTAAGGGGCTCATCTGATAAAGTCCTTTCTTACATTCTTTCTTTCTATCTATCTTTATCCTACCTCTTTCTCCCAATGTGCTATCCCTGGTGCTCCTAATCCCCAGTTTATCCTTGCAATAATCTTGTGAGATAGGTTAGGCTAGAGAATCACTGGCCCAAGTTTACTCAGTGATTACTATGGCTGGCTGGGGACTGGAACTCAAATCCCTAATCATTACACTGCAAGTCCTGTACAGGCATTCTGGAATGCAGATTAACAAACACTAGCCACATCACCTTGTTATAATACTTACCTTTGCTCTCCATAGAGAATAAAAGAGCCTTCTCTGTTTGTGGAAATTCTCCACATGATTCAGAATACTGATTTTCCGGATCACAAGGTATGCTTCCACACATAGAAGAGTTTATTCTTTTCAGAAAATTGCTCCCCAGGTGAGGAGAGTGAGAGAAACACATGAGGAGGAAGCAGAGTTAACAGAGTTGTGCTCCCCTGCTTATTTAACCTCCACTCAAGAATGACTCAGTAGGGCTACCAACTCTCACATCCCTTCTATCCTGACTCCAAAGAAAATACTGCAGCTACTAAGCTTTTGAAACAAATTATTTGACAAGTTCAGTTTAGGTCTGAGGAGATTTTCAGACGCTTCTTGCCGCGCAAGCAGCCTCCGGAGCAGTAACAAGGCTGCTGTGTAGCAAGGGGTCCATTTTGGACAACGCCGTTTCTCCAATGCTAGCCACAACAGTCATGGATGATGCCGAGAGAGAAACGGCGTTGTCCAAAATGGACCCCTTGCCGCACAGCAGCCTCATTACTGCTCTGGAGGCTGCTTGCGCGGCAAGAGGCGGCAAGAGGCGTCTGAAAATCTCCTGAATCAAAAGTGTACTATGATTCTTAGGACTACATTGTCCTCTCAACTGGCTGTGAGGGGTGGTGGTGTTTTATTCAAAAATTTAAAAAGGAGAACAGTTATACCATTTAGTATTGATTGACCAAACAATGACAGTCTTTCACCAAAGCTCCGTAAAACGCAAAGTACTGTAGTTGTGTAACAAAACAAACCGTGTGGTCAACAAAACTGTTGTATTGTTACATGGCCAGTCTTACAAAAACTGGCTATCTAGTGAGGAAATGGACTGCTGGGACCAGAGGCCAGCCAGAGTGCGAAGAGAGACCTTTCAGTTATGAACCAACCCTATTCATTAGGGTTTTAAAATTCTTTTTAAGCTTTTACCACAATGCACTTGAATGAATAGGGTGTGGACTTCCAAGTGGCACATTGTCTTTATTCATCTGGTGCCCATTAAGTTCAGCCATACAGTCTAACCAGCCTAATAAAAATCCACTAGCAAAGGCAAGCAGAGCAAAGGTATTAAGAGATGCAAAAGTAGTCTGTCTTGAAATATCAATTAAGTTTAATGTTTTGAATAAATGGACAATCTCAAAAAGATTAGCTTGACTTAAAGCACTCATTTAAATGTTTCAGTTCCACGATCCAAAGGCTTGACAAATGAAATAATAATAACCATTGGACTGAGTTTGCAAATGTAATGTTTGCATTGATTTCCCCACCACGGTCACCTCCTCCTTCCTGTTGCACTCCCTATTGAATGTTGTAATGGAAAGTGCTATTAAACCTTTATTCATTCACAGCTTCTCTCCTCCTAACATTTCACCAATTGTCTTTTCCGAATGAAGAATTGTGACTGAAAATGATATGGTGTCAGCATCTATTTTCCCAGCTATGGATTTTTGCAACTGGATCATGTGTTTATTATTATCCATCTGTGTTCATCTCCCAGCCTGCCTTTTAAAATGACAGGATTTTTTTTGAATGACTTGTAGCAATATTTAATCGCGGAACCCTTTAATTGCTTATTTTGCTGACATGCAGGGCTAAGAAAAAAGCTTTGTACAAGCAAGTGTTATTAAAATGGTAAATGGCTGGACCATTCCTTATTTGGTATGCTGCCAGTTTCACAAGGGAAACTAAGCATCCAATGGCTGTGTTTATGGATACTGAGAACATCTAGTTTATACTTCCTGATGCATAACTCACCAAAGTAGGCTGGTGGGCTGAAAAAGGCATTTGCAGAATTGACTCTACAATAAAGTCTGCTATAATAACATTCATTAGGTCTGTTTGCCCAGATGGCTCTTGATGTCTTATATTTTCTCCTTCCATTTCTGTTCTTTCCCTCTCCTCAGTCCATATTCTCATTCCCTCCCCCCCAACCCCGATTCCTGCCTTTTTGAAATGCTGACTCTGTGCATATGGAAAATTTTGCGCTCATCTTTTTCACATTAGTGAATGAGGAGGAAGTTGCTTAGTCTGCCTACTCATCTCTGTGTAAAATTCTTTATACAAGGGTTTTATTTGAGCTTGCTACTGAGCCTATCAATATCTACTTGCCCCTGTATGCACTACATATATATTCATATATACTAAAGGGAAACTGTAAGTAAACACATACTGCGGAGCCAGTGCTGCTATTTATTTTCCCCAGAATATTCTGGATTGTTTCATTGGGGTTGGGGATTACAAGCAGTAGAAACAAACCCAGAAGAAAACACTCCTGTGCCAATATGCAAGAGAAAATTCTAGATGTTCCAAAGAATTGCCAATCATTCTGCCATATTATTGCCATATGGTTTAAAGTGTTTCTGTCAAAATTGTTGACATGCCACATGATGCCATGTTTCTATCAAAATTATTGGCATGCCATGCCTCTCAAAATTATTGACATGTCATATTTTTTGTTGTGCCCTTTCAGTGAGGGGAGACTTTGGGATGGGGCATTTTCTATCTGTTTCTCCCACATGCCAATGTCCAGAACTACAGGTACCCCCCCAGTCCACAGAACCAATATCTGCAGTTTCAGTTATCTATGGCTGAAAAAAATAGGGACACATACCATAGAGTCACACTGGAAAATGCCTAGAGAGTTGTCCTCTCTAGGAATTGCTAGGTTCTCCAACACAACTCCATGGTATGTTTGCACAGGAAGTCCTTTCTTTAATAGGGTTTCCTATTATCCATGGTTTCACTTATAAATGGTAAGTCTAGGAATTTATCCCCATGGATGGGAGGCCACCTGTATATTTATAATAGTGGTTCAAGAAGTTTGGGCACAGAACTGAGGAACACAGGACAAATGCAGATGGTAAGGCAAATATTAACAAAGAATTTCAGAGAGAACAAACCAGTCTCTTCCATCTCTAAGACTGCCTTACCTCATTTTCAATTTGCCACTCAGTGGTGGCAAAGGCATGGAACATTGTTTCCCCATGAACAGACAGAAGATCTTGCATAGGCCCTCATGGATTAAGGGTTAGGATAAGGATAGTCCTTTAAGGGTTTTAGTTGTCTGGATAGGTCCCAGAGTTTCTTTGTACTACACAGTCATAGATCTTTGATACCACTTTAGCTGTCATGGCTTCACCTTATGGAATCCTTGGATATGTAGTTTTGGGAGTATTCTGTGTCAGTGAGCTCTAGTCTATTATCCTGCCTAAACTACAACACTAAGGCTTTCTGGTAGAGACTCCCAAATCCCTCATCAAATTACAAGTCTTAGGATTCCATAGGATGGAACCATGATAACTGATGCAGCATCAAATTGCTACAGCTGTATAATGTAAATACACACTAAGAGGCAAGGGCTAAAACTATTGTCCAGTCTTGAATGATTTTTTAAACATTTATTTATTAATATATTAGTTACTTCTTGATCTGTAGAGCAGTGTTTTTCAGCCCTGGGTCCCCAAGTGGTATTGAACTACAAGTCCCAGAATCCCCAAATATTGGCTATGGTGGCTGGGTAGGATAGGAGTTGTCGTCCAACAACACCTGGGTGGAACCCAATGTTGGCTATCACTGCTCTAATCTATATAATTGGACTTATGCAAGTATGGTAGCTGGTCACATAGAAGTGAAATAAAATATTGAAGATGCCACTTGTAGTTCCAATAAATAGATAGTGGCTTCTGAAAGATTACTAGATAAGCCTCAGAATCCTACAGCTATCATTAAAAAAAGAGGCTGGTAGTACTAACAAGCCAGGGAGCAGCATGCAGCCAACCAATTAGCAAAACTAGGCATGACTTTTCTGAAAAACTTTGAATTGTTTCGGGGTGGGGGGGGGATCTTAAAACTCCTAATACTACACAGAAGCCTTGCTGATGTATAACTTAGCAAGGAATGGAGAATGTTCCCTTTTTCAGCTCTTACAGCTGCTGATACTGAGAGAGATTGAGAGAGTGTTGTGTTTTTTAAAAAGAAGAAAGGAAAGGAAAGCACAGCTGGGAAGATTTTTGCTATTAGGTATATAAAAGAAATTTTACAAGGAATGGATGAGGTGGCCATTTCGAAAACTACCTCTGCGGCACTCCTGCCACAGGAGTCCAGAGAAGCGGGATGTCTGTTGCAGGTGAGCTTTGATCTGCCTCTGTGTACCTGTGGGCTTCAAAGAAGGCAAAGCCTTCTTGCCAACTGGGCTATTGTTCTAAAGTTTGCTGCTAACTGCCACCTCCTTCTTGATGTAATTTGGACAAGGTGTTACACTTGCTAGCTAAGCCTGGTCAAGCTTTGATCTGTATGTGATTAAAAGATTTAGGGGATGGCATAAAACCATCCTCAAACACACATCTACTGATCTAACAAGTTTCCTAGATTATCTCCTGTATGGGAGTGCTTCTACTGAGTGACCTCAATGGTGAGGAAATGCCACCCTGCATATACATTAAAACATTTCTCTTCCACGCTTTACTGTGGCATCTCAGGGTGGCATACAGTATGAACAATTGAAAACATTTCCAGGTTAAACCCATAAATAACTGAAACAAGATAAAACATATTAAACAAAACAGCAGCTAAAACAGCTTTGGAAGCTGCTGTATTTTAGATCAACTCCATTGCTCTAATTCAAGAGTGAGAATTGCCACACCCTCTGGATGTTGTTAAACTGCAACTCCCATCATTCCTCACCATTGACTAGGATAGATAGGGCTGTAAGGAAGTGCAGTTCAAGAACATCTGGAGAGCTACAGGATTCTCAGCCCTACACTAGTTTTTTAAAAAATAGCAATCAGAAAGGAGATAATCTGAGAGATGTCCTCCTAAAACATTGGAGCTGTTGCCAGCCAGAGCATGCAATACCAAACTAAATGGATAAACAGTCTGATGGCCTTATATAAGGCCGCTTCCAGTATTTCTGCATTTAAGGACATCCAATGCAGATCAGAAGTCCTGGACTTTTAATAATTGTGTAGAAGCAAGCATAGGTGATGAAAGGAGATACAGTTTATTTAACTCCTGCAACACAGTGGACTCATTTATATGAGCCAGATAGTCAAGAAGTTAAGATTTTCGCATATTTTGCTCCTTCAGTCTACAGGTACAGTACATGTTAGACTTTCCCATTCAAACTGAAGAAATGGCATATCAGGAAAAAAAGTAGGTCAAATCCTTCTCTTCAACACACAAGATCTCTGTGTGTTGAGTGTCTCTTTTGCCCCATTGTTAAAAGAACAGCTCTGTATCCCATAATTCTAATTACTTCACATGTTCCAGGACAGTGATCTGGCATGAGATTAAGTTCTGGGCCATGGTCTAGTCATTTCTGGAACAATTTTTTCTTGGCATTGTTTTATCTTAGCTAGCTAAATCTTCTTATGGAAGCACTTGAGGTTCAGATTACTGTCAATGGTTAAGAAACAAATCAATATTATAGCAGATTAATTATTTAGCTAAATGTGCTAGAAAATATTTTCACCCAGAAAAAGAGGCTGAAAGATGATGGCTTGCCCAGGGTCCAAAGTCAAGCCATGGTTAAAAGGACTTTCAAATTAGACATGTCCCCGCTTACTATTGATTCCCTTAGCTTGTATTCTGTGCAATGTAACTGCAGCCTCCTCTTTGTTTTTCCTCTGAAAGAAAGTTGATCCACTATTCAAGTTCCACTGAAGTTACATGTCAGACTTTGTTGCCCAGGGATGAATCTCATTCCTGCTTGTTAGCCTTAACTTTCTTTTCTAGTCAATGTTCTGATGAGAACTTAGCCATGGTTCACATTGAAACCAGTGTAGTGAATACAGCAGCAAGTCTCTACATGCAGAGATTCCTGGAGGGATTAACCTGACTGTGCATTTCTAATGTGCTTTTCCACCAAAGCATCCAGATATTGTAGCAGATCTGAGTCCTTTGTGGCAAAGCATATCAGTTTCTCCAATGGTTTGCCACTATTGTTTCGAGGCCTATAATACACTCACTGATGACCAACCATAGAATAACAAGACCATACATCGAAAGTTGGGTTAAATGAGGGTCACTTTATTTGACCTAGAACCTATTTAAGTTTCATTGAACTTGGAAAGGAGTAAGAGGGGGCAGCAACCTTATGAGACTGAAGCCAGGTTCACCCCTTGACTGCCTCCCCAGTCTTCCCTTGGGGAGAACACCTGAGCCCTGGGGTTGTTCCCTGGGTTGTTCCCTGGCTGGCCATGGAACAACCCCCCTCAAGTCCAAGAAGTTAATGAGAGCAAAACTCTCAGGTCTACCTCAAGGATAGATGCCTTCCCCACCCCTCAGATCCCAGGACCTAAAGAGGCAGTTCCATTACCTGCTATGGACAAGCATCTGCTTAGTCCCTTTCCCTTACCAGACCAGCCCATACGGCTCTTGGCCCCTGTTGCAGGTCTCCCAGGAATAAGATATTACCGTCTTTGGATAAATGCATGCCATAAGCCCAGTAGAGCCCTGGCTGATAAAAAACTATGGTGGGATGAGGAAGGAAGTGTCCCAACTCCTTTATAATACATTCCATATCTCGCTATTCCCCCTTTACAAGCTAGGTCAAGACATCAAGGATCCCCTTCATCCTAACAAATTTGGTATGGCAAAATAGCAGACCATGCCAGGGTTATTTCTGGCCATCTACTTTGAATGATTTGGAGATCATTCAGAGCCTGCCTTTCAGCAAGCCTAATAAGGAGCCTAATAAGCCTAATAAGGAAAATAAGGACCTTGCCTTTCTGCAAGCCTAAGTCATCCCCAACAAGGTAACTGACCAAAACATGAGGAGGAGGTTCATTTCAGATCCTCAGATAACAGAGGCAACAAATAATTCCAATGAAGGTCTCTTTTCCTAAGCCACTCCACCATGGCATGCTCTCTCAAACTCAGTTGAGCCCCAAAATGGCAGTTGTGGGCCTGGAGTGCCACCCAGGAAACTATACTATGCCCACAGACCAAGACCCACCACTTCTCCAGACAGGAACACTTACGAGGCCAAACATAACTCTTGTAAGCCAAGGATTTCCAACACCCAATATGTTGGATGGATCCTTCACTATGCCCCTCTGGGCCATTTAACCTTAATTGCTCCATGCTTGGCCATGTATTAATAATAGGCTCTTCACCTTTAGGCCATGGAAACCTGTACCAAAAGCATGAAATGGTAACCATCAATGCTGTTTCTTAAATGACTGCTGTCTCACTCATCCTGAGCTGGGATCCAAAGTGACTGGAACACGTTTGCCTGAAAGCCAGGATGTTCATGCAGTGTCCACGCAGATGTTCATGCAGTGTCCACAGGCTTCTCTCTATAAACCTACAGTATAATGAACAAGAAATGTTACACAATCAACACTGCTTCTTAAATGGCCATGCATAAGACTTGAAATTGGAATATCTCAACCTGTCAATTATTCAAATGTCCCAGGTCCATAGTCCATGCAATGGATGGTAAATCTGCTCCAATCTGAAAGGAATGAGTTCCAATTTCCACTCTTCAAAACCCTACTGAAAGGGCAGGGAGGCTCAATTAATCACTGCCACAAAGTAGTATGTGGTCAATGGGTAATAGCATGATGGAACAAGGGTCATTCTCACTCACCCCTCAGCTCCAAATGCTCTGTCAAAGCCCTTACTAGATACTGAGCCTCACTGATGCAATACCCAGTTGGGCTTCATTTCCCTGCCCTTTTTGATTCATTTTCAACTGGCATATTGAGAAGGAAATGCTGTCATTCATAAGGTGCATATCTCTCAACTCTAAAGCCCTACCTAACCAGTCCACCCATGAAACTACCACAAACTGATTTACAAAAGGTGTAAAGAAGGCATTGAAACTAGTTGCATGAAACAATAAGGGTTCAGAGAGCTAGTTCTAAGTATCTGCCATGTATTCCATAGGCCCCTTAGGATTATAAGTGAAATAGGTTCCCATGTGTCCTGGACTTTGCCAACTTGCTTTATCCATCCCTCCAGCATCTTACTCAAACATAAATCTAGCAGAATCAGCATACCTCTGCAACCTAGTTCAAAAGGCCATAGTAGCAAGCTACACTCAATCAAATTACTTTTCAGGCTCTTTGACATTACGGTACTTCAACCGGGAGGACTCTAGATCCCCTGTTACAGCTATTTCTGGGTTTTGGTACAAGAGACAACTCAATAGTCCTCATGAGGCTTGTCTACACTATTGAAAACCCCAACCTCCCCCCTGCAAATTCCCCCAAATCTGCAGTGATCAGGCCACATGTTGCATTGCCTTTCCCACAAATCTGGAGCAATCCGACCACATATTGCATGGCCCAGATTTACCCCCACTTGGCCGGCAGTTAGAAGACCAAGCTTCCACCAGCTCTTGCAATGAGACACCCAGGAGCTACTGTCGGTACACACTCACCAGGATACCAGCCAGCAGGGCTGTGGCCGTGACTCCTCCCGCACACAGCCAAGCAGCCCACCCCAAGTTCAAATTAAAAAAAAAAACAATGGAAATAAACTACCGCTACCTGATTCCCCACTACCAAGACTAGCATATCACATCCTCACAAGGCCCAGTGGGCCCTACTTGAACTGACAGGGCCTAGTGGGCCCTTCCAAAACCCAGTAGGACTCACCGAGTCCCAGTGGGGCCTCCTTGGGCTTAGCAGAGTGTATCTGGGTCTACCAGGCCTATGAAAAGGTCCAGTGGGGCCTACCCAGCCTAGAAGGTCTAGTAAAGCCTAGCAGGGCCCATGGGGCCTACCCAGGCCTAGCAGGGCCCACTGGGACCTATATGGCCGATTGACCAGCAAAAAGGGGGGGCAAAGCTACAAAGGGGCACTGTGAGCCAAAACAGGGCCTAGGAGGCCTACCTCTGCCCCCCACCCAATCTGTAAAGGGAGTCTGGCTGTACCACTCCATTCCCAAGAGTAAATGTAGGGCTCAACCAGACTGCAAAGTGATGACTGAAGAGGCACATGCAGGGGCAACCAGACCTTAAATAGCTTCTGGCTCTGCCCCCAACACATATAGCATCTTAACACCTGCTAGATGCAGTAACAACTGGCTTCTGATGATGGAGGCCATCAAGTGCATCCCATCCCCACCAGCACAATTTAATTCATGGGTCCAGATACATATAATTCATACTTTCCCTATTTTTATACAAGAGTATGTGTTGATGGCTTATCAACCTACTGCAGATGCTATGGTGAAAATATAAATCTTTACCCTTCACTGGCACCCTATATATGATACAGCTATGGGGATTTTCTATCCAAATTACATATGCAGACAGGCACATGGTCCTTCACTGGGAAAGCACTATTTATGGTAGCAGAAAATAGCTAGGGTTTGTTGTTGTTTTATTCATTAATTCATTCAAATATGCATATCCTGCCCTATACAGGAAGCCGCTACTGATCTGATGGGTTATGGACTGGACCACTGTCAGAAAGTGGAATCATTTGAAAAGTGCAAGCCAGGGGTTGTCTATATGAGGCAATAAAATGTGGACTGGTGTGAAATAACACCAAATCACAGCAGCATTCAATTGTCTCCACAGTTTTGTGGCAACATCGCAGGTATGAGAAGCTATACATGTTTTGATGTTCACATAGGCATGCCTGTGAATCAAGATTGTGGGCACGAGTAAATTATTCACATTTTTATTCTCTCCAACTTGCCATCACTGAACAGTATTTTTTTTTTCTTAAATGTAAATCCAAGGTGCAGGAGTGTGGTCTGCTTAAACAAGCTTAAAAAGAAAATGTTTCATCACCTCACTGCACAATCGCTACCTCAAACATTCAAAATAGTAGTCCCAGCCACTTCATTGCCGGAAAGCTCTGCCCCCTGCGCATGTAAGACCAATCAGCAATCCACTTCTGTCCTTGCTGAGAATGCACTGCAACCTGAATTGGTTGTCCCAATAAGCCGGAATGCACATTTCCCTCACAGTTTTTTTTAACTTTGGCAAAAGCCACAGAGGCTTTTGCAGCACCGTATATGGCATTTTTGGCCCCCCTCCTTCTGAATACAGCAAATCACAGTGGGATCCCATTTAGATAAAAGGTATTCGGAGAAGTATTTTCACCATTTAGACAAGCCCCCAATCTTTTAAGCTTTCAAATACATTTTGGCTGCTGAAAAACATAAATAACACACTAAAGGATTGTCTAAGGACTTTTTCAGACGCGTCAAAAATAACGCAAGCAGCCTCGTCACATTGCGAGGTTGCTGCGCTACAGAGCGTCGGTTTTGTATGACGCTCTCCCCTGCCGGTACTGTTGCGGTACCATGGGGAGATTTGAGCGTCATATTTTGTCGATTTTTAAGCACGAAAGTTGATCATGATTAAAAACCAACGAAATATGACGCTCAAATCTCCCTGTGGTACCGCAATAGTACCGGCAGGGGAGAGCATCATACGAAACCGACGCTCTGCAGCGCAGCAGCCTCGCAACGCGGCGAGGCTGCTTGCGTTATATTTGACGCGTCCGAAAAAGTCCTTAATGGCAAAAATATTGAATGCAAGGAGAATCCCACCTGTCTTAATGGCATTCCATGTTGTTCCACTGTATTGTGAAGAAGGAGAGCCCAAAACACTAAAAACTACATGGCAAAGCCTTTGTGGCTTTTCCCAGAGTTTTTAAAAAACAGCAGGGGAATGTTCATTACTCCTTGTTGGGACAAGCAATTCAACATGAATCATTTTCCCATACGAGAGAAAGTACAAAGCTGATTGGCCGGATGAGGGTGCTGGAGTGCTGCCATTGTTGGATTTTCCTTGGTGAGCAAGTGCTAAGGCAAAAAAATAAAATAAAAATGTTTGTTTGTTTTTTACCCTTTTTTGGTAAAGGCAAAATATTGCTCCAGTGCACATTGGAAATAGTTTAAAAAAAAAAAAGTTCAGAGGTGGCAAATTAAGGTATGTAAAAAAAGCAGTAAACTCACCCATGGCTGTCAATATAACAGTTTTTTATATTATGCCATACATACACTATATCAACATGCCACATACTAGTTGACACATGATCCCTAGGCCCCAAAATATTTAGTGAAAAATGAAGTTCTAACTTAGCACCAAAATGGAAACCATCATGGGAGCCAGATGAACCTCCCAAAGGAGAATTCAGTAATTTAGCAGATAAATGAGTTTTCTGCCCCCAAAACTCTATATTGTTTGACCACAGGATGCAAAACACTGCACTTGAAAGGGAGTCTGTATGAAATATAGAGGGGGGGTTTGGGGGGCTTTTTTAAAAAAACAGGATTTACAGAAGCATAGCACAAACTCATCTGTTACATCTCTGAAATTAGGTTCAGTCAATTAAAATATGCACATCGCCTTTTGGCAGTCTACCATGCCTCCCCATTTTATGTGTATGTGTGAAACAAATAGTTTAAGCCATTTTTAGTTTCCCAATGCAAGTCAATGGGGGAGGACTGGTGTTTCAGAATCCCTAATTGCAATTCAGTTTCAGGATCCAGACCAGAAAGACTTTGGGTTCTGAGAGATACAGACTGAATGGGTCCAAGATCTGATTCACTAAACTGGGCTCCACACCACATAAGCAGCCTCTGCTACTGACTTTCGGAATTATTCTGAATTATTCACTACAAGAGTATCATGGCGAAGAGTGACAGTCTTTTCCTGAGTCACTTCCATGTTTCCCATGTACAACAGGAGTGCCAGACTAAAGATACAAATGTTCCAGCCTAATTTAAGGTTTTCAAGGGAGCCCAAGAATGCCATCTCTGAGAAGCTGGTATTCTGAAGTTTGAAGAGAAACCTGCTGTTCCTTCTGTCTCCATGTGGCCTTGCCTCTTGTGCAGACATAAGGCTTCATTCAACTGTTCACAGCAAAACTGTGAAAGGACACTGCTGATGCCATTGCTGCAGGGGGGAATGTATTTAACTGCAAATTATAGTCCTGTTAATGAAACACGATGATTCCAGCTGAAATAAACTGGTAAAAGGCAATTCACTGAAAAATGTCCCGTTGGGAACATCTTGAGACAGGACTGCCAGATTGCAAAGAGAGATTTTGAAACAGCTTGTATTAGGGGCATGTGAGAGATCTGCTGGTTGGAAATGGTTGCAAGTGACACTCTGGTTAGAGCCAAAAAGATTTTGTAACCACATCTGATCCTCTGCACATTTTAAAGAAGAAAAGCACCATTGCTTTGAGCAGAATCTCCCTCCAAGGAAGCAGTTAAAGACGGCAGCTTTAGCATCATAGCAACTTTGGACAGATCTAAATACAAGTTTGTAGTTTGTGGAGCCAGCTTGTTCTCACAATACAGGTTGAGTATCCCTTGGACTTCATCAAATGGGGGAGGGACGCTGCGGAGGTCGGGAGAAGGATGGTGCTGTCCCGCTTACAGTGCTCCGTTTCGGACGAAGCCGTCCTCCTCCCGACCTTCCCCCATGCTTCCCCTATGCTGCAGGCACAAGAAATGTACCACTTTTATTCCCCTGCAGCACAGAGGAAGCACGGGATAAGGTCAGGAGGAGGATAGCATCGTACGAATGGAGCACTGTAAGTGGGACAGCACTGTCCTCCTCCCGACCTCCACGGGGTTTTTTTCCCCTTGAAAAAGTCCCTTATCTGAAATGCTTGGAACCAGAAGAGTTTTGTATTTTGGTTTTTAAAATTTATTTTGGAATACAGGTTGCCTCCTTTATCCAGAGTTGTTTATACGTAAATGTAATGATGGTTAATAGTGAACCCAATTAAATTAAATTAAATTAAATTAAATAATAATAATAATAATAATAATTTATTTTTAAATTGAAACAGTAGATATTGGTTCCACAATTATGGTGGGGGGACCTGTACTTGCATATACATAATGAGATATCTTGGATATGGGTCCATGTCTAAACATGAAATCCATTTATGTTTCTTATACACATACATAGCCTGAAGGTAATTTTATACACAATATTTCTAATAATTTTGTGCATGAAACAAAGTTTGTGTAAACTGAACTATCAGAAGGCAAATGCGTCACCATCTCAGCCATCTATGTAGACAATTTTGGAATTCTGGATAAAAGATGCTCAACCGGGTACTACCTGCTTGAAATTCAGCAGGGAAGAGTTTCAACACCCCTGGTATCTCTCCACTGAGGAGGGAAATGAAGCCTTATCTGAAAACACAAAAAGTGACTATGTGAAAACAGTGTTTTGTACAACAAAACAAAACTAAACATGTTTTTTAAAAATGCAAATACAACACACTTTCCACATAACCACATGGGGGTGGTGCATAATTCCTTTTTGTTATTGTTGTTACTGTTTGAAAAACAGCAATTGTGAACCAAAAAACAGCTATCTGGAAACAGTGTGTTTTGTGCATGAAAAAAATAGTTTTTGCACAATACCACATGATTTTCATGCAAAAGGAAAAAAACCCTTGCGCATATTTCTGCATAGAATAGTTTCTCAAAACACTTTTGGATCAGTGAAGACTACATGAAAAGTGCACAACATTCTCACTATTGTGTTATTATTCCCAGTCAGGCTCCCTGAGTGATACAAATCTCATTTTTCAGCCAGAAATATTGGCAAATATTATGTGCATCCTCCAGTATACAGAGAACCTGAGGCTGGGGGCAAATAGCACCAACCCATCCACTTACCACTCCGGGACAGATTTTGATCAAACCTGAGACTTTTCATATGCAAAACATATACACTGTCCTGAGTTGTTACATCCCTTTCTGCTTATCATGCAGCTGTAAATTTCAGGGTTGAGATCAGAAAGGTTCAGACCGGAACATTTTTTCCTCACAAAAACAAAGTGGAGCCCCTAGTTAGAGTTAGGGATCCCATTTATCAACTTTGTTCCTAATCTTCTCTCTAGTGTAGATTAGGAGCACTTAATGTTTTAAAAAGGTACTGCAGGGTACCATGCTGCTGCATAGTGCAGTGGTTTGAGCATTGGACTGTGACTCTAGAGATCAGGGTTTGAATCCCTGCTTGGCCACAGAAACCCACTGGGTGACCTTGGGCAAGTCACATTCTCTCAGCCTCAGAGGAAGGCAAGGGCAAACCCACTCTGAACAAATCTTGCAAAAAAAGAAAAGAAAACATGATGGGGTCTCCATAATTTCATCACCATAAGTTGAAAATGACTTGAAGGCACACAACAGCAACAAAGGTACTGTGAAAATAATTATATTTTATTTAACAAATTTATTAATACACGTTAAAAAGAAATAACAATCCTGAGATGTACATCCCTAGGGTTCCTTTAGTGTCCTTGCATATTTTCAAGTATCTAGGCTTCAAAGACTTTGAGTTAGGGTGGACTCACCCATTTTCTTTGGTGTAGATATTTCCACCTCCACTTGATGCCATCATGTTCTAAAATACTTTCTGCAAGGCAGGCTGCTTTAGGCACAGAATTGGGGCACTTTGCTTTTGTTGTTGTTTAATGGCCACTCTAGTTAAGGTTGATGCCCCTTTCACCTGATTTTTTTCAGGTTAAGTGCATGCAACTGCAGGGTCTGGAATGTTTGGAGATTTTCAGACAGGCAAAAATCTCCCCTTGCCGCGCGAGCAGCCTCCCGAAACTGCTGCGCGGCAAGGGTCTTTTTCGGACCGCGCTGTGCCTGTGGCGAAACCGTCCGTGTCACTTCCGTGAAGCTTGGGACGGCTCCGCGCCATATTTCAATCACGGAGGCTGCCCGTGCTTGAAATATGACGCGGAGCCGTCCCAAGCTTCACGGAAGTGACACGGACGGTTTCGCCACAGGCACAGCGCGGTCCGAAAAAGACCCTTGCCGCGCAGCAGTTTCGGGAGGCTGCTCGCGCGGCAAGGGGAGATTTTTGCCTGTCTGAAAATCTCCTTTGACTGCTTTCACAGGAGCCATTCCTGCCTGAACAATCTTGTTCCCTGTGGGTGTTCCATTAACTGAAGGCTATAAGAGGCATTATTTCTCCTGTGATTGCACTGAGAAAATCTGTCCTGGGAAGAGCTTGATGAGCCAGGGATCATCAGGATTTTGCCTCAGAACATGTTTTCAATGTCAAGGCTCAGTCCTTGAAGAAATGAAGCAATCATTTGTTGACAACACTTCTCTCAGACAGAGAATAAAAACCAGAGTTGAATAAAGGTGTTCCTTAAAGAATTTTTGCAAGCTCCCCTTGTAAGATTTTGAGGAGAGAGGAAGTATGAGTGACTCCTGACTTGTCTCCCTAAGCCTTTAGGTCTCATTTTTTTAAAGTGACAGACTATATGAAGTCAAAGGCTTTCACGGCCGGCAACCATAGGTTTTCTGTGGGCTTTTTTCCGGGTTGTGAGGCCGTGTTCTGGAAGAGTTTATTTCTGATATGTCGCCTGGATCTGTGGCTGGCATCTTGAGAGAACTATACTTTTCTCCAGAAATATTATTGCTTATTCAGATTACACCTTCTGGAGGTATGGAGGCAGGAAGCACAAGGCACTTATGAACATCATAAGCAGCTCATCAAAGACCCCCCCCCATCTAAAAACTGTAGAAACCATTGTCAATGTATAATCAATATCAGTGTGGTGAACAGATTGTGAAATAAATTTAAGGAAAAGCAGGACTTAGCTCTACTTGATAGCTCAGAAGGAAGATTACATAAAATCACTTTGATATCACATCACTGTAAGATTAGTGTCAGATGATGGCTTCCATGTCATTGAGGCAGTGAAACTGTCCTGGGTTTGAGTGATCTGATGTGCTGAACTTTAACCCCAAAATAAATTCAGTACCTTGAAGTGCTCCTTTAAAGTTCAGACACAAACACAGAGTGCATTCCTCATCCCCCTGAGATGAGAACCATCAGCTAGGTGCTGTATAGTACTTACGTAATCAGAAACAGAGGAGATATTTGTTATAGGAGTTTAGGGGACATACTAACGGGGCTTATAACAACCATACATGTTTCTTCATAGGTCATGCCAATATATATCTAACCAGGGTGTGAGTGTGGGTAGGTGTGCACAATTTTGATGTAGAAAAGTGGATACATTTTTCTGCCAGTTAGGAATGGCTGAGAATTTCCTTCTAGTGCTTTTTTTTTGGGGGGGGGGAATCATCAGAATTTAATAAATACTGCAAAAAGTGAAAGTGTGAGAACATGATACCAAGAGATTTGTCCAGGGGTGGGTGAGACACTATTTTTATTTCAATTTTTAAAATCAGCATTTATCAAAATTTGGACAGAAAGTGATACTGACAGATTTGTTCAGCTTTATTTCCAGGCAGCTTATTTTAGCATTTGGGTCAGCTTTTGGAAGTTTAGGTGACAGAGAGAAGGAGGCAAGGCAATATAAAGGGAGAGTTCATTACTTCAGTTGTTGAAATGAGACCCTCACCCCTACATTTGTGGGTGAAGACAGGTAACAAAAGAACAAGAAAGGTGGCAGCCACCTTTTCATGTAGCTTGCCCTCAGAGAATTTCTGTGACAAGCTCTTCTAGGTAAAGCAAACGCAGAGAAAAGAATTCCTGTTTGCTTGTTTTCTCCATGAAATGCTAATATCAGAAAATACCAGAAGAGACCCTGCCATAGCTTAGAGTGAAATACTATGATGTAAAGCTTCCTATATTCTCAGTAGCACCTTGAACCATAGACACTCACATGCATCATAAAGCCCAAAGATCTTTCTCTCGGAGATATGACTATTATGATTTCTTTAAAATGCAGTGTTTGGCAAGGGGAAAGGTGTCAGCAAGTGTATCTAATCTCCTGTCCCTGCAATTATGAATGATCACTGCCACCTTTAGGCAGAGATTGGAGTGACATGGAATCTAACATCAAAGAAAGGTTGAACACAAACAGGAATTTACATTACAGATTTTTCTTGTTTGAGCAACAGATCACAAAGAATTTTTTTAAAAACTCATGCTGTTCAGAGCATGGCATCCTGAAATAGTCAGATGTGTCTAACCAATCATAGCATTGCCTTTCTACCTTGTCTCTGGTTCATGTAGAATGAACACAATATGTTTTATTCATTGACACTCAGATTGCTAAATGTCATGCTGGATAATCCTAGAAACGTATTGCTGTCCACTCTTTGTGTCGGGTGGTTTAAATTTTGGATGGATGCTCTCTGGCTTGATATATAGTAAGAAAAAAACCATTTCCCCCCACTTTTCTTTTATGAAAGCAACTTGCCATGTATGCTAGCCTAGGGATTAGCTGATTAATTTATACAGATGTCAACCACTGAAACTCATAAATTCTAACATTTTCCACATGTTTCATTTTCCAAACATTGGGTTGCTCCTTCAAGTGATCCCTACAAAAATGTAATCTATAAATATGCAATGCACCAACTGTCTGCTGTTCAATTCTTCAGTATTGTTCATCTCCAGACATGAACCTATGTTGGGCATATAATGTCTGAATGAATGCTCCCTGACATTTACAGTATTGGAGCAGCTAAATGGGAGCAGTTATTAGGTAGACTCTAGAGCAGAGGAGAGAATTTTGTTGATGTTCAAACATCATTGAACTGCAACACCCAGCATTCCTCATCATTAACTGTACTAACTAAGCTGCTGATTTAGAAGGGTTAATCTGTTTAATTAATCATTAAAACACTAAGAATTAAACCTAATCCTTATGTTAAATTGCCATTTGAATTTAAGTTAAATACCTATATAAGGTATTTAACTTACATAAGGATTAGTAAATCTCTTATCTGAATGAAACTGAAAAATGCTGCCCACAGTTTTACTCTACCTGCCCACCATCCCTGCTTTGAGCTTGGGAAAGAAGGATACTGCTGGATGAATTTTTTGGAACTCCATTTCTCATCCAGCTGACCATAAAACATTTGTCACATTTTCCCTTTCTCCCTTTTTTACATTCTCACCTCCTTCTTCATTAGCTTAACTGGTTTTCATGTGGATCCCAGCAAAAGGTCACAAGCTTCAAAGGTCACTTTCTTAGGATAAATGACGAACCTCTGTGTTTTCCAATGTAGAAGACAGTAAGACCACTTGAGTAAGTGTTTGGATCTTATTATCTAAACCATGTAATTTTCCAACCCAGAAGGAAGAAGTATTTTTGCAAGAATCCAAGAAAAATGAGCATTGGTGAAGAACCAGCTGGTAAATGTTTTGGGATGGTTTTTTTTTTTTTTCCTGTTTAGCATTGTCTTTCATTTAATTAATACATGAATACATTAATTAATAAATTAATTCTGGAATTAAGGGGTTTTTTTGCATTCTGGAATTATGTTAGTGTTTAAATTCTACCTTAATGCAATCACTTCAGTTAAAAAAATTAAGTTTCTCCTTTTCATTAGAAATTGTCCAACTTAATTAATAAGTTATATTATTATATATAAAATATATGGGCAATAAATACTCCACCTTATCACGTCTAAGAGCCCCACAGGCCTAAAAATGCATGGCTTTTGCCCCGTTAGTGCCCTGGCTCTCCTCCAACCCCCAGGGCAAAGACAGGTCTAAGATTCTATGATTCTATGGGGTAGGGTGTGTTACAGAGTTTTAAAATAATACCTGCTTTAATCCATTCCCACCAGCAAAAAATGGATCAGGACCCCAATGACTGCAGGAGCCCGTTCCAGCATGCTGGCCTGTCACTTCAGCTGCCCTTTGCCATCGCTGTACCACAACAGGAAGCAGGCCTGCAGCATGTGACCCAAGCTGGCCACATGCAGGGGGGCTTGCTCAAATTCTCCAGGCATCCTGACTGTATCCAGAGAGTGGGACGCAAGTGGTGGTGGCAGTGGCTGCAGGGACAAGACAATGTGCCCATCTGGACTTCCTCCCACTTAATGGAAGTAAGAGGGAGGGACAGTGCTGATCCATGGGCAGGACACACCAGCAAGGATCTGGCATATCTGGGCCCATGTAGATGAACCCTTGGTTAATTTTAATCAGTCAATTCCTATCTCTGGGTAAAAGTACAAGAAAAAGGGAATGACACTCATGAAGGAAGGATAATAAGTCCGCTTGTTCTCTCTAGTAGTGTAGTCTGGGGACTGATTTAAAGTAAGCTATTTCCCCCATCATAGAAACAGATTGTCTCTGTATGGGGTTAGGGGGAGTGATAGATGGCTCTATTCCTTCATGGCTGTAGCCATTTTAACCCCATAAAAGGTTAAGAAAGCAAGAGCACATTATCATACCCTGTCTTCACCATTTAAGGATTTGTGGACATGGCCACATTTCCAAGCTACACGGAAGCTGTTGCAAATTTCAGTCACTCCAAGGAAGTTTTTAAAAGGAAAAAAATGAATTAAAAAGAAGTCTTCAGACCAGCCTCTCTCAACCTTTTTATCCTGCAAATACTGTTCAGGTCTCAGGGAACCCCTGCATAAACAGGATTCTATATATTGCTATTGATTTCCCCCCACAATCACAATCTCTTGAGGAACCCCTAGCAACCTCTTGGGGAGCCCTAGGGTTCCAGGGAACCCTGGTTGAGAAACACTAAAATACTGTCCATTAGAAAGCAGTGTTAACTCTTGAGCCCAGGACTTTAGCTGTGGAGCAACAGCGCTTGAGGAAGTTCAGCTGACAGAAGCGCATAGCATCCAAAGTCAAAGGTATGGGCGGCACTGCCCTGGGGCTGTTCTGTACCAAGCCACTGTATTTTGGGGGTAAAGATACAGCTTTAGAGGAGGAGACTCGTTCTTGGAGGGGGTGAAAGTCCATTGGGCAGAAGGCCTGCTGCTCAGCACTGAAAAGGATAAGTGTCCTCCTTTCTCTGTGAAGTAGGCACCTGCCTCAAGCAGGCAGCGGGGGTGTGGCCAGCTGGGTATATCGGAGCAGCATTTTGTGCCACCATGAAAAACAGACAAGGCAGAGGAACAGCAACAAAACACCCTTCGAGCCACGGACTGAAGTGTATTGTTTGTACATCACAAGTTCAAGGCGAGAACGACAGGAGGGCGGACCCGGCTCCTCTTCTTCCTGTGTCAACTGTGCAAAGTTCTCTCTCTCTCTCTCTGGGCTTGAAAGAAAAACCACGGAGATCTTGGTGGTGGTGGGAGCCAAGAGGATTGAAACAACCCAGGCATTAAGTGGGACTAACATGTTAAAAAAGGAGGAAGGAAAAATATGGTTCAAACCCCCACCCCACCCCGGCTAACCTCAAAGCTCTCTCCTCCCTCTTGGCATGGCAACGCCAAAGGAGCAAATGCTTAACAGCTCCTGGTGAACAGGATCATGATTGGACTGGGGGGGGGAGTATTATCCCCTCCTTTTTTCTGTGGTAGTGCTTTCAAATGCAGAGACAAGCCGTCAATAACTTTGTGACCCTCCCCATAAGAGCCCACCACTCTCTCCATGCCCTCGCTTTGCCTCACCACTCTGCCTCCTTCGCCAAGCACACATACTAGTTCCTGAAAAAAAACCCACCCAGCCTTTCTGCCTCCCCATGGATGATTTTCTCGCCTCCCCACTCTGAGGGTCTCCTCCTCCTTCCCACTGAAGGGAGGCTCATTTCACCCCCTGTGCTGTTCACGCATGTACACCGCACCCTCTGCTTTCTCCCTCCACCGTGCCTTTCATCTGCTCTGTGCAAAAAACCTCTTTTTGATGCAGGAAGACATGGCAAATTTGAAGTACGTCATTAATATGGCACCAAAAGATTTTGTCAAGTATTTTGGGGTGGGAATAAGGTTGGAGCAGCAGCAGTCTAGTGCATCTCTCCAAGGAGGGGAAAGCTCTGTGTTTGGGGAATGGAAAGGAGAACGGGGAGGGGGCACCTCAGAGAAGCCAAGAAAGTGTTGCAGCTCTGTGATCCATGTGTGGTGCCACCACTGTTATGTTTGTGTGTGCGTGCACACGAGGTGAAGATCATTGTGAAAGTGACTTGATCAGGCTTGTAGAGAACACGCGAGGAGAGGTAGAAAAGCCGAGCTAAGCCAGTAACAAAATAGTTCGCCAGCGGGGAGGAGAAGCGGAGCTCAGAGAGGATCCAGGAGCAGGAGGAGGCAGCCGGGACACAGCTGGGTCCTAAAAACCATCAGGTCTCATCACTATTTCTTGTGGAACCCCCAGCCATGTCTTGCAGAACCCTTGGGTTCCGTGCAACCCTGGTTGAGAAACGCTACTTCAGACCATGTAGATAATATGTTTTTAAAAATGTTTAAGCAACTTTAAAGAATTTCATAGGCATTGTTTTAAAAATATTGCACATATACAAGATGGGCTTTAAATCCCACAAAATTGACATGGACTGAATTCAGATTATTCATGTATTCAGATGTCCAGTATTGTTATGGTATAGGTCTTGTCTACACTGGCCAACTACCCCAGCTTGCTCCCATTACAGAGCCCTTCAGTCCAGATGATGCAGTGCATTTACTCCAATCTGCGCCCAAGGGCGGGGCAGTCCAAAAAAACCCTGGGGGAGATACAGGGTTGGAACAAGGGCAAGCCTGAATAGTGCCATTTACCATGATATAAGAAAAAACCTTGTTTATTCCATTTCCATTGAATTGGGTCCTATGTGTCCATGGAAGCCCATCCAGCATGCCACTCCTCACTGTTGCTGCAAGCTCCCTGGCTCTTCGGAAGACTGACAGGAGCTGTGCAGCATGTAACTGAAGCATTCAGGGGGGCTGTAGTCACATGATGTGGGCCTTCTGCCTGGTTCCTATGTTAGCAAGAACATGGCAGAAGTGGCAGCTTCAGTGATGGGCCACCATCCTATTTGGAGTCTGTCCCATCTTCTTCAGGTAATGGCGGGGGGCGGGCAGGCCACCACCTAAGCTAGAATGTGCCTCCAGGAACCAGTGTACCCTGGCTGGTGTAGATAAGACCATAGTTTCATATAGCAAATGATTTTTAAAAAAGCACATAGTTCTCTGCAATTCTGTGTCCTTTTTTTGATTCTCAGTTCATTCCTACTGACTAGAAAATGAATGAATAGTCAAGCAGTCAAGCAGTGGAAAATATAACCCTATACCTGATGTAACAGAGAATCTTTATTAAGTATTGACATATACAACTGTTCCCAGTAATCCGTAACTCTGAAACCACTTCAGTGGTTCTCTATTGACTCTTTACCCTTGCATCAGATCTTCAGTGGTCTAATGGAAAAGGATGCAGAGGTGTGTCCTTAATCATTCACTCTTTGTCCATTCAACCTCCACATTCAGACTTCAGACCTCTGCACACTATATTATTGAATTCAAACCTCACTCATACAGCACACACACACTGAGCCTTCTGCTCCATTCAACTGACATCAACTGAACTAACTCACTAACTCTCAGTCCTTGCTTCAAATACACAGAAACCCCTCCCATTACATTTTCCTGTTATGGGATTGGTTCCTTTCAAGCTCTTATCTCAACCACTCACCTTCCTGTCTGTCACAGGTTGGATCATATTAAAAAAAAACACATGAAAGTCTGACATGCATCTGCTGGAGACCTTATCAAAGGACCATTCCAGGCCATTCCCTTCTAGCTTCTAAAATGTCTTGTAAAGAGGTAGATGACAGCAAAGTGTTGATTGTAATGAGAGGACATTGATTGCTGATTGCTTCTCTCAGTTGAGATCTAGAGAACTACTGCTTGATGGCTGGGGCTGCCTCTATTCCCCTGTAGAAATATCTGGAGAGATGGACAGTGGTGTGTGCAACTGCTTTCCTGCTCTCCTAGATAATTTATGGATTTTCTTTTTTTTTTTTCCCGACCACGCCATTCTTCTTCTTGGTGAACTAGGTGAATTATTCCTCACCCCATGGCACAGATTATAATTTTTTTGTATGGGTTGAGGAAAACCAAGCTCCAACAGCAACCCAGCTGATATAGGGAATGGTGGAGTAGCAAGTGGGATTTTAACTGGCTCTGACTCGCTCAGTAGATGACATTGATTTACTCCTTTGCCACATGGAGGGAGGTGTTATCCTAAGAGTTGGGGGGTGCTTTAGAGCCCCACCCATGATGCCAAAATCTCTATTATTACTTGGGGGAATTATTAGTGCAAACAGAAACCTTTGAGAGGCAGGTAACTTTTCAAGTATGTATACTGGTACTAACTATAGAGAGTACTCCAATTTAAAGTGAAATAAAGTATTTTTATTGGAAATAACATAAAGTGAACTCACACACACACCAGACTAAAAACCATAAGAGCTATTGGAAAGAAAGGCAGGGAGATCGGATACAGAGAGGTTTGGGAAGATAGGGCTATAGTTACCAGTCTTGAAGAGAAAAATTCTGTGCAGCTAAGAGGCTCAGGCTGATGCCTGAGGGTAGTACAGATGATCTAGCAGAGTGCCGGTGTCTGTCTGTGGCATACTTTACTGGGGCCTAGGCTGGGATATTTATACTCTATTTCATATCCTGAAGGGGCACTCAGGTTATGACAAAGCCTGAATGGCTCTACCACTGGACAGACAAAAGGGAACAAAACTCTATTGATTGCTTAGACAAAGGAAGCCGAAACTCAAGTGATTGCTTTAATGGCTGGGGAATAGGATGGATGGGTTCAGGACAACCACACAGGGTTGGACAGGAATGGGTATAGAAGAGACCTCTATAGGACTAGATTTGGGAATGGTCACTTAATTGTTTGATTGGATTAATCATTGCTGAAGTGCCCAAGGCTGGAAGAAAGGATTATCGCATACCTCCTTAACAACTATGTTTATTTATTTATTTATAATGATTTATTAGAGTATTTATACCCCACTCTTCAGCCACAAAGGCTCTCAGAGTGGCTTACAAATTGTTTTTAGCAATAGCACTTACACATCTACACCACTTTATAGAGCTCTAGGCACTCTCTAAGTGGTTTCCAATGTGTGTTAGCTAATTGTCACCAGAAGCCAGGTGGTCATTTTACTGACCTACAAAAGGATGGAAGGCTGAGTGAAACTTGGAGCCCTGTGGGATCAAACTCACAATGTTGTGGCTGAAATACAGGCAATTTAACCATTGTGCCACCTGGACTCCTATGTTTACTAAGGGGCTTCCACACAATCCTAATTTGGACTTTCCTGCCAAAATATTTCCAAGACACATCCAGGTCACTGTAACCTCCACCTGTCCTTTACGGTTTGTCCCAGCCAACCTGACCCCAAAGAGTATCCAATATTTCTAGCTATAAGATATCATGGGGAGGGGGTAGTAGGGCATGCTAACAGTGGGATAAGGGAAGGGTGGGGATAAATGCAATCCTTACAATGACCTGTGCTCCCATATCTGTTGAAAATGAAAGGTCACAACCCATTCTGTATATTTCCAGATTCTGTGCAGTCTTTTGTGAAATTGGCTTAATGCACAATCTTTGTGTAGTAAGTCACTATGCAAAACCACCATCACAGAACCACAATCACTGTCCAGAAACTTACTGTTTAATCACAACTCCAAACAGATTTTTTTCTCCTGGAGGAGAAAAATGTGGCTATCCCTAGCACCTTTGTGGATAATACCCCTAACAAACAAACAAAAAGACTTTGATGCATTTCAGACTTTTGTAGATACAGCTATAGGTTGAAAGGAAGCACTTTTTTGTGTGTGTGATATCTATAATCTAATCAGATTGTCAAGTATAATGAATTTATTTTCTCAATTTAGAGAGCTTAAAATTCACAGATTATTTAATATCACATCATCCATCTCTAAATCTATAGTTAAAAGCTATGTATTGTATAAGTGGATGAAATTGATTTGAGAAGGCAATTTCCTTAAGCTCTGCAGAACTAGTGTAAATCAATGATTACCGTAAGTCGAATGAAGCCTGTACAGCACACTGCTAGCTCATAGAGTAAGGAAATTTTTCATTTAGAATTGGCACAACCCAATTTTGAACTATGACTTCCAATTTTATATAGTTATAAAAAAGCTGGATGCTAATTAGAGAAAGGGAAGGAACTAAATTTTAGGAACCCATCTGAAATAAAATATATAAAGAGTTTGTTGGGGTGTTTTTTAAAGGAAGGTCAATTAGAGAACACCAAGTCAGTGTCTAATCTTGGTGAACATGTAGCATTGCTCTGGTCACCATCTATATTTCCTTGAGATTGCATTCTTATTTCCAAAAAGCTACTACACCTCTGGATTGGGCACTTGTGGAGGGGGGCAGACATGGCCAGAAGTGTTCTCTTTGCTGATTGTAAGGCTCCTGTCCACTTTGAAAGGCACTGAACTCTTAGGACTTTATCAGACACTCAAAATACAACGTCATAACAACAACACATACCCGTGAAAGGGCACACAGATCAGATGACATCGCCCTTTCATGGTTAAAAACAGCCCCAAACCCATTCCTTTTAATTGACGGCTTAAGCTGTCAATAGATCCTTCTGCTGTTTTTGTGCCAGCATTGCCAGCATGAGAAACCTCGGGCCATTTAACTCTCGTACTTACCCTGACAATGGCCGGTCTGGTGCAAACACTTCTGGGTAAGATCAGGACATCCCAGTATGTTTCGCTCTTTTTATGACCCTCCCCAGGTTACTTGGGAGTTTTAAAGTGTGTCTGTGTGCTTTTTAAAACTTTAAATGCTTTATTTTTGTTTTTAATTTTGAATTTCCTGCATGATGAAGTCTCATGGGATTTTGAACGAGAAATGAACAGGCCTCCGTTCACTTCCTCTTTATTGCCAGAGCTGCCTTTGTCAGGAAAGGAGGTAAGTGCGGGGGGGGGGGCATTTTTGCTGGCATAATATTTTTTTTTAATATACTGGAAAAATAACGTTTGAAGGGAAGCATCTGATAAAGTCCTTCAATCACACTTCAGTCCAAATATAGCATTATTCTTTTTCTTGGTTTAAATGCTTAGAAAAAGTATGAAAAACTATCATGACAAAACAATATAAATATCTGCACAACAAAGAAGATTCTTGATTAGATTGATCTTTAAATTGTAACCTTGCTTCTTAGACTGAGTGAAAGGCAACTGTTTAGTCCAAACCTAATTAAAATATTCTAGTCTCTGCAACAAATGTGGTAAGCTTTTACATTGCCTTCCACCAACTGCCACAGCTTAGCGGTGAAGGAGATGATGATCCATATCTGAACCACAGGTAATAAATTCCACAGCAACTATTGATGCTCTTGTCAAATTGACTCATCAAAAAAATCAAGAAACATTAAGAGGGTATTGAGAAACAAGATAATTTAACATCTGAAAAGTGTATACACAATTTTACTGCAAAGGAGCTTTATATATGCAAATACCAAAAGCACTGAAGTGGAATGCCATTCATTTTATCGACTGTCTCTAGATGTAAGATATCTTCTATTCAGAATTTTTTACTCATATGGAGTGGAGTGATAATTAATCAAAGTGTATATATCTCTACCAACATAAAATAATACTTTAAGGAAAAAAAGGTGCTAACAGAGAAATCAGTGGGCATCATCAAATCAAGTCAGAATTAACCAAGCCATAGTATGTCTGATTTCTATGTAAGGGGGTGAAACTGGACAATAAAGAAAGCTGACAGGAAGAAAATCAGCTCATTTGAAATGAGGAGCTGGAGGAGAATTCTATGGAAACTATGGATTGCTAAAAAGAGAAATCAAACCTTAACTCTCCTTAGAAGTGAAGGCTGTCACTCTCTGGACATATCATGAGATGGCATGACTCATTGGAAAAGATAGTCATGCTTTTTAAAGTGGAAAGCCATGGGGAAACTGCTGGTGGATTGATTCAATCAAGGAAGCCACAGCCCTGAGCTTGCAAGACCTGAGCAGCATTGTTGATGACCAATAGTTTCACCATAAGTCAAAACCAACTTGATGGCAAATAACAACAAAGTGTCATTTAAATCTCATGCATGGTTCCATTGTTTCTCAATGGATGGGGCAATCTAGTAAATTGCCTTTTATACCCATTTTTTTGACATGCAAACAAATTAAGGTCTGGTATTAACTAGGACAAAATAGTTACACTGGAGCAGCAGTTCAGTGATCATTCAGCAATCACCATGTTCAGGGAAAATATCAAACTTTGAAAGGAGTTTTCAAACTTCCACCGATTTTTTAAAATGTTTCTGTGTTTCTTTATCTTTCTTTCCTTTTGTGGGGGTATTGTCCCAGAAACAAAATGCATCATTAGATTCTGCCCATCCTTCAGAGTTTATAATGGTAGCAAAGTTAGAACATTTTAAAATAAATAGCAGAATCTGGGCAACACATCAGTGTTCAGTGTAGCATTATCCCCACATAATGAAATTCCCAGTTGGGACTATTTCTTTAAATCTTTAGTAATATATCAATGATAGATACCATATATTCTGGTGTATAAGATGACTGGGTGCATAAGACAGCCCTCCCAATTTTTAAGTTAAAATATAGACTTTGCCCCTCCCCATCCAGCCAGCCACCTGTCTGGAAAGTCTGCCCCCCTCCAGCCAGCCAGCTCAGTAGTTGTAGATGATGGAATAGTCTGTGAAATTAAAGGACTGAGAACAGCTAAAAAAGCATGGGATACTTTGAAAAATCTCTGTGGTGTTGAATCTTTGGAAAGTAAGGTTTCATTAATAATGAAGTTGGTTAATATGAAGCTATCAAATCCCAAATTTTTGAATGAGCGCAATAATAATTTTAGAGCCACATTGGCAGACTTGCAAACTCCTGGAGAGGAAATCCCCAAAACTATGCAAATGGAAATCTTCCTGGCAAGTTTACCAAAATACAATCCCTAAATGGAGGGCAATTAAGACTTTAAAGGCAAAGCAGTCATTCTCACAGCAGGGGAAAAGATCTGCTGGGCATATAAGACAACCCTCCACTTTTGAGGAGATTTTCAAGTTTTAAAAAGCAGTCTTATACGCAGGAATATACGGTAATTCATTTTGAAAATACCTTCTATCCTTGAGTGTGTGTGTGTGTTTGGGGGGGAAGTGGAATCCAAAAGTATTTAATGGAATTTTCAGTTCAAGATATGAAGATATTCTTCATTTGAGCTCTCTTGACTGTGAGTTCTGCAATTAATCTCTTTAGAGTTCAGCTTTTCCACATTCAACAATGCTCCTAAATAACTCAGGAAAGGAGACCCTAAAACTAGAAACATAGGCAATTGCCTTACATTGACCCAGGATGAAATCTATCTAGCCCAATATTGTCAGCTCTGGCTAGCAACGACTCTCCAGGGTTTCAGGCATGATTATTTGTTGCCCTGATTGGAGATCCCAGTATTCTCTCATGGTCTCCTTTCCAAATACTAATCAGTCCAGCCCTGATTGGCTTCCCAAAACAGAAATGATCAGGTGTATTTAGAGTAAGAGTTGCTTTTATCTGGGATATGGTAAAATCACATGTGATTTTCCCTTGACATTTCTCACCTGAGGATTCTTTGCTTTGAATTGCTCCCTATGTGCTGATGTAGAATGACCAAATCCTGACAGGCGCACACCCAAGCAAACCAGAGGAAGAAACTGCTTCCCTGTGTGGTTGGAGAACTAGGAGAAAGAAACTAAGAGATCTCTCTTAGCTGACTATGGGTGACTTTCAACTTGATGCACAAATTGCAACTGATCAGGAGATAGGCAAAATAACTGGAGTCTGATCAAAGACAGCATTGCCAGCTCCTGCTTGTAATGAATCAGTAAGGAGTGAAGTATCTCTGGTATTATGCACTCAGCATGCACTGTCTGGGTTTGGATTTTTCCTTTAATTCTGCAAGTCATCTTGTTCATAAGGCACTTATAAGATAGCCTGTTGAAATAACAGAATGCTACAAATATGTTTTTTATTCCCATGTGGATTTATAACAGATTTTGTATCTTCCTGCAACAGACACTGAGCATCTGTAACATCTTACTACAAACAGTAGCCTGCTTTGTACATCTCACCACGTATAATACGCTCTGTTGTAAAGCGAGGGATAAACAAATCCCCATACAAAAAATTCCCAGGAATGAGAATTACCTCTGATTTATTTTTATTTCAACATGTTACGAGCATGCCTCATAGAGATATGTTGAGACTTGTTTAATAAGCAAAAAGCTTCACCTACCCACCCACCCTGAAATTGTCTGTCTGTTTTTTTTAAGTATATAAGCAAAGGCATTAAACAAATATTAACTTGCTGAAATGGCAGATTACTATATTTCAATCAGCAGATTCTACAGGTATCAATAACAATGAGGCTTGGATGGAACAATAGGCTCAGGTTGCCTTTGGACTTTCATCTACATATGTACTTCCAGAAAGTTAAAGGTTCCAGTCACAGTGATGCTGCTCTAAACAGAGGCAGGAGAGAATCCTGTATTAACATACTATGTTTAATATCTATAGATATATTGAGGTAGAGATATTACTTACAAGAACTAAAGGTAAAATATAAACTATTGAAATAAACCAGTAGCGATGCTTCACAGAGATTCAACTGCAACTATTTACTACTTACTAACATAATTTCTAACATTTTAACTTCAGGTTATGAATGTATTGTTTTTGTAATGTTTTAGGTAGTTATTCTTGGGTGTAATCCACCTTGGAATACTGTCCCCTGAAACATGACATGAATTTTTGAAACAAAGAAACATATGAAATGATTACTCTAGTTCAGCCATGGGCAATAGGCAATAGCTGCATGACTCTTGGGGGGGGGGGCTTCTACTGAAATGTGCTGTTCAAACCCCTGCTTTTTCTTTTTTTTAAAAAAAATCATTTTAAACACAAACAATCAAATTCACAATCAAAGGAATATTCATTCAGGAAAGAAAAACCAGAAAGAAGCAAAGAAAAAAGGGGGAAAATGTAACTAAAACTGAAACTGAACTAAAATTAAAACACAATACTAAAGAGATTATCAGACGCAGCAAATATGGTGCGATAAGGACACCAGCAGAACACAAAAGGATGCCAATATCAGACAATGATGTACTTTTGCGTTTTGCTGGCATTATTCTGGAGTTTCTTTTTATTGACGGCTTAAGCTGTCAATAGATAGCCTGTCCCATTTTGGTGCCAGCATTGCCAGTGTGTGAAACCTCAGGCTATTTAACTCTCAGGAATGCAGCATCAAAAGCCAGTCCTATGCGAACATCTCTGGGTTAGATCAGGACATCCAGGTAATTTTTGTTCTTTTTATGATCCTCCCCGGATTAATTGTGACTTTTTAAGAGTGTCTAGGTGCTTGGTGTAACTTTTTAGGCTTTATTTTTGTTTTTGTTTTTGAATTTCCCACATGATGAAGTCTCACTGGATTTCAAAGGAGGAAGTGAACAGGGCTCCGTTCTCTTCCTCTTTATTGCCGGGGCTGCCTTTGCTGGGAAAGGAAGGTAAGTGTGGTGGGGAGCATTCTGTTACTGACATGAAAATATATATTTTTAATGCCAGCGAAAGAACGTTTAATAGGGAATTGTCTGATGATCTCCTAGAACACTAAGCTAAAACACTAAACACTAACTGACTGAAGGACAAAAGCAGCCTGACCCCCAATCCAAACTGTAATGAAAGAATAAAAACCCTAAAAACTAAAAAAGGAAGAAGAATTTCATAATTGCATAATTACAAATCCAACTAAATAATCCTACTAGAACTACTAACAACCATCAATGATGTATTCAAGTCTTTTACTCCTGCATGGCAGGGGGTTGGACTAGATGGTCCTTGCGGTATCTTCCAACTCTATGATTCTAAGTCTCACATTAAGATTCAAGTCCTTGCAAGACACTTTCAAGTCAAGTCTCAAGTTGAGTCTCAAGTCTGGGAGCCAACTTTAACAGAAAAAAGAGAGGTGGTGGATTTTGATTATACTTAAATGTGAAAGGGCAACGTCGTCTGATCTACACGCCCTTTTGTGTTTATGTGGCGTCATTATGACACCATATTAGTGCGACTGATAAAGTCCTAAGATATAAGGTTAAGAAGCTCTGTGTTGGCTGTCTCTAACTGAAAACAACCTAAGCATGCTGACTACCAACTAGCTGCTGATAACTCAGGCCAGAATTCAGTTGTTTGACCTATTATGCGAGTGGTTACATGTTTTCCAAATTTGTACAACAATAGCTGTAGAAGGAAGATGAAGCCATTGTTGTCTTCAGGACAGGAAGGCTGCTGACAACAAACAACCTATTTCTCCTGTGCCTGGTTTCTGGGAGCACAGTGGTTGGTGGTCCTCAGAGCCAAGGAGCATGCCCATGTAGATTATCACCTATCCTGTGACAGCTGCTGACCTAACCACCCTGTTGGTGTTTTACAAACATTTAAGTTCCCTTACTCATAAGGTTGTACTTTTTTTGCCCATAGTATAATGACAGTATTCAATTAACAATTGCAAAAGCAGATTTCTGCAACTGTAATCATCGTACATCTTGGATGGTGTATAGCTACTCACCAGTGTGTTCAATGTATCAATTGGTTCACAAGGATTGTGGAAACTGCAAGTACATTTGCAGTAAGTGATTGGCTGTATAGCCGGTATTCAGCAGAAGGGTGGTGTAGCCCAACCATCATTCAGCTACATGAGTGTAGATTTATACTATGCATGCAAGATGCATGATATCAACCCATGTTTCTCGTGCATGTCATTCTCAATAATGTCAGTAAAAGAAATCCATGACATACTTCATCATGCTCAGTGTTTCCCTTTGCCAACTCTAGTTCAATGGGTACTGCTTGTAAATACCAGAAATTGCTTAGCTCAGTGGCTCTTAACCTTACCAGAGACCCTTTTAAATATCTTTTGTTGCCATGGTCCCTCTCAAGATTTAAAACAACAACAACAATAATACAATTATACTATCCATTAAACCTTCTCTCAGAGGCACTGGAGGGGGAGGGAAGATTTTCTCCTGCTTCTTCTTGCAAGTTTGTGGCTGGAACAGATTGTGTAGGCCAAACCAGCCAGCCAGCCTTTCCCTTGGCTCCTGTCATGTGGTTGCTCCACTGCAGGGAGGAGGTGGGCCAAGCAGCCTTCAAGCTTTTGTGGACCCCCTGTGAGGACATTACAACCCCCTGGGGGTCCCTGGACCACAGGTTAAGAATCACTTGCTTAGCTTGATGATTTGACAGCTTATATTCTTATATTAGACATTACAGAGGAGATAAGGAGCCACAGCCATATATCTATCTAATGTCTACTACGGAAAGTACTATATAATTTTTTATATGGCTATTCATAGAATCATAGAATTGTAGAGTTGGAAGAGACCATGAGGGCCATCCAGTCCAACCCCCTGCCACGCAGGAAATCATTATCAAAGCATCCCCGACAGATGGCCATCCAGCCTCTGTTTAAAGACCTCCAAGGAATTGTTACTTTCCACATCTATTGATATGAGCATGTGCTCAGGGCCAGCTCTATCATTAGGCAGAGCAGGGAAGTTGCTTCTGGCAGCAGATCTCCAGTGCCATAAAAAGCAGCAAATGTTGTTGTTGTTGTTACAAAAAAGAGTAATTCTACATTAGATGCTAAAATTCTATATTAGATGCTAAAATAACAGATGTCCTGGATACTACCATCGCTTGGGGAAAGAGTTGCTGTCTGCTGGTCTTCCTCAGGTAGTAAAATGTCTTGGGCCAGCTTTGATTGTGCCACCAGTGATAATTTATTTTCAAAACTCATCCAAGCTGTCACATTATGTCTGAAGTTATAGGGCAGTAAACAGAATCATGTCAGTTGGATTATATTCTTTGGGACAACCATGATACTAGCTGTTTATATGAACCAAGTGGTTACTAATGGTGAACTTTGTGAAGAACATTTTGCCAATGTAACTGTTTATACCAGTAGCTGAAAGACAGAAGGAAAATGCTCTTTTGGTTCTCTTGAATTCCAGCTGATTTTTTTAAATTAGTAGATGGGGGACTTTTTCGGGTGGCGATTTGTAACGCAAGCAGGCTCATCCCTGTTGCAAGGCTGCTGCGTGGCAGGGGGGGCATTTCGGATGACACTGTCCCCCTGCTGATACTGTTCCGGAATTGCTGGGAGGCTGCAGCGCAATATTTGGCTAGTTTCTAATCACGGAAGTTGACTGTGATTAGAAAATGGCCAAATATGGTGCTGCAGCCTCCCAGCTCTTCCAGAACAGTATTGGCAGGGGGACAGCATCATCCGAAACAGCCCCCCTGCCACGCAGCAGCCTTGCAACAGGGACGAGCCTGCTTGCATTACAAATCACCGTCCAAAAAAGTCTGAAGTCTAAATTAATGTGACATCATCTATCTCTGGTATGAGAATAAGGATCACATCCTTCTCAATCATTCCAACAAAATCAATGGAAGGAGATTATTTAATTTTATTTTATGGCAGATCATGAAATTTAAAACCAAAGTCAGAGCCAAATTCTGCCCCACTTTCTAATAACTGCACCATGCATTTCTTCAGATAAATAATTTCTATTAATTCTCAAAACCAACAGTTATTAAATAATTTTCTTTGTTCCTCAAAAAGTTTATGGAGAGTTTCTAATCTTTTAAGAATGTTTTTAATGGTTTCTATCTCATCAAATCAGGTACTGGTAATTTATCCTTTTCTGCCAATTCATTCAGTTTTAACAACTATTCTTCCATCATAGCAACCTCTGAATTCTTCCAGTTTTGAGCATACAACAACCTCGCTGGTGTGATCATATATTGAAATATTCTTCCATGGTTCATTTCCAGTTGTTCATCCATAAATCCCAAAAGAAACAATTCTGGTTTTAGCTATATCTTAATCTTTAGAATCCTCTGAATCAAAGTATGCACTTTAATCCTGAACTTTTTTGCTTTCTTACAAATCCACTGTTACCTACCCTGACAGCCCCCATCTTAGAATATTGCATATTTGGCAATATTTAATAATTCAGCTTCTGTGGCCTTCCACGTGGTTGGCAAGTAAACCAGGTACCCCCAGATACCAAGGCTGGAGGGAAAACATCCAGCTAGACAGAGGACAAGGAAGAAATTGGAGAGAAGAAAAAAAAAGACTTTGTAAAAATAAGTTTCTTTGCCAGAGGCTTTATTAACTGAAGTATGCATGTATATAAAAAGATATTATGACAGTACAATGAAACATAGAATTGAACCCCTTAAAAACAAAACCATTAAAAAAAAAGATTTTTAAAAATCAGCAGAGTGATATGCTATTAAAGGCTTTGTCGTTCCTAACCCATTTTTGTCAGTGTTTTTGTTATAGTTTTATACATAAATACATTTTCATTTAAGCATACCAAAATCTTAAATGAACAGATTAATAATACTGACATCATATGCCTTCATATCCTCTTCTCTTCTCCCCCCTCCCCTCCCCTCCCTTCCCTTCCCTTCCCTACATATTACCTAAAACATACACAATCCACAAAACTCATATAATTCATTTTTTAGAATAGTCACTTCCCAAGTGTTGAGGTATCAGCTAGAAATTAAATTAAATTATAAATTACCTTCTTTTTCATAACTTAGAAGTTAACATATATAAAATCTTTCTCTCACTCTTTTTTTTCTTTATACATTATTCCATACTCTTTTCTACCCTTTCTAAGTTTAATCCTTCTACCATATATATATTTACCTGTGAATAAAGTTAAATTAAATCATTATATTCAAATGAAATACATCCTAACCAATTTTTTTAAAGTATGTCCAGAAACAGATCAGCAGCCAGTGAAGCTGTTGCAACAAAGTTTTATGCTCTCTGTTGCCAGTCCCAGGGCTTGTCTAGACAGATAATTTCCCCTGGCTTCCAACTTCCCCTGGCTTCCAACAGTCCAAACAACACAGGGCTCTTGCTCAGTTTCACCTCCTGGCTGTCCTAACGACACCCGAGGCAAAGCTGAGGAGAAGCCAGGGTAAAGCCTTTTAAAACATTTTAATGAAACACTCAGGAAAACGCATGTTATGTGGGAAAACCCAGATGGGTCCAGTGCAGGAACGCAGAGTCCATACCTACACACTGGCCTGTATAGCCGGCCACTGCTGCTGCTACTGGAGTCACTGTGCAGCTGGGAAGAAGATTCCCCATGCATGATCAAGGCCCCTGCATGTTGCCAGCCTTGATGGCATGCTGAGGGCATCCTTCCTGGCTTCAGAGTGTGCAATACACAACAGTGGGGAAGGTGGCCACTAATACCGGCCAGTGTGTGTGTGTGTGTGGCAGCTAGTTTGTGCTTTCAGACTTCTACCCATTTTGTCTTGGTAATGGGGTGAAACAGCCAAAAGACAGCATATTCTGGCCAGTCTAGACAAGCTCCCAGTTAGCAATCTAACTCTTTGGCCAACTGAAGTTTCTGCACACCTTTCAAAAGCAGCGCCATATGGAGTACATTATTGTAATCCAAACATGATTGAGTATGTACCATCATGGCTAGATCAGAAATTTCTAGGAATTGGTGCAGCTGCTGCACTAGGTTTTATTGTGCAAATGCACTTCTAGCCCCTGCTGAAACCTAGGCCTCCACACTCAGGGCTAAACCCAGGAGTACACACAAACTGAGTTTTTCTCTTCAGAGGTAGTGAAACACCATATAGGACAGACTGAATCCATATTCCCTGATTTGCTTTTTGACTAAGCAGGTGCATCTCTGTCTTGTCTGAATTAAGCTTCAATTTGTTCACCCTCATCCACTCCATTACAGCTGGCAGGCACCATTTTAGCACAGAAACAGCTTCCTTGGAATTAGGTGGAATGTATTAATAGAAAAATAACGCTTCTATCACAGGCGACAGTCAGGGACCTGACCCTTGAACTAGACCAGGAAAGAGAGAAGGGCTAACAGGATTTAAAAATTACTCAGTTCTGGAACCATGCTCCAAAACTATAAGATACTTAAAGAGAACACAAATACAGGTGGACAGTAAAATGCACTGAAAAAACTGATATTAAGTGGCAATATTCAGTGTACTAATTTCTGGTAACACAGCCTGTAATGTTAGGACTTTTTCAAATGGGGGGGGGGAAACCCCGAGGAGGTTGGGAGAAGAATGGGGCTGTCGCGTTTACAGAGCCCCATTTCAGATGACGCCGTCCTCCTCCCAACCTTCCCCTGTGCTGTGGGTGCCACTTTTTATTGACTGAGGTTTTCCATCAATAAAAAGCAGCGCCCACAGCACAGGGGAAGGTCGGGAGGAGAACGGAGGAGGACAGTGTCATCTGAAATGGGGCTCTGTAAGTGCAACAGCCCTGTTCTTCTCCCAACCTCCTCGGAAAGTCCTTAGTGTGTGAAAGCTCACTGTTTGAAAACTCAAAATCTAATTCATTTACCTTAAAATTTTAAATCATTACAAAGATCATTGTCATTAATCAGTAGAAACCATAGGATTAACAGAGAAAATGACAATTATAAAAGTGAGTAACTCCAGCTGAACTAAGCGTACAGTTGCCAGCTTCTCTCTAGCAGTGCTCTGTGCATAATGGAATGTTTCTATAACAACGTGTGAAAGACAGAGATGGAAAGAATATTTGAAGCCCAAAGTGGCAGGGGGCACTTCTCTAGTGTCCAAACACCCCTGTGAGGAGAATCCTCTACAAATCTTGGGCTTTATGGTTTGGTGAGGCACTAGAGCTCTCAGGTTTACAATTCTGAATACTACTTCCTAAACTGCAAGCCCCAGGATTCCATAGGATGTTGCCATGGGAGTTGAAGTGGAATATAGCTAGGGGTGGAAAGAATATGAGAAAATATTTGGAAAACAGTTGAAAAACATATTTTTCAAATAGGAGGAGAATCCTGAACTGATGAGAATCTTTGCAGTTCAGGGCTTGTTCTGCACACAATTCACACATGTTCTTTTTGTGTGCAAACCCCCAGCATTTTCTGCATAGGAAATGATTGGTAAATTTTGCATAGAATAGGACCTCAACTACAGCTTTTGCACAGAATAAGTCCTAAACTGGGAATAGTCTTAGAAAACTGTGAAGCTTTCCAAGACCATTTCACAGTGGGAAGAAAGTTGCTAAAATTACTTGTTGTTTCCTTCAAAAATGAAATTAGCAAAGAATCACATCCCTAACTATAACACTATGATTGTGTGATGAGAAAGGCCACTTGGGAGAAGGCAAAGTGATGAGTATAACCTCCTTGTCACCTACTGAGTCAGGAAGACTCTCAGGCTGGCTCTACCATGCAAGAGTTTTCTCTCCCCGTTCCCGGCCCCCCAAACTCACAAGTGGAGTATATGGGTATCTGTTTAGCCCCTAGGTTCAGAGGCCTGGACATTTTCCAAAACCAGCCAGGCACAGGGTTGTGAGTTCAGTATCATCCCAAAACCTGAGGTCTCTAGGCCAAAACCTGGTACAGAAGAATGGTACCACCTTGTGATGTCATTAAGTTTGTGCATTAAGCAGCAACCACAGTTGCTCACAGGTTGTCATTCAGACAAGGGGAGGGAACAAATATCTTAGCAGCTAAAGGGGCTGTTCCCAGATCAAGGAAAAATGAGGGAATTATTCCTTCTCATTTATTTGGGGAGAATAAGGAACATTTAGAGGCTTATCGCCAAGGAAATAAAGCGGCAGTGTAGCTGGAACATTTACCATCTGTTCTGCCTTATTGCATGACATTATCGTTCTTCAGCTATTCTTCTGTTCTGATCCTGTGGGAGATAGTGGTAAAAGCTAGCCTTTGTTCTAATGGGTTTTTCTAGTTAGAAAAAAGACTAGCTTTTACCACCATCTCCCATGGGACCAGAATGGAAGAACAGTTGAAGAATGATGACATCATGCATTAGGGCAGAACAGAAGGCGAAATGTTCTAGCTGCACTGCCGCTTTACTACCTCATGCAATAATCCTCTTAATCTAGTTTACTTGTTTCTAACCAGAAAGTGGATGCAGAGCAGAGCTGAGGATGAGTCCCGATGCCTCTGTGACTGCAATTTGCAGCAACAAATCAATTAATCCTTGGAAATTGTAGCAAACTGCTGCTTGAATAGCACAGCTGGAGATCTGAACACAGCCCTTTACTCTTGTTTGGAGCTGAGGCCACAAAAAATACAGAATTTTCATCTTTATCTCCCACCTGGAGACCCATGAAAATGGAAGACTCAGGGCCAGGCCCTGGAATCTGGCAACCCTAGGTAGGAGGGAGAGGATGAAACTTTCCCTGCATGCATACAATAAGCCTGTACAGGCTCTGCACATTTCATTAGAAATTAAAAACAAAGAAATACAGTACATTCAACACCATTCCTACTGTATTATCCACAAAGGTCCACTTCCAGATTCAATCATCTCCCCTTTTTTCACTTAAAGAAAGGCAAGGGGCATATGCTGTGACTTTAGTTAAATCACATTTCTTCAAGGCTTCCAGGAGCACAGAATGTCCATGCTTATTTTAAAAGAGTTGCATTAGCTCACAAGCCAGCACTTAAACTATGTGACCAATTCTGTCTCCTCTTTCTCCTCTTTTTCAGTTCTTCACCACCATTTAACAAGTGGTCATAACATTAACAGGTCATAGCTACTTAATGCTCTGTCTGCTTCTTCACTGTAGCCAAACATCATTAACTTAGAGACTATTGCTAATGTTGTTGAATGATTGCTAGTGAAAATTTAAACAAATTTGGCCTAATCTAACAGTTGTTCCCTGGGTCTCTTTGTAGTATTCATATGCATTCCCACATTCGTTCAGTAAATCTGTGTGAGAGAAGCAAAATTGCACCACTAGCCACAAGGAGGCTTACTGACTCTCTCCGGTGGGCTTTTTGTGGTCCGGCCAGTGCCCCATGTCCCAGAGGTGGCTCACGTGGCCACGTGGCCTGGCATGGGGGCCACCATGTTCACTTCTTCTTCCCAGCCTGCACTGTGGGCTGGGAAGAGGAGCACAAAGTAGCCAACCAATTTGGGCAGGCCTCCCCTGCCCCAATTGGCTGTTGCAAGGGAGGAGGAGGGACTTCTGACCACGCTTCCAGAGTGGCTGGATGATGCATTCTCTGCATCCAGGGGGCAGTATAAAGGCTGTCCCCTGATGTAGACTCACAGTTGGCTCCGAGGAGCCAAAGTCCCACCCACCCTCCCTTTAGGGGAAGTTATGTTAATCTTGTTTGCAGAGGAGGAGAGAGTGTCGAGCGGGTCAGCTTGGCCAGGGCTCTCTCCTCCAAGAGTGGGTCAGTGGCAACCAACAGCCATCCATTGGCCAACACAGGGTTGGGCAATGAAGGGGTCTGGACCCATGCAATTGGTGACAACCATTTGCAGCCATTAGCAAGTTGTGGCCTTTTTATTGCCAATATTCAACATACTGGTCTATACCTAATCTCTTTATGTTTATCATGTACTCAATACATTTTGTTAAGACAGCCAGATGTGTATTTCTTCATCATGGGAGGGAGCGGGAGCATCCAGGCTGGGTCCGCAATGCTTATGCCAATAGACTCACTGTCCATGTGCCTCAATATTAGTCAGTATCAGCATTATCTCCTCCCTCCCATATTCACTGAAGTCAATACCAAATGTGGTATTTCTTTGTCAGTAGTGACTGAAGATAGTAGGCACTAAGAAGAGATCCTTTTTACATACCCTAGAAGGATCTGGCTTTATCTGATCTTAGGAGGTGAATGTAAAAGAGGCACAACCCGATAGTTTCAACAGCTGTCAGTCTTCTTCTCTTTGCTCACTTAGGTTCCCTGGACTTTGAGGGGGACAGGGCTCTCAACATGCACAATTGGGACCCAGGCCTTTTCATACTACACTGTTGCTGCTGCTACTGCTGTTCTTATTAATAATATCTCACCTTTTTCTTGCTTTGGGACTTAAACCCAAAGCACAAAATACAAAGAGATTAAACAATAAAAAAATTTAAAACCAGTTAAACTATAAATCATTCACACACACACACACCAAATAGAAAAATCTAGCACATTGTAGGTGGGTCAGGCCTCATACAATCAATTATTAAATGCCTGTCTAAACAGAAAGGTCTTTACTTGTCTGCGAAAAGAAAGTAGAGAGGGTGCCAATCTAATTTCTCTGGAAATGGAGTAACAGAGCTTGGGCCTATCAGATGTCCCTGTGAGGGTGGTGGAACAAAGAGAAAGGACTCCCCAGCAGATCTCAAAGCATGGGCAGGTTCATACAGAAGAATGTGTGTGTGTGTGCCTTAAAGTTGCTTGTTAACTTATGGTGACCCGATGAATTACATAGAGAAAACCCTATGTAATTCGTCAGGCGGGGAATACTCAGAGGTAGTATTGACAATTCCTTCCTCCAAAATATAGTTTAAAGCACTTTACCTCTGTAGCCAGCCCCAATTAGCAACATGTCTGCAGCTCTTTGGACCTGTTGAAGGTATCCCCACATAGACACTATCCAACTGGGATATAAATAAGGCATGTATCACCATGGCCAGATCTGACATCTCAAGAAATTAGTGTAGATGGCACACAAGCTTTAATTGTGCAAATGCACTCCCAGCCACTGCTGAAACCTGAGATTCCAGGGTCAGAGCTGAATCCAGCAGCACACCCAAGCTGCAGACCTGAATCTTTTAGGCGGATTGTAACCCCATCCAGCACAGACTGAACCCCTATTCCCTGGTTGGAGTTTTCCTGACTAGAAGCACCTCTTTCTTGTCTGGATTAAGTTTCAATTTGTTTGACTGCATCCAGCCCATGATTTCTCTTTAATTGTCACAGTTTTATCCAATGGAATCAGGGATTTGCAATTTAGGTATGGGTAATTAGGATTTATTAGACACATGGAAAAATGTGTCATAAGGATGCAATGAGAACACAAAAGGGCAAAATTATCAGACAATGTTATCATTTAGCTGTTTTGGGGGGCATAGCGCAGGCATGAATAAGGCATCACTTTTTATTGATGGCTTAGCCTGTCAATAAAAAAAAAAGTGACACCTCATCCATGCCTGGAGCCAGCACTATGCCCCAGGAATGGCTGAGGATGTGGGTGTCTGATAATTTTGCCCTTTGTGTTCTCATCCCATCCTTATGATGTGATTTTGGACTTGGTTTTTTGCCATGTTTTCCCATGTCTGAAAAAGTCCTTAGATCAGCCAGAGAACACTAGTTAAAGTGCTATAGTGCTATAATTGTGCAGTATGAAAGAGTTCCAGGGCTGCTGCCATAATATATGAGGCAGTCAGTTGGGATGAGAGAAGAGGGGAGGGATGAGCAAGAGGCATGAAGAGGGGCATTTAGGTCTATTGGGATGTTATCTGGCAGATCTGGCCTGTTATGAAACCTGGAAGAGATGTGCTCAGACTATCATAGATCTGCCTCTGAGCCCTCTGCTGTATGGAATTGCCATATATTCCGGCATATAAGATGACTGGAAATATAAGATGACCCCCCCAATTTTTAAGTCAAAATATAGACTTTAGGGTATATTCGCCATATAAAAAGACACCCCCCCATCACCCGCCCTTCCCGAAGCCGAAATCGGGCTCCCCTTCGTGGCTTCAGGGAGGGCGGATGGTTGTCCTTCTTGTGAGTCTTGGCCCTTCATTTGGCTGTTTGGCAAAATGACCGCCACACTTCTTGATTTGTGTTGGTGAAGACCTACAAAGCCCTATATGGTCTGTGTTCAGGATCTAGAACCATATCTCCCTTCTGAGCCTATCAGATCTTTAGGATTTTCTGGAGAGGCCTTCTCTCCATCCCATCATGTTCTCAGGCAACTTTGATAGGAACAAGGGAGAGGGCCTTCTCAGTGGATGTTCCCAGACCATGGAACTCCTTCCATAGGGAGGCCGGATTGGCTCCATCCTCGTTCTTCTTCCATCAGCAAGTTAAAACATTTTTATGCCATCAAGCAGTAACTGACTGTGGTGGGCCTTTAATGCTGTGTGGTACTTTTTAAAAGGTTTGTAAGTAGTCTTTTAATGAACTGTAATACTTACAATGTTCAATGTTTTTAATTTTATAAATTGTTTAATTGTTTTAAATAACTTTTATATTTATACTTTTATTGGAGGTTTTGTATAGTTTTAATCTGCATTATTTTTAAATATGCTGTTAGCCATCTTGAGTCCCATTATTGAGAGAAAGGTGGGATATAAATGAGTAAGTAAGTAAATAAATACATAAATTTGTAGGCAGTGATGGTATTAACAAGCTGCTGCCACACTGCAGAAATAATGCAGTTTGATACTGCTTTAACTATCATGGCTCCGTCGTATGGAATCCTAGGAATTTTAGTTTGTTGTGGCACAAGAGCTCTCTGACACAGAAGGCTAAATATCCCACAAAGCTACAAATCCCAGAATTCCATAGCATTGAGCCATGGCAATGGTGTCTAACTGAATTATTTCTGTAGTGCGTTAGCAGCCTGAGTGTCTATTGTCCCCTCCTTTTTTTCTTATTTTTCTTTCCCTTCCCACACTCAACATACATTGGATATAGCAGCCATTCCACCAGCATAGCACTAACATAACTCTAGGCCCAGAATGATGAGCATAAAGAATTGCTCTGGCCGTGTGCTTATCTCAGGTGTGTTTATCTCTTTTATAATTCCATATATATTGTCTGAATACATTCCCTCTGCTATTGCTGTTCAGGTTGGGTCATTTTAGATGTCTATTTTGGAGAGCAAATGTTGGTTTCTTAGTACAAGAACAGCAATGACAACTACCACTACCTCTATTACTTCTCTTCCTCCTCCTCCTCCTCCTCCTCCTCCTCCTCCTCCTCCTCCTTCTTCTTCTTCTTCCTATGATGACTATGCGGCTCCCCCCACATCAGCAGAGCTGTTTTGGGAGGGAGCAGCCTTTGCTGCCGAGGAGGGTTAGAGACCCCTCAGAATGTTGCAGGTGGTGTTGCCTGTGATGGGAGGAGAGGGGCAGGGCCATAGGCCATATAAAGCCCTGCCGCCCCTTGATTCCTCCTCTTCAGAGCGGGAACACCTCTGTGACTCCCTGGAGCAGGAGCACCCGTGTGCCTTCTTAGAGCAGAAGCGCCTGTGTGCCTTCCTGAAGCGGACAGTGACATGACATGCAGGTAATCAGGTCTCGGTGGCCTGAGGTTACTGTCATGTGGTCAGCCATGCTGCCTAGAAGGCTTTGGCAAGGGGATGGTGATCCCCGTCTAATTGACAAGGCCCAGTAGGGGGATGATCAGGAAATTAAAAATTCCATGCATAAGGGGTAGGCATTTAACCTGTCACATCCAGACATTGTGTCCAAGAGACCTGAGCTCTACACAGCAGATGGAGTGCATCTCTCGAACGCAGGAAATTTGATATTCTTGGGTGATAACTTCAGCAAGGGGTTAGGGACCTTTTGAACGAGCTGGTGGGGGAAAGGACTAAGCAAGTGCTTGCCCTTTTCTGTGGCAGGGAAGGGGGAGGCATAGTTTCGGTGGGCACCATGGCACCAATTTCGGTGAAGGTAGAGTCTCTGGAAGGGCCACTTCAGGTCGTGCAGCCTAAGGGGACAGAAGGAGACCCACTTTAGGGTTGCCTAATGCAGTGATGGTGAACCCATGACACACATGTCACCACTGACACGCGTAGCCATCTGTGGTGACACATGGCTAGGTCTCCTCCCCCCTCCCCCCTCCCCCCCACGCAACCTCACCACCCTCCCTAAAGTGGCAGGCAGGGCTTCAAAGCCCCAATCACCACTTTAAGGAGGGTGGGAGGGGGGAGGAAAGTGCCAGGTGGGGCTATGAAGCCCCAATCGCCACCACCACCCCTGAGGCCTGCCTGATTCCCTGGAGCCGCCTCGGAAAGGCTTTGTAAGGTGGTGGGCAGGTCGGCGGGACTCTGCCAGCCTCTCCCCAGCCTTCCCAAGGGGGCTTCAAAGCTCCAGAGCCGCCTTGGAAATGCTGGGGAAGGCGGCAGGCTGGTGGGAGGGAGTCTGCCCGGCCTCTCCCCAGCCTTCCCGAGGGAGCTCCAGGGCTTTGAAGCTGTGGAGCCGCCTTGTAAAGGTCAGGGAAGGCGGTGAGAGGGAGAAATGGACTCTGCCTGGCCTCTCTTAGGCCTTCCTGAGGGAGCTCCGGGGCTTCGAAGCCCTGGAGCTGTCTTGGAAAGGCTGGGGAAGGCGGCGGGCTGGTGGGAGTATGGGCGGGGAGTCTGCCTGGCCTCTGCCCAGCCTTCCCGAGGGGGCTCCGGGGCTTCGAAGCCCTGGGGCCACCTTGGAAAGGCTAGGGAAGGCAGCTGGCTGGTGGGAAGGTGGGCGAGAGTCTGCGTGGCCTCTCCCCAGGCTTCCAGAGGGGCTCCGGGGCTTCAAAGCCGTGGAGCTACCTTGGAAAGGCCAGGGAAGGCAGCGGGAGGAAGGGACTCTGCCCGGCCTCTCCCTGGCCTTCCCGAGGGGCTCCAGGGCTTTGAAGCCCCGGAACCACCTCGGAAAGGTCAGGGAAGGTGACGGGCAGGCTGCCGGGTGGGTGGGAGGGAGGGAGTCTGCCTGGCCTCTCCATGGCCTTCCCTAGGGGCTCCAGAGCTTTGAAGCCCTGGAGCTGCCTTGGAAAGGCCGGGGAAGGTGGTGGGAGGGTGGGACACTGCCCGGCCTCTGCCTGGCCTTCCCGAGGGGGCTCCAGGGCTTCGAAGCCCTGGAGCCACCTTGGAAAGGCTGGGGAAGACGGCGGGCTGGCGGGAGGGTGGGACGGAGTTTGCCCGGCCTCTCACCAGCCTTCCCAAGGACTGGGAGCCTTGGAAGCCTGTTGGTGCCTTGAAAAGGGAGGGGGGAAAGCATGCGGGTGGGAGGTTTTCCACCCTCCCCTTGCCAAGGCACCAACAGGCTTCATGAGAAGCCCATCAGTGCCTTGGGAGGTGAGGGGGCAAAGCATGAGGGTGGGAGGTATTCCAACCCTCCCCTTGCCAAGGCACTGACAGGCTTCATGAGAAGCCTGATGGTACCTTGGTAGGGGAGGGCATAAAGCGTGCGGGTGGGAGGTTTTCCAACCTTCCCCTTGGCAAGGCACCGACAGTCTTCATGCCTTCGGTGGGGATGGGTGGAGAGCATTGGGGTGGGGGGCTTTCCACCCCCCTTCCCAAGGCAGCGACAGGCTTCATAAGAAGCCCGTTGGTGCCTTGGGAAGGGAGGGGGGAAACGTGTGGGTTGGAGGCTTTCCACGAATAGTTGAAGTTGCGAATGTGGAGGGGCAACTGTATACATTTATGTTATTTAAACAGTAAATATTGCAAAATAATGTTTCTTTTTCTAAGTGACACACTACCCGAGTTATGCTCAGATTTTTGGCAAAGTTTGACACAACAAGCTCAAAAAGTTGCCCATCACTGCCCTAAAGGATAATCCTTCACCCCAATCTGTGCAGCTTGGGTGAGGAACTTTTGGGATGACCTTCCAGATGCGGGCCAGCTGATGAGCAACCCCAGGCAATTGGGGTTCCTCTCCAGGACCAGGGAATTCACCCGGGAAGGCTTAGGGGTGTGGTGTAGCATAGATCTACTGACTCAGCTGGTCCCGCACCAGGTTGCCTCCCCCTGCTGAAGATCTTAGAGGGTATTAAATAGGTTGAATTCAATAAAATACTTTATTGCACCCCATTTCATGTGAGTGGTCTCATTATTCCCACAATTGGCCGGCAATTGTTATTGTTGACAGAATTGTCTTATTGATTTCGCCTGGTAAATTGGTTGTTCTAGCAACATCTCCCTCATGTGATAATACCTTTTGCCTAACCCTTTTAGAAGTTCCATTTTCTCCCTCACTGACTTTTTCCTCCTTTCTGCTTCGAAAAGTTTTATCCCTTTAATCTGTCATGCAATCTGTCTCCCATCCTAAACCTTCAAGTTTCTCATTACATCCTATGCCACCCTAGGGAAGATGTATTGTTGAAGTAAGTGCCTAGTAGGAGTCATATTTACTTACTGACTCTTTGGTTTCATGGTGTTTGTCTCCTTTTAGATGCAAGTTTAAAAGAAAAGCACCAGCTTCAATAGACCTTAAGATCTGAAGAAAATGTGTATGAGAGTGTTCTGTACACAGCAGGGCTAACTCTAGGAGGTGATATGGATGGTTAGAACCAATCAAGATCACATTGCACAGCATCATTTTTCCTTGACAGGTTGCATCCTGACATGCTGGTAATATATGTGGTCCAACTTTTCCAAGTGAAGAGAGCATTGAGTTCCAAGCCCTGTCTCCACTACCAGTAACAACATAAGGAGAGCTGTGCTGTATCAGACGTATCTAATTCAGTATTCTCTGCCCTATAGCAAACCCACAAGGACACATGGGTGTAATGCCACCTGACTGCTCATGTTCATTCTCCAGCAACTGACACCAAAACACATACTGCATCTGTAACTGGTGGTAATATATAGCCACCTTGAGTAACAACTTTATTCTTCCTGAATCTGTCTTCACTTTTGAGTGAAGACTTGGCGTTTAAAAAAATAACATCGGGTGAGGGGGAAAAGAACTACTGTATAACATCTCATCCACAGCCCATATGATATTACTGTCAGGAGTTGGTTACTGAACCCTAAGTTTTAAAATGGCCAAGCAACTGCAGAAATCATGCTGAATCATGATAACTGACTCCAGGACTCCATGAACTGCCAGTCATGCCTAATCATGCCACAGCTGCATGAGAAGGGTTACATCATGAGAAGGGTTACTAGAGTACAAAGCCATGTAAGGTGGAAATCTGATGCAAGGTAACCATGTGCTTGGGTAAGCCAATGCTGTGCTGAGATGTATGTATATAAGAGAGCCAGATCAGTGTTCACTCTCTTCCTATGATCCTCTGATGCCTGGCATAGCACTTTGTCTGTACATACTAAAACTACTGAAGATTAAAAAGCACCTCCTGTTTTCTGGATGACAAACACTCTGTGTGTGAGTATTCTTGGGAAAGGGTTGCTACCTAGTCTGCTGAGACAGTTTTTGGCTTCTGCTGGGGATTAAATGTCCTATCATCTCCTATCAATTACATATTTTAAGTTTCAGTCAGAGGGGTTTGCCTGAACTGCTGAAGCCTATTGTTGTAAGAAAACCACTGTGTAGGACTTTATTTCTTCTCTCTAGAACTGAACTGTTTGTATCTCTCAGAGTAGCAATAGATGATCTACATCCCCTCAGATCCTCACCACATTTTTCTTCTATCTTTTAAGCGTGTTCTAAGTAAAAAGTACCATCCCCTGTGGTTGGCTATGCATTTGATTGTAATCTGTCAGGCAATTAAGCTAGCTTTGCACAAAAACAAAAGGAAACAAAATGTTGCAAAGAGAACCAGTGAGCACATAGTGCAACTACATCTTTCTCCTGGCAGTAAGTGCCAATAATCAAGAAGTTGTTGATATATTTGTTGATATATGTTTATGCATTATGACTATGTGTAGGCAACTTCATCAAAAGTAAAGGAGCCAATGTATATGTCACAGTGGATTAACTTTACCTGTGACATGACTCTCCTTGTAAATCCTTTGTGTAATCAAGGCAGTCCCTTGTTGTCACAGTATCACTTATTCTGTCATTGCGATATTGCTCTTGCTTTTACTGTAAATGGCTATGAGCGTATGGAACAAGGAAATTAATCTTTCAGAGTTGCTGTTGTGCTTTGGATAATCAGCACTGAAAAATCTTGTTGTTCCAGTGTCAAGCATTGTGAACATGGTGGTTTTTATTTTAACTCTAGAGCAGATCTCAATTAGACTTACAGTGTATTTTGCAATAGTAAAATCTTTATTTTGTATAGATCTAATTTATATGCTATACTTTCTGTCTCAAGGCAGAAATACATTCAAGGTGAAGTACATAAATAACTAATTAAACAAAACACCAAGTTCAAAGTTGCAAAACCAAATGTAGGAGATGGGAATTTTCCCTTGGGGTGGCAGACAGTGGTAGCCATGTTAATTTGTTGCAGTTTAAAAAAAAACCACACACAAAGTCTTATGGAACCTTAAAGGCTAACAGGTTTTACTTGACATCAGTTTTCAAGGGTTGCAGAACACTTCAAGGAGAGCAGGGATTTGACCCAGATCTCTGTGAGTCATTCTGTACACACAGATCCAACCAGAACAACCACTGTCCTTCCAGCTCAGCCTTCCCAATGTGGTGTCTACCAGATGTTATAGACAGCAACTTTCATGGGCTGCAGTCCATGAAAGTTTATGCCAAAGAACTGGCCATACTGGCTGGCACTGGTGGAAACTGTAATCTAAAACATTTATTGTAGGGCACACAGTTTGGGAATGTGTGTCTGTAGATGGACAGCTGGAATTCACAAGCCCAACACTTCATAGTAAAAAATAAAATAAAAATAGGGACAGGCTTGTAATACCCTTTTCTCTTACCAATCTAGTAATCACTTTGCCAGCCTAGCCCACTTTACTGTTGCAGACTGCTGAGAGATTCTACCAAACATTTTTAAAAGTTCAAAATATCTCTTCACAGGCATAGTGTGTAAAATGGCAGATTATTGACATTTTCAGACATGGAAAATCAGCTGATTTTCTGTGTCTGAAAATGTCCTATGTCCTATAGCTCTCTCTCTGGCTTATCTTCATAAACGAAGATTCAGGAAGGACTCATCCCGCACTTTCTACAAGTGCGTTGATGACTAAAAAGGCCAATCCGAGATAAACAAGTCCGGTTGCAGAAAGCACAGCAGAAGGTCTCATTGGGTGATGTTTCTGGGTTGTGATTCTTTCTGCATTGTCATTTCTCTTCAAGACTTGTTTGGTGTGAGTTCTCAAATAAGGCTGCAGCATTGTGGATAGTGCATTTCTATGCCTCCCAATGTGAGGCCAGGGGGGACCGTTGTTGGTGATCAATTTGACCGAGCCTGAGATGTTGTTTCAGGGAGTCCTTGTATTGTTTTTTTGGAGTGCCCCTCTTACACTGACCCGTGGCGAGTTCACCGTAGAGTACTATTTTTGGGAGGCGATGGTCATCCATCCTAGATCTTTGCCCAAACTAATGTCCTCTACATAATTTATACTACAGCTTCCATCATAACTGGCCATTGGGCATGTTGATTGAAGTTAACAACGGTTAAAGTTGAAACTGGTACTCAGCTGAACAAGGCAAAGTACATTGTGCTTTGGTTTGCATTCACTTACATTTGCTTACATGTGCATGAAAGACAAGATGGTTTCCATTATCTTTACTGCCATTTTACTTCTAGAAGCCCTAGAGACTGAGATAAATCTTCATACTCACAAAATTCTAATTGATATTTCAAAAGGCAAAAAGAGGAACAGTGATTTATGGGGAGCAGTTTCCAGAAACCAGTGGACAATTGGAACTCATGAAATTTTACTAGGCTAGATATGTACAACTTTTGATTCATTTTGATTCACCACCAGACTACCAGAGACTCATAGAATCCTAGAGTTGGAAGAGACCATGAGAGCCAACCAGTCCAACCCTCTGCATAGTAGGAATGCACAATCAAAGCTCTCCCGACAGATGGTTATCCAGCCTCTGATTTAAAACCTCCAGAAAAAGAAACTCACAACAGTCCAAGGCAGTGTATTCCACTGTCAAACAGCTCTTGCCATCAGGAAGTTCTTCCTAATGTTTAGGTGGAATCTCTTTTCCTGTAGTGTGAGTCCATTGCTCCATGTCCTAGTTCCTGGAGCAGCAGAAAACAAGCTTGCTCCATCCTCAGTATGACATCCCTTCTAATATTTACACATGGCTATCATGTGACCTCTTAGCTTCTCTTCTTCAGGCTAAACATGCCCAGCTCCCTAAGCTGCTCCTCATAAGACATGACTTCCAGACTTTCACCATTTTGGTTGCCCTCCTCTGGACATTTTCCAGCTTGTCAATATCCTTCTTCAACTGAGGAGCCCAGAACTGGCCACAGCATTCCAGGTGAAGTCTGACCAAAGCAGAATAAAGTGGTACTATTACATCCCTTGATCTAGACACTATACTCATATTGATGCAGTCCAGAATCACTTTTGCTTTCTTCACTGCCACATCACACTATTCACTCATGTTCAGCTTGTGGTCCACTAAGACTCCTAGATCCCTTTCATATGTGCTGTTGTCAAGCCAGATGTCACCCATCCTTTATCTCTGCATTTCATTTTTTTCTGTCTAAATGTAGTTCCTTACATTTCTCCCAGTTGAAATTCATTTTGTTAGTTCTAACCCAGGTCTCTAATGTGTTAAGGTCCTTTTGAATTCTGATCCTGTTCTCTGGGGTACTTGCTACCCCTCCTAATTTGGTGTCATCTGTAAATTTGATAAGCATGCTCTCTCTTCTATCATCCAAGTCATTGCTAAAGATGCTGAATAGCAGTAGGTCCAGAACAGAACCCTGTGGCACCCCACTGGTCACTTCTCTCCAGGATGAAGAACAGCTATTGGTGAGAACCCTTTGGGTTCGGTCGGTCAACCAATTACAAATCCACATAACAGTAGAATTGTCTATCCCACGTCGCTTTCTCACTCTGTGATTCTATGAATATGCTTGGTTTTGCTGACCACTTGGAACTTGAAAGACTTCAAGGACTTGTCAATTACAGAGAAGGTTGCCATCTATGGCTGTTCAGCTGTGTGTGTGCATGCACGCACGTGCTTGTGTGCATGCCTTCAAGTTGCCTGTTGACTTATGGTGATCCAATGAATTTCATAAGGCTTTCTTAGGACTTTATCAGATGCATTAAATATGGCATCATAATGATGCCACATAAATGCAAAAAGGCACGCATATCAGATGATGTCGCCATTTTGTGGTTATGTCTTGTCCTTAAGCCGGTGATGGCGAACCTATGACACATATGTCAGCACTGACACGCTTAGCCATTTGTGTTGACATGCAGCTGTAGGCCTCCTCCCCCTGCCCCCACCCGCAACCTCACCACCCTCCCTAATGTGGGTATCCGGGCTTCAAAGCCTCACTTTAGGGAGGGGGGAGGAAAGTGGTAGGCGGGGCTAAGAAGCACCGATCACCACTTTAGGGAGGCGGGGGGTTGGAGCCTGCCATGCTTCCCTGGAGCTGCCTCGGAAAGGCTGGGTAAGGTGGCTGGCGGGCGGGACTCTGCTGGGGAAGGCGGTGGGCAAGCAGAAGGGTAGCCACCCAGCCTCTCCCCGGCCTTCCTGAGGTGGCTCTGAAGCCTCGGAGCCACCTCGGAAAGGCCAGGTAAGATGGTGGGTGGGTGAGCAAGAGGCTAGCCACCTTCCTGAGGTGGCTCCGAGGCTTCGAAGCCTCAGAGCTGCCTCGGAAAGGCCGGAGAAGATGGCGGGCAAGTGGGAGGGTGGCTGCCCGGCCTTCCCAAGGCGGCGGGCAGGTGGGTCTCTTGTTTGAGCCCAGTGCATCGTGCGCAGCTTCCCCAATGGAGCCTCCTAAATAGCTCCACACAGGGGAGCTGCCAAAAGAGAGAGGGGGTGAGAATGTACATGTCTGTATGTGTGTTTGTGTGTGTGCATGTGGTGTTGTGGGGAGGGGGAGTAAACACAGGCCGCCTTCTCGTCTCCAACTCTGCCTTGCTCCGACACTCGCTACCATGCCCCCCAGCTTTTCTTTACCTCCAGCAGGTAAGTCCACCTCTTTTATATCTTTCCCTGCTTCACTCATGGGTGAGGTATCCCCCCAAAAAATAAACCCATGGGTCAGAGGGAGGCTGGGGGAGGTGGGGGGAAAGTAGCAACAGGGCCTCCGGAGGCCCTGTCACCACTTTCGGGAGGCTGGGGGAGGTGGGGGGAAAAGTAGTGACTTTCTGGAGACCGAGGGGTCTGTTATTATTTGCAGATTTTTCACATTCGTGGGGGTCTTCAGAACCTAACCCCCACGAATGTGAAGGGACGACTGTACATTTTGATTACTCAGTTGTCACATGAGTTGTGACAACTCATTAATTATTAATAAACAATAATATTGTTGATTAAACAATAAATATCACAAAATAATGTTTTTTCCTCAAAGTGACACACCACCCAAGTTATGCTCAGTTTTTTGGTGACGTTTGACACCCCAAGCTCAGAAGGTTGCCTATCATTGCCTTAAGCCAATCTATTTTATTGACAGCCCAAGCCGTCAATAGATTAGCTGTGCCTTTTTTCTTTTTTTTTTCTTTTTTGCCAGCATAGCTGTTGTGTGTAAAATTGCATCTCCCCCCCACCACACATACTTACTTTGTGAATGGCTGGATCTTCCAGAACACGTCCGGGTGAGATCGCAACATCTAGGTAGGTGATACACTGTTTTTTAACCTTCTCTGGTATATTTGGAAATTTTAAAGTGTATTTTTGTGTTTTGTGTAACTTTTTGTGTTTTATTCTTTGTTTTATGTTTGAATTTTCCACACAATGAAGTCTCATGGGATTTCAAATGAGGAAGTGAACGGGGCTTTGCTAACTTCCTCCTTCATTGCCAGGGAAGCCTTTGCCAGGAGAGAGGGTAAGTGTGTGTGTGTGTGGGGGGAATCTTTTGCTGGCATAAAAATGGATTTTTTAGTGCCAGCAAAAGAACATTTTAAGGGGCTCATCTGATTAAGTCCTTAGCAGGGAATTCTCAGAAATAGTTTTGCTACGTTCTTCTTCTGAAATACAGCCTACAGCACCTGGTATTTGTTGGCAGTCTTCCATCCAAGTACTAACCAGAGCTGACCCTACTTAGCTTCCAAGAACAGGCAGGATCTGGTATTTAGGTTCTTCAGCTGCCTTTAACTTAGCAAATTTCAAATTGTACATGCTTGTACTAGGCCATTGTTGCCCTCATTGTTGATCCAAGTCTTGAGATAAAAAGGATCCTGAACTGCTGTTATCTTTGTGTTGTGCATTTTAGAAAGTTTGGTTAGTTTAGCCCTAGTCTTCTGCTGAGCCATTTCCTGAGGCAGTTCTTCAGCAATATTCTGATTAATATTGCCAGTGGCATTATAATGAATGTTTAGGAAGAAGTGCCTTTTGCTGAGTGAAATTGTCTTTCAGCAAAAACTCATCCCGTCTGTAAACAATTAACCTTACATCTCACAAAATAAATGCTTGGCTTTCATTATCGTTACTAGTTATTTCCAGATTCCACTCTCATGGAAATGCATTAAATTGTGGTTTGTACTGCTTCAGAGAGCCTATAATCCTTGAAATGAAGCTTCTGAAATCCACAAACTTAATGAAACACTGTAAATTATGTATATGTAAAACAGAATTATACACTGCTGCATTTGAAGTTGATGGCATAAGCTAAATAGCTGGTTAGGTCTCAGGGAACATTATCTTTACAACTTCATCACTCTACTCCTAGGTTTTAATCTTTGGACACACAGAGTCAACAGTTTGCTACATGATGGCCACCCATGTGATCATTACCAGCTGACTACAAACATGGGGAGAATCTACTGTCTGTGGCATGATTATGTGTGGCCAAATCTATTTAAGTTTCAACAACTTTTAAATATTTTGAAGCATGGGTTGTTCCATCTCATTTCCACATCAGATTGTTATTGAGGGGTGGGGATTAAAACTGCCTTCTAGTTCATGTATTAGTTTGAAAAGTGCAAATGGTGGTATTAATTTCTATCTGGAAAATCCTCTCTTAATTTAGTCAAATATGGAAGGAATACAGGTCGACCCCCGTATCCATGGATTTGGCATCCACAGTTTCACTTATCTATGTCTGAAAAATTATGTTCTTCAATGTGATCCTATTGTCAATGTCCAGCATTTGTCTCATTCAAAATAATAGGGTTCCCTATTATCTACGGTTTCATATATCCACAGAGGGTCTTGGACCGTATCCCGCATGTATACAGGGATTAACCTGTAGTTTTCATTGGGAACTGTCACTGAATAACAATATTTGGAAAGCTCCAAAATGGATGGTAAGAATGATCACTCCACTGGACCTCAGGAAAAAATTAGAAAGCAGTGAGTCTCAACTCTTCAGACATCATATTCTGTTGTTATGTGGATGCTGCTCACATTTGCTAATGCTACCTTTCCAAAGGTCTCCTTAGCTTGTGCTTGCTTGCTTACCCACATGTTTGCTTATATAGAGAATTAATCATGAGCAATTTTTCATACCAAAAGAGTTTCCTGATGAGACCTACAAATTAAAACCTATAAAACAATATCATATGAAATAATAGAAAACAAAGTAAAACAGAAAATAAAATCCATATTTTTTTAAAAAAAATTGTTGATTGCTATATCCTAAAATATAGTAAAATCAACAAATGCCAAATGGAACAAGAAAAACTTTAAGAGCCTGCTTAAAATTAATGAAGGAAAGGATTGTTCCAATCTTTAAGGTTAGTTTTTTATTTTTTTATTTAGTTATTTATACCCCGCTCTTCAGCCACAAGGCTATCAGAGCAGCTTACAAATTGTTTTAAGCAATAGCTATTTACACATCTACACTGCATTAAACAGTTTCTAATGTGTGTTAGCTAATTGCCCCCACAAGCTGGGTACTCGGTGAAGGAGTATCACAATTGTGTTGCTACCACGTGGACAAGCTACTTGGTAGGGTGAGGAAGACAACCTGCCCTCTCGATCCTTGCCCTTCATGGCCGGACATCCGGGGGGTGCCTTGATGGTGTTCCTTAAGGACATCATCAATGCATCCCTCAGGGAAGGGTATGTTCCATCCTGTTTAAAGGAAGTGGTGCTTAGGCTGCTCCTGAAAAAAACTTCCCTGGACTCCCTAGACATGAACAACTATAGGCCAGTTTCTATGTTACCATTCTTGAGCAAAGTGATCGACAGGGCAGTTGCACTTCAACTCCAAGTGGTCTTGGATGAAACCGATTATCTAGACCATTTCAAACTGGCTTTAGGATGCGATTTGGAGTTGAGACTGCCATGGTTGCCTTGACCGACGACCTGCATCTAAGCATCGACAGGGGCAGTGTGACCCAGTTGGTGCTTCTGGACCTCTCAGTGGCTTTCGATATGATAGATCATAGTATCCTCTTGGATCGCCTGAGTGGGTTAGGAATTGGAGGCACTGCGCTCCAGTGGTTCCCGTCCTTCCTCTCAAGCAGGTCCCAGACAGTGCTGCTTTGGGACAGCTGCTCCAGCGAAAAGGAGCTTACCTGTGGTGTTCTGCAAGGCGCCATCCTGTCCCCAATGCTGGTTAACATGTATATAATGCCGCTGGGTGAGATTATTCAGAGTTATGGGGCTGGGTGTTATCAGTACGCTGATGACACCCAGATCTATTTCTCCTTGTCCCAATCGTCGGCCTCGAACTCCGATGGTGTCGCTCCTCTTAATGACTGTCTTAAAGCAGTAATGGGCTGGATGAGGAAAAACAGATTGAGATTAAATCCAGACAAAATGGAGGTGCTCACGGTAGCGGCCCCAAAACCAGGAGCTGGGTTGCAACCTCCAGTCCTGGACGAGGTCACACTCTCCGTTAAGTATTGTGTTCACAGTCTGGGAGTGCTCCTTGATTCATTGCTTCAGATGACTAGTCAGGTGAATGCTACGATCAGGAGCACCTGTTATCAGCTTCGGCTGATACACCAGCTGCGCCCTTTCCTGGAAGTAAGGGACCTCAAGACTGTGGTGCATACGCTGGTAACCTCTAGTCTAGATTTCTGCAATGCACTCTACATGGGGCTACCCTCATGCTTGGTCCGGAAACTTCAGTTGCTACAAAATATGGCAGCCAGAGTGGTCTCGGGAACATCTCGGAGAGACCATGTAACTCCAGTATTAAAATCTCTCCACTGGCTGCCTATCAGTTTCCAGGCCCAGTATAAGGTGTTGGTTATTACCTTTAAAGCCCTAAATGGCTTGGGTCCAACTTCTTCAGAACCGCCTCCTCCCATACAATCCTCTCCGTGCACTCTGGTCCTCTGGGAGGAATTTGCTTCAGCCACAAAAATTTAGGCTGTCTGCAACCTCCCAGAGGGCCTTTTCGGTAATCGCCCCCAAATTGTGGAATGGCCTGTCGAACGAGATCCATCAGATGATGAGCCTGCGTAGCTTTAAAAAAGCACTAAAGACGGATCTCTTTTGGCAGGCCTTTCCTAATTAGATCCCAGCCTCAGGAGCTCCTGGCCTCTTTTAGTCTGCTGGCTAGCTATTATTTTTTAATGTGATTTTAAATTAGTTGTTTTTAATTTATACTGGTTTATTATCTTTTTACAGGGGAGGGTGGGGGTGGGTGGTGTTTAGGTATTTTAATCTGTATTTGTATTTTAATTTTTGTAAGCTGCCCTGATTGTTTTTAACAGAGGGGCGGGGTAAAAATTATTATTATTATTATTATTATTATTATTATTACAGAGAAGAGCCTGCTTTGGGTTCCCACCAACCTATAGAATCACAGAATCTTAGATTTAGAAGGAACCATCTCCTCCAACCCTACACTATGCAGTAATACATAACTAAAACATTCCTCAAATATTCCCTAACTGTCTTGGTAGTGGGACATATCGCTGTCCTGTCCAAGGACATCCTGTTCAAAGACAAAACAACTGCATCTGCTTCCGCAGCTTGGATGGGAAAGCTATGCAAAGCAGGAACTTTCTCTTAACCTGCAACAACTCAGATTTACTTGGATAGCAAGTTGCATGTTCATTTAAACAGGTAGTCTAGAATCAGATAAGACACAGGAGACCACAGTGCAAGAAGGAAGTTGGGTAATAGGGACAGACAGATCAATGAATTTCTGGCTCACGTTGTAAATTTGTTCCATCTCTACAATATGGACTTTTTAAAAAAAATTGCACAAAAATATTATTTTAACATATTTACAAAATAAAAAAAATCACCACTTTCCCCTAAAATATACTTCTTAATATGCATTTTGATGATTTTTTTAAAGTGAGAGCTATATCACACATTTCAGAGAAAAAGTAATGTGAAAAGCAATTCCAGTATTACTCCAGTAAGTGCAAATCAAGTGTTGTTTTCATGCAAGTACAGAAGAAATTAAACCCTTAAACTTCTCTAACAGGATTCAGTAAACACCTGTCTTGTTAATGAAAGGAAACTTGGGGTCCAAATGAATGGCAATACTTTGAACCAACAGAATTTGGTTATCAGCAGTCACACATTAATCCAGGCAAGAGTGCACTTTATTTGATTCATGCTCACAGCTCACATTCACCAAATGGCAGTTGTCAGTGACCAAGTACTATTTCTTTAAACAAGAATGTATGAATCTATCAATCTAATACTATCATCCTGGACAGCAGCCTTGTTACTATTTTTCATTCATTCAATACATAATCTCTGGCATGGAAAGAAATTCATAAGAAGCACACACAGACACACACACACACAGAGAGAGAGAGAGAGAGAGAGAGAGAGATGGCCTCTTACTGTCTGGGTAGGAAGAAAAATGTAGGGGAAATGCCTGTATTGTACCCAGCAGGGAAAAGAATGTCAAAATTAGTCTACCTGTGAAATATCACAATATTCCAGTATAGTAAGGAATGACCTAACCTATTGTGATTCAGAGCTGGGCCACTGATTTAAGAGCCCAGATATATGAATTTAGTCAAAAGCTCTGCAATAGTCCATGCTTCTAGGTCATGGCTGAATTTTAGACATGTGCATCACTGCAGTGCAGCATGAGAACATTGTATGCTTCATGTGGTTCCCCCCACCCCACTCCACCCCTGTGCATTAGCCTGTTGTACACTTCATGTTGCATACTCCTCTGGCTAACAATTACATTATAGATTGCTTTATAGTTTGGAATATGAACTTAAATTCATTGGTTTCTTCGGAACATATGCAAACAGGGGTCTTCTAAATTTCATTGATTCTTAGAGCGAACAATATCTGGGCATGTTCAAAGATGGTGGGGCTGCTTGAGTTGCCAACTATGAAGACTGTACAAATGCAGGAAGGAAAAACTAAATTTATTAACCATGGGTTTATTATCAATTATAAATGTGTTACAGTTGTGTTGGTTCAGAGTCAGGGCTTAGAAAGTGGGGATACAAGTTGTACATATATACACACACCTCTTCAGTAATATCCTAATGGTTTGTGAACAATTGCATCTGCCTACATGAATCACTGGCAAGGGCAGAAGTATTTGTAGGAAACTTAGAGGGCAAGAAAGGCATTAATACCTGGTTAAAATGTCATATTTTATCTGCTCTCCACCCCACACAGGACTCATCTCCCTGGTTTGGCAGTAAAGAACAGAGTTTCTCAATATAAATTTAAGGACCACTGTGACTTTGGCAAACAGCTGATTATTCTTTCTTTCTATACTCACCTGTTTTTCTCTGTTTGCAGATTCAAAGCATTCAGTGATAACTTGAGCCATGTTTGGTGGATGTTCCCCATGGCATCAAATTTCTCTTTACCATGAAGGTCTTGGAAATATAGTTGCCATTAGAAATGGGAATGCAATGCACCTGGGATACATCGATGCATGATTGAGACACTGGTGATTCCAGTTATACAGGGAGACCTTGGGACAGCTCCAAGCCCTCCCCTATATCTGAATGTCTGTCTGCCCTCAATTTAGAGATTTCCTCACCCTTGAATCAACATTTTCCCTGAAAGCTATAAGCATTTGCCCAACCTCTACCCAAGTGTAAAAAGAAATAAGTAAAGCCAGATAATAGCAGGGAAAGGAAATTATGATAGGAACATGTGACAAACTCATGAACAGATCATCTCTAGGGCCACACTGATATCATTTGATGAGCGTTTTGCTAGGAATTCCATTTTCATACTCTACAGTGACATAAAATTTTGAGTTCTCTGTAAACATATGAGTGATCGTGACTTCTAAGGTTAGAATAGAGGAGCAGATGGCATTACATCAATGACATAATTTCCCAGAGCTATAATAAAGGTATTAGGAGCATATACACAAACAGGACAGGGCTGATATGTTCTGCCTCAAAAACAGAGTGTGCCATTTGGTGCAGTTTTATACTGCAAGGTAGGTGCTATGTAACGTGTGAGCTTTCAAATGCAATGGTAATACAAGTTCAGACCCCTAGATGTTGCCTTTATAGTAGATATAATTAGCACCCATTCATATTTCTTCCAGATGCAAGACTCTTGTCTCAGAAGCTGTTCATTTCCCCAAAATATTTAAATGGCTTATTTTTCTCATCACATAAAGAAAAGGGTGGTGATAGTGTCATATGGCATATTCACAGCTTTGCATAAAATTTTGACTGCATTTTCTTATGATGAGCCAGAGCATATATTTCATTGCCAAAGTTATACATGCAAAAGCATTTCATTAACAAAGGAAATTATTAAACACAGCAAAAACCATGTCAGAAGACCACTAGAAGAACAGGAAGGGAACAAGAAGGAGTGACCTTACCAGACGATGTTGTCCCCCAGCATTCCAAGGGCATAGTGTGAGCATCAGTAAGGTGCCCCTTTTAATTGCAGCATCTCCCCATCAATGGAAAAGGGAAGCCTCGTCCGCAGCAGTGTTACGCCCCCAGAATGGCAGAAGGATGCAGTGTCTGGTAAGGTATCCCTTTCTGTTCTTTTAGTGATCTTCTGATGCAGTGGTTGGGAACATGATTTTATTTATTTATTTATTTATTTATTTTGTATGTTCCCTCACATCTGGTAATCTCCTTACAGTAAGCACGCACCAACAGATTCTATCACATTCCAAAATCTGTCCAACAATATCTCTGGCTTTTCTTCACAAACGAAGATTCAGGAAGGACACATCCCGCACTTTCTGCAAGCCCGCTGATGACTAAAAAGGCCAATCCAAGATAAACAAGTCCGGTTGCAACAAGCACAGCAGAAGGTCTCCTTGGGTGATGTTTCTGGTTGTGATTCTTTCTGCGTTGTCGTTTCTCTTCAAGAGTTGTTCGGTGTGAGTTCTCAAATAAGGCTGCAGCATTGTGGATAGTGCATCTCCATGCCTCCCGATGTGAGGCCAGGGCGGACCACTGTTGGTGATCAATTTGGCCGAGCCTGAGATGTTGTTTCAGGGAGTCTTTGTATCGCTTATCTTGCATTATTGAAGGTTTTTGAAATTAACTGCCATACACATCTTTGTCCACCTCATTTTCCCAAATACTGGGTAACATTTTAAAATAGAATTTTAGATTCTTTTCGACATTCTTGATGCATATGATGAACCTGTGGGGAAAGGTGAGAGCCATGCTGTGCTGACTCCAACTCCTCCTCACTTTCACAGAAGTATAGGCATACAGGTGCCTTCTTTTCAATTCATTGGCTCTACTGGAGACAGAACCAATTGTGCAGTCTGCCTCCACTGTCCTTTCCCATGTATTCCTTGTACACAGAAAATGCAGTTTGTAGAATATGTTGAAACTAGGATAGGATAGGTGTCTGTTTTCTCCTGCATTGTAACAAATAACCATAGGTTGTTGCTAGCACACATAATTGTGGTCTTTCAGGGAGCTGAAGAATATCTCTGGAAGGACACTGTAACATTACCATGTACAGAGGACACTGTAACATTACCATGTCAGACTAGGATTCTAGGAAGTGAAGAAAATCCTTTCTTCTGGTGTTTCCATGTTGCTATGTGATTTTGGAACACTGTTCCTTGGTTCATTTCATTTCAAAGGTGTGAGTTGAGTTTTTAGAAGTGTTATCCCCACTGTGTCAGTATCTGAAAAGGTGTTTTGCATCATTGAATCCCCCATTAGAGGTCAACTGACAACACTGAGATGCTAGCAAGGGAAAAATCATTAAATGTAACGGTATTGATCAGCATGTAATTGCCCCATTAAAATTCATGGCGTTTCTTATTATTGCTCTTCCCCAGTAAAAATAATTTACTGGGTGAATGTGTTTTTGATGTTGAATCGTACTTCTGGGACTTTTATAATCAGTACCTTTTTTAAAAAAATGTCATGACAAGTTGGAGAGTCTTAAAAATCTGGCAGTTATAACCATTACAATAATTTACAGAGGAGCTGTATAATTTTATTTTAAAAAGAGTTCTCTTGAAGTATGTGGTCTAAGGCTCACACCACCCCATCAATAGACATAGAGGATCAACAGATTGATCTATATTCATTTGTGTTTTATTTATAATCATAGTGTGAGCGATCATGTTTTTTTACAGGATCTATCCAATTCTTTTTCAATCTGGGTTCAGTCTGAGTTTCTAAAAGAAAATGCAAGCATCCAGCTACTAAAGTGACACCAGTTGGTGCTTGCTGGTTGGGGTTTCTCAGAGTTCTGTCCTGCACCCTTTGTTGTTTTCTCTTCATACATTGTCTTTAGGTAACCTTCCTTGATCCTATGGCCTTCCATATCATCTTCATTCTGATAACACACTGGATACATCTTTCCACCCCCAGAACTCAATGGAAAACATTGTTTTATGGCATGTCTTTTATCCAGGGTTAGCACAGAGGCTTCTTTATCACTTTGCCTAATAGGGCAAAGATGGAATTGCTTGTTCGTCCTTCAAAATCTTTATTCAAATATGTATTATAACCGTTAATAATGTTAACCATCCTGTAGAGGACACACTTAGTTTTGGTTTGGTTTGTGTGTATATGTTTGGGTTTGTTTGTTTTTTACATTTCTTTGCCTTTTTTTCCTCACACTGAAACTGTGGAGATTTTCAGAAGCGATTTTCGGGTCTATATATTCCAAAACAGCTCCGTTGCTGCCGTGCGGCAGGGGAGCAGTTTTGGACGATGCCGTTCCTCTGCCGAACCCCTCCTTGTCACTTCCGTGACAGAATGGAGGAAGCCGCGTCATATTTCACTCACGAGTGTTGCCCGTGAGTGAAATACGATGTGGTTTCCTCCATTCTGTCATGGAAGTGACACAGAGGGGTTCGGCAGAGGAACGGTGTCATCCAAAACTGCTCCCCTGCAGCGCAGCAGCAACGGAGCTGTTTTTGGAATATATAGACCCGAAAATCGTGTCTGAAAATCTCCTGTATCTAAGTCACATAATTTTCCGCTTATAATATTGCCAGAATGAGACTTTTTCTGTCTGTTTCTTCTGCAAAGATCTTAGCTCATGCTTTAGTCATTTCTCGTCCTAGTTTTTGTAATTGCCTTCTGACCAATTTTCCTTTAACTCATCTAGGTTTCTTACCAATCCAGGGTTTCTTGAAGCCTAGCTTGGCTTCATCTTTTCTCCCTTGCTGTTCCCTATTCTTTGAATCATCTTCCTACTTTTTTTTCAATTACTGTTTTTGAATCCCACTTTGAATCTTTTTTCCCCCTAAAGCTTCTGGAACTCCAATTTAATTTCATCATTACAATTTTTCATCTTCAGAATATGTGTATCTAGACTGTACATTTTTCTTTATTTGTATTAATCCTTCCCCTCATTCATATTCCTTTTTTATTAGAGTATATACCTTTGGCAAGTGTATACTGTACGCATTTTTATTGTTTTATTTTTGTATAGTGCTATGTATGTTGATGATGGGCATCATCATCATCATAAGGCCTCTTTTTCTTGTGGCTGTTGCATCTAGACTGAAGATGTCATGACTGAGTGTGTCAAAATGATAAATAATTAGAACAAGGTAAAGTTGAAGGCTTTCATGACTGGCATCCCTAGGTTTTCTGTGGTTTTTTTCTGGGCTGTGAGGCTGTGTTCTGGGAGAGTTTATTCCTGACATTTTGCCTGAAGCTGTGGCTGGCATCTTCAGAGACAGGTGGCATAGGGGTGTGGGGGATTTATTTACTGTGAGTCCCTATTGGAGAGGATATGTAAATTTGTGTATTTGAATGGCTAGTTCCTGGTGGAAGATATGCAAGGAGGATTAGTGTCTGTTTGGCTAATGGTCCATTGTCTGCTAGAAATCCCCCTATGCCTGGGGTTCATTTGCATGTGTTGAGTTTTGATTTTGGTATTTTTCAGGACTGGTAGCCAAACTTTGTTACTTTAAGGGTTTCTTCTTTCCTGTTGAAGTTGTCCAGGTGTTTGTGGATTTCAATAGCTCCTCTGTGCATTCTGACATGATAGTTGCTGGCCTGGTCCAGAATTTTGGTGTTTTTAAATAACATTTTGTGTCCAGGCTGGTTTACAACATGTTCTGCTACTGCTGATTTTTCTGGCTGGCCCAGTCTGCAGTGTCTCTCATGTTCCTTGATTCATGTTTGCATGTAAACTTGTCCACAGCTGCATGGTATGTGATAAACTCCTGTGGCTGCGAGAGGGTATCTTTTGTCCTTCGCTGAGTGTATCATTTCTTGTTTGGTCTGTAGATCATTTGGAAGTTATGTTTCCTCATTCGTTTCCCTATTTTGTCTGTGACTCAGTCATGCAAATGAACCTCACTCAGGGACAGGGGGATTTCCAGCAGACAATGGACCATTGGCCAAACAAACACTAATCTTCTTTGCATATCTCCCCCCAGGAACTAACCATTCAAATCCACAAATGTACATATCTTCTCCAACAGGGACTCACAGTATATAAACCCCACACACCCCTATGCCACCATTCTCTGAAGATGCCAGCCACAGATGGAGGCAAAACATCAAGAATAAACTCTTCCAAAACACGGCCTCACAGCCTGGAAAAAAACCACAGAAAACCAATTAGAACAAGTATTCCAGACATAACTTTCTCAAACCGAGAAAAAGATAGTTTGGATTGTAGAAGTGACAATCCCTGGGGATAACAGAATTGAAGACAAAGGAGAAAAGATTATGAAATATCAAGATCGACAAATTGAGATTCAGTGCCTCTAGGGAAAGGAAACACTGAAAATTGTTTCTAGCACTCATAGATGCTGTGGGAACATTTCCAAACAGACTGATAAAGCATCCGGATGGCATTTCTATAGACAGGATCACAATAGCTCAATTACACGTTTCATTTTTAGATGATACTTCACTGATCCAACATAATTGGATAGAATCTGAGTCACTGATGGTCAAACACTAGTCAGCAAATTGTCATTAGTCTGGTAAATTGTGAAACCCAAATACTCCTGTTTCTTGTGATTACTATATCTAGATTAAGGATCTCAATTTCTTTGCATTTCTCCCAATCCCACCTGCATTTCCATTTCATTCTTTGTATCAAGTGACCATACTGTTGTTGTGGGGGTTTTTTTGTTGATCTCTGCATGGAGATGTGTACAATTTTACCTTCAATATTTCCTTGCTGTGCACACTTCTCTATGCATTTTGCCTAATATATATATTTTTTACTTCGCTCCTGTTATTTTCCCTTGTTCAGTAAACAACGTTTTAGCTTATTCACTTTCATGAGTTTCTGGCCATTTACATTTTCAAACGGATGCATGATTTTGTGTGTATTTTATTTCTCCAAAATGAACTGCAAGCTTCATAAATGTACAGAAATAAGCATCTAAGTAGGTGATATCCCTAGGCATGACTAGTTAAATTGTCTCAGGTAGGAGCACTTGAAAATATTTGTAAACCCTTAGAGAGCCATTCAGAGTAAAGAACATTGACCTAAGTGGACAAAGAAAAGCTCTTTGTGTCAAAGATCTCTAGTAGAATCCATACTTTGCATCTAGAAAATCCCAAACTGAATCGCAGATAATCTCCAGTTAAAAGGACACCAGGTATAAGTAATGGCAGATAGTTTTAGTCTGAACTTTAAAGGAACTACCCAAATGCTGAACCTGCTAGAGAAAAGAAATTGGAGATTTCATGGATTATCTAAGCCCAAAGTTCATGGACCATACAGAAAGTATCTACCTTCTAGTAGATGCTCTCATTTTGCAACATGGAATAGACATATCATATTAGTTGCACATATGTTGGCTCTTAAAGCAACTCCATGCCATTTATTGCATCAATCTGTAATTCTTATCTTTTAATCAGTATGCATATTTGAAATAAAATACATGTTTTAATGTACACTCTCGACATATACACTTCTAATAAAATATGCATATCTATTTCTCTTCTGGTAAGGTTTTTTTTTTTAAGCTTACAGCTGAACTGTATCACAGAATTCAGAGGATAACTGCCTTCCAAACTGTAAATTAGTCTAGAAATGAACTAGGCTGCATCTGCACTGCAGAAATAATCCAGTTTGACACCACTATAATTGTCACGGCTCAATGCTATGGCATTCTGGGATTTTTAATCTTGTGAGATATTTTGCCTTCTCTGTCAGAGAGCTCTGGTGTCAGAAAAAGCTACAAATGCCAGGATTCCATGATAGTTAAAGCAGTGTCGAACTGGGTTATTTAATCAGTGTGTAGCAGCCCTAGTCAGTTCATTTGGGAAAAGACAAAACCAATTCTTCAAGCATCTTATGTTAAATCCTGTTAAGCTCTGGCACATACCTGAAATCCAATGGTATGTTTGTGGTGGTTTCATCATATTACAATATGAAAAGACCCTCCCTGTGTACTATATCTCACATCGCTATATACCGTGTATCAGTGCCTTTTACTTTTAAAAATAGGCTGCTAAATTATTAATCATAACATATTGTTTTTTATGCTCCTGTGTATTTTTGTTTATTTCTGATTATCCTGTGACTTAATTTAGTGGACATGCTTTTGAAATCATGAGGGGTAAAATCTCTGTGTTACCCTTTTATTACACTATTGAGAACCAAAGTTGTGGACATCCCTCAGAGTTCTCTAAATTGTCCAGTTTTGCCTGCAGAAACCTGGGAGTGGAGTGTTGAAAGGGCAGCTGGTGTAATCATTGATCTTAGTTGGTGGGCAAGAAAGACACAGTTGTAATTTAATGAGTAATGCTGGTTGAACGTTTAATTATTCTCTAATTACTTGACATGAAGTTCATTATAGCTTCTCACTATGATCTTCTTTTCTTCTTTTTCTTCTGAGTAAAAAAAAAGAAAGCTATATAAAAGCTCAGCAGGAGAACGATCATAGTTTTACATGCTGATATGAAGTAAGGACATTGGTCACACATCTGCAGAGATTTTCTACCTCTGTATGTGAGGAAGAGAACAAAATAGAACCAACTGGATGAGTGGCAGGGACCCTACCTAAAAAGAACCCTGAAATGAGAATTGAAGAATGATAAGACTGAAAATCATGGGCCTGGACTTAGCAAAAAAAGTCTGATTTTAGGGTGGGGGGGGCTCCTTTTCCTCACTCAGTGCACTGCTATTTTTTTTTCCCCAGTCCTCCCTGTGGAGGTCCTCAGTACTTCTTCCAGCATTTAGGCTATGACTGCTTCCCTGTTTTCTGTCTGTGTTGTGTTGTTGTGTGCCTTCAAATCATTTCAAACTTATGGTGACCCTAAGGCAAACCTGTCATGGAGTTTTCTTGGCAAGATTTGTTCAGAAGGGGTTTGCCTTTGCCTTCCTCTGAGAGAATGTGACTTGTCCAAGGTCATCCAGTGCATTTCCATGGCTGAGTGGGGAGTGGAACCTTGGTCTCCAGAGTCCTAGGACTTTATCAAATGCTCTAAATATGGTGTCATAACAATACCACATAACCGCAAAGGGCTCATAGATGAGACAACATCACCCTTTCACGGTTATGTCCTGGCAAAACCCTGTACCTTTTAATTGATGGCTTAAGCCGTAAAGAGATTCCCCTGCTGCTTTTTTGCCGGCATTGCTGGCATGCGAAGCCTCTTGCCATTTAACTCTCATCAATGCAGAGCCAATGGCCTGACCGGGCAGAACACTTCCAGGTGAGATTGGGACATCCAGGTGATGAACTTTTTTTTCACCCTTCCCAGGTTACTTGGAGGGGGTTTTGTGTGTCTATATGTGTGTATGTGCTTGGTGGGACTTTTCATGTCTTATTTTAAGATTTATTTTTGAATTTCCTGTGCAATTTCATCATGCGGGATTTCAAAAGAGGAAATGAACAGAGCTCTGTTCACTTCCTCTTTATTGACAGAGCTGCCTTTGCCAGCAGAGGAGGTAAGTGCAGGGGAGAATGTTCTTTTGATTTTTGAAACTGATTTTTTTGTTATGCCAACAAATGAATGTTCTAAAGGGAAACTCTGATAAAAAGTCCTTGTCGAACATTCAAACCACTACACCACACTGGCTCTCTCTGACCCTATAGTTATCTGTAGTGTGTTGAAGTTTCTATCCATGTCTGTTCCATATTTCACGACTCTGGTGGTGTGGCATGTGCCAATATTCAGCTTTGTGGGAAGGCAGGGCCTGCAAGCCCTTCATTCCCTATTAGCCGGTCCATTTAAAGGATTTTGCATGTCCAAACAATTGGAGATCAGGCCCAACTCAAAGGACTAAAATGCTTCTCTCTCTCTCTTTCTCTCTTGTTTATCAGACAGGAATGAAAAAAAGTGTTCCTGTCCCACAATCTCCACTCTCATCCCTGTCCCATCCCTGTCATGCCACAACCACCCTCTCCACCGCACTTACCTCCTCTCCTGTCATTCTGGCAGCCCAGGAGTAAACGGAGCTCTAAAAGAGCTCAATTTACTTCCTGGATCAAAATCCTGCAGATTCTCGCAAGAAGACGCAAGCACAGGCACAAAAACACACTTTAAAGGGTAGAAGTAACCCAGGGAGGATCATAAAAAGTGTGTCACTTACCTGGATGTCCCAATCTCACCCGGAAGTGTTCTAGCAGGGACCACTCATTGACACTGGGATCTCGCCAGTGAAATGGGGCACTTTATCACATGGAGGAATATCTGTGACAGGAACAGAATGGGGATTTATTAATGGCTTCTCCTGTCAATAAAAAGCAGCAGGAATGGCAGCAGAGCGGGTGCATAAAGAGGGGGGAATGACGTTGTGTGATAAGGAAGCCCTTTTGCGATCTCCTGTCATTCCTGTAACACCACTTTTAACATGTTTGATAATCTCCTATATAGGGACTTATTCTGGAAAAAAAATGCATCTGGTTGGTTTACATAGGAAACAGCATTTTCTGCACTGCGAACAGCTTTTTCTGTGCAGAAAATGCTGTTTTCTGTCCAAAACACACATGAATTTTGCTCAGAATAAGTCCCTAATGCTTAATGGGCTTCAAAAATTGCATGGTACTCAAAGGCTTTCTTGCAGTGGGAACAAAATTGCTTCAAATTGTAACTGACACAACAACATTTACCAGGCGACCCTGGCCCCAGAAATTACAGGGACAGCAGTACTTTTCTTCCTTAAATGAACTGAACCTAAGGAACTCCTTTCATGAAAGGTTCCAAGTAAGCTGATTCCAAGATTGTCCAAGAAGGGATATCTGAACTGGACATATTTGTGTAAGCCCAATAATATGTCTTATGATATAAGCCCAAATCTTGAAAATTAAATCCTCCTTCTGAAAAACATCTCACGGGCAAGGTTTTGGGTGCTGTGAAAGGGTAATGAATTGCTGGTGACTTAACTTTGTTATTACACTTTGAGATTTTCATCCTCATGAGCTCAAGTAACTTGGCTGGGTTTGGGTACTATGAAACTTCAGTTGGATAACTGGGGGGACTATTCAGTGTTCTGCCTCAGGCATTAAGATATCTTGACTTCAGACCACGTATAATATGGCCTACATGTACAGTATACTAAGGATATTATAGTGACTGTCTAGACATGCCAAATGAAAAGGCCTCCACCCATTCCTGCACCCAGCAGTCTCGATGCCACAGGGTTTTCCCCTTGTTTTTACTCTGAACTATCCAGACAATGTCCGGGCAGTTCTGCTGAGGATCCAGGGCCAATACCCCTTTAAAAGGAGTGGACACATGGTTTTTTTTTTAAAAAAAAAACTATTTGCTGCAGTTTTTCCATAGAAAATTGTGAGTTCCGTTACTGCAATGGGGGGTATGAGTGGCGTGTCTGCAGGTGTGGTCTGTGCAGTGCTTGACATAGCCATTTCCTGGCCAGTCATGTGCATCACATCTACTGAGGTCACTGTGAGGCACACAGCCATGTGACCACGGCCTGGCATCTTGTTCCTGGCCTCAGAAGATGCAACCAGCACAGGGAAGAGAAGTGCCAGATTGAGTGTGGTCCACAGGTGTGAGGATACCCCTCCATTGCCACAACAGAAGAGCAGGTAATGGGGGGAATGCTGTGGGCCCGGGCTGGAACTCTGGCCAGAACATGGGAGTATTCTGGCTGGTACAGACAAGCCCTAAGAATGTGAACTGAAAAGTCATTGCTTTAACAGTAAACTTGAACAAGTGATGACCTTGTGGTGACCTTGAATAAGTCATTATATCTTTGGGATATCCCTGGCATAACATAAAAGTGTTACAGTATATCCTTGTTAAATATTATTATTATTCTCTTTGCTTCCTAAGATTTTATAAGTAGATTGGTTAGAATTATATTTCCCTTTTCTACCGAGGGCATATAGGCATTGTCCCATTTTATTCTCACAACTACCCTGTAGCATAGGCTGGGCTAACAAGGGATTAAAGTACAGTTGTCCCTCCATATCCACAGATTTGGTTATCTGTACATTTAAGTATTCACTACTTGAAAATATTCTTAAAAATATAATAATCCCAAAAGCAAACCTTGATTTTGCCATCTTATATAAGGTACAATTTTTGTACCTTATATAAGGTACTGCATATAATGGGACTTGAGTATTCAGGGATTTTGGTATCCACAGGGAATTCTGGAACCAAACCCCAGCAAATATGAAGGAACAAATGTATTTCCCAAAAAAACTTTTTTAAAATTAATTTTTGTACATTATCAAAAAACTTGGCTTATTATTATTGGGAGCCATGTTTCCAAACAAATATACTCTGGTTTCTATTCAGATTGTATAAACCTTTTGTCTTGTACAAAAAAACCCAAAACTTTTCAATGTGATTTCATGAAGAAATTACAACTGAGGAACCAACACTATAACAATATTAAAAGCAGGAGCAGTATAAGAACATGGGGGAGGGGGAATTAAAACCAACTGGTTAGTATTTAGTGGCACAGACATTGAATAAGGGAATTTGAATCAAGCCTTCCAAGTGTACACATTGGTAGCTAAAGATATCAGGATATTATATTACAGCTGTTAGGATGATAACCTTCCTTAACTGTTGCCAATTACTGGGCATTGATCAGTCAGAATTTGGAGGAAAATATATTGATATGCAAAAAAAGATATGAGACAGACACCTTGTGATATTTATTGCCCTTGTCTGGAATGTGATTATGTTTATCTGCTTGCATGGAAGTCTTCTGTTCATTTTAATGGCAGCATAGCTAGTTATCAAATTGATTTTTCTATCTCATCTGCTTAGAGAGACTCCTGTTTCTTTGGCTGCAGGACCCACTGCTGCTGAAGACCAATATGGAAAATATTATGCATGCAAAGCACAACAGTGATGTGGATTTATGCTAAGGTAGATATACATATCTGTTCTTGCAGATAAATATCCTGAACTTTGATGGAATTTTTTCACTTCGAGGAGAGCTCTGGAAAGAGAGAGTAAACATTTCATTGGCCCTGCCCCATGACCTTTTTTGGCATGGCACCTTCCATGTCCTGGCAGCAGTAGCAATTAGGCTCCATACGTCTGCTAGACACTATTTTATTCTTTCTGTCATTTACCCATAAAAGACTAGGATGAGGGAAGGAAACACTGCCCTCACTCTGATCTGGCTTCATGATGACACCATATAGCCAAAGTGGTCACAACCATTTTTATTTATTTATAGTAAAAAATATTCAACCACAAAGCAGCTAAAAAAACCATCAAAATCAAAATTACAATATTTGAATGATTTGAATAATAAACAATAGCATTTTTATATTATGACTAGCTATACCTGGCGTAACATATACTGTTATCTTATCCCGCTTCTCCAACATGCTTCATTGGTGGGGGAGAAGCCAAATTCTGCCACTTCTTCAGGAAAGAAAGCCCAGCTGGGCTTTATTCTTGAGTAAGTGTATCCAGGATTGTGGCACAGGCCCCCAAGGCAGCCACAAGAAACCCAGCTCCGGTGGCATGTGTGGGGTTTGGCTGAACAGCCCAGAGGAGGAGGGAAGAAACCCTTTATTCATGAGTAAACTCCCACAGATCTGCCCAGTGGCACACTCGGGGCCTGCAGCTAGTGGAAGCATTCCACTTGTTTCCATTCCCAGTGTGCTGATTGGCCCACTAATGGAGAGCTTTGATTGGTTGGGAAATTTCCTAAGCAGCCAATCAGCACACTGGGAACGGCAACATACCCAAGCATTATAGATAGATAGGTAGGTAGGTAGATAGATAGATGCTTGAAGCCAAATCAATGCTTTCTGCCCTTACTCTAGCATGTTATGTAGAAAAGAGGAGGTGTGGCTTGACAGGAGAAGGAAGCACAAGTTGGTCAAGCCTTTTGCAAGTGTTCACAGAACCCTACGCACAGGAGATTATCAGACGTAGCTAATGTGGCTCCATAATTACGCCAGGGGAACACAAAAGGATGCCAAAATCAGATGGCATTGTCCTTTTGCATTCCACTGTCATCATTATAGTATTTCTTTTTATTGATTGGCCAAGCCGTCTTCCAACTCTACAATTCTATGATTCTATGATCTCCCATTGCAATTTGGTACTGGCATTGCCAATGTGTGAAACTTTGGGCCATTTAACTCTCATGAATGCAGCATCAATGGGTGGTCCTGCCAGAACACTTCCGGGTGAGATCAGGACATCCAGGTAAGTGACACACTTTTTTTTACCCTCCCCGGGTTACTTGTAAGTTTTAAGGTGTGTTTTTGTCCTTAGTGTAACTTTTTTTTGGTGTTATTTAACTTTTATTTTTTAATTTTTCATGCTCACGTCTTCTTGCAAGAATGGGTGTGATTTCAGTCCAGGAAGTGAATGGAGCTCTGTTAGATCTCCATTCATTCCTGGGCTGTCTGTCGACACAAGACAAGGGAAGTGTGATGGGGAGGGTCATTGTGCCAGAACAGGGGCGGGATTGGAGATTGTGGAATGCAAAAAGTGCTCCTGTCTGATAAATCTCCTCTATCTCTAAATTAGACCCTCTAACTTTATACTATGAAACTTAAGTGAGAAGAGATGGAGGAGTGAGAGATTATGTTATTTCATCCTTAGCCATGAATATATGCTAACATTCAGGAAGGTGACAATTCTGCAGAAATCAATGGACAGATTTTCAGCACATTCAGTTTAGCCACATGGCTTCCTTCAAGCAATAACTCATGTTCAGTGTGGATTTTCATATCAAGAAATGGCTCAGTTTCGAAAACTCCAGTAAAGACAATGAATATAGCACCCACCTGATGAATCAGCTTCACCTTACCATCAACCCATGCTAAAACAATGGTGCAAAAAGCATGGAGTCATAACTACTATCAGACTAGCATGCCTCAGCAGCATCCATCAGTCAGAGACTGTATAGCATCATTTTTTGTTGCAGCACTATAATAATATATCATATAAAATATATAGCAGGAATGCTCAATGGAAATACAGAAGACAAATGCCTAATAAAAATTCCCAATAAACTTCATAAAAATACATCACTCTGCAGCACGAGTACTACAAATGAGGTTAGTGCAATGGGGAACTGCCCTGTTGAGACTTTCCTATCATCGTGATCACATTTGCCACACTACTGTGTCACTGTCGAGGAATATACACCTGTTTAACCTTTCAGCTTTTACTAATATCACAAATGTGTCTGCTTGAGTAACACTGATACTTCAAATGCAACCCAGAAGCTGGTAGACCATTCATCCCCAGGGCCATTATATTAATATCAGCCAAATCAGCTAGTGCGAACTTCAGCAGCCAGACTGTTGTCAGGTGTGTGTTTTAGAAATCATATAATACCAGCCTTATAAGAATGGCACTGGCTTCCAATGTGCCTTTGAGCTCAAGTCAATGTGCTGAATTTGACCTACAAAGCCCTAAATGTCTTGTGGCCAGGATATCTGAAAGACCACCTCCTTCCATATGAGCCTGAAATTTGAGATCCTCAGAGGAGGTATATTTCACCACCCTACAAGGCTATCTTGGGGGCGGGGTACAAATGACAGGGCTTTCTTTACAGCAACACACTGGACTGTAGAATTCCCTCCTTCAGGAAGTCAGTCCGGCTCCATCCCTTTTGAGTTTCCAGCAAACAACTAAATCTTGGTTGTTTTATGTGTCCTTCAGTTTTTAAAGCCAGGAGTGACTATTTATGTTTTAACTGTCTGTTTTAAGTTATTTTTATGAAGTGGTTTTAGTCTGTTGTTTAAAATATTTTTCTTCATGTATTAAATATTTTAAATGCTTTTATCTATTGTGCATCACCTGAGGGCCAATGGTGGGTTGAGAGGTGATGCAAGCTATAAATAAATAAGCAAGCGAACAAATGCCCCCCTTCTCCAGTACCATGTTGGAGGGAATTTCTATTCATTCTGCTTTTGCAAGAAAAGCACGCCTTGTGTAAGTGGCAGGCTTTTAACTGACAGATACATCATCACACCAAAGCAATGAAGAAGGAAGAAATAAGTTTCTTGCATTTGTAATCCATGGGACAGCTGTGAGAAGCTCTCAGTGGTCTGATGAACTCAAGCTGGGTAATGGCACTTGCACAGTGGTGATTTTCTTTTAAAACTCTTTATGATTTTTTTTTAAAGTTTTACCAATACTGCAGAACTTTAATATAAGGATACTTTGGTGTGCCTCTTCTACTCATAATGGCTGCATCCCTGTTGCTTGGTCATGTATAGAACAGAGCTATTAAATCAATTGTTGAATGCTGATACAACACAATCTAATTGAGTCAACTCTAGTCAGAATATTCATGCCTTGTTCTATCCATTTCCCCAAACTTCCTTAAGTGAGCTACCAACATCAGCAAAAGGCACATAAAGAAAATGGAACTCAGATAATCCACATCTTGATTAGCCAAAAATGTGCCTAGTTATCTCAAATCAACACGTGAAATTCCTTTAGTACCTTCTGCCTCCTTGGGCTTTCTTCTCTGTTCTTTATCCCTATCTTTCCTGCCTAGAAATGCATGACTTCAGTAGTGCTTTGCTCAGTTCTTCAAGGGAGGCAGAGAGAATCCTTTCCATTACTTTTTGTGATCTTCCTCTCTCCTGCTGTTTTTAGGAGTGTGCCAAGAGCATAATGATTTAATCTAGGAGGAGTCAGGAGGTGCTGCTTGTGGATTTAATTAGCTCCCTTTCTTCCTCCATAATTTTATTGTTGTTCACACCTTATTCTTACTTTTGTTGGCTGATTGTGGAATAACAAAACCACCACATGAAATGGGGTGAAGTAAAGTATTTTTTATTAAATTCAGCCTATTTAGATGCCCTCTAAGATCTTCAGCAGGGGGGAGGCAACCTGGTGAGGTACCAGCTGAGGCAGTAGGTCTATGCTAGACCACACCCCTCAGCCTTCCCGGGCGAACACTTGGGTCCTGGAAAGGAACCCCAGTTGCCTGGAGTGGCTCACTAGCTGGCCTGCATCTGAAAGGTCAACCCAAAAGTCCCCCACACAAGCCATGCAGGTTGGGGTGAAGGATTATCCCTCAGGCCAACCCCAAGGTGGGTCTCCTTCTGTCCCCTTAGGCCCCACAACCTGAAGTGGCCCTTCGAGAGACCCTACCTTCACCGAAATTGGTGCCAAGGTGCCCAGCGAGACTACACCTCCCCTCTCCCACCACAGAAAGGGATAAGTGTCTGCTTAGTCCCTTTCCCCCACCACCTTGTCCAAAAGGTCCCTCAACCCCTGCTGAAGATCACCCAAAAAGATCAAATTTCCAGCATCCAAAAGATGAACCTCATCATCTCTGTAGAGCTCAGGTCTCTAGGACACAATGTCTGGATGTGACAGGTAGCATCCCAACCCCTTATACATGCCATTTTTAATTTTCCAATTAGCCCCCCTCCGGGTTTTGTCAATGAGGCAGGGATCACCATCCCCTTTCCAAAGCCTTCTAGGCAGCATGGCCAACCACATGACAGTAACCTCAGGCCACTGAGACCTGATTACCCGCATGTCATCGATTGCCTGAAGGACCAGTGCCTTCCCTTTTAAAAGCCCCAAATCATTCCCTCCCAAATGTATAACAAGAACATCAGGCGGAGGCCCTTGGCGCTCCTCAAAAAGCAATAGCATAAGGCCATCCCAACATAGTCCCCTCCTTCCCAACCATTCAACTGCTGCCCTGTTCCCCGAACCCAGGTGAGGTCCAAAGTGACAAAACCGAGCTTGCCGGGCCACCCAGTATACTATACTGTGGCCACAAATCAGCACCCGCAGCCTCACCAGCGTTGGCCTAGAATCTGAAAAACAAAAGGGAAGACAACAGGTTAATAGGTGAGTGGACGCACGTAGCGCCAATAGGAGGAGGACCTCCACTGGCCAATCCCTTGGATTGCTGCCTCTGGCATTCCCATTGCTGAGGTCATGGAGGCAGCTCCTATACGGAAGGAATGGGTAGTAAATTGGACTCTGCTAAGGCCCAACTTACGTAGTGTTCTAGACGTCAGTGTCCAGAATTGGTATTTGGTCAGTGGGGAAAAATCAGCATGCACAAAAAGCAGGCCTGGCCGAGCCCCCCGGACCCCCAAGAATTGCTGTAAAGCCATAACCAGACACAACTCTGGGTCACTACATGGTAATAATCGGCATTGCTTGCCTTTACCATGCTGATCCGTCTTGGAAAACCTCAGGGTCAAAATAACCTGGCGTTCATCCAGGAAGATATCTCTCAACTCTAAGGCTCTATTGGAAGCATCTGTTGTGGATGCCTGCACCATCTCACTAATGCACAATGTGCCAAAGAAGGATGTGAGTGCCGCCACATGAAAAAGCAGCACCTCATAAGGAGACATTCAAATGTCTACTCAAACCTTGGCTAACCCTTTCAAAATCACCAGGGAAAGTGGCGTCCTACTGTCAGCCCTTCGCCCCTTTCCCTGGACCATCCTTCCAGGGCTTTCTGAATGCGGATGTCCCCTGTAGAATCCGGAATCCCTTGGGCTTTGAGCCAAAAGGCAACATCAGACAACCTAATCCTTATAGGTTGAGGGGATAAACCTTTACGATATAGAAATATACAGAACTGGAAAAGCTGTTTGAAGGGAAAAGGAACACCGTGCTTGAAGCCAGATTGCTCCCTGAACTGAAAAAATTCCTGGAAAGCTCTGGTGTATGGCACTTTGGACATACCTAGTGCCCTCATGTGCTCAGCCTCCCAAGCCTCCACAGGCTTTCTGGCATCAGATCGCCAATGGGTGCAGCGTTGGGGGCCAACTCTCTGAAGCACTCCATCTGCATGCAGGAAAGAGCATCAGCAATTCCATTGTTAACGCCCGCCACATGCCAAGTGACAAACAGAATGTTAAACTTTAAACACTGCAACATGAAGGCCCTAATGAGTACCATCATCCATGGGGATTTTGAGGTAAGGGAGTTTATCACCTGGACAGTGGCCATGTTGTCACACCAAAAATGTATGGATGAGTCTGCCAACTCATCAGCCAAAATGGTGGCCGCTACCAAGATTGGAAAAAATTCCAAAAGTGTCAAATCAGACACAATGTCTGAAGCTACCCAATCAGGAGGCCACCTGCTTGCACACCACTGTCCACCAAAATAAACTACAACCCCCATTGATCCTGCCGCATCTGAAGCTTTCTGTAGATTACCCTTCAGCTTACGCTCCTCACTCCAAAAAGAAACGCCATTAAATTGGGTCAAAAACTCCTGCCCAACATGCAAGTCGGCCCTCATATCCTTGATGATGCGGATTTTAAAATGGGGCTGTCGTACACCCTTAATGGCATCACATACTTGGCAAAGGAAAGCCCTGCCGAATGCAACCACCTTACAGGCTAAATTCAAATGTCCAACAAGGACCTGGAATTCACATAAGGTAGCTTTATGCCTTGCTAAGAAGCAGTTAACTCTGTCCCTAAGATCAGTGACCCTAACTACAGACAACCAACACTGCTGGTTGACTGTGTTGATCTTGACACCCAGGAAGGTCAGTACTTGCGCTGGTCCTTCAGTTTTTTCAGGTGCCAGAGGAACCCGCAGCTCACCAGCCAATGCCTCAAACTGATGCAATGAGTAACTGCACTGGCCAGACTGATAAGGTCCTATTACCAAAAAGTCATCTAAATAGTGCATGACATTTTGTAAACCTGTCCTGGTCCTCAACGCCTATTCAAGAAAAGCGATGAAAGTTTCAAAAGCATTGCACGAAACTGAACAGCCCATAGGGAGGGCCCGGTCCATATAAAACTGCCCCTCGAACTGAAAGCCCAGTAACTCAAAGTCATCCGGATGAACTGGCAAAAGGCGAAATGCTGATTTAATATTACATTTAGCCAGCTCAGACCCCCAACATTGTAGTTGGATTAACCTATCGAAGGATGTATACTTCATCAAACACAGCTCATGGGGAATAGAGTCATTCACTGAATCCCCTTTGGGGTATGATAAATGATGAATGAGTCTACACTCCCCTGGGGCCTTTTTGGGCACCACACCCAAGAGAGAGACCCTCAGGTTGGGGACTGGAGAACTAGAAAACGGGCCCAAAACACGATCCTCAGAAACTTCCTTCCTAATTTTTTCCCTAACTACATGCTCCATACCAATAACTGATTTCAAATTGCAGGCCCAAAATGGCCTCCTAACCCTTGAAATGGAATCCTAAAACCAAACTGGAAACCCTCTAGTAAATATTTAGCAGCCTTCTTATTGGAATAGACTTTGAGCCACCACCGCAAAACCTCGTTGTTGATTGGACTGGGGCCCTTTTTGAGGCTGAGAGGTGGATCCTCCACCCGTACCTGCTTGATTGGCCCTACTCTGATGGACAGACATTTTGCTTGTGGGGCAACTCTGAAAGGAATGCCCCGCCCCACAGATTGAGCACTCGTGGCTGAATCTGCAAGGTTTCTGGGTACAAAATCCTTGAGAGCTGAATTCCCAATATACCTGTTTGGTGGCCAAAGCCGTGCTGGCAGGGGAATGAGCCATGGAACTGGTAGATGGTTTAACCAAATGTCCACTATGGGTCCTTTCCCCTTGAATTGGGTGAGCAGGAGTCATGAGCTGCATCCATAACTGAGGATGCATCATTCCCATCTCAATGAAGGGTAAATTGCCGCTCTCATCCTAAAATCCTCATCGTACAGGAGCCATGCTGGTCCTGCAAAATCACCATACGCCCTATGAATTATGTCCAAGTACTGAAACAGGGCTGCCACATGATGAGGATGTGCTTTAACCACTACTCCAGCATAAATGAGAAATCCAGAAACCCAATTGGTCCAGTTTCTCTCTAACTTCCTTTTCTTCAGTTTCTCCTTATCTTTCTCATCCATTTCATCCTTATCTTTTTTTCTCCACTTCTCTATAAAGTAGAAAAAATACGTCTACATACGCCCCTTTCACTATCTTGTCTCTTGTAGATTGGAGTAAATGGTCACCCAATGGGAGGGACAGCTCGCCAAAGAGAATGGCAGAATAAGCAACTGCCTCATAGCCAGTCCCTTGAGAAGAACCAGGCAGGCACTGGCCTAACTCAAGAGGGCTAACCAATGATCCAGGCTTACTGGGCAACCAAGGGGACCATTGTGATGGGGCCCAATTCAACACCTGTTGGTGCATCGGCTAAGTTGAATGCACTGGCTGTGTACTTGAACCAGTATGTGCTACATTTTGTGTAAGAGGAGGACAGGGGCCCCAAGGCCAAGACACTCCTGTAAAAGGAGTAGTTGGCTCCTTAAGAGACTCACCTGGCCACAGGTGGTTCCTGAGGATTGACAGGAGGCAGGTCAGCACCCCCCCCCTCACATTGTCTGCAAACTTGGACCCTGAAGCTCCATCCGGATGCATGTTCCTTTCCAAGGCATCTAGACGAGAAAGAATATCATCAGAATCCTCCTCTTCTTGGCATGGTGACTGGACTTAACTACTTCCTCCTCCTGAACACCCTGAAGCCTTTCAAGATACTGAATCCTGGCTAATATTGCCTTCCATGGGATCTGATCCTCCTCATCACTAGATGAAGGAGGACCAGGCTCCACTGGGACCTGGGGTGGTTGTTTATTAGCCCGCCCCTTTCCTTTGTTACCCCCTTACCTGTTTTTGGAGCCATTACCACACAAATAGGTCAAAAGTCAAATTAGAATTCCAAGTCTTAATGCTGCTGCTATTATCATTAGTAGTAGTAGTAGTAGTAGTTAACCGCCAATTGCCCAAGCCCCATGCAGGCTGGCACACAATAGTTGTTCACGTCATGACTGCAATCGCAATTATCATCATCATTATTATTGTACAGCAGCAAATGGCAAATGCAGCAACAATTCAAAAGATGGATGCCCAGCCACAATCCAATCTAATAGTAGCAACAGTCTCAATATGAATGCCTGGCGCACAAAACAGCTGCCTCCTCAGCAAAGTGAAGCCCTAAAATGGCTTCCAGGAGCAACTGTAATTATCAGCCCCCTGGTGGCCCACCAGAGGAACTGCCACCCACAGTTAATAGCAGCCCCCTGGTGGCCTGCCAAAAACTTATCAGGCAAAGTGAGCAAATAGCAATAGTAGGCCCACCAAAAACTTGCCAGGCAGAGTAAGCAGATATCAACAGTAGCTCCCTGGTGGCCTGCCAAAAACTTGCCAGGCAAATGAGCAAAAATCAAGTACACAAACGGCCCTAAGATTCCCGCCAAGACCCTTACCCAGGATAAAAGGGGGAGGGAGTACAGTGAAAGGATAAGATTTCACGTACATGTTTGTCATGCACAAACTATAACGCTGTCACGCACCACTCAAGGGTGAACTTCTGAGCCCTCCCCCTCCTCATGGGTAGATAACAGCCCAGCCAAAGGGCAGGATGAGACCTGCAACCTGTCACGGCCCCCACTGGCAATCAGTCCTCCCCACTCTTCAGTCTTCCCTGTAAGGCACTTCTGTAGCCTATGCGTCGTCAGCCGACAGCGAATCCCGCTCTTGCCAGTGAACAGCCTTCCTCCAGCCTCTGCTCGCTGAGTGAAGGCCAACCAGTAAGCCTGACCCGCAGAGCACTGTCAGCTGACAGCAAACAGCCCACTGTCGCCATCGAGCCGCCTCTGACTAGCCTGCTCTCATCTGCGACCCAGCGAAGGCAACCTAGCAGAACGGAGGGAGAACTGTACCAGCCGAGTGATCTAACCTCTTCAGCCTGGAATAGCCACCCCGACCAGCAATCTCAATGATTGCTAAAAGCTGAATAGGAGGAGACGAGGGGCAGCAGGGCTTTTTATGGCCTCTGGCCCTGCCCCTCGGCCCCCATCACAGGCTAGAGACCATTTCTCTGGTCGCAGGTGGTATCGCCCCCATCGCAGGCGATACCACCTGCGACCAGAGAAATGGTCTCTAGCCACAGAAACGGCAGCAAAGGCAGCTCCTCCACCCTAACAGCTCTGCCGATCAGTGGGGAGCTGGATATTCCAGCATCCCATCACCACTACCATGTCTGGATCTTCTGATTCTTGGATTAGAACACACTGATTCTGTTTTAACAGACATGGCAATATCCTATGAAATCCACGGATTAGGTAGAAGAATTTGGCATTCTTAGCCAGACATTCTGGTGCTACAAACTCTAGGATTCTATAACATTTAACTATGGCAATTTAAGTGAAATCATAGTGCTATAGAAAGGGATCCAGGTCTGCTTGTTTCTTCTCTCTGCCTTTCTAGTATCTTTGAGGCACTCTCTCTATTCCAGTCAATAACACACACACTCTTTTTTATGTAGTCCCTGGGTTTTCAAATATCCATTTCCCCTTTCAGAGTTGTGCTGACTGCCAAACTTAGGACAGAGCTTACAGGTGACAATTAGTGTTTAGAGTATTTTTATAATTTATGCTACCATAGCACCTGTCAGCATGATGGATGGTGTTACTGCCTCCTGCAGAAATAACTAGATCATTTTACATGTGTTGAAAAGTCTATGGAACTACAAACAAGAGCACCACTAACCTAAATACTGGCAATACTACTGTTTAAGCACAAGACAATAACAGTTTTGTTACCTACCCTGATATCCCCATCCTTCCAATAATTCATCATTTGGCTATATTTCATAAATTGGCTTATTCATTGGCCTTCCCCATAGCTGGTAGAAGACCAGGGCCTCCCAAATACAAAGACTCAAGGTGTGCTCAGAAAACCTAAGAAAGCAGTCATCCTAAATTCCCAAAAGACGCGCTCAGGTAGTAATTATGCAGACCACCCCTTGGACTGGTAGTTAGGGTGGAAATGAGCTAATTCTCCTGAAAGTAAATAGAAGTGAGTCATTCACTAATTCAATCAAAGTGGCCAAACACTGTTTGCCTTGCGAAGCTGGTTTTCCCATATATGTCTCCTAGAACAATAGAAGGTTCCCTGACACCCATCAGTCTTAGCGTTTCAGCCATTAGCAATTGTTAGCACAACCAGAGCTTCCACTGTCTAACTATGGGAAACTCCAGCAAACATTGTATTCCACTCATAACACCCCTTCAGGGGGAATATCGAGTATAAATATCACCCCCAAACATTAGCAAAGTGTTTGCAGTTTCTCCCACCTTGTTACTCTGCTGGTTTGCTGCACGACCCTCAGAACTGCATTCTGAGTACCTTCTGCTGGATGAATCACTGCTCTTCAGATAGGTACAGTATATCCCATCATCCTGAACTCAATTCCTCTATCCCAATACTTCCTACTTTCTTTGATGGCCTTTTGTGAATGCTTGAAGCCCGAGTGTTGGTGTGAATGCTTCCGAGATGATTTTTCAATAAAAACCATTTTTTACTTCCCATCTGTGACTCTCATCAGTTCATACTGGTATACACAGGTCAAAAGAGTCTATTGTTACCCAGCCTCTCACTGCATTTTGAGCTAATTAAAATTCCCCATATTAATATCTGGACCTGAGTGGGTTCTTCACAAACCTCCAGTAATTTGGATAACAGTTTCCCATGTTGTCACCCAGTAAAATTCTCTATACAAGCCAGTAGGAGATAGATTTACTTCCTACTCCCTGTTGGGCTGCAGAAAATTTATTTTATTTAGAAAAGCTTTGGTTACTTCTTAGGGCTATAGCTCTAAGAATCTCCCAGCCACCATGGCTAGACAATTGTGGGAGCTGTGGTCCAAAAATAATGCTTTACAGCTTCTTCTTAAACTATTTCTGTACTGGTTTACAGAAAGTGTATGTATGGGACTGTAGGAACTACTGTATATTTCTGGTCTAAAATGTTATGGCATATTTCTACTGGAAGGAAACATCATTAATCATTTTAAGGAGATAGGTTGTGCAAATCTCAACAAAAGAAGATACGCAGGACTGGACAAGATATTATTTGTGCATGATGTGGGTAGCTGTACTTTTTCCAGGATCATGTAATTGCAATGGGGGAAGGCAGAATACATTTTCTGACTTCAAGCAGCCTGTTTCTCTAATATCTTACTTCTTTTGTGGCTGCTGTGGTCATAGTCTGTGTCTTACTACTGCCACTGGCATTGTTATGCCAGCTTAGTGCACCACCAGGATTTCAGCCACTATGTTCATATATTGCCTTCTTCCAGTAATAGTTGAATGAATGCTACCAGCCAATTAGGAAGGACATGAATAACCCTAACCCTAAATAAGACATGATAATGATGTCCCTTTGATGCAAATAAGAATAATACTTCCTGGGCATTCCTAGCCAAACAGCGATAATGCAGTAAATAGCATGATATCTCATTTCTACAGATATGAGGGTCTTTCATGCTACACAACTATAGCAGTACACTCTGCTCTAACTGCCATGACAACATCCTATGGAATCCTGGATTTTGAAGTTTGGTGATGCACCAGAGCTCTCTGGGTGAGATTACGAAGTGAATATATGTGTGCATGCTTTCAAGTCTCCTGTCAACTTATGGCAACCCCATGAATTTCATAGGGTTTTCTTAGGCAAGAATATTCAGAGGTGATTTTGCCAGTTCTTTCTTCTGAAATATGGCATACAAGTGCAAGTTCAATTCCAGAGGGCTCCAAGGTTCACTCAGCCTTCCATCCTTTCGTAGGTTGGTAAAATGAGTACCTGGTTTGTGGGGGCAATTAACTAACACACATTGGAATCTGCTTAATGCAGTGTAGATGTGTAAATTGCTATTGCTTAAAAACAATTTGTAAGCCGCTCTGATAGCCCTGTGGCTGAAGAGCGGGGTATAAATAAATAAATAAATAAATAAATTATTTGAAGAAGCTTAAATAGGATTTAAGCTGTTTACAAGAATCACATATTAGGAAAAAAGACAGTTGTAAAAGTGACATTTGTAAAAGACTGAAAACCCCTGATAATTTTTTTGTGAAAATAAGAAAATGACTTGATAACTGTGGGATATGAGAATTAGAAGAATTGGGCTAAGGAAGGATTGGGAAGTAATGCATGGTGTAGAGGTAGAAGGAGAGGTATGGTTATACTATAAATATTATAACTACTGAAAAGAACATCAAAATTCATTTATCTATTTACTTGTATTTGTCATATCTCTATATCTTACTTTCTTTACTTGTCTTTCATTACTCTTTATTTTCTTTCTTTTTTTCTTTCTTTAGAGATTTGTAATAACTCTTATGTATTTGAAATTATATATATATATATATATATATATGTATATATATATATATATATATATATATATAATTTCAAATATAAATACATCACACAGAACCTGGTATTCAATAGTGGTCTCCCCATCCAAGTATTTGTCCAGGGCTGACCCTGCTTAGTTTCCAAAACCAGATAGGATCTGGTGCCTTTAGGATATACCCTTCTTTAAATTGCAAATCCCAGGATTCCATAGGGCAGAACCACGGAAATTAAAGTGGAATCATAGTGCTATAATTGTGTGGTATGAAACCACCTTAGATGTGGTTGTGAGAATGTTCCTGAGGGCAAGTAGTAATAATCTAAATGAAAGGGTGAGCAAGAAGTGCTGAACCGGTAAACTAGTACTGTTTGACATTACCCAAAATGGTTGTTAAAAACAGCTTCCATCAAATATGATTTATCCCTTTGGGAAGGGGATTGTTAGAATGACTTGCCTCTTGAATATATATATCATGTTTATATATTGTGTGTTTGCTTTCAGCTGTCAAACTGATGGCTTAATTTTGTTACTCTAAAAGACCTGTCAGTATTATTGCTCTTGGTGATGTTTCAACACGAACTGTGCTGGACCAATTTCTGTACCCCATGGTGCAATCTCAGCAGGAAGTCATGCCATCAGAAACTATATTTCCAGTTAAATTCATTCACTGAGAACAGCCAAAGAAATCATTGTGTAATTAATGTAATGGACAGCTTGCTCTAATGTGTTGTCTGTGAATCCAAGGCAAACATTGATATTTACTTGCACATATCAAAGAGCTACAGTGAAGATATTTTCTCCCCAATATGCAGTTAGATTTCCCCCCTGCTCTATTTTACAATAGATCTAAAGACAATGCCATCAAATTGGTTAGCAAGTCTTCTAGAGCTACACTTAGATTTCAAGAGATGCAATAAATAACAAATCTGAATACAGATTTATTGATCACTTTCAGTTTACATGGTGATGGTAAAGGCTAAGCATCTTTGACAGAAGTTCTTAAGTTTTCTCAACAGATCACTGTGTCCCTCCAGGTCAAGAAAATATTTGAGTTTTCAGAGATGGGAGATTATTAAGCACATTCATTCATGCTAACCTATCCCTAATGTGTCCTTGAATGTTTCCTACATGGCATCACAGGGTTGACAACAAAGATGTGTGAATGTGTCTCTGGTCTCTGTAGCCTTTCGTGAATAGCAATTGTGGTGTGGCTCAATTCACCTCCTAATCTGACCGTTTTCATTCTCTTTTTCCTAATAAAAAAAAATCTTAAGAGCTACTTATTGTCTCATTAGTGGCGGGGGAGGGGAATACATATGAACAAACAAGCTTTTCCTAATAGGAACAGCAGCATATGTGGAAGATGGGGAGCTGTTTTCACTAGTAAAAGAGGAAGGAATACGGGCCAAACATCTCTCCCCCATTCTATAGTGTCAACCTAGATCCTCCCTTTACTTGCATTCTAGGCTGCTATTTGCAAAAACAATAACAGTGCAGATCTTCACGTATCTTCATTGACACATCTAGTGGACAACAATGTGTCCAATGGAAGATACACTGTCTACCTAGTCCTACACATTGGGAATAGAGTTTTCATGTGTCGTGGCATTAAAGGGAGGGTTGATCCATGGTAGGTAGAACCCTTCTATATCTTTGGAAGTATTACAACTGTGACAGGTAGTTATGCATCCAGGATAAGAAATAGAGACTCCATCAAGCTAAGCTACTCATCTCCCTTCTTCCTACCCAACTGTCAATCTTATTTGAAGTTATCTTAAAAGGTGAGATGATTATGATGACAATGACAACAGCCAGGGAATTATATTGAATACTGAGTTCCCCAAGAACAGCACTGAATCAGCTTACCTGCATTTTTTAAATATTTATGCATCAGTCTATAAGAAAAACGTTCTCAGCACAATAAGCAATACATTAAAAAAATAAAAGTGGGATTATATCCAAAGGTGCCTTTGCTATTGAAAAGGACTTTTATTTGTGCAAGTCTGAACATCTTTTCTTTCTTTTTTATGAGTCCCCTTTACCTTCTACAGTCTCCATGTCCCCACAAAGCAGTTCCTGAGAGTTAGGGACCTAGGGATGCCAATGGTTACTATATGTTGACAAAGCCATGCCCATAGGCTGCTCTGTCACCTTCACAGCATTTATTTGTTTAAAATACTTATATAAAGCCATGTATCTTATCATTTCAGCTTCTGAAATATTCAGCACTATTCTGGAATAGGCCAGTCTAAGGCATGGATACTCCTGTATCACACATGACCTCAATGACTTCCTGCTTCCCCCCCCCCCCCCACACACACAAAGAGTCTGGGATTTTAGTATTGAGAATATCCAGCTCAGTTCAGTGTTATGCATATCCCAGCTGCCATTGAACTAGCTGGATTTCCTGAGGGCATAAAACAATTGCTTTCTGGCACCTGGAAACGTATCTTTTGTATGGCTAATGAGAAGTACAGCTAAGGTCCTCACCCTCAGGATTGTATCAGTATCACACACACCCTACCCCCAGCATTACATAAGGATTATGCATGGAATGAAGAAAGCCTTCAGAATCTGGCTTTCCTTCCTATCAAATTTCAATGTTGATTCTTTCTGGTAAGAACTGGACAGCCCAGGCAGCCTGGGGTTTGCTATGTACTTCCACCATGATGTGTGCTTTATTACTGATATCAACTACATTTATTTTCTACCTTTCCTTCAATGAGCTCAAGGTGGCATGCATCTTGAGCCTCATTTCATCAGGTCAGGAGTGCCTGTTATCAGCTTCGGCTGATACACCAGCTGCGCCCTTTCCTGGAAGTAAGGGACCTCGAGACTGGTGCATGCACTAGTAACCTCTCATCTAGATTTCTGCAATGCGCTCTACATGGGACTACCCTCATGCTTGGTCTGGAAACTTCAGCTGGTACAAAATATGGTAGCCAGCGTGGTCTCGGGAACATCTCGGAGAGACCATATAACTCTAGTATTAAAATCTCTGCACTGGCTGCCTATCAGTTTCTGGGCCCAGTATAAGGTGTTGGTTATTACCTTTAAAGCCCTAAATGGCTTGGGTCCAACTTATCTTCGGAACCACCTCCTTCCATACAATCCTCCCCGCACACGGCAGTCCTCTGGGAGGAATTTGCTTCAGCCACAAAAATCTAGGCTGTCTGCAACCTCCCAGAGGGCCTTTTCAGTAATCGCCCCCAAATTATGGAATGGCTTGCTGAACGAGATCTGTCAGACGACGAGCTTGAGTAGCTTTAAAAAAAGCACTAAAGACGGATCTCTCAGCAGGCCTTTCCTGATTAGATCCCGGCCTCAGGAGCTCCTGGCCTCTTTTACTCTTGCTGGATATCATTTTTTTAAATGCGATTTTAGATTAGCTGGTTTTTTAATTTTATACTGGTTTAATATCTTTTTATGGGGGAGGGTGGGGGTGGGTGGTGTTTAGGGATTTTAATCTGTATTTGTATTTTAATTGTTGTAAGCTGCCCCAATTGTTTTTAACAGAGGGGCGGGTATTATTATTATTATTATTATTATTATCATCATCATCTTTACCACTTCATTCTCATTAGCACCCTGTGAGGTGTCTCAGATGAAAAGAGAGTGACTTCCTCAACAGGTGACTCAGTTAGGACTTGAATCTGGATTTCATGCCCTTGTGAAAGAAAATGAAGCTGGTGAAACATATTTACTTCAGGGAAAGCTAGGTAGTCACCTAATCATAGAAATGCCTTCTCTAAAACTTAAGAAGATATCTAAATGGGGAGAGATTTTTAATCATCTTGTTTAATGAGTCAGAACAAACAAAAACACCTTAAATACAATTTAAGACCAAAGCTCTCCATTGCAGGCATCCTCTATCTACTTCCCAAAATAACAAACAAGGCAATCCAGGAAGACCTATTGTCTCAAGCATTAGAACCCTGACTGTTGGGGTATCTGGATATATTGAATCATTTCTCAGTCCATATGCCATCAGTACTCCAAGCTATGTGAAGAATACAATTGATTTCCTGAGGAAAATACAGTCCATCCACAACCTCACAGAGAACACTATCCTAGCCACTAGGGATATGAAATCCCTATACACTACCATTCCACACCAGGATGTACTACAAGCCATCAAAGATACTATCTTAAATGAGGCCCCAACAGACCTAGCCACCAAGCACTGGCATTTTATATTTAATGATAACTACACTTTTGTGAATAATAGGTACCTCCAAGTCAGTGGCACTGTCATGGCACTCACATAGCACCGCAGTATGAAACATCCCACAACCGAATAAATATGCTTTATACCTGAGGCCTTAATACCACTCACTACTGCATCTGAAGAGATGGATTTATATCCATGAAAGCTCATGCTAAAATAAAAATCAGTTAGTCTTAATGGTGCCGCCATATTTCTTTTCTTTTTTTTTTCTCCTACTCCCTTCCTCCAATTGTGGACAGGATTTTTAAAAGGTAGCCTTTATTGTTTTATAGCCATCACCCAATTAAGTCAGGGCCTCAGTTCATTTTGATAGACTTGATTTGGGCTTTCCAAACTTAGCTCTTGACATAATTGCTGTTAGGAAATAGCTTCTAATGTTTGGCAATGTTAGTGGAGTTTTATGTCTGCTTCCCCCCCCCCCCATTCTCTCTGTTGGCTAAAAGTTGTGGTGCAAGAAGCCTGGCAATACTTTGGAGAGCAATTAAAAACCAATCAAACTTATAAAGGAAGTGGTGTCTGGATTTAGAATTTGTTTCAACAGCTGCACTGTTTGCCTACTCTTGTACTTGTGTGCTAAAGAAAAGCATTCCCTTCCACCCATTCAGCAGGAAAACACACATGTGAATTGTGACAACCATTGGTTCTCCCTAGAACTGATGGATGCATCTGATGTGAAAAGTTTAACTTCTGTTAGTATTATTTCTAGTATTTTCCCTGGTGCTCAGAAGAGAAGCACTGGGAGAAGCAGTTATATAAAGTATCACCATATTTATGAGCCCAAAATGACTTGGAGCACCATTGTAGTGTATTTGTAACTGCTGTGGGCTAATGAAAATGGAAGCAGCAGCTACTTCACCAATGCTTCTCTTCCCTATTCCAGGCTAAATGTTGCATCTCATCCTTGCTGCTATCCTCATCAGCCTCATAAACTCACTGCAGAAGACAATGGTAGAGACAGGTGGTAGCACAACATTGAGTTGGTACTAGATGATGCACTGAATCAAGTGGCAGTAGCCACTGCCATTTTAATTTCTTGAAGCAGCCCAACAGATTGGTCCAGGACTGTTTGAAGTGTCGGGTTCAGTAGCCTTTGAGAACATTTCTGGTTTCTGCCTTAGGCTCAGGCTTAGGGTTTAGCTTTCTGTGAATTCTGCTGCTTTGGCCCTTCTCCTTTTTAGGTTTTTATCAGACGCTCCCCTTTAAAACGTTCTTTTGCTGGCATAAGAAACCAATTTCTATGCCGGCAAAAGAATGTTGCCCCTGCACTTACCTTCCTTTCTTGGCAAAGGCTCCCTGGCAATAAAGAATGAATGGAGCCCCATTCACTTTCTCATTTGAAATCCCATGAGACTTTGTTGCACGGGAAATTCAAAAATAAAAAATAAATAATGCCTTAAAAATTTCACTAAGCACCTAGGCACACTTTAAAAGTGCCAAGTAACCTGGGGAGGTTCATAAAAAGAGCAAAACATACCTGGATGTCCCAATCTCACCCAGAAGTGTTCATGCCGGACCAGTCATTCTCGCTGCTGTGATGAGGTTTAAATGGCAATGCTGGCACCAAAACAGCTGGGGGAATCTATTGATGGCTTAAGCTGTCAATTAAAAACTATGGGATTTTGACAGGACATAACCGCAAAAGGGGGCCTTATCTGATCTGCGCACCCTTTCCGGTTATGTGGTGTCACCATGATGCTGTATTTGATGCATCTGATAAAGTCCTTAGTTGGTGTCCAAGATACTGCTTATAGCCTGGGTCATGACATTTATTTCCAGACAGTCATCACTAATACTATCAGTGTCTTACACTTAAAAGCAGGGGTTGTCTAAACAGCGAAAATAGTCCTCATGGAATGCAAGGAGAATAAGAGCTGTCGTAATGGCATCCCACATCATATCATCATATTCAGAAGGTGGTGGGCTAAATTCACCATATACTCCACAGGAAAAGCCTCTGTGGCTTTTCCCAGAATTTTAAAAAAACAGCAGGGGGAATGCCCAATCCTACTCCTTCAGACAAGCAATTCAATTAGATTCACTTTCCCATATGAGCAGAAGCTGAAAGCTGATTGACTAGATGAGTGTGAGCATGGGGCTTGCTAACAAGACAAGCACCCAGAACCACCATGTTGAGTTTTTGCCTTAGTAAATGAGCTCTAAATGGGGGTTTGTTTGTTTGTTTCTGTTAAGGTGAAGTATCACTCTATCTCACTATAGGAATAGTTTTTTTAAAAAAAAATACTGATTGGTGGCAGCAAATTGGTAAGTAAAAATGCAAATAATTCACTTGCAGCCTTCATCTTGCTTCGCAGGCATGCCCATGTGTACAGCAAACATGGAATAGCATGCCTGTGATCTGCCGCCACCCCCCCAAAAAAAGCATTAAAACAAATTGCAGCTGCTGCCAGTTGCCTTTACTGTGGAGCAATCCTTTTCTTTTTGCCTCATATAGAGAAGCCTGCAGTTCTATAATTGGATGTGTTGTGTGTTCATGCTTGCACGTGAGGGCATCAGTTTAACCGACGCAACTGCCCCTGCTGAATGGGTGTTTAATAGTGTATACACACACACACTTTTGCAGATCAAAACATTATCCATACTTCATGGGGGGAAATACATGAGCTGGTATCTTTTCCTCACAAGGCAAACGGAAAGTAGGTACTTCATGACAGTGGCATGGGCAAAAATAATTGAATTCTCCTCTCTTGGTCCCACTGTTCTGATAAAATGGATGCATGCTTTAGGGTGGAAAAATCCTCTAATGCCCTCTATTGTACTCATATTGGACTGGAAAACTATACAAAACTGTGTCTCAAGTTCAGATAGATCAAAGAATATCAATGTATAGCCATGTTTTGGATTGTTTATTGGTTGTCAAATTGTATTAGATTAAGATTGTATTAAAATTCAAACCATATTTTTAAACCCATCCCTTAACTCACATATAGATGGGGACTAAAAAACAACAATCCAGAAATCAGTCATAGGCTGATAAACCTGGAAGTGCAAACTGGTAGAGTTCCAGTTGCTTCTGGAGTGTATTTTTTGCTACTCTTTGGCCAAAATGTACAACTGTAGCCTACTACTGGAGTGAATGCCCCTCCAGTCCTACAGTGGCTCATCCCTCCATTAGAATTTCTTCCCAACATCCTCTGCAAATTCAGGAAGTCTTCTGTGGAGACAGATAGTGCTGTCTTTAATACACAAGTCACAATGGAAAGCAGTGTCTGAAGTCTGAAACCCCTGAGGTAAACAGAAGAGAGAGGATCAGTAGAAACAAAGATATGAAGCTGTTTTCTGTCCTGCTCACAAACCTATTGGTTGCTAGCTGCAAAGGAATCTGAATGGCATCAAGTTCGTTTTTCATTTCACATTTGCAGAATGTATACTCAAAGCTTGGAAAGATTAGCCTTCCCTTGGTAGTGTAAAACAAAACAAGAAAAGTATAAACAAGGTCAATGAAAATCAATAGAGGGATTTATGTTTCCCACTTCAGCTAACCATCAGTGAGGGACATCTACAGTATGCAAGAAGAATTAAGCTTGGCAATATCAAATAAGAGACTCCATCGCTTGAGAAGGGAGGGGGTTTATCTGCCTGTAATTCACTGAGGGAGAATAACCATACAAATGTGAAATGAACTGTTTGCTTTCTAATATCGCTGGCCAAGGGCATGAAATGAGAGGAATTTCAAACAAGATACAATAGCCTGATAAAATTGGTGTTCAGCAAGCACATTTCATAGAAAGACGTGTGCATTTGTATCACTTTTGTTGCCTCCGAAAGTGAGAGAGACCTGATTCCTGTTTACATTTATCAGACAGAGTATCAAAAAGACAAGAGACAATTTGGCAACTGTTATCACTCCGGTATGTAGAATATGTGCACATCATTATTTTTTAATGCAGCTTTCATTGTAAGCAATCTGTATGCACTTGGCCACTTGGTGGTACTTAAGAGCTCACATATAGAGGAATCAAAAGTGAAGAAGATAATGAAGACCACAAGAAGAAGAAAGAGAGGAGGAGGAGGACAACAACAACACAGTAATCTCTTTCTGTTTCTTGAATGTGTTCATCCCATTGTTTAGTCTGGGATTGCTGCCCACTGGGTTGTTCAATCAGGATCAGGACCAGGGTGTACACAGAGAGGGAGCTTATAATTTCTTCCAATACTCTGATCCCAACAAATTTAACACACCTTTTCAGTGGGCTATTCCCACTGACACCAACACGAATTTTTCTCCAGTGTCTATAAGAGTTTGTGGGAGAAGGATTTCATGAAGAGCACACTATGTGAGGGAAGGCTTAACAAACACATTTTCATGTACAGTCCCTATTTAACACCATGTAGAGTTTGGCAGTTGAAAATCCACATTGCTATCGGTAGATAGTTAGCATCAACCTACAGGAGCCATTTGCCTCTCCAGTGAGGAAAAAAAAAAACACATGGGATGGACCTATGACAAAATATCACAAGGTAGAGTGCTCCTCTTTAGTGTCTCAGGGCTTGTCTAGACCTGTCGGAATGCGTCACCTTTCAGCTGGGGTCTTCTGGCCCCAGATCTGGCCTGTTTCCTCCCCCCATTACTGAGGCGAAACAGGAGGAAGTCTGCATGCATACACCAGCTTCCCTTGATGGGAACCTCCCCACTGTCGTGTGTCACTCCGTCTGAAGCCAGGAAGGAGACCCTCAGCAAGATATCAAGGATGGTCACATGCTGGGGGCCTTGATCACATGCTGGGGACCTCCTTCCTGGCTTCAGGGTAGTGTCAGCAGTGTCTGGATATACAGACTGGCATGCAGGTATGGACCCTGCCTTCCCATGGCAGCCTGAACTGGGTTTTCCTGTATATAGCAGGTTTCTCCAGGTGTTTAAATAAAACATTGTAATGGGCTTTACCCTGGCTTCCCCCCAGGTGTCATCAGGACTTCCCAGAGGCAAAATGGGGCAAGAGCTCTGAGTTGTTTGACCTGCAGGACTCCAAGGCAGTGGGGAAGCCAGGGTAAATAGCCAGTCCAAACAAGCCCTCCCTCAGCCAGCCATGTCTCTTCCAAGATATTGTATTCCATTCCTTCTTCCTCAAATTTTCTGTTTTTGCCTTTCAACAGAACAACAGTATTCTATATCTATTGCATATGTTCTGTCATCACTGAATTGTCCTGGGCTTTCTTTTCCTTGGATTTTTTCCGTTAAGCTCCCCCTCCCCACATCCACAAAGTTTGGGTTCCCCTGTGCATATGGATACTTCCTTTTTTATATATATAAATAGCGCAGTTCTGGTTATGGAAAGATTTGTGCTACAGGAATGAGTTTGCCATTAATAGATATGCACAAGTTGTGCCATGGAAATTCTGTGATTTAAAAAAATGCACCAGCATAGCACCCTGAACACAGCTGATCTCATCTGATTGTGGAAACTAAGCAGGGTTGGACCTGGTTAGTGCTTGGATGGAAGAACACTAGGGGATCTCCAAACATGGCTAGGAAAGAATTCTTACTAAAATTCTGGACAGCTACTGTCAGAGTTGACAATACTAGACAAAGGGTATCACTCAATATAAAGCAAGTTCCTATGTTGCTAATTTTTTTCCTTGTATATTAATTCAAAGAGCCAATGTAGTGTAATGCTTTGAATGTTGGACTACCAGGACAACTGGGTGATCTGGGGCATGGGCACACTGTCTCAGCCTTACAGGAAGGCAATGGCCAACCTCCTCTGATTAAACCTTGCCAAGAAAACTCTGTGATAGCATGGCCATAAATCATAGGACATGTTCAGATGTGGCCAAATACCCCATTCCTGCCCCGCCACCTCCATTTCCATTCCTGCCATGGAATAGAAGAAAAATGTTCACATACTTACCTTTATTCTGTGGCGGGAACGTCCTCCCACTCCCCTTGCTGGCTGGTCATAAATATGGCCATTGTAAGGCTGCATTTACGACTGGCAAATGAAATCCTGCCTGTTCTCACGAGGGAATGGGTGCATGGCAAATTTAAAAATAAAAACCCCAAACGTCAAAACTGAAAACAAAGCACAAAAACACACACACAAAAATACAAGTAACCCGGGGAGGGGGGAAAGGGTGCCACTTACGTGGATGTCCCAATTGTGCCCTGAAGTGCTGGGAACGGACCTCCCCCCGCCCCGGGGCTGTCATCTCACAACAGGAACGGGACTCCTTTTCCTACACCCCTGATTCCATGACAGACATGGAAGGGGTGGTCTGTTCACAATGTTTTATCATGAATAGAATACTCCGGGAGCAGCAGAGAAGCAGGACGGGGCCAGGACAGAACAAGTCACCTCAGTCAACAAGAATGTGGGGAAGCAGGAACATATAATGTTATTTCCAAGGAAATTCAACAAGTGTAATTGTTGCATTGTGCAATGTTGCAAGAGCTGTTTCAGTTGACTTTCTCCCCATGGTATTCTTTTGGCTACCAAAAGAAGCCAAAAGATCCACGATCTGAGAATGAGTTCACCATTTGATACATAGGGATTATAGATTCTTTTGCTACAGAATACATTGCCAGACTTTCTAGTAGAATTTATTTGGGACTCTTTGAGACCCTTTCCATGCCTTCTTCCTTTGGAAGGAATATCTGCTTTCTCACTGTTGAAAATCAAAAGTTTCATGCAAAAGGAAAGAATCACATCTAACTCATAAAGCTTAAGAAAGCAAAATAAATCAAAGCACACAGGATACTATGATGAACTGGAATCCATATGCCACAGTTATTTTTTTAAAAGAATTTATGATTGTAGACTCTTTCAAATTGTAATGAGTCTCTTCCACTTGAAATCTGCAGCACTGGCTACTGATTACTAATAAAGAGTATATTCGTTTTTTTATTATTATTCCAAAGGGCTTATTAAAAGCAAAATATAAATGAAGCTATAAAAGAGAAGGAAATAGACAGTTAAATATGCTTATTGTCAGGAAAGCAACAATTTAAGAATGGTATACTATTACCTATAATCCCAAGGGTTCGAAAACATAGATTTTTGCTCAGCAACAAAAATAGTTTTTAGCTAGCAAGGACTAGAAAATAAAACACTTAATGCCTGGGTTTGATACTTAACACAGTTGTTAAATACATTCTAATAGCCAGATCTTTATTTCTTATGGTGATGTCATAGACTAACAAAGAGCTTGATTTTCAGATTTCAAGAGGTCCTCTGAGAGCTAGCATTTATAAGTCATTTTTCAGCATATAAACTGAACAAATTTGATCTGGCAGTCATTAGGACTGAATAAAAGAAAAGACCTTACAATGACAGTTTTACGAAAGCACTTTAGCACCAGGACTCTAGAGCTGAAATTTGAAAATATATTATGTCGCCAAGCATCCTAGATGGAATATCATCTTCCAAGACACTTGGCACAATTTCTTTCTTCCCCCTGCATCTCAGACTTTCAAAAACTTTGGGATGCTTCCTTTCCAGGCCATTTTGTTTCAAGGTCTTCCTTTTCCTATATACTAAGGATTTACTGGTTTATGCATTGCTTTCCTATGAAGCCCATACCCTGCTTATGTTAAAGATCATACAGTGCAAACCTGTATATGTCTACTGGAAATTTGTGATTCAATTGAATGGGAGTTACTCCCAGGAAAGGATATGTGGGATTTCCTTGGGTTTTTTCCGGGCTGTGAGGCCGTGTTCTGGAACAGTTTCTTTCTGACGTTTCGCCTACATCTGTGGCTGACATCCTCAGAGAATCTCTGAGGATGCCAGCCACAGATGCAGGCGAAACGTCAGAAAGAAACTGTTCCAGAACATGGCCTCACAGCCCAGAAAAAAACCAAGGAAAATCTATGGATGCCGGCCGTGAAAGCCTTCGACTTCACACATTAAAGACCTTTCCACATTTTGGACTTTATCAGACAAGTCAAATATGGCATCATAATTATGCCATATAAGCGCAAAAGGGTGCAAAGATCAGACGACATCGCCATTTCACGTTTATGTATAGTCAAAATCACGTAGCTTTTAACTGATGGCTTAAGCTGTCAATAGATCCCCTGTGCTGCTTTTGTGCAAAGCTTCAGGCCATTTAACTCTCATCAATTCAAAGTCAATGGCCAGACTGGCACAAACACTTCCGGGTGAGATTACCACATCCAGGTAAGTGACAAACTTTTTATGACCCTCCCCGGGTTACTTGGAAGTTTTTAAGTGTGCTTAGGTGCTTGGTGTTACTTTTGGTGTTTTATTTTTGGTTTTGGATTTAAAAGGAGGAAGTGAACAAAGCTCCGTTCACTTCCTCTTTATAACAAGGGAAACCCTTGCTGGGAGGGAGAATCTACTGAGTGCTTGCTTAAATTTAAAAAAAAAATCTTTCTAGAGAGTTCCATAGCCAGGGAACAACCATGGAGATTATCAGACGGGAACAAAAAAAGTGTTCTTGTCCCTCAATCTCCTCTCCCACTCCTCTCCTGTCCCTGTCCCGGCATGAGAACAAAAAGTTTCAGAACTATCTTATTCCCACTTCCACAGCAGCCCAGGAGTGACTGGAGCTCTAACGGAGCTCCATTCACTTCCTGCAATGAAATCCCACCAGTTGAGAGTGTGGGAAATTCAAAAATAAAAACCCTAGTAAAAAAGAAAAAGTGACAGCAAGCACAAAAACGCACTTAAAACTTTACAAGTAACCTGGGGAGGTACAAAAAAGTGTGTTACTTACTTGGATGTCCCGATCTCACCAGGAAGTGTTCTGGCATGGACCTCCCATTGCGCCAACAAAATGGACACCTTTTCACTCACAGGAAACAGAACAAGGGATCCATTGACAGCTTAGCCTGTCAATAAGAAACAGTGCTGGTGTAAGGAGAGCCGAATAAGAGCATGACAAGAGGGGAACTACATTATGTGAAAGGGAAGCCCTTTAGCGATCTGCTGGTGTTGTGATAAAGCCATATTTAGAGTGTCTGAAAATCTCCCATGAGAAGGCTTTCTCCCATGTTCCCCTCAAGCATCCACGTGAAGAGGGTAGGACTGAGAGAAAGCCCTTTCTTGAGGATCTTAAAAATTGGGCAGGCTCATATGGGAGATACAGCTTTTCAAACAGTCTGAACCCAAGCCTTACAGGGCTGTATTGGTCATGACCAACACTTTGAATTGGTCTCAGAAACAAACCAGGAGCTAGTTCAAGAGATCTTGGGACAGACAATTTATTCAGAAGCAAGACACACTATTCTGCATAAATTGTACAGCTTCTCCCCCTCCCCCATACCCCGGTCAGTGGCTGCTATTGCATGCACTGGGAATACATGCAAAGATGCTATTCAAATAAGTCTGCATTCTGCCATTAAGCCCAGTGGTTCTGTTGCCTCAGAAGGCAAGGATGCCCCTGCCACTTTGGAGAGCTGTCACCACACTCACACAACTCCAGAGCCAGTCTCTGGCATTGGTTTGGACTGGGCTACACTGTAGATCATTGACCACTTCTTTCTTCTTTTCAGGGAAGGGAGAGATGGAAGTGCTACATTGTCCTCCCTGTTGGTGGGCCAGCAAGCACTGCTACTACCATTACCACCTTCTCTTCCTCATCCTCCTTTGTGTACAGGTGCTGCCTTGTTCTCTTTTTGTGGGGTAGGCCAGGGGCACAGAGGAAGGTAGCCTAGGAATGGCTGTGAATCCAGTTTAATTCCAAGTATGGGAGTTGTGCATGGCCCAATCATTTTAAGATGGTAAGTGGTGAAGAATAAAAATAAGTAAAAATATATTAGCAAGATAGTCACGGGCAACAAAAGATCTGATAAAGAAAATGTGTTTTTTTGGTACAGAAATGTAATGATGCTTAAGCCTGTTTTTATGTGCTTGGGGACAATTGGAGTTGTCTTTCCGTCTTCCTTTGTGGCAGGTAGGACAGGCAGAGATTGCATCCTCCTTTTCAGGTAGTGGAGGTATGTGGGTGTCCCACTGCTACCTCATCTTCTGCCTACTTCTCAGGCAGGGAGTGGATACCACCATGTCCTCCATAAATGGAGGGGTTGACAGATACTGGATTACAAGGTAGTTCAAAACAGCACAATTGCTTCAAAACAGATTACAGTTTGTGACTAGCTTAGGTTCTTGGACTGAATAGCTTGATCACATTATCCCTAAGCTTAATTTTTTGTGGCACTAGCTCCCAGTTTAATGTTTTAAATGTTTTATAACCTTTAAAGTCTTAAATGGCTTGGGACTAGGTTTGCTGAAAGACACTTTCTCCCAAATGTACCTATCCAAATGAGCCTCTTAATTTTAAAATCTGTGTTTTGAATGTGAGGATTGTATGTATTTCTTGCTGTATTTAAGATTGCTTTGTCATGGCCCATGTTCTATTTTGCATGTAGAATGTTTTTGTGTTTATTTACTGTAAGCAGCCCAGAGAACTTTGTCTTATGGGATGACATACCAATAAAAAGAAAAGCAAAGAAGAGAATAGCCTGAGACAACTTAATATGTTCCTAAAGTGTAGAGGAGATTTTGGCAGCTGAAACTTGACTGACCCCATGAAATGAAACCATCAGCGCAGGATGAAATTCACTCTTCTGTAATTAAAATTTAATACAGTTGAAAGGTGCAGCATTTCTGTCCTCTTCTCACCTTGCCTAGAAAGAATTCAAAACCTCCCAAAGTATTCTGTACTCTGAAGAGGTAGTCCATATCTACCAAAGTGCTCTGAACATTTCTGATATAACTAAGCAAGATGGAGAGATAAGATAAGATAAGATAAGATAAGATAAGATTCTGCAATGATAGAAGCAAGGGCAGCCCATGAAATCAGTTTGATTTATTGATGAGTATTTTTCAAAGTCAGAAAGTATACAGTACTCTGTCACAGATGTAAAAACTCTCCAGGAGGTTCTCTCTCTGTATTTTTGGTGGAAGTCTGTAATTTTCTTGTCTCATGATACTTTTTGAACATCACAATGCCTTTTTATAGTAAGCATTTGAACATTTCCCCTCTTTGGCAATGTTTACAGTCTTTTCCTCCTTCCCATACTGCCCCCCTCTCCTTTCCCATCCTGTCAGCCTGAGAGTTAATTATATACTGATTCAATTTTGCTGGCAGAAAGAAAGAACATTTACAAATACAAATTTATATACAATTTCTTTCATCATTCTCTCAGAAATCACAATGTAGTGCACTGTAGAGAGCACAGTACTCTTTTCTGATAAGTTCCATGTTATTATCATAACTGAGGACATTGTTTCTTTTTATGGAATCCCAAGGATTATTAATATTTATCTCGGGGTTGTTTGATATTACATCTCCCTTTCTTAGCATTCCAACTGGCATGACAGCTGGATTTAATTAACTGGTGTTCTATTGAAATTTGCACACTATCCATTGTTATTGGTCTAAACACACTAATCATTTTTATAAGACGTTTATTTAATTCCAGTACTTCAAAATGTTCAGCATTCAGCATAGCGTGCCTTGTTTAGCTTTTCTGATGGATCTGTGCTTGCAGTGTTGTACCCACTTATCTATGAATAAGCCCTACTGAACTCAGGGGAACTTCCTTTTTTGGAACATATCTGGATGGTGTTGTAACTATTTAATTAGCAATTCACCAGCAATTTTAACAGCTTGTCCTCTGTGTGTAAGAAACAAGTTCAGTTTAGTTCACTAGGGCTTACTCTAAGAGAAGTGAGCATAGGATTACAGCCTAGAAAGGCTACAGTTTTACCTTTCAATTTCTAATTACCGAGCCAAGCAGCAGATGAATTGCATGACTGAACTTGAAACTCTGGGGTTGTTCACACGGTCAAAATACCCCTTGCAGAATTCACTTAGAAAATGAGCTTGTCTTAATGGGATCCTGCATTGTCTCATTGTATTGTAAAGGGGAGGGGAGAGGAAAAACTATGCAAGAAAAGCCTTTGCAGCTTTTCCCGACTTTTTTTAAAAAACTCCAGAGATATTTTCACTCATTAAGACAAGTGATTTGACATGAATCGTTTCCCCATGAAGGACACAGTGCAAACCTGATTGGCTGGATGAGTGCAGGGGGTGGGGCTGGGTTACAGGGAAAGTGCCTGCTGACGCCATGTTGGATTTTTGCTTTTGCAAGTGATCACTAAGGAGATAAAAAGGAGGTTTGTGCTATATTTTTTGTCTTTCTTTTTTGGGGAAAGGTGAAATATCATTTCTGCACACCACAGAAAGAGGTTTTTTTTGTTTGTTTTTTAAGGATCTGAGGCAGCAGATTTAAAAACCAGAGTAATCCACTTGCTGCCACAGGAGATTTTCACACGCCGAAAATATTCCCTCCAGAAACCGGGACAGAAATATTTCTGTCCCGGAAGCAGCGCCGCGGTTCGCACGCTCACCTCCCTCTTCCGTTTTTCCGTCGTCCTCGCTTTGGTTTTTTCCCTCCCTCTTCTGGAATATTTTACTAACGGGAGTTTGCCGTTAATAAAATATTCCGGAAGAGAGAGGAAAAAACCCAAAGCGAGGACGACGGAAAAACGGAAGAGGGAGGTGAGCGTGCGAACCGCGGCGCTGCTTCCGGGACAGAAATATTTCTGTCCCGGTTTCTGGAGGGAATATTTTCGGCGTGTGAAAATCTCCATAGTCTCAGCTATAGGCATGCAGGGTTTATGGGGGCTGTAAATCCATTAAGACAGGTTGTAGGTGATGGAACTTGCTATTACTATGGAGCAGTCTGGTTTTTTTCCCTTGTGTAGACTTGGCTTTAGATTTTCTTAAACGTGCAACCTTAACCCTGCCTCCCTGCCAGTTTGAACTACCCAGCATGCCTTTTGTGTTATTTTTAAATTTTAATTTTAGTTGTAATGCAATTTACCCATTATGGTAATGCAATTTAGTAAAAAAAGAAAAGAAAAAAGAAAAATAAAGAAAGTGGGGAGGGGGAACCAGCCTGTTTGGAGATAGAGAGGGGGAGTAGAGAAAAGGCAAGACAGGTGGAGACTGAGACCATGTGACTGTCCAATCTCAGGACTGCATCTGGATGAATTATCACACCTGAGGACTCATGGCACAGCAGTGTGATTGGGAGCTTATTGACGAGTGTTCCATGTCAATGTCAAGGCATGCCATAACCATGCTTTGGAGGCACAGCAGTAACGATTTGGAGATGACATCATGTGATAAGTACAGTTGTCCCTCCATATTCATGGATTTCATATCCATGGATGTAAGTATTCACGGCTTGAAAATATTCTTTAAAAAATAATAATCCAAAAAAACAAACCTTGATTTTGCCATCTTATATAAGGGACACCATTTTGCTATGCCATTGCATATACAGTAATGGGACTTGAATATTCACGGATTTTGATATCCATGGAAACCAAACCCCAGAGACTATGAAGGGAGAACTGTATCATCAAAGGCTCTATTATCCAGCTTTAATTCTGCTTTAAAAGGCTCATGTGATAAAGTCCTAAGAAAGTGTTATTTGTTCAAGGTGGGTTTCTATGGCTGAGTAGGAATTTGAATCCTGCCCTCACAAAGTCCTAGTCCAACATTCAAACTACTGCACTCATATAACAAAAGAATACAGTACTTCCTTAACATATCAATATGCAAGTAGTTCAAAATTACTGAAATTACTCCAGCTGTTTAGGTTTCTGTTATAAATTGTTGTTGTTGTTTTCAATGATGTTGTTTTCTATTGTTGACAGCAAAGGAAATAAACTTTAGCTCAGATGAACCTTTCTTGAGTTGGCTTTTAGAAAAACAGTTCCCAAGTTGTTGTTGTTGTTTAAAAAAATCCATTTTAACACAGTTGGCCTTCATAGCTGCTTTTAACGATAATCACAAATTGTTAAGTAAGTTGAAATACTTATAAAGGCACCCTGTGCAAATAGAATGATGAGTTTATTTTGTGGGATGTGATTGATTTTCAAGATCTGCACTCAATAACTGCAGCACTGACTTTATACTTGAAAAGCCTAGTAAAAAAATACTGTGGATTCCAAGCCTGAGATTGTGCAATATAGCAATTTAAAGCTAAAATACGTTCCAAAGTGTGTACTTTCAGAGAAAATAAGACCCAAAATATGGTGAGCGGCATTCTGTTAGGAACTTACAAAGGCATAAGGCCAATTTATGCCAGCATAACTCACCTTTTTGGCCATTGCGGAAGTCGGAATTCTCCACTAACCATACAATAATCAAACTCCAAACTCAAAATCCAAATTCCCCCATGACTATTTAGTGGCCAGTTAGAGCAAGAGGTGGCAGAACAACATCCAGCAATGTTCTTGACTGGATGCACAGTAATGACATCATCATCTGAGATGTCTGAAGGACCCTCAGAAGGTCCCAGAATATGACGCTCATTGCTCATCCAGCTGTAGGAAAGTAGCTGGATACTGCTCTCTGCCTCCCCCCTCTGACTCACCACTGGTCAGTAAATGGTCATGCTGGGGTGATGAGAGGAAGAGATGCCATAGTTCTGGCAGTGCAAAACTTTACAACAATGTGTTCTGATCCAGGATCCTGGCCTCTATTTTTAAGGGGGGGGATGGCAGATTATTCTGGAAAGGAGTATTACAAAATATACATGAATGTACACATAAGAAACTAACAAATGTCAGAAATAGAAATTGCTCTGCAGGCCCACATAACACAAATCAGGGTAGATGCTATCAACTATACTCTCATCAAATGTGGTTTGGAAGTTTTCCACAACCTGCCATCAAGCCCAGGCACTCTGGCAGGGGATGAAGGGTTGTAGTCCAATACATCTGGAGGGCATCAGGATATGGAGTTTTGTTGTCAGGTTTCTTGAAAAATTGATCTAGAATACTTTTAAAGTGCTAGATATTCGATAATAGTTGTTATGTTATATAATATTAACTTGGACGAAGAGATACTGCAGTTCAGGTGACCCACCTGTACACCACATGTGCAGAAAACTGCCTCTTTGAGAAGATCAACTGCTAGTAAACTCTTTTTCTGATAAAATTAAACTCCTCCAAGCTTTCTTCAGCAGGAATTGCCTGCTGTGGCTTCAGTTTGACCTCTGATCAATATTACGCTGCCAGTAAAATTATGTCTTCACATCCATGTCTTTCTTTAAGTCAGCACTCCAAGGCTTAAACCCTATTGTAAGTCCCAATGAAAGTAGACCTATTATATAATTGGGATTTACTTGTATATGGCTCACCATTGAACAATTTATTCAATGGCTGTACTCTTGCTGGGCCTACCCAATAGGCTTCAGGCCCAAATATCATAGTGTTTACAGTTACTATTTTAGGTCTCATTTTATCTTTGCGGTCTAGTCACATGAAAGGCAAACCTTCAAGACAGGGGAGAACTTTTCCATATAGATGTTATTTTTCTGATCTGTGATCATGAGCCAAACATAACATTTGATTTACATGATATTCAAAACTGATCTGTACCATATTAGGTAGAGGTGAGACAATCTCCTCCTGGTCAGAGTCCATCTGGTCTCAATTATCGAAAGAAAATCTGCCAGATCCATGTCCTCTGATTCTACTACTCATTCCACAGAGGAATAACTCTTTCTCAGCATTATGAAGTGCTGCATTTTATGGCACCTCCTGATCTCCTATTGAAAAGATGATTCACTGTCTTTCCCAGAGGCCATCTTTATCAATATGAGCACACAAAGGGCTCATCTATATGAAGCAATAAAATGTGGATTGATACGCACTAATGCCAATTTGCAGCATCTTTCATTTGTCTCCACATTTTTTTTTCAAGATCACAAGCAAGCAAGGCCATACATATTTGTTGTTCAAACAAGCATGCCAGTGAACCAAGATGGTGGGTGTGAGTGAATTACTAACATGTTTATTGTCACCAGTTGCCGACACCAAATAGTATTTTTAAAAAAGCAAATCCAAGGTGCAGAAGTGTGATCTTCTGCTTAAATAAGCAGGGGGAGGAGATAAAATAAGTGGGGGGGGGAAGAGAAAAGGCTGTTTTGTCTCTTCAGCACACAATCACTATGACAAAAATCCAACATGGTGGTTCCAGGCGCTTTCCTTTGCTAGCAAGCTCTATCCCTTGTACACATCTAACCAATCAGCTTTCCATTTCTGCTCTTATTGGGAAGGTGCAGCAAACTCATTGGTTGTCCCAATGAGTGGGAATGTGCATTTCCTTCAGAGTATATATATATATATATATATATATACAGGGAAAGCTCTGAAGGCTTTTTCCACAGAGTATTTAGAAATTCCCCCTCCTTCCGAATACAGCAAAATGATGTAGGATCCCATTGGGATAAAAGGTATTCTCCTCAAATTCTATGAGGAGCATTATCGCTATATAGAAAAGCCCCTATTTCCTACTATAAACATAGTTTCCTTTGCATAGCTTTCACCGCTTCCCAGATGATGTTAATATCTCTGCTACTATGTGATCAAATTCATATAGATAAGAGTCAGGGAAACTGCAACCCTTCAATTGTTGTTAGATTCCAACTCCATAAGCCGGGGCAGTGGTGAGAGGTGATGGAAGTAATTGTTCAACAACACCTAGAAATCAAGAGGCTTCCCACCCATGTATAAATGGTAAGTGATGATCTCCTGACATCTACCTACATAGGATCATAGAATCATAGTCATAGGAACTGCAAGAACCATCTAGTCCAGCCCCTTGTCATGCAGATAAGCGTGGCAGGACTATGCAACTATCGCACACCGCCAAAATCCAACCTCTGTTTAAAGACCTCCAAAGATAGAGTTCACTACCCTCTGTAGTCTATTCAGCTCTTGCCATCAGGAAGTTCTTCCTAATGTTCAGGGGAAATCTTTCATTCAGTAATTTGACTCCATTGGTTTGTGTCCTATGGCTTATCTACAAGAGCAATATACCTGCTCTTATCCCTGTCTTAGAGCTCTGCAGTTCTGACTAGTCAGGGATTTTGCCCCATGATCTCCAGGGCAAAGACAGGGTTAAGATGGGGAGAAAGTGGGGTAGCATCCATTAAAATGTTTTAAGATAATACCTGCTTTAATCCATTCCTGCTGGCAAAAATGGATCAGGCCCCTCATGACCGCAGGAGCCTGTTCCAGCATGCCGGATCATCACTGTAGCTGCTGAACTGCCATCACTCTTCTGCAGCAGAAAGAAGCCCCACAGCATGTGACCAAGGCTGGTCACATGCAGAGGGCCTTGGTCACATGTTACAGGCCAGCTTCCTGGCTTCAGAGAGAGCAAAGGAGGCTACGGCTACAGGCTGGCATACCCATCTGGAATCCACCCATTCCATGCTGGTAACAGGGGATGAATGGGCCTGATCCACAGGCAGGATACACTGGCAGAGAGCTGGTGTATCCTGGCCCAATGTAGATAAGCCTCTAGTCTCTAGAGCAGCAGAAAACAAGCTTGTTCCATCTTTTCCATTACATCCCTCCAAACATATAAAGACAGCAATCATGTGTCTAGCTCTCTAAGCCATTCCTTCTAAGCCTTGGTTTGCAAATTTTTTACCATGTAGGTGCCCTCCTCTGGGCACATTCCAGCATGTCATGCTTGTTTGTGTGTATGTGCCTTCAAGTTCTCTGTCGATTTATGGAAACCCAATGAATTTCATAGGATTTTCTTAGGCAAGTAATACTTACTATTGAACAAACTGAGAACTTTAAACAGCAGTAGAAAGATAGGATTTCATGTGTATCCTAGGGTAGACAGGGAAAAAAAATTGTGGCATAGCGATATTCACTGCCAAGTTCTAATATTAGCAGATCAGGCTGGTATTAAAGTTACAGCAGCCAAGGATGGTTTAAAATGGTAGCAACTGTATAATCATACAGAACTTTTAATTTTTTCCCTTTTATGTTCTTCTGTAAATTTGACTGAGACACAGTGTCTTGCCTGGGCCATAGTGTGATGACTGGCCAGACATCTACCCCGGACAATCTCTCAATCCAAACCATAGATGCTAAACATTAGACCACATTGAGGTTGATTGTATAAATTTTGATGCTTGTAGACATGATTTCACTGTTTTATTATTTAATGCAGGCTTCACCAGGAAAAATGAAAAGATCTCTTTTGCTGTGGCTATGGGCCCTCATAAAATGGCTGGCATTCCACATCTACTCTTGGACCCATATTCTCTCTCTCTGGCTTTTCTTAGCAAACGAAGATTCAGGAAGGACTCATCCTGCACTTTCTGCAAGCGCACTGATGACTGAAAAGGCCAATCTGAGATAAACAAGTCCAGTTGCAGAAAGCACAGCAGAAGGTCTCCTTGGGTGATGTGTCTGGGTTGTGATTCTTTCTGCGTTTTCATTTCTCTTCAAGACTTGTTTGGCGTGAGTTCTCAAATAAAGCTGCAGCATTGTGGATTGTGTGTCTCCATGCCTCCCAATGTGAAGCCAAGACGGACGTTTGTTGGTGATCAATTTGGCCAAGCCTGAGATGTTGTTTCAGGGAGTTCTTGTATCGCTTTCTTGGAACGCTCCTCTTACGCTGACCCGTGGTGAGTTCACCGTAGAATACTATTTTTGGCAGGCAATGGTCCTCCATCCTAGAAATGTGTCCTGCCCAGCGCAGCTGTGTTCTCAATATCATGGCCTCAATGCTGGTGATCCCTGCTTGCTCAAGGACAGCAACATTCGGCATATAGTCAGTCCAGTGTATATTTAGGATTGTACGTATACAGCGCTGATGAAAACGTTCGAGGCGTCATAAGTGTTGGCAAATAGGTGACCCATGTTTCAGACCCATAAAGGAGAATAGACAGTACAATGGCTGTATGCACACTGATTTTTGTGCTTCATCTCAGGTGTTTGTTACTCCAGACTCTTTTGTAAAGTCTTCCAAATGCGCTATATGCCTTTGCTAATCTGTGATCAATCTCTTCGTCAATCTTGGCATTTGAGGAGATGATGCTTCCCACGTAGGTGAACTGCTGAATGGACTTAAGCACAGATTTGCCTACAGAGATGTGGGGATGGTGGTGTTCGTCCTGTGGTGCAGACTGGTAGAGAACTTCCATTTTCTTCAGGTTGACTTCCAGCCCAAACAGCTCTGCAGCTGTTGCAAAGCAGGATGTTAGACCCTGCATAGCTGCTTCTGTGTGGGCAACAAGGGCAGCATCATCAGCGAAGAGCAGCTCATGGACTAGATAGTTTAGAGTCTTACTGCGAGCCCTCCGACCGATGGTAGTTAAACAAGCTACCATCAATATGATAACGTATATAGATGCCGTCTTCTTCTTTGAGCTCTGCCGTAACCCTTTGAAGCATCATATTACAGGGGCCAATAACCCACAATATCAGAGTGCATTTACTTGCTTTTCCTCCAATGTGATATACGTCATCCTATGCCAGCAATACCTCTCTGCACTCTACATTGGACAAACAGGACCATGTCTATGCAAGAGGATAAATGGACACAATTCTGATATTAGAAATAGCAATACCGAAAAACCAGTTGCAGAACATCTCAACCTTCCTGGACATGCATTAAGGGATTTACAGGTCACTGTGCTTAAACAAGGAAATAAAGGAAGACTAGAAAGAAAAACAGCTGGATTGGATTATATTCACAAATTCCAAAACATTAGCAGAAGCATGAACAAAGACAATGGCTTCATGACACACAACTTATATTAATACAAGAGTTCTTGCTATTACACATATAACAAAACTAATCTTCTCAGGGAGAGTTTTGAACCCAAGGAAACTGACTTTTAGCAAGCAGAGTTACTGCTTTCACACATCAGCACTAACTGACCTCTGTAAAAGATCTGAAAGACCTGTACCAACTCACCCAACTCTGCAAATTTAGGGCAAAGGACATGATTTGTATCTTTCTGGATCCTATTATAACCTATCCCACTACCACAACTGTACAAATATGCTTTATAACCTTACACTTTAATATCACTTAGTATTGCATCTGAAGAAGTGGGTTTATAGCCACAAAAGCTCATACTTAAATTAAAATAAAATTAAATTAAAAAATGGTGCTGTCATATTCCCTTTTTTTCACTCCCTCCCTTCTTCCTTTTGATGCTGCAAGAAACTAACCTGGCTACTTCTTTAAAAAGTAGGAGGTGGTTTTGCACATTTTTTTTGCAGTGCGTTCACAAATTTTGAAGTGTTTGCAGAAATTATTCTGAGCAGAAATACACATGGTTTTGATGAGGGGGGGTGCCTCTTTTTTGTGCAAGATTGCTGGTGCAAAACATGCCCACATATTTTCTTGCAAAAAAACCTCCACACATTTTTTGTATGCAAGATTGCAGGTTTTTTACCACCCAAAAATGTGACAACCCACTGTTTCCAGATATCCACAAAGGTGTTTTGTGTGTGTGTGTGTGTGTGTGTGTGTGCAAGGTTGACACGTTTTTGGCAAAAACTAGCACTCTTGCACACCTGCGCATGCACACACACCCACACACAATGGGTATCTGGAAGCAGTGCTTTCTGTGTAAAAAAAAAATGCATTTTGCACAACCCCCAACAATTTTCATACAAAAAGATACATCATGTATTTCTTCACAGAATAATTTCCTGCAACATCTAGGTGTACAAATGCTAAGTGAAAACTGCACAGAAATATCTGTACAGCACAAATTATTCATCATCACATGCAAGAACAAAATCATTGAATGCTGACTGAACAACCTCTTCTGCAAAGTAGGAATGTGTGAAAGTATACTACCCTTGTCTCCCTTAGCTCACCATCCATTTCATTTCATTTCATTTCATTTCATTTCATTTAGTGGTGGGCTTGGACAAAATGTCACAACTGTTTGATAATAAGAGTATGATGATGGCTCCAGGATTTTGAAATTCTTGGGCCAGATGTGTTGAAGAACAATTCCACTCCCCCCCCCATTACTTTAGAGTAAAACGGGGGGCGGGAATCCCACTGCTGCTGGCTCTGTCTTTAAGGAAAAATCTGTCTTAACCCTCTGTGGGCTCCTTTAGCATACAGAGATTGGTGTACAACCAAGAATTTTCTTATTCTGCTTCCTGTGCTTCATTGGAAAGTAAAGACGGTAGAGCTGTTGACACATGTTTTAATAATGTTTCATACCCTTAAAATAGGGTTGGCCATTTTCTACCCTTCAGACCTTTCATGGGCTCTACCACATTTTTCTCCTGAAACAGGAAGTAGTCGTAAGTCCACTTCCATGTTTTAAAAAACTTTCCATTCATTTTTAACAATTCAATGCACATGGGGCAAGGCACCTTGGTTTAAAGGAAAGCAGCACTTCTTTGAGCATGATTCTCCATGCTTTACAAATTCATAGAGGTGGGGGGGGTTCAGGATTGATTGGGCCTCCAGGGCCCACAAAAAATGCTTGTGGGTGGTTATACTTGGCTATGTGTTGCCAACCCTGATACTAAGGAGATTATCAGAGAGGCTAAATATGGTGTGACAACGAAGCCAGGAGATCGCAAAAGGGCTTTCTTTTCAGACAAAGTCATTCCTGAGTTGTCATGCTCCCATGCTCCTTCCATTCCACCATCACTCCTTTTAATTCATAGGCTAAGCTGTGAATAGATTGCCTGTTCTGTTTCTGTAATGGAATGATGGGCAAGTGAAAAGGTGCCCCATTATGCTATTGTGATGCAAGCAGCGGTGGGAGGTCCATGCCAGAACACTTCGGGGTGTGATCGGGACATCCAGGTGAGTGACACACTTTTTTGTACCCTCCCCGGGTTACTTGTATTTTTTAAAGTGTGTTTAGGTGATTGGTATAACTTGTGTGTGTGTGTTTTTCTTTTAAACTTTGAATTTCCCACACAGCCATCTTCTTGCAAGAATGGCCCAGGACTTCAAACCAGGCCATCCAAACCAGCTCCATGCAGCTCCATGCGATCTGCATTTACTCCTGGGCTGCCGAGGGGGACAGAAGACGTGTGAATAACGTAGGAGTGAAACAGTTCAATTCTGTGCCAGGACAGGGTCAGAAGGGGGTGAGGAGAGGAGATAGCAAGAGGGGGACGCTATTTTTGTCCCTATCTGAAAATCTCCTAAAGGAAGTGTTTCACAAAGAAAAGCTGTTCTCTGAGGTCTAAGGAGATTTTCAGACACCGTTTAACAGTACCTACCGCGGGAGGAGGTCCTGGGAGAGGAACGGCTCTCTTGCGCGGCAGGGGGTCATTTTTGGACACCGCCGTCCCTCTTCCGGGATCCTTCGCTGCACGTCCGTGAAGCTTTGGAAGCGGCCGTGCCATATTTTAAGCAAGGGCAACTTCTGTGCTTAAAATATGGCGTGGCTGCTTCCAAAGCTTCACGGATGTGCAACGCAACAAAGGATCCCGGAAGAAGGACGGCGTCATCAAAAAATGACCCCCTGCCACGCAAGAGCGCAGTTCCTCTCCCGGGACCTCCTCCTGCAGTAGTACTGTTAAACAGTGTCTGAAAATCTCCTAACACCAGAGTTCTAGAGTTTCTAACTAAAGTCACATGAACCACCATCTTAAGAGCCAAAGAGTATTTTCTTCCCACAGTGTTCTAGGAGGCGGCTGGCCTTTCCTCCAAAAATTAATTCTCATCCCACCAGTGGTATTATTTGCACATTCTTCATCACCACAATCTAGTACTTACCTGAGCTCACCACGCATTGACTTTTCATTGAGTTCAATGAGCCTCTTTCTCATGAAAAAAATGTGTAAAATAATAACCTGCATGGATGCACAACCCAATGGCTTATGCAAGGAGTTATTTATGCTAAAGAGTTTTATTATTATCTAAGATGCCAACAGGAGTCTTCATTTAATAAGTTAAACATTTGGTTCTGGTTATATGTATCATTATCCTTGGTTTTTTGTGCTATACTCTTAAAACACACACACACAAAATCTAATGGCTCATCATCATCATCATCTTTATTTTCCCAATTTGGGACTCAAAGCAGCATACAGTAGCACCCTGCCATCTGTTCGTTATTGGTTCCGGGCCCTACCGTGGATGGCGAAAATTGTGGATAACACTGAATGCCACCGACACCATGCCAGAACCCTCCTTCTGCCTGCTGGAACCCCCCGCAAAGTTGCCTCCTTCACCCACCTGCCCACTCATCATGCCAGAATCACCTCCTCCCTCCTTCCCCCATCCACCTGCCCACTCACTCACCTGCCATGCTGGAACACCCCCCATGTGAGGTCACCTCTTTCCCCCACCAACCCGCCCACTCACTTGCTCAGCTGCCTCTGCTGCCCAGCCTCCTCCTCTGCCTGCTCGCTCGCCTGCCATGCCATGCTGGAAACCCCCCGCATGTGAGGTCACCTCTTTCCCCCACCCACCTGCGTGCTCGCTCACCTGTCGCCTGGCCTCTTTCTCTGCCATAACCCCTTCTGCCATTGCGGCCTCCCAGGTCTCCTCTGCCACTGCTGCCTCCATGCACCCCGTGGCTGCCATCAGGTTGCCTCCACCTCCCAACATACCCTCCTTGCTTATCCACGCCCCCACCCACGCCCGTTGTCACCATCTGTAGATAATTGAATCAGCAGATGGTGAACCAGCAAATGGCAGGGTGCTACTGTGGCAGGGTACAACAAATGGCAGGGTACAACAATGGCAGATGGCAGGGTACAACAAAAAGACATTGTTAAAATCAGCAAAATACAAAAGTTAAAACGCAATTAAACAACTAAAAAAGTTAAAAACAGCTAAAACTTTAAAAACATACACACATATACTCATACACATACACAGCACACGCATAACGCTAGAGTGCCACTTCTATTAAAAATGACAAGGACATCAGCAAACCTTCTATCCGATACTGCATTATTCAGGTTGCTGGACTTAACCAGTAGCCGTTCTGTGGTCCCGGTGGGTGCCCATGAACCCCCATGATGCGAGCATGGGTGTCACTATGCCTCAGTCTTCTTCCCAATGGCCTCCGCACTGGCTTGAGGGGTAACGGAGTGGTAGCTAATCGGAGCACAGCATGGCTGGCTCTGATTGGCTGGAGCGTTTGCTGACAGCCAATCAGAGGTGAACATCCAAGCTCAATTCTGATTGGTTGGGGGAGGAGGAGGGAAATGCCTCTTGCGGTAGTCTTCCCTCTGGTCTGGCAGCCAGGATTAAATTCCCGGTCACCTTACCAACTTGCCAGTCACTCTGTCGGATCTGACCCACCCACCCCTTTAGGTAGAGATTCATTTATGGGTTACAGATTTCCTTTTGTCACAACTTTGGGGCAGTTGGCATGATCCAATGTCATTCGTATTGAGGCTTCCATCACTGTCAGGTCACAGAGATTCCTTCCGGGGTACAGGGGGTATTCGCCAATGCCCCCCTCTTTTGGGGGAGGGGAAGGAGGTTGGTCAACAGAGGAGACTCCTCCTCTTCCTGGGTTTTACTTGTTGACATGTGGGCCAACAATGGGTTCATCAACCAACAGGCGGGTTGGTCGATGCCTAGATCTGGATTTATGTCTTTGAGCCAACCAATTTGCAGCTGTCATTGATAAAGCTGTGGCCATTTATTGCCAATAACTGTCAATGCTTGTGTCTGGCCTTTTTTTTTTAGCAGGGGGAAGGGCATCTCGCTTAGATACCCAATGATTTTTGCTGGGGGGTGAGGGGGGATCTTGTAACGGCAAGACATTTCTAGTCCAGTACATTTGCCATGTCTGAAACCCAGTAAGTATAAATCCAGTGTGAGGTACATAGTTTCATTTTGCAGCAGATGAGAAGGGGAGGAAAATCACTTTGGTTCCAAACATTAGATCTGTTGACCAGACTGAAGATTAATCCATGTCACAACCAGGTGCACTAGCAAGGTACAGCCAGTTTAATTATGAGTAGATCAGTCATCTACACCTGGTTTCTGTTTATCATTATATACCATGGTAGGTTTAAACACTACATTACTCTTCCAAGTGTGTGTGTGTGTGTGTGAGAGAGAGAGAGAGAGAGAGAGAGAGACTTTCTTTTTTTAAAAAAAATTACTCGAGTAAGATAGATAGGGTCATTTTTACGCTTGGTATGCTTTCCCATTGGCTGAGCATCTGATATTGTCTGTATGTTTACATTCATTTGATAATAGGAGCTGGAGATTCAACTCAGTCTATTCTACTCTTCAGACATATACTTTATAGGGTTCTGCAGACATAGTGTTTTTCTCAGTGTGAATTTTGATTCAGATTATGGCTGTGATCCAGAGTGCAAGACACAAAAGTGCAGATGTACAAGCTGTCATTTTCATTTTTGTTCCTACAGTTTTTAGTCACACCTCCATCTCAAATTATACTCTGCATTTTAACTTGTTTTTAGCACATGGGCTTTGAGCATACATTTTCAGCTATTGTCAGTAGGAGGATGGATGGGATTACTGGATTATAGATATAAACATATGGCTATTTATATACAAGGCTTACTTTTTTTTTCTTGATGGGAATCACAGGCGTTATAAAAGCTGTGTAACAGACAGAAAATCAATAGATACAGCTTCTGCCTTTTCCATGGCCAAGAATTCTGCCTGCTGATTTTTTTTCTTTCTGCAAAACTGTTAAAGTAAGGGAGGAGAAACTGCAGGCCCCGTGAGTCCCCCAACCCCTTTTCTCCAGCCTCCCAGGATTTCCCAGAGCTCCAACCCAGCCCTCAAAATTTCAAAAAGGATTAGGTGAAAAACATCCTAAAATCACCTACAATGACCTGAATTGCCACAAAATATGGTGGTTTGGGGTGATTAACCTCCTGCTACATCCACCATCTGCAAAACTGCTTTACTGTCTAAAATGGTCCAGTTTTCATAGCCAAAATTTAGCCTTCCACTCACCCACACGTGTCCATTGGCTCCCACCTCTGCAATTGCTCACCCTTTTTTTCAAGACACAGATGACTAGAGGGGGAATTATTAAATCTTGAATGTACAGTCTGTGGCATATACAGTACAATCAAACCTCTCTGTCATACTCAGCATATGAAGATAAGTATAGATATAAGTATTCAGTACAATATAGGTAGCGCCTTTGATTCTCTAAGCAGCCACCAAGACGCAGCATCCAAATCAAACTATAAAACTGCTACATCTGTTGGCTTTTCATGGTCCTTCATAAGTATAAAAAGCTGCAATTTTTCACTGATGCATACTCCCAGGGCTGATGAGTCTGGTGTTTACCTGGATATGACAGTTACATAGCACACAAATAATGGCATAGACAGCAGATACGGGGAGGCTATTCCCAGTGTCAGGCATTTCATTCTTGATGGTTATACTCAGCATCCCAAATGCACTGACAAGGTAATTGTGCCACCATGAGCCACAACATGAACAGAGACACTGTTTGATATTCTTATTGGGAAATCATAAATGCCAAATGATTATATGCAGGTGCTGAAATGGGTGGAAGATGGAGTAGTCAGAGATGTCTTCATATAGGCATAATTATGGGGGGGGGGATATTGTCTGTCAGTGCATATCTGTTAGAAAAGTGACCGCTCCAGAAGCATGAACCCTCTTCAGAAGCTTGTTTCCTCATGGTACAAGGTGAATGGATATGATTCTGGTTGTTGTAGTTGTAGTTGTAGTAGTTGTTGTTGCAGGGTCGCTTTCAAGTCATTTCTGACTTATGGTGACCCTAAGGCAAACCTATCATAGGGGTTTTCTTGGCAAGATTTGTTCAGAGGGGATTTACCTCTGCCTTCCTCTGAGTCTGGGAGTGTGTGAGTCTGGGAGTGTGTGGGTTTCCATGGCTGAGTGGGGAATCACACCCTGATCTCTAGAGTCATAGTCCAATGCTCAAACCGCTATACCATGCTGGCTCTATATACAATTCAGAAATGTAACAAAATCACATTCAGAGATGTAATGAAGTATCACATTCCCAAGTATAGTGCAATCATGTACATGCTTACTCAGAAGTTCAATTGAGTTCAGTGGAAGTTAGATTCCAACCTATATCCTCAACATTTACATAGGTTTGAGACAGCTTTCTGTGGAGTACAAATTTGTAACTTTCTCCAGCAATAGTTGCAGCCTGCCTATTCTGCAAGTAGGAAAGAGCAGTTAATTATTTTATCAATGAATAGATGACAGAGCCACAAAGAATGGAAGCATAAATGTTTTTAAAGCACAAACAGAAAGTCATGACAACCAGTGAGTATGATGGAGATTATCAGACGTGACAAAAACTGCATCAAAAGGTCATGATGAGAACAGGAAGGGACAAGATTATCAGACAACAATCTCCTCCAGCATTCCGGGGGCATAGTGCAGTCGTGAGTAAGGCGTCCCTTTTTATTAGCAGCTTGTCCCCATCAATAAAAAAGGGAAGACTCATCCATGGCAGTGCTACACCCTCAGAACAGCAGAAGGATGCAGGCGTCTGGTAAGGTCACCCTGCCTGTTCTTGTAGTGATCTTGTGATGTGGTTGGGAATGCAATTTTTGGGCGCGTTCCCCTGCACCTGATAACCTCCATAGACAGTAAAAGACAAAGGTCTGTAGTTTTCTAGCTCCAGCCTATTATACTTTAAATTACTGTTTCATCAGTCAAGCATCCTTATATCTTCATTTAGATTTTTTTTTTATTCAGTCTTGCTAATAGCCTATGATGGCAATCCACAAAGCAAATTGTGAACCTCCTTTCTATTGTACGTTATACCCGCAGCACAGATTGTGGCGAGTAAGGGCAGAGGACAGTAAACCCACAAAAGAAACATGTCTTGGATGAAATTGCCCAAAACCTTGATTAGCTACAGCTTACATAGGTCTGGTGTGGCATAGGGCCTGGATCCAATAGTCAGGTAGCCTGACTGCCAGGGGACCCTGTAGGAATTATGGGATTATCAGAGCTCACTATGTCTTGCTCCAGTTATGTGATCCCTGCCATCACATGGGGTAGAAATCATGGCCAGATCCCAAGCTGGCCTGAAGACTTCCCTAACACCCAATCATTACTTATGCAGACCTGCTTTTCTTTCTTAGAAACAGGTCCAGTCAAATGCCTCATTTGTCCCAGATGAGACCTTCTGGCAAAGAAAGGAAGATCCTACATTATTTCTAAAACCATTGCTGTCGGGAGAGCAAAACCCTCACCTCATCTAAATCAACTTCATTAATGGGTAATATTCCCCCCTGACTCCTACCAAACAGCAGCTGACATATGTCTTTAGTAATTCAAATCATCAGAACACAGGGAACGAATAGGGTTGGTAATAGAAATGGCCAACTCTTCATGGGGAATTCATTTAAATCCCCCACAGACCAAGGAGGAATCTACGGTAATCACTGCCAGTTCTACCTCCAGTGTCACTGACTGATTATAGGCCACCTTCCAACCCTACTGTCTAGTAGGCCAGAGTGCCAGCTGGAAGACAGGTAAGCCTCTATATTCTTTCCACGTTGCACAGTGAGTACAATGCCCCTGCTTAGCATCTTTCTTTCAAGATTTTGTTTTCTTTTAGATCTCATTAGACCAGCCTCCCCAGATGTTTTGGGCTTCAAGTTGTATGCCTAGACCCTCAAATTCATGCATCTAATGTGTGTATCAGAAAATTATTATCATTATGCATGTGATTAATCTGTGTTTTATTTTTGAAATTTAACACATTAATAATGTCATTTTTATCCCTAACAAGTTTCAGCCTGGGTATTATTTTTTGCAGAGGAGGGCTTTCTCTGTGGCTGCTCCTAGACTTTGGAACCAGAAAGGAAAGGATGGCTCCTTCTTTACTGTATTTTTGGCAACAGGTGTAACTCTTTCTATTCCAGCAAGTCTTTGGTTAATTAGAGAAGGGACTTTTAAGGTGCTGTACTGTTTTTAATCTTTATTTTAAATAAATATTTTAAGTGGTTTTAAAACTGCTGCTATTTTAATACTATTCTAAATTTCAACTTTTGTATGTTTTTAACCATATGTGCTTTCATTGTAATTTTCTGCCTTTCGTAAGCTGACCTAAGTCCCAGTCAGGCGGGGGGGGCATAATAAAAATAAAGTGATGGATAGAAGGATGATGGTTGGTTGGTTGGATGGATGGATGGGTAGAGACTTGTTTTGTTTTGTCTTTTAATGAAAGCTTGGAATCTGGGCCAGATGAAACCCCAGCAAGTGGATAGTACAGTGGCACCATGCCATCCATGGGGGATTGGTTCCGGGCCCCACCGTGGATGGTGAAAATTGCAGAGAATAGAGAATGCCACCGCCACCATGCCAGAACCCTCCTCCCACCCACTGGGACTCTTCCCCTGCCTGCCAGAAATCTCCCCACCCTCTGGAACCCCCCCCCCGTGAGGTTGCCTCCTTCCCCCACCCACCCGACCACTCGCTTGCTGCAGGTCGCCTCCTCCTGCACAAGGTCACCTCTGTTCCCCACCCACCTGCCCGCTCACTTGGCTGCCTCTGCTGCCCAGCCTCCTCCTCTTCCACTGCCCACTTGCTTGCTCACCTGCTGCACCAAACACCCCCTGCGCAAGGTTGCCTCCTTCCCTCACCCACCCACGAACCTGCTTGCTCAGCTGCCACTGCTGCCCAGCCTCCTCCTCTGCCATCACCCCTGCTGCTGTTGCAGCCTCCCAGGTCTGTGCTGCCGCTGCCTCCGTGCACCCTGCCAACTGCCATCAGGTCACCTGCAACTCCCAACATCCCCTCTCTCCCTGTCCACTCCCTGCTGTCACCATCCGTGAATAACTGAATCAGAGGATGGAGAATCAGAGGATGGTGGGGTGCTACTGTACAGCAACCTTTATAATCACTGCAACTGGCCATGCTGTCTCAGGGTGGTAGGAGTTGTAGTCCAAAAACATCCAGAAGGTACCAGGTTTTGGAAGCCTGGCCTGCCATGGTATATACTATATTTAATTGTGGGGAATGTCTCCATTCTCTGCTGACCTACAGGACTTCCAGACTGAGAAGTCCAGAACACTTCTCATCCCAGAGGACAGTATAACCCCAGAGGATTTTTAGAAGCTTGGTCTCCTTCATGTTTCTACTTCTGTCTTTTCAGTGTGGGATTTTGTGGCTCAGTTTACATTTTTTTAAAAAATCAACATTTACTACACTCCACCCCATAATTCTATGGTAGACTGCCAATGAGCTGCTCATTATTTCTTGTATTTGAGTGCTTTATGGTTGGAATAGTAGTGGAATATTGGTAAAGATGTGCCTATATCAGGGCTGGGGCTAGCATGACATGTGGGCTATGTGTATCTCAAATTCCATTTTGTGGGGATTGTGGCTCCCTGGGCATCCTTCAGGCCCCAAGACCCCTCCTTTAAATTTTGTAGGCTGCACAGCTGCAAATCATCTACCACCACATCCCAAGTTGGTGGCTTGGCTTTTTTTACCCCCACACAGAACCTCCACACACAATGTCCAAAACCATGGCCCCCACAAGGGTGGGCTGGCAGGGCTCTAGCCTGGGTGCCTGGGTGCCCAGGATTAGGAGAGGGGCCCAGCATGATATTATTGTAAGTTTTTATTATGTAAATCCATTTAGTTTTTAAAAATAAATATAAATATTACTTTGGTTTCATCATTTAAACCGACTTATTTTAATTTTTATCCTAAATCCTGTAGAGAACCTTCCTGCCCTTAACCTTAGCAGTAGGTAGGGGGGCCATCAAAGTTACTGGCCTGGGTGTCCGCTTTCAGGATGTGGGGGCCATGTCCAAAACAGACAAATCAGCTGGTTGTTGGCCAAAAGTCAAGTTAAATCAAAATGGTATGTTATGAAATAAAAACTAGATCAAAATGATATGTTCAAAAATAAAGGTAGATCAAAACTGATATATGGCTAGCTAGGAGGGGGGGCACAGGGGTGAAATTAGGCCCCACCCTTGACACAGTTACCCATTCCTACTCCCAGTTAACAAGAGGTATTAATCAATGCAACTACCTACTATATCATCTTAAACTGGTCCCAGGAAAACCAAACTATTCATAAAGTCCCTAATTGATACCAATATATTTTTATAAACACTTTTGAGGCTGTCTCCAAGAAATTTCAGTCATTTCACTATGCATTACAGCTCTGCACGTCTCACCGCATTGGCCTTCACCCTTCTCTGTATGCTATTATGGTTGTGAAAAGAAGGCAATACAACTTTTTTTTTTCTTGATCTATCAGCACAACAGCCATTTTAAGGTAATTAGTTTTGACACGGGCATTCATGAGGCTTCTTAAGTGCTAAGGCTACTTCATCACCAGCTCATTATTTCTACCTGGGTGAGAATTTTTTATTTCTTTTATTCAACACCAGTTCCTAATTTCCTATTATTATCTAAATAAGTATAGTAATTTGGTGATTCTCCCGCTCATTTCTTATGATGAAGATGCAATATACTGTGGATTCCTCTCCCATATTATCAGAATCTTAGGAACATAAAGTTCTTCAACTTAACTCAGCTAGAACTAATTATTTCAGAGTGGTCGATAGATTCCAGTAGGCAGCCGTCTGTATGCATATATCTGCTCCTCCAAGTGCTTTGACTGAATCGTGGGTAGTCTGCTTTATGTGAGAAACTAATCACTCTATCACATTTTTTCTAGAATAAAATGGCAGATAATCTGACATGCCCTTATACAAATGTGATGTCATGAGTGTGTGAATGTGTGTGAATTACTATTGGAAGATCTGAAAGATCACAATAGAACATATGGAACTCTATCTATATAAAAAAAAAAACCTTGGGTATGTTGCTTTTCCCTGTGTGCTGATTGGCTGCTCAGGAAACACACCCAACCAATCACTACCCATATACAAATTCCCTCTCCACCTCACAATCTACACCTGCTATTCAGTCTGTGGCCCAGGTTCCTGCCACTCAATCTGCAGCCCAGATTGTGACATAGACAGTCAACTGGCAGCAGCGGCGGCAGGACAGAGTGAGTCACCCTCAGCAATTCCGGGAAAAGTGTGAAACACTGAGAAAGGGGAGGAGGGATTTTGAAATCAACTGGCCTACCTTACAGGGTTATCATGAGGTCTATAGGGAGTGTTTTAATGGCATATGTTACACTGGGTACAGCTAGCTTAAATACAGTAGTACAAGCATTTATGTTATTTGGCCCTATTGAACTTTATAACCCAGTCACCCAGCAAGATTCCACAAGTTTAATTAACATGCCTCTGCCCTAGATATGAAGACCACCCATTCCATTTCTGTTACGGAATCACAGGCATCTGAACCTGTGCTCCATTCTGCTGGTGCGATGCCAGCTGCAGTGGGAGATCCCTGCCAAATACTTCCAGTGGAGATCAGGACATCAAGGTAAGGGGTGGGGTGGGGTGGGGAAAGAGAACACTTATATATCCCCTTGTCCCATATATTAGACCCAGACCACAGTTTCTGTTTCGTGGTCATGCTTCAGCAACACTGAGATAATGGAAGCAATGTGGGCCGTAATACATATGATGAAAGATTGACTGACAAGTAGAGTGAAAGGAGAGCACTCACATAGTATTAGAGGAAATTTTCCTGTATCTTTCTTTTGCTCCTGATTTCATGTTATAACTATCATATGAAAGTGCCCTCAGGTTCAGGAACACATATCTCTTCAAAGTGCAGGTAGCAATCAACAGAACTTTGGGGTGAGAAGACTATGAAGGCCATCAAGGCAAGTCTGATATTGTGATCTCATACATGTATGGGTGCATAGAGAGCCAGTGTGGTGTAGTGGTTTGAGTGTTGGACTAGGACCCTGGAAGACCATGGTTCAACCCCCCTTTCCCATTGGCTCAGCCGTGGAAACTGGTTGGGTGACCTTGTGCAAGTCATACTCTCTCAGCCTCAGCAACAGCAAACCTCCACTAAAGAAATATTGCTAAGGAAACCCTATGATAGGGTTGCCAAAAGTCAGAGTCAACTTGAAAGCACCCAAGAACAACCACACAGGAGCATAGGAATGCATCTTGTACTTAGACCACTGGTTCATCTAGCTCATGGATGTGAAATATGCATCCTATAGAGTGTACGTACATCCCTACCAGTAGGAAAAGCAAGAAAAGACACACACACTGTACAAGACTAAAGAGGGAGGGGAGGTGATGTCTTCTTTTTGTGGCTCTGTGTAATTAATGCACAGTTATGGCATATAGTGGGTATACTTCAAGTGTCAAAACTGTCATTTTTATGGGGAAAAAAGTTTCTAGGTCATTGCTCCACTCTCATGTTTCCTTAGCTTTCTATAGCTATGAAAGTGACTCATGCTGTCAGCAACTACAGAAACTAAAACTCTCTCTTACTATCCAAATGTACACATGAGACACAGCATAGCTTCCATTTTGTTGCCTTCTGCATTAATAAAAAAAGAGAAAGCTCAGGCAAGCTTGAGACCCCAAGGTACAGGTGGCTGCTGAAGGCTGGAATGTAAACAAACAAGATGATGGTTTTCATCTCTTGCCAAAGGCATTTCACCCGGCTCAAAAGTCTTTCTGTACACACCACTCCGAAATCCCACCATGTCAACCATCAGCATGTCACAGAAAAATAGCCCTCCCTCATATAATCATCCTCAGCTATTGTGATCTAGGGATTTGGCACTCTGTGTTGTTGATTAGTCAGTTCCACTAAGCAACCATGCCTCAAGTGAAATACAGAAACGGGTAGGATTGCACGCTGACAGAAATCATGGGAAAAGAGAAGAAAAACAGTTGCTGCAAGAAGCAAGTATGATAATAAAAAGAACTAGGTCCTCTCACTGGGGTAGTTTACATCATCCTCCAAAGGCAGCAGAGCTTTACTGAGTTACGGCAGTTAGAGGGCCCTAAATACTAAATTCTGATTCAAGCTTGCTAGTGTATCTCTAATAACTCTATCTGGAGTGACTGTAGACATATGTGTGTGCAAATGAGCTAGAACCGTGACTCACAATGTTCATACATATATCTTGGGGAAAACCTTTTACTCTGCTTTTGATTTCATCACCTTCCCACAACTCCTGCATGTCTTTCATGTCAGCTTGAGGGGGTGTTTTTGCTCCAAGGTGAGGCGTAGATAAGAGACTGTGTGGTAGTTGAAAATGCCTGCTAAATTGAGAGCCTTCCCCATAAGAATACACCTCAGCCTGCTTTGATTCTCCACAAGAGGCCTGGCTTCATCAGCACAGCCAAATGGTGCTTTCTGCATTGACGCATAAGCTGCAGCAGCAGTGCTTTAATCAGAGCAGGGAAAGGGAGAGGCACTGAAAGAATTTTAGCATTCTTTTTTAGAAAGTACTATTGACTGATCATTTCTGAATTCTCAAGTAGAAAATCATTCAGCACAGAGAAAAATGGATAACATCCTTGTGGCTAGCACTATTAATAGAATGGCCTAGGAAAATGGCATGGAGAGTGTTGCTTTAGATCAATGTTTGAGTTGACAGAAAGTTTAACTAGATCTAATTATGGATTTCTTCCCAATTTTAATTGGAATGTAGGTATCTTCACTTACATGTTACATTCACATTCTACCTTCTCAAGTTGGGGTATGGTATATGGCAGACCTCAAGCACAATTGACGGACTGCCTACAGCCAGACCTGCTAAGCATCAGCATGGCTAATGTATAGTGGGTGGGATTCTAGATCAGCCACTTAGTTAACTAAGTAGTGTCTCCTGACCTTACCCCTCCCCTAGTCCTAACTTACTGGGCATTGGCCACTGTGAGCAATGGAGGGGGGAAGTTTTTCTCCTGTCAATCAGAGATCAGTAGACTGATGTTTTCCCCTCCTGCCAGCAATCTCTGCTGTGACAATCAGAAGCTGTCACAATCCCTGCTTGCACTGAAGATTGCTTGTGGGAGGGGGTGAAACATCAGTCTACTGTTTCTAATTGACAGGAGAACAGAACCCTGTTGCTTCCAGTAGCTGACACCCAGTAAATCAGGACTGGAGGCCTTTACGATCCCGTCATATTCCCTACATGATTGAATATATAGAGATCAGGATTACAAAACAGTTGTAAATATGTAACTCTAGGTTATGCATTCATAACTGTGATCATGAATTCCAGCTTGTCTTCAACAGAGCTTGGGAAAGTTACCCTTTTTTGGTCTAATCCCTCTCAGCCACCATGACCAAGGATGTTCCCACCCCCACCCCCAGCTCTGGTCTTTACATCATATTCTGTGATCCCTGTAGAGCAGGAATGAGCTACCTTGTATGGTAGATTGGGAGCTACTTCCTGCCTCTGGCATCTTCCATGCAAAGACTGCCACAAAAGTTAAAAATGGTGTAGAAGTCTACTTCTTGTTTTGAAAAGTAGGTAGGGGTTTGTTAAACACTTCAGGTGAGGCCTCGCAACTTATTTAAAAGGGAAATCCTGCTCCTGGAGGCTTCCATGAGGGCCAAATCATCCCTTTATTGTTAAAAAAAAAAAAAGCAGACTGAGCAGGCAGAAGGCCATCCTAAGGTATGGACTCCGTGAATCTAGCGTGGTAAAAGCCCACTCAAATGAAAAGTGATCAAATGCCCCGTTTTGGTTTTGGCTCATTGCAAAGTCTCTGCTTCTTTTCCTCACTTATTTTCATCTGACTTTCAGTCTCCATCAGCTCCCATTAAGTATTAACAGGAACAGCAGTGGAGGCATCTGGATGACCAGTAAGCAATATGAGTTCTCTCTTCCCTGACTTTCTCCCTTCACCTTTGATGCTTTCATCCCAAAGATCATAGATGCTTGAAAATAACATGGAGAGTACAAATTCCAAGGGAGAAGCATCAAAGGAATTTTAGAATTCCATTTTAGAAAGTACTCTTGGCCATGGGTAGTATTAACATGTATTTACCAAATTGTCAATAAATGTTATGTCAAAATATCTTATTTGCTTCTCATTTCTCTTCCTAGAATTTTGATATTGAAAGCCAGTCCTTTTCAACTTTACTTGAATATCTTTTATTTAGTATATGTGTTAGTTTGTCTAGTTCCTTCATGTCATTAATACTACCCATGCTATATAAGGTACTTTGTTAAAGTAGCATCATAGAAGACAGGCGGGTGTAAAACTACTTAAGTATATATAGATTTTTTTAAAATGAGGTAGTAAGTACATTTGATGTTATATAAAGATGAAAATTAAAATGAAATTGATCAATCATAACTGTGTAAAGTACCGTATAAGATAGTATTACAAGGGACATCAAGTAGAGTAGAAGTTAATAAAATTGAGATGTACAATGTTTAATTCAAAAATGTTTTATTACTTTATTTTGGTATTCTCTTTCTTTTGGTATATGTCCAGTATGTATATACTTTTCTTTGCTTTCAATAATTTTTTTAAAGTACTCTTGGCCAATCATTCCTGAATTCTCAAGGAGAAAAACATTCTGAACACAAAATCATTCTAAATTCACGAAAAATGCAGTTCTCAAGGACAGTTGCTATTGTGCTCAGAGTAGCATTGAAAAGGTAGCTAAATTCTTATGGTTGGAAGAAAGTGGTAATTTAATCTCACTTTGAGCTTGGACAATTCACCCATTTCTAATTTACACCTATTTAAATTCAAAAAAAATGTCCATGGAATATGGATGGAAAGAATATTTGGCACTTGATTTCCCTACTGAAAAATTTGTTCCCCAGCACTCAGGAAAAATAACACAGAGGCAAGAACTTTGTGCAGTTTCCCCCTTGTAGTCAGACATTCTGAATTGTTTCAGAAAATAATTCTGCACAGATATACACATTGGGCTTTTGCACAAAATTTTATGTGCAAAACCACATGTTTTTCATGAAAAAAACACCATTTCTCTAGACATGTGCATGGCTTCTGTGCAAAACTGGTTTATATTTTGTGCAATTTTTGCATGGGGTTTTGCACAAAATAGCTGTTTTACACAAAGGACAATGTGTGTTTCTACAAAAAAGCAACAGCTAAAAGGGTCGTTTTTGTGTGGAGAACAGTCTTTCCAAAACCACAGTCAGAATCCTAGATCAGTATAACTAAGTTACACCTACGTAACTAAGTAACATCTCCTAATCTAACCCCTCCCTCATCTACCTTAAGACCCAGCCACCAGATTGAGTGAAGGAGGTCCATAGAGCTTCCAATTGGGATGCAAGGAGCGTGGCCTTTCCACCCACTCCACCAGTCAGAGAGGCTACAACAAGAACTTGTGACGGGGGTCATTCAGGACTGGGAGAGGGCAGAAATATTTTCCTCCCTGCGCCCTAATCCAAAGTTAAGTGGGCCACCTTCAGCCAATCCAGCAGCTGGCTCTTATGGTGGCCTTGGGTGATATTTAGGTAGGTTTCCAGCAAGACTATGTAGTATTACTGAATACAGACCAATTACAGACTCAACTTGAGTCAAAGCAAGAGCAAGAAGAAAATGCAGGTAGATTTAGAAACAGAGGTAGAGAGGGAGAAATTGAGATTGAATAATGTTTTACATCCCTTGTGGTTAGTTGCCAAAACTGTTCAACTCCTTTCCGAAACGTGTTTTTAAATTTATTTTACTCATTGTATTAGTAGCAAATTGCTTTCAAGGTGCCTTACATAAATAAAATAAAGCAGAAAATCCAGCATGCAAAAAATCCTTTTTAAAACAACAGAGTAAAATGTAACAGTCTTAAAACCACTGTAATATCATAAAAGTCCCACAGAGTTAAAACTATCGTAAGATATAAACCAGTCTTAAAACCACTGTAATATCATAAAAGTCCCACAGAGTTAAAACTATTGTAAGATATAAACCAGGCAACATGAAGGCCTAGGAGATGTTTTTGGCTAGTACCAAAAAGGCATTGGGGCTTGATGTCTGCTGGACCTCTCTGAGAAAGTGTTACATAACTGTGAAGCTGCCAGTGAAATGCCCAATTCACATAGGGTTACTCACTGGACCTCAGACCATGAGACTTTTGGAGCAGCGCTTGACCTGAGATTACACTTGACTCAGATCAAAATGCACCCCAAAATGAACTGAAACCCAATGAGGATGATACAATACTGGCATAATATGATCACATGGCCAAGTTCAAATCAGCATCCTTGCCACTGAATGCAGTTACTCACTGTACTGAACTCCTGAATACATAATCTAGGAAGTAACCCTGGTGACCTTTAGCTTCCAGATTGGTACAGGGAGGAATATGCTCTGGGTTTTACTCAAAACTTTAAAGGAACTATCCAAGGTACTGAATAAATAGGTTCAGAGCCTCAGGTAGCTCTTTTAAAGTTAATCTAAAACCTGGAGCACTGTGCCACTGGCATGGAAGTCACACAGCTTCCACATATTGTTTCACACAACTTTCAAGGCTTTTGATGGTATTGTAGCCTTGACTATTTACCATTTTTATGCTTTTTAAACTTCTGTTTTTATTTTCTTGCTTGCTGTTGCTTTTTATTTGTTTTTATTGTTGGAAATAAAATGCCATTATAGTTTGCTTTTATGTTTTTTTTAATATTTTTATTAAAATTCTAAATCAAGCAAAAACACATACAATAAGCTACATTAAAACAAAATATAAACAGAAAACAAATATGTAAGAAACAGGACATACTATACTACAACAATATAAAATAAAAAAAATTAAAAATGATTTTCAGCTATCTTTTCTATGGTTATGTGGTAATTCCTAAACTTCTATCTCCTCCTTTGTAAATCAAGATGTTACATTCCATCCATAAGTTTAACTTGTGCTAATAATCAAAACCAATAACCATCTTATCACCATCATTCTTTCTCAAAAAGTCAATCAAGGGTTTCCAATCTTTCAAAAAAGTTACCAGTGTGTTTTCTTTAATCAAAACAGACAATTTATCCAACTCTGCTAATTCATTCATTTCTAACAATCAATCTTCTTTAGCACACAATGCATTACTCTTCCATTTCTGTGCATATAGTCATTTTGCTTCTGTGGTTATGTACTGAAGTATTCTTCCATCGTTCTTTTCTAATTGATCATCCATCAGATGCAGAAGAAAAAGTTAAGGTTTTAGTTGTATATTAATCTTTAATATTCTCTGCATCAGTGTATATATTTGCACACAATACTTTTTAGCTTTTTTAGAAGTCCACAACATATGGTAAAATGTCTCTTCTTGTTTTTCACATTTCCAGCATACATTCAAATTTGCTTTATACATCTTTAACAATTTCTCAGATAACTGTTGGGGGAAAAAAGAATATTACTTCAAGAACCAACCAGTGCATGGATATGATAAATAACAAGCAATACAACATGTGATAGTATCAGTAATATGTATCATATAATTATAAAATAACTAGAACCTAAACCAGGTAACAAACCTGAAGCTTACAGATGAAATGTACTAGAAATAGCAACCAGCATGTCAAAGAGATGATAGACAATTCACAAATTCAATGCGACTGTAAAAATGAATGATAAAAAGAAATGTAACAAACATAGACAATGGTATACAGTATGTGATTTAAACTATTTATGGAAAGTCCAACTGGAGCATGCCCTAATACAAAATATAAAAAGCACAAAAAATGCTGAGTGACTGATGATGAATAATCAAAAATAGAACTGATGCAATCACTCCAGAAAATATCAAAAAATTTCAAGAGAATTTTCCTCAGTCAGTTCGTAAATGCATTTCTCCAATCAGACTTGAAATGTATAATTGATACATCAGTCTTAATTTTGAGATGTGTAGTTAATCCATCACCTTAACTCCTATCAATAAAAAGTAATCAATAGTAAGAATGATAGAGTTCTTTGCTATTTGCTAGAAAATAGCTAGAAAATAGCAAAGACTTAGAATAACTACTGAGGAAAGTCAAAGAGGATAGTGCAAAGGTAGGTTTAAAGCTGAATGGTCACAGATGATTTACACTACTTTAAAACAGAAAATGAAGACACTGAAACAGTGTGTCAGGACCAGGTCATAAAGTGACCTTTTCCTGTCATTAACCTGGTTGATTGATGTTGCTGGGTGCTGTGTTTCTTTTGATGTTCTGTGTCCTTTTGATCTGGTAAAGCAAATGCTGGGGAGGATACTGCAGATACAATGCTGACCAGTGGATGAGTTGCCCGCCAGATTTTGGCTGATTATAAATACTTTATATTATCCTACTTTTCCTTTGAGCTTTGTTGGAAGCTACAATGTTGTACTGTTAACTCTTTAGATTTCTGTTAGTAATAAAACTTACTGCTTAACTCTGAAGTTTCTGGCTACTGAGTCTTAACACATGAGTACATGACACAGTGAATTTCCAGTACCTTGGCTCAGTCATTAATCAAAATGGGGACTACAGTCAAGAAATCAGAGAAAGGCTAAAATTTGGAAGGGCAGCTATGAAGGAACTAGACAAGATTCTGAGGTGTAAAACTGTATCATTGAATACAAAAGTCAGGATTGTTCAGGCCATCATATTTTCCATTTCTATGAAGAAGAAGAAGAAAAGCTATATAAAATATAAGATGCAAGCTTAAGGTACATTCCCTTGAGCAAAACAGGCCTTGCGTCTCTATTATTATTATTGTTGTTGTTGTTCCTTACCTGCCTCTCCCTGTGGATCAAGGCAGGGAACAACACATATACATAATATTAGTTAAAAACACATATCAATTAAAATTTATCAGTTTTAAAAGACAAGTAAGACTAAGACATTTTAAAACAATCAGTGCGCAGTTTAAAATTCACAATTTAAAATAATCTGGATAGGCCTGCCAGAAAAGACTGGTCTTTAATGCTACTTTAAATTCTGCCAGTATATTCAGCTGTTGTATCTCTTCTGGCAGGCCATTCCAGAGTCTAAACATGTATTAGATTACACTGTTATGCTACAATCTTGTAAACAGTTACTAAGAAGCATACTGACAGAATCCTATATGACCTGTTACGTCATATAGTTATGTAGCTATGTAGCAGAGGTGCTAAGGAACCCCTTTACTAAATTGCAAAGATGAGTAACAGGACACCAACAAGACTGCCCAATGTACATTGGTGCCTGATGCTCATCGGGACTGATGTAATGCACATTGCTAACCATGCAATATGCATCCCCTTGTGCATCCGTCCCATTGTGTATCAGTTCTATTGTACATCAGTCATTTTGCCAGCTCTGCTACATAGTAACATAATAGCAGCCCTCTACTGGGTACTTATATTGTCGAACTGCCCAGTTCTAATTCCCACAGACTTAAGTCCTCTTACGAAGATGTAAGACCCCAACAGGATTCTGGCTAACTTCAACGAATCCAATAAAACTTACTTCTGAGTAAATATTAACAAACAAGAATTCCATGTTCCCTTTTTAAAAGAACAGTTTGACTATATATTAATCATACACAAAAGAGCTTCAGTAGAAGTGTGCTTGACATTTACTAAAGGATATTGTAAATATTTATCAAGTTCCGGAATGGGCACTAACACATTTAAAGAACATGACAACTTATGTCATAATATGGTTCTAAAACATGTCTTCTCTTTAACAACCCATTACTGGGATAAAGGGGGCAGCTGTCAGAGCCCAAAGTCTTCTTTAGAAAATAGTGAGAAATCCCGGGAGTTGTATTGTGAGATGGCAGGTGGATATCCTAAATCAGACTGATTGACACCCTATCTTCACACAAGAACCTATGAAAGACAGCTTGCAAAAATAAAAAAAGGAAATCTTACAGACAGTCTTAAAATGAATTAAAGGTGTTACATGGCAGATAATCTGTTACTTTCAAATTCTTATCAGCTTGCTGCACCCAGGACAGGAAATGAAACCAGTTGGCTGGGGTGCTAGCTTCATTTGTTGTTGTGATGTGCCTTCAAGCCGTTTTGGACTTCTGTTCTCTAAGATGAACCTATCACAGGGTTTTCTGAGGGCTGAGAGTATGTGATTTGCCCACAGGAGTTTTCATGGCCGAGCAAGGATTCAAACCCTGGTCGCCAGAGTCATAGTCCAACACTCAAACCACTATGCCACAGTGGTACTGGAATACTTTTCCAGATCATTTCAAAGGAGGATGGTCTTTGGATCTGGTGTATCTAAAGTCATCACAACATGCCACCAATATCTCCCCTCCCAGTATGCCCCATTTGGGTCTCTTCTGTCAGTGGGAATATCACTGAGGATAGATTTATGGGCTGAGCTTTCCTTGGACATATCAGGAGCCTCTACGATGGCTATGGCATCTAATTGGTTGAGTTCCTGTCCACCAGTCAGGGGCACATTTGCTCCATCCTTGCCCCATGGCCTCTAGGAGAGTTGAAGATTGTTCCATTTGACCTACCTGTGTTTATTTAAATAAATGTGCTACTCATACAGGACCAACCTAAGACATCTTGCTCCTTGAGGTGAAGGGCAAGGTGTAGTCTCCTTCACCACTCTACACATGAAAGCTGACTAGACTGCAAATTGAATAATGACAATAGAATATTATCCACCATGACACCTGATAGTAGCAAACAAGTCTGGGTGAATAGAACTGCCTGGCGTCATACCCGACTCTGTTCTCCAACAGAAGAAAATCACCCAGAGGTTTGGGGAGAACAATCAGAAGAAAACAATGGCTGTTTCCCACTGCTTCTCCGACCAGAGATAGCTTCTTCATTCTCTTCAATGGCAAGGCCAACCTTATAGTTATTCATTGCCAAAGAATATAGCAAGCAACCTAAAGAACACCATAAAATAATAATAAAGCAAGACCAGCAGTCAAGAAGTGAAGAAACTATTATGTTAGATGTGTTGTTTTGGTGTGACTCAAGGTAGTTGCTGCTCAAGAAACTGATTAGACCAAACTCTGTATCCTCTGGCTATGTGAGCTAGAGATCCTAAGGAATTTAATCTTCCTCAGTATGCTGAGCTGCAGTTTGTTAGTATTTTTTAATGCGTACCAATTTCTATGTAATACAACCTAGAGGGTATTACAGTTGTGCATTTGGCTGTTAACGAAGCAACCTTGCCAGACGGGCAGAATGAATAGGTGAAGCATTTCTAGTGGAGAGAGGAAAATATTATTATCCTTGTAAAGAATGTCAGCAATCATTTCATTCTCTGGAGGGAAGAGAACATTTTCTGTCATTTATCAATACTATTTTTCAAAAGTACAAAATCAGTGCTTGAACTGACTGGAGCCTGTTGGCTACTTTTCCTAATAACACCACTAGAAAGGGTACAGGTTGCCTGATTTTCTTAACATGATCAGTGTCCTCCAGTGGTTCTACTAGATTCATTAAGGCTCCATCTAACTTTCTCCCTACAGTTGGAGTGCTGTGCAAAGCTCTCACAAGTTACTCAACAAGAAGCTCTCCATTACAATACAAATTCACATCACATCTACACATTTCCTGACATACTTCTTCAATTAAAAAAAAAACCCCTTGGTATGTTTTGATTCCATTTGGAAAATGTTTAGATTTCATTTGGAAAATATTTATTTTTTAGAAGGTTCACTTCCTAGCAATTCTACCACTATAGTAATATAGATCCATGTTTAATATCACCTTTCCCTTGTTGCTAGAGCAAATGTGTTCTTTCTGCTTACCTTTTAGCCTACATAGCCTAACGCCACATTCTATTTCTGAGCTATTACCCAGGCCTCCTAAATATCCTGACATAGTTTAGAGCACTGGGAACGTCTGTGACATCTCCTACAATGAAAGCTCTGTCTTGATGAAAGACATGCAGAATGTGTGGAGTCAATGAGAAACAAATGTGAATTTACAGCACAGTTCATTAGTTGGGTGGGGAAATGGTTTAGAAGATCATTGCCTGCCATTCTGATAATGGGATGAAAGTCCAATGTATGCCTATGTAACTCACTTTTTCTAGTCATTGCAGGGGTTGGAAGTATCCATTGACCATACAATATGCAAGATAGCCCCTAATCACCTTTTATCTGCTGAAGCACCCCAACACAGCTACTTACAGGTTGGTGAAGGGCAAGGGGGGGGGCAGTGGCAGAGCATCTTCCAACTATGTTCCTATAACTAAATGCATAGCAATGACATCATCTTTTGAGACCTGAAGAACCCCTGGGAGATCCCACCAGATGCCTGTCTCTGTGGATGCAGCTATGAGAACATTGCTACAAACTACTCCACCACAGCCCTGACTCTGCACCAGCTAGTAAATGGCAAGTTTGGGGCCTGGCTGCAGCAGATTAAAAGGTGGGCTGGGGGGGAGAGGTGTCATAGTTTCACTTCTCCATATCCTGATCTAGGATCTCAGTGACAATGTTCTATGATAAATTTTGTACCATTTAAAAGCCATTTAAATGGTAAGCCATTTAAAAAAATCAGAAGGGCTAGTTTTCAGCCTCTATGACCTTCTGCATGCTACCCTAGGCCTGAACATACAAAAAGAAAAAGAAAGAAAGAAAGAAAGAAAGAAAGAAAGAAAGAAAGAACTGGAAATGGCTTCTGATCTAATTCTAGTTCCTTTTTTATGTTCCTGGTAATCCTGGAGCTTTCCAACATCTAAATACACAAAGCGAATTTATTAGGACCAGGAAGGTATTTGGGAAGTGGGGGAGCTCCAGAAGATTCTCAGATCACAAAAATATCCTGGGGGGATCTGTATGCAGCCCATTGACAGCATTTTGCTCATCACTTTTTTATACTGTTCACATGTATGTTGAGAGATTATGATGGCAAATGTTATCACTGTACAAAGATGTCCTTGTTGTCCTTTCTTTAGAACCAATGATGTATGAATGAAGAAAAACACTCTCCCATATGTTTCAAAAGTTCAGAAACTCATCTGCTTCATCATTCATGTATCTTTCTGAATTTACTTTTTCATGCCAGTGGTTTTTGAGTGGAAATTAATATACAAAATAATACAGATTTTTCTACTACAAGGCACACTCATACACAGCCATTTAAATGCATTTGTATTTGCACAAATGTCCGTCTTTGCCATTCTCTTTCATTTGCATCTCTTTCATCATCATCCATCACTTTCAAAAGTAACAGCCTATTTTCTGCAGGCATATCTCTGTAAATTTCCACTCAGAGGATCCTTCCCAATCAACTACAGATTCCATTGAGACAAGGCAGCCCAGCAGTGGAAGGTTGCTGCCCCTTCTGAACAGGGAAAATATTTTACCAGTGGATTGATTCCATGGCAGATTTTGCCACCATTCCTGTTTAAAACAGAGTAGCTTTCACAGATTTCCTTTTGTGCTATTGTATACATGCTATACATGTAAAAGGGGAGGTGGTGGGCAATCAGTGACCTTAGGGACACATGTCGCCCTTTCATACCTCCCTTGCAAAAAAAAAAAAAGTGATTCAAGGCTCTTAAGAGAGCCATGTTCCCCTCTCCCACCATAATGACCAGATAGTGGTTAGAAGAAAGAGAGAGAAAAGGGTGGGCTCTTCCCATTTTTGGTTCTGGCCCCACACATGGCTGGCTTTCACACAGCCCTTCTCAATATACAGCCCCTGACATCCCAAGGGAATATGGACCTCAATAGACTATGAAAACACTCCCTATCCCTGATGTAAATATTTTAACTGAATGGGAAATTCAAGTTAATCCACAGAGGAACTACAGTCACAACTCAACCTTGCAAAGCAGTGAAAGGGCCTTCAAAACACACCTTGCAATGTGCTAAAATTAAGCAGGAAGATAACATCCTTACCAATTTATCTTTCATACAAGGATTGTAACTGAACATGCATTGCATGGATAGTTGCATTTAAAACAACTGGCAGAAATGTAGATGGGGAAAGGGACAACAGGGAAGTGGGTGGAAAAGCAATTAAGCTTGTGCAGATTAGTAAACAGAAATAGAAATCCAGCTGAAATACAGAGAGAGAGAGAAGCAGATTGTCCAAAACACACATACAGATTGCAAGAATATCCAAAAGCTTAGAAGTATTTTTCAAAATTCTTAGAGTTAAAAAAGAAGTTTATGTATTTTCTGGGAAGAATCCATTTTAGAGACATCAGAACTCTTTTTAAAGTGTGTGTGTTGGCGGGGGTGGGACCTACATTAGCAGGCAGGTTGTTATTAATTTTGAATCCTTACCAATACTTGCAGGGAGATGGCAAACTACTTTTTCTACCCATTATCAATGAAACATTCTTAAATATGAAGGCCCTTACAAGCACTTGGAAGTGCCATCCACATCTTCAGTGTAGCATACTCCCAAATAAGGAAAGGATTGCAGGCAGCCTTTATTATTCCTGGGAGGGCTCAATGACAATTATTATTTTAATATTTCCTGGGCTTGTCTATACAAGGGAAAATGTGGATTGATGTGCACTAACTCTATCCACTTTCGCTGTCCCAACAGGCTTGCCTACAAATCAAGATGGCAGGCATGAGTGAATTACTTGTGTTTTTATTGTCACCAATTCCCACCATTGAACAGTATTTTTTAAAAAAAAGAAGCATATCTATGGTGCAAAAGCGTGATATGCCCCCTAAATAAATAGAAAAAGAAAAAAGGCTGTTTTGTCACCTCTGCATATGATTGCTACAGTAAAAATCCAACATGGTGGTTCCAGGCACTAGCCTTGTTAGCAAGCTCTGCCCCCTGCGCACGTCTGACCAATCAGGTTTCCACTTCTGTTCTTATCAGGAATGCACACCAATTTGAATTAGTTGTCCCAAAAAGTGGGATTGCACATTCCTCATGGAACTTTTTTTAAAAAAAACAGGAAAAAGTTTTTGGTCATTTCCCCCCCATCCTTCTGAATACAGTGGATTGATGTGGGATGCCATTTAGACAAATTGTATTCTCCATGAATTCTATGAGGAGTATTTTTGCCTTATAGACAACCTTAGTGTTTGATCATTGAGTGATCACTGCCTTGCCTTGCCTTCTCTAACTACATGTTCTTCATTTAGCAAAATCATGGAATATACAGAAACCAGGAAGTTTCAGGTGTGCAAACTAAATCCTTATTTGTTTTCACCTAAGAAATTTTGCATCTCTCCTATGGATTTATAAATTAAATTGGATAAATAAAATAGCATGAATCTGAGTTAAATCAACCTGTTTTGCTTTCTCTCACAACGGGATTTGCTATATTTTTCCCTGTTCCATTTATAAAGTCATTTGCAAACTTTGGTAATTTATCATCAAAAAATTGAATGGCATGAAGTTCTTCCCATGCCTAAATAAATGTGTCCTAGACAGGTTTGAGCATTCATCTTCTAGAACTGTCATTGAAAATTGTGACATCCACTCTCCCTTCCAAACCCATGACCTAATGGCATTTACAAGACCAATTGAGACTTATCTAACTTTTTATCACTTTCCTTATAGACCAGGGGCACACAATTTCATTGAACTGAGGGGACAATTTCACGGTACCAAGACCTATCATGTACTACAATCCCCAACACACACTGTCATGCCACAAAAATGTTTAAGCAAGCAAGCAGTGTAAATTAGGAGCAAACATTGTAAAATCATCAGTTTTGGCAACACAATTTGGCACTGGATTTTGAGGTTATACTTTGAGGGGGTCTAGAGACTAGGGATGTAAAGAATACTTATTAATTTTCATGTTATTGATGAAAAAAGGGCATCTGGACACATCTCACTGAAGAAGAGGAGAACAGCCAGGAGATTTTCCCCACTTCAGAACTTCTTTCTATCTTCTTCTTCTTCTTTTTTTTTTTTACATTATTTTAGAATCCTTTAACCTTTATTCCGTTTCCCCTTACCCATACCTCCCTGTTCTTCCAAACTTTATTCAAACTTATGTTTAATGAATGCCTTTTTCTTAAATTGATCTGAATTCTGCTAATCTAAGCTAATCCTTAATGTCAACTTGGGTCTACCTGTTTTTAGCTTTACATTGTTCTACAGAACTTTCCATAGGTCCAAGTTGGCCAGATTTCTCCATTTCATTTCCCAGTATCTTTTTATCGGTGGCCATTCTTTTTCTATTTTGTCTGTTGGAATATCTTTGAGCCTAGCAGTGAGCCAGTCCATGTCCACCATATCTCTCATTCTGAGCAACCATTTCTCTATCATAGGTGTTTCCTTTCCATTTTGCCACATAAAGAATTCTTGCAGCTGAGGTCATATATAATATTACTCTCCAGTGTTTCTTCATTAACTTTGGATCTATTATATCTACCATGTTCAACAAGTATATCTGGGGTCTCATTGGAAATCTAATTCCAAAAATTTCATTAATCGTTGCATGGATTGTTTTCCAGTACTCTTGTGCTTTTTGACATGTCCACCATATGTGGTATAAAGTGCCCTTCGCTTGTTCACATTTCCAGCAGGATTGTGAACCTGTCTTATAGATTTTATTCATCTTTACAGGTGTCAGATACCATCTTCCGAATGTTTTTAAGTAGTTTTCTTTTAAACTTTGAGATTATGTAAATTTTTGAGTGTTTAGCCAGGATTTTTCCCATTTTTCTAATTCCCTTTCTAGCAGTATATTATAATATTTGGATATGCTTCTTGCTTTGACCAAAATTAATCTCATCTATTTTATTTGCCTCTAGTTCAAAGTTTTCTAACTTCAGATCCATCTTTGTCTTGGAAAGATGTGACCAGTGGGGTGCCACAGGGTTCTGTCCTGGGCCCAGTGCTATTCAACATCTTTATCAATGGCTTGGATGATGGAATTAGGGGCATACTTATCAAATTTGCAGGTGACACCAAATTAGGAGGACTAGCTAATACCCTAGAGGACAGGATCAAAATTCAGAACGACCTGGATAGACTGGAGAGCTGGGCCAAAGCTAACAAAATGAAATTCAATACAGCGAAATGTAAAGTACTGCATTTAGGGCAGAAAAATGAAATGCATAGATATAGGATGGGGGAGACCTGGCAGAACGAGACTACATGCGAAAGGGATCTAGGAGTCCTAGTAGACCACAAGTTGAACATGAGTCAACAATGTGATGCGGCAGCTAAAAAGGCCAATGCAATTTTGGGCTGTATCAATAGAAGTATAGTGTCTAGATCAAGGGAAGTAATAGTGCCACTCTATTCTGCCTTGGTCTGACCTCACTTAGAATACTGTGTCCAGTTCTGGGCACCACAATTCAAAAAGGATATTGACAAATTGGAGCGTGTACAGAGAAGGGCAACTAAAATGGTGAAAGGTCTGGAAACAATGCCTTTTGAGGAGAGACTTAGGGAGCTGGGTATGTTTAGCCTGGAAAAAAGATGGTTAAGAAGTGATATGATAGCCCTGTTTAAGTATTTGAAGGGATATCACGCTGAGGATGGAGCAGGCTTGTTTTCTGCTGCTCCAGAGACTGGAACACGGAGCAATGGATACAAGCTCCAGGAACAGAGATTCCACCTCAACATTAGGAGGAACTTTTTGACAGTAAGAGCTGTTCAGCAGTGGAACGCCTCCCTCAGAGCATGGTGGGGTCTCCTTCCTTGGAGGTCTTTAAACAGAGGCTGGATCGCCATCTGTCGGGGATGCTTTGATCAAGATTTCCTGCATGGCAGGGAGTTGGACTGGATGGCCCTTGTGGTGTCTTCCAACTCTGCAATTCTATGATTCTATGATTCTATGTTTTTTGTTAGTACTATTGTTTTATCTTTGTTTATTCTAAAACCAGACACATTTGCAAATTCTTGTAGTATTTTCCCCAGTTCTTCCAGTTGTTCTATCGGTTCTTCTAGTATTATTACCAGATCATCCGCATATGCCCTTATCTTGTTTTCGAAACCTTTAACTCTGGTGCCTTTTATATTTGTATTAGATCTTATACTGTTTATCAATATTTCTACAACCATGACAAAAAGAAGAGGGGAAAGCAGGTACCCCTGCCTTGTGCCCTTTCTGATTTTTATCTTTTCTGTCATGTCACCATTTACTATTATTCTAGCGCTTTGATCGTTATAGATTAGATTGATCCAGTTTTGAAAGCTTTCCCCTACTTCCATTTTATGCAATACCGACTTCATAAATGTCCAGTATTCAGAGTTGAATGTAACAACATAAAAATTATAATAATAATTTAAAAAGAACTTCTTTCAGGAAAATTTGGAGGGGGGATACAGGTGGGGTGGAGGTTTTGTTGTTTTTACCCATTTTTGTGTAGAAAATTTGTTTCCTGAGAACATATCCTCAATTTTCTGAGTTTTTTTCTCCATAGGGAACAGTGCATTGTGTACAAATTAGATTGTTCCTACACACAGAAAAAGGTTTCCCACACAGTGAGAAAAAGGCTTCCCACACAGAAAGTGAAAGAAATGTATCTTTTTTGAGCAAATGAATTCTTCCAGAAGATGTCCCAAAGTACAAATAATGGACAGAGAACAGGAAGGGGCAAGATTACCAGAAAACATTGTCCTCCAGCATTCCGGGGGTGTAGTGTGGGCATGAGTAAGTCATCCCTTTTTATTGGTGGCTTGTCCCTGCCAATGAAAAAGGGAAACCTTGTCCGTAGCAACACTATGCCCCAGGAACAGCTGAAGGACATGGGCATCTGGTGCCTTTTTTTCTGTTCTCATAGCGATCTTCTTATGCAGTTGGGGATGCAATTTTTTGGTGCATTCCTCCATGTCTGATAATCTCCAAAGTTACTGTGGGAAAAAGTTTTCACAGATAATTACAAAAATAATCCCCAGTTAATGCAGTTTAATTAGAAAGTGGGTTGTGAAGCTTTCAACAAAAAAAAGGAAATTAGTTTAAAATCCACATGCAAAGTATTTGTGTAATTTTAAAAAAAAAACAGGGAATAGGAAGCAAATGCATATTGTACGAGTAATGGACTGGATGAGGAAAAACAAATTGAGACTGAATCCAGACAAAACGGAGGTACTAACAGTTACAGGCCCGAAACCAGGTCTGGGAATACAACTTCCAGTCCTGGATGGAACTACACTCTCCTCCAAAGACTGTGTTCGCAGTCTGGGGGTGCTCCTGGACCCGACGCTCCAGATGTCTAATCAGGTAAATGCGACGGTCAGGAGTGCCTGTTATCAACTTCGGCTGATACGCCAGCTGCGCCCTTTCCTGGAAACCAGGGACCTCGAAACTGTGGTACATGCACTGATAACCTCCCGTCTGGATTTCTGTAATGCGCTCTACATGGGGCTACCCTTGTGCTTAACTCGGAAACTTCAACTAGTTCAGAACATGGCAGCCAGGTTGATTTCTGGTGTTTCCAGAAGAGAGCATATAACACCTGTGCTAAAAGCTCTCCACTGGCTGCCTATTCGTTTCTGGGCACAGTACAAGGTGTTGGTTATAACCTTTAAAGCCCTGCATGGTTTGGGTCCAACTTATCTCCGGGACCGCCTCCTTCCGTACGACCCTCCCCACGCACTTCGGTCCTCTGGGAGGAATCTGTTACAGCCTATGAAAACAAGGCTGTCGGTGACGTCCCAGAGGGCCTTCTCCGCTGCTGCTCCCAGATTATGGAATGGCCTGCCGGACGAGATCCGTCTTATTAACACCTTAGACAGCTTTAAAAAAGCTGTCAAGACGGATCTTTTCCGGCAGGCCTTTCCTGAATAACTATCCCGGCCCAAGACTCGGTTGTCCTCCCTGAGCTGTAATCATTTTAAAAAAAACAACAACTATTGTATGTTTTAATATTTTTCTAATTTATATATTTTTAATTTACTGTATGTTTTTAATCTTTTATAGTTTAATATTATTTTAAGGGGGGGTGGGCTAGGGTACTGGGACTATGGAGTTTTTATATTGTAAGCTGCCCCGATTACGTTGCAGAGGGGCGGGATAGAAATAAAATTTTATTATTATTATTATTATTATTATCCTGCTGTAAAATCTTAAACTGTTAATAAACTCTAATTAACCATGATTTTGTGGTGCAACTATCCACTTCAAATGCCTTCAAATATATTACTTTCAAAAGCCAAGATTACCACACTTGCTTTTCTCAGATGAAGCACTGAATGTCTGTATGGTGTCATCACATGTGTTGAGGATGAATTTTAACACAGAGCTTTAGGTGTATCAGGCATGACTGCAAAGTGTACATACATAGAAAGTCTTCCGTATACATTTGCAATGTTTTAGTAAGTCCATGAAGTGTTAGTATTTTGCAGGGATTCTACCATATCCTTTTCTTTGGATGCCTATTTTTCCCCCTAAATGCTCAGCTATAATATTAGAAATCTGAGGACTTCATTTTGGGGCAGAATTCTTATTTTTGGGTGCGGAGGCGGGGATAATGTCCTTATTTGCCCCTCCCCTCATTACACCCCTGCCTACATCTTTGAAAATCGTCCAAAAAATTGCTGGTTTGATATTTGATATATACATTTGGCTGCGGAGACTGAGAAATGTCATGCTTTGTTGAAAGTCCTGTGGCCAAGTATGCATTGCCCTTGACAATTAACTGAGCTGTGTACAATAGTAGATTTTCTCTGATAAGTAGGGAGCATACCACAAGATTTGTGGCATCTTTGGGTAAGTTTAATAAAGGCATGAGCAATTTCAGTCGCCCACGGGGCAATTTTCTGCCCCTATGACCTTCAGGTTACCACATGGATTGGCAACAATGCCAAAAAAGAGCCACCCCCCTCAAAAAAACACTACTAAGAATTAATAGCAGCAGCAGCAACAACAACAACAGAAACAAACATACAAGCTATAGGTGCTTAATAAATTCACTTGGCTGACATTTTGAAGCAAACCCACTGAATGAGTACAGTTTCAAAGATTATGGATTTCTTAAAATTTTGTGAAGCAATCCCTGGCTCAATAAATATACCAAAATTTATATGGAAATGCACAATTCAGGATAAAATGCATTCAGATATATCTGTTTTAGGATAAAATATGAATTGGAGGCTTAGTAGTGTAGAGAATGTTACTGAACTTACTGTTTAAATGCAATTTGTATGCATGTTTTACTTTCAGATAGGATTGATGGAAAAACAGCATAGAATGGATATAGGAATAAATGCATGAAACTGACACGGGTTAGAATTACATTGATCCTTTCATCATTAAGAAAAGCAAAGTTTGCAAAATATATGCATAATAGCTATACAGAAAATGTAATACATTTGTTAGTAGAACTGTGGACATTATTTTGTCAAAAACTTGGCAAAAATGTTTTGTTTTTGTCTTCTTTAGAATTCAATAATTTAAACATGACCACAAAATCAAACATGTTATTCTTCCATTACTCAACCACATGGGATAGATGTATCCTCCATTTAATAGCATGACAGACTGCTTTTTAACACTTATCTCCTCAAAAGTGGGAGATCGTCTTCTATGCCCAGCAGATCTTTTCCCCTGCTGTGAGAATGACTGCTTTGCCTTTGAAGTGTTAAATTCCCTGGGCAGTTTCCCCAACAGATCCTTCCCCCTGCTGTTAGAATGACTGCTTTGCCTTTGAAGTGTTAATTGCCCTCCATTTAGGGATTGTATTTTGGTAAATTTGCCAGGAAGATTTCCATTTGCATAGTTTTGGGGATTTCTTCTGCAGGAGTTTGCAAGTCTGCCAATGTGGCTCTAAAATCATTAATGTGCTCATTCAAAAATTTGGGATTTGATAGCTTCATATTAACCAACTCCATTATTCATGCAACCTTACTTTCCAAGGATTGAACACCACAGAGATTTTTCAAAGTATCCCATGTTTTTTAGCTGTTCTCAGTCCTTTAATTTCACAGAGTATTCTATCATCTACAGCCACTGAGCTGGCTGGCTGGTGGGGGGCAGGCTTTCCAGCCAGATGGCTGGATGGACGGGGGGGGGCAGTCTATATTTTAACTTAAAAATTGGGGGGGGGGTCTTATGCGCCCAGTCGTCTTATATGCCAGAATATATGGTCCCTTGTTGCTGTTTCCCATTGTATTAAAAAAAGCAAACTCCAAAAGAGTCAGAGGAGGACTTACATAATTCTTCCAACCACTAGAAACATAGTCAACATGATAAGATTCCAAGAGACCTTACATTAAACAGGAGTTAACTTTGTTGACCCCAGATCACTAAGAAAGAGGCAGCACATAAACTATCCTGAGTCATCATGAGCAGGCCTCTGATCAAGTCATATTAATCAGCCTTTAATATGACACATAATCAATACTGGGATATTTCTCCCATGTGTGAAATGCTGCAGAACTCTTTAAGGCTTCTGACATTTAGCTTTGTATCATTTAAAGGGGAGATGAAACTGTCAGCCTCATGTTTCTGTTCATGATAAAATTCATTTCAGGGACAGCGACTGTATGTGTGAATGGGAAGTATTAAGGTAAAGAGGCTCCATATGACTTTGTGAACCTGTTCCTAATATTTTTCATGTACAATAGAGGGTTTTGTGCTGTAAGAACTTTTTTTCCTGTAAGTTTTTACAATTTCCGTACAGTGTGGAAGTTTTTTTTGGGGGGGGCGTTAGTTGTCATTTTCTTTTTTCTATCAAATACCACAGAACTGGCCAAGACATTTGCTTGAGGCAAAAGGCATTCCATCCACAGAAGCCAACCAGACTGGCAATTAAATCTTACTTCAATACTGGTGACAGAACAGCACCCTTAATCACTTTTGAAAAGCTGGCAAGCAAAAAATTGCTTTTTAAAAAAGTAACTCCAGTTTTAGAAGCCTTTAAACTATAACCAATCACTTTTAAAGCAGTTTCCCACATTCTGAAAAGCACACCCAAATAACACAGCAAAGCTCAAAGTTGCTTTAGTGCTATAAGAGGGGGGGAAACCCATCAATATTACCATAATCCAACTATGCTGCAACTACAGAGGCAGAAGAAGAGGAAATAGAAAGATTCTATGCTGGAGTCCAGGAAGAAACTGATCACACATTATTCATGCATGATTGGACTGCAAAAGCAGGACACAGAGTAGAATCAAACAGTGAAGGAAAATTGGGCCTAGGATCAAGAAATAAAGCAAGAGACCAACTGACTGAGGCAAGGCCAAAAGTCTGTTCATTGCAAACACATTCCTCAAGCAACCAAAGAAGTGACTGTATACATGGGTATCACCTGATGGACAATATAGAAATAGGATAGACTATGTACAAAACTGGAAGCAGAAGATGTAGAAGCTCCATTCTCTCTGCAAAAACAAGACCAAGAGCAGAGTGTGGCACAGACCATGAATTATTAATACAAACAAAAAAAATTGAAGAAAGCTAAAAAAAAAAACACTAAATCAACCATCATGCCAAAATAAAACCTGAAGAACATCCCTGTAGAACTTAAATATAATGTAAAAAAAATAGATTTGCACTATTGAGCATAATTGGATTGTAGCCCTAAGAACTTTGGACTGGAGACAGGGACATTGTCAGGGAGAAATGCAAAAAAACACTTATCTGTAGCCAGAGAGAGAGAAAGCCCCAATGGATGACAGATGAAATTCTTCAAACAGTTATGGACAGACAAGAAGCAAAGGTAAAAGGAGACAGAAATAAAGTCAGAACCCAGAATGCAACCTGTGGCATCACTAAGGCTGGTGTTACCCTTACCCCCAACAGTGTCACCTGGTGAGGTTTAGCTCTCCACAGCCATTGAATGCAACTGTTCAGCAACTTGTGTGTAGAAACTACTATAATAATCAATGCAGAGAAATAGAAGGTGACAACAAAAAAGGAAGAACAAGAGACCTCTTCCACAAATCACGGGGAAATTTAAACCAAGAGTGGGGATGCTACAAGACCAGCAGGGGAACATATTACATGACCAACTAGAAACAAAAAGATAATGGAAACAATACATGGAAGAACTATATACAAGAGATGAAAGGTTGACAGATACATTCAATGAAGAACTATATGAAGATGAACTTCCTGTTTTAGAAAGTGAAATAGAAGCTCCACTCAGAAAACTTGGGGGAAATAAATCACCAAGAACAGATGGTACACCAATAGAGTTGCTTCAATATACAGAGACAGAATCTGCACTAGTTCTAACTGAAATCTGTCAACAAATACAGAAAACAATGGCCCACAGATTGGAAACACTCCATATACACTCCAATCCCCAAGAAAGAGGAAACCAGTGCTTCCAGAAACCACAGGATCATTACATTATTTTCCTTGCAATCAATGTGATGCTCAAAATTTTACAACAAAGACTTTTACCATATATGGAGCAAGAAATGCCCATGCCCAAGCTGGGTTCAGGAAAGGAAGAGGCACTAGGGATCATATTGCAAACATATGTAGGTAAATGGAGCACAACAATTTCAAAAGAAAATCAGCTTGTGCTTTGTAGATTATAGCAAAGCCTTTGATTATGTAGATCACAAAAAACTATGGAATGCTCTTAAAGAAATGTCTGTGCCACAACATTTGATTGTCCTCATACATAATCTGTACTCAGGAGAAGAGGCTACCATTAGGACAAAATACAGAGAAACTGAATGGTTTCCAATTGACAAGGGGGTCAGGCAAGGCTGCATTTTATCACTCTCTCTGTTTAACTTGTATGCTGAACATATACATAAAGCAGGATTAGACTCAGAGGAATGAGACTTGAAAATTGGGAGGAAGGAACATCAACAATTTGCAGATGATACCGTACTACTAGCAGAAAATAGCAAACACATGGAACAATTACTGAAGAAAGTCAAGGAAGAAAGGGCAAAGGCAGTTTTACAGTTAAACATTAAGAAAACAAAAATATTGACCACAGAAAGTTTGCATAACTCTAAAGCAGACAATGAAGACATTGAAATAGTTCAAGATTTTCCATACCTTGGCTCAGTCATTAATTGGAACGGAAACTGCAGTCAAGAAATCAGAAGAAGAAAGGGCAACTATGAAGGAACTAAACAAGATACTTTTTCAGATGCTCTAAAAAATCCATGCAGAGATTGGGAGGAGGATGGCATTGTCACGCTTCCGGCCAGGGCCGGTTTAAGGAATTTTGGGGCCCCCTGCAATGCTTTATTTTGGGGCCCCCATATGTTTATCTCAGGTCAATGTAACCTAACCTATTCACAATACAGGCTGCTCAGATTACAGTAGGACCCCCGTATCCATGGATTCATTATCCATGGGACACAAAACAGCACAACTACCATAGAGTCTTCCTAGAAAACCTTTGTCAGATAAGGTCAGCAGGGGCCCCCCTTGACCTTGGGGCCCCCTGCCAATGCTGATTTGGCAGACTGGTTAAACCGGCCCTGCTTCCGGCAGTCGGTTTCACACATCCCATCCTCCTCCTGTCCTTCATTCGTTCTCCCTCCATGCTGGAGGGACAAAAAAGGCACCATTTTTCATTGATGGAAGTTTCCGTCAATAAAAAGTGGTACCTTTTCCATCACTCCAGCATGGAGGAAGCACAACTGAAGGACGGGAGGAGGACGGGATGTGCAAATCCAACTGCCGGAAGTGGGTCAGCTCCGTCCTCTTCCCAACCACTGTGGGGGGGGGGTAGAGAAAAAGTCCAAAATCCTGAAGTGTAAAGCTGTATCATTGAATACGATAGTCAGGATTGTTCATGCCATCATATTTCCCATTTCTATGCATGGTTGTGAAAGCTGGACAGTGAAGAAAGCTGACAGGAAGAGAATTGACTCATTTGAAATGTGAGTTCTGTGGATACCCTGGACTGTCCAAAAGACAAAGAAATGGGTCCTAGAGCAAATCAAGCTTAAACTCTTCCTAGAAGCCAAGATGAGTAAAATGAGACTGTTGTACTTTGGATATATCATGAGAACACATGACTCCCTACAAAAGACAACAATGCTTCACAAGGTAGATGACAGTAGGAAAAAAGGAAGACCCTGTTACAGTTGGATAGACTCAATCAAGGAAGCTACAGCACTGAGTCTGCAAGACCTGAGCAGGGCTGTTGATGACAGGGTGACTTGGAGGTCTCTCATCTCATTCATTGGATCACCATATGTCAAAGTTGACTTGACAGCAGTTAACAACAACAGCAACAAGATAAACTGCATAGGATATAAGATGCAAGCTTAAGGTAAGTCCCCTCCCTGTTGATGGGGAGGTCCCATCAATGAAAACCAATGCCTTACTTGCGGCTGCAGCACAAGAGAAGCACGTGAGAGTGATTACGACATCTGAAACTGGGAACCATTTGCGCGAGAGTAATGTCATCATCGTGTGCTCCTGGGGTGGTTTTTGTAGTGTCTGATAATCTCCATAGTCCTAGAATGTCCAGTTAAAGGGAAAGAGCTCTGCCACACATTCCAGAGAATTGCTGTTATCTAGTTGTGCTATACTCGGTACAAAAATATATATAGCATCTCCTGAAAAGTCCCATTTGTTAATCTTTTAAAATATGTTAGTTTTGATTGTGGGTTGCATTCAGAAAGTGGCATGGGATTACTGTGCAATATAATAATGCCATATCACTTTCTGAATGCAACCACAGTCAAAGCTAATATATTTTTAAAGATTAACCAGTATGACTTTTCAGTATAGCAATATAGCACAACTAACAGCAATTCTGTGGAATGATTGGCAGAGCTCTTTCCCTTTAACTGGACATTCCAAGGACTATATCTGTGATGTTCTATATGGAATACTATGCTGTTATAGCTATCTCTGTCAAGGTTGTTGGGAGTTTTTGAGGTCATGAGACAACATAAGGATTAACAGTCCATCATTTTCACTTCACAGAGGGCACCCCAAAATTTTAGAGTTAACATGAGATAATTCACACGCACACACATACCACATAAAGGGGATGGCCATTGGTTGATCTACCCCACCACTGTCTACTCTGGCAGCAGGGTGAAATTTTTCCTATTAGACCTGTCATTGAACCTGAGGATTTCATAGCATGGAAATGATGTGCTCTGCCACTGAACTGTTTCTTGACTAGAAAATTATGCACATCCACAGCAAAGTAAACTCCAGTTATTAGAAGCCAATGGACAAGGAAAAGGGTTATTTGGTATTCGATTCCAGTCTTATTAGATATAGCATTAAATTGTCCTTAGCCTGAAGCTGAGGAGATCTGTCTTTAAAATATCTTATTTTCCTTTGTTCCCTTTTATCTATGAATTATAAAAGAGATTCATCGATACCAAAACAAGTGGAAATGATGTATACAGAAGAACAGAAGGAATTTTAACAACTGCTCCATCCAGATAAGACCCAAAGAGAAAATCATCTCCACTGGGAAATGAAAGCAATGAATATACAGTTCCTGTAAGACAGAAAATAAAATCATTATACTTGAAGGATGTTTTATCAAACATATATATTTAGATAAATTGCAATCATAACAACAGAAGGCCTGATCCACACTTCACAATTTCTCCATTAACAAGGAGTATCAAGTCTTTAAAAATATTATCTTTATTCAACAACAGTGTATTATACAGCTTACTAATCCAAAACAGTACCATTAGGCTTGACACAGGGCTAGGCATCAATATTATCAGGTATCAGCTTTGCTTCATGTTCCAGCCATTAGGGGACCTGCCACTAATAAGCTCCTTTCCCTTTAGCTATTCTTCCTCTTTATCAGACTGCCTTTCCACCACCACTACCACCCGGGTTATGGCAAAGACTAAGCCCAAATGAATAGAGGAAGTAGGAAATAGTGAAGAGTAAGTGGATCCATCCTAAATAAGGGAGTCTTGCTCATCTGCACCCAAACCTATAGCAAATACAGCACAGAGCTACCTCTGAAAAAGGCAGTGTTTTGTCAGGTTTTCTTTTAGCTTCCTTTAATAAATAGTTACTGCCCTATGCTCCAGTGAGCAAGTGTCCCAGGAATCAGGTGGTTAGAATACAAAAGCTGTCAAGCAATTAATCCAGTCCAAGTCACTCACAAGTTATCCAGCAAGGGTGGAACAAGAGAGTGGTCATCAGCCAGTCAGGGAGTTCTTACAACTAGTCAGTAGTTCAAATACAAGAAGCTGGCAAGGAGTAAACAGAGCCATTGGAGCATAGCCTGTCCAAGGTCAAGAAAACATGAATGCCAGAGAGTCCTGTCAGTCACCCAGATAAGACTGTTGAGAGCAACAGAGATACTGGGGAGCTGCTGGAAGATTTATGGGAAGATGTCTCCGAAACACCAGGTGCCTAATTAGGTCAGCATCTCCTATTTAACAAATGCTGGGAACAACTCAATCTCTCTTTGTCTCATCTTCACTTTTTGAATGAAGGGCTATGTGTCTTCAGTGTCTGTAACCACCTACTGGGAAATAGGGTGCTCCTCTGCCTCCACCTCTGACTCCACTAACTCATAGAGATCCTCATTATCAGGAGCTGCAGATTCCTGGCAATCTGCTTCCTCCTTTCCATCTTACTCATCTGACTCCAGGGGTGAGTTATGACAGGTACTCATGCTGTAGGATAATCGTATGTTCCACTCTACTGGGTGTTGGAAGCAAAGAGGCATCAATGCTTGCATAAAGAGATTAGTGAGAGAGAGGGGTCTAGATAATACCTGCCATTTTGTTTTCACCTCTCTGTATCTTTCTTTGGTCTATGTACTGAAGCCTTTTGCTTCCCTCTTACCTGCAGGCATAACTTCCCCCTTCTCTCAAGAAGGACTTTATCAGACTAGCCCCTTTAAAATGTTCTTTTGACAGAATAAAAAAAACATGTTTTATGTCAGCAAAAGAACATTCCTTTCCCCCCACACTTACCTTCCTTTACCAGCAAAGGTAGCTCCAGGAATAAAGAGGAAGTGAACGGAGCCCCATTCACGTCCTTGTTTGAAATCCCACAAGACTTTGTTGCATGGGAAATTCAAAAATAAAAACAAAACGAACACATAAAAAGTTGCACAAAGCACATACACAAACTTTAAATGTCCCAAGTAACCTGGGGAGGGTCATAAAAAGAGTGAAACTTACCTGGATGTCCCAATCTCACCTGGAAGTGTTCACGCCGGACCAGCCATTCTCACTGCAGTGAAGAAATTTAAATGGCCCAAAGTTTTCCATGCCAGCAATGCCAGCACTAAAACACCATGGGGGAATCTATTGATAGCTTCAGCCATCAATAAAAATGTACGGGGTTTTGACAGGACATAAACACGAAAGGGCAATGTTGTCTGATCTGTGTGCCCTTCTGCGCTTATGTGGTATCGTTATGATGCCTTATTTAATGCATCTGATAAAGTCCAAAGTTAGTTAGTCTCTTTGTTTTTCCTTTGCCTGGGAAGGAGCATCCATTATGCTGCATCCATAATGGATCCTAGCCTATACCCACACATGACAGCCAGCTTTTAGGGGCTCTTGTAACCAAGTGTAGGTCCACGACTTTTGTCTGTCTCCTTTACTAACCTAAGATGGATTTCCTGAAACAATAAATGTACAGTTTTCCCTTTTTTTGCCTTAGAAGAGCATCCAGAGTCATTTCTCCTGTCTTTATCACAAGCTCATATTGTACTAGCCCTGCTGCACTCTGCTTAATATAGATACCAAATATTCCTACACTGAGGACAATCCTCTGTTTGAAGGCATCATCTATTTTATCCTGTTTAGAATGGTAGGTCTTGGCTTGTTTCATTACCACATGCAAGAACAAAACAAAACAAAAAAAATCTCAAAAGTTTTTCCCTTATGGGGCAAGATGGTGAGTTTTTTCTGCCCATATTGGAAGAGTTTTTCACATGTATGAGACTTTTCTCAACATTTTTCTCCCCAAATACTGCCACTTCCCTTTCACATGGATGTCTAAGCAATAAAAAGCACTGGGCAGGCTATTTTCATTTTGTTTTCAGCAGTTCCAAAGTGCTTGCTACATACACATGCCTTGATTGACAAAGGACGAATGAGACTAGCTTTGCCCAAATGTTTTTTTCTACAAAATTCAAAGACCTTAACAGGGGAAAAAAAGGTTTTTCTTTTTGCTCTCATATAGGGAGAGAAAAATCTTACCACAATTGCCAATTTGGGAATTTTAAGGGGTTAGGAATTTTTTATTGGAATAAGACCATTCTACTGAAAAATACACCTGACCGCAAAAGGCCATAACAATAACACAAAAATAATATTAATTGTTTTCCTCTTTTCTTACAAATACAAAAATAAAACTATCTATCCTAACACTAATACATTTTTCCTCTTAATCTAAACGCACTATAATCACATTATATTTACACAATACAGTTATACTTACTTGGAAAAGAAAAAAAATAATAATAAAAGATTAATTAAAAGATTAATTTAAAAAATAATACAAAATTATACAAAAGTACAATAATAATAATAAAATATTTATTTATTTAAAATATCTTTTTAAGTTATTGCTGGTGTTGTCTCACTAAACCACGGCCAAAACTTTTTCCAACGATGGTTTGGCAATTTCTCTTTTTCACTCAGAGCTAAATTTTCAATTATGTTCTTCACATAATAAGCAGTGCCTTTTACATCCTGCAGATTTTGACTTTTCAGCTCTCTTTGTCTTTGGAAAACTAACCCTAACATCACATAGAGGTTGACCAGGCACACCGTGGACCAGGGCACTTTCCAAAAACTCTCAGCCATGGAACCAGGATCCTTCCTCTTCCTCTTTTGGCCCACTGACTTTCTGGGTCCCCTGACACCCTCTGGAGGTTCAGTCCCCAAAAGTATTGTCTCCCAAGCCTGTTGTGCCAAATCTGGCCAATCCAGGACCCGGGCCACCTCCTCCCGTGTTTCCCGGGCACTCGGCCAGTCCTGGACAAAATGTCTGAACATCTCCTTTTGTGCCACGCCACTCAAAATCTCAGCCTTTTTACATTTCAGACGAGGACAAGTCTGCTCATCCTCTGTGGTCCACGGTCTCCTTCCCCTCAGATTAAGAACCTGATGGTAGAGCCTCCACCTCAAGTCCCACAACTTTTTGGGGACCCTTGTGTCCATGAAATACTCAGTCGGGCTAGTCTGGTGTTTTAGGTAGTCTGACAAATCTGGTTTGGCCTGACGTTTTTGCAAACACGGTTAACATAAATCTCCACTATTTTTCTGTACAAACCTCTCTTGATGCTCTGACCTGGCCTGTCTTCACCCTTCAACTCCTCAGCATGGATTCTATATTTCTTTAGGTAAAAACAAAGTCTCTCAAAAAATCTGGTGCTTTCAATTTTTCAGACAAAGAAAACCTAAAACTTAATGAGCCTTCCTCCCACCAAGTCTTTCCCCATCTAGTCCCTATCCAGCACTCACAAAACAAAACTAGCCAAGCCTGAGGTTGAATCTGAACCTTTGGCAACAGACTTTCCCAAAATTTTGGGCAGAAAAGATGGTGATGAACTTAGGTCCCAGGGCTGAGAAGTCCAGGCCCCCTTGTTCTACCTGCCCATAAGCCACTGCTCTTGCCAGGGGGAACGTGGCCATTCCCCAAAGGAACTTGAAGAGAACCCGATCGGCTTCTTTAATCACTGAATCTGGAGGCAGGAAAATAGCCGCCAAGTTGGCTGCCACCAGAAGCAGGTAGGTATTTACAAAAGCAGCTCTCTGGTAAATGGTCAGCTTCCATCTCTGCCAGAGGGCCACCCTTTCCTTCACTTTTTCCAACCAGGGATACCAATTTTCTTTCCATTCCTCAGGAGCCATTGCAAAATTCAGCCCCAAGATCTTCACCCTATCCATCTTTGCCTTTTGCTCTGCTTGCCACCCTTCCTTTCCTTCAACTATGTCCTTTAGAGGGATAGCTGCCATCTTGTCCTCTGCAGCAAAAATCCTGATCAAAAAACTCTTTTCCATGTTAAGTCGAGCACCAGAAACTCGACTGTAGGCCTCAAAAGCATCTTTAATCTTTCTAACTTCCATCCTGTCCTTAACCAAGAGGGACACATCATCAGTGTGGGCAACAAATTTAACAGATTCACACTGAACCAACCACGAATTGTCTAACGGACGTGGGATTCGGATCCCCGAGATGCTCTTGTCTAAACTAATCTTACACAGGATAGCATCCAAAGCAATAACATACAAGAGAGGGCTCAGTGGACAACCTTGCCTCACCCCAGAATTTAACTTAATCCTCTTTCCTCTATGACCATTGACTTGCAAAACCACCTCTGCATCCCTATAAAACAATTTTACTAAAGCAATAAATCTCTCTGGCACTCCTTTCCACTTGAGGGCTTCCCATAGGAATGTATGATCTACATTGTCAAAAGCTTTCATCTGGTTGACCTGTAGGATATGACCAGTCCAAGCTCCCTCCTTGCTGAGTTGGAACACTTCCCAAAACAAACAAAGAGAGTCTACCATAGTCCTACCTGGCACAGCACTGGACTGTGCTTCCATCACAATCTTATCAGCCATCTTAGCCAGCCGATTGTTCAGTATTTTTGCCAACATGTGGTAGTCTACGTTGGTCAGAGCTATGGGGCACCAGTTTTTTGTGAGGGTAGGATCACCCTCCTTTGGGGAAAAAATCAGGACCCCTTGATAAAATGTCTCAGGGAGCTCATTATTATCCCAAAAAAAATTAAACAAAGTTGTTAAAGGGGGAACAATCCACTTCCTGTAAACTTTATAAAAATTCCAACTGAGACCATCTGGACCAGGGGCCGACTTACCCTTCCCCTGAACTATGACCTCATGAACTTTTTGTTCTTCTGTAGGAGAGACCAACCTCCTCCAGTCCTCTGGACTCAAACCCTTATAGAGGGTGCCCATCTGGTCCTCTGAAAAAGCTTGGAAAAAAACTTTAATCTCTTCTATATCTATGTTCTTCTGAGCGTATAACTGCCTGTAATATCCCTCCATGATATCCAGCATCTCACTTGGTCTAAATGCAACAGCCAATTTGGGGGTATGCTTCTGTGTGTACCTCTAAGTTGCCTGTTGACTTATGGTGACACCATGAATTTCATAGAATTTTCTTAGGCGAAGCATACTCAGAGGTGGCAGGGTGTCTCAATAAATTCAGCTACCCCTTCTCATCAAGGACAAGAACAATTGCAAATATTTGTTATGTCCCTAGTCAAGTCCAAATTCATATGACAGGGTAAGAAGTGAGAGCAAGGGCCTTGAAGTTGCCCATCAGAAGTTAACAACTGGGGCCCCTTCATATGACACAGGGTTTGTTTAGATGTGCTGTTTGCCCCATCTTGGAGCCCTGCAGTCCAAATGACACAGGTATTTTCCCCCATTTTTCCCCTGGGCAGTCCTGATGATACCTGGGACAAAGACAGGGGGTAAAATACCTGGGGAAAGCCACTTCATGTGAGAAAACCCAGATTGGGTTCCACAGCAACAAAGGAGTCCATATGTGCACACCAGCCTGTATCTGCAGCGACCGCCGCCACCACCACCGCCACTGTTGTCTCTCTGAAGCTAGGAACAAGGCCCTCAGCACATGGTCAAATTCCCCCTGCATGTGACCAGCCTTGATCACATGCTGAGGGCTTCCTTCCTGGCTTCAGGAAGCGCTACCAGCAATGGTGGTAGTGGCTGCACATTCAGGCTGGCACGCAAGTATGGACTCCATCCCATTTTGTATAGGTAAAGGGAAGAGGGGAATGGGCCTGATCCAGGGCCAGAATATGCCGGCAGGAAGCTGGGTTATTCTGGCAGATCTAGACAAGCCCACAATTATATCTCTATGATTCCATTTCAATTGCCATTGTAGCATCCTATGGAATTTTGGGATTTTCAATTTTAGAATTTAGAATTCTCAGCCAGAGAGCTCTAGTTCTTCACCAAATTACAGATCCCATAATTCAATAGGATGTTGCCATGGCAGTTACAGTGGAATCATAGTGCTATAATTGTGTGGAAGGCCCCCTGGACAATGCTTTCTGCACTCATCTAGTCAATTTTTCCCCACTGTGATAATGTATTGTGCTTTTATTTTAAATTAAACCAGTTATTTCTACATGAAAGTCTACATATAAATTAGCATATGTAATGCAAATCAGTGTTTTCTTTAGTTCCCCCCTTCTTTGGTTAAACATTTACTTTTTTTTGATGATATGTGAGTAGAAAAATCACCACATTATGCATTTTCCCACTCCACATCAGCAGCTGTCACTTATACTGCAGAGAGAAATGTGAAGAAATCACACAAGTAAGCTTGCCCAAGGATTACATAGCTGGCAGGAGTTAGGGTGGCAGAGAGATAACTCAACATGGGAGAAAACTCAACTGTGCCAGGGGAGGGCAACTTCAGTTGTTCTAGGATATTCTGAAGGTCAAACAGACTGCCAAAGTAATAGAGACTCTGCCACGAGGATTCTCAGATGTCTGGATCTGGCCCTTTGTCTCAGAGCTTAGTCCTTCTCCAGTCCTCTGGGTGAGGGGAAGGAATCACAGAGAGTTTCTCTCTCTCTGTGTGTGTGTGTGTGTGTGCTTGTTCGTTCCTCATTTGTTAGACTTGGGACTTTATCAGATTACCCTCCATGCATGTTCTTTTGCCGGCCTATTTTGTGGCATTTTTATGCTGGCAAAAGAAACCCCCACCAGACCTACCTTGAGCAGCGGCAATGCAGCATCCTCAGCATAAGCAGAGCATGAATGGAGCTCCATTTACTTCCAGGGTTGGGATCTCACTGATTCTTGTGAGAAGACGTGTGCACAGAACATTCAAAAGGTTAAGCAAGACAAATACATAAAAGATAGACACAAGTATAGAAACACACTTTAAAAATTACGAGTAAACAGGGGGAGGGGTTCATAAAAAGAGTGTCCCCTACCTGGCTGTCGCGATCTCATCCAGAAGTGTTCTGTCATTGATACCGTATTCACATGAGCACAATGGCATGAGGATTCAAATGTTGGCAACGCCGGCAACGAAGTGCCAGGGAGATCTATTGATGACTTGGGCTGTCAATATAATAGAATGGCTTTCTGACAGTACATGATCATGAAAGGATGACATCGTATGGTATGTGCGCCCTTTCATGATCATTAGGCATCGTTATGATGCCATATTTGCTGCATCTGATAAAGTCCTTGGTCTTTTTTTATTTGAACTGAACATTTTTTGCAACTGTGGTTGATGCCTGATCTATTATGCTTAAAGACAGGGAAAGCCCTTCATAAAGTCACTATCATCACTGAAGCCTGCCCCATGTGACATTACAAGTGTTTATTCCATGGGCTTACACAGCCACCATTCTCTTTTCTGCCGCCACTGGAAGTCCACTTGATATTTCTTCTGAGGAGTTCTGTTGCTTCCATCTGGACACAAGGTTCTATACACTTCTTAGTTTGCCCTGTGGCACCTAAGCTAATCTTCTGTTCTGAAGCACACTTGAGAGTACTGTTCTGTCCAGTGAGCTTCTGGATGTGAAATGGGCTGGAGTAGTGCAATTTTATCCTTTTTCTCAGACACAAAATGTTAGCCCTGCTGGATGCACCTGCCTTTTTATCCATATGGGTACTTAAATAAGGGACCATTGTTCAGTGGTAAAATGTATCCATGCTTTGCATAGATAAAGTATCAAGTTCTACCTCTAACATCTTCAGTTTGAAACAGTGTCAAGTATCATGACATGGAAAGACCTTGAGTCAAGGTCTGTAACTTTGCAGACCCACTGTCATATTCATATGTAAATATCTCATGGAACATACCCATGTACTATCTTGTCCTCTAGCCAATTCTTTCCTTTATGATAAGTACTGTGTAAGGATAAGCAAAATGATAAGGTTCTTGACTTAATACATTTGGTGAAATGCAATAACAGAAAGGTCTCCTGTCAGTACTGTCACTTTCTCAGTACAGTATATTATTAGATTGATAGATGAATATAATTATTATATTAGAGGCTTTGGAGCAAAAGAGAGGAACCTTCAAACAATGCAGTAGACTGTTTCTCCCTTGCACACCACAAGCCTTTAGGTATGGAAGATAGCCCTTGTCTGGCCTGAAGTGTTATCTCTGGTTACTATACTTCCTTCTCTCATATGTTTTCAAACACCGCCCTTTAACTCCTATGAAAGCGTCAAGTCTTGGATCCGCTTTGGTCCAGAACTGCATCTGACCAGGCCAGAAGCTGTGGTCTTGCTCTAGAATGCTAAGGCAATTCTATAGCTTCCATGCAGCTTCTCTTTTTGTGCTGAGTGGATCAAGCGGCAAGCTCAGAATGAGTGATTACCTCTAAAACTGCTGTCATTCCATACATCATAAATTCCTTAAATGCTGTGTACCTCTATGGACTATTTAATTAGCAAACAAAGATCCAACTAAATTTTTTAAAAATACCAAAAGCCTTAATGAAACTGTATAAGTCTGTAATTCCTCTTTTGTTGGTTGCAAAACATGCAGGTGGGAGAGTGACATGCTCCACCTAATGCATCATGGTTTCCACCTTCTGTCAGAAAAGGGACAGGACCCAAGCAAATCATTCATGAGCAAAAGCCAGCTGTTTACTATAAATATGTCTTGTATTTCCCAACAAGCAGTTTTAAATTGAGGGACCTGTAATTCAAAAAGAAGTGTCCTTTCGTGTTAGTCAGGCAGACGGCTCTACAAATCAGTCAGAGTCCTTTGAAGAGTTAATGCTCAAGACCTTTACAGTTGCATTTTGGCAGTTTTAAAGCCTCTTATTTGCCAGGCCTGCAGTTCCAGATTATTCAAAGCCCTCTTTCCTAGAAGGAGTTTCCCATAAATTATGTTTTCAGTTGGGGTCAGGTTTGTTCTTCAACTTCACTGCGGTACTTATTAGAAACAGAAATTGCCCAAGCCTTCTGTTTTACCTCAGCACTAAGCTCAAGAAGAAAAGGGGGGGGGGGCTTAAGAAAGATTTGATTTCTGACCGCAGTTGTAATTTTTCATTCTGTGAGATATTTAGTACTGTTCCCTTAGGATGAGATGTTAGGTTTTTCAGATATATATAGTGGATGAAACATTACAAGGGTGTGCGTTGGGTGGGAGGATTATTGAATTAGGAAATGTTATGATCTAAATATATTCAGGGGTAGCCATGTTGTCCATTATGAACTAAAAATGTTCAAGCAGTTCTAGAATAATTTTATCCTATTAAAGTCCACATGTGTAACAAAAGAGGAAATTAAAGATCTTTACTCTTCCTTCCATTATTTGGTTATCATTTTGTAAGGAAATGGAGGTCATAGGTTGGATCTGATCTGTGTGACAAATTTGAGAATGGGACAGGTAAAACCATTTCCCCAACATCTGAACATGAATCTGCAGTGTATGACTAAAGGTGGCTTTGATTCATAAGAGCTTTCCAAGTGATAGACATAGGAAACTACAGTAGGACCCCCATATCCGCTGGGGATTGGTTTGGAGGGGCGTGGATACCGAAAACCATGGGTAATAGTGAACACCATTGAAAATAATGGGACTTCTGGTTTAAAATACCACAGAATTGCCTTGAAGGACCTAGAAAATGGCTAGAGAGGACACATTTTCTAGGAAGACTCTATGGTAGGTGTGCTGTTTTGTGTACCATGGATAATTGAATCAGTGCATAATGAAACAGTGGATATGGGGGTCCTACTATATCAGGCTGTCAAGGATTCGGTTGGGGGAATCATGCAATTCTCCAAATTTTGTTAGACTATGGCCTTATCTACATGGGCTATTTATCCCATTCTGCCCCCAGCCGAGAGCCATGCAGTCCAAATTACACAGGACATTTGCCATTATGCCCCCGGGCAGGCCTTACAACCCCTGGGGTACACACGGGGCCCAGATGGGGGCAAGCCAGGGTAGGGCCCAATACAATGGTTTAAAAAAAAACAACCAGTTTATTCCATTTCCACTGGGAGGAAATGAATTGGACCCACATGTACACGAGAGCCTGTCCCTACAGGCCACCCATTGCTTTAGCTGCCGGTTACCCTTACTATTCTGGGTCTGGGTAGAAGGCCTGCAGCACGTGACCAAGGTTGCTCACATTCAGGCACGTTTGTCATATGGTGTGGGCTGGCTTCCTGGACCCAGCAGAGCAAGGGAAATGGTGGTGGTGGTTGTGGCAGCTGCAGGGACAGGCTGGTGTTTTGTTGGGACTCCAGCCCATTTTGTCCAGGTAACGGGCAGAACAGGCCTGATCCATGGCCAGGATACGCTGGCAGGAAGTTCTTGTAGATAAGCCCTATAATTCCTAGCATTCCTCACTCTAGCTATTGAAGAGGGCTGCTAGGAGTTTGTTGAAGAACATCTGGAAGCCTGCATGATACCCACCACTCAGGTAAGGCTGTATGGCAAAATAGATAGAATGTTAAGTTTAGAAAAGGAAGGCCTAAATTTGGACCCCACCTCAGTTATCTTTTGGCTTAACTTCTCAAGCATAAAATACAGTGGGCCCTTGGTATCCACTGGGGTTTGGTTCCAGGACACCCCCCCACCGGTAGATACCAAAATCCATGGATATACAATTATATACAATTGCATAGTAAAATGGTGTCCCTTATATCAGTAAAATGGCAAAAAAGCAAGGTTTGCTTTTGGAATTTTGTTTTGTTTGAATATTTTCATGCTGTGGATGTTTGAATCCATGGATAAAGAATCCGTGGATATGGAGGGCTGATTGTATGGTTCCTGTGTATTCTAAATTGTATGTGTTGGTTTTTGTTTTGTTTTGTTTTGTTTTTGGCAATTTAGCAAGATTACTAAAATTGACAGATTTCTCATAAAGAGTACAGATAAATTGAGCAAAATAACCCATTTTGTAATGTCTAGTCAAAGTTGTAGCTGCCAAACACAATTTTTTCTCCTATTCACCACATTCATGTATTTGAGCTGGGCATCTCATTGTTGGGGAAATGGTTTTTACCTGTCCCATTCTCAGATTTGTCACACAGATCAGATCCAACTTCTTTTGCCAAAGATCTAAGAATGGCCTAATAACATTAAATTTTCAACATGCAAAGTGAAATATTCTAAGTTATCACCACAGCTAAAGTATATCTGCTGATTTAAAGCTTTCTTGGGCAAAGTCCAGGTGTGCTGACTTTTATCTACTTCCACCTTTCCAATCCTACTGCTGTTTTGGTTGGATGACATTCATTTTACAAAATGTAAACTGCTACCCATGTCAGCATCTGCTCACTCATGTGATAACCATTACATTAGAGGAGCCGGATTTCAGCCATTTGGAATTATAATGGCTGTAACATTGAGAACAAAAACTACTGTGATTAATATCAACTGACATATGAGAACAGTACAGTTTCATCAGGTACAAGGGCGGAGTTGACCTGATGGACATAACTTATTTCAAAAGTTTCTTAACAGAAAGGAAGAGTGGTTTCCATAATAACTTCAATTATTGTTGTGCATAGGGATGAAAGATACAGGGAGCCCCCACTTATCTGACAGGTTAGGGACTGCAACAGTGTCAGAAACCAGAACTGGTTGAAAAGCAGAAGCCATGTAGGGAACATGAGGGAATTATGGTGGCTCACTTGGGACTGCCTGCACAGACCCACAGGTGCCTGGGTCTGCCTGTGTATTCACTGGTTGCAAAATCTCTCATTCAAGTTGGTGATTTTTCCCCACTCTCAGCTTGCTTTGTGAACATTGTGCATGGTTAATCCCAAGCAAGCCTCCATAGACAAGAACTGTTGAAAGAGTGGATTCCTCATCAAATGAATGGAACTTGTGCTTAATTTACAAGCATTGAAAGAGCGAGTCGTCAGATAACAAGCTGTTGAAAGGTGAGGCAGGGGGCTTCCTATAATATGTTTGGTCTCCATTTCTGGGTGCATCCATACTGCACAGTTATAGCATTTTCACACCACTTTAACTGCTATGGCTCTATCCTGAAAAATCTAGCAATTTGTAGCTTAATGAGAGAATTAAAAGTCTCTCCCATAAAGTTCTAATGATATTGTTCAGGGAGTGGATTAAATAACACTAAGGGGTCGTTTACACGGGCAAATATTCCCCTAAATATACCACTAAGATAGCTCATAGTTCCCACGGATCGCAGCACAGCATCGCCTCATTCAGAAGGGGGGAAGGTAAAACACCCAAATATAGTGTGGCAGGGCATGTCGCTATTTTTGCAGGAATATTTGCAATGTAGTGCTTTATTGGCAGTGTAAACTAGCATTCCGCTAAGGGTTAAAGCACAGCTGCATTGTGATTGGTTGATGATGCAGGGGTGGGCTTAAAAGAGGGGCAGGGAGGAGGCAAAGACAGTAGCCATTAGAGAAGAAACTTGCAAAAATCCGGTCTGCTATTTTGCAAGCCAGTTTGCAAAAAAAAAAAAAAAAAAAAGGATTCCCAACTTCTTTCATTCCTGGAGCATTCCTTCTAATCCTCTGCTGTTTTGAAAGTATGTAAAGGTTCGTCACTTTTATCCTGTGCACGGGGGAGGGAGAGAAACCATTTCACAAAGGGCTGTAGCAAGCTGAACTGCTATTTTCCCTCTCTCTCTCTCTCTCTCTCTCTCTGCTTGGGGGAAGGAGGGAGGGGGAAATAGGATCCACGGCATGGTCTTTTAGCAGAGAGATTACTCTCCTTCTGCTTTATGGAGTGAGTTCATTTACAGGCAGATTTACAGAGACACACAGAGCCACACACCCCACACTTATTCAAGTCTGAACTGCAAAGCGACATAATTAGAAAAAAAACCTGACTGGCACAGCTGCGGAAAATAATTAAACCGCAAGTTGCCGCAATAAATCTGCTGTGTAAACCGGCCCTAAGTCTCTCAGCAAACTTTAAATATGAGGATTCTCTAGGATGGAGCTATGGCAGCTAAAGTGGTATCAACCTGCCATAACTTTGTAATGTGGATAACTCTCTAGGTAAATTCGCCAGTTTGGAGCCAAGAAGGAGCCTTTGTAACTTTAATCCTTAACAGATCTTGGAGCAAGAGGGGGTACCATACATTTCCATCAAGTGAGATGAAGGAACCCGTCCTCTCTCATTTTTCAAACACCAACTTTCAGCCACAGCTGTCCCTTCCCAATGTAGCTATTGGCTTAGTGATCAATTTCATCAGTTCACTTAGAGCAGGGTTACCAGACCAGATATAGGATAGGGCTCCTATAGCTTTAATCCTTAACAGATCTTGCAGTAGGTGGAGGTACGATAAAGCTCCATCAAGTGGGATTAAGATACCCATCCTCCTTCATCTTCTAAACCCCAACTTTCAGGCATAGCTCTCCACTCCCAACACAGCTTTTGGCTCACAAGTGGCCATGGAAGTGGGGGGGCGCAAAGGAGTACTTAGGTCTCTTCTTGTTACTGAACAGCTACTGCTGAGAGAGTTGAAATTTGGAGAGTGAGGGAGGACAGGTACATTTGTCCTGCTTGATAGAGTTTTATGATACCTCATCCTGCCCCAAGATCTCTTATGGATCCCCATTCCAGATCTGATCTAGCAACCCTGCTCTAAGTGGAACAGAAGAAATCATTCATTTTGTAGACTAAGATATGGATCAGAACATTCAGGCAGCACATTTCACCAAACTTTGTGATGCAATTTGCAGGCCCAAAACTGCATACAAAGATGCATGTATTAAGAAAAGATACGAACACAAATCTCTACATTAGGAAAAGCAGCATACAAAATGCATATATCGGGGAATGCTGAGTACAAAAATAAATATTGAGTCTAATTTTTTTTAAATGCAGACCTATGCAGATACAGGGTGGAACAGATGAATGACTGAATACATGAGAAACTGACAGGGAACAGATTTAGAATCAACACTCAGTGCCTAGCTGCATGACAATCTTAATGGTTTGGTACTGGCCTTGAAAGAGAAACAGTTTACAGTAAGAAAGAAAAAGAAAGAATGCTAGCAGTGATTGATAGAATGTCTCTAAACTGATTCCACTCATTCTTTGAGAGCTCACTAGCTTTGATGGATGGCCAGTGACAAATCAGCTTCCTTAGACTTTTATTAGGATGTTCCACGTAGTTCCATCTTGTTAGTGTAAAGCTTCTGGCCAAAACTGGGTACCAATATGATCCTAGCTTAAATGCCAATGCAATCCTAACTTTCATCATGTGAACACCTACTGACACATCTCTCTGGGATCTGATTTTTATCCAGCCTGGCTGGCACAGAACATTCTGTGGCCCTCTATGGAGATTTTCAGACCTGTAAAAATCGCCGTTTGCCGCGCAAGCAGCCTCCGGAAGAGTATCGAGGCTGCTGCGCGGCAAGGGTCAATTTCGGACGACGCCGTTTCTCTCTCAGCGTCGTCCGTGACTGTTGCGGCCAGCACTGGAGGCGGCCGCGCTATTTTTTACTCACGGACAACTTCCGTGAGTAAAAAATAGCGCGGCCGCCTCCAGTGCTGGCCGCAACAGTCACGGACGACGCCCAGAGAGAAACGGCGTCGTCCGAAATTGACCCTTGCCACGCAGCAGCCTCGATACTCTTCCGGAGGCTGCTTGCGCAGCAAACGGCGATTTTTACAGGTCTGAAAATCTCCTATGTCTCTTTCCCCACTTTTTCTTACACCTACAACAACACAACACATGTCAGGGTAATGGGGCATGCAGTCAGAGAGAAATTTATAATGTAAAGAGCTGACATGGTGTAATGTTCTACTGCCTGCAGGGGCCAGCAGTGAGCCAGCTACATGCAGCTGGTGAAGATATCAAGATACTGTCTAGACTCTAGAGGCTTCTGTGGGAACGGAAGCAAGGGAGTAAATCTGCTATCTTTCTGGGGACATGTTGAGTAGCCCGAGTGTATGGGAATCACTGAAATACAGATACAGTACATTCTGTATAACCCATGAATGTACTGTATCTGTATTTATATAACTAGATCTTCCCACATACTGCTCTGACTTGGAGTTTTGCTCCTAGACTGTGCACATGCACTCTAAGCTGCACAGTACTGGATAGTACTGTTATAACTGCTGTGTTATGTAGTCTATTTGTTTGGAGTTCCAAACAAATATATATTACTGTACTTTAATACACACAGGTAAAGGAAAGTCATTTTAGGTACAATCCCTGTGCCTGTGTGCTTATTTCTTCAGCCTGATGTCTGCTGCTGCTGCTACAAAACCTTTATTTGCCAACTGATCCTCTTGATATGCTCAGAGGTACCAGTGTGCTACTGTAACAGTGTGTTCTCATAATGTTGTGTGTGTTTCACCACTCTCTTCATACCATATTTGCCTTTCAGGAACAAAGAAATGTACAATGCAATGATGTCATGTTGTGTTGCCTTTTGTCTGATCTTACAAATAAGGCTGAGTACACAGAATGGCAGAACTTACTGTCTCTTACAGCATCTGGTCCCACCTTCATATCCTGAAAGCTTTTCTGTTTACTTCATTGGGCCACAGTGTGGTTTTCTCTGTGGGAAATATGGAACACCTCTCTTTCATATCAAGTTCTAACATGTGTGTGTTTTCTGTCAGAAATTGGCAAACTTAGAAGTTAATGAGTAAAATGATAAACAGCAACATGTAACTTTGTGAACACAGGCATATTTGGTCAATATTAAATGTAACCTTGCAAATTAAAGATCTCTTTATTTATTTCATTTCTATGCCACCTTTCCCCCAAAGTGGGACCCAAGGTGACTTCCAAGAATCAACAATTAAAACAATTACAATAAAATTTAAAACTGTTAAAATCACAGATAAAAACATTTTAAAATAACATTAATAAAGTTTTAAAAGATAAATAAAACATCCATTAACATCTCCCCATCTGCTTATAGATTATACATTAAAAGCCTGTTTAAATAGAAACCTCTTTGCCCACTGGCTTTTCTAACACTTGTCAATAAAAGTATATCATGATGGTACTACCAGTGGGTTCACACAAAGTACTGTATCGCTGTTTGTTAGCTATCCCACCTTCAGTTCACCCTGTTTCCCGGAATGGATTGGAGAGCGTACCAACCATTCCACAGAACCTTATTTTGCTCCTCTGCAATGCCAAGTCGGTTAAGAATAAAACTCACATAATTTACGATCTTCTTTTGGATGAGGATGCCAACCTGGCTTGCTTCACAGAAACCTGGCTGGGAGAGGATAGTGCTGTCACGTGGACGCAGGCCCTCCCAGCCGGGTATTCTGTCAGTGAGCAGGTGAGGGGAAGTGGGCGGGGGGGGTGGAGTGGCTCTGGTTTATAAGAACAATCTGACCTTGACCAGGATACCTATCTGAAACACAGTCCACTTTGAGTGTATGTACCTTAGCCTGAGGACCAGGGATAGTTTGGGGATTCTGGTAGTATACCGACCACCCCATTGTCTAGCAGACTCCCTAACTGAGCTGACACAGCTGGTCTCAGAGTTGCTGTTGGAGTCACCCAGACTTTTAGTTCTGGGCAACTTCAACATTCTACTCGAGACCAGCTTGACAAATCTGACTGGTGCGGCTCGGGAGTTCATGGAAACCATGACAAACATGGGCCTATCCCAATTGGTCATTGGGCCCACACATTGTGCGGGTCATACTCTTGATGCGCTCTTTAGTACGGAATAGGAATATCTGTGGGCGGCGGTTATTAAAACCACCGCATTGTCATGGATGGATCATTTCCTGGTCAAGACTGAACTAAGAGTCTCTTCCTGCCCCACCAGGGGTGGTGGACCCATTAGAATGGTCCACCCCCAAAGGCTAATGGAACCAATAGGATTCCAGAAAGCCTTGGAGGGTTTAATGGTTGGTAACGCCATTGACCCTGTCAAAGCTTTGGTTAATACTTGGAACACCGATCTTACCAAGGCTGTCAACACGATCGCTCCCAAGAGTTCTTTCCAACCCGCTTCTAACCGTAAGCCATGGTATACTTCAGAGTTTACAAAAATGAAGCGGGTTGGACAATGACTAGAGCGCAACTGGCGGAAACCCCGACTCTTATCCGACAGGACTCGATATAGGAACTTTCTTCAGTCCTATCGAGAGGCAAGGCATGCAGCGCAGAGATCCTTCTCCTCTGCACGTATTGCGTCTGCAGAGTCCTGTCCAGCAGAGCTGTTTAGGGTGGTAACGGAGATGACGCAGGTTATACCTGCGCAGAACCCATTGCTTAACCCAACAACGGCCTGCTGTGACGCATTTAACAGCTACTTTGCAGATAAAATCTCTCGGATAAGAGCCAACTTAGATGCCAGTATTTTGACAGAAACAATTGACGAGGTGTCCAGCAACTCCGTTGATGTAAGTTTACTGGATCAATTTCAATCCGTGAGTACCGAGGACGTGGACAAGCTACTTGGTAGAGTGAGGAAGACGACTTGCCCTCTTGATCCTTGCCCTTCATGGCTGGCCATCCAGGGGGGGGGGGTGCCTTGATGGTGTTCCTTAAGGACATCATCAATGCATCCCTCAGGGAAGGGTGTGTTTCATCCTGTTTAAAGGAAGCGGTGGTTAGGCCGCTCCTGAAAAACCTTCCCTAGAGCCCCTGGACATGAACAACTATAGGCTGGTTTCTATGTTACCATTCTTGAGCAAAGTGATCGAAAGGGCAGTTACTCTTCAAGTCCAAATGGTCTTGGATGAAACTGATTATCTAGACCCATTTCAAACTGGCTTCAGGACAGGATTTGGAGTTGAGACTGCCATGGTTGCCTTGACCGATGATCTGCGTCTAAGCATTGACAGGGGTAATGTGTCCCTGTTGGTGCTTCTGGACCTCTCAGCGGCTTTCGATATGATAGATCATGGCATTCTCCTGGATCGCCTGAGTGGGTTAGGAATCGGAGGCACTGCGCTCCAGTGGTTCTGGTCCTTCCTCTTGGGCAGGTCCCAGAGGGTGCGGTTCGGGGACAGCTGCTCCAGCAGAAAGGAGTTTACTTGTGGTGTTCCGCAGGGTGCCATCCTGTCCCCGATGCTGTTTAACATCTATATGAAGCTGCTGGGTGAGATTATTCAGAGTTATGGGTCTGGGTGTTATCAGTATGCTGATGACACCCAGATCTATTTCTCCTTGTCCCGATCATTGGCCTTGAACTCCGATGGTGTCTCTCCTCTTAATGACTGTCTTAAAGCAGTAATGGGATGGATGAGGAAAAACAGATTGAGATTAAATCCAGACAAAACGGAGGTGCTCACGGTTGCGGCCCCAAAACTAGGAGTTGGGTTGCAACCTCCAGTCCTGAACGGTGTCACGCTCTCCGTTAAGGACTGTGTTTGTAGTCTGGGGGTGCTCCTTGATTCATTGCTTCAGATGACGAGTCAAGCGAATGCGACGGTCAGGAACACTTGTTATCAGCTTCGGCTGATACGCCAGCTGCGCCCTTTCCTGGAAGTCGGGGACCTCGAGACTGTGGTGCATGCACTGGTAACCTCTCATCTAGATTTCTGCAATGCGCTCTACATGGGGCTACCCTCATGCTTGGTCCAGAAATGTCAGTTGGTACAAAATATGGCAGCCAGAGTGGTCTCGGGAACATCGTGGAGAGACCATATAACTCCGTATTGAAATCTCTCCACTGGCTGCCTATCTGTTTCCGGGCCCAGTATATGGTGTTGGTTATTACCTTTAAAGCCCTAAATGGCTTGGGTCCAATTTATCTCCAGAACCGCCTCCCCCCATACAATCCTCCCCATGCACTCCAGTCCTCTGGGAGGAATTTGCTTCAGCCACAAAAATCTAGTCTGTCTGCAACCTCCCAGAGGGCCTTTTCGGTAATCGCCCCCAATTTATGGAATGGCCTGCCAAATGAGATCTGTCAGATGACAAGCTTGAGTAGCTTTAAAAAAGCACTAATGACGGATCTCTTTCGCCAGGCCTTTCCTGATTAGATCCCAGCCTCAGGAGCTGAGTCTCCTGACTTTTTAAAATCATGTATATATTTGTTTTTAATGTGATTTCAGTTAGATGTCTTTAATTTTATAGTGTTTAATGTCTTTTTATGGGGGAGGGTGGGGTGGGTGGTGTTTTTAGTCATTATTATAATGTTTTAATTGTTGGAAGCCTCCCCAATTGTTTTTAGCAGAGGGGCGAGGTATAAATAAATAAATATTATTATTATTATTATTATTATTGTATTACTACTGCAATAACCATTCAGCTAGAGCCAAGAAGACAGTTTGCTGCCTCCTCTCCCACCCAGAATACCTAAACTAGGCAAGTAATGCTGACACACAAGGCAGAAAACCCTATAAGCACTCCCCCCCCTCCCTGGCAGTAAAAGTGCAAAATTTACAAAGCTTTAAAAGCTAGGAATTTGCTCCTCTTTCATGACACCCAAAATCTGCTGCCAGCGGCATCTTTTTCACTCCTTTTCACTCTGTAGGACCAGCCCTGCACCCCACTACAAAGGTATCTCACCAAGCTGCATCTTCTATATTTGGGTGCAGTGACCATTTTATGGGTACAGTTGCCCCTCCACATTCGCGGCTTTCACATTCGCGGTTTTGATTATTCGCGGAAAGCCGCCTGCGCCCCCCTCTCCACTCCGTCCCTTCCCAAGGCAGCGAAGGTGTTCTCAGGAATTCCTTTGCTGCCTTGGGAAAGGGGGGTGGAAAGCCTCCCTCATCCCACCCCAGTCCCTTCCCAAGGAATCGAGGGACCCCTACGCCACTTTGGGAAGGGCGGGGGGGTGGAGGAGAGTGACTGCGGGGCTTCAGAAGCCCCCGCGGCCACTCTGGGAAGGGCGGGGGGTGGAGGAGAGTGACTGTGGGGGCTTCAGAAGCCCCCACGGCCACTCTGGGAAGGGCGGGGGGGGTGGCGGAGAGTGACTGCGGGGGCTTCAGGAGCCCCCGCAGCCACTCTGGCAAGGGCGGGGGGGGTGGAGGAGAGTGACTGCAGGGGCTTTATAAGCCCCCGCGGCCACTCTGGGAAGGGTGGGGGGGTGGAGGAGAGTGACTGCGGGGGCTTCAGAAGCCCCCGCAGCCACTCTGGGAAGGGCGGGGGGTGGAGGAGAGTGACTGCGGGGGCTTCAGGAGCCCCCGCAGCCACTCTGGGAAGGGCGGGGGGGTGGGCGGAGAGTGAGCGCGGGGGCTTCAGGAGCCCCCGCGGCCACTCTGGGAAGGGCGGGGGGGTGGGCGGAGAGTGAGCGCGGGGGCTTCAGGAGCCCCCGCGGCCACTCTGGGAAGGGCGGGGGGTGGGCGGAGAGTGAGCGCGGGGGCTTCAGGAGCCCCCGCGGCCACTCTGGGAAGGGCGGGGGGTGGCGGAGAGTGACTGCGGGGGCTTCAGGAGCCCCCGCAGCCACTCTGGGAAGGGCGGGGGGGGGTGGCGGAGAGTGACTGCGGGGGCTTCAGGAGCCCCCGCGGCCACTCTGGGAAGGGTGGGGGGGTGGAGGAGAGTGACTGCGGGGGCTTCAGGAGCCCCCGCGGCCACTCTGGGAAGGGTGGGGGGGTGGAGGAGAGTGACTGCGGGGGCTTCAGAAGCCCCCGCAGCCACTCTGGGAAGGGCGGGGGGGTGGAGGAGAGTGACTGCGGGGGCTTCAGGAGCCCCCGCAGCCACTCTGGGAAGGGCGGGGGGGTGGGAGGAGAGTGAGCGCGGGGGCTTCAGGAGCCCCCGCGGCCACTCTGGGAAGGGCGGGGGGGGTGGCGGAGAGTGAGCGCGGGGGCTTCAGGAGCCCCCGCGGCCACTCTGGGAAGGGCGGGGGGGTGGGCGGAGAGTGAGCGCGGGGGCTTCAGGAGCCCCCGCGGCCACTCTGGGAAGGGCGGGGGGGTGGGCGGAGAGTGAGCGCGGGGGCTTCAGGAGCCCCCGCGGCCACTCTGGGAAGGGCGGGGGGGTGGGCGGAGAGTGAGCGCGGGGGCTTCAGGAGCCCCCGCGGCCACTCTGGGAAGGGCGGGAGGGGGTGGCGGAGAGTGAGCGCGGGGGCTTCAGGAGCCCCCGCGGCCACTCTGGGAAGGGCGGGGGGTGGAGGAGAGTGACTGCGGGGGCTTCAGGAGCCCCCGCGGCCACTCTGGGAGCAGCATCTGTTATTCGCGGTTTTTCCACATTCGCGGGGGTCTCAAGAACCTAACCCCCGCGAATGTGGAGGGACAACTGTATTTCTAAATAAGCCAGGATAATTTTCACCTGAAACCCTCTGTTGTAGGCACATTATATTACACAGAGTATTGTTCGTTTCTTAAGTACAATATATGGTTTCTTCACAGGAATGGAATCTCCTTCTGGAATAATTGGGCAGCTGTAATTGCTCTCTAGGAGAGTTACCTGATGGCTATACCTCACATGCATAAGTGAAAGAGTTTAATTCTGTCTTTGTCTGTTGTAGCTCAGACATATCAAAGACAGGTCCCATCTACACAGTAAAAAAAATATGTACGCTGTTCAGAAAATCGCTCTTCTGTACACATAGCCGTTTGGATTCATACGTGTCATTCAGAAGGGGGGCTAGCGAATCCCCCGTAAACTACGTGGATTCGGTGTTCGGGATGATTAGCGGATCTCGGCATAAAATATGTACAGCTGTTAGAATGGCTGATTGTCTGTACGCCCCGTTCACACACATACGAACAGGCAGTGTAATCTGATTGGCTGGCCGAGTAGAGAGGGTGGGGCTAGCAAGGAGGGGAATTGGGAGCGGCCGCCATGTTGGCTTCCCGGCTAAGCGAGAGTCTCGTAAGTCAGTGAATTTTATATATATTTATTTTTATTTTACTTTGTAAATAGAGAAAACCGAATGTCCGCAAAGCAGGCACCTTTTTAATTTTTTTTTTAAAAAGTGGCAGGAGATTTAAAACTGCCACTTGGTTTGCTCGCACCAGCCAGCTGGGGAAGGGGGCTCATACGGAGTTTAGGGGAGTAAAAAATCATATAGATGGATCGTATGCATACGAACATCTGCCTATTCATATTTTTTACACTCCAAATGGATTTATTTTTAATCGTATAGACGGACCCACAGAGGGAGAGGGGAGAAACCAAAAGCCTTCCAGAACTTTGCAGTTAAAAAAAAAAAAGGATGAAGTTAGGAAGTAAAATATCACAAAGCTGAATTGTACTAATATTAGAGCTCAGTATATTCATCTCATTTACATAGATAAGAATGTAGAATCAGCCAAATGGTTGCAGTGGTTGAAGCCACTGGATACAAAGTAGATTATCAGACGCACTACATATCCTACCACAGGGATGACAGGACATCACTAAATGGCCTGAATATCAGATGACAACATCCCTGTGATGTTATGCCCCCATGCCACTTCCGTTCCCCCCCATGCTCATCATTATTCATGGCTTAAGCCGTGAATTGACCCATTGTTCCATTTCTGTAACAGAATCACGGGTGTGTGAGAAGGGGCCGCATTATGCTGGTGCAATGCCAGCTGAGGTGGGAGGTCGAGATCAGGGCATCAGGGTAAGTGACACACTTTTTTCCCCCTCCCCAGGTTACTTGGTTTTTTGTTTTTGTTTTTAATGTGGTTTTGTGCTTGGTGTACTTTTTAACCTTTTATTTTTATTTTTAAATTTCCCACATGATTGTTCTCTCACAAGACCAGCTGGGATTTGCTTTCCAGGAAATGAATGGGGCTCCCTGAGAGTTCCATTCACTCCTGGACTGCCAGAGGGGAGGGGAGAAGTTTCTGTGCCATTATCAAGGCAACTCTGAAAACTTTTCTTTTTAAAGTGCTACAGGGATGGGAGTGGGGCAGGAGAAGAGATAATGAGATGGGGGCGCTATTTTTGTCCCCATCCAATAATCTCCCATGTGAAACAAGCTCTGAATCTATCTGTATTCTTTTTATTCTTTTATACATCTATTATAAATTATGACTTGAACACTCACTGAGTGTGGGAGCAATTTTAAAAGACATTTAATAAATGAATATTATTGCATCATTGTTTTCAGCTATTCCAAACCAATAATACCTACATTGTTTTCAGCTATTCCAAACCAATAATAGCTAGAGGTCAGCTAGAGAGGATAATTGATTGCATGAAACAGTGCATTACCTCACTATTGCAGCAGTGTTCATTTGTCCCCATGATCCATTCATAAGATCACTGGCATGGGAAGCTATCCGGAGTTTGCAGTTCACACGGAGCATGCCTGCAAGAAAAGATGTGGGTTGAGAGTGAATTACCTGCCTTATTATTCAACCAAAAGCTCCCTCCATTTCCCCCTCTTCTTTTGCTTTGCTAAATGAGAGATGTGGAAGAGTGAAACAATTTTTTCTTGCTCTGCTACTCCAAAAAAGTGCTGGATCGTTCCCCCCTGCAAAAAAAAAAAAAAAAAAAAATGGCAGCTCCAGCCACTTTGTCACTGGCAAGCCTGCCCCCCCACACATCTGACCAATCACGTTTGATTTCCTGGGTGTGCCCCTATTTGAATTGGTTGTTCAGATGGGCGGTTACGCACATTTTTGCATATTTTTTGAAAAAGACTGTGAGAAAAGCTGTTATCGTGTACTACTTGGAGTTTTCAGTCCACCTCCTTGCGAATATGGTGAATCCTAGCAGGAGCTCATCTGGACAAAACATATTCTGCCCACATTCTTTTAGGAATTTTTTTCATTGTCTAGATAACCCCCTAGATTTCCATCTGTAACAATGATATCAAAGAAAACCTAGAAAATTCTCATTCTCAGAAGCAGGATTGGAATCCTGTTTGGTGCAAGACCTTTCTGAGGTGCGACAATAGCTCAGAAGCTGAGTATCAGCTTTGTGCGTTAAGGCCCCATGTTCAGTCCCTAGCAATTCAATCCCTGGCAATTTAAAAGGACTATATAGCAGATGGTGTGAGGAAAACCTGCCTGAGGCACTACTATTAAGAGCAGACAATCTACAACTATTTATTTATTTATTTATTTATTTATTTATGTTCATGGCCAAAATCCTGTTCAAAAACATTGTCATGTACTGGCATTCCCAAACTCAGTGATCAGCAGTTTCAGAGTTCAAAACAGAAAACTTTATTTGGCACAGTAATCCGGAAAGCGAACCCTATAGGATCATTGCTTAGAATAAAAAACAGTATATTAAAATCATATTCCAATCTTGCAAATCTGGTAGGCTACACAAACATTGGCTACCCATCATCCCCTCTCCCTTTTCTCAGAGTCCTAGTGTTCAGCCTTCTTTTCCCAGAGCTGAGACCCAGCTGCAATGTTTATCAAACCATTCCCAACATACACCACATCCTTCCTTCTACAGGTAGGCTACATGCTCGTTAAAAAGCACAGAAAAAAAGTAAACACAATTACCTACAAAATTAAACAGTAAAACTGCATTGGAAGGAAAAGGTCACGTCTGGGACCAATCCTGCCACACGTAGCCACAATATTGTACCTGACCTCTAACTCTCCATATGACCACTAAAACCCACCTTGAAAGCCAGCCAGCTGTCACAAGCAATGAAGGTATGGGCTGCTGCCAAGCAGGGCAGGGCAGGGCAGGATCATGTGCCCAGCAAATCCAACCACTGATCAATGCTACAATGAAGAGTTGTGACAGGTCCCTAGAAGGTCCCTGTTCCCTGCTGGCAGGAGGGGCTGGTCACATGAACCTTCGGCATTCTGTTTGGCAGCAGCACAGACCTTCATTGCTTGTGATGGTTGACTGGCTTTTAAGATGGGTTTCAGGGCCATTCATGTTTCAGGCTCAATAATGTCATGATCACAAATGAGAATACACAGCAGTTGCAGTGTCCTAAATCTAGGACATCGTAACTAGCTAACAGGATGCCAGCTCATATTTATATGAAGCTTCTAACAAGTCATCTGCTATTAAAATAGAACAATGGTACTGTAAAGCAATAAAGATCTATAACCTTTATAAAAAAATACAAAAGCAAATACAAAGCGAGGATGATCAAAACACAAAGCCAACTTTTAAAAAACCACAATAAAAATATGGCAGGGAATAAAACAGAAATTACAACCACCATCATACAACCCAGATTAAGGAGATTTTCACACCCGCTAAATAAACATTATAATAACATTACAGGATCGCTAGAGATTTTTCCTTTCACACGCTATCATCACGTATCCATCCTCGCCTTGTGTTTATTCCATTTTCCTTCCATGATATTGTATTCACAGAGAGAAGTCATTATTAACCACCCATTCCATTTCTGTAACAGAATCACGGATGTGCAAACAGGAGCCCTGTTCCTGTTCTGGAATGACAGCCACAGCGGGGAGGTCCATGCCGAGCACTTCCGGCCACAATCAGGACATCCAGGTAAGTGGGATCCTTCCCCCTCCCCAGGTTACTTGGGTTTTTTAAAATCTATTTTTGCATTTTATTTCTTGCTTTGACAGCTGGAGGGGGTATGTTTGAATTTGCCAGGATTTTAGCCAGCTGGTTGTAAAGGCAGCCTTACAATGGCTGCATTTACAGACGGCCAGCAAGGAGTGAGGGAGTCCGTTCCTGCAGCAGAATGGAGGTAAGTCTGTGAACATTTATCTCCATTCCATTGCAGAAACAGGAGAGGGGCTTGCAGGACATAAATGGGGCTTTTGGCCCTGGTACGAAAATCTCCTAAAACAAAAAACAAAAAAAGTCTTCATCTGGCAGGAGAAAAAGAAGAGTGGTGGTACCAAGTATATTTCTGTGGACAGAGCCTTCATTAATGGGGGAACCATTACTAATGTTCCCAAGAAGGACCATCCTCAAAAAGGGTTCACTCAGAAGATCTTCTGTGGGTCCTCTGTAAATGATCTTAAAGTACAAGTAGGCACAGGAGGAAATGTTTCATCAGATACCAAAGTTCTGAACTGTGAGGAACTATGTGAGTCAAAACTATCACTTTGAATAGATGGGTGAAAAGTCCAGTTAGATCAGGATCAGGATGGGCAAAGTGCTGCCCTCCAAATGTTGAACTTCAGCTTCCAGCATTCCCTACCATATAGCTATGTTGGTTAGGGCTGATGAGACTGCAACATCTGGAAGGCTCCACTTTGCCCACCCTGGGGTAGATATAGATAGATAATATAAATAAATCAGCTAATGGGCCTAGGGTATTGATGGTTAGATGAACAAACAGGTTGACAATGTCTGACAGTTTCCTATACCTACTTGTGATAGTAAGTACACTAAGTTGGAAGTGTCAGTGACATTGTCAAGGTTTACTTCCAAGGTTTACTTAGGCTTCGGTCTCAAGCATGATTATTCTACAAATGGAAATGAAATGCACTACAACGACATGAAATAAGAAAACACCACAATGACTCTGTTGGTGGACACTGGCATTTAAAAGACAAACTAACTACTATAAAAGAAGATTGTCAGCCATAACCTGTGAGTTTACTCGGTTATTCAGTCTCTTGTCAGCTTTCAGCAAACCCCCAAGGTTTGCTTTTACAGATCAGCAGTATGTCATGTTGCCCCAAATGCCCAGAAGGGAAGTTTACAGTAACTAGTATTTTGTTCTTCTGATGAAGTCAAGACAAGGGTCAGGGAGAGGAGGAGAGAGAAATCACACATTGCTCACTTCTAAAGAGCAGTAGTCTTGAAAGCAACAGGGAGCCTACATGGAGCTATTAGTAATAGACCATCCAGAATGTTGCCTAATGGTTAGCAGCAGATCAGTAGTTTCTAGGTCAGCAGTAGTGTTTTGTTCCTTCCCATCCACCCTATACTACACCACCACAAATAGAAATTAGCAAGGAAATACAGTAAGTAATAAAGCTGAGTATTGTTATGATTACAATTATGATCATCCTCTTCTTCTAGTAAATCGCAATTCTAAGCCAGGTCACCACAACCTCCTTTAAGCCAATTTTCCAAGAAAAATGCTCCACCTCTTCATTATTTTTACTGCTTTCAGGGCTGATTGCCTTTTCCACTTCAAGTACCTTTTTTCTTTTTAGATCTGAGCCACTAGTCATCTCCCAATGCAAGCCTATTCAGGCTTTTAGAGATTAGGATATATCAAGAGTTCGGTGCTGTGCCACCAGGTTGTCAGTGTTGCTGCCATTTCTGCTTGTTCCCTCCCTCCCCACATAATATATATGAGGGTTTCTTTGCCTCTTGTTATCTTGGTACATCAGCTCTTCTTGGAGCCATGCTCAATTTATCCAGTTAAGGGCTTTCTCAGCTTGTCAAATGGCACAAACATTAGGCTCTTCTTAGGGAGATGTACATCTGATGTCTCAGGACACCTGTGGAGGCTGTGGGAAAGGTACCTATTAGAGCTGCATGTGGCTAGCATCCTTTTGTGTGTGCCTCTCCTTTCATTATTCTCTGAGAGACATTTCTTATATTATGATCAGCCAAGGAAAGGAGAACTGAAGAGAAGAGAGGGCTGAAGCACAATGCAGAAATGATTATACACATGCATATGCAAAGTCACCTCCTTATTTCCATCAAAAATATATTGGATTTAGAAAGAAAATCTATGCTGTGTTAAGATGGCTGTACATAATTTCTGTTTCCAGACAGCCACAATATTCTACATCTTATTTGGGGTGTTTAGCACTGCCTACTATAACTTATACTGACAAATAACAAAACAGTGCTAGAATTTTGCTAGTATTAGAACAACAAGAAAAAACAATAAAAGATGGCAGGCATACTTTTTGATTTTCCTTTTTCCAAGTCATATTTGCCTAAACAGTAAAAAAAAAAAAAAAACCTGGGAGGTGGCTGGTTTCAATCAAAGAAGCTTCCTGGGAATCAGGGCAAAGTAGTCAAGCCCCGGATGGTGCACATAGAGTTATAGATGTTGTGCATGCATTTCTTGATGTACCACGCAAGGAACGAAGGAGACTGACGAAATCACCAGCCAAGTTTACCTCAACACTCAGCTTGGCCACCTCTCACTGCCAGCATACATTCAGATCCCCCTTAGAATTCCTTATCTGGACTGGGGTCTGAGTCTTATGTGGATAGATTATGTATAAGTGTGGTTTCTGTTGGTTAGTGTGGCTATTACAGTTTTCTAGTGAATGGAATAAAGCACAATGAGTCTGGAATTTTTTAACAAAACAAACTGGCCGGTTTATTATCTTCAAAGTTACAAACTTCCACTGTTGAATATTTTGCATATAACATTATTCCTGGTTTTTAACTCTACTGTTTGTTACTTTTGTTAACAAACTATTTATTGAACTGAAAACTTTATAACTTCAGTCTCTTGACTAATTCATCCATTGTGTGCATATGTGACACTCTCATTATCTTTCAGACAACAGGCTCATCTACTCACTCTCTCAACCGCTCAGCCTCATCTGACACAACTTCTTCAACTGGCTTACTTCAACAACTGACTTACTTCAACTGACAATCACTTATTTCATACTCTCAGAAAACCCCTCCCATCACAGTTGCCTGCACTGGGATTGGCTCCCACATTCTCTCATCTCATTCGTCCAGAGGCCCCTCCCATTACAGCTCCCTAAGTTGGGAATGGATCCCTCATTGCCATGCATTCCAGCTCTAGTTCTCCACAGGGACGGTGAAGTCCAATGTACAAAGAAAAATGGAAGACTCTTCCAAAGTCTGGGAGCAGTAGTGAGATGAGTAGTTCAGCAATGGCACAGATGTACCTATCTTCTTTCTGCCTATCCAAGAGAAGTAGCTTGACAACAGCAGGCTACTAGCTCCAGACAACTAGCTCCAGAGGTATGGAGGCTCTGGGCACAAGTGACATCAGTGGGATGCATGCAGTTGCCCCCCTTTGGTAGTAGGGAATGACGTAGCAGCTGTCCAGAAGCATTGGCTGGAGCTGCCCAGAAGCATTGGGCACCCCCCAATTCTGATTTGCCAAGAATACAGTGCTATTGATATCTATGATACTGTATTCTGTGTGAAACAAAATGGTAGCAAGGCCAGACCCAAGTGGATGGCACTTCTCTTAGCACCACCTATCACTAGATAATTGTTGCTACTGCAAGTGTACTTGGGTTGGGCAGGTTGCCTGATGAAACCATTATAGTCTCTTTCCAGTCAAGAATTTTTCAAACTTTCCAGCTAAACTGATCACTCTATGTACTTAGAATGGATGTGGAAGAGTTTCACATGTTGTGGTTGACCCTAAGGCAAACCTATCACAGGATTTTCTAGGCAAGATTTGCTCAGAGTGTGGAGGCTGAGAGGGTGTGACTTGCCCAAGGTCACCCAATGGGTTTTCATGGCTGAGCAGGGATTTGAACCCTGGTCTCCAGAGTCATAGTCCAACACTCGAATCACCACACCATGCTTAGACCAAAGCATTTCCCCTACTACAATTCTCTGGTGAATATCTCTAAGCATTCCAGTCTTACCTTCATCTTATCGTATGCCCAAATTGTGTCCATAAGTTATCTTCATACATCTTGATCATTGAGCATATGCACTGGGACTGCAATATATACGTGAACCAAATTGTTTATGACAGCAATGAGGTGAGATCAAAAGGCAATTCACAGGGAGAAAAGAGTACTATCTGTTTATAGCAATGCATCATACTTCTGACTCAGCAGTATTTAAAAGACAGACCTCAAACTCATATATAACCTTTCAAGCAGTATGTTCAACACAGTGCATGTCAGACCTTGAGTACATCATTTGCCCACAGATGGACACACACCCTGGGTTCCACCACCAAAACCTTGCTGATAGGATGAATGTCATAATCAGTCATCACATTGTGGAATCAAATCTGAGTTGAGGCTGTTTCAAAATTGTTTTGTTGTTGTGTGCCTTCAAGTTGTGTCCCACTTACGACAACCCTAAGGTGAACCTATCATGGTGTTTTTCTTGGCAAAAAAATTTCACAAAAAAAATTCACAGGAGAGTTTGGCTTTGCCTTCCTCTGAGGCTGAGAGAGTGTGACTTGCCCAACATCACCCAGTGTGTTTCCATGGCCGAACAGAGATTCAGACCCTGGTCTCCAGATTCATGGTCCAACATTCAAACCACTACAGCACACTGGCTCTTCACAATTATATTCTGGTCTAATTCATTATTTGTGAGAATGTGTTTAATAAGTAACTAGCTAGTATTCCAACATATTCCAAGATCTTGGTTTTCAGTGCCATCACAAACAACCTTATTGGAAAGTTTTCTGAAGGCATGTTAAATTTTATGCATATTATGAAATTTGCATAAGGCATTCAAACTGAATCTAGGCTGAAAAGAAAGTCACCATGAACCAAAAATAAGCCCTAGAAGTGACTGAGTGAAGCAAACCCAAGGAACAATATATTCTGTAGTTGGTAAATGATCCACCAGATAGGAGCCAAGGTAGAATTATTATTATATATAGTAAATCTACAAATACAGAACTGTGTTCATGTGATATTATGGCATTTCTGTTATTACCAGCCCTATGCATAATTGAGTTTGATTTAGATCACCACATGATCCTAGATAAATATTACAAAGGTTTTATATGTTACCATCCAATCATAAATGCCATAAAAATATATTTTGGGCATGGCTTTGAAAATGTTAAATGGTCAATCTCTTTTCTTAATTCTCTCTTTATCTTTTAGATTCTTGCTAGTGCATGAAAATATGATGTCATAAACACTGCCCTCTTGAACAATTAATCTGAATGGATTCAATTAATCTCAGTATCAACAGAAATGGCAATGGACCACAAAGTGAGACTAAGGGGAAAAGAGATTTGAAATCTTTTGGGGTAAGCTGTGGCCTCACTAAGGCTGGTGTCGCCCCTCCTCCCAATAGTGTCACCTGGTGTGATTTGGTTTCTCCACACACCCCTAGTACTGCCACTGGAGATAAGGGCAAGAATCAATGGGTTGGGGCCAGATGTAGTCATACTTAGGGCAGGCCCAGTGAAATCAGTGGGACTGAAGTTAGCCATGACTAACTTAGGTTCAGTTTCTTTCTCTGAGGTCATCTATATGGTGGGGGGGGATTGCTTTCTCCACAGTAATAGCAATTCAAAGCAGATACAAACTGCCTTAATTTTTTTTTTATTTAGTTATTTATACCCTGCTCTTCAGCCACAAGGCTATCAGAGCGGCTTACAAATTGTTTTTAAGTAATAGCTATTTACACATCTACACTGCATTAAACAGTTTCCAATGTGTGTTAGCTAATTGCCCCCATGGTTTTATCACTGTCCTTTTGTTTAAAAAACTGTTTACCATGGTGCACACAAGCAATATTTAACATTTACAAAAGAGAGAGAGAACGATAATACAAATCACCATTTTATCGCATTAGCAAATTGCTCGCTAATGCAAAAATCCAATATGGCGGCAGTAGGTACTTGCCCTGTTAGCAAGCCCTGCCCCCATGCTCATTTGGCCAATCAGCTTGCACTTCCTCTCATATGAGAAAGCACAGCTATGCAAATGTGACTGTCTTAACAAGCGGGGATTTGCATTTCCTATGGAGCTTTTTTAAAACTCTGGGAAAAGTCACGAAGGCTCTCTGGGTGTAGTTTTTGGAAAAAATTTTGCTGCCCCCCCCCTTCCAAATATGACTCATCGATGAGGGTTCCCATTTAGATAAATCATATTCCCAGCAAATTCTATGAGGATTATTTTGACTGTTTAGACAGACCTCTCTGTCTCTGTCTCTCTGGCTGCTGACACACTGCAGAAATAAGGCAGTTTGACACTGCTTTAACTGTCATGGCTCAATGATATAGAATTCTGGGGTTTGTAGTTTTGTGAGCTATTTAGCCTTCTCTGTCAGAGAGCTCTGGTGCCACAGCAACCTACAAATCCCAGGATTCTATAGGATGGCACAATGATAGTTAAAATGGTGTCAAACTGCATTATTTCTGCAATATGTCAGCAGCCTCTGTCTCTCAGATAAACATACACATACACATTTCTGTAATGACAATTACAGAAATATTTATACTTTCAACAGAAATTTACAGTCCCCTTTCTTTCAGGCTTCTAGAATATCTACCAGTGAGAGAGAGAGACCCTAGACTATTTTGCTCATAACCCCATAGTCTTCTCGGGGGTCAGGCAGTATTAGAGCCCTCAGTTGTAAGAGCAGGGTCTCTAACAGGAGGATGAGAGTGAAGAAAGGCGAAGGCTGATGAAAAAGAGGAGCTATGGAAGAACCATCAGTTTTGCTTACAATTAACACAGAAGGCAGTCACCTTCTCTCATTGGCCTGCTCTTTTAAGCCCAAAATATGGTGGGCATGTGCCTTTTACAAAGGACAGCCCTCTATTTGAAGGTGCCTCCTGTTTGAAGAGCAAACAATTCAAAGACAGAAAACCATTAGATAGGAGAGCAAAGGCCCTGAAGCTGTCCACTAACACCTGGACAACAAACTGAACAGGGAGACACAACATGTGGCCCAATAGTATCCCCAAATATAATGAGACTACTGCGTCTTTATTTAAATTACAACAACTATTTCTAAGTTTGCATAGAGATGGAGGGAGGGAGGGAGGGAGGGAGGGAGGGATGGCTGGGTAAATAGATAGACAGACAGATGGACAAATATTTACTTGGATGTCTCTATATATTGATCTTAATATATACATACACAGTCAGCACTCCATATCCACGGATTCTACTTCCATGGATTCAACCATCCACGGCTTGAAAATATTAAAAAAAAAAAAAATCCCAAAAGCAACCTGATTTTGCCATTGTAAGGGACACCATTTTACTATGCCATTGTATATAATAGGACTTGAGCATCCATGGATTTTGGTATCCACAGGGGCGGGGGCTGGAACCAAACCTCAGCAGATGCTGAGGGCCCCCTGTATATGCATGCAAAACATGTTAGTGTATGCAGATGTTATGCAAAGCTGTATCCTTTTTTAGCTCTTGGTGAGTTTCTCTCTCTCTCTCTCTTTTTTTTTTTTTGTCAAAACAAAAGGGGGCACCTAACCTGAAAACAGCCCCTTCCTGAACGACAATCTGCTTGTAAATAAGTAGATTATCAGACAGGGTCTAAATATAGCATCCCCATCTCGCCAGCTATTTCCCGCCCCACTTCCGTCCCTGTACCACTTTTTTTTAAAAAAAAATCAGATGTACCTTAATCCCGGCATAAAAACTGTGTCCCCTCCCCTCCAGCAGCCCAGGAGTGAATGGAGTCCTCACGGAGCCCCATTCACTTCCTGGAAAGGAAATCATGGCCATCTTGCAAGAGAATGATCAAGCAGGAAATTCAAAAATAAAACTCAAAATAAAAGGTAAAACAGTACACCAAGCACAAAAACACATTTAAAACCCCCAAGTATCCCGGGGAAGGGTGGGGGAGTATGACACTTACCTCAATGTCCCGACCTCAACCGGAAGTGTTCAGCAGGGACCTCCCAGTGATGCTGGCATCGTGCCAGCATAATAGGGCACCTTTTCACTCTCCCATCTTTCCATGACAGGAACAGGATGGGTGATCTATTCATAGCTTAAGCCATGAATAAGCAGAAACGAGGGCAGCATGAAACCAGTGCGGGAAGAGGATGACATCATCTGATACGTGATCTCCTGACGATCTCCTGGCATTCGTGTAACACCATATTAAGGGCATCTGATAATCTCCTAAGTGTCAACTCAGACAGAAGGAAGGCAGAAAATAAACATCGCTGGAAACCCTAATGAAGATCTTTATGATTTTTCCATGTTGGGTATTCCACATAAGGAAAAAGGAATCAGGATCAGCAGAAAGTACAGAGGGAACAATGCACCTCCTGATGAGGCCATAGGACTTAGGGGTTAATCCAGCCCTTCCTTAAATCTGTCAAATACACCATAGGTAAAAATTATCATATCTCAGTGTTCCCAACTGCAACTTTATGTTCTCATCTTAAATACTCTGCCTTTGATCCTTAGACCTTTTATATGCTGCTGGCTACAGCAGTCAAAACTGTATGATTCCAGTGCTAACATTATCATGCAGTGTTAGTAAAGTTACATATTAATTACATATTCTCCATTTAAGCATTACAAAGTGATAAGTCAGGAAGAAAGGCATTATGCAACAATTTAAAGTTTTGTTGTTGTTGTTGTTTCAAATATGGATCCTCTTCAGGCCTAAAGGCAACTTGAGTCATTACTGAGTTCACAAACTGAAGACATTTCCATGCACTGTAGCTGTTGTTGTTACTGTGTCCCTTCAAGTTGTTTCTGACTTATGGTGAGCCTAAGGTGAACCTATCATGGGGTTTCCTTGGTAAGATTTGTTTGGTGGGGGAGAGTTGCCTTTGTCTCCCTCTGAGGCTGAGAGAGTATGACTTGCCCAAGGTCACCCAGTGGGTTTCCATGGCTGAGCAGGGATTTGAATCCTGGGAGATTTTCAGATGCCTCTTGCTGCCTCTTGCCGCGCAAGGAGCCTCCAGAGCAATAACAAGGCTGCTGCGCGGCAAGGGGTCCATTTTGAACGCCGCCGTTTCTCTCTCGGCATCGTCCGTGACTGTTGTGGCTAGCATTGGAGGCAGCCGCGCTGTTTTTTACTCACGGACAACTTCTGTGAGTGAAAAACAGTGCGGCTGCCTCCAATGCTAGCCGCAACAGTCACAGACGATGCCGAGAGAGAAACGGCATCATCCAAAATGGACCCCTTGCGGCGCAGCAGCCTCGTTACTGCTCCGGAGGCTGCTTGTGCAGCAAGAGGCGTCTGAAAACCTCCCTGGTCTTCAGGGCCATAGTGCAACACTTAAACCACTACATCATACTGGCTCTTCAGGTACATGATTTGAAACCTATGTCTAGAGACTTGCTGACTCTTTGATGCATAACTCTAGGGAGAAACCAACCTATAGGATCATGGGAATAATATAGATTTTGTCTGCAGGTGCCACATTAATTCATCTACGAAAGTCTCTACTTAAGGGAATCACAAGCTAAAAGAATATTTGAGGGTTAAGACATTGTGCTGACTGGCTTCACTCCCTTCCACTCCCTCCAACTGCCAACTGTGAATTTGATGATGGTGTGAGATAGCAGGCCAGCAGATGTATACATGTAGGGCTCCTACACAGAGAAACACACAGACACAGAACCACTTGATATAGCTCCTGAGTACAAGGCCATCAGGAAGCACAGGAGATGGGCTTGTAATGGTGTGAACCCAATTGTGACTCCACAGCAGAGGTGGGAAACTAAGTAGGGCAGGGGACCAATATTTGATACCCCCACCCCTTGAAGGCTACACCAGAACAAATAACTGAGAATCGTATCATGACACTTCCAGTTGCCATTTTTTGAATGATTTGTGCCTGAAATAAAGGCTTTGGGAGATTCTGAAGTGTGGGAAAGGACAAAGTGTCATGTTTGTGGGCAGTTTCAGATGGTTTGGTTGGTTTGGGTGATGGAAAGTCACTCAAAAATTATGCAGGGAAAACTGGGAGACTGTCAGTGGTCTTCAGTGGCACAAAAGGAGGATTCGGGGGATGTATGTGGCCACAGACCATATCCCCGCCCCCCTGTACAGCATATAACACAGCCTTCACATACCCTGGATGGGCATAAAAGCAACTTAAAAGTGCTATTGTTTTATGTTATCAGTTCCCCATGTTAGCATTTACCCAAGCCAGCCAACTATTTGATTACCTTATTAAGAAGCACCAGGTTTATAATGCTACTTAATGGGAAACCTTGGAACTGCTGGATGGTGTTTTGCCAAGTTATTTTAATTATATCAATCTTCAAGCACCTCCAACCCCATCCACAGAAAGTAAAACTTCTCACAGTTCAAGAAATGATACCAAATTTAAAGGCAGAAGCTCACTGATGTGATTTGAGAAGCCCAGCAGCCTGAAACAAGCTGATCTTCTCCTACTTATTTAGTATTTATGATGCTACCCACATCCATCAATTAAAATGAACTACCGTAGGCTTCTGGAGGCATCTAAATGACTGGGGAAGCCTGTCAGTGTCACCAGCATTTACAAATAGTTTGGATGTCTCTGCATACTGCTGAAGGCTCTACAGGCCGAGGGTAATAAACAGTTACCTCTCTGCAGCCTGCATATCCTCAAGAATGTATTTTTCATATCTACAGAACAAAAATATCCATTGTATGCTAGTTGAGCTGCCGAACAATCACAGGAATTTATATTTTCGGAGGGCACTTAACGTCTTTGTAGGGCTGTGAATGGATAAATCTGTCTGTTTTGTTTTCTCCCACATTCCATTTTTTCTTCCTGAAAGATCTCCAGGTCTTTCCATCCCATTTATGAAGGTATTTTTTGAAATTTTGGTAAATTATTTTTTAAAAAAATAATGACAACGAAATTCTCCTCATCTACCCTGGCCAAACTCAGCCACTATAGCTATTCCTTAGAGGAAAGCTATTAGCCAGAATCATGAAGAGCTCTGTTAGTGAACTGCAAAGATGAATTGGATACTTTGTTGGGTCCCCTATATAGAAACCCTTTATTGGATACAGATGTTATGGAATTCTAATTTCCACAGATGTCAGTCCATTTACGAAGATGTAAGTCCCCAATGGGATTCTGGCCACCACCAATAGTTCTTTAGAATATCAGGATAGATCAGGGAAAAAATCCAGAAAAGTGTGTCACGTTAGTGCACTGATAGCCTCTAACCATGTCAAGAGGGTCACAGAGTTTTCATCCTCCAGGCAAGAGAATAAACACACAGGAGATTTTCACACAGGGAAATTATTCCCCTGAGAGATCAGGAGAGAGATGGGGCTCTTCCAGGAGCAGAGCTCCGTTTCGCACGCCCCTTTCCTTCTCCCGATCTGACGTCGTCCTCACTCTGTGCTGCTTCCATTTCCTCTGCCAGTATCTTCTGTCATTTTTTAATAATGAAGAACATCTTCATATAGAACTTTCGTTATTAAAAAATGACAGAAGATACTGGCAGAGAAATGGAAGCAGCACAGAGTGAGGATGACGTCAGATCGGGAGAAGGAAAGGGGTGTGCGAAACGGAGCTCTGCTCCCGGAAGAGCCCCATTTCTCTCCCAATGTCTCAGGGGAATAATTTCCCCATGTGAAAATCTCCATAGACACAGGCTTGTGTCTACAAACTACTTCTCTTTACTATAGCATAATAAAGATATTTACAATGTTACAGAGAATCCTCTCTGAGAACTATATATTACAGTATTCAGCAGAAAAACATCTTCATACTGCAAAGCCCATAACAGAACTGAAACAGTTACATAGGATAGCTGATTACGCATACACAACAACCTTGTTCTTATAAAGATAACAAACATTCTCTCTAACAGAGATAGCAATCCCTCCTAGGCTCCAAACTTCCAAGGCCGTGCTGTCAGGCCATTAATCTTGTTATACAGGCTAGTTGCAGCAAGCTGTTGTTAGCTCTCACTGCCGCACCCTGTAGGCTATTATGTTACACTTCAGCTCTTTACAGCATAAATCTATTAAATTTTTGCATGTCCCAATATCCTGACAAAGTGGAGCAAACAAAGGACACTCTAGGAACCTGTGGATGTCTAGCCCTCCGTCTAGTCCTGCCCAGTAAAACATGCATCTCAAATGTGAGATGAATTTCATTTATTTCTGGATGTGAAGTACCTACCTGCCTTAGAGCTATTAAAGACAAGGAGCCTTTGACAAAGATGAGGTAACCCAAACAGAGACCTACAAATAAGGACAGAAAGCCATATTTGAAGGCCTGAAGAGTGAAGCACTCAAAGCCCTCTTCCTGTATTGGTGAATATGTCAGTTTAGCTTTCTTCACTGTTTACTTCATAAAAAGTCTCACCAAATTGAGATGAGGTGGTAAGCCCAATAAAATTTCCATCATTTTTTAAAAGAAATATGGAATTGTGCAAGCTTGGAAAGTTCTACCTGTGCTCTTTTGCTGAAGGTTTACAGGTCAGCATGGGCTCCATCTTCCCCGGCTTTGCAACAACAGTTGGATGGCACCACATTGCCAAAACCTCTAAACCTGAGGAAACCAATAGCTACTCATTCTGCCATCTGTGCAATAACATCTCTCAAGTATCAATTAGCATTGGGGCTTTACCCCAGCATCATCCAGCTTCTGTTATACAGCCAGGCACAGCTTCTGTTATATACTACAAGGAGGTGCTGGAAACCTCTTTGCATGATGCCAACAACCACTCGCACTGGAATAACCTCCAGTTATGGCAGCAAATAGAGGATTCTGGTCTTAATTCACTTATTTGTGTTAGAATTCGACTTGGAGTACATGGCCTGAATCTTATTGGTTAATCCCAACTAGTGTATGTAGAACCATTGAATCAATTGCTGAATGGTGAGTCAGCATGTAGGCAAATCTCACTTATTCAAGGGATCTGCTGTAGTGGATACTAACAATATTATTTAGTACCATGTATATATTGTTTTTCAATGTACTACGGCTCAGTGAGGTGGGTCAACTGTTCTCCGGCATGCAGTCTTGGGGACATAATCTTGGTCTTCAGCTCTGACTTCAGATGGTGTCTCTTCTCTCAATGATTGTCTTAGGGCAGTAATGGACTGGATGAGGGAAAACAAATTGAAGCTGGATCCAGACAAAATAGATGTTCTCACAGTAGCAACCCTGAATCCAGGTATTAGGATACAACCTCCAGTCCTTGATGGGTCACACTCTCTTTCAAGGACTGTGTTCACAGTCTGGGGGTACTCCTGGATTCGTCGCTCCAGATAACAAATCATGTAAATGCGATGGTCAGGAGTGCCTGTTATCAGCTTCAGCTGATACACCAGCTGCGCCCTTTCCTGGAAGTCGGGGACCTTGAGACTGTGGTATATCCTCCGGTAATCTCCCGTCTTGATTTCTGTAATGCACTCTACATGGGGCTATCCTCGTGCTTAGTCCAGAAACTTTAATTAGTACAGAATATGGCAGCCAGACTGGTCTCAGATACATCTAGAAGAGACCATATAACACCAATCTTAAGATCACTTCACTGGCTGCCCATTAGTTTCTGGGCCCAGTACAAGGAGTTGATTATCACCTTTAAAGCCCTAAATGGCTTGGGTCCAACCTATCTTCAGGACTGCCTCCTTCCATATAATCCTCCCCAGGCACTCAGGTCCTCTGGTAGGAATTTATTACAACCTTTAAAAACTAGTCTTTCTTCAACTTCCAGAGGACCTTTTTGGCTATTGCTCCCAGATTATGGAACAGCCTGCCGGATGAGATCCATCATATCACCACTCTAAACAGCTTTAAAAAGCTCTTAAGATGGATCTCTTCCAACGGGCCTTTCCTGAATAGATACCCAGCCATCAGAAATTTGTCCCAATCCCACTACAGCCATCATCTACTGTTTATTTTTAGTATTTTTAAGTATGTTTTAATTTTTTGAATTATTTAATTGTATTTTAAGAGGGAGTGGGATGGAGGGTCTTTGGGTGTATATTTAATGTTGTAAGCCGCCCTGATTGCATTTTGTAGAGGGGCAGGATATAAATAAATTTTATATTATCATTATCATTATCATTATCACCATCATCTCAAATGCAAAATATTTGCTTCTATTTGCACTCACGACCAATCTAGCACCTGTCACCAGAATGGCTGCAAGCTAACATCCCTCTTAGTATAACAAAGATGTTTGCATGCAAAGATACAGTACATGAGTGCTATATGACCACCATGCAGAATGGCAACATTGCATAACACATGCCAATGCACAATACATTATGCACACTTGGAATGCAAAGTATAGGATGCACAAGTACAATGAATCATAAAATCATAGAGTTGGAAGATACCACAAGGGCCATCCAGTGTAACTCTTGCCATGCAGGAATACACAATCAATGCAAAGCATAGGGTGCACAACTGCAATGCAAAGTATGAGATATACAACCACAATGCACAATGTGAAATGTGTAACTACAATATAAAATATAGGATGCATAAGCACAATGTACAATGTGTGATGCACAAGCACAATATAAAGCGTAGGATGCACCACTATAATGCACAATGCACAACCACAATGCAAAGTATAAGATGCATGACCACAATGCCATATAGGATACATAATCGCAAGGCAAAAGTATAGGATGCACAATAACAATACATCCTACACAATGTACAACTTACAAAGACAAAGCACAGATGAACATGCTATCTGTGCAACTCTGCTTCCACTGCTATCAGTAGAATGCATCTGTTACACAATGGTGACTTCTTTTGGCCCATGTGTATGTCCCTCAGTAAATTCCAGCCATTTTTTTATTAGTGGAAAGCCATAGTTGAATGGTAGAGGATTTGTTTTACATGAAGAAGGTTCTGAGTACACTCTCTGGTGTCCCCAGGCAGAGCTGGGAAAGATCTCTGTCTAAAACTTCAGAGGATTGCTGCCACTCATCATAGACAATATTGAGTGGGATGTCAGTTTTGTTTTCTGTGATTTAGCTGACACACTAGAAGGCAATTTCCCATGCTGGTACAATCCATTTGCAGCTCAAGTCAATGGCAACCATGGTACTAATCATGACTTAGCTGGGTTTCACCCACTACATCTATGCATGTAGATGCTAAATGTGTGGGGGAAGGATGGGAATGTGTATCACCCTTTTACTGCCACAACCTCCAACAAGGCTGCAATTGGAGATGGGATGGAAGAAACAGTTAGATTTGCATTTCTGTGTAAGAATGGCTGTTTTGCAGCTCTGAAGGCTGTTGATGGAATGGGACACTTCTTGCCTTGGAAATCTGTAGTTTTCAAGGTTTGCAATGCATTTTAAAGGACAAATACATGCCAAGCCATATATACTAGTGCATGGACAACCAAAGAGGCATACATTTGAAAAAGTGCTTGTAAACATGACTGGATGAATGCCAAAATCCATTCAAATACATACATTGGGGGACAAAGCACATGGAAATATACATGCATTTTTGAAAATTTTGAAGTATTTTGAAATCTCCACGAGAGGGCAAAAGTCTTGCAAAATGGTGTGGAAATCAGATAGAAAGAAGAATAACAAACTTATAAAATCAGCAAGAACAAGACTGATTGATTTTCCCAGCTCTACCTGTAAACCTATGCACAGTTGTACTAAACACTGCAGGAATTAATACCCTTAAGTTATCAGATCCTGCCTGATCTTGGAAGCTAAGCATGTTCAGGCCTGGTTAGAACTTGGATAGGGGACCACCAAGGAAAAAAAGGAGCTCTCAGCTATAATTCAGAGGAAGGTGATGGCAAACTGTATCTGAGTATTCTTTGCCTTTAAAAAAAAAAAAAACTATGAAATTCATCAGGTCACCATAGGTCAACCAGCAACTTAAAGGCACATATACACACACACATATGTTTGTACTGCATAGGTAAAAAAAAGCCCATCCAAGGCAAGATCTGGTGCCTTGGATGTATATAAATCATAACCCTACTAAACTCAATCATATCTACAAACATTTTTAGTACGAAATATTAACTCTCATGCATAATTTTGTCACTTCATACAAGGCTGGGGACCCAAAGGTTCTAGAGACAAATCTAGTCCTCCTGGGGTTGCAATACAGGCCTCTAGTCCATGCCAGATGCCCACATACTCTTCCCTGTGACATTATCATTTGGTAGTTTCCTAGTTTTTGTACAAGTTTTATTTTCTCCATTCAAAAAGAGAAATGCCTCTCCTGAGGCTTTGATCTCAGCAATAAGAGTTTTAAGATGATATTTTTGATCCCACACTTTGGCTCCACCCACCACTGAAATGTGGCCCCAAGGATTTCTCTGAAATCCATCCCTCAGGCTGAAATGGGTTCCCCACCCTCGACTTAGTACAGGGATAGACTGCAAATTTTTCTCCACCTTTATTCTTTGTGTTTCTGTGATCATACACAGAAAGGCATTCAGTTCCCAACTGAGATTATATTAAATATGAAAATGGATTTGGCCAACCTGCTTCGTTCTTGAGAGGACAGATGGAGGAGCCATTTGTGCTAAGCAGAAAAGTACCATTGCAGAAGGTTGCGCTTCCAGCAGCTCAGCAACACCGGCTGCAACCAAGTGATAGATTGAGGATAACCGGAATACTCGGTGGGAGCACAAACCTGTGGCCTTTTAAAGACAATCTGGAGCCTTCTGTACCTCTGAGGTAATGAGCCAAAGGTGAGGAAAATGTTTCTGTGTAAATAGCATGCATGTTCTGTCCCTTTTCCCATGCAATTGCCTTCCAGTTTCCAGAACTCAGTTAATTACAAATATCAAGTTGTTTTGTGGGTCCCCGCCCCATAATGACTAAATTCTTTTCTTTTCAGGGGGGCTGATTTGTTTAATGACTCCTGACATTTCAGCCAGTACAAAGTGAGCTCGTTCACATTTTCAACAGGAATAAAACTAACAGGCAGCAGATCTCCCTGACCAGAAAGCCTGCTTATTTACTGGGTACCTAGAATACCTCAGTGAAAAAGGAATGCAGGCTAATCAACCAAGTGTGGGAAGTTCAAGAGCTCATAGGCAGCACTCATAGGTTAATCCCCTGGTGAAATCTGCCTTTGGCAACCTAATACTGAAGGATCTTAGCGAAGCAGCAAAGGAAGTTCTCCAGTATCCCCGTTATCCAATCTGTTGCTTAGCAGGGTGCATTTCTTGAGCAGAATGAACCAAAATTAATGGAGCAGTTATACAAAGTTGTTCCCTTGCCTATTAACATCCCAGCAGGAGCTCCCAGGGCCAACATGATGAAACATCTTAGGAGAGCAAAATGGATAGTGGTGAATTTGGTGCTGGGCTGAGTACGGCCATGAGATTGTTGAAATCAGCAGTTCAAAAATGAGAGTAAATGGCGGACGCAGCTGCCCAAAGGGAGAGAAAAAGGATTAATGACCACCAAGTCCCACTCTCCCTCCCTGAAATGACAAAGCACAGCCCCAGTTATCAATCAAGGAGGCAAAATACATTAGCAGATTGATTGGGTTTGATACAGTGGCAGCCAGCTAGACTTTGGAATACTCTTTAAAAACAATTTTTACTGTGCAATGCTGGAGAAAGCCAACAAATAATAAACCTGTCAGACTGCTCACCAAGTGCTCGTAAATACAAAAGCTGCTGTATTCTGCCTTAGCAGCTCAAGAGGAAACTGATTCCAATTGCTGAGGTGGGGGGAAGTGGTCAATGCTCTTGTTTTTGCATCTGATATCAATTTTCATTTAACCTGTGTTTTCTTTCTCTCTTTTTTGCACAGAGGGCATTGGTTTTTGTAGCATTGGTTTTGCACAGTCGAGAGCATTCCCTTAGTCAACCCATTCTGCACCTTTGGAAACACTGTCATGGCAAGCACAAAAACCTAAGAACTACCTTGTTTTTTGATCAGGCTAAAGGGCCATTGAGGCTAGTATTCTGTTACAAAGGTAGCCAGCAAGATCCCTCTGGGAAATTCACAGCATACTAATAGTGGTAATTCTCTGCAAAGATATACTGCTTTTGAAAATGGGGGCTTAAACATTGCCAAAGGTCTGACTTTTATGGATTCACCTGACCTTCTTCTATGGCCTTGCCTGGTAACAATGAATACCATAACTTAATGACTCATTGTGTGGAGAAGAATTTTCTTTCTTCAGTCCTAAACCTAGATTAGCATTCCTATCCTATAAATTTCTTACTTCTCTGGGGGTAAGTCCCATTGAACTCAGTCGGTGTGACTCCTGAATAAATGGGTAAAGAATTACTGGATCCGAAGTGGAAAGCTGCTCTAGTTTTAAGATGGAAGGTTTATTCCTTTTAACTCTGCCAGTCTCCAGCACCATTACCCACTTCTTTACTTTGCCAAGTTGCCACCTTCCATCACTGCATGCCTGTGATTGTTTCACTTTTTGGTCTTCTGCATTTTGGTCAGAATTTTTGATACACCTTCTGCATTTATCTCATGACTCGTGAAACCGTGCCTCCTCTCTGCCAGGGAACAGCAGCTTCCACCGCATCTTGACTCATCGCAGACAGCCTTCCAACGGAGTCATGTATCGGCTGGCATCTTGTTGTTTAGTCCCAACTAGAGTAGGCCCATTCTAACAATTATTGAATTGTAAGTCAACACATAGGTAAATTTTATTGATTCAATGGATCTTCTCTAGTAATATCTAAAACCAAGATCTAGGTCAATATTTTTTAGCTTCCAACAGCGATAGCCTGAAGTAAGCAAGGGAGCTGTTATTATCTGATGTACTGATAAAGTCCATGCAGGACATAGGTGGTTATCAGCTTTTGTAATTTCTTCTCAACTTGTAATGTTGAGTTTGTGCCTTTGTCTTGGGATGAGGGAAATGTCACCTTTTCCTGAGCCATAGAATTTCAAGGAACCCAAAATGCGATGGAAGAATATGCACATTTCCTATACAGACAAAACATGCTACAGATTTTGATCAAATTCTGGGGTAGCCATGTTGGCCATGCAGTAAAATACAACAAAATCCATAATCCACAAAAGACCTTTATTGGCTGACAAGAATGCATAGAATACATCATGCAAGCTTTCAAAGTTCTACTAACTTCTTCATCAAGCAAGAGAATTTTTTTAAAAAAAAATTCATATAGGAGAAGAAAAGAGACAATGGACATTATCAGACTAGCCTGTTAAAATGCTGTAATAACGCTAGTAAGAAAGGTGGAATCATCGTGGCATTATTACTGAAATTGTCAAACAACCACCACTAGGTTTTAAGAACAGGGTTAAAGGTCCCACTACAGTAGCACTTGTCTTTGCATTGCCTTCTAATTACACTGTAATGTCCATTTACTTCCGTGTTAGCCAGGGCGCAAGATCTTAGCAGTTCTCATGAAAAAAATGTGAGTTTGTATAAAAACAAAAACACTAAAAATAACAAATTAAATACACAGATAAGCCCTGTAACATACATAAAAACTTGCCAGCAATACAGGACAGTTCATAAAAACAGCATCCTGTGGATCGTTTTCATGTTGTCACCCAGACGTTTTCTCGGTGGCAATGGCAACGGGGGGGGGGGGAAGAGGACCACCCATTCATGTTGTATTCTCTTGATTACAGTGGGACTTAGTTTCACACACTCCTCAATATCGCAAAAATAGTGATATTGAAATTCTATTGATGGATTAACCTGTCAAATAAAAGTGACACCTTATTCACAGCTGGCACACATGCTGCCCATGGGAGGAGGATGTGGTTGTCTGATAATTTCAGACTGTTATGTTATTATGTTGTAATGACACAATTTTTGCCTTGTCTGATAAAGTCCAATGTTAGAGTCACAGGCTTACATTTTGTATCAGATGTTGTTTCTGTTGTACTTTGGTTGTTCTGGAGGGGTCTCGATGCAGGCAGAAGCCACTCCCCTTCTTGTCCATGTGGAGTCTGAGACAAAGGACATAAAATTTAAATTCCATTAGCAGCACTAAAGTAATTTCTCTTCAGGTTGTCTCTGAATCATTCTTTTGTGGATTATGGATTTTGATCAGCTATTGAACTTTCTCTAGACCGAGGTGAGCAACTGTGATGGGACTGGGAGCTATTTGGGGATGTCACTTTAAAAAAAAATGTAAAAAGAAATTAACTGGCTATTTTATTTTCAAGGAGGAGGGATGAAGAGAGAATTCAGAGGGACTCCTCCAAGATTTCTGTTGGAGGAGGCTGAGCCAATGAGGATTTAAAGCAGGGATCTGTTGAAGGGAATTAAGCAAAGATGATTTAAAGCAGGGATTCAAGCAAGAGGGGAAGGAAGGAGGGGAGGGAGCATTTGGAGAAATTAACAAGATTGATGCAGGGGACTAAGGGAGGATGAGAAGTGAGGAAGTTAAGCAGAAACTACAGCAAGGGGGTGAGAGGAGTGGGTCAGAAGGTGTGGAAGTGTCTTGGTTGCCGTAGCAAGCAGAAGATTGTTTATGCCATGGTGGAGCAAGCAATGCTGACTATTTCAAGTAGCAAGGGTCTTTCAACTTTTGCAGGGGGAACCCAGAGACTTAGGGGCACACTTTGAGGTCTGTCTGGTTGCATGCAACCCGTGGGCCACACTTTGCCCACCGCACTCAAGGCAATTAGCTAGTTCATCAGATGCACAACGAAGACTGGGGGGGAAGCCTTATGCAGTTAACACACATATGCTGCAAAATTCTGGTTACTGCTTGTTATCTGCATGACTATAAGAGATAACACAACTAGTGTCCCTGCCCTGCCAGTTCTTGCACTGATCCTGCCCACTGCAGTAGGTCAGACTCCCATTCTGTTCTGCTGAAGGCAGAAGAATGTGGTAAGGCACCAATGAAGCTGCAGAACAAGAGGTGCAGTGGCCTTTTTAAAGAGTTTTCTTCGGACAAAGCTGAAATGGCTCTACATATCACTATTAGGAATAGATATATATGTCAAGTCCATTTTCAAAGACTTCCTCTGCATGCAGATTGTTATTTAATGAACAAAAATATCCCATGTTTCTTTTTGGCCACATTTTTCAAATAGATTCCCTAAGGCACTAACATGTTTTGGTGTGCATTTTAAAAAATGTACTGTACACATATTTTTAAATGTATTCATCTTGTCAAACACACTTTTCTTTCTTTTGCAGAACATATCTCAAGATGAGAAATGTAAAAACTATTTCTATCTACAGTCTGGAAGGTGCAGATCAAGCAATTAAAAAAGAATTAAAAAAGAAAGTAAACACATTGAATTTCTAACTCATCCCCAAAGTCCTATCGATAAACCACGTTAACAAAGGGGGAACTAAACAGAATGAAGTACCCTGCTGTTTTCCAGTCTTAAGCATCAGTGTGTAATTCAAAATGTTGTTTTATAATGAAAAAAAGCAATGATTGCAACACTAAACATGAATGTACAGGAACCATATGTGATATGTTAGCTTTTAGCAGAAGAGAAACTACCAAAAGGATCTGCCTCAAGCCTTGAAAAATGCTGTCAGTTCATATGTTCATACCTTACAGACATTCTTTCCAACTTGGTAAATTTAGCCTCAGGAAAACGTGAATGCTCCTAGAGCAAAACAAGCCTGAGCTCTCCCCTGAAGTCAAGATGACTAAGCTGAAGCTAATGTACTTTGGCCATATCAAGAGACACTGGAAAATGTCCAGTGACTCACTGGAAAATACAATAATGCTTGGTAAAGTGGAAGACAATAGGAAACCAGGAAGACTACATTACAGATAGATTGAATTAACCAAAGAAGCTGCAGCCCTGAACTTGCCAGACTTGAGCTCATGGAGGTCTCTCATTCATTGGGCCATCATAAGTCAATGCTGACTTGATGACAAATAAAACAACAATTAAGTTCTTTATATAAATGCAATAGTACTGAATAATACTAAAATTCCAAAGTACTGCTGGCAACAGATGTACTGTTGCATGTCCAACCAACAAGAGGCAAAGTTGGTGACTACATGTGACAGTGTTTTCTCGCTAGCAAGTCCTCAGTTGTGGAACTCTCTCTCCAGGGAAGTCAAGATTGCTCCATCCCATTTCATCTTCTGACAAGTAGCAAACATTTAACTATTTTGTACAGTGCTTGGTCCCTAAAATCAATGTTAATTTCCAGACTGTTTTAATGGTGTTTTTAAAACAGGCTTTGGAAATATTGATTTGTTCTCAAGGAATGTTTTTATGTTTTTATCTGTTACATGGTATTCATTTTGACTGGCATAACTGCAGAAATATTCAATTTATACTCTCTATATTGCCTCCACTCAAGCGCTTCAAACTTTTAAATCATGAGTCTAAGAGAAAGATATACAGTATTATTCAGTATTATACAGTATTTTAGTATTATTCAGTACCTCCTGATTCATGGGTTCCCGATCTGCAGTTTCAACTGCCTGCAGATGGCCGTGTCCCATGTTTTAAAATTGCAGCAACATCCACATGGACACATCAGCACCCACCCACACACCACCACCATTTAATAGTATGGGGCAGGACCATTCACATCTTTTGCTATCCATGCAGGGTCCCAGTATTGAACCTCCATGAATCTGGAGGGCCCACTGTACAGGGGAAAAAATTAAAGCAAAAGAGGGAAGGAAGAAGGGCCTCAGACAAGACTGTGGTTTGAAAATAAGCCCTATCTGTATAGCAGATATAATTATAATTCTATGTGCTCATAATAAATTAAAACTCATAATAGATTACTATGAAGAAAGTTTTTTAAAAACCCTGTAATACTCTTCCAGAGGCCGTATACTGCTATTCATAAGTAGATTGTAATGTGCTGCTTTTTCATTAATACACTCTGGAAAAATGCACTCGCTGAATTATATTCTACCATTAATCCCAGAGCAATCCATTGTCTTTGGAATCATTTTCCAGCACATATATTAATTTTGCAGAACAAGTTTCCTATAAAATATGGGAAGTCTGTAACGAACCACAAGAAAATCTACATCAATGGGTATTCATATCTGTTTCTATTCAACCATTTTCTATTGGGTTTGTTTTATATATAGCATGTCTTTAAGGGAGGAAATTGGAAACCCTTAAGGTATATTTCACAACTTTATGTACAGTGGCTGAGCCAGGCAACTGAGAGTCCCAGGAACAACAACAAAAGATTCCACATACAATTTCATGAGGCTCAGAGGAGGAAGACAGGAATTCAGGAAACACGTGTCAGATCTCTGGAGAAAAGTTCAGAGAATAGCACACATAAAAAGAATAGCTATATGACCCTTATTTAATCCTATGGCACTTATGAATCAGGGCAAAGCTCAAAAGACTCTGCTAATTTTGATGTTACCAAGATAAAAAACCATGTGGGCTCTGTGGGTTTTCAAACCCTCCCCCCCCACCACCAAACGTTCTGTATTTTTCTGATATTAGTTCAGAAAGTTGGATCAGTGTAAAGAATCAACCTTGTCTTCTGAGACTCCTGCAATCCCTGATAGTCCACCAGAGAGCATTAAAACAATTTCCCCCAGTGTGCATAGCATCATTTGTCTGCCAGCAATCTTTCAAACAACACTGAAGAAAAGGAAGGAGCAACAGCAGAGCAGAAACATCAATGGTTTGGTGACAAAGCAGTCTACCAGTGGTGAACAAGAGGTGGTAAGCAATGACCACTTTCCATCTGTTGGGTTTCAAGTTCAATCATGCTTGGTATATTAACAAAACCATGCCGATGGCAGCTTGGTCACTACGCAGTTGTTGTCGTCTGCCTTCATGTCATTTCCAACTTATGATGACCCTAAGGTGAACTTATCACAGGGTTGTCTTGGCAAGATTTGTTCAGAGGGGGTTTGCCTTTGCCTTCCTCTGAGGCTGAGAGAGTGTGGCTTGCCCAGCAGCTCTGTCTGAGAGTCTGGCATATCCCATTGCTGCTGGTGAGGTAAGCAGAGGTCGCTGCACCATGTGCTTGACAAGGAGAGGGTTGCTCCCCACTCCTTGTCAATTACGTGGGTGCCCTATGGTGCATGCAGACAACATTGTGGTCCAGCAAGGGCCAGTCCAGATCATAATGCAACCCAGGCCATAGACCAACATCCCAGGTTTTCTCCTTCAGCAGCTGGACTGGGATATGTTGAATCCATTCCCTGTACTGCACACAGGTTCTTTGCAGCTCTAACAGCCACTATAAAGGTGTAATCATTTTTACCTCTAGAAATGAGATGTGTGTGTGATGTTTTCCCAGCATACTCTGTTCCTCTTTACTGCTGGATTTATAATCAAATGCAAGGCAGTTCTCCCTAGAGATTAATGCATTGTCCATTGTGTTGCCTGGATAGCCTTCTAGATTGGCAATTTGGAAATCATCATAATGAATCTGCCTTCATCTAGTTGTTTATAAAAATTCTATTTAAAGCACCTACACTTTGGATGAACCAAAAGGAGCACACAAATCTTACTCTGAACACCCTCCCTCCCATTATACTGTATAGTGTGATCAGAGTACTGTGTTTACTCAGAAGCAATTCTTCCTCTGGGTGCAATTGGACTGCCTTGCAAATAAGAGTGCATAGGATTGCAGCCATGAAGACACAATTTGTCTCAAGACATTTTCTGCGTAACCCATGCACCTTTAAACTGCCAATTGTATTAAATGCAATAATTCAATAAAGAGCAAGGCATGGATTTTACAGGTCTCGTGCTCACTTTGTGAGAGTTGTAAACAGCATCCCAAGCTGCCAACTTCTTCAGACAAAAAGCTCAAAGTCTTTACAGGATAGCCATCAATTGCATATTTTCCTAAAATAACTTTTATTTTTAAATACTCCAGAAAAGGAAGATGGAAAATCTTCTAGGATCCCAGGAGACAATGTAAACTGAGTGGCAGTCTATTATCTGTAATCTTTACAGGGGAAACAGAAAATTACATTTTTCTCCAGAGAGCAGATCTAATCAAATCCTCCTTCCCCCCCCCCATTTATCTCTCCCACCCCTATGAAAGACTAACACTGTCTCATTTTGGCATGAGAAGAAACTTCCATACATCAGTATACCTTTGGATCAATTGACACAAGGCAAGATGCCAAGAAAACCTAGGCCTTGTGGATGTGTCATCTGATAGCACAAAAGTATACCAAAAGTTAATAGTCAAGAGCTGCTGGTACTCAAACTGGGAGTCTTTAGGTTTCTGCACAGCTGTTGCCTGATGTTGTGATCTACCAAATTTCCTGCAGACTGCACAAACCAGTAACGTACTCAGGCCTTTGACTGTTGCTGCTCAACCAGGTTGGCTGTTGGATTGTCCTTACTGTAGCAGGACTTCCAGACATAATTAAGACGAGCAACAAGGACATCCTGAACAAGGTTGCAGTATCTTCAATCTTGACCTCTGGCTTGCTCCTGTCCTTGACTTCATTGCATGGCTCTTGTGTTCTAGCTAAGGATGGGGAGAACATTCAAAAATACCCCTGCCCCCCCAAATGGCCAAAAACATGTTTCTATGTGTTGGGAAACTCTGACAAGAAGAATCCTGGACTGACTAGAATCCTTGCAGTTCAAGGTTGTTGTTGTTGTGTGCCTTCAAGCCATTTCCAACCTATGGCAATCCTAAGACAAATCATGAGGTTTTTTTGACAAGATTTGTTCAGAGTGGGTTTGCCTTTGCTTCCCTCTAAGAATGAGGGCAATTTACCCTATCTTGCCCCTGTCTCAGAGCCCTGTGGTCCTGACGATGCAAGGCTTTCCCCTCATTTTGTCCCTAGGCAGTCCTCACAACCCATGGGGCAAAGACAGGGCTAAGACAGGGGGAAGACAGCATAGGGCCTGATAAAATGTTATACGAAAATTCTTGTTAAAATGCATTCCAACTGAAATAAAATGGATCAGAACTTGCATGACCACAGCGGCTGGTTCCAGCATCCCAGCCCATTGCTGTACCTTCCCTCCAACATCACTCTTGCACAGCAGGAAGCAGGCCTGCAGCTTCCCGGCTTCAGAGAGAGTTCGAGAAAAAAACCTTCGAGCCTGTGCAATGGATTTTTTTCTGGTGGAGCGCAGCGTGCACAGAACTGGCCTCACCCTTTAAACCAAAGATTCATCTGCCGTGGCCTTGCAAGCATGGACGTGGCAGCGAGGTCCTTGGGCCGTAGGTTTGATTAGAGTTTCCTTCTCTTAGATGGTTGACCTTACAGGGTTGGACGAGCACCATCTGCCCAGGTTTGGGATTGGAGTTTTCCTTCTCCTAGGATGGTTGCCACAAGGCTAGAGAGCCCATCCTGCCCTTTGACGCTCTTTGTCAGACCCTTTGGTTTTGACCTGTCTGGCATGGGAGACCCTACCAGTGGCTATTATGCCACCGCCAGCATAGCTCAAAACATCATTAGGGTACGCAAGCCTCTCTCCCACGACAAGGGGGCGTCAATGGAGAGAGAGAGTAAGGGAAGAGAGAGTAAGGGAAGAGGTGGAGGCAGCAGTGGCAGCAGCAACTGCAGTTGCAGCAACAGGCTGGCATGCCCATCTGGACTTCCTCCCATTTCATGGAGATAATGGAGGAAAGAACAGTCCTGATCTTCAGGCAGGATATGCTGGTGGGGAACTGACATATCCTGGCCCATGTAGATGAGCCCTTATTTGATGCAAAATTAATACCTGGTTGTTTTTGTGCAGAAAACAGCAGAAAAGAGTATTTATCTGTACAATCTATTCTGTTTAGAATACGCAGGTTCTTTTCTGTGTTGTTTTTCTTGCACAAACCAACCATGTGTGATTCTCCTCCTCCAGAATGAGTCTCAAACTGTGAATAGTCTATGAAAAGTATGCAGCTTTCAAAGACTACCTCTCAGTGATGCCTGGGGTCTGCTGGGGAGAGCCTTCCTCTGAGTCCCATCACTGAGGTCATTATACTGTGTTGGGACATAAGAGAGGGCCTTCTCTGCCCTGTCACCCTAATTGCAAATGCCCTCTCCTTGGAGGCCTGATTGGCACCAACACTCATTGTATTTAGGTGCCAAGTGAAAATGGCTGTTTATCAAGGCCTTATTAACTCATCCCAAATACTGATGTAGATAGTTTTAAAGATGGAAATAACCTAGTATGATTATTTCCCAGCAGCTGGCATGCAGGCTGACTCCTCCTCCTCCTCAATTTGTTTATATAGCACCATCAGTGTACCTGGTACTTCAGAGAATAAACAATGAAAGATACAGACAGCCCTGTCAAAGGTGCAGAATCTAATTTTTAAAGATACAGCCATGTTGGTCTGGAATATCAGTGTGCAAAGAAATAGCAGTATGCAAAGGGATATTGTAGCACCTTTGAGAGTAACTGAGATTAAGATTGTGATAATGGGATGGGTGTACTACATCTCCCATTATCTGCAGCTCAGCAATCAGGTATCTGCAAAATCCAAATCAAAGGGTTAACTTTAGGGTTAACATCATCATGATGTCACAGATCAACAGAGACAGAACCAACCAATTAGGACTGTCAGAGTGGCAATTTGAAAAGGTAAAAAAGACTGCCTCACCACGAGGCAGAGAGTCAGATAAAGGAATGCTGAGACGGAAGTAACATTGCATCTCAGGCAGAGATGAGATAACAAAGGACCTAAGATGGAGAGCGCTGTTGAGCCTGGTGAGAGATAGTCTAGATCCAGCCTCTCTCTGAATCCCAAAGACGGACTGCAAGTGTGTGAGCAGATTAGGGAAATGTTTAGATAGCCACGTCAGGAGATTATGTTTATTTTCCTTGGCTGAATATAACTGAATGCTTTGTTAATTCTATCTATAACTTTTAAGGTTGTGCCTGGGAAAGGTAGAGCCGTTTCCATGAGACTATCTGCTTATTTGCATGTTTGAGCCCTGTTTGAATAAATAGCTTTCTTAATCTATCAGTTGATGTTTCATGTGCCTTTGTGTTTTGCTTCGATGCTTTCTTTTTCCTTCAGGACAGAAGGGAGAGGTGGCGATAACTCTGCATGTAGCAGAGTCAAGAAAGAGACCCTCACAGTTTCCCTTTGAACTGTGTGAAAAGGGGATAGAAATCAAAGGGTGGTGGCAGATAAAGAGGCAATAGGGGGCACTGTTGAGAGAATTCCCAGGCAGAGGAATTCCAAGATTGCATCCCAGAATATCAGCGAAGGGACTCTCAGGCTAGAAGAATCCCCAAACTGATATTACAAAGATATTGGAGAATAAGCTTTTGTAGATTTAGGAGATTATCAGACACATTAAAAGTGGTATTACAGGAATGCCAGGAGATCGCAAAAGGGCTCTTTTTTCAGACAATGTCTTTCCCCCCTTGTTATGCACCTGTTCTGCTGCCGTTCTGCCAGTGCTGCTTTTTGTTAATGGGAGAAGCCGTCAAGAGATTCCCCCATTCTGTTGCTGTCACGGATGTTCCTGCATGCAACAAGGTGGCCCATTATGCTGGTAAGATCCCAGGGTCGATGGGAGGTTCCTGCCAGAACACATCGGGTGAGATCAGGACATTCAGGTAAATGACACACTTTTTATGACCCTCCCTGGGTTAGTTCTACCTGATGATGATGATGATGATTTGTATTAGTTACAATTGTTTGTTTCATTTGTATTTGTAACAATGTTGCTTTGTTTCATTACATCTTGTAAAACACAAAGTCAATAAATCAACAAATCTCAATATGATCCATTATTAACTGTTTGTAACTTTGTTTCTATTTCCATTAAAAACGAAAAAACAGATCATTACCTTTCTTCTATATCTATTTTTCTTATTTTACAATTGCATTTCTCTGTTTTCTTTCCCTTCTCTACCTTCTTCCTTCCTCTCCACCACTGCAGGGTTTCTTCATCTGTTTCTTTTTTTATTTCTGTTTCATTCTTACTTTTGTTTTTGCTTCTATACCCTCTCAGCCTATTTATTATTTTCCCTTATTTCTCCTATTTTCTTATCTATCTTCTTATCTTTCTTATCTATGTTTTCTTGTCTATAACTGGCCCCATTACCCATTTAAGGAATCCATGCTACTTTTGGTCTTGTATTCTAATCAGAAATTTTCCATTGGTTCCTATTCCTTTTCTGTTCTTTTCACTGATCCTCTCTTCATTAGCGTTGTTAATTTGTCTGCCTTCCACATATCATACATTTTTTCAATCCATTCCTCTAACATCAAACTTTCCTTCTTTTTCCATTTTTGTGCATATAGTATTCTGGTGGATGTTATCACATATAACAAAATTCTCCACTTCTTTTTCATGTCTGTCACTCTTATACTTAGTTCTACCTTTTAAAGGGTGTTTTTGTGCTTGCTGTAATTTTTTTCATGTTCTTTTTATTTTTATTTTTATTTTTGAATGTCCCATGTTCACATCTTCTTGCGAGAATCCACAGGACTTCGAGCCAGGAAATGAAGGGAGCTCTGTTAGAGCTCCCTTCACTCCTGGGCTATCAGAATGATGGGGGAGAAGGTAAGTGCAGTGGAGGGGGTGATTGTGGAGTGACAGGGACAGGACAGGGACAGGAGTAGAGATTGTGGAATAGGAACGCTTTTTTCATTCCTGTCTGATAATCTCCCTAATGCTTGTCTGGATGGGCTATTTACCCCATCTTGCCCATGTCTTTGGGCCCTGCAGTCCTGATGATGCTTTCCCCCTAAGCAGTCCTCACACCTCCTGGAACAAAGATGGGGCTAAGAGGTGGGGGAAGATGGGATAAGGCCCGTTATACTGTTTTTAAAAAATACCTGGTAAAATTTGCTGCAGCTGGAAAAAACAGATTGGGTCCTGCATGACTACAGACGCCCATTCTGACATGCCAGCCCATTGATGCAGCTACCATCTGCCTCACTCTTCTCTATCCATGAAGGAGTTCTGCATCATGTATCCAAGGTTGGTCACATGCAGGGGGCCTTACTCATATGCTGTGGGCTGTCTTCCTTGCTTCAGAGAGAACGAGGCAGAGAGCAGCCACTGTGGCTGCAGAGACTAGCTGGCATGGCAGTCTGGACTCCAACCTGTTCCATGCAGGTAACAGGGGAGCAACGAGCCAGATCCATGGACAGAATACACCAGCAGGGAGCTGGTATATTCTGGCCAGTGTAAATAAGCCCTAGTTTACATCCTTAGATATATGAGGAAGTAGACTAAGTCTATGAAAGCTTATGCTCCAACATCTTTCTCTCAGTTAATCTCAAAGGTGCTAAAAGATCCCTTTGCATATAAATATATATTTTTAGAAGGAAGGAAGGAATAATGGAGACTAGAACAACGCTGTTATTCCAAGAGTACAAGGCTGCACAACATGCAACCCACCAATTAGCACACTATCCATGTAGAGTGGCATGCCAACTGTTTCCTTGAACCCCCCACCCAGATACCTCTGTGCAGTCCCAGGCAGGTAGTGCAAATAGATTTCTTATGACTCTTGTGGCCACCATGCAAGATCTAGTAGGCTGTGTTACTTAGCAGTTCACAACTTGTACAGAGCTGCACTAATGTGAGAACCTCTGCTCCTTCTATGTTTTTGTAAATACAGAGAACACTGAAATGGGTATCCCTGAACACAGTATGTTACACCACAATTCTAAGATAATCTAATAGTTGCTGAGTAGACAGCACCACCTGTTGAACAATGCTCAGAAACCTTCTCTCTGCAAGGGGTCTAAATTACTTTGGGACTTTCCAATCCATTGTGTGGCCATCCAATGAAGTCATATCAAAGGGTCTTTATAGTTTTGGCAGCCAAGAAGAAGTCTCATATTTCTAACTTCTTAATTCTTATATGTAACCAAGTTAATTTATAGATAGTTTAAATAAGAGGTGACTTTAGCTGCCCCCACTGCACAATTTCTTAGAACTCTCAGTAGGTTGAAAAGCTTAATGAGACAGCTATATTTCCCCCTATAATTGCAAGAAAAGAATAATGGAGTATGATGCGTTCAACTCTTTAAAAAAGGAGATGTAAAAATTATTTCTATCTATTAGACATAAATAGAATATCCTATCCATGGGGAGCATTTTGATAAGTTTAAAAGAAACCTAAATAATTGAATAATAAAAAGAATATTTTATACAATTAAAACATACTCCACATGTGAAAGAACTATTCTGAATTCATAAGCTTTCCCCTTTAGAGTCATAAGTGCTAGATGATATTTCTGTTCAGATTATATTTCTTTTTTTTATTTGGGAAACATTATTCTCTTATGGTGGATAGAATTCCTGCAGCTCTACTAGAAATTTCTGGTGTTATTCATTTTTTAAAAAAAAGAAATCCTTCTTCTTCCTAGGCATACCAATTCCTTTTCAAGCTACTATATTCCAGCGTATAAGACGACTGGGCATATAAGATGACCCCCCAATTTTTAAGTAAAAATATAGACTTTAGGGTATACTCGCCATATAAGACGACCCCCCATCACCTGCCCTCCCTGAAGCCGCGATCGGGCTCCCCTTCGTGGCTTTGGGGAGGGCGGATGGTGGCTGGAAATCTTCCTCCCTTCAGACAGCCACCTTTCCTGAAGCCTTCCCAAAGCTGGCTGAGGAATTGCAGGGGATGGCTCCTGGCTGGGGAGAGGCTCAGGCACCTCCTGCAATTCCCAAACCCACGAGGAGGCTGGCCAGTGTCCTCACGAGTTGGGGAATCACAGGGGACGGCTGCCTAGCTAGGAAGAGACTCAGGTACCTCCCGCGATTCCCCAACCCACGAGTAGGCTGGCCACCATCCTCGTGAGTTGGGAAATCACAGGGGATGGCTAGCCAGCTGGGGAGAGGTTCAAAATTTTCCCATGATTCCCCAATGCATGAGGAGGCTGGCCAGCATCCTCATGAATTGGGGAATCCTGGGGGATGGCTGGCCAGCTGGGGAGAGGTTCAACCTCCTCCCGCAATTCTCCAACCCATGAGGAGGCTGGCCAGCTTCCTTGTGAGTTGGGGAATCCTGGGGGATGGCTGGCCAGCTAGGGAGAGGTTCAACCTCCTCCCGCGATTCCCCAACCCACCAGGAAGCTTGCCAGCCTCCTCATGAGTTGGGGAATCATGGGGGATGGCTAGCCAGCTGGGGAGAGGCTCAGCCCCTCCCACCCAGCAAGGCTTACCCCCATGCAGCCTCCTGGCTGGGAGGGGATCCTCTCCATGACTCAAAGTCACAGAGAAAACCCCCCACCCAGCAAGGCTCCCCCCGTGCAGCTGCGCTCGGTGGGGGGGATAAGGTGGCTAGCAAGGTTCCACCCAGCCAGCTTCCCCCCCCCCAGCCAGCCACTTCCATCGTTCTGAGATGGGGCTGGCACAGCCCCATCTCAGCTTGTATCCAGCGTATAAGACGGCCCCTGACTTTTCAGCTGATAAAGTCGTCTTATATGCCAGAATATATGGCCGGAATATACGGTATTCATGATTTTGTTTTCCCTTCTCCAATCCCTTTCGTTTGCTTCAGATAACATTCTGTCTCTAATAACACAATCCCTTCTGGTTGAGCAAATCAAAGAATGGCAAAAACAATACCCAGCAGAAACATACAAGTGTGTTACTTTAAAATGTTCCAGGTATAAAATCGGTAATCTGAACTAATCTTTAATGTTTAGCCAACAAGAAAAAAAAACCTAAGGCTAACATTTCATCCAGATTTTGAATATTCTGCCCTTCTGCTATGAAAAATGGGCTGTCAATTCGGCTTCACACCGATCTGTACTTTCTGGGGAATAAATCCCGTTGAACTTTTGGTATGAAATTGTAATTTAAAATTGTTCTTTGTACTGGGAAAGTCATGCCCCCTCTAGGCATTTCTGGCAGCTTCACTGGAATAAGGGTGGAAAGAGTATTTGAAAATATTTAAAAGATTTATTGCAAAAAAAACTGTGTTTCTAGAGTGTTGGAAAACCCTGACAAGAAGAATTCTGGACTGATAAGACTCTTTACTGTTCAGGACTTATTCAGCACAAAATTTGCACACACACAAAATCGGACAGAAAATAGCATTTGCTGCAAAGGAATCATCATTTTATGTGCTGAAAATTTTTCTACAGACAATGCTGCTTTTTCTGCAGAAAAAAAATAGCATATGTGAATTTTGTCTGGAATAAATTTCTAACTAAAGCTTTTTCTGAATAAGAAACAGCATTTTGTATGACGAAAATAGTATTTCTGCACAGAGATATCATTTTCTGTGCAAAAAGTGCTGTTTTCCACATAGAATACGTTTATATGGGGAAAAGTGTAATTGTATGGAATAAGCCCTGGATGGAAAATAGTCTTCAAAAACTGTGCTGTTTCTAAACAGATTCTAACAGCAGGAATGGCCAAATTTATTCATTGCTTCTTTTGAGAATGATGCCCCTCCACAGGAATTTCTTCTTTGTGACTTTGTACAACACTTCTACAATCACATTTAAAGACCCACCACCATGCAAGTTGGGCCCATTGTATTGGTTCATTGCATACAATTGTCTCCTCATTTGAACTGGGAAGATAGTGATGATGAGGTGGAAAGGACCTACATATTTTGTCCTACCGTCATATTATTGTGCCTTAAAATGTAACAGCAATGCCACATTATGTAGTGAAAAAAAATGTCTCCTATACTGCCACCGGAAAACCTAAAGGAGATTTCAGTCTCACCATTTCTTCAGTAATTTAGCTACTAATCAACAGATGATAAACTCATAATATGGTCAAATTGTTTATGCAGCAATGCCACCATTCAAATGCATACTTCTATATATGTGTGGAAAATGTAAAGATTCCCAAGAAACCATTAGGTGATGTCCTTTTTTCTTTCTTTTTTTTTCTGGGAGCAGCAATGCCTACTAGATACAAAGTAACTGCACTCTGATACATGGACAGATGAAAGCCAGCTGTAACATTGGAAACAAATGAGGCATGGCAATGGATGTAGCCTCTGAGTGCATCATCTTTGAATCAATCTGCATGCAGTTTGATACATATCAACCTCTATATCAATCAACCCGTAAAAATATTTGGATGCATACCAGAGATGGCTGGATGCATACCATGGGGCAAGTGAATCCATTCTTCATTTTACTGCCACCCCTTCTATAGCTGCTCCAAATTTAATGGAAGCTTCCCTGGTGCTGGACCTTATACTGCCAGAGGTTTGACACTGCCAGAGGTCCTGTTCAATTTGGAGCAATTAATCTATTCATTTATTTAGTTTATATCCTGTTTTCCTCTGAGCACAGGATTCAAGGTGGCTTACAACAATTTAAAACAAAGTGCATCTAAAACACTCTTAATCCAAAAGTTAAAAACAACAATTAAACAGCAATTCGCTTTAAAAAAACACAAATTTTTAAAGCGTAACAATAATATTTTAAACATAGTAATAAGATTCAAGAAACTATGCACTCCATTGAAAGTTCCACCTGCTGTAATAAGTTAAAAATGAAAGGCCTGACTAAATAAAAAGGTCTTTGCCTGCCTGTAGAAAGACAGCAAGAAGTCACAAACTGAGCCTCTCCTAGAAGTGAGATCCATAACTGGGGACCATCTGCTGAAAATCCTTTAGTTATTACAAAAATGTAAGGTTAGAATATCATACAATGGTGAAAGTCTTTGTAAACCGAGTTAGTATTGATGTATGATATAATTACAAGAATTTGTTACGTAAAGTAGTGTTTAAAATGTAATAAAAATTACTATAAATTCCGGGGGGGGGGATGAAAAGCCCCTCTCCTGTGTCCTTACCAAACGTGCCTAGAATGATGGTGGGGTTGAAAGAAGTCCCTCCCCTGAAGATCTTGAAACTGAGGCAAGATCATATAGCAAGACATGGTCATTCTGACAGTCTGGACCCAAGCCTTATAGGGCTGTAAAGGTCATAACCAGCACTTTTAATTCTGCCTGGAAACAGACTGGTGAGAGGAATGGCACTAACTGCCCTTACCAAGCAGATCCACTGGCAACTCCAATGTACATACACCTTGTCCAGCAGACTTAAGGTCAAACTAGATGGCATGTCTAGATGCCTCCTTAGGTTTAGAGCCACTGTTGAACACTGCAGTTCCATTTTATGCTCAGGTATCCACAGCCCTACATAACCCACTGGACTGTGCCCCACCTCAGCTCTTGAAATTCTTTATTCAAGCCCTGGAGTTCCCGACACATTCATCCTGAGCGTATAGGAAAAGACAGCCTACCAAAGCATACCAAGAAAGACAGTATAAATTAGTGTGTGCCTCTTGTAACCAGGTCTTGATGTACAGCATCCTTGATTAAGCCTTGGCTTTTGGCAAGGACACAATGGGTTGCTGCAGCTTCCCTGACTGTATTTGAAAGAATGATGATCTATTTAAAAAAGGTGATGAGAAGAACACATGGCTGGAGCCAATGTTTTGCCATAATTATCATCCCACTGCCATTTTAAAATAGTAATGATCTCCCTTCCATCTTCCGAGCATTCAAATTTGTGTCTAATGGCTGATGTAATGGGGTGGAAATGTATCACTAAGCTGCCCTGCAGAAAGCCACATAGTGGTGTGTGCTAATGAGAAAAGGGTGCTGCTTAGCAAACCGCTCCTTTCTGTCATTTAACCCAGGATTATAAAAATCTATGCTGCTTTTTCTTCTCACCATTTTATCACCAACAAATCCTAAGTATGCTTGCCTTTCCTTTAACAGGCATGGCTGCCTTGCCCTGTTTCAGCATACTTTAATTAACTTAGCTGGCCATTTCCCATATCTCTATCTGTGATTTAACTGGTTCATAATAAAGCAGCAAAGTAGTTTGCAAAGCCCTCTCCAAAGTAAAGTAGTTTGCAAAGTAGTTTGCAAAGTAAAGTAGTTTGCAAAGTAGTTTGCAAAGCAAAGTAGTTTGCATAGCCCTCTCCAAAGGGCTATGGCAGAGCTTGAAGAAGACGACGGCATCTATATACGCTACCGTACTGATGGTAGCTTGTTTAACTTAAGCCGTCTGAGGGCTCACACTAAGACTCTAAACTATCTAGTCCGTGAGCTGCTCTTCGCCGATGATGCTGCCCTTGTTGCCCACACAGAAGCAGCTCTGCAGCGCCTAACATCCTGCTTTGCAACAGCTGCAGAGCTGTTTGGGCTAGAAGTCAACCTGAAGAAAACAGAAGTTCTTTACCAGCCTGCACCACAGGACGAACACCACCATCCCCACATTGCCGTCGGCAAATCAGTGCTCAAGTCCGTTCAGCAGTTCACCTACCTGGGAAGCATCATCTCCTCAGATGCCAAGATTGACAAAGAGATCGATCACAGATTAGCAAAGGCATATAGTGCATTTGGAAGACTTCACAAAAGAGTCTGGAGCAATAGACACCTGAGGCAAAGCACAAAAATCAGTGTGTATAGAGCCATCGTACTGTCTACCCTCCTTTATGGATCTGAAACATGGGTCACCTATCGCCACCACCTACGACTCCTCGAGCGCTTTCATCAGCGCTGTCTACGCACAATCCTAAATATACACTGGACTGACTATGTGACGAATGTTGCTGTCCTTGAGCAAGCAGGGATCACCAGCATTGAGGCCGTGATATTGAGAACACAGCTGCGCTGGGCAGGGCACGTTTCTAGGATGGAGGACCATCGCCTCCCAAAAATACTACTCTACGGTGAACTCGCCACGGGTCAGCGTAAGAGGGGCGCTCCAAAAAAGCGATACAAAGACTCCCTGAAACAACATCTCAGGCTTGGCCAAATTGATCACCAACAGTGGTCCGCCCTGGCCTCACATCGGGAGGCATGGAGACGCACTATCCACAATGCTGCAGCCTTATTTGAGAACTCACGACGAACAAGTCTTGAAGAGAAACGACAACGCAGAAAGAATCACAACCCAAAAACATCACCCAAGGAGACCTTCTGCTGTGCTTTTTGCAACCGGACTTGTTTATCTCGGATTGGCCTTTTTAGTCATCAGCGCGCTTGCAGAAAGCGCGGGATGAGAGTTTGCAAAATAGGCAATACAGGTCACCCCCTGTTTACATGGAGGATACATTCCCAGACTTATCACTGATACACGAAATCACATATAATAGTGAATCACCATAGAACACCATAGAATCATGCTGAAGGACCTAACCTACATTTACCGGTACTAAGGAGGAGATGTTAAGCAAGATAGTACAATGATTGATCTTTATTAAGGAAATAATAATAACAACATTCACACACACACTCAGGCTTCAAACATTCACACAATGCTAGTGAATAAAGTAGGAAATATTGGGATAGAGGAATAGAGAAGAGAGTTTGTTTTGGGGTGATACTGTACCAATCTGAGGAGATGAGATTGTGGAAGGAACTAGTGTGAAGAGCGAATGAGTTTTCTGTGTTAGTGGCACTAACAGACTGGCTAAAAACTTAACAATAACAAAAAGATGGAGAACCACAATGCATGATATGGGAGTTACCCGGGTAGCGAAGCGAGAAGTCTTAGGAGATTTTCAGACCGCGTTTTAGAGTGCCTAGGGCAGGAGGAGCTTTTGGGAGAGGGACGGCGATCTTGCGCAGCAGGGGGGCATTTTCGGATGCCGTTGTCCCTCTCCCGAAACCATCCGTGTCACTTCTGTGAAGCTTTGGAAGCCTCAGCGCCATATTTTAATCACGGGCAACCTCCGTGATTAAAATATGGCTCTGCGGCTTCCAAAGCATCACAGAAGTGACACGGATGGTTTCGGGAGAGGGACAACAGCATCCGAAAATGCCCCCCTGCTGCGCAAGCTCCTCCCGCTCTAAGCACTCTAAAACGCGGTCTGAAAATCTCCTAAAACTGCTGAGGTGGCATTGACGTATCCTAGGATATGCAGGATGCTGCTGCCTGTTTATCTAGGAAGGAACAGATCCTTCATACAATATGGACAGCAAGTAATAAGCTACAAGAATGTTTGGATACAAACTGATAAGATGGAGTGCTTCTGAAACATCAGTAAAAGACCAGAAAGAGCTGGTTGAAGATTTTGTGGACAGACGCAAAAGGGTGATGCTGTTCGATGCAATGAAAAGACTTTAAAAAGACTTTCTAACCAGCAGGTGTGTTCCTGTTCCGCGGCAACGGGACTCCCATGGCCTTCATGAAGTCTGCCTGATCAACAATCTTCAGTGAAGAGCCACTTGGTGCGTATGTGAGTATAGGTGTGAGTGCATGGTTAGAATGAGAGAGCTCTCTTGGTACTAAATGTTATGTGTATGATCCTATGAATAAATGTTACATACAAGTGAAAAAATCCAATTTGGTGTCTCTGCCTCTGTATCAGCCCTATTGGGGTATCTTCTCTGGGGTATCTCCACCACACGTTTTCAAAATTAAGCGAACGGCCTTATCACCTTGGCCATGACACCAGCAGAGGAGGGGTCTGGAGCAGGAACGGCTGCACAGATGGGCATAGTGTCCACAGGAAGGGGATCTGTGAGCATTTGAGTGCAGCATTGGAAGGGTTTTTTATAGTCCATAACTGCCTTCCAGCGATGGAATTTAGGGTGAAAGACAATGTTTCTCAGAGTTGCTCAGGATGAGACAATAGACACTCCAGATATGTTAATGGCATTGTAATGCACAGATATTTTGCAATTGAATGTGGGAAGCAACTTCCTTTGTTTGTGGAAGGGTAAAGGTATGGGGATCATTTACAGGTTTGAGTATCCCAGCTTTAACTGACAGGATTAGCCAGGTATTTGGACCTTCAGTTGCCTTACAAATTAACATCTCTTTGGAATTTGGGCAGCCTCTCCTTAAATGCATACCTGACTGAGCAACGCCTGTCTTTGGGATTCCTAGTTGGGGAATTTCCCAGATTTTAATAGCCACACTATGAGGAAGGCCACATTTGACCTAATTGTTAAATATTGCCAATTTATTATAGATAGATATGGGGTAGTGGGTGCCAGACCAGGTAACAGAAGCACATAGAGTGCTGTTTCCTGTGGCAAAAATGCTATTTTCTGAGCAAAACAACCATGTGCAAATTTTGCATCAAATAAGTCCTGAACTAAAAAGACTCTTGTTAAGTCCAGGATTTGTCTCAACAGGGTTTCTCAACACTAAAGAAACAGTTTTTCAACCATTTTTTCAAATATACTTTCCATCTGAACTGTATGGTACACCCCAGAGACAGGGATGGGGACATGTACAGCCCTCCAAGGCTGTGCCACCCAAGGACTTTATCACACTACACTGTTATATCACTATGATTCCACTTTAACTGCTATGGCTACCTCCTGTGGAATTCTGCAGTTTGTAGTTTAGTGGGACCTAAGAGCTCTCTGGCTGAGAATGCTAAATGCTCCCTCCCTAAATTGCAAATCCCAGGATTCCACAGGAAGCAGCCAGAGCAATTAAAGTGGAATAGTAGTGCTATAAAAGTGTAGTGTGATAAAGTAGCATGTGATACACACACCCAAGGGCCACAAGGGCAGATCATTGGCTGCTGGACCCACTACAGGTCCCTACCCCTAGCCAAGGATCAGAAGAACCAGCCTATGAATACCAATTTATGGAGAATAACAGCTGCAGGGCTATTGCCCTGCTTAAGGGTATTTGTATGGTCACTGTAAATGTGATTCTGGATAAATCTGCCTTCTGTCTGATCCAACAAGCCTCTTCCTACATTATGATGACCGATGTGAGTTCAGGTATTTTTAACATGACATGGGATACAAACGTACAGCAGATACTGTCATTTTGACAACGTAAGAATGGCCCTTTGGATATTGGTTAGCTACTGTAGAGTAGAAGCTCTCAGAAATTATTCTAAACTTTCCCCTGTTTTAATGCAAGAACTTCCATTAATGAAACATGATGAATCTGTCACTTCAGTGCTGGGCTGTCAGTTCCTTCAATCCTACTGAAGCCAAAAATGGGCAGATTACTCAGCAAGAGATGGACAGAATCAACCAAAGGATGGACAAATTCAACTCCAGCCTTGTCAAATGGGGGTGAGTGAGAATCTCCTGTCCACATTGTATGTGTGATGGACAGGCTGTGCATAGCATGGCTGTTTTCTTCCTAGCATTTCTACACAGGTGCAATTTTCCTGTCAACAATTTAGCTTTAAACATCTCAGGAAAGCTTCACATCACCTGACAAAGCAAACTTGCTTTTGGTGTGCCAAATTTGTCAACATCTAACAAACACTCAGGACATCAGGTACCCAGCAGAGTTCAGAATGACAAGAAAAGTTTCAGTGAATTTGTCCAAGTCGGCAGAAAGAGTCTTATCACCATTTCATTTATACAGATATACTCACTCCTGTTTGTTTTCTCTGTGTGTATTTTTAACAAAGGGAAGCCAGATGTGTAAAAGTGATAAATGAAGACAGTAACCCTCAGAAGAGGTCTACTGTTTGAGAGAGTTGGATTCAAATTAAGCAGCTAGAAAGTACAGTTTTGCAAGTAGGGAAGATATGTAGGAGATTACCCTGTTTTTTTCTTCTAAATGATTCAGCAAATTATATTTATTATTAATCAAAACAACAATGTTGAGTTATCTTTTGTTCAGTTCCACTCCACATTTCCCACTTTTATTCCTACAGGCTTTCATGAGTGGCCTGATATATACGAGGTCTCTCTATTAAATAATAAAATTAATACAATAACCCATCTTTATTTATATGTATTACAATTCTACTGTTTGTCCCCTTCAATATACTGCCCATTCACACTCACACACTTATGCAGTCTTGTTTTCCACTGGCTGAAGGTGTGGAGCAGATCAGTTTCTGTCAGCTGTGGAATAATGTGCTATAACACATCTGCCGTTTTCTTTATTGCATCAGTTGACTCAAAACATGTTCCTTTAAGCACCAGTTTCACTTTAGGGAAAAGAAAAAAGTCACATGGTGCCAAATCTGGCAACTATGGAGGATGTTCAAGTATAGTAATGCATTTATCAGCCAAAAATTGCTTCACAGAAAGTGTTGTGTAAGCAAGCACATTGTCCTGATGAAGAAAGAAACCATTTTCCCACAGTACTAGCCTTTTTTTCCCCTTACTCTTTCTCTCAACTTTGCCAAAACTTCCTTATAATAATGCTGGTTCCCTTTTCTGCCATCTGGAACCCATTTTGCCAAAATTATACCCTTGATGTAAAAAATAAAAAGGAAAACCCATGAGCATGGCTTTGAATGTGGACTTGCTTTGATGTGATTTTTTTATTCTTGGTGAAGACAGTGATGATGGTGTTTTCCAGTGCATTGACTGTTGTTTTGTCTCAGAATCATACTGGAAGATCCAGGTTTCACCACAAGTGATGATTTTTTGAAAAAGGTTTGGGTCCACCTCAAGTTGCTACAGAATGTCAGAGCAAATGTCCTTGCAGCACTCTTTTTGCTCTGGTGTGAGAACCCTAGGGACCATCTTGGCACAAGCTTTTCTCATGTTGAGATCCTCATGCAAAATTTTCCAGGCAGTGTCTTTGTCAATGTTCATGGCTTCAGCTATCATTCGGACACTGAGTCAGCAGTCTTCTCGAACAATCTGGCTGATTTTTTCCACAATTTCTTTGGTTCTTGAAGTGGAAGGTCATCCAAGGCATTCATCATCTTCCATATTCTCATGTTCTTCTCTGAATATTTTGTGCCACTCAAGCACACATGCATGAGACATACAGTTTTCCCATAGGCCTCAGTAAGCATTTGAAAAAGATTCCATTGATGTTTTATTCAATTTTACTAAAAAATTCAAATTGACACTTTGCTTGACTTTTAAACTTAGCATTTTTCTGATATATTATAGACAACACAGCTGCTTTAAATGATGGCTGACAATTAACTGAAAAGCCGAGAGGGCTGATGTTTGTCATGCAGGTTCAGACCTGTTCAAGGTCACCACTCAAGCATTCACAATCAGTTCTCCCAGATTTGTCTAAAAGGCAGGAACAGAGTCATTATTTAATAGACAGACCTCATGATATGGGTAGGATTAGGTTCTCTGAGCTGTATCCAGTGTTATCCCTTTGCCAACTAACCAGCCATTTCCTTTTGTCCTTACAATAGCCTGCTGTTTCCAGTCTTGCTGCCAAATCCACTCCAGATAATTTTGTAGATCTGGTGCGGATTCCAGGTTGAAATAAATTGGTGTCACCAATAAATGTGCTCCCTCTCACACTTCAACCTTAACAGATGACTACCAGATTAGATTTTCTGGGACTCCTAACCTCTGCAGGGGTGGTGGACCTGTTAAAACAGCCTACACCCAGACTAATGGATCCAAAAGGATTCTTGAATGCTCTAAGGGATTTTCCAGATGCTAGAGTTGGTGACTGTTGATGTCCCTGGTTGATCTGTGGAACAGGGAGATGACCCGGGCAATTGACACAGTTGCTCACAAGCATCCTTTATTTGGGATCAGAGCATGGGGTCCTTGGTTTTCTGTGAAGCTCAGGGCAATGACGTACTTGGGTAGATGACTACAGTGACAGTGGAGAAAGACTCAGGATGAATCTGATCAAGCATGGGTTAAGGTTTTGAACCTACTTTGCAGCAGCAAGGGCAGCAAAGAAATGATTCTTTGCTGCCTCTATTACATCAGCTGAATCTCATCCAGCACATCTGTTCTGGATAGTTAAAGGGTTATTATATCTTAGATCTCAGATTGCTGAGAAGGATGCCTCAGAAAAGCACTGTAATGAATTTACTAAATAATTTACTGAGAAAAATTGGTCAGATTCATTTTGACTTGGGACTTTATCAGATGACTCCTTTTAAAACGTTCTTTTGCCAGCATTTAAAAAAAAAACATTTCTATGCCGGCAAAAGAACGCTCCCCCCACCGTTTACTTTCCTCTCCTGGCAAAGGCTCTCCATTCACTTCCTCATTCAAAATCCCTTGAGACTTTGTCATACAGGAAATTCAAAAAGAAAAAGAAAGCCTTAAAAGTGACACCAAGCACCTAGGCACACTTTAAAAGTCCCAAGTAACCTGGGGAGGGTCATAAAAAGAGTAAAACTTACATGGTAATGCCAGCACAAAAGCGGCATAGAGGATCTATTGACAGCTTAAGCCGTCAATTAAAAGGTGCAGGATTTTGACTGGACACAACCGCAAAAGGGCGACGTCTGATACATGCACCCTTTCATGTTTATGTGGCATCATTATGACACTATATTTAGTGCATCTGATAAAGTCCTTAGATCCATATCCATCATAGCTAATTAAAGCTGCCAGAGGATGACTGGCAGTGGGTGGTGGAGATTGTAAATGATTCTTTAAAAGAGGGCTGTTTTCCAACCTCTCTAAAAGAAGCAATTATAAGATCTTTGTTGGGGGAGGGGAAACCTTCATTACATCCCACACATCCCTAGGTAACTATCAGCTATTCCCCCCTTTCTAAGTCTGGTTTTTGCAGTGTCCAGGAGCACCTTTGCCCAGAGTCAGCTGGTGTGCCTGCTGCACCCTTTCTTAGGAAAGACAGATCTGGCTACAGTGGTTCATGCCTTAATTGCCTCTCAATTAGACTATTGTAATGCACTTTACATTGGGCTTTCCTTGAAAAGTGTTTGAAAATGCAGCAGCCAGACTGGTGTCAGGTATGCATTCTATATAATACCAGTCCTGCAAGGTTTCTTGGTTTCTGATTTGCTTTTGAGCTCAATTCAAGGTGCTGGTGTTGACCTACAAAATCCTAAACAACTTGGGGCAAGATATCTGAAAGGCTGCTCCTCACAAATGAGCCTGGCAGAAATTTGAGGTCTGTTGTGTTTGCCCACACCTTGTGAAGATAGGTTTGTGGGTATGCATAACAGGGCTTTCTCTGTAGCAGCACATCAACTGTGAAACTCCCTACCCAAGGAAGTTAGGCTGCCCCCATTTCTTTTAAGCTTCTGGTAGGCAGTCAAAACAGTGTGGTTTATATGGCATTCAATGTTTCAAACTGCTATTTTAACTAGTTCAAAACTGGATTCTAGGATTGTTTTTTTTTATTGCTTTTAGGAGTTTTTAGAGTATCTTAATGTGTTTTTAAAATGTTTTTATCTTTTTATTGTTTTAATTGGTTTTTATTTGTTCATTGCCTCAGGAGCCCTTGTGGGCTGGGAGGCAGTACAAAAATACAATAAATAAATAACTCCATATCATTTTTAGCCATGCTGGCTAGGGAATTTTGGAAACTATAATTAAAGAAGTAACTTTTCAAAGTTTTGCTCTGGACAGTTGGCTCCATTCCAGTTAGTGTAAGTTCCAGTAAGTGTAGACTTGGAACTCCATGTACATAATCTTGTGAACCAATTAATAATTGTGCTAATCAAAAGTTGAATGCAAAGGCAGGCCATGACTGCATCCAGTCCTGATGTCTCACCAATAATGAAGAAGTTCCATCTCCGGTTGTCTAATTGGCTTAATTGCATTCACAAGTCTTCATCCAACTTGGGATGCCTCCTAGCTGGATCAAAGCAAGTGAGAAGAAAAGCCCGCACTCCAAAGATGTTTCCATCCAACGTTTGAGGAGATATAGTGCAATTACTGCAGTGGAAAAAGCTTCCCCTAGAAATGAAATCCTTTGTTCCAACCCTAAAAAGTAGTATTGTGCTGAAAATGTTCTCAAGGTGAAAACTGGACATTTGAGGGTTCATGGAGCCTCCTGCCCCCATTTCTGTTTTTATGCCTTTCACTTTGGGAACACTAGCTTAGAGTGTCAATGTCCTGCTCTTTGGGGGAAGCTTTCAACCTTCGCTCCTTCTTGAAAACATACCAGTCAATCAATGTGAAGATGACACAGCCCCAGGTATAGAGTCACAGTACCTGAATGTCCACCATATTTTACCTTAAAGCTCTCACTGGTAATAATTAATCCTGAGGGGAGGTATTTGATGCAGGAGGAAACACTATGAGCTGGGAAACTATGAAATGATGGTACCATGGAGAAGGGTCCATGACCATCTGGGGAAAACCAGAGGTCTAGATTGGGACCTCAGGAAGGATCATTCAGCCTGGGGTCTGAGGTTCCCCACTCTGGTGTAGCCTGTAGTTAATTCCATTGTTTCATTTCAATTTTAGAGATATCTTTGTTTTCAACAGAAGTTTTTAACCTATCTGGAGAATTTGCCTCCTTCTGCCAAAATATTTTGGCAGACAAACCAGGCGTCTAGCACATAACAACAAATGCAATATGTTTTGAGAACTATTCGTATGTTGAGAGCTATTCATTATGCTGGCGATTGCTGTGCTATTGAAGGGAATGAAGACAAATATTTCTAGCCATTTTATTAATTTTCTGAAATGCAGCATTGCTGCTACTGAAAATATTTCTATCTGCTATAAACTTTTCTTCTGGGGGTGTTGCCAGCTGTTCTAGTTCTCCAGCTCTGGCATTCCTAGATACAGAGCACAGAAGAATTCCAAGTTCTTTCTACATTAGATTACAAGACCCACAAGACCCACAGTGTAAAAACAGAGCTTGGAAAAGTTATCTTTGGGGTTACAGCTCCCAAAATCCCCCACCCAGTGTGAACAGTGCTTCTAAGTATGCACAGAGTATGGAAAGTTAGTTTTTGGACTACAGCTCCTAGAACCCCCTCTCCCACCCAGACAGCATGTCCTGTCTAGAGGACTTGGAGATATGAGTTTTGGGTATGCCCTTTTCCTAATGCACTGCGAAGTAGCCCTGGCCTCTGTGTGTGCATGTACACACCACATACACACCTTAGAAGCCAGGTTACTTTTTGTGATCCACTCAGGCAACCTCCTTCTGGAGAACCCTCAAGCTGGATTCCACTAGACACACTCCTAAGGATTTCTCTAGCCCAGAAATCCTAGAGCTATGTCTCTCTCACTACCACCACCTCGTGATTTTAAGAGAATCCCTTTTAACAGACCAAGAGGAGACCACTGGGGTACCGAGGGCCTTTCCAGCCCTGGCTGGGATTTTACCAAACCGCCTCCTTTCTTTCCAGAAACAGAGGAGAATATCTATGTAGCATGATGCAAAGCAACAGGCACATGGAAGCTTAGCTTATATAGGAAAAATGAAGGCTTATTTTATTCAAGCAAGTAAACACATTTAAAGGGTAATCATTTCATGAAGAAAATGCCCTTTTTCTCCAGGTTCAGCTTAAAGTTACAGGGGTATAGTAAAGTTTAGAATTACATCCAGTCAAGGAGAAAAACAAATGAAAATCCCTGATGTGATCTAGCTAAAACTGTCCCTACACAAAAGACAGACTACTTACATTCTGGAAGCCTAAGGAATAATCTGGTGTCCAATTGCTGCTAGACCACATGCTCAACATTAAGCCAGGCCCAGCAATGCTCTCTGAGATCCATATCCTCTCAGAGAGCTTCTTTGTCAGACTCCAGCCACATTCTAAGAACAAAATCCTACAAACTGTTCAAATCGCCATTGCCCAAATCTGATTGGCCAGTTCAGTCTGGTCATATGATGTCATGATGATGTTATCCCAGGAGATTATCTCCACCTTCCACTTCTCTTAACTCCTTGTTTAACTGTTCCTGATGATGAGAGACTTGCTGGTTGCAGATAATGTGAAATGTAGTTCTTGCACATGATGGGAATTGCACCACCTGTAGCAGGAGGATAGAACTCCATCGTGACCTGCACCATTCAACACATTATTATTATTTTTTTCTTCATGCAAACATGTTTTTACTCTTTCCCCCCATGGACTAAGATATACTTGTAGGCATTTTTCAAAGACTTTTTTTTAGCTCTGTGCATTTATTTATGCATAATTTGGGAAGGAACAGAGAAAGAGTTTCTTATGCCACATTCTGGGATGCACAAGTAATCCAAGAGTTTGGATTTCTGGATTAAGGTTCTGTATACATTCCCTACTCTCAGTAGTAACTTATTCAAAAGTGTAGGAGGAGACATCATTGGCCACAGATACCTCTGTGTATTCCATTACAGTTAAGCACAGATTTTAATGTGGTTGTTATCAGTATTACAAGTGAGAATTTCTGCAACTCCTAAATAAAACTCTAGCCAAGTGATCCACGAGTAAAAGCAACATTCAGAGTTGTGTTTGCAAATGTACTAAATAAATAAAATAATAGAGATCACACTAAGTTACCAAGATTTGTATGAAAGCTCCCATTCCATAATGAGAAGACAGTGTGACTTGTCTTAAAGATAGATAGATAGATAGATAGATAGATAGATAGATGGATGGATGATAGACAGATGGTGTTGGTATTTTTGTTTTGGGGTCCTTCTGGGGTTTGGTATATCAGCTATTATGATAATCTATATGTAGGATTGCCAGACTGAAAACTGAAATGTGCCTTTAATGGTTGCATAGAATAGGGAATTTCAGCAGGTGTTGCTTCTCATGCAACCAGGTAACAAGCAATGCCTGATGAAATTCCCTCTTCAACACCACTACTAAAGGTACAGGAGCTGTCTCCAGATTTGACTCTGGCAACCTTACCTAACTCTTATATAGCCAATCAAAATCTGCCCCCACTTTGCTGTGGCCATAACCAAAAGGAAAGGAAAGACAGAGCTCTTAAACTTTTAACAATTGTGGGCAAGCATGTGCACAACAGACCTAACTGCTGAAAGTCTTCTTCCATACAACAATTAAAGGTACAGGAGCTCCATTTCCCCAACACAAGAGAGACACCTTGTGCCCAGAAGTATCTAGACAGGAGCTTCTGTTGTGGGAGTGAATTCCATGAAATGGAACTTCCAACCAGGGATGCTACAAGCATATCATTTTGGCCTGTGTGTCTCAGTATATGTCCTGTTGAAGATATGCTGATTTGAACCAGAAAAAAAACCCACACAAAACTTCCTCCTATGTGTGTATGTAGGAGAAACTGTGCAGGCCTCCAGGTATTGTTGAACTGTATCTCCCAGCAGCCTGTGGTGAGAAATGCCAGGAATTGCAATTCAACAACATCTGGAAGGCTTCATAATTCCCATCCCTGTCCCAGTTGGAACAAGGCTAGGAAGCTAGGGTGGGGCATTAACAGCCATTAACACATCCGGAGAACCAATTGTTTAATCCTGGGAACCTTTGATACATTGTATTCCACTCTAAAAATCACCCCTTCAGGGGAAATATCAAATATAAATATGACCCCCAAATGCCACCAAGGCGTACACAGATCCTCTTCCTCTTACCTCCATGATAGTCTGTGTAGCCAGGTGCACAGATCCCCTTCCTCCTGTCATTCCATCAGTCTGCATCACCAGGGTTGCAGCTTCTACAATGCAAAAAGTCCACATATTTTTAACAAATTTAACAAGGTTTCTGATTTCATAGATCAGTGACTCCCTGAAATTATTTTTCCTGCATCTGAGATCACATCAAGGCTCTTCATTCAGGGCTGATGTGCACCCTACCTAACACTAGACTCATAAATCTTTTGGCATAGCCTCTCTCTTTTTCTCAATCTCTCTACTCCTCCTTTCCCCCCTCTTCTTCTCTTGATGTAGTTGGATGCAATGTAGGGTGTAATGACTGTCTTCTTTCCAGAGCCTGAATTCATATACTCAAGTTAAGTTAAAAACTTTGGAGAGGGGGAGAAGCAAGGACACATGAGTAATAGCACTGAACTCCTGCAGGAATAACAATTGCAAGAAGAAAGGGACTGGGGGAAAATTTGTATAATAGCTGCATAGATTTTGGTTTTGAAATAAATGCATTCTTTGTGCATGCCATGTAATGTACATGTAGGAAAAAAAATCTAGGACAGAACTTGGAAAAGTTAACTTTTTAGACTGCTGCTCCCAGAAACCACCAACCAGCATGTCTATTGTCCATGCTGACTGAAGGATTCTAAGAGCTATGGCCCAAAATGCAACTTTTCCATGCTCTGACATAGACATGTTATACTATGCAACAGTCTTAGGAAAACTTGTGGCCATCCAGATGTTAATGAAATGCTGATCAAATCACCCCTCACTGTTGGCCATCAAGAACAGCCAACAGATCCAAGCTATGGGCTACTCTTCTTGCAACTACTCTGTGTTGTACAGAAGCTTTCCTGGTATTGAACCTCTGTTGAGGATACAGTCCAGCATCATGATGGCTCCCATATGAGCAGAATGGCTGTAAAACAGAGAGTAGATTCACTGTTCCTGCAGCAACAGCTGTGCCAGCTACCGCTGTCGGCCATGCTGACAGGAACTGGTGAGAAATGAAGTCCAACTGCATTTAGAGGTTCACAGATTCTTCAGCTTTTTTGCAGTTAGAGGCCATATAAAGCTATGCACACAGGACCCCTGGACAGACGGAGAACAATCTAAATCACATGCTATGTGTAAGGGATGTCTTAAACATCTGATTAGGGCTTCTGGGAATGCAATAATATGCTTCATAGTTGGATTAGACCCAATTCTGGGAGTCACTGCCAATCTCAACCTCCCCACTTGCCTAAATCTAATGAATCTGGAGACCCTTTGGGCAGGTGAAGAGAAAGGTACATTGAGCATCTGAACACACACTCAAAAGGTGGTAGAGAAACATGTTTCACTGGGAATGGAAGTGAGACTCCAAGGGGAAAAGGCTGTATGTTAGTTAAGAGAAATTATCTTATAGTGGAACTCTGAATCCAAAGAGATGGGGCCTTGGGACTCTGTTTCCCTGCAGAAGTTGGCAGAGGCTGCAGACACTGAAGATGACACACCCTGTTCTTCGTTGAGTGAAAGAGGGAGAAACACCAAGCCCAACACCAGTTATGTAATATATACTGACTAATTAGGCACCTGTGGCCTTAAAGGAGCTGCCCATAAATATCCTGGCACTTCTCTCTTAATGCTGACAACTCTCTTATTTGGTTGACTGGCAGTACTCTCTCACATTCCTGTTTATCATGACCTCAGACTGGCTACGTTTTGGACTAATCTGTTAACTCCATGCTGGTTCGTGTATCTGGACTTCTGGCCAGCTGATATGACCTCTGGACTGGCTATTGACCACACTTGTGTTTCTCCCTTCATCTTGCTTACATAACCCATGACTGACCCAGACTGGACCAACTACTCAACAGCTTCTACACACCAACCACTTGCTTCCTGAGGTACTTGCTGACTTGCATTCAGGATATAGGTTTTGATGGGAAAGGGGCAGGCAGTAGCTTTTAAATATTCAATGATACTGGTAGACAGAGAAGGAAATAAAGATGTGAGACACAAGAATGGGAATTAATTAGGATTATGGTTGTTGTTGTTGCGTGCCTTCAAGTCATTTCCAACTTATGGCGATTCTAAGGTCAACCTGTCATGTGCTTTTCTTTGCAAGATTTCTTCAGAAGGGGTTTGCTTTTGCCTTCCTCTGGTGGTGAGAGAGTGTGACTTGGCTAAGACCACTTAGGACATTATAAGATGAGATTGTAATTGCAGAATTAAAGTGCAACAGTACAGCAAATGGGTCCCCATTATCACACAATGTTGTTGTCCTCCCATGGTCAATGAGTGCTCCACCCATTAATGGCTCATCACTTTTATTTATGGGATAATCCTTGAATAGCCCTCAACATCACTCTTTTCACTATATTGACAAGCTTGCAAAATCACGTCCCGCTGTACTCACATGATTACAGTGTAAGGGAGAGGTCCTTCCCCCGCCTCACCTTTCCCAATGAGAACACAGAATGCACATGACACCATTTTAATGAACTGTTACCTTTTCAGGTACATTTGTATCTTTCTTTAGGTTTTATTTGTTAATTTTTTCATTAGTTATATGTTTCTGATGTATTTAAACAAAGTCACCTTTTCTTGCAAGAACAGCCAAAATCCCACCATACAAAATCACAGAATTAAAATCTCATTCTTAAACTGCTAGTTGTGGTTGTGTGATGCTTATGTGGAGGTAGTATTGTGCAAATACGGCTTGGTATCATGCAATTACAGCAATGTGATAATTATTGTAATCATGCCACTATGTTTCTGCTTTCCTCAATAGTGGAATTACAGCATTTTTAGACACTAGTCTGATAAAGTCCAAAGTGGGTTTGCACAGCTGAGCAGGGATTTGAACCCTGGTCTCCAGATACATAGTCCAGTGTTCAAATCACTACATCACACTGGCTCTCAGGATTATATTAACTGTCAATCAATAATCTGTAAGATGGAGGAACCTGTGCAGAATCTAAAGCAGGCAATCAGCTTGAGGGAACATCAGGGTGAATCCACACAGACCCAAAAGGCTCATTTCAATCATTGTAGGAGGGCCTACCATGTCAGTCACCTCATGCCCAGTTTCCCCAGAACACCAAATGGGTTGGGTTCCAAAGCTGATTCCATATCCCAGCCATAAGACCCAGAGCATTAAACTGCAGAACTGAGTAAACATCTCAAAAGTGTATGTATAGTGTTGCTAGGTCAGAGCTATACCAATATCTGATACCTTGGATCAACCCTTTATAATGTCACAGGGGTGGACCTTGGTGATTTTAGAAAGGACAGCCTCTGATTATGTCATTAAGCATGCCACATTAAACATCAACCATAGCTGCACAGAGTATGTCATTCAAATCAGAAAGTCTAACAAGTGAGAATACACACACACACATACACACATTTTTCAAGTCAGTACTCTCACCCTGAAATTCCTCCCCTTCCCAATCTGCTATCCTCTGAATGCCCTGCACTACAACTCTCACCATCCTTAGCCACCTGCTCATATTGGCTGGGAATGATGGGAGTTATAATCCAACACATTTGAAGGATGACAGGTTGGGAAAGGCCAGTTAATACCTTTGACCTGAAGAGGACATGAATTGAGGTATTTCATCTGCTAATGGGGAGGGCAGGCTTTTTTTTTTTTTTACACCTGGCAGAACTATTCATGAGAAGGATTCTCCTTTCTTCACAGTTTACATTCTCACAGCTGGATTTCATTTGTCAGAGGATTTAGAGACACTGGAAATATTAAGAAGCCTAAGGCAGTAGCCTTGACTTGAGCTAGGAGACCTATTGGCTTCAAAGAAACTCCCTGTGCTTGGAAATGCTTTGTGATTCCAGCAGTATAATATTAAAAGAACAACTTATCTCTGCTAGTGAATCACAGTGTATTAAAATTCTTCATTCTTTTCCTATACAGTTCAAAAATAAAGCAGGCCAGCGCATTAAATTCCCCCCCACCCCATCCAGAGGCTTTCCAAATACCCTGGAATATAACTTGTTATTCTACCCATCTTTGGGGGGAAAGAGAATTTTCCTTTTCCTTTGACAAAAAAGCACTGTTGCTATGTTGAGCAGTTCCACATGCTACCCTCGCTAAGGGTTTCAGTTCTGGCCAGCTTTTGGACTTCTCTATAATCCATATGGCAGCTTTCACTAACAAGGATTAGATAGTCAGGGCCATTAACCCACAGTCAAGGGCACAGTTCCACTTACCAGATTCCCGCCCCCCCCCTTTAATCAGACACCTTTGATCCAGAGCTGTGTTTCTTGGCAGACAGCTCACCAGGAGTGTAACAAGCATTTGCCATAAACAGCTACAGAATATGCAGTTTCCTCCAGTCGGAAGTACTGCTTAGCAAATCGGAGAGATGCTGGAGAAGGACAGCTGTACAGGAAAAGGACTAGGCACTAACTTTTAAAAAATTGTTTTGTTATATAATTATAGACTTCAATAATCTGCTTTTTAAAAATTTAAATCTTCATTCTTACATCAGGATTCTCTTCTCAAGATGCCCCCTTCAGCTCAAGGTAGAAAGGCATCCCTCATTGCTCACCTAAGTTGATGGTATGACTCCAAGGAAATAAGAATCTCTCAATCACTGAATTTCCCCAAATCCCAACTGCATTTTTCCCCAGCCATGTTTCACAACATGCCATGAGATGTTTGGTTTTCTCCTCACTCTGAAATTCATGCAAATGTTTAAACACATTTTTCCTAATCAGAACACCAACTTGCACAGTTTACCTAATTTATACAAATATTCTGTAATAACTAAAGTGTCATTTCACATTTTTTCAATTAAGTTCATTTTAACAATTTCTATTTTAAAATATGCACATTGTTTTGTCTGCACTATGTTTAATGGAAATGGCCTATCAGCCTTGCAAATGTGCATATGGCTCAAGGTGACATGCACATTTTTGCCATATCAAGTTTTGGGTGGTGCAAAATCCTATTACACCCAGATTGTGAGTGCATTTTTTTTTCAATCTATATATGATTCCCTCCCCCCCCAGGATCAAACTAGAGTGGCGAAGTGTCTTACTTTACAAAGCATAGCATTCTCTTGAAGATATCCTTTATTTAAAGTTTCTTTCATATCACCGAATTTCAATACTTTGATACCATCTAAACTGCCATGGTTCCATCCTATGGAAATTTGAGATTTGCAGTTTTGTGGTACATTTTGAATTCTTTGCCAGAGACCTCTAGTGCCTTACCAAAATGCAAATCTCAATTTTCCTTGGAAGCAGCTATGGCAGTTAAAGTGGAATCATAGTGACAATTATATAGTGTGAAACAAGCCTGAAAGGCTGTTCTGTCCAAGTTAAAGATAAACGTAAAGATGTAGAATGTAACAAGGACAAGAAACTCTGGACTTTATCACACAAGGCTGAAATCATGTGATTACAATGGGATAGAAGCACAAATGGGTTCCTGTTATTGCACAACATTGTTGTCCTCCCATGGTCTGTGTGTGTTCCATCTATTAATTATGTGCAACTTTTCACTGATGGGCAAAACCCGTGAATAGCCCTCAATATCGCTCTTTTCACAGTATTGATGAGAGTGTGAAATCACATCCTACCGTAATTGTGTGATTAAAGTGTGAGTGGGTGGTCCTCTTTTCTTCTCTATTCCCAACAAGAACACATAATTAAACTTTGGGGGGAGAAATGTGAAGACGACCAACAGGACACCATTTTAATGAACTGTTGCCTTTGTTTGGTACATTTTTATGTTTGTTTAAGTGTTTGTGAAGTTCTTTTGTTATGTATTTGGTTTTGGTGTTTTTAACTGAAGTTCCATATTCTTGTGAGAATAGCTGAAATCTTGCCCATACCAAATTACAAAAGAGAATTTTTTTCTTAAAGGCACATGCACAGGCCAGCATGAAGTGTTAATACTCTGTCATTAGAAGACAACGAGAAGAGAAGTGTCACTATAGCATGAGATGAAATTCCATTTTTAAACTGCTAGTGGTGGCCATGCAATAATTCTGTGGCAGTAGTATCATGTGATTACAGCAATGTGTGATAATTACTGTGATCATGCCACTAGTTTCTGTTTTCCTCAATAGTGGAATTACCAAGTTTTTAGACATTCGTCTGATACAGTCCTTTGACTTTGAAGTCTGCTTGCACCTCAGTAGCAGACTGAGTAGGTCCACAGGTCATCTGCTCACAGCCTTCCCTATTATGGTGAGATAAATTGAATTGTATTTACATCATAGTAAAGGATTTCTGAAATTAGATTTGTGCATATAAATAAGCACATACAAATTGTATGCAAATCGAGGTCCACTCCTGCCCTTTTTGAGAGAGAGAGAACAATACATTGGTTCTCTCTCTTTTTTAATGACTACCATGTTCATGCCCTCACCACTGAGCCCATCTCTTTCCTCCTCCCAGTATCCTTCAAGACCCTGGGGCTCAGTTACATGACAGTTTTTATCCCAGGGAGAAGTGAAATATCCTCATCCTGAGTTTGTCTTGTATTGTTTACACGATTTGTCCCAGGATGAACAATATCCCGGTATCGTTGTTTACATGACAACTTTTCCCATGACAAAAGCAAGATCCTGAGACATAGTATCCAGTGTTTTTGTTTGTTTGTTTACACAGGAAAAGGTTCTGGAATTTATTTATTTTTAGCTGTCAGTCAAGGATGTGATTACTTGTTTTTTTCACAACCTCGGTGATGTATTTCCTATGGAGATTCCACCATAAGCAGTGCTATTGGCTGCCACAAATGTTTTCTCAACCTTCTGCATTGGTCAGAGAAAGAAGGTGAAGGCAACCCCCTCTGCACAATTCCTGTAAAAAAAAAATCTCCTGATGGGCTTGCCTTAGGGTCTCCAGCTCCGTTTATGTGGCTGTAAATCCACAGAGGTTAATGCTAAATAAAACTTGTTTGTCTTTAAGAACCCACAAAAATCACTCTTGAATACCAGGAGCTATAGTCTATATTTCAGAGGAAGGAACTTGCAAAGCCATCTAAGAAAACCAGGTGAAATTTGTGGGGTTGCAATAAATTGATAGGCAGCTTGAAGGCACATACACACACACAAGCCTGCTTTGCTTTCATCCCGGAGGGGAGGAGGGGAGGGGAACAGGACAGTCTTTCCTTGGAACAGAGAGGTTGGCAATGTAAAAATCCCTTGAAAAGGGTGACTGAGACACACACACACACAAGCCTTTGTGCAGCCGGGCTGCTTCCACCCATGAGGAGAGGGGAGCCAGACAGTCTTTCCTTGAAGAAGAGAGGTTTGCAATGTAAAAATCCCTTGAAAACGGTGACTGAGGCACACACGCACACACACACAAGCCTTCATGCAGCCGGGCTACTTTCACCTGTGAGGAGCCGAGGGTTTAGCAATGTAAAAATCCCTTGAAAAGGGTGACTGAGGCACACACACACACAAGCCTTTGTGCAGCCAGGCTGCTTTCGCCCATGAGGGGAGAGGAACAGGACAGTCTTTCCTTGGAGCAGAGAGGTTTGCAACGTAAACATCTATTGAAAAGGGTGGCTGACCCCTCCTTCTCTGAACTCTGTGTCAGCCCCTGCCCTCCTCAGTTTCCAGCGATCACCTACTCCCGAGATATTTTTTCCCGACCTGTTCACATATCCAATTTTCCGCAACCTCCAGAGACTTTTTTAAAAACACGGGACAAACTGTGGGATGAAAGTCACACTCCTTGGAGGATATATGGTGGCCCCCCCTTCTGAAAAGCTCAAGATCATCACGCTGAACGTGTGAATAACCAGGGTTCATCACAAGTTCATCCCATGGCATTTTTGCCATGTAAACAGGCCCCTGAATTTCATCACCCTTCATACATCCTGCTTTCCCATTGATTTTGCCAAAATATTCTCAATTATTTGAGTTGTTTGCTTCTTTAAAAAGAAAATCAATTTTTTAATATTTTTATCAAAAGTTTTAGAATTTTAATTTTAGAAATTATAGAAATTAAGAAAAGAAATAAAAGAAAACATAGAAGAGAAGGGGGAAAAGAAGAAAAAAGTGACTTCCTATCTTCCTTTCAGCAGTTATATATGCACGTAATTATTCCTATCTTACTCTCTTAACCATTTATAGCATATTCTTTTCTTTCAATGGTTTATTCTTTCTAATAATCAAAACCAAAGATTACCAAGCCATTTCTCTTTTTCCCCCAGAGAAAGTCTATAAAGGGTTTGTAGTCTTTGAGAAATGTCACCAATGACCTACCAATTCCAAAAGCCAATCCTCCATGGTAGGTAATGTTAAATTCTTCCGTCTTACAAATATCAACCCCTTAAATAATATATTTTCCTTAACCTGTTATTTTTCCATTTCAAATTTCAATGAAAGTGTAATACATTTTAGCAATTACCTGTTCATCATCTATACACACTTGCATCTCCAGTTCTGACTTATTTTATTCAAGCCCATAAATCTTATTATCCATTTTAAATCTTTCCAATAACTGTAGGTAGGAAAACCATTGAAAACTATTTCCCTCTATTAGTAACTACTCTCTTGATTTAATTTCATATTCACCTTGACAAATCTCCAGGAGTCTTAATACCTTAACCATCTTTCTTTAAGCTCCAAACCAAACAGCAACTTCAGATAAGCCCAAACCTCCTCTTTCCTTTGCAGCTTGTAGTACTTTGTATTTAACTTATAGTTTTTTGCTTTGCCAAAAAAAACTTAAACGTATCTTTTCACCATTGCTTTAAGGGTTCATCAGTTGTCAAAACAGCTATTGTCTGAAATAACATCACTCCAAGCAAGACATTCATTTTTCTCACTTAAATTCTCCCCGACAGTAAAAAAGTTTCTTCCATCTTAATGTATCCTTCTTTAAATATTTTAACTGTCTTCTCAATTATAAAACCAGCTTTGTTCATCAACTCAACTTGATCTTCTATATCCATATAATCCTTACCTCCGATCTTTTGTCTAATACCATCACCGGGGTCTTCTAAAACCACTCTGAATCCCAGACAAAATTCTCCCTCTCTCAATTCCAGCAATTGAGTCTGAATCTTTTCCCATCTCTTTATCTATGACCTCAGTTTTACTCTCCAAAATCTCCAATCCATTGTCAACTTCTTTCACATCTCCAATCAGCTGCCCTACTGCTTCTCCAATTGGTTTAACATCCTTTTTTATATCTCCCTTCAACTCCTCCTTCATCTTTATGAATTCTTGGATTTTTAACATATCATTTCTTATAAGCCTGATTTCTTCAAACAACTTCTGTAGAATTTCTGATTTAGTCACTTCTGTCATTTTTCAGGTGGGTGTCATATTCAGTACTTTGGGACCCCCGTATCTACTGATTTATTATCCACTGATTCAATTATCTATGGGACACAAAACAGCACACCTACCATAGTCTCTTCCTAGAAAATGTGCCCTCTCTAGCCATTCTCTAGGTCCTCCAAGGCAACTCTATGGTATTTTAAACTGGAAGTCCCATTATTTTGAATGGTGTTCACTATTATCCATGGTTTTCTATATCCACGCCCACCCACCCCCCGAACCAATCCACAGCAGACACAGGGGTCCTACTGTAAACCCAAAGTAAAAATCCAGCAATTACAGACCTCACTCTCTCTTTTTTTAGGGTTAACAATGCAGTGCCTGTGGCTCCCACAGCACAATCCACATTCCCTTAGAGGTCTGCTCTCTTTGCCTAAATCAACTTCAGTATTTACAAATCACATCCATATTCACAGCTTTGCTGCAACCAGAGTTTGTGAAATTTACTTTTTGAACAAAAATCCTCGGCTTTTCCAAGCTCTAGTTTTTCCAAGGCTGTTTTCTCCAAAATCATCTATAGGAGATATAATTTCAGAAATGTTTCAAGATTTGTCAAGTCTCTAAACGGTTTGGTGTTTTTTTAAGAAGACAACCAACCATGTTAACAACCAACATAATGCACTGGCTGGGGGATTTTGAGAGCTGCAATTCAAAAAAGTAACTTTTCTAAGCTCTTGCTGTGACCCTGCCTCGCCTCACTATGGGGCATCTGGGGGGAACATCTTCTTCTGAGAGCAATACATATTTTCCCCATATGTACATTGCTGATTCCTTGCCCTTCGTTGTCATGCATCCAATATTATGGTCTGTTGAATGCCGTCAAGTGAACACCTCACCAGCTTTCTTCATATAAATGTAAGGGAAAATGTCCTGTTCATTTCTTGCAGGAAGTGTCTGCAAGAGAGGATTACCAGAAGCAGCCAGTGTATGAATAGCATGATCCCCTTTCTGTTAACCCCTTGACTTTAGTGAGGCGTTAATGGTCACACTTGGTCAGGAACATTTAAATATTAATATGACTAAAGGAGGCAGTCTTGCACATTTCTGTGCGAATATAAAGATGCAATTCAACTGTTCAGTTGCTGCTGAAGCATACAGTGTTTCTGAAGCAGCCTTCAGTAGTGGAACCATTAACATACTAAGGAAAGTAGGCTAAACATAGTGGCTGGAATCTTATTAGTGCTTTATGCCAGTGCAATGGGTCTTAACACCAGTGTCAAGACACTTTTTAGAGCAGAGTATAGAGGCCTCTCAGATTTCAGGGCCAAAAGCTAAGACCCAATAGATGACCCCTTATCATGTCAACAGGGATGTTTGCACATGTTGTCATGAGATGTTATGAACACATGTATATTAAGTATCAATTGTACCTGCCCAGAGCATGCCATCTAAATAAAAATACCGACAAATGAGGAAAACACACACACACATACACACACTTTTCAAGATAGTACTCTTACCCTGAGATTCCTCCCTTTTTCTCTGAGGACTGATAAAGAGGGGCCAAATCCTCAGATTCAAGGTCAGGCCTTGATATCTGGGAACCCTAGGTGTTGTCATCAGAGAAAGCAGTCTTACCACCTCCAAAGCAGCTGACAACTGGCAAGGCAACTTTATATCCTCACAGAGAATGTTCCCTGCCACCCCCTCATTTTCATAGTGCCCATGGCTATATTACCCCCATACCATGACCCATATCATTATAGTTACAGTGGCCAAGGACTGTTTCTCCACCCAGCACAACTTTTGTTCCAGCATAAATGTAAAAGGTTCAGCTATAGCTCTGCATATATATATATATATATATATATATATATATATATATATATATAATATATATATATATATATATATATTAAAGCAAGAGAACATGAATTAAAATGCTAATTTTGATAGGTCAAGATCGAATGCATTCCAAGTGGAGAGTTTAAAAGGGAACATCGATTAAATATTAAAGGACAATATCATGCAAATTACCTGCGGGAGAGTAAAGCTAATAACTGAACCAATTGAGTGTGAATAATGGCTAATAAAATATTCAGAAGGTATTAATTGTCACCTAGTCTATAGCAGGATGGTCTGGGACAAGCAGCAGGGTGGATTAATCATTATGCTAAGTATGCCATTGAGGACTGTCCCAGCCAAATTGGGGTCCTGAGGATAATACAATTAGTCGAGAGAGACAACATCCAAATACAAATTTCAAAGAGAATCCAAATTATGGGATTCCAATCAAGCTAGAGATAACTAAATGCAGCACCAGCTTTTCTGGAAGATGGCAAACCCTATACGGAAACTCGGCAGTTGACTCTAAAGGTAGCTAAGCTTGAGAAAATTACTTTTTTGGATGACAGCTTCCTAAAGTTGCAAGCCATCATAGCAGGTAGCCATTCTAGTTGGGGGGTTATAGGAGCTATTATACCAAACCTTTTGCACCCCTGAAGGGTAGGTGTTGCAGGACAGATTTACAATTACATGCTATATTTTTTTCCTACCCCTTACTGATCTTAAAATTGACAGTCAGTATAAGTATATAAATTCCAAACAAAACATTTTCTTTGTGTTGTTTTCAAATTTTTGGAATGGTTTATAGCATGACTTACTTCATCATGACTTACTTCAACTTACCTACAGTTGTTGCATAAACTCAGTTCTAAGATGTTCTAAATGTCTCGTTTTCCATTTTACTTTTTGAAAAGAGGGTGCTGGTATAAGAGCTGAGCTATGTGTTCATGAATAATCATGTGATACAGCCCTACTGGCATTTACAATAAAAATAAAAGATTACCTGTTGAAAGCCTCTCTATGTTAAAAAAAATTAATTTACATAGAAAACTAGTACATCAGAGTGACTGTTTCTAGTTTAACCTGTCTCTGGTGTGCTACTTTTAATGTGCAGGGATATTTCCTTTTTTAAAACACTGTAGAATCCCATAGGACATTCCACCACACACAAACACAGACACTTTGTGGGTAGAAAATGAGCCTCAGTTAGTAATCCGTTCCAAAAAGTGAATGGCTGCACTGAGATCAACTGAGCTGCACAAAAACAGAACGTGTATGTTGTAAAATTATACCTTCTAACTCTTCTTCAGAGGAACAAAGGGGATTATCTCTTCTGGCTAATGTCCAGACTCCTCAGCCATTATTGATAGTTTGGGTTTTGGCCCGTTCTGCTGTGAACTACATGCAAACGAAGATGAAAATGAAAAGATGGCTAGGGACATCATCCTGCTGGTGGCATATGTAGGCATAAGTCCTATATACACCTCTGTATGGCTTTTTCTGGTTGCCATAGAGACTGGTATTCTCTTTCTCTCTCCACAACCAACACACACACCCCCAACTCAGTGCTTAGCCACAGTATCCTCCCTCCTACGGTCATTCAGTGGATGGTGGAAAGTGACAGGATCAGAGAAGCTTCTGGCTAAGTCCCCATAGCCAGAGGCAAAATGTTTACATAATCCACTAAGACTTCTGAAGGATCCCAGACTCTTCCCCTTCTCTCCATCCTGCTGAGTTAACTCAGTGCAAATGACTTTTGCTCTTTGAATTTTGACTGCGGAAAATGAAGTAAGTCAAGGATGCAATGGAAAGTGAGAGGCCGAGTGAGAAACCAGGGGCCTGTCTACATGTGGGGCAAAATCTCCAAATGGAGTTCTGCCCACATGCCCCTGCATTTACCTCAAAGCCTTGTGTATTATTATGCTCTGCAGGGAGGTGGGGTACCTTGTCTTCACTGTGCCTGTGGAGTTTTGTCCACTGCCACCACAGCCACCTCAACCATAACTTAAAGCTCAGAAGGCAGTTCCTGGCCAAAGGGAGAAGTTTCCTCCCTTCCTCTGGCTCGCCAGTGCTTCCTCCACCTGCTGTCCTGCTTGCCCATGACAGGAAGAGGCACTTGATGAAAGTGACAGAAGCACTTGAAGGAAGTGACAGGCGAGTGGAGAGTGGGTGGAGGCAGTGCTGCCAAAACAAAGGAAGGGAGAAATCCTCTCCATTCAGCTGGGAACTGTCTCCTGAGCTTTGAAACGGTCGTGGTGGTGGTGGCAGCGACAGTGGCGGATGAAAATGCAGAGAAATCCCTAAATTGTCAAAATTCCACATCTAGGTAAAATACCCCAGAATGACCTGAATCTGGGCCATGTGCCAAGTGGCCTGATTGCCCCAGATATGGGGGAAAGGCTGTACAACATGTGGCCAGATCCTTGCAGATTTGGGGAAATTTGTAGGGGGATTCAGGTTTTTTAATAGTGTAGCTATGCCCCAGAACAATTTAAAAGCCTCTAAGTGGCACAGCCAAAGATTAACCAGGGCCAGAGGGTATAATATATCTAGTTTAGTAACACCTCTTACCTGTGGTGGGTCAGCGGGGGAACATAATTTCTGCCCATGAGACCCTCTGGGGACTTTCTGAACTACCAGAAATGACTAAAAAATCCTCAGAAGCAGCTGGAAGTCTTTTTCTTGTTTTAGGAAAAGGATACTTTTGTTGATTCTTCTGGGATGTGCCATCATTTCTTTAAGAAAAGCCTGCTGATCTCTTACGAATTAGCTAGGAACTATATAAATATCCTGTGCAAGTTTTCCAATTTGGAACAGTTTCTATCCTGGCGGCTACAGCTTATAAAGGAAGGCACGACTTGGTTTCCAAAAAATTAGTTCTTCATGGACTGTACTTCATCATGGATTCTTTTGGTGAAAAGGAACATTAAAATGTTAAAAACACCTATCACTTCTGAATCCTAGTTTCAGGACTACTCAAATAATACTGGGACCTCAACCCCAGTCTCTTTGCGGACCCAGACCGTACGACCCCTCCGCCTCCTTGAATAAACACTCAACACTTGGTTACATTTTATAACGATTATATTTTGGTTACATCTTCAGAAAACAAAGGTTAGATACAGGTTAATAAATACATGTTTGGCAATAAAATGGCCGCAATTATTGCTAGATGGTTGGTGGCAATGTATGGGTCATGATCCTTTCTTGAGCCCACCCATGTGGGCCAAGACCACCTGTCGGTCCATACCGACTCCCTGGAGGAGAGGGGTGTTGGGCCGAGCCGTCCGTTCGACTCCCTCTCCTCCCCTGAAAACAAACGGTTAATCACTAGAGGCGGGGTCCCCCTTGAACTTGAACTTTAACTAGTGCTTGAACTTGCACTTGACGGAGACCCCTGACCTCAAGCCCTATCATGACCCATAACATCCGCCAACAAGGCTTTCCCACTTGGAAATGCCTTCCGCCAACCATCCCTTCATCAACAGGCAGCCCTAGAGGCCCGCGAAAGGCCTCCGCTCGGGTGGGGCCCCTCGCTCAGGCCGGATGTATGTGGTGTAACCCTAGACCTCCTTCGGCCCAACTTCATGATGGCTTCCGCTGACAGGCCCCCTTCTGCTGCCATAGTAGCAGCCCCTATACGGAAGGAATGGCTGCCAAATTCTTCTGCCGGCAGCCCCATCTGCACCAAGGTCTTCTTCAGCACACCCACGAACTGATACCTTTGGGAGGAAAAAAACTTCCAGTGGGACTCTTTCAAGCCACGACTTGGTTTCCAAAAAATTAGTTCTTCATGGACTGTACTTCATCATGGATTCTTTTGGTGAAAAGGAATATTAAAATGTTAAAAACACCTATCAGTTCTGAATCCTAGTTTCAGGACTACTCAAATAATACTGGGGCCTCAACCCCAGTCTCTTTCATCACCCTTTATTTAAAAAAAATAAAATAAAAATAAAAACTAGGCCTACTGAAGATACTGAAGAGGAAATAAAATTAAAAAAAAAATCAGCTGCCCTTGAGATCTTTGGATATAGGGTGGGCTATGCATATTTTAACAAATAAATTGTAATTAATAAATAAAATTAGTCAAATAGAGGCAACATTATGTAGGTAACAAAGTTTGTCACCTGTTTGGAAGTGGAGAAAAACTTGGATAGTGTTTTGGTTTTCTTTCAATGGAAACGTCCAAAAGAGGGGGACACTTTTTCTCTCCTCAGATTTTACATAGAACATTAGATTATTGATTTTTGCATTGCATTTTGTTTCACTGAATCTACTGGGTTCAGCCTCAATCCCCAGACTTCTCCCCTCCCCCCTCTTTCTACAAACCTCACCCAAGTAACATAATTTTAAACCTGAAAGTTTATAATCCTATGTATAATTTAGAGGTATTAGTAAAGTGCAGGTAATTTTCAATTTAGTTCATTCCTATATATATTTATCAATATGAGTGGATGCCTTTTAGTGTTTCTACAGAGCACCGAAAATACTTTGAGCCATCTTTACCAGAAACTCAGCTGCAGTACATTTTGTTTTCCAGGCATTTCACTTTTCCAATTACTTTTCCAATTACTCCACTAAAGTCCTCATCATTTTTCATGCTTGACAATGGTTACTACACAAGTATGTCAGTAAAAAAGGTGCTTGTATATTCACTTTTAAAACCATTCTCCTGGCAAGAAGGCCATGCTTTTTCAAAGTGAAAAGTCAGAACTGTTTTTCTCACCTCGGAGTTACAAGCTATCTGAATTGGCAAACAATACAATAAAACCAAAAAGGAATTTTTCACAGCAGGAAATCCCCTGTCAGAAAAAAATCCTACCCTAAGCAGACAATCGGCCTGTCCAGACTTTTTTACATTAAAAACAAATGTTTCATACTACTGAAAACATTTCAGCAACTGGTTCTGAGGCCTTATCAAGACATAATTTGTAACAGATGCCAGTTTGCCTTCCAGACACAAGTTTCCAGTCACTCTTTTTGATTGTCCCGAGTGACTACTTCACAAGTGAAGTAAAATCAGCTCCAACACAATTCATTTTTTCCATTCCTTTACATACTAGAAAACTGATACAGACTCACAAAGATGAGGTTTAATACAGCATGGTTTTATGATGTGTGGCACTTTGTTTCAAATGTACACATAGGAGATTCAAATACATTTTGAAATGCCTCTTTTATGTATGTGAGAGGATCTATGCTTAAAGTAAAGTGCTGCATCCAAATCATACATGCTATAGCAGCAAAGGTGGAGAGAGTTCAAAGCATTGCCAAGCTGTAGAATTTCAAAAATGAAGCTAAAGGTAAATTTGTGCCCATCTCATGCTGCCTTGTGGCCACATGTCCATTCTTTTAATGTGGCAGAAACTAGTAAAAGGCTCTTAGCATCCATAAAAAATAAATCCAGTAAATAGCATAGCTCCTTTCCGTGCAACAATCCTAAGGAATAGGACAACTTTAGTGCCAAAATCCATCCAACCCACATAGTTATTTTTTACAGATACGCTCGGACTACTGTATCTGCGGGGTCCAATTCCTGGACTTACCGCACATACAAGAAACCATGGATAACAGCAAATGTCATTGAAAATAATTGGACCTCGGGTTTAAAATACCATAAAGTTGTCTTGGAGGATCTAAAAAATGTCTAGAGAGGATGCCTTTTCTAGGCATTTTCTAGGAAGACTCTATGATATGTGTTCTGTTTTGTTTATCCCTTGGATAACTGAAACCACAGATATTGGTTCCATGGATACATGCGTCTGACTGTATTTAATGAAGTAATAAATGGAACAATAAGTATGTGGATTCATTGTCAACATTGTTATTTGTGAACCTAATTACATTATATTTGTTATAATATGAACATAAGAATAGCTGTGCTGAGTCAGACCAGCATTCTGTTTCCACAGCGATCATCCACATGCTTCTGAGGAACTTACAAGGATAGCTACATTTCTGGCATGGGAAATAGTCTAGCATAGACATCAATGATACTGAGGCTGCTAAATCAGATTTCCCACCATATATCACCTATATAAATATGTATGGAAGAGTGGTAGACATCTTCACACAACAATTTTGGATATTTTGTGGATAGAGTGGGTTTTTGAATGTGTCCCCAATGTCTGGGATATGCACCTAAGGGGACTCACAATTTCATTGTGGAAAATGTCCCCCCCCCCCATGTAAAGGCCAAAGGTTGTGGTAAGCAATGTGTTTCAGACTTGGATGAATCCTGAATCCCAAACTGAGTTGGCTGATTTGGAGAAAATTGAGAGATGTCTAAATTAAAGTGGGGCTCTTTGAAGGATGACTGAATCCAAATCAAAGCTTTGTTGGCCACACAAATTCAGAGACACAGAGAACCCAGCCTGTGTGTCTGCAAACAGGGATGCATTTCTCTAGAAGCTCTACAGACACAGAAAACATCAGGTAGGGAGAAAAAGAAGAGAGAGAAGAAGGAAATGTAGTTTTGCAAATTAAAGCTCTAAGTTCTAACCACAGCAAACCATTTTATCAGGGCTTTCCAGTGCGAATGGTTTGTGGCAAGGGGGAGTATTTCAGGAATATTTTAGTACTCACTGCTCTTTTTAAGTTTTCTCCTCCCAGGAGCAGGAACATGGAAAAGGGTTTTTTGGTGTCTATAGGAGAGTGTATCACTGGGTACCTGCTCAGAAAGTACTGGATACGAAGGTCTTCTGTTGCTGCTGTGCACTCTGCTTCCATCATCTACCTCTCTCCAGTGCACTTTTTTCTGTGTGTATGGGAGTCTTTGCTATAGCAACAGAAAAAACAAACAAACAAGAAATACCTTAAACTGTTTTCGTTAATCCTAATTCACTAGCTCCATCTTCTGAAATTTTGCAGGGTTCTCAACTAGGGACACCTTCTTATGTATTTTATTTTCATAAAAATTACCCGCCCAACTCTAAAAGCCCTCACTGTACAGCAGAGAGTAACATGAATCAAATCATAGCCCTTCCCCTTTGAAGTCTTCTTTCACAAAAACCCTGCACACAGTCTTTTAGAATTTTGTAGATTTCTGAATTAGGGCCACATTTATGCTGTTTTCATTTTATAATAATTGCAGGCACATCTTTTTCTGGAATCTGCTGAATGATAAAGGCTGCTCTTGAACAAAATTTCCTATACATATTCTTCTGAACCTTGGCACACTAAATATGCCATACTTGATCCCTTTAGAACAAGTAACTAGCCCATCAAATTTCATCAAATTCTATCAAGAAATTTAAAAAAATGTTGACAGATTCCTTCTTTTTTAAAAAAAAAATGTAAAGGAATATAGTATAAAAATGTTATCCTATTATGACAGACTACTATGCCTGAACTTTTATCCAGATCTGACAAACAGGAAATAGATATTATAGCTGTTTGTTGATTCCCAACAAAAGGTATGAAGATTTGGATTTAGAGATTAAACCTGAATCCAGGTATCAGTCCAAACTGAAGCACTCAGCTGGGCACTGTGTTGAAAGGATGATACCCATATGCACAAGGACCAGAACCCATGGTTCCAATTATCCATCATCCAAAAAATATGGTCTTGCTAGGCATTTCCTAGGTCCTCCAGTGCAACTCTATAGTAACTCCTGTCCCAATGTTACCATAGAGTCATGCTGGAGATGCCTAGAGAGGCGGCTTCTCTAGGCATTTCTGAGGTCCTTCAACATGATTGCTGTTACTGGCAGTTTCGAGTACTCACAACAAAACTGGGAACATATCCTCCACACATACAAGGGGTGACCTGTAATAACCAGACACTTACTTTTGAAGTAAAATGGGCCACAACTTTTATTAACAATATAATGCAGCCTCCATGGTCAAGTAGGAGACCAGTACCGGGCTGCTGATCCATTTCCCATGAGTTATCCATTGTTTCCTGGATCAGCCTGCCTTTGGCTCAGTCAAGAGTCCCCTGCTGCCTATTCATGAGAGCAATCCCCACCCACCCCCTTGCCCAAAACTGGCAATTGTTCCTCAGCAACCATCCCTTTCCTCCTTCCAAATCCTTATTACCCTCCAATATTTTCCACTGGTTTTTCCTCTCTCACCTTACTACCTGCCAGTTGTGACATAAGCAGTATATTCCAGTTGCAGACCATCCTAGCAAAAAATAACATACAGTTTAACCAATAACATGAGCAATATGGGCATAATCCCTAGGGAAGGTGAAAAACATGCCACAAGGACATGAACAAAAATTATTTCTGGCTCCTCAAGGCAACTAGCTGAAGCCTAGGGATACATAAGCTGTTAAGGAGGTTAGGTGTGTTCTCCACACCTAGAAAAGAGGTTGAAGTTCAGACAAAAGCCAATATATGGTCTATAGATCTCGTGAGACCTAAGTCTTTTGCGAAATCTCCCAAATTTTGTGGGCCCTTCTGGGTGTGTGCGATCTCTGACCAAATGTCATGATAGCTGGAGCTGCAGCCATTGTGGGATTTATTCCTCCTCACACAACCAAGCTAACAGCTTGGCCAAACTACTCAGCCAGGATTAGACACCAGCCATGTTTGCTGAAAAGGAGCCCCCTCAGCTAGGTGCATTGAGAGTGAGGAGAGGCGTTTTTCTAAATCACCAAACCAGATTCTGAACTGAATCTGATGGCTGATTCACATCCATTTTTTAACACTACATGTTCAACATTAGATATTCAAAACTGGGACTTCACATCAGATTCTACTGAGGTTGAAATGTCTGGTTTCATTCCTACGTTCATGAATTCTATTCTGAACCTAGTGTTGCTTACGCTTGCAGTCATTTCACTAGCATTTTTCCTCAGCTGGTAAATATGCACAAAGATATTGTACAATGTCATTATTCTTCTTTTTTCTTTTGTCCTTGCAATGGCTGCCCCAAACTTTCTCTCTCGCACTCTCTAAGGGATTCAAGAAGCAGACAATGCTTCTCCATAGCCTTACGCGAGTTGTGGTTATGATTATTTTTTTAGCAACCCTCATCCATTCAGTTTGCTTCATTCTTTTCAAAATTATTTCTCATTTATATGAAGCTATTACTAGTATGTTGCCCATCCATAGCTTTATCTCCTTTGGATTATTTTGAAGATTGGCTTTGCTATGATAATAATGAAAAGAAAAAAAATGAGAAAGGGAGAGAACAATAAAAGTCCAAATGCTTTCCTGAACCATTTGGAGCAGCTTGGAAAATGAATTGTAGCACTGTGCATTATTAGATGTGCAGGTAATGATGTATTCACTCTGCCTAACTCAGTGCAGATAATAAAAATTATGAACATATTGCAAGTGCACTAATTATCTGCAGTCATCAGCTCTTTAGATCTGTATATATATGGAATCCCATCTCAAAAGCAAAGATTAGTTTGCACTAAATGCTGTTTGTTTCACAGGCTTCTCCCTTTCCCCCCTCCCACCCATAAAGATTTTGTGAATGTCATTTTCATTTCCTAAGCAACTCTGTAATGCCTTGAAAAACTATTATGGACTTGAAATACAACCAATGTATCTGATTAATGAGACTGATATAAAGGAACAGTCACTGCCAACTAGGACTGTCAAGGTTGCAAATACACTGGAAAAGAAAAATGGATGCCCTTAAACTGAATAATGGGAGTTAATATCTATTGTAGTTTAATATTTATATAGCAGCAATTCCCAAAGGCTCTCTTTTAGATGTGACCTTACTATGATAGATGTTATACAAACAAATGCATAAGCTTTGTTTCTGTCCAGATGAACCTTAAAACATCTTTTAGAACAGGCAGGCAAATAGCCTACTGTCAAGAATAACTCAGTGGCTTTTCCCAGGTGACCAAAGTTTTATGTGTGTATTCCTACATACTCACACAAACAACACTTGCACTCATGCTCTCTCCCTCCCCTACTCCCTCCCCACACTCTGAGAAATACAAAGAGAAATGAAGTGTGGTTTGATGCTACTAAGCAGCATTCTTATGAAATCATTTTTAGTTGTTTTCTACTAGAATGCTGAAGTCTACTAACCAAAGCCCAGAATAACAGATTACAAAGAATCATTTACTTGTAATTGCTTTCCTAATCATGAGGGAATAACTATGCTCTTATTATGTAGCAAATAATGGCATCATTCTGTGATGCAACTGCTGTTGGAGGTGACAGGAATGCATCTACAGAGAAAACACATGTATTTGCATGGGGGGGAGCAGCTGGGTAGGCAAAGTGAGATCCCAGGGCCACATACAGCCCCAATGTTGTTTTGTGGCCTTCTTCAGACCCCTGGATCCCCCTTTTTCTCTCCTCCCCCCACCCTCAAAGAATCTTGCCTATCCTGGAAGCCTCTACATTTTCCCTTTAAATACGGAGATTATCATACAAGAATGAAAAAAGTGTCCCACAATCTCCACTCCTGCCCCATCCCATCCTGGTCCCACTGTAATCACCCTCCCCACTGCATTTACCTCCACTCCCATAGTTCTGGCAGCCCAGGAGTGAACAGAGCTCTAACAGAGCTCCCTTCACTTCCTGGATCAAAATCCAACGGATTCTCACAAGAAGAAGAGAGTATGGGAAATTCAAAAATAAAAATAAAAGTAACATTTAAAAGTGACATCAAGCACAAAAATACACTTTAAAATGTTCACGTAACCCTGGGAGGGTCATAAAAAGTGTGTCACTTACCTGGATGTCTCGATCTCACCCGGAAGTGTTCTGGCATCTCCCATTGATGCTGGGATCTCACCGGCATAACAGGGCACTTTGTCACACACAGGCAAATCCAGAACACAAACAGAATGGGGGAGGTCTATTGATGGCTTCTCACATCAATAAAAAGCAGTGTCAGTGGAATGGCAGCATAACAGGTGCATAACAAGGGGGGGATGACATTGTCTGATAAGGGAGCCATTTTGTGACCTGACATTGTTGTAACATCACTTTTGACACATCTGATAATCTAGGTTTCAGGGTCCACCTGCAATGTTTCCCTTTAAAAAAAGTTTTACCCCAAAAAACTAGAACTAGACTTTTTGAAAGCTACAGTTTTTTGCAGGGAGGATGGCCATCTAGAAAGTCAGTTCCTAGAAAGTCCAAGGGGCAGAAAACTGCTCCAGGATCCATCACAGTTACCCACCTGATGGGGAGATAAGACAACAAGAACAACCTCCTCTGGAGATCCTTTATCTGCTGTAATCTATGCTGGGCTTCCTTCTGCCCTAAATGAAAACTCCCAATGAGACTTACTCCTTCTCACCTTTCTCTCAGTGCTCTCTTAAAGAGGGAACATCTGGGTTTTGTTCCAAGAGATGGGAGATGGGAGCAAGCATTGCTCCCTGCATCTCCAACTTCCTTACAGAGTTAAGATTCCTCTTACCGGTATCTTGCCAATTTCAATGTTAGGAATGAAAGTCTTCACTTATTTCATTCTCACAAATGACAATATTTTCCCCCTTCCTGATAAGGAGATCACAAGAGTGATGTTAATATTTGATGAACAAATCACTGTTCAGGATTTTTGTAAAAATTTTGTAAAGTTTGTTTTATGTAAGAACTTTTCTTTTTGTGCAAAATACAAGATGCTCTGCACAAAATGCATTGCTTTTGGGGGGGGGGGTTGCTGCAGAAAACAAGAAAAAAAATCCAAAGAACTGGTCTTCTTGCTCTTACACAGGGGGTAAAAAATTTTTGCATGGTTTTCAATGTTTTAATGGAGTGTCTCAATGTGCTGAATTACTGTTCCTCATTCAGAACAAGAAAATATGTGTTGGGGACTTTACATTCCTACCTATGAGTATATTATTGGCTTTCTTATTTTCATAAACAAAAATGGCATGATTGCATTCCAGATAAAATATACTCTACTATCCATTCTGATATTTCAGGGGGCAGAATCTATACAAAACAGCTGGCTAGCTCATTCTGCTGACAACTTTTAAGTTACTTATATAGTAACACAAATGTGGCTTTCCTATAAGGTAGAAGAGGAATGTCGGGTGGTTCAAGTACTGGCTTATACTATGCGTCATGTTGCTTCCAGTGATTTATTTTACGTAACTGAAAGTGCCTACTTTAGTTACTCTTAAGAAACAGGAAAGCAAACTGCTGTTTTTAAAACTGTAATTATATTGTAATTATTCTAACTAACTAGCAGAGAGCTTGGAGCTATGTGTATGTGTCTGTCCCTTCAAGTTGCCTGTCAACTTATAGAGGTGCCATGAAATTCATAGGGTTCTCTTAATCAAAGAATACTCAGAGGTGGTTTTGCCAGTTCCTTTCTCTGAAATATAGCCTACAGCACCTGGTATTTGTTGGCAGTCTCCCATCCAAGTATTAACAAGGGCTGATCTTGCTTAGCTTCCAAAGTCAGATGGGATCTGGTCCCTTTAGAGCATTTAGGCTGCTGTAACTAATTGGATTTTAAAAGTAATGTCCCAACTCTTGTCAGAACCACACATAAAAGGATGGTCCAATGTGGGAATATACAGAAATTTACATATAGAATCATAGAATCATAGAACTGTAGAGCTGGAAGAGACCACAAGGGCCATCCAGTCCAACCCCCTGCCACGCATGAATTAGAGAAGGTTAGAGATGCCAACAGATCACTGTAAAACTGGGTAGCAGAACTGAACAAAGATCTGGTGAGGAGTAAGAAATTGATAGCACTATTTTATAGAGGGCATCCCTCCTTTTTTAAAATCCTTGGGGATCTATGGAAGACCTTCCCAGCATCTATAGCAGATCCCAAACTACATTCCATATGGCTGTTGCTGTGATCATCATGGTGATGTCTATAAAATTTTGGTGGTCTGCTCAGGAGCATAGTATAGTGGTTTGACTGTTGGACTAAGACTCTGGAAGACCAAGGTTGAAAACCTATTCAGACAGGAAAACCCACTGGCTGACCTTGGACAAGTCACACACTCTCAGACTAAGAGGAACATGTTGACTAACCTCCTCTCAACAGATCTTGCTAAGAAAACACTATGACAGTGCCATAAATAGGAGTCAACTTGAAAGCACAGAACAACAACAAATGCTCAGGAAGTTGACTTAAGGAGAGCCAAAGGAAGCTCAGCTGGGAAGTTGAAGGGAAGGACTAGGATTAATGTAGCCTACAATTGCGTTGGCTTTTTTAGCTGCTGCATCAAAGTGCTGACTCATGTTCAGCTCTTAGTGGACCACAAGCTTAAAAAGCCAATGCAATTCTAAGCTGCATTAATACGAGTCTAGTGTCTAGATCAAGGGAACTAATAGTGCCAATGTATTCTGCTTTGGTCAGGCCTCACCTGGAATACTGTGTCTAGTTCTTGGCACCATAATTCAGGAAGGATATTGAGAAGCTGGAATGTGTCACACAGGCATGATACACAGACACCAAATGACAAGGTTCCCCATGACACTCTAGCAACAAGCTTGTAAAATGTGAGCTAGACAAGTTAACTGTTAAACGGATTTGTAATTGGTAGACTGGCCGAACCCAAAGGCTCAGCAGTGGCTCTTCTTCGTCTTGGAAAGATGTGACTAGTGGGGTGCCACAGGGTTCTGTCCTGGGCCCAATGCTATTCAATATCTTTATTAATGACTTTGATGACAGAACTAGTGGCATACTTATCAAATTTGCAGATGACACCAAATTAGGAGAAGTAGCTAATACCCTAGAGGACAGGATCAAAATTCAAAATGACCTGGATAGACTGGAGAGATGGGCCAAAGCTAACAAAATGAAATACAATGCGGAGAAATGTAAGGTACTGCACTTAGGGCGGAAAAACAAAATGCATAGATATAGGATGGGGGAGACCTGGCTGAACGAGACTATGTGAGAAAGGGGTCTAGGAGTCCTAGTAGACCACAAGTTGAACATGAGTCAACAGTGTAATGTGGCAGCTAAAAAGGCCAAGGCAATTTTGGGCTGCATCAATAGAAGTATAGTGTCTAGATCAAGGGAAGTTATAGCACCACTCTATTCTGCCTTGGTCAGGCCTCACCTAGAATACTGTGTCCAGTTCTGGGCACCACAATTCAAAAAGGATATTGACAAATTGGAGTGTGTCCAGAGGAGAGCAACTAAAATGATGAACGTTCTGGAAACCATGCCTTATGAGGAAAGACTTAGGGAGCTGGGTATGTTTAGCCTGGAAAAATGGTGGTTAAGGGACGATATGATAGCCCTGTTTAAGTATTTGAAGGGGTGTCACATTGAGGATGGAGCAAACTTATTTTCTGCTGCTCCAGAGACTATAACACAGAACAATGGATGCAAGCTCTAGGAACAGAGATTCCACCTCAACATTAGGAGGAACTTTCTGCTGGTAAGAGCTGTTCGGCAATGGAACACACTCCCTCAGAGCGTGGTAGGGTCTCCTTCCTTGGAGGTCTTTAAACAGAGGCTGGATGGCCATCTGTCAGGGATGCTTTGATCATGATTTCCTGCATTGCAGGAGATTGGACTGGATGGCCCTTGTGGTCTCTTTCAACTCTACAATTCCATGATTGTATGTGTCCAGAGAAGGGCAACCATTGTGGTGGGAGTTCTGGAAGCCATTATGCCCTGTGAAGAGCAGCTTAGGGAGCTGGGATTGTTTAGTGTGGAGAGGAGAAAGTTAAGAGGGGACATGATAGCCATGTTTAAATACAGTTGTCCCTTCCAATCCGTGGCTTTCTAATTCATGGTTTTGTGAATTCGTGGATTTGCAAGGCTGCGGGGGGGGGGGGCGGTTGAGCAGTTTTTTTGCTATCCCCCCATGGGGAAGGAAGGCCAACCAAGCCCACAGTGAGTGCAGTGAGCTTGATTGGCTTTCTTTCCCTGTTAGGGGAAAAGCTGACACTTTAAAAGGTGTCTGGGGGGGATGGACGGGTGGTGGGGAGGCTTGCTGAGCCTCCCCATTGCTTTGGAAGGGGTGGGGGGATCTGGCGGGTGGCAGTGAGGCTTGCTCCCTGCCACTTTGGAAGGAGCGGGGGGGATGGACGGGTTGTGGGGAGGTTTGCCGAACCACCCTGCCGCTTTGGAAGGGGCGGGGGAATTGGGTGGTGAGGAGGCTTGCCGAGCCTCCCTGCCACTTTGGAAGGCACAAGGGGGGTGGGCAGGTGGCGGGAAAGCTTGCCAAGCCTCCCCACCACTTTGGAAGGGGCAGGGGGATTGGGAGGGTGATGGCAAGGTTTGCTGAGCCTCCCCGCTGCTTTAAAAGGTGGGGAGGATGGGTGGGCAGCGGCAAAGCTTGCCGAGCCTCCCTGCTACTTTGGAAGGAGTGGGGGGATTGGGCAGTGGGGAGGCTTGCCAAGCCTCCTTGCCAGTTTGGAAGGGGTGGGATGGAATGGGCTGGTGGCAGGGAGGCTTTACAGGCCCCCACTGCCATTATTCTCAGTTTTTCCCAAATTCGCGGGGTGCTCCCCCTAACCCCTGCAAATGTGTAGGGAGGACTGTATTTGAAGGGATGTCATACTGAGGATGGAGCAAGCTTGTTTTCTGCTTCTCCAAAGACTAGGAGGTGAAGCAGTGGGTTCGAACTCTAGGAGGAGAGATTCCACATGAACATGAGAAGGAACTTCTTGATAGTGGGAGCTGTTCCGCAGTGGGATGCATTGTCTCAGAGTGTAGTGGAGTCTCTTTCTTTGGAGATCTTTAAACAGAGCCTGAATGGCCATCTGTCAGGAATGCTTTGATTGTGTATTCCTGCATGGTATGGGGTTGGACTGGATGGCCCTTGTGGTCTCTTCCAACTCTATGATTCTATGAGTCTATGACAGGAAGAGGAAATAAGGAGAAGCAAAAAAAGAAATAATTTAATTTTTTAAAAAATATTAAATGGATGGAAAGCTAGATGAGGTATGAGACTGGGTATATTTATTTATTTGTTGGTTGTCTAGCTTATACTCCACTCTTTGAATCACAGATGGGGAGTATTCAGCCTTGGGGTCACATGTGCCCCCCATCCTGTTTTTGCAACCCTTGACACACAGACACCCAAACTGCCTGGATCACCCTTTCTCTGCCTCCTTCCTGAAAAAGTTGAATCATATCTCCAGTTATAAACCCTTCCCCTTGCAACACACACTGTTTCAATAAAGATTACCCATTTGTTTCAAAACCATAAGTGGACATCTGACCACTTACAATTTTATTTTGTTTTTTTAGCAGTGCATGTGGTCCCTGTAGCTTGCCAGCAGGAAAACAAATTGACTCCTATACCCACCACAGTTGCCCACCCTTGGTCCAACTGAAGCTGTCAAGGTGGCCAGATAAGGTTAAATTTATCTTGTCAGGAGTATGTGGGACAAGCATCACATGTATATAAAAGTCAACAGAATACAAATCAAGGCACAGAGGTTTCCCAGGAAAGGAGGATTTCTATTGCACCTTTGGCTTTCCTCCCCACTGCATAATATGTATTAATGAGTACCTCCCTGTTTAGTAGGACAACAAACCTTCAGTTTATGCTAAAATAAGAAAACAGAAAAATTTGGTTAATGAATATCCTGAATTCTCAGGAGGAGGGAAATTAGTTTGTCCAGTAGCCCAAGGGTGTAATTCAGATTAACAAAAGACTGTCATGTGGATATACACCATTTAATTATATTTTGAATTATATAAATAGAATGTCATTTGAGTCCAATCCTTTACAATACTTGGGGGGAAATAACAGCAACATTATGCATTACCAAAAACAAAGTAAGCAAACAAAAAGGCTTTAGGCAATATTACTATAAAACACTTATCTAGGAAAGGCTATTATATTGATTCAAGCAAATTGAAGTCTATTGATTTCCAAAACACTAAGTAAATGTTTCTGCTACCAAGCTTCTCTGCCAGTTTTAATGAATATATAGTCATGACTTATTATTTTTCTCAAATGTCTTGCTTAAAGAAAGAAACAAAGGAGAACTGATTCTTCCTCTGGCAAGAATAAAATGAAAGTGTGAAACTACTTAAAATGTGCATTGTGGTTGCAAGAAGGTCTGGAAGCAAGGAATTCCCCCAAGCTTTGTAAAATGTGCAAAGAATAAAATCAAAAGGAAAAGCCCCTCCCCTCAGAATCTGAAACAAAAATGCTTCAAGGACAAACATGGTCAAAACTAACAAGCTATGCAGTGGACAGGGAAGGCCTGATTGAAATGGTGAGTCATCACCCACTCCCAAAGCTCTGCCATTTCATGGCAACCAGGGCAGGATTTTTAGGGGGGGTATTTAGTATGTGGTTCTATATATTCTGTTCTTCACCTTTCCCTTAATTCCAGTGGAAGGGAATTGGTTGTGCCAACTCCAGGTTAGCAATAGCAGTAGCAATAGCATTGATATTTATGTACTGCTTATCAGTGCCAAAGCACTCCCTAAACAGTTTACAATGTTTTTAGCTAATTGCCCCCAACAAGCTGGGTACTCATTTTACCAACCTACGGAAGGATGGAAGATTGAGTCAGCCTTAGAGCCCTCTGGGATTGAACAAATAACCTTGTGGCTTACAGTACTGGCATTTAACCACTGCGCCACCAGGCCTTTGTTGGTTCTCCTCCACCAAGCAAAGAGGCTTTAGATTCAGTGCATCTAAGGCAACTTCTGTCATACGCAGAATGCCTGGCTTCAGAGTCTAATTCTGGCCTTTGCCACCAATAGTAATAGCCATTGCAGGCTCTCTATGGTGCTATCTTACATGGCTAGGATTGCACTAAGACTTTACCAAAACCATGTGGAGAATTAAATAACAGTGTGCAGATGTTCCAGTGGACAAAAACAGTAAAAGAAAAAAATTAAATAAAGAACATTAAGATATATATCAATATCAATAAAATTAAGTTTCTGTTATTATGTATGTTTGTTAACTCAATCAGATTTCCCCCAAATTTGGAGGATATTTTGGGATGGTCTGACTATGAGATGTATACAAAATTCACTTTGGAGGAACCCCAGTGTACCCTTATTAGTTTTTCATTGGATTTTCACCAAATTTGGAGGTTATGTTTGGGATTATCTGCCTGTGGCATATGTGAAATTCACTTGAGGCGGTCCCATTATTTTTTCATTCATACAAACTAATGTGAGATATCATTTGGAAGATTCGGATGACCTGAGTTCAAAAGCTTACCTTTTTTGAAGTTTCGTCATAACTATTTAAGTAAAATTTAAGTTTCTGTCTATCCTTGTCTTTGTTCATTATTCAATCAAATGTGTAAGGATCCATAGATTCCCTCTTGCAATCTTGGAGGGGATGTTTGGGATGGTCTGACTTAACATACTAGCCACATGGTATAAACAAAATTCACTTGTTGGGGTCCCTCCCCTATTATTATTATCAATGATGCAGAGTAGCAAGTTTGGGAGACAATCAGGTTGAGGCTACCTTACCTGAAATGTTTGGAACCAGAGGCATTTTGGATTTTGGAATAATTTGGATTTTGGAATACCTGCATATACATAATGAGATATATTGGAGATGGGATTTAACTTTAAACACAAAATTCATTTATGTTTCATATACACCTTATACACATAGCCTGAGGGTAATTTTATATGGAATTATTTTTAATAATTTTGTGCATGAAACAAATTTTGTGTACATTGAACCATCAGAAAGTTCCTCCCATGTGGAAAGTTTTGGATTTTGGGATATTTTGGATTTCAGAATTCTGGATAAGGGAAGCTCAACCTGCACTGTGTCAGGTTCAACTTAAACTGATGTTCACAATAGAAGGGACATTTGAGAACCCAAAGAGGGTAGGTCTCGATTCTCCAGAGCAGGTATAAATGAACTTTCATTGATGATAGTTAATTATTCTTCTGTGGAACTCTGGATAATAATGATAGTTTGGAATAGGAAAAAAACCCTCACTGTCATAAGGGGAGAAAATTTCCCCCATAAATATAAGCTCTTATATTGCCAGTATTACCAATACAAAAATGGTAGTGATTTCATCTTACCCAGCTGAATTAATCTTTTCTCCCCCCTGTTATGACAATTGGATGCATGATTTAATTTACATGGAATGGCAGTACATTAAATTGGGTTCTAAATTTATCAGATAAACATGTATGCCCATTTTGCATTTCAGCTGTCAGACCTGCTCAGCTTCAATATTTATTGTTTATTTGAAAAATATCACATTACTTGCTGCTCTGGCAATCCATTCCTCTGTGCATATAAACAGATACAACTAAATACTAAGCATTCTAGCATAATCTAGACAGCATTGACATGCTCCTCACATGGGAACACCTCTCTGGTGAAAACATTGGCCTTTTGATCTCACTCAGTAGCTTTCTCCTGCATGGTTGAGTTTTGAGGGGTGCAGAGAAAGAATATGGTGTCATTTTTAAATGGTTCACTGTGCACTTCCAGTTTCTGAGGAAGTTATATATTAAAGCCGAAGATGCATGGTGCTTGGCCATCTTGGTTAATGGCTGTTGGTCATGTACAACTTCCAAACCTTCACAGCTAAAGGGCTGAGGGCCCAGCATGACATTGCCATGTAAATACTGAAACAAATCTTGTCAGTTTTATTAGATTGATGATGTTTCTTTATTTACAAGTCTTGGCTTACAAACAACTTGCTCACAGGATCATCCTCTGAAAAAACCTGCTAGCTTTTGAAAGGAACATCAAATTAGAGAGAGCATATACTATTCCTTTCCATGTCTTTCAATCCAGATAGCTTGGTGATTCTGATGCAAAGGAGACTTCCATAAGAGCAAATCAGCAAAACCCTGCCTCAGGAAAGCCAGAACCAGAAGGTCCATTGGGTACTGCACTGTGACAAGTCATAGAAAAAAGATTCAACACTTGCAGACTAGAAGATCTGGCTCCTCCAACCACAAATCACAACCCAATACTTTTCACTCCTCCAATTACCCAGTGCCACACTTCCCTGTGAGCTCCTGGCCAAGAATTCAAATTGTACAAGTGGGCTGCCATGCAGCACATTCCTGCTCAGTTCTGCTAACTCTCAACCAAAGGTGGGTCTTGGGCCTTCAAATGAGTTTCACTGTGATAGTTATGAGTCAGATCTGACCACGGTGGTACATGCCTTGGTTATATCTCATATGGATTACTGTAGTGCACTCTACAATGGGGCTGCCTTTGAAAAGTGCTCAGAAATATCAGTTGGTCCAAAGAGCTGCAGCCAGATTGTTGACTGGGGCTGGCTACAGGAAGCACACACCACCTTTGTTGCAACAGCTCCATTGGCTGCCAGTTCATTTCTAGACAGATTCAAAGTGCTGGTTTTGTCATATAAAATACAGCTTGGATCTAGGTTATTTGAAGGGCCATATGAGCCCAGTAGAGCTTTAAAATCATCTGGAGAAGCCCTTCTCTCTGTTCCACTACCTTCTCTCTGTTCCGCTATGTTACATGGGATCAAGGGAGAGGGCCTTCTCAGTGGCTGCTCCCAGACTCTGGACATCCCTCTCCAGAGAGGCCAGGATGGCCCCATCCGTGCTCTCCTTCTGGCTGCAGGTGAAAACATTTTAATGCCACCAGGTTTTTGTGAACTGACAAGGGCTGGGCTTCTAAGGCTATGTGATGTGGCTTTTAAGATAGTGAATGGATCTTTTATATAGTTTTTAATGCAATTTAATATGTTTATTGTTTAATTTTTTAACTTATAAAGGGTTTAATTCTTTTTTAATTGTATATTTTAATGTAATTTTTATTTTTGTATTGTTTTTAACTTGTATTGTTTTAAAGATGCTGGTAGTCACCTTGGGTTCCACTGGCAGAAGAAAGGCAGGATATAAATGAACAAAATAACAACTGCAACAACAGCAACTTGGGGCTAGAGAGGCCAAGGGCTAATGGGCCTAAAAACTGTCAAGAAAGTCGGACATGGAACATCCTTTGTTCAATAAAATGCTAGGATAGGCAATATGTTGCCATGGGAATGGAACATATACTCTTTGATACTGTTGGCAATCTGCATGGTCCACAGTAGGTCCTGTGGGACAAAAGTTGTCTGTTGTTTCTTGGTAGAAAATCTTTTGGAAAATGTTCCAAACAGAGGAAGCTCCTGGGGTGACATGTGATCCCCAAGCAGTTTTCCAAAGCAAACAAACCCCAATTAAAAAAAGAGTTTATTCCTCTTCTGAGAGCCTCCAAAAGGGGTAATTTATTTTAAATATGTTGCAGATCCCCCCCCCCATGAACATGAGCATGCTATTTTTTTTTCAAAATAAAAAAAAAACTGTTAGTTTCCAGCTATATCTGAGTTGCCCCCCCCCACCTACTCTTTGTCACTGTTGGCAATCTGCATGGCCCCCAGTGGGTCCCACAGAAAGAAAATTACCTCTTAGACCTACAAAAGTTATCCAACATTGTTTTAGAGACTCAGGTAAGGTAGACCAGTGGCAGCTGGCAACTTTCTTTCAGAGACTCAGTGAATCCACTCTAAATTTAGTCTCAAATTTATAGGAGCTATCCAAGGTGCTGAACACATTTGGAGGTCATGGTTCAGCACCTTGGATATCTCCTTGAAGGTCTGAAGTTAAATCCAGAGCAAATTCATTGCCCAAATGACATGGAAGCCACCACTGGATTAGATCTGTCACATCAAGCTAGTGGGTCTTTGCACTGGAAATTATCCGACGTCCTACCTTGCTCTCTCTGTGACAACAGGATATGTGAGTTTCCTCCAGACATCATTCAGCTCCTTCTAAGCTTGTTGCATGGTGAAGCAACACATAAGCAAAACCCACTGATTTGATGGGTCTTCTGTAGCTGAGACTAACAATAGGATTTAGGCCTCTGTTTTTAACTGAATCACCACTTTGGGGATTCGGGCACCACACAAAGTTGCCTTGTTCAGAGTCAGACCGACATTGACATCTCTAACCTGGCACTGTGTAGTCTGATTGGCAGGCATATCTCTGAAGTACAGAAGTACAGTGCTTTTGAAAGTCTATAATCTTAAATCCTTTGAACTGAACTGCATATGACAGTTAGTGGCTCCAGAACTTTTTTGGATGCAATGCATGGATTTTGCTGCTGAACGCCTTTTCCTCTGTACAGGAGAAAGCAGAAATCCATGTAATACCTATTGGGTTCTTGGGCTGAAGCTCCTAACTCTTAGTTTTATTTTTTGCCTTACATAAATTCAGGCATCTTATATTACTTCTTTCCATAATATCAGAGATACATCTTGTTTTGTTATCTTGTTTAGGAATTACCTTTTTAAAATATGGAACTGTCAGTATAATGGAGCAGAGCTTGGGAAAGCAAATATAATTATACTCATTCTAGAGAAGCTCCAAGAATTTTGGAAAGTTGCTTTCTAGTACTACAGCTCCAAGTACTCCCCAGCTTGCATCGTCAGTGTCCATGCTTGCTTTAGGATTTGGAGACTTGTAATTTTTTTAAAAAATAAGTTTTCTGGCCTCTGTCTTGGAGGCTCTCCTATATACTGCAGGCCACATTCTATAGCCCTTATTTTTAAAATGCATTCCTAAATATTACCCTATGAAATATACAGCACAAAGTATTTCACTTGTGGCTAGGGAATGAAAGAAGATGGAATTACAGGGGGACTGTGTACAAGCTAAAGATGTTACAGGAGAATGGAGAACTTTAAAAAAATGTTAATGAATGCTTCTCAATTACTGGCAAATGGTGTTTACAAAAGCCTCAGTAAGTCCTTCTCTTGTTATATCATAGAATGCTTCTTTTTACAAACCATTCTGAAACAAAATGATAAAGTTCAGGTAAAAGAGCTATATCCAAGTCCACATGAGGTTCTACATATTTACAGGCTACTTCGAAAATTAGGAGATAGAGGAAATTAGTTCCTAATTTACATATTCCACTAATAATGTGGCAAGGTCTTATGGAACAAGCACAACAGCTGCAAATTATGTAATTATGTATCTGTATGCAAATTTGCAGACATCTCATAAATGTTGAAATGCCATTTCCAATGCTAATTAAGTACCTTTTATTGCTGCTGCATAATTCCTACATGTGATTCTGTGCCAGATGTCATTGTAACTTGTGGAACCTTTATTGTCAGGTTAGCTGAGGTAGCATCCATTAACACCATCATAAAAACTCAATTTCTAATTAAATCACTTTCAGCATCCCAGTGATTTTTCCATTGTCCTCCTGATCAAGTCAAGTGTACCAGCAACTTGCAGGAATGATTCATAGCTTAGTCCCACCCAGAGTCCTCATGCAAATAATGGGTTGGAACATTCTTCAGAGCAGCCTAAGGTCAATTCAATTTATAGCTGGACCCTTTTTTCACCTGTCTTGCACTAAGAATATTATTTATAATGTTCAGAGTCAAAGAGATAGCATAGAATGAGCTCATCCCTCTTAAATTACTAGACAGTTCTTGACTTTAAAAGGAGCTATTCAGACCTGTTTTAGATGTTTTCCATGTTTACAAATAGTATTCTGGAATTTAAACTAGAAGCTCTAGAGTCTGAGAGTGAGGCCCAAGATCCTTTCACACTACAGAATTATAGCACTATGGTTCCACTTTAACGGCCATGGCAGCAACTTACAGAATCCTGGAATGGTGGTTTGGTAGGAGTTTAGGCAGGGATATTTAGAATTCTCAGCCAGAGAGTTCACCAAACTACAAAACCCAGGATTCCATAGGATGTTGCCATGGCAGTTAAAGTGGAATCATGTTATAATTTAGTAGTGTGGTGTGTATGCTTAGACATCACATCTTTCTAGGGGTACAAAAGAGAATCAGATGTGTAAAATATCCACCCCTTTGAGTGGCAGTTAGTATGAAATCTCTGGATTAGACTGATTTGGATCCAACCAGGAATCAGAAGTGGCTGATGGCACCATTACTTATTGCTACTGGCTTTCAGACTGCCTACTATCTTACTCCTCTATCAATATATTGTGTCAGAGTTAGGTTAGGGCTACTAGTGGTAGGGACAATGGGTGGCTCTGTTACTTCATAGTAGTGAATCCATGCTGAGATTTACATGAAGGGTTGACTCACACATCCCATATGCTCTTTCATTCTTTAAGAATATTTTTGGCATTTATTCCAGCAAACACCCAGAGTATTACAAACTTTTGATGTGAGGCTAGTTGTACTTTAGTCTGCAACAGACCCAGTACATGCCATCACATGTGTATTCAAAGGGAACCGTAGCAACCCTAACTTCCTAATGAACATATAGGCGCCCCCTGCTTTGTCATGAACTGCTTTTCGGTGATCCACTCTTTTGATGCTTTTCAGAAGCATGGGTTCTTTGGAGCTCTTTAAACAGAGTTTGGATGGCCATCTGTCAGAAATCCTTTAATTTTGTGTCTTCTTGAATGTTGAGAAATAATTAAGCCCCTGTGGTCCCATTCATCTACGAATCCATTAAAAACTATCTAGAGCAATTGCTCTAGATCAGCTTGTTGAAGCTGTGATAGGACTACTACTGTGACCAGGAAGCAGCACAACGCTGAAGCAACCCAGCAAACTCCTCCCAGCTTGAGGTATGCAAAGGTGGGCTCTAGGGCCTTTTTGGGAGACCCTGCTTACTCCATCCTTCTCCTCCCACAAGCTGGGTGGGCTGGCATCTGTGTGCCTCAAGGCAGGAGGTTGCCCCAGCTTTGTGCTGTTTCCCAGTCACAATGGCAGTCCTGCCACAGCTCCAACAACCCAATCTAGAGCAATCACTCTAGATAGTTTTTCAAGGAATCATAGGTGAATGGGACCACAAGAGCTTAATTACTCCTTGCCATTCAGGAAGATAAGAAACTAAAGGATTTCTGGTAAGTGGCCATCAAAACTCTGTTTAAAGATGTCCAGAGAACCCATGCTCCAGAAAAGGGTCAAAAGAGCAGATTGTCAAAAAGTCCAGCTCAGGGGAGGAGAAGGAAGGAGGAAGCTGAGCTTTGCAAAAAGAACCTAGAGTCTACCTCTGCAGGGAGGAGTTTGCTGGGGAGCTCCAGCTTTGTGCTGCTTCCTAGTCCTCTTACTTTGGTAGGAATTATGTATGGTGTGAGATCTTAGGGAGAATATCTAAATAGTGAGACGGTATGTTACAGTATTTATGTTTTTTGGCATTAGAGACCAGAACAAAGTCAAAATGTAGAAATTGTTGAAATGCGGCTTGGGTTCTGCATTTTGACGATTTCCACTTTTTGACAGTGCTCTGGTTGCTACCCTGTAAATAAGTGGGAGATCCTGTTATCTATGTAACACATACATTTTTAAACACTCCTGTTCCATATTCACATTTCACATCTTTTCATGATAATACCTAAAAATGGAATGTGTAAAGAGGATTAAATGCATTATGCTACCCAACGACAGAGAAATCAATCAAATGAGGGGGGTTAATGGTATGGAGCACACTCAGCTTTTAAAGAGGCAATCCACTTATAACAAAACAAGTGCCTGCTGAGATGATAGGTAGAATCCATTGATTTATATGAAGAAGCAGAAAGGAAACTGAAAAATACTGTTTTAGCAGTTGTCATCAAAGTTCTCAGAATAATATTAAATCTCCCTATAATTTTTACTTCATGATAGTGTAACCCATGTGGTTATTTAAGTCATTATTAAGGGCTGGGTGCAAATGGAGTACACCAGTGGTTCTTAACCTTTTCTTTTCCATGGACCCCTTTAAATATCTTTTGTTGCAACAAACTACCAAGATATACTGCCTACCCTCTTCCCCCCCACCCAACCTCCCCATGCTGTTAGCCACCAAAGACCTCTCTAATGTATCTAGTACTATCAAGCAACATGAGGATTTGGGGCTTTGCTTGCTAGACATGCATATGTGTGTGCGTGAGATGTAGAGGGATCCAGCTTGCTTCTCATTCCTCCCCCCCCCCATGCACTGCTTTGATGCATGTGAGCGGGAGGTCCTGAAGGCAGAGTGTGTGTGCACACACGCGCACGCACAATACACTCCCTCACTCACAGAGATCCAGAACACAGCTCCTTCCCTCTGCTCTAGAACGACTGCTCCCGCTGCCACTCCTGCTGCCAGTTATGCGAGTCAGCCAGCCTACCTGTCTGTCTCTCCAATTCTGTGCACACTAACAGACCCAAAGCCTGTCATTGTGCACAGCACAGTTATTTTTCCCCACTTCATTCAGGCTTCTGTGAATGGGGAGGGGTGGAACACACACACACTAGCATGGTGAGAGCAGGGCAGTGATAGTGACAACCCGGAGCCCCAGTCCCACAGCTAAGCCCGGCTTCAAGAGAGCTTTAAGTGATATCTCATTGGAGCTTGGCTGTGAGCAGAAGGGGAGCAGGAGGGTGTCAAGAGTTAGAGACTGAACTCCATTATAAAATGGCCAAACAGCTGCAGAACCATGCTGCATGAACTACCAAGTCATGCCTAGTCAGGCCACTAGGGGGCAATGTCCTGTATATATGAATGACAGTTCAGAACAGAGCTCAGTTCCTTCTTCCTGCAAATGCTAAGGCCTGGTGAAGCAATTTCTCCTTGAATTGTAAATATTTGTATATATTGCAACTGTTTGAGTTTGAAGATAAAAGTGCCTCCTGCTTATTTGGATGTCAAAAACTCTGTGTGTGAGTATTCATGGTTGGTACTGAGTCCACTGAGACAGTTTTTTGTTGGCTTCTGCTGGGGATTGCATGTCCTATCATCCCCTGACAGTGGTTATGGGCCCAGCTGATTGATCGCAGATTTGATAAGGTGCACTCCCCAAAAAAAATTCTCAGAAACTTTATTTATTTATTTATTTACTTTATTTATTTCTACCCCTCTCTTCAGCCACAAGGCTATCAGAGTGGCTTACAAATTGTTTTAAGCAATAGCAATTTACACATCTACACTGCATTAAGCAGTTTCCAGTGTGTGTTAGCTAATTGCCCCCACAAACCGGGTACTCATTTTACTGACCTATGAAAGGATGGAAGGCCGAGTGAACCTTGGAGCCCTCTGGAATCGAACTTGCAATGTGGTGACTTGCAGTACTGAGTGTTTTTGGCTACTTGGCTGAGAAACAGTTAAGTTTCAGCCAGACCCTGTAATATCTTCAAGCAACCTTGAAGTGCTGCCAGCTGTTTGTGTTTCATAGCTGGAGAATTGTTGACTATCAGAAGAATGGCAGATAATAATCTCATCTGCTTTGAAAAGCTGGCTGATGGAAATTATTCAGCATGGAGTTTATACATGGAGGCTTTATTAATTAAGGATAATTTGTGGCACGTTTTGGAGAATGAAAGTGTGATCCCAGAGGGTTCAGAAAATGAAATAGCAGCATTCAGACTAGCAGACCAGAAGGCTAGAGCTGCAGTTCTCTTATCGCTCAGGCCCTCACAGTTAATACATGCAGTCATGGCAAAGACAGCCTTTCAGCTTTGAACACCTTTGAAAACAGTTCATCAGAAATTGTCCTGCCTCTCAAAGATGATATGGATTAAGATACTTTATAACACAAAGCTGTTTACTGGAGGCTGTGTGAAAGCCCATTTAGAGGAAATGAGGCAGCATTTTCAAGAGGTAGCCAATAGAGGGGTGGACATTCCAGAAGCCCATAAGTGTTTTGTTTTATTTTATTGGGCACTTTCCCAAAGGAATGGGATTTCCTAACATACAGTCTGCAGACCACCAGGGAGAGTGATTTGTCTGTAGAGCTGGTAGCTGGCGTATTCTGGAAGAGGTCCAATGCAAGCAATTTGATTCCTGGATGGAGGGGAATAAACAGCCACAAATTACCAGACACAATCAGAATAGCACTGAAACAGAGGCACCTGTGGAGTAGGGAGCCTGCAGCTACATGAAACACTGTTTCAGATGCAAAAGGCCTGGACATTTCAGAAGGACTGTAAGATGCCTGCACAAGATAGGAAGAGTGCATCCTCTGAGGCTGCAAGCCATGCCTTCGTAGCACAGCACCATCCTGATGGTACTGAGGAAAGAATTTTGTTACTTGATAGTGGGGCCATGCACAATAAGATTAATGATTTACAGTTGTTAAGCAATGTTAAAAATGTTTCAATAACCAATATTACCCTTGCAGATGGTGCTCCCAGCAAGATGCAGAAAATGGGCACTGCATATGTGTCCTCTTTTGGTAAAGATTTTGAAAATATGTTATGTGTTAACAAACTAGAGAATTGTATATTGTATATCAAGTGTGTCCCAAATGACTACTGATGATTATAAAGTGATATTTGAGGGGGAACACTATATAGTAACTGAAAGGCATAACATGAATAATGTCTGTGCAAAAGGCATAAAGAAACATGGGTTGTATTACATGTTGCCTAAAGGGAAGGTAGCAAATGTGAACCCTGCAGACAATGTGCCCCTACATGATAAGTGTGTTCATTACTACCACAGGCTAATGGACCATGCTAGTTACAAAGGGTTAAAGGAGCTAGCAAAAGTGTGCCCTGGTTTAATCATGAAACACTGCCCAAGGTTCTTAGAATGTGCAGTGTGCAGGAAAATTAAGGTGAAGGCTTTCCCTGTTGCCAAAAAGACCCAATATGTCACCAACAGACCCTTTGAAGTTGTCCACACTGATTTAGCAGGCCCCTATAAACCCACTGAATGGGGTAACCGCTATTTATTTGTGATTAGGTACACCTACGTATACTTACTGAAGGAGAAAAATCAGGCTGCAGACAGATTCTGTGAGTGGGTGAACGTGGTGGAATGCAAATTTCCTTCTCATAAGGTTTTCCAGTCTAGTGAGGGATAAGGGAGGGGAATTCTTATCTAACAGTCTGCTGACCTGGATGTGTAGGAGGGGCATTAGACACAAGACCACAAACCCAACATCTCCAGGTGAGGATGGGCTTGCAGAAAGGAAAATTGGGATGTTGAAGTCCATAATGGAGTGAGTGCATGATGGAAGATGTACAAGCCCCAGCTGGGCTGTGGGGGGAGGCAGTAAAGACTGCTGCTTACTATTTAAATAGACTGTGGACATCTAGTGTCAACCAGACCCCATATTGTCTATTGTATGGTAGAGCACCAAACCTCAAGCTCCTGAGGGTTTTTGGACAATATGCGAATGTACCGATTCACCCAAACCTAAGGAAGCCTGGGCAGCCTAAAACCAGGAAGCTGCATTTCCTAGGCTATGAGAGTAATAAGTACGTGTTTTCTCTCCATCCTGGAAAGGTGGTGTTCTCCAGGAGTGCAAACTTTGAAATGCACTCAGGGTAGGACAGATTGCATTGCAATCAGGAGGTGTTTGTTCCCTTGGGGAAGGATGTGTCAAGAACTCCCAAAAGTCCCACAAATGGAGGGGTGGTAATGCCTGATGATGAAAGGGAGACACAGGAAGAAAAGCCTGACACTTCACAAGCCACTCCAACACACACACCACCACAAACAAGCATTGAGCCTGATACAGGGAGAGATAACAGCAGCAGTACAAGTGAGGATGAGTCAGGCAGAACTAGGGTGCTCATCCTCAGAAAGTCAATGAGGGTCAGAAAGGCTCCTAACAGATTTGTTGTGCAGGAAGCCAGGCTATGCAATGTCATGGCAGAGGAGCCTGTAAGTTTTCAGGATCTCCTAAAACTTCCCCAGGAAGAGCAGGAGAATTGGAACTCAGCCATGGATTCTGAGTTCAAGTCACTAGTTAAGAGGAAAGTGTTCCAGGTAGTTAAGAGTCCCAAAGACCAAAAGGTTGTTGGTTGCAGGTGGTTATACAAGCTTAAAGACATGCCTGATGGGACACAAAAGTGTAAGGCATGCTTGGTTGCAAAAGGCTTTTCGCAGGAGCACTACAGCAATTTTGGCAAAATCTTTTCACCCACAGCAAAGCCAGAAAGTCTTAGGTTTGTGTTAGCTGTAGCAGCCAAGAGGCAGATGGTTGTGCAACACTTTGACTTTGGAACAGCATACCTGAATGCTGATCTTGAAGAGACAGTGTTCATGGAACAGGCCCCAGGGTATGACAGTACAGATGAGAGTAAGGTGTACTTGTTACACAAAGCACTCTAAATCTTGAAACAAAGCGCACGTTGCTGGAACAAGTCCATACACCAAGTTTTGGTGTCACTAGGTTACACAAGGAGTATTGCAGATGCCTATGTGTACATCAAGGGGGCAGGTGATAGTGTTGTCATGCTAGTTATCTATGTGGACGACCTTTGTGTGGCAGCAAAGATTGCCAGTGATGTCAAGAAAGTGCAGGTGGAGTTAGAAAACCAGTTCAAGTTGAAGAATTTAGGCAGCCTGAGATGTTATCTAGGAGTAGAGGTAGAAAGAATCGGTCTTGGAGAATTTTTCCTAAGTCAGAAGAAGAAAATTGACAGTCTTGTGACCAAGTGTGGGTCACAAGAAGCAAAAGTGGTCAGGACACCAATGACCACTGATTTTGTGAACTTAGAGATAGAACAGGAGTTTGAGAGGCCAGACCTATACCACTCAGTAGTAGGCAATCTGTTGTTTATTGCAAACAACACAAGGCCTGACATCAGTTTTGCAGTTGGGGTGCTCAGCAGAAGAGTCTCCAAGCCAAGGAGAGTGGATTGGGAAGCCCTGAAGAGGGTAGTTAGATTTCTCAAGGGGACCAGGGACATGAGCTTGAAGCTGGCAGGAAGTCAGGTGACCCTGGAGTGCTATGTGGACAGCTTTTTTGCTGATGAGACTTCAGACAGGAAGTCAGTGACCGGGATGGTGGTCAGGTATGCAGAGAGCCCCATAGTGTAGAGATCAAGAAAGCAGAACTGTGTAGCCAATAGTACAACTGAAGCTGAATTCTCTGCCTTGTCTAAGATGGCAAATGAGGTACAATGGGTTAGGCAGATGCTTGCAGACCTTGGGGAGCCATGCCAAATGCCTGTTGAGGTGCATAAGGACTCACTAGCCTGCATAGCTGTGGCAGAAGCAGAAAACCTGAAATGAAGGACCAAGTACATGGTGTTATGCTACGAAAATGTGAGGCTGTTAGTACAAGAAGGTGTCTTGTGTCTGAAGTACTGTCCATCTGAGGACAATGCTACAAACCTGCTCACAAAAGCCCTTCTAGCAGGAAGCCATGAACAGTTGGCAAAGAGGCTGGGCCTTGTCACTAGTGTGTAAAGTGAAAGGTGTCAAAAAGGAAGGTCAACCGACAGATGATTGATGTCCAACAATGTATGTTAATGATGTCATGTTGTGATGATAACCTGTGTCCTGCGTAGTAGTTTGACCATTTTAGAAGGAATTGTCAGGAGTTAGAGACTGAACTCCATTATAAAATGGCCGAACAACTGCAGAACCATGCTGCATGAGCTACTAAGTCATGCCTAGTCAGGCCACTAGGTGGCAATGTCATGTGTGTGTGTGTGTGTGTATGACACTTCAGAACAGAGCTCACTTCCTTCTTCCTGTGAATGCTGAGGCCTGGTGAATCAGTTTCTTCTTGAATTGTAAATATTTGTATAGATTGCAACTGTTTGAGTTTGAAGATAAAAGTGCTTCCTGCTTATTTGGACGTCAAACACTCTGTATGTGAGTATTCTTGGGAACGGGTTGCTACTGAGTCTGAGACTGGTTTTGTTGTTTTTTTTGCTTCTGCTGGGGATTACATGTCCTATCATCCTCTGACAGAGGGAAGGGAGGGAGCCAGATAGCCAATGAGCAAGGAGAGATTCTTGGTTGGGGCTGAAGGGACTTGTTTGACCAAGGCACGTTTGCCACAGGGGTGTCATCTTGGCCTTTTCTTTTGGACTTCCTGGAGGAATCAGAAAGGCAATGAACAAAACAAGAAGGACTGGAAAGATGGAGGCAAGAGAGAAATGGGAAGTTGAAACCATGCTGTTGCTGCTTGGGGTGACAGGATGGAGCTCTCTTTCAGCCTCCTCTTCCTCCTCCCTTTCTCTTTCACTCTCCACTTTTCAGCATGGGGTTGAGCCTGACAGGCCTTGGGAGGGCAAATGCTGGCCTTTGCAGACCCTTTATGATGACTTTGTGCCCCCCCTCCAGGGGTCCATGGACCACAGGTTAAGAACCACTGGAGTACACTATAAAATCATTACCTGTGTGCTCCCAACAGAGGGCATATTAATTGCCCTTCCTTTTCTCTGTTCAGTAACAGCAAACACAGTGTGCTCTGCAGCCTGCTTTTTATTCAAAAGACTTGTCAGCGGGGACTTTGAGGGCTGCTCCTAAGGGGAACAGGGCTGAACTGATTTTAAAGGTATCTGTAAATAAAATCTGGTTGTGACAGACATTGCATTTTGAGGAGGGCAACAAATTATTACTGCTATTAAAAATAAAAATAAAACTTGATCTCAAAATAGAAAAACTGTTTTGTTGTAAATCTCTTCTAAATTTGTTAATTGTTAACTAATTTTGTAAATATGCTTATGCTTAACTATGTTACATGTGTGGATGCTGAGAAGACTGTTTTGCTTCAGAAGGCTTGTCAGCAGGGATTTAAGGGCTGCTCCTGAGGCCAATAGAGCTGATCTGTTTTGAAATATTACAGCCATTCAAGAGGACCACAGAAGATGCCAACACTGTGGGGAGAACTATGAGATTCCTCTCAAGGACTTGTTCTTCGAATTTTATAGTATTTATGTTAAAACATAAATTATAAGATATTGTTAAAGGCAGCCACTGCATTGCTGAAGATGGATGGACACACACACACACAGCATAACATACACCATTATCTACATATATAAAATGATTTGGTATGTTTCCATTCCCACTCTGCTAATTAGCCACTGAGGAAACATGTCAAGAGTACAATCATTTGATGCACTAATATATAACCTTTCAAATCAACTATAACGGCTAGTTTCATGCTGAGAGTCCCTTTGCCACTGCCATGCAACCACACGTACACAGAGACATATAGAGACACACACAATACTAGACACACAAACACCATATGTGCCAGGACACAAGAGCCCCTCCACCACCATGGAACTGCATGTACACATACACTCCACACTAAACACACACACACCATGCATGCCAGGACACAAAAGACATTCTGCCACTGCCATGCAATCACACAAACACCCTATGCTACACAGAGACACACTCTACACTACACACACACACCATGCATGCTAGGAAGTGAGAGCCCCTCCATGGCCATGCACAAGCACACACACACACACACCATGCTACAACACACAAACCCCAAGCCTGTAGGAGTAACTACAGACAGCACAGAAGGCTCAAGACCCAGGAGCAGCTACAGACAGCACAGAAAGCCCGAAGAGCAGCTACAGACAGCACAGAAGACCATGCTGTGATGGCCAAGACTGAGGGCACATTGAAAATGGAAGCATACCCAAGAGAATTATATAGAGATATATAGATATAGATAATTTAATTGAAATGACAAAGAAAACAATTAATTGTTAGGAATTATTATTTGTTGTTGTTGATTATTATTGAGTTTGCATGGAGGAAAAATTCTAATGCAACCACAGCTGGAAAGTCCACTTTCTCATTTGAATGAACCCTTCCTATTAGTGAATAGTGGGTTACACAAGGACTTGTCCCCTTGAAAATGTGGTGCTAAGAGGATTGTTTCATTGGAAAGAAAGAGTGATTTTGAGAAGTCTGACCAAAAAATGGGAAGGAAGGAAGCTTCAAAGAAAGGTAGAGAACAGGAAGAAATACAAACTTCGACAAAAGTGATGTACCATCTAACAAAATGAATGTTCAATGTGCTACACTTGGCACCTTGTGAAACTACAAACAGATCATAGAAGTGTGAAATAAATTTTTAATTCTCTGAGAAGAGCCTTCCTGCAAACAAAAGCTGGAGAAACTAGGGCCCATAAGAAATATAAAGGTTGTTTTCTTTCCCTGAAGAACTAGATCTGACGTCTGACCGAGCTGTTTGATTAAAAATTAATTAGATGGCCACCTAACCTGATGTTTATTTTTCTGCCATCCTACAAAAGGACACCAATTGATCTAACACAACACTCAGATAGCAGCAATTTCAAAAGTCAGTCAGTAAAAATGAAGATACAATATTTTTTATCACTCAAGAGAGAAACATGCCCCTAAGGTATTTTGAAATGATTTTAATCACTTAATATAAAACAAAACTCTAGCCTCGTCGAAAAAAAGTAATAATGATGTGTTCAAAGTGTCTGTACTATAATGTATTACTGGCACTGCCACTTTAATTGAAGCAATCGATCAATTAATGTTCTGGGGATTGATTGAATATAAAATTCAACCTAGTCAGAGACTGCGCTCAAGCCAAGCTTTTCTGGCTGAAGATCTCCTCCAACATTCTCAAGAAACCAATGACTTCTGAACATGGCCTGATGCCCCCTCCATCAAAAAACCATATTAGTAGCCCTTGTGATGATGCAGTGGCCTCAGGGACACTCTCCTCATTCTTGAGGGAATGTGATTCTTTTCTGGTAGGACTAGGAGTCTGGGGGGTTGTCTAGACAAGGTGATATAATGTGGATTGCTGCACATTAACGCAGAATCACAGCAGTGTCCATTTGTCTCATTGCTTTTTTGGCAAGATCACTGATATGTGAAGTTATCTGTGTTTGACGTTCACATGGAATAATGCCAGTGAATTAAAAAGATGGCCTCAAGTGAATAGCTCACATTTTTATTCTCCACAAGTTGCCACTGCTGGACATTTTTTAAAAACTTTAAATCTAAGGTGCGCAAGAATGACCTTCTGCTTTAAAAAGCTGTTTGGCCGCCTTGCTACTGCAAAAAAATGTGCACAATCACATGTGCAAAAAATGTGCACAACCAAAAAACTCAAAAATGGTGGTTCTGGCAAAATAGGGAGCCCTGGTGGCACAGTGGTTAAATGCCAGTACTGCAAGTCACCACGTTGCAAGTTCGATTCCAGTGGGCTCCAAGGTTCACTCAGCCTTCCATCCTTTCGTAGGTTGGTAAAATGAGTACCCGGCTTGTGGGGGCAATTAGCTAACACACACTGGAAACTGCTTAATGAGGTGTAGATGTGTAAATTGCTATTGCTTAAAACAATTTGCAAGCTGCTCTGATAGCCTTGTGGCTGAAGAGCGGGGTATAAATAAATAAATATATAAATACAAACTTCATTGCCAGCAAGCCCATCCCCCACCCCCAATCAGCTTTCAACTTCCAGAATGCACTGTACTCCAAACTGGTTGTCCAAAGGGGTAGGAATCCACATTTTTGTGTATTTTAAAAAAAAATTTAAAAAAAAACTTTGGGAAGCTTTTCTTGTGCAGTTTTGAGTTGTTGCCCCATCCCCTTCCAAAAACAGCGAATCACCACAGGATCTCGTTGGGACAAAAGACAGGGCTTGTCTAAATGGCGAAAATGCTCCTCATGGAATTCAAGGGGACTTCTGTTTGTTGTAATGAGATACCACCTTGAATAATGGTATTCAGAAGGGGGGGGCAAAAACACAAAAACTGTGAGATAACAAACTGCAGGAATTTCCCTGAAGTTTTTTATTTATTTATTTAAAAATAAATAAATGCACAGTCTTGATGATTAGGACAACTGCATGAATTGCAGCACAGTCTGGAGTGGGTGGAACTGACCATTTGATTGGTCAGAGGTGTGCAAGTGCAGGCTTGCCATCAAGTGCCCATAAGCACTGGCTATCGTGTGCTTTTAAAACTTTTATTAAAACTATAGATTTTCCTTGGGTTTCTTCCAGGTGTGAGACCATGTTCTGGAAGAGTTTACTTCTGATATTTTTCCTGCATCTGTGACTGGCGTCTTCATTTCTGATATGTCAGGACACCCCATCCTGGGGTGTATTAACACTGCACAATTGTAGCAGTTTGATATCACTTTAAATGCCATGTTTGCATCCTATAGGATCCTGCAATTTGTAGATTTGTGTACTGGGAATTCATTAATCTCTTCCCCTGATCTACAGCATTAGAATTCCCTGGCAAAGAATTCTAAGTACTTTGAAAAACTACAAATCCCAGAAATCCATGTGACGGACCCATAACTGTTAAAGTGGCATTCAGGTGTTATAATTGTGCAGTATTAATAAAGTGCAGGATGGAGGTTCCTGACATACTACATTACAACACAGTATACCCCAGGACAGGTTGTCTGTCTCCTTTATCCAAAATGCTTGCGACCAGAGGTATTTTGGATTTTGGAAGATTTCAGATTTTGGAATACTTGGATATACATAATGAGATATTTTGGAGATGGGATCCAAGTCCAAACACAAAATTCATTTATATTTTATATACACCTTATACACATAGCCTAAAGGTAATTTTATACATAATAGTTTTAATAATTTTGTGCATAAAACAAAGTCTGTGTACTCTAAACCATCAGAAAGCAAAGGTGTCACTATTTCAGCCACCCATGTGGACCATTTTGGATTTTAGAATATTTCGGATTTCAGAATTGTGGATAAGCAAGACTCAACCTGTCCTAGCAAAATACTATGTCCATATACTTCAATAAAGTCACACAATTGTTTTCTTTTTGTTGGTGGTGGGTTATGCTTACCCTGTGAGAATCTTTTCCGCTGTCCCAGCTATTCACTTTTTTCAGTAGATGAACAAAACTGGATTTTCAGGAGAAATATTTTTCTTTAACAAAAACTTATATTTTTAATGTGATTTTAAGACATGTCAATTTTTGAAAGAAATTTAGGTTTTTTTACATGTGAACATTTATTCCAGTTTAAGTACTTGTTCAACCACTTAACCAATTAAGATTTCCCTAACTGAATAACAGGCACATGTATTAAGAAACAAGTCAAGAACATTATAACTTAATTCTGTTTTGTCAGGGATTATCTCCCGTTATTGTTTTAGCCCTCTGTAGGAATACCAGGTACTGTAGGCTATATTTCAGAGGAAGGAACTGGCAAAACAACCTCTGAGTCTTCCTGGCCTAGGAAAAGCCTATGAAATGCATGGGGTCACTATAAGTTGATAAGTGACTTGAAGGCATGTGGAGGCACACAACACAGAAACACACACACTGCATCATTAGGCATAGGCACTATACTGTACATTGTTTAGAGGCACGGCTGTAGGTTATGCAAAAAATCTAATTGTACTGAACCTGGGAAATACATACTTAATACCATTATTTTAAAACAATAATGTTAAATATCTATTTTCCAAATTCAGTACATTTGGATTCTGTACTACGCCCCTCCCTGCCAGAATCTTAAAAGCCAACAGTAAAAATCACTGGTGATGTTGAAAAATACAGTTCGAATAAGAGCCCCCCCCCCAAACAAATCTGCACTAGAATGATTCATTTTCAAATTAATTGTAGTATCATTCAAAGTCAAATTTCAAAAGCAAAATTTGAAAAAACTTGTAATTTCAGTGATCCACAAACTTTTAAAATGTGTCCACAGCAATTATTGATGTGAAATATTTACATGTAGAATGTTCGTATGCATGAAACAGTTGCATAAACTGGAAAATATTCCCTACAGCAGCCTCCCTCAAATGAATGCTTTTCAGATGCTTTGGACTGCAATTACCATCAGCTACAGTTAATATGTTTGATGGTAAGGGGTCATGGGAACTGAATTCCAAAATAGCAGGTTGGGGTGAGCTGGGCACTAATTTGGAGAAGGCTGGTCTATTTGAACAGACATTCAGAACCAAAGCATATACAGTTGGACCCACATAGCTGCAGAATTAATATGCAGTTTCAGCTATCCATGGGACACAAAATAGGGACATATACCATAGAGTTGCTCAGAAAAATGCCTAGCGAGGCTTCCTCTCTATGCATCTTCTAGGTCCACCAATGTATCTCTATGGTATATTTTTACTGGAAGTCCCTTATTTTAATACAGTTCACCATTATCCACAGTTTCCAGTATCTGCAGTAAGTCCAGGAATCACTGTGGATACAGGGGTCTGACTGTATTTCACTCAGCATATAGCTATAATAGCCCCAAGTGGTAAATTCTCCAGAAACTCCCACATCCATTACATCTCTTATATCCTAACCTTAAAAAACTATTGAAGATGTGGACAGGGGACAAATGCTTACAGTGTGATATTTGGCTTTCATTCCAATTAAGGATTACAGCTGCCAACAGTGGAGGATTTATCATGAGAAAAGGATTGTCACTAATTTTGTTTTCAAAGGAAGCAAAGAGTAATTTTAGGAATTCTCTTCAAAGCCTTTAGCAAAAAAAAAAAAAGTCTTAAAATGGCACCATGTTTGGAGGCTATTTGCAGTTCAGGACCCAATTTGTGCAAAATTTGCACATTAGTTAATTAATTAATTATATTTTTTTAATTCTTCCTTCTCCCGGCACAGGATTCAGGGCAGATTACAACCATGTAAAACAACATACTACTAAAAAGCATTAATATGAAGCTTTTTTAAAAAAAAATGAAACCACATTTCAAGTTTTAAAAACACAAGTTAAAAACATATTTTTTTAAAAAAACAAATTAAATACAAATACAACACACCCCATTGAAATCTCCATCTGCTGCAACAACCTGCTCTGATCTTCTGCAAAAAAAAGTGTTTGTTTTTCAACAGAAACCATTTATTATGCAGAAAATAATATTTATGTGCAGAAATTTTCCACAGAGAAAATTATGTTTCCTGCAGAGAAAAAGTTATTTATTTATTGGATGTATATGCTGCCTTTCTCCCAAAATCAGATTTTATTTTCTGCACACAAGAAGACACTTATATGTGAACTTTACACCAAAATCACACATGGGTTTTCTTTTCAAAGAGAACATTTTCTGCATAGAAAATTATGTTTCCTGCACAAAAAATGCTGTTTTCTTGGGGGGGGGGGAATCCATGAGCATCTTTGCCACATAATAAGTCCCAAACTGCCAAAATTCTTGTTATTCCAGGATTCTCCTCTTCAGGATTTTCCTATGCTTTAGAAACATGTTTCTCAACATTCTGAAACTATTTTCTAATATTATTTCCATCCTTACTATGAGAATCCTGTTTTCAATCATATTCCCATTGCAAGATTAATGTATGCACTGACTCTTTCTGTCTTTACAGAGAAACAGCACTGAACCACCCTTGAAAAGAAAAGGAAACTTATAACATATTCTGTAAATGTTAAATCCTACAAGCAACATGAAGGTGAAAAAAGATTTGCAGACTTCCAGGAACCTTGACTAAATGCTGAGAGAATCCTCAAGCACTGTCTTGAGAATATGACTTCTGTAGATTTTTTTTCTTTAAACCTATTAAAAAGCATACCTTGTTGATAAAATGAAGAGACTGACAGATGGTGAACAAATTCAGGATTAGAATGTTTCCAATGCTAGAAAATATGTTTCAGACATTCTGGTGGTCTACAGATAGTTTCCAGATGTTTTCTCTAATTTAATGAAAGCTAGACTATTTCTCTCCATATTAACTGAATTAATTTTAGCAGAACTGAAGGGAAAAATAAGCACTATAGCTTATTGTAAACCCAAACCTGCTGAGGAATTAAGAAACCCTATGTGCCCTATGCTAATGTTATTACAACAATTATAAGAATATTTTCTGGTTTGTGGCTGATTTGCCCAGAAATTAATATTTGATTTTATGAAAAAGTTAACCAGATCATTCTTTTTCTATTTAAGCTGTCCTTTATAAAATGCCATAGCCTCAAACTTAGCTACACTGCAGTGTATTTGACTTGCACTCAGACGCTTGTAAAATAACTATTTAAAAATAATATCATTCCATGACACAAGTTTTCATTGCAACAGATATAAAGGTAGAAACATTCCTGTGCCACCAACAGTCAGGAAATGACACTTCTATGACTCATAATATTACCAGGCGATCGCATCATGTCAATCCATTACTACAAACTTGGATTATCAAAATAGGTTAACTTTGCGCCCTAAGCTTTGGAATGATCAGGTTTTTGTTTTGTTTTTTGTTTTGTGGACCCAGCGGCAAGGGGTTTGGGATCTGCTTGGCCAGAATAATAACCTTTGCTGGGATAGAAAAGGCATGATGGAAAAGGCTTCTCTAAACTTAGCCTCATTATAGCAATGTTATAATTGGGGAAGATAAATCATTTTGCTTTGTTTGTTCCATTATCTCTCGCAATGGTCTTTATGGGTTAACACGGGATTTCATTCTCTACTGAGAGCCAGCATGGTGTAGTGGTTTGAACATTGGACAGGAGATTATCACACTACATGGTTATAGCACTATTATTCCACTTTAACTGTTTTGCTGCCTCCTGTGGAATCCTGGGATTTGAAGTTTCGGGAGGGGCATTTATAATACTCAGCTAGAGAGCTCTTAGGCCTCGCTAAACTACAAACCCAGAATTCCACAGGAGGTAGCCACAACAGTTAAAGTAGAATAATAGCACTATAAAGCCACTGAGAGGACCAGCAGAACCAACAGGGCCACATTCTCCCTGCCCAGTTCCCTGCATAGGCCATCCACCAAGACAACCAAACCTGTCTCTGTCCCATAGCCAGGCCTGAAACCAGATTGAAATGGATCAAGATAATCTATTTCATCCAGAAACCCTTGGAGTAGGGAGGCCACCACATGCTCCAATACCTTGCCCCAAAATGTTGGCCAACACTGGCCGATAATTATCTATTACAGAAGGATTCATGGATGGCTTTTATACTTACCTGGCAGGGAAGGCACCATAATCATGGATGGATTTTCAACAAAGGCCTCACAACTGCCTCCTTTAGGCATGTTAAAATTCTGCCTTGTTGTAAGGAGGCATTGACTACCCCCTTCACCAATTTTATCAGTCTGCCCTCCTGACATGTTTAATGAGCCAGGAAGGGCAAGGGTCTAGAGCACATGTGGGGGCTTTCACCTCTTTCAAGGATCCTATCCACATCCTCAGGCTGCACAAATTGAAAAGTATCCAATAATACTGGACAAGCAGGAGCCAAGGGTACATCCACTAGAACTGTACAGCGTCCAAGTCAGAGCAGATCTCAGTGATTTTATCTGCAAAGTGCCATGCTAATTCTTCACAGCAAGCTGATGAGTGTTCTGCATTTTCTACTTGAGGACCAATGTGCAATAGACCTCTGACCACTTGAAACAGATCTTCTGGACAGCTCCTTGCAGATGCAATCATGGCAGCAAAAAATAATTTCTTTGCTGCCCACATTGCCACAGAGTAGGCTCTAGCCCATATTTGGTCAGACTCATGCCACGTCTTCCACCAAATGTCACTCTCAGCTCCATCTCACCTGCTTCATCACTGCCAACTCCATGGAAAATCAGCAGCTAGTTTGGCTCACTCTGTAAGATGGAATACTCAGGAGTGATTGTGTCCACCACCCCGGCCATTTCCCCCATTCCAGAGATTCTAAACCTGATCAGGTAATGATCAGTCAATGACAATGGAACTACAGAAAGTTCCTCCATACCAAGATCACCATCACCCCGTCCTGCAAAGAAAAGAAGGTCTAGAGTGTATCCAGGAGATGAGTAGAGCCAGATACCACTTGGGACAGACCCATGGTTGTCATGGAGGCCATGAAGTCCTGAGCCACCCCTGACAAGGCAATGTCAGCATGAATGTTGCAGTCCCCCCAGCACAACTAGCTGTAGAGACTCCAACACCAACTCTGAGACTTCCCTGGCTAGCTCAGGAAGGGATAGTTTTGAGCAACAGGGTAGGCAGTACACCAGCAGAATACCTATTTTGTCCTGACTACCCACCTTCAGAACCTGCAGACTGTGAGATGTAATCACAATAAACTACTGCAATTCCACCGCTCTAACCCCCCAGGTTTTACCTGCTGCTGCACAGAAAACCTGTCAGGTAAAGCTGAGAAAGATTCACACACACACACACTCAACCCCATCCAGCCAGGTCAGCATGCTCATCCAAAATCAAATCCTGAATGTCACTAGTTTTCCATTCACCAAGCTGGCATTCAACAGCAGCATTTTCAACCCAGAGGGATTATCATCAAGCCTATCCACACTATTTGACCTGGGAAGCAGATTGGGGGGAATGAGCACACTGTTATGCTCCCCTCTTCCATGATGTTGTAATTGTCTCCTCCCTCTGTATCTCCCTCTGCCTTGTATGACTTAAGTGAGTGCTCCCTGAATCTGTTTGCCACCTCTGCCCTCTGGAAAACACATCCTTCCTTTATAGGCAAAGGACTAGCTGGTGAAAATACCTGACACAATACAAAGAAAGTGAGACAGTAAAACAGAAGGCAGAAGGACAGGCCCTCACCCTCATGTACTCCTCAAGCGGCTTGCCCAAGGGGGTAACTCCCCTTTAGTGTCACCCCCTTGGCAGTGCCCCCACCAGCAGTGGACATGCCCTTGCAAGAGTTCTTCTTTTACTGACCCAGACAGGCAAGGCAATTGTGCTGGATGGGGGGGGGCAGTACCTGATGGGTCAAAGCCTCAGTCCTGCAAAGCAGAGTCCCACTGGTGAAGCAGAGGTCTAAGGCAGCAACAAAAAACAACTTCTTCCTCCCTACAGCCTCCAGATAGTCTCTCCTTGCTCAGTGCTCCAAGCATCTGAGGAAGTAGACCAAGTCTAAGAAAGCTTATGCTACAATTTCTTTCTCTGTTATTTTCAAAGGTGTTACAAGATCCCCTTGCTTATCGATATTCCAGACTAGCATGGCTGTGTCCTTGAATCTGCTCAATGCTGTATAGCTAGGTGAATAAATAAATCTGGGAGTTTCCACAACCATGCACTTTACCACTATGCTATTAATTCTATCCAACTGCCACAATAAAGCCCAAATACAAGACATTAAATGTGGAACCCCCCTTCCTGCCTGCTCAGAAATAAACCCAACTGAGTTAAATGCTCTGCTTGCTGTACAAGTGGGTATAGGATTGCAGTGTAAGAACATCAAAAGGGCAAGGTAATGGCGGTGCAACAGTAAGGGCAGGAGGGACCACTCATTATTTGCTAATATATTTGCTAATTGCTTGAGCAGAATGCCCAAACAATGCCCATAGCCAGAATCCATGCTCCCTGAGCTATAGTCCCATGTACCATGGAAATTAGATTGCTCTCACTTACAGATCAGTGCATTCCACATAGTAAAACAGAGTAGACTATTTTGTTATGGTGTCTTCCCTGTTGGAATAAAGGCCAACTCAAGTTTGCCTCCAGCATCAAAAACTACAGTAATTAGAAATGATAATGAACACAAATGCACATTTTGTCACATTTTAATGAAGTCAGGGGAGCTGACCCCACATCACAGTTTTAATCAAATTCAAGTCACGGACAGTGGATTCTGGTGTTGAGAGTTTCATAAAAGGATGCATATTGAAGGCACAATAAAGTCCTCTAATGAGTTTTTGCCACCATACAAAAACAACTCTGCACCAGTACAAATAGCAGACAAATTAAAACAAATGCTCAATAAAGAAAACAACTTACTCCAATCTTATTTAGTGGGGTGGCTCAGAACTGCTGCACTGAAATAACAGAACAAAATAGTTGTCCGTGTTAAGCCAAAGAAAGGAAAGCAGTTTCATTATATGATGCCATAGAGCTTCTTTACAGATTTATGGCAATCTAGAATGATTTTAAGTCATTCTCTTTTTTATGCTGTGGGCTCTTGTTTTGAAGTTCCTTTCAGCATTGATTCCCATGTTTTAATACTTGAAACACTGGTTATTTCTGTCAAATCTGTAAGTAGCAAGCACTTTTTCTATGTGTAAAGAGAATGTTAAAGTATCAGACATTTGCTTGGTCTTGCAATTGCTTCCTTTCAAGAACATTTATATTTTGTGCTTAATGAAAGGAATTGAGAGTGGTTTGTTGCTCCAAAAAAGCAATACAAAGACTCCCTGAAACAATATCTCAGGCTCGGCCAAACTGATCACCAACAGTGGTCCGCCCTGGCCTCACATCGGGAGGCATGGAGACGCACTATCCACAATGCTGCAGCCTTATTTGAGAACTCACGCTGAACAAGTCTTGAAGAGAAACGACAACACAGAAAGAACTACAACCCAAAAACATCACCCAAGGAGACCTTCTGCTGTGCTTTCTGCAACCGGACTTGTTTATCTCGGATTGGCCTTTTTAGTCATCAGCGTGCTTGCAGAAAGCGCGGGATGAGTCCTTCTTGAATCTTCGTTTGCGAAGAAAAGCCAGAGAGAGAGAGAGTTGTTGTTTTGAAAACATAGAAGACAACTTTTATTTTATGCTCCCTGTTTGACACCCTGCAGTACTTTTTTCCATCTTCTTTCAGCTATATTGATATTGATATTGATATTGATTATACATCGATATAGATATATCTACCATCTCGTGAGATGGTATAATTGAAAATTTATACATTGAAGTGTGAATTCTCAGGGACAGATATTTGGTTGTCTTGCATGTAGAACTTTCCTGAAGTAAAGTAGAACAGGGCAGGCAGAAAATACGAGATCAGAATCTATTCATAGATAGTTGAATAATTTGCCATAGATCAACAAGCTTTTCTGACTCCCAACGGTATACCAATAGCAGTAGCAAAACTCCTTGTACCCTTAATTATACTCCCAAGATGAAAAAAAATTCAGGTAATCATGCTTAGAGTTTTATATGGAAGGACTGTGAGCTTCATTCAGTACTCCAAAAAAAAAAACACACACACACACAACAACCAACCCTTCTTCTGAACTCAGATTCTTTCATTTAACCCTTCCTCTGAACTCAGATTCTTTCATTTAACATGTATGCTTTTTTAACAAAAACTAGGCTGTTGTTGATGGATCTCATAGTTCTTGTAGAATATAAACAAAAAGTGAATTCTGCAAGACTCAAGCATTTGTACCAACTGAATTAGTACATCAGGAAGAAGACAATGCCAGCTATCTCTCTCTCATGTGCTAGTTTACTACACCAAGGGCATTTATTACTAGGGCTGTAAATCTTCAACTGTTTAATTCTTCCCTACAAGGATGAATAATTACAGTAGTTTTCTCTCTGCTGCAGAAGAAAATTAATAATCCTCTGCAGTATTCTCCACATATCTGAATGTCCTGAAATTTTATGGAGATATCATTTTGCAGAGAAAAGCCCATGGCTCTTTTGCAAACAATCCAAAACAAAACTGGTTTTCTGTGCAGAAAACAGGTTTTGCACAAAGACTCATGTGTTTTTCACTGCAAAATAATTCCTCTGTGAAACTTTGGGATGCTTGAAAACCAGGAAAAAATTGCACAAAATTCTCGGTCTATTATTTTTCCTGATGCAGTTTTCCAACTGTCAGGAAACCTATTTTTCAACCAGGGAATGAAAATTGCAACTTTTCTTTCCATCCCTATTTGTTACATCTGGGAATATTTGAATAGATATATCCCACTTCCCACTTGCAATCTAATGTGATACACTCAATTCTATCACTCAGTACCCCTATTCAGGCAAATGCCTGGAGAACTAAAGCTGGTGACATTGCCATGGCTGTGCATATAAGTCACACACCCCAGATATCCTGAGCACTTGGGGACAGGTTAAATACTGAAGTGTTGAGCACAAATTTCTAAAGATGGCTTTGCAACTGCATTTGACTGGGTATAATTACAAGCTTCCCATGATCAGGTGCCTTGCCTTATCAGAACATATTAGAGCTGCATTTAGCTGATGATGGTTACAAAGCTCTCTACAGACATTCACATTCAACTCGTGAATGTCCATGATGCTGCTGACCATTTGAGGACATCCAGGAATGGAACTTTCATACACGGCCACATCTCCACTACCATTTAATCTTCCAAGTGTTCAGGCAAATTCCTGAACAAGGCTCATGTATTGCCTCATGCTGAATTCTATGTAGGTACATGTCTTTATGAAGAATGAAACAGGCTGAGCTAGTAGTTAAATCATGTGAACTAGCTGCTCATATGTTTTTTTAAATCCTTGAGGGAGGGGGAGGGGGACACTAAGGTAAGACATGAAACAATTCCTAAGTGCTGACAATTTAACTGTATTTTGTCATTCTGCCATTCCTTTATATTTTTCTTGTTATGAGAAATGCACAGAACTGATAGAGTTAAGTTGTTCAATGAAGCTGTGTTTATGGATATCACTTCCACATAAATAAAGAGCCCAGAAAGGAATGTAGCAGGGTATACACTGTGGGTGGGTAAACTTTCCATGAACTTTCCAAAAAGTTCAGGGATTTAGAAAGCATCCTAAAGTTTGGATTCTTATCTAAACCTTTTGCCCTGCTTTCCCCCTCACTTCATAACAGCTCTTTGTTCTTTCTTTTCAAACATAATCATCTCTCACTTCATCACCCTGAATGGCTACATACTTCAGTTTACAATACTGTTGTTCCAACAATGCTAGATGTTTCATGCTGGAGAGAGGAGAAGACAGCTAAGTCTTGGTTTGCTGGCTGTCCAAGTCACTTGATGACTCTAACCCAGCACTAAAGATAGTTGTTTAGAAGCACAATAATTATTTGTATAGTGTGGATGCACCCTAAGATTCAGTAAAGGTAACCAATTCGGAGGTCAAGAATCCCAAGAATCACAGTCAAAGAGATTGAACAATTGTGAGCCATGAGGACTCCCAGCAGCTACTAGGTGATTTATCCATGGCTGGCTCTGTATGCCAGGTGCTTGATAAGCCAGTGGCCAAATCCACACTACAAAAATAATCTAGTTTAAAACTGAATTATTTACCATGGCTCCTTCCTATGGAAGCATGGGATTTGTAGTAGCACCAGCACTCTTTGGGAGAGAAGGATAAAGATCTTGTAAAACTATTTGTGCAGTGTGGATTTGTCCAGTGTTTCCTATTTAACATACACTAATTCTGATGAAGCTGTTCTTCCTCTCTTTGCAGGACTTCAAAGGATGGAGGTGTCTCCTTGGCATCTATCAAGTCCTGCTGAGGAGGTAGCCCTCCAGCTGCTTCAGCCAGCTGCAGTTCAGATTTGGGGAGGTAGCCATCATCTGGAGCCAGAAACACCTCACAACCCAACCCCACTGCATCACATTCCTCAGATTCCAGAGGGTGAGTTATGACATGAGAGGAAGAGAATACCTACCTCTTCAATGAACAAAAAAAGATATAGAGTATGCAGGTGTACATTAGACTCACTCTTGCCTATGTCACTAACAGGGTGCTGGTCAATGAGAGTGCACACCTTATTACACTTGTACTTACACATTCTTTCCTGTCTCTGTACTTCACCATGTCTCAACAGTTAAGGTGGTACAGTTTACCTGATAGCCTACAGAAACGTGGAGCTGCCCCTGCTGCTGTGTATGAGGCCACAAGTTTTCTCACAAGTAATGGAGTTCAGGGGAAGGAGTGAGGGTGTAGATGGGGAAGCAGTGGGGAAAGGGTATGGGAAGTCAGGCAGCAGAAAGTCTGAAGTAGGAGCTAATCTCTTACTGCAGCTTGCCAAGCACAGATGTTTATGACCACACATAGAACACATTGTGAGGTCTGCATATGCTTTATGCTGCTGTAACACAAGGTCTAAAAAGAGAAGAAAACAACAAAAATAACCAGTGCACTTCAAGGGCTTGTGCACTGAACTTTATGGGGAGTGTCTCTGAATTGTTGTTGTTGTTTAAATTAATTGGGGGTTGTTACTCAGCACTTGTTCACTGACCCACCAATACGGAGTTCTGTCTATTACATAATGAGAATGATACAATCATTATTTATATGTATTACAATTCTAATGCTTATCCCCTTCAATATACTCCCCGTTTACACTCACACACTGATGTAGTCTTGTTATCCACTGGTTGAAGGCGTGGAGCAGATCAGTTTCTGTCAGCTGTTTCAACACATCTGCCGTTTTCTTCTGTACTGCATCAATTGACTCAAAATGTATTCCTTTAAGCACCAATTTCACTTTAGGGAAAAGAGAAAAGTTGCATGGTGCCAAAACTGGCGACTATGGAGGATGTTCAAGTGTAGTAATGTGTTTATCGGCCAAAAACTGCTTCACAGAAAGTGCTGTGTGAGCAGGTGCATTGTCTTGATGAAGAATGAAACCATTTCCCCACAGTTCTGGCCTTTTTCTTTCTGACTCTGGACATTTTCAGACTCCCCTTACTGTGCAAGCAGCCTCCGGAGCAGTAATGAGGCTGTTGCGTGGCAGGGGGTCAATTTTGGACGACGCTGTCCCTCTCTTGGCATCGTCCATGACTGTTCTGGCTAGCATTGAAGGCGGCCGTGCTATTTGCAATCTTCCCTGTTGGCCTCAGTAAGCATTTGAAAATATTCTGTTGGTGTTTTGTTAAATTTTACTAAAAATTTCAATTTGACACATTGCTCAACTTTTAAGCTTAGCATTTTTCCAGAACATAACAGGGGACAAGGCTGCTTTAAATGATGACTGACAATTAACTGAACAGCCGAGAATATTGATGTTTGTCATGCAGGTTCAGACCTGTTCAAGATCACCACTCAGGTGTTCACAATCAGTTCTCCCTGATTTGTCTGAAAAATAGAAACACAGTCTCGTTATTTAATAGACAGGCCTCATAGTGACCCACCCTTCTGTCATGCTAGCCTGGGGGTTCTCTGCTTGAAACCCCCAGAACTAGCTCCCTTCTAGAAGCAATCTCAAGCGTCCTCCCTCAAGACTGCCCCCAGCGGACAAAAATGTTGCCACCACTCGCTCATTCTTTATGACCAGCCCAGCAAGAGACTGGAATAACCTGTGTAACTCTTTGCCACTGTGGAACTACCACCCTTCTCTATCCCACAGAGAAGAACCAATGTAGCAATGACCAGGAATGAAGCAAGTGTAGACGTGAGCTATAGGAAGATTAGAAAAGCTTATTTTATTCAAGCAAGGTTTTAAGGATTTCATGAAAGACTCTTCCCTTCAGGTTCAGACTTAAAGTTACAAAGATATCAAGGTATTCAGGTCAGCCAAGAAAAATAAAAAATAATCTCTGATGCAACTAACTAAGAACTGTTCCCTAAACAAAGAACCTACTTACATTCTTGAAGTAATATGAGGGTTCCCTCTGGTACCCAGGGCTGGGCTGAGCCACATGCTTATTCTAGGCCAGGCTCATCAGCACATGCTCATTCAGAGAGCCTCTCTGAGGTACATGGTACATGCTGTTCCGCCTCAGGGCTTCCCTTTTGTCTCTCTTACCCCATGGTCTGGCTCAAGCAATGTACTCTACACAATGGGTTTATACCTTCTTTCAAATTACCAGTCTCAGAGTTGTGATTGGCCAGACTGTGTCTGGTGATGTGACGTCATTGATGATGCTGAATCTGGAAATGTGACCTCCTTCCAGAGTTCCTAGCTAACCCTAAAGTTAACTCTGTTTACCTGATAGCTGTGCTAGCAAGATAGTCGCTGACTGCAGATAATGGGAAATGTAGTACGTATCCCATTATCACACCTTCTCAACTCGTATATGCTCAGACCAGACATATCACTCTTTAAATATCCTGTATAGATCTATATTGTACAATGGACTTGGGTGCCTCAAGTGTTAGAATATGTCTTCCATAGCATATGCTTCTCCTCATTTATATTAAGCATGCTTTGTTTTCTGATTGGTCATTGAAAAGTAATTCAATGGACTTGATTTGCATTTGTAATATCTAAAACATGTATCTATCTTCTGTGCACTGGAGGGAAAATATGTTAATCCTCAACATCTAGTTCAACCTTTATTCTTCCATTATGGAAATATAGATACCAAGAACCCACAGCCCTCTACTGGCAATTAGCTTTCTCTGCCAGGTTCTCCAAATCCTATGCCCTTCACTGACACAATTTTTGAATTCTTTCAGCATGTATACATTTAAACATACTTTCAAAATAATTGAATGCCTGAAGGTATGAGCTTCTAAATACTTACCGATTTAATTATTGTAATTCATTTTCTTAATTGAGGTATTTGTTTTTTATTAGCCTGAGCAGAATTTGTTAAGCTTGTGCATAAAAGACAGCAATTACTTTTGACACTTCTATTCTCTATAATAATATTAATGGGTAAAGATAACAGCCTTTTTAAGAAAAACACTAGAAAAAAATTAAGTTGTAAAAAAAAAGTCTCTCAATATCAAACCATGGGTAACTTCATATCTATCCTGTATATAATCCATCTCTTTTATTCCCATATTTTTGCCTCGCGTTTAGGTTTCTGGTATAATGCTAAAATATAGCATTTTTTAAATTTGTTTGTTTGTTTAAAAAACATGTTTGCATGTACAAGTTCCCCTGACTCAGTTCCTACTATCTCTAAGGCAATGGGAAAATAGAGGGCCAATCAGAGAAGATGGTGGTTGACTAGAAGAGCATTTATTTTAACCTGATGTAGGGCAGCTACTTATATTCCTAATTTATTCACAAAGCTGTTTCAAAAAAGGTTGTTTCAATTTTTGAGGGGCGACATGAACTGATTTCGGGACAATGATACTAGAAGTTAAGCAAACCTCCCTACGCCCTATTTGTGAACGATAGGCATTGTAATCCTAGTTTTAGCTGAGGAAGGCTGAACTTTGCCAATCAAATCAAGAAAACTTCAAGTGGATGTGAACATATGTAAAAAAGCTAACTCTTTTGGATTCTTCATGAGGTGTTGGGGGTAGTAGTTAATGGCCACCAGGACAGAGGCATTGGAGGATATGGTAATTGGATGGAAAGCCAAGAGGGAACCAGAAGTGGAGTAGTTCTTTGAATTCCCATGAGGAAAGGGAAATTTACATGTCCACTGAAAAGCACTTCTGTGGACTCACATTCTCCTATTCCCACAATATCTCCTATTTCACATTGAATCAAGTGAAATATCTCCTATTGCACAGTGAATTTAAAACTCATAAGTGTTAAATGGTGTTAGGGATTAATATAGACACCAAGTATTTTCTGTCTGCCCATCTCCCCATTCCATCATCATCACCAATTGCAATATATTGCAAACAGTACACTGAAACAACATGCATGTGCCTGCAATGCTGAGTGCACAGGGGATGGAAGGAATAAGAGGTGGTGGAGGAGGAAAACAATGCATTTTGCACAAAAACACCTTCCCAAATGTTGGTAATATAATTCCAAAATGCAAACAGTCATCAAAAATATACAAAAACTCTTGCAATCAGTCCCACTCTAGAGAAATGGTTGGATATTTTTTTCTTTATTCGCATGAGAATGAAGTGAAGGCTTATATCTCTATGTGCTATGATATCCTATACTGTGCTAAGTTCCAGCTTCACCTCTACCTTCACCCTGAATGGTTGAATGAGGCAAAGCAGTAGACCTAAGTGTCAGATTTGTATGTTTATTAGAGCAGATGCACAAAATTTATCCTTGGGCTTTTATCTTCATCTCTTTGAACATTCTGAAATGTGGCCCTTATCATATTCAAAGTAGTTACAATAAAGCATATCCACTGGCAGCTGGTGGCGTCCCTGACAGCAACGAGTCCACTCTGGGTTTAAATCCAAACTTCAAATTCTATCGTAGATGCTGAGCTGTATCCTCCAAATATTTTATTTTATTTATTTTATTTTATGGTCCACTTTTCTCCAGATACAAAGCAGTTTACAGCATATATTTAACCAGCGCAGTTAAAACAGTACCTTCAATTAGAACACTCTTTTAAAAACCTTAAAACTGAAAACACTTAAAATACACAATGCATATTAAAACAGGTTCACTGCCTTAGACAGCATCTTTCAGGAGCAGGCTAAAATCTAGTGCAGACTCACCACTCCATTGACATGGGAAGTAGGAGCTCTCATTGAGCAGATCATGTCTGAATGAGAAAATGACGGGTCACTCCTTTTGGAAATGCATTAAAAGCATGTTACATACTTCCACAAAAGGGTAAGACAGAATTCCATTCTGGTAGGAGAAAGAGGCAATTCTAGCCCCCCACTATGATAACAGCAGCAGTGACCCATCACCTTATCTTATGTGAACTGCAGGTTCTAAATCTGATCATTATGTAAGAAAAAGATGCTGAGCCTTTAGAAAATGGACTGGAGGGGGGCTGTGTCAAAGCAAAAGCAAACCTCAAAATAAATACAATAACTGTCCCTTTACCTGCTATTTGTTTCTGTCAGAGCTGTCAGTCCCAGGTCTTGGAAGAGAAACTGGAAGTTACACTGCATGGTGCAAAATTGTGTGTTACTAGTAGAGGCCTGCTGAGCTCATTTTCACTGTGTTTAAATGAGCCTTTCTCAGAAAAATGGGAAATCTGCAACATTATATCCACCTGCACTGATTTTGAAGGCTTCCAGTTCACCATTGTGCAATTTAGCAATATTGACTTTAACATTCAGCTTCTAAATTCCGAGTGGCTTGTGAAATTTGGGGGCTGCATATTTTGCATGAGAGGGCCTAAATACCCTAAGGGCATCAGATCCTGTCTGATCTTGGAAGCTAAGCAGGGTCAGCCCTGGTTACTATTTGGATGGGACACTGCCAATACCAGGTGCTGTACGCTGTAGGCTATAATCAGAAGCAGGAACTAGCAAAACTACCTCTAGGTATTCATTGCCTAAGAAAACCCTATGGAATTCATGGGGCCTCCATAAGCCAGCAGGTATACACCCAGTCAGCCTGACATTAATACTAGGAAAGATTCTAGAGCAGATCATTAAACAGACAGTCTGTAAGCACTTAGAAAGGAATGCCGTGATCACTAAAAGTCAACATGGGTTTTTGAAAAACAACTCATGCCAGACTAATCTTATCTCATTTTTCGATAGTGTTACATACTTGGTAGATGAAAGGAATGCTGTGGATGTAGTTTATCTTGATTTCAGTAAGGCCTTTGACAAAGTCTCCCATGATATCCTTGCAGAAAACTTAGTAACATGTGGGCTAGACAATGCAAGTGTAGGTGGATTTGTAACTGGTTGATGGACCGAATCCAAAGGGTAGTCACCAATGGCTCCTCTTCATCCTTGAAAGAAGTGACCAGCGGGGTGCCACAGGGTTCTGTCCTGGGTTCAGTGCTATTCAACGTCTTTATCAGTGACTTGGATGAGGGAATGGAGGGCATGCTTATCAAGGTTGCAGATGGTGCCAGATTGGGAGGGGTAGCTTAACACCCCAGAGGACAGGATCAGGATTCAAAATGACCTGAAAAGATTAGAAAGCTGGGGCAAAGCTAACCAAATGAATTTCAATAGGGAAAAATGTAGGATACTGCACTTGGGCAGTAAGAATGAAGTGCACAGATATAGGATGGGTGACACCTGGCTTGATGGCAGTACATGTGAAAGTGATCTAGGAGTCTTAGTGGACTACAAGCTAAACATGACTCAGCAGTGTGATGCAGTAGCTAAAAAAGCCAATGTGATTCTAGGCTGCATCAATAGGAGTATAGTGTCTAGATCAGTGATGGCGAACCTATGACACGCGTGTTACCACTGACACGCGTAGCCATCTGTGGTGACATGCGGCTAGGCCTCCTTCCCCTTCCCCCCGCAACCTCACTACCCTCCCTAAAGTGGCGGGCAGGGCTTTGAAGCCCCGCTCACCATTTTAGGGAGTGGGGAGGAAAGTGGCGGGCCCCGATCACCACCACCACCCCTGAGGCCTGCCTGCTTCCCCGGAGCCGCCTCGTAAAGGCCAGGTAAGGCAGCAGGCAAATCGGTGGGACTGTGCCCGGCCTCACCCCGGCCTTCCCGAGGAGTCTCTGGGGCTTTGAAGCCCCGGAGCCACCTTGGAAAGACTGGGGAAGGCAGAGGGAGGGAGGGACTCTGCCCGGCCTCTTCCCGAGGGGCTTCAGAGCTTCGAAGCCCCAGAGCCACCTCGGAAAGGCCGAGGAAGGTGGCGGGCAGGCTGCAGGGAGGGAGGGAGTCTGCCCAGCCTCTCCCCGGCCTTCCCAAGGGGGGCTCCGGGGCTTCAAAGCCCCAGAGCCCCCCTTGGGAAGGCCGGGGAAAGTAGCGGGTCGGAGCCTTGGAAGCCCATCAGTGCTTTGAAAAGGGAGGGGGGAAAGCGTACAGGTGGGAGGTTTTCTACCCTCCCCTTGCCAAGGCAGTGACAGGCTTCATGAGAAGCCCATTGGTGCCTTGGGAAGGGACGGTTGGAGAGCATGGGGGTGGCAGCCTTTCCACACCCCCTTTCCAAGGCAGTAATGGGCTTCATGAAAAGCCCGTTGGTGCCTTGGGAAGGGAGGGGTGGAAATGTGTGGGTTGGAGGCTTTCCACCCTCCCCTTGCATTAAATAACATTTATGTTATTTAAACAGTAAATATTGCAAAATAATGTTTTTTCCTCTAAGTGACACACCACCCAAGTTATGCTCAGTTTTTTGGCGAAGTTTGACACACCAAGCTCAAAAGGTTGCCCATCACTGGTCTAGATCAAAGGAAGTAATAGTCCCACTCTATTCTGCTTTAGTCAGACCTCACCTGGAATGCTGTGTCCAGTTCTGGGCACCACAATTCAGGAAGGATGTGAACAACCTGGAGTGAGTCTGGAGGAGGGCGACCAAAATAGTAGGAGGTCTGGAAGCCATGTCCTATGAGGAGTGGCTTAGGGAGCTGGGTATATTTAGCCTGGGGAAGAGAATGTTAAGAGGAAACAAGATATCCATGTTTATATGTTTGAAGGGATGTCATACAGAGGATAGAACAAGTTTGTTTTCTGCTGCTCCAGAGACTAGGACACAGAACAATGGACTCAAACTACAGGAAAAGAGATTCCACCTACACATTAGGAAGAACTTCCTGACCGTAAGAGCTGTTCGGAAGTGGAACACACTGCCTGGGAGTGTGATGGAGTCTCCTTCTTTGGAGGATTTTAAACAGAGGCTGGATGGCCATCTGTCAGGAATGAATTGATTGTGTATTCCTGCATGGCAGGGGAATGGACTGGATGGCCCTTGTGGTCTCTTCCAATTCTATGATTCTATATTTTGCATGATCTTCCTTGCACCTGGTTTTGTTCTGAGTTACCACAACAGAAGTGGCAGCCACTCAAGTAGTTTCCATGAGTCCCAATGAAAATCGTGCAATTCTCCCTCCCTGCCTCCTAAAAGCCTTTAACACCTGATCCAGAGAGCTGGGGAATTTTCCAGAGAAGTTGTTTTAAGCTTAAGAAAAGGTTACTGGAGGAGGGGGATACTCCTGACACAGCTTCCAGTATCATGTTGGCTATAGGCTCTAGTCCAAACATTCAACTTAAAGCTATCTACTCATAATAACACAATGTCTTTCTTGGATAGCTTCAAGTGAAGATGATCCTACAGGTTGTTCTGTAATTCTCATTGCTTTTTTGAACATTTTCCAAATGGAAAGTGGCAAACAAAAGAATGCAGCACTTTGAGTGTAGGTGTAATGGAAACCCAGAAGAGCAGGACTGAACTCTAGATATAATGCTTCTTTGAAATGAGAGCTGCTACATTTATAGTTAATTCATCCATTAGATTAATTGTCTGAAAATCTTTCAAAAGACTAAAAGAGATACTCCCCGTATATGTGAGCAACACATTTTTCAAGTTTTATTTTCAGTGTTGTTACTGTATGTGCCTTCAAATCAACTTCAATTTATGGTCACCCTGTCATAGATCTTTCTTGGAAAGATTTATTCAGAGGATATTTGCCATTGACTTCTTCTAAGGGCTTGTCTAGATGGGCAATATACCCCATCTTGCCCCATCTTAGAGCCCTGCACTCCTGACAAAGCAGATTCTGCCCCCAGGCAGTTCTTACCACTCGCAAGGCAGATAAAGGGCTGAGAGAGCAGGGAGAAGGCAGGGTGAGGCCCAATACAACACGTTTTTAACATTTTTTTAAAAAAATAGCTCTTTCATTCTGTTCCTACTGGGAAGGAACGGATTGAGCCCCACAAGGCCACAGGAGCCTGTCCCAGCAGGCCAGATCTCTTGCTGCTTCTGCCAGTCTGCCTCACTCTCCCAGAAGGCTGGTCACATGCAGGGGGCCTTGGTCGCATGTTGCACGATTGCTTCCTGCCTTCCAAGACAGTGATGGAAATGGCAGCAGTGGCTGCAGCAACAGACCAATGTGCCCATCTGGACTCCAGCCCATTTGGAGGTGGTAACAAGGGAAGGAACAATGCGCTGTTCCACGGCCAGGATATGTCATGGGGGGCTGACGTATCCTGGCTTGTGTACATGAACCTTTAGGATGAGAGAGTTTGACTTGTCCATGGTCACCCAGGGCTCAGTTACACGACAGTTTTTATCATGGGGAGAAACGGGATTTCCTCATCCCAAGTTTGTCCCTTGTTGTTTACACGATTTGGCACGGTAGCATAAGTCTCAGGGTTTTTTTATTTCCTGTTCTGAGTGCCTCCATCCCGGGATAGGGGCACACAGCAGAGCAGTATTTTGATTGGTCGGATGTTGGAGAGGATGGACTTACAAGGGAAGCCTGGAAAGTCTGGATCCACCATTTTGGAATGGTCAGTCTGGGAGAACCACCCCCACCCCTGCCAGGCACAGCTGCAGTCACCTCTAAAAAGAACCCCCTCCCCTGCCCCCCACTTTTTTCCTTCCAATAGAAAGCAATGCTTTGGGTTCTGTCTGCCCCCCCCACTTTTTTCCTTCCAATAGAAAGCAATGCTTTAAGTGAGGCTGTGCCACAGCCCGGAGGAGGAGGAAGGAGGGAGGAGCCAGTGGCTCTCAGCTCGCTGCAGCTTCTGCCAGCCAGGCATCAAGAATTGCAAGGCTTCCCTTGCAAGCCCTCCCCTCCAAAGTCTGACCAATCAATATTCAGCCCATGTCCTGGGATGGTTCCTGATTGTTCTAACAACCAATAGCATGGGCTGTCTCAGACTTTCCTAAAAAGGTCCTGAAAAATAGAGGGGTGGAAAGTCACGGGTTAACTAGGCTTTTTGCTACCCCCTCCTTCTGAATAGCCCATGATGTGTGTGAACTACTAGGGATCAACACAAATTCTTCTCGGGCTTTTTTTTTGTGTGTGTGTGTAAACATTCCCCTAGACAGTTTCCATGGCTGAGCATTCATTTGAACCCTGGTCTCCCAGACTCCTATACCAAAGCACTATACACCCAAAGCACTATACCATTTTCACTAACCCTTCTTATCTCGCACAAAGGAAGGAATGGTATTTCAGTTCTAAGAAGAGCTGTCTAAAATCAAAGGGGTTTTTTGTTCTTCAAACTTGCATTTTATTGGTCTTCAAATTTATGCGAATTTAATCAATTACAATATACAGTGTGTGAACTAAGATTTCTTTCATGACTGGATTACAACTGTAGTTGGCACTATGGCACATATTAGCTAAAAACTTGCTTTTAATCAACAGTTAATAACTTTTCATAATCAAAACAAAACTTATAATAAAATTCATAATCAAAACAACTTAAATAGAATAATAAAACATATCTATATAGCATGACTGGAGACTTTCAAAGTCCTTAGAGAGTGACAGTTCTTAGTCTATTTTGTCTTTTCAGATTTATTCATATTTAATAATAATAATAATAATAATATTTATTTATACCCCACCCCTCTGTTAAAACAATCGGGGCGGCTTACAAAAATTAAAATACAATACAGATAAAAATCCCTAAACACCCACCACCTCCACCCTCCCCCATAAAAAAATATTAAACAAATATAAATTAAAAGCAACAGTCTAAAATCACATTTAAAAACAATAAATACAATAAATAGCCAGCGGACTAAAAGAGGCCAGGATCCCCTGAGGCCGGGATCTAATTAGGAAAGGCCTACCGAAAGAGATCCGTCTTTAGTGCTTTTTTAAAGCTACTCAGGCTTGTCATCTGATGGATCTCGTTCGGCAGGTCATTCCACAATTTGGGGGCGATTACTGAAAAGGCCCTGTGGGAGGTTGCAGACAGCCTAGATTTTTGTGGCTGAAGCAAATTCCTCCCAGAGGAGCAGAATGTGCGGGGAGGATTGTATGGGAGGAGGCGGTTCCGGAAATAAGTTGGACCCAAGCCATTTAGGGCTTTGAAGGTAATAACCAACACCTTATACTGGGCCCGGAAATTGATAGGCAGCCAGTGGAGAGATTTTAATACTGGAGTTATATGGTCTCTCCGAGATGTTCCCAAGACCACTCTGGCTGCCATATTTTGTGCCATATTTAAGCTTTTCTCCTGCCAAATTTCAATCCATTGTTATCAATCCATTTCTTACATTTTTTACAGGCTGCTTAATTTATTTGAGGCCTTCCTCTAATTATTTCTCATTTTAAGGGATATGTCTCACATATACATTATGCATTTAAGCCTGCTATAAAGGAGAGTCAGAGAAATCCTCTGTATAGCTTCCAACCAAGAAAATATACTGCTTCTTGTGAAATCACTTAAATGTTAAAGTGCATCCACCACTGAGACCCAGGGGTTGTCTAGACAAGAAGATATAATGCTGATGCTTGCACATTAACGCAAATTTGCAGCAGCATTCATTTGTCTCCATAGTCCTTGGCAAAATTGATTATATGAGAAGCTATCTATGCTTGACGTGCACATGCAGCCCTGCCTGCGAATTAAGATGGTAGCTGAGAAAATTACAGTGTGTCACTATTCTCCACACATTGTTGTTGCTGCACAGTATATTTTTTTTAAAAAAAATGCAAATCAAAGGTGCACAAGTGGGACCATCGCTTTAAAAAGCTATTTAGGACTTTTTCGAACGTCGATCTGTAGCATGAGCAGCCTCGTCCCTGTTGCAAGGCTGCTGCGCAACAGGGGGGCAGTTTTGGATGACGCTGTGCCCTGCCGATACTGTTGTGGAAGAGCTGGGAGGCTGCAGCGCCATATTTGGCGATTTTCTAATAACGGAAGTTGACCGTGATTAGAAAATCGCCAAATATGGCACTGCAGCCTCCCAGCTCTTCCACAACAGTATCGGCAGGGCACAGCGTTATCCAAAACTGCCCCCCTGCCGCGCAGCAGCCTCGCAATGGGGACGAGGCTGCTCACGCTACAGATCGACGTCCGATAAAGGCCTAAGTCACCTCACCACTGCAAAAAAGTGCACGGTTGATGAAACTAAATTCCAAAATGATGAAGTCAAAGACCTACACAGCCAGTATCCATAGATTTTCCTTGGGTTTTTTCCAGGCTGTGAGGCCGTGTTCTGGAATAGTTTCTTTCTGACATTTTGCCTGCATCTGTGGCTAGCATCTTCACAGAATGTCTAGGTAGGAGTGTATGTGGAGCTTATATGCTGTGAACCCCTGTAGAGTAGTGTATGTAGATGCAGGCGAAATGTCAGAAAGAAACTATTCCAGAACATAGCCTCACAGCCCGGAAAAAAACAAGGAAAATATCCAAAATGGTGCTTCCGGCCACTTCCTTGCTGGCAAGCCTGCCCGCTCCCCCCCTCCACACACACACATCTGACCAATCTGCTCTCTACTTCTGGCCTTGCCAAGAATGCACAGCATCCTGAATTGAATTTCCACATAAGCGGGAACGTGCATTTCCACACATTATTTTAAAAACTTCAGGAAAAGCTGCAATGGCTTTTCCCACACAGTATATGGAGTTTTTGCCCCCCACTTCTGAATACTGTGAATCTTATTCGCAGCACATTGGGACAAAAAGTATTCTCATCAAATTCTATGAGGAGTATTTTCATCATCTAGACAACCCCCTAGATCATCTTAATCCTTCTTTGCACAATACCCCTGGAAGGCATATAGGCCATCTCCACTCACCAGAATACAGTTCACATATACTTTACCATAAAGGCAAGCTTCACCCAAATTAGTACCAAATATCTGAACAAGTCTAAGCCCAGTTCTGCTAGATTCCTGTTGATCTCTTCTCTAGAACCCAACTAGAGTCCTGTTGGTGTAACATGCCCATGTAACTACACTGGAGTAGGCACTGGCAACAGAAGGGGAACAGGCTATGGACATAATAACTACAAAGGCACTAGAGAAATAGGTCACTTGGCACTGGCAAATTTTGTCTGCCTTCATTCACCTCCACTGCACAATGATGGAAAAGTACAACCACTGACATAGGAGATTTTCAGATGGGACAAATAACCCCCACGCAGATCAGGAGAGAAACGTGGCTGTTCCGCTGCCAGCACTCCATTTCGCACACCCCCGTCCTACCGATCTCCATTTGTTCTCCCTCCATCCTGCTTTCATTTTCCTTCTGCTATTTTTTACTAATGGAAGTTCTTCGTTAGTAAAAAAAAAAATAGCAGAAAATAGCAGAAAGAAAATGAAAGTAGGACAGGGAGAACAAATGGAGATCGGGAGAAGGACGGGGGTGTGCAAAACGGAGCACTGGCAGCGGAACAGCCCTGTTTCTCTCCCAATCTCCGTGGGGATTATTTCTCCCATTAGAAAATCTCCATAGTGTGCAACAGGATGCCAGGCTCCTTCTGCCAGATATTTCCTCATAAATTACTTGTGCTATCAGAAGGTAAACTACAAGCACTAGATGTCTTTTAACAAATGAATAGATAATTTTATGAAGAATAGGGCTGTCATGGACAATTTGTGTTCAGAGACAACGGATAACTCTGAATATAAATTTATGAAGAAAACAAGGAACAATTATCAATAATTAGTGTTTAGAAGCATCTGGGCAGAGGCAGCCCTATTAAGCAGATGCCAAAGGAAAAGGAAAGGTGCAGGACGGAGCTGTGTGTGCTACATGGCCTGGCCTGCTGCACCCCACAGAACTAATATTTCTCTTGGGTGCTTCAACTACCATATTGAAGTAAGTGCTAAATTATGATTCAAGTGCCATTCTGGTCAGCTTCTATATATAAAATGGGTAGGAGGCCATACCATCTTATCTTTCACCTCAAATAGCAAAGACACAGAGGGTGGGACCACAGTGACAGGTTCCAACCTAACCTCTGTATGTACAGTCCTGGGATGTATATTCATGATGTCTGTAAAAAGTAGGCTCCTCAATCATGCAAACAGAACCTGCATACATCATATTCATGGATGCTTTGTCCACACCCACAGCCCTTTCACACTACACAATTACAGTAGGACTCCGTATCTGCTGGGGATTGATTCTGGGCAGGGGGCATGGATACCAAAAACTGTGGATAATAGCAAACACCATTGAAAATAATGGGAATTCTGGAATTCCGGTTTAAAACACCATGGAGTTGCCATAGAGGACATTAAAAAATAGCTAGAGAGGACACATTTTCTAAGAAGACTCTATGGTAGCTGTGCTGTTTTGTGTCCCGTGGATAATTGAATCAGTGGATAATGAATCAGTGGATATGGGGCCCCTACTATATAGCACTATGATCTTTCTTTAACTGCCATGGCAAAATCCTATTAAATCCTGGGATTCGTAACTTGGGGAGGCCCTACAGTTCTCTGGCTATGAATCCTAAATACCCCTCCCTAAACAGCAAAATCCAGGATTCCACAGAATGGAACCATGCCAGTTAAAGTGGAATCATAGCACTACTGTAGAATTATAGAGTGTGAAAGGGCCCCTGCAATGCTAAGCTGTGGCTGAACATGAAAGGACAGAACCTTTTGCCTCATTTCTACCACCTTGTTGTTGTATGCCTTCAAGTCATTTCTGACTTATGGTAACACTAAGCAAAACCCATTACAGGGTTTTCTCAGCAAGATTTGATCGGGAGGGGGTGTCCTCTGAGGCTGAGAGAGTGTGAGTTGCCCAAGGTCACCTAGTGAGTTTCTGTGGCTGAGTAGTGATTCAAACCCAAGTCTCCCAGAGTCCTAGTCCAATACTCAAATCACTACATCATGATGGCTCCAGTACCACTTTCTTACAGACCTATACACATACTCCAGTGCAACCTGGTCACCACCTAAACAGGGCGAATGAACCAGATGCTACCTGAACCATCTGAAAAAAGGCAGCAAGGGGTACCACAGCCTTTTTTTTATTTGATTAAGTGTCTAGGGATGAATATACAACTGTAGCCCCATTGTGGCAGAAAGCATTATGCAGTAACATTGAGGGTACGAGAGAGAATCCTGTACTCAGCACAATCCTCAGCTGAGCACTTCAGTCAAGAATGAGAGTTTTGAAAAATGAGAGGGTTTTTTATTATAGTTTTTTTTAAAAAAAGCTAGCTATAATGTATGCTTCAAACCACTTACTTGTTGAGAAATTATAAATCACAATGGTTAAAAATGGGAAGTGGAGAAGAACTAAATTGTTTAGCAGATGGCAATTTTTTTTTTCCTTATCAGCAGAGCCAATAATTTCAGACTTTAAATGCTGGTGTCTATAAGTGAAAGAAAGTAAATACTCTTCATCAGCTCTTCTGTTTCGAGAGGAAAATTTTAATATATGTTCCCTCGGAATCACAGTTATGCATTTGTTATTTTCTTCAGCTGCATCAACATCTGCAAAGGTGCATAGCAAAGATTCATTTTACATTTTCCTATATAACCAGCTTCCTATATAACCATGTGCTAATCTCAACCAGAAGCCATGTCAATGATTATTTCTGCACTAAAATTTATGAGTGAATGTGGGTCTTCATTACTTACAAGAGAGAGAGAGGAAATCAATGCCAACAAAGCACAGCAGGGATTTTCTGAGTGAAATCACCACAGGGAGCTATTGTGATAATTGAAGATCCTGATTCAAGGGTAGGCAGTAAAGCCATTCTAACTATATAGGATTGCATCTAAGGATTGCATCACTGGGTGGATTATTGACTTGCACATATTTAACCTGCAAGAAGCAGCTGCTGTTAAGAAAAAACACAGGAACGGAGTTAACCTGAGGCAGTTATCCTCAAGGCAGTGTAGTGAAGCCAGTGTTAATGTAGGTTAATACATTCAGACCTGCATCACTGGTTTCTGTCTTGCCTCAGTCATTTTCAAAAGTCTTTCTCTGCCTTAACAGATGTTTAGGGTATTAAAGGTATATTCCATGTTCCTTATGGCCCATTCATGTCACGTTTGTGAGTTCATAGGGATATCCATTGGGAAATCACTAGTGGGAATTGCAGATTGCCTTCAAGGGATGTAGCAGCCTGTTCCTTGAATGTAAAATGCTACATGCCATCATCTGCTTGCAACATGCCTTTTGCATTCTGTGTAGGACTAGCAAGCCAGTTTCTGTGTGGAAGAATAAATGGACACAAATCTAACATAAGAAATGGCAATATTTAAAATCTAGTGGTGAAATACTTCAACACCCACCAGGATATTCTGTCATTGGCTGTAGCAGCCTCCTGGAATAAAGGGATGTCAAGGGAAAATTTCTTGATTGTGAAAACGCTAAACTACAATGCATTAAGAAGTTTGCTTCTTTTACCTGAGGATTAAATTGAGATAAAGATTTCTTAGCACAGCTTAGCAATGCCAGGATCATGGCATTCTGACTAGTAAATGTTTTGTGAAAGACCATTGCCAGTAATGTAATTATCATTGCTTAAGTTTTGAACATTTTAGTTCTCTGTAGCCTCACTGTATACAATTCCTTCTTAGAAAGTGGAGCACAACCCACAAAAACGTATGCCAGTCTTCCCAACCAAGTGCCTTCCAGATGTTTTGGATGACAACTCTCATTAGCCTTTGCCAGTGTGTTCAGTGGTGAGGGATTATGTGGGTTAGAGAGCCAAAGCCAGTCAGAGTAAACAGATCTAGGTTAGATGGAAAGGTGACCTTATTTTGGTGTACAGACGCTTACATCTGTAATGCAAGAAATGCCCTTTAAACATTCCAGAGAAGCAGTAAGAAAAAAGGCGTGACAGTTCCTTCTTTCCACTATCCTGGGCATTCTTCCCTACGTGACGTGTTATGTTCTTATATTAGGAAAATATGTACCTTCCAGATGGAAGAAATGTACATCTATACTTTAGAACTGGAGGCATGGGAACAGGAAGAATAGATCAATCACCCTTCCTTTCTTGCTCTTTTTCTGTTAACATCTGAAGCAGCTCTAATGGATCACCATTCTCATTCGAATGCCTGTATCCTTTTCATGCCACTCAATTTCATGCTACCAAGTGTGCTACTTGCACAAAGCATCCAGCTCTTAATGTCTAAATAATTCTGTGAAACATCATAGCACTCTACAACATTCAAGTTCATTTCACGCCACCAAAATGTATTTGTATTGGCCAGCCACTCTCCAGCATTTCCCTCAGGTCTGTTAAGCTGCACAGGGAAAGGAGCAGAACAGCAGCCAATCAAAATACTATTTAAAAAGGTTAAAAGCTTACTATATTTTTGCTTGAGTTCCCAGAATACTAGAGGCATTCCGATTTTCATCAGTCACTGCAATGACAAATGAGAACAGAAACTGGGACAAACCTTCCAGCAGGACTTCACCAACAATAGCAGCAGATATCTAGAAAGGAAGACTGAGAGCGCCCCTTGTTAGAAGTACTAGAAAAAGAATTATGAGGAACAAGTTTGCTTTACAATTTATACTTGTCACAAAATCCCATTTTTTTTTCTTGACATTGAATTTAAGCCACACTGTTAGAGAGCCCTGGGGCCCATCTACACAAGGGGGGGGGGATCCCAAGTACCTCGTAGTATTATTGGCATCTTGCAGCAGCAGCGACATGTCCAAACAGTTTTTCTGGCCTTGGAAGCCCCCATAAGCCTCACATTCCTGATGGCAGCCGTGAGTGATTTATTCGTGTTAGTTCTTCACTGTTGCCAGGTTGTTGTTGTTGTTGTTGTTGTTGTTTTTAAGACATCCCAAGGTGTGCTTGTGCAATAGAGTAATTTTCCAACTTTACAAGAAACCAAAACAGAAAATATCAATCCTTTTTATCGCCTGAGCAAACGATCGCTAAGGCGAAAATCCAACATGGCTGCAGCAGGCGCTTGCCCTCCTAGCAAGCCCCACCCTTGCCCTTGCCCAGCCAATCAGCTTTGTGCTTCTCTTTTTATTGTTTGATAGTCCAAATGAACAGGAATGCACACCCCCTTCACGGTTTTTGAAAAAGTACAGGAAAATCTGTGAAGGCTTTTACCCTGTTGTTTTTGCCATTTCGGGCCCCCCTCCTTCTAAATATTGTGGATTGGCACTGGATCCTGTTTCGACAGGTAGGATTCCCAGCAAATTCCATGAGGGGTATTTTCACCATTTAAATGGGCCCCTGGTTTCTTTCCCCCCTCTTTTTTTAGCACAAAATCTCATAATAAATTCCATAACTTGTACCATTTTTTTTATAATTTATTTTGCAAGTTTCATAATATACAGTATTACTTCCTGGTTTTACCTCTAGCTTAACTAAAGTAACTAGGCACTACAGATGAAGCAAAGGTCATCATCTTGTTACTGACATACACAGGCATAGGTTGCAGTACACATATATAATGATTTTTTTTGGACACTGTGCAATGGCCATATCCAGCTAATGGCAGCGTAAGCAGAGTTGCACACATGGGACCATTGTGCATGTGATAGCTCATCAAAGTACACAGAGCAGCACGTGAATGTTCATTGCCTTTGTATATTTTGCATTGCAACCACACAATGGATTGTCAGCCATTTATATGAACCATTGATCCATGTACATTGCACTATCTTGATATTCAGTATAGCAGTTGCATAACATAAATTTGCCAGAGGTTATTTACGCAACACTGGAGATTATCAGACAGGCCCTTAAAACCTATTCCTGTTCCAGTACCCACCCTCCTCCACCCACCCTCCTCCCATCCCTGTAACTGAATAAAAAAAAATGTTCACACTCTTACCTTAATCCCAGGACAGAAACTGCTCCCCCCTCCTCCAGCAGTCCAGGAAGTGAATGGAGCTCTCACAGAGCCCCCTCCCCTTCCTGGAGACGAAATCGCATGGAGAATTTAAAAATAAAAAATCCCCCAAACCTCAAAGAGGCACCTAAACACCCTTAAAAAAGCCAAGTAACCCAGGGAGGGAACAAAAAAGGCTGTCACCTACCTCGTTGTCCCAATCGAAGCAGGAAGTGTTTTTCAGGGACCTCCCAGGACCTTACAGGGAGCCCTGCATCGCTCAGGGAATTTAAAAATTAAAAAAAAAAAAACACCAGATATCAAAAAAATAAATCAAGCACCTAAACAGCCTTTAAAAGAAACAAGCAAACAGGGGAGGGTACAAAAACATCTGTCACTTACCTGGATGTTCAGATCGCCACCAGAAGTGTTCTATACTTACCATCCAGGACCTTACAGAGGCAGGCAGCCAGAGGAAAATTTAAAAATAAAAATACAAGCAGATTTCTAAAAATTAAAACAAGCACCAAAACACGTTTAAAGCTTTAAAAGCAACATGGGGAGGGTACAGAAAGGGCTGTCACTCACCTGGATGTCACGATCATACCTGGAAGTGTTCTAACATCATGCCAGCATAACAGCGCACCAGTTCACACACCTGTGATTCTGTTACAGAAACAGAATGGGAGATCTACTGATGACTTTTCCCCATGAATAAAACAAAATGGAAAGCACACAGGGTCAGAATGGGAGAGGATGACATCGTCTGAAAAAAAACCTCTTTAGCAATCCTGTTGCATTTCTTTCCTGTTTTATTAAGCCCATCTGATAATCTCCACTGAAGCAATGTAGGATCTCAGCCAAAATGATACAGGCTGTATCAGTAGGGTTACAATCTGAAAAGATTACACTAGATAAAAAGCAAGGGAAGTGGGGCAATGGGGTGGGAGTACGTTGAGAACTGGCTTGAGAATAAAGAGATGCTTTTTTAACAGGTTTCTAAATGCACCAATAAGATTTGGGGGAGCAGCAAAAAGGCAGATTTTTTTTAAAAAAAATCCAATGACAGAGAGGAACAAGAGCAAAATGGTTCATGAGGGGCATCTGGGGAAAGTCACTTTGGTCCTCTGGAAGGAAACAGCATTCTGTGTTCAGGCAGGATGTCCCCTCTTACCCACTCCCCAAAGAAAGACAGACACAATATATGTTTGAAAGAATATATTGAATAACATAAGAAGTATTGGCAATAAAGGCTGCAACTTTATTGATGACAGCTGCAGTTGGTTGGCTCAAACACATGGGGTCAGATCCAGACATCGACCAACCTGCTTGCTGGTCAATGAGAATGTTGTTGGCCCGCATGCCAACAATCACGAGTCAGGAAGGGGGAGGAGTCTGGGCAGGCCCCCTATAATGCCTGCTTATCCCTCACCCTCCCACCACCAGATACCTGGAAAAAATGGGGGTATTACATTCCCACATGCCCCGAGGTGGCATGTTCCTTGCCATTAACCTCCTGGGAGTCTCTGTGACCTTGACCTTGACCTTGACCATGAAATTGCCAGAGGTCACCCCCCCTCGATGATTTTGGATCAGAACCCATACCAACCACCCCCAAAGTTGTGACAGTGAGTAAATATAATGTATGCTATAATAAACCATGAAATACCTGAAAGAGGGTGAGTGGGCCAATCGGCTCCTGAAGAGCCACTTCTTCATCCAGTGTGGTGGTTGGGAATATATACCCAACCGCCAAACCGGAGTGAAAACTGTTGCAAAAGCAGCAGGGTCCTGCCTCCCAGCCTATCAGATAGTGAGGCCAGCAGGCAGCTTCTGATTGGCTGGGTTTCAATTCAAACCAACCAATCAGGGCAGAGCAAGCTTTGCCCTTATTGGCCATCACTCCATCTCCATCCCAGCCCACTAGGCCAGCCAGGAAGAAAGTGAGGGAGCATGGCGGTGCCCATGACACTCCTTCCCACCATGTAGGAGGGGTGAAGACGGGGGCAAGCCAGGACCCGCAAACGGGCCACCGGTGGTGGGCTACGTCCAGCAGCTCCATTGTTGTTGTTGTGTATCTTCAAGTCATTTCCAACTTATAGCAACTCTAAGGCAAACTTATAACAGGGTTTTCTTGGCAAGATTTGTTTAGAGGAGGTTTGCCTTTGTCTTCCTCTAAGGTTGTAAGACTATGACTTGCCCAAGGCAACCCAATAAGTTTCCATGGCTGAGCAGGGATTCAAACCCTGGTGTCCAGTGTCATAATCTGAGCTCAAACCACTACACCACACCGGCATACCCTCCAACATTCACAGATGAAAACCAGGACACATATTGGACTTTATCAGACCACCCTCCAGAAAAGTTCTTTTACTGGCATATTTTGAACTGTTTTTACTGGCAAAAGAACCCCCTTTATCAGACCTACCTTAAAGAGGCAGCCCCAGCATAAACACAGCACGAATGGAGCTCTGTTTACTTCCTGGTTTGAGATCTCACTGATTCTCATAAGAAGATGCAAGCATGGCAAATTCAAAAAATAAAGTGAAATTAAGACAGAAAACATACACACAAGCACAGAAACACACTTTAAAAGTCCCGAGTGAATCAGGGAGGTTCATAATAATAATAATAATAATAATAATAATATTTATTTATACCCTGCCCCTCTGTTAAAACAATCGGGGCAGCTTACAAAAATTAAAATACAATACAGATAAAATCCCCAAACACCCCCCCACCCCACCCTCCCCCATAAAAAATATTAAACAATTATAGATTAAAACCAACTGATCTAAAATCACAATTAAAAACAATAAATGCAATAAAATACAATAAATGGCCGGCGGACTAAAAGAAGCCAGGATCCCCTGAGGCCGGGATCTAATTTAGGAAAGGCCTGCCGAAAGAGATCCGTCTTTAGTGCTTTTTTAAAGCTACTCAGGCTTCTTATCTGACGGATCTCGTTCAGCAGGCCTAGAGAGTCCCCCTACCTGGCTGTTATGATCTCACCCAGAAGTGTTCTGTCATTGATGCTGTATTCACGTGAGCACAATGGCACAAGGTTTCAAACGCCAGTAATGCTGGCAAAAAAGTGCCACAGGAGATCTATTGGCAGCTTGGCTCATCAATAAAGTAGAATGGCTTTTGGACAGTACGTGATCATGAAAAGATGACATCATTTGATATTGTGCACCCTTTCACATTAATTAGGCATTGTTATGATGCCATATTTGCCTGGTCAGATAAAGTCCATTATTAATAACGTCATCTGACTAGTGGGCAAAAAGGCAAAGTTATTAATAAGGAAGAACACACAAGCTAAGAGAGGCTGTAGCAGTTTGCTTTTGCCTCAGTCTACTGGGAAGGGCAAGACTCTGTCCCTTCCTCTTCTCTCTTTCCACTGAGTTAACTAAATGCAAACTACTCAGTTTGCAGCAACCAAAGTAAGCTGAGGACAGAGAATGAAAGTGGGAGGGAAAGAGATAAGCTGGGACATTTTAAAAGAAACTGAAAAAGTGTGACAGCAGACAGAAGATTAATTGGGACTGTCCCTCCCAAACTGAGATAGTTGGAGGGTGTGAGACAGTGTCAGAGGGATAAAAGTAGTAAGAAAGGGCATTGAGAAAGAGAATCCTGGTCTGGGAAACAGCAGGTAAGATCGTGTTGTTGTGTGCCTGTATTTCTGATTTATGGCATTCCTAAGGTGATCCTATCACAGGGTTTTCTTGGCAACATGTTTTCTGTGCAAAATACATTCATTTCTATGCAAACAATTTGTGAGACGCTTCAGAGATTATCACACCAAGCTTTTAACATACAGCAATCACATTAGTGAAGCAAAGGTAAACAAACCAGTATTGAAGCAATCATTATCGCACCTCCACCTCCATACCGGCATGTTTCCATTTGCTTCACTAATGCTTTTGCTGTACAATACTGGTAGGAGAGTGGAGGGAAGAAAAAAAAATAGATCGGGCAGTGGAAGGGTGCAGTGAAGAAAAGAGACAGATTGGGCAGGAGGGGGAATAGTCAGAGCAAGCAAGGGGGGAAATGTCTCCAGATATTATTGGCAGGACCTTGCTGTGAGTAAGTCTTCTTATTGTGGGTGAAAGTGGGTCGGAGCAGTGATAAAGACTGTTAGCTGAATCCTTTGTTTTTCACACCAGGAAGCAGAAGGGTGGAGGGAAGAAAAGAGACAGATCAGATGGGAGGGGGAATAGTCAGATTGGGTGGGCAGGAGGGAAGAGAGAGAGAAGAGGACAAACACACCCACTCACCCCACATGACTGCTGGTATGAGAACTGAAGCAGAAGAGGACATCATACAGAGACAATAATGGAAACACAGCACTATTGAGGGCCTACTGATAGGTTTCCCCATCAGTGAAAAGGCACCCTCCATCAACGGTTTAAATGCAGACTGACAACAGAACAGAAATGAAATTGCGTGATGAGGAACAGTCACACTATTATCCTGCTCTAGTAGCACTGGTGATAACTACTCTAATAGCACTGGTGATATCTCATGTGATAATTTCATTCACAAAGGTTGGAAAACATTGAGGCTAATATTGTTCTACTCAATAGTGTTTCTATACATCACTATGAGCACATCCAGACTAATTTAAAAGACCAGAATGTCCCCAGTTTTGTTTCTGTTCTTTCCTATTTTACTTTGCAGATCCATACACATTTTATTTGCCCTAGATTTTATTTACCCTAGATTTTACTCTGTAAAATCAGAGACTGTATACCAGCTCCCCAGGATGGCTTATTTTAACCCACTATAATTTGGGAAACAACAGGAACAAAATCTGGTACTTTTCAATCAGTCTGGATGCACCCTAGGTCCAAGTGAAGAGAGCCAATGTGGTGTAGTAGTTTGGACTAGAACTCCAGGAGATCAGGGTTTGAACACCTACTCAGCCATGGAAACCTACTGAGTAACCTTGGCAAGTCACATTCTCTGCCCTCAAAGGAAGGCAATGGAAAACAGCATCTGAATAAATCTTGCCAAGAAAACCTCATGATAGGTTTGTCTAGGGTAACCGTAAGTCACAAATAGCTTGAAGGCACAGAACAACAACAGCAACATCAAGCAAACAACAACACATCTGAGTAAATGTAATGATCATGGAATACTAAATTGCTTTAGATTTTAGGAAGGTGCCCTCATGAAGGATGCTTCCACACGAAGCTTGCAAGCCTTGCACAATTTGTACTACCTCATTCATGAAAGCTTATGGGAAGTCCAGAGACACTCTCTTCAGCTTGTAGCCCTCTTATGTTTTCCTATTTTTCTTCTCTATAGAAAAAATACACTAAGGCAAAAAGATGGAAGAGCTGCATAAGGCCTTTTAATCATTGACTGTCATCAGTCCAGTCTCTCTTTCTCTCTCTCTGAAAACATCCTAAATATCAGGGAGAAGGATTCTAGGATAGCTTTCTCCCTGAATTAGCAGGCTGTTGTTTAATCTGTATGGATTTCTTTTAATATGAAAAAGTATTCAGTCATTTGAAACAGAAGTAACACACTCTAATGCTGCAAAGGCATATTCACTTTTGTTTTCCAAAATCCCCATAAGTGTAATATTGTTATAAAGGTGCAAAAGTGTGGAAAACTCTGAAATCTTTGGCTGTCTACATCAGAGAAGATGCAAGATAGTTTGAGAAAGAGAGAGCTGTATAATTTCTGACAGTGTCTGAAAAAGGTGTAAATATTTTTGCAGCTATGTCATTTCCCCCACCCCACCCCAACATTATGTCTTCTGAAAAAGAAATAAATATTTATAGTAGACATACTGCAAAAAGGAAAAAAGAAAGCAGCGACTAAAAGGCAATTCACTAAATTGTCCCAAATGCCAAATTTAAAAATAAATAAATAAAAGTGAGTGGACTGTGAGAATGTGAAAGCTGGAAGTAACAACACCAAGAATGATAGATACTGGTGTATTTTGAAGCTTAATTTGTGCTGTTACCTGAATTGGTGGGGTCTGTGGTGACCCACTCATGACACTCAAATTTTGATATTAAAGTGGGAAATTTTAATTAGCTCAAAGGTATAGCTGCAACAGGCTGGGTAACTTGTTGGACCTTTGCACCAGTGTATACCAGTACTCACTGCAGAGACTCTGAGTTTAAAGTAAATAAAATGGTATTTGTTGGAAGATAAACATGGAAGCATTCACACACACACACACACACACACACACACACACGAGACTACACAAGGCTAATGAAGGATTAAGACAGAAAAATTAGGATAGATGAATAGATTTGGGGAAATACGGGCTATAATTACAGTCTGAAGAGAAGAGGTTAGTGCAGCAAAGAAGACTCAGGCAAGAATTGAGGGTGCCACAGCATTCCAGCTGAGTGACAGTGTATGAAGAACTGTGCACACCTGGCTATTATTTGGGCTGACATTTATATACAATTTCATATCCTGAATGGATTTTTGAGTATAAAACAATGCTCAGATGAGTTTCCACAGTTAAACAAAGGAAACGCCAACTTGGTTAATTGCTGCTAATGGCTGATATATTAAGGCTGATGGGTTTGTGGCAGCCTCCTTATTGTGGGAGAGAAAAGGTGTGAGGAAAAGCATTTGTGGGGATAGTGGATGTTCTGGTCACTGTTTGTTTTGGAGCATGACTCACTGCCAGGAGCATCCAGGATGAAATCAGCATATTCCACCTTGATGACTCTGATACTAAAGGGGTATTTACTCCTATCTTGAGCATGTTTGTTGGATATTTCCAAGATATCTTCATTAGGTCCTGGGTGACCTTTACTTGAACCCACTTTCAGTCTGTCGTGGTCTACCTAGACCTCATGAAACGTCCAATATTGCCAAATTATGAATTATTAGAGGGAGGGGGTGTAAGGCCAGGTAACAGTGCAGGGTGACAAACTTATGTTGTTCCCAGGGCCCACAATAAACTATGGTTCTTTGGGTTCTCTTTTGCTTCACATGAACAACACTCACATTTGTGCACAAACAGCACAGGGAGGCTGTGAGGTTCTTTTAGTGTTGATTCCAGCTAATATATCCTTCAAAAGAGTGTGGTACAACACCATTACTTTCTGAAGCAGTTGCTTGTCCCTTCTTCAGCCTCTCAAAGCGCAGAAAACCAGCTACAAAACATGAAGCATTTTCTCAATTTCTCTACACAGGTTTTTCCTCATATAAACCTTTTTTATCATCTGTCACTAGTTAAAGATACAGAAGCAGGAGGAGATAATGCAAATATTCAAATACTGTCAGTTCAAATGTTACCAAGTGACTGCTTTGGGATGATGAAAAAGCAGCTCTTGTATTGAAATTTAACTGGTAACATTGTAACTGGGAAAGAAGCAATATTTTAATCCTCACTTGAAAGATCAAATTAAATCTGCTGCAGCCAACCAGGCTTCTGTGGTATCTATCATAGGAATGGTGGGATAGAGAATGAGGAAGCCAAGAGGTTCTCCAGAATCTATTTGCCTTGTCATCCTTCTCTGTCTGTTTTTAAAAATTCAAGGAGCCGAGGACAAACAGTTCTTATTCAAAGAATTGCCACCAGACATAAAAGAAGAAGGCGGAAGTATGAAACAGAAACAGAGAGATGGAGAGTTTTTAGCCTGCTTTTCAAGTGTGCCGTGAATACAATCTGAGCCTGGCAAAAGAATTTCAGGTACAAGTAGGACTTTTTCGGACGAGGGTTTATAACGCTAGCAGCCTCGTCCCCTTTGCGAGGCTGCTGCGCTGCAGGGCGTCCCTTTCAGATGACGCTCTGCCCTGCTGATCCCCTGCCAGTACTGTTGCGTACCGCGGGATGCAGCAGCATTATATTTGGCGGTTTTCTAATCACGAAAGTTGATCACGATTAGAAAACTGCCAAATATAATGCTGCTGCATTCCCGCAGTTAGGCAACAGTACTGGGAGGGGATCAACAGGGCAGAGCGTCATCCGAAAGGGATGCCCTGCAGTGCAGCAGCCTCACAACGGGGACAAGGCTGCTAGCGTTATAAACCCTCATCCAAAAAAGTCCAAAGACTATATGGGGATAATATGTTTTTTGTCCTTAACATGATAAACAAACTAATCTAAGATTATAATCTTAGCATGATAATCTGTCACCACCAAATTTATTAGTCCTAGCACCAAGACTACTGAGTAGTTTCAAAGCCAGCAGCAATTTCCATTAAACATTATATTTTAAAGGACTTAAATCTTGGAGTATCTCAAATTTCATCAGCTAGAATTTTATCTTGCCAATTGCCACCTTGCCTCATATGTATTTTTCTACCACAATGTTAAATCAGTCCTTTAAAAAAAAAGAAAGAAAGAAAAGAACACCAGCACCACATGTAGTTTATTACAGTTTTAGCAATAGCAATGGTATCTGCATTTCTATACCACTTTATATTGCTATGCGCCGTCTAAGTGGCTTACAACGCGTTAGCTAAGTTTTGACAAAAGTGTGGAGACATTCCCCCCCCATTTGTTTTATTCTGTTCCGCAAGCAAAATTCTTTTTCTTTAGAGATATTGAAGCAAATGTTCCTGAAGATTTCTAAAGTCTTAGGGCTTGTCTGCATGTGAGACAAAAACTCTGAATGGAGTTCTGCCCACATACCCCTATTTTTTAGTAGAATGGTCTTACTCCAATAAAAGATTCCCTATAAAAAAAATTCCCTACATTCCCCTTAAAGCCTTGCACATTATTCTCTGCAGGGATGTGGGGTACCTTGTCTTCACTGTCCCTGTGGAGTTCATCCACTGCCACCATTGCCACTGCCACCTTAACTATCATTTAACGCTCCGGAGGCAGTTCCCAGCAAAAGGCAAAGGTTTTCTCCCTTCCCTTGGCTCAGCAGCTCTGCCTCTGCCCACTCTCCTGCTTGCCTGTCACAGGAACAGGTGCTTGAAGAAGGCAATGGAAGTGCTTGAAGGAAGTGACAGGCAAGTAGACAGCGGGGCAGGCAGTACTGCTGAGCCAGGAGAACTGCCACCAGAGCTTTACAATTGATTGTGGCAGTGGTGGCGGCAGTGGTGGTGGCGTGGTGGCAGCAGCTACACTGGTGAATGAAATTGCAGAGAAAACCCCAAATCCCACATACTCTGCATCCAGGTAAAATACCCCAAAATGCTACAAATCTGGGCCGTGCGACATGTGGCCAGATTGCCTCAAATTAAGATAAAAGGCCACACCACGTGTTGCCTGATTGCCACAGATTTGGAGGCATTTGCAAGGCAATTCAGGGTTTTTGATAGTGTAGACAAGCCCTTAGTTTTCTACCAGAACTATTAATCATTTAGCTAACATATAGGTTTTCTATGGGAGTTTATCCAATAGCTCCTCCAGTATGTAAAATATTAATATTCTAGTACGGATAATACATACAATTTAGTTTAATGTATGTGTTATTAACAGAATCACTTTCCAGCTGAAATAATCAAAGCTGATTAATACTTAATACATAGATAACGGCCTGAATCTTATTGGTTAGTCTCAAGTCAGGTAGACCCATGGACTCAATTATTGAATCAACACTTACAGAAATCCCCTTGATTCAATAGGTCTACTCTGCTTGGGCCTAACAACAGGACTCAGGCTAACTTATTTTTGTTCTGGTGAGCTAAACCACAAACTGAGATAACTGTGATCATATCCTCCCACATTTCACAAATGAAAACCAGGACATGTGCGTCTAAGCAACATCAGAGTGTTGTCAAGATGGCATAAGTTATTAACGGGGAAGAACACAAAAGCTAGGAGGGGTTTCAGCAGTTTGCTCTTGCCTCAGACTATTGGAAAGGGCAAGACCCCATCCTCTCTTCTCTTCTCCCTGCTGAGTCAATTGAGCGCAAACCACTTTTGCACTTTGAACTTAGTTTGGAGCAACTGAAATAAGCTGAGGACAAAGGGGAAAAGTGAAATAATGAGAGAGAAACTGGGGCATTCTAAAAGCAGTTGAAAAGGTAGGATGACCGAGGATTAATCAGAACTGTCCCTGCCAAATCAAGGAAGTTGGAGGATATGTGTGATGTGTAAAGTATGAACTGAGTGCATACTCAACAAGACTTGGAAGTGTGATGGTCTTTCCATTGTGAATTCTGTTTCTTTCTATTTTCCATGGATTTAGCTAAAATGTACCGAACGAGCACACCTTATCCCAAACCTTTGAAGAGCAGTCATTAAATGTTCACAGATTAGTTTGGCCTTGAAAAACAATATCTCCAATACTGTCTCTAAAAATTCTGCTGCTTCTCTGGAAGCCTTCCCACTTCATGTTGAAATAGTTAGCGACTGGCATATCAGAGCCTTCTATGGCATTATGTCCACATGTCTCCTTATACATGGTCTCAGGGGCCAGCTATTCCATCAAGTTGATCTGTCACCGCTGCTTGCACCATCCTCCCCAGAAATTTGGAGTGATCAAACAGACCATCTCCACATACCTTAAGACTTCTACAGTATGGCTAAGATCCTGTTAGTGATATGTACATGCATAGGTGTGCAGCCTTTTTGGATGGGGGCACAGGAAAATTGTCTCTTGTTCTTGGCCTCTGTCCCAAAACATCCCCTCACCAGGCAGCTGTTAGTCACCTAGAGGGGATACTGTTTCTTCCTCTACTTCTTACTGAGACAATGAAGATACAATTCAGGCTATGAAGACACCTCTGCTCTGGGCAACTGATGGAAGGAAAAAGAGCTGCATTCCATCCATGAGCACACCCTTGTTTATCCCACACACATAACAAGCTGAGTCCAGCAGCTACTTCATGGTCTGAACAACTCTCTCCTCTTCCCACCCCTAGAAGTAGTCCTACCTGCCAGGGGAGACGGGAGTACATGGAACTGTGCCTGTAGGATGTCAGCCTAGGTTTGAGGAAGGGTTTACTTATTAGCCTCAGTAAAACTAGCCATTCACACAGTCTTTGGAATGCTGTGGGGGGCCTAGGAGAGAATTTTATTTTATTTTATTTATTCATTTATATCCTGTTGTTTTCCCAATAAAGGGACTCAAGGCACCTTACAACTAATTAAAACAATACATATTAAATACTACACAAAATGAATAAATAGTACAAATATAAATGTTCTTTTAAAAGCACTGAGCAATTTGTAAAGTTAAAATCATTACAATTCATTAAAAAGACTATACACAAACCAAGAAAACAGCACATCACAGCAAACCGTTAAAATCCCATCATAGTCAACTCCTAAAAGCCTGACAGACTAAGAATGTTTTCACTTTCGGGTGGGAGGAAAGCCAGGAGGGAACCATCCCAGTCTTCCTACAGAGGGAGTTCAAAAGCACTCTTCCTTGTTGTTACCAAATGAGCCTGAGAAGGGCCTCTTCTGAAGATTTTAGAGCTGCTATGGGCTCAGATAAGCTGACTTATCTTTATGGGGTTGACTGAGTTAGGTTTACTGCCAGAAAAATCTACAATTGAGTGGCAATGGAAGGCTCTTGTTCCAGGCTCTACATATTGATGCCATGGCTTTCCACTGGTACCTGGCAGAGCCTTTTTATTAAAAGAAAGAAAGAAAGCAAATGCTCTGGCTTAACACCAAGCAGAATGACTCATTTGAGCTGGTCATCTGTACATCAGCAGGGAATGGTATAGGAGATCTACAATAAACAGTACCTTCTTTGCAAGGCACTGCTATGTACCCAATGCAGGCCAGAATCCAGTGCCCAGCAACTATCCATCCTGAGAGGCCAATAGTGGACAAGGTGCAGTCCTCTATACAGCCCCCAGTGTTATTACTGTGGCTCTTGATCCCTCCAGACTCCATGGACCACTCTTTTTTCTGAAAGGAAATAAATAGGTGACTCTCCTAAAAGCCTCTAGAAGCAGTAATTCGCCACTTAAATAGTTTGTAGTCCCTGTACACCATCTAACATTCTTGAGAAAATTATTCTTTTTTTTTTTTTCAAAACCAGGAGAGTTTGTGTTTTGTTTTGTCCCTGAAAATTGGCCCCTGGTCCCAATGTAGTTGCCCATGCCTGTGACAATTCTTGGACGCAAGGACAATCAAAGCAACCTATACAAAACCAACCCTCAGTAGAGGGCAGTCATGTATCAACTTGACCATCCTGAAATATATCTGAAGATACTTCAGCATGTTCTCAGTTTGAAATAGTTCCTCCTTTGGAATCTTCCATGGTGCTGGAAGCCAGTTTATTATTAAAACCATTCTATCATCTGTATTCCATGCCTTAATCAGAGCAGGTGATATCTTCTCATTTATATCATGAGATTTTCCTTCAGGCTCAGAACAACCACTAATTAGGAATACTTAAGTTCTGCTGAGGTCAAGAAGACTACAGTACACAATTTGATAAATGATTGTTTTAACTTTATTTTGCAAAAGCAGTCCTAGTTCTTCCATATCACATTTATCAACATTTATCAACATACATGACATTATTTCTTTATTTCAGCACATACTAATTTGGGAGAGGATTATGTTCAACTCACCTTTAGTCTCAAAGACTGTACTTGAATCTTTAGATAGGTTGATAGACAGAGAGGTAGACAGAGACAGGCAGACAAGAATATTATGTTAGTTACATTTCAGCCCTTAAATTAAAGGTTGATTTGAAATCTGTCTTGAATAGTCAGTAGTTATGCTGTTCCATATTCGAGTTCCTTCATAATTTCTTGAATGAATACCATCTGCTCTTGCCAACTTATTTTTCTTTACCTTATCAATTCCATGGGGACATTGAAACTGTGTCTGACTTTCATTTGCCTAGACCTTTTTCTTTTTCAAATCACAATGCAACTAGTAATACCAGTTTGGCAAGGAGAGCCCCATGTCCAGGGGCACAGAGCACCTGCAGCTCCAAAAAAAAAAAAAAAGGCCTACATATTTGGAGGTTTGTGCTTTTTCATCATCTCTTTTTAAATATCCATTTAAGAGGAGCCTGCAGACCCTTTGTTGCAAGAGCAACATTCAGGTATAAATATAAACTTAAGAGGATTCAAACTGTTCTAGTGGAGGAAAAGTGAGGAAATTAAAAGTTAATGAAAATGCAATAGACTATTTGTTCTTAATCAGCAACAGCAGTGAAATGTAACATCTTAATTTCACTTTAACAACCATCACATGAAATGTGGGCTTTCCCCATACACTGCTGCTCTTCAGAAATAAATAACAGATTTTTAAATCTAGTGTCCTCAATATTTATAGTAAGGTGATCAGACCTTGTTTAGTTATTTATTTGTTTGCTATATTCCATCTTTCTCCCACCTTTCTCCCAATATGGAACCCAAGGCTTTCCTGCATTGTTTTTGTTGTTTTGGGCCCCCCACTTTCCAAATAGAGTGGATTGATGCAGGATCCCATTTAGACAGGTCGTATTCCCAGCAAATTCCATGCAGGTAGTTTCACTGTTTAGACAACAAAATATAATTACAAATATGGATAGTACAAAAGTTGATTAAAATCATATTAAAATCATAAATGTAAAACATATTTTAAAAGGCAATTTAAATATAACAATAATGATGATAAATGTGTACTCCCTATTTATAATTAATATCCCCATTTTTGCTGCAGCTCACTATAAAATTCTTCATGATTGACTCAGTTGTCAGGTTTCAGTTGTCTTGGGAGATTTTCACACAAGCAATCTGTTCTGTTGCAGGCACAGAACAGGGTTGCTAAAAGATTTTTTCTTTCAGAAGACGTTCACCCTGTTCCGTGCCCTCAGTGTGACAGTTCTGTTATCTCCCCGTGATATTTTATTCATGGGGAGAAGTCATTATCAACCACCCATTCCTTTGCAGAAACAGAACCATGGGTGTGCAAACAGGAGCCTCGTTCCTGTTCTGGAATGACAGCCGTGGCAGGGAGGCCCGTGCTGAGCACTTCCGGGCACGAACAGGACATCCAGGTAAGTGGCACCCTTTCTCCCCCTCCCTGGGTTACTTGTATTTTTTTTTTCTGGGTTTTGGGGCTTGGTTTTGTGTTTTAACGTGGGGGGGGGTTGAATTTGCCACATGGCCGATCTCTCACGGGAACAAGTAGGATTTAAGCCAGTTGGTCGTAAAGGCAGCCTTATGACAGCTGCATTTACAGCCGGGCAGCAAAGAGTGAGGGGGGCCATTCCTGCAGCTGAATGGAGGTAAGTGTGCAAACATTTACCTCCTTTCCGTTGCAGGAATGGGAGAGGGCTTGTGGGACAGAAACAGGACTTTTGGCCCCAGTGTGAAAATCTCTTTGTTCCTCTAGAGAATAAATGTGACATAATCAGAATGTAGCCACATGAGAGCATCTTCTAGTCAGAATGTATTTGTATGTCTTGTGCAATTGGAGGGCACAATCCAGCATCTTCCATGTACAGAGACCAGTGTGCAAAAGAGTTTCTTGCAGAACATATTATAACCCTATGCTTTCCATCCTACATCATGTTGCAATGCAATATACCTCCGTATTTTTGGTGAATCATACTCTTACACCTTACGTATCATAGATATTGCATTTACTACTTGTCTGGCCCTAGCATTCAGTCTTCTCTTTGCAAGAGATGGAATAGTGTTGTTGTTGTTGTTGTTGTTGTTGTGTGTCTTCAAGTAATTTCTGACTTATGGCGACCCTATCACGGGTCTTTCTTGCTAAGATTTTTTCAAAGGGGGGTTGCCTTTGCCTTCCACTGAGGCTGAGAGAGTGTGACTTCCTCAAGATCACCCAGTGGGTTTCCATGGCTGAGGGTGGACACAATCTCTGGTCTCCAGAGACATAGGGAATGGTGGCATACTTGGGGAAATTCAGAAACTGTGCAGGATAAGAGCACACCCACCATGGGAGAGCACAGGAAGATTAAATGAACCCATATGGTATCTGCATGTGAAAGCATCTGTCCCTGTCCCAGTTCTTCACCTGAAGGACTTGTAATTTCCTCTTCTGGTCAACTTCATGGGGGAACCATGTATAGCAAACAAACCCTATTTCTCTGGCCATGGAGCTTTGGACTCATAATGTATGAGGCAAGCAAAAGGAAAATACAATCCAGCTACTTTCAAATATAGATTTTTTTTATTCTATAGTGCAGGGTTTCTCAACCAGGGTTCCCTGGAACCCTAGGGTTCCACAAAAGGTTACTAAGGGTTCCTCGAGATATTGTAATTGGGGGGAAAAGCAACTTTTTTTTTTAGCTGTCAATATAATAATTTTTAGGCAGTGGTTCCCTGAGACCTAAAAATTGTTTCAGGGGTTCCACCAGGGTAAAAAAGTTGAGAAAGGCTGCTTTTCAATGAAACCTCAATCAACATGTGCTTTTTTTGGAAACTTTTTAGTTTAGACTGTTACATGCCCTGACACCCACTTCCATACAATAATTTATTAATTGGCAATCATTCATAGATTTGGCACTAAATAGCTCAAGTGGGCCCCAGTTGACCTGGTCCACCACAGAAGGGTTCATGTAAAGGTCACCCACAGACCTAAACAAAGTTGTCTTGGAAAATTCCCAAAACTCAGACATGCCCAGGACTGGTTATGCAGAGCCCCCTTGGAAGTTGTTAGGGAGGACTGTGCTAATCCAGCTTGGATGCACATTGCCATGAGTCACACTCTAAAACTAACAGCGATCCGAATACCCATTACTCTGCAAAGGTCTCCCTTCACATCTTTCCTAATTAACAATAGAAGGTTGTCTCAGACCCAGTCTCAATGATCCAACCATTAACAGTAGTTAACGAAGCTGGAGCTTCCATTGTCTAAGCTCTGGGAAACTCAGTCAAACATTGTCTTCCATTCAAAACACCACTTAAGGGTATAATATCGAGTATAAATATTACCCCCAAACACAGTCAAAGTGTACACAGTCTTCCAAATGCTGTTTTTCTGTTGGTTTGCTGTGTCACCCAGCACACATAGCCATACTTCTTTACTGCACAAACCTCTCTTCTTCAGACAGGTAAAGTATAGCCCTTCATCCCCTGAATCTATTCCTCTATCGCAATACTTCTTCCTGATTCTTTGCTAACCTTGTGTGATTGCTTCTGTGAGTGGTTCCATGATTATTTTCCAATAAAAACCATTTTTATTTTACTTTTGCCTTGGAGTCTCATCAGTGAGTACTGATATACACAGGTGTAAAGATCCCAAAGTTACCCGGCCTCTCACTACGATATTTGAGCTAATTTAAATTCCCCATATTAATATCTGACGTGACATGAAGGGGTTCCCATGAACCCCATGCAATTTGGGTAACTAGCCCTAATATTATCACACATTTTCACTAACCTTTCTATTTCTAATCCAGATCAAGACACATATTTCCTTGTGAGGTCAACTGCCAGAACATCAAGAGCAAAATCCTCACCCCACCACTGTTCCATTTCTAGTGTATACCTTAGATCAGAGGTGGGCAAGCTCTGAGGGTCCATGGGGCATTTTCCCAACCTTGGGACCCTCTATAAGCAGAAGCATACCCTCCACATGAAACAAAGTGACCAGAAGGTTGTTTCTTGTTTGAAAGAACTACCTCCAGTAACATATTTTCTGCAGACATGTATGTGTGTATATATATATATATATATATATATATATATATATATATGTCCCACTCTTCAGCCACAAAGGCTGTCAGAGCTGCTTACAAATTGTTAAGCAATAGCACTTACACACCTACACTACTTTATACCACACTAGGCACTCTCTAAGTGGTTACCAATGTGTGTTAGCTAATTGCTCCCCCCAAGCCAGATACTCATTTTACCAACCTCCAAAAGGATGGAAGGCTGAGTGGACCTTGGAGCCCTTGGAACTGAACTCACAATGTTGTGGCTGCAGTACTGGAATTTAACCACTGAGCCATCAGGGCTCCCCAATTGTGGGGGGATTACTTGTTTTTGGGAGAATTACACACACACACACACACACACACACACACACACTTCAGTTCTCCTATTTAAAAAAAAAAAGGTCAGAAAGGGGGAAGCCAGAAGGTTACATAAATAGCCCTGGGGAAGAATATTCATCCCACTAGCCACAGGATTCCTATCCTTGCCCTAGATGAGAAGGCTTTACTCCACACCTACAAAATCAATGGGATCCTGACCTCGAACCTACCCAAAATCCTGGTGTCTGCTCAAGACGTGCTAAAAACTGCTGTGTTCCCCTCCCCCTTCAACTGCCTCCAGTCTCCAGCCCTTTACTGGGTGCCAAAACTTTAATTTTAATTAAGCCTATCATTCCTAAATCTTCTTGATGGGATTTCAGCTTGAGCTTCTCTGCTGAGTTCTAGAACATCCTGATAACTGCTCCTTGATTCCCAGACACAAGTCTTTCCTTCTCAATCTGTCCTGCAGTTCTTTGCCTCATTTCTCACTAAGCTAAGTCATTATCCTCTGTGGTGGCATTTCTAGATATTCTTTTAATGAAGATTCCTTACAAATCATCTGCCATTACTTATCCCGTTGTGTGGTATTCAACCATGATTGAGTACAAAATGTATATTTCTGCAATCATGCAGAACCATGCACTCTTATAACTCCTGAACCTTGGGGGGACCTGACAGTTAATTGGATTTTCAAACAAATATCCAGGAGATTCTTACCAAGAAAGTGAAAGCACTGTTTTGAATTATGGATTTGGACTACTTATTTTAATGAATCTATGTTTTGCTTTATTTGTTCCTGCTCTGTATAGTAGACCAAGAGAACCCATTACAGCAATGGACTGTCCTCACATACTCCTGGGATGAGAAGGTGACAAAAGTCCTGAAAGGCCAAACTATTAGACCAAGATACAAAACAGCATAAAACACTGGGGACAGGAGATGTCAATCACTCAAATAGACATTATCTCTATACATTCCATGTGAAACACTGCATGCCTCAGCCTAGCTATATATCATCTTTGTTGCAGACATAACAGTTTTAGGAGCCAGTTGAATGTTATCACTCTTTTCTAGACTCAGTGTGTTGTTTAGCTTCCCCAAGTTTCATTTCTTTCTCTTCATAATTTACAAAGACAGTATTTGCTTTTGTCACGATCTTTCATGTTAAAAAATGCAATTGAATGTTCAGACCTGAGTCTACTATCTGTTACATTGCTTAAAAACATTTACAACATGTTGAATTCCTTCTATGAAAAGCAAGCCCAATTTACGCTTTACTGTGCACTTGCGAGGAAACTAAATATTGTGGATAATGCAGAGTGATGGTGTGTTGGAATGTGATACATGCACTTTATTTATTTTAGCTTAAATTAGGTGAATATGGCTGCAGTTCTAAGTATTGTTGCTGTTAACTGCTGTCTAGTCGACTTTGACTTATGGCGACCCTATGAATGAGAGATCTCCAAGTCACCCTGTCATCAATAGTCCTGCTCAGGTTTTACAGATCCGGGGCCATGGCTTCCTTCATTGAATCTATCCATCTGGAATGCGGTCTTCCTCTCCTCTTTTCCTACTGCCTTCTACTTTACCAAGCATTCTCTTTTCGATTCAGTCATGTCTTCTCATGATATGTCCAAAGTATCAGTTTAGTCATCTTGGCTTCTAGGGAGAGTTCAGACTTGATTTGCTCTAATACCTATTTATTAGTCTTTTCAGCAGTCTGCAGTATCTGTAGAACTCTTCTCCAGCACCACATTTCAAATGAGTTGATTTTCTTCCTATAGGTTTTCTTCACTGTTTAGCTTTCACAACCATACACAGAAAGTGGAAATACAATGGCATGGGACAGTCCTAAATATAGTATTCAGTGATATATCTTTGCACTTCAAGATATTGTCTAGTTCCTCCCTAGCTGCCTTTCTAAGTCCTAGGAGTCAGTTACACGATAGTTTTTAATTCGAAAAATGCCGGCTTACTTCTCTTTCAAACCAGTGCCTACTAGCTAACATGATTTTCTCCCGAAAGTCATTTCTCTGATAACATCCAAAAGCTTTCCGAATTTGTAGTTCACATGGGGAGGCGTGGTTTCTGTGACTGACAGTCATGGAGACCTATCTCTTGCCAGGGCGGAAAGGATGACTGCGGTGTTGGGGGAGCAGCCAGAGGCCCAATGACAGCCCCGGGAACAGCCCAGCAACATTGCTGTCATTAGGTCTTGGCTGTGCCCCCCACCACCACTGACACCAACCAGAGGCCCTGATTCAAACAGTCACGCCGCTACAGAGGCCTCCAAGGCCAGTGCCTTCAGTGTGTGTGTGTGTGTGTGTGTGTGTGTGGGCGAACGGAGGCCCAACAACAGCAATGGTGCTGCACCATTGCTGTGGTTGGATCTCAGCTACGCCCCCACCCTACACTGCCCCAGAGGCCTCGGGAAGCGGTGCAGCCATTTAAATCACCACAGAGCTCCAAGGCCTCTGAGACCAGCACCTTCGGTGTAGGGGGGTACCAGAGGCCCAATGATAGCAACGGTGCATGCCATTGCTATCTTTGAGTCTTGTCTGAGCCCCAACCCATGCTGCCCCAGAGGCCTCCAAGGGGAGTGCCTTCTGGGGGGGAGGTGCCAGAGGCCCAATGACAGCAATGGTGCTGTGCCATTGCTATCTTTGGGTCTTGTCCAAGCCCCAACCCATGCCGCCACAGAGGCCTCCAAGGCCAGCGCCTTCTGTGGGGGGGGGGCAGCCGGAGGCCCAACAACAGCAACAGTGCTGTGCCATTGCTATTGTTGGCTCTCGGCCATGCCCCCACCCCGCACCCCAGAGGCCCCAGGAAGACATTGCAGGAGGACAGGAGGGCAGTGGGACTGTCACTCTCTTTGTTGCCCGCCCTTTCCCCTGCTGCTGCCCCACCCTCCATACTTGCCCTTCTCTTCCCATTCACAAACAGCAAACGGGGAAGAGAGAGGGGGAATGGAGGAAGGGGCTGCAGTGGAGGACAGGTGGTCAGTGGGACTCAGAGTCCCATCGCCCACCTTTTCCCCACTGCTGCTTCTCCCTCCTGCCTCTCCCTTCTCTTCCTTGTTTGCAAGCAGCAAACGGGGAAGAGAGAGGGGGAGGAAAGTAGAGGAAGAGGCTGCAGGGGAGGAGAGGTGACTGATGGGACTCAGAGTACACTCCCCACCTTTCCCCAGCTGCTGCCTCTTCCTCCATTTCCCCCCTCTCTCTTCCCCGTTTCCTGCTTGCAAACGAGGAAGAGAAGGGAGGGCAGGAGGAAGACGCAACAGCTGGGGAAAGGCAAGTGATGGGATGTTGAGTCCCATCGACCGACTCTCCTCTGCTGCAGACTCTTCCTCCATCCCCTCCCCTCTTCCCCATTCACTGCTTGCAAACCAGGAAGAAAAGGGCAAGGCAGGAGGGAGAGGCAGCAGCAGAGGAAAGGTGGACGATGGGACTCTGAGTCCCATCCACCACCTGTCCTCCACTGCAGTCTCTTTCTCCATTCCCCACCCCTTCTCTTCCCCATTTGCTATTTGCGAATGAGAAGAGAAGGGCAAGTAAGGACGGAGGGGCACCAGTGGGGGAAAGGACAGGTGATGATGGGACTGACAGTTCCACTGCCCGCCTGTCCTCCTGCAGCATCATCCCTGAGCCTCTGGGGCGTGGGGTGGGGGCATGGGTGAGCGCCAATGACAGCAACAGAACAGCACTGTTGCTGTCATTGGGCCTCCGGCTTCCCCTCATTGAAGGCACTGGCCTTGGAGGCCTCTGGGGTGGCATGGGGTGGGGCCTTGGAGAAGACCCAATGATAGCAAAGACATGGCGTTGTTGCTGTCATTGGGCCTCTGGTCACCCATCCCCCCCATCGAAGGCACTGGCCTTAGGGAGGCCTCAGGAGCGGTGTTGCGGTTTAAACTGCTGCACCGGCTGAGACCCAACAACAGCAATGGTGCCATTGCTGTCCTTGGGCCTCTGGCTGCCCCCTCCCACACCAAGGCTGAGACCCAACAACAGCAACAGCAGCAGAACAGGGAAGGAGAAAGCGCTGGGGTGAAAAAATGGTGGTAAAGTTTTGCAAGCTATCCCTTTCAAGCCCGCCCCCTCTGGCCAACAGCCAATGGAATCTCAGCTCTGCTCTGAGCCCCTGCTTTGCAATTGTTGCTGGTAATTTACACAGCCAATACTGCGCAACCTTCCAAAACTTTTTTTAAAAGTCGGGGAAAACTGCGAAAGCTTTTACTGAGCGACATTCAGTTTTTTTGTCCCCCCCCCCTTCTGAATAAGGCAACTTTGAACCGAAACATGTGGGAACTATTAGGAGTCTTGGTGAATTCTTAGCGGATTTATTTTGCCATGTAAATGACTCCCTAGTCTTCTGATTTCTTGACTGCAATCTCCATTCTGATTAATGTCTGAACGAAGGTATGGAAAATCTTGAACTATTTCAATGTCTCCATTGTCTACTTTAAAGTTATGTAAATAATCTGTGGTCATTATTTTTCTTTTTTCAAATATTCAGCTATAAACCTGCCTTTGCACTTTCTTCCTTGGACAGTCTTCAATAACTGTTCCAAGTCTTTGCTATTTTCGGCTAGTAGTATGGTATCATCTGCATATCTTAAATTGTTGATGTTTCTTCCTCCAATTGTCACACCTTCTTCCTCTGAGTCTAATCCTGCTTTACATATGATATGTTCAGCATACAAGTTAAACAGAATGATAAAATACAGCCTTCCCTGACCCCCTTGCCAATTGGAAACCATACCATTTCTCCATATCCTATCCTGATGGTAGCCTCTTGTCTTGAGTATCAGTTACACATTAGGACAGTGGCTCTAAGACTGTGGGGCATGACCCTCAGAGGGGTACGATATTTGCTCAAGGCTGTGTGTGTGTGTGTGTGTGTGTGTGTGCATTGTTGAGGATGTACAGTTTGCGTAAGGGAGGGACTGGTCTCTGCCAAAGAGTGACATGAAGTGTCTTCCCCGTTATGCCTTCCTCAAACCTGAGACATGGCAAAAACCACCTTCCCTTTTTTATGTTTTTCCCACCCAGCTTCTCCAAATGTTCCATCATTGGTGCAACAGGCACAAGCCCCTTAGTGACCACAAGGCAGTTTCTTGGGGGGGGGGGGTGAAGAGAGCAGGCAGAGAACATGAGATCTCAGTGTTAAGATGGAGGGTGCATGCTACAAGAGCTTTTCCCACTCAGCTTCTCCAAACGTGCCAAGGAGGTGGAAGTATGAGAGCTCAGTGTTAAGGCAGAAGGCACATGCAGCACAAGGGGCCTATGAGAAGGAGAGGAAAAGAGGGGCATATAATATGACACACAGTCTGTGAGGCAGCAGTGACATCCCATCCCTCATTCTCTTCTCCTGAGTTGAACATCTAGGTTACTTGTTGGGATTATCGTGAGGCCAAGTCTTGCTCTGGGGTCCTTTCAGTCCTAGACCCCATCCTTCACACACACCCCAATTCCTGTTGGAAGGACCTCTGCAGGCATCCAGTGTGGGTGACACTATTGGTAAATGTTTCATATTTAGAAAGGGGAAGCATTTCAACTGTGATTATTTTGAAATGAAACTTTTTTTAATCAGTGAAAAAAATGAAGATGAAAATTATTGTTCTACCAGCAATAGGAGTGGTGAGGAGCCTGTGTCTTCTGTCACTTCATGGAGTACAAAAAAAAGTGGTACAATGAAAATTACTTGTCTCTGGGTTTTCACAAAATCATTAATAGTAAAGAATGTCCATAGTGTGTAATAGGTTTGAGTGATTTAGCTTCAGATAGTATGAAGCCTAATAAATTAAAAAGGCATCTTTAAACAAAACATGTAGTGTTGGCCAACAAACCAAAAGGATTTTTTTAATCAGAAAAATTAGTAATTTCAAGTCTACCCAGCAAAGCTTTAATAAAACAAGTCTACCATCTAAAACTCTTCTGGCCTCTTATCAGGTTTCCCACAGAATTGCCAAGTGTAAAAAAAACCCACCTACCAATGAATGAAACTCTTGTATTATCAGCAGCACCTGATATTGTTTCTACCACGTTTGGTGAATCTATGGCGCAGCAATTTAAAAATGTCCCACTTTCTAATGCCACAGTATCCCAGTGAATATTAGACATTTCAAAGGATCTGAGTGAGCAGTTAAGATATAAGTTGACAGACAATTACTATGCACTTCAAGTTGATGAAGCAACTGATGTGCATAGAGATGGTCATCTAATTGTATATATCTGATTCACTGATGGTGATAAGCTGTGAGAAATTCTTTTTTGTGAGCCTTTTCTTACAAATAAGACTGCACATTGCATTTTCAATATAATTAATACTTAAAAAAAATGTTATACCATGGGAGAGATGCATTGGCATATGTACAGATGGAGTTTGTGCAATGTCTGAAGTGCACACTGGAGTTAAAGCAAAGTAGCTCCTGAAGCCAAGTATCACTGTGCGATACATCAGGAGGCACTAGTATCCAAAGAGCTAAGGTCTCCTCTGAACAAAGTGTTGCAGGGCGCTGTGAAAACTGTAAATTTCATCGAAGTACAGCCACTGAACTCTCAGATTTTTAAGGTTTTGTGTGGACATATGGGTTCAGAGCACACTGCCTTACTTTTTCACTCCAAAGCCTGATGGTTGTCTAGAGGCAAGGTGTATATTATCTAGCTCTGTGTTTTTGTGTTCAATTACTTCTTGTTTGATTACTGAAATCCCTGGTGTCCCTTTTCTTGGGAACTGGAATGTATATTTAGTCTTTCCAATCAGAGGGCCATTGCTTTGTTTTAAACATTTGTTGACAGATTTTAGTTAGCACTAATGCTAAAGGCTTTGTCATATAACAACCAGGCTGGCCCTGCAAAATCCACATATGTGTTATAAATAATGTCTTTGTACTAGAGCATTTTCAATATAATTAATACTTTTTAAAACATGGTATACCATGGGGTAGCTTGTTTAACCTAAGCCGTCTGAGGGCTCCCACTAAGACTCTAAACTATCTAGTCCGTGAGCTGCTCTTTGCTGATGATGCTGCCCTTGTTGCCCACACAGAAGCAGCGCTGCAGTGCCTAACATCCTGCTTCGCAACAGCTATAGAGCTGTTTGGGCTGGAAGTCAACCTGAAGAAAACAGAAGTTCTTGACCAGCATGCACCACAGGACGAACACCACCATCCCCACATTGCCGTTGGCAAATCTGTGCTCAAGTCTGTTCAGCAGTTCACCTACCTGGGAAGCATCATCTCCTCAGATGCCAAGATTGACAAAGAGATTGATCACAGATTAGCAAAGGCATATAGCGCATTTGGAAGACTTCACAAAAGAGTCTGGAGCAATAAACACCTGAGGCAAAGCACAAAAATCAGTGTGTATAGAGCCATTGTACTGTCTATCCTCCTTTATGGATCTGAAACATGGGTCACCTATCGCCACCACCTATGACTCCTTGAACGCTTTCATCAGCGCTGTCTATGCACAATCCTAAATATACACTGGACTGGCTATGTGATGAATGTTGCTGTCCTTGAGCAAGCAGGGATCACCAGCATTGAGGCCATGATATTGAGAATGCAGCTGTGCTGGGCAGGGCACATTTCTAGGATGGAGGACCATCGCCTCCCAAAAATACTACTCTATGGTGAACTCGCCATGGGTCTGCGTAAGAGGGGCGCTACAAAAAAGTGATACAAAGACTCCCTGAAACAACATCTCAGGCTCGACCAAATTGATCACCAACAGTGGTCCGCCCTGGCCTCACATCGGGAGGCATGGAGACGCACTATCCACAATGTGGCAGCCTTATTTGAGAACTCACGCCGAACAAGTCTTGAAGAGAAACGACAACGCAGAAAGAATCACAACCCAAAAACATCACCCAAGGAGACCTTCTGCTGTGCTTTCTGCAACCGGACTTGTTTATCTCGGATTGGCCTTTTTAGTCATCAGCGCGCTTGCAGAAAGTGCGGGATGAGTCCTTCCTGAATCTTCATTTGCGAAGAAAAGCCAGAGAGAGAGACTAGAGCATGGCAAAAACCCTCCACAGCTAAACCTTGACAGTTACTTCAACATGCATGAGGACCCTGGGCAACCAGTTGCCTCAGACTCTGTCCACCTTACATCTGCATAACTTTTCCTTATCCTTGTTGTCTAAGGAGATTTTCAGACGCCTCTTTCAGCATCTTGTTGCGCAAGCAGCCTCTGGAGCAGTAACGAGGCTGCTGCGCGGCAAGGGGTCCATTTTGGATGATGCCGTTTCTCTCTTGGCGGTGTCCGTGAGTGTTGCGGTTAGCATTGGAGGCGGCCGCACTGTTTTTTACTCACGGACAACTTTCGTGAGTAAAAATCACCGAAATATAACACTCAAATGTCCCTGCGGTACCACAACAGTACCGGCAGGGATGGGCGTCATGCGAAAGGGACGCCCTGCAGCGCAGCAGCCTCGCAACATGGCGAGGCTGCTTCCGTTACATTTAAGACGTCCGAAAAAGTCCTAAGAGACCCAGCCAGTGAACATGCAACCCGCATGGCACACCACAGTCCCCTGGACCCACTAAATCAAATTCATTGAACAAGGTAAAAGAAAACCACATCCCCTGGCTCTGCCAACCCCACTTGCTGCCCCCCAAAACTTAGTCACCAAATGTTGGTGCACTGTGTCAACACTGGCTCCACTGCTCTTTTTTTTTTTTTTTTAATTTTTTAACTCCACTGCTCTGATAATCACTGAGAAGTGCTTTCTTTGGTCTTGCTCTGTGAAGCTTGAAGACTCAAAGAGATACATGAAGGGGCCACACAGCCTTATATTGCTTAGAAATCTGCCTCCCACGCACAATGACCTCCCTCATGGAGGCCATCAAATTTGGCCCCTCCTCTGCAGCTCTATTCACTACATTGGTCTGGGACGGCATTAGGATTGCTTTGTAAGTTTGATTCCTTGTAATGAATCCTAAGATATCTCCAGAAGAATGAGTAAATGAAAGAGTTTGTTGCTGTGTACTAAGGAAACAACACTGAATTTATTTTAGCCTGGCTATTATTTTTGTCTCTTTAGAAAGTTTCAACTGAAGGGAGAACTTCAATTTTTGTTTCTTTATTTTTTTTTAAAGCCATGAAACTGTGGTTGACCTTAAGTTCTTTTGTTTTAAAATGAGAGGTGGGGGAGAGGGAGGGAGGGAGGGGAGGAGAGAAACAGAAAGTATCTGTGGAAAACAGATTACCAAAATCACAAATTAAATTTCGTCAAATATTTCCATTAGCTTTTAAAGCAAGCACTTGTAGTTTATTTCTCTTTCTGTTCCTGAGAGTGAATTTAGAACTCAGAGCACACTGGTGAGTATGGAAGAGTAATCAGTGAGAAAGAACAAATAAATTTTGTGTCTGCCTCTGCTAGTTGGGAAAATAATTGAAAGCATGAGTGCTTATGTGGTTCCTCTAAAACTTCAAACGTGTTCTTAATCAGAGAAAAAGGAATGCCATCTGTTTGCTGTTAGGATCCTGTCCTAGATTTTCCTGCGTTTTCTTCCACTGATACCAACAAGGACAAGTTGTCAGCTCTTTCTAAGGAGAATTACATTGTTTTCACTTTAAAATAATAATTAGAAGTTTGGATCCTCACCCAATATCAACTCTACTTCCAAATATGTGAGGCTCTTGTCAGCTTGAGTGAGCATCAATCTTTGTCTCATCTTGTCTCTTAGAGTTGGTTGTTATTCATCAGCACACATTCAGTATGGAATGCAGAACTGAATTGGAATTGCCACTATTTTTGAGGGAAGAAATGAGATGTTGGGGGAAAGAAGGATAATAGCAGCCCTCCCCCAGGTCCAAACAGCTCAGGCTAGGGACTGGAATCCGGACAGTGTGAGGAGAAAGAGGAAGAGATTGTTAGAAGCAAAGCCACTGCAATTACACAAATGGTTCCTGCTCCATAATGAAGGCAAGATGTAACAATGTGTTGGGTGAGGACCATGTCTTTGAAGCAGCTGCAGCTCCGAACTTATAATATCCCAAGGTAGATGTGCTTGTAATGGTTGTATGCTTTGCCTGGCTTTGACTATTCATCTCAAGGGGCAATTTACAAGGTGATAAAAGGTTCCAGTGCTGCAAAAGGTACTTTGGGCTGTTAAAAAGCAGAGGTTTTATGGCCATTTCTCCTGTACAATACATGTTGTTTCATTAATCAAACACTTATACTATTAGAAAATCCCAAGCCTTTTTCATTGGTGGTGCAACAGGTTTTACTACCATGAAATAGCATTAAAAGCCACAAAATTTCTTAGTAAGCCTCAGTAATGATTGTAACAGATTGAGTGTGGCTCAAGGCAAAATGGCATATCTATTAGCTGTTGCCTCTTGGTGAACTCCGGTAACTCTACACAATTTTGGGGGACAAATAAGAGTGTATACAGGGACATGGCAGAAGAGGCAAAAGCTGGAAGGCACCCAGTACAATCCATAGGGGGGAAAGGGGGAGATACATCTCCAAGTGCTCAGTGATAGTTTTTTATTTATTATTTTGAAACAAGCCCAACACATTTAAGCCTATGTATACATTTCAGTGGCCTTCTTCATGGTCTACATAAAAACAATTACAAGCAGAAATGTCAAATTAAAGCCAAAAAGTCAACACATAATTGTATAATAGTATCTGCATAAAACATCATACGGTGGGCCCTCGGTATTTCCAGCCCACCACCACACCACACTTTGTGGATACCAACATCCATGGATGCTGAAGTCCCATTATATAAAATGGTGTAGTAAAATGGTGTCCCTTATGTAAAATGGCAACATCGAGGTTTGCTTTTGGAATTTTGTCATTTGTTTTGTGTGTTTTTTCTGAATATTTTCAAGCTGTGGTTGGTTGAATCCATGAATACAGAATCCATGGATATGGAGGGCCAGCTGTAATATATTTTAATTTTTGTATATTGCTTAAAGCCTGCACATGCCAATATGCAATCTAGCAGCAGAAGTACCTGGAGATGAAAATTTCATTCCATTTATTGGACCAACAAGAAACTAGAGAACCAGGCTCAAGTGTGGGTTTTTTTAAAAAAAAAAAAATAGCAGATGGATGTGGGAGGGGAGGGAGATAGCCTTCAGGGATGTATCATGCAACCAGACTAGAAACAATTCAGAGTAGATTTACAAAAGTGGGGAGGAAATCAAGTTCTTCATTTCGTCCCCTGGAACTAAAGGTTTTAATTTAAAAGCACACCCTGCTTCTTTTTTAAATAGAGTGTTCTCATTATTATTTTTAATTCTTTCTATATCTCCAGTTCTGAGGTCTGTTGCAGAATTATGGAATTCCAAAAAATAACTTCTCAAGAGAGGACTTTTTTGTTTGTTTCTTAAAATTTCTAATGATCACCAGCATTGAGGCCATGATATTGAGAACACAGCTGCCCTGGGCAGGGCACGTTTCTAGGATGGAGGACCATCGCCTCCCAAAAATAGTACTCTACGGTGAACTCGCCACGGGTCAGCATAAGAGGGACACTCCAAAAAAAGCGATACAAGGAATCCCTGAAACAACATCTCAGGCTCGGCCAAATTGATCACCAACAATGGTCGGCCCTAGCATCACATCGGGAGGCATGGAGATGCACTATCCACAATGCTGCAGCCTTATTTGAGAACTCACACCGAACAAGTCTTGAAGAGAAACGACAACGCAGAAAGAATCACAACCCAGAAACATCACCCAAGGAGACCTTCTGCTGTGCTTTCTGCAACCGTGTTGTTTATCTCAGATTGGCCTTTTTAGTCATCAGCGCGCTTGCAGAAAGCGTGGGATGAGTCCTTCCTGAATCTTCGTTTGCGAAGAAAAGCCAGAGAGATACTTGAAAGGTGTTCTCCTAAACATTTTTTGAGAGGTTTTGCTGTCTTACACACATACATCTTAGGACACTTGCATTGTATAGCATAGATGACACAACTGCTATTGCAAGTGATAAAGTGGGTCAAGGTGTACTGTAAGTGTTCCTGGATGTCCATTGCTTTGGTACTCCAGTTTAATATAGTTGAGGTGAGTGCAGACAATTTTATTTTATTTTTTTGGATGAGAGTAGAATTGAGACAGTTGGATTGTAGCCTTAGTTTTTTGGTTTATGTTTGTCTGGAATTCATTCATTCATTCATTCATTTATTTTGTAATCCAGAACTTGGCTTTTGAGATACCCTATGTAAACAGGGACATGTCAGCCAGGTTTATGGTTGGAGATACTACTGAAACTGTTCCAAGCAACTCTAATTAACATCAAATAACATTCAACAATACAACATCCATGCAGAGAATATACAGCAGCTGAAGTAGAGAATGCCTATAAGAAAAGGGAACATGCAATGTACTAGTGTCAGGCACAATAGCAATTACTATATTTCCTATGGAATCAGATAACCTAATTATAAGGGATAATTAAGAATAGCCACCTGTAACTTCTTTATACACATTCAGGGTATTAAAATTGCCATTTTTATGAGCCTGCAGAATGTAGGAAACAATGTCCTCACTTTTCTAATCAGAGGCATCAAGGATCTTTCTTACAGAAAAAAACAGGTATCTTAAAGGCAATACATTTGAGGAGGATGTGACTTCAAGATCACAAAGTGTTATTTTAAAATAATAATTCTTTATCAAATAAAATGATTGTCAAAAATATGTGGAAGGTTAAACTTTCATCATATACTGCTCACTTGCTCATTGGGTTGTTCTCCAACGGAGGTAGCTTGTTTAACTTAAGCCGTCTGAGGGCTCACACTAAGACTCTAAACTATCTAGTCCGTGAGCTGCTCTTCGCCGATGATGCTGCCCTTGTTGCCCACACAGAAGCAGCTCTGCAGCGCCTAACATCCTGCTTTGCAACAGCTGCAGAGCTGTTTGGGCTAGAAGTCAACCTGAAGAAAACAGAAGTTCTTTACCAGCCTGCACCACAGGACGAACACCACCATCCCCACATTGCCGTCGGCAAATCAGTGCTCAAGTCCATTCAGCAGTTCACCTACCTGGGAAGCATCATCTCCTCAGATGCCAAGATTGACAAAGAGATCGATCACAGATTAGCAAAGGCATATAGTGCATTTGGAAGACTTCACAAAAGAGTCTGGAGCAATAAACACCTGAGGCAAAGCACAAAAATCAGTGTGTATAGAGCCATCATACTGTCTATCCTCCTTTATGGATCTGAAACATGGGTCACCTATCGCCACCACCTACGACTCCTCGAGCGCTTTCATCAGCGCTGTCTACGCACAATCCTAAATATACACTGGACTGACTATGTGACGAATGTTGCTGTCCTTGAGCAAGCAGGGATCACCAGCATTGAGGCCATGATATTGAGAACACAGCTGCGCTGGGCAGGGCACGTTTCTAGGATGGAGGACCATCGCCTCCCAAAAATACTACTCTACGGTGAACTCACCACGGGTCAGCGTAAGAGGGGCGCTACAAAAAAGCGATACAAAGACTCCCTGAAACAACATCTCAGGCTTGGCCAAATTGATCACCAACAGTGGTCCGCCCTGGCCTCACATCGGGAGGCATGGAGACGCACTATCCACAATGCTGCAGCCTTATTTGAGAACTCACGACGAACAAGTCTTGAAGAGAAACGACAACGCAGAAAGAATCACAACCTAAAAACATCACCCAAGGAGACCTTCTGCTGTGCTTTTTGCAACCGGACTTGTTTATCTCGGATTGGCCTTTTTAGTCATCAGCGTGCTTGCAGAAAGCGCGGGATGAGTCCTTCCTGAATCTTCGTTTGCGAAGAAAAGCCAGAGAGACATGTGTTCATTATTTGAATCAACCACAACACTGGCTACTGTTCTAGAATTTACACAGTAAAAGACAGTCCAGATTTGAAAGACAACATTAGGGGTAGGACCTTGATATGTCTATAGGTAAAAGATTTTAGATGTTGGTAGACAGCCACCACAAATATCTCTTTCCGTGTCTGAACATAAGAAACAGTTTTATACTGTGTCAGAATGTTGGGCCATAGAATTTTTTTGCTAGCCCTAATTGGAGATCTCTGATCTTCCCTGATCTTCCCTACTTGGAGATTTCTTATATTCCCATACCAACCCAGCCCTACCATGCTTAGCTTCCAAAATCAGATAAGGTTTGTGTGTGCCAGGTGGCCTAGCTTTCAAGAACTTTAGGAAACAGGGGTCCACAGCAGGCTCAGTAAAGTTTTGCAGTCTTATTTTATTATCACATCCCAAATTAATGGAATCATCTTTGCATGAACCCATTGCTTCTCTAAAAGAGACTGACCATCCCAGGTACGCTAAAGCCAAGGTTCATATTTGAGCAAGATTTGAAAGCCCTTGTGCTTGAAGCATTCTATAAAAGAATTGTAGCAAGTAGGAGCAAATTACTTTATCAGTGTAACAAATAACAGTTTCTAGTTATTTGTAAAAGCTTCTTTTAAGGTCATTTTAAGAGGTATTTTCACAAGTTTTATGCCATTCTTAACAATCCTAATATTCTTCTCCTCAGAAAAGTAACAGAAAGTAATGGAAAAGTAACAGGCCAGCAAAAAGTAACATCATGGGCCCGTTTAGTACCCAGCTTGTGTGGAGTACCCAGCTTGTGGGGGCAATTAGCTAACACACATTGGAAACTGCATAATGCAGTGTAGATGTGTAAATTGCTATTGCTTAAAACAATTTGTAAGCCACTCTGATAGCCTTGTGGCTGAAGAGCAGGTATAAATAAATAAATAAATAAATAAATAAATAAATAAAGTTTACACGGCAAAAAAAAACCTGAGAAGAATTTGTGTTAAACCCTATTTGTTTACACAAATCACGGGCTATTCGGAAGGAGGGGTAGCAAAAAAACCCAGTTAACCTATGACTTTCCATCCCTCTATTTTTCGAGGGACTTTTTGGAAAGTCCGGGACAACCGGTGCTATTGGTTGTCTGAACAATCAGCAACCATCCTGGGACATGGGCTGAATATTGATTGTTCGGACTTTGGAGTGGGTGAGCTTGCAAGGGAAGCCTTGCAATTCTTGATGCCCGGCTGGCAGAAGCTGCAGCCAGCTGAGAGCCACTGGCCCCTCCCTCCCTCCTCCTCCGGGTGGATCAGCCTCACTTAAAGCATTGCTTTTTATTGGAAGGAAAAGAAGTGGTGGTGTAGAGTGGGGTGGAACAGAAAGCAGTTAAAACACTGCTTTCTATTGGAAGAAAAAGAAGTAGTGGGGAGAAGTGGGGGGAACAGACAGAACTTAAAGCATTGATTTCTATTGGAAGGAAAAGAAGTGGGGGGAAGAGTGGGTGGGACAGACAGATCTTAAAGCATTGCTTTCTATTGGAAAGAAAAGAAGTGAGGGGAGAAGTGGGGGGACAGAAAGAACTTAAACTGTTGCCTTCTATTGGAAAGAAAAGAAGTGGGGGCAGAAGTGGGGGGACAGAAAGAACTTAAACTGTTGCTTTCTAATGGAAGGAAAAGAAGTGGGGAGGAGAAGGCCTTGGGGATCGCTCCAGACTGGCCGCCCTGTCTGGTGAGCCTTGGCCATCACCTGGCTTTTAGCTAGCTGCAGCTTCTGCCAGCCGGGCTTTGAAGGCAGCAGAGGACCCTACAGAGGGCAATACAAAAATGGTGGATCCTGAATTGCCAGGCTTCCCTTGCAAGCCCGCCCCCTCCAAGGTCCAACTAATCATAATTCATCTCTGCTGTGTGCCCCTTTCCCAGGATAGCAGTAAGTGTAAACAACAATCATAAAAACCTGAGACTTTTGCTACCCGGGACAAATCATGGGAACAATATGAGACAGATTCGAGATGAGGATATCTCTATTCTCCCCGGGATAAAAATTGTCATATAACTGAGCCCTATGAGTTAACTTTTTCCATTATCACAATGAGTCAATGGAATATGTTACTTTTTAAACACTATGAAAAAGCAGAAGAAATTAGTTTTGGAAAAGCAGTCTTCCATGCTCTGATTCCCCCCCACTCCTCACAGCTGCTTTTATGTGGGAAAGGGTCCTAACTGAACTATTAGTACATACCCTCCAACTGTCCTGCTTTGGCAGGGACAGTCCTAATTAGTCCTCTGTTGACCCATGTTCTCAGCTGCTTCCAAAATGTCCCAATTTTTCTCTCCTTCTTCCACATCCCTCTTTCACCTTTGGCTTCAGTTGCTGCAAACAGAGTTTGAAGTACAAAAGTAGTCTGTGTGTATGGATTTGCCTTCAAGTCACCCATTGACTTATGGCAGCCTCATTAATTTCATAGGATTTTCCTAGGCAAGGAATACTCAGAAGTGGTTTTGCCAGTTCCTTCCTCTGAAATAAAGTGGGCCTTCCTTATCTATGGGCTCCTTGTCCACAGATTCAAGCGACCACAGATAATCACACCCCATACCTAAAATGGCAGCAACATGCATGTGGACTCGCTGAAGCGCCCACTGTATAGCCTACAGCACCTGGTATTCATTGGTGGTCACCCATCACAGTACTATCCAGCGCTGATCCTGCTTAGCTTCTATGATCAGACAGGATCTGCTGTACATGAACCCTCTCCAGCCCTCACCCTGGCAACTCTTGGTTATTGTGTGCCTTCAAGTTGTTTCCAGCTTATGTTGACCTTAAGGCAAACCTATCACAGGGTTTTCTTGGCAAGATTTGTTCAGAGGGGATTTGCCTTTGCCTTCCTCTGAGGCTGAGAGAGTGTGACTTGCCCAAAGATGCCATGGCCAAGCAGGAATTCAAAGTCTGATCTCCACAGTCACAATCTAATGCTCAAACCACAACACCATGTGGTGGGTTGAATCTGCGAATCACACTTTTTGTGTGTGTTAAATATGGTTTGGAGGATCTGAGAGATATTTGTGTTTTTTCCACTTTCATGGAGGTCCCATGGTTAGGGGCCCCTAACCCCAGCGAATGTGGATGGCTAACTGTACTTCTTGTCTCTCCTCTCTGCATCTATTCATTATATTAAAACTAACTCTTGCTCTTGTAATTTAGCCCAGTCTGGCACTCAAACATTATGAATTAACAGCTCTTGAGTCCTTGAGTCTAAAGGGTGTGGGTTTGTGTGTATGTACGCACATATTTATTTGTAATGTTCAGAATGTTGGATTTGAATTGGAATGACCCCAACCTCATTCAAAACCTCACTCAGCCATAAAGCACATTTTAAAATTAGAGGCTGCACCCATCAAGCCATGTTCTCTCTTCCTAACCTAATCTTTGGGATTCAAATATCAAATGTCAATAATTTCTATTTAAGCAAGCATTCATTTTAAATTCGGTCAGCCTTCAGCACATTTTTCAAATAGCAAGTGTCAGTCATTTCTATTTCAGCAAGCATACATTTTAACTTTGGTCATCCCTCAGCTCATTTTCCAAGGGGTCCCAAACTCCCATCTCTCAAAACAGAATGACCTTCTGGCCAATCCTATTGCCACAGGCACTGCCCTCTACACATTCCTCTGTTGATTTAAGGCAGGGGTGGAAATCATGCAGCTCCCCAGATGTCATTAGATTGAACATCCCAATAGCCCTAGCCACCATAGCAAATGGTGAGGAATGCTGACCATTGCAGATTAACAACATCTGGAAAGGCCTACCATTCCCTATCTTCACTGCAGTGTTGGTAACTGCAAAGGCATTTGTCACAGAGCTTGTCTAGATGAGAAGACATACCGGTAATGCTGACTGCTGCACATTAATGCAAAATCGCAGCAGTGCTCATTTGTTTCCACAGTTCTTTGGCAAATTCGCTGGTATGCAAAGCTATCCATGTTTGCAGTTCACACACAGTCAGGCCTGCAAACCAACATGATGGCCAAGAGTGAATTATTTGCATTATTATTCTCAACGAGTTGTGGCCGCTGCACAGTATTGATTCAGCTGAGACGGGGCGAGGGGGGCCACCTTGACTCTCGGTCGCAAAAAGCTGTTTGGTCAACTCAGCGCACCAAAAAAGTGCATAATCACTAATGCAAAACTCCAAAATGGTGCTTCCAGCCACTACATTGCTGGAAAGCTCACCCCCACGTCTATCTGACCAATCACCTTTCCACTTCCGCCCTCGCAGAGAATGCATAGCAATGTGATTTAGTTGTCCAAACGAGCAGTAATGTGCATTTCCACACATTATTTTAAAAACCTCTGAAGGCTTTTCCCCCATAGTTTTGGAGCCTCCTCCTTCTGAATAAGGTGAATCGCCACAGGATCTCATTGGGACAGATTCTATTAGTATTATTTTCACTGTCTACACAACCCTCAACCTCAGTTGCAGCCTTCTGTCTTACATTACTTCTGCAATCTAGGGCCAGCATCCTGTCAGTGAACGACAATGGTGTAAGTGAACTTTTTTTGTTCATTGTGGAGGTTGGAATTCTGTTCCAATCACACAACAACCAAAGCCCCCCCCCCAAAAAAAACCACCTTGTAAACTCCCCACCTCCACAACCATTTCCATTTCCATTTCCAACCATTTAGCAAGCAATATAATACCAATTCTGTGTTGCTGAAGTTTGAGGGAATCAAAAGAGACATGTATAGCTATTTTCTTTAGTTGCATCCAGCACTGAGGATTGGGTTAGATCAGCTTTTCTCCACCTTTTTATCCTGGAGGAACCCTTGAAATAATTTTCAGGTCTCAGGGAACCCCTGCATAAACATCATTCTATATACTTATATTGCTTTCCCCCCACAATCACAATCTCTTGAGGAACCCCTAACACAGAGGATGAGCAGACTTGTCCTCATCTGAAATGTAAAAAGGCTGAGATTTTAAGTGATGTGGCACAAAAGGAGACGATCAGGCATTTTGCCCAGGACTGCTCAAGTGCCCGGGAAACATGGGAGGAGGTGGCCGAGGTCCTGGATTGGCCAGATTTAGCACAACAGGCTTGGGAGACAGTGCTTTCGGGGACTGGACCTCCAGAGGGTGTCAGGGGATCCAGAAAGTCAGTGGGCCAAAAGAGGAAGAGGAAGCAGTCTGGTTCCGTGGCTGAGAGTTTTTGGACAGTGCCCTGGTCCACGGTGCACCTGGTAAACCTCTATGTGATGTTGGGATTATTTTTCCAAAGACAAAGGGAGGTAAAGAGTCCAAATCTGCAAGATATAAAAGGCACTGCTTATTATATTAAGAACGTAATTGAAAATTTAGCTCTGAGTGAAAAAGAGAAATTGCCAAATCATTGTTGGAAAAAGTTTTGGCCATGGTTTAATGAGACAACCCCAGCAATAACTTAAGGGACATCTTTAAATATATATTCTATTATTATTTTTGTATTTTTGTATTATTTTGTATTATTATTTTTATTAATCTTTTATTATTATTATTTTCTTTTCCAAATAAGTATAATTGTAATGTGTAAATATAATGTTCATTGGAAAAGAAAAAAGAGTGATTATAGTGTTTTTAGATTAAGAGGAAAAATGTTTTAGTGTTAGGATAGATAGATTTATTTTTGTATTAGAAAAGAGGAAAACAATTTTTTTTGGGTGTTATTGTTATGGCCTTTTGCGGTCAAGTGTATTTTTCAGTAGAATGGTCTTATTCCAATAAAAAAAAAATCCTAATCCTCCCCCCCCCCAAAAAAAAATCCTAACAACCTCTTGGGGAACACTAGGTTTCCAGGGAACCCTGGTTGAGAAACACTGGATTAGATGACTTTCAAAGCACCTTCCAATTCTAAAATGTTATTATTCTGCCTGCTATGCAGGGAAAATCTTTCTATGGCTGTGTTGCAGTCACTGACAAAATGCTTAATTTAGGCTAAGAGTCAGAGCTTGGAAAAGTTGTTTTTGGAGTACAATTCTCAGGATCCCCCAGCTAGTATGACCAGTGGGCATGCTGTCTGAAGGCTGCTGGGAGTTATAGTCCAAAAATAACTTTTCCAAGCTCTGTTGAAAGGCCTAACTCTGCTTCATGAACTGCTGCAATATGTATTAGCCAGCCTAACTCATAGTTACAGAAGAAATGCATTTGGCTGCAGCTTCAGAATTCTTATCTGTAGTATCTTGTTTTGCTGAACTTTCTGGGAGCAACACTGCAGCAATTGTTTATTCAGCCTCTAAAAGATATCAAAGTTAACCCCCATTTGAGATAGAAGAATGTCATATTGTTAGCCTAGGAAGACCGCCCAGAAAACAAGTTGGAAGAATGATCAGCAGCAGATATCTGGTTGCTTTTTAAACACTAGCATAGCTGCCTGCCTGTTTAAAGGGGAAAAAATGTAACTCACAAAGGAATTTTTTTAGAAATTTGGTGTGGGGGTGAAGAGAGATCAGAGTTATGAATTATGATTTAGCAACTAAGTCAGTCCATGAGAGAAAAACATGTCTCTTATATACTGATGGTATTTCAGATAAAATACTAGAGAACGCTGTGCCAGTCTCCTTGATAAATTGAGCACTGGGAAAGCCCTGCATGTAAAATTATCTAGCAGATGATAAATCTCCTATAATAAATTTTTTAAAAGGCAAGAAAGTCAAGAAAAGGAGTCAGGAGACAATACTATCACTAAAAAGTTCAACTTTTCTTTAAACTCTTTGCAACTTTTTTTAAAACATCTTATCCCATTTCTATGACTGGCATTATGGTTTTTCATTCATAATATGAATCTGTTTTAGGAATGACAACAATCCCATGCCTGAATATGATTAAGACATTACTTTAAGATCTGAGGTCTGGATCATCCCTTTCTCAAAAAAGGTATGCAACAGAGTTATTTATTTATTTATTTATTTATTGGTATTTATACCCTGCTTTTCAGCCATGAAGGCTCTCAGAGTTGCTTACAAATTGTTAAGAAATAGCACCAACACATCTACACCACTTTTATAGCGCTCTACGCACTCTCCAAGCATGTGTTAGATAATTGCCCCCACAAGTCAGGTACTCATTTTACCAACCTACAAAAGGATGGAAGGCTGAGTGAAACTTGGAGCCCTTGGGATTGAACTTGCAACATTGTGGCTGCAGTACTGGCATTTAACCACTGTGCCACCAGGGCTCCCTGAAAGGATATCTGATGTTTGCCCTCCATTTAGCAAGCAATATAATACCAATTCATTCAAGCAAAGATGCTCAATGACAAATCAATGGAAAAAACTAGTTATTTTAATTAGTTCCTTTCTCCAATAGCTTAATACATAACTGCATTACAACTGTAACTTTAAAAGGAATAACTTCACTCCTTTTGTGATGCACTTTCTTCCTTTGAGTTACCTTCTTAGTTGTAATGGTGAAGGAAGAACATTAGATGGTTTAAGTGCTGCATTATGTTCTGCCTTGTGCTGCTGCCTCAACACCCTCAATAAAACTTGAAACAATAAGAAGGTAGATGGGAGACGTGTGATTTGTACCTCAGGCTAGTGGTGTGTATCATTCAAATTTTTTTAAGTAACTCAAAAGGAACTATTTCAGGACATTAACAAACACCCTCCTGAAAAGTTCTTTTGCTGGCATTAATTGTGGCATGTTTATGCTGGTGAAAGAACTCCCCCCAAGAGACCTTACCTTGCTCGTGCAAAAGAGGCTTCGCAGGCACTAATGGGGAGTGAACAGAGCTCTGTTTACTTCCTGGTTTAAGACCTCACCTAATCTCGTGAGAAGATGCTTGTGCGCGAAATAAAAAAAAATAAACACACAAAAAGTTAACACAGGTACATGTGTTGAAATGAGTACTTGTGTTGAAATGTGTTGAAAAAGTACATGTGTTGAAATGAGACATTTAAACAGTCCCAAGTGCCCAGGGGGGTGTCATAAAAAGAGCGTACCCTACCTGGCTGTCGCAATCTCGACTGGAAGTGTTTTCCCATTGATGCTGCATTCGCATGAGTACAATGGCGTGCGGATTCAAACAGCAACAAATCACTAAGGGAGATCTATTGACAGCTTGAGCCATCAATAAAAAGGAATGGGTTTTTAACCAGATATGATCACAAAAGGGTGATGTCTGGTATGTGTGCCCTTTCACGATCATTATGCATCCTTATGACACATTATTTGCTGCATCTAATAAAGTCCTTAGTTTCTTTTGCAAAACAGCAAAGCCGTTACTTTGAAATGAGAACTATAATGCCAATGAACTACTCTCTCACCTCGGGGCTATAGCTGTAAGTAACAAATTACTGTTTAAAAGTGGTTTTCCTAGTTCTGTTTCAGATCAATGCCTTGAAAAAGACCAAATAAAATATGACACTAGTAGCATTAAAATCCAAACACAGATTTCATTTTGAAGAATACAGAGACCCTAGCTCTTGTAACTGTAGAAGTCCCTCCAAGCCTGTCATCATGAGACACAATAAAATATTAACTATTAGCTACAAGCCACAGGTGTGCATGTGCGCTAGCAGTCCTCACAGCCTGGTTTTAATGTTTTGAGTACCAGGCTCAACCCATACTTGACCTATTTGCTCTGAGTCTTCTTTCATAAGGGACAGCTGTACTTAAATTTCACATTCCTAACCTGTTGTCTGAGAGGGCTGGTTTAAGCAGATAAAACAGAGATTTTAGTCCTACGTGCTTCATCTGCATATTTAAAAGTACATTTTTGACTCAAGAAGGACACTGAAAACTTACTTTATTTTTACAGAAATGGTAGTAAATTACAATAATATTGATACATGCCTCCATTTGTGATTTCACACATTCCCTCCCCATGTATTTTGATATTTCATTTCATCACCTCACCCTTCCAAGGATCTCCCTGAATCTGGCACATCTGGTAGCAGTACTTTAAAAAAAGAAGAAAGAAAAGAAAGTAATAAAATCATCAGAAAAAAATTAAATAAGATATATGGAGATTCCTCACATGTGTATTTATTAACCAACCCAGTACTTACTTTCCAAACTTATTTTTTTAAAAAATAAAGTATTTTGATTTTGGAAATGCTGGGAGCGGGGATGACTCCACCTTATCAAGCTACTTTGAGCAGAAATGTGTTAGAATAGCCAGGACTAGGGTTGCGAAATGAAATAGAAGATACGGTTCCTGTACTTTTAAGAGTTGTTCAGAAGAGGGAATTTCAGCAGATGTTGTTTGTCACACAAGTTGCACCTGCACAACTATTAAAAGCACAGGAGCACTCTGCTGTATTTTAACCAAAAACATCCTACCAGAGTGTCCCAGTCTCTGAGTGGAGCTAGCTCCAAGCTACAGGTTCAGGCTCAAGCTCCTGACATCATTTTTGGGAGAGGACCCATTAGGCAGAGCACATATTTTACACCCAGCATTCCCAAATTCAATTTTTGGTATCTCCTGTTACTCTCCAATTAAAGTGGCTTCTGGTGGCTTCTTAGCTCCAGAGATTCCTGGATGAGAAAGATTATCTAGATTCATTTCAGTCTGGTATCAGTCCAGATTATGGAATGGAGACAGCTTTGGTCACCTTGATGGATGACCTACCCACAGGGAACTGGACAGGGGGAATGTGAACCTGTTGGTTTTGTTGGACTTCTTGGTGGTTTTCAATACCATCAACCATGATATCCTCCCAGGTTGCCTTAATGAGATGGGGCTTGGAGGTACTGTTCTACAGTGTGCCCATTCTTTCTTGGAAAGGTGCTCTCAGAGGTTCTACTGGGGGATTCTTGATCAACTCCTTGGTCATTGGCCTGCAGAGTCCCTGAGGGTTCTGTCTTGTCCCCTATGCTATTTAATATATACATGAAACTACTGGGAGAGGTTGTCAGGAGTTTTGGGGTCAGGTATCACTAAGATGCTGATGCTACCCAGCTCTATTACTCCTTTCCTCCAAATTCCAAGGATGCTGTTTCCATGCTAAACTAGTGCCTGGCATCTGTAATGGACTCGATGAAGGCAAACAAATTGAAATTTTATCCAGACAAGACAGAAGTATTCCTGGTTATTTGAAAGACAGATCTGGGAATAGGGATCCAGACCCTATTCAGTGTTAGATGGGGCTACACTCCCCCTGAAAATACAGGGGCACTCCTGGATTCAGCCTTGAGCCTGAAGGCCTAGGTTTCAGTGGTGACCAGGAGTACGTTTGCACATTAAAAAGTGCATCACTTACCTGGATGTCATGATCTCACCTGGAGGTTTTCACCCCAGACTGGCCATTCATGCTGCATTCACTTGAGTTAAATGGTGTGTGGTTTCATACACCAGAAATGCCGGCACTAAAGTGCCACAGAGGATCAATTGATGGCTTCAGCCGTCAATAAAAAGGTATGGGTTTTGACCAGGAGATAAACGCGAAGGGGCAACGTCATCTGATATGCGTGCCCTTTCGTGTTTATATGGCATTGTTATGATGCCATATTTAGTGTGTCTGATAAAGTCCTCAAAGTGGCTCAAAGAGCTGCAGCCAGATTGTAAATGGGGTCTGGCTACTGGGAGCACACAGTTCCTTTATTGCAACAGCTCTACTGGCTTCCAGACCATTTCCAGGCACAATTCAAATTGCTAGTGATGACCTATAAAGCCCAATACAGCTAGGATCCAGGCTATTTGAAGGACTGTGTCTCCCTTTACGAGCCCATTAGAGCTCTACATTCTTCTAGAGAGGCCCTTCTCTCTGTCTTGCCATCTCCCAGGCTTATTTGGTGGGAACAAGGAAGAGGACCTTCTCGGTGGTTCCTCCCAGACTTTGGAATTCCCTCCCTAGAGAGGCCCCGGGGTGCTCCATCCTTGCTCTTCTTCTTCTAGCAAGTTAAAACATTTTATGCTATCAAACTTCTAAAACTGACTGGGGGGAGCTTTCAATGGTATGCTGTGCTGTTTTATGGTTGGTATATAGACAAAAAAATTTTAATTGAATTTGATTTTTTTAACTTTATGAAACATTTGTCTTTTATTTTTATTTTTTTGAAATATTTATTTTCAACAACGAATCGGAATTGATATACAATATGCAATAATTAATATACAAATAATTCCTATATTCAAAGTGTAAGTGCCGCATATGTATATTTTACAAAAAGATAATGGTTCGTTTTTTTGTTTTTTTACCATCCATTCCCCTTCTTCCCCTCCTACCCCCTACTCCACTAACTTCCTTAACGCATCATCTATATGAGATATTCCAATATTTGTCTCTTCTTTTTTCCTCCCTATTCCCTTTTCTCCTTATGTTCTATATTTCGTATTGATTCTGTAGTTTATGCTTTAAAGTTTAAAGTTCAGTATCATCTCCTTGAAATGTAATACTCCTAGAGTTATTACTGATGTTATTGTTTGGTGGCCTTGTCAATCCTGTTTCAATTTATCTTCCTCTTCCATCTTTTCTCCCATAGTTCCCGGATCGGTGACCATTCTTTATCTAGCTTTATCATATTTGCTTTATTTAATATGTAAGTTAATTTATCATTTTCATACATTTCCTTAAGTTTCATCAACCAGTCTTCTATTGATGGAATCCCTTTATTCTTCCAATTGGCTGCTATTATTAATCTTGCCGCTGTTACTGCATACAAAAGTGTTCTCCAATGTTTTTGTTTAAAGTGTGTTTCTAATTCAGATGTTATATTTAGTAGATATAATTTGGGGCTCATGACTAACTGGGTACTATAGATAGTTTGAATTGTCTTATGAATTTTCAACCAAAATTTCCTGATTTTTGGGCATCCCCACCACATATGGTGCATTGTACCAACATCCTTTTCGCATCTCCAACAATAATTATTTTTTGTTTTGTAGATCCTATTGATTCTCGCCGGCGTCAAATACCATCTGTTAACCAATTTGAAATGATTTTCTTTTAGCGCTAGACATGCTGTGAAGTTACTTGTATTTTTCCACGCTGTCTCCCATTCCTCCAATGTTATTGTTTCTCCTATCTCCTGAGCCCATTTCGTCATAGCGTTTGTAATCTTTTCTCCTTCCAATTCTCTTTCCAATAGTAGCTTATAGAATTTTGATATTTTCTTAGTTTCCTTATTCCAAATTATTTTATCTATCTCCGTGTCCAATATCTCAAATCCATATTTTTGTCTGTCGCTTTGAAATCTATGTTTTATCTGTAAATATTTAAACCAGTTCATCTCCATACCTTTTCTTTCCAATTCTTCTCGTGATTGTAAATTAAATCCTTCTCCTCTTTTCCACGCAGCCAAGTCTATTAAGTCTTTATACTTCAGCCAATTTTTTGTATTCTCCCATCTTCCCATGAAGGCTTCATGCGGGGAAAGCCAGATTGGAAGTTTGAAGTAAAATTGTTTTTTAATCTTAGTCCATATCCTGTAGAGGGCTTTCCTAACTATATGATTTTCAAAGTCTCTATTTATTTGAACTTTATCGTAGCCCAAGTAAGCGTGCCATCCAAAACGTAAACCGTGTCCTTCCAAAAATAGTGTTCTGTCGTTATTCAGTTTAATCCAGGTCAGGATCCAGTTAAGGCCACAAGCTGTGTAATAGAGCTTCAAATTTGGTAGGGATGCGCCACCATTCTCTTTGTTTGCTGTTAGTGTAGACCACTTTATTCTTGTTTTTCTCCCTCTCCAAATGAATTTATTCAAGTCGAATGTCCATTGATGCAGTATCCTATCATTTTGAAGTATTGGTAAATTTTGAAAGATATACATGATTTTTGGTAGCACATTCATTTTGATTGTATTTATTCTCCCCAACAATGATAGATCTAAGTTATCCCAATTCTTCAGTTTTATTCTGATTTCTCCCCACAGTTTCTTATAGTTGTTTTCATATAAATCGATGTTTCTTTTAGTCAGCCAAATTCCCAGGTATTTCACCTTCTTTTCGATTCTGCAGCCCGAGATTTCTTTTAATCTCTCCTCCTCTTTTACTGTTAGATTTTTTGTTATCATTACTGTTTTTTCCCTGTTCAGTTTAAACCCAGCCATATTTCCAAATCTGTTAATTTGTTCTAATAACATTGTAATATTTTCTATAGGATTTTCCAATATTATTGCTAGATCATCCGCGAAAGCTTTTAATTTATATTCTTGATCCCTTATCTTTAATCCAGCAATCTGTTTCTCACTCCTCAGTTTGTTGTTTAAGCATTCTAACACCATTATAAAAAGCAATGGGGATAGTGGGCATCCCTGACGAGTTCCTTTATATATATTAAATACATCTGATTTTTCTCCATTAATTATCAATTGTGCTTTCTGCATCTCGTATGTTGCTTTTATCCCTTTAACGATGACTTCGCCCAGATCCAACTTTTCCAATACTTTTGTCAGGAATGTCCACCTAATGTTGTCGAAAGCCTTTTCGGCATCGATGAATATTAGTGCAGCTTTCTTGTCAATTGCTTTTTCATAATATTCTATGGCATCGAGCATGGTTCTTATATTGTCTTGTATATATCTTCCCTTTACAAATCCTGTTTGATCTTCATGCATTATTCCTTTTAATATTTTATTTATTCTATTCGCTAAGATTGTCGTGTAAATCTTATAGTCTGTGTTTAAGAGTGATATTGGTCGATAATTTGCTGGGTTTGCTCTGTCTTTGCCTTCTTTCGGGATCAATATAATATTCGCTGCTTGCCACGTATCTGGGATGCCTTCTATTGGGATATTGTTTATCACTTGTTGAAGCGGGATTACCAATTCTTCCTGAAATTTCTTATAAAATTCTGCCGTATAACCATCCTGTCCTGGAGATTTCCCTGACTTGACCTGCTTAATTGCTTGTATTATTTCCTCCTTACTTATGGGCAATGATAATTCCTTCTTCATTTCTTCCGATATTTTCACATTTAGACTCCCCTGTATGTATTCATTTATTATCTTTTCCTGATCTTCAATTGTCCTTGGTCTGGCGTATAACGATTTATAATATTCAAGGAAGATTTCTTTAATCTCTTTTTGTGTATTATACTTCCTATTTCCTATCGTTATTTCTGTGATTAATTTCTTCTCTCTGTCTCTCTTCAATCGATATGCCAGCCATTTTCCTGTTTTGTTAGCATTTTGAAAATATCTTTGTCTTATCCATTTCAATTTTTTTGCTATTGTTTCAATCATGTCTGCTTTTAGTTCATCTTGTATCAATTTCACATCTCTTTGTATCTTTTTATTTTTGGGATTTTTCCTTAATTCTTCTTCTTTCTTTTTCAGCTCCTGCGTTAGTTTTTTATCTTTTTCTTCTTTAATTCTTTTAACTTCCGCTCCTCTTTGCAGGAACACACCCCTTAGCGTAGCCTTGAAGGCATCCCATCTTACTTTATGTGATGTTTCTGACTCTTTATTTATGTTGAAAAATTGCTGTATTTCTTCCTTTAACCTGTTTACAAATCCTTCATCCTTCAACATCTCCGCTTTTAATTTCCAAGAATATTCTCTTTTCCAAGTTGTCAGTTTGATTTCTATGGGGTTATGGTCTGATAATATTCTCTCACCGATTTCCATTTCCTGAATTCTTGTTAACAAGCTTGATGAAGCCCAAAACATGTCTATTCTGGACATTGATTCGTGTACTTCTGAATAAAACGTGAAGCCTTTTTTTTCCTTATATTTTGAAGTCCATACATCTTCCAAATTAAACTCTCTTAATATATTTTCACAGATTTTAGGTAAATTTCCACTAGTAGCTTTTTCAGATGGGGATGATCTATCCCGTTTCGCTTGCAGCACTCCGTTAAAATCTCCGGCTATTATTATTTCATTTTCACTGCTTTCCTCTAATTTTCCCAGCTCTTGATATAGTCTTCTATAAAACTGGTCCTTTTTTTGAATCGGGGAGTAGATTGCGATCAGATTTATTTTCCTGTTAACCAAGTTTAATTCTACCCCCACATAATGGCCTTCTCTGTCATTTATAATTTCAGTAGCTTCTATTCCGTTATTTACATAAATCGCTGCGCCTCTTTTCTTTTTGTCTGCACACGTACAGAAGACTTGGCCCAATTTCCGTCTGTTTAATAATTTACTGTCCTTTTTTCTTATTCTTGTTTCTTGTAAGCAGATAATTTCTGCCTTACTCTTTTCTAGCCGTTGAAAAATTTGGTTTCTTTTTTGAGGCCCATTTAGGCCTTTAATGTTCCAAGATCTTATCTTTATTGTCATTTTCCTGTCTTATCTGTGTTTTCAGTTCTTTCGTTCGTGTTCCTTTTATATCCCCTCCTCTTCTGATTCTCCTTCTCCTTCTTGACTTTGTTGTTCTTTATCTTCTTCTGTATTTATATCTTTTTTCTCCTCTTGATCTTCCTCTTCTTCTTGCCTTTCTTCTTCTTCTGGGTCCAGCGTCTCAATTAGGTCTTCCTCTTCTTGTCTTCCCTCTTCTAAGTCATTTAGTTGTTCATTCTGTTTATCTCTCCGCCTTCTAAATTTATCTTCTGCCTTTCTCTTTTCTTCATTTTCAAGTTTTGTTAAGAATTCCTCCATTTTCTCAATTGTGTTTATTCTGTATCTTCTTTGCAGATATGAAAAAGTCAGTCCTTCTATTCGTTCCCATCTGTATGTTATGTTCCTTTTTTTCAATTGTCTGGTCAGCTGCTGGTATTCCTGTCTCTTCTTCAATATCTCACTTGGTATATCTTTAAAGATTTGGATATCTTTCCCTTCGATTCTTAACTTATCTGTATAACTTACTTGTATTATTTTTTCTTTCAATCTTATCCGATTAAAAGCTATTACCACGTCTCTTGGGAGTTTCTTCTCTTTCGCTATTATTGAATTCACGCGAAATAACTTATCTATGGCTTGATCAATTTCCTCTTGTTTAACATTCACGAATTCTGCTAGATTTGGTACTATTTTTCCCCATAAATCTTCTCTCGTTGTTTCTGGTACCCCTCTTAGTTTAATACATTTTTCTCTGTATCTCAGTTCTTGTATCAGGGTAGCCTTTTTATCTTTATCATGTTCCTTAATTGTTACTTCCACTTGCTTCTCTAATTTCTCTGTCTTTTCCTTCACTTTTTCCAATTTCATTTTGACATCGTTTACCTCAGTCCTTAAAGCAGTGATGGACAACCTTTTGAGCTTGGTGTGTCAAACTTTGCCAAAAAACTGAGCATAACTCGGGTGGTGTGTCACTTTGATGAAAAAACTTTAGGGAGGCAGGGTGGGTGGGTGGCGGAAAGTGGTAACCGGGGTTTCGAAGCCCCGATCACCACTTTAGGGAGGTGGGGGAGTGAAGGAAAGTGGCAACTGGGGCTTCGAAGCCCCGATCGCCACTTTAGGGAGGGTGTGTGTGTGTGAAACATCCTTCTCGGCATGTGCCCACCTCAGTGGCCACGTGTCATCAAAAATGGCTACGCGTGTCAGTGCTGACACACGTGTCATAGGTTCGCCATCACTGCCTTAAAGAGTCCATTTTATTATCTAGTTTTTCCATATTGGTCCTCACAGATTTCAAGTCTTCCCTTATCTCCTTTTTAAAGTTTTTGAGTTCTTCAAGGATCTGAAGACCAATGTCCATTTGCTTGGCTGGTATTTCTGACGAACCTCTTCTTGATGTCAAAACTTGTATTTGGGTTTGACTGCCTGCCACTTTAGCTCTTGTGCTTGCCGCCATTTTGGTGAACTTATTGTTTCTATATATAGTCACAGATGTTTATTTCTCTATACTTATATTTTATATCCAATATGTTGTGTTCTTCTTCTCACTTCCAGGTTTTTTTTTTTGTTTTTTTGTTTTTTTGTTTTTTTTTTCCTATTAATATATGTTGTGTTATTATAAATATATCTCCTTTCAGCACTTTAACCCTCTAAAAATATTTTAGGAATATAAATATAATTTTTAACTTAGATTACTTCTCAAAGAAAACATTTAGAAAACATGGATATAATTTAGTAGCATTTTGAAGCTAACTGAGAAGAAGAATTTTCTGACACAACGAATATATATGTCAAAATAAATCAATAACGTTTAGCCTTACTTTCTATTATTTTTAAGCAAGTTAACTATCAAATAGTAGGGTAATAAATCAATCTCAAATACTGGATTTCTAAATATAACCCCTCTTTTTAAATTAATTATTTATGTGTCTACAATATTAACTATATCCTTGTACCTCTAATTATCAGTAACTATATCCTTGAATTAAGTCACAGTTGTACTTTAATTAATGATGTAACGTTCCTCTTTCCCAATGTCCTTCAAACAATCCAGTTACTTCAGTATCTATTCAATTGATCCCTGTCTCAAAATATATTTCTTTTCATACAACTATCTATCTATACAGTTGTTTGTAATAGGTTAATATATTTCAGTTTCGCCAGTAGATGTCGCTACACTCTTTTTTAAATGGTTTTCCAGCTTAATCCAGCTACTGTTACTGTGCCTTTAAGCGTAGCTCCTTTTTAGTCACGCTGATACAATGTTTCCTGTCCCCAGCGCGACCTTGAAAACGCTGACTGTCTCTCTTTAGTAACGTCCCAGGTCACGTTGTCTTTCCCTCTTCTTCTTCTATCTTCGATCCTCTTGCTGGATCTAATCCAAACTGATAAATTCCACCGTTGAACTATTAAACTGTTCCCAAAGCCCCTGTTACCAATCTTCGTCCTCTTGTGGGACTAATCCTTTAGTGGACGCTATTTATACTCCACCACCTCTCGGAAATGGCGGCTTCTTCGTCCTCTTCCTGGACTAATCCCCTTTCAACTTTAAACTGTACCTCCTATACCACCGTAGCAAATTACCCCCCTAAAAAATAATGTTTGTTCAATCCATTTAATCCACGGCTTTATTACGGGGGCCCTCTATTTTCCATCATTCCAGTTCCTTTTAACATGCAAATCACTATGCCCCGTCTCCGCTTTTTATTTCGCTTCGCTTCTATTCTCACTCTCACTCTCTTCTCATTTCGCGTCTCTGTCCTTCACTCCCCCGACCCGCTCCCAGATTGACTTCCTTTCCTCTCACTTTCACTAAGTACTTGTTGTAACAAAGTTTCAAAAGTTATTGTTTCCTCCGCTCAGTCCAGCCCCCTCCATTCACTCATGCTCCCGCTTGCCGAAAGATACCGATCTAAGCGAAGAGGATCTCAAAGTATACCTCCATGTAGATGCTATATTCCGCTGCTGTGAGTTCCAGTCTTTTTCACATCCGAGAGATTATGAGGGTTTGATCCGGAGATCTTCCCTTTACCTCAATGGCTGCCAGTCTTCTCCTGCCGATCAACCTTTCCCTCCGCTAAAACCTCCGTTTTAGCGGGGTTCAAGGGATCAGGCCGGGATCTGCCAGCCCCACTGGGTAGTAATCGTTACTGGATTACACCACAGTTTGGGTAGTTCCCCAAATTTGAGGTATGGGACGGACAATACTCGGACGGAGCCCCGTCTCGAGGTCCTTTTCCCCTCAGCTCTCGAACCGGATGTGAGGGCGATCTGGCTGCGACATCTGTCACCCCATTGATCGCCAGGGTTGATTCGGCTGATCTGGCTGGCTAGGCGGGTGTCCCCTTCCTCCCTCACCGCTCCATGTGCGTCCCTCCCGAAGCTGCGCGCTCGGTGGAAGAGGACGACCATCCCAGATAGAAGGAGTGTACCGTTCTTCGGTCAAGGGTATACGATAGCTGCGCTCCCCTGCTAGAACCTCCAAACAAGCTCAAGAAACATTTGTCTTTTAAACAACTTTTAAATTTACACGTATATTTATACATTTATTGAAGTTTCTGTATAGTTTTTAATCTGTATTTTTAAAAAAATATGTTGAGTCTCATTATTGGGAGAAATGCAGTATATAAATTAATAAAATCATCACCATCACCAGGGTGGGCTACACATGGCCCCTGGACCCCACTTTTATAGCCCCTGAAGCCCCCCAGCAGTCCCACAAAGCCCCTTAATTAAAAAGAATTGTTGTGATTTTGGGATCCAAAACCATGAAGAAATCCACCAAATGCATGAAAACACACAAAAATACCCACATCCTGTCTCCACAAGCACCTCAAAACTTTGTGCTACCCCCCCTCCAAAATTTCTGAAGTCCCTCACAAAATGGTTTGCTGCCTAAAAGGAATTGCTATCTGGTACCATGCAGTTGCCAACCCCTGAATTAAAAGATGTTGGGTGGCAGCACTGTTAAACACTATAGCCTCTGACTTGAGTTATTGCCAATCAGTGTAGACAGTATCAAATTAAATCAGACAAAATTTAGACTCTCTTGGACTAGTGGAATTTTATCACATTTCAAATATTTGTATTTAGTTGCAAACATATAGGTTGAATGGTGATGGTTAAAAAGCTTAATACTCTTATCAGAAAAGCAAAGTAATTTTGGCACATTAGCTTTCCAGAGAGAAATTTGCACTCACCCAAACACTAATAACAATGACAACAACAACAATAATATCCTTCCCATTATCCATTCCTATTTTTACATGATCAAATCAAAAGATATAGGGCAGGGGAAAGGTTGGTTTTTAGGCCATTCAAAAGATTTAAGGAAGACCCACTATTAAGAACAGTCCCTTAACAGTCAAGTACATCATCTGAATGAAAGTCAACAATGATAGGATGGGTTTCCCCCCCCCCAAAAAAAAACTTTTTCCAGCTCTAGGCTTTCTCATTGCCACCCACCACACCTCAGATGACAGAAGGTGAGGTGTTAATATAGGGATAGGTTGATGAAGAGTACTTTTTATCCTGCTACTTGCTTCCTTTTTATCTCTGGGTGCTGTTTTGCCTTTTTAAAATGTTAAAAGATGTTGAGCTATGAAATTCTATGTTAAGAAATTGCAACTTTTCCCAGTTCATTTGGGCAGATCCCATATGTCAGTATGAAATATATTCTTAAGATTCACAGGGTGTGATAACCCATTCCATGCATTTGCAAACAAAGGCACAGATAAGGAGAATGATTTCTCACTTTTAAAAGAAACAAGTAGCAACATGGACTTGATTATGATCCAAGACTAGGACAAAAACACACACCTCAGGAACATAGCATAAGGCTTAAAAAAAAAAAAGCCAACACAAAGCCTCTCCAGAAATGTGCAATTATAGAAAACTGCAGAGTCCCTAGAAAGCATGTGTGTGTGCAAGGAACTAACTCATTCGTAACCTGATACAAGTTATTTCTTGGTATCAGGCTGAAGGCCAGTACCATAGCACTATATATCAGTAATGATGAACAACTGGATATGTTTTGCCATTGTTATATGAGCTACCTGTGTAGTAATCACTTCAAGCCAGCTTAAAGATTCAATTTCACAAGGTGGCCAATTGGTTATGAATCATATGCCCACATGGGGCCAGTGGGGAAGAGAGATGTCAAATTTCTCATTATCCACAGATGTATAATACAAACCTATTCGTAATACAAAGGCATCCCCGTGTCTTTTAAGTGAACCTGAATTGGCCTTTAAGTATTTTCTCATTGTACTCGGCAATAATTCACTGACTAAAGTTTTATCCTCGTGCCCTCATATGCTCTCTCATCAAGCAGTGCTGCACAAAAATCTTTCAATTATAAACCCTGACAGAATAGAGAAGTCAGTCGGCCTCAAAAAAGACAACAGGTAACTGAAGCGTTGAAGTGACACCTATTTTCTGCTTTCCATTCTATGTGATAAGATAAGGGGCTGAGCAGGCTTATCGTAATCACCTGGTTATGTATTCATCTGCACTGGTGGTATTTGTTAATGCTTATGAGTAACTCCTTAGCTACCAAAAGCTTGAATCCATAAACTGAGAGGTTCATGTCCAACTATGCCCTCCCACCAGAGAAAGTTGAATTTAGGGGGTTGTGGAGAACTGCAGGGAAGAGGAACTGATGGGAAGGTCCTATTGCATTAGGGGAAGCCCACTCACAGGATGCTGGGTTTTGCCCAAAAGATTTTTCTCAGTTGCTCAAGACTCCATCCAGAAAATCTAGGAACCAGAGTGACTTTACACATCAGAGCTGGTATCCTGTTGGTTAGTTTCAACTAGAGTAAACTTGTTCAATCAATTGTTCAGTGCTGAAAAGGTGAATTCAATTGATTCAATGGGTCTGCTCAAGTCAAGATTAACAACAGAATGAGTGTATAGTAGGATTCCCTTATCCACTGGGGATTGGTTCAGGAGGGCCCTGGATACCGAAAACCATGGATAACAGTGAACACCATTGAAAATAATGGGACTTCCGCTTTAAAATATCTTAGAGTTGCCTTGGAGGACCTTGAAAATGGCTAGAGAGGACACATTTTCTAGGAAGACTCTATGGTAGGTGTGCTGTTTTATGTCCAGTGGATAATTGAATCAGTGAATAATGAATCAGTAGATATAGGGGCCCTACTGTATATATTCTGTATAAGAGGCTTATTGCATGCTGAATTAAAGTGACAGGACAGCCATAAGATTCCGTCTTCCATGCTACCTTACTACATGACATCATTCTGATCCTGTGGGAGACCAAGGTAAAATCGCATCTTTTTGCTAACTGAAAAAAATCTGGTTACAGGATACTTACAGGACCTGAACAGCAGAACACCAAAAGAACAAGGACGTCATGCAGTAGGGCAGCACAGAAAATGGAACTTTCCACTGCCCTGCCACTTTATTTTGGTGTGTGATAAGCCTTCGACAGAATATTGAAGAATAGCTCTTTTTAGCTCAAGAGAGCCTCCACTAACAGCCTTTTAGAAAGGAGTTTTTTCCAGCTCTGTTTAGAGAAGCCAAGCATTGAACTTGGGAGCTTCTGAATGCAAAGCATGAGCTCAATCATTGAACTACAGCCTTTCCCTTTGGAATATTATATTAGAAAAGTCAAGAACAATTCCTTCCCCCAGAATCTGACCTTTGCAGTTGCTGCAATAAGAGAAAAATCACAAATCCACATTGGCAATACTTTTATTAGGCCAACCAGAAGATGCAAAAACATTGTGCTACCTTTTGAAGTTCACTGGCTTCTTCATCAGGCCGCAATGGTTAAAAAAAATCTTGCAGGAGAGACAAATGTGATCTCGTGGGAGTCTCAAAAATCTGCATCTTGTGGTTTTAGATGTTACAGTGACAGTGTGTTCATGCAGACAGAAACCTTCCCCCCCAAAAAAGAGAGGTGAAGAAGCAACAGGGACAAAGGCTGTAAAAGAAGGCCATAAAATTTCAGTTCTCCACTGTTGCCATACATCCTCTCCAATAAAACCCACAAGACCCTATTTTGGCAGAGGTTGGTGATCTTCCTGGGGAAGATCCCATTTTACATGGTCTGGAGATAAATTTAGGTGTGATTAAAAAAAAACATGCCAATAGAAGCCAATGAGTCAGATTATCACACTACACTGTTGTAGCACTATTATTCCACTTTAACTGCTCTGGCTGCCTCCTGTGTAATCCTGGGATTTGCAGCGTGTATGTGTGTGTGTACAGGGGGGCTCGGGGAGGGTGGCAGGGGCAGCAAGGGCCACGGGGGGCAGGTGCCACATGGGGGGGAGAGGTGGCGGGGGTGGGGAAAGAGTGGTGCGTGTGTGTGTGTGTAGCCCTGGGGGGGTGTATGCTACACCAGGTATATAGCTAGTCTATATATATAATTCTCTTGGGTATGTTGCCGTTTTCAGTGTGCTGATTGGCTGCTTAGGTGTCAGGATCTGCCTCTCCTCGCAGGACTAGGCCCCTGGCTGCAGCAGCCGACACAGCCTCTTTTCAGTCTCTGGCCCCGGCTGTGGGAGTCTTGGGAGAACCAGGGCCAAGCTATCAAACGCAGCCAGCTGCAATTATGCAGCACACCTAAAGCAGCCAGGGGAACTGCTATTTAAGAGCTGCATTCGGCCCTCACTCTTGGTCACCACAACATAGTCTTCTGTGCTGCCTGTAACTGTTCCTTGCTTTTGGGGCCTTGGACCATCTGTGCTGTCTGTAGCTGCTCCTTGCTCTTGGCCCTTGACCCTTGGGCCTTCTGTGCTGTCCTTGCTCTTGTGCCTTGGGGTGGAAACATGTGGAAAGCTTCAAGTCCTTTCTAAACATGGTCTTGCATCCTGGCACATGTGGTGTGTCTGTAGCATGGGGGTGTAGTGTGGTGTGTGTGTGTAACGTGGGGGGATTTTCTGCATGGCAGTGGTGGAGGGGCTCTCACATCCTGGAGCATAGTGTGGTGTGTGTATGGTGTGGTGCGTGTGTGCGTAGCATGGTGTGTGTGTGTGTGTGTGTGTGTGCGGTTGCATGCTGCCAGCAGAGGGGCCCTCGCATCCTGCTGTGTGTGGTATGTGTGTAACATGGTGTGTTTGTGTTTGTAGTGTTTCTGTGTGTATGTGCGATTGCATGGTAGTGGCTGAGAGGTTCTCATATCCTGGCGTGTGCTGTGTGTGTAGTGTGGTGTGGCATGTGTGTGTATGTGCGATTGCATGGCAGTCACGGAGGAGCTCTCATGTCCTAGCTCACATTGTCTGTGTGTGTGCGCGCATGCGCGCGTGCAGTTGCATGGTAGCGGTGGAGGGGTTCTCACATCCTGGCATGTGTGGTGTGTGTGTGTGTAGCATGGTGTGTGTGTACACATGGTTCCATGGCAGTGGACGGGCTCTTGCATCCTGGTGCATGTGGTGTGTGTGTGTCTAGCATTGTGTCTGTGTGCACACACAGTTGCATGGCAGTTGTGGAGGGGCTCTCAGCATGAAACTAGCCAGTATAGCTGATTTGAGAGGTTATATATTAATGCATCAAATGATCGTACTCTTCCTAAGTGGCCAATCAGTAGAGTGGGAATGGAAACATACTGAAGCATTTTATATATGTAGATAACAGTGTATGTTATGCCAGGTATAGCTAGCAGCAGTATAACAGTGTACCTCTCCATTGATGTCCCCTTGTCGTGGGAGAGAGGCTTGCGTACCCTAATGATGTTTTGAGCTATGCTGGCAGTGGCACAATAGCCACCGGTAGGAGCTCCCATGCTAGACAGGTCAAAACCGAAGGGTCTCACAAAGAGCATCAAAGGGCAGGATGGGCTCTCTAGCCTTATGGCAACCATCATAGGAAAAGGAAAACTCTAATCCCAAACCAGGGCAGATGGTTTGGGATTACCATTAAGGTCAACCATCTAAGAGAAGGAAACTCTAATCAAACCTATGACCCGAAGACCTTGCTGCTACCATCCATGCTTGCAAGGCCACAGCAGATGAAACTTTGGTTTAAAGGGTGAGTCCAGTTCTGTGCACGCTGTGCTCCACCAGAAAAATCCATTGCACAGGCTCGAAGGAGTCATCAGCGTGCTTGCAGAAAGTGCGAGATGAGTCCTTCCTGAATCTTTGTTTGCGAAGAAAAGCCAGAGAGAGAAAACATAGTGTGATAAAAGCCTTAGATCACTTTGCCTTGTTCTTGAAAAATCAGATCCCTGTATAAGATGATGAACAATCCACGCTTCAGGATAGGATTTCCCTGCTTCCATTAGAATTAGATATTTTCAAGTCCAACAAATGCAAGAAAATCCATGTTGCCCGGTACACAAAAATTAAAAACTCACATTGGGAATGGTTTGATGGCAGGATAACAGAAGGTTTTTTGGAAGTCCAAGAATTCAGTTTCTACTGGATCACTCTTATCCACATGCTTCTTGACACACTCAGTTCTAAAGGATTAGTGAAATAAGATCTATCTTTGCAGAAACCATTTTATTTTTTCTTATGTAAGAAAGGCTGGCCTATATGTTTGCTAACTTTTTCTTTGATAATGTTCAAGCTAACTGGCCTAAACCCAGAAGCTAACCGTTCAAATAGACAAATTTCCATATACTCCCCAACAGGGGTTCACAGTACAGTCGTCCCTTCACATTCGCGGGGGTTAGGTTCCACGGACCCCCGCGAATATGAAAAATCTGTGAATATTGATTTCCCCCTCCCCCGCCAAAGCGACCATGGGGCCTCTGGAGGCCCCATAGTCACTTTCCCCTGCCTCCCCATTCCCTTCCTAGGCCTTCCCGGGGCCTCCGGAGACCCTCCCGAGGCCCCGTGGATGCCTCCCCAGCCCTCCCTGCTCCCTCCCAAGATCTTTGTGGGGCCTAGCAGGGCCCCACGGAGGCCTCCCCGGTCCTCTCCCTCCCTCCCAAGGCCTTTGCGGGGCCTAGCAAGGCCCCGTGGAGGCCTCCCTAGCCACCACCCCTCCAACCCAAGGCCTTCGCGGGGCCTCGCATGCCCCATGGAGGCCTCCCCGGTCCTCCCCAAGGCCTTCGCGGGGCCTCGCAGGGCCCCATGGAGGCCTCCCCAGTCCTCCCCAAGGCCTTTGTGGGGCCTCAGAGGGCCCCACAGAGGCCTCCCTGGCCTACCCACCTCCCTCCCAAGGCCTTCGCGGGGCCTCTCAGGGCCCCACGGAGGCCTCCCCGGCCTCCCCCCTCCCTCCCAAGGCCTTCGCGGGGCCTCCAGAGGGTCTCCGAAGGCCCCATGGAGGCCTCCCCAGCCCTCCCCACTCCCTCCCAGGGCCTTCACAGGGCCTCCGGAGGCCCCGTGTCGTGGTTTTGGGAGGGCAGGGGGCCCTCCCAAAACTGCGAATAATCAAAACAGCGAATGTCGAGTTCGCGAGTGTGGAGGGGCAACTGTATATAAACTCCACAGACACTCTTACCCAACCATTCTCTGAAGATGCCAGCCACAGATGCAGGTGAAACATCAGAGAAGTAAACTCTTCCAGAACACAGCCTCACGGCCTGGAAATTAAAACAAGGAAAATCTATAGATTCCTAGTTTTCTTTTTCTAAAAATTGCAGTTGTGTCTGCTGCTTTCCAATTCTTAGGTGTGGCACACACAAGTATTCTAGAAAGTCAGGAGTTTCACATTTACATTCTATAAGAACTTTGTATTAGGTACCATTTAGACCTAGGATATGCCTAGAGCTTCATCTCTTATCACTATTTGTCTCGAACCCCCTTGTTACCCTAGGAGGCGGGGATGCATTAGAGCTCAACCCATGATGCCCAAATCTCCTCTATTATTATTTGAGGAATTATTAGCTCAAATGGAAGCCTGCAAGAGGAGAGTGACTTCAGGGATCTTTTCACCTGTGTATACCAGTACTAACTGTAGAGAGGACTCCAGTAAAAGTGAAATAATGTATTTTTATTGGAAATAGCACAAAATGAACTCACATACACAACACACATGCTTAAGAACCATATAAGCCTCTAGCAGTGTAAGACAGAAAGATTAAATAGAGGGAGAAATCTATGGATATAGGGCAATATTTGCCAGTGGTGAATAAGAGTTCTGTACAGCAAAGATATATTCAGGTAGGTATCTGAGGGTGCCACAAGAGATTCCTATCCGTGGTATGCTGAGAAAGAGAGGGGCCAGGTTCATCCACTGTGGCATACTTTACTATTGTCAGGGGACTAACACTTATATCATATTTTGTATCCTGAAGGAGTACCCTGATTAGGACAAAGCCTGGATGGCTTTCCCACAGGATAGAGAAAGGAAACTGAAACTCAACCGATTTCCTTAATGACTAGGAGACAGAAATTTATGGGTTTATGACAACCTTGCAAGGTTGGACATTAGGGGGCATAGGAGAGATTTCCATAGGAATAGATTAAGGAATGGTCACTTAATTGCTTGATTGAATAATTGCTGAGATGCCCATGGCTGGAGTAAAGGATTAGCAAATACCTCCTTAACAACTGTGTTTACAGAGGAACTTCTGCACAATCCTAATTTGGGCTTACCTGCCATAATATTTCTAAGACACATCCCAGGTCACTGTGACCTCCAACTGACTTTTGGTTTGCCTCAGCTAACCTGACCATGAAAAGTGTACAATATTTCCAATTATGCAATACCATGGAGAGGGGGTATTAGGGCATACTAGCACCCTTAGTAAGATATTGCTTCAAGCAAGCCCTGCATCTTCTACAGATAAGACAAATTCAAAGTATTTGGTCTCCTTACAGTTGAGGAATGGGTGCCATTCAGCTGTTATGGGAGGAGATTTTTTAGGAGGACATAGTTTAAGTCCAGATTGCTCCTCTTTAAAAAACAAAAAGTGAGCCACCTTCCAAACATCTCAAATAAAAGGCTCATCCAGACTGGCAAAATGTGTCAGGATGTGGCATTTTTCATTGTGCTTACTGCTTTTATACTGAAGATCTAGCTAACTTTTCTCTTGTATTTCCTGGCAATCGCTTCAACCTTTTACTCCTTAATGGAAGCAGCACTTTTTCCTGTCCCAGTATGTTTTGTTACATTGAGAATTCCAATCCCTTTATGCACCCTTTTGTTGCAGCTCATTTCTTTCTGTTTGTGAGCACTCCCTTCTGTGTGCAAAAACAGGGGGTGTGGATTTTAACATTTTGTGCTTTCACACAACATTCGAGAATTTGTGTTTCCCTACTTGCTAAACCATTTCCCCCCACTTTTCCGCCTCCTTATTTCTACATATAGTTTTTCCTGTACTGTTAAGTCTAGCCCAATCCTTGGAATGTGTTTTTAAAAAGAAATGTATGTGTCTTACACTGGAGTCCTTGGAGTTTATTAATTATTCTTCTAGTTTACAGATAGGGAATTGAGAGGGAAGGGAAGGGAAGGCCCACAAGGAGGAGAAGGAAAAGGAGGTGATTGGAAGGTAGAAATTTAAATAGGTTTTACCCTACCCTCTCCAAAAAAAAAATATGCTACATTTCTGAAGTGCTTAAGAAGCTTTTGGAAGCAGGTGCAAGAACTGCAATAACCCATAAAAACAGATCCCAAAACTTATAACCTCTAAGCCCAATTCATTCCATCTATCTATCTATCTATCTATCCATCTATCTATCTATCTTCTTCCATCCCTCCCCCTCCCTCTCTCTCTCTCTATATATGCTAACTTGCATATGAAAATATGACTGCATCTCCTTGTTAATTTGGACTTCTCAAGATATGTATGAAGCTCTGTGGGGAATCTTACAAGAGCTGGGATTTCCAGAGAGCAGTTTTATAAAATAGGCAGGCTCTTCACTATAGGTTTCAGGGTGCTTAAATTATTTGGTTTGGTTTATTACATTTAGCCACTCATCAACAAACATTCCCTGTGTGGCTTGCAGACAAAGGGAAACAAAATAACATGTTAAGAATACAAAATTTTATAATGAAAAGCTCAAGCAGCAAGCAAAAGGCAACAAAAGAACCCTTTCCTTGCAAGACACATGTAGCATAAATAAGTAGCAGTTCATATTTTTCTTTCTCAAAAACCATATTAAAACAGGACTATTTAAACAGCCCAAGTAAATAAAAAGGTTTTTATCAGTGCTGAAAACGGGACAAAGAAGACACTAGGGAAGATTATGTAGGGAAGCTATTATGTAACCAAGATGCTAGCACAAAGACAGCTCTTTTCTTAATAGCCATCCATTTCAAATGGGGAGTAGGTGGTGGAACATGATTTCAGTTTAGATACCCTAGCATCGTCCCATTTTACCTGGGAAAGTCACAAGGAAGCCAATGGATTTCCACCTCCATCCACATCCTAGAAAAAATCACATGGTGCTACCTGTTAAAAAAATGTGTGTGTGTGTGTGTGTGTGTGTACCCTTTAAGAGGATAGCTTACAGAAGGGAGTGCCACCCCAAGCAGAGACCTCTTAGAGGAAAGGGAAGGAAGCAGGACACCATGCTAGCTCAAAAACTATGGATATTTTGAGAGAGGGGGGGGTAGGGAAATAAATGAGGAGACTGTGGGGTTGTTTATACAGTGAAAATACTCCTTACAGAATTTGCCTGGAAAATGGGCTGTCTTAATGGGATCCCACATTGTCTCACCATATTGTGAAGGAAGGGTGCCAAAAAGAGCAAAAAGTATACAAGAAAAGCATTCACGACTTTCCCCAACTTTTTAAAAAAAGCCCTGTGTGGTATGCACATTCTCACTCATTAAGAAAAGGGATTCAGCATGTATTGCTTCTCCATACAAGAGGAAGCACAAACCTGATTGGCCAGATAAGCACAGGGGGCAGGGCTGGGTTACAGGGCAAGTGCCCGCTGCCACCATGTTGGATTTTCACTTTAGCAACTGATCACTAAGGTGATAAAATGGGGGTTTGTGTTTTCTTTCTCTCCCTCTTTTTTTTTGGGGGGGGAAGGTGAAATATCACTTGTGTGTACCATAGAAACAGGGATTTTTTACAATAAAAAATTTCAGCAGGGGCAGATTTAAAAACACAAGTAATTCACTCATGGCATCTGTCTTGGTTACAGGCATGTGAAGTTTATGAGGGGTGTAAAAACGTTAAGACAAGTTGTAGCTGCTGGGACTTGTTGTTACTGTGGAGAAATCTGTGCTTTTCCCCCTTCTTGTAGACAAGCCCTGTGTTTATGAATGGGACATGTTGAGAATGAGAGAAAGGAAGCATGGAGATTGTATATATAAGGGTGTGTGTGTGTTGAGAGAGAGAGAGAGAGATTATATTTACAAGCATGAGATTTCACGAGAGGGAAAAAGGGGGGATTGTGTTTTCATGTGTCAGATTTTGACACAGAGAGAAAGTGGTGAAAGTCGCCCTAAAAGGCTAATAGAAATGCATCAGTGTATTTATGACAGTCATGCTTTTCCCCCAGCTACATATATTTTTAACTAATTTCATTCCATTTATCATATGGAGTTGATGGTGTCATACATTATTTTCCCCATGCCCATTTCTATCCTACCAACAATCCTGTAAAGAAGGTTAAACAGAGACTGCAGTAGGTTCATGGTGACCAAATGAGTCTTTAGGAAACTAGAATTTGAACTGGAATTGTAGAGTTGGAAGGAATCCCAAGAATCATATAATCCAGGCCCCTGCCAGTCCAGGCAACAGCTCAAAAGTTATAGAAAAGGTAGAGAAAAATTATCTGAGTGTTTTTGTTTTAAAACAGGTTGTCCTATTAGAACTGACACATACACCACCACCATAAATAAAAACACCAGAAGTTCTTGGATTCCTGGGCCACATCTTCCTGTTGCTTGACCACAGTCCTTACTAATTTACATGCCTATCCCTATTTTCATATGTGAAATGTTGGAGGGTGTAAATTCCAGATGATAAAGGCAACATTTGCTCCTTACTGGACATTAATGTTTAGATCAGTTCATCATGTTAAAAAATCATTACAACTTTAGCCTGCCGAATCAGCATTTTCTACAGTAATGTTTTTCATACTTTGTTACAGGGAGACCTGGATTTCCTCAGAGGCTTATGAAAGATTCCTTTAAAAGATTATTAGTAATGGTGAAATAATTTCCTTCAAAGTCACATTTCCTATTATGATTTATCCTCCCCTGCAATGTATTGGCACAGAGGAAATTCTGATGTAGTCCAGAAGATTGCTACTTGAAATGATGGCCCATGGACTGATTCCCAGTCTCCAAATCATCTTCTGCCAGTCACTGAAGAGTTTCCAGGAAAGAAAGAAGCAATTGTAGTCAATGGGCACAGATATAGTACAAGTCCCTGGCACACAGGACAAAAATAATTGCTAGTTACCCATATCAGGTAGTTAGAGAAATGCTGTTCTATAGTAAAGTACCACTTCAGATGGAAAATGACAGTGGAATCCAACAATTTTGTGTGAATATTTGTATGCGCACAAGTGCGTTCCAGAACTCTATGCAAAACTCAGTGGGTTTCATGATAGACATGCGGAGATTCCTTGGCATGATAGTGAAAAGATACCCCAGTAGTTAGTTACTATTGTAGTTAGCATTTTAAGTAATTCTTTATATTGCCATTTCTCTAACATAATCAATAGCTACTTTTGGTTAATTTTAAAAGAAATCTGAATTCTACAAGCCACTGACCTGGTTTAACACAATCTCCTTCTATTACCCCACCATAACAATAGCAATTTTATTTCTATACTGCTTATCAGTGCCAAAGCACTCCCTAAGCAGTTTACAATGTGTTAGCTAATTGCCCCCAACAAGCTGGGTACTCATTTTACTGACCTATGGAAGGCTGAGTCAACCTTGGAGCCCTCTGGGATAGAACTCACAACCTTTGTGACTGCAATACTGTCATTTAACCACTGCACAACCAGGGCTCACTGATGGTCCCACAACACAAATACCCACAACACACCATGAGGATCAAACACAAGCCAATACTGGAGCCACATGATATGCCTCCTCCAGCACAGAGTGAAGCTGCACCCCCTGTGACTATCCCAATTAAAGTTACAATGGTACTACAAAGGAGCAAAGTTATAGTACAGTTGTTCCTCCATATCCATGGATTTGGTGTCCACAGATGTAAGTATTCATGGCTTGAAAATATTTTTTAAAAAATAAATAATCCAAAAAGCAAACCTTGATTTTGCCATCTTATATAAGGGACACCATTTTGCTAGGCCCTTGCATATAATGGGACTTGAGAATTCACGGATTTTGGTATCCACAGGGGTCCTGGAACCAAACCGCAGTGAATATGAAGGGACAACTGTATTTCCATTATGACAGGAAACTAGCTACGGTACTTCCCAGCTCAGACACAGACAGTCACAGAACATGACAAGAATGTTTAACATACTGCACATGCTCCAATGGCCTTCCAGATGCATTCACATTTCTCTTTCACACTTCTGTCCTGTGAGTTTGCACCTCATAAAATATCTTTACCAAAGAGCTTAGCTCTAATCAGGAATAATCCATCTGTGGCTGGGAAGGAGAAGATCAAAGCAAAGTTAACAGAGAGGGGAAATCTCTCTCATTGGGGGGAAATCAAATCTTTTAGGCACATGATTTGCTTTAAGATAAAGCACTGTATGCTTCAAGGACTCTGAAAGCAAATGTGTTACTTGCAATGAATTTGATATTACAACACACATCAATATAAAGCCAACACTCTCCCATGGTTATCTGCTTTCTTAAATTCAAACAACATAGTTGCAAAAAAAAAAATTCCCACAAACAGCAGCTGAAGTCCCACATGTTCCTCACATAATTATACTGTATACACAGAGTAACATTTTTTATCTTCACTATATCAAGTATCTCAATGAAACAACCCAAAAGGTTAAAACCATCAATATTTCCATGGGTTAGTAAATTCAAGCATGTAGGGAATAAAGATGACTTCATTACCTTACATGTTTTAAAAACAGGCTTTAATTAAAACAAATACAAATAAGATATTTTGTATTTCTGCTGGCCTACTTTATTGGATGCCTGAGAATAAAAATCCACAAGTGAAAAGGAGAGAGAAGCAGGGGGTGTGTGGATAACATTAAATCTGCTTATTGGGGGACCACCACATGGAATAATGTTGTATGGAACAAATTAATAGGTAACAAGGAAAGAGTCATAATAAATTAATATACTTAATTAGATCAAACCTCAATGAGATTACATTAAAATCTCATTTTCTTCTATTAAAAATTCAATAAAATGGTACCAATTAAATTATGCAATCATTAAGGGCAAGAAGATTTACTTGATGCCTCATCTATTTCATCTGGTTATTAAAAGTCATTTTTAACAGCTTGTTTACAACTCTTGCTGTCTTGACACAGCTGCTGGAAGTGCCAATGTCAGCTGTAATAACATCACAGTCACATTGCACAAGCTCCTGTTTTGGTCTTTGGAGAGGGGGACTGAATTTTAACACAATGAAGTACTGGTTCACTTGCATAAAGCCTTCCACTTGCATAAGGAGCAGGAAAGAAGAGGCAAAAGAAGGTTTTTCAAACAGGTAAGTCAGTCATAAAATTAGAAAGACACTTTAGGTATGCCATACACTCTGGAAGATATCAACCCAGAAAGCCATTCTAGTAGGTCATATTGATTCTTAGGAATTTATCAGACTAGCATCTAAAAATGCTGTAATTCCACTATTGAGAAAAGCAAAGATATAGTGGTATGATTACAGTAATTATCACACGTCACCATAATTGTATGATATTATTCTATAATTGTGCAATACGAATGCAACCAAATCCTCACACAACCACCACTAGCAGCTTAAGAATGGGATTTTACTTCTGTGATTTTGTATGGGTGAAATTTTGGCTGTTCTCACGAGAAGACATGACTTTGTTTAAAAACACCAATAACACATAAATAATGAAAGGAATTAACAAATAAACACTTAAATAAATATAAAAGTGTACCAAGAAAAAGTGACAGTTCATTAAAACAGTATCCTGTGCATCCTGTGTTCTCATTGGGAAAGAAGAGGAGGAAAAGAACTGCCCATTCATGCTGTAATTGCACAATTATATGGGACATGATTTTGCACACTCATCAATATCTCAAAAAGAGTGATATTGAGGGTTATTAATTGATTTTCCCATCAGTAAAAAGTGCCGAGCCATTAATGGGTGGAGCACACATTGATCATGGGAGGACAATGACATTGTGTGATGATATGAACCCATTTGCAATACTGTCGTGCTGTATTTCTACAATTACAGCCCCATCTGATAAAATACATTTTCAGACACGTCTTACTGTGCTAGAATTGAGCGGGACAGCTTTGGCGCTGCTGCACAGCAGGCACTCCATTTCTAACAACGCCATTCCTCTGGCGAAATCATCCGTATCACTTCCATGGAGGTGACTGGAGGTGGCCATGCCATATTTTATTCACAGACAACTTCTGTGAATAAAATCTGGCGAAATATGGCGCAGTTGTCCTCCAATCTTACACAGACGATTTCACCAGAGGGATGGCATCATCTGAAATGGAGTCCCTGCCACATGGCAGCACCAAAGCTCTTCTACTCAATTCTAGCACGGTAAGACGCGTCTGAAAATGTCCAAAGTCCTTAGTATTTTTGGCCTCTGATGGTTCACTCTTAGAATTCTTTAACAATTCTTCTATTGTGGAGGTTTTATCCTGGCCTCTGTGTGTCTGCACACCAACATACACACCTTAGAAGCCAGGATATCCCTTTTTGTTTCCCTGCGAAATCAGCTAACTTGGGGCTGTCAGCCTGGAACCCCCAAACTAGCTTCTTCCCTAAGGGAACCCTTAGTGTCTTCCTCAAGGGTGCCCCCTAGAGGCCAACATGCTGCTACCACTCCCTGATCCTAAGATGATATTGAAAATATGATTACAGACAGATAATCACATTTATATTAAGCTTTCCAGCCTTAAATGAGGTTTACCAACTAACCCTCCCTTCTGTCCCCCAGAGAGAGAGAGAGAAACTTCGTAGCACAGTCCAGAGTGATAGACACCTCAGCTTATTTTATATAGAAATCAAAAGGTTTTATTCTTTCATTGTTCAATCAAGCAAGCAGTTAGCATAAATAATTTCATGGAGAAAAAGCATTTATCTCCATGTCCAAAGCTTAAGAATTACATAGAAGAGCATAGAGTATAGGATACATTCAGTCAGGGATTAAAAATAAATTTTAATCTAATGCAATTTTCCTAAACACATTTTGCTAACTCTAAGAAAAGTTCCACTAACATTTTAGGAAGTCCATCTGGATCAAAAGATGTCCCATTGGGATGGCTAGGGCCAGGCTTATCAAAGCTGGCCTAGCTTGAGTCTCTGATGATGGAATTTCAGAGTACCGTAAGTTGTAAGGTCATCTCCATCTCAGACCCCTGATACCATGTGGCTGGTCTGCGTCCTCAGACCATCACCAGACCAGCTCTTTTGATGACTCCTAAGCCATGTGGCTGCAAACAAAGACTGCAGCTTCTCAAAATTCCATTAGCCAAATCTGATTGGCTCTGCATTGCCCAATCTGATTGGCTCTCCAGTCAAGTGATGTGATGTGATGTAATGCTTTCTTCCACAGACACTTTGATATGGTGCCAAGTGTCCGCTACCAATGCATTTGGATGCAGTTTCAGTGGGCTGTACTTAGTTACAACAGTATTTGTGAGAAGAAAACCCCTTTCCCTTCATTTGCCCCTTTTGCCTTTTCATAGAATCATAGAGTTGAAAGAGACCACAAGGGCCATCCAGTCCAACCCCTGTCCTATAGTCTCTCTCTCTCTGGCTTTTCTTCTCGAACGAAGATTCAGGAAGGACTCATCCCGCATTTTCTGCAAGCGCACTGATGACTAAAAAGGCCAATCTGAGATAGACAAGTCTGGTTGCAGAAAGCACAGCAGAAGGTCTCCTTGGGTGATGTTTCTGGGTTGTGATTCTTTCTGCATTGTCGTTTCTCTTCGAGGCTTGTTCGGCGTGAGTTCTCAAATAAGGCTGCCACATTGTGGATAGAGTGTCTCCATGCCTCCCAATGTGAGGCCAGGGTGGACCATTGTTGGTGATCAATTTGGCCGAGCCTGAGATGTTGTTTCAGGGAGTCCTTGTATCGCTTTTTTGGAGTGCCCCTCTTACGCTGACCCATGGCGAGTTCACCGTAGAGTACTATTTTGGGGAGGCACTGGTCCTCCATCCTAGAAACATGCCCTGCCCAGCGCAGCTGTGTTCTCAATATCATGGCCTCAATGCTGGTGATCCCTGCTTGCTCAAGGACAGCAACATTCGTCACATACTCAGTCCAGTGTATATTTAGGATTGTGCGTAAACAGCGCTGATGGAAGCGTTCAAGGAGTCGTAAGTGGTGGCGATAGGTGACCCATGTTTCAGATCCATAAAGGAGAATAAACAGTACAATGGCTCTATACACACTGATTTTTGTGTTTTGCCTCAGGTGTTTATTACTCCAGACTCTTTTGTAAAGTCTTCCAACTGCGCTATGTGCCTTTGCTAATCTGTGATCGATCTCTTTGTCAATCTTGGCATCTGAGGAGATGATGCTTCCTAGGTAGGTGAACTGCTGAACGGACTTAAGCACAGAGTTGCTGACGGCAATGTGGGGATGGTGGTGTTTGTCCTGTGGTGCAGGCTGGTAAAGAACTTCCGTTTTCTTCAGGTTGACTTCCAGCCCAAACAGCTCTGCAGCTGTTGTGAAGCAGGATGTTAGGCGCTGCAGAGCTGCTTCTGTGTGGGCAACAAGGGCAGTAATACACAATCAAAGCACTCTTGACAGATGGCCATCCAGCCTCTGTTTAAAAACCTCCAAGGAAGGAGACTTCACCACTTCTGAGGCAGTGCATTCCACTTCCGGACAGCTCTTATTGTCAGAAAGTTCTTCCTAATGTCTACGTGGAATCTCTTTCCCTGTAGTTTGAATCCATTGCTCTATGTCCTAGTCTCTGGAGCAGCAGAAAACAAGCTTGCTCCATCTTCAATATTACATCCTTTGAAGTATTTAAACATGACTATCATGTCACCTCTTAACCTTCTCTTCTCCAAGCTATGCGTACCCAGTTCCCTAGGCTGTTCCTCATAGGACATGGCTTCCAGACCTTTCACCATTTTGGTCACCCCCTTCTGGACACATTCCAGCTTGTCAATATATCCTTCTTGAATTGTGCTATCCAGAACTGGACACAGTAACCCAGGTACACATGAAGAGTGCATTCAGCTGCCATTTAATGTTGCTGCTATTCAGGCAATGAGGTATTATATACTGAGTCACTGTAGTTTAGTTGGGCCCTGTGTATCCTCTTATAGAGACTTTGTATGTATTTGTTCCTCCTTTTTTGTTTTTCTTACATTTCTATCTTGTCATATTGACTGAGAAGTGCAGGTTTTACTCTGTGTGGGGCAATGGAGTAACAACTCTTTAAAACTTAGGACTTTATCAGACACAGCAAATACAGCATCATAATGACACCTAATGAGTGCAAAAGGGCACCAATACTACACGACATCATGCTTTCATGATTGTGTGCTGTAAATAAGGCATTCTTTTTTTATTGACGGTCCAAGCTGTCAGTAGATCATCCATGGCAGTTTGTTTGTTTGTTTGGGGTTTTTTTGCTGTGATAGTGAGCATGTGAAACAGCACCCCATTCTGCTGGTACAATTCCAGCATCAATGGGCAATCCCCACCAGAATACCTCTGGGTGGGAATGCGAAAACTAGCCATGGGATGCTTTTTTTTACAAAGTTCCCCGTGTTGCTGACAAGTTTTTAAGTGTGTTTCAGTGGTTGTGTATTTGTTTTGGTTTTTGATTTAGCCTTTTTTTTTTTTTTTAACTTTTAAGCACATTCGCATCTTCTTGCAAGAACTGCCAAGATCATGCTCGGCAACAAACGAGAAAGTATGAGGCTGTTTTTTCATACAATCACAGCAAGGTTTGATATAAAGGGTTCTTTTGCCAGCAGAAAAATGGTGTAAAATATAGTGCCAAAAGAACATTTTTAGAGGCTTGTCTGATAAAGTCCTTCACATCTCCCTGGGATTTCCCTTCCTTGTAGGTATTATAGTACACCACAGGAGTCTAAAAAAAAAAAGTTCTAATGGGTTCTCAGTTTCTTCCTGCCCCTTTCTTTCTTGTCCCAAAGACTAGCAACTCTTACTTTATGAGGATGCATGAAAAATAAGGCATATACTATAAATACATGATGTTTGCTCAACTTTTATAAATTCAGTATTTACCAGAGACATTAAGCCAGCTCATGTCCATCTGTCATTGCAAAGCATGTATTGCATGATATTAATTTGGAGCCTCTGGCTCAAATAAAATAAATCCAAATGGTGGATTTGTGACCCAGAAAACCAAAGGGGGTCTTAACGAACACACATAATACATATTACATGCATTGTAGCGACCTGCGTATATAAATCCACTGCTTGAGTAGCTGATGTTCAAATCTTAGTGTGCCAGCTGTTTTACATATTTTTAAAATGGTATAAAATGGGTTAGTCCACATCATTGCCTGGAAGACTGTCTGTTAGAAAAATGTGAAGCCTGGAAGCATAGCAATAAATCTGAGACTAACAGAGACTGCTTCAGATTTTTAAGATGGTCTTTGGTGTTCTGTGGCATTATTCCATTTAGTAGTAGACAAAGGTCGCAATCCAACAGAGAATTAAGGGTGCTTTGACAGAATGAAATGAGCGTGTTTAAGTGTGCTGGATTTTTACATTGGACTGTGGCCAATATAGGTAACTTACTTCTTTATTAACAGAAGCAACTGGCAGTCCTTAAGACTCCATATTATGAGCCTGCCTAATGTAAAATAGCACTGCTGTAAGAACTGGTGTGGAGCCAATTCCCTGGAAAAAGATTTTTGTGATCTGAGAGAATCAAATAACCAAAACCACAGAACCACAGAGAAAGTGGGATAGGTATGTGACAAGAAATTCTTCATCTCAAGACAGGGCTCGATAGGTATATGGGGTGCAGAAGAACTTATTGGGAGCCTGGCTACCAACAACCTATTCTTCAGGCAAAAAGAACCTTGTCCTCCTGTGTGAAACTTATGTGGGTCCTAGTTCCCAAACTAGCTGAAACTGTAAGCACAGAGTGGAAAAGACACTTGCCACTAAAACAAGAAAGACGAATGAGACATCAAACTCAGGAACAATTCTCTCTCTTTTTTTTTTCTTTCTCTCTCACACGCACACATCCATTACAATGTTCTTAAATGGATATGGACTATTCTTCAGACTCCTGGTTATTTCTGAAGGGACATTTCTGAAGGATACCCCTAAAACACCCACATTCAAACTCACCTTGAACTCCAAGACAAGGTGAAACAATCCAAGAGAAGAACAGTGCAGATACACTTTCTCAGGGCCAATTTCGATTTCAGAGGGAGAAAAAAAAACATTCTTAGCTCCAATTCAAGCAAAAAACTAAGCATCACTGTCAACTTAAATGGAAGGGATGTATTCTAAAGACTTTATCAGATGCAGCAAATATGGCATCATAATGACGCCCAATGAATGTGAAGGGGCACCTATTTCACACAACATCATGCTTTCGTGATTTTGTGTTGTGGATAAGGTGTTCTATTTTATTGACAGGCCAAGCCAAGCCATCAATTGATTGGCTATGCATTTTTTTCACGTAATTGCAAGCGTCTGAAACTGTGTCCCATTCTGCTGGCACAATTCCAGCATCAATGGGTGATCCTTGCCAGAACACTTCTGGGAGAGAATGCAAAAACTAGGTATGGGATGCGCTTTTTAGGAACCTCCCCATTTTGCAAGCAAGTTTTTAAATGTTTTTCAGTGCTTGTGTGTTCATTTTCTTTTTCAATTTAGCTATTTTTCTACTTTTAAGTGCACTTGAGTCTTCTCGCGAGAACCACTGAGATCATGTGCACCTGTCAACATGGATGTACGGGGGTGCTTTTTCATGCTATTATGGCAACATTTGATAAAAAGGGTTATATTGCCAACACACTTACAGTTTAAAATATAGTGGGAAAGAAAAGTTTTTAGGGGCTCGTCTGATAAAGTCCTCAGTCTCAAAAGGATTTCAAGGTATTTGGGGCATATTTGTAATAAGCATAGCTAAAAAGTAACTTGCTAGTAATCCCGGTATCTGTGCATTATTCTTTAAATAGCAAGTCATAAGTCAAGTTAATAAGTTTTGTTTTAGAAGGTAATGTACTACTTTTAAAATAAAACAATGCTCCAGTCTGTGAACCTAGTAGAGTGTTGTGTAACTTAGGAAAATTATGGCAATTATCATGATGATTCAGTAGATCATCACAAATCCCACAATGTTGCCAAATTGGAACTGTTACATCTATTGGTGTCCAAAGAGGTGTATGTGTCCCTACCCCAATTTTTAACCTGATAAGGAAATGTTAACTGCTCAGAATGTCACAAAACCTGGGGATTTCCTATACAAGCCCCCCCAAAAAGCCCGTAGTGCCCTGCAGTAATAGCAAGTCACAACAGCTGCAACAATAGTGTTTGTACCTGCAGAACCCCCCATAAGCTTTGCATCCAAGATGGCGGCTGTGAGTGATTTACTCATGTTAGCACTTAGCTGCCACTGAACTTTTTAAAAAAATATGCCTAAGGTGCGCTACAGTTAGTTTAGTTTATTACAGGCAAAGACCAGCAAATCAAAATAACTACATAGACAACAAATGAAAAAACAAACTACACAATTAAAAACAGAGCAACAAGAATTAATAGGTAACAGATTAAAGTAACTATATTTACATCTACTATAAAATAATTCAGATAAGGTAAGGGAGCAAAAATCACATTCAAGGAAAAGAAGTGAAGGGGAACTGATGACATAATAACAAGGTATCTGAATATGGCTTGCTATCTTTAATTTATCATAATTTTTCTGTAGGTGATAGCAGATGTGCAGAATTGTGCAACACTATATGTGATCTGTGAGTTCTGATTTGATAGTAAATATTTTAGATAAAAAACTTCAGGTCTTCCTGATTTTCTTAAAAGAATTGGGGTAATCAAATCTTTACAGGAATCATGATAAAAAAAGGGCAGTAAAGTAGCATATGGGCAATAGTTTCTATACTTCCCATGCCACAAGGATATAATTACTCCTGTGTAGGGATCTTATTATATCTACCTTCCAGAAGCTCAGAGGGTAAAACATTTAACCTGGCTAGTGTAAAAGTGTTCCTATATTTGGGAACTGATAGATTTGACATATAATTTGGCGTTGTGAATGTTTTTACATAGTTCCAATAGCTAGGATAGCATGCAGTCAGACTCAGATGGCTTTGGAATTCAGTGTCTCTGATTTGCTGAGTAATAGCTGCTCTAGCCTTGGTATAACCCAGAGTCTTGAGGGCATCGTCTGGAAGGCCCAGGTGCTGCAAAGGTGTGCTACAGCCATAGAGCGCTTTTTCGATTTAACAGGGCAGCAAAACAAACTAGAAACACCCTGTTTTATTGCCTTAATGATCGCTCACTAAGATGAAAAAAATAGCAGCTTGGGGGACTTGCCCTGTTTACAAGCCCCACCCCACCCCATGTTTGTCGAGCCAATCAGATTCACACTTCCTGTACTACCGATTCATATTCATATTGAATTACTATCCTAATGAGGGGGAATATGCATTCCCCACTCTGTTTTTTAAAAACTCTGGGGAAATCTGTGAAGGCTTTTCCTCCAGAGTATCAACGTTTTTTGGGCCCTCTCCTTCCAAATACAGTGTAACTCTGCTGGATCCCATTAAGACATGTCATCTTCTCCTCAAATTCCACGAGGAGTATTTTCACCATTTAGATGACCCCATACACTGTCTCACATGCCTTTCTATCATCAAACATACTACAAAGCTTCATTTTTTTAATGGCTCTTTGTTACATACAGAAGCACTACACAAGAGAAATCTGCACATATAAACCAATTGCGCCTTTTCTTTTAAGACATTTTCCCCCAGGACCAGGAAAATGTTATTTACTCCATTTTTAATCTCTTGGAAATCCTATTAAATCATTAGTGTTGTCCTGCAAGAGAAAATGTATTGTATTTCACTCCAAGGCTACCATCCAAAAGAAATTAATTCCTACAAGTCCAAGCTAACCTCAATTACATTTACTTCTGAATTGTACAAAACAGTCTATGACCAATTAATCATTTGCACCATCTAACTACAGCTTTATACCTACACCTACTGTTTTACCTACCAAGGCTTGCTTGTGACCTGGTTACATTCTAGTGGTTGATTAATCAATTGCAGCTACCATATTTCTTAATGACATATTGATGATTTAGAAGAACACCTGGGGGATACTATGCTAACTAGTTCAGAGGACGTGAGTAGAGAGAGATAAAGACATGAAACCAATAAAATTCTGACTCACTGAAAGGTAATTCAAATAGTATATTAGCTGGCATAAAACAAAAGAATAGAACCAAACAATTTGGGCAACAGTGCACTTTATGAATTCAAGGTCCTGGAAAGGTACTTTGTGAAATTCTAGATTTATGATGTCTTCCACCCTATGATAAATCTTCGTTCATTCAAACAGATGCTTCTGACATTAGACTTGAGGCAACAGCACTGTCTCACATAATGAAAGAAGAAAGCATCCACTGCCTCATATAAGCATGTCACTTTTAAAAGTAAAACCTTGGCATTTTACCACCAAAGTAAAGGAGGGGAGACAGAGAAGGAACTAGTTGGCTGTTGAAGAAATGGCTTAAAACTATTTTCCTTCAGGAGCTGTGTACAGATTTTCATTTGTTCTCCTATTCCATCCCCCATATTCAAAAGGTCACTTTTATTTGGGCACTGTATTTTGCTCTCTATGCTTTAACAGAGTGCCAAGAATAGTGGTAGATTTTGCTTCATTCAGCCTGTCCCAAGGTTCACATCAGAGCTCAGACACATTTTCTTCCTAGTACATACTTATCTATTAGGCACTGATTGTCCAAAGTGGGTGTAAAGTTTATACAGTCTTGAAAATATTTTTTTAAAAAAATCCCAAAAGCAAATCTTGCTGTTCTCCATTTTATATAAGAGAAACCATTTTACTATGCCATTGTATATAATGGGACTTGAGCTTCCACAGATTTTGGTATCCACTGGGGGTTCTGTAACCAAACCCCAGCAGATACCAAGGACCCACTGTACTCTTGTAGTGGGAGGACGGCTAAGGGAGTGAAGTACGAAGTCAGAAAGCACATGATTCCATTCACATCTCTCCCATGAACTCACTGAGTAAGCTCAAACAAGCAGTCCTTGTGTATCTTCACTGCAGAATTATAGCTGTTTGACACCACTTTAAGTGCCATAGCTCCATCCTATGGACCCCTGGGGTTTGTAGTTTTACAAGAGACATTATCAGACGCACCAAATACAGCATCATAACGATGCCACATAAATGCGAAAGGGAGTGCATAGCAGACGACATCTCCCTTTTGCGTTTATGTACTGGCCAAAACTCATACTATTTTATTGATGGCTCAAGACGTCAACTGATTGCCCATGGCACTTTAGTGCCGGCATTGCCAATGTTTGAAACCTTGCAGCATTGTATTCATGTGAATGCAGTGTCAATGGCCGGTCCAGACAGAACACTTCTGGGTGAGATCGCAAAAACCAGGTAGGCGACACTCTTTTTATTAACCTCCCCAGGTTACTTGTACTGTTTAAAGTGTGTTTCTGTGCTTGTGTGAACTTCTTCTGTTTTTATTTTTCTTTATTTTTTGAATTTGCCACATTCACATCTTCTCGCAAGAATCGGTAAGATCTCTAAGTAGGAAGTGAATGGACCTCCGTTAGTTCTCCATTCATGCTTGGGCTGCTATTTAATGCTGCCAGAGGTAAGTCTGGTATTTTGGGTTATTGTGCTGGGACAGGAACAGGTTTGCTAATAGTGGGACAGGAATGTTAGTGTGTTTTCTGTCTGATAAAGTCCAAGGTCTTTAACCTTCTCTGCCAAACAGTGCTGGTGTCTCAGCAAACTACAAATCCCAGGATTCTATAGGATGGAGCTATGGCAGTTAAAGTGGTCTCAATCTGCAACGGTTCTATAGTGTGATTACACTATCAGGCTCTCTTCCCCTGTCAGCAAATTAGGCATAAAATGCTGATTTCCCTGACAAGGTGTTTTTTTTTTAAGCACTACAACAAGGTAATGAATAGAAAGCACTCTGAACACTTTAAAGTTTTATATGGCATGTTTGCCACTGGTAGCATTAGAGGCAATGATTGAAATTCTGCACAAACTTATTCCTTTTCCAGATTTAAAAGATCAGGCACACCCAGAGATATGGAAGGACTCTAAGTGCAAAACCTTTGAAAACAAGTCCTCTGAAATTCAATGGGATTTAAGAAGCTTTGTCAGATTGTTCTCATTGATAAAAATAAGAGGGACATGCATGTTTGAGGTTATTTTAATTAATTAATTACTTTTAGTTAATTAAAATCTGTCTGTAGCATCTGATACTCTCTTTGGTCACTAGATGACAGACTTTCTAAAGCTTCCCAGTCACCAGGAAGGAAATTGCAGTCAGGCTACAGATATTCTTTTCTATAGACGGCTTCTAAATAGTTCCATGTACTGCTTCCTTTTGCATGGTCTCCAAACTCTTCAAACAAATAAGGGTGGAAAAGTCCTATTGCCAACTAAATGAGAAGAGAAAAGTTGTGAGATGAAATCATTTAATTAGCACCTGAGTGGAGTGAGAAAAAGACCAGTGAGAAAGAAAAGCAGGAGAAAAGAGAGCAGAATGAAAGAAAAACAGCAAGGGGTAGGAATTAAGCTGTTTTAAAAATTTGTATTAACACAAAAAAAATTATAATATTTAAAAAATGGGAAAACCACAACAAAAATAAAATACAAATAAGCTAACTTTAAGCTACTACTACCACTACATAACTACAACTACAAAACTACCAAAACTAAACTAAAAAGGGAAATAACAAGTGACTTCCAACTTTCCAGCTAATGGTTATAGTTATCCATGGACTTTATCAGATGACGCAAATAGTGGCAAAAAAGGTGTCATTTAGAGATGTGATAATAATAGAAAAGGCAAAATTATGAGACGTCCTCATCGCTTACCCATCCCCAATGCGTCACACTGGCATGAATGAAGCATCACTTTTTATTGATGGGCTAAGCTTCATTCACACCAGCACGATTCAGCAGGAACAGGTAAGCAACGGCATCATCTGATAATTTCTGCCCTTTCTGCTATTTTCGTGTCCTAATGCTGCAGTTTTTGCTGCATGATAAAGTCCCACATATTCCACTTCCTCTAGATCAATAGCTTAATAAACATCTACATAATAATTGATCCTATTATTCTTCAAATCCTACTATTGATAATCTCCTCCAGTAATCTCTTGAAAAATTATTAATCTCCAATCTCTGTTAAAACTGCTTAATGACTTTGCCCTAATCAAGGTTGTCAATTTATCCATCTCTGGAAGATCCTAGTTTCATCAGACTTTTTCAAAAGGTTGAAAAAACCCACAAGGAGGTCGGGAGAAGAACGGGGCTGTTGCGCTTACACAGCTCCATTTCAGATGACGCAATCCTCCTCCGGACCTCCTCCTGACCTTCCCCCGTGCTGCTTGCACTGCTTTTTACTGACTGAGGTTTTCCATCAGTAAAAAGCAGCGTGAGCAGCATGGGGGAAGGTCAGGAGGAGATCGGGAGGAGGATGGAAGAGGACTGCTTCATCCGAAACAGGGCTGTGTAAGTGCAGCAGCCCCATTCTTCTCCCAATCTCCTTGTGGGCTTTTTCAACCATTTGAAAAAGTCCATCATCCAAATCTTCTTGTGATGGAATAGCCGTATCTTTCCACTTCTGTGACACAGAGTAGTCTGGCAGTTGTAATCATGTATTGAATAACTCTTCTGTGCTTCTTCTCTATCTGTTCATCCACCAAACCCAGCAGAAAGAGTTCTGGTTTCAACTGAAGTTTTAATTTCAAAATGTCCTCTATTAAGCACTGAATTTGAATCCATTTTTTTAATTGCCTTAGCACATGTCCACCAAATATGATAAAAGTTTCCTTCTTTTGATTACATTTCCAATAAATATTAGTAGAACCTTAATACAGTTGTCCCTTTATATTTGCTGGGGTTTGGTTCCAGCCCCCCCCCCCCCCGTGGATACCAAAATCAGTGAATACTCAAGTCCCATTATATGCAGTGGCATAGCAAAACAGTGCCCCTTATATAAAATGGCAAAATCAAGATTTGCTTTTTGGATTATTATTTTTTAAAGAATATTTTCAAGCCATGAATACTTAAATCTGTGGATACAGAGGGACAACTGTACATTTTAGACAATCTTTCTGGAATTAAATACCAATGATACATCATTTTATAAAAATTCTCTTTAAGATCATAACATAAGGTAAACTTTAGACCTCTCCTCCACATTTTTCCCATTGATCCATTTGTATATTATGGCCAATATTCTGAGCCCAAGCAGTTTCCTTCTAACAGTTGCAAAGCTAGTTATTTCTGCTAGTTATTGTATAAGTATCATGGAATTCGTATTTTTCCATCCTAGTGTTTATATAGTACTAACCTCATAGTGGTTTTAGGATCACTTTGCTACCATATATGTTGTGCAATTAATACCTTATTTTTCATGTATAATATTCACCTATTTTTCACTGAATGAATTCAAATGTTTCAAACTACCCTGGGTGGATTTGTCCCTTCCTCTAATGCACACCTTACTTGATCAAATCTGACTTCTGGCTCTCCTTGACAAATACACACCTCAAAATTTTGTGAGCAGAAAACTGACACTGATTAGCATTGTCACGGTAGCTCACTGGTACCTCTGAGCATATCAAGAGGACCATGCAGCAAAAGTTGTTGTAGTAGAGTTGCAATCATCAGGTGAAGAAATGAGCACACAGATGTGTGTCTAAACTATTTCTCTTTACTAAAGCATGTTTGAGAAATACTTACCAATGAGTCTGAGGACTTTTTCAGACGTTGATTTACGGTGCAAGAAGACTCATAATACTCGTGAGGCTGCTGCATGGCAGGGGGCTCATTTTGTACAATGCTGTCCCCCTGCTGAAATCAACAGTTTCAGTTCCGGGAGAGATCAGAGGCAGCCGCGTCATATTTGGCCATTTTTTAATCACGGGCAATTTCCGTGATTAAAAAACGGCCAAATATGGCATGGCTGCCTCCGATCTCTCGCGGCAGGGGGACAGCGATGTACGAAATGGGGGCCCTGCTGCGCAGCAGCCTCGCAAGTGTTACAAGCTTTCTTGCGCCGTAAATCGACGTCTGAAAAGTCCTGAGACCTCTAGCATACAGACTACAGAACACAGCACAATACAGCCCAAACTGAAAGCACACAGTCTGAGAGCAAAATCCAAGTCATGTGCTGAGACAGGTAAAGTGGATTGTCTAGTTATACAGTACAGATAAAGTACAGTCATGGGTTATACAGTTAGTGGTTCTCACACATTTTCTCATATAGATAAGGCTTCAGCCTTCATTTCCTTCCCACGGCTGTCTCTCAGACATAATCTAGATATGTTAGCCAGCTGCATTTAGCCTGCTCATTGCTGGCCCCTGCAGGCTGTAGCATATTATACCATGCCATCTCTTTACAGTATAAATTTCCAGTGACTGTATATCCCATCGCCTTGCCAAGCATATGGATATAATTCCTTCCATGAATGTCTTTAAATACAACTTAACTGGTTTGGAGCACAGATAAGATGATGTGAGAGCATCTTTTCAAATCTAAAGACTACCCCAGTCCTCTTCAGTTCTGCCTCTGATGTCATGCAGCTTGTGTTCAAGGAGGAGGAGTTGGACATTGGTTTTTGGCTTATGTTATAGCCACTGCTGGAGAAATTTACTATCTGGATGCCCAGAATCCCCAGCCAACATGGTCATGCTGGGTTGGGAGAGACTCTGGAAATTGTAGGTCAAAAAAAGTAACTTTTTCAACCTTTGATTTTGGCCACAACTTTATTTCTAATCTGGATAAGGGAAAAAAGAGGGAAGTTCTTTACACACATAGTTTTTCCTGGGTGCTGTAGCCCAGAACACACATCGCTACCCTATTTTCTGCACATCAATGAGCCAGTGCTTCTAATTGTGCTACTACAAGAAGATTATGGTGAAGATTGTATAGTATACAATTCAATAGTCCTGTTCCTAGCACATCCCAGACTCATTTGATAGCCTGTTGACCCTTCATTCAGTACCAATATGCAGACTGCATGACTTTAAGGTCTTCGTTCCCTTCCTTCCCCTGCTTCCTTTTTTTAAAAAGTCTTTGCCTGATGAAGAAACCAATGTTATCAAAACATGGCAAAGAAATTTCTGTGCGTTTTTTGACTGGCTTAATAAAGGTATTACCACAATATGGATTTTGCCGTTCTTCACACAGTTTACAATGCAAAAGCAATGACTGCACTAAGACTTGAGAGTTTGAAGGCACCCTTTTAATCCTGGCTTTCACACTGATCCTAACAGTTATGGGTGTTGCTGAAATGTTTCTTAAAGATCTTTCTCTTCCTTTCCTGTTTTCTCCAAACAGTTCTAAAGGTGGAGGATAATTGGGGTGGGATGGTATGTCAAATATGCTTTATACCTTTGATAAAGAGAACAATAGGAAAGACATCAACCATTAAGCACCAAGTATTTCCTGTGTTTTAACAGTTTAGGTGTTGAGAGCCTAGAGTCTGGAATTTTAAAACACATTCTAAACTCACAATTTTGTCTTCCCTGTTACCCTAAGAGGTGGGGGTACATTGAAACCCCACTTGTGATGCCAAAATCTCCTGTAGTGTCTGGGGAAATTATTAGCTCAAATAGGAGGCCTGCAAGAGGAGGGTAACTTCAGGGATCTTTTCACCTATGTATACCAGTACTTACTATAGAGACCACTCCAGTTAAAGAGAAATAAAGTATTCTATTGGGATAACACAAAAGTGAACTAACATACACAACATATGTTCTTAAGAACCATACAAGGCTATAGTAGAGTAAGCCCCGTTACCAGTCTTGAAGAGAAGAGTTCTGTGCAGTGAAGATACTCATACAGGTGTCTAAGGGTGGCACAGGAGGTTCCGATCCAGGGGACACCGAGAAACAGAGTGGCCGAGTTCATCCACTGTAGCACACTTTAGGGCACTAATATTTATATCCTATTCCATGCCTTGGTGGGACGAATTTCATAATAACAAAATCTGGATGACTTTCCCACAGAATAGACAAAGGAAACTGAAACTCAACTGATTGCTTTAATTGTGGAAAGATAGATCATTAATGGTTTTGCAACAACCTGGACAGGAGGGCATATGAGGACAGATTTCCGTAGGGTGTAGATTAAGGAATGGTCACTTAATTGCTTGATTGAATAATTGCTTGTGACACCCAAGGCTGGTAGAAAGGATTAGCACATACCCCTCTAATGACTGGGTTGTTAGCATAAACCCATCACGAGCGCTTTCCACTCAATCCTAATTTGGGCTTTCACACCATTTTATTTCTAGACACATCTCATCTCATCATGACCTCCAACTGACCTCTAGTCTGCCTAAGCCAACCTGGCCCCAAAAAGTGTCCTATTATTATTATTATTATTATTATTATTATTATCCCGTCCCTCTACAAAATGCAATTGGGGTGACTTAAACATTATACACACACACACACACACACACACATATATATATATACACACACACACACTCTCCATCCCACCCACCCCTTAAAATACAATATTTCCAGTTATGAGATCCTGTGGGGACAGGGTAGTAGGGCATACTAACATCCCCTTAATATTTTAATGGTGCATTTGACATATACATGTTTGGGGTGAAAATTAAACCCGCTTGCCCTGTCAGTCTACAAATCAAAAGAAATCAACCCATTACAGATATTTTTTGAGGGCAATAGTACTACAGTAGTATTCCTGATGGATTTAGAAATGATTGCCTGTGGAACCACAGAGACGTTAAGCCTGAAAAATAAAACCATTAGATCTTCTAAACAAATGGAAACGCTATCAGGAATTTTTCCCCCTCACCCTCTTACCACAGTCAGGTTTTTATTTTCACTTTTGCAAATTGAAAACACACCACCAAAGGAAGTAATAATATAACAGTAAAATATTCAAATCCAAATTTTTATTCACATTGATTATCTTTTACATTTTGACATATTGCCTTGCTATAGCCATCTGCAAATAGTTATCAGCCAGGAATTCAAGCGTTCTTGTTCATGAAACAATTTTGGGAGAACACTGTTTCTTTTTTGTCACATGATGAGCAAAAAGAAAAAGAAAAAGACAAAAAGACAAAAAATATAGCCAGTGGATTTTATATTTATTTACCATCCAAATTCATAATCCAGATTTCATTTTTTAGGCCCACTGAACAAGATATACTGAATTTTATCATTATAGAGAACAGAAATAGTCCAGCTCGCAGTTACCTTTCAGGTATTCAAAAGTAAAATATCTTTTCCCTCCTTGCAAAGCTGGTGAAGAAATTGGTATTGCCACATTTCACGCCTTGAAACTCCAAGTTAATTCATTTCCACCTTGGCTTAGGGCTTATCAACCAGCTGTCTTCACTAAACCTAGACATTTATGATGATGAACTGAAAACTGATAACACAGACAACTGTTTTTGAAGAGAGAGGTATCTTATCTTGATGGAAATGACTCCACATCTAAAGTGTTGGTCATGGTTCTTCGGTCAGAATCACTCTTCAAACTTGTTCAGTCTGCCTCATGGGCAAACTTCAGTAATCTAAAGCTTTGCTCACAGGGACAAATTCTTTCAAACATCTCTTATTGGAGACAGAAGCTTAATATGTGGTAAGTAAAAGGTTTTGCCCACAAGGGGAAATGTAACATAAACGTAGGAAGTGCTACACTGGATCAGACCAAAGGTCTATCCAATCCAGCATTCTGTCTCCACAGTAACCAGCCAGATGCCTAGGATAAACTCTCAGGCAGGATATATGTATGATAGCCATGGTACTAAAAGGCAAAATGACTCTGAGGAGGTACTATTATGGAGGTAATATAGAGCCATCATGACATGAAGTCACTGATGGCCTTATCCACTATGAATTTATCTAGTTTTCTTTTTAAACTGTTCAAGTTTGTGGTCCTCACTATTTCCTGTGGGAGCAATACTGCAGTAACTAGGTGCTATTTGAACTAGGCCTTTCCTCACTCCTCAAAAGCTTCATTAGATGACCCCAGCTTCTATTATGATGGGAGAGAGTATATTCTGAGAAGCGTTGTATATATTCTGAGAAGCGTTGTAAGGAGCTGTTTGCTTCCAAAGGCAAAACAACTAATGGGGTAGGTGAAAGGTCTGGACAATTCAAATGCTGAAAAACAAGTGTCACAGATGCAGAGGGAAGTCTAGCCGAGCCAATTTATTTCTTTCACGTGATGCACAACCTGTACTTAGTGCAAGAGGCTACCGTTAGAACAGAATACAGAGAAACAGAATGGTTCCCAATCAGAAGGGGATCAGGCAAGCTGCATTCTATCACCCTACTTGTTCCACTTGTATGCAGAAAATATCATATACAGGACAGGTTTAGACTCAGAGGAAGGAAGAGTGAAGATCAAAGGAAGGAATATCAACAAACTAAGACATGCAGATGATACTAGCAGAAAATAACAGAAAACAACAAAGACTTGGAACAACTACTAAAGAAAGTCAAAGAAGGAAGTGCTAAGGCAGGCCTACTGTTGAACACTAAGAAAACAAAAAATAATGACCATGGAGAATTTTCATAAATTCAGTGTAGACAATGAGGAAATTTCAAATAGTCAAAGATTTCCCATACCTTGGATCAATCATTGATCAAAATGCAGATTGCAGTCAAGAAATGAGAAGGCTAAGACTGGGAAGGGCAGCTAGAATGAACTAGATAAGATCCTGAAATGCAAAGATATACAACTGAACAATACATTTAGGATTGTCCATATAATCCTATTTCCCATGACTATGTATGGGTGTGAGAGCTGGATGGTGAAGAATGCTGATAGAAAGAAAAATCAACTCTTTTGAGATGAGGGGTGGAGAAGAGTTCTGTGGATACCGTGGATGGCTAAAAAGACAAACAAATGGATCCTAGAAAAAATCAAGCCTGAACTCTCCCTAGAAGCCAAAATGACGAAATTGAGGCTGTCATACTTTGGCTACATCATGAGAAGGCATGACACTAGAAAAGACAATAATGCTTAAGAAGGTAGAAGGCAGAAGGAAGAGAGGAAGACCACATACCAGAGGGGTAAACTCAATCAAAGAAGCCACAGCCCTGAGTCTGCAAGACCTGAGCAGACCTGTTGAGAGTAAGGTGTCTTGGAGATGTCTCATTCAGATGGTTGCCATAAGCTGAGATCGACTTGAGAGCAGTTAACAACAACAACAAAGGTGAACTAGCTTTCTTGCTGGCATCTCGTTCACAGTATATGCAGCCAATTTATAACTCATCTGATTAAAGCAAACAAGAGTCACATTGACATGAAATCTTACCAAATTCTTACTAAATCACTTATGACAAAAAACTGAACTTTATTTAATGTATATTTGAAACGTTTTAGAAGTTTTAATATTCAAATGTTTTATTGTGTTTATTATCAAATGTGTGCTCCAATCTGATGATTTTATGGACTGTTCACTGCAATTAGAGATGACTGATGACCTGTTTGACATGAAGTCTGTATGTCCCTTTCACGGGGCTTTTTTGCTGCCTAAGGTAGAGCAGAAAACAGGAGATGCATAAACAATTGGAGATGCATAAAACCCAAGGCAAGAAAGGTACTATGGCACCTGAGGCAGAATAATCGCACAAGTGCCTCTGGCCCCCTCCCATAGCATTAAAATACAATAGTAATAATTTAATAATTTGCCATTTAATGCATTTTCAAAACAATACACTTACAATGGATATTGGAAAAGTTCGCTTTTTGAAATTATATATATATATATATATATATATATATGGAAATTCCATAAGTCTAATAGCCAATTAGATAATCAGTGGAGGATAATTAATGCATGATAAGCCAAGAATGGAAAATTGTGAATAAATTTTAAAGGAAAACAGATCTGGCTTAATCTTGTATAAGGAAACCCTTGTTACCATTCTGTCATATTATCATGGATAGATTGCTTATTAAAATAACATAATACATATGGTTGTATCAGATCTTAAGTATCCCAATGACAAAAATGCAATCATACTAATATTGATGGTCTAGTAGAAAGACAGCTTCTGTAATAATCTAAATGTTCAGTTCTATTTGCTTATGATTGGGGCAGTAAATTTCCCCTTAAGTCTTGCTTTTTCAAATGTAAGATATGATTTCCTTCTTGACCTTTATTCCTTCCCATATGCTTCATATTTTTAATAAGGTGCCTCATTTATTCCTTATTGGAAGTCCATTTTTAAATTAAATTTTCGTGTGGCAGGTTTACATGTTTTATTTCCTGATCAAATGGAATTTGATAAATTAGGTGTATCACAAATAACATAGCGTTTTGTAATATGTATTTCAAAATCTGTGGGCGGGGTGTAGATGAACTCGTTGAAAACCTTTCACATTTATTTTTCTCTACTACATGATACAATATGGAAAAAGACTGAAATGGCACTGACTTTCTTTCATTTACTACTACAGGAGACAATTCTTTGAATACCCATTTTCTTAAAATACTAGCTTGTTTGTGTGATAAATGAAGAAGCATGGAAAGAATCAGGTGGTTTCTTTTCATAAATCCAAGCTTGCACCATATGTTCATTTAACGTTTACTTTCATATATTTCTTTATGGCAAGGTCTGCCAATTCATGGTAAATTAGTGCATATCTGAGCCTTTCAGAAAGGCTTCAATTGTTGCTATGAGTTTTATTCATCTATGCAAACCACTAGACAGGTCTGTCTGTCCCTTTTTATTGGAGGGGTACGATATGCCCAGGGGGGAGGGGGAAAACTGCTTCCCCATCCCAATACTCTGGGGCACTGTAAGAAAACTGCATGTCTAGATTTGTCTCCTAAAACCTGGTGCCCTCCAGAAAGCCATGCTGACTGGCAGTTGTAATCCATCACATTTGGAGAGTACCAGGTTGGATGAGACAAGAGAGGTTTTGACAAGAGCATTATAATAAGCATACCTTTCTACTGTTGGAAAAACCACGGCATAGCTAGTATTTTCCAATTTTTAAAAAAAAAAAACCACAGGGAGATCCCTGATGGATAAGGCCAAAGACATGTCTAGTCTGGAATCCTCTTTCTAACAGTGGCCACTAGATACATATGGATGATGATGATGATGATGGTGGTGAAAAGTTGGAACTTTTCCCAAAAAAATAGAACTCGAAGAGGCTCACAGTTTTAAAGAGCATTAAAATATAAATAAACTATTTACACTATTAAAAGAATACAACACATTGATAAAAGAATAAAATGCAATTACAAAGATAAAAAGCTCTGAAGCAGTTTAGATAAAAACAGTACAGCACCCTTTAGTCCATTCTTTTAAAACTTTCTGGTTTAAAAGCTTGTCTGAATAAAAAGGTTTTAATCTGCTGATGAAAGGACAACAAGGAGGGGACCATTCTGGCCTCCCTGGGAAGAGAGTTCCAGTGTCTAGGGGAAAGTACTGAGAAATCCCTCCCTTGCTTCCCCACCAGCCATGGTTGAGATGGTTGTGGGAGACCCAGAAGCAGGACATGAGGGCTATATCCCTGTCCCACTACAATCTGAAGTTAGTATATTTTTTATCATGACTTGTAGCCATCACAGTTGCAAGTCCTCTCAGAACATTAGTCTATTTTTAGAATGTACAATACTTTATTGCTATATTAATATATAGTCAAACCCACTGGGCGACTTTGAGCAAGTCACATACTCTCAACCTTAGAGGGAGGCAATGGCAAACTCCCTCTGAACAAATCTTGCCAAGAAAACATCATGACAGGACGACCTTAGGGTCCCCAAAAGTTAGAAATGACATAAAGGCACACAACAACCACAACAACATATTAATACATGACATCCAGCCACTACTTTTTGATAACATACAGCCTGGTCCTGTGCAAGTTTACTTGACAAATAAGATGCATTCATCTAAATCCACTTTTTAGTCCCAACTCATTGAATCAAGGGCACGTACATACTGAAAGTACTGATATACCAACACCCCATTGATTAATATGTCTATTCCAGATGGGACTATCAATTGGATTTAGGCCATTATATTCAATATGGCTTATAACCACAGCCATAATTCTTCATGTAGATATAGATGATGCTAGTGGTCGTGGTGGTGGTGATGGAGAAGAGGAGATTTAACACACACACCCAAAAAAGGATTAAGATTATGGCTGCCTCCAGAGAGCTAGGCCTTTGCCATGATACCCAAACAGAGGACCCAATGTTATTCTCATTTGGTAGAGACAACTAGATAAGGTGAGAGCAACATGAGAAAATTCTCATTATGCACATCTCACCTGCTCCAGAGTAAGGAGTGAAAATCAATTTGTAACTAACTGAAGCCCCATTTATCAAGCAGTGGCCACTGGTGGCGTCCATGTCCATGGGGCAGTGAATCCACTACAGGTTTTAAATCAAGCTTTTAATGAGCTCTCCAAAGTGCTGAATCTTATTCCTAAACAGGCCCAACAAGTTGGACTGCTCTTCCAAATCTAGCAAAAACCTGGACTAGATTCACCATCCTACTGACACAGGAGCCATCAGCTGCCACTGTCACCAAGGAGTATTGCATTCACAAGATCAACCTCACAAAATAACTGGGTTCCAGGTGTCTAACAATTGCTGGATTGTTCTTGCAAGTCAACTGCAAAGACCAAAGAACAGACAGTCCCAAGGAGATAGATTCTGCCAGCTTCAATAAGAGTAATCATTCTGGCAAATCTATCTACCACAAAATGGATATATATTATGCTGCCCGTCTTTAATATATTCTCCAAACAGCAGGGGTTTGATGAAGGACCTGGTAACAATATAATGCCTTCTATGAGAGTAATACACACCAAAACAAAAAACCCACCAACCCACTAATTACAGAGCAGGATGTGCTCAGATGAAGTCCTAATCACATGTCGCATGTGAGGAACAGTTGAATTAAAATGGCTGTTATTCCAGTTATCCAACCTACTATATACTTCCTGTATTTAATATATTAGAACTAGGGGAGAAAGCTAGGGGAGAAAGAAAGGGAAAATAAATTCTCCACCTCCTCTTCTTCCTCTCTCTCTCTCTCTCTTTTTACATAGATTCTTTGATTATATGAATCAGTAAACTTTCAGTTTGTCACAGTCTCTTGTAAAATTAATATTTTAAATACAAGGCTGTACATTCCTATTCAGAAGTAAGTCCCATTGTGTTCAGCTGGGTTTACACCCAGGTAATGAGGTCAACAGGTGACTTGAAGGCCCATACAAACATAAGAGTGTATAGCATTGCAGTCTTAGATATTTGGATGTTACATTTAATGTGTATGTTTAAAATTACAGTGGTATTTCTTCTGCCAGTCAACAGATTTTATAATGAGAAATTTATATTTCTGTAAGTCTAAATCCAATTTTAGTCCCAAAATAGAGTAGAAAACTTGAAGTAAATGGGACTAACAAAAGTGAATAATAAGTTACATTAATTTAAATGATTCTACTCTAATTGGGACTAAAAGTGGATCTAAGTCTATTATCAGGAATGACAAAATTCTCCATTTAGTTTTTAGCATAGTGCCATCTTTCCTGGCTGTTCTTTTGTTAGTTCTGAGGATGGCCAAATATATTGCAAGCAAGCACAGCAAAGTTTAGTATAGAAAAGAGTTTGCATTTATTTATCCCATGCAAAAAAAACTTTAGATGACAGTGTGATTTTATTTACTTTTTTCATTCAGCATAGGAAGTGTATATCTGTTATCTACAATATGCTTTAAGAAATAGAAACCAGATCCTATGAATGTGAAAGACAGCACAGAGTTGTATATTAAGTGTAATACTTTATAGAACCAAAAAACATAGCTGTTCCCAAAATGAAGCTATAAATATTAAGAAGCAAAGAATATAAAACATGTAAAACCCACCACTGTTTGAAACCCTAGATTCCCATATTTGAACAAGACATATGGCAACTTTGTAGTATGTCCTCTGAACATTTATCTATGAAACAGGAGAGGGGTTGTTTGTTGTAGTTTCTTGGATCTGCACTAGGGCTCTTCCAAGGGTTTAAAAAAAACCATGGGTCATGGTTTTCTGAGATGATCTTATGGTTTGAAGGGGAAATTTTCTTCTTTTAACAAATGTTTTTCTTACAGTTATAATGCAAAAGTGCCCATTCCCTCATGCACAGATGGACTCTTAACACTAAGAAAAAAATAAAAGGAAGGAAGAAAAATGAAGAAAATTGTTTTGTTCCTATATGACTTAGATTACGGTATCAGACTATCAGACGGGGACAAAAATAGCATTCCCATCTTGCTTTCCTAACCCCCTCCTGACCCCCTCCTGGCACAGTAATGAAACATTTCATACACCTACCTTTGCCACGCCCTCCCCTCGGAGCTGATTCACTTCCTGGTTGAATCCTGAGCCATTCTCACAAGAGGATGAGCGTGCAGGAAATTCAAATTTTAAAGGAAAAATACATGTCAAAAAGTTTCACCAAGCACCTAAACATACTTTTAAAAATACCAAGTAACCCAGGGAGGGTATAAAAAAGTGTTGTCAGTTACCTCATTGTCCCGATTGAATCCAGATGTGTTTTGCACGGACCTCCCATTGACGCTGGTATTGCACCAGCATAACAGGGCACCTTTTCATTCGTCCATCATTCCATCATAGAAACAGAATGGGTGATCTATTCATGACTTAGCCCATGAATAGAAAGGAACGATGGTGGAATGGAATGAGCACAGGGGCATGACAATTCGGGTATGACGTCTGAAAATACAGGCCTTTGGCAATCTCCTGGCATCATCATGCCATATTAAGGGTGTTTGATAATCTCCCTAGAATTAAAAAGAAACTCACTCAAAAGTGGGAATAAAATGTTGCAGCTGATGTTGGGAATTGTCAGGAAATAGTCTAGGACAACAGAAACATGCCTAGGGCAAAAGTGGTAAGTAAGTATTGATGGCTTGAAATAATACTTCACCTACCACAAGTGCAGGCCTATATAGGCCTTCCAGATCTTGGAAGAAATCTCACAGGATCTGTAGTCCTGCGAGACTCCCCTGCCCTGAGATCTGGCATGAGAATCACACCAGGTCTCATTCTAAGCCCCGTGATAGCATCCCAAGACTTAGTCCAAGGCCTGCTCCGAGCAGCCAGAAGCATCAGTGCTGACCTTAGCTCAACACTGCCCCTCCATGTTAGTGTCTGAGGTAAACCTTCTCTGTCTCTTGGCCAATGTCAATAGGCTAAAATTAAGAAGCAAATGACACATACTTGGGCATAAGCTAGAGCCCTTTCTTAAAATATTCTGGAAGTCCAATCTATGAATAGATTGGGAGAAAATCACACTGGAGTTATTCACCCACATCCTTTGTACATTTTTATAAAAGCAAGAATTGGATTTCTATGTAGGTACAGTAATCAGCATGTAGATTCTTTCATATGGAAATCCTCCCACATGTGGAAAGTCTACATGTATAGAACCACCACCCTCACCTCATAACAATCCTGTTCCCCTCATAGAATCACAGAGTTGGAAGAGACCATCTACATGGTAAAAAAAATATGTACGGAGTTCAGAAGATTGATCATCCGTACACACAGCCGTTCAGATGCATACGTGTCATTCAAAAGGGGAGCTGGCGAATCCCCTGTAAACTCCGCGGATTTGGCATTCGGGAGGATTAGCGAATCTCAAGCTAAAATCTGTACAGCCGTTCATATTGTCAGTGGTCTGCACACCCTGTTCTCAAACATACGAACAGGCAATATAATCTGATTGGCTGGCCGAGCACAGGGGGTGGGGCTAGCAAAGAGGGGAATTGGGAGCAGCCGCCATGTTGGATTCCCGGCTAAGCGAGAGTCCGGTAAGTCCATGAATTTTACATGTATTCCTTTTTATTTTATATTGTAAATATGGAAAACCGACTATCCACATAACAAGCACCTTTTTAAGTGAAAAAAAAAGTGGCGGAAGCTTTAAAACCGCCACTTGGATAGCTCGCTCCAGCCAGCTGGGCAAGTGGGGGTCATACGGAGTTTAGGGAAAGTAAAAAATCATGTAGGCAGATCATATGCATGTGAACGGCTGCCTTTTTGGATTTTTTACCCCCCAGATGGATTTTTTTTTAATCATGTAGGTGGGGCCCATAAGGGCCATCCAGTCTAACCCCCTGCCATGCAGGACTACACAATCAAATAACTCCTTATAGATGGCCACCCAGCCTCTGTTTAAACAAAGAAGGAGACTCCGCTACACTCTGAGGTAATGTATTCCACTGCCAAACAGCTCTTACTGTCAGGAAATTCTTCCTAATGTTTAGGTAGAATCTCTTCCTTTAGTTTGAATCCATTGCTCCAGGTCCTAGTCTCTGAAGCTGCAAAAAACAAGCTTGTTCCATCTTCAATATGACATCCTTTCAAGTATTTAAACATGGCTATCATGTCTCCTCTTACCCTTCTCTTCTTCAAGCTAAACATACCCAGCTCCCTAAGCCACTCCTCATAGGGTATGGCTTCCAGACCTTTCACCATTTTAGTCACCCTCCTCTGGACATTCTCTAATTTGTCAATATCCCTATTGAATTGTGGTGCCCATTGCCAAGATTCTCTTCAGTCCAAGGGCCTGTCTCCACTGTAGAAAATGCAGCTGTTTGGCACCACTATATCAACCATAGTTCTTATCCTATGCAATCCTAGTATTTGGAGCTTTGTGAGTTATTTAGCTTTTTCTATTAGAGAACTCTGGTGCCTCACCAAACTATGAATACCATGATTCCATAGGATAGAACTATGGTGGATAAAATGGTTCCAACTGCTATATTTTTGCAGTGTGGACAAGCCGCAAGTTTCTCCTCATCTGGGTTTCCCAGCACTTAAGAAATATTTTTGCCATTAAAAAATATATAGTTCTGAACACTCTTTCCATCCCTAGTGGTGACCAAAACCATACACAGTGTCTGGGTAATGAATGTCCCAATCAGGATAAAAAGATTGGTTGACACATAAGCCTGAAGAATCACATAAAATTTCCAGGCCAGTTGTCAAGAGAGAACCACATAATGAATGGGGAAAGGATGGTGGTATCACTTATGGAGAAAGCTACAACCCCCTGTGTAAGCAATGCTGTGAACTGGGAAACAGTTTATCAGGTGCTTCAAGCCAGAACAGAAGCATGTCATCCATGGTCAAAGGGAGAGAGTGATAGCAAGGATCAACCACATTCCCCTACTTGTTCTTTCCAAATAGTTGGTTTCCCTGTGCACTGTAGGAGTACTCAAACAGTCCTCCAAATAAATGTAATACCATGATGAATTTATTTTACAGATAAAAATTGCAAGCCACATTTTCAGTCCTACAGATACTCAGGGGCTACAACACACCAGAGAAAAGCTGCAAGGCAGCAGGAACTTCTTCTGTGCTGCCTTACCACATGATGTCATCATTCTTCTGGCATTCTTTCATTCCAGTCCCATGGGAAACTGAACTAAAACCGTGTCTTCTTGCTAACGTTTTTCTCTGGTTAGCAAAAAGACACAGTTTTAGCTCAGTCCCTCAATGGTCCAGAACAAAAAAAAAATATGATGGTGTCATGCAGTAAAGCAACACAGAAAATGGAACATTCCTGCTGCCTTGCTGCTTTTCTTTGGAGTGCCCATCAATGGTTAAAATTAAAGAGTCCACATAATGAATGTTTAAAAAAAAAAACCAGCAGAATACAGAGGAGGGGGAATATTTGGAGGGGATGTTATTTCATTGCACACAAACCAAGATTGTACATTTCTTCACCCTAAAAAGCCCCTAAAGAAAGACATTTTCTAGTATAAGGTATTTTATTTCAGCCTAAGGAAAGATAGTTTCAGCTGGTGGCAGAAGATAAGCAAATGGAGGGATAAGTGGAATCTCCCTTGCAATGAAGCTTCACAAAGAAAATGCAAACTACTAGCCCTGTTCATCTAAGAAACTCACTGTTACTTGTTATAAATAAAGGTGGGGGGACCCCCCAAAAAACAATATATTGTGGAGGGGTGAGATTGTTCTAGGGATTAGAGCAAGTGTGGACAGTTGCCTCCCATGTTTCTTGGAGCCCTTTCACATTATACAAAATATAACACTGATTCCACTTTACCCTATGGAACCCTGGGATTTGCAGTTAAGGGAGGGACATTGAAAATTCTCACCCAGAGAGCTCTGGATACAAATCTGAGGATTCCATAGGTTGGAGCCATTGCAATATATATATATATATATATATATGTATATAAAATTCTGTTGGGTATGTTGCCTTTCCCAGTTTGCTTATTGGCTGCTCAGGAAACACAGCCAACCAATCACCACCCACATGCAAATTCCCTCTACACTTCACAATGCACTCCTGTCACTCAATCTGTGGCCCAGATTGGGACCCAGGCAGTCAGCTGGTGGTGGTGGCGGCAGCAACAGGGCAACAGAGCGAGTCACCCTCAGTAATTTCAGGAAAAGTGCGGAACACTGAGAAGCAGGAGGAGGAATTTAAATTCACAGGCCTACCTTATAGGGTTGTCATGAGGTCTAATGGGCATTTTGGGGGAGTTTTTTTTTAATGGTGTATGGTATGCTGAATCCAGCTAGTTAAAGTAAAATGTTGCACTATAATTGTGCTGTATGAAAAAGACCCCTGGTCCCCCAGGTCTGTGTGGAGGAAAGTTGTCACTGGGGCAATAGAACAGGACACCCACACACTCAGCCATCTTAAATAAAGAAGGTAAACCATAAGAAGTAATTCTTATTAAAATTTATTCAGTAGCCCATATTCCATTGTTAATCAAATTAAGGGTTAAGTCACTGAATCAATTAGATTTGTTGACTCCCCATTCAGGAACTGATTCAGTTTGGGGCATTGTGTTGCAGGGGGACAAGTGTGTTGCTGGGTTTTTATTGATTCGTTTTTGTTTTTGTTTTCCTCCTGGTTTTTTTGTTTTTGTTTTGTTTTGTTGCTTTCTTTTCATTTTTTCCTCACTTCTATTGATTTGTTAACTAGAATGAATGAATAGATTTAAAAGGAGGACTGTACTATTGCTACTTTATTGTTAAAAAAGACCAATGCTGCCTCTTGTTACACACACAAAAAAGAAACTAACAAGTAATGGTAATTTCATTTCTTTGACCCACTCCTTCCAAACTCTGAGCAAGACTATTTACCACCATCACTCACACATACACACCTTCTCTTTTGTCCTAAAATCTCTACCTGCCTATTTCTCTGCTTGCTTATTTTTAAGGGTGGGTCAAGTGGCTGTCCCAAACAGCAGGAACATTCAACTTGGAAGCAAAGCTACCTCCCACTTTCATGGTACACAACAAACCTTGGACTGTAGCAACGTAGACAAGGGCTAGCAAAGCAACCTTGTTAAAGTTGGTTCCATAAACTCTCTCAAACTGAAGGTCTAAACACAGCAGTCTCATCATTTGCCTCAAAGGTGCCACAGAGGAAGGAAGACAACCATTAGATAGTGCCATGTTTAATAGCTGTTGTCTCAGCGGAAGTACTGCAACACTGGATGCTACAGTTTTGGTTCTTGTACATATATGCTCAATTCGTTCTAACTTTTCACCCTCTATTTCATCTTGTACATGAAGAAGTTCTCCATAGGGTGAATCAAATTAGGGTCCCTGCAAGTTATTTCCATAAAGACCAAATGATTCCACCACCCACCCACCCCAGAAATAATAAAACAGCTACCATTCTGGTTGTTGATGCTTTGAGAATCTAGTGGTGTCTCTCAGTTCATTTGGTTGTTTCTCTCTATAGCTTATGTTGTCATTTTCTTTCTCCTTGCTGTGCTTTATTAACATAAGAGCTTTTCCCTTTTCCTCTCTTGTGGTAAACACAATATTGGTGGTGGTTGCTGGCTGGTTATTGATATAGCCTTGGCATTTATCAAACTTGAAATGTCAAAGATTGGGGGGGTGGGATTCACAGACAATCAAAGGTGCAAGATTAGAGGTAAGGAATGTTGGACGTGGATCTGTTCTATAGAAGCCTTCTGGAAATGTGACTGGACTTGTAAACAGTGCACTCCTTTCAAAGGGGGGTGGAAACAGGGCTTAGAATTATTTCATTTCAAGTAATGAAATACTAATTATTATATTTCTTATTTTTATTCATTAGCAAAGGCTTAACTCATTACAATTACTGGTAATCTCACTCCATTTACAACATAACTGCTTTGGTTACTTTTATTGTATCCAGGAGTGTGTGGCCTTACTGCTTTGGCATGTTTTATACTACAGGCCAGTGTCTTGTAACATTTTGATTTTTTTTTTAAGTAAGTAAAAGTAAGAAGTCTAGTTCCTTTTGATAATAAGGACATAAAGCATTACAGTACATTTTAGAAATTTTAGTGGTAGCTATGGGCTTTCATATGACTTGGGGGGTTGTGACTGTGAAGCTTTGGAGGTCTCCTATGTGTACGTACACACAACTGGAGAACTCCAGAGTTAATCTAGAATCTTCCACCGTCACCCACTGACTTCAGTTTCCCCTTTCATTGTAACCCAATGGGAAGTTAACAAGGTTCAACTTGTACTTTCCACTCTGACTCTGCAGAGATTCACCTCCTCCCACCCCTGTGGAAAAAGAGCCATACAAGGCATGTGAAGATAGAGTGCTGCAAAGGAGAACTTTAAAGGAAGTTTATTCTAAACAGATTACATAGCATAGTAGAGATTCTTTTTCATGAAAGGCTCCTTCCTTCCAGGCATACTGAGGAGTTACAAAGTTACAGATACGTCTAGTCATTCCAGCCAATTTTATAAAATAAACACAAGCCCTAATACAACTAAGCTAGTCAATTTCCTAATCTACTCACAAGGTGGGCAGCCCAGAGGTGCTGGATGTTCATGGGGGCTGGGGCCTTTTGGCCCAACCTCTACCAAGTTCCCCCTTAACTGGGATGGGAATCCGCCTGGCTCAGGTCTCTCTTTGTTCTTCTCCATCGTTTTTCTCCCTGCCTTGTGGCCCTGAGGCAGTATTTATCTCCAGGTAGTCACCTCATTGGTCAGCTATCTCCTGATGCTGACCCCCCATAAACTGCAACTTAACCTGATACACCCTTAAACCTTTGTTTACCTGCTTGGCTGTGTTGCCCAGATAATGGGAGAGCCCATTATCACAGTACCAAACCTCTTTTTAAAGTAGCTTGCCAAGTTCCAGGGGAAATTTTAGTTATAAACAAGGCACTCAGGGATCAAAAAACTTGCTTGAAAAGATTTTTTTTAAAAAAAAATCCATGCTTGGGGTAGCAGTAGCAAATTCGGTAGCAGTGATGCACAGTGGTAGGAAAGGTGTTACTCCTTCCTAGGCTACTGATTTATCAATGGCTTATCAGAATGTTCAGGACTACAAATATTTGTTATCCCTTTACAGCAGACAGAAGTATTCACTTGGGCTCTGAGTGTTAGGCTGGGGCACAGGGTATGAGAGACTGAATTAGGATACAGGTCTGAATCGCAGTGCAATCAGACTGAAGCCTGAGAGATTCTGCTTGAACAACTCTAGGAAGAGCTGGGAATTTAGGAAAATAGGTGGGAAGAGACTTGAAAAGAGTCAACAAGGCAGGGAAGCATAATGCTCAGAGCACCTTATAGATCAGACCAGAGTCATGCTTGAATTATAGCAGAAAAGGTAGGGAGGAAATCTACAGTCCTCAACCCTGGTTTCCCATCCCATTTTAGCAAAATCATGGCAAGGGGGGGGGTGGCCCTATTGTTGGGCAGGCTCTAGCCTTTCTCTGATTTGGGTACCAGGGTGTTACCAAGGCTTGCCCCAGAAGTATTTATGGAAAGACCAGGAAGAACTAAAGAGCTATGTTGCTCTCTGAGAGAACCTTACAATCCAGATGTCTGGAGCTGTACCGGAAGAAACATTGGAGGTTAATGTCACTTTTTCAAGCCTTGCAACTTTGAATCATTCATCAAAGCAAGACACTGAATGAAGATCAGGCATCCTCCTGCTTGTACTTCATTTCCAGACAACTTGGTCATTCCCAGACAATCAGGAAGCTGACATGAAGATTTGATTGCCTCTTGAAAGTCACAAGAGCAGTGTGTGTGTGTGTTTAATCACTCCCAGACTTCTCAAGACACCTCCTTTCTCAGGAAAACAATGTATTCACCACCCCACCAACCTCCCCCATTGGTCATTGAAAGTCCACCAATTTTCACCACATATTTCTGAGCTGTCAGATTGGTTTTCATTAAGTTATTCTCCATTTTGAAGGTCACTGCTTCACATTTAGCATACAGACATATGGGTTAGTCAACCTATATAACATCAGTCATTATCTATGCTCCCAAGATCATTTATCTTCAAAAATGTCCCTACGAGGTAGAAAAAAGTACCCATAATAACCTGTAATTCACAAGTGAGGAAATGAGGCAACGGGTAGTTACAAATGAGATCTGCAATGCAGACAGATAATGGGCTGAAATCTCTTGAGGCACAGTTCTATGCCTTGATTACAAAACTATTCATCTTTTTTGCCCTTTAGGTACAATCCTCAAATAGTAAAATTATAGTCTCTACTTTAGTCTTCCTCCTAAGTGGGTATGGTCATCATTAAGAGCAAATGAAGTTCACCCTAAGTATTTAATTGTCCACTAAATCCAAATGGGAGAAAGTGTGAAAAGTTCAGTGTGCATGTCAAAAGATAGACTTCCTACTTTGAGCTTCATTACTGAAAATGCAAGTCAGACCAAAAATTTTCCTTTCCCCAGTTTTGCTCACTGTTATGTAGAACAAGGCAGTTCAGTATGATCTTTCTCTTGTCATTCTGTCATTCGACAATAGCCTACTTCCCTGCCTGCCCCGCTTTGTACCACTGGAACCTGTAATATTCCATGAAAATATTCTGGCTGTGTTCTCACTCTCTGGAAATGTGGCTCATAAACATGTGGGGGCATGAATATGTACAACCCATGTAAGGTTACACAGGTCTCTCCATGGCAAGTAGGGATGTCATATTTTGTTTTACTCCCAAATGGTACTTTGCACAGAGTTCCTTTGAAATTTTGCAGACTTCCATTCTCCTGTGAAATGGAAGCTTCCTCATCTGTCCCAGGTGTTAAGAAATATCTATGGACTGACATCTAGACCTATGTCCCTCCATGGCAAGTAGGGCTGTCATATTTTGTTTTATTCCCAAATGGTACTTTGCACAGAGTTCCTTTGAAATTTTGCAGACTTCCATTCTCCTGTGAAATGGAAGCTTCCTTATCTGTCCCAGGTGTTAAGAAATATCTATGGACTGACATCTAGACCTATGTACCCAACTGAAAAGGAAATACTTGGATCTTTTGCAGTGGCAGGGCACACAGAGAGGATTAGACACATGGTGCTCCTCATGGAGAACTACCAAAAATATGTAAAACAATGCTAGAAGAATTTAATCTTACTGATGTGTGGACAGCAAAATATAAAGGGAAGAAAGGATTTACCTTCTTTTGGAGTCCTATAAATCAATATTGAGAATCAATATGTTTTGGATATTGATTGACTTATTAACTAAAATCAAGGAAATGGAAATAAGTGAAAAAATAATGTCGGATCATAACCCTATAGAACTAAAACTACTAACTTCAAAGAGAGAGTACAGGTGGAGACTAAGAGAGGAATTGATAAAGGATGAACAATTCATGAACAAAGTTAGGAAGGAAATACAAGAATTCTTTAAGTATAACAATGGAGAGGAAGTGTCTTGCAGAATAACCTGGGATGCCTTCAAAGCAACGATTAGGGATGCATTCCTTCAGAGAGGAGCTGAACTGGAAAAAAAAAACCTAAACAGGAAAAAAAAATCAAAAACTGACACATGATCTGAAAGAGAAAGAAGAGAAATTAAGGAAGAATCCTAAAAATACAAAATTACAAATGGACATAAAATTAATACAAGAGACACTTAAATCGGATTTTATTGATGCAATCGGAAAGAAGTTAAAAAGAATAAAACAAAGATATTTCGAGAGAGCTAATAAAGCGGGTCGTTGGCTAGGGCACCGATTAAAGAAAGATACAGAAAAAAGCTAATTACAGAAATAAAAACAGGAGAATCAAAATATACTACCCAGAAAGAAAATAAATCATTGTAGATTTTTATAAAGTACTATATGCAAAAACTGAGGAAACTGAAATGGCGAAAAAAGAAATAGATAAATATTTAAAGGAAAACCTAAAAATGAAACTTACAGACAACTTGAAGGAAAAATTAGATCAACCTGGCACCGGTGAGGAAATATTACAGGCAATAAAACAATTAAAAACAGGGAAATCTCCTGGCCAGGACAGTTTCACAGTGGAATTTTACAGAAACTTTCAAGAACTGATCATCCCATTGCAGCAGGTAATAAATAAGATACCAACAGAAGGAATACTGAAATCATGGAAAACAGCAAATATCATTCTCATCCCAAAGGAAGGGAAAGAAAACACAAATATGGCAAACTATCGTCCCATCTCCTTACTCAATGCGGACTACAAAATCTTTACAACAATAATAGCAAATAGATTAAATATTGTAATAAACGAAATAATTCATGAAGATCAAACTGGATTTATAAAAGGCAGACACAATAACATAATAACGATGATTGATGCTACAGAATGTTATGAAAGACTCAATAAGAAAGCAGCATTTATTTTTATCGACATGGAAAAAGCCTTCAATAATGTAAACAGGATGTTTATGCAGAAAATATTGAAAGAATTAAATTTTGGAGAAACATTTATTAAAAGTGTTCAGGCAATATATGGGACTCAAAAGGCATACTTAACAATAAATGGAGAAAATACCGAGACATTCAACATCTTTAAAGGAACCCATCAGGTATATCCACTATCTCCATTGCTTTTTATCTTAGCCTTAGAAAGCTTGAATAATCAAATAAGGAACAACAATCAGATACTAGGGCTAAAAATTAAAAATCAAGAATATAAAATCAAAGCTTTCGCAGATGACATCACCATAATTTTAGGAGACCCTGTGGAGAATATTGAAAACTTACTTACTTTAATTAAAAGGTATGGAGAATTGGCAGGACTTAAAGTCAATAAAGATAAGACAGCAATAATAACAAAAAATCTATCAATGAAAGAAGAACAACTAAAGGAAAAATCAGGATGTAAAATTGAAAAAAAGATAAAATACCTTGGAGTTTGGATAAATAAGAGAAATATTGACTTATATAAGAGCAATTATAAAAAAAATTATGGCATGAAATTAAAGCAGATTTAGCCCTACTTGGGAAAATAAATACTATTAAGATGAATGTACTTCCAAAATGGCTATTTCTATTTCAAAATTTACCGATATTGCATAATGAAAAAACATTGCAACAATGGACATTTGAGTTAAACAAATTTATATGGGGAGGGAAAAAGCTGAGGATTAAATGGTCAATTTTAACAACAGACAAGAAAGCAGGAGGAGCATCACTACCTAACTTGAAGATCTATTATATAGCAAGTGGAATGAACTGGCTTTCGGATTGGATTAAGCTGGAGAATACCAGAATTCTAACAATAGAGGGTTACTCTCATAGATTTGGATGGCATGCCTATCTAGGATATGAAGAGCAACAGGTGAATAAAGATTTTGAGAATCATATAATAAGAAAGTCCCTGATAAGAATTTGGCAAAAAATTAAAAAACAATTATATTTCAAATTACTAATATGGGTCTGCCCTCAAGAGGCATTCTTAGGAAGATGGGAGAACATGGAAAAATGGCTCAGGTATGGAGATCTGATTAATCAAGAGGCCTCAAAAAGAGGAGAAATCTCAGTTACGTACTCACGAGAGGAACTGGAAATAAAAGGATTAGATATGAATTGGTTTACATTTTTACAAATTAGAAACAGATTTCAAGAAGATCAAAATACATATGAATTTGAGGGATCAGAAACAGAAGTGGATAAAGTGATATGGGGAAAGGAAAACAAAAAAAATCCCTATTTTATAAATTACTATTAGACAGAGAACTTGAACCTGAAAAGATTTCAGAGTCAATGATCAAATGGGCTCAAGACCTCAAAGAAACAATATCATTGGAAGAATGGGAGAAGGCGTGGAAAGAAACCAATGAATTCAGTACATGTTTATCCTTGAAAGAGAACCACCTTAAAGTAATAAATAGATGGTATTTAACACCCTCAAGACTTAGTAACATTTACAAACTCAGAGATAATGAATGTTGGCATTGTGGAAAAGATATTGGCACAACGTACCATATGTGGTGGGGTTGTCCAATAATACAGAAGTTTTGGTTAAAAATTCATAAAATAATTCAAAAATATTCAAAGTATATTTCATAATGGACCCCAAGTTGTATCTATTAAATATAACATCAAACCTGGAACAGAACTTCTCCCGGAAATATTGGAGAGTATTATTGTACGCAGTAACAGTGGCAAGATTAATAATAGCAGCTAACAGGGGGGGGGATTTTTCCCCCATTGATGACTGGGGTCTCAAACTTAATGAGATGTTAGAAAATGATAGACTAACATATATTATAAATAAAATAAGACAACGAAAATGGAAGAAGTGGCTACCAGTCCGTGAATATTGGAGAAAGAGATGGAATATAAAAGGAACCATGTAAAGTTATAAAAAAAAAAGTTGTAAGAAAAATAATTAAAAGAAAGAAAGAAAGGACAGTGCCAACTGTTCCTTGTTTAGACAGTGGCAAGGAAGTAGAAATAATCTGAGAGGAGAGGTTAAAGGAACACTGAATTGAAGAAACAAAGGCTTCAACGAAAAAAAAGATATATGTGCTTAAGGATACGACATGGAATGAAAGGAAAGGTTTTTATGGGCATCTCTTATGAGAGAAGAAAAAAAGGGAGATAAAAAGTGTGTGTGTATATATATATATATATATATATTGCTCATCTCAAACGGGTGAAGAACAAGGGGAGTCAGAAGTCTGAATGTATAGAAGAAGGTAGAAAGAAGTATGTGAGAAGGTTGAGAGTAAGTGTGGAAGGAATTTAATGAAGGAAGAGAGAATGCACATTAAGAAAGAGGATGTGAAAGATGTAAGGAGTTTAATGGATGAGAAGAAGTAAAATGGAGGGTTGTATATGAAAGTGGGGAAGTAGAAAAGTGGGGGGAATGTATTGGGATGTATTGGAATGCATGGGAAAAGGTGTTGAAATATAAATAATAGATATGTAAATGTATATAAATGTATAGTGAAGCTTCAATAATAAAAAATAATAAAAAAAGAAAAAGTTCGTAATCTAGATATGCTCACCAGCTGCATTTAGCCTGCTCATGGCTGGCCACTGCAGGCTGTAGCATATTATACCATGCCATCTCTTTACAGTATAAATTTCCAGTGATTGTATATCCCAGCACCCTGACAATACACAAACACACACACACACTATCTGCTAACCTAATCCAAGTTAATTGACTCATAGCCATCAGTCTTTTACCAATGTCTTCTCTCTCTCTCTCTCTCTTTGTCTCTCTCTCTCATCCCATGAATACTTCCCCCCCTTATCTTCACTTTTAACTCTAATTCTTGATTGACCCTATTATCTCTCCTTGACTCCAGTCACAGTTCCTCCACACTTCTCTTCCTTCTTCCAATCAGGTTCAATCAAATTTGACAAAACATTTAGCACCTTTTTAGAAGATGTGCTCCCCCAAATGGTGAAAGAGGACTGTTTGTCATAGCACTTGATTTTCTTTGTTTACATACCTTGTGTGCTTTGTTTTGCAGCTCCTCTTTGGAAGGCTTAATTTGCAGGTTTGACTACTCAAGCACATACCTCTGAAGGAAATGCCACTGTGGGGTGGAAAAGAGGTTAAGTGCAAGGAATACACTTTCCCCTTAACGTCTAGTTTAATACTCATTCATATGTTATACCTCTCCATCTCATTTCTCCATTGCAAATGTATCTATCCTGAAATAATTTTCTCATTTTTTAAAAAAAATGGCATCAGAGCTATTTAGAGTTATCTGAGCTTAGTAATGTGGAGTTAAAAACCTCTGCACTGCCCAAGTGCTATAGCTTACTTACTGCATGGTTTGAGAGGGAAAGAATTTCAAATAAAAAGACCCCCCCAAAAAAAAAGGTAGTTTTATAGAGAATAATCTTTCTGGTTTGTCGGCTCCCTTAATTCCTTTACTTGAAACATATCAATCAGCAATGTGGATTTAGCTCTCATCTTCCAGGCCCCTTCTTGCCAACACCACCATCTTCCCTCTCTCCCTCTACTTTCTCTTCTTATACCACAAATAATCTAGCAAGAAAAATTGATGAGAAAGTGATTGTCTGAAATACTGTATCTGAACATTTGGGAAAGTATCTCACTTCAGAGAAATGACAGAATGGTTGATGCAGATTGAAGTGATGTTGTTATTTTTCAAAGATGGTTCACATCGCTATCATTGTCATTACTATTCTGAGAGACAGTAAGATACATTTCTTTAAAAAGCCAGCAAGTAAAGGTAATAATCCATCTCTGCCACCATGGCCTCCTTCTCCCTCCTTCTGCTCAGTGAGCCTGTGAAATTTACTTTACTTTGCACATGATATTGGAGTTGGATGGGAGGGATGGCAATTGATATAGAATGAAATTCATATCACTATGTGACTGGGTATAAAGTGAGTTCCTCAGTGCTGCTTATTTTTCTAGCTTTCTTTTCCTGAGAAGCCAAAATTTTATTTAGCCAGTATATGAAAGGCAGTATTGGCATTTGTGGCAGATCACTCTAAAGTAACATAGCAAAGTGCACTGTTGTGGATCCGTGCATTAATAATGGACATTGAGGATGTCCCTATGGAAATCATCAAGATGTATGTGCCACTATTCCCAGAATCTAAGAGGGGAAACTGATCATAGGTTCAATAAAGTGGGGGGTTTTGTTTTTGTTTTTTAAGACAATATACAGCATAATCACTCATGAGTCATGAGTTACATAGACTATAATGAATTTAGGTAATTATCTTCCTTTAGGATTAAGGTAAGAAAATCTCAAATGGCAAAACAGGGCCTAGAGGTATCTGAATAACAGTCAAATGTAACAAATGCTTTTTTACAACAACAACAACAAAAAAGACATTCAGAGTATCCTTTGAATGCCTTCCCAAAACTACAGCAGAAAGCTGTTTAACAACCAGTTACACTGTCCACAGCAGCAACTTTAGATAGGAGGACTGTTCTGTTGCTTTTAACTATGAAAAATGGAATTCACAAGCAATCTTATTGACATTCAAAGTTTCAAAATAAATTCAAAATGATAGAATTTTATCTTCGGCATGACACCTGGTACTAAAATCAGTCTCACTGTGGGTCCTTCCTTCCTTCCTTTGCACGAGGCTCCCCTATTATGCATAGTTCCCAAATTACAGAAAGATTCACCATAGATTCATGCCATTTGACAGTTTTTCTCTTTTATGCAAAACACTTGTGGCCATGGAAAATCCACTCATGAAAATGATCTTACAAAGGGGAATAGTGACTCAAAGGGCAAATCGAGAGGTTGCATAACATACAAGATCTTTACCCTATGTATACAGGTGGAGCCAGGAAAACACATGGGAGTCAGATATCCAAAATAACTAATTAAACTTTATTGACCTGAGTAAAAGCATTCACAAACAACACACGCTCAACTACACAAGCAGACAAGGGTACCAGAGTAAGGCAAGAAATAGTTAGAAAAGGGAATTAAGCTGGGGCTTCTTGTGGTGATACTGCACCTACTCCTGCAGCTGGGTCTCCTCAGGAGAAGTGGTATTACTCTAAAGTAGCAGCAACAGAAAGTGGGGTGAGAGAAATTTGGAAACAGAAAGTTAGGATTAAGGAAGCAGGGAGGGAGGGTCTAAGGTTAGTTGAAAGCCAGCCAGAGTCCAGGAGGTGTTAGCAAAGATTCAGAAGGATGGAGAGAAGGTGGGGGAATCGAGGAATGGAGTGACGTGGATTCAGAAGAAAGGGGATCTGAACCAAAGAACTCAGGTTTTCCAGGGTTTTTATAAGGAACATTCCTTTGAAGGTGTGCTCTGTATCAAAGGAACATTTGTCTTCAGGGAACTCTCAATTGTATAAACAAAGAATTTCCAAACCAGTCTGGAACTAGGAAATGGGGGCAATCTGGTAGCAAGTGATTGGCAGGTGCTTTTTCTTTTTCATTTGCAAAGCAATGAAATCAACCAATGCGGCAGATAGCTGTCAGTTAAGTCCCACATGTTACATGAAGAATCTCCTTGTTTCACATAGGAGAATTGTAGCATGATTATTGTAAGGGTGTGAATGTTTGGATAATTTGGCAGGCCCATGCCTTGACAGAGTAAGGTGCATGAACTTGTTTGACTCCTGTTTTCCCATCAGCCCTTGGTTGACCTAGTTCACTGGCCAAGTTAATATCAAGCCAATTAAACATTGATCCCAAATTGGGATGATGGGACATAGAGTGGTTGCAATCTTGATATCAGAATAATGGGATATGCAGTACAGTTACATTTCTAATCCCTACCAATAGTGGCTTAAATGCAATTGTTTGCCACAATGAGAATAGGGTTGTTAGCTCAACGGAAACTTCACAAGTCAACCCATATATCAGTTCCAATTATATAAACTATGCTTAATGAAGATACCCCTTTCCTGACAAGGTCAAAACCACAGCAACTCGTGTAGGAAGATGAGGGCTTTCAGATAATATGGACCATGAATCAACATTTAGGAGATTTTCAGACGCGATTTTCGGGTCCATATATTCCAAAACAGTTCCATTGCTGCCGTGCGGCAGGGGAGCAGTTTTGGACGATGCCGTTCCTCTGGCGAACCCCTCTGTGTCACTTCCATGACAGAATGGAGGAAGCCACGTCATATTTCACTCACGATTGTTGCCCGTGAGTGAAATATGACGCGGCTTCCTCCATTCTGTCACGGAAGTGACACGGAGGGGTTCGCCAGAGGAACGGCGGCGTCCAAAACTGCTCCCCTGCCATGCGACAGCAACGGAGCTGTTTTGGAATATATGGACCTGAAAATTGCGTCTGAAAATCTCCTTAGAATCATAGAATTAGTTAGAAGAGACCATAAGGGCCATACAGCCCAACCCCCTGCCATGCAGGAACACACAATCAAAGCATTCCTGACAGATAGCTACCCTGCCTCTGATTAAAAACCTCCAAAGAAGGAGACTCCACCACACTACAAGGCAGTGCATTCCACTTCTGAACAGTTCTTACTGTCAGGAAGTTCTTCCTAATGTTTAAGTGGAATCTCTTTTCCTGTAGTTTGAATCCATGGTTCTGTGTCCTAGTCTCTGGAGCAGCAGAAAACAAGCTTGCTCCATCCTTAGCATGACATCCCTTCAAATATTTAAACATGGCTATCATGTCCCCTCTTAACATTCTCTTCCCCAGGCTAAACATACTGCTCCTCCTAGGGCATGGCTTCCAGACCTCCCACCATTTGGTCACCCTCCTCTGAACATATTGCAGCTTCTCAGTATCTTTCTTGAAATGTGGTGCCCAGAACTGGACACAGTATCCCAGGTGAGGTCTGACCAAAGCAGACTAGAGTGGTACTAGTACTTCCCTTGATCTATACACTATACTCATATTGATGCAGCCTAGAAGCATATTTGTTTTTTTAGCTGCTGCATCACACTGCTATTCAGCTTGTGGTCCACTAAGATCATTCGCACATACTGCCATCAAGCCAGGCGTCGCCCATCCTATAGCTGTGGATTTTCATTTTTACTGCCCAAGTGTAGTGTCCTATACTTCTCCCTGATGAAATTCATTTTGTTAGTTTTGGCCCAGCTCTCTAATCTGTTAAGGTCATTTTGAATTCTGATCCTGTCCTCTGGGGTATTAGCTACCCCTCCTAATTTGGTGTCATCTGCAAACTTGATAAGCATACCCTCTATTCCCTCATCCAAGTCATTGATAAAGATGTTGAATAGCACTGGGCCCAGGACAGAACCCTGTGGCACCCCACTGGTCACTTCTTTCCAGGATGAAGGGGAGCCACTGGTGACTACCTTTTGGGTTCAGCAAATCCACCTAACAGTCACATTGTCTAGCCCATATATTAGTATCTTTTTTGCAAAAATATCATGTTGGACCTTGTCAAAGGCCTTACTGAAGTCAAGATACACTACATCTACAGCATTTCTTTCATCTACCAAGTTTGTAACTCTGTCAAAACTTATATATAAATTCCATTGATTTGAAGGGGGTTATTCTAATTCTATCAATAGGATGTAGGCCACCTCACTCCTGATGCCAGAAATTAGACTATATTTTAAAAAGCCCTCAAAACTTACAGCTACACTTAGAATTCTTTTTCATTGGGTAAAAGAAAAGAACCCACGCAAAAAACATTGGCTTCTGTAAACATAAAGGAATCCATTATCACCCCTGAGACTAACTAGGAAGAAGATATTTCTAGCATAAGCTTTTGTGAATACAGCCTACTTCATCAGAAGCAGATTGAGTCCATGAAAGTTTGGTCTTGTCTATTTGAAGGGGGATATGGACACATCTGAAAAAGCAGGCATTCACAATGAGACAACCTGTCTTCATGGTCAAAAGAGCCCCCTAAACTCCACATGCCCCCTAGCCAAGATGCAGCCATGATGGATTTACTCACAATTTTAAATCTGCCGCTGCCAATTTAAAAAAAAAAACAAAGTTTCCCGTGGTGCCCACAAGCAATAGGTGGTATTTCCCCCCCCCCAAAAAAAAGGAAGGAAAAAAAGAGTATAAGATCACAGTTTGATTGACTTACCAGACTCTCGCTTAGCTGAAAATTCAACATGGCGGCAGCAGGCACTTTCCCTGTTTGCTAGCCCCCACCTCCATCCAATGAGATTACATTGCCTGTTTGTATCTGTATGAATGCGAGTGTTCAAATGATCACACATTTGCATGTCGTATGGAGCTTTTTTTTAAAAAAAAAAAACCATACAAAGCCCTGGACACAATGCACATGGACTTTGCAGTTCATATTATTTTGACCATATAGACAAGGCCTTTATACCAGAAATCTCTTCTTGCCAGTAGTCTCAAAAATGCTACTGAATCCCTATGTATCATTTTATGCTAAAACACACTAACACAGCTACCCTTTTCAACACTGCCTTCTGAAAGAGAGAAAATTAACTCCCAAAAGATCTGAATTTAAGAATATTGTCATGTTATATTTGTATATATTTTATACAAATGAAAAAAAAAACAAAACAGTCAGGACTTCTTATAAAAAATAGTTATGAAAAGTAGTTGAGGGCTCCTAGATTAATCATGCTGTAGAAGTGTTTTTCCCTCACATATTTTCCTTGTATCTCAATGATATTTTGATTATTAAATGTGTAAGTTGCTGTTGTATGATGAATAGTCTGCCCAAGAAAGTTGAAATCTTTCCATAACTGCACAGTGTAGTCTATAATCAAAGCTAGGGGCCAAGGTAAGAATTCACATCTTTAAGTACTTGCTTTACCGAATGTGTCAAGAAGGAACAGTTAGCCACTCTTGATCAGTAATTGTCCCTTATTCTGCCACTAGCCTGGTTAACAGATTTCTTACAGTAGGAGCCTTTTGGGGAATGTGAAATCGAAGGCGTTCACAGCTGGCATCCATAGATTTTCTGTGGGGTTTTTCCAGGCTGTGAGGCCGTGTTCTGGAAGAGTTTATTTCTGATGTTTCACCTGCATCTGTGGCATCTTCAGAGAATGGTTGGGTAGGAGTGTGGGCGGGGGGGTTATATGCTGTGAACCCCTGTTGGAGAGGATATGTAAATTTGTGTATTTGAATGGCTAGATTCTGGGTGGAGATAAGCAAGGAGGATTAGTGTCTGTTTGGCTAATGGACCATTGCCAGACTTTTCACCCCTTTATACGTTTTTGCCAGTTTTTCTGGTGTTAGAGATGGTTATAGTAAATCTTGTGGGTATAGGCCTTTAGGGACATAAAGAATATTTGCAAAATTCCACATCTTCGACCAGAATGGGGTGTGTTCACATGTAACAACAGTTTTTGAACATTTTTCAATGTTTTTTTCAATTTTGGAACCTATTTTTAAAGTTTTCATCTGTGCAAACAGCATTGTATTTCATGAAAAAAATAGAAAGCACAGTATTTCCAGAAAATACAAAGTTTTTGATTTTAAGCAAACAAACCTTTTGCAAAAACAGTCTAAAATTGAAAATAAAAAATAAGCAAAATCACTTGAAATCTTACCAAGTGAGCAGAACCCTCTTGAAATCTCATTCTACGAGCAGAATGCTTTTCAAATTTTTCATTCATATGTGCAAGAATGAAAGAAGCAAAGATTTACATCCCAATTGGTATCATATTAAATTATACAATATTGTTGGGGCATGAACTATTAAAAAAAGAGATGGATCTTTTCCCATTTGTAATCTGGACTGCTGTTTCTTCTTTCATGGAGTTAATCTTTGGAGAATATCAGACACTTTAAAAAAAACACACAAGGAGCTCACGAGAACAACATCCCTGTATCACCAAAGGGTCCCAGTATCTCACATGTCATCCTTCTGGTGTGCTTGCTACATTCTCCCTCTGTGTTGGAGCAATGAAAAAGGCACCACTTTTCATTAGTGTAAGTTTCCACTAATGAAAAGCATCACCGTTTTTGTTGCCTCAGAGCAGAGGGAAAACAGAGGAAGTGTCATATAATATTGGCATATTGGGCCCTTTGGCGGTACAGTGATGTTCTCATGAGCTCTTTGGGGTGGGAGTTAAAGTGTCTGATAATCTCCATAATCCTAATTGTTAGTCTCAATGACAGTAGACCCATCAAAGTAATACCACAAGTGTTGACTTGCCAAGTTCCCATTGATTCACTAGGTCTACTGTATTTGGAACTAACCATTGGATTTAAGCCACGATGTTTAGGCTGACATACAGTATCAATTGGTCCCAGAGGAAGAGGGTAAGTTAATGAGCTGCAGAAACTACAGTGAGGAGGAGTGGAGCTTACCAAATATATCTCACCCAAAGGCCCAATAAAACTTGAAGCCAGTGCTGATTAAAGTCATATATATAGATAGAGAGAGAGAGAGAGAGAGAGAGAGAGAGCACCAAAGAAATCTATATACATTTGCTTCCTTAATGTATGAACCCCCCAAAAAGAACACTTTGGAGATTATCCAACAGAGCCAAAATACCCAAACACGAGGATGATGTTACTGTCCCATGAATGGGTCCTGGTTTCAGATGTCGTTGTCATCCTCGCGTGCTGAGTCTGTGCTGGAGCCATGAATAAGGTGTCACTTTCAATTGATGGGGAGGTCCCGTCAATGAAAACTAATTCCTTACTTGCAACTGCAGCATGGAATCAGCACACGAGGATGATGATGTCATCTGAAACTGGGACTCATTCGCGGGCCAGTAACATTGTCCTTGCATGCTCCTGTTATGTTTTGTGCCACATCTGATAATCTCCATAGTTGCACATAACATAGAATGTCCAGCCTGTGACCACAAAGCCCTTCTTACACATCTCTCTGAACTCTAAACCTTTACCAGGTACCTCCCTTATACTGCTCAGCCTATCTTTGTATTCTCAAAGGCTAGAAACTTGCCTTTTTTAAAAAAAAAAATATGGAAAGCAGGGATTCTATAGATGCAGAACCCCATGAAAACATAAAAATATCTGTACTGGAGTGGTACAAATACAGAATCATGGAAAATGTGCAGCTCTGCCTGTAATATGCTTTAGTAGGCTTCATCCTATAGCAATTTAACAGCCCCTTGAAAATTTCAGAAGAATAAAGACATATTATTATAAGGACTTTCAATTTAGTAATTTAAGAAGCAAAAAGACTGGTGAAGGGAAAGCCACATAGGTATTCCAGAATCAATCTTGACTTAGTAAGGACCCCACTGCTAATTAGCAAGAGCTGATGCATGACTGATGTAGGAGGTATGTCAAAAGCAACCAACCAAGAATGGGCCTATTTTAGTAGTTGAGCTACCACACCATCAGAAAGGGCAGTAAATGAAGAATTCTAGTAATTTAATCTGAAAGATATAAATCATGAGCGACCAGCTCTCCACAACCCTAATGGAGAGAAATGCCCACAATCTAGCAAGGTTTCAATGATAATGGGCTATTTTAGACATGGGATTCAATGAGAAACAATACACAATCAGAGAAAGATAGCTCCCTAGACACCAGTTTCAAGTAGAATTGGAAGTCAGAAAAGGTCAGAAAATAGAACTGACATGCCTTGGAAAAATGAAAGAACAAGTCCTCCCATCTCACCAAGCTTTAGCTGCTCATAGGTTTGGAAACATTAATGTATGCCACAAAAGAAAAGACCCAAAGATCTCTATTTAAACTGTCATAACAGTATTATTGGTAGAAAAATAAAGGCTAAAATTCTAGGAATGAAAAATTGTTGCCAAGTCACATTTGACAAGCCAAAAAATTATGCTCCATATAGCGGTTCCTAGTGTACCCCAGAAGAATGTAAAGAAACTTTAACCATGCAGACATCTTTCCTGAAATTCCTAGAAGAAAAAAGATACATACTATGTTGCTTGAACCATGTGATCATCTTCAGAGGTCATTTCTTCATGTATATTTACTCTTAAGGTTACATGGGTGATGACTACAGAACAGACCTTTTTGATCATAGTTACTTGGGACCAAGTTTGATCATGATGCCATTTTGGTGTGAAACAAATATCTTTCCATTTGCCCAAGCTCTTTAACATATAAAATGGCTTCCAATATTGCATTTACCATTCTCCTAATGGAAAACTAGTGAACTATTCTCTTCAAACCTTGGTTTTATATTCTGCAATCTATACTTACTGTTTTATTGCACTGTTGTACTGTATTTTATATTTCAACAGACTATATACCACCCTGATAATTTTGATTAATGGGAAATTTAAAAGTGAAATCAATAAAAATGATAGCAACAGACTTGTACCAGGCTGCATTTCAAACAGAGAGCTGTTTGCTGCAGCTCTTCAAATAGAGATCTGTCTTCCATAAAGTTGCATACCTGGATTTTAGACTTTCAATTGATGTTGTGTACTCTAAGTTTAAAAGATTATTCTCCATCTCTGTAGAATACAAACGCTTTACAATCTGTTGTCCTTCATCTCTCTCTTTTGCGTCACCTACCCCTTGTTAAATTGTTAAACAAGGGAAAGCACTAGGAACTAGCAGTGAAGAAAAGGCTTATGGGGATCCATTAAAGCATATCCTATTAATAGCCAAGTGTAATTAAAAAAGAAAGAAAGAAAAATCTATCATTTCCCCTCTGAAAATATAACAGCATGTAGGGTTGTCAAGATTACAACATTAGTACAGTGGGAAGGAAGCTTCAGACTGGTATTAGGATTCTTGTTTTTTCTCATCTATGGGTCTCTTCACTATTTCCTAATTTTGTAGCAGATTCTCCCGTGATGGTGTACATCTGTTGCCACAGCATGCCAGCATCCTTCTCAAGATTCATAAGGACACTGTCTCTAACATATCCCTAGCCTTCTGCTCATCAGATGACTTGGATTAGAATTGTCCCAGAAGGAATCAGATGATAGGGTTGTGGTCTGTTCCTGTAGAAATGTACACCAGACAGCAGGAAGTGGGATGATAATGAGTCATATGGTATGGCATGCCTGCTGATACACAATGTGAAGTAAAACAAATAGACACATTGGCAAAAAAAATGATCTATCTAGGCAGCAGGAGGAGTTCTCAGGGAGAAGCTATTTCCTTTCTCACAATTAGAAGCAGCGCTATTCTTCAGGAGCCCTTCTGTTTAATTGTGTCCTGAAAAAGACAATGTGGACTTGGAAAGGGTCTACTTTGCTTGGGAATTTTTGCTTTCCCTTTACATTCAGCAACCAGAAACTTGTTTCTAACAGATTTGGAAGATAAGACCATCAATGGCTACTAATCATGATGACTATATACATTACCAGCTCCAGTATAAGATTTGTGTGCCTCTTAGGGTGTATCTACACTGTAGAAATAATGCAGTATGGCACTACTTTAACTGCTATGGCTCCATCATACAGAATCCTGGGATTTGTAGCTTGGCAAGGCACCAGCACTCTTTGGCAGAGAAGGCTAAAGACCTTGTAAAACTATAAATCCCAGGATTCCATAGGAAGGAAGTGATGTTAAACTGCATTATTTCTACAGATGCACCCTTAGTACTGTTTGTATGCCCTACACCCCCCTCCCCGTGGTATCTCGTAATTAGAAATATTGGACACTTTGTGAAGGAGTCAGGTTGGCTGGAACAAACAAAGGTCAATTGGAGGGCAAAGTGACCTGGAATGTATCTTAGAAATATGGCAAGAAAGCCCATATTAGGATTGTGCGGAAGCCCCTTATTAAACACAGTTGTTAAGGAGGTATGTGCTAATCCTTTCTTACAGCCCTGGGCGTCTCAGCAATGATTCATTCAAACAAACAATTAAGTGACTATTCCCAAATCTATTCCTATGGAAGTCCTCCCTATATTCCCTCCTGTCCAACCTTGTGAGGTTGTTGTAAACCCATCAGTTCCTATCTCCTAGCCATCAATACAATCAATTGAGTTTCAGTTTCCTTTGCCTATCCCACAGAAAAGCCAGGCTTTGTCATAACCAGAGTACCCCTTCGGAATTTGAAACAGGATATAAATATTAGTCCCCTGACAATAGTAAAGTGTGCCACAGTGGACAAACCTGGCCACTTTCTTTCTCAGCATGCCCCCAGATCAGAACCCTCAGACCCTGTCTGAGTATCTTCTCTACACAAAACTGCTCTTCAGGACTGCTGACTACAGGGCCAGTTTAACCAGTCTGCCAATCAGCATTTGCGGGGGGGGCGGGGGTGAAGGGGGGGGCCTGGTGAGTGCTGCCCTTATCTGATGAAGGAGACAGCCAGGAGCCGCAGCCTGCTCCTCCGCTCCTTTGGAGCCCCTTCCCCCTCCCTCCTCAGGCAGGGCGTGGCAATAGCACTGAGCTAGTGCAAGAGATAGAGAAAGGGTTTGCTCTTGGGAAGTTGTAATTTGGAGACAGTCCCTGGCTGCATTGCTGTGAAGGAGGAAAGGCAGAGAAGCTGGTCGTGTGAGTGAGTGAATGTCCTCAGGGGCCCATGGGGGATCTTGGGGGGGGGGCTGCCATGCACAATGGGGTGGTTATTTTACTTTTTAACTTGTTGCTGGAGTCAAGAGACTTTCCCTCCCTCTCTCCTTGGTATCTTCCTGCTTGTTTGCTACAAGCTGCTGAAGAATCCGCAGCTAGCCTTTTCGGGTCTGTGTGTGTGTGTGTGTGTGTGTGTGTGTTCATTCCTTCTGCTGAGATCCAGTTTCTCTTTCCCTCCCTTCCCTCCTTGGGCTGTGTTCGTTCCCTCCCCTTTCTATGTGTGAGAAGAGAGGCTGAAAACCCTAGCAGCCAAGCAAGCTGCAGAGATTTTTTCCGTGGTTAGTTTGATTACCTTACATAACTACCTTATGTATTCTTACTTGTAGCATAAACCTAATACCTAAAGCAAAATCAGCTGCACTAAATAGCATTGTAGCATGAAGTGTACATCTTCTAGACTGTTTTGCAAAGTTGAAAAATGAACACAGAATTCACACACATCATATTCTTTTGATAAGGGCTGTAAATGTTTCAGATAATCAGAAACATTTTTCTCTCTGCACACATGGAGATGTAATTATTACAGTGGCAAAACACTCTCATGTTGTGGTTACTTAATTTTTGTCCTCTTCATCCTTCCCATCCTATAAATCACAGAATTGGAAAAGACCTCAAGAGCCACCCAGTCTAATCTCCTGCCTGGCAAGAATACACAATTAAATCACTCCCAATGACAGATGGCCATCCAGCCTCTGTTTAAAAACCTCTAAAGGAGGAGACTCCACCACACTTCCAGGCAGCAGATTCCACTTCCAAACAGCTCTTACTGTCAGGAAGTTCTTCCTAATGTTTAGTTGGAATCTCTTTTCCTGTACTTTGAACCCATTGCTCCATGTCCTAGACTCTGGAGCAGCAGAAAACAAGCTTGCTCCATCCTCAGTATGACATCCCTTCAAATATTTAAACATGGCTATCATGTCCCCTCTCAGCCTTCTCTTCTCCAGACTAAACATGCTTAGCTCCCTAAGCTACTCCTCATAAGCCATCATGGCTTCCAGTCCTCCCACCATTTTGGTTGCTCTCCTCTGGAAATGTTCCATCTTCTCCATATCCTTCCTGAATTGTGGTGCCCAGAACTGGACACAGTCTTCCAGGTGAGGTCTGACCAAAGCAGAATACAGTGGCACTATTACTTCCCTTGATCTAATGATGAGTCAATTTGTTATTCAGTTTTGTTACCTACCCTGACACCCCCAGCCCCATATCTATAGTAACATCTATAGTAATAATTGGCAATATTTAATAATTTGATCAACGTGTGGCATTACATGCAGTGTGGCCATTAATAAAAACCTGGGAAATTATTCATCTAGGAAACCCAAAGACAAGCACCACATTTGCCCTTTGTGGCTATGGGTGCTATGGGTGCTTTGGGTTTCTAAATGGCACTAAAACCTCATTCTGCTTGTGTGTGTGTTTGCCTTTCAATAATTATTAAGGTGCAGAGGGACCCATTTATTTATAAAGGGGCAGGTTTGCAGTTTGCAGAAGGAACAACGTCACACCCTTCCTTCAACCTGGCTAAAAGAGGAGCATATCATTCCTCTGAAGTACTTCTTACCTCTTGAAAATAATTTAGCAGCAATTTATTTTTTTAAGAAAAATGCAGAGTCTGAGTGGGACGGGGTCTGGTATATAGCTTTCCCAGACACTGGGATAAACATAGGGGGCCCCCAAAACAAACCATTGCAGGGGGGGGGCAAATTCCTTAAACCAGCCCTGGCTGACTATCACCCTGTTTCCCAAATCTTTCCCTCTATCCAGTCTCTCTGCCTTCCTCCTCTATAGCTTTGTATGGTTCTTCCGAACATGTGTTGTGTGTTTGAGTGCATTTTGTACTATTTCCAATACTTTTTTTTACTTTAACTGGAGTACTCTCTACAGTTAGTATGGGTATACATAGGTGAAAAGCTCCCCAAAGTTACCCTCCTCACACAGGCTTCCGTTTGAGCTAATAACCCCCCCCCCAGATAATAACAGAGATTTTGGCATCACAGGTGGGACTCTAAAGCACCCCCTCCCACCTCTTAGGATAACATTACCAGTTGCTGCAAAGCATGAGAGAAGGTGAACCTGTATTCATGTCCTGCTTGTGGAGTTCCCACCAATATTTGGGTGGCCATTGTGAGAAAGGAATGCTGAGTAACAACTATCTAACTTTAACACAAATGAGTAACTGCAATTGAATACCATCCTTTAATTTGGAACTATCCAGTATGGCTGGCAAAGTAAAGTGTTATGGGTGAAAAGTGTTAGACAGTACAATCTTATCCAGCAGTCTTCAGAAGGAAACCCCAACATGTTCCATGAGAGTTACTCCCAGGTAAGTAAGAACAGGATATCAGCCTTAGTGTGGGAACATCTCCCAGTTATACAGATTCTACAAAGGGGGCAGTATTTCAGATCAGATGTACAAGAGGAAAGGTTTGTTTGATATGCACAAATACATTTCACACAAGCACCATAGAAGGACTACTAAGAACTCAGTAGGACTGTCTTCTGAGCAGGCATGCATAGGACTGTTCCATAAGAGGACTTTTGTGATTCTGTTGAGATAAACAATAGAAACTTGATTCACACAGGTCAAACACAGTTTTTTCAAGCAAATAGATTTGGTCCATGCTTCACATGCATGTCCAGTATACAGGCCCATAATGCTTTCTGTATATGGATGATTAATGTGGCCATAAGTACCAGTAATCTTGAGGAATAGTCAGTCTAGTATCAACTATTCCTTTCCTATCTTATTGTTACATTTGTGATTTATACTAGGATATGATGCAGAATGAATGAATAGGAGGAAGTGATGGCATTTTGTCCACTGTTGAAACGGGCTAGAGAATTATGGAAAAATGTGCCTATGAGTCACAGAGTGATACTATTGTTCCAGTATCTAATAGGCTAATCACTGTAAAAAAAATAATAATGGATAAAATCACATATTCTTTAATTCCATAAAATTAAGCTGAATGTTTGTCAAATAACTCATCCAGTCTCTAAGAGGTCTTCTCTTGACATAGCAAAATATGAAACGCAATTCTAAAGGTAAACGAGTAATCTCCAATACAGAATAATGATCCTACTACAGAATCTGTTTTTTATATTTATTTATTTTAATTTTATACATTTTATTGTGAATAAGAGAACAAATCAGAGCCACTTCCCTTCCCCTGCTGAATGGTTGTCCCATCCATGACAATTATAACTTCTAATGACACAGAATATAAACTTGCCTCTCACACACAAACTTAGTTGTTCACCCAAAAAAGCTGGCAAATAGAAAAGTGGGAGGAGGAGAAGGAGGGGAAGAGAAAATTCAGTTCAAATCACTTGGTATGGAAATAACAGTTCAGCAAGTTTCATACGTTTCAGGAAAGGAGGCCATGATATTAAGGTATTTCCTTGACACATTCCTCCTATTAAAGAGCATATCTTCTTTTTTAAGATGGAACACAATTGACCCCATTTTGTCACCTTAGAATTCCCATTAGATTAGAAGCTACAGTGCCACTACTCTGGTCAGCTTCATTGGTAGTTAGGGTAATATGTGTCTCAGAGGTCCATATCCATAGACATCCTCTCTTTTCCACATTCAATCCACAACCACTTCGGCTAGGTTTTTTTTTTTTAATAGGTTATTGGCATCCATTTCTTTGCTCATATTTATCAAAAGTGCATATATTTATACATAAGTTCTAAATTGCACTCATTACTTGAATGCATTCTCACTTCATTGACTAAAGTCTGTTTAAGTATTGTTTTATACGCTACTTTCAAATGTGCATTCTTTTCAAACATTTACTCCTTCTCCGCAAGCAGACATCCATCAACATAAGAGTTCCAAAGCACAAACCATGTCTACATAGTTCAGGGGGGAAATAGACAAACACAAACTCATCAAAGCTTGAACTGAGAATGGTTTCTTCATACATTCTCTTTGGTAGTATCCAAACACAGCAGAGAGCAGGCCAGTAGCACTCTCTTCTGGAAGACTAGCTGAGAGAAAAACATCTGATTATGGTTGTCAGAGCTCCTAGTTTGGGATTCTTCTACCTCCCAAAGACTGTTTTTAAAAATGACCCCTCCCCCAAAAAAAGTTGTGTCCTGATAAAACCCACATGACATCACTCCACATTTCTGGTTGTGAATAATTAATCAAATTCTGCCCACATAAGCTGACATTTGCTAGCATTCACTGTGATCTTTGACAGCTACCAAGAAGTCAAGGTACTGTCACTGATTAAGACATTATTCGGGTAGAACATTTCCACATTAGTTGTCAGCACTGAACAGGGAGTGATTTTAATGCTTTTTGTCTTTGATATGAGGAGATGTTTTCTGTCAGGAAATGAATGTCCTTATTTTGTGGCACCATTCATGCTCAGACACCTCTCCATAACAGCTAGGTACTGTTCCTGCTTCGCTTCGCTATCTAAAATAAAGTCAATCACTGGCTGAAGGCTGCTTAATGAGATCATACTGTACTTGGCTCTTCTGCATGACTCTGGTTTCTGCCTGTCATACTGAGCAGAAGACATGGCAGCTTTTCAGTTCACTGACCACACTGAGAACAAAGCTTTTCTTTTTCTTTCTTGCTGTCAGCTGAAATGTTGGAGTGTAAGATATTATGCAAAAGAAGTGGGGAGGGGAGAAAAACCATCTAGATAACACAGAATGACCCAAAAAGTTTCATCTCAGATTCATCCCCTTCTTCACTTGGAATTAGAAATGTTGCTTAATGTGCACATTTTACTCTCCTAAGGCGATAAAAGGAAGAGAGAGAAGAAAAGGTGCAGGGAGAAAGGGGAGCTTAAGGTTGCACGGGGGAAACAAAGTGGCTGAATGAGGGGAAATATACAGTATGAAGCTGCCTTAGCTGGTTCACACAAAATACTAAACCATGGTTTTGTGCTATGTTGACAAACCTCATGAACATCCTAAGATATCTCTCTGCATGAAACATAGGACAATGTGGCACCACTTCCCAACCGATTCCAATTCCAATTCCACATATAGAAGAAAAGTGAGAGTTTAAATGCATTTACAGTTGGCAAAACACCGTAGTGATAGCTGTAGGATAATTTATCCTTAGCTGCAGGACAAGCTGGGAGGCTCACACTGCTTTGTTCTCCAGGAGGAGGAATGGCCTGTAGAGACAGTGTTACTGCTTCCAACCACAGTGTCTGCAGCCCAAAGTGGTTGCCTCATTCTGCCTAACAGTAGGACTGGTCCTAACAGGCCTTAAATGAGCATAAGCAAAGCTCCTCCCAAATGGCTGGAAGATTGTTGTGCCATCAAAAAAGGATCTGAGGACAGAAATCACTCACCAGAAAGAACAGGAGGTCCCACAGTGGAACAGAGCTTGCTTAGCTCATTTGAAACAAATGAAGTAATATGCATTACCATCTGAAAAGATGAGTCCTCTGTAAGACCATTAAGTCAAGAGTTTAAAAATTAAGTCAAGAATTTAAAATTACCTGAGCCAACTATTGCTAAGAGGAGAAGTTGGTAGAATTTAGTTTCATGAAAAATGATTTGTTAACATATGAACTGAAGATCATACATGTTTCTAACTGTTTCTTTTCCAGCCAAGTTGGCTGGAGTTGAAATCCCAGCTGGTTTGGTTCTGCTTTAAGCGGTCCCAGACCATCTGAGATTTGGGAGGCATGTCATGATGGTAGTCACATCAGCCTGCAAGGTGATGGCACTCCCATCATTCGGCAACATACTACATCTCCCATTATCTGCTAACAGTGATTATCTTGCCAGCATGGCATCAGGTAAAGACACCATCTCCACAGAGTCACCACAGCAATGACATCAGATCACCAGAGAAAGAACTGGCCAGTCAGGATGGTCAGTGGAACAATTTGAAAAAAGGTATAAATGCTATGTGCAACACAAGGTAAGAGAGTTGAACAAAGGACATGTGATGAGGAACATTCCATCACAGGGAAGCTGAAAGCCTACCTCGGCCATGAGGTATGCAGGCAGACAAAGAAGTCCTGGGATGGCAGCTCTATTGCCTTCCAGGCAAGGACAAATGAACAAAGACTGGACTTCACAGTTTGTGAGCAGAGAGTAGGGAATGTATTAGCCAGTTTTGGTGTCAAGGATTATATTTTTATTACCTTGGCTGGATGTAACTGACTGAGTACTTGCTACTTTGTAACTTTGAGTCTGAACCTGAAAGGAACAGCCTTTCATGAAGTGATTTACCTTAAGCCTTGCTTGAATAAAATAAGTTTCTTTTCTATTTCTCAAAGCTGACATTTCACGTGCCTTTATCTCTTGGTCATTGCTACATTGGCTCTTCTCTTTGGGATAGAGAAGGGGGTGGTAATAGTTCCTCAGTGGCAAGGAGTTCTACTGGTTAACCATAGATCCTGCACAGCTTCCCATTGCACTGTGTGGAAAGGGAGGAACTCCATGGGCAGTGGTGGCTTTTGGTCAGTCGGGGGCACTGTTGAGGAACTTGTAGGTTAAGGAGTCCCAAGATTGCACCCCAGTTCTGAAAGAGGTGGCTTTGCGGGTTCTCTGGAGTCAGGAGACCCCCCTCAGGTCATTTAAACTGGCCATAGTCAGTTTCAGTTTTGCTTCAGACCTCCCCCATCAACATGGGAGGGTGGGGAAAGAATTGTGTCTCTGTTTCCCTTTCACGCTAAGCTTTTCCGAATACCTGAGTTCCTGTTTCTCAACATGGTAGAATATCTATGCATATGAAACAGTCTTTGATAGTGTAGGGGGGTATGAGTCTAAAATTAAAAATGTATTTAAAATTCCAGGGTTCTAGCCCTTTTTAAAAATAAAAATATCTTCTTTAAAAGTAAAAACACTTTTCTTTCAAAGTAAGCAGAGTAAGGCATCAGAATGCAGACACAGCTCAATTAACATTTAAATGTGTGGTCTGATCACCCAGTCAATTAGACTCATTAAACAACAAAGACATCAGTTTAAAAATGCATATCAAAAGTTTACTGAAGGTATATAAATCTTAATCTACATATTAAAACAAATTTAAAGGTCCCTAACTAACTAAGAGTATTTAGGGTAGGAAAAATTCACCCAGCCTTAAGCGATGTGGGCTACATGGTGAAGGATAAAAACAAGACTCTAAGACGGAAAGACTCAAAGATGGCTACAGCCACATGGAGACCAACTTAAAAGGAACTTAAACAAAGTGTAATATAATATTTAAATTAGGTCATGTGATGAATGACCCATTGCTCCAGTTGGCTGAAATTGCCTAGGGAAAGAAGAAGGGGGAGTGGAAGACTCATGCATGCAGGGAAATTCCTAAACTGAACTTAACATGGGATACACAAGATTGTATTGCATTACAATAATTTCCTCACATTCCCCTTCTCAATCGAGGTGGATCTCATGAACAATCTTCATTTCTTCTCGTAGTCTCAGGAAACTGTCCTTTGGAAGGGGTTTAGTTAAAATATCAGCTATCATTTGTTCTGAGTTGCAGTACTCCAGCTGAACAAGTTGACTCTGGCACATCTCTCTCACCTTGTGGAAAGCAATGTCTATGTTCTTCTTCAGAGGCTTGTCACTCTGAGAAATTTTGATACAGCTTTGATCAGAATGATTGGCTTGGGTTCTTTTATCCCAAGATCTAGAAACAAATTCTAGAGCCATTTGATTTCATCACAGGCTGTTTTTGCTGAAATGCACTCAGCACTTGTGGAACTATCTGCTACTGTACACTGCTTCCAACTTGTCCAACTTACTGCTCCACCACCATAAAAGATGATGTTTCCACTGGTTGATTTTCTTATTGCTGGATCGGATCCCCAATCCGCATCTGCATATGCAATCAGTTGTGGCTGGTCACATGCTGGCAGCATCAGTTTGAAGTCAGCAGTTGATTTCAGGTATCATGCAATTCTTTTCACTGCAACAAGATCTCAGAGAGTAGGAGAGTTAACAATTCTACATAAGATGCCAACAGCATTTGCAATATCAGGTCTAGTGAAATTAACTATGTACAGAAGTTTTCTAATTGCAGATCTGTACTTTTCACTGTCTCTCAAGGGTTCAAATGCCTCATTGTCCTTTAAGAAACCTACTTCCATTGGAGTTTGAGTATTCTTTGCATCTTTTAAGCCAAGACAGTCCAGAAGATCTATAATCTTTTGCTTTTAATTAAGAAAGAAGCTTCCAGCATGGTTTCTTTCAATTTGTACTCCAAGATAGTGTGAGATGTCTCCCAAACTTTGAATATCTATTTCTTTCTGGAGATTCAGAAGTATCTCTTCACTATCTGCTTTGTCTTGACTGCACAGAATCAAATCATCAACAAAACTTGCAATGTAAGTCCATTTATTGTTTCTGAATCTTTTGTAAACACATTGGTCAACAGTGCCTGGAGTAAATTCTTCTTTGATAAGGAGCTGATTTAACTTTTCATGCCATTTCTTGGCTGCTTCTTTTAATCCATACAAGCTTTTCTCAAGTTTACACACTAGATGCTCCTTTCCAGGTACTTGGAATCCTGAAGGCTGTTCCATGTACAGTTCCTCATCTAGATCTCCATAAAGAAATGCTATTTTCACATCTAGATGTTGTAAATGCATTTTATTGGAAGCTGCAACAGCCAATAAGGTTTTAATAGTTGTGTGTGTGACTACTGGGGAGAAAGTTTCATGAAAATCTTCTCCAAATTGCTGATTGTAACCTTTAGCTACAAGTCTGGTTTATATCTTTCAATCTCTCCTTCTGCATTTTGCTTTGTTCTAAAGACCCACCTACAGCCAATTGCCTTCTTGCCTTTTGACAATTCTGTCAAAATCCAAGTTTTATTTTTATATAAAGATTGCATTTCCTCCATTGCTGCTTTCACCCATTTCTCAGAATCAGACTTTGGCAGGCCTTTGATCTTCTGCCAGTCAAAGGGTTCCAGAAGGCTTTCCCCTGTGGCTAGATAAGAGATTCTCCAAGGAGGCATTCCCCTGTTACCCCTTGCAAACTGTCTCACCTGGACTTGTGTTCCTGGCTCTGCCTGTGGCATGCCATCTGGTTCTCTGTCCTCTGGTAAGTCCTGGGCTGAGGAAGCCCCTTCTGGATGCGAAGCACTTGCAGGAGGGTGAAAGAGCTGCACACGCTGTGGCTGCTGGTGGGAATCAGAATCTTCTTCCATTGCAAACACATCTGAATAGAATTCTTTGTTTGGGTTAGAATTAAATTGAGGTCTTTCATCAACATAAACAGCACTTATTTTCATTGTGCATCCATCAGGGTTTAGGATTTTCTAAGTACCCTTGGCATAACCAATAAAAATTCCCTCTTCACTTCTACAGTCAAGTTTGTCTCGTTCCTGTTTGGGAATGTATCTATAAGCTTTTGCTTCCAAAACCCTGAGATGGTTCAGTCTGGGTTTCACACCATGTCACAATTCAAATGAAGTAACATCTCTGGATCTTGTTGGAAGTCTATTGTGTAAGCATGTGGCTGTGAGAACTGCCTCAGACCAATAAACTTTAGACATGTTAGCTTCTTAAAGCATTACAACTGCCATTTCCTTTAAGGTTTGGTTCAGTCTCTCTGAAATGCCATTTTCTTGAGGACTATAAATTTTAGTAGTCTGATGTCTAATGCCATGTTCCTTTAAGAACTCATCAAATTGAGTATTGACAAATTCTGAACCATTATCCCTTCTCAGATTTTGAATTTTATATCCAAATTTATTAGTGATGTAATTAAAGTACTCTGAACTTTTCAGAAGCTTGACTTTTCGCCCTTAGGAGGTAGCAATGGATGTACCTGCTGAAATCATTTGTGAGAGTCATGAAATAGAGGTTTCCACCCACTGATTTCTGATTAAATGGTCCACAGAGATCAGAGTGGATCAAGTCCAGAGGTCTAGTTTATTGTCTTTCTGTGAGAGGCTTGTGTGTAGGTGCAGTAGACTTTACTTAAATGCATTCCACACACCTTTCATTCACACGACAGTTCTTGAAATGAAAATCTCTTGCTAGCTTTTAATTAGCCAATTTCATTCAATATTTCAATGAGCAAATCTTTTATGCCATAAATTTATGCAGTCTTTATGTTTACACTGAGTGGCAACATTGGCATTTGAATCACTGATCTCCATGTGATAAAGGCCATCATCCTTTAGAGTGCCTTTAAAAATCAAATGTTTGCCATGAAGACCATAACATGAATTCTTTTTAAAAATTACTCTGTTGCCTTTTGATGTACTCATTTTTACAGAGTAGAGGGAGCTCTTTAGGTCGGAGATGTAAAGAGCGTCCATAATTCTCAATATCTCTGCCCTGTTATGTGCAGTTAATACTGGAAGATGCACAGTTCCCATTCCTTGCACTATAACAGAATCTCCATTTGCAAGAAACACAGGGAAATTTACTTCTTCATTAAAATCTTGGAAATACTCCCTTTTATTAATAGAAGCTTGCATTATTTTCCATATGCCAATCCAATGTTAAATTTCTGCTTAGTATTGGCTTCTCTATCTCTCTGGACTTTTCCAGTGTCTGGCCTTTGAGCAGTCCTCCCTTGCTGTGAGAATGACTGCTTTCCCTTTGAAGCTGTAAATTGCCCTCCATTTGGCTCAGAAGAGGAGGAGGGGTTGGAGTGGGTAGCATTCCATTTAAAGTGCTGCTTTTCAGCTAAGTTGGCTTGCTGCTTAAAATTAGAATTTCTGGATTCAAACTTGTCATTTTGCATCAAATTTTGATGCAAAATAGCAGGTTCTGTGTTTATGTGTATGGCTGTTCTGGTGAGATATGGTATCAGATCTATGAGCCAGAAATGTCTGGATGTTTTCATTGTTGTGTTGCATGAATGTTAAACAATATTTTACTGTTCTGTTTTCATGTGGTGATGGAGACATCTTTAGAACCAGTGGAATGCAGAGCTCTCTTGCATGCAATGTAGTTGAAATCTGAGATTGGAAGTTAATTTTTAGGGCTGCAAGTCCCAGACTATGCCAGTTACCATGGTCAGTGCCACAACATACCACTCAAAAAGGAAAGGAGTATTGGGAAATATGAGAGACTGATCACTCAAGCAGAATATCTGATGTGCTAGGTAGAAGTTTGAACAGCCCACTAGGCCACTCTACCCCACACATAATATCTAGCAGAGAAAGAAATCAAACTTACTCTTCTTCTTAAGGTATATAAAAGTAGTTTTACTCATGAATACTTGTGCATAATCAACACAGGTTCATCTTCCCAAGGATGGTAAGAAAAGCAAAAGTTCTATATGGTATTTGGGAAAGTTGGAGCATCTCACCCAGACAGAGGTCTTTATCACACACATTTCATGGAGGACAAGCAGGAAAAGAGGGAGGTGTGAAAGCAGATGAGACCCCAGAGAAGAAAGGAAAGGCTACATGATGCAAGAAGAGAGTGGGCCTGAACAAAAACACAATCAAACAGGAAATTACCATAAAAGGCTATGCCTCAACTCCTAGGAGTGGTTTACATGGCAAAAAAATTCTCAACTAATTTGTCCAGAATCCTAATGGTTCGCACACATTTTGGGCAAAAGTCACTCTATTCAGAAAGAGGGGGGGAAATACCCATGAATAACGTGGTAACAGCTTTTGTAGTTTTTCTGACTTTTTTCAAAAGAAGCGATATATTTAGAAAAAAAATGTGCACAAAAGGATGTGCGAACACCAGATTCACAAGTGGTCATGTAAACTATCAATTCGCAAAAGGGCAAAATTCACAGCGGCAAGAAGGAGGGATTTGCTGCGCTGCTTGCGGGAGGGAAGGGGCACGGCCACCTCGCTGTGGGGTTTCGCCCTACCCCACTGCACCATGGAATCCCCCATGCCATTGCCAGATGCCCCCATGCCCTTTTCATCTTTCCGGAGGGCTGTGTCGCCTCCATATGCCCTTGCCATCTTCAGGCCGTGTAGCTACCCTGCCAACCTCAGCCTGCTTGGCCAATTGATGGTCCCTTTGTGCCCACTGGGAGGCCCAATAACAGCCTCAGGTGCAGCACAGCACTGTTGTTGTCGTTGGTCCTCGGCTGCCCCCATGCCACGGATACTGAACCTAGAGGCCTCAGGAGTGGCACAGTGGTTCACAAAGCCACACCACTCCCGGAGCCTCTAGGGTCAGTGTCTGTGGCATGGGGGAGCAGCCAAGGACCAACGACAGACTCAGGCACAGTGCAGTGCTGTTGTTGTCGTTCAGCCTCAGACATCCCCCCCGCACCATGGACACTGACCCTAGAGGCCCCAGGAGGGATGCAGCAGTTCACAAAGCCAAGCCACTCCTGAGGCCTCTAGGGTCAATATACGCGGTGTGGGTGGCCATGGCCCAATGACAACAACAGCACTGCGCCACGCATGAGGCTATCATTGGGCCTTCCAGCAGGGCACAAAGAAACCATCGATCGGCTGTGTGGGCTGAGGCTGGCAGGGGTGCCGCGTGGCCTGAAGATGGCAAGGGCATGAGGGAGGCATCACAACCATCCGCGAAGATGGCAAGGGCACATGGGAGTCTGGCAGGGATGTGGGGGAGGTGACACAGCCCTCGCAAATATGGCAAAGGCACAGGGGAGGTGACACAGCCCTCTGCCCAGCTCTGGAAGGGTGCATGAGGGAAAGCACGGGCCCAATGTGATCCTCCTCTGGCAGGAGCGCAGGAGAGACAACACAAGGCTTCACGTGATCAGGCAGTGAGCAGCACGGCTATGTGAACTACAAAACTGCAACTTCTTCGCTACAACCACTTTCGAAGAAAATTGTGGGAACAAATGGCCACTGGTGCAAAAGGGAGGTAAGGCAATATTTTCTGCACTTAATTCTCCCATGTAACTAACCCCCTAGAGAATGACATGCAGTCTAACTACCAGTGAGTATAGGCATGCAAATGTTGCTAACTCCAACAGGGAAGGACAGAGGTAGGGCTACTGTTCAAGTTATTAACATCTCACTGTCTATCCAATATACAAAATTAATTTCTGAATGGTAATTAAGCCTTTGAATAGTATCCAATTAGTGTTGAAGAATGCACTTTGAATGTGCAGCTCTCTGTCTAAATTGAACTGATAGAACAATATTAAAAGACCTTAATTTCTTAAGCTTTGCTGGCTGAATGAGCACCAACAAGCATTCACCAGTATTAGAAGAATGTGCGAAACCTCAGGCAACTAGAGAAGGAGAAAATAAGAGAAATGTCTCCCATAACTCATGATAGCTACCAGGAGGAAGCATATCACATAGCTGAACATGATTCAGATTTGAAAGCTCCAGGAAACTAGGCTTTACAGCAGGGATTGGAGACATGTGGTCCTCCAGATGGTGCTGAACTTAAATGCCCATCAGTCCTCATTATTGGCTGTGTTGCCATTATTGCTTTTGTGCCTGATTGTCCACAATTTGTTCACATGATCATACACAAAATCTCTTAGGACATTATCAACCAAGCCCCATTGTTGCTGCAATCACGTTTGTAAAAGTGAATGGATAGAAATCGGTTTGGCAGCCCTCAGTATCACATGTGCCTTCAATAGAGCACGTGGGGCTGTTTCAGCCACTGACGATCCCTTGGCTCACTTCCAGACTCTTCCTTAATCCCTCCTCCCTGCCCTATTGCCCTACCCAGCATACCTTTCATGGTTTTTTAATTTTTATTTTAAGTTGTAATGCAGTCTGGCAGTTATAGCAGTGCAATTTAGTGAAACAAAGAAAAAAGGAAAGGAAAGAAAGTAGCGGGGGCAAGGGAGAAAACCAACCTGTTTGGAGATAGCAGGAAGGAGGGGGAAGGGGGAGAGAGGAAGAGACTGAGGCCATGTGACTGCCCAATCCCGGTACTGCAACTTGAGAAATTTATCACACCTGCGGATTCATGGTACACCAGCATGATTGGGAGCTTATTGATGGGTGTTCCCTCTCAATGACAAGGGACATGCTAACCACACTTTGAGGCACAACAGCAATGATCTGGAGGCGACATCATGTGATAAGTATCACCAAAGGCATTCTTATCCAGCTTTAATTCTGCTTTAAAAGGCTTGTGATAAAGTCCTTAGGGTTATATTAAGGGAAAGTTAAGGGGAATGTGCATTACATACAATTAACCTATTTACCTGTCCATGATGGAATTTCGTCAAAGGTGCCTTCCTCAGTAATCAGACTTGCAAATTAACCCTGTTTTGCATTCCAATGACTAATCACAAAACAAAGCATGCTAAATGCAAGATCAGTAGATGGAGAACATCACGTGAAATATCCAGCACAAATCTTTCAAGGGAACACCTCTCCAAGAAATGTGATAAAGGTATAATTTAGTTTAGTTTAGTTAGACTGACAATCTACACGGCCTGCAAAATGAAGTTTAAAGGGAACACAGTCAAATTTCAGATGTGCACTTCTGCATGTTTAGCCATAAGAGCTGGAGTAAAAGTTGTAAATGGATTCAGATAAGCATGCTTAGAAACCCCTCACAGACTCCCATGATCCACACACAAAGACCCACTATGAAACCAAAAGGATTGTGTCCACACCCTCTGCCTTCAGCATATGTTTAATCTGCATGCACAGAAGCACCTGTTGAGGACTTACATCTGTCAGTGATCTTCACTAAGCAGCCTTCCATGGGTACCTTTCTCTCTCTCTCTTTGGCTTTTCTTCACAAACTAAGATTCAGGAAGGACTCATCCTGCGCTTTCTGCAAGCACACTGATGACTAAAAAGGGCAATCTGGGATAAACAAGTCTGGTTGCAGAAAGCACAGCAAAAGGTCTCCTTGGGTGATGTTTCTGGGTTGTGATTCTTTCTGCATTGTCATTTCTCTTCAAGACTTGTTCAGTGTGAGTTCTCAAATAAGGCAGCAGCATTGTGGATAGTGCGTCTCCATGCCTCCCGATGTGTGTGAGAGAGAGAGGAGATTTTCAGACTACACTGTTATAGTGTTACTACTCCACTTTAATTGCCCTAGCTTCCTGCTGTGGAATTCTGGGGTTTGTAGTTTAGTGAGGCCTAAGAGCTCTCTGGCTGAGAGTTGTAAATGCTCCTCCCTAAACTGCAAATCCCAGGATTCAACAGGAGGCAGCCAGAGCAAATAAAGTGGAATAGTAACACTATAACAGTGGAGATTTTCAGACGCGATTTTCGGCAGTATATATTCCAAAACAGTTGCATTGCTGCCGCGCGGCAGGGGAGCAGTTTTGGACGATGCCGTTCCTCTGCTGAACCCCTCCGTGTCACTTCCATGACAGAATGGAGGAAGCTGCATCATATTTCACTCACGGGCAACAATCGTGAATGAAATATGATGCGGCTTCCTCCATTCTGTCACGGAAGTGACACAGAGGGGTTCAGCAGAGGAACGGTGTTGTCCGAAACTGTTCCCCTGCCGCGCGGCAGCAACGGAGCTGTTTTGGAATATATACTGCCAAAAATCGCGTCTGAAAATCTCCAGTGTTGTCTGAAAATCTAGAGAGTATCTGAAAAGGAGAGAAGAAATCACAGAGGCAGTGAAAAACATGCCAGGAAAAGGTATAGAAGAGATACTAGAGAAGGGAGTGGCCTACTTTGACAGGCTTGGGGACCAATTTAAGCCCCAGTTTCAACACAAGGGTGAACAGAATTGAGGGGGATCTATTTTTGGTTTTGGAAAAGAATGGTTCCATACTAAAACAGTATATGTGAATGATATACACCTTGTTTTAGAGGAGAACTGCACATTCCAGCAGCTCTCAAGATTCTCCTACAAATCGTAGTATACATTCCTCACATGCCTTGTTTTAGCATGGAAACACTGTATATTTTCACTGTCCTATTGCCAAAACACAAGGGGATCTGGAGACCACTAAACAGGCAGCAGATACCACAGGCAGCCTGTGGGCTTTGTATTGTTCAGGCCTGTTCTAATTTGCCCAGGCTTAAATCAAAGAGGGAATGGGGAGCAACAGCCTTTTCCAGCTGAAGACAAAAAGAGGGAGAGCTGGACCTGATGCTGCACATCAGGCTATTTTCTCCACTCCAAGCACCATGCATAAGAGTTGGCACATCTTGCCACCAATTTGTCTTCCTTGTGGAAGCAAGAGGAATTATAGAATTGGAAGAGACCACAAGGGCCATCCAGTCCAACCTCCTGCCATGCAGGAACACAAAGCAAGTACAAATGGGTGTTAAGAGAAATAAACAGCCTCGGGGGCCATTTGGATAGGTTCAGGGACAGACAAAAATAGGTACAATTGATGATTGACAGGAAAAGTTGAACAGATGGGATGATAGAATCAAAGGAAAAGGCAGATAGGAAGCAAAAATATATACAAACACAAACTTGGATTCATATAGAATAAGGACATATGATTCACTAACTGAGATACTGATTCATCTATGGATATTATATATCCAGGTCAGACTCAAGGTCAGGGTTAGGTTTAGCAATCAATTTTGGGTGTGAAGAAAGGGAAGTTTTTAGTTATTTCATTTTTTATTATTTTATTTTTACCACCAGGGATGTGGAGTAGCACTTGTGTGATTTGTGCTGGGGTTTGGCTTCATTTGGGTATTCACAGCTTTTACTCTATGGAAGCATTTGCCATTCTGCTTCAGGCAGTATTGAACCAATTCATTGAATGTCTTGACCTTAGTAGCCAGTTAATCTAAACAGGAAGGTCACATTTTGCCTTTCAGCACAAATGACAATGAGGAGGCAACCAAGCTTCCTTTGGATGGAGGTTTCCCAGCCTGGGATCAGCCACAGAGAATGTCCTCTCTTATGTCCTCACCAAACAGTGTCTCCAAGGATGGCCAGACAGAGAGAAGAGCCTCCCCTACAGATTTCAAAGGTTGGACAGTCTTGTGTGGGAGAAGACAGCCTCTCAGATAGCCTAAAGTAGGGTTGGGCAATTATAAAGGAGGTGGGGGCCAGTCTCTCTCTCTCACACACTCTCTCTCTCTCACACACACACACACCAGGGCTGCACCAGTATTTCTGACACAATTCGAAATGACATTGCATAACTTCCAATTGTGCTTTAGGCAAATATTTGGGGGGGGGGGTTCTGGGTGGGTTTTGTTTTGTTTCCAGTTTTAAAGATACTTGGAGGTTTTGAGGGCTTCTGGGGGCAAAACTTTTTGACACATTTTTGCTGTTTGAGGATGAAAATAGTCCATGAATTGGTGGGGGTGGGTGGATTGGGACAACTTCTGGGAGGCTTCAAGTGCCACAAAATGTGGTCCACTGACCACACTTCCCTGCCATTGGCATAGAGCCACATCATGGGGGAATTTATTGTTCACTTTGAAATTGCACCCAGAAACAGACAAGTGGGTAATGAAGCTGTTTTGGGAGGGAGGGAGGGCAAGGGCGAGAGAGAGTTGCATTCTTTCTGTAACCTTGTGAATGCCTTGTGATCTTTCTAGAATTATCTTTCTGGAATTCTCTACAGCTGCATATGCTTTATAGGAATCTTATAATTACAAATAATAAATAAAACAACATGCTAGACTTGGGTGAACATTTGATCCAATCCAGCATGGTTACTTTTATGTGCTTATGTCTAACGTGCTGCAAGATTCTTTGGACTGTATAAAAGATTTCTGCTTAGCAGAGTTCCACTCATGCTGGAGAAAACGAGTAAGGAGAACATATTATTTCTTCCATGTTCAGCCCCCTGGAATAACTGTTCTGGAAGATTGAGGGACCTTCTGAAGCTTCTTGTTTTCTGAAGCATCATGTCTTATGTGTGCATGGGACTTCAAGTTTGCTTGTTTATTTATGGTGACCCCATGAATTTCATAGGGTTTCTTAAGGCAAGGGATACTCAGATGGTTTTGCCAGGTCCTTCCTCTGAAATATAGTCTACAGTACCTGGTATTCATTGGCAGTCTCCCATCTAAGTCCTAACCAGGGCTGGCCTTGCTTAGCTTCCATGAACAGACAGGATCTGGTGCTTTTAGGGGTATTCAGGCAAAGGGGCTGTAGGGCAAAGGGTGGGATTAGCAAACAACTCCTTGCTTCCCTTCCTCATGCCTGGGCAGGGGAGCCTTCACTGGATCTTCCATGACTGTAAGAAGCCCTTTCCTTCACAGAATGAACAATCTGGATTATTTATTTATATTGCCATAGCCAGGACCAAAATATTTCAGGTAACTGATCCTGGATGAAGGATTTAGAAAGGGCTATTGTTTCAAATGTAAATGAAATTATTATCGATCTGTAAAACAATGCCAGTTCTTAAGCTGCTGCCAATGTGTCAGCCTCCAAATTGGCTTATTTATAAATGACATGCCATGGTAGACTATGCTGATTAGTAGGTAGCATAACATCAAGAACACAGTAGACATGGTTGAGAATAACATTACAGCATATTGGAGAGATGTGCCTGAGGGCAGGCAGGCAAGCATTTCTGAAACAGCACATTATCTGATACCTTATATGAGAGACCTGACAGATAAGTCTTGAAAGAAACAGCTGGGAGAGCAGATATTAGCTGCTTGAAACATTGTGTATTGAGCTGTGTAGACACTAATCCAAAGTCATTTATAAACTTGTCTGTACCCTCACTTGCTTAAACATTTTAACCAGGCAACAATTATTATTAATATGATCATACCTGACAACTCAGTCATTATCAGTGCTTAACAACTGATTAAGTAGCTAATGTCTAGAGGCAAAATGATGGACCATTAAGGTTCTGATGGAAAACATTAACACGACTTGCGCTCTACACTTTTGAGTCTATTATTGTCGCTGCTGCATCTGTTAACGTAGGAGTGGCAGTGATGAATATTAATGCAAGCATAATCACTTTATGATTGATGGCATTCTTAATCGACCACAGTCTGTTTGCATAGTCACTGACCAAAACAGAAGGCCTTAGAAATGATTTAACATCCTGCCCTCATGAATGAGCTCATGAGGTTCTCCAAGGTTAACAAGAAGACACCATAAAAGGTAGGCCACTCAACATGTGTCATCTTAAACCTGACCACACACAAATTTGCAGAAAGGCACCTTTGTAAGCAGTATTCACTAGCCTTGGGTGGGGTCTCTTTACCCTGGCTCATGGTATATGTGTTTTCTTCTTCTTCTGCAGAATGGCTTAGCTTTCCATTTTGGATGGTATTTCTCACACTGTTGTTACCCAAATAGGTGAGAGTGCTTTAGGACCCCATTTGTGATATCAGAACTGTATTAATATGTTGGGTAATTATGATTAGCTCAAATGGAATACTATAAGAGGCAGGTAACTTTGGGAACATTGCCTCTGTGTATACCACCACTAACTGCAGAGAACTCCAGTTTAAATGAAATAAAATGTTTTTTATTGGAAAATAACATTGAGGGTACTTACACATGCAAAACACACTCACAAGAACCACACAAGGCTAACAAAGAGTTTAAGGCAGAAAGGCTGGATATGGGAATAGATTCAGGAGAAAGGGCAATAATTACCAGTCCTGAAGAGGGGAGAGAAGTTCTCAGATAGAAGTCTGAGGGTGGTCTGATCCAGGAATGTGCGTCATCCACAGTGGCACACTTTGCTGTTGTTTGGGAACTAATATTTATACTGTATTTCATGTCCTGAAGGGGTGTTTGGGCTTAAGACAAAGCTTAGATGGGTTTTCCAATGTTTAAACAAAGGAAAATGAAACTCTGCTAATTTTTATTAATGGCTGAAACATAGAAATTGATGGGTTTATGGCAACCTCCGTATTGTAAGATGGGGATGGATAATGAGGAATACTTCCTGAGGATAAGGGTTGTTTTGGTCATTTGTTAGTTTGTGATGTGTGACTCATCACTGAGGGTGCCCAAGAGGGGATTAGCACATACCACCTTAATGGCTCTGTTTACTAGGGATTTCGCTTAATCCTATCTTGGGTGTGTCTGCTAATATTTTTCCACAACACCTTCCGGGATCCTTGTAACCTCCATTTGACCTCACCTGTCTGGTCTGTCCTGATCTACTAGACCCAATGAAGCATCTGTATATTGCCAGTTTATGAGATATTATAAGGAGGGGGTGTAGGGAATGGTAACACCATCATGAGATAGAGTATGAATGGCAATGGTTCACCTGGAATCTGAACTCAGATACTCAGATAGCAAAACCTGAAGAAGACCCCTACCGAAGCCTCTGGATAGTTGCTGGCAGTTGTGTTCAGAGGCCTGGGACTCTTGAAAATAAGACTGTGGATTCAAACTAAGCTTGATAGATGTAGAGTTTGAAGGCTTTTTTCCACATGGGTCTTTTTTAGTGGTGGGAATTTGATTTTTGCTCTTTGTTCTTATTGTGGATTCTCTGGTGTCGTACCATGAGTTGTGATTTCAAAAGAATAGTGCAATTTCACACTTTCAGCTTACTGCACACATGTGCCCCTTTTCCCTGTCTTCTGGGAAGAGGGAGCTTTTGGCCCTCCCCACTGTATTTGAGGACACCCCAACCTTTATGTGGTAGAGCAGTGGCAGGGACTCAAACTTTTAGTGAACCTCTGAGATAGAGTGATGGGGCTTCCCATCTCAATGGAGATGTGTCAACAAAAAGTCTTACATTTAACAAGGCATTTATCAATTATCAAAAAGAAACATAGAAAGGGGTAAACCTCCCAGCCTCCTTCCAGAGTGTACTTGGACTTTTCCCTGGTGCTGAGAAAAAAGCTTCAGCAATACTGAATCAGACTCAATTAGTTGCTGGAAGATGAAAGCGAGTAGCTAGTTTAGTCTGTGGGCTAGAAAAAAAAAACATTCTCACCTCGTAGTTGCTTCGATCATGACACACAACATTCTTGAACATTTGCTCAGAATGCACTTCTTTTCAATGCCTAAAGGCTTTAATCTGATTTTTAGAAACTTGCCTTTTACCCTGTACTTTCCTGGAAAATTTGGAAAATTATATGTGCAGCCAGCCCTCCGAGGTGGCATCACTGTGGAGCCGAGGGGGGTGTCACTTGATAATTTCTGCTAGAAACAGCTACTTTTTCTGTTTGTATTTATGTTTCACTGGTGGGCAGTTGCTATTATTTTTTGAAGTTGCATTTGTGCAGATACTTGAATATCATTATTAACACATATTTGCATATTCACATATTTGCATGCATGATAGGAAGAAAAAAAGTGGCCATGTGGCCAAACAATGTGAAATATAGGACACATGATCACAGTGTTACCATGCCCTACTACCCCCTCCCTATATTTCATAACTGGCAATATTAGACACTTCAAGGGGTCTAGTAAACTGGGGTGACCCAAAGTGAGGTCAAACAGAGGTCATAGAATCATAGAATTCTAGAGTTGGAAGAGACCACAAGGGCCATCCAGTCCAACCCCCTGCCATGCAGGAATACACAATCAAAGCATCCCTAACAGATGGCCATCCAGCCTCTGTTTAAAGACCTCCAAGGAAGGAGACCCCACCATGCTCCGAGGGAGTGTGTTCCACTGCCACACAACTCTTACTGTCAAAAAGTTCCTCCTAATGTTGAGGGGGAATCTCTGTTCCTGGAGCTTGCATCCATTGCTCTGTGTTCTAGTCTCTGGAGAAGCAGAAAATAAGCTTGTTCCATCCTCAATGTGACACCCTTTCAAATACTTAAACAGGGCTATCATATAGCTCCTTAACTGTCTTTTTTCCAGGCAAAACATACACAGCTCCCTAAGTTTTTCCTCATAAGGCATGGTTTCCAGACCTTTCACCATTTTAGTTGCCCTCCTCTGGACACGCTCCAATTTGTCAATATCCTTTTTGTATTGTGGTGCCCAGAACTGGACACAGTATTCTAGGTGAACCCTGACCAAGGCAGAATAGAGTGGCACTATTACTTCCCTTGATCTAGACACTATACTTCTATTGATGCAGCCCAAAATTGCATTGGCCTTTTTAGCTGCCGCATCACACTGTTGACTCTGGTTCAACTTGTGGTCTACTAGGACTCCTAGTCTCCGTAGTCTCGTTCAGCCAGGTCTCCCCCATCCTGTATCTATGCATTTTGTTTTTCTGCCCTAAGTGCAGTACCTTACATTTCTCTGTATTGAATTTCATTTTGTTAGCTTTGGCTCAGTTCTCCAGTCTATCCAGGTCATTTTGAATTTTGATCCTGTCCTCTAGGGTATTAGCTACTCCTCCTAATTTGGTGTCATCTACAAACTTGATGAATATGCCCCTAACTCCGTCATCCAAGTCATTAATAAAGATGTTGAATAGCACTGGGCCCAGGACAGAACCCTGTGGCACCCCACTGGTCACATCTTTCCAAGACAAAGAAGAGCCACTGCTGAGTACCCTTTGGGTTCGGCCGGTCAAACAATTACAAATCTATTTAACAGTTAACTTGTCTAGCCCACATTTTACAAGCTTGTTTGCAAGAATGTCATGGGGAACCTTGTCAAAGGCCTTACTGAAATCAAGGTATGCAATATCCACAGCGTTTCCTTCATCTACCAAGCTGGTAATTTTATCAAAAAAAGAGATCAGATTAGTCTGGCATGACTTGTTACTCTGAAACCCATGTTGACTTTTTGTGATTATGGCATTGCCTTCTAAATGTTCACAGACTCTCTGTTTATTGATCTGCTCTAGAATCTTCCCTGGTATTGATGTCAGACTAACTGGGCGATAATTGTTGGGATCCTCTTTTTTTTCCCTTTTCGAAGATGAGGACAACGTTTGCCCTCCTCCAGTCTGCTGGGATTTCTCCTGTTCTCCAGGAGTTCACCAGGACCTGGGAAGGTGTCTTGGAAATATTTGAGCAAATACACCAAAGCTGTGTGTGCTTGACAATGAGTCATATATATGAAACAAACAAGTGATGTAAACAACTCATATTCCCAGGAAATATTCCTCTACACCCTCTCCTGTCCTACATTGGGAGGTTGTCATAAATCCATCAATTCCTATCTCTCAGCCATTAAAAGCAATCAGCTGAGTTTCAGTTTCCTTTGTTTATTCAGTGGGAAACCCATCTAAGCTTTGTTCTAATCCCAAATATGACTTCAGGACATGAAATATACTATAAATATCCCAGCCTAAACAATAGCAAGATTGCCACTGTGGATGACACCCAGCCACCCTCTCTGTCGGCACACCCCCAGATTGGATTTCCAGCGCCACCCTCAGTCTTCAGTCTGAGTACTTTGCTCCTCTTCAGACTGGTAACTATTGCCCTATTTCTCGAATCTATTCCTCTATCCAACATTTCTGCCTTAAAGTCTTTGATAGCCTTGTTTGGTTCTTGTGAGCATGTGTTGCATATGTGGTTGCTTTCTGTGTTATTTTCCAATAAACACCACTTATTTTACTTTAAGCTGGAATTTTCTACAGTCAGTACTGGTATACATTGGTGAAAAGGTCCCAAAGTTATCTGCCTCTCACCACATTCCATTTATCCTAATACTAATTCCCAAATATTAATATCATGTGTGGGGCTCTAAAGCACCTCCACCTCTTTGGGTAACAATAATCAAAGTGAGCTCACCTAGGGGAAATGTGTGGCTGGTAATGGCAGCATTAAGGCACTTTAATAAGGTGTGTGGCATTAACAAGATAATAATAATAATAATTATTATTATTATTATTTCTATCCCGCCCCACTGCAAGGCAATCAGGGCGACTTACAGTATATAAGCCTGTGGCTTACAAGACCCCTGTGGGGTCACTGCAGACAAGGAAAATGCAATTTGAAGCAGAATTTTTTCACCTGTGTAGACAAGCCCTATTTTAGCTTTCCCAGAACCTTTTCTCTCCACACCAATAGAAAAGGTAAAATATATTTGGGGCAGTAGGAGGTCTTCTCTTGCTGTTTTGTTTTGTTTTCCTGATGAAATAAATACTTTTTATATGTAAGACTCTTTTTTCCTCCAGGGATTCTGCTACTCCAGCTTCAAGAGGATAAGTGGGGGGGGGGAGAAAGGGTTGGCCTTCTCTGCTTCCTTGAAAAGCCCCAGTTCTCCATGTCTTGTAGGCAGGGAAGATCATTCACCATTAGAGCTTTTACCCCCTCAAAAAATTAAAATTTTATCTCTTTCTTGTCCTGCTCAAATTGAAAGGAAAGTTTCCCCAGGACTCCAATATGATGCCAGAAAGGAAGTGGATGGACACCATTTTGACAGATTTTTTTTTTCCTATCTGCAATATCAAAGGAGAAAAAATTAAAATACTCTACATGGGGAAAGAGAATGAAGTGAAACTTCAAAATAGTCTGTGGGGACTGAAAATTGTACTGAGTGGGATTCCACCTTTAACACATCTGTAACTCACCCAACTCAGGTCTGCTGACTGCAAAAATAGAATAACCCTAGGATGAAAGTTATGCACAGCCCACAGAAACAGAACTGTAGCACAACCTGACATAGTGTGGTAGCTCTCGTGACCCATATTGCCATTCCAATTAAATTGCAAAAAGCACAGAAGTCTATAGTTTCCTCACATATGTATAACCAGGCTGTTCTGTATTATCAGAAGTTTCGAGCTATCACAAATCATTTTATTAATGGACAAAGTTGATAATATAACTGTTACCTTCTCATCCAGTTCATTCTCTGATACCACCAGCAGCCATTTAACACTATGTTTATATAACGAAAGTTTGTATATACTTCATATATACGACATTTTTTTCCCAAGCACAGTAACTTTTATCACTTGATACTTTGATAGGGATAGATAGATAGCTCAGCTAGATGGGAGAATTAATTGCAAAATATTGCACATTACCTCACTATCACTGCAGTGTTCATTTGTCCCCACAAATCATTTGCAAGATTGCTGGCATGGAAAGCTATCTGAGTTTGCAGTTCACACGGAGCATGCCCGTGAGAAAATATGGTGGCCGTGAGTGAATGACCTACCTTATTATGTCCTGAAAAGCTCCCTCCAGTCCCCCCTTTTTTGCCGTTAAATGACAGATGCAGGAGAGCAATCGTCTGCTTACAAGCTTTTTTTTTTTTTTTTTGCTGCCACTTGAAAATAGCACTCAAACGTGTGTTCTATTGTGTCCCCAAAAACAACAATGGTGGCTCCAGATGCTTTGTTGCAGGCAAGCCCCCACACACACACATCCCACCAATCACATTTTGACTTTCTAGATGTGCCTCAATTCAAATTGATCGTTCAGCTGGGCTGTCATGTGCATTTTCATGTGCTTTAAAAAAAAAATTGTGAGAAACAGCAAAAGCTGCTATTTCGAACTACTTGGAGTTTTCAGCCCCCCTCCTTCCCAATATGGCGAATCCCAGCAGGAGCTCATCTGGACAAAAGGTATTCTGCCCACATTCTTTGAGGATTTTTTTCAATATCTAAACAAGCCCAGATAAATAGACAGACAGATAGCAAAAACCTCTGCAAATATTATGAAATACTTTTTTACAGTTTAATCTGGAATAGAGTTTTTTGGATTTTTTTACAATTTAATCTGGAGCAGGCCATAAGCCATGTAGCATATCCCCCACAGATAAGCTAAAAAAATTCTTTCCCCATGCCTTACTTCAACTGACACATCCAAAGAATAGTTGGAGGGACTCACAAGCCAGGAGATGGCATTTGCATCAATTGTACAGTGGCATTCTTCCAACAATTCCCATGCTTGCGGGAAAAATAACAGAACATTTAAAAGAAGGGAAATGCAAGTTAAGTTTCAGGAAGCAAACAAAACATATAAAATATTGATCAAGCTATCTTCAGGAGAACATATAGCTTTTTCAGGGTTAATACAGTGCATGGTAAATAGGTAAGAACTAAAATAGGTTAAGACCTGTTCAATAATATGCTGGTGTTTCCACACTGTAAGTGGGACAATGGCACTCTGCTTCACACTGCCATCATCTAATAATACCCCAGTTTTACCTTAATTTAGTCATTAGTTAAAGACTGACAAGCTGACAAGGCTGCTGAATCTTCTTTCACCATATCCTATCCTTTTCACTCTTCTACATATTTCAAAAAGGAAGCATAATACATTCTCGCGTCTTCAGCTTAATATGCTTCAAGTACTTATTTAAGCCAGTGGCACTTCATATGTTTTAACAAGGCATCCTGGGGTCTTTTTTGCTGTGAAAAAAATTGCTTTGTGGTTTAAACACTTATTAAAATGAATGCCTCAAAGGAGAAGTCTCAGTGCAATTCTAGGAGTTACTGGAGGAAACTGATTATTTCATCTGGCCTCAAGCCTGATTTTCAGCCACAATTGCCCTGGTGGGTGACCTTCATCAGGAGAAAAGAAGAACAAATATACTGTAGCTCTCATGATTCTCTTGGACTAGGAATGGGGAAACCTATCAGGTTTTAATTCCTCCAGCATTCATATTTTTACAAAATCTCAAGTCCTTTCTATCCTGAACATTAAAAAGTGAATTCTAGTAAGCCCTACAAAGATAAATCAAACTATAATTCTTTATTTGCATCAACCAAATTCAATAGGTGAAAATGTTCCCAGCATGAAGAGGACTTAATTCCATCTACCTGCTACATAGGCCCCAAACCCAGCAGTACTGCTAAAAGGGTGCAAATCTGGGCTTCCACTATCACAATCTGTAAAACACTGCTTAACGTTACTGGGGCACACCCACATGGTAGCTGGGGAAAAGAAACGGATATTATCCTTACAGACCTTCACCCATACTCCCAGCCACTTATTGGCCATGGGAATGTGTCCCATCAGTGCAGTCAACCTAGAGTTGTATGCAGCAGGAGCACTGTACAAAGAGGTACTGGAAACCTTCTTCCGTAATGTAAAGCCAGTTTATCAGAATGTCTATATCAGACAAGTGTCTAATAATGTTTTTGTCCCGCTATTTTTAAAAGCTTAAGTATCCTGGCATAATAACATTTCTTATTACACGTTGCTATAATCACAAGAAAGAACCACCATGGAATTACTGCACCCCAACCACTAGCACTGTTTACTCCCGTGTTTTTGCATGGGTGAGACTTCAGCAGTTCTTGTGAGAAGACACAAGCATGCTTGAAACTCTAAAAACACCTAAATTTACAAAGAAAATGAACACACAAGCACTGAAACAGACTTTAAAACCTGCTGGCAAAATGGAGAGGTTCATAAAAAGAGCATCCCATACTTCATGTTCGTTTTCTCACTTGGAATTTTTCTGGCGGGGACAGCCCATTGACACTGTAATCACGAGAACAGAATGGGACACAGTTTCACATGCAAACAATACTATGAAAAAACGCTGTAGAAGATAAAATCATGGCTTGGCTGGTTAATTAAAAAGAATGCCTTTTTCACAGAAGTGGAATGCTTGAAAAATGCAAGGAGGATGATGTCATACAATACGGGTGCCCATTCACGGTATACTGTTGTCACTATCACATGATTTTTGCCACATCTGATAATGTCTATAGTTATAGCAAACTAATACTATTTGACTATCATAGCTCCACCCAATGTAATCCTGGGATTTGTACTTTGGTAAACAAAGTTCTCTGCTGGGGAGGTGCACTAGAGCTCTCTAATGGAGAATTCTAAGTACCTCATAAAACTGCAGATTCCAGGATTCTACAGAATGCAGCCTTAACAGTTAAAATGGTCAAAGTACTGTAACTGTAAAGAATAACTACCCCCATCCCATCCATATGTGTGTGTATTGTTGTTGTTGTGTGCCTTCAAGTCATTTCCAACTTATGGCAAACCTAAGGGGTTTTCTTGGCAAGATTTGTTCAGAGTTTGCCTCAGCCTCCCTCTGAGGCTGAGAAAGTATGACTTACCCAAAATCAGCCAGTAGGTTTCCAAGGCTAAGCAGGGATTCAAATCATGGTCTCCAGAGTCACACTCCAATGTTAACACCATTACACCGTGCTGGCTCTGTGTGTGCATTTCTGAAAATATCTCACAAGGATTTATTTTCATTTAAAACCATGGATGGGGGAAGGAGAAAGTAAGGACTTCATGTGCTCTAATTAACTAAGGCAACATCATCCATCTAAATTAATCCTTCCACCTAACTGTCATTAATTAGCTGATTTCACTAAAGTCATCACAGCAGTACAGGAATGTATACAGCAACCTGCCTTTCAGTACCATCCAGTGGATAAGTCTGAATAGATAACTGAGAACTGCAGGGACAAGACCAATCTTTTTTAATAGATCCATCACTTATTTTCTTAGGAGATTATCAGGCGCATTAAAAGTGGCATTACACGAATGCCAGGAGATCACAAAAGGGCTCTCCCTTCATTATGTACCCGTTCTGCTGCTCTTCCACTGGCACTGTTTTTTATTGATAAGAGTAGCCATCAATAGATTCCCCCATTCCATTTCTGTCACGGATGTTCCTGCAAGTGAAAAAGTGCCCTGTTATGCTGATGAGAGCCCAGCATCAATGGGAGGTCCCTGCAAGAACACTTCTGTGTGAGGTTGGGACATCCAGGTAAGTGACACACTTTTTATGACCCTCCCCAGGTTACTTCTACCTTTTAAAAGTCTGTTTTTGTGCTTGCTGTAATTTTTTTCATGTTCTTTTCATTTTTATTTTTGAATTTCCCACGCTCTTGTCTTCTTGCGAGAATCCATGGGATTTCGATCCAGGAAGCGAATGGAGCTCTATTAGAGTTCCACTCACTCCTCGGCTGCCAGAACAATGGGAGAGAAGATGAGTGTGGTGCGGAGGATGATTGTACCATGACAGGGACGGGACAGGGGTGGGAGTGGAGATTCTGGGACAGGAATACTTCATTCCTGTCTGATAATCTCCTTAATAAAACAAATAGCAAGGGTACAGTGAAAGAGGCAATAAAAGGTCAAGATAAGGACACAAAGAATATCCCTTGTAAACATAAAGGATTGCATTTGGAGACTTGCTCACAAGAGTGTAGCTAGCAGAGGGAGCAAAATGAGAGCACTGCCCCCAATCAAGATTCTTCCCCCTCCTACAAATTTTTCCTCCAGCCCCCACATTTCTAGCATCAAAGTAACTTAAAACTTCAGTAGAGCATTTAGAAATAGTTTAGGCATCCAGACAAATTTACCATGGCAATGTGAACACAGCAAATACAGTATAAAAGCTCTTGATATGGATGATTTTTCACTGTCTCACTCTGCAATGCTATAGATTTGGGGACTGAAGAAAAATTCCAGGGGGGATAAAATTCGTATTTTGGGAGAAATGCCCTCATTTCCCTCCCCCTCCTTATAGTCAAACTCTTGATTGCCAAATTGATCAAAGCCCTGGTTGCCAAATTCCTCTCACAAAATGTTTCCATCCATGGAAGAGAGGAGGGGAAATTTGCTGGTTTACCTTTGAGGGCAAACATTAGTCTGTTTTCAAGAATTTAATCAGTGGAAAGATTTGGGGGTGGGGGTGAATGAAAGCAATATTTACATTAAAGCACTTATCAGGAGGGTTGATGTCAGAAAGGACAAATTAGGAAGGTCAGGTTAAAGAAGAGGCACATCATCAGAAGTTTAAAGGATTTGGGAATTGTGTCCTTAAACAGAGTGTAAACACATTTGTTTGGATAATAACTTGACATAGATAGAGTTACATAGATGGAACCTAACAAAAACCATATAGAGAGATGCAGGATCCCAAGTATGGTTGCAGGGCAGGGGGAGCCTGGAAAGACAGAAAATCCCAGCATAGTCTGTAATAACCCTATTACCATGAAGGAATTTTGGAGGTCACGTTGTAGATCATGTGCTTAATAGGTTCGTTCCAATTAACTACATACCTATTGTCCCATTTTGAGAAGATTTGCCTTGTGACACATCACACATTAAAAACATCTTCTAAGGCCTTATCTAAATGGGCTATTTACCCCATTTTGGCCATGTCTTTGAGCCCCACAATCTTAATGATGTAGGGCTTTTGCCCCATTTTGCCCCCGGGCAGTACTCATGATGCCCAGGGCAAAGAAGGGGTTCAGACATGGTAAAGCCCAATGAAATGGTTCAGCAAAATACCTGGGGGGGATGTTTCCTTAAAGAAGAAATTGATTGGGCCCTGCAGGACCGCAAGAGGCCCTATCGCCATGCCAGCCCATTGCTACAACTGCTAAGTTTTAAACGGAACATGTCTAGGAGATGGAAAAAGGGGGAAATCACCAAAGAAGAATTCAAACAGATAGGAAACACATGTAGGAGTAAAGTCAGAAAAGCTAAAGTGCAGAATGAGCTCAGGCTTGCTAGAGAGGTTAGAACAATAAAAAAGGTGTTTTGTGGGGGTATGTCCACAGCAAAAGGAGGAAGAAGGAAATGGTAGGGCCATTATGCAGAGAAGATGGCAAAATGCTAACAGGGGACAGAGAAAAGGCAGAATTACTCAACACCTTCTTTGCCTCAGTGTTTTCAGAAAAGGAAAAGGGTGACCAACCTGAGGATAATGGAACAGAGGACACAATAGGAGAAATCCAGGACAGAATAAGCAAAGAGGAAGTACAGGAATACCTTCTTAATCTAAATGAATTTAAATCTCCAGGACCAGATGAACTACATCCAAGAGTATTAAAAGAGCTGGCAAATGTAATCTCAGAGGCATTGGCAATAATCTTTGAGAACTCCTGGAGAACAGGAGAAGTCCCAGCAGACTGGAGGAGGGCAAACGTTGTCCCCATCTTCAAAAAGGGGGGAAAAGAGGATCCCAACAATTATCGTCCAGTTAGTCTGACATCAATACCAAGGAAGATTCTAGAGCAGATCAATAAACAGAGAGTCTGTGAACATTTAGAAGGCAATGCCATAATCACAAAAAGTCAACATGGGTTTCAGAGAAACAAGTCATGCCAGACTAATCTGATCTTTTTTTGATAAAATTACCAGCTTGGTAGATGAAGGAAACACTGTGAATATTGCATACCTTGATTTCAGTAAGGCCTTTGACAAGGTTCCCCATGACATTCTTGCAAACAAGCTTGTAAAATGTGGGCTAGACAAGTTAACTGTTAAATGGATTTGTAATTGTTTGACCGGCCGAACCCAAAGGGTGCTCACAATGGCTCTTCTTCGTCTTGGAAAGATGTGACCAGTGGGGTGCCACAGGGTTCTGTCCTGGACCCAGTGCTATTCAACATCTTTATTAATGACTTGGATGACAGAATTAGGGGCATATTCATCAAGTTTGTAGATGACACCAAATTAGGAGGAGTAGCTAATACCCTAGAGGACAGGATCAAAATTCAAAATGATCTGGATAGACTGGAGAGCTCGGCCAAAGCTAACAGAATGAAATTCAATACAGAGAAATGTAAGGTACTGCGCTTAGGGCAGAAAAACAAAATGCATAGATACAGGATGGGGGAGACCTGGCTGAACGAGACTACGGAGACTAGGAGTCCTAGTAGACCACAAGTTGAACCAGAGTCAACAGTGTGATGCGGCAGCTAAAAAGGCCAATGCAGTTTTGGGCTGCATCAATAGAAGTATAGTGTCTAGATCAAGGGAAGTAATAGTGCCACTATTCTGCCTTGGTCAGGCCTCACCTAGAATACTGTGTCCAGTTCTGGGCACCACAATTCAAAAAGGATATTGACAAATTGGAGCGTGTCCAGAGGAGGGCGACTAAAATGGTGAAAGTTCTGGAAACCATGCCTTATTAGGAGAGACTTAGGGAGCTGTGTATGTTTAGCCTGGAAAAAAGACAGTTAAGGAGCTATATGATAGCTCTGTTTAAGTATTTGAAGGGGTGTCACATTGAGGATGGAACAAGCTTGTTTTCTGCATCTCCAGAGACTAGAACATGGAACAATGGATGCAAGCTCTAGGAACAGAGATTCCCCCTCAACATTAGGAGGAACTTTTTGACAGTAAGAGCTGTGTGGCAGTGGAACACACTCCCTTGGAGCGTGGTGGGGTCTCCTTCCTTGGATGTCTTTAAACAGAGGCTGGATGGCCATCTGTCAGGGATGCTTTGATTGTGTATTCCTGCATGGCAGGGGGTTGGACTGGATGGCCCTCGTGGTCTCTTCCAACTCTACAATTCTATGACCGTTTCCTTTCCGTCTGTCATCCTCTCTCTCTTTCTCCTCCTGGACACGCACAACTACTTCCATTCTTCTCTCTTTCCTTCTCCCCCCTCTCCATAACTCATAGTTGGACTTCATCTTCTCCCTCATTCCCTCGCCCCATTCTTCCTCTTTTGTTCTCTTTCTTCTTCTTCCCCAGGGATGTAAATCAGGTTTCTAGAAGCTGTGGTGGTTTAGCGATTATTTTTCATGAAAAACATGCTTGCTGTTAAACACAGGTTTTTCACACAGACCAATACCCACCCCAGCCCAGGAATACATGTTTTTCTGCAAAAAGAAAAATAGAACCACCACTTACAAAGAAATTTCACATGTTTCTTTCTGGAAAGTGTTTTTGCATGAAAATTCTGTTTTTGTGTGAAAAACACATTTTTGCCCAAAATAATGCTGTTTCCAGGTTTTTTTGTACAGAAATCATATTGTTGATGTAAAAAGAAAAACCCCTTTTTGCAGCAAAAAGGATGTTTCTGGAATCAGTGTCTTTTGCACATAAGAGCATGTTTTTCCCATGCAAATATACATTTTCAGAAACTCCTAGGAGGGTTCTGCAAAATTGGTGTTTTGTTCAAAAATGAAATGGTTATGGTGCTTGTTCAGAAAACACCAATTTTGCACAATGTGTATTTCTGGAAGTTATTATTTATACAAAAAAAATGTGTTCCTCCAATCCCTATTGTCTCCCCTCCCCAATTCTCCTGAGTACTTTTGTTTTGTCCTTCTTTCACCATCCCTCTTTGTCTCTCTCTCTCTCATCCCTTTTCTCCTTTTACCACCATTTCTCCTAGTTACACTTCTCATACTACAGTATTTCTCCTTCCCTCCCTCTACAGGCATGTCTAGACCCACCTGAATACACCATCTTCCGGCCAGCCTATTTTGACCCCAAGCTGGCCCATTCCCCACCTCCATTACTGAGATAGAAGAGGCAGGAGTCCACACACACACACACACTGGACAGTAGCAGCAGGTGCCTCTCCTACTGTTGCATGTTGCATTCTCTGAAGCCAGGAAGGGGGTCCTCAGCATGTGATCAAGGCTGATCACATGCAGGGGGCCTTGATCATGTGCTGGGGCCTCTTTCCCAGTTGCAGAGTGACTGCAGCAGTGGCAGCAGCATCCAGCAATGCAGACTGGTGTGCAGTTGCAAACCCTGTGTTCCTGCACCAGGCCCGTCCGAGGTTTCCCGCAGAGCACGGGTTTTCCGGGGGCAGCTCAAAATTGCTTTGGAAGGGCTTTACTCTGGATTCTCCACAGCTTTGCTTTGGCATCATCAGGACTGTCCAGAGGCAAAACAGGGCAAAAGTCCTGCATCTCTTAGACTACAAGGCTCTAAGGCAAGGGGGGAATGAGGTAAATAGCCCATCTAGATAAGCCTTATGTCTCTCTTAATTCTTTCTCCCTCTGCCTAAAAAAACTTTGAAACAATGACTTGGTTCTATTAGATTCTCAGCATGTTAAAGTTGTAAAACCCTTTATACTACATAGTCCTGGCTTCTGAATATGATGATAGACCAAGAGGGCTATAAAGATTAACAGGGCAATCCTTTCTATGCATGGCTTATGAATAGACATGCATAGACAGAATTGCCCTGTTGAACTATCATCATCATCATTTTCCACCTCCCCAATATATATAATGATCATTAGCAGCATGGTTATGATAATGATAATTACTATTTAGAGGGTGAGGGAGTATTCCATAACTTGACTGCAAAAAAAAAAAAAAGACAAAGAAAGTGTGGCTAATAAGAAGACACTGGTTAATGGGAATAATCCATTAAAATCAAAGCTTAGAAAACTTTTTCACTTGGAAAATTTTCTTTTGTTGGACTATTGCTGCCATATGCCAAAGTGGTGCTTGGAAAAGTGCTGAAAACAAAGCTGGGGAAAGTTTGTTGTGTTTTCTTTTTAATGCAGAGTTTGAAAAAGCTAATGTCAAACCAAATGGATATCTTATTTTTTAGACTGGGGGGGTTGTTTGTTTGAATGACATGCTCTGAACAACTGCAGTTTATGCCTCAGGTATCATGCTTTACAACATGACAAGGGTGCAGCCCCTCTTAGAGTACCAAGAGCTGCCCTCTGACATCACTGGTACCCACGCCCTGTGACATCACCAGAAGCCCTCCTTAGTCCTCAGGTTTGAGCCCTGAAACCTCCTAGGGCATGGGATGCTCCTGATCTGGTGACCCCTTAAAGAGAGTATATGTATAGGAGGGATTGTGTTATATTTATGGAAAACTCTCCATGTTAATAACTTGCATAGAATGCCTAGGCTTTTGCAAAATACTTCACAAGATCTTCAAAATTCAAGGCAAATGCTCTACTCCAAAACCTCAGTCAAAATAAATATTTTCATATGGGGAGCCAAACCCAAAGCAACAGGACTCCTGTGCCTTTTACAAAGGGGATGCTGGACAGGTAGAGCTTTTGTCATTCCTGCATGATAAGCCCCACCTACCAACATTGCCATTTCTACACAACTATGAAAGACACAGGGGTCAAGTGTTCCTCCGGGTTTAGTTGCTCAGATTCACAGGTATGTGATTTAATAGAGATCTGGAAAAGGCAAGACATTGCTCTGCTCCATAAGGAAATAGTCTCCCCTCACTCACATACACACACACTTGCTTTGCATGTAGGTCATTTCTGAATTTCATAAGCTATTTTCTCTCAAGCCAGAAAGCATAATAGATTATTATGTCAAGCTTTCCTTACTGGCAGACTGGGAATTTTGGTTGCAATTAATATTTTTGTAAGGAGCTTGTAAACTGCTGATCTCACATATCACCCACCCGCCCACCCCCAAAAAATCAAATCTATCAGCCTGCTGAAACGGGCATCTTTAGCTGGAAGCTAAACATGCCAGCACATATCTTTCAAATGCAGGGACAAGGGAGAGAAAATTAACACAAAAAAGAAGCACTCCACAAATCAACTGGGCATGAATTCAGAAGAGAACTGGAGCAACAGAGCATAATAAAACTGTCCAGAGAGAAGATCAAAGTATAATTGCAACAATTGAAAGCGGAAGAGACGCTGACTAAAGCATGCAATTTGTAATGGCTATGTTTGAAGGGTCCTTGTGAATTTAAAACTACAACACTAAAAGAAAGAGAAAAAAGAGAGAAAGTGACAAAGACAGAGAGCACAATTAACATTATGAAATGTCCTGGGCAAAATTAGATGTATGTAATATGTTGAGTTAAGCTGAATCCCTATGAAAGGATGGCTGATCTTCTTGCCCCAGGAGCAGGTTGTGAGTCTGGGGCAGAACCTGGAAGTTTACTTTTAAGAAAAATGAATTGGTTCCAGAGCATCACCCTTCTCCTCTTCCATTATGGATGGCTTTTGCAGGTCATTGTATTCACTTTTTTTCCCTAGGGAAAAAAAATCCAAGCTCTTGTAGACACATGCAAGTGGACACTGGAGATTTTCAGATGCCTCTTTCAGCCTCTTGCCGCACATAAACACACTTAAAAACTTCCAGGTAAACTGGGGAGGTTAATAAAAAGTGTGTCACCTACCTGGATGCTGCAATATCACCCAGAAGTGTTCGCTGGACCAACCATTCACGCTGCATTCACGAGGTAAGTACGTGAAAAAAAGATGCAAGTTTACATATGCCAGCTATGCTGGCAAAAAAAATGGTACAGCCAATCTATTGATGGCTTGGGCCATCAATAAAATAGATTGGCTTAAGGAAAAGACATAAACGTAAAAGGGCAACGTTGTCTGGTATGCATACCCTTTCGCATTTATGTGGCATCATTATGATGCTCTATTTAGAGCATCTGATAAAGTCCAGGGACAGCAGGACACTGAATCCTTCCCCTGCTTTTTCTTTGGTTCTGATATTTATTTATTTTCCCTAGCTAACTTCCCCCCAAGTCATGGAGCCCTTCCAGAGTGAAAACTGAGGAGGGGAGCAATTTGAGTGGGAAAACGAAGCAGTGGGAAAGTTCAGCTTCCCCATTCCTGACTGCCCATAACTCATTGGAACTTTAACAAATAGATAAGAAACCTGTTGTCCCACTTCAAAACCACAGAAATCCTCCATGTAGTAAAACCAAGCAACCCAGTTTTACACCTAGCCTTTCTAAACAGCAGATGTATGCATGCACACCTATATGCTTCATTTCACAGAAACTGCATTTCCTCAATGGACCTGTACTTATGTTTGTCAGGTTCTATCATAGATTCCGCTCCAGAGAATCCAGTTCACACTCCTCTCAGCAAAGCCGTTCAGGCAGGGGACTGCCTTTGCCACCCTGAGAAGGGCAAGGAGCCCCCCTCAGGGATGTCAAGCACTTGCGCTGATGTCTGGAGGTGAGGGGCGGGGCTGGAGGCTTTTTAGAGCCTACCACCCCTCACCTCCTCCTCTTTGGTGAACTTCAACCCACCCTCCCACCACTAATATAGTGTGATAATGGTTGCTTCAGAGCCAGGTAAGAATTTTTCCCCTTTTCCACAAGGGTTTTTTTTTTCACCTACCCCATACTATGGCAGTGGCATTGGGAAATTGGCTAGGGTGTGGTCTAAATAGGTAAATTGGCATGCTGGTGGGGAAAGGGGGAAGCGTAGAATTTGGTGTGCACCTTGGCACCAATTTCAGTGAAGGCAGGTTCTCTGGAAGGCCACTTCAGGCCGTGTGGCCTAAGGGAACAGAAGGAGACCCATCTTGATGTTGGCCTGAAGGATAATCCCTCGCCTCAATCCATGTGGCTTGGGTGAGGGACTTTTGGGTTGACCTTCCAGATGCAGGCTGGCAGGGGAGTAACCCCATGTATTGGGGTTCCTCTCCAGGACCCAGGTGTTCGCCTGGGGAAGCTGGGGAGTATCAGTCTTGGATGGACTGCCCCGCTGCTCCCTCACTAGGTTGCCTCCCCCTTCTGAAGATCTTAGAGGGATATTTACATAGGTAGGGTTTAAATAAAGACCTTTTTATTTCACCCCAATCTTTGTGTGTGGTCTCTTTATTTCCCTGAACCAGACAGCAAACAGTCTCTCCTCAATGTAACATTTTTTGTCGTAATGCTTAGGAAAGAGTCTCTCCAGTTTCCATTCCTTTGTTATTCTCTGACTGATCTCTAACCTGCATTGTACCCCTCCTAATTCAATTTAATTCTAATTTCAAACATTAAATTTGGAATTACAGAAAGTGCTGTTCATTTGCAGCTCCCCTACTGCTTCTTATCAACATGCATTGATTAAACACTTTTAAAAAACTTCAGGCAATCATATGCATGAACCTATAAAGATTCTTTTTGCATTTTTAATGTGTGTGGGTGTGGGTGTTACACACACACTTAGTTGCATTGGTAAAACACACTCAGACAGTCCCCCAAAAACCTTGTTGCGTGGTTAGAAATATATGGTTACTTTGGAAATTCTTTTTGATTCACACATCTGTTCCTGTGTTCCACAAAAAGGATCTCCATTCAGCTGTATGTACAATCTCATCAGTCTTGCTTTCCCCCCCTTGCTTCCCCCCCTTTTCTTTTCTTTGTTTTTTGCAGCAGGGGTTATTAGCATTTTGTTAAACATGCTGCTGTTTATTATATTTAATCAATAATTTTTCTCCATTTTTTCAAGCTGCTTCAGAACATTTACTGAACAGTGGCATGTGCACCATTTTAAATAAATAAAAAATAAATAATTTTTAAAAGAGATAGTGTGCCTAACTGCTCACTGTATGCTCGCACTCCCACCTTTCTCACCAGCACAAAACACAGAAAACAAAGCATGTAATCACAGTGAAAGAATGAAAGGAGACAAGGCTCCATGTGCTATGCAATGGTCAATTATTTTTTTATTTGTTAAAAAGCCCAACCTGGTTCTGCCTTAACACCAAATGGCCTTCTGAGGGGGTGGGCTATTTTAAACACAAACAATAACAGTTAAGTACATAGTAAATGTGTTTAACAGTTTAAAAACACATTAAAACATAGCACAAACGCACAACACAACCACAATAAAAGACCCTTCTGCCACAGTAAGTCAAGAGCCAAAGGCTTTGAATAAGAAGATATTTGCCTTCTGGCAGAAACAAGGCATATGGGGGTCAACAAGCCTCTGCTGGCTGGGAGTTCTATAACTTGTGAACATCCACCAAGATAGCTGTCTTCCATGTCCTCACCAAATGCACTTGTGATGATGGAAGATTAGAGAGCAAGTCATTCACTGAAAATCTTCAAAGTCAGACAGGCTTATAGAGGGAGACCCAGTCTTTCAAACAGTTTGGACCCAAGCCATGGGGAACTTTAAAGGTCATGACCAGCACTTTGAATTGTGCCCAGGAACAAACCAGTAGTCACTGAAGTTGTTGCAACAAGGGAGTTGGGTGTTCCCTATAACCAAACACAAATAAGAATCTTGATGCCATTAATTATACCATCACCTCAATGTGGTTGTGTTTTATCTATGCAAAAGCAGGGTATGCCCAAGACATGATTCAACTTGACACAAGGACAGGATTACACATGCACACATTTCATGTACAAATGCAAAGCAGGAGCCCTTTCACACTATGCAATTATAGCACTATGATTTCACTGTACTACCATGGCAACATCCTATGGAATCCTGGGTTTGGTGTTGGAGGAGGGGTATTTAGATTCTATAGAATGTTACCATGGCAGTTAAGGTGGAATCATAGTGCTAAAATTGTGTAGTGTGAAAGGGCCTCGAGCTGACTTTTGGATCTTACTTCAACATGAGCAATAGGGCAACATCCTACATTGCACCTAGTTTTCCATTACAACCATACTTACAGCTCTGTCTTCTAGTACTTCACACTCCCTACCCTCCATCATCTGCTGCCTGAGCCAATCACCTTGCTCTGCCTAGTTGTAGGGGCAGCACTGTCAGTGTACTAGTAATAGAGAAAAGAAAAAGATACAAGTACTGAACAAACTGAATACTGTGGCAAAGTGGACAAAAGAGCATGAAGAAATGGGCAACAAAGGAAGAACCCAAATAAACAAGGAAAGACATTAATTCATTAGTTCTATTTCAGCAGGCTATGCAGAGTGAGATCAAGTAAAGCAAAATTGGGGCAAAGTGGTGTGATTTAATAAAAAGAATTTCAGAAGCAGCTCTGATCACATAATCTATACTGTGTACCAAAAGAGGGAAATCTGTAGCCCACCAGATTCTTTAAGACTACAATTCCTATCAACCATTGCTCATACTTGCTGAGGCTGATGGGAAATGGACTCCAGCAACATCACAAAATGTCACTCTGGAAAAAGTCCAAGGATTCCAAATGCTTTCAGTGGGATGCTACTAAAAAAAAGAGGGCTGACCTTTTGGTGACAACAGTAATCCATGAACAATTTTGACACATTAACAGGATGACCAAGTATGGAATCACCCCAGTAATACCAATGACACTCATTTTTAGAACAGAGTCCAAACGGATCCACTATTTGAGCCTTGAGCTATAAGGAAGAAGAGCAATTGATAAAGTGATGTGATTAAATGGTCTGGAAGAAAACCAGATGTCAACCCTGACTTTGCCAAGATGCAACACTTTCCAGCCAAAACTCTGTTGGATGCTGTCTCCATATTGTTTACATTGACTAAACAGGCAGCATTCTAATCATGACCTGTACTATTTTGAGTGAAGAAAAAGAAACAGAAAAATATTTCTACTATCCTTATGCCAAGTCTGATTCATGTATTTCAACTCATCATAAAATAACATAGCTGAAATGAAATCCAGCATTAGGTTTAAATCTTTTTAAAAATTTAACTCAGGTTTTCATTTTTCCTTTCATTCAGAGTATTATACATTCTAATGCAAATCCAGAAACACTCATCAGATTTCTCAGATTCTCTGGAGACATCTTGGGCCACAACATTCATTTGCTTCTCACCTCAGCCTCACTGTTCCATAGTGGTGTAATGGTGAATCCTGTAGGAGTTTATCATGGCAGCCAGATACCCTCAAGGACAATCTATAGCCACACCTCCAAGAGAGTTCTAAAATGCAAGGAGCTATATTGGCTGATTATATGAATAGTGTAATATCCAATAGGTGCAGCCAATGGCTATTTTAATCTATGTTGTAAGCCTTCTTGGGTCTTGCATGGGCGTAAGTTGGGACATAAATATACACTTCATATATTACTGAGGTGGCAGAAAGCCACCTATCTGTGTAACCAATTGTAGTGGGGATGTTACTGGGCTGGACTATTGAAATAACTAATTGTTCCTAGGACTTTTTCGGATGGGGTTTTGTAACAGAAGCAGACTCATCCCCGTTGCGAGGCTGCTGCATGGCAAGGGGTCCATTTCAGATGACGCTCTCCCCTGCCAATACTGTTGCTTAAGTGCTGGGATGCTGCAGTTGTTATATTTGGCGGTTTTCTAATCACGATCAACTTTCGTGATTAGAAAACCGCCAAATATAATGCTGCAGCATCCCAGCACTTACGCAACAGTATCGGCAGGGGAAAGCGTAATCCAAAATGGACCCCCTGCCGCGCAGCAGCCTTGCAACGGGGACGAGGCTGCTTCCGTTACAAAACCCCGTCCGAAAAAGTCCCTAGTGTACTTAAAGGAATGTTGATGACTTGTGATAACTGGCGGATGCTAGCTATGGATGCACATGCTCCTGCTCTGACAGCACACAGAGGGCGCACACTAGAGAAAAATGGTTTGGCAACTGGATTATAGCCAGTGAGGAAACATAGATTTTATTTGGCTATCAAAAAGCAGAAGGCGAGGGTCTAAGGACTCTGGGAGAAAAGAAATGCTATTTATATGACTAGTACTGTATGGATGCTTGCCTGTTCCTCATGTCAACCTGTAGGTTATTAGACAAACAAGTAACATGATAAACACCATATGCACCAGTATTTTCTCTTCATGTGGGAACGAACACTGTAAGAAGTTGTTCCTGAAACTTTCTGCTGTTCAAGGAAATGGGACAGAACTTCATTGGCTCATCACAGGGATCTTTAGAAGGTTCCACACCAACACCACACTTTCTCAGCAGCTGTTATGATCAGCATGATGATTTCCCACTCCATAGTAGCAATCCACATGGATAAAGCCCTTAGAGCAACTGTGCAGAGTCCCCACTATGCCTGAGTCTTTTTCCTTGGCAACCACTCCACTCCCCTGATTAATGAAGTAGCACTTACTCTGTGTTTCACACAGCTGTTTCCACTCTGTTTAACTTTGGTGTATGACAAGCAATATTCAAGGAAGCACCCAACAATAGTTTATATATAACAGCACATTGCTTGACATCTGCAATGATCACAACAAGATACACTTCAGAAGATTTTTTTTTAAAAAAGCCTGTAGCACAGCGGAAGCCAGAAACTGCATGAAACAAGAAGCAGGCTTTGAGGTAATTATACACATTAGATGCCATTCATCATTCAAAATGCTCCTGCTATTGAATTATTCTTCATTGAGGTTTCGAGGAGACACATATTGGGAAATGTTTTTAACCAATTTGCAAGGCATTCATGATAGGATTGAACCCAGCAACCAACTACACTATTATATACAATTTGGACAAGTGGCTTTTTAATATTAATTTTGAGAACAGGATGTTTTTTATTACTTATGGTGTCAGAAAACAATAATTTCAGCCTATCATTGAACTGGCAGCCCTCACTAATAAATATTCAGTGCCAACATTAATAGAGGTTCAAAATCCACATATTAAATCATTTGATCCTTCACCAAAAAAGTACAATCTCTGTAGAATCTGCATTGCTACCCTTATCCCACACACACACAAATATATATATATATATATATATATATATATATGAGAGAGACAAGATTAAGCTAGGAGAGGAAATATAAGATGAGAAATGATGGAAATTATCAGATGCAATGGAACGCAGCAAAAAGAAGTTCCAAATCATGCCAGAAGAACAGGAGGAGAACAGGAAGGGCAACACTATCAGAGGCCGCATCCTTCTGCCATCCCAGAGGCATAGCACTGCCACGAACTAAGCTTCCCATTCTTATTGATGGGGACAAACCATAAATAAAAAGGGACACCTTACTCATGACCGTACTATGACCCAGGGACACTGGATGACATGGGCATCTGATAATCTTGCCTGTTCCTGCTCTCGTCGTAATGTTCTGATGTGGTTTATGCCGCATCTGATAATCTCCAATGTAATGCTTCAGAATATTTCATAACAACTAGCTATACCTGGCATAACATACAACATTATCTACATATATAAAACACTTCAGTATGTTTCCATTCCCACTCTGCTGATTGGACACATAGAAAACATGTCAAGAGTACGATCATTTGACACATTTATATATAACCGTTCAAATCAACTATAATGGCTAGTTTCATGCTGAGAGCCCCTCTGCCACTGGTATGCAACTGTGCATACACACACACACATCATACATGCCAGGACATAAAACCTCTACCACCACCACCATGCAATCACACACACACCCCATACTACAACACCCACACTACAACACACCCACACTACAACACACATACAACCCCCAATGCTACATACACACCATACATTCCAGGACACAAGAGCCCCTCTGCTGCCATGTTTAAAAATGACTTGAAGCTTCCTACATGTTTCTATCCCAAGAGCAAGGGGCAGTTACAGACAACACAGAATGCCTAAGGTCTAAGACAAAAGAGCAGCTACTAACAGCACAGAAGACCATGCTGTAGTGGTCAAGACTGAGGGCCAAGTGCTGCTCTTAAATAGCAGTTCCCCCAGGCTGCTTCAGGTGTGCTGTGTGATTGCAGCCAGCTGCATCTGATAGCTTGGCCCTTGTTCTTCCAAGGCTCCCACAGCTAGGACCTGAGTCTGCAAAGAGGCTGTGCAGCCAGGGGAATAGTCTTGCAAGGAGACAGAGAAAACCTGACACCTAAGCAGCCAATCAGCACACTGAAAATGGCAACATGCCCAAGAGAATTAGAGAGAGAGAGATGCTAAATTTACCTGTTCAGGTTGGACTTCTTTGAGCTTTCAAATCTTATTTGGTCATTATTTTACCAATGTGCAAAAACAGGAACAATACCTAATATTATCAAAGCTTGACCCAGAGGGGATTCTTGTTCCTTTTATGCATCCTTTTGAGTAGCAAAATACAAGGACGCACAGGCTGTGTTCTGTCTCAGATAGTAAGTAAACTGAGAAAGTCATCCCTGAGATATTTTCATCAGAAACTTTATAGTGAGCCACATAAGACAATGCCAGAAGTGGAAATCAGATAAGTCATGGGCACCATACAGTTCTTAATGGGACCATTGGGAAATCCCACACCCTCTACAAACACTGAGATTTTTTTTTAATGGCTGAAAAACTGGTACACAGATTTTTTTAAAAACCCTGTTTTTTACACACACACACACACACACACACACACACAGGAAATGTGGTTTTGCCTTGATCTCAGTTTTGAGACAGTCCATACAGAAAATCCAAACATCAAAGGAAAGTGAGTGGAAGTGAACATGATATCGCTTCTCATTCAGATAATGGAGGTGGTGAAATCCATGTGGAATAAGGACCACCTGAAAATGGTCTTCCAGCCTTCTGTGCATGCTCACTCCCATCTATCTGATATAATGCCAAACTGTAGTGGTGGGACCCACACATGTGCTGTCACTCACACTAGAATAGTCTTACTTGATACTTTGACTTTCATTAGTTGCATACGTCCAAAGATGGATGGCTACCACCAGTCTCTTCAGACCGAGAGTAGACTCTTGGGCAGAATTCTTGCTCGCCTATCTAATAGCCTTAAAATTGGGGTTGAAGCTAGGAACTGAACTTTAAACACAGCATAACATGCCAAGCCCATTCTCTGACAATGGTCCCAGATGTCAGGGCCACCCCAAGATATTTTGCTGTCTGAGGAGGAGGAGCAAATGGTGCACACGCGCACACACACTCATTCAAGTCAAGGTACATGTGCACAAACTATGCAAGTACAATAAGAACAAAATAGATAAAAATTTGCTATTCTTTCATGAAACCCTAAATCTGTTCACTTTACCTACATAGGGCCAGTACTACTAAATAGGGGAGTCACCATCCATCATTTCATTTTTCATTATTTCATTGCTCACACTCTGAATGTCATTTTCATCCATACTTAGTTCTATATTGGACTGTGAGATTTTTTTTCTTCCCGTATAGTAATGTGCATTTTTTTAAGAGCTGAGGAGTCAAGCTTTACACCATTACCTGTAACATATTTATTTGGAGATAATGAGGGTATAACTCATTATTACTTTTGCAATAATAATTTAACAATTGGTAGTGTCATCCTTTTGTAGTGCAACTCATTACTTCCTAAACATTGTTTGAGAGAGGTCATTTGTGAAAGGGTTTTTTTGGGGGGGGGGGAACAACACCAAACACATTGCTTTTTTAAAAAAAAATCTGCTTTTCCTGTTGACTTGTGTGCCTTTTTCAGATCAACATAATTCAAATGTATGCATGCTTTTGTGCATTTTACTAAAAGTCTCAGAATTTCTGTAGAAAGATGCACTTGGTCCTACTCCAAGTTTTGCGAGATACAAAGTGGATATTTTCATAGTTGATACTTGTTAATGATCCAGGGTGGCCAATCAATGTCTCTTTGTAAAGCTGGTTTTCCAAAGATCGATTCATTCTTTCTTTTTTTTAAACAAAGATCAATTCTTGATATGGAATTTTCTCTGGAATTGTTTGGAATGCAAGGTCTCAAGTGCAATCTTCTTATAATTCATTGAAATACTCCAGTACTTATAATGATTGTGGGTTGATTGGATAATGGATTCTTATCATAGTTAATTTGTTTACCTAGTGCCAAGCTGTTTGTGTTATTACCAACAATCATGTGATGGACAGTGTTATCACTGTATTTTCTATTTTAATTTCCCTTTGACCTCATGGTCTACAATCCTACTCCCAACCATGCATACTCTCCATGTATCTGCAATTCTGGCTAACATGTCCTCCAATCTGATAGTAAGCTACAATCCACAAAGGTTCATGTTATAATTAACTTGTTAGCATTTAAGGTGCCACAGGACTCTTTGTTATCTTATCCAAATAAAACCAAATGAAGTAGCACTCCCCCAGAATGTCTCCGCACTCAAGGCAATGCAGAAAAGATACCAATATGCCTGGACTTTGAAAAGTGACAAGGGATCTTCCCTTTCTACATCATTATTCATAATTATTCCTTTTGTTTTTACAGATGAAGAATGGAAACAGTTACTGACCTAAGATTTTACAGTGAGTTAAAACATAGATGGGACATGGAGCTGAGATTCATAGGGCCAACCCAACAAACTAAAGCCAGCCACTAGAAATTTGCCATTCCACTTTCAACAAAGGGTTTGTGGAAATAAGGGTGACAGGTGATATGACAAAAGCACAGGGCAGCTCAAAACACTCAGCACAATGGTGCAAGTACACAAGCTAAGTTGAACTGAATATTAGAAAGGTAAAACTTGACATGGACTTTCATTGTGAGTAATAGTCCTACATTTGTGGCAATATCTAGTTCTGCCCCAAAATTGGATCAAGTGACATTCACACATGTCTTTAATCTGCTGTCACATCTTCATTGGTGTAGCCACCAAGATTGACACTGCTCCAGTACTGCAGAACTCCCATAGCCAGAGATGATTTGGCACACTGCTGGTCTGTTTGTGGGCATTTGATGAAACAGTGAGAGAAAATGCCCATGAAGAACTACAAACATTATCATCCAGTTCTTCCTGGATGCTGCTTTAAACCAGAGGAGGTTGACTAATCTAGCTGTTGTTATCCCTGATAAATAGGTATCGTAAGAGATTAAAGTTCTCCAAACATTTTTGTGAAAATGCAACCTAAATGTTAAGTTCATTATTTTTCTTATAATGATATCTTGTTTTAGAGTTCAAAGATGAACCACTGCACCTACAAGCACTATAAACTCTTCTAAAGTTTATGAAGTTATCTTTTGGGTTTTCTAAAATCCTCATTATTTCCGATATGCCACCCTTAGCTGCCTTTAAATGCTGTATTGCTTGCTGCTGTTTTGCTTGCTCCTGAAAGGTTGCCAGATTCAGAAATCAGCTCATTAGTATGCAAGAATAGACTACAGTGATTTTAGATGGCAATTATACCCTATTACCCTGCTAAACTCGAAGGTAAAGCCAATTAAATTAAAGGTGACTGTTAATTCCTCTTTATTGCTGTATCTTATGCACATTTTGCATCATTCTAATTAATGCTAACAAACTTTCAGAAAGATGAAAGGGAGTTAACAGAAACACATTTACAAAATTCAAAATTTAATTCAGAGTTTGATATGCTAATTGTGTACGGCTGTTTGCAAACCTTTCAAACTTATAATTAATTACTTTCACTTAGAAATGGGGAAAGATGGTAAGCTATTTGCATGGAAGCAAAACCCTTATTGCCATATTAAAGGCAGATATTTCAAAGTAACTGGCAAAAGCCTGTTCCTCCATGGTGGCTTCCCAATTATATCAGGGGCAGGTGAGGTCAGGGGATAATAATAATCCAGAATCACAGACGGACACATCAGGAGAAGGAAACTAGGGGGGAGTGGAGTAAAGCAGAAAATAGCCACAACAGAGCAGGAAACAGAATTGTAGGTGTGGTCTAAAGGCACATGATAGGTCTAGCTCTACTCCATACTAAGATGTGTGACTACCTGGGAACCTCATCTATGGGTAATTGGGGTCCATGAAGGAAGAAAGGCAGGATATACATGTACCGGTAGTCAAATTAGACAAAATTGGAAAACAACTTCAAGAAGAAAGGTTAACAAACAGAACAGGAAATTTAAAAGAGCAAGAAAAGTGTAGCTTTCTTTTGCTGTTAAAATGCCAGTCCTAGAGGAATTGCACTAGCTGTCAATAGGCTTCCAGTCTCAACTGAAGACTAGGGATAGAAAGAATATTCAAAAACAATTGGAAAATGGTCAAAAAAGCTTGTTTTTCAAGCTTTGAAAAACCCTGACAAGAAGAATCCTGGACTGACAAGAACCTTCATAGTTTGTGATTTATTCTGTGTAAAATCCACACATGGTCATTTTGCACAGAAAACAACATTTTCTGCACAGGAAACAGCCTTTTCTGTGTGGAAGATAATAATGTTGCAACACAGAAATATCAATTCCTGCACAGAAAATGTTGGGGGGGTTTGTGCAGAAAATGCTATAATTGGGAATTTATACTACATAAAATTTGCACATGGCCGATTTGCATAAAAATAGTATTTTCTCTGCAGAACACTGTGCAGAATAAGTACCAAGTTGCAAACAGCCTTTAAAAACATCTTGATTTTCAAAGACTTTCTTGCAGCAGAAAGAAGAAACATAGTGAAAAATTACATCCCAAATGGTGTTTGTGGTGATATTTAAAGATTTAAACAACTTGGGACCTCAATATTTGAAGGAGCAATTCTCCCCATATCTACCTCCCTAACAACTAAGTTCTGCTGGAAAATCCCCCTCTGTGTTCCAACAGTGGGAGCAATATGCTCTTTGAGGATATGGGGCAGAGCCTTATCTGCTGTGGCACCCTGGTAGTGGAATGCCAACCCCATGGAATGCCAACCCCATTGGCACTGATATTTAATAGTCCTGTTAATGCTTTCATCATCCAAAATTTTGTCCAAATTTATACAGGTTTTCAACAGCTTGAGTTTGCTTTGTCACATTTTAAAATATGTCTTATTTATTAAATTGTTTACATTTTTGACTCATTTATAAATAACTACATTTTCCAGGGGCTAATTAGCTTTTACCTAATCAGAAAGGAGAGATGTAGTAGTAATGGGGGATTTCAACTATCCTGATATTTGTTGGAAGGTGTCTAAAGAAACAAGGATCGATGTCAAAGGAATTCTCGACTGAGCTAAAACTTAAAGAGAACATGTACAATAAATGGAAAAGGGGAGCAATCACCAAATAAGAATTCAAACAAATAGCCAGCTCATGTAGGGGGAAAGTCAGAAAAGCTAAAGCACAGATGGAGCTCAGGCTTACTCTCTCTCTGGTTTTTCTTCTACAGAGGTTAAAAACAATAAAAAGGGCTCTCTCCTTTTTTTGTTATGTCTGTAGCAAAAGGAAGAACAAGGAAGTGATAGGGCCAATGCATGGAGAGATGGTGAAAGACTAATAGGGGACAGAGAAAAGGCAGAACTACTTAACACCTTCTTAACTTCAGCCTTCTCCCAAAGAGGGAACAGTGCTCATCCTGGGGAAGATGGAGCAGATGATGCAGCAGGGGAAATATAGCACAGAATTGGTAAAGGGGTAGTTCAGGAATACCTGGCCAGTTCAAATGAGTTCAAGTGTCCAGGGCCAAGTGAACTTTACCCAAGGGTACTAAAAGAACTGGCAGAAGTAATCTCAGAAACACTGGAGATTTTCACACGGGCAATATATTCCAAGGAGAGATTGGGGCAGAAACGGGGCTGTTTCTGAAGCAGCACCCCATTTCGCACGCCCCCTGCCTTCTCTCAATCTCGCATCATCTTCGTTCTGTGCAGCTTCCAGATCCCTCCCGGTATCTTCCATCATTTTTTAATAACGAGGAACCACTAGTTACAAGGGGTAGCCACTAGTGATGTCATTAAGCATGGCTCATTAAGCATCCACCACAGTGGTATACAGTATGTCATCCACATCCCACAAAGTAGGTGTGCCTGTCTAGCTGACACACTAAGCAGGAGAACTTAACAGGGAAGCTCTTCATTGTATCATATCTAAATTTTAAAAAATGGAATCTTGAAATAACACTCAGGATTAATCTACAGAAGGCAAGATATGCTGGCTCCCCACCAGCAGATTCCAGTTGTGGATCAGGCCCATTGTTCCCCTGTTACCTCTACGGAACAGGAGGAAGTCCTGACAGGCATGCCGACTCTATTGCTGCATCCGCCACCATTTCCCTCGCCATCTCAGAAGGCAGGAAGCAGGCCTGCAATATGTGACCAAGGCCCCCTGAATGTGACCACCCTTGGTCACATACTGCAGGACTCCTTCCTGCTTTCTGGGAGAACCAAGAAGACCACAGCAAGGGCCAGCCTGTAGGGGTGAATTCCTGTGGATACACAGGCCCCAATCCATTTTTTGCCAGTGGTAATTGAGTAAACCAGGTATTTTCTTATAATGCTGCATCAGGCCCTACCCTGCCTTTCCCTATCTGAGCCCTGTATCTTCCCCTGTGGTGGGGACAGCCCATGGGCAGAATGGGGCAAGTGCCCTGCATTGTATGGACTGCAGGGCTCTGAGACAGGGGTAAGTTTGCCAGTGTAGACAAGCCCTCAGTGGGTAATACCAACAGAAAATAAAAGCATTGACGTAAACACCTTGAAATCTTGTTATCAACAACAAAATTCCTGATGAACACAACTTATTTTTCCACCCTCACCCATCATTCTCCCGCTGCTATGGAGACAAACAGGTGGGCTCACACCTCCACTTACCCGTGCACATGACACAAGCTATGAAAATGTTCTATTTCAAACATCAGCAATACTTTACAGAGCCGCTACAAGGCTTGGGAGAATTATAGCCAGATTAGAGAGTTTTATCCCCAAGTGCTGGTTTTTAGCCTCTAAAGACTAAGGGTGGGGAATCTGACACAGCGTATTCACAGTTAGCTGCTGCAGCACAGTGGACAGAATAAGCAAGGAAGCTAACAGTTTAGCATAATGCCACAGGAATGATAATCTTGCTTTTCATTATTTTCCTCAGTAACAAGGCCTTTACAACAAGGTTATTCTTGCATTCTCTCATATTGGTTTCTCAGCTCTGATTCAAATTGCTCAATCTACAGCAACAAACCTCACTGTAATTCAAAGATGCTTAGGTTAAAATCAGGTCACACTAACACTTTGGAAGCAGGACTTTACAAGAGATAGAATGAGCGGTAGACTTCTAATGAAAGAAACCATTTATTAAGTGCGAAGGGGTAGTGAATACAGCAATAGTGCTGGCAGTAAAATGGGAGCCAGGTTTTCTGCAGGATACTGGCAGCTTGAATAAAAAGATGGAGAGATCATGCAGTGCCGATTCAGAACCGTGTCCCCTTTCTAAACAGCTGAGTCAAAAGATAAAAATGAGCTTTCAAGCTGTGCTGTGGTAACAAAAGTCAATTTTTGGTATAAATGATCATCAGCACAATAACTGCAATAACTGGGGAGAGGAGGACCTAAAAGCAGCCCAGAACAAGAATTAGAAAACAGCAAAATCACCTTTTCAAGGAAGCTGAATAGCATCTCACACAAAAACTGTTCTCCCATATATATCCCAAAGTGCCCCCAAATGGCAATCCTGGTTGGAAAATTAATTTCTCTTGATATCCAGGCATATTGAGCTAATTCACACATTACATTTCTAAAATGTGCATCAAAAAAGATAATGAAAAGTGACAACGTGAGACAAAGAGTAAGACAAACACTTGCATCATCCAAAGAAAAACAGGGTTGGTTGTGGTTGGGTGTCCCGCCATGTAGAATATGTGGAATGCCTCCAAGGCCTCGATGTGGTATCACAGAGTACAAGTTTTTCCCATCCCTGCTGCATTTCAATGGCTGCTACTTGCAGGAGACAGGAATGGTTTTTCAAGAACTTTGAGACAACTAAACAGAAGACTCCATAGAAAGTTTTAGCACAGCTCTACTTTTAACTAGAAGTTACCAGAGAAAAGTGTGAGAAGACATGAGTTGGAGATGCTTATACATTAGGCATGTAAATTTTCACTAATTTTGTTCTTGGAGGAAGCAAAGAGTAACATTAGCCCTTTTCTTCCCTCAGCAAGAAAGTTTTTGAAAACTGCACAGTTTTTGAAAGCTATCACAGTTCAGGATATATTCTAAGCAAAATTTGCTCACAGGGTCTTTTACATAGGGAAATGTATTTTCTGTGCAGGAAACACCTGGTCTCATTACTCAAGAACTCAAGAAGCACATTTTTGACCATTTTTCAATAATGTTTGAATATTTTTACATGCTTGTTAATGAGGGTCTTAACAGACATATCCTTATAAGTACATTATCATGGAATGCCTCCTTCGGATATATGTGTATTATGAATTGTGTAAATTTGGACCTCTGTAGCAATATCCAATCTGGGTAGACAATTGTGGTTGTCTAGATATTGTTGGACAAGAACTCTCGCCATCCCTTACCACTGGCTATGAACTAAAGCAACAACATCCAAAGGCCCAGTCTACCTCTGACATATATGCACTGTAGAAATGAAGTGTATCTCCCACCCACCTTACCAGTTAAAATCTTCTTGTGCATGTAAATTCAGAAGGGAGAAGTTTGTGTAATCAAAAGGCACAAAGCTTATTTCACCACAAAATGAAAGAAGAGTTGAAAGAAGAAATGACTCTGAAGGAGGCATTCCATGATAACAGTACTTATAAGGATATGTCTGTTAAGACCCTCATTACCATATATGTAAACATATTGAAACATTTTTGAAAATGGTCAGAAAATGTGCTTCTTGAGTGCTGGGAAACCCTGACTAGATGCACAGAGAAGGGAGGAACAAGCCTCATGACTGGAGAGCCACGTTGTGATGCCAACATCATAGATTCACATTCCGACTTTGCCTTAAAACCAGCACAAGCTCAAGCCCAGCTGGAAGCTGGCCAAATGCAGGCTGTCATAATAAAATAAACTAAGAATTCTTCCCACAATCCACAGTTATGAAGAACTCAGAATATTGCCACAAAGCATTATGTCATGGTAGGGGGGAAATGGATGTGTGGTGTGAGTTCACAACTAATTCAACAAAGACCTGCGAATTTCATTGTATTCTCCCCAACCCCACCCCACACACCCCCATCATCCGATGATTGCTTTATCCATCTTCTACATCTGTAATAGACCTAAATGGCTTTTAGGTGATAGCAGTGAATTTTATTGTATTGTTTTGTACAAGGTGCTTTGAGCATTGTTACTGCAATCTATTTCATTGTGCTTTATTCCCAAAGCACCTATAAACCAACACAGGAATGTGATACCAATAACATTGTTATTATAACTGTTATAATTATGTAAATAAACAGTCTTCTCCCCCCCCCCAAAAAAAAATCCCCACAGTCATCTTAAACTCCTGCTGTTCTTTCCCATGAAAGAAATCATCATGAAAATCTAATCTGAATCAAACACCATTAGGAAAAAGGGGACAATAGCAGTATCCCCATTGCCTGTTGACAGAAAACTATTAGGCATTCTAGAAGTATGTGAGGAGAAGATGAAGGACCTCTGTCAGCCTGAGGGCAAAATTCAGTTTCATAGAAGTTCTTAGGGGTTCTATTCCAGTGCTGGATGGGTCCAAAAAGGAAAGGGACAGTATATTTTAACATAAAGCTTTTTCTCATTAGTTAAGTCATAGAACAGGCATTCCAACTTTATACAATAAAAAAGGTGTGCACAAAAGCCAGGAAACGCACAGAGAGCAGTGTGAAGGAGCAGGGGGTATAGGCAATTGGAGGAAGCCCACAGGATAGGACTTCAGGAGTATCAGATTCAGCCCTAGGTGAGGTTCTCCCATCTCTTGTGTTCAGTCAATACATAAGCTTCACCCCTTTCATCGCCATTCTCCCTGTCATCCACATGACTGTCTGCACCAGAAAGGGTATCCTCTGTTGAGGAGGCTCTCTGCCCCATTACAAAATTTACAGACACCTTCTGTGCATGGAAAGATGGCATAGGCAAAAATAACATGCTTATGCACACTTTTTGCCCATAGATTAGTGCTGTTGTTGGGCCAACTCTCATGTAGTCAAAGTACTCAGATGTTCTGAGAAGCAGGAATGAAAGCACCATCTACCACTGCTCTCAGATTTCCATGTTGCTTCTGAGCTTAGTTGCAATTGATGACCAACACATAAAATAACAAGGCCAGAAACAAAGATTGGGTTGAAATAGGGGTCACTTTATTTATTCTATTACCTACTTAATCTTTATTCCTTGAGATATGCAAACTAGAGGGGAGACTCAATGTGGCAAAAGCTGGAGCCAATGGTCTCACCCAGACCTACCTTCCAGCTTCCCTGGGTGAAGCACCTGAGCCCCAGGGGGGGTTCCCATCAATTGGGCTACCCCCCGGGCACCATCTGCTGGAAGGCAAAAACCCAAGGATGAGACAGCTCGAGCCACATGACTTCTGGCAAGGGCTCAACCCTTGGGCTGACCTCAAGGATAGTCTACTCCCCGCCCCCAGGTCACATGACCTGCAAGGGTATTTGATACAGCCATCCTTCACCCAAAAGGGGTGCCATAGGTATACACTGAACTAATCCCCATTGCCCCCACAACCTGCCAGGTGACTACCTATGTACCCTGCAATTCCCCTGCAACAGTGTGGGGTAAGCAAAAACAAAAAAACAAAAAAACAGAGGAAAGTGGGGTAATTCCTACCCGGCCCATAAGAGACCAGTAAACTCACACTGTGACAGAGATGGAGGGTGGGTTGAATTGAATCAAAAGAGGAGAAGGGAAAGGATGGCCCTTGCTTAAATAACTTCTGCTCTGCCCTGAACCTCCTATGTCATGGCTACTATGTCATGTGAGGCCATCAAAGCACCTCCCCTCATGCAGCTCTACATTGTGTTAATGGCGGGGGTGTGCTTTCTCACAGTAGCTAATGGAAGGTTGGGTTTTCCCCACGAAAATATATATTTGTATGACCTATCCCAGTTGTAATGCAAACTATTTCTGGGTAGCTTGGGCTTGAATCAGCAGGTAGGCCCATTAGCTTCATAAAACACTACCTCAAAATGATTATGAAAATTTCTAGAATGGATATAGATAAACACACTTGCTTATGTTTCTGGACTCTTCCATAGCATGTGGCTGTCACGATGGACACTGCATAGTTTCTCATCAGTCCAGGATTCTTCTCATCCTGATTTCTCAGCACTCATCATCACAATTGCCATTGCCATCATCATTAAATACCTATTTGAATAAAAGGTCTTTGCCTGTCAGTGAAAGGCGAATAGACAAGTGGCCAGCCTAGCCTCCTGTACAAGGAAATTCCACAGCCTGGGAGCAACTACTAAGAAGATGGACATATGATGGTGGTGAGACTGAGAGAAAGCCTTCTCTGAGGATCTTAGAAGTTTGGCATATATAGATCTAGATAATCCTTATCATCCAGAATCTTATGGAGTGAAACACCCCCAGCCAATCCAGTATATTGAAGACAGCCAGTAATTATCCAATCTGGTGAGATCCATCAATTTTTTTTTCAGTAGAAATCTTACAACTGATAGTTCTCTGTCTTGCTGTAAAGAAACACTGACCATTGTTTTTACACACTTGTTCAAATCTCATCTAGCCTGTTTAATAAGCCAGAAGTGCCAAAGAGCTAGAAGTTGTGTTTACCCCAGTTAGACTCTGGTAAAGACCCTCCCCTTTTTTAAGTTGGATGAATGGTCACTTGAATTGCCAGGTAAATGAACTGGCAACTTCTGGATGCCAATGTTTGACCACCATGCATAACGAGCTGCTTGTCAACATCTTGGCCTGAGAATGATTTATCTATACAACTATATAAATGTTGATGGAAGTAACTGTACCTGCTTTGGGTGTATTCCTTTTCTGCTATGGTACAGTATAAAGTGTCTACTATGTATGGAAACATATTTGAAAATATTTGAAAAAAATGATAAAAGTGTTGCTAGGGGGTTCCTGTTCAACTCCTTGGCTATTGGCCTGTTCAAGATATAGAATTCCACCAGCTACTCCTACTGGACTAGCATTCTTCTCTAGATAATGTCACTATGAAAGTCTGATTAGCCACAGCCAGCATGGCCAGTGGAAAGAGATGATGGGAGTTATAATTCAGCTATTTCTGGAAGGTCATCGCATTGTCACCCTAATAGATACAATATTATTAGATGAGACATCACAATCTGGCTTCCCACATTCTCACTTGCAAACTGCCTGACCAAATGTTCAGTTATTGGTGTGGGGTTGAAACTTCTGTGATTTTCATAGATTTCTGTGTGTACCATGCTCACAGGCATTACCACTCTGCTTCACTGCATAGGTCAATATGTTTCACTTACCCAGTAAGCTGTAAGTACACTTTCTAGTATCGTTTTGTAATGAAAATGGCTATAGATCATTTAGTTCATATGTTGAGCTTTTAATTGGTTTTTGTTACGATTCTCATTAAAATCTAATTTGTGTCTTTTAATTCTAATTTAAATCAATTACTGTCTTTGATTCATTGCTGGTGCTCTCAATAGGTCAATTACTTTAAAATAAAGATTTTGTTCCTCATTACCTTGCATCAGTTCCCACTGAAACTAGTAACCTTGTTTCACTGATGATACCTGCTACATATAGTTTTCTATAGGCTTCAGTGGATTTTTTATCCATTGTCTGGGATTACCTGGGTAAATAAGAAATGCAAACATTACACTGGTCACAGTTCAGTTATTTATAGTAATGCAATTAATGGGACAGAGCCATAACCCATCTATATGAATCTAAAACATCTGGGATTGTGTATGAACATAGCACACATTGGCCAATCATCTTCATGTTCTACTTCCAGCTTCTTCCAAACACTTCTCTCTTCTCCTCTATTAACTTCCAGTTCCCCTCAACCTTAATCAGAATAGCCAACATGCAGAGATGATGAAGGGAACCAATGGTCTCACCTCATAATATCTGAGGGAACACAGATCTCCATAATCAATGGCCATTAATATTTTAAAAAATGGATCCTAAGATGTACATAGAGAAGAGATCTTCTACTTATGGAAGGGGTGCGCAACACTACACACTATACTGGGGGTGAGAATTATGCCCTCCAGGCATTCTCAAACTGCAAGTCCCAGCAGCTCTAGCCAGCATAGCCAATGGGAGGAATGATGGGAGCTGCAGTTCAGCAACATCTAGAGGGTTACATAGTTACCAACTCTGCCCTATAGTACTGTATGAGAAAAGTAGTAGCAAAGATACTATATCTTGTGCAAACATGGCAATGTCTGTACAAACACTTCCAATAGTGCTTGCACAAGCATTTGTGGAACTACCGTTACAGGTATTTTGTACCTGCTCACAATTCTTTCGAAGCTACCACCACAGTTTCAATGTGGCCAGCAACACTGAAATATTTTGGATAAATTAAAACAAGTCTGTCTGTTTCAAGCAACATTATCCTATGTACAGGGCTCCCACCTGAGTGCCACTTTTTTTTTTTGTTATTTGTTAAAAACACAGATATATAAAGAACCCCCAAGCAAACTTATGTAATTATCACACCAGTTATCAGGGAATACTATAAAGAGAGTGATTAAACAGACTGCCAAAGAGATATACACACAGCGTATATCTCCATTAAGTAAAAGGGAGGGCGAAAATAGCAATATATTCCCATTTCCAACGCCCAAGAACCCAAGATTTGCAGTGTTTGATCCTAGGAAAAGATTAGATTGAAACTCAAATAAACCACAAAATAAGCATAATTGTTCTATCATTTCAGAGCACACTTCCACTTTGTTCTGAAAAGCTGTGTTGAGTGCTAAGTAAAAAAAAGCTTTGTAATACACGAGGTTGCCAGTATTTCACAGGATGTTACCCTAAATGGTGAGGAGTGGCTCTATTATTATTTGGTGGAATTATTAGCTCAAACAGAAGCCTGTGAGAGGAGAGTAACTTTGGGGATCTTTTCACAAATGCATACCAGTACTAACTGTAAAGAGCACTCCAGTTAAAGTGAAATAAAGTATTTTTATTGGAACTAACACAAAGTGAACTCTCACAGGCAACATATGTGCTTAAGAACCACACAGAGCTATAGCAGAGTAAGACAGAAAAATTAGATAGCGTGATTTGGGAATATAGGGCAAGAGTTACCAGTCTTGGAGAGAAGAGCTTCATGCAGCTAAGCTACTAGAGAGGCATCAAAGGAGGTTCTGATCCAGGGTGCGCTGAGAAAGGTTTGGGTTTGTCTACTGTGGCATACTTTACTATTGTCAGGGTACTAATATTTGTACCCTATTTCATATCCTGAAGGGGTATTCTAGTTATGACAAAGCCTGGATGGCTTTCCCACGGGATAGACAACGAAAACTGAAACTCAACTGATTGCTTTATTTTCTGGGAGAAAGAAATTGATGGGTTTGTAACAACCTCACAAGGTTGGAGAAGAGGAGGTATAGGAGAGATTTCTGTAGGAATAGATTAAGGAATGGTCACTTAATTTCTTGACTGAATCATTGCTAAGATGCCTATGCTAGAGGAAAGGATTAGCACATACCTCCTTAACGAATGTGTTTATCAAGGGGTTTTCCACATAATCCTAAATTGGGTTTTCTTGCCATAATATTTCCAGACATGTCTCAGGTCATTGCAATCTCCAACTGACCTTGGCTGTGCAGTAAGATCTGGGAGAAAGCTTGTCCTGTGCATCCCACCCAATACTGAGGTGCATCCAGCTGTAGGAGAAGGCCTTCTCACTGACTCTGGCCACTACTCCGGCTATGGATTACACAGTGTTCCCAAACACACACAGAGGATTGTGATTGCATTCAGCCAAAGATGATAGCAGAATCTCCTCAGACCTTTCATATCAACCCGGTTGAGGGGAAGGGACAGGGTCAAAGCATGAATTCCTCCTGCAGAGTTTGGAAAAGTTATTTTGGGACTACAGCTTTTAGAATCTATTTAAAAGGGTAATTCTTCCAACCTCTATTTCGCTGTTCCTCCCACAATTATAGTTTTGAAAGCCAGAGGGAGGAATAATATTCCTCAAGCAGTTTGACTGTGGAGATTATCAGACAGGAATGCAAAAAATGTCCATTCCTGTCCCTGTCCCATCCCTGTCATGCCACAATCACCCTCCCTACCACACTTACCTCCTTTCCCATCATTTTGGCAGCCCAGGAGTGAATGGAGCTCTAACAGAGCTCCGTTCACTTCCTTAATCGAAATCCTACAGATCCTCATGAGAAGACACGAGCACGGGAAATTCAAAAAGAAAAAGAACACAAAAAAGGTAATAGCAAGCACAAAAACACACTTTAAAAGGTAGGTGTAATGCAGGAAGTGTCATAAAAAGTGTGTCACTTACCTGGATATCCCAATCTCACCCAGAAATGTTCTGGCAGGTACCGCCCATTGACGCTGGGATCTTGCCAGCGAAACAGGGCACTTTGTTGCATGCAGGAACATCTGAGACAGGAACGGAACAGGGGATCTATTGATGTTTTCTCCCGTCAATAAAAAGCAGCACCGATGGAACGGCAGTAGAATGGGTGCATAACAAGAGGGGAACGATGTCATCTGGTAAGGGAGCCCTTTTGTGAACTGCTGCCGTTGCTGTAACACCGCTTTTAATGTCTGATAATCCCCTGTGACAATAAAAACACAATAAGACTAATCAGATCAATTCATAAAAAAAACCAAAAACAAATAAACAACCTGGAAGTCGGATCCTAAAGTAATGTTTATATTTTTAAAAAAACTGGGGTAGATCTTTCTACTTCCAAACAAACCAGCCCAACAGGTTTAAGCTACCCTTTACAACTTCTTGTCTTCCAGACATGTTGGACAAGAAATCCCAGCATTCCCAATCAGTGAGTCAGTTTGATGTCCACCTAAATACTAACACCAACAGATCACCATCAGATTGACACAACCTGGGCTTGACTTTTTGCCAAATGCACACCAACATTAACAATTCAAGTGAATAAAAGGACAGGCGCCATCAGCTACTGAGAATCCTGGGATAAGAACACTGGGACAGTCACTTCACTGAGATAAAGTTCAGGGCTTAGAAAAGTTACTCACTACAACCATTCCCAGAACCTCACAGCTATCATGGCCAGTTCTGACTAATCACAGCAATTTGGTTAATCAGGGATTGCCTATCCCTTATTAACAGTGCCTAGCCTTGTGATGTACAGGTTAGACCCACTTCAGGGACACAATCTTTCAGTCGTTAACAGTAAAAGCTTTATTCCAGTAAACAGAGCAAAATCCAGTACAGAGGCATTGTTAGGACTGAAAGTTATTTTATATTTCAGCACTATATTAAAGCTCACAGTTTTTCCTGCCACACACCAGTATCCTAATGGATCAGCAAAGTACAAACATTCCAGTTTCCCAGTTACAATTCACCCCTCTGTTCAACTCTAGACCTCTCAGAAGAAATGGCCTTTGCTGGCTAATGGTAGCATATTTCTGAGCAAAAACATGTGCTATCACTAAAGCCTGATTACATGTTTCCCCCCCAAAGCACACACTACAACACCCATCATCCTAAACTACAAAACAAAGTACTTATTATCATGGCATGACTTGGCTGGGTCAGGCTCCTGGCAGGCCTCTTATAAAATAAAGATACTTGAATTGTCTGCCCTGTGTAATTAGCTGTACTATTTCATAAAAAGCTATCAGATCTCCTTTACGGTAATTAATATTTCTTTCATCTCTCTCTGAAACTGTAATAAGTAACAGTCTATTATTTCAGCAAAAGCTATTAAATCTCCTTTACAGTTATTAACACTTCTGTCATCTCCCTGAAAGTGCACATCTTACAGGTCTGCTACTGTTTGTCGCCATTTCTAATGAAACAGAACAATGGATGACAGCAAGAGGTGGTACCACACACATAATTGGTAAGATTTTCCAAATGTTTCACCCATATTCAGCACCAGGGCTAGCTGAAGATGTTTAGCTGCCTAAACAAAGGTCATAATACACCCTGCCCCATTCCACAAGCAGAAGTGAATCAGAGTGGCAACTGAGTTTAAATTCAGCACTGGGGATAAAGGCAGCAGGAGAGATGAAAACATAACAGATTGCATGGTACAGAACAGGTCATGTAGCATACTGAACTCTACCTTTGAATGGAGGAGAATGGCTAAGGAACTACTTGCTCCCCCAGCAACTGCCACCAGATGTCATTACCCCACTCTACCTAATGGTATGGCTATCCTGTCTAATATTCATTGTGTATGACATCAAAACTCTTTTCAATAATGATCCCAAATGATTTAGTTGGGAAACCATGATACTCTACCAAAAGGCTCTCACCATATTCATTAGCCCATCTAAAGGGAACTGAAGTGGAATTGCTTCTTCCAGCTGCACTAGGAAAGAAAGATTAGTAGGCCATACTGGAGAATCAAGGATCCAAATCTCAGAGCATGGTGGGGTCTCCTTCCTTGGAGGTCTTTAAACAGAGGCTGGATGGCCATCTATCAGAGATGCTTTGATTGTGTATTCCTGCATGGCAGGGGGTTGGACTGGATGGCCCGCATGGTCTCTTCCAACTCTACAGTTCTATGATTGTATGAAATGTATTTCAAGAAAGATATGTATTTCTGTCCTCCATCCTGACAGAACAGAATCCAAACAGAATCCAACCATTCTAATACAGTTTGCCATGGTTGTCAAGTTACTACTGCAAAGCACATGTGCTGGATAAAAACTTATCAAGCTAACAAATTTGATAGAAGTTTTGACTATAGGCTAGGCATCAGCTGGGTATTGTCTAGATGGTGAAAAAGAAATCCTCAAGGGATGCGAGGGGCAAACCTTTAGTCTAGGTGAGCAGCCACAAAGATTCACCATATTCAGAAGGAGGGGGGCTGAAAACTCCAAGTAGTTCATGATTACAGCTTTTGCTGTTTTTCATGTTTTTTTTTAATGTGTAAAAATGTTCATTACAGCCCATTTGAACAACCAATTCGAATTAGGACACATCCTGGAAGTTAAAATGTGATTGGTCGGATGTGCATAGGGGTGAGCTTGCCAATGACGAAATGGCCGAAACTGCCATTGTTGTCTTTCACAGAAGCAATTGTGCACTATTTTGGAGTGGCAGAGCAAAAAAAAAAAAATGTTTTTCAAGCATAAGATTGCTCTTCCACAAGGCAAAAAAGGGAAATGGAGGGAGCTTTGGGGGAATAATAATGCAGGTAACTCACTTGCCGCCGCCATCTTTTCTCACAGGCATGCTCCATGTGAACTTCAAAGTTGGATAGCTTCCCATGCCAGAGATCTTGCGAATGCATCATGTGGACAAATGAACACTACTGCAATAGTGAGTTAATGTGCTATTTTCCACAATGAATTCTCCTGTCTAGCTGAGCCCCAGGTCATGTACAGCCTCCTTTAAGGTAAACAACCATTCCCCAGTCCTTGCTAAATAACCAATTCCTTGGTCCCTTGGCATCATAGGCATCATAGGGAATGAGATATACCATGTAATCTTCACAGTGTCAACTTGTTGTTTTGGAGGACATTTCCTAACACCAAGATAAACAATTAAAAAGAGATGAAAGCAATTTTCTGGGTGAACCCATGTGGAGCCTTGTTAGTTTCTCCTTCAGAACTTTATGCATGTATAGCTCTATAAACCAGGATATCAGTGTTCTAAGTAACAGATGTAGGTTGTGGGAGATGTCTGCCAAACCACACACATGCACATCTCTTACAAGGTCTGGAAAGTGTTCACATAATGACTTAGATGGATCTATGAACTATAACAGGTTAGATCCTGAAGCTAACATTTTTCTTTTATCCAGTCTAAGGACATTTTCAGATGCAATTTTCGGCAGCAAATATCCCATTCACGAATGTTGCCCGTGAGTGAAATATGACGTGGTTTCCTCCATTCTGTCACAGAAGTGACACAGAGGAGTTCAGCAGAGGGTCGGCATCATCCAAAACCGCTCCCCTGCCACGCGGCAGCAACAGAGATGTTTTGGGATATTTGCTGCCAAAAATCTCATCTGAAAATGTCCTAAGACACAGTGCTCTCACATGCACCCAAGAATCATCAAAAAAGGAAGAAATCAGGGGATGTACAAGCAGGCATGAAACTGTAAGCAGGTCAAGACAGTTAGCAAGAACCATCAGTCTTGACATTCCCCAGCCCCAGGTTGTATGAAACACATGTCTGAGACATATGTTGTATGAAATCATCATTAAAGAGGAGCTTGGAAAGTTATTTTTTAAAGTAAAATTACAAATGTAATTTAATGTGGTTATATCTTCATTACTGGAAGAAATGCACAAATTACCTCCAAGCTCCATAGTTATTTTCAAAAGCAATTTTCAGGCTCTGCATTAAACTATCTTTTTGAAAGGACACTCTTTCAGGTATGATCTCTTTGAAAATTCAACTGATGCAGGCAGTTTGAAATGGTATTGATTAATACTAAATTAACATAGTAATATATATGGATACACACATGTATCTGTGTGAGTTTTACATAGCATTTGTTTCCTAAAAGGTTTTGAGTGAACAAACTATACACACTGCAGTTCTTTCCACTGAAAATTTAGCAATGACAAGCTCAGCTGATATCCCCTGTGGTTTCTTGCAGCAACAGAGGAATTATATGTCTCTCTGCATTCCAGCCTTCAATTTTATTGATGTAGTTTAGACTTTAGAGCTTTACATTGATCTTTCAAACTGTCTGTATTTAACAGTCCCATCTGGAACTTCACAAGCAATCATTAGCATTGCTAGATGTGTGTTTCCCTCCCTGCTCCCAATTTTAATGCTTAAGAAAAGAAATAAAGATGGCGTTTCTGGATCATGTTTTGAAATGCACATCAAGGAGCCAACAGCAGCTAGTGGTTCCCACTTCGGTAGGGTCGTGTCTCATTTCTGGATTTTAGTTTGAATTTGAGAAAAGCTATCCATGGTGCTGAACCTACTTGGAGAACTGATTCACTATCCCACTAAATGTGGAAGCCACCAACCAACAAGGCAAGAAGCCAAAGACAATATCATTACACTACAACCATGAAGATTAAGCAGTGCCATACTGCTAGACATGTAAAGACATTATCAAATACACACTATGGATGGAAAGAAGATTCATAATTATTTGTTATCAGTTTGAAAAACAGGTTTCCTGACGATCTGAAAATAGGCCAGTGAGAATTTTGTGAAATTGTCTTCTGGCATTCAAACATTCCAAAGTGTTGTGTAGGAATTATTCTGCTCAGGAAAAAAAAATTGGGGACTTTTCACACACATACACACAAGCACCCTTGTTTTCTGCACAGAAACTATTTTTATGCAAAAACCCACACATTTTTTCTCGATAGAATAATTCCTCTGCGAGACTGGGGAATATTCATATATGGGGAGAATACTGCAAAGAAATATTCATTTTTTTTCTCCACAGTAAAGAGAAAACTACTGTAATTATTTTTCCTCACATGTGAGAATGGAATAGTTGAGAATTACATCCCTATGAAACAAACACAGAACTCCTTTTGTGTTCCTGTTTGCAATGCACGTGCTGAAAATACCAAAAGCGTTATTAGTGCAAAAAGAAAAATTCCAAGGTGAATAATATTTTGCCCTCCAGATGGTTTGGACTTCAACTCCCAGTAGCTCTAGGCAGCATAGCTAATAGTAAGGGTTCATGAGAATAAGAGACCTAAACATCTAAAGAGTCGAAGATCCCCTATATAAACCATACTCATAGATATATAAGGCAAGACTCATATCTGGGATGCAGAAATCCAAATGTACCCTACTTTCATCTCCTCCACATAGATGGAACATCAGGACACCTTATATGGTGTACCTTGAAATACAGATCTACAGTTGTCCCTTCATATTCGTTGGGGTTTGGTTCCAGACCCCCATGGATACCAAAATCTGTGAATATTCAAATCCCATTATATGCAATGGCATAGCAAAATGGTGTCCCTTATATAAGATAGCAAAATCAAGGTTTGCTTTTTGGATTATTATTTTTAAAGAATATTTTCAAGCCATAAATACTTAAATCTGTGGATACCAAATCCATGAATATGGAGGGACAACTGTATAATTTTTGAGAAGTCTTTATATGCTTCTTCCAATTAATGCTTCTCTGGATTCATTAGAACATTTTGCATTCCTGGGATTGTTTGGGAAATAGTTTGTAGACCCTTAAATGTTTTTAAAAGGATTTATTGACATATGTTTCCTCAGCATAAAGCAGATTTGTATGGAAATCCAATATGCAGCCCATAATTGTTCACCAAGATTCATATTTTTTATTCCATTTGTTGAAAATTAGGATCAGTTACTGGAAGTACTAAAAGCAGGAAAGATCACTGAAAAAAGATAAAGACTCTGAGGGAAGAAAATGGCTTTGAAAGTGAACAACTAAACATGATTTCAGCATCCCTACGGAGTGACTCAGTACTATTGGGGAGATATATTCGTTGGATTTAACAATAAATAGAAACATTCTTAACAATGAGCTTGTTTTTCAACTATGGAGAGACTCCAGAGAGATCTGCTACAAATACCAGAAAAGTACTCACAACCCAGACTTCCCTTATACTCCCCATACTATAACAATTTTGCTGCCAGGCACATTTCTGTGTACCTATTCCATACTGACCATTAGGGCCCACTGTTTTGAAAAACAAAAATACAGTGGTCTCTCTTCAAATCAAACAATATGATGGGAATTTGATTAAATGAATTCCAATGCCAATATCTTGGTTTGATATGAAATGTATCTCATATAATAATCCTTAATTCTGATACAGAGTGTTCAAAGCCATTCACATTCATCACCACAACAGGATTCTTAGGGAGGTCAGTGTCATATTCCCTTATTTTGCTGGTGGAATAGGCTTGAGGCTGAGAGATCATCTAAGCAGGTTTAGAACAAAATATTTTGCTACCTGAGGCAGAACAAATAATACAGAACTTTGTTAGACAAGCCTCTTTAAACATTCTTTTGCTGGCATTAAAAAATTCATTTTTATGCCAGCAAAAGAATGCCCCCCCCACACTTACCCTCTCTCCCAGCAGAAGGCTTCCCTTGCAATGAAGAGGAAGTGAACAAAAGCCCGTTCACTTCCTCCTTTAAAATCCTGCAAGACTTCATCATGCGGGAAATTTAAAAATAAAACCAAAAAAAAAAAAAACCATAAAAAGTTACATCAAGCACATACACACACTTAAAAACTTCCAAGTAAACTGAAGAGAGTAATAAAAAGTGTGTCACCTACCTGGATGTCACAAACTCACCCAGAAGTGTTCTGGCAGGTCCGGCCATTCATGAAGTAAGTACGTGGGGGGGGGGGAAGACATGAGGTTACATACGCCAGCTATGACGGCAAAAAAATGGCACAGCCGATCTATTGATGGCTTGGGCCATCAATAAAATAGATCGGCTTAAGGACAAGACATAAATGCAAAGGGCAATGTCATCTGGTATGCGCACCCTTTCACGTTTATGTGGCATCATTATGACACCGTAGTTAGTGCATCTGATAAAGTCCACAGTCAGATCCCCGTATTTGCAGAATCAATATCCCCAGTTTCAGTTATCCGTGGGACACAAAATAGGGACACATACTATAGAGTCTTGCTGGAAAATGCCTAGAAAGGCATCCTCTTCAGGCAACCTCTAGGTCCTCCAATGCAACTCTATGGTATGTTTTTACCGGAAGTCCTTTGTTTTAATAGAATTCACTGTTATCCATGGTTTCCAGTATCCACAGTAAGTCCAGGAACTGAATCCCAGTGGATATGGGGGTCTGACTGTAGTGCTCATCCCACTCCTGTACAGTCTCCATGCCAGCCAATTTATTTCAGCATGAAACTTACCCAAGCACCTGCCCTCATTCCTGAGAGTAAAGATACAGTAACAACAAATTAAAGTACTACCCCTGTGCTAGCTTCAAAATAAACCTGTTCCCTGGGGCAACTGCGTCACTCTGGTAGGGCCAGCCCTGAGTCTAAGGCCACTCAATGAGTACCTGAGTGAAGTGGGATATGAATTCAGGACTTCCTAACAGCACACCTCAGTCTCCTAGCCACTGTCTTGTGGTCTAACAGATTATTTCCACTCACACACCTCAGACATCAGTTACGAAACAGGAGTGTGGAAAACAAGAGGTTGTGCACGTCAATATTCATCTGACAGGATTTAAATGTAAGATAATACTCATCATACCGGAAAATTAAAGTGCCTGATAACTATGGATTGGAAGCTCCATGGATCCACCTGCTCTGCTACCATCTCCATACAAGGAGAGAAGCTGGAGGATAATGTTTCTAATTAATCTTCTGTGGCCCAATAACAAAAACCAAGGGTAATGTCTGAGACAGTGCCTAAGGCAGATTATTGGATGGATCAGCAGCAGCACAGTAAACCTTTCAAAGGGCAAGCTGCAAGAGAGACAAAAGTAAGACACAAGTGGGAAAGCAATGAGCAAAGTAGATGGGGCTGGGGGAGTAACTGTATGGAACACAGCATTCAAATCACTGTTTCTGTTATTTGTGTCTCCCTGCAGAATTGTCATTCCCTCCCCGAAATCACAGTTCTCATGTGCTCCTAGTTCCTCAGTTCTGTTAAAATGAGGCATCATTAGAACCATAGGCACATCCATTCCACTGCTATGTTCCTAACAAACAGAGTGGATTCTCTCCTGGAAGAAGGAGGGGGAAGGAATCAGCCTGACCCCGAAGCATTATGTCAGAATACAAATCTAGCAATGGTTAATTCCAACAGTTTACAGGGTCTGGACATGCAGGTGCTAGAAATGGTACCTCTCTGAGCTTATATTCGCAAGCTCAGAATTTGACAGTGCCACCCATCACAGACTCTGTTGCCATTACTGTCACACACACAGAGCCTGGAATAAATCCCAAATGGCCAGAATCCTGAAGCCATCATGAGTTATGGCTTGCAATGAACCTGAAATGGTTCTCTCCGGAGTCGCCAGATGCTGTTGCAGAAATCCTGACATTTGATGGATGGATGTCATCTTACCAAAGCAGTCAAATAACAGCTTATTACAAAAGGAGTGGGGGAGAAATAATACCACATCTGAAAATCAGAATCCATTTTACCAATGCTTGAGATGGCACCTAGGTGGCTGGTTAATAAGTGGGATAGAATTGCACTCCAAAAATAACCTCACTTCAACAGAAGTCGAGTACAGTATAGTTTAGATACCCTCAATCCCAGGCAGATGGGGTGGGGGGGAGTTAGTTCCTAGAGCTATAGTCCAAAAAGTAACTTTTCCAAGCTCTATTCACTGGAACAGTATATGCTTTGCATGCCAGAGTTCCAGGTTCAATCTCCAGCATGTCCTGATAAAACTTGGAAAAATTCCTGTCTGAGGACTTTATCACACTACAGAGATTATCAGATGCATCAAAAACGGTGTTATAACAACACCATGAGATTGCAAAAGGTCTTCCTGATCAGACAACGTTGTGTCCCAGCATTCTGCTAGTGTTCTGCTGCCATTACAAGGGAGTTCTTTTTTTATTGTCGGGGAGAAGTCGAAAATTGAGCACCCATTGCATTTGTGTTCCAGATTTTCATGTGTGTGAAAATATGCCCCATTCTGCTAGCGTAATTCCAGCTTCAATGGGTGGTCCCGCCAGAACACTTCTAGGTGAGAATGGGAAAACTTTTTATGAACCTCCCTGTCTTGCTTGCAAGTTTTTAAAAATGTATCTGTGCTTTTCTGAACGTTTTCTTTTTTAATGTTGCTGTTTTGGTGCTTTTTCATGCACTTTTATCTTCTCACGAGACGCACCAAAATCTCATTCATGGGGAAACGCGAAAGTAAGTGGTGTAAGCACTCGTATGCTGGATTCTTGGGGCAATTTTGTATTGTTATCACAGCAGTGTGCAAAACATGTGTCATTGTGCCAGAACACAAATGCTGTAAAATATAGTGCTATAAAAACATTTTCAGGCACTTATCTGATAATCTCCTACATTGCTATAGTACTTTTATTCCACTTTAACTGCTCTGGCTATCTCCTGTAGAATCCTAGGATTTGCAGTTTAGGAAGGGGCATTTAGAACTCTCAGCCAGAGGGTGCTTAGGCCTCACTAAACTACAAATGCCAGAATTCCACAGGAGGTGGCCATAGCAGTTAAAGTGGAATCATAGCACTACAACAATGTAGTGTGATGGAAACTCACTGCCAATCAGTGTAAACGTTACTGGTCTGGATGCATCAGTAGTCTGATCTAGCAGTAGAAAGCTTTGTATGTGCATATACTTGGGCAGCTGCCAGAGGGACAGACATCTTGGTCAATTAGGGTTGTCCCCATAGGGGAAGCTTTATGGACATGGGAATCAAACACTTTTGAAGGGCATTGGTCATTTCTTGCCTAGAGCAAGACATGACTAGCAAACATGGTGACATCAAGGAACTAACTCCACCTGTTTCTACTGGCCTCTTCATACATTTAGTATCTACATGTACTAAGGCCTTTTCACACTACACTATGTAGCATGCTTCCATCCTATGTAATCCTGGGGTTTTGTCATTTGCTGAGGCACAACATTCTCTGGCTGAGGTTTCTAAATACTCCTTAAACTGCAAATTCCAGGATTCTGTAGGCTTTTGTTAAAGTGAAATCATGGCACTCTAATTGCCTAGTGAGAAAGAGCCCCATGCACCTGAATAGGGATAACACCTCTGTTTTCTCAGCTCTGCCTCCAATTTAACAAGATTGACAAACAATGTTATAAGTGGACAACTGACCAATCAGCAGTCAGTGAGCCAGCCTTCTTCCAGTAGCTTATGATGCAGTGGTTTGAATATTGGACTAGGACTCAGGCTGCAAAGATGACCCATTCTTCCCCTGTTACCTGAAGAAAACTGTCATGCCCTGCTACTCTGACTCTGAAGATGAACCAAAAGAGGATAGAGCTTTGGAGCAGGATTTACAGCAGGGAGTAGATTTAGCACCAGAGATTCCTGACCCCTCTGGAGCAGATGTATCAGCTCCTGCCCCAGCAGAACTTCCCAACCCCTCAGAGATAGTGAAGGGGGACAGAGCAGATAATGTTAGTGCCCCTAATGAGGTCTTCCATGGGGAAGACCAGTAAAATACAGGGACTCACTGTAAGGATCCCAAAAGCCATGAATCGCCCAAAGGAAGGACTATTAACAAATTCCAAACAGTGAGGAAACATAATGAGGTCAAGAGGACATTTGCCTGCACATACCCTAGTGACAGACAATTGATCCCATCACCGGTGGATGGAGTAATCCTTTGTCTGAAGATATCCCCTTCCCTTAACCACACACCCAGCCATTAAGGAGGCAGCTCAAGCTTTGTGAAACTAATCACCAGAACATTAAGAGTAGTTGCAACACATTAGCATTTTCAGACACCTATTGTCAAACCTAGGAGTTTTTCCTGAGACCCATTGTTTAATCTCTGAGAAACACCTGGAATTCATTCTTTCAACACATGAAACTTTCACACTTAAGGGCACATTTTTGGTATGAACACTAGCCCCAAATCATGCCTCATTGCACACAAATTCATTTCCAGGGGAAATCCAGGAGATTATCAAACACATCAAAAGTGGTGTTACGGCAATGCCAGAAGATTAGAAAAGGGCACTCTTACCACACAACGTCATCACCCATCGTTATATACCTGTTCTGCTCCCATTCTGCTGGCACTGTTTTTTATTGACAGGAGAAGCCATCAATAAATCCCCCCATTCTGTTCCTGTCTCAGATGTTCCTGCATGTGACAAAGTGCCCTGTTTCACTGGTGAGATCCCAGCATCAATGGGAGGTCCCTGCCAGAACCTTTCCAGGTGAGATTGGGACATCTAGGTAAGTGACACACTTTTTACAACCCTCCCTGGGTTACTTCTACCTTTTAAAGTGTGTTTTTGTGCTTGCTGTCATTTTTTGTGTTCTTTTTCTTTTTCTTTTTGAATTTCCCATGCTCATGTCTTCTCATGAGAATCTGTGGAATTTGGATCCAGGATGTTAATAGAGCTCCGTTAGAGCTCCATTCACTCCTGGGTTGCCAGAACAACATCAGAGAAGGTAAGTGCAGTGGGGAAGGTGATTGTGGTGGGTCAGGGATTGGACAGAGGCAGGAGTGGAGATTGTGGAACAGGAACACATTTTGCATTCCTGTCTGATAATCTCTCTGTGTGTGAGTGTGTTAGCCATTCCTGCATCATCCATCCACTCTGCCAGTCTGCCTTGAGACTTCGAACTCCAGGACAGGTTGTATAACCCACAACAAATCCTCTTGCTATTCCCCTATCCAAGTCCTTCCTACTGCTTTCTATAGCCTTGTGTGAATGCTTCTTGCATGACTATGATGTGTGATTGGTGTCATTTTTGAACTCTTAATAAAAGCCATCATTAATTTCACCTCTGTGTGTGTTCCAGCCAGATTAATACTGGTATACATAGGTTCTAGATCCCCTTGTTGCCCCCTATCATATTACTAAAGCCGAATTGCTGCTAATTTCCCCAACATATTAGAAACTCGATAATTTCATGGAATTTCCAAGAGCACTTTGGGTAACAATAACCTAGACCTGGCAGAGAGGCCTGGCCCCTCAGACTGAGTAACACTAGATAAATTTGACCCAGTCTTACCAACCTTTCAAGAACATAGACACCACAAGGAGAAGGGGTGAAGGTCAAGGTATATTTAAGAGAAACACTGAGCTATCAAGGAACAGCTGTGCAAACACTGGGGAGGATAAATCAGAGAGAGCTGCTCTGCCAACTTGTCGGAGATTATCTGACTAGACTACTTCAGTGGGAAACTGCTGCTCCTGAAGACTCCTGTTGCCTTGCTTGGACCTTGCCATCTAGACTGGACTGAACAGGACACCCTGCCAGCCATGACCCTTGACTTTTGTACTGGTAAATTGGACTATTCTTTTGCCTTTGTGGACAGGTTTTGCTGCCTAGATATTCTACCCTGCCCTGGTTGTTTCTGTGTAGCTGTGAGTTCTTGGCAAGCTGCCATTCAGCTATCTGTATGCTGCACTTTGCCTTGGCTGGTTTCCCAGACCAAAGCAGGCTGGAGTCCACATGCCACCACTGCCATTTTCTCTGCTCTGCTGGGTCCAGGCTGCACCATGTGACAAGCCCCCTGCATGTGACCAGCCTGCTGCCTAGACCCAGAAGAGCAAGGGCAACCAGCAGTAGCAATGAGGAATGGTGTTCTGGGACAGGCTCACACTGATCTGGCAGTACTGGATTAAACCAGGCATTATCTTATGTAATAAGATAATGCCTGAGCCCTTGCTGTAATGGGCCCTATCCTGGTTTGCCCCTGTTCCATCCCCATTTGGACTGCATGATGCCAGATCAGGGTAAATGCCCTACGTCATTTGGATTGCAGGGCTCTGGAATGGGGGCAAGCCAGGGTACTGTATTTGGTCCATGTAGATAAGCCCTCAGGTTCAAACTCAAAGTCAAATAACCCTAGGGCAATTGCTATCTCTCAACCTAACCTACCTCACAGGTTTATGTCAGGATAAAAATGGGGATGAGGGACATATATACTACGTGGAACTCCATGGAGGAAAGGCAGGACATAATTTTAACAAACATGAATGATATCAACAATGCTTTGTGATGGAACAGTGCTATAAAAGCAGTCAACAACAGTGTTTACATTTTTTTGTGTACATGGTTCTGCTAGAGCCAGCTCTGACTTAAGAGTATCAAAGAAATATACATAAAGAAATAGATCATTCCTTGCAGATATGGAAATGCAAAACTAAGTTACTGAGTTGAATTACAGGCAGAGTTTGGAAGTTACTCTGACTAAACCCCCCAGAAGTCCCTAGCTAGTATTGCCACTGAGGGTTCCTCCAGACTGTCCAATAGCTCCAATAAATAGTTCAAGTAAATTCATTATGGGATTTCACGTCTCAGAATACCCTATAATGGTTGTTTCTGCTCCTGCAGCCAGTCATGCCCTAAATGTTCTGAGGTTTTGACCCTGGTTTGTAGCAGATTTTAGTGCTAACCCTATTTTGCATGAATCTTTTTTTATCTCTCCTTTCTCCTGCTTGCGGTATGGCTAAATTGTGGTGTGGGCATGACTTCCCTTCATTCCATTCCCACCCACTCCATGAACTCACCACCTCCCCGCAATGCTCCTATGCCAGTATCCACATTGCCTGTCTCACACCTTTAACAGTTGTAGCACAAAAGTGATAGAACAATATAGCACTACCGCACTATTTCTCCAACAAGAAGGAGAGGGGGATAAAGGTTTTTCTCTCAGTGCAATGCAGGGCAATGGAAATGTTCAACCTGGAACATCCCTTATTACATACAGAAATGTAATAAGGGAAGGAAGGTGGTTAGAAAACCTTGGATGCAAAAGGTCACACGCCCCAGTCTACATGTCATCGGTGGGCCCACCCAAATATACAGCAGGAAGAATTGAGACAACTGATGCAGATAAGTAACACTTACCCTGATCTGTATTGGAAATGTCCTAGACCTGGGGGGAGGGGGGCTCCCATGAGAATAAAATGCACCAGAGAGAGAGAGTTTGAGAGAGAGATCCCAATAACTACAGTTATAATTCCCAAGGGCTTTGATCAGTCTGGGGGAGCCCTGAGAGATCCTGAGAGCTTTAGTCCTAAATTTCCAAGCTCTGGTTGTATTCATGAGTGTTGATTTCTTAATGAGTCTCAGTGTTTCCAAAATGGTGTATTCAGCCTACTGAACATCAAGCAATTCCTGACTACCTCAGAGCACATATAGAGTATTGAATGTACCTCTTTACTTTGTAACATGAGATTGGGGGGGCGGTTTGAGAGGGCAGGCAATCCCACTGCACAGACTTCTGCTGTCACAATTCTGACCTTTAGACACACAGTTCCTTTAAAAATAAACTGCTTAACACTAACAGAGTATGGCCACAGCAGAATGATAACAGCAACATCTGGTCCAAAAATGAGCTACTCTGTCTTCTTGTTTTTAAATTAAAATGAGCTGAATTGTTGTTGTTTTTCCAAGAAGCATCTTAATGAGGCATGCCTGCTGAGTAATATTATGAATCACTTCTTGGACTCTTTCATCAGTTGCTGAATAATTTATTCACCAATACCTCTTAAGTCTAATCTTTAAAAAAATAAATAAAACAGAAGTCAAACACCAACATTCCTCAACTAAAGTATTTGGTGTGTTGCCCTTCCCTGACAGTCAGGTATTGACTAATTCAGAATATATATTTTCCTTGTTGCTTGGTGAGCTCTACAGATGAAAAGAACTGGGTTGGCTGAAACATGCTAACATTTCAAGTACTATCAGCATAGTAACAGTATATTATGTTGCAGGTCAAGGTGCAACTGTATGATACTTCATTACCTGCTGTTCTAGCACTTTGAGATGAAATGTGCTGCCTTTCAGAGTATGCTCAATGACCGGGCTTTTAATGCAGCAGAAAGAGATGCAACCTTTCACAATTGTTTTATTGACACCAAAAATGCTACACTAAAAAAAAAAAAACACTGTTCAGGTAACACTGTTCAGGTAACACATCCACGGACTTTACACTGCTAGACTTCAGCCAGTGTAGAGGATTCTCTTTTGAGGACCATTCAGGGGCCAAGAAAGCTCCAGTGATGTGATGGATAGCAGGGCTGGCTCTGCCATGGAGCAGGATGAAGCAACCTGCTCCAGAACTGGCAAAAGGAGAAGGGTAACAGAGGAAGACAATAAGTGCCTGAATGGCAATGAAAGCATTTTCTAAGTATTGACCCAGTGGAGGGTCAGGCAATTACCAGGGTGGTTCACATCCCTTTGCCATACCCCATTGCACACCACACATTCCAAAAATGCTTATTTTGCTAATTTGGGGGAATCCTCCATGCCTCCAAGGCGCAATTTTGCTACCATTGGGAAGAAGATTTACTTAACCTGACACCCCTTGCCCCATATCTGTAATAATTGGAAATATTTAATAATTTGACCAAATATGGCCTTCCACGAAGTCTGGCCAGTAAACTGGGGACTCCCAAAAACCAGGAATCCCAAAGACTAGTGTTCAGACTCAGTCAGGTATGTACTTGAGGAGGGGCCAGCTCAAATTCCAAAGAAATGATAATTTGCAAGGAACATCTGGCTAATCTAAGCTGAGATACTCAAGTTTGTAAAGAACTATCTTATCTCTACCTCCCCTCAAACAAAGAGAGCTTCCTCTATTCAGTTCCACAGTATCTGCACATTAAGGGTTGTTAGCATATCCAAAGTGTCCATTGTCTCACCTTGAGAAGCTCTGAGAAGCATTGTCTGGCACTCTAAATCCCATCTCCTGAAGGGAATTATTGGCTATATCTCTGGCTTTTCTTCCCAAATGAAGATTCAGGAAGGACTCATCCCGTGCTTTCTGCAAGCATGCTGATGATTGAAAAGGCCAATCCAAGATAAACAAGTCCGGTTGCAGAAAGCACAGCAGAGGGTTTCCGGATTGTGATTCTTTCTGTGTTGTCGTTTCTCTTCAAGACTTGTTCAGCGCGAGTTCTCAAATAAAGCTGCAGCATTGTGGATAGTGCGTCTCCATGCCTCCCGATGTGAGGCCAGGGCAGACCATTGTTGGTGATCAATCTGGCCAAGCCTGAGATGTTGTTTCAGGGAATCCTTGTATCGCTTTTTGGAGCGCCCCTCTTATGCTGATCCATGGCGAGTTCACCGTAGAGTACTATTTTGGGGCTATATAAATCCCTTCAAAACCCCACTCAGGTGCACACAGATCCCCTTCCTGTGAACACATCTGTGTAGTCACATGTGCAGTTTCCCTGGTTCTGAACTCCACATCAGATTGTGTCACTGTTCTGGCTTCCATACCCCACTCTGCTGGTTTTCTCCAGGACCTCAACTCCTCTGATCAGTACAGTATCACCTGAAAACAACCTCCCTTCTCTATCCATCTATCCCAGTCCTTCCTACTTTATTTGCTAGTCTTGTGTGAATGCTTGAAGCCTGAGTGTGTGTGCATGGATGTTGTTTAAATTATTGCTTTCTCAATAAAAGTAATAATTGTACTATCTAGCTTAACATCTCCTCCTTATTACCAGTATACATTGGTCAAAAGGTCCTGCTCTGTTTCCCCCTCTCATATTGCCAAGTCGAGTGTATTAATTCCCCAACTTAATATTGATCTTTAGAGGGTCCTTAAGACCCCCAAGCATTTAGGGTAAGATCTCTTTTAAATCTAGAAGGAGCATTTTTGCAAGAGGAGCTATACTTGTCTACATGGCCAATAAAATCCATACTCACCCCATATTTGTGGCACAGTTGACAAAGAAATGTAGGATGCTACACTTGGGCAGTAAAAATGAAATGCACAGATATAGGACAGGTGACACATGGCTTGAGGGCAGTACATGGGGAAAAGATCTAGGCATCTTAGTGGACCACAAGCTGAACATGAGTCAGCAGTGTGATGCAGCAGCTAAAAAAACCAATGCAATTCTAGGCTTCATTAATAGGAGTATAGTGTCTAGATCAAGGGAAGTAATAGTGCCACTGTATTCTGATTTGGTCAGACCTCACCTGGAGTACTATGTCCATTTTGGGCACCACAATTCAGGAAGGATATTGACAAGCTGGAATGTGTCCAGAGGAGGGCAACCAGGATAGTGGGAGGTCTGGAAGCCATGCCCTATGAGGAGCGGCTTAGGGAGCTTGGCATGTTTAGTCTGGAGAAGAGAAGGTTGAGAGGGGACATGATAGGCATGTTTAAATATTTGAAGGGATGTCATACTGAGGATGGAGCAAGCTTGTTTTCTGCTGCTCCAGAGACTAGGACAGGGAGCAATGCATTCAAGCTACAGGAAAAGAGATTTCACCTAAACATTAGGAAGAACTTCCTGACAGTAAGAGCTGTTCGGAAGTGGAATACACTGCCTCATACTGTGGTGGAGTCTCCTTCTTTAGAGGTGTTTAAACAGAGGCTGAATGACCATCTGTCAGGAAAGATTTGATTGTGTATTCCTGCACTGGCCCTTGAGGTCTCTTCCAACTCTATGATTCTATGACAATGCACATTTTCACTGGAGTTTCTACAGGAAACCCCAGATCTGTAAGATCTGTAAGTTTGCGCCAGATTTGAGGGGGAAACCCAGATTGTTGGCCATGTGGCAGCCAAGGACTGGCTTCAGAGCAAAGCCGGGTGGGACCACCGGTGGATGGGACTCCATTCTGGCACTTTTTTAATTTTATTTTTAAAAGTGGCTGGAAATAGAATGACACATAGGAAACATAGTGATCAGTGTAGGACCGCCCATTTACTCCGACATAGATGCAACAGTGATTAGCATATGGCAGGATACTCCAATCTACACCGTTGAGTGTGGTGTTTAAGGGCTACTGCAGATCAAAGAACTCCACTACGGCTATGAAGTCGTTGAGGGGTTTCCCACTCATGTAGTCAAGCCTGAAGTTAACTAAAAATAAATTCAGCAAAAACTGTGGCAAAAATGCCCTTTGCACTGTCTAACTGGCAGGAGCAGGGGGTCATTTCTGTTTTTAAAAAATCAAATAAATGTTTTGGAAAAAATCGGGAATGCTAGAGATCCTGCAGCCTGTTCCCCACTTCTGAGTGGCCATGGGCCAGTCACTTTTTACCAGTTAGCCCAGCCTTTCTCAACCTTTATATCCTGGAGGAACCCTTGAAATAGTTTTCAGGTCTCAGGGAACCCCTGCATAAACATTAGTCTATATACTGCTATTGCTTTCCCACAATCACAATCTCTTGAGGAACCCCTAGCAACCTCTTGGGGAACCCTAGGGTTCCAGGGAACCCTCGCTGAGAAACACTGAGTTAACCTATGGCCTTCCAGATGCTGTTGGGCTGCAGCCTTCACACTTCCTCACAATTAGCTTTGCCAGGGCTGAGAGGATCTGCGGTCCAGTAACATCTGGAGAGTGACAAATTACATAGCTCTGTCCCTATGGCAGGAATAAAATGGGATTATTCGCACACTGACAGGTCCTTGAAGGAAAACTGTCTATATAAGTTTCAGATCAGTGATGAAAGTAAACATGAGTCCATGTGTCATGTTATTAATGGTACTATTCACAGATATCCACATTTTTGTGGCTATACTAACATGGTGTTTAGGAGTGTGGTGCAGCTCTGAAATGGCCAGTCTTTTCAGTCAATCACAAATGCCACACTACATTTTGATATTCATAAACTCTGCTCAGATTCTTTTTCCTCTTCTTCTGCCACAAAATATGAAGAATTTCAACAAGGTGAGTAGAAAATGATTTGGAGAAACTTCATAAGCTCCTTCCAGGGCTAGTTCTACCATTAGGCAATATGTGGTAGCCACTCTAGATAGTAGCAGCGGAGCAGTGAAAAGGGCCTACAGAATGATTGAGAACTGTGATATACATTCCAGGTGTTGAAACCCAGGCAATTTTAGCTAACCTGCTTCCCTCAGGTGTAATGGTGGCTTTAGTCTCATACTGTTGAAGTAAAAATGCACTTCCATAATGATAATCTTGTATACAGAGAGTTCGATGGATACCATCTTATCCTTTGCTTCAGGCAGAAAAATGTATTAGATCAGCCCTGGCTCTTGCCCTTCCATTTATCATTGCTATCCTTCCATGTAGCATCCACAGAATAAACTGAAGGAAATAAACATTGTAAGACAGGAGACTAAGGACACTATCACCTCAGCCCTGTGTCTCTCAGCAATCACATTATAAAGGAAATGGGAACATACCAGTTGTAAAACATTTATTATCACACATCTCTTCATTTGTGCTCTTTTGGCAACACCCTGGTGCAATAGGTCCCTTCGTTTGAGTTCCGGGATGACTGCATTCATGTGGCATGAGGGGACCTGATTCTCCTTCTCTCCCCCTCCCCCTTACTGTTCCAAAGCAGGCTGACTCCATGCTGCTTTGAAATAGTGAGGAGGCAGGGGAGAGAGGGGGAGAGGAAGAGAATCAGGCTCCCTCATACCACATGACTGCAATCATCCCAGAAATGAAGTGAAGGGACCTATCGTACCGGGGCAGCACTGGAACAATAGCAATATTGGCAGGTATTGATCAGATTTTCCTGTCAATTGAAAGGGGGTGCAACAGGATAATCATGATGTCATCTGATAAGTACTGGCCAATTTTATTACTATCCCGCTGAAATTCTGCTTTAGCAGCCTCACGTAATAAAGTCCTTAGACAAACTGGAATCACACAGAGGAGAAAGGAAGGGAACTTGAATCATAGGAGAGGGAAGGGTTTCAAGTGATGGGGAAAGATATGAGGCTGTGCCTAAAAAACCACAAATGTGTAGGGGCTATCCAGCCCAAGTCCTGATAACATAAACCCACTAAGATGTTTTGTTGGCAGTATGGTTGCCTCCTAGAGGATGGCTTGCAAGTCACGCTGGTTAACAAATGAGTATTTTGATAATTTGGGTGGCCTGGATCATCTGGGAAGTATCCATAGTTCTGTGCCTTCTTAGTGACAGGATGGAATACAGAGTCAAGTGATCTGAGGGAGGCAGAAGGTCTATATCTTGCAGAGCTAAAAGGAAAAAGAGGCCAGAGAGGTGAAGAAAGTAAATTTGAAATAATCCAGCAGAACTATATATTTAGCTGGTAATACATTCATGTTGTGACATAGTGAACATTTATATTTAAGAGGAAGATTCTAGGTTTTTAAAAAAACAGCATACAAAACTACAGCACACAAATATTCTGAAGGAGAATCTTACATTGTAGCTAGCAGGAAAATACCTAATGCTAAGAATTCTCCCAAGCATACCAAATCCTCCTCTGGACCAGGATTATTGGATTGTTTTCTCCTTTGATTTTCTGTGCACAGGAAGGCGTGTGGCTTTCCCCCCATTGTGCTGCTATTTGTATTAGGTCTTCAAGCTTTAGAGAACTTAAGAAGAGCTCTACCAGATCAAAGAAAGCATCCATCTGTTTTCCACAGGGGCCAACTGTATGCCTTTGGGAAGCCTAAGATCAGAGTATGAAGGTCATGGCTTTCTCTAATAGTTGCTACCAAACAAATTCTATTGAGTGGTTCCCTATGATCATGATTAATATCTACTGATAAGCAGATTAATCCAAAATGTTGGGCCATATTCCAGCCCTATGCAGAGGTTGCTGTGTACAAAAACAGGCTCGGGTGGGGATGCACATCCACATCCATTTCCAGAGGCTTATCTGCCAGTTCTATGCAGTTCAGATAAACCTCAGTGCAGACAGGAAATGCGTCCAAGTGAATAATTGCTGCGGCAATTATGCACACAGCTGTCCACCTTCCAGGAAAGTAAGTCCTAGTAGCAAGGTCTAAAAGTCCAGAACAATACCATTAAGAGTGCTCACAACCAACAGAAAGAACCTGCAAGGATAGTCTAGGGGCAGAGTCTGAGAACAGGGCCTAGGTCAAACCATGCAGACTCAAGCCAGGGAGTCAGGTAAGCTAAGCAAGGAGGATCCAAACCCCAAAACTCAAGTAATATGTAGGGTATAACAAGGCCTTTTCAGAGCAGCAAAAAGATGAAGTTACAGACAGCCCAATATCTGGCACCAGCAAATTATTCACAGGATACAAGGAGTGCAGAAACAGCTGGCAGGACCTGGAGCCCAGGGAATGACATCAGTCTTAGCAACTCAGCTAAGCCAGAACTGAGATTTTATGACTGAGTTGCTGGAACCCCATCTAGAGCACAAATGCCAGCATGTTCTCATTACATCTGCTTGGAAGGAAGAACACTTCAGGAGACATTTTACTCCCAAGAAGTCCCCTACTCCTGAAAAGATCTTACCAGTAGTCTTGAAGAAGATCCAGCTTTCTTATCCAACTGAGATCACATTGCCTCTGTCCAGGGATGCAGCCTCCTGTATCCCCAAGAGTCCTGGGTCCATCTTCAAATGTGGTAGGCTCACACATGTCCTCACTGGAACAGTACCCTGGCAGAGGCAGAACACAATGTTTGTTCCACATTTAGATAACCCGCACTAGACTTGGATATGATTTTATTCATCAGTGAGGTCCCACTTTACTTGTAAGTTTGTGAGTTAAGGATATGCTTTATTTTATGAGACTTTTTTGATTTTAATTCAATACATAGAGATGGAAATATTTGACTATTTTGACCTTGCAAGTGAGGGAAAATATTTTCCACATCTTTCTCACCAGTGCAGAGAAAGGAAATATTTCTGTATCGTTCTCACCCAGTATTTGCACATCTTGAAGTCTTTCAGATAATTACTCTGCATGGATAAAAATGGTGATACTGTGTGAGAATTTGTGGGTTTTTACACAGAGAACGCTGCTCCTGGTGTTTATTATGCAAAATTGCTATCTTCTCTACAAAAAGGAAAGAAAGAAAAAAGAAATCTTGCACAAAACATTTTGTACAAGTCTGCTATTTTTATTTTTATTTTTTTGCACAGAACACAGCAATCTAACACAAAAAATGCTCATGGCTGTCTGGAAGCACTGTTCTGTATGTGTGTAAAAATGCACAATTCTCACCCAAATAAGCCCCACATACACCTCTTTTTGTACAAGATTGCTGGTTTTGGCACATTTTTTGCAACTGTTTTGGGCAAGATTTCTAGTGTTGAAACAAAACAGCAATCTTGTACCAAAAAGAAAAAGAAATCTCATGTGGCTATACAGTAGGAAAGGACCCCTTTATCTGCTGGGGATTGGTTCTAGGAGGCCCTGTGGATACCAAAAACCATGGATAATAGCGAACACCATTGAAAATAATGGGACTTGCAGTTTAAAATACCATAGGGTTGCCTTGGAGGACCTAGAAAATGGCTAGAGATGACATATTTTCTAGGAAGACTCTATGGTAGGTGTGCTGTTTTGTGTCCTGTGGTTAATTGAATCAGTGGATAATGAATCAGTGGATACGGAGGTCCTACTGTATTAGTGTGTGTGTGTGTGTGTGTGTGTGTACAAAATTTCTAGGTTTTGTGTATGATATGTTTATGTCTATTAGACTGCTGTGTTTTGCATTGAAAGTTGCAGTCTTTTGCAAAAAAAAAATGTTGTTTGGGGGGAAGATTGCTGTTTTTGTTAAAAAGAAATGCAGTGTGAAAGACTAGCCTCCCTTACAGTGAGAAGTGTGTTTTCTTTATTATTTTACCTTCCACTTTCTTTAATATGTCAAACAGGAGGGAATATGCTAATAATGAAAATATATGCCCACCTTAGTTCATCCTTTATTCATAATTTCTAGTCTTCTTAATTGGACAAATAGGTGGGGACCAAGATGCCAACTCTAGATGTGTCTTAGCTGACTGGTCTCCCCCACCCACCCACCCCATTTCCTCTGTCTCCCTTTCTTTATTTTTTAAAATTGGCATGCTAGTAGGAAATCTAAGTAGAGAGCAACAGGAAGCTTTCTACTCACTGCTCTTGAGGCAGGGAGATTTGTGGTAATTCTTGTCTTCTGTGATATTGAGTTATAAAACTTGAGCTAGGTTGCTAAGGAAGCCCTGTCTATTGCTCTCTTGGGCTTCACCCTTGAGGCTGACAGCTTCATAATTCCTGAGGAACACAGCTGTCAGGGGAGGTTGTAGACACAAAGACAGACGCTCTCAGGGGTAACTTGTACCAATTCCATGAAGGGCTTTGAAGATTAACACTGAGACCTTGGGAGCTGACCTGACAGTCTCTAAGGACTGTAGAAGGAGGCAGAGTGTCCAGGCAATGTATTTTCAACAGCCAGGGTTGTTAAGGGGGTAGCTGAGGCTACAGACTTACAGAAAGTTGCCTAGGTTCCATTAAACCCAAAATGACTTCCTTCTAAAAAGAAATTCAAAGGATCACATTGCAATATGACATTAGTCCTGAGCTGGATTTTCATCCCAGAGATATATACAATATCTAAGAGACAAAGCATCCCTCTTGTGGAAGTTGACCGTGATTAGAAAAAGGCTAAATATCGCACTGCAGCCTCCCAGCTCTTCCGGAACAGTATCGGAAGGGGGACAGCGTCATCCAAAATGCCCCCCCTGCCATGCAGCAGCCTCGCAACAGGGACGAGCCTGCTTGCGTTACAAATCGCCGTCCGAAAAAGTCCAATATTAAATTAAGTTCACACAGTCCAGTTTACAATTCTGTACATGTCTACTCAGAAACAAGTTTGAGATCAGTATTTTTAGTTACGTGAGTATAGGATTGCAGCTTTAAAGAGCAATCCCATGTCCTTGGAGAGAAAAATATGTGACAGAGCTATCACCACATTCAGAGTCCAGCAGCCTTTCACGAATTAAGGCAGGATGTCTTACCTGATTCTGTTCTGTGTCTAAACTAGTAAAGATTTTATATCACTGATGTCTCTCTCTGGCTTCTCTTTGCAAACGAAGATTCAGGAAGGACTCATCCCGCGCTTTCTGCAAGCGCGCTGATGACTAAAAAGGCCAATCTGAGATAGACAAGTCCGGTTGCAGAAAGCACAGTAGAAGGTTTCCTTGGGTGATGTTTCTGGGTTGTGATTTTTTTCTGCGTTGCAATTTCTCTTCAAGACTTGTTTGGTGTGAGTTCTCAAATAATGCTCTAGCATTGTGGATAGTGTGTCTCCATGCCTCCCGATGTGAGGCCAGGGCGGACCATTGTTGGTGATCAATTTGGTCAAGCCTGAGGTGTTGTTTCAGGGAGTCCTTGTATCGCTTTTTTGGAGTGCCCCTCTTACGCTGACCCGTGACGAGTTCACCATAGAATACTATTTTGGGGAGGCGATGGCCCTCCATCCTAGAAACATGCCCTGCCCAGCGCAGCTGTGTTCTCAATATCATGACCTCAATGCTGGTGATCCCTGCTTGCTCAAGGACAGCAATATTCGTCACATAGTCCAGTGTATATTTAGGATTGTGCGTAAACTATGTACTCTTCATTTGAGTGCTTGTTATTAAAAGCTCATTATAGACCATTGTTGTTGTTCTTATTATTTACCATCAAGTCGGCTTTGACTTATGTGACCCTCTGAATGAGTCAACAACCTTGCTAGGGGCTTATCTACACTAGCCAGGATACTCCGTTCCCTGCCAATGTATCCTGGTTGTGGAGGTGGCCCATTCCCCCCTCACCCAGTTACCTACAGAAAATGGGCTGGAGTCCAAACAGGATGCTGGCACCATTGCCGCCACCATTTTCTCACTAACGAGGAAACCAGGCAGGGGTTCTGCAACATGTCACTGCAGGCTCCCTGCAGGTGATCAGCCTCAGTCACATGCTGCAGGACCTGTGCCTGGCCTCTCGAAGAACCAGGAAGCAGTACAGTAGGACACCCATATCCACTATTTCACCATCCGCTGATTCAGTTATCCACGGTTGGTGACAGGCAGCATCTAGGGTGAACAGGGAAGGGAGAGGAGGAGGAGAGATCTCACCTCCCTTCTTCCTTCCCCAGGAGAGCTGCGGTGGTGATGGGTAGCATCTGGGGTGAACAGGGGAGAGGAGAGATCTCACCTCCCTTCTCCCATCCCCAGGAAGGCTGCAGCAGTGGGTGTGAACAGGGGGGTAAGGAGTCTGGCGTTTGCTGTTATCCATCAATTTCAGTATCCATGGGCAGGGGTGGAACCAATCCCCTCCAGATACAGGGGTGCTACTGTATTTTAAAAATCATTAGTATCATTTTAATAGCAAGTCCTTTATGCCTACATAGATCCTTTTGGGGGCACTGCAGGGGTTGATATTCCCTTTCTCTCTCCACAGCACCCAAAACACATACACACACCCAAGACACACATACACACACACATGGCCATTCACTGCTTTCTGGGGAATCTACAGGATTGCAGATGCACCTCCCCACAGCCAGATGCAAAATCATGACATCAGTACTGAGATCCATCAGGGTCCTCTGGAGGTCTCAGTGCTGCTGTAATCATTATGTGTCTGTTTACACAAATATATAAGCAGATGCTTCTGTGATCTTGTCTGCTCCCCATGAACCTGTCATGCCCCGTGAGCCTGATGAGGCTATAGAGTCAGAGGAGGAGGACGACATGGCAGGGAACAGCCCTAGGGACCTTGGCACAGGTTTATCTACACCTGTAACAGCAGGGAACCCTGCCAACCTAGAGATGTGAGGAGAGGAAGAGTCTGGTCCAAGTGCGTTGCCATCAATCCCAACAGAGAGTCCTGCCCATTCAGATAAGGATGACGAAGAAGATAGGGACTTACCTCCACCATCGTATATTCAGCAGTGAGTTCAAAAGGAAGCTCAAAAGAAGTCTCTGAGACTTTATGAGAAAAACCTGCTCATTAAGAAACACCTGACAAAGCCTTAAATGCTTTATATATGTTGGGAGAGGCAATGGAGGCTTTGTCAGAGATCAACTGATCTTTTTTGTTAAAGCTTCCTGCTGATTTTGGTGCCTGGATTCTGGTTATCTTGACTTCTGTTACCTTGACTCATGCTTAGATCTTGGACTGTCCCTGACTACTCTGCTGCCTGCACCTGTTGACCCATGGACTGTTTTGGACTCTTGCTGATAGACTGCTGTAAGCCTCTGACCTTTTGGACTGTGTTACTCAACTAACTCTTTGACTGTGTTTGCATTCCTCTGAGCTAATTAACAGTTGGCTTCCTTCCCAGACTAGTGCTGTTTATACTTTGCTGGTATCTAGTTGCTTTCCAGACAGAACCAGGGAATGGCCATTTGGGGAAGGAGATGTTCAGAAGCTATTCCATAAGTCAGGGGGTAGTATATGTTTCAGCTTTGTGTAGGTCCACATACAGACTTCCTACACTATACTGTTTCATAAGGATTGCAGCCACTATGGGTTGCGTCATTGATTCCACTGTTTCTGGGAATTAGACAAAATAAGGCCAATTTTTGCCTAGGGGTAATGGGAGACAAGGGGTGCCAAACTGCCACATTTATGTAGCACTGGGAGTGTATGTGCACACATGCATGTGGCAGAACTGAATTTTAACCAATTTTTTTAAAACTGGGAGTGCCTTGGGGCTTTAGTGGTTTCTTGATGGCCTCTAGGGGCTGGAAAACAGGGTCCCAGAGGGCACACGAGACCTGCAAGCTGCACTTTCCCCATCCCTGATACGGAGAGATATCATCTTAAGCAGAGTTTGGGAGAGTCACTTTCTGGACAAAAGCTCCCAGAATCTCCCAGCCAGCACTGACTGTAATAATTTCCTGTACCATAGCCTTTATCTGAAACATTCTTTTTCCTTCTCAGAGTTGCATACTGCCAAGCTTCTTTAGCCTTGATCTGCTCATTATATTGATGTTTGTGATGAAAAAGATTTTCACTTGTCTTTAAATTTAGCCCAGACAGAATATAAACTCAATAGCTGTTACTAAAATAAAAGCTGCTTCTGAGCCTTCATTTCATTTCAGGTGTCATTTAACATTCATTTCAGGTTTCATTTAGCTAACAGTAGCCAATTGTCACTGACAGACTCATTCTCTATTTTCCTGGGTCTTAAGGTTTATAAATTGAGAGGAGTGATTTTCTTCTTGCTGTCTTAAAAACAAGAAGTCCTATCACTGAAGTCAGGTGTTGAAACAAGTAAAAGCTTGAAGCCAAGTTGGGCATATCTGCCTTACAAATATACTTACAAATATACAGTCAGACCACCATATCCACAGAACCAAAATATGTGGTTTCAATTATCTGCAGGACACAAAATAGGGACACGTACCATAGAATCATGACCTCTGTAGCTATCTTCTAGGTCCTCCAAGGCAACTCTGTGGTATGTTTTTACCAGAAGTCCTTTATTTTAATAGGATTTGCTGTGATCCATGTTTCCGTCATCTGAGGTAAGTCCAGAAACCACACCCCCATGGATATGGGGGGCTGACTCTATATCACTTTTACTTCAGTTGTAACTATCCTGGCTTCTTCCAAAGAAACCTGGGAATGGAGTCTGATAAGGTGCTGTGAATTCTATGTTAAAAATTCATTATCCCAAGTATGCATACATCACACACAATTTTACAGTTCAGAGAATTATTTTCTATTCTGAAAAGCATGGCAGAAATTCCAGTACTGGAGGCTGAATTATGACTTGGTCATATTTTGAGTAGACCCACTAAAATTAATAGAACTTCACTTAGGACTTTTTCAGACACCCCTTACCATGCAAGAAGCCTCCGTAACAGTAACAAAGCTGCTGCATGGCAGGGGGTCCGTTTTGGATGACGCCGTCCCTCTCTTGCTGGCGTCTGTGACTGTTCCGGGTAGGATTGAGGGTGGCCGCACCATTTTTTATTCACGGACAACTTCCGTGAGTAAAAAATGGTGCAGCCGCCTTCAATCCTACCCGGAACAGTCACGGTTGACGCCAAGAGAGGGACGGCATCTTCCAAAACGGACCCCCTGCCGCGCAGCAGCTTCATTACTGTCACAGAGGCTTCTTGCGTAGTAAGGGGTATCTGAAAAAGTCCTTAGTCAAGGCAAGCTTAAGTCTCACTGCTTTCAATGGATCGGCTTTAAATATGTGTGACTAGATCCAACAACCTGTGTTTTGGTTACCTACCAATATGAAAAGAAAGCCTAGACTAAACGTTTCTTCAACCTGGTCTTTATTTTTTTTAATAAGGTAAGAATGCCACATGTGACATGTGTTTGAATTTCAGGCCAAATATTCAGAATTCCAGCATCCATGCTGCTAAGATTTCATTGGATTAATGTTAGAAGTTCTGGTGCCTTTTTAACCTTACCACACATTGTGCATGTATTCTGGTGCTAATTATGCCAAGCCATATTCTATGTTTCCATGCTATATCACTATTTCTCCAAAGACTAATTTAAAAATTGGGATGCTGCTTAAGAATTTCTAGCAAACTCATACATATAATTGGATTTCAGTGTTTGCATGACCCAACCACTTCAGATCCCAGGCTGCAGTACTATATAACTACAATCAAATATACATATACAAGGATATCCAGAGCCCACATTCAAAAGCCATATAACAAAATAAGTCCTGGTGGAAAATGAACAGAGCATATAATGCTCCAAATCAGGCTTGAATCTTTTAGTGGCAATTCATTTCTTGAGTAATTTATTTTCATTTCAATCAGTTCAAAGTGCATCCTACCTCTCTCTCTCTCTCTCTCTCCCTCCCTCCCTCCCTCCCTCCCTCTTCCCTCTTTCTTATCTATTGTGAAGTGCCTTTGCTATTATGGTCCACTGCCACCCAGCAATAAAGTGCACACACACAAACACCGCAGAGTGGTTTTTTGTGATACATTGCACATTGAGGTGATAAATGGCATTTATCATGAACCTGCCTCCATCCCCCAATCAATCTCACTCAGAATCTAGCTTAGCATTCCATGAGCTGCTTGAGACAGGTGTCATTTACAAAAAGAGAGGGCATGCTTGGAAAATGTTGCTTTGCTTCTTCCAAAAAGTATCATTCATCCTAAATTGCAGGGTTTACCTAGAGCAATATTTAACCCTACAGCAGCATGAGTTTGAGGTTCTGTGAGATAGCTGTAAAATAGTGGCTCTTTGCAACAATTCAGAACATCTAAACTCTTCTTCTGCATCATCACGCCATTTCCTTTGGCCTTTACCAGAGTCTGTGAAAGAAGAGAAAGCACTGGAAGAGGAGGAGAAAAAAATCTTACCTTGGCCAGAGCTTTTTGGGGCGGCATCAAACAAACATGTTGGAAAGAAATCCATAGAATAACAAAGGAAGGCTTTTAAACATTTCATGAAGTACAGTGAACAACCCAAAGTCAGGACTTCCCTTCCCACTGCTGGACCCACTGCACATAATGTTTTATCTTGGCATTGATATCCTGCATATTTTCTGCTTCCACATGATGGTAAGATCCCAATTAACTAATAGTTCAGGTCTTTTGGTAGTAACTCTGTACAGTTGTGTCTACCAGAGTTCTTCAGACTAACACAGATTGCTTGGTATCCAAGGGAATATGACCATAGACATCAGTCTCTAGAGGCAGGTCAGTCACACTTGTTCAGGAGAACCCCTTCACATATTCATATTGAATGTTCATGACGTCTGTAGCCATACTCCTTTGGACACATTGGGCATTTGAATATTCATCCATGAGCATGCAAAGGGACTGTCATGAACAAGTGGGACTGCTCTGCCTCCAAGATACTGATGTCTGTGGTCATACTCCATTGGATATAGCATCATCTGTGTTGCTCTGAAGGGCTTCTGTAGACACACCTATGTAAAGTTCCTACCAAAGGAACTGGGACATTGGTTAATCAAGAATACTGCCCTCATGTCAAGGTTCAATATGTGCAGTCCATAGATCCCCAACAGACTGATGCAGATCACATGTTGTCAAGCTGGCATAGCCATCACATGCATCAACTTCTAGGTCAGGAGCTGGCAACTTTGGAGGAGGCAGGGGTCATTTTTGGCCCCTACAATCTCTGGCAGGCTGCACCAGACATGGCCAGAAGCGATGTCATGTCACTTCCAGTTTCAAAACTGGCAGATTTTCTGTGGATTTTTTTTAATTCAAGGTTTGGGAGTATTGGAGACTTGGGCATGACCCATTGTGAGCGGTTTGGGGAGTAAAAAATCAACTGGAAAAAATTGAAAACATTTGGGGGGGTCAGGGGCTTTACGGGGGCTTCAGGGGAAGCCTTTGGGGGAAAGCAGCCCACACATTCAAAACAGCCCCTCTATCCTAAAGAAGCCTGCAATAAGCATAAGGTTTGGTAACTGGTAAACTCTCTAAGGCAGGGGTGAGCAAAGGCCCTGAGCCCTCAAGATATTGCTGGGCTGCACCTTCCAGCATTCCTACTCCAACTAGGACTGATGGAAGTTCCACTCCAGCAACATCTGGAGAACCACTCTTTGACCACTCCTGCTCTAGGTGAATGATGTGTATTCCTAAGGCATTATAGGATTGTCAATGGAAAGACAAACACCTGAGGCGAAACAAAAAAATCAATGTGTATAGAGCCATTGTACTATCTATTCTCCTTTATGGGTCTGAAACATGGGTCACCTATTGCCACCACTTACGACTCCTCGAACGCTTTCATCAGCGCTGTATACACACAATCCTAAATATACACTGGACTGACTATGTGACGAATGTTGCTGTCCTTGAGCAAGCAGGGATCACCAGCATTTAGGCCATGCTATTGAGAACACAGCTGCGCTGGGCAGGGCACATTTCTAGGATGGAGGACCATCGCCTCCCAAAAATAGTACTCTACGGTGAACTCGCCATGGGTCAGCATAAGAGGGCAGTCTAAAAACGCAATACAAGGACTCCCTGAAACATCATCTCAGGCTCGGCCAAATTGATCACCAACAATGGTCCGCCCAAGCCTCACATCGGGAGGCATGGAGACGCACTATCCACAATGCTGCAGCCTTATTTGAGAACTCACGCTGAACAAGAGAAGAGAAACAACAACGCAGAAAGACTCACAACCCGGAATCATCACCCAAGGAGACCTTCTGCTGTGCTTTTTGCAACCAGATATGTTTATCTCGGATTGGTCTTTTCAGTCATCAGCATGCTTGCAGAAAGCGCAGGATGAGTCCTTCCTGAATCTTCATTTGTGAAGAGAAGCCAGAGAGAGAGAGAGAGAGAGAGAGAGAGATGATTGTAGCTTAATTTAAAAGAAAAGAGAATAATTTTAAAGAGTTTTCCTACTCACTCTGAACAACTGTGATATCATGCCTGCACATGTACTTGGTCTGTGACAATACATTTTGGTTTACTTATCATTTGTTCACAAAAATCTTTAAGATATGAGTTCTATGGCTATTCATTTTGTATATTGTGTCTTCTGCTTCTTTCATGGTCCTGTGATCATGGAGGTTATCAGACACAGCAAATATGGCATTATAACAATGTCAGGAAACCACAAAAGGGCTTCCTTACCACACAATGTCAACCTCTTGTGTTCTGCTGCTCTGAAGAAGTTCTTTTTTATAGGCAGGCAAAAGCCACTAATTGATCTCCCGTGATGTTTTTTCACAGTACTGCTTGTGTGCAAAACCACGTCCCATTCTGCTGGCATGATTTTAGCATCAATGGGCGGTCCCTGCCAGAACACTTCCAGGTGAGAATGTGAAAACTAGGTATAGGACGCTCTTTTTATGAACCTCCCCATTTTGCTGGCAAGTTTTTAAGTGTGTTTCAGTGCTTGTGTTGTTCATTTTGTTTGTTTATTTAGGTGTTTTTAGACTTTTCAGTGCACTCGCATCTTCTCACGAGAACTGCCAAGATTTTTTTTAATATATATTTTTATTCATTATTTTCCATATACCATAAAACAAATCACATACATCAAAAACAAATTACACACAACGTATATCCATATTTCTATTTACATTCATCCATATCTATTCACACCTAAATCATTCTATCACAAATACAAATCCATTTCATCTACCCACTCTCATACCACGTAACTTCCTTATCTCTTTTCTATCCATTTTGCATTCTTCATGCTTATCTTCCCCCTTCTTCCTGTTTTTTCTTTCTCTCTATTTTACTTCTCTGTTTTCTTTTCCATTTCAAATTTTATTTGATTAAACGTAATCTATTTTTATATTTGCATCTTTCCCCCATTTTTCTTCCCATAATGGATTTAATATCTTCCATATCTCTATATCTTTTAATGTTTTCTTTTTATCTACCATAACCTTTAATCTTTCCATCTCATACATCTCAAAAAGTTTCAGCGACCATTCTTCTATTGAACGTATTTCTTGTATTTTCCAACGTTTAGCGAAAACTACTCTTGCGGCTGACATCATATATGATAAAAATTTCCAATACTTTTTTTGAATCTGTACATCCATCTTATCAAATGTATTTAATAAATAAATCCCTGGGTCACATAGGTAATTTGTATTAAACAACTTTATAATTATTTTATGAATTTTTCCCCAATATCCTTCTGTTTTTTCACATTTCCACCAGATATGATAATAAGTACCTGAAGCTTTCTGGCACTTCCAACATTGATCAGACATATTTTTGTATACCGGGTGAGAATGTGAAAACTAGGTACAGGACGCTCTTTTTATGAACCTCCCCATTTTGCTGGCAAATTTTTGTGTGTTTCAGTGCTTGTGTGTTCATTTTGTTTGTTTATTTAGGTGGTTTTAGACTTTTCAGTGCACTTGCATCTTCTCACAAGAACTGCCAAGATCACGTGCCCCAGTGAACGTAGAAGTAAACAGTGCTGGTGATTGTGCTCCAATAATTCTGGGGCGACTCTTTCTCCTGATTACAGCAGCATGTGATAAGAAGTGTTACTATGCCAGGATACTTATGCTTTAAAATATAGTGGGAAGGTAATGTTTTTAGAAGCTCATCTGATAATCTCCCATATGGCCCTGGACCCATGCAGTGAATAGAGCTGACAGGAAAGGGTTGGCTTTGATGTCCTCCAAGGAAGAGGGGACAGGGGTAATAGCATCTGACACTATGTGCCATGACATAATGCTGGGGGGGGGTGCATAGGCAGGGCCAGAGGCTATTTAAGACCTTAACTCCCTCTGTGAGGATCTTGTCAATCCCCAATTCAAACGGACAACAGATACTAGTTGTACTTTATTGCAATTGAAACTGAGTGAACAGGTCTCAGTTAAAGTCAGAACTGAGCAAGCAAAAAAAAGTGAGGTTTCAAAAGCAAACTGCTCTCCCCCTGTGCACCCCCCACTGGCCATCCCCCCTTTCTCTTCCCATAACAACAGATGTGTGTGTGACCTTGGAGGCAGGCACAGAGCAGTATTTTATCTCCTGAGAACCAAAAAGCCCAGCACCCACCTCCCTCTCCCAACATTCAAACAATTCTCATTCCATTCTAAATTGGAGGACCCAGCAAGGCCTACGAACATGACAGAGGCCAGCTTGACATGGCAGAAGCCTGCTTTTTGCCGCAGGCTATGAGCAGGACCTGACACCCACCCATCCCAGCAGCCATTTTGCATCACAATTTCAGAGAGGACGGGCTCATTCTCTGAGCAATAGCAGTAACACAGACAGTCTGGAGCAAAAGCAACAGAAGAGACCAGTGCATGGTGTTGGGGTTGGTTTGTTAGCAGGAGCAGATGATCAGTTGAGGGGAAGAGTGAAGACCTTTTCTCACCACTCTGTTCACTGCTGGGTTCCTCACTTCTTTGGGGATCAGGGAATTAGCCTGGGCTTTGGGGAGTTTAGTTTGGGGTCTTGGCAGGTGTCAGATTTGCTGCAGGCCACTTGGGGATTGGGGTGGTGACAATTGGGCCCTGTCAGGGGGGTGACTAAACCTTACAGGGACTCCTCACACCACATGTGTTTGCCAGGCTACAGGATCTTGGCCTCACTGGGATTTTGAATAGATCTCTCAGATCCTGGGAGCTGGGCCTTCAATAGGCCAGGTGGGTTTAATCCTTTCAGGGATATCAGAGTAGAGGACCAGGTATAATCCTTGTTCGGTCTGTTATTTTGCCATGCCACATTTGGCAGGGTTTGGAGGATCCCCAACACAGTGACTCTGGACTTTTTCAGATGCCCTAAAACCTGTCAGGGGAGGGCGGGAGAGGTATGTGGCTATCCCATGACAGGGGGTCAGTTTCAGATGACACTGTCCCCCTCCTGTCATTGTCTGTGTTACTTCTGTGTTCAATCTATTGCAAATGTGCCACTTTTTACTCACAAAAAACTTCCGTGAGTAAAAACTGGCGCCTTTGCAATAGATCGAACACGGAAGTAACACAGACGACAACAAGAGGGGGACGGCATTGTCCGAAACTGACCCCCTGCCACAGGATAGCTGCATACCTCTCCTGTCCTCTCCTGGTGGGTTTTAGGGCATCTGAAAAAATCCCTCGTCTGTAGAAGGCTATATAGGGAGATCAAGAATACATTGAATAGGGGGTTGGACCACTTTCTTCTCCATCCCACTATAGTTTTTTGCTGGACTGAAAGCAAGCATTTCTCTGAAGTGGGTTAGCTGGGGGAGCTGCAATGTGGGTGTGGGGCGAGGGCCTTATTGGCTGGCCTGGTAGGGGAAGAGACTAATAGACACTTGTCCATTGTCCATGGCAAATGCTAGGAGGAGTTAAAGTAAGAGTTTCAGTATATAGCTTGGCACCCTTTTGGTGAAAGGCGGGGCTCTGGAACTGCCTCTTTAGGTCCTGTGACCAGAGTGGTGGGGAAGCAGTCTACCCTTGAGGTTGACCTGGGGGTTTTCCTCTCACTTTATGTCCTGTGACTTCCAGTAGATAGCTGGCCAGGGAGCTACCCAGTTATTGGATTGCCCTCATAGCTCAGGTGTTTCACCCGAGGGAAGGCTGAGAAGGTGGTCCAGGGGTGACACCTGGCCTCAGCTGGTCCCATACTAGGTTGCTCCGCACTCTTGCTCCTTTCCAGATTCAACCCAGCTTAAATAGGTTTTAGAACAAATAAAGTGGTCTTTAGATTTTCCTTGGGTTTTTTTTCCGGGCTGTGAGGCCGTGTTCTGGAAGAGTTTGCTTCTGATATCTCGCCTGCATCTGTGGCTGGCAACTTCAGAGAATGGATGGGTAGGAGTGTGTGTTTGATTTATATATTGTGAACGCCTGTTGTGGAGGCCAACAACTATCATGTCAGAATGCACAGAGGAACTATTGAAATCTACAAACACCTGGATAACTTAAATGGGAAAGAAGAAACCCTAAAAGTAAACAAAATCAGGCTGCCAGTTTTGAAAAACAATAGAATAAAAACTCAACACTTACAAAGGAATTCCTCCCAGGGACAGGGGGATTTCCAGCAGTTAATGGGCCATCAACCAACCACTAGCCAAACAGACACTAATTCTCCTTGCATGTCTACACCCAGAAGCTAACCATTCAAATACACAAATTTACATATCCTCCACATCAGGGGTTCACAATATATAAATCCCACACACACTCCTATGCATCCATTTTCTGAAGATGCCAGCCACAGATGCAGGCGAAACGTCAGAAGCAAACTTTTCCAGAACACAGCCTCACAACCCGGGGGGGGGGGACCAAGGAAAATCTATGGATGCTGGCTGTGAAAGCCTTCAACTTCACAAAGAGGTCTTTGTTTCAACCCAATTCTGTGTCTTGTTCTCATTATTCCATAGCTAGTCATCAATATGACCCCAGACATGTGCAGCAAATGGCACTTTGGGGAAGGGCTGGCTTTGATGATTTCCATGGCAGAGAAGACAGGGATAATAGTATGCACCATGACGCAGTGGGGGGGGGAGGCTCTTTAGACCTTAGGCCACCCCCCCTGCAGCCTCTTTGTATAACAATCTCAGCCCACTCTCCCATCTCCAGTGCTGTGTGAGCTTTGCTGGTCACTTCGGGGCCAGGTAGGATTTTTTCCCCATTTTCCCTGAGGTTTTTTGCCTACTCCTCACTGCATCTAGAGAACTTTGACTATTGGCTTTGGGTAGTGTCTTTAAATAGGGGGTTGGGCCACTTTCTTCTATGTTGTACTATAGGTTTTGATGGCCAGAGCTCTGCAGGGCTGAAATCATGCATTTATCTGAAATGGGTTATATGTTGTTCCTGGGGGAGCTGCAATGGGTGGGGAGGTTGATGGACTTATTGGCTGGCTTGGTGGGGAAGGGACTAAGTAGACACTTGTTCCTAGTCCATGGCAGGTACCAGAGGGAAATAAATCAAGTGTTTCAGTGTATACCTTGACACCCTTTGGTGAAGGGCAGGGCTCTGGAACTGCCTCCTTAGGTCCTGTGACCCAGGAAATGGGGAAGAAGCCTGTCCTTGAGGTTGACCTGGGGGTTTTGCTCTCACTTTAAGTAATGTAATTTAGGAGGAGTGTTTCAGGTCTGCCTTCCAGTGGATAGTTGGCCAGGGAGCTGTCATAAAATATGCAAAGTGCGTTCACTCTCTGCCCATCCGAGCAGAGATGCATGCAGCGAAATAGTGTTGGCTTTTGAGCAAAGCCATGCACACCTCTGGTGCAAAAATTTAAAGACTATTTTAATTCTCTTTTTATGGCTTTATTAAAGGGTAAAGTAAAATAAAATAGACAGCAGAAGACATTCATCCATGCTTCTGTATGCTCCAAGGTTCCTCAGGAGCTAAGAGAAAAGAAAAGCAGCCCCCAAAATGCAGGAGGCACACACACAAGCTCTAAAATCCCCTCCCAGTTATATACCTTTCCAAAACATTCAATCCTTTGAGAAGTGAAACAAGAAACTGGACTCTTAGTTTCGTTTCTCGCTCTCAAACTCCGAAGGACAAGAAAACATAACAACAAGAGACAAATGTATGAGTTCTAATAGACAAGCTGGCGTCTTCAGTGCGTTGGTCAATAAAATTACTCAAAGGGGGGAGACAAACTTCTAATTACAATATCTGTTTTCCCTGACAGGAGCAACCAGTTATTGGATTGCCCTCAGACTCAGGTGTTTCACCCAAGGAAAAGCTGCAGAGGTTATCAAGGAGTGACACTTGACCTCCGCTAATCCTGCACTAGGTTGCTCCTCCCTCTTGCTCCTTTTCAGGTTCAACCTAGATTAAAATAGGTTTTAGGTCAAATAAAGTGGCTCTTGTTTCAACCTAATTCTCTGTGTCTGGTCTCATTACTCCATAGTTGGTCATCAAAATTACCACGGTTTTGGACGAATTGGATGAACAAGTGAGTCAAGCATCTTCTTTCCATATTTGTTGAATTTTTAAAATGAGCCCATGCCTCTCCCTACCTTACTGAGGAGCTATCCATGTTCTAGATGTGATAGAAGTGGAGAAATGCACATTTCACTTGTGGGTATGATTACAAAAAATATATATATGAAAGGAAGCAGATCTGATGGGCTTGCTATTTTTTAATAAGCTCCTTTTATCGTGAGATAACTAGTGATGGCATGTATAGGTTACTCCAGAAGCTGAAAGGCTATCAGTGTGTGTCAATTTGATTCTTTGTAGACAATGATTATAATGATTTAGTTTACAGAATAATCATTACCATTACTAAACTTCATGCATTTTGGTTAGATGATGCATTTTCCTCTAAACAAACATTAGTCATTTTTCAATCAGAAAGAAGAGATGTATGGTTTTACTTTTTTCAGATTTTTAGAAAGGTACACAAAGTCCAACTTCAACACTACCCTTTGCACAATTATACCTGGCTAGCTAGTTTTTGTTTTGTTTTGCTTCATGTTTCTCCATTTGCTAGTTTTTTCTTTCTATTTGTGAAAGAGTGTGAGTATATTCCATTTTGCTTCCTTTTCAAACAAGGTGTTATTTGGGGGAGGGGTGGGGACTTAGCAATTTGAAACTCACAGGGTGACCTTGGATAAATCACACACTCTCTCAGCCTCAAAGAAGAGCAACAGAAAACCTGCTCTGAACAAATCTTAAGAAAACCCTATTATAGGTTCACCTTAGAGTTGCAACCAATAGGAAACAACTTGGCAAGCAACAAATAATGGTGTCAATGACCACTTATGCAGTGAGGTCTTTTCACATAAGCAGTATTATGCCAGGAAATTCAACAATAATTTATGTGTGTAATTCCGCCCCCCCCCCCGCCACTTATTGAGCATGTCTTGCTCAGAAGTCACAGGGCTTGAGCCAGAAATCTGAGACTGAAACCTAGCCTGAAGAGCTAGGATTTTATCACCACCCTCCAGAAACGTTCTTTTGCCGCCATATTTTGAACCATTTTTATGCCAACAAAAGAACCCCCTTGATCAGACCTACCTTTAGCAGCATCAGAAAGGCAGCCCCAGCATAAACAGAGCAGGAATGGAGCTCCATTTATTTCCATGTTCCAAATCTTGATGATTCTCATGAAAAGACACAAGCACAGCAAATTCAAAACGTTGAGCAAGATAAATACATAAAATGTAGACACAAGCACAAAAACACACTTCACAACTTACAAGTGCACCAGGAGGTAGATTTCATAAAAAGAGCATCCCCTACCTGGCTGTCACGATCTCACCCAGAAGTGTCATTGATGCTGTATTCACGTGAGCACAATGGTGCACAGTTTCAAATGCTGTCAATGCCAGCAACAAAGCACCAGGGGAGATCTATTGATGGCTTGGGCTGTCAATAAAATAGAATGGCTTTTCACAATAAATGATCATGAAAAGATGACGTTGTTTGGTATGTGTGCCCTTTTGTGTTCATTAGGCATCACTATGACGCCATATTTGCCTCATCTGATAAAGTCCCTAGACTCTATGCTGTCCACCCAAGCCTGAAAGTTAATAGGGATGTGCAACACTATTCCCTGTGATTGGCCAGCAGTATGAAAGCCCTGGATTGGCCAGGCTGACTACAGGTACTGTATGAGGAGCCTACCTTTGTGTGTTTGACAAAAATGCGTTTTCTGTTTACTACACTTCAGGATTCAGTTTTTTTCTTACTCAAGCCATTGACCAAAGAGATCTGAACCTGGACCAAAGAGATTCATGTACACAGGTCTAAATCTGAGTGTAGAATGGCCATGTGTCCTACATGACAGAGGGCAGCCCTCTAGTTGTGGGGCTAGGAGAGAAAAGTCTTTTATTTGGAGCTGTCCTCTACTTGAAGAGCTGTGATTTTTTTACATTGTAGACCTTTGGCAGGGCAGAATGTCTTTTGTGTGGTTTTAGTCTGTGAAGTTTCATGTATACTGATGGCACTCTATAAATTGATGATGTTGATGATGATGTACATCCAATTTAAAAATCAACCAAAAGAACAGAGCTTGAGAGACTTGGGCTGCTGACACACTGCAGAAATAATGCAGTTTGACTCTGCTTTAACTACCATGGCTAAATGCTATGGAATTCTGGGATTTGTAGTTTTGTGATAAATTTAGCCTTCTCTGCCAGAGAGCTCTGATGCCACAACAAACTACAAATCCCAGGATTCCATAGGATGGTGCCATGATAGTTAAAGTTGTGTCAAACTGCATTATTTATGCGGTGTGTCAGCAGCCTTGAGCTTCTCATCCACAGCTTTTCCCTATACAGCACACAGGTAACCTGGTCATAGTGTTCCCCACTATGTTGAGATGTACTGTATTGCTATTTATGTGCTCAGTAATTATTTCTTAATTTTACATACACACACACACACATGCAAGTTTTATGCTAAGCTGCCTCCTCTTCTGTCTGTGCTGTGCACATGCATTTGTTCCATTTCCTCTTTTGGGATGTTGCATAAGCAGCCACCCTATTTGGGTACAGTAGTTGTTTGTACAAGATAAACTTTGGAAAAGAACATCTGCACCATTTTCAATTTCTTTCTTGGTAGCACAGAAGCATCTGGTACCTTACTTTGTTTGGCAACTTTGACCTCCTGGTGCTGTTGCATAATTTTTTAAGTCAATAGTGTTCAAGAAAATGTTAAGGATGAAGGGGCAGCAGCACTTTCACGAAACAAAGAAGAATAGTTCATATGGGGCTGTTAAATATTGAAAGCAGTTTTGGTATTATATTTTGGTAAAATAACTCCAGAAGTGCTGGGGAGCTTTATTATGTTTTATTGGAACCACGAAGAGCCTCCCCACAACAGCACACTCACAAAAATGTGAAAGAAATGTATAAACTGTTGAAAACTCTGAGAAACACAGACTTCCCTAGGTTCTCCCATCTGTCATTTTAAAAAATCCTCATACCACTCAGTGGCTTTTGATTTCTAATCTCATAAAACATAACTATGAAGTGGGAAGCAAATTCAGACCAGGCAGACATATTTCTCATTACACTTACTAAAAGGGATGTTGCCTTGTTAATCTCAAAGGATTGGCATAGTATTTTTTTTTTAAATCTTTTTAGTATTATTATTATTTTCAAAAAATCCATACAGAGTTAAGTTTGGGTTTGGGATTTAATTGAAGTAACCTTTTGTACAATCTAGCTTTAATGAAGTGCAATGGACTTAAACTCCATGGGGGCTATTAATCTGAAACACTCCATTAAAACAACTACAAGGGGAGTTTTTAATAAACAGTGTGAACTAATGCCCATGTGGAAAGGTAATTGAGAGGCAACTGGTGTCTGGACCAGACTGTTATTAAAACCTTATCACAGGTAAAGCCGAAACCCCAAATGGCATGTTGCCATGTGATTTATGATGCCCTTCTCTTCCCAGCCTTACAGAAAAGGCTAAGTTTAATAATAATCATAAAAAAAATCCTGCAACTAAGCTATAAAATAACCCTGCAATTACTTAGAATAATTTATACAGTGTAATGCATTGACCTTGCTCTGAGCATAAAATCTACAAAATAACTTCTGCAATAAAACTCAACTACTAAAAGGACTAAAGGTTTTAACCAGTTTTATTGCACAGAGCCTGGGGGAACTATAAATACACATTACACTCTAATAGAAGGGATTAAGAAAATTCATAATTTTTTAATCCTTGAAAAAACATTTTACAAAAAGAAGAAATCTGACAGACCTGGCAAAAACGCAAAGCACAAATGCACGCTGTCATATCTGAAAAATACCTTGAAGAAAATACTTTGACTTTTCATGCTTAGCACTTGAATATGATCAAACATCAGGGTGTTAATCTTTCACAGCATAATGAAAACAGAATGATCAGAACAGTGTGGCTGAACCAGTTTGGATATTAGTGACTTACATTTTCTTCAGAGCTCAGATTCAGTTATGAAGTTTAGAAGCCTGCAGAGAAAACTATGAATTTTTAACAGTTGCAAGCATGACCCCAAATTGTCACATACAAAAAAATATAGTACAAACTTCTTCCCAGACATTAAACAAAGCCTAGGCTTAAAAACAAGAGAACTGGGACGATCAATTGATAATATTCACTGATGAATATATGGGAAAATAAGAAAGAATATTTGTAGACCATGTGTTGGCAACCTACTGCTCTGAAGCCAAATCCATCCCCAGCTATGCTCTTTGCCCTTTAAATGCTCTCAATGTCTGGCTGCATCTGCAGTGCAGAAATAATCCAGGTTGACACTGCTTTAACAGCCATGGCTTAATGCTATGGAATTCTGGGATTTGTAGTTTTGTGAGATATGCAGCCTTCACTGTCACAGAGCTCTGGTGTCACAACGCTCTGGTGTCACAACAAACTAGAAATCCCAGGATTCCATATCATTGTGCCATGGCAGTTAAAGCGGTGTCAAACTGGATTATTTCTGTGGTGCAGGTGCAGTGGCCACAAATCTGGCCTGTTCCTCCCGCATTACCTCTGTGAAGTGGGCCAGACTCCAGACAGCTATCCTGACCTGTTCCTGCCCCTGCCTGCTCCTTAGCTCTCCCAGAAGCAAGGAAGCCCCTGCATGTGACCAGTCTTGGCAACATGCTGTGGGACCCCTTCCTGGATCTGGAAGACCAAGGCTGACTGGCAATTGTAGTGATGGGCCTGCCTGCTGGGATGGGTTCCTGCAGACACATCTGTTCCTTCCTGGCAAGAACAGATTAAACCAAGAAGTTTTTAAAAATGCACTAAAGGGCTCTACCCTGCCTTCCCGCATCTGAGCCCCATATCTGCCCCAGAACCGGTGAGGACTGCTCGGGGGCAGAACGGGGCTAAAGCCCTATGTCATCAGGACCGAAGGGCTCTAAGATGGGGGCAAGGTGGGATAAATTGCCCATGAAGATAAGCCCTCTGTCTGGTTGATCTTTCCCATTTTCATTTCCTTCCCACAACCACACCATGGGGAAATCATAGAATCATAGAGTTGGAAGAGATCACAAGGGCCATCTAGTCCAACCTCCTGCCATGCAGGAATACCCAATCAAAGCATTCCCAACAGATGGCCATCCAGCCTCTGCTTAAAAACCTGCAAAGAGGTTTTTATGTAAGAGGGAGGCAAAGGCAGAAAGGGAAGGAAATTCCATGCACTATTACATAGGACTCTTAGGTGCATTTTTAGGTGCACCACTACTTCACACAGTGTCTCCCCTGCATGTTGTTTTTGGTCTGGCTAGTGCATGGTCTGTCACTGTCCTTGGTGAGCTTTCCTGCTTGTCAGGAAGGTGTTAGGAGCATCTCCCATCAAAATTTTGCCTGGGTGGTAGGAAGAAAGGAGAGGGAGGGAATGGGCCTCGCTCCCTATCTGCTACAACCGTATCATGGGAGGACTACTGTTCCCAGAATCCCCAAGCCAGCATGGTCATTGGTTGTCTGGAAGAATCTGAGAGTTGTAGTTCCAGAAAATGCAATGTACTGATGGCTGAACTTCCATTATTATTACCACTTTTTCCAACACACATACACACGCACACATCCAAATCACACTCCAATATAATCAAGACAGCAAAAACAAATAACAATTTCTAAAATGAAGACAGGTGTCAGGTGATTTTGGCATGATTTCTAATGCAAAGTTGCCTGCAGCCACAATTCCTTGTTTCATTGCTCATAACAAGACAAATTGTTATGAACAACACAGCAAATCAAGCACAACAGTTTGACTATTGACAATTTCTAACAAAATTGGCTAAAATCTCCTCTGTTAAAATGACATGGCCAACAACTAGCATGAATTCTGCCTCTAAATTTTTTTAAAAAAATGTTCCCCAAGCTGGCCTAAGTATATTCCATGAGAGATAAGCAAATAGATTGGGCCATTAATTTTCTTAAAGGAAGGAAGAAAAAACACAGGGGGAAGGGCTGTTTTGTCTGTTCTTTGTGTATGCTTATAAAGGTAAAGCCAACCAAAAGAAGATCAACAGAAAAGAGAAAGTAAAGTCTAAGGGGCCATCTAGATGGTGAAAAGACGTCTCATGGAATTTTTGGGGAATTCCCTCTGTTTTAATGAGATCCCACAATGAATCACAGTAATCAGAAGGAGGGAGACCAAAAACCACAAAAACTATACCAGAAAAGACTTCAGATCTTTTCTGTAGTTTAAAAAAAAAAACTGTGGGGGAAAGGTGCACCTTAGATTTAGGTTAAAAAAAAAACAACAACTGTGCAGCAGCAGCAACTTGTGGAGAATAATAACATGAGTAATTCACCCCCAGACACCATCTTGATTCACAAGCATGGCTGCATATATACTTCAAACATGATTATCTTACCAAAAAAACGTGGAGACAAACGAACACTGCTGCAATTTTGCATTAATGCACAGCAGTCCACATTATATTGCCTTATCTAGATGAGCCCAAAAAGTGGCCAGAAGTCAACATCCAGTTTTGAAAAAACAATGAGGGTTTTATGTTAACACTGGGAGGGAGTACTGCATTCTTTAAAAAAGGAATCACTGGTCCTGTAGGCTTCCAGGAGAAGCTCTGTTTCTTCTTTTGGCCAGGAAAATTTGTGTTCTGGGAGTAGGCACTATCTTGTGTTGTTGCATGCCTTCACTTTGATTCCAGCATATGGCAATCCTAAATTATCCAAGAGGACAGAACAGCCTTGCATGTGGTCTCACAACTGCACTTTGCACTGTAAGAAGATCAAAAACAGGGTGCAAAGAAGCCCAACTAGCCAATGAGATCCACAGGGGAAAAAATCTAACTGATCTCAAATATGATGTTCATTCCAACCTTCAAGCATAAACAAGCCCAAACTGTAGTGCCTTGTTATATTGTGTATTTGTTTTTTAAAAAATATAAGCCTCCATTTGACAATACCTTGCAGAACAAGAGGTATACCATAGCCATTGTATATGGTTCTCTTTTGTGTACATCTTGGTGTAAATGTCATTCCTTTCCCTCTTATCATGTAGAGGTTTAGTGTTCTATTTTGTAAGTATGCGGCTTGCAGAATACAAAACAAGTTTCAATTCATTTGCCTCTTCTCTTGCAATGTGTCTTGCTAATAACAGGGGATCTGTTTAGGACCCTGCTTCAGAAATCTACTGTTCTTCTACAAAGCACTTAATTCAAGAGAGACCACCCAAGTTATAAGAGGCAATCCAGGTGCTCCCATTTTTTATGGTCAAACGGTATGCAGGAATGGAGATGATAAATAGCAATACCAACCTGAATGTGTTCAATCTGCCATAACATAAGCAATCAAGTACCTGTTTATAACAGTGAAAACTCTAAGCAGGCACTTGGTACAAGAGAACATGCAAGACTGGAATTCACAACCTCAGGAGATTCACCAAATGCAATAAAACAGTGTTTGCTGGCATGCCTTTCAGTGCCAAAAGTAACACATTAGCAGAGGCCTCCTAATTCCAAAGAAGTGAAAGTCAGCTGGAATTCCGTGTCAGGGACCAGCTACATGGGATGGTAACAGAGGCTGGAAAAGTTACATGTTTAGAATACAATTCCCAGAAATCCCAAGCTACCACAACCTCCACTTCACTGAAATCCATCTCAGTCCCTTTTTTGTTATTGTTTTAAACAGTCACTTTGGATGGAGGGTAATCAGAATTTTGGTGCATGGGGACTGGGATGACTACCCTCATACCGTAATCCTAATGAAAATCACAGAGAGAGAGAGCTGCCACTTAAGTGCGTTATTATTTGTAGCCATTGACAGCTTCCCTCCTTAATATCCGCTGGGTATGTGAATATCCGCTGGAGAGGAGAGGTGCAATTTTCATTGGACTACAATTGTGGAGGAATGGTAAAAACTCTTATCACTACATCCCATAGTCCCAATCCTGATTAGGTCACCACAATACAGTCGTCCCTCCACATTCGGGGGAGTTAGGGGTGCCAGACCCCCGCGAATGTGAAAAAAACAATGTAAAAAAAACACCTCCTCACCGCCTGCCCACAACCCCCCTGCCCACCCTTCCAAAGTGGCTACGGGGCTTTTGAAGCCTCATAGCCGCTTCTCGGCCACCCCACCCCCGCCCTCCCAAAGCTGTGACAGGACTCGAAAAGCCCAATTGCTGCTTTGGGAAGAGCGAGGGGGTGGCGGGGAGGCTTTTCAGCCACCACCACCACCTGCCCTCCCAAAGTGGCGATGGGGCTCAAAAAGCCCCATCACTGCTTGGGAAGGGACAGGGGTGGCAGGCAGGTGGCAAAGCAGCTGGAAAAGCCCCTCCGCTGCATGGGAAGAGCCAGGGGGTTGGCGGATGAGTGGCGGGGAGGCTGAGCACCCCACTTCAACCAGCTTTTGCCTCAGTTTTTGTGTGAGGGGAGAAAGCTGAGTAAAGTGGTGTGCTCAGCCAGCAAAATTGAAGGGGGTTTGGTGACTGAGCACCTTGCTTCAATAGGCTTTCGCCCCTCTCACAGAGGTGCGAAAGCCGATTGAAGCAAGGCGCTCACTCACCAAACTGCCAACGGTTTGCTGGCTGAACACCCCACTTCACTCAGCTTTTGCGCCTCGCTTCAGTTGGCTTTCGCCCCCTCACAGAAGGGGTGAAAGCCGGTTGAAGTAAGGCACTCACTCACCAACCCCCCTTCAGTTTGCTGGCTGAGTGCCCCACTTCACTCGGCTTTTGCCCCTTTTGTGAGAGAGGTAAAAGCTGAGTAAAGTGGGGCAATCAGCCAGCAAACCAGTGGCAGTTTGGTGAGTGAGCGCCTCACTTCAATTGGCATTCATCCTCTCACAGAAGGGGCAAAAGCCGGTTGAAATGAGGCACTCACCAAACCCCCTTTGGTTTGCTGGCTGATGCCCCACTTCACTTGGCTTTTGGCCCTTTCGTGAGAGAGGTGAAAGCTGAGTAAAGTGGGGTGCTCACTCAGCTTTCCTTGGGGTTGGCTCCACCCCCAAAACACTTCCCTGTGGTGGGGGAAGAAGCCAAGTTTCCACGAATAGGCGGAACTGTGAATATCGAAGCCACGAGTGTGGAGGGACAACTGTATTTATTTAACAAGATTTCTGAGAGCTGAATGGACTTCAGCTCTCAGAAATCTTGTTAAATAAATACAGTTGTCCCTCCACATTCGACTTTTCCCAACTCTGGTTTTAAAGGGATGACATACAACTTCCACTGATGTCTCCTTTGGCCCTTATTACCTAATGAAGTTCTCAATTATGAGTGTACTTAGCAGCGTGAGGTAAGCCATTCACTCTTGGCTTCCATCCCTGCCCCCACCCCAGATCTTCGATGGAGGCAGCAAATACTCTCTCTCCACTGTAGGCCAAAAGGCTCTAAAAGTCACACAATCATTCTGCTACAGCACAAACTCACTAGCAAAGCTGTTGCATACCTCCATAAATGAAAAGAGCTAGGACTCGTCTACTCTGGCCACTTAAATCCAGGGCTAGACCAAAGCATTACGCTCTAGGCTGGCCACAGATTGACCATGATGGCGGCCACATGCACCAGGCCAAACCCAGTGTGATGCATGTTATTTTCCACACAGGGCAGCCAGGCTGACACCGCATCATCCCCACTGGCCCATCCCTTGTTTTCGAAGCCGCCACTGCCACTTCCTCACTGGTTGAGGAGCTCTGTGGAAAACCTGCCCAGTGCACTGCTGCCTCTGCTCAGGACAGAACAGGCACCATGACATGTGCTCAACAAAGAGGCTGTCACTGTACCCCCTCCTCACTGATTGCATGGTTAGCCTGTGCTGACCTCAACAGCAGTGATGACACACCAGTTTCAACTCTCACAGGAAGCTGCTTGGCTGGCGAGTGGGGCAGCAACTCCAACAGGAATCCATCCCTTTCCCTGAAATGCTCAGCGCAGGGTAAGGGAGATGGCACCGCATTTGGATGTGGACAACTGGGCTGGGCAAAAGACCCTGAGGGCTATTCCAAAGTTTGCAGTAAACCCTGGGGTTTTCCCCAACTTGGCTTAGTTCTGAAGAAAATTGGGTTAAGGGTAAAAAATTTGAATCCTCCCCAGAAGTAACCATACATCATCTGGAACTGTCAGCACCAAATTCAGGGTGAATCTGCAATTTTTTTGACAGTGTAGACAAGTCCTTAGTTTGGCCAACATTACCAAGCATTCAAATGCTAAGGTCTCCAGTCACTTCCTTGAAGCTGGAGGCAATCCTCTCAGTAAACGCAGCTTTGCTAATGGCAGCCAGATGAGATGACCAAAGCAGTAAGAGAATGGGACAACCAATAAAGGCTGGGCAAGCAGGGGGAATTCAGGTCAAACCACCCATTATTTTATAGATGTAGCTAGAAACTATGTCTCCCCCCAAAAAAGAATAAGTATAGGGGACTGGGTCCAAATCAAAACTCAAGCATGAAGCTGTACTTTAAGCTTTCATCACTTCACTATGGTCCCAATCAAGATCCAGGGGCTTGTTCCTATAAACAGTGATCTATTGCCACTGGAGCAACATAAACACAGTGCTTCCACTTGAGATTGGGACCAGGGCAGAATTTAAAAGAACTAAAGCCTTTCTACCACAACACAATCACCTATGTATTAAAAACAATGATGATGAATTATTACAACTAATTTATTAAATGAAGTTTGGTTTACCCACCAGGGTGATCTTTTTGTTCTTATGTTATCTCCTCCTGTCTGACATTTAACATGTACTTCCTATCCATCACTGTTCAGCAAGAGCACTTAATCAGTTACATTCTATCATTCAAATATCCTATTATCTATTGTAATGTAGTCACCATGTAACATAGGCACTATATAAAGAGCACTGTGATCATTTGCATTCAGCTAAGAACATTTAACTTTCATGAAAGTGTGTGAAGCCCTGTCCTAGCTTTGTATGTGGAAACTTATTTTATAAACCCTGTGCTAAAAACCAGAACATTAACATGAATCATCTTTGCAGCAGTTTTCCTAGAAGAGAATAGCATCCCTTTCCAGGGCTTGACAACTACCAAGGGAGGAGGTTTGGGATGGCATGCAAACAACTAGAAAATAGCCTCCTGGCCCTATCCAAAAAGAGGTGTTTGTATGTGTTAGCCACACTTACACAAATAGGATTCAGCTCATTATGACCCAGAATTCACATTACACATGCACATGACACAATCATAAGTATTTTGCATACCCATGATTTCTTCTTTATTCTTTTTTTTATCTAATTCTTTAACTTAATAAATGTTTTTTTTATTTAGATACTACAGTCATATAAAAACATTGCATTGAAAAAATATAAATAACGAACTATCAAAAATCTTGGATAATACATCTGCATTCATAAGAAAAAGAAAAAGGAAGAAATCACATAACTGATCATCAATCCAAAATTAAGAGGAAAGCACATTATTCCAAAGGCTTACGTGTGACTTTGGGAGGCAAATAGTACCAGAGCTGTTAGTGACAAATTCAAAAAATTAAGAGCAAACAATATAAAAACTTACATCATTTGCTTGTCATTCAAAACTTTAAACTGATTCCACTTTTAGAGCAAAATCCCATAACCAGGCTCTCAATTTGTGCAAAAATAGATTAGAAACAATGAGAGAAGTAGAATTATTGATAATACTTGCAATATTTGCCCTGTAATTAAGCTCATTCTTGTGAGGTGGGGGAATCAGTATGGAAATCTTCCACCCATGGACAAAAGCCACTGTAAGTGTATATATGTGGCAAAAAAAAAAAAAAATTATCATGCCCATAATCCACCAGAAAATAGAATTAACAAATTTTATATCATCTATATAATATAATATATATTCTAATTTTTGAATATTTTATTGAAAGTTTTCAATTATACTAAAAATTACAAAAATAAAGAGAAGAAAAGAAAGAAAGAAAAAGAAAAAGGGAAGAAGAAGAGGAGGGGGGGAGACTTCTGATCTTCCTCTAAGCGGTTATGCAGTATATGCACGTAGTTATTCATACCTCACTCTCTAATAAATTACAGTATATTCTCTTCTTTCAATGGCTTGTTCTTTCTAATAATCAAAACAAAGGTTATCAAGTCATGTTCTCCAGCCAGCTGCCCCACTGCTTCTCCAATTTGTTCAAACTCCTTTTTCATATCTTCCTTCAACTCCTCCTTTACACTTACCAAATCTTCGGTTTTTACCATATCATTTTTCATAAGTCCAATCTCTTCAAACACCTTCTGTAGTATTTCTGATTCCATCACTTTAGACATTTTTTTGGTCAATGCCATATTCAGTAAATCCAAAGTAAAAAAAATCCAGCAATTACAGAGTTAAAAATAAAAACCAAGCCTCTCAATTTTTTAAGGATTAACCATTTGGTTCTAATGCAGTCTCTGTAGCTCCAATAGCACCATCTGGCTGTTCTCAGTCTTTTTTCTTGTTTGTTTGTTTTACATATAATTTTTATTGACAGATTCAGAGCTACATTTGTACAGATTTGTACACCCATGTTCCACCTGATTAGTTTACATTTAAATATATAAATAAAACATTCTTCCTCTCACTTTCAAACAGTCTTCAATTCATTTCATTCCCATACCGATTATGTTTTATATCTTCCATTCCTTCTCCTTCTTTTCCAATCTATATCCATTCTTTCTCTCTTCACACCTTCTTGTTCACTTCCTCGTACCCTCTCACGTACTTGACTATCATAACATTTGTTGCATAATTGCATTTTAACATAGCATACCTTACTTTACAACATATATTCTCACCACCATTATGATCACTCATATCTGTTCATACATTTGACTTCCTGCCCAACATATCCTATGTTTGTTATAAATAGAAATAAACTCTAATCTCTACAGTGTAGTAGTTTAACATGACAATTCTATTGTTAGTGTTTTTAATTCTGGCTGTTCCCAGACTTAACTTCTTTTAATGTAAACAATCTACATTCCCAAGGAGGTCTGCTGTCTTCACCTAATCCACTTCAATATTCACAAAGCACGTACATCAAAAAGAAAAGAAAAGAAGTCTCCTGTCTTTTAAAATTACTGGCCCCTTTAACCGATTGTAACTTTGTTGAGCCACACTCTTGCTAAGCTTTTTGCTTTAAAACTAAAATCTTCTGAATAGTTTTTATTTTCTCACCTCTTGTTTACAGAAAGGACAACTCACCAAGACTTTGATCTCACCACTATTGTAAATTAAGTAGTTAAAATGCAATTAAGAAAGTGGGGGTTTTCACATGGCCAGTGTCCATTACAGGCTTGCTTAAGCAGCTTGAGCCTGACATTAATCCTGAGGGGAGCCCCGCCACTCAACCCACTTTCCAACCATTGAAGTTTCTGTAGACTCATAAGAGCAGCATTTCAGAGCACAAGTGGGTGATTGCACGCTCTCTCCTTGTCCAGAGAGAGTTTTTGCCAACTGGAACATGGGTCCTCATTGGCTATTTTGCGGCCATGTAGCTCATGGAGGAACTTCAATCCACTATCAGTTCTCACATGGAAGTCCATTGTATTATATATTATACTAGCTGGACCGGCATACCATACGCCATTAAAAACCTCCCAAAAAAATGCCCAGTAGACCTCATGACAACCCTGTAAGGTAGGCCAGTGGATTTAAATTCCTTCTTCCCTCTTCTCAGTGTTCCACACTTTTCCCAGAATTGCTGAGGGTGACTTGCTCTGTTGCCCTGCTGCCACCACTGCCAGTTGACTGCCTAGATGCTTTTGCAGCGGCAGTGGTGGCATCTCACTGCCGGTGCCACCACCAGTAGACTGCCTGGGTCCCGTCGCAGCCCGTGACTGGTGAGTGGCTAAGGGAGTGAGGAGCCCTTGTGAGGCTTAGGGGTATAGATGCAGATTGAGTGGCAGGAGTAGATTGTGAGGCAGAGAGGGGATTTGCATGCAGGTGGTGATTGGTTGGGTGTGTTTCCTGAGCAGCCAATCAGCACAGTGGGAGAGGAAACATACCCAAAAGTTGGAAACATACCCAGGCCTATTGTACATACCCAAGCCTTATAGATATAGATAGATATATACTGGCTGTACCCGGTGTAATATATGCCATTAAAAAACTCCCCAAAAACGCCCAGTAGACCTCACAACAACCTGGGAGGTAGGCTGGTAGATTTTTAAATTCCTCCTCCCCTTCTCAGTTCCACACTTTTCCCAGAATTGCTGAGGGTGACTTGCTCTGTTGCCCTGCAGCCACCACCAGTTGATTGTCTGGGTCCCGTCGCAGCAACAGCAGCGTTATCCCAGCACTGCTGCCAGTTGACTGCCTGGGTCCCATCACAGCTGGCCCATCACCACTGCCAGTTGACTGTCGGGGTCCCAATCTGGGCCACAGATTGAGTGGCAGGAGTGAATTGTGAGGTAGAGAAGGATTTTGCATGTGGGTGGTGATTGGCTGGATATGTTTCCTGAGCATTCAATCAGCACACTGGGAAAGGCAACATACCCAAGAGAATTATATATATATAGATATAATCCACCAGACATAGCATTTATATACTTCAGTCTAACTGGCATTAAATACCATCTGTGAAGATCCTTCAAGTTATGTCCCTTCAGAGATAAAGAGACAAGTTTTAATGAAAGTTTAAACCACATAGTACCTCAAAGCCTATCTTCAATCTGAGTTCTCAAATCTTTTCCCCAACATTTTTAGCTCCCACTAGTTTGCCATAAGAGAATTCCAGAATTCCAGAATTCCAGAATTCCAGTATTAGTAAGTAAAGTTTGAAAGCTAAGCCCTTCATAGAATACTTGGCAATTTCTATTTCAAAATTGCTCAGTGGTTGTAATGCCTGCACTTTTATAACTGGACATTCCGCAAAATGAATAATCTGATGCTTCTACGAAACTTACCGTAACCTAATTCTGACCTAGTTCATGTTGTTATGTGAGCTTCTTTAGTGTGGATAAGTAATGCCCTATTGGCTACACACAAAAAAACAGTGGGTGTGGCTTGACCTAAAGAATTAGGTGGGCAATGTTTCAGCCCAGTCTTCACTTTGGGCATCAGTTTCCACTTTCCCTTATCCTTCGCCTTCTACAGCTGCCTCATCTTTGGTGACACACCACCTTCACTACTGCACTGCATTTCTTGATTAGTCTTTTTAATGCTGAATTTGTCTGGAGAAAAAGTATTTCAGCTGTGCACTAAAAATGCTGTTTTTAACAGGGCATCCATAGACCTGCTGAGCTTGTGCACAGCTGTTCAGAGCTGCTCTTCTCTCCTTCATATTCTTCTGGTTTAAATGTCTAGCGCAAATATCCATTCAGGCAGTAGCATAGGAAGCAGGTTAATGGTTTGGCTCATTGAGTTCAAACAATCCCATATACTGTCACTCACACTCAAAACTGAGGGATTCTGGGAGTTGCAGTCCAAAGGGGAACATTTTCAAGCTCTACTTGCCTGCAGAATCCCACATACACACAAAAAGGCACTGTGCAGGTAGCCAATTACAACAACGTGAGAAAAAGAAGGGTTAAGCTGTGTCCAAGAAGAGTCCACCCAATAGACACGTGCATTTAAAGAGGGTGTTAAAGGACTGAGACTTAATTCTTTCAGGTTTTTACCCACAACAAAGTTAAAACTGTTTCATTTGGACTACAATTGGCAAGTTTTACCTGTATAGCATCTTTTAAAAATTCCAGATGTAACAGTACAGGGACTTCTTGAGAAATTCAATGTTCTCTGTCTAAGAAAGGAACAGTTTGCTTTGTGTAGGACAAGGACAGCCTGAATCTCAATGGAAATTACTTTTCTGTTGCTAATGGAGTTGAAATTTTATTACCTGTCTTTCATTGACCTTTGTCCCTGGGTCCCCTCATGGCTAAGAAGGGGAGTGGCTTTCATCTGCATTGAGATCCCCCCAGAACAACTGAACTATAACAGAAACACCTGATATAAAATGAAGACCTGTCACTTTTCTTCTCATGTAAGACTTTTTAACAGCTTTTGCCTGATTACGGACTTTTTCGGATGAGTCTTTTACAGCGCAAGCAGCCTCATCATGTTGCAAGGCTGCTGCACTGCAGAGTGTCCCTTTCGGATGACGCTCTCTCCTGCTGGTACTGTTGCATTACCACGGGAACACTGCAGCATTATATTCGGCAGTTTTCTAATCACGAAAGTTGATCATGATTAGAAAACCGCCGAATATAACGCTGCAGTGTCCCCGCGGTAATGCAACACTACCAGCAGGGGAGAGCGTCATCCGAAAGGGACGCTCTGCAGTGCAGCACCCTCGCAACGCGACGAGGCTGCTTACACTGTAAAAGACTCATTTGAAAAAGTCCAAAGAAACCAGTGGAGCTTCAAAAGCTTGCATGATGTGTTTTGTGCATTTCAGTTGGCTGATAAAGATTTCTCTCTTTTGTGGATTTTGAATTTTGTTGTACAGTCATCCCTTCACATTTGCGGGGGTTAGGTTCCACAGACCCCCGCGAATGTGAAAATTCTGTGAATAATGACTGCCCTCCCCCTCCCCTACCAAAGGAACCACAAGGCCTCCGGAGGCCCCATAGTCGCTTTCCCCCACCTCCACCTCCCTCCCCAGGCTTTCATGGGTCTTCGGAGAGTCTCCGGAGGCCCCATGGATGCCTCCCCAGCCCTCCCCCCTCCCTCCCCAGGCCTTCATGGGGCCTCCGGAGCCCCCGTGGTCGCCTCCCCAGCCCTCCCCCCTCCCTCCCAAGGCCTTCATGGGGCCTTCAGAGGCCCCCTGTCACTGCTTTTGGGAGGGCAGGGGGCCCTCCCAAAACCACGAATATTCAAAACCGTGAATGCTAAGTTCGCGAATGTGGAGGGACGACTTTATTTTGCTGCATGGCCAACACATCTACGCCTGAATGTTTTACCCTATTGAACATTACTAATGTGGTAAAGAGAACTGTGTGAGATCTGGGGTGCCATTTACACGATGAAAAAGTAGTGGGAAGAATTTGTGTCGAACCCTGGTTGCTTACGCGTACATCGGGTCAGACACAATTTTCAGAAGGGGGGCCACTTTTTATCCCACAACCTGCAGGACTTCCAGTCCTGCGGTTTGTGGCGGTTTTTAAAAAAGTCACAGGAGGATTCGGAAAATCAGAAATGTAAACAGCCAGGGACAAGATATCTCGGTACTAGGTGATGACCGGAAATGGTGACCAGGGGCGGGCTGAGAGTTCAGAGACCAGAAAAGGAGGGGTCAGTTACCCGTTCAATAGATTCAACCTCATCAGCTGAAAACAAAGGCATCCTTTCCACCTGCACGTAGGCTTGTGTGTGTGTGTGTGTGCACTACATCACCCTGTTCAATGGATTTCTACACTGCAAACCCTTCAACTTTAACCTGTCCCTCCCCTGCATGCTGGGTTTAAATTTTAAAGAGAGAGTAAATTATAAAGAGATTGTGGGTGGAGGATCACCCATTCATCCCCTGCCTGCATCTCCCTCCATGGGTTAAAAGGCATAGTAAAAAATGCCAGCATCTGAGCGCATGATCACACATTCATTCACACACACCCCTGCCAAGGCACAGTAAAAAGTGCCAGTGTTTGGGCACCAAGGTTTGTCTTTTAAAATGCCTTGTGTGTCCTCCCCTTATGATCCCCTGCACTGGCTTGAAAACTTCACTCCACAGCTGCCTCTGCTTAAAGGGTTAACATTTTAAAGAGACAGGACAACTCTGGGCCCCTGCACTTGACTTCCTGGCTGAAAGCATACTGGCTTGGGCTTGTGTGTGTGCATGCATGCCAGGGCTCCAGTCCACTCTGCTTTTGACCTCTCTCACACTCCCCAGCACTAACTGATCAGTCCTTCCTCCCCAGTTTAGCTTGCTTTAAATGGTGTTCTTTCAATTCAAAAGGAAAGCACAGGGTTTAGCCACTGATCACTCCTTCCTCCCCATGTTAGGTCACGGATCACTCATTCCTCCCCTCGTCCCCTCATCGCCTCATCCCCAATGCAATACTCATTCATCCCCTCATCCACAACGCAGAAGCTTGAACAAACATTTGAGCTAGCCAATAGCATCGCTCGTGGCGCAGAACTCTAAAGGAAATATGTCACTGAGGTTGTGAAAAAATGAGTAATCGCATCCTTGATTGACAGCTAAAAAAAAAAAAACAGGACCGTAAACTCATGTAAACAAAAAAAACACCAGGGTAGTATATAGTGGGGAAAGATGCATATCATGGGACGGGATGCCATGTAAACAATGATCCCGGGATCTCTTGGGATATCCAGTTCAGAGACAAATATTGTGTGGACAGGGAGGGACGAATATGGGATCAAGAAGTCCCGGGACGCCTCGCAACAAAAACTACCGTCTAACTGGCACCTGGAAGACATATAGGCAGTGGTATAATGAAGCAAGACTTTTTCCTTAGCAGTGACTAACATGTTATCTGCCAATGAAGAATTCCCCTGTTACATTTGAGTTTAGCTGCAATGCCTACAATAACAGGAGGGGGGACAGTGGATTTTCTCAGCAGGTCTGTATTGTTACGAGCTATCTCTTTTATGAGTTATCCCAGCTCAAGGCCAAGCCACCCCAAAATACTTTGGGTCACATTTTTGGCTTGGTCTTCAGTTGGCAAGATGCATTAGCCTCACAAAAAACCTGCTCCCATTACTCCTTGAAATCATTTTAGCCTGTACTTTTGGGCTTTCCATGGGAGTGTTGCTACAGAGACTGTCATGCTAAGGGCCTACATTTCAAAATTATCACTATAAAACTGGATAGAGGGCAAGATTAATACATTGCCACCCTTCTTTTCAGTCAATAAGAAAGCACTGCCTCAGTGGGCGGGGGGGGGGACTATATCTGGATTTCCCTGAGAAAGCTCATGAATACTGAGGGTGCGGCTATACGATCATAAAAAAATCCGTATGGGGGGCAAAAAATACGAACAGCCTGTCATTCGTATGCATACGAACCGGCTATACGATTTTTTAAACCCCCTAAGCTCCGTATGACTCCCTCTTCCCGAAGCTGGCTGGAGCAAGCAAGCCAAGCAGCAGTTTTAAATCTCCCGCTGCTTTTTTTTTTTAAAAGGTTCCTGGTTTGCGGACATTCGGTTTTCCGTATTTACAATATAAAATAAAAATAAATAAACATATAAATTCACAGACTTACCGGACGCTCGCTAGCCGGGAAACCAACATGGCGGCCGCTCCCAATTTCCCTCCGTGCTAGCCCCGCCCTCTCTACTCGGCCAGCCAATCAGATTACACAGCCTGTTTGTATGTGTGCGAACGGACCGTACAGACCCATCGGCCATCCGAACGGCGTACGGAGTTCTCTTTGCGATCCGCTTTCCCTCCCAAACGCCGCGTGTGCGTATTTCAGGGTGGAAAACCGCCCCCCCCCCCTTTTTGCATTCGTGTGCATCCGAACGGCCGTTTGTACGGAAGTGCGAATTTTCGCATGCCGTACGTATTATTTAAATCGTGTAGACGGGACCTGAGCTAATTTCTAGTGAGCCCTGGAGAGTTTGCCTATCACTAGTCCCATCACTTATCCACTCTCATCTTCTGGCTGTGAAGTTGGATGTTGTGGGGCATGTCAGCCTTCTCAGTAGCCCAATATGACCCAATCCCCAGTAGCTGCCACTGCCATCACTTATTATTTACTTACATTTCTATCCTACTTTTTCCTCCGTGAGCTGAAGGTGGCCTATATACTGGAGCTCTCCTTCCTACATGATCTTCACAAGTCTGTGAGGGAGATCAAACTGAGAGAGAATGACTGGCTAAGAGTTACCCACTGGTTCAATGGCTCAGTGGAGTATTGAACCTTGATCTCCCGAATCCCAGTCCAAAATTTTAACCACTATATCACACTGACTGTCAGGTTTTTTTTTAAAAAAATATTGCTGTGGGGATACAAATATACAGGATGTTTTCAGCTATTTTCTAATCTCTATCCAGAGTTCACATTTTTAATTATGGTGGGAAATACAGCATTTCAGAGTTAATTAGAGCTAATTTGGAAAAGTTTTTTTTTTTTTAAATTGGTTTCCTTTTCTAAGAAAAGAAAGTTTCAGCAAACTCTGTCCATCAGAATGGAACAAATCCATAAGGCATTCTGACTTCGGCTGTTCTTGAGTGCATTCATCCCTTTCTCTCTCGGTTCATGTAAGATTCACATACAAGATTACCTGCATTTTCCATTTAAACACAGCTGCCAAGCTGCTCCCTAGACAAATGAATGGAAAAATTAAGCCTCCATCCTACTCATGAAATCCCACTGGCTTTTTTTTTCCTGATGGGGTACTTGGCCTCTCTGAAATTGTTAAAACAAACTATGAAAATAACATATTTCATTGCTTGGCAACCTGTAAAATTATTACTTTCATCCATTTGCAGAACTAAATGACGATCTTATCTGAGGCAGATGACCCGGCTGAACTCTGGCTGGCTTAGGAGATTCATTATCCACCAGCTACTTGCAGAAAATAAGTGATAGACAAGCCGTCCAGTTCTGCATTGTCGTGTGAAGGAGGGAGATCTCAGTGGATAAATCTTGACAAAAGATTTCATTGACCCAACAATATATTTTCTGCAGAGCAGCTCCAGAAATGTTTCATGCCTCCTGAATGCGTACTGGCCAGAGGTGCAGTTTGCCAACACAATATACAATCAAGAGACAGCAAAAATGCAATGAAAAGGAAGGTATATCTTTACTGCCCTCTTCAGGTCTTTTTTATTTTATTTTTTTAACTAATAGCTCTGCAGAAAATCTATAATTTTCATGGTACTCTATGAAACCAACATTATCCTTAAAAGAAAATTCTTAGGGTCAGTCACTCTATTCAGCACCATCAAGTGGTACAACTTATCCTAAAGGATATCACTGCAGGTTGCAGGCCATAGATTTCACATTTGGAAACTCATCCAATACTTCAAAAAAAAAAAATCCCCCTACATATAAGGAACAAGGGTTAAATCCTAGGGCCATCAGGAAAATCATATTGCATCAGGGAAAAAAATGTTTAGGAGCACAAAGTTGAAGTGGATTCTAAAGGAGACAAGCAATTTCTTGACATTCTAGATCATCAGCATATCTTATATGAGGACTCCAGTGCTACACATTTCCACTTAAAAGGGTCTTCTTCAGGTTAGAAGTTTGCTTTTAGTAGCTTCCTGACACAAGTTCAAGAAGCTTTAACCAGCAGGGTAATGCAGTAATGGAAAGCTCTACATATGAAATGTCTGCTTGTTATACAGCTAAAGGTGCTGGAGCACTGTCAGAAAAAAAATGGCAACCACAGACACCAATGTGTAACAGAGGTGCTTTAAAAGTCAGTATTTATTAATAATATATAGCTCATTTAAAAAAAAACTCTGGTAGTTCGAGTAAGGCAATCAAGATACTTCAGGTCAGAGACAACAGTAAGGGTAACTGGAAATAAAATATCCAGCAAGAGATGAAGAGGGAGTTTGAAGTAGAGAAAGGGGGAAAGACTAATGACAGCAAGGCTTAGAGATTTGTTGAATGTTGGAGGAAATTTCACCAATGCTCAAGATCACATCCTTTATTCAAACCGAAATAACTGCCTTGCTAGAGATTAATGTTTACCTTTCAGTCTTTCTGAATTCAAACCTTTGAAAACCCCTTATTTCTCTGGAGAATGAGGGGCTACAGCATACTTCAGTCTAAAAAGACAGCCTACTACAGTGCTGGGCTATAGCACCATATAATTATTATATAACTTGGGTCTTAAAGAAACTGCACAAGCTGCCAACTTGCTTCCAGACTGAATTCAATTTCTGAATTCAATTTCACAGCTTGGGGCGTCCATTCTTGAAGAAGTGCCTCTCCCTATATTGAGGGACTGAGGTCTGAAGGAGTGGCCCTCCTCTGTGTCCTCCAAGGGTACAAAACCATTCAGGAGAACATGGGAGGGGGGGCCTTCTCAACTGTGGCACCCTAAATACAGAATGCCCTCTCCTTGGAGATTCAGCTGGCACCAACATTGGTTTCTTTCTGCCGCCAAGCCAAAACATGAGTTTTTATTAAGCTCTTTGGGGCCTCATCTACTATCTAGTAAGACCCCCTTATCTGCAGGGGATATGTTCCAAGACCCTCCATGGATGCCTAAAGCAACAGATAGCAGTGAAGCCTATATTTTCATTTCACAGGCTAAGAGGAATGCCCCCGCTTACCTGTTGCCCCACAGAGGACAAGGGAACCGATCCACTCCCAACTTTCCTCTCTTTCCTTTCCGCTTCCTCAAAAGACAAAAGAATTGCACTGGAGGACCTAGAGGCTTATTGCATAATGAAGTAAAGCAGCGGGGTAGCCAGGTTTTGCTTTCCGTGCTGCCTTATCCCATGATGTTGTTGTTCTTCCAGTGTTCTGCTGTTCCACTCCCGTGGGAGATGGAGGTAAAACTGTGTCTTTTAATCTGTTAACAGGACCAGAATGGCAGAATACCAGAAGAAGGATGACATCATGCAGTAAGGCAGCACAGAAAGCGGAACCTTCCAGCTGCCCTGCCGCTTTACTTCAACATGCGATAAGCCTCTTAGAGAGATCCACAAACACTCCTAGTAGTAGTGACTGTGAGTACCTGAAACTGTGAAAAGCAATCCCACGGATCAAAAAAAGTCTTACGTGTACATGGTTTTAAATTGTTGTAGCCTTTTACTTTGTTTTAACTTGTTGACTTATTGACTATGCTTTGGTCCAGTTTAAATTATTTTATAGTTTTAATTTGGTATTATTTGAATTGTTTATACCATTTTATTTATTGTATGCTGTCCTAAGACACCAGGGGTTGTCTAAATGGTGAAAATACTCCTTATAGAATTCAAGGAGAAGCCTACCTGTCTTAATGGGGATCCACATTGTTACACCGTATTCAGAAGGAGGGGGGTCCCAAACGGCAAAAACTCCAAGGGAAAAGCCTTTGCAGCTTTTCCCAGAGGTTTTGAAAAAGAGTGAGGGAGTGCACATTCCTCCTTGTCAGGACAGTGATTCGATAGGAATCGCTGTCTGAGAATACAGGAAGCATGACCCTGATTGGCTGGACAAATGTGGTAGGAGGGGCTTGCTAACAGGACAAGTACCTGCAGCCACTTCCTTTTTTTTTTTTTTTTGCCTTCAGTGATCGGGGAAGGAAGTAGGGCTCTTTCATCCTCTTCCCCCTTCCCTTGGTTCTCCCCCACCATGCCACCATCACCATTGCCACCAGGTGGATTGGGGGAAGGAGGAGGGCTCTCTCATCCTCTTCCCCCAGTTACCCCTTGTGCCACCATCACAGCCACTGCTGGGTAAATCAGGGAAGGGAGGATATTGGCTGTCATCTTGGATGCAAAGCTTAGGGAGGCTTCTGCAGGCAAAAATACCATTAAGACAAGTCGCAGCTGCTGCAACTTGCTATTACTGCAGGGCACTAGGTTTTGCGGGGGGGCTCATGTAGATGAGCCCCATGATAAAGGTCAGGATATGAATACTGAGGGAGGGAGGGAGAGAAAGAGAGAAAGAGAGGCTGGCAGACAGATTAGCTGCAGTGAGAAGAATAAATCTCAAAATGCAGTTCCTGGAATCTTGATTTAGGATAATGGAGATTATCAGACAGGAACAAAAAAAGGGTTCCTGTCCCACAATCTCCACTCCTGCACCTGTCCCATCCCAGTCCCGCCACAATCACCCTTCCCACCACACATACCTCCATCCCACTCGACAGGGCAGCCTAGGAGTGAAAGGAGCTCTAACAGAGCTCTGTTCACTTCCTGGATTGAAATCCTGCGGATTTTCACAAAAAGACGTGAGTGCTGGAAATTCAAAAGTAAAAACAAAAATACACATCAAAACATTTTGAAAAGCATATATACACACTAAGAAAATTACAAGTAACCTGGGAGGGTACAAAAAAGAGGGAAGCTTACCTGGATGTCCTGATCTTACCCAGAAGTGTTCTGGCAGGGACCTCCCATTGACGCTGGGATCTCATCAGCATAATGGGGCACCTTTTTGGTCACAGGGATATCCATGACAGAAACGGAATGGGGGATCTATTGCCAGCTTCTCCCGTCAATAAAAAGGCAGCACTGGTGGAACAGCAGCAGAACAGGTGCATAACAAGGGGGAACGAAGTCGTCTGAAAAGGGAGCCCTTTTGTGATCTCCTGGAGTCTGTGTAACACCACTTTTAACGTGTCTGATAATCTCCAATTTGACAACAGTTTAGGCTTTCCCCCTCCACCATTTCTCTTTCCCATCGCCTTAGATTTCTTTCTCTTCCTCCAAACCCTAGTATAATGTCCAGAGTAATTCATACACATGCACGCCTAAATACTGGCTGACCCGCATGAGTAAAGTCATATTTTCTTGACTGGTTATAACAGACAACAAATAGATCAATGTTATGATACCTCTATTAGTATGGTTGTCAGGTGAAAAACAGCACTGGGCTCCTGCACCTTTAATTTAAAAAATAAAAGGGAATTTCATCAGGCATTGTTTCTTGTGCAGGTTTAGTCTGCTGAAATACGGTACCTTCTTCTGCACAATCATTAAAGGTACAGAAGTCTTGTCCTATTTTTCACCTAGCAACACTATGGAAGAGGAAAAACCATCTGTGCAGTTTGAACCTTCCAGGGTCAACAATCACTATCTTAACCACTATCCAAACTAGCCAGGTCTTCCCCCGCCCCCAAAAAACAAACCTCTCCGGGCACTGTATTTTCTACTTAGCATATACTATTTCTTTTAGGAACAAAGTTGGGATATAGGTGACATAGGAAACCTGGGTAAAAGACAGGCAAACCACAAAGGAAGTTTCAAGGAGACTTCCCTGAAATAAAAAGGACACAGAGCATATGCAAAGCACCAATAAAGACTTCTGAGTAGTAACTGTCAATCAAGCTAGCAGCCTCTTCAGGGGCTGCTGAGAGATAGGTATCAAAGTAAGCTCCAATGGTACAAGGTAGGGGTGGGACTCATGCAACCTTCCAGATGTTGATAGTCTACAAGTCCCAGCAGCCTTAACCAGTGCAGCATGCTGAGAGTTGCAATCCAGAAACATCTGGAAGACCACACAATTCCCACCCCAGGCATAAGGTAAGGTTGCATTTAAGGATATATGGCAACTTTAAATGTAATGCAGTGTAACCAGTACCACCCTAAACTTCAGATCTGACATGAAACAAGGAAGGTAGCCGCACCCCCAGGTGTCTCTAGTAAGCAACACAGTGAGTAAGCACAGCAGCGGGGTGCCAAGGGAGAGAAAGGAACTGCTGCAGTCGCAGCTCCCCCTTGCCTTGCTTACTTGCTGTGCCCTGTACTTGGGGTTCACCCCCTCTAGCCAGGCATGAACCTCTGTGGAGTTTTGTGCTTCCCTAGAAGGGATGATTCCCGAGTAAGCAGCACACAGCTAGTAAGCACAGTGGGGAGGCATTCCATGATGGTGGCAGGTCCTTTCTCTCCCTATTTCTAGTCTCATATTTCCAGTGGCATACCTAGTATATTTGACACCTGGTGCGGATGATTTTTTTTAATACCCCCCTTCTCTCTACAACAAAATTATCATGAACTGAAACAATGAATAACAATGGCAAACCAGCCAGCAAGGCCACCACTGTAGTTCATCTCCTAGTAAAATCCTTACCCGCTGCCACCACACTTACTTGGGTGTGGGCAGACCCTTATATGCAACCAGGTGGGCAGGCAAAGTCAATGGCCATTGTCAGCCAAAGACTTCTGCTGTGTGGTATTTGTGAAACAGATAATTTTTATAACTTGCATTTTAAAAAAATAGACTGGGGGGAAATACCCATTTCACAGATGCAGCACACTAGTCTCTTTAGTTTTCTAGCTATTGCTATTGTTTTCTATCAGTAAGTGGTGAAGTTCCCAGACCTAACAATAATATGAAGTAGCTAAACTGGGTTGGGCCACCCCTCTACTTCTACTACCACTATCATCAAATTTTACTCCTTTAGGAGATTATCAGACACCCTTAATATGGTGTTACACGAACGCCAGGAGATCGCAAAGGGCTTACTTTTTGGATGACATCGTCCTTGTCCCATTACACCCCTGTGCTGGTTCCATGCTGCCCTCATTTCTTCTTATTCACAGCTTAAGCCATGAATAGATCACCCATTCCATTTCTGTCATGGAACAACAGGCGAGCAAAAAGTTGCCCCTTATGCTGGCGTAATGCCAGCTGCAGTGGAAGGTCTGTGCCAAACACTTCTGGGTGTGATCAGGACAAGGAGGTAAGTGACACACTTTTTTTGTACCCTCCCCAGGTTACTTGTATTTTTTTAACTGTGCTTTTGTGCTTGGTGTAACTTTTTTCTTGTTATTTTTATTTTCGAATTTCCCACACACTCGTTCTCTTGCGAGAACAGCCGGGAACTCAAATCAGGAAGTGAATGGGGCTCTGTTCGAGCTCCATTCACTCCTGGGCTGCTGAGGGGAGGGGGTAGACATGGAATAAGATAAGTATGAAACATGGGGTTATCGGGCCGGGCCGGGGACAGGAGGGGGCCAGGAGTTAATATGTCAAGATGGTGATGCTTTTTTTGTCCCCAGCTGATCATCTTCTTAGTAGCATGAGTGTTTTGCACTCAGACATGCCTATTGTTGTGGTGGTGTGCCTTCAAGTCATCTCCAACTTATAGCAACCCTAAGGTGAACCTATCACAGGGTTTCCTTGGCAAGATTTATTCAGAGGGGGTTTGCCTTTGCCTTCCTCTGGGGCTGAGGGAGTGTGACTTGCCCAAGGTCACCCAGTGGGTTTCCATGTCTAAGTAGGGATTTGAACCCTAGTCTCCAGGGTCATAGATAGTTCAATGCTCAAACCACTAGGTTACACTGGCTCCTGTGGTTGGGTGAAAAAATAAAAGTCATACTTAGTTTGTATCTGTCAGCCTGAATGGGTTCCAGTCTTGAAAGCCCACTGGGCAATTCATTTCAGTTTTACAGCAAATTTCCTATTTCACTTCTCTTATAGTTTAATCTTTCAGCTAGTTTTAAGTTCGCACACCAGCCCCTATCTGAGATAATATAAATTAACATTTCAGAAACACATTTAATATCAGTCAGTTCACAAAAATATGGTAATCTATTGTGTCCCCTTTCCCACTAATGTTCTATTTCTATTCAAAAAGCCAAAGCACATTGTATTCTGTGAGATTTATTCTTCCATATAAAAATCTTGACTCCAGCCTCATAGAACTAAACTATGTCCCTTGACATCAGACTTAAATGTTAATGTATATTTTATTATAATATATTGGCATCAGATTTTAATTTCTATGTGGCATTTCCATCTAGCTGTCCCTTATTAAGTTTTTTCTTCCTTTCTTCCTGTTCCCATTATTCTACTAAAATTCAGAAATAGATACAATAAAAATAACTCTCAGCATTTAAAGAAAGGTTTCTGAGCATTCTCGGTGTATATCCCTTACACTGAACCCTACTACACTACACCATTATAGGACAATGATTCCACATTAACTTCCATGCAACATCTTAACTTGGATTTGCAGTGTAGGGAGGGGGACTTAAAATTCTCCATCAGGGAGCTCTAGTGCCTCACCAAACTACAAACCCTAGCCTTCCATAAGATGCAGCCATGGCAGTATGTGTAGTATGGGTGGTATGAAAGGGTCGACTGACTCAGCAGCCAAGTGGGGGGGGGGGAGCTATTTTAAGTGGAAATGTAGCATGGTGCACTTAACGCTTTCCCTACTCACTTGCAGCTCCTCGGTGATGAAAGGTACCCAGTGATTAAAACCAAATTTGGGTTCTGGTTTTAGGTTTTAGGGGAGTGGTGATGGTGGTGGCATTAGCGCCAGAAGGAAAGCCCTTCCTCTTCTATTTCCATACAATGGTTGCCTGCTATTTTGCTTAGCAAACCACTTCATCAGTTGCCAGTGAGTATGACCACACTGACAGGCCCACTTCACACCAGTAGTAAGTGTAAGTGTTAGAGTAAAGGGCTCAAAGTGGGCCACTATATTCATGAGAACAGACTCTGGGAAGAGAAGTCTGTCAGCCAATGTGGGATATTATCAGACGTGCTAAATATGGCATTATCACAACGCCAGGAAATCACTAAAGGGCTTCCTTTTCAGATGACATCATTCCCATCTCGTCACGCACCTGTACTGCTGCCATTCCATGGTGCTGCTTTTTATTGACGGGCTAAGCCGTCAATGGATCTCCCATTCAGTTTCTGTCACAGAATGTCCTGCATCTGAAAAGGTGCCCCATTATGCTAGCGCAATGCCAGTGTCAACGGGAGGTCCCTGCCAGAACACTTCCGGGTGAGATCGGGACATCAAGGTAAGTGACACACTTTTTGTACCCTCCCTGGGTTACCTGTTATGTGTTAAGTATGTTTTTGTGCTTGCTGTCACTTTTTGTCTTTTATTTTGCTTTTAATTTTTGAATTGTCTGTGCTCTCATCTTCTCGCGAGAATGGCTGGAATTTCAAAACAGGAAGTAAAAGGAGCCCTGTTTGAGCTCCATTCACTCCTGGGCAGACATGGACACGCGATTAAGGTAGGTCTGAAACTTTGGGTTATTCTGCCAGGACAGGGGCAGGAAAGGAGATTGCAGGATGGGAACACTTGTTTTGTTACCGTCTGATAATCTCAGTGGTCACTCTTGGTCAGCTATAGTTACAGACATAATTTCTTCTCCCACACAGCTGCCTCCATGGGGATAGTCTACTGGAGGTGGGGGTAAAAGCAAGCATGGGAAATTTTTGCTCCTTTCCACTTGATCTTCATAACAACCCTGGGAGGTAGGCTGAGAGAGACTGGCCCAAGGTCAGCCAGTGAGTGTTGCGGCTCATTCAGGACTTGAACCTGGATCTTCCCAATCTAGCACTGTGCACTACACCACACCGGCTCACACATCCATCATATTTTAGTTTGTCACACTTCAATTTTGTGGTGAGTTTTAATTACCCAACATCAGTTTACCAGGTGGATGGGGCATCAGTATCCACAGACCACACACAGCCCCTCAGATTTCTTCAGGACTTTCCAAAGGTCCTGGGAATTTTTTTTAATCCCAGGGAAATTTTCAGTTCCCTGCCACAATCCAGAACTGCAAAACACTGCTCCTGGACCAGCTGTTTATCTTTGGACACCTCCTGAAACCCTCCAGAACACACAACCAAAGACTTAGCCAAAACCAAAAATGTAAACTGGATGTTAACTCACCCATTCCCCTAAAAATCCACCACCACCACCCAAAATTGGAAAGTCCTACCTGGAACAGGTAGTGACATTTTCCCCTTTCATTTTTAGCTGAAAATAGGCCAACATGGGGCAAAAATGCCCCACTGTGGGGTCAAAAATTGGTCCTGACACCCAGTTACCCACCCCTGAATTACCCACTGGGGGGCAGGAAATAATAATAATGGAGATCTCAAGAAGTGAGGCAAAGAGTCAGGTTGTCCTTATCTCTGCCCTCATATCTGGGTGTCAAGACCCTTTTCTCTTCTTCTAAAGGAGTGTTCTGTGCTTATCAGCACAGTTACACACATTAGTACTGTAATTAAAAAAGAGGAACGAAAGAAACTGATGAAACAAAGTTGAACTGAATTATTTTCTCTCACCTCTGCATCAAGGCCATAGAAGACTTTTTTTTTTACTATAGGTGAAAGTGACAAGTGGTTTCTCCATTAACTGTTATTCACAGAGAGCAGGAGAGAAGAGGGATAGCAAAGCAACAAGACAGAGAAGGAAAAGAAATTAATTGAATTCTGCAGTCTCAACAAAACTTGTTATTGCACCTCTCCAGACTTGTTTTGAGAAGAAACTTGCCTTACCTCAAGAATTCTTTTCAGGGTTTGTCAGGCATTTCAGATAAGTAATGTGCACACAAAACTGTGCACATAAAATTGAACATGTAGATGACCAAAAATGCACACTATTACATGCTTTGATCAATGGAGGGGTGCATAAGTTAGGCAAACTGCATAAATGAATTTGCCTATTAGGAAAAAATGCATAAGATATGCATGATTTTCCACAGAGAGAATCGCATAATGTCTTTAATCCTGCTACAAAACAAGGATGTGAAGAAAATGCAGGTGGGATTCAGTGAAAAGCAACAAAGTCAAAACAAAGATTTTCACATTCCTAGCACCAGAAAGGCATAGAGGCAGGCAGGTGATGCAAAAATATGTGGGGGGTGGCTACACAGTATATCTCCGGTCACTGTCACAGGGTTAGTATGGGCCAGCATCCCATGGGTGATGTATTATATGGGAAAATGTGCTTGGGAATGGTGGTAGTGCATCCTAACAGAAGTGGAGATCGATTCCCAAATGAGAATTACATCTGGGTGTTGCTATACAGTTTCATCTGCAGCTTTTAGATCAGGAGGAGGCAAAGGGTGGCCCTTTGGATGTTGTCAGACTGCAGCTCCCAGCAATCCTCCACAATGACTGCTGGTAGAGGCTGATGAAAATGGCAGTCCAATTGCATCTGGAGAATTTTTCCCCACCATTGTCCTGCATAGGGCTGCCCGATATGCTTAACTGTTGCTTTCTGTTTCTGCAGCAAGAGTTCTGTCTTTTTAAAAATCTACATCTGTAGTTTCCAGTGGATTGGGAGATTTAATAACAGAACAGCTTAGTACAATAGGACCCCGGTATCTGCGGGGGAATGTTTCAGGGGGGGGGGGGAATACCAAAAACTGCGGATAATAGTGAACACCATTGAAAATAGGACTTCTGGTTTAAAATACCACAGAGTTTGCCTTTAAGGACCTAGAAAACATCGAGAGAGGATGCCTCTGGGCATTTTCTAGGAAGACTCTATAGTACATGTGCTGTTTAGTGTCCTTGGATAACTGAATCAGTGGATAATGAATCAGCGCCTACGAGGGTCCTACTGTACTCAGAAACAAGCTGCTTTGTGAATCTTTGAATAACAAAACAAATAAGAATGGGTCCTAGATTCACCTGTTTGCACCCTGCAGAAGTGGGTGACGGACTCACAGGGTGCCATCTTCCTCTTGTTGTAGTGCTGCAGTAGCACCCAAGAAGTCCACACAACTAGCGAGGTTCCTGCATCACATCTTCTCCCAGTTGCCCAATCAGAGCATGAGCCAACTGGACTGGAAACAGGCAAACTGTAGACAGGCAGTCTTCTCCAGTCCACCTGGGGAAGATAAAAACGCCACCCTGACACATATCCTCTGTATGGTTCCATGTGAAGAAAAGGTGCAATTATGTTTTGATCTCTGATTAAGCCCACAGTGGGCTAACAGCTGATGGTAGCTCTTTTCTTTCTCCTCGTCACTAATTTTGGCAGTTTTGGACTTGGCCTAGATCTGGTTTGGAGAAAAGTCAGCATCTATATGCCCATCTTTCCTTTTCTGGGATCTCTTTAAGGCAGGAATGGCAACTGTAAGGGGGTCAGAGGCCAATTACCCCCCTTCTGATGCCCCCCAGCTGCACACACCCCTAACATTCCTTCCAAATATTTTCATCCAAGTCTCTTCCCAAATAGAAACTTCCATTTTGAGAAGGACATCAATGAAAATAGAGGTAATTATGGGTTCTTGTCAGTTTTCTGTGGGCTTGTCTATATGAGGCCAAAAAAAGGGTGTGCCTCACAGTAATGGAATTTTGCAGCAGCTGAGACTTGTCTTAATGGTGTTTTTGTTCCCATAAGCTCTGCATGCAAGATGCTGGCCAAGAGTGATTTACTTGCCTTTCTACTTACCTCAATTTGCCACCATTGAACCTTTAAAAAAATGATGTCCAAGGTGCGATACAGCGATTTTTCTATTTAACAGAAAAGCAAAAAAACAAACAAACCCACCACCCTATTTTCTCACCTTAGCGCTCACTTGCTAAGTGAAAATCCAATAGGGTGGCAGTGGGCATTTGCCTTGTTAGCAAGCCCTGCCCCCCGTGCTCACCTGGTCAATCAGTTTTGTGCTTCCTCTCCTATAGGAAAGTGATTCATATCAAATTGCTTGTCCTAATGAACAGGAATGCACATCCCCCTCGCTGTTTTTTTAAGCCCTGGGAAAAGCCGTGAAGGCTTTTCCTGCAGAGTTTTTGACATTTTTGGGCTCCCCTCCACCCCAATACAACAAAACAATGAGGAATGCCATTGAGACAGGTAGGATTTGCCTCACATTCCATGAGAATTATGTTCACCATTTAGACAACTCCTGTGTATGTGAGTCCAGGGTGTTTTGAATGTTTAGAGGATTCCTGTGTGGTTTTCAAGCAAAATTGTTCAAAATCTCACCAAAAATTACTTTTTAAAAAATATTGGGTGTTGCAGGGCTTTGGAGTTAGCAGAGGGCTTCAGAGGGGGGGAAGTAGGTGGGGCCCAGGGGGTGCATGCAGCCCCTAGGGTAGACTTTGCCCATCCCTGATTTAAGGGATCTTGGGGTAGATTCCAGGGACACCCAGTTCAGAGGAGCTTGGTCATACTGCAGCCCAGGTGGCAAAGGAACCATGCAGTGACTTATGCCTATACAACAACCCACTTTCTGACATTCTATGGTTCATCCATCAGGAAGGTAGAGGATGGTAGTTTATTGTATGGCAGGCAGGTTAGCTGATGCCTGGATCCATTGACCTATGTCAAGCCAATATTCCACAGCTGTAACCAATAACAATTGTGGTTTTTTCCTACTCTAGCAAGGTATCAGCATGTTTCCTCCTGCTTCACAGTCCATCCCACTGTTTACTGCTAGGGCTGCAAAAAAAAAAAAAAAGTGGGGGAGACTCCTAATAGTTCTCAAACTAGAACTTTCCATGACAAGCTGCACCTATCAAGCATCCTGCTTCCATGCAACTGTTGAAGATACATGAATCCAATTCTCCTTTTCCTTCAACCATGATCCAAAAAGCAAAGGAGGACAACAATAACACAGGAGAGAGACAGAGAGAGATTGAAGTGCTAATTCCACCAGCTGTTCCCAAACAGAGTTAGAAAATGCATTTTTTTTTCCAAAAGAAGAACACAGGTTTTTACTGTATTAGCAAAAATGGTGTGCCCAACAACACAGAACTTTTAAATTTACTGACTTTTGCAACTCTTCGTACGATGTAATTAGCATGTAATTACCATTTATACTACATAAATACCAGAAGCTGAAAGCACCAGCTGTGGTTCCAGATTGATGCATGTGTATGGATCTTCTAAATTCAGGGATCCAACAACAGCAGTTACTAGAATGGCATCCTACAGCCTGTGTAAAAGAGAGGGATTTATACACATAAATTGGAATTAAGACAAGGATTTCCTTTGTTGGACAATAGTGCTAAAATACAATCTTGCATACAGACCAAATTTGTTCCAGTAAATAGTCTTAAACATCTATTACTAACACATGCAAATTATATTTCAGGTCAACCTGTAGAGATAATTTACAAAAGCTTTGTTCCCCAAAGCCCCATAAATGACAGAGCTGTCTGCTTTTACGAATATCCTGTTGCCCCCAAAGTAGTAGAATAGTCTGCTTTTATGAATATTTGATAACCACAGAGAGAACACATCTTTCCTACTCTTCTGATTGAGTTTTTTAAAATAACAATATCAAGCAAAAATAGGTACAAGCCGTGCTTTGTTTCATTCAGACTGGCAATAGCAGGAGCATTTGATTTCTCTCCAGATTTTCCCTAATGCACAATCTGAGATGTTTAAAAACAGGCTTTATTACTCCTTTTCCAGTCAAGCTGCCCCGGTTTCCTGGTTTCAATGGATCACTAACTACTAGGCTTTGAACATTTTTATTGTTTTAATTCTTACTCCCTAATCTGAGTTATTACTTTAGAGTTATTACCAGACAACAGTGTAGCCTTTTTGGCCCAAGCAGGACTACCTTGTTGTGGATAATTTATATGCAAGCTCAGCATGGTGTAGTGGTTTGAGTGCTGGACCACGGTCCCAATCCCTGCTCAGTCATAGAGAGCCATGGGGTGACCTTGGCCAAATCTCCCTCTCTCAGCTTATTTAATTTTAATTTTTTAATTTAATTAGGTATTTATACCCCACTCTTCAGCCACAAAGGCTATCAGAGCAGCTGACAAATTTTAAGCAATAGCAATTTACACATCTACTCTACATTAAGCAATTTCCAGTGTGTTAGCTAATTGCCCCACAAGCCTCAGAAGAAAGCAAAGGTGAACTCCCTCTGAATAAATCTTGCCAAAAAAATCATGTGATAGGTTTGCCTTAGGGTCGCCATAAGTCAGAAATTACTTGTAGGTACACAACAACAGCGATAATTTAAAAAGAGGCTTGGGTAAGCAATGCTAAAAGGATAGTGGATGGCAATAAGCACACGGTCAGCTAGGCCTTACAGTATGAGGTTTACAAGCACCCCCAACCTATTCAACAGGTTAAGGGCCAGGACATTGTCAAAAAGTGGAAATGGTTGAAAAGTAGGACCCAATGTTTTTTTTAGCTTGCAAATGCAAGACTGAACATTAGATGGGGCCAACTCAACTGAGAGAATAAAAACAATGCACTGAGTAGACTGGGAGGGGAAAAAACAGTGTGCTGAGTTGACTGAGAGGGGAGAAAGGCAGCGTGAGGTCAAAAGAGCAGACCAGGGGTCAAGAGTACAGCACATGACTATCATTTAGTTCTGTCGAAACAGTGGAATGTCAAAAAACGAGTCGTTGCAAAGTATAAACCATTTCTTAGAGTTATATTTGTAGTATCATCTACTGTTTTTCTAACAATATAACTTGCATGGGTTTCATGCAGAAATTTCTCACCCTTTAGAAAAATTAACAATGTACAGTATTAACCTACCTTAAAGGGGACTTATTTGTGGTTAAGAAGAACATGAGAATGGCTTTTCTGAACAAGTCCAATCTACTTTCTTCTGCTCTAGCATTCTATTCCCAACAGGGGCCAGCCTAGGGATGAGTAAGAATTTTTTTGGTTGGTTCATTGATATGAATATACTAATATTTGCAAATTACAGTTGTCCCTTCACATTCGCTGGGGTTTGGTTCCAGGACCCCCCGTGAATACCCAAATCTGGCAAAAGATACATACACTAATTCAAAAAATGCTAAGCACTCAATTTAGTATGGATCCAAAATTATACTTATTGAATATCACCTCTGTATTACCAAAGCAGATAGAAAAGGGAAATTGGAGAGTGTTGTTATACTTAATTACAGCAGCCAGAATATATATTGCATCTAAATGGAAAAGAAGTGAACAGTTACAGATAGACGATTGGCTTTATAAAGTGATAGACATGAAAAATAATGATGTGCTGACACATATTTTGAACAGGAAAAATACGACTAAGGTAGAAGAGGAGTGGCGACCATTACTTAATGTCTGTAAAAGAAGGTGGAATATAGGGAAAAGTACTTGAGATTTAAATACATAAAACAAATATGAAAGGAATTATAGGTGAATAATAATAAGGACAAGACTGATATAAGGGATGAAGTTCAGGAACATCAATGGGAACAGTAAACAGTAAACGTTAAGGGGAATATGGTTGGGGAGAAGTAAGAGATTGACAATTTTGGATAAACTCCACTAAAGTCAAATGAAAGTAAGTTAAAGAAGGAACATTAGAAGAGAACGATAAAGGAAGTACCTGAGATGGATTTACGGGGGAAGTAAATTATGTAAATATATAAAGAAAAAGAAAATGTGTTTGAAAATGTGTTTGAAAATAGAGAAGGTTCTTGACAAGTGTGATCAGGAAACATTAATGAAATAATATAAATATTGTAATATTAATGATACAGGAATTTAGAAGTGGAGGAAGATTAAGAGGACTTTTATTTTATTATATATTTTTCGTGGATTAAGCATAATGTATGTACGTTTGGTGTGTGTGTTTAATAAAAATATTAATAAAAAAAAATCTGTGAATACTCAAGTCCCATTATATGCAGTGGCATAGCAAAATGGTGTCCCTTATATAATATGGCAAAATCAAGGTTTGCTTTTAGGATTATTATTTTTTAAAGAATATTTTCAAGTCATGAATACTTAAATCCGTGAATGCCAAATCCGTGAATGTGGAGGGACAACTGTACTTCATATTCAGAATGGAAGTAATGTGAGTTTTAAAAAACTGAATGTGAGAGAAATCAAAACTGATATTCACTCGTCCAGACTCAGGACATGGAGAACGAGCTCTTTCTTTTTGTTTTTATTTCTGAGAAATTCCTCCTGTTTAACACATACAGTACATAGCAGATAAAACACAGTCCTTTACATGCTGGAAATATCTGCATCGGCTGAATTTGGCTAGCACACATGGGGCTTGTAGGCTGGTGCTCAAGAATTTACAAACACTTGCACATTTTTTTCATGTTCATAACAGATAGAACTTGACATTTAAAAAAAATCTATGGATGGCATGCCTACTTGTGGTATAAATATATAGACAAGAATAAGGGATTTGAAGATCATATTATAAGAAGAGCACTCATTAGAATCTAGGAAAAATATAAAGAAAAAGGTTATCATAAGATTCCTCAATGCGCTTCTCCACATGAGGCATTTGCGAGGGTAGAAATGAAAGAACAACAAAAGTGGTTGACTTATAAAGGTTTAATACATTGGGAAGAGAAAGAAATAAGAATAAAAAAGAGACAAGAATTACAAGAGGAGCAGTTCGAATGCCACTGGTTTACTTACCAACAAGTTTATGAAAAAGTAATGAGGGATATGAAAATAATGGGAATAAAGAAAGGAAACACAGAATTAGATGACACTTTATTAAATAGTAAGAACAAGATGATAACAAAGTTATAATATAACAAAGTTATAAATTCTGGAAGTGTCAGGAACATCAAGGTACGCTATATCATATATGATGGACTTGTAAAAAGGTACAAAAATATTGGAGGGAAGTTTATGATATAATTGTGAAAATTTTGGGACAAACTATGGAAATGAAGCTGAATTATGTCTGTTAAATATAATACGGACAAAAATGAATAAGGATAAAAAAGATGTCACACTGTTTATGTTAACAGCAGCAAGGATAGTATTAGCTAGGTAATGAAAAACAAGCATGATACCCAAAATGGATGAATGGTTAATAAAAATAAAATGAGTACCCGGCTTGTGGGGGCAATTAGCTAACACACATTGGAAACTGCTTAATGTTGTGTAGATGTGTAAATTGCTATTGCTTAAAAACAATTTGTAAGCCACTCTGATAGCCTTGTGGCTGAAGAGCGGGGTATAAATAAATACATAAATAAATAAATAAATAAATAAAATGATACAAATGGATAAGCTGACAATGGTAATGAAAAGGAAATCAATAGAAAAGATTAGAAACAAATGGAAAGAAATAATAAAATATATGAAGGAGAGATGGGATAAAATAATGATAAATGATGTGATTTAAAGGGGAAAAAATTCATAGAAAGCACAGCTGTAGTAAAGATAAATAAAATATGTTTGTAAATATTGCAAGTCATAAGAACTGATAGGTAAAATGAATAGAGTACAATTGAGAATAGCGGACAATGATGGATGGTTACATAAAAAGAAGGAAGAAGGGAAATGGAAAGAAGAGGGAAGAAAGAAGAGATGATAGAAGAAGAATGCAAAGTTAAGAAAGAAGAAAAAACATGTTTATGTATGCTTCTTGTTTCTGTGTGTTTTAATACTGGTGAAGCAGCTCTGTAGAGTTAAAGTTGTAATTATGTAATTGTAGTTTAGTCTGGGAATGTGGTAATTTGATTAATTCTTTTATTTTCTTTCTTTTTAGATTTAAAAGAAGAGAAAATGCATGCTGTAAAATAATCAAAGATTTATAGAAAGATGGAAAATTATGTTGGAATGGAATGAGATGTGTATATGAAGAAACTATTTTTTTTAATAAAAATTAATTTTAAAAACTGTATGTAAGAGGAAACAGCATGGACAGATTTTTCCATCCTTCATTTTTCTGAATGCCTCTATGAACCTTACAAACAGGTCTGAAAATGACAACACTCTTCTGTTCTCCATCTTTAGAGACACATGTTCTCTATATGTGAAGGTTCCATTTAAGTATCATCGATACAGAAACATGCTGACAGACTTCTTATCCACAGAGTTGTGTGCATTTAAAACCACCTAAGATAGTGGTCATCGTGTCAGCTTGAGATGATGAATTCCTAAAATAGTGGCCACCATCACACTTTGGCATAGTAAATTCCTAATTAAACCTAAGACAGTAGCCATAAATGGAACTTGAGAAAGAGCATTCCATAACTTAACTATGCACCATGTGAACAATTGCTACTTATAGCCAAGAGTGGGCAACCGTGGCCCTCCAAATGTTTTCCCCCCAACACACACAACTTCCCTAAGCCCTATCCAGCATAGTCAAAGGTGAGGGATTATAGGAGTAACAGTTCAAAATCACCTGGAAGGCCAAAGCTTACACCTGTTTAACCTCTCCTTGAACCCACTGAAATTTCCATGTGTAAATGGGAAAAGAAGATATCCTTCTTCTCCTTTCACATTATTCTACAACAAGGAAGCACAGCATCAGCTAACCATGAGATCAAGTATGTTTCTGTTCCTAAAAGTGGCAGATAAACAGCTGAACGCATATGAGTTTGGAAAACCACAAACAAAACATAGTACCAAGAATAGAATGCTGCAGTATCTGAGATTTGTTGCAGAACTCATACACCACTGGAAGAGTGTGCTGGGAAGATTTGCTTGGTTTGGATGTATCCTTTGAATATAAAGACAATTTTCCCTCTTCTTCCCCATCAACAAATATTTTTCCCCCCAAAGTATGCTTTTCCAGGCCTGTGGCAAAATACGTGGGAGTATACTTTTCAGGCATGTTCTTTTAAAACCCAAGAAAGTTGATCCAGCAATTCTACAACATTTCTGCAGACTCTGTAAATTCCTTGTTCCAAACAGGTCAATGCAGAGCTCCACATTCTTCAGCAGAACTGAAAGCAATGTTTTCAAATTCCTCCCAAATGGCATATCACATCCTCTAATTGCAGGCACAGGTTTTGATTGCTTGATTGACTGATTGATTGGTTGGTTGGCTGCTTGGCTGTTTGGTTGGTTGGTTTTTGCAATCAAATTGAGCCGCTGGCACCTCTGAAGCTGAGCCCAAACCACAACACATTTTGCTACCTGAGGCAGAGCAGGAAGTGACACCCCTTTCTCTCCGAAGCAATGATACATATTCCTCAAGGCCAAGCAAGTTACCTTGACACTTGAGGAAGAAAAAACCACCTCTCTCCTTCTCCCTGGCAATAAAAATGCAACCATCATATATCCACGACTTAATATTTGCTACCTTTTGATTACACCCCAAAACTGCTGAGTGAGACAGTGGCCTCAGTCTGACCAGTGTTAGGGCTGGCCCTGCCACATCACACTGACTTTGGGCCCATCTGTATGAGGGAATAAAATGTGGACCGGTGTGTGCAGTAACACCAATTTGCAGCAGCTTTCATTTGTCTCCACGTTTCCCCCCCAAGATTGCTGGTGTGCAGAGCTATCCGTGTTTGCTGTTCGAACGGGCATATCAGTGAATCAAGATGGCTGGTGTGAATGAATTACTCACAGTTTTACTCTCCCAAAGTTGCCATCGCCAAGCAGTATTTTTTTAATTAGAATTAAATCCAAGATACAGAAGAGCAATCTTCTGCTTAAATACATGGGGGGGGGGGGGGAAGAAAGGCTGTTTCCTTGCGTCAGTGCACAGTGGCTACAGCAAAAATCCAGCATGGCAGTTCGGTGTGCTGCCTTGTTAGCAATCACAGCCCCCCCCCCCGTCCACATCCAACCAATCAGCTATCTGCCTTGGCAATGTGCTACGGTGTGATTTGGTTGTCCTAACAGGTGGGAGTGCACATTTCCCCCTCAATTTTTTAAAAACTCAGGAAAACTCCCAGAGTCTTGAAAGATGTAGTTTTTGAGGTTCCCCTCAAATCCGAATACCATGATTCAACACAGGATCTCATTAAAACAGATGGAATTCCCCACAAATTTCATGAGGACTTTTTCCACCATCTAGACAACCCCTTTGTTTTCCTCAGCAGCACTGATGTTGTCTTCTTCTTTTGTGAAACACCCAATGGTACCTTTCAGAAAAAAAGACTATAAATGATCCAGATGATCAGTTCATGGAAGGCTTTGATTCCTGTCTTATACCGTGACCTTTATCTCCACTCTTGATCTATCACTCTGGAAGGAAAAGGTCATCATCACATGCTATAGCTAGTATAAATATTCTTTAAGTGGCACTCCCTTCTCCCCATGCCCCCTCCCTCTCCTCCTTTCTAGGTAGACATAAAGATAGATATAAATGGGGCCAAAACCAAGCTTTATCATTTTTATCCATTTCCTTTCTAATCACAGGCAAAAGTGCCAAATGTCAACACAGGCATCCTGTTCCTCTAGAATCTTTCTCTTTGCATTTTTTCAATTCTCACTGACATGTATAAGAAGGCAGCTCCCACAAAAATAAAAATGGCTCCCATAAAAAAATAAAAAATAAAAATGGCTCCCTTTCAGTTTTCAGAGTAAAAGCTGGACTGTGTAAATGACAGCAGCCATAAGATTATTCTTAAGAGACTACATGCATGCCCATTGAGATTCTGGGAGCTGTAGTCTAAAAGGTAATATTTCTAAGCTCTGATCTGTACAATAGAACTTCTTCTACTGGTGTGGCAACAAACATGTTTTTAAAAGAAAAAAAGGATCAGATCTAGCCATATAGTGTCTCGAAGATGTTTTGAGATAAATGTTCTTTGTCAAGGGAAAGCAGAAACAGTTGTACACAAATACAGGTTGAGTGTCCCTTATCCAAAACGCTTGGGACCAGAAATGTTTCATATTTTCGATTTTTTCAGATTTTGGAATATTTGCAGATATAGATAGATAGATAGATAGATAGATAGATAGATATATGAGGTATCTTGGAGATATAACCCAAGTTTAAACACAAAATGGATTTATGTTTCATATGCAGCTTATACACATAGCCTGAAGGTAAGTTTATACACAATATTTTTTAATAATTTTATTCATGAAACAACGTTTGTGTACATCGACCCATCAGAAAGCAAAGGTGTTCCTGTCTCAGCCATCCCTGTGGACAATTTTGGATTTTGGAATATTTGCAGAGATATATATATATATATATATACATATTATATGAGGTATCTTGGAGATAGAACCCAAGTTTAAACACAAAATGGATTTATGTTTCATATGCAGCTTATACACATACCCTGAAGGTAAGTTTATACACAATATTTTTTAATAATTTTATGCATGAAACAATGTTTGTGTACATTGACCCATCAGAAAGCAAAGGTGTTCCTGTCTCAGCCATCCCTGTGGACAATTTTGGATTTTGAAATATTTCAGATTTCGGAATTCCAGATAATTTTTATTTATTTATTGGATTTATATCCCACCTTTCTTGCAAGATGGGATAAGGGTAGGCTGACCATATTTCCTTGAGACAAAAACAGGACATTAGATGGTGAAAACGGGATGGTGTTGCTAGTGGTCTCCCATCCTAATACCAACCCGTGCTAACTCTGCTTAGCCCAAATCCAAAAACCAAAATGGAGACTGAACCTCTTACCTCTGCCTTAGGAAAACAGTTCACAGACTCAGAACGGAAGCAGGCAACCAGTGGTTTGATTTGAAGTTCTTATTTATTTTTTATTTAGCTAAATGGGTGCCAAGAAAAAGTTTGGGATGACGGTAAAACACTTGGCAAGCACTTTTAAAGTTTTTGGCTGAATACATTGCATAGATAAAGTGTCCAATCAGATGAATACATTGCATACATAGAAGAGCCAATCAGTGTGTTTTCCATACATCCTTTGGAACCCAAAAAGTTTGGGGACGACCCCCTTCCATGTCAGTGAGGTGGCCTGACCTATTTGTGCACTTGTCTCCGGAACATTTTGTGGTCGTCATATAGCTATATTGAAACAAGTCTATATTTCCTGCCATTCTTATGCGGTCAGGCGAGCTACTTCCTCTTCAAAGCTAGCAAAGCTCTTATGTTGGCTTTCTGGTTACAGTTCTGCAGAAGAAGACACATTTAACTTGACACCTTGTTGAAAGGAGGGGGAGAGAAAGAGAGAGAAAGAACTTTTCATAGCATCAGGGTGTTTGAAGGGACCCTGAGAAGACATATAATCCAACCCCACATAGGATATTTGAATTCCAGTATTGGAGGCAGTGGAGCTGGGGATCATTTAAGGATATCTTTCTGCCTCCACCTTACAAAACAACAAGAAACCCAAGAAAATGGTGCTCCTGCCAAAAGCTAAACTCCCCAAATGGCGGCTGCTACAACATGCTGACCACAACATGGCTCTCCTACCAAACAAACAGACCCCAAAGGTGCCAGGCAGTGCAGAAGGTGAAAACTTTTCCACAAATAGACCATACACAGAGCATCCAGCATTCATTTGATAAGAATAAACCTCTGAAAACAGAAAGGAAAGAGTGACACCCCCCTTCCCTCCCCACTCCCCAAGACAGAGAAGCAGGGCCAGGGTGGTGCCGTCTTTCCCCTTTCCCCCACACACACCAGCACCACAACACTAAACAGGCACAACAAGCAGCCAAAACCAAGCAACGGGCATGAAAAGAAGACAAGAACACGATCCCAAACACATGCAACACACAAACACACACACCTGGCTCTCATAAAAACAGAACAGAGCATTAAAAAGTGCCTGCTCTCACTCCACTCCCCGCATGCAGATGATCAACCCAGCCAAGACCTGCGCACACATGCGCGTGCATGCACACTAGCTCTACACACACCCTTGGCTCCCAAAAGCAGTGTCCCAAGCACACATGTGTGCACACATACACCAGGAAAAAGGTGACAGGAATAATGACACCAACCAGAGACACGCACTCCACAAGTAGCCCACCAAGACACAGTCCCAGACTATAACAAGCAACCAAAAGACAATGAGGAACTGAAGCCAACAAAACAAAAAAATTGGGGGGGAGGGAAAGGAGCACCATCACAATGCACACACAAACCATGCAGCAGCCATGCATACACATGCACACACAAAGCTCCTCAAAAGCTCTTAAAAAGGGTGGAGGAAAAAGAAAGTGACAGCCACAACAAAAGGCAATCAACACACACACACCAGGGGAGAAGCAAAACCTGCTGCCTGGCAAAGGAATCTCCACATTCCATACAAGCACACGTCACACCCAAAAGACAATTCAAAGAAAAGACAGCTACATGATCCACCAAAACACTAACCCAACCAAAGCACACTCCAGAAAATTGTATCCAAGCCACCCCAAAACAAAGTTCATCTCTGATCAATGACAAAAAGGTGAGAAATTAGAGGAAGGAAATGAGTAGCACAAAAGGTCAGTGTTTGTGTGAGAGGGAAAGAGATTCACAGTTCAGCACCAGTTGGTGATGATGATGATGAGTCACACAGAAGGCCTCCTTACCCTATATAAAGTGAAGCAAGTGGTAGCTGAAGCCCAGCACTGGTCTGCCCTCCAACAGCAACTGGGAGGTGAGGGCTCACTCTCTGCTACTTGCGCTTCTGCTTCTGCTACCTGGAGTATTTGGTGGGAATGGTGAGAGCGCCCTAGGCATACACATTTCTCTGTGTTTGGGCAGGAGTTTATGGCTAGTTTTGCTTTGCATGCTAATTTGCACAGTTTGCACCCGCTTGCTGTTTGCACAAAAATTTTAGCTAGCACACTTCCAAAATGGGACGAGACTGACATTTCTATGAAAACTACGGGATGGTTGGAAAATATGGGGAGGCAGGGAACAGGACTGTCCCTTTTAAAATGGTACATATGGTCAGCCTAGATAAGGGATACTCAAACTGTACAAATTTATACACAAATACAAATTCAGATATGGAGGGTGGGATATCCGACAACAATACTTTAGCTTATTTCTTCTTGTTGTTTTAACTCATTCTATTCATCAAGGAGCCAATTCAGTTTAGTGGTTTGAGTGTTGAACTAGGACTCTGGGAGACCAAGGTTCAAATTCCCACTCAGACATGGAAATCTACTGGGTTACACTTTGTCAGCCTTAGGCTAAAGCAATGCAAGCCTTCTCTAAATACTTATATCTTGTCCCAAAATCTTTACAAAATGGTTGCCATGAGTCTGTGACTTGACTTGAAGGCACATAACAGCAGCAGCAATTCATTAATGTTCCCTGTGGAGTTCATAAACCTTTCCATTGAGATTCTGTAGAGAATTAAAGCCGACTCCAGTGACACAAAGAGCAACATGGCTGCCAACAAGGACACAACAAAGGAGGTGGAACTAATGTTATGAATGTAATGGAAGGGCCCTCATCTCATTTTACCCTAGTGCATTTCTAATTGTTGGTGGAACTTGAGTGCCAACACTGGGCTGAAGTGATTAATAAAACTGACAGAACATCCCTAATAATGGGCAGAGTGATTCCACGGATTCAACTATCCATGGCTTGAAAATATTCCCACCCACCCCCAAAAAAATCCAAAAAGCAAACCTTGATTTTGCCATTTTATATAAGGGACACCATTTTACTATGCCATTGTATGTAATGGGACCTGAGCATCCATAGATTTTGGTATCCTCAACCCCAAAGGATACCAAGGACCCACTGTACCTGAGGCAACAGAATCTGAATGTGATGAAAGAAAAGCAAATTCTTCATTATTAAATGTGTTATTATTATATTTTTACTACCAGGGAAGGAGAGAAGCTCTTGTGGGATTTTGGGCTTCGTGTGCCAAAGAATCAGCTTGATTCAGGTGGGGATGTCCCTCAGTGTTCTATTTCAGATGGCGAAACATCTTGGGCCAGGTCTGAAAACTGATAATATAAACACGTCTGCAGCCACATCAGGGCAGAAAGCAGTAAACAGAAATGTATAATGTTTTTCAACCCAATCCAGTTGTGTATATCTATAGTCCACAATCACAGCCCTTTGATCCCACTGTGAAAATCCTGTGAAAGTCCTGGGATCTTTCTTGATTCAGCTTGTTCTGTTCTATTTTGCAAAGCTAATTACCAGTCAGAAACTATAAAGTAGTACAGTGTTGTTAATTATTATTTTTATTATAATTTCCTCCTATATCAAACTCAGCTAACACAGGCTGACAGGACTGCAAACAAAACAGAGACACTCAAAAGCAAGAGGAAGTTACCACCATCCTCAAGTAAGATCTGCAGAAGTACCAAAAAAGAAAACTCTTTGTGGAGGGGGTGGGGGGATCCTAAGGAGTCAAAAGAAAAAAAACCAACCAAAACACCAAATTAAAAACAGTTTGTTGAAGACTGAGCAGAGCTTTGGTCACTTTCCCAAGCTCTGGAGCTGGGTATGTTCAGCAGCCACAATGTGCTGAGAGTTTGTTTTGGCAGAGGAATGAGGTAGGAATGGAATGAAGTATCCTGAAAGAGAGCATATCTACCTCACTGGGGCACTAAATATGATATCTCTACGTTGCCCTATTTTTGGGGAGAGGCCCATGTACTGAATAATAACAACAATAGCATGGGTGGTTTGTGAATGATGATGGGGAAAAATAATCCTGATTGCGAGCTGAGTGAGATAACCTTCCCATACCCCGAGCCCCCCACCAGTACCAGTAAAGACAGAAACTGGGTATGTAAGGATGGAGCCATGATAGTTAAAGCGTTGTCAAATAGCATTATTTCTACAGTGTGTCAGCAGCCCAAGTCTTGCTTTGTATGGAATTTGGTCTGCATGCTGGAAATCCCATTCCGACAGTGGAGCCAACAGACTGGGACACTTTTTAACAATCGTATAGAAAGGGCTCTATGTACCAGAGTTGTTCAAGAAATCAGGAAAAAACGGAGGCTTCAGGGCTTAAAAATCATATTACGTATGATGCCTTTGACAAGTGCTACAAGCAAGAAACCCACTCTAATGAAATATTCAAGAGTAGCATGAGCATCCCATTAGCCAAACAATTGTAGACTGACAGCACACATGTAAGCCAGCGCAGGGACCTCTATTCTTGAATGGGCAGGCATTGGTGAACAAGTATACTTCAGGGGCTACTCACATTTTTATATCTTGACAATATTCCAACAGAGTTTTATTAGCCTGGTTCATTTAATTATGCCTTGTCTAAATTATTGCTTAAATTTTTTATTGCACCAGACTGTTCAAAGAACTTATTCATGCGGGGCTAAAGGAATCATGCTTTACAGCTTCTTAGAGACATGAGAGTACTGGGGGATAAGACACTTCCTGGACCTTAGTGTGGATTTCAGAGGGAATCCATGCAAATGAGGGCTATCAATGTTGCATTAGCTTTTTTTTTTTTAAGGCAGAACAGGTATCTTGTTGTGTGACATTCCTACATATGCCAAGATGGACACGCTAATAACAACCAAGCACTTTATATTAACTGATGCTCCCCTAACAGTTTGGTCTGTTCAGTCTGTTCTAAGGAAAACGAGAGGCCATCTTTTAATGTCTGTTCCTCACATAGTTATATGCTTTCAAGTCAATTCCAACTTATGGCGACCCTCTAAAATGTTCTCTCGGCAAGAATATTTGCCATTGTCTTCTTCTAAGGCTGAGAGAGTGTGAGTAGCCCAAGGTCACACAATGTATTTCCATGGCTGAGCAGGGATTTGAACCCTGGTCTCCCAGATTCTTATCCCAACACTCAGACCACTATACCACACTGGCTCTCTCTTGTTCATCTATTACACATTTACATTCTGAACTAAGGTGCAGCCTTTGTTAAATATCAGATTTAGGATGGAATGATTTTGGTTGTTTAATTAAAGGTGAAATCCTAAACATATTCAGGGCTGAGGAAGGTTGGCAAAATCTCTAGGGCTCAGACCCTGATACGCCTGGATAATGAAAAAAAAACAGGCAATACAGTACAACATTAATTTAGGCCGTTATCACACCATGCTGTTGTACCATCATAGTGATGCATTAGTCCTGCTATTACCTCAGCCTTATCACATGATGCATTGTTTTGCAGGGGTGTTGAAAATGTGGTTTTTTTCACACTGGAAATAATTTGTTAGTGACTCCCTTTCCAGGTACAATTCAGCAACCAGTTCAGGTATGGATGTCTCATAGCTTTTTTTCCCATGAATAATCTATTAGTGGGTGCAGTGTGGGTGTGGCTAAGTTATCCCTCTCTCAATGATTTCCAAGGAAATCTCTGACAGAGAGGCCCTAGACCACTTCCAGTGCTCAGATGGGGAAGTTACTTTTCTAGTATGTCTAAACCCCTCTTCTGATTATTTTTGTTGTTGTTGTTTGCTGTTATACCATCATAATGTTATGGCATTATACCGTTATAACAAGTTCCATTGCAAAACAATGGGATATCACTATAGCACTCTAAGGAAGGGAAAAAGAATAAAAATGGTGAGGGGTGGCATGGCCACTTTCTTTTCCTGTGTCATCTCTCTGATAAAAGATCTTGGCAGTATGGAGAGCTTTGTCGTGATATCAGGCTTGTCTACACCAACAGGAAAATCTGGCTTCACTTCAGGTTTCCCTGATCCACAGTGACCACAGACTTGTCTACATGATCACACACACACACACACACACACTGAGACAAGTTTGGGAGCAGTATCCACACACAGTTATCCCTTTGGAACTCACCCTGGTCTGATAAATCACAGTGGCCATGGCTGCTCTGGTTTTCCCCTCCCCCCATAGATGCAAATGTATGTATCTCTTTATTTACAGCTTGGATGAGCTTCAGACATCCTATTAAGTTAAGGTACACCCAGCTAATAACAATATGTGTATGCTGGTATGCACTTCTCCAAATAACTGCCACATATGCAAAATAAATGGCAATGACAGAACTGCTAAAAACTCTCGACCTCTTCCACCCACCCACCAAAACTCTTCCACACACACACACACACACACACACACATACACATAAATATCTGGATTTTCTGCTCAAATCTAGAGTAAAAAAAAAAAAACTTTTTTGGTGCAGATTAAAGCTCTGAGGCACTAAGAAGACCCAGATTCAAGCAGTACAACATCTGGACAACTCAAAGTAAAAATGTGAGATTGTTTTATTTGACCAGTGTAGACAAGCCCATTTTACCATCATACCATTATGACATCATAGAGTTATTGCACTATTATGGCTATAATTTTTTAAAAAATTACATGAACCAATGATGAAGTGAGAAGTGAGGTACAGGAGTCAGCAATGATGCCATTAATGTGGACAAAAAAACTGTGCAAATTACACTATTAAAGTGCAAATGCAGCAAGGATGTGATAGAGAGCATCAGCAATCAGCTACCCTCATGAGATTGGCTGGAGCAGATTTCAAATGGAATAATGCAGCATAAAAGAGCAGTGTGATAAGGCCCTTAGTATCTCAATAGACCAGAGAGTGGCTATGATGTCTATGTTAAATCACAGCTTACCAAAGTCTTACTAAATTTGTAAGAAGGTTTTTTGGGGGGTGGGGACTCCATCCCCTCCCTGCCCCAGGCCTAGTGGCAACTCTCAGCAGCCCTTTGCATGCTTACACCGGAGGAGTAAAACTCAACAAGTTTAATTGTACAGATGCATTTGATTACATTGCAAAGGGCCTATGAGCTGCTGTAAATGACTAGATAGTAGTTATTTTGGAAATGGCTAAGATGGTGTGTGGCCCTCCAGGTATCATTGGTGTGCCAGTTCCCATCAATCCTAGGCAACACAGCCAGTGGTGAGGAGATGCTGCAGTCCAACGACATCTGAATATCCCCATGTTCCCCATCCCTGGGAGAGGTAGTTATGGGTTTATATTGCATTGTGGTATTAAGTTGCTGTGAGCCTCCCTGAAGAGTGCATAGCACTAGAAGGGAGGGATATACTTTTTATATATAAATACATATTTGTTTTTCACAAATCAATTTTTGGACCTCCTCTCATTTCAGAAGATGGGAACACTCTCAAAGCTTAGAAATGTTACTTTTTCATATGGTTCTTCCAGAAGCCATGCTGGCTTGGAGAGTCTAAGAACCATACTCTAAAAAAGCAAATTTTGCAAGCCTTGTAGAATATGAGTTTCTATAGTACACTCAATGGCTGTACATATAGCCTTTACAATGCATTCACTACACACATGACAGCTGCAGTTGAGCTCCCAATACCTTCTTATTCCATCCATTCCTCCCCTGTGGCCATATGTTTGGATATTAGGGAGAGATGTATAGGGCACTTCTTGTTTCTACTATATATGCAGCTGCCCAGTGGACACCCCAGCACTGAGAGCAGGGCCAATGGGCACAATTCTGCTGTCATCCTCACTTTTGGGGAATGGGGGCTGTGTACAACCCTTCAGTGCCTGGTACAAATGAGTGAGCATTCTCATCAAGAAGGCAAAACATTCACTGCACAATTTTGCCTTCAGGTCATTTTTATCCTTTTTTTTCTTTTTTTCAATTACTCTGAAAGAACATTCCTTGTGTTTCTGTCTTGAGGCTTAAAAGATGAGGCAATTTGCTTGACGCACCTCTAGCTATCACAGAAGTTCCCATGTCTGACAGCAGATACAGTACATGCTGACTCTTTGTATGAGGAGAAAGGATTTGCCCTTGTGTATTCATAAATTACAGAGTTTTTCACATAGGCACACACACAAAATACTGTGATTATTAGCCACAAACAAAAATCACTCAGAGCTAGGGGTTTATTATTCAAATATAATCACTAACTGTAAATGTTCCTACAAATGATTTTGTTAGAACAATTTGATTTACCATATAGCAGCTATACAAACTCTTATTTCATGATACTTGACCTCTAAGATAATATCTCACCACTTTGAACATATTAAAATCTAAGAGACCCATAATATGCACCATTCTAGGACTATGCGGATGAACTCTGCCTGCAAAATTTAACACATGCAAATCACATCACTCACAGCTAGCTGGCTCTTAGTTAATTAAGTTCTGTGCATGAAAGCTGACAAGATTCCCAAAGTGGAATCGCTTCCAGCCAGGTAGTTTATCCAGAAGTTCATTAGTGTAAGTTCTTTAGCCTGCAGAAACTGACCACCTCAGCTTTAGAAGGTGCTCAGAATCACCTTCAGGTTAGCAGGCCCCCTCTTGACTATACTGTTCCAATTGCTGTACCCCCTCCTATTTGCAATTACTATCTTTTGGCTTGCTGGCATAAATACCATGAAAGGAGAAAGAGCTTGCCTCCAGAGTTAAATACATCACTCCCTTCGCATGATGAGATGGTGCCATGTGTCCTACTCTGTTTGAAGGTTTTCTCTATGGGTTGCTCCACACAAGGCTAGAGCAAAGACAAGCAAACATAAAAGGAGGAAATAATGGCCTGAGAGTTGCTCAGGAACAGCACAACTCAGAAAGTGTTACTAATGGCGTGTTGAAGCCAACCATAAATGAGCAATAATAAGATTATGCTCAGGGTCCCATTAAAAGATTTAAACCCATTGTAACAAATTCAAAGGTTTAAGAACTCTTTAAAAGGTTTGGTAAAGTAAAAACGTCTTTAGTCTTCATCAGACACTGAAATCATCATATTACAGTCGGGCCTCCCTATCCACAGGTTCTTCATCCACAGATTCAACCAACCATGGCTTGAAAATATTAGTGGGGGGGAATAAAAAAGCAAACCTTGCTGTTTGCTGTCTTATATAAAGGATGCCATTTTACTACACCATTGTATATAATGGGACTCAAGCATCCATGGATTTTGGTATCCACGGAGGGTCCTGGAACCAAACCCCAGCAGATACTGAGGGCACTCTATACTAGGCAAGCTTTTCTGGGTAGTACACATCCAAGGTACCACTAACCGCTTGGAAAGTTACTATTTAAAAGTGATTTAATTCCTATTACTTGTTCATGGTGTCTTGAAAGTAGCAGAAGAAAGAAGAGATATATCTTAAGTTGCTTGAAAGAAGTAGAAAAGCTTGAAAAATGTAGTTTTAACTTGTTCAATAAATGGTTTGAGACTTCCTGGTTCAAAAATTTCTTAATTTTGATTGTAAACATCCCCCTGAAGAAGGCATGAAGAGTACACACAGGCCAAACGGCATTAGGCATTTCTACTAATACAGCAACCATCTTTCAAGCAACTTGAGAGATCACTCTCGATTCTTCTGTGGATTCCATTTGATGCTCCCTAGTTTCTTCTTCTTTTGTTTTGGAAGGAGAACATTGTTATCCTTGTGTTTTAAAAGTAACTTGCATTGCTGATTGCTTTTCAATTACTCATTTTTTCAAAAGATAGCTTAGAGTTGATAAAAGAACATAAAATACCTGTCAAACTACCTCTGAAAATATCTTTAAATGCTTTTTTACACCAATGTTTAAAAGTTACTCATTGCATCAATAAAGCCACTACGTTACCACCAGAGATATTACTTTTCAAATGTTGTGCCCTCTTTACAAAAAAAAAAAAAAGTAATTTATTATTGGGTTATGTGTGACTCATTGGTTCCCAACCCTGTGCCATCACTATTAAGGCTCTCTCCCTAGTAACCACACACTGCACCTCGTGGGTTGGGGCACTCAGAAGACACTCAGAAGAAAATGGCCTCATTATCTAGATAGGTATGTGTAAGAGAAGGCAAGCCTCCAGATCATTAAAAAACAGTTTGCATAAGAAGAACAAAACAGCAGGCTTGTTCAAAAGTTTATCACGAAAGAACTCAGAAACCAGCCTCTGAATAGCAAACAGAACAAAAGCTGATAGCTGACTTACATGCAACATTAAAAGTGAAGTGCCTGAACCAATCAGTTTTGAATGTTTGAAAAATGATAGTTGGAAATGTTAGAATTTAATATCCTCGATCAACCATAGAACTATGCTTATTTTCTGACAAGGGAATGCTTTCAAGGGGAACACAAAGACTGCTCCATAAAAAATGAAGCCAACTTATCAGATCTAAAATTAAGACTTTCATTTGTGGAAGTTAGAGGACAGTTGCAAAAAAAAAAAAAGGCATTAGTTGCAAAGAAACTTAATGGCCTGACACCACATGAATATATATGAAAGCCAGTGTGGTATAATGGTTTGAGCATTGGACAACAACTCTGGAGGCCTGGATTCAAATTTGTGCTCAGTCATGGAAGTTCGCTGAGTGACCTCGGCAAGTCACACTCTCTCAGCCTCAAAGGAAGGCAAAGGCAAACCCCTTCTGAACAAATCTTGCCAAGAAAACCCTGTGATAAGCTCACCTGAGAGTCACCATAAGTCAGAAATGACTTGAAGACACACCACCACCACCACCACAACAACAACTAGTATGTTCTGGCTTCTTCAGACTCAGTAACCAGCAATTTCAGAGTTAAACAATAAACTTTATTGGTACAGTAATCTAAACAGCTATCCCTACAATATTGTTGTTCAGAATGAAACTTATTTACAAAGCACTAGGTTTAAAAATATTTGGAATCTACAAAATCTGGTCTATAAAGTCACTGGCTATCCATCATCCCTACTTCCCATTCCCACAGAGAGTGGGCACACGCATCTTTCCCATGGAAAAGGCCAGTGGCAAACTTTCATCAAGCAGTTACAGACATACGATATATCCTCCCTTCTTCCAGTTAGACTACAGGTTTGTTAGCAAGTACAAAGGAATGCAAACAATTAGCCACAAAGTGATAGTAGAACAGAACTGATGTTGGCAGGAGAAGGTCACATCTGGGACCAGTCCTGACAAAGTAGCTATGCCAATTATTTGAAGGCTAAGTCAATACATTTATATTGAAAAATAAATGTTATAATAATGATTTAATCATAGTTACAAATTCCATCTTAAATTACAACTTTATGTAAAGTATGCAAATTGTTGTCCATGTGCACCACTGCACTGCTCTCATTGTTGAAGCACAAAGTTGCAAACCTCACTTAAAGTTTCTCTTGTAATTTTGCAACACTTGTCTACTATTGTAATCTTTAATCCTATTAAGAATGTATACATTTGGGGGGGGCTGCAAAAAAAAGCTTGCCTCCTCACAAAAATGGCAACAAGATGTCAGCGTTGTCCAGTATGACAATATCCCTAGTGCTTGTGATCACATTTTTGACAGAACTCCTTTTTAAAGCTGGTCAGCTGGAGCACCACTGAAGGCAAGTAAAGAGCCCAAAGTCCAATGGGCCCATGCATTTCAAATTACATACAATGATAGCCCAGAAAAAAAGAAAAACATGTTGCCCAGTTTGGATGTGATATTTCCCCATTTCTTAACCAGGGGTTAAGGAGATTAGTGCAGATGTATTGATTTCCTTCCCCCACCTTCTCATGCCCCTATAGGGAAAAATACAAATAAGGGGTGGGAATTGTGTAAGGGCCCAGCTATACGAGGGGGGGATGTGGATTGATGGGTACTCATGCATATTTGAAGCAGGATCAACTTGTTTTAATGGTGTTTGGCAAACTCACAGGTGTGCGAGGCTATCCGTTTTTGCTTTCCCAACAGGCATGCCTGCTGGACAGCAACTGGAAGAAATTGCTGGTACCTCAAGCCCTGCTATGGGGTTCGTGGAAGCTTCCTGTTGAACCACTGAGGGAACTAGAACAATGGAAGAGAATAGATGTGAGGAAACTATCTCAGACTGGAAGGCCAAACTGACTCCAGAAGAACACACCAAAGTAGACAAGGGCACCCCCCACTGCTGGCATGTAGACATCAGTCTGCTAACCCAGCCCTTGGTCACACATACATACACTCACTTCTGCATCCTGAAAATCCCCTTCCTTCACTGCAAACAGGTTTTTAAAAGCCTCCATTTGCACTAAAGGAAGCTTCCTGTGGAGGGGAGAGTTGGCTCGTGCAGTGGGCACCCACACTGAAATTAGGCCTTTTAAAAGCCTCTACTAGCACCTTAAGCCTTCAGATGAGATTTTTTAGGGTGGGATCTCTGTTCACAATCAGTGGCTGATTGGAGATCAGATGTTTTCAGGTCAGAGAGGATAGGAACAGGCCCTAGAGGAAAAGCCAGGGAGCCCCCTGGTTACCATTTGCTACTGACTAGACCTGACTTATTTAGTCCCTTCCCTGAACAAAAAGAACAGTTTGTTTAATATAATAAGAGACACATAAAACTGCTATACCAATTCAGACATTGTTCCACTTAGCTCCATACTGTTTACACTGAGACACAGGGCTCCAGTTATTTCCCAGAGGTAATAGAAACTGAACCTGAGACCATCTGAATTCAATGCAGGTGCTACTCTACATTCTGTGATATTCTTCACTTCTCCTCCCAGAATAGTAGTTAGAGTTGCATTGCTTCAAGGCTTAATGCTAACCTTCTGTAACATTTAACCAGGATTTGGAGCAAACTTGTAGCCTTGAACCATTTGTCTGAATCATTTTTATTTGTTTTTTTTTTTAAAGGAGGGAGGGAGGGAAACCAAAGGTCCATGACTAGGGAAGAAATCCACTGAAGAGTTAATTTTCTTCAAAGTTAGGCTCACAGCTAAGTCATAACCAATATTACTCCAGTGGTCTTATCTGAATGTGTTCAGCTCATTTCAAGCACTTCCACTCAATGACCTTATGCCATGAATGAGTGATAAGGATGAGAAGGGATGCCTTTGCCTTAGGAAAAGCTGCAACCCCTGCAAATATTAAATTCATTGGACAGGCTGAAAAGTCATCTCTTTTAGTTCAGTTTGCAAGATGCAATGTACATGGAGCCAGCTTCAGCCATGCACTGTTGCCATTCATATCATTTACATTTTAACCTTATCATAAAGCTGAAAAATAATAATACAAAGAAAATGGTTTTTGCCAAAAAATACTGGTGCTAACAGGTCGTTAAATGCAACAGCTGTTGAAACTTTCAATCAGCTGTCAGACGCTTCAAACAGATATCAGCATTACCTGATTGCTCACAATCAATGATATTATAATGCAAGCAAAATATTATAACAGCAACAACAGTGACAGGATTATTACAGTACAATTTTCTTATTTGTGACAGTATATATATGGAAATCAAGAGTCTCTCACTTATCTGGCTAATATTGGCTGCAATCCTGTGGGCAGGTATAACAATGCCTGCCACGGCCCCCACATCCTGAAGTGGGGCCCCAGGCCAGAATCTTTGGTGGGCCCCTTACCTTCTGCTAAGGTTAAGGGCAGTGAGATGCCATACAGGATTGGGGGGGGGAGTAAGATAAGTCAGTTTAAATGATATCAAAGTAATATTTATATTTATTTTTTAAAAAATTAAATGGATTTGCACAATAAAATTTACAATAATATCACACCAGGGGCCCCTTCTAATCCTAGGAATTAGCACGGTGGTGAAGCAAAATGGCCACAGACATTATTGCCATGGCGGATGGGGATGGGATAGAAAGTCATCTCTCTAGAGAGAAAGCTGCCCTACCAGTCTCTGAAACACTTAGGAGCCAGAGGGCAGCTTTCTCTAGCAAAAGAGATGTCTTTCTCTTCCATTCTGCCTCCCCTATGACTCTAACCACTGTTATGCCAGTGTAAACCTCCTTGGAATAAAGCTTAGCAAGAGAACACTATGATAAGGTCACCATAAGCCAGAGTTTACTTGAAAGCCAGAACAACAAGTATGTCTATCAAGTCTTCCTCTGTGGATGTCTTCTTTTCCCCATGTCTTTGTCTGACCTATGCCTGATTCTGTCAGGTTTTCTTAACTGTTGTATTTTTACTGGATGAGATCAGTTCCTTTCTTTGCTTGCTTTACTTCCAGTTGGGAGCCTGTTTGCAAACATTTTTTGATATTTATATATTGCAATGCACACATGGCTTGAATCCATTCCTCTGTTGACTAGAGCTTGTTTAAGCAGTGTTTTGCACATGGGCACACTTTTCACTGGGTGCTTTTTATATGTGTACTTTTGGTTCAGACAAATTTGTGGTTATCTCTCAGGGTAGGGATTCTGGATCACAAACTGCATCTTCTGCAGATATTCCACAAGGCACAGACTGTGACAGTCCATCAACCTGGGACTGAAACAGATATGAGGGCTCCTTTTGGCTCCAAGCCTTGGTGGAGGATGTTATCCACGTGGAACTATCCAGTGCCCCATATTTCCCATCTGATCCTTCTTGTTATCTAAGCCACTCTCAAGGATTGGGCATGCCCAACTTGGTTGGGTTGGGTTTCTACTTGGATATTGTGCTGATATCTGTGCTTGTTGCTACTAGTACACACAGCAGGATCTGCTCAAGTGCCACAGTCCGAATCAGTGAATGCAATATCTACATGCACACAAGTACATGTGCTATTTGGTAATTATTTTTAGTGAATTACTCTTCACCCACTTCCAGTACAATGTTTCATTTGCCATCTTGGCTGCAATCTGAATGTGTGCTCTTGCATTTTGATAAATGTGAGTTCTTCCTCCATTAAATCTTAATACCGTATGCAGATTATGGTCTTGTCTTCAAGGGCCAAATGAAATGGCCTCCTCCTATTCTAACACCCAGCTGTTTGGACAATGCAGGGTTTTGACTCCAATTCTAGTCTGAACTGTTCGAATGATGTTCAGGCAGTTCCAACTAAAAACTGGAGCAAAAAAAAACCCCTTAAAACAGGTTAAGAAAATACCTGGGGAAACCTGATCCTGTGGGAAAAACCAGAGTATTCCATGGCATGTCTGCATGTGTGCACTGTGCCCTATCAACAGGCACCTCTGCCCCTACTGCTGGTATCACACGTCATGCTCTCTAAGGTCACAATAAGGTCCTCAGCATATCATCATGGCTGGACCTCATGGCTGGACATTTCTGACCTCAGAGAGTGCAACATACGATAGCAGTGATAGAGGCACCCACCGATAGGGCACAACACACACATGCAGACAGCAGCCCATTCCCACCACGGAATGCAAAAATGGGGGGAATCTGGGGAACCTCCTGGGCCAGACTACTCGAGCCAGAATGTGGAGTAGTCTGACCAGTGCAGACAAGACCTATGTGACTTTAAGTCTAAGTTTTCCCCATGCATTTTTCCTCCTATCTTGCCTTTTGAACCGTCTTCTCTGATAAAGAGATTTCAAGATCTCAAAAGTTACAAGCATTGTCATGGCTTTTGTTTGTTTGGCCAAATCGAGATATCAGTACAATATGGGATTGGGAATTTTCCTTATAGTCAACATGGCTACCTCTACTTTTTCGTGTAATAATGAAGCTGATCATTGGCAAGGAAGGCAGCAAAGTCTGCATATGCATCACCACACATGGCTAATGGGATGAATTTGACTTGGTGGGTAGCACAGTGGGAAGTTCTCAACTAAGACCAGCAAAGCATTTGCAAATGAAAGCTCTCCAGTCTAACCACAGAGTACAAACCAACTAAACATGGCCTTTGCAACATCACTCAACAGTTTTTGGAAGATTATATATAAGTACTTCTTTGCTTGTACATTGCAAGCCTAATCCCTCAAATACTATTGGATTACACTAAATCGTTTTACTGTGGCACTTGATTTAAATGCTGCCATGTAGGCCCAGTTGCTTAAGCGTGCAAGAGCAGGCAATGTTTGAATTGGAACATGTTCAGAAGGCACCTGCACAAGAGATTTTTAAGCAAGCGTTGTAAATCTCACTGGATGTGACAGACCTTATAAAAATTAAATAATGTCACGCCTTATAAGCATTTCATTCACCACAAGCAAACATACACAGGGCATTGGGGCTGATATTTAACTTTTTCCATCTGTTGAGCCAATGCCACACAAAAGTTTGCATGCCACATTGCTAATTTTACAGCATGTGGTAACTATTTCTCTCTCTCTCTCTCTCTCTCTCTCTCTCTCTCTCTCTCTCTCTCTCTGCATTTTTCTTTAAAAAGAAATACTGCATTACAGAAAGCAGCAACTACCGGTGGGCATCAGAGGTATGTTAGTCCAATAGGCTTAGCATGGGGTCACATTCACTGGCAGTAAATCGTGACAGGATTCCTACAGCAGCACTATTTCAGTTTTACACTAGAATGAAAACCCTAATTTTCAAAACCAGATGTACTTATGTGACTCTATAAATAGAAAATGACAGCAATGGATTTGACTAATGTGACTCCATGAAACGCCTGTCAGTTTGAATACACCTGTGGAAATATAGCATAGTATTGGAAGCTTGGCACACAATCCTGTTAGCCCCAGATGATGTGAAGTCAATAAAACATAAGCCAGTTTACACGGCTATTCAAGCACAGCTATGGTGTCGATGTGGACATGTTTAAAATATGCAGTATTAAGAACTCCCTGAGCTTACCCAACCCTAAGGTCCATATCTCCTATAGCTATTAAAATGCATAGATTAATTCTCCACAGTCATGCCCACCTGACTGCTGGAATGCAGTAAGTCTACCTTTGAAGACTAGTTCAACACAGTCTGATAGAAGGTAGATCTTTGAAGAGGCAGGCAAGCCAGTCAACTGTTAGAGGTGGCAGGACTGTGAGAGTCATGTTTGTCATAACAAATAACTTTCTTCACCTACACCTGCATTTAGTATGCTTTGTTTTGTATTGGTTATTGGCTTAGTTTGCAGGTCTGCTTGCTGAGGAAATTTTTCTGAGGAAATCTCATTGCAGTGAGGAAAACAGGTTAATCACAAGGAACAGATAGTCCCTTCAGTGTCTTATCTGACCCTATGTTAACAACATTCATTTGGAGTAGGGCGTATTCTTCTAAATGCATGGGGGTATTTATGACATGAAAAACCGTTCAGCATGTTGTCTTATTGTGACTGGATTGATGTGTACAAATGTATAATTTTGTACAAGAGTGTCAAAACTTATATCAGTAATTTTAAAAGAAGACATTCAAAAGTTTGACAAATAGAGAAGACATTGAAGACACCCCTTAGTAATACAACAATCCCCCTCCCTTATCCTCAGTTTTGCTTTCCACAGTTTCAATTACCTGCAGCCACTACTACCAAGAAAACAGAAGTGTTTGTGGGCATCCCTAGGTCCCCCAGTGCAATTCTATGGTAGGCCTGGGCCAGTAGTTAACCTCTTGCTTCCCACTTGTTGTGCAAGTGTCTGTTAAGGAAGTGATGAGAGGAAAGTTTGGATCAGTTCCCATGCCCTCCACAGGGCAGCAAGTAAGTGGGGGGGGGGAGTTCCAAAGTCTAGGGGCCATCACTGAAACAGCCCTCTCTTATGTGTCCACTAACCAGGCCTGTGAGGGTGGTGGCACTGAAAGAAAGGCCTCTCCTGTGAATCTCATCCCAGGAGAATGGAGGGATATAAATTCCATAAATACATAAATAAATCTCAGGGTCCAGACAGGCTAATATGGGGAGATATGGTCTGTCAGACAGTATGGACCTAAGTTGTATATAGAAATCATGATATGACTTATTGCCATTTTCACATTCAAATAGCTTTTGTTGGTCTCTTAAACTACGTGTACCCATAGCTGAAATTCTTAAAGTACTTCATCAAGAATGGTATCTGTTATTAATATCTTACCTATGATTTGCTGCTTTGTCTTTCCGGACCACTTCAGGTTCATTTTTACCAAAAAAAAGTGGGATATAAGTCATTGCACAACACTAATCTATGTCTCCAGTGCTGAACTCAGTCATTGAGTAGTGATGCAAAACCTTGCTTCTCTCATTATGCCCCCCCCCCTCTCTCTCTCTGGCTTTTCTTCGCAAATGAAGATTCAGGAAGGACTCATTTGCACTTTCTGCAAGCGTGCTGATGACTAAAAATGCCAATCCGAGATAAACAAGTCCGGTTGCAGAAAGCACAGCAGAAGGTGTCCTTGGGTGATGTTTCCGGGTTGTGATTCTTTCTGCATTGTCATTTCTCTTCAAGACTTGTTTGGCGTGAGTTCTCAAATAAGGCTGCAGCATTATGGACAGTGCATCTCCATGCCTCCCGATGTGAGGCCAGGGCGGACCATTGTTGGTGATCAATTTGGCCAAGCCTGAGATGTTGTTTCAGGGAGGCCTTGTATCGCTTTCTTGGAGCACCCCTCTTACGCTGACCCGTGGCAAGTTCACCGTAGAGTATTATTTTTGGGAGGCGATGGTCCTACATCCTAGAAACGTGCCCTGCCCAATGCAGCTGTATTCTCAATGGCCTCAATGCTAGTGATCCCTGCTTGCTCAAGGACAGCAACATTCATCACATAGCCAGTCCACTGTATATTTAGGATTGTGCATATACAGCGCTGATGAAAGCGTTCGAGGAGTTGTAAGTGTTGGCGATAGGTGAGCCATGTTTCAGACCCATAAAGGAGAATAGACAGTACAATGGCTCTATACACATTGATTTTTGCACCAGCCTGAAAAATGGCAAAAGTTTTTCTCCTCACTTGCAAGACATTTTGAGCTATTTTCTGTTGCTTGCAAAGAGAGTGCTCACATTTGCCAGGAGGAATTTTGCACAAACTATACAAATTATACAAACTGCACAGCTAAAGTATGAAAGCTGCTACATTGATGTGTGGAATGTTACGAAGAAGAAGCAAGAAATGTTTGCATCATTTTTACCAATCAGGTAATCCTCCTGTACTAGCTTGTGTGCATGCTTCACATGGTAAAAGACACCAGTTTTTCACAGAGACATTTTGTGGATATTGCACACACCTTGATGGTGGGGAGTGGAGTGCCCATCATCTTGGTCTTGTGCTGGAGGTAAGAAATCTCATAGTGATACCTCTTAACAAGCTGTCTTGATGAGAATGAGTAATTTAGCAAGACTTCTTCCTGTCTCTACTGTTGAGTACCAAAAAGCCTTATTGCACTCAAAGGAAAAGCAGCAAGGCAGCAAGAATGTTCCATCTTTCCTGCTGCCTTCCCACATGATGTCAATGTCCTTTCATTCTGATCCCATGGGGGACTGAACTAAAACTGCGCCTTTTTGCAAATGGATTTTTCTGGTTAGCAAAAAGGCATGGTTTTATCTCGGTCCCACGACACCATGCGAGAAGGCAACAGGAAAGATGGAAGTTTCTGCTGCTTTGCCACTTTTTCTCAGGGTGTGGGAAAGCTCAAAGAGTTTGGTGGCAAAAGAGGGCTGCAGATAAACTAGAGAAACAGCATGCTCTTGGGGATGCAGAGGTTTGCAAAGGTACAAGACGTTTGGAAAACATGCCTAAAGCCTTACCTTATTCCACTTCAAAAAAAAAAAACAGCCCAGTGAAAAGTGTACATGCTCAGTACCCAGAGATATAGGACTTTATCACATGAGGCTGGTAAAGTGCTATTTCCACAGGATAATGGCATCTTTGTCCATTACTTACCACACAACACCATGTCTGTCCTGTAGGTTCTTGATATCCCATCCGTTCCTACAGTACTCCTATTCATTCTCCCAATTGCATTGCTTTTCCACAGTGAGTTTACATAGAAAAACTTCCTCTCATGGCAGTTCTGCATCTCAGGCAGTCATATGATGTGAGTGGGTGTTATTCTGCTCCTCTCCCCTCCCCCTTGCTATTCTTTTTTCCTTTTTTATTTCTTTTTATTGGGTTTTTTTCCCATTATTTTATAGAAGTCTCCTGGGGAGGAAGGGCTGTCATTCTTTCTTTGGCAGGCACACAGGGGCATACCTGGCTTCACACACATACATACACCAAAGGAGGCATTACAGTCCTTCCTCACCCGCAAGACTTCCCCCCATGAGGAAGGACTCTCATTCCTTCTTCAGCAAGTTGTATTGCTGTAATTGCAAAATGACAGCAAAGAAAAAAATAAAAATAAAAAGGCATGCATGCTCAAAGTAGAGCATGCAGGGGTCAGAAAGCGGAGTTATTGTGTGACCATAGGTTGCCAAAGCAGTGCTGATGTGGAGAAAGTGTGATAAAGATTAATGTAAAACCAATATGTTTCCATAAGTAAACTAGCATGATTGTGGCAGGACAGCAGGCTGGTGTGATAAAGTCCACGGAGTCTCAATTGGAGAAGAAAAACCAGAAGGAATAATAGAGGAAAGTACAAGCAGAAAGCCCTGTTTCAGCCCCTTTTTATTATAGCATCCTATAAAAGAATCTAGCTAATTTGCTCTACTAGAGCAGGCATAGGCCTGCTCAGGGATTAGGGGGCACCCTAACAGTTAGGAGGACAATGGTATAGTGAACAGGAATGCTTCTGTTGGGGAGACAGTGATACACTGCAAAATTTAACTGCAGATCCCACTTTTATTGATGTATTTAAGGAGGGAGTAGAAGAATAGCTCCTTAAAGCTGCAGTTCCAAACATACTTAACAAAGGAGAAAGAACCACTGAACATTGTGGGGTTGTTAGCATGTCCTACTACCCCCTCCCTATACACTCTCATAATTGGCAGTGTTGGATACTTTGAAGGGGTCCAGTAGACAAGGGTGATCCAAAGTGAGGCCAGATGGAGGTCACAAGGACCTGGGAAGGTGTCTTAGAAATATTTTAGCAAGCACACCCAAGCTAGGATTGAGCGGAAGCCCCTGAGAAACAAAACCATTAAGGAGATACGTGCTAATTCCTTCTTCGGCCCCTCAATGGTGAGTCACACATCCTAAACAATCAAGTGACCTACTCATCCCAAATTCCCAGGAAATATACCACAGAACCCCCTCCTGCCCTACAATGCAAGAGTGCCATAAATCAATCCATTCCTATCTCCCAACCATAAACAGCAATCAGCTAAGTTTTGGTTTCCTTCGTTTATTCGGTGGGAAACCCATCTAAGCTTTGTTCTAAGCCAAATTACCTCCCTCAGGATACAAAGCAGGGTATAAATATTAGCCCCAAACAATAGAAGTGTGTGCCACTGTGGATGAGGCCAGCCACTCTCTTCCTTGGCGCACCCCCATATCAAAACTTCCAATGCCACCCTCTGAGTACTTTATTACTCTTCAAGATTGGTAACTATCACCCTATTTCCTGAATCGATTCCTCTATCCAACATTTCTGATGTAACTCTTCTATAGCTTTGTGTGGTTCTTGTGAGCACATGTTGCATGTGTGAGTGCTTTTTGTGTTATTTCCAATAAAAACATTTTATTTCACTTTAACCTGGAGTTCTCTGCAGTTAGTACTGATATACATAGGTGAAAAGATCCCAAAGTTACCCGTCTCTCGCAGCCTTCCATTTGAGTTAATAATAATAATCTCCCCCAAATATTAATATAGTTTTGGCATCACGAGTGGGGCTCTAAAGCACCCCCACCTCTTCAGGTAACAGGGTTTAGACATGAGAAAACATGCAAGGGGTTATATTGTTAGTCAGGAAACAGTGTTTAAAGCCAGTGCATGCATCCAGAGTGAAAAGTGGAGAGGGCTTTTGTGACTTTAATGGTTATATAGAAGAGAGAGTTTCACCAGGGCTTGTTTGTCATGCAACAAGGAACACCTGCTTAAATTCCCTCTTCTACATAACCATTAGAGGTATAGGGGCCCTCTCCAGTTTTAAATCTAAAATCTGGCAACCCTATCCAGTAACAAAAAATGTTGCATTGTTCCTTTTACCCAAAAGAAAACCTGCTGAAGCAAATGTATTTCAGGGGATGCAATATATAAGTCACATTACTACCAAACGAATGAACTATTGGACATAATTAAGTATCATTCATCTTCCAAGTGACTGTTATTCTGTATTTATTGAGGAAATAAGAAACTGTATGCTGTTTGTCAAACAAGTGACTCTGCAGAGTCATCAACAGCATTCATAACAGTCCACACAATTTACAACACTTCCAATAGCACATTTCCCTTCTCCTAAAAAGTGCCAGAAAAAGTACTGCCAAACAAAATCTGAGATTCCTTCCTATTTCTCTTATGAGTGGCATGGAAAAAAAAACTTTTATCCTGTTGAGTTCCAGTGGCATGTATACAAAAGCCACAGAGAACAGGTGGAGGAGACTATTCTGACTATTCTCTCCTTTCCTTCTTGGGGACAGAGGAGCACTAGTGTGGGGGGAAATCACGCCATCTGCCACCCCACATGATTCTTGGGGCTCATATACATAGGCCAGAATATGCCAGCTCCCTGCTGGCTTATTTTGGATGCTGATCTGGCCTGTTCCTCCCACATTACCTGGATAAAACAGGATGGAGTCCAGACTGCCATGCTAGCCCATCTCTGCAGCTGCCTGGCCATCCCTGTTGCTCTCTGAAGCCAGGAAGCCAGTCCACAGCACATGATCAAGGCCCCCTGCATGTGACCAGCCTTGGTCACATGCTGCAGGACTCCTTCCTGGCTTCTGAGAGAGCGACATGGACAGCAACTGTAGCAACGGGCCAACAAGCTGGTACAGGCTCCTGCAGTCACACAGGGCCTGATCCATTGGGGTGGGGGGCTGAGATGCTTTTTCCTGGGCATTTTGCTAAATGTTTTATCGGGCTTTACCCCGTCTGTCAGGATCTGCCTCTCCTCGCAGGATCAGGCCCCTGGCTGCAGCAGCTGACACTGCCTCCTTGCAGACTCAGGCCCTGGCTGTGGGGGTCTTGGAGGAACCAGGGCCAAACTATCAGACACAACCAGCTGCAATCATGCAGCACACCTGAAGCAGCCAGGGGAACTGCTATTTAAGAGCAGCATTCTCCCCTTAGCCTTTTTCATGACAACATGGTATTTTATGCTGTATGTAGCTGCTCTTGATCCCTTGCTTTGCTGTCTGCGTTTAGACCTTTGCTTGTCTTTTAGACCTGCTTCTGGCCCCTGGATGTCTGGTATGTACTCTGACCTTGCATTGTTTTTGGACTTTGGTTTGCTTGAACTCTGATTCCTGTGTTCCTCACTAGGCACTCCCTTCCTGGACCTTGCCTTGCCTCTGGTCCTCTGGACTCCTAAGTATGTGCTCTGACCCTGGACTGTTTTTGACTTTAGTTTATGTTTGACCCTGCCTGGACTTTGGATTCTGCCTCTTGTGTTCCTGACCTGGCCCTGGTGTCTCTCCTCCTAGACCCTGATGCCCATGCGCTAGAGGTTGACACTGTCTTTCTCTCATCTTTGCCCCAGGGGTTGTGAGGACTGCCCAGAGGCAAAACAGCTCCTGCACTGCTATAGTAATATCTGAATTGGGCTTTCCTTCTATGCAAGAAGGCTCTGAAGAGCTTCCTGAAACTCCAACAGGAAGACAGCTTCAGTTGCCATGGCAATACAATCAGGCCAATATAGCCATAGATTCTTCATCCATGGATTCAACCATCCATGGCTTGAAAATATTCCCCCCACCCAAAAATATAATAATTCTGAAAAGCAAATGTTGTTGTTTGCTATTTTATATAAGAGACACCATTTTACGCCATTGTATATAATGGGACTTGAGCATCCATAGATTTTAGTATCCACAGGAGGTCCTGGAACAAAACCCCAGTAGATACCAAGGGCCCACTATAGTTTCTTGATAAGCTCTGAGAATCTCAAAGAGACTTGGAATGAATATAACAGAAGTCAATAGCATCTTGGGTAATATTTTTATTCCACTTTTCATCTCCAATTATTTTAGGGACTTCCTGACATAGTTTCCTTTAGCTGCCTCAAGTAAAGTAATTTTAAAAAACCTCTAGTTGAATGTTAAATAAATAAGATCTTGCCAACATATTATATTAGAGCTCTGCATTAGCTTCTAGGCTATATATTAGAATACTAGCTTGGACTTCTAAAGTCTAAATCTGTGCACTGTTTCTGCAGCAAAACTGGATGTAGCACCTTACTGGATCAAGCACCACTAACCCTGTTATTCTCTACATGTGTACTCATAAGTCATTCTTGTTGACTTACTCCCATGTAAATGGGCATGAATTGACATCTAACTCTATTATCTGCAGTAGGTTTCAAACTTTCCTGGAGCTCATCTACATGGGCCAGAACATGTCAGCTCCCTGCTAACATATTCTGCCTGCAAATCTGCAAATTCTTCCCAATTACCTGGACAGAACAGGATGGAGTCCAGACCGCCACACTGGCCAGTCTCTGCAGCCACCATTGCCACTACCCATGCCCCACTCTCTGAAACCAGGAAGCTGGCTCACAGCACATGAGCAAGCCCTGCATATGATCAGCCTTGGTCACATGCTGCGGGACTCCTTCCTGGCTATGGAAAAGCAAAACAGAGAGCAGCTTTAGTGATGGTCCAGTGTGGCTGCCTGGGCTCCTGCAGTCACACGGGGCCGGATCTATTTTTTGCTGTCTGAAACAGATTTTTACCAGGTTTTTTTAATGGTATAAGAGGCTTTACCCTTTCTTCCCACCCACTCCCCAATATTGGCCCTGTCTTTGTCCCAGGGGTCATGAGGGCTGCCAGGGGCAAAACAGGCAAAAGCCCTACATCATCTGGACTGCAGGGCTCCAAGACAGGGGCAAGATGGGATAAATTGCTCATCTAGACAAGCCCCTAGTCTCCTATCAAAGAGCATGGAGAAGAGTATATGGACAAAGTTTCTGTTTGTCATCAGGGCTTGGTTTGTTCCACCCCTGATGCTAAGGAGCTGGCCTGGCCTTAGGGATGAATGAGGTAAGTGCTCACACATAGCATTGAGCTGATGGGAACATCTTGCTGAGCTGAATTTTATTTATTTCAGCCTTCAGCCACAAAGGCTATCAGAGCGGCTTACAAATTGTTAAGCAAATTGTTACACATCTACATTGCATTAAGCAGTTTCCAATGTGTATTAGCTAATTGCCCCCACAAACCGGGTACTCATTTTACCAACCTATGAAAGGATGGGAGGCTGACCAAACAATTATAGCTCACTTCAACTGTCATGGCAACATCTTATGGAATCCTGAGATCTGCAGTTTCAGGAGGGTTATTTAAAATTCTCTGACAGAGTTCCAGGGCCTCCCCAAACTACCAATGGTCAGGATTCCATAGGATGTTCTCATGCCAGTTACAGTGAAATCATAGCACTGTAGTTGTGTAATGTGAACAGGCCCTTAGTATTTCTTGAGTGTATTGTCTGCAGTAAATGGACTGGTTAAAAACAGTAGGTATTTTGTACTCCCTTCATATACACACATTGTTTCAAATCATATACTGATAACACAAACAGCCATCAGTCAGACTTGAGAGTACAGTATGTTTCTTTTTCAATGTCCAGTTTGATGCCATTTCTTCTAGATTTTTTTAAAAATCCATGGAACATAACTTTACTTCAACACAACATGATCTACACCACAATCACCATCCCCACCACACTTACCTCCTCTCCCATTGTTCTGGCAGCCCAGGAGTGAATAGCGCTCTAATAGAGCTCCGTTCACTTCCTGGAGTGAAATCCCGCAGATTCTTACAAGATGCTAGCACAGGAAATAGAAAAATAAAAATAACACAAAAAAGTGACAGCAAGCACAAAAACACACTTTAAAATGTACAAGTAACCTGGGGAGGGTCATAAAAAGTGTGTCACTTACCTGGATGTCCTGATCTCACCCGGAAGTATTTTGGTAGGGACCGCCCATTGACACTGGGATCTCGCCAGCAAAATGGGGCATTTTGTCGTACACAGGAAACTCCATGACAGAAACAGAATGGGGAACCTATTGATGGTTTCTCCTGTCAATAAAAAGCAGCACCTGCAGAAAGGCAGCAGAACAGGTGCATATTGATGGGGGAACAACACCGTTTGGTAAGGGAGCCCTTTTGCAATCTCCTGGTGTTGATGTAACACAACTTTTGACGTGTCTGATATTCTCCCATGTTTCTTAAAAAGCTATAAATTAGTGGGGTGGGATGAAGCACTGAAGATGTGTTTTGCCCAAGTGCTATACAGATAGTCAGAGAAACAAACCTAAAACAAACAATATGTAGCAGAGCATGACCTATAGTTAGGAACAGAGGCTGACATTTTAAAAAGGGGTTAGTGTAGAATTCAGAGCTTGCCTACACAGGCAAAAAAAAAAAAATCATATTCATCCCATATTCACAGCACAGTTGCCACACAATGTTTTTGATGATTTTCATCTTCATCAGGGCTTCTGCAGGAAACTCCAACTCTGAACGATTCATCATTTGCTCCACAGTTCAGCAGGAAACCCAAATTATTGGCCATGTGTCAGCCATGGATTGGCTTTGGTGTGAAGCCAGGCCAGGACTTCTGGTGGATGGGACTCTATTCTGGTGTGCTTTTTTTTTTTTTTTCAGTTGTGCACATATCTGGATAAGCGTCTCTCTGCTTATCCAGTAATACGGTACTCTGGGACAATGTATATTGACATATTTGAACAGGGGGGGGGACCCAGAGCAGCCCCAGCCATGCAGCCAGAAATAATAAGACGTATAGGACATGTGATAAGCATAGGACTGCCCTTTTACTCCGAGATGGATTACAGTGTAGCGGGATACTCTAAGCCCTCGGTTAGATGACTGCCACAGCCTTCTAATTTTGGAGGAGGAAAAGGAGGTCATCCTGGTAGACTCTATCAGGTAATGAATCTATTCAAGTTAAAACATGGGTGGGTCACATGTGGCCCACCAGTTGCATGCACCCCCCTGTCTGTTTTTGTACTTCCTCCCCCCGACCAGCCCTAACCATCACAACAGGGGAGGCAGTCAAAGCAAAGACAGCCTTCAGGAGTGGCAATTCTTCTCTAAAGAAACAGTGCATGGTCTTGCTCCATCAAAAGGGTGTCTTTAAGTTGGGGGCAAGGGTTTATAAACTGAAAATGCGCTTATACAACTTTATCAGACGAGCCTCTAAAAACGTTTCTTTGTCAGCATACTTTAAATCATTAGTGTGCCAGCAAAATAACCTTTTTTCTCAAACGTTGCTGTAGTAGTGTGAAAAGGGAGCCCTGTACTTCTGCATTCACCAGGCGCATTATCTTGGCGGTTCTCATGAGATGATGTGAGCGTGCTTAAAAGTGTAAATACACAAAAATAAATAAATGAAACAAACACATAAGCACAGAAACACACTTTAAAACTTCCAAGTAAAACAGGGAGGTTCATAAAAACAGTGTCCCATTCCTAGTTTTTGCGTTCTCTCCTGGAAGTGTTTGAGCATGGACAGCCCATTGACACTAGAATCACACCAGCAGACCAGGCGTGGTTTCACATGCTCACAATTCTGCCAAAACTGACAGATTGGCTCATCAGTAATGAAGGTCTTATTGACAATACAAAATTGTCAATAAAAAATTGTGAAAGCATGACATTGTGTGAAACAGGTGCCCTTCTGCGTTCATTGAGCAGCATTATGATGCAACATTTGCTGCATCTGGTGAAGTCCCTAGTCACCTCTAGTTTTGAAATACTCACATACCACATGGTGTCTTCACTGCTTCTAAGTGTACAGCAGAAATCACACTGTTGGATAAGTCTGGATTTGTTAACAGACAGGGCTCTGTCCTCCCTTAGAAGCATTGCATAGTGGGAGCTATGTACTAAGAACAGTATACTCTGTACATGCGTAAAAACCCGTGCATACAATTATTTCCCAAGTTCCATGCTAATGAAAATAGAACCCAGGGACAAAACCTGATAAACCCTGGCTCAGACAATGCTCCAGCACTGGTTACCAACCAGTATTCATTAATGACAATGATAGATTTCTTACCTTGCATATCACACAGTGCATAAGTGAGTTATGTATTACTGTTATTAGTTTCTACCACTAGAGCCAAAAAGTTGGCCTTTATACAACTCCGCAAGATCTGATCTGTCTGCTGCAGTCTGAATTCCAAAAGGATAAGACACAAGAGGCAGCAACCAGGAGCAGACCTATTCAATCAAGGCTGACAAGCTAGGTAAATTATGTAGGAGTACATGAAACCATGAAAACAAGCAATGAATGATGTTTTGTGTATGGAAGAGACACAGATGAAGGCAGCAGGAGAGTGCAAGGGCCTTTATAGATAAAATCACTCCAAATACATATCTAGCAATGTTTTCATACACTAAAGCCCTAAGTCAACATAAACTAATGAGATCTTACTGCCCACCTCAGGAACAACGCATTCCCCAGGCCTCCTAACCATCTGTGCCAGACCAATTAAGTTGGGCACAGAGGGAGAAAGTCCATGCCAGACAAAAATTAAATCTCAGAATATCTTTGGCCCCTAGGCCTGTTCTCTGACCACTAAATTACTCCTCTCTCTCTCCCAGGGATAGGTTGGGCTCTGGAATTTTGCTCCAGGAAGAGAATCATAAAAGTGTGCAGTAGTTCTAAGGATTTCTCACACACTGCCTTTTTGGCACATTGTAAATCCATTTCATGTGCCATGCTGCTCTGCCTTTATTCCTTTATGAAGAGAAACCTCAAAATGTTTAGTTACTTAGAAAACATCACAACTTTTTTTTTCATCTTTCTGTCCTTTTGTTGGCTTTGAAGCTCAGGGTATCATACGCAACACAAATTACGTGCTGTGACTAATTATATTTTGGCATGAGTCAAGTCAAGCCTGGAGGATGTCAACTAACCCATGCTGGAAAAACCCCAATGCTATATATAGAGACCAATTAGATATTATTGCTATAATCACTGTTAAAATCAGCAGGGCTGACTTTGATTTCTCCCTTTTTGACTTAATAATGCCACTGTGCACAGTAACTCATTAGCAATCTCCACTAATAACCATAACCTTAAAAAAGGGGTAGCATATGATGAGCAGAGAGTGGTCTTTTGCTATTACCGTAGATTGGGTCACAGTTGCAAGAAGTTGCCTTCACACTTGAAAACACCTGAAAGCAATGGGATAGGGCCAGCTCTACCTCCTCCCATCCAAAAACTCTATGGCCTTATAGAACAAAATCCATAAAACCTTTATTGGGCCAACTAGGGCCTCGTCTACAAGATGAAAAAAATCCATTTGGGGGGTAAAAAAGTCAAAAAGGCAGCAGTTTGAATGTGTACGATCTGCCTACATGGTTTTTTTACCCCCCCCCCCAAACTCTGTATGGCTCCCCTTGCCCAGCTGGCCAGAGCGAGCACACTCCTGTTCGTATCTGTGTGAACAGGAGTGTACAAACAGCCAATCATTCAGAAGCCACACGGATTAATCCCTGAGATCTGGAAATTTTTCTGAACACCAAACTGCCAGACTTTTATGGGGGAATTCACAGCCCCCCTTCCAAATGATATGTTTGTATTCAAATGATCGTTTGTACAGATCATTGATCTTTCAAACGCTATATAGACTTTTTTTTTTTTTTTTTTTGGTCATGTAGACAACCTAAAAAAGCACAAAACTCATCAGGCAACGTCCTGAAGCTTCACTGACTTCTTCATAGGCAAAGGTATTAAAAATCATACAGGAGTGGGGGGGGATTATGATATTAAAGTCACAGGCCTGCATTTTGTCTTAAGATGTTACTTCTGTTGTCAGTTAAGATGGTCAGAAGTAACATCTTAAGACAAAATGTAGGCCTGTGACATTTAAATTGTCATTTTTTTTTCTTCTCCTGTGTGCTTGATGAAGAATGTAGCTTAGAAAGCTCACATGATGTATTTTGTATGTTTTTTAGTTGGCCCAATAAAGTTGGTCATTTTGTGGATTTTGTATTTTGCTGCATGGCCAATATGGCTACTCCTGAATATGTTCTCTGGCCTTAATGGAACAGTATGGGATGTTCTGGGGTCACAGACATTTCTGGCCAGCCCTGTCAACTTTTAACTGCCTGTGACATGTAGAGATGGTTTGTTTCTTATTACTTCAGAGTATCAGAAGCATCATGGACATATATTGGTGGGGGGCACAAAAGGGGGAAAGTGAATTTCTTGGGTGAAGACCTCACTCCATTGTGTTAGCTTTTTGACAGAGCAATTAGAAGTCATTGTCATCCTAAAACCTATTTCTATTTTCTCCAAAGTAAGTTAATTGCAAATTTAACAGTTTATCAAGCTACAGTTAGAGTGACCGATCACGGTTCTCTGGGGTCTCAGGGCTTTCCCAACCCTACCTGGAGAGCAAGAACTGAGCCTGGGATCTTTCACAAGAATGAGCTCTGCCCAAGCGTGGCCATACCATTAGGCAGAGCGAGGCAACTGCCTCAGGTGGCAGATGCTGAGAGGCAGGAACACCAGGCCTTCCTGATAGTCCTGGGTATTCTGCTCTGCTGGAGGACAGATCTGTATGTACCACACAACTGGTTCCCTTCCTCTAAAGTGCCTTGCTGCCCTCTAGTGTGGTAGAGAATGAGCTTCTATCACCAGTATCAAAGTAAGAGTCGACTGGCAGTCTATTCAATATCTGTATGTGGAAAGACGGTGGGGTACCATCTTGCCTTTTGCTTCAGGCAGCAAAATGTCTTGGTAACCCTCACCCACCCCCAGTTCTACCATTAAACAATGGAATTAACCTCTGAGTAAAAATACTTCCGGTTGCTTAGGACATCTTCACTGATGATAATGAAGAAAAACTCCTCTATGTGGAAAATGCCTTTGCTTGAAGCAATCATTGGGATCAATCAATGGAAAGAAGAGGTGGGCCATTTGTCTGGGGAATGTTAAATGTGTTTTCCAGTAGTGGCACTGCTTGGGATATCATGGCTTCCCTCAAGCGAACACTGGGCTGGCCAATTTAAAGGGTTGAGCCATGATGGCCTAATTGTAAAAGAGCTTGGCATGATTCCAAAGGAGTTCAGTATAGAATAAGCTATCTGAATATATCCAGAGTTCTCAAATCTCTTTGCATGATGAGAATAAGCCTCTCCTCATGTACATTACAGCAAAACAATGACAGTGGCTACACACACCAAGCTATATTATTTTGATGCCTCGGGATTCCTGGCCAAAATAGAACTGGAGGCAAGTTGTTAATGAAATATGTTAAATAAAGGTAGAAAGCCTTGAGCCAGTTGGAAATGGAATACATACATGTGCGCATACAGAGAGAGAGAGAGAAAGAGGGGAAGGGAGGGAGAGGGGCTCAAGAAATACCTGCTAAGCAAAAAGCAGGCTCTGGGTGTTACTTGTATTGTAATGCGAAACCTGCTCATTAAGTTTCAATGAATCAAGAGTCACTACAGGTTATTACAGCACTCTTTCTAATACTGACCTGATCACTTTTCACAGGACTTTGAAGTCCTTCTCTGCACCTTACAGAGGACAAAGAGAGCTACAAAAAGTGTAATACCATATGTTCACCCTTGCATTCCTTTCTGTCTGGGCATTTACAAAGTATTTCTGTAACAAATTGTGCCACGGATACTAAAGAATAGCTGCCTCAGAAATAAATCTACTGTTATCCATCTTTCATTATATAGAGACCAAAAGGCCACAAGCAGATTTATCTGCAGAGAGCACAGTCCCTTGAAGAATGTTGGGGAAAGGACCTCAACAAAGCACCACAGCCCCATTTCTATTGAAGAGGGTCATTGTTATTGCCCTTTAAGAGCAAAATTGCCCATCACAAAACCCATTCAGAGATTGCATCAGAGCATAAATATCAAAACACACAAGCCAAGGCAGAGAAATGCAATGCATCCCTCTCGTCCTGTGTGCATCTTTCCAGCTAGCTGCAGCATCCCCACAGAGAGAGATCACTTTGGCCCATTGTATGTCTAGTACGCTGCCCCAGGAAGCCAGATAGTGGCATGCACATTTCAACAAACACATTTATAAAATGTGGCCAAGATTGAAGCATACCACTCACCTGAGTTTTCTTCTCAGTGTACAAATTCTATTCCTTCCACATAACCAGCCACATCTATTCAGAGTGGAACAAATGAGATTCAAACATGGTTTCTGCATATTTTCATATAATACTTGTGCCCTCTTTAAAAAGATAAAATTCAGCAGTGGGCAAACACCAATTGTGAGTCAACAGCAGAGATGGGGAACATGTGGCCATCTAGCTATTACTGGACATTTCTAGTTCCCATCATCCCTCACAGTTGGCTATGCTGGCTATTGCTGATACAAGCTGCCATCCAACAATATCGGGCATGCCATATATTCTCCCATCCATGGTCAACAGAACAGTTGGCCAGAGCATGAGTGTTGATGGAAGGGAAAGTAGAATGTAGGCTGGCTTTACTCTTTCTAAAGTCAAAATTATGGATGGTTTGCAGATCACTTGATGACCTGCATGTGTAAATGAACTGTCACAGATAAAATACCACAGACAGACCTTCACACACTATGCTTTCTAGAGGAATATGATTACACATTCAGCTGGAAGCCTCCAGGTATACAGTATTTCTCCATGTGGTGATGTATTATGAATCAACGCAATAATGACATCATTATGTTATGTTTATGATAGAGCCATTCCCTGATGCTACCCATCTTTCCAGCTGAAACTATATCAGGTTTTACAATGGAGCAGAAACATGAGAGGAGCAGTGGAGAGAACACTATGACGGGATAAAGTGTGGTTGTGTGTAGCTATGTATGCAATGTGGCAATAATATCTCCAGTTAAAACAGCCTATTTAAGCTTCAAGACTCAGTGAGTGACTGTTACTAGTAGGTTAATTAAAAAAAAATGGGTCCATGCCTGAAGGGCCTACAATTTACATGAGATAGATAAAGGTGGGAGAAAAAAAGATCATGTGAGGCTAAACAGAGCAGAGTTAAATTGTGGTAAAAGAATGCAAGGAAAGCTCAGGAAATGACTGCAGCAGAATTATATCTTGAGGCCAAAATGGACTAGCTTGACACATTACAGGCTGCCAAACAACCAGGAAAAAAAGCCCAAATATTCTGTATGTTTTTTGAGGGGAGGGGACCAATAGCCAAAAAGTACGGTAGAAGTGCCAGGTGGCAGCACGCACTGGGAACCTCTTCAAAAGGTCCAGGCAGCAATAAATGGTAGCAAAGTGTTTCTTCCTCTAGGCATCATATTTAAGGTAAAGACACAGACTTATGTCTAAAATATTGTTCTTTACTTGAACATAATAAAGACTATTTATAATATATTACAGCATCCACAGAAGAAAAACCATCTTCACACTTCAAGATTCAAAACAGAACTGCTCAGTTCAGCTCTATATGACAAATTAAAAACCCATCTCTGCAGAGTTGCTAACACCTCCCCCCAGTGAGCTCTGCACAAGCTCAGCTCCTGGGCTCAGTCAATACTGATACATTTGCAATTGCCACTAGCTCACCAGATCTATTTGCTATTTCTCAGCTTTTTGCAGAATAAATCTAACTAATTTATGTCCCAATATCCTGACAAGGGACATTTTCAGACGGTGCTTACTGCAGGATCAGGTCCCAGGAGAGGAACGGTGCTCTTGCACGGCAGGGGGTCCTTTTCGGATGCCACTGTCCCTCTTCCAGGATTATTCGTGGCACATCCATGAAGCTTTGGAAGCGGCCACACCATATTTTAAGCACAGAAGTTGCCCATGCTTAAAATATGGTGCGGCCGCTTCCAAAGGTTCACAGACGTGCCATGAATGATCCCGGAAGAGGGACGGTGGCGTCCGAAAAGGACCCCCTGCCACACAAGAGCGCCATTCCTCTCCCAGGACCTGATCCCACGGTAAGCACTGCCTGAAAACATCCAAGAAGTTATTCTTCCAAGCTCTGCTTCTTCCCCCTAGGCTTCAGCCTAGTACCAGAATTGCAGGTATCAAGAGATTATAGCTCTTGACACTAGCAAGATTGTGATTTTAAAATTCTGTGATTCTTTGATCTGCTCTATAGTGTGTGTTTTAGATGTTCAAATTATTCCACATCCCTTGTAGTAATTGTTACTCTATGGAACGCTTGTAGTGTAGGCTAAATATGGCACTCAAATGTTGACAAGTGTTGCAGAAAACACTGAAGTATTCCTATAGAGTAATGGTTCTCAACCTTTTGCCCTCCAGATGTCTCAGACTTCAGCTCCCAGAATTCCTGAACACTGACAATACTGGTTGGAACTTCTGGATGTTGATGCAAAAAACATCTGGAAGACCAAAGGTTGAGAAGCACTGCTACAGAGAGTGGGACATGACATCAGCCATGAGACTTGCAGTAACTTCTCTGTCACTGAACTAAAACATTCTGTCACTTAGGACTTTTTTGGACAAAGAAAAAACAATGCTAGCAGCCTCGCCAACGATCGTGAGTAAAAATCGCTGAAATATAACACTCAAATGTCCCAGCGGTACTGCAACAGTACCACTAGGGACGGGCGTCATGCGAAACGGACGCCCTGCAGCGCTCCAGCCTCGTAACGTGGCGAGGCTGCTAGCGTTGTTTTTTCTTTGTCCGAAAAAGTCCTTAGCTAAAGCAATTTAAAAAAAAACATAATTCTGTAGTAGAGTTTACAATAGGGTATTAGTCACTCCCAAACTGTCTCCCATCCGAAATAATCTGGATAGCCATTGCAGCAACCCCCTGGGTTGAAAATACTGCTGGCGTGATTTGAACATCAATGGGCAGTCCCTGAGAACACTTCCAGGTGTGAACACAAAAACTAAGTATGGGACGTTCTTTTTATGAACCTCCCCATTTTGCTGGCAAGTTTTTAAGTGTATTTCAGTGCTTGTGTATTTGTTTTGTTTGTTAAATTAAGTGTTTTTAGACTTTTAAGCATGCTCGCATCTTCTCACGAGAACTGCCAAAGTCTCACCCATGCAAAAACGTGGAAGTAAATAGCATGAGTGGTCATGTTCCTGAAATTCTGGGGCAAGTCTTTCTTGTGATTACAGCAATGTGTAACAAGAAGTCTTATTATGCCAGGATAGTTACGCTTTAAAATATAGGGGGGGGAGACATTTTTAGAAGCTCATCTGATAATCTCCTTTGACTTTTTATGGTTTTTAACTTGTTAGCCACCTTGAGTCCCATTATCAGGAGAAAGGAAGGATATAAATGAATGTTGTTCAGCTTTTCATGGTACAAAAACAAAGCTAAATATACCCAGTGATGGCCAGGGCCAGGCCTATCATTAGGCAGACTGAGACAATGGCATCAAAAGCCTCCTGCCTATTCCTCCTATATCTCTAGCAATTCCACACTATTAGAGGACAGAGCTGCAAGTATCCCAGCCTACCCTAGGGGTCCTATACTAGCCTGCTTCCTTGGGTGTGACATTATCTTATCACCAGTATTGCAGTAAGATCAACTGCCACTCCAGTCATCTATTTTATATGTAGTGGTGAGGTACGCTATCTTGCTACCTCAGGCCAGGGTCTGGATATTAATTTTTGCCCTACAGCATCTAGAATTTCCAAGCCAGCACTGCTAGCAGCCATTATGGCTAGAAGTTTCTGGAAACATCAGTCCAAGAAAGTATCAAGTTTTACCTCAAGCAGCAAAATATCCCTAGTGGCAATAGTGAGAGAAATCTATGAAGACTGCTATGTCTTATTATCTCTTCCTTTTCCCATTCTTCTGATATTCACTGGTTGACATATATATATATATATATATATATATATATGTCTACGGTGAACTCGCCACGGGTCAGCGTAAGAGGGTCGTTCCAAAAAAGCGATACAAAGACTCCCTGAAACAACATCTCAGGCTCGGCCAAATTGATCACCAACAGTGGTCCGCCCTGGCCTAACATCGGGAGGCATGGAGACGCACTATCCACAATGCTGCAGCCTTATTTGAGAACTCACGACGTACAAGTCTTGAAGAGAAACGACAACGCAGAAAGAATCACAACCCAAAAACATCACCCAAGGAGACCTTCTGCTGTGCTTTTTGCAACCGGACTTGTTTATCTCGGATTGGCCTTTTCAGTCATCAGCGCGCTTGCAGAAAGCGCGGGATGAGTCCTTCCTGAATCTTCGTTTGCGAAGAAAAGCCAGATATATATATATATGTGTGTGTGTGTGTGTGTGTGTGTGTGTGCGGAAAGACATTCAACAGAAATCATTCTTTAAGTGCTTAACCATCTTCCCTAAATAAGTTTCTAGCACAAGCAAAAAAGTCAATGTGTTCACCTCCAGTGCAAATCTAATGGTGCTAGTGCCATTAGTTTCCCTATTTAAATTACTCTGATAGTTGTCACTGAAAAGGTCAAGAATATGTTTATGGCTCCTCTTTGCTAAATTAAAAAACCATCCTGGAGAAGTAACTTACATGCTTGCTCTTTGTGATAGATGAGAAGGAGTCTTATATTGAAAAGCCGAGGAAATGTCTATCATCAAATTACATTTAAAACTAACATGGGTATTCAGGTCAAGGCTGCTTTAGTGCTGGGTACAGGCCTGAAGCCAGAGTGAAATTGGCCTAGATAAGCTAATTCATTCAGATGTCCCTGTAGCTGGTCAGCCACCATCTTTCAATCATTTTGCCCCCAAAGGCAAAACAATGCCCCTACAATGTGGTGTTTACTAAGTACTTACAGATCCAGGAAGATCCTCATCAGGAGGGCACATATCACCACTTCTTCCAGTGTGTGTGTTGTGTGTTTTCAAGTAATTTCATGTGAACCTATCACAGGATTTTCTTGGCAAGATTTATTCAGAGGATTTTGCCTTTACCTTTCCCTGAAGATGAGAGAGTGTGACTTGGCCAAGGTCACCTAGTGGGTTTCTGTGGCTCAGCAGGGATTCAAACCCTGGTCTCCAGAGTTGTAATCCAATGCTCAGACCACTACACCAAGCTGGCTTTCTATTTCTTTCAGTATAGTAAGCCTTTTCCCCTTCCTTCATGAGGCATTAGTCCCAATCTTGTCAGTCCTTCTTAGCTAGATCTTAACTGCCATGATTGGCAAGTGTCAAGGCATCATGTGATGTGTCTGGCCTCTGCAGGCATCCTATTGCCACCCTCAAGCCACATTAATGGTAACTGATCCCACAAAACCCTGACTAGAATCACAGAATCATAGAGTTGGAAGAGACCACAGGGGCCATCCCATCATCCTGCCACGCAGGAATACACAATCAAAACATTCCCGACAGATGGCCATCCAGCCTCTGTTTAAAAACGTACAAAGAAGGAGACTCCACCACACTCCAAGGCAGTGCATTCCACTGCCAAACAGCTCTTACTTTCATGAAGTTCTTCCTAATGTTGTTTGAATCCATTGCTCCATGTCCTAGTATCTGGAGCAGCAGAAAACAAGCTTGCTCCATCCTCAATATGACATCCTTCAAATATTTAAACATGGCTATCATGCCACCTCTTAACCTTCTCTTCTCCAGGTTAAACATGCCCAGCTCCCTAAGCCGCTCCTCAAAGGGCATGGTTTCTAGACCTTTCACCATTCTGGTCGCTCTCCTCTGTACACGCTCCAGTTTGTCAACATCCTTCTTGAATTGTGGTGCCCAGAACTGAACCCAGTTCTAGAAGGTCTTCTAAATATCTCTGCTGGACGTGCCACAATTGGTTTGGATATGAACCCTCAAAAAGGTGTTAAGAAACTCTCACAAAAAATGTTTCACAAAACAATGGTCTGCTGTTTCTCTGCATTATGGACAGTTTGGTCCATAATAAAACAACCACTATCCATGACTTGGTTGTGGATGAAGGGGCCAGCCTGATATGTATCAAAGAGACCTGAATGGGTGGACTTGAAAGAGTTGATCTCTCCCAGCCTTGTCCACCTGGATGTTCAGTGCAGCACCAGCCAAGGTTGGAGGGCTGAGAGGGAGGATTTGCCATCATCAATAAGAATTCCATCTTCCTCACAAAGAAATCTGTCCACCCAGGCACCACTCTTGAGTTTGTACCTTGTGTTGGGCCAGAGAGACAGAGCACGAATGTTGATTGCGTACTGCCCACCCTGCTTCCCAGCAGTCTCCATGCCTGAACTGGCCAAGGTGGTCTCAGAGGTTGTGTTTGAAAACCCTAGGACAGTGGTTCTGGGGGATTTCAACAGACACATCAAGGCTCAGGACTTCATGACTACCATGACAACCATGAGGCTGTCTCAGAACTTCATTGGCCCAACACATGAGATGGGGCATACTTTGGATCTGGCCTTCGCTGCCCAGTGGATGGAGGATGATCTGATTTTAGGAGAGATTTCAACAGCCTCATTGTCATAGTCAGATAATTTTTTTCATGAAGTTTGGTTTGGTGGTAGCAGATCCTCCCTGCAGCAGTGGGGGACCTATCAAAATTGTCCTCACCCAGAGACTAATGGAATCTGAAGGATTCCTGAATGCTCTGGGGGAGTTATCTGCTGACAGGGCTGGCGATTCTGTTGAGACCTTGGTTTCACTATGGAAGGGAGAGATGGAAAGGGCTATTGATACAGTTACTCCTAAGCACCCAATCCAGTGTTGTGGAACCTGTAATTCACCTTGATTTACAGAATATCTGTAACCAATGAAGCAGGCTAGATGACAGCTAGAGAGCAGGTGACATGCGATCAGAAATCAGCAAAGACTCTTCATTGTGCCTACTATGCTGCAGTGAAGCAAGGCAAAACATCATATTACACCTGTACGATTGCATGCAAACATCCCTTTTTGGGGTAAGGTGCTTGTGAGGAGGTCAACACAGTGTGTCAGGGCAAGGGACAGAGCCTTCTTATCAGCCGTGGCTGAGAACTGTGGAATGCTCTCCCCCTGAAGACCTGACTGGTGCCAACACTCTTGTCGTTTAAGCACCAAGCTAAAACTTGGCTGTTTGCTGAAGACTTTGGGCCTTATTATTTCAACCCAAGACTATGTTATTTATAGTTTTAAAAACTTTTTTTAATTAAAATCTGTTTTTAACTCATTGTATTGGTTAATATGTTTTTAGCTTATTTATACTTTCTTACTGTTTTTAACCTGTTTTAATGGTATTTGTAAGCTGCCCTGAGATCTCCTGATATAGGATAAGGAAGCACAAAAATCAGTGTGTATAGAGCCATTGTACTGTCTATTCTCCTTTATGAATCTCACCTATTGCCACCACCTACAACTCCTCGAACACTTCCATCAGCACTGTCTGCGCACAATCCTAAATATACACTGGACTGACTATGTGATGAATGTTGCTGTCCTTGAGCAAGCAGGGATCACCAGCATTGAGACCATGATATTGAGAACACAGCTGAGCTGGGCAGGACACACCTCTAGGATGGAGGACCATCACCTCCCAAAAATAGTACTCTACGGTGAACTCGCCATGGGTCAGCGTAAGAGGGGCACTCCAAAAAAGCGATACAAGGACTCCCTGAAACAACATCTCAGGTTTGGCCAAATTGATCACTAACAATGGTCCGCCCTGGCCTCACATCGGGAGGCATAGAGACGCACTATCCACAATGCTGCAGCCTTATTTGAGAACTCACGCCGAACAAGTCTTGAAGAGAAACAACAACGCAGAAAGAATCACAACCTGGAAACATCACCCAAGGAGACCTTCTGCTGTGCTTTCTGCAACCGGACTTGTTTATGTCAGATTGGCCTTTTTAGTCATCAGCGCGCTTGCAGAAAGCACGGGATGAGTCCTTCCTGAATCTTCATTTGTGAAGAAAAGCCAGAGATAAATATTTTAAACAAAACAAATAAAAGACTCTACTTCTCTACTCTCACTAGTTTATTCTACTCGACAGTCAACAAAGAGGCAATGCAAGTGCTTTCTTCACAACCACCACATCTGTTCCCACTTATGTTTGACTGCATTTGTCATAAGACTTGTGCCTCTTGCAATTTAGCCATCCTTTAGAGGTCCTTTCAATTATAGCACTATGATTCCACTTCAACTACCATGGCAGCATTCTATGGAATCCTGGAATTTGCAGTTTAGGGAAGGGTATTTAGAATTCTCTCCCAGAGAAGTCTAGTGCCTCACCAAACTACAAAACTCAGGATTCCATAAGGTGCTGAGTGGAATATAGCACTATATAGCATGGAAAGGTTCTAGCCCAGTTCATTACTCACATTATGCTTATTATGTTTATCATATATAAGCAATTAGTAGGGGCACTCCTGTTTTAGTTCATGGCTAAATCCAGTTGCTGCTCCCAACTCAAGTAGACCTACTGAAACAATTGCTGAATGGTAAGTCAACCCATATGCGAATTCTACTCATCCAATTACTTTGCTCTAATTGGGAACAGCAACAGGATTTAAATCACTGTCACAAAATATCAATTGCTATCAAATAACATCTTGCCATTATGTCCACTGAAAAAACAAAACACACCTGGACATAAGCTTCCAACAATCTGATAGTCTTTCCATCATCCTTCTTTTCTATGAGCAATATTATCGAGCAACCTCCTGCTCTACAAAGATTTCAGCCTATGGTAACTAGGGCCAGGAAGTTTAGCCAGCTTGAGTTTCCACTTAATAACAAAAAGAACTGGGCAGTTCTCAAGTTCCAGTTATACACACAATGGTTTAACAGGCACTGCATCATTGGAGTGGGCAATGGGGAGAGAGAAATTGCAGGTAGCCAAGTACAAATGCAACCATTTCAAGACCAGTTGCATTGATATATGCTGGCATCAAACTTCTCCTCCGTTCTAACTAAACCACAATGTGAGCTGACGACAGATATTTTTAAATCAAGAAAGGAAAGGAAGGACTAAATTGCAAGTAAAACAGCAAAGAGAGCATGCCGTTCTGATATTCTCAGGAGGGAGAATTGTAATCAGTATCATCTTGCAGAAGGATATAAACACAGCTTAGATTGTTCATGTATTATTTTTCCCTGTGTATTCTTAGTCTCAGTTGAGCACTTCAAATCTTTAGTTACCCAATGATAACGCGAGCCAAATTAACATCTGGGGAAAGGTAACAAATGGGAGATGCTGCTAATCATTGATCATGTAGAAAATCCATAGGGTGTGGGAGAAACAAATGGAATTATAATGACTGTCAAAAAGAAACATTCTTTTACTTTTTTGCAGCATGATTGGTCATTTGCAAAACCGCATTAATATTTGCTCACAATGGTCCTTTATCACTTTCTCTGTCTGGCATTTCCCTATACTGCACATCTGCTGCCATCGTGCATCAATTTAAACAAATAAATAAAAATAGATTTACCACATTAAAATGCACATTGCTCAGTGGGTAGAGACATTCCTAATACACTACTGAAATGTTATCCACAGAGCTGACTGAAATGGGTTTCATTATCTGTGCTCAAAATAAACTCATATCTCAAAGAAGTCAGCTTCTTCTATAGAGAAGCTCAATTGAGGCTCTTTTTTAGACTGTACAGCTTTACTCCATTAAAAAAAGAACGAAGGAAAGAAAGAGGCTCTCTTTCTAGGTCAAGGTCAAAGCTATGAGGAGAGGTCCTACAGAGCTCATTGTAACTACCTACATCAGGCCAAGTCTGTATATAAATAGGAAATCTTCATTCCAACCACTGCCACTTTTCAAGTTGAAAGATATCAATTTGGAGATGAAGAGAAGCCAATGTCACTAGCTAAGCGTGATTCTGTACAGGAATGAAAACTAAGTAGATCTAAATGCAGTGAGATAAGAGGAAAACATGTGAAACCATCAAGATATATATGTTTGAAGGTGGCCTCAGGTTTGCATGCAGAATTTGTTAAGACCCATGATGGCTCATTAACACTGGAGATTATAAGATGCAGTAAAAATCGTGTCAAAAGATCACAACAAGAACAGAAAGAGGAAAGATTATCAGATGACAACATTCCCCCAGTGTCCTGGAAGCATAGCGCAGCCGTGAGTAAACATCCCTTTCTATTAGTGGCTTGTCCCCATCAATAGAAAAGGGAAACCTCATCCGGAGCAGCGCTTTACCCTCGGAACAGCTGAAGGACGCAGGCGTCTGATAAGATTGCCCTTTCTGTTCTAGCAATCTTCTGCCATGGTTGGAAATGTGATTTTTGGTGCGTTCCCCTATCTCTGTTAATCTCCATTAGGAGCATCAGTAAGATGAGAGAAAAGGTGCAACAAAAGAAGTGTGATACTTTTCTTAGGTTTCTTGAGGTAGTTTTCTTTTTAATCTAAACTCCACTAATGTAATACAGGCTTGACAGAAAAAGCTGATTTTCACAGGTCTATAATGGATATGACAAGTCCACTGCAAGCTCACATAGACTATGTAACTGGCGGTGGTACCCCAGAGTACAGTATCATTTCTTACCCTACAAGCATGTTTACACTAAAGGAAATCTCATTCATTTCATCAAGATCCAGATGCAATGCTTAAGTCCATTGAGCAGTTCACCTACCTGGGAAGCATCATCTCCTCAGATGCTAAGATTGACAAAGAGATGGATCACAGATTAGCAAAGGCACATAGTGCATTTGGAAGACTTTACAAAAGAGTCTGGAGTAACAAACACCTGAGGCGAAGCACAAAAAATCAGTGTGTACAGAGCCATTATACTGTCTATTCTTCTTTACGGGTCTGAAACATGGGTCACCTATCGCCAACACTTATGACTCCTCAAATGTTTTCATCAGTGCTGTATACGCACAATCCTAAATATACACTGGACTGACTATGTGACGAATGTTGCTGTCCTTGAGCAAGCAGGGATCACCAGCATTGAGGCCATGATACTGAGAACACAGCTGCACTGGGCAGGGCACACTTCTGGGATGGAGGACCATCACCTCCCAAAAATAGTACTCTACGGTGAACTCACCACGGGTCAGCGTAAGAGGGCATTCCAAAAAAGCGATACAAGGACTCCCTGAAACAACATCTCAGGTTTGGCCAAATTGATCACCAACAATTGTCCGCCCTAGTTTCACATCAGGAGGCATGGAGATGCACTATCCACAATACTGCAGCTTTATTTGAGAACTCACGCCAAACAAGTCTCGAAAATAAACGACAATGCAGAAAGAATCACAACCCGGAAACATCACCCAAGGAGACCCTCTGCTGTGCTTTCTGCAGCCGACTTGTTTATCTTGGATTGGCCTTTTCAGTCATAAGCGCGCTTGCAGAAAGCGCGGGATGAGTCCTTCCTGAATCTTCGTTTGCGAAGAAAAACCAGACAGAGAGACATGCAAATACAGCATGCTTTGGATAGCAGCCTGAAAGCAAGAGAAACATACTGGTATAAAGAGAACAGATTTTGAAAAAGTTGGTATATTTCACTTGGTCCACATTTAAGGGTCTTTTCACAGTGTTTGGTTCCTATACTTTTGGTGTCAACAGAAAGTGATTCCTCATTCATGCCAGTGCAACATAGCGGGAGCGGGTAAGCAACAACGACATCTGATCATTTCAGCCCTTTGCACTATCATTGCATCCTAATGATATGGGTTTTGCCACATCTGATAAAGGCCTTAGAAACAGAAACATTGGACAAGATGGGTGCTTGGCCTGATCCAGCAAAGTAATTTTTTCATCTTCTCTTTTGCTGTTATTCATTTTCAGAACCAATCCAAACTGTTTTCTATGCATAACAGGCGCATCAATTTGTACATCAAACAGCATCCTCGCCCACAATGATACACAGTAGACAGATTGCCAACATAAGCAAATTGTCACACTTCAGCCTGGGAATGTTCCATCACATATGCTATGGGACTGCAGAAATCCCTGGCAGAAAATAAAATGCCTGCATTCCAATAACTGCAAGTTTAGAATTCCCACTTGTCTCCTGTTCCAAATGCCTAACAGCACTCTTTTTCTTAAGGCTAAAAGCTCCAAGAAAATAAAAACCCTAACAGGGAATGGGGGAGTCTCATTATGAAGAGTGTAATCATTATCAGATAGAAAACATAAAAATGCATTCTGCCAGTTCAAATAAGGAATTAGTGATGCATAGGTATGTTTTTATATCAGGAAGGAGACTACTGCCAAATGGCTCTTATTTGGCCCACAGCTAGTAATGGAAAAATATTTCAAAATATTCCTGGGGGGCTGTTGAAAAACGTATTTCTTGAGTGTCAGGAAACCATGACAAAGAGAATTCAGGACTTATTGTACAAAAAAAATCACAATATTTGCACAGAAAACAATAATTCTGTACACCGTTTATAGGAGATTATCAGACGTGTCAAAAGTGGAGTTATAATGATGCCATAAGATCACAAAAGGGCTTCCTTATCAGACAATGTCATGCCCCAGTGTTATGCAAGTGTTCTGCTGCCTTTACAACGGAGTTCTTTTTTATTGATGAGGAGAAGTCGAGGAATTGATCTCCCATAGCGTTTGTGTTCTGGATTTCAGTGTGTGCAACAAGGCGCCCTGTTCTGCTTGCACAATTCCAGCGTCAGTGCATGGTCCCATTAGAACACTTCTGGGTGTGAACGGGAAAGCTAGGTACCATACGCTCTTTTTATGAACCTCTCTGTCTTGCTTTCAAGTTTTTGAATGTGTATCTGTGCTTTTCTGAATGTTTTCTTTTTTAATTTTTGTGTTTTGGGGCTTTTTAGCGTGCTTGCATCTTCTTGCAAGATGTGCCAAAATCATATTCACAGAAAAACGTGGAAGTAAGTGGCGTGAGCACTTGTATTGCCAGATTCTTGTAGCATTATCACAGCAGTGTGTGAAAAGATGTGTCATTGTGCCGGAACACAAACGCTGTAAAATATAGTGCCATAATCATGTTTTAAGGCACTCGTCTGATAATCTCCATAGTCTGATGAGATACTACAGTTCTCTGGCTGAGAATTATAAATATTCCACCCTAAACTGCCAGTTCCAAGATTCTATAGGATAGAACCATGGCTGTTAAAGTAGAATCATAGTGCTATAATTGTGCAGTGCAAAAAGATGCAATGTACACAGTAGAAACAGATGCTATTTAGGGTAGCTCCACAAAAAGTGTATCACTTCTGGAGGCTAATAAAGCATGAATCATCCTGGCTTGCTTTGTAGATTCTTCATGGAGAAACCAAGTATAGGAAAAGTCCAAAGTAAGAAAAAGAGAACTCTGGCACCCGATGAGCCCTACCTAACACATTGACAGATCTGTCTCCAGTCAAGATGGGAGCAAAGCCAGGGCAAGCCAAGGAGGCAAGGGAAAAGTCAGAAATTGGTATAGTCTTGGGACAATAGAAGTCTATGCCTCTTTTTATTAATAGTCTCATAGACAAACAATCTTCAAGAAGTACATGTCTATAACACTCTTGCAACTGAATACCATACAACCACCATCAAAAACAGTGGATGCATGATCTTACGTGAACTATCTAATTTCCCCAGGCACAGAGCATAGCATTTCTAGAGATGGTGAAATTGAAAACATCCATACAACTCAAAGCAAGATGTGTGAGGATGCCACAGGGCTGCAAGATCCACTTATCTGAGGTCTGGCAGTCTTATTAAAGTGGATCCAAAATGACCCAGTGAAGAAGAAGAATGTGGGCCAAGGTTTATCTGGGAGAGGAATTGCTCCATAGAATTTGAGGGGTTTTAGATTTCTAAATGTTTAGTCCTTTTAACCCTTGCATAGCCTCAGTAGTTGCAAACTTCCCCACAATGCAGCTCCAGTGCCATAATATGGATGGGGAACATAATCAAAAACATGTTACAAAGAATGGGCAATAATGTTTCTTGAACACTTGTGAGTCTCCATTGATGGCTCAATTTGGCTTGGTGGGTCTTGGGTTGTAGAGATCTGATCATAGCATCCACACATTAGCAACAAGCAATTTTGTCAAATAAAAGGGGGCAAAGTAAAATGTTTGGGTACCAAAAGAAAATTGGACTCAAAATTTACATTTATCTCTTTGTTGTTGTGTACCTCCAAGTTGACTCTGACCTATGGCAACCATCTCATAGAATTTTCTTGGCAAGATTGATTGAGTTTACCATTGCATTTTTCTAAGGTTAGAGTATATGCCTTTTTCTAAGGCAAGTATGTTTTTCATAGAATCATAGAGTTGGAAGAGACCACAAGGGCCATCCAGTCCAACCCTGCTTTGCAGGAATACACAATCAAATCATTCCCGACAGATGGCCATCCAGCCTCTGTTTAAAAACCGCCAATGAAAGAGACTCCACCACACTACAAGGTTTGTCTGAGGTTAATTCCACACATGCATATCCTTAGCTTTGAATAAAATGCTAAAACATTGAACTACTCTTGTCTTTTGTGCTGTATGAATCTATCCCTATTCTTTCCATGTTAATTCTATCTCTGACACCAAATTTTCTCTTAAAATGCTAATATTTAATATACAAACACAGCTATTTTGTTAACTGAGGAATACCTATGTGACTTGCCCAAGGTCACCCAGTGAGTTTCCATGATTCAGGGGGGTTCTGAACTCTAGTCTCTCTGAATCCTAGCCCAACACCGAAACCACTACACTGGCTCTAATTTAACTCTTTTGTGGAGAGAGATTTTAAAAGCCCCTTAAATCTCACAGTTCATTTCTTTGTAAGGATCCATTCTTTACTGTATAATTTTCTGGCTAAAATGAACTGTCAAGGGAGGAAAATAGAGAGGAAGAACTGAGCTACCGCTACTGCTGTTTTATTTTCCATGCATTTCCATTTCATTTTAAATCTTTCTCATAATGCATTTTCAGCCTATTTGTTGTTCATATTGCTTTGATTTACAACTTTTAATCACTATTCAGCAACTTACTAAACAAAGATTATCCAATGCCCTCCATATATTTCAAAGTTTTAAAGTCCAAAGTTCTAAGAGTTTGTAGTCCCCTTTATCTGCCTTGGAATCTTTACTCATAAATCATGTTATGACAGTATCTGCATCTACAAGATGCACCACTATTTATAGCTCACCTTGTTTTGTACCAAATCATGTGATCTTCATAAATCATACCCCTTTTAAACACCTCCTCTGTACTATTTTCACCTGTCAAGCATGTCACTGCCAGAAAGTTTTGTTTTCCTCACCAAAATTCTCCTTCAGAGTTACCACAGACATTGAAATGGTGTGGGGGGGGGCTGATTGGGTAATTCTTTATAAAACACTGAGGTGCCATTTCATAATCCTGTTATTCATGCTTCCAGCCCTTGATTTAAAAAATGAATGCTTTAAGATAACATTTTAAGACTACCTCAAAAGATTACAGTCTCAGAGACTGGTCTACTGGGCCATCTAGCCTGGGTGTGAAGAACTGTAGCCTTCAGCTGCACTTTATCAGTTGCACTCACTATTAACTACATTGGCTAGGACTGACAGGAGCTGCAAGCCGAGGGAAAACCTCTGAAGGATAGCAGCCCCTGGCCAAGCCCATTTTTGTTGATTTCAACAGCCAGCAACTCACCAAGCCCTTGAGAAAGAGTTTCTTCCCACACTTGCTCTGAGAAATTTTTAGCTGGAAATGTTAGTCCATATATAAGCTAAGCATGTGTTCTGCCACCAAGCTGTGTCTCCAAGATTATTATGTTCATGTTCAAAGGCTCATACTTCCTAGCAGCAATGAAAGGTAGTGGAGCATAATCTGAATTACTGCATGCCAGAGCCATTTAGTGCTCAAAGCCAGCAAGTCCCTACTAGTGCTATAATTGTGTGGTGCAAAATGCAAATGGTCAGACATTATAATAGTGGCTCTCAACCTTTTCTTTACCAGGGATCCCCTTTAAGTATCTTTTGTTGCCACAGACCCCCAAGACTTAACTCAAGATTTAAAACTCTAATAATAATACCTGATGATGTTGATGATGATGATAATGATACAATTACACCATCCATTAAACCTTCCTTCAGAGGTACTGGAAGGGGAGGGAAGACCTTTTTCCTGCAAGTTTGTGGCTGGAGTGGATTGAACAGCAATGCACAGGCCAAGCCAGCCAGCCTGCCTTTGCCTTGGCTCCTGTCATGTGTCTGCTCCAGGAAGGGGCGAAAGTGGACTGTGCAGCCTTCAAGACTTCATGGACCCCCTGAGAAGACATTGCAGCCCCGTGGGAGTCAGCAGACCACAGGTTAAGAACCACTGGTATCGCACACTCTGTCTAGTTGGTGCAGTTACAAAAAAAATTAAGAACTACAAAGGAAGTTTAGAACTTTATCCAGCTCAATTAGGTGTGCTTGAGATATTAGAAATCAATGGGCTTAACCATGCTAAGGCCATCAGAGATGTCCTATGTATATATAACATCTACACAATACCTATATAACATATGCTGTGACCAGAGCTTGGAAAAGTTCCTCTTTTTTGTTACTACTCCAAAGTACCTAGAGCAACATATGATGTGATCAGAATTTGGAAATGTAACTTTTTGGGATTAAATTCCTAGAATTTGGAGATTCCTTTTTTTAAAAAACTTCATTAGCACAAAAAGAATTTTATATAATATGAAAAGAGCATATAGGGAGGAACTACAGACATACACAAATACAACTGGTACAATACAATTAACCTAAACTAAAACTACAACTACAACTAAATATACTTAAAAAGACTAAACTAAAAAAGGGTGATGACAAATGACTTCCAGCTTCCCAGCTAATGGTTTGTCTACTTATCTTAGTTCCTCTCTGTCAATGCCTTAATAAATTTCTACATATTATTCAGTCCAACTATTCTTCAAATCATACTATTAATAATCACTTCCAATACAGCTAAGAAATTTTTCCTAATCAAAATAATCTATTCACCTAAATCAACAAGACCATTCAATTCCTACTCAACAATTGATCTCTAAACATTTAATTGACTAATCCCTCTTAACAAAATAATCCTGGCTCAACATTTCTATATTCTACATTTCTATATAACAATCCACCTGTCATTCTATGTCCAATTATAGATGTAAATCTAATATTTCTCATTTGTATCCATATAAACTAGACTCTTTTTTAAATATACAGCAAACCTCAAATCCCCAAAGATCATACTGTACTTTATTTCAAAATCAGATTAATCCCAGCCTTTACTTAAATATTAATATCTATTTATACTTGATATGAGGTCTCTTGTGAAATTTCCACCATTGTACGAAAAAGAAATAATACTGATGAAGAAGTGACAAAACTACATATATTGACACGTCCTGCATAGATGTTAAAACTTTCCCACTATATTCTTCCTGAGTAAAAATCCCCTCTTATTCCAAAACTATCACCACTCATCCGTTTTTATTCCATTTACATAATACTGTTGGGGAACTTCGCCTCATATCTGACATCTACAAAAATAATCAGTGGTGTCCTTTTTCATTCCTCCATCTAATGTTAAGTCTTTCTATCCCAGCAAGTTTTCTCAAGTCCTTCTCCAACAGTTGGCTTGATGGCAGTACATGCAAAAGGGATCTAGGAGTTTTAGTGGACCACAAACTGAACATGAGTCAGCAGTGTGACGCAGCAGCTAAAAAAGCCAATGTGATTCTAGGCTGCATCAATAGGAGTATAATCTTTAGATTAAGGGAAGTAATAGTGCCACTCTATTCTACTTTAGTCAGACCTCACCTGGAATACTGTGTCCAGTTGTGGGCACCACAATTCCAGAAGGATATGGACAAGCTGGAACATGTCCAGAGGAAGGTGACCAAATGGTGGGAGGTCTGGAAGCCATGCCATATGAGGAGCGGCTTAGGGAGCTGGGTATGTTTAGCCTGGGGAAGAGAAGGTTAAGAGGGGGCATGATAGCCATGTTTAAATATTTGAAGTGATGTCATATAGAGGATAGAGCAAGCTTGTTTTCTACAGCTCCAGATACTAGGACACGAAGCAATAGACTCAAATTACAGGAAAAGAGATTCCACCAAACATTAGGAAGAACATCTTGAAAGTAAGAGCTGTTCAGCAGTGGAATGCACTGCCTCATTGTGCGGTGGAGTCTCCTTCTTTGAAGGTTTTTAAACAGAGTCTGGATGGCCATCTGTCGGGAATGATTTGATTGTGTATTCCTGCACGGCAGGGGGTTGGACTGGATGGCCCTTGGAGTCTCTTCCAACTTTATGGTTCTATGAGTTCTTCTATTCTCCAAAGTAGTCTCCACCCTAGAAAATGTTGCTCTCTGTACTCTTCTTCAACCCCTCACTCTTCCATCCAATATTGGTTCTCTCTATCCCAACAGGTTCCAAAGTTATCTGACCCAAAGAATGCTTTATCTGCTTTGATCCTGACTTAAATTCCACCTCCATGATTTTTCTCAATTCCATTTTGGAATCTTCACTTAAGTCAAATCTCAACTATTTCATCTCAAATATCATTTGTTTTCTTCTAAGATTAATTGACTTAAATCAGTTGATTCAGCTGGTTAATGCGAGACTATCTTTGATCTTGTATCTGTAGTCATTTAGGGGTTATCTAGACAGTGGGGGGAAAAACCCTCATAGAATTCAAGAATACCTTTTGTCCCAATGAGATACCTTGGTGATTTACCATATTCAGAAGGTGGGGGCAAAAACAAACAAACAAAAACTATGTGGAAAAAGCCTTCGTGGCTTTTCCTGAAGGTTTGTTTTGGTATGTTTTTAAATGCAGGAAATGCACACTTCCACTTATTAGGACAACTGAATCAAAACACTGTGCATTCCTGGATAAGGCTGCAAGTGGAAGCTGATTGGCCAGATATGTGTGAGGGCAGGCTTGCTGGCAACAAAATGATTGTTATAGCTAGAGTTTTTTATGTTGTTCATGGGTTTCCTCTACTTACACAGTGGGCCCTCCAGATCCACAGAGGTTCATTGCTGGGACTGCCCACAGATGACAAAAAAACATAGATGATCACATCCCATATTATTAAATGGCAGTGACATGTGTGCGGATGCTTCGGTACATCCGTGTTCACATCATTGCCATTTTAAGTATAGGATACGATTATCTGTGTTTGCTTGAAATCGTGGATCCAGAGCCCGCAGATCAGGAGAGCCCACTGTACCTTGCAAGTTATTTTCAAAAACTAAATGCATTATTAAGGCAATTTTGGGTCCTGCTCTCCTGCTAGAATTTCAATGAAAAAGATACAAATTCCAATCAGAGGGAAGGTTTGGCCTTCAAGATCTTCTTACATTGTTGTTGTGTGCTTCAAGTAGTTTCCAACTTATGGTGATACTCTCAGAGGGTTTCTTGGCAAGATTTGTTCAGAGGTGGTTTGCCTTTGCCTCCTTTTGAATCTGAGGAGAGTTTCAAACGGGAACAAAAAAAGCATTCCCGTCTCATAATCTCCTCTCCCACCCCTCTCCCGTCCCTGTAACGCCAAAAAATAAAAAGTTTTCAAACCTACCTTAATCGTGTCTCGTTGCCTCAGTAGGGCAGCGCAGAAGTGAATGGAGCTCGAACGGAGCTCCTTTCACTTCCTGGATTAAAATCCCGGCTGCTCTTGCAAGAAAACAAGAGTGCGGGAAATTCAAACATAAAAAGCAAAATACAACAGTATACAAAATACAACAGTAAAAGTGACCCTAAGCACCAAAACACACTTAAAACTTAACAAGTAACCCGGGGAAGGTACAAAAAAGTGTGTCACTTACCTGGGTGTCCTGATCTCACCCAGAAGTGTTCTGGCATGGACCTCCCATTGATGCTGGCATTGCACCAGCATAACGGGGCACCTTTTCAGTTGCAGGACATTCCATGACAGAAATGGAACAGGGGAGCTACTGACAGCTTAGCCCATCAATAAAAAGCAGCACGGGTGTAAAAACAGCCGAACGGGAGCATAATGAGAGGAGAATGACATTCTCTGAAAAGGAAGCCCTTTAGCAATCTCCTGGCGTTGTGATAACACCATATTTAGACCATCTGATAATCTCCTGAGAGTGACTTGCCCAATGTCACCCAGTGGGTAATCATAGATGAGTTGGGATTTGAACCCTGGCTTTCAGAGTCATCGTCTAGTTCTCAAACCACTATACCATGCTGGCTCTCATCATATCATCAGGCATATATATTATCTTGTATTGATTTTTGGACATATCTACTTTAAGTAAGTAATGGTTGTCAGGGTATTGGGACATGCAGTCACAGAGAAATTTATATTGTAAAGAGCTGACATGGTGTTATGTGCTACTGCCTGCAGGGAGCAGCAGGGAGCCAGCTACATGCAACTGCCAAACATAACAATACTGCCTAGCAGCTACTGTGGGAATGGAAGCAGGGGAGTGATTGTGTTCTCTCTCTGGGAAAATGTTGAGCAGCCCATGTATATGGGAACCATTGACTGTATAACCCATGAATGTACTGTATTTGTATAACCGGATGCTCCCCTTCACCGTGTATGCACTTGGATTTTTGCTCTGAGACTGTGCACTTGCACTGTGCTCTATATGCTTCACACTACTGGATAGTACTGTTATGACTGCTGTGTTATGTAGTCTATGTGTTTGGAGTCCCAGACTCATTGTATATTTTTCTTTGATATGCACAAGTAAAGGAAAGTAGTCTAGGCACAAACCCTGTGTCTATGTGCTCATTTCTTCAGCCTCATGCCTGCTGTCTCTGCGACAAGGCCAATTTGCTTCCTAGTCCTCTTAATATGCTCAGAGGTACCAGTGTGCTACTGTGACAATGGTCAACCTTGGAGTCTTCGTTTCTGACACCTCTATTTAAATGGACAATACCTGGTTCTCCTTTTGTTTAAAAAGGGCAGCATTTTGCCAATAATTTAGGGAGTATGAACTGCATTGCAAATATTGTCTCATCAATTGCAATTTGACCCATACACTCATCCTAATTGGCTTTATGGGAGAATCCAGATTTGAAAATGTGTAAGGAACCTTTTTTATGGAAGGTAACCATTTATTACTTTAACAATACTATTTCATTTGTTCAGGACCTAATCTTCTCTGAAAAGATGCACATTGTTAAATCTTAACAGCATCCATTATGTTATAAGCATATTAATGGGCATGCATTGCAAGCAAAATGGAGTGTGTGTGTGTGTGTGTGTGTGTGTGCATGCACATGTGTGTGTGCATAGTCTTACCAATACCAGCATATTGGGGCAGTTTATCAACCTATTATTCTATCTTCCTCAATGGTGACATGCCACAAAGGCAGTCTAATCTGGGGCTCTATTATAGCTCTTTTATTCTCTCCTTAGCCTCACCCAATTTCTCATTTATCCAGTGATACAAAGGTATTCACTGTGTGTTGCTTATACTAATCCAATCAAAATAAAAATCTTTATAATTCCAACCTCTGTACACTTAAGAGTCTTTTGGCTGGCTGCCATCTTGATTACACCCACCTGTGCACTGGCTAGGGGTGTTATTCTGTCTACTGGATGTCTGCTAAGAGTTGTTACAGGTCACCTCTGCTCATGTTTCACAGGGTGAGGTTAGAAGCACTGGGGTTCTCATCTCTTATATCATTTACATTCCAGTAACCATTTACCCAGCCTTATGCCAAAACCAGATTTCTGCTGATACATACACAGACTCTCACAACTCTTGCTTCCTATATTTTACTACATATGCTCTACTCTATAGGATATACTAAGGCACATTTTGTACTTTAAAGGTGTATTCCCAGGTCACAAACTGAATAACCTGGCCTGTAATAGTGAAACCAGAAGATGGCTAGACTCTGGATTTTCAATCCCATTCTCTCTCCCCCGCCCCCAGTCTTTCTCCTCTCTACTCTTCAGCTGCTCCTCTCTGAAACTCTGTACAGAAAACATAGCTTCAGAAACAAGAACCCACTCTGAGCCAGGTAATACAGTAATGAAACCAAAAGGCCACAACTGTTTTTGCATCAGAGGAGTGTGTGTTTTATTGAACTCTGTGTATGTGTGTGCATATGTGCACACATGTATGAGAAACAGTCTGAAAATGTGAAATTACTCTGATGCCCATTGCCCAGGTGTCCTGTTCATGTCTGAGCAGTGGGTGGGTAAGCAAGGGGATACCTGGTAGCACGGCCAGCTTTTCAGCTGTGCTGCCAGGTGGCTGGCCTAGAACGCCTCCATCCTGGTCCACCTGGGAGCTCTGGTTGGTTCCAGTGGGCAGGCTCTCCCATCCTCCTCAGACCCACTGAACTCCATCACCCACAAACACACACAGTTGAGTTTGTATCACAGTACTTCATGGGCATCTGCAAATCCACTTTCCCTTCCCTGTTCTGCTGCCTACAGTGGAGCGACTAGCAACAGATGTGGCTTTCTTGACATTTGCTTTAGGTCTCAGTTCCATTCAGTGGCTAAGGCACTTGTGATTACTAGCTAGAAGTCCTCATGATCAAGAGGTTAGCTGCCATTACTATTCACTATTGTCTTTCCAGGTTAGCAAGAGATAAGCTTTATCTAAAGTGATAATGAGTATATTACCATGTCTTTTTCTTCTTCTTCCAGTGCTTGCACAGCTGCTTTCTGCAGATGGCATGTTCCATAAACAGAACAACATTTGAACTGTGCCTAGATAACTAGAATAGAGGCAGGCAACAGCATTGCAACGATAATATCCATTTGCTTATAATTTTCTTTAATACCTTTGGAAATACCAAACAAAACCATGGTTATAAAATATGAAAATTGCCTGACACATAACGAATAATATTTCCACATCAGGATCATATTTCTGATAGTATTCACAAAGCCTTTCTACTTTAATTATGATGACACTGTAAACAATATCAAGGCAGTAGTGTATTCTATGAATATTTATTAGCACTACAGAAGGGAGAATTAGAAGTACAGCTTTGCTTCTTCATAGTCTCAATATGAAATCATGTCAAACCATTGCTACTGCAATGAAATGGTATTTTAAAATTATGTGTTGGAGAGTTGTGCAAAATTGAGTTGCAGGAAGGACCCAATATGTATTAGAATTATAAGTGAAACTATGATTTTGCAGCTTACACCTTGCAGTTCATCTGCTTGGATGTTCTGCAGAGGGATTACCAGCTTTAGCCCCAACCAAAGTGGATTAGAAATTTAAAATTTCAGGAAATTTGAAACCATGGGGTAAAAAAGCTTTTTCTGGGGTGGGGGACATTATTGGGGAAAGTGATATTAGCACCCTTTACAGATCAAAAATCACTGTTTTATTTTAGGAACATAATGTCATGGCCAGCCAGGACTCTGAGGAGTGAGAAGATGAGGAGGCTGAGTCAGTTGCAGAAAAGCTGGCTGAGTCTGAATCTAGCCCTGCTACAGAAAAACCCAGGTCTCAGCAGCCTAGCCCTCCCCCAGCACAGGGTCCAAGCCTGGGAGACATAGTTGAGCAACAGCAAGAGGTGGAGGATCAGGTACCTACCTTTAGCCAAAGAAGAGCAGAAAGGGAGGGGCTGCGATGCTCTCAGAGGCTAAAAGAAAGACGCTCATTAATCACCAAGCAGCTGTGAGTGGGAGCTGGGCCAACATAAGCAGCTGGGGGAGACGCTGGATTCCTTGTCAAAGGCTATCTATGTTCCCCGGAGGAAGCCTCTGCCTCTGCCTCTGCCTCTTGGAATCTTGCTTCTAGAAACCTTGGATTATCTTGACCCTGGACTGTATTCATTGACCCACCTGCTGGAACCCTTTGAACTCGGACTGCCTCATCGTTCTTCGCTCTTTCTGGACTCCTGACTCTCTGGACTGCTCTTAATATCACAAGGTACTGTGTTTTGGAGCCATTGTTGCTGACCCGGTCTGTCTTATCAACTACTGACTTGGCGGCTTTCCCAGACACATAAATGTATTATAACAACAACAAAGACCAATACACTATACTAATACTGATGGCCCTATACCCCTACCAGTATAGGAACACTGTACCGATATCTAGCAAAGAGGAAGACCACACTACAGGTGGACTGAGTCAATCAAGAAAGACATGGCCGTGAGTTTGCACAACCTGACCAGGGTAATTGATGACTTTGACTCTCATTCACTGGGTCGCCAAGAAAATAATAATGGCTTACAAAATTCTGTATTACAAAATACTGACTTTTTTTGTCCTTGCTGTGACAGAGAGCAGGATAGGGGCCTGCATGAGAGAAAGTAAGCCATGGGTGAGTAAAGGGACACAATAGCACCAACAAATGGGAGAAAGGGAGCAAGAGGGAGAGTGGGTGGATAGGTGGTGTTGGAAGAAGCCACAACTAAAACACAAGACCTCCAATGATGGTGGCAGCATCTGGAAGTAGAGACCCAGAGGAAATCATCCCACTATGGGCTCAGCTGCCCAGGGAAGGAACAGTAGTAGTTACTCCATCTCCACAGGCACAGGCAAGCAGGTTTCCCAACTCTTTGCCAACTCCCCAGACTCTTTTCTTCTCCCTACCCTTCCGCTGCCTGATCTATCTCCCCACCACCTCACCTGCCCATTCTATTCCCCCTCCCAGCCCCATCTGTCTCTTTTCTTCCCCTCTCCCTCACACCAGTATTGCACAGAAATCATGTTAGCGAAACAAACAGAAACATACTGGTATTGAAGTGGAAGTGCAATAAAGATTGCTTCAATACTGGCATGTTTCTGTTTGCTTCGCTAACGTGATTGCTGCATATTAGAAGCCTGGTGTAATAATCTCCTCTATCCTTTCACACAAATACTCACAGGACCTCAAGATGGGGCATCAGAATAAAAATTTATAACATCATCACCACCACCATCACTGTTATAATATTTATTTCTTACCCACCTCTCCCCATGGATTGAGTCAGGGAACAGCAACAGATTTAAATATAACACATAATATCAGTTAAAAATTCATAACATCAGTTTAAAAGAACATATGACCAATATACATTAAAACAGTCCATGGTTTAAAATTCATAATTTAAAAATAATCTGGATTGGCCTGCCAGAAGAGACTGCTAATGCTGTTTTAAATGTGGACAGCATATTCAGCTGTCAAATCTCTTCTGGCAGATTGTTCCACAGTCTAGGGGCAGCTGAAGAAAAAAAATCATCTGGGTGGCTGACTGGAATAAATGTTTCCCAAAGGACCAGAGTGTACAGGGTGGGCTATAAGTAGGGAGGTGATTGCATAGGTAACCTGGACCCAAACCATGTAGAGCTTTAAAGATACTGTATATTCCGGCGTATAAGACGACTGGGCATATAAGATGACCCCCCAAATTTTTAAGTCAAAATATAGAGTTTAGGGTATACTCACCGTATAAGACGACCCCCAATCACCCACCCTCCCTGAAGCCATGATTGGGCTCCCCATCGTGACTTCGGAGAGGGCAGGTGGTGACTGGAAAGCTTCCCCCCCCTCCAGCCAGCCACCCTTCCTGAAGCCTCCCGGAATCGCGGTGGATAGCTGCCTGGCTGGGGAGAGACTCAGCCACCTCCCAGGATTCCCCAACCCATGAGGAGGCTCAGCCCCTCCTGCCCAGCAAGGCTCCCCCCCCCGCACAGCTTCACTGGGCAGGAGGAGATCTTCTCCATGACAGAAGCCAGGACAAAAGCTGGCTGGCTTGGCCTGCACATTGCCATTCAGTCTGCTCCAGCCACCAACTTGCAGGAAGAAAGAGAAAAGTCTTCCCTTCTCCACCAGTGCCTCTTGAGGGAAGGTTTAATGGATGGTGTGTTGTTGTTGTTATGCGTTGTTATCATGGTTTTAAATCTTGAGTTAAGTCTTGGTGGTCCAGAGCAACAAAATATATTTAAAGGAGGTCCCTGGTAAAGAAAAGGTTAAGAGCCACAGGTGTATACTATGGCCACCCTGATCCTCTGTATGTTTCCTCTGAAGTAAGGACCATTCAATAACCAGGAAAATAGGGGAAACAGTCTCCCTAGAAGCAGCTGTGCTAGTCTGTTGCGGCCCAAAGAACCCTCCAAGAGTTTTGTTGAACATTAAAGACTAGCCATTTTTATGTGGCTTAAGCTTTTCATCGCACTTTCATGCATCTGATGAAGTGGATCTGAGTCCATGAAAACTTAGGCCAAATAAAATGTGCCTTTAGAATGCCATGAGATTCATGCCTGTCATGAAAATGGAAACGTGATATGTGTTTATTCAGAAGTGCCACTGTATTGAGCAGGAGTTAAGTCCCTAAGAAGAGGTATAGCTTGATTGACCTGGAAGTAGTAAATCCTAGTACTTATTTATTAAAATTATTTATTCAAATATTTATTTCTCACCCTTAGGCAATGATCTCAGGAAGGCATACAATAAAATCAATTTAGAGCAGTTTAAAGCAATCAGAATACAATTGTCCCTTCATATTTGCTGGGGTTTGGTTCCAGGACTCCCGTGGATACCAAAATCCGTGAATACTCAAGTCCGATTATATGCAATGGCATAGCAAAATGGTGTCCCTTATATAAGATGGCAAAATCAAGATTTGCTTTTTAGATTATTATTTTTTAAAGAATATTTTCAAGCCATGGATACCAAACCTGTAGATACGGAGGGACAAGTGTATTTGTCTTTCTGGCAGTCCACAGTATCTGCAGAACTCTTCTCTAGCACCACATTTCAAATAAGCTGATTCTTTTCCCATCAGCTTTCTTCACTGTCCAGCTTTTATAACAATACACAGAAATGGGTACACAATTATAGTGCTGTTATTCCACCTTAAGTGCCATTGTTCTGTACTGTGAAATCCTGGGTTTGGAATTTAGGGAAGAGCATTTAGAATTCATTCATTCATTCATCCATCCATCCATCCATTCATTTTCAGCACTCCAGTGCCCCACGAAACTACATCCTCCCCCTGGTTTCCATTAGACAGAACCATGGCAGTTAAATGGAATAATACTTGTATAATTGTGTAGTGTGAATGGGCTCCTGCACTGTAGAAAGAGCTGTGAGATTTGTTCTAAGGATTCTTTTTGAGAAGTTTCCAATATCTACACTGACATAAATTAAAATGCCATTGCAGAATAGTGATTAGAGTGTTGGATTAGGACTTCAGGAGACCAGTGTTCAAATCCCCACTCAGCCATGGAAGCCCACTGGGTGGCTTTGGGTAAGCCACACTCTCTTAATCTAAGAGGAAGGCAATGGCAAACCTTCTCTGAATACATTTTGCCAAGAAAACCCAGCATAGGTTAACCATAATTTGGAGTGAGCTTGAAAGCCACACAACAAATGGTTAAATGCAAAGAGTATTTTGAAACCCTGAATACTTAAACCTTTGGATACCAAATCATGGAGGGCTCTTCCCCCCCTCCCTGCAGCCTGGCTGAGTGGGGAGAGATTTGCTCCGTGATGGAGAAGACCCCTCCCACCTAGCAAGGTTCCCTCTTCCCCTGCAGCTTTGCTAAGTGGCGGAGGGAAAGGTGGCTAGCAAGCTTTCCCCCCCCCCAGCCAGCCACCTCTGTCATTCCAAGTCCAAGATGGGGCTGGCACAGCCCCATCTCCGACCTGTATCCAGTGTATAAGATGGCCCCTGACTTTTCACCTGATTTTACAGGCTGAAAAAGTCATCTTATACACCGGAATATACGGTAATAACCAACACTTTGTACCATGCCCAGAAACTAATTTGCAGCCAGTGGAGTGATTTTAATATTGATGTGTTATATGATCACTCCTAGATGTACCAGTAACCAATCTGGCTGCCATGTTTCGAATTAATTGAAGTTTCCAAACTTGGTAAAGAGGTAGCTGAATGTACAATGTATTGCAAAAATCCAGCCTTGAGGTTACCAGCACATGCACTATCATCTTTAGCTCCTCCATCTCTAGAAAGGGATGCAGCTGGCATATCAGCTGAAGCTGATAATAGGCACTGCTGAGCTGTCATTTGGAGTGACAGATCCAGAAGCACTCCCTAGCTGCAACACAGTCTTTCAGGGGGAGTATAACTCAGTCTAGGGCTTGTTGACACAGTTCCAATCCCCCGTTAGGACCCCGGACAGTGAGCACCTCTGTCTTGTCTGGATTCATGGTGTAATGATTACTTGAGATTTGTTTTCAGAGTCTCCAGTCTGTGACTCCTGGCAGGTCAGGTAGCATGGCTGGGACTGTGGTCTTCGCTTGTTTGGTGCCTAAGGAGATCTGTGGGAATAAGGAAAGGGTTATTTTGGTTCAGGATCTCGGGTTAATGAAGTGGGAAGTGATGTGATCATTTCACCTCTGTATAGTCCTAATCAGGGATATAGCAGAATGATCAGCCCTTGTGGTACAGAAAACAATGCAATTTACCTGGCGCTAAGAGCACTACTTAAATGCAGTTGTGAACTGCATATAGTTACTTTCAATTGCAAGCTGAGAACAAAGGTCTTGAATTTTAAAAAGACTGGCTAGAGAGGGGCCTGATTCAGGCCCAGAAATTGAGATGGTTTTGATGGTTTCCTTAGAGCCCTTCCTGAAGAAAAGAGTTCTTCCCTAAATAATTAGAATAGGTTGAGGTCAATGAGTTGCAACAGCAGCCTGCAGACAGATGTGCACCAAAACTGTACACAACGTACTCCTCATAGCACCTCTCTTCAGCCAGTGTGGTCAGAGGGATTTCAATGCAGAGCTAAGCAATTATAAATCTGGTCAGTCCCTACAGCTGGGAGCCAACAGCCAAACAGCCACAATAGGTAATATTGTATTGGCCTGACTCAATATAAGGGAGACTTTTATAAATAACACCTTTTCAGGGTTACAGAGGATTTTTCACATCCTAAAAAAGTCTATTTAGCTCACAAGTCTAAGTCACTTTCTGGGTGCCATTTGATATTTCCACACTAGATATTTTGTGTGTGTGTGTGTGTGTGTGTGTGTAGCAATTTAGCTAAAAACAATGGAATCTGTCAGGAATGCTTTGATTTTCCTTGGGTTTCTTCCGGGCTGTGAGGCCGTGTTCTGGAATAGCCTCACAGCCTGGAAAAAACCCAAGGAAAATCTATGGATGCCGGCCATGAAAGCTTTCAACTTCACAACACTTTGATTGTTTATTCTACATGGCAGGGGGTTGGACTGGATGGCCCTTGTGATCTCTTCCAACTCTATGAGTCTATGAAAAATTCCATTTACAGTATTATCTAAGAATAGCTAATCAAGCACAGACAGCATGGAATCCATGCCCTCACATTATCTTTCAATCTTTTTCTTCTGACAAATATAAAGAATCAGGAAAGACTACAGTTACTTCTTCTTGTCTGTAAAAGCAAGGAAGGCACCCAGATGCTCAAGAAGGTGTAACAGAATGTAAAGGGTTTCCAAGACTTGCTCGACAGGTCACCATGTGCTTGATATACTTCACTACAGAAGACGGAATACCCCTGTTGTGATGGTGACCCAATTCATTCCTAATAGTCACAAATACAAAATGACTTCCTTTCTAACCTCAGGTGGCTCAATAGGGAGAATAAAAGATCCTCATTTGAGAGAGAGTTTTTTTTAAAAAAAACACAACACATTATTTCTGGATTAATGTCACTAAAAGATGATCATTTAAAATTTGGCTAAATAGTTTGCCTGAACTGAATAATCTAAATAGTAAAAAGCTCCTGCTGTCATTAGGCCCATAATTTACTACCATTAAAATAAATAGGGCTTTGTGCATTCTCTGCCATTCCCAGCCTTTCGGTTTCATGCTAAAGAAACACATTTGCTACACCCAGAGGAACTATATAATGTATGAATGCAGTCTCTTTAAACAAAAAACTAGAAGCCTCATGGATGGTCCACCTACATTTTACTTTTATACACCAAATTCACACACCAAATGCTTTGTTCACACAAAGCAAGATCAATTCAATAGCAGGTACAGATTTTTTCAGTGTCTTCATGTATCTTAGGGTTGCAGAAGTAGGAAATGACTCAAAGGCACACAGCAACAACAAATATGGGGGTCTGACTGTATATACTCAAGATAGTTTCCATATCTGCAGAACCAATATCCATGGTTTCAGCTATCTACTTGACACAAAATAGGGGACACATAACATAGAGTCACATTGGAAAATGCTTAGAGAGGCATCCTCTCCAGCATCTTCTAGGTCCCCCAACACAACTCTATGATATGTTTTTACCTTTATTTTAATAGGGTTCACTGTTATGTGAGGTTTCCAGTATTCATAGTACATCTGGGAACCAAACGCCTCTTGTTTAATATAGTCTATGAGCCTAACCAGCTTTTAAGATCTTCAGGGAAGGGATTTCTTTCTGTCCTTCCACCACCTTCTGTCCTTCCACATTTGGTAAGAAAGTCTTCTTGATGGCTGTTCCCATAATACGGAACGTTCTCCCACAGATGGCTTGGATGTCTGCTATCTTTTGGCTAGCAGGCACCGGCCTTTTTATTTAGATTGGCCTTTGCCTCTTAACTTATCACAGCAGAAGGGGCTTTTAATAGGGTGTGTCATGATTTTATCCTTTTCAGTATGTCTTAATATGTTTTAATAATATTATATTTAATAATATTATTAATAATAATATTGGTATTATTATTAATATGAATTAATATGAATATGGGTGATATGTATCATCACCCAGGACAAAAAAGAAGCACAATAAAAACATTGGTAGACCATGAAAAAAGGATCTCTGAACCCCACTACCTGGAGGATGAACTGAGGCACGTAAACGGGGCCCTACGGGCTAATGGTTACTCCAGGCAGACATCACAAGAGCAGCCAGACCCAGAAAAAACCACAGGAATGAAGAAGAAAAACAGCCACCCATAGGGAAGGTATTTTTACCATACATCAAAGGAGTCACAGACAGAATAGGGAAACTGATGAGGAAACACAACCTCCAAACAATCTATAGACCAACCAAAGAAATCCAAGAAATGCTACGCTCAGCAAAGGACAAAATAGACCCTCTCACAGCTGCAGGAGTTTACCGCATAACATGCAGCTGTGGACAAGTTTACATAAATGCAGTGTGCAAACACGAATCAAGGAACATGAGAGTTTGTTGTAGCACCAGAGCTGACAAAGGCTAAATATCTCACAACACTACAACAACTCCCAGAATTCCATACCATTGAGCCATGACAGTTAAAGTGATGCCAAACTGGATTATTTCTGCAGTACAGATGCAGCCAGGGTCAGGATGAATACACCCTTCTCCTATTTCCATAACTTCCTAGAAGAGTTCACAAAAATTAGAAGCAAATCCACATCTACTTGTTGGGTTCATTTCTCCTAACCTGGCCTTTTGTAAAGAAAGAGATTGCATTCTGTGGTGGCAAAAAAGGAGCAATGTGAAAGACAGCTGCACCCTATGGATTTAACAGAACACTAGAAGATGATGAGAAAAGAGGTCTTATCATCACAAAGGGAAGAAATAAACACTACCTTTGATTAAATAAATAAGTTTCATTTTGATTGTCTACCTGTGTGAGATAAGGGTCTTCGACATCATGAGCCACTCTGAATTGACCAAACAGAACAAATTGTGCTCTGTAGAAACAGATGTAGTTACTTTTGCCATAACTATACATCCCATTGATAACTCAAATTTCCAGCATCCAAAGTGCTTCCTGTACAATAATCCTTACAGTAATGTAAAAGTCTCATCATATGCAGATGGGAAGTAGAGTGTGGGCTAATAATAGTTGCTTACTTAAGATTAAATTTGCAGATGACACCAAATTGGGAGGAGTAGCTAATACCCTAGAGGACAGGATCAAAATTCAGAATGACCTGGATAGACTGGAGAGCTGGGCCAAAGCTAACAAAATGAAATTCAATACGGAGAAATGTAAAGTACTGCATTTAGGGCGGAAAAATGAAATGCATAAATATAGGATGGGAGAGACCTGGCTGAATGAGACTACATGCGAAAGGGATCTAGGAGTCCTAGTAGACCACAAGTTGAACATGAGCCAACAGTGTGATGCGGCAGCTAAAAAGGCCAATGCAATTTTGGGCTGTATCAATAGAAGTATAGTGTCTAGATCAAGGGAAGTAATAGTGCCACTCTATTCTGCCTTGGTCAGACCTCACTTAGAATACTGTGTCCAGTTCTGGGCACCACAATTCAGAAAGGATATTGACAAATTGGAGCGTGTCCAGAGAAGGGCAACTAAAATGGTGAAAGGTCTGGAAACAATGCCTTATGAGGAGAGACTTAGGGAGCTGGGTATGTTTAGCCTGGAAAAAAGACGGTTTAGAGGCGATATGATAGCCCTGTTTAAGTATTTGAAGGGATGTCACGCTGAGGATGGAGCAGGCTTGTTTTCTGCTGCTCCAGAGACTGGAACACGGAGCAATGGGTGCAAGCTCCAGGAACAGAGATTCCACCTCAACATGAGGAGGAACTTTCTGACAGTCAGAGCTGTTCGGCAGTGGAACGCACTCCCTCGGAGCGTGGTGGGGTCTCCTTCCTTGGAGGTCTTTAAACAGAAGCTGGATTGCCATCTGTTGGGGATGCTTTGATTGTGATTTCCTGCGTGGCAGGGGGGTTGAACTGGATGGCCGTCGTGGTCTCTTCCAACTCTGCAATTCTATGATTCTATGATTCTATGATCAGCAAGCTTCTTGGCAGAAGATGTTTGAACTGAGGACTTCCCGACTCACACTCATAGCTACATCTTCTCTCCTCACAGTGGTTTTCCACAAAGGAATTATGAACAATAGACACTATTTCATAGCTCTTGTGTATCAAACAAAATTGGTTGTCTTAAAACAAATAACCAAAGCAGCCAGAAAGGCCAAGAGGCTGCTGCAAAAAAAGAATAATTTTCCTCCTTCTGTCTGCAGAATTGGACAGCACAGTCCCTGTAGAAGCCATCATTCAAAAGCTCAGCCTGGGGCGGGTGGGGGACTGTGAGAGAACTTTAAGGCCACATAATGCTTCCCCAACCCCAATATGGAAATAAATTATTTCAATTGGAATATATGCCCACAGAAAGCAGGAAGGGCATTTTCTATTAAAAAGAAAGATGCAAACAACTCTGCTTGAAGATTTTTCTTTTCTTTTAGCTCGGATTTCCGTGAAATGGCATAAGTTAATCTGAAGGTTTAAGGTGCACACTTGCATGTTGTTGAGGCTGTTTAGGTACAACTATTTCACTAAGTAGAAATGTAATGGGAAAATGTTATTTCTGTTTGTGATAATGGGCTCTCCCATTATCTGTGTAACACAGCTGAGCGGTATAATCTCTCCTCCAGGTAAACAAAGAGTTAATGATGTGATGCTGTTAGGTTACATTTATTGACAGTTAGCATTATGTAGGAACAACAAAGATCATGGGCTTGTCTATACAAGGCAATAAAATGTGGACTGACGCAAACAAATGCCAATTCGAAGCAGCTTTCATTTGTCTCCACGGGTTTTTTTTCAAGATGGCAGGCATGCAAAACCATACGTGTTTGTTGTTTAAATGGGCATGCCCGCAAATTAAGATGGCAGTCATGAATAAAGTATTCCTGGTTTTATTGTCACCAGTTGTTGCTGCTGAACAGTGTTTTTTAAAGCATATCCAAGGTGCAGAAATGCAATCCTCTACTTAAATAAACATTCTCTCTCTCTCTCTCTCTCTCTCTCTCTCTCTCTCTGGCTTTTCTTTGCAAACGAAGATTCAGGAAGGACTCTGCAAGCGCGCTGATGACTAAAAAGGCCAATCCAAGATAAACAAGTCCGGTTGCAGAAAGCACAGCAGAAGGTCTCCTTGGGTGATGTTTCCGGGTTGTGATTCTTTCTGCGTTGTCGTTTCTCTTCAAGACTTGTTCGGTGTCAGGTCTCAAATAAGGCTGCAGCATTCTGGATAGTGCATCTCCATGCCTCCTGATGTGAGGCCAGGGCAGACCATTGTTGGTGATCAATTTGGCCAAGCCTGAGATGTTGTTTCAGGGAGTCCTTGTATCGCTTTTTTTTGGAGTGCCCCTCTTACGCTGACCCATGGCGAGTTCACCGTAGAGTACTACGGTAGTTTGGGGAGGTGATAGTCCTCCATCCTAGAAACATGTCCTGCCCAGCACAGCTGTGTTCTCAGTATCATGGCCTCAGTGCTGGTGATCCCTACATGCTCAAGGGCAGCAACATTTGTCACATAGTCAGTCCAGTGTATATTTAGGATTGTGCATATACAGCACAATGTATGATGAAAGTGTTTGAGGAGTTGTAAGTGTTGGCGATAGGTGACCCATATTTCAGACTCATAAAGGAGAATAGACAGTACAATGGCTCTATACACACTGATTTTTGTGCTTTGCCTCAGGTGTTTATTACTCCAGACTCTTTTGTAAAGTCTTCCAAATGCGCTGTGTACCTTTGATAGCTATGGCAAAAATCCAACATGGCAGTTCCAGGCACTTGCTTTGCCAGCAAATTTTGCCCCTTGCACACATCTGACCATTCAACTTTTCACTTCCACTCTTATCAGGAATGTGCAGCAAAGTGAATGAGCTGTCCCAATGAGTGGGAATGCACATTTCCTTTGGAGGTTTTTTTTTTTTTTTTAATATGGGGAAAACCACAAAGCCTTTTCCCATGGAGTATTTGGAGTTTTTGCCCACCTTCTTCTGAATACAGTGAAATGATGTGGGTTCCCATTGGGACCAAAGGTATTCTCAAATTCTATGAGCAGCATTTTCATTGTATAGACAAGGCTGAGGAGAGACAATTGCCCAATGAGGATGACCAGTTTGGGGAGAAGTGTGGAAGCTTCAAGATGCTTGCAAGAGGAGAGGTTATAAAACATGGTGTCACCAGTCACAAGAGAGACTGGGAGATCTATTGGTACTCATGGAAAGGGAGGGGAGTGCTGCCTGCCTCATCATCCCTAGGGAAGCTTGGTCATAGGCTGTACAAAGGCATCCAGACTCCCAGCTTCCTATGAACACCCAAAGACCCAGAACCCCATCTGTATCATGAGTAGAATAAGAATGTTCAGCCAGTCATGTTAGGGCTTATGTTTCTTCTAACCTCAGTTGAATATGACTTAGGCCAGTGATGGGCAACCTTTTGAGCTTGGTGTGTCAAACTTCGCCAAAAAACTGAGCATAACTCAGGTGGTGTGTCACTTAGAGGAAAAAACATTATTTTGCGATATTTACTGTTTAAATAACATAAATGTATACAGTTGTCCCTCCACATTTGTGACTTCGAATATTCATGGAAAGCCTCCAACCTCCAGCCTCATTTAGCCCGTCGCTGCCTTGGGAAGGGCGGGAGTAAAGCCTCCCACCCCCACACTCTCCACCCATCCCTTCCCAAGGCACCAACAGGCTTCTCATGAAGCCTGTCACTGCCTTGGCAAGGCGAGGGTGGAAAGCCTCCCACCTTCACGCTTTCCCACCTCACTTCCCCAGGCACCAATGGGTTTCTCATGAAACCTGTCGCTGCCTTGGCAAGGTGAGGGTTGAAAACCTCCCACCCATACGCTTTCCCCCCTCCCTTCCCAAAGCACCAATGGGCTTCCAAGGCTCCCTCCCACCGCCTTCCCCGGCCTTTCTGAGGCGACTGAGCCCCCTTGGGAAGGCCAAGGAGAGGCCGGGCAGACTCCCTCCCTCCTGCCCAGCAGCCCACCCGCCACCTTCCCTGGCCTTTCTGAGGTGGCTCCGGGGCTTTGAAGCCCCAGAGCCCCCTTGGGAAGGCTGGAGAGAGGCCACGCAGAGTTCCTCCCTTCCGCCCAAGAGCCCCCTTGGGAAGGCTGTGGAGAGGCCGGGCAGAGGCCTTCCCTCCTTCCCACCACCTTCCACCTTCCCTGGCCTTTTCAAGGTGGCTCTAGGGCTTTGAAGCCCCGGAGCCCCCTTGAGAAGTCCGGGGAGAGGCCGGGAAGAGTCCCTCCCTCCCGCCACCTTCCCCGGCCTTTCCAAGGTGGCTCCGAGGCTTCAAAGCCCTGGAGCCCCCTCAGGAAGGCTGGGGAGAGGCCGGGCAGAGTCCCACCGACCCACCTGCCACCTTACCCAGCCTTTCCAATGTGGCTCTGGGGAAGCAGGCAGGCCTCAGGGGTGGGGGTGGTGATCGGGGCTTCGTAGCCCCGCCCACCACTTTCCTCCCCCCTTCCACCCTCCCTAAAGTGGTGATTGTGATGAAAAGGCCTCTCTTTTAGCCAATGTCAGAGCAGCAGATGCCCAGCCAATAGGAAGGCAGCTGGGCATGGCTATAAAAGGCCTGACAGAGAGTGAGAGGGGGGTTAGTTGTTTTGAGGTTTGACTGGAAAGAAAGAGTTACACCGAAGGGAGGGTGTGCTCTTAGAGTTCCTGAGGGAACTTTTCAGTCTGACGACCACAGAAGGGTCTTAAGGGTCCAGAGAGGGACTGAATAGACTTGGAGAGTCTAATAGGGAGAGGCTCAGAACAAGTCAAGTATATAAAGGGGATTTAGGACTTGGTGCCTGAGTTAGTAGTGCTGATGTGTCTAGATTTATGTTATTATTTTAAAAGGAATCTGATGTAACTAAGCCTTAAGAAGATTAACAACTTTTATACTCAACTACAGTTTATTTGTTTTAAATTGTTCAATAAACTTTCATTAGAGTTTAAAGCTGCTTGGCCTCTGTTGAATTTAAACCACACTACCTGATATCAGGGACACAAAGGGTTGTCCCAATAGAAAGTGGTTGGGGCTTCGCCCATTCTTTTGGGGGCAGTAGTGGGATTCAAGAGACACCACAGGACTGCCTTCCTAAAGTCAGAGTGTTAAGGTGGTGGGTTGACCGTGTACGGGTCGCCACAGTGATCGGGGCTTCAGAGCCCTATCTGCCACTTTAGGGAGGGTGGTGAGGTTGCGGAGGGCAGGGGGGAGGCCTAGCCGCGTTTCACCACAGATGGCTACACGTGTCAGTGGTGACACGCGTGTCATAGACGCATGTCATTTGCCATCCCCAACTTAGGCTGTTTTTGTAACTTTGTAACTACTGTTAAGTAATGCCTTAGGAAGTTGCCTTCATTTGCAAGATACCCTTTTGCTAATGTAAGATTGCTTGCTTATAATAAAAGCTTTCCTTTAAAGGTTCCTCTTTTCCACACTCTCTTCATGTGCTCAGTGTGTATGCATATGCATAGGAGTCTCATCCCCCACGGGAGGGGGAGGGAAGTCAGAGTTGGGGAAAGCGCAAGTTAAATCTCTTAGTAACTACCACTAGGGACTAGTCTACACTTGGGGAAAACGTCCAAATGGATTCCTGCTCCTCTTTCCCCCACACTCACCCCAAAGCCACACCACAGAATTTATTCGTCTCAAGGCTTTGGGTATCTTGTCTTCACTACCTGGTCTGTCCCTGCAGAGTTTCCCCTACACCTGCCACCGCTGCCGCGAGCCAGGTCAGATCCTAGTAGGTGAGACATTTTAAGCTGTGTGTTTAAGCTCCAGAGGCTAGTTTCTGGCAAGTTCCCTGCCAAACGGAAAGGTTTTTTCCCTCCTCCCCAGCCCACTCTCGCCCGTCATTTGCTTCAGTGCCTTCTATTTACCTCATCAGACAAAACGATGGGCAAGCAGGTGGGAGAGGAGATAGAGCACTGCTGAGGGAAGAGAGGAGGAAAATCCTCTCCCTTTCGTAGGGAACTTGCCAGAAACTTGCCTCTGGAGCTTGTAAACATGCAGCTTAAAATGTCCCGCCTGCCAGAATTGAAGCCGAAAAATTCTGGAAAAAAACCTGAAGCAAAAAAACAAAAAACAAAACATCAAGGTGAAATGCCCCGAATCTGGGGTGGAAAGAGCCATGCATCGTTTGGCCTTACCATCCCAAATTCAGGGGAAAGGACACACGTTTGTGGCCTTATCGCTGCAGATTCAGGTGGAATGCGTGATTTTAGAGGGGGAGTTTTTAGTGTAGAGAAGGCTTATGTTACTGAATCACATGGGGTGAATTGGTGGTCGTGGCAGCAGAGATAATTTGGGGGTCCCCTCTCCTACTCAAGAGCAGGAGACGGGGCCAGAGCTTGTTACCCTATCTCTTAACTTTACCTAGCAATTTCTTACTGAGAAGGTCAGACATGATGGTTTTTACAAATGTATCTTGTTGGCTTCACTCAGTACCTTGTCTAATGTGTCTTTTGTTTCTTTTGGTTAGAAAGGCTGTGTATGAACAAGGGATTCATATCAGCTAAGAGCAAAAGGATTCTCATGGCAGAGAATTGCCCAAGGGCAGTTGCTATTTGTACAACAAGTACACTGTGCACCACTTTGGATGACATGGTAAGCCAGGAATACACAGGGAGCTTGCTTATCCATTACTAGCAGTAACAATCTGCTGCCTGGTCAGTTCCACTTGGAATTCCACTTGTCTGCTAAACAAACCACATTCCATGGTTTATCATGTTGCCCAAACACAGGTACTTTCTCTTCTCTGGTTGGTTTGTTTCCCAACAAGCCAGAAAAAGAATCTAAGGTTTGTTTGGGGGAGCATATTTGGACAGCAATCATAGTGTGAAGCTGGTTCTTCAGCCACTCCTATTGTAAGTGGTTTGTGCACGACAAACCAGGTGACTTACACTTCCCGGGCTGATGTCTCCTTTATGCCAACTGGATGAGAAGGAGCTGCCTTTGCAAAAGTACAAAACTAATGGAAAGTTAAAATAAATGAGAATGCCTTCCTGACTTCGTTGTAACCACCCAGTTAAACAACCGCTGATAGGGCTGGAAATCTTTGACTATTTTAGGTGTTGTCTAAATGGCAAAAAGACTCCTCATAGAATGTGAGGAGAATACAATCTGTCTCAATGGGATTCTGCATCATTTTGACATATTGGGAAGGAGAGGGGCCAAAACCGCCATATACTGCACAGGAAAAGCCCTCATGGCTTTTTCCAAAGTTTTTTTAAACTCGTTGGGATAAGCGACTTGATTTGATTCACTTTCCCTATACAAGTGGAAGTTGAAAGCTGGTTGGTTGGACATTACAGGGGGTGGAGCTTGCTAACAAGCGCCCGAAGCTGCCATGTTGGATTTTTACCTGAGCGAACATGTGCTAAAGCAATAAAATGGGTGGAGGGTTGTTTGCTTTTTTGTCAAATGGAAAGGTTGCTCTTTCACATCTTGGATATGTTTTTTTTAAAAAAAATACTGTTCAGCAATGGCAAATTGAGATTAATAGAAATGCAACTAATTCACTCTTGGCTGCCATCTTGATTCACAGGCATGCCCATTTGAACAGCAAATGCGGATAGCTTTGCATGCCTGTGATCTGCCAAAAAAAAACATCAGTTAAGACAAATAGCAGCTGCTGCAAACTGCCATTAGTGCAGAGCAATCCCCATTTTTTTGGCCTCATATAGACAACACTTTACTCTCACACGTAAGGACCAATAATTATGGTAGTTTTCTCCCTGCTGTGGGAGAAAATAAATATTCCTCAGCAGTATTCTTTCCATATTTGAAGATCCTGAAGTGTTGCAAAAGTATATAGTTTCAGTAGAGAATCACACATGGAGGATTTGATGACCAACCAGGAAATAATGAGCAGACACACAGAGATGGATTTAAACAGGGCCACTTTATTTGACCTACAACTTAATTAAAGAACTGTACCTGTGACAAAGCCTAGTGAGGGGAGCAACTTAATGTAGGTCTGGCTGAGGCCATGTGTCAACCAGTGACCTCCTCCTCAGCCTTCCCTTAGGCATCACACCTGACCCTGGGAGCAATCCAATATAATTGGGTTGCTCATCCCAGCTGGTCTTATCTAGAAGGCAACCTGAGGCACTCCTCCCAAGTCCCAAACTCCCCAGCTTAGCCCCAGGGGCAGGCTCCTTCACAACCCCTCAGGTCCCAGGACCCAAAGAGGCCTTCCAGGGCCCTGCCCTTCACCACAAGGGGGAGCCAAGGTGTACACCAACCAATATCCCCCCAACCCGCATACCTGCCAAGGACAGCCTATTTAAAGAAACCACCCTGAGCTAATTATCCGATTCCTGCAGATACAGTATGGCATAGGCAAAAAAAAAAACCCTTTAGAAAACAAAAGGCAAGGGGAATTCCTACCCAGCCCTGAAGCAACCAGTGAAACTCACACTGCACTGAGGGTGGGTCACATGAAGACCCGAAGAATAACTGGCAGGGGGAGGGCAATGTCCTAAATACCTCAGCCCACCCACTACCAGTTCAGGCTGGCACTGTGTGTCATGCCTCCAGAAACACTCAGACCATTATTCCATGAGGTCATCAAAGTGATCCCTCACCAGCAATGTCATACTGACGTACCTACATGAGAGCACATTCTGTGCATGCACACAAAAACTATTTTCTGCCCAGAAAATGGGGGGGGGGAGTTGCAACAACAACAACAACATATCCCACATGTTTTCCTCTGCAAAACAACTCCACTGCAACACTTCAGGACATTTGAATACCAGGAGAAAATTGAACAAAAATTCTCATTATTATGCTTCCTAACAAGGTTTCTCATCTCTCAATGTATCTGTTTTTTGATCATTACAAATATTCTTTATATCCCTACCTACTCTGAGGTAGCCAATCAATCAGTCAATCTCAAGCCTTGGTGGAAAATAAGGTCTGATCACATGTTTATTCTAGCACTGTGAGTTAGATCTTGCCACTGCAAAAAACAAAAACAAAATCGTATATCTGTGTCCATTCAAATTCATATGTATAGGAGTGACTTTGCATATGTACATGAACTGAGGACACACAGTTAAAGTGGTGTTAGGATAGGAGTGACTCTGAACCAGGATGCTTCTAATTGATCCCCTTTTAAGAGCAAGTTTTCCCCTAGAATGTCAGTGACTGAAAAGTACGTGAAGGAAGAATCTCAAACTGCTTTGACCCTAGCACACAGCAGATATTGTGTAAAGACTGAAGTGGCCCACTCTCATTCCCATTCTTGTACTTCTTTCCCTTTCCTTCTGCTCCCTGTCTTCATGTCCCTTGCAACCAAGGATGACACATGTTCTTATCAGTGCTTGTGGTTTCAATCAAGTTTTTTGTAGCATTCTGAAATTGGCAAAATTAGCATGTTGTTCTAATTACAAAATAAATTTTCTTTAAAAAATAATAACCATAGGAAGATTTGCAAAGGAAGATAAGAGGAGAAAAGGAAATTCAAGGCGTCCTTATTAAAAACCAAACATACAAAATCTGTGCATATACAGACGATTTAGCAATATGTTTGGAGGATCCGCTAAAATCAATTCAAATCTTGCAGAGAATGTTGGAAGAGTATGGCCTGCTTACAGGGATTAACATTAATAAGGACAAAACAGTGGTGCTAACAAAGAATTTAGATAAGAAGGAAGAAGATAAACTTAGAGCAATATCAGGTTACAGAGTGGAGAAGATGATCAGATATTTAGGCATAATCATGACGAAAAATAATATGGATTTGGATGATAACAATTACAAAAAGAAATGGACAGATATTAAAACTGATTTAGAGAAGTGGAATCTTCCTTTGCGAAAATGTATAAAGAAATGAAAAGCAATTGCTGGAAATGTGGAGGTTCTAACGGATCATTTTTTCATATGTGGTGGTCATGCAAGGCAGCAAAAGAATTCTGGATCAGTATTCATAATGAGATAAGAAAGATAATTAAGAGAATTTCAAAGAAAAAATGGAACTATATCTATTAAACATATTTGATACAGAATTCCCCCCAAAGTTTAAGAACATTATGTTTTACATGACCACCACCACTAGAATTGTTTATGCCGGATATTGGAAACAAAAGATGAATCCAGGTTATGAAGAATGGATATTGAAATTATGGGAAGTGGCTCAAATGGAACAACTTACTTGTTGGGTTAAACATCAATCGATAGAGGCTTTTAGAAAAGAATGGGAGATAGTAATTGAATATTGGAATATGAAATGGCATGGACATATGGCAATATGGTTTAAAGATTAAGAGTTTAAAGCAGAATGAATAGGAAAACTGGTTGAAAGATAATGATAGTAGTGATTAGTCCTTCTGTCGAAGAATACAGGTTTATTAAGAATGTTTGTTTGGGGGGATACAAGGGATGAGAAGAAGAGGTGATGTGAAATACGGAATTTTGTATTAAGATAGTATAGATTATGGAACCTGTATAATGTTCTAACGGTATAGTAACTTAAAAATAATGAAAAAGAGTTTCAGGTAACAGAAGTCAATAATTGTGGTATAAACTGATTCAAACACTGTTGAGTAGGAAGCCAAGAGTATGTTTATTGTACTTTATTTTGTCCTTGTTTTGATTTTGTTATGAATGTTATTGTGTTTTGTTATTTCTTTTCGTTTTGTTATGAACGTAATAATTATGTTATAGTTTGTCATGAAGGTAATAATTATGTTATAATTATGTTATAAAAATAATTTTTAAAAATAATAACCATAAGTATGATTTTAAAATTCCCCCATCACTCTTGATATTGGACCTAGAACAATTTGGGTCCCCAATGTGCAGAAGCCATTTAAATTAAGGTCCTTACATAATGATGGAAACCAGGATGAGTTAAATTTACTCTGTTAGCATTTGAAGAATCATCCCCATGGTGTCCACAACAAAAGCAGCTCAAGTTGTGGAGAAACCCATTTTAATGGACATATTATAGTTAGATAGACATATAATTGTTAACAATGTTGACTTTGCAGCCAAACAAGGCATATCTAAGTGCGATTTTGTACCAAAGACATAAGGGAATAAAAGAAAAAAGTAAAGCAGAGATGACAACATAATGCATTCAAGACCAGTGCTGTTTACAATTCCTTGTATTAAGAACTTATCTGCACAAGTCTTGATACATAGCCTTTTTGTACTGCTACTAAAATTTGCAAATAAAATTTTAACAAAAATCTAACTTCTGACTCTTTAACAAACCTATAGCTGTACATGGAAATATATCAGCATTTCTCCAATCCATCATCTCCCTCATAACCATCTTCTGCCCTACCAGAGCAAACAAGATCCATATTATGCTCTGCAAAAAGGAAAAATACAGTATGATGCAATCAGCTACCATCAACAGAGTTGTCATCTTACAGTCCAAACGTTTTCCATTCCCCTGAAGAGATGGGAAACAAAGGACTCTGGCTTTTCTCCCCTCACATTCTCTCTCATTCTGCCTCCCACGCTCTTTCTTCCACCTGTCCAGACCAGGAAAGACAACAGGGCCCAGGTGAGAAGACCCCAGAGAAGCCATAGCTACCTTATCTCCAAATGGGGGACTGAAAAGTAAAAGAAGGGTACTCCAGGTTGCAAAGTGCCAACCAACAAGAGAGAGAAAAGAAACCACAGCTGGCAACTCGATGGCAGCATTCTCCATTAGCTCTTAAATGATCTGGCAATCCAAACATTCACGCAGGTGCACACATTGTGCAAGAAAGGGGTAAAATGAGCTTTGTTTAGTATCATGTATGTAGAACCTCCTTCCTCCCCTGTAACTTTCTTGGGAGAAGAAGAGATGGGGATAAGCTCAAGCCTTAAACATGTTGACAGTAATAAAACCTTCCTTTAAATATGGTGAAGCTTAGAATCATCTCACAATCCAGAAGGACCTTACACCTGTGCTGGGTTTTTCTTTTTAAATTAGCTCCTCATCAGCTCTTATTACAAAACAAGCACAGAGCAGCTGTAGCTCTCCAGCTGTGATTAGCATTAAACCCTTTAAAATCCTACCTAGCCCAGACACCATTTCTGCCATTGTACTCAATTGATTAACTCCTACTGGTTTGCAACTAAAACTAATCTATTAATTTAACATCCTTGGAAAAGCTTCAAATGAAGCATGTTGCATGTCAGAGGAATCCAAATAAATCAAGCAATATGTACATCAAAAGGATGGCACTTTGGGGGTGTTTTAAGAAGGATAAATAACTTTAAAAGATTTAAATCACTGCATTTTTATATGCCTTTTCACTCCAAAACTGGGGATTGCTTTATTGATTCAACACACATTGCTCTCCTTTGCAAAATGCTAGCAGACTGGAATAATGTTATAAGTCTTTTGAGAGAGAGAAAGTAGGAGATGGTACAAGCCACAAACCAATCAGCCTCCCATATCATATGCCCATAGTATTGGAGGCAGACTAATGGTCTACTGACATACTGCAAAGCTAGATTCCACTATGCTAGAGCAACAGAAAAAGCATTGGGCAGAGGGCTTCCATCCTATAGCTTCCATACTGCATAAAGGAGGGAAGTACTGTGCTGTTCTCCAGAGGTTGATGTACTGCAGCTCCCAGCATTCCTTACCCGTTGACTATGCTGGCTAGAGCTGCTGAGTAGTGCACCTCAACAGCCTTTGGAGGTCTGTGTGAGAGCTTCCATCATTCTCACTTCTAATACCAACTATGAGGGTTGTCTATTTATTCCCACCTCTGCCACCAAATGTGAGGATCTCCTTCTGCCACAATGCTATGGCATCAAATATGGGGGCCTTCTAGATGTCCTTTTGGCTCCTATGTGAGACTTTACTAATCTGATCCCACCACTGAACACCACCGCCCTTGAATAACTGCTGCTACCCGAGATACCATGTATCTGAACTCAAGCATTCAGTTATCTACCCTGACACCATCTGCCCCATAACTATAATAATAATTGGCAATATTTAATAATTTGGCCAAATGTGGCCTTCCACGCAGTGTGGCCATTAAAACTGGGAAATTCCAAAAACCAGGAACCCCAAAGACTAGCGTTCAGACTCAGTCAGGTATGTATTTGAGGAGGGGCCAGCTCAAATTCCAAAGAAATGATAATTTGCAAGGCAACTTCTTGCCTGAACATCTGGATAATTCCATCAGCCTAAGCTGAGATGCCCAAGTTTGTAAAGGTCCCTCATACCTTTACCCTTCCACAAAGAGAGTTACTTCCTCCATTCACTTACAAAATATCCGTACATTAAGTGCCGTTAGCATATCAGGAGTGCCCATTGTCTTACCTTGTGAACCTCCGAGAAGCATTGTCTTGCACTCCAAATTCCATCCCCTGAAATAAATTATTGAGTATAAAAACCCTTCCAAAACCCCACTCAAGCACACAGTTCATCTTCCTCTCAACTCCACATCAGACTGTGTAGCCATTCCAGCTTCAGGGGCCCCACTCTGCTGATTTCTTCTGCAACCTCATCTCCTCTGGTCAGTACAGTATCACCCAAAAACAACCTCCTTTTCCTATTCCTCTATCCCAATACTTCCTGCTTTATTCACTAGCGTTGTGTGAATGCTTGAAGCCTGAGTGTGTGTGTGAATATTGTTATTATTGTTTTCTCAAATAAAGAGCAATTATTGTACTATCTATCTTAACGTCTCCTCCTGATGATACATAGGTTAAAAGATGATGTAATCTCTTGCCCCCTCTCTTATAGCCAAGCTAAGTATATTAATTCCCCAAACTAACATTGATATTTGGAGGGTCCTTAAGACCCCCCCGGGCATTTAGGGCAACAATTCCAATAACTGTTATGTAGCATTCTCAGAGTCACAGACATATAATACAAAAATTAATTTAAAGTTGGACCCCTGCATCCATGGAACCAATATCTGCGATTTCAGTTATCTGCAGGATACAAAATAGGGACACATACCATAGAGTCATACTGGAAAATGCCTAGAGAGGCATCCTCTCTAGTCATCTTCTAGGACCTCCAATTGAATTCTATGGTATGTTTTTACAGGAAGTCTTTTATTTTAATAGGGCTTACTATTATCCGGGTTTTCCAGTATCCATGGTTAGTCCGGGAACTGAACCCCCATGGATACAGGGGTCCAACTGCATTAATCAGAAGTTTGACAGTTAAAATTACTTATTTATTACTTATTTTAAAACATCTAAAAAGAACTAGCTCTAACTCATACCCTACTCATATCTCCCTCACTCTAAGTAACTGACTTGAGTTTAATTAATCTGTCTTTGACCTTGACTAACTCTCCTACATAACTCACTCATATTTCTAACCCTTACAGACTCATGCAGTATCTCTCACTCTCTGACTCTGTCCTATACATCAGGTTTTTAAGCCCCTTTAAACACTCAGCCAATTAGCAGTCATGCCCAACATTCCATAAGCTCCCCGCTCCCAACAGATTCTTACCTTGTTATATATACACTAGCAACATACCCAAGAGAATTATATATATAGATGATGTCCATGTAGGGCACTGGTCACATGTATTCTTAGGAACAGTGCTTGCAATTGTCTTGTAGGATCAAACCAGAGCTTTGTAATGTTACCGTTTTTACACTATAATTCCCAGAATCCCCCAACCAGGATGGCCAGTGGCTCCACAAATTACACATTACATGGGAGACCTGTCAATTGTGTCTCAATACTGAAATGTTGCAGCTAAAAATCCAAAAAAAGAGCAGAAGCAGTTTAGAAAGGAGAAATAACGTTTCCCTCTGGACCACTTCCACAAACAAAATCCTCCACCTAAAACATTTCTCCTACTACTACCTTATTGGCTTCCAAACATTATTTTTGAGTACAAAATTGGTCTCCAAGGAAAGAATTAAGACCCTTTCCTCTAGCACCATATTGTTTTAATATTTGCACACTCAGATAAATAAATATGCACACATGGTAGTAAAATGCAAAAAGATGGATGAACAAACACAGGTCTCCTATGTAATATGTAGTTTGGTACTCACGCTTGGAAGGCATCTCTTGCCTGGTTTTTAAAGTTGCAGCTATGACTCATTGACTCTCTCCTCTTTAATCTCTCAGTACGTTTGTTCTGAGCATGACCCCTCCTTGAAGGAAACCATTTGCCTTTGTAACTGATAGAAATGAATTAGGCATCTCCCTATAAAACTGCTCAAATTGCTCTGGAAAACACATACTCACCTGAATCTATCAGCACATGATGAATGTAATCATATCAAGATGTAATTGTGTAACAAGGCTTTCATCTTTGTATGCAATTGAAACTATGCATATCAAAACTCTATTATGCAAAATTTGATTTAAGTTAGCTTTTAAGCCTCTTTTTTTGGTACCACAAGTGCTAAACTTTGCTGGTCACCCTGTCCTGACTAGCATACAGAAAATACAATGAGCAGAAATCACATGTATCCATGTCTCAACAGTTAACATGTTGAATTCTTCTGTGAAAAACAAAATGTTACAAGCTGGTTTAAATGTGATAAATTGCTTAGGGTAGGGGTAGGAATCATGGAGCACTTCAGATGTTGTTAGACTGTAAATCCCAGCATTCTTTACCAGTGGTTATGTTGAGCTATGACCTAGTTCATTATTTGACTGCTGAAGTTAAGCTGTCTGGTCACTGGATAGAAGATTACTTAGAATCACCTTGGATTTGACAGAATAAAGGTAGGACATGAATATATTTTAAATTCTTTAAACAGCTCTGCCAGCAAACTTCTGTCCTACCAAATATATATTGCCATGAAAATTATGCCCCTTTCTCAATGTATGGGAATCTGCATATATTAATCTGAAAATAAAATTAAGCATGCCAACATTGTTATAAACATGATAATTTGCAGTATTATATATGTATAGGCTAAGTTTATAAGATATTCCTTACCTTTGTCCCTAATGTGAACATTTCTTTTAAAAATTTGTCTGTTGCTGTGGACATTCTGAGCTAACTGAATAAGACTGCACGTTTCACTTAAAATTTAATCAATTTAGCTCTCTCTATGTAGGGTGTTATTTTTGCTTTGAGAGGCAAGATTAAGGTCAAATCTACATCAAGATGTTAATGGTTGCTTTAGCTTGGACTTGGGAACGAATTGCAATATAGCAAGTGTTATAAAGCTTTATAATCATGTCTTAAGTGCTTTATAATGGCTAATTTTTTATACTTCATAAAATCTAGAAATACAAGTACTCCTAATTCAATTACAAGAGTTCAAAAGGACCTTGGTATCTAGTCCAACCCTCCTTTCTATAGAGGAAACCCAGGCCAAGAGCAGTGGTTCCCATCTTTGAACAGATGTTTTAGACTTCAACTTCCAAGTGCCCCAGTCACTATGGCCAAAGAACAGAGAATCTGGGGGTCAACATTCAGAAAATCAGCAGGCCAAAGGTTGATAAGCACTTGCCGATAGCATTCTCAGCAGATAGCTGTCCATTCTCTGCCTAAAGATCTCCACCAAGGGAAACTCTCTCATTAGGCCAGATACTTAGTCCCATTGCTGGATTGTCCAAATAGAAAAATCCCGTGTGGTCTAGACCATAGGGAAGAGACTGACCCCACTTCCCTGTGAGTCATTCAGGGAGCTAAATGACACACATACATTGGCCATAAGGGACAAAATTAGCTTTGATTCAATGACTTCAGCCTCTCACTGGGGGAATTGTCTGAATTCAGGACATTTGACCCAGTGTCTGCTGCCACAGGACATAAAACACAGCACTCTCATTTAAGACAAAGCACCCTTCAGATCCAAAATAGGCAGAGCAAACAACTCCTACCTGGGGAGCAATCACTTCAGGCCAGTTAGAAACATTTGTATAACGAAATGATACAGCACTCCTTTGGGACAGCAAATACAATTTTCAAAGGAAAAAAGCATACAGTTTTATTGCCAAGAAGCACAACAGCAGTGAGTACTAACATTCTGCCAAGGATTCATTTTCTTTTAAGCCATGCCAGTGCATGTGCCAGGGGAGCCTATAAACTACACTGTCTCCTAAGATTTGAGGTTGGGGAATAAATTACCAAGAATCAACAGTCCAGTGCTAACAAGGGGGGAAGGAGTGAGGGGTAATTTGTCCTTCTTCAGTTATAAAACCAAAGTGTTGTGAAGTATGACTCTACGTGTACAGTAAAAAGCTTCACCACTTTAAAAACTAAGGAGGGAAATCCCCAGCATCATATTGCTTAGCCCAGAGATTCTTCTTTCACCTGCCTCCATTAAAAATCTGGATTGGAAAGAAACAGCTTTGAAGAAGGAAATGCAAAAAAAAGAAAGAAAAAAGAAAAAGAAAAGCATTTGTAATGTGAGGAAACAGCTCAGGGCAAATAAATGTGGCTGGAATCTAGCCTTTATTAGGGAGTGACTTTAGAGGAAAATTATAGGAAGTTATTTGATGCTAAATCAGATCACTTAGCCCAGTATTATCAATTTTGCCTGGCAGTGATTCTCCAGGATTTCACACCAGATTCTTTTCTAGCTCTACTTTGAGAACTCTTGTAGTCTGTCATCTAAGTAATAACCAGGCTCAACTCTGGTTAGTTTCTGGAATTAATTGAGATTGAGTGTGCTATGTGATGTAGAAGTCATTCAATCACTCCATTACACTACAAGGTGAACCATATCTAGTTATGGTATTCTTAAGCATGTTTCCAGTGATTCTTTATTTTGAATGAGTTTTATTCTTATCATATTTCTTTATTATTTAATACATTTAATACAGTTGGACTCCAGTATCGGTGGAACCAATATCCACAGTTTCAGTTATCTGCAGGACACAAAATAGGGACATATACCATAGAGTCGTGCTGGAAAATGCCTAGAGAAGCATTCTCTCTAGGCATCTTCTAGGTCCTCTAATGCAACTCTATGATATGTTTTTACCGGAAGTCCTTTATTTTAATAGCATTCTCTGTGATCTGCAGCTTCCGGTGTCCATGGTAAGTCTGGGAACTGACCCCTCGTGGATATGGGGGTCCAACTGTATTTATTTCCTCTTATTTATGTATTTAACTCATGCATACATATGGATTCTGGGCTGGTTCCAAGATTCTGGCAATCCACTGTTCTCAGTTATAGGTTAGAGCAAGGATATCATACAGCAGTGCTGTCCACCTGTGGCCCTCCAGGTGTTTTGGACTCCAACTCCCAGAACCTTGAGCCAGGTGATCCAATGGTCAGGAATTCTGGGAGCTGTAGTCCACAACATCTGGAAGGCCACAGGTTGGACACCACTGTTATACACCAAAAAGGCTACCCTTATACAACCCCTCTATTCAAGGGAAAGGCAAAATAAAATAGAGATAAGGACCAAGAAGAAGACTAGAGCTGGAAAAGTAACAGGCCTATGGGCAAGGACAAGGGCACATGTTGAGAACTAAGAAGGTATCACAACTGAGGTTACTGTGTAGTATCTGGAACCCAATTTTCTACACCAGGATCTCATTTACACATAAAATATACTCTACCATTGAATCACGGACCTTCCAACAGGAACTCAGCTTTCTTTCTGTCACTGCAAGTATCTGATATCTTTACGTTACTGTGGGAAATATTGGCAATTCCATAACCAATTTGATGTAATCTGCCTACAGAATTATCTTCTCCTTCATCCAAAGCATAAAGACCCATGGACCCAGGCTGATCTCCATTTCAGCCATCACACTTTCAGGAGGTGTTTTTTTTAAAAAATTATTTACATATTTCCAAAAGTGCAAAGTGGCAGAACCTGGAAAGATTACTTTTTTTGACTATAGCTCCCAAAAGATTTGGGAGCTGTGGCCTAAGTAATAACTTTTTGAAGCTCTAAAGCCAACATTAAAACCAGAATAAAATAATCATTAAAAAAAACCCATCATAATAACAATAATAAAAAAATCTAACTCCAGTTTAGTTTCATCCATCAATTTTTGGTTCATTTATTATTACCTGCTTTCAAACAGATCTGGAACTGACTTCTGTAGTTTAGATTAAAGCTTCTTAAACTGTAGGTCATGATCCCATATGGGGTCACATAACTGTATGTGATCGCCAATATGTATGTGGGGGTTGCAAAAAAAAATTGGCATATATATGAAATCTATTTTATATACCTGTATACCCAGGTTCGTGTAAAAAGTTCTCAGGTGAAAAGGAGTCATGAGTGGGAAAGGTTCAATATGCCCTAGTTTAGATCTCTAGAAAAGTTCAGATAACTTGGTTATTGTGATTTGAAATAGGACTAACAGATGGATTTAAGATCAGATAAATTATCAATACCTACATTTTATTTTCAATGTTATGAGTTTGGTTTGGATTTTTTTTAGCCTTTTACTTTGATTTCAAATATCATAGAAATAATAAAATATTTAGTTCTCAGTCTAATTGTAGGCATCTGCAACAACCATGACCCTGGGTAGGGACAGAAATGTTTTTAAAAAATATTAACCAGTTCAGATGAACGATGAAACCCATATGTTCATTCAGATGTGCAGTGCTACCATTTATAACTGAAACGGCAGATAATAGTGAACCACCATAGAATACCATAGAATCACACTGGATGACCTAGAAAATGTCTAGAGAGGATGCCTCTCTAGGGATCTGGAGGTCCTCCGGGGCAACTCTATGGTCAGTTTCCAGCAGAAGCTGGAAAGTTAACCATTTAACTGTGGTTAAATGAAACTGCAGTTACCAGTACCGTGAATATTGAGTGGGGGGTGACTTGTATAGACATCATTGGAGAGGGCAATTCTGTTCTTCGTACTTGTGCAATTCAAGGAAGTAGCTACAAAGTGGCTTTCAAACTCTCTGCCACAAAGGAACACTTTCCATATTGATTTGTCTCTTGAGGAAGCCCTCTGGATTACAAATTTAGCATAATGGTTAAGCCGGTCTAACTTGGAGGACCAGTAGGTGTGGTTATGGGGGAACTTCCACTTGCTTCCTTTCAGTGGCAGAATTATTACAGAGCCCTGAATATGGAACATTTCTAATATGGGTTGTTTTCTTTTCTTTTCTGAATCTATACTTATTTTTGTGTTATCAGCAACACCTGGTGGAAAAGGGGAGAAATATCAGAAGCAAGGTTTTTTATTTTATTTTTGAAAAGACAGACAACACTCTTTAATGATAAAGCTATTTAAATGTAGCAAGGAAGCTATTTGTACTTGTTGGGAATATTCCCTCATTGATTATCTAACGGCTAGAAGGCCAGTGTTCGTGAGAAGTTTGCTGAATGGGAGACAAAAATGGAGACAAAACACTGGCAGCTCTGGCAACCTGCAATGGATGGACTTGAAATGCAAAGCTACCTGCAAAAGACAGACCAGGAGTTCTGGAACAGAGAAGGTCTGCATTCCCACAGGAGAACCCCAAAGATCCAGAGCACCCTTAAGGTACCCTGTGCATAAGTGTTATAGAACACATCTTCTCACACAATGCGGCAGGAGACTACAACAACAACAGAATACATGGACTTAATAGAAAATTGAGGGTGATGCAACAAAAGGACAATGATTAGAACACTGGTAGAGGGGAAAAAAATCTCAGGATGAATCAGACCACACCCAGGCTAGAATTCAATGGAAGACTGTGAGATTCTGGACAGCTGTTTAAAAGTTGCTGTGCTTATGTTATAGAAAATAAGATAATGCTGTGTATGGTTTTGGATTGTGGGTATTATATGAAATAAGCTGAAAAGTCTGTTGGGAGGAAGTGAGACCATGGTGGTTGGTTGAGTGTTTGAATGCAGCCCCACGGGGGGGTAAAAAATTCAAAAAGGCAGTCATTCAAATGCATACGATATGCCTACATGATTTTTACCCCCCTAAACTCCGTATGACCCCCCCCCTTGCCCAGCTGGCTGAAGCGAGCAATCCAAGCGGAGGTTTTAAATCTCCTGCTGCTTTTTTTTTAATTTAAAAAGGTGCCTGTTATGCGGACAGTCGGTTTTCTGTATTTACAATATAAAATAAAAATGAATAAATGTTTAAAATCTCCATTTCATGCCCTTACTGGACTCTCGCTTAGCTGGGAATCCAACATGGCGGCAGCTCCCAATTCCCCTCTTTGCTAGCCCTGCCCCCTCTGTTTGGCCAGCAATCAGATTACACTGCCTGTTCGTAAGTGTGCGAATGGGGTGTACAGACAATCAACAATATGAACGGCTGTACAGATTTTAGGTCGAGATTCGCTAATCCTCCTGAACACCAAATCCAGGTAGTTTACAGGGGATTTGCTAGCCCCCCTTCCGAAAGACATGTATGTAGCCAAACAGCCGTGTGTACACATGATCGATCTTTCGAACAGCGTATGTAATTTTTTTATCGTGTAGACGGGGCCTGCGATAGTTACAACAGGTAAGTCATTTACAGTAAGTGGGTTGTTCACAGAAGGTAGGAGCAGCTTAGACAACCACAAAAAGATTATCACAGCCCTTTTCTGGGATTGGGACAGGCAGATGTCCTCACAAAGACCTAGACACTAAGCAGAGCAAAATTTAGTTCCCTGCCATGAGTGCATCTACGTGGAATCGATTTGCAATGCTTTTTCCTATTATGATGAGACTTTCTACATCAGACTGCTAGAGGTGGAGGGGATCCAGAGCTGTTGCATGTTTGCTGTGAAATTATCATCATCATCATCATCATCTTTATATCTTACCTTTTTCCCAGTGGGTGGGCTCAAGGCAGCTTACAGCAGTCAAAACAAGCATAGCTAAAAAGTTCACACCATACTAAAGTTAAATTAAACTATGAAAGAAATTAAAACCACTTAAAATATAAGCCATTAAAAACAACAAATATAAGTCCAGCACATTATAGAGGCCTCTTTCCTCTAAAATATTAATTCTCAAAGACCTGAAGAAATTAAAAGGTTTTCACCTGCCTGCAGAAAGACAGCAAAGAGGTGAGCCTGACCTGTCTGGGAAGTGGGTTCCAAAGCCTGGAAGCAGCCATGGAAAAGGACCTCTCCTGTGTTCCCCACCAGGCATACCTGTGAAGGTAGAGGAACAGAGAAAAGGGCCTTCTCAGAAGATCTCAGAACATAGGCAGTTTGCATGAGAGAATACAGTCCTTCAAACAACCTGGACCTGAACCATATTGGGTTTTATAGTTCGTCACCAGCAAAACAAAAAAAAGAATGTTTTGCTGCATTCTTTACCAATTAAGACTTGGATCTGCCTTGGATTCCACAATGGAGAAAGTCAGGTAGATATACTTTTGGCAATGGCTTGTCCAGTTTTGGGGGAGTCTTTTCAGCTCGTGTATCTTGAAGAAGAGGCCATGGTGACTAGAATGGTGAGAATTATCGCCATTACTTTTGACCTACCTTACTGAGCTGAACAAATTGGCAATGGTATGTCTGACGCTGTAGTTAAGCGATTAATGCCTGCTTTCAGGAGAGGGTTAAGCCCACCTAATTGAGAAGGCAGGAATAAGACCTTTATTGAAGAAGCTTCTCCTTGATATTATAGAACTGACAAAGTCAGCCTCCAATATACCAGTGCTACTTAGCTTTGTTGCTCCTCATCACATAACACCAATGAAGTGGTTGATATGCTTGAATATTGCCTAACTTGAACTGTGAGCCAGAGGATGATGAACAAGCAGAAATTACATGCCTACAAGATGGAGATGCTATTTGTAAAACACTTTGCTTCAGATTTAGCCAGTTCTATAAGGAGCTGCATTCCTCCTGAAAGATCAGGTTTGGTGTCTGGGAATTCTCTAGACCTAGGACAGGAATCACAATATAGCCTATGCTGTCCCTGTATTCTTAGCTGATGGTGCCGGTGAAGGGAGTACTTGTCTTTAATTACATTTTGTTCACCACCAATAGTCTGACAACACATCCCTGCCTTAGTCACATCATGTCTTGATGCCTGCAGTATGCTCAAAATAGGGCTACCCTCCAAGATTGTCCAAAACCCTTAACTGGTACAAAATTGGTTGGGTTTTTTGCTATTTACAGTTTTAGCATTCTAGTTTTTGCTAGGTTTTAATATTTTATTATTTTGTATTGTCATACTGTCTTGAATGTAATTATAGAACTGTATAAAAAAAAGTTAATAACCTAAAGGACCTAAATAGACATTCTGGATACAGTACAGAGAGGTGATCATGTCTGTTACTGTTACAGTGAGTTTTTCAGCATGAGGAAGAATACCTGCACTAACCACTTGCATTTTTTTATCAGACTGTCAACAAGCATTGATCTTCTTAACAGCATAATAAACGTAACAGGAAAGAGGAACAGAAGTACACTGAAGTGTGCAGAGCATGAAATCAGGGGACTAAATGAAAAGGCTGCAATCCTATCTCCCTTTATGTGGGAATATGCCAAAATAAACTCAGAAGGCTTACTTCTGAGAAGATATGTTGTTGGCTCATGTGGCAAATATAGTGAAGGGTGACAGAGAACCAAAACATAAGTTAAGTTCCTGCAATACTAAGTCAGATTAATTACATACTTTTGCTGGTGTTAATTTGTAGGTTTACCCTCCCCATACTTTTAAAATTATTTATTCCCCTGAGTTAGTTTCCTTTCTGGGGAAGGGAGAATAAATTCTGTGTCAGAATCACAAGGGTGTCAGTTACACAGCAATTTTTGTAGCGGGGCGTACCGTGACTTCCTGATCCCGTATTCGTCCCGCGCTGTTTAGACGATTTTTGTCACTCTTTAGGAAATCCCAGAAGATCCTGTGATTGATATTTACACGACAAAAGTTCCGTTTCTTTTTATTGGTCTCGCACTCTTATATCCCGTGCTTTTGCTGTTTACAAATGTTTAGCGTACCAGGATATTTGGGGGGGGCTGTCAATCAAGGATGCGATTACTCGTGTTTTCACAACCTTGGTGACGTACTTCCTTTAGAGTTCCACGCCACGAGCGATGCTATTCGCTAGCTCGGGGGAAGGTAGAGAGATCAGGGGGCAGAGGCTTGCGTTTGTCCTGTCTCTTTAAAATGTTAACACTTTAAGCAGGGGCAGCTGTGGACTGAGGTTTCAAGCCAGTGACACACAAGGCATTTTGAAAGACCCAGACTCTGGCAGTTTTAAATTTTTTACTGTGATGAATGAATGTGTGATCTTTTGCTCAGACGCTGGCACAAAGCTGGAAGGAGGCAAGAATGATCAGGGTTAAACCCTGTGCTTTCCTTTTGAAATCAAGCCAAGTGCGGGGGGGGGGGGGAAGAGGCTTGCAATTGCCATTGTCTCTTTAAAATGTTAACCCTTAAAGCAGAGGCAGCTGTGGAGTGAAGGTTTCAAGCCAGTGACACACAAGGCATTTTGAAAGACTCAAACACTGGCATTTTTTTACTGTGCCTTGTGGGGAGGGGATGAATGTTTGATTATCCGTTCAGACCCAGGGAGGTGATCAAGGGAGATGGTGGGAGACCCTCTGCCCACCACGATCTCATTGTAACATGCAGTTGAGGAAGAGGTTAAAGCTGAAAGGTTTGCAGTGTAGAAATCCATTAAAAAAGGTGACTTAGTACACACACACACACACACGAACCTTCGTGCAGCTGGAAGTGATGCCTTGATTTTCAGCTGGTGAGGCTGGACCTGTTGAATGGGTGACTGACCCCTCCTTTTCCGCCCCCAGTCACCATTTCTGGTCATCCCCTAGTACCAAGATAGCTTGTCCCGGGCTGTTTACATTTCCGATTTTCCGAATCCTCCAGTAACTTTTTTAAAAACCGGCACAAATTGCAGGACTGGAAGTCCCACAGGTTGAGGGATAAAGGGTGGCCCCCCTAACGAAAATCACGTGCCCAACCCGCTGTACGTGTAAACAACCAGGGTTTGACACGAATTCTTCCCACTACATTTTAATTGTGTAAACAGCACCAAGGTTGTTAAAGCAATATCCCTGTTGATTTTCCTTGGGTTTTTTCTGGGCTGTGAGGCCGTGTACTGGAAGAGTTTATTTCTGATGTTTTGCCTGCATCTGTGGCTGGCATCGTCAGAGAATGGTTGGGTAGGAGTGTGTGTGTGTGTGTGTGTGTGGTGGTATATACTGTGGGGAGGATATGTACATTTGTGTATTTGAATGGCTAGTTTCTGAATGGAGATATGCAAGGAGGATTAGTGTCTGTTTGGCTAATGGTTGGTTAATGGTCCATTATCTGCTGGAAATCCCCCTGTCCCTGGGTGGAGTTCATTTGCAAGTGCTGAGTTCTGATTTTAGTGACATGATTCTGACATGATAGTTGTTGTCCTGGTCCAGAATTTCGGTGTTTTTAAATAACATTTTGTGTCCAGGTTTTTTTATAACATGTTCTGTTACTGGACACAAAATGTTATTTTAAAACACCGAAATTCTGGACCAGGACAACAACTATCACGTCAGAATGCACAGAGAAGCTATTGAAATCCACAAACACATGGACAACTTCAACAGGAAAGAAGAAACCCTAAAAATAAACAAAATCTGGCTGCCAGTCCTGAAAAACACTAAAATCAAAACTCAACACATGCAGATGAAATCCACCCAGGAACAGGGGTATTTCCAGCAGACAATGGACCATTAACCAAACAGACACTAATCCTCCTTGCATGTCTCCACCCAGAAACTAGATGTTCAAATACAAAAAATTTACATATCCTCCCCAACAGGGGCTCACAGTATATAAACACACACCTACCCAACCATTCTCTGGAGATGCCAGCCACAGATGCAGGCAAAATGTCAGAAATAAACTCTTCCAGAACACGGCCTCCCAACCTGGAAAAAAAACAAGGAAAATCTATGGATGTCGGCCGTGAAAGCCTTCGACTTCACAATATCCCTGTTCATAACGGCTCTGTTGCTTGCTAGCAAAACTGAAACTGAGCAATAATAAACATGCTCAGTGATTACAAAGGGGTTAAAGAACATTTCCTTCTCACATGAGGAGGCAGTGGGTTTTAGTCAATTACTCTAAGGGGTCCAAATAAATAGCTCTGACCTCACCAAACCTCATCCAGGTGTGTAACACACTTAATCAGGGAGTGGCTAGAAAGAATGAGGGGGAAGAGGGGGGGAATCCAAAGGAGACCATTCTTAGGTTGCTTTCCGCTCCAGCCTCTTCGATTGTTTCCCAGCTCTCATTCTGCTGGTTTATGCTGATACATTTCCTCCAGTCCTAATCCTCCTCCTCTTGCTCTCCTGTTTTAATAAATCAGAGGAAAAGCCATCCAATACTAATAAATTGTAATGTTTTAAAATTAATTAACTCACTAAATCATGGGATTAACTTTACCGTAAACTATAAAACCTTGTGTGTTAGGCCACATCGCTAGAAAAATTCTAATGAGTTGATACATTAGTGCACTAATTATTAACTAGTTAATTCCAAGCACGGAGCAAGAGAGTGACAAGGAGCAGCCACTGTTTCTCTTTCAGTCAAACACTTACCTTTTCTCTTTAAGGAAATAAATGGTTGGGACTAACCCCACTAGCATGGTGTAGTATCCTTGATGAGCCAAATCTCTGCTGCTGCCACCTCCTTTTCCCTGAATCAAACACTGCCAAGAAGGAGAGGGCAGGCAAGCAAGCAAGATGGAGATCTCCATAGTTCCACTCACTCACCTGTACTTTCTCTTTCTAGCTGATGCAGAGGTTGGAAGGTAGGGCTCGCTCTGGACAGTGAAGCAGTTTTTGCTTTGCCACATCAGAAGAGCGCTGTAGAGATGCCTCCATGCCACTTCTGTTCCTTTCTGATCTGCTTGCTTGCTCCCTTCTCTGCTGGTACATGGCTTGGGACTCAGCAGACTTACTAATCTTTGTTGCTGGGCTGCCCAGATACAGAGGGCAGGCAAGCGAGTGGATATGCCAAGTGCTCTTATACTCCTCCTAGAATTTGCAGAGAATACAATGTGTCCCAACGCGATCCGAATCAGATTTGTAGTATATCCAGGAGGGGAGCTAAAAACTCCACAAACCACGCAATAAAAGGATTTGCGGTTTTCCCTGAAGTTCCCCCAAAAATGTGTGTAGATGCGCATTTTCACATGTGTGGACATCCAAATTCATATTGCTGTGCATTTGTGCTCTATTTCCCTTTATCAGAGTGTGTGGCCACTCTATTTAAATAGATGCAAATAGATGCAAATAAGCTAAACAATGGTGGAGACAAAACAGCGTTGCTGTGAATGGGTGAAAATGTGCACCCACTCACAGCATACCAACACATCTAGACAAGCTCTTTGTACCCCCTGCCACTTGCTTGCACTTCTGGCGTTATCCTCTGGGTCACAGGACAAACTTTCTTGCAACACAGGGGAAGGAACGAGAAGCCTGCAAGCAAAGGTAGCAAGATGTTGCAGCAGATACAGATTGTCAAGTACCCATCTCACTCCTAAGTTTCCTGCTAGACCCAAACCCAACCTCCTGCATTTATTTATTGTTAGATTTATTTCTTGTTGCTGTTTTGTGCCTTCAAGTCATTTCCGACTTATGGAAACCCTAAGGCGAGCCTATCACAGGGTTTGCTTGGCAAGATTTGTTCAGAGGGGGTTTGACTTTGCCATCCTCTGAGGCTGAGAGTGTGTGACTTACCCAAGGTCACCCAGTGGGTTTCCATGGCTGAGCAGGAATCAAACTCTGGCTTCCAGAGTTCTATGCTCTAATGTTCAAATCACTACACCACACTGACTATTAGATGTATACCTTGCTTTTTTCCCAACACATGGGTCTTAAGGCAGCAAGTAATAACACAAATTAAACTTTACAATTGAAAACACCGTTTTAAAAGGACAACTTTAGGACTTCCGGTTGGTAATGGTGTCGCACTCGAACTTGCAGTGAAGGAAGCGCTGTGAAGTCTGGCCATGTGGGGTTGTAAGATCGTGCCTGCTTTGACCAGACCTGATCAGAATTTCCCTTCTGGGTATGAGGGGATCAGAGGGAGCTCGCAAATACCCGTTGCCTGCTATCTCCAGTGAAATCTAGAGCCGAAAGGGTAAGTCTCGGCAGGAGATTAACAGAGGGGGTTGGAGCTGTAAACCACCACTGAACGCTGGCAGCTGAGGGATTTCAGCAAGTGGCGGCAGCATTTTTAACATAGCCACCAGAAAGAACTTGTATGGAATAAAATTGGAAATCTGGTAGCCTGCAGAAGTGATCAAAGACATCAGTGTCAAGGTTTCTATTCAGGAACAGCTGCATAAAGGGAGGGATTTCCCCCCTACAGTGAGTGATTTTGATAAGACTCTATAGTTTTATATAATTTAAGGGTCTTTAGACCTAAAGCCAGAAGTATCTGATATTGTGTAAAATACACATCTTAAACACGGATCTAACAACGGAGAGGTTTGAAACAAGCAGAGGAAATAAAGTAATAAGCAACAAAGAACAAGGCAACAAAGTAACTGCCTAAGGGGTTGAAGTGTAGAAGGAGAGAGACAGCCCCGCTGTAAGAAGCGCGTGGCAGTCTGTAGAGCTCTGTCTACTTATTAATCTGCTTTCCTTTTTCTTATTAATACCCGTTAGTAGTTTTTTTCTTGTCTTTGATTTCACTCTTTTGATTTCACTCTTTTCTTTTTCTTTTTGTTGAAGATTGTCTTAAATAAGGAAAGCTCTTGTGGCAGATTCCTCCGGGTGTAGGAGAGATGAAGGGTAGCCATTAATGAATGCACGTGGAGTGCCAATATAAGACCTCGTGGACTTTAGACTTCACATAAACTTGACAAAAAATTCTGCATAAACAATAGATATAAAAAGCCTGAGGTAAAAAGAGAAGACCCTTAAAGGAATTTAAGCACAAACTAAACATTTGTGTGGTGGATTTGGACTATGGAGAAAGACAGGAAAAATAATCCAACGGAAACATATTGGGAGAGGACAAAGGCATTGAAGCTTTGAAGTGCTTTGTGGGTGTGTCTTCTGTCCTGTTTCCCCCCCCCATGTATTTTTTAATTTCGACCACTTGTCCTGGTGTGTTGTTTTCATTTGATGTATATTTTGTTTTTTATTTTGGTCATTTATTTTAGTCTATTTTGTTGGTTTGTTTTTTCCTCTTCCGTACTTTTTTGTGAATTCCTGCAGGACAAAGCCTGGTGAAGTGGCAGCTGGTAGACTGGAGAGGCGGGGCATATAAGAGGGAATATCCCAGACAGTTGCAAGAGAGTGGAACAGCAACGTGGAGGAAGAGTGGGATGCAACGGAACAGAACAGGAGGAGAGGCAGAAGAAAGGAGGTGAGGGAAGAGAAGAGGGGGGAAAGGGAAAGGGAAAATAAGAAGGAGAGGACAACGGACGAACAAATGCATGGACATTGAATTTGAGCAACTGAGAAGGGACTTTGAGAACACAGACAGTGGACAGACAAGGGAGACCTGATATAAGGGTGAAGGGGAAGCAATTTGTATTGTTTAAAGCTATGGAAATTGGAAAGATAGTCTAGTAATATCTATAGAGTGTTAAGGGGAAGATATAGTTATATTTAATTTAAGAAACTGAGAGCCAAGGGGATAAAGTTAATCTTATTTTTGAGTATTATATGATTGTTAGGCATATTGGAAATCATTGCGAGAATTTATTTAGTAAATTCATTTGATTATACTTGATAATTGATATATATAATATATACTATAAACATTATTTTAGTCCTCTCAATAACATTAGAATTCATAACAAATTTATTGCATCAAGTTAACAATCATAATCTAACATTTTGTTTGAGATCTTAATTTTATTAATTTTTATTTTACTTCATCCTTAACTGAGAGGCTATAATCCTCCTAATTAAGGCATTTATTTAGATTTTCCCCTTGAACTGTAGAGAATAAGATAATGGATGGTACTTGTGTATAAACATAAGGCAATCAGATTAACATAAAGGTGACCGCTAAGTTAATTTTGTATTTTAGGCACTAACTTATTTGAACATATTGAAGATACTTAAGCATGGCTAGAATCAATTATACAGTGAAGGAAAAGTGAGTGAAGGAAGAAAGAGGGAAAGGAAAGAGTGGAGGGGAAGAAGTAACATAATCAGAACAGACAGTAGAAGAAAGGGAGTATTGCCTCAAGAAAGAGCAGTGGAATTAAATCAGGAACCCAAAATGCAAAAGATGACACAAACAACAATACAACCAGGAGACCCTCACTTGACCCTAACCAAGCAAATCAGAACTCAATCTTGGAGGAACTAAGATTAATGAGGGAAGAACTACATGAGATGAAGACAGACTTAAAACAGATGAAAAGGGAATTGAAAAATATTAGAGAAGCCATAGACAAAGTAACAGATGAATCGAAGAAACTGAAAGAGAAAGTAAATACGATCGAAGTGAAAGTGGATGAAATAGAGAAAAAAACATTAACTTTGGAAGAAAGCAGAGAATAAGAATTGGATGAATTAGTGATTCAGGAAATGAAATGGAGAGATAATTGCTTGAAGATTAGAGAATTAAAAGAATAACCAGAAGAGGACTTGTACAAATATCTTATACCAAAATTAGCTAAATTTATGGGGAAAACCAAACCCCAATTTGATTGGGAGATTGATAAAATTTATAGATTACCATCTAGAATTGCAAAACAGAGGAGTCTGCCGAGAGACACTGTTATATATTTTGTATGGAAGAGAACTAGGGACTTATTCTTGCAAAGGAACTTTGAACAAAAAGGTAGATTACCCAGAACTTTTGCAAAATTAGTGGATAACGTCTCCTTGGTTGATGCATGGCAATTTAAATACAATGAGGCTAAAGACTTTACTTTCTATTCTGAGCGACACCACTCGTTTTCTAGAATCGACTATTTAATGATTTCTCATAACATTTGTAACTCCATCCATAAAGTTGATATATAGCCAAGAACTTGCCGAGATCATAATCTGGTCCTACTTGAATTGAAGGATAGGGGAAAGATAAGTCTCCAACTTAACTATCGTTAAGTTGGAGACTTAACGGTAATTTGTTGCAGAAGGAAGAGATTGTACAAAAAGCAAAACAGGAAATTAAGTGGTTTTTTTGAGGAAAATCTCAACACAGAAACAGATATTGCTATAGTCTGGGATTCATTCAAAGCGGTCATGAGAGGGTTCTTTATCCAACAAAACAGTATCTTGAGGAAGAAGAAAATGGAAAAAGTAGGGAAAAATCCAAGAAGAGATTAGAGCAAGAGAGAAGATATTACAATTAAACCCACATGATAAAATAGTGATAAGAGAATAAAAATCCTCCAAGAGCAAGTAGCGAAGATACAATGGACAATATAAGGAAAAAAACTACAATGTTTAAAGCAAAGGAATTTTGAAAATTCAAATAAACCTGGAAAATGGTTGGCATACCAATTAAGGAAAATAAGGGAAAGGAATCATATTAGTAAAGTGAAACAAGGAGATCAAACTACACGGACAAACTAAAAATAAAACAGATATTCAAAGACTACTATGAGTTGCTGTATCAAAAAAAGAAAAAAAATTAGAGGAAATTTAAAAGCCTTCCTCAAAGACCACCCACTTTTGGAATTTACTGACCAACAGAAAGAATAATTGAACCAACCAACAAGGGTGGCAGAGATTGCTGAAAAGATTCAAAAATTAAAACCTGGAAAAGCTCCTGGACCAGATGGGTTCACTTCAAAATTCTATAAGACAATGGGAGAGTCAATACTAACACCTTTCAAAAAGACTTTAGATGCTGTAGGTAAAGGTTCATATCCACAATCATGGGAAGCATATATAACCCTGATCCATAAGGAGAACAGAGATCCCTGCGACCCAAAAAATTATCGTCCAATATCCCTGCTCAATGTGGACTACAAAATCTTTGCGTCCATATTGGCGGACAGACTAAAAAAAGTATTAAAGGACTGGATAAGCGAGGATCAATGGGGATTTTTACCAGATAGATTCCTGAAAGATAACGTTAGGCATATCTTAAATTTGATTGAATATCATGGAATGCATAAAGAGAAGAAATTGGTGTTAATATTCCTTGATATAGAGAAAGCGTTTGACAATGTGGACTGGACAATAATGATTGAAATTTTAGCTCAAATAAATGTAGGAAAAAATTTCATTGAGTGAATCAAAGCTATATATCAGAAGCAAACGGCAAAATTATTAATAAATGGGGGGAAAACAGATAAGATTCAAATACAAAAAGGGACACAACAAGGATGTCCCCTTTCTCCCTTCCTCTTCATAGTAATCATGGACATGTTGATTAAAAGAAAAAATGAAGGGGAGGAAATAAAGGGGATTAAAATACAAACACCCAGACATAAAATAAAAATATTTGCAGATGACTTAGTAATCTCCTTGAGTGAGCCCCAGGAAGAAATACCGTATCTGATGAACATTTTGAAGGAATTTCAGGGACTATCAGGGTTGAAGATAAGTAAAGATAAAACGGTGATCTTAACCAAAAATCTCACAAAAATGAAGAGAAAGCTTTGATGGAAGAATCCGGCTTTAAGATAGTAAAAGCAGTAAAATATCTAGGAGTCAATATAACGAATAACAACTTGGAACTTTTTAATAATTATTATAAAAAATCATGGTCGCTTGTTAAAAGAGATCTTAATAATTGGCAAAAAAATTACTACTTCATTGTTAAGGAAAATCAGTATAATCAAGATGAACGTTCTTCCCAGGATGATTTTCCTTTTCCAAACAATCCCAATAGCTATAGAGCAGAAAACTTTCAAAGAATGGCAATCTGATATCTCCAAATTTATTTGAGCAGGGGAAAAACTGAGGGTGAAGATGAAATCCCTCCAGGATGCAAAGGAAAGAGGACTTAATATGCCAAACTTGAAGTTATATTACGAAGCATGCTGTTTGACATGGATAAATGAATGGGTCACATTAAGGAATAAAAAAAACTACTGGCAATTGAAAGAAAAGGGAATCGATATGGATGGCACATCTATCTTTTCTACAATAAAGAGGTAGTAAACAAAGACTTTCACAACCACTGTATAAGGAAATCATTGATTAAATGTTGGAAGAGAGTCAAAGCCAGATTTTTTCATCAAGTCCTATTGTGTACATTGCCTCACGAAGCACTACATAATAGGGAAGGCATTCCATCACAACAATGTTTGAGATACAAAGATGTTCTCAGGATAGAAGATGATAGACAAATAATGAAATCCCAAGAAGAAATGAAGCATGAGGGTCTGGATTGCCACTGGTATTTGTATATACAGATGAAAGAAAGGTTTAAAATGGATAATAGGTTATTTGGGGTCACGACTGAAAAATCAGAATGGATCACATCACTGAATTAGGAAATAAAAATATGATCTCAAGATTTTACAAACTACTCTTACAATGGGACACAGAAGAAAAAATAGTTAAATCTAATATGATTGTTTGGGCACAAAATATTGGCCACACAATTGAGTTAGAAAATTGGGAATATGTGTGGACAAAACAAATAAGAAGAACATTAAGTCAAGATCTACCGGAAAATGTGTACAAAATGTAGGTATTTTAGGTGGTACCTATCACCTAGTAAACTTTCCAGGATGTACAAAGGAGCCCAGAACGTATGCTGGAAATGTGGAGACAAAAATGGAACTTTCTTCCACCTACGGTGGCAGTGCAAAAAGGCAAAAAAATTCTGGACAAAGGTCCAACAGACAATAGAAGAAATATTGAACATTCAACTCCAATGGAAGCCAGAAGTGTTTTTGCTAGGAATGATAGATAAGAAGCTGGAGGGAGATTATGGGAAAATGATCTTTTATATGCTGGTAACAGCCAGAATCACCTACACAAAAATGTAGAAAAACAAAGACTGCCCTATAATAGACCAGTGGTTGGAGAAACTGTTCGAATCTTTTTATATGGATAGATTAACGATGCTACTAAAAGGAGAACCTGAGGAGAAGCATCAAAAGGACTGGACAAAGATTGTCACATATTTTACAAACAGATGGGACAACACAGCAGTAATTTCTTAGGCCAGTAGAAAAGGTATCTATGTATAAATGGAAATGGTTAACCTATACAAAAAGTTTACTCTTTCTTTTAGGCCATAAAAATGATAAAAGTGTCTGCGAAATGGTTATAGTAAAGAACCAATATCTATATATCAGAGATATACAATAATATACATAACAATAGAGATAGTAAGGAAGATATAGAAACCAAGATGTGTAGATGTGGTGTTTTTTTCTTTCGAATTAAAGCAATGTGCATTATAAGGAAGGAGATAGTTGGAGATGCCAGAAAGGGAGTCACTAAATAACAACACTAAATAACAACTTAATCTATATGTTAATAAGCTGTATATATTAATGAGATAGTATATTTATTTTACTATTGATATACGCAAACGAATTATGTTTTAGTATAACACACACACACACAAAACAACGAACTGCAATAACATTGATATGATATGTGAAGTTAAGTTTTTTGCTTATACGTTCTTGCTAATAAAAATATTTATTTTTTTAAAAAAGGACAACTTTAAATGCAATTACCGGTACAAACAATTCCATGAAAACAAAAGGCAGCATCTGCCCGAATTAAAAGCCCTTTCACTACAATCCAGCCTAACCTTCTACTGCACCAGTCAAAAGGACAGAGTACCGGCTGCCTAACAAGAGGATAATAATAATAATAATAATATCCTGCCTTTCCCCAAAACTAGGACTCAAGACAACTTAATTTTTTTAATGTTGATAAAAGCACATACTGAACATGAATAAACATAGTTATTATTAAAATTAAATTAAAGTATACTCAAAAATAAAACAATTTAAATAAACCCATTAAAAGATAAAAAATCAACAGAACCACACACTGCTTAGAAGCCCTTAAAGTCCATTCCTAAAGCCTCTTGGATCAGAAAAGTTTTCACTTGCTGACAGAAGGGCATCAGGAAGTTAGCCATCCTAAGTCTCCGTAGGGAGAGAGTTCCAAAGCTTGGCCACCAAGAAGCCCTCTCATATGTTCCCACCATATATGCTTTTGAAGGTGGTACAATGGAGATAAGAGCCTCCCATTAAGATCTTAGAACCCAAGCAGGTTCACGTAGGAAGATATGGACTTTCAGATACTTTTATCTCAGGCATATAGGGCTCTATATATAGGTCATAGCCAGCACTTTGAATTATGACCTGAAATGGACTAGTAGACCCTGAAGTTGTTGCAACATGGGAGTCAGATGCTGCAATACGCTTGTGCGGTGCTGCCTGTACTTGTAACCTTGCCATGCAAAGCACAGCAAAAGGGCACCCTTCCCAGAAGGCACCTAGATAAACCAGCAGTAGAGACAGCAGATGACCAGCTGCTGCCACACTACATAAACAATGTAATTTGACACTGCTTTAACTGCCATGGCTCAATGCTATGGAATTCTGGGATTTGTAGTTTTGTGAGATATTTAGTCTTCTCTATCAGAGCTCTGGTGCCACAGCAAATTACAAACAGCAAGATTCCGTAGGATGGAGCCATGATTGTTAAAGCGGTGTCAAAGTGCATTATTTCTGCAGTATGGCAGCAGCTTAAAATAGGCAGCTGCTGCCAAAGCAAATTTCTTGGTGACCAAGCAGTTGGGATTGGGTTCAAGGAAGGTGTGTGTAAGGAATAGGAACCCCATCAGAGTCAAGCTGCTGTGCACCCCATAGAAACTCAAAATTACCCTGGTTCCCAGCCCAGTATTACCGGATTACAGTTGTCCCTTCATATTCGCTGGGGTTTGATTCCAGGACCCCGCAAGGATTCCAAAATCCGTGAATACTCAAATCCCGTTATATGCAATGGCATAGCAAAATGGCAAAAGCAAGGTTTGCTTTTTTGGATTATTATTTTTTAAAGAATATTTTCAAGCTGTGAATACTTAAATCCGTGGATACCAAATCCCTGGATACAGAGGGACAACTGTAATTTTAAAGTCCATACATTGTGGCAACCCTTTATGCCTAAAAAATGATACAGCATGGATTAAGGGTCTCTTCTTCTGTCTCTAGCGGGGCAAGAGAGTCAGAAGCAGCCAATGATCATGGAAGAGATGCCACCATTCAAAAAGGGTGAGTTCAAAGGGAGGCGGCACTTGTAGCTGGGTCTTAAGGCAGCAAATAATAATACAAGTTAAACTTTACAATTAAAAACACAATTTTAAAAGGGCAACTTGAAATGCAATTGCAAACAATTCAATGGAAACAAAAGGCAGCATCTGCCTGGATTAAAAGCCCCTTTCACTGCAATCCAGCCTCACCTCCTACTGTCATCAGTCAGAAGGACAGAGCACTGGCTGCCTAACAGGGGGAGAATAATTATTAATATTAATAATTATTATTATTAATAATAATATCCTGCGTTTCCCCAAAACTAAGACTCAAGGACTGCCTTCCAGCCAAAGCAACGCATGCCCCTCCAAATGTTTAGTTAGACTCCAGTTCCCAGCATCCCTAAACTTTGGTAATGCTGGCTGGGGGTGCTGGGAGCTGCAGTCCAACAGCTGGATGGTCACAAGTTTTCCCCAAGCCTGCTTTAAGCATTTAAGACTCATCCTTTCCCACCCCCACCCCGCTTATGCTTGTCTTTCCCTCCCATTTCTAGTGAGGTCAAACGGCTTCAGTGCCTCCACTGAGCAAACTCGGAACGCAAAAAAAAAGCAGAAGGAATATGTCCCTTAAGAGCCACCGTAGAAAAGGACATGATGACCAATCAGAGCTGGTTTGTCTCTTTGTGGCTTCCGTATTATACTGGCCAAGATGGCGGAGTATTCCTGTGTCAAAAAAACGAAGCTGGTTCTTAAGGGAACCAAATCAAAAAGGTACCGGATTTTCCCTGTTTTGAAGAAGAAGGAGGGAGGGAGGATGAGAAGAAGACGGGGTGCCCCTCTTTACCGGGGATATTTCCACCTCGGAGCCGCTTCTCAGTGCGGGAGGGCATCATGATTACTGTATAGAGTACCTCTGAGCATAGGCAGACTGCCTTTCCCCTCCTTTGCATCTGGATTCCCCCCCCCCGCAATCTCTGGGATTGTTATTTTTTCTCTCTATCTCTGTGAAGTATGGTCTGCGCTTGAGGGTTGAGAGAGTGTTGAGGCTGGATGGATTATAGAGTGAGTGGAAATTAAGGTGTAAGGCAAGAGTGGTTGAGTCTGGTGGTTATCTGGTTTTACTATTAAGAGCCCAAATAATATTATCTGAGCTTTTATATGTAATTTTTTGCTCTGTGAAGTATGATCTGAGCTTGAGGGTTGAGAGAGTGTTGAGGCTGGATGGATTATAGAGTGAGTGGAAATTAAGAGTGTAAGGTAAGAGTGGTTGAGTCTGGTGGTTATCTGGTTTTACTATTAAGAGCCCAAATAATATTATCTGAGCGTTTATATGTAATTGTCACCACAAAGTTGGACTAATAGACATTGAGCAATTAGGTACAGTATTGAAGCATTGCTGTTAGAAACATACAGTTAATAAGCCAGTCTTTGTGTTTTGTTTATAAAGCCCAGAGTCCTCCTGAATTATCTGGGATTGTTATTTTTTTAAAAAAAAATTGCTCTGTGAAGTATGGTCTGTGCTTGAGGCTTGAGAGGGTGTTGAGGCTGGATGGATTATAGAGTGAGTGGAAATTAAGAGTGGAAGAAAAAGTGGTTGAGTCTGGTGGTTATCTGGTTTTACTATCAAGGGCTCCAAGAATATTATCTGAGCTTTTATATGTAATTGTCACCACAAAGTGAGACTAATAGACATTGAGCAATTAGGCACAGTAATGAAGCATTGCTGTTACAAACACACAGTTAATAAACCAAGCTTTGCGTTTTGTTTATAAAGTCCAGATTCCTCATTGACAGCTATTAGGCACGCTTGCCAGTTGAGTCCACACAGGCACATCTACTGTCCACAGAAAGTCAGACCCCAGTCCAAAGAAGGGATAAGGGGAATCAGAAAGGAAGGTGGCAGTGACGGTGGAGAGGCAACCAGGCTGAATAATTGGGTAAATTATTCAGCTGGTGCATCTTCACCTCCACATAATTTGGAGTTCAGTTTGTTAATTGCTTAATATCTCTGTGGTGACCAGTTACATATAGAAGCTCGGATAATATTCTTTGAGCTCTTAATAATAAAGCTAGATAAACACCAGACTCAATCACTCTTTTCATGGGCTTTTAATTTCCACTCACTCTATAATCCATCCAGCCTCAACATCCTCTCATGCATAGACCATACTGCACACAGTCATCACCTAACTGAACTTAAAAGCATAATGTGGAGGAGAGGACACACCAGCCAGATTTACCCAATTGTTTAGCCTGGCCACATCTCCACTACCACTGCCACCTTCCTTTCAGATTCCCCTTATCCCTTCTTTGGATTAGGGTCTGACTTTCTGTGGCTAGTATATGTGATTGTCTGGATTCTATTGGTAAGCATGCCTAATAGATGTCAGTGAGAGAAATAATTCACAAGGAGTCTGGACTTTATAAACAAAACACAAAGATTGGTTTATTAACTATGCGTTTGTAACAGCAATGCTTCATAATGTGCCTCCAACTTTGTTAATTGCTAAATACTTCTTAGACCCACTCTGTGGTGACAATTACATATAAAAGCTCAGATAATGTTCTTTGAGCCCTTAATAATAAAGCCAGATAACTACTAGACTCAATCACTCTTGCTTTTACTTTTAATTTCAACTCACTATATAAACTGTTCAGCTTCAATACTCTCTCAACCACAGACCATACTTCACACAGTCATCATTTAACTTCACTCAAAAGCAAACAAACATAAACTCAAACAGACATGTTATTTTTGAGGGGAAATGGGGAAGATTTTAGGGGTTTCAAAATCTGCTCCAGTTTATGTAATCACAGCTGAATTGGGTATGGATAAGATTACTGGGTTAATATATGTTGGAATGTTAGATAAACTTTTGGAGCAGAATAAAAATTTGACAGAAGAAAGGCTCCCTAAGATCTGCCTGGAGGAACAGAAGATTTTGGTTCCAGAAACTTTTTAAACTACTACCAAATTTTGGATTCTATGCTGAGGCATTGAATCCAAGAATGATTGCTACTAAAAAGTTCTTTAAACAAAAAGTGTCCGATGTGGGTGCACAAACTGATATAACTGCCCTAACATCTGTAGGAACAGTGAAATGGTTAGCCCAGCCTTTCTCAACCTTTTTATCCTAGAAGAGCCCTTGAAATCATTTTCAGGTCTCAGAGAACCCCTGCATAAACATTATTCTATATACTGCTATTGCTTTCCCCTCACAATATCTTGAGAAACCCCCTAACAACCTCTTGGGGAACCCTAGGGTTCCAGAGAACCCTGGTTGAGAAACACTGAGCCAGTATGAAATGGAAGCATAGATTTGAAAAATATCTGACATTTCCCCTGCCGATGGAATTATGTAAAGCTTTTACATGCTTACATTTTGAACAAATTGATACGATGATGAAATGGGGAAGATTTTGTGGTATCCCAATACAAGACAGGCTGTGTATCTATAGTGGGCCAGCTCTGGAAGATTTGGCTCATTATATACTTGACTGTCAGCTGAATAGAGCATTTCCTAAAGAAAATGAAATACTGGGGTGTAAAAGAGAAACTTAGTTTTCTGTTACAATTAACAAATCAGCATGTCATTCGGAGGATTGCTGCATTTGTGGCAAAGGCTGCCAAATGCAGAGAAAAATTCTTGATTGTCATAGGAACCAGAAGATATGTAAGTATAAAATGTCTTTGTATGACAGTAAATGTTAGATGTTACTCTTCCTTTGTTACAGTAATGTGACTTGTTTTATAACACATGCTTTTATTTATTTATTTATTTATTTATTTAGGTATTTATACCCTGCTCTTCATCCACAAAGGCTCCCAGAGCAGCTTAAAATTGTTAAGCAATAGCACTTTACATGTCTAAACTGCATTAAGCGGCTTCCAATGTGTGTTAGCTAATTGCCCCCACAAGCCAGGTACAGTAGCACCCCCACATATGCTGATTCAGCATCCGCTGGTTCAATTATCTGCAGATGGTGACAGTGTGGGGGGGGTGGACAGGAGAGGAGGAGTAGATCTGCCTCACTTCTCCCTTTGCTCCAGGATTTCCCCCCGGGATTGCTCCCGTGGCGAGAATGGTGATGCAGGTGCAAAGGGAGGGGAGGAGTATATCTTCCTTCCTTCACCCCCAGGATTGCTCTTGTGGCGAGAATGGTGACATGGGGGCGAAGCAAGCGGAGGAGTAGATCTGCCTCCCTCTTCCCTTCGCTTCTGGGATCACTCCTGTGGTGAGAATGGCAACATGGGGGCGAAGGGAGGGGAGGAGTGGTAGATCTGCTTCCCTTCTCCCTTCACCCCGGGATCGCCCCCTCAAATCACTCCTGTGGCAAGAATGGTGACACAGTGGCGAAGGGAGAGGAGGCGGAGATCTGCCTCCCTTCTCCCTGGGATCACTCCCCTCCCATGGAATCACTCCTGTGGTAGGAACGGCTACAGGGGTAAAGGAAAGGAAGGAGTAGATCTGCTTCCCTTCTCCCTTTGCCCCCAGGATTACCCCCAGGATCTATCTCATGGCAGGAATGGGGAGGGGGGCATTCGCTATTATCTGTGGATTTCATTATCCATGGGAGCCCCTGGAACCAATCCGCCGTGGATATAGGGGTCCTACTGTACTCATTTTACCAACCTACGAAAGGATGGAAGGCTGAGTGAACCTTGGAGCCCTTGGGATTGAACTTGCAACTTGCATTTAACCACTGCGCCACCAGGGCTCCCTAATTTACTTCAAGTTTAGGCATATATTTCATTCAGTTAATTTTAATTAGGATCTTGTAATTGTATGAAAGCTTGGCTGCTTTGTACTATTTTATTTTATTTTTATTCTTTGCAATGGTCTTTGGACTAAGCAACAAACATACAGTTGTCCCTTCGCATTCGCTGGGGTTAGGGGGTGGAGCACCACCGTGGAAGTGAAAAAACCATGTGGGTGAATAAGTTATGAATACCATGAATAAGTTAAGCCCTGCCCCCAACATACGTACTACACTACAGTATTGTAGACTCCTCTCCCCCCAACAGGACTGCCGATACCTGCCCCTGCAGTAGCAATACCCCCCCGCGCACAAATCATGCCGCTCACCCACACTCACCTCCCCCCCCCAGCTCTCCCTCCCTCTGCCCTGCCAACAACACAACCTTACTGAGTGTTTTAAACGGGCAGTGCTGTTTTGGTGCTAGGCAAGAAGGAAAGCTGGAGTGTTTTGTTGCCAGGACAGGAGGAGAGGGGGGGAGGAGGAGGAGGGTGGGGTCTTGGAGTTTGAGCTAGTTGAGCAGTAGCTAGAAATGGTGAATACACAAAACTGTGAATGTAAAACACACAAATGTGAAGAAGGGACAACTGTATTTTAATTGTAGATTTGGGGAGGGGGGTTGCTATTGTTCCAGAGCGTATGATTTCCAGAAAGTATTGAGCTCAAGTGCTTTCCTTGTGAGTTGTTTGTTTAAAGAGCCCATGAAGAGCTTGGCCAGAAGTTCATAAATAATGCTAAAGTTGCTTATTCCCCCGTGGTTTGCTAATTGTCAAATTGTAAGTTATCTTGCTAGACCAGCTGCTTTTGGCTTTCTCGCACAGCAGCAGCTGTTTCTGAATTGTTTTCCTCCCAACTGGTCATGGTTAGAACTACTGTATAACTTCAAGGATTGCTGCCTGAGCTTGCTTTGGTTTTGCTTCTTCCTTTCCAATCCTTTTTTTTTCCTTGTGTGTCATTCCGGCTGTAAACTGAAGACAAAGGGTGTGTCTACACTATAGAAATAATGCAGTTTGACACTACTTGAAGTCCCATGGAATGCTGGGGTTTATAGTTTTTCAAGGTCTTTTGCCTTCTCTGCCAAAGAGTGCTAGTGCCTAACCAAACTACAAATCCCAGGATTCTGTAGGATGGAGCCATGGCAGCTAAAGTGGTGTCAAATTGCATTATTTCTTCAGTGTAGATGCACACAAAGACTGCCTTGTTACTGATGCTTGTAAAATGACTTAACCTGTTTTCTTTAAAAAGCAGGATACAGTAAAATGTTTAAAATGTAAAACAGATAAAAGAAGAGGTTCCCCTTCACTGTTATGGGTATTCCTTAAAGCACTCATAACCAGTTCAGGGAGCAGGGGAGATGACCCTACATTTTGTATAGGTAACAAATATGTTAATTAAAATGGAAGAATGACCTTAGTTATTCTTGTTCTCCCATGTACACGAAAGATGTTCCTAACATTAATAGTATAATAGCATGTGAAGTAGACGTATTCTCTGAATAAAAATAGCTGTTCAAAAGCACCATAAGCCTTTCTGATCCATGGGATCCTTTAATATCCAGATCTTTTTCCACATACCAGTATCTTTTCCTATATACAAATACTTCCTGTGTTCCTTCAGCCGTCTCACATATTACTTATTGCATGTTATCTTCTACTTGGAAATATATGCCCCAGGTTAAAAAGTAGAGATGACTTAGTAAGATGAGTAGGCATGCCTTTTCACTTTGATATTTTAAACTATTGCTATGATTTAAGAAAGAATATGAGTGTCTAAAATAGTATATTGTAAATAAAGCATGTTGCTAATTTTTCCTGTTTGTGTCATTTTGCAGTAAGAAAAAAAACAGAGAGAAGAAAAGGAAAAGAGAAGAAAATGTTCAAGATCAGCTTGATATTGTTGGTAAGCTTTTCCACAAGAGGTGAATGAAGAACACTGTCAATGCTTCGCAGTAGGGGTCTTACGGTTGCAGTGCATTCACTTCTAACTAAAAATAATAATAATAATTTTAACAAATACTCCAGCCTTAAGTTTTTATGCCAGCCTGCCTCCCTCTTTCTTTTTTTTTAAATATATTTTTTATTATAGATTTCATCCATGTTTTAATCTCATTTTACAATCATATCATACATTCTTATTACATATCATCCACATAATTTTCTCCCATACTTTTCTTACATTTAACTAACTATTAATTACAATCATCCAATCTTTCTTTTTTAACATACAGTTAAAATCTTCCTCATCTATTTCTAACTTATCTTAACACCCAGACTTTAAACTCATTCTGCAACATTCGCTGCTTCCCATCAAGTTTTACCATTGGTATCTATTCTATCCCATTTTCTTTTTCTGCCCCTCTTTTCACAGTGCTTACTATTCACGGGGACTTAATTTTTATTTGGCTTCTCTAAACAGTTGGAGGTTACTCAAGCATTTTCTCTTCTTTTCCTCACTTTAAATCAAAATCCAGCATCTATTTCCTTTCCCCATATTTCTGACAGATATTCTCTCGTTTTCTTCCAATCTGTCTCAAATTCCTTCATATTCTTATTTCTAATTGCCTTTGTTAACTTATCAAGATACATGAGTTCAATCACTTTAATCCCCCATTCTTCTTTTGTGGGGATAGTTTCTAGTTTCCAATGTCGCGCATACGTAATTCTGGCCGCCAGTATTAAATTAAACATTACTTTCTCATTTGCTTTATCCATGGGCTCATCAAAAATACATAACAAATATTTTTCAGGTCTCATTCTCAAAGGTGTTTTCAATATCTCTTCAACTGTGGTATGGATCATAACCCAAAACTTCCGTGCTTTGGCACATGACCACCAACAATGAAAAAAAGTTCCCACTTCTGTTTTACACTTCCAACATCTATTACTAGATGTTTTATAAATTCTTGATATTTTGTTGGGGGTCATGTACCATCTATAGAACATTTTCCAACAGTTCTCCTTCAGGTCTTGGCATGCTGTTAATGATAATGTCCTATTCCACAGTTTTTCCCATTGATCAAATCTGAGTGTTTTTTTAATGTTTTGCGCCCACTTTACCATAGTTTCTTTAACTGTCTCTTCCTCACAATCCCATTTTAACAGTATTTTGTAGATCTTAGCTAACATTCTTACATCTTCTGATAATATTACCTCCTCCAGTTCTGAGTTTATTTGTTTAATTCCGTATATTTTCATGTCTTGTCTTAACCTCTCTCTGACTTGACGGTATAACAGCCAATGACAATTAATTCCTTCTATTTTAAGTTCCTCCTGTGTTTTAATCTCTGGTTTATTCCCTTCCCACCTTAACAAATCTCCATACTTTAACCATTCAACCTCTCGTACTTTTTCTCTCCTATAAAAAGCTTCGTGTGGGGAAATCCACAAAGGGGTTTTCCATAGACAGCGACTTTTATATTTCTTCCAAATCCGGAGGAGCGGTTTCCGTATATAATGATCGTTAAAATCTTTATTAACTATTTCCTTGTCGAACCAAACATAAGCATGCCACCCAAATCTCAATTTGTCACTCTCCAGCGATAATATTGTTTCATCTTTTAGATCGCACCATATCTTTACCCAGTGCAGACAACTGGCATGAAAATATAATTTCAAATTTGGGAGGCCCAAGCCTCCCCTTTCCTTAGCATCTTGGAGGTATTTTAACTTTATCCTCGGCTTTCTGCCTGCCCAGATAAACTTACTTAACTCTTTCTGCCACTCATATAGAATACCATCGTTATTTATAGTGGGGATCATTTGAAATAGAAAAAGGACTTTGGGCAAGATGTTCATTTTTATAACCGCGATTCGGCCCAACATTGACAGCTTTAATTTAGACCAACCTTCTAGTGAACGTTTTATTTCTTTCCATATTTTAACATAGTTGTTTTTTATTAAATCGCTGTTATTTTTAGTTAAATTTATTCCCAAATATTTAATTTTATTCTCCCATTTGAACTCAGTCTCATTCTCTATCTCTTTCTTTTCTCGTCCATTTAAATTAAATGGAAACATGGATGTTTTATTTCTATTTATTTTCAAACCCGACACTTCCTCAAAAGTTTTCAGTATCTTCATTATTTCACCTATATTTTCATGTGGATCTTCCAAAATCAGAACTAAATCATCTGCATATGCCCTCACTTTAATCTCACATTTCCCCACTTTTAACCCCTTTATCTCCTTATTATTTTTGATGTTATTTATAAGCAATTCCATCGCAACTATAAAGAGGAGTGGGGATATTGGGCAGCCTTGTCTGGTTCCTCTAAAGATTTTAATATTTTCCGACAGATCTCCATTTACATTTATAGTGGCACTTTGGTCTCGATATATCGCCCCAATCCATCTGAGAAACTCTTCTCCACAATTCATCAACCTTAATGTGTTGAGGATTAGTCCCCAATTCACACTATCGAAAGCCTTTTCGATATCGAGAAAGATCATTGCTGCTTTTTTCTCTGGGTGTTTCCTATAATACTCGATAACATTTAATACCACCCTCATGTTTTCTCTCGTATGTCTCTTTGGGAGGAATCCTCTTTGTTCCTCTCCAATCAGCCCTACTAAGATATGCCTCAATCTATTTGCCATAACACCTGTATAGATTTTATAATCTTGATTTAATAGCGAAATTGGCCTATAGTTAGATACTTCTTTCGGATCTTTCCCTTCTTTATGTATGAGAGCAATTTGCGCTTGCGTCCAGGTATCTGGCATTCCCTTATCTTTTATCCTATTTAATACTTCCAACAAGGGAGCCATCATTGATCCAACCAAGGTTTTATAATATTTCATAGTTAGTCCATCTGGGTCTGGCGCTTTATCCACCTGTCCCTTCTTGATTACTTCCAAAATTTCTTCCATACTTATTGGCTTATCTAACACTCTATTTTTTGCTCTTCTGTTAGTTTCACACTCAAATTATTTTTAATGTATTCTTCCATTTTATTTTCATTGACTTTTTTAGATTTAAACAATTGAGAGTAGAATGTCACAAATGCTTTCTTAATATTTTCCTGGTCATAATATTCTTTGTCATTCATCTTAATAATATTTATATTATTCCTCTCACTTTTTTTCCTTATCTGAGTCGCCAACCACTTCCCAGTCTTATTCGCCTGTTCAAACCAATTTTGTTTGTTTCGTTTTAATTTCTTTCCCAACTCCTCTACCAAAATCCTATCCAATTGTTTTTGTAGTATTTTTATTTCATCATTTATCCTTATGTTTGCAGGGGTTTGTTTCAATTCTTCTTCTTTCCTTTTAATCAAGCTATTTATCTTCCTTATTCTTTCTTGTTCTTTCCTTTTCCTTATTATACTCTGCTGTATAAAAAAACCTCGCATGACTGCTTTCCCAGCGTCCCATATTGTCCTAATATCCGTACCCGCAGTCCAATTTTCTTTAAAGTATAAATCTAATGTTTCTATTGCTCTTTCCAAGATTTGATTATCATCTAGCAAAGATGCATCTAAACTCCAAGTTACATGCCTCCTTTTCCTCCTTATAATCAATGTAACTGCATTATGGTCTGATATGTTTCTAGGGAGAATCTCTATCTTTTTAACTCTTGAAATCCATCCTCTGGAAACAAGAAACATATCTAATCTAGCTAAAGATTTATGTCGATTTGAATAAAATGTAAAATCTTTAACATTTTTATTCACCATTCTCCATGCGTCAAACAATGCCAACTCTCTCATCATGTCAAAAAAAGATTTTGGGAGTTTACCTTGATTTGCTCTAATATTTTTAACTGATTGTCTATCCAACAATGGATCCACAACACCATTGTAGTCACCCATTATTATTAAATGGTTATATTCACATTGATGGAGCCTATCTGCTAAGTTTTTATAAAATTTATTTTTATTCTCCAATGGTCCATATAATCCCACTATTACATATATTTCACTTTCACTCCTAATTTCCACTATCACGTAATGGCCCTCATTATCATTAAATAATTCTTTTGCTTGAAATCTCTTATTTACATACAAAATTACTCCTTTTTGTTTTTTTCTTGCTGAGGATATAAATTCTTGACCAAGCCTTTTATTTTTAATTAAATGTTTGTCTGATATTTTAATATTAGTTTCTTGAAGGCAAACAATATCCCATTTTTGTTTGTTGAGGTAATGAAAGATTTTACTTCTCTTCTGGGGAGAATTTAGACCTTTAATATTCCACGTCAAAAATTTCCAACAATCCATTGTGTTAACATTTTATTATCTCCAATCACTTAATTCCCTTCTGCTTCCTCTTCTTCTTCCTTGTCCTCTCCCTCCAAATTACTCTCTTCTTCTATATCCTCTCTATTTACACCAAATTCTTCCCCTTCTGAATCTTCCTTTCCACTCCCTCTATCACTATCTGCCTGATCCAACTGCTCTAACCCTTTTAATTTCTCTTTTGCTCTCTGTCCCTTATTTTCTTGTCGGAGAGTTGTTAACTCTTGGGTCTCTCTACTTTTGAATTCACCACTTCCATTACCCTTTCTCTCATCTTTCCTTTCATTAAAGTCCTTTTTATATTTTTCCCAAAATTCCTGAGCTTCATCAAGATTTTTCAATAGTATATTCCTTTGTTTGAATCTAAATGCTAAACTATCAATTCTAATCCATCTATACCTTATATTTGTTCTCCTTAACTGCGTAGTTAAGAATCTGTGTTCTCTCCGTCTTCTTAGTATTTCCCCTGGTATATCTTTTAACAAAAAAACATTCTCTCCGTCTATCTGGAATTGACTTTCAAAATTCTTAATTAGAATTTGATCTCTAATCTTCTTCCTTGTAAAATAAACAATAATATCTCCAGGTGCTTTCCTCTGAGCTAAACTTCTATTTTTGACTCTATATATCCTGTCCACCTCTCTTTCCAGACTTTCCACATCTTCTTGTAAATATATTGCTAATGGAGTTATTATCCTTTCTGTCAAATCCTCATCCTTTTTTTCTGACACTCCTCTTATCTTAATACAGTTTTCTCTCATTTTCATATCCATCCACAGCTTCTCATCCTCTTGTTGGTTTATTTTCTCATTAAGTTTCTCTATATTTTCTTCAAGCTTTTCTACCTTTCCATCTACCTCATTTATCTTCTGGTCATTTTTCTTCACTCTAGTAGAGACTTCATCTATACTCTTTCTAAGTTCTCTGACTTCCGTTCTAATTTCCTGTTTTACTTCTGATTTTAACTCTCTCATCTCCTTCCTTAGATTCTTGACCTCATCCCTTAAATCTTGGCCTAATTTCCTAATCTCTTCCAACAAAGTGGATTGTTCTGAGGCCTTAGATGCCATCTCTAGAGAAGGTCTTCTAACAAATTGCAATTTTGCCTGTTCTGTTCTTTGTCTGGTAGACCTCGACATTTCCCTTTATAATAGAATTAGCCAATTTCTATTTACTAACTAATTTTTCTGAGTGCTTTTATTTAAATGATTAATTTTTCCTTAACAACTAATCAATTCAATCATTAATTTTGTTTCATAAATTATTCCCAATCTTGCAATATCTCATATAACCCCACAGTCAGTTACTCCATTCACTAAATTAAATCAGCTTCTTACCAATTTGTTAAGTTAAGTCAATTTCATACCATCAAAATCAAACCATCAAAATACCCCTTAAATATAGAGTTATACAATCATTATCTATTTCTTCCAATCAGCCCCTTACATTTTAATCAAATAAATCAGCTTCAATGTCAGCCAACATCTATTTAAAGATACATTAGACCATTGCTATTACTGCAATTTTCATTAACCCACCTACTGTATACACTATAATATACATTAACAAGTTATTTTGTTATATAACACTCATTCAATATTCCCTTTTTCCTCCAGTCAAAATCCAATCCTTATAGTGTCTTCTGTCTTACGTCTTATTTTCTTATAAGTCCGGGGTTTTGGCAGCTTTCTAGTTTCTCCTCTTAATCTTCTGTTCTCCGGGCATGTCGTTTCAACAGTCTTAGTCCTCCAGCTTCCCAAATTCCTCTAGTCGTTCTGCTTCCCTTACTCTGCCCTCTTCACAGTAGCTTCAGCTTCAGCTCCCAATTTCCTCTTCCGTTCTGCCTGCTTAAACTCCTCCTACGCTGAATCCAAACAGATCTTCTTAAAGAAACCCCACACCTTGCAGCTCCGCTTTCCGTGAGTCTCCAATCTTAAGTTCCAATTCTTACTATCTATAATTATTTTTAATCCTTTCTTTGCAAATTTGATTTACTCTTTAATTTGTCCATGGCCAGCTTTGCCCTTAATTCGTTTAGTAGACACTGAAAACGCTCACGCTGTAGCAGCTAGTCTTTCACCTTTTCTGAGCCCAAGTCTCAGAAAATCCTTTTTAACATTTATTTATAGAATTTACCTCCACTGTGTAAGTCATAGTCCTCGTGGAAATTCAGACAGGGGTCCTTCAATGATGTTTCTTGATTTTCTTAAAAATCAGCGGCTGGGTTTATGCCATATAATGGCTGCGTTGCGTGGGGGGGGGCAATGACTCCACGGCCTCCTCAAACTCCGTTCTTCTCTCTGAAGACCTTTCTTCAGAAACGGGGCTTGGCACAAGCCTATATGAGTCGCCTACTCCCTTCGTTCCTCGAAGGGAGATTTCACCCAGTTTTTTGGGGGTTCCCCTCCACTAAAAAACGCGAGTTTTCCTTCCAGGCTTCCCAGAGCTATCTGGAAGAACCTCTCCACCCTGCCATTGCTGATCCGGAAGCTAGAATTCTGTAATTCAATATCCCTGCCTCCCTCTTTCATAGGCATAATACATTATGTCACATTGTTCTGATGTTATGAGAAGAAACCTATCTCCCATACTAATGTTTATTGCTGAAGGGCATAGGACTATGCATTTTTGGGTCTCTGCATTGCCTCTGTTTCAGACCTCCTACCTTCATCATCTACTTTTTCCTTAGATCAGGGATGGACAACTGCCTTGCCCACCCCTCAGCCCCTTGGAGGTCCACCCCCACCCTACTCCTGAAAAAATTTATGAACAAGAAGTCATGGGAGAATTTCACTATTTTTCCATACACAGTTGTTTTACACCTAGGAGACACCTTTTTAACAGGAAGTGATCCAGGGGTCAACTTAGTCAATGAAATAAGATTGACTGCATGCCTCCTTGAAAAAATGGGGGGCTCTGAGCCTCAAGTGACCTTGGGGTGTACTTTCTTCACTCTTCACTAAGATTATGGTTTTTTTTAGTCCACTGCCTAAACTGTCCTGATCCTGATGGAAGAGGCGGGATACAAATAAACATCATCATCATCATTATTAAACTACACCCTTCCCCTAAATTCTGTGACTATTTAATCACTCAAATTGATAAATTTCTCTCATGGAAACTGCATTCCAAAAGCTTTGCTTCTGAATGCTTAGAAAGTTTCTGAATATTATGCCATCATAGCAGTTCAGCTGCTTAGAATCCTCCAACTTCCTCTGTAAGTACAATACAATATAGATCCTGTTTAATCAAGACATTGAGATTCTGAAGCACATACATATCTTTATTAATTGATTTTATTACTTACTGTTCCTCCAAGGAATAGCATACATTGTTCTTTTACACTTTTTATATTTGATATGACATAAGTTAGAGTTTAGACTGAGAGATTGTGGTTGTCCCAGAGTATCTAATATGCTTCATGGCAGAGTGGAGAAATAAACCAGAGTCTCTCCATTCCTAGTCTGACACTCTTATCTATTATGTGTTCACAACATCCTTTCATTCAAGATCTGCAGTTTTGTTCTGTCATTCTTTCTGGCTTTTCTTCGCAAACGAAGATTCAGGAAGGACTCATCCCGCGCTTTCTGCATGCGCACTGATGACTAAAAAGGCCAATCCAAGATAGACAAGTCCAGTTGCAGAAAGCACAGCAGAAGGTTTCCTTGGGTGATGTTTCCGGGTTGTGATTCTTTCTGCGTTGTCATTTCTCTTCAAGACTTGTTCGGCGTGAGTTCTTAAATAAGGCTGCAGCATTGTGGATAGTGCGTCTCCATGCCTCCTGATGTGAGGCCAGGGCGGACCATTGTTGGTGGTCAATTTGGCCGAGCCTGAGATGTTGCTTCAGGGAGTCCTTGTATCGCTTTTTTGGAGCGCCCCTCTTACGCTGACCCGTGGCAAGTTCACCGTAGAGTAGTATTTTGGGGAGGCGATGGTCCTCCATCCTAGACACATGCCCTGCCCAGCGCAGCTGTTTTCTCAATATCATGGCCTCAATGCTGGTGATCCCTGCTTGCTCAAGGACAGCAACATTCGTCACATAGTCAGTCCAGTGTATATTTAAGATTGTGTGTAAACAGCGCTGATGGAAGCGTTTGACGAGTCGTAAGTGGTGGTGATGTGGACCTGTCTGGTATGGGAGACCCTACCGGTGGCTGTAGGGTCAGCATAGCTCAAAACATCATTAGGGTATGCAAGCCTCTCTCCCACAACAAGGGGGCATCAATGGAGAGGTGTTCTTGTCATTACTATAATCTAAAAGGAATGAAGTACTAATTAGAAGGTGTTACTACTGCAGGGGACTATGATCTTCAGCAGAGTATACATACTGTGATCTTCAGCAGATATAATAGTGTTTTTGTACTTCTAAGTTACCAGTTTACTGTTCAGTTCAGCATTCATGGTGTTTTCTGTGCAATCTTTTGTGACATATATATCTGAAATACGTGTTCATGTGCTTCAAAAACTTTTCCAAATGCTCCTTCCACAATGAAAAATTATGCCGTAATCTCCTCAATGATTTATTCTCACTGACAATTTGTAAGCTTGTTGATTGAATAACATTATACATTATGTTTGGTCTTTCTTTAAAATAAAATGTTATAAGGGGAGGTTGCATGCTTTGTGTCCCCAGAGCTTTCCCAGTTGGAAGTTATTGTCTTTTCTATCATGTGAATCAGGCAACAGATGTTTTGTTCCTGTTCCCTCTCTTATATTAGAAGGCTGGTGGACCGTAACAAACTTTGGTGAAATCACAGGAACTGTAGCAATAGAAATGGGTCTTGGAACATACATCAGTGCTCTTGACAATGGTCTCTTTACCCTCGGGGCCCCTCATAAAGGTTGGTATCAGTGGATGTGGAAATAAATGTTCTGTCTTTCCTTTCTTTGTCCCAGGTAAGCTTTACCAAGAGCATCAGCTGTACCATATTAAAGCCTCTAAGTATCTAAGCCTCTTCATCTAAATATCATCAAAGCAGCCCCAGGCCAAAAGATGTCTTGCTATTACATATACTGTTAACTAGAGTTTGGAAAAATTACTTATTAAGATGGCCATTCCCAAAATCCCCCAAGGAGGCTAATTGTTGTAAACCAGAAAAATAATTTCCCCACACTCTGCTTTTAACAGGTGGCTCTCTCCCATGCAAGAACCTGAGATTTGTCATTCTGGTTGAGGTGAAGGGTTAAGTTAGACTTCAGGTTTATTAGGGTATACACATACACAAAGAAAGAACAAACGCTTTAATCTTGAATGATGTTTATGTTTCTAGTCACTGAGTCAATAATGCTAACTGTATTTCTTTTCTGTCAGTTTCATCATAATGTATCTTTATAGTTTTAAACTGTACATCTTGTGCTGTAATACCAGGGTGAAACATTCATGTTCTTCTGGTTTTGCAAAAAGCTCACTTTATTAACTGCTGTAAAAAATGGCTTATTATTTATTTCATACACAATACACACAGGATTATGTGGTGAGAATGACAGATTAGACACTGGGAAAAGCTGTTAAGGTTTCCACTGTCTTCAGTGCATTCTTTGAATGATGTGTAGCAGTACTTGTTAACAGGATTCTCTGGTTTTAAGTAAGCTGTCATCTAATGTGTTTTTAATATCTTCAGATGAAGGCCCTAGCCCACCTGAACAATTTACTGCTGTCAAGCTGTCAGATACAAGGTAATTAGTCTCCTCAGCTTTCAATTACTGTTGAGTTAATCACACTTTTGATATAAAATAGTCTCTGAGATGGATTATCTCTTCTCAGGTCTTCTTTATAGCCAGAGCTTAGAAACAATATTACTCCTCTCTATATGTTTAGGTTGTATGTGTATCCCTAATCAAGTTCTGTTACTTCTTGCGCATGTCCTACGAGGAGAGTTTTTATGAGCCACGCATGCACATATTGGCAGAACATATGGGGGAAACATATGAAGGGACCACTATTAACATGACTAGTTTCCATTCCCTCTGCATGTTCAGAATGGGGCTGTATGGTCATAGTATTCCTCTGTGTTGGGAGGGTGGGCGTCCTGTTTGTACCACAGTCTCTCCCATCATGGCATGGGTGTAGTGCATGCATGTAGAGCCTTTTATGATGTTTTCCAAACTTGTGGTGGGTAAGGCCACTTGATACAGCAAGCATTCCATTCATGCAGGTACAGCTAAGTACATTTGTTTGAATGGAGTCCCCTTTCCATTGAAAATGGGGAACAGATGGCAGCTTTACTTTTGCCAGATTGCACTTCATGTTCATGCAAGCTAATTGCAGCCCTCCAACCTCCTTTCAAGCATAGGTCACTTTTCTTCGTGATATTGTTTGTATTGTGTTGCTGCTCACAATCATGTTTTAACATACCTTAGAGAAAGATGGAATATAAATAATAATAACTGAAGTCATAGTCCTCTTTCTCCTTGATGTTTTTACCTTGCTTAGTATTTTCCAACATTTGGCCTTCAAGGAACCTTTCTCCCATTGGCCTCTCTTCTCGTGAAAGAGTCTGGGCCACCTTATAGAGTGTATGGGGACCATATGGCCCTCCAGAAGTTATTGTACTGTATCTTCCATCACCCTGCACAATTAGCTATGCTGTCAAGGGATGAGGGGAATTGTGGGCCAGTAGCATTTGGCAGGACCATAACACAGCACTTCTGGTGTACAGTGAGTTCAAATGAAGGCCAGACTTGTTGGACTTCTGTTTGTCTCTGTATGAATAGTACATGTACCCTAGAATACAGCAAATACTCCCCTGCAGCCCCCAATGCCATGTTATAATGAATAAGCTGTCTTTCAGTGACATTTTCTCTCCATTGCTAGTTTTTCACATTGTGAATAAAAAAGCTTATCTGATGAGCTGTCAGAGGACTGCATTGTTTCATGCAACACAGTTTGTAAACCATCAACTTAAGTAAAGATCTGATTGATCAATAATGTCATTGTTATTTTTTCCCCTTTAAGAATTGCTTTGAAATCAGGTTATGGCAAATATCTTGGCATTAATTCAGATGGACTGGTTATTGGACGTTCTGATGCAATAGGTTCAAGGGAGCAGTGGGAGCCCGTGTTTGAAGAGGCAAGTGTCTTGAAATGTTCAGAAGTCATTCTTAATGCGTACTTTCATGGGTTTAAATTATAGCTCATCTTTTGGGGCCAGAAGCACGGGTTTAGCAGTCAAGGACACGCTTTGTATGCAATAAGGTCTAATCTGTAGCATCCCTAGTTAGATATCAGATAGAAACTGCAAAGACTCTTACCCAAAACCCTAGATGTGAACCTTTGACCACCAAAATTATTTGGACTGTAACTCCCATAGTCTCTTACCATTGACTATGCTGGGCAGGGCTACTGGAAGCTTTATGCCAAAAGAAGGGCTAAAAATTCATACTCCTGCATTAGGGTGCTGCTGCAAGATAAACAATAATGGGCTATATCAGGCTAGGGAACTTAAGTCCTGAAAAATAATTTTTAGTTTGTTAAACATAGAGCTAATACTAATGTAGTAATACAAGTTTGAATTCTAAATCGCATTTTCAAATTCCAGTGTTATGCCCACATAAAAACCCGCATAAAAAGTTGTGGGTTTGAAATCACGGTGTGTGAGTTCAGGTTTCAAACTGAAATTTGCGGGTTTGTCAACTCTGAAATGTTATCCAAGCACAGGGTAAAAAGTATAAAATGTTTTTATAAGAATGTGATCATAGTTCTGCTAATTTGGCTGGATGCTTGGTTTTTTTTTTTTAATGCAGGGGAAAATGGCTCTGTTAGCAGCAAACAGCTGCTTTATCAGCTGCAATGAAGAAGGTGATATTGTAGCCAAAAGTAAAACAGCAGGAAATGAGGAAATGATTAAGGTAATCTGAAGAGTCTGTAAATACTGTTTTTATATTGATCTGTATGGATAGTTTAAAGAAATGTATAGCATGCATTTAGGTCTAACTAATATTGTTCTTATATTGGTCTGTGTGGATAGTTTAAAGAAATGTATAGCATGCATTTAGGTCTAACTAATGTTGTTCTTATATTGGTCTGTGTGGATAGTTTAAAGAAATGTATAGCATGCATTTAAATCTAACTTTTTTCTTTCTTCTCTTGCATTAGATCAGAACGTGTGCAGAAAGAGAAGCCAAGCAAAAAGATGATTTTCCAGAAGAAGACAAAGGAAATGTTAAGCAATGTGAAATAAATTACGTGTATGTAATGATGATCCCTTGGCTATCAGTTAAAAAAAAAAGGGGGGGGAGCAAGTTATAATGGAACACAGATAACCCCTTGTGTCCCAAATAGAACACTAGAGCTTAGGTCTTGATGTCTGCATAAGCTTTACTTCCTGTAAAGCTAGATAAACCTGCTTTTATAATATACTAGAGCTCATTTTCTATCCCATGGATTTTGTTTTAAAGAGCAACTTGCATTCATAGGACAAGAGATTAACTTTTGTTTTCACTCAGAAGACTATGCCTTGTTTGCCATTGGTGTAGACTATAAATGTAACATTTTTTCTTAACATGTTGTTGATTTCTATTTTACTAAAATGTGAACAATACCTTTCTCATCTTCCATACCCAATGATGCTTTGATGGATCTTTAAATCTGTACGGTAAACTACTAGTGATGAGGTGTGAAGCCTACAATACCTTGTTGCAGGGTTTCTTCACCCCCTTTAAAAAGTGCTTCTGTTCAGTACTACAGCCAGTCATGTTCTCCTCCAAAATACTATAAGCTATAAGAGGCTCAAAGAGACCAATCTACCATTCCCTAGCGCACCCCTCTCCTGCATTTTTTCCCCAGTCATCTCATAACTTTCTGTAGTAGCCAGAGGTCAAGTAGCATGTTTACTTGTCATCACACTGGTTTTGGAAGAGGGGGTCCCCCTTCTGCTCTGTTTTTTAAAATGTTTTGTACTCCTGGTTTCCTCACAGTTTATTCAAATATGCCAGTCCCACCCAGCTTTCAGTGATCCATTCCCCCCTATTTTGGCTCCAGCCCCACTGGCATTCAACCACCTGATTTTGCTGTTAGATGGAATGATTACAACACTTCATCCATACTGAAAATATTTGTGGTCTGTATTATCCTTTCCAGGAAGAAGTTTCAGAGTTTTCAAGACCGTAAACTCAAAGTAAGCCAAGAAGACAGTAAAGCCCTGAAAAAAGCTAGGAAAGAAGGCACTTTTCATGAGGCCCTGCTGGACAGGTACTCTTCCCATTCAGATAGAATTGTCAGTCAGTGGCGGACTCCTACTCAGGTTTTTACTTATGTATTAATGGAACATCTTATTCTCTTTTGCTCTGCTTCTCACAGATTCACCCCAAAACAGCATAAATTTCATTTGTTCAAATTTGTGTACTTTACTTCATATAAGGATATTGAATAATGAGTTTGTATTCTCATATTCTGGTGCAGGGGAGGGGAAGGCATAATTAGTCCTTGTACGAGTATAATCCCACACAGAGTGATCACTATGGGACATTCCTCCCTCAGTTCTAGCATGTATGAAATTCATGTAAATTTCCCCAACAGAGACTTTGGGCTGGATGGAAAAGTATGAAGCATGTTGTCCTCTCATTCCATGTAATCAATCACCAGTATGCCCAGGAAGCGATGCTACTGGATCCCTATGGGAATCCCTCTGTAGCCATATGGAAACTGATCATGCCCCAAATTTGCCTTTTTTAAAACAAACAAACAAACAAACACCCTATTAACCATATAGCTTTGATTCCAGTCTTGTGGGGATACTGTCTTTTTAAAACATCTGCTGTACTTCTTAAGCTGTACTTCAGTGATTAGCTTTGAATAGGCTACCCTTACCCCACTTGTGGCTTCAGCATTTTGTGTAGGATTCTATGAAGTTAGACAAATTGACAGACTTCAACTATATCTAGACACATAGACAGACTTACCATCACATTGTGAAAAGGAATCATGTATGGACAGTTGCTCAGCCTTCTCAGCTGTTTGCTACTATGAAGCAGGATGTGATGTAATGTGCTTAATAAGCAGTAGTAACCCAATATCATGTTGCCGTGTGCCTTCAAGTAGTTTCTATCATGGGGTTTTCTTGGCAAGATCTATTCATAGGGGGTTTGCCTTTGCCTTTCTCTGAGGCTGAGAAAGTGTAACTTGCCCACGGTCACTCAAAGGATTTCCATGGCCAAGTATGGTTTTGAACACTAATCTCCAGAATCGTAGTCCAATGCTCAAACCACTACACCACACTGGCTTTCACTAATCCAATATACAGAGGCCTAAATGCCCTGAAGTCATCAGATCCCATCAGATCTTGGAAGCTAAACAGGGCAAGTCCTGGTTAGTACTTGAAAGAGGGACCACCAATGAAAACAAGGTGCCATGTGCTGTATTTCAGAGGAGGGCAATGGCAAACAACCTCTGAGTATTCCTTGCCTAAGAAGACCTATGACTTGGAGTTGCGATAAGTCTTCGAAGGCACACACACACACACACCCTACAGTATATGAGCCCAGCATAATACAGGCTGGTTCACAAATACATTATATAGGTATGGCAATGGTTTTAATTACATCTTTTTTTTTCTCCCCTTCTCTACTAGGAGAGCAAAATTGAAAGCTGATCGATACTGCAAATAGTTGAAACCTCAGCTGTCTCTTTTCCCTCTGTTGGTGGCTCTTTTGTATGTAAATTCTTTTAAAAACCATTTCAGTTGGAATAAATTTCAATCTCTCTGAAGTTTTGTTTTTTGTTTTTGGAATTGTTCATATCATTATTCTGAAGATGTTCACATTCCTACTTGAAGCCATTGTGTGTTTACTCCCAAGTAATGCTATAAACACAATCAGGAGGCTTCTGATGCTTCTGTGAAGGTTGCTAAAATGCTGAAAGAGTATGGCTACTGCCAAGCTGCAGAAATAATCCAGTTTGGCATCCATTTTAATTATCATGGCTCCATCCTTTGGAATCCGGGGATTTGTAGTTTGTTGTGGCATCACAGCTTGCTGGCAGAGAAAGCTAAATGTCTTACAAAACTACAAATCCCAGAATTCCATAGCATTGAGCCATGGAAGTTAAAGCAGTGTCAAACTGCATTATTTCTATAGTACGGCAACAGCTCTAGTCTGAGGTTTTGGCATTGAAATCTCAAGGAGTAGTATGCAAGGAGAAGCACATCTTTGGCCAGCCAAATACAGCTTAGGATTTGAAGACTAACAATCCAAAAGCAGCTGGTCATAGCTACAGAAGCTGCAGGAGAAGAAAGAAGCTGGGTAGGAATTTCAACATTAGAGCTATAAACACACTTTTAGAAGCAGAAAAAAGATACAATGACTTGATGAAGAAGAAAAGAATAGTTGAAAATGGTAAGTTTAAAATTCTTGCAACAATTGTGGAGCTTGATGAAAACTAAAATGAATGTCTAAACATAGTCTGACAAAAGGTAAACAAAGATTTTCTTAAGACTTCTGCCAGGGGCCAATGCAATGCTGTTTGCTCCTGAACATCAAACTGTCCTAGATGGTCTGGAATTCAAAGTCACTTTGGGAAACACTTGGAGGAAAACTTAACAGAATTAAGTGGGGGCCAAAGTTCCCTTGTAGTGTTGATCTTAGCCATGCTTCTCTTCAAGCCTCCTCCCAGCTCCGTCCTGGATGAGGTACCATATATTCCAGTGTATAAAACGACCTTTGAGCCCTGAAAAATAGCCTCCAAAATCAGGGGTCGTCTTATACACGGGATACACTTTACTTCACCCCAGCGTCCGATCTCCTGCCTCTTCACTCCCTTCACAGATGGAGTGAAGAGGCAGGAGATTGGGTGGGGGGGTGAGGCAAAGTGTTTACCGGTTCATTCGCCCCCCCTCCTCTGCCTTCTCCCCCTTTGGGGAGCAACCGAAGACAGAGGAGAGGAGCGAACATTGCTGAAAAGCCCCCCCTCTCGAGCCACGCATCCACCCTCCCCGAAGCCATGATCGGACTCCCGATCACGGGTTCGGGGAGGGGGTGGGTGGCTAGGAATTCCCCCCTCCAGGCACCCTTCCATCTTCCCTGATGCTGCGATCGGGCTCCCGATCGCGGCTTCGGGGAGGGGGTGGGTGGCTAGGAAGCCCCCCTCAAGCCACCTTTCCACCCTCCCCGATGCCACGGTCGGGCTCCCGGTAGCGGCCTCAGGGAGGGGGTGGGTGGCTGGAAATTCCCCCCCTCCAGCCACCCTTCCCAAAGGCATGATCGGGTTCCTGATCACGGGTTCAGGGAGGTGGTGGGCTAGGAAGCCCCCCCCCCAAGCCACCCTTCCACCCTCCCCGAAGCCGCGATCAGGCTTCCGGTGGTGGCCTCAGGGAGGGAGTGGGTGGCTGGAAATTCCTCCCTCCAGCCACCCTTCCACCCTCCCCGAAGCCGCAATCAGGCTCCCGGTGGTGGCCTCAGGGAGGGAGTGGGTGGCTGGAAATTCCTCCCTCCAGCCACCCTTCCACCCTCCCCGAAGCTGCGATCAGGCTCCCGGTGGCGGCCTCAGGGAGGGGGTGGGTGGATGGAAATTCACCGCCCCCTCCAGCCACCCTTCCACCCTCCCTGAAACCGCGATGGGACTTGGTGGTGGCCTCGGGGAGGGGGTGGGTGGATGGAAAGTCCCCCCCTCCAGCCACCCTTACAGCAGCCAAGGCAAAGTTTGCTCCTTTCTTCCACCTTCCTTGAAGGTGGAAGAAAGGGGCAAATTTTGCAGTTTGCCATGGCCACTGCCCATTCCCTGTGTCTTCATTCCCTTCCAAAGGGAATGAAGACAGAGGGAAGGGGGGGCGGACGAGGGAAACCGGGTATTTTCACCCCTTTCCTCCACCTTCCTGGAAGGTGGAAGAGAGGGGTGAATCCCGCGGTTTGCCTTGGTGGCTGCCCATTCCCTCCATCTTCATTCCCTTCCAAAGAGAATGAAGACGGGGATGGGGGGGTTGATGAGGCAAACTGGGCATTTTCGCCCCTTTTCTCCACCTTCGAGTCAGGTTTGACTTGAATATGGAAGAAAGGGGCGAATATACCTGGTTTGCCTCGACGGCTGCCCATTCCCTCCATCTTCCTTCCCTTCACGAGGGAAACCAGGTATATTTGCCCCTGTCTTCCATCTTCAAGTCAAGGGTGACTGGAAGGTGGAAGAGAGGGGCGAATGCCGCGGTTTGCCACGGAGGCCGCCCATCCCCTCCGTCTTCATTCCCTTCGCAAAGGGAACGAAGACTGAGGGAATGGGCAGTGGCCGAGGCAAACCGAGTTCATTCGGACCCCTCTGCCTTCACCCCCTTTGGGGAGCAACCCAGGGTGGAAGAGAGGGGCGAATGTTGCGGCTGGCTGGCTGGCTGGCTGGCTGGCTGGCTGGGAGAGCCCTGCCAGCTGATCTTATTTGCTTTCCCAACTCACGAGGAGATCCTCGTGAGTTGGGAAACAAAGAAGGTCAGCTGGCAAGGCTCCCCCAGCCAACCAGCCAAATTGGGGGGTGGTCTTATACGGCGAATATATGCCAAACTCTAGATTTTTATTGAAAAATTGGGGGGGTCGTCTTATATGCCCAGTCATCTTATACATCAGAATATATGGTAGATGCAGTAGTTCATATTTCACACACAAAATATTGGGTAGATGTTTCAGACCCATTCAAGCATTCCCATTTCACATGTATCACTGAAGGATGGCATGTTCAACAGTGCAAATGTATTCTACTATACCAAGTTTGTTGGTGGCATTTCTACTGTAGCAAGATATACTCAGGCTCAAATAGGAAACAGCGGGCTACTCAGCACGGACCTGAGAAGACCAAAATGAAGAAGAAGGGACAAAGAGCACAGGTGGATGTTTGAAGAGTAAACTGGCTGACATTTAAAAAAAAATTGATTGTGTTCTATAACACATAACCTATTTAGTACTGTTGGTATTCAATGCCTTAACATCTCTTCTAAAATGGAATCTGGCCTAGTTGCATTCTCTGGATCTTGTTCAAATTATTTATAAAATGTTTTGAAATTCTTCCCTGGTGTCCATTCAGAAATTTGTAAATATTTCCTCTTGCCATGACTGGTTTAGAGATCTTTTCAACTATTAGGAAGTAACTAGCATATAACCTCTTAAGCTTACCCTGATTCTCTTTGAACGCCTGAACCAGACATATTATTTTATTTGTGTACTTTACTCATGTCATGATTTTCAGTTATATATGGAACATTTTTAGAATTGGAAACATGCATGGCAGGATTTATTCTAGCAATAACATAGCATGATGTGAAAGGAAATTTTAAAAAGACTGCATTCCCCAAGCTTCCTCCCAGAAGAATGTGGGACAAAAACAGGGAGAGCATACAGATGTTTAGAGCAAAAGCCTCTATAAATCAGAATATCAGCAAGTTTTTGGAAAGTATTCAAACAACACACGGTGGGAAAATAGTATTAATTCTTTTGTGACTCACGGTGCTGATATCTATGGATGCTAATGTACATAAACCCATAACACACAATCCTCACTTGTCAAAATTGGTGAAGAGGACTGCATATTTTAGGTCCATGCACAGAACTACCAAGAGATGCAGCATAGAGTAGACAAGCATAATCCTACAACCCCAAGTTACACTGACTCTACACATTTTACCTCAACCTGAATTTCCCCCTTATGAATTAGAGCAGGTGGTCAATTTTATGACATTTTGTTCTTCAAATACGTAGCGTTCTTACCCACCCAAGCATTTGTTCAGTGTTTTTTAAACTTGATGGGGAGGAAGGGGGCTTTGCAATAGATACAAGGGTTGGCCTACTACCAATACTTTGAACTGAAAGGAAAAGAGATAGCTTTCTAAATTATGCAACAACCATTCAGTCAGTGCTGCCAAAACCAGCATCTGCCTAAACAGGTTTCCCTACATTCAAATCAGATGCAAAGGTTCCACATATATTGCAAGAACTGTCAAGCATGTTGACACAGCAGACTTGGCACTGGAGCCGTATATGTCTGCATAGCCTCATTAAGGATAATATTACTTCATTTTCCCCAAGTACAAATAATTTTGGAGTTGTGTTTGAATCCCACCCCCATGCTTTTGTTCAAATAACTGAAATAACTCAAAGCCTGGTGCTCTCGACTCTTAATTATTGCCGTGTTCTTCTATTCTTTGGTCTCCATTTCCTTTCTAATCCTTTGCCACCTTGATTACTGTAATTCTCCTCTCTGGTCTGCTTCTATCCTTGGTTCTTCTGATCTTGATGTGGTATGTGTACGTCACTTTGTCCACATTTTTCCTTTATTTTACAGATTCCTCTACCGCCTGCTGTGGAAATTACTCATGTGTTTAAATTCTTCAGTCCTTTCTCTTTTCTTGGTATATTTTTGGCAAAACCCTCCAGTTATTTCTTCTATTTCCTGCTTCTGCACTTTTGCTCCCTGGTGTTTAAAAATAATTTGAAAATATCTCTTCTCTATCCTCTTGTGTCTTCTTTTTTCTCTCTTCTCTTTCCCTACACAGGTTGAGCTTTTCAGGGCTGTGAGCACACCATTAACTCTGACATTATATACCCCTACCTTTGAGAGAATCATGATTGTTTAGGTCATCACCAGAGGACCTGTTCCAGGTACTCTTGGAGGCAGACCTTTTGTTGAGGCACTCTTATCTTTGGTTCATCTTTCACAAACAGACCTGACGGCTTTCTGTGTTGCTATTCTTCACCTTCATTGCTGCTGTGGAACCACTCCTGCTGGAAAGGTGAGTGCATGTCAACCTAGGGTGAAGACTGTCTATTTTTATTTACTTAGTTGGCTTCCACTTTCTAGTCTCTTAAGTCTGTCCCCCAAACCTTCAAAGAAATCTGAAGGATTTCTATTTGCCTGGAGAATAAATTTGGCATACAGCAGACAGATACCTGATGAAAAGACATAGGAATACTGTTAATCACGAGGCTTTCCCAGAATGTACTACACATCTATCAATGACACCTTATTAAAAATATCCATTGTGCACATACCTCCTTGTGTCGGCAGAAGACCCCCCCCCCCTTCTCTAGTGTCAGACCTGGTCTCTACCAGTTAAAAAGAAGAGAAGCCATCCATTTCAGTAAATAACTTAAACCTGTTTGTTGTTTTTAAGAGAGTCGATAGCTAAACACGCTGTCAGAATTTAAAACAGCACTAAAGACCTATATCTTCCAGCAGGCCTACCGAGTTTATTTTAATCTATGAATTTTAAACTGGTATTTTAAGAATGATTTCAATGTTTGTTTTAATCCTATGTGTTTTTATCTGCGTGTTTAAATGATGTATGTCATATATTGTATTTCAATTCATGTTGTACCCCACCTCAAACCTTGGAGAGAGGCGGGTAAGAAATAGAATGTATTATTATTTACTATTATTATTATATTGGAGTCAGTTGCTGTATATAGCATTCAGTTAATACTGTGTGTATTTTTCACATCTGTAAAGTGAAAGGAAATGTTTACATGTAATGATAAATTATACTCTGGTTACTGTAAAAAAAAAAAAAGCAAATAGACATTTTTTCAAAAATTTTCTCAGAGGGTCCCATTCTATAGAGTAGAAATGGGTCATCCCCTTCCACCGCCTCTATTTTTTGGCACAAAACAGCCAATCACATCTTCTAGGCCTTACCATCTAGGGTGTGTGATTGGCCATTTCACCCTGTTCCCCTCCCACACCAGTTTTAGGCTGGGGAGGCCTTTTTTTCCCCCCAAAACCAGAAGTACTTGCTGGGCACTTTCAGTTTTGAAAAAGCTATCACTGCCGCCACCCCTGCCATAGACCTAAAACAACTGGGGAAGGGAACAGGGTGAAACAGCCAATGGTTGTAGAGGGTACAATTGGCGACTTGGGCAAAAGGTGGGTCTGAGGCCCTAGTCCTCTCAAAGTTGTCTGCCTCTGCAATAGAGAGAATAGTTGTCTGTAGCAGAGGTGACTGCAGTATTGTTGATTGTGGGGTTTACCACACAGGGAGGAAGATTTAGACTACTTTGGCCTGGAGCTGTGGCACATGAAATTTGGACTATTCTGTCCTGGATTTCAGCGCCACACCTGTCAAAGCCCGAATCTGCATTGGGTTATTCCTTTTCCTGCCCATTCAAAGCTGTTACTCATGCTTGACTCTGAGCTCCAGGAAAAGCAAAGGCCCAGAAGTAGTCGCCTTCTCTGAAACCAGAATGGGCAGCTTACTCAGGATGATGGGGCGGGCACTCGTTCCACCTTCAGGGCATACATTATAATAAAGGATAGTTGGCAGAATGTTCTTTCTCCTTCACAATATGAAATGGACTGTGATAAATCAAAAAGTTGTGACTATAGCAGGATTGGGTTCAAGTTCCTCTTTGTATAGTATCTTCAAAATACTATGTGTAGTAATCCTGGATCTGTCACACCCCACTTTAGTTGAGGCAAATGTATCAGGAAGTGGTGACATTCTAGTTCTCAGAGGATTTTAAAACATCCAAACAATGTTTCTGTTATTCCAGAGTATTTTCTGGAATACTCCAGAGTATTTTCTGGAATCTCTGGCATAGGCTTCAACATTTTCTTCCCACACTCAAGTGGGTTTCTTTTTAATTTCACAACAGATCAGAATAATATGTTCCCTTCTCGTCTCCTACTTTCTTTTTAAATTTTCTTTTAAAGTTTTATCAGTGAAATAAGCATTTTTGCACTATACCTCTATTATTATTGTTGTTGTTGTTGTTATTGTTATTGTTATTTATACCCCGCTCTTCAGCCGCAAGGCTATCAGAGCGGCTTGCAAATTGTTTTTAAGCAATAGCTATTTACGCATCTACACTGCATTAAACAGTTTCCAATGTGTGTTAGCTATGTGTGTTACCTCTGTGGCTTAAAGACATTCAGAAAGAAGAAAAATGGCCCTTTGAACCATATGATCACCTCAACAAACCTTAAATAACCTTTGGAAGTACCCTAGTGAAGATTCTAGCAACTGCTCCAAATAGCCCTGCAAAAAACAATGGAACGTATGGACAGGAAAATAGCAACAGCTGGCAAAACCCAAGGACCTATGGCATGAGAAACCATACTTTTTGAGACCAAAACAGTCCAAACTTTATCAGACCATCACCAAAGGACACACACTGTGAAGAGCCACCTTGCACCTATGTGGCTGAGGTGGTGGTGAACCTAGTATGTAAGATACCTGGTACAGATGGTTTTTTAACACCCCCCTTCTCTCTACAACAAAATTATTTTCAGCTGTAATCTCCACCATGGTCCACCTGCCATCCAGTAAAAACTGGGATAAGAATCAGTTGTAAGCAATTGTTGTCAGAGTTATTTGGAATTATTTTGTTCAGACAATTTGTCAGGTCTGTAGAGCTGGTGCATTGTAATACAAAAAAACCCTGTGGTCTTTTGTAGTCACAGCAACAAAGAAAGGTTGTGTGTGGTAGCATACCACATAGCCTTCTGGCTGAGCAAAAACAGAACCCTAGCTTTCAGGGCTTCAACTTCAACACTGAAGTCTTCTGCCCTGTTTTTTTCTACAAGTTAGTCAAAATTCATATGACTGAAGTTACACAATGAAGTCTGTTGCTCTGTGACATGCTTTTATTAGCAATTCTATATCCCTGAGATCCCACTGTTAGCGTGCCCTACTACCCCTCCCTGCAAGATTCCTGGAAATATTGGACATTTTCAGGGTCACATTGGCTTAGGCAGACTGGAGGTCAGTTAGAGATCATGATGACCTGAGAGGTGTCTAGAAATATAATGGTGAGAAACCCAAAATTAGGATTAAGAAGAAAGCCCCCATGATGGATTTATGCTAACAACCTAGTCATAAAAGGTGTATGTGCTAATACTTCCTTCCAGCCTTGGGTATTTCAAGCAATAATTCAATCAAGCAATTAAGTGACTGTTCCTTAATCTATAGCCTACAGAGATCTCTCCTCACACACACCCTTCCTGTCCAACCTTATGAGGTTGTCACAAGCCCATCAATGTTCTATCTACAATCAAAGCAATTGAGTTTTGGTTTCCTTTGTCTTTTCCATGGAAGAGCCATCCAAGCTTTGTTATACTAAATTTGCCCCTCCAAGGCATGAAATAGGGTATAAATATTAGAGTCCTAAAAATAGTAATGTGTGCCACTGTGGACGGACACAGCCAGCCTCTTTCTTGGTGTGCCTTGGATCAGAACCTCCTCTGCCACCCTCAGATGCCTACTTGAGGTGTTGTCTATATGTTAAAAAAATACAAACAGTACATGAACATACGCCGGTCCGTTCAAACAGCCATTTTCATGTCATTTGGAAGAAGCGCAGCAAAATCCACTGCAAAGTCCATGTGCACCACATCCGGGGCTTCGTACAGATCTTTTAAAAAGCTCCGTACAACATGCGGATGTGCGTTTGAACACTCACATTCATACAAATATGAACAGGCAGTGCAATCTGATCAGATGGATGAGGATGGGGGTGGGGCTAGAAAAGAGGGAAAGCAGCTGCGGCCGCCATGTTGGATTTTCAGCTAAGCGAGTGTCCAGTAAGTCAATCAAACGGCTTTTTTTTACTCTTTTTAAATTCTTTCTGTCTTTCTAAATACAAAGTGTTGCTTGTGAGCACCCTAGGAAACTTTTTTTTTTAATGGCAGCAACAGATTTAAAATCGTGAATAAGGCACTTGTGGCCACCATCTGGCTAGGGGGTCATGCAGAGTATAGGAGGGCTCTTTTGACCGTTTAGGCAGGTAGCGTCATTGCAAATGCCTCCCTTTCCAAACATGTTCATATTTTTCCCCTCGTATAGACAAGACCTGAGTATCTTCGCTGCTTTTCAAGACTGGTAACCATCACCCCATCTTCCCAGACCTCTCTCCCTCTATCCAACCTTTCTGCCTTACTCTGCTATAGCCTTGTATAATTCTTAAGAATGTGTGTTATGTATGTTAGTTCACTTTTCTGTTATTCCAATAAAATACTTTGTTTTACTTTAACTGGAGTGCTCTCTACAGTTAGTACTGGTATACATAGGTGAAAAGATCCCCAAAGCTACCCTCCTCTCACAGCATAGAAAGAGATTTAAACAGACCCCTGTTTTATAATGATCCTTGAACTGAAGTCAACTGTATGACAGTTCCAAGATCGTAAAAATCGGAAGTAGGTGAAGAAGAAAGTGAACTCCAGGTGGGGAAAAGGAAAGCTTGACATAGAGTAGTGAGAAAGAAAGTAGTAAAAAGTTAATAGAGTGTAAAAGAACGAACTTGTCACTAAAAGAAACTAGCAGATGATTGATAGTATATTTTATGCTATAGGGCATGATATATATGAACTGAGTTAAACACTCAGGCAATTTATGAATTGTTAGTTAATTGACTAATTTCATGATCCTAGATATTATATATGGATGAAAGTGAATAATTGGATATAACTTAAGGTATAGAAATATAGTAATTGGTTAAAAGAGTATATAAAGGTATCTGGGGATTATATGATTTATATGAAATGTCTATATAAGAGCACTAAAGAATAAGTGAATGTTTGATGGGATTACAGAACTTGGAAACATAAAGATATTGAATACAAAGATATTGAAGTATAATTTGAGATAATTGGTGAAGGGGGAGTTTATTGAAAAATGAATGTATAGTAACTATTTGAATGAATTAACTGTTTGAATATATAAAGCAAGGAAAGATAACGTGTAATTCTGTTAAAATTGGTAAGATATTGCTTATTGTTAACTAATAGGTTCTTGAAGGAGTATAGACAGAACTGTAAAGGAGAACTGGAGAATACATCATATGAGGCTTGGGACCAATTTAGAATTAGCAGTCCTTTACTAATAATCATATTTTAATTTCATATGAATGATAAATTCAGTTAATGTGAATATTGTGAATATTCAATAGATATCAAGTAGCATTAATAATCAATAATTAAAATATAACAATTAGAAATTGATCCATTAAGAGTGATCATTCATAAGCAGTATAGCAGAAAACATTATTAATTTATAGGTTGATAAAATGGCAGCAGGAACAAGAAGGAACATAGCTCAGTTGCAGAGTCAAAGAAGACCCTCAGTGAAAATGCCGACCAAAATGCCAGATACTAGTACATTAATACAAAAGGAAATGAGAAAAATGGGTAAAGAGATTAGAATGGAAATTAAAGCTCAAATAAGAGAATTGAAAGAAGAATTAAAAGCAGACTTTAAATGAGAATTAGACAATTTGGGGGGGAAATTGAAGATAACACAAAAGCATTATCAAAAATGGAAGAAAAGATTAAAAACCTTGAACAAAAAACAGAGAAGATAGATTCAAGACTAGAGAGTTAGAAGACAGTAAACAACAAGGGGCAATCAAGGAATATTTAAATAAGGAAAACATACCACAGATAACAGAAGAACAAAGGGAAAAATTGAATGAACCAATATCCAATGAGGAAATTTTGAATGCTATACAGAAGATGAAACTAGGTAAGGCACCGGGACCGGATGGGCTTCCAGCATTATATTACAAAACATTTTATGAAGAATTATCGAAACCATTAAAACTAATAATGAATAATATTCAAAATGGGAAGAAACCTAGTTCATGGGGGGAAGCAAATATAATCTTGATTCTGAAAGAAACAAAAGTTCCCAGAAAATTGAAAAATTATAGACCAATCTCTCTTTTAAATCTTGATTATATGATTTTTACAACTGTTTTAGCAGAAAGATTAAAAGAAATTTTGAGAAATTGGATACATGAAGATCAAAATGGTTTTTTACCTAACAGACATTTTCATGTTAGAAGTGTTGGGAAAGATGAAATCAGGAGTGAAATTTATAAGTTGTATCCAAACTTTATATAAGGACCAATCATCTAGAACAATTGTAACTGGAGAAAAATCCCAAATTTTTAATATCTCTAAAGGACCAAGAAAAGGATGCCCTCTATCTCCGCTGCTTTTCATTACAGTTTTAGAAATTCTGAACAGGAAAATCAGAGTGGAAACTTTGATAAAAGGGGTGAAGATTCAAAATTATAATTATAAGATAAGGGCTTTGGCGGATGATTTAGTAATCTGTCTTGAGAATCCTAAGGAAAACATAAAAAAATTATTAACAACCTTCGAGGAATTTGGAGATCTAGCCGGATTTAAAGTTAACACAGAAAAGACGTCTATGATTATAAAAAACATGTCTCAACAAGAGGAGGAAGAATTAATGGGAATATCTAAATTTAAAATAGTAAAAAAGGTGAGATAATTAGGGATATTATTGACAAAGAATAATACAGAGTTATTTACAAACAATTATGTTAAAGGTTGGGACCAAATAAAAAAAGATTTACATCAATGGAAGAAATTAAATCTATCATTATTAGGAAGGATTTCATTGGTAAAAATGAGTATCTTACCTAAAATGATGTTTTGGTTTCAAAATATACCAGTCATCACAAATGAAGATCCTTTTAAAAGTTGGAACAAAGAATTATCTAAATGTATATGGCAAGAGAAAAAAACCAAAGATAAGATGGAAAAGGAACATTGGTCTTACCTGTGATATACGTCCTTTTCCAGGGGAGAGACTTCAGAGTATCCTCAAGATCTCTGGGTTAGCTCCACCCACTCACTCCTGGTAGAAAGATAATAAAAAAATCCTTGTGTAGGCCCCTTCCTCTGAGGTCATCCAAGGGAAGCAATCCACCTCTGGCCAGTTGTTTCCTGCCTACCACTCCTGGAAGTCACTTCGTTTCTGAGCTCCTAGTTTGGCCACGTGTTTGGAACAAAGGCTGAGTGGCCATTATGGAGAGTTCTAAGGAAACTAAGAAGAAGGCAAAGGGATCTAAGAAGGGGGACAAGACCCTCGCATTGCCCCAGGATCCCATGTTGAGGAAGGGGGGCAATCCCCCCTTGTCGACCAATGATCCTTCCCTGACTATTCCTCCTACTTTGGAGCTGGGAGAGATTCAGGAAGCAGCTGCTGGGGTTACTCTCCTACAAGAGGAGGTAGAGACCATTGCCTCACCACTACTGTCCCTTTCATTCCTACAGATTGCAATCTGGGAGTACCTCTTTCTCTGGTTTCAACAGAGAGAATAGGGGTTTCAAACAACGCTGGGGAGACAACAAGTCACAACAAGTTACATGAAACAAAGGAGAGAGGAGGATTACAAGTACCAAACTTGAAAATATACTTTTATGCATGCTGTCTGTTGTGGATTAAGAATTGGATAAATTTAGAAGACAATAAACTTCTAACATTAGAAGGTTTTAATAACCGGTTCGGATGACATGCATATTTAATATATAATAAGGTGGAGGTGAATAAAGATTTCAAACATCACTTTGTAAGGAAAGCATTGTTACTTTAGCATGGCAGAAATGTAGATACAAATTCTCTAGAAAAATACCATTGTGGACAAAAACAGAGGCTTCTTTTCATAAGAAAGAAAATCTATGTAAGAATAAATGGTTAACATACAAAGATGTTTTGAAAATAAAAGGGGACCAATGGACAATAAAAACGAGAGAAGAACTAGGGGAAGAAGATCTGTTATGCCATTGGTTCTTATACAGACAATTAAGGGAGAAGTTTACTCAAGACATAAAATTAGAAGGGATTGAAAGGAACTACACGGAATTAGATGAAATACTGGTAAATGGGAAAGAAAAAATAATCTCAAAATTATATAATCTATTAATAAAACTGGATATGGAAGAGGAAAGGGTTAAGAATAATATGGTCAAATGGGCTCAGGACATGGGGTTTTCACCTACATTGGACCAATGGGACAAATCTTGGAATAAACATCTAAAATGTACATGTTATTATCTAAGGGAAAATTATTATAAAATGCTCTATAGGTGGCATTTGACACCATATAAAATTGCCAAAATGTGTAAAATCAAAAACGATAAATGTTGGAAGTGTGGAGTGGAAGTAGGTACATTCTTCCACATGTGGTGGCAATGTCCCAGAGCAAGAAAGTATTGGGGGGGGGGGGAATCCATACAGTGATATAAAAAATAATAATGTTAGATACATCAATGAGACCAGAACTATACCTACTAAACATGTTGGATGGTCTGGATAGGCAAACAGAAAAAAAATATGGGAGAGTACTGTTATATATGGTAACTACAGCTAGGTTGGTATATGCCAAACATTGGAAAAATCCAGAGATTCCACCAGTAGAAGAATGGTTGGTGAAGTTACATGAATGGTGGTGTTGGATAAATTAACACTTCTACTAAATGACAAAACTGAAAACGAGTTTAGAGATGAATGGAGATGCTTATCGCCGATATGGGAAGAAAAATGGGGAAAATGAGCTATACTCGCCTTTTAAAAGAGTCAGATTAACCAGAATACAAGAACAAACCCTGGCTCATAAAACAACCTGAAGAGAACAAGATTAATCAGTAGAATTAAGATAGGTAGATCAAAATTGAAATTTTATTTGTAAAAATAATTGTATTGGTTTTGGTCAAACAGATTAAATAGAGGTCAGATACTAGACAGATTATAGTATTACCAGATTCAAGATGTAGGAATCGATGGAAGTAAAGTGTGTGAAGATATGTGTATGTTTATATGTCTGTGTATGTTGTATGTCTTTATGTAAATGATAAAAGTAATAAAAATGTTTTTTTTAAAAGTTGTTCATCAACTGAACAGGGATGCAGGTCACACTTAGATACAGTCTTCTTCATGGTGGTGAGGTATGTTGTTTTCTATTTAAATTACTGTGATTTCTAAATTTACAAAAGCATTTATACTTCAACACATGCAAATATTATTAAAATCTGCATCCTCTTTTTGGTGTCACACCTAGGTTGCCAGGTCAACACTAATCCAGGTCCTGAGATTTCAGGGTCAAAAACGGAGACCTCATGATGACCCCTTGTGAGAGCAGAGGAAAACAGGCCCTTATGACATTACAACAGGCAGCCCCTGATGATGTCATTAGGCATGGTATGTTCATAGTTGACAGGGTATGTCATTCAAATAAAAAACACCAAGTCTAACAAATGAGAAAAGTACACACGCGCACACACATATAGACACACTTTTCAAGATAGTGCTCTTACCCTGAGATTCCTCTTACTTACCCTTAGGACTGAAGAAAAGGAGCCAGCCCCTGAAATTCAGAGCTAGGCCCTGAAATCTAGCCGCCCATCCACAATTTAGCACTGCTTACTTTATAATTATGTTCCAAGCAAGGATGGGAAACTGCTGGGGATAGAAGGCTGTAACACACACACACACAAACCTAGCTTTGGAGGGCTGCATTCCCTGGAATGCCCCATGCTCCATCCCCCCTCCTTGTCATATTAGAATTTTGTGATATTGGTATTTTTGTAATATTTTGCTACATTACCCCCACCCCAGGCTATTTTAGGTCCAGATGAGGCCATTTTTAACACAGGAGGTAAACTGGAAGCCACTGTGTGATGGGGAGCCTTTTAGCAAACAAAAATAAATGAAATAAATCAAATTGGAGGAGGGATTGGAGGCAGAAGAAACAATTTATATTCTATTCTTTAAAGCCATCAGTTTTTATTTGGTTTCACTCAGAGGGTGGCCTGGCTGATACAGAAGGACACACCCACCACCCACATCCTCCTTTTGCAAACTGGAAGAGCTCATTTATATAATATCCAGCCCTCATTACTTAATTATGCCCATGAGTATCCTTTGACACATTGGAAAAGAAATGTTTTGGATGTATCATTGATCTATAGGACACTGAAACAGAACAATTTCTCTTTAAGAATGTAGTTCATGAAACTTTTGAAACCCCTGTGCTTTATACCACCTTGGGTAGTTGGAATTATCATGCGTAGTCACATTCTGCCAGGTGGCAGCTAACATTTCAGTTAATTTAGATATGTCTGTCTTTCTCTGGTTGTTCTGCCTCTCTTTTGCAAATACAGTAGCATCCCTGCACCCACTGATTTGCCATTAAGTTCAAAGAACAAGCAATTCATTCTGGATCCTACCCATAGTTCTAAAGAAAAAAGACCATAGAAGAAACATTTCATCCTGAATATGATATTTTTCCATTCAAAGATTCAAAACTGCCTACCATTCAAAGCTGCCTACCACCTACAATTTTTATATATGTATTAACAACTTTAATGTTTAAGATCATTACCCAGTTTAAAGGGCTTTTGTTTATGACCAGTGGGTTATCAGTCAACTAATCTCACCTACTGGCTGATTTAATATTGCAGCCCTATAAAATTTCCTTAGAAGCAAGAGATCTGTAGCCAGGATCAACTGGCTTGAATCCTATTGTTTGTCCCAAGTAGAGCAGATCCACTGAGACAATGATATTTACTTATAGGTTGACTCATCCTTCAATAATTGATGTAGTGGGTCTGTTCTTGCTGTTGTGTGCCTTCAAGTCGTTTCTGACTTACGACAACCCTAAGACAAACCTATTGTTGGGTTTTCTTGGCAAGATGTGTTCAGAGGAGGTTTGCCTTTGCCTTCTTCTGAGGCTGAGAGAGTATGACCTGCCCAAGATCACTCAGTGGGCTTCCATGACCAAGCAGGGATTCAAAGCCTGATCTCCAGAATCGTAGTCCAACGTTCAAACCACTACACTGTGCTGATCTCATGAAAGCTGAAAGTTTACTTTCCTCTGAAGTCTCAGGGTGCAATGCTACATTCAAGAACCACTATAAGATTTGGCAGAAGCCCTGCTACACCAAAAGAACCAGAGCTATGCTACCAGCACAAAGGACACCACCAGAACCATATTTGCTGAGTTTCCCTTTCTCTGCTCTCATTCCACAAGCAGGCAAAGTCCTTTCTGTTTACACATGCTTTTGGCGATTAGTTGGTTTTTTGTGTAAAGATTTTGTAGTGGGAGGTGTTGTACTTTTTATCTTTTCTTTGTCTCTTATATTTTACATACACTCCAACATTTCACAGCCAAAAACCAGGGCATGTGTGGCCAAGCAACATCAGAGTGCAGTCAAAATGGCAAAAGTTATTACTGAGAAAGAATACGCAATCTAGAAGAGGCTGCCATAGCTTACTTTTGCCTGAGCCTACTGGGAAAGGCAAGGTTCTGTCCCCTCCCCTCCCCTCCCCCCTGCTAACTTAATTGAGTGCAAACTACTTTTGCACTTTAAACTCGGCTTTGTAGCAAATGAAGGAAGCTAATCATGAAGAAGGCAAGTTGGAAGAGGAGAGAGAAACTGGGACATTTAGGTGAAAAAGTAGGACAACAGAGGATTAATTGGGACTGTCCCTGCCAAATCGGGATAGCTGGAGGGTATGGTTTTAAATGTTTATAAACTGTTTTAAATTCACTGCTTTTTTTCAATATGATAGGTTATTTAATTAGTTTTTACTATTATGACTGATTTTAGCTACATTCTATTTTATTATGTTGCAACCTGCTTTACATCCCTTACTGGGAGATAGCCAAGATATAAATAAAATAATAAATACATAAATTTCCCTTTCCTGACCAGCTCAGTACGCAAAAGAAATAGAAGCTATTTCGGACTGTCTCTGTCTCACAAACAAATACACCATAATTGTAGTAATTTCCCAATGTTTAGCACCTACAGTATACTTTGCCATGAAAAGGGTTGTGTCAACAGAATACTTACATAAAAGAACTCAATACTGTTCTTTCATAAGTGAGATGGGTGACACCTCTATTAGTTTTCTGAGTGTGCAAATGGCTATTAAATCAAAAGATACTGTGCAGCGTATGGAGAAAAATAACACGCTAATTTACTCAGCCATCATCTTGATCGCAGGCATGTGCACTTCAAACCTGATAGCTTTGCCTACTATAGATTCTGCTCAAAAGACCATGGAGACAAATAAACACTGTTGCAAATGTGCAATAATGCACAGGAATCAGCGTTATATCCTCTTGTCTAGACAAGCCCCAAGTTGGAAACTGGGAAACTGACACACTGGGCAGTTCCTGAGATTTCCACTATGAGTGCAAATGCACCATTGCAACAGTATTCTTAGGAGATTATCAGACACATTCAAAAAAACACAAGAGCAGCAGGTGAAGATGACGTTACTGTCCCGCAAACGGGACCTGGTTTCAGATGTCCCCTTCATTGTCGCCTGCTCTTATGTTTTCTGACATGTTTGATAATCTCCTTAGTTGCATAGTGCTCAGTTCCAGCATATTTCCTCCATAATCTTCAATCTTGTGTCTTTCGTTCCAAGCTAATCTGTAAAATGATTCGATAGCTGGGGTGTGTTTGTTTTAAAGGAAAAGTAAATGAGTGATACATAATTTTATATAAGAGAAGACTGGTTGTGGCTTCCCAACTACCTACGATGAGATTTGAGATCTGACAATGAGAAGATGAAAACTGTTGTTAAGAATAGTCATCAGTGTATGTCTAATAGAGCTTGAAGAAGCACTAAATAATTGTTAAAAGGTGTTTCTCTGTGGTCATGTTTTTGTAAACATAATGCATGCTTCTATGCCTTGATAATTAGAGTTGTCTTATTGTGTGGGCTACAAATGTATATGTAGAACCTCGATATTTATGGCAACACTGAAGACACTAAAATATTGTCAATGCAATTAAGTTTCTTAAACATTTGTCATCAAACTGGGGAACTGGAATTACTCTTAAAAGAGAAAGGGGAGAAAAAAGACAAGGCAAGTTTATCCATGCTTGGAATATATTTTCCTTCAAGGCCTTCTGCTCTTAGTCAAAAATGGCTGCTTTTTCCTGCCTACGTGAGGCCAACTAATCATGTTGACTAATACACTGTCATGTCCTGTGAGCCTGATGAGGGTATAGAGTCAGAAGAGGAGGAGGACATGGGAGGGAACGGCCCTAGGGACCCTGGTATGGGTTTATCTACACCTGCGCCAGCAGGGAACCCTGCCAACCTAGAGGCTCAAGCAGAGGAAGAGCCTGGTCCGAGTGGGTTGGCATCACTCCCAGCAGAGAGTCCTGACCACTCAGATAAGGATGAAGAAAAAGCGAGGGACTTACCTCCACCATCGTATACCCAGCAGCAAGCTCAAAAGAAAGCTCAAAGGAAGTCTCTGAGACTTTATCAGAAAAATCTGCTCGTTAAGTACCTGACAAACCCTTAATTGCTTTTCCTTGGGGTTTTATCGGGCTGTGAGGCAGTGTTCTGGAAGAGTTTCTTTCTGATATTTCGACTGCATCTGTGGCTGGCATCTTCAAAAAATGGTTGGGTAGGAGTGCGGGGGGGGAGTTATATACTGTGAAGCCCTGTTGGGGAGGATATGTAAATTTGTGCATTTGAATGGCTAGTTTCTGGGTGGAGATATGAAAGGAGGATTAGTGTCTGTTTGGCTAATGTTCCATTATCTGCTGGAAATCCCCCTGTCCCTGGGTGGAGTTCATTTGCAAGTGTTGAGTTCTGATTTTAGTGTTCTTCAGGACTGGCAGCCAGATTTTGTTTACCGTATATTCTGGCGTATAAGGCGACTTTTGAGCACTCAAAAGTGCCCTCCAAAATCGAGAGTTGTCTTATGCGCCGGATACACTTTTGCTTCATCTGCCTGCCTATCTCCTGCCTCTTCGCAAACGGAGCGAACAGGCAGGAGATGGGGCAGGGGGGTGAAGCAAAGTGTTTTGCAGTTCATTCGCCCCCCCTCCTCCGTCTTCTCCCCCTTTGGGGAGCAACAGAAGACAGAGAAGGGGGGCGAATGTTGCGTTTTTCCGCGGCCACCGCTTGATCGCCTCTGCAGCGGCCAAGGCAAACTGCTAGATTCGCCCCTTTCCCTCACCTTCCTTGAAGGTGGAGGAAAAGGGCAAAAATGCCCTGTTTTGCTCCGTGGCCCCGATCCCTCCTTCTGGGCTCCCTTCCGAAGGGAGCCCAGAAGGAGGATGCGGGGCCATGGAGCCAAACCCCGGGATTCGCCCCCTCTAGGTGGGGAGAAGGGGCAAAGATGCCCCGTTTGGCTGCACAGCCCCGATCCCTCCTTCTGGGCTCCCTCCTAGAAGGGAGCCCAGGAGGAGGATGCGGAGGCTGTGCAGCCAAACCTGGGATTAGCCCCCTCTCCCCACCTTCAAGGAGAGGGGAGAGGGGGCAAATCTAGGGATTTGCCGCAGCCGCCCCCGCTTCCCCCGCCTTGGTCCCCTTTGGAAGAGGCAAGATGGAGGGAAGGGGGCTGCTGAGGCAAACTGGGCATTTTCACCCTTTTCTTCCACCTTCGAGTCAAGTTTGACTGGAAGGTTGAAGAGTGGGGCGAATGTTGCGGCTGGCTGGCTAGGAGAGACCTGCCAGCTGATCCTGTTCACTTTCCCAACTCACGAGGAGATCCTTGTGAGTTGGGAAACAAAGAGGATCAGGTGGCAAGGCTCCCCTAGCCAGTCAGCCAGCCAGCCAAATTGGGGTGGTGGTGGTCGTCTTATATGGCGAATATATGCCATATATAGATTTTTGGCTGGAAATTGGGGGGGGTCTTATACGCCCAGTCGTCTTATACACCGGAATATAGGGTACTTTTAGGGTTTTTTCTTTCCTGTTGAAGTTGTCCAGATGTTTGTGGATTTCAATAGCTTCTCTGTGCATTCTGACATGATAGTTGTTGGCCTGGTCCAGAATTTCTGTGTTTTTAAATAACATTTTGTGTCCAGGTTGGTTTACAACATGTTCTGCTACTGCTGATCTTTCTGGCTGGCCCAGTCTTCAGTGTCTCTCATGTTCCTTGATTCTTGTTTGCAAACTGCATTTAGTGGTCCCTATGTAAACTTGTCCACAGCTGCTTGGTATGTGGTAAATTCCTGCAGCTGTGAGAGGAATCTCTTTTGTCCTTCACTGAGTGTAGCATTTCTTGGATTTTCTTGTTTGGTCTGTGGATTGTTTGGAGGTATGGTACATCAAAGGAGTCACAGACAGAATAGAGAAATTGATGAGGAAAGACAACCTCCAAACGATCTACAGACCATGCACAACTATGTAAACTATGGACAAGTTTACATAGGGACCACTAAATGCAGTGAGCAAACAAGAATCAAGGAACATGAGAGACACTGCAGACTGGGCCAGCCATAAAAATCAGCAGTAGCAGAACATGTTATAAACTAACCTGGACACAAAATGTTATTTGAAAACACAGAAATTCTGGACCAGGCCAACAACTATCATGTCAGAATGCACAGGGAAGCTATTGAAATCCACAAACACCTGGGCAACTTCAGCAGGAAAGAAGAAATCCTAAAAGTAAACAAAATCTGGCTGCCAGTCCTGAAGAACACTAAAATCAGAACTCAACGCTTATAAATGAACTCCACCCAGGGACAGGGGGATTCCCACCAGATAATGGACCATTAGCCAAACAGACACTAATCCTCCTTTCATATCTCCATCCAGAAACTAGCCATTCAAATGCACAAATTTACATATCCTCCTCAACAGGGCTTCACAGTATATAACCCCCACACACACCCCTATCCAACCATTCTCTGAAGATGCCAGCCACAGATGCAGGCGAAACATCAGAAAAAAACTCTTCCAGAATACGGCCTCACAGCCTGGAAAAAAACCAAGGAAAAACTATGGATGCCGGCCATGAAAGCCTTCAACTTCACAAAGCCTTAATTGATTTAAATATGCTGGGAGAGGCAATGGAGGCTTTGTCAGATATCAACTGATCTTCCTGGTGAGAACTTCCTGCTGACTTTGTGACTTTGCCACAAGATTAATGACCGGAAAATGTTGCTTTACGACTTGGTCCTGACAGGAGCTAAGTAAGAATTTTTGAGAGTATTGGCTAAAAATAACTTCCTTCCCCCCCCCACCCGCTCCAGCCATTTTAACTTGGCTTTTTGTATCTCTATTTTTATTTTTTATTTTTTTGCCATTGTATTGTTATATCTCTTTTGAATTTGGCTAATTAGGTTTTTATTAATTGTGTCACTGTATCTCTTGGGATTTGTCTATTCAGTATTCTATTCAAGGTTAGGTGACACAATGAGGGCCAAGGTGGATATGCCAATTCTGTCTTCCTGGTGAATGTCTCTGATGCATCACATGATGAAGGCTTTGTCCACTGGAGGTGTCCTCACACTGTCCTTTGAAACGTTGTGTTCAGGGACATGTCATTGGCTGATTGATGTGGACTGCACAAAGGGATAGCCAATCCTATTGAGGCGCACAAGCCATGACCATCTTTCTATGTACCCAGTTTGGGAATCTAGCTACAAAAAGACATTGCCTCATACTTGCCTTGAGCTGAGGTGTTTTGCCCTTAAACTGCCCTTAAAGGGTACCCTGTGGGTCTACATTGTTTGAAGTTAGGTTTACTATCTGCTTTCCATTTGACAGATCAGTTTAACTTAAATAAAGTTAAGCCCATTTTAAAATCCAATTTTGTTATCTTGTCTTCAAGCTCTGGTGTGTGTGGGAAGGTGAGGCTGGGAGGTAGGAGAAAATACAGAAATAAACAAGAAACACAATACGTAGTGAAATTAAGCCATGCATTTGCAATATCCCCATGAATCTTAAAACTGAATAGAACTTCAATGCACCCACTGAAATCACAAGTTATTACATGGGCGTTGGTGGACCATCTGCCCTATGGAAGACTCTTCTTTTGTGATAACATGCCTGCAGTTCTAAGAAACAGCTGCACAGAAAGTAAATCTTCAAGACAGGAGAAGTGCAGAGGTGGTGCAGATGATTTGTCAAGGACAGGCTTATAAATTGCCATTTCCTTAGTGGGTATGACAGATTCGTTCTCCAGGTGACCCCCCCCATCACCCGCCCTCCCCGAAGCCACGATAGGGCAGGAAAAGAGATTCCATCTACACATTAGGAAGAAGTTCCTGACAGTGAAAGCTGTTCAGCAGTGGAATGGACTGCCTCATAATGTGGTGGAGTCTCCTTCTTTGGAGCTTTTTAAAAAGAGGCTGGATGGCCATCTGTTGGGTGTGCTTTGATTGGACATTCCTGCATGGCAGGGGGTTGGATTAGATGACCCTTGTGGTCTCTTCCAACTCTATGATTCTATAATAATAATAATAATAATAATAATAATAAAATTTATTTATACCCCGCCCCTCTGCTAAAAACAATTGGGGCGGCTTCCAACAATTAAAACATTATAATAATGACTAAAAACACCACCCACCCCCACCCTCCCACATAAAAAGACATTAAACACAATAAGATTAAAACCTTCTAGCTAAAAAACACATTAAAAACAAATATATACATAATTTTTAAAAAGCCAGGAGACTGAGTTCCTGAGGCCGGGATCTAATCAGGAAAAGCCTGCCGAAAGAGATCCGTCTTTAGTGCTTTTTTAAAGCTACTCAAGCTCGTCAGCTGACGGATCTCATTCGGCAGGCCATTCCACAATTTGGGGGCGATTACTGAAAAGGCCCTCTGGGAGGTTGCAGACAGCCTAGATTTTTGTGGCTGAAGCAGATTCCTCCCAGAGGACCGGAGTGTGCGGGGAGGATTGTATGGGAGGAGGCGGTTCCGGAGATAAGTTGGACCCAAGCCATTTAGGGCTTTAAAGGTAATAACCAACACCTTATACTGGGCCCGGAAACTGATAGGCAGCCAGTGGAGAGATTTTAGTATTGGAGTTATATGATCTCTCCGAGATGTTCCTGAGACCACTCTGGCTGCCATATTTTGTACCAACTGAAGTTTCCGGACCAAGCACGAGGGTAGCCCCATGTAGAGCGCATTGCAGAAATCTAGACGAGAGGTTACCAGCGCGTGCACCACAGTCTCAAGGTCCCTTACTTCCAGGAAAGGGCACAGCTGGCGTATCTGTTAAGGAAAATGCAACATGGGACATACAGTGAAAGAAATAAAATATGTATGTGAAAGTCACAATGACTAAGCAAGAGCAATTATGAAGCTACACAGGTGAAACTGCTAATGTAATCTAGAAGGCCTGAGAGCCAAGGACAGAGGTACTGAATGCAGAATGGAAACACCTGAGAATCATTAAGTGTACAAGGTGAAATGTTGAAATACATGGGTTGGTCTTAGGCATGGATGGAACTATGTGGACCAATCAGAATGGAAGTACACACCCACTGGGTGGAAACTAACTAGTGGGTGGTGATAAACAATGGCTATAAAATTGCAATGTTTGCCAATGTATTTGTGGTTGAGTAGAGATTGTGGAGTAGTGTGTAGAGATTGTGATTTGTTGACCTTATAGCATATAGTATATTTATATAGAAGAATAAAGTAGGTTTTATATAAAACTACTGAGTTGCCTGAGTGAATTTTGGAGACACCTGGAGAAGAGTGAGAAGGCTTGGAGAGTTTGTCAGGATCTTCAGCCTATTCTCTGAAACTCTGCTGCTTTGAAGGAAAGCATTAACCACTGATCTAAGCTGGTTGGCTCTGCTGCATAACAAGGTGGTGAGTTTGAGCCAGAGGTGAAGAGCTACAACTCCCATCATCCCTGACAAGGGTTATGGGCCCAGTTACTAGAGCACCCAGCATCCACAGAAGCTGAAATTTCCAGAGAGTGGAAGAAAGCTTTGTGGATGATAGATCAGAGCAAGCTGTTTGTGCTGCACTGATAAGCCTCGTGAGTAAATCATTTTGTGTTTTGCTTGAGCCCAGACGGGTCGGCTGTGCATACTCAGAAGGACTGTGTCAAATTGAGTCACTGCACAAATCAAGATGGAAATTCTAAAGTTTAGTAAATTAAATAGAAACAACTACTCTACCTGGAAGATTTATGCCCAATCTCTACTAGTAAAGGAAGGTCTGTGGTCAACAGTTGAAACAGGGCTGGCAGCTGATGCTGATGAAGCCACTAAAGAGAGAGATAGTAAAGCAAAAGCCTGTCTTTATCTCATGCTTGAAGAAGACTTGATTAATGACGTCAGAGATAAAACGTCCGCCAAGGATGTGTGGGATACCTTGCAGAGATTACACACTCCTTCAACTGCTTTTGCAAAAATGCTATGGTCTAAAAGAATATACAGGCAAAAGATGACTAAAGGGCAGTGTGTGATAGAACATTTAAAAATAATGCAAGATTTGTTTGTGCAAGCTGAACTGAGGGGAGTTCAAATTAGCAAAGAGCAGCAATGCTACATTTTAATAGAATCACTAGACTCTTCGTGGGACAATATAACGAACAGCTTGCAGAACTTGCCAGAAGCTGAGCTTAATAGAGACTTAATTGTGGCCAGAATACTGGAAGAGAACCAGAGAAGAATGTCTGAGCAGGGTGACTCAGCAAGTTTAAAGACTGTGCCAAAACAACAAACAACTCCTGACTGGCGAACGCAGGAGGAAGCAGCCTCTACAAGGGAGCAACGGAGGTGCTTTTATTGTAAGAAGATTGGTCATCTGCAGAGACATTGTAAACATTTTGCAGCTGAGAGACGCAAGCAAGCAGAGAGCAGATGGCAGCCACGGCAGTATCAAAAACAGTCCAGACCTCCATTTTTGAGGGACAGTGGTAATAAAAAGGGGGTTGCAACCATGATTAAGGAAAAACAAAATGCAAATTCTAAATGGCTAGTTGATTCAGGAGCCACATCTTTGATGTGTAATGACATAAATTTAATAAGTAATAGAAAATCAGCTAATGTAAATGCTGTAGTTTTGGCTGACGGGAAAGAGCTAAGTACTGTAAATCAAATGGGTACTGTGTACATTCCAGGGCTAAAAGAGAATTTTAATGATGTCTTACATGTAAAGGAGTTAGAAAATAATTTGTTATCAGTAAGCAGATTAACAGAAAGAGACTACACAGTCATCTTTGAAAAGAACATGTGTAAGATAAAACTGAATGGGGAATTGCGTGGCATAGGTTTGAAAAAGGACAAACTTTATTATTTGGAGGACAATATTGATAGCTACAGGGTTGAAGAAGCTAATAACATAGAAAATATTCCAATCCACAAAGACTGCATACACGAGCTTCACAGAAAATTCGGCCATGCGAGCTTCAAATGTTTAAAGAATTTAATCAGGATGTGTCCAGATTTAAAAGTTACTGAATGCAAAAACCACTTAGATTGTACGGTATGTCAACAGGTAAAGGTCAGAGCTTTTCCAGTAGCTAAGAAAACAAAAAGAATTGCTCAAAGACCATTTCAGTATGTACATGCAGATGTTGCCCAAGCTAACTGCTTGTCCTTAGGGGGAAGCAAGTATTTCCTAGTAATTGTTGATAGGTATACAAGATTTGCATTTGTGAGAATAATGAAAAACAAATCTGACGCTGGGCAAAGTTTAAAAGCATGGGTAAGAATGGTGGAAAGACAATTTGATAGCAGAGTAGGCACCATTATTACTGATAGAGGAGGAGAATTTTTAAATAATCAATTGTTTAACTGGTTTCAAAAGGTGGGAATAAGGCATGAAACTACAAACCCTGCTTGTCCTAGTGAGGATGGGTTAGCAGAAAAGAAAATACAAGATATAAAAAGAATTACTGCTTGTATGATGGCAGATGCAGGGGTGAAAGATAGTTTTTGGGCAGAAGCAACTTTGACTGCAATACATATCAGTAACAGATTGTATCATTCAGAAATTGAAGACATTCCCTACAGGGTATTGTATGGGAGAATGCCAAATTACAAGTACTTAAGGGTTTTTGGACAATTTGCTCATGTTTATACACCTGCTTGTTTCAGGAGGAAAGGAGAACCCAAAAGCAAAAGGCTTAGGTTTTTGGGGTATTCTGGAAATAGCTACAAGTTTCATTTGGGTGGAAAACAAGTGCAGTATTCTAGGTCTGCAAATTTTGAGAGACATGCTGGTTGGGACAAACTGCATGCCAATAAAGAAGTGTTTTTGAGATTAGGGAGTTCAAATGAGCCAGAAGCACAAACTGAACCAATCTCAGGAAACGGAGGGGTTTCAGTTAAGCAGGAAGCATCACCTAGCAGCAGTGGTAGTTCTTCTGATGATGAGATAGCATCTAGGCCTACTACTACTCGAATGACTGAAGACAAGAGATTTAGTCATAGAACTACAACTCCCAGTAGAGAAAGTGAGGATGAAAGAGACAGAACAGCAGATTTTATTCCCAGGCGTAGTCATAGAGTTAGAAAGCCTCCAGATAGGTTTGTTGTGACAAAGGCAAGAGCTTGTTTAGCAGTAGAAGAGCCTGAAAGTTTTGAAGAGTTGGAAAGTTTTTCTAGAGAAGAACAGGAAAGATGGTTTGATGCAATGGATAATGAGTTTGGTTGCCTGGTAAATAAAGATGTTTTTGAAATTGTTGACAGACCCAAAGACAAGAAAGTAATTGGTTGTAAATGGGTATACAAAAGGAAAGAAATGCCAGATGGAAGTATCAAATATAAAGCTAGGTTAGTGGCTAAGGGTTTTGCACAACAGCAGTATGAGAACTATGATAAGACATATTCTCCAACTGCAAAGCCAGAAAGTCTGAGAATGGTTCTAGCTGTAGCAGTAAAAAGGAATTTAGTTGTAGAGCATTTTGATTTTGAAACAGCTTACTTGAATGCGGTTCTGGATGAAGAAATTTTTATGGAGCAGCCACAAGGTTTCGAAGAAAATGGTAGTCAGAGAGTATATAAATTAAAGAAAGCATTGTATGGTTTAAAACAAAGTGCCAGAGCGTGGAATCTGTGCATCAATGATGAGCTAGTTAAGCTAGGTTACAAGAGGAGCATTGCAGATGCTTGTGTTTATACAAAAGGAGACATAGTATTAGTGATTTATGTAGATGATTTGTGCGTAGCAGCAAAGTCAAAACAGGAAATTGAGTCAGTAAAAAGAGAATTGTCTAAGAAGTTTGTTTTGAAGGACTTAGGTGTATTGAAGTCTTATTTAGGTATTTGCGTTGAATGGACAGAAGAAGGACATTGTTTATTAAGTCAGAGAAATAAAATTGAAAGACTGATTGAAAAGTGTGGATTACAGAATGCAAAAATAGTAAGAGCTCCAATGACAACTGGTTTTGTGTCTGAGAAAACAACTAGAGCGTTTGAGGACAAGACTTTCTTCAGAAGTATAATAGGATCTTTACAATTCATATCTTGCCATACCAGACCAGACATTTCTTATGCTGTAAATGTATTGTCTAGAAGGGTTAATGATCCAAAAATTGAAGACTGGACAGCGGTAAAACATTTGTTGAGATATTTGAAAGGAACCGTAGATAGGAAATTGATAATAAGAAACAATAGTTCAGATCTAGATTGTTATGTAGACAGTTCATTTGCATCAGAATTAGGAGACAAGAAGTCAGTTACAGGAATGATAATTAAATATAGTGAAAGTCCAATAGTTTGGAGAAGTAGAAAACAAACTAATGTAGCGTTAAGCACAACAGAAGCAGAATTTGCTGCTTTGAATGAGATAGTAAATGAGGTACAGTGGATTAAGCAATTGCTAAATGATTTAAATGAAAGTTACAAGATACCAGTGGAAATTCTGGAAGATTCACAGTCATGCATAGCAATGGCTGAAACTGAAAGTTTGAAGAACAGAACAAAATATGTTGGTGTAAGATATCAAAATGTGCGAGACATGGTTCAGAAGGGTGAAATAGAATTGAGATATATAGAAACACAACACAACATAGCAGATTTGTTCACAAAAGCATTGACAGCAGAAAAACATGAAAGGCTGACACAAATGGTTGGAATGACATTGTAAGACACATACAATATTTTATTTCGGAGGGGATTGTTAAGGAAAATGCAACATGGGACATACAGTGAAAGAAATAAAATATGTATGTGAAAGTCACAATGACTAAGCAAGAGCAATTATGAAGCTACACAGGTGAAACTGCTAATGTAATCTAGAAGGCCTGAGAGCCAAGGACAGAGGTACTGAATGCAGAATGGAAACACCTGAGAATCATTAAGTGTACAAGGTGAAATGTTGAAATACATGGGTTGGTCTTAGGCATGGATGGAACTATGTGGACCAATCAGAATGGAAGTACACACCCACTGGGTGGAAACTAACTAGTGGGTGGTGATAAACAATGGCTATAAAATTGCAATGTTTGCCAATGTATTTGTGGTTGAGTAGAGATTGTGGAGTAGTGTGTAGAGATTGTGATTTGTTGACCTTATAGCATATAGTATATTTATATAGAAGAATAAAGTAGGTTTTATATAAAACTACTGAGTTGCCTGAGTGAATTTTGGAGACACCTGGAGAAGAGTGAGAAGGCTTGGAGAGTTTGTCAGGATCTTCAGCCTATTCTCTGAAACTCTGCTGCTTTGAAGGAAAGCATTAACCACTGATCTAAGCTGGTTGGCTCTGCTGCATAACAAGGTGGTGAGTTTGAGCCAGAGGTGAAGAGCTACAACTCCCATCATCCCTGACAGTATCAGCCGAAGCTGATAACAAGCGCTCCTGACCGTCGCATTCACTTGACTCGTCATCTGAAGCGATGAATCAAGGAGCACCCCCAGACTGCGAACACAGTCCTTAACGGAGAGCGTGACCCCATCCAGGACTGGAGGTTGCAACTCAACTCCTGGTTTCGGGGCCGCTACCTTGAGCACCTCCGTTTTGTCTGGATTTAATCTCAATCTGTTTTTCCTCATCCAGCCCATTACAGCTTTAAGAAAGTCATTAAGAGGAGAGATGCCATTGGGATTCGAGGCCGATGATCGGGACAAGGAGAAATAGATCTGGGTGTCATCAGCATACTGATAACACCCAGCCCCATAACCCTGAATAATCTCACCCAGCGGCTTCATATAGATGTTAAACAGCATCGGGGACAGGATGGCGCCCTGTGGAACACCACAAGTAAGCTCCTTTCTGCTGGAGCAGCTGTCCCCAAGCCGCACCCTCTGGGACCTGCCCAAGAGGAAGGACCGGAACCACTGGAGCGCAGTGCCTCCGATTCCTAACCCTCTCAGGCGATCCAGGAGAATGCCATGATCTATCGTATCGAAAGCCGCTGAGAGGTCCAGAAGCACCAACAGGGACACATTACCCCTGTCGATGCTTAGATGCAGATCATCGGTCAAGGCAACCATGGCAGTCTCAACTCCAAATCCCGTCCTGAAGCCAGTTTGAAATGGGTCTAGATAATCAGTTTCATCCAAGACCACTTGGAGCTGAAGAGCAACTGCCCTCTCGATCACTTTGCTCAAGAATGGTAACATAGAAACCGGCCTATAGTTATTCATGTCCAGGGGGTCTAGGGAAGGTTTTTTCAGGAGCGGCCTAACCACCGCTTACTTTAAACAAGATGGAACACACCCTTCCCTGAGGGATGCATTGATGATGTCCTTAAGGAACACCATCAAGGCAGTCCCCCCCTGGATGGCCAGCCATGAAGGGCAAGGATCAAGAGGGCAGGTCGTCTTCCTCACTCTACCAAGTAGCTTGTCCACGTCCTCGGTACTCCCAGATTGAAATTGATTCAGTAAACTTACATCAACGGAGTTGCTGGACACCTCGTCAATTGTTTCTGTCAAAATGCTGGCATCTAAGTCGGCTCTTATCCGAGAGATTTTATCTGCAAAGTAGTTGTTAAATGCATCACAGCAGGCCGTTGTTGGGTTAAGCAATGGGTTCTGTGCAGGTATAACCTGCGTCATCTCCCTTACCACCCTAAACAGCTCTGCTGGACGGGACTCTGCAGACGCAATACGTGCAGAGGAGAAGGATCTCTGCGCTGCACGTATTGCCTCTCGATAGGACTGAAGAAAATTCCTATGTCGAGTCCTGTCGGATAAGAGTCGAGTTTTCCGCCAGTTGCGCTCTAGTCGTTGTCCAACCCGCTTCATTTTCCTAAGCTCTGCTGTATACCATGGCTTACGGTTTGGAGCGGGTTGGAAAGGAAGCTTGGGAGCGATCGTGTCAATAGCCTTGGTAAGATCGGTGTTCCAAGTATTAACCAAAGCTTCGACAGGGTCACCGGCGTTACCAACCATTAAACCCTCCAAGGCTTTCTGGAATCCTATTGGTTCCATTAGCCTTCGGGGGCAGACCATTCTAATGGGTCCACCACCCCCGGTGGGGCAGGAAGAGACTCTTAGTTCAGTCTTGACCAGGAAATGATCCGTCCATGACAATGCGGCGGTTTTAATAACCGCCGCCCACGGATATCCCTGTTCCGTACTAAAGACCGCATCGAGAGTATGACCCGCACAATGTGTGGGCCCAATGACCAATTGGGATAGGCCCATGTTTGTCATGGTTTCCATGAACTCCCGAGCTGCACCAGTCAGATTGTCAAGCTGGTCTCGAGTGGAATGTTAAAGTCGCCCAGAACTAAAAGTCTGGGCGACTCCAACAGCAACTCTGAGACCAGCTGTGTCAGCTCAGTTAGGGAGTCTGCTAGACAACGGGGTGGTCGGTATACTAGCAGAATCCCCAAACTATCCCTGGTCCTTAGGCTAAGGTACATACACTCAAAGTGGGCTGTGTTTCGGACAGGTATCCTGGTCAAGGTCAGATTGTTCTTATAAACCAGAGCCACTCCGCCCCCCCGCCCACTTCCCCTCACCCGCTCACTGACAGAATACCCGGCTGGGAGGGCCTGCGCCCATGTGACAGCGCTATCCTCTCCCAGCCAGGTTTCTGTGAAGCAAGCCAGGTCGGCATCCTCATCCAAGAGTAGATCGTAAATAATATGAGTTTTATTCTTAACCGACCTGGCATTGCAGAGGAGCAAAGTAAGGTTCTGTGGAATGGTTGGTACACTCTCCAATCCATTCCGGGAAACAGGGTGAACTGAAGGTGGGATAGCTGACAAACAGCGATACTGCCTTCTATTGTAACATCTGTTCACTCTGTTCCGACCATACCTCCCTTTCCCCAGCACAACTCCAATTTTCGCCCCCACTCCATTCCCGGCCTCAGCTGACTCCAGTTGCTGGCTTCGAGTCCTTCTGGCTACTGGCTGGTATTCCTGAGGGGGTGGGAGTGGCTTAAGACGCCAGCCACTCCTGGCCACGCCCCCTCCCACTGCTGCCTCGCTGCCAAGAAGTCCTCAGGGCCCCACTACAGCCTCCTGGCCCGGTGGAATGGGGTAAAAGGCTGCTGCAGGCTGGAGAACCTCTGGCTTGCTGGCTGGTGTTCCTGAGGGGGTGGGAGTGGCTTAAGACGCCAGTCACTCCTGGCCACGCCCCCTCCCACTGCTGCTATGAATTAAGAATTTAGCCACAAGGAACTAGTCAAAGTTCTACCTTTTCTGCTTGACCAACAGATTAGGAAGTCCTTACTCTGTTCTCTATTCCACTTTCAGATGATCAAGTATAGTCTATTAGAGCCAAATAACTAACCCAGACCCTACATTTAAAAAAAAAACCAGCAACAAAATAAATGAATTGGCCTGAAACGAATTATCTCATAGCACTGAGCTAATTTTAATAATGTGATTTGAGGCTGAGTTCTGTCAGCAATTTTTTATTTTTTTTATTTTTATGGGTAATTGAGCAGATATTATTTTGCAGTAGCTAATACAATTTGGTTCCACCTCCTTAAAAGGACCAACTGACGCTTTCTCCTTGAAGACTACACTGCATTGCTGAGCTCAAACTGCTAGGCTGCATGGCGAGGCTGCATGGGGGGCGGGGACGTCTTCTCCGTGACTCAGTCACGGAGAAGACCTCCCTCCCACCCAGCGAGGCATCGGGGGGAGGGAACCGCCTCTCTGGCAGGGTGGTGGTGGTCTTCTCTGTGACTCAGTCCTCACTGGCTGACTGTCCTATCTCTATTACAGCTTTTCTCTGGAGATTATCAGACAAGCCTCTAAAAACATTCCTGTCCCACTATATTTTAACGTGTAAGTGTCCCAGCACAATAACCCTTTTTATCACACATTGCTGTAATAACAAGAAAAAGCAGCCACAGCATTATCACAGCACAATCGCCAGCAGTGTTTACTTCCACATTCGCCAGGGCACGTGATGTCGGCCGTTCTCGTGAGAAGACACAAGCATGCTTAAAAGTCTAAAAACAACTAAATTAAAAAGCAAAACAAAGGAGATTTTCACATTACACTGTTATAGTGTTACTATTCCACTTTATTTGCTATGGCTGCCTCCTGTGAAATTCTGGGGTTTGTAGTTTAGGGAGGGGCATTTACAATTCTCAGCCAGAGAGCTCTTAGGCCTCACTAAACTACAAACCCCAGAATTCCATAGGAGGAAGTCAGAGCAGTTAAAGTGGAATAGTAACACTATTATAATAGTGTAGTGTGAAAATCTCCAAACACACAAGTACTGAAACCCACTTTAAAACTTGTCCACAAAATGGGGAGGTTCATAAAAAGTGTCCCATACCGAGTTTTCACGTTCTCACCCAGAAGTGTTCTGGCAGGGACTGCTCATTGACACTGTATTCACACTGGCAGAACGTTTCACAGTTTCAGACGCTTGCAATTCCGCGACAAAAACACCATGGCATTGACGGCTTTGAACTGTCAATAAAAAAGAATGCTATATTAACAACTGCGTAACACCATAGCATGACATCGTGTGATATGGACGCCCTCTTGCATTTTTTTGGCATCGATATCACACCATTTTTGCCACGTCTGATGATCTCCTCTAACTCTATGTCATCTTTTCTCTATCTCTTTGCAACCCTATTCCTATCACTATACCATCTTTCCCCTATATACCTTCTGTCAGAGACCAGCCTCAGTTTTGTATGCTTTCTCCCTGATAGCCCCCCCCTCCCCGCAGCATTCGCTGAGCTGTGATCGGCTGGCACCAACCAGACTTGCCCAGCTCTTCCCTTCACAGTGGGTATTTCCAGAATATTATGCAAATGATTTTTTGCATTTAAAAGAAAGAGCTAGTTCTCATGTTTTATTCAAGAACATCTCAGAAGTAAGTACAGAGACAGGACCCAGACTGTAATTAGGCAGAGTGACTCAATCACCCCAGCCATTTCTCCTAAGCCATCTGGAGAGAACTGTAGGTGTCATTTGGCCTGGCCAGCATGCCCTAAACTAACCTGCTACCTGTAGGTGTAGTGAACAATGCTATCCAAGTTGCTGATGTTTAAGAATGATAGTATGAAGTAGGATAGTTTCTATATATGGAAGAAAGGTTCTTGGCCTTTTCCTCAGCCACCCAAATTTCTTGGACTGGTCCTGAAAATAGATGCAGCCTTTGTTTGTTTGTTAATGGGGTAATGTTCTAGGTTTGCAAACAGGGCCCAAGGCATCTTACTATGAGCACATGATACTCCCTAAGTCCAAAACAGATACATAGTGCCTGAAGCCAAATTATTTTGGCAAAATGCAAAATAAATAAATAAATCCCCCAAGCACCTTTCCTACTCTAGTAGTAAGAAATGCATCACCCACTTGCTGCTCTTTCATTGTTGTTGTTGTGTGCCTTCAAGTTGTTTCTGACTTATGGTGACTCTAAGGTGAACCTATCACAGGATTTTCTGAGGACTGAGAGTGTGTGACTTGCCCAAGGTCATCCAGTGGGTTTTCATGGCCAAGGGGGTATTCAAACCCTGATCTTCAGAGAGATAGTCTATGCTCTAACCACTTCACCATGCTGGCTCTCACTGCTCTTTTATGACACCCAAAATCTGCTATCTGAGGCAGTCCCCTCTCCCACTCCATCTTAGAGCAGGGCTTGCCCCATTTTGAGAGCCAGTGTGGTATAGTGGTCAGCGTGGTTCAAATGTTGGATCATGACTGGAGACCAGAGTTCGAATCTCTGCTCAGTCATGGAAACCCACTGGGTGATCTTGAGCAGGTCACACTCTTTCAGGCTCAGAGGAAGGCAAAGGCAAAGCCCTTCAGAATAAATCTTGCCATGAAAACCTCGTGATAGAATTGCCAGAAGCTGGAAACGACTTGAAGGCACACAAGAACAACAGCAGCAGCCCTGTTTTCAAAGCTGGTCAAGGAAGTCACCACACCCCTTTCTTTTCATTACCCTCCAAAAATTTTAAAGCAAGGTTGAATTCAGATGCTGACAACAGCAGCCATCCTCTACACCTACCTGGTAAAAAGTCCTACTAAATTTAGTTGGATTTAAAATTCTGAGTAGACATGTGTAAGATTGTACCAAGAGTTTCTTAAACCTGCTTCCTTGACTGTACCACACAAGCCTTTTTCTTCCTCTGTTAAGAAGCTGATTACTTCCCACTCATGGCAATCTCCACCCAATACTTGTTCTAGGCTCTCTCCACTTCCCACTTTCGTTTCACCTATGCCATTGGATATTATTGGCTGAAATATCCCCCTCCTACCCCAGTGTATGTTGGAATAATAATAATTATTATTATTCAGATTTAAGCTTAATGTGAGAACAGAATAAATCCATATGAATATCTACTATAGTTTAGCAATAGTGAGGTTGCATCACATTCCATGAAGACTGTTGGGTTTTTCTTACACTATGCTCTATGCAAAATGTAAATTCTGCACAACCTAATGTTTAAAGCAACAGCCTTATTATCTAAACTTAATTGAAACTGCACATATGCATATGATTTTCTCTTACATTGAGAAAAATCACTTCACATGGTAACATCCTGTCCCAGTTTAAAATTTTATTGGTCCCTAAGAGATTACCCACTGAAAGTTATGGAGGTCACTGGAAGGGATCAGACTGAGAAGAAATGGGGAATGTGTGGTATAAAGTGGATTTACATGAATAATGTCGTGATGAGGACAGAGGTTATGAAAAGTTAACAAGGGTCACATCACAAGTTATTGGAGCAATAAGGAAACCATGTTCCTACATTTCGCATAAGTTGGAAATAGTAGAGCCCACCTGTAAAATGGAGAAGCATACTGAACTTCTCACCCTGCTCACTGCATTCCAGGGATAAGATAACATACCGACTTTTTAGTAGAAATAAATTGGGCTTCTTTTTCCTCAACACCCAAGATCGAGGAACTGGACAGCTTTCTGTTTTACCTGTTTTCATCCCTTCAGCTGGCAACTTCTAGGCATGTAAGCACATAAAGCCTAAATCATCCCTTCTCTGGCTTTCAGTCCGGCTTTCAGTCCAGAGCCTGTTGCCTGGAGAATTTTGTCCTGTTGAACCACATCCATCCTAGCTTGGGAGCCCCTATGACAAAAGGGACATTGTAAGCCTCTTCTTCTTTTTAAAAAAATTGTATGTATCCATAGCCCATCACTATATTAAACAAATGCTGTGTTATCCTTTCACACAAATCTCCTTGTCTCTTTCTGATCACTTTTAAATCTGGCTGGTGAGGCTCAGAGTGAATTAAGCCTCAGATCAAGACACATAGCTCTCAAAATGTTGGATTACAAATCCCATCATCCCTCATCATTGTTTATGGTGGCTTGGGCTGATGAGAGTTGTAGTCCAATAACACCATGACCTGCAGGTTCACGCAGTGAGGTGCCAGTTACACAGATGATTGCCTCCATACTGAAGACCATGCCTGCACCTTCAGTAATCTATGCAAACATGATAGCCCTTGTCGTACTGCTCTAATTACACAAGTAACAGAGGCAATGGATATAGGTCACATCCCACCATTAACCAGAATGAGTTAGCCATGTTGAGCAACAGATCTTCAGAGGTGGCAAGATGTTTGAAAGGACAGACCTGTTTGGGGATCACACAGTCTGCTGGTAGCCTTGTGCCTTCCTGGAAGCTAGGTGGGGGGGGCACCATGAATTTGAAACACATCATTATTTCCAATGTGCTTAACCAAAACATGTTCTTGCAGTCTTTCACAAAGTGATGAGCAGCACACAAACCATTTGTGTATTTGTACAGTGTGAATTATCCATTTCAGAAGACATGCACATACATTTCCTGAACCATGCTTATGGCTAGGACTTATATAACACTGTTACTGTAGATGCAGATAATACTTTACAGCAGTACTTCTCAAGCTATCTGATGTGAGGAACTGGCAATCCTCCCCTCCCCAATGCATCAGGGACAGGTAACACATTTCTGCCTATTTGCTACAGCTATTTCTGTTGCCTAGAAACTCACTACAGACCAGCAGCCAATGGTTCATGTGCCACTACTTAAGTAGTACTACTTTAAAGAACTGTATAAGGAAACAAGTCCCTGCCAAATATAGTGAGTGCACTGGACAAGAACAAGAGCTGGGAGCTATATAAAAACAACAGATAAGCAGGGATGGATGAATGTGAGCAAACACAGATAAACATACGTGGGCTTCCTTCTACCTGAACATGAGAATCTAAGAAGTTAAGCAAAAAGGTATTTCTGTTAAGAAACCATCTGGAATGAAACCATCCTGAGACATCAAACTCATGGATAAGAAGAGATACCTCAGTCTTTCCTTGGCACTGATGTGGAATTTGGACTTTCCAAGAATAAAGGATCACAACCACCACCAAAGTTGGAAGATTATCAGATGGGAACCAAAAAAGTGTTCCTGTCTTGCAATCTCCTCTCCTGCCCCCCTCCTGTCCCTGTAACGTTAAAAAAGTTTTCAGGCCTAACTTAATCGCGTGTCATTCCCTTGGCAGGGCAGCCCAGGAGTGAATGGAGCTCAAACAGAGCTCCTTTCACTTCCTAGTTTCAAATCCCAGCCGTTCTCACGAGAAGATGAGAGTGCGGGAAATTCAAACATAAAAAGTAAAATAAAAGACAAAAAGTTACACCAAGCACCTAAACATACTTAAAACATAACCTGAGGAGGGTACAAAAAAGTGTGTCACTTACTTTGGTGTCCTGATCTCACCCAGAAGTGTTCTGGCACAGACCTCCCATTGAAGCTGGCACCACGCCAGCATAACGGGACACCTTTTTAGATGCAGGACATTCCATTACAGAAACAGAATGGGGGATCTATTGATGGCTTAGCCCGTCAATAAAAAGTAGTGCCGGTGGAACGGCAGCAGCACGGGTGCATGACGAGATGGGAATGACGTCATCTGAAAAGAAAGCCCTTTAGCGATCCCCTTGTATTGTGATAACACCATATTCAGCGCATCTGATAATCTTATTCAGGGTGGATTACACAAAAGATTCAATGTATTGTCTGGCTGTTAAAAGCCAGTTGAATTCCAGCCACCAAAACTGAGCCCAGATACAATTTTTTCAGCCTCAAGCTCAGACTTGGAAAGGTTTCGCAGTGATGGGACAGGAGCAGATAACATCTCTCTGCATGCCTTTGCTGTACAAAGTTAGCACACAGAGGGGAACAATTACCATGGATGCCCTTGGCAAATCAGTTATTGCATATGGAGGAGGATTTAGTGTCAACATCTGGAACACTCATTCACTGACACATCCAAATGATGCCCTTTATGAACCTCACATTGCTACTGCCAAAATTTATCAAGACATGTAGGCCAGGACAAGACATGCAGGACCAGGGAAAGCCAGAAGGTGGATTCAGATCTGCTGGGAGTTTGAAATCTGTTAGTAGTTCTCTGGTGATTTGTAACAGATTTGCCAAATATGAATTGCAATAAAAACGTAATAATGTTCCACAATATTTAACATTAACAGCAGACAAATCTTTATTGTAAAATGCATCAGCTGGAGGAAGAAGATAAGATAAAATGAGTAAAAGAAAAGAAAAGAAAATGAGCCTTGGGAGAAATAATAATAATAATAATAACAAATAATAATAATAACAAATAAATGAATAAGATTCCACAGCAATTATTTTATTTTATTTTAATTTAATTTTTAGCCCAGCTTTCCATGAAAAAATAGCACTCAAGGCAGGTAACAAACTTTGTTTAAAAGAAGTTAAAAACAAGTTAGATATTAAAATCATAAAAATAATCACAGCATTAAAATCCCAATAATAGTCAACAAAACTCCAAAACAGTTTTTAAAAGGCCAGTTTCAAGAGATGTGTCTTCTTGCTCTTCCCAAAAGCAACAAGAGTGAGGAATAACTGTAACTCTAAGAGGAAAACATTCCACAAACTAGGCAAAATAGGAAAAAGCCCTCTTCTTCATTGCCATCAAACAGACCTTTCAAGGTGAGGAGATCCTTACAAGAACCTCGCTTGAAACAGACAGATTCATAAAGAAACAAGTGGTCCATTTGACAGCCAAGCCATTAATGATTTTAAAAGTTAAAACCAATGGGTAATTAGATTGTAAAGATTGTCCCACACATGCATGGGACCAGTACCCATGGTTTCAATTAACCATCATCTAAAAAAGATGATCTCTCTAGGCATTTCCTAGGTCCTCCAGTATGACTCTATGGTAACTTCTGCTGGAAGTTACCACAGAGTCATGCTGGAGATGGCTAGAGAGACAGCCTCTCTAGGCATTTCCTAGGTCCTCCAGCACGATCCTATGTGGCTCACTATTACCCGCGGTTTGCGGAATGTCTGGGACTATATCCCCCAAGGATACAACAGGCAATCTGTAATCAATAAATCATACAATCAGCAGCCATACCCAGTGTCAACATGTTGGAAACAGAAGCATAGGTTGCTTACCAGTAACTGTGGTTCTTCAAGTGATCATCTGTAAACTCATACACAAGTTGTTCTGTGCCTGCATAGAAACTGCCTGAACTTTCTAGAGCTAAAGACTGTGTCATCTAACAAGAACTCTACCCTCCTCCATTGTGTATGCTTATGCTGATTAGTTCTGAGTCCAATGCAGTAAAAGGACAAGCAGATTTGAAAGGGAAATAACAACACCCCAATAAGGAACAGCAGTGGCAGCACTGGGGGTACGGAGAGGCCAAACCACACCAGGTGATGCCGTCAGAGGTAGGGGTGACACCAGCCTTAGTAACGCCACAGGGGACGAGGACAGGTTGTGTAAGTTCACAGGTGATGTTTCAAAGAATCACAGTTACAGGTAAGCAATTTGTTTTTCAGCTTCATGGTCTCTGACTCATACACAGGTAGAATGCAAGCAATACTCACCATGTGGTGGTTTCCATTTTATTGGGAAATGGCTGAGAGAACTGTCCTTCTAAAACTGGCACTAACGTTGGCTCCTGGGTCAACCTTGTTGTGGCTGATAAATGTGGACGGCTGTGATCAGGTGGCTACCCTGCAGACATCATGTAAATGGCAGACGATGCAGAAAGGCAGTTGAGGATCCATGGCTCATGTCAAGTGACCCCAGACATGGGCAGGGATTGGGCAATGTGCTAGTTCATATACAAGGATTATAGTTGCAACAATCCATTTTGACAGCCTCTGCAGAGACAGGGGTAAACCCTTCTTAAGACCACTATAACAAAAAAAAAATCTTATGTGGTCTTATGAAAAATATTTGTTATGTTCACAAAGAAGTCTATAGCCCTTCTGACATGTAGGGAGTGGAACTGCTTCACTCACTCAGAAGTGCAATTTGGAAAGAAGGTAGGAATTATGATATCTTGTGTGAGATGAAAGTATGAGATGACCTTGGGAAGAAAGGTCAGATCTGGTCAGAGTACTACCTTATTCCTATGAAGGATGAGATAAAGAGGATCATGTTTCAGCTAGCACACCTAACTTGCATGCCTGGATGAGGTAACTGCCACATGATGTAGAAATACAAACTCATTGTAATGGACGGCTTCTCCCACAGAATATAACATGTCAGCACTATTGTGAGATATGATAATGGAGAATCATGGTTTAGATAATCTTTTATTCATTTTTGAAAACAGCAGGATGACACAGTTACCAATTCAACACCTTTTTAGACAGATAAAATATAACTGTGGGATCATCTACATTCTTTTCCTGATTCTAAACCCTGAGATTAAAAAAAATATATCTTCAAAACCTATCTGAGGACAATATTTATTTATTTATTAATATTCTGTCTTTCTCCCAAGATGGGATTCAAAGCGGCTTACAATCATTAAAAAAATAGAGCTAAAACTTCACAAGTTACAAAAGTTTAAAAAGAATGAAATTAAATTACCATTGTTAAAATGTAGTTAAAAACACATGAATTAAAAATATAAAATCATAAAAATACAACATTAAAAGCAGCACACCAATTAAAATTCACATTTCAAATGCCTGCCTAAATAAGAATGTCTTCTACTGCTGATGAAAAGAGAGCAGGGAGGTGGCCAACTGGACCTCCCGTGGAAGGGAGTTCCACGTCTGGGAGCAGCCACGGAGAAGGCTCTCTCTCAAGTCCTCACCAACCAAGCCTATGAAGGTGGTGGGACAAAGAGAAAGCCCTCCCCTGCCAATCTTAACATTCGGGCTGGCTTGTACATGGAATATGAAAACAAGAGGCTGATCCCTCCTGCACCCACTTGAGCAAAAATAAAAAAAAAACGACCCATCCATTAGACCCATCCGTTAGGACTAGCATGAGAGTCAGACTGGATTTGTACAGATACAACCACAACACAGGGTATTTATATGTCATTAGCATCTCAAAAAGCTCCACTGAAATTCAGACTAAAACCTGGAGCACTCTTTCTGCCCCACTGACATCAGAGACACCAGCTGTCATTTTCTGCATGTCCACATGGGATACTAAGACAGGGAGGATGACAGTCTAATGATAGGAACAGGGCCGGCTTAACCATACCGCCAAATCAGCATCTGCGGGGGGGGGGGGCTCACACAGCCAGAGGTCACCACCCCAACCATCCTAACCCTCCTGCTGGCTTTAAAAAAACAACCAGCGTCTCCCAAACTAGAAAGAGAAAGAGAAAGAGAATTCTTTGTGTGGCTGATTCTGGAGGGAGTTTGCTGCTCCCTCGGCCCCCTCCGCCCAAGATTGTCAAATGGCAAGCCAGCCAGGCGTGTTTCGGAGAGGGGTGATTGTGTGTGTGTGGGAGGAGGCATCTCTTTCTCCCCTGCTCTCTCTTCAAAAAGGGCTTCTTTCTTTCTTTCTTTCTTTCTTTCTTTCTTTCTTTCTTTCTTTCTTTCTCTTTCCCTCCCTTCTTTCTCACTTTTTATCCCCCCTGTTTCTCCCTTCCTTCCTTCTTTCTTTGCCTTCCTTCTTTCTGACTTTTGTCTCTCTCTCTCTCTCCTTCCGTCCTTCTCTCTCTCTCTCTCTCTCTCTCTCTCTCTTTCTTTCTTTCCTTCCACATAGATCCCCTCCAGCCCATCTTTTCAGCTGCTCTTAACACGTCCTGGTTTCTCTCCCCTCCCACCCCTTTCTCCCTTGGTCTTCAGCTTCCTCCCCTTGCTGCCAACTGAGTTCAACCTGCAAAAGGAATGTGTGTGTGTGTGTTTGCCTATGTGCCTTCAAGTCATTTCTGACTAAGGCAAAGCTATCATGGGGTTTTCTAGCCAAGGTTTGTTCAAAGGGAGTGTGCCTTTGCCTTCCTTTGACGCTGAGAGACTGTGACTTGCCCAAGGTCAGACAGTGGGTATTCATGGTTGACTAAGGATTCAAACCCTGATCTCCACAATCATAGTGCAATGCTAAAACTTCTACAACAGTCTGGCTCTTTCAACAAAAGAATATAAATAAAAATTCGGAGTAATATTACTGGGAACAATGGTTTTATTGTTGTCACTAAAACACCAGTATCCCAAAGGAGCCCTGGTGGCACAGTGGTTAAATGCCAGTACTGCAAGTCGCCACGTCGCAAGTTCAATTCCAGCGGGCTCCAAGGTTCACTCAGCCTTCCATCTTTTCGTAGGTCGGTAAAATGAGTACCCAGCTTGGGGCAATTAGCGAACACACATTGGAAACTGCTTAATGCAGTGTAGATGTGTAAATTGCTGTTGCTTAAAATAATTTGTAAGCCGCTCTGATAGCCTTCTGGCTGAAGAGCAGGGTATAAATAAATAAATAAATAAAAATAGTGTTATGCGAGAGCTATTGAGCTAAGCATTGGTTCTTAACTTTTTCTTTACCAGGGAGCCTCTTTAAATATCTTTCATTGCCCTAAGACTTAACTCAAGATTTAAAACCCTAATAATTATAGCTAACAATGAAAACAATACAATTACACCATCCATTAAACTTTTCCTCAGAGGTACTCTTGCTTTTTACTGCATGTTTGTGGCTGGAGTGGATTGAATGGCAATGTGCAGGCCAAGCCAGCCAGCCTTTGCCTTCGTTCCTGTCACATGGCTGCTCCACTACAGGGAGGAGGTGGGCCAAGCAGCCTTCAAGCCTTTGTGGACCCCCTGTAAGGACATCACAGACCCTAGGTTAAGAACCGCTGGGCTAGAGAATGCTGGAAAAGGAACAATGCAACCAGACCTTGAGAAGGGTGCTGGCAGAGGGATTCTGGGAGGTGGAATCCAAAAGTAACTTTCCCAGGCTCTGAATCCAGCCTAGAATCATAGGGCTGGAAGGGACCCCAGCAGCCACCCCATCCAATCGGCTTCTGCCCTGCAGGAACACACAATCAAAGCCCTCATGACAGATGGCCATCCAGCCTCTGCTTAAAAACTTCCAAAGAAGGAGAGTCCACCACACTCCCAGGCAGTGCATTACACTGCCAAACATCTCTTACTGTCAGGAAGTTCTTCCTAATGTTTAGGTGAAATCTCTTTTCCTGGAGTTTGAACCCATTGCTACATGTCCTAGTCTCTGGAGCAGCAGAAAACAAGTTTGCTCCATCTTCAGGATGACATCCCTTCAAATATTTAAACATGGCTATCATGTCCCCTCTTAACTTTCTCTTCTCCAGGCTAAACATACCCAGCTCCCTAAGCCGCTCCTCATAGGGTGTAATGGCTTCCAGACCTCCCACCATCCTTCTCAGTATCTTTCTTGAATTGTTGTGCCGAGAACTGGAAACAGTATTCCATGTGAGGTCTGACCAAAGCAGAATGGAGTGGTACTATTACTTCCCTTGATCTAGATACTATATTCCTATTAATGCAGCCTAGAATTGCATTGGCATTTTTTGCTGCTGCATCACACTACTAACTCATGTTTAGCTTGTAGTCCACTCTTTTTTTCTTTTTTTTTGGGTGGGGGAGGAAATCTACACCATTACGTTAATTGCTAATTAACAAAAAATATTATGTTAGTGCCTATAATATAGTTTTTAAACTAAATTATTGGTGGCAAATTATGTAATACAGTGGGGATTGGTTCTGTGTAGGCATGGATTCTGAAAACCGTGGAGAATAGTGAACGCCATTGAAAATAATGGGACTTCTGGTTTAAAATATTATAGAGTTGCCTTGGAGGGCCTAGAAAATGGCTAGGGAGGACACATTTTCTAGGAAGACTCTATGGTAGATGTGCTGTTTTATGTCCCATGGATAATTAATCAGTGAATACGGAGGTTCTACTGTAATCTGAACATCCTGTACTATGAATAGGTTAGGTTACATTGATCTGAGATAAACATATGGGACCCCAAAAATAAAGCATTGCAGGGGGCCCCAAAATTCCTTAAACCGGCCCTGGAAAGGAACAATGTTTTCTCTGAGAAGTCTTCCCAAAATACATTTCTGCAGTTGCTTAGATGATAGACCAAAACTTCTGCATAACTGTGGCATCCACAAATGCAGCAGGGACAAGGTCAACTTTTAGCAACATTAGTCATGGCATCATTGAATATGATGCTGCTCCTCACTTCCAACATTCTCACAATCAATAAAGAAATGTAGGAATATATCATAATCCTTTGAAGCTCTGTTCTTTGCAATGCAAACAGCCATAGTAACTAGTTCAAGTGAAGCACCTTGGAATGCCAGCTTCTTACAACATTCACTCAAACAATCTGTGCTTGCTTATCATTTGTTTTTCCACATTCTTGCTCTTTTCTCACTCCTCTCTCTGGTCAGTCTACATACAGGTATTAAAAACTGTCAGCTTGAAACAACCTGCACATAGGATGGGATGATCACAAATAGAATAAACAGTTTCCACCCACTTATTAGTTTCTACCAGGAATGTTCAAAATTAGCATCAAGATTCAAAATGTCAAGCCACCCTACCTGTTAGGGAAACTGGTTGGGGCAGTTTTCATTGGCTGGTTCGCAATTGCTTGTATACCACTTTCTTTATATAATTTTTTATATACACTTAATAACTGCCAGTTCAATATGTGACCTGACCCCATTGAAAAGCATTGTACGAAAGATGATATAGCAGGTCTATAATACAGCTCTATTAGAGTAATATTAGCTCTATTAGAGTAGCTATTACTAAAGCAGCCTCATATTCTTTAGTAGCAGGAGTACCTAATTTCACTGAGGTTGGAACAGCCCTCAGCCTTCCTAAATGTCAAGCTCAAAGAAGGACTGAGGAGAGATTATAAATGTTGAAAGTCCAGCTCCCATCCTGTTTTAATGTTGAACACCAAAAAGAAGAACAGAATAACCCCGGAGCACATGGTATATGTGTGTGTGTGTGTAGGATGGGGTGTTTGTGCGACTGCATGGCAGTTGAGAGGCTCTTGTGTCCTGGCACACATGAAGTGTGTGTGTGTGTGTGTGTGTGTGTGTGGAGGGGCCCTTGCGTCCTGGTCATGGTGTGCGTGTAGCATGGTGTTTTTTATTTTTATTTTTTATTTATTTATTTATACCCCGCTCTTCAGCCACAAGGCTATCAGAGCGGCTTACAAATTGTTTTAAGCAATAGCTATTTATACATGTATACTGCATTAAACAGCTTCCAATGTGTGTTAGCTAATTGCCCCCACAAGCTGGGTACTCATTTTACCGACCTATGAAAGGATGGAAGGCTGAGTGAACCTTGGAGCCCGCTGGAATGGAACTTGCAACGTGGTGACTTGCAGTACTGGCATTTAACCACTGCGCCACCAGGGCTCCATTGTGTGTGTGTGTATGCACGGTTGCGTGGTGGCAGTGGAAGGGCTCTCGGCATGAAACTAGCCATTATAGTTGATTTGAAAGGTTATATATTAATGTATCAAATGATCGTACGTTTGACATGTTTCTTAAGTGGCCCAAGCAGCAGAGTGGAACGGAAACATACTGAAGCGTTTTATATATGTAGATAACAGTGTATGTTATGCCAGGTATAGCTAGTATTTAATAATTTGGCTTAATGTGGCCTTCCATGTGGTTAGCATGTAAACCAGGGACCCCCAGGCACCAAGGTTGGAGTCATGTATAACCAAGGAAATTCCCCAAACAAATACTCAGGTCAGAGTTTAACAACTGGAGGTGAGTCATTCACTACTCCACTCAAAGACAGCAGAGTCCTTGATGCTTGTAAAATGGGTTCTTCCTATCCTCTTCCCCTCCAACAAAAGACCTTGCCTGCTCCCATTCAATTCTAAATACAGTTGTCCCTTCGTATTCGCTGGGGTTTGGTTCCAGGACCCCCCATGGATACCAAAATCTGTGAATACTCAAGTCCCATTATATGCAATGGTATAGCAAAATGGTGTCCCTTATATAAGATGGCAAAATCCCAATGCTTTTTGGGCTATTATTTTTTAAGAATATTTTCAAGCCATGAATACTTAAATCTGTGGATACAGAGGGACAACTGTACATCACCCATTAACAATTGTTAACTCTTCCAGAGCACCCTTTTAGGAATCTCAGAGAAACATTGTATTCCACTCCAAATCCCATCCCTTCAGGGGAATTACCACATATAAATAGCACCCTAAAACACCACCCAAGTGCACCAAGTTCCACTTTCTCTCGACTTCACATCAGACTGTGTAACCATCCCATCTTCTGAACCTCTTCACTGTCAGTTTACTTCACAATCTCAGCTCTATAGGATCGGTATAGTATAACCCGCAATCCCCTTACTCTATTCATGTATCCAAATACTTCCTACTGTCTTCAACAGCCTTAGTGCTGTTACTGTTAATATCCAATAAAGATCATTTAATTTTTTTTTGTTGGCCTAGAGTCTTCTGCACTACTACGGGTATACATAGAATAAAAGATCCCATTGTTACTCAACCTCTTGCCACCATAATTGAACTAATTAATATTCCCCGGACACTAATTTCAGACACTAATTAATTAATTTCGGACACTAGTGGGATCCTCACGGACCCCACGTAATTTGGGCAACAATCTTGTGAGCCATCATTAGTGTCTCTAACATTTGATATTATTTGTGTTTGCCATCCTTGCCAAATGCATTGGCATTTTATACTACCATAGTGTAAGAATTTTAAGGAATAGAAGTTCTCTTTAACGAGCCAATATAAGATGCTGGCATCTTGACTGATAAGGATGAGGGGGGGGAACACATGACAAATTATAGGACAGGAAGAATATTGTCAGATGGCACAGCAGAAGGCTAAACCACAGTATTCTTGGGTTGTTTTTTTGGGAGGGGGTGATATAAAAGCCAGTCTATTTGACCTGCTCAACAATGGATGGCAATATCAAATTGAAGGGGCAGTGGGTAGTTATCACCTTTATCCTAGGAAATTTTGGGGCCTGGTCTTGTATGGAGTGGCTCCATGATCAGTTCCAACATTATATAAAATTAGCTCTCAAAATTAGCTAACTGACCATCTGCGTATGTAAACTTTCCACTTCTACCAAGTGTTGCCCAAATCCACAATTAAGAGCAAGTTTCCATAGCTGAATATGAATGTAATATTTATATGATCCAGCAAGTGTCTTCCAGCTATGCAGTGAAGTACAAGAAGTACATTGGTAAGTACTGTACACCAGCTTCTTGTGAGAACCTGGTGCATTAATTAATGCCCTAAAGAAAGAAATAATAAACCACATAAGCAAGAAGTGTTAGATTCTTGCAATCTGTAGAAAGCCAAGAGAGAGAGAAATTAACAATATGAGTTTGTTTGTATACATTTTCTATTATATAATGATGATGAAACTGGTAATACAGTAATAATTATAGAGAATGTATGTCTGTGTGTGTATGCTGGTCTCCCTCATAAAATTCCAAGATCATGAATTCTAGGCACCTGAAAATTGGCATGGATACTAAGTAAATCCTGGGAGGAACACGCCATAGTATAATTTTGGTTTTTAATTGGATTAAATAATCTTAGCTAATTAAAATCTTTCTGCAGTACCATCTTCAGTCATTAGATGCCAGATCTTGGGTAAAGTGGGTCTGGGAGATTTGTTTGTCCACAAACTACCAGAATACGAGGCTGTATTTCAGAGGAAGGAACTGGCAAAGCACCTCTGAGTATTCCTTGCCTAAAAAAGCCCAATGAAATTCATGGGGTCACCATAAGTCGACATGTGACTTGAAGACACATACACACATAATTGTATAGCGTGAATGGACCCACAGCAAATATGGGTTTTGGATGTGAACGATTTCCAACCCCTCTCTTTCTGCAATCCTTGAAATGTGATGACTGAAGCAACATTTTCCATTAGTTAGTGGGAGCAGAATTCTCATTTGGAGGGGGGCAACGCCATCATTTCCCGCTCTCCTGGCAGTTAAAGCCAAATCCACACTACACAAATAATCTAGTTTGAAATTGGATTATTTGCCATGGCTTCTTGCTATTGAATCCTGGGGTTTGTCGTTTGACAAAGTCTTTTGCCTTCCCTGCCCAAGAGCGCTGGTGCGTCTCCAAACTACGACTCCCAGGATGCCATAGTAAGGAGCCTATCCTTTCAAACTGGATTATTTGTGTAGTGTGGATTAGGCCATGATAGTCTGCCTTGCCTCAGGCCTCTTCATGGGTCAGCAGGGCAGAAAGGCCACGACACAAAGAAACTGGATTATTTGCCATGGCTCCTTCCTATGGAATCCAGGGATTTGTAGTTTGACAAGGTCCTTTGCCTTCTCTGCCAAAGAACGCTGGCGCACCACCAAACTACATATCCCAGGATTCCATAGGAAGGAGCCCTGGCAAATAATCCAGTTTCAATCTGATTTATTTCTCTAGTGGGGATTGAGCGCTCCACTGAGTCCTTTTTATAAGCTCCTCCTCCTTCGACCCCCCAAGGACTTTAGTGGGGGGGGAGAGAAGGAGGGAAGTCCCACTGAGGAAGAAAACCACAAAATTGCCTCAGGCCTGGTGTCCCCCCCCCTTCCTTCTGGCCAGAATGGTACCTCCCTCCCCCTCCCATTCCCTAACTTGCGGCTGTGGCGAGTTCCTCGGAGCGGGGTCACGTGAGGGAGGCGCGTGAGGATTCCGTTGCCGCCGCCGCCGCCGCCGCCGCCGCCGCCGCCGCCGCCTCCTTCTCCTTCGGCCGGGCTCGAGGCGTGGGGCTGCATTTGGCCAGAGAGAAAGTTCCGAGGCGAGAGATGCGCGCGCCGGGGTTGGTGGCCGCCGCTGCGGCTTTGGTAGCGGTCCTCGTGCTGGCCGACGACCCGGTGAGTTCCGTTGGTGGGCGAAGCGGAGAGTGAAGAAGAGAGTCCGGCTTCCGTGAGAGGAGCCGCCGCCGCCGCCGCCACTCCTTTCTCCCCGGTGCAAATGTTTTCACTCCGACTTTCGAACCAGCAAGGAGGCCGGGGAGGGAGACTTCCCATAGGGAACGGATGGGCCCCTCGTGGGAAGAGAAGGCTGGGCTAGGCAGACCTTTGGTTTCATCCAACATGGCTTTTATACAGATATAGATATATATATATACACACACACATACACGAACGTACATACATATATGTGGGAAATACACCATATACGTACGTATATGCACTATGTATATATACACACACACACACACATATGCCATGTTGGATCAAATCAAGTGTGTGTGTGTGTGTGTGTGTGTATATATATATATAAGCCATGTTGAATGAAACCAAAGGTCTGCCTAGCCCAGCCGTGTGTGTGTGTGTGTGTGTGTGTGTGTATTGTCCCTTCATATTCCCTGGGGTTTGGTTCCAGGACCCCTCCATGGATACCAAAATCCGTGAATACTCAAGTCCCATTATATACAATGGCATAGCAAAATGGTGTCCCTTATAAAAGATGGCAAAATCAAGGTTTGCTTTTTGGATTATTATTTTTTTTAAGGATATTTTCAAGTCATGAATACTTAAATCCATGGATTTAGGGGCAACTATATATGTGTGTATGTATGTATATACATATATAGTAAAGGTTTTCTTTAGTTTAGCCCTGCCTTTAAAAATAAAATAAAAATAAAAACCAAAATAAAATACAAATTAAAAAAAAAATAAAAACCAGGCAGAACTCTAGAGCAGATAATAGGAAAGTGACCGCTTTTCTGAGTTTGTACAGAGTATATTTCCCTCACTGGTGCATCCACACTACACAAAAAATTCAGTTTGGAAACTGGGTGATTTGCCATGGCTCCTTCCTATGGAACCCTAGGATTTGTAGTTTGGTGAGGTATGAGCACTCCTTGGCAGAGAAGGCAGTGGACCTTGTCAAACTCCAAATCCTGGAATTCCATAGGAAGGAGCCATGGCAAACAATCCAGTTTCAAACTGGATTATTTGTGTCATGTGGATTAGGTTTCATTACCTGTGAGAGGGAAAGGGATATGAAGTTAGAGGAGTAGGGCAAACAGTCATTACCCCTCTACCCCAGCTTTTCTTTCTCTAGAAATGAAGCTTTGGTGATGAGGCAAATCTATGAGGGGCACAGTATTGTATTTGCTTACATCTTGCTTTAGTCCCAGGGTTGGAAAATACAGGGAACTACAGATCTTCAGTGCTGAGATTTGGGGCTGGGATGGGATTCATTGCATGTGCTTTCTTTGTTATCACCTTGGTGACTGACAGTTTGCCAAGCAGATGACTGGGAAAGAAAAGGAGCTCCATTGTCCCAGTGTTCATATGGGGATTTGGTGGCTCAATAGAAAACAATCTAGGTTTCACTCTTGCCATATATCTGAGAGCTTCAGGAGTTGATAGAAGGCAAGCTTGTATATTTGTCTTCGCTCTGTCTATCTCGTGGAGAAACTGGGGACCCTTTCAGCCACAATGTCAATCCCACCTCACAAGGATGTTGTCTGTTTTCCTGTAGGAAATGAAGGAAACCTGTTTAAAGTTCTGCTGAAACTACATAGCATGTTAAATAGTATCAGATGGGAATTTTCCTTATACCAGTTCAGATAATTAGTCTGTTTAGATCACTGTTGCTTACCCACTGATAGTGGGTTTCACTACATCGTTTTATTTTTATTCAACTATTCAATCTTCTCCCAAAGCACTGGGGAGGTGCAGGAATAAGTATGCACCTGTGTGCTGGATCATGTAGGTGTGCATTCTGCTACAGAGGTCGTGGACAGAGCTTAGCTTGCAAGACATACTGCATAATTCAGATGTGTAAATTGGCCCTTCCTCATATAAGGTCCACACCTGCTAGAGATTGAAAGTCTAAATGGCTGGTCGGTAAACTTTGAGAGCTTTTCAATGAGGAATGTCCACATGCTGTTTTAAAACTAGAATCATAGAGTTGGAAGAGACCTCAAGCGCCATCCAGTCCAACCCCCTGCCATGCAGGAATACACAATCATTCCGGACAGATGGCCATCCAGCCTCTATAAAAACCTCCAAAGAAGGAGACTCCACCACACTATGAGGCAGTGTATTCCACTTCCAAACCGCTCTTACTGTCAGGAAGTTCTTCCTAATGTTTAGGATGCTTTCTGCTTTGGTAAATTGATTGTAAGCTCTGTGTTGATGAGAATGTATGTCTGATTTTTAATACTTCACTTCCATTTACTCTTTTTGCTACACAGCACTGCACAGGGACATATTGGAGCCTAATAGGCCTTCTTGGCATCATATATGAAAATATCTTTTGTGTGTTTTTTGTTCTGTGTTTTTTTCCCCTGAGCACTGCCAGGTTCCCTAATAACTCTCCTTGTTCTCTTCATCTTCCCTTACTCAGATTATCTTTGCTTCTGAATGTATCTACGTGACCAGTGCTTGCTTAAATAACTAAATGGGTTTAAGCACCTAATTTTAGCTGTTCTCTCTCATAAACAGTCAAGAGTTGTTTGGCTTGTACTGTTTGCTAACACATGAACCTGAAGATCTTTTGTTCCTGTTTTGTTCCTTTTGGTGGTGGGAAGGGATATTCTGCCTGTCTCTGAATACAGGATCCTTTTCCCCCTATGATTAATCAGTCATGTTCTTTGAATAGTCTGTTTCTCAAGACCAGCTTGTGAGGACTTCAGATCTGCTTTCACTCTGTCATGTGACTCAGTAGAGCAGTTAGTTTGCTGTGTTTATTGAACAAAGAATTTGCTGGTACTGAGTATTGCAGTCATGTTTATAATCCTACCTTAAATCTATTTGCCATCCAGATAGAACAGATGTGACAATCTAGGTGTTAATACTAACAAATGCTCAGCCTCCCCCTTACAGCAAAGTACAGTCTGTTTCTACTGCATGATACTTGTATGCTAGTATTAGAGGACCTTCCCTTTTACTTCCTCCCCCCCCACCCCCTTGAGTCTTGGTTGCAGTTTCCAGTTCTTTTCAGATTAAAAGTCAAGATCTCTAAAAAATGTTCCTCTACTCAAATGCAACATTGATTGATCTTGAGGTAAATACAAGTTCCTGTTTATTCCAAGAAATAATTTTTCATTCCCCTTGTAAGAGATATCTTTATAGGTGCTGTAAGGGAATGATCCCATGTTTATCAAGTATTTGAGTTATTTCTGGTACTGTGACAGTTCTTGCATGTTTACATAACAAAGAAATTAAACTTGCATCAGTTTTATAATTCACAGCAGTCCTGCTGGTTCTACACACTGGGCTGGTTCAGATGATAATATCTTGTCTTAATAAGCGAAGGCAGGGATAGACTTTATGGGTGTGCAAGCAGCCCCTTGGCTCCTCCCCTCTCCTTAAGCTGACAAACAAGCCAGGAGGTCTTTACCTTAGTTTGCCTAATAGCCTGGCTTCTTACAAATCCATTAATCATAGTTTCCTACTTTGAGTGAACCAGAAAACAATGGTTTGCAGACATCTTGGCTTGCTCTCACATGCAAAGAGTGGGACAAGGGCTGCACACACGTTGAAAAGGGTCCTTCATGCCTCAGAATACAGCTGTCAAGACACAACCACTGGATGACTGTTTGGTGTAAAGGTTGAAATGGGCCCATGTTCTAAGTGGGCAAATTGAAGGTACAAATCTTTAGCTGAACACACAAAAATGAGTTAAGGGGAAACTGATGGTGACCTCACCTTTTTGCCTGGGCTATCCAGAATTTTTTGCTAAGGAAGCCAAGACCTTTACAACCCTGATCACAGGACATGTCTTTGAACTTTGCTGGTTTTGATGTCATTCTCTTGAAGTAGGACAGTGGTGCCCATAGTTCAGCAGTGGGCTGTGTGTGGCTGTCCTGATGTTGGATTATAACCACTATCATCCCTCACCATTGGAAGTGCTAGCTAAGGATGATGAGAGCTGTAGTCCAACAGCATCTAGAGCGCTACCAGTTGCCAGCTTCTACTCTTCTTAGTGATCTGTTAAATATTTTTAGGTATAATCTTGTTTAGGTTGTATTTCCCTTATTTGTGCAGCAGATGACTTTTGGCATCATTAAAACATTGCCCTGGCTGCCTCTCACTTTCTTAGCTAGTTTTCCTTCCTGTTTTTATATCCACTTGCAGATTCGCTCTTATCACTCTGAATAACTTTTTGAGTAATCAAAACACTGAAAAACATCTGCACTGAAGACACAAAGATTCCAAAACAGTTAAGGCTGTCATCCTGTGCACACGTAACCTGAGAGCTCACCCCATGAAAAAAGCAGAACTTTTTTCTGAGTAAACATAAGATTCCGCTGTCAGTAAAGGAATGTACAGTATGACCCCCATTTCCATGGGGGAAATGTTCCCGAGCTTACCGTGGAAACGTGGCTGTGGATAATAGCGAACCCTACTGAAATGAATGACTTCCGGCTCAACTTCTGGCGGAAGCATACCATAGAACTTGTGCTGTAGGACCTAGAAAATGCCTAGAGAGGACATATGTTTTTAAGACGTGGGTAGGTGAAACTGTGGATACAGAACCATCAGATATAGGGGTTGGACTGTATGTGAAGAATTCTACAATATAGTGAGAGTGTTTTGCTAAAAATATTTTTTTGAAACAGTCTTTTAAAAATCATTATGTACAATGTTTATATTGGAATTACATGTTCAATAGAATAACCTGGAAGCCCTTTTGCAATAAGCAGTTTGGATTCAATTGGTACAGAACTGGGGTGGGAAATTATGTGGCTTCCTTGGAATTAGGTGGAAAGAAGTACTATAATAGAGCTTTGTTACATAGGTTTTGTTACATGGATTTCAGGGGCATTTGCAGTCATGGCAGTGATGCCATATTCATAAAGTTATAAGTTCATCAGTCTAGTTTATGGCATTTTAAGTGCCTAAAACAATGCCAGTCATAACTGGTTGAAAACAAGCTAGGATTGAACCATGGCTCATTTGTTCAATAAAATGTAACCAGAATTCTCCAGGTCTGGCCATAACTGTGGATACAGTAGGACCCCTGTGTCCACAGGGGATTGGTTCCAGTCCGCATCGCAGATGGTGAAATCATCAGATAATAGCGTATGCCGCTGCCACCGGCACCCTCCCGATGAAGGGAGTGGGAGGCGAACTCTCCTCCCTCCTCTCCCCGCCACCTCCACCACGCCAGAACCCTCCTCCCACATGCCCGCCGCGGCGGAACCCATCCCAGAGAAGGGAGTGGGGAGACGATGCCGATCTCTTCCTCCACTGTCGGCTGTACCGGAACCCTTCACCCACTCACAGAGAAGGGAGGGGGAAGGCAAACTTGCCTCCTCCATCCCTCCACCAGCTTTGTCACGCTGGAATCCTCCTCCTGCCCCTCCAGCTGCCCGCCCTCTGCTCTGGAACCCACCCAACCCTGCAAGCTTGCCTCTTCCCTCCCTGCTCCTCTTACCCACCTTGCTGTCGCCATCCATAGGTAATTAAATCTGTGGGTGGTGAATCAGCAGTTGTGGGGGTGCTACTGTAGTTGTAAACTAGATTCAGATATTCTCATTGCTATGTTCCTTGTACCTATCAAGAATGAGTGGTCTGGTTAATTCCAATGCAGTCCATCCTAAATGTATTTTAACAAAAGCTTCCAATTTGATTGTAATTCTGAAGACCAGTACAGTTGCCCCTCCACATTCACGAACTCAGCATTCGTGGTTTTGGTAGGGGCCCCCCGCCCTCCCAAAACCGCGACATGGGGCCTCCGGAGGCCCCATGAAGGAGCGGGGAGTGCCGGGGAGGCCTCCACGGGGCCTTCGGAGACCCTCCGGAGGCCCCGTGAAGGCCCTGGGGGGAGGGGGGAGGGCCGGGGAGGCCTCCACGGAGCCTTGCGCGGCCCCGTGAAAGCCTTGGGGGGGAGGTGGAGGGCCGCGGAGGCCTCCACGGGGCCTCCGGAGACACTCTGTAGGCCCCATGAAGGCCCTGGACAGGAGGGGGGAGGGCCGCGGAGGCATCCACGGGGCCTCAGGAGGGTCTCCAGAGGCCCCATGAAGGCCTCGGGAGGGAGTGGGGAGTCCAGGGAAAGTGACTATGGGGCCTCCGGAGGCCCCATGGTCGCTTTGGCAGGGGAGGGGGGCAATCAATATTCACAGATTTTTCACATTCGCGGGGGTCCGTGGAACCTAACCCCCGCGAATGTGAAGGGACGACTGTACTTTTAATAGGCTTGTGCCACATATTTAAGTCCTGATCTTAAGGATTCCTGCAAATTGAGGTCCAGGAGGCATACTCTAAAGTCCTGCAGCCAAATCCTAAGTAAGATTGACTGATTTCTGTAACACTTGGTCCCCGATAAATGAGGGCTGCAACTTTAGTCTTGCTATTTTTTCTATTGAAGCTGAAAAAGCAACAGAAGCTCTGAAACTTTTATTGCATTCAACTAGCACAAAAGTATTTGTTCTCAAAAAGGCTCTGTCTTACTTTACAGTTTGCTGAAGACTGCAAAACACATGAATATCCTCCATCGGGACCAACGTAAGTAATTTGACATTACAGATCAGTAGCTGATAGTTGCAGATTTAAGAAAAAAACTTGTTCTCTGTCTTCAAATCAATATTTTATTATCTCTGAAGATTTTACAAACTTTCCCATATGCCTTACTAAACTGGGTAGCACTCTTACTGGTCTTTATTTCCTAGATCCGAACATAGTTCTTAAGGAAAACATAGTAGCTTGATCGAAAAACAGTGTTCTCTGGAGTGGTGAGTGGAGGAATCCAATGACAATCCTTACACTTGGGATATTACACTTCCACCACCCAGAGAAGAGGCAGGAGATTCAAACTGATCATGTGGCCTCTGGCCGTTGGTTCCTCCCCTTTCCCCTCCTCTATCTGGTCAGTTGTTTCCTGCCTCACCCAGAGGAGAGCCTTTGTCTTGGTTCCTCCATTTTTCTTCAGAATTTCTCTTCCTTTCTCTGTAGACTTGTCCCTTCACATTCACGGGGGTTAGGTTCCACGGACCCCCGCGAATGTCAAAAAACCGCGAATATTGATTGCCCCCCTTACCCTGCCAAAGTGACCATGGGGCCTCCGGAGGCCCCATAGTCGCTTTCCCCGGACTCCCCACTCCCTTCCAAGGCCTTCACGGGGCCTCCAGAGACCCTCCCAAGGCCCCATGGAGGCATCTGCGGCCCTCCCCCTCCCTCCCCAGGCCTTCACAGAGGCTTCCAAGGCTCCTTGAAGGCCCCTGCGGCCCATCCCCTCCCTCCCCAGGCCTTCACGGAGCCTTCCAAGGCTCCGTGAAGGCCTCCGCGGCCCTCCCCCCGCTCCGTGGGGCCTTCACAGAGCCTTCCAAGGCTCCGTTAAGGCCTCTGCGGCCCTCCCCCTCCCTCCCAGGGCCTTCACGGGGCCTCCGGGGCGTCTCCGAAGGCCCCGTGGAGGCCTCCCCGGCCCTCCCCGCTCCCTTCCAGGGTTTTCACGGGGCCTCCGGAGGCCCTGTGTTGTGGTTTTGGGGGGCCCGGGGGGCCCTCCCAAAACCACGAATAATCAAAACCACGAATGCCGAGTTCGTGAATGTGGAGGTGCAACTGTATTTCATTCTCATTTCTTCTCTTTACTACTTTCCTGTTTAGTTCTTTATTCTTTACTCCATAAAAAAATCTTGCTATTCTTCTGTTTCCTTTCCCCCATTTTTCTGTGCTATGGCTCTAGTCAGCCAGAATATCAAAGAAAAGGAGAAGGAGAAGGCACACTCGGGAGGAACCTCTCCACCACTGGCCTCAGGTCTGCAGGCATTGCAGAGGGACCTGAGTGCCGCAGCCTCTGAGCTGCTGAGCCTTGGTCTGCAAGCACATGGAGAGCAGGGTGCCATCGGAGGTGCTTGTTCCCTTCCACCGCCGAGCTCTGCTTCGCAGGTGAGGGAGGAGGACTGGGCCACCACGCCAGCCTCGCTCCTCACTGGAGAGTCATCGAGTGACTCCGCAGATGGGGAATTACCCACGGCTCGGGCGGGGGTGGTGGTGGGGCCACCCTTGGGGGGGCTTGCCCATCGGTGGGGGTGGGGGGAGGCATCACCCGGGAGGGAGTGGGTGGTAGCAGAGTCTGAGGCAGAGCTGGCAGGTGGTGTTTTGGATGGGGGTGGGTCGTTGGGCGAGGACGATGGGGCAGAGATCCCTTTGTCTGGGACCCACATGGCCAGCTATCGTGGCTACCATCTTGGGTCTGCAAAACCCCTCACCCCGGTAAGGGCAGGCCATTTGGTGGGCAAGGTTCCGTTGACCATAGACTGTGGATTACAGGGCCGTGGAGCAATGAGTGGTCGCTGCAGCCAAGCGGGCCTTTGCAGATGCCCTGGCTGGCTCCTCTGGCCTGGGAACGGACCAACTATCAGGCTAGAGGCGCTTGAATTTAGCCCATCAGGAGGCGAGGACTGAAGCCTATAATGGCAAGGCCAGGTCACAGCAGAAACCAAGGGATCCCCTGCCAAAGGTGCAGCACTCGTAGGATGTGGGGTTCCTCCTGAGGGCGGTCATGAGGATACTGGGGGAAGGGACTGAAAGGGAAGTCACAAGTCAGGAGGATCCCTCCCCTGATCCTAGTGGGGTGTGGGCTGATTGCCATTCAAAGTGGGGGGGGGAACCCATCCGTACATTCCTCAGCGGAATCGGGGGACGTCTCAGAGGGTGAACTAGATCTCCCAGATCCAGAAGAACCCGATAGGGATCAGGAAGACATCCTTTCAGAACCAGAAGAAGGGGAGTGGTCAGATTCTGAGCCAACCCAATCTGGGCCCTCTGAGAAGTTGTTCCATCTGGAGGATTTTGCTCCTCTGCTATCCAAAGCCTCTTCCATTTTAAGTCTCTCAAGGCAGCCGCCCCAGACAGGGCAGGACTCTGCTGAATTCAGCGGAAGGGTGGAGGCAGTGTTAGAGACCCCAAAGCCTTCGGGCTGGGAGGTGCCTTTCCCTTCTGTCTTCACTTGCTCAGTAGAAGGGGAATGGGAAAAACCTTTGCAGGGCAAGAAAGGGACCTTGCTGGCTTAAGATTTATGAGTCAACTAAGCAGGTTCTGGATAAGCTCAAGGTCCCAACGATTGACTTGCCGGTGGCCTCCCTTGTCTCGGGAGCTCTAGCATCACGTGAAGGCGAAGGTTTCCTCAGGGATCTGGAGGAAAAACAAATGGAAGGGGTGCTGAAGAAGACACATGAAGCAACAGCATTGGCGATTCAAGCTTCTATGACGGTCTCTATTCATCAGAGCATCCCTCTTATGGTTGGAGGTCGCTCTATAGGATAGAACTCTAGACAGACTCACTGCAACGTTCCTTGGCTAAGGTGTATGTAGGAATCCAATTCATCGTGGACTCCACACTGGATTCGACGCTAGTCTTCACGTCACGAACCATGGTGACAGCTTCAGTGGTGAGGCGTTCAGTCTGGCTATGACACTGGGAAGCGGACACACAGTCCAGGGCGAACCTAGCGACTGCCCCATTCAAAGGGGGACACCTGTTTGGCAAGGAAGCCTTGAAGGATATGTTGGTGGAAACAGAAGAGAAGAAGAAGGCAATGCCTGTTCTGAGTAAGAAGAATGACAAGTGGACTTTCAAGAAGCCCTTTCAGTACTCCCCATCCTTTAGATCTCAGAGAAACACAAAACAACACGACTTCTGGCCTTTTTGTCCCTCAAGGGGCTGGTCTGGTTTCTCTTCCAGGTCATCAGCCTTCTCTAGCTCACAGGTGGGAAGAAGGGGAGACTCCAACTCCCAAAGAGGAGGGGGCCGCCAGCAATTCTGACTCAGTCTGTGTACCCATGGGAAGTCATTTGCAACACTTCTATCATCAGTGGGAACAGACCTCCATTGACAGGTGGGTCCTTGACACCATCTCCCCCGGGTATCGTCTCCAGTTTGACGAACTGCCCCAGGGCAGGTTTATTCCTTCTCCCTTGACAAAGGACCCTCTCAAAAGGAAGATCAAATGGCAGCAGTGGAACATCTGCTATCCATCAGGACCATAGAGCCGTTACCCCCATCTCAGAGGTTTTCCAGGATTTATTCGGTGTTCTTCACAATTCCAAAAAAAGACTGAGACTACTGCTCCATCCCGGACCTCAAATATACCAACAACCATCTGGTGTACAAGCGTTTCCGCATGGAAACGCTATTCTCCATAAGGGAGGCTCTGCAGATGGGACTTCGTAGTCTGTCTGGATCTAGCAGAAGCTTATATCTATCTCCTGATCACAGAGGGAAGCAGGCGCTTCCTTCGCTTCACACTGGGACAGGACCATTATCAATTCAGGGCCTTACCTTTTGGCCTAGCGTCAGCCCTGAGGGTGTTCACCAAGGTCTTAGTGGCAGTGATTGCGCATCTCAGAGTGCTAGGGGTGCACCTCTATCCATACCTAGACGACATTTTGCTTTGAGCCCCTTCCAGCAGGAGGGCTCAGGAAGATCTGCAGACCACGATAAGGTGTCTTCAGGATCATGGATTCATGATAAATTTCAAGAAGGGTACCTTGATACCAACCCAGTTAATCATGCATTTAGGCGCGATCCTGGACACTCAGTTGGAGATGATATTCCTCTCCCAGGAACGGCAAGGTCACGTTGAGGAGACAGGTTATGAAGATCCAGGACCACCATCAATCATCAGTGATGGATCTGTCTTGGCTTTTAGGATTGATGATCTCAGCGATCCTGATAGTCCCATGGGCCAGGTTCCACTCCAGGCATCTACAGTCCTTTCTGCTTCAGTTCCAGGAACGGATCTCCTCCAGGCAGGAGATCGTGCTGCAGGTGCTGAAAGGGGTCAGAACATCTCTAAACTGGTGGACAATTGTGGACGACCTAGCCAAGGGATCCCCCTGGTCCCAGAAGATGGACATCATGGTGATGTCGGACCCCAGCCTCCTTGTTTGGGGAGCACACTGTCAGGACCGGTTTGTCCAAGGGTTCTGGGACAGAACGGAAAGAACACACGGCATAAACTGGCTGGAGCTGAGGGCATTCAGGCTGGCCCTCTTCCACTTTGAGGATCTCCTTAAAGGGAGGCATGTCCTGGTGCTCACTGACAATACGACGGCACATTCGTACATCTCCAAACAGGGAGGTATGAGGTCTCAGTCACTGCAAAGGGAAGCCTCTCTGCTTTTCAGCTGGACAGAGAGGACACTGACAGCCAGACACATTCAGGGCACACAAAACGTGAGAGGATTATCTAAGAAGACACAAGGTCCAACTGGGAGAATGGTCTTTCCATCCACAGGTGTTTGAGCAGATTCAGCAGCGGTTCAGGAAGATGTCAGTAGACATGTTTGCATCCACAGCAAACAGGAAACTTCCCAGGTTTTTCGTGAGGTTCCAGACTCAGGAGGCGGAAGGACAGACGCCTTTCAGTTCCCCTGGCCAGGAGGTCTGCTCTACCTGTTCCTTCCTATCCCTCTCATCGCCAAAGCAATCAGGAGGATAAGGGAGGAAGGAGCCTAGGTGGTACTGGTGGCTCCATACTGGCCAAGGAGTTCTTGGTTCTCGGACCTCCAGGAAATGGCCTGGGACCACACGTGGTTCCTTCCCAGAGGCAGGGATCACCCGTGGTTTCTTCCCCAGAGGCAGGACCTACTGTCTCAGGGTCCATTAGTTCATCAGACCCCAGTAGGCTACACCTAGCCACGTGGAGGTTGAGCAGAGAGCCCTACACCTTTGCGGATATGATGAGGCGATGAGTGACACAGTGCTTTCGTCCAGAAGGCAATCGACGAACAGGATCTATGAGGCTACTTGGAAAGCCTTCTCCAGATCATGCAGAGCCAAAAAGATGGATCAATCGCAAGTCTCAGTACGGCACATCCTCACCTTCCTTCAAAAGGGCCTGAATTTGGGCTCAAAGCCTAATACACCGAAGCGCCAAGCGGCGGCTCTAGCCTCAGTCATTTCACTCCTAAAAGGACAGACATTGGCTGCGCATCCACACAAGACATTTCCTAAGGGGAGCTTCCATCCTATCTCCTCCAGTGAGATATCGCTTCCCCACGTGAAACCTTCCTCTAGTCCTTCGACAGCTCTCAGTCACCATTTGAGCTGCTCAGGGAAGTATCCTTCCGGATGCTTACTCTGAAGGTGGCTTTCCTGGTCATGATAACGTCAGCCAGAAGGGTATCAGAACTCTCAGCTTTGTCTGTGAGGGAGCAGCTCTGTTCAATCAATGGAGATCACGTTATCTTGCGCATGGATCCCTCCTTCCTCCTGAAGGTTCTCTCATCATTCCATGTCTCACAAGAGCTGGTGCTTCCCGTTTTCTGCCAGAACACCTCTCACCCATGAGAGAAGGAGTAGCACAAGTTGGATGTGTGTAGGGCAGGGAAGATTTACATAGGGAGAATGCTCGATCTCAGAAGATGCGACTTGCTGTTCGTGTCATTCGGTCCAGCCACAAAAAGTATGAAAGCTTCCAGACAGACCATCGCAGGCTGGGTCAGAGCTTGTATCATGATGGCTTACGACAAGGCGAAGGTCCCTCAACCCATGAGAGTAACAGCACATTCCACCAGATCAACAACCACCTCAGCAGTGTTTTCTTCCAACGCCCCCATTGGGGAGATCTGCAAAGCGGCGACGTGGAGCCCACCATCTACATTCATACACCATTACAAGATTGATAAGTTCAGGGCCACAGAGGCCACTTTTCGTCGTAGGGTCCTCCAAGAGGTTATTTGAACGTAATTTCCTTAGTGCAGTCGGTCCCACCCGGGTCAGGTTTGGGTTTGGGTATGTCCCAAGTGTAAGGATTGTCATTGGATTCCTCCTCTCACCACACCAGAGAATACCACATTGATACTTACCATGAACGTGCATTCTGGAAGTGGTAGAGAGGAGGAATCCACCCACCCTCGACTGCCAACATAGGCTTCTATTTCAATTAGGTTCGGCTTGTAATCAACTGACCAGATAGAGGAGGGGAAAGGGGAGGAACCAACAGCCAGAAGCCACATGATCAGTTTGAATCTCCTGCCTCTTCTCTGGGTGGTGGATGGGCATATCCAAAGTGTAAGGATTGTCATTGGATTCCTCCTCTCTACCACTTCTAGAATGCACATTCATGGTAAGTACCAGTGTGGCATTCTACTGGAAATTTAACTAGTAACATTTTCTGTTACATTGTAAGATGTTCCTGATAATTGGATGATGGACACTTTGTTTGCAGCCATATGTAGCCTCTTTTTAACTACAGTCAGTCTTCCATATCCACGGATTCTGCTTCCATGGATTCAACCATCCATGGCTTGAAACTATCCCCCACGCCCCTCCCCCCAAAAAAATTCCAAAAAGCAAACCTTGCTGTTCACCATTTTATATAAGGGACATCATTTTACTACTCCATTGTATATAATAGAACTTGAGCGTCATGGATTTTGGTATCCATGGAGGGTCCTGGAGCCAAACCCCAGCAGATACCAAGGGCCCACTGTAGTTCAAAATTCATATTTATGTAGATTTGTTAGAAAATATCTTTCTTTCTCTCTCTCTCTCTCTCTCTCTCTCTCTCTCTCTCCCTCCCTCCCTCCCTCCCTCCCTCTCCCCTCCCTCCCTCTGTAAACAGTAGAGAAATAGTATTAGGTGTAAATATAATTGATGCACTTGTGTTATATATGTATGGATGAAAGCTGAATACAGCTGTTGAGAATAGACTTAGTATGACACATAAGTTTAAAAACATTAATACCTAAAGCGAGTATGTAAAAGATAGTGGTTGAAACATACGGAGCAACTTTTATGAATGCCATGAGCATTGTCCCTTTTTCAGATACAAAGGAAATGTTCCAAAGTACATCATAAACCTTGACTTGCCACCTAGTGAGAGATGGGTCCATGTAGTACATGAGAAAAAAGCACAGGTAAGGAACTTGTCAAAGTGGGGATCTTCAGCTCTCCCTCCTGTCATACCTTGCTTATTTTTATTCCTTATGTATTAGAGAACCAGTGTGGTGTAGTGGAGTGAGTATTGGACTACACCTCTAGAGACTAGGGTTCAGATCCCTGCTTAGCCCTCTCGGCTTCAGGGAAAGACAATGGCAAACTCCTTCTGAACACATCTTGCCAAAGAAGCCCCATGATAGAGTTGCCATAGGTTGGAAATGACTCGAAGGCACACAGCAGCAAAAACAACAACATCATATATTGGGATGGGGCATATTAGTCCCCTAGTGTCCTATATTATGGAATCCACACTAGACCTGCAGTATAAGGATTGCATGATATTGCCACCTGCACAGGTGTAAACAGTGTCTCCAGATTGCTGTCCCTTGCCATGTACAGGTTCTTCCTGTAAGAAAACAAAACAAAATTAATGGTCAAAAAAATCTGGAAAAATGTATTTTTTGCCATTGGGATACTTTTCCCTCAGTCAATGTAGCCAAATGGGTCAAAGACCTGATGCTTTGTTGTTGTTGTTGTTGTTGAACAATAAAGCAGAAGTAATGTACTCTATCAGCAGGTTGGCAAAACTGAAATTTCTTCCATTGTCGGACACTGGAATTCACTTTTGTCAGGAAATAGCCCATAATACAAAGAGTGTATGTTTCACTTTATTTATCTGGTTTTATTTTTATTCCACCTTCTGTTTTCTGGCTCTAGGTGGGGTGGGCAACTGTGGGAGACTAGGGGGCTGTATTAGCCCTCCTGGAGACTGCGGAGGGCTGCACACCCCCCCACCGTATCTGTTCCTGCAAAAAGAAAAAGAAAAAAGAAATCAAAGTTGTCATCCCCAAATTGCCCACAAAGCTGTGTAGGGGACTAATGGGCATTGTTTGGGCCTTTCTGGGCCCCTTGAGGGCATTTTCGGGCATTCTGAGGCAAATTTTTGAATTTTTTATTTGTAGAATTTTGTTTTTACCTCTGGAGGGTCTATTGGTGCTCCAAGCATGGTGGAAATGCTCTCCACACACCCCAGAGATCGTTCTTTAGTATTTCAGAGCAAAAAATAAAATAAAAATAAAATAAAATTTTAAAAACCTCAAAAAATTTTATGAAAACAAAATTGACCACTGGAGGCCTCATGCAACCTACAGGCCACACATTGCAGACTCCTGCTCTGCATGCTTGGGTGCAACTCACACAGTGCAGTTATCATAGTGTGCAAGGATAAAACAGAGGCAAAACAATTAAAAATTAAAATTAAAGTTGAAATACAGCTTCAAACATGTTGCAGTCATACTTTAGGTTCTTTAATAGGAAAAATGCTTAAATTGAACACTGGTTTTCATTTTAAAGCCAAACTAATTAGTTAATGTGTAATACATTATATTATATTTTATATATACATATTTTATATATATATGTTATTATGTAGAGTAAGATATCCAGAAGAGATGAGCACCCTTTCCAGTCTAGTGCCCTCTGGGTCTGTTGACCTATAATTTAGAATGTTGAACATCTTGTGGTCTCAATTTCATTTTATTTATCAGAATCTCGCCTTTGCCTTCTTCTTGACCTTGTTTTATATTGGTTTCCATTATTTTTTTCCCCACTAAATGGAAATCCACATAACTTCTAACACTTTTTTCCTAATTGGTATATTTATTGCATAGTTTTATCTGATCTGTGCAAATTTTCCCATTGATTAAAACATGTTTCTGCTTTTTTTGAGTCATATATATATATATATATATATATATATATATATATAAGCTGTTATAGTTTTAAAATACTGTACATTCATTGTTTTGTGTGCAGTTCATTCTTTTGAAGTGTTCTGTAAGGTTCACAAATGTTCAGGGTGGACTGTGCATTTTTGCACAATAGATCTTGGGAAGCACAAAAATGTTATGACCGACTAGAATACATGTATGCCCATGTGTATGCATGCATATTGGAGGCTTCTGGGATATAGTCATACATTTTATCTTGTGCAGTCTTAATGTAGACAATCCTTCTAGACTCCCATTCTGTCTGGCCCTATTTCACTAGTGCATTTTCCAGCAGTGAGGGGCGGGAGTCCTTTGCATGGGTATTGGTTCCACCTCCACTTCAAGACAGGCAGGGCAACCTACGAATCAAAAATAAGCACACAAACTCCCTGGAGGTGGAGCCAACCCCAAGCTCCCCAGTTCAGTTCTGCCTTTCACTGAGGCAGGTCAGGGCTTCCGTTGCTCCAGCAGATGCCTTGGGACAAAGGATTTAAGATGGCGGCCCCCATGAAGAGACACGTGCAAGGGGGGGTGATCTTTCCTCTAAAGAGGAGGGAATGGATCTGGCCCTTGCCAGGGCTTGTGCCCAGCACAGAGATAAGTAGCTCCATGCTCCCATTCTGGGATGCATGTTGAGCCTGGTAGCGGGTGATCCGGCGGCCCGCGAGCGTGACGGGGCCTCCGGGGAGGAGACGGACCATGCTGCCACTTTTAAGACCAAGCCGCCTGGATCAGCAGAGCAAGCAACCAGGGATCGCAGATTGGGAGACGAGGATATCGGCGATCCGGAGGACCTCCCACCCTTGGTCTTGGGAGGTAAGGAGCTGCCACCACAGCTTGCCGCATGGATCGTGACGATCATGTGACAGAATCTGGCGGCAAGCGGCATTGGAGAGGGTGGTCAGAGGTTGGCGACCCTTTGCCAGAGGGGGGCTCCCCACTGCATTTTCCCCCTGCTGGTGTCACAATGAACAGCAAGCCCGGGGGGGCAGAAAGGGCTGAAGGCGTCCGGTGGCACTCTACTGTGCTCAAGTCTTGGTTTGCCGGCTCAGGAAAGAAAACCACCTTCAGACCCCGGACTGGGAGGGGGTCAACAGAGTGGACAATGGGGACTCCTCTCTCAAGGAGGAGGGAGAGCTGTCCTCTGAGGGGGAGGAGGAGAATGGGGAAGAGCTAACATCCCCTAGGCTCTTTGAGTCTTCCTCCTTCAACATTTTAATGAAGAAGGTTTTAAGGGCTTTGCAGCTGGAACTGTCGGGGACGGTCTCAGGGAGCTCTGCCAAGGGGGACCCTGAGTTAAGATCACTGGGAAAGGGGGCAGGAAATGCACTGCCATTCCCTGAGATGTTCAGAGAGACTGTGCTGAGTGAATGGGCCCAGCCATGGGCATCCAGAGTCCAAGCAGCCTATGCCAAATTATTGTACATGTTTCCTAATGACGTCATGGACCTCCTCAAGCTGCCAGTCATCAACACCCTGGTGGCAGAGCTCGTTTCTGGTTCGCTGTTCCCCAGGGATGATGACAAGAACCTCAGGGCCCCCGAGGATAAGAGAATAGAGACTTTCCTACACAGGTCCCATGAGGCTTTGGCCTTAGCAGTGAGGGTGGCTGCAGCTGCATCTGTGTTCACTAGAGCTACCATTAGGTGGGCTAGGGACATTCTGGCATTGCTTCCCAAAGACGAAATTAAGTTTCATCAGGGTATCAATAAGATGGCGAAGGCATCTGCCTTCGTGGCGGACACAAGTCTTGATGCTCTTAGTTTCTCGTCCAGAGCGGTAGGAGCAAATGTGATGGCGAGACGGCAGTTATGGCTGAAGAATTGGCACGCCAATAATAAGGCTTAGGCCAACGTTTTGGTCTCTGCCTTCAATGGGGGGAAGTTATTTGGTGATGCGCTGGACAAGGTCCTGGTGGAAACCAAGGACAAGAGAAAGGCACTCTCCTCATTACCAAAAAAGGAGGAACGCAAGTTCAGATCCAATTATCAAGGTTACAGGAATTACAGAACCGGGAATCAAAGGGATTTCAGGCAGTACAAGAACAACTGGAACACATCAAGATATTTCCCCAAGGGCAAATCGGCTTCCTTCCCCAAACCAGCAGTTCCTTCAGCTTCCAAGCAGGAGAGTTAGCCTGGGCAGTCTCTTTGACTACCTGGGTCTTCAGGTGGGGGGCAGGCTGGCCAGGTTTGCTGGGAGTTGGGCAAGTACCTCCTCAGATGCCTGAGTCAATAGGTCGGTCAGCCAGGGGTATACATTACACTTAATCACCAGATCTCCCCCCACCTTCTTTCAACCTTGCCAAACGATAAATCCAGAGAAGCAACAACTGGTGGAAGCGGCCATTGCTCACTTGATTCACATCCAGGCAATAGAGCTAGTTTCAATGGCAGAGAGGTTACTGGAACATATTCTCTTCTATTCCTGTTTCCAAAAAAGAGCAAAGACTGGAGATCTATTCTGAATTTGCAGGGAGTCAACCAGTGGGTGGCGAAACGCAGGTTCAGGATGAAGACTCTACATTCCATACTGGAGGGCGTCTAGGAGGGAGATTTCTTGGCATCCTTGGACTTGCGGGAGGCTTACCTCCACATCATGATACACCCAGTGCACAGACGCTTTCTGATGTTCGCCTTCAAGGAGAATCACTATCAGTACAGAGCCCTGCTGTTTGGTCTGTCATCATCACCCAGGGTCTTCACCAATGTTCTGGTGGCTCTGGTGCCCTCGCTGAGGTCACAGGGGGTACACCTGTATCCCTTTCTGGATGACATTTTGATCAGAGCGTCTTCGGAGACCAAGGCTACTCAGGATGTAGAGAGAACAATCCAGTGTCTGGAGTCACATGGCTTTGTGGTGAACAGAGACAGAAGTCATTTGGAGCTGACTCAGGCTGCAACATCTAGGCAATGTATTAGACACCATGAATTACAGTTTTCCTGCCAGAAGGCAGGAGACAGAAATTGAAGGACCAAGTCCAACTGGTCCTGGGTCAGGAGAAGAGTCCCTTGTTGTTGGCTCGGCTCTTGGGCCTGATGATCTCCTGCATAGACTCAGTACCTTGGGCCAGGTCCCATCTCAGGGAGCTTCAGTGGTTTCTTTTGCCCTTCCAGGATCTGGTGGCACACAATGCTGGTTTGTGAGGGTACCATCAGAGGTGAAGACCTCTCTACAGTGGTGGATGTCGGAGAATCTTCAGACAGGGGTCAAGATCCAGGAGCCAAGGAGGATTGTGGTTACCACAGGCACCTCTCTGGCAGGCTGCGGAGAGCAGATGGCACAAGGGCTTTGGTCCCCACAGGAGCAGGAGTACACCATCAATTGTCTCGAGCTTCGGGCGGTGAGGCTGGCCCTGATCAAATTTCAATCTGTAGTCCAAGGGAAACATGTTCTTGTTCGGACAGACAACATCTCAGTCAGAGCCCACATAAACAGACAAGGGGGGACGCGATCGCTGGCCCTCATGCAGGAAATGAGGTTATTATTCCAGTGGGTGAAAGTACACCTCTCGTCCATCAGGGGGGAGTACCTGAAGGGAGCCTTGAACTCCCAGGCAGACTGGGACACAAGTTGTACCACAGCGAGTTGGGACTCAACAATCTAGTGTTCCAGATGGTGGTGTTTTGATTTGGTGAACCTTGGGTGGATCTGTTTGCGTCAGAGGAGAACCACAAACTGCCACAATTTATCTCCAGGTTTTGGACCAAGGGAGCGTTAGCCTTCGATGCACTAACAATAACGTGGCTGGTGGTGTTGTGTTACGTTTTCTCCCCAACAGTGTTATTAGGGCGAGTGTTGCGGAAGATCAGGCAAGAAAAGGCCGAAGTAATTCTCATTGCTCCTCGTTGGCCTCGGAGACTGTGGTTTCCAGACCTGATTCAGCTGCACCACCTTGGCCGGACCTTCTGGTTCAGAACAGCCTTCTACATCCAGAAACAGGCTGGTTACAGCTACATGCCTGGAGGCTGAGTAGAAGAGTGCTAAAGAAGGGATATGATAGCGATGTTTTTGATACCATGTTGGCAGCTAGGCGTCCCTCCACTATTAGGCTGTATGAGGTGACTTGGAGGGCCTTTTGCAGGTGGTGCAGGGGAAAGGGTGTTAGTCCCTTACAAGCCTCAGTGGGAAAGGTTCTGGCCTTTCTTCAGTCCGGTCTCAAGAAGTGTCTTTCCCAAAATACGCTACGGCGTCATGTCTCAGCCTTAGGTTCCATCCTGAAAGGAAGTTGGATAAGGTCCTTGGCCTCTCACCCACATATTCGCAGCTTTTTGAAGGGGGTCTCGGTCTTACGTCCTCCAATGTTTCACAGGTTTCCTTCATGGAAGCTGAATGTAGTGCTAAAAGCTCTCATGCGCAGCCCCTTTGAGCCTATTAAGTCAATTGATCTGAGTTTTTTGAACTGGAAAGTTGTTTTTCTTGTAGCCATTACATCGGCCAGAAGGGTATCTTGAGTTGAGTGCCTTATCAGTCCGTGAAGAGTTGTGTATCTTTCGGAAAGATTCTATTACTCTGTGTTTGGATCCTTCTTTCATTCCCAAGGTGAACTCTGTGTTTCACAGATCTCAGGAATTTGTCCTGCTGTCCTTCTGCCCAAGACCTTCAGCGGAATTGGAGAGGATGTGGCACATTTTAGATGTCAGAAGAGCGTTGAAGATGTACGTGAAAAGGACGGAGGACTTTCGCAAATGTTTGTTGCCTACTCAGGTTAGGCAAGAGGAAAGAAGGTCTCATCATCAATGATTGCTAGGTGGCTACACCAGTGCATCGAGCAGGCGTATGTTAGTAGTTCCTTACCAGTACCAGCAGGTATTCAGGCACATTCCACGCATAGTGCCGCCACTTCGGCAGTTCTGGGATCTTCTCAAAACACTTCGGCAGTTTTGGGATCTTGGACATTTGGAGAGCGGCCACGTGGGCTTCATCGTCCACTTTCACACGACACTATCGCATTGATGCATACGCATCTGCTGACACAGCCTTTGGGCAGCGGGTGTTACCACAAGTCATTCAGGATTAATTGCCTTTTACCCTCCCTGTTTGGACCGCTGTTTCAGGTCCCATGCAAAGGACTCCCTCCCCTCATTGCTGGAAAACGGAACATTGGTACTCACCGTGAATTTTCCTTTTTTGAGGGGAGGGAGTCCTTACCCTCCCACAAAAAAAAAAGAAGAAGAAAAAGAGAGAACAAGCAGGGGGAAGAAGGATATAGAAGCTGTAATATAGTGCTTGTTGTTGTTTTGTTCCTGGTACATAGGAATGTTTGGTGTTTTGGTTAGTTTGGTAGATTAGAATCTTTCTTATCGTTGCTGGAGCGGCTTTTAACTCTCACTGGGGAGGTTGGCTCCACCTCTGGGGAGTTTGTGTGCTTATTTTTGATTCAAAGGTTGCCTGTCTTGAAGTGGAGGCGGAGCCAATACCCATGCAAAGGACTCCCTCCCCTCAACTGCTGAAAAGGAACCTTAACAAGCTTTCAGATACCAGAAGCCTAGTTAGGATGCAGGCCAAGATGCAAGAAATGCAAATTTGGGTCTCGTTTCTGTTCTTCAGAGGATTCATTGTTGTCAGCCAAGACTACAGCATTCATCCTCACCCTGATGCCTTCCAGTTGTTCAGAACTACAGTTGTTCAGAACTACTTTCACCTCTGACCATTGGCTGCACTGGCTAGTGCTGATGGGAATTGTAGCCCAAACATCTGCAGTACGTTGGGGTGGGGAAGCTTAGGCTTAGAGTATCAGAAGTGGTAGGTAGGGATGGGACAGAATGTGGCCACTCTTACTCAAGAACAATGAAATACTTGAATAGACATTGCTTGGAAGTATTACTGTTTTCCACTTTAAAAAACTGCTTGCTTTGTGTTTCTCATAAGGAAACATTTTCAGGCCTTGGTGAAAGGTTTGTATGTTTCTTTATAAGTGGTCTTTGACTGTGTTGTGCTAAAAGTGTATCAAACTGAGCTTTTTTATTATACATTTCTAGCTGAAGGCTGTGACTCAGAGTCTGAAGAACATATTAAATTCATTAATCCCTAATAAAAAATACATGGCTGCACTAGAATCTAAATTGGTGAGTATCTTCCCTCTTTCAAAAATTTGTGAGAGTCTAATTGAGCTTGCTAAACCCTCTGTCTGAGCATAACTGCAGTGCACAAAGAACCTCTTTTCTAATGTAAATTGCTAATAAACAGCAGTCAGGAAAGTAAACACACTACATAGTCATGCTGTTGCTGATTAGAATATAAATTGATAAAGTGGTGGGTAACTTTATACATATCTTAACAAAGACCTCACTTTGGTGTGCTTCAAAAACAAATCCAGATTTTATAAAAAGTATGTTGAGATTTTGTAAATACCTAGACAGAGAACAAAGTGGAAAACCTGCCATTGAGTACATGGGTTCCCACTCCTCCAGTCTGGCTGAAAATTTCTTGCAGCATAAGAAGACCCCTTCTACTGAGATAAACCATTGGCTCATCTAGCCTGCATCATCTGTACCAGCCTCCCACAGTCTGTTGCCGTCTGGTTGTGTTAGGCTCCAACTTGCATCAGTCCCGGCCAGCCTGGCCGGTAGTAAAAAAATGGTGGGAGTTTCATCTAAAGCATCTGGACCTCATTGGGGAGTGGCCTAGCCTACATTGTTTGGTAGATGACTTTCTAGGATTTCACCCAGGTGTGTTTTGCAGTCTTGTGTAGCAATATCAGACATCTGTACCTAGAGGCTTTTATATTCAGATCAGCAAGGATGTTCATGGGCAAGTTCTAGGATAAGCTGTAGATTAGCAACTCCTGAGTAAAAACTGGAGACAGCTCATGTACCTTTAATGGTTGTGTAGAACAGGGAATTTCAGCAGGTATTGCTTGCTACCTGGTTGTGTGACATGCAATAGCTGCTGAAATTTCATTCTGGTAACCCTACACTCCTGAGTGACATGGAGTAGGAGGGAGCCTCTGTTTATGAATAGAAGCTATGGGGTCTTCAAATCTGAAGGTTTTGTTGCCTCCAGATGTTAAGTTGCAACTCCCATCAGCCCCAGCCAGTATGTTCAGTTCAGAACATCTGGAGAGAAGTGCCTTTGGGGTGTTTTTTTTTAAATCATAGAATCATAGAATTGCAGAGTTGGAAGAGACCACGAGGGCCATCCAGTCCAACCCCCTGCCACTCAGGAAATCACAATATAGAACCATATAAAATCATTTAATTTTGCCATGGTTTAATGTTACACATCTGTCTTCTAGTATTTTGTGTTCAGGGTCTCCAATATCTATTTATTTTTGTAGAAATTACTCAGAAACCAGCCAGGGTGGGCAGAACTATTTGATGTATTTTAACTTGCTTTTGAATCACCTGAATTTTAAGAATTGTAAGTGCGGGGGACTCTTGTGAGCAATTTCTTCATCAAACTACGAATGCATGATGCACTCAGCTAATTTTACTATGATTTTTTTTTTCAAACTGTCCTGCAAATATTTATTGAAGGGCAAAGTAGAAATCTGTAAATTGCCATGTGATGTGATACAACATGAACTATAAGAGCTATAGAAATGGAGGCCTTGGATTACTGTTTACTCAGTGAACAGCTCAAGGATCTTGAATCAGCCTTCCAAAATAGATTATTAAGATGATGAGGAGATACCAATATGAATATTTTTAGATGTAGCCAATTGACTGTAGAATCCACTGCACAGTCTGAAATAATTATGTTTTCTACAAAAAAAAGTGCATAGTTTGGGGGCATAAAATGTCATTTTGGAGACCGTGTTGTTGACAGGACTACCCTCTGATTTTACCTTCTCTAGGTTACTGCTTATTCTGTTTACCTGAAATCACCGTAGCTCCTTTACTTCTTCCCACTTACTCACCCCCAGTATGTAGCATATTGAGGAGAGGTAACCATAGCAGCTGGGTTGGCCAGAGCCACTAGGAATGGCACAGAATTTGGAAGGCCAATGACAATGATGGAGGAGAAGGTTACAGCCAGAAACTCTGCAGTCCAGCGTAACCAAAAAGCTGCCTGCTTGTGTTATAGGGCTTCTGGCTCTAAACTGATGTCTAATTGTTCAACTACCAGATATCAATATCTTGCATTTGCTCCTGTGAACTGTCGGGTGGGGAGTGTTCATTTTATTTGGGATGAAGGTGAGGATACAAAACCCAAAGATTTTAACTTTGCACCACGTTTGGCTTCCTGGGAAAAACTGGTTTTGGTGTGAGCATGGCAGTTCTACATTGCGTTGAAACAGGTCCTTGTAAATTCATATGCCACAAGGGAGTCCTGCTGACTAGCTGTTCCTTCCTCCCCTGTGCTCAGGATCCCTATTTCCCCTTACACTCTACAGCCAATATTCTGTGTGGTTTTAATGTTAATAAAATAGAGGGGAAGGTATTGGAGGCCTAAAATATTAGTTACAAACCATGTTTTCTTTATTCTGAAATTCACATACCTTGCTCTTTGGCCTGATATATTGTTTAAATTTGTAGTGAGATCTCAATAAAGCAGCTCTTGAATGTCAAGACTCTTGGCTCTTGAATGTCTCTTTCAAATTGTCCCCAAAATCTCATACTTCTTTGAAGGCCTCCACAGGCCACTCCATACACAGCATTTCATGTTCTTAAAGATACCCCAAAATATACCATCTGAGTGCAGCAAACATGTATATTTTTGTATATTTGCATAAGCTTTTATTGGGGAGCTATCATTGTTGTTTAGTAGAATAATGTAGTTTGTCTTTGTATAATGTGTGAAATGGCCTTAAGAGTGTGCAGGTTAGCACAAAATGTAACTAACTACATGCTAGTAAAACAGATGGGGAATTTCAGGACATAGCATTATCACATTTTCATATTATAATTATTTCTTTATCCTTTCTGCATAGGCTTGGCTAGGCTCTACCCTCCCCTATCCCTTCGATGAAGAGATCAAAGGCATTGCTTCTGCTTCTGACACTTCTTTAGGTAACATTGGTTTAATTATAGCATCTTGTTTTGCAGTAGTGTAAGATAAATATTAAGGCGTCATTTGCTGCAATGGCTTAATTTAACTACTCTACAGTGCCTACCGAGGTCCCACTACATACTTACTACTACGATATGCAAGACTATTCACTGCACGTAGTTGAGATTGCATAGTAATATCTGTTCTCAATTCAGACATAAGGCCTGATTAGTTGACAATTCCACACAATGAAATTCATAGTAGTAAATGTGAGATCAGTAGCCAGTGTGGCATAGCGGTTTGACTACAGCTCTGGAGACCAGGGTTTGAATCCCCACTCAGACATGAAGACCCACTGGGTGACCTTGCGCATATCACACACACTCAGCCCTCAGAAAAGCCTGTAATAGATTCACCTTATGATCAACATAAATCAGAAAAGACTTGAAAACACACAACAACAACGAATGTGAGATCATGTTTTGGCTGCACTATTGTGTTAGAATCATAAAATCATAGAGTTGGAAGAGATCACAAGGGCCATCCAGTCTAATCCCCTGCTATGCAGGAATACACAATCAAATCATTCCAGACAGGTAGCCATCCAGCTTCTGTTTAAAAATCTCCAAAGAAGGAGAGTCCACCAAACTATGAGGCAGTGCATTCCACTGTCGAACAGCTCTTACAGTCAGGAAGTTCTTCCTAATGTTTAGGTGGAGTCTCTTTCTGTAGTTTGAACCGATTGCTCCATGTCCTAGTTTCTGGAGCAGCAGAAAACAAGCTTGCTCCATCCTCAGTATGACATCCCTTCAAATATTTAAACATGGCTATCATGTCACCTTTCAACCCTTCTCCTCCAGACTAAACATACCCAGCTTCCTAAGCCATTCCTCATAGGGCATGGCTTCCAGACCTTTCACCATTTTGGTCACCCTCCTCTGGACATGTTCCAGCTTCTCATATTCTTTCCTTTTCTTGTGGAGAACAAAATACTGAAGGCAGGCTGGAAGTTTTCAGTGTATAAATAGGATCTTTTGATCCTATAATCTTATTCCTTTGATTTAAAATGTTCAAGCTATAGATTATCTACTTCCTGTATTACAGACTTTTCCAGATGTGCTGGACAACAGTTCCCATCATTGGAGTCTCATGATGAGTTGTAGTCTGACACATGTAGTTGGCATGGTTGCTGTTTTGCATAATTCAGGAAGACAAGCCTGCTTCATTACTATATTCAGAAGCTGGTTGTGAATGTATTGTAAAATAGTATGCTGGGCAACTGAACTGAAGTGGCAACTCTAGTGGCTTCATTGTTTCACAGAAACGTGGGAAAGATGATGAAACAAGTAGCTTGTGCATCCTTTCAGTATTTCTGGGTAACCTCAGAAGATACCATTCAGCGTCTCTCATCTTGGGGCTTGCCATCTCAGTTTGACTCTGTTGAGTGCTGTGACTGACATGTCTTCTATCTAAAACTAAAGATAGTTTTAAAGGGTGTACACTATCCTGCTATCTCTTCCTGCAGTTCTCATGCTTTTTCTGCTTGATTTATGGACAGTATAATTGTCATTTTGCTGAACGATTTCTTTCCTCCCTCTTTCTTTCCCATCAGGTGATATAGTCGTTTTCAATATCTTCTATGAAATCTTCACAGTGTGTACCTCAATAGTAGCAGAGGACAAAACAGGTAAATAGCACTGTGTGTTTTGATTATGATGATGATACTTGATTTATTTGTTAGTTGGATAAACCTTATTTTCTTTATTTATTTTCTTTTAAACCAGGAAAGCTGTACCATGCCAGAAATCTTGATTTTGGGCTGTTTCTTGGGTATGTATGTGCCCCTCCTCCCTTTTTACTTCTACAAGGCTTGAGCCTCTGACACAAGGGATAAAAATCCACCTTCTTTCTTGCTTTAAAGCATCTTTAGGCTGAAAAGTGCAAGCTCTGTAAAACTATTATTATATTTATTTATATCCTAACTTTTTCCAAGTCTAGCACTTAAGGCAGTTTGAAAAAGCTAAAATTTACATTGTACAAAAGTTAAAAATATAATTACAGTATGCCCTCCCTTATTTGCTGGACCCATGCTCACGGATTCACTTACCACACCTGAAAAAATATGGTCTCTGGGCATCTTCTAGGTCCTTCAGCACAATTCTATGGTATGCTTTCACTGGAAGTGGACCATAGAATCACACAGGAGCATCTATAAGATACTGGGAGAGATGTTCTCTCTAGGGATATCAAGGTTCTCCAGCATCACTCTATGGCATGCTTGGACTGGAAGTCATTCATTTTAATAGGGTTTATCTATGGCTTCCAGTATCCACAGTAAGTCTGGGAATGTATCCCCTGAGGACATGGGGGTTGCACTGTACACTATCCAGAAAGTTAAAAGCAGCACATGAAAGGTCCTTTCCCCCTAAGTAGTCAGCCCTCAAAGGCCTGCCAAAATGGAAAGCCCTTTGCCTGCCTACGAAAAGATAGCAAGAAGGCATGAATCTAACCTCTCTAGGAGGGGAGTACCAGAACCTGGGAGCAGCCACCAAGAAGGCCAACTCCCCTGTTCCGGCTAGATGTACCCATGAGAGTGGTGAAACAGATGTGGGCAAGCTCATATAGGGAGATAAGGGGCTTCAGGTAACCTGGACCTGAGCCTTATAGAGCTCTGTAGGTCATAACCAGCACTTTGTGCCAGAAACAGACCAGCAGCCAGTGGAGCTGTTGCAAAAAGGGAGTTGTGTGTTGCTGTAGCCAGCCTTGGTTAACAGTGTGGTTACAGCTGTTTGCACTAGCTGAATTTTGCAAACATCCTTCAAAGACAGCTCCACATAAACTGTCTTACATCCCAAACAGAATGTAACTAAGTCATTTATCAACCTGGCCAGATCCAACATCTCAAGGAATGGGGGCAGCTGGTGTATAAGCCTTAACTATGCAAACACACTCCTGGCTACCATCGAGATTTGGGCTTCCAGGCTCAGTGTTGAATCCAAGAGTACATCCAAGCTGCAGGGGGAGTGTAATCATATCCAGAACAGGCTGAATCCCTATTCCATGATCTGCTTTTCAACTGACCAGGAGCACCTTTGTCTTATCAGGATTAAGGTTTAACTTGTTTGCGATCATCCAGTCCATTACTGATGACAGTCACCAGTTTTAGAAGCAAGACAGCTTCCTTGGATTGAGGTGGAAAGTAGTAGTAGAACTGGGTGTCTTCTGGTGGCACCAGACTCCCAAAACTCCAAACAACCTCTTCCAGCAGTTTCATTTATATGTTAAATAGCATGGTGGGGGACAAAATGAACTCTAAAGGGCCTCAAGGAGTCAAACAGGAGCCCCCCCCCCAGCATCACTTTCTCAGTTTGTCCCTCCAGCAAGGAAGAGAGCAACTGTAAAACAGTGGCTCCAAGCCCCAGCCAGCTAGCTCAGGAGAATACCATTGTTGATGGTATTGAAAGCTGCCAAGAGGTCCAACAGAATGGCCAAGTGGTATTACATGTGTATTAGACCTTTGCCCTTCCTGGCTTAATAATAAAGCTAGAGGGGAACTGGCTGAGTGGGTAGAAGGAGTGGTCAGTGCCTTGTTAAAACAAAGTAAACTTCCATTGTGTCTAAAGGAGGGAGTTAGAAGATCACTGTTGAAAAAGCTTTCCCAGGATGCCACCATATTGGACAACTACCAACCAGTTTCCAATACATGATTTTTGGGCAAGTTATTCGAGTGCGTAGTGGGTTTCAGGTCTGGCAAAGGCAGCTTTGGTCATCTTGGTGGATGACCTCCACTGGGAATAGAAAGGGGGCATGTTGGTTCTCCCCCCAAAAACAGCAGAAGTCTTCAAGCAGTTATTTATTTTACCATGTTCATCATAACGGAGATTTTATTTTATTTTATTTTGGCTAGAAATGAGCAGTATGCCCTCCTCTGCCCAATGTTGTGGCACATAGAGCACCAGCATGGTATGGTGGCTTAGGGTTCCAGAATAGGACTTGGGAAGATGTAGTTCAAATTCCCACTTGGCCATGGAGATTTACTGTGGTTTGAGAGTTGCTCTACATCTCTCTGCTTAACTACCTTTCCCTGTCTACCTGTTTCAGAACCCAGTGATGTTTGTAATGTATGTAGGTCACAGAATTTGGCTCTTCTTGATGCAGATTTTTTTTTTATTAGGTATTTATACCCCACCCTTCAGCCACAAGGGCTATCAGAGCGGCTTACAAATTGTTTTAAGCTATAGCAGTTTATACATCTACACTGCATTAAAGAGATCCACACACATCAGCCCTGCTAGACCAATGTTTATGGCTTCAAAAGAATTTACATTAAAAGGTTGCAGGGGTTTTGTGTATTCTTTTCAGGCATGGAATGCACGAAGGGGTTGTCTATATGAGAAAAAAATAATGTACATTGAGACAAACAGCTAGAGGGCCAATGAGGACTGGACTCCAGGAGCCAATCCTCTGTGAGGAGGTGGAAGGAGGAGGGGCTTCTGGAGGAGAAAAGGGGGAGTGAGTGAAGAGAGAGTTCAGTTTGGAGTTTTTAAGTTGAGGCTTGGAGAATGACAGTTCTTGAGCAGTAGTCTGACAGAGAGGAAGTTTGTAAGCTGACTGCTGGAGGGAGTAGTTAGAGAGGAAGAGGCGTATAGAGGGAATGTATGTGCAGGCCAAATGACTTGTTTATGCAGTTGTATTTTATTCTTTGCCAATAAACGTTCTTTATATTAATTTAAGGCATTCAGCCTGTCATGAGTGATTCTCTTGACAAGTAGGCACAGCCAGTAAAACACATCCACACATAAGTACTTGTGCTATATCACTGGGAGACGTAGTTTGGCTGTGATGCGGTGGTGTGGCATCACAAAAGTGGTGGCAGTGGTGGGGTAAGAAAAGTCCCTGTGTCACCAAGTTAGAAGGATTGGAGCCACTCACGTCACATATATACTTGCTCATTATAAGGAATTTGCAGCAGCTTTCTTTTGCCTCAAGGCAAAATCAAGTGCATGTGAGGCTCTCCAACTGATGTTCGCATGGCTGCAAATCAAGATGGCAGCCATGTTGTTTTGCACAGTGTGGAAGAAGTGGAGGAGAGAGCTGTCCACCCTTCACAAATTGTGGCAGCAGCACTGAGGAAAGCCACAGGGAGAGGAAGAGGAGGGCTGCTCCCCACCGCTCTGGCTTCATCTTGCCTTCCCGAAGGAGCAACCCAGCCCGGGAAGGCGAGATTAAGCCAGAGCAGTGGGGAGCAGTCCTCCTCTTCCTTCTCCCCATGGCTGCCCTCTGTGCTGCTGCCACCACTGAGCGAAGTGTGGGGCTGATGGCTCTCTCCTCCTTGAGGTGGCCCCCATGCCCATGCCGCCACCAGGATTGATGAAGGACGGGTGGCTCTCTCCTCCTTTTCCTCCTACCCATGGCTGCCCTCTGCACTGCTTCTGCTGCCACCATCAGAATTGATGAAGGGCGGATGGCTCTCTCTTCTTCTTCCTCCCCCCGTGGCTGCCCTCTGCACTGCCGCTGCTGCCACCACTGGGATCAGTGAAGGGTGGACGGCTCTCTTCTCTTCTTCCTCCTCCCTGCTGCTGCAGCCACCATGATCACTTCTCTCAAAACAAACCCGTTAAGGTGCACAATCGCTTCTGTTTACACCCAACCAATCAGATGGCCTGTTCTGCCCCCTCCAGACTGCAAAACAATTTGCACAATTGTCTTATTGTTCGGAAGTGTGCATTTCCCTCTGAATTTTTAAAAAATTATAGGGAAATTCTCGAAGTCTCTAATCATGCAGTTTTTGTGTTTTTTGGCCCCCACCCTTCTGAATCCTACGATTTAACGTGGTATCATTTAGACAGACAGAATTCTCCTCATTATCAAATTCCGTCTGCATTATTTTTGCAGTTTAGACAAGTGTTAGCTTTTTGTATAGACTTTGAAAAGCTGAAAAGTTGAAAAGCTCAGATATCAGAAGAGTCCATTCTACGTTGTTCTAGAATAGACCATGCTGTTAGTATTCAGTAAACAAATATTGTAACAGAGGCAAAGTTACTTTATTGGACTGCAGCTCCTAGAAGTCTTCTGCCAGTGTGGTTGCAGTTTGCGGGAGCAGTAGCCCAAGAATAACTTCCCAAGTTCTGAAAATATTTAAATTGGATTGCTATTTTTCCTTGCAGGTGGGATATAAAAAATAGTTCCTGGTCTCTAACAAAGAAATTAAAGCCATTAATGGTGGTGCTGGAATTCCAAAGGAACAATAAAACAGTATTTAAGTCTTCAAATCTTGCAGGCTATGTGGGAATGGTATCTGGTGTCAAACCTGTAAGTATTTTTCATTTGTGCCACATTAGATGCATTCTGATGTAACTACAAACTGTAACTTGCTCTTACAAGTATCAGCAGGCTTCCTATCCCCTCCCTCCTTGATCAAGAAGAGAAGATTAGAAGCTTCCATTTTTGGTTAGCAGCAACTCAGAATTTGCCACTGCGTCCAAATATGGCGCAGTATGGTTCCTTAAATGATAGTTTCCTGGCATGCCAGGTTCAACCTTCATTTTCCTGCATATTCATAAACTTCAGGGCCTGCTTCTATTGGACTGTAATTCCTGTGTCATAATATATTTGTCAGTCTTTAAGGTGCTACAGGATTTTGTTTTTGCTGCAACAGACTGCAACAGCCCCTCTGGAAATAACTTCCAGTGTTTTCGTTGTAATAGACATGAAAAGTGATCTTGTAGTCTTTCCTTCACAAAAACTGGAAGACCAGCTGTTTTACGATGAACTTACAGTATAACCCCCTGTATCTGCAGGATCCATATCAGTGGGTTCACTTACCTGCGTCTGAAAAAATATGGTCTCTCTAGGCATCTTCTAGGTCTTCCAACACGACTCTGTGGTATGCTTGTACTAGAAGTCATTCATTTTAATAGGGTTCACTTTTATCTGTTGTTTCCTGTCTCCAGAGTATGTCCAGAAATGTATCCCCTCTGGATATGGGGGTTGTACTGTATTGTGAAAAATAGTAACAAATAAACACGCCCCCCCCCCCCCGCGCAGAAATCCAGTAATATCCTGAAGATTAACATAATTATTTTGGCATAACACTTTGGTAAACTAGAGTCCATTTCATCAGGTACATGAAGTTTATCTACATTTGTCTGATACATCTACTGATAAATTAGCATTGTATTCTGAAAGTGTAGCTGTCTTGCTTCGTGCCCAAAGGACTCTCTTCTCCCACTGACCTAATGTTGAAGACGCAAGAGAGCTTCTTCAGTCCAACATTTTGCTTCATGGGCAATTGGGTTGGCCTGCTGGAATGCTGGTTTCTGTACTTCATGTGTTAGGTGTAAAAAATATGCACTTCCAGATTTTCCAGTAATTAGTGTAGCTTGCAGCTACATATGACTCAAATTTCAGCTTTTTTCATATAGCCAGAAGTATTTTTAACTTTTCTTGACTCGTAATTTTGCTCTTAACGTAATTTTGAGGTAGAAATGTGCAAAACAAGGCTTCCATTGTCAGATTGGCTGATTTTCTCACAACCAGGGTGAACCAGACAACAGTAGCAGCCCTTCATCCATTGATTCAATTATCGCCATCTGTTGATTCAGTTATCTGTGGATGATGCCGTGGGGGGGGGCGGATGAGGGAGGAGACAAGCTCACCGACTTTCTCCCTTCTCTGCGGGGGGGGGGGGGTGGGTGGGTGCAGCAGAACTGGTGGGGGAAGGCCTCCTCCCTCCCTTCCCCGGAATGGTTCCAGTGGTGTGGGTTCTGGCAGCGTGGCGGAACCAGGGGGGGGGTAGTCAGGGGAGGGAGGAGGCGAGTTCACCTCCTCCCTCCTTTCCCCTGGGAGGGTTCTGGTGGAGTGGTGGGGCTGGTGGGGGTGGGCGGGGGAGGGAGGGAGGAGGTGAGCTCGTCCGCCTCTGGGAGGGTTCCAGTGGCATGACAGAAATGGTGGGGGGTGGGCAGGGGAGGGAGGAGGGGGCTCGCCTCCTCCCTTCTGTGGGGGAGGGTCCAGCAGCAGCGGCGAGGGCATTCACTATTATCCGCGGATTTCATTATCCACGATGGGGCCCGGAACCAATCCCCCACAGATGCGGGGGTGCTACTGTGTATGCATACCTAGTTTCAGGCAAGTTCTTAATGTTTCCTATCGCTGTGAATGGACTGTGACACCCAAACAACCTTGTTTCTCTCTCCTTGTACAGTCTATTGCAGGGCTTTCCAAACTTTGGTTCTCCAGGTGTTTTGAACTTCAACTCCCAGAAGTCCCAGCCAGCTTGGCCAACATTCAGGAATTCTGGGAGTTGAAGTTGAAAACATCTGGAGGACCAGAGTTTGGAAACCACTGGTCTAGTGTAAACTCAATTGCTATGTAAACAGTTGGGGCCTGCAAAGCCATAAAATGTGGTCAGTAGTTGTTTAGAACTCATATTCTACTACTGCATAGAAGAAATTACCTAAGATGTTACAGAATCAGCTTAATTTACACTCTCATCTCTACTGGATATAAAGATGTTCAACTAATTCAAGTACTGATTGATTTCATGTTTTAGGGTACCTTTACTCTAACTCTGAATGAACGCTTCAGTCTTGATGGAGGTTACATTGGTGAGTATCCTAATTACCTGTTTAAAGAAGAAACTTAAAAGGGGCAATTATTAGTATTGCAGCCACAAATCATGAGAAGTACCAGTTGCACAAAATATGGCCATGAAGTGAAGAAAGCAATGTTTTTCATGTTGTATGTCACTTTAAGAAACAGCACGGTGTGGTTTAATAGGATTTCATGCCCACATGGAGCTGCAAGCAAGCTCCCTTGAAACTGGGCTGATTTCCATTTAAACTTAAATAAGACTGAAGTATGCATGATAACTTGGTCTGTAGGCTTTGACCCTAATATTTATGTCTTGTAATTTGTGATTCTTACAGGACTCTTTGAGTGGATAATTGGTCAGAGGAATGGCTGGTGGATAGGTTTCCTCACTAGAAGTGTGTTGGAAAATGGTACAAGGTAATCATCACTTTTTAAGGATTTATCAACAAATAGGTTGGACAAATCAAATCAAATTTTTTTGCTGTTGCAGCATCTCTTAGTTTAGGTTTTAACTTCAATTTGTGGGTCTTCCTTATTTAAAGCTCTGCTGCTATCTTGGTTTCAGCAGACAGGGAAAAGACAGAAAATTATATTGTGTGTTACTGTCTTTATTGTCTTTAAACCTTCTTTGATTGCATTTTTAACATCTGAAGCAAATAAAAAAATGCACTCAGATATGAGATGTTTGATCTGTATTTTATTACACGTTGAGCACCATGTCTTCATCCATATGGGGCTATGTGGTCCTTGTGGTTTATTCCTTACCTTTTCTCCTCATCTCAACCCATAGTGATTTCTGTCTTTCACAAGGGGGACTTTGTGGTCACATGTGACCACTCTTTGTGGAGAGAGGCAAGAGCATGGGGAAATTCCTTCCTACCACCTGCCATAGACCCAGATCTTCTGGATTTGCAATTAAAGTGAGCTTGGCTGGGGGTGTAATTAGGTACAGTTACATTTTGTGGTCTTGAATGTAAATGTTTGTGTTAGATGGTGGTATCAGAACAGTAGATAGTGCTAGGCTACTTGTGGGTCTCCAGATGTCATTGGACTGCAGTTCTTATCAGCTCTAGCCAGCATAATCAGTAGTGATGGATGATGGTAACTGCAGACAAATAGTATCTGGAGGCCACAAGTTGACAACTCTGTACCAAATAAAGATGAGCTTGTTTATGTTGCCAGAGAAACTGAAATTATGAATCTCTTCTGCTTTCCCTTCCTGAACTTATTAGGAAATCTCAAATTATTGTCATCCTGCCCTTAAATGCTAGCTGTGTCCTTTGGCTTTTCCTTGCCTGCCTTGACCTTTGTGGGACCCATAAGATGAGACTCCACTCAGTTCTTTCTAGTCTTTTAGGCAGAGTGATTCTTCTCCATTTATGCTTTTACCCTTATTCTATAGTGCATTCCCAAACAAGCCAGAGGTTGCTGTGTTTACAGCATTGTGCAAAAGGTTTGGGCTACCAGCTTCATAGTGAATATATTGTACTTGGTTGATGTATCCCTCTGATTGTTTCTATTGAATATAGTTATGAAGATGCAAAGGACAAACTGGTTAACACAAAACTGCTGGCACCAGCATATTTCATATTGGGAGGCACGAAACCAGGAGAGGGTTGTGTTATTACACGTTCTCGAAGTGCTGTCTTAGACATTTGGCCGTAAGTATGCTTGATAATTGAAGTATTTAAGCAAATTGAACTATTGCTTGTAATGTGGCTTGCTAAAGTAGTTGAACAAGCTGATGCTTGCAGACATGAATGTCTTTAGTATTTTTGTAGGGGGTGGTCTGGGTGCATTTTCCTTGCTCTTGCAATTTTTATCAATTTGTTTTCATATTGAGGGGGGAAAAACCACTCCTTAAAATGTCTTCTGGCTTTATTCAACCAAGAATACATTAGTGATATTGGACTTGTATGGGTAGGCCACTTTAAGCAGCTTGAGTTCTGTGGATAACATGTCAAAAATAAGAAGTGTTGTAATGCATCCATGACAAAACAAAGAAAGAGAGAGAAAAAAGATGCATGTGAAAGACGTTAATATTTTATTTTTTTCATTTAAAGCTTGGACTTAGAAAGAGGTACCTGGTATTTGGTGGAAACCAATTACGATCGCTGGAAGGATCCATTTGTTCTGGATAACCGGAGAGACCCTGCAATGAAATGCTTGAACCAAACAATGCAAGAGGTTGTTCTTTGAATTTTAACCGTGATGGAACTCAGTGTCCTGACTAAGCCTATTAATGTGATTGACACTTAATGAAGGCAGTTGCTCCCAGGATGGCAGTCTAGATCCATTATAAGAGGATCAGTTAAGGTCGTGTAATAGCAGAAAGAGCACAGCCCAGTTTGCATGTAGCACCTACATCCTTGATTTGCCATTCCAAAGTTTCAGCAAGCATCACACTGGCTAGGGTATTCTGGAGTTGTAGTCCAAAAAGTAACTTTCCCAAGCATTGCTGAAGCTTGTGTGCTACGCCTTCTCTCTTTTTTATCCCAGCCATAGAAATGCTGTCATTTCCAGTTAACCTCAGTTTAGCATTCTGTCCAAGTGCTAAACTTTGGTAATTTGAACTATGGTTTATTAAGCCAGTCAGTTTCTTTAAATCCCATTGGGAATCATTCAGTCCTGTTGATGTTGTTGGACTGCAACTCCCCATCAGCCCTTACTAGCATAGCCAATGGTGAGGTATGCTGGGAATTGCAGTTCTGTAACATCAGGAGGGACACATGTTGTCCACCCGTGGTGTAGGTGTTTATTTGACTAGGGTTCCTATTCAGACTTTTCTGTTTCTGACAAAAATATTTATATTATCTTACTAGTTGTAGACCTATTCTAGGTGTTGTGGTGGGGTAGAGCTGAGATTGAGGTGGTGGGCAGCATAAAGCTGTCTATAGTTGTCCCTTCATATTCGCTGGGGTTTGGTTCCAGGACCCCCCATGGATACCAAAATCCGTGAATACTCAAGTCCCATTATATGCAATGGCATAGCAAAATGGTGTCCCTTATATAAGATGGCAAAATCAAGGTTTGCTTTTTGGATTATTATTTTTTAAAGAATATTTTCAAGCTGTGAATACTTAAATCCGTGAATACGGAGGGACAACTGTATATAGGAAGCTGCTTTCTACCATTGGTCTTTCTAACCCACTCTAGTCAGTTCTGACTGGCAGTGACCTCTTGGCTTTAATGCAGGATTCTTTCCTATTATTACCTGGAGATACCTGGGATTCCCTAATCATCTCCTATCCAACTACAAACCAGAATCTACCATGCTTAACTTCCAAAATCAGACAAAACTGGGCACATTCAGGGTGATGTGGTAGTATCTAGTGCATTCATATCACATATGAATTACATTAAATGACATGTGAATGAAGATCTTACTCCCACGTCTTGTTTAGCCACTGTTTTATGCTAGTTGTCAGCATATATCTAGAAAACTAAAGCCAGCATTGCTCCTTTTTATCACACTGAAGCCTAGAATCAAATTCTTAAGTTTCTTTAGGATGGGATAGCCTTTAGGTTTCCTTGTTGTTTCATGAATCTTAGAACATTATCTCAGAAATGGATTTAAAGTTTAAATACTACATACAACTAAAGGAGCGATGCTTTCCAGCTCATTGGGTTGCTTCTGACTGGTCAAGCATATTCTTGTTCTTTATGCATTTTTCATTCAGGATTACAAATGGCACTTCCCTTGACTGCACTGCTGGGATTCCCTTTCAGAGATCTTTCCAAATTGGAATTTAGCCCCTATACTGAAAAGACTTCCTTATCCCTGGATTAGTTGTTTCTGTTCTCTGCTTTGTGGCAGCTGCAAAACTAGTCAACAGTTGCTTATGTAAATGATTTTTGATTCAGATATTTATTTATCAAAAGTAACTTTAGTCTTTTTCCCTCCCAACACCAGAATATTTCTTTACGAACGATTTACAATGTTCTCTCCACAAAGCCTGTCCTCAACAAGGTAAGCTCTTATTTTGCATTACTTCTCTTGTGTGTTCTAACTGAACCATATATAGCTTCATAAACATGAAAAATTACCCCCGTTCATTTTATCCTAAATGTTGCTTATCATACAGTCATCTCTTCCCATTCGCATCTTTCTGATTTGCAGTTTTGTGTATTCGTGGTTTGTAGCTACTGCTGGAATACGTCAACAGTATTGCAAGACCTTTTCCTCGTTTCCCTTCCCCTCCTCTTGTCTTGAACAACCACAACCTCCGCACCACTCTGGTGGGAAGATGGGCTCCACCACCACCCCATCCTTGTCCTCTGCCTTCTCTTCAACAGCATTGCCTCTTTCTACCTTTCCCACGTTTGAACGATGATTCCTCAACCACATTTGCAAAGTTCCTAGGCCTTGCACTTCTCTCAGTCCTCTTATTCTGGCAAAAAAACCCACCCCACTTCTCATTCCCAGCTTTCTTCCAAAGTGAATTGCCTCCTTAAAACTCAGATCCCACCCTATCTCTTCTCAAGCCCAAGAGAAAAGCACCTACCCCTCCCTTATTCTGAGAATCTGAGTGATTGAGGCATCATCATTCAAATGCAGGAAAGGGAGAAAGAGGCAGTGCTGTTGGTTGGAGTGGAGGAAGAGAAGGCGGAGGACAAGGATGGCATAGTTGGGTGGGCAGAATCTGCAGTCTCACTGTTTTGCATTCAATTTGGAGTGGAGGGAGGCAGAGGGACTTTGCAAATCAGCTGAGGCATCATGCAAAGGCAGGAAAGGAGGTTCTGGCAGTGCTGTTGGTGGGAGAGGAGTGTACGTCATGTTTAGGGTGAGGCTTAATTTATTTTATTTTTTTCACTTTCGCAGTGGTGCTCTGCCCCTAACCCCCGCGAATGGAAAGGGGCAATTGTATATATTTATGAGTGAAAGTTCTCCAGCTTTAAACCTGTGAAACTGTGATAGCTTGGAGTTTGGAAAGGTGCATGTTAGAAGGAAGTTAGAGCTTCATTTTAAAACCAGGAGACTTGTCTCCCATATTAAAAGTGTGAGACTTTGGAGTAGCATTAGTACATCACTACTTTGTGAGCTGCAGTTTCCCTATCCTTCCCATTGGAAGCCAGGAGACTGGGACCAGTTAATGCATTGCATTACTTAATGTGTGAAAACCAGATATTATTCAACACTACAATTGTTTAAGCAGGATTTATTCATGCACCAGAATTTATGCAAACAATCAAAGCATTGTTGGGTTGCCTGTAAGACTTATGTGCACATGACTTATGACAGGGTTGAGAGTTGTGTAGCCATCCTGTTGTTGAACTGCAACTCCTGGTGGCCTGGGCAGCATAGCTGGAGGCCGGAAGTGTTGGGAGCTGCAGTCCAAAACATCTGGAGGGCTACAAAATTCCCTCCCTGACCTAAGGTATAACTCCCTAGTTATCAAGGAGTCCTAACACTTTAACTTATTTAAGTAACTTGTTTTACTATATTGAAATGTTTTCCTATTTACTCATACTAACCAAGGTTGTTGTGTCAATTTTTTTTTCTCGTTTAGCTGACCGTGTCAACAACACTGTTGGATGTTTCTGAAGGACACATAGAGACTTATCTGAGGGATTGTCCTGATCCCTGTAGTCCATGGTGAAAGTTGCACTTCCCTGTGGAATCAGATCAGTATGGGATGCATTTTCTCTGGGGGAAGTGGCAGGGAGGGAGGGTGAGAGACACTTAGCCTGGTTGCACTTCACACCAAAAATTGACACTTAATTGACATCCTACTTTGAACTGTCTGCTTCTTTGTGTGTATGAAACTAAAACAGCTTTTGGTCCCTGCTACTTCAGCTAGTTACTGTTTAGTAAGGCTTACTTCCAAGCATGTGTGATGGAATTATAGCCCTGGGGGAAAGATGACAGTTTGGCGAGTGGCCCAGCATCTGGTCATGGTGCTTACCTTGCTCCACAGCCCACCAGCTACTTCATTTCACTGTGTTCTCAGCTGGAAGGAATGCTATAGGGCTCTTGGCTCCAGTTTCCGTACATTGAAAATTAGGAGAGAATGCTGTGGGGGAGATGAATTCAACCTAGAAAGAAAGTAGTATTTTCCTCTGCCTGGAAAAAGAGCTAGAGCTCTACTAGCTGCTTCCCGTGTTTTGTTTTTTTGTTTTTGTTTTGGAGCTGGGATGCACTGCTCTGATAGTGCTACAGTATCCCTCCTCCCTCATGACATAAACATAGGATAAAGCTGCATCTCCTGCCCTTAAACATAGGCCATGGGTAGTGTAAGCATCCTGGCTGTGGTATCATTGGACCAATGTCCTCTGCCTAACTCTTTCTGAGCTCTGTGCTGTTGCCTGTTCTCCAGTTTGGAAGACCAGAGGGAAAACCATGCAAGAGAAAAGCTACATATGCACTGCGGACTGCATTAAAATGTCTGTATCTCATACTATGGACTTTTCTTTTGTGGTGCACTTGCTAGAATTTGGAACATGATTGCTTCTGATTAGAAGTTTCTCTTTTTCCTAATAAGTAATTGAGATTATTAATGTTTCAGTACTGCTAGTCAGTATTAAGAATGTATCTTTTAACATGTTCTTGATCATTTTCAATAAAAAAATTTGAGAAATTAGCAATTTTGTTCTGTCTTAACTTCTTGGAAAACATGCCATATGATGGCTATGATAGTGAGGTTGCTTCAGTATATCCATTCCCTTTGTCCTAAATGTTTACTGTACATTCTACATAGTAGGCTGTTAATCTTACACCTGCTAGTGAGTTGTTGTCCCCAGTTGTTGTCATATTCAATTTGTATCTCAAGCAAAGCCCATTTCAAATTGATCTTCAGTTCTAAAACCTAGGCTTTATCTGTTTCCTCTGGAATAACTTGCAACTTCATCCCATATTAGCAGAAGGGTCTGATGTGAACGGTTTTTCCTCTGTCAGGAGAAACAGCCAGTATAGTCTAATGGTTTAAGTGTTGACTAGGATTCTAGGTGATCAGGGTTTGAATCTCTTCTCAGCCATGGAAACCCACTGGGGTGGCCTTGGGCAAGTCATAGTCTAAGCCTTAGGAGAAGCAATGGCAAGCTGCCTTTGAATAAACCTTGCCAAGCAAACCTTACAATAGGGTCAGAGTCAACTGGAAGGCACATAACAATAAATGCATCTTGAACAAGTAGTAAAGGGTGATTTAAAATGGCTAGCTAAAGCAATGGTTTTCAATCTCAGGGTTTTAGATGTTTGAGAATTCAGTTCCCAGAATCTTTGACCATTGGCCATTTTGGTTAAGGCCTCTAGAACTTGAAGTTCCAAACAACTAGATTCCCAAAGGTTAGGAACCACTTGGTTAAAGTACTTAGGAAGAGAGGAAAGTCATTAGTAGGGACAGGAAACATGAGGCCCTCCAGACGTGTTGGACTGCAACTTCCACCATTTTCCACCACTGACTGCTGTCTGTACCTACTGGGAGTTGTAACAGCACCTGGAGGGCCAGCCTTTGCCTATCCCTGTTCTAGGATTTCAGGCAGGAGTCTTTCCTGGCCCTACCTGGGAATACCAGGAGTTGGCTCTGGCTCTCCTGCACGGGCCTAGGTTCAATGGAACAATGTCCATTCCCATTAGTGTAGAGGTAAGTGGGAAAGTGGCTGGAACATTCCTTCTCCAATGGAGAATGGAATTATTTAGGCTCAAGAGTATACCAGTCATTTAAATCTTTTTTCATCCAGCTGATTTTCTATTCTCTTTTTTTAAAAGGCATACCCAGTTCTATGGTTACACCTATTGCAACTGCAAGACCTCTGCTCACACAAAGCTATTCTGGAGTTCAGTCGGTTTCATTTCGAAAGCAGGACTAGCGTGTCTTAGAATCATAAGTTATAGGAGACCACAACGGCCATCCAGTCCAACCCCCCCTGCCATGCAGGAATACACAATCAAATCATTCCCAACAGATGGCCATCCAGCCTCTGTTTAAAAACCTCCAAAGGAGGAGACTCCACCACATTACAAGGCAGCGTATTCCACTTCCGAACAACTCTTACTGTCAGGAAGTTCTTTCTAATGTTTAGGTGGAATCTCTTTTCCTGTAGTTTGAACCCATTGCTCCATGTCCTAGTCTCTGCAGAGTAGAAAACAAGCTCACTCCATCCTCAGTATGACATCCCTTCAAATATTTAAACATTGCTGTCATGTCCCCTCTCAATCTTTTCTTCCCCAGGCTAAACATACCCAGCTCCCTAAGCCGTTCCTCATAGGGCATGGCTCCCAGACCTCCCACCATCCTGGTCGCCCTCCTCTAGACACATTCCAGCTTCTCAGTATCCTTCCTGAATTGTGGTGCCCAGAACTGGACACAGTATTCCAGGTGCATTCTGACCAAGGCAGAATAGAGTGGCACTATTACTTCCCTTGAGCTAGACACTATACTATTAATGCAGCCTAGAATTGTATTGGCTTTTTTAGCTGCTGCATCATACTGCTGACTCACGTTCAGCTTGTGGCCCACTAAGACCCCTAGATCCCTTTCGCGTGTACTGCCATCAAGCCAGGTGTCACCCTGTCAGGGTATGCCAGTTTGCATACTAAGTTGTGACTGGATGAAGGTATAGCAAAGTGGCAGGTGGAGTCCATGATAATAAGCCAGCTCCAGTAATTAATGATGCAGTCAGCCAATTAGGCCAGGTGGACTTGATAGCCACTTAGTAGTATATAACTGCATTGGGAGTCTGCTTGGGTTATAGAGAGTGTATTACTCTCTATGCTGGTTAGAACCTGTTGCTGGGAAGTAATGTTTTCTCCTTGAAGATATAATACTGCAGGTATGCAGGAAGTTATGCTATACTGTTTTTGTGCCTAGCCATGATGCTATATTCTTTGTTTCTGCATGTTTTTCTTTGTCTTACACTCAGCTGAGTAAAGCTCTATTTTTTAACTCCACAACTCTGCTGTACTATTTTGTAACATGCCCAACAATGGTTATGGGCCCAGAGCACTACTGCTGACGCAGTGTATGTCTGGAGGACATCTGGAGTCTGAAGAGTTTGCAGAGGCTGGTAAGAAACAAAGGGGCTTGCTGACCACCTGGTGTCTGTCTGAGAAGGGTGTGGAAGACTGGCAGCCATGGCTAGCACAATAATTAGTGGTTTACCACTAGAGAGAGTGAATGACCACAATTACCTGATGTGATCTGTAAAGATGCAATGTTTTCTCATCAAAGAAGGGTTATGGGAATCAGTTGTAAACACCCCCCCCCCCGGCACAACCTAGCAGAGGACAAAGGATTGCAGCACAGAAGGCTCACTCCTGGATTGTTTTACGGGTAGAAGAGAGTCAACTGATTCACGCAAGGAACTTGCAGTCTGCAAAAGAATGTTGGGATGCTCTGCGTGGCATACACATTCGCGCCTCTGCTATCTCCAAGATGGCCTTGACAAGAAAGCTCTACAGAGCACGTCTGGAACCAGATGGGGATGTTTCCCAGCATTTGCAATACATGCAGAACACGTTTCTTGAGTTTGTCAGAAAGAGGCACATTTTTTGAGGAAAGTGCTAAGGTATTCATTATTTTAAGTTCTCTTGATGAATCATGGGATATGTTTGCCCAAAGTTTGGAAGTTCTTCCTGAGAAAGACCTAACACTACATTATCTCACCTGTCGTCTATTGGAGGAAGAAGCCAAGAGGAAGAAACGCCGAGCGGAACTGGCAGTTTCCAAGCAGCATTCCAGGCATTCTTGAGCTCAGCCTCAGAAACTGAATGAGATGAACAGTGGAGAGAGTGTGTTTGCTGTGAGGAAATGTTACAAATGTGGATCTACAAAGCATCTTCAGCGTTTCTGTCCGGCTTGGCAGAGACAAAATGTTGCAGTCAAGAAGAAGCAGCAAGAGAGATGCAAGCAAGGCTCTAAGTCACAGCTTGTTTCATCTGTATATTGTCTAAACCAAGGAGAAAAGGACTGTCTTCTGGATTCTGGATGTGCTTGTCACATATCTAACCAGAGGAGTTATTTTAAATCTCTGGACCCAGCAAATATAAACCATGTTAAGTTAGGAAATGGGCTGAAGGTTTCTGTTGAAGGAATGGGAGAGTGTTATGTCCCTAGCTTATCCACATCATTACAGAATGTATATTTTGTGCCAGAGTTAAATTTTTGTTTTCTAAGTGTTGCCTGTCTCACAGAAGGTGGCTATCAGATTTCATTTGCTGGCACAACATGTGATATTAAGAAAGGAGGGGAACTATGTGCTAAAGGAGTTAAAAAAGATGGCCTTTACCACATGGTTCCCAATTTACAGAGTTCTGTAGGTGCAATTTATAACAATAACCCTCCTCATAACAAGTGTATCTATTTGTTGCATAGGTGATTAGGCCATGTTGGTTTTAAAGTAATAGACAAAACGATATCTTTGTATGAGGATACCAAGTTGAAAGAATGTAAAATGTTTCTTGACTGTGCTGTGTGTAAACAGTCTAAGAGTAAGGTGCAGCCCATAAGGAAGAAAAGTAACACTGTTACTAAAAGGCCATTTGAAATAATACATTCCGATGTTGTGGGACCGCTATCAAGCAGTTTGGGTGGTGCAAAATATTTTGTGACTTTTGTTAACTATAGTCGTTACGCTTGGGTTTATTTGTTAAAGAGTAAAGGAGAGGTATTTCAAATTTTCAAAAACTGGGTAGCATATGTAGAGAGGCAATTTGGCCACAAGGTGGCACAATTGCAATCTGACTGGGGAGGAGAATATATCTCAAATTGCTTTTAGCAGTGGCTGAAGAAAAAGGGCATTTTCCACAGGCTAACTAACCCATTTTCTCCTTGGGAGAATGGCGTAGCAGAACTCCGAGGGGGGATACTCCAAACAGTTAAGGATTCTTTATTATGTGATTCTGGCATGAGTTGTAAATATTGGGCCGAGGCTCTACTCACAGCCAATTATATAGTCAACAGAATTTGGAGTACAAGTATCAAAGACATTCCATATCACATATTGTTTGGTAAACAGCCCAATCTTACTCACATGAGAATATTTGGATGCTTTGCCTGGGTACATATACCAAAGGCACAAAGGAAAAAAGGACAAGTCAAAACAGCCAAACTAAGGTTTCTCGGATATGCAACAGGGAGTAAAGGTTATAGGTTTGATGCTGGCAATGGCAAAGTAATAATATCTCAGAATGCTAGTTTTATTGAAAGCAATTGGAAGCATGTTCATGCTAATTCAGACATCATTCTACCCATGACTGAGAGTGATGGGTTAGGTGATACTGTGCCATTATCACCTCAATCCCCTGAAAGGTCAGACAGTCCAGTTGGAGACATGACTTCACCAAGTAGTCAACAAAAGAAAAGTCCAGAAAAAAAGTCCTGGTAGTGTTAAAATAAAGGAGACAATGCATTATAGTTTGTTAATTTCATCTTCTGTATCAAATGAATTGTACTGTTATGTAGACAGTGACTTTGCAAATGATGTGCATGGTAGAAAATCTACAACAGGCATTGTTATTTTTTATGCCAGAGTTCCTGTAGTATGGAAATCAAAGAAACATTTTGTATCAGTTTCTTCAGCAGAAGCTGAGTTTGCAGCCTTATCTGATTTATGTTGTGAATTAGTATGGTTTATACAACTTCTAAAGGATCTACAATTAAAGGTAGAGAACCCTGTAACTGTGTATGAAGACTCTCAAGCATGTATTGAGATGGCCACATCAGAAAGGATAAAAACTCGCACTAAGCATGTGGATGTTAAGTACCATAATGTCAGAGATATTATACAAGCCAATGTAATACAGCTAATATATTGTGCATCACAAGAAAATGTTGCTGATATGTTTACCAAGCTCTTAGTAGCTGTAAAACATAAAGAAATGATGTCCAGGCTTAGTATGATTCAAAATGTTACGTAAGCATGTCATTTAGCTACATACTTCATTCAGTGCACAAGGAGGGGTGTCAGGGTATGCCAGTTTGCATACTTAGTTGTGACTGGATGAAGGTATAGCAAAGTGGCAGGTGGAGTCCATGATAATAAGCCAGCTCCAGTAATTAATGATGCAGCCAGCCAATTAGGCCAGGTGGACTTGATAGCCACTTAGTAGTGTATAACTGCATTGGGAGTCTGCTTGGGTTATAGAGAGTGTATTACTCTCTATGCTGGTTAGAAGCCTGTTGCTAGGAAGTAAGGTTTTCTCCTTGAAGATATAATACTGCAGGTATGCAGGAAGTTATGCTGTACTGTTTTTGTGCCTAGGCATAATGCTATATTCTTTGTTTCTGCATTTTTTTGTCTTACACTCAGCTGAGTAAAGCTCTATTTTTTAACTCTACAACTCTGCTGTACTATTTTGTAACATGCCCAACACACCCATCATACATCTGTGCATTTTATATTTACTGCCCAAGTGTAGTATCCTACACTTCTCCTTGTTGAAATTCATTTTGTTAGTTTTGGCCCAGTTTTTTAATCTGTTAAGGTCATTTTGGATTCTGATCCTGTTCTCTGGGGTACTAACTGTCCCTCCTAATTTGGTGTCATCTGCAAACTTGATAAGCATGTCCTCTATTCCCTCATCCAAGTCATTGATAATGATGTTGAATAGCACTGGGCCCAAGACAACCCTTTGGCACTCCACTGGTCACTTCTCTCCAGGATAAAGAGGAGCCATTGGTGACTATCTTTTGGGTTTGGTCAGTCAACCAATTACAAATCCACCTAACAGTTGCATTTTCTAGCCCACAGGTTGTTATTCTTTTTTGCAAGAATATCATGGGGGACCTTGTCAAAAGTCTTACTGAAATCAAGATAGACATCCACAGCATTCCCCTCATCTATCAAGTTTGTAACTATAAAAAAAGATAGGAGATGAATCAGGCATAACTTGTTTTTGAAAAATCCATGTTGACTTTTAGTGATCACGGCTTCCTTTATGTACAGACTGTCTGTTTAATGATCTGCTCTAGAATCTTTCCTAGTATTGATGTTAGGCTGACTGGGCATTAATTATTTGGGTCTCCTCCCCCCCTTTTTTTAAAAGATGGAGGACAACATTTTCCCTCTTCCAGTCTGCTGGGACCTGTTCCGTTCCTCAGGAGTTCTCAAAGATTATTGACAGTGGTTCTGAGATTACTTTTACTAGTTCTTTTAATACCATTGGATGAAGTTCATCTGGCCCTGGGGACTTGAACTCATTTATACTGGCCAGGTATTCCTGAACTACCTCTACCAATTCTATGCTGTATTTCCCCTACTGCATCATCTGCTCCCATCTTTCCCCAGGCTGAGAACTGTTCCCCTTTTGGGAGAAGACTGAAGCAAAGAAGGTGTTAAGTAGTTCTACCATTTCTTTGTCCAATCCTTTCACCATCTCCACGCAGTGGCCCTACCATTTCCTTGTTCTTCCTTTTGCTATGGACATAACCAAAAAAATCCTTTTTATTGTTTTTAACCTCTCTATCAAGCCTGAGCCCCAGCTGAGCTTTGGCTTTTCTGACTTTCCCCCTACATGAGCTGGCTATTCGTTTGAATTCTTATTTGGTAATTTCCCTTTTCCCATTTCTTGTACATGTCCTTTTTTAAGTTTTTGCTCAGTTGAGAGTTCTTTCAACATCCATCCTGGTTTTTTTTATACACCTCCCCTTTTCCATCCTCATTGGAAATGTTTGAAGTTGTGCCTTCAATATCTCCCTTTTAAGAAACTCCAATCTATCATGAACTCCTTTTAGTATTCCTGACCATGGAATCACCCCCAGTAATTCCCTAAGTTTTCTGAAATCAGCTTTCTTAAAGTCTAGAAGGCATGTCTGACTATGCTTGGCTTCCCCTTTCCTCTGTATAACAAACTCCAGGAGAACACGGTCACTCCCCCCTGATCCCACCACTTCCACACCATTGACCAGGTCATCCCCATTGGTTAGGATCAGATCTGATCTCCTTGTTGCCTCTTCCACCTTCTGGATAATGAAATTGTCTGCAAGGCAAGTGAGGAACTTGTTGGAAATTAAATTCTTGGCACAGCTGGACTTCCAAGTCCTCAGTTTGGCTTGGAGGTCTGTAGTAGACTTCCATGACATCCCTGCTGTTTCTCTCCCCCTTGATTTTTATCGAGATGCTCCCAAAATTTAAGATGGCTTTGTTCACAGGTATACACATCCTTAACGTATAATGCTACTTCACCACCCTTCCCGTTTTGTCTATTTTTCTGAAATAGGCTATACCCCTCTATTAGTACATTCCAGTCATGGGACTCATCACACTAGGTTTCAGTGATGCCTATTATATTTGTTTTGCTGTGCTAAGAGTTCAAGTTCATCCTATTTCCCATGCTCTGTGCATTAGTATAGAGACATCTAAGAACATGAGCCACTCTCCCTGTTTTCTTTTAAAGGTTTTATACCTCCCATTGTTGGGTTGTTGTGCTATTTGCCTTGTTCTCTGTATAACTTTTGGGCTATTTTCTCTAGCACTCAATGAACTCCTGCCTTCAAGAGTATTGTCTTCCTCTCCCATACAGCTCAGTTTAACGCCTTCCTGATAAGATCTTTAGTACATCCCAAGGCATCCTGACTTGTAGGCTTAATTTGGCTGTACCATTCTTTCCTTTTATCTAGAAAACCGTAGAACATTTGAAATTTGTGAAGGAATGTTGGCTCTTAGCAAAAAATTCTCAGAATTGTAACCAAACTTTGATTGAGGTCCTCGATTGTAACTGTATTTCTTTGTCTCTGTGCCTCACACAAGTGGTTTTTCACAGCTGCCCAGGGACCCAACTGGAATCTTCCATGGCTGAATAGCTTGGTGGGAACTCCTCCCCCACCCACTCCACATATCCAAGGCCACCAAGCTACTCCTGTGTTTCTCTTCATTTGCCAGCAGAGTGGTTTCTTTCAGAGTGTTATCGTGTGGTTGAGTAACTCCCTTTCCAGTTTAGTCTTTCTATTGTGTTCTTTTCTCGTTCTGTCTTTCTCTTATTCTACTGCCAACCCACACCTTCTTTTTACTTTGGGACACTGCCTCTCTTCTCTCTTTATGGCCTCATCTTCTCTTTTTAAACCTTGCTCTTCATGTGGGTTAACGGTTTCTTTGTTGGATGGGCATTTCAAGTGGTCTGTACTGTCTAGGAGAGGGACATGTAATTGAAAAGTGTTCCATGTATAGGCTTCACCTCCTAAGCCTTGAAGAACCAGGGTTCATTGCTTAAACGTTACTGCTGAGAGAAATCATTGCAAGTTGCAGACCAGGCTGCTTTGAAGAAGCATCTTTTTTTGGTCTCTACAATGGTGTTGAAACCTCAGAAAACCACTGCCCATCAGAAATCAAAGACAGCATCAGCATGGACTGCTTTAGTACCAACACCAGTCTCGATACTGAAAAAAATTTCAACTCTGCCTCTAATGTCTTTGATATTGATGGCACACTTGGCTGCCTCTTAGACACTACTGCGTTCGGCTCCATCATCTACTGCTGTTTTGGTAGCGGGGGATTCTGTGTGTCTGACTTCTCCGGTGTGTGTATTGAAGACCTCTCAATCTGCCCACTCCAAATCTGCCCATTAGATAGGGATCTTACCAGACAAATGGACATTCAGCATCAAAGGAGAAAAAGTACTCCAGACCTAAAGAAGTCTAAGCATTCTAGTCAGCTGCCTCTCCACAATCGATACCGGTAACACAAGGTGGTTTGGTACTGACTGCTGTAACTCAATAAGATGCACCATAGGTACCAAATGCTACTAATCCCCAGCTTCTTTCTGTACAGGACATGGAAGCACTTCCTGAACAGAATGTGCCTGTTCTGCATTCCTCCCCACCCATTCTGTTTTGGGAACTCATGCCACTGCTTCTCATCGTGGCTCTCCTAGACAAAGACCGCTTCCACCATCACCAAGACGATACAGATCTTTCCAGAGGGAATGGTCCTATGCACCATCTTGCCTTTATCAGGTTTATCAGAACTGTTTATTTTCTGGCAGAGTTTGAAACTGAGGGGACTGGCTTGGCTTTCTTGGACATGCATAGTAGATTGGGGAGGGGTTCCCACTAAACTACTCAGCTCTGAAACATTATGATTTGATCATTTGTTTTTTCTCTGAATGTGCTAGGGACCAGCACTGTATGTGCCCATTTAACTACAAATGTTCCTTTCTGTCCTGGACACTCATCAGGGAGCAGGCGCTAAAGAGGACCACCTCTGACTAGCACTGGAATAGAAGATTAGAGGGATATCTGGCTCACAGGACAGAGAACTATGCTGGGCCCCATGGGATTGCTTATTTGTCTAAAACACACTGTGGTAGATTCTGCAAACAATTAGAATGAAATTTAATCCCCAAACTGGAATCTATACCAGCTCACACATTATCAGTTGGTTGTATTAACTTGCAGACACTCCAACTTGTAAGCAACGTGGATTCACCACTTTGAGGAGAGGAAGGTTAATACCTGACATCTAATAAATATTTTAGTCAGAATGGTGAGAAGTTCTTTACTGGATCATCTGTACGCCTGTATAAAATAAGACTACGGCCATAGTTAGGTAAGGGGGAGATTAAGTTAACATGTATTTCCTGTAGGCAACTGGTGAGTCCATACGAATGCATGGATGCACCATGTGTTAATAGGAACTGTTTCTAGAATTGTACTGTATTTGATTTTATCTGGACAAAAACTTGATCAGCCACTTAAAACCCTTTAGCTCCATGCAAACAGATTATCACCCTATTGGATGCCTGAAGACACTTTATAATGAAAAAGTCATAAAGGGTCATGAAAAAGTTAAAAGGACTTGCGGCTGCTGTCCTTCTGTTATAGGATAGCAGAGGAAGAAATTCCTCTAAGAAATACCTGTAAAACAGACAAACCAACATGGCAGAGTGTTAAATAGTAAACTCCATATATAGAACTGTACAGTACAGTCTGAGCATGTGTGCTAACAGAGAGCAAGGTTTGGGTGCTGGACCAGGAGTCCGGGAGACCAGAGTCCAAATCCCCACTCTGCCATGGAAACCCAGAAGTAACCCTGGGCAAGTCGCATTCTCCTAGCCCCAGAGGAAGTCAGTGGACACCCCCCCCCACAAACAAATCTTGCCAAGAAAAAAGTAGTCAGAATTGACTTGAAGGCACACAACACCAACCTGTTTCTCAAATAGAAGCTCCCCAACCATAATGGAAAGCCATTTTTGAAACAAAACTTCTCAAAAGCAACCTGTGGTAAGGAATGATAACCCACTGTTCTTACAAAAGTTACGTTCTGATAGTATGTCATACTCAGTTACTTAGACTTTCGTTCATTCGATTTTAATGGGGAAAAGAGTATTCTATCTCTGCCTTTTGATATGCTTTTTGTAAAGAGTTCTTTAGCACATGGGAAAGCATCTAGAAGTATTATTTGTTAGGGAAAGCCACTCTGGTGGCCTTGACAACATTGTTTGCTTAGGTCAGATGCAGCCCCTAGCTACCTGAAATCCATCCAATTCCCCACATAGTGACAGGTAACGCTGCAGGACAGTGAGTTTATTTGAAGGTGGCTCTGTGGAAGTTTTTCACTGAGGCAGGGCACATCACTCCCTTGCTCCCATGGTAACGTCTGTAAGCCAAAACTTTGTTGTTGTATGCCTTCAAGTCATTTCAGATTTATTGCATCCATATCATGGGATTTTCTGAGTCTGCAAGTGTGTGACTGCCCAAGGTAACCCAGTGGGATTTCATGGCTAAGCACGGAGTTGTACTTCAACACTCAAACCACTATGCCACACCTTACTCTGCTGTTAGTAATCACAAGCAGGATGCTGTTGTGGTCATATCTTGCTTATGAGATTCCTACAGGCATCTGCTGGGGAAGAAACTGCTGGAGTAGATAAACCTTTTGTCTGATCCAGCTGGGCACTTGATATGTTACTAGCCCCGTTTTCTGAAGCAGCAATGAAGCAGAAAACAATGGGACTTAACTTCTGAGAAGTATATGTACATGATAGTGAAGGTCATTTTTAGCAATATGGAAATCTGCATTTGGAAAGGCAAGCAAGACAGCTGACCAGACCCAAAAAGATCATGAAGCATTGTTTGAGAAGATTTAACTAGTCCTTCAAGATTTTGTTAAAGAATGGATGTTGAAATTATGGGGTTTAGCAGAGGTAGATAAATTAACAACATTACTAAACAAGAAAACCCCAAAAATCTTTGAAAAAGAATGGAATGTATTATATATAGAAATATAGAAAAGAAATGGGGTACAAGTAAAACATTAAATTTGAAGAATATAACGTAAAAGTGTTTAAAAGGAGTGAAGATTCAGAAAATGGTAAAAACATATTAATTTAGAATTAAGAGGAGAGAGACATAGTTGTGAATGTTAGAGAAATCAATATTCGAAGGACAGGAAGCCACTTTTAATGTTAATGTAAGTTTATATGTTGTGTTATATGTTACATATTATGTCTTAGGTTATAGGTTATGTATTGTAGATTGTTACAGATTGTTAGTGATCATATGTTAGGTATGTAAATAGATATACATGTAGATATATATGTACTGTTATTTTAATTTGAGAAAATTAATAAAATATATTTAAAAAAGCATGCAGCACTGGAACAAATACCCTATGCCACCAGAGCCAACACTAAAACATCTTGTTATACCAAACAAGACATAGATTCCATGACTAAAGCTGCAGGTCTGTTTCATCTTGTTGCATGGTATGGCTAGTCCTAGAATGTCTTGCTCTCATCTGCTGATGACAGTGTCCATACATTCTGGGCACCACAATTCAGAAAGGATATTGACAAATTGGAGTGTGTCCAGAGGAGGGCAACTAAAATGGTGAAAGGTCTGGAAACCATTCCTTATGAGGAAAGACTTGGGGAGCTGGGTATGTTTAGCCTAGAAAAAAAGACGGTTAAGGGGCGATATGATAGCCCTATCTAATTATTTGAAGGGGTGTCACATTGAGGATGGAGCAAGCTTGTTTTCTGCTACTCCAGAGACTAGAACACGGAGCAGTGGATGAAAGCTCCAGGAACAGAGATTCCACCTCAACATTAGGAGGAACTTTCTGACAGTAAGAGCTGTTCGGCAGTAGAACACACTCCCTCGGAGCGTGGTGGGGTCTCCTTCCTTGGAGGTCTTTAAACAGAGGCTGGATGGCCATCTGTCAGGTATGCTTTGATCGTGATTTCCTGTGTGGCAGGGGGTTGGACTGGATGGCCCTTGTGGTCTCTTCCAATTCTACAATTCTATGATTCTATGAAATGTGCAGTACAAACAAGACTACTGTAACTCAATCATGTACTTAAAATTCCTGAATAACAGACTTCAATATCTGGTTGTATAGACAAACAAACAAATATATAGATAGATAGATAATCCAGTCCTCCTACACTGCTGCAAGCTACTTTGGGACTTTGATCCTCATGCATTTCCTCATACTTTAAGGTTAATTCTACTCCTGAAGTCCACTGTGGCACTTGTGTTTCTTTTTATGCTAACCTTCTGAACTTTCTAGGGAGGCTGTAGTACTATTTGAGTAACAAGGTTTTTAAAATGCTAGTCACACGACAGCACTATTAGTAAAAGGAAGAATACCAACAATTTTTGGCCTTTAAACTTTACATCATAGCTGCTATTATGAGTACATGCCTAGGACTCAAGTAGATACTTTTAAATCTATTTTATTTTCATATTGTGTGAGCCCAGTTTGCTCTGGATCTCAATACCTCAGTCCTCAGTCTAAATGGCCCTGGGAAATGAGTGTATCTGGGAGACCTAAAGTAAGATATTCCTTGATATGAGAGGAAGAAGACATTAGGAAAGGGAGACATGTCAAAGGTATTCCATACAGACTGTGGTATTAGACTGGCTGCTTTGAGTTTAGTTTATACATAAGATGGTGGCCACTTTTCTTAGGACAGTAATTCTGTTTTCTTTGTTTTTTAAACACTTGTACTTTGTGGTACTTTTATCCTGTGTGTTGTTTAAGGGCAAAACTGTAGCAAATCATTGGCTCAAAGGCTACAATTCACCACAGGTACACAAGCCAACCAGTCTGTCAAAAGTAGCAAGGGGCAAGGTAGACTCTACCTGTATGAAACTAAGCAACAGAATACATTCAAATGGACTTCTTTATATGGTGCTTTGAAGATGTACAGGAATGCAACTCACTTCTCCACCAAAATGGCAACAGTTCCTCTGGTCAGCTCCCGGGGTATGATGGGAGTTACTGGCCAACATTTCTGGGCAGTGTTATTGTCTACTTTAAGTAAATATTTTACTCACACCCATCCACAAAAAGCAAACTAAGGGACAAAGTTACTTGTATATCAGGTTACCAAAGAATAAATATGCATAGTGGAGTTACAAAGTTGCATCTTCAGCTAAATGTCCAGACATTCACACTTGTCCCATATTTCTGCATAACCTTTGATGTCATACTTACGCACGATGGAGGAAATCAAACTGTGTTCATACATGTTAATTCCTGAGCTTTCATTATATCAGATAAGGAAGGAAAGGAAAAACATTGCTTTAAAGATATTGTAGACTGTTTGAAAGGAAATATGAGGTCACTTTGATACAACTATGAATAAAACAGAAAATAGACACTACTTTTTCCTGTGTGTGTACAAGAGTTTGGCCAAGAGTCTACAATGTGTTATGATAGGCTAATACTGTATGTATTCTTCCACTAATGGGGAAAAACAGAGAACATCTTTGGATTTAGTTTCAATTATTTCAAATAGTGCTTTAGCAGGGGGTATAAAATAACAATTTTGAATACTGGAAGACATGGTCTGCATATAGGATAGCATCTTTGCATTCAATACATTATTTGTTCCTTAGAGGAGGCCACAGTGTTCCTGTGAAAACAAATGCTACACTTCACCTAAGTAAAGTTTAAAAAATTCAATATTAAGGTTTGCCTTGAATTTATAAAACTTGCCCCTTCAAGAGCTTCATATAGCATTGTTCAAAACACACCTACATACAAGTCAACTTTTATTTAAAATTAATTTTAAAATTGCTAAATTCACAATCAAATAAAAAAGACAAGACAGTAAAGAACTGTGCAGCCAGACTGAAAGCTCAGTTTTAGCTGTTTTAAGAGTTTTATGGGCCAATGTTAGTGTGCCTATTCTAAAAGGCAGCATGTGAAAAACTAATTTACATTTTTATACAGATTACAACGCATGAAGTTTAGTAGCAATTTCTTATATGCATCAGTAGATGATTTAGGTGAAGAGTTGCTGTTGAAATTATTTTTCACGCGCTTTGGGCTCCAGCAGTTTCTGGAAAAAGAAGAGAACATATTAATTGTTTAGCAATGATATGAAATATCTTTGTCTTAGATAGTTTAGCCAAAGATTCCCTCTAAATTTTGTAGACTTTAGTGAGCAACGACATGACCAGGGCAATTCAGGTACCCTGACATATACATGGAGCTCTTGGTCACCCTTTCCCATACGTTTAAATACAGGCAGGTCCCAATCTGGGAGAAAGGCAGCATAGAAATCAAATAAATAAAAATAAATAAAATATGTACACAAAGAACCACAAACAACACCTGCTGCTTCCACTGAAATAAATGGGAAAGTACCAATGGGTGTGCTCATAATCCTGCATCTATCAGGCAATAGTAGAGAATGAAATGGGAGCAGTATAGGTGCAGCAAACTGGCTTTCATCTGCATGGCTAATAACAGACTAAAATCAGTAAAACAGCTATGTCAACAATCCCTTTTCTCTAACTAGCACCCAAAATGTTAACTCTTCAGACAATAAAGGGAAATGGCGTCTGCCACCATTTTTTTCATTAGGTCTTCCTGGAAATGGCCAAAGTTTGTTCTCAATGATTCCACATGCACTAGAATATACAAGTAGACTATTTGAGTCAAGTTAAGTAAGACAAACATAAGTAAGGAAATTCAAGAACCTCACCAGGTTCTTTCAGGATCTGAGGATCTCCTACTAATTCTTCACCAATACTTTCAGCACCAGCTAGTATTTCTGAAGTGATACTGTTGGTCTGAGCCTCTGCCACCATTTTTTTCATTAGGTCTTCCTGGAAATGGATAAAATTATAATAGTTCTCACAAATGAGTATGCTTAATCACTTCCTATATATGCTACTTTTATTGCTCTGTACATTTTCAATTGTACTAATTTTCAAGCAATGTACCTCAGAATAGACTGCAAGTTTAAGGGGCACATCTTCAACTTTCACAAAGTCATCTTCATCAGATTTCTGACTGATATTTCCAGAACCTGTTTCCTGTTGACAGAATGTGTTTTAAGACTAAGTTCTCATTAACTTACATAGCCAATGCTGAGCACTTGTAATTTGCATTGATTTTAATGGGAGAGCTGGGGTACACCTTTAGATTATTAAAATCTATGGGATCTGCCAACCCATGTAATTTAGATAATGGCTTACACAGTCATTTATTACAAAATTATAACATCCCAAATGGAAAGCCTGCTCTCTTGAGGGCAAATAAAAGCCCTAGTCTGGGGGAAAGATCTTGCTAAGACAGAAGTGAGTGAGAAGGACATGTTGCTTACCTGTAACCATAGATCTTCGAGTAGTCTGCTGTGAATTCACACAGTTGGGTTATTCCTGCGCCTGCGCAGAGCATACGGAACCTTCTGGTATCGCTAGGCAGAATGTGCATAGATATATTTTAGCGGTAACTCCGCCCACACTAACGGTCCCTTAAAAGGCGCTCCCGCCTAATACCCCTCAGTTTCTTGAATGACGCCGCAAACAGCAGCATCAAGAACATTAAACATATATGTAATAGCAGGACACAGAGGGGAGGATGGGCGGGTCTGTGTGAATTCACAGAAGACCACTTGAAGATCTATGGTTACAGGTAAGCAACCTGTCCATCTTCTTCGTGGTCTCTGTGAATCACACAGTTGGGTAGACTAGCAAGCTTCCCCACTGGAGGAGGGTATGTCCTGTACATCAGTAGATGGGGACCCCCCAACAATTAGCCTTGCAAGGGACTACTTCCTCTTTTCTTTTTCTTTTTTTAAATGCACATTCTTCAAACATTAAACAATTCAACACACATTGAAGTCAATAGTTTAACAAACAATTCATTCACTTATTGGATGGAGGACAGAAGCACTGCCCTCCCAAATGCAGCCTCGTTCCTAGAACAAGTGTCCAGTCTGTAGCATGAGATGAATATCAATGGTGAAGACCAAGTCGCAGCACGGCAGACATCCTCTAGGGGCACCCCAGAGAGGAACGCGGTAGAAGTGGAGACAGCTCTCGTAGAATGTCCACGAATCCGTGGAGGCAGCGGCTTCTTGGCCAGTTCGTAGCAGAGAGTGATGGTTGATGTCACCCATTTCGAGAGGCACTGCGACGAAATCGGTGCACCTCGCTTCAAGTCAGCATAAGAAACGAAGAGCTGAGGTGATTGCCGGAACGGAGCAGTTCGTTGTATGTAGAATGCGAGCGCCCTCCGCACGTCCATGGCGTGGAGGGTACGCTCAAATTTGTCCTTCGGGTCCTGCATCTGGGCAGGCAGGACGATGGGTTGGTTAAGGTGGAAACTGGAGACCACTTTGGGAAGAAAGGAGATGTCTGGTCTCAATACCACTTTATGCTTGTGGAAGCAGGTATATGGCGGGTCCAACTGAAGAGCACACAGTTCCCCAGCTCAATGAGCAGAGGTGATGGCAACCAAGAAGGCAGTCTTCCAAGTCAATAGCCGGAGGTCGGTCGAAGCCATGGGTTCAAAGGGTCATCTCACCAATTGGAAGAGGAGAGTTCTAGGCTCCAGGTTGGAGTGGGATCAAGGACTGGAGGATGGAGGTTGACATACCCCTTCAGGAACCCCTTCACCATCGGGTCCTGGAAGGGAGATGGTCGATTGCAAGCCTGGAATTTGACAGAGGTAGCTGCCAGATAGCCTCTAAGAGACAAAACCAAGAGCCCCGATTCCGACAGGTGGAGGAGGAACTGAAGGATCGTCAGTACTGAGCAGGATTCGGGTCTGATCCTCGTTCTGCTAGGAACTTCGCAAAGCAGTTCCACTTGTAGAGGTAAGCTTTTCGAGTGGAGGGTTTCCTAGCAGCGTCGATAACCATCTCAACATCTCGGGGCAGAGCGTAGCCCAGGATGGCATGCGAAGGCTGCGGGCTCACGGCTCGATCCTCCAGGCCATAAGGCGAAGCGTGCTGAGATTGGGATGCCTGACCTGACCTTGCCCTGCTGGATGGTGAGCAGATCCGGACGGTCCGGGAGGTGGAGAAAGCGCCTCCTGGACAGAAGCAGCAGTGGTGCGAACCACAGTTGTCGGGGCCACCATGGTGTGATGAGAATCGCATCCAACCCGTCCCAACGAAGCTTGGCTACGACCCTTTTCAGGAGCGGGATTGGGGGGGAAGAGGTACAGGAATGGTCCGTTCCATTGGAACAGGAAGGCGTCCCCTCTGGAGTCCCTGTGCCATGTTCTGGAGCAAAACTGGTTGCACTGTCTGTTCTGGGCAGTCGTAAAGAGGTCTATCAGTGGAGTGCCCCGTCCGCCACTACCTGTCCGTGGATCATCCACTCATGGACGTTGGAGTTGGAGCGGCTCAGTCTGTCTGCAAGAATATTCTCCTCCCCGTGGAGGTGTATAGACTGAAGGAAGCTGTTTCTTTCTACGCACCAATCCCAGATCTGTAGAGTAAGCTGGAGGAGCTGAGGCGATCTGGTACCACCTTGGTTGTTCAGGTAGTACATCACCGAGGTGTTGTCCATGATGAGAAGAACGGTTCTGTTCCGGACCAACACTTTGAAGGCTTGAAGAGCTTTCTGGACCGCCAGGAGCTCCAGGACGTTGATGTGCAGTTTCCCTTCTTTGGCGCTCCAGGAATTCTGGATCCTTTAGTGACACAGATGGGCTCCCCAACCGTTTAGATGCATCCGTTGTGAGGGAAACATCTGGTTGAGGAGAGTCGAAGGGAAGACTGGAGAGAACATTGAGTGGTTCGAGCCACCAGTCCAGGGAACGTTGGATGGCATGAGGTATCATCAGGAGCTTCCTGGGAGAATCCTGGAGATGATCGAAGGCACTCAGGAACCAATGCTGGAGCGGCCGGAACCGGTCTGGCTAGATGAGTGACCGACATCGCGGCTGCCATATGCCCGAGGAGGACTTGTATGTCGTGCGCTCGAACCCGTTGTGACCATCAGCATCCGTGGATCAGAGACCGAAGGGTGTCGAACCAATCCTCGGGAAGGTACGCTGCTACCGAGGTCGAATCCAGTCGAGCACCAATGAATTGGATTGACTGGGCAGGGTTCAGCTGAGACTACTCCATGTTGACAACAAGTCCCAGGGTATGTAACACATCTAGGGTAAAGATGATGTCCTCCTCGAGGTGCAGCTTCGAATTCATCACAAGCAGCCAATCGTCTATGTAAGGGAATACAACGACCCCATATTGTTGAAGATAGCCGCCACTGCCACCATGCATTTCGTGAAGACCCTCGGGGCTGTGGAGAGTCCGAACGGAAGGACCCAAAACTAGTAGGCTTCGTCCCCGATTTGGAACGCTAGGAATTTCCTGTGTGAGGGATGGATCCCAATGTGGAAATAGGCATCCTTGAGGTCTATGGACGCAAACCAGTCCCAACGTTGAAGAAGAGGGAGAATAACAGCAAGAGTGGTCATCCTGAATTTCTTCAGGATGAAATACCAGTTCACTCCCCTGAGGTCGAAGATCGGACGAAAGCCACTGTCCTTCTTTGGTACCAGGAAGTATTTGGAGAAGAAACACCGGTGATGCCGTTTGGCGTTCACAGGTTCGATGGCTCCTTTTTAAAGCAGAGGCTGGACCTCCTCGATGAGGGGAGGGGATGGCGGTGTGGTACGGATCCGGCCTGTTGGAGGCAGTTTGTCGAACTCGATCCAGTAGCCTTGTTGTACAATCTGGAGTACCCACCGGTCCGATGTTATGGAGGACAAGGCGTGCTGGAACAAGGACAGACGGTCTCCAAACAGGGAGGTCTAAAAGAAAACGAAAGCATCAATATGAGGGGGGCAACTCAAAACTTTCTCCTGCCTTGATCCCTTGACTTCTGTTTGAAAGAAAGGCGGTATCTAGAGGTGGATCCCTGGCTCCTCACCGATGATGATGACATCGGTTGTTGGAACCTGGAGCGCCTAGGAGGTTGTGGTGTGCTTCCCTGTCTAAGGGTCTGGCAATAGGGGGACGTATGCCAGCCCGACTGGTGCCTAGGACGGTACGCAGAAGATGAGGACGATGGCATACCGTACTTTCTGAGCGGTGGTCCTCATCTTCTGTGTGAACTCCAGCTTCTCATCAGTCAAACCACTGAAGAGACCCAAGCTGTCAAAGGGCATGTCTTCAATGATTGCAGCTGCTTGAGTGGACAGGCCCGACGACCGAAGCCAAGCGTGACAGTGCAGAGCAACAGACCCAGCCAGTCTTGGCGGCACAATCGGCGACATGTCATGCGGAGTTCATTTGTTGGCCTGCAAGGAGATGAGCCTCCGTTGAGATCGCCTCTGCCATCCTCTTCCTTTCCTCTGAGAGGTCCTGTATGAGGGGAGCCATTCTCTCCCACAGGACCTGTTGGTAAGCTCCCAGGCATGATGAGTAGTTGGTAATCCGAAAGCTAAGGCCAGCAGCTGAGTAGAGCTTCTTCCCAATGATATTGAGTTTCTTCCCCTCGGGATTGGAGGGGGTGGACTTGGCTCGGCGCTGTCTCCAGGGCTGCGCTGCCTCAACCACTACAGAGTTGGGCTTTGAGTGTTCCTGCAGCCATTCGATGCCATCTCCATTTACGCGGTACAGGAGGCCGATCCGTTTAGAGGTTGGTGGAATCGATGATGGGTTCTCCCAGGAGCCCTGAGACAATTTCAGCAGGGACGGGAGTACCGGAATGCGAGCCACAGGTGGAGCTTTTGATTTTATCCGGTGATAAATCGGGTAAACTGGGTCGGACTCCTCGGTGATCTTGAGTTCGAGCGCATGACACATTCGTACCACCTGCTCAGAGAAGGAGCGGATGTCATCCATTCGAGGACGAATCCTCATCCAGCAGCTCCGGCTGTGATGACGGCAGATAGTGAAGGTATCCTTCAGAAGATTCAGAGGAGGAGGATGAATCTGATGATGGGGATGGACTGCGGTGTCGACCCGCCAGCGAAGATGTGCAAGGCGGCGGAGTGGGAGGCAAGGGAGGCAGTGGACGTGAAGGCGAGACCTGGCAGCTGGTACCTCTGAACAGCGGCCTGGGTGGAAGCCGTGGCGATGGGGCCCTGCCCGGTCCATGGAAGGAGATGCGAGTTGGAGGCACCGATAAGACGTGACGGGTGGCTGCTTCCTCTGTCATGTAAAACACCCTGTCAGCATCCAGCTCACCAGTGTGTTGCTTAGGCAGAGGTGCACTGAAGACAGCTCTGGCCAGATCGTAGGCACCGTACGCCTGGACATCTTCCTGAATAAGGGAAGTGGACGGCTGTGGCTGAGTCTCCTACTCCTGTACTGCCAAAGGGTCCTGCAGGAGTTCCGAATGGGAGACCACCAACGCCGGCGAGACAGTATGGGCCCGTGGGGAAGCAGTAGCCTCAGCACTCGATGGGTCACCCACTTCAACCTCCACGATTTCGAGGGATGGAGGTGGAGTGGCAGCTCCCGATCATGACTGGTCGGCAGCCGTGTCTCGAGCCCGAGGAGAGGCTTGGGACTGAGGCACCGTCGAAACAGGTGGCATAGGTGGTGTGACAGTTACCGGCACAGATGTCGAAGATCCTTTGTCTGTCCCTGCCTCACATTCGCGGAGGTTAAGGGCAGATCAATCTGTCTAGATCAAGGGAAGTAATAGTGCCACTCTATTCTGCCTTGGTCAGACCTCACCTAGAATACTGTGTCCAGTTCTGGGCACCACAATTCAAAAAGGATATGGACAAATTGGAGTGTGTGCGAAGAAGGGCGATTAAAATGGTGAAAGGTCTGGAAACGATGCCTTATGAGGAGAGACTTAGGGAGCTGGGTATGTTTAGCCTGGAAAAAAGACGGTTAAGAGGCGATATGATAGCCCTGTTTAAGTATTTGAAGGGATGTCACGCTGAGGATGGAGCAGGCTTGTTTTCTGCTGCTCCAGAGACTGGAACACGGAGCAATGGGTGCAAGCTCCAGGAACAGAGATTCCACCTCAACATGAGGAGGAACTTTTTGACAGTAAGAGCTGTTCGGCAGTGGAACACACTCCCTCGGAGCGTGGTGGGTTCTCCTTCCTTGGAGGTCTTTAAACAGAGGCTGGATGGCCATCTGTTGGGGATGCTTTGATCAAGATTTCCTGCGTGGCAGGGGGGTTGGACTGGATGGCCCTCGTGGTCTCTTCCAGCTCTGCAATTCTATGATTCTAGGATGGAAAAGGCAGATGTAATTTTCATAGATGCCAGGTGGCCTCATTGCCCCTGGTTCTCCAGCCTCATGGAACTTCAGGTGGGAGAGTTGGTTCCTTTCTGGCCAGATCTTAGTTTCAGCAAGGTTTGCTTCACTCAAACCCAGGCTGGTTACAAATTCATGCCTGGAAGTTGAGTGCAAGAGATTGATTAAGGCGGGCTATAATCGAAATGTGCACCTTTCTGGTTGCTAGATGGCTTTCCACCATTCGGATTTACGAATCTACATGGTGGGCTTTCTGTAGGTGATGTCACAGAAGAGAGATTAAACCTAAATCCCTCGGAGCGCGGTGGGTTCTTCCTTGGAGGTCTTTAAACAGAGGCTGGATGGCCATCTGTCAGGGATGCTTTGATCGTGATTTCCTGCGTGGCAGGGGGTTGGACTGGATGGCCCTCGTGGTCTCTTCCAACTCTATGATTCTATGATGCTTCGGCTTGCCATCAGAGTGGGGACGCTTCTCCTTCTTCTTCTTAGGGGCCTTGCCCTTAGAGGAGGAGGCCGAGTCCCGGTCCTTGGTCACATCCTTCGATCCCGAGCAATCTTGATGCTTTCTCTTGGATTCAACAGCCAACGAATCCGAGGAGGCTCGGTCCCCAGCCGGGGTCATCCTCGAAACATGTTTGTGGGAATGGAGCACAGCTTCAGGGTCAGAAACAACCGACCGGCGTCGAGATGGGCTCTGGGACCGGTGGCGTTTGGCTTGAGGAGGCTTCGGAGAAGGGGATCTCCCTCTTTTTCGTGGAGACCCAGCAGCAGGTGTTGAAGCTGCAGAAGAGACCAGGGCCTTCTCATAAAGGAAGGACTTCAGCCGGGACGACCTGTGTGTTTGCGCCTGGGGGGTGAAGGCCCTGCAATGCATATAGGCGTCCACATTGTGGGACTAACCCAAACAGATCAGGCAGTGAGAGTGGCCATCGGAGCTGGGTAGTTTCACCTGGCAGACCACACATTGTTTAAAGCCGGTTTTAGTCGCCATGGTAGGGAGTAGACGAAGACGTAGTCAGGGACAGTCCGGGTCAAGTCAAAAATCAGAGCTCGGAGACAAAGCCAAGGGGGCGCGAAAATCGTAGTCAGGAGTCCGAATCAAGCCAAAAATCACCATAGAACCAAGTCAGAAAGAGAGAGCAAGAATCGGAATCCAAAAAATAGTCAGAGTCAAAACCAAACTGAAAGTCAGAGCATTAGCTAGCGAACGTTCCTTCGAGCTGCAAACGCGGCGGAAAAAAAGGAACTGAGGGGAATTAGGTGGGAGCGCCTTCTAAGGGACCGTTAGTGTATGCGGAGTTACCGCCAAAATGTATCTATGCACATTCTGCCTAGCGATACCAGGAGGTTCCGTATGCTCTGCGCAGCCACAGGAATAACCCAACTATGTGATTCACAGAGACCACAAAGAAGATCTGCAGTTGCTGTGAAAGTATGGCTGTTGAACAAAATGGGGGAAGATGATTTAGTCCTTCCATAAAATTCTGGTCAGGAACAGCTTAAGAAAAAATAGATCCAAAGACTTAAGAGGGGCACACTAAGAAAAACATATCTGGGAAACTCCCTGAACTAAACACTCACCAGGTTCAAATTACATTTCCTCCATAAGTTCGGAAATTTAATATTTAAAGGAAGATGCACAACTGTACCTCATTTGTAGCAATACGTACATATTCATTCACCAGTACAGGAGACTCTGTATCAGGACTACCAACCACAGAGCTTTCAGGAGTTCCTGATGAAGATTTGGTTTCTCCATGGGTGGTGCCTAACGTATGACCTTCATTTTCTGCTAATGACAAGTTTTGTTCCTCTGTTAATACAGTGCTTGGATTAAGATCCTCTGCACCACTAACAGCTAAGGGCTGTTTATCTTCCATTATATTAAGATACTGAGGCACAACAGCAGTCAAATCCTGATCACCTAAAAAAAGACAACAGCACTTTACCGCAGAGATGACATTAGGGATTGGAACAAGTATAGGAAAGACCAATACTAACACAACAGTAGTTCAGAAGCAATAAAGACACTTCAAACATCCTGAAGAAGAGTCACCACTGTTTAAAAACAGCATGCTAAATTGATCAGATAAGCAAAACATCTTACACTGCTATCCTAAATGTATATATGCAAAAATAAAGCCCATTTATTTCAATGGGGCTTACTCCCAGGTAAATGGATATATGACTGCAGAATTAAGCAACTGTGTCTGTGTGCTGCACCAGAAGTTTGCAACAAAGGCAGCAGTCCTTGTGAGGATCTGTATACAAATAACATTATTTTACACAACATGTACCTGGACAGGGTACCTGGACAGGTGGGCCATTTGTGGCAGGCTAGATCTCACTTTCAAGTAATCCAAACCCAAGTTATTCGGCACAAATCCAAAATTAACTCTTTTTACCCCATCCTCCACAAGGCCAGGTTGCTTACCTGTAACCATAGATCTTCGAGTGGTCTGTGAATTCACAGAGCTGGGTTACTCCTGCGCCTGTGCAGAGCATTCAGAACCTTCTGGAATCGCTAGGCAGAATGTGCATTGATACATTTTTGGCAGTAACTCCGCCCACCCTAACAGTTCCCTCAAAAGGCACTACCACCTAATTCCCCTCAGTTCCTTGAATGACGCCGCAACCAGCAGCATTAGGAACATTAGAGCAAATGTGCCACAGTAGGACATAGAGGGGAGGATGGGCGGGCCTGTATGAAATCACAGAAGACCACTCAAAGATCTATGGTTACAGGTAAGCAACCTGTCCATCTTCTTCGTGGTCTCTGTGAATCACACAGCTGGGTAGGCTAGCAAGTTTTTTCCCAGGAGGAGGGTATGTCCTGTACACAAACAGACGAGGACTATACTCTGTACTCAAACAACAATTGGATTTATTAACAGCACATTCTTTATGCATAAAAGCAACTTATCAGTAAAAGCAACTCACTCATTGAATGGAGGACAGAAGGACAGCCGTCCCAAATGCAGCCTCATTCCTGGAACGAGTGTCCAGTCCATAATGTGAGATGAAGGTCACAGGTGACGACCAACTTGCTGCACGGCAAATGTCCTCTAGGGGCACTCCAGAGAGAAATGGTGTCGAGGTAGAGACAGTCCTTGTTGAGTGTCCCTGAACCTGTGGAGGCAATGACTTTTTGGCCAGTTCCTAGCAGAGGACGATGGTTGAAGTAACCCACTTGACAGGCACTGCAAAGAAATCGGTGAACCCAGTTTCGAGTCAGCATAGGAGACGAAAAGCCTGGGTGATTTTCTGATGGGAGTGTCCATTGTAGGTAGAAGGTGAGGGCCCTCCTAACATCCATGTAGTAGAGGGTGCGCTCGAATTCGTCCTTTGGATCCTGCATCAGAGCAGGCAGTATGATGGACTGATTCAGGTGAAAACTGGAGACCACCTTGGGAAGGAAGGAAATGTCTGATCTCAGCACCACTTTGTTTCTGGAAGGTGATGTACAGCGGGTCCGAACGTAGGGCACACAGTTCTCCAGCTTGACGCGCCGAGGTGATAGCAACGAGAAAGCCGTTTTCCAGGACAGCAGCCTCAGGTCTGTGGATGCCATGGGTTTGAAGGGTCGTTGAACCAATTGGGAACTTTAGGAACTTCTTGACCATCAGGTCCTTGAATGGAGGGTCTACCCCTTGCCTGGAATTCGACAGAGATGGCTGCCAAATAGCAGCAGGGCGATAAAATGGACAGTCCCGCTTTGGACAGGCGAAGAAGGAATTCAAGGACCACCGGTACCAAGCAGGACTCTGCGAGCAGTCCACGTTCAGCCAAAAAGGCCTCAAATCTTTTCTATTTTGTAGTGATAAGATTTGTGAGTTGCAGGCCATCAGGCAGCGTCAATTACAGCCTGGACATCAGGTGGAAGGACTGAAGGAGCTGGAACCGAGAACGGATTCATGGGCATATCCTCCAAGCTGTCAAGCAGAGTGTCTCGAGGTCTGGATGCCTAACCACTCCGTCCTGGATGGTGAGAATGTCGGGGCAGTTCGGAAGGTTGATGAACTGTTGCCTGGACAAACTTAAAAGAGGTGCAAACCAAGGCTGACGGAGCCACCATGGAGTGACGAGGATGGCATCCGTTTGGTCCCGACAGAGTTTGCAATCACTCTTGTCAGGAGTAGGAACGGAGAAAAGAGGTAAAGGAGCGGACCAGTCCATCGGAAAAGGAACGTGTCGCCTCTCGAGCCCCAAGCTCGACCTCTAGAACAGAACTGGTGACAATGCTTGTTTGCTAGGGATGCAAAGAGGTCTACCTGTGGGATTCCCCAGCATCGAAACAGGTCCTGTGCAACTGATTGGTGTAGCATCCATTCGTGGATGGATAAACTGGAACAGCTGAACCCGTCTGCAAGAATATTCTCTCCCAGTAGATGGATGGATTGGAGATGTTTCTTCGGACGCAACAGTCCCAAATGTCCAATGTGAGTTGGAGGAGTTGAGGGAACCTCATTCCTCCCTGCTTGTTCAGGTAGTAAGTACATGACGGAGGTGTTGTCTGTTACCAACAGCAGGGTCTTGTCTGTCACCAAGGCCTCGAAGGCCCGCAGTGCGTTCTGTACACAGAGGAGCTCCAGGACATTGATATGGAGTGTCCGTTCGTTAGCATCCCAGGTCCCTTGTATCTCGTAGGGTCCGAGATGGGCTCCCCAGCTGAGCATGGAGGTGTCCGTAGTTAACAAAGTGTCTGGTTGGGGAGGGTCGAAGGGCATCCCTGACAGAACGTTGTCTGGGATCAGTGTTGGATGGCACGCAGCATCGTTTGTAGTTTCTTTGGCGAATCCTTTAGAGGATCGAACGCTCCTAAGAACCAATGTTGAAGCGGACAAAACTGTAGCTTGGCAAGGTGAGTATCATAAGTGGTAGCTGCCATGTGCCTGAGAAGCACTTAAACCAAGCGGGCTGAGAGTCTTTGGGACTGACGGCAAGCGTGGATCAAGGAACGGAGGGTGTCAAATCGGTCCCAAGGAAGGTAGGCTGCTGCTGTCAATGAATCCAGCTGAGCTCCGATGAATTGGATAGACTGGGACGGTTGAAGCTGTGACTTTTTCATGTCAACAAGTTCCAGGCTGTGTAACACATCTAGGGTGAGATCGATGTCCACCTTGAGCTGGTGTCTGGAGTTCGCTATAATCAGCCATTCATCAATGTAGGGGAAGACTACCACACCATGCTGACGAAGAAAAGCTGCTACCACCACCATGCATTTCGTGAAGACCCTGAGTGCCATGGAGAGTCCAAAGGGCAAAACACAGAATTGGAAGGCAACGTTACCAATCTGGAATGCCAGGAATCGCCGGTGGGACGGATGGATCCCGATGTGGAAGTAGGCATCCCTGAGGTCTATCGACGCAAACCAGTCGCCTTGTTGGAGGAGCGGGAGGATGGAAGCCAGGGTCACCATCCTGAACTTCTTTGGTGCAATGTACCAGTTCACTCCTCGGAGATCAAGGATGGGAAAGAGGCTGCCGTCTTTCTTTGTGACAAGGAAGTACCTTGAGAAGAAGCAGAGGTGGTGAAGTCCGGAGTGCATGGGTTCGATGGCCCCTTTCTGTAGCAGCGTCTGCACCTCCTCGAGGAGGGGAGGGGAAGGTGGTGTAGGTCAAACCCGATCCGTCGGAAGCAGTGTGTTGGATTCAATCCAATAGCCATTCTGGATGATGTGAAGCACCCAGCGGTCTGATGTTATTGAGGACCAGGCATCTTGGAACCATGATAGGTGGTCTTCAAACAGTGGAGTATAAAGGAAGGAAAAAACAGTGAAGAGATGGAAGCTCAGAATCTCCTCCGGCCCTGGTCTTTGGGCTTTTGTTTGGAGGATGGTCGGTAATGGGAAGCTGACCCTTGGCTCCTCACCGAAGAAGCCGAAGATAGGGGTGGTTGATAGCGGGAACACATGGAGGATTGGAGCATGTACCCTCTCCTAAAAGACTGGCCATAGGTGGTGGCTTGCCAGCCCGAGTGGCCTCTGGACAGTACACAGAAGATGAGGTCGATGGCATACCATACTTTCGTGCAGTGGTCCTCATCTTCTGAGTGAATTCCAGTTTTTCATCTTGGATCCGTTGAACAGGCCTGACTGATCAAACAGCATGTCCTCAGTGGTGGCAGATGCCTGAGGAGCAAGACCCGAAGATCGAAGCCAGGCATACCTAAGCAGGGTGACGGATCCAGCCAGTCTGTCAACAACATGGGGCACTGAGTTCATCTGCTGTCCGGTTAACAGTTGGGCCACAGCTTGGATCACCTCTGCCAGCCTCCTTCTCTTGTCCGGTAGGTCCTGGATGAGGGGCATCATCCGCTCCGATAAAACCTGTTGGTACGCCCCCATACAGGTTGAATAGTTCACTATACGGAAGCTTAGGCTGGCAGCTGAATAAATCTTTTTGCCAATGATGTCTAGCTTCCCACCCTCCGGATCCGAAGGTGTGGCCTGTGCCCATAGCTGTCGCTGATTTTGGGAAGCCTAGACCACCACCGAGTTGGGATGCGAGTGTGTCTTTAGCCACTCGATATCATTGCCAGCCACCCGATATAGCCTGTCAATCCTCTTTGAAGTTGACGGGATCGAAGAAGGGTTCTCCCATGATCCTTGTGTCAACTTGAGGAGCAATGGAAGTACCGGTATGCTGGTATCAGGCGGGGCCTTCAACTTTATCCTGTGATATATCGGATCCACTGGCTCGGATTCCTTTTCTGTAACCTTGAGGTCCAGTGCATGCGACATCCGCACCACTTGCTCGGAGAACGAACTGACATCATGAGTTGATGAAGACGAGTCCTCATCGAGCAGAGATGGAATATACGGTAGGTAAGAAACCGATGAATCCGATGTGCTGGAGGATGAAGACAAGGACTCCGGTGACCACGGTGGAGAGAGGTCATTCGAACCGGAGGCATAGGTGGCAGTAGCGGCAAGGGACGCGTCTCCTGGCACGGGGAGACTTGGCTTCCAACGTCTCTTATCGGTACCGAGTAGTGTAGTTCATCCAAGATGGGTCTGCCCAGATCATGAAAAGGCAGTCAGGATGGAGAATGGCAAACATCCTGGCCCGTATACGATTCCAACAGCTGAAGCACCCTGGCCGATGACAGTACCTGGGACACCGATGGAGATGAGAACTGAGCACGATAGAATGTGCCAAATCATACTTACGGAGCTTACTCCATAAGTAAGCTCGTCAAACTGGATTTAAGGAGATAGAGCATGGCCCCGTCCAACATCCTCAGTGGAGATTGGCTTGACCTCAACGTCAGAGGTGCATCGCCCCAACAACTCATACCACAAGAGCCAGAGAATGTCCTCGACGATGGGGAGAGGTGGAAATGTCACCCTCAGAGGGAACTTCAACTTCCACAATTTCAACCGAGGTCAGCGTGGGTGGGTGGGAGGGTGGCCTTTCCTCACGAGACTTTCCTGGAGAAAGAGACCGATCCCTTGGCACCTCCTGTCCCTGGTGACCTGGAGCAGCTTCCTTACGCGGAAGGTCCTTAGAGGGGGATGCAGGTTGTCCCAATGGCTCCAGCTGCTTTGCCTCCAGGGCCTTGGCTCCCTCCTTCGAGCCGCTCTTAGGCTTATTACCATCCTCAGGTCGAGATATGTCCTTCATCTTCTTCTTCCTCAAAGACTTTGAAGAATCCGAAGAAGTACAGTCTCGACCAGTATCTTTAGGTGTTGCACCACCTTGAGGGGCCTCCTTCCGTTTCGAGGAGCCTTGGTCCCAAACAGAAGACGATGATGTTGACAGCACTTGGTCCCAAGTCGAATCCAATGAGGGGGTGTGCTTGTGTGAATGATGCACCGCCTCAGGGTTGGAAGCCACAGATCAGCACCGGGACGGGCTTTGGGACCGATGGTGTTTCTTAGCCTGGGACTTGGGCAATGGCGAACGGCCCTGTTTGGCCGGTGAAGCTGTAGGAGGAGCAGCCGGAGTTGATGAGGTTGTCAGAATCAATGCCTTTTCATATAAAAAAGACTTGAGTCGGGACAATTTATGCTTGCAGGCCAGAGGAGTAAAGGCCCTGCAATGGACACAAGAGTCTACGTTATGGGACTCACCCAGGCAAATGAGGCACCGTGAATGGCCATCAGAGCTAGGGAGCTTCACCTGGCAGATGGCACACCTCTTAAAGGCTGCTTTTGAGGTCATCTTTCTCACAGATTCAAGTCGTCACATCAGAAGGGCAAACGCGTTGTCAAAACCGAAAGTAAGTAGAAATAACAAGTGAGCAAAGGTTCTTTTGAGCTGCAAAAACGCGGCAGAAAGAAAGGAACTGAGGGGAATTAGGTGGTAGCGCCTTTTGAGGGAACCGTTAGGGTGGGCGGAGTTACTGCCAAAAGTGTATCAATGCACATTCTGCCTAGCGATTCCAGAAGATTCCGAATGCTCTGCGCAGGCGCAGAAATAACCCAGCTGTGTGATTCACAGAGACCACGAAGAATTAGTGATTACATTGTTAAATCTTCTTATATTTTAAATGATCTGATCAAAATTTCAATCAAGTGTATAATGCTTATGTTTTCAAGTTTTCATTAAATGCTAAATAGTTCAGAAAAACGGTTACACCTAACAAGCTTTGTGACAACAGAGATCTGAACCAAGTAGTTTATGCTGTTAATCAGCATAAAGTATTAATTAAAAACATCTGAAGAACAGCAAATTATACTAGTTCAAACAGCAGCTAACATACTAGTTAGAACTGACTAAAGAAATAGTTTTTAAATTAATACATTTCTGTATTTATTGTATAAGACATCCTAATTCTAACAGCTCTAGAAAACATATTTGACAGCAACAAAACAACTGTGAATATGTCCACAAAAGTCTGAAAATTCTGTTGTTCTTTTTTGGAATAAACAGTACACTGAAAAGCACATCACTCTACCTTTAGCCACAGATTCTTGCTCAGAAGGTACAGTCTGACAATCGTTTGAATTTTCAGATTTGGTTTGTGAAACCTGTAAAGAAACTATTTAAACTGATCAAAACAGTAAAAGCCTACAAATTTATACTCATTTTAAACTTAATTATGTGCAGATAGTGCTCTGCCACTTTCTGTATGTAGACTAGGTAAATTGTCCAGTTAATAGGAATATAATTTACAATTTCAAAATATCTTGAATAAAAACACTATTAAAACATTAGCTTCCCACAGTGTCTAGTTTAGAAACAAAAATTTATGCAGTTACACCGGTTGTTTCTGATTTATTACTTTAATGTTAATTAATAAAGCCATTCCCTTCCCCAATCTTCCTAGTCTGAAAAGCTAGTCTTAAAGCTTGTCTACTCCAAGTTTCAGAGAAATTTTCATCACCTTTGTATAGATCTAAAAGAGTTGTGCATACCAACTAACTTAAACAGGTTAACAAATCTTTCCAAGCCATGGTGAACCACAAACAACCAATATTATCCAGTGTTGCCATTCTGTTGATACCTGTTCCTGTTCATTTTCAGCTGTAGTTTCATTGTTTGCTTGGAGGGAAGTCTGGACATCTACAGGCCCTTCCTCAAATTCATCTATTTCTTCATCTTCATTTTCATCTTCTCCACTTCCATAATTAGTCAGAGCCTGGGTTTCTGCTTTAGACAAACCTGATATACGTGAAATATATTTTAAATGTAAATAAAGCTCTGGGTGTGTTACTAAGTATTACAAAACCAACTATCACCCTAGGAATTAAAATTCTATCACGATGTATTAATAAGTGCATTAATATGTATTATTTAACACATTTCCTATTCTATAAGTTATTAATTTTTAATCTCCTCCTAATGAGAAAAATGTGTAAAGCTATGATAGAACCTTTATTGCATCAATCAAATCAATGAAAACTGCTTACTTATGGACACTGGGCAACTTTCATTCTCTTCTTCTTCCTGGTCTGAAGCATCTGATCTTATACTTCTTGGCACTTCCCTATTATTGAATATTGCTGATTCATGAGCTTGTTTAATAGTTTCAGTTTCATCTTTGTCCTAGACATAAACAAAAGTCATGTTCCATACAATTGCAGACTTAACAGCTTTTAGATTCACTCATGAAATGTCCATTCTACAACATTGTTGAAATCTAACTGTTCCGTTAGAACTGTGTTTGATCTATACATGTTACTTAGAACATCACAAAGGCTCGGGGTGGGGGCTATCAAACAAGCAAGATACAAATCGAAACACTGAAGATGTTTTCATTTGGAAGCTGCTTCTCAACAATTTAATACCTACAGATTTTCCTTGGGTTTTTTTCCGGGCTATGAGGCTGTGTTCTGGAATAGTTTCTTTCTGACGTTTCGCCTGCATCTGTGGTTGGCATCTTCAGAGCTTCTCTGAAGATGCCAGCCACAGATGCAAGCGAAACGTCAGAAAGAAACTATTCCGGAACACAGCCTCACAGATCGGGAAAAAAAACCCAAGGAAGATTTCTCTGAAGATGCCAGCCACAGATGCAGGCAAAACGTCAGAAAGAAACTATTCCAGAACATGGCCTCACAGCCTGGAAAAAACCCAAGGAAAATCTATGGATGCCAGCCGTGAAAGCCTTCGACTTCACAATTTAATGCCTGTTTGTAAAGCTTCCAACAAGCATATTGTTGACTGCTACTGGAAACAAAATAGAGACCCTAACCTAATCCTCCTTTTAAAAGGAAGAAAAATAAGAGGAATAGTTTCTGCTCATGATTTATAACATGTTGAGTGGGGAAAGGCTTTCATAGTTCCAAAGGAATACAATACAATCTATTACATATCCTGCTGAATTACTCTTCTAGTCTTATTTTCATGCATTAAAAAATAATAATAAAAGAAGTGTCTCCTTAGCTTTAAAATGATCACTTGTCAGCAAATTGTTGTCAATTGTGTTTAAAATCACCTTTAGTTGCAAGTCTATTAAAATATAGAGTCCCTATTTTCTCCATAGTTTTAAAGGAAAACTTACTTTATCTTCATCAATATCTTCAGTAGATGAACAAACTCCTCCTTCAAGTGTTCCTTTTGCCTAGACAGCAAAATAGAAAAAAAGATACTAGTGTTTCAGTTCAAAACCAAGCAAACAATCAGGTGCTAGTTAAGCCAGATATTAAGCTCACTCTAATAAAGAAATCAACTTGATTTCTAATAACAGGAGATTGGTTCACTGCTTAAGTTGTTCATACACTGCTACTTAGATTAGGTAAACATATTTCTAGTAACTTACGGTTACTTATGGAAGTAACTTATGGAAGTAACTTAAAAGTTATGTTGAAGATTCTTCAAATTTCTACGTGAGGATCAAATATATTAAAATAGGAATAATTTGCAGGATTCAGGGGTGGGACTGAATCCTTAATACTGTAAGCACAGTCATCCTGCTTGTTTCCAGATTCTTCCCAACTACAAGCACCAAAAATGTTCTTTTGTGTGTTATATCCAACTCAAGTAGGGATAAGCCACAACCTTAATTGAAGATAAAGAAAAAACTAACTTTCCTCAAACCGAAGGACAAGTTTCTGAAATGTACTGTACTTACACCCATTGTTTTAAAGTATCACTCAGTAAGGAGGCGTCTCAGTCTAATTTTAAAGATTTCAAATTGATTAGCTTTGTGCAACTTGGTGCCCTCCCAATGTTTTGGACTACAGCTCCCATCAGCCCCATCACAGCAAATGGTCGGGGGTTATGGAACCTGTAGTCCAAAATCTGGAGGAAAAGCTGAGAGTTAGACAATGATTTCTAAGGAGAATTCAGGTCCACTATCCCTCATGACAAATACTAAGGAAGGCACACTATCCATGCACTACATTGTTCCATTTAAATTTACAGATCAGGTCAAAGTAGGAAACGTACAAATTCTATTATAAAAATAGCAGAGTTGGTCAAATGTAAAATGTACAAAACACACTTTCATCCACTCTATGGGAAGTGTAAATATATTTAAAGTGTATATATAATATTTAAAATCTGACATTAACCTCTTTGGCATAAGACTGCATTGTTCCACCTGCTTCAATTTTCCTTTTACACCTCTGCTTTACAGTAAGGCTATTGTTGTCCAAGTCTTGCATGAGTTTGAAGAAGGCTAGTTCATTGAATAAGACTTCAGAAATCTCCACAAGAAGATCCTCCCCACAATCCTTTAGTTTCTTACCAGCAAATTTTGCCAGTGAATCCTATAAAAAAAGTTTTATTTTATTAGTTTAGGTGTCACCTATCTCTTAAATAATTAAGGTTGACATACACAGGGTTATACAACTGTACTCATGACTGCTATATTAATTGAATGACTTGCTTAAGGTCATCATGTATACAGTAGGACCGTCGTATCTGTGGGGATTGGTTCCAGGCCCCATCGTGGGTAATAAAATCCGCGGATAATAGTGAACACCCCACCGGAAGCCCCGTGGAGAAGGAAGGCGAGCTTGCTCCTCCCTCCTTCCCCCCTCCCTCCAACCCCCCCCCCACCAGCTCTGCTGTGCCATCGGAAGCCCCACAGAGAAGGGAGACGAGCTCTCCTCCTCCCCTTCCTCCTCAGTCCACCTCCTGCCGTCGCCATCTGTGGATAAGTGAATCAGGGGATGGCGAATCAGCAGATACAGGGGTGCTACTGTAGTGAGTTTCTTGGTCAAGTATGATATTTAACTTGGACCTCCTCCAGTTCAACCCTCTATTCACTAATACCACATGCACTCTCATATACCCAAGAATGATTAACATCCAAAGATGGATTATAATGAAAAGGGTTAGTAAGCCAACATTTGAGAAGTCTGAAGCCGAAACACAGAAGACATACTAAACATGAAACTCTCCTATACAAGTTCTATTGATATTCCCTTTTGTAATTCCAACTCTAACATAAGATAAAACTAATAAAACTATGACAGATTTTAAAAGACAATGTATTTGCAATCACTGAGATGATATCCCAAACAATTCATTAAAAGGAAGCCTATCTAAAATGCTTGTATCATCATGCTTCAAGGCTGAATGGGACAATTTAAATACATTTCAAAGTCAGATATCTGCCACAAGCTGAACTTTCAAGACTGAATTGGACCATTTATACAAATAATTAAGATGTAGCAATTTTCCTATTACAGGTATACCTCAGTTAACAAAGTAGATCTGTTCCTGGGCTTTACCTTTGGTGCCAGAGGCAGAAACAAAACAGCAAGAATAGAGAGAAGTTCCTACACCCCTACAAAAGAAGAGTAGTTTGACATATTTCAGCAAACTTTTTATGAAATGAAGCAACCAGATTAGGTAAGCCTTGCACGTATACGCAAACAAAAATGTTTTGGATCTTCTAAAGATCCCTTAAAAGTTTCTTCCAACACGCATCCAGCAATGATGCATATTTTTCTTTCAGCAGCCTTCAGTTTTATGGTAAGTTCCATTTTGATGGCAAAACTGATCAAGCTATGCTCTCTTAAGATACTGGGGGAGCTCCTAAGACAATCATGGAGCTTTCTCAGCAAAATTTGTTCAGAGGGTGTTTGCCACTGCCTTGGCCTGAGGTTGAGACTGGCACATTGGAGGTCTTACCATGAAGGTCCATTCTTGTCCAGGAGAAGGAACCATCCATTAATGGGTTAATCCCTGTTGCCACCCAGGCTACACAAAGTATCACAATACTGAAAATGAACATCTTATTAGTCCTCATATCCTCCTGATTCAGTTCCTTCACAAGCCGAGACATAGTAAACAATAGAAAGGAGTCCTCATGCCCAGAAAAGGAATTAGGTTTTTGCCATGCGAGGGGGGGGGCGTGCGCTGGCTTCTCCTTGGCAAGAATTGTCCTTCACAGTTAAAACCTCCAATGTGCCAGTCTCAGGCAGAGGAGAAGGGGTCATCCATTAACAGAATCTACCCAAGCAGACATATGCATTAGGGCGGGAAGTGGCAAGAACGTGTTTTGATGTTGTACTACTTGTTGCAGAACCCTTTTGCCAAAGAAAGCTTTTGTTTAGTGAATGTGGATGGAGCTGCTGATCTAGTTGAGTGTACTGTTATGTGATTTTAGACAACCTAATATCTCATATGCCAAAAAGATGCATATTTTGATCTATCTGGTTAGCATGGCAGAAGATACCTTCATTATCAGTGAGCTGTGAAGAAAGGATACAAGAGGACCTCTGATATTCTGAATACCTCAGTACACCTGATACACAGTTTTAGTGCTATTCTTATATCTAGCTTGTGCCGTTGTTACTTCAAGGGGTGTGTTGGGTGAAGACAGAATGAATGAAGTACTATGGGCTGGGAAAGATGAAACATAGTATTTATCTTGGGTAGGAAATCTGTGTCAATGTCAAATTTACAGTGAGATGGTGGTGCACTGGACAGGGCAGAAAGCTTTGAAAGGACAGGTTGCTTACCTGTAACCATAGATATTCGAGTGGTCTGTGAATTCACACAGTTGGGTTTATTCCTGCGCAGAGCATACGGAACCTTCTGGTATCGCTAGGCAGAATGTGCACTGATACATTTTTGGCACTCACTCCGCCCACACTAATGGTCCCTTAAAAGATGCTCCCGCCTAATTCCCCTCAGTTCCTTGAATGACACTGCAATCAGCAGCATCAGGAACATTAAGCACATATGAAGTAGCAGGACATAGAGGGGAGGATGGGTAGGTCTGTGTGAATTCACAGAAGACCACTCGAAGATCTATGGTTACAGGTAAGCAACCTGTCCATCCTCTTCGTGGTCTCTGTGAATCACACAGTTGGGTAGACTAACAAGCTTCCCCACTGGAGGAGGGTATGTCCTGTTCATCAGTAGACGAGGACCACCTCACAAGCCACTAAAGAAAGGGATTTGTTGACAGCACATTCTTCAAACTTTAAACAAGTCAGCAATGAATTAATAGTCAAAAGTTCAACGATACAATACACTCACTTATTGGATGGAGAACATAAGCACTGCCCTCCCAAATGCAGCCTCATTCCTAGAATGAGTGTCCAGTCTGTAATGTGAAATGAATGTCAGTGGTGAAGACCAAGTTGCAGCACGGCAGACATCCTCTAGCGGCACCCCAGAGAGGAACGCAGTTGAAGTGGAGACAGCTCTCGCAGAATGTCCATGAACCCGTGGAGGCAAAGGCTTCTTGGCCAGTTCATAGCAGAGAGCGATGGTCAATGTCACCCGCTTCGAAAGATGCTGCGATGAGATCAGTGCACTGCGCTTCGAATCAGCATAGAAGACGAAGAGCTGAGGTGATTGACAGAATGGAGCAGTCTGTTGTACGTAGAATGCAAGCGCCCTCCACACATCCATGGAATGGAGGGTATGCTTGAATTCGTCCTTTGGATCCTGTATCAGGCAGGACGATGGGTTGGTTAAGGTGGAAACTGGAAACCACTTTGGGAAGGAAGGAAATGTCCGGTCTCAATACCACTTTATGCTTGTGGAAGCAGGTATATGGAGGGTCCGACCGTAAGGCACACAGTTCTCCAGCTTGATGAGCAGAGGTGATGGCAATCAGGAAAGCAGTCTTCCAAGTTAGTAGCCTTAGGTCAGTAGAGGCCATGGGTTCGAAGGGTTGTCTCACAAGTTGGGAGACGACGAGTTCGAGGCTCCAGGTCGGAGTGGGATCGAGCACTGGAGGATGGAGATTGACATATCCCTTCAGGAACTTCTTCACCATCAGGTCCTGGAAGGGAGATGGTCGACCCCGAGCTTGGAATTTGACAGAGATAGCTGCCAGGTAGCCTCTGAGAGATGAAACCGAGAGTCCGGCTTCCGACAAATGGAGGAAGAATTGGAGGATTGTCGGTACCGAGCAAGATTGAGGGTCTGATCCCTGGTCTGCTAGGAACTTTTCGAAGCAGTTCCACTTGTATAGGTAGTTTTTTCGAGTGGAAGGTTTCCGGTCCTGACGCAGCTTGGCGACGACCCTCGTCACCAACGGGATCAGAGGAAAGAGGTATAGGAACGGTCCGTTCCATTGATACAGGAAGGCGTCCCCTCTGGATTCCTTGTGCCGTGTTCTGGAGCAAAACTGGTTGCAATATCTGTTCTGGGCAGTCGCGAAGAGGTCTATCAGCAGAGTCCCCCATCGATGGAAGAGGTCTGCCACCACATGTCGGTGGAGTACCCACTCGTAGACACTGTCGGTGGAACGGCTAAATCGTCTGCAAGAGTGTTCTCCTCCCCAGGGAGATGGACTGAAGGATGTTCCTTTCGATGGACCAGTCCCAGATCTAAAGAGTGAGCTGGAGGAGTTGAGGGGATCTGGTACCTCCTTGCTTGTTCAGGTAATACATTACTGAAGTGTTGTCTGTGAGGAGTAGTCTTGCCTCGAACCAACACCTCGAAGGCCCGAAGCGCCTTCTGGACAGCAAGGAGCTCCAAGACGTTGATGTGCAACCCCTGTACTTTTGTACTCCAGGAACTCTGGATCTCGTGGTGCCCTAGGTGAACCCCCCAACCCTGAAGGGATGCATCTGTCGTGAGGGAGACATCTGGTTGAGGAGGGTTGAAAGGAAGACCGGAGAGAACCGGATTGGTCGGTACCAACTGAGCAATCCAGGGAGCAGTGAACGGAACGGGGCATCGTTAGGAGTGTCCCGGGGGAGTCCCGTAGATGGTCGAAGACTCCCAGGAACCAGCGTTGAAGCGGTCGGAACCGAAGACTGGCCAGGCGAGTGACTGACGTAGTAGCTGCCATGTGTCCAAGAAGGACTTGGATAGCATGAGCTCAAACCTGTCAGGATCGTCAGCACTCGTGAATCAGGGATCGAAGGGTGTCAAACCGATCCTCATGAAGGTACGCTGCTGCGGAGATCGAATCCAGTTGAACTCTGATGAACTGGATCAACTGAGTAGGGTTCAACTGCGACTTTATGTTCACAAGTCCAAGGGTGTGTAAGACATCTAGGGTAAAGGTGATGTCTCTCGAGCTGGTGTTTGAAATCGGCCACAATCAGACAATCGTCTATGTATGGGAAGAATACTACTCCATGCTGTCGCAGGAAGGCCGCCACTGCCGCCATACATTTCGTGAACACCCTCGGGGCCGTGGAGAGTCTGAACGGAAGGATGCAGAACTGGTAGACTTCATCCTCGACCTGGAATGCTAGAAACCTCCTGTGGGAAGGGTGAATCCCAATGCGGAATTAGGCATCCTTGAGATCTATGGACGCAAACCAGTTTCGTCATTGAAGAGGGAGGATTGTAGCCTTGTAGCCAAAGTGGTCATCCTGAACTTCTTCGGGATGATGTACCAGTTTACTCCCCTGAGATCAAGGATAGGACGGAGGCCACCGTCCTTCTTCGGAACCAGGAAGTATCTGGAGAAGAAGCACTGGTGACGATGCTCGATGTCCACGGGTTCGATGGCCCCTTTTTGAAGCAGGGTCTGAACCTCCTCGATGAGGGGAGGGGAGGGAGGTGTGGCATGGACCTGTTGGAGGCAGTTCGTCGAACTTGATCCAGTAACCATGTCGTACAATCTGGAGTACCCAGCAGTCCGATGTTATTGAGGACCAGGCATGCTGGAACAGTGACAGACAGTCTCCAAACAGGGGGGTCTAAAAGAAAACAAACATCAATATAAAGAGAGGGCATTCAAAACCTCCTTCTGCCTTGGTCTTTTGATTTCTGTTTGGAGGGAAGGCGGTAACGGGAGGTGGATCCCTGGTTCCTCACCAATGAGGAAGATGACATTGGTTGCTGGAACCTAGAGCGCCTAGAGGATTGAGGAGTGTTTCTCCGTCTAAAGGGCTGGCTGTAGGAGGATGTGTGCCAACCAGACCGGTGCCTTGGACGGTAGGCAGAAGATGAGGACGATGGCATACCATACTTCCGTGCGGTGGTCCTCATCTTCTGCGTGAATTCAAGCTTCTCGTCCATTGAACCATTGAAGAGGGCCGAGCTGTCAAAGGGCATGTCTTCAATGGTCGTAGCTGCTTGCGTTGATAGGCCCGAAGATCGAAGCCAAGCGTGGCAGCGTAGGGCAATGGAACCTGCCACAGTTTTGGCGGCACAGTCAGCAACATGTCGTGCTGAGTACATCTGCTGGCCTGCAAGCAGTTGGGCCTCTGGATAGCCTCCTCCATCCGTCTCCTCTCTTCCGGCAGGTCTTGTATGAGGGGCACTATACTCTCCCACAGGACTTGTTGGTAAGCCCCATACACACAGAGTAGTTGGCTATCCGGAAGCTGAGCCCACCAGCCGAATATAGCTTTTTTCCAATGTCCAACTTCCTTCCTTCGGGGTCAGAAGGGGTCGACTGTGCCTGGCGGATCCTCCTAGGCTGCACTGCCTCCACAACCACAGAGTTGGGCTTCGGGTGTTCTTGCAACCATTCGATGCCATCCCCATCCACTTGATACAGGCGGTCACTCCGCTTCGAAGTCGACAGGATTGAAGATGGATGCTCCCACAAACCCTGCGTCAACTTCGGAAGGGACGGAAGGACCGGAATTCGGGCCGCCAGTGGAGCCTTCGATTTGATCCGGTGATAGATGGGATCAACTGGGTCGGACACCTTCTCGGTGACTTTGAGCTCCAGGGCATGCGACATGCGCACCACCTGCTCTGAGAAGGAGCAGACATCATCAGTAGGAGTCCTCGTCCAGTAATTCAGGTTGAAGGGATGGCAGGTAATGGAGATATCCGTCAGAAGAGTTGGATGAGATGGATGAATCCAACGACGGAGATGGGCTGCGGTGGCGGCCTAGTAGCGAGGATGTACGAGGTGGCAGAGTGGGAGGCAATGGAGGAAGCGGACAGAACGGAGAGACTTGGCAGCCCGTAGCTCCCAGCATCAGTTTCGGTGAGGGGCTCGGAGGAGAAGAAGCCTTGTCCGGCCCATGGAATGAGAGACGGGATGGAGGCATCGACAAAACATGACAGGTAGCCGCCTCTTCTGTGAGGTAGAATACCCTGTCCGCATCACTATCAGTGCCTGGCAGCTTAGCCAAAGGTGCATTGAAAACTGACCTAGCCAGGTCGTAGGCCCCGTATGCCTGAACATCCTCCTGAATCCAAGAGGTGGATGGTTGGGGTTCATCATCCTGCTCTCACACAGTAGAGGAGTCCTGCAGCAGTTCGGAGCAGACCAATACAGCAGGTGAGAGGCCACGAACCCGTGGAGAGACCTCCGCCTCCTTGCCCGACGGCTCGCCCACTTCGACCTCCACGATTTCTAAGGAAGGAGTTGGGGTGGCAGCTCCGGATCGGGACTGGTCGGTACCATCGCCTCGATCACGTGGCGAAGGTTGAGGTTGCGGTATGGCAGGAGCAGGCTAGACAGATAGAGCAGAAATTGGCACCACGGATACAGTGGGCTCAGCGACCTTTTTGGCCTCCTTCAGTCTCTCCTCAGCATGGGAGCTCTTAGCCTTCTTCTTTAGGGGCTTTATCCTTAGAAGATGCAGAAGATTCCCGGTCTTGGCCAGCATCCTTCAATCCCGATCAACCCTAGGCTTGTCCTTGGATCTAACAGCCGATGAATCCGAGGAGGCTTGGTCCCCAGCCGGGGTCGGCCTGGTGGCATGTTTGTGCAAATGGAGCACAGCCTCAGGGTCAGATGCTACAGAATGGCGCCGAGAAGGGCACCGTGACCAGTGGCACTTGGCTTCAGGACTTTGGCGAGGGGGATTGTCCCCTTTTTTTGCGGAGATCCCATGTCTGGTGTTGAAGCCGCAGAAGGGATCAAAGCCTTCTTGCAGAGGAAGGACTTGAGGGGGGATGATCGGTGCTTCCGCGCCTGAGGAGTGAAGGCCTTGCAATGGACACAAGCATCCACATTGTGGGACTCACCCAGGCAGATGAGGCAGTGTGAGTGCCCATCAGAGCTGGGCAGTTTCGTCTGGCAGATGACACATTGTTTAAAGCCAGTTTTAGCGGCCATGGCAAAAGGAAGAGTGAGTCGTCGTCAAAAACAATCCGGGTCAAGCCAAAATCAGAGATCAAACCAAGTCAAGAGGGGCGCAAAAATCGTCGCCAGAAGTCCGAGTCAAGCCAAAAAGTTAGCAACACACACAGAGTCAAGAGCAAAGAGATAAAATCATTGTCAAAAATCTAGTCCGAGTCAAAACCAAAAGTGAAAGTGAGCACAACTAGCAAGCGAAGGTTCCTTCGAGCTGCTAATGTGGCAGAAAAAAGGAAGTGAGGAGAATTAGGCGGAAGTGCCTTTTAAGGGACCGTTAGTGTGGGTGGAGTTACTGCCAAAAATGTATCAATGCACATTCTGCCTAGCGATACCAGAAGGTTCCGTATGCTCTGAGCAGGAATAAACTCAACTGTGTGATTCACAGAGACCACGAAGAAGATCCCTTCTGTCTGAACTTACTACAACAAGAAAAAGGGTCTGGATAGAATCCCCAGTCAAATGGATCTAAATGGTTCAAAGGGAGGGTTAAATAGGGCTTTCAGCACTTTGTGGAGGGAAACCTGTGAATCACAGGGCAGCATTCATTGCCATATGCAGAAATACACATATACATTTCCCTTGGGAGATAAGGCTAAGGAGTAGTCTTTGTTTATGGTCAGTGTGACAGATCCCCCACTCAAGGTGGGGGGCTGAGTTCTAATCATTGGGCTCCTGTTATGCACCTTGCCCTGTCCTCCTCTGACAGAGACAAGCCTCTTTTTTGTATAATTTCTCTCCCACAGGCCTCCCTTCACACCATTCCTTGAGCTGTTATAGGCTGGCTCCTCCTTCATAGTCTACAACAACCACTGGTCTGAAGTAGAGGCCTCCCAGGCATTGATGAATGCAGATAGCCTTCTTCCTATCTAGTGGGCCAGGTAACCACAAGGTGTTTTTATTTCTTGGTGGATGATTTCCTGGTTGAGGGGGTCAGTAGGATCTTCCTTGTGGACAGAGAACTAAATCCTTCCACTTATAGGGTTAAAAGTTCTAATACCTCTAGGGAGGGGGAAGGGGGGAAAGGGATAAAAGGACTGAGAAGGTTGTTTACCTTGTCATTTTGCTTCCTTCTTTCCAGAGAAACCATTCTTTGTTTTTTATGAGGATGTCTTTAAGAGCATGTTTCTTTAAAATAAAATTACCAATGAAGGGAACTGAGGCTAGGTTTGCTCTGGATTTGGTGCCAGCATTGCTTGAGCCAGATTGATTGTCTAACTACTGTAGGCAGAGACAGAATGACCAGGGAATAATGAGTCTCTAGTAGCACCTGCTATGAACACTAAGGAGTTAGATATGCTAAGAAGCAACCTGTGCTTGGATTTTGTTGGGATATGTAGTTTGCAATCCAATAAGCTGAGATGTTTTTACTGCTAAAGGGTTAACTGATAGAAGTAAACAGAATGTTTGATATAACTTCTTGCTGAAATGTGATAGAACTTTCCAGAGAAAGAGGTGTGTCCAAGTTCTTCTCTTTGTCTGGAAGCTGCCATGTGTTTGCCAGATGCCATTATGCCTTTTTAGAGACTGGACCTGCACTGCAGTGTCCTGCATATATTTTGTTTGTAATCATGTAGTATTTAGTCATTTTTACTAGTTTAGACTACAATCATCATAATGCTGCTAATTTTCTGTAAGAGATGCTCTAAGTATGTAAGGAAATAAGTTTTTGTACTTTTAAAACTACAGTTATCCCTCCACAGTTGCGGGGGTTAGGTTCTTGAGACACCCGCGAATGTGGAAAAACCGCGAATAACAGATGCTGCTCCCGCGGGCCCCCCCAGAGGGAGGGAGGCAGCGGGAGGGTGTCTGGCCAGCCTGGCTGGCCTATCCGCGGCCTTTCTGAGGGGACTCCAGGCCTTAGAAGCCCCGGAGCCCGCTGAGGAAGGCCGGGGAAGGCAGCGTGTGGGTGGGGAGTGGGCGGGCGGGCGGGCAAGGAGGAGGCTGCGCTGCCTCTCTCCGGCCTTCCGAAGCGGGCGCCGGGGCTTTGGAGCCCCGGAGCCCGCTTCAAAAGGCTGGGGAAGGCAGTAGGCGGGTGGCTGTCTTCCTCTCCCCGGCCTTCCTGAGTGGACTCTGGGGCTTATAAACCTTGGAGTCCCCTCAGGAAGGCTGGGGAAGGCAGCGGGCGGGTGGGGAGGAGGCTTTCTGAGCGGACTCTGGGGCTTTGGAGCCCCGGAGCCTGCTTAAGAAGGCCGGGGAAGGCAGCGGGCGGGTGGGAGGGAAGCTGCCCGGCCTCTCCTCGGCCTTCCTGAGGGGACTCCGGGTCTTAGAAGCCTTGGAGTCCCCTTAGGAAGGCCGGGAAAGGCAGAGGGAGGGAGGCTGCCCGCCCCACCCCCCAGCCTTCCTGAGCAGACTCCAGGGCTTTGAAGCCTCGAAGCCGCCTCTGGAAGGCCGGAGAAGATGCAGGCAGGAGGTTGCCCCGCCTCTCGGCAGCCTTCCCTAAGGGGCTGAACCACGAATAATCAAAACCGCGAGTGCGAAAGCCGCGAATGTCGAGGGGCAACTTTTAAGTGTTTCTGAGTCCTTATTATGCTAGAAGTATAACTTGGGAAACAGGGTGTGGTTATCTTAAGCTTACATGCCTGAATCAACACGTGTCTGCTGAAAAGGTGGTTTTAAACAGTTAAACTCTACTGATTTACTGTGCTTCCTAAGGAAATTTAAAAGCCATCTATTTTATGGCTGCCTTGTCTTGTAAAGGTATTTCCGGTGAAGCATAGTGGGAGAACATTACTGAACATTCTATATATCTCCCAATAGGTTATGGGGCCCAGTTTTTGTGATTCTAGGCTGTGTGTTTTTGAGTTTTGGGTTTTGAGTAATACTTTGGTCAAAGCCCGAAGAACCACACCTAAGTCCCAAGACGGGAAACGATGAATCACAGGGGGCCGAAGCCAAGAGCCCCCTCTAAGAAAACTGCGAATATATGGATGACATGCCAAAGACTAGAGTAAATCACCCTTTAAGATAGAACCTAAGGCAGAAAGATGCCTCTTCAGGGTATTAGCAGAAAGACCCTTCTTAAGACCAGCTTGTAAAAAAGTCAAGACTACACATACTGAGGCACCTTTAGGTTTAATCTCTCTTCTGTGACATCACCTACAGAAAGCCCACCATGTAGATTCGTAAATCCGAATGGTGGAAAGCCATCTAGCAACCAGAAAGGTGCACATTTCGATTATAGCCCGCCTTAATCAATCTCTTGGACTCAACTTCCAGGCATGAATTTGTAACCAGCCTGGGTTTGAGTGAAGCAAACCTTGCTGAAACTAAGATCTGGCCAGAAAGGAACCAACTCTCCCACCTGAAGTTCCATGAGGCTGGAGAACCAGGGGCAATGAGGCCACCTGGCATCTATGAAAATTACATCTGCCTTTTCCATCCTAGAATCATAGAATTGCAGAGCTGGAAGAGACCACGAGGGCCATCCAGTCCAACCCCCCTGCCACGCAGGAAATCAAAATCAAAGCATCCCCAACAGATGGCCATCCAGCCTCTGTTTAAAGACCTCCAAGGAAGGAGAACCCACCACGCTCCGAGGGAGTGTGTTCCACTGCCGAACAGCTCTTACTGTCAAAAAGTTCCTCCTCATGTTGAGGTGGAATCTCTGTTCCTGGAGCTTGCACCCATTGCTCCGTGTTCCAGTCTCTGGAGCAGCAGAAAACAAGCCTGCTCCATCCTCAGCGTGACATCCCTTCAAATACTTAAACAGGGCTATCATATCGCCTCTTAACCGTCTTTTTTCCAGGCTAAACATACCCAGCTCCCTAAGTCTCTCCTCATAAGGCATCGTTTCCAGACCTTTCACCATTTTAGTTGCCCTTCTCTGGACAAGCTCCAATTTGTCAATATCCTTTCTGAATTGTGGTGCCCAGAACTGGACACAGTATTCTAAGTGAGGTCTGACCAAGGCAGAATAGAGTGGCACTATTACTTCCCTTGATCTAGACACTATACTTCTATTGATACAGCCCAAAATCGCATTGGCCTTTTTAGCTGCCGCATCACACTGTTGGCTCATGTTCAACTTGTGGTCTACTAGGACTCCTAGATCCCTTTTGCACGTAGTCTCATTCAGCCAGGTCTCTCCCATCCTATATTTATGCATTTCATTTTTCTGCCCTAAATGCAGTACTTTACATTTCTCCGTATTGAATTTCATTTTGTTAGCTTTGGCCCAGCTCTCCAGTCTATCCAGGTCATTCTGAATTTTGATCCTGTCCTCTAGGGTATTAGCTACTCCTCCCAATTTGGTGTCATCTGCAAATTTGATAAGTATGCCCCTAATTCCCTCATCTAAGTCATTGATAAAGATGTTGAATAGCACTGGGCCCAGGACAGAACCCTGTGGCACCCCACTGGTCACATCTTTCCAAGACGAAGAGGAGCCACTGCTGAGCACCCTTTGGGTTCGGCCGGTCAACCAATTACAAATCCATTGAACAGTTAACTTGTCTAGCCCACATTTTACAAGCTTGTTTGCAAGAATGTCATGGGGAACCTTGTCAAAGGCCTTACTGAAATCAAGGTATGCAATGTCCACAGCATTCCCTTCATCTACCAACCTGGTAACTTTATCAAAAAAAGAGAGCAGATTAGTCTGGCATGACTTGTTTCTCTGAAACCCATGTTGACTTTTTGTGATTATGGCATTGCCTTCTAAATGTTCACAGACTCTCTGTTTAATGATCTGCTCTAGAATCTTCCCTGGTATTGATGTCAGACTAACTGGACGATAATTGTTGGGATCCTCTTTTTTCCCCTTTTTGAAGATGGGAACAACGTTTGCCCTCCTCCAGTCTGCTGGGACTTCTCCTGTTCTCCAGGAGTTCTCAAATATTATTGCCAATGGCTCTGAGATTATATTTGCCAGCTCTTTTAATACTCTTGGATGTAGTTCATCTGGTCCTGGAGATTTAAATTCATTTAGATTAAGAAGGTATTCCTGTACTAGCTCTTTACTTATTTTGAGCTGGATTTCCCCTATTGTGTCCTCTGTTCCATTATCCTCAGGTTGGTCCTCCTTTTCTTTGTCTGAAAACACTGAGGCAAAGAAGGTGTTGAATAATTCTGCCTTTTCTCTGTCCCCTTCATGATCTTTTTGAGGACTTTGGAAAGAATTGAAATTGGAGATAAAGAGCAACACAATACCCGGGGCCAAGCAATTGTGAGGGTATTGAATGCTAACACTCCCTTTGTTGAGAACCTTGACACAAAGTGAGGAGGTTTGTGGTTTTCCACGGATGCAAAAAGTTCCACCCAAGGGGGTCCGAAACATTGCATTATCATGTTGAACGCGAGTTGAGACTCCACTCCCCTTGATCTAGATCGGAACTTTGGAACTCACCGTGAAGGTTCCTTTTCAGCAGCCGTGGGGAGGGAATCCTTCTGTTCTGTTCTGCCTCTCACAGCAGCAGGCAGGCCTTTTAAGCAATCAAATCTTGAAATGGAAGCAGGAACCACTGGAGTTCCCTGAGATGAAATCTGGCCCATGGCACTGAGTCTATGCAGGCAATCATGAGTCCCAGTAGCCTCGCCAGCGACATTAACAGGATCTTGGGTTGTCTTATTACCATCTCTGTCAACTCCTGGATCTTCAGTCTCCTGTCCTCCGGGAGAAAAACATGATAGGTCTTGGTGTCCAAAATGTTCCCCAAGTGTTGTAGTCTCTGAACAGGTACCAGATGACTCTTTTCCCTGTTCACCACAAACCCATGCACTTCCAGACAGCGAATGGTCTTGTCCACATCCTAGGCTGCCCTGCAGTGGGACGGGGCCTGTATCAAAAGGTCGTCCAGGTATGGAAACAGGTGAACTCCCTGTGTCCTTAGATGCGATACCAGAGCCACCAGTACCTTGGTGAACACTCTGGGTGATGACGACAGATCGAAAAGTAGGGCTCTGTACTGGAAATGCTTTACCTTGTAAGCAAAGCACAGGTAGTGCCTGTGTGCCGGATGAATCATGATGTGGAGATATGCTTCCTGGAGGTCGAGAGAGGCCAGGAAGTCCCCTTCCTGAATCCCTTCCAGAATAGATCGCAAGGTTTCCATCCGGAACTTGCGCTTCGCCACCCAAAGATTGACCCCCTGTAGGTTCAGGATGGCTCTCCAGTCTTTGTTCTTCTTTGGGACCAAAAAGAGGAGAGAGTAAGTTCCTGTGAACCTCTCTGCTTCCGGCACTGGCTCTATTGCCTGGATTTGAAGAAGATGGTCAATGGCCCTCTCCATATGTTGCTGCTTCTCCAGCATATTTGAGGGGCAAGACTGAATGAAGGTTACAGGCGGTTTTGCTGTGAAGTCTATGGAGTAGCCCAGACTGACTGTTCTGATTACCAAGGCATCTGAGGAGGTATCTCCCCAGATCCCTGCGAACTTGGTCAGTCTGCCGCCCACCAGTAACCCTGTGTATTCAAAGCGACTGCCCCCCCTTGCTTCCTTGCTTGCAGGTCGGAGGGGCACTCACCTTGGGGAACTGACCTGGCCTAGATCTTTGAAATGGCTTTGAGGAGCTCTAGTTTCCCTTAAACTGCCTAAGGTCCCTCTGATAGTTGTTCCTGAAAACCCTAAAATCTCGAAAATTGGAACGAAAGGGCTTGTGATCGTCCTTCTTCGGAAGGGAGGGAAGAGCCTTCTTCTTGTCTTTTGTCTCAACCAACACCTCCTCTAAGGTTTCCCCAAACAGTTTACCCCCTTTAAATGCACAGGAGGCTAAGTTGGCCTTAGCTTTATTGTCTGAATTCCAATTCCGCAGCCACAGCTGCCTTCTAGCTGCTACATTTGTCCCCATGGTTCTGGGTGAAAAACGAAGTGCATCCAGGCCGGTATCCGCCACATAGGCTGACGCTCTGGTGATTTTGTTCAGGCCTTGGCGGAATTTTGCTTCCTCCTCAGGCATTTCAGCTAAAAGGTCCTTGGACCACTGGATAATGGCCCTGGCAAAAATTGAGGCCGCCACGTGTATGGCCAAGGCGGAAGCTTCATGACCCCTGCACAGATAATTTTCGATGTGCTTGTCGTCTGGGGCCTTAAGGGTCTCATCACCATCACAAGGAAAAAGTGAGCCTAAACCAGCCCGCCACCAGCGCATCTATGGCTGGGAGTTTAATGAGCTCCATAACATCTTTGGGGAAGGAATATAACTTGGCATAAGCGGGTTGGGATCTTGAGGCTCCCGGTTGCACCTATTCCCCCATCAGAGTCTCCTTCATGACCTCTGGTAGAGGGAGCAAGTTGCCCAGCCCTTTTCCAGAAGACCTAAGCTCTGGAACCTTTTGGCTAGCGCTCCCTGAACTCGGGTCCACCGGTTCTAAGGCCAGGGCCCTAAAAACCTTCTTCAACAATAGGGGAAAATATGCATTTTCAAAGAGCCTAGGGGAATCCTGCTCGTCTTCCTCATCCCCCTCCCCTTCAGAAGAGCTCCCCCTCTTCCTTGGTGTGGGATTCGTCCTCCGCGTCCCCCATGTCCACTTCCCGGACGGGGACTAGGACGTTCTTGGTCTTCTTGACCCTCTTGCGAGAGGGAGACTCGTACCCCCACCGCGGCTCCACAGCCGTTCCGCGGTCCAGCCGCACCACCTCTGGCAGCTCCGTGCCGTGCTTAGGCGCCCTGCCCTGGTGATCTTTGGCCCCACTGGGAGAAAGTAGGGAAAGGGACCCCCCCAGAATGGCCGTGCGCCCTGTTCCTCGCCCCTCGTGAAGCTCACCCCTGGCGCGCAAGCACGAGCTATTCCGTAAGCTGGGGCAGCAGAGTCTTACCTCCCAGGATGAGCAGGGGTAGGTTCTCTGCCAGGGTGCTGTTGTCATCCCCAAACATGTGGTCCGCATGTGGTCCTCTCAATTTTGGACCACAGGCCCTGAGCGATGCACCTGTTGCAGTGTGTCCCCCCAGCCCCTCAAAGAAGCATCTAAGGTAACTACTACCCTCCTGTGGACCCGATTCAATTGCCCTTAAGTAGAGCACCCATCAACCACCATTCGAGTGTCTCATACTGGGAGACAGATGAACAGACATCTGGCACATCTGAACAATGAGATCTCGAAGGGGCAACAGAAACCACTGAAGCTGTTTCAGATGGAACCTGGCCCAAGGGATAGCGTCTATGGAAGCCACCATCAACCCCAGGAGTTTTGTCAAGATCATGAGATCAATTCGGTCCAAGCTCAGTACCGTTTGGTCCAGAGATTGCAGTTTGGTCCTCCGATCCAATGGGAGAAACACTCAATGTTGAATCGTGTCGACCAGACACACCAGATGATATAAAGTTTGGATTGGCTCCAGGTGACTTTTGTCCCTGTTGACCACAAACCCATGAGCCTTGGGACACCTGGTCATCTTAATGTCCCCAGTGGCTCTTTGATGAGATGACGCACAAATCAACAGGTTGTCCAAATAAGGATGGACATGAACTCCCTGGACTCTGAGATGAGCAACCAAGGTTACCAGGACCTTGGTAAACACTCTGGGAGAAGCTGACAGGCCAAATGGAAAAGCCCAATACTGAAAATGATCTTTTAAGATAGGCAAATCTCAGAAACCGACAATGGGCAGGATGAATTTGAACATGGAGATACACCCCCTGAAGAATGAGGGATTCCAGGAAGTCCCCTTCCTTCATCCCTTCCAGAATTGTCCGGAGAATGTCCACGCGAAACTCGGGCCTAGCAACCTACCGGTTGACCCTATGAAGGTTGAGGATGGCCCTCCAATCTTTGTTTTTCTTTGAGACAAGAAAAAGGAAGTAGGCACCGGAGAAACATTCAACAATCGGAACCAACTCAATCGCCAGAATGTCCAGAAGGTGTCTGATAGCTTGCAATGTGAGGTGGTGTTCTTTGTGCTCATCTGATCTGAAAGGATTGAATGAACATGGAAGGGGTTTTTCTGATTAAGTCTTTGGTATAGCCATGACTGTCCTCCGTACCCACACATCTGAGGAAGTATCTTCCCAAACACAAGCAAAACTGGTCAGTCAGCGCCCCCCCCCGAAGTGACAGGCAGCCAAAGAGGCCGTCCTGGCTTCCCCACCTAGTTACAACTTTGATTGCTAGCCGCCTTGGTAAAGGCAACATTATGAGACTCAGAAGAGTGTTTAGCTGCAGTCCAATTGGACCTGAAAGATCTATAGTCCCTGGATGCATGCTGCCCCCAAGAACCCTGATGGGCATTCTTGGGTATTATTATTATTATTATTATTATTATTATAAAAGGTATTATTATGATGGGCGAATAAGGCTTGCATGCCTCTATTTTGGGCAAGGAAGGCAGTGCCTTTTTCTTGTCTTTAGTTTCAACTAGGATCTCTTCCAAGGCGTCCCCCCAAAATTTGGAACCGCTGAGGGGGTAATTTCATAAACTGGCCTTAGTCTTCCTATTTTTAAGCCATAGCTGGCATCTGGTCCCACATTCGCTGCCAAAGCACAGGAAGAAAACTAGCACATCCAAATCAGCGTCAGACATAAAGGCAGAAGTTTTAGATAATTCAGTGATGCCCTGATGTAATTTAGAGGACGCATTAGCTGCCTTAGTCAAGAGGTCCTTAAGACCATCAAATAGTCACTCTGGCAAAGAGGGACAAGGCTGCTGCTGCTGCCCTGAAGGCCAATGCATAGGCCTCGTCAGTCCAGCGAAGAAAAGTCTCAATCCTTTTGTCCTCTGGACTTTTAAGGTTATCATTGCCATCCCGAGGGAAAAGCAAACCTGAGACGAGACCTGCAACAGGGGCATCAATGGGGGAAGGCAATTTAAGCTAATCCATAATCCTCAGGAGGAAAGGAATAAAAGGCTTTTGCCACTGCAGGGGATGGACGTGCCACCCCAGGGTGAAGCCATTCCCCATCTAGTACCTCCATAAAGATGGCAGGAAAAGGCAAAACTTGATCCAACTTTCCCTTAGATCGCAATTCAGATATCTTCGGATTAAGTTCAGCAGACACCTGGGGCATAACATTAAGGCTGAGGGACCTCTCAGCCTTGCACACCAAAAGGTGGAAACAATTGGATTCAAAGAGTCTAGGAGAATTCTCCTTCCTCAGAAGACAATTCTCTTTCCTCTTTGTCAGAGGAATGCACAGAAACTTCTAAGTCCTCTTTCTCCCAATCTGTAACCACAGAATGTCACCCATTTTTCTGAGCCTTCTGTGGTGGGGAGAATTCCTTGGTCTGAGGAAGTGAGCCTAAAGAAGCCCCTTGACTCAAATGAGGCAACGAAGCCTCATGGTGCCTTTTTAATTTGGCTGTGGGCCTGGAACTGCCTGTATCTAAGTGAAGAATAGGTAGCGACAACACCAAGGGCCCTCCCCTCTAGCCCAGGGTTTTGTATGAAAGCGTCGACAGCCATTTGCAAATGGCTGCCCAAAGACGCAGCGTCCCTCATGCAAGCGCTCACCGCAATTGCATGCCAATCAATAATCACCACCCACTCAGCCAGTTGTGGCGGGAGGTGGCTGCCTTCAATAATCTGGGGGGGATCCTCCAGTGCATTCACCTGTGCAGCTGCGCTAGAGATCTGTGATGTTACGGCCACGCTGGAGGCCTCCAAGGTCGCCATGTGCCCAGGAGCAGCGAGGTCTGTCCCCCACTCGGGGACCGCATCTCGCTTGGCTGCCACATATATGGCTGCATCCGAGTGCACCTGCACCTCCAGAAAGGCTGCGTGGCTCATGCAGTCCTGTTTGGCCTGAAAGAGGCAGACGATCAGCGGACCCACACTCCTCCTCCAAGGAGAGATTGAAATTATGCTTCAGAGGAAGCCATCCTCTCTGGAGCAGAGGCTAACAGGCCCCCAAAACAGCTGAAGTCAAGAAGAAGCCCTGGAACTGTTCTGTCGGAGAGGCAGGACAGAAGTGGGGGAGGATGGGCTATCTGTCCTCTCTTGGGTACACTGTGTTAAATTTAATCGGCTGTGAGCCCTGCCTGTTTGTACTGGAGGCAGAACCAATACCCAGTGTTAAGGATTTCCTCCCCACACTGCTGGAAAGGAGGACCGACAGATGTTCATTTTAAGTAGTGCAATATCTATCTTTCCAAGCCTGGTTCTAGTCCAACACTGGAACCACTACACAGCAGTCTCTGAGGCCAAGTAAGAGTAACATAAATGTGTGCACTTACCTGCAATATGCTACCAAGTTGCTTATGAAATATCTTCACAAATTCTTTGCTTTCATCATTTTGTTGAGTAAGGGTTAAGACCATACGTCTTACTGAAGTCAAGAGTTGAGTAGAACATATCTCATCCATGTGCTCCTAGGTAAAATTAAACGTATATTACTCTTCAAAAGAACTCTCTTTCAGAAAAAAAAATCCTTAATTTATTGTTCTATTAAATAGTCAATATCCAATTGCTAGTTCCAACTAAAGTAGACCCAGTGAATCAATGGGATTTACCCAACTGCTGACTTACCATTTAGCTATTGATTCAATGGACCTACTTTAACTAAGACCAGCAACTGTATTTGGACTAATAAATAAAAGAAGAATGTATCATGAACCATAGTATTTTACTAGGTTTTATATACAAATACAAATACAGTTTCACCAATGACAGTTTCACCAGATAACAGTGTTATCTTCTCACACAGAAAAGAAGTGCATAATTTTGCTTAACTACTGTTTTTGTGTCTTTGAGTGTCCTCCCCATCCCAGATCTGGTTATAGCTAAGTATAAAGTCTGTTCTTATTAAGCAATGCCACTGTTGTTCTGATCTCTTATTGTGCATGTCCTGGGAAGCTGTCTTATCTTATGAGATTAAATGTTTATTGTTTCAGGAGGGGACAAGGTAAGGGTTGTTTCCTTTGTAGATCAACAGAATTGTTTCATAGGCCTGCTGCTTTCTGTAAAGAAACAGCTCAATATTTTCCTCTGATCTGTGTCTACTTAAATGAGAATTTTGATCACCTTGAAAAATGGGATAACCTCTTTCATAATAGCTTTGATTTGCCGATCAAGCTGCTGAGTATCTATTCGAGGGCAAGGAACAGCAGGTACGTCAGTAGGCTGTGTTGCACAATGACTCTCAGCTGCATCTGAACCTTCACAGAGGAAAAGTATAATCAAGCCAGTGTTCACAAATATAGGTATATACAGGTAAGACAGTATCTGCCTTGAAAACTAATAACGATCTGTACATTCAAAACAATGTGAGATAAAACAGTAGCAAATAAATAAATGCATACCTTCCAACTTAGAAGAAGGAACATTCCAAACAGTACCACAACAACCATCTTCAGACTCAAGGTTACTTTCAGCTGCCATTTTCATCCGTTCATACTCTCTCATCCGAGCCAGTGCCTGATCTAAGTGAATAACAGTGTTGCCTATATTGAGGCAAAAACATTATATATGTATGTGTGTATGAGGTTTTGAAAACTCAAACATTAACATGTGTAGATTAAACATAACAAACTACAGAAAAAGCATGTTTAGTGTTAGAATAATGAGTACACCAGTGAAATCTTGGTTGACAGCAAGTAAATGTGCTTGCACTTTCCAAATCTATACTTACCAAGATCATCAGTAGCAAAGGGTTCAAAATTTGAAGATGTAGACATAGTACTGGCATTGTCTGCATCGTTTTTGTCACATTCTCTACAGGCTCCTTGGTCAAAATTCTTCTCAAATGTCTCCTTAAAATCATGCAACAAAATAAGTTGGCATGTTTTCTTCCACAAATCACCAGCCACTCTCAAACTCTTTTTCTCATGTTTTCATAAATTATTAGACTCTTAAATAAAGGATTCAGACTATCTTCAAGTGTAAATACATCAATCCAATTCTTCAATCTCTTACATGCATCACACACAGATGTTTCAAAGCTTTGCTAGTAAAGATGGCTAAACTGGATTATTGCTCTTGGAGGGAGAGAAGAGATAAGCAAAACTCCATCAGGCCTAGGCCAAGAAGAAGAGGAAAGGCCCTCTCTCCATCCCAACTGCCACTGCTCTGCCCTTGGAAGGAGAGAGGAACCAGCAGTATCTGCTGGATTTAATCCCTACCCCCATTGCCATTCCCCTTTCCTGATGTGTCATGTCTTTTTTCAGATTGTAAACCTGAAGGCAGGGAAGGACAGGTTGTTTACCTGTAACTGTAGTTCTTTAAGTAGTCATCTCTGAATTCACACAATTGGGTAAATCTTGTGCAGAGCACTTAGGAATCTTCTAGAAACCCTTACATAAGCTTTTTGGCAGTAGCTCCACCCACCATCCCCATGACCTATATAAAGGAGCTCCCTACCAAAATGCCTCAGTTCCATAAACGCTGCTGTAGCAGCATTTACAGAAACCAGGCAGGGCACAAGAGAGGAGGATGGGCGGGTTTGTGTGAATTCACAGATGACCACTCAAAGAAGTATAGTTACAGGCAAGCAACCTGTCCTTCTTTGTGGCCTCTGTGAATCCACACAATTGGGAGACTAGCAAGCTACCACAAGGACTCAGTATGGTAGACTCGGCTTTTTCCTTTCTAAGGGGAAGAGGGGAGGATTGAATACTTTGTACCTCACTCTCACTGGAAGACATAAATATCCTCTGTAGTATAGCTGTGCCCTCCTCAGAGCCACGCTGTGTAGCAGATAACAGGGGTTGCTTTTCAAACCATGCTGAGTTACAGGCGCTTGGTAAGCCTTTTCAGAGCCACGCTAGGTAGCGGACATCTGACCCAGTTTTTCCAAGCCACGGTGATTTGAGGTCGGCTGATTAGCCTTATCAGAGCCATGCTGGGTAGCGGACATCTGAAACTGTTTATCCGTGTTTGTTTCAGAGTTCACAGTCTGTTTTTTACCATTGGTAGCAGTTCCATCAGTTGCCAAAATCTTCTTGCCCTTTTTGCTCTTCTTGCCTGGGGCTACTGCCGCTTCTCCCGATGCTACTCCTTCAACTTTCCTTTTTCCTACTGTTTCCTTCTATCTTAGCTCACTTAACCTATCCTTTGCTATGCAACTAATGCTTATCTACAAGCTATGGAGATAAGCGTCCAGCTGGCAAGGCATGAAACAAAAAACTGATGAGCTAAGGAGGGAGTCAACTGATGCAACTGAAAAAAAATTTAGAACTCCTGCCTGTCCAGCTGGCACGTCGGAAATAACCCAACTGTTTCGGTGGATTGCTCCTCCTACCATCCAAGAATGATCATTCACGGTAAGTATGAGCTCTTAATTCTCTTGCCTGGAGGATGAAAACTCTGCTATAACTTTTTTGCTGTCTGACTCTCTTGACATGGTCAGAGACTATCAGTGTGCTAAGGTAACATAGGCAGGCTGAAGGCAGGACTTGTCAAAGTTGATGACACAGCTGAGGTCATTGAGAAGTGAGTATTAGATTAATATTGTCCAGAAGAAGACTCTTTGAGGCAGCAACCAGCAGCCAATCATCAAGATACAGGTAGACAACCACTCCTCGCAGCTGAAGCCAGCCAACAATGACGGCCACACATTTGATAAAAACGCGAGGGGCCATGCACAGTCCAAACGGTAGAACCTTGAAGCACAAGGTGTGGGCTGATGATGAGATGAATTGTCTGTGCTATTCTGAGATGCCCACATGGAAGTACGCATCCTTCAGATCCAGAGTAGCAAACCATACTTTTGGCAGGAGCAATGGCAGAATCAAGGCAAGCGTGACCAACCTGAAGTGGGTTGAGCACATGTAGCAACTGACACTGCAGAAGTCTAAGATGGGCCTGAGACTGCTGTTGTGCTCGGCCACAAGGTAATAGTGGGAAAAGTATCCCCGGTACAGCTCACAGGTTGGAACTGGCTCTATCGCATCTTTCTACAAGAGAGAATAAACCTCCTTGAGTAGAGGGGAGGAGGGTTCAGTGACATGGTAAATGCTGGAGGGCAGAAGCTGATGAAATTTGATGGTGTAGCCACGTTCTATGATGGACAATACCTAAGTGTCCAAGGTGGTAGAGTGCAAAACAGCAAGGGTGTTGTACAGCCTATCTGAGAAAGATCGGCCAAGCTTCCATAGCAAGAGGGAGGTCATCTACTCGACGGTTAAACTCACTGCTTTGATCTGTTGGCCTCCTTCTTGAGTTGGCCCTTGCAGCGGCCACCAGCAGAGAACTTCCTGGAATAGGTGGAGAGACTGACTTAACACTGGGCCTTAGATGGGGAGGAGGCATAGCATCTACAGAAGGAGGAAGAGAAATGGTAATATCTCCTCCCTCCTGAAAGCGCCAAATTGGAGGTTTAGAGGAAGGGAGGCTGAACTTCCTGGTGGTGGAACACATACTTTGTGTGTGTTCTAGGCAAGAATCTGTCTCTGAGTGGAAAAGTCCGAGCTTGTCGAATGGCAAGTCCTCTATCACTGTTCGAGCCGACGTGGAGAGCCCCAACGAGAGCAACGAAGCATGGCAGAGCAAAGTAAGGGAGCTACTCATCAACTTGCCAGTGGAGGCAGCCAAGTGCTTAGAAGTCTGCAGCTGATGGCCCACCATGATCACAGAGAGCAGTCATCTAAGTCCAAACGGAACGAGTAATCACAAAATGGGCAGTGTGGTGTCGGGCAGAGAGGCAAGACAGTTGAGGGTCCAGTACCAGAGGAAGCGGCCAGTGGCATGGAAAGCCCCTTGGGTTGATGACGGAGACAGGAGAAAGTTCCCATGATACTTGAATAATATCCAAGTCCAGCAGGGAGCCCTGAATCTCATTGTCAGAAACTGGCTCCGGATAATGGAGGTCAGCTGCAGGTTCAGGGAAGATGTCTATCCAGATTGGAGGCTTGAGCAGGGCTCTAACAGATTGCTTTGCCAAGGACGAGACGGACCTGAGGAGTGGTACCGCAGTCATCACAATAGCCTGCTCGGCTGGGGCCAGAGTGGTGGCCCGGGGCCGAGGAGAGCACTCCCTGCCATGCTGCTTCTTCTTCCACTTCTCCTGTTCCTTCTGAGTATCTGCCGGTACAAGTACTGAAGGCAGAGATGGGACTGAAGCTGCCCGCGTTGAAGTGGAGGGTGCCAAAGGGACCAGGATGGAAGCAGGTATCGACGGTTTCAGTACTGAGGTTGACTGTCCTGAGGACAATGGCACCAAGGAACTCAAACCCAACAGTATCAGAGGCATGGTACCTGTGGACGTACAGTAGCCCTTACCATCTGAGTGAGGCTTCATTCCTGATGTTTTTGAGGAGCCAGCCTTTGCCACCGATGGGGCAAATTGAGTGAAGTGGGGGCCAGCAGACAGGACCTGCTCATAGAGAAGGACCTTAAGCCACTCCTCCTGATTTCTACAGGCCTGGTGAGTAAAGGCCTTGCAGAATGCTACGTTGGTTACTTAAGCAAAGGTACATTCTGTGGATAGGGGGAGAGGAGGAATCCAAGGACAAGTGGGAAAGTCCTATCATTGCCCAGAGAAAGCAGGAAGTTGCATCATGGCCTTATGTTAATTTCAAATCCTCTTTGTCTTCAGTTCCTGAGAGCCACCATGAGGCCAGTTCCTGACTAGCAAAGCCCTGGAAAAGACTGGATAAAAAACAGGAGAAACAAATACACAACAACAGTGCATATGCCACCGGGCGGGGGGGGGGGGACTGAACACAGCCACTGGGTGGGGTGGATTCCTCCTCTCCCCTACCCACAGAATCTACCTTCACGGTAAGTAACAAATGTAGCATTCTGTGGGGAGGGGGAGGGGGAGAGGAGGAATCCAAAGACAAGTGGGACGTGCCCAAGCTATCTATACTAGGTTCAGGTGGGTGTGACTGCATAAGTTTTCTCATGCTTGTACTACTTCCCAGGGCATGTTTCTAGGATGGAGGACCATCGCCTCCCAAAAATAGTACTCTATGGTGAACTCGCCACGGGTCAGCGTAAGAGGGGCGCTCCAAAAAAGAGATACAAGGACTCCCTGAAACAACATCTCAAGCTCGGCCAAATTGATCACCAACAATGGTCGGCCCTAGCCTCACATCGGGAGGCATGGAGATGCACTATCCACAATGCTGCAGCCTTATTTGAGAACTCACACCAAACAAGTCTTGAAGATAAATGACAATGCAGAAAGAATCACAACCCAGAAACATCACCCAAGGAGACCTTCTGCTGTGCTTTCTGCAACCGGACTTGTTTATCTCGCATTGGCCTTTTTAGTCATCAGCACGCTTACAGAAAGCGCGGGATTAGTCCTTCCTGAATCTTCGTTTGCGAAGAAAAGCCAGAGAGAAAGACTACTTCCTGGAGCACCCGCCTGCCATAGGTGGCTTCTGCTGACCTGAACTTGTCCACCTTGTAATGTGTGATGAAAGAGGTAGATGTGCTCCAGGTTGCCGCCCTACAGATCTCTGATATGGGGGCATTGGAAGAAGATTGCTATTGTGGCAGCCGACCTGGTTGAGTGGGCCACCACGCCTGATGGTCTAGGAGTCTTGGCTACATCATACGCCATAAGGTTACAGGCCTTGATCCAGGTTGCAATGTTTTGTCTTGTTGTCCTGTCCCCATAGACACCGGGTTGTATGTCACGAAAAGGGCATCATAACATTGGAAGGAGCAGGTTCATTTGATGTAGACCTTGAGGGCTCTCCTGATGTCCAGCATGTGCCATAATCATTCCTTTGCATGCAATGGATTTGGGCAGAAAAAGGGAAGAATCAATTACTGAGAAACACAGAACCTTCAAAGTTCCTTCGGTTTAAAGGATGGGTCCGGTCTCAGGACAACAAAGTCGTTGTTGAAATGCATAGGTGTTCCCTAATGGACAAGGCCGCCAATTCTGAGACCCTACAGGCCAAGGTGATAGACACCAAGAAAGCTACTTTCAATGTAAGGACCTGTAGGGGAAACTTCCGAAGGGGTTCGAACGGCTCCTTCATTAGTTGTCTCAGGACCAATGGAAGGCTCCATGGAAATCTGTCGTACTGGCGGGGAGATCAAGGTTGCTCCCTTCAAGAATCTCCGTACGTGTGAGTGCAAGGAGATTCTCTCTTCCTGAGGTAAGGGGAGTAGGGCAGATAAGCCCCCTGCCTGTCTTTTTAACATGTTGAGTCAGAGGCCAACAGAAAAGACAACACATGCTTCACCTCTGCGCCGTCCTGAGGCGGAGTTAGCGGTGCACCAACGCCGAAGAGCCTGCCAGGTTGCTTTGTATATCTTCACAGTGGACTGCCTGTGCGAAGACGGGAGGGTATTTATTACTGACTCCTGGTAACCGCAGTCTCTTAGGGCTCTCTGCTCAACCTCCAGGCTGCTAGCTGAAGGCAGTTTGGTCTGGGATGGTTGATTGGTCCATGATGTAAGAGGTCTTCCCTCTGTGGCAGTCGCCAAGGCTGCTCTATGGGCATGTTCCTGAGATCCAAAAACTATGGATATCGCAGCCAATGGGGGGCAACAAGCACTACTTGTGCTCGCTCCTGCCTCACCTTCCTGCACAACCTAACAGTGGAAGGGGGGAACAGATGCAGGAGAACTTTTGGCTAAGTGACCCGTAGGGAGTCTACGTCCTCTGCTACCCATTTCGGGTACCTGGTGAAGAAGCAATCCAGCTTGATGTTGGTTTGTGATGCAAAGAGGTCTACTGTCATGATTCCGAAATGCTTCTGGATCTGGAGGAACACTTCCTGGTTCAGTTCCCATTCTCCTGGAAGTATGGAATGCCTGCTCTGGTAGTTGGCTTGCAAGTTGTCTGACCCGTGTAGGTATTGTGCTGTTAGTGACTGAACACTGGTCTCCGCCCATTGGAACAGGAGATCCGCCTCCAACTGAAGAGACCGTGACCTCAATCCGCCCTGCTTGGCTATGTAAGAGTGGGCTGTTGTGTTGTCCATTTGAATGAGTATGTGTCTCCCCTTCAGGACTGGTATAAAGTGTAGAAGTGCCAATTGTGCCACTTGAAGCTCTATCCAGTCAGGCTGGCATCTGACGTGACTGTGACCTGATGGACCGTAATGAAGGGGGAACCCTTGGATATATTCTGCTTCTTTGTCCACCAGGCCAGGGAGGCTCTGACTTCCTGGGGGAAATGAAGGAGCAAGCACCTGCGTTGAGATATTTGCTCTTGATATCCCAGTAGGAACGCCTGTAGCCTCCTGGAGTGGAACCTTGCCCAAGGTGTAACACCTGGATCGCCAAAATCATGAGACCCAGCAGTTTGGCCAGTGATGTCAGAGGTACCTGCACCTGCTGCCTCAATGCTTGCGCTTCTCTCCTGAGCACTAGCTGTCTTTCTTGTGACAGGGAGATCTCGCTGGTCCCTTTATCTATCCATGTCCCCAGGGGGGATATGGTCTGAGAAGGGGTGAGATGGCTCTTCTTGAGGTTCACGATGAATCCGTGTCTCTGTAAGCAGTGGATTGTTGTTTGCGGGTCCACTCGTGCGTTTTGGAATGATGGCACCTTAAAATTATGTCGTACAGGTATGGGTATAGACTTATCCCCTGAGTCCCGAGGAGTGCAATCAATACTACCAGCACCTTGGTGAAGACCCTGGAGGCCGATGCCAGAACAAATGGGAGCGGTCTGAATTGAAAGTGGCGGTCGCTGAAGGCAAAACGTAGGTATTGTCTGCTTTCCTTGTCTATCTTGATGTGCATGTAGACCTGGGATAGATCCAGGAATGCAAGATACTCTCCTTTCTGAAGGGCCTCCCTGATGGATGATGGAAGCATTTCCATCCAGAAACGCTTGTAGGTCACACAGGAGATTGTGTATTTCAGATCTAATATCGATCGGGAGTCCCCGCCCTTCTTGGAAACCGTGAAGAAATAGGAGTATCCCCCAGAGAAACGTTGTTGTGATGGAACCTCTTCTATCACCCTGATGGACTATAGGTGACAGATGGCCTCAACGAATGACGAGGCTTTCTGGGGATTCTTGGGAATTGGGGCAGGAAGGAATCTGTTCCTGGGCATTGTGTCTAACTGTATGGGGTAGCCCCACAAAATTGTTGCAAGGGCCCATTTCTCCGACATAGAGTTGGTCCACTCGCACCGGAACAGGGAGAGCCTGCCTCCGACTTGGAATTGCTTGGGAGTCAAAACTGTTGTCTGGAGCCACCTCTCTGAGACTAGTTGCTCCAATGCAACTCCCTGTGTTCTGAGAACTTGAGGATTGGTGAATTGTGTAGTTGGTTCTGGCCCAGGCTGGTCAGAAGATGCAGTAGTCTCTCTGCCTACCATAACCATGAAAGGAATGAAAGGATTGTGAGGGCTGAAAAGGTCTCTTGCTTCCCTTTCTTTCTCCTTTCCTGGTGGACGTAGGCATTGCCTGCTTCTTGTCTTTGGTTTCCACTAGAATATCCTTCAATGCTTCTTCCCCAAAATGCTTGGCTCCTTTGAAGGGGGGTAGTAGACAGGGTGGATCTGGAATGGGTGTCCACTTCCCAATGTTTCAATCAGATGGACCAACAGGCTATTGCCACGGTTCCAATGGCCCTGGCTGCAAAGCATATAGAATCCTGTGATGCGCGTATGAACTGCAGTGCCTGCAACACTCTGGAAAGGATCCTATGTAGGGTTCTAGAGTCCAGTTGTGGAACTTCCAACATGACTTGAACCCATAAAATAGAAACTCTTACAAATCATGAAGTTGCAGCTGAGACCCTGACTCCCAAGGCGGATGCCTTGTGCACCTTCCTCAGGGCCCCATCTGCCCTCTTTTCGTCTGGGTCAGCAAGAAAATTGGAGCCTAAGGAGGCGACAGGTTTGTCCACCACAGGAACCTGTAGGGTGTCAAGGACCTTTTTGCTAGGAGCATAAAACTTTTGGGCCACGGTTCCCCTCTTCCCTTGTGAGGGTTTTCCCTATTCCTCTGAAATTAATTGCATGGAGATGTCTGGGAAAGGCAATTCCCTCTTTTATGTCTTTGGGGGGCTCAGCACAGAAGCCGCCCATTCATTCTGGGACAAGAAGGTGGACTCCGTCATCCCTTGATCAACTGTCCATGTTGAAAGTCTCAAGATCGAGGCCACCTTCAGTAGGAGAAGGCGAGTAATTGTCGCAGTGGAAAAGTCTGTCTGAAGGATCAGACTCAGTTGTTTCTGAGTCTGACCATCCACCTTCCTTCTTGTCCTCCTGAAAATGGTGCTCGTCCCCGCCAGGAACCTGGGTCCCTGCGATGGCATTGACCAGTTCCACCTCCTCCCCAGACTCTTTGCCTGACCCTTCCGAAGAGTGAATTGAGGGAGGGGTTTTTCTTTTGCCTGAGTGCGACAGTTTTGCAACCATGGGGTTGCTTGAGGTAATCTGAGTAGGACCTTTTGGGACCCCCGGTGGCCCCTGACGGTTCGTGCCATGGCACATACCACCAGCCACCACCTTGGAGGAGGAGATCGGATGGGATGCACAGTGTGGTCCACAAGGGCAGACCATTTGACTAGGCCCCAGTCTGGGTGTGTCCCCTGGGGTCGTTTGGCTGACCCCTGGCCTGATTGGGACACCTGGGGGCTCCTGGAATGGGTGGATCTCGTCCCCCCACAGGGCACTAGACACCAGTTGGAGGGCTGAGTCCCTCCCTGCCTGTTGTGGGTGGGGTGGAAGGGGGGATGCTGGAAAAGTAAAGGCATAGGAAGAGCTCTCAATAGCCTCATCCTCCCCCCTGGTATCATCCTCTACAGCCTCCACCTCTTGAGGGGAGGGGGGCAAGAGATCGAGTAGGAGGTCGAAGTCCTTCCGGGCAGGAACGACCTGGATGCTTGGGAACAGGAGGCAGCCGAGGGGGGAGAGGGCCAGGCTTCCCTTTCCCTTTCCCCATACCCAGTAACTCAGGAGTAAAACGAGTCGTCTCTCCAGTGATGCTGGAAGCCAAGGTGTGGATGCCGGCTGCTGCTTTGCCAGTTGCAGTCTTTGCGGCAGCGGCAGTTGCTGGAGCGATGGGGGCTGCCATGGTGGCACCATTACGCACACCGCTTCCTGGCTGTGCCAGAAGCCCGTAGTGGATGGGGGTTGAGGTGCCAGTTTGTGCCACTGCCTCCACTAAGGATGGTGCCGCTGGCTCACTCCCAGAGCGGCTCCGGGCTACCTTCAGGGCCGACTGCTTGGTGACCCTTGCCATGCTCCCCAAGCAGCTCTGGGTGCCAGCAAGGTCTGCTGCAGCCCTAGACGCTCCCGGCTCACTCTGAGAATGGCTCTGGGAGGTCTGAGGCGTCTCCATCACGGAAGGGGCCTTGGAAGCCTCCTTTCTGTTCCTCTCCTTTGTTGAAGGCAGCATCGGAGGAGGGTTAAAGAGCAAGAGAGAGATAGCAACGGAGGGAGGAGGGTGAGAGAAGTGGGGGGGAGGTTCCAAGCCTCTCCAATCCCAGCAAAAGTAAAGAAAGAAAACTTTTTAATATATAGAGATAGAAGGATGAAAGAAGATTAAAGAAAACAAAGTAGGAAGAAAGAGATGAGAGAGAAATAAGGCCACCCCAAAGGAGGAGGAACCACTCGGAAGAGAAAGGCCTAGCCCCTGGGTGAAGCAGGAAGTTGAACTGGCCTCATGGTGGCTTGCAGAAGCTCAAGACAAAGAGGATTTGAAATCAACATAAGACTATGATGCAATTTCCTGCTTCCTCTGGGTGGTGATAGGACTTTTCCACTTGTCTTTGGACTCCTTCTCTCCCCCTCCCCACAGAATTTACATTTTTAAATGTCATGCTCCTCTCCAAGACAAAGGAGACATTTTGAACGCCCATCACATTCAGACATTTTGGCGTTACAGGCCGAACAGCTCTTGAAAAAAAAAACCAACAATGCCATGAGGAAGCCAAGTAGGTCAGGAGATGACCTCAGATGAGGTGATAAAAACAAGCACAGTTGTCCCTTCACATTTGCTGGGGCTTGGTTCCAGGACCCCCCGTGAATACCCAAATCCATGAATACTCAAGTCCCATTATAGGCAATGGCACAGCAAAATGGTGCCCCTTATATAAGACGGCAAAATCAAGGTTTGCTTTTTGGCTTATTATTTTTTAAGAATATTTTCAAGCCATGAATACTTAAAACCGTGAATGCCAAATCCATGAATGTGGAGGGACAACTGTACAACCAAACCAAGGAGAAAAACCAAAGAGAATACAAATTCAGTATAAAACCAGCTATGAAGACAATTGGCGAGCAGAGTAGTCCAAAAAAGGTCTGAGGTAAAACACAGAAAGTAAGTAGAACAATTCCTGACGCTGCTGAAACCGGCGGAAAAAAGGAACTGAGGCATTTGGGCAGGAAGCTCCTTTATATAGATCATAGGGATGGTGGGCGGAACTACCGCCAAAAAGCTTTTGCAAGGGTTTCTAGAAGGTTCCAAAGTACTCTGAGCAGGCGCAGGAATTACCCAATTGTGTGGATTCACAGAAACCACAAAGAACTATTAAATTAACCATTTGTAAGCTGCTCCGAGTCTTTGTGGCTGAAGAGCGGAGTATCAATACTCTGAATGAATGAATGAATACTTCTCTACGAAGCTTATTTTTAAAAAGTGATCACCCTTCCCAAACTACAAGACATTTAACAGTAAGAAAAATATAGCCCTTGCCAGGAGACAGTAAATCTTTAGGAATGAGATACTATTTTAAAAAGGATCCTTAACTGCTGAACAAGTAAACCCAGTAAGAAAATATATGTTACTGCGAATGCAAAAAAATAATCCTGAATGGGTCAGCTCAAGATTCTCAAGCTGAAACTCTTAAAGCTGTTGTTTTTAAACAATCAGATGGGCTGTTTTTATTTTGTATTAACTGACAGGATGCCTTAGTCTTCTCATTCATAGGGTTATCATAAATCAAAGATGACTTGACAGCAGTATTATTGCCAAGTCAGCTCTGACTGTTTTTTAAAATTTTAATTTAATTAGGCATTTATACCCCGCTCTTCAGCCACAAAGGCTATCAGAGCAGCTTACAAATTGTTAAGTGATAGCAATTTACACATCTACACTGCATTAAGCAGTTTCCAATGTGTATTAGCTAACTGCCCCCACAAGCCAGGTACTCATTTTACCAACCAACGAAAGGATGGAAGGCTGAGTGAACCTTGGAGCCCTCTGGAATCGAACTTGCAACGTGGTGACTTACAGTACTGGCATTTAATCACTGTGCCACCAGGGCTCCCTTATGAATGAAAGAAGTTCAGATCATCCTGTCACAGTCAGTACAAAATAAAAACAGCCTATCTGGTTGTTTCAAAGCAACAGCCCATTATTGGGGTAACGGACACAGAACAGGGGCGCTGTGCCATTCTATGAATCCTTTCAAGCCAAGGGCGGGCGGGGGGGAATGATCAGATACATAATGGTTGGGACAGGGGTACAACTGATGTTGAAACCCATGGTGTTTGCTGCACACTGCTATGTATATTTACTTGGAAGTAATTCCCTCTGTTCAACGAAACACAATAAACAACATTTTAAAAAAGCTTACATCATCTGTAGTTGCAAGGCTCTCACTGGGAGTAAGTTCTGAATTTGATCCTACCCATGTTGCTGAGGTCAGAGGTTTTGGACATTCTCCTTTCTCATTATCTTCTGAAGCATGTCTGGTCACTATATCCTATATAATGCAACACTTCCGTTAGAATTATACTATGAAAACTTTCACTTAGTAGTAGTTGTAATGATGATGATGATGATGAAATCATAGCATTCCAAATACCTGTAAAGCATACAAAGCTCTTTGTCTCAAATAGTCTGTATTCAGCATCTGTAGCTCATGAAAAAGCTCAATTAGAAAATGAGGGCGAGATTCATTTTGTGATATCAAAGTAGCAACTTCAGAATAAATGGTGTCTCGCAAAGCTTCAAACATAGAAATGTCACTGCCTGTTTCTGTGAATAAAGAAAGAAAGAATTAAGTACTATCTTATCTTCCCTTCATACTGTACTTCTCTTCTACTACACATGCAAGCTTTGAGAAGAGTACTATTTATTTCCCATAGCTGTCCCCCAATCGTCATGGGAATACAGTTGTCCCTTTACATTCACGGCTTTGACTTTCGCGGTTTTATGTATTTGCGGAAATTCCTTCCCCCCCTGCTCCCCCCAACACAGGCTCTGAGCATTTAAGGAGGAAAATTTCCTGCACACATACACACACAGGGAAGATCCCAGCAAGCAACCAACCCCCCCCACCAGCCTCTGAGGGTCTAAGGCGAAAGATAAGCACAGCCCCATACTGTGAGCATGTAAGCAAAGTCCGCCCCTTGCCACTCCCCTCTCTGTGTCTTAACAAACTGAATTGCTTCTTTAAAACTCACATTTCGAACCTTTCCTACACACATTCACACACAGGGAAGGTGGGGGTGGGATCTCCCAGCAAGCAACTGACCAGCCTCTGAGCATTTAAGGAGGAAAGCTTACGTGCTCACAGTATGGGACTGTGCTTTTCTTTTGGCCAGCAGGAAGATTTCCTCCTTAAATGCTCAGAGGCTGGGTTGCTGGGAGATGCTACCCGCACCTTCCCTGTGTGTGAATGTGTGTAGGAAAAGTTCGAAACGTGAGTTTTAAAGATGCTGAGTTTTAAATTCTGTTTGTCGAGACACAGAGAGGTGATGGCAAGCATGCAGCTGTGCTTTCCTTTGAGCCATGAGGAGACATGGGGCGAAATGTGAGTTTTAAAGAAGCAATTCAGTTTGTTAAGACACAGAGAGGGGAGTGGCAAGGGGGGGACTTTGCTTGTGTGCTCACAGCATGGGACTGTGCTTTTCTTTCGGCCAGCAGGAAGCTTTCCTCCTTAAATACTCAGAGGATGGGTTGCTGGGAGATCCCACCCGCGCCTTCCCTGTGTGTGAATGTGTGAAGGAAAGGTTCAAAATGTGAGTTTTAAAGAAGCAATTCAGTTTAAGACACAGAGAGGGGAGTGGCAAGGGGGGACTTTGCTTGCGTGCTCACAGCATGGGGCTGTGCTTTTCTTTCCTCCTCAAATGGTCAGAGGTTCTGTCAGTTTCCGTGTGTGTGTGTGTGTGTGTTTAGGAAGGGCTCCTCCTTAAACCCTCAGAGGCTGCTTTTATTCTCGTTTTTTTCACTTTCGCGGGGGTCTCGTTCCCGTAACCCCCGCCAATGTGAAGGGACGACTGTACTGCTCTAGACGGGAGTACTGCTGTGTCTATGTAGGGAACTTTTACTCCTAAAGGTTAACACTGCACAAAAAATGTAGTTGTGCTCTTTTATAGAGCTAACAATACAATGATAAATTGATTTTTGAACACTATATTTCATAGATTCTATAACAATATCTACCAGACATTAGCACAAAAGGCTTACTTAAGGATACTAGAGATGGGTCGGGGGAGAAGAGGGAAGGATCTATTTCACGCTCAGCACTAAAGACAAAGCTAACCTAACACAGCAACCCTGAATATTGGCAGCTATGTACAAATCACATAACACAATACACTTGGACATCATCATTTGGTGACAATACGCTAATAGAGGTCCACCACTGTCCATCCTCAACATTCATTCTTCGGATCCATTTTATTTTCAGGTATTTATTTGCCAAAGTAACATACTCTGTTATCAGACACCATGCTTGTCTTTCTTATTCTGTAAGTGGCCCTGAGTGCACTTTCATCATGCCGAGGATAATGAGTATAGGGCAAGCTTGTTTTCTGCTGCTCCAGAGACTAGGACACAGAGCAATGGGTTCAAACTACAGGTAAACAGATTCCACCTAAACATTAGGAAGAACTTTCTGATAATAAGAGCTGTTTGCAAGTGGAATACACTGTCTCAGAGTGTGGTGGAGTCTCGTTTTTTGGAGGTTTTTAAACAGAGGCTGGATGGCCATGTGTTGGGAATGATTTGATTGTGTATTTCTGCATGGACTGGATGGCCCTTCTGGTCTCTTCCAATTCTATGATTCTATGATTTTGTTTAAGTAAAAATGGGAATTTTCAGAACATTCATCATACCATGAAATAATGCAGAAGCTCTATGCAGCTGTTGAGGAGGGGGACTGGGCTAGTCATCTCTAGTTTCATCCCTCTCCTCCTATGGAGAGCAACAGATCTGGACAGGAAAGCTCCTTTTACGTATGGACATAGCTTGAGGTTTTTTTGGTATACATGGAGAGTGTACACATACACGAGGAGCTCTACTATTCAAACTAATCACTCTCCACATCAGAAGAAAAAATAAAGTGGAGGGGTGCAGCTAGTCTGTTCCCCCATTCATGCGCTGACTGAACATGCTTAGGTAACAGTTGCTTGGGAGCCTCACTTTGACTCTCTATCCATTAATTAAAAGGGAATCACCAAAAAAGTGTCTATACACCCTCAAAAAATCATGAGGGGCTGCCATTTTCACAAGAGAAAGAGGAAAGATTCAGTTCTTCCTCTGATTTGGAACTTCTTGTTAACATTTAATATAGAGACTAGTGTAATAATTTATCTCCTAATTAAATTTTTAGAGTTTTCTTTTAAAACACTTTAGAAAGTTTTTAGCTTCATTTTATAGTCTACAAGAAGTATAAACATTTTAAAATCAATTTAGTTAGTACATTTTAACTGTCTCAAAGAACTCTGTTAAAATTTAATATACTGATCATAATTTTAAGATCAAACCAGATTATGTTCCTATTGCCAATGTAAATTTTAAACTGAAAAGACTGCTAAAAATATGTACTGCGTATTTTTCAATTTCTCCAAAATTCTTGACTTCCCACCAAAAAGAATGAATGAATTAGGTTATTTTATTCCCATGGCCTCAAAAAGTTCCAAAATTTTAGATCTCTATTTTTAGCATACAGGCTGAACAGAACTATTTGTTCCACTGTATTCTTCATGCACATTTTGAAGCTGTCTGTTCCCTATGAAAATTTGTGCCATGAGAAACTTGTGAACAGTCTGTAAACTGCATGCGGCTCCCTAGGTCATTTTTTGCATCCTCTGTGTTTCCTTGCACCACAAAATGGACTATAGGATCTGGGGATGTGTGTGCTCTGGTCATTTTGACACATGGTCTTCACTGTTTGTTAGGCCTAGACAGGCCTTTGTAAGAGAATACACAGTCACTTTATGCTAAATCACTCTGTAGCCCAAATAATTCTCTAGATACTTGGATAGTGATATGTCCCATTTTTGACTAATTTTCTTTCAGATCCCCAATTTGGGGAGAGGAGCATGAGGGAAAAGGACAGGTTGCTTACCTGTAACCATAGATCTTCGAGTGGTCTTCTGTGAATTCACACAGTTGGGTTACTCCTGCGCCTGCGCAGAGCTTCGGAAACTTCTAGAATCGCTAGGCAGAATGTGCTTTGATACATTTTTGGCGGTAACTCCGCCCATCCTAACGGTCCCTTATAAGGGCTTCCCGCCTAAAATCCCCTCAGTTCCTTGAATGACGCCGCAATATGCAGCATCAGGAACATTAAGCATGTTGATATGATGTAATAGGACATAGAGGGGAGGATGGGCGGGTCTGTGTGAATTCACAGAAGACCACTCGAAGATCTATGGTTACAGGTAAGCAACCTGTCCATCTTCTTCGTGGTCTCTGTGAATCACACAGTTGGGTGTAGACTGGCAAGCTTCCATTCAGGAGGTGGGTATGTCCTACACCTATATAACATACAGAACAACCATCTGAGAGTAAAATACTAAAAGCACATTATTATTTGAGATAAACAAAACAGGTAACAGCAATGACTTGGCAACCAAGACACTCACTCATTGTATAGAAGATAACAACACCGCCTTCCCAAAGGCCGCATCAGTCCTAGAGCGAGAATCAAGTCTATAATGAGATATAAAAGTCAAAGGTGACGACCAGGTTGCAGCTCTGCAAATGTCCTCTAGAGGCACTCCAGAGAGAAAAGCTGTCGAGGTAGAGACAGCCCTCGTAGAGTGTCCTCGAATTCGAGAAGGCAGGGGTTTCTTGGCCATTTCGTAGCAAAGGGCGATGGTCGATGTCACCCACTTGGATAGTCTCTGTGAAGAGATGGGCTCTCCCAGCTTCGAGTCGGCATACGATACAAACAGTTTGGGAGACTTTCTGTGGGACGCAGTCCGCTGAATGTAGAAAGCCAAAGCCCTCCGAACGTCCATCAGATGAATGGTGCGTTCAAAATCATCCTTCGGATCCTGCATCAACGCGGGGAGAGTAATGGTTTGATTCAGATGAAAGCTGGAAACCACCTTCGGTAAGAAGGAGATATCTGGACGGAGGACCACTTTGTGCTTGTGGAAAGCCGTATAGGGAGGATCCGACCTCAAGGCACAGAGCTCACTAGCTCGACGCGCCGAAGTGATGGCCACAAGGAATGCCGTTTTCCAGGAAAGCAGTCGAAGATCTGTGGAAGCCATCGGCTCGAACGGTCGGCGGACCAGCTGTGAAAGCACCAGATCGAGGCTCCACGCCGGTGTCGGCTCAATCACCGGAGGATGGAGGTTCGCAAAGCCCTTCAAGAACCTCTTCACCGTGACGTCCACGAAGGGGGAAGGAAGACCTCTCGCCTGGAATTCAGTAGAGATGGCCGCCAGGTAACACCGGATCGAAGACAGGGACAGGCCCGCAGAAGACAGGTGGAGAAGAAATTCGAGGACTGTCGGGATGGAGAATTGGGCAGGGGCTGGATCTCGGGATGCCAAGAAGCTTTCATACTTCTTCCACTTATAGTGGTAAGACCTTCTGGTGGACGGTCTCCTTGCCGCATCGATGACAGCTTGTACGTCTGGGTGAAGAGACGCAGGTTGTCTCGGTACCGAAGACGGACCCGAGGGGGTCGGACCCGAGGGGGTCGAATCCGAGGGGAGAGTCACAGGGTCAACCTCCAGGCAGTCAGGTTTAGAGAGTCCAAGTCGGGATGTCTGACCATGCCTTCCTGAAGGGTGAGTAGATCTGGACGGGATGGAAGGCGTATGAAACGGCGATTCGACAAGCGAAGCAAGGTTGCAAACCACGGTTGCCGGGGCCACCATGGTGCAATGAGGATAGCATTCGTTTTGTCCCGACGCAGCTTGGAGATCACTCTTGTCAGCAACGGGAACGGGGGAAACAGGTAGAGTAACGGGCCCGACCATTGAAACAGGAACGCGTCTCCTCTCGAGTTCGGAGCTGGGTACCTCGAACAGAATTGGGGATACTGGGCATTCTCAGGGGAAGCAAAAAGGTCCACCTGAGGGAACCCCCATGTTCGAAATAAGCGAAGAGTGACCGACGTGTGGAGTTGCCACTCGTGGATGGAGATGCTCGAACGGCTCAGTCCGTCGGCAAGAGTGTTTTCTTCCCCTGGGAGATGGATGGATTGGAGAAACACCTTTCTTGTCACACACCATTCCCATATGTCCAGCGTGAGTTGAAGAAGTTGCGGGGATCTCGTGCCTCCCTGCTTGTTTATGTAGTACATAACCGACGTGTTGTCCGTCAGTACCAGTACCGACTTGCCCCTTACCAGGGGTTCGAAGGCCCTCAACGATTTCTGAACTGCAAGAAGCTCCAGTACGTTGATGTGGAGGATTTGCTCCTCCATGCTCCATGCGCCTCGGATCTCGTAGGAGTCGAGATGCGCTCCCCAACCTTGCATCGACGCGTCTGTTGTCAAAGAGGTGTCCGGTTGCGGAGGGTCGAAGGGCATGCCCGCCAAGACATTGTCCGGAACCAACCACCAATCCAGTGACCTCAGGACCGCTCTCGGCATCGTGAGCATCTTGTTTGGAAGATCGTGAAGAGGGTCGAATACCTGCAGAAACCAATGTTGGAGAGGTCGGAATCGCAGTCTGGCAAGTCGAATCACATAAGTCGTAGCGGCCATGTGACCGAGGAGCACCTGGACTGAGTGTGCCGGAAGCCTTCTTGATCGACGGCAGGTGTAGATTAGGGAGCGTAGAGTGTCGAAGCAGTCTCGCGGCAGGTAGGCTGTTGCAGTTAAGGAATTCAAACGTGCACCAATGAAATGAATCACTTGCGTTGGCAAGAGTTAGGATTTCTCGATGTTGACAACAAGTCCCAGGTAACCTAAGACATCTAAGGAGAGGCCAATATCGAGTTCGAGCTGATGACGAGTCTGTGCAACAACCAACCAGTCGTCTATGTAAGGGAAAACTTCTACGCCCTGCTGGCGGAGAAAGGCCGCCACTACTGGCATACATTTCGTGAAGACACGAGGAGCGGTGGAGAGACCAAAGGGGAGAACTCTGAACTGGAAGACGTCGATCCCGACCTGAAACGCCAGGAAGCGCCTGTGAGCAGGGTGGATCCCGATATGAAAGTAGGCGTCCTTCAGGTCTATGGATGCGAACCAGTCGTCTTGCCGCAGAAGTGGAAGGATCGAAGCTAAGGTCACCATCCTGAACTTTCTTGGCGTTATGTACTTGTTCACCCCGCGAAGATCGAGAATCGGACGGAACCCGCCATCTTTCTTGTCGACCAGAAAGTACCTCGAGAAGAAGCAGAGGTGATGAAGAGCTGGGTCGACGGGTTCGATGGCCCCTTTCTGCAGCAGAGTGTCCACCTCCTTGAGGAGGGGAGGGCGGTGTTGAGCGAACCCATCCCGTCGGAGGCAAAGTGTCGAACTCTATCCAATAGCCTGTTTGGATGATTTGGAGCACCCATCGATCTGAAGTCACTGAGAACCAGGCGTCTTGGTGGTTGGACAGTCGATCTCCGAAGAGAGGAGTCTAAGGAAAAACAAAGAGATCATCAGAGAGGAGGGTTAGAATTTCCTTCGACCTTGGTCCCTGGGCCGTTGCCGTGGCTGTTGTCGGTGCCTGGAGCCCGAGCCCTGACTCCTCACCGAAGAGGCTGGCGATGTGGAAGGGACGTAACGGGAACGCCGGTAGGTCTGACCCGAATACCCCCGCCTGGGCTGTTGGCCAAATGGTGAAGCCTGCCATGGAAACCTCCCTCTGGACCGGTACTGGTATGTGGAGGTGGAGCCCATACCATACTTCCTGGCCGTATTTCTCATCTTTTGAGCGAATTCGAGCTTGTCGTCGGTAGAACCGTTGAATAAGCCCGACTCGTCAAAAGGGAGGTCTTCGATAGTTGCTGACGCCTGCGGCGTGAGGCCAGAAGAACGTAGCCAAGCATGTCGTCTCAGGGCTACCGAACCCACGATGGCTTTCGCAGCGCAGTCTGCCATGTGTCTGGCCGAGTTCATCTGAAGGCCTGCAAGAGATTGTGCCTCGGATTGTATGGCCTCCGCCATCCTGCGCCGTTCTTCAGGGAGATCCTTAATCAAGAGATTCATTCGCTCCCATAGCACTTGCTGGTATGCTCCCATGCAAGCAGAGTAGTTAGCGATACGGAAGCTCAACCCAGCCGCCGAGTATATCTTCTTTCCGACGATATCGAGCTTCCTACCCTCAGGATCCGGAGGGGAAGATAGGGGCCGGCGCTGCCTTCTGTTTTGAGCCACCTCTACAACCACCGAGTTCGGTTTCGGGTGGTTTTGCAGCCAGTCGACATGCTCTCCACCCACTCTATACAACCTGTCAATCTTTCTGGACGTGGATTGTATCGATGAAGGGTTTTCCCAAGACCCTTGGGCTAACTTCAGCAAGGAGGGCAAGACTGGTATGACCGCAGCTGGTGGAGCTTTTGACTGGATTCTTTGAAAGATGGGATCCACAGGATCAGCTGGACGCTCCTCGAACTTCAAGTCCAAGGCGTGTGCCATCCTAACCATCTGCTCCCCAAAGGCTCGGACATCATCCGTTGGGGAGGAGGAATCGTCATCCATCAGCTCTGACTTTGGAGATGGTAAATATGGTCTGTAGAAGTCCGAGGAAGCGACTGACTCAGATGAAGATGCGTCAGGCGAACGACTTCTAGGTGGAATCGGCGTCAGAGAGCGAGGCTGCGGGGTTGGTGGAGTCCGTGGCAGAGGGCGGTGCTCAGGTGGAGAAACCTGAACAGTAGCGTCTCGGTGTGTAGCGACATCCAAAATCACCGGAGAACCAGAGCGCGGTCTCGGGAGCGAGGATTGCGGTATCTCAATAATATCTCCTCTGGGGTTAAAGATCTGTGACCCCGACGGAGAGCCCAGGTGAGTTCTGCAGATGGAACGGGCCAAGTCATATGCAGAATAAGCAGGCACATCCTCTCTGATGGAAGAAGTGAGAGGCCGAGGCAGGTCTTCGGATTCGACAATCTCCACTTCGACATCCGAAGAATGACGTCGGAGAAGTTGGTCCCGTGACACAACTAGGGCTGGTGATGATTCCGTCCGCTTCGCAACACTCACAGCAGGGGAAAGCTCAACAGTCACAACATCCAAAGGTCGAGGAGGGGTACGCAACTCACGGACTGCCACATCCGGAGTAGGTGGAGGTGGAGGGCGAAGAAACGCCTCATCCGAACCCTTCGGATCCCGAGGAGGGACTTGTGGAACCGCACGTTCCGCCTGCTTGGCTTTCTTGTCTTTGTCTTTCCTGCCCTCCGAATGTTTGGAGAGATGCTTCTCCTTTTTCTTCTTCTTAGCAGGCTCCGAGGGCAAGACAGTGTCAGTGGAAGAGGGTTCCTTTCCACCCAAAGCCTGCTTAGAGGTCGAAGGAGCTGGCTCTGTAGGTTTCACCAAACGGTCTCGAGTCGAATCCGAGGATACACGTCGATGGGTGGAGTGTAGAGCCTCGGGGTCCGACGCAGTGGAACGAAGCCTCGACGGGCTTCGAGACCGACGGCGCTTCTGGCCAGATGAAGGTGGGGACCGGGATCTTTCACGGCCCCGAGACTCCGATGGAGGAGCCGACGCAGAGGCAGGCGGTGCGGCCGGGAACAAGGCCTTTTCATATAAGAAGGATTTAAGGCGTGAGAGCCTATGCTTCCTGGCCTGTGGGGTAAAGGCTTTACAATGGACGCAAGCGTCGACATTGTGAGACTCGCCCAAACAAATCAAACAGCGGGAATGCCCATCCGCACTGGGGAGTTTCGCTTGGCAAATCACGCACCGCTTAAATGCCCCTTTAGAAGCCATCAGAAATTACAGTACCACACAAATCGTCAAGGAAAAAAAGCGTCGTCAAGCCAGTCCAAAGTCCGTAACAGAGAGCCGAAGTAGCGACAAGCCGAAGGAGCGAGCAGAAATCGTAGTCGAAGCCAGAAGAAGTGGTCAAAGCCAAATACCAGAGTTAGATAACAAAGCCGTTAGGGGTAGTGAAGAAAACGTCGTCCAAAAAGCAAGCCAAGTCAAATACCAACAATTTCAAACAAACAAACACCTAGCGCACAGAAGTTCCTTAAGCTGCTAACGCGGCGGAAAGAAAGGAACTGAGGGGATTTTAGGCGGGAAGCCCTTATAAGGGACCGTTAGGATGGGCGGAGTTACCGCCAAAAATGTATCAAAGCACATTCTGCCTAGCGATTCTAGAAGTTTCCGAAGCTCTGCGCAGGCGCAGGAGTAACCCAACTGTGTGATTCACAGAGACCACGAAGAAGATCTGAGGATACAGCCCTCAGGGCCCTGCAGCTGGCCCATGCAGCCCCTAACTCCTGGCAACTGTCCAACACTAAGTCAGCTGAACTAAAATATATTATTTTAACTTTGGCATAAATGTGAATAGATTTATATCAGTCCTGCATAGCAAGTCTGAATTCTCAAACTCGCCTCTAGTCAGAAAAGCTTGAGATTAACACCAAGAACAGCAATATATATGCACGCGTGCGCACGCACGCACGCACACACACACTAGCTGGATCCGGCATACCATACACTGTTTAAAAAACTCCCCCAAAACTCCCAGTAGACCTCATGACAACCCTATAAGGTAGGCCAGTGGATTTAAATTCCTTCTTCCCTCTTCTCAGTGTTCCACACTTTTCCCAGAATTGCTGAGGATGACTCGCTCTGTTACCCTGCCATGGCTGCCACCAGTTGACTGCCTGGATCCCATCACAGCCCGTGACTGATGAGTGGCTGAGGGAGTGAGAGAAGGGAGAGGCCCTTGTGAGGCAGTGATGCAGACTGAATGGATTATGAAGTGGAGAGGGAATTTGCATGTGGGTGGTGACAGAAAGCAAATTGGTAAAGGTATATTACATTAACTTCAAAATCAAATTGCATTAGTACAACTTTTGCCAATTCAACAAGAAAAACTATGAAAAACAAAAGTTAGGAAAGGAAATCAGAAAATCAAGGTAGATAAGCTTAGAAGCTAAGCGGTTACTGCATTACCTGGTGGTTCTATGCATGCATTTCTGTTAGACTGCTGCAGTATTCTCCTAGCATGTGCTGCAGGACAGGTGTGGGTGGGAAGGACAGTGATAAACACAAAAATGTGTATCAGAAATAAAAGCAAGGCCAAATGAAATAATGGGAGAAAGCTTACGTAACAGTTTAAATCAATCCCCACAGAGCCCTTGTAGTTCAGGGTTTTTTTAAACAAAACAAAACAAAAAATCACAGTAGGAAAAAAAAACAGATATGACTTTTTTTTAAGATTCCAAAAGGGATTATCCATATATATGTATGGATTTTCTGGCTCAGTAGCCACATACCAATTCTGCTAAGGTCAGAAATGTCACTTAATGTGTGTACAAATTAAAGTGAAGTAGACATACAACACTCCAATTTTAAAAATGATTTAAAATTCAAGACTAAGATAATCTCCCACAATTTCAAAGAAACACACAAAAAAGGGAGGGAGAGAAAACAAACACGCACAAACATCACCACCACCATACATTGGTAAAAAGGGATGTTGGGTGCATGTGGATGATGAGGCTGTGAATTCCTTCCCCATGACTCTGCCCTTCCCTCTTCTGCCAAGCAGCTGTGAGAAGACTGGAAATTTCCACTTCAGATTAATGGCAGTTGAGCAGATCACTTAATAGCGGTTAAGATTAACTATGGTCAGTGAAAGCAATCCAACTTCACAAATGAAGGTTAACCACAGTAAAAAGTAATTACATGTCCCTGCATTCAGATAACATAGTGAACTGCAGTTAATCAAAAACAGAAGTAACAGCTTCTGAAGCCTGAAGTGATGGGTGATCTTGGTTTGCTCTCACAGTGCTAAATTATGACTTAACACTATGCCAAAACAGCCACTGCTAGGTTGCAATATGCAACTGTCCCTCTGTATACATGGATTTGGTATTGACAGATTTAAGTCTTCACAGCTGGGAAATATTCTTTAAAAAATAATAATCCATAAAGCAAACCTTGATTTTGCCATCTTATATAAGGGACACCACCATTTTGCTAGGCCACTGCATATAATGGGACTTGAATAGTCATGGATTTTGGTATCCACGAGGGGTCCTGGAACCAAACCCCAGAGAATATGAAGGGACAACTATAATATAAAGTCGAAGGCTTTCACGGCCAGCATCCATAGATTTTCCTTGCGTTTTTTTCCGGGCTGTGAGGATGTGTTCTGGAATAGTTTCTTTCTGATGTTTCGTCTGCATCTGTGGCTGGCATCTTCAGAGAATGGTTGGGTAGGAGTGTGTGTGGAGTTTATATGTTGTGAACTCCTGTAGGGGAGTATATGTAAATTTGTGTAATTGAATGGTTAGTTTCTGGGTATAGAAACGCAAGGATGGTTGGTGTCTCTGTTTGGCTAATGGTTGGTTGATGGGCCATTATCTGCTGGAAATCCCCCTGTCCCTGGGTGGAATTCCTTTGTAAGTGCTGAGTTTTGATTCTATTGTTTTTCAAAACTGGGAGCCAGATTTTGTTTACTTTTAGGATTTCTTCTTTCCTGTTGGAAGTTGTCCAGGTGTTTGTGGATTTCAATAGCTTCTCTGTGCATTCTGGCATGATAGTTGTTGACCTGGTCCAGAATTTCAGTGTTTTAAAATAACATTTTGTGTCCAGGTTGGTTTATAACATGTTCTACTACTGCTGATTTTTCTGGCTGGCCCAGTCTGCAGTGTCTCTCATGTTCCTTGATTTGTGTTTGCACACTGTGTTTAGTGGTCCCTATGTAAACTTATCCATAACTGCATGGTTTGCAGTAAACTCCTGCAGCTGTGAGAGGGTCTCTTTTGTCCTTCACTGAGCGTAGCATTTCTTGAATTTTCTTGGTTGGTCTGTAGATCGTTTGGAGGTTGTGTTTCCTCATCAGTTTCTCTATTCTGTCTGCAACTCCTTTGATGTATGGTAAAAATAGCTTCCCTTTGGGTGGCTGTTTTTCTTCTTCATTCCTGTGTTTTTTCTGGGTCTGGCTGCTCTTGTGATGTCTGATCTGGAGTAACCATGAGCCTGTAGGGCCCAGTTTAGGTGCCTCAGTTCGTGGGGATTGCAGATCCTTTTTGCACAGTCTACCAATGTTTTTATTGTGATTCTTTTTTGTTCTGGGTGATGACTGGAGTTCTACTGTAGGTATCTCTTTTGTGTAGGTCAAAAGAGACCCTCTCACAGCTACAGGAGTTTACCGCATACCATGCAGCTGTGAACAAATTTACATAGGGACCACTAAACGCAGTGCACAAACACAAATCAAGGAACATGAAAGACACTGCAGACTGGGCCAGCCAGAAAAATCAGCAGTAGCAGAACATGTTATAAACCAACCTGGACACAAAATGTTATTTAAAAACACAGAAAATCTGGACCAGGCCAACAGCTATCATGTCAAAAGGCACAGAGAAGCTATTGAAATCTGCAAACACCTGGACAACTTCAACAGGAAAGAGGAAACACTAAAAGTAAACAAAATCTGGCTTCCAGTTTTGAAAAACAATAGAATCAAAACTCAACACTTACAAAGGAATTCCACCCAGGGACAAGGGGATTTCCAGCAGAAAATGGCCCATCGACCAACCATTAGCCAAACAGAGACACTAATCATCCTTGTGTTTCTATACCCAAAAACTAACCATTCAATTACACAAATTTACAGATACTCCCCACAGGGGTTCACAATATATAAACTCCACACACACTCCTACCCAACCATTCTCTGAAGATGCCAGCCACAGAGGCAGGCAAAACATCAGAAAGAAACTATTCCAGAACATGGCCTCACAGCCTGGAAAAAAAACCCAAGGAAAAACTGTTATCTATTTTAACAACATTGATTAAAATCTGATTAGAGCATCATGGTTGCCTAATTCAGGCATTCTGGAGCCCACATGCAGCCCTTTTGCAGGTTCTGGACAGCCTGTGGTGCTCCCCTGACCCCCAGCACCAACCCCATTTTTATCTTATTTTTTTGGCCAAATATTTTTCAGTCAAAAGTACACTCATGCATGGCAGATTTCACTGAATAGGGCTGTGGGAGATATCCAAAATAACAACAACAAAAGCCCCAAACCCACAGAGGTGACTGGGTGTGACAGAAGATCACATCTGCTTGCCCCAAATGGCAGCTTTTCATTTTCTTAAAGTAACTAAAATAGTTACTTGCAGTTATTTCCTAAAACAACAACTGATTGCAGCAGCAGGCACTAGTGCTTGAATAATGTGATATTTCTCTTTCATCGTTCAGTGAAGCCACATCCCCTTAAGTATAAGGATAACTAAAAGCAAAAGAAGTAAAGTTGGCAAGTTATAATTGGAATTTAACTTAGTTGTACCTTCATTACTGGAACAAAGAATTAATCACAACTAATTCTTTATCTGTTACTTGCTGTTTCTAGGCTCTAAAGGAGGAGGTGGAGAATGCAGTTTTTGCTCAAGACTGGTCTCTCATTAAAAAGAAACCAACATTTCAATAAGACATCAATTTTTATTAAAAAGTACAACATAATATAATTTAATTGGAAGACAGTTTTTAAAAGGAGTAACTCTGATTTCTATTACGTTTTATCTGCATCCAGTTATCCTTACATTTACTTAAAAAAAAACACCTTAACTGAATGCAAATTTATTTAGGACTAAGTTCTAAAATTCCATATATATGTAGCACTAGTAATTTTCCATCTATGTATGTTTAGTGGAGATTTGGTAACAATAGCAAGTAACTGTTATATTAACATGATACATCACTGCCACAAAATTATGATCCTAGTTCCTCAAGCATATCTTAAGTAATAACTGAATCTATTCACTTTCAATGCAATAATTTAAATTGTTTTAGAAGTACCTGAGGACATTTCTGATGATCTACTGTATTTAATTATTTTTTCCAGCTGTTCGCGATTCTTTTTACTGAACACTTTTGCTTGAACAACTTCTTCTTTCCGAGTTGAATGCCTGCTCCTGTTGCTCTTGTAAGGCTCGCATGTACTAGAAACACTGGCACTTTCAAATCCTTAAAATAAAAAAAATATGTTTTTAAAAACTAAAAACTGCAAAGAAATTAGTTTAGATTTTGAACATTCAGTCAAATATCACAATTCCAGATCAATGAACCTTGTACATCAAAGATCTCAATTAGCAGATTATGGGGAAATATATAAAATCAGAGTGACCAAATGAGACAAAAAAAGGATTAGGTGAACTTAGTGGAAAACAGGTCTGTCAATGTCTATTTAACATGAAAACTAATTCGAACTTAATTTTCCAAGTAACAAGGTTCTTGAATATTGTGAAATTCTCACAGGCATCATTTGTCTAACAGAATATTAGATGAGAAAGACATTTTATTTCATTTAGCATGACAAACCTTAACTTTTTAACCACAAAAGTTCTTTAAAAATTAAAACAATCTCAAAAGATTGTTAAAATGATACGTTCTACCAACAGCTTCCTTGTAAAATATAATTATCAATGTATTTGAAATCTGCTCACCTAATATATGCTACCACCATAATTTGATGCCCAACATCCCAACAATAGTAGCCAAACTTTGCTTCCAAGTGTGTGCTCTTAGAAATGAACTATCAACCTCACTTTCATTTGATTTTTAATATGCCCCGTTGTAGTACGGAACTCAAAATTCAGCTCACCTTGGACGGACATAAAAGGTCATACTTATTTTACACAATCTATTTAAAATAACGGTATCAGTGGTTTGATGTGGGTGTTGTCAAGGCAATTAATATGATGGTGATACACTACTTCCTGCCTCCTGATGATGCACCTGTCACAGATGATGACTCAGACACCATACCTGATTATTCTCAACTCAACAAGCAGGAGCTGCAGCTGGTACAGATTATAAATTCTGAGTGGCAGGAATCAATGCCTGCAGCCAGGGCCCTTTCAGAGAAATCTCAGCATTTAAGACCTGTCTGCCTGGCTTCCCTGGAGCAACCTGTGCCATTAAAATCAGTAAGAGTCCTGATGGAGCCCACCTGACTTGGGAGCCACCTTCTGTCACCAGTAGAGGAAGATCACGGAGCATTCAATGTACCTGGCCATCCAGAGTACCCAGGCAGGAGAGCCGAAGAGTACAGCCCTAGCTCAGCTGGCCTACATGGAGGTTTACTGTGGGCCCAGCCCTTCATGCCATGTGGAGTCAGCTAGTCTCTCCAATGCCCACATAGACTATACCACCAAGCCTGCCATCATTTTCCACATTGCTGCTTGCAAGGAGAAGGGTTATGGACTGGGCACACAAGTCCAGTGGCTTCAAGAATCCAATAAGGATGGCTCCATGGTCAAACTAGCCAACAAGCAGCCACTTTCCTCTCCTGACCTGAAAACTGCTCCAAAGAAGCCCAAAGCAGATGGGCAGTGAAGGGTGTCCCCAGCTGTTCTCTCTTCCTGCCTGCTCCACAGCCTCTGCCTGAACCCCCAGCTGGTCAGCCGCCCTGATGTGTGAAGGAAGATGAAGTGCCAAAAGCACATTTCATACACTGTGGGGCTGAAATGTTGGGATGCAGGGGGTGAAGAGATACGGAGGCTCATGGGAGGAAACCCCAAGCAGGGGCAACCCCTGTGCCATGCCCCAGCCTAGGAAGAGGGGCAAAGGAATGGCGTTCCTCCCCCACCCCCTGCCACCACCCCATTGACATGGACACTGATATTGGGATGGATTTGGAGGGGGAACGTTTCAATGTGGGGGGAGGGGAGCTGTTGGGTTTTTTACAAGTTGCAGTTACAGGAATGAAGTTCTTTTGTATTCCCCAGCATCCTGTGTGTTGGAGGTGGGAGAATTCTTGCCTCTGTAAAGACCCTCTCCCTTAGTTTAGTTTTTAGTGTCTGCCTTGGTAATGGAGAGGTGTCTCTGTTGGCTGGGGATGGAGTGGGGGGGGGATGTGCTGTGGTTGGACCACAGATGCAGCTACTTTGAACATGTGGAGGCGGGGGGTTGTAGCTCATTCTGCAGCAGCTGTTCTTATGCTCAGCCCAGAGTGTTCGTGGCTTCAACCTATCCCCTATACATGCAGCAGACCCTCCCCCCTTAGCAGCACAAGGGGGGATTTTCGCCCACCTTGCTCTTCTCCTCCTCCTGGCCACAAAGTAGCACACTCTAGGCAGTTACCTTGCCATTTCTCTCCATTGTTTTGCATAAAACCTTTTTAAGGAAAAAATTAAAAATGGTCGGGGGCAGCGTATCCTGCTGTACTAAGCAGGACTACATAGGGTAGGAGCAATTGACATACAATGCTCCCTTTTTGGGGGGCAAGACCCTCGGTTGGGTTTTCCCCTTGGAGGAATACTTCCATCCCACTCTGGCTGCTTCTCTGGACGTTCCACAGAGAGGAGGGGAGAAGAGCAGCCAGGACTTATTTTTTCAAGGTAAGGGCAGTGCAGACTCCCTCACAGGTGTGCACTGATAGATTGGCCATACTCAAGAAGATTGGCAAAAAAAAAGAGAGGAGTCTCCCCACCCCTTGGGGGGGGGGAAACAAACCCCAGGAGCAGATCCCTCTCCTCAACTTGCTCTGTGCCCTGGTCTTTTGTATTATAGCGTATTTCGCTGTGTTCCCCTTTCCTGTTCAGACCTTAAAATTCTTCTTGCCCTTTCTATATCTTCCCCAATTTATTTTCCATTGAGACAGGAACAGCCCTCATAGGAGTTTTCCATAGCTATCCACCCTGCCCCCTCCAGTGCTGCATATCTGTCGTTTTTGTGCTATTTTGAACAATTAAAGACCTTTGGGTGGGGGGGAATAAAGGTATGACTACATAGTTCCATAGTTATTAATGCCACTTCATGAATGCTGCATTTGAAACATGCAGGAATTCACATTACTATCAACATGCTTATGTGTAAAAATTACAAATGGGTAGCCAAAACAGGTTTAAAGCTAATATTAAGCACTCTCAAGTAGGAGTCCATTATTAGTTCCTTGTAAAAACCATGTAGGGAAGTGAAACTATTGTGTGTTGATTTTAAGTAATTATTTATCTCTAACTCTATTATTTATTTTAAAATATATATTTGCAAACACAACTAAAATATGTCTGTGAAGTGGCTATAGAAGGCAGGTATATCTACATGCATGAGAGGGAAAGAGGGCTAACCGGAGGGATAGCAGTCAGGATGTGTACAGTTAGTAGTTACACCACCAAGATGAGAGATGAAAATAAGAGGACTTCTGTAAGAGACAACGAGCAGGAAATGTCCATCTTGGCAGTAGAACCTGATGTTGCACTAGGGCAACCTCTTAGAATCATAGAATCAGAGTTGGAAGAGACCTCAAGGGCCATCCAGTCCAACCCCCTGCCATGCACACTACTTCCCAGGAATATGATATACAAGCAAAAACAAAACAAACAAACAAAAAAAGTTCTCAAATCATGCTTGCGTAATATGAGCATACCATTAGTTCTAGGCCGGTTTTTAAACTGAGAACTCCTCTTGTTCTTGGACTTTGGTGTTTTGTCTTTTGAAGCCAGACTGGCCTGCGCAGATGCTTTTCTAGGTTTAAATGTTTTAGTCACTGTAGTTGGATCCACTGGATCTGGCATACTACTATAGCTCTCTAAAGATTCTTCATCTAATTCTCTTCTCCTGCTGGTGTCAAGCTGGCTTTTGGGAATACCACATGCTGTATTTTGTACTGGTACTGCGAATCCAGTCTTGAGGAATAATGGTTTCTCTTTCCCTCCGCCCTGATGTTCATTTAACCAAGCTGATCTACTCTCCATTTCCTCTTCAGGTTGCCTCTGCTCTCTTAGCAAAAACAAAGAGATTTATAATACATTAACAAAAACAGAGAGGTTTATAATCCCTTTCAGAAGGCATGGGATAGAAGCATTCAAAGTAAAGACATGTATTACCAGACAATTAAAGACTTGAGCACATTTAGAAATAGTGTTCTGTCTTCTATACTATACGGTGAACACTTTGACCATCTGATGTCTTGCCCTCCCTGGGTGGCAAGAGAGCCATCAATGAATGGATTATCCTTTCATCAAATAGAAAACTGGGAGCAGCCTGTGGAGTGGCAAAATTCCATTTCTCTAGCACACCAGTTGTTCACCACTTTTTACAATGCTTCAGCCTTAAAAATTAACCATGTATTAACACAATATATGGGAAGTATAAACACCCAGATTCAGTGTGCCTTCAAGCGTTTACCACAATTAAACTATGTGTAAGCACACAGATTGAAGCAGCACCAAAACTAAACTTTATTCCAGTAATTAAAGGTTCAGAGAAGAATCTATATACTACATTGAAAGATAACAATTTGGAATTTTAAGATTTTTATTCAGCATTATATGTAAAAGGTAAGGATCCTAAGAATCTGCATCTAAAGATTTTCTTTTCTGTCACAAATGTATAGGCAACATAAAGAATCTTTGAAAATTAATGGAAAAGCTCTGAGGCCAGATAGTTTTTCTACTGAATAGTAAATATATTGGTTTCCAGAATTTGTTGTTTGTATCCACCTCTATTTATGAAGACTTGTTTTGTTACTCCTAAACCTGGAAAAGATCATATTATAGATATACAAACTAGACACAGATCTCTTTATTAAACACTGCTATCAACATACTAGCTGTAGTAATACCTAACAGTTTTCAAAATGCACCCACAACATTAATTCACCCATCCCAGGTAGTTTTATGTATCAAGGGAAGAGAGCTAAGAAAGCATTTGACAAAATTAACTGGTGGGTTTTCCTTCAGAACATTTCAAAAGGATTCAGACTTTTTTAAAGCTCTCTCCTAGGACAAGAGTGATTACAAATGGGATACTTTCTGACATTTTTCATCTAAAAGGGGGTCCATGACAGGGATTGTATCCCTCTCCTCTAATATCTGACCTATGTTTGGAACCACTGACATTTGGAGTAAGGTTAATATATTAAAGATAAATGATGTACCATGGATATTATATGGTCTCCCTGTATCTCTCCCAAGTTCACTTTCACAAAATTAATACTACTTTTAGGAGACATATATGGGGCCTTTACTATCTTGTTTTTCACTAAATGAGATGCAAATGTTTCAAATTTGAGTTTGTATCATAACACACGTCTTCTGAATCATACATAAACTTGTAAACACAATCTAATTTAAATAAATTTCCTTGGGCAAATCTTGGAAACAGCTTCCTTTGAACTTCTTTCTGGATGGACTGCCATAATGTTCCGTTCATTTAAGACAGAAAGGGATGCAATCTCTACTGTCAGGGTAGTCTGGTATACAATATCTCAATTACAATTTGACAGATATCATCACGCTAAGCTAACTATATGAGGTAAATCTAATTTGGAGATTGTGGAACCACTCTTCTTTTTATGGAAGAAATTGACTGACTGTGGGTTTATACTTTAAATCAACTAATTGGTCCAGCTCAAGATTTTTTGCAATTTTCACTATTACAACTTGCTTGTCAGCTCCCCCGCAGCTGTACTGTGGAAATTTTTACAACTACAACACCCTTCAGTGTCTATATGTGGACATTCAACTTAGTGTGCTGTGTCCTCCCTTCGTGTTAGAAAAACTAATTATATCCCAAGAGAAAGGAACGTTGGTCTTACCTGTGATACACTCATTTTTGGTAAATGGGTGAGGAACATCCTGAGCACTTGGGTTGGCTCCTCCCATCACTCCAGGAAGGTAGGAAATGGCACTGAAGAAAAGTCTTCTGGACGACCTCAAGAGGGGAGAAGCTGGCCCAACCTCTTCAGTTGATTAAAAAGTCAACATCATATCCACTCTGGACCAGAAGGGAAGAGAAGCAAGGATAAGGAGAAAAGGACAGGTTGCTTACCTGTAACTGTACTTCTTCGAGTGGTCTTCTGTGAATTCACACAGCTGGTGTTATTCCTGCGCTTGTGCAGTGCACAGAGAACCTTCTAGATTTTGGGTGGTAGCTCCACCCACCCTAACAGTCCCTCTGAGGCAACCCTGCTTATTTCCCTCAGTTCCATAGGACACCGTGGTTAGCAGCATCAGCAAGGTTAAGCATAAAGCAGGACACAGAGGGAGGATGGGCAGGTCTGTGTGAATTCAAAGAAGACCACTCAAAGAACTACAATTACAGGTAAGCAACCTGTCCTTCTTCGTGGTCTCTGTGAATCCACACAGCTGGGAGACTAGCAAGTTTTACCCACAGCTGGAGGGAATGTCATGCTACATGGACTAGACAAGGACATAGTATCACAGTAAAACATCAAAACATTTATTGAACAACCAGACATGTATTGTAGAACTTATTCACTCACTGAATGGTAAAAAGGAGAATAGCCCTCCCAAGGGCAGCATCACTCCTAGACCTGTTATCAAGTCTGTAATGTGGAATAAAGGTCAATGGAGTGGACCAGGTTGCTGCTCTGCAAACATCTTCCAGGGGAACCCCAGAGAGAACAGTAGCAGATGCAGCTACGGCCCTGGTAGAGTGAGCTCCAATTCGAGGGTAATGGCTTCTGAGCCAGTTCATAAGCCAAGGTGATGGCCAAAACCACCCACTTGGACAGGCGCTGCAGTGAAACTGGAGTGCCCAGTTTAGAGTGAGCATAAGACACAAAAAGTCTATTCAACTTTTGGAACGGAGCAGTCTGTTGAGTGTAGAATGCAAGCGCCCGATGGACATCTAAGGAATGGAGCGCACGCTCGAATTCATCCGTCGGACTCTGCATCAAAACAGGTAGGATGATGATGGACTGGTTCAGATGGAAGCTGGAGATGACGTTCGGCAGGAAGATTAGGCTTGAGTACCACCTTGTGCTTGTGGAACACCAGGTAAGGCGGGCCGGAGTGCAGGGCACAGAGCTCGCCCACATGCCTTGCAGACGTCACAGCTACAAGGAAAGCCATCTTCCAGGAGAGAAGATGAAGATCTGCTGTGGCCATCGGCTTGAAGGGACGTTTTGAGAGCAGCAAGAGAACAAGTTCCAGGCTCCAACCCAGGGTGGGCTCTACCACCGTAAAGTGAAGATCAGCATAGCCCTTCAGGAACTTCCTAACCAATGGGTCTCAAAAAGGAGAGGGTCGACCCATTCCTTGGAACTCCACAGAAATCGTAGCAAGGTAACACTTTAGCGATGCACTAGAGTCCAGAATCTGACAGCAAAAACTGAAGTACAGAAGAAGAGGCTGGGGTGAGGCCCCGCTCCTTCAGGAAGGACACGAACCTCCTCCATATGTATTGATAGGAGCACCTCTGAATTCACTCATAGCCCCAAGGCCAGATTTTCTAGGAGGTCAGCTACAGCGTTGCTAGGTTCGGGTGTCGAACCCTGCCATCCTGGACAGTCAGTAGATTGGGACAAGAAAGTAGGTGGATGAAGCACCGGTGAGCCAGACAAAGGAGCACTCCAAACCATAGTTGCTGGGGCCACCAGGGAGTGATGAGAATTGCATCCGACTTGTCGTGACGCAGGTTTGCCACCACTCACATCAGCAATGGAAAGCGAGGAAACAGGTACAGCATGGGCCCATTCCACTGGAAGAGGAACATGTCCCTGCTCGAACCCATTCATGCTGGAACGTGTACAGTACACCCGGCACTGTCTGTTGACTGCAGACACAAAGAGATCAATCCTCAGAGTGCCCCAGCGACGGCAGAGAGAGAGGACCACAGAATGCTGCAGCCTCCACTCATGGACAGGGACCTGGAACGGCTCAGTCCGTCTAAAAGAGTATTCTCTTCTCCCAGGAGGTGTATGGATTGGAGAAGAAAGTTCCTTATGCACCAATTCTAGATCTTAATTGTGGTCGATAGTAGCATGGAGGATCTTGTCCCATCCTGCTTGTTGAGATAATACATGACAGAGGTGATGTCTGTCACAAGCAGGTCGAACTTTCTGGCAACCAGGAATTTGAAGGATCTCAGTGCTTTCTGAACAGCCAGGTATTTCAGCAAGTTGATGTGCATCTTCTGTTCCTCCGTGGACCAAATGCCCTGGATGGCATAGCAATCAATATGTACCCCCTAACCAACCCTGGATGCATCAGTTATCAGTAACCTGAGATTGTGGTGGCTCGAAAGGCAGGCCTGTGAGAACAAGGGACGAGTCCAGTCACCAGCTCAAAGAGTGCTCTACATCTCTCGGCATGGTAAGCACCTTCCACAGAGGGTCAGTCAGAGGGTCGAACACCGAAAGAAACCAAGACTGGAGGGACCTGAACCGGAGTCTGACAAATTGAGAGACCACAGTCGTCGACACCATGTGCCCCAGCAGGGCCTGGATGGAATGGACAGTCACTCGGCAAGAGCAGCAACACTGGTAAATTAGAGCCTGCAAAAGTGTCGAATCGAGCTTCTGGCAGGTAAGCGGCTGCAGTTGTGGATCCAGCCAGGCCCAGATGAATTGTCTGAGATGGATTCAGGTGTGATTTCTCTGCATTGACCACCAGTTAAAGGAAATCCAGCAAATCCAGTGTGAAGTCAATGTCCCGAAGGAGCTGGGACTTGGAGTGCCACAAGGAGCCAGTCGTTGATGTAGAGGAAGACGACTATCCCTTGTTGTCTGAGGCATGCTGCTACCACCACCATGTACTTTGTGAAGACCCTGGGCACCATCGCAAGGCTGAAGGGCAAGACTCAAAACTGGAAGGCATCATCGCCGACTGGAAGGCCAAGAACCGACAGTGGGCCAGGTCGAAGTAGGCGTCCTTCAGATTGACGGTCGCAAACCAGTTTCATCGCTGGAGGAGAGGAAGGATCGGTGACAGTGTGACCATCCTGAAGCACTTTGGGAGGATGTAGAAGTTTACCCCGCGGAGGTCGAGGATCGGCAGAGCCTTCCAACCTTCCTGTTCAAGAGGAAGTACCTCGAGAAGAAGCAGAGATGATGCTGGTCGGGATGTACCGGTCCAATGGCACCCTTCTGGAGCAATGTCTGCACCCCCTTGAGAAGGAACAAAGAGGGAGATGTTATTCGAATTTGACCTGCAAGGGGGTACTCCTCGAATTCAATCCATTAGCCATCTAAAATGATTCGGAGCACCCAGTGATCTGATGTTATGGACTCCCAGGCTGGATGGAAATGAGCCAAGTGATCCCCGAACAGCACTATCTGTAAGACAGGAAAGGAGTTAGAATCTGAGTTTGGCCTGATCCTTAGGGCGTTGCTTGGAAGACTGCCAATAGCATCGAGTATTTGAATGACTTCTCACCGAGGAGGCCAAAGAAGACTGAGATTGGAATCTGGAGAAGTAAGAAGGTGGATGATTGTTAACTCTGACACTGGGAGTAGGGGTACCGAGAGCCCTGCCATCCTGATCAGCCTCTGGCATGGAAGGAAGATGGCATATCATACTTCCGTGCTGTATTCCTTATCTTTTCAGTGAATTAGTTCTTCTCGTCAGTAGATTGGTTGAAGAGCCCTGTATGATTGAAGGGCATGTCTTCATTCATTGGACACGCTTGCAGGGTCAAGCCCGAGGATCGCAACCACGCATGGCAACAGAGCAAGATCAAACCAGCCACCGACTGCGCCACATAGTCAGCCACATGGCGAGCAGAGTTCATCTGCTGCCCAGCCAAGGACTGAGCTTTGGCCTGGACAGCCTGGGCCATATGTATCTCTTTGTCCAGAAGCCTCTCCAGGTACGGGGCAATCTGATCCCAAAGGACTTGCTGGTACACGCCTATGCAAGCGGTATAATTTGCAATTCGGAAGGTCAATGCAGCCGAAGAGTATAGCTTCTTCCCCAGGACATCAAGATTTCTACCCTCCTTATTGGATGGCATGGTCGGTGAACGACGCTGCTGGTGATGTTGTGATGCCTCCACCACCACTGAATTGGGCTTTGGGTGCTCTTGAACCCAGGAGATATTCTCGCCGTCAATCCTGTATAGCCTGTCAATACGTTTGGACATAGATGGGAGGGTGGATTTTCCCAGGATCCCTGGGTCAGCTTCAGGAGTGACAGAAGGACTGGCAGAGTAGCCACAGGAGGAGCCTTAGACTTAATGCGGTTATAAATCAGGTCCACAGAGTCTGAGGTCTTCTGCGGGACTTTCAAATCCAGAGCACTGGCGAGCCTCACCATTTGCTCTGCAAAAGCCTGAATGTCATCAGTAGGAGAGGAGAAGTCTTCATCTAGCAAGTCAGGAGGAGGCATAGGGTGGAGCAGTTCTTAGGGCGTCAGAGAACAGCTGTGAAATGAGGACAAAGACCATGATCTACTTCAGCTTTGGCTCCTAGATACGGCACAGAGAGATATGGTTCTCCTGGGAGGCACTGGAGTAACTTCCACAGGGATTGAAAGCAATGGATGATCCACAAGATGAAGCGGCACGACAGGGGATTCCCGATGGTCAGGTGACTAACATCGTAGAGTCACTTGACTACCAGCATCTTTTGTGGGTGGACAGTTCCAAGGCAGCTGATGAATGGAAACCAGGTCTGATGAGTAGCAAGAGAGATGAGGAGGAGAGCGATAATCCAACGGATCCCTAATGTTGTCCTGAATGTAATAATGTTCTGGCCGGTGGCTGAAACCAAAGTTGTGCATACGACGCAAACATAACATCTTCGAACGCCCTTTACGCCATGTGAAAGGCCCCAGGACTGACATCAAATACACACTCTAGAACCCCGGGAGTCAAGGGAGCGGAAGAGAGCCAGAAGACTTCGAGTGAGATGGAGTATACTGGATCAGATCTTGCCGTTCAGGACACATCCCAACAGACTTGGATCACAGAAGTTCCTCGCTCAACACAATCAGTGACAGCGAGCGATTCCGACCAACCTGAGCAGCCGTAGTAGAGAATCAGCAACTTCCCCTTCTGACAGCGGCACTGTTTCGACGTTCATCAATTCGACAAAAGAGGTGGAGGACGCCTCGGGAGCAGAGGGACTGTTAGGGTGGGCGGAGCTACTGCCAAAAATCTGTTATATAACTATCCTAGAAGGTTTTGTATGCACTGCGCAGGCATAACCCCAGCTGTGTAGATTCACAGAGACCATGAACAACAACCACAAGGAACAACTATTCTGAGCTGGTGGGCTTGGGGCAGAGTGCCATGTAGCCATGGCTATCTATCAACTGTCAACAACTAAAGAACTGAATAACTGGAAACTGTGCCGGCACTCTCTGGGCAGGGAGGATGTTCCTCGCCCATCTACCAAAAATGAACATATCATATGTAAGACCAACGTTCTTTTTTTCTGGCAGATGGGCTCAGAACATCCTAAGCACTTGGGGTATACCAAAGTGGGTGCACTGGCAAATCCTGAACCCAATGCCTTATGATCTGCTACAGAAGCCTTGCTGCCAAAAGCAGCTTCTGCAAATTGAAACTAGTCCAGTTTACAGTGTTCTGTGAAGGTGGAGGCCAAACTCCATGATAGTTGCCCTACAGATCCCCTCTAGGAAAGCACTGGCTGCCTATGCCGCTATAGTTGCAGCACTCATGGTGGAGTATGCTGTGATACCGGCTGCCGACTGTAGATTCCTTAGCCTATAACAACAGGCCATAGTGAAAGCCCGAATCCCTCTGCCCAGGGTAGATAATGGCTTTTTCCTTCCCATGTGTTGTTGATGGAAGGACATAAACAAGGCCTCTGGTGCGCGGAAAGGTCTCGTCCTCTTCAGACCAATGAGAATCACCCATTGAACGTTCTGAGTATGCCAGAATTCTCAAGCTCATTTGAGGGACTTGGGCAAAAAAGGGGGTAGTAAGACCACCAGCGCTCTGTGGTAAAATGAATTAGCCTTGGGGGTGAAGGCTTAGGGGCTCGGTATTCTGAGGAAGATGGAGTTCCCCACAGGTGAAGGTCAGGACCAGTTGAATCACACTGGAATCAGGTCTGATGATGCAGGGCCTATTGTATGAAGGGGCCCCAGGCTCTGACCCATGTGTGTCAAGGTGATTGGTGTTCATGTTGGTCTAAGTCCCAAGACAAGGCTGCCCTGGAAGAATTCTGAAAGGGGGTGGACCAAGGCTTTCCGGAAGACCTACAAGTCACCCAGGCCGATTATCAGAGCACTGCTATAGAGCAGTGCTTCCAGTCCATTTGATCTGGGGAATCAGCATAGCAATAGCATAGTATTTATCTTTCTATACTGCTCATCATTGCAAAACACTCCCCAAGCGGTTTGCAACATGCCAGTGAACTGCCCCCCAACAAGCCAGGCACCCATCCCACCAACTCACGGAAGGATGGAAGACCGAGTCAACCTAGAGCCCTTCAGGGTCGAACCCACAAAGCTGTGGCTTCAGTACCAGCATTCAACCACCAGGGCTCCGCAAATGTCCCTTTTGTGTCCTGAATACTCACCAGGGGGCAGCAGCCCTGCTCTAGGGACTGCCACTTTGACTAGTACTGGTATAGAGGATTAAAGGGCTATCTGGCACATTATACAAAGAACTATGCTGGAACCTGTGGGTTGGGAGGCACCATCGGTAGGGACACCCTTTGTTCCATGCACCTAGCTCCCCCTTTCACCCCTTCCCTTCAATTTAGGAACTCTAGGCTATAGACCCCAATGGGGAAAACAGATTCAAAATGCACTCTAGTAGGCTCTGCAACCATCCAGAGTGGCAGCTGACCCAAACATTTGGAGTTATGCCCATTCCCAACTCATCAGCTGGTTACACTAACTGCAGAGGCTCTGTTTCGTGGCAATGTGGTTTCCTCATTTTGGAAGAGGGCTATGAATACCTGACAGTCAACCAATATTTCAGCACACATGGTGAGCAATTGCTCACTCGATCATCTGTACACCTGTATAAAATAAGACTATTGGCATAGTTAGGTAATTCTGTACTCCCTGTAGGCACTGTGGAGTCCACATGAATGCATGGATGCACCCTGTGTAAACAGAGAACTGCTTCCAGAATTTTATTTGATTACATCAGAGGAAGCACCTTCTTAGCTACTTAAAGAACCCTCTAACTCCATGTCAACATTATCATCATCCTGTTGGCCACCTGAGGGCATGCCATATTGAATGATTGTTAACTAAGGATTCATGAAACTAATAGAAGGACTTGGTAGGAGTAGCAGAGGAAGGAATTTCTCCAGGAAATATCTGTTAAAGTGATATAGCTATGGGCCACCGTTTAAATTAGTAGCTCCCTAAAAAAGGAGCTGGACAATATGTTAAAGCTGAACATGTGTGCTAGCATAAGGGCTCCGCAAATTGTACTCTTTCAGTCCTGGGGGGGGGGCAGTGGGGGAAAAATGGTGCTTTCTGAACAATCTTAACAAGAGAACCTAGTGGAAGGCACCAGGCTACACAAACACACTGACTAATTTTATAACAATAGGGTGATCAAATCATCAAGCCCTCTCAGCTTAGGGCTGAACTTTTGCCCAGAATATTGAAAAGTCTGGAGTCAGCTGAATGGTAAGCCCATCAGAGAATATTCTTATTTAAAATGTAGCTCTTTAGACTAATTAACAAGTACTTCCATGTAGACCCCCTCAAGGCTACTCAGGGTGGGTGTGGGGATAACTCCTGAGCAGAATAAACCATAACTTTTCCTTGGTTTTTTTTCCAGGCTGTGAGGCCGTGTTCTGGAAGAGTTTATTTCTGACTTTTTGCCTGCATCTGTGGCTGGCATCTTCAGAGAACGGTTGTGTAGGAGTGTGTGTGGGGTTTATATACTGTGAACCCATGTTGGGAGGATATGTATTTTTTTGTATTTGAATGGTTAGTTTCTGGGTGTAGATACACAAGGAGGATTAGTGTCTGTTTGGCTAACAGTTGGTTGATGGCCCATTATCTGATTTCCAGCAGATAATGGGCCATCAACCAACCCTTAGCCAAACGGACACTAATCCTCCTTGTGTATCTACAACCAGAAACTAACCATTCAAATACACAAATGTACATATCCTCCCCAACAGGGGTTCACAGTATATAAACCCTGCACACACTCCTACACAACCATTTTCTGAAGATGCCAGGCACAGATATAGGCGAAACGTCAGAAATAAACTCTGCCAGAACACGGCCTCACAGCCTGGAAAAAAACCAAGGAAAATCTATGGATGGCGGCTGTGAAAGCCTTTGACTTCACACAGAATAAACCATTTTTATAATTTTAAAGAACTAAAGAAGGGTGGGGGGAGGTAAAGGGTCTTCCTGTTGAAGGGGACTCTGCCCCTAATTAGAAATTTCATAACCCTTCAAATTCTGAGGAGAACCTTTCCTTAGCAGAAAGGCTCTGTGTTTCTTAGTCTCCCCCTGCTAGACAAGAAGTAATCCTCTGAGGCAAGGAAGGAGTAGGGGCTAGGTGTCTCCAGAGACCTAGGAGACTGGAGCTCCTGTGTTCCCTACTTGGAACCAGGCTTCCCCTTCCTCCCCTGAAGGGGGACTGGCCTGAAACCATTAACCCATTATGTAGTGGTGTAAATCTGACCCAGTTAAGGGATGATTTTCTCAGACCCTTGATGTCTGTAAGCACTGCAGATCCACTGAGTTGCCAGTGGACGGGGATAATATTTCCCTTCCTGCTTGGGTCCATTCTGAGTTTCCTCACTCAATTTAACTGAAAACAAATCTGTTGCTGTAGCCTACTCTTATATTGAAAACTGAGAAGATTTAAAGGTGACACCAGTCACCAGAGAGGAGGTTGCATGTGTGCTTATCCTGGCATCTCCTCTGCCCTGGCATGAACAGGGGAGGGGTGAGCAGAGATAGGGCATTCATGAGGGAGAAAAAAATGTAGTGCAGATCCCAATTCATAGAATTACAATAATTATTAGACATCAGAAGAGATTAACTGCCACCCCTTATAAAACAGAGCCCCCTGCCCCCAGTGCTTGGGGGGGGGGGTGCTTCTCTCATCTACATGTCCAACCCAGAAAAGGTGTGTGCACATTATCTTTTGCCAGGCAGCTAGGGAACCACTCCTGGATTGAAAACACTTGGGAGCTACTCCTGTTCATGAGTAGGAAGCTGCACACTGCCTGTAGTTTAACCCTGACATTCTTAGGAAAAACATAAAACCTTTAAAACTGAAGAGGAACTCCAAAGCTAGGGGTTTTGAAGCTTATGTTCTTAACCAGGCTATGTAAGTCCTTGGCTGCACCAGAGCTAGCCTATTAAAAGATTGGCTTGCTCCATTCCTACCTGCATAATTGAGCTGTGTGCTGGGTGAGGGCAGCTCCAAAGGAAGGGGGAAAGCCATGGGCCCTACCTGTACTCCTCAAAAGCAACAGGAAATTGTTTGGTTTTGGACACGCCAAGGAATTGGGGGTGGAAGAAAACCTTTTCTCCCTCCTCCAATGAGCCATCTCCTTCTTCCCCCTCCAAGGAGGTGGTGCAGGAGGCTTCATCTCACACTTCTCTGAGGAATGGACAGCAGAGGCCATGGTTCCTTGATGGGGGCATGATGCCATGTGGCCAAGATGGAGGCTGTCCATGTTGGAGGAAGAGACCTCCACCTCTTCCCATGTGGCCGTGGCATGAGAATTCAAGAGTGATGCAACATGATACCACCGTGCATTTCCCTAGCCACGAAAGGGCCTTCCACCACCCCCAACAGGGGTCCCCTGTGCCATTAGGGAGGGGTGGAGAGAAAGACTGATCACCCAGCTTAGGAGCAGCATTCCTCTGAGAGACGGCCCATCGTGGTCACTCGGAGGTGGCATTGCCAGCGTTCTTGAAGGCCCATTGCTTCGGAAAGGAGGGCACATCTTGAACCTTCCCCTCTCTCCTTTTTGCTCCTTGCGTTTAAGGTTTGTGGTAGCCGCAGCCACAAATGCCATGGTTTCATGGGCGAGAAGCTCTCGGACCTAAGCAGAGAAGTCCGAAGCAGCTCCCCCCGCCAAGAATTTGCACTGGGGCCCCGAGGTCACTCACACGTCTGTCATCTGCTCATAGTGTCTGGTCCGTGCTCCTGGGCCCTAGCTGGTTGGGTAACATGGGATCCCCAGGCCGCGGTCCAGGAGGGAGTTGGCTCCCACCTTGCCAGACCCAGGAGCCTCCACCGTGGGGGCGGCCTCTGTTGCTCCGGCGGCCAGGCTTGCTTCTGCGCAAGGCAAGAGGAGCGAAGGCAGGGAGACAGATGATCGCTCGAGAGTGAGAGAGAAACAGAGAAAGGAAGGTCTGGAATAGCTACATGGCCAAGGCTGGAGCTCATGGCAAGACGTCCTCCTGGAGCAAAGGCGGGAAATTAAACTAAAGAGTTTGGACCAGCTCCTCCCCTCTTGGGGCCATCCAGAAGACCTTTCTTCAGTGCCATTTCTTGCCTTCCTGGAGTGATGGAAGGAGCCAGCCCAAGGGCTCAGGATGTTCTGAGCCCATCTACCGGAAAAACTGAAATTAACAAGACTACTTTATAAACGTTTGTTGAAAAGCATTAAATTTGATAACAATGGAAACACAGTCAATTGGAACAAAGAGTTACATTGTACTGTGCCAATCAACCAATGGAAAACTGCGTAATGAGGTCAACTTCAAGAAAATGTATTTCTGGAAATTTATTTCTGATCAGCTTACATCAGCATATATGCCTAGCACTTTATATCCTATGTAGTTCCCACTTTTTTTCTCTCTCTCTCTCTTCTGTTTCTTTCCTTTATAATCATACTTTCCTTTGTAATTATACTACTGGGGAGCTCAGGAGGCTGCAAAAAGGGACTGAAAGTCCTATGTGGCTTACACCTATATGTAGCCCACCCTTGCACAACCTTTGATTTAAGCCAAGCTATTATTAGCTGACTACAAAATTGATATTCAAAGCGCTGTTTCACAAGTAGTGAAATGAGAGTAAAAACACACTTTCACAAAAGTTAATGAGAAACCAACCCTAATTCCGTTATTCCTTCCAAATGTAGGCATGGGATAAAAAGCAGTGTTGCTCACAAATAGCTCAACTGACATTAAAAATACCTTGATTTCTCTGCTCCAGGAGTGGAACTACTTTCAAATGGTTTTGGAAATGCCATATAGTCAGTTTTCCCAGTAGTGTTATGCTCTAATGGTGGCTGCTGCTCATTGTTCTGAACATTACAATTTTGTGAAAAATCTCCCAAACCAGATTGGAACATTGGGCTGAAGTTGATACCTGTGAAAGGAAATTAAATAAAAAACAGATGACTCGCTGTTCAGTTCACATTTTATATCATAAAATGCAAGAATAGTAAATGTTAGTTATCATATTAAAAGTTTATTAAATTTAGATTCTCATCTTTCTCCAAGGATCACAGATGGACTATGCATTTTGTCCCTATGACAACTCCTCAATCTAACCTCATAAGACCATAAAGAAAGCAACCTGCACAGCTCAGAGGATTTGAACCACACTACCATGATGGATTAGAATATACATCAATGACTACAGAAACTGCACACTTCTACACCATGGCCTCAATCCACCATAATGTTAGCAGGGAAAAAAACCAAGTTGCATAGCCAAGTTCTATTTATTTTTTTCCAGTTGTGTGAGCAATAGAACCTTTGTTCTTGTGGTACACAGGTAGGCTACCACTTATCCAATCAGTTGCATAACTAGAAATGCACCCCTTTTATATATATAGCCCAGAACTAGGCATCTGTTAGCACACCATTTGTTGTCATCATTTATTTATATAGTGTCATCAATGTACATGGCACTTCACAGAATGCAACAATAAAAAAGACAGACAGCTCTGCTAAATGTATACAATCTTTTTTAAAAACTGGAACGACACCACCAGATACTAGTTTTAACTGTGAATGTTTCCTGATCCTGGGCATTTGTGGTAAAACCAAAAGTTCTTGTATTAAGTTATACTTCTTGCAATAAAAGAAAAGAAAAAAAACTTTCACTGACAGCATCACTCTACAGTTAAGAACTAGATTAACTACTGTCACATCTGAGAAAAATGAGAGTTCTATAAAAATAAGGTCTATCAAACAAAAGCTGATATATATTTAAATTTTTGTTTCTTGTATACCATAATGCTTAGTTACCCAGAGATTTCAAATTTCCAGGGATTTCAAAGCAAAGGTAAAGAACTGATATTGTGGTTACTTCTGTGATTATCTGTGCGCTCATATAAACGGGGTTTGTACCTGTGCAGACCATTCTAAAACTGAGCAGCCCTCTTCAGGAAATTATGCATGCCTGGGTGCACCAATACTACTCCCCTCAGTTCTGCCATTCACAAGTAATCCAGGCAGGACATGACAAGGGAGGAGGGTGGTTTGTGTGAGTTCACAGATGGTTACCTGAAGAACCACAGATAGAGATAAGCAAATTGCTTGTGGTCTATGTGACTCAGACAAATGAGTGGCTAATTAGCTCACTCAACAGGAATCATATTATGTCAAAAGCAAAGAAAGTGATCTTTGACTGAAGCAAACATCTCTTCCTGCCTTAATATCCAAATGATCATGTTTATGAACACTGAGGGCTCCTCTTCTGAGCTTTAGCTGCCTTTTCAGGGAGGGCAAAAGCCAAGCAGACAGCCTGTTTGAGAGAGAAAGGAGAGCCAGGGAAGCCTAGGGAGTGAGGGAAAATCTCTCAAACTGCTCCTCTGCTGAGCTTTGGCTGCCTTTTCAGGGAGGGCGAAAGCCCAGCAGACAGCCGGTTTGAGAGATTTTCCCTCACTCCCTGGGCTTCCCTGGATTTTCACAAAGGCAAGGAAAAGCCAGGAAAAGGGGGAGGGGGGTGAGGCAAAACCTCCTTAAACCAGGGAGGCGATCCGGTTTGAGAGATTTTCCCTCACTCCCTGGGGTGATTGTTATTCGCAGTTTTTTCACATTCGCGGGGGTCTGGCAGCCGTAACAACTGTATAACAGAAAGTAAAGCAGATTCTAATTCACCACAATAAAGTTAAATGGTGAAAAAGATCTTGTTTTTAAAAGGACTGGGAGGGCCTTTGCTTTGACTCAGTTATGACATGCTGGTGAAAACACTGCTTCTAGCATTCACCTGGAAAAAAAAAGTAAAATCCATGGAATCCCCTTATAGACGTTGTAAGGTCTCCCATTCAGTTCTGAAATGCCTACCTGGTGGAAAAGAAGAGAAATTTGTGAACCCGGGCATGTTGAACAGGTTCATTGTCTGAGAAGGAAAACTGAAGGGACAAAACACAGTTGGCGATGGGGGAGGTGGTGCCCTGCTGTTTTTCCCCTTTTTGGCTGTCCTTGCCTCCTGCTGCTCTTGTTGATGCATTAAATCATTTAACATTTGCTTCAACCTAGGAAATTAACAATGATTTTTTTTAAGTGAGTTATAGAACAAATTTTAAGTGCAATACTACAGTTGTCCCTTCATATTCGCTGGGGTTTGGTTCCAAGACCCCCCCCTCCACATGGATACCAAAACCTGTGACTACTCAAGTCCCATTATATGCAATGGCATAACAAAATGGTGTCCCTTATATAAGATGGCAAAATCAAGGTTTGCTATTTAGATTATTATTTTTTAAAAATAGTTAAATCCATGGATATTGAGGGACAACTATATTTCAAATCATTAAGAAAAATAATTCAGAAGCATGTCAGGCTATTAGCAAGCACTAATAAAAAAGAATGCATCTAGTCCTGAATTTCAGCTGTTTGTACTTTCCAAATTCCAGTTTAAACAGGGGGGGAAATGTAATTAAGAGTTCTAACTGATTTTCCATTCCAACATAAAGGTTATCAAAGAATGTCTAATCATTATGATGTTCTCATTTCTTCCACATTAATACAAATAGTACAGAAATGTTAATTGTTTAATATTTTATGACATATATTTTTGGCTTTACTGTGCTTCCAAAATACTTCACTCTCTATTTTACTAGCAAAATACTTTCTACCATTTTATTTATTTGTTCGTTAGTGAGGAAGGAAAGACACAAACTTCAAGTGAATACCTTTGAACATTATTTTGTTGCCAGGTCAGTTGAGTATAGCACTGATTTAACTGGTGCATTATAAAATGTACTTGTGGTGAAGCAACATTACTGGGCATCACACTGTAAGGACCAGTAAGCAAGGTTTGCAAGAGGCAGGAAAGGGTCTGGAAAAAAAAAACATGTTGATTCAAATTTCTTATTAACATTTGTTATTTAAAAGATTTTATTCCTCTTTGTCACACACTTGAGCCTTGCAGAGCAAAATGAAAACATACAAGTAAATTTTTTTTAAAAAACCAGCAATACAAAAAATACCAACAATATCAGCTATTAAATCTTAACAACAGTATCATGTGGACTGGCTTTCAGATTCCCAAAAGTAAAGCAACAGGAGAAGACCACAAAGGCAGCTGTTGTCCTTGCTGAATGTGGAGTGAAAAGTAATGGCAAAGGAATATGCAATGTGTCAAAAGCTGTAGTTATGTACATACGTAACCATTTTTTGTATGCCACCCAAGATGAAACAAAGAATCTGATGATTAGTCTAAGACTAGTGAGAGATACATAAGAGAATCAAGAAAGGAATGTTGGTCTTACTTGCGATGTGTTCATTTTTGGTGGGTGAGCGAAGAACATCCTGAGCAGTTAGATTGGCACCTCCCATCACTCCAAGTAGGCAGGAAGAAGAGAGAGAGACTTTATGGGTAGCCCCAAGGGGGAGGAGCCACCCCAGAAAGCCAGTTAACAGTAAAGCTATAGCTCTTCACTTCAGACCAAAGGACAGGAACAGACATGATTAGTGAACAAACCTATCAACAGGCTAGAACAAAAACTTCACTGCAACAATTAACAGCTAACATATAACTAACAACAAACCACTGCACCAACACTCACTGGGAGGGGAGGATGTTCTTTACTCATCCACCGCAAAATGAACATACCACAGGTAACACCAACATTTCTTTTTCTGGTGGATGGGCTCAGAACATCCTGAGAAGTTGGGACATGCCAAAGCCTCCCTATTATGTATGGGTGAGTGTGCAGGCATACTGGCACCTTCTGAATTTAATAGTTGACATTTTGGTGCAGGACCTTTTTGCCAAAGGGCCTCATGAAGGTTGGTGTCAACCTCTATGTAACTGCCCTACAAATCTCTTCCAGGAATGCACTGGTAGATAATGCTGCTGTGGTTGCTGCGCTCCTGGTGGAGTGGGCTGCAATGTTGCCTGGTGGCTGTCGATTCAGTAGTCTATAACAAGTCATGATACAGGCCTTGATCCACCTACTGAAGGTGGAAGCTGACACCTTCTTCAACATGTGTTGTGGGTGAAAGGACACAATCAGGGCTTCTGATGTATGGAAGGGTCTAGTTCTCTTCAACTAGATGTGGACTGCCCTGCGTACATCCACAGTGTGCCAAATTCTCTCCAGCTCACTTGAGGGTCTTGGGCAGAACAACGGCAATATAACCTCCTGCATGCAATGGAAAGTCAAATTGACTTTGGGTACAAAGGAAGGGTCCACACTCAGAACCACCGAGTCTGGCCTGAACACGCAGACATCTTCTCACTTGGATAGGTGTATTCGTAGATGCAGATGGTGAACAGTCTTCAAGCTGCCTGGATAGTTTCCACCACCTTGGCAGAATATCCCCTCAATGTCAACATAGCCCATTCAATCTCCAAGCGTGAAGCTGAAGCCAGTCTGGGTGGTAAACTTGCCCTTGTGACAGCAGGTCAAGCCAATCTGGCAGAAGGGATTCCAATGCCATGTTGAGTATCTCAGAGAACCAGGCTCTCCTTCATCATGCTGGAGACTCCAGAATCACTGTGGCTCTTCTCGTTAAAATCTTGGATAGGAGCCTTGCTATCAGCATCAGCAGAGGAAAGGTGTAGAGTAAACCTGTCAGCCATCTGGCTCTTAGGGCATCCATGTTCTCTGCTCCCTCTGGAACCTGGAGAAGAATCCATGCTCCCAGGTTTATGTCTGTCCTGCTGAGCCAGTTGGTCCTGGAGTTGAGTTCTCCCTGAAGATGCTCAGCCTCCAGAGAGATGAGATTCTTTTCTGTCCACCTGAGTAGTTGTCGTGATTCCTCCGTGGGGGTGCATGACCTTGAGCCCCCTCTCACTGTTTATGTGGACCTTCACTGTGGTGTTGTCTGTCCTGATCAAGACCACCTGGTCCTGTGCTGTCGACTGGAAAGATTGGCGTGCCAATCTGACCGCCCTGAGCTCAAGCCAGTTGATGCTGTGGGCGATCTCCTGCTGGCTCCACCTGCCCTGAGCTTTCACAGTGCCCCCCCCAGCCCCTCTGGCTGGCATTGGTTGTTATATGGAATCCTCTCTGGTTTCCAAATGAGCCGTCCTCTGTTGACTGCTGCAGATATCCACCACTTAAGTAATTTGATAACTCTCAGTGGCACTCCAACACGCCAGTAACGCTTCGCCATAATGTCCCCCTGGTAAGGATGAAGGAACCACTGTAGAGGCCTGGTGTGGAAGAGGGCCCATGGTAGACATTCCATCACCACTATCACCAGACCCTGGAGATGAGCTAGCTACATCAGGTCTGATCGGGCATTGCTCCGTAAATCCCAGATCACCTTCTGGGTTGAGGAAAGTCTCTCGTGAGGGGGTGACAGCAGTCCCCTGACCATGTTCACCTGAACCCCAAGGTGATGAATCTGCTGGCTGGCCTCTAGTAAGCTCTTCTCATGGTTCACTAGAAACCCATGATTCTCCAAGGAACCCAGCATCCGATACATGTCCTTCTGACCCTGGTGTCTGGATTTCGAACAAATCAGGTCATCCAAGTAGGGGTATATGTGGAGGCACTCCTTTCTGCAGTGTGCCACTAGTGCTACCATGATCTTGGTGAAGACCCTGGGGGCTGATGACAAGCCAAAGGGGAGTGCCTTGTACTGGTAACGGACCTAGTCATACAAGAATCTGAGGAAGCAGTACTGTTCTTGGGCTATAGGCACATGAAGTTAGGCATCCTGTAGGTCAAGAGATGACAAACAGTTGTCCTGGTTGACAGCCTCCAGGATGTTCTTCAGTTTCCATTCTGAAATGTTTTTTCTTCATATAATAATTCAGGCCCTTCAGATTTAGAATGACTCTCCACGAGCTGTTTTTCTTGGGAACAAGAACAGGTTGGAGTAGGGTCCTTTCTCCCTTTCTAATATGTGGACTTATTCTACAGCTCTGATGAGACGAAGCTTGTTTATGGCTTCCAGTAGGAGGCAATGTATGGTTGAATTCCTCAACCTAAATGTGAGAATAAAGCAGTCAGGTGGTCTACGTATGAGTTCTATTCAATACCCCCTGCGAATTGTGACTAATACCCACTTGTTGGATTTAGAGTTGTCCCTTCACATTCGCTGGGGTTAGGGGTGGAGCACCACCATACAAGTGATAAAAGCATGAATAAATTAAGCCCCACCCCAACATATGTACTACACTACAGTATTGTAGACTCTTCTCCCGCCAATAGGACTGCCGATACCTGTTGGTGGGAAGAGGAGGAGGGTGGAGCCTTGGAATTTGAGCTAGTTGAGCAGCAGCTACAAAGCGTGAATACACAAAACTGTGAATGTGAAATACGCAGATGTGAAGGGACAACTGTAATCTTCCCCACACCACTGCAAACTACTGAAGCATTCCCCCTAACGGTTGGCATAAGGCATGCTTGTTTGTTTTTTCGTTAGCTCCTGTTGTCACTGCTGAAGTGGGACTTTCTTGAGGTCCCTGAGGCATTGGCTCTGTTGTTCTGTCTGAAGTCTCCCAATTGCTACCTGAATGGCTTGGAATCTCTGGACTGAAACGAGCCCACACTGGAGGTGAACTGGCACCTGGAGGGCTGAAAGGACCATCCATATCTGAAGAATTTTCTATCGTCCTTTTTTCCAGATGCGAGCGTCTTCGTCTTATCTCAGTCTTCCACCAGGACTGGTTCTAAGGAACCTCCAAATAATTCACCCCCAAGAAAGGAGCTAAAGGCCAGGTTATGTTTGGACTTAGAATCCACCAACCAATTTTTAAGCCATAGTTGCCTTCTTACTGCAATGGTTGTAGCTTGGCTTCGGGTGCAGAATTGGATGGCATCCAACATTTCATCTGCTATGAAGACTATAGCCCTCAGTAGTTTGTTCAAACCTTGTCTAACTTTGGTTTCTCCCCTGGGAACCTCTGCAAGCAAATCCCTGGTTCACTAGAATGTTGCTCTGGCCTCCATGGAGGAAACTGCTGAGGATATACTAGTCAAAGACAAGACTTCGTGGGCATGCTTGAGTGCTACATCAACTCTTCTATCCTCAGGAACCTAATCTTGAAGCCCTTCCCATCCCAGCAAAAAACTGAGGAAGAAACCAGCACAGAAATTGGGGTATCCACTGGGGGAGTTATAATATTTCCATGGCACTACAGTTGAGGCTGTAGAACTTCTTTTCAGAGTAAGGGATCTGCTGGCTGCAGGTCTGCTCTATTCCTCTCTGACTACCTGCATGAAATTTGCTGGAAAAGGCATTTCTAGGGTGGAGGGGGCTGCTCTGGGAGATAGGTCCTCCTTCACATTAGGTAATTCCTTGTCAACAGGGGTTTCCTGGTCATATGCAGGAAGCAGACCCAAGGTTTTCAGTGCCTTCCTGAGGAGGGTAGGGAACTCCTCTGACTTGAACAGGCATGTAGCAGTCTGGTACTATTCTTGTCCTGCTAGTTCTTCATCTGCTGATAACTCCTTCCCCTCATCAGATTGTCCCATTTCTGAAATGACTTCCAAATCCTCCTCCTCAGAAGAATGGAAATCGGCCCCCTCCTCCTCTTCCATTAACAAAACATCTGGGGTGCATTCCACTTGCCACCTGAAGAGGCCGCCTGTGATTCAGAGGTCCAGTCATCCTCCCACCCTGTCGCCACATGACCAAAATGGCAGGCAGAAGACCCAGAGGAAGAGAGATCTGCCTCGTCTCGAGCAGAGATGTAGTCTAGTAAGCACATGTCTGTGGAGGACCTGGCCGCCTTAGACACAAGGGCAGTTCAGTTAGACAAAGTCCTGGTGCTCTTAGAAGTCGCACGCCATTTGGGAGTGGAAGGGTAGCCCGGGTCTTCCCCCCCCACACCGCTTCTTGCTTGCAGAGTGTTCCTCCCACCTAGTCACCACAGTAACAGCCAAGCTATCACTGTGGTCTCCTGCGCAACCATCTCTCAGACCCAGATCAAGAGGTCTAGGATCACCTCTCCCCCCAAGACAAATGTGGGGATCCCCCAAGCACTCATGTGCCATTCGTCCCGCCATCCATCACATCTGCATTACTAGGTCCCACAGGGACGGGATGATGTTGGACGATATGGCCGTTGTCCGCAGGGGGTTGTTCTCTCCAGCTACAGAGGAGGGAAATGTAGCCAGGATGTGTCAGGCTGCCTTCCTCAAAGCCGTCGTCTTTCCTTCTTTCCTTGTTATTTTGCCCCAGCCGGGAACGAGACCGCTGCCAAGTCTAGCTCTGGCAGACAGAAGTGGGAGGAGGGGGAAGGTGGAGCAAATATGAAGGAGGAAGGGAGATAGATGAGGGTTTCTTCTTCTCTTGTTTGAATTAAAGGCAAGGAAAAACATACACAAGATTTATGAAAATAGTTACTTTCATGAGGTGAGCTCAGCGTGTATTTCCTCAAAAAACAATTAAAATAAAAATGGTACTTTATTTGGTATGATACACGGTTCAATTGAAAGAACATACTTATTTTAGATACACACTGAACAAGTGACCACGAAACAACATAGAGAATCTCCGGAGCGAAGTTGTTTGTGTATCAATTTAAGTTCATATATTGTATTATATTGTATATCAAATAGATGTGACTGACCACATTGTATTATTGCATATTTTCCTTTGTATTCTTGTACCACCAATAGAATTTTGACAACTGTATAAACAGGATTTAATTTTCATTTTATGTATGTATGTATGTATGTGTATATCATATACTTACCTCTCTGTGAGAATTGTATATTTTCTAAAAACAGACTTTAATTAGCAGTGTACACACTGTTCATATATTTACCTTCTTGTGAGAATTGTTTGAATATTTTTTCCATTGCATATAATTAACTTGGACATTGGTGATTTGTTAAAAACTTTGTTGTGAATCATTGGATATTGATATATAGATAATAATTTTAGACACTAGTTACATACATTTTGGTTCTCCCCTTCTCAATTTGCTACAGTTTCTGACAGACATCCCTCCCAAAACACCCTACTGGAGCAAAGGCAGGAAACAGAAATAAAAAAAATGCCTTTCTAGGGTGGCTCCTCCTCCTTGGGTCTTCCCAGAAGGCCTCTCTTTCTTTAGTCTTCCTGCCTACTTGGAGAGATGGGAGGAGCCAACCCAACTGCACAGGATGTTCTGAGCCCATCCACCAAAAAATAAGGCATTACCACAAATTAATTTCCAGATTCACTCAAACTAGCCTGGAAACTAGACTGAGTATGTTCAAGGAAAGATGGTGTCTTTGGAGTTGTTCTGGCAACATGCTCAACTGCCTTGACAAGAAATGGGAGGTGAAATATCAATTTATATTAACAAAGATTGATTAAAATCCTCCTGAAACATCATAATGACAATTATAAAATAAACTTTATGGCACTTCCTCTCCTGCCCAAGCAATGGCCTCAATTCGGTTGAGCCATTTTAAAAATCAAAATGGGAAGGGCAAAGACCTAGGGAGCCAGCCAGTGAGAATAGAAAAAAGGAAAGGGATGAAAGATGATCTCTTGTTTTTATTCAAGGAGGCAGGAAGGAAAGAAATTAACACAGTAAGAAAAAGATTTTTAAAGTGCAGAAACATTAAAGAATCAAAGTCAGAATTCCAGCAATAGTAAACAGACCAAAAGGAAGAAAAGTGAAAGAACCTACCTACTCTAAGAGAAGGGAAGAACTAGGGGGAAAGCCAGAGGTCTATACAATAAAAGCAGCCTTTTTATACTACGTGACTTTAGCCTGATTGAGTCATGACAGGAGTTAATCCATTCACATATGTCTCCTTCAGTGCATACAGAGAACAGGAAAGAGAGGAACCTAGAGAACAAGTGGTGGGCTACACAACATGAAATAGCCTGCAGTGGTCCCCTTGATTTCATGAGAAATCAAGCTGAAATAACCATGAAACGTCATGGTTGACCATTTCCAAAAACTTCAGCCAACTGTTTCAACGATAATGTCATATCTGAAATACGTCCAAATAATGGCAAAGGTTAAGGAGAAAGGAAAATTCAGAAGTCTTCTACATTACCTGCTGATCTTGCATTAATGTCTGGCAAATGCTGACGCTGAATTCTAGCTGCTTTTTCAGCTGGTTAATTTGCTCTTGCCATTGTTCTTTTTCTTCTACATAAGAAAGCTCAGACATCCAACGATGGTTTTCTTGACGGCGCATGCTAATGTTCTGTTGCTGCCTTGCTTTAGCTAGAGGACGGTAGTTTCCATCTGCTGAAAGAGGACGAGGATTCTTCCAGCTAGGAAGAATGAGTATTATTTACGAAGAGTTAAACATTTCAGAATTTTGCTCTTAGTTTTAAAAATGTCATAAAGCGAAGACCTGGTTATGAGGCAAAATATTAAAAGCCTATTTAGTGTAAAAGAACACAGGCATAGTTCATAATAGACACATTTCTTCTGTGCCATCATACAGATAAGCTCACATATGATTAAGTCGCCTGATTTATATATACATTCTCCCCTCTTTTTGAAAGAAAAGAGTTGCTTGTATCTGTAACCCAGATGGAGGACATGTGCTTCCACTCCTTTACAGACTCTCATCATTTTTTTTATTTAAGTAATTTTTATTACAACATATATTTTTATTACAAAGCCAGACATATAAACCAAATTAGTTAATTCCCACCCCCCACAATATCCCATCAATTCACACCTCCCCCCCTCTGGAACTGTCTAGTAAAACTTTTAATAAAACTTTTCCTTTTATGTGGAATATCGTCTTAATTGTCTCATTCACTTCCTTGTGCCACTCATCCCTTCTTGACTCTCACAATCTCAATAAATATATAAACTGCATCTCAGTTTAATTACCTTCAAGTCTGTGTAGCTGAATGGTAAACTCTCACATGAAGTAACCAAAATAATACAGCAGATAACACTTCCACTGCCATACTTTTCTGAAACTATATAATCTTTCAGAATTCAGTATATACTAAGTCAACCTCATGTATAAGTTGAGGGATGTTTTTGGGCCCCAAATCATGGAACTTGCTATGACCCGTGGATAAATAAGTCAAGGGTCTGATCTGGGGCAACTGAGAAATTATACTTACCATGAGGGTTCATTCTAGGATGGCTGGAGGAACAATCCACAACGATTGGGGTTAGTCCTCGCATGCCAACCGATCGGGCAGGTGTTCAGAATCTTCAGTTATAGCCGTTAGAACCCTCTCCCTTCTCCTTCAGTTTTGTTATCTAGCCCTGACAACTGGTCCCTAAAACTATCTCTAAAATTAACTAACTGTAACCTAAAATGAAACTGGTGATACAAACTAATTTTCCACCCAACCCAACTCTTCAAACGACTGAATCTGGGTGTGTGTGGACTGTTCCTCTGGCCATACTAGAATGAACCTTCATGGTAAGTTTAACTTCTCATTCCCAAAATGGCACGGAGGACCAATCCACAACGATTGGGATATACCCAAGCCAATCTCCAGAGCAGGCATTCTAACTTATACTACAGACTGCAATACCACTCTACCACATACCACCTTGGCAGACTTATACTTACCTAACTTGTAATGTTTTATAAACGTGCTGGTTTCTTTCCACCCAGAACCCAGTTACAAGCATCACAAATGCCTTGTAACAAGGAAGACACTGCAAAAACTATACAGTTGTCCCTTCATATTTGCTGGGGTTTGGTTCCAGGACCCCCCATCGATACCAAAATCCATGAATACTCAAGTCCCATGAGATGCAATGGAATACCAAAATGGTGTCCCTTATATGAGATGGCAAAATCAAGGGTTTTTTTGGATTATTATCTTTAAGAATATTTTCAAGCCGTGAATAATTAAATCTGTGAATACCAAATCCATGAATATGGAGGGATGACTACTTGTTGCCACTGATCTCGTGGAATGCGCCCACACAAGACTTGGTTGAGGCTGTTGTTCATAATTGTAGCAGTGATAAATACACGCTTTTATCCATCTTGAAATTGATATACCTGATGCTTTGTGACCTAATGACCTCAGATTATATGACACAAAAAGTGCTTCAGTCCACCTAAAATGCTCTGTTCTTTTTCAAATAAATCCTTACTGCCCTTCTCACATCCAAAGTGTGCCATCTAATCTCTTCTGGATGTCTTGGCTTTGAACAGAAGGTAGGCAAATATATTTTATCATTGAAAGATCTTACTGAAATGCATTTTGGCAGAAAAGAAAGATCCAAAGTCAAAACCAAGCTATCCTCCTCAAACTTGCACAAATTAGGATTTACTGAAAGAGCCGATAATTCAGAAACTATTCTGGCTGATGTTACTGCTACTAAAAATGTGACCTTAAAGGAGAGCATTCTTAAAGCAGCCTCCTGCAGCGGTTCAAAAGGGGCTCTAGTTAACCTATCAGTACCAAGTTCATATCCCATGATGAGAATCTATGCACAGTGGATTTCGCTGTTAAAAGTAGCGCCCCTCACAAATCTCCGAATATGTGGATGTGCTGACAACCTATCAGGGCCCCACTGGAGAACCACTGACAGTGCTGCAATTTGTTGCTTCAGCTTATCTGGTCTGAGCCCTTTCTGCAATCCATCCTGCAAATAGTCCAAAACATTCTTAAGTCCTAAATCACTGAGCCTAAACCCTTAGGCTAAATACCAACTCTGAAAGGATTTCCAAGTCCTATTATATAAATCATGGGTAGACTGCTTCCTAGATGTCATCAAAGTGTCAATCACAAATTTTCAACATCCATGCAGTTAGAGCTAGCCACTCTGGATTCAGATGTAAAACTGGACTCTGACTCAGAAGATCCATTCTGTTTGGCAACCTCCATGGGGGCTGTACAGACAGTTGTATCAACTGTGGAAACCATGGACGTCTGGGCCAATACAGTGCAACCAGGACCGCCTTTGCCCTTTCCTGTTGAATTTCTGTAAGTACCCACTGTAATATCTGAATCAGAGGGAAAGCATACAACCAGCCCTTCGGCAACTCTGTCGCCAAGGCGTCACTTCTTTCTGCACTCCCCTTTCCACGTATGGGGAAAAAATCTGTTTAATTTGTAGTTCCTTGTAGAGGCGAACAAATCTACCTGCATAGGGCTAAATGCTTTATTTAACTGAACACATTGGCATTCAGCGACCACTCTCCTGAATGAATATTATGTTGGCTCAAGTAGTCTGCAGTTATGTTTAACTTGCCCTGTAAATATATTGCCGCAATTGATTCCATTTTTTTCTTTACCCACTTGAATACCTTCTGAGATTCCTTCAACAAAGGAATCAATCTCAAACCTCCTTGGTTCATTAAATAAATTCTCACTGTGGTATTGTCTGTTTGCACTTGGATATGAGTACCCCTGACTATCCATGCAAAGCTGATCAACGCCAGTCTCACTGCCTTTAGTTCCAAGAAATGTATGTTCTCATTCCTGTCTGCTACATTATATAACCCTTGAGCCGAATGCTGCCCATAGTGCGCCGCCCAGCCTATCAGGCTGGCGTCTGTTGTAACTTGTACCATGCCTTGTTTCTTTAACGGTACTCCCTTGCTTATATTTTTGTCTACAAGCCACCATGCTAAATCCTGTTTCACATGATGTGGCATCAGTACTGAATAATGACTGCTGTTTCCTATTACAAACTGATGAGACAACAGCAACCTTTGCAGTTCCCTTGTATCTAATCTTCCCCACTGAACCAGTTGGATGGTCAATATTGACATGCCCATCAATTTGGCTAATGTCATCAGACCTGGCTAACCTCGACTGTCTTATTTCCTTTCTCAACTCCCTTCTCTCTTCTCTCTTCTGATATACTCAGGTATTCCAACCTGGTATCTATCCTTGCACCTAAATGAGTTAACATTGTTGTTGGCGTTAAGTAACTTTTTTCCCGATGTATGAGAAAGCCATACTACTGCAGCGTCCAGATTGTTAGCCTCATGTCGGTCAAGAATTTTTCTTTGGATTTTGCCAGCACCAATATGTTGTCCAAGTAAGGATGTAATTGTACCTCTTTTTACCTTAAAAACACCACAATTGATATCAGAGTCTTCATAAATACCCTTGGAGCAGATTGTACTCCGAAAGGTAAAGCCGTGAATTGGTAATGCTTGTGGTAGAACAGAAACCTTAGATACTGTTTTTCTGTTTCTGCTATTGGGACATGCAGTTATGCCTCCCTTAAACAGACTGATATCATACACCATCCCAATAGTATGTTCTCCATTATGGTCTTTAATGTTTCCATTTTGAACCTCCTGTACTTCACGAAAGTGTTTAGGTATGTGAGGTTTAAAACAGGGTGGTAAGACCCATTGCTTTGGGGCACTATGAAAAGTGTTGAATAGACTCCTGTGCCCCAAAGACCCACAGGAACCTCCTCTGTTTTCCCAATATCTAATAGAAGTTGTATTTCCTGTAGTACAATTCTTTTCCTGGGTGTCTCCTTTATTACTGGTGAGGAAAGAGATCTGCTTTTTGGTCTCCTTTGGAATTGAATTCTGTAACCTGATAAAACCACAGCCAGAACCCAAGCGTCTGATGTAATCTCCATCCAAAAATGATGAAACCACAGCAATCTTCCCCCCACCAGACCATTCCTCTTGTTAATATTAAGAGCGAGCTCTCCTCTGACCTGTGCTTGCTCCTCTACCTTGTCATGGTCTACTAAAGGATCCTTGTCTGCTGAATTGAATTCTAGTTCCATTCCACTGCTGTCTACCTGGTCTGTAATCCAATTGGCAATAATTTCCTCTCCCTCCATGAAAGGAAGAAAAGGGATAATTATTAAAAGTACCTCTAAAGAATTTTCTCTCAGTCCTTTTTCACTGCAAAGTTGGCATCGCTTGTTTCTTATCTCGACTCTCTATGAGAACTGCCTCTAAATCTTTCTTCCCGAATAACAATTTCCCAGTAAACGGTACAAAGGCCAGATTATTCCTAGATTTCTGATCTGCCTCACAATGCCTCAACCACAATGATCTTCTTCCAATCGTTATGGCATTAATAAATCTCGATGTGAAAGCCACAGAACTGTGTCCCGCATCTGCAATAAACTCCAATACCTGCTTTATTCTTCCTAATGCCTTATACAGCGAAACTATGGACAGGTCATGTGACTGTAAAATTTCCTGAATCCACAACACCGCTGCCCTGGCAAACATTGAAGATGTCACGGAAGCCCTGATTGTAAGGGCCAAGACATCTGGAGTGCCATGTTCGCTCTTTTCTCATCTCTCTCTTTTAGTGCAGTATCCCATTCCCAAGGAACTATAGCTCCCGAAACCAGAGCTGCAACAGGACTGTCCACTAAAAGCCCTAAATCCTTACTATTCAGGTTGTACGATTTTGACTACAGTTGTTCCTTCATATTCACTGGGATTAGGGGCAGAGCACCACTGCAAAAATGGGAGGGGGGAATGCAAGTAAGTTAAGCCCCGCCCCCAACATCCATACTACACTACAGTATTGTAGACTCCTCTCCCACCAACAGGACTGCCAATACCTGCCACTGTTATAGCAACACTTGTCCCCAGGCACACAAACCATGACCCTCACCCACACTTGTCTCCCCACCAGCTCTCCCTCCCTCTGCCCTGCCAACGACACAACTCCAGCTTGCTTTCTTAACTTGCACCAAAACAGTGCTTCCCATTTAAAACAGTAAGGTTTAATGTAACAGGCAGTGATGTTTTGGTGCAAGGTAAGAAAGCAAGTTGTTGCCAGGACAGGAGGAGAGGGGAGGAGGGTGGGGTCTTTGAGTTTGAGCTAGTTGAGCAGTAGTTACAAACCGCAAAACTGCAAAACTGCGAATATGAAATACACAAATATGAAGGGACATATGTATCGCTTTATATGAAGAGACGATTCCCATTCAGTTTCTATTATGTCCCTAAACATCTATGGTATCGGGATTTCTAAATTCTGTATCACTTGTGTCCTAAATACCAATACTATCTTTTCCACCTGCTTTGATTCTGTCTCACTTGGTGCATTAGCAGCAGAATTGTTATCCAATCCCAAAGTCTGTAACACTCTCTTTAAGAAATGTTTAAATGAGTCCTGATGAAATAGTCTATCTGACACTCTTTCATCCTCCTCTTCCTGGTCTGAGTCAGCAGCATATTTTTCACTTTATGTTGACTTGTAACTTAAAATCCTGTCTAACCTCCTTTCCATTCTTAATTTGACTATACTCTTCATTTCTTCCATCCATATCCTCTTTTTGTTGATGTTGCGGTCTTATAATGCTATCCTCAGTTTAGAAATAGCTGGTCATCTAACAAAACAGATCTAATTTCCTTCTGTATTATTTCTTTAATTAATGACTGTAAATCTGGAAATAACTCTGACTGCCAATTTTCCCTATTACTAGACATGCCCTGAGCTCCCTCAAAGCAGTCATTTTCTCTTTCATACTCCTGGCCATTAGTATAAGCAGACATCTGTCTCTGCTGTTGTTTTAAAATTGCAGATTCACTTTCAAGGAATGGCATTTGTGTCTGTTGCTGCTGCTCATATTGTTTAGAGCCCATCTTCTGTGTCATTAAACATGAATTTTAAAAACTGCATGAAATCAAGTGTTACATGCTTCATGGGAACATAACATGCCTTTGTTTCTTCATGCCGCCCACTAGAGCTCTCTGCAGCCACGCCAGCCAACACTGACACCGGAGACTTAAATGCTTCATGTGAATATAACATGCCTCCATTTCTCTGTGCCCCCCACTAGTGGTCTCTGCAGCCATGCCAGCCAAAACTGACATGTGGGCATGTGAGGTCTGTGGAGCCGTGTTGACATAGCTCCACCCTCAGACCTTGAATTTGAGCTCTCAAAATGGCGGCCAGGAAAAACTGTCGGAAAACAAGCCCTTACTAAGGTACGTTTCTCCGCTCTAATCGGAGACTCTGCCCCACTCTTTGCCCCTGAACTGGGCTTTTCCACTCTCTCTGGCACTAAAGGGGGCTCTGTCTCAGCTTTCCACCCTGAACTGGGCTTGTAAACGGGGCTCTTTGGCAGTTTTTGCCACTACTGCTGGTTTCTCTGCCCTCGATCTCTTTGACCATCAGGGTCCATACTGGGCTCCTTCCTCTTAGACTGCTTACAGTCCGATTTTGCCCTTCCTGTACTATCGGACAGACATTTTATCTTGTCAGACTCACTCTCACTTGAAGTGAGAAAAATTTATCTCAATTTCTCTCTTCCTTCATCCACAGAGACCCGCTGGCCAGCAGTAATCTGAGATCATTTATGCTTTACTTCTTGCTCACCCTCGATCAGCTTGGCAACATCAGATAGGAGAAATAAGGATTATAGTCAAACCGCTTTCATTTTCCTTTCAGCCTTTGACCTTTTCTCTTCCTTTTCTTTCTTTTCCATATCCTGTCTAATTAATAACCTATGCTAGCACTTGGAGAAAGGATAGATGCAACCAGTTGGCAGGCAGGATTTTAAAAACTGAAGGAGAAAGGAGAGGTTTTCTAAAGATTCTGAACTCCTTCCTGATCAGTTGGCATGTGAGGAATAACCCCAATCATTGTGGATTGGTCCTCCGTGCCATCCTGATTACATTGCTCTTGATGGTTTTTCAGGGACCTCTGGGGAGCCTGTGGTCCTGGGGAGGGGGGGCCAAGGGAGCAGATTGTTAAAAAGCAACCCAGCAAGCTCTCCTGGTTTGAGGTGGGCAGAGACGAGGAGAAAAAAGGACTGCAGGAAGAAGGAAGGAGAAAGCTGAGGCCCCCTAAGCCCGACTTTACCTCCTCTTTTAATTACGCTAATGCTTTAAATGTTGTACTGTTTCTCATGGTGAAGCTTCCTCATTACACTCTTATGCGTGTTTCAGTGTAACTGAATCCTAGATAAATATGCATAAAATCAGAGCCCCACAGAGCACTCCTAAAATAAAGGTGTAGGTGTGGTGGGAAGAATAGAAGGAGATTCCATGGCAGGTATCCCCCCTAACGCTCTCCTCCCTTCATAGTTACCCTCGCCTGCCTTCCTCTCATGACCCTCCCTCAGTCATGCTCAATTCTTCTCCCCAGACTATACAGCCAAGTGGGGGGGGGGGACCAGGAGGCAGGCTGGCATGAAGGCCCAGTCTCAGCACTGTTAAGGGATACCCTTCTCTCTCCTCCCTTCCTCTTGCAAATATCTAGTCTCAGTCATCTCCCTCTTAGCTTTTTCCTCTTCTTTGCCTGGCACCCAAACATCCCAACTTCCGTCCGTGCCATACTTCTTGGATTCCTGCTGCTGTAGTGGGAATCTCCTGCCCCAGAAACAGGTGCAGGTGAAGAAAGAAATATTTCATGCCCTAAGATTCATCACTTTGGGGGGGGGGGTTTGGCATTGTGGCTTCTTGATCTCCCACCCCCCAGCCTAATGCTGGGTTGCAACTCAGGAGAAAAAAGTGTAGCGGCAGGGGAATGGGGATGGCAAAGCAAGAGTGAGCAGCCCTTTCAGTGAGGGATTAAAATAAGTCTCTCTTCCGCACCTGGACTCCCTACTTGAGGTTCTGGCTGGCTCGGCCCCTTAGGCTGCCTGCCTGCTACTCACTCTCATCAGAGAGGACCAAAACCTCCCACCACCTGCTTCTGCCTTGCAGAGGAGGTGGGGCAGCATAAAGAACTGGTGGTCAGGCTGGCTTGTCTTTTGCCTGCCTTCTCCAGCTCATCTTTGTCGCACATCCACAGGGAGAATGGAAGGAGTTGGTTCTTTGAGATTTCCCTGGCACAGTCCTAGTCCACTTTTCTAGGTTGTGACACCCTAGAAAAGTGGACTGGGACCATGCCAGGGAAATCCCAAAGAAGCACCAGACTCCCCCCACTCTCCCTTATTGCTTCCTGTAGAAAAGCCCCACGTCCCCCTACTCTTTCTCCTCTGCTTTTTTTCCTGCTTCTCCAGCCATGCGCTGTTTATTGCCTCACCATTGAATAACCCCCTCCCCTCTGAGTCCTCCATCTTTCCCAGTCTGCATTCAGGGAGATGTGTGCTGACACCACAACATTCCTCTTCTAGAAATGAAAGAGAGAGAAAAAGGCAGGAGCAGCTGCTTTCTACAATAGTAATAAGGAAGAATGGAGGAATTTGGCTGCCTGTGGTGTCTTCCTGCCTCTGCAGTCCTGGGCCACTTTTCTAGGGTGTCAGTGCTTCTTCTACAGGCGGTTGTCCCCGGATTGACTAAAGGAGCCACTGCTGCCCACCACACCTCTTTTGACTGCCTTCTTTGGCTCCTCCTCTTCACGGCCCAACCTTGGTTGTCCAGAGCAGAGAGAAGCCAAAAGTGGTAGGCAAAAGACGAGAAACCAGCTGCCTTTCCTGCCATGCTGGAGGAATCTAGTAGAAGCCTGTCTACGATTCTACGCTGTTTCTTTACTCACTGCTTCTGATGGATTCCTCCACAGTGACTGAAGAGGCAGCTGGTTCCTTTCTATCTTTTTTTCTTTCTTTGATTTATACCCTGCCTTTCTCCCAAGTCAAGACTCAAGGCAGCTTACAACAATTTAAAAATACATCTAAAATATCACAGTGTACAAATTTTTTAAAAAGCATTAAATTAATTTCCACATAATTAAAAACACAACATGAATTAAAAGCATACACTCAATAAAAATACTACATTAAAAAATTAAAAGCAGCACACCGATTAAAATTCACTTCTCATATGCCTGCCTAAATAAAAACATCTTCAACTACCAACAAAAAGAGCAGTGACGGGTCCAGCCGGACCTCCTGTGGAAAGGAGTTCCACAGTCTGGGAGCAACCATGGAAAGGGCTCTCTCCTGAGTCCTCACCAACCACACCTGTGAGGGTGACCATTTTAATTGGCCCACCCACCCCTGCAGAGGTTCTGAGTTCCAGTGAGTCTAAAACCCACCATTGCCCATGACAACAGAACTATTAAAAGTTCCTCTACACCAAGATCACCATCCTTCAGCCCAACAAAGAAAACTAGGTCCAGAGTGCGTCCTGCAGCATGGGTAGCACCAGAGACTACTTGGGACAGACCCACTGTCATCATGGAGAACATGAAGTCCTGAGCGGCTCCTGACAGAGAGGTCTCTGCATGGATGTTGAAGCTCCCAGCACGACTAGCCGAGAGGACTCCAACCCCACCACTGAGACCAACTCAGCCAGCTGAAGGGAGACTGTTGAGCAGCGGGGTGGGCAGTACACCAAGAGAATCCCTATTCTGTCCCTGCCACCACCTTTAAATATACAGTTGCCTCTCCACATTCGTGGCTTTAAGATTTGTGGTTTTGACTATTCACGGTTTTGGGAGCGCCCCCCCCCGCCATCCTAAAAATTGCAACGGGGTCGCTGCTCCTGGGGTGGGAGGGAGGGGATGGGAAGAAGCAGCGACAAGGCTTGGGTAGCCCCGTCGCTGCTCCTGGGGGGGGCAGAAGAGGGTGGGAGGAAGCAGCGACGAGGCTTGGGTAGCCCCATTGCTGCTCCGGGGGGGGGGGGGAGAGGGTGGGAGGAAGCAGCGACGAGGCTTGGGTAGCCCCGTCTCTGCTCCGGGGGGGAGAGGGGGGGAAGCAGCGACCATTGCTGCTCTTGAGGGAGGAGAGGGTGGGAGGAAGCAGCAACGAGGCTTGGATAGCCCCGCCGCTGCTCCTGGAGGAGGAGAAGCAGTGGGGGTTGCAGGAGGGCGGTGGCCTGACCTAGTTTTTATTTGTGTTTTTTTCTCATTCGCGGGGGTCTCATGCCCCTAACCCCCACGAATGTGGAGGGGCAACTGTACACATTCAAACCCAGCAGACCGTGGGACAGGACACCTGGTGAGGTAGATGGAATCCTGATAGACCACTGGAATTCCACCTTCCTGCCCCCAAGCCTCACCTGCTACTCCACAGAAAACCCAGGTGGATGAAGCTGGGAGAGATTACCCCCCCCCCCCGTTTCATCCAGCCAGGTCTCCGTAATACAAATCAGGTCAGCATGCTCATCCAGGATAAAGTCCTGGATCAAGGGTGCTTTTCAATTTACTGGCCTGGCATTAAGCAGCAATATTTTCAGCCCAGGGGGATCTATTATCAAGGCTACCCAGACAATTTGAGGTGGGGGACAATTTAGGGGATACCAACACTCTATGGCTCTCCCCTCTCCTGTGTTAACAGCTCTATCTCCCCACACACCATATCTCCCTCTACCTATTGATGTTGCAATGGCTGCTTCCTCAGCAGTTTCTTGTCTTTTGACTACCTTCTCAGCACCTCTCTGCTCCAGACAACCAAAGAGAGACAGGTGAGCGGCAGAGGGAAACTAGAGAAAGCAGCCAAAAGATGTAAAACTAGCTGTCCCTCCAGCAGAGGGATCTGGAGAGGGTGACAGAGGCAAAGTGCGTGTGTGTGTGTGTGTGTCAGTGCTTTTGGGGATTTCCCTGCAGGGAGGGGGGTCAGCGCTTCTTTTAGGATCCCCTTTGCTCTCTCTGCTGTATCAAAGAAATCCCAGAGAGTTGCAGCCCCATTTTTTCAAGTACGATTACCATATTAACCCATGGACAAGCTGACCAGGGTTTGGGGGTCAATTTTTTGGCATACTTTTTTTGACTTATACACAAGTATGTACATTAAGTTTCCCTATGTAGAACAAAGAACGTGCATTATAATAAACAATTTAAAGATGGTCAGGGAAAAAATGCCTTTGTGGAGCAATTTACCACAACTTTACTACTGGAAAAGAACACACAACTAACCTCTGTTTATCTTCCTTTGCACAATATGCACTTTGATCTACATTACTGGGACACCTGGACAACTCATTGGAACTAGATTCTTGTTCTTCCTCTTCTTCCTCTTCTGCTTGAGCAAGTCCATCAGAAAGATATGCATCTTCATCACCCTCATCTTCATCAAGTGCGCATTGAGTAGACCCTCCCCATGTTGCCATTGTTCTAGTATCAGGTATTAAAAAAAGTGGTCATGCTGTGCTATCACAGAAGAAGCAAAGTTAGGTTTTACAGAACCAACAGATTTTCATCATACAAGAATCAAGAGCAAATATGTTCTTCTTAAAATAATTTCATGTTTTAGACCCATAATATACTTTGACTTATCTGCAACATGCCATCAGAGAGTCATCTCTTTAATTTCCAAACTGCCACTGCATTCTGAAGTTCACATCTCTGTCTCAATGGCAACCCAGCCAGCCTCCTGGCAGCCATCCTCCTGACAGGTGATCTCCAGATCCCAGTTGCCCACTAGCCAGCCCACCCAGCCAACTCCACTCCCTCTCTCCTGGCAGGTGGTACAATGGAAGGAGGGCTCTGTTCGCAGCATCCCCTTGTGGCCTCCCTGCTGCTCACCCCAGCCATCCATCCTGGACTTGTTTTCTCTGTTGTTCCTGGCACCTCCCTGCTGTAGAAGAAAGAAGCAGGGCGGGTGGGCAGAGAAAGAGGCTGGTAGGGCTGGAAGGTACAGAAAGAGGCAGGGAGGGCGGACAGGCAGAGGCAGGGGCAGGGAGGGCAAAGAAGGAGGGAGGGCAGTCAGGCCTCCAGGAGACCATGATGGCAACAGCAGAATTGATCAGCAGAGGGAGATCTTCTCCCTTTGCATCTCTGATGGGCTCCCACTGCTCACCCTGGCCACCCTCCCTTGCTTCTTTACTCCATTCTGCCTGGCAATTCCACGTGCACCCTGGCTATAGGAAAAAGAGGCAGGGAGGGTGGGCCAGTGAGCCCCCTGTGGACCACAGCGGCACTAACCTTTCTCCTCTCCCAAGCTCCTCCCCACCCCCAAGAGGGTTCCAGAAATATTCACGTTTTTTCCACTTTTGCAAAGATGCTGCATCCTAACCCCCATGAATGTGGAGATCCAACTGTATACAACCCAAGAAAAGGACAAAACAACATGCTTTCTCCAGTCTACCCTAGCTGATGACAGAGTTTCTGTGGTTTTCATTACTATTTTAAGGGTGGTGCTGGGAGAAAGGTGCACAAAGTTGGGTCGCAGTCATGATAAATGATTACTATGACAAAGAAGAGAAAGCACATTTCCCCTCTTTTAAAAAAATCATAGTGAAAAGCTATGTTTAGAGCCGGTACAGGCTATTCTAATGATGGGTACTTCAAAAGTATTCTATGTCTAAGCACAATTTTGAAGAGACAGCTATCTTTACAATGAATCACCAGAATACAATGATATGCTTCTAGAAACCAAACCACGAGAGTACACATCTGCCTTCTTCATGCAGTCCCTCCATGCACTCTAAAATATACTCCAGAGGGCTTAGAAACCCCAGAGCAAAATTCTAGGGCCGCAGAGGCACAAATGCAACCACAAGCATCGCATCAGATGTAACCTTACATTTTATTAACTACATACAATCAAATGAAGACTTTCCCCTTACTTTTCTGTTCTGCTTTGTTGGGGAGTGCACTGAGTTTCTGATCCATCACTTTTAACAGAAGTAGCACCGGCAGATGTGGTATCTGCTAGATCTCTTCTTCTCTGGTGCTCAGCCATTAAAGCCTCAAGCTGCTTTCTTCTCTGTCGTAATTCCTCTCTTAAAATTTCATGCCTACGCATCTCAGACCAAAGCTGTTTAAAAATTTCAAATATTAATAGAAAATATTCAAATGAAATATAAATCAATTTTAATTTCTTGTACGTGTATGTGCATCTTTGAAATGTTTTCAGTTCAACTAGTTCAGAGAACAGTCTGCTAAATTAGGCAGGCACAGATTTTCTGTAAAGCCATTAGGAGGGAAGGAGATGAAAGCAAGAGAATGGTACAGAAAACAAGTTCTCTAGAACCATTTCAAGATGTCTTAGTGGATTATCTTTGACTGAGCACTGACATGGGGAATGTGTCCCTGTTGATGCTTTTAGACCTCTCAGTGGCATTCAATAATATTGACCATGATATCCTTCTGGAACATATGGGGAATTTAGGAATAAGAAGCACTGTGTTCCATTGGTTCCTGTCCTATCTCTTGGGCAGGTTCCAGATGGTGGGGTTTGGGGATAGCTGCTCCTCAAAAAAGGAAAAGTTATATGGTATCCCACAAGGTGTCATATTATCCCCAATGCTGTTCAACATCTATGCGAAACCACTGGGAGAGATCATCTGGAGACATGAGGCGGGGTGCTAAGGATAGAGCATTTCCTCTGAATGAATGCTTGAAAGAGGCAGTGGGATGAATGAGGAAAAACAAACTGAAGCTGAATCCAGACAAGATGGAGATGCTTATTGTCAAGGATCCTAACCTTGGTAAGGAGCTGTGTTAACCAGATGGTGTTACATTCCCCCTAAAAAACTGTGTTCACAGCCTGGGAGTGCTTCTGGATCCGTCACTCCAAATGACAGCTCGGATAGATGCAACAGCCAGGAGTGCTTACTATCAACTTCAGCTGTTACGCCAGCTGCACCCCCTTCCTGAAGCTGGAGGACCTAAAGTTGGTAGTGCATCCACTGGGAACCTCAAGGCTGGACTTTTCCAATGCGCTGTACATTGGACTACCGCTGTACCAAGTTTGGAAACTTTAACTGGTTCAAAATACAGCAGCCAGTCTGATTACTGGTTCATTTGGAGTGATCATTTTACACCAATATTAAACTCTGCCAATTTGTTTCCAAGCAAGGTAGAAAGTTTACGTTATTACCTTTAAAGCCCTACATGGTTTGGGTCCAGGTTACCTATGGGATCACCTCCTCCTGTATAATCTGCCCCATATACTCAGGTGCTCTGGGGGACATTTACTCCAGTCAGCCAGGGCTAGGTCGGCAACTGTCATCCAGAGGACTTTTTCTTCAGCTACCCCTAAACTATGGAATGACCTGTTGGAAGAGATTCAACAGCTGAATATGCTATCTGAATTTATAACAGCATTAAAGACTAGTCTCTTCCAACAGGCTTATCCAGATGATTTTTAAACTGTGCATATGAATTTTAAATATGGATTGATTGTTTTAATATGTATTTGGCTTATTTGTTCTTTTAAATTGATGTTATCCATTTTAACTGAGATGTGTTTTTTTAATTGATGTATGTTGGTCTGTTACTGTTTTCTGCCTCGATCCATGGGAAGAAGCTGGTAATAATTAATAATAATAAAATTATTATTGTTGAAAATCTCTTTCCCATAGTATCACAATGGCCTTTTTACATCTTATATCTCATACAGCATATTTTCTCTTAAAACATGCATTTTTTGTGTACAATTTATCTTTTCAAACATCATCAATGTTGTCAGTGGATTGTTTGACCTGTATGCTTTTGATCTAAAAGATTGGCAGTACACTTCAAAATGAAGTGATAAAATGGGTGCTTAACAGTCAAATGCGACAGTGCAGTCACAACTGAAGACTGCTTGGAATCTAAGATGGAAAATTACACTTGTGAAAACATTCATATAGTACCTCGCTATCCACCGTGGCATTTTCTTCTGGTTGACCCACAGCCTTACTTGCTGCATTGATTTCATTAGCAGCTGGTGTTGAAGTATTCCCTGGACAATTATCCAAGCTAGATGACAGCTAAGAATGAATGGAATGTTAAAATTACAATGACATTACTATTCTAATTAGAGCCTTTATCAGATTAATAACTGTAGCATCCTTTGATTGTTATATAACCAAATTAACAGGCAAACTAGAAAAACTGTATGACAGAGAGTAGTGAACTGGCATATACAAAGCAGTTTTAGTAGCAACTGTAACAGGACTTTCCACCAATTAAATGTTATACGCTTTTGAACTACTCATCCAGCCATTTAATATCAGAGTCGCTTTCAAAAAAATCCTTTTCTTGTTTTCTCTGACCTTTCAATATAACTGGCACTGAATTTTCAAGAATTACCTTTGCAGTAACAAGGACCAATATACGTTCCCCACTATCTTAAAATAAATGTTGGGAATAACTGTCCTGCCAATAAGACACCATTCAAAATTTATTTATTTGTTCATTCAATTTATATCCTGCCTTTCTCCCAAGATGGGATTTAAGACAGTGTACAATAATTTAAAAAAGGGCAAGGTATAACATTATTTTATAAAATTAAATATTATTATTTTAAAAACATAATTAAAAACAACTGAAACACAAAAACATATTTAACATGTAATTTCTGGTAAAAGATGAAAAATTGTAAAAATACAGCACAGCACTTTACACACACACACACACACACACACACTACTGCTTCATAATAAATATTCAAAGGCCTGCCTGAATAAAATAAAGTTGCATTTCAACTTCAACTTACCTTCACCCATGTTAAAACTCCAAATGCATCAGTTCTCAGCCGGAACTAACAGCAATACCAGGTCTCCTCAACATTTTAATACCCAAAACTGATACACATCAATGCTACAAGAGAAGTTTTATTGATGGCAAATTGATGCCGCAGGCGGTCAATAGCAGAAGCATCACAGTCCTTGAGCCAACGGGTTCCAGCATCCCCTTATAGCAATCACCACAACCTGGCCCCTAAATGACAAGATTCTACCCAGGCAATCTCTGGGCCAATACTCTCAAACCCCATGGCTGGATAACAGGTTCCCTGGGCTGAGGTGAAATCCCTAATGTGAAGCAAGTGGAAGATGGATCAATGAAGCTACATAGGGCAAAAATAAACAAAGGGAATTAAACTGCATATACATCATATCCCATCCTAATAGCTATGACAACAGTACAAGCAGGTAGCTAATAGCAAAATTTATATTCCAGCTTGTTTCCAGCCTTGAATTGCCAGGCTAAAGAAAAACTATCAAGCAGGGCCAGTAAACATCACTGTTAATATTTGGCCATTATGCTAATACAAATATCTGCCTAGTGGCAGCACCATACTCACTAAAGCAGTCTACCTACTTGAAGATCTGGACAAGCCTTCTGCAACACCTGGATTTTTTCTTGAATCTTTATCAATTTCTTTCTCTCTTCTTGAAGATGTTTGAGTTCTTTCTGCTGCTGCTGAAGTTTTGCTTCATAAAATTTCTCCCTATAATAATAAAACCCCTATTTTATCATCTTCAAACTTGTAACTGTGGTTCTTCAAGTAGTCATCTGTAAACTCACAAAAATGGGTTATCCTGAGTCTGTGCAGTATATCATTTGGAACCTTCTGGAAAGTTACATAAGCATTTTTGCAGTAGCCCCGCCCATTTTCAGTGTCACTATATAGGGGCCTTCCTACTGAAACCACCTTTTCCATGGATACCAATGCAGCAATCCAAGGAACTGGCAAGATACGAAAAGGGAAGGATGAGTGGGGTTGTGTGAGTTCACAGATGACCACTCAAACAACTAGTTACGGGTATGTAACCTATCCTTCCTTGTGGTCTCTGTGACTCCCACAAATGGGAGACTAGCAAACTACACAAGTAGGGAGTGTCCCTGCAAGCCGATCAGAAGCTTACAGAAAGAATATCAATAAAGGCAAGCACATATGTTCAGCATGAGCATAACGCTCCTAATACAGACTAAATTGAAATACAGAGCAAATTTCAGAAAGCAGATTGAATCTGATATCTCAACAATACATTCAAGTTATATACAAGTAAAAGTACAGATCTCCCAAAGGCAGTATCGGCCCTGGACCTGGAGTCCACTCTGTCATGAGTGATAAAAGTCAAAGGCTGAGACCAAGTAGATGCCTGACAAACGTCCTCAAGGCACACCAGCCAGGAAGGCAGAAGGTGCAGCAACCACCCATATGGAATGGGCTTGAATTCGAGCCAGAGGATCCTTATGGGCCAGTTCATAGGCAAGATAGATAGCCGAAGCCACCCAGTGAGAGGAAACAGGAAGTCCTGTCAGTGGGGGAGAATGGTAATATAAACGATCCCCAGGGACCTAACGCGGGAAAAGGAGCTCACAGCCTCCCTTGAAGGTCAAAGTGTGAGCATGGAAGGGCAAGGATGGGAAGGTGAGGAAAGAACTTCCCGCCATATCAAAGGCCCCACAGGTCCACTCCATGTTGAGGCTACACATTGACGGGGTAGGTGGTGTCTGTACGGCAGCAGGGGATCCTGATTGAGATGGAGTGTACTGGACCAGATCCTGTTTGCTGGTACCTGCCTGGGTCAAAGCAACACCCAACAGTTCATCACAGGAGATGATGAGGGATGGAGAACGAGTCCGTCCAGATGGCGAGGATGCTATCTCCCCTTCAGAGAGCTGGACTGTTTCCATGTTAACAACTTCTGCAGAGGAGGTTGGTGTCGGCTCTTGAATTGGTGTTGGTTCATGAACCAGAGTGGTAAGGCGAACTAGTTCTTGAACTGGAGAAGCCACTCGCACCATCAAGGCCATCGAAGTGGATGTAGGATGAGCCAAAGCAGGAGGAGAAGAGTGTCTGATCTTCTTGTTGTTGTGCTTCTCCCCAGTGGACTTGGAGGAGATAGAAGCACGGCTCCGGCTCGATGTGGACAGTCTGGAGGCCTTGGTATCAGAGGCTGACCGGACCTGACACTGCTTGGAAGGGCTCACTGATTTGGCCCTACACTGTTCCGAGGGACTTATTTATGCGCTATGGGCCCTCTTACAAGATGGAGAAGATGAAGCAGTCGGAACATTCGGGGATTTCAGAGCCACCGAAACCGTAGCCAACGGCATGACCTGTGCCAAAAGAGCCTTCTCATAGAGGAAGGACTTAAGGCACGATAGGCGGTGCTTTCGGGCCTGAGGCGTAAAAGCTTTGCAGTGAGCACAGGCATTGATATTGTGGGCCTTGCCCAGACAAATCAGACATTTTGAGTGCCCGTCAGAACTGGGCAGCTTCGCCCGACAAACAGCACAGCACTTGAAAGCGGCAGATTTTAAAGCCTTTTCAGTGGAAAAGATGAAAGGGTCACCAAACAGTCCAAGACTGGTAACAGAGTGGGCAGAAACAAGGCCAAAGGAGCGAACAAAAGAATAGTCAAGGGCAGTCTGCAGTCAGTGGAAGACAAAACCGATCAACCCAGAGGAAAAAGCAAAAGCGAAGTCCAAATCAGTCCGAAGTCACAGGAGAAAAGCCAAACCAGATTAATCAGTCTGAGTCAAGCTGAAAAACGATAGAGAAACAGCAGCAGCCAAGAGTGAAGTTTCCCTACTTGCTGCTAGCACAGCGGACAGAAAGGAACTGAGCTAAATGAGCGGGAATGCCTAAAAGGGACCACTGTGGTGGGCGGAGGTACCGCCAAAAATCTATTATATAACTATTCCAGAAGGTTCCGTCTGCACTGCACAGGTGCAAGAATAACTCCAACTGTGTGGATTCACAGAGACCATGAAGAAGAAGCAGATGTCCAGTCAACATAGAAAGCCAAGGCCCTCCAGACACCGAGACAGTGCAAGGTCCTCTTGAATGCAGAAGCTGGAGTCTGCATAAAGGCAAGAACAAAATCCTGCTTGATATGAAAGACCTCAGAACAGCCCGGTTGGGATGGAAGCTCAGGTATGAAGTCTTGGCACTTCTTCCATTTATAAGCATAAGAGCATCTTATCGACAGTCAATGTGCTGTGGAGATTATGTCTTTCACAGCATCGGGCAAGGCAGCTAAGGAACAAACCTCCACACCATCGAATTGAGGGTGTTCAGCTCGGGATGCCTGACAAGATCATGGTACAGAGTGAGAAGATCCAGTCTGTGTGAAAGTCAAATGTACACTCTGTGGGACAGATGGAGGAGCAGGGCAAACCATGGCTGACTTGGCCACCATGGTGCAATCAGGTTACAGCTCACTCTGTCCCAATGAAGCTTGGCTATGACCCTCATGAGGAGTGGGAATGGTAGAAAAGCATACATGGCAACGCCACTCCAACGGAAACAGAGGGCATCACTTTGCAATCTGCCCTGATGAGTCCAAAAGCAGAACTCCAAGCACTGAGTGTTCACCTCAGATGTGAACAGATCCACCATGAGCCTGCCCCAATGACAGAAGATTGGTACCAAGACGTCAGGATGGAGCATCCACTTGTGGGATGAATTCGATATCCTGCTGAGTACCTGCCAATATGCTTTCTTCCCCAGGGAGATGGACTACCAAGATGACAATATTTCTCTCAATGCACCATTTCTACAATAGTAGAGTAAGGTGGAGGAGAATGGTGGATCTTGTACCCTCTTGCTTGTTGAAGTAATAAAAGACTGTGGTCAATCAGCAACTGCACCACCTTGGCTCAAAGGAGAGTCTGAGGAAATGGAAAGACTTTTCCACCACTAACATCTCCAACATGATGATGTGAAGGGCCTGTTCCATCGATGACCAAAGGCCCTGTATGGAGAGTTTTCAGTTGCCCTCCCCCGACATCAAGGCAGAGAGGAAGGAAAGGAATGCCCCCCTGGATGTGAGCTGCATCCAACCACCACAGCAGAGAAGGTTGGACATGCCTCAGTATGGTTAGCCATTTCCTAGGGGAGCCTCCAAGAGACAAACCCAAGAGGAACTAAGCTTGTAGAGGTCACATGCAGAACTTTGTGCGGAGAGTCACAGACATGGTTGATGCCATGTAACCTAGAGCTACAGCATATCCCTAGCTCAGAGCCTTTTGGAGTACAGACAATGGAGGACAGACTGACAGAGAATTAAGCATCTGTCATCAGGGAGAAAGGCAGAGTGGGCTCTGTGGAATCCAGAATTGTTCCAATGAATTTAATCCTTTGAGTGGGTATCAGCAAAGACTTTTCTTAATTCAGTACAAGACCCAGACATTTGAGAAGGCACAAGGCATGGTCAATGTCCAACAGAAGCTGCTACCTGAAACAAACCACAATCAATCAGTCGTCGATATACGGGTAGAGGTTGACACCTTTCTGCCATAAGAAAGGCGTCATCACTGCCATAGACTTCATGAAGAGGCTAACTTTTGCAAAGCAGAGGAAGGAAGCAGAAGAGTATGACAGGACTGTGCTTGCGATGGACTGTAAGCATGCTTCAACATCAAGCCATATCTGTACCAGATGGACCGAGGCTTCGATGCAGTCTGAACAAATGGGTTGAAACTGTACTTCTTAACAGTGGAGTGCATCTCAAGTCTTCTGGAGAACATTTATTTCAATCAGCCAGGACTAGACTGGCAACTGTCACCCTGAAGACCTTTTCGTAGGCTACCCCCAGACTATGGAATAACCTGCCAGAAGAGATTCAAACAGCTAAATATGCTGTCAGAATTTAAAACAGTACTAAACACCTATCTCTTCTGGCAGATTGATTTTAATCTATGAAGTTTAAATTTGCATGAATGATTTTAATGCAATGTTTGTTTTAATCCTACGTGTTTTTACCTGTGTGTTTAATGATTTTATGTTTATGTATTGTATTTAAAATCATATTGTACCTCGCCTCGAGGAGAGGCAGGTAAAAAATAAAAAATTATCATCATCATCATCATCATCATGGTATGTTCAGGCTTGATACTGGTCTCAGCGTGGCACAGGCCCACCTTGTTGAAAGGGAGTTCTTCAATTGCCGTGCGTGCTTGATCGGAGAGCACAGAGGATCTGAGCCAAGCATGCCTTCGGAGAGGCATAGCGCCAGCCAGGGTCTTTCCCCCACAATCAGCGATATGGTACAATAAAGTGATTTGTTGCCCCAACAACTTATGAAACTCCCAATGAAATAACGACACTACTCACTAGTCTTCCTCTCCTAGCTTGGTCAGAAAGGGAATCAACGTTTCCCAGAGCAGTTGTTGATATGCTCTGATGCATGGATGGTAGTTGGAGAGTTTACAGAAGAAGGCAGCGGAAGAACAGAATTTCCTGCCCACCAAGTCCAACTTTTTGCCTTTTTCATCCGCAGGCATCGAATGTAATCTTCAGGAAGCTCAAGATTGAGCCACGTCGACAATAACTGAGTTTGGTTTCAGATGATGTCCTAATCAAACAATGTTAGAGTCCTATAACTTGTACAAAGCCTCTACCTTCTTGGATATAGAGGGTATGAAAGACAGGTTCACCCATGATTTGAGAATAATTCGAAGAAGGTATGGAAGCACAGGCAAAGTAGTGGGGACGGGGGCTTGAGTTGGGACCCAATGGAAACCAGGATCATGCACCGCCAGTAGGTCCAATGCCCTTGCCATCACCATCTGAATCACAAACATTCTTACATCATCCATTGGTGAAGAAGGCTCAGCTTCTCCCGACTGTCAGGGAAGACTTATGAACAGGAATATCAAATGACTCAAAATCAGACTCTAGGGAATGCTGAGGTGCCAGAAGATGACCACAGAAGGGCTTGTGTTGCAGGAAGATCAGTATGAGCAGAAGAGGGTTCAAGTAACGTTGGAACAATGTGAGAAGATTGCATGGAAACAGACTGGAGCTGCTGGGTCCTGGAAAGAACAGGCTCCTGCTAAGATGAGCTCTGGGATCAAGCTGAACCACTGGAATGGCTGCTGCGACGGCAGAACAAGGCTGAACCGCAGGGGGAAAGACACAGTAGCTGGGAGATGTTCCTCAGCAGTACAGGAACACTAGTGGTCCCAATGGTATTTGAAGCGAGCCTCCTTCCTATAGTGATAAGTATGAGAAGACTCTTAATCCCAGAAGTACAGACACAAGGGGAAGCTTCATAACAACAATAAGACCAATTAGTGGAACTCAACACCAAACACCTCAATAATACTAATGATTACAGTACTGAGAATGCCACACTGGTACTTACAGTGAAGGTACATTCTAGGGTTGGTAGAGAGGAGGAATCCGAGTCTATACTGATGGGTTATCTCCTCCACCTACCCAGAGAAGAGGCAGGAAGAAATTTTTAAAACTAAGTCACGTGACGACCGGGACCGTTGATACCTCTCTTCTTCCCGGCCCTCACACACTCAGTTCCCTGACCAGCCAAACCCGGTCTCTGAGACAATATGACCTTACGGGCAGTCATATGGGCGGGGCAGATTACTCCTCTCTAACAACCCCAGAATGCACCTTCACAGTAAGTACCAATGTGGCATTCTCTGGGTTGGTCAGAGGAGGAATCCGAGAGTCTCTACTGATGGGACGTGCCCAAGCCTTCATGTATGGGAGGGATGACTGCCCGGAGGATCATACCTGAATCACCTCCTGCAGCACCCTGCGATCGAAGGTGGCCTCAGCAGCTCTGAATTTGTCTATCTTGTAATGGCGAATGAAGGTGGAAGGTGTAGACTAGGTAGCGACACGACGCACCTCCAAGATTGGAGCGTTTGATGAGAAGACCGTTGAGGTGGCCGCTGGTCTAATTGAGTAAGCCCAGACATTGGTGGGTTGCGGTAGCTTTGCAGCATCGTATGCTGCTATGATGCATGCTCTAATCCAGCTGGAGATGTTCTGTCTGGAGGCCTTCAGGCCCACTGAGGCAAGGTTGAAAGAGACAAAGAGGGAGTCACAGCGTCTGAAAGAGCTTGTCTTCTTTGTGTAAACCTTCAATGCCCTCCTCATGTCCAGCTTATGCCAGGCCTTTTCCCTGGGATGAGTAGGGTTAGGACAGAAGAATAGTAAGTCAAGGTCCTGGGCTATGTGAAACGAAGAAGGAATGATGGGTCTGTTCTAAGTATCATGTGATCGTCGTTGAATACACATAGGTGTTCCCTCACTGAGAGGCCAAAAGCTCAGACACCCGTCTTGCCGATGTGATTGCCACAAGGAATGCGACATTCAAGGTAAGGATCCCGAGAGAGACTTTTCTCAGGGGCTCAAAGGGGCCCCTGGTCAGTTGTCTGAGGACCAGTGGCAGATTCCAGGGTGGGAAACGATGCCTAACGGGGGGCACCAGAGTTGCTGCTCCCCTGAGAAACCTCTGTACATGTAGGTGAGAGGCCAACATCTGACCTTTCGCCATAGGAATTACTGAGGACAAGGCCGCCGCCTGTCTCTTCAAGGTATTTGGTCTGAGGCCTAGGTCCAGACCCTTTTCCAGGAAGGCCAGCGCATGCTTGACAGAAACGTCCTCTGGTTTGATCTTAACCGAGTTGCCCATTTCGCGAAGGCCTTCCAAGTGGCCTCATATATTCTAGTAGTGGACTGTCTATGCAAGCTCAGGATGGTAGCGCTTACCACCTCCTCATAGCTGCACTGTTTGAGCGCTTGGCGCACAATTTCCACGCAGCTAGGCATAGCCACTGAATGTCCAGGTGCAACAGCAGGCCCTGCGACAGCAGGTCGGGTCTCTGGGGAAGGGACCAGAGCTGATTTTGGGCCAATTCCATCAGGTCCGAAAACCAAGGTCTTCTTGGCCAATATGGGGTGATTAGTATCACCTATGCCCCTTCCTCCCTCACCTTTCTGATTGCCTTGGCGATCAGAGGTACAGATGAAAAAGGTACAGGGGGCCCCAAGACCAGGGGGACTGGAGGGCATCCATTTCCTCTGCCTCAGGGTGATAGTACTGAGTGAAGAACCTGTGACTCTGCGTTGGTTGGGGAGGCGATCATGTCCGCCTCCATTCAACCAAATTTCTGTATCAACTGTGCAAACACCTGATGATGGAGGGACCACTCCCCCAGGAGAACCTCGTGCCTGCTGAGGTAATCCACTTGGAGGTCAGCCAAGCCCTGGATGTGTTGGGCCATGATGGAAGCTAGTGTTGCTTCTGCCCAGTTGAATAAGAGGCTTGCTTCCCTCTGCAGGGATCTTGATCATGTGCCTCCCTGCTTGGAGATGTAAGAACGTGCCATGGTGTTGCCGGTGAGAACCCTGACATGCTTTCCTCTTAGGAGATCCTGGAAGGGTAGAAGTGCTAGGTGTGCCGCTCTTAGCTCCAGCCAGTTTATGCTGTGGGCCTTTTCAGTTGGTCTCAACTGACCCTGCATCATGTTGCCTTGACAATGGGCTCCCCAAACCATCAGGCTGGCATCTGAGATTACAGTGATCTGATGGGTCTGAGTCCACAGGGAAGCTTTGGCCAGGGTCTCCTTCTGTGTCCACCATCGTATGGAGGACCTGACATCCGGAGGGAGAACCAGACACATGGATTTCCGAAGCGAAATCTGGTTCTGGTAACGGTTGAAAAAGTTCTGAAGGGGTCTGGAGTGGAACCTGGCCCACGGTACCACCAGGATGGTAGACACCATCAGACCCAGAAGACGGGAGAGATCCATCAGTTGTACCCTGAATCTGGAGATGGCCCGTAAGGCTTCCCTTCTGATTACAAGCTGACGCTCTAAGGAAAGGAATATCATTCCAGACCAGGAGTCTATCAGGGTCCCCAGGTGTGTGATGGTCTGAGAAGGTTCTAAGGAGCTCTTCTTGAAGTTGATCAGGAAGCCATGTTCCTGTAGACAATGAATCGTGGATTGCAGGTCCTCCCTCGCCTTCTGTTTGGAAGGGGCTCTGAGGAGAATGTCGTCCAGATACGGGTGCAGGTGAATTCCACTTTGTCATAAATGGGCCACCAGAGCGATCAGGACCTATGTGAACACTCTTGGAGCCAAGGCCAGACCGAAAGAGAGAGCCCTGAACTGATAGTGGTGCTGGTCCACTGCAAATCTGAGGAAGCGACTGCTGCCCTTCTCAATCAAGATGTGGAGATATGCCTCGGCTAGATCCAGGGAGACCAGGTAATCTCCCTGGGGTAGGGCTTACCGTATGGAGCCCAGTGTCTCCGGGCAGAAGCGTTTGTATGTGATGTAATCGTTGGTGTGTTTCAGATTGAGAATCGATTGGGCATCACCCCCTTTCTTCAGACTGAAGAAGATAAAGTAAACGTCCGAGAATCTCTGAGAGTCTCAGAGGCACTGGTTCTATTGCTTTGGACTGAAGAAGACGTGAAACTTCTAGATGTTGTATCTTTCTCTTTGCAGGATCGCTTGAGAAGTGTGAGGGGATGAATCTGTTGGGGGGTAGGGTGTCGAACTGTAGGCGGCAACCTTGAGATATAGTGGAGAGAATCCACTTGCCTGAGGTTGTCAACTCCCAAATTTGAAGTCAGCCGCCTACCGGTACTGACTCTAAGTCAGAACTGTTGTGTCCCCGCCCCGCCCCCCGGCAGTGGGAGCCTCCCCTGAATCCTGATTGTGGTTGGATAGATCCTGATTGCTTGGTGAAGGACTGTCTAGGCCATGATAGATGAAAAGGTTGAAAATCCCTCTGTCTGGAAAGACCCTTTGGTAATCTGAAGGAGGACCCCAATTGAAAAAAATCTTCTGGGATGCTTCTTGTCTGATTTTCTGTTCAGGGAATGCATGGCTTTCTTCTTATCCTTGGTCTCTACCAGGATATCCTTTAAGGCTTGCTCACCAAACAGGGTTGTGCCTCAAAACGTGGTGGTAGAGAGGTTTGCTCTTATGTGGACGTCGACGTCCAAATGCCGTAACCAGATAGAGTGCCTGGCTACTGTGCTCAGAGCCATTGCCCTGAAGGTAAAGGTCGTCGTGTCCATCGTGGGGTCCGCAATGAACTGAAGGGCCATGTAAACCTTCGAGAGTTCTCTCTGTAGAGAATGGTGATCCAAAGAACGTGTCTTCAGCACATCCTCAATTCAGAGCAATGATGCTCTTGCGCAGAGGGAGACGGCTGTAGAAGCCTTGAACGTGATAGCTGTCGCTTCATGGTTCTTCTTTAAGGAATTCTCTACCCTCTTTCCCTTGGGGTCCTTGAGGAAGCCTTCGGCCTCTCAGGGCGCTATCGAGCCTGAGACCAGAGATGCCACCGGAGAACCGACCACCAGAACCTTCAACTTGTCCATAAACAGTTGTGGAGGCAAGTAAAGTTTTTGTGCCAATGAGATACCCTTTTTGCCTTGCATACGCTTGTCCCATTCGGACTCCAGGATCTTCATGAAGATTGCTGGAAGAGATATCTCCGTTCCTTATGCCTTAGGCAGCTTTAAAACTGTGGCGGCCCTTTCATTAAAATCCATGGGAGTCTGGGTGTCCTGTGACTGAGGTAAGGAAAGACACATGATGGACGACACCCCTGCCATTAGAGATGGGAGGTCCTCCAGATGGAAAAGCCTCCCCGAACCTTCTGACTGGGGTGCCTCCTCATCTGACCATTTGCACTCCTCCCTGTCATCAAGGGGTTCCACGACCCTTTTGCTTGTGTCTGTCATGGTCAGTCAGGACTCTGAGGACTCAGAAGGCGAAGAGGCTGAGCCAGTAGCAGAAGAGTTGGCTGAGTCTGAGTCTAGCCCTGAAGAATCCAGGGCTCAGCAGCCTAGCCCTCCCCCAGCTCAGGGTCCAAGCCTGGGAGACATAGTAGAGCAAGAGCAAGAGGTAGAAGAGCAGGTACCTACCTTTAGCCAAAGGAGAGCAGAGAAGGCGTGGCTTCGTCGTTCCCAGAGATTAAGAGACAGAAGCTCATCAATCACCCCGCAGCTGGGAGTGGGAGCTGAGCCAACATAAGCAGCTGGGGGAGGCTGAGTTCCTTGTTTCAAGCAGTCTGTGTTACCTGGAGGAAGCCTCTGCCTGTGACTCTTCTGGAACCTTGCTAATTTGAGACTTTGGATATCCTGACCTTGAACTGCCTTCATTGACCCACCTGCCGGAACCCTTTTGACCTTGGACTCCCTCTTCGTTCTGCACTCTCTCTCTGTGTGTACTTCTGACCCTGTAGGACTGCTACTGACAACACCAGGTACTGTGCTTTTCAACTGGGTTGTTGCTGAGCCGGGCTCCTTATCAGCTATTGAGTTGGCTTCGCGACAGTGTCCTTGTTCAATGAAGAGTCGTCTGCTGACTCCCCCTATGACTCCACTGAGGAGTGAGGGGAAGAGGGGGCCTTCCTTTGGGGATGTCTTTGGGGCTTCTGAATGCCACTGAGCCCCGGTAAGTCTGGGACTGTCTGTGTCCCAGGTTCTTTCTCCTTAAGACTGAAGGAGTTGTACCACCTGGGCCAGGCGGGCTGCTAGTGAGGCCTCTGGTGGGTTTGTGTGGGTAGTGCCAGTAGGGGTGTGTGCCTTGGTCTGGCGGGAGGGTAGCGAACATCTGACCGGCCTAGGCCCGAGCCAGATATGCCTTTGTTGAAACGGACCCTTTTAGAAGGTGGCCTGGCCTCCAGTTGACTACCCTCTACTCAGGCTTCTAAGGCCTGGGAGTAGGCCTCCACAGCCACATGAAAAGCATGCTGTGAGGCTGCCCTCCAGTCCTCCTCTAAGGGCCCTCCCCCCTGCTCCCTGGCTACCCAGAGTCCAAGGGACTGGCGGCCACCATTCTCTGCAACCGCGTCGCTTTTGCCAGCGAGGGAACCTTCACCGCTCCATGCCCAATCCAGCCTCAGAGCCCCTTCCCAGACGGGGCCTGACGAGAAGCAGAAGGGAAAAGAACGGCAGCCTCAAAAAGACCCCCCCCCCGAAGCCGGGCACCCCATGCCTCGGTTACTTCCCTGCACCATTGAAGCGCAGTCTCCGCATCACTGCTGAGGGCGATCGTCTGCTGGGGGTCCTCTGAGGCTTCTTTTCCAAAGGCCTGGTGCTCAACTTCCACTTGCTGTGCCTTGTTCAGCAGTGGAGGAGCAGTCTCACCAGTGCAGAGGTTGTCCCACTGCTCTTCTGTCTGTTGAGCCAAGCCCAGCAACTGGGAGGTATCCGGCTGCTCACCCCCCTCTCGCGCCTGCAGGATGGAGTCCAGCGGCGGCAGGGCGGTCTGGCTGGTATCCGCCTGTGGCTTGTCTCTGCGGCTCTTCTTTTCCTTCTTCTTTGGGTCCATAGGAGCCATTCCTAGGGCAGTTCCATTGGAAGGTGCCATCGGAAGGCGGGGGTAGAGATAGAGAAAGAAGCGGAGAGTCAAAGGAGAACGAGAAAGCTTTTTTTTAAGAGAGCAAGGGAGGGTATAGAAAGAAGAAAAAGTTTTGGAAAACGAAGAATTCAGGAGGAATGAAGACAAAAGGAGACTAGGAATTGGAGAGAACAAAGAGCACTCTTCACTGGGTAAGGCAGGAAGAAGAACTGAGTACATGAGGGCCGGGAGAAACGGACGTACCAACAGTCCCAGCCGTCATGTGACTTAGTTTTAAAAATTTGTTCCTGCCTCTTCTCTGGGTAGGTGAAGAAGATAACCCATCAGTATAGACTCTCAGATTCCTCCTCTCACCAACCCAGAGAATGCTAAGATCAGCAAAACCTGCAAGCATGGCTTCTCAAGGTGGAAGAAGAGTCAGTTTGAGAGAAGGAAGACTGAGATATGGAATGAACCTGACAAGATCGTCTACGCAGAGAAGAGGGAACAGGAAGAAGAGCCCTGAGAGCAGGAATTCCTGACGTAGAACGCTGCACAGGGAGAGGTGTAATGGACATCCTCACAACCAGTGTTTCTCAATCAGGGTTCCCCAGGAGGTTGCTAGGGGTTCCTCAAGAGATTGTGATTGTGGGGGGAAAGCAATAGCAGCATATAGAATAATGTTTATGCAGGGGTTCTCTGAGACCTGAACATTAGTTTAAGGGTTCCTGCAGGATAAAAAGGTTGAGAAAGACTGGGATTTCACCCTCAGAAACATTCTCTGAAGCGACCTGGAGCTGCTGTGGAAGTGAAGTCACCTCTACATCCTCAGAAGAAAGCTAAGGTGCTTCTGACTCTTGAAGAGGAAGTTTGCTTCAAGTAGATGTCGCCAACTCAATCACATCTGGGACCAACTTGACAACTGGCATAGAATGAGAAGTAACATCAGAGGTCACTTGTATCAGTGAGATTGAAGGGAGATTACAATCCTTCTCTTTAGTGCCCTTTTCTTGTGTTTGCACTGCCAGGCCATTGACTCTATCTCAACCTCTAGAGACCGAACAGGAGTGGGAGGACGCTGGCATGAAGACCAGCTGTTGGTTATAGGCAGTGAAGTAGTCTTCTTGACCTTGGAAGGGATAGAAACCAACCCAGGCAAAGACCATTTGGAGGGTGGGTGGATATCAACGTCAATACAGACTTTGCAGAAGACTAATCCAAGATTGATATAGACTTTAAGGAACCAGAGGCTGGTACAGATTTCAAGGAAGCTCTGTATGCTGGATCTGTCCGAACAAAAGCAGAATGCTAAGGAGATAGCATCTAAGGCCTCAGAGATTGTTCATACAAGAGTCCTTTCAAGCGCAACTCTGTTGCATCTTGCTTGAAGTGTGAAAACTCTACAGTGCACAAAAGAGGCAACCACATGAACTTCTCTGAGGCAGAGGCAGCCTTTCTCAGGAATCTTAGCACCACATAAGACACATTTCTTAAAAGATGCCAGCAGGACAAAGGGCCTGAAGTGCAAGCACACTCTCAAACACCAGCACAATCCTAGAATTGAACGAAGCACCAGAAACTGACCCTGGTACAGAGAAGCCGAAAGTGGCTATCCAAAGAAAACCAACAAAGTCGAAGAGCCAAAAGAAGCACAGTTCCTATCAATGCAACTGCAATGGCAGATGAAAAGGAACTTGCAGTTTCAGTGGGAAGGCCCCTATGTACTGGCACTGGAGGTGGGCAGGGCTACTGCCAAAAAGTGTATGTAACTCTCTAAAAGGTACCAAAAGATTCACTGTACAGGCACAAGCTAACCCATTTGTGTGAGTCACAGAGACCACGAAGAAGAACCGGGGTTGCACAACGAAACATATCAAAGTAGTGACCGGACATGAAAACTAGCAATCATCTACTCCCATATAACATGGAATGGACACAAACAGGAGTGTCGGTGCAATAGGGTCCCACCTATTATACTGAAAATGATAGCAATATGAAACCTCAGACACTGTCATTCATAGATATATAGGTGACTGGGTACCATGAAGTGTACTAAGTGAAACGAACTGGGGGTGAGAGGAGAAGGAAGATCAGATTCATGTCAGTTAACTGGGGCGGTGTGTAATCCTGTCCTATTTAACATTTCAGGCTTCAAGTAGACTGAAAGTTCAGAACCAGTTCACAGAGCTGCTCCATTACTAACTTTAATTCAAGTGAAAGTAGCCATACCTTGCTTTTTCATTTAGACCCACACCATTCTCTGACTTGTTTGCACTTGTTCGAATGTTATTTGGCTGCTGCTGTTCTTTTTCTTCTTCAGCCAGAAAGTACTGATCTACATTATCCTGTCCTGCAGCCTCCAGCTGACCTTCATCATCCTAAAAAGAACAGAAGTGTTTTCAGGTGTGATCCCACTGAATACCAAATTTGCAAAAGGCGAGGTTTTATGAAGAAGTTCTTGATCTCTGGCTATACTGGAATCCAAACATTATGCTATATACTGGATGCAGACCTTGCTGATTATTGTTTATTAAAACACACAACTGGAATTTAATGATAATCGAGGAGAGAGGTGCCTCCCAAAGTCTCAGGTGGAAGAACAGAAGAGTAGGAGAAAACAACACAAGCAATTTGAAGCCTTATCAAGCACATTAAATTAGCATACCTTCAGTGAAATACTTATAGTTAGATCCAATTATGAGGTGGTATGATAAATGGAACTTTTATACTATACAGTTGGATCCCTGTACCCACGGAACCAATATCTGCAATTTCAGTTATCCAGGGGACACAAAACAGGGATACACACCAGAGCCATCCTAGAAAATGCCTAGTGGTGCATCCTCTCTAGATATCTTCTAGGTCCTCCAATGCAACTCTATGGTATGTTTTCACCAGAAGTCCATTATTTTAATAGGGTTCGCTGTTATCTGTGGTTTCTGATATCCGCAGTAAGTCCGGGGTTCTGACTGTATATAGCATTGTATGTGGATACACTACACACACACACACACACACACACACACACACCTCTCTATCTATCATACTGAATATACTGCTTGAACACTACCTAAGCAAATGAAGTTCCGCTGATATTGATAGAATTAACCATGCATTCAACTTTTCCTCAGAGAAATCAATGTGATTTATTTTGTTGGGATCAAATCTTCAAATATTTTTATTGCCTTTTTAAAAACCAGTTTCCTTTAGTGAATTTTGAGGCTGTTAAATATCATTTTGATTTAATTTCAAAACCAGAAGAAAGAAAATGTATTCTCAGTATGTTCTGGTTGGAAAGCATTTCTCTCTCTCTCTCTCTCTCTCTCTCTCTCTCTCTCTCTCTGGCTTTTCTTTGCAAACGAAGATTCAGGAAGGACTCATCCCGCGCTTTCTGCAAGCGCGCTGATGACTAAAAAGGCCAATCCGAGATAAACAAGTCTGGTTGCAAAAAGCACAGCAGAAGGTCTCCTTGGGTGATGTTTTTGGGTTGTGATTCTTTCTGCGTTGTCGTTTCTCTTCAAGACTTGTTCGTATTTCAACATATACAGATAAAGCTAAACTTAATTAAGCCAGATTATACCATACTGATTTTCAAAAGAAAACCAAAACAATCTCAGTTTAAGTCAATGAACTGGCAACTGTATTAAATGAAAACGTACCTGTACCATTGCAACTAGATTTTGCAGCTGTCTTAGTTTCTGTTTTGCGGCTATAAGTCTGTTAATCTTTTGCTCAAACTCTGCATCAACAGGTGCCTCATTGGCGATACTGCTTCTGCGACTGGATAAGGAAGCTTCACTGGTTCTACCAGCTTCAGGACCAATGTCGTCATCCTCGCCTTGTGGTATTTCTATACTATCATCCTCTCTATTATAATGACAATCTCAAATGGAGGGAAAATGAAATGACTAATTTATTATAGGCATGAAATATTTAAATCATTTAAACCATTGTGGTCAGTTAAACTTTTTTTTAGGAACCTTGAGTTACCTGGACAGATTTAAAATATCTCTTCTAAGTGTTTATAAAAACTGTAGATAGCAAGCACCTGCTTCAAAGAGACATTCTCTAGTCTCTCAAACAAAATAAATGTCTCTCTACTTGTCTTATAAACAATGTAAGAACATCCACATCACACTGAATACTCCTTATCCTATTGGAAGGTAACCAGGCTTGGCCTAGTTAGTACTTGGATAAGAGACCATCAGGGAATACCAGAGATTTCCAGGAAGTCCTAGGAAAGAATTCTGCATGAAACATTGGAAAGCTATTGCTTCCACTCTGAGTTTACAATATTGGGCTAGAGAGACCAATAGTGTCAATCAACAAGGCAGCTTACTAAGTTGTTAATATGCAATGTTTATCCATGTGTGTATGCGCGCGCCTTCATATCACCTGTAGACTTATGGCAAGTCCCATGAATTTCATAGGGTTTTCTTAAGCAAGGAATACTCAAGATGGTTTTCCCATTTCTTTCCTCTGAAATATAGCTGACAGCACATGGTATTCATTGGTGGTCCCCCATCCAAGAACTAACCAGAACTGACCCTATATGCCATTTTAAATCATGAAGTAATATTATATTAAGCTATGAACATTTCTTTAAACACACTGTTGTCGTAACAGGTTATTCTAACATGAAATGAAACTAAATGTTGTTTTTTGGAATTAAACTCCAAATGTAGTCAAAGAATTTCAACCTCATGTTACTGGGCCTATGCTAAGACTTCTCTAAACAATCTACACATCTCATCTCATGTTCAACATTCAAAAAAGTTTCAAAAACATACCAAAAAGAAAGAAGATTTTAGTTCTCATATAATCAATTTAACTTTTTTCTGCCCATGCCAAATCACCACTACGATTACTCCCAAAACATACCTAGGGTTGAGGGCATATTCAACATCCTTATGTTAGCAGATCGGTTGTTTATTTCACAAGTTGTATTAAGATGATTTCCATTTCTGTTATTAGTTCCACATTGCAAATTACTGTTATAATTTATTTCACTCCAGTTACTATTGCCTTGTGGATTTCTGTGTAGAAAAAAACCATTAAATATTTAATTATCTTATCTCCTCCCAAGCTCTATACCAAAAAATTACGAACAAAACTGTATAACAAAAAATATATGAAAGACATATATGAAGCATATGTGATTCTTCCTACGCAGTCTTTTGTCCTATTGCCAAAATAGCAACAATGTGTAATATACAGTTGTCCCTCTGTATCCACTGATTTGGTATCCACAGATTTAAGTATTCACGGCTTGAAAATATTCTTTAAAGAGCAAAGCTTGATTTTGCCATCTTATATAAGGGACACCATTTTGCTATGCCATTGCATATAATGGGACTTGAGTATTCACGGATTTTGGTGTCCACGGGAGGGGGGGGGTGTCATGGAACCAAACCCCAGCGAATATGAAGGGACATCTGTACTAAAGGCCAAAAGAGTCAAATTCATTGAGAATTCTACCTTCTGAGAAGCAGGATATGTATACATTACCAAAGCAGAATTTATTCATACCTCATTACACCACCACCAACCAAGTCTTAAAATCTTAAGTAAATATTGGGGAGGGGGGGCTCATTGGTCCAAAAACCAACCTCTCTTAACATTATGGCTAGGACCCAAATAACTACTTAGATTCATGAGGGGCAATGCTAGTGAAAGGATGGGGCAAAGAAGAGTTGGGCCCCCACATCACATCCTGCTTCTGAAACTGCCCTGTTTTAAAAGCAGTTTACTACTTGTAATAAATAACATCCAGGAAGTAATTATCTTCTAAAACAGTCAACTTCACTCTTGATGTTTCATACTTGGAGAAGGAGCGATCTCTGAAATTGCTTTGATCTGGATGAGGCAGAAGAAAAAACTAGAGAGGACGTGGCTCCTGCCTCTTTTCTGGGTGCTGACAAACTGTGTGAACCTGTAACCCCACTTCCAAGGCACCCCACTTCTGGAATGTTAGCATTGGCTGTAGGCCTCAGAAACTGGCCAACTTGGTTCATTAATGTGGCATTTTACAAGGGAAAAGACAGGATGGTCTCAGAAAAGGTCATTTTTGGTTTTTCCCTGGAAAGGAAGGCCTGGAGCTGCAAAGCCAAAAGAAGACACATTCCACATAAATGGGAGGTTAATGGATGGAGAAACCCTTTTGTATTTGCTGATTATGAAATTTCCTCTCCTCAGCTCCCAACCTAAAAGAAGTTGCTCAAAGCTGTTAAAATTCAATCATTGGACATTAAGAAACACATTTAGCATCTTCCTCACCTTTTGTCAAGACCAGGAAACTCATTGTGCAATCCATGAAGGCTCATGGAATCCATTGTTTCAACCCATGAAGCAACCAGTCCCCTCAGGTGTATTTGGAGGTATAAAAGACCCCCCAAAATACGCCTCTTTGCACACAGCCAGTAACAGGGGGACATTCTGTTGCTCTGTGTTGCCACATCCAGTTTCCTCCATCCAGTCTGCCAGACTGACTACAGGACAGATCTATATCGCCTCAAGATTCGATACTTTGTAACAAACCGATACTTTGCAACATTCAAAAGGAAAGATTCCAGAAAAGTACTTCTTCAAATATCTGCAGTGAGGCAAGTATCCAGCCTGCTTACTTATTGACTGGAACAATGGCTACTGTGAATGTGCTTCAGTAGTAGACTAGAGGATATTTTACTTCCACTCTAGTTAACTCATCCCACTCATCAGGAGCAGCATAGTCTTCCCTGCTGTTGGGAAATGGAGCATTAGTTACTTACTGTCAGGAATCCTGTCTGAACTATGCCTCACTTAGCCTAAGTCCAGCCAGGGTCCTTTCATGTGAAGTCTGTGTCTGGGTATTGTTTATGTGCTGGGATGGGGGACTGGACTGTGAGCACCTTGCAGTTCCCAGGCCTGGAGAAGGCACAGCCTATCTCCAAGTCTGCTGGAGGCTTAGGAACGGGAAGGGGGCTGAGTCAAGCCGCTGATTTAACCCTACGTTTTTCCTGTGAATCAGTTCTGCCAATGATTCTGGACCTGTTCACTTCTTTACCTCTGCAATAAAACTCTTTGACTAGTGATTGTTGTCTGAGTGAATTGAAGTTCTGGCTGAATCCTTACATTTACTATGAAACTTCTTTTCAGCTATGGATGGAGGATATCCCGCTCCTGGTGAATGAGAGGAATTAAACCAGAGTAGGCTATATTCCATCTCCTGCTGGAAAACTGGCAGACTTGATTTGCTGACCTTTCAACTAAACCAAATACCGCCTTTTAAAGTAGGGCTAGGACAACTAAAAAAAATGGAACTTTAGCTCGGAAACATATGGGGGGGGGACACAAAATAACCTTTAACTGGCAAATCCCACTTCCCAAGGTTCTGGGGATGTCATTACATTTCCCCCCCCCCCAATTTGGACAGAGGGACGTACAGTCTGCCAGGATTCAGAGAAGTCAAAAAAAAAAAAAAAAAGACCCTAGAAGCTCCATATACCATTTAGTGTGAAACTCAGTTTCTAGAGCTATAAACTAGAAGAGGCAGTGACACTTACTATGACATGATAAGGAAAATAAGATGTTTGGACTTACTATGAATATTCATTCTGAGACGGCAGGAGGAGCTATCCACTTTGATTGGGTTGTTCCCCACATGCCAACCAACCAGGCAGGAGTCAACATTCTTTTTCCACTGGTTCCATTGCTCCACTGACCTTCCCTGCCAGTTTCATTATCTAGCCAAACTGATCTAGCCCTACAATTTATACTAACTTAATTCCTACTGTGTCCTACATTTGTTTTGGTTTTTTGTAATTAAAAAACAGCAATCACAAACTAAACCCTATGTTTAACTTGAACTCAAATAGAACTCTACAATAGAACTCTAATTCCTCTAGGGTGGGCGTGGATAGCTCCTCCTGCCATCCCAGAATGAATATTCACAGTAAGTCCAAATGTTTCATTCTCGAGATGGCACGGACGAGCTATTCATTTTGATTGGGATATACCCAAGCCAACTTAGAGTGTCTTTAAAAAGTGGATGGTTCAGACCACCCTGCCACCTCACAAATATCTTGAAGTGATGCTGACACCAAATAAGCGGCTGATGTCACCACTGCTCTGGTTGAGTGAGCATATACATTCCTTGGCCTGGACTTGCCCTCCAAATCTTAACAGTGGTAAATGCAAGCTCTAATCCCTCTCCCTATTACCGTTGAGGATGCTTTCTGACCTACAGCCCTTGGACTGTAGAACACGAATAGCGCCTCAGTACGGCGTATTGGTGATGATTTCCTTAGGTAAATACTTACTGTCTGGTTAACATGTGCCACCCTTTTTCCTCCGGATGTAGTGGTCTACGAAAAAAAATTTGGTAAATATATTGTGCCAGGACCTGTCCTACGCCCAATGCACTTTGGTAGGAAGGCTGGGTCAATAGTCAGAGTCAGTCTGTCCTCCTCAAATCTGCAGTTCTCATTTATAGACAAAACAGCCAACTTGGACACCCATCATCCAGATGTCAATGCCACTAACAAAGCCACTGTGAAAGAGAGCATGTGCAATGAGGCCTCCTTCAGTGGTTCATAGGAAGACTTTGTCAACCTGTTCAAAACCAAATTTAAATCCCAAGTGGGGAATCAATGTTTCATAGGGAACAAGGATATTGTTACACCTCATAAAAAACACTTGACATGTGGATGTTCTGATAGCAGATATCCATCAAATTTTAATGCGATAGCCAAAGCAGAAACCTGACATTTCAAAGTATTTGGGCGCAAACCCACTGAGAAGCCATCTTGTAAGAATTGCAAAATGTATCAAGCACCTCCAATATAATTTGTCTTGTGGCAAACCACTTCTCAAAAGTTTTCCATGTTCTGTCATATATTTTTCGTCTTGAACTCTGTCTTGAAGCCAGAACAGCAGTAATTACCTCCTTAGTATATTCTCTTGCTTCTAACGCTTTCTGTTCAAAACACAAACCATTAAGTGTAACCACTCTGGATTCGGGTGTCAGGTGTATGGTGTGCACTCAGACATTTTCAGAAGTAGAAGAAACCATGCCCTCCTTGGCCAATATGAGGCTATGAGCAATACCCTTGTTCTTTTCCTCTGTATTATTACCAGTACTCTGCATGATTTGAAGTAGTGGAAAAGCACAGTGACAACCCAGTGGCTATGGTGGTATCAATGCATCCTGTGCCTCTGCACTCTGATTGCCATCTATGGAGAAATACTTCTTGAGTCTTGTGTTCTTTGCTAAGGCAAACAGATCCACCTGACAAGGACTGACCTGCTGGTTGATTTGATGGAACACCACATAAATGTAGACAACACTCCCCTGGATGTACTTTGTGGCAGCTCAAGTAGTCTGCTTGCACACTGTATACAGCTTTTAGATATACTGCTGTTATGGATAGAAAATGTTTCTCCGCCCAGCTTAACAAATTGTTGGACTCTTTCACCAATGGTTTTGATCACATTCCGCCCTGTTTCACAATGTATGCCTTTACTGTCACGTTGTATGTCCAGACTTGCATACCCTTGAAGTAAGACAAGTCTCACTGCCTTCAATTCCAGAAAGCTGATGTTGTACTTTCTGTCCTCTGAAGTCCACACACCTTGAACTGTTTGATTCTGGCAGTGTGCTCCCCATCCTGTCAGACTGGCATCTGTTGTGAGTCTTATTAATTCTGGAATTGCTATCAGAACTCCCTTGTTCAGATTCAATGTCGTCAACAACTACCTCAAGGTCTGTTCTTATTGATGTTGATATTCTCACAGGGTAATGTTTTTTGTGAGCTATTGCATTCTGGTGATGCCTCAACAATGTCTGTAAAGTCCTGCAATGGAATCATCTTGAAGGTACCAATTGGATAGTTGATAGAAGATGTCCAAGCACTTTTGCTAGAAACATAAGGTCTGCTGATGGTAGTGTCCGGGTTGTTTGCACTGCTTGTCGTATCTTGACTGCCCTTTCCTACGATATAAACAAGTAACCTTGAGTGGTGTCTATCAGGTCCCCCAAATGGGTAATTGTCCTGGAAGGAGTTAAATTGCTCTTGCTTATAAGGAAACTGTTTCCAAAACTCATATAGTCAGTTCTAAGTCCTTTTCCAATTTCTCTTTGGTTTCTGCTTTCACTAGTATGTCGTCCAAACAGGGATAGAGTTGGATCCCTTGTCTCAGAAACGCCACTATCGGTACCAAGATCTTTGTGAACACACCCTTGGTGCCAACATTTCAAATTGGAGAGCCCTAAACTGAGAATGTGAAACCTGAGAAAATGAAACCTGAGGTTTTTTTCTGTCCTCCATTGCCATTGGGACATGAAGGTAGGCTCCCCTAACATCGACAGAAACCTTCCAGTCTCTCCTGTTCAGATTCTGTTGTACCATTTGCAATGTTTCCATTTTGAACTCTTGTATTGAACAAAACGATTCACATAGCTTAGGGTCAATAGAGGACAGTAGGTTCCGTTGTTTTTTGGTACAGAACTCCTGTAAATTGATGTTGTTCTGTAACCTTCTCCACCACCCCAATATTCATGAGATGTTGTATTTCTTCTGATACTATTCTCCTTTTCTCCACGTCTTTTGGGACTGGAGGGATGACATACCTGCTTTTCGGTTTCCCATGGAAAATAATGTGGTAAACTGTTTGAACTGTTTGTAGTACTGTACCCGTTGATCTGTTGTCATCTTGTTCAATAGGGAACTGAGTAACAGTAGACTGCTCCTACCTTCATCTTGCTCCTATCAGAACTGTGATCTTCCCCTTTTTGGGTAGATCCTGCACCTCTATTCTGGTATCCTCTAGCATACATCCCATGTCTAGGATATTGCCCTCTAGGTTTGAACCATTGCTATCTCCGATATCACTAATCTCCTGGTCTTGCTGCTGATCTACCCCCTCGAAAGGAAAAGTATCCTGTAAATTCTCCCCAAAAAGGCCTCCTTTCAAATCTTCTCTTATGTATTATAGGCATGACTTGCTTTTTATTTGAATTTTCTACTAAAACTTTAGTGACTTTTCTCCAAATAGTAACTCCCCCATAAATGGGGGATTCGCTAAATTGTTTTGCAATTTTTGATCTGCATCCCAGTGGCAGTGCTCCAATGATTTCCTCACCACTGTGATTGCTGTAATACTTTGCGACATAAATGACACAGCATCAGGTCCCGCATCATCTATATATTCCAAACCCTTTTGATTTTCCCTAATGACTTGTATACAGTGTACTCATCTAAACTGTGCTCAACTTCCTGCATCTGTAGTATCGCCACTCTAGCAAACAATGATGATGCTGTGGACACCCTAATTGTGTAAGCAGAGGTTTTGTGCACTTTTTAAAGACAGCTTCTGCTCTCCTTTCATCCACTTCTTTCAACATAGTGTCACCCTCCTGGGGAACTATAGCTCCCGACACTAAGGCCGCAATTGGGCCATCTATCAGAGGGACCTTCAGGATTTCTGACTGGGGTTTTCAAGCGAGTATAACTTCTTATTATATCCCATTAACTTCTTAGTAGTTAATGATGTCTCCCACTCAGATTGTATTAGATCCCTAAACGTATCTGGCAGTGGTATCTGCCCCTGAATTACTTGCTGTTTAATCACTGAGGCTAATTTTTCCTCCTTGTCTACTTTCCGATCTGCATTGTTATGTAAACCCAGCATTTTAATAACTCTCTCCAGTAAACTTTTAAACTGATCAGCTTGAAATAATCTAGAAAAATCTCTGTCTATATCATTCTCATCTTCAGAAGAGTTTTCCATGTCGTCATCTTCACCCATGTCAGTCTCCATGTGATCCACTTCCTCATTCATGTGCATCTCCACCTGTTCCAGGTGTTTCGTCTTACTGGTACATTTCCTTGGTCTGATGTTACTATCCTGTCCTCATTCTGGGTAGAATTTACTTTCCTTTTCTTTGTCCTTTCCTCTTTTATTCCTTCCATTTCCGACTTCGCTAATTGATCATTACAATGCAAATCAATTTGGCCCTCATTGAGATTACTCATAGTATTAGATTGTTGGAAGTTAGCAATTAGTGTTTCCCTTCTAGGTAATATAGCCTGCAACCCTTCTGCTATTGTTTCCCTGATGAGGGTGCATATATTCAAATTATCAATATTATTAAAAAATACCCTTAGATGTCTTAGGATATGGTTGTGTATCACACATGTCAGTTATTGTGTTTTTATTATTGGCTGTTTTGTAACACAGTACAGATCTGTTTCTATGAACTGGTTTTGTCTTTGTGTGTCTATACTTGGATAGACTCTGTAGTATTTGTCATAAATCCTCTCAGAAAATGAAGAAATTCTGGTGTTCTATGTAATGCTGGTGAATAGCTTCCTGTATCTAACAATTAATTCTCTTACTCTTTCTACAGCAGTATAGGCAGACGCATTACCTGCTAGTGAATTCCAAGCTGTTTGTTGTGGGGAACTCTTGAAGATTAGCCCCTCCCTTTGCACCTCAGATGTGCTTGCGTGAGTAGAGGGAGATCACTCCAGAGCTGCCCCTCCCATAGGTGTCAAATCCTGCATTTCAAGATGGCACCCGGAAGCAAAATCTGGAGCTTTCACTGCCTACAGCATTTTTCTCCCCATTCTAGTTCACAGTAAGATCCATTTGTTTACTTTTGTCTGTCTTATTTATTTTTCGTCTAGCTGCGACCACTTCCTTAGGCTTCTGCATTGTTACAGCCACTATTGCAGCCATCTCTTTAGCCTTAGCTGGTGCTGCAGCTGCATCCAGCCCAACTGATTTCTGAGTAGCCTTATTTTTAAAGTAGAGCCTTTCCATTTCAAGTCCTCAGTATCAGTCACGCTTGAGGACATGAATGTTTATCTTAATTCTTCTGAGATTCTCAACCCAGATACCTGCATTTCAGCGGTTCACTGTGGGTCCTTATTTTTCTGTTTGGTCTTACCCTTGGCCAGCTGTTCTGCACCCAAGGGGAATAATTCACACTTAGAATTTCATTTTCTCTCTTTTTTTCTGTGCAATCATGCTTCTTATTCTTTATGTTTTCTACCTGACATTACCACCTGATCTAAAGTTTCTAATTTTACCTAACTGGCTATTCCCTGTGGAAAGGCTGTAAAACTGGTCTGGACAGCTCAGCAGGAATTTAAGAACTGGCAGGGAAGGTCAGTGGAGCAACAGAATCAACAGAAAAAGAATGTTGACTCCTGCTTGGTCCGCTGGCATCCGGGGAACAACCCAATCAAAGTGGATAGCTCCTCCATGTCATCCCGAGAATAACAAAGTTATTTGGGGGGCAAAGTTTAAGGAAAAATGGCATTTGTTGATACAAATTAAATTAGCTGCATTCTGGGATGAAAGAGTAAGTCTGATGAAAATGCTAAATTATTCAGTATTATTAGATTCCAAAAGCATGCTACACATTAATAAACAAGAGGAAGAAGCAGAAATAAGACACATGTTTCCTTTTCTTTACTTCCTTTAAGTATATGCTCAGATGTCAGGTATTCCCAACAAAATCAATAGTTATAGCACAATTAGATTTTGATAATAAAAGATCTATTTATTATCATATTATCACTGTCATTTTAATAGAAAATGCCAACCAGTAACTAACCTAATATTGGTAACAGGCTGCGAATTCTCAAGGTCAGAATCACACTCTGAATCCTCTGTCTCCTCTTCCCCTTTAGTGTTCTCATTAACAGCATCTGTCATCATATCTGAGGTCTGTTCATAGTAGTGGACTAATTCACGCAATTCATTCAGTCTCTTCCGAACTTCATTCAACTTCCTACAATAAAAAGTGTTTAAAGTAACAGATTGTTCTGTAGATTTTGAATTGACTTAAAACCTTACTTAAATCTTTCTTTATGTAAACGAAAAAGGAACTCTGGCATAATAAAGGGTTTTCCTCAAGAAAACTAGTTTTGATCAAAACACTGATAACCACCAGGTTTTTCTGGATACATGAAAAACTGGGCAGAAGGGGAAGATAATGGAGAAAAATCAAAGGAAATAAGGCCTCTAATTACTCTGGCTTCATATAAACTAAGCAGGATTTAGCAAACAAGATTTAGCCACAAAGCAGTTGCTAAACCATACTGTTTCAAACATTTCAGTAGTTCCTTTGAAATCTGACCACTATAAGTTATACTGCTGCAGCCATTAAAACAATGTTGTAAACGGTAGGTTGTTTTATCCCTATACTTCAGATAGGCTTGCCAAAGTAGAGGGATAGTGACACACCTAAGGCCAGCTAGTGAGAGTAAAGTTGATCTGAACCCGAGACTTCCTAATTAACCACTACATCACCTCTCCAGACACTGCCAGGTTCCCTTCACCATGAAGGATTGTTCTCAAAGGGTAAAGGGGGAACCAAAAAAAGTGCATGAGTGCTAGCGCAAAAAGCACTTCCAGGCACTTGGAGGCAAGCCCACCCCCTGCACACATCCAACCAATCAGATCTCCAGTTCCACCCTCTCCAGACTGTGCAGAAAATCAAATCAGTTGTCCCAATGAGCAAGAATGTGCATTTCCCTCGCAGTTTTTTAAAAGCTTCAGGAAAAGCCGTGAAGGCTTTTCCCACACAGTATATGGTGTTTTTGGCCCCCCTCCTCCTGAATACAGCGAATTGCCATGGGATCCTATTTGGACAAAAGGTATTCTAATCAAATTCTATGAGGAGTATTTTCACCATTTAGACAAGCCCTGGGACTGCTATGTGACAAAAGTGCTCTCAAATAAATACCATTTACAACTGTTTGGTACAGTCAATTGGTTCAACTAATAATATAAAATTAATAGGTAAGAGTGTATTACTGAAGCTTTTCTGTTGCATTCATGTTGTCATCCTCTTCACTTTCATTCTGCGAGGTTACAGAATCCGGATGATAGACAACAGACGATGCTAAGCTGTTAGGTTCTTCATTGACACCGGTTCCTATCCCTACAGGTGCAGAAGCTATTGAAGTTGTACTTCTTTGATCAACACTCCTTTGAGGTGATCCTGAAGCAGACAACACTGCAAATTAGAAGATGATCACACTGTATCTTCTGTGCAAAAGGATAAAGGATTGTATTTATGACCAGATGCTATGGATGGAACGTTCAATTTATTCATGCAGCTCTCTCCAACATGGCACCCTCCAAAGGAGCACAATTCCATTATGTTGAAGCTGATGGAAACAGTTCCAAAACATCTAGGCACTAGGTTGAGAAAAAATAGTGGCTTCCCCCCTTTTAACGACATATAAACAAGGGGTCATATTCCTTCCTAGCAAGCAATGAGCTTATCATTTCTGTCACTTTTACAGACACATATAAATGCAAAAATATAAAAATTAGGAGGGGGATTCTTTGAGATATTCAGAAGGGGCTTCCACACAGAAAGAAAATGTAATTTACACAAATATGCTACATTTCCATTTTCCCCCAGTTCTACCTAAACACAAAGTAATTCTATATATTATTTTTAAAAACAAAAGAAAACTGCCCTGTCTTAATTACTGCACTGGATGAAGACAGTATAATATTAACTTCAGCTCCTGTTCCACTACATCCTTACTTTGTGTTTAACCTCTCTCTTTATGTTATGGAAGAGGAACAAAAAAACAGATGAGTGTGCTATTCAGCCACAACAGGCAGGTATGCCCCTGCTCTTTTGTGTACGTTCAGAAGGAAGTCATCTGATACCCTATACAGAGCAGCTTGGATCATCCCTGTTACAAGTAAGTAAAATTTTATTACAGTTGAAGATCACTACAACCCAATTACAAAGAGAATTAATGAACAATAAATAAACTGCTCCAACAGGAGTTACTGTTATTTTTTGGAGGCATGTGTCCAAGCTCTTTGCAATACATGTTTATGCTCATTTATGTGAAAGTGTAAAATTGATGTCTCCCTCTTTATTATAAGAGGTCAAAAAAAGAGAAGAAATCTGAATATGCAGCACTATCGAGTCTGAATACTCAAACAAATCTGAAAACTTCTGTATACATATTAAAAATTGCACTTTTGATAGCCTATCCCTTCTCTTTTTGCTTCTGAGAACAGTTTATTCAACATTATGTAGGAAAATTAGGCTAAGCAGGGATTTAAACCTCAGTGTTAAACATCCAAAAACACAACAAATTATTTCAAAATGCATTAAAAATGAACAGCAGAACTGACTTATTTTTCATCTAATAGTTCACAGAAGGTTTGCATCATTAGCCTGTACCATCTCCTTGAAGTATCACAAGCACAAAATGTAATTCGTAAAACCAGAGTGTAGAACACTTACGAGATGAGTTGTTAAGATGCTGGTCACGAAGAGTGTGCAATTCTCCTAGCAATTTGTCCATTTTTTGCTTTTTACCCTGCAATGCTATCATCTTAGTAAAGAGTTGTGCCTTCTCTTCAGACAAATGCTCAGACATGGAAGAATTCCTGCTTTGGGAAACCTCCCTGGTAAGTGAGAGACTCTCTGCTTGCCTTCTATTATCTGGCACAGACTGAGCCTAAAAGAAGTACACATACGTATATCTTTATATATTTATTACAGTTGTAGGTGATTTCAACACTGCAAATATATAGCCAAACACAAATAGACATCACCACCTTAGTCTGCCAGCAGATAATGGGGTGTTGGGACTCACTGTTAACAGTCATTCTGTGAAACCTGAGAAAAGCAATCCATGATCATGTGGCTTCTCTTCCCTCATGCCTGGCAGGAGCAGGAGTCACAAATTATCAGGCATTTAATTGTTGACTGCTCTCTCTCTTGTTCAGTTCTGTTACACAGTCTTGCCAAAATGAAAACTGTTCAGTGGGAACTGTTAAGCTCACTCCATCCTCAAGTCACTTCCTGTTAAAAAAGGCCTCCGCTAAATTTAAAATGGCCCAGGGGCAAAAATGTCCTCATTCCTTAGTGTGTGTATGGGGGCATATGGGGGGTAAGAAAAAAATGGGGTGTTTGTGTGGAGAGTATGGTACTCATATCTCGGGGGGGGTGCACTAATGCAGCCACTACCTTCCCACAGTTGCCACCTCTTTAAAGGATCAAATCACTGTCCCGTTAATAACACATTTAACACTAACTTTCAAGTTCCAAGTCAAGAACCTGCTCATAGTTGATTGACACTTTTAAGCTAGTCCTCTGAGAAACCTCTTTATAGGTGGATGAACTGACAACCTCTGATTTAAAAGCTGACAAACCTTAGCCAGAGCAGATACAATTTTTTAGGTGTGTTTGGACAAAGCCCTTTTTCCAACTCTGCACACAAAGAAAAGCAACAGTATCATTCACTTGCACTCCTTCCACAATCAAACTTCAGATGACATCAAGATATGAACATTCACCATGTCAAACCATGTATTTTATGTGTGGATAAATGACATGCCATCATAGCACCTCTGATTGAGCTGGAACTCCCTTCAACTTGCAAGTCCTGATTTTCAACTTCCACACAGTCTGAGCAAGTAGTAGTCTGGATAAACAGATGGCCTTTGAGAACTTTTGTTGGGAAGATCTGTTGCGAATTGTAGAAAACATTCTCTTTTTGGCCAGTAAGGAATTACCAGTACTACTAAAGAAATCATTATTTATTTATTTATTTATTCTGAACTCCATTAGGCCTGGGCCCAGAAACAGGTGAAAGGCCCTCCCTCCAGCCCAACTGCCATGGCCCTGCCCTTGGAGGGAGAGTAGAACCAGCAGTATCTGCTGGATTTAATCCCTGCCCCCCCACTGCAATTCCCTTTTCCTTATGTGTCATGTCTTATTTAGACTGTAAGCCTGAGGGCAGGGAACTCTTCAATTAACCATTTGTAAGCCGCCTCTGATAGTCTTTGTGGCTGAAGGGTGGGGTATAAATACAATAAATAAATAAATAAATAAATACTTGTTCCCCTTTCTGAACAATCTTCTTCAGAACCCTCACAATCAGTGGGCACCAGAGAGACTAGACATAGATAGCCTGGTAGCTATGGTGCCATCAAAGCACTGTGACCTTCTGGTTTGACACTTTTGTCTATTAAGAACCAGTTCAACTTTGCATTTGACAGCAGCAAATATGTAAACTGTGAAAGGACCTAACCTCTTCTCCAGCTGTACAAACACTGTTTCCTTGCGGCTTTACTCTCCTGGGAGAACCAAGCTCTTGTTCAGATAATTCACCTATATGTGCAGAAATGCTTTTAGAGATGGCGCTGAGATAGACTCAACTGTTGTCTCGGCTGAACTCAATGGTCCCTTCAATTAGCCAGTAGACTTGGATTCCCCACCACCACCACTTACTTGCTTAGATGCACAGACCAGATATATGTTCATTTTAAATCTGAACATGTTTTCCTCTTAAATGACAAGCAAACCATTTTGAAGTGCAAGGTACACTGCTTTCAATTCAAGGAAGTTTATGCTGTGCTCATGTCCTTAAGGAAAGCAACTGTCCTAAATGGTTGGTTCTTTGCAAAGTGCTCCCAAATTCAACAGTCTCATGTTCGTTATCCCTTTCTTACTTTGGCTGTGAGAAAGGAATTTCCTGTTTTAAGTTCACCTTTCAAATCCACCAGCAGAATGACTAATTCAAATCTTCTGTCAACCTCACCTGATAATGACATATAGTCAGTATTACAAACTGATATAGCTGCTGTGGAAACAAGCCCACGGAACTACCTGAATGGATACCAGTAACCCCTTCATTCTAGATGCGTAACATCTACAGATTTGAACACCACTGGAGTTTTGATTTCTTTCTTAATTTTCTCCTGTCTGTCCTCTGGACAATAGCTGAACTCTGTCTATTTGACTCTCTGAACCCCTTCCCCCCTGAAAGGAAAAAAAAGGAATTCTGAACTGCTTCCTCCCAGATGTTTTCTTTCAAACAAGAGGCACGAACTGCTTCTTATTCTTAGTATAAAGAATAAGCATTACTTTTTTCATTTCCTAGATTTACTTTAGACTTTTGGTCAGTTTCTCAATGCCTAAGCCAAAGCAAACATCTCGTATTGCAGCTAATGCAACTGACCTGGCAATGGAAGAAACAGAATCTTGAGTGACATCTGCATTCTGTAAACATTGTTCTAATGAACACTTTCGTATTGTTCCATCAATGTCTACATTTGTTAAGATACAGTCCATCTACAACAGAGCTGCCCTAGCAGAATACTGTGTCCAGCACCACAATTCAGGAAGGATATTAACAAGCTGGAACGTGTCCAGAGGAGGGCAACCAAATAGTAAAAGGTCTGGCAGCAATACCATATGAGAAGCAGCTTAGGGAGTTGGGTATGTTTAGCCTGGAGAAGAGACAGTTAAGAAGTGGCATGATAGCCATGTTTAGTATCTGAAAGGATGTCATACTGAAAATAAAGCAAGCTTGTTTACTGCTGCTCCAGAGACCAGGATGCAGAGAAATAGATTCAAACTGCAGGAAAAGAGATTCTACCTAAACATTAGGAAGAACTTCCTGACAGTAAGAGCTGATTGGCAGTGGAATGCATTGCCTTGGAGTGTGGTGGAGTCTCCCTTCTTTGGAGGTTTTTAAACAGAAGCTGGATGGCCATCTGCTGGAAGTGCTTTGATTGTGCATTCCTAAATGGCAGATAGTTGGACTGGATGGCACTTGTGATCTCTTCCAACTCTATGATTTTATGAAAACCAATGCTACTCTTTGAAATTGTTCTGAGATAATCTCTACCTCTTGTTTTTCTGATCTACTTCAGCAATTCCAAAACCAAACTACTATTCCTTTATGCAGCAATGGATTGAAATCCCCTATCCTTGAAAGTCTGTTTTAAGAAACATTGGTGTGAGTGTCTGAATCTAACCAAGCTTCCTCATCTTTCTCAGTGTTTGCTGTTCTGTGACACTCAGTTTGATCCTCCTCTATGATGCTCTAATAATCAATCTGATTTCACTGCATGATTCTCCTGACCAGCTTGTAGCACCTACACTCTTTCAAGTGAAATTTTCCTCTATGTAGGTTCAATGTATACTTACAAGCAAATTTATCTGAGTCAAATTCATTCGTTTACACTCAGAAAAAAGTTGCAAGGAATTAATACATTAGCAACCTCTAGTGATTTCATCATAAAGTAAGAACCAATTTTGAATTGTAAATTCATTAAATTAGTAAAAGCTCTGTCTACCAAATTAATTATTTATATTTGCATAAACTGACTAAGCTAAAGACTTTATTAACTATATAGTAGCCTCAAAATTAAATGTTGTTTAATTAAATCCTATATAACATCTCAGCTTTATAAGATACAGTAACATTTGTGGTAAAGTATGAACAAGCTGGCACTTGCAGAAAACATGAGACACACTGCTGAAGCTGTGATGAAATTAAACAGTCTGCAGAAACATTTCCAAACTAGCCTGAGTACCACTATTCAGCGTACAACACACCACACATGCCTTTCTCCTGTACCTGCCAGAGCTTCAGAATTCAGAGTATTCTCAGCAACATACATCTGTGCACTGGACTACTCTAACTCTAGTGGCTGCCGAGCCACTGCCAGGTAGTGATTCCCATCTGTAACCACAGAGACCCTGAAAACTGCATGGTAGTTGGCAGAACTCAGTAAGTGTTCTGTATTCAGCTGTTAAAACTGTGTCACCTCCTGTTTACTGACAAGTCTAATAACTTTTCTGCTCCCTTTTTCATATCTTTGCCCTTCAATTTCCCCTTGCTTCTGATTCTCAGTCTCCCAACTTTTCCTCCTTAATCTTAAAAGTCCCCCAATTCCAAACCTTTCTCTACAAGATCTCTTTCCTTTCTCTACTGTCTCTGTAAGATAAATTTCTTATAAAGATAAAAGTATTTAAAAAAAATACTGAAAGGAGAGACCAAAATTCTTGGCAAGGCAAAATTGAAAAAACTGAGGAAGGGAGAGAACAGTCAACCAAGAAATGACTAAAAATCACTTACCTCCTGCTTCTGGTATCTGCTCCTCTGCTTTGTCCACAGAATGGCACAATGTCAATGGAACCGAGAGCAGAAGCAATACACACCATAACAAAATTGTTGCCAAAGCATTTCCTACTGATTCTGACTGGCAACAGATGATGAAATCAAGCATGTGGGCATTATTCAGTTAACAACATGTCTTCTAGTACAGTTCCTTCTCACAAAGGCTTTAGAGATCCCATCCATCAAGCCTGAAGCCTCCTACAACCCCAATCCCATTGCCCTGTGTAGCTGGACATTTCTTAGCAGCACCAGCAAGACACTGGAAGTAGTAAAAGAGGGATGAAAAAATAGAAACTTGCAGTGTCAGGTAGCAGAAGTGTGTGTAGTAAACAATGCAAAGAAAACAATAAATAAAGTTTGAGCTGAGAATGAACAAGATTCTATTATAATCAATTCTACAGTAGCCATATGCATGAGAGCCACCTACAACAGTCAAAGCAACAGCACCTGCCTCTACAACCCCTTTAGGAGCATGCACGGAACAAGAAAACAGAAATAAGACGGGAAAGCAGGTAAGCTTGCCTCGGCAGCTATCCCCAGCAAAAACTGCACATCTGTACATTTAGTCACCAAAATGGAAAATCATAACAGGAGTAGAGGCTGGTGAAAAAGTGATCCTTGGATGCACTTTGGGAAGAAGCTTTCTTGTAGGTCTGTAGAAGATTTTAAAATGTTTTTCATAGAATCACAGAGTTGGAAGAGACCACAAGGGCCATCCAGTCCAACCCCACTTTGCAGGAATACACAATCAAATCATTCCTGACAGATGGCCATCCAGCCTCTGTTTAAAAACCACCAAGAAAAGAGACTCCACCACACTACAAGGTTTGTCTGAGGTTAATTCCACACATGCATATCCTTAGCTTTGAATAAAATGCTAAAACATTGAACTACTCTTGTCTTTTGTGCTGTATGAATCTAGCCCTATTCTTTCCATGTTAATTCTGTCTCTGACACCAAATTTTCTCTTAAAACACTAATATCCATGAACACAGCTATTTTGTTAACTAAGGAATACCTATATATTCAATACAAAAAAGGGATTACCTGAGAAACATGAAGCTGATTGTGATAGCGCTGAATTAAGTCATTTAATTCTTCATTCAACTCAGAAGTTAGACTCACTCCTGAAATACTACCTGTGGTTTCTGTTACCACTACAGATAGGACAGAGAAACAGAAAGTATTAAAAGAGAAAGCCCTTTTAATCAAGGAAGGCTCAGGAGCCATGGTACAGAAAATGCAATCACATCATGAATTATGGAACATGGAAAAATTTTCAAGATCTGGAGAATGTTATTTTTCTCTAGGGAGACACTGAGCAGTCCAAGAGTGAAACTTCACACAAAAAATGGTCTTTACATTTGTGGAGATTATTAATCAGAATAGAGAATGAATGAGAGAGAGAATGACACTTATCCTTACGTTCTGCTGTGAAGGAAGCATCCAAAAGGATGGGATTGGACTTTCTATCCAGAAAGGCAAGGATCATATGATCATAATTTTTGGTCTAGCATTAATGCCCCTTGGTTGCTTCTCAAGCTCCACCCATCCAAACATATAGCACATAACTGAAAGATGCCCTTAAAGGATGCATGGGTTAGCTTTTAAGAGACATGCCTCTGAAACCACACCACAATGGGAGGCACACGCATATCTGAAGCATGCACAATGACTAAAGGCTCCTGTCTCAACTAAGTTGCCCCAGGGTGCAATTCAGATGTTTACTTCATATCAGACTAAAGGAATCTTCATGATAAGTACCTAACTATGGTGGGAAGGAATCTTTTGGTGTCTGTAGGGAATAGGCATACAAGAGGACAAGGATGTACCTAAACTACTCAATTAGCCCACCAACTTTTGCAGGCTGTTTCTGCTTAAAGGCCTCCACCTGCTACAGGACTCTGCACCAAGACAAATGGGTCCTTTCTACGATGGCAATGATTTTAGGTGTAGCCTATGTGGCTGTCCTGAAGATTTTGGTGAAAAGGATTTTATGCTGAGCAATGCTGATGTTGCTTTGGCCCTAGCAGTGTGTAATGAGTTGATTTGACTCCGGAAGATACTACACCTCATGGGCTGTGAAAATGAAGGCCTTTAGCCATTTAGCCAGGGTGGTCTTATACTAGAGTGGCGTAACATCAAGATCTTACATGATCTAAAACAGATTTGAGCAAACTCTGGCTTTCAAGATGTTGCCAACATACAATTCCCAGCACTGATTAAGCTAAATTTATACTATACAGTTGCCCCTCCGCATTTGCAGCTTTCACTTTTGCGGTTTAGTTTATTCGCGGAATTTCCGCCCCCCCGCCCCTCAGAAACGCACGGCTTTCATCAGCCTTCCTTCCCTGGGGGAGCAGGGGAGCCGAAGCCCATGAAAGCCACTGCTGTTGCTGCTGAGAAACCTTGTTTTAAAGGCACTCACCTCACCATCCCCAAAGTGGGGGGGGGCACCCAAGGAAGGCCCATGCCATCCAACACTGTCCCCTCCGTGGGGGGCTTAAACTGAAGCCACTTGCTTAGAAGGCAAGGCAAAAGAGCAAACCCGCTGCATTCTCCCGCAAAGCCAAGCCTCCAAGTGCTCAGCAGGGAAGATGGGAGGGCAAAAAGGAAGGGGGCGAAGAGACTTTGCCCCTTTCCCCCTCGCTCAAGATCCTATCGGCGCCACAGCAGATCGAGCCTTGATCAAAGGGGAAATGGGGAGGAGAGACTCTGCCTGTCCACCCCCTTTCCCCCTCACTCAAGACCCAATCGGCACTGCAGGAGATCGGGCCATGAGCGAATGGGAAATGGGGAGGAGAGGCTCTGCCTGTCCGCCCCCTTTCCTCTTCCCCCAAGGCCCTGCAGTACCACAGATCAGGCCATGAGCGAAACATGGTGAAGAGACCATGGTGGATGCAGCGCAGAGGCCCCGGAGGTATGGTGACAAGAGCATGGTTGGGGGTGGTGGCAGTGGTGGCTCCATGGTGGCGGTGACAGGGTGAGTGACAGTGGTGATGGCAGCAGAGAGGTGGCGGCCTGGGAAACCTAGGCAGGCTGGGTTGTGGCGGCGGCGGACTGGGCTATGAGCCTCTCTCCCTTCCTTCCTTCTCCTACAGGGTATTCCATCTGCGTGCCCCCCAACCAATCTTTACATAAATTTTTATTCGCAGTTTTTTCACATTCATGGGGGTCTTGAGCCCCTAACCCCCATGAATGTGAAGGGAGGACTATACTCCCTATGCCCTCATCAATAGAGAGGGTCTTGGGAAAAATAAGAAAGAATGGTTATCTTGAACCCAGTAAAATAAGGATATGATTTTCAAGACAGAGTCAGAATCAGGGCTTTGGAATGAGTTAGTTTACATCTTTCAGAATGACCTTTTGGAATGAGTGTATGTTTTCCCTGGTTGAGTCTTAAATACCCTTTTTTCTGACTGTATAGCCATAATGAATTGCACCTTAAAAGAAAGGAGGCATAGGATCACAGGTTTGAAGCAAGCTCTAGTAAGGGCCTTGCGGACATCCAACCAGCTCCAGAAGGGAAAGTGGTTAGCCACTGGAGGCCTCCCATGTAGTGCACTGAGGGAAATATCTGATATGAGAGGCAAATTGGAAGAGAGTAGCCCAGTGTACATAGCATAAAGAAGACAGACATCTGCCTGAAGGATAAATTTGGCTTTAAGCTGACATACAGTCTTGCCAGAGAGAGGACTAACAGTTCCATTACACTTGCTTACTAACAGCTAGAAGGCTTCCTCTTACACCAAGTCTAATTTTTGTTACTGATCAAAATAGAGAACAGAGGTTCATGCCTCTAAGAAGGTGGCTAAGACAGCCACTACACATACCTCCATAAGGGCTATACCAATTCTACATTCCTTTGGACCCCTCTAGGGGCTTAGGGACCAGTGCCTCCAGCAGTAGGGCTATTACTGGGGCATCAATCAATAAATGGAGAAAAGGTTGCTCGGAAATTAAAAAGAAAATCTAGCTCAGAAAAGGCTCTGCTCTGAGCAAAGACAGCGTCAACTAAAGATGTACCCTTGGGTCACTAACATGACACCAAAAATTATGACCAAGTCATCCCTGCCTTGTTGGACAGTAAAAGCATTTCAAACCATCCTTTTGTACTACTTCTTCCAACTAGACAAGAAATATACGTTTAGTTGGAAGACACACCCCACTCCACAGCTTGCTATTTAACAAATGCTCCTTCACTTTTAAAATCACTGATAGAACATTACTTTGGTTGTTGGGTTAGCCAAAATACAATTTTTGAGTAGATTTCTCAGGTTTTAAGTAATAGCACTGCTAAAATAAACAATTTCACTGTTGTTTTTTCATTTTATGTTTCTTTAAATCTCCAAATAAGGTGACAGAAAACTGCAAAATGTGATATCAGTTATTGATAGGGGAGGAGTTTTGGTTCAGTTATATAACAAAAGCATACCAGAATCATCCATGACAGCAATAGCTGCTTCTGCTTTATGCTGTAGAGCAAGAAGGGCAGCTTGCCTCCCCTGAAGAGCTTTCAATTGTTCCCGCTGTTGTAACATCCTCTTCAGTAAATCATGCTGTTTCTTTAGATTTGCAAGTTCTTCCGTAGCCTCTTGCTGAGGATCTCTAGCCTGGAAAATAGGTTTTTTAAAAAATAGACAGCAATACAAAAAAGATGGAAACAATTGGTATTCATGTATCATTCACAGGAAGCTTAATTTATATAATGATCATCAATTATACTTGTCGTTCTTTTCTCATGCCCAATATTTATTAGCTAGGGATACTTAGTTTTTTTAAACCCCAATGTAAAATTCTGTATGTTATGTCAAGTCAGCATCACAGAACAGGGTTACATGCACTGTAACCCACTGTGCTCAGTGGGACTTACTACAAAGTAAGTGCTTACAGTACTAACATTTTAACATGTTTACTTGGATAGTGTCCTATCTTTTCAGGATCTGCTTTTAGAATAATTAAATTACAGCGTTTAACAACCCCTTTTATGTTTCATACAACCACAAAGGAGAATAATCCAGCCAGAGCACATTCAGGTCCTAATGTCTTGTGTCTCTCCCAACACAATGGTGATTTAAAATTCACATTACTATGAAAAGTGATGAATAAAGAAAGCCATCCAAAGAAAAGATCAAATCACAATTCCTAACAGACAATAAAAGTATAATAATAAAATAACTGGGAAAAGCACAAAGTAAAACTGTTCATTTTTAATGCAAAATCTAACCAACAGCGAGAACAGAAAAAGGAAGTTTTCCAAATGAGAACAATCTGAAAATCCACTTCCATAACAGCACCATGAACAGGTTTGGTGGCTGAGAGTGGAGGGGGAGACAAAATTGGGGGAAATCACTTCCCTCCCTTCTGCCCATAAGAACATTCAGAGCACAAAGCAAGAACATTCAGTAGATCTTCCATTTGCAGAAAGGGAAGTCTGGATCCAATCCATGGTATTAAAAGGTGACATTCTAAACTAAGCAACTGTTTTCACTATCAAAATAAATAAACTTGATTACAAAAAGGTCAATATACCAAATCACAGACAAACGCCACTGCTTATGTACATATATATGTAGAGCAAAAAGTAAATAGCATGCTTGGTTATGAACCAAAGGCAACAAATCCTTTAGTTTGACATGAAAGAAAAAATGTGAATTGTGCTGCAGTAGAATAATTAAGAAATAGTATTTAAAATTGTGGTTCTTAATGACTAATTCCAAGCAAGTATTCCATAAAGATTAATGCTGTGTACACTAAAACAGACTGCTTAATAATGCTGTCAATAAGTACTAAGAAAGAAAGTCTTTGAAAAGACTAAAGCAGTTATTTAATACAGCTCTGTATTTGAAATAAAAACACGCAATCCTCTGGAAGGAAAAAGATCTACAGATTAACACCCTATATTGTAAGATTTCCAAGGCAAAATCTGATAGTGTACCTTTGAGAATAATCCAGGTTCTTGGTAATTTATCCTACTAGGCCAGCTGCCATTCAGGGCAGCTCTGTCAGATTTCACTTTTGGACTTCCTGGAACATACATATCTGAAACCTGTCCTTGAGAAGTGGTTCTTTGGAGGTTGCGATGGAGGTTCAAGCCAAGGAGAGATGGGTGAATGCCTCAACAGAGGAAGAGAATCATGGTGATGGTAGTAAAGGTATTACTGAGATTCCAAGGGGCAGAAGGCAGGAGGAGATCCAGATCATCTTTGGTACTGATACAAAAAAGACCAACAATAATAGTCATAATGATGTTATCTGTCTCTATGGGAAGTTGAAATTGATTGGTAGAAGCTTGGTTGTTCTCTGCAATGATGCCGTCCATATCTGTTGACACATGAAACTGGTATCAGCGGAGAATCCCTTCTGTACCAGTTATCACGTTCCCTATAAGATCTGTAGGTAACATAGGATCATTTTCTATGATACGATGGTCTCCCATGTCTTGGTGATGTCAGTGGGCATCAACCTGGTGAACCTCTATGCTGAGAAGGCACCACAACCACAGGCTCAATAGTAGCAGTACACTCAATACGCACAGAAGCTGGTAACGGTGGTGCTTCATCAGTATCAAAGGCATCATTAATGAGTGTTGGAGCTGCTTTGGTGTCAGACTTGATTCTGATGTGGAAGGCTTTAATCATTTCTTAGGCACTTCAGGACAAACAGACTTGATAGATGTAGCATGGCACATTCGTCTAGACTTAGTATGACCTGATCTGTCGCCATCTAACTCATAAGTTTCAATACTGAAGACATTTCTCCATCTTTTGGCTGCTCTATCATCGATGAGGTAAGTAAGGTAGGTGGTATAAGTGAACACAGTCGATACAGATAGATCCAGATCCAAAACCTCCAGTCCAATTGTTGGCAAAGGCAACACAGATATTGGTGCTATCAGTACCAAAGCAGTCATGGTCAAAAAATAAAGGGGAAAATCCGCGAAAGGGGAGGGAAAATGGGATGGGAAAAGGTTTAGGGGGGTTCTTTTTATTTTAAGAGACAAGAAAGGAGGAAAAGATAGAAACGTTGTGAAGTAGAAAGAAGTTATCAAGAATAAAATAGCAAAAAAGAGTCTACTCAGAAAGAAGGAGCTGAATGTGTTACTCTGCCGGAGGATAGAGAGAAAATAACAATAGCTTGGAAGACTGGAACATGAGTGATACAAGGGTGGGGAAGAACTGTCAAGCTACTCAGTTCTAGAAGTTTCCAAACAGCATGCGTGAAACCCATTTGTGCAAGGCACAGAAACCACGAAGAAGCTTCCTTTATCCCGTAGCTTAGTAAGTTAAGACTGTAAGCACGTACTTCTGCTAACAATAGCTTTTAAGCTTATAAAACTACCAACCAACTCAATTGTTTTGTTAATAGAGTATGCCATTCTATTTAAGTCAAGTCTTTACACAATACATTTTGAAACGTATTTTTTGCAAAATGGACAAATCAACAGTTATCATACAGGAGTCACATGTGTATTAGAGTTTATTTGAATTTCCATGCATGCCGCTCCTTCTAGTGAATCCTACAACTGCACTAAAGTCCCAAAAGTTGAAAAAGCAGTTTATAGGTTTGGCAGACAACCAAAAAAGTAACTGGGTTGTGTAGAAGCATGGGAGCAACTCAAACATCAGATGAATTCCTAATTTAAAAACCCTTACTGTGTGCATGATGGTCACATGAACATTTCTCCTGATTTGTGAGTCCAGTACGACCCCCATATCTGCATGACCGGTATACATGGTTTCACTTACCAGTGTACAAAATAATATGTTCTGTGCAGGCATTCCCAGGTCCTGCAGCACAATTTATGGTCAACTTCCAGCAGAAGCATACCATACAATCATGCTGGAGGACTTAGATATGTCTAGTGAATGTTCCCTCTGGGCATTTCTCTGTCATCCAGCATGATTCTATGGTATGCTTCCACCAGAAATACAGTCAAAATATAGGGTTTGCCATTATCTGCAGTTTTGTGTATCCGCACAAAGTCCAGGAACATATCGGATATGGGGGTCATATTGTAATATAATAATCTAAGAATTCCTACTTTCCTGCTGCAGCTCCTTGCATCACGTCATGCCATTCCAGAGGGCTCCCTACCTCCAGATATTTTTTCCAAAACAGGCTACAGTGGGAATGGGAAGGTGGAACACTACTCTCAGTTTCATGGTAGTTAGGACCTAACCCCATTTGATCTGAAATAACTAAATTCTCTGATATTGTCAAAAATTTTAGCTTGCTAATGTTTTCTTGAACTAAAATTCAGATTCAAAACATCAGTTATCCGCAGAAGAAAGCAACATCTCTACCACCTTAATAACTAAAAAGCAGCTTACCGTTGTATCTGAAACTTCAGACTGCACATCTATGTTTAGCGATGTGCTCTCAGCTACAGAACCAGATCTCACACCTGAATCTACAGTTCGACCATCCTCCTCCTCATTCTTTCTAGCCTGGAATATTTTAGTGGCATAAACAAAAAACTATATAAATGGAGTAATAAGGGGAAAGTTAAAGGGAAACTGCTGCATATTAAATTCATTCCCCATGCTATTTCCAACAATGTTCTTAAAGTGTTAAAAGACATTTAAATTCTCAAACTTACGAGAATCTTCTGTAAAAATTTCAGATAAGATTTCTCCTGTTCTTTCAGATGATTTATGAGATGTGATAAGCGTTCAACGTTAGTAGATCTCTCATTTTTCTCAACAAGATCATCTCGCATAGAACTGGCTTTTGCAATATAGTCACGAATTTGAACTAATCTGCTCACAATCTGGAAACATCAGAAGAGACAGTAAGGACAGGTTGCTTACCTGTAACTGTAGTTCTTCAAGTGGTCTTCTGTGAATTCACATAGCAGGGTTATTCCTGTGCCTGCGCAGTGCACGCGGAACCTTCTAGAATAGTTATATAACAGATTCTGGGTGGTAGCTCCACCCACCCTAATGGTCCCTCTGAGGCAGTCCTGCTTATTTCCCTTAGCTCCATAGGACGCCACAATCAGCAGCACCAGCAAGGTTTAGCATAAAGCAGGACACAGAGGGGAGGATGGGTGGGTCTGTGTGAATTCACAGAAGACCACTCAAAGAACTACAGTTACAGGTAAGCAACCTGTCCTTCTTCGTGGTCTCTGTGAATCCACACAGCTGGGAAACTAGCAAGCTTTACCCACAGGCGGAGGGAATGTCATGCGACATGGAGAAAACGAGGACACAGTGTCACAGTGAACCACAAAACATTTATTCAACAACTAGGCATGTATTGTATAAACCACACATGCACTGAATGGTAGAGAGAAGAACAGCTCTCCCAAAGGCAGCATCACTCCTAGACCTGTTATCGAGTCTGTAATGTGAAATAATGTGAGCTCGAATTTGAGAGGGTAACGGCTTCCGAACCAGTTTGTAGGCAAATATGATGGTAGAAACCACCCACTTGGATAGACGCTGTGGAGAGATTGGAGAGCCGTGGTTCAACACAACATAGCACACAAAGAGTCTATTCGACTTGCAGAACGGAACAGTTCGTTGAACGTAGAATGCCAACACACGATGGACATCCAGGGAATGGAGGGCACGTTCAAACTCATCCGTCGGGTTCTGCATCAGGACAGGGAGAACAATGGACGGGTTCAGGTGAAAGCTAGAGACAACCTTAGGCAGAAACGACGTCAGGTTTGAGCACCACCTTATGCTTGTGGAATACCAAGTAAGGCGGGTCAGAGCGAACAGCACACAGCTTGCCCACAAAACATGCAGATGTCACAGCTACGAGGAAGGCCATCTTCCAGGAAAGAAGATGAAGATCCGTTGTGACCATCGGTTCAAAGGGACATTTCGAGAGCTGCGATACAGCGGGTTCCAGGCTCCAACCCAGGGTGGGTTTGACCACCGGAAGGTGAAGGTTGCTGTGCCCTTTCAGGAACTTCTTAACCAATGGATCTCAAAATGAAGGGGGTCGACCCATACCTTGGAACTCCACAGAAACCACAGCAAGGTAACATTTCAGCGATGCAAGAGAGAGTCCTGAATCTGACAGGTATAGCAAAAACTGCAGAACTATAGATACAGAAGAAGAGGCTGGGGCGTGGCTCCACTCTGTTAGGAAGGGATACGAACCACTTTCAGTTGTACTGATAGGAACGCCTCATACAAGGGCGAAGAGACGCATCGACCACAGCCTGGATCTCGGGAGGTAACAGTGGAGGCGGACTGGACACATTTGACTTTGAATTCATCCGCAGCTCCAAGGCTGGATTCTCCAGGCAGTCAGCTGCAGCACTGCCAGATCTGGGTGTCGATCCCTGCCATCCTGGATGATCAGAAGATCGGGACAGGGAGGGTGGGAGGTGGATGAAGCGCCGGTGAGCTAGATGAAGGAGTGGTCTGAACCAGGGTAGCTGGGGCCACCAGGGAGTGATGAGAATTACATCAGACTTGTTACAACACAGCTTTGCCACCACATGCATCAGCAATGGAAAAGGAGGAAACAGGTATAGCAGGGCCCATTCCACTGGAAGAGGAATGCATCCCTTCTTGAACCCATCACACTGGAACATGCACAGTACTTCTGGCACTGTCTGCTGACATGAAGAGATTGACGGAAGAGGGAGAGGACCACAGAACGGCGCAGCGTCCACTCATGGATGGGGGAATTGGAATGGCTCAGTCCAGCTGGAAGAGTATTCTCTTCTCCCAGGAGGCGTATGGATTGGAGAATTATATTCCTCCATGTGCACCAGATCTAGATCTCAATTGTGGTCGATGGTAGGGTGAAGGATCTTGTCCCACCCTTCTTGTTGAGGTAATACACAACGGAGGTGTTGTCTGTCACAAGCAGGACAACCTTTCCAGTAACAAGGGATTTGAAGGACCTCAGTGCTTTCTGAACAGCCAGCAATTCGAGCAAATTGATGTGCATCTGCTGCTCCTCCAAAGACCAAGTGCCCTGGATGGCATAGCGACTGAGATGTAACCCCCAGCCAACCATGGATGCCTAGGTTGTCAATGTAACCTGAGGTTGCGGAGGTTCGAAGGGCAGGCCAGGGAGAAAAAGCGATGGGTCCAGCCACCAACTGAAAGACCGATGTAACTCTCTCAGCATGGTGGGCAGCTTCCATGGAGGGTCAGTCAGAGGGTCAAACACCGAAAGGAACCAAGACTGGAGGGGCCTGAACCAGAGTCTGGCAAATGGAATGACCACAGTCGTTGGCTCCACGTGCCCCAGCAGGACCTGAACGGAATGGGCGGTCACTCAGCAAAAGTGTCGACACTGGTAAACTGGAGTCCGCAAAGTGTTGAATCGAGCTTCCAGCAGGTAAGCAGCTGCAGTTGTGGAATCCACCCAGGCCCTGATGAATTGGTCAGTCTGAGATGGATTCAGGTACAATTTCTCTGCACTGACCACCAGACCAAGGGAATACAGCAACTCCAGTGTGAAGTCGTTGTCCCAAAGGAGCTAGGACTTGGAGTCTGCCACAAGGAGCCTGTTGTTGATGTAGGAGAAGATGACTATCTCTTGTTGTCTGAGGTATGCCACCACTACCACCATACACTTCATGAATACCCGGGTGCCGTAGCCAGGCCAAAAGGTAGGACCCGAAACCGGAAAGCATCATCGCCGATTTGGAAGGCCAGGAACCATCAGTGGGTAGGATGGATCCCGATGTGGAAGCAAGTGTCCTTCAGATTGACGGTTGCAAACCAGTTGCCAAGTTGAAGAGGAACGATCAAAGACAGTGTGACCATCCTGAACCGCTTCAGGAGGATGTAGAAATTCACCCCGTGGAGGCTGAGGATCAGTCAAAGTCCTCCATCCTTCTTGTTCATGAGGAAGTACCCTGAGAAGAAGTAGATGCAGCGCTGGTCGGGAGTCACCGGTTCAATGGCACCCTTCTCGAGCAGCCCTGTATGATCAAAGGACATGTCCTCGATCGCTGCACACGCTTGCGGGGCCAAGCCCTAGGATCGCAACAAGATATGATGACAGAATGAGATCGAACCAGCCACTGACTTCGCCGCACACTCAGCCACATGACGGGTGGAGTTTATCTGCTTTCCAGCCACGGATTGTGCTTCGGCCTAGACCATACGCCTCTCTTCATTTGGAACCCCCTCCAGGTATGGGGAGATCCTATCCTAGAGGACTTGCTGGCACGCACCCATGCAAGTGGAGTAATTGGCAATTCGGAAACAACACAGCTGAGGAGTATAGCTTTTTCCCCAGGGTTTCAAGCTTCCTACTCTCCTTATCTAATGGTGTGGCCTGAGAATGCTGCTGGTGATGTTGTGACGCCTCCACCACTACCAAATTAGGCTTTGGATGCTCACGAAGCCAGGAGATATCCTCACCATTGATCCAGTAGAGCCTGTCGATGTGTTTAGACGTTGACGGGAGGAAGGGTTCTCCTAAGTTAGTTTCAGGAGCGATGGCAGGATGGGCACAGTAGCTACTGGAGGCGCCTTGGACTTAATTCGGTTGTAACTTGGATCCACAGGGTCCAAGATCTTCTGTGGAACCTTCAAGTCCAGAGCATTGGCAAGGTGCACCATCTGCTCCACAAATGCTCAAATGTCATCTGTAGGAGAGAAGTCCTCATTCAGCAATTCAAGAGGAGGCACAGGCTGGCGTGGTTCATAGGGCAAAAGAGAATAGCTATGCGATGAGGAGGACACAGAGCATGATCTGCTTTGGCTCTGGCTCCTGGGTCCAGTACAGAGAGAGGTGGTTCTCCTGGACGGTACTGGAGGAACTTCCACCAGGATTGGAGACAATGGGTGATCCACAAGGTGGCACAACTGGGGATCCCTGATGGTCAGGTGACTTAACGGCGTGGAGTCACTTTGCTACCAGCGTCTCTCATGGGTGGACAGTTCCTAGGCAGTTGGTGAGTAGAAGCCAGCTCCAAGGAGTAATAAGAGAGATGAGGAAGAAAGTGGTAACCCAGCGGATCCCTAGGGTTATCATGAAAGTAATAACGTTCCGGCCTGTGGCTGAAACTGAAGTCATGCACCCGACGCGGAGGAAACACAACATCCTCGAATGCCCTCTGCACCGTGTGAAAGGCCCCAGAGCAGACTTCAAGCACATGCTTCCGAACTCCTGGTGTTAAGGGAGCGGGAAGAGAGCCAGAAGACTTCGACCGGGATGGAGTATACTGGACCAGATCTTGCCACTCAGGACGTGTCCCAATGGTTCCTTGGATGTCAGCGATGGTGAGCACCAACCAACTTGAGCAGCTGTAGGTAGAGAATCAACAACCTCCCGTTCCGACAGTGGCACCGTTTCGATGTTCACCAATTTGACAGAAGAGGTGGGGGACCCCTTGGGAACAGGTGATGGAATCTGCACCACCGATGATACAGATGCTGTCAGAGCAGTGGAAGGGTGTGTCGGAGATGCCGTCAGAGCAGTGGAAGCGTGTGTCGGAGATCGTTCTGCGGAGTGCTTGGAGCACTTACTCTTCTCCCTGTGTTTATCTCCCACTGACTTGGAAGCAGCAGCAGTGGAACGATGACAGGAACCAGAGGCCTTGGGTTCAGAGAAGGATCAGGCTCTAAAGTGTTTTGAGGGACTTACGGATTCAGCCCTATGCTGACTGGTGGATTTGGCTCTCCGCCATTTAGAGCGGCTGACGAATTCAGTACATGCCCTCTTATGGATTGGTGACCAATTCTTGCCCGAAACCTCAGAGACTTTGGAGCCACTGACACCATCACCGTTGATGAAACTCGTGGCTTCAGTGGCTGCTTGTATAAAATTCCGTTAAGGCGAGACAGGCGGTTCTTCCAAGCCTGTGGAGTGAACGCCTTACAGTGTTCATAGGCATTAACATTATGGGTCTCCCCGAGCCACAAAAGACATTTAGAGTGCCCATCCATATTGAGCAATTTGGCTCCACAATCCACACAACACTTGAAGGAGGCCATTTCAAGCTCAAACGCAGTGACAGAGAAAAGGCAAAAGAATAGTCAAAAACAGTCCGAGGTCATTAACGGAGAGTTTAGACAATGAAGACAAGGCTGAAGGAGAAGGCACAGAGTAGTCAAGGACAGTCCAAGGTCGTTACCAGAAATCAGATTCCGAATCAAACCCAAGGGGGTGAGAAAGTCGTCAAAAACAGTTCGCAGTCAGAAATATCAAGCAAATATCAGCAAACCAGTCAGTAGAAGGCAATATCAAAATCAAGACAGTCTGAGTCAAGAGAAGGCAAAAGCAAAACAGAAACTATTCCAAATCGGAGTGAAGGTTCCTTGCGTGCTGCTAGTACAGCAGACAAAAAAGAACTGAGAGAAATAAGCAGGATCGCCTCAGAGGGACCATTAGGGTGGGCGAAGCTACCGCCAAAAATCTGCTATATAACTATTCTAGAAGGTTCTGTGTGCACTGCACAAGCACAGGAATAACCCAGCTGTGTGGATTCACTGAGACCACGAAGAAGAACAATCATTTGTGTTGCAAAAGTATTACAGATGTACTGAATATAAAGTGCCATTATTATTTAAATAAGTAAAGATTTCAGGGCTAAATTCAATGATCCACTTGTGGTTGCCCTGTGGGCTATCCAAAAATTTGCTTCAAAGATTTCCCAGTCATCCAGAGCTGATTTTGGACTGCAGTGGGGAAGTGGAGATCACCTCCATCCAGTTTTTCTGGAAACGTTCATTCTACTAATAGAAGCCCAGCACTAGATACTATGTAAGTCCATGTAGAACAACAAAACCACCAAAACAAAAACCAAAGCTATGCTGATCATGCAAGCTGCACTCATATTTAAGTTAGTAAGCTAGGGATGCATGTCAAGATGGGCAAAGTGCACCCATCCAGACTGTTTTCTGCAGTCCCTGACTCATTCAGACCTCCCATTTTCTCCAAGAAAAAAAAGGGTGACTTGCTTCTTCTGAAAGTCTCCATGAATAGCAATTCACCTTTTAAATAGGCTGCAGGAGGTGCCCTGCACCATTTAAGATTAAAAAAACCTGCTTTTCTAAACCAGAAGTGGGTTTCTAGACCTTCCAAAGTTATCCACCCTGATATAGATGGATGTGGGGGTAATTATATAAAGACATTGGTAAGCATGCCTTTATGTGACTACTATAGTTAATAGAGCAATCCAATGTATACTCACTGGGTTCAGCTTACTCCCAGTTAAGCGTACATAGCCTAAGAATGTATGAAACATTTAAAATGTTAAAAGAGAAAGTCAATCAGCCGAATTCCTATACTTTCATTTCTACTAAAACAACTTATTTGGTTAAGTAGTCCTGAAGTCTCTAGAACAGCTTTTCACAACCAGGTGCCATGCAGAATTTGGACTACAACTCCCACAGCTCTGACCATTAGCCATGTTGGCTTGGGGTAATGATAGCTGAAGTCCAAAGGATATAGGTGTCAGGTTGGAGAACACTACTCTACAATCAAAATCATGATTCAATAAATATGTATAGTTTTGTAAAAACCACATCCAATATTCGTATAGCTATTACACTACCACTTGCAACTTTCACGTTTCGTGTTCTCTTTAAATATTGCCTCCTATTCATAATATATTTTTGAAAAATGTTTGTTTTATAAGATACACAACAACTATGCATTCCATTCAAATTCTTTTTTTCTAAAGCAATCAGATACATGAACCAAAAACAGCACCTGGCTGCTGTCCACAGCAGGTTCTCCTCTTCCATCTTCTTCAATTGAGACTGGACAATTCTGCAACAAATCCTTACTCAAGGCAGCTGTAAGTAAGTCTTTATACTGTGATGATCCACCAGTTTCTTGTGTCTGAGAACTTGCAGCATCATCCTTGCCTTTGTTAGTATTAATCTGTAGTGACAGGAAGTTGAATGGCTTTCTGTTTTCATTTAGCTGGCGTTTGTTGTTAGCAGCTGTTGCTCTCCCCTGAGAATCACTTCCAATACTTCTCTACAAGAATGTAATACCACCAAATTACTTACATAGTTCTTTCAAACATCATTCCAGTGTGTCCCTCAAACTTGGTGATGTACCACTAGATAAAAATATGAACGAACAACTGATATTGAATAATGCATTATCATAAAATGCATACGGTCTGCAGGGTAGTCGCCCATCCCTACCTCAGCTGCTGGGATTTAACTTCTGTCCCATTTATCTCATCCCAGCATCCTAACTCCCCTGCTCCTCTATTCTATGCCCTACCACAGCTACGTATAACAGTGGTGGCAGAGGACTGAACTGAGAAAGTGCATGAAAAGCTGCTCCCTCTGTGAAGCATTACAGCAGCCTATATCAACTCCAGACTAGCAGCCACCTGGCTCACCACAAGCTTACAACAATACTTTTCCATTATTTAATACGGGAAGGCAGAAGGGAATGCCATGGAGAAAACAGCAAGATGTTTGATAGCAGGTAGTCATCAAGCAGCAGCGGAAGCCCAGCTGGCTCTTCCTGCCCTTGCCTATAGCCTTAACCAGAAAGTGGACAGAACACAGACAAATGCTGCCACTACTACTCAGAATCTACCAGATGCAATGTAATCTACAGCCAGGTTTCATTCTCTCAGTTACTTATGAGACAGAGTTATGGGATGATGGCAGATGCACACCAAGATACTCCAGCAACCGTTAGTTTCTGCACACAAACATATCCTGCCTCTTTATTAAAAGGATATGGATGGAGAGACAATGAACAAAACACACATCTGGCCACATTTCCTAGCTTGGAAACTTGGGACAGCATCCAGGTAACTGCTAGCACATCCTCACCCCCTATTCAAAGGACCAGGTAAAAAATGGGGTGTTTGTGAGCTAGACACTTCCTTCCAGGATTAGAGGTACAGTTTATAGTTGAAATATGCTATAAATACCTGTGTTGAGTCTCCAGGAATGCACCTGGAAAAACTTGTTTTTTTAAAGGTGTAAATCAAGTGGCATTATGATTAGGTGAAACAGATGATGCAAACAAATGCCTTAAACCCTGTGATCCTATGCACACATATGTCTCCTCTGGTTCAGAATCTAGTTGAAACTTACTAAATCATCTATGCACACAAATATAATACATGCTCTCTAGGCATATTCATCTTCTTGTTTCTTAAATTAACATTAACAATATTAATAGGCTTTCATGAGCACATTTCATATTGTTGAGTGAAAACACAAACCTGATCCAAATCACTGAAGTTTATTCTTTGTTTAAGTTTTTCTAGTTCTGCCTGCTCTGGGACAGACATTTGAGTCATGTATCTTGTATGAGGAAAGCTATGAGGAGTCTTTGATTTCCTTCGTCCCATTCCTGGGGTGGATTCTGGAGAGATGTCATTAGTAAGTCTTGTTTCACTTTCACCAGAAACTTTTTTCTTGTTTTTTTCTGAAGATTTGTTAGGTCTCTTTGGTTGGCCACCCCAGCTCTAAACACACACAAAAACAACACACAGATTCACAAAACAAAAATAAACTTTATTACTATTATTGAAAAAAAATATATTAATTGAAGCTACTGATTCTTAGCCAAAAGAACACACAGAAGTATAGTACAATTTAATTAAACTGCCTCTTTTGGTTTTCTGTGTTCTTTTGGCTAAAAATCAGCAGCTTCAAGGAATACATAATTTAAAGCAAGAACTCAAGACACTACAATTTACTAAAATTTTGAACACCACCCTACAATAGATTTCAAACTTTTTTATATACTCTAGTGTAAAGAAACACAATTTCTTAATTATAAATGCCATAATTTTTCTAAGTTGAAAATAACGCTATACTCTATATTTCACTGAGGTCAAAAGTGGTTTAATATTAAATACAATCTAAATAACAGTTTAATATTATAATATTACATTATAATACAAACATCAGGAATTGCAGTTTTACCGTATTGTTCAATCGATCATCAAGGCTCTCGTTGCTCCAACTGGGTAAGTCACGATCATCCATTCCTTCTTCAAAAGGACTGCCTCCAGCTGCCATCTTGTAATCAATTGCTAAAAATAAATACCTTCAAGAGAAAACCCACAGTTTAGCGAATCACTCTTCTAGTTAGTACTCAAGCTTAGACACCAGACCAATTCATATCTAATAGGAAGCCATTGTTTCCTAAAACATAATCAAGTTGCCACAAGTCTTGCGGTCAGACAGGTCCTTTCACTGTCATTACAGAAAATCACATTTTCCATTACAGGTCAGCCCCCATATCCACAGGAGATACATTCCAAGAACCACACACCCCCATGGATACCTGAAACTGTGGATAATAGGAAACCCTACTATTTTTGATAAGACAAACACCAGAAGTTGACCACAGACTCACATTGAATCTAGAAATGCCTAGAGAGAACAAATTTTTTTCAGACATGGAAAAGTGAAACCGTGGATACCGAAATCTGTGGATAAAGGTGTCGACCTGTATATCTCAGCTGTCCCACTGACTATAATGCAAGGTTCTACCAACTAAACAAAAGATCATAATGAATACAAGCTTATTTAATGAAAATTCAAACCACTCTTTAGGCCTCTTTTAAATGTAGCAAATATGATTGTATGTGTATTTACTCTACACAGAGTTCAACTATATTTCACCATTACTCAGAAACATCTCAGCCTGGTGAGTAGGGTGAAGCTGTTCATCTGACTAACAATCCAAGTCATATGACATTCATATTTCTTAATCAAACCCTAAAGCAAACATTTTTTCTAGAAAGTTTTTGGCTCAAAATGTATTTTAGTGTTGGCACATTTCATCTACGAAGACAACTTTATACAGAAGTAGAATTCAAATCCATGAGACACAAAGCAGGGACAAATACCATAGTCATCCTAGAAAATGCCTAGAGTGACAACCTCTCTAAACATCTTCTAGGTCCTCCAAGGCAACTCAATGGTATGTTTTTACTGGAAGTCCATTATTTTAATAGGGTTGGCCGTTATCCATTTTCTGGTATCCTCAGTAAGTCCGACAATGGAGTCACCGCAGATACGGTGGTTCAACTGTATTCTCTTGTGAATGTATAGCAGTAGCCTAAGCATGTTACTGTAGAAGTAAGTACTATGAGAAGTCGAAGGCTTTCACGGCCAGCATCCATAGATTTTCCTTGGGTTTTTTCGGGCTGTGAGGCCATGTTCTGGAAGAGTTTCTTTCTGACGTTTCGCCTGCATCTGTGGCTGGCATCACAGTATATAAACCCCACACACACTCCTACCCAACCATTCTCTGAAGATGCCAGCCACAGATGCAAGTGAAATGTAAGAAAGAAACTCTTCCCGAACACAGCCTCACAGCCCGAAAAAATCCCAAGGAAAATCTAAGATACTATGAGGTTCAATGGTATTTATTCCCAAGTTAACAATGGTAGTACTGGAGTGCCCTGTTCAAGGGCAGCACATTCTCTTTTTAACGACAGTTTCATCACTTTTCCTGAAGAGTAGCAAATATGACTTCAACAATAGAGGTTGGCAAATGTGGCCTTGGGCTACATGTCACTTCCTGAGGCTGTCTTTGCCGCTCTTGACCCCTTCAGATTCCCCCGATTGCTCCTAAGGTGAACTGCTTCTCCTGAAAGTCTCTAGGAATAGGAATTCATATTTTAAATGAATTGCATGGACACACACATCCAATTTAACATCAGTTTTTCAAAACCAGAAATGAACTTCTAGCCACTATCATTTTTTAGTTGGCTGCTGCATTTTGGAAAGTTTCTGTAGCCCCTCCCCCCAAGTTCAATGAACAGAAAAATGTCCCCTGGTATCCACAGCAGATGCCCATCATTGTTGTATAAGCTATAGTTTGAACTAGAAAGATTTCACGTGTATGCAGTTCAAAGCATTTATGTGTTCTTTATTTTCTTTTCCAGCTAGCTCTTTCTCTTTCTCAACTTCCTAGAAGCTATTTTCAGATGAATCCTCTTATAAAAGCTTTGCTGTCCTGCCATGCTCTTCCATGCAAAGTTACAAGATGCCACACAGGTTGGCACTAATGTCCTGCACAGGCCTGTGGTTCCTTATCAAGTAGTGGTAAGTACATTTTTACTGAATGGAAGTGCATAAAGACTAAGTTGACTTTCAATAGTTACCAAACTCACAGGGACTATAATGAAGACACTCTGAATTCCTACCTTTACTCGTTGCAGAAAAATACTAACTAAATACCTGAGCCCTGATCCTGACACATGTTCAGTGCAATCTGTTTATTCAGAAGTCAGTCTCTCAGAGTTCTGTGGGACATATCTCTAGATATGTGTGCACAGCCTTGAGCCTTAAGATGCATTTAACATTGTAAGTTGCATGTGTTTAGCTATTTTCAGTGCCAGGGGCCTAGACAGAAGTCTTGAAAGTGCTGGCACTGCAAGACATTCCTTTTAAAATATGTTTAAACTATGTATCAAAAAATTAAGCCCAAACTGCCCTTTCAAAATTAAACATCACAAAACCATTAACAAGCATATGGAATTTTCCTACGAGCTCCATCAACTTACCTGAAATGGAATACCACATATACAGCACAATCCAATACTCTAAACTGCTATTATCAAATATGAACAGCAATGTAATATCAAATTGTGCAAATCAAGTTTCCAATAAGGTGTTGTCAACATCTAAGGTCAGCTACAAGAATTCATCACTTTATGAACTGCCACAGACAAAAGGGGATAACCAATGTTTAAAGGAAAAAAATATATAATATTCTCTGGTTGCAATCCAATGCATACTGTTACAAGACTGGAGGTAGGATAAAAGAGAGTTAATCAATTCAGGAAACCCACTGGAGGCTGTTTTAACAGACTTTACAAAGTTGCCAAGTACCTGCTTTGTTAGAAAAATTACAGATAAATGTTACTAGTATATAGTTACTTGTAGTAACTAGTTCTAGTTACTAGGTTATACCATAGCCTCTGCTTTAAGATTGAAAGGCAAGAGTTCACGCTTTTCATCTTACCCCCATTCAGGAAAGATGCCTGAGCAAGAAAAGAATAGACTGCAATTTAAAGCTGACTGAAAAAGCAGAGTGAACAGAGCTCTGTAAATTAACAGTGATTTGGTGTTTTATATGCTTCCTTAGTCTTTAGACATCTGATGCAGGAGTCCAGCTGGCTACAGTTTTGATATATTTAAGTTTTGCCTCCATCTATATCTAATTTGTTCAGAAATGTAGACACTACAAAATGCTAGTAATGCCCAACAATTCTCTTCCAAAGTGAACCAAGCATGGATGACCCCCCTCCCATTTGCTATCTAAAAAAGTGAGAAGGGGAAACAATATTTCCTAGAAACTGAGGCCAGCTATACACACAGGATCAGGCTCTTAAAAGCCTAGCTCTAGCTTTAATAGCTATCCCAGTACCCTGACACTAGAAATTCTCGTCCACATATGGCCTTTCCCATGCTGAACAATAATGGAGGCATAGCTGCTCTTCCCTGGTCAATGCAACCACAGTCTCAGTTATCACGCCCAATGCACATGTCATATACAACTGCCCTGGTGGCGCAGTGGTTAAATGCCAGTACTGCAAGCCACCACGTTGCAAGTTCGATTCCAGCGGGCTCCAAGGTTCACTCAGCCTTCCACCCTTTCGTAGGTCGGTAAATTGAGTACGCAGCTTGTGGGGGGCAATTAGCTAACACACATTGGAAACTGTTTAATGAAGTGTAGATGTGTAAATAGCTATTGCTTAAAACAATTTGTAAGCCACTCGGATAGCCTTGTGGCTGAAGAGCGGGGTATAAATAACTAAAATAACTAAATAAAATAATAAATAAACTGGTAAACCTGCAATGTACTAGTTATTCAAAAGTAGCAACATTTCTTTTCAGCAAACTATTAATTTGAGAGTTAGTAAAACAAAAGCAGTTTTTAACCCATTAAATCCATTTACATGAAATGCCAAAGCAATAAGCATTTATCTTCTTTCCAGGGGCAGTATCTTAGTCTGCTAAAACAAAAATGTGGTGTCTTTGGGTACCTTAAAAGCTAGTGATTTTTGTTGTGATATAAACTTTTGTGGGCTACAGCACATTTCATCAGATGCATAAAGTCTTAACTCCATTGTGATTTCTACATGTAGAGCTTAGTATTTTCCAGTGGTAGTGCAGATATAAGCAATATGTTCAGCCCTACATTAGCCCTACATACAAAACGTTTCCAAGTAAATTATGTAAACAGTTCAAAAAAGTCTGCACCTACCTTCCAATGCTAATGGCCTTAATCTCCGTGGAAAATAGCAAAAAAAAAATAAAAGGGAGGCAGCCTTAAATGTGAAGCACTGGCCAGGATTCTGATGATGAAATTTTCTACAGACATACCACTGTTTCCTAACTGGCATCTCATTCATAGAAATTGCTGATTACCACTGGTAAACATTCAACTTATCTGTGCATAATTGGACTTTACTAAAAGGGAGGGGACTTCTTAAAATAAAGAAATTCAAAGATATTACATGGAAACTAGATTTATTACTTCTAAACGCATTAGAAATTGAAACAGACTGGTGCACCTGCACTAATTTCACAATTCTAATAGCCTGTTATAAGTAAACTCCCAGTTCCTTGATCTAAACAGTTCAGATGAACTAAAGAGTAGGCAGATTGAATAAAAGAATCAGAACCACCAAGCCCATTCATTCAGCTATGCCCTGAGATAGGATGATGGCTACAACAGATCCCACAGCAGTTTTACCTATGATCACCACCTAATTACCAAAAGGAAGTGTGACAGTGGGATTAAAAAGGTTGGCCTGGAATTTGAGAGATCCAGACTGAAGTCCCCATGGAGCCAGGAACCCCACTGGATGATTCTCAGCCAGGAACTCTCCCTCTCTAACTCATGGTTGTTGTGAGGTTCAGGTGGGGAGGGAAGAAAACATGAAGGTTGCATGGATCCCCACAGAGGAAGGGTACAATATAAACAAACCTAATAAACAATAAACCAAGTGGGTTTGGGGAGGCTAATCTTAACTCAGCCAACATGGTGTAGTTGGTTTGAGTGTAGGTCTATGACTATGGAGACCAGAGTTCAAATCCCCACTCAGCCAAGGTTTAACACTGGGTGACCTTGGGCAAGTCACACACTCTCCGCCTCAGAGAAAGACAAAGGCAAATCCCCCTCTGAACAAATCTTGCCCCCCCCCCAAAAAACTTGATAGGTTCACCTTAGGGTCACCATGAACTGGAAGCAACACTAAATAAATAAACTCACGTTTTAAAATGATATATGAATACCTACTCAGGCATGGAAATCTTGGGCAAGACACACTCTCTCAGCCTCAGAGGCAAACCCGCTCTGGACAAATCTTGCTCCCCCTCCCGCCCCAAAAAGAACCACGACAATGTCGCTGTAAGTCAGAAATGACTTGAAGGCACATCACAACAAGCAAAATCTGAAGTGTGGCCCACCTGCTACCAAGGCTGAGCTGCCCCCATCTTATAAGAAGTCGGAATGTAGGCGTCCTTGGGCGCTCCCGTTCCTCTTCCAAAGGGCTCCTCAGGCCCAACCTCGCTCCCCCTATTACCACCGCTGGCCAAAATCTGACCTGCCTTAGATCTACCTCGCTGCTGTTGCAGAAATGGAGGGGGAGGCGAGGGGTTGCAGAAAGACAGTTAAAGGGCGGAGCCAACCAGCCCGCTCCTGCTATCAAATCGGCGGCAAAGTCCTGGCCGGGGGAGGGGCGGGGATTGGACAAGACAGGCAGCTTGGCGCTGGGCCAATCAGGAAAAGCGAGAGCACCCTCGCCCTTAGAAACAAGGCAGCCCCGCCCCTCCCTCTACGGACGGCTCCGCAAAGGGACGAGGGGGAGGAGCCTACCAAGGACGCTCGCGGGAGGCTGCGCGGGAGGGGGGGAGCTGAGGAGAAAGCCGGAGAGCGCGCGGCGGCCGAGTAGGTCGCGCGGCCGGACACGCCCCCTCGCCATCTCCTTCGCAACTGAAGGCGAGGCCCAGAAAAACGAACTCCGTTATTCCCCGGCATACGTTTCCTCGCTGAGGAAAAAGGGTCTCTCTCTCTCATTCTCTCTCTCTCTCTCTCAAGGCCGGCTCCTTGGGAAAGAGAAAGAGAGGAATATGCCACACATCCCCACCTCCCCTGAGGTAGATTTACCTCAGCTTCCTGGCCGGTGTTTACCTGGAGGGTCGCCCCCGCCCTTCTCACACGAAGCCTCTAACGGCCGTCTGCGCCGCCATCTTGGCCCTTCTTTCTGTTGAGAAAGGGGCGAACGGATACACACCGTTACTTAGTAACCTCTGTCAGGGAAACCACGATGCTCTTCCGCGCGCCTGGCCTCCGGGCATCTCCGCCTCTTCTCCTCCCTCGGCTGCGCTATCACGTGGTCGGCGAGTCGCAGGGCGGGCATCCAGATTCACCACTGAGGACCTCCCTCCCTCGGCCAACTCGAGCGGGAGTTCCTGTGGGAAACGGGCGTAAAACTACGCTTCCCAGAATGCAGTGCGCGGGAGGCCTCCTTCAACCCGCCGGCGTACGGCGGTAGATGATGTCCTGGGAACTGTAGTTTAAATCTTGTTCACAGGAAAGGCTCACGATAGAGCATTGGATTTCAGTTGCCCTCCCATATCCACGGATTTAAGTATTCACGGCTTGAAAATATTCTTTTAAAAAAAATAATCCACAAAGCAAAGCTTGATTTTGCCATCTTATATAAGGGATACTATTTTGCTATGCCATTGCATATAATTGGACTTGAGTATTCACGGATTTTGGTATCCACGGGGGGGCGGGGGGCGGGAGGTCCTGGAACCAAACCCCAGTGAATATGAAGGGAAAACTGTACTCAACTAAAAATGTCGGGTCGTTTAAAACTCGCATGGATTTTCATGGATATGTGACGAATGTTGCTGTCCTTGAGCAAGCAGGGATCACCAGCATTGAGGCCATGCTATTGAGAACACAGCTGCGCTGGGCAGGGCACCTTTCTAGGATGGAGGACCATCGCCTCCCCAAAATAGTACTCTACGGTGAACTTGCCATGGGTCAGCATAAGAGGGCGCTCCAAAAAAGAGATACAAGGACTCCCTGAAACATCTCAGGCTCGGCCAAATTGATCACCAACAGTGGTCCGCCCTGGCCTCACATCGGGAGGTATGGAGACACACTATCCACAATGCTGCAGCCTTATTTGAGAACTCATGACGAACAAGTCTTGAAGAGAAACGACAACGCAGAAAGAATCACAACCAGAAACATCACCCAAGGAGACCTGCTGTGCTTTCTGCAACCGGACTTGTCTATCTCGGATTGGCCTTTTTAGTCATCAGCGTGCTTGCAGAAAGCGCGGGATGAGGCCTTCCTGAATCTTCATTTGCGAAGAAAAGCCAGAGAGAGAGGGTGGATTTTCAGGATACTACTGTACTAGCTTATTAATAAATAAAAAGCAGTGGTAAATGCTGGCTTCCTCAGATTTTCTGAAAGGGAGCCTTTAAATATTATCAATATCCAATTTGGCTGATATTGGCCTAAATCCGATTGTTAGTGCCAAGTGGACTACACAGACTGAATCAATAGATTTGTGTAAGCGTAGATTTACTGTGCAGCTGTTGATTCAACAGGTCTGGGCTAGTGGGACTAGCCATTGGGTTTAGACCTCTGCTTTGCTAAAGGGTGATATTGTCTTTTCCTTCTGTACTTTTCCCCTTAAGAGACCTGTGCACTGCAGCTGGAAACATGTCTGTGCAATTACTAAATCCTACGCTTCTAAAAAAATAAATGTGGAGAAGTAAAACACTGTTTCTCAACCAGCATTAATGGCAGTAGTGGCCATGGGTGAATCCAAAAGTCTGACGTAATGCACATAGGGTTGCCATAATTCTCTGCCACAAAACCAGGGCAAAAGTACCCATATTTTGACCAGGGAGGAGAAAAGATGGCCCTCTCCTCCCTCCCCTCCTCCCCAAGCCTTCCTGCCACCGCCACTGTCAGTTTCTTCCAGGGAATGTGGATGGGCCGGAAGAGACCCGTCCAGCTGCCTTCATCCAGCAAGCATGTAAGCATTGCTAGGAAGATGAAGCCCTGCAGGTCAAGGAGGGGGCCGGGCAGGATTGGGGGGTTGGGGGCAAAGGGGTGCTCAGCTGCTGCTGCCAACCGGGTAAGCCAGCCCAGTGGGGAAGGGGACCTGCTGCCCCACCAGGCCATGGGGGGAGGAGTTTGGGAAGTGAATGTGCAGTAGATTCCCATGATTTAAATAAGCAAAACTGGGTTTCTAGCTGCAGCCGACCAAGTGAGCGGGGAAGAGGACCCACCAGGCCATCCCAACTCCTGGCAATGACCAAAAAGTGCACTGCTGCCCCCCCCCGAGCTTCTGCACAGGCAGTGACCTTGGAGGCCAGACTCAACGCACACACACACAAACACACGTAAATTGCTGGCCTTCTTTCCTCTCTCTTCATTTTCCTTCGCAGTCTCTCTCTCTGCGGCTGCCTATTCTGCACATTTTGATTCCAGGCTTTTGCATACTGCACTCCTCCGCCTTCTGCACTCACTCCCCATGTGACCCAGAGCAGAGCGCCTGCACAGAAAGCCTGGAGTCGGAATCGGGGGTCTGCTGTTTGAAGCAGCCCAGTTAGATGGGACAACTTTCTGTCCCTCTAATCCGGGATTTTCCCAGTTTTCCGAGACTTACGGCAATTCTAAATGCACATGGTGAAGCTATTTGAATCATGTCTGTATACCTACTACTATAGACTCCCATCTTAAAAACTTCAGACTACCCTCTGCTTCCTCTCCCCGACATTCCACTGCTGAGTCTTTTTCTTGTTCAGTGTTTTGTCAGATTTAACCTTCAAAAGAGGAAAGGCTGACTCACTACTTTATGATATTTGTGTAGTCTTAATAAAGTTATGAATGCACAGTTGTCCCTTCATATTCACTGGGGTTTGGTTCCAGGACCATCCGTGGATACCAAAATCCGTGAATACTCAAGCCCCATTATATGTAATGGCATAGCAAAAATGGTGTCCCTTATATAAGAGGGCAAAATCGAGGTTTGCTTTTTGGATTATTATTTTGTAAGAATATTTTCAAGCCGTGAATACTTAAAACCACAGATACCAAATCCATGGATATGGATGGACAACTGTACTATGGCTTTTAGATTTTTCTCTTATAAACAATCATTGCTACAGTCTCTTTTTGTCTAATTATTCAATACATATTTTAAAAGAGCTTATGTGGACCACTAGCAATATAGTCAATCTCTCAGAATCATCACTCTCATCATCAATAACTAAAGTTCATTCTATCATAGAAGCCAGCTTTCCCATTTAGTACAGCATGAAAAAGCTCACTACAGCCAACAGTTACTGCTTGTTGTCCTTACTCTGACAATTGAACTAGGGCTCTCTTTATTCTTAACAGACTGCTTAAGATCCACATTGAAAGCTACAAATGCCATTTCTCACCAGATTCCTGGAATGTACTGCTCATCCTTCATGCTCTCTTCTTAGCATATGTTTATCATTTTAATTTTTATTTCCTATTAGTTTTTGTATGTTAAATACAGTAAGCTTAAATAGAGTCTTTCTTATACAGGTATACACAATTCATTCTGTCCAGCAGATGGCAGAGGAATGTAAGGAAAATACATTTTCTGTGTTTGGTTCAGCAAGCTGTGACTGTGTACTAAGAGCTTCCAGAAATGCTAGGCAAGTACACAATTACCCTGGAGGATTTATATGACTGATAGAATGTTCACTGTTGTAAGAGAAGCATGCCTCTCTAAAGTTACTAAGCATCCTAATCATAGGATATGCCCATCCTGCAGTTGCTACACCATTTACATGAACACAATCTTTTTGGGTCCAAATATTGATTCCAGCATTTGGGAAAAGGTCACCAGTTTTGAATGTGATATTCCTTAGAACTATGTCAGTTTATCTATGTGTGTGGTGTCTACCACCATCACTGAGTAGTAGAATCCAGTTAGTTGCACACAGTTGAAACATTGCTATGAAATTTACTAGCCCTTCTGTGTACCTGTTTATTGGCCTTTGAATGTGTTGAAAGTGTTAAACTGATGATTGGAGAAACTATCATGTAGAAACACACATAACTCTATTTAATTGGTCTGTGGAACAGGGTGCAATCTAGAGATCGAAAACTAGATTTTCAAGAGTCTGAGAAATGCTTGACACTATCCAGTAGAACAATCCAATAAAAACAACAACAACACATACCCAGCATTCTTCCTCATAGTTGTATTGCTATAAGGTACTTTTCTTAAGTTGTAGCTTGAAAAAGTCTCTCAACATTAAATCTTTTCTTATCATTTGAATATTTTATATGATGTTGATTTTAAGAGCTGCAAATTAAGAGTTGATTTTTATTTTTTATTTGTTTATTTAGTAGAATAGGGACGGTCTGTTGGCTTGATCTACCTCACTCCCTCCATTGTGCTCTTTATTGCAATGCTTCTGGAAGTAATGTAAATTCTTGTTTAGGATTGTTTTAAAGATCAAAAGTCCTTTCAAACAACATCTCTAAAAGCTTCCTGTTTGTTTATTTTCTTCTGTGGAAGAGGGGGAGATGTAAAACCTAAAACTGATGCAAAACATAAAATTTATTCTTTCTTTTATCTATGTGCTGGCTTTACAGATTTATTTTCTCCCCTTCAATATGAGCAGATACTGCAGATCAGTGCTGTAAAATTATTCTTCCTAAGCAGGATGTCTGTACAGAAGCTTTTCAACTTCTGTTCTGAAATGGATCTATCCAAAGAAGTCAGGGAGAATTCAGCTAGGACTATGCAGGGTTACAAACAATTGTTGATCAGGATAATAATAATGAAGAGTTATGTATAGCTGCAAAGATTTTACACAACTGCCGTGACAAAAATGGCTTAATCGTATGTGGTTACTTTTAACATGTTCTTCTGTCTTTTTAAAATAATGGTTAGATGCTTTGAGAGCTGTTTTTAGTGGACAGGCAGGATTGAAATGTAATAAACAAAGGATTTTCTGTACTTATTTTGTCTACTAGCAACGTAGGAGTTTGTGACTAGATTCAATTAAATCAGAAATTCTCGGCTCCTTAGGCATTGGTACAGAAAGGAAGATGGGTAAGTGCCAGATTCTGATAGTGTATTGCAATAAAACGAAAGCTTGAGGGCTCAATATGCTTTAATAATGGAAAAATTAAAAAGAGCATCCGATCAAAATCCTTCATCTCATTTTGAAGTGTCCCTACAGCTGATGTGTTTTCCTAACACCATATGACTTTAATTTAGTGGATGCGTCAGCATTCAGGAATTTAGTGTATCAAACGATGTTGGAAACATCAAAGACAATAACTTTCTGCCCATCTGCTTTTATATTTATAATACAAAAATGATATGACTGAAACCTTAAATAATTTTTTTATGCTGACAGTTTGCACAGCGCTCACATCAGCTCTAAGAATACATTCTCTTCTTGTAAGGCCTAATGTGGTACCTCCATGCCAGAGCATAAGCTGTCAAAATATGTTACCCATGTTCGACAGAGAAAAAATGTTGGGAGAACAATGCAAGGAACTGCCCAGTTTTACTTGGCTACTAAAGAGTGAAGTATTAGGATGCATGGCCAACTGACAAGTACTAGGTTCCAACTAGAAAGATACATGTGTCCTCAAAACTGCTATTACACAACAGTCATGATGGTGCAATCAGTTACTGCATTCTTCTTCCTCTTTATTATCAATTAGTAATTATTACAATATTAGTCCTTTTTCCTTTTGTCATCCCTGGGAAGGGGTATCACTCTACCCTGGTAAATGCACATGGGGCTCAACCCCCTCTGTTCCATTTTTTAAATGTACGATATAGTCATATTCATAATTTCTTACTTGATCAGTTCTTGTTTGTAAAAGTATGGAATTTATGAACACTGAACCACCAATAACAATAATAGTAATAGTTACTGGCATTGTTGCTTTTGTTGTTGTTATTATTATTAGTTTTTTAAACTTCTCCCACCTCTGACCTAGAGTAAATCCACAGAAATGAATGGGATATGCCAGTTCCAATTAATGTTAGTCCTCTTGATTTCACCTTGTTTAGGTAGAAGTGATGTTGAATTTAGCCCAATGTGGTCATATTTCTTGCATCAGAATTTAAGTGTAAAGTTTCTCCATATGACAAAATATGTTCACTCAGTAGTCAGATATCATATACAAGCCATAATCTGATGTTTGGAAAAACTCAAAAGGCAGGTGAATAGGATGCATCCCAGTCCTTTGCCTATCTCTTAAGAGTAAGCTCCACTCAATGTACTGGACTATAAGATTTTAATTTTACAGAGCCTTTTTGGATCAGTTTAAATTCTGTTAATTTTTCAATAATCAGGTCCAGCTTTGTTTGTCCTTGACATTCTACAGTTGGGAAAGGGAGAAGGAATGTAAACAAATTAAGTCATAACAGATGGTATGAAAATCAATTTGAGCTAGGACTAAGCAATTATTTTTGGACTTTTGCAAACTTTAACTTCTCTGTATTTTTTACATGACAGGTAAAGATTATTTGAAACCTCCAAGGCTGAGATTAAGCTTTCTGTGAAACAGCAAAGCTTCAAGGTGGTACTGAGTCCACGTGAGACATGGTGCTAGTCTGTAGTACTCTGAATGACAGATCTGTAGCGTTCTCTTGTAAGCACAGATTTTTACCAGACCCTGAAATTTTGCCAAGTACAACATTAACGCAGGAAGAGCACAGCTTTAAAAACTAATGACATAAGAAGTACTTTTATCTGAGACATTTTAAAACCAGAAGTAGCTACATAAAAACTGGAAGGATTTATTTGTCAGCTCACATGTATATTTTCATGCCTTAAGGAAGCAATAAAAATTAAACTGTTAAGAGTTCATGTACAATAGCGGGGAAGCTGTACATGAGGACTGCAAGGCTCTTAGGTGTTGTCTAAACAGTGAAAATAACCCACATGGAATTAGCTGGGAATACGACTTGTCTAAATGGGATCCCGCATCAATCCACTGTGTTCAGAAGGAGGGGGGGGCCAAAACAGCAAAACCACCTCAGGGAAAGCCTTCATTACTTTTCCCGTAGTTTTTTTTAAAAACAGCGAGGGGGGTGCGCATTCCTGCTTGTTGGGACAAGCAATTCAATATGAATCACATAGGAGAGGAAGTGTAAAGCTGACCAGGCGAGCGTGGGAGGTGTGGTTTTAAAAGGTACTGTAATCCCTTTCAGTAATGATCATCATTCAATGATCCCCCTCTCCCCTACCTCAGTTTCTTAGAAATAAAACTAAGTGGTCAAAACACTTTTGAGGTCCAAAATACTTAAGGATGGTCTTACTTATATTTGTTGAAGCAGTCACCTTGTGCACCAGATCATGAAAGTGCAGCAAATAGTTAACTATTGCATTTTATAGTTATTGTATTTTCATTTCTGGGGTGAGATATGCTTTGGAGAATTTCTTCCTTATGTCCAAAATTAAGTTGGCTGTCTTTAGGACTATGCGTCTTGTCTTGAGCGTGCAGGGAATGTTATCTGTAGTATTGTATTAGCTCAGACTGCAAAATGTCTTGGTTAGCTCCAAGTATAGTCTGGAAGTTCCTTGATAGTCTTGCCTGTTTTACATCTGCATTGATGTATATAGAATATGGAAAAGCAACTGCAGTTATCAATAAATAATACTATCCTATATATCTCTACTCAAGTCCCATTGAATTGTGTGAGGCTTACTCCCAACTGAGTGTAGGATTACTATGTAAAATAGAAATTGGCAGGTGTTTTCCTGTTCAGGGTTAACACCTGCTACCTTCTCTTTTCAGAAATTATAACGTGTCCACCACCATAGAGAGACTGAAGCATGGCTACATTTCTCCCAAATTATTTTGTTACATGGTAGCAAAGGGGTTTTATTTCTTTTCTTTTAGTTACAGTATATGGTTGATCATATTAGCATTGTATTTGTGATGTGCCAAGTTAGCAATAGTCAAATACAGCTCTTCTGAACATTCTTCCCCACTGACTCACCACAGTTTGAACGCTTCAGAAATTAAGAGCACAAACTACATCATTCGGGAGAAGACTGAAATTCATTGCATCAGCTACAAAGGCTTTAACCACCAAACGATCTCCATAACATTCAGAGGTAAGCAACATAAAAGTTCTCTTGGGGTGGGTAGAAGAACTAATATGTGCATTATCCACTGTGCCTTTTATACATAATGACTCCAATGTGCTTTACAAGGATTTGTATCTTAAAGTAAGGTTACACTTCTACATGCACATATAACAAAGGAGTAACTTCCATTGAATGCAATGGGATTCAAACAGAGATGATTGCATGCCAGATGTCTTTTAGCCTTCAGATAAACACTTCAGAATTTCATGAATGTAATCTGAATATGTTTTCACAGATACTGTGTGCTTACAGACAAAAACAGCATACACCATTTTTACCAACACTATACTAGCCTGATTCAGTGATGTATGACATGTGCTCCCTAAGCAGTGGATTGTCACCTTCAAAAAGAAGTGGAGATTATGTAGCCCTCGAGTTGCTGGACTACAACTCCCAAAATTCCTCAATATTATCTGCTGGCTTGGGCTGATGGGAGTTGTAGTCCAACATCATCTGGAGGGCCCCTGGGTTCTCATCTTTCTTTTAAAGGGGTGATTCTGCTGGGCAGCATTTGCACTCACCTCCATTTTGGACATTTGGAGCATGTCCAGAGGAGGGCAACTAAAATGGTGAAAGGTCTGGAAACCATGCCTTATGAGGAAAGACTTAGGGAGCTGGGTATGTTTAGCCTGGAAAAAAGAAGGTTAAGGGGCGATATGATAGCCCTGTTTAAGTACTTGAAGGGGTGTCACATTGAGGATGGAGCAAGCTTGTTTTCTGCTGCTCCAAAAACTAGAACATGGAGAATGGATGCAAGCTCCAGGAACAGAGATTCCACCTCAACATTAGGAGGAACTTTCTGACAGTGAGAGCTGTTTGGCAGTGGAACACACTCTCTTGGAACGTGGTGGGGTCTCCTTCCTTGGAGGTCTTTAAACAGAGGCTGGATGGCTATCTGTCAGGGATGCTTTGATCGTGATTTCCTGCATGGCAGGGGGTTGGACTGGATGGCCCTTCCAACTCTAAAATTCTATGATTCTATGATTTTTAATTCATATGTCTGGCATCACAAGCCCTTAAGGTGGCTATCCCTTTCAAAGTTAAGTGTGCTTGTGGCCATAATTACTGCTGTTCAAGGAAGAAGGAAGTCACTTTCCCCTTAGCTAGTGGTGTAAATGTTCCTGTCAGCTGTAAATGTTGCTGTTGGGGAATTTTCAGCATATCAGATCAACCATTTCCACATAAGAGTTCCCATTAAATTCTGATGACCTGTGGAAGGATAAGTAGTTTCGGTTGGTTTCCTTCCTCATCAGAAGCTGTGTTTGCACTTTTTAACAAAAACGAAATGGCTTGGCCTTCCTTTCACATCTGCTAAGTTCCACAACATTTTAAGGACAAATCATGATATAATGGGCAAGATATGAATTTCACATCCTTTTGTGTGGAGGAAGTGTTACCTTATTTTCCTTAAAACTATAGTAGTTTGTGACCTGCTACTGTAGTAACTGCTTAGGAATCAGACAGTATTGTAGAACAGGTAATAGTGAAAGGGAAAGCCAGCATTGTGTAGCTGTTTGAGTGTTGGAGGGTTCTGGGAGATCAAGGGGTTGATTATATGGCAAAAAATATCTGGGAAGAATCCCATTGGTCCTCACGTTTGGTGGGCCACACTCATGCTATTCAGAAGGGTGGGAAGCAAAAAACCCAAAAGATCCGTGACTTTCCATCCCTCTATTTTCCACGGTCTTTTTTGAAAAGTCCAGGGAAAATAGCACTATTGGTTGTCTGATCAATCAGCAACCATCCTGGAAAAGGGCACACAGCAGAACTGAATTGTGATTGTTTGGACCTCGGAGTGGGCAGGCTTGCAAGAGTTGCCTTGCAATTGAGAATCCACCATTGTTGAATGGCCCTGCATCAGGTCCGCTGCCTCCTCCAAAGCCAGGCTCCTCTCCCTCCTCCTTCTCGCCTCTGCTTGTAGCCCAGGCTAGGCAACTCCAGCGCTCTTCCCGTCCCCGTCCAGATCGCCTGGCTGCTTGCTGACACTTTCACCATTTGGAACCATGGAGAAGAAGATTTGGTCTCATTTTTGAATCACCTGAACTGCATCCACCCAAATATCCAATTCACGATGGAAAAAGAGAAGGAAGGAACACTGCCATTCTTTGATGTCCTAGTCATCTGCAAACCAAACCAACGGTTAGGCCACAAGGTATACAGGAAACCCACACACACAAACAGATACCTACACAAGAACTCCAATCATCACCCAGGACAAAAAAGAAGCACAATAAAAACATTGGTAGACCGTGCAAAAAGGATCTGCAAACCCCACTACCTGGAGGACCAACTGAGGCACCTAAACTGGGCCCTACAGGCTAATGGTTACTCCAGATCAGACATCACAGGAGCAGCCAGACCCAGAACAAACCACAAGAATGAAGAAGAAAAACAGCCACCCAAAGGGAATGTATTTTTACCATACATCAAAGGAGTCACAGACAGAATAGGGAAACTGATGAGGAAACACAACCTCCAAACAATCTACAGACCAACCAAGAAAATCCAAGAAATGCTATGCTCAGTGAAGGACAAAAGAGACCCTCCCACAGCTGCAGGAGTTTACCGCATACCATGCAGCTGTGAACAAGTTTACATAGGGACCACTAAACGCAGTGTGCAAACACAAATCAAGGAACATGAGAGACACTGCAGACTGGGCCAGCCAGAAAAATCAGCAGTAGCAGAACATGTTATAAACCAACCTGGACACAAAATGTTATTTAAAAACAGCAAAATTCTAGACTAGGCCAACAACTATCATGTCAGAATGCACAGAGAAGCTATTGAAAGCCACAAACCTGGACAACTTCAACAAGAAAGAAGAAGCCCTAAAAGTAAACAAAATCTGGCTCTCAGTTTTGCAATTTTGCAATACAAGAGAATCAAAACTCAGCACTTACAAAGGAATTCCACCCAGGGACAGGGGGACTCCCAGCAGATAATGTCCCATCAACCAACCATTAGCCAAACAGACACTAATAAGCCTTGCATTTCTATACCCAGAAACCATTCAATTACACAAATTTACATATACTCCCCAACAGGGATTCACAGCATATAAACTCCACACACACTCCTACCCAACCATTCTCTGAAGATGCCAGCCACAGATGCAGGTGAAACTTCAGAAAGAAACTATTCCAGACTATGGTCTCACAGCCCGGAAAAAAACCCAAGGAAAATCTATAAAAAAGAGTATAAGATCGCCCTTTGTTCGATTTACTGGACCCTAGCTTAGCTGAAAATCCAAAATGGCCACAGGTGCTTTCTGGTTTGTGGCTCCACCCCCATGCTTGTCCAGCCAGATTACGCTGCCTGTTCATATCTGTGCAAATGTGAGTGTTCAAACAATTGCACATTCACATGTCATACGGAGCTTTTAAAAAAATCTGTACAAAGCCCCAGACACGATGTGCACGGACTTTGTGGTGGATTTGGCTACCCCCCTTTCGAATGACACGTATTTATGTGCATGTCACATCCCGTTCGGATTATTTTGACCTTATAAATAAGGCCATAGTTTGTGCAAAGTGTCATCTGAGTTATCCAAGCAAATAATGTTCACAGGTGAGAAAGAAAAAGGTAATGTGGATAGGGCACCCCTGTTCCCAAGAGCAAGTTACTTGTTTATAATATGAGGTCCAACGCTATATGTTTTTACACAAAAGTACAGTAAGTACCACTAAGCATTATTCCCAAACTTTTAGCAATGAAGTCTTGATAGCATTTTGCAGGATATTTTTGTTGGAAAACTCAGCATTCTCTCTCCCCACACACTCTGTTGCCATTAGACCAAGAGTGTAATACGTAGGACAGGATTTCCTCCATTTTGAAATCTTTCTCTCTCTCTCTTAATTTGCAGCTAAGCAACAAAATCATATGACCTAGTGCACCCCTGTTGGTATTGGTCATATAGAGATTTGCCCCTTCTCAAGTCCTGCAGTTTCCATGCTTCTCTCTCTTGCCTTCTTTGGCAGCCATGTTTTCATGTTATCTCTACTCCTTGACCTGGTGAGCCAAGATGGACTCTCCCTATTTCTCTCTTTCACCCAAATCTATTTATTAGGTTAGTTAGGATTTAGGCAGTGTGTGTGTGTGTGTGTGTGTGTGTATGAATAGCCATTAGTAATGTTTCTTAAGGTGTTTAACTTGAAGCTGCATGCCTCTTTTGTCATGGGAATTCAAGGCAAAGTAATATACAATTGCTTCACGCCTCCTCAAACTGCTACTCTGCTAGAGGTAAATTAACAGAATTTAACTTCATAGAGTTTCCAAAACAGGTACACTAATTTCAAAACAATTTTTGATGGGCTTGTCTACGTGAGGCAATAAATGTTGATTGGTATGCAGTAATGCCAATTCACAGCAGTGTCCATTTGTCTCCATGGTTTTTGGCAAGACTGCAGGTATGTAAAGCTATCCATGTTAGATATTCACACGGGCATGCCTGTGAATCAAGATGGCAGGCACAAGTGAATTACTCACATTTTTATTCTCCCCAAGTTTCCACCTCCAAACAGTATTTTTGAAAGTAAATCCAAGGTGAGGAAGTGTGACCTCCCGCTTAAACAAGCTTTAAAAATAATCTCGTTTTGTCGCCTCAGTGCACGATCGCTACCGCAAACACTCAACATGGCGGTTCCAGCCACTTTGTTGCAGCAAGCTCTGCCCCCTGTGCACATCTGACCAATCAGCAATCCACTTCCCTCCTTGCCGAGAATGCACTGCAATCAGAATCGGTTGTCCCAACGAATAGGAATGTGCATTTCCCTCGCAGTTTTTAAAAAACTTCAGGAAAAGCCGTGAAGTCTTTTCCCTGTGCAGGATATGGCGTTTTGCCCTCCCTTCCAAATATGGTGAATCGCTGTGGGATCCCATTTAGATAAAAGGTATTCTCCTTGAATTCTATGAGGAGTATTTTCACCATTTGGACAACCCTCAGTATTTAATCCTGCTGTTATTTCCAATCATAGGCCACTCAAGAACCAAACCGGGGAGACTCAGTTCTGTATTTCTTCTATATTTTTGGCTCAATATTTTTAGGGAAGGCACCTTTCCAGCTCAGTCAACAAGGCACTGCTGTTCCCGATTTGCCATTTTTAATGGTTTAACATTTACATTGTTATAAATAGAGAAGAGTAATTGTTCTGATGCCATATAGCTTGTTATCAGTCAAAAGAAACAATTCTAATAGTCCAGCATGTGGAGAGTGTAAGATTTTGGCAGTCATTATTGATGCCAGTTGTTCAAAGTACATGGATAAACCTGAAATGAAGTTTGTGGATGATGGAGAGAGAAGCTGGTAGGAGAGCTTATTTACTATATATAAGACGGAAAGGCAGATTGCTACAACCCAGTGTTTGTTTTAAAATTCAATTAATTTTTGCTGAAAGCTCTTCTTTTCACTGCCCTGCCTATCTACTGTTGATAATATGTCAGCTTTACTTAAATGAGGACAAATATTATGCTCTGTCATGCTGAGGACCTTTGGCATACCAATTGTCCTGATTAATTCTATGTCGTCCCACTTTTTCAGCTGCTTTTGACATGTTCTATTTTCTCTCTCATCCTCTCACTTTCCCCTTGGCCCCCAGCTTACTTCAATCACTTCAAACGAAGTACGAAGTACAGAAAAAAATTGCAGTCAATTAACTCAGTGTGGGAAAAGAGGAAGGGGTACGGTCTTGCCCTTCCCAGTAGGTGCAGGGAAAAGCAAACTGCTGCAGCCTCTTCTAACTGCTCTGTTCTTCCTCATTAATACATTTTGCCATCATGACTACACTTTGATGTTTCTTGACCACATGTGTCCTGCTTTTCATCTGTCAAATGTTGGAGGGTATGCTTTGGCCTTTCAGCTTGCTAGATACTTATGGGGATGTCACAAATGGGGTAGAGTTGCGACATGTTACAAGAGGAGTAGGGGAGAATTCAGTATGGTTTTTCTATGGTATCCTATTGTGGCTAGAAACATGTATTCCTGACTAATGATTCTATTGCATGTGATGCTTTTAAGTAAAGTTTTTCTTCTTATTTTTATAGCTATAAACAAAATATGGGTATTTTTCTGGAATTAGTTGACAATTGTTGATACATAAAATCTGTATAGGGAAAGAGTAAAGGACTCAAACTTGGTTGACCAGTTTACTCCTTTTACTATTACTTAAATCCTTTAAGGCATTGATTTTTCCTCTGGTGGTTGAGTATCCTTACATTGGTTGAAATCTTCATACAGATAATCCTTCTTGTGCTTTCTCACCACTTCTTTCTCTGTTTCTCTTACCAGGAAAAAAGGAATGATAAGGAAAACAAGATGGAAGGCCTCCAAATTGCACTCTGATTTATAACACTAGGAGCCTTCCATCAACAATTTAAAAAACTAATAAATAGACACTAACCTTCACATGATCAGTAGCAGCTGTGTTGTTAAAATTAACTGAGCAACATTTACAGCACTGTTACACTGACTATCTGTTGCTTCAGTTTTTGCGCATACCTCATTATAGTCTTCTGTTCCATTCATTTTGTTTTATGGGTTTGTTTTCCCTTATAAGAGTAGGTTTCATTAGCAAAACACATAAACACACACAAATCCCCAATAACAGCAAAGAAATAACAATGCAGAATCTCATTTAGTGAACAACACAGTTTAAATGTGCATTTAATGTACTTGGATTGAAGGTTTCAACTGCACCAAATAGCCAAAAGCCTTTCATTTGTCATCTGCTGGAGTGCAGCCGAGATAACTTTTTAAAAGTTCCTCATGGAGATCTTTTTCCTAAGCCAAAGAAATGTAAAAGTCTTGAGGAAGATTTAAGGGCAGAACCAATCTGGTAATAAGAGAAGGGAGTGGCTTTTATTTATGTCAGAGAGGTCAGCAGTGGTTGGAATGTCCTCCAGATGTGCCAAGAGGACATGCTGAATAGCAGAACATATTAATGTTGTACTCCGTGCAGATGGCTGTCCTAACTTTGTAAGCTGACAGCAAGTATTCCTATGAGAATATCCAGCTTTATGACATTGCAGTGTACTTATAACCAGATTTCCCTTTGAAAGGAAGGCCAAAATGGCTAATATCCAATGTGTATATCAGAATAAGACCTTTATTAGGCTAACCAAACATACACAAACAATCAACACTATGAAGTATTTTGGCCTGGGTGGAGGGCAGATTTGGTTGATCTAACAAAGATAGTACAGGTATACCCCAGTTAACAATGTAAATGTGTTCCTGGGCTTTATTTGTTTAACAGAAACTCTTTAACATCTACCAGAGGTAGAAATAACATAGAAAGAATAGGATAGGTTGTTGTTGTTGTTGTTGTTGTTGTTGTTGTATGCCTTCAAGTTATTTTCAGCTTATACTGACCCTAAGGTGAACCTGTTATGGGGTTTTCTTGGCAATATTTGTTCAGAAGGAATTTGCCTTGCCTTCCTCTGAGGCTGAGAGAGAGTGACTTGCCCAGGTCACCCAGTGGGTTTTCATGACTAAGCAGGGATTCGAACCATGGTCTCCAGAGCCATAGTCTATATACCATGTTGGGTCTCTGGGGTAGATTCCTGCATCACAAAAAAGAAGAGCTGTTCAACATGTTTCAGCAAATTTTTACAGGTCACCTCTGTATGTATGGGATCAGTACCCACAGTTTCAGTTATCCATCATCCAAAAATATGGTCTTTCTAGGCATTTCCTAGATCCTCCACTGTGACTATGTGGTAACCTTTGCTGGACCTTACTATAGAGTTGTGTTGGAAATGCTGAGAAAGGCATCCTCTCTAGGCATTTCCTAGGTTCTCCAGCGGGATTCTATGAGGTTTGCTATTACCCATGGTTTCAAGTATTTGCTGTAAATCTGGAAACGTATCCCTTGCATATAAGGAGGGAACTCAAATGTTAATGTTACTCAAAACTAACATTATGCACATGTGAAATGAAACAACCAGATCAGATAAGCCTTGCATGAACATTTTGAACCTTCTAGACAAAAACAAAAACATTTTGAACCTGCTAGAGATCACTTGAAAATGTCTTCAAAAATTTATTCAGAGATGAGTTTTTACTTTCCCCAGCCTCTACTTTTCTTATGATTTCCACTTTGATGGCCAAATTTAGATGTTGGTGTTGCTGTTCCTGGGCTATACTTCTTTAACAGAAAGTTCGATACCAGAGGTAGAAATAAAATGGAAAGAATAGGGATAGGTTGTTTTCGTTGCGTGCTTTCAAGTCATTTCTGACTTATGGCAACCCTAAGGTGAATCTATCACGGGCTTTTCTTGGCAAAATTTCTTCAGTGGGGGTTGCTCTTGCCTTCCTTTGAGGCTGAGAGAGTATGAGTTGCCCAAGATCATCCAGTAGGTTTCAGTGGCTGGGTGGTGATTTGAACCCTGGGGCTTGTCTAGATGAGAAGATTTACAGTGGATATATGTGCATTAATGCAAATTTGCAGCGGTGCTCATTTGTCTCTACTGTCCTCTGGGCTAAATAAATTGTGTGCAAGGCTATGTGCATTTGAAGTGCACATGGAGCGATGCCTGCAAATCAAGATGGTGTCTAAGAGTAAATTACAGTTGTCCCTTCACCTTCGCTGGGTTTTGGTTTCAGGACCCGCCATGAATACCAAAATCCATGAATACTCAAGTCCCATTATATGCAATGGTATAGCAAAATGGTGTCCCTTATATAAGATGGCAAAATCAAGGTTTGCTTTTTGGGTTATTGTTTTTTAAAGAATATTTTCAAGCCGTGAATACTTAAAACCGTGAATGCCAAATCCATGAATGTGGAAGGACAACTGTACTGCACTCTATAATTGTCCTAACAATGTGATTTACTTCCTGTTATGGCAGTTTGCTGCCATTGGCTGTTGTCACACAGAGGGAGGTGACAGTTGATCTGTGAGCCCACGCTAGCATGAGACCCGCCATTGCCCTACCTCATTGTTGTGGACAGTAGCTGAGTGGCAAGCACACATCTGTCCACAGCTTTTTCATGACCCAACAACTTCTTTTAAAGCTTTACACAACAGCTTTTTTTTCCAAAGCAACCTGACCCAAGAGCTTTTTTTATTATTAATAATTTTATTAATTTTTAAAATTTAAAAAAAAACATACAATTTCTACATAAAACTTAACAAACATATATAACAGTGATTCCCTCCACCGAGGGACTTCCCTTTACATTCATCCCTCTTTCCAAAGAATAATTGTTTCCAACTCAGGTTTGCTTCCTCTCCCCTTTATTAATACAAATTCTAAAAATTTACTCCATTTTTCACCAAAAATATTCTTATTTAACCCTCCTTTTTTTCTTTAACCAATTAGTTAATTTCTCATTTATAACTATATTCCATACTTCATCATACCATTCTTCTATTTTGTATCCGCCTTGTATTTTCCATTTCTTTGCTATTATTAACTTTGCTGCTGTCAGCAAGTTTGTTAGCAAATCCTTAACAATTTGAGCTTCTTGTATTTTTTCACAATATGATAATAATGCTATTTCAGGGCTTAAAGGTATATTTATCTCCAGTATTTCACTTATTTCCTTCATTACTATTTTCCAAAATTTCTGTACATATTTGCAATTCCACCACATATGCATATACGTTCCCAATTCTTGGCAACCCCTCCAACACTGTGCTGAATACTTTTTATCTATTTGATTCAATCGTACTGGAGTTAAATACCACCTCCATATAATCTTATAGTAATTTTCTTTTATTCTTACTGATAATGTTTTCAAATGTTGCATATTCCATATTTTTTCCCACTTAGATTTGTCTATTACAGTTGCTACATCTGTTTCCCAAACATCTTTTAAATAATCTTGTACTTCTTCATTATCCATTAACATTTTATATATATTGCTTATAATACCCTTTTTCCTCTTGAATAGCTTTTGTAATTAATTCCTCAAATTTTGTACTTTTTCTACAACTACCCTCCTTTAAACATTTTTTGTCCATCTTTCTAACTGTATCAGTTTAAACCATGTAAATCCTTGCTCCTTTAATATTTTTTCCATATAATTTTTATTTTTCATTTTCCCCATCCATTCCTTCAACCTTATAATTTCTTGTCCTCCTAATTTTGCTTCCACTTCATTTCTTAAGTTTGCTGGGAAACCCTCTAACAATATTACTGGCATTAATGGAGATGTTCCTGGAACTAATACTTTTTTATATTTATTCCATATATCTAATATATTTTTTAAAGAGACAGATTGTATTGTTTCCCTATATTTCTTTTTTAGTTTACAACATTTCTTAATTTTAACTCTATCTCTTGTTTATTTATTTCCATCCATTCCATTTCCTTCACCTCCGCAACACTATCAATAATATATCTCAATTGATTCGCTACGTAGTATAGCTTTAGATTAGGTAAGCCTAAACCTCCTTTTTTTAAAGATTTATACCATCTGTTTTTATTGATTCTTGATCTTTTGCCTCCATTACAATAATTATTTATCATATTTTGCCACTTTTTAAATTCCATTTCTGATACTTTAATAGGCAGCATTCTAAATAAAAAATTTATTTTTGGTAATATTTTCATTTTAACAAGCGCTATTCTTCCAAACCATGACAATTTGATTTTCCCATATTTCTCTATTCTTTTCTCCATATCTTTCCTTAGCATAGTGAAATTTTTTTCCTCTAGTTTTTCCAGTTCTGCTACAATATTTATTCCTAAATATTTTATTTGCTCTTTTATTTTAATACATTTCTTACTCTTCATATTTTTTTTGCTCTGCCTCTGTATAATTAAATATCATCATTTCTGATTTATTCCAATTTACTTGTAAACCTGTCATCTTCCCAAACGTTTCCAAATGTTTCTCTATCTCTTGCATTTTTTCCAATGGATCTTGTATTGTTATTAAAGTATCATCTGCAAACATATTCAGTTTAATCTCTTCAATATTTCCTATCCCTTTGATATCTTCATCGTTTCTAATTACATTAGCTAATATTTCTATTACCATAGCAAATATTATTGGGGAGAGTGGGCAGCCTTGTCTCGTTCCCCTAGTTAGGTTTATTTGTTCTGTCTTACCATCATTTATTATTACTGTTGCTTTATTTTTTTTATACAATTGGTCAATCACACCCCTAAATTTTTCTCCAAATCCAAATGTTTTCATTATGTTTTTTATTGCTGGCCATTCCACACAATCAAAAGCTTTAAATATATCTATAGCTATAAGCCCTGCTTTAATTTTCTTTCTTCTATTAAATTTATTACTCTTCCAGTTAGATTAGCCATCTGTCTTCTTTCTATAAATCCACATTTGTCTTTTTGTAGATATTTGTACATAAATTTATTCATCCTTTTCGCCATTATTGCTGTTAGTATTTTTGCATCTTGGTTTATTAGTGATATTGGTCTATATGATTCTGGGTCTGTCAAATCTTTATCTGGTTTTGGAATTAGTATAATCAGAGATTGTTTCCATGATGGTGGGATCTCATCTCCTTTTAAAATGTTATTATATAATTCTTTCATTCTAGGTATTAATATACTTTTAAATATTTTATAATATTCAGTTCCCAAACCATCTTCTCTTGGAACCTTCCCTAGTTTCAATTTATTTATAATATCTTCTATTTCCTGTTCTGTTATTGGTTTTTCCATTAATTCTTTCTCCTCCTCACTAATTATATCCTTACAATTTTCCTATATATATTTCTCTAAGTTTTTCGGTGAATCGCCTGCTGAATATAATTTTTGATAATATTCTTGAAATATCTTTAATTTCTCTTTCATCAAGTTGCTTTTTTCCCCTTTTTCATCTTTAGTAATTCCAATCAAACTTTTAGATTTCTTTGTTTGTGTGGCTCTTGCTAACATTCTAGAATTTTTATTACTATATTCAAAAAAATCTCTTTTCATAAATAGATTTCTTTTTACTATTTCTATATCTTCCTTTTCTAACTCTTTCCTCTTTGCTTGTATTAATATGTGGATCTGTTTATCTCTGTTTCTAAAATATTCTTTTTCTAGACCCTTAATTTCCTCTTCTAGTTTCTTCCTACTTTTTTCCCCATTTTTCCCACAATGTATGTGCTTCCCTAATAAATATTCCCCTTGCTATAGCTTTCATTGAATCCCACAATAATGCTTGATTGCTTTGTCCTACTCTATTTATTTCCCATATTTCTTTTAATTCTACCCCAAGAGCTTTTTTAAAAGCTACTTTATGCTCATTTTTCTAAGAGCCAGTTGGTCTTCCACATGTGTGTGGAAAACCAAACCATAACACATACGCAATTGTTGTCAACAAACAAACAAAAGGAAGGGAAAGGTCCTGCCCTATCATTACCAGACCACAGAAAACCATGTAACAGAAGACAGCAACTACATGCTCATGGAAACCCAAATGATCACACAAGCACAATTATCATTAAAAAAAAAAATCTTGTCCTACTATCATCCTCCATCAGAAAAGAACACTACAAGAGAGTGAGTGCTTGCAACGGAAGATACTAGGCTGCATAGGTGCATAACAGTTGTCACAATAAAAATAATTTTTCAAAAAAAACTTTCTTGCTTTCTTCTATGCCAAAAAGTTCTGCAAGTTAGGCTCTTGTGTGGCTTCCACCCACTTCCACTGGCTCAGTGGGAGGAGTTGGGCAACGGTGGGACCCTTTTTCATGGACACACAGTGAATGATGACACTCCTCGCCACGTGCATGAGATGGATGGTAGCATCCCCTCCCAAGATGGCGTGGAGCTCGGCAAAGAATGGCATTGTTGCCGTACCATTCCAGCTCTGGCCATTGTGGTTCCCACCCCATGGTAGCATTGGCAGAGGGCCTTGCTCTTCATCCTACACTCCTCCATGGCGCAGTCATGGCCTTTGAGCACATCTACTCACCTAGAGTAGAATCCCATTCTTTCCCATGTCAGAGTTTATTGCATTGTTTACTGAAGATGTGTTGCTGCAACCCTACACTGAAAGTGTTTTTCTCCAGCTCTCTTTCACCACCCTCCAATGTCAATGCTGATGGGGGGAAACTAGACATATGGCAATAAAAGGGAGGGCTGGGCTGGTCTCCTGTAAAAAGACTTTGTAAAAGGGAGCTTCTTTGTCAGAGGCTTTGTGAACTGAGGTATACCTGTATGGGTATTCTTCAGTTAACAAAGTAGATGTGTTCTGGGCATTACTTTTTTAACAGAAGCTTTGGTACCAGAGACAGAAATAACATGGAAATATTAAAAAGGGATTCCTACACCACAAAAAAAGAAGAGCTGTTCAATATATTTCAGCAAACTTTGCAACATATGAAATTAAACAATCAGGTCAGGGAAGCCTTACATAAGTAAGCAGAAACATTTTCAACCCTCTAGAAACTGCTTCTTCCAAAGTGCATCCAGGGACATTTTTTTCCTTTCACCAGCTTCAACATTTCTTATGATTTAATTTTGTTGGCCAAAATTTCAGACCTATGCTCTTTTTTAAAAAAAAGTCATCCTGGGGGGGCTGGTAAGGCAGGCTTATCTGTTTTCCTCTTTTGCATTTTATGCATGCTCAGTAAAGGATTCTGGGGGGAGCTGTTGTTATATCTTGCCTGTTGTAGGTAGGCACACACAGCTACAGTAGGATTAGCTAGAGTAAAACCTATTTTTGTCCCACTTTAAGCTTCATTGCATTGTTGATGGCAGACATACTACTGCAACCTGATGCTGAAAATCTGTCTTTCTCTAGCCCTCCTTCACCATGCTCCCAATGCCAATGCTGCTAAAAACCTTCCAGCTAAACAGAGGATGAGGAAAAGGGGGATGGGCAGGCATGAAAAGACTGTAAAAAGGAGCTTCTTTGCCAGGGGCTTTGTTAACTGAGGTATGCCTGTATCTTCAAATGGAGTTTAGAGTTTGGCTTTTGCTACAAAATGGTTAACTACTTCATACAAAACCAAATATAGATTTATCAAATGCAGTTAATAAGGTTCAGACAGTGCTATGCTCAGAGTAAATCTATTAAAATCAGTTGGATTTAAGTTAATGGTGCAGTAAGCTACCAGAGAAAGAGCCTTCTCAGTTGTGCTCCTCGTCTGTCAAATTGCCTCTCAAGGGAGATCCGCCTGGCACCCTCATTAATAAAATGACCTCCTTCTTCTTACAGGCGTTAAGTCTCCCCCTCCCTGCACTTTGTATTTGCTTTTGCTACTTAAGTTTTATTAATGGCTCTTAATGTTCCAATATTTTTATGTTTTCACAACTGACAAATCTGGCTGCTTTATTTGTTTTTATGCTAACATCAGTTTCAAGGTTTTTTTTTCTTTTGCAAACTGCTCCAAATGCACTTGCCAGCTGCTTGACATTACAAACCCTTTTAATTAATAAATACTGTTACAGCTATCTAATATTCTGTTGATTTCAGTGGACTGCTCTGAAATATGACAAAATCTGGCTCCGTCCCAATAGAAAATGATGAGCAATATTTAAAAGAAACACAATCCATAAAGGAACCTTCAGTTAAAGGCTTTAAAAGCACCAGTACAGTTAATAAATGCAACACTCATAAACAAGATATCATCAAAGAAGGGAATAACAACTATAAGCCATCTGATGTACTCCGAGAAACATGCTTTTAGCAGTAGACTTTGCATTCATCTCCTTTGTAACATTAGCTGAGGGGAACAAAATATTTTTAAAAATTAAATTTTGAATTAAATTATGCTTGTTTTTGTCAGAGAATTGGCTCAGCTTTTGGAATAATTTGGTTTCTAGTAGTGTACTTCTATGCAAATGAGGGAGCAAACAGCAGGTCCTTAATTGTTTCCACAAACTTAGTGCTGAGTTGTGAACAGCCATGTTTGCTGTTCTGCTTCCCAAAAATGTTTGTTTTCTTTTTCAGATTCATCAAAATGAAGAATTGCATTTTATTTTGTTTTTTTCTTGCAAATATGTTGGGGGAGTGCACTGTCAGCTTGGTAAGTTTTTAAAAGAAATTTAAAAAGTTGAGATGAGATTATTTGTGTGTACTCACATTGAATTCAAAGGTGAGATTGTAGTTTTCCCATGTTTATTTAATATACTGAACTTTATCAGAACTACAACAGTGCCTGTAAACACCAGGAGGTTGGAACAACTTTTATTCTAATCTGAGATTATAGATCTAGAAGACCTTTTCCAAAGTTAGTGATGCTTCTAACACCACCATTCAAACACATGGCTGTACCTGATATGAACTTCTTGTGCATAAAAACATGAGTCTAAAGATATATAAAGATGTAATATGTGAATCAGAGATGAGCTGCATATGGCACGATTCTTCAAGTGGCTGATATGGCCGTCCTCTTTTAGACATAAATAACGAATAGTTCTCATATTACGTTTTCAAAAGCAGAATCCACACAACAAATGTTTACAGAATGGGTCGTGTTGTTTCTAGGATGTTCCATGCTGTTTCTTCCTTTCCCATTTTCTGGTTCTCCCAACAACCTGTTGTTACTGAGCATACTCAATCCCCATAGTTGTTTTTGGTTCTCTGTCCCTCCACCCTGCTTAGGTTCCCCATCTAGAAAAAGCTTGTTTGTACCTCTACAAGTCTTGGTGTTCTTCCAAGTCTGCTGGTGCCTCTTGTGCATTACTGGCACATAAAGATCAGCAATCATGGAAAGAAGTTGCTATTAGTGTGTTCAAAGATGGATTTGTTTGACTAATACAATATCTTTTGAGAAGCCATTAAAGGGGTCTGCTAATGAAATTGCTTTATACTAGCTGTATCCGGCATAACATACGCCATTAAAAAAACTCCCCCCAAAATGCCTGGCAGACCTCATGACAACCCTGTAAGGTAGGCTGGTGGATTTTTAAATTCCTTCTCCCCCTTCTCAGCATTCCACACTTTCCCCAGAATTGCTGAGGGTGACTCACTCAGTTGCCTGCTGCGGCTGCCATGGGTACCAGTTGACTGCCTGGGTCCTTTCGCAGCTGGCCTGCCGCAGCTACCAGTTGACTGCCTGGGTCCCATTGCAGGTGGCACAACGCCACTGCCAATTGACTGTCTGGGGGTCCTGTTGCAGCAGCAGCATCCTGCCGCCACTGCCGCCAGTTGACTGCTTGGGTCCCGTCACAGCTTGTGACTGGTGAGTGGCTAAGGGAGTGAGAGGAGGGAGGGGCCCTTGTGAGGCTGGGGGTGTGGATGCAGATTGAGTGGCAGGAGTGGATTTTGAGGTGGAGGGGGAATTTGCATGTGGGTGGTGATTGGTTGGGTGGGTTTCCTGAGCAGCCAATCAGCACACTGGGAGAGGAGACATACCCAAGCGTTGGAAGCGTACCCAGGCCTATTGTACATACCCAAGAGTTTTATATAGAGAGAGATTTTAAAAGTTTATACTTTTATAAAGCTCTAGCACTCCCATCATATGACAAAGAAATTCCTTCTTTTGCTTCTTGTAACTAACATGTTCTGGTTAGCCACCTACAACACTCCCAGCAGGACTGGGCTAATGTTCTACCATGTAAACTTCAGTTTACCTGAAGCTTTCACTTGGCTAGATCTTTCCTCTTATTAAGCTTGAATACTTCTATTATGTCCAGCCTAGTCTGTCATGAAGCATAAATAAAGGATTAGCTGCACTGAGAAGTAAAATGTAAGACTTGATGTGAGCTTTTGAATTATAAAGAGTATTTACCTCTTTATTGATTTTAGCAAGTAGTTGAAATTACATGATTTGATGTTGAATATCCTGTTTCAAAAGTGAGTATCAAACATTCAGAGCATTTAATCTTCTGACATCCATGCAAAAAACAGAGGTGGAATGACAGTTCTTCAAAGTTAGTTCTTTTAACACGATGTGAACCTTCCTTGAGTTGGGCAGAAATTGATAAAATGAAATTCAATGGAGAAAAATGCAAAATTCTACTTTTAGGGCACAAAAACTAAATGTACAGGTATAGGATGGGGGGTGCATGGCTCAGCAGTACTATATACAAAAAGGACCTTGGTATTATTGTTGAGCACAAGTTGAACATGAGCCAGCATTGTGATGCTGCTGCAAAGAAGGAGAATACAATTTTAGCCTGCATTAATAGAAGCAGAGTTTCAAGTCAAGCAAAGTAATAGTCCCACTAGAGTCTACACTGGTCAGGCCTCATCTGGAGTACTGCATTCAGTTCTGGATCTCTTGTTTTAAGAAGGATATAGACAAGTTGGAGCAGGGTCAGAAAGGGCAACAAGGATTATAAAATGTATGAAGAACTAAGCATATGAAGAAAGGTTGAAGGAACTGGGCATGTTCAGCTTGGTGAAGAGAAGACTAAGAGGTGTCATGATTTCACTCTTTAAATACCTCAATGACTTAATTCACGCTGCAGGAATAATCTAGATTGAAACTGGATTATTTGCCATGGCTCCTTCCTATCCTGGGATTTGTAGTTTTGCAAGGTCTATAGCCTTCTCTGCCAAAGAGTGCTGGTGCCTCACCAAACTACAAATCCCAGGATTCCATAGGAAGGTGTCATGGCAAATAATCCAGTTTCAAACTGGATCATTTGTGTAGTGTGGATGTACCCACAGAGAGGAGGGGGCAAGCCTGTTTTCTGCTGCCCCAGCAGAGTTGCTGGACCAGGTCTAATGTTTTGACAGTGTCCTGTGCAGTATCCCAGACCATTAGACTTGCTGGACCAGGCCTAATGGTTTGAAGTTATAGGAGAGTAGATTTTGATTAAGCATTAGAAGGAACTTCTTGACAATAAGAGTGGTTTGGCAACGGAACCAATTGCCCAGAAAGGTGGTGGGATCTTCTTGTTTGGACATCTTCAAAAAGAGGCTGGACAGCTACTGCCGGGGATGCTTTAGCTGGAGTTGACCAGGAAGTTGGACTTGATGGCCCGTAAAGCCCCTACCAGCTCTATGATTCTATTGTTGGGCTAGCTTATAATAATTAGCTGCTTAGCTGTAAAATAAAAAAGCTGTTATATTGATAATAGCAGCAGCTGGAGTAAACATGCCTCAGCAGCTCAAGCATGCTACAGAATCTCCAGGCCACAGGATTTGACAGCAGCTGGTTAATATCTGACTTTTAGTTTAGAAAATAAAAAGTAGATGTAGTCAATAAAGCAGGCAACATCAGTTAAAACTTAGTCTGCTTCCAATTAGTGACATAGTTGGAATCCAAACTGAATTTTTCCCCAATGATTATATTTTAATGTTTTTCACTTTGTTTCTTTCAAAGGACTCTAAAAGGCAAAGGAAAACCATTCCTACCCTTTATAAATCTGTGTACCTCAAAAGTTCCTTTATTTATTTATATAGAGTATTTACACCTTGCCCTTCAGCCAAAAAGGTTCCCAGATCAGTTCTGGTTTAATGACTTCAGGTACAGTTAAAGAGGAGTAAACTGGGACACTGCACAGGACTCACAGCTATGCTGATAGCTTTCAATGTTGGAGAACAGCTGCTTTTAAAAACTGTTTATCAACTGCTATTCTGACTTCTCCCCAAAGACAGCAAATCTGGCATTCTAAACATAAAAACCTCTCCTTGCCCTTAAATTACGTGGTGGAAGATCAGGGACAATGAGCAGATTCTCAGAATGGTAAATGCTTCCAGTGCTCTCAAATGCTTTTGCTACAGATTTTTCCTTAGTACCATATAAACTTGTATTACTATTCACACTTCTATTATTTGACATCTCTTTCCTTTGCACCACAAATCGCTATGGCATGATCCTATGCTTTTCATAATGGGAGTGGCTAGAGGTGTTATAGTGGCTATTTTGCCACATCCCACACCATTTTTTCTCCATACTTCTTTTATTCCTTCCTTGCAAACATGGGGCAATGTCAACTTATCACCACCAGGAGGAGCACCATGTTGCCAGCTGGTGCTCCACTGGCATTATATGGAAAATGAGTTATTCTTCCTGGAACATGGATTTCATAGAGCTGGAAGGTACATCTTAAAGCAGCCTTAATAAATGCACGATGATCAGTGGGAGCTGTTCTGAAAACTTTCATTTCTAATGGTGGTCAGTTAATAACTCTGCATTTAAATTATTCCAGAGCAAAATTATTTCACAGCTTTCACATGGAACTGAAATTTGGAGGTGGAATGACAAAGCACTTGTATAGCTAGAGGCAGTCCAAAATAACTTCTTAAGGACAATCTTGGATTTTTCCCTTGGATCTTGCTGCACATTAAAGACTGGAAGCTGCCATAAGTCAGCGTAAGAGTTCACCTGAAACTGTTAAACTAGTTTAAGGAACTGGGTGGCCTCCCTGAAGACCATTTAGTTAAAGTTTGTTTCTGGCACCTCAGGGAAGGGGATAAATGGGCCAATATGCTGTTGCCTGTTTTACAAACATACCCAATGCCTCCATTAGAATTCATCAAGCTCCGTGTTGGCTATTTACTCAGGATACTAATCACAATTTCAGCCTGGCCCAGCACTCACAATTTTCTATGTGGTACCCGCATTTTTAGAAGAAGACATGTTTTTCTCATCTTATTGACTTATAGTGCCCCCTTACAGAAGGCATTTACAACTTTACAAAGTATGCCTTCTGTATATCTCAAAGGCAGATTTCATAAGGTCTCTGTGGAACACCATGTTTGGCCATGTGGGATAGGTTCAGTGAAAGACACTAAATATTATGTCTTACACTGTGCTTTTAACAGTAACTTCAGAGGGAAATTCCTAAGCCAGATTATTGTAAGATTCTCATAGTTCAAAGACAAATGTGTCAACTACTTATTGGCAGAAGAGCTCCTGTATGTTACTTATCAAGCGACTATTTTTACATTTTTATCTCTTAAAATTAGAGAGCTATACCTGCTATACCTTTGGCAAAATTGTAGTTGGCATCCCTTGTCTTAATATGTGGACTTTTAACATGTGTTTCAACCACCGTTTTGTGTTTTGTATCTCATGTTTTTAAAAACATATTTGATGCTGTTGTTTTTATGCGTATGTATTTCCCATGACTTGGGGTTACAACATTAAACTTATGCAGTTATGATTGTAACACCCCTCACATAGGCTTTCTTTAAAACTTGCCATTTGTTGCAAAGACAGGATGTGGCCTTCATTTATTTAGAGCCATATAGTGCATCAGTGAATAGCATTGTTATAGAGAAACAAAGAATTATGGGCATGAAGGTATGTACTATATGTACTGTAGTAGTTTGTTGCACATGGTGCTGTACCACTTACAAGCACTCGGGTTAAAACCTACTGTGGTCTACCAGGGTATCCAGTGCAGTGATGGCTGCAGTCCCTTTTAGCAATGCAGCCGGAAGTCATCTAACTAATGCCAGATGTCAGGACAAGAAACAGAGGAGAGAGAAGTTTTGCAAATGAATTGATACCTATACTACCATGATATCAAGATGGATATGGGTGTGTGGAAGAAAGCAGCTCAGGTTCACAACATGGTGGAACACACAGTAAGAAAGAAAGCAAAGATAGTCAAGTTGTGCCTTTGGCACAAAAAAGATAAAGTGATAGTGTGCAGATGACTTTATAAAGTTCATAAAGGTTATCATACGCCTTGTCATGAAGTCTGTTGGATGCCAGAATTTTTAGTACACTCAAAGGGCAAGTGCTACAAATTTTGCACTTGTTGCAACTGGAAGCCATATTCTCACCATCATTAAGCAGTAGCTTTAATACATCAAAGTTCGAAGCAAAAGAAAACAATTCCAATATAACTTGATCTTTGCTGATTTGTGGAGACAGCTTAATATGCTGAAATGACTCACTTAGCCCTCAATGTGTCACAAAACTCCTTCCTTCCCTTCGACCGATCAACAGTAAGCTACCAAACAAGCCATGCCCACATTGTGGTCTGTATGTGGGGAAAATGGTTAATAGTTCCATAAGAATAAAATACTTTTTGAAGACTTATTTTGAAGTGGGTCAGAGGATAATGGATGCAGGATGGAGCACAACAGGACAACAGTTTATTTTTGGTTTTATAGCCTTAGCCTCTGTCGCTGATCAGACAAATTCATTTTTTAAGAATGCAGGTGGCAAATACTAAGGACATGGGTAGATAAAAGTAAATTATTTTTATGGCAAGAAAAAGTGGGGGGGGGACAGTTGCTCTCTGTGTTCATGGGAACTACTGAGGAGATAGGAATCGCTACCACAAGAAATCCAGAAGATGCTCTGAATTGTCTTTGTTCAGCACCACTGCTTTTCCATTGATCAGGAATATTTGAATCAGTCAGACAGTCCATCTGTTCACAGTGATCATAGAAAAATGTTTCTTCATCAGGCTCACAGGAACCACTTGCCATCAGGCAAGCTGACACCCTGGCCAGTCCGCCACTGACCCCAAACTATGAACATCCTCCAGAACACTGTTAAATCCATTACTGTATTACATAATGAAAAGAACATGGTTCAGCTGTGACTAGGAAGCCATCCTAAAAAAAAAAAAAAGCAATTGGGTAAGGTGGACATTAGTCAAAGAAGTAACCAAGTGGATAATCTTTAGTGTGAAGGAGTTGGAGAGCTGTGCAGACGAGGTGGAAGAAACCATCCATAGCACAACCATCAGCTGGACACTTCACAAAGCTGGGTTTTATGGAAGAGTGACAAGACGAAAGCAACTGTTGAAATGATTCCATATCAAATCCTGTGTGGTGTTTGCAAAAAGGCATATGGGAGACACAGCAAGCATGTGGTAAAAAGCTATCTGATCTAATGAGACCAAAACTGAACTTTTTGGTCTTGCCACAGAATATTACATGTGGCATAAAGACAGCCGTGTCCATTGCCTTAAGAACACTACAGTGAAGCATAGCAGTGGCAGCACCTTGTTCTGAGGATGCTTTTCCTTGTGACTGTGGAAACACATCTCTGAAACTGGTTCAGATAAAGAGTAAGGTGAATAGAACCAAATACACAATGATTCTAGAGGATAACCTATTTCAGGCTATGAAAGACCTAGGACTGAGATGGAGGTTCACCTTCCAGTATGGCAATGATTCTAAACACACATCCAGTGTAACACTCAAGTGGTTTAAAAGAAGAACCTGAATTTATTATAATAGCTCAATCAAAGTTCAGACTTCAGAGTGAGATTATGTGGTCAGACTTGAAAACTCTGTTTGCCAATGGCCCACATCTGCCTTAGTTCAGTCAGGGAAATGAGAAGCCAGGTGGTTGATTAGCAGTCCTAAGGTATCAGTCAGAAGCCAGGGAACCAAAACCAACACCAGGGTACGCAGAAGGGTAGTCTGAATTCAGGAACAGGGCTGAGTCTCTGAGCTGGCATGGATGACTCTCATGGAGTGGTCAATCCATGCTGTCTTCAGCTGCTGCAGAGCGTTTGCTGCCTGCCTTATCTAGGCAGGCTGACTGTTCAATTCAAACAGTTGGGGCTGCACTAACTGAGCTGCAGGTGTGCCAAGCCTCTCCCAAAATGCTCCACTTCCGGCTAGTATCGCCAAGGGAGACCCATCAGCCTCCATCCTAACAGAGCTGGAAGAATTTTGTCAAAAAGAATGGACAAAAATTTCAGGATCCAGGTGCAAAAAGTCAAGAAGACACACAGCTGTAACTGCTACCAAAGATGCTTCTACAAAGTATTGACTCTGGAGATGAATACCTATGCAACAAATTAGTGCCAGTTTGCTTGTATTTACTTCCTTTTTTGTGCAGCAATGTTGTGTATTTTGTGTACATTTGGAGGTGAACACTTTTGCAAGGCATTGTAACCCATGTCTCCAAGAGTGTGAAGAAGCTGTGCTCTACTATTGGAGGGCCACTAATTTAGAAAATAAAATAGCCATAGGTACCAGTTATACATGCTTAAGGGCACATTCAGACTGATTGAAAAGTCCCAGATTTTGTTCCTGTTCTTTCTTTTATACTTGGTTAAAATAAACCGACCTGAGGAGTTGATATCAAAAGTCTCTGATTGTATTGGGTGCTCACAGAACATATTCTGGGATAAACAAAATGTGTATGGATCTCCAAAATAAAATCAGAAAGAACAGGGGAAAAATATGGGTCTTTCTGGTCTTTTTAATCAGACTACCGTAGATGTGCCCTCGGTCATGCCTTTTTGATGCAAAAGTTTAACACAGCTTTGTTTTCCAAAAGCTTTATGGGGACTGACAGAGGAATGACAGACTGGGTCACATCCAGAGTTCCAAAAGCACAGCACTGCAGGGTGTTTCTGCTGACAGAAGTAGGGATGAAATCTTTGCTGACTCCTCCTGTCCCGTTTGTGTCCCTGAAAAGCTTCTCCAATGAGTATGGAAGATGATGGGGAGTAGGGCTGCAAGAAAAAAAAAAGGACATAAGTTAAAACTGGTTGTCTCCATTGCCCCCACCAACCCTTAGTGATACATTTCAGTCAATGCAGAAAAAGAGAGTTGGTTTGAAAGTGCTAAGCCTAGGATTTTGACAAAATGCCATTCTTTCTATATGGGTTATACAAAAGCTAAAGAAAAATATACGTCAGCTTATCTGAGATACTGAGTTGCAAAATCACATAAGTGCACGTGCCATTTTTCCATCTTTTAAAGACGGAGGGCAGGCCCTTCTTCCTGCTGATTATCTGATCAACCTAACTATTCCAAAATATAGAAAAGCATTCGCTTTGGCTAAATTCAATGTGCTTCAATCTGCAGTACTGAAGGGAAGATATAACAATGTACCATATTGTGAATGCTTACGGCCTTGTGAGGCAGAGAAAGTAGAAACTGTAGGCCATGTTTTATTGTATTGTTCTTTCTACTGTGACTTTCAATGCCACTTTATTAATCCAATTTTACAAAGTATGCCAGGGTGATCTGATGTGTTTTACACTGGTTACCTTTTGGCTGACCAGTTTCCTGAGATTGCAGCCAAGGTAGCTAGTTTTTGTGTGGCGTTGACAGCTTGTCAACATAGGATGCTGTCTTAATATTAAAGGTATTAGCATTATATGCTGGGGGGGTAGTCAATGTAATATAAATAATTTGTATTTAACATTGTTTTTAACCCTGTATTTAATATTGTATTTTAATGCATTGTATTGTGTTTTATCTTTGACGCCCCCTTGTTGTGGGAGAGAGGCTTGCGTACCCTAATGATGTTTTGAGCTATGCTGGCGGTGGCATAATAGCCACTGGTAGGGTCTCCCATGCCAGACAGGTCAAAACCGAAGGGTCTGACAAAGAGCGCCAAAGGGCAGGATGGGCTCTCTAGCCTTGTGGCAACCGTCCTAGGAGAAGGAAAACTCCAATCCCAAACCCGGGTAGATGGTGCTCGTCCAACCCTGTAAGGTCAACCATCTAAGAGAAGGAAACTCTAATCAAACCTACGGCCCGAGGACCTCACTGCCACGTCCATGCTTGCAAGGCCACGGCAGATGAATCTCTGGTTTAAAGGGTGAGGCCAGTTCTGTGCACGCTGCGCTCCACCAGAAAAATCCATTGCACAGGCTCGAAGGACAAATCCATTTCCAAAAAAGCCCTGTAGCGACTGGCGAGGGACGAAACCGGCAGGTGTAAAGATGCACTGGAAGCCGCAGCCCCAACCCTGCATGCAGGCGGTTCAGGACATTGGTCGCTCGAGGCTGACCCGGGAGATGACAGTCTTGTTCGGCAGCATCCTGAATGACCAAGCAGCCTTTTTTAAGGAGAGCACTGCTTGCTCCATATGGAGAGGGGCCTAGAAAAGGTGGCCTAACGAAAGCTCATCCCCAACTACCTGGTTGGCTAGCCGCGGCCAACGGGAATCTTCTGATGCGGTCAAACCAAGGCAAAGAAACAAAGGCACACACCGGCCTCCAAAGGTGTAAATAAACTGACACTTGCATGCTGGAACATCAGAACCATGCAAGACTCTGAAGATAGTGGACGGCCTGAGCGTCGTTCTGCCCTAATAGCCCTTGAACTATCACGGCTTAATATTGACATCGCTGCTCTTAGTGAAGTTCGCTTCCATGAGGAAGGCAGCCTTAAAGAACATGGCGCCGGCTACACACTTTACTGGTCTGGCAAACCCAAAACCGAAAAACATCTTTCAGGAGTAGGCTTTATGATTAAAAACTCCATTGCCTCCAAACTCGAAACCTTGCCAACAGGACACTCTGATCGCATTATTTCCTTACGCCTCCCACATGTTGTTCTCTTTAGTATATATGCCCCAACTATGCAAGCCGACCCTGTAGAGAAAGACAAATTCTACACAGACCTACGCCAACTCATACAAAAAGTCCCTGTAGAAGATAAAATTATTATCCTTGGTGACTTCAATGCCAGAGTAGGAAAGAACTCCGAAGCCTGGAAAGGTGTCTTAGGCAAGCATGGTGTTGGAAATTGCAATGATAACGGACGCCTCCTGCTAGAGTTCTGTGCAGAACAACAGCTGACTATTACAAACACAATCTTTCAGCAGAAAGATAGCTTGAAGACAACCTGGATGCATCCCCGATCCAAACATTGGCACCTCATTGACTATGTTCTAGTCCGTCAGAGAGATATTCGTGATGTCCGTCATACCCGAGTGATGCCCAGTGCAGAATGCCAAACAGATCATCGCCTCGTCAGATGTAAACTAAATCTTCATCTTAAGTTCAAACCTAAGAGGGGTGGCATCTTAAAGAAGAGGCTCCAAGTCAACAATCTTCAACAAGCTACCATGAGAGACAACTTCCAGGCAAACCTACAAACGAAACTTGAAGACCATCCTACAGATCCTTCTCCTACAGTGCTTTGGCAACATATCAAAAACACTATCCTCCAGTCTGCAGAAGAATCCCTCGGGTTCTCCCACAAGAAAAATCAAGACTGGTTTGATGAAAACAACCAAGAGATCCAGGAGCTGTTGGCAAGGAAGAGAGCTGCTCACCAGGCATACCTCGCCCAGCCAACCTGTCATGTAAGAAAAGCAGCTTTCCGCCTCACATGTAGCAAACTACAACAAAAACTCCGAGACATGCAGAACAAGTGGTGGATCAATTTAGCAGAAAAGACACAACGCTGTGCAGATCTGGGTGATCATAGAGGATTTTATGAAGCTCTTAAAGCAGTGTTTGGACCTACTTATCAGGTCCAAAGCTCCTTATACAGTACAGATGGTCAAACATTAATTACTGATAAAGCCTCCATCCTGAATCATTGGGCTGAACATTTTCAAAGTCTCTTTAGCGCCAACCGAGTAGTCCAAGCCTCAGCTATCCAACATATGATACAAAAACCAATGAAAAATGAATTGGACATAGCTCCCACTTTGGAAGAGACCCTTAAGGCCATACAGCAGATGAAAAACGGCAAGGCAGCTGGGATTGATGGAATCCCACTTGAAGTTTGGAAACACGGAGGTCATGCACTCCACGAAAAATTCCACGAATTCCTTGTGAATTGCTGGGGAAAAGGGGAACTGCCATCAGACCTCCGAGATGCAGTCATCATCACCCTGTACAAGAAAAAAGGAGCAAAATCCGACTGCTCAAACTATCGAGGCATAACACTGCTCTCTATTGCTGGAAAAATCCTTGCAAGGATACTCCTGAACAGATTAGTTCCTGCTATTTCAGAAGAACTTCTCCCTGAAAGCCAATGTGGCTTCAGAGCCAATAGGAGTACTACAGACATGGTATTTGCCCTTAGGCAACTGCAAGAAAAATGTAGGGAGCAGAACAAGGGTCTCTATGTAACATTTGTCGACCTCACCAAAGCCTTTGACACTGTAAGTAGAAAAGGTCTGTGGCAGATCCTGGAAAAACTAGGATGTCCCCCCAAATTCCTTAAAATGATTATCTTGCTACACGAGGGCCAGCGTGGTCAAATCAGATACGGCGATGCTCTTTCAGAGCCCTTTCTAATAACTAATGGAGTGAAGCAAGGTTGTGTTCTTGCACCAACTTTATTTACAATCTTCTTTAGCACGATGCTCCAAAGGGCTATGGCAGAGCTTGAAGAAGACGACGGCATTTATATACGCTACCGTACTGATGGTAGCTTGTTTAACTTAAGTCGTCTGAGGGCTCACACTAAGACTCTAAACTATCTAGTCCGTGAGCTGCTCTTCGCCGATGATGCTGCCCTTGTTGCCCACACAGAAGCAGCTCTGCAGCCCCTAACGTCCTGCTTTGCAACAGCTGCAGAGCTGTTTGGGCTAGAAGTCAACCTAAAGAAAACAGAAGTTCTTTACCAGCCTGCACCACAGGACGAACACCACCATCCCCACATTGCCATCGGCAAATCTGTGCTCAAGTCCGTTCAGCAGTTCACCTACCTGGGAAGCATCATCTCCTCAGATGCCAAGATTGACAAAGAGATCGATCACAGATTAGCAAAGGCATATAGTGCATTTGGAAGACTTCACAAAAGAGTCTGGAGCAATAAACACCTGAGGCAAAGCACAAAAATTAGTGTGTATAGAGCCATCGTACTGTCTATCCTCCTTTATGGATCTGAAACATGGGTCACCTATCGCCACCACCTACGACTCCTCGAGCGCTTTCATCAGCGCTGTCTACGCACAATCCTAAATATACACTGGACTGACTATGTGACGAATGTTGCTGTCCTTGAGCAAGCCGGGATCACCAGCATTGAGGCCATGATATTGAGAACACAGCTGCGCTGGGCAGGGCACGTTTCTAGGATGGAGGACCATCGCCTCCCAAAAATACTACTCTACGCTGAACTCGCCACGGGTCAGCGTAAGAGGGGCGCTCCAAAAAAGCGATACAAAGACTCCCTGAAACAACATCTCAGGCTCGGCCAAATTGATCACCAACAGTGGTCCGCCCTGGCCTCACATCGGGAGGCATGGAGACGCACTATCCACAATGCTGCAGCCTTATTTGAGAACTCATGCCGAACAAGTCTTGAAGAGAAACGACAACGCAGAAAGAATCACAACCCAAAAACATCACCCAAGGAGACCTTCTGCTGTGCTTTTTGCAACCGGACTTGTTTATCTCGGATTGGCCTTTTTAGTCATCAGCGCGCTTGCAGAAAGCGCGGGATGAGGCCTTCCTGAATCTTCGTTTGCGAAGAAAAGCCAGATTCTATTTTGTTTCCTTTTTTAAAAAAAAACTGGTCACCAACCAAAATACAACAAAATATATGCATGTATGCTTTGCTCTACTGTATTTAGCAAGAGCCTCTGCTCCTTCCTTCCACAACATAAAGTGGTTTCCTGGTTTATCTCCAATAAACATTTAAAGACAGGCAGCCTAGCACTCCAAAATGGCTGTATTGATGATGTATCTGGATGAGCCATGTGTTCAATATTCATTCTATACACTGTATCATGATATGAGCTAAGGCAGTATACCCTCCAGCTGTCCCGGAGGCTATTGCACAAGGGAAGGGAAATGGCAGTAAAACCCGATAATAGCACCTCCCTCCTTGCCTTATTGCATAACATCGATGTGCTTCAGCTGTTCTTCCATTCAGGTTCCAAGGGAGACAGTAATAAACTTGAGTCCTTTTTCCAGTGGGTTACTACTGCTTCCCTTCCCTTGTACAATAAGCCTCCCAGTTTGGCAGGGACAGTCCTAGTCCAGGATCTGATCCTCTGTTGCCCAACTGTCTATCAGAGGCTTCTGGTCACCAGCTGAGATGTGGTGTCACATCAACAAGGTAGAGATGCTGGCAATGGAAAAGGACCTTCAGGCATTTGTTGAGCTGTTTCGAAATCATACCATTCTCACAGACAACACCACTGTAATGTATAACTTGAACAAGCAAGGGGGCACAAGGCCCTGCAGCCTACTTCTGCTCACTCTTCAAATCTGGAACTGGTGCCTGTCGAAACACATCCTAATCTCTGTGATTCATCTCCCCAGTACCAAGAACACCATGGCAGACGCCTTGAGCTGAACAAAATAGTCTTGCCACAAATGGACTCTACACCTGCCAGTCCTTCAACTTGTATTCTCTGACTGGGGAGCTCCTCATATAGACCTATTTGCCAGTACAGAGAACACTCACTGTTGAGAGTTTTTCTCTTGGATTCCTCACCTGGATTCAAAGGGATGCTTTCCTGTTCAACTGGAACGATCCTTTACTATATGCATTCCCTCCTTTTCCTCTGATCTCCAGAGTCATTGTGAAGCCATGCACCAACCATAGCCTCACCAACCTTGGTTTGCAATTTTCCTGTCACTGTTGAACCAGATGTTCAAGTGCCCTGCCAGATCTGCCATCTGGACCTTGACATGCTGAACCTCATGCCACGGAGGCTCTTCCTTTGATTGATTTACCAGACCAAAACCAAAATATCATCTACACATCTCATAGCCCGTCAACAAGCCCGTCCTATACCAATTGATGGCAGCATTTTGTTTCTTTTTTGTTGGACAAAGGCCACTGTCCAGATCGAGCTGGTATTCAGGGTGTTCTTGAATTCCTGCTTTCGATCTCTGATGCTGGACAGGTTACTTACCTCTAATTGTAGTTCTTCAAGTGGTCATCTGTGAAATCACACAAACCCACCCATCTGATGTGTCCTGCCGTTCCCTGGTTTCATTGATGCTGCTTATGCAGCAGACATGGAACTGAGGTACTTTTGGCAGGTTCAGTATTTATAAACCATAGGGAGGTGGATGGAGCTACCACTAAAAAGCTTTGCCTGATCGCTCTAGAATGTTCTGAATGCTGTTCTGCACAGGCGCAATGTTATCCAACTGTGTGATTTCACAGACGACCACTCAAAGAACTACAGTTACAGGTAACTAACCTGTTATTCCCCAAGGTCACCCAGTGGGCTTACATGGCTGAGTGGAGATTCAAACTCTCATCTCCCAAAATCCTAGTCCAGCACAACTATACCATGTTGATTCTTCCCTGACACCTTAGAAGCAAACAAAATGTGACACACTTAAGTGTGTTCACATGACCGTCCCATTTGTGTGTGAAGCAGAAGGGAGGTGTTTATATAACAGCATATCCTCCAACATTTCATAGATGAAAACCAGGACACATGTGGCCAAGCAACATCAAGATGGGGAAGTTATCAATATGGAAGAAGATACAAGCCATCATCATCTTCTTCCAAAACTGGGACTCAAAGCAGCTAGGAGAGGCTGAGCAGTTTGCTACTGGTGGAGTCTACACAGAAGGGCATGACTCCACTACCCTTTGCTCTCACCCCACCACCCCCTGAGCTAATTGAGTGCAAACTGCTTTTGCACTTTGTACTCAGTTTGCAGCAATTAGAGTTAGTTAGTGGGCAAAAGGGGAAAGTGAGAGAGGAGAGGGAAACAGACATTTTAAAATGTCAGTCTCAAAAACTGAATAACAGAGAGTTAATTGGGACAATTGGTGGTCCCCTTTGGTATAAAAATTTCACCCCTTTGGTATAAAAATTTGACTTCTTATCCCCTGCTTTAAATGGAGTTGATGTATGTATGTGTGTGTATATATGCATTTGTCATTATTATGTCTAGTTTTGTAGTTAGGTATACACTGTATAATGGGGAAACTGGCTCCATTTTTTTTAAACTTAAAATAGAATACTTATTGTATGGCAACCTTGAGGAACATGGCTGGAAATCTGATTTCTTGCTTGGGTGTTTTTCTTTTATAAAGCCAGAAGAGGGAGTGTGGTTCACAGCATGATTTTCTGAAAGTTAAATAGAAAGAGCATGTAAATAATCACCTGTTTCAACTCAAGCAGCTAGCATGAAATAGATTAACAAGGAAAAAGCCACACTCCTCTTCCACTCTGTCTTCATTGCTTACTTATTACACCAGAACCCTAGTCAACAAATAGGATGGAGAATACATATTTGTGTCATAATGCATAATTGGCTTGGAAGTTACAGCTCCTAGCATACCTCAACCAGCATGGGTTATTCTGGGAGTAGTAGTCTAACAAAATAACTGTTCCAAGTTCTGATTATTTGTATCCCATATGCTCAAGAAAGCAGTGAAATGACCACTGGACAAACTGTATTGATGGTCACTTTGGACTTTATCAGGCAAATGCCCATTAATGCTCCTTTCCCACCACATTTTGTGGTATTTTTCTGCTGACAAAAGAACCCTTCCTATCAGACCTGCCTTCAGTAGTGTTAAAAAGGCAGCCCCAGCATAAATGGAGCACAGAGCTCCGTTCACTTCCGTGCTCGTGATTTCACCAATTCTCGTGAAAAGAGGCGAGCGCAGTAAATTTTAAAAATACAGCAAAACAAAGAAAATGTACACACAAGCACAGAAACATACTTTAAAACAAATGCGAACTGGGAGGTTCATAAAAAGAGCATTCCCTATCTGGTTTTTGTGATCTCACCCATAAGTGTTCTGCCCATTGACGCTGTATTCATGTGAGCACAATGGCGTGAGGTTTCAAATGCTGGCAGTACCGTCAAAAAAAGTGCCACGGGAGATCTATTGATAACTTGGCCTGTCAATAAAATGGAACGGCTTTTTGACAATACAGAATTGGGAAAGTACAATGTCATCTGGTATGTGCACGTTTTCGTGTTAGGCATCATTATGATGCCATATTTGCTGCATCTGGTAAAGTGACGAGTCCTTTAAAACAGGGCCCAAGCTTTTTCCTAGCCCGTTTGCATACAGCCGGCCCTCCGTATCCACAGGTTTTGCATCCACAAATTCAACCAACCATGGCTCGGAAATGTTCAGGGGGTGGATTCCAAAAAGCAAACCTTGTTGTTCACCATTTTACTATACCATTTTATATAATGGGCCTTGAGCATCCACAAATTTTGGTATCCACAGGTGGTCCTGGAACCAACCCCCAGTGGATAGCAAGGGTGTACTGTATTTGTAAAGTGAAAAGTCCTGATGGTATTTGATTCTCCTGTGTTCCCTTTATACATGATGTCATCAGCACATGTCTCTTTTTTTTTCAGTATCAGGGCTCATCTACATAAAGTTTAGTTGGCTTTAGTTCAAAACCACTGCACTCAACATTGTTTTACAGACACTGCTGCTGTGTTGGTCAAATTCGCTTGCCTTCAGTGCATGCAACTGATAAAGCTGCAGATTCCCGCTACCATATCTATTCTACCAGTATAAAGAAAGCAGAACTTGCAAACCTTACTTCTTTGGACTGCAAGATTATTCCATTAAGAACAGCCTATGACCATGCTGCCTTGGAGATTTTAGGAGTTCTTCAAAAAATTAACCTTCCAAACCCTGCAAATAGGGATAGTATACATAGTAGAACATATATGGTATGGAAGTTCATTTCCAAGACCATTAAATCAATAGCTTAATCTCTGGAAGTTTAGTTTACTAATAGGGTGAGAATAATTTTAATCAGTGAGAGCAGTTATAATCAGTTGGTCTGGAATTAGTTACAGGGATTTTCCTTGGTTTTTTTCCGGGCTGTGAGGCCATGTTCTGGAAGAGTTTATTTCTGACGTTTCACCTGCATCTGTGGCTGGCATCTTCAGAGAAAGGTTGGGTAGAAGTGTGGCGGGGTTATATACTGTGAACCCCTTTGGGGAGTATATGTAAATTTGTGTATTTGAATTGCTAGTTGCAAGGAGGATTAGTGTCTGTTTGACTAATGGTTTGTTAATGGTCCATTATCTGCTAGAAATCCCCCTGTCCCTTGGCGGAATTCTTTTGTTTAAGTGTTGAGTTCTGATTTTAGTGTTTTTCAGGATTTGGAGCAAGATTTTGTTTATTTTTAGGGTTTCTTCTTTCCTGTTGAAGTTGTCCAGGTGTTTGTGGGTTTCAATAGTTTCTCTGTGCATTCTGATATGATAGTAGTTGATCTCTTCCAGAACACGGCCTCACACCCCGGAAGAAAACCAAGGAAAATCTATGGATGCTGGCTGTGAAAGCCTTCAACTTCACATAGTTACAGGAACGTTTATTCCCTTTGGTAAAGCTGTTCCTGGAATAGAGCTATAAAAATATGTAAAAGTATTATTTTTCTCATTCATTTGAATTATTCAGTCAAATAGTTTATTGAAAATCAGAAAGCTTGGTCTGTGCTTTGTTTAACATGACATCTTAAAATGAATGGATCTCATGCTCTAGCTTGTATTTCTCCCAACATACCAGATAAACAAGCCTCGAACAAGCACTGGCTTCTTCCTCTGGGTTATGGGAAAGGAACAAACCAGAGTACCGATTCCTGCTGGATTCAGAAGTTGTTACCCAAATTGTGTGGGGTCCGTGAGGCCCACTCATGACACTCAAATTATGATATTAAAATGGGGAATTTTAATTAGCTCAAAAGATGGCAGTGAGAGTCAAGTAACTTCAGGACCTTTACACCTGTGTATACCAGTACTAACTGATGGGACTCTGAGCCAAAACGTAAAACAAAAATGGTTTTTATTGGAAAATAATCATGGAACCACTCACACATGCATTCATGCTTCAAGCAATCACTCAAGGCTAGTGAAGAATCAGGAGAAAGTATTGGGATAGAGGAATAGATTTTGGGAATGATGGGCTATACTTTACCTGTCAGAAGAGCAGAGGTTCATGCAACAAAGAATACTCAGGCTTAATTCTGAGGTCACACAGAAAACAGGCAGAGTGATGGCGTGTAAAAAACTGTGCGTGCTTTGGTCATGTTTGGGGGTAATATTTATACTCAATATCATACCCTTAAGGGGTGTTTTGATTGGAGAGAAATGTTTGAGTGAGTTTCCCAAAGTTAAATAATGGAAGCTCTGGCTTCATTAATAGCTGTTGATTGCTTGAACATTAAGACTGATGGGTTTGAGGCAACCTTATATTGTTGGATAGGTAAAGGTGTGAAGGAAGACCTTTGCAGAATAATGGGTGTTCAGATCACTTGTTTGTTTTGGAGTATGACTCACTACTAGGTGCATCCAAGGGAAACTAGCACATTTCACCCTAGCTACTTTCTAAGGGGGCTTCACTTAATGTCGTCCTGGGTGGGTCTGTTTTTGGAGAATTTCTAAAACAACTTTATTAGGTCTTTGGTGACCGGTGCATGAACTCCTCTGGGGATGACTTGGTCTACCAGGGCCTACATGAACTGTCAGTTACTGTCAATCTATGAATTATTGCCAATATATGAATTATTGTAGGGGAGGGGGTGTAAAGGCATGTAACAATGTTAGTATGTTTAACTGTTTCAAATAGTAGTGACCTGCTGGTGTTCATCATAGTTATTGCAAATTCTGGCTTGTCATGATATCCAAATGCAGAATACTCCCAAAACTAAGTTGCATTCAGTTCAATGGGGCTTCCTTCCAGTTAAGTGCATAGTTACTTTTTGATCACACACTGAATCCATGCAAGGCAGATAGGCTGCTAAACATTATTTGATCAATTGACAAGCTTAACATATAACAAGGCTATGTGTCTAGGAATGGTGCTACTTTTAATTTTGCACAGAGGGGCTCATTCTTTGTACTGAAGTAGCATCCCTGCCAACAGGCAGGAAAGTTGCCTTTTGGACAGATTTGTTAGGAGTGCTACCAAAGCTGGTTTGGACTGGCACTGTGCCCATCCCTCTGGAATAGTTTCCTGACAAACTGCCTAATCCCACCGCATGTTTTCCAGGCTGCTCTCCATTGCCATATATTGGATTGTTCTCAAGGGTAGGAATTAAATGAAAAACAAACATCTGAGACACAACACAAATATTTAAAAGGCAAGCATGCAATCAAGATTGCTCCAGAGTCAACATGCCTCGAGCAACAAATGCATATTTAAAGCAACCTAGAAATGAATACTGAAGGCTAGAGAGATCTAGTCTAAAAATAATATTCCATTTTGAATTTTTCTCCATGTAGACATTTCAGTTCTACCCCACACTCCATCCTGCACTCTTCCCATTTAATTAATCTCCTACCGTTTGTTAACAAATGTGGATTGTGTCTTTTTGAACAAAAAACAAACCATGCTGAATGGAGAGACTCAAAGAAGTCTGGTGCCATACCAGTTTTCTGTTTTACCACAAGTAACAGTATGCAGTTATGAACCATATTGTATGTATGTTTCCTGGCTGTGGTAACAAATTCCTACTTGTAAGTGAAGCCCAAAAGGAATTAAGTTGCGGGTTCAGGGTTTTAATCAGCACCATTCTAATGCTGAATAATAGTGCCATAATTCCTGTGCTGTCATATCAATGGAAAGAGAATCCTAAGCAGAAATATGTCATGATGGATTTGGTGGAACTAACACAATGACAGATAAATAATACTTATTTGTATAAACTAGTAGGTCATAAGTCAGCATAGAGGGAATGTGGCAAAAATAAGAGCACAGGATGAGCATGTGTGTGTGTGTGTGTGTGTGTGGCTTGTTGATAGCATCACTTGGGATAACAGGAAAAAAACATGTGCTTACAATTGCTCTTGAATGTCTTCACTGCACATATTTCATCAGCTGAACTTTTTCTTTGACTCTTTTACAGTATATCCATAAGTTATTCACACTGGCAAAGTCAATGGACCCATTTTGCTTTTCCATAATACCAGCTTGGCTGAATTTCCCTTCATGAGGCAATCAGCTATCTTGGATGTAAAGGCTTCTTTGTTTGAGTCCCATATTTCTCAGTCTAACAGGGATTCCCTTTCAAAAGCAAATAGTCCTGCCTGGTTTCCTTAATAGTTTGTCCCTTAAGGACAACAATGATGAACCTTTGGTCCTCTTGATGTTTTGGACTACCCTAGCTGCAGACCCTTAACATTGGCTGTGCTGGGTAGGGCCATAGGCTCAAACATCCAGAGAATCAAAGATTTCCCAGTGTCCAAAGGGGCTTTCCTTATTAACTGCGCTGCTCATTAAACAGCAGCAGTTAATTGGTTAATCATACCTGTTAATCAATTCAAACCTTAGACTAATGAGAAGGTACATTCCAGTGTGAAGTTGAAGGCTTTCACAGCTGGCATCCATAGATTTTTCTTGGGGTTTTTTCGGGCTGTGATGCCATGTTCTGGAGTAGTTTCTTTCTGATGTTTCACCTGCATCTGTGGCTGGCATCCTCAGAGAATGGTTGGGTAGGAGTGTGTGTGAAGTTTATATGCTGTGAACCCCTGTTGGGGAGTATATGTAAATTTGTGTAATTGAATGGTTAGTTTCTGGGTATAGAAATGCAAGGCTCATTAGTGTCTGTTTGGCTAATGGTTGGTTGATGGACCATTAGCTGCTAGAAATCCCCCTGTCCCTGGGTGGATTTCTTTTGTAAGTGTTGAGTTCTGATTCTCTTGTATTGCAAAACTGGGAGCCAGATTTTGTTTACTTTTAAGGTTTCTTCTTTCCTGTTGAAGTTGTCCAGGTGTTTGTGGATTCAATAGCTTCTCTGTGCATTCTGACATGATAGTTGTTGGCCTGGTCTAGAATTTCTGTGTTTTTAAATACCATTTTGTGTCCAGGTTGGTTTATAACATGTTCTGCTAGTGCTGATTTTTCTGGCTGGCCCAGTCTGCAGTGTCTCTCACGTTCACACACACCTACCCCACCATTCTCTGAGGATGCCAGCCACAGAGGCAGGTAAAACGTCAGGAAGAAACTACTCCAGAATACGGCCTCACAGCCTGAAAAAAACCAAGGAAAATCTATGTACACTCCAGCCTCCCTCAGCCTTGTCTTCCAGCACATCTGGAAGGCACCAGTCAAGGAAGCCTGGGGAATATTTTGAAAGAGGCTTATGGAGCTGAATGTGACAGGGGATTTTATAGCGACTGATGATGAAGCTGTTCCCTAACATACAGTGATTCAGTAGTGTTCATAATGTCTTCTTTCTTCCTTCTTCCACCGACCCCTCTGGCAGACTTTAGAGAGTTGTTTCCAAGAGCAACTGCGGCTCCAGGCCCAGGTGAGACTTCTGGAGCACAGCGTGAAGCAACAACAGGCAAAAATTGTACAGCTTTTAATGGAGAGGGATGCTCAGAGCAGAGATCAAGGAAATGAAAACAGTGTCATCAGTCTGGGAGAAGAGAGAGAGTATAGAGGTTAGAACTGAATCTCACTTTTTTTGCTTTTCATAGGGGCTTAGGATATTCATTACACACAATTTTGTATACTTATCACAGTTTAAAAACCAAGCCATGAGTCAAACTTCCAAGGCCTAATGCCAGTTGCTAGTCCCAAGAGGAATAGATCCACTGAATCAATTGCTGCATGGCAAGTCAGCATATACGTCAACTCTATTGATTCAATGGATCTGAGTCTAGTTGGGACTAACAATTGGATTTAGGCCCCAATATGAAACAGACATATCCCTGATTCAAGCCAACAGCCTGTTTTTATTTTCCACGTTCCTGGCATTCCACTTCATAAATGAAGCAGTCTGTATAGCAAGGGTGGGGGACTCTTTCAGTCTGAAAGACAAATTCAATTTCAGGCAAATTCTCAGGGACCACATTCAAGTGTGGGTCAAAGGAAAAGGGCGGAACTGAAAATGTCAGCCAATTTCCACTTAAAGTTCTTACTGTCAGTAACTAACCCTGGAGAAAGGCAGCTCCTCTTTTCAGAATGGGGAAAAATGATGCAAAAGTTGGGGAATAATCAAAAGATGGAATCATAGGGAAAGGTGTGTCACCACTGGGGGCAATCCAGAAGGTTGGATTCGGCCACAGGGTCTGGAGTTCCCCAACCCTGCTCTATAGGCAGAGTGATGGTCACAACAGCAGTTTGTCAATTGAGATATCAAACCTAGACCAACCTGTGATTTCTCTCTTGGTCTGCCAGTTAGTCATAAATCAGTTTGGACATCACACCAGACTATTGTTAAGTTTCCTTGACCATATTTTGGTGCAATGTCTCAAATTAGTTATAAATTTAAGGACTCCCTGTTAAGAAGGCAGCAAGCAACAGTTACATTGACACTTCCTACCACTGTATTCCACGCAAATACAGTTAGTTCTTATTATCTCTTAGATGATATGGAACCTAAACACAAGTCATGCTCCTTAAATTGCCCAAAGGGCATTGCGTGACTCACTGCACAGAGAATTTGCAGTCTGAGGTGGAAGCGGAATGTTGGTGGTCCACACCCCACCCCCAGTAATGACATTGGACTAGCTTCTTCCTCCCAGGAGCCAGCATGGCTTGGTGCAGCCCTGCAGGGGAGTGAGAGCTGCCAGTCAATGAATTTAAACCAGGGTTTGAATTCATTGGCTGGCTGGCCTCAACCAGAGTGACTGGGATGCAGGCTTCACTCTGGTCAGTGGGGGGTATTTAACTCTTTGCTCTCTTAGATACTTGTCAGGTCCTTTCAGAGCATCGTCCCATCCATCTTCCCTCCATCATGTTGGTTTCATGTTATCCTCATGTAGTGCTTAGGCATGTTTCCAATCAATGTTCTGTCAGTTCTGCTTGTCACAAGTAGAAGGGCAGTTGGCATGGGTCCTGGATCTAGGACACCTGTTACCAGTATCCCTCAAGCATCGGTAATGTTGGAGGTTTCCTTAAGGGACTCAGGGGGTGTGGGGCAGAATGGATCTTGCCCAGCTTGGGGACAGATGCCTTTACTGCACCCCTGGTGGCAAGGAGACCACACGGAGAACTTCTGCCCATGTGGCTATTTTCCTGTCATCTCAAGGGTTCCGAAATCAGGACGGAGGCTCAGGCTTATTATTGGGTTCACTAAACAAAAGGAGAGTTCCTGACCATAATGCACCACAAAAAGGAGAAACTCAAAATAGGTGTGTGTTGTAAATAAAATGCTATATTCAATGAAAATAATTTTTTACCATATGAGGTAATATAATAATCCAAATAACCAGATGAGGTAATATAATAATCCAAATAATCCAAATATAATAACCCTTTTCTTGTTCTCCTGATGTGAATACAGACAATATCTTGTCAAAATATGCAAGTAAATTAAATCCAGTTACTGTACGGACTGGACCGGTAAATTCTAGATCTGTTTCAACAGACTTCTTCAGCGGTAATTCTAGATTACTAACAGGTTGAAATACTTAATTACATCAAACCTAACATAAATTCAAACCAGCATAAAGCTTTTCTTTTTTCTTCCTAGCACCCTCATTTAATTTACTTGCGTATTTTGACAAGATATTGTCTGTATTCACATCGGGAGAATAAGAAAAGGATTATCATATTTGGATTATTATATTACCTCATCTGACACCTTGGACGTTTCATTGAGCAGTCAGTCTGATATTCATCAAATTGGAAACACCATACATTGTGGATATACTTACTTATTCAGATGGGACTATTATAATTTGTAGACTTATTTATCGGCCATAATTTCATGAGAATTTGTTGTTATACATCATGATTATGTATTTGTTTGATAAGCAATAATTCAAAAAAACTTATTTTCATTGAATATAGCATTTTATTTACAACATACACCTATTTTGAGTTTCTCCTTTTTGTGGTGCATTATTATTGGGTTCGTCGATGCCTGGATCCAGACTCATGTGTTTGCCAACCCTACCTACAGCTGCAACCAATAAAGCTGAGACCTAACTCTTCCAATTATATTGTGTGTATTGGTGTGTTATTTTCATGGAGCAGAACTCACCCCAGACATGTAACATGATGCTAGTACCTTATGTATATTATTTAACATATATTGAAGAGCAAACTATTATATCTCACTCCCAATAAAGGCCTAAACAGAATGATTGTTCAGCATTTCAGTTCTATAACAGGGATAGGGAACATGCCATCTTTAAATCCTTCACATATTGTTAGACTTCAATCATCTCTCACCATTTGCTGTGCTGATGGGAGTTGCGGTTCTCCAGCATCTTGGAGAGCCACATGGTCTTTACCCTTGTTTTGCACAAATAAGAGCTGAATGCATTAATTGACTTGGCCCACTATTTCTGAATGTGGGAAAAGAAGGACCAAAGTCTGGTGCTGACACGAAAAGATCCAATACTACTATGAGTAGTTGATACATTTTGGGAAAGGGCTCCCCTTCTTCACAACCTAAATACAGTACCTGCAAACTCAACCAATAGGGGTTTTCCTTGCTATATCACCCTATTCTACATAAATAAGGGGCACTCTAGATGTGTTTCATTGTTCATCCATGGTTTCATTTATATCTGAAATACCATTTTTATTTCAACATAGTTAACATGGCTCTTCAGGTTGTTTGTGGTGCCCAAACTGAAGAACATTTGATGTTCTTTTGGTTGCTTGAGTCCCTATCCACACTTGCTGAGCAATGTTATTCCCCCCCCCATGTACCCCACCCTTTCTGTACCCTTTGTGCCATGGTGTCTTTCAGGGTATCATCTTTGTTTTCTCCATGAATGGTAAAACATGGTGGCAGATAGAAGACAAAATAGAAAACCGAGGGAGTATGATAGTAGTAGAGTAGCCAGTATGTAAACAGCATGGATGCCCCACATCAAAACCAGATACTTATGGTGGGGTGGCAGCAATTAGCAATCATGCAAGAGAGCCACCTCAGAGAAAAATGGCAAGAAACCATGCATCCTTCTGCCATTCTGAGGGCATACTGTTGCCGCAGACAAGGCTTCCCTTTTTTATTGACGGGGACAAGCTGCTAATAAAAAGGGATGCCTTATTCACAGCTATGCTATGCCCCCAGAACGCTGGAGGACATAATCATCTGATAATCTTGCCCCTTCCTATTCTCGTCCCAAACTTTTGACGCAGTTTTTGCCATGCCTGATAATCTCCCATGGGTGTTAAAATGGAATCCTAGTGCTATAATACAGTCATCCCTTCACATTCGCGGGGGTTAGGGGCAGACAACCCCCGCGAATGTGAAAAAACCACGAATAAGAAATGAGCCTGTGGGCCAGCGGTTTTCTACCCCAGTCCCTTCCCAAGGCAGCAACAAGCTTCCTCAGAAGCCCTTAGCGGCCTTGGGAAGGGAGTGGGGCACAGAGCGAGCACGCCAGCTCCTTCCCACCCCACCTTTCCAAAGCAGCAAAGGGCTTTCTCTGAAGCCCTTAGCTGCCTTGGGAAGGGAGTGGGGCGCAGAGCGAGCGCGCCAGCTCCTTCCCACCCCTCCTTTCCAAAGCAGCAAAGGGCTTCCTTGTTCACTGCCTTGGGAAGAGAGTGGGGCGCAGAGCGAGCGCGCCAGCTCCTTCCCACCCCTCCTTTCCAAAGCAGCAAAGGGCTTCCTCGTTCACTGCCTTGGGAAGGGAGTGGGGCGCAGAGCGAGCGCACCAGCTCCTTCCCACCCCTCCTTTCCAAAGCAGCGAAGGGCTTTCTCTGAAGCCCTTAGCTGCCTTGGGAAGGGAGTGGGGTGCAGAGCCAGCGCGCTAGCTGCTTCCCACCCCTCCTTTCCAAAGCAGCGAAGGGCTCCTGAGGCCCTTCGCTGCCTTGGGAAGGGAGGGGGTGTTGAGCAGCGGGGGGGGGGAAGCAACCTTCCGCGAATAATCAAAACCGCGAATGTGAAAGTCGCGAATGTGGAGGGGCAACTGTAATGTATGATGTCTGTCTATAGACTGTGTTTCTACGTTTCAGACAAATCAGGGAGAACTGATTGTGAACACTTGAGTGGTGATCTTGAACATGTCTGAACCTGCATGACAAACATCAACACTCTTGACTGTTCAGTTAATTGTCAGTCGTCATTTAAAGTAGCTGTGTTGTCTGTTGTGTACCGGAAAAATGCTAAATTTAAAAGTCAAGCAACATGTCAATTTGAAATTTTTAATAAAATTGAACAAAACAGCAACAGAATCTTTTCAAATGCTTACTAAGGCCTACGGAGAAGACTGCATGTCTTGAGCGCATATGTTTGAGTGGCACAAAAGATTCAGAGAAGGTGTCCGGAAAGCAGCCAACCGAATGGCTAATAAGAATGATACACGCAAAATGCAAGGCTTTGCACCAATACAAAAATAATTTTGAAGCACAGTACCAGTCCAATGTCCAATAGCAAAACCAGGGGGCAAGCCAAAGGCCCAGGAGTCCAGAGAGCAAGTCAGCGAGTCCAGTCCAAGGTCAAGAGTTCCAGATCAATCCAAGGTCTAGGAGGCAAGGTTTCAGGCAACAAGGGAGTCCGAGTCAGATGCTTTCGCCAGGGAATGCAGATAGACTTTGACAAAGCTCGGTGTCTCACAGCTGTTTATATTGGCCCAGCTCCTAATCACAGCTGTTTGGTGATTGCTGAGCGTTTCTCATATAATCTCCGGAATCGCCAGAGGCACGCTCTTTCTGGCTGAAGGTTGGTACCTCCTCGTCCTGCTCCTCTATGTCTCCCAGGCCTGGAACCTCTGCTGGGGGGAGGCTAGGCTGCTGAGTCATGGGCTCTGCTGCAGTTGGCATAGCAGCGCTAGGTTCTGGCTCAGCCAGTTCTGCTGGAGCTGGCAGAGCAAAGCTAGAGCCTGGCTCTGCCTCCTCATCCTCTGAGTCCTCCGAGTCCTCAGCCTGGCTGGCCATGACAGAAGGACATGAGAATGTGGAAGACGATGAACACCTTGGACAACCTTCCACTTCAAGAACCAAAGAAATTGTGGGAAAAATCAGCCAGATTGTTTGAGAAGACTGCCAACTCAGTGTCCAAATGATAGCTAAAGCCATGAACATTGAGAAAGACAGTACATGGAAAATATTGCATGAGGATCTCAACATGAGAAAAGTTTGTGCCAAGATGGTCCCTAAGGTTCTCACACCAGAACAAAAAGAGTGCTACAAGGAAATCTGTGCTGACATTCTGCAGCAACATGAGGCAGACCCAAACTTTTTTTAAAAAATCATCACTTGTGATAAAACCTGGATCTTCCAGTATGATCCTGAGACAAAACAACAGTAATGCACTGGAAACCTGCCTCCTCCCTCCCTCTCTACCCCAGCCATCCCCTGCCAGCTCCACCACACTGCCGGACCCTGCCCCTGCTGTGGAGAAGGGAGAAAGGAGGTGAGCTCCTGCTGCCTTCCTGGATGGTGTCATTGTTTTCTCATTCCAGTCCCATAGGGGACTGGGGTAAAAACGTGCTTTTTTGCTAACCAGAAAAACCCATTTGCAAAAGGCATGGTTTTAGTTTGTTCCCCACGGGGCCGAAATGAAAGGATGCCAGAAGGATGCCAGTGTCATGCGGAAAGAACGTTCCTGCTGCTTTTCCGCTTTTCCGTGGAGTGCAGTGAGGCTGTGAGTTTAAATGGTAGGAAATAATTGGCAGGTTCAATATGTAACTAAGAATTAGATAAGTCCAGTTTCCAACTGTTTTCAGTTTATTTATCTAGCCAGCAAAATGCCATTGTATGTTTTGGATTTTTCTAGAAGCTTACACTTTAAAAGTTCAGCCAAGACATATCATGACACAAGAATGTTAGTGAACTATACTTTGGAGTGTACATGCAAGTAAGACCTAATCTTATTTTATGTATAATGTCGTCGATAATATAATTCGCCAACAACATTTCAGACTTCTTTACCTTCTCTGTTTTCAGCAGTGAAGTATGGGTAGTAAAAGTGACAAAACCTATTAGCTAAAACCATTTTCAGTTGGGGCTGACCTGAGACAGCTGCAAACTAACATCTTAATCACTTGTCTTACTGGCTGCTTCCACAGATGAGCTGCGACAACAAGAACCCACTTTTCTCTGGAACCCCCTTCATTAATCATTCCCAGGATGTCAGGAATGGTAGTCCTGAAGGGTCTCGGCTGAAGCTGATGTAGCATAGAGCTTTCCATCCAGAGAGGGGAGGGATGCAAATCCCACACATTGCCTGGATTCTGGCCCACAGAATTTCTAGGAAGAGATGGGGCTGTTAGACTTTCTGTAAGAATCATCAGTCTCCAGCATCTCAGGGCTGGATCTCTGTGAGATAAAACAAAGAAAATACTGTACCACAATCTGAACCACAACTGTAGGTCTCAAGCTTGAAAAAGTTGTTCTTTTGTGCTTTCATTCCCAGAAGAAGTCCCCTGTTCCTAGTGACATGATAGCTGGGTTGGAGAGTTGTAGTCTCCAATAGTAACTTTTCCAAACTCTGCTTGCAACCACCTTTTACTATATGGCAAAAACCAGGCAGTAAAGGGTAAGGTTGTACCATGTATGCCACATGGTACTGGAAGGGGCACCATTTCACTAGATCACAATCTTGTCCAGACTACTAGCATGCAATGGTACCAGCATTATGATTTCAGCTATGATGATACACTATTATGTTTCTTACTAATTACCAAGCCAGACATCACCTTTACATAGCATTTCAGAAAGGATTCAATAAATCTCTTTCACTGCTTGCCTCAAACTGCAAAAAATAAAGAAAAGGTTAAATATCTGCAGTACACTTGGCAAGCCAAAATCTGTGGCCAATGAATGTTACTTGGCTCAATTATCACCAGGTGTCCACGCCAATATATAATCAAATATATTGCAGAAGCCATGAGAACATGACTAGACGTAACTCTTTGGATTGATTGACTGATTGTTGCAGATTGTGCTGAGATCTACCATGCTGGATACACACAGAGCGGATTTTACAAGATAAAACCTCTCAAGAGTCCCCATGGATTCTTTGCCTACTGTGACATGTCAGAAGGAGGAGGATGGACAGTCTTTCAGAGACGGTCAGATGGAAGTCAAAATTTTGATAGGTAAGGTTTTGATTTAAACATAGAAATAAGGTGAACCTTATTGATCCCAACAATTCCTAGCAGTGAAATACACAGTGCAGATTTTTTTAAATGTCTCTCCAGAGAATGGGGACTTCTATTATAATTGTACTCCATGCACCTGCAATGCAAAGCAAAGGTGAGGAACCTTTGACCCTCCAGATGTTCTGGGCTATGACTCACATAATCCTTTACTATTGTATATGCTGGCTGGGGATTCTGTGAGTCAGATGCTTAACTAGGGATGCCTGAAAATTTTATCTCAGTGAATCCCACCATGAATGGATCTGATCTGCTAGACTGGTTATAGACCTAATTATAGGGCCCATCTACACAAGGGAGAAAAAATCCAAAGTACCTTGTAGTATTGGCATCTCGCAGCAGCAGCGGCATGTCTAAATGTTTTTTCTGGTCTCGGAAGCTCCCATAAGCTTCACATTCTGGATGGTGGCTGCGAGTGATTTACTCATGTTAGTTCTTCACCGCCGCTGGTTTTTTTTAAAAAAAAAAAGTTGTCCCAAGGTGTGCTGGTGCGATCGAGTGATTTTCTAATTTTATAGGAAAGCAAAACAGGAAATATTCATCCTGTTTTATCGTCTTAGCGAGCAATCGCTAAAGCGAAAATCCAACATGGCGGCAGTGGGCACTTGCCCTGCTAGCAGGCCCTGCCACCACTCTTGCCCAGCCAATCAGCTTTGTGTTTCCCTTCAAATTTCCTGTCGTTTTATAGTCCAAACGAGCAGGGATGTGCACCCCCCTTGCGGTTTTGAAAATCTGAAAGGGCTTTTACCATGTTGTTTTTGCTGTTTTGGGACCCCTCCTTCCAAATAGTGTGGATTAGCGCTGGATTCCATTTAGACAGGTAGGATTCCCAGCGAATTCCATGAGGGGTATTTTCACTGTTTAGACAGGCCCATAGTTATCCTTGGACATCACACTTTTAGATTTTTGCAGTGCATTTCTTCTCTAAAAAGGAGGAACCAAAATGCATTTTTAAATGAATCTTGAGATAAAAATACAGTTTTGTTTTGTTTAAATGCAAATTAACAAGAAAACAAGACAATATGGATTTACGAGTAGACACATGAGAAAGTGATCTAGGTGAGAAATAAGGACAGGGATAGACAAATACCCAGAGGGAGTGTACAGCACAAAGCATGTAACTGCAAAAGAGATGGCCTTTTGGGTCATTGCCATCCTGTCTGTGGAAAGTTGCCTAGTTCCTTACATTATGGTCTTTTCAGTGCCAGTTAAAAAGTTTTTTAATTTATCAAATCATTTTAACAATTGTTTTTAGTGCTTAGCCCTCTTCTCTCTCTCTTTTTTTTTTGTTGTTGTTGTTGATGATGATTTTATCTTTGCTCAGTTTGCTGTGGTATTTTTTCTGCTGGTTTTATGATGTGCTGTCCAGTCAGTCTTTCATATTTAGAGTGAGAGGGAAGTAATTTAAATACCAACATTGCTCCTAACAAGTATGTTCAGCACTCTCCATAGATTTGGTGGCTGACACAAAGCTAGAACAGGAAGCTTGCTGATGGCTCTAGGGAGAGATTCAGAATTTGTTCACAATGGATAGCTTTTCCTGGCTGACATAGGTAGTTAATTGATGCTAGAGAGAAATCCACGACAAACAGAATGTGTTGTTGGCAGTTGCTAAACTCATGTCTTTTGTGGAAAACGTTTTCTCTCAAAATGACGGTTGCTGTCTGGATGCTGTAAGCAATGATACAAGAAGAATAACCTCTTTGTTGCTTGTTGCTTAAGTTAGTTGCTGGTAAAAATAATTGCTGGTGAAATTGCTAGTACAGATTGCTGGTAAAAGCTGTCCTCAAAACATCAGTCCTGAAACATATGCTTGTGATTCCAAGTACTGCATCATGTGTATGTATCACAAGAAGACAGTCACTTTTAGGATCATGAAGACTGGCAGGACATAGTATACTAAATAAAACATCACCTGCCAGACCTGCAATCTTACTTTTGTGGTTGAATACAGACATACAGGATGCTATCAGCAGTATATGAGGAAACAGCCACAGACCTGTGTATCTTTTCAGGAACCACAAATATGTAATCCTGACCAAGAAACGTGAGCAACCAGTAGCCAGACATTTTAACTTGGAACACCACACCTATAGCTGTGGTGAAAAGCACACCACAAACATTCTACTATTAGTGACTTGGCATTGTTAGATGGCTTGCAACGTGAAAGGGTATTTTTAAAGACCATTCAGTCATCCACTTTGTATGACATGAATCAGAGATCTATGCTTTATTTTCAGAGATTGGGCTGAATATGAACAAGGTTTTGGTGATTTTACTTCACCAAATGGTGAATATTGGCTTGGAAATAAAAATCTCCACTATCTGACTTCTCAGGGTAAGACATGTACAGTTAATGTTCATTCATTCATATATACATGTGTCTTTCTCCAAGCCTGTTGTCATATCTAATATAAAATAAATAAATAAATATGAAATGATGAGATTCTACATTGTTTATTAAGGCTGCGGTCCTTTCCATGCTTACGGGGGAGTAAATTATTTGACTTCAGTGGAGATTACTACTCAGTAGACATGTATAGGATTACCCTGTAAGGCTACAAGTCCATACACACTTTGCTGAGGGTAAACCCTATTTAGCACAGTGAGGCGAATTACCAGGAAAATACTGCAGGGCCAGCCCTACCATTAGGCAGAGTGAGGCAGCTACCTTGGGCAGCTGTTACTAGTGGGCAGGATGTAATGTCAAAGTGTTTGCTGACAGACCTGTGTGTATTTGCCACATAGCCCTCCCTGGGTGTCCTAACCTAGCCTGCTGTGCTCAGGTGCAACTGTCCCTTTGACAGTGTTGAAGCACAATTTAAGGGTTGACTTTTATACAAGGAACTGGGAGAGGTATCCTCTTGTCCTTTGAGACAGCGGCAAAATGTCTTGCCAAAAACAAAGGGACAACAGTGACATGCAGACTTTCTAGTTTCCCTACAGATAAAAGGACTTTTTAAAGCAATCTTATTACATTCATGCAGGAGGATATGTATCAATCTAATGCTCAAGTTTACATGCAGCCAGAACAGTCAATAAACAAATCAACAACAAAAGGTGCTAAAGAAAAGGGTACTGACAATAATCAGCCAGTGGACACTGTTGGAAGCAAAGAGGCATCAATGCTTGTATAAAGTGATTAGTGAGAGAGGAAAGTCTAGATTACACCTGCACTTTGTTTTTACCTCGCTGTATCTTTCTTTGGTCTCTGTACTCAAGCCTTTTGCTTCCTTCTTACCTATAGATGTCCCTTTTCTCTTCTCTCAAGAATGTACAGTTGTCCCTCCACATTCACAGATTTGGCATTCACGGTTTTAAGTATTCACGGCTTGAAAATATTCTTAAAAAAATAATAATTCAAAAAAGCAAACCTTGATTTTGCCATATATATAAGGGACACCATTTTGCTATGCCATTGCATATAATGGGACTTGAGTATTCATGGATTTGGGTATTCACAGGGGGGTCCTGGAACCAAACCCCAGCAAATGTGAAGGGACAACTGTAGTCTTGTTTTTCTTTGTTTCGGAAGGAGCATCCATGAGGCTCCACCCCACAATAATGGATGCAACTTATACCCACACATGAGAGCCAGCTTTTAGGGGCTGTTCCAAGTTTAGATCAACTTCTTTTGCCTATCTCCTTTCCTATCCTATGATGGATTTCCTAAGACAATAAACATAAATTTTCTTTTTTACCTTACAAGAGCATCCTGAGTCTTTTCTCTTGTTTTTGCCACCAGCTCATATTGTACTAGCCCTGCTGCATTCTGCTTAATAGAGATACCAGATATTCCTGCTAACACTTGGTACTGTCCAGTATCTTATTATTTTTATATAAAATATATGCCTTGTAAATAAGCCTGAATTTAATATGTCATTTAAAAAACTGTATATTGGTACGTACAATTATTTTGTGACTTAATATTATAAACATTTGGTACAACAGGGTATGTCTATTGACACAGCCAACGGTCTGCAAAATGTCATGGGCCAGCCCTATTAGAAAGCTGAAGTTCGAAAGAAGATTTACTTTGTGTGAAGTATACACTTATATCATTTCCCCCTCCAAGATGAGAGAATTTTACAGAGATGACAGAATTAAAAAGAAATGCATGTAGAGAGAATTATAAGCAAAGCTTCTCTCAGAAAGAAACTATTGTCTGCCTGTAGTTTTTAGAGTTGTGGTTCAGAAGACAGTTCATTCATGTCATGATAAGGTTAACATTTCATCCTCTGCTTACTGGTATCTCTTTGATGGCAGATGCTTATAAGCATTGTGTCAGAATGCCATGGAATTGTGAAGTAACACAGCTATCACATGGTAACAGCACCAGCCATGTCAGAATCATGACCTTGTGACTCTGCCCTCAGTCTGGATTCTCACTGGAAGAAGCCTCTTTATTTTAACCCCCTTTTCTCCAGGAAGAAAGGGTTTATTTAACATTTTAAGTGATTACAATATGCCAGTACAGAATTGTCATGAGTTTTTTTGTTTGTTTGTTTGTTTGGTTGGTTGGTTGGTTGGTTGGGTTGTTTTGTTTTGTTTTGTTTTGTTTTGTTTTGTTTTGTTTTGTTTTTGCTTTGCTTTGCTTTGCTTTGCTTTGCTTTGCTTTGCTTTCATTAGTCTGGGAATCTCATGGTGTTATATCAAGGCTGGAGCCAGTATACACAGAATATTTTTGCCAACAAATAAGTAGGTTCAGTAGATGTAGCAGTCATACTGATGTAGAGAAGTGGCATAACCCAGATGCTAGGTGCATGGTTAGAGCTAGTGGAATTGCCTCCAAAAGGTACCAAAATGATAATTTGATGTCACAATAATCCAGTATTCTCTGGGACCCACCAATGGTAGGAGCAGCTAACCAAACTACAGACCAGATTTCTTTAGCACAAACACAGCCAAAGTGCAAGCCATGTGCAGCATGCCAAGCTGTTTTGCAGACCCCAAAGTCTCAATATGTGTGTGGGGGATTTAACTAAGCCCCCAAGCTTTTTTAGGCCTTGCGGGAGCTTTTTTGCCAAAAGTGGAAGTGACTTTTTGGGAACGGGATGCATGCATGGCTCCTGGACATCTGGAAAGTGCCTGATCCTGTGTTATCATAACAGTTCAGCTAGACAGCAGCCAGTTCTCTGGCTTGACTCTTCCTTGAAAAGTCAAGAAAAAATCATCCTACAACAAAGCATGTTTCTCCAATATGTTTCTCTTTACTACACTAAATAAATAATGAACCTAAGGTCTATAATTTGTTTACCCACTCCTACTGCAAGAGTGGAACACATGGAGCTCATTAACACTATACAGTTATAGTGCTATTATTCCACTTTAACTGTCACAGTTCTATCCTAAGAAATGTTGAGATTTGCAGTGTAAGAAGGGCATTTAGAGCCAGAGTGCTCCAGTGCTTCACCAAACTACAAACCTCAGGATGGCAGTTAAAGTGGAATAACTACTATACCTATACAGTGTGAATGGGCTGTAGGAACCAGCATGTGGAATTGTTCCTAACAAGCCAGAAGCTAGTAGAATTCCAGCTTATCGTGATGATCAAACACAGTCATTGAGTCACTTAATGATAGGAAGCATTATCTCTTATTATAGTGATAAAACCTATGTATGAATATTTTTATACTTGTAATTTATTTAAAGCATTTAAATGAATAAAGAGTAAAAAATATCTTGCAGTAAAATGCTAAGATGCAATCAAGGTGAAACACCATGTTTTGATCCAATAATTAGGGATCACGGTTCAGCCACATCGCACAGACTCTCTCAATGCTTATAGATAACTGAATGAAAGATTTCTTTGCCTTTCCTCTGGATGATTTATCCTTTGTATTATTGCTATTTATTTAGGGAATTATACCTTAAAAATTGATCTTTCTGATTTTTCGGATGAACGACGCTTTGCACAATACGAAAATTTCCGGGTTGCAGATGAACAGGTAATAAAATTAATTTTAACTGTAACCTTGAAATGTCTATTAGAAAATTAGGATTCTAATATTACACATGAGAAAATGTTCCATAATTACCACATGTATTGAGGGGTTGGGTGTTAATAGGATGTTGAACTAGGACTAGGACATCCTCAGGCCAAATCCTCACTTTGAGATGACCGTCAGAAAGTCATTATGTCTAACCAACCTCACAAGGTTATTGTGAGGATACATTGACCTGCATTCATGTGTGTCACCAAGGCTGCTGACAACACTGCAGAAATAATGCAGTTTGACACGGCTTTACTATTGGGAGTTTAGTAAATTCAACAATGTTACCCCCCTGTGCTTTACTGGAAGTACCTTACAAAACAGGTGCCATAAAACTGATAGCTTTAACTTCCTTAGAAAGCACAGAAATAATCAGCAGAATTTCTCTATTTAAAAATACATATGCAGCAGACATGTATTGATTCCAGCATGCAGACAATTTCCCAATTTATATTTCTAGCATAAAAGAGACTCAAAACACTTAAAAGTAGCTTAAAAGTATACAAACATCTTTACTCACAGTCTCTGTGCATTTCTCATTGAATATCAGCAGCATAACAATAGTTGAAGGCTAAAACTAGTAAAAATACAACTAAATACTACATGTTACAAACAAAAATATGCAGGAGCCCTGCAAAGCAGGTCCTGCCTCTAGAAAAGTATCATGGCGACTGGGAAACCTCATAGTAGCTTTCCAGACAAAGATAAGACTTGAACACACACCTTCCTCTGGAAAACCAATTACATGCAGGAAGTTACATCAAGCATTCTGTTTGCTTCTATCTGTTAACCCTTTCAGCAGTCAAATATCTCAACTTATTGGACTGCAAACTACATATCCCAACATTTACCTGTCATGTCTCAATGTTATGGAATTCTGGGATTTGTAGGCCTTGTGAGATAGGTAGCCTTCTCTGTCAGAGAGTTCTGGTGCCACAGCCAACTACAAATCCCAGGATTCCATAAGATGGAGCCATGCTAGCTAAAGTGGTGTCAAATGGCATTATTTCAGCAGTGTGTTAGCACCCTTGAAGTTTGACACTGCTTTAACTATCATGGCTCCATCCTATGGAATCCTGGGATCTTCAGTTTGCTGTGGCACCAGAGCTCTCTGGCATACTAAATAGCTCACAAAACTACAAATCCCAGGACTCCATAGCACTGAGCCACAGCAGTTAAAGCAGAATCAAACTGCATTATTTCAGTGTGTCGGCAGCCCTAGAATTCGCTGGTGGAAAGATAGAACAGATTGGTTGATAAATATATTTAAACAAATATATATGAATAGGTCACCATTTGATCACGAGGTGGACATTACAACTTTGGGAGGGTTACTGTGATTTGGCAATTGCATCACTCTTTTTTGGCCAAATGTTGGATCATTCCCAAGATCAAGATTTCTACCCAAAGGCCTTTGCAATTGGTCAGTTTGTGGTGCAAAGAGTATTCTCATAGGACTCCATGTTGGAAATCTGATTTGTTCAACAAAACAACATTTTGTGTTAAATCCAGAGCAGGACTGCTCTATTTTTTTTAGAGCAGCCCTTCTGAAATCAAACTTGATTTAGCCATGACTCATTTAAGTCCCACTGATTCCAACAGATCTACTGGATCCAACTTTTTTTTTCTTTAACCCTTTCTTCTTAACCTTACTTGTTTCTTTCAGTATCACTGCATGTTGAATGAAATTGTATGACATGTTTGTATTTATTTTAAAACATTCTGATTGGTTTATGCATTCAGAAAAGACTTGTTAAATGCTGAAATTGCATTTTGTTTATAAGCCTCTCTTGTGTCTTACGCCTTCTCCAAACTTTTTGCTAGAGTTCCTACACAATGAGTTGTGGACGATATTCTGGAACAGCTGGTGACTCCCTCACTGGGGGGTTTCACCCTGAAGTCAAATGGTGGGCAAATCACCAAGGGATGAAATTCAGTACAAAAGACAGGGATAATGACAACTATGAAAAGAACTGTGCAGAAGAAGATAGAGCTGGCTGGTGGTTTAACAGGTTGGATGTCTTTTCACTTTCCTTGTTCTTAAAACATGTTTCTATGGTTTTGACTCTAAATTTGCTTGTGCTAAGACAAAAAAAAAAATCAATATCCAGTTGAAATGCAATAATGGCAGGATGGAAGGTTGTGTGTGTGAGATCAGCAATTGTGCTCAGCTGAACCACCATTGCCATTGTGGATAAGACTATAGTTAAGCTAAGCAGGGCAGGTAACATCAGAAGGAAGGTAGTATTGTTAAAGATATTTGAAATACACTGCAAACAGCCTGGGATGGGCACGGGAAGGAATCAGATTTAGTTTGCATTTAACCTATTTGTTTTAAATCAACATTTACTCATTTGAAATATACATTTTGCTGCATGTCTGAATTTTTGGTCCTCTTTGCTGCACAATGAACAGGTTTATTGACAATTCTGTGTGTTCCCTTTATGCACCCTGGAAGCAGATTGCCGAGTACGTATCTCACCATTTACTATTTCCTCAGTCTGTTTACCAGGGCAGCAAGTACAGCAGTGGAAATCTACTGTATGTGTCAGAGTGCAGATTTTGCTAATTCCCTATACGGCAGGGAGGGTTGATTTTATAATGTGGCATGAACAGAAGTCATGAATCATTCCCTTCTGCCAGCCTTCCTCATCCCTCCCCCCACATGTTCAACTACAACTCCCATCATCCACAGACACCATTGCGTAGAACTAGGAGGGAAGCTGCTGTGGGAAAGCAATGGGGTGGGTGGAAATGCAGGTGGGAAAGGGGCTGTGGATTTGTTTCCTACCCTGTCATGTTGTGCTTTACGTTGCCCTGCCTACAGCTCTGGAGGCCATTGGCAGCCACCCAGTTCTGATACACAGGTCTGTCACCATCAGGTCTTGTTTGGCCCTCAGCCAGATCAGATGTGATCTTTGTAGGGTAAGCTAGGAATGAGTTAATAATGTTAATGGGAATGGTTTTCACCCCTTCTTCTTAGAGACTCAGCATTTTTCCACAACGTCATAAGGACCCACGGGGACTACTCAGACAGACTATTATAAGCAACGGAAATACATAAATGATTGCCTTTAAACTACATCCATGGCATATCTCAGGGAACTATAATAGTAGCTGCCAGAAACATTTGTCAAAAATGCTAGATTTTCATGGTTGCAAAATATAGCCAGGCTACATAGTTATACAACAACCCCTATAGAAATATGCATGCTCCTTTTGAAATGAGTTTTCTTTTGCCATTTTTTTGAGCAATTTAAATCCACTTGGCAAGGGATGCCAATCCAAATTAACTTCATTCTTAGTCTGTGTAGCATTTTATTTGTTCTGGATTTCTGCAGGGAAGCTGCCCAGACCTGTCTATTATCTAATAACTCAACAGACCCTGTCACCGAATGACTGTGAGGGTCTGGCCATCCGTCCCAAGTTGATCTGAAGCCAAATTACCTGTGTGTGAAAGTACAATTTGCTTCAACCTCATCAGTTTGTTTTTACCACTTTATCATTAATGTGATAAAAAGGAGGAAGTGAACCTGTGTGTAAATCCTGTTCCAGTGAAGTCAAACCTTCCACTGGCTTCAGAAGGAAATTTGTTTGTTGCAGGAGACTTTTGAAAAGTCACATTAGTTTCTGGTGACTCACCACTGAATATACCTCCACTGAGTCACATTTTAAGAGTCACAGAATCGTTATGGTAAATGTATTATTCCAGCTTTTGTTTAGTTTTTAGTACTAGTTTATTACCAAACATAGGCTTAGTTAGAATCTAATTTTCCTTCAACAAGGCTAACAGACTTCATAGTTACAGGATAAAGCTTTCCTCCCTCCCCTCTGCAGTTCTGAGACCAATGAAAATTTGCTTCTGGGGTATGGAGAACCATTGAGTAAACAGGGAGCAAGAGAGCTGTGGATGGAGAAATTGACAAAAATCTCACCCCCTTTTAAGTGAAGGGAGAAACAATTTAGGATCCAAGCCACACATGGTTTTGACAAATGCAAAGGGAGAATTACAATTACTTCAACCTAATCTAAGAACTTTTTAAAAAGGACTTTTTTTACTACAACTTCCAGAATCCCTAGTAGCCATGCTAGGAGGTGTTTCTGGGAGCTGTAAATCAAAAATAACTTCGCCAAGCTTTTCAAAGTCCTATATGTGTTTACATAGGAATCAGTCCTGCTGTGTTTACTGGGACTTCTTTCCAATTTAAATGTGCATAGGATTGCAACCCCAGTTGGACTTTATATGCTTACATATTCTTTGTGAGCTGAATATCACCTGATTACTCTGAGATCAAAAGATGCCTATTCAGAGCTGAATTAACCATTAGGCTGTTTTGCCATAGAGTCAAACCAGAACCATGCAGTACTGTTTACAACAGGAAATGTGCATAGAAAATATCCTTAATATCCTACTCATCTCAGAAACTCATCAATGTGCTCTTGTCACAAGTCAGGGAAGGAAATGGCCCACAATGTGTGTCACAGAGGAACTGAAATAACTATCCCCTGCCTACAAACAGAAATAGAACTGCTGCACATCCTGAACTTCAGTGCACATTAAGTGTGGGATTAGCTGCTTTAACTGGATTACAGTTTAGTTTAATACACCCAACATAGAGATGGTCCGTGGCCTGATTTCAAATGCTGCCAGACAAGCTTTGCAGGGGAAATTATTTATAACAGCTTTGAGTTAGGCACATCTCTGTCACTGTTTCCATTTAAGTTGCACAGGACTCTAATTAGGGAAAACCAAATTGCAAGATATATCCAAGAAAAGCATAAATCAGTAGGCTGGTTTCAACTGTCGCAGCACCACAGTATTTTGTGGTCACCGAGTTGCTCGCTATAAAACTTATCTTACTTAATAACATTTTAAAGTAAGTTTTAATTGTTAAATAAGTTTTTAAAAATATATATTTATTCAAACAGACGTTTGGCATTTAACTCGCTTGATGCTGAAGTTGGGTTTAAGTGCTGTTCATCCCTCTGTTCAAGTGTTTTTAATTGGTTGGTTTGTTTTCTACATTTATATCTTGCCTTTCTTCTAATTAACCTAAGGTAGTACTCAGGGCTATCCTACTCTTTTCCACCTCCCCATTTTATCTTCACAACAACCCTTACGGTAGGTCAGGCTAAATGAAACTAATACTGTAGGACCAAAACCACACAGTGAGTTTCCATGGCTGAGAAGAAACCTGGATATCCCAAGTCCCTGTCCGATACAATAACCATTATACTACATTGCCTCTCTTGTCTCTTTTGATATAGGTTTATATTTAAACATTATTTTTATTAGCCACTTTGAGTACCACATTGGGTGGAAAGAAATTGAATAACTAAGTACTAGAATATTACCATAGGGTGGCCTTGCTATTACTGAATGGCAAGCCATTTCAGCTTCAGCAATCCATGAGGAAACTTTCATGTCTTGGTAAAGCACTGGCATAACTATCGCACAGGCATCTCCATCAAGGCTGGAGTTGCATCAATGCAAAAGGGACCTTACTTTCCTTGCTGCAGTGCAAAGTCCCAGCAAGCCATCTTGGCACAGCAGCTCATTGAATTACCTCATAAAATAATCATCTGTGCATCTGATGAAGCAGACTTTGATCTGAGAACACTTATGTTATCATAAATACAGTATGTTTGCCTTTCAAGTATCACTTTGTTATTGAGCTGGATGTATACTGTTAAATATGCTGAGAGAAATAAATCTGGCTAGCTTGAGCTTTACAGTCATCACACAGTGGAGGTTTCTGCATAGCCAGATATGATCCTAATATACTTCAACAATTTGTAGCTTATAATGTGAAAGAGGGGCCAGCATGGTGTAGTTTGAGTGTTAGACTATGGAGATTATCAGACAGGAATGCAAAAAGGGTTCCTGTCTCATAATCTCCAATCCCACCCCTGTCCCAAAACAATAACCCTCCCTACCGCACTTACCTTCTCTCCCATTGTTCAGGCAGCCCAGAAGTGAACGGAACGGTGAAAGTGTCTAACGTAGCTCCGTTCACTTCCTGGGATGAAATCACGCCTGTTCTCACGAGATGACGTGAGCACGGGTGTGACGGATGGCTAGTGAGCCAAGGAGGATGGTGGACTCTAGGACCCAATCCTCTGTGAGGAGGTGGAAGGAGGAGGGGCTTCTGGAGGAGATAAAGGGGGAGTGAGTGAGGAAAGTCTTTAGTTTTTCAGTCTGGAGAGTTGAGATGAGGCTTTGAGTGATTCTAGACAGTTTAACATCCTTGGAAGTTAGAGGCTTAGAGAAAGAATGAATGTTTGTGCAGACCCAATAACTTGGTTATACAGTTACATGGTTTATTCATTTGACAATAAACGTTCTTCTGTTAACAAGAAACATTCAGCCTGGTGTGAGTGATTCTCAGGGAAGGAGATACAGCTAGGAATACATAGCTACACTTGAGAGCTTGTGCTATACCACTGAGAGCCGTAGTTCAGCTGTTATGTGGAGGCCATGTGTCACAAATTGGTGGCAGCGATGGGATAGGAAAGGCCCCCACGCCACAAGGAAGGCGCCGGGCATCACAATGGGAAACTCAAAAATAAAAATAAAAACACAAAAAAGTGACATCAAGCACCTAAACACATCAAAAACATTACAAGTAACCCAGGGAGGGTACAAAAAAGAGGATAGCTTATCTGGATGTCCCAATCTCACCTGGAAGTGTTCTGCCAGGACTGCTCATTGAAGCTGGAATCTCACCAGCAAAATGGGGCACATTGTTGCACACAAGCAAATCCAGAATGGAAATGCCACGGGAGATCAATTGCCAGCTTCTCCCCAACAATCAAAAAATAATGCCCCCCGTAACAGCAGCAGAATGCTTGGAAGACGATGGGGGACAACGTAATCTGATAAGTAAGCCCTTTTGCAATCTCATAGTGTTGTCCTAACACCATTTTTGATGCGTCTGATAATCTCCTACGTGTCTGGAGACCAGGGTTCAAATCCCTGCTTGGCCATGGAAACTCACTGGGTACCATGTGAAGTCGAAAGCTTTCATAGCCGGCATCCATAGATTTTCCTTGGGTTCTTTCTGGGCTGTGAGGCCATGTTCTAGAAGAGTTTATTTCTGATGTTTTGCCTGCATCTGTGGGTGGCATCTTCAGAGAATGGTTGGGTAGGAGTGTGTGTGGGATTTATATACTGTGAACCCCTGTTGGGGAGGATATGTAAATTTGTGTATTTGAATGGCTAATTTCTGGGTGGTGTCATTATGATGCCGTATTTTATATGTCTGATAAAGTCCACAGTCTTTAGGTCTCTAGTTTTTTCTCAGCAAAGGGCCAGTGTTACAATGCCAGTTTAGGACTTTATCAGACGCTGCAAAAACTGCAGGATTACGATGTCATGGTAGCGCGAATGGCCATGACTGTTGCATGATGTCATTGTCATCTTGTGGTTACCCTGTGCCACAGCTGTGAATAAGGCATTCCTTTTAATTGATGGGACAAGCCATCAATAGTTTGCCAATATCGCTTTTTTCACAGTATTGAAGGCATGCGAAAACATGTCCCATTGTAATCGCAAGATTGCAGCATGAATGGGCGGTCCTCAGTGAGCAAACCTCTGGGTGACAACGCAAAAATGAAGTGCAGGACACTCTTTTTATGACTGTTCCATCTAGTTTGCATGTTTTTAGGTTTGTTTCAGTGCTTGTGTGTTCAATAACTTTGTTAATTTTTTGGGGGGTGGAGTTTTAAGCATATTCACATCTTTTCAAGAGAACAGCAGAAATCTTGTCCATGCCAAATTGCAGAGGTAAACTCCCATTCTTAAAGCATGAGTGGTTATCACGCGATAATTCCATGGTGTTTCTTTTGCGTGATTACAGCTATGTGTGATAATAAGTGTTATAACACCACAATGTTTCCACTATCTTCATTTGCAGAATTACAGTGTTTTTAGATGCAAGTCTGATAAAGTCCTTGCTCAATTTTGCATTTCCTTATTTTCTTGGTGTTTGCAAGTGCTCACAACTTAACTATTTATTTAACAGGGATGTTTTGCTACTGAATTTCAATTCTGTTGAATATGACACAGGGCATCTTCCTCTCTGAGACTCTGGAGTACTACTGCCAGCCAAAAGAGTCAGTGGTGGTTTGAATGATCCAGTCTTTTGACTCTGTGCAGGGCAACTAACTAGCTCTAGTAATCACAGAATTACGCTATGTCACATTTATAAGAAAGGGATAGAAGCAATAACATAGATGAGCCAGACAAAAACATGCCACAAGAGTAGCAGACCTTTGTTTCTTCTTTAATTTTTTTAGTAACATATGAGTCACCTGAACAGGTACTCAAAGCAGGTACCGTATTCTTCACTTTTCATCAAAAAGCCAGGATGAAGAACCTTCAGCCTATGGGGTTTCTTTATCTACCAGAAAGCTTATTCTGTTAGCACCTTTGATCAATGATGGGAGAGAAGAAGAAATTTGTTTATTTTTGTTTAATTTATATCTCATCCTTCTCCCAGAACTGGGATCTAATGCAGCTCACTATATATATATATATATATATATATATATATATATAAAAAAGCAGCTATCATTAAAACCACACTCATAATTATAAAACACAAACAACCAATCCTATTAATATACAGTTGAGTGTAAATGGTTTAGAAAACACAAATAAAATTATTGCTTATTAAAAAGTAGAGCACATCCACTAAAAGCCAACAAAAGCAGGCAGGCAGTTGCTGAAAGCCTGCCTGAATAGGAAATAAAAATCCAGCAGAAGGAAAACAGAGGGCCATCTAAATGGTGAAAATACCCCTGATGGAATTTTCTGGGAATCCTATCAGTCTAAATGGGATCCAGCGCGAATCCACACTATTCAGAAGGAGGGGGATCCAAAATGGCAAAAACAACAGGGTAAAAGCCTTCGCAGATTTCCCTGTACTTTTTCACAAACTGTGAGGTGGGTGCGTATTTTTGGTTGTTTGGACTATAGAACAATAAAAAGCTCAAAAGGAAGTACAAAGTTGATTGGCCAGGTGAGAGTGGGGGCAGGACTTGCTAGGAGGGCAAGCACCTGCTGCCGCCATGTTGGAGTTTTGCCTTAGCGATCGCTCGTTAAGGCGATAAAAGGATCAATATTTTCTGTTTTGCTTTGGAGAATTGTTCTATCGCACAAGCACACCTTGGGAAGACTTTTTTTAAAAAACAGCAGCAGTGAAGAACTAACGTGCTTGCAGCTGCCATCAGGAATGCGAGGCTTATGGGGGGCTTCTGAGGCCAGAAAAAAACGTTTGGATATGTCACTGCTGCTGTGAGATGCCAATAATACGAGGTATTTGGGATTTTTTCCCCCCTGGTGTAGATGGGCCCAGAGAAAGGATCAGCATAACCAACCTCAGGAGGGAGTTCCTCAGCCTGAGAACAGCCATCAAGAAGATCCTTTCTCATTTCTACACATGTTTGTTTCCAGGAAAGACAAAACTAAGAGAAGGGCCTTCCCTTGAAGATCATTAAGCCTGGGCAAAGCTTTGGTGGAAGAATGTGGCTTTTCAGGTGCTTTGGAACCAAAGCTGCATCTGCACTGCAAAAATAATCCAGTTTGACACTGCTTTAACTATTTCCATCCTATGGAATCCTTGGATTTATTGTACTTTATTGTGGCACCAGAGCTCTCTGACAGAGAAGGCTAAATATCTCACAAAACTATAAATCCCAGAATTCCATAGCACTGAGCCATGGCAGTTAAAGCAGTGTCAAACTGGATTATTTCTGCAGTGCAGATGCAGCCCAAGTCATTCAGCATTTAAATCCTGGGAAGCTGTTGAATAGAACAGAGTTCCGGTTTGCATAAAAAGTTGCCCTATTGAACTGTGCTCCGGTTTGCAGCCTGGAGAGCTGTTGCCCTAGGAGTCTTCCTGAATTGATATATACAATATTGAGCAGAATTTACTATACGTGCTACAGAGAATGTCCAAACTGGTAAGAATTACATTTGGCCCTTCCCACTTTCCTTTGACCCTCCCCTAGTATGCAGCCCCGAGATCTTTCCCAAGTAGGAATTTGATGCCTAGGCCAAAAGATTCCCTACCTAGAGAACACGTTTAGCCTCTATCCCTTTAATTTCTCCTATAGATACAAATGGCTACATTTTTCTCCAATGGTGAAAAGCAAAGTGCTGCACTTAGGCAGTGATACATGGACTAGGAATAATATTTGCACTCCACTCTTCATTCTGGCAGACCTAGCTCACCAATGACTGGATTTCTCAAAAACATATGCTGAGCTGTGCTTTGTTGTTGTGTGCCTTCAAGTCATTTCTGACTTATGGCAACCCTCAGGTGAAACTATCATGGGGTTTTCTTGGCAAGATTTGTTCAGAAAGGGTTTGCCTCTGTGCTAAATCAGACCAAAATCCTATCTAGCCCAGCATTCTGTTTCCTCAGTGGCTAGGAAGATGCCCATGGCATCTTTGAGCAAGTACCCTGTGGCTCACTAAGGTTGGTGTCACTTCTCCCCTTGACAGTGTCACCTGGTGGGGTTCAGCCTCTCTGCACCCCCCCCCCAGTGCCACCACTGCAAGTACCTCTGGCAAGTAGCTCATGTTCCCCAGCAACTGGAACTGAGAGGCAAGGGGGTGGGGATTGAGGAGATGCATCATGTCCCTCAAAAGGGCATTGTGATAAACCAAATCCATATTCATGCAGCACCCTCCCCATCATAATGATGGCCATTTTATTTGTAGTGATATTTCCAGGTAGCACTTTTTATTGCAGAGATGAGAAATCCTATCCTGCTCTGCAGCATGCTGTCGGAAGAGATATTCTTTTTCATTCTCCCAGCCTCTGCATTCCAGCTGCAAATCCTGACAAAGCACTTGCTATTAATGTTCCTGCTCTGAAGCTAGAAATTAGTTGGCTCTCAGCTGTATCCTGTAGAAGTCACTTTTCCATTCACCAGGTGGCTATGAAAACAACAAGATGAGTAGTTTGATTCCCCCTACCCCGCCCCAACCTCCTTATGAAAACAAATGAAGCCCTGTAGCATCACACAGAATTTTGTAACCAGCTCATAGAGGTAACAAAGAGAGCTGCAGAGTGTTAGAGCAAAAGAGGGAGGATTTCTGCATAGCCAATGAAAAGGTAGCTCAGTAAATCTAAGCTGTTGGCTGTTGGCCAGTTTGCCTATATTTAACCTGCACTGAGAGTTCCTAACAGATACGAATCAGTTGCCTGATAGCTAGTGTCATTACTTTTGTCCTGTCATGTAAACCCCATGTTTTGGTAGCAAATGCATTCACAAAGTTCTTCCAGAGCAACTAACCAAATAAATCCAGAGCATAAACATTCCTTCTCTGGCTTTTTGATTACCAGATATCCTTCTTCCTAGGTACAATCTTTACAGGTTTGGAAGCTTCTCTCATGAAATCAATTATCTGGCTGACACAAAAACTATAAACAAAGGAATAAAAAGCCTATTGTTTTAAAACTCAGATCTTCTTACAAAGCATCACAGGGTAGCACATAGATGGGAACTGTGATCACTAGATGTTGTTGAACTGCAGCTTCTACACCTCACCACTGGTTGTTTGAGCTGGGGCTTCGGGAGGTGCAGTAAGGCCATGGGTAAGGCCAAACAATTCACACCCCTGGGGGGATCAAAAAGGAGGGAGTGCTAAGAGGTCCTATATCTTGTGATGAAAAAGTTGCTGCCTTGAAAAAAAATACTGTGCATCATAGCTGTATATCCTTACTGTGTGATAAGGAACAATCTTCAGTTTTTGAGCTATGGAAACTTAAAAGTGTCACACACAAGGTCTACTATAGCACACATTTGAGAAGGCAAGAGATGAGAATACCTGTTCATTAACAGAGAGAAGAAACCACAGTACCCTGAAAATTATTTGCTAGCACAGTTCAGTTCATGTCTCTCAACTCTTCTTATCCATTTGAACAATAACTGCATCACAGTTCTATAGCAGTCATGCTGATGGAAAGTCATGGGAGTTCTACTACAGCACATCTGAAAAATACCAGGCTGGGGGAGGCTGCACCCTGGTTTCCCCCCAAGTATATTTTGGGCTACCCCGACCATGCTGATTAGGGCTTATAGGAAGGCAGTAGGTTAATTACCCTTGTTCTAGACCACATGGAGTCCAAGGAGGTCTTTTGTATTCTTGGAAAATTGTCGATATCCCTCTCTACAATGGTTTCCTGTTACCATTTTTTAGCATGATGGTCTGGAATTCCAAAATCCTTTGTCATTGTGCACTTTTTTGTTATGGTGAACTCTATCATGAAAACCCCAATACAGTTCAGGTTTGGGTTATCTAATTTTTTAAAATACCTTTTAAGATAAAATTAGAATGCACTTGTTTATGCAAGTACTTGTGAAAGGTGAAAATCATGAAGAATCAGAGAGGAATTAATAACTGGATTCTAGCAATATAAATAAGCCACAATCAGCATATGCAAATACCAGAGAAATAGCTGGTTCAATCTAAAGCATATCTTTTTTTCCTACCAGATGTCACTCTGCCAACCTTAATGGACTATACTATGATGGATCCTACTCAGCAACGACAGACAATGGGATTGTGTGGTACACATGGCACGGATGGTGGTATTCCTTGAAATCTGTCGTCATGAAAGTTAGGCCATCAGATTTCCGTCCTAATCAGCTTTAACTATTTCCTGTACTTATCCTTTTAATTGGTCTCAGTTGTAACCTGGTATTTGATTTACCTCTGTGTAAATTTGGGGTGACTTTTCTATGGATCGTGACTACAATCCAATAGAAAGTTAAATGATCAGTGGGCTTAAATACACATCACTGTGTCAACACAAATTTCTCTGAGGATGCCAGCCACAGATGCAGGTGAAACATCAGAAAGAAACTATTCCAGAACACAGCCTCACAGCCCAGAAAAAACCCAAGGAAAATCTATGGATGCCGGCCGTGAAAACCTTCAACTTCACATTCAATGCAAATAGATTGTACACAGGGGCACATCATAGCAGAATGTGACCTCAAATTTATGGTGTAGATGAGTGAACTATTTGGAGATCATTCCAGGTTATTTATCTTTTATGAACATTTTTGTTAGTAGCTTCATTGTCTGAGGATTTGGGACTCAGTGTGCTTATTTGTCTTTAAGATGTCACATAACTGTTGATTTTGTACAATAGATCAACATGGTTACTCCTCTAAACTAAGTAAAATGCTAGTAAATTCTACTTTTAAAAAAAGATTTATACCTCCTCAGTATCACAATATATCTATATATTAAAAGCACATTGGATGTAATTCAGTCTTCCGGATGCTTTAAACTAGTGACCTATATACCTCAGCTTTATCGTGCACAGTCTGCAATTTTTGTAACCCTATATTCAGCATGTCACATTATATTTATGTGGGCCATAGGACTGGAGGAGCCAGATTTCATAGTGGATGCACGGTAAGTGAAACAAAATGGATCTGACCAAGCAGATATTCCTCACATCAAATTAAGAGAGTTCACTTCCCTTAGTTATTAGAATCTATAATTTCTTCCATTCAGTTCTGACGTGACTTGAAGTTATTAAAGAACCTGAATGCTTCAATGAATATTCTTTACATAATGGCCTCTCTAAGCAGAGCCAGCTCAAGATGAAACATTTTTTTAAAAGGCACAAACACCTATTGGGAGAGAGACACTGCAAAACTCCACGAATAATTTGCAGAGCTCAGCTTTGAAATTATGTGCAATTATATACACCCATTGCAATGCCATGGGTACATGATGAGGATACACCTATTTGCTGCTAGTCATGACATAATTGGTGGGTGGTACATGACACTCTTTTCACCCCACTATGTTTCCTGTTTTGAGAAACCAAATAGCTGCAGACATGTGACACAAGAAAAAAGAGAAAACAACAAAGTACAGGCAGCTTGGAATAGTCATTTGTATAGTTCTAATGAGAGCAACAGGTATTTTTTCTGTCAACATGCTTCCTTTTAATTACTGTGCCAGTTTCTCCATGTGTGCACCCATCTTATGTTGGATTTCTTACATTTATTTCTTATTTTAGTACAGCCAAAGCTCCACAGAAAACAGATTATTTATTTGGGGGACTTTACCAAACCACCCTCCATAAATATTCTTTTGCCAGCATATTTTGAAACATTTTTAGGACAACAAAAGGAACCTTACCTTGAGCTGCATCAAAAGGCATCCCTGGCATAAATGGAGCATGAACGGAGGTCCGTTTATACTTCCGGGTTTCAAATCTCACCAATTATCACGAAAAGACGCGAGCATGGCAAAATTCAATGTTAAAGCAAAAAAAAAGACATAAAACGTACACACAAGCACAGAAACACACTTTAAAGGTCCCAAGTACATGGGGGGGGGTCATAAAAAGAGCTTCCCCTACCTGGCTGTTGAGGTCTCAACCAGAAGTGTTTGTCCATTGATGCTGTATTCCCATGAACACAATGGCCCAAGAGTTCAAAGGCCGGCAATGCCAGCAACAAAGCACCACGGCAGATCTATTGACTGCTTGGGCCATCAATAAAATAGAACAGCTTTTTAATAGTACATGATCGTGAAAGGACGATGTCGTATGGTATGCACGCCCTTTCATGATCATTAGGCATCGTTATGATGCCATATTTGCTGCATCTGATAAAGTCCTGGGTCACAGCGTCAATGAAACTGGAAATGGAGAGGCAGTAAATACTAACAATTTAATTAAGATGCTCTATTGATGCTATGTGTTCCATTATCATTTTGCTGTCTAGCTAACTACTTTGGGTATAGAAAATTACCTCTCAAGACTTGCCATATTTTGTTTATACTGTGATGCTGAAAAGTATCAGTTTTCTAAGTTTCTTAGAAAATTAAGTTTCTAAGGAATGTTTGCCTCTGCTTTTTCCAAAATGTTGTGTGAGGCTCAAATATCTCTCTGAGCCTCCTAGTGAGGAGGAGGAGGAGGAGTCAGGAGGGAAATGTAGTTGCCTCAGCCCAAGGCTGGAGGCCCAAAGGGTTTTTGTTGGTGGTATCATGGTTGAACAGATATTTGGAAGAAAAGGTCTCTCCCCCCACCCAACCATTGTACTGCCTAAGGACATTATTTTAGGTGTCCTGTTTTTCTCCTGAAAAGGACAGGCGGGAGGGAGAGAGAGAGAAGGGTAAAGTCTGACTGGCTGGCTGTCAGCTCCACTGTCGCCCAGCTGCTCAGCCCACCTCCACCCCACAGCAGAATGGCCATGTGACAGGCAATGCACAGCCCCAGCCAGCCAGCCAGTCTGCTTTTGTCATGGCCACTCCACTGTGGAGAGAAGTTGGTCTGAGCAATCTTCGAGCCTTCACAGCCCCTCTGTGGAGATATCACCCCCACCCCCCACATCCACAGACAGCAGGATAAGAACCACTGGCCTGGAAAACAGAGTTATCCAGTTGGTTTCTGTATGTGGAATTGAAGGGGGTGGTGCAATTTTGTCTTTCTCAGGCAACAAACTGACTTGGGTCAGCAGTAGTGAAAATTCAGTCTTTCACATCTCTGACTGAGAATATGAGATAAGCTAAAGGGTGATAACTGATAACTAATCCACATTTAGTATGCATCCTTTTTGTCAGCACAGTGCCTTTACAATTAGACCAAGATGAAATTAAACATTCTAATGTAGTTCTGAGCCAAGCTAAAAAATGAATCTCCATATATGTGTGTGGGAAGGGAAAGTTCCTGTGTCCCTCCCTAAGTTATTTGGCACATACACATTCTTTCTCAGAGTAAGTTACTATTTATATGACGTATAGTACATCACATTGTGCTTTAGGAAGTAAAGAAAGGTGGTTTGATTATTAAAGAGTCAGCTCAGGAAATCTGGATTCTATTCTGGGCACTCCTCATCAGCTGTTTGAAGTTCTGTGTTTTTGTCATGTATGCAGTGGGATAACACTAATTAAAAAAAATTGGTTAAAACTCAGTTTAGGAGTGATAACAGCCTGTTAAGATACAAGTTTAGTGTGGGGATATGGACCTATGAATATTTAATATTCAATATTCACTTTGATTATACAAGTGTGTGTGAGAGAGAGACTTGCTTCTCCCAAATAAATCTACATCAAGAGAATATAGAGCCACTTCTAATTTCACTATTCTTATACAGTTTTCCCTTCATATTTGCTGGGGTTTGGTTCCAGGACTCCCCGTGGATACCAAAATTCATGAATACTCAAGTCCCATTATATGCAATGGCATAGCAAAATGGTGTTCCTTATATACGATGGCAAAGTCAAGGTTTGCTTTTTGGATTATTATTTTTTAAAGAATATTTTCAAGCCGTGAATACTTAAATCCATGGATATGGAGGGACAACTGCATGCATTTTTAAAGAAAACTATGCATGCATTTAATAAATTCACATTTTACTCTAAAATGGGAGTATTAGGGTGATTCCCAATGAGCCATAAAACATACATAAAAACATCATAAAACAATGGCAATCAAAACAGTGCAATAGAAGGAGCATTTAAACTGATACCAGCAAACTGAACAGATGTTTCAGTGCCTCAGAAAACAACAAAAAAGGACATTGCTTCTATTTTAAAGACAGTAACATTTGTGCAACATCAGTCTCTCATGGGAGAGAACTACATGCAGTCTGTTCAATTAGGCCCTCTTTTTGGTCACCACCTCTTCGCTTCCATTAGCCTCTGAAGCTGCTTGCAGTACACAAGCAAATCAATCTGGCGGAAAATGTTTCTTCACTACCTAGGTCTCAAGCCATGTGTAGGTCTTTAACTCTGAATGCTTTGAATTTGGCTCAGAAACAAAGCAGCAACCACAAGTGCAAGTCTTTAATCACCTGTGGGATGTATTGCTTTCAACACATCTCCAGTTAATAACCTAATGATTGTGTGGTGAATAATTTCAGTTTCAAAACTGTCACCAGAGGTAGCCCCATCCACAAAAAAATGGCAGTGGTCTAACCTGGATGCTATCACAGACAGTATGGATAAATGTGGCCACAGTATATCATGTCCAAAAGATGTCATAACTGGTGTACCAAGCTTAACTGGTAAAAGCCAGTCAGTACTATTTGAGCCAGTTTACCTGATCCGGATAGAAACATAAGGGTTTCCTCATCCAAAATGGACCATTGGTCTAATAGCTCATCACTGCTAAAATTAAGTGGCAGTGCCTCTGCATTGTTTCCAGACATGAATCTTTTCCAGTCTAGCTGGAAATTGAGGGTGGGGAAAGTGTGGCTCATGGGCTATATGTGGGCCCAAGGTAATTTTTAGTGACTCTGTGGTCCCACCAGCACTCCCCCCACCCCCCAAAAGGACTGAATCTAAGATCTTTTGCACACAAACTGTGTATACTCTCTAGTGGGCTAGAAACTCCCCCACATCTCTCAAATACTCATCACTTTTTAATTTAAATAAATGTTGTGTTATTTCAGGCATATTTTATGGCATAGAATAATGTATTTTATGGATATACATCTTGAAAAGAGACAAATCAAGTATTTGAAATTGAACTACCTCATTGCATTCATATTTGTTGTTGTTGGGTGTGTGCCTTTATGTTGTTTCTGACGTATCGCAAACCCATCACTGGGTTTTCTTGTCAAGATTTCTTCAAATGCTGTTTCCCATTGCCTTCCTCTGAGGCTGAGAGTGTGTGACTTGCCCAAGTGCACCCAGCAGGTTTTCATAGCTGAGCAAGCATTCATTTAGCATTTTAAAAAGTTTATTTATTTATTTATTTATTTATTTGCTCAATTATTTAGTGTTCCAGTGCTGTAGTTTGAGAATTCTTGCAACAGCTTTGTAAGGCTGGTCAGCATTATTTATATTCACACTGCGGCTGAAAAAAAATGCCAATGACAGAATACGTGGGCCTGCTTGCCTAAGGCTACCTAGTGAGTTGATGAGATTTGAATATGAGATTTGGCACCTCACAGTTCATACTTTTATCCACAATGCTACATCAGCTCTCTGTATCTTTTAGGGTTTAGTTATCTTATTAGGGTTATAGTTTCCTGGGAGTAAGCCCAGTGAACACAGTGTTATTTTACTTTTCAGTGAACATGCTCAGGATTGTGCCATAAGGTCATTTTCAAAGATGAAACAGAACCTGAACACAGTGATTTAAAAAAAGAAAAACCTACTGCATGCCTTACTACAGCTTGATTATACTAATTTGCTTTCTGCAAAAAAAACCTGAGCATTTGCTGGAGAGACCTATTATGGAATTCTTTCATGACTGCAAAGGAAAGATCAGCTCATGTGTTCAAATACAGGTTGTGAGGCACTCAACACCTATGAAGAACACAAGCAGGAATGTATTGCTCTGATACCAAGAACACACAAAGACATGAAGAACAATCACAGAAATAACAAAATGTAATAACCTGTCACTCTTGCTTTAACAAAAGGTATTATTTCAGCCATCCCAGCTTGTAAGGCACAAAAAGGAATCTCTTCAATCTTCCTTTGTATAACTCCCATAAAGAACTCATTTACAAAGAGAGTTTTTTTTAAAGGAAGGGAAACAAAAAAACTGTTAAGCTCTGTGAAGAATGAAAGAGTAGTAATGACATGTTAATGGATGAATTAACTCCAACATTCCATTCCACAAACCAGTTAAATCTAAGTACTTGGATTTAGCTGATTTGTAGATAGGGATGTAAAAAGAGTGTATAGACATGCTATTACTTGTCTGTTCTTTACACATTCAGAAGAAGAGAAATACATCAGAAGAGAAATACATGTCAGCATTCCCCCCTCCTTCAGAGAAAGGTGACATTCAGAAGGAACTCTATGCCATCAGCAATGGTGTTTTACCCTATGGGGATCATCTGCACATAAACACAAATGAGGTTATAATTCAAAGACAAAGCCATGTTAGTCTAGAATATCAGTATGTAAAGGGATCTCGTAGCACCTTTGAGACTGAGAAAAAGAGGATGGAGCATAAACTTTCATAGACTTCCAGCCAGCATAGTCTGGCCTCAGAGCTGGCCATTTCCCTGTCACCCGTTACCGTGCTGAAATGGGCAAAAGTCTACACACTAATGCTGGCTGTTGCATGCACATGCCGGCCAGAATCAACAGGTGCCTCTGCCACTATCAAGTGTCACTCCCTCTGAAGCCAGAAAGGAGGCCCTTGGCATGTGATCAAGGCTGGTCCCATGCATGGGGCCTTGATCACGTAGTGCTCAGTGCCTTCTTCCCAGCTGCAGAGCAACTCCAGTGGCAACAGCAGCGGTGTCCGGCTATACTGGCCAGCATGCAGGTACAGACCCTGAGTTCCTGTGCTGGACCCATTTGAGTTTTCCCACATAACATGGGTTTTCCTGTGTGTTTTATTAAAACATTTTAACAGGCTTTTCCCTGGCTTCCCCCCGGCTTTGCCTCCAGCATCACCAGGACTGTCTGGAGGCAAAAGGGAGAAGAACCCTGCATCATTAGGACTGCAGGGCTCCAAGATGAGAGCAAATACCATGTCTAGACAAGCTCTTAGTTTACTTCCTCACCCCATGCATCTGAGGAAGTAGACTAAGTCTGCAAAAGTTTATACTCCAACTTCTTTCTCTCAGTCTCAAAAGTGCTACAAGATCCCTTTGCATACCAATGAGGTTAGTACAAGTATCAGGTATTGAGCCTATATTTCTAATTAGTAACCTGTGTTTCAGAGAAAGGAATTGGCAAAACCACCTCTGAGTATTCCTTGCCTAAGAAAATCCATGAAATTAATGGGGTCACCATAAGTCGACAGGTGACTTGAAGGCATTTATACACACACCACGACCTGTGACTAAAGGAAGAAATGCACAACAACCCCCAGAAGCCTTTTTGCATCAATATTTGAGCAGCCAAAATTCAGTATTATTCCTTGGTGCCTATAAAGAAGGTGTGGGAATCATATTTCCTCAGATGTTGTTAGACTACAGCTCCCAGCATTCCTCACCAGTAGCTGTAGTATGTGGGGAAATCATTATTGTAATGCAATACAATCTTGTGTATCCTATGCTAAGTTCAGTTTAGGTATTTACCCTGAATGCAACAGTTCTCCCACTCTCCCTTCTCTTTTCACTAGGCAATTTCAGCCAACTGGAGCAATGGGTCATTCATCACATGACCTAATTTAAATATTATTACACTTTGTTTAATTCCTTTTAAGTTAAGGCTCCATGAGGCTGTAGCCATGTTTTGAGTCCTTTTGGAAAGTCACAATGTAGCCCACACCGCAAAAAGGCTGGGTGAGTTTGTTTTTCCTATCCTAAATCCTTTTAGTAAGTTAGGAACCTTTATAAAGTTTGTTTTAATATGTAGATTAAGATTGATATACCTTCAGTAAACTTTTGATATGCTTTTTAAACTGACTTCTTTGTTGTTTTAATGAGTCTAATTGATTTGGTGATCAGACCACACATTTAAATGTTAATTGAGCTGTGTCTGCATTATCATGCATTACTCTGTTGAATTTGAAAGAAAAGGTTTTTACTTTTAAAGAAGATATTTTTATTTTTAAAAGGGCTAGATCCCTGGAATTTTTAAAATACATTTTTAATTTTTAGACTCATACCTCCAACAGTGGCTATGTTGTCTAAGGCTGCTGGAAGTTGCAGTCCAACAACATCTGGAGAGCCACATGATTCTCACCCCTGCTATGAAGGCTGCTGGGTCAGGTTTCTACTCACTAATGAAGGGTTGAGTGAGCTTGGAAAAAAATACTTTTTTGGAGTGTAACTTCCAGAACATCTCAGCCAGAATGCTGATGGGGGAATTCTAGAGGTTGTGGTCCAAAAAGTAAAGTTTTCCAAGTTCTGGCTGATCCCTGGGGGAACAAGGTGAAGGGGACCTACTGTTTGCTGCAGAATCAATGTAAGGGTTGGCCCTACCATTGGATGAATTGATGCAGTCACCTCAAGCAGAGTAATACTCATTGGTGGGGAGGGGACACCAGCACCCTGGCCATTGAGCTCCACTGAAGAACATCTAACTTGTTGCTGCTGTCCCATCACCAATTTTGAAGTCAAATTCAGTTCCTAATCTAATCAGCTTCTATGGGTGACATGGATGGGGCAATAGCTAGTTTTCTGGTTGAGGTCTTCAGCTGTCCAGAACTGCCTCTAGACATTTTGCTGCTTGAGGTGAAGACCCCCAACCCTTCCATGTACAGAAACTGACTGGGTAAGTAGTGGGATTTCAGCACTGGTGATGGAATAGCATTTTCCACTGCACCTGAGGGCAGCAGGCTAGCTTTAGCACAGGCACAAGGAGACCATGTGGCACACAGCTTTGCCATCTTGCCACCATTCCCTTAGCATCTGCTGTCTGAGGTGACATCTTTATGATATAGCTGCCTCTACCTTTGCCTTGTCCTATCACGGACTACACATTAGGATGGCCAGATACCAAACTGGGCAGGGCTTTAGTACCTATAATACCTAGCTGCTGAAATTCCCCCTCCTGCAGAAATTTTACAAATTCAGGAGCCCTGTCACCTTACTGTACTCACAGAAGCCAAGGCCAACATAGGCCTGCTTTGTTCATAGTAGAATGACTGTGCTATACTGCTTTCAAGGAAAAAGCAAGTTAAAGGTGTGTTTTGCTAAGGGGGTTCATGAAAGATAAGAAGCTTGAGGGCACAAAGCTTCTTACTCCATCTAGCTAGAGCCATTACAACAGGTTAGACCCAAAGCAGTGAATGGAAAGTTGCCTTTCAGAAGTACATCATTGCTTACAAGTTAGTCTGACTGGTTATTGACAACAATCATGCATTCCCCACAGCCTGGAAAAGAGTAGGAGCTAGACTTACTGTCAAGGTATCAACAGAAACTGAAGAAAGATACTTTGGCAGCCAGCTGTGAAACTGCATTGGGAGAAAATGTGTGCTGTATAGACTAGCCGAGAGCTAACCAAAGAAGAAGGAATGTCTGAAGAGTGGGCCAACCATTTCATTCCCAAGACCAAAAATATGGGTAATTCCTGGGAGAAATGAATCATACATTGATCAGTGCTAGCCCACAATCAGCAAAGCTGATGTGATTTTAAAAGAACTAGTTGAACCAGAGTGATACAGTTTGCTACTTGTCGTCAAGCAGTTAATAGCACTCCCTGTCTTCTGAAGGATATAGCCACATTATACAACTATATAGCACTTGGATGTGCCATACCTCTGTCCTATAGACTCCTGGGATTTGTAGTCTGGTGAAGGACTTAGACTTGCCTGCCAGAAAGCTCTAATACTATAGTTCAGGTGAGTGTAGTACAGATGTCTGTGTACCTCATCAAACTACCAATCCCAGGATTCCATAGGAGGGAGCCAAAGCAATTAAAGTGTCATCAGACACTTGCAACTGTGCAGTGTGGATACACACCATACCAAAGTGCATGGTGTCCATAGGCAGCCAAATTATTTTGGTACACGAGACAGATAATCCCACTGGTGCTTCTTCCCTTCTCTGGCAGGAAACAAAGGACATTATCACAGGAGGCTATAATTATGTGATTGCAATGTGATGGTAGCATGAATGGGCTCCCATTATTGCACGACATCATTGTCTTCCCATGCTCAGTTGTGCTCCACCCATTCATCAGGCACCACTTTTAATTAGCAGGCAAAAGCCATGAATAGTCCTCAATATTGCTCTTTTTGCAATATTGATGAATGTGCGAAATCATGTCCCGCTGTAATTGTGTGATTACAGCATGAATGGGCAGTCCTCTTTCCCCCCCCCCTTCCCTTTCCCAACGAGAACACATACTTCAGCTTCCAGGGGAGAATGTGAAAAGGACCAATAGGACTCTATTTTAATGAACTGTTGCCTTTGCTTGGTACATTTTTATGTTTGTTTAAGTGTTTATTTGTGGAGTTCTTTCATTATGTATTTGGTTTTGGTGTGTTTAAGCTAAGTCACATATTCTTGTGAGAACAGCCAAATTCTCACCCATGCAAAATCCAGGAAGTAAGGGAAAAAAATTCTTAAAGGGACATGCACTGGGCAGCAGGAAGTATTAATACTCTGGCATTAAAAGGCAATGTGAAGACAAGTGTTACTATAGCGTGAGCTGAAATCCCATTCTTAAACCGCTAGTGGTGGTCATGTGATAATTACTGTAATAATGCCACTATATTTCTGCTTTCTTCAATAGTGGAATGATAGTGTTTTTAGATGCTAGTCTGATAAAGTCCAAAATCAACACACCAATTAAATAACAATTTGCTGTCCTGTCATAACACACCAAAACTGCTGCCTGATAGAGTCACATCATTCTTCCAAAAGGTACAAATAGCCCTGAAAACAGCTGTTCTGAAGTAAACGGTCTTTGTTTTATGCTTGGCTACTACTGATAGCATAGGCTTTCATCTCAAATAGCATAGTTTCCCTGAGATAGATTCAGTATCCATCCCAAATCCCCAAACACATATTTTCTCTGATTCTGAGTTCTTAAAATGAATGATCTAATCTAAGGACTGGGAGGGACACTGTCTTTTCTCTCAAGAAGGCCCACAACATGTCATCAATTTGACTGGGACTCTACTGAATAGTACTGTATATTTAGCCTAATCATTAAATCAAATCCTGCCTCTGTTTCCAATGGCCTGTATATTTTAAAGCACTTTCATTGCCTTCCTACAAGCAGTGGTTTAAAAGATTTTGATTTTTGACTTTACTAAAGGAAAGAAGCAATATCCACAGAATAAGAAGGATTCCCCATAGATTTTTCCTATGTCTTTCTGAGTCAAGTGGAATGTAGTGGTATTAGCTGGATAAAAAACCTGGTCTGAGGATAACTTTTCCTAAAGTACTGTCAACCAAAGAAGCCTGCTGGGTCCAGAATATATTCCAGCAGCCTGCTGATTACGAACAGCTTCCTCCCCCTGCTGTCCTAAGGTCAAAGTTCCAGGCCATTTGCTAACCTTTGCTTCCTGTATGGTAACAAAATAGCATTCCCATGGAAGTTTCCCATTCATCTAACCATTCAACATGCTAGAATGTAACCACCCGTATATAAGTGGCATATGAAAAGATGACAAAGCATTTCTACCAGATATAGTTTGTGCTAAGAGGGTACTTTACATAGGCCATTCTAGTTAGACAAACCAGTTGTGCAAACAGACTTAGCTGATACGCATATCCATATCAACCAGCCTCTCAAAAGGCCTCAGTCCTCCAAACATACATTTTATTTACTTAAAATCTATCTATTTTAACATAGAGAGCAAATTGATAAGAACAGGGATTTTAACAGTAGTTGCTTATTCAGTAGTGTGTGTGTGTGTGTGCACGCACGTCTTCAAATCACCTGTCAACTTATGGCAACCACATGAATTTAGCAGAATCTAAATACTGAATCTATAATACTTGAGAGCCCAGGTTTGCTTGTTTATTACTAGAGTCTTGCCATCTTTCCACTGGGCCTTTTGCCCACCTTTTATAGACTAATTCTTTTTAGACCACATGGCCCTTCAGCCTAGACTGATTTATGGGTTGATAGTGACATTAGAAGACAACTCCCCCTTCTCCATTTTCAACTGGTAAAAGTTGTATTCATCATATGTTGTAGTGTCTGAGAATAAGCCCATTGAAACTCACAAGCTTGTAAATGCACCCACAAGCAGAAACTGGTCTAGCAAAATATCTCAAGAAACTATATTTATTTCATTACCAAGTTCATCGTGGCAGCAGGCAGGAAGCTGTGCATTCCATTCCAGGGCTCTTTACAATGGCCATTCCTTTAAGACGATGGGCATTGAATAAGATAGGCCATTATGAAGAAAATAATAATCTGTGGGTATTGTGGCCTACACCAGCCTCCCCGCAATCTGGTGTGCCACTCCAGACCTACAAGTCATTGGGCATGTTGGGGGTGGGTGATAGGATCTGTAGTCTGTCATATCTAGAGAGCATGAATTAAAGGAAGGTTGGTACATACCAAAGTGCATTTAATGAGTATTCATAAAGCGTTTGTGAATTATTTATGTTAAGCCTGGACCTTTACCTTTAAAAGGACAAATCAAATCCAAAAGTGATCTCCAGGTATTATTTGAGTGCACAGAGGTAGGTTACAGTTGCCAGCTGCCCAACTGTTGCCTCTTTCATTCCTCGTACAATATCTTCTTTCACCTAAGTGTATTGGAACACCAGTCTCTAGAAATGTAAAATAACACCCTGAGAGAAGTCAGCTTCAATAAAGGTGCTACTGTGTTTTTCTTTTTGCTAACTCATTTCACTGCAAGTCAATCTGGTGCTATCTTGCAAAAGGAAACCTGCATAGAGTATTACTCATTAATCATTTAAAGCAAAGCGGTTTCAGCTTATGGCAGTGTATCTTTTAAACAGATGTGACACAGAAATGCTAAACTACAATAGGGCACTAGGTCAGCTGCTGAAAATAAATATCTCTTCCATACAAACCCCACAAATACTCTCTGAAAGAACCTAGCACCAAAGAGCCATCTATTTTAGCGCAAAAGAAGCCAACTGCTAATGTGCATTTCATTATTTCAATGGTGTGATGAGATAAGATTCCAGTGGCACATAGGCTGAACCTTGCTTTGTTGACTTCTCAAAAACCAAACAAAATGGATTTACAGCCCCTGAAGAATTGCCTCCACCCAGGTCCCATGATGCTTTTTGTTTTCTAACTTGTCCTATATCTATATAGTTCTACCCATGTTGTTGTGTGCCTTCAAGTCGACTGTGACTTATCACAACCCTATCATAGGGTTTTCTTGGCTAGATTTGTGCTTGCCTTCCCCTAAGGCTGAGAGAGTATGACTTGCCCAAGGTTACCCAGTGGGCTTCATGGGGAGCAGGGATCTGAACCCTGGTCTCCTGGCATCCTAGTCTAACACTCAACTCACTGCAACACATTGTCCAAAACTTTCCATGTTCTTCTAGTCATATCCAGATTAGATATTGATAATGCCTTTCAGGACTAGCCCAAAACATATTTTTGCCTGAGGCAAAATAAAAGATGACACCACTCCTCAGTCCATTGGACTAGCAATTGACTCTTACTTCCTCCACCAGACCTGAGGCAGCAGGCTAGCCTAGCAGTTGCAGGACAGTTTGTCTGGTGGACATCAATCTTTTATCTCTTAGAGGGAAACCAAGAGCTCAAGAAAAACATCCAAGAGGCTGCTATTCCTGACCTCCAGCATCTACTGCCTGAGACAGTGGCCTCACCCTCCCTAACATTGGGACCAACCTTGTTGCTTTTGATAGACGTTCAGAAAGCCACACAGCCTCTCTATTGCTAACTGCAATCAGTGACAGTCAGTGAGGACCACAAAGCTCTGGACTGCTGAATCAAGATTTCAGTTTGGATCGGAATGTAACTGAACAGCCTCCAAATCAGTTTGAACCTAATTGGAATGCCTTCCAAATGTCTGAACCGAGGTCTGAATTGAACCTTGTGGCCAATACCCTCCCTGAACCTCTCTACCTACCTAGACAAGAAAACTGATCTACTGCAGTGGCAAATACAGTGTTACATTAAATGTGGAAATTATTGAAATGCTTAATGATTATTTATAATTTACCATGTGAAACTACAGCAATGGATCAACTGGTTGTAGAAGTCCAGTGACTTGCAGAACAAAACTTTCCTAGCATGGCAATGAACTGAAAATATTGTGATATTAATTATGCCCTCTACCTGGTCATTACCCAGCTACTGAATGGGCAGACCATCTTGCTGAGATTGTAGGATGCCTGAAAGGAGGTGGGGATAACAGCAAAGTCTTCAGACATATGATGAAACTGGTGGCCTCACAGCAGACAGTATTGAAGATTTCTTGATGGGTGATGGCTCTTCTGGTGAGAAGAGAAGCTGAAAGAAAACTTGGAGATATAATGTACATACATGTCAAAGGAAGAGACTGTTACAACTTTGGTCTTACTTCAGGGCCTGGTAAAGGCCATGTTGTATATGGAAGAAAAGAATCTATTTCAGTTACTGCTGGTCTTGATTTTGTAGCTGCACCTTTCCAACTTTAAACACAACACTACTCCTCCCATCTGTGACCATGCCTCATCTTTAAAGAAACAGATTTTCAGTAATATTATAGAATAACAGTATGTCTAAGCTGCCAGAAAGTGCTTTTTCCTTCCCACTGAGCACTTAAGAGGGCCTTTCGGCACTAGGTCCTTTAACACAATCAGCTGAAAGCAGGAGTTCTTTCACACTACACCATTATAGCACTATGATTCCACTTACCTGCCATGGTAGCATCATATGGAATCCTGCTGTTTGTAAACTGGTGAGGCACTAGAGTTCTCTAGCTGAGAATTCTAAATGCCCCCTAAATCCCAGGATTCCATAAAATGGAACCATGGCAGTTAATATGGAATCACAGTGGTGTAGTTGGGGAGTGTGAAATAACACTTCCAGTGCAGTTCTATAGAAATTTAATCAGCAGTAGAGATGTGAAAGTCCAGAGGGAAACTGGAAATTTAAGGGAACATACCCATTTCTACCCTACTTTGGGGAAAACAGAAAGAAAGAAAAAACAATGAAATATTATGGGTTTTGGAAATTAGCTAGTGAAATGCTTTTCAGTACAAGATTTACTCACTCAAGATGCCAAGAGTATGAAGTATGAAGATTCATACTAGTAGAGTGAACATTTATAAGTACAAATTCTATATCTCCAGAATTAATTTTAATTGATTAATTATGTAATTCTAATTCCACTGAATTGTGTGTGCATGTGCCTTCAAGTTCCCTGTCAACTTATGGTGACCCCACAAATTTCATAGGATCTTATTATTTATTTCTTTTTCTTTCATTTACATGCCACCTTTCTCCCAAGATGGGGCCCGAGGCTGCTTCCATAAAACAACAGATTAAAAATACAATATATACAATTAAAATATTTTTTAACATCAGATTAAAACATATAAAATCTAAAACATACCAAATAAAGCAAGTCTTGTTGGTTATACATTAAAAGCCTGTTTGAAAAGAAAAGTCTTTGCACACTGGCAAAAAGAAATCAGGGAGGGGGTCAGCCCGTGGAAGGGCATTCCAGAGGGTGGGAGCAGCCACCGAAAAGGCTCTCTCTTGAGTCCTCACCAAACAAGCTTGTGATGAGTGTGGGACTAAGAGAAAGCCTCCTCCTGATGACGTTAGAACTCTGGCAGGGTTGTAGTATCAGGAGATCGGGTCTTTCAAATAGTCTAGACACAAGCCGTTTTCTTAGGCAAGGAATACTCAGAGGTGGTTTTGCCAGTTTGAGAGCAAGAATTCCTGTGCATGCATTTGAGATATACAAAACTATTGAAGATATAAGTATCTTTAGTGTTAAACTCTAAATTGCTGTTAGCCTGGTCCTTAAGATTGTTTATTACAAAATTTGTGTTTTCTGTTTTAATTTCCATCCCCTAGTATCATCAGATAGCAGTGAAAGAATTTGGGCTTGATATGGAAAGGAAATATTGCATATATTTCATCCTCCCCTCAAATTTCTACTTTTCCTTGGGGGGGGGGAAGATTCCCCCATGGCTTCAAAATTTCCAGAAATTTTACATCTCTAAGGCATAAACATAAACTGAGTTGCTCCCATCTAAATATGTAGACAATTGCTGCCTAATGTAGTGCTTATGCCCCATTGCATTACTACAGTGCCTACAATAACAAGAGTGAACACGTTATGTCAATCCCAGAAAAAGTAGCTAATGTGGAAGCAGTCTTTAGTTAAATCAAGATCCAAAACCCACCAATGCCCATAGGAAGTGGCTTTCTCTCTCTCTGGCTTTTCTTCGCAAACGAAGATTCAGGAAGGACTCATCCCGCGCTTTCTGCAAGCACGCTGATGACTAAAAAGGCCAATCCGAGATAAACAAGTCCGGTTGTGTTCTTGCACCAACTTTATTTACAATCTTCTTTAGCACGATGCTCCAAAGGGCTATGGAAGTGGCTTTAGAATTGCACTATATTTTATGAAGGACAATTTCAGTTTCTGGGCCCCAAATTAGTCATGTGTATCTAGATAAAGATACACTTGACTAAGTGTAGGAGGAATAAGTCTAAAAAATAAAAATGTATTAAAAATTCCAGGATCTAGTCCTTTTAAAAGCAATAAAAAATATCTTCTTTAAAAAAGGAGTTAAAAATCATTTACTTTCAAAGTGATGCACAGTGACGCTTAGGAATGCTGAGACAGACAAGCTCAATTAATATTTAAAAGTGTATTCAGAGGTCTGTGGTTTGTTCTGATCACCCATTGAATTAGACTCATTACAAAAACAAAGGAGTCAGTTTAAAATGCAAATCAAAAGTTTACTGAAGGTATATCAATCTTAATCTACATACTAAAACAAACTTTTAAAAGGGTTCCTAACTAACTAGGAGGATTTAGGGTAGAAAGACTCACTCAGCCTTTAGCGGTAGAAGGCTACATGGTGATTTGAAAAGCAAACATCATGGCATGGTTTCATAGCAGCAGCATGGCTACATAAGATGGCAAAGATGGCTAAAGGAAGATGGCTACAGCCGCATGGAGACTCTAATTTAAAAGAGAACTCTCAAAGAGCAATAAAATTTGAATTAGGTCATGTGTTGGTCAATGACCCAGCACTCCAGTTGGCTGGAAGTGCCCAGTGAAATAAGAGAAAGGGAGTTTGGGAGAACAGAAGCATGCAGGGAAAAAACCTAGACATATCTTAGGATGTGAATGGGGTGCACAAGATTGCTTTTACATTACAATAATTATTTCCCCACATACTACATTCCCCTTCTCAATCGTAGGGTACTCCATGAACAATCTTCATTTCTTCTCGTAGTCTCAGGAAACTTTCCTTAGGAAGGGGCTTAGTTAAAATATCAGCTATCATTTCTTCTGAGTTGCAGTATTCCAGTTGAACAAGTTGACTCTGGTACATCTCTCTCACCTTGTGGAAAGCAATGTCTATGTTCTTCTTCAAAGGCTTGTCACTCTGAGAAATTTTGATACAGCTTTGATTGTCTTGCATCAGAATGGTTGGCTTGGGTTCCTCTATCCCAAGATCCTGAAGCAAATTCTGCCGCCATTTGATTTCATCACAAGCTGTTTTCGCTGAGACGCACTCGGCACCTGTGGAACTGTCTGCCACTTTACTCTGCTTCCGACTTGTCCAACTTACTGCTCCACCACCATAAAAGATGATGTTTCCACTGGTTGATTTTCTCTCCACCAGATCGGTGCCCCAATCAGCATCTGCATAGGCAATCAGTCGTGGCTTGTCACATGCTGGCAGCATCAGTTTGAAGTCAGCAGTCAATTTTAAATATCTTGAAATTCTTTTCACTGCAGTAAAATCTCGAACAGTAGGAGAATTAACCATTCTACATAAGATGCCAACAGCATTTGCAATATCAGGTCTAGTGAAATTAACTATGTACAGAAGTTTTCTAATTGCAGATCTGTACTTTTCACTGTCTCTCAAGGGTTCAAATGCCTCATTGTCCTTTAAGAAACCTACTTCCATTGGAGTTTGAGTATTCTTTGCATCTTTTAAGCCAAGACAGTCCAGAAGATCTATAATCTTTTGCTTTTGATTAAGAAAGAAGCTTCCAGCATGGTCTCTTTCAATTTGTACTCCAAGATAGTGTGAGATGTCTCCCAAACTTTTAATATCTATTTCTTTCTGGAGATTCAGGAGTATCTCTTGAATATCTGCTTTGCTTTGACTGCACAGAATCAAATCATCAACATAACTTGCAATGTAAGTCCATCTATTGTTTCTGAATCTTTTGTAAACACATTGGTCAACAGTGCCTGGAGTAAATCCTTCTTTGATAAGGAGCTGATTTAACTTTTCGTGCCATTTCTTGGTTGTTTGTTTTAATCCATACAAGCTTTTCTCAAGTTTACATACTAGATGCTCCTTTCCAGGTACTTGAAATCCTGAAGGCTGTTCCATGTACAGTTCCTCATCTAGATCTCCATAAGGAAATGCTGTTTTCACATCTAGATGTTGTACATGCATTTTCTTGGAAGCTGCAACAGCCAATAAGGTTCTAATAGTTTTGTGTGTAACTACTGGGGAGAAAGTTTCATGAAAATCTTCTACAAATTGCTGACTGTAACCTTTAGCTACAAGTCTGGCTTTATATCTTTCAATCTCCCCATCTGCATTTTGCTTTGTTGTAAAGACCCATCTGCAGCCAATTGCCTTCTTGCCTTTTGGCAATTCTGTCAAAGTCCAAGTTTTATTCTTATATAAAGATTCCATTTCCTCCATTGCTGCTTTCACCCATTTCTCAGAATCAGACTTTGGCAGTCCTTTGATCTTCTGCCAGTCAGAGGGTTCCAGAAGACTTTCCAAGGTTCACTCAGCCTTCCATCCTTTCGTAGGTCGGTAAAATGAGTATCCAGTTTGTGGGGGCAATTAGCTAACACACATTGGAAACTGCTTAATGTAGTGTAGATGTGTAAATTTGCTATTGCTTAAAACAATTTGTAAGCCGCTCTGATAGCCTTCTGGCTGAAGAGCGGGGTATAAATAAATAAATAAATAAATTCAATACTTAGAAATGTAAGGTACTGCACTTAGGGTGGAAAAACAAAATGCATAGATATAGGATGGGGGAGACCAGGCTGAAGGAGACTATGTGCAAAAGGGATCTAGGAGTCCTAGTACACCACAAGTTGAACATGAGTCAACAGTGTGATGCAGCAGCTAAAAAGACCAATGCGATTTTGAACTGCATCAATAGAAGTATAGTGTCTCGATCAAGGGATGTAATCTCTGGCTTTTCTTCGCAAGGAGATTCAGGAGGGATTCATCCTGCGCTTTCTGCAGGCGCGCTGATGACTGAAAAGGACATTTCAGAATTGGATTTGTCCTTTGAGCCTGTGCAATGGATTTTTATAGTACCAGTCTATTCTACCTTGGTCAGACCTCACCTAGAATACTGTGTCTAGTTCTGGGCACCACAATTCACAAGCATATTGACAAATTGGAGTGTGTCCAGAGAAGAGCAACTAAAATGGTGAAAGGTCTGGAAACCATGCCTTATGCGGAGAGACTTGGGGAGCTAGGTACATTTAGCCTGGAAAAAAGACGGTTAAGAGGCAATATGATAGCCCTGTTTAAATAGGGAGCCCTGGTGGCGCAGTGGTTAAATGCCAGTGCTGCAAGTCACCACGTTGCAAGTTCAATTCCAGTGGGCAACAAGGTTCACTCAGCCTTCCATCCTTTCGTAGGGCGGTAAAATGAGTACCCAGCTTGGGGGGGGGGTAATTAGCTAACATACATTGGGAACTGCTTATCGCAGTGTAGATATGTAAATAGCTATTGCTTAAAACAATTTGTAAGCCGCTCTGATAGCCTTGAGGCTGAGGAGCGGTGTATAAATAAATAAATAAATAAAGTATTTGAAGGGGTGTCACGTTGAGGATGGAGCAGGCTTGTTTTCTGCTGCTCCAGAGACTGGAACACGGAGCAATGGATGCAAGCTCCAGGAACAGAGATTCCACCTCAACATTAGGAGGAACTTTTTGACAGTAAGAGCTGTTTGGCAGTGGAACACACTCCCTCAGAGCGTGGTGGGGTCTCCTTCCTTGGAGGTCTTTAAACAGAGGCTGGATGGCCATCTGTCAGGGATGCTTTGATCATAGCAGGTGGTTGGACTGGATGGCCCTTGTGGTCTCTTCCGACTCTACAATTCTATGATTCTATATTTTTGAATTTCCATTTGAAAGCAATATTTTTAACACCTCCCTCTTTAATTTAAATATATGGAATGTGATATCCACAGTTATTAGAAATATAATGGTCTAGCTCTTTTCAGAAATAGTCTTATTCAGATCTTTAGTCCATTTATTTTTAACCAAGTCATGTTATATTTTCACTGAAATACTCTAAATGTCTGGAATGGTCTTGCTAAATAATTATTCCAACTTGTTTGAAGTTTATTTCTTCTTGAGAATAGGTAATAATACTTCTTTGCTTTGATGTTGTTCACCTCCCCATTCTTGCCATTCTTTCTAAACCACAGTTCTACTACTTTTTGACTCTCGTGGGTGTTTTTTTCAGTTGTTCCCCACCTTTGGAATGATCCGCGTGTTGAGATTTGATTTGTTGGCACTCCTCCTGCTTTTAAGCCATTTATTAAAACATAATTGCTCCATACAGCATTCTTCTAAATGCACCTATTTATTCTCCATTCTTTACCCTTTCTCTCCATCTTTTTTTTAAAAAATCATCTTACCTAATTACACTGTAAGATGCTGAGCAGATTCTTTTTCTTTTGCAACATATATTTATCATGCCAAACCCCGTCCCCATAATAGAGTCTCCATAAGTCAGAATCAACATGAAGGCATATAACAAGTGTGGATAGATTGAAGCCTTAACGTTCCCCTTATCCTTTCTAATCCCTTTCACATAGTGCCATGGCAGAACTGAAAATTGTGTGTGTGTGTGTGTGTGTGTGTGTAAGTAAGTGTAAGGGGGAGGGGGTAACCTGATCATGACTGGTATAAAGAAAAGGGTGTTAACACTTTCAGGATCTGACAGACTTTCAGGATCTGACAGGCTACCACTTAGCTGACTGCTGCTGAAATCAGAAGTAAATTCAACTGAGGAAAAGGTAACTTGAATGTTACCTGAATTGCTGATGTCTGTGGAAATTCTATGTGTGTCCAAATCTTAGTTTGGGAAATTTAATTAGCTCAAATTACATGCGAGAGGTCGGGTAACTGTGGGGACCTTTTGACTAGTGTATACCAGTGCTCACTGAATGGACTCAAGCCAGAATGTTTAATTAAATGTTTTTTATTGGAATTTAATCTTAACAGCATTCATGCTAACACTCAAGCTTCAAGCAATCACACAAGGCTATCGAAGAAAGTAGGAAGTATTTGGATAGAGGAATAGAATGGGGGGATTGTGGGTTATAATATACCGACCGGAGCAGCAGAGATTCGTGCAGCAGAGGATACTCAGAGTTGCATTCTGAGGGCCACACACCAGAACGGCAGAGTGGATGGATGCAGGGAAGCTGTGTACACTTGGCTACACAGACTGTCATGGAGACGAGAAGAAGGAGATCTGTGCACCTGGTGACACAGACTGACAGAGTGTTGGGAGGAACAAGATCTTTGCATGCTTTGGTGATATTTTGGGGTGATATTTATATTAGATACTTCCCCTGAAGGAGTGAGATCTAGAGTGAAATACAATGTCTCTTGGAGATTCCCAGGACTAGACAAAGGATTATCTGGATGTCTTAATGATCGCTAATGGGCTAGACATTTGGGACTGAATGGGCATAGGCAACCTTCCATCGTGATCAAGGGAAAAGAAGAAAAACCCATTTTTCAATCACTGAGTGCTCTGCTATCCTTGAGGGGATTAGTGAATTGCTCATCGCCAGGTGTTCCCAGGAATAACTCTGACCTGGGTATGACCTGTTTATGGAATTTTGAAGGACCCTCCCTAGGCCCTAGGTTGTGTGGGACTCCAGCCTTGGTATCTGGGGAGTCCCCGGTTTACTTGCCAATCACATGGTGGACTATAGTCAACCAAATTATTAAATATTGCCAATTCTGCATTATTGAAAAGTGGGGGCTGTCAAGACAGGGAACATGAAGAGGGAAATCAATAGAGACTAAACATGCTGTTTCAAGAGGATTTTTAAAAATAAATAAATAAATAATGGCCTTTCTTTGTTTGATAGTCTGTACAGTAATTGTTTAAACCCAACAAATATTGACCAGTTCTTTTTTTAAAAAAAGGTTTCCTTTGTATGTGAGTGGACCCAATTTTTAATGTTATTTTTAGACAATCCCTTTTTAGTAAATGCACATGCTCAGCATTATCAAGATGAAGAAACAAACACGCAGTGCTACTCCCAGGATAATTCAGTTCAGATAGCTGAAAAAATCATTCTTCATTTCAGATAATGCTGTATATCTGAACTGAAATAGAAATCAATACTGGATAAAGCAAAATCCACATTCCCTCTTCCCATCATTCCTCCTGCATACTTTCAGGATACTTCTACACTGAGGATTGCTTGTGCTCACAGGTAAAAAAATAAGTGTTCCTTCTTTGTTCCTTAACAGATTTTATGTGGAAAGAAAAAGGGCAGAAGAAACAAAGGGAAATGCAAAAGGGCTGCAATCTGACCACATTGTCCAGATCAGAATTATTCAAAGTGGTAGTCCCTGAACCCATGCTAGTCCCTAAGCGATTGGCTATTGGGAGTTTCCAGGAAGAAAAGAAACAGTTTTAGCCAATGGGCATGAATATGGTTCCAGTTCGTGGCACATGGGGGAAGGGTAAATCCCAGCCAATTCTCCACATTAGATAGTTTAAGAAGCACTGCTCTAGGGGCTTGCCTAGACAGGCTATTTAACCCATCTTGCCCCAGTCTTAAAGCCCTGCAGTCCTGACAACGCAGTGCTTTCCCCCTGTCTTGCCCCCAGGGAATCCTCATGACCCCCAGAGCAAAGATGGAGCTAAGACAGGGTAAAGTCTGATAAAATGTTTTTTTTAAAAAAAAAAACACCTACCCCAAACTGCTTCTTTTCAGAAAAACCAGAGCAGGCCCTGTGTGACTTCAGGAGCTCTTACCGGCATGCCAGTCCCTTGCTGCAGCTGCCACCTGCATCACATTCTTTGAAGCCAGAAAGAAGTCCCACAGCATGTGACTAAGGCTGGTCACATGCAGGGGGTCTTGGTTAGGTGCTGCAGGCTGGCTTCCTGGTTACAGAGAGTGGGATGCAGGTGGTGGTGGCTGCAGAGACTGGCTGGCATGCTGGTCTATACTTCCTTCCCATTTAGTCCAGGTGATGGGGGAGCAATGCGTCTGATTCACAGGCAGAATATGTTGGTGGAGCTCTCCTGAACAGGGCCTTCTAGAAGTTCCCTCAAAAGAGGCAAAAGTGGTTTCAGTTTTTCTCCCTATCAGTGGGTAAACGTCTGGGTAATCCCAATTACAAACTTGTAATGTTCTCTCTTTATTAAAAGAGAAGAGACCTCAAGACGGATGGGACTTTCTCAAAAGGGAGATACTGAAGGCACAATTTCAAACGGTACCATTGAGGAAGAAAAATGGGAGGTGTCTCAAGAAACCAGGATGGATGACTAAAGAACTTTCAACGGAGCTAAGTTTTAAACGGAACATGTATAGGAAATAGAAAAAGGGGGAAATCACCAAAGAAGAATTCAAACAGATAGCGAACACGTGTAGGAGTAAAGTCAGAAAAGCTAAAGCGCAGAATGAGCTCAGGCTTGCTAGAGAGGTTAAGAACAATAAAAAGGGGGGTTTGGGGTATGTCCGCAGCAAAAGGAGGAAGAAGGAAATGATAGGGCCACTATGTGGAGAAGATGGCAAAATGCTAACAGGGGACAGAGAAAAGGCAGAATTACTCAATACCTTCTTTGCCTCAGTGTTTTTAGAAAAGGAAAAGGAGGACCAACCTGAAGATAAGGGAACAGAGGACACAATAGGGGAAATCCAGCTCAGAATAAGCAAAGAGGTAGTACAGGAATACCTTCTTAAACTAAATGAATTTAAATCTCCAGGATCAGATGAACTACATCCAAGAGTATTAAAAGAGCTGGCAAATGTGATCTCAGAGCCATTGGCAATAATCTTTGAGAACTTTTGGAGAACAGGAGAAGTCCCAGCAGACTGGAGGAGGGCAAACGTTGTCCCCATCTTCAAAAAGGGGAAAAAAGAGGATCCCAAAAATTATCATCCAGTTAGTCTGACATCGATACTAGGGAAGATTCTAGAGCAGATCATTAAACAGACAGTCTGTGAACATTTAGAAGGCAATGCCATAATCACAAACAGTCAACATGGGTTTCAGAGAAACAAGTCATGCCAGACTAATCTGATCTCTTTTTTTGATAAAGTTACCAGCTTGGTAGATGAAGGGAACGCTGTGGACATTGCATACCTTGATTTCAGTAAGGCCTTTGACAAGGTTCCCCATGACATTCTTGCAAACAAGCTTGTAAAATGTAGGCTAGACAAGTTAACTGTTCAATGGATTTGTAATTGGTTGACCGGCCAAACCCAAAGGGTGCTCAGCAGTGGCTCCTCTTCGTCTTGGAAAGATGTGACCAGTGGGGTGCCACAGGGTTCTGTCCTGGGCCCAGTGCTATCCAACATCTTTATCAATGACTTGGATGAGGGAATTAGAGGCATACTTATCAAATTTGCAGATGACACCAAATTAGGAGGAGTAGCTAATACCCTAGAGGACAGGATCAAAATTCAGAATGACCTGGATAGACTGGAGAGCTGGGCCAAAGCTAACAAAATGAAATTCAATACGGAGAAATGTAAAGTACTGCACTTAGGGCGGAAAACTAAAATGTATAGATATAGGATGGGAGAGACCTGGCTGAATGAGACTACGTGCGAAAGGGATCTAGGAGTCAACAGTGTGATGCGGCAGCTAAAAAGGCCAAGGCGATTTTGGGCTGTATCAATAGAAGTATAGTGTCTAGATCAAGGGAAGTAATAGTGCCACTCTATTCTGCCTTGGTCAGACCTCACCTAGAATACTGTGTCCAGTTCTGGGCAGCACAATTCAAAAAGGATATTGACAAATTGGAGCATGTCCAGAGAAGGGCAACTAAAATGGTGAAAGGTCTGGAAACCATGCCTTATGAGGAGAGACTTAGGGAGCTGGGTATGTTTAGCCTGGAAAAAAGACGGTTAAGAGGCGATATGATAGCCTTGTTTAAGTATTTGAAGGGATGTCACGCTGAGGTTGGAGCAGGCTTGTTTTCTGCTGCTCCAGAGACTGGAAAACGGAGCAAAGGATGCAAGCTCCAGGAACAGAGATTCCACCTCAACATTAGGAGGAACTTTTTGACAATAAGAGCTGTTTGGCAGTGGAACACACTCCCTCGGAGCGTGGTGGGATCTCCTTCCTTGGAGGTCTTTAAACAGAGGCTGGATTGCCATCTGTCGGGGTTGGACTGGATGGCCCTCGTGGTCTCTTCCAACTCTACAATTCTATGATTCTATGATTCTATTACATTTTTACAAGGTTTTTCTGCAAAAAAAAAAAAAAAGCAAAAAAAAAAAGCAACCTTCACCCAAGGTTAATAACAGCTATCGTTAAAAAAATAAAAATAAATAAATATTTTTAAAAATCCAAACGATTAAATCAGTATACATAGAAATAGCTTAAAACTAGTATATGAACATAAAAATTAAAAAGTTATTAAAGATTCCAGGGAGCAAGCCCTTTGGGTATATCTTCTTTAGAAAAGTTTCTTATAAAGTAAGCAGAGTTAGCAGAAAAGCTGGACAGGCTCAATTTGCATTTGTATGTGTTCTGAATCACCCAATCATTGAAGCCACTCAGACAGATTAAAGACAATAAAGACGTTTTATTAAAAATGCATATAAAAACATTTACTAAAGGTATAGCAATCTACATATTCAAAGCAAGGCTAGGTCCTTAACTAACTAAAAGGATTTCAGGGTAATAGACTGACCCAATCCTGGGAGGTCCAGGTTAGGATAGGATAATCAAATCAGACGTTTCTAAGTATTACAGCAGTAACATCCATATTTCTTCAGATAAAGGGTGAATGCAGGTAAGCGAGAGCTCATCTCTCTTCTTCGTGCATGGAGGTCAGATGCATGGTAGGAAGGAAAGAAAAGGGGAATAGAAGAACCTCGCGTGAGGCTTCTCTTCCCAAGAGGGGATAAAGCATCATAAAACATTTAAATCAGGAGGTTATGTGATGATATTTAAATCAGGAGGTCACCCCATAGCTCCAAATGGCTAAAATGGCTTGAGAGGAGAAGGGGGGTAGGAACTTAAGCATACAAGGAGTTTCCTAAACTTACTAAGTGGGGGGGGGTGCATGAAGAGTGCTATATTTCCCACATATGCACACCCTTCCTAAAAGGCAGCAAGAGTAGTAACTGATCATAACTCTAACAGGAGTGCTTTCTACATTACATAATCTGTGAGTAACACAAGGGAAAGGCCTCTCCCAGCATGTCTATCAAGCAGGCCTTCTCTACAAGCCAACTAACAGTGGACAGTTTCCATGGTGTAGCAGCATCTGATGCTATTCTAATGCTGAAGAGATGTAATTTTTGTCCTGTACCTTACCTGGATCAGAGACTGCCTGGAAGCAAACGTCAGCTGTTCTACATGTCCCCTGAGAATTCAAGGGCGGTGTTGCTCCATGTTGCATACAGTCGGGTTCTATCTGGTTGTCATTTCCAAACTTCAAACAAAATCCAGCAAATATTCATTGTAACCAAGACTACAGTCATATGTGCACATGCTTTCAAAATGTCAGTATTACAAAGGGGTAGGGTCAGGCATCAAGTCTTATTCCAGTCTATCCTTATTTATTTATTTATTTATTTATTATCCTGCCTTTCTCCCAGCAGAGGACCTAAGGACCCAGATTTGATGGGATTTAATCATGATTAGTTTTTTTTAGACTGTGGCTGCTGACACACAGCAGAAATAATGCAGTGCGACACTGCTTTAGCCATCATGGCTCCATCCTATGGAATCCTGGAATTTGTAGTTTGTTTTTGCACCAGAACTCTCTGACAGGCTAAATATCTCACAAAACTACAAATCCCAGAGTTCCATAGCATTGAGCCATGACAGTTAAAGTGGCGTCAAATTGCATTATTTCTGCAGTGTGTCAGCAGCCTGTGACTTTTTATCTAGAAATTGGCTTCAGTCAGATATGTTCTAGGATATATTTGGGTAATTTAAAAAAGGCTTTCAGTTATATTTAACTGATGCTAGTTTCTGCATAAAAGGCCAAATGAAGCCAAAATTAGCCATCACCAGTTCTATCAAAGGAATGGAATAAGCAGCCTGATCCTATCCATCTGTAAGGAGAAGCAAGTCCCTCTGATTCCAGTCCACAGAATCATGCAGCTTCATAATCCCTCCTTTATTTATTATATTTATGTACTGCTTTTCCATCCATGAGTTCATGGAGCTCACATCATGCTGTGAAGTAAGTCAAACTGAGAGAGAAAGGGAAGAAAAACTGAGCTATTATGTTGGTGTTAAATTGCATTTAAATTTTACTTGCATATCTGGGATGACAGTATTAATTCATGAAGCTGTAAAAGCCATCCATTATGTTACAAACACACAGCTTTGTTTTGGAAGAGAATTTCGAGCTTGGGACAGAACAGCTTTGTAAATTTTTGAAACCCCGTTTCTCATCCATGCCACCAAAAACCCTTTTCTTGATTTCCACACTTACCTAAGCTTACTGATTCCCACATGGATCCCAGAAAAAGTCACAAGTTTAAGAGCTTAAAAATGCAGTGTTTTGTTCCGGAATTGGGTATACCCCAAGATCTCCATAAGACTTTGGGCTTATGTACATGGGCTAAATACCCTGGCTTGCCCCTGTTCCAGAGCCTTGCAGTCCATATGATGCAGGGCTTTTACCCCACTCTGCCCCCAGAGAAAATCCAGAGGAAATGGTGGTGGCAATGGTGGCAGCAGCAACAATGGACCAGCATTCTGTTAGGATTCCAGGCCATTCCAGGCATCCATGCAGGTGATGGGGGAAGAAGAGGCCAGATCCGGAGCCAGGATACACTGGTGGTGAACTGGCATATCCTGGCTGGTCTAGAGCCCTTTTTTGGTGCTGAATACTGATACATGTTACTGCTATAAGATAAGCGTTATTGATGTTAATTGATGCAGCAAATGGTATATAGCCAAAAAGCATTCCAGACCTTTTAGTTGATGAAGTCCAGTGTCCCCTCACAGCCAATGGTAAAATTCAGCCCCTAAAAAACTAACCAGACTATCCCTAGTTGGCAATCTAATTACACTGAGCCCCTGGGCTGGGGTGCACCCCTCTTGGGTGAGGCTGATGGAGGATAGACTACCAAAGGCTGGAGAAAACCAAAGTGCATAAGTGTGACCCATTTCCCCCTCCACTGCTATGAGAACTGTGCTGAGGTTAGTAACAAAGGAAAAATCACTTTCCACTCTGGTCTTGTCTATACTGTCAAAATAATACAAATGAGATGCGAACGTACAGTGATCTGTTCATACGGACATGCACATAAATACGTATCATTCAGAAGGGAGACAGCCAAATCCATTGCAAAGTCCATGTGCGTTGTGTTTGGGGCTTTGTCTGGATTTTTTAAAAAGCTCCATACGACAGGTAAATGTGCGATTGTTTGAACACTTGCATTCACACAGATACGAACAGGCAGCATAATCTGATTGGCTGGATGAGCATGGGGGGCAGGACTAACAAACAGGGAAAGCGCCTGCAACCACCATGTTAAATTTTTGGCTAAGTAAGTCGATAACACAGCGATCTTATTTTTTCCCTTTTTTTGGTAAATACAAACTATCACTTTTGTGCACCATGGGAAACTGTTTTTTGTTTTTGTTTTAAATGGTAGCAGCAGATTTAAAATCACAAGTAAATAACTTGCAGCTGCCATCTTGGCTAGGAGTCATGCAGAGTTTTGGGAGGATTTTTTTGACCATGAAGACAGGTCACATTGTTACGAATATGGACGTGTTTGTATTCCCCCCTCCCTCATATAGACAAGACCTCCATTCTCACCCTACCAAGCTAATGCAAAAAAGTATCTAACAAAGTCACTATACCACTGGAACCTCTGTGCAGTGTTTAGTCTAGAACACAGAAGGAAAGATTACCACTTCCTTTCAAACTGCCCTTGTTGCTTGCTGGTTTAAAGTGGCTTAAATTTGGAACTAACTAAACTATCACACTCTAATTATGAATTAAAATAAACTGTTTTAATTTTTTGAACTAAACATTGTAGTTGCCCAGTGCTGAGGGCCTAACAGAAAACAAGAAGTGGTTTTCAAAAATCCAAGAGAACAAGGCTTTAGGTGAAGAACTGCCTAGAACATGTGAAATTAGTTGTTTGTTTAGCACTGTCTCATTTAATTCTGGAATTAAGCGAATGGTGAAATTTTAACTTAATGTGAATGGTGATATTTTAACTTAATGCAGTCAGCGAACTTAATAAAAATTAACTAAGTTGCCCCTTTATGTTAGAAAACTTCCAGCTTAATAACTTAGCTTATTTTAACTACGGTAGTTCCTATCTCTGCAGTCAAACCATTAAAACACCTGTATCTCCTTTTCTTCTCAGAAGCATATCCTGAACCACACAATCTGGAAGAACCTTGGACATGACCTCAGATGCAATGTATAAGCTCAGGCATTTGCACATAGCTAAAGGAGTTCTTAGGACTGAAGCCAATATTTGGTCTGAATAAAGAGGTTGTGAACTCAATTTCACACACACACCGCCCCTGCATTTTGTATTGAAACAAAGCTGCTGTTGGCATGAAAGATCGACCCCATTTTTCAAAGAGGGGGCTCCAGGACACATGAGTTTAAGTTCCCTTGTCATTTTATGTGGGTTTGCAATTATTTTTAAAAGAAATATTACTGTTCATTGCCTTGTAATATTACTACAAGTAATAGAGGGAAACTAAGAATGACTGTGTACCACAACTGTCAGGTTAGATGGCTGGAGGAAAGATTGCATAAAGCAAGATACTTAAAGGAGAAAATTAAATGTGACAAGCTTTCAAGCCCCAATGATCAGGTAATGTAAGGCTGTCTTTGCTGTGACAGAGATAGAATCCTTACAAGCACACATGCCAGACACAAGCCATGTTCCATACAAAAACTAAAACGAGCCCAGATATTTATATTTTTGCTTAATGAGGACTTGGTAGATCACCTTACATTCAGAAGCATGAAAAGCTTACTTCTGTAGTTGCTTATTATATTATATGAAAATAGCTGTTCTATGACAAGAATATCTACTGGAACAACAGCTATTGCTGTAGAAGAATTCAAGCTTCTAAATTAACATTGAAGTCTTAATTGGATAGACTATAAGAGTGCATCTATGCTATAGAAATGATGTATGTTGACACCATTTTAAGTGATGTAGCTCCATCCTGGGATTTGTAGTGTTATAAGTTACAAATCCCAGGATTCTATAGGATGGAGGCATGGCAATTAAAGTGGTGTCAAACTGTATTATTTCTACAGTGTAGATGCACCATTATAGTCTATCAAGTTAAGACATCAGTGTTAACACCAGGGCCAAATCCACACCAAACAAATAATCCAGTTTGAAATTAGATTATTTGCCATACAAGGAATTATACTTTTTTGAGGCACCAGCACTCCTTGGTAGAGAAGGCTAAAGACCTTGTAAAACTACAAATCCCAGGATTCCATGGGGTAGAGCTACAGTACTTAAAGTGGTGTCAAACTGCATTATTTCTACAGTGTTGACGCACCCTAAAAGTATACACAAAGTAAGACACATTGTCAGAGCAGATGTTTTAGTTATTCTGCTATTCATCATCATCATCATCATCATCATAATATTTATTTATATCCCGCCCCTCCACAAAATGCAATTGGGGCGGCTTACAACATTTAAAATAGATACATATAAAACCCTCCATCCCACCCCCCCCTTAAAATACAATTAAATAATTAAACATTTAAAAATACTTAATAAATACTAAAACACACCCACACCCAATAAAATAAAATAACTGGAATAGGGATCGGACCAATAAGATTTTTTTTTCTTCTGATGGCCAGGTATCTATTCAGGAAAGGCCTGCCAGAAGAGATCCTTCTTAAGAGCTTTTTAAAAGCTATTTAAGGTGGTAATGTGATGGATCTTGTCTGGCAGGCCGTTCCATAATCTGGGAGCAATAGCCAAAAAGGTCCTCTGGGAGGTCAAGGAGAGCCTAGTTTTTAAAGACTGTAGTAAATTCCTCCCAGAGGACCTGAGTGCATGGAGGGGGGGATTATATGGAAGGAGGTGGTCCTGAAGATAGGTAGGACCCAAGCCATTTAGGGTTTTAAAGGTGATAACCAACACCTTGTACTGGGCCCAAAAACTAATGGGCAGCCAGTGAAGTGATCTTAAGATCGGTGTAATATGGTCTCTTCTAGATGTACCCGAGACAAGTATGGCTGCCATATTCTGTACTAGTTGAAGTTTCCGGACCAACCACGAGGGTAGCCCCATGTAGAGTGCATTACAGAAACCAAGACGGGATGTTACCAGAGTATGTACCACAGTTTCAAGGTCCCTGACTTCCAGGAAAGGGCGCAGCTGGCAGATCAGCCGAAGCTGATAACAGGACTCCTGACCGTTGCGTTTACCCAATTTGTCATCTGGAGCGCCAAGTCCAGGAGTACCCCCCAAACTGCGAACACAGTCCCTGGAGGAGAGCGTGACCTCATCCAGGACTGGAGATTGTATCCTAATACCTGGGTTTGGGGCTGCTACCGTGAGAACCTCCGTTTTGTCTGGATTCCGCTTCAATTTGTTTTCCCTCATCCAGTCCATTGCTGCCCTAAGACAATCATTGAGAGAAGAGACACCATCTGAAGTCAGAGCCGAAGACTGAGACATGGAGATGTCTGGATGTCATCCGCATACTGATAACACCCCGCCCCATGTCTCTGGATGATCTCTCCCAGCGGCTTCATATATATGTTAAATAGCATCGGGGACAGGATGGCACCTTGTGGGACACCACAATTAAGTTCTTTCCTTGCAGAGCAACTGTCCCCGAGCATCACCCTCTGGAACCTACCCGAGAGGAAGGAGCAGAACCACTGCAACGCAGTGCCTCCGATTCCTAGCCTTCTCAGGCGATCCAAGAGGATGTCGTGATCTATTGTATCAAAAGCCGCTGAGAGATCCAGTAACACCAACAGGGTCACATTACCTCTGTCGATGTTCAGGCGAAGGTCATCAGCTAAGGCAACCATGGCGTCCAAATTGGCTCTTATCTGAGAGATTTTATCTGCAAAGAAGTTGTTAAATGCATCACAGCAGTCTGTTGTCGGGTTTAATAATGAGTTCTGCACAGGTGGAACCTGTGTCAGTTCCCTCACCACCCTAAACAGCTCTGCTGGGCGAGACTCTGCAGACGCAATACGTGCAGAAGAGAAGGATTTCCTTGCTGCAGGTATTGCCTCTCTATAGGAACAAAGAAATTTCCTATGACAAGTCTTGTCAGAGAAGAGCCAAGTTTTTCGCCAGACGCACTCTAGTTGTTGTCCAACCCACTTCAGCTTCCTAATATCATAATACCAAACAAGGAAAAGCTGGTATTAACCAGGATTGATGGGAATTAACATTTGATTGCTGTGATGATTTCTGCACAGTGATAAATGTTAATTGATAATAGCAAGCTATCGCTGGTGAAAATAACATTATCCCAGCAAATTCCTCAAAATAAAAGTTCTACCACCTTTAAAAGTTGTGCTTGACAGTTACACACATAATTCTATTTTAAGCAAACTACAACTTTTTCTCTGTTTCTTGTTCTATGGAACAAACAGATCCACATGTGAAATGTTTGTGTGTCTTTATGTAAGGTTTTGGACCTGATCTATCAAGTACTTCAGGCTCCTCTTAAACACTGCTTCTTAGAGATTTTTTTTCCTTTAAATTTTATATTTTTATAAACTGGTTTTCACTAAACTTGATATTTAGACTTAGACTGACATTACAAGCATTTTCATGGATGTTTGAGATTAGTCTGCAAAGTTTAGGGTTTTTTTTTCAGAAAATTTCTGAGTTTGGTCCATTTTCATGGAACTTGTAAGGAATAAATTTTAAGGTCTTTGGTGCTACAACTTAAATGTTTCTTTAAAATTTTAAGTGAAATCATCAACATCAACCTGAGCAATAGCAGATAAATGTCCTAGTTTGCTGATTGATACATGCTTATTTAAATACTAACTTGTCATCAAGGAGCCTCCAAGTAAAGTACTGATCCTCAACATATCATTTGGGAAGAAGGTCTTGTTTGAAATGTAATATAAATCCCAACAAATAAGTCTAAACATGCTTAGGATGGAGGTGCTCTACTTTGACAGTTTGCTTTAGGATACTGTGAACAGGCTATTCCATTATAAAGTGATGACTAAAACAACACTCCACTGGTGAGCACATTACCTGTAGTTTCTCTCTAATTTTATCTGATATGGATCAAACTATAATTTGAACTCTTGCACAGGTGGATGGGAATCACAAGTTGTTATTTGGTCTGTTCTGTACTTTTGTGCATGTTGAGCTATGTTCTAGAAATTATTTCCAGAACAGTAGACCCGGTGGTCTGTTGCAGCAAAGGCAACAGAGGGTCTTGTGAGACCTAAAAGGACGACAGTAAGCTATAATCTACCCAAGCGTCTGCTAAATAAAACTTGCTAGTCTTTAAGATGCCACAAGATTCTTAGTTATTTTCAGTCCAGAAAATATGTGTTAGAGATGCCAATAAACAAAATCAATGCATTGTCTCTTTTTTTGTGGGGGGTGTGTGTGTGGTGTGGATCTGCCTTGGCCCCAATCTCCTTTTGCAGGCATAGGACTAAAATGACAGAACCCAGAGCCCAGTGTTAGTGGTGCTGCCAGTAGTATTAAACTATAGATTTGAAAATAGTCCCTTAATGGTTTCTTCCCTACTGCATGTCAGGATATTGGGACATACAGTAGATTTATCCTGTACAGAGCTGAGATGTAACAAACAAGCTGCAGTTCGCAGCACTGTAAACTAGCAGCAGTTTGCAGAAGCTAGCTGGGTAAATGTATCAATGTTGATTAGCTTACAGCCCTGGGGCAGAGCTGTGCAGATCTGGGCTGGGTTGAACTAAGCAGTCCTGTTTGGATCTCACTGTGTAAAGATGTCCTGTTTAAGATCTCACAGTGTGAAGATGTTTTTCTCTTGATGCTGTTTATTACTGTACATATTCTTTATTATGCCCAAGTAAAGAGAGGTTGTTTTTAGACACAAAGCCTGTGTCTGTGCCTTTATTCTTATGTCTGAAGGAACAATACTCTGCTGCTTATTTTTGCTGCCTGGACCTGTTTAGGTACCCAGTGCATGCTCTATTTACACCATCACCTGTCACTACAAACCCATTTACAATATATTTATTTTCTCCCTTTCATATTAAGATTTCCTTCTTGATTCTCATTCCGCCTTTTGTGTCTAGTCCCTCATTGCCATGTTCAACTCTATGACAACAATGAGTCCATGTACTTTCAGAAAGAAAATTGTATTCTGCAAAAATTATCAAAGTATTAAGAAAGCTCCAAACCGCTTGGAAGCCGAATATGTGGAGGACTGCTTTGGAGTCCTGGAGGGACTGTCTCATCAGCACTTAGAAGTAATGAGTTACAAATAACAAGTTACATTGTTTGGTTTTGGGTAACAAGGCCACAATAAAGTTGTATTTCAAATGTAATGAGTTGGAGCAACATACAGACTGGGGGTGTCAGTTTCTTGGGAAGTAGAAAGTTACAATTTATAGTTATTTTTGTAGCTCCTTTTGAAATACATTTTAAGAGGTATTTTGAATTTTTTGAATGTTGAAGTTTTTATGCCACACCCTTACCAATTTCCATCCCTAAAAAGCAAGAAAAAAAGTATGGAAAATGAAACAATTTATTTTTAAATTAATTAAAAAGCAACAACAACAACAACAATTTATTTTTAAATTAATTAAAAAGCAACAACAACAAATTACCATCATAACACAGAAACATAATAGGAACAAACTAGTTTTAAAAATTAACATTTGAAGTTCAGTATCCACCCAATACTATATAGTTTATCGTGAACAGTCCCTATGCCTACATTCAGAACCACAGTGGTGCTCAACTATGGAGCTTTGGAGTGGTACAATTGGCTGTCTTCCCTTTAAATTTCAGGCTTGATTTTTGTACCATTGAACTTGTAATAAGGCTTGACAGTGCAGTTTTATGCATATCTACTTTGAAGTAAGTCCCTTTGAATCCAAGGGGATTTAATCCCCAGGAGAGTGTCTTTTAATCACTTTTCATATGGCTCTTTCTACTAATTTTCAGATTATCATTAATTTGTGTTTATTGTTTTAATCTGTTTTTATTAATTATGAGGGTAGGTTAAGATTTTCTACAGAAATACACCCTCCCCTCCTTTAGCGCAGTATATTTTTTGGAGGTGCCTTGTTTTTACTAGGCAATGGCTTGCTTTGGGGGAATTTTCTGGTTCATTTATCCTAGAATGTATTTATTATTTTCCATACAACCTAAGCTGTCTGCAAGTACCATATATTCCGGCGTATAAGACGACCGGGCGTATAAGACGGCACCCTAGTTTTTAAGTTAAAATATAGAGTTTGTCCCCACCTCCAGCCAGCCAGCTCATGGCTGTAGATGATGGAATAGTCTGTGAAATTAAAGGACTGAGAACAGATTAAAAAAGCAAGGGATACTTTGAAAAATCTCTGTGGTGTTCAATCTTTGGAAAGTAAGGTTGCATTAATAATTAAGTTGGTTAATATGAAGCTGGTTGATATGAAGCTATCAAATCCCAAATTTTTGAATGAGCACATTAATGATTTTAGAGCCACTTGCAAACTCCTGGAGAGGAAATCCTCCAAAGCTATGCAAATGGGAATCTTCCTGGCAAATTTACCAAAATACAGTCCCATAATAAATACCTTGCAATTAAAGAATGATTTAACTCTGCCAGAAGCTTTTATTCAGATAAGAGAATTTCACCATAGACACAACTTGATGCAAAATGATAAGTTTGAATCCAGAAATTCTAATTTTAGGCTAACATTTTAATGGACTGTTTTTCTTCTCTCCTGAGCTAAATGGAGGGCATTTAACACTTCAAAGGCGAAGCATCATTCTCACAGCAGGGGGAAGAATCTGCTGGGAAAACTGCCCAGGGAATTTAACACTTCAAAGACAAGGCAGTCATTCTCACAGCAGGGGAAAAGATCTGCTGGGACTATAAGATGACCCCCCACTTTTGAGGAGATATTCAAGTGTTAAAAAGCAGTCTTATATGCCAGAATATATGGGTAAAGTCTGTCTTCGATAGTGGCGTGGCAGGGGAAGGAGGTACTTAATAAAGGGATGGGGCTCTGTCAATTTTATTTTCTTCCACATTACAGTTTTCAAATTTTGGTTGCAAATTCTGATTAAAAGAACTGTAATTAAATTCTCATCCAACTGTAACTGAGCCAGAATTGTGGAAAATAATAAAGCCAATGTGCTTCCGGTCTGAATTCAAGGGGCTTGTAATGGCATTTAAACCCCTAAATGGGACCTCAATACTTGAAGGGGCACCTCTCTCTGTATGTACCTGCCTGATGATTGATGTCTGCTGGGTGAGGGCTTCCCTATGTCCCACCAATGAGGTCAATATAATGTATTGGGAAATGGGAAAGGCCCTTCTTGGCTGTGGCACCCCAACTATGGAATGCCCTCTCCCTGAAGGCTCGATTGGTGCCAATACTCATTTTATTTATGAACCAAGTGAAAACCTGGCTGTTCACCAAGGCCTTTGTGCATTAATTCATTAATTCATCTCAAATACTGATGAACATAGTTGTACAAACTTTTAATGTTTTACATCTGTTTTAACCCATTGTGTTTAGTATGTTTTTAGCTTATTTGCATTATTGTTATAGTTTTAAACTGTTCAATCTGTTGTTTTAATGTTATCTGTAAGCCACTCTGAGATCTCTTTGATATAGCATATCAAAGAAAGAAAGATGTTGTCACTTTGTCAATTACTGCTAGGTAAATTGTTGAAAAAAGGCAAACTTCCAGATAGCAGCCAACTAATGGGTTAGGACAGAGGTGGGAACTGTGTGGTCCTCCAGAGGTTTTCAGCTTTCAGTTCCCAGTGTTCCTCACTATTGGCCAGGGCTTCTGGAAGCTGCAGTACAACATCTGGACAGCTGCACAATTCTCATCCCTGTGTTAGAACAAAAATGAGCAGCTGAGGCCTTCTGGATGTATTTGGCCTGCAATCCCAACGAACCCCAACCAACCAGCACAGCTAATGTTGAGGAATTATGGGAGTTGCAGGCAAAATAATCTGGAGAACAGCTGACCACCTAGATTCCAAAAGATTGTTTTGATGGTTAGGAGTTGTAGCTATGCAGGAAATTCTGTTTTCTTTTTCAGAATTTCATCGAGCATAAACTTTCTGAAGTCCATAGTTATTGCCTCTGCCATCTTTTAAGCCCCATTCTGAGTGAAAAGCAATGGAAAAGGCTGAGAGATCTCTGTGATGTATCCATTCTCCCCTCTAAGCAATATCATATGAAGCAGTCTTTAGGCTATCAATGGATTCTTAATGTAGTTCTTTATTTTGAGACACAAACTTCACTTAGTAGTTATAGTTATAGTTACCTTCTGAGTTGCACTGTAAATACTGTTTCTATAAATACGATCTCCAAGTTAGGTGTTTGCATACCAAATAGGTGTGTATACTCATGACACAGCATCTTCCAGAGGTATTTTGTGTGCCCCCCCCAGGTACAATAAAAGTAAGTAAGCAGACATTAATTTGATGGAGCAATAAAACAAGGATTTATTCTGCATTTCATTCATTTTTATACTTGGTTCAAAGACCACAATGACCCTTGACATGTTCAGCTCTGCTTCCAGTTAATCTAATATAAAGCCATATCCCCAATACAAGTTTACCTCAGACAGCAAAGTAGGTGTGTTTCTAGGCTTTATTTCTTCAACAGAAACTTTGGTGCCAGAGGTAGAAATAACATGGAAAGATAGGTAGAGGTTCCTACACCAGAAAAAGAAGAAGAACAGTTCAATATGTTTCAACAAACTTTTTATTCAAAACTAATATTGTGCACATGTGAAATTAAACAACCAGGTTAGGTAAGGCTTGCATAAGTAAACAAAATAATTTAAAATCTTCTGGAGAACATTTGAATGCTTCTTTCAAAATGCATTCTGCAGTGATTTTTCCCCCTTTCAACAGCCTCCACTTTTCTTACGGTTTTCATCTTGCTGGCAAAATAGATAGATCTATGCTTTTTCAACATTCAGAGTACCTGGTGAGGCTCTGCTAATTCACTTTCCCACTTTTCTCTCTGCTTTGCTTTTCACACATGCTCTGTGAGTCTGCTGGCAGCTGTGTACCTTGGATGCTGTACATAAACACACAGCTACAGTAGGATCACCCAGAACAAAATCCCATTCTTTCCTAGGTCAAGCTTTATTGCAGTGTTTACAGCAGAGACGCTGCTGCAACCCAATCCTGAACATCTGTCTTTCTCCAGCCCTCCTTCACCATCCTCCCAATGCTGTAAAAGACTTCCAGCTACACAGAAGAAAAGAAAAAAGGGGGGGGGTTGGACTCCTGTAAAAACACTTTGTCAGAGGCTTTGTTTGAGGTATGCTTATAATCTCCCATGGAGCTAACAAAGGGGCACTTATGGCAAAGATCTTGTTTATGCTTGCATTTGCTTTATAAACTGTGTGTTGTCTGCATCATCAGGCTATCATATTGTGGCTCTTTCAGAATCTGATTTAATTTTTGGTTGGTTTTAAGTGCTGTCAACCATCTTGAGTAGTGTATAAGCATCACATGGAAAGCATATATCTTTCTATGCTTTCTATAGTTTTTTATATATATCTTTCTATAGTTTTATTCTATAAATAAAATAAAACTATGGCCTTACCTAGATGCAATGGTTTACTGCAAGTGGGTGTGCACTTTTGCTCATGCACAGGGAGGAAGCACACCGCCTCCTCCCATACAATCCTCCCTGTGCACTCCGATCCTCTGGGAGGAATTTGCTTCAGCCACAAAAATCTAGGCTGTCTGCAACCTCCCAGAGGGCCTTTTCGGTAATCGCTCCCAAATTGTGGAATGACCTGCCGAACGAGATCCATCAGATGACAAGCCTGAGTAGCTTTAAAAAAGCACTAAAGACGGATCTCTTTCGGCAGGCCTTTCCTAATTAGATCTCGGCCTCAGGGGCTCCTGGACTCTTTTAGTCTGCTGGCTAGTTATTGTATTTATCATATTTATTGTTTTTAAATGTGATTTAAGATAGTTGCTTTTAATTTATATTTGTTTAATATCTTTTTATGGGGCAGGGTGGGGTGGGTGGTGTTTTGGGATTTTTATCTGTATTGTATTTTAATTATTGTAAGCCGCCCTGATTGTTTTTACAGAGGGGCGGGGTATAAATAAATATTATTATTAGTATTAGTATTAGTATTAGTATTATTAGTATTATTAGTATTATTAGTATTGTTGTTTTGGCTTCATGGTTGTACACATATTCGCATCCATTTGAATTGAGTGTCCACATGTGCTCATAAAGGGCAGTGGAGCAAAAATGTGCAGCAGTGCAAATTTTGATGTTCACACATCCAAAAATGCATGTCTATGTGCATTTTCCAGAAAACATCAGGGGAAACTGCAATTCCTTTTACTACATGGTTTGCAGAGTTTTTGGCCACCCTCCTTTCGAATACCACAAATCTCATTTGGAGCATGTTGGGACAGATCGTATTCTCTACAAGTTCTATGAGAGGTATTGCCATTTAATAACTACAGCATACTTAGTCATAAACCTGTTTTTTTCAGAAGATGAGAGCAACCAGGGAGCTGAGGGTTGCTATTTAGAAGGGTTGGAAGATATGAGTATTTTCAACTAGGCAGAAGAGAAGATGTGGGGAAGACATGATAGGAGTCCCCAAGTGTCTGGAAGGCTGTCATAAAGAAGATAGAATAGACTTGTGGTGGTTTCAAATTGATAGACCTTTTACCTGAATTGCTTGGGGCCCATGGGGACCCTCTAATGCCCGAATTAATATGGGGAATATATAATTAGCTCAAATATGGCAGTGAGAGGCCAGGTAATGGCAGGATCTTTTGACCTGTGTCTACTGGTACTAACAGAGAAGACTTCAAGCCAGAATATACAATTAAATAATCTTTATTGGAAATGTTAACAGCATTCACACAAACATTCAGGCTTCAAGCAATCATACAATCCTAACAAAGAAAGTAGGAAGTATTTGGACAGAGAAATAAGAGTGAGGAGAAAATGGGTGATAAAATACCTATCGGAGGAGCAGAGATTTGTGCAGCAGAAGATTCTCCGAGATGCATTTTGAGGGTCTCACAGAAAACCGGCAGCATGGATGTAGGAAGAGGAACTGTGGACATTTTGGTGGTGTTTTAGAGTGATATTTATATCTGATAATTCCCCCCAAAGAGATGGAGTTTTGGATGGAATACAATGTTTCTCAGAGTTTCCCAGGACTAGACAAAGGATGCTCTAGAAATGTTAATGATGGATGGATAATGGGCAATGCTTTTAGAGTTGAATAGGAGCAGGCAAGATCGATTGTTGGAGGGGGAGTAGGAGAGGAAGGACCCATTTTACAAGCATCAAGGAATCTGCTATTGTTGAGGGGATTAGTGAATGACTCCCCTCCAGGAGTTAACTCTGACCTGAGTTTTTGCTTTGGGAATTTCCAAAGGCCCCTCCCTTGATTATCCATGACTCCAGCCTTGATATTTGGGGGGTCCCTGGTTTACCTGCTAACCACGTGGAAGACCACAGTAAGCCACATTATTAAATATTGTCAATTATTTGATATTCTAAGATGGAGACTATCAGTGTAGGTAACAGTTCCTAACACTACCAGCTAAAAGACACTGTACACCTATTCTGTCTTTTCCTCCTCGGCATTTTTTTTTCCTGGTCCAAAAAAAGGCGGTGATGGAAAAAACAGTAGAAAAATGCAGAAGGGTTACAAATAGAAGATGTCATCTGGGCCATCTAAAAAAAATCTGTTTCAAGCAAGACAACTAGAAGAGAAAAGTTAATCTGGAAGCATTCTTGTTCTCTATTATTCTAGAGGCAGGACTAGAACCAGTGGGTGGAAATGGCTGGTAAGGAGATATCAGCAAAACATCTGGAGAAATGTCCTAATGCTAAAAGCTGTTTGATAGCAGAAAAAGCTGCCTCAATACAGGTAGTCGTGTGCACTCCTTTTTAAGCAGAGGTTGGCTGGCCATTTATCAGGTGTGCTCTATATGCATGACAGTACCTTAACTTCTATTGAGCTTAACTTCACTTGGTGAAGTTCCACAAAACAAATATTAACAATATGCATATAGCACATTCAAGTGTTCAGACCACTTCACATGCATTACTATTCTAATTCCTGTCTCTCCTTGAACTGTATTTTGAAACAGATAGCCTTAATTGTAATTATGTCTGGAGTGGATTTTAATTATTTATTGATGGCAACTAGTCTTTTTTATTATTTTTACTGTTTTATAATCATTGTTTTTCTTCATTTTGTACAGATGTTCAAAAAAGAGCTAAAAATGATGATAAATAAATGCTTACCTATTGCAATAACCTTGTATGGTAAGTATTATTATCACCCATAGTGCAGGTGGGGAGACAAAAGCTTGATTTGCCTAAGGCTATCTACCAGGGAAGACAGAAGATTCCAACTGACTTTTCCTGACTCACAGCCCAGTCTCTCAGCCAGAAAGAGAAAGTTGGGATAAAGAGATTTGCAGGGGAGGAAATATAGAGCACAGTCATTGGGCTTGTCTACACTGGGGATAAAAATCCAGATGAAATTTGGACTACTTTGGTCCAGAGCTGCGGTGCATGAAATTCGGACTACTCTGGCTTGGCTTTTAGTGCCACATCTTAACTGCATTTGGATTTTTAACCCCAGTGAAGCTGCAGGACCACTGCTGGTGCTAGCCAGCCACCTTTGTGGTGCAGCTGCTGTTGGCATAGGCCAGGAGAGCGATAGGGCTCTGTCTTTCCAGTGCATAATTGCCTGCTTTGAAGTCAGAACAGGTGGCCAGCCCCACCATTGCGAGGTTGGCCACCTGTTCTGACTTCAGAGAGAGCAACTAGCACTGGGGCTCTGCTTTCATGTAGCTCCAAGAGTGGGTGATTGTGGACTGGAAAAGAAGAGCCCTGGCACTAGTCACTCTCTTTGAGGTCAGAACGACCAGCCAGCCCCGCCATAGTGAGACTGGCCACTCCTTTTAACCTCAGAGAGAGTGACTACTGCTTTTCTGCTGCACAATCGCCTGCTCTGAGCTCCTTGAAATCAGAGCCCCGGAGCTAGTCTCTCTGTCTGAAGTTAGAAGGAGTGCCCAGCCTCACAATGGCGGGACAAGCTGGTGGTTCTGACCTCAAACAGATCAACTAGCACTGGGGTTCTGCCTTTGCAATGAAGTTATACATGTTTAATGAGATATACAACAGTCCACATGGTACAGTGGTTGGAATGTTGGAGAGCCAGATTTGAATCCCTGCTCAGCCATGGAAACTCACTGGGTGACCTTGGGCAAGTCACACTCTCTCACGTTTGGAGGAAGGCAAAGGCAACCTCTCACCAAATAAATCTTAAGAAAAACCCTCAAGAATCTCTGTAAGTCAGAAATGACTTGAAAGCACAAAACAACCAACAACACTACTTAGATTTACACCCTGTTGATTTAGGACTGCAACCTTAACAACCAAGGGTGCAATCCTAACTCATAAAGAGGGCTGAGTTTCATCCCAGGGCCACTTGGGATGATACTGGGGCTGCTGAAATACTGCAGAAATAATGCAGTTTGACATCGCTTTAACTGCCATAGCTCAATGCTATGGAATTCTGGGATTTGTAGTTTTGTGAGATATTTAGCCTTCTCTGTCAGAGAGCTTGTCTATACGAAGCAATAAAATGTGGCTCAATGTCTCTCTCTCTCTCTCTCTCTCTCTCTCTCTCTGGCTTTTCTTCGCAGACAAAGATTAAGGAAGGACTCATCCCACGCTTTCTGCAAGCGCGCTGATGACTAAAAAGGCCAATCCGAGATAAACAAGTCCGGTTGCAAAAAGCACAGCAGAAGGTCTCCTTGGGTGATGTTTTTGGGTTGTGATTCTTTCTGCGTTGTCGTTTCAATGTGCAGTAATGCCAATTTGCAGCAGCTTCTATTTGTCTGAACATTTTTTTAAAGATCACAGGCATGCAAAACTACCTGCTTTCACTGTTCCAACAGGCATGCCTGCAAATCAAGATGGCAGACAACAGTGAAATTATTCATGTTTTAATTTACCTTGAGTTGCCACTGCCAAACAGTTTTTTAAAAAACTAAACCCAAGGTTTGCTTCTTTCACAAGAACAAAAAAAAAATAATAAATAAATAAAAATGCTATTTTCTTGCTGTAGTGCATGATCTCTCTACAGTGAAAATCCAACATGGCAGTTTCATGCACTTGCCTTGTTTGCAAGCTCACATTCGACCAATCAGCTGTCCACTCTGAGAATGCACAATGATGTGAATTGGTTGTTATAATGGGTGATAGCTGACATTCCCACACATTTTTTAAAAAAATACAGGAAAAGTGCAAAGGCTTTTCCCGCAGAGTATATGGAATACTGTATTTGGCCCCTCTCCTTCTGAATATGGCAGATTGATCCGGGATCCCATTGTATTCTCCTCAAATTCCATGAGGAGTAATTTTGCTGTTAAGACAACCCCAGAGATCCGTGGTGCCACAACAATCCCAGGATTCTGTAGGATGGAACCATGATGGTTAAAGAGGTGCGAAACTGCATTACTTCTGCAGTGTGTCAGCAGCCTATGTCAACTGGAACCGTGTTGAATCTAAACTCTGCTCAGACTTTCTTAGCTCTGACCTAACTTTGTACTATTTGCAACCCTCTCTGAGCAGGGGAAATTTTAGTTCTGGCATAACACAACTTCTTCCTTGCTCTGCCCCTTTTTTTGCGCATCTGCTGGTTGTTCCCAGCTGGCAGAGTTGTTATGCCAATAAATCTCTCCACTGGCTGGTCTGTAATCAGCTAACACATGGGGGTCATGCCAGCATAAATGCAGCAAGTACAAGAGACTTCTATTTGTTCTAACCTCTCAAGAGCCTGTGCATCTTTGTGTTAAGACTGTGTTATAAGAATGCATATCCAATCTCCTTATTGCCAGCAAAGCACCAGGCCGATTTAGCTACTCTGTTTTCTTTTAAGAAATGGGTTCAGCATATTTAAATATTGCCTGTTATTGTACCTTCAAACAACTGTGGTTTGTTTTACCATGACCATTTTACCATGATGCCTATTTGTTTTTCAATAGCAGCTTTGAAGTTGGTTGTTTGAAAACTGTTTTGTCCATTGTGGCCTCAGATTCCTTGATGTGAGTAAATCCATATCTTGTTATAGATTACATAAATGGAAACATGGTTAGTTTACCCCTTACCAACATTATTTATGCATTATTTCATGAGCAGAGACTTAACAAGTGAAATTTAACAGGCACAGAAATGACGCTACATAGGAAAAGCCAAAAGTGGTTGCCCCTAAAGCTGTTAAAAGCATAAAAGCCCTGACAGAGGTGATATTTATTTTTAATTTAATTTAATTAGGTATTTATACCCCACCCTTTAGTCACAATGGCTATCAGAGTGGCTTACAAATTGTTTTTAAGCAATAGCAATTTACACATCTACACTGCATTAAGCAGTTTCCAATGTGTATTAGCTAAATGCCCCCACAAGCCGGCTACAATCTGGGGTCCGTGGACCTTCAGGGGTCCACAATGTCCTCACAGAGGGTCCATGAAGGATTGAAAGTGGCTTGGCCCACCTCCTCCCTGTAAGTGGAGCGGCCACGTGACAGGAGCCAAGGCAAAGGCTGGCTAGGCTTGTGCATTGCCATTCATCCCACTTGAGCCACAAACTTGCAAGAAGAAGCAGAAGAAAAGTCTTCCCTCCCCCTCTAGTGCCTCTGAGGGAAAGTTTAATGGATGGCGTACAGTATTTGTATTTATTATTATTATCAGGTATTATTATTATTTTAAATCTTGAGTGAAGTCTTAGTGGACCACAGCAACAGAAGATATTTAAAGGCGGTCCCTGGTAAAGAAAAGGTTAAGAACCACTGATATACACAATTGACAACACTTCCCTCAGAGGGTTAAAATTAGAAGGGCCAGCTCCCAAGATTTCGAACAAAAGGCTTTCTATCACTCGGGGAAGCTGAGGGGAGGATTTGATTTCCTCGGCTTAAAAAGCTTACAAAAAATGCCAGTTTGAAAATCTTGCTGCAATCACTGCACTAACTGGGCAGTCACTCCATGCCCTTCCCTTGCTGTATATTTGCAGTAGCATGGATACCAGAGGGGAAAGAAAGAAAGAAAATCCCGCCAAATCTTTTCCCCTTGTTTTGCCCCGCCCAAGGCTTCCTTTTTTTTTTTTGGCTCTGGAGCCAGGTATTGAGGAATGCTGTGACGTCACCGGGAGAAGGCAGGTGCTGCTGTTCCCTCCAGGCAAAGAGTGGGGGGGAAAAATAAAGGACGAAGGAAAAGGTACTTCTTGCTAGTCCTGGCTAGTATTGAGCACGCGCACTGGGCAGCCAGAGGGCCGAAAAAAACCCACACCAAACCAACCCGAGCGCGAGTGTCGCGGGCACACAAACACACACACTCAAGCCTTCAGAAAACCCAGCAAGGCGAGTGTGGTCCTGCTGCTGCAGCTGTAAGAAACGAAGAAGGTAACGAAAGGCGGCCAGGGCTTTGCTGCTTGAGGAGAAGTAGTAAGTAGGGTCTCTCGGGCTTTCCCCTCCCTCACTATATATATATATATACTGTAGAGAGAGAGAGAGAGAGAGAGAGAGAGAGAGAGAGAGATAAATGCATGTATGTAACCGTATATAATTTAAACGACATAGTTTGAGGGTGCTGGTCCCAGCCTTTAGGGAAGGAGGAAATAATAATAATAATAATAATAAGCCAGACAAGAAAATGTTCTAGTTGCCCTTTTGTCCTCCTATACGGGTGCCTTCTTCTTCTGCACTGCGACGGCCGTGTGGCGAGGCACTGAACTTTGGCATTGCCCAGGAGGTGGGGTTTTTTTTTTTCGTGGGGGAAAAAGGGGGAGTGGTAGACGGGGGCCACTGGGAAGACCCCCCCCTTTGGTCCCCCCTTTTCGTTGGCGAGGGGGCGTCGCGGCTTTTTTGCAAAGGCGGCGGCGGCGGCCGTGGCAAGGTTAGGAGGGAACTTGAGCGCTGGGACTTTGCGAGGGAGGAGGAGGAGGAGGGCCGGCTCTCTCTCTCCTGTGTGGGGGCGACGAGGGTCGCTGGGCTCTGGTCAAGTTGGAGTTAGGGGCCGGTGTGTGTGTGTGTGTGGGGAGGTTGTCCGACTCGTCCCCCCTTCCCCGCCTTCTTTGGGACCCGCTTGGGCCAATAGGAGTCTCGGGGGGGGGCTGCCATTGGAGAGGTTTGGCGACCCCTTTTTCTCCATCTACGTTGCTCTCTCTCTTTTGGTTGCTTCGCTCTGGCGTGGTTTGCAAGGCTGGGGGCTTCTCTCTGAGGCCCTGTCTCTATAATAACAACCCCCCCACCCCCTCAGAAGGATTGCCGTGTGTGTGTGTGTGTGTGTGTGTGTGGATGGGGAGGAGAACATAAATCCTCTCTCTCTCTCTCAGCTCGTTTCAAAAGTCACCGCCGTCCAAGGCAACAATGTTGAAAATGTTACTTTAGGTAAATGTTACTTTAGGTGGGCGCCCCCTCCCGTCGCTTACTAACTCAGGCCGTGGCTTCCTTACCCCCCTCACCCACCACCACAGCTTTAAGTCCGTCGCTTAAGGAAAAAGTTGGCAAAGGATGTCTTGACTAGGCCAAAAGGATCCTTTCTCACTGAGCCCTATTGTGACTGCCTGCTTTGTTGCTGTGGAAAGAGATCTGGCAGGTTGTGCTTAGAACAAAACGAGCAAAGCCAACTCTTGCTTCTTCTTTTAAAAATGGTAGGTAGCCTAAATACATTTTGACCACTAATGCAGTGGTTCTTAACTTTTTCTTTACCAGGGACCCCCTTTAAATATATTTTGTTGCCCATGACCTCCAAGACTTAAGATTTAAAGCCTTAATAATCTTCTATATACAGTTGTCCCTCCATATCCACAGATTTGGTATTCACGGATTTAAATATTCACGACTTGAAAGTATTCTTTAAAAAAATAATCCAAATAGCAAACCTTGATTTTGCTATCTTATATAAGGGACACCGTTTTGCTATGCCATTGCATATAATGGGACTTGAGTATTCGCGGATTTTGGTATCCACAGGGGTCCTGGAACCAAACCCCAGCAAATATGAAGGGACAACTGTATATAAAACTATTGGGTATGTTTCCTTTCCCATTGTGCTGATTGGCCACATACCCAACAAATCCCCTCACTCCCCTCACTCCCTGAGCCAATCACCACCTACATGCAAATTCTCTCTCCATCTCACAATCCACTCCTGCCACTCAATCTGCATTTATACCCCCAGCCTCACAAGGGGCCCTCCCTCCTCTCACTCCCTCAGCCACTCCCCAGCCACATGTAAAACAATGCAATATTATTTTCCTAAAATAATATCATGTGGCTGACCTGTGTGGACCTTTCAAACCTTTCATGGCAGGGGGTTGGACTGGATGGCCCTTGTGATCTCTTCTAACTCTTATGATTCTATAATGGTGTATGTTACGCTGGTAATAACAATAAAACCTGATAGTAATAATAATGGAATTACACCATCCACGAAACCTTCTCTTAGAGGCACTGGAGGGGGAGGGAAGACTTTTTTCCCTGCTTCTTCCTGCAAGTTCGTGGCTGGAGCAGATTGAATGGCAATGTGCAAGCCAAGCCAGCCTTTGCCTTGGTTCCTGTTAAGTGGCCACTCTACTGCAGTGAGGAGCACTTTTGTAGACCCCCTGTGAGGACCTCATGGACTCCTAGGGGTCCCTGAACTACAGGTTAAGAATCGCTGTGCTAATGGATAATGGATTAATGCTATCACATTTAACACACAAAATCACCATCAGAGCCTTTTTCCTGGTGTGTTTGATACTAATATGAGGAGTAGACTGTGGAAGATACCAGTGTTTAAGGAATGTGTATGGTAGCCAGTGAGCAGTTCACGTTTCCATTTAGAGTTTCCTAAAACCCAGTGTTTCTTGCACATCTGTTTAATCTCTTTCTTCTATATGTCTGGCTTCTTAAGAATGTCTCTCCTGCTTTCTGTCCCAGACTAAATACTCCTACACAGAGGGAAGGGGAGAGGGAGAGGGAAGGGCTCACAGGTGTTTCAGATGTGTCTGTGTCCCTCAAGTTCCATCTGAGGGAGACTTCATGGTGGGTTGCCTGAGCTTCCTGTCTGTAAAAGGGATTGTTACTTTGCTTTTCTTGTAGGATGGTTGTGAAAATGAATGATGTAATGACTGTGGAATATTCTGTATATTAGAAAGTGTCATGCAGAATAATAAAACCTTCCCACTGATCTCTGTGACAAACACTATCCAACAGTGTTGTTTTAGCAAGTTTACAATAGTGTGATGTTGATATATTCAAGAATAAACAAGGATTTATGTTTTTTCCCTAGGACCATGAATCCTGCTTTTTTTTTTTTTTTGCTTTTCTTCTTTTTATTGATATGGACAAATTTTATGCGCCTCCAGGTTAATGTCCTCTAGTCATGCAGATTCCTGAGCCAAAAACAAATGCTAGACCCTTTAAAGAGACTGAATTCAGACATCTCTTTTCCTCCCTCTCTTCCTCCATCCTTCCCACTCCATTCCTGGCATTAATTTGCTCCTGTACTGCTTCCTCTCAGATGGGCTAATGTGTGGTGTCAGGTTTTCTCATCATGTTGATAACTGCTCCAGCCAACATGGTATAGTAGTTTGAGCATTGGACTACAACTCTGGAGACCAGGGTTTGAATTTCTGCCTGGCCATGGAAACCTACTGGGTGACTTTGGGCAAGTCACACTCTCTCAGCCTCAGAGGAAGGCAAGGGCAAACCCCTCTGAACAAATCTTGCCAAGAAAACCTGTGATAGGTTCACTTTAGGGCACTGTAAGTCGGAAATGACTTGAAAGCACACAACAACCAAGAGGTTTTGTACTGAATTTAATAAGGGTAACACAGTAATAAGATAATATTTATAAGCTGCCTGGAGGGTAACCAGTGGAAATCCCTCCAAACAGGCACATAAAAAGGCCCACAGATTCATATGGATATCTATCTGACCATATGGTCAGCATTTACTGAAGTTCATGCATAGATTTGTGGTCACTACTGTATTTTTCATTTCTATATAGTCTTTTTTAATTTGGGTGTCACCCCCTTTTTTTGAAGTGTTGAGGCACATTGGAAAAAAATAATGGGAGGGGAGTTATAAAAGACATAAGAATTGCAGCGCTAAGTAAGGGATTCCCAAAGACAGGGGGGCGGGGTTGATGGAAACACTCCCAAGGTGACTTGCATACTGCTTGAAGCCAAGGCTATCAACCAAATGGGTAAAGGTTTCTCATGGAAAACCTGGGTTACTCTGTATGATGATGCTTTTCTCTGGAAGAAGCTGCCATTGAGACAACTGGCTTGAATATGCATGCTTGCTTCTAATTACAAGAGAAGAGAAGCAATCAAATGTTTATCTCTGTCAGGCAGGCTGAACAGTGTCAAGTAGCACTCCAGCTCCCTTTCACATTCAGTAGAGATGTTCTTTCTCTTAAAAACAGTTGGTTCTTAATCTGACCCTCCTTGTTTTGCTAAGCCCTCTGTGTTGCTGTAACCATTAGTGGTAGTAGTGAAAGCTTTGAGCATAGTTCCAGATGGATGGCTACCTTTCTGGTTAGGTCTGGTGTGTTAAAATAGGTTGGGCTGGACTGATGTTCAAATAATGAATAGTAGGTTGTCATGGAATAGTATGTTAATTTTAGAGTGAATTTATTAAACAAGTTGATATGCAGTTGGTATACAATGTGTAATTTAGTTGTCTAGATAAAGCTTCCTCAAACCAGCCCCATATAGATGTGTGGACTACAATTCCCATCAACCCTAGCAAGCATGCAGCCAGCCTGGCTAGGGGCAATAAGAGTTGCTATCCAAAAGATCTAGAGGGGCTAAGTCAACAGTCTACAACCTTAGCAGAGTTGGTACCCACCTTTCCAATTTGGGACGCTAGTAGTAAGGTCTCTTAATCGAATGACAAATATTTTTCAAAGGTGGGAGGCAGTATTGTTCTGTTCTTCCAGTCCCTGTTCCATTTTGCACTCCTCGTGGAAATCTGTAGTAATGTCCTGATAACCTTTGTAGCTAAATCGCAAGGTTCTCTGCCTGATTCTGTGTAGGCATGGAAGACTGGTTGTACAATGCAGCCTGTATTATAGTCATAGGAAACATTAAACTCCCATGTGGAAGCAGCTTCCCTGACTAATGGTCTGTTTCTGGATACAATTCAAAGTGCTGGTTATGAGCTACAAAGCCCTCTACAGCTTAGGTCCAGACTGTCTGAAAGACTGTATCTCCATATATGAACCTACTTGGAGTCTTAAAATCCTCCAGGGAGGGCTTTCTTTTGGTCCCACCAATGTTACAGACCTTGCTGGTGAGGGTACATGAGAGAGCCTTCTCAGTGGCTGCTCCTAGGATATGGAGTTCCCTCCTATGGGGGAGATAGTGTGGGCCGCTCTTTACTATTCCTTTGATGGCAGATAAAGACCTTTTTACTTAAACAAGCATTTGGCAGTTTATTGGTTGTGCAGAAGAGTTTTTCTAAAGAGTTGTATGTGCTGCATTTTTATTTTTATAGTTATGTTTTAAAAATGGTTTTATACTGTTTTAAATTATAGGCGTTTAAACATGATTGCTCATTTAATAGGTTTTTAAAAAACTTTTGTATCTGGTTTTTATTTGTATTTTGTTTTAACCTTGTTGTAGGCTGTATTGTGTCCCATGCTGGAAGCAAAATGGGTTATAAATTAAATAAATAAGCCAATCTGGAATGGGATAATCATCCTGTTTGATTTTTTATTTATTTATGTATTGAATTTATATCCTACCTTTCCCCCTATTATCAGGAAAGATTATACAGTATCACATAAATAAATAAAAACCAGATATCTACTAGATGTAGTTAAGTGGTTCAAGATGGAAGGACAAAAGAGAAGGCATTAACAATTTGTATTATACTGAAGTTTAGCGTTTTTGTAGTTGTAAATACTGGGAGTTGCATCTAAAAGAACTACTTTGTGATGTGGTATGCACATGAATTCAATAGCTGCTCTTTCATAGAATAGTCTTTGGTAAAGTCAGTGTAATGCTATACATTTGACCTTATTAATATTGTAAAAGATGCAAGTGTAGTGATAGTGAAGAAGCAGTAATTGCATTCCTTGTTTGCTCTTCATCTTCTAGTTCAGATACTTCTAGATTTCAGCTTAATATACCCAACATCAAAGACTGGTGTTTTCTTGTGACAAAGCTTGGCCAAACCAAAGTGTTCTGTGAGCCACACATTAAATATATATGCATATATACAGTAAATGCAACAAACCTTAAACAATTGGAAGTGTGTTCTGTTTCAAGGGGAAGGCATTTGGTTGTGTCTTCTCTAAAATTATATATAATTATTGGATTTTTTAAAAGCCAGGTACAGAGTTTATCGTCTCTCCGAAGCCTGCTCTCCCTTACATAGTCTTTCTCTCCCCCTCAACCAAAGAACTTAGCCTTGACCTGAGAGGGCCTCTGTCGAAGTATAACTGGATTAGTCTTGCAGTTTAATTCTGCAGTTTAAAAAAATAAAATAAAAAGTTCTGAAAAATCAGTATGTTTTTTTTTTGTCTTTTCTTTTTTTTAGAGGCCACCCACTTTTCTAGTAATGATGTGAAATTATGGATTATTTAGTTTTGAGTCATTGGTGTCAAAATACATGAACCACTTCTGGAGTTTTTCTCTGGCTAAATCTTGCAGTGTTTCATCAGTGTTTCAAGACATGACTATAGCTCTCAAATGCATACTGGTGTATCAAATATCTTAAAACATTTCTGACAGCAAGCATTTATTTTGCAGTAAGTCATATAGTGCATTTGGAAAACTTTACAAAAGAGTCTGGAGTAATAAACACCTGAGGTGAAGCACAAAAATCAGTGTGTATAGAGCCATTGTACTGTCTATTCTCCTTTACGGGTCTGAAACATGGGTCACCTATTGCCACCACTTACGACTCCTTGAATGCTTTCATCAGCGCTGTATACGCACAATCCTAAATATACACTGGACTGACTATGTGATGAATGTTGCTGTCCTTGAGCAAGCAGGGATCACCAGCATTGAGGCCATGATACTGAGAACACAGCTGCGCTGGGCAGGGCACATTTCTAGGATGGAGGACCATCGACTCCCAAAAATAGTACTCTATGGTGAACTCACCACGGGTCAGCGTAAGAGGGGTGCTCCAAAAAAGTGATACAAGGACTCCCTGAAATAACATCTCAGGCTCGGCCAAATTGATCACCAACAATGGTCCGCCCTGGCCTCACATCGGGAGGCATGGAGACGCACTATCCACAATGCTGCAGCCTTATTTGAGAACTTACGTCGAACAAGTCTTGAAGAGAAATGACAACGCAGAAAGAATCACAACCCAGAAACATCACCCAAGGAGACCTTCTGCTGTGCTTTCTGCAACTGGACTTGTTTATGTCGGATTGACCTTTTTAGTCATCAGCGTGCTTGCAGAAAACTCGGGATGAGTCCTTCCTGAATCTTCATTTGCGAAGAAAAGCCAGAGAGAATACAGAAACATCGATCTGTGAACCAAAACATGAAAAATTTTCAGAAGCGTCCAGCTAAACTTTGTAGTTTTGTTTTTTTGCTTTTGAAGAATTACTTTAAAATAAATGGTGCATTTGGAAATTTCATGTGCTTAGATTTAGAAGGAATAGAACTAAAATTCAGTATCTGAAACATGGAGTTTAAATTTTAAAGTAAATATTTTAAATGCAAGGTCTGTTGAAAATTTCAGAACTTGCTAACTATCTTGCCTCTTTACTTGTGGAAGTAGCCAGGTCAATCAGCTTTAGGAAAACGGTCAGTTGCTTTAGATGCTTATGCTTCCTTTTTTTTTTTTTTTTTTTCTATTTATATACAACGTGGCTGGGAAAGTCAGGAGGAACTAGAAAGGGCACTCACTTTAAATTTGATATCATTGTTCTCTGGCCAAGGAGGGAATAGCATGTGTATGATTTCTTGAGGCTCACTAAGATATTAAATGATCAGAAATTCTTTTTATAACCAATCATGCCCCAAGCAGTGAATGACCCACTAAAGAATGCACAGGACAAACTCAATCATTTGAAATAAACTGGTGAAATCCCTAAATGTCTTGATTTGGTATGTTGGCATATAAAGTGCCACTGGGTTAAACATTTTCCAGGCATTACTTGTAAAGTTACTGGAAAAATTAGGTTACCTTATGACAGACGTTTAATAAAGTTTTATTGCAATGTGAAGGCAACAACGAACAAATTGTGTTAAGGTAGGAAAAACATGAATCATCAGCCTACTGTCTATCTTGTTGTGTGCCTTCAATTGTGTGATAGGCGGACCTATCACAGGGTTTTCTGAGGCTGAGTGTGTGTGACTTGCCCAATGTCACCCAGTGGGTTTGCATGGCTCAGTGGGGATTCAAACCCTGGTCTCCAAAGTCGTAGTCAAGCACTCAAACCACTACACCACATTGGCTTCCTACCATCTATAGATGTGGTTAATTTTATTTGTTAAATGTTTGGAAAACCCTGTGTTCATGTTATGGTGTTAAACATTCACTCTCAATGTCATGGTTGAGAGTTAAACTGAAAACACGGGGACTTCATTCTGACTAAGCAAGCTTCTATATTTCTGTTTTTGAAATACATATGTGTGATATTAAATGACAGATGTATTTTCATGAACTGTGCACACTTTGAGAAGTTGATTTTAAGCCTATGAGAGCTTAAAATGTAGTTGATGATAAACATGGATGCACTCCAAGGGTTTAGAAGCAACAGATAAAGAAACAATTTCCTGCTTCGGTTGTGCAGTATGTTGTGCTCAACTAAAGCACTGAATTGTAGCTCTGGTTGAGCACATGGTGTGTGTTTCTTGTTTTCTGAGATTTAATGGAAAAACATTTTGGCTATATGCCCTTTAAAGAATGTGAAAGAATTTACTGGAAATGGTATTCAGCTGCACTTGTAGTACAGCTTTTTTTAAAAGCATCTTTTTTTGTTTTTGAATCTCTCAGACGAATGAGGAGGGGAGTTCACTGTTTCTCAATCTTTGGTCTTCCAGGGTTTCTGGACTTCAATTCTCAGAAGCCCCAACCAGTATGGCCAGTGGTCAGGAATTCTGTGAGATGAAATCCCAAGCATTGGGAGGACCAAAGATTGAGAACCATTGGTATAATGCACAGAAGCTCTGCACTCTGTGTTAATTCAGGTTTTATGGTGAATGCTTATTGAGTGTGTCAAAACTTAAGTTAGTAGTTCCATTCTGAGCCAGAAGTATCTTCTCTCTGAACGAATCAAAACACTTGGGAATGGAATAGACAGAACTACTGTAGTTTTAAAAGTGTTTAATTGTTTAGTTTTATGGATTAATATCACTTAAATAAAGTTGCAGGTGATTTTAAGAAATCCCAACAACTTTCAATATGAGCTGAGGTAGATTCATAAGTTCATGAATATTACTCAATGGCTCCTGTCTTTGTGTGTGAATTACTTGGAAAAATATGATGAAAACAATGTGTCATCACTTTGACATTAATATAATGAAGTTTCATTTTCATCTTGCAGGCATCAAGCAATGAGTATGCAGATGTGAACTCCAAATTGTTACAAAGAAGCTGATGGCAGTCATAAATTATGGCTAGCAAAATCCATAGCATCCATAAAGTTATCTTATAGATAAGTTTTTGAATGTGATGGGATCCAACAAACAAACTGCCATTGAAGTGGCATCTTATGATAGATATATTGCTTTGGTTTAGAAAACTTTTCTGTGATGGAGGTAGCTATGAGCTGCAAAACACTTTTTGAATTTAGTAGGATAGCAGTATAACCTTTCACAAAGGGAAGAGTTAAGTCAAGCTGTCAGTACACATAGGTTTTCCTTGGGGTTTTTTTCCGGGCTGTGAGGCTGTGTTCTGGAATAGTTTCTTTCTGACATTTCACCTGCATCTGTGGCTGGCATCCTCAGAGAATGGTTGGGTAGGTGTGTGTGTGTGGAGTTTATGTGCTGTGAACCCCTGTTGGGGAGTATATGTAAATTTGCTTAATTGAATGGTTAGTTTCTGGGTATAGAAATGCAAGGCTCGTTAGTGTCTGTTTGGCTAATGGTTGGTTAATGGGCCATTATCTGCTGGGAATCCTCTTGTCCCTGGGTGGAATTCTTTTGTAAGTGTTGAGTTTTGATTCTATTGTATTTCAAAACTGGGAGCCAGATTTTGTTTACTTTTAAGGTTTCTTCTTTCCTGTTGAAGTTGTCCAGGTCTTTGTGGATTTCAATAGCTTCTCTGTGCATTCTGACATGATAGTTGTTGGCCTGGTCTAGAATTTCTGTGTTTTCAAATAGCATTTTGTGTCCAGGTTGGTTTATAACATGTTCTGCTACTGCTGATTTTTCTGGCTGGCCCAGTCTGTAGTGTCTCTCATGTGCCTTGATACGTGTTTGCACATTGTATTTAGTGGTCCCTATGTAAACTTGTCCACAGCTGCATCATATGCGGTAAACTCCTGCAGCTGTGAGAGGGTCTCTTTTGTCCTTCGCTGAGTGTAGCATTTCTTGGATTTTCTTGGTTGGTCTACAGATTCTTTGGAGGTTGTGTTTCTCATCAGTTTCCCTATTCTGTCTATGACTCCTTTGATGTATGGTAAAAATACCTTCCCTTTGGGTGATTGTTTTTCTTCTTCATTCCTGTTGTTTTTTTTCTGGGTCTGGCTGCTCTTGTGATGTCTGATCTGGAGTAACCATTAGCCTGTAGGGCCCAGTTTAGGTGATAATGGCCCATCTACGAACGATTAGCCAAACAGACACTAATGAGCCTTGTATTTCTATACCCAGAAACTAACCATTCAATTACACAAATTTACATATACTCCCCAACAGGGGTTCACAACACATAAACTCCACACACACACCTACCCAACCATTCTCTGAGGATGCCAGCCACAGATGCAGGCGAAATGTCAGAAAGAAACTATTCCAGAACACGGCCTCACAGCCCAGAAAAAAAACAAGGAAAATCTATGGATGCCAGCCGTGAAAGCCTTCGACTTCATATGTCAGTACACAGGTTAAAATCATTTTGCTATAATAAATCTTCTATCAGGTAAATTGTGGGTGGGTGGAGAAACAGCTTGATATGATATCTACCAGGGTTAAGGCTGAAAAGAAATAGGTATGGAAAGAATATTCCAAAATATTTAAAAATTAGTTTGTCAAATGTTGACTAACTATGAAGAGGAGAATACTAGATGAGAATTTTTCCAGTTCATGATTTAATGCCTACACCATTAAATGATTCCACTTAAGTTCCATGGCTGCATCCTGTGAAATCCTGGGGTTTGTAGTCTGGTGAGGCACTAGAGCTCTCTGGCTGAACATTCTAAATAGCCCTATCGAAACTGCAAATTACCGGATTCCTTAGGATGGAAACAAAGCAGGTAAAGTGGAATTATATAATTGTGTAGTGTGAAAGGGCTTTTGTTCTATGCAGCGGTTTTCTGTGCAGAAAACATGTTTCTTGTGCAGAAAGAGCCCTGGTGCCCTGGTGGCGCAGTGGTTAAATGCCAGTACTGCAAGTCACCATGTTGCAAGTTCGATTCCAGAGGGCTCCAAGGTTCACTCAGCCTTCCATCCTTTCGTAGGTTGGTAAAATGAGTACCCACTTTGTGGGAGCAATTAACTAACATACATTGGAAACTGCTTAATGCAGTGTAGATGTGTAAATTGCTATTGCTTAAAAACAATTTGTAAGCTGCTCTGATAGCCTTGTTGCTGAAGAGCGGGGTATAAATAAATAAAAAGAAAAAAAGAAAATAGTATGTTCTGTACAAAAAAAGTTTGCTGTGTGGCAAACATTTCTGCACAGCAAACAAGTTTCCTGTGTGAAAAATTGCTATTGTTTGATCACAGTTTTTGATTACTTTCTCACAGTGAAGAGAAAAAAAGATAAAATTATTCATTCTTGCCTATGAGAACAAAATCTAAGATTTACTTCCTTATAAACAAAGCTCTCTGTGTTTCTTTTTTTAAATATGAAAATTGTTAGCCATGTATGGCACCATTTAGAACTTTTATCAGAACATTTTATATGATTCCTTTTCTAGTTCATCTTAAAACAGAGGTCATTTTAATGAGTAATGGAATGTTCCTTTGGAAATGGAATGGTATAGAATGTTAATGTGGGAGAAATGACTGTTCTCTGCTTACTTATTCAAATGTATGTTCCAGCTCATTAGACTTTTATAATTCTTATATTACAAATGTGTGAAATTCAAAACTTGATTAGTGATTTTTAAATGTGCTTTAATATCTCCTTTTTGTATTATGGCACCAGCCATGTCATCTCCTTTGAGTGTCAGCAGTTGAGATAGCCAAGTGTGCTTCTGACTGTAGCGTAGTTGTTCTGCTGTCTTTCATGGATTGTCTAGGTTCACTGATTGTCCATCTTCCATTCTTGTAAAGATTTGTCTCACAAACTAGTCATGCAGCTCTTAAAGACTGCCGCAGTATCTCTCAAACAAAAAAGTGTGAAAGTGAAACAGAGGGCTTGTCTATACAAGGCTATAAAAAGTGGATTGATGGACACTAATGTCAATTTCCCCCAGCTTTCATTTGTCTCCATGATTTTGTGGCAAGATTGCAGGCATGCAAAGCTTTCTGTGTTAGTTGTTCAAATGGGCGTGCCTGTGAATCAAGATGGTGGGCACGAGTGAATTACTCGTGTTTTTATTCTCACCAGTTGCTGCCACTGAATAGTATTTTTTAAAGCATATCCAAGGTGTGGAAGTGTTATATTCCACTTAAATAAAAATAAAAATGCTGTTTCGTTGGCTTGGTGCATGGTTGCTACGGCGAAAATCCAACATGGTGGTTCAGGTAACTTGCTTTGCCGGCAAGTTCCGTCCCCTGCGCATATCTGACCAATCAGCTTTTCACTTCTGCTCTTATGGGGAATGTGCATCAAAGTGAATCGGTTGTCCCAATGAGTGGCAATGCACATTTCCTTTGGAATTTTTTTTTTTTAAAATTGGGAAAAGCCATAAAGGCTTTTCCTGTGGAGTATTTGGCGTTTTGGTTGGGATCTCATTTAGATAAATGTAGGATATCATTTAGACAAATTGTATCTTCCTTGAATTCTATGAGGAGTATTTTCTCCGTATAGACAACCAGATTGCACATAGCTACCCTGATTGCACATAATTCCAGTTTATTGGCGAATGAGCAAGAATGCTACTCAATCACTTATGGTTGCCCCTAAGCAACTAACTCTACCCCCACAATCCCTGGCCAGTAATCAAGATTTCCCATTGTTGGCTAAATGGAGCCCCGGACTGATGTGCACCCACCAGGGCAATGGAAGATGGACTCCGCAGGATAATAGAAAGCAGAAGCAACCAACAAAAATCAAAGTGCCCAAGCATGTCCAGTCTCCCTCCAGTAGCTATGAAAACTGTACAAGTAGGTTAGCAACAGTAGAAAATTCACTCTCCCAGTCCATTCCTAGCCTTCATATCTTTTCCCAGCATCAAACTGCCAAGCTAATGCAAAAAGCATCAAATAATGCCACTCGTACAAATCGACTCTTTACACTGCTAGACAACTGTTAACATTTAGTCATGATGCCAACAAGGATTTCAGAACCCATCTGGCTGGTGGCAGAGGGCCAACTCACTATAGTAGTGTATCTGAATGATAATCTGTGGCTTTTTCTCTCTCCAAACAAGCTAGAATAATAAAGCTGGGTTTGTTCTTGGTTTATGATTATGGCTTTTACAGAGAGTGACAAACCAGAAATCCAGTTTGGATATATCTCTAAAGGGATGTTTCCTAGTTTGTAGTTCTACAGAATTTTGGCTTTTCATTACAGTATAATGGGCCTTATCCAGTTCTATAAATGCAACCTGTAATGTGATATTTAAGTAAAAACAAGACCCATGCTGGATCAGACCAAAGGCCTAGGTAGTTCATCATTTTCTTTGCACAATGGCTAAACAGATGCATATGGGAAGCCAACAAGTATCCAGTCCTCTACTGTACACATTTCCCCCTATTGCCCTTTGGCCTCTGTGACTGCCTTGTGTATTTTTCTGTATCTTTGTGTTTTGTTTTTAGTCCATCCCCACTTGAACAACTGGGGACATTTTCACTTTCATGTCACAGGAATGATTCATTCCAAACCATATGTTTCCTATCTTCCTTTTCAGGTTCCATTTTAAAGCTGCTTTACTACATTTCCTATTTTAAGTGCCAGCAGTCTGGTCCAGTTCGGGTTCAAGCACAGTCTATAATTCTAAAACGTTCCTCAGTGCCTAACAAATCTAAAACATTTCTCAGTGCACTACATCTCATTCAAGCATCGAGACTCCTCCGCTTCTCTTAGATAGCTTGTCCTATGTGTGAAGCAGATAGAATTTCAGTGAAAGCTACCCTGGAGGTCCCACTTCCAAATTTTTACCAGCCTAGAATTGGCTTTCCCCCATGATTATGTTTTCCAAAATTTCCGGTGCCAAGAGGCACCATGATCAATTACTCAGACCACACTGCTGTCTATCAGATTGTTTAGAATGATGGCAGAAGCAATTCACCATATGGTCTGCATACCCGTGTGCTGTTTCTCAATTAATTCTCATTTAGCTTTCATTTTAATTCCAAGGGCTGAGAGCCAAATTACATGTCAGTTGAGAGGCACACATGTGAAGTGGCTGCAGGCAATGCCAGTCATGTTTTATATATTTAGGTAAGTGTGCAATATGTGCATATACTTTCTGTTATATATGCAGCAAACCTGAGAGACATGGCAGCTCTTTACAGCAGACATAAAATGTATGGTGCCATGACTTTATCAACTTGATTGCTGAGGACATAACAGCTGACAGTTAAAGCAAACAAAAACAACTTGGGCAGTAGCAGTTATGGGTTCTCTGTGTACGACAACAACAACAACAACAACATACAGTACGTATGACTTTGGTGAAGAGCCCAAACCATCTCCCACTTTCTTTTCTCATCAGAAGATTGCTTTCAACAATTCAAGCAGCCTTTATGCATTCAATAAACAAGGTATCTTGCATCACTGTAAGGAAAGAACAGTGGGCCCTTGGTTTCTGCTGGGGTTTGGTTCCAGAACCCCCCCCCTCCTGTGGATACCAAAATCGATGGATGCTCAAGTCCCGTTATATACAATGGCATAGTAAAATGGTGTCCCTTATATAAAAAGGCAAACAGCAAAGTTTGCGTTTTGGATTTCCGCCCCCAAATATTTTTGAGCTGTGCTTGGTTGAATCCTTGAATGCAAAATCTGTGGATATGGAGGGTCAACTACTGTATATCTTGTACTGTACTATCATCTTTTAAATCTTATTCAGATAAATATTAAACATGATTTTGTCTGTTAAATGATATGTTTTACTCATGGGGAATGTTTTCTTGCTCTTTCCTCTTGGTTTATAATATAAAGATGTGAAAAAAGAACTAAGAAATAACATTAATATGCAACTTTAATATAGTTCTCACTTCCAGTGCAAGTGGAATTTGATTTGTATTACAGTACAGAAAAGCTATACAACTGAGGAGAATGAAAAGGCAAGTATATGGTGCTTGGGTGTGTTCTCTGCTTTGTGAGAGGAATGAGAAACTAATTAAGAGCAACCTTCATTTCCTCTGGCCTAAGGGAACAGAGGTCACAAACTGGGGGAAGTTTTGTAAAAGGAACAAAAAATAAAAACAGATTTATAAAGCAGAGTTTGTTCAGTGCTGTAAGTAAACAGTCTTACAGTCTAGAAATAGAAAATGCTTTGTAATCTCTTTCATTGGTTGTCAAGAAGGGGTACTCAGCTGGAAATAGGAAGTGGTAAAACAAATCCAGAATCCACAATGAACCGATACCTTTATTAGCCAACCAAAATGCAAAACAAACAAACAAACAAACATGATGCAAGCTGGAGGTGGTAGTTATCTCCAAGACATCCAGGATGTAGTGGTTTGAGCATTGGATTATAAGACTCGAGACCAGGGTTCAAATCCCTGCTCAGCCCAGGAAACCCATTGGGTAACTGTGCAAATCACACTCTCTCAGCCTCAGAAGAAGGCAAAGGTAAACCCAGTCAGAACAAATCTTGCTAAGAAAACCCTTAGATAGGTTTGCCTCAGGGTCACCATAAGTCTGAAACAACTTGGTGGTACACAACAACAAGTTAGCACCACCATGAAGAACCATGGAATTAAAACATAGCACATATCATCATCATCATCATCATCATCATCATCATTATTATATTTACATATATCTTGCCTTTTTCCTAGTTCAGGATTCAAAGCAGCTTACAACAAATTAAAAAACATGATTAAAAATCCACAAAATACAAAGTTAAAATGAGATTAAACAATCAAAAAATTAAAACCAGATTAAAACATATACAAGGCCTGTCTATTAAATAACAAGACTGATACAATAACCCATCTTTATTTATATGTATTATAGTTCTAATGCTTGTCCCTTCAATATACTCTTTGTTCACACTCACACACAGATGCAGTCTTGTCTTCCACTGGCTGAAGGCATGGAGCAGACCAGTTTCTATCAGCTGTTTCAACACATTTGCCGTTTTCTTCTTTACTGCATCAGTTGATTCAAAACGTTTTCCTTTAAGCACAATTTCACTTTAGGAAAAAGAAAAAAGTTGCATGGTGCCAAATCTGACAAATATGGAGGATGTTTAAATGTAGTAATGTGTTTATTGGCCAAAAACTGCTTCACAGAAAGTGCTGTGTGAGCAGGTGCATTGTCTTGATGAAGAATGAAACCATTTCCCCACAGTTCAGGCCTTTCTCCCCCCTGATTCTCTCTCTCAGCTTTGTCAAACCTTCCTTATAATAATGCTGGTTCACTGTTCTGCCTTCTGGAGCCTATTCTGCCAAAATTACGCCCTTGATTTAAAAAAAAAAAAAAACCAACCCAAGGAGCATGGCTTTGAATGTGGACTTGCTTTGACGTGCTTTTTTCATTCTTGGTGATGATGGTATTTTCCAGTTCATTGACTGTTGTTTTGTCTCAGGATCATACTGGAAGATCCAGGTTTCATTACAAGTGATGATTCTTTGAAAAAGGTTTGGGTCTGTCTCAAGTTGCTGCAGAATGTGAGTGCAAATTTCTTTGCAGCACTCTTTTTGCTCTGGTGTGAGAACTCTAGGGACCATCTTGGCACAAATGTTTCTCATGTTGGGATCCTCATGCAAAATTTTCCAGTGTCGTTGTCAATGTTCACAGCTTCAGCTATCACTTGTCACCGAGATGGCATTCTTCTCGAAAAATCTGATTTTCCCCACAATTTCTTTGGTTTTTGAAGTGGAAGGCGTTCATTGTCTTCCATGTTCTCACGACCTTCTCTGAATCTTTTGTGCCACTCAAACACATGCACATGAGACATGCAGTCTTCCTGTAGGCCTCAGTAAGCATTTGAAAAGATTCCATTGGTGCTTTGTTAAATTTTACTAAAAATTTCAAATGGACACATTGCTTGACTTTTAAATGTAGCATTCTTCCGGTATACAACAGACAACACAGCTGCTTTAAACAATGACTGACAATTAACTGAATGGCCGAAAGTGTTGATGTTTGTCATGCAGGTTCAGACGTGTTCAAAGTCATCACTCAAGCGTTCACAATCAGTTCTCCCTGATTTGTCTAAAAGGTAGAAACACAATCTTGTTATTTAATAGACAGACCTCATATCATTAGAATACACCCACACCAGCACAACCATTAGCAGGATCTAGCACATTATTTGGTGGGATGGGCCTTATATAGTCAATCACTGATGCCTGTCTAAACATAAAAGTCTTTACTTGTCTGCAAAAAAAGTAGGGAGGGGGCCATGGCTATGCTCTCTGGGAAGGGAGTTCTAGAGCCTGGGGGCAGCCACTGAGAAGACTCTTGCCTATATTCCCATCAGATGTACCTGTGAGGGTGGTGGGCAGAGAGAAAAGATCTCAGAAGATCTCAAAGCACAGCCTGATTCATAAAATAAAATACAGTCCTTCAGAGAACCTGGACCTAAGCAGCATAGAGCTTTATAGGTCAAAACCAGCACTTTGAATTGTGCCTAGAAATGGACCAGCAGCCAGTGAGCTGTTGCAGCAAGGGAGTTGTATGTTTCCTGTATCAAACTCCAGTTAGCTATCTGGCTGTAGCTCTTTGGACCAGTTGAAGTTTCCAAAGACCTCCTCAAAGGTATCCCCACATAGAACATGTTTCAGTAATCCAACTGGGATGTAACTAAGGTGTGTGTCACCATGGCCAGATCTGACATCTCAGGGAGCTGGTGCAGCTGGTGCATAAGCTTTAACTCTGCAAATGCACTCCTAGCTACTGCTGAAACCTGAGCTTCCAGGCTCAGAGTTGAATAGGAGTGAAATTTGGAGCAAATAAAAAATGGAGACTTTTCATATGTATAACTTCTTACTTTGAAGGTTTTTTTAAAAAAATAAAATAAAATACAGCAGTATGTAATTTACTATCTTTTACTATTATTATTTACTCTCTCTCTGTGTGTTAACTGCCTTCAAGTCGACCTTGACTTATGATGACCCTACGAATGAGACATCTCCAGGTCTTGCAGACAGAGCTGTGGTCTCCTTGATTGAGTTTATCCATCTGGAATGCAGCCTTCTTTTCCAAATGTCTTCTGCCTTGTCGAGCATAATTGTCTTTTCCAGTGATTCATGCTTTCTCACAATATGGCCAAAGTGTGACAGCATTAATTTAGTCATTTTAGCTTCTAGGGAGAGTTCTGGTTTGATTTGTTCTATGACCTATTTGTTTGTCTTCTTAGCAGTCCACGATATCCATAGAACTCTTCTCCAGCATCACATCTCAAATGAGTTGATCCTCTTCCTGTGAGCTTTCTTCACCATCCATCTCTCATGTACATAAGTGATGGGAAATACAATGGCCTGGACAATCCTAACTTTAGTATTCATGCACTTCAGGATCTTGACTAGTTCTTTCCTAGCTGCTCTTCCAAGTCCTAGTCTTCTTATTTCTTGACTGCAATATCCATTCTGATCGATGATTGAGCCATTGAGCTCATATATTGATGGTTCTCACTTTTGAATGGCTGTGAATTCTCTAAAATGCCATCAACTTGGTGATATCCTTAGGTTTAAATTGTTTACTGCCAGTCTTCTGGCAAAAATGTATAGAGCCCTTCAGACCCACAAGGATTTGGTTCCCAAACCCTGTGCAGATACCAAAAAACGTACCAAAATGGTAGCATAATTTATGTGGCATGTGTCATCAAAGTACTCCATCATTTAGGTTGTTAACATGAAAGTTCTTCATGTCTGTGTTAATATCACAGGTTCAGGTTTTAGTTCAAACAGAGGTCTTACAGATATGTTTCAGTTTGTGCTCTCAGTCCTCCCAAGACAGATGAAACAAACTTCTCTTTCCTCCCAGGAGGAAATGCAATATTACTGATGTGCATCAAGTAGCATGTTTTGTATTTTTATTGTGCCTATATGATCTTTTAGCAGATTTATATTTAGGATATTAAAACAATGCTTAAAGAAACAAGTTCCAGGCTTCATGTATGTTTGAAGGGTATATACATGAGTGAAAATGAAATGCTATGGAAAAATGTGTGGAATGAATGCATAATATTTATTGGTCAATTAAATATTTTGAACAGAATAAATTGAAACTATAGCTTGAAAAGGATCATTGTAAGCAATTCAGTGGGTCAGACATGGCTTTAGATTTCACGTTCATTAATAGCAGCCCCTCTTTCCTGCAGAGTAAATAGTTTTGAAACAGAAAAGACAGAAAGGAAACGTGTGTTTGTGCTGGATAGCTTGATCCACAGAATTAGTGCAAATTCCTCCTTCCTTGAGCTGAAATATTTTTGACCCATATTAAAAATATGTAATGAGTTGGTCAAGGTCATAAGTTGTGGGGAAGAAAAAGACGTACTACTCCTGCAATCTTTTGTCTTCTCATTTCTCTCCTACTAAGATTTGGACATCATTATGGCTAATTTTGTCTTTGGATTTGGTTGCTCTATGTCTAAACCCAGGTTGGGCAAATGTGGGAGGGTAGGGGGCCATATTAGCCCTTCAGAAGAACTTGAAGGGCTGTGTCCACACACTGCACCTGCTCCAACAAAATAAAGTTTGCCCCCAAATGCCCTCTAAGGGGAGATGAGGGTTATTTTCATCATGTTTTGGGGCCTTTGGCTATTTCAGGCACAGGAGAGGCCTTTTTTAAACAATAGGAATTGAATTTTTCCCATTTACTTCCTGTTTTAAAAAAGGTGACTCCCCGGGCCTAAACTGGCCCAGCTCCCCCACATACTTCCTAGAAGGAATATTGTCACACATACTGCCACACATACTTCCTAGAAGGAATATTGTATTGCACCCAAACCATTCTCTAATTTTTTTAGCCTAAAAATTCTTCCTACATCTGTTTCCCCATTTATTTTTATGTGAGCCTGCAGAAGTCTTACATTATCGTTATGTTTTGTCATTTGGTGGGGGTATATTGCTTTTCAGAGCCTTCCTGACTGTAATGTTACTAATGCCTGAAAGTGCCTTGATATAAAGGTAGGTAGGTAGCTGATAGCGTCAACCAGTCTTATTTGCTAATCTCAACTTTAGAATGTTAATACAGAATGTAAACAGTTCATTCCATGATGGATGGAAAATTGAAATACAATGTATGAAACGCAACGTTGGGGAGCCAGGTAAAGTAAAAACTGCAGGAGGTAGCACTGTTGTCACGTCCAACTAACTTCTTAGAGTAGTATATCGATGAGAGAGAAATTCTGTAGAGGTCACTCAATAACACCAGTGTAAGTTATATTTAGTACTGGTGTTTAACAGACTCTGGTTAGAGTAAAGCTACTATTAATACTGTTCAGTTATTTATATGCAACATGAGGGAATAACAACTCCTAAAGTCAGGCAGCTTGCAATATTGTTGATTTTCCAGTACTCCTAGACACTGATTTAAGAACTACCTGAATTCTCCCTTTGCTACCAGGACTAAGAGTAGATGGGAAGCAACCCTGTTAAGTTGTAATAAAATTAACTGGTTTAATAGGCTTTCTTCAACCTTACAAAATGAATTTGTGCTTTTAAAGTTCCTTGAGGAACATTCTATCCAGACAGATTATTTTTATGAAGCATAAACATACTTCAATGGGGTTAAGGGAGAAAACGAGATTAAATATCTGGCCTTCTGTAGATCATTAAGTAGTTACTTTACAAAGATTATTCTTAGATGTTGTGTCTGTTTAAAATATATATATAAAAAAATCACGTTAAAGTTTGTTGAAGAAGTGGTGTTTGGTTAAGACAATTTTTCCCTAGCCTAGAGTGTTAGCAACCTGGAGGAACCCAAATATATTCAGGGGTGGGGTGGGCTTTCTCTCTCCCCCATCCCCACTTCGTAGCCAAGTGATGCATTGATGTACATGCTGTGGCATGATGGCAACAATGTAAACCAGTTGCCAATTGAGGGGAGTAAGTTGGCACACTGGCCTGTGTTTAGGTAACTTTTAGAGAGTTATTTAAACAAATGTTGTCTGTAACAAGTTCAATAGCATATTAGTGACTCCACTGAGTATTTCTAGACCTTGCAGTGTAAACCAAAGCATGTGTGATCCATGAGAGCCCTCCTTAATAAAATGTGCTGAAGAAGTGTGCCTAAGTCTAAAAAGAAAGGAAGGCTGAGCTGAAATTCTAGTTGTGCTAGGGCTGTTAGGCAAAGGTGAATTTGAAGTTGGCAATTTGACATTCCAGAGAGGTTACATGTACTCTTGACATCTTCCTGTCACTCAGTGAAAACCATCTAGCTTTTAAGGCTAGCAAGTAGCTAGAACTCTTATGGACCTGTTAATGGGCATAGTCCATTAGTTAACTGGTTAAATTTAACTTTTTATGTCCTCCTCCCCAACTTAACTAGTTAATTTATTGGTTAATGCTATGAGTATGAGTGCTTTCAAATAAGTAATTAAATCTATCCCCTCATGCAACAACTTGTTTTCTCTGTCCCTCAATGAGACTTAATAAGCAAATTTACTGGTTAACAACACTCACTGTTCCTGTGGTGCAATTAATAATAGGTTTTATTCATTGCAAGGGTTGTTCCCAGGAGAGGCAGATGGTAGAAGAGTGTTGTTTGAAATTGGAGATAGTAAGAGTTGAACTTTTAAGACTCATGGTATCTGCTTGTATTCTAGTGTTGAAATATGCAGAGTTGCAGATCATTTTTTTTTATTCTGAGGGGGGGACAGGAAGCAGTTACAGTCGCCCCTCCACATTCGTGAACCTGACATTTGCGGTTTTGATTATTCGCGGTTTTGGGAGGGCCCCCCAGGGCCTCCCCAAAACCGCGACACGGGGCCTCCGGAGGCCCCGTGAAAGCCCTGGGAGGGAGCGGGGAGGGACGGGGAGGCCTCCACGGGGCCTTCGGAGACCCTCCAGAGGCCCCGCGAAGGCCTTGGAAGGGAGGGGGAGGGCTGGGGAGGCCTCCGCGGGGCCTTCGGAGACCATCCGGAGGCGCCGCGAAGGCCTTGGGAAGGAAGGGGGAGTGGGGAGGGCCGGGGAGGCCTCCGCGGGGCCTCCGGAGACTCTCCGGAGGTCACGTTGAGGGCTTGGGCGGGAGGGGGGAGGGCTGGGGAGGCATCCACGGGGCCTCGGGAGAGTCTCCGGAGGCCCCAGGAAGGCCTAGAAAGGGAGTGGGGAGGCTGGGGAAAGCGACTATGGGGCCTCCGGAGGCCCCATGGTCTCTATGGTGGGGGAGGGGGAGGGCAGTCGTTATTCGCGGATTTTTCACATTTGCGGGGGTCCGTGGAACGTAACCCCCACGAATGTGAAGGGACGACTGTATTTAATAATGTAGAAAAATGTTCTGCAAATGCTCAAGGTATGCTGATTAATAATGCTGATAAGAATTTTCCACCTTTGAGTCACCAACTGATTTTTATAGCCATTTATTGCTGCATTTCAGTAATGCAGTGAATGTTGGTGGCATGATAGGACACTCAGTCCCCAGCAGAAGCCAAAAAATATCTCAGCAGACTTAGCAGCAACCCGTTCTCAAGAATATGTACTCATACACAGAGTGATGGAGATCAGTGACAAAAACTTAACATGCTTGAGAACAGCCTATCCCAATCTGAGTTTCTAGATACATTGCACTACAAATCATCATCATCAGAGGCCATCAATCACATTTTGGTGTGGTTTTTTTTAGTCCAGTGCATTTAAACAGTGCTAGGTTGGGGATGGCAATTAAAAATGACAAAAAGAACACTTTTGAAGAGGCCAATCAATACAAAGTAAGTGTGTTGCTAGGCTTTACTAATTTAACAGAAACTTTGGTACATGGAAAGAATAGGGATAGGTTCCTGCACCACAAAAAAGACAGCAGTTTAACATGTTTCAGCAAACCTTTCTCCCCAAAACTAATATTTTGCACATATGAAATGAAACAACCAGGCCAGATAAGCCTTGCATAAGTTTTTTTTTAAAAAAAGCATTGGAATCTTCTAGAGACTACTTGAAAGCTTCTTCCAAAATGTATCTGCCAATGATTTTTTTAAAAATTTAACAGCCTCCACTTTTCTTCTGATTTCCATTTTGGTGGCAAAATCTATAGCTCTATGATTTTTCAATATGGCAAGGTAACTGGTGAGGTTGTCTAACCTGCTTTCCCTTTTCTTTCTGTTTTCCTCTTCACACATGCTTCATGATGCTGGAGGCAGCTGTGGACCTTGCCAGTTATATGTAAGCACACACAGCTGCAGTCCCCTAGAGTAGAATCCCATTCTTTCCCAGGTCAAACTTTATTGTACTGTTTACAGCAGGCCTGCTGCTGTAACCCAACGCTGAAAGTCTGTCTTTCTCCAGCCCTCCTTCACCATCTCCTAATGCCAATGCTACAAATAAAGCTTCCAGATAGACAGAAGGCAAGAAAAGGAGGAGGGACTGGCTTCTGTAGAGACTTTGTAAAAAAGGAGCTTCTTTGAGGCTTTGTGAAAAGAGATATGCCTATAATGAAATGTGCTAGAAGGGGGCAATGGTGACAGCAAAACATGCCAAACTCAGTAAGTTGTATGGTTTCTTTCAAAACTATTTAATTTAAAAAATGATTATAATGCAGTGATCAAGTGTCACCCATGATAACACTAAAATAAATTAATTTCTTAATTTCTATCAATGTTACTAAATCCATTTTGAATCCAAATATTCCAAGCTCAGGTCATAATCCTCCTGTGCTATATATACCCCATAGTCCTGGGAACTGTACTACAATGGGAAATTGTTAAAATTACCTAGCTTCTTCCACAGCTACAGCTCACAGGGTTTCCTGGCAAGAAAGACTGACTGTCAAAGCAGCACAGTGCGTGAGTAAATATGTTCATGCCTTAAAGAAATTATCCAAGTTGAATGCACAACTGTAGTGTAAGCACCTCTCAAAATGTCTCTTGCTTGAATCTGAGGTTCCTTACAATGTAAGGTGTAGAAAAAATTGTAGAAATTCCTTACATAGTTGTAGAGGGAAGGATAAGCTGGAAATGAAACAAAACCGACCCTGAGGTTTATTGGTTGGTAACAGGAGTCTTATTTATACAAAATGCTTGGGTGGAGTGTGTAGTATGACTGGGGTGTTTGGAAGAACACATCCAAAACTGAATGTTCTCATTAAATGTACAGTACAACATCTTAAAAGCTCAGTCTTGACTTCTGTGTTCAGGTAGAATGGGTTTCCAAGTGACTGTGCCTAAGATCAAGCTGATGTGCTTACTATAAAGTGTTTTTTAAAAAGTGCTGGGCAGTGAAAGCATTGTGAAGTAGGAGGAGACTTGCACATTAATGAACAATTGTAACTTGACATTTAGCTCATTTAAAAGAAAAACCATCAACCCCAAAATATTGCTATCTTTGGCCATACCCTCATGCAGAAGAATCTGTATTTCTAAATACACTACTCCAATAATTCTCCTTGGACAAAACATTGTATTTATTTTAAAGGGCTGCCCTGTGACACTAAACTTAGGCAGTACTAAGTTCCACACTCCCTAGATTGAAAGGTTCTTGCAAATCTTGTTCTCTTGTAGTTGCTGGGCAACATGGAATGCTAATATTCTGAAACTCCTCCCATATATAAATGGCTAACCTATTGCTCACTTTGTCAATCCCTGTTTTTCCTTTTATTCTAAGTAAAGTTATGGGGCTAGCAGTGGCTGTCGGATACTGGGACATCTGTGTGCCACTGTCCCTCATTAAAAGCCATGAAAGGCTTGGCAAGAGCTACTGGGCAGTGTGCTGCTGGCAGACAACAAGCTCTTGATGTAGGGTTGGCAGCAAGTACCAGGAAAATTCTTGAGCTGGGAGGGGGGAGTACTAAACTCTGCCCTGTTATGCTGATCTGATCTCCCTATGCAGCCGTCTCATGAGAGGAGACTTTGTAAAAAAAAAAAAAAGGGGGGGGGGAGTCTGCATTTTTTCTTTACTTTTGTGGTGATATTTTGTGCAAATACATGCCAGGAACAGAATCTGAATATAGGAGGGTAGTTAAGCAATGAAGGATTGAGGTGAGTATCTTATTTCATCTGTTCTATTTTATGAGGAATGGAAGCCTATAGAAAATGCTCAAGTTGGAACACTTCATTTGTAGCTTGTTCAACCTACAATATCATGTTTAGGTGGGAAAATACATTAATGCTATCTTAAAAGTATATCTAATATATTAATCAAGGCCAATGTAAGCTATATATTTTTAAAGCTAACCAGACTATTAATCTTATTAGGGCAATTTATGAAAGCAAGACATTAAGAGAACACTTTTCTTGCCAAGCAATATTAGGGTCTGCAATTCCTAAAGGAAAAACATTGTAAGGGAATGAAATGACTTAATACTTAATGAGTTGTTGAAGTGAAATATCCTGAAAAGTGGTTCATCACTCTGAAGGAACTGGAGCAAATATGTTTTACCTAGATTGGGGTCAAACTAGGAGGCAGACAGATAGCAAAATGAGTAAAGATCTCTTTTAAAAATAGCCAGCTTGAAATATAGTTCTCTTTGTTTGTGTGTGACTTTGTGATGACATGTAAAATTAGGCTATTTTACTTGTATTATGTAATTAAAACTTGGTTTGTTTCAAAAAATTCATGCATTTGAAACAAATTAAGCATTATGTAACTAACATTCTTAATATAGTGTAAGAATTAGGTTAGTTAAATCAAATTCTTAGTTTAACATTCTTCAGGTGTCCTCTTATACTCGTCAAGAGAAATGCTGACAGCTTCTCCAAAGAGTAGTTTGAAAAATGCTTACAGTTTATACAAAGCATTCAATGTGTCAAATCATTTTGCAAGATCGTCTGGGTTCTCCCTTCATTGTCCCAGGACATATGAACAGAAGGAGTGGAGCAGATAATAAAAACAAAAACTGAACATCAGTCTTGTAATATCAGGAAGGTATCTAACTGAGCTGAGTGTTTATGCAGAATTAAATCATTCATTTGTATCCTATGTATTTACATAAAAATAAATAAAATATAAGCACTGTAAACTATATATGTGGAATGAAAATGAAACCTTAAAAACAGAATAAGCTAGCAGCAGATAAACTCACAAGTTTGGTCATGTTCCCACAAGCATGCTTGGATCCTAAGAGAAGTTAAGATGGTTTTGCCATTCCCATTTCCTACTGCAGGGTGTGTGCTGCCCCTCCGGAGGGCCAGGCAGGCCTTCTGAACAACATAAAATGGGAGTGTGGACTGCTAAAGGAGAGGAATCATTCCAAATTGGACATAGCTCTGCCTGATTTTGGGGTAAATCTTCTATCCCCCAGCACCCCCTCATTCATCCTACACTGTTCATGCTCCTGATTTTGGAGTAATTCTTCCTTTTCCATGCAGCTGCTTTTATTTAATCTATACTGTTCATATCCTCCAGGCAGTATTTTCAGAAGGGTGAGAGTTGGAGGAAGAGGCTTACTTCTGTGAAATTGGAGGCTAAGGCCTTGTTTAGATGGGCTGCTTACCCTGTCTTGAGCATGTCTTGGAGTCCCACAGTCTAGACGACGCAGAGCATTTGCCCTGTTTTGCCTCTGGGCAGTCTGCACTAATCCCGGGGCAGAGATGGGTCCAATAATGGGGCAAAGCCCATTACACTGCTTTAAAAAAAAAAAATACCTGGGAAAAAGGCTTCAGCCGGCAAAAAACAGATGAGGCCCCACATGACTGCAGGAGCCCATGCCGGCATGCTGGCCCATCACTGTAGCAGCTGTCTGCTGTCGCTCTTCTGATGCCAAGAAGCAGGCCCGCAGCATGTGACCAGGCTTCCTGGTTTCGGAGAGTGGAACATGGGTGACGGCAGAGGCTGAAGGGACGGGCCAACATGGTGGTCTGGACTCCATCCTGTTTCATGCCAGTAATGAGGGAGGAACGGGCCTGATCTGTGGGCAGAATACGCCAGCAGGAAGCCGGCATATCCTGGCCCATATAGATGAGCCCTAAGTCAACATGGATTTGTTCCAGGTAAATTTTAGAGGGGACAACCCAGTGACTTCCTTGTGGTGGAATTATTTCTTTCTAGCTGCCTACTTTTAGAGGCACCTTTTTTACCTTCAAAAATATGCCCAATAAAGGAATGAATCTTCATGTGAAGCTTGGCAGACAGTAGTAACAACAGCAGAAAATCTGATATGTTGGGCATAGTTTAGGTATTCTTTTAGGTCCTAGTCCTCTAGGTCACTACTTGCCATGTCAAGCTTTGCAGAGTTGTGTTTGTTTAGACTGCAGTGGTTCTCAACCTGTGGGTCCCCAGATGTTGTTGGACTACAGTTTCCAGGAGCCTTCTGAAGTCTCACCTTGGCAGCCAGGTGGTTCTCCCAGTCATTAGTGAGGCTGTAGGGTTGAACTCACAGCCTCACTAATGACTGGGAGGACCATCTGCCTGTCAAGGTGAGACCTCAGAGGGCTCCTGGGAACTGTAGTCCAATATCATCTGGGGACCCACAGGTTGAGAACCACTTGTTTAGAGGTTAAATTTGTTAAAACAATTTTGAATAAAAACATCACTACAAGGACATTTGTTAAGAACTTTTGACTGCTTAGTTGGTTCTGTATACATGGTTCAGATATAATGGTGATTTCTTCATGGTGGTTAAGTGGTAACTATAACTCCCCTGGCTTGGCTATGAAAGCAGAATTCCTTGTTACTTGGGGCCCTTTCACACTACACAGTTATAGTGATATGATTCCACTTTTAACTGCTGGAATTTGCACTTTAGGAGGGGTGTTTAGAGCTCTCATTCAGAGAGCTCTAGCACCTTACCAAACTACAACCCCCAGGATTCCGCAAGATGCAGTCATGGCTTTGAATTGGAATAACAGTGTTGTAATTGTTTAGTGTGAATGTGCCCATGATCTTAATGGTTTTTGTTTTAGATGATAACTGCTCAAGTCACCTACAAGCTTCTGTGGTAAACACTCTTGAGTTTTATGATTTCAGAGTTTTAGTATGCAGCATCAGACAGCTTATGCGAGGTACAAAAAGCACAAGCTTCATAAATGTATTGTGTGTGACAAAATGTATAGGCCTCAGAAGTAAAACCAGCAGTAGTTGGGAGGTCTAGAGTGAAGAAGAATCAGGAAGAGCAGAGGAGGTATTCACAGTTAGGCAAAAAGAGGACAGTAGGCCCAATAGCCTTTTGAAGGTCTTGCATTAAATTAAGTACACTGTCTATTTTAAGGAATTGCACTTCAGTTATACAAACAGTGTCACACAAAACACTGTGAACCATTGTTAATTCACTCTTTACGAGTGCCCATATTTTAAGTTCAACATATGTATTTTCCACACTATTTCCCTACAGTAATACTGGTTCCTACACAAATCTGCTTTGTTGCCTAGTTCTGTGCATGCATATTTATAATTGGAAGTAGTTTCCATTCTTCTCACTGGGGCTGACAACTAAATAAGGATGTTTAGAAATGCCTTGGTTTTTGGCTGCTTAAGTGGAGAGCTGGACAGGACTGATTATGTTGTAACTGCACTCTCAGGCTCTTCTGTGAGGCAGGTTGGCCAACTGTGCCTTGAGACATTGAAACTTGGTTTCTGCAGTAGTGTGTTGAATGAGACTGGGTGGTGTTAAACTTTTTAATGTCTTCAGATGACTGAATTTATAAAGTAACATCGGAGTTTAGCAAATACATTTTTATCCTCCATTGCCTAGTCAAGACATCTTAGCTTTATTAATGAGCCAGGAGAGGAGGAAAGAGGAAAAAAAGATGAAAGAGTATGGGAATCTTGTACGTATCTAAATAGGCATGTCTTATACTGTGTAAGTAGGTTGATGATGTTTCAGAAATTTAAATATCTAACTAAATACAATAAATCAGTTTCAGGATCAATTGCTGATGTGGTTTCTAGTAAATAAGTGTGATAATTTTTGTCATCAACTTCAGTGCAGATTAAAATATTCTTATATTGCCTTGTTAGGAGAAAGAACTTCTTACTCCTATGTTTAAATTTGGCCAGTATGAGTGACAATATTAGAGTGGGTGAGTGAGAAGTGGCACAGGATACAGTTGCTGAAGTTGATCAGCAATTATTTCTGATTTCCAATGGTTTTGACAGTGGCAACAAAGGCACTTTCTTCCACACAGTTCGTATTCCTGAAACGAAGAAAGGATTGTGTGTTTATTTTATGTGTGTTTGACTGACCGACCCTCAAGGAATGAAATTTCTACAAAGAGATTATGTAAGCTCATTTTAGGTTTGTTGTTCCTGGCCTTAACATCCTTTAATTCAATGTGTGTTTTTGAACCTGGCACTGGCTGGTAGATCTTAGAGTTCTAGTGAGGGGTGGGGGGAAATATCCAATAGGGCTGAAGTCAACCCATCTCTGACATCCATGTCTTCTATTCTGTATAGAATTTTACTATTATACAGGTAACCTCTGTTAAGAAAGCCTCTAATAAAGGAGCACCTTTTTACAAAGTCTTTTTATGTTCACTCAGCACCCTTTCCTCTTTATCCTCTGTCTAGTTGGAAGGTTTTTTAACAGCATTGGCATTGGACAAATGTGAAGGAGGGCTGGAGCAACACAAACCTTTGGTGTTGGGTTGCAGCACTGTGTCTGCAGTAAACAATAAAAGCATCTTTAGCTAGAAAAGAGCAGGATTCTACTCTAGCCAATCCTACTGTAGCTGTGTGTGCCTGCCTACAACAGGCAAGGTAAATAGCAACTGAACAGCAAAATAGAGAAAAGAATAGAGTAGGCAAGCCTGCCCCCTCCCACCCCGCATGTTTAAAAAAAGCATAGATTTTGAAATCTGGCCATCAAGATGAAAATCATAAGAAAAATAGGAGACTTATGAAACAAAAAGCAATCACTGCATGTATTTTGGAAGAAGCCTTCAAGCTGTCTCTAGAAGGGTCAAAATGTTTTTGTTTGCTCAGGCAAGGCTTACCTAACATGGTTGTTTTGTTTCACATGTGTATATTATTAGTTTTGAATAAAAGTTTTGCTGGAACATGTTGAACTGCTCTTATTTTGTGGTGTAGGAACCTATCCCTATTCTTTCCATTTTATTTCTGCTTCTGATACCAAAGTTCTGTTAAAGAAGTAATGTCCAGGAACACTTCTACTTTGTTAACTGAGGTACACCTTTATTAGGAAAATCAAATAATGTATATTTAGGAAAAAATGTGTATATGCTCAGGTAATTCAGTTTGTTACTTAGTGATAGATGGGGCTTGACTGACTTGGAATTCTGCAGAAGTGCCTGTTACTAATTCTTTTATTATAACAATTCCTTTATTCATACTTAAGTTAGAACAATTGTTTTTAAAGAAAAAATGTGCAGTTTTTAACACCACAGTTCTTTGTGTGTCTGCTCCGAATTACAGTATATAACTTGCCTGGTAATTATATGGTCCTCTTAGCTAGGAGTAAGTCCCATTCTGACTGAGTAGACACAGAGTTGCACAAATTTAAAATAGTTTTAAGAATAAACATACTGGGAAGAAGTTTCAGGCATGTGAAGCAAACACAGGGTACGAGTCTATTCTCGCACAAGGCTCTCACTAAAATAGTGCTGTTTTTAAAAACGCTGTGCAATCGGGACTGCTCTCTCCAGTATCATACCTTGGGAATCTTTCTGGCACTGCAACCTTCGTTCACGCTAAAACCTTATCACATGCAGCGTTTGACACTGCCCACCCAGTACTGCCCCTTTTCCTGCTTTGGCTCATACCCAAACACACACAGACAGACTCTCCCCACCCCGCCAAATATAAATTAAAATCAGTTTTATGTTTAAAAAGGCCTCTTTTTCCTTGTGTGTGTGGGAGAACTTCCTGATTTGGAATAGTCTTGATTAATCACTGGCAAATGAAAGCCAGCAGCTAAAGTAGCAATTAATCTGCCAGTAATTAATCAAGTCTGCTGTAGCAATAGGAGCAGAGAGAATAATGAAATAAATGCTGTTTTAACTGTAAGACTCTTTTCTGCTTAAATTTCCAGGTCTGTCTGTCTGTCTGAGAGAGAGAATGAGAGAGAGACTTGGCAACTGGGCTACCCCGTTGGAAAGGTGGGATGGGGGCAGTGAGCAAATTTTTCTTTTCTTGACTTATGTGGCAAGCCCCAGTGTGTGGGTGTGTGGTCATTTTCAAAGGTCATTTTTCTCCATAGAGAAGGAAAGAAAACTTTAAAAGTGTCTCAGTTACTTTGACAATTGAAAAGAAATCAATTTAATTTCCACCCCTTCTCCTTTTCCCTGATCACTGGTAAGCAAAGGGCACCTAGGCCGCACTCACAGCAGGCCTACTGACCACCCCTGACTAACCAAAACCAGCATTAAAGTGGAATTGAACTTTTGCAGTGGAGATCCTAGCAGAATAGTAGTGGGAAAGGAGGTCATGAACAGATTTTTTTTGTGCTAATAAAAAGAAACCCTTTCCAAATGGTCTCCTGTGAGAGAACAACCGAACATACTATTATCCTGCTCTAGTTGCGATTTACCTGCCTTGTGCAATAATCTCACAGTGAGCGTTATTTAGTGGGCCTGTTTTGTCAATGCTCCTTTCAAAGACTTCTAATGTTGTGTGTGTTTTAAATGAGGTTAAACTGTACTCTCTCACCATGGCACTATTCCGTGGTGGTAGAATTGCGTGCTTCTGTGAGGCAAGAGGCTACAGTGATATTAGCAGTGCTGCTGGTATAGCCTCCCATTTCAGACATGCTTTTGCTGAAGAGCAAATCTAAATGTGCCAAACAGCTACTGGGCAACAGCAGTAGGGGTGGGTGACACTGGTGGAGGATCTTTGAGACAATGGCAGTGGCACCATAGCTAATACTTATTAGTATTGTGTAGAAAGAGGCACAGTAAACCCCTTCTGAATGTCTTTTACCATGAAAATCCTATGCTGAAACAATAAAAAATGAGACAAGAGATAGTGCCAGAAAATGAAACTCCCAGGTCACATGGCACTCAGTGAGCTACTGGGGTACAACAAAGCACAACTACAAGTAGCACTGTTGTTAATGATGCACCTGGACTTAAGCCCAAAGAACATTTAGCTGTTGACATGGTCAGAGGTGAAAGGAAAGTCCGAAGCTGCACAACACATATTATAAGAATATGGAATGTGAGAAGCATCGATCAAGGGAAGCTAGATATAGTAAAACAAGAATTTGAATGTATAAACATTGCAATACAGGATAAGAATGGGACATTTTGAGTCACATAATTACAGAGTATTTTACTTAGGAAGTGAAAATCTAAGAAGAAATGAGGTAGCATTAATAGTGAGGAGAGATGTAGCAAAAGCAGTCAAAGGATATAATGTAAAGTCTGACTGAATCATATCAATAAGACTTCAGAGAAAATCTAATATAACCATAATCCAAATTTATGCTCCAACTACAGAGGTAGAAGAAGAAGAAATTGAAAGATTCTGTGTTGGAGTCCAGGAGGAAATTGACAGCACACCAAAACAGGACTCATTAATCACAGGTTATTGGAATGCAAAAGTAGGAAACCAAGCAAAATCAAAGATTGTTGGAAAATTAGGATAAAGAAATGAAGCAGGAGAGCGACTGACTGAATTTTGCAAGGCCAACAGTTTGCTCATTGCAAACACATTTTTCATAATTGGAAGCAGAAGATGGAGAAGTTCTATTCTCTCTGCAGTAACAAGACCAGGAACAGATTGTGGCACAGACCATGAACTGCTGATATAAAGCTAAAGAAGAACACTAAACCATTCATTGTATCAAAATACAACTTGAAGAACATCCCTGTAGAATTTAAAGATAATGTAAAAAAAGATATTTGCACTATTAAGCCAAATTGACCAGGAGCCAGAATAACTATGGACTGAAATCAGGGACATTGTGAGGGAAGAATACAAAAATACACTATCATCAGCCAAAAAGAAAGAAGAGCCTCAAAGGATGACAGATGAAACTCTTCAAGCAGTTAAGGACAGAAAAGAAGCAAAAGTAAAAGGGGACAGAAGCAGAGTCAGAACTCTGAATGCAACTATTGAACAACTTGTATGCAGGGACAAGGAAAATTCCTATAGTAATCAATGCAGAGAAATAGAAGATGACAAAAAGAGAGAAAGAGAGAGAGAGAGAGAGAGAGAAACAAGAGACCTCTTCCACGGGATCCAAGAAATCAGAGAAATTTAAACCAAGGGGAGGAATGCTGTATATCCAGCAGGGGAACACATTATACGATCAAGCACAAATAAAAAGCTGATGGAAACAATGCACGGAAGAACTATATAAAAGAGATGAAAGGATGACAGATTCATTTAGGGAAGAGCCATGTGAAGGTTAACCTACAATCTTAGACAGTGAAGTGGAAGCTGCTTTTAGGACACTTGGGAGAAATAAATCACCAGGAACAGATGGCATACCAATAGAACTGCTACCGAAACAGAATCTACTGTAGTTCTAACTACAATCTGTCAGCAAATATAGAAAACAAAATAATGACCCATAGATTGAAAATGCTTGATATACATTCTAGCCCCCAAGAAAGGAAACACCAGGGATTGCAGTATCCACAGGACCATTGAATTAATCTCCCATGCAAGCAAAGCGATCCTCAGAATCCTACAACAAACACTTTTTTACCATATATATGGAGTGAGAAATGCCAGATCTCCAAAATCTTTCCTGGGTTCAGGAAAGGAGGAGGCACTAGAGAACATATTGCAAACATACATAGGATAATGGAGCATGCCAAAGAATTTCAGAAGGAAATCAGCCTGTGCTTTATAGATTATAGCAAAGCCTTCGATTGTGTACATAATGAAAAACTTTGGATCACTCTTAAATTAATGAGTGTGCCACAACATTGGATTGTCTTGATGTGGAACCTGTACTTAGAACAAGAGGCTACTGTCAGGACAGAATATGGAGAAACAGAATGGTTTCCAATTGGCAAGGGAGTCAGGCCAGGCTGCATTTTTTCATCCTATTTGTTTAACTTGTATGCTGAACATATCACATGTAAAGCAAGAATAAGCTCAGAGGAAGCAGGCATGAAAACTGGAAGAAGAAACATTAACAGTTTAAAGTATACAGATGACACCACATGCAGAGAGCTAGTGTTTTGAGGATTGGACTGAGACACTGGGAGACAAGGATTTGAATCCCTGCTTGGCCATGGAAACCCATTGGGTGACCTTGGGCAAGTCATGCTCTCTCAGCCTCGGAGGAGGATGGGGCAAATCCCCTCGGAACAAAATTATGCTAAGAAATCCTCATCATAGATTTGGCTTAGGGTTACCATAAGTCAGAAATGAGTCCAAGATGCACAGCAACAAACAACAGATGACACCATGCTACTAGTAGAAAATAGCAAAGACTTGGAATGATTACTGAAGAAAGCTAGGCTTCTCCATTTGGATGTATCTTTGTTGAATAAATCATGATATGGTGTAATATGTCATGTATTGTTGTTCATCTGAGGTGGTATTTACCTAATTTTAAGACCTGCTATGGAACAGAGATGATAAATACTCTGTCCTGATATGTAAAACCATAGAATTCAAAGAGGATGTACTTTCTTTTTCACATGACTGTAAATAGTACCTTGCTATGTACGACTCCTCGAGCGCTTTCATCAGCGCTGTTTACGCACAATCCTAAATATACACTGGACTGACTATGTGACGAATGTTGCTGTCCTTGAGCAAGCAGGGACCACCAGCATTGAGGCCATGATATTGAAAACAAGGACCATCGCCTCCCAAAAATACTACTCTACGGTGAACTCGCCATGGGTCAGCGTAAGAGGGGCGCTCCACAAAAGCGATACAAAGACTCCCTGAAACAACATCTCAGGCTCGGCCAAATTGATCACCAACAGTGGTCCGCCCTGGCCTCACATCGGGACGCATGGAGACGCACTATCCACAATGCTGCAGCCTTATTTGAGAACTCACGCTGAACAAGTCTTGAAGAGAAACAACAATGCAGAAAGAATCACAATCCAAAAACATCACCCAAGGAGACCTTCTGCTGTGCTTTCTGCAACCGGACTTGTTTATCTCGGATTGGCCTTTTTAGTCATCAGAGCGCTTGCAGAAAGCGCGGGATGAGTCCTTCCTGAATCTTCGTTTGCGAAGAAAAGCCAGAGAGAGAGAGATGTGTCCTATATGTTTTCTTGTTGCATGAAATTTCAATAAAAAATCACTATGGCTAACATTTGAAGAATCAAACATCACATTTTGTGATCACTCCAATACTGTATTTGGCTGGAATTTCTTCTAAAAATTGGTTGTGGTACAAAAATACCATTGTGACGACATTAGCAAAGGCCTTTGTAGCTGTAAGTGACAGCTGTAAAATGAATGGATTTGCAAATAGTATTCCTGTTTTTCAGTACGTTGATCGCTCTTAAAAAAAAAAAAACCCAACTCGAAAACTTGTTGTGCCTCCTAGACAACACCAGTGTAATCTATTTGTAATTGGAATGTAGACACTGAGGTGTCTCAAGCTATCAGCACAGTTCTCCAATATGCTTTCTTTTAGCATAGATATCTGATGGGAGAGAAGTTGTCTCTTAACTAGAAATCCTTGTGGTCTTCAAGTGCTGAGTGTGGGAGGTAAGTAATTAGCATAATGCTGAATAATGCTTGGTTGCTATATGAAGAAATACGTATTTTGTTCTGTTCATCATAAGATAAAGCACACTTGCTCAACATGCAGTTTTCTAAAGGTAAGCAAACAATTCCTGGTGAGATTCTAGTCTGTTTTTAAGGAGATCACTGTTGGCAGCTCCCTTTTAACCGAAGTAGTAAAATAAATGCTGCTGATATTGTCTACAGGCCTGGTCCTCTAGCAAGTAGGCAGGTAGTAATTGCATAGTGTTGAAGTACATACACAACACATTGTATATGAACAGGATACATGCAGGAAAAGCAGCACTGCTGAGCAGATCATTTACACAGCAGTCTGATGCATGTGTATCAAATTGTTTAGAGGAATTTACACGATACAAGAAAGATGCATATAAAGAACACTTAAAATTCTTAAAACACAGAGCACACCATATTGTGGTTGACAAGCTAAAAAGCATGTGATGTTGAGTTTTATCAAAACATAAAATGGTGACCAGAACTGCTTATCGAGATCAAAGGACTGAACAGATAACAAATTATTGGCTCCCCTGTGCGGTAAATGAATCTCCTTTTACAGATGGAAGATAAAATATTTAAGAGTGGAAAGTGCTTTAAGAGAGTCATTGCTTCTCACGGGGTGCATACATTTACTTTTTGTTACATAGCTGCCTTTGGTCAAACAGGCTTTCCAGGTTTTTGTAACAGGAAAACCTGTTTCCTAGACACACAAGCTGTTGAAGCAACACACACATCATTAGCAGATATCCCTTTCTCAAAGTGCCTTCATCTTCTTGAATAAACAATTGTTTGTTTCCATCTTCTTTTACCATTACAGGTTTTCAAAAGTCTCCTGCTATAATGGAGAGGCGAGGATTTTGCCACTGTGCTCACCTAGCAAGCTCTAAGACATGGCACTCTGAAAGTGACTTCATGTCACTTCTGGTTTCATTTTTGACCAAAAATTGGTCATATAATTTGTTTTTCTCCACTTTGTGTGTATAGGAGAATTAAACAAACCACATTTTAAATCTATTTAATTGTGGTTTGGACTCTTTGGGGCTGGCGGTGACTTTTTACCCTTAGAATATTTTTGGAAATTTGGGGAGGGGTCTGAAGGCTCTGGGGGTGTCTTAGGGAGCGTGAAAGAGTTACATGAAAGGTTTGGGAATGACATGAGGCCGATGGGCTGCACTGTCCCCACCCTCACACTAAAGGAAGGAAAAAGAAAGCTCCCTTTCATGTATCAAGCTCAGATTATTTTATGTTTAGTCAGGGCCAAAGTGGAGGTCTTTGGTGTCCTGTTCACACAGAGAACTTTTACTCTCTTTCCCTAAAAAGCCCTTCCATTGGTGGGAGCCCTCCAGAATGGTTCAAGGTTGACATTAGAAACATTGGTCCCCTCCTCTCTTTGCCACATGAATGGTAATGCTTTCTGTTTGTGCAATATGAGGGCAAGGTTGGACTTGTTTTGTGTTGTAAGGCTTAAAAGTGCAGGAGAGTCTCAGAGTGTTTCAGGTGGGGAGGCTCCACACACTAGCAGTTAGAAGGCATTATACCATTCATTTGTCTTTCTGGTGAACAGAAACTATGTGGTAATGAAAAGGATGAAAGAAGTGTTGGAAAAATAAGGGAAGAAGGTTATAAGTAGAGAGTGAGTGAGGTTGTCTGAAACCCCCATAAAATCTAGTGAACGGTGCTGGATGGTGCAGTCTCAAATCTGCCCTCAGTACTGTCTGAATTACCACCCAACAGACATAAATGTTTCTGAGCAGAGATCTTAGAACTTTCCTAGGGACTAATATATTCCTTTAAACACTGTAATGCAAGGTTAATATCTCAGATGATTATAAGTGTTCTTGGATAAATACTAAATAGTTCTTAGCTGACTCATGGAGGAGATTGTGGCTTTACTGCAGCTTCTCAATGATTGAATGTTTCTTGCAGTTTGACGCTGTTGAGTGCCAAAAAAGGGCTACTTCTGCCAATGTAAACTGAGACCCTCTTGCACTACTATGATATTGTATTCCTAGAACCTAATCAACAATCAGATGCAGTGTGTGTGGAACAGTTGCATAACTTCATTCCAGGAAATCATTTACAGTCCTTATAAAACTGCGTGTTTTCCTGGGATATTTGACTCAGTACTTCTCCCATACAATTTTTCAGGCATTACTGTGGTGTGCAAGCATCTCGTTTATTGAATGTGCTACAATGGCAATGTAAACTATTTAGATTAATTCCATGTGTGTGCTCTGCATCACATGTTCATACCATGAAATTGCAAATACCGTAATAATTATCGCCACTTGTACATGTAAGAACTGAGAGAGGTGGGCAGGCACTGTATAGTTATCAAGTTGTGATCAGTCAAAAGTTGAAACAGACCTGACTGATTGTTTACTGATATAACTCTTCTAATGAGAAAGGCAAGCACTTGGTTATGTGCTTGAACATAGTTGTAGGGTGCTAGACAGCCAAGGATTACAGCATGTCCTGGCACAAGTCCTGGTCACTTAGAACTCCAAAACTGAACAGATCTATTCCTTATTATAGGGGAGGAATACTGCGGTGGCCAACTTTGCTGTGTAAGGAAGTAAGTTGTGGTCTGTAAGTTCATTTGCCATCCAGAGGCAAAGAAATGCTGCTTGCTTTCCTACAAGCTTTTGATAACAGGAACCACCTAGAGCAGGAGTGGGCAATTGCGGAAGATTAGGAGGCCACTTTAGTCCTCCAGGAAACCTTGGAGACCTGTCCCACTCCTCCTTCCACTAAACCAAACCAAACCAAACCAAAACTTTTTCTGCCCCAAATGCTTCCAGATCCCCTCTAGGAGACATGGAGACATGTTTTGGGGCTTTCCTGGGCCCCTAGAAGGCATTTTGAGGCAAATATATATTTTATTTTATTTTTTGAAAAAAAAATGTTTTGACTCCTGGGTGTCAAGGGAAGTTCCAAACATGATGGAAATGCCCTCTGTGTCACCTAGAGAAAATTTTTGGGCATTTTGGAACAGACGATCTTTTCTGGAAAAAATATCTTTTGGAAAAAAAATCTTTGAGCTTTTTGGGGGGGCGCATGTGGCTTACGGGTTGCAGTTTGCCCATCCTGACCCATAGTTTTGCTGCTCAACAATCAGGAAGAGAATGGGGGGGTTAGATGGGGATAGTTGCATTTCAGGGGGTTATTCATGCAGGGGGTTATTCATTCAGGTCTATCCAGGCTACATTCCTGACATTAGCAGGATTATAAATCTCAAAATTAAAATAAGAATGGATGGATGTAGTTCCTTTTCTCTGTGTGTTCCTGTAGTTTGCAAAATTTCTCTTTCATCATAGGTGTGTTGCTTCTGATGTCATGACAGTGATGACACAAATGTTGATTTCTCCTCCTTCCTTCCTTCTTTGCTTTACCTACTTTCTGTTCTTTAGTCAGATTGATTTCCAGTTAGAATCATCACCTGGGTGCCAGTTACACAACAGAAATTGTCGCTGTGCTTACCGTGATTTTGTGATCACGAATCCGTCCCTTGCTGTTTATATGATTTATGTCACTGATCTGGTTATCCCAGGGGGTCCCGTGACTGATATTTACACGTCCAAAGTTCTGTGTTTTTTTTAGGTTGTAGGTTTTTTTTTTTTTTTTTTTTTGGCTGTCAATCAAGGATGCGATTACTCGTGTTTTCACAACCTCGGTGACGCACTTCCTTTAAAGTTCTGTGCCACGAGCGATGCTATTGGCTGGCTGGGCGGGGGGGGGACAGGGGGCAGAGGTTTGGTATTCCCCTCGCTTCTTTAAAATGTTAACCCTTTCAGAAGAGGCAGAAGGCACTTTTCAAAGACCTCAGACGGAGGAACAATTAAACCATCTCCTTTCCTTTTGAAAGCAAGCCGAGTAGAGGCTTGGAATTGCTTTCGCTTTAAGCAGAGGCATTTTGAAAGACCCAGACTGAGATCTTTCGCTCAGACGCAGGGAGATCAAGCCATGGGGGGGGGGTTGGGTTTCCCCTTGCCTCTTTAAAATGTTAACCCTTACAGCAAGCCAGCGACAGGCATTTTGAAAGGCACAGACACAGAGGGGGAATTAAAGGGTGTTCATTCGCTCAGAGGCTGGAATACCAGGGAGGGGATCCAGGCAGGGAATGAATGAGCGACCCTCTGCCCACCGCGATCTCTCTGTAACATGCAGTTGAGGAAGAGGTTAAAGCTGAAGGGTTTGCAGTCTAGAAATCCATTTTAAAAGGTGATTGAGTACACACGCGCGCGCACACACACATCAACCTTTGTGCAGCTGGAAGGGATGCCTTTATTTTCGGCTGGTGAGGCTGGCTCTGTTGAACGGGTGACTGACCCCTTTTCTGGTCCCTGATCTCTAAGCCTGCCCCCAGTCACCATTTGCGGTCATCCTTAGTACCGAGACATTTTGTCCCAGGCTGTTTACATTTCCGATTTTCCGAATTCTCCAGTAACTTTTTTAAAAACTGGCACAAACCGCGGGACTGGAAGTCCCGCAGGTTGAGTGATAAAAGGTGGCCCCCCTTCTGAAAATCACGTACCCGACCCGATGTACGTGTAAACTGCCAGGGATTGACACGAATTCTTCCCAGGACATTTTCATCATGTAAACAGCACCCAGTTCAACAATGGAAATGATCAGGCTATATAATTGGTCCCTGTCAGTATTGTATGTGCTTGTGCATCCTGTACCAGAGAATCTTTGAGCAGGCATATGATGGTTGAAGATGAATAAACAACCCTACAACATCAATCAATTCTACTTTGACTAGTTTTTTCCTGCCTTGAGCCTTCAGGGAAAGGTGGATTAGAAGTGCAAATAAACATAGTAAGCAAGTAAACATGCCATTACATGAGGGTATTCTTTCCAAACAGTGATTCAGGAAGTATTTGCCTTCAAAGTGTCTTAGGTGAGTCACAGGCAGTAAATACTGTGGATATTATCCCAGAGGCAGTCAAAGCAAAAGTGTTTAGAATAATGTTTACTTCATAATTATGCAAGTAAGGGATGTAAAGAAATGGGTAGTGACATATGGTCCCTTCCCAGATTTTGAAATTGTTTATGGTGTATGTGAGTGTGTTTGTGTCTATGTCTCACACAGTGATGATGCTATCAAGATATAGTACATAAACTCTGAAGAATTAACTGCAAAAATTCTAATGGAAAATGGATGTATTGTGAAATAAGCTCTAGTTCAGAGGTGGGGTATGTGTGGCTTTCCAAATTCTCATTGGGCTTAGCTAGCACACCCAAGTGGTTGGGGCTGATGGGAGTTATAGCCCACCAAAATGTCCCAAACTCTTGTAGCAAAGCCCAGAGTAAGGTTCCGGGTGGACAAGTGTTCTGGTTATAGTAGGGAAGAAAAGAAACTCTTGGAGTATTTTTTTTCCTTGTGTTTAAAAATACCAATTACATATACAAGATAATATCTATAGTTGCAAAAATGAGGAGGGATCAAGACTGAGTTGAGTGCTTTTGACAGCTTTCGTTATCTGTCTGCTATTTTTAAAGCAATATTGTCAGTTCCCCCCCTCCACTGCATGCCGTTGTCATTTGCTAGGTTTGTGATTGCCCAAGCTAAAGCAATGAATGGATAGCTGGATCTTAAGATAAAATATATAACTCTTTCACATTGAGAGCTCTCATCTTATTCAGTACACTCTATGTACTGAGGTTATGATCTCATACTCTGAGGAGCAAACATTTGGGGGCAAACAAATGTTTGTGTGTTGTGTGAAACTTTCACGAGAAAACAGTTCAGGGAAGAAAGGATTTAACTCCCATTCCTCCATTGTGTTGTGGTTCATACTTGCATAGGGATCCTGTAAATAGGTTTGTGTGTGTGTGTTTTTATGGTAAAAGAAAGTTCCCAGTATTTATCATGTTTCAACAAATGCATGCTTAGCCTAATGTAGATTTAAACTCTTAAAATCTCATTAAAATTAGTGGAATATTAATTACCAGTATTTCTAGCTAGATCAAAGTATTTTAGCTTTGTTTTTATGGAACAAGGAATCTTGTTTGATTTTTCAATGTGTCCAGTTCTAGATCAGACTTGGGGATATACTTGAAAACACAACAATCAAGAGTAATGCATTAAAACTGAAGAGACACACGGACAATCAAACATAGAACTCAGAATTTTACCGAGAGAGACAATGACAAGCTAGAGGTACAATCAAAAATGAATGTTGAAGATACAAAAGGAAAGGACTTGCAGCCTCCTTTAATAATTAAGGATGAAAATGGCAATAAATGTATGTACAACACAGCAACTCTGAATGGAGGCACTGTTAGCCACCACCAAGAAGTGGAAGAAGAAGACTATATTAAAGTTAAGGGTAGAAGTGAGAGAAAAAGCGTTTCTTCATATTCTCAGTGCACTGAAGCACAAGACCAGCAGAAAATTGCCAGTGACTATATCTGCATGGGGACTTCAGATCTAGAAGTCACACATGTCCCTTCTCCAGAAGAACCATATTACATGTATGCCTTGAATCAGACTTTCTCAGAACCAGAGAGCCTTCTCAAAGACAGTCTTGCAGTAAAGGATACCCAGAGATGCAGTACTGAGGAATCTGTGCCTTATTGCCAGGCAAACTTAGTACATTCAATGCCTGATGGAGCTGTGGAATTGAATGCAAATGGTGACATCCAGGATGGATTAGGTTGTGTCCAAATAGAACAGGAAGGTGCTAGTTCGGATGAATCTTTCATTACAATTATAAATCTGAGGGATACAACGAGAACTAAGTGTTATGAGATAGGATGTGTCCCTGTATCTTCTCGGGAAACTGGTGAAACTATGGCTCGTGCCCGCCATGCTGGATCTCCTAAGCTAAATGTCTTTAACAGCCCAAATATGACAAGCATCATCCAGGTAGAAAGGGGAATGCTCCCTACTGCTCTTTCACTGACAGGAGATGAGGTCATCAATTATATTGACTTGGTATCAAAAAATAGTGAACAATATGAAAAGCAAAGAAACCAGGATACTGAATGGCTTGAACCTCGCTGTGGAGGCTCACCTGAACTGGAACCATTTAATGTGTACAAAAACAAGGATAAGAAATATATGCATAGCACACCTGAGCATGAGGAAACCAAATGGCCAGCTGAACCTGGAGCAGAGGACACCATCAGGGGCTTGTGCCCTCTTCAAATTCAGAGTTTCGATGAGCATTTGGGACAGGAGTTTTGTGAAGACAGGGGAATATTGACCAAAGTGCAAAATATCTCTGAAGGAGATCATGCTTTGCCAGATGGAAATGATAAAGTGTCGGGGACAGTACAAAATGATATACCAAAGTTAGAAACAGGTGTTCTGCCTGAACCTAATTGTCAAGCAACTTTTGTGGTTTTTAGTCCTACAAATGACAAACAAAATTTGACCTCTCCTCCTGCAGTAGGTTCAAAAAATACAACCTTTGCTGTGGTTGCCATGCCAGAAGAAGTTGGTGATGGAACTTCTAAATCTGGAAGGAATGCCCCCTTAGTGAAAGAGCCGCTCAGGAGGAGTTCACTCAAAAACAATTGTGAACGAATTGCCATTAAATCAACAAACCGATCTCCCCTTGCAGCTACCATAACCAAAGCAAGGAAAGCAGAAATAGTAAGCTTTCCAAAACCGAACTTTAAAAACATCAAGCCCAAAGTGATGTCCAGGCCTGTGTCTCAGTCAAAAGACAGTGCTGCATTAAAAGCCACTCAAAGATCTCCTCAGCTGTCCATTGCTTCCTCCTCCTCCTCCCCATCTTCTTCCCCAAGGCAACCACTGTCTTCAGTTGCAGCACTGAGGAAAAAACCTGACTTGGATAAAGGTGCAAAAGCAGAAATACCAATGAATAAGACCCATAAGCAACTTCTTAATAAACACCTTCCTAGCCAAGCTCTGCATGCTGCAACTCATTCTGAAAACACTTCCCACAAGGTTCCAAAAACAACAGCATTAAAACAGAATGTGGAACAGTTTGATGGAGCAAGATGTTCTAATTCAGCATGCAGTGCTGTGGGTGTAACATGCTCCCAGGACTCAAGTGGGATGCCATGTGACAAAATGGAAATTGCAGGGTCTTGGGTACAACATTGTCCTTTGAGTAGTTCTCAGATACCTCAAGAGGAGCAGCATCAGAATGACTGTTTGGGAATTCCAGCAGAAAGTCCTGTTCCAGACACTACAAATGAAGCTTTTAGACTTGCACATCTTCCCTCGGTAAGTTCTTTAAAAACGTGATTGAAACGGGGCGGGGGGGACTTGATTTCAGTGTATCTTCAGGCCATGTGTTTAGACATGCTATTGAACATTGAGCTTTTTCTGCCTATCAGCACATGATGGTTGTTTCTTTGACATTACAAGATGAAAACAAAACTAATAGAGGGTCTGTAGCACAAAACCCTTATGCCACTTGGTGTTTCTTCTTTGAGGCAGCTCCTTTCCTCTCTACCACCTTTCTTCTGCTGCAATGGGAAGTTAACACCTGGGTGCAGCCTGTGAAGTTTTGATATGCCTATTTGCTAAAAAAAAATCTAATACAAAAAAGCTTGCTTACAGCTTACATCTGATACTGTAATCTGAGCTGTAAATCTTCTCTGCATAGTTGGATGTAATCACTTTGAATACTGTAACCAGTACAACTTGGATATGCAGCTATATAGCTGCAAAAATAGCTTTCCATTATTTAGGCTAAAATAATCAAATGTCTTGACAGTCTAGAAGTGGAAATCTTTTTGCACTGAAAGAGGAAACAGCATGTGCAAATGATGTTATATCAAACTACCTAGATGACAGCTACCAGTTGTAGTGTTTGTAGAATTCTCTTCCTTCAGCATAGTAATTAAAGTATTACACAAGTGCCGACCAATGAAAGTTGTTAGCAAGCCTACAGCAAATTTTTTGAAGTCAGTTATAAAGCCTTAGCCGTCTTAAACACTTAGAACAATCATTTTAAAGATTTGCAGGCATATTCCAGAGTATACATTTTAAAGGATTGACTACACAGTATTTTTCATGTATGTTCACACTGGTATTTGATTTAAAAAAATGACATACAGATGTTCACAGATTAGGTAGCCAGTGGTGATGGTTCTTCCCTATTGTGAAAGCTTCTATCCTAGATGCAATTCACCAGGTTGGCATAGTACAGCCTGTGGGATGTATGCTCCCTTTGGGCCCTATTTCTGTAGACCCTGAAATCTCTTACCAGCCTTCCCAACCCACATTTTTTTAAAAATTGGTATGATTTTCAGACAGTTTTTGGCCCAAACCACACAGAAAGCCCCTCAAATACATGAAAACACACAAAATATCCTCACCACCTCAATCACACCACAGCCCCATATTACCCCCAAACATCAGTTTTTCTGTGCAGTCCTCAAAATGCAACAGGAGGTGCAATGCTGTGACTCCCTGTTGCCATTTTGAGAGGGACTGGCATTTGGGCTTGCTTGTGGGGATGCAGCCCACAGGAGGGGGGGTCTGGTGAAGAAAAATTGGCCTGTAGCCCCCACGTAGTTGCCCACCCTTGCCATATGCAAAGTATCTGAATTGACCTCTGGACCCTGCACCTAGAATTCATAGGAGAGAGGGGCCACCATACACTACATGCTGGGCAAAGAAAAAACAGTGAGAAAGATTGCTACCACTCCCCTGCCAACAGATCCTCGCAGAAGAAGGACCTCCTCTCACTTTGTATTGGTTTGTGGAAAAGGCAGAAACAGTGCAAGTCCCTCCTGCTGCTTCTCCAAAACTCATAGTATAGTGACTGCTGTCCTGTGCATATGCCAATATTAGGTTTTAAACTATAAATAATTGCTGGCTACAAGGCTGAAACAAACTATTTGGATCTTTGCTTCTCTTCACAAATCTCTGGCCAGGGAAAACCATCTTCCTCAATTCCATTACTAATATTTTTGTTGTATGCTTTCAAGTCATTTCCAGCTAAAGGTGACTTTAAGGTAAAACTATCATGCAGTTTTCTTGGCAAGGTCTGTTCAGTAGATGTTTGCCATTGCCTTCCTTGAGGCTCAGAAACTTGACTAAGGTCACCCAAAGGTTTTCCATGGCCGAGCCCTGATCAAACCTTGGTCTTTCGGAATCCTAATCCAACAGTCAAACCACTACACCACATTGGCTATCTATTAATGTTTACTTAAAGCTATATTATGTATTTGAAAACATGTTTTTTAAATAAGAATATGATACAGAAATTATGTTTGAATGTGTTGAATATTACTACTATAGGGAATCTGTCTTGATTTCAGTACTGTATGTTCTTCATTGGTTGCATACCTTATAGGGAAAATTTGAAACCTGTAGAAGATACTGACAAAAAATCCCATCATAAAGATGAAGATGTTTTATGCAGTCAAACTGCTATTTAGTGTAGCTTGATACACTACTTCCATTGTCTTCCTAGAATTTCAGGCCCCAGTTCAAGTCCAGCTACTTTAGAAAAGGGTTGAACCTGGAATATTATAAAGATTTTCTTTGGAGATCTTTAAACAGAGTTTAGATGGCCATCTCTTTGGAGTGTCTTAGATGTATATTCCTGCATGGGAGGGGGTTGGAATAGATGCCCCTTGTGGTCCCTTTCAGTTCTATGATTCTGTTATTCTATATATATGTGGAACATGCGTTCTGCTACTGAACTGTGAGCCCTCCTTTACTCAGGATGATCTAATACTATGTAGAGATTCTGGATGTTATGTCCCTCACCCTGTTATATGTATCAAGTAGTTTCAGACTGATAAAAGACATTGTCATATCTATTTAACTCTGTTCCTTTTCTCTACACATTTAAGTTTAGCAGTTCCTGTTTATTTCATCATTATAGAAAAGGGAGCTTACTCTTTCATACCCAGAGCAGGCTTCTTCATCTCCAAATCAAAATTAAATTTAAGAACAAATTCTGTGCATAATCTTATGACCATACTGTCCTGTCTGCTTAAATAAGAGCATGTGGATATATATCATTAAAACAAGTGTTTGATTGATGTTGTAGGTGGGATACCTTTAATTAGGACATATCTTCAGCTCACATATAATCCAGTGATTATTCAGCTGGTTGTTTTCAGTGTTCTCTTAAGTTTCTACATTATGGTAACATTAAGAATATATAAAGCTTATAGATTTCTGTAGTAATCTGATTCATATCTCCTGGTTTTGTTTTTCTACATGATGTTGAATAATATAGGTTTCTGTGCCTAAAGCAGACATAGCACAAAGTCATACTTTATCTAAGGAGAATCCCATCACCCTGAAGAGCAGAGCACCGTCCAAGATTGCATTCCGCTCCAGGAGGGGAAGTGAGAGTAAAAATACTCAAGCAACCAAAGCTTCGCCTCCCCAAAGAGCAGTTCGGTCATCAAATTCTGGTGAGAAACATTTTTTAATGTGCTCCTTTGAGTGGAATGTGCTATGATAGAACATAACAAATAGCTTAATTTGAAAGGTGTGCCAATGCTAAATGGTTACTACAGGTTAGTGTTGACCACACATCATGCATGTACATTCAGTGTGAGGGGAATATGGTGTAAAGCAATGGTTCTCAAACTGTGGGGCATGACCATTAGTTGGGGGGCTGATAGTTGCTCAAGTAATATTTTTCAGATATTAAATTATTAATGTCCTTTGGTCCCAGGGCAGCAGCATGTATATGTAAAGGGGGTCACAGAGGTAAAAAGTTGAGAACCACTGGAGTGTTGTCAAAGTTAATAAATCAGTGAGACTCTGTTTAGCCTAAATTGGTATTTTGGCTAAAATTACAGCACTTTCCCCTTGTAACTTTTGCTGTTGTAGATCAAACATTCACTCAACATCATTTGTCATTACTAAGTTTTATGGCCATCCAGCCCTGTTCCATGCACACAAAAGCAGAGCTTGAAAACAACTGGAAAGAAAGTTTGCTGCGGTTTCCAGAATCCCACCATCAGCAGGCTGAGGAATTTGGGGAGTTTACTCCAAAAAAGTAACTTTTCCAGCTCTGACAAAATAGAAGGTCTCCTTCCTTGGAGGTCTTTAAACAGAGGCTGGATGGCCATCTGTCGGGGATGCTTTGATCATGATTTCCTGTGTGGCAGGGGGTTGGACTGGATGGCCCTTGTGGTCTCTTCCAACTCTACAATTCTATGATTCTATGATTCTAAGGTTCTCTGCTGTTTGGTGCCACAGTTGCTTCCTGCATCTTCTGCTCCTTACCCTGAGACCTTGCAGAAAATGTGCTAAGTCTCCATGGAAGAGTAGATGGGTTGTGTAAGTACAACCAATATGTCTTGAGGTCTTTTGTCAAGAGATCACAGATACACAACTACAGGCTTTACAAACACTGCTGCAATCTACGGGTAGCTTAGTGTATGTTGATGTAAGCGATGTACCCCCTCCACCTCCTCCCTCCTTCATGCAACCAGTGGGGGAGCTTGGCAAATTATTTTATAAAAGGAGTTGCACACAAAGGTGTGATTGGTTTGTCAGTTCAGCTACATGAACAAATGCCTAAGGAGATCAGAGGAGCATACACTAAAAGCATTAAAACAATATAATAAAGAATAAAGCTCAGAGCGACCAAAATATTTAGTGGAGCTCAGAAGACTGATTAAAAAGGCAAGACTTAAGTGGCTTGCTTTAAATGGGAGCAATGAAAGAACTGTATGGATCTGGGGATAGGGAGGTGTGAGGTGGCTTCTACAGGAAAGTACCTCATGCATTGTTATGTTAATAGCTGATGTACTATTCACCTCCAGTGAGGGAAGCGTATTGTTGTTCTGTGCCTTCAAGTCATTTCTGATTTATAGCCACCCCAAGGCAAACCTATTATGGGGTTTTCTTGGCAAGATTTGTTTAGAGGGTGTTTGCCCTTGCCTTCCTCTGGGGCTGAGAGTATGTGACTTGTCCAAGGCCATCCAGTGGGTTTCAAGGGCCAAGCAGGGGTTCAGACCCTGGTCTCCAGAGTCATAGTCCAGCACTCAAACGACTATACCACACTGGCTCTCATCCCCAAAGAGGGAAGCTTCCTCTACCCCAATTGTAGCTTCACCCTTAAGAGAGAACAATAGCTTTCAGAGTATGTGTTGCTGGGATCATAGTGAAGGGGGAAGGGTTGAAGTTACCCCCATTCTTCATGTTCTGCAGGCTTGAATCTGTTTGGGAGCAGGATGGTGCTTTGTTTTTAAATGTAAAACATTAGAGAAATTAAATGGGTACATAAACACCATCTGGTTTGGCTTCAGAAGTTTGTCCATTATTGCAACTCTGTTTTTGCTTTTGGTTTTAAGTTTTTTAAAATACAATTGTTCCTCAGTATCCATGGATTTGGTAGCCATGGATTTAAGTATTCATGACTTGAAAATATTCTTAAAAAATAAAAATCCAAAAAGCAAACCTTGTTTTTGCCATCTTATATAAGGGACACCATTTTGCTATGCCATTGCATATAATGGGACTTGAGTATTCATGGATTTTGGTATCCATGGGGGGTCCTGGAACCAAACCCCAATGAATTTGAAGGGACAACTGTACTTGCTGAGCTTTATCTGTGGAATAGATTCGTCCCTTAAAAAGATATCAGAATAGCTACCATGTGAGGTCTGGAGCTCATCAGTCTTCATGCTTATCTAGTTCCCCTTTAGAATTAAAATATTAATGGACTTCTTTCCCTTTCTTTTTTCTCTTATAGTCAGTGAGTACTGGTTTGGCTAGAAACTGATATATATATTATGGTGCTTTAAGTGACTTCTAATTTTTGGTAGTATTCAGGAAACACATTCAGGGGTAGCCATGTTGGCCATGCAGCAAAACAAGATCCACAGAAAAAGTGATACCTTTATTGGCCAACCAAAATGCAAAATGCATCATGTGTTTTGCATTTTGGTTGGCCGATAAAGGTATCACTTTTTTTGTGGATTTTGGATTTTGTTTTTTTAGGTCTTGTCTATATGGTCAAAATAATATGAATGGGATGAGAACATTCGGCAATCCATTCATATGGACATGTGCATAAATACATGTCATTTGGAAGGGGGGCAGCCAAATCCACTGGAAAGTCTGTGTACATTGCGTCCGAGGCTTCATCTGTATTTTAAAAAAAAGTTCCGTATGACATGTGAATGTGTGATCGTTTGAACACTTGCATTCGCACAGATACAAGCAGGCAGCATAATCTGATTGGTTGGACAAGCATGGGGGTGGGGCTAGCAAACAGGAAAAGCGCCTGCAGCCTCCATGTTAAATTTTCAGCTAAGTGAGGGTCCAGTAAGTTGATAACACAGCGATCTTATACTCTTTCTTTTCTTTTTCTTTTGTAAATACAAACTATCGCTTGTGCATACCATGGGAAAATGTTTTTTTTTTTTTTTAATTGGCGGTGGTAGATTTAAAATTGCAGGTAAATCACTCGTGGCCACCATCCTGGCTAGGGGTCATGTGGAGTTTAAGGGGGCTCTTTTGACTGTGAAGACAGGTCGCATCATTGTGAATTCCTGCTTTTTCGGATGTGTTCGTATTTTTTCTCCCTCATATAGACAAGACTTAAGTATTCTCTTGTTTTACAAGGTTTCAAAACAGATTTTTAAAATGAGGCCGAGGTGGTGGTGGTGGATCTAAAGTTTGCAGAAGAATGTGGCAAGACCACACATTGCCCACCGCCGACTTATTACTACTGACTTGAAAACAACCTCCACCAAAATGTTAAATGCATGTAATTTGGGATATTTTATAATTCTATAAACTATCCTGGCAATCCTGTTTCTCTACCTTTACTAGGATGGTTTTGGTAGAGGTGCTATTTCTCTACAATCTGTGAAATTGCTTACTCAGAGAAATACTATAGAGACTTGCTGAAGGCCACCTGGTGAGGTTTCCTGCTGAGCGATTTTGAACCTGAGTTTTCTCATGACTGTGGGCAATGCTAAACTGCTTGGTTAGTTTAGTCTCCTGAACTAAGGCCGCTCATGGGATGGTATAGCATCCAAAACTGACTCACAATACTGAAGTTATTTTATGATGCTGATGTTGATTCTGTTTCCCAGTCTTTCTCTGTGTGAAACTTTGAAACGCACCTCATTCACTCAACCTGAAGTTGATGTGCCTCTGTACCCCTTAAATAGCTTTGAACTACCCTTCTTGTTGTTGTGCACCTTCGAGTCAATTCCGATTTATGGTGACCTCAAGGCAAACCTATCACAGGGGTTTCTTGGCAAGATTTGTTCAGGGAGGGTTTGCCTTTGCCTTTTTCTGAGGATGAGAGAGTGTGATTTCTGCAAGGTTACCCAGTGGGTTTCCATGGTCAAGTGGGGATTCAAACCCTAGTCTCCAGAGCCATAGTCCAATTCTCAGACCAGTACACTACACTGTCTCTCAAATCCAGCACTGTAATTGAGTTCTAGTTTGAAAGCACTCTTGTTTGGTGGCTGTCTCTGCTGTTTGGCTGAAATGGGACTTCATAACTAGTCATAATTGACAAGTCATTGACATTTTCCATGCTTGACTAAAATTCTGACTATCTAGCCACAACAACACCTTTATGTATTCTCAGAATAAATACTCCCCCCACCCCTGGTCTTTTAAGCATTGTTAACTGTAAAGTTAGTCTGGACATGAAAAGCCAACTTTGGAAGGATGCCATCATTTTAAAAGCATGTTAATGGCTTGTTAGCCAGAAAAACCTGTTTTAATTGGCCTGGTTTCCCCACCTTCTTCAAGGTGAGAAATAGTCCAAATTGTGCATGTCTCTTTTATACACATACAGACACAGACATAGAATTATTTTCCTGCTTGGGGTTGTGTTTATTGTTTAAAAATTACAACCTCTCTTTTAAGCTGAAACAGATTTTTTGTTTGTTTAAAAACAGCAGACTTAATTCTTTCCTACATGTAACACATCCCGTAATGGAGGCATGCATAGCTAACACACGTTGGAAACTGTTTAATGCAGTGTAGATGTGTAAATAGCTATTGCTTAAAAGAATTTGTAAGCTGCTCTGATAGCCTTGTGGCTGAAGAGTGGGGTAGAAATAAATAAATAAATAAATAAATAAAAAATGAACACCCCCCCCTAGCTTTTTACTCTTAAGAACAAGAAGAGTTAATTTATGACTTGCAAGATGCATCCACTTTCAGATAACTCTCCTCTGTACTGAGGGGTGGGAGAGGAGAATGTTGCTGGCCCTGAATTTTATGCTTGCAGCAGTTTTAGTTTAGTACATGTGTGGACCTTGAACTGATATACTTGGCAGCTGGAGCTGGTTTGCATTTGGCTCTTATCCAGATAACCTTCCACCACAGGCTATAGAAGCCCAGCCTGGTCACACCTGGCTATATGAAAGGCTCTTGTTTGGCCTTGTAGCAACATTTTGGTACATTGCAGCTTCTGTTTCACTGGTCACCAATATGGTACTGTCAGTTTGTTTCTCCAATAACCAACAGTGAGAAAGTTTTGGCCCTATTCCCCTTAGGGAGTTGTAAAATCTTGGGACAAACTAAAGTTTGACAGCCATGACCTGTTAAATACATAATGTTCCAACTGGCAGAGACAATCCTGGGGCTTGTCTATACAAGTTCCCGCAAAAAACAGAGTGCCCCGCATAAAAAGCAAGCCCAGCAGCCCCCATAAGCTTTGCATATCAGGAGACAGCTGGGAAGGGAGAAGAGGGTGGGAGAGTCCTCCTTCCTTCTTTGGTTTCTGCGGGGCATCATCATCGGTGGCATAGGAGTGGCAGGGAGCCAGGGAAGGGGGAGAAGGTGGCAGTCGCCCTCCTTCTTTCCCCAGTGCCCGCAGGGCGGTGATCTTTAATCGCTCGCTAAAGGCAGAAAAAATGATGGCTGAATGTGTTTACCCTGTCAGCAAGCTCCACCCCCTGCTTGTTATACTAGGGGACAGCAATTCATACCGAATCGCTGTCCCAAGAAGGGGGAATAAGCCTCCCCCCCCGTTGTTTTTCAAAAACTCTGGGAAAAGCCACGAAGGCTTTTCCCACTGAGTTTTTGATGTTTTTGTCCCCCCCCCTCCTTCAAAAAATGTTGAAACGTTGCAGGATCCCATTAAGATAGGACATTTCCTCAAACTCCACGAGGAGCTTTTTCACCGTTTAGACACCCCCCTATTAATCCTGTGTCATCCCACTTTGTCAGCTGCTTCTAAAATATCCCACTTCCTCTCTTTCTCTCACAACATCTGAAACAACTTGAAGGCACATGACAATACGACAATCCTCAACTTACTTCAGTTTCTGCAAACTGAGTTCAAAATGCAAATGTTGTTTGCACTCAGTGAACTCAGCAAAAGGGAGGAGGAGTGGGTGGAATCTTGCCCTTCCCTGTAGGCAAAAGCAAACTGCTTCAGCCTCCCCTATCTTGAGTGTCCATCCTCTTTAATAACTTTTGCGATCTTGACCACACCCTGATGTTGCTTGACCACATGTGTACCAGTTTTCATCTATGAAATGTTGGAGGGTATGAAAACACATAATCCACTAATCAAGTATGGATGAAAAGTGTCTGTATTCTCAGTAGTTAGCTTGTGTTTGGGAAGTTGCTCTCACTGTAGCTTTCCTAAATGTCTAATCTTGAATTTTTTTAAAAAAAATCTAAACAGTTGTTAGATAGCTACACGTAAGGATAAGTACAGTTTAATATTCTCAGTTTTAAAGCTAACCAAGGTAGGCGTAGGATGTCCTCCCCCCCATTTAACATTGGTAGTGTTCCAAATTGCTGCTTCTTCTTTGTCATGTAGCAAGAGAATTCCCCCCCCCCAACTCACAATCATATTAGCTAGGCTGGGTGGACGGAGGAGGTTTAAACAGCTTTAGGATCAGTAAACTTAAAATATTCAGGTTTTAGGCCATAATTTGAAGTATATAAAATAGTGTTTGTAACAAATACTGTTGTTTAGTATTAGTAGCATTAGTAGGGTTGTAATTCTTCACTAATTTCATTCTTGAAGAAAAAAAGTAATTTTAAGAATTTTCTTTCTACTGGTCCATGCAGTTTTTGAAGACTATTTCCAGTTTAGCAGTTGACACAAAACTTGCACTTTTTGCACAGAGAACAGCATTTTCTGCACGGAAAATACATTTCTGTGCAGAAAATGCTGTTTTCTATCTAGCAAAGGCTGTAGTTGGAGACTTAGTCATGCAAAATTTACACGTGACCTTTTGTGCAGAAAACAGTGTTTTCTGTGTAGGAAACAGCATTTTATACGATGTACTGTATATGCTCTTTTCTGCACCAAAAAATATAGAGATTTAATGGAGAATAAGTGAATAACTTCCAAGATTCCAATCTGTCTAGGATTCTTTTCGTCAGGGTTTCTTGATAGCAGAGAAATATATTTTTTGATGATTTTTCAAATAGTGGGGTGGTTTACACGGGCAAATATTCCTCTAAATATACCACTAAGATAGCTCATAGTTCACACAGGTCAAGGCACAGCATCGCCTTATTCAGAAGGGGGGAAGGTAAAACACCCAAATATAGCGTGGCAAGGGATGTCGCTACTTTTGCCGGTATATTTGCAATGTAGCACATTATTGGCAGTGTAAACTACCATTCCGTTATGGGCTTCAGCAGATCTGCATTGTGATGGTTGCTATGTTGCAGGGGCGGGCTTAAAAGAGGGGGACTGAGTTCAGTAGCGTTCAGGAAACTTTGAAAAGTCCTCTCTGCTATTTTGCAAGTCTGCCAAGAAAAAGGATTCCCAAGACCTTTCAGTTATAAAATTCCCATCTGTCAGCTCTGCTTGGGGGACGGAGGGAGGGAGGGAGAGAGAGAGAGAGAGAGAGAGAGAGAGAGAGAGAGAGAGAGAGAGAGACCATTTCGCTAAGGGCTGCATTGTGATTGGGGGAGGGAGGGGGACTGAGGGAGGGAGAGTCAAAAATCCTCTGCTATTTTGCAAGTCTGTGAACCCTGACTAAACAAATCGTGCTGAAAAAACTTGTGATAGGTTCACCTTAGGATCCACAGCATGGCAGCAAAGTCTTTCAGCAGAGATTGCTTCGGGGAGTGACTGAGTTTATTTACAGGCAGATTTAGAGAGAGACAGAGACAGAGCCACTTCTTTGATCCCCCCCCCCCCTGCTATTTTGGCACTCTGTGAGTCTTTCTTTAGCTCGAAAAGGCAGGGCTTCAAATTCTTTCACTCACGATCTAGCCTCTTCCTCATAAAGCCTCTGCTTGGGAGGCCACGCCCCTGACACTTTTTCAAGTCTGAATGAAAAAGCAGCATAATTAGAAAAAAAAACTGACTGGCACAGCTGCGGAAAAGAATTAAAGCGCAAGTTGCCGCAATAAATCTGCCGTGTAAACAACCCCCTGGATTTTCAGATATCTTTCCATCCCTAAGCATTAGCCATAGATCACAGTGCTATACAGATTGAGCCTCCCTTATCCAAAATGTTTGAGACAAAAAACGTTTTTGTTTCAAACTTTTTATTTTATTTTAGAATACCTGTATTTGCCTTTGAGGTAGTGGTGGCTGCAGTGCTTGTGCTCATTCTGTCTCTCACCAGGTTCTCGATGGAGATGGGTAAGGAAAGCAAGTATGGCTGGCATGGCCTTCAGCCCTTACCTGTCATGCCCCGTGAGCCTGATGAGGGTATAGAGTCAGAGGACGATGAGGACATGGCAGGAAACAGCCCTAGGGACCCTGGCACAAGTTTATCTACACCTGTAACAGCAGGGAACCCTGCCAACCTAGAGGCTCAAGCAGAGGAAGAGCCTGGTCCAAGTGGGCAGGCATCAGTCCCAGCAGAGAGTCCTGCCAATTCAGACAAGGAAGAAGAAAAAGACAGGGACTTACCATTGTATACCCAGCAGCGAGCACAGAAGGAAACTCAAAGGAAATCTTTGAGACTTTATGAGAAAAACCTGCTCGTTAAGAAACACCTGACAAAGCCTTAATTGCTTTATATATGCTGGGAGAGGTGATGGAGGCTTTGTCAGAAATCAACTGATCTTCCTGGTGAAAGCTTCCTGCTGACTTCAGTGTCTGGATTCCAGTTATCTTCTGTTACTTTGACTTGTGCTTAGACCTTGGACTGTCCCTGACTCCTCTGCTGCCTGCTCCTGTTGACCCACGGACTGTTTCGAACCCACTCTGACTGACTGCCATAAGCCTTTGACCTTTTGGACTGTGTTACTGGACTAAATCTTTGTGTTTGCATTCCTGTGCGCTGATTAACAGTTGGCTCCCTTCTCAGACTAGTGTTGTTTATACTTTGCTGGTAACTAGTTGCTTTCCTGGTATTACCTCCCAATTGGTGATATTGATAGCCAAATATATATCTCCAGAGGAGCCTGAGCCAATCTTCTGCACCAGTTTGCATTTGCCCCCAATGATGAACTCAGCCTTGGAGCCACTGCTGTTCACCATAGTGAATGAGGGATGGGAGGAAAGCAGGCAGCTGATGGCAAAAGTTTTGGTTTTTAGAGGATTTTGGATTTCTAGATCAGGGAGGTTCGACCTATACTTGGATACAAAGGATCTAAAGATTACCTGGTGCATTCCTAAGAAAACCTAACATTGGTATGAGAGGACTACCAGTAGCTTCTGTGTGTCAAGTGGTGGCATTGTACCAAATGAATTATAGATCCTGTTTCTCTTTTCTTGCCCCCACCCATGACGTACAGTTCATCTCCATAGTAATGATTAAATGTCATCCATCTTTGCTGGAAGGTGGACAAAGTAACTCTCTATTGGAAATTTGCTTATATTCTGGATGGAGAAGACATGAAGGAACCAGAAGCAGAAGATAGCTGTGGTCCTTACTGCTCTACAATATCAGTGTGTCCAGAGTAATTTTTAAAGTTGAGCAAGGTCCTCCCGCCGTAAAAGAAAGAGGACAATTTATAGAGCTGAAATGTAAGCTTAGTCCCTCCCAGATTCCTTTTGAAATTTTAAGTATAGAAACATGGTTTAAACACCACTGCTGTTAGGCAGAAAATATTTTCATTAGCATGATTGTAGCTTTGGTTTTCACATGGAAGAGCCTAGCAGGAAGGCTCCAATTCAGTTCAAAGAAAAGGTGAGGCTTTTTCAGGAATGAAGGACAACATAGATTGGGACAACACTCTACAGTAGGGGGAGAATTCATGTAGCCTTCCAGATGATGCTGGACTGCCACTGCCACATTCCTAACCGTTTGTAATGTACACGCTATTTGCAGCAGCCATGTCAATAATTAAAGGATCTTCCCATATTCAACTTGTCAACTCCCTTTTGCCTTGCCCTGCTGTGAGATCTTTCTTTTTGTGTTTGTAATGGAGGAGAAACCATGATACCGAATGGATCAGAAATTTTGGAGTAAAATGACTTGAACTGAACTTACAAACAAACTTCCCCCAACCCCCATATCCTTTCTGATGTGACATAGAGCCCTTAGATGGCCTGAACCTTTTTTGTTTTTGTTAAAGGCCAGTGTTAGTAATGCAGGCAGTATTAACTGGATGCTCGTGAGGCTTAAAAACAAAACAAATAGATCCTCCGCTCCCTGTTTCAGAGCTTGTCACTTCTCATGCTCAAGAGTGGCTGGTTTTGGTGCTAGTTAGGCATAGATGTAAGGCATATTAATTTCAAAACCAATTTGGAGACAGAATGGAATTTGTCTCCTCACTTGTGGTGAGGAGCGACTGTGTCCTGAACAGTTTGCAGCAGAATGTCTTTGCTATAAAACACTGTTTACATGTTTGCCATAGCAGAAAGCGTGGGATGAGTCCTTCCTGAATCTTCGTTTGCGAAGAAAAGCCAGAGAGAGAGAGAGAGAGAGAGAGAGAGAGCGCAGACCACTTAGCACAGAAGATACTACAGAAGCCAAATGGGCAATTTTGCTTTAGGAAGTCCTTTAACATTAACAATATACTGTATACTGTATTACTCCTTTCCTTCTCCTTCCTTTTCTTTTTTTCTCTCTTTTCATTTTCTTTTTTCTTAAATTAGATTGCAAGACTTTGCTGTCTGTCTCTTTTATTGTTTTTCTTTTCTTTTCTGTGAAGTGCCATGTATGTATGTGGATGACACTACAGAAAAGAACAACAGAAAGCCAAAGTGTCTCTAGCTACACTGTTGTTAAAAGAGATGTGCTTAGATTTCATGGCCAAGTTCTATACTAAAAAGAACCAGAGGTGCACATTTTAAAAAAGGAATAGTCAGTGAAATTTCAGGTTTTTATGTAATTTTTAGTGTAGTTTGAAAACAAGAGCAGGAATGCTGTGCCATGTGATTTAGGAATTACTTGTATTGAAGTTTCCATCTTGGTGCAATATTCATGTAAGTTCAAATCAGATGTGTTTCTTCAGTTAACAGTCAGTGTTTAAAGAATCTTGAAGCTCATATCTTTTAGTACTTGTATAGTTTTTAATTATTTAATAATTAAAAAAAAATAATGTAATGTAACCTATGCTTTTTTTTTCTATCATGGGGTTGTTTTGAATAATCATCTGTCAACAAAGGTTTTTGGGGAAAGTTAGGGAAATGGAAAATAACATTTTAGTGGCAGCCCTGTTTAAATTTACAAACAAAACAAACAACATTGTTTGTCTTCCCCTGTAGTGGCAGTAAATTCCTATCTTGTACTCCTCAGCTTGTATTTTTAAAGTATACAGAGTGATTTTTAATTGGTCTTATATCCTACTACTACAGTAAAACAAAGAAATAATCCTGCTTCTCAGCCAAGATGTACTTCAAGAGAACATGATATTAATGGCAGAAAAATAGTTTTTGTAGGAAATACATGTTAAATGGGCCAAATTTAAAGGCTTCATTCTTCCCCCCTCCTGATCTATTTCTATGTTTACATATGTTTAAATATTTGAAGGGATGTCATACTGAGGATGGAGCAGGCTTGTTTTCTGCTGCTCCAGAAACTAGGACATGGAGCAATGGGTTCAAACTACAGGAAAAGAGATTCCACCTAAACATTAGGAAGAAGTTCCTGATGGTAAGAGCTGTTTGACAGTGGAGTACACTGTCTCGGAGTGTGGTGGAGTCTACTTCTTTGGGAGTTTTTAAACAGAGGCTGGATGGCCATCTGTTGGGAATTACTGTATTTGATTGTGTATTCCTGCATGGCAGGGGGTTGGACTGGATGGCCTTGAGGTCTCTTCCAACTCTATAATTCTGTGTTGCAAAATGCCAAGAAATTGCAATTGTTAAGGATGATGTGATAATCAGATGTGTTATTTAGATGGTAAACAGTATGATAACCTGTTCTGTGATTAATTCCAACTTCATCACTACCTTGGAGGTGGATGGCTGTCAATGGTACAGTAGTGGACCCAATTCCCAAACTTATCTGGGACATAACAATAGCTTTTTGAAAAATGCTGAAAATGAGCTAGATCATGCAACATTATGTTGCCTTGGGCAGAGCCTGTATGAACTCTATGATTTGTTTGAAAAGCAGTGCCTTTCTGGTCCTATCACGAACAGGGTTTATTTTACTAATAAACAGATCAAAATATTTAAGGTGAATAAGAAATATGTAGACAACCAAATATAATTACAGCAGAATGCATCATTTTAACCTCTTCATTTTCAGTTCATTGCCATGCTAGGAAAGTTTCATTCTGCAAGTCACTGGACTTCTATAACCAGCTGACAATGGATCCGTTGCTGTAGCTTCATGTGGTATTTAGTAATTTCTGAATTACATATAATTATTAAGCTTGGAGAGAAGAGGAGCAGGCAGAATCTTGCCCTTTCTCAGTAGATGCAGGCAAAAGCAAACTGCTACAGCCTTTCCTAGCTTTTGTGATCTTCCTCAGTAATAACTTTTGCCATCTTGACCACACTCTGATATTGCTTGGTCGCATGTGTCCTAGTTCTCAACTGTGAAATGTTAAGGGCTAAGAAATTGACACGGACCCTTTACAAACCAACCATTCCTTCACGGTCAAGTTTCAGACCAATCTCTGAGCTGTTTTCTGTGGATAAGCTGTAGAAATGCCTGCCTTCTCTCCTTGCGAGTTCCTGGTTATAATGGTAGAATCATATTCATCTGACCCAGTGTTCACATAGGATCACACAGATGTATTAATAACGTTTATTGAATGAAGTTGTACCCATCCTGGTTTGAAGCAATAACATTTATGTACTGCCTTTCTTCCAAAGAGCTCACATGGGTCAGTTTTTCACCACTTTAGCCATACAACAACTGCAAGGTAGCTTACGGGGCCAAGACTACTCAGTGTGTTTCGTGGCCGAGTCTATATCCCTGTTTAACCGGTAATCTAAGTGGCTCTCCAAACAGTCTTGCTTGGGAGCAGGATACTTGTTAGGACATCACTTTTCAGGGCAAGCATTTAACGGTTCAAAGTTCAGTTGTGTCTGATCCTTTAGGTTTCCCAGTTCCCCTCTCTTACTGGGTCATGAATTTTTTTTTGCAATAATACAGAACATTTCAAATATAATTATTCAAGAACAGGCTGCTGTTGCTGCTGTCACAGAGGAAACCCTACTGTCCTCAGTCATGTTGTGTTGTGTACTCTTCCAGCTTGTAGTGCCCCTTTTGTCATGTATGGTGCAGAACTTGAGAAAGTTAACTACAACCCTCCAGAAGCCGCTAGGCACTGTGACTAGTGGCCATGCATGTTAGGAAAATATGAGGACTATAGTCCAAAGTAGCATTTCCAAGCTCTGAAACTAGGCCTTTCTTAGAATCTTTGCCTTATATGCCTCACTAGTCTGAGACAGGCCTCACCTGCAGAATTTGTTTTAAATTTATATCCGGGGGGTGGGGGTGGGAATTATGTAGCCATCCAGATATTGTTGGACTGCAGCTCCCACAGCTCTACCAGCATAGCTAATGGTGAGGAATGCTGGGAGTTGTAGCCTGACAACATCTAAAAGGCTGCATGATTCCTACCACTGGTTTGAAAGGTAAAACTTCCTTGCATTGCTGAATGCTCTTTTCTATAGCACTATGTAGGATACAAAGAGCACAGTTCTTACCATATTTACTGATGTCTGGTGTAATGAAAACCCAAAGTTTTTCCCAACCCGGTGTCCTCCTGATGTGCTGCACTACTACTTTCACTTCCCCAGAAAGCACAATGGTTATGTGGCTGACATGATGGAAGTTGCAGACTAGCACTTATGGAGAGAATCCAGTTCAGGAAGGCTGAATTACATGTTGACTTCTACAGAGTTGCACAAACAGGTGTGGGTTATACAGGTTTCTTTCTTTTCTTAAAAAGAAGCATCGCTTAAATGAATCTGCACGATCTATTTACTTTTTTAAAAAATTCCTTCAATCTGGAAGCCAGTTCTTATGAATGCTTACACTCATAGCACTTTCTCTGTGTGGAGCTTTATTCTTGGGAAAATAGAAGCATCATGGAGGATTTTTTAAGGGAAATAGTATGTGGGGAATTTGTTAAACCTCTTTTTCCTCTGCCAGACACCAGTTCCAGATTGACACCCCTGCTGTTGCTCTGTGTATAAATTTTAAATAGCTACACAAATGTGATCACATATTTATTATGCTGTCCACTTTTAGCCAGTCAACTAGATGTGGATTTATTACTTATTTCTTAGATTTACATACCACCTTTCTCCCAGGGCAAAGATGCAAAGCAGTTTTTAGCATAATTTAAAAAAAAAACCTACTAGGAAAACCACAAGTAATTATACCTCTTAAAATAAGACTTTAATTATTCATATTATTAACATACAGATTAAACTAATCATATTATTAAAACACAAAATAAGTTAAAAGTTTAAAATGTCTGCATAATAATAAATAAAATATTTAAAAGTTCTGTTCATCCATTTAAGACACAGATGTGAATTATGCAGCTCTCCAGATATTATTGGACTGAAATTCCCAGCAGCCCTAGGCTGAACAGCCAGTGATGAGCAGTGCTGAGACTTTGAGTAGAAGATAGCTGGAATTTCACACATTTCCCACCTCTGAATTAAAACCTCTCTCTGTATCTGTCAGTTATTTTGAAACTGGATTATTTGCCATGGCTCCTTCCTCTTGAATCCTGGGGTCTGTAGTTTTACAAGGTCTTTAGCCTTCTCTGCCAAAGAGTGCTGGTGCCTCACCAAACTACAAACCCCAGGATTCCACAGGAAGGAGCCATGCAAATAATCCAGTTTCAAACTGGATTATTTGTGTAGTGTGAATTCATCCTTAACTATTTAGACAGCTGTGTTCTCTGTTCACAAATCTGATGCTGGTCTACTTGCAGAAACTCAGTTGCGTTATAGTGATAAACAACAGTGATAGGACTTCCCCAGATGGGGCAAATGTGTTGAGAGGCTGTAATATTTGTTGCTGTAGTTCTCTCTTAAAAACAAAAAACAAAATCCCAAACGTTAACCTTTTTACAGACTATTTTCTGGCATTTCTTAGCATCACCTGAAACATTTTATTCTCATCTCCAAGTGGTTTTCTTTTTAATTCTGAGATAGCATAAAAGTCTCCTAGCCTATGCTTACTTCCATGCCTGCTTCTCATTCCTATTTTTTTAATCATTGAAATGCCACTTTTGCTTATAGGATCACTTCAGCAAATCAAACAAACAAACACACATTTGGAAGAGCCCTAGTGTAAACCAGGAAATTTCTGCAAACTACACACACAAAAGAGTAGAATAAGTGAACAGGGAGGGGACAACAACTGGCAAAGCCCATAGAGCTATATTGTGAAAACTTATGCTTCTTTAGATCAATTTGGAAGTGTTCAGAGCTTAGCTAACAAGTGCGGTTTTATCTGCAACAACTATTTAGGTTGCTGTGCTATCCTACAGTGCCACCTAGTGTTGAAGAGAGTGATGTCTCTATTGCTTTTGTTGGATAGGTTTTTAAAATGGTTTTTGCCAAATTTTGTCTTTCGTAATATTCTTACTCTTTCAAGCAGAGAATGAAGGCTTTTACCAGCTGTTTTAAAAACAGAACCTTTCAAGTTATGAAAGAATGTAAAGGGAGCCCTGGTGACGCAGTGGTTAAATGCCAGTACTGCAAGCCACCACATTGCAAGTTCTATCCCAGAGGGCTCCAAGGTTCACTCAGCCTTCCATCCTTTCGTAGGTCGATAAAATGAGTACCCAGCTTGTGGGGGCATTTAGCTGATGCACATTGGAAACAGCTTAATGTGGTGTATATGTGTGAATTACTATTGCTTAAACAATTTGTAAGCCGCTCTGGGAGCCTTTGTGGCTGAAGAGCAGTGTATAAATACCTACATAAAATAATAATAATAATTCCTATCTTCCTGTGTGTTAGAATCATGGAGATGGGAATTATCTTTGGAGATTCCCTGTTTATTACAGGCTGTACAGTGTAAGATGCAAGGAAAGCATCCTGTCAAATGGGCATTCACCCTCTGTTTAAAAAGCTCTACCCTCTTTCAAGGCAGTTCACTCCATTGTCAAATAGTATTTGAGGGAAATTTAGCCAAAATCTGTTTACCTACAATTTGTACCCATCAGTTCCAATCCTGCCCTTTGAAGAAACAGAGAACACGTCTGCTCCTACTATTTTTTTTGGGGGGGGGCACAGGGTGATGTCTAATAGAAGATAAACTTTCAGACTATGAAATGCCACGTTTCCTTTTATTGCTCCCAGAACGAGTGTCATGCAGTACATCATTCCACACAGTAACCACTAAAGTTTGTCTACAGGATCTTAGATCTGAACAGCCACACACTGATTTGCACGTGTACACGTGCTTCCAACCTTACTTTGGGTTTTTAATACTTTTCTCAATACATTAGTGTGGTCCAAGCAAAGAAACACACTTGTAATGGAATAGAAGCTAGAAGACTTGGACTGGGAGACCTTACCTTCAGAGTCCTGTATAGCATGACATTTATTGTCTCTGTGTCACAGAGTATTTGTGGACATAAAATAAATGCATCAATGTATGCCTGAGCTTCCTGTGGAAAAGCTGAAATATAATGGCATTTATGTGAAACACTTGGTTAAAACAAGGAGTACACCAGAACTGCGTGGCCTACCCATTTCAGCTTCTGAGAGGCCATAAGTTGCTTCTTAGTGTTAATAAATTTCCCCAGCTTCCTATTATCTGATGGGGCAAACAAAACAAAACATAAGTAAGGGCACTTTTTGTTTTAATTGTTTTAGACTTTACTGTTTTTGTGTGTGTGGCAATATTATTCCTGACGTCCCTTTTTTATGCTGGCAGGAGCAGAAACTTTTTCTCCCAAGGGAAAGCTTACCTCTTTGAAATCCACATTGGGTTCTTCGACCAGTTCTGGTAAACTTATTCCCAAACCAAAAGTGCCCATCAAAGGACCAGGATTTCGAAGAACCTCTAGCATCTCTTCGATCAGCAGCACTCAAAGTGACCAAAGTACTTGCAGCAATAATTGTAAGTCACTTGGAATCCAGTTTAGATTAGTTGTTTTTAATTTATATTGGTTTAATATCTTTTTATGGAGGAGGGTGGGGGTGGGTGGTGTTTAGGGATTTTAATCTGTATTTGTATTTTAATTTGTGTAAGCCGCCCAGATTGTTTTTAACAGAGGGGTGGAGTATAAATAAATATTATTATTATTATTATTATTATTATTATTTGTTTTAGAGACTAGTTGAGCTAAACCACAATTGGTTGGTGTTTATTGCTCTTATGAAATTGTGACTGCCATTCTCCTGGATATTGTATCATAGCTAATGGGTAGAAAACAATAACTGGAAAGTAGTTGTGCTTTTTGGAGTCTTAATATGGGTTGCATATAAGTACTGTACCTGTTTATTGCTGGAGTAGGTGGCATGTTCTAGCAGCTCAAGAAAAATAACCTTGCAGTTATATTTACTTACATATAGTATATCTGTCTTTCTGTACAAAATAGAAGAGATATTTCTAATTATCTCTTTCAGCAGGTGCTTGTAAGTTACTGCTTACAAGCTTTGAAGAATGCTTACAAGTATACTATTCAAGTACAAAAAGAACTAATGCTTAATTAGATCCTGCTATACCTGTTGCCAATTTTGCATTTTTTTTAAGGAACAATATAAGGATTTAGGGGTAGAAATGGTTCCTTACATTAAGGAAGCTCATATCTGCTATGGGGAGGAGGGATATTATACTAAAACCTTGTTGAGCTAGGGAGGCAAGCATCAGCAACACAGGCTTAATACTGTAATGTCTTTTCTGTGCTTCCTCTTGCATTGTAAAATAAATCTTCTATGCATTCTTTTTTGAAAGAACAATCCTAATATTTAAATTCTGTAGCATGCATCTTTCTTACAAACAGATTGGCTCTGCACTGACAGCCATGTTGGAGTTTTTTTGTTCTTTTTTTTTTTTTTTTGCTGTTCCGTTTGCTACCGTGCCTGGATCACCTAAGGAGGTTGTAAATGCTCTGTTCCTATCTATTCTTTGCTCTCAACAAAGGGAAGGTCTTTGCTGCATAACAAAGAAATGTGGTAGTCTCCTTTTCAGATTAAGTATCCAATTGAGGACTCTTTCTTAGCCTGATTTGCTAGTTGGCTTAATCTGTTTTGTCTCCTGCCTTGAAGCTTACAATCTTTTTCCACTCTAATTCACTAAGAGCAAGCGTGGGGAATACGAGAGAGGGTGAACATGGCTGCAGTCTTTCGGGCTTTGAGCTTGCTTTGATCATTTTAAATGACTATACCAGGAGGACTTCGCAGTTGCACAGAAACTGACTTTTCTCCTTATATTTTCACCAACTCTACTGTAACACCACCGACAGATTCAGGAAGCCACTACGATATTACCTTACTGACCTTGCTGGTAGTGGGATCTTACAGCTTTTGTATAATTCCTTTGTTAGCCACATTTACTGGGAGAAGAAGTAGGTGTTCATCCTTTTTAAAAAAATAAAAATAAAGATGGGCAGCATGCAATGACTTCTTAAATAAAGTGAATGTGTGAAATTGAATGCTGTTTAAAATTTTGGATTGTTGGATTTTTATTGTTTTGGGGTCGGGAAGAAGGATTGATTTTATTCAGCGTCTGCCTGGCAAATATATGTCTGACCTTTCCTCTAGAGCCTTAATCAAATCTAGAGAATATATGAACTGAATGCATTTCCAACTGTTCTCTTGTGTATTTTGGATTTGACATTTGTAAGTACATCTTCTTTTAAATTCTGTTTCTCTTCCCATTCTCCCTTCCCCCAAGACTGTCCATGTATAGCTTTGCTCAGTACACTTTGGAGTCAGACAAATTAACAGCTTGTGGTAGAGAGCACCACTGTCATATTTTCTGAGGCATTGTAAGGTCAAAGTAAGATGCTTGTTCAGTTAGGCTGTTATAATTGGAAACTAAGTGTATATCTATAGATAGCTTTAAAAGGACTCGTAAAGGAACCATCCACATAGTAGTGGTTCTGTTGCTGTGTATGCTCAGTTCTTTGTGTGACTTCCTTAGAAATGTTGTGGGTCTTGTAACATATTTGTGTGTGTATGTGTGTGTGTTGTCAGTGGACTTTTCTGTTATCCCACCCTAAGCTCATTTTGAGAAAATTATCTTATATAAATGCAAATAATAGAGTTCAAATTGCACTTATATTAGAACTGTTTATGTGCCACAGTCAGTCGTGGATCCTCAAAATGAACATCTAACATTACATTTCTGGAAGATGTTGGGGTAAAAGGATAAGAGAAAAAAGAAACTCGCCCCATGCATATTTTACAGTGGGCTTTAATTAATAGTAACTAAAAGGAATGAGTGCATGGTTAGTAAATACTATAGTATATGTTCTATAAAATAATTTAGTATGAAACTTTAGGCTTTATTATTAAAAGAATAAATGGTTACATTTGGCTGAGTATCTTAAATATCTGTTCATCTTAGGGTAATCAGCTTCTGAAATATAGAGATAATTCTTCCTGTCATTTTGGAAATGTGCTGTATAGACACACTAGTCATTTGTATTGATATGATGGTGTTTGGGGACCAGTTGGCCAAACAGTCTGATATTTTCACCCAACAAAGGGAACAGGTATAGAAAGTGAAAGTCAAATAAATTTTCTTGCCATGGACAGTATGCTGCATGTTGTAGCCTGTATGCTATTGATTAGGATTCATTTCACCATTGGTCGATGGAGTAATGTAATGGTGGATACACAAAAATAACTGCATGTGCCATACAGATGTATATGGACTGAGACTCTAACTCTTAACTTGTGTTACGCTGGTAATTCTGTGTGAATACTGTATTTGAATTTTATTACTCTAACAAGATTCTTTGTCAAAACTGGGCATGCTTGTATAGTGTGGTCATGGAACTAGGTCAGTAGACCATGCTTTCATTGTGATAAGTTCTTTCAGGTGACACATTGTGCAGACTTGAAGAATCAGTCTTGCTCATAAATACAAGAGTATTTAAACAGATATTCTACACATATATTAATATTTGAGGGAAAGATAGTACAGTTGTCCCTTCATATTTGTTGGGGTTTGGTTCCAGGACCCCCCTGTGGATACAAAAATCTGTGAATACTCAAGTCCCATTATATGCAGTGGCATAGCAAAATCGTGTCCCTTATATAAGATGGCAAAATCAAGGTTTGCTTTTTGGATTATAATTTTTTAAAAAATATTTTCAAGCCGTGAATACTTAAATCCATGAATACCAAATCCGTGGATACAGAGGGACAACTGTAACTAGTAACAGAATGTATCCTATTCCACAAACTAATTGGTGTCAGCTTGATCTGAAACAATATTGGAATCTTGTAGTCATCAAAACCTGATTTGGGTAAATATATTTGTAATACCAATAGCAATAGCACTTCTATTTCTATACCGCTTATCAGTGCCAAAGCACTACCTAAGCAGTTTACAACATGTTAGCTAATTGCCCCCAACAAGCTGGGTACTCATTTTACCAACCTATGAAAGGATAGAAGGCTGTGTGAACCTTGAAACTTAGGACCAAACTTAAAATATTGTGGCTGCAATACTGGCATTTAACCACTGCTCTACAAGGGCTCATTCCTAATATAGGGTGAATCATCTTTAAAACATGGTATTTGTAAAAAGTATTAGAAATGTTGGAATTCTACAACCTTAGGAAAAGAAATCAAGCCACATACTTGATGAAAATACTAAAAAAAACCAGTTGAGTAACACATAACAATTGAATAGCACCAAGGGACACATTGAAGAAAGTAATGTTTTTTGAAGGGCTACAACTAACTTTAATATGTAAGTCATTTACTATGTTCATACATCACATCAAACCATGTACTGTAGTGGTTTCTTGAAATATGGTTAGTGTTGTGTAAATCTGCCTTTGCTAACAGACCATGGTTTGTTAACTAGCCGCAGAGTACAGTCTGAAGCCATGATTTGTTGTTAGTTTACAAACATGGAGTGTTGTGACAGCTAAACCTGGAGGTGTGGCTTGTCCCTGGTTTGTTTCCCCAAATCCTACCCTGACAGGGAAGTTGGCAAAAGGTATGAGAGAAGCAAACCAAAAATTAGGAAGACAAGCTACAGTTTGGTTGTCTGTTGTGGCATTTGTGGCTTAAGCAATAAACCAGGGTTACTACAGACCAGGGTTACTGTAATGTGCAGATGTGCCTACATTATAGAAGTTCTGTTGCTTGATTGGCCATATGTTTTCTGTAACATTTGAAGGGTATTTGCACATCTGAAAATGCAAGGAACACAATCCTGGGGTTTTAAATTGTAGATTGTTTGCTGTGCATTTATGATGTAAATGCCCTCCAAATGTTACAGGACAAATCAGCTGCAGAAATGCAGCAACTAGTTATGTGCTGTAATGTGTGAAACAGCCCATAGCTATGTAACAAATGGGGTTGTTTTCACAGATATATAAAACTCTAGAAATGTGTTATTTTAAGTTTCCATGGCATGACTTAAAAATAATTTTTATTAATGTTCCACAGGTTGCCCAAAGGAATAAGATTCCCATTTTTGTCCCAGTGGTACAAAATGGCATTAAAATGTGTTGAGACGTAATTTTAATGTTACAGAGAAAACTAAAAATTGCTCACAATAATGACATTGCCAACGTTCTGTTTAAAGCATGTTTTTCCCTGGGTTTCTGTGGAGGTTCTCTACTTTTGTGTTTTACTTGTTTTTCTTAAACTTGGTAGAACAAATCTCCCTTTCTCTTTCCTTGTGTTGTAGTTAATTTTCTGTTGCCTCTGTTTCTACCACAGTAAATAAAACTGATGCTGTACAAGGACATAGTAAGGAGGCTCTCCAGTAGACTTTAGAGTGTGGGCTATAGCTTTATTAAAAGCTCTTTTAAAAAATATTTTTGAAACAGTAGTCTTTGGTATTTGGACATGTCTTGTTCTTGAACAAGGTTATCCTTTCAAGCATGATTAAGAAAGTGAGTAGGCCGCAGGAACACTCACTTCTCCCAGCATAAGTTCCTCTTTGCTCATCCTTTACCCCCTGCTGTCTTCACCATGGTTGACCCCTATGCTGGCACTGATTTTAAGCATAATTAGCAGTAAGCAGGATGTTGATACTAAAGTTTGATTTCCAACCATGGTTAAGGGCAGCAAGAGTGAAATTAAGAGAAGAAATACACTGAGATCTCCTATGATAGATTGATCTCTCACAAATGGGAGTCAAGTCACTTACAATTATAGGAAACAAATAGAAATAAAATATAAAATAAAAGCATAAGAAATACAGTAAAACACAGTTTAAAAATATACCAATAAAGAAGAAAGGTGTTCACCTTTCTGCAGCAAGTGAGGTCAGTTGCCAAAGGACATTCTGAATAAAGAGGTCTTTGGTGGTAGAGAAAAAGAAAGGAGAGACAGCCTTTTTTCTTCCCTTGATAGGAAGTTTTGGAGTCTGGGAGCAGCTATTGAAAGTACACTTTCTCATTTCCCCACTAGATGTGACTCAGAAGGTGATGGGACAAAAAGGAGGACCTCCCCTAAAGATCTCAAAGATACCAAAGCTCCCATTATTAGGAAATCAGGAGTATTACATGAATGCTCTTACTGTATTGTGGCATAAACATTTGTGGGCTAGGGCACAAATGTGTGTTGCCGTTTCTTGTTACTGATAGACTAAAGCAGTATGACACCCCCCCCCCATATCTGCAAATTTGGTATCTGTGGTTTCACTTAGCCATGCCTGAAAAAAAAATATTCTCTCTAGGCATTTCTGAGTCCTCCAGTGTGAGTCTATGGTCAACTTCTGTTCAATGTATACAGCTGGAGGACCTTGAAATGTCTAGAGAAGTGTTCTTTCTAGACATTTCTGCGTCCTTCAGTTTGATTCTATGGTATGCTTCGATGAAGTCGTTCATCACATTGAAAATAATAGGGCTTCCTGTTATCTATGGTTTCAGGTGTCCATGGGGGTCGTACTGTATTCAGTATACATCTGGTAAGAGCTGGAAGCAGCAAACTGTTAGGATTTTGCTTTGGAATGGTCAGCTAGCATTTGTTTTGCTACTTTCTTGCAAATCTTCAGTGTAGATAGCTTTTTCACTATATTAGTGAAGTGTGTATGTAAAGTAGCAGAAGCGTTTAGGACTGTAATGCTGGTCTAACATCGAGTGTAATTTTCATAGTGAATGAAAACTGAAGGTTGTGTGCATGTGCCACTCTGACTTCCTTTCCTCTCTTCTTTACAGCACAGAGATAACAGTGAGCCACTTGGTTTGGAAGTGGGAATATCCTGACAGGAAGAAACTGTAATAACTTAGCCATGTTTCAAGAGGAAGTTATGTGGGAGTGTGGTATGAATAAGGTTGCAAAGGGGATACAGTGTAAATACTGAGAAACATCAGAGATTAAGCACGCAAGAAAGGAGGAGGGAAGAAGAGAGCCAAATTATACAGTTTAGTAAATGGTCAGCCACTGGAGTAGTACCGTTATTAGAAAAATAAGGAGATTATTGGAGAAATAGCTGTATAGCATATGTGTATGAATGGAAGCTGGTCAGTCATTGGCACCCATGTACAGCAATGGTTAATGGGCATGTTGTGTGTCTGTCTTTCTTTAAGTTGCCTGTCAACTTATGGTGACCTCATGATTTTCATAGGGTTTTCTTAGGCAAGGAATACTCAAAGATGGTTTGCTACTTCCTTCTTCTTTGGAACTATTTATGCAGGGGAGAAGATACCATAAATCTAGTTGTGTAGATGTTGATTTATCTGTCCCAGGATTTTGGTATATGCAACCACCACTGTTGATAGAAAGCTTCAGTGCTTGGCTTTTGGGCTCCTTATCTGTGTAATAAATACTGGACTTGAATTCAGTCTATTCCCTCCCACATGCCAGGTGATGATGTGGACTCTAGTTTACAAATGTGTATGCCACAATAAATCCATGACCAGGCTTACCTTTAGGCAGAGTGAGGCAGCCAAACACTTCAGGTGGCAGATGGTGGAGGCAGCAGTAGTAGTTGTCTGGCTGTTCTTCCTCAACTCCTGGGACTTCTGCTGGTGGACAGAGCTGTGTGCAATTCTTTGCTGCCCTCAAACATGGATGATACTATCCTGTCGCCAATACTGAAGCAAGAATCAAATGGAAATCAAGTCATCTTCTACATATGGAATGAGAGGGTGCACTGTGTTATCTTTTGCCTCAGGAAACAAAATGCATTGGGCTGGCAATGGCACACCTGTGCTATATGCCTCTTTGTTGTGTTTTTGCTATGGCCCAGCATGGTTTCTTCTCTAGTGGAAGATAAGTTTTGAGTATTTTTATTGCTGTGCAGTATTTAAACTGAATTTCATAAGAACTGTGTGGCTTTTTTTTTTTAATCTTCACAGCTACAAGTGCCACAATTATCATCAAAAATGGAGAGTGCCCTTCCAGATCGGCTTGTCAAAATGGTACAGTTGGATCCCTCTCTCTCAAGCCAGTGCCCAGGCCAAGAGTGCTTTCCTTGAGAAACACTCCAAAAGGTAACTTCTTATGTTGGCTCTCCAAGCATGAGGAATGGTCCTACATATGGGAAAATCATGATCCTTGAGGAAAAATGAAGGGGTCGTTTTTTAAATGCACGCATATATTTTCTGTCAACAAAGGATATATAAGATGGATGGGAATGCTAAATTGGCACTGGTGCAACACGGAGGGCAACTGCTGTCTATTCTAATATCAGCTAAAGCCTAGGAAAATTACTTTTGGAACGACAACTCCCAGAATGCTCAGTCAACATGGTCAATGGCTGAGCTAGCTGAGGGATTCTGAGAATTGTAGTCCATTGATTTTCCCAAGCCCTGATTATCAGCAATGGGCTAACTGCTGGATGAACCATAGAAGCTAACACTAGACAGCTGAGATGAGCAGAGAGGAAAAGCTCAAAGACTGATTAAATTATTGGTATTTGATCTTGTGCTGGGAATTATGGCCTAGGAAAAGAACACCTTAAGACCATTGCAGGTGCATTTCTTATCTTTATTTTTAAAAATTATTTTATTTTAAAACAAGCAAAAAAAGCCATTTTATACAATAAAATAAACATAAAACAACTTCCTCTTCATCTGTGTTTGAACTTGCATCTTGTCCTTTTTTGACTTTCTTATACAATAGTATTTTTTAAAGTACTACACAATTATATTTGCAGATACTTTATCTTTCTTCCATGATATACATTATATCATATTTCCATTTTTTTCACCGTATCTCCAACAGAAGATTCCTTCTTCTTGATATTATTTTTCCATTTCTAATCTATAAACCATGTAACAGCATGTTCACCCCCATTTTGTTTTCCAATATTCTATCAAATTTTTCCAATTTTGTCTAACTTTGTCTACTGATTGATATTTGAGCCAACAGGTGAGTTGAGCCATTTGTGCTGACTCTAACAGTTTAAACATCCACTCCTCACTATTTGGGATCTCAGTCTGCTTCCAATATCTAGCATAATTCTCATTGTGGTGGTCATGTAAAGTATTACATTTCTTGATTCTTTTGGGAAATCTTTGTCTATTATATTTAAGTATAATTCTGGGTTTAATCTGTAATTAAAATTTATTATTTTTTTATTAAGTTATGCATGCTAATCCAATAGTTTTTTGCTACTTTACATGACCACCACATATGGTACAAGGAACCATTCATATCTCCACATTTCCAGCAGTTACTTTTCTTTTCTTTGTACATTTTCAATAGTTTTTGTGGTGTCATATACCTTTGGAACAATAACTTATAACAGTTTTCTTTAAGTTCTATACATGGTGTGAATTTTATATTCTTCTTCCATACAGTTTCCCATTCCTCCATACAAATAATTCGGCCGATATCTTGAGATCAGTTTAACGTGTAATCCTTTACAGTTTCTGATTCTAAATCTAATTTAAGGAGCAGCTTATAAACATTTGATATTGTGAAGTCATCAATTTTCTTTATCAATATATCCCGTTCTGTCTTTAACTGCCCTATTCCCAATAATTTCTTATCCATATTATATCTTTCTACAATTTGATGATACTGAAACCAATCGCACTTTATATGTTCTTTTTCTAATTCTTCCCTTGTTTTCACTTTACATTCTCGTTTTTGGAATTTTATTAACTCCTTGTAGGTCCACCATTTTCCCTCATGTATTATCTCTGTTCGTTGAAAAGCTTCCAATGGTGAGACCCACAGTGGCAGTTTAGTGTACGTCTTAGATTTTATTTCCTTCCATGTTTTTAAAAGGGGGCTTCTAATAAAGTGGCTATTAAAGTTTTTTTTATCAATTTTTGCCTTATCATACCAAAGGTATGCATGTAACCGAAATCTTAAATTTGCTCTTTCTAATATTAATATCCTGTCATTGTATAATGCAAACCAATCATATAACCAAATCATGGCACATGAGTGATAATACAATTTTAGATTGGGTAATCCTAATCAGCCCCTTTCTTTCTCATCTTGTAGTATTTTCCACTTAACCCTAGGTTTTTTTATCTTGCCATAAAAACCTAGAGAGGTCTTTATCCCACATTTTAAATTGCTTATTGTTATTTAATATCAGTAGATTCTAAAACAAGAAAAGCATTTTCGGTAATATCGTCATTTTCACTGTTGATATTCTTCCTAATAGGGATAAGTTTAGTAGTTTCCATTTTTCTAAGTCTTTTTTTATTTCATTTCAGATTTTCTTATGATTGTTATCCACTAAGTCCATATTGTTTTTGACGATTGTTATTTCTAAATATTTGACTTTCTTTTCTATTCTAAAGTTTGTTCTTTTACTCAAAATTTCTTCTTCCTTTTTATTTAAATTGTTTGTTAAATTTAAGTTTTTTGTTTGTTAATTCTGAATCCAGAAAGTTTACCATATTCTTCCAGAATATCTTGTAAAGTTTGGATTGATTCTAATGGGTTCTCTAGGGATATAACTAAGTCATCTGCAAGATCACACACTTTATAAATTTGTCTTTTTATTCTTATCCCATGTATTTTTTCCTCTGCCCTTACTTTCCTGCATAGTAACTCTAGAACCATTATAAATAATATCAGAGAGAGGGGGCAACCCTGCCTTACTCCCTTTTCCATTTTAAATATAGATGTTTTTTGCTCATTTACTATAACTTGGGCTGTTTAGTGTTTATATATTGCTTCTATTCCATTTCTGAAATTCTCTCCTAGATCCAATCCATACTTCTTGCATAAAATACCAATTTACACTGCCAAATGCTTTTTCCACGTCCAAAAAGATTAATGCTAATTTTTTATTTGGGTGTTTATCAAAATATTCCATTTGGTTCAGTATTTTCCTGATGTTACTTCTTAAAAATCTTTTTAGCAGGAATCCTGTTTGATCAGTATGGATCCATTCACTTAATATTCCTCTCAATCTTTCAGCCAAAATGGACACGTATATCTTATAATCTATGTTCAACAGTGAAATTGGCCTGTAGTTCTTCATTTCTTCAGGATCTTTATTTTCTTTCAAAATTAGAGCGATATTTGCATTCTTCCATGATAATAGCATATTGCCTCCCGATATTATACTATTAAGTGTTTTCTGTAGCGGCTCTTTCAATTGTTCTTCAAAAATTTTATAATAACTAGCGGAAAAACCATCTGGCCCAGGAGTCTTCCCATTTTTTATTGTTCTAATTGCTCTCTCTGTTTCTTCTATTGTTATTTGTTTGTTTAATCCTTCTTTCTGAATTTTACTTATCGTTGGGATATTTTGATTATTTAAATACTTTTCTATCATCTTCTTTTTGTTGTCGCTTGCTGGTGCCTCCGTAAATAATTCCTTAAAATATTCTTGAAAGTTTCTTCTAATCTTTTCTTGATTTGTTTCTATTTTATCCTTCTTCTTTATTTTTAAAATTTGTTGTTTTTCTTGGTCTTTTCTTAACTTATACGCAAGCCATTTACCTATTTTATTTCCTCCTTCAAAGTATCTTTTTTTCACATATCTTACTTTTTTCTCTATCTCTTGTGCAGTTTCCATTTTCATTTCTTATCTTTAGATGGCCCAGAAAGACAGCCTAATGCTGTCACAATTATTCTCCTTAAGCCACAAATGGGATTGCAAAAAAGAAAAGCATTCAGACACCAGATCCTCTCCTGAGCATGCTGCGTGTTCTCATTTGACACCCTGCCCCAGGTTTGTGAGAAATAAGATATTAATGAAACTATAAGTAGCAATTTCCAGTTTTGTTTTGGGGGGCATGCTGTGCTCCAGGAGGAGTCCTATAGTGAGGAAGTGGCCCTTTGATGCACCAGAGTTACTCACCTCCAAGTTAGATCCTTAGTGTTTGTTGCATATTTTTTACTAACTTTTTAAAAATCCGGCCATTGTGTTCGTTTGAAGTCTGAGGAAGTTGTATTCTTTTCTTGAGATCAAAATTTAATCTTATTTCATGTGTGTGTGTATGTTCTTTTAAAGGAGGAAAAAGTAAGTTAGGATCAGCAAGTCCGTGTGTGCCAAAATCAGCAGGGTCACTTCTGCCAGGAAGGAAAACCAGTGAACCAAGAGGGAGTCAACGATTGGGTAAAGTATTAATCTTATTATTATTATTACTATTATGCGGATATTTAAGGCCATATGAGCATCTTTGTATCTTCTCCAACATTCTTTCTATTCACATAGCTGATGGACCATTCAACTTGCATGGCCAATGGGGATGCATGGCCAATGCTGGGGAACTTGACTGGTGTTGGGGTTTACAATAGTGAGTTTAAACCAGAGGCATTTAAGTATTTGTGATTTGTGCCTGCCTACTTATGCACATGCTTTCCCTGTTGACTTCAGTGGGTTTCATTGTGCTTAATTATGCTAATTTCACAAGAAAACTGCTTATTAGTTACGCATATTATTTGCAGTATACTCACAATCTTGGTTGTGCCACTTGTTAGGGATGCCGTGAATCTGGGTAATTTTTGTTTATAAAACAAAACTGCACATTCACAGTTGTAGATAAACGTCTTGAATACTTATTAATGTACCAGGGGGTGGGGGAAGTAGGTGGAAAACCTCAGCAAAGTGTGAGGAAGCATGAAAAGACATGCACAATTAAGCTTTTCCCCCCCCCTCTTCACTGCCAGAAGTATGTGTGCTAAGCATTTCTTTTACTTTGAGGCATATCTTCAAGTGTCTATATCTGTGCATATGTGAATGGAAATGTCAAAGTGAAAACAATGCCCACTAAAGGTGTTACCTGAAATGACTGGGGGGGGGGTCTGTGGGGACCCTCTGGTATACTAAAATTGATATGGGGAATTAATGTACTTGACTTTGCAATGCGAGAGCCAGGTAATGAGCAGGATCTTGGAGACCTACGTATACCAGTACCAAGGGGGAGACTTCAAGCTAGATAGTACAATTAAATTATCTTTATTGGAAATTAATATCAACAGCATTCACGCAAACACTCAGGCTTCAAGCACTCACACAGCCTAATGAATAAAGTAGGAAGTATTTGGATAGAAGAATAGAGTGAGGGGATGGTGGGTGATACAACACTTGTCGTGAGGAGTGGAGATTCCTGCAGCAGAGGCTCAGAGTTGCTTTCTGAGGGTCATACAGCAAACTAGCAGCATGGATGTAGGAGGAGGAACTGTGGACAATTTGGTGGTGTTTTGTGGTGATATTTATATGATATAATTGCCCTGAAGGGGTAGGAGTTTAGAGTGAAATACAATGGTCCTCGGAGGTTCCTAGGCCAAAACAAGGGTATTCTGGAAGAGTTAATGATAGTTAATGGTCGATGCTTTTGGAATTGAATAGGAAACAGGCAAGGTCTTTTGTTAGAAGGGAGCAGGGGAGGAAGATCCCATTTTACAAGCAATAAAGTCTCTTACTATCATTGAGTGGATTAGTGATTGACTCACCTCCAGGTGTTGAGTTTCTTATTTGAGTATATGTTTTGGGGAATTTCCAGAGGCCCTTCCCTTGGTCTTACTTGAATCGCACCTTAGTGTTAGGGGGTCCCTGGTTTACCTGTAACCACATGGATGGCCATCTTAGCCAAATTAAAAAATATAGTCAATTATTTGATATTCCAAGATGGGCGCTATCAAGGCATATGTAACAAAGGCCTTAATCTAATGAATATATAACAGATTTTATACAATAGGCACATGTACTAGTTGGCTGAGAACTCCTTTTTTATGCAGGAAAATACATTTTGAATGAGGGAGAGTATCTGAGATCAGTTAAGTGGTTATGCATAACTGTTTCTTTGTTTCTCACAAAGTTTCAAGTGCCTTATTTCTCCACTAGACAGGCATCTGGAATCATACTCACAGTGGAAAATTGCTATCGGGGGACAAATGGATTTGGAATGGAGCACATTTGCCAGGAAAGGTTTAAGCACCTTCTTCCTTGGCTTTTACCAATCTCCATCTTCTGAAGCAATGCTTTCTGGGGGTTTTTTTGGTTTGTTTTTAAAGAGTTGCCAGACTATTATTTATGTATTTTTTTAAAATGTAGCATACAAGTTGACCCCTAGTGATCTTGGTTGTGTATTCATTTCAGAAAAATGAATGCGACATCTCAAGTTACATTTTTGTCATCCTAGGGCCTTTGGGACAAAATGGAGCTCGGAATGGATTCTCAACGTTCAGTTCTGGTGAGCAGTTTTATCTCCCCTCATCCTTCTTTTCTTTGATCCTAAGTGTTTTATGTGAACGACATGCTACTGCTGTTCTGGATGTTGTTTTGTCATGAGAATATATGTATTTTTTGAAGGTTTGTTTGTTGCCTGTGTTTATATTTGGATATACTACTTCCAAGGAAGTATGGAATCTCTTTAGTCTACAGTCTCCTGCTTTGTGGCCATTTGCTATAAGCCGAAGCTCCAATTTCTGTCAGCCACTGAGTTGGTTGAATGCTTTTGTTCAGCAGGGTTTAATTTTATTGTCAGATAAAACTGGAAGAAAAACTCTTGGGGAGAGGTTGTGGGGAGCATTGGTGCATTGATAAATTTTGCTGTGCAGGCACTCATGTCAATCCCTATAGCCAAGTTGTTAAAGAAAGTTTAAAAAAAATACAGGCAGCCATCTTGATCCATATCTCTGTATTATGTCTGTTTGTGAGTAGTGAGCTAGGGCTGGCAAAGAGCCGTGTAGTGGGTAGTATGTTGCACATTGGCTGGAGAAACCCAAGACTGCACGAGAAAAGAAAACATGTCCTCAGAGAATATAAAACTGCCACCTCAACATTTCCCAGGAATCTCTTCTTCTCAGGACCAGGGAGAAACACTTTAGCTCAAAGACAAGAAACTAATGCTAGCACTTTTCCTCTCCCAAGAGCAGGTCTTTGATAAAGCTAATGTGTCTTAATTGCCCATCCAAGAGCAAACAGCCCCCAAATACTTGGCATTACAGCAGAGAAAGTTCCTAACAAAATATTGTTGCTGGGAAAATTCTCCTTCCATTTACTGTGAGAATTGCAGCTAAGGTAAAACAGAATATGAAACTTGGGGTAGTTGCAGAAGAGACAATAATCCCTCATAACAAAACAGAACAGTCTTGTACCTCAACTTTGTGAGCCTGACTCCATACATCACTGGTGGTGAGACAAATCTAGGGGCAAGGAGACTCAGACTTCTTTTTGTTGATTAAATTAGCTCCTTCATTCTGCCCAGTTTCATACCAAATTGGAACCAACCTGCATTTAGTGAGATAGGTCAGCCAGCCTAATCATGTCTAAATTTGCCTGGAGGCATACAATGAATTCCTACGATGTATATATGTGTTTAAATAAAATGAAAATGTGGGAGCAGTTGGGGAAAAAAGGCAGGGATACTTGATGCCTCATATGTTATTTTAATCTGTTATATTTACCTCTCCATCCGAGCACTGAAAACAGAAGTAATGCTAGCTGAGGAAAAAGAAAATTAAGTTGAGAGAAATCATATGCAGAAGAGGGCTCAACATTCTACCTGTGGTTCACTCTTCACAAACATTCACTCTACTCTCGTTTGCATGTAGGCCTCCAAAGTTTGCAGCGGTTATGCTTGTAAAAGAAACACACTCCAAATCCATTACCAAAAAAAGAAAAAAGAAAAAAAAACCAGGCAAAGGAAAACAAAATCAATGAGATACATGAGATGTGTTTATTTGGCAATGCCTAACTACAGGGATAGGAGTTAATCCAAATAGATATTTAATGGCTTTTGTATATTTATTGAGAATGGCAATTAAGCTTGCAGTCCTAAGCCCAAATTCCTAGGAGTAAGTCCCACTGAGTTAGATGGGGTTTACTTCTGAGCAGACATAGAAAGTTGTCTGTAACTTAACAAGGTTCCCAGCTGCTGTTGGTAGGACTGCATTTGGGGACTACCAAGTGGCTTTATTAAAGCAGTGTTTCAGAGGTTGAGTAATAAATAGCTTTTAATGCTGCTGTGCACAGTGAGATTCAGACATACATCATATTTTCCCCTATTTGCATTTACAGCAAGAGTAGTAACCAGCAGTGTTAGAAGAATGCTTTACATTTCACAGGTATAGTGGGAGGGAACTTCACACTTATGAAAGGACTGAGCCTTTGTTTGAAATTCAGTTCATAGCAACCTGCTAACTGAATGTACACACCGCTCAGATTAGGTTTTGATTGTGATAAAGAAAAATAGGTTCTGTTCTTTTAGTTTGACCAAAGGCATGCATATATGTTAGAGATAGATTTAATTTTGTTCTTGTGTTCTTTGTAATTCATTATGCCACAAATAAATCTTATGCAACAAGTAAAACAAAACATGTTCTTTCAAAATGTAAGCAGTGTTATTTTTAATTCCAAAGCCCCGCAGAGAGGCTTGGACTATTATGTGAATGTGTATTTTGAATGTTTTTTTATTTAATAAAATTACACTGTTAAATTGGATTTTCTCCTTTAATCTGTTAAAGGATATTTTGTAATATTACAAATAGATTATCCCAGTTTCTGATTGAGGTGCATAATGAAGAACCCAGTTGTTTTCAGCTTGGTTCTGGAGAATCCTTGGGTTCCATGGACGCATATAAGGTTTTCATTACTGAGAAGGCAGGCAATACTAGATAGGATAAGTTTTCTTGAAAGATGGCTTGCCTGTTTCGTTCCAGAGTTCTCTACTAACATGCAACAGCAGGCAAGTGTTTCATTTCTTCTAGGCTAGAAATGGAGGACCTGTGAGTCCCAATATCCTCTGGTGGGCCACACCACTATTAGCCCTAGACAGTATGGCTACTGGGCAAGATCAATGGTAAGTGTGCTCTACTACTAACATTAGAGGGATCATAGATTCCTACCCTATGACACTCAGGTCTGTTCATAGACACACTGAAACTTATGGGAGCTGTTTCTCTGTGGAGTTACATCATATAACTGTGGGGTGTGTCTGTGGCACAACCATGTGGGTAGGGCTTCCTGCACGAGTCTTTTCCACCCTTCCTCTTGACAGTACATAACTCGAATGGGAAGGGCCTGTACATTTGGGTTCTGGTACAGAAGCACAGGACTTGCAGTTGTATTGGAGAGTGTCATTTTAAAAACACATGTTGGATTAGACAAGAAATACACCTAGATTTGCATCCTGCTTCTCAAAATAACTTCTGGGAATCTCAGAAGAAGCTCATGCAGGCTTTAGCTTTGTTGGCTTCTAGCATGGAGGAGCACCTTCCAGGAAGTCCAGTGTAGTTATAAAGTACGCATCTGCTTTAGAGTGTATGGATAGTATATTCATTCATTTATTCAGTTCATTTGTATGCTCTCTTTCTCCGAGAGTGGGACCCAAGGCAATTCATATAAAGAATCTAACAATAAAAAATAAAAATAATCACATTAAAGCAATACAAAATCATTTAAAAGGTATACAAAATTAAATAAATTATTATAAATAAATAGTATAATACAGCAACCTGGTGGCTGGATAAAGGTTTGGACTACGGCTCCCAGCATACCTAAACATGCTGGTTAGGTCTGATAGGAATTGAAATTAAAAAACTGTGCAGAAATTCCTTTGTCGGGGAAGATGGGAACATTATGCTCAAGTCATTACAGTAAGTGTGTATGTTAAACAAATCTGGACTGACTTAGCAACAAACATATTATAAATAAACTAAAAATATTATATTCCCCTGTATACAGTGTGGGTGTGAACAGATGATTCGTTGTTGTCATCTCTCATACCAGCTGATAGCAAGGTATACTGACCAGTATGGCAATAAAAAGGGCTACCTAGAGAGAATATAAATGTAAGCCATAAATCTGGCATTGTGAGGACAGAGCACAGACACCAGCCATCATCATGCTTGGAGATGCATGTCTTGATGACACACAGATAATTATTTTTTCTCCCCTTCTAGGAGCAAAAGCTATTTTCAGGAATTTTTCAGCTTTGAAAGAATTGTTCCATATCTCAGACAACTAAAATGATCCAGAGAAGGGGGAAGTCCAGGTGACTGCAATCCCCCATCCCCCCCATATAATATAGGGAAGAGGTAACATACATTGTACAGCATGGCATTGTACAGCATTGGACTATGACTCTGGAGATGAGGGTTTGAATCCCCGCTTGGCCATGAAAACCCATTGGATGTCCTTGGGCAAGTCACACGCTCTCAGCCTCAGAAAACCCCATGATAGGTTTACCTTAAGTTAGAAATGACTTGAAGGCGCACAAGAACAACACACATGTTGCATTGCAGAGTTTATGTATAGCTCCCCTTTTTGTCCTAGAATAGATAGGGGTAATTTTCCCATATCCTCCTCCCTTTTGTAGTTTTTACAAGCCTGCAGCTTGCTTTGGTCTAATAAAATAATGCTCTCTAAAGGAACAAAGTATTTATAGCTAACACCTCTTAGAAATCTTGGTTCTGAAACTACAAGTGGAATAATACAGTATGGATGTAATGTTACAACATTCCACAGGATCTTAATGGCCCATTTTAAAACCAGTCCGAAACCTCCCAACATTTCACAGATAATAATGGTGACATGTATGGTTGAGCAAAATCAGAGTGTGGTCAGAAGGGTGTGGGTAGGGAAGAAGAGGGCAAATATTGTTAATGATGCATTAAAGAGGGTAGAGAGGGAAATCAAAATTCCATTAAGAGGGAAAATTTGTGTGTCTGTGAGAGAGACAGAGAGAACTTTGTGCATAATTTTGTGGATTGTTATTGTTGTTATTCAGTGCCCCTGAGTCAACATCGACTCAGGCAACCCCATGAATGAGACATCTCCAAGACCTCCTACTGCCCTGCTCAGGTGTTGCAGGTGGCTTCTCTGATTGAGTTTATCCATCTGGTGTGCAGTCTTCCTTTCTTTCTTCTCACTACCTTTCTTAGCATTATTGACTTTTCCAGTGAGCTGTGTCTTCTCATGATGTGACCGAAGTAGGACAGCCTCAATGTTAGCTTCTAGTGGGAGCTCTGGCTCAATCTTTTCTAAGATCCATTTCTTTGTCTTTTTGGCTGTCCACGGTATCCTCAGCACTCTTCTCCAACACCACATTTCAAATGAGTTGATTCTCTTTCTATCAGCTTTTTTCACTATCCAGCTTTCATATCTGTACACGGTGATGGGAAAGACGATGGCTTGAATGATCCTGACTTTAGTACTCAGTGTTATATCTTTGCATTTTATGATCTTGTCTAATTATTCTAATTTAAAGCACATCTGTACAAGGAGAGAGCCAGCGTGTAGTGGTTTAAGTGTTGGACCAGACCTCTAGGAGACCAGTGTCTGAATCCGTGCTTAGCTGGGGAAATCCCCTGGGAAGGCTTGTGCAAATCACATTCTCTCAGCTTCAGAAGAATGCTATGGCAAACCCCCTCTGAACAAATGTTGCCAAGAAAACCCCATGATAGATTCATTCTGTGTGTGTGCAGAGGTTCACACGTACACTTGTTACCCAAATTAGTGGGATCCATGGGGGGCCCACCTGTGACACTCAAATTACGATATTAAATTGGGGAATTTTAATTAGGTCAAAGGTATGGCTGTGAGAGGTCGGTAACTTCTGGGACCTTTTCACCTGTGTATACCAGTACTTACTGCAGAGACTCAGAGTTTAAAGTAAATAAAAATGGTTTTTATTGGAAAATAAACACGGAAGCATTCACACACGCACTCACACTAACAAGAGAGCACACAAGGCTAACAAAGAATTGAGGCAGACAAGGGGGACAACACGTTCCCTCAGCTATACAGGTGTTTAAAGCAAAGATCCTCCCCCAAATGTTATATGGTGTGCAAATATATACGTTCAAAAATATTACAGCCATAGAAACTGTTCAAACAAAATTTTTGAGAACTGTTCTCAGCCTCCCAAACTGTGTGTCAAATGTCTTACTCAGGCTAGAAACAGGCTTAATTTCTATTGAAGCACAAATATGGATATATAAGTTAGACTTTTGGTTAAAGATGCTATTTATTCCCAAAGGTCTAGCCCCCTTGACTCTTAGTGATACATTTCAGTCAAGATGGAAAAAATGGTTAAGGAAGAAGTGCAATCCCTGGGCTTCTCACAACCTGTTATTCTAGCCATGGGGTATGCAAAAGCCAAATAAAACATCCGCCAGCGCATACAGGACATAGAATTACAAAATCATATACGTGTAGCATCCTTACACTCAAGTTTCAAAGACAGTGGGAGAGTCTTTGCCCTTGCTGCATATTTGAACAATCTAACCAAACCAAAGTATAGGAAAGCCTTTACCCTGGCCAAATTCAATGTACTCCCATCAGCTCTACTAACAGGAAGATATAACAACAAACCTCTCTGTGAACGTTTATGTCCTTGTGGGTCTGGGGAGATAGAATCTGTGGGGCATGTTTTATTGTACTGTACTTTGTATCGGAATCTGCAGCGTTGTTTTATAGTACCAATGTTACAAAAAATACCAGGTAACTCTGATACATTTTACATTGACTATCTTTTGGCTAACCGGGAACCAGGGATTACAGCCAAGGTGGCACGTTTTTGCGTTGCTGCAATAGCTTGCTGACGAAAAATGGTGTCTTAACTTTTTTTTTTTGGTTCATTGTACAACATTGTACAATTTTCTTGTATTGTATAATACTGTCCTATATTACACTGTACTTTTGTATTGTTTATGCTGGTCTTTGACTGTAATAAAATTTCATTCATTCATTGAGGCAGAAAGATTTGTATAGAGGAATAGATCTGAGCAAATATGGGCTATAATTAACAGTCCAAAGAGCAGAGGTTTGTGCAGCAAAGGAAACTGAGATGTGAAGCTGAGGGTGTGTGAAGTGACCCTGGAGCTTCTCTGCCTGAAACCCCAGAGCTACCCTTTGTAGATCCAAACCTGAGGGATTATTTTCTACCCTGGAAATCCCTTAGATTTAATTTCTCTTCAAAATCTGCCACCACTCACTGAGTTCCCCCACTTTATGCCCAGTGCAGTGAATAGCTGGGCAGGTTGTGTTAAAAACAATCAACTCCCCTTCCTCTATCCCAGGGAAATTCAGATAGTTCGCCCAAGCAGGCACATGTTCGTGGAGATTAGGAAAACAGAAAAAGCTTTATTTTTTAGTTCAAGCAATCACACAGCATGGAGGGAAATCTCTCCTCCAGGTTCTCAACTTAAGGCTACATGAAATACTTTCAGTCATAGGGTTAAAATAAATCATAAAAACTAACACATGTTCTAACTAATCACATTTCCTAAGCTAAGAAAATATAACTCACAGTTTATGAAGTCCATAGTAGTCAGTCTCTATGATAGAATTCAGAGTCATTGGAAGTCTCTTCCTTAGACTTCATGGTATCATTTGGGCTCTTTGATGTTATAGAGCCATGTGTGAGGTCGCTCATCCAACCTCAGTACCATGTGTGTTTCTCTTGCTGGTCTCAACCATGTGTCATCCTTGCTGGCTTAAGCCATTGTGTCATCAATCAAAGGATTTCAGAACTCAAAACTCCATTGGTCAATTCTGGTCCCATCTACAAGGTTTAAATAATACGTACAGCGTGCGCAAGTTTGCGCTTCGGTACACACGGCCGTTTGGATTCACACGCATCCAAAAGAGGGGGGGCAGGTTTCCACCCTGAAATACGCACATGCGGCATTCGGGAGGGAAAGCGGATCGCGATGAGAAATCCGTATGCCGTTCGGATGGCTGACAGGTCTGTACGGTCCGTTCGTACACATACGAACAGGCTGTGTAATCTGATTGGCTGGCCAAGTAGAGGGGGAGGGGCTAGCATGGAGGGGAATTGGGATCGCCTGCCATGTTGGATTCCCGGCTAGCAAGAGTCCAGTGAGTCCATGAATTATGCTTATTTATTTTTATTTTATATTGTAAATAGGGAAAACCAACTGTCTGCAAAGCAGGAACCTTTTAAAAAAAAAGCAGCGGGAGATTTTAAACCGCCGCTTGGCTTGCTCGCTCCAGCCAGCTTGGGGAAAAGGGAGTCATACGGAGTTTAGGGGGGTAAAAAATCATGTGGGTGGTTCATATGCATACGAACGACAACCTATTCGTATTTTTACCCCCCAAACTGATTTTTTTATGATCGTATAGACTCACCCTATGATTGGTTCTGCATTGCCAGATCTGATTGGCTCTTCAGTCAGGTGATGTGCTGTCATGTTTAGGAAATGAGGTTCCCACCCTCTACCATACCTGTTGCTGTGGAAGCAGGGAGTGGAAATTTCCAGACGATGCTATCTCTAGGTTTTTGCAGATGAACTCACCATGATGGAGTTGATTCTTCATCATGACAGGGTGCCACCGCATTCTGACAGAGTGATGGTGTATGAAGAACTATGCACACTTTGCTATTGTTTGGGACTAATATTTATACCCAACTTCATATCCTGTAGCGGTGTTCAAGTATGAAACAATGCTAAGATGTGTTTCCTACAGTTGATCAAAGGAAACTCCAACTTCGTTAATTGCTGCTAATGGCTGAGATATTAAAGTTGATGGGTTTATGGCAGCCCTCTTATTATAGGAGTGGAAAGTTGTGAAGGAAGATACTTGTGGAGATAATGGGTGTTCCGGTCATTGTTTGCTTTGGAGCCTTACTCATTGCCAAGAGTATCCAGGATAGGATTAGCACATTCCACTTTGATGACTCTGATACTAAGGGGCTCCACTTAATCCTATTTTGGGATTTCCCAAGAAATCTTGTTAGGTCTTGGGTGACCTTCACTTGAACCCACTTTTGGTCTGCCCTGGTCTTTCTAGAACTCATGAAATGTCCAGTATTGCTGAATTAACAATTATTGGAGGGAGGGGGTGTAAGGAATGGTAACACTGGTAACAGTGCCTTCAAGTTGCCTGTTGACTTATGGCGACCCCATGAATTTCATAGGCTTTTCTTAGGTAAGGTGATAGGTTCACTTTGGGATTTCCATACATCTGAAATGACTTGGAAGATACACAACCACCACCACCATTATTCAGGGAAAGCCCTCTTAATTGGTTGCTGTAATTATTAGTTTTGATTAACAAAATAAGCAGTTGGATCACACAAGCTCATTCCAAAGGTCCAGTGGCTGGCATGCCACTTCCTTTACTTCTTACACTGGTTCTACTGGAGGGGCTAGACCCTGTCCCTCCTCTCCTCTCTATGGGGGGAAGGGGAGATTGAGTTCAAGGTACTTAATCGTTTGCTGCAAAACCAGCTAGAAGTTGGCTGCAAAGTCACTTTGCAGATGGCTGGTTTTTGTGGGAGGAAGTTGGGATTCCAGGACTCCTTAAGACAAGCTGAAAAACTGGGAATGTAAAGGATTAAGTGTGCAGTTTTCTGGGTGATTTGTGGCTATTGGGGGCTATGCAGCCCATGGAACACAGATTCCTTCTCTGTTCTCAAAATATAGATATTTATTAGAAGTTAAAAAATTCTGAAAAGCTACTGTGTTAACTTGCTTAAGATAATATTTCTAAGTGGTAGTAATATCCTTGTATAAGTGTTCTGCCAGCATCTGATCACAGTTTTTTTTTAAATCTTCAAATGCAAATGGCCTTAGAAAACAAAAATGAAATGGCAAGCGGCAAGTTAGGCACTTAAATTATCAATTTTGCATGTTTTTAAAAATATTTCCACACTTACCTGCATTGTTTAGTGCTGCATTTTCTTCAGTTGTAAACACTTCTATATCTATCTTTATTGCTCTAAATAATCATTGTGGCTATTAAAAATATCCGTATATTCCGGCGTATAAGAATAACTTGGGCATATAAGACGACCTCCAACTTTTCCAGTTAAAATATAGAGTTTGGGATAGACTCACAGTATAAAACTACCCCTCTTCCAACGCACACCAAATACATTTTTTAAAAACATCAGATTTGATTTCAATATGGTAATTTTAATTCAAATGCTTATGACATGCAGGTACTTAGCAGGAAAACTGTCGCTGTTTGTCATCAAACATGTAAACATAAAACAGTGCAAGTGGATTAAACTTTTCCTAATTCACTCTAAAACTGAAAGGAAGGATAAGACAATAAACCCATGGGAGCTGCCACACTGTTTGTTTTCTAAGCTGTCAGCCAAACTGGAACTGATGATGATAGGAGGAAGATAACAAACAATAGAGAGAGAGCAAGTGCCGGGCAAGAGGGAAGCTGGCTAATGAGAGCTCCCGCTAAGGGAGCTTCCCTCTTGAACCGGCTTTAGACCCTTGAGTGTTTGGAGCAAAGGTGGATTCAAGCGGGGCACTCACTGAGGAAACTGCTGGTGGTTTCCTCAGTGAGTGCGCCACTTGAATCGGCCTTTGCCCTAAACACTCAAGGGTCTAAAGCCGGTTCAAGAGGGAAACTCACTTAGCGGGAGCTCTCCTTAGCCAGCTTCCTTCTTGAATTGGCTTTCGACCCTTGAGTGTTTGGGGCAAAGATGGATTCAAGCGGGGCACTCACTGAGGAAACTGCCAGTGAGGAAACTGCTGGCAGTTTCCTCAGTGTGTGCCCTGCTTGAATCGGCTTTTCCCCCCAAACACTCAAGGGTCAAAAGCCGGTTCATCGCGAATTGGGAAAGTGCAGAGGTTTGGCTAGCAAGGCTCTCCCCAGCCAGCCAGCCAGCCAGCCAAACCTCAGAGTTTCCCCTGGCCAAGCTCATTGCGAGTTGTGAAAGCGCAGAGGTTTGGCTGGCAAGCGTCTCCCCACCCAGCCAGCTACCCCTCTGCCTTTCCCGAACCTTGTGGGCAGCCCCATCTCTGGTTTGGAAAAGGCGGAGGGGTGGCTGGCTGGGGTGGGGTGGGGAAACTTGCTAGCCACCTCCCATCCTTCCCGGGTCCGTATACCCAGCGTATAAGATGACCCCTGACTTTTGAGGAGATTTTTAAGGGTTAAAAAGTCGTCTTATACTCCGGAACATACAGTGCATGTATTTGTTAATAACATTGCAGTTTGGGAGATGTCATTTTGGAGCAGATTCATATCTGTATACCAAAGATGTTAAAAGGGATGCCCCTAGAACACATAGGGGCAAAGAAAAAGTACTCTAGTAAAATCAAGGCAAATAAATACTGTCCTGCTGACATCAGTAGTCCTATAGCTCTTAGTATATTGACAGATAAGAGATCTATTAATTGTTTGCTGCAAAACCAGCTTTGACTTGGCTGCTGACTCACTTTGCAGCTCGCTGTTTGCGGTGGGAAGTTGGGATTCCAGGACTTCTTAAGACAAGCTGAAAAACTGGAAATGTAAAGGATTAAGCATGCATTTTCCTTGGTGATCCATAACTGTTGAAGGCTATGCAACCCATAGAACATAGATTCCTTCTCTGTTCTCAAAATATAGATACCTATTATAAGTTAAAAGGTTCTGAAAAGCTGCTGTGTTGACAAGCTGGGGCGTGTCCAGAGGAGGGTGACCAAAACGGTTAAAGGTCTGAAAATCATGCCCTTTGAGGAGCGGCTTAAGGAGCTGGGCATGTTTAGCCTGGAGAAGAGAAGGTTAAGAGGGGACATGATAGCCATGTTTAAATGTTTGAAGGGATGTTATATCGAGGATGGAGCAAGCTTGTTTTCTGCTGCTTCAGAGAGCAGGACACGGAGCAATTGATTCAAACTACAGGAAAAGAGATTCCACCAAAACATTAGGAAGAACTTCCTGACAGTAAGAGCTGTTCAGCAGTGGAATGCACTGCGTCAGAATGTGGTGGTCTCCTTTGGAGGTTTTTAAACAGAGGCTGGATGGCCAACTGTTGGATGTGCTTTTATTGTATGTTCCTGCATGGCAGGGGGTTGGACTGAATGGCCCTCGTGGTCTCTTCCAGCTCTATGATTCTATCATACTAGATAGCAGCTTGAGAGAGTATTTTTGCTGATTCTGTGTGTCAGCCATAAGAGATGAATAGTATTTGTTGACTAGAACTACTGCTTAATGTGAAGTGATAATGACAGATGTCTTGCTGATAACTGGCCTCCTCAACCCATAAATGTAAAAACATTTCCATTGTTGACAATTGTTCCTAAAGACTTCTTCCTGTTGACTAAGTTGTTGAGTGTTAACATGATTACTAGCATTGCACAATCAGAAACTGATTCACTGAATTAGAATATCTCAATATTCATGAGAGTAAATGGACTAAGACAGTGTTGCTGTATACACAACATGAATCAAGGGTTTGTTTTCAGCACACTAGTATAATTTTGTCACAACTAATAAGAGCACCTTTTAGACATAGCAAGTACAGTTGTCCCTTCATAGTCACTGGGGTTTGGTTCCAGAACCCCCCGTGGATACCAAAATCCGTGAATACTCAAGTCCCATTATATGCAATGGCATAGCAAAATGGTGTCCCTTATATAAGATGGCAAAATCACAGTTTGCTTTTTGGCTTATTATTTTTTAAAGAATATTTTCAAGCCGTGAATACTTAAATCTGTGGATACCAAATCTGTGAATACAGAGGGACAACTATATTGTCAGAGGTATTACAAGGATATTTGGAGATCTGAAATGAGTCTACATAGTACTAAGAAATATGTGTACATATAGGAAAACAAAGAAGAAATGGACAGACATTCAGATTGTTTTCCAGAAATATTCACTTGGGAACAATTGCATCGTTAAATAAATGTCTGTCTCTTGGGTAATGTAAAAATTAGCTTTTCAGAGAATTGGGACTGGTTTAGTAGCTTGCTGATATGCCTCCGCTGTATATTTTATTTTGTATTATTGATTTTGGTCTTGTTCATTGTTTACCTTGTATCCTGGAGGATGAAGGACACCACTGGTGTCCATGAAGGAGTGTCTCAAGATACCGTATGTTTCACAGATTCACAAACTATGCTCACTTTTGGTATCCTGCTATGCCCTAATATTGCAGATTTTTGTAGTGTGTCAAACTATTTCCTGGTAGAGCTAAAAGTGTGTGTGTGTGTGATACAGAAAGGGAGAAAAATGTCAAGTCTCTAGGTGAAGAGGTATAAAATGACATATATGGTTTATGTTGATTATTAGGCAGAATAAAGGAGGAAGACAACTTTAAAATGACTGGATCCCCCGCCCTCTGAGATGGGATTGGATAGGGTTCTGAGAACCTGAGAACAGGAGGAGGGGGTAGGCAGGAGATCAAATAGGACAGTTGAGACTGAAAAGAAAACATTTCTGGGGAGGTTAGGAAAAAAGTACAGCTTCAGTTTTCTCTCCCTTTCCCCATTTCTCTCTCTTGTCTCCTCCCTCCCTATATGAACAACTGTTGTCATTTTGTTGATATATATTTATTATCAACAATTGCACATTGTGTTAAATCATACTTATTTATACATCCCGATTATAGCATATAACAGAAAACAACAGAATATTGTCCACCCTCCTCCCCATCAATGACTTCCCACACACTTGAGTCCAAAACCATAGTATCTAAAGTGAAAGACTTCTCATCCTTAATTAAATATATCTATGTCTTCTGATTAGAGATCCAAAAAGAAGAGAAAAGTTCCTCTTTTTGTATTTTGCCATTTTGGAAGGAAAATAATGTAAGGAAGTTGGCTGCCACAAGTTGGAGGGGAATGGTGTTTTTTTGACAATTTAATTTTGATTACTTATTTGGCTTGTTTGGCTTTATGTGAAATGATATAAAATTACTGTTACTTAAAAAGAGAATCAAGCACGTTTTTCCTGATGTTCTTTATCCAGTGTGGTTAGATAAATTCAGTTTTTATGTTTTTGTTTTTTTGTTCTCAAGAGTCTCAGCTTTCACAGCAACAGCCAAATTACTTCTGTATGTAAGGGTACAGGGTAGCAGAGGAAAGCCAAGTGACAGCCTTCTGTATATCCAAACATTGATTTATACAACCCAATTTTAAAGTTTAGAGCTTGGGACACTATCCCACCCTGCTCCAAAATTGTGCCTCTTCTGTAATCATCTGCATTTCTTGATATCATGTTGTGTTAAAAAGTAGGCCTAAGTAATTTTTGACTTGTGGGTCCACATATGCTGGGGTGGGCAAGTAGTAGCCGCCCGGATGTAGTGGGATTACAGTTCCCACTTGTCCCTCACTGCTGACTGTCTTGGCTTGGACTAATGGGAGTTGCATTCCAACAACATCTGGAGTTGCCCACCCCTGCTGTATGCTGTTGCTATATTAGTAGCAGTTAGTTTTGTTTCTCTTTTTTAAGGGCACCTGGTATCTCTCCTTGAATTTGCAAATTTTCTTGTGGATAGTATCTAAAGGTTATACCATAGTGTGGCCAAAATGAGGCCACTTCATCTATATTAAGGTATTTTATAATGACAGGAAGCTGCAAAACTAGCCTGACCCCTCCTGCCAAGCTCTCAACATTTTGATCCCATTGAGGCAGAAAACTAGGTATAAGTGCAGACAAAAAACTGCATTAGTTAATAAAACTGCCAGTATTTTATTAGAAAGTGTCAAAATACAACTGGCTATGCTTGCTGTGTTTAATGTATTTCAAAATAATTGAAATAGAATCTGACGAATAAAAGGCTCCTTGATTATATGAGGAACAATCTTAATGCATCTTGTGGAACATTACATCTTCTCCTCTAGTGGCCATGAAGGAAGAGTATGACATGATCTGTGACATTACTGGGTGATATATTCAGCTAGGGAGACCACCCACTTCCTCCTCCTTCCCTTCCCTACTGGGTCCTATAGTAGATTAAACATGAACAGTGTGATGTAATTCAGAGGCTGCTCGTCTTCTGAATCACAGAGCAGTTTTATTCTAAGGGTGAGCTTTGTTTTACAGCATCTGGTGGGGAGATACGCTGCCAGCAGCATTTACATTGTGGATATAGTATCTGCCTTTTTGGATTCTCCTGGCTTTTCATCTGTTTATGGACAATCAAGGGAAGGTTTTGATTTGTTGTCAGGTTGTTGTTGTTTTGCCAACTACTGCGTGGCCTCAGTGCTGAGTTACAAATATAGTATGTGACAGTACATGGAGGCTGTTTCCTGCTTGATTTTCTTCCAATTGCTCTGAAGACATGTTATGGTCTCCGAAATTCTCCTTATCCAATATGCATATTCGACTCACAGCAAAAGGATTACTTCGAAACCTTCGTCTTCCTTCTGGGTTTAGAAAAAGCACGGTTATATTTCATGCAGGTTGGTAATTTTTCTGTATGCTTGGGGGACATCTTGTTTACTTCTGCTGCTGTTAATACCAGTTACAGTTTGCTCAGGGTGCTATTTCTCTCTTGCATCATTAGACCTTAGAAAACTGTGCATTTTTTATACTACTTAGACATTTTCTCAGTAACAGAGCTGTGTGTGTATGTGTGTGTGTGAGTGAGTGAGTGAGAGATGTTACGTTAGCCTGACAGATGTCTAATCTGTTTATAAAGTGAAAAATATGGTGCTTTATATTAAAAAAAAACCCATGGCATACTTTCAAATGTTCACATATTAGAAGCATGTAGATATAAATATTTTAAATGAAGCTATGTTCTATACAGATGTGAATTGTGTGTAGCATAATAGTAGTGTTTGGCATTCTGATGTAAATTTTTTTGGCATTTGGAGAAGAAAATAATTTATGTTTTAAAATTAAAATAATGTTCTTAGATTTAACGTGTCAGGATAGGCAATAAAATACAAATTCCTGGAAAGACAGAAATGAATAAAAAGCTCTGAAATGTGACCTCATTACATTTTAAAAAATCACTGATGGACAAAATAAAATAAAAGAACTTGTGGGCACTTCCTTTTAACATAGTATATTAGAAATGCATTTGAAAACAGTGCACATAACGGTTACATAATTTCATGGATTTTTTTTTCTTTTTGTGCATATTATGCCTTTTTGACCAAGTAATTTAATGTTGGCTATGTTCTTCTCTCTCCTCTCTCCTCTCCTCATGAACATTTCCTTTTCAGCCTGGCAATTAATATCTTTCCAAACATCTCAGTCCCTTGGGTAATTTTTACAGGCAAAATCAGATTGGCTGCATTATGTTCTCTCTCTCTTTCTCTCTGTGTGTGTGTGTGTGAGAGAGAGAGAGAGACAGAGAGAGATTGTGTGTACGTGCACACACACATAGCCCTCACAGTAGTTGAGCTGAGCTCATAATGATAATTGATGGCATTAGTGACAGATCTGAATGTTTCACAGGCAAATAAATTGTCCAGATACCTAACTAGGCAGAATAGCTTGTATGAAAGGTAGTCCTTATTGTCTGAATATTTTAGCAGATAGGCTAGTTAAAATTGCTGCTAAGCAGCTTGATAAATGTTGATAAATGTCTGCTGCGTAATTGGAATACAAAAATAAAGTAACTAAATCTGCAAAGATGTAAAATGAAATTGGCTCAGTAGCTAGATTTGAGTAACTGCGTGAAGACTTTTGCCCTTACATTTCTATCAACATGGCTGTGTTTGAAGCTGCACTTGTATAACTATGTATTGTAACAGAATTTTCATACAGTCTGTTTAAACACATGGACTATGGATATCCATCTTGGTTTAATGCATTGCATGATTTCTTATCTTCATGATGCACCACTTCTGGAATACAGGTTTAACTTGATTAAATGCAGTAATCACACTTACATTGAGTTATCCATATTTTTGTTCTTAAGCATGTAAATAAAACATGCCTGTTTTCAGTTAGCTGAAGTTCATGCATCAGCAGCTTCTACCATAGCTGTAGCTAGAGCACTTGACTAAAGGACACTGTTATACAAGTAGATAGATGGGGTGGAGTGCAGCCCGTGGTTGCATGCAGCCTGAAGGCTGTTTTAGTGCCTTCCATTGGGAAAAATGGTTTTTTTTAGTGCCAAAATGCCCACTATACTGGGGTGTGAGGGAGGGGGAAATTTGCCATGATTTGTTCCTCTCTTTTAAAACAAATAGAGGCCTTTTTTATAACAAGAAGTGACCCCAAAATTTACTTTTGGCCCTTTCTGGGCCTAAAAAGACCCGGGGGAAGGGGTGGGATGTGGCAAAAGAGCCGTTTTGCATTTTAGTGCAAAAAAATTGGGAATTTTTCTTTTTGGGTGAGGAATGGCCGAGGTGTGTGTGCCCCCAAGACCCTCTGGAGGGGCAATGTGACTCCCTAATCTCCAATAGTTGCCAACCCCAAGCACAGTTATGTAATGTGTGTCATGAAGAGTTCATGAAATCAAAGATGGTTTACTTTTCTTGCTGTATAATTTGAGTTGTAAGCTCAGTATTTAGTTTCATAAATATTTCTAAATTGATGATATGAAAACAAGTTCCCACTGTTACACTGATTTCATCATAGTGACATAAATGTCCATGACAAAATGCTTTATGTCAGGGTTAAACAACATCTGTGGATTGGTGGAGGTCAATATTTTGCACTCAGGATTTTCTAGGATCCACACAGACTTCCAAATGGGCCAAAAACAGAAAAAAACAAGGCCAAAAGCAATCAGAAGTTCTGGTTTTGAAAAATAGGTGTGTTTGGTGTGTGTGTGTGTGTTTCAACCTATTTAAAAGATCACTTACTAGAAGCTTCCGGGAGAAGCATTCACCTTTTTTTTTCCAGAAAAAAGGGCAGAATAGGGGAGTTGAAGGACAGCAAAACAACCTGAGCGGCTGCTTTTTTGACCACCATTACTTATAGTGGTACTCTTCTTTAAGCTCTGATGACTAAAACTATTAGACGTCAGATAATAAGAATTAGACCATAGGTAGAGTTAAAGAAAGATTGTATTTTCTTCTACAAATCTCCATCTACGAATCTGCAAGGGTTTTAAGATCACTGTGGGAAATCTTTCATCCTGCCACCATCACAGGGTGCGGCTATACGATCATAAAAAAATCCGTATGGGGGGCAAAAAATACGAACAGCCTGTCGTTTGTATGCATACGAACCGGCTATACGATTTGTGTGCGAACGGACTGTACAGACCCGTCAGCCATCCGAACGGCGTACGGATTTCTATTCATGATCCGCTTTCCTTCCCGAATGCCGCGTGTACGTATTTCAGGGTGGAAAACCGCCCCCCCTCTTTTGCATTCGTGTGCATCCGAACGGCCGTTTGTACGGAAGTGCGAACTTTCGCATGCCGTACGTATTATTTAAATCGTGTAGACGGGACCACAGCCTTGCTTGATGAGGACACAAGAGAGACCCTTCTCAGTGGCTGCTCCCCCAGTACTAAAGCTGTCCTATCAAGATTTGCTATATAATATATTCATTCGCAAGCAGTGTTCTGTAGGTTTTGTATAATGAAGCATTTTAAAGGAGAAGAAGGCTATCAGGGCTGTGCCTTGTTTTTAGAATTATGCAACAGTAAATATTCTCCCCAAAAATTCTTTTTAACAAAAGCCTCTTAAGGCAACAAATAATATTGCAAGGATTTTAAAAAAAAATTCAAAATATCCTTAGCCATCAAACACTGAAGACACATAAGCTATTAGCAAGCTGTAAATTTTGTCTCAGATTGTTTTGTTGAAATGTCAGAAGTGTTTATGTAGTGCCAGTAAACATTTGTGTGCAAAGGACTGAACACAGCTATTCAGCTCAACTTCTTCATGCATCATTGAGGTGACAGAATAGATAAGCATCTTTAGATATCTGCCATGAAATGCAGAGGGGGAGATTCAAATGTTTATTTTGAACAATAATATTTTGCTCAGTTGACTTGAATGATAAATTTTTACATTTCTTAACATACTACTTCTGTATCTGAGGGCTTCCAATAAACAAGCATGGTTTCTCTTACTTTGCTTTGATTACGTGCTGTTCTGAATGGTTCATGCATGCATAAGTGCCTGTTTCCACTTTTAAATCAAATAGAAGTGGTGAACTGGGTCCTCCCTTCTGTATATTTTAGAAGCGGAAACTGATACATGTGTGCCATCACAGATGAAGCAATGTACTTGGGTATCCGTACAGAGGATAAAGTGTAGTGTAAGGAACCTCTTTGGAGAAAATGAAGACACAGAGGCTTGCATGGATATAAAGAGTTAAATATAACCTTTAAATGACACAATCAACAACAGCAACAAAAGCTCTGGGCTAGCTGGACATAGAATATAAGTGGTTATGGCACATCTGCTACGCACAATTTTCTAGCAAACATAGTCAAATATTTGTTGTAGATGTTAAACTGAGATGGCCTAACAAACAGCATGAAGTGCCATATGGTATTCTCCTTAGAAAATTCCTATTTCAATTAATAGAACATCTCTGACAAATTGGTAGGAGTTGACATCACATGAATAGAATGTCAACAGGACATACCCTAAATGGTTACCAATCATGGTAGTTATATATTATCTTCAGTACTTCAGTGACTGCCAGTAGCTGAAGAGCACAAGTGGGAAAAGAAGACCATAACAAAACCACATTTACCATGGGAGCTAGGGGGTCAGTTCACCAGTAATGCTCCTGAGCAGGAAACAAGTAGAGAGGCAGAAACAGCAACAATACTTCTAATTAAAGCTTTGGGGGAATCTTTGAACAGGACTGACTTCTGAGTAAATGTTATAAAAAGATATTGTGCATATGTGCTTTCAAGTTGCCTGTTGACTTATGGTGACCCCATGAATTTCATAGGGTTTTCTTAGGCAAGAAATACCCAGAGCTGATTTTGCCATTGCCTTCCCTTTGAAATATAGGCTACAGTACCTGCTATTGGTTGGCCATCTCCCAAGCTTACAAAACCAGACAGGATCTGGTGCCTTTAGGGTATTACCTGTACTGTGTGGGATCGTCACTTTGCCTGTGCTGCAGTTCTCATCAAGTCTAATCCAGTTCTTGTTCAGATGTAGAAGCTAAGATGTAGAAGCCATTTGGGTTTGCAGTGTAGCTTTTTTTTAAAAAAAAATTATTTACATTAAAAAGGGATCTCAGTTACATACAATAATGTTCCAGTATAACAAAAGCAGGAAAAGTAACCACATTAGTTGTAAGTTTCTGTAAAAGCTGACCAAATGTCTGAAAATCGGTTCATTTGTAAATTTAATCTCTACATCATTCTTTCAAATGTTGCAAGCGTTGTTAGATCTTCTAGCCATTGGATCTCATGTGGAAAAAAATGTCTTTCCAGTAACAAAGAATTTTTAGCAGTCAAAAGGGTGTGAAAAATCCACTTCCATTAGCCATTTGTTGATTTCCAAGAAACAGGTAAGTACTGTAATTCAAAAGAACATGCACGTACCTAAATATTTTTTTTCTGGATATTTTAATTAAATTTTACTACATCCATTTTAAAATAAACAGTAGTCAACAACCTTCAACATTCATTTCTCTCATAACAAACATCAAATATCAAGGAACTTGATACTTGAAATTTACTTGTGTGATTACTGCCTCTCAAAAGGTATCTGCTATGGGACAACTCTAAAACAAACATGTTAAGGAAGCATTAATCAGTACAGTTGGACTCCTGTATCTGCAAAACCAGTATCCATGGTTTCAGTTATCTGCTGGACACAAAACAGAGACACATCCCATAGAGTTAGTTGCACTGGAAAATGCCCAGAGAGGCATCCTCTCTAGGCATCTTATACGTCCTCCAGTACAACTCTATGGTTTGTTTTTACTGGAGGTCCTTTATTTTAATAAGCTTCACTGCTGTCTGTGGTCTCCTGTATCCACAATAAGTCTGGGAACCAACCCCCTGTGGATACGGGGATCTGACTATATGAAGTCGAAATCACGGCCAGCATCCATAGATTTTCCTTGGTTTTCCTTCCAGAACACGGCCTCACACCCCAGAAAAAACAACCAAGGAATATCTGACTATAGTTTATCTCCAACAGTTTGCTGATTTAGAAAGCCCTTTGTTGAATAGATGTTGTGGCAACTAATATACTGAAAGGGCAATTTCTGCTGTACAAGACGTAGTCATAGATCTATAGTCATACTAGTTACATATGTTAAAACCTATGGCCATTGATTAGTCAGAACTGGATATTCCAATTCTCAATTCCATTCTTGCTGTAAACCTCACATGTCGTTTACTTATAGATAACAGAAGAGTGTGTGTGTGTTGTTAGTTACGTAGTTGACCTCAATTAATGTCTCTAATATTAAGGGAACCTCAGGTGCACTTACAGAGCCAAATCTGGATTGTAACAAATGTTTCAGTTGTACATATTGCCATTTAGCTGACAGAGATAGTTTAAACTGTTGCATAGTTGAGGAACTTTTAGCACTGGCTCTTCTATAGTACTTAATTTGATGGCTCTTCTGCATGCTTGACACCTATTTTGTTATTTATTTTATTACAATTTGATTCATTTTAAAGGATTTACCTGTAGAATTCCTCCTCCTCTGGCTTTTCTTCGCAAACAAAGATTCAGGAAGGACTCATCCCGCGCTTTCTGCAAGCGCGCTGATGACTAAAAAGGCCAATCCGAGATAAACAAGTCCGGTTGCAAAAAGCACAGCAGAAGGTCTCCTTGGGTGATGTTTTTGGGTTGTGATTCTTTCTGCGTTGTCGTTTCTCTTCAAGACTTGTTCGGCGTGAGTTCTCAAATAAGGCTGCAGCATTGTGGATAGTGCGTCTCCATGCCTCCCGATGTGAGGCCAGGGCGGACCACTGTTGGTGATCAATTTGGCCAAGCCTGAGATGTTGTTTCAGGGAGTCTTTGTATCGCTTTTTTGGAGCGCCCCTCTTACGCTGACCCGTGGCAAGTTCACCGTAGAGTAGTATTTTTGGGAGGCGATGGTCCTCCATCCTAGAAACGTGCCCTGCCCAGCGCAGCTGTGTTCTCAATATCATGGCCTCAATGCTGGTGATCCCTGCTTGCTCAAGGACAGCAACATTCGTCACATAGTCAGTCCAGTGTATATTTAGGATTGTGCGTAGACAGCGCTGATGAAAGCACTCGAGGAGTCGTAGGTGGTGGCGATAGGTGACCCATGTTTCAGATCCATTAAGGAGGATAGACAATACGATGGCTCTATACACACTGATTTTTGTGCTTTACCTGTAGAATTATTACTGCAACTACTGTGTGACCACTTGAAGCCTTAATAGGAAGAAATGCATTACTACCACCTAGTGCAAAGATGGGGAAACACATGGATCTCCAGAAGTTGTTGGACTACAACTCCAATGATCTGACATCATTGGCAATATTGTTTGGGGCTAATGATAGCTGAAGTCCACAACATCTGGAGGGCCACAAGCTACACAGCCTTGGCCTGATTTAATGATTATCTCTTCAGCTTCACACTTCACAGATTGGCTGGAAAGAATCTTAACTGTGACATATTTGTGTACTAACAGCTCATTAAATGACTGAATTCGTACTGAGAGTACGGTACCATAGTATGAAATAAGGTGTCCAAATTCTACACTATACTTTTTATCTATTAACTGTGAGTAAAGATTAATGGAAGATAGGATTTGGTATCTTTCCTGGGTAGAGGAAACACTTCTTTTAGTATAGCTGACTCTTGCATGGACTAGAACCTTTCAGACCACAATTTTTGATTATAGTCCCAAGGTGAAACTCAGCATCCTTCACAAATAGAAATAACTTGCTTTAAATAACCAGGAATAGGTTTGTGCTATATTTGCTTACCGTGTATATTAAATCAATCAATCAATCAATGTGTGTGTGTGTGTGTGCATGCGTGTGTGCACTATTCTTTCTCTTTGAGCTTCATCCTGCAAATTTAATTGATTTCAAAGGCAATTTAATTGATTTTAAAGATGACATTAAATATATCTTAACTTGCTTTCATTAAATGGATGTGGCTTTAAAATGTCTAGGTTTGGCTGGATTATGTTCTCTGCATTCAGCAACAAAAAGATACTGGCTGTTACTGTCCCAGTCAAAGGTTGATTTGTGTATGCAAAGGAGATACTCCCAGACACTTATATTCTGTTACTGGTTTGCTGGGCTTCTCTGCTTAAATGAATGCTGACTGCTATCATGAGGGAAACCATATCCTTAATTTCAAATTAGTAGGGAAATGCTTTTATATCTTAGGCACATTTGTATGTTGGTATCCCTATGAGTGAAGGCTAAGTGGTAACAAAATGCTTCTCATATATACAAGGTGTACACATGAGAGAGTTGAGGCATGTTTACCACATTGCAGTGGATCTTTTCTTTGTGGACAACAGCTTCCAGAATCTCCCAGCATGCACCACTCTGAGAGTTGTATTCCACAAAACTAATTTTTCCAAGTTCTATGTGGTAAAATAGTGAGCTTCCGTTTCAACAAACGTTACTACCACTTCAACAGGGTATGGGTAAAATCTTCATCTTGTCTTAGCACTGGGATGATGTTAGATAGGGGCAGGCTATTCCCCATTTCAAAGATAATTGAGAATGGTGGTTAACTGATTTCCTTTCTGCCAAGTACAGTGGGCCCTTGGTATCCACTGGAGCTTGGTTTCAGGCCCCTCCATGGATACCAAAATCCATGGATGCTCAAATCGCATTACATACAGTGGCATAGAAAAATGCTGTCTCTTTTATAGAATGGCAAAATCAAGCTTTTCTTCTTGGATTTTTTAAAAAATATTCTCAAGCCATGGATGGTGGAATCCGTGGATGCATTCCTTTGCATTCCTCTGTCACTGCTGGTAGTAGACTTTCCAGTGTCCTTGCCCATTTCTAAAGGCTGAATTAGACTGTTGTAAAGTGTGACTAGACAGGTCCAGTGCAATTATTTAAGGGATTCTATGTACATACCAAACTAGAAATCTCAGGATTCCATGGGATGGAGCAATGGCACTTAAAGTACTATCAAACTATTGCAATACTGCACCTCTTGACTTCCTGGATTTTTGCCTGTATGAGAAGTGTTGAAAATCTGTAAGTGACAGTTGTCTTGTAAAGTGACATTTAATGCAATGGCTTTTCTTTTGCCCGTAAGTTATTTTGCGACCAGCCAACTCAGTAACAGTGGAATCTTACAGACATTTACTCAGAAGTAATCTCCTTTGAGTTCAGTTGAGTTACACATAGGTAAGTGGGTATAGGATTGCAGCCTAACTTCAATTTAGTTTCCTTTTGAGGCCTGGAGCTTTGCTTCTGGCATGCCACCTGAGATATTTTAGTTTTATGACTTGAAAGCTGTTCCAAGTTTAGAAGGGTTGAACAGCCATCAAAAGATATTTGTAAATATATTTCAGTCCTAAATAACTGACCAACCTGATGGAGAGGAAAGGAGCAAGTCTGTCAAATGAGTCATCCTTCATTTAAACATTTAATTCCCTTCTTAGGTATTTGTTTTTCAGCCCTGACAGAGTAGCTATATTAAAAAGCTATGGCACTGTAGGGTTCTTAGTTACCATTAAGCTGTTGGCTTTTTAGTATTCTAATAATACTGAGTTGAACACAGGCCTGTATATTCAATTTGGTTAAAATTTAAGGTGTACAGGTAAATGTAGATAGCTTGTGACTCAGCAGTTAATACAATTGTCCTGTTATGGGCTTGCAGGGTAGACAGTACTAAAACTCTAGCTATTTCTGTACTGTCTAGTTGTGGTATGCTATTAAATGCTTTTTAAAGCACATGCTTTAGGTTCAATGCTTTCGCTGTTTCTTTTGACACTGTTTGTGCCATTGTAGCGCAACTCTCATTTCAATATAAACTGTGTACTTTGTTTAGTGTAAGTCCTTCAGAGCAGTTATTGGGCCTAATGCTTTCCTTTGCCTAACCCACACGCTGTGAAAAGATTCTCCCCTCTTTCTGATTTTCCTCTTCCCTCCTATTGCTGGTTTTATTTCTGAGGTCTGTAGATATTGTCGCATCTTTCCTTTCAGTGGTGTCTAACAGCAACAAAAATGTGTTTATTTGGTGACTGAAGCTAGTGCATAGCATGTTGAAGAGACCTAGCCTTTACCATTGTTGTGTTGTGACCTTTTAGGGCTCATAATCATTCAAATATACTAATAATTGCACCAACCTCCCATTTCTTGTTTTGGTCTTCTGAGTGCTGTGTTTTCTTCTGTACTGTAAGCACCATTGGTTTGTGGGTGGGACTTTGCTGATATCTTATTTTGTGGAGTTCCAAGCATCTTTCTCTCATGTGGGACTTGCTAGCAACTGACCAGTTCCAGAGTTGTCTTGGTCTTTGTCCTGAGTATGTTTGTGCAATTGTGTTTCCCTTTTGCTCACACTCGACAGCTGCCTTTCATTTTGTTTCAGTTACTGTCTGTAACAACTTCATAGGATCTGTCTCCCACTAAATTCTGAACTATGGCCCTTCATAATTTTTATATGAAGACTTACTGGTTGTACCTAAACCTTATCTTCTTTTTCAATTTTTTTTATTTATATATAACAGATGAGCAATAAAAAAGATAATAAACTCAGGAGATTTTCAAATGGGGGAACCCCCCCGTGAAGGTCAGGAGGAGGACAGGGCTGTCCCACTTCCAGCGCTCCATTTCACTTGCCCCCGTCCTCCTCCTGACCTCCGTTTGTTCTCCCTCCATCCTGCTTTAATTTCCCCCCCCCACTGTTTTTTTTATTAATGGAAGTTTCCATTAATAAAAAGTAGTGGCAGCAAAATGAAAGCAGGACAGAGGGAGAACAAACGGAGGTCGGGAGAAGGATGGTGGTGTGTGAAATGGAGCACTGGAATCAGGACAGCCCCGTCCTCCTCCTGACCTCCGTGGGGGGTTCCCCCCCATCTGAAAATCTCCATAGACATAGTATGTAAATACACATACCAGTCTCTCTCAGCTATGTACATATTCATGAATCTTCTGCAGGGGCTAGAGAATCAGCTTGTGATGAAGATGTGTTCAGATGCAAGATTTTGTTCCAGAAGGTCCGCTGATTTGCTGGAAGTTGCAGCTGATGCATATGGCTGTTTACATAGTCAATAAAAATAAACCGGTCCTTAGTGAATGAGTTGTCTCTTACTTGATCTGTACAAATCTCATTGTGGAGGAAAGTTTTTTCAACAGCTATGCGGACCATATACATTTCCACCAGTCAGATATTGTAGGATTGCCAGATATCCAGCACTTGGCCACCTCTAGGCGGGCGACCCCAATGAAAAAGGCAGTTGATTTTCTATGTTTCAGTTGAGTGTTGTGGTTAACATATAGCAGAAATAAAAGGAGAGCAGGACAAAAGTGAACAGTCTGTTTTGTGATACAGGAAACTTGATGTAAGACTTTGTTCCAAAGCATTCTTCCCATGGAACATTCCAGCCATATATGAAGGTAAGAACATGTGGTCTTACAACCTCTGCAGCAAGCTGGTGAGCCTTATGTTCTTTACGTAGTGGCCTCTGGCTCCTTTGTCTTCTTAGTCTTTGTGTAATCTCCTTTTTTGAAATTCCTTGAGTTTTAGAATTTCCTCCCATAGAGCTTACACTGTACGAATCCGTATTGCAAATGGTTCAGTGTGCACTTTCTCTCTCTGCTGATGAAGCTCAGTTAGTTGTACCATGCTCAGTGGGTGAGATCCTAAACTGCTCCCCTTCTAAACACTCTCAGTGGGATTGTTCTTCTGGAATTCATTCTGTTGGGTTGCTCCCAGACTCATTCTCCAAAGGGCCAACACTTCTCTCCATCTTCTCCAAGATCCAAATGTGGTCCAAGGTAGAGTCGGAACTGATACTGGTCTCGATCCCAAGAGTGATGTCCAGATTTGTCTGGTTTATGGACTTCATCATGTCATGGCTCGGAGTGGTAGTATTAGAATCCTTACCACTTTCTAAAAATGCACCCTATACCTCTGGTGTATTCTTGGGGTGCTCAGCCCCCAATTCAGTGGGATCCCTTTGGTTGTTGCTGTTCCTGGTTGGAGACCTGTAAGCATTGACTTCAGCACTCAGACGGAAACCTGTGGAGATGCCTTTATGAGCCTGTCATGGGCCCCTGGTCATACTGTTTGTTGAGACTAAATTCCATCAACAGCTTCAGTACCTCTGGATGCTACTTCCGTGCTCACAATGGCTTTGATTATGATTTGTGCTGTTGCAGAATCTAGTGAATCACTGGTTACTTCACATTCCTTTTTCACTGATCTAGCAAAGGTTTCAACAGCCCTGCCATGAGTCAAGTGGACATTGCCACCTCCTTGTAGATCAGATAGTCGCCCATTCCATTCTGTTTCAAGGGAACACCCATGAATCTAATGATGCTTACTATGACTCCATGGCTTCATCTAGTGCATCTGAGCAGCATTCATCTGACTCTCCAGATGCCACAGTTGGGGACACACATCCTTTGGTATGCTTTGGCAACATTGAGTTCTATTCAGACTATTACATATGGTCATGGTGTTGGTCTGGGCACCAAAATCCCTCCTCTACCACCAGTAGACTTTCAGAGAGTACAAAGTCAGCACCTCCAGTTTCAGTACCTATGTTGCCTTCACTCCTGGATTTAGCTGCCCAGTCATGGCTGAACCCATCTTCCACCCCTTCAATATCCTGCCATGTTGTTGGACTATCAAGTCCAAGAAGACAGTTGCCCCTTCCTATTCAAGCATTCTGCTGCCAACTCCCTCATCATAGAAACAGCACAATCCAAGGACAGGGACAAGCCACATTCTACTCCCTTAGATAAGAAAGGATGCAGACGTAAAGCCGTATGCAGAAAACAGTACTCCACAACTACCCTTTCCTTCTGTATTGCAAACTACTAGGCTTGCATGGGAGCTTGTCAGCAGGTACAGTGGGAGAGGGTGGTCCCCTGCTATCAAAGTTCACTGAAGAGGACTGTCAGTTTGTCTTAGGCTACCATGCTGAGGTGCACAGGCTTTCCAATCAACAGATTCTCACCTCCAGATACCATGGCAACTGAAACCAAAGCATTCAACTTGTCCATTGCTCTTCACTGACATGCACAGCTTAAGATCAGGCATAGACAAAGTGCAATGTTGGGCCACAGCTGTTTCTGTGGCCCCAGGGCCACCTAGAGATCAAAAATTTGGGGCAAATTTCCCTCACTTTTTTGCTCCATAATGATCCAAAAAATCTTCTGAGGAATGTGGAGAAAATTTCTGTTATATTTGAAGGCCCTCTGGGTTCCCCCAAGGATCAAAAGAAAGTTTTATAAAAAAGGGGGGGGTTGTTTTGCTCCCAAATGTTCTCTAGGGAATGTGATAAATTTTTCCACCTTGTTTCAGGCCCCCTCGAGCCAATTTAAGCCCAGGAGAGGCCTTCTTTGAAACAGGAAGTGAACAGGAAGTGACTCAAAAGGCCCAGGAATGCCTGAAAACAGGGTGAAAATACTCCCCATGTTCCCCTAGAAGGCATTTGTGAACAACTGGGAGCAAAACATTCTGATCTATTTTTTAGGGGAGTGGGTGTGCCCACCCCAGGCTTCTTGGGGCACTAATGCAAATCCCTGGCTTTCCACAATTATCCACCCATCCCTTAGTGTCAGGGGATGATAGGACACTCAATCCCTGGCAGAAGCCAAAAAACTATCTCAGCAGACTTAGTAGCAACCCGTTACCAAGAATACTCACACACAGAGTGTTTGACGTCCGAAGAAGCAGGAGGCACTTTTATCTTCAAAGTCAAGCAGTTGCAATATGTACAAATATTTACAATTGAAGGACAAACTGCTTCACCAGGCATCAGCATTCACAAGAAGAAGAGAAGTGAGCTCTGCTCTGAGTCCTCCCATATACACAGTCACAGGGCATTGGTTTACTCAATCACATGATCTTACACACCAATAGGAACCCTCCTTCTGTAGTTGTGGCATGACTAGGCAGTTCATGGAGTCAGCCATTATGACTCAGCATGACTCTGTAGTTGTTTGGCCATTTTACAATGGAGTTCAGTCTCTAACTCCTGACACTTAGCTCATCAGTGCAAATGCACATGCAAGGGTTGACGATCTGCCCTTCAACCAAAAGGGTCTTTTTCATTAATCCACCAAGAACAAGATTTATTACAGCTACAAAATGAAGGTCATGGCTTACAAAAAAAAATCAGTATTGCTCTACGGCATAGCCATGGAATAATCTTGGTCTATGCTCTCAATCACAATCCTATTTACAATCCTATTCTGCTCTTACCCTTTGGAACTCATCTGTGCCCTTTCTTCCAGAACAATGCAACATCACCTTGGATTTGTGGTTCCTGATTATTGTACTAGGGGGCTATGCTATAGAATTCAGGGTTCTTCCCACAGAGCAAGAAATCCAGACCACTCCAATGTTACCTACCCTGCTCCAGAAATTTGCTACCCTCTTGGAAAAGGGGGCAATATAGTGGGTTCACTCTCTACTTACCACTCCCATTTTGTGGTCCCCAAACAGGATGAGGCCCATGCTGGGTCTCAGAAGCACCATTTTATTTATTTAACTGAAAAAGTTCAGAATGATCACCATCTTCTCCGTTCTCCATTCAGGAGTGCTATTAACACAGGGTGCTACTCATTGGGGACCTTCTTCAAGGCCTTCGCGTCCCTTTGCATGTTTCAACATGGTCAGTGTTGCATTTACTTCTCAACCCTCATAATTAAACAATATTACCTTTATTTTTGTGGGAGCCAACATGTAGTGGTTTCAGCATTGGACTACACCTTTAGAGACTAGGGTTTGGATGCCTTCTCAGCCATGGAAACCTGCTGGGTGATTTTGGGCAAGTCACACACTCTCAGCCTCAGAGGAAGGCAAAGGCAAACCACCTCTGAACAAATCTTGCCAACAAAACCCTCTGATAGGTTCACCTTAGGGTTACCATAAGTTGGAAACAACTTGAAGGCATACAACAACCACCACTTTTATTTTCTCCTCTTTATCAGCCATAGTTAACTCTGTATACAAACTAAATTCTTGTTCCCTACTGTTTTCATGTCTGTGCCAGGCTCTTTGTATGGAAATCCAGCTCTTCTGGAGACTTCAGGCCCTCTGTTACACATTTCCCCCCAAAGGATCTTCAATGGTGGCTTCAGAAATTCTCACTCCGAGGCTTGCTTTTGGACTTTCTGCTTCCACCAAGCATCCAGTGTAGCTGTGCATAATAACATTTACAGTGGTAGTTGTGCACTAAGTACCTTTCTCTGTTAACCAAGTAGTCATTGTATTTCCTTTTCTTTAATATGTGGGTGGTATTTTATTAACCCTAAGGTAAGTGTTGCTGTTCCCTGACTAAAGCTAAGACACTGTCAGACAAAAATAATGGCTCAGTTCCACTATGTTCCAAATTGGAGTAAAAATAAGCATGCATGAACGTTGCAGAAGTTGTTAGGTAACTAACAGTGCAGTGAAAAGAACTTGGACTGGGGCTGCTTTCAGATCCTTACGATTAAGTGTGGTAAACCACTTTTGCTCTTGGAGGAAGAATGATATTGAAATCTGATAAACATAGTGGTTTGCTCATTTTCTCCGTCTCTAGAAATATAAATTGTTTATCCTATCCTTAGCATTTTCTGCATTTCCTTGCATTATGATAACTCCTTAACACATTGGTCATGATTCCCTATTGTGGCCAGCCTAAACAGCTTGATGTGGCCAACCTCAAAATTGAGCCAATTGTGTAGCCACAAGGATCTAATCTTTCTATGTACCCTAAGGCTGGCGTTCATTTCTATTAATTAACCTAGAGATTAGCTGCATCAACTCGATAAGTGTATTGAGAAACTGGAGTAAATAAGGTACTCCATTCTACCACAGCATAATTAAAACAAGAATTAAAACTGTGTCTAGTGTCTAGAAATGTCTACATAATCAGTCCTCAAACTAATGTGGTCTTGTAGTGATTTTGTAAACCTCTATTAGTAGCAGAAAACCCAGCCATCATAACTTTTAACAGGATATAGATGCTTATAGTAATACTGCTTTTGCCTTGCTTTTAGGAGGAGTAGAGAATGGTTATTTTGTTCACATACTAGGGAGCCATCATGGTGTAGTGGTTTGAGTATTGGTCAATGACTTTGGAGACAAAGGATTTGAATTCCTGCTCGGTCGTGGAAATCATTGGGTGGCCTTGGGCAAGTCAATCTTTTTCAGCCTCAGAGGAAGGCAAAGACAATCCCCCTCTGAACAAATCTTGCCAAGAAAATCCCATGATAGGTTCACCTTAGGGGTTGCCCTATGTTGGAAATGACTCGAAGACACCTCTCTCTCTCGCACACGAGCACGCACACACACACACACACACACACACAAAGTATTAAATATCCCACCTCAAACATAACTCTAGACCAGTGGATCTTTCCCTTTTCTTTTCCACAGACCCCGTTTCAATATATTTTGTTGCTGCAGACCAAGACTTATCTCAAGATTTAAAACCCTGATAATAACAATAATACCTGATGATGATGATGATGATGATGACAATAATGCAATTACACTAGCCATTAAACCTTCCCTCAGATGCACTGCAGGTGGAGGACAGACTTTTCTCCTTCTCCCTGCAAGTTTGTGGCTGGAACAGATGCAATGTGTAGGCCAAGCCAGTCAGCCAGCCTTTGCCTTGGCTCCTGTCATGTGGTTGCCCCACTGCAGGGAGAAGATGGGCCAAGCAGCCTTCAAGCCTTCACGAAACCCCTGTGAGGATATCGCAACCCCCTGGGTGTCCCTGGACCACTGGTTAAGAACCACTGCTCTAGACATTTCCATCTCTTTTAAACACGAGTGAATTTTTTAAGGCTGTCAGATAGTACAGACACCAAGGATTTAAACAACAGAGAAGGCAATATTTTCTTCATGTGTGACTTACTGAAAAATATTCTAGTTCCTAGTTTTCAGATATTGCATTGCTCTAGCAGTCTTCTTTAACCTCCATGAGATCTTCTAAAGTAGAAATAATAGATTCAGATGGATTGGAGGAATATATACACCATATACCAATGGCCAAGTAAATAAATTATCACCAAAATAGCAGTTTTGTGAAGATGCAATACTAAAATATCAGCTGTTCCTACAAAGGTTAACATGTGACACCTTACAGTTCATTTTTATTGAGTTCAGCAAGATTCCATTCATTGGTCTTGGATGCACAATTTCCAGATCAAAGAAAGGAGGGGGCTTGTCTAAACAGGCAAAAAAAGAAAGAAAGAAAGAAAGAAAGAAAGAAAGAACCACCTGTAGTCATAGCACAGTTGTCACATGATATTTTCAACTATTTGCATCTTAGTCGGGGTTTCCTCAGGAACTCTGGGTCTGAAAATTTCACTTTTTGCTCCACATTTCAGAGAAAACGTGGATTACTGGCCATGTTGTGGCTGCAGATTGGCTTCACTGTGAAGCTGGGGGCAGGATTCCCGGTGGGCAGAACTCCATTCTGGTGCTTTTAAATTTTTGTTTTATTTTTCATTTTTCGATTGTGTGTATATCTGGATAAACATATCTCCATTTATCCAGTAATACAGTACTCTGGGACAATATATATTTGCATACATGAGCAAATGGGGTGGGAGGAGCAACTTCAGCCATGTGGATGGAAATAATACAACATATAGGGCATCTGATCAGTGTAGGACCACCCTTTTACTCCAGCATGGATTACAGTGTGGTAGACTATTCTGATCTACCATTGGAAAAAAAACCCAGTGGAATGTGGCATTTACGGGGGGGGGGGGCTCCATGGATCAAAAACATCCATTACAACTAAAAGATAGGTGTGGGGTTTCCCACCAGTGTGGTCAATCCTAGGGTGCTTTGGACTCTATCACTTTGCCTTCTCATGTGTACACCTATAAACACTATCAGCTATCAAATCTCTCCAGGCTGTTTAAATATTATCCTGTCCCTTTTCCTATTAATTTGGAATGCGGTGGATGCCATGGGTTACACAGGGAACCAATAAGAGTCTGACAAGGCACACAAGCTTTGTTTTAATATCTCTATATGAATTATTCATATTGGGAATGGGTACAAATCATGTTTTCTATATGCAATAAAGTGTAAAATTTTATTTTTGACACAAGTAAAACATAGAAATTATGAAATATAGAAAATGTGACACAAGTAGAAATGAATTTGTTACAGGAATTATGCAGTGGAAGAGCAGATCTCTGATACCTGAAAACAATGCCTAGGAGCTTCATACAGGAAAAGGAAGGACTTGTTTTTGCAGTGAAGTGAACACTGCAAGCTTCTGTCAGCATTAAATTAGCAGCCTACAACTCCCCAGAGGCAGTTACACACACATTTGATCTTAGCCAAAAGGCCGAAAAGTGCTCCCCAGAGGCAGCTAGAATTCTAATCCTTCCAAGGCTTTAATTTTTGCAAAGGAAGCATTTTTAATGAAGCTTAGTGGCTGAGATAGTTTTGATGTCCGTTTCTGCTGAGTGTTATCTCTAAACTTTGCAGAGGACAAGGCAGAATGGAATTAAGGGCTGTTCAATGTATTTATTTGATCTGAGCATTCTTAGCTGGATCCTGTATATATATTACAAATGTATATGAATTTTGGATCCTGGACCTCAGATGAGAAATATGAACAAGAAGCAAGAAAAGTTTAAAGACATAAAGACATACTGTTAAAGATACATGTCCTGTGTACTGGACTGCCCTGATTAAGCTAGGCAGCAAAAAAGAGATATGAATATTTTGAATAATATGTTGTAACGCTGCAATAAGATGTAAAACAATTTTTAAACCTCTGCAATTTTTAGACCTTCAAGGATCCTTGTATGTTGTTATCTGCTGCAACAAATTAAAAATTTATAGTAGGCTAAACATTAATGGGAGGGGGCAGAGAAGTATCTTGAGCATTTTAGATAGAATCTGGTGGGGAGGCTTTACCAGTTACAGTCCTTCACCTCTTACACCCACAACCTAGATTCATGTCTCAGATTACCTAGTGAGGCTGGTTAATAAAATCTACATGATTTAGGGGAAACATCTAAGCTTTTGAAAATGGTGGTGTGAAGAGGGAAACATTTGCTTTATTTACTGTTTGATATTCTCTTGGTGGATCATGAAAAGAGCAGGGGAGGAAACCTACCCCACATTGATGGGGGAAAGTGCTCATCACTTGGTCCATGAACCAACCATGTATGAATTCACAGGCAGTTTGGGCAGTAACATGAGACTAGGCAGTCACAGGAGGAATGAGGTTGTGAGATCTCAAACGTGTGAACCTATGCATGAAATAAACCTTGTTTGCTTGTTCCACATTTTGAGTGAAAAATAAGTAAAATTTTTGAGATTGTAAAATACCCTTTGGAAAAACGATTTTTGAATTTTTAAAGTTTGTATTCTCCACCATATAGTATGTAGTCTTGTACTAACCCATATATACGTTTGTTGCTGCAGGAGCACACAGGCTACAGAAGTGCACACAATTAACACACTTACTGTAGGCAATGATTATTCTACAAGGTGAAGTTATCCATTTTTCCTAGTTCACTCCCTGAAGAGCCTTAATTTGTTCAGAAACGAGTAGTAGCTTTGTCTGTTTTTGTGTGTAGATTCTGGAAAAAGGAGGATATGACTTGTAGCTTCAGTGATATTATGCCTCTGAACACAAAAATATGGGGCTGCTGTGGTGGTGGTGGTGATGGGCCTTCAAATGTCTTCCAGCATATAGAGACCCTAAGGCAAACCTATCATGGTGTTTTCTTGGCAAGATTTGTTCAGAGAGGATTTGCCCTTGCCTTCCTCTGAGGCTGAGACAGGATGACTTGTTCAAGGTCACTTCCCTGGCCAAGTGGGGATTCGAACTCTAGTCTAGTGCTTAAACCACTACACCACCCTGGCTCTCTAATGGGGCTGTTACATTGCTTAATTGCCTATTGGTGATGGTGCTCCAAGAACTGTATTATAAAGTAATCCTGAGTTGTAATTTGGGTATCTAAATAGTTTTCAGATTACTTTGGGGGCCTTATTCAATTGACTTTGCCTCCCTAAAAAATGTGTCGTTATATTTCTTGTTCTGATTTCTGTATGTATATGACATGTATAGAAGGGCAAAAAGGGTATAAACCTATGATCTGAAATGGGGGTGTGGAGAAGTTGAGAAAATCAGTAAGCTAAAGGGAAGAAATGAGGTTGAAATCAATGTGTTGACACAGTAGTGGAAAGAGTCAGAAGGTGGTTCAACATTAAAGGGTAGGTACACCTTAAAAGGACGTAAGGAGTTGTCATGACCTGGCGTGGATACTAGCTACTGTAGTCAGTTGGGTCACCCATAGGCCCCAGTCCCCAAGCCAGGCCTTGACATGGGTTTGTGATATGCTGGAATTCCTCCAGCCCGCCTTAAGGCTGGAACCTTTCCAGCCCGCCTTGAGGAGAGGGGAGGAGGGAGATAGTGGCGAAGCTGAGGGCATGGGAATCGAGGTCAGCCTGTGTGAACATCTTTTTTGAATGCATACTCAGTAACTGTGGGGTGTGTGTAAATTGAAACCTACAAGGGGCTCTATCTTTCGGCCTAGCCCACCTTTCTGTAGAACTGGCTTTTGAAATGCTATCGTTACTGCATCAGCTTGATCAATAAATCTGTTACTTATGAATGGATATTGCTTCTGTGTGTGTGTTAATGAGTTCATCACAGCAAGCCAGTTCTCTAAAAATCCCCTGCTGATGACTTGGAGTGAAATGTCCCAAGAACCAGTGGATCAAGGACAAACAATGGAGCTGCAGCTGAAGATTCTGGGGTGGGAACCGAGCAGGCAGATGCCGGCTTGAAGCTACCAACAGAGGAGGAGAGGGAGTTAGACCGAGAACGGCTGCGTGCCAGAAAACTGCCCCCGGTTGATCTGATGGCAATGGGAGCCAGGACGGATCTAGAAGCAGCCAGTTACTCCTCCGGGATGTCCTGGTGAGGAGCGAGTCTGGCCATGGGATCCAGTTGGCTCTGGCCATCTGGATTGGATGAGTGTGGCCGAGAGGGCTGCAGGTCTCAGAGATGGGATCTACCGCAGCCAAGTGGAGCTCATGACTATGAGGTGAGACATCCTCACATGGAGATGGAGAGGGAGGTACAACAACTGAAACAGCAGATGCAAACGCTGCAAGCCAACATCGGAGAGATTCTACAGAGACTGCTTCAGCAACCTTCCCCGACAGATGTGCCTCCTCCAGGGGGAGGAGACCCCCCTGCACCAGTTCCATTACCAGCGGCAATGCCTGGCAGGGCCCCTGCTCCAATATCAGGGGGTGTGACCCCGCCGGCTCCCAGACCACTTGCACCTCCAGTGGGTGCTGGACTGGTTGAGCCGTGGGAGCAGCCCCATGGGCTCAAGCATTGAGACCTGAAGGCAACGTTTGATGGGGATGCCATGAAATATTTATTTATTTATTTATTTATTTATACCCCGCTCTTCAGCCACAAGGCTATCAGAGCGGCTTACAAATTGTTTTAAGCAATAGCTATTTACACATCTACACTGCATTAAACAGTTTCCAATGTGTGTTAGCTAATTGCCCCCCACAAACTGGCCTTTCTTCCTCACCCAGGTGATGGGGTTCATGACTCACTGAGAAAGAGAGTTCCAGACAGGGGCGGAGAAAGGCCAGTATGTCTCCAACCAACTCAAGGGCGAGGCAGCACAGTGGCTAGTGGGCCTCTTCAACTTGGAAGCCCCCGAGTTGGGAAACTTCCATGACTTCATGATGGCACTCAGGGCCAGGTTCAAAGACCCATTCTGGAGGGAGCAGGTGTGCACTGAGTTGCAGTGATTGCGGCAAGGGTCCCGGTCAGTGGCCGAGTATGCTACTGAGTTCCAGCGTTTAGCCAGCCAGATCCCAGACTGGACAGAGGCAGACGGCCTCCATGTGGACCTCCTCAAGTGGCCGCTCATCCAGGGGAACCCTGAGACCCTCCTAGGGTGGGTTCGTCTAGCCAGGGAGGTAGAGGCCTTGCAGCAGAGTGTGAAGTTGGTGAAAGAATGTCAGGGCCTAGCCGACTAACCTGGTGGCGGAGCAACCAAGAAGGCAAAAGCGGCACGACCATCAAGCACCCCAGTGGTGGAGATAGAGAAGGAGCGACGGATGAGAATGGGTCTGTACCTACGATATGGCAAGAGTGGTCATCACATAGCAGAATGCCTAGACAAGCAACCAAGCAGCAGCCAGCATGAGAAGACACCCAAGAAACCCAAAGGGAAGCAGATGGCTAGGAAACCCCCCCAGTAAGCCCAAAACCAAGGCAATGGTGCATACTTTGGCCCCGGGGCACCTGGCTGGGGAGTCCTCCTGGGGGTCAGGGTAGAGTGGATCTTCCTCCAAGGCAGAGCCATTGGGAAATAGATCCAGCCCGTCCTAGTGAGTGTCAAAGGACAGGCTGTTCCAGAAGGGCACCCAGACATTGTGGTGAGTGGAGTTAAAGCCCCTTTTTTGTCAAAGCTAAGATAGGGGTTAATGGCAAGGGATCCCCGTGTAAGGTCATGGTCATGGTGGATTGTGGGTGCACCCAGGTACTCATCCACCCATCCCTAGTAAAAGAACTGGAGCTAGAGACAGAGAGGCTACAGAAGCCCATATGGCTCTCTCAGATTGATGGAGGCATGATGAAAGGGGGCCCAGCCAGCCATTTAACTGAGTCAGTGAGGATGAAGATGGGAGCTCACCAAGAGGAACTCAAATTAGAAATTTCCACAGGCCTAGTACCTGCTGCAGTAGTTGGCCTGAATTGGTTTAAGTACCATAATCCCTCAATAGACTGGATTAAGGAGATAATCACTTTCACCTACCCTGAATGCATTAGAGAACATTGCCAGTCAAGGAGGGACAAAGGACTACCCGCCCCTAAAGAACCAGGAGTTTGGGACTCCAAAGAGGCTCGCATTGTGGCTTTGGTGAAGAGGGAGGTGAAGGATCTCCCAGTGGAGTACAGGCGGTGGCAGATAGTGTTCAAGGAGAAGGAATGCAACATTTTGCCCCCGCACTGGCCCTTTGACTGTGCTATTGAGCTGGTCCCCGGAGCCCAAGCTACCCAAGTCCAAGATATACTCAATTACCCAGATGGAGATGGAGGCGTTGAGAGAGTCCATTGACAAAAGCTTGGCCCGGGGGTTTATCAGACCAACTACATCAGTTCTAGGAGCCCCAGTTTTATTCAGGTGCAAAAAAAGAGTCATCCCTGAGATTATGCATGGACTACCGTGGGTTAAATGGGATGAGAGTGTCCAATCAGTACCCCCTACCCCTAATGAAGGACATGCTGGCCCATTTAGCCAAAGGCAAGATCTTTACAAAGTTAGATCTGAGAGAAGCCTACCACAGGGTAGGTACGAATGGGTACAAATGGTACCATTCAAAGAGGGGTACGAATGGAAGACTGCCTTCAATTGCCAACTGGGGTCCTTTGAATTCTTGGTCATGCCTTTTGGGTTGTCAGGGGGCCCTGGGGTTTTCATGAACCTAATCAAGGATGTATTCAGAGTTTTTGTATAAGGGGGTCCTGGTTTACCTTGATGACGTGCTCATTTATTCTGAGGATTACACATCCCATGCCAAACTGGTCCAAAAGGTGTTAAGCAAGTTGGCTGAGAATCACTTATATGCTAAACTTTCTAAGTGTGAGTTCCACCAGTCCCAGTTAGACTACTTGGGGTATCGCATCTCTAGCAAGGAGATTGAAATGGACCCAGGGAAGGTAAAAGGGGTTATTGCATGGGAGACCCCTAAGACCTGAAAACAACTGCAGAGCTTTTTGGGATTTGCAAATTTCTATTGGTCATTCATCCCCGATTTTGCAGAGGTGGCCCTACCCCTCACAGACCTCTTGAAGACCAAGGGGTCTGGTGGTAAGAAAAGGGAGGGAACAGGTGGTAAACAGGAGAAACCTCCCCAGAAGATTGTGTGGACTGAGCAATGCCAGAAAACGTTTGAAAAGCTCAAAAAATTGTTCACTTCAGAACCTATTCTCAAACACCCCAATCCCAATCCTTTCGTGGTTCAGGTTGACTCTTCAGATGTGGCGATGGGGGAGTGGGGGTTGCTGTTACAGCGGGATGAAACAGGGGAGCTCAGACCTTGTGCTTACCTACCCAGAAAATTCAATGAGACTGAGAGGAACTCGTGTGTGTTAACAGGTTCATCACAGGAGTGACATTTAGAAAAGCTAATTAAGTATTGCAGTTGGAAGTACAGTTGTCCATCCGTATCCACAGATTTAAATATTCACGGCTTGAAAATATTCTTTAAAAAATAATAATCCAAAAAGCAAACCTTGATTTTGCCATCTTATATAAGGGACACCATTTTGCTATGCCATTGCATATAATGGGACTTGAGTATTCATGGATTTTGGTATCCATGGGGGGTCCTGGAACCAAACCCCAGCGAATATGAAGGGACAACTGTATTCAAAAAACTGTACTTCAGTTTATTTTAGCACTTCTGAAAACAAATATGGTATTCACAATGGGACCATTGTTATATACTAAATTCATAGAAAATTATAGTTTGAAATGTGGGATCAACATGTATCTTCTTTGGGAATGTTGGCTGTTCTTGCATTTACTAACAACTGTAATTATCTCAGGTCCTGCTAATGTCTTCCAGACTGTCTGCCAGAATAACCTTGGCATAATATTGTGGTTTCCAGCACTTGCGCAAGGTATACCTCATCTAAAGTACTCGTGCAACCAATGGGTACACAAAACATAAACTACATTGTGGCTGTGTTTCCTTCCCACTGTCTGACTTTGCCTCTTGTACCGAATAATCTCACTACTCATTTTATCACATGATCTGCCTTGCATTTAAATAGGTAATTATTTCTTAAATAATAAACTTGTCCATTCAGTGTTATGCTAGTCTTTTATAATATATCCCAGCAGGCTTTCTGAGTGTGAGAGCCATTTGGAATTTAAGAACAGAATTGCAGATGTATACATTCTAATTGATCAGAAGTCTTTAAAGTTTTAGTGTGGGAAAAAAGTTGACAGTCTTGTACAAAAGTTACTGTTCACCTCCTGAGGCCTGAATTTGGGATCTTACATAATGTTCTAAAAATTAAATTTACTAAGTGTCTATGCAATGTTTATTCTTAAGATTAATTTTGATGTTTTCTCCTATGGTAGGCACCTAGTCCTTTCAGCTCAAATATTTAGTTCTGTCAGTTTAAATTGTTCCTGTTTTAACATATATAAAACAGTATTTTAAGTGATATTTTATTCCCATGCATAGCAAATACTTTTATACAGAACTCCCACACACCTTTAAAGCTTGGCAGTAATTGCTGCTTACATACCTTAGCCACATCCTGTTTGATGTGAACTCAGCCTGCCTGGATCTGCTGGGAGTTGGATGTTACACGGCATACATAGAAAACAGCTTCCATATGTAAGATGGGACATGAAACATATTAGTCATAGTTGAATTAGCTAGTTTTTACAGGGCTTTAATTTTTACACAGCTATTAAAGTTTGATCTCTCAGCATATTCTGTTTCTGCTTCTTTGCCCTTCCTCTAACTAGCTAATTCTGTAGCTATTGTGTGGGTGTATGTGCCTTCAAATATTTCCACTTTCCCAAATATTTTCTACCTTAGCTACACGGAGAGGCCTTTTTTTTTAAAACAGGACATGACTAGAAGTCAATTTCTAAGTCACTTCTTGTTACCCCCCCAAAAAAAACTTCTGAGTCTAAAATAGATGGGGGGGGGCAAAGTGGCAAAATTGACCCTCATGCCCTCGGGATTACTCTGGGGCATTTGGGGCCAAAAAGAATTTTTTTTTAAATGGCTTAAACTCCCTCCCCAAATTTTGAGAGGATGCTAGGGGGCTCTGCGGACCACAGAATGACCTGGGGACTATATGCAGCCCTTGGGTTACATTTCCCCCACTCTTGCTGTAACCCACTTACTTGCTTTTGTCTGTTTCAGGATGAAGTTTTGTCAAGTCTTTCAAAAGCGTAAGATATTTCTCCCGCTTGATGTGGCAAACATATTTATATGCCATTTGTGGTGTGTGCCACATGTGAAACAAAATTCTAAACTCAAAAGGACAGGTTGTAGATGTGTGCAAGGAAGCAACATCTGTCATGTCTTGAGTCCAAAAATGTGTGATATACTTATGTAAATGTTACATCATATTCATATAAAACACACTCTAAAAACACTCCTGTTGTGAATTATGTTCTGAAGAATGTATGTGGTTCATCATGTTATATATTTCTCCTTTAGACAAGATGAGACATGAGTGTGTGCATGGAAGTTACCAGATGATGGTGAATTGTACCTGCAGTCTCTAAAACTACAAGGAATATTACATTTTTCTGTATTAATAATTTTAAATTCAAGGATTCTAGCTGAATAGTGTTGATGCACCTGAAAGTATAGCTTTACTTGGTCAGGTGAGATGCTTCCTTACCATTCTGCAAAAGTGATGCAATTTGAAGTTGTCTTAAAACGAAGAGAAATGAAATACTATGGAGATTTTCACACGCCTAAAATACCCCCCCCCAAGAAATCGGGACAGAAATATTTCTGTCCCGGAAGCAGCACCGCGGTTCGCACGCCCAGTCCTCTCTCCCGATATGCCGTCGTCGTCACGCTGGGTTATTTCTTCCCTCTTCCAGAATATTTTATTAACGGCGAACTCCCATTAGTAAAATAGTCCAGAAGAGGGAAGAAATAACCCAGCGTGACGACGACGGCCTATCGGGAGAGGGGACTGGGCATGCGAACCACGGCACTGCTTCCGGGACAGAAATATTTCTGTCCCGATTTCTTCGGGGGGTATTTTAGGCGTGTGAAAATCTCCTTTGTCTGATGACAGTATTCCAAGGACAACCACTAAGCATGCTGTGGCTTATGCAGACTGCTACTCTGATGGTAGCATACCAAATTGGATATCTTCAGATAATGGGGCAAATTTAGAAACCAGGTGAATTTTTGAGATCTGAAATCTCTATGGACCATTCTCAGCATGTGGATAGATTCTTTTTTGCCTGGAAAGGCAAGTTCCTCTTAAGTATCTCTTGTTGCTTAAAGAAGACAAACAAGTCATTCAAATAAGACAACACACCCATATGCATTCTTTTGACTGACATGTGGTTATAATGACTGAGAGTATCTTGAAAGACGTCCTACATAAATGTAGCAAAGGATTTGATTGGTTCAGGTGTGGCCATGTCAGGCATCCAGTATACTGGTATTTCTTGCCAAGACTTGCAATTAAGCTGAACATCAGGGACTGGGAAGATATGCTCTACTATTATTATGTGCCTTTATTCAGCTAATGAAAAAGACCATATTCTTTATTTCATCTAATGAAAGGATGGCAGATTAAGTGATTGCCTACTCTACCCCAAGAAGTAACCTCCTGTTTGCGAAACTTAGAAAGTGGGTCTAAAGACTTTCCAATTCATGCTGATGGAGATCTTAGGAAAAGTGAAAGACAGCCAGGAGGTGGTAAAAGCTGAACAAAAAGAGCTGAACAGCATGGTAGAATCCAGACAAGTGATTGGAACAATTTCAGATTTATGGAAGATCCAGCAAGCAATTAAAGATGATTTTGCAGCAGAGATCAAATCCAGTCAATTGGAAATAAAATGTGTACTTGAGGAGATGAAGAAAGTATGGATGGAAATGGAAATGAGACTAAATACCCATGGTGATTTGGTGACATTGATGAAAGAAGTGAACCACCATCTAAGTAATATTAAAGTTTTTCAGGCAATGGTGAAGAGCCAGAAAATGCCTGCTAATTTGAACTATGCTGCTGAAAATGACTGGGAACAAACATTCCATTTCTGGGATAAGAGAGTTGAAAGTTTTGAGAAGTGGGGAGCTAACAGTTGGAGTGAGGGGAATGAAGAGAGTTTGGCTTTGGGTAAGATATATCATTACCGGTACATGTTATCAATCAGTTATCAATATTATGAGGTAAAGGACGAAAACTGGTTTTCCCTACTATTAATTGCTGCAAACAATTAAGTAATGCTGGGTTTCAGCTGTGCTTTTTTTCTTGGCTAGAAGAAATGGTACTCCGCTTTTAAAAGCCAAGAACATGCTGTAATGGTATAGAGCAACCTTTCTCAACTTGGCCCCTCCATATATTTTGGACTGCTACTCCCAGCAGTGCCACTGGTTGGGGATGATGTGAGTTGTAGTCAAAATCGTTGGGAGACACAATGTTGGGTTAAACATTTAAGTTTTGTTCTGTATCCTTTGTTGGGTTTGGATAAAGGCAGATGCAAGTCTTAAAGCATTTCATGGTGAATTCTTATTTAAAGCTATGTTGAGCTGGTCAGATTGCTTGGGCATACACATTTGGAAACATGAGGAACAAATTAAGTGTGCTTCCCTGTGTTGCCTAGATGATGTGAAACTGTGTTTGAAATGCACTCTACAGAACATAATGTTTCTTTTATTGAAATATTGTCAAATCTGATAAACTGCAAGTTGTGGAACCAGATCTTATTAAGAGAAAACATAAAGCCGTAGAACTGGCATCGTGATATATATATTTTTTAATCTTGGCTTTATGATGACATTCTTGGTTGTCTGAGCAAGTATAATACTCCAGTCTGGAACAGATCTCTTGCAGTTGGCAAAAGCCATTATCTTTAGCTGGTGTTCAGGCATTTTATGGTGCTTCCAGACAGAGAAATGCTATAGATTGGAAATAAATGCAGGATGAAAATCCACCTTCTTCTTTTTTTCCATAACAAATTTTCACTGGTAAGAAAGAAAATTTCATTGGTAAGAAAGAAAATGGAAGAATCAATGAGGAAATGAGGGAAGAGTGTAAACTGAAGACAGTGTCATGGGACTCTCTTATAAATTTCCTTGAATGAGGCAGTAAAATTGGACAGTAAAAGCTTTGTCTAGAAGAACCCTTAATAACTGAGTGAACAGCACTAAGGTTTTAAATACTGTCGGGGGAGACAATGATTCCTAGATCAATTTTCTATATTCTGAAACTAGAACTCTTAAGAATAAATATGATGAATATGCCCTTTTCAGAACCCTGAAATGCATTAGATTTTACATGCAGGAGAAATTAAAGGGGTGTCAAATTTAGAAATGTGTGGAGTTGAGAGCACACCTAGTATAGAGATCTTTTTGTCATGGATGTAACTAATATGTGGTGATGGCATGAGTGAGGAGGAGACTTAAGGCTCTTATATTTCTTCTTTGAATGCATGAAAGAATCAGATATATTCTCAAGGCGGTATTGTGATGTCATGGACTTGTATTTGGAAATGCTGTTTGATTTATTGCTTGTATAATAGAGTATAAGGTAAAGAACTGTTGGGAGAGGGATGGAATGCAATGTTGGCACGAATGCTGATGTGTGGAATATTTGAGGAGATTTACATAATAAGGCTAGTGAATGACAGCTGGGAGTTCAGTTTGCATGGGGAGTTAGTAGTTAGCCTAGTGTTTGAGAAGAGTGCAGTTAGAAAAGCGTTTGAGTTACAGTTGGCTTGAGGGAAGAGAGTTTTGGCTGGAGGTTTGATATGTCGGTTTCTGGGTTAGTTTGAGAGGAATTTGAGAGAAGATGTGTGGCATATTAAATGTACTAAATATTTAATCTGCCTTGATGTGTTTAGCTTCTGTAAATAAAGTTTTGTTTTTTGTTTTTATGTTCTTTTGGCCTTTGGAAACACTATTTGTCTGAGAGCTTAGATTCAAACAAGATGTCTGTGGTGGCAACATTAAAATATAGAGGCGTGGTATCCATTAAGAAGAGAAGTTGCATAAATCCTCATATGTATGTGGAGGGCATGTAGATGGTCCCAAAAATTGCTATCATTGGGGGAGGTAGGAAAAGCCCTCACTCTTAGAAATTTTAGTGAGCACTGTGCAAGTGTTGGCAGTTGGTGAATTAAAGATAGAATCCCCATATTTGGCAACAATGGTGGGATTGCCTGAGAGGAATCCTCACACCGGTGGTGGCACTGGAGAGATTGCCCAAGTGTAAACTCTACAGATGATCAGATAAAGGTTGGAAACCCCCCACATTTGCTGACCACTGCAGGGGGAATAAAGGGTGGAACCCTCATATAAAGGGGGGGGGGAACCCACATGTGTCTTCTGATTACCTGCTACTGTGATCCTATTTGTTATTTTAAACATTTGGATTTGTAGTTTTTAAACTTGTGGGCAGGGTGGGGTAGGAGCAGATGCAGATCATTTTAAAATTGATCTGCATCTTATTTATGCTTATTTACCATTTATGATTTTTTTTATACAAATCAAAACAGAAGCCATATTTTAATATCTTCTTTTTCAGTGCTAGCCTCATCCACAACTGGTATGATATTATGAAAATCATGGGCCCTAGGCCAGGTTGCTGATAAGTACTCCCTAACCGTTAAATTTTAAGAGAATCATAATAGTGCTCTAGCATTATGCCAAATATATAAGCCCTAGGCCAGAGCCTTGTTCACTTGTTCAGTAACCCTGGCGAGAATACCATCCTTCTCTAAGAAAAGAATTAAGTGAGGAATAAACTGCAGACATTCTCATTTGTTCCACATCCTTTCTCCAAATCAGCTGAATGGAGCTTATGGACCTCCAGCCATCTGCAGATCATAGTTTGAAAAGGATTGTTCATTTTTTCGTCCTCATAGTATGAGACATCCGCTAAAAAGGACTAACCAATACAGAAATGCATATTGTGCATGAAACACATCCCATTGCCCTCGGGGCACTTTCCTTTATGGTTGGTTTAGTATGCATTGGATTGCAACTTTGTACCAGTGCAAAACAATATGGTTTTATTTGGTGGGGGGAGCCAGGAAATCAACTAACACTTCTCATAAGCCAAGGCTTTTAGTCACAATTCATTGTACATTTATTATGCTAAATGTTTGCTGTTGAGTTTCTGTGTGAGCACTGGGGTTTTGGTGCTAACCTACCATGTAGCATGTGCACTAGTCCTAACATGAGTAGATCTGGTAATTTAGATAACAATTTGTAGCAGGATATGTCTGTTAGAAATGTAATCTAATATATTATTACAAAAGTAATAATGGAATAGTTCAGTACATCTGTGTAGCTGTGTTTACTGAACACTGCATTTTGTGGTTTTCACATAGGGCACTGTCCGTAACTCACAATCTGCTTAAAATAGTGACTCAGTTATACCTCCAAGACTTGGCATGGCTTAGAATCAAGTGTTATCATCTATGCTGAAGAGCCATATTACTATAAAGGAGGAAGTGTTAACAACATGATGATAAAACCACAAGGAATGCAATAACGCAAGCTACAACTAGCATTGCTACTACTGTTACTGAGCCTCTGACACTTTTACTATGGACTTGTTCATCTTTAGTGTTTCATGCTGCCCTGTGTCATCTGTACCTTTTGATACTTCATAATGGGACCATCCTGATGTAGCAGAAGGAGCAGATACAGTTTGTACCTTAGTGACAGGACACTCACCTCACACTTAGATGTGCCTTTAAAAAAATGTTGCCATTATAGCAGCTTTGAAGATACCAAAAGCCTACAAACCTAATTCAGTAAAGTATGTAAGGTTTCAGTAAAATTTACAAATAAGTATTGTACTACAAGATTTCTTATCTTTGATTACTTAATATATTTTTTCATACTTAACAGTCTTGCAGGCAGGTTCTGTAATTTTTCTATGAACCTTGTTTCATTAATTCTAACCAACTTTTGGAAACTGATAGGCGGAAAGGGCTCGTGATTTTTAGTTTTCTTCTTCTTAAGAAGAAAGTTTATTTTATAACATATTTCGGCGATACGTGTTGGTGGTCTTCTCCATCTGTGTATTTGGCAAATTAGCCTGTTCTCTAGAAGCTTATTCCTGACTCAATTATGTTAATTAGTAAACTTGCACAAGCACTGTGAGGGAGGGGCACTTTCTGACACAGGTATGCTAATGTTTTAAATGCTAGGCAGAATACAAAATGGTGAACAATTTTTAGAATTCACTAGCTACTCAGTATAATAATAAAGTCTCATTATTCTATATTTATTATATAGAATAAGATCAAAATCTATGAAGCTGGAATGAGCAGTGTTCTTTTCATGTACTGTATACATGTGGATAAATTCATTTAGCAGTGAAATATTCAAAGATCAAATTAAATATACAGTAATTGATGAAGTCAACATGGTTAGAAAGCCTGAAACAATGTCAGTCCTTTAAGAATGAGAAGCTCAGATCTTAAAGTAGTTCAAAGGTGACCAAGATTAGCTGCTTATAAAAGACAGATATTCATTTGTAGTGATGGGCTTATTGGGTATCAGTCAGGTTAACACTGTCTAATCTTGAGCAATACAGAAGAAGAGATTTGGCCCCTTTAATCTAACAGGAGTCAGCAGTGTATTGGGTTGTAGACCCATCCAGTCAGTTCATTTCTTTCTCAAGCTGAAATTTTATTTTTCTCCTTTGTACTTTAGCCTAGGAAATGGCAGCTAGGAAGAAACAAATTTCAGGGCCAGGGAAATGTTTGCCTCGACTGAATGAGTCCTCTAAACTGTACACTTCTTACTCTTGTTATATACTTCAATAGGTTTAAAGCATTCAAAGCCTTAAAGCTGTTTGTATGAGTCTGTACTAGGGATTGGCACAGTGTGGCCTGTGAGCTGCATGCAGCCTGCCAAGGCTGTTTTTGGATATCCTCCAACATTTCACATATGACAACCAGAACATCTTTGGCCAAGCAAGATCAAAGTGTGTCTAAGATGGCAAAAATTATTGATGAGGAAGAACACACAAGTTAGGAGGCTGTAGCAGTTTGCTTTTGCCTAAGCCTACTAGGAAGAACAAGACTCTGCCCCTTCCTCTCCTCCTGCTGAGTTATTTGAGTGCAAACTACTTATACACTTTGAACTCAGGTTCCAGCAATAGACATAAGCTGTGGACAAAGGGGGGAAACAGGAGACTGAGAAAGAAACTGGAACATTTTAAAAGCAGGTGAAAAAGTGGGACAACAGAGAATTAATCACGAATGTACTGGCCAAATTGGAACAGCTGGAGGGTTTTGGGGGGGTTGTTTTTGTTTTTTGTGATTCTCCTCCCAGGAGACAGGGAAACGAAAACAACCCCCCAACATAATTAAATAATGGTCAGTAGAACCCTGCAAAGGCTTGTAAGCATTGTTTGCCACCTTTGGGCAAAAATAATAATAATAATTTAAAAAAATGCATGGACCCAATTTTTGTGGGTCAGAGGTACAGAAGTGACAGTGGGGATACAGCCTCCTCAGGGTATAACAGGCGGGCAATGTGGTCCCCAACCACTGACTGCTACCCACTCCTGCTTTATACTCTAATTTTAAAGTGTTGTCTGTTTGTCTTTTGGTGCTAGACAAATCCACATGCTTGATCAAACTTTATGAGTTCTCCAGTGGGACCAAAACTAAAGCTGTAGTGAAATTCTAGAATCGATCCATTAACTATTTAGGGATTTTTCTGAACTAACACTTTTGGTTTCTGTAATTTTTGTTATTGAATGCACACTTATTAACTAGTTTTGGCCAAACTTGATATCTAGACTTAAGCTAGATAGTTAGACTTAAATTACCCTAAGTTTATCAGTCGGACCCAAACTTGAATGTTTTTATTCAAGTTTGGGTCTGACTGATAACCCTGGCTCATTGGGAGTGGGGGGCAAAGGAATTATTGCTTTGGTCCATTTTGCATGGAACATGGTATGAAACAAATTGTAAGGGTTGTAGATGATACCAGTCCAATATTTGTTTCATTCAAATCAGAAGTGAAGTCTTCTGAACTCCAAGTCAACCAACATCCAGGAAATTCACTATTTTTCTTAATGTAGATAGTATTTGTGATTGCAAGGTTCTTCTTTGCATCCCTTACCCTTCTAATTTAATAGGCTTTGAGCTATATGTTCATATATAGACTGGTCTGTAATGTATTCTAAACCTAATTCTAGAATTCTGTTTTAATTCATTGATTTGAGGATTGTTGTGGTACATTTGAGGAACATGCTGACAAGAGTAAAAAAAGGAAGAAATAATTCTGCAAATGTAAAGCGGTCTTTTAGCTCTATATGTGATGCCAGGCACTATGTTCTCACCTTTTGTATAAACACCACACTTGTATAAGACACCTGCCAAAAACAGAAGAAAAGCTGTGTTGCTGTATTTGCTGAGGTTGCTTATTTGGGAATCCATCCTTGGCAAAAGAGGACTAGGAAAGGTTTTAGAAATCTCTTTCATCAGCACTGGTGTTAAAAGCACTGAAAGATCTGTATCTTTGATATTAATGACTTTTTTTTTAACAATTGTCAATGAACTGTAATCAAAATTCCATGAAAATTTTTACAGTGCTGCAATTATAGGCAAGCCTCTGGTGTGGTGTTTTGTTTTTTTTAAGCTATTATGTGGCAGTGGTTGGCAAAACATTATTTAATCGACTGAGGAGGCCCCTTAACCTAGTTTGTGTTTTCCAATGCACATCTAAGACACTCAAGGCACCAGGAAGCAGAAGGCAGTACAGTTGTCCCTTCATATTCGCCGAGGCTTGGTTCCAGGGCCCCCCGTGCATACCAAAATCCGTGAATACTCAAGTCCCATTATATGCAAAGGCATAGCAAAATGGTGTCCTTGATATAACATGACAAAATCAAGGTTTGCTTTTGGGATTATGTTTTTTTAAATATGTCCAAGCGTGAATACTTAAATCCGTGGATACTAAATCCGTAGCTATGGAGGGACAACTGTATTTGTTTGGAAGCACTTTTGTTTAATGGTTGGAGTATTAAGTTGTAATTCAGTAGGTATTTCAGGGTGCTAGAATGCTCACAAATGCTTGCTGTGCAAATGTTAAGCTAGATATGCTCTCTAGTACTGTTTTACCAATGAAATTAATGGTTACAGTTTGTACTATATTTAATTGCTGCATTTAGAACTGTTACTGTATGCCAGATAGGCATACCAATACCTAAGACATGGGTGGCAATCATATGGCCCTCTAGATGTTGTTGGACAGCAGCCAACCAGTCTTAGACGTGACCTTATCCTGCCAACTTCAGCTCTGTTCTACTATCATTTTGTGTCTAATTGTGTTTGCATTTGTTTGTACTTGCTAACAAGCCTATAGTCTTAACTGGAAGAAGGGAGGTTATATCTTATGTCTGTAACTGTTTGATTAAAGTTTGCACCTGACCTTTGCCAAGGGAAAGATGAGATCTGCCCACTCTCAGTGGGAACAGGAAGTGGGATGATGGATAGCCAGTGACTTTACTGTATAGCCTGCCAGATTTTGTAGATTGTAAATACTTTTAAACCTAATGCTTTGTAAATAAATTTCATTCTGAGCAACAATATTGTAGGAATAGCTCTTTAGATTACTGTACCAACGAAGTTTACAGGTTAACTCTGAAACTGCTGGTTACTGAGTCTGAAGAAGCCAGTACATGACAGCAGCTGCCAGCATTCCTCTCCATTAGCTATGCTGACTAGGTCTGTTGAAGTCCAAAAACATCTGGAGAATGGCATGTTTCCAACTGTTGACCTTGAGGTAAAGGTGCTAAAGTAGAAACAATGGTTGGAATCCTTTTGGTTAGTTCCAAATAAAGTAGACCCACTGAAACAACTGCTGAATGGTGAATCAAAAACATAGATAAATCCCATTGATTCTTGGGTCCGCTCTAATCAGGACTAATAATAGGATTTAGGCCAATGTTTGAAAACAGGACAACATTAGGTCAAACAAATTGATGAGCTGCAGTATTAATTGCAAAAGGTAGCAATGGAAGATTTTGCTGAAAATCTGCAAAACATATATAATGAAACATTATAGTTTTGAATTATGCAATAAGTGCTGTCCTTGTTGCAGCTATCAAAACACAGTTTTGACAATGAGTGATTTGATTGCAGTCATATTTATTTGAATTCTTGTATTTTGTAACATTCAATGTTATTTTTGTGCCCTTTTTTGCAGTTGACAAGGGTAAGCAGAAGAGTCCGAAGAACTCAGGCGTACAGCCCCGGGTTTCTGCTGAAGTGCATTCCACAGAAACCAAAACACATGAGCTGACACAATACAAAAGAAAATGTGAAAACCAAAGTGGAATTATCCAACAACTGAAGAAATGCTTGACAAGCAGTAATCAGAAGTTTGAAGCATTAGTTCTTGTGATCCAACACTTACAGTCTGAGGTAAATTTTCTGGGATTCTAAATGTGTTTTTAATTGGTGATATTTGTTTGTTTGCTTCTTGCTTGCCTTACCTAGTGCCTTCCTTAATCTGTTTTTAAAATATTTATGGGGAATAGTACAGGGTTAGAGAGAACCAGCATGGTGCAGTGGTTTAAGTTTTGGACTAGGACACTGGGAGACCAGGTCCTAATTCCCACTCAGCCATGAAAACCCACTGGGTGACCTTGGGCAAGTCACATTCTCTCAAACTCAGAGGAAGGCAAAGGCAAGCACCCTCTGAACAAATCTTGCAAAAAAAACCACAACACCCTGTGATAGGGTCACCATAAGTTGGAAACAACTTGAGGGTACTCAAGAACAAACAGGGTTAGAAGTCTAGGGTTTAAGTGCTATAACAGAAATCTACACTCTTTGAGTGTTTGGATGTTGACTTTCCCACTGCCCTTGCCACATGTAGGCATGATTGTCCAAATTGGGATATTCTCAAGATATTCTCAGTTGGGAGATCTATTAATTGAAATGGGGCTTTTGACTGTCCCTAGTTATTAAAAAAAAATAGAGAAGAAATGTGTACAACTCGGGTAGCTTTTGTGCTCCAGTAATGACAGTATCTCCCATTTTGTTTTGTTTGTGTCTGTGTCCCAAACATTTGTTTGTTTCTGTGTTTGGTTCTGTGGGAGAGGAAAGGAACAGGAAAATTGTCAGTCCTATCTCCCTCCTGTCTCCCCTGAATAAGGGTTTGGGGTTGGGTAGTGATGAAGTAATGTCTAACTAGCCCCATATGCAGCCCTGGGGCAGGTAAGTTTTCATTTGTATTACTGCAGACACTTTTATGGCATTGTGCACATGGAATATTTCAAAATGAGGAGTCAGCCAGTTTGGTCATTAGTAGATTAAATGTGTGTTTAAAACAAAAATGTATACTTTGAGAGTCTTCATTTGATAATATTAAATTAAATTGGCTGATATTTGTATCAGATCTAATGAGAATGCTTTTGATTTTAAAGCAAAGTTGAGACACTTGATGCCAAATCTGTTCACACAGAAATTGACATCTGGTGCTTTATAAGTGTTAAGTGTACCAAAGGGAAATAGTAGTCTTGGGACACAACTCTGTTTGCAAGGTTGTCGTTTCAACACTTTATTCAAATTGATTTATTCCTGTAGAATTCGTACTGTTCTGGCTAACTTTCCTATAAAACTGGAAGGTTAATTAACCAAAGCCAGAGGTCAGTAGAACCAAAACACATAATTCTAAGTAGCTAGCACCACTTTCAGATTTTTGGAATAATATTAGAAATGCTATTCCTCTCTATACCAATATAATGGTAAAGTCAAAACACAGTACCAAATTAATGTAGTACTAAATACAGTTAATATGGCAGTATTTTAAAAGAGAATATAAAACCAGTTTGCATGACATTTTAAAAGTATTGTCTGAATTGGAAAATTAGTGCCTTCTCTGATAGACTGGAATATACAAAGCTTATCACTTAGTTTGAATGTTAATTATCCTTAATTGTCCTTAGTGGTATGAAATGACATTAATAAACATCTGAAGGACACAGTTTCATATAAAAGATTTAGAGAAATAAGAACTGAACCATTAATATATTACAGGTAAATTTCCTATAAGAATTGTCCTCTGTTACGCTAGTCTTCTCATGTGATGCTGAATGGAAATTATACTAATAGCTCTTAATTATAAAAAGGTATAAATCAGTATGTTGCAATTTGCTTTTTGCAGTTTATAGTACTGTATATAGGAGCGAAGGTTCTTCTCACAGATGCATACTGATGTGTAGATGTCAAAGTCTACTTTTCTTTATTCACCAGTATACTGTACAGAGACTGTGACATCACAGTAAACCATAGTTTGTGTTAGCCATGATTTGTTGCATAAGCACAAATTGCACAGCAGATAACCAAGAAACCATGGTTTGTCTTATCCATTTCTGGTCTGCTTCTCTCCCATCCTTTTTGTAAGTTGTTGCTTCAGAGTAGGCTGCAGGGGAGACAAGTGAGAACATAGCTTATGGGTTCAGATGTCACAACAAAGCACAGTTTAAACAACGCTGAGTTTGTAAACCAATAACAAACTGTGGATTCAGTTCATGGTTTATAGGGTGTTAACAAACCATGGCTTGTTAGCATACCTTACAACAAGCCAGAATTCAGCAGACTACAACATGGTGTGTACTGATGTCACACAAAGATAATGATCTGAGTTTTTGCTGAGTCAAATGCAGGGGTTTGGACTGGATGGCCCTTGAGGTCTCTTCCAACTCTATGATTCTATGATTCTAACTTGACATAGGCAGCAAATTTTGAAAGACAGCAATGATCAATTATGTGCAATTTAGATGTTTGTGTGTGTGTGTGCTTCTGGTACCAAATACCTTGATTGCCTTCCACTTATCTATAAGTGAGAGATTGCATAAATCAAAATTCTTTTATAATCTGCTTCTCTACATGACTTCATGTAAACAACTAGAATAATATGAAGAAGGCTACATTAGAATACTGCCACATGATTCTATATTTATAAAGGGTTCATTTATTTTAATATGTAAGGAGCATTCAGCCATAGGACCCTCCTTGTCTTCAACTACTAGAATTAGGACATAGAGTTAAGAAACATTTCCTTATCTACTGTTTGTGAGAACTGAACCTCATTGTGGTATCAGAAAAACTTTATTGAAACCGCTGATTAAACATAGCTTTTTGATTGGTTCATTTTTTTAAAAAAAAGAACTCTAATAGGACTATTTGTATCAGTGAGGGGTCTTTAGGTATAATTCAATCTTTTTTCAGTAAGCATCTATCAGAAATACTTTTTTAAAAGGCACAATGAGCATTCTTGTGTGAAAGGAACAGTTGTTGGACCTTCTATTTCTATTTCAAAAAGCAGTGAGGTCATAATCCTATACTAGTGACACCATCGTTGTTATAGTAACTATTGATATCACAAACTTTGTCTGTTCCTTTACCTTGATCTTGGGAAAGATTGAGGTGAGCTCATAGTTTCTTAAGTGCAGGCTTTTAATTAAGATATGTCTGGAAAAATGTCAACATGCTTTCTTCCTTGAAATAACATGACAACTTTGCCCCCCAAATGAAAAAGTAGAGAATATGGGCTACCTTTTCTCTTCAAAGTGAATGCACCAGACCTCTAAAATACAGTATTAAATGCCCATAAATTTATTGGGCTATTAAGACTTCATCTTCTCTCTTTCATCAATACCGTACTTTTATTACCAGTCATGGGTTGCAAATTAGTAAAACTCTTTCATGCCTTCATTGGATTTGACCGAGTGGCACATTTGAATTTAATGTCCATCTACAGGAAAGAAGTGGTAAGTCTTTTGCTATGGGGCCATTTCAGCTTTAAAACAAAGAATTTGAATCATAATTCTAAAGTTTAGAAACTAAACCAAGCAAGTCTTGAATCTGAAAAGCATACTTTACATTTCTTTACATTTTCCACTAATGTTTAAGTAATTGTGGGGGGGAAATAAACAATTATTTTATTGCATGCATAGAAATGCCCCATTTTCCCCCTGAAAATCCCACAGATTGAATTAATTAAATTAACCAATACTTAGGCTGGCTGAAGGAGCAATCTACAACAACTGGGTTATTTCTTCGCACCAGCAGATTAAGGCAGAACGTCCAACATTCCAAATCTGTTTAGTCCATTTATTGCTGCCTCTCCATCAGTTTTTTTCCCTGTCTTGCCAGCCAGTCAACTATTTTTATCTTTTTCACTTTATTTTGTCTAAATCTTTCTAAAATCTTTTAAAGCCCCCCCCCAATTCATTACAGCCTCAGATTTGTTAAAGAAAAAGTGTAAATTACAATATATCGATAGTGAGAGAGAGAGGAGTCACATTTTGTCTTTTGACAGAAAGAAAAGGCAAATGGAGGAGGAATTGGGTTTAAAAATCTCTCCCAAGACCACAGGTATGCTGGTCTATGTGGGTAAAGAGAATGTCCAAAATTTAGGAAAGGTTCAGTTGACCATTGAGGGGTGAGTCTCTGAACCCATCATAGAAATGGCATTGAAGAAAACCTTTATTTCATAAAGTGGTAGTGAGTCAGAGGGCCAGACTGCGACTGAACTCCAGAGTGTGGTAAGATCAAAGGAAACCAATGTAAATAAGGGCAGTAAACCAAAGACAGTAAAATTAAAAGAAAAGATTAAGTCTAAAGCCTTACCTGGGAAGTCCTTGAAAATTGGAAAGGGACATGCAGAGTTTTTCAGCCCAGTTGCATCTTCCGGCACTGTCTTGATTTGGCTGTTTCTAAGCTCAGAGGCAGGGCTGAGGCAAGATAGCCAGCAGACTAATCAGAAAATCTACTCAATCAAATGTGCAGCCATATATATTGGTGGAAACTCAGGGAGCTGCTATCAGTTAAACAAATTCCTTAGAAAGAGAAAAAAAGGAACATTTTAAAATCAAACCAAAAAGTGAGTGCCAGTGAGCAGTTTATGCATTTCCTTATCTCAGTGTTGTCAGAAAATCAGATGCAGGTACAAGAAGCCAGATTCAGCCATGATGTATGTAGCTTGTCCAGTAGCAGCAGAGTCACAATGTCGTCTTTCAGTATTAAGAACAATGGTAAAAGACGTAGTCAGTAAGAAGCTTCCATGGCAAGCTTGAATGCAGCCATCATCTCAGTGAAAACAGCTTTAATTCAATTAATTTGTGTAACTTGATTAATCCAATGAATTACTTTGCACAGCAGGATTTAGCAAAGAATACAGATTTAAATGGAATATAAATGAATTTATCCTAGTTACACTGTGCAGAGCCTGCAAATTTGGAGGGTAGGCAGGCATCAGGTCAGATCCAAGTATTTACTGCTCACAGGTACATGACAGGGACATGATGGTTTAAGGCAAACCAGAGAGGTGTAAGAAATGTACATAAAAGACTAAGCATACAGTTAATCCAGTTAATATGAGAAATAAAATGAGCTTAGATGTCAGAGATGAATTGCCAGATTCAGGTTCTGAATTTGTTGAGGCCTCAGTAGTCTCAGATGGGAACAGTGCTGATTCCTCAGACTCAGAAACTAAAGATGTGGTGGTAGGGGGTTCAGGTTATTTGAAGCAGAACATTTTAAAAGTCTGCTTTTTAAAAGATGTTAGGTCTGGAAACAGATCAGAGTTCAAATAAGGAGGAGTATAAAGACACACAATGAAATAGTAAGGTAACAGCAGTACTGCAGAAGATGCCATCACAACCAAGTCAGATTCCAGTGCCAGAGATGTTCAAGGATTTAATTGAATCTGAAAGATTTATTGGGTTTAGCAAAAAATTATACACATATGATAAGGACTTGATGTTATCAGTTCCATTGGTTGAGGGTCCTCTGTTTCAATTTCTCATGTTTTACCTCAGAAAGGAGAAGCAGCATTGAAGGATGTAGAGGAAAAAAGGATGCATGCTGCACTTAGGAAAATGGATGAGGCCACAGCATTGTACATCAGAGCATCAGTTGCAGCATCTATGTTTCCAAGGGTAGGAATGCGATGGGTGCAGGAGGTATTAGAGGCAGAGGATGTTTCAGCACAAGATCTCCAGCATGCACTAAGCAAACTAGATGGAGTTCTACAGTTTGTAGCAGATGATGGTTATGATGCAAAAGCATTTGTTGCCATATCAATAATGATAAAAAATAAGCAGATTTGTGGCTAAAGCATTGGGAGGCTGACCATAATAGTAGGGCCAATTTGATAAATATGCCTTTTAAAGGAAAATTTCTATATGGGGAAAAGGCTTTAGAAAAAGTGGTAGCATAAGGAAAGGATAAAAAGCAGGTGTTGCCAACAATCCAAAAAAGAAAATTGAACATAAGTTATTTTAGTAATGAGAACTACTCCTTTTGTAGAGAAAGGGGATTTCAGTCACCGAGAGAATTTAGAAGCTATAGGCCTCAATGGAACAGGTCAATGTTCCAATTTAGAAACACATACAAGAAGAGGAGCTGGACACTCCAATAGAAGTGGAAAAGCTCAGTTCTGATGGGAGGGAAATACTGTTGTGGGGAAGATTGCTTCTTTTTGGTCAGGTGTGGAAGAGAATAACAACAGATAGGTTCTTAGGGTACTCTCAAGAGGTTACAATATTCAGTTTTCAAAAAGACCAAAAGGAAGATATCTTCCATTTCCAGTTCCAAAGAATTTAGAAAAAGGGAAAGTCATCCAGGATGAAATAAAACATTTGCTGCAGATGGGAGCCAAAAAACATGTGTCTCACAATTAGAAGTATCAGGGGATTTATTCAGATTTTTCACTGTGGCCAAGCACAATGGGGGTTACAGACTGGTTTTGGGTCTGGAATACCTCAATGGATTCATTCAGTACAAGACTGAGACCTTACAGAGAATGTGAAGTTGAGGGATTTTTCCCATCAATAGATCTAAAAGAGGCTTATTTGCATATTCCATTGAGTCCAGTCTGCAGGAAATATCTGAGCTTCGACTTCCATCATCATTGTTACAAGTTCAGGGCACTCCAGTTCGGGTTAGCATCAGCTCCCATACTGTTGGTTCCCACAGTAGCTTATCTAAGACAGTAAGGAATACAGTTGTTCCCTTACCTGGACAATATTTTGGAGAAAACTGGGAGCAAAGAAGAAGCCAAATCAAATCTCTTTACAACACTGGAATATCTGCAAAGCCATGGATTTCTAATAAAATTTCAAAAAGAGCCATCTTCAGGCATCAAGGACAGCTTGAAGAGGCAGAAATAAACACAGAGGAAGGTTATGTATTTCCTTCAAAAGGAAGAAAGGAGAAAGTGAAAATTACAGTGACACAATTACTTCAGTCAAGGCCAGCAGATCTAGTGCTTCTGGCAAAGACTTTTTGGACTGCTAATATCAACAATACAAATACAGTGGGCCCTTGGTATCTGCTGGAGTTTGGTTCCAGGACCCCTTGTGGATACCAAAATCCATGGATTCCCAAGTCCCATTATATACAATGGCATAGTAAAATTGTGTCCCTTATATAAAATGGTAAACAGCAAGGTTTGCTTTTTTATTATATATATATATATATATGTATATATATATTCAAGCTGTAGATAGCTGAATCCGTGAATCCAGAATCCGTGGATATGGAGGGCCAACTGTATTGCCTTTGGTATGTTTTCAAACCAGGGAGTTGCAACTATTCCTAAGGCCTCATTAGAGAAATATAATAAACAAATATCTTTACAATCTCACATTACCAGGCAGGGTGAAGAGATATTTAAAGTGGTTGATATCCAAACAAAACTGGACAAGGCAATTCCTTTGTACCACAGTCAAATATATCAATTATGACAGATGCACGTCTGTATGGTTGGGAGGCTCACTGTTGTAGTCAGGCTATTCAGGGAAAATAGTCAGATTTAGAGAAGTGTCTCAGCATCAATCTTCTGGAAATGAGAATAGTGAGACTAGCTCTAACACACTTTTCTTCAATAATAAACATCAAAATGTGCAAATACATACAGACAACATGACTGTGAAGGAATATCTTTTGAACCAAGGGGGATCCCGATCATGACAACTGATAGAGTAATCATCAAAGATTTTTGAATTGGGCTAAGAAATATTTAAAATCATTATCAGCTATTTATTGAAAATGAGCTTTGAATCAGAAGGAAAAATTCCTAAGCAGGCACAAAACCTTGCCTGAAGTCTGAACCATCAGATTTTCAATTGGCTACAGAATCAATATCGGAAGTTTTCAATAGATTTATTTGCTACTGGAAACAATTTAAAATTAAAAAGATTTTTTTACAATATATGAGGATGCAAGAGCAGAGAAGCATGATGCATTAGCAGTGATGTGGCCAAAAGGTCTGTTTTATGTTTTTCCTCCTTTACTAATAGTGCAGAAAGTCCTCAGGAAAATAAAGCTTTAGAGAGCTCAGGTTGTGTTATTGGTTCCACATTAGCCTCACAGACCATGGTTTCCTCTGTTGGAAAGCATGTTGGTGGAGGAGCCACATCATCTTCCAACAAGATCAGACCTTTTGCAGAAAGGTCCAGTTTACCATCTCAGTCCTTAATGGTTACATCTAACTGCTTAGAGGTTGAGCAGAGAGACTTGCCACAACAGGGATATTCTGAGTTAGTGACAAAGACAATTTTAGCATTTATGAGATAGTCAACTCAGCACATTTATGAGACCACTTAGACAACATTCCAGAAGTAGTGCTCACAGAATTCAGTAACACCTGATAATGCACAAGTAAGAGAGATTTTGGCATTTTTACAGGATGGCATATATAAACTTCTGAGGCCAAATACACTGAAAAAACAGGTAGCAGCCTTGTCATTGGTATTACCTGTGAAAGGGAAGTCGCTTTCAGCTATCCACATGTAAAAAGGTTCCTAAGAGGTGTGACTTTACATCTCCATGTACTGTTCACAGATTCCCAACTTGGCATTTGAATTTGGTTTTTAATGCATTCACAAAACCACCATTTGAAACTTCTTAAGGAGGCTTCCTTAAGGCTGCTGTCTGAAAGACAGTGGTATTTTTGGTCGCTACAAATCATAGAATTGTAGAGTTGGAAGAGACCACAAGGGCCATCCAGTCCAACCCCCTGCCAGGCAGGAAATCACGATCAAAGCATCCCCGACAGATGGCCATCCAGCCCCTGTTTAAAGACCTCCAAGGAAGGAGACCCCACCATGCTCCAAGGAAGTGTGTTCCACTGCCAAACAGCTCTTACTGTCAAAAAGTTCCTCCTCATGTTGAGGTGGAATCTCTGTTCCTGGAGCTTGCATCCATTGCTCCGTGTTCCAGTCTCTGGAGCAGAAGAAAACAAGCCTGCTCCATCCGAAATTAGCGTTCTTATCAATCCAACTTTCTGCAAATTTGAGAGGGATAAATTGTCCCTAACAAGTGATCCTCCTTTTGTCCCTGTCTTTGGCTGCAAGATCAGGCCATCAGTCACTAGAATTACCAACGTTCTGCCCAAATCTAGTTCATCCTTTGGAAAAGAGTTGGCACTCATTAGATGTAATAGCTGCATATATTTGTGTTACGATTATGCAAAACTGCAAAGGCCTTAGCAAGCCTATACACGTTCAACAAGGTCTATGGTGTCAACTACAATGTTTAGTGTGTTAATATTGGAGGAAGTGTGCAAAGTGGTTGGATAGAAAGAGCCATTAGCTTTCACTAAACTCTAGACAAATCTGGGCAGGCAGCATTTGGAAGTTCTGTGCTGCAGGCAGTAGTACAAAAGGAAAGCAGACATTCCTGCATTTGAGGTGGAGTTTGGGTATATTCCATTTGTTGTGGATTGCTCCTTCAGCCAGCCTGAGAGTGAGAAGTTGACACTTACGATGAATAATCATTCTAGGAGGGCTGAAGGAGCAATCCACCTCCACCCAGGGAGTGCAAAAAGCAAACAAACCTTACCATCTTTCTGCTTGCTCTGTGCTTCAAAGCTGTTTTCTAAGCTATTCTCTGTGGTGAGCAAGGCTATGTAATTAAACTGATGAAGAGGTGAGAGTAAATGGACTAAACAGATTTGGAATTTTGGCTGTCTCACCTCAATCTGCTGGTGTGAGGGAAACCCGCTTGTTGTGGATTGCTCCTTCAGTCCTCCTGGAATGATTATTCACGGTAAGTGTCAACCTCTCAATCCTAGTTTTTGTCTGAGAATCACTGCTTAAAGCAGAGGCAAATTGCTAATTTTTTAAAAAAAATCAAAATAGCATAATGTAACATAAATGTAATTTTAACAGAGTTATACACCTTTAATGAAATACAATGAATAACATTAATAAAGCATGGCAGTCACCACCATTTAAGCAGCTGGCTACTGGTTGGTGACTGGGGAGATCTTTTTTTTTTTTTTTAAATAGCATTATCCAGGTAGAACACTATATCATCATCATCATCATCATTTTTTATTTCTATAGCGCCATCAATGTACATGGCACTTCACAAGAAAAAGAACAAAAAAACAGTTCCCTGCCCTCAAGCTTACAATCTAATGAAGACATGATACACAAGGAAAGGGGATGGCAATAGGGGAAGGGATTAAATTTAGCATTCTCTTCTCTTCCTCCATGGCCAAGGCAATGGCAGTTGAGATGGAAGGAGGGCTGTTCTGCTTCTGGGCTGAAGCAAGATGGAACTCTGCCTGCCTAAAACTATAGTTTTAGAATACAACGTTAGGTATTTTTATATGGAGAGAGAGAGAAAGAGTTGGAGAAGTTTATTGTTGCAAACAGAACATAGAGGGATATACATAGAGACAATGCACAGTATTTTCTAATAGTGTAGAAAGTTTGTTGTTCTGCCTCTTTTTGGATTACAACAGAGCAGCAGTGTGCTGCTACCACTAGCAGCCATCTATCTGGAAGTTACTCTAGTTTACTCATATTGTCACATGAAAATGGTAAGTTTTGTGAGCATTTTTCACCTCTTTCCAAATTAATGCTAAACTATTTGCAAGGGAACAGGTGTCTGGAGGATGAGGCAGAAAACTAGATGGCTTCCTCTCATCAGATACACATTTTTCACATCAATGCGCTGTACATTGTAATACAAGAGGGTGCCTGCTTTGTTGTCCTGCAACACAATTCTCACCCCTGTCCTTTTAACCAGTAGCAGCAGATCAGAGGAATGCTGACCAGAGTTAATAAAAATCCATAAGAGATTAGAGAGTAAGTTTTTCTGCCAAAAAATAAAATAAGAAATTACACTACTCCCACTGGAAGTTCTCACAGCTTGCAGATGAGCCTCACAAAATTCAGTGAAGGGTTAGGGTAGTAAACTGATGCTCTTCCACCTCCCCCATGTAACAGGAAACAGTAATGTTTTCCCATAATGAGTTGTGACACAATGTGAATGGAAGCATCTGTTGATATGCCGTAAATGTTTTGGTTTTCTGGAACTTGCTGATCTTGCATTCTTGGAAATTAATTCTTGCATTCATGGATGAGCAGTCTCTTGCTTTATCATAGGTTGGCACACTGTATTTATCAAGCTTGATTTAATAGCTTTTAAAAGTGATGAAAGAAAATAATGTGTGAGTGCAAGATGGAGGAATATAATGGGGTGGGGAGAAGGGCTGAGGCTGAGTACTTGTGACACCTCCTTACAATACCAGAGAACCATCACTGATCGTCACTGGTCAGCACTGATAGTAGTAATGGGCTAGACGGACCCAAAATCTAATTCAGTATAAAGCCATTTTCTATGTTCCTACAAGATAAAGTCTAAGGTAAAATTCAAATCAGAAAATTCCTGAATCAGCCAGTTGGCCCTTTTCTGTACCACGTCTGATACTAACTTTGTGCTGTGGAAGAGAACGAGTTGCAAGAATTGGTTGCTTATTGAATTCTGGTTCATATTTGCCTCCAAAACAGTTCTCTTTTTTAATTAAGTAAAAGTATTGTTAGATTGTGCTACTCAGTTACACCAGTGCCACTGAAAAGCACACCTCTTTTTTCCTGTTTGTAACCAAATTCCACAGGTCTGCTGGACTTTCCATACAAAAAGAGACTCTACCTACCCCTTCCCTGAAAATCACAGAGTTACAAGCATAGGAAGATCATTCTATATTAGGACCCCTGTACTTTGTATCTAGATTATACCTTTTTGTTCATGATCCAGAGAGCCACAGAAGTAATTACTTGAACTGCAGTGGTCTTGTTACACTCCTTGCTTGCTTCATTGTCATGTATCCCTGTTTTCATGTAACAAGTGTTTCCTGCACACGCCTGATGTTTCCTGATTTTGACTGCTTACATAACTCTTCCCCTCTCCCCATTGGTAATTGGCTTTATTACTGATTTTTTTTAGCTGGTTTTGTTTTCTATAACTCAGGCTTGCAAAATGACGGCTCATTGCAGGATAGCTACCTTAAAGTTTATGTATCTAACGTAACCACCTGAACAGTGGATTCTTTAAGAGTAATGAATTCTTACTTATCTAGTAGGTGGATCCCTACTCTGTTGCCCCCAGATCTCCAAGAACAATGTCTTAGCTGTTGCTATTACCCAGGGTTTGTAGGAGTGGCTAGCCACTAATCGGGTTATCAGATAAGTGGATTTTTCTTATTGTAAGTTTTAAACCAATTTGCAATTGGAATGAATGTCTTGAAAGTAACCAATGTATTCCCAAGGTGGGGCTTTATCTCTTGTCTGTCTGCATGGCAGTTCTTGCTCTTTGAATATAGTTACCATAGTTCCTTGTATATATGCTACTCATAAATTCCTTGTGCTACTTATTAGTAAGAATATTATATTTAGAATAAAAGATACACAGAGAGAGAGAGAGAGAGAGAGAGAGAGATGAAAACTGCTATACTGATCTTTCCACGTACATCCTAAACAGCTCTAAATAGACATTAATATTCCTGTCTTAATATTCACTAAACACTGGAGGAACCGAGCCAAAATATTGGCTTTCCCAAAGCCACCCTGTCAACTTGTGGCCAAACAAGGATTTGGCTCCAAACTCTTACATTACAATCCTGAACTGACTACAGGATCTTATGAATTTGCCATATTAATACTGGTCCTAAAATGTAAATAAGCATAACAGTAGATGCTGCCTTTGTTGCCCACACAGAAGCAGCTCTGCAGCACCTCACATCCTGCTTCGCAACAGCTGCAGAGCTATTTCGGCTGAAAGTCAACCTTAAGATAATGGAAGCTCTTTACCAGCCTGCACCACAGGACGAACACCACCATCCCCACATTGCCATCGGCAAATCTGTGCTTAAGTCCGTTCAGCAGTTCACCTACCTGGGAAGCATCATCTCCTCAGATGCCAAGACTGACAAAGAGATCGATCACAGATTAGCAAAGGCATATAGTGCGTTTGGAAGATTCTACAAAAAAGTCTGGAATAATAAACACCTGAGGCGAAGCACAAAAATCAGTGTGTATAGAGCCATTGTACTGTCTACCCTCCTTTATGGGTCTGAAACATGGGTCATCTATCGCCACCACCTACGACTCCTCGAGCGCTTTCATCAGTGCTGTATACGCACAATCCTAAATATATACTGGACTGACTATGTGACAAATGTTGCTGTCCTTGAGCAAGCAGTGATCACCAGCATTGAGGCCATGATATTGAGAACACAGCTGCGCTGGGCAGGACACGTTTCTAGGATGGAGGACCATCGCCTCCAAAAATAGTACTTTACGGTGAACTCGCCACGGGTCAGCGTAAGAGGGGCGCTCCAAAAAAACAATACAAGAACTCCCTGAAACAACATCTCAGGCTTGGCCAAATTGATCACCAACAGTGGTCCACCCTGGCTTCACATCGGGAGGCATGGAGATGCACTATCCACAATGCTGCAGTCTTATTTGAGAACTCACGCCAAACAAGTCTTGAAGAGAAACGACAATGCAGAAAGAATCACAACCCGGAAACATCACCCAAGGAGTCCTTCTGCTGTGCTTTCTGCAACCGGACTTGTTTATCTCGGATTGGCCTTTTTAGTCATCAGCGCGCTTGCAGAAAGCGCGGGATGAGTCCTTCCTGAATCTTCGTTTGCGAAGAAAAGCCAGAGAGAGAGAGTAGTAGTAGTAAATTATACTGTAACAATAAAAGTGGAAGTAGTAATAGCAGCAACAACAACAGCAGGCTAGAGGGGAAAGAAATCCAAAACTACCAGTAGGGTGAATACTTTGTGACATTTTAAGTTGCTCCTTACAACATAGCAGGCAAGCTTTTAAGTTTCTTATAACTCTTCACGGCCCTGTCACACTTAACTGTTACAGCACTATTATTCCATTTTAACTACTTGTAGCAACATTCTATAGAATTCAGGGTTTTGTAGCTTAGTAAGGCCTAAGAGCTCTCTGGTTGAGAATTCTAAATGCCTCTCTCTAAACTGCAAATCCCAGAATTCCACACAATGTTTCCATGGCAATGAAAGTGGAATGATAGCAGTGCAACAGCATAGTGTGATAGGACATCTGGAGGCTGGATAGAAAAGGAAATTGTGTTGAGAAACAACTCAGAAGTATGAATTAATGCAAATTGATTCTGTAAAGTTGTAATTTGGGGGGTTTAGCCTCTTGGTATGGACTCATAGAAAAGATTTGGGCCAGTTAGTAATTATCTGGAGTAAGGAAATAATAATGGAACCAAAATTATAGTGTGATGGGGAAGGCAATTGCAAAACTGATGCTAAAATATTCCTGTAGGCGTAGCTTCATTTGCTCATATCTCTTGATCCAGTTGTAGCCATATCCCCTCTGCCATATTGTGATTCTAAGCTCCTTGGAGACAGGATTTGTCTCTTCTCCCTGTTATCATGTAAAACACGGCATGAATACTAGGATAGAGCTATATGACAAATAATATAATAATATGGTCAAGGTCCCTTTTTACTCCCTCCTCCTTCCAAGTCAGATCACGTTTTCCTCTTATGAATTAAAAGTGAAAGCCTAGAATCATTAATTCAGAAAAGCTAAAATAAGATCCATTATCTATAGAGGTGGTCAGGATGTTTTCTCTGCCCTCCCCCCCCCCACTGTATGAGCTGATATTTGAGTAAGTGGCAATCGATCTTCGTAATGTCTGGTTCTCATTTTTCAAAAAACGAAAGGGCTGTGGCTTTAAGTAATCACTGGCTGCTTGTGCCAAGTGCAGAAGCTGCAGTGTCTGCTTCTGTGTTGGGAGAGACCAGTAGAAGAAGTACGGTAACTGTGCACAGCAGGATGAAGTAGGGCTGAAGGAGGCAGTGCCCAATGGAGTGCTACCTAGTAGAGTTAAATGTGGCCTGACCAGTTTGGTTTGTGGCAGTGCTTGCCACCTGTACACTCCAGCTGTGTGTATGCAGGGGGCAAAAGAGAAGGTGGGGCAGAAGCTGTACAATGGGCTGCTCGAGCAGCAAAATGTGCCTGTATTCTCAATGTGCTGCAAAAAAGGTAATTAGTATTTATTTCGTAATGCTCTTCTGGAATATTGTCAAGGAGTTTGAAGCAGTGTTTTGCTGCAAGCAAGGTGAAAACGGTTCCAGCAGCAAGCAACTGGGGGGAAGCCTGGGTCTTGTGATCTCTGCAATGTGACTTTATCCACATCAGTGGCTGCATTTTGAAGGGAAAGGGTGTATTGAAATACTGGCAGATGATAGATTTCTGTGGGTGCTGCTTGATTCTTACTAACTTAAACTCTTTAGTCAGCTGTCAAGAACATGATTAATACTGCATTTGGTAGAGTGGAAAGAACAGCCTATATTTCTCTCCTATTTTGTGGTATTTAAATTGCAGGCTGGTTTTGTGCTAACAACAAATGTTATCTCACACAGTGGGGGGGTTGGTTGGTAAACTTGGTGTTTTGTCTGAAATTTTTGACCCATATAGGAACTTGTACCCTCTGCCTCTTAAATTTTGCAATAGGATTTATCGTTCTGTATCAAACTAAGCATTCTCTGTTAAAGCTCATGTTTATCTTTGTTACAAAGTACATTACATGTAATGTTTATCTTTGTGCTATGTCCTCAAAGTTATGGGAAAGAAGCATGTGCCGTGGAGCCTAGAAAGTTTGTTGAAAACTAGTTAAACATTGCATATTTATTCCTTCGAGTGTCCTGTATTTTACTTGTAAACTACCGTTCTGTTACTTTTAAATTAAAGAACGTTTCATGGACTTATGCAACCAGTTTCAGGGAGCTTATTTAAACATATCTGCTTCTCTGTTGCTTCCTTAACCCAGGGCCATCTGTGTTTTTTTAACTTGTCCTCGGTGAGGTGATTCATATCTTGGCTTCTCTTTCCTGTCTCTTGTCTTTCTGCAGATACCCTGCAAGTTGATTATTGGAAAGTGTCATGTTTTCTGCTTGGAATGTTCATTAACATTGTGTGTCTTTGTGTTGTTTTTTTCACAGAGGGATAAAGTGCTAAAACAACATAAAGAGTTGTCCCTAGAACTTCTCAACCTCCGTGGAGATTTGGGTAAGAGCATGCTAGCTTATGCCCTTCATTTTAAAATAAACTAAAAGAAGTGCAGCATCAAAGCTGACTTAAGAGACATGGATCATAGTATCGAACCAGTTGGCTCTGATTTCCTGACTGCATTCTGTTTAAACACTTATTATCTATATTTCTCTGGAGTCTTGACTGTGTAACCCTGGGTTTATTTCCATTCCTGGCACCAACTTGACTAAGCTTTCCAGAGCCACCTCTGGAAAAATGCATCTGATGCTCAAAACATTCACTTTCTGGTTGTTTGGGGAGGGTGCCTGCTCACTTGTTATGCATTTGTTCCTGTTTGTTTAAGTTGTTTTACAGACATTTATTTCACATTTTACCAGTAAGTGAAACAGCTGTAAAACATACTCTATTTTATTCATTACAGTATGTCACCCTGGGATTTGAGAGACAATAATCTTAACATGATTGAGAGGAAGTTTTGTCTCTTAAGAGGGGCAATAGAATGCTTAATTTTAAATTAAAAGCTAATTATTATAAAATTGTTAAGAGAACAAGGTATTTGCCAGTTCACATCTTGTCACAACTCATTAGGTGGCTTTAGGAGCCAGCATGGTGTAGTGGTTTGAACATTGGACTACAACTCTGGAGACCAGGGTTTGAATCGCTGCTCAGCCATGGAAACTCACTGGGTGGTCTTGGACAAGTCACACACTCTCAACCTCAGAAAACCCCATGATAGCTTTGCCTTAAGGTGGCCATAAGTTGGAAATGACAACATAGACAAGCTTCTAACCTTAGCTTTCTCCTCTTCTATAACATGGAGATAAGTTTGGCCTATCTTACAGATCTGTGGTAAGAATCTGTGAGATCAGATCATGTATCTGACATCACTGGAGCAATGAACTATATAAATTATTAAGCTAAACCTGTGAAATGTAATTAAAATACAGGTCACCCCCTGTATCTGCAGGGATACATTCCTGGACTTGCCATATATAAGTGAAACTGTGGGTAATAGCAAACCCTAATAAAATAAAAGATTTACTGTGCAAACATACCGTAGAGTTGCATTGGAGGACCTAGCAATTCCTAGAGAAGACACCTCTATAAGCATTTTCCAGCATGACTATGGTATGGTCCCTATTTTTTTCTGCTGTGGATATTGGGTCTGTGGATATGAGAGCAACCTTTGCACCCTTCGCTTTCATTTTCATTAGTGTACTAAAGCTCCCCCCCCCCCCATTAACAGAATACTTAACTATCATGTTTTAAAGCAGGGCAATCTTCTGTTTAATAGCTTCACTAAAGTTTTTGCATGTGGTGTGTTATAGTTAGAAATGTCTTGTTACAACTTCAATAGTGTGGCCTTAGTATGTTCATGAATATATTCTTAATTGAAAGCCAGTGTGATGTAGTGGTTTAAGTGTTAGGCTAGGACACTGAAAGACCAGGATTCAAATAACTGTTTGGCCATAGGAATGCACTGGGTGACCTTGGGCAAATCACACTCTCTCAACCTCAGAAGAAGACAAAGGCAAACCCACTCTGAACAAATTCTGCCAAGAAACCCCCTTGAAGCATATAACAACAACAACCAGTTCTTAAATGCCATCTCATAGTTTACAAAGAGCTTGTCTAAACGGCAAAAATACTCCACGTAGAATGCAAGGAGGATACCTTTTGTCCCAAAGGGATCCTGTGGCAATTCGACATATTCTAAAGGAGTGGGGGTGAAAACTCCAAAGCCTTCGTGGCTTTTCCCGGATTTTTAAAAAAGCTGTAAAGGAAATGCGCATTCCTGCTCGTTGTGACAACTGATGCAATTTGTTGTGCAGTCCAGAGAGGGTGAAACTCAACACCTGATTGGTTAGAAATGCTCAGGGATGGGCTTTCCGTCAAGCACCTGGAAGCACTAGTGATTGTGCGCTTTTTTAACTTTTATATTTTTAAAAACTGTCAAAAGAGAACCCGGCAGTGCCTGAAGACAATGAGGAGGGTGACCACCACAAGAAAGAGGAGGAGAGCACCTGCCCTTCACCCATCCCGGTGGTGGCCTCTGATTCCGGCTGCAAAGGCATGTGAGGAGCCACCTTGCCAGGTACTAGTTGTAGAGAAGGAAGAGGAGGGCAGCTCTTCATTGCTCAGGCTTCATCTCGACTTCCTGGGCTGGGCTGCTCCTTCTCTCATGCCTGTCCATCGAGCTCAATGTCAGTGGGCTTTGGAGGGTGTGGAACAGGTATGAGAGAAGGAACAGCCCAGCCAGGGAAGCTGAGATGAAGCTGGAGTGGCAAAGAGCCACCCTTCTCTTCCTTGTCCACAACCAATGGTTGGCCAGGCGGCTCCTCTTGTCCCTTTGCAGCCAGAATCGGAGGCTGCCACCATCGGGATGGGTAAAAGGCAGATTGCTCTCTTCCTCTTCCTCATGGTGGCCATCCTCCTCATTTCTCTCCAGGCACTGCCAGTTTCCCTTCGCCTTTCTCACCCCACCACACAAAACAACAACACGGCCGCCATCTTGATTCACAGCCATGTGAACATTACAGCAGAGCGCTTCTCAGCCTATTGTTTTTTAATAAAACATCGTGGGAACAAAACAAACTGTTTTGTTCTTTTTGTTGTAAAGCGCTATGTACATTGCAGGTATGTGCATTATTTCTTCTCATCTAGACAAGCCCAGATAAAGGGTCTTTTCTGTTTTGATCCATAAATGTCTTAACTTTCAAGTACAAATTGTATGAATAAGACAAGGGATTAAATTATTTATTTTCTAGTTCTTATTCTGCTCATTTCACACAAATGAAATAACTTTTTGTAAATAGAAAATAGTGTGTGTAAATGCTACTATCTCCTGAGTCTTAAAGGTTTTGCTATCTACTCTCTTTGCACATTTTTTAAAAAATTCACAGTCCTATAGAAGTTGTAACTAATGAACGTATAAAACCTGAGATGACAAGCCTAGATTAAGCATCGTGTTCAGGTGACAGCAAAACTGTTCTTGTGCCTAAATTCACCTCCACTTTTGAGATAATTGATCTCAGCTTGGTAATAATGTGAAATAGCAGGAAAGTACATTTTTAAAGTAATCTGAAAGGGAGCATGTTCCCAGAGATATGATAGGTCACTCCATCATACTCTTGAAGCATCCGTATTGTTGAAAGGATAGCGTAAAAAGAGTTGCTGAAACGTCACTTTGCATGATATTAAGGCCTTCATATAAGTTCAGTGAGTAGTAGTGCAAATCTGAGTTAGGCTATTTTTGAGTTTAGTGGTTCTGAAAGCCAGTGTGCTATAATAGTTTGAGCATTGGACTACATTTCTGGAGACCAGGGTTCAAATCCCTGCTCAGCCATAGAAACCCACTGGGTGTCCTTGGGCAAGTCACATTCTCTTAGAAGGTGGCAAGGGCAAACCCCTCCTGAAGAAATCTTGCCAAGAAACCCCCATGGTAGGTTCGCCTTAGGGTCACCATAAGTTGGACATGACTTGAAGGCACACAACAACGTTCTAGGCAGAATTTGCCTGCCATGTTGATTTCTAGAGTGTGTGTTTTAACCTCTGGTGTGTGATTCTCACTCATGGGTGAAATTTGGTAGTTCCTGAAGTCTTCTAGTATAGATTTCATTGCAGACCAGACACAGATTTTTATTTTGGATTTCTGTGAGATAGGGTCATTTGCGATCTTGCACCTTGTAATGTTGGAACAGACTGCCTTATGCATGATTTCCCAGCTTCAGATGGTGGCAAACTGTCACAAAATTGTGTTTCTGTCTTCCTTTTGTATTTTTTCAAAGTACTTGGTTTTAAGAATTCATGGCTAATCATCTGAATGTATACTGGACTGTATAAAATTGCAAGTGACTGGATCCCACACTTACAGGACCATTTGATATAGATATGCCCATATAAACAGTTGTAATTTTTAAAGTCGGGGAAACTGTAAGGTGTCATGAAAATTAGGTTTGCCAGTTGTAGGGCTAGAAAGAACTGGCATTACTTTGTGTGTGAATGTGTGTGGTCAGTGCTGGAGTTATTGCACTGCTCTTCTGTTATGGTTGTGTCAGAACACAGTGGGTGGATTGGTGGGAATGGCTAGGTGGAGAATCCAGAGAGTTGTAGTAAGGTTTTGAGAATCGCAGGGCTCCTAAATGCATTCTGAAATGTAATGGTGCCCAGGAATTAGTCCTTTGAGTGGCTGATATAGTTAAAGCTGAGGTCTGGTTCTTAAATTCTCTATTGTATTCTGTTGTATTACATCATGTATACCCTGTCAGGCTGAGACTCAAAGCAGCTTGCAAGATAAAAAGAAACATAAGTAGTTTTTACCTTTATATGTGGGTAAAAACATACAACAAATTATGTTTAAAAATCTGGACTTGGGACTTGTACAGCCACTGACAAGATAAAGAGATTCTCTGGTTGGTTGGTTGTCTTACAGATAAAACATACAATAAATAAATACCAAGAAGGCTGCTAATTGGCGTTGAATAACAAAGGTTTGATGATTTGGTTGAAAGACAAAGATCTTTTCTAGAACTGGTGTGTGTTAATCAATGTATCTACTACTATATTTCCTACTAGCTATATACCTGGTGTAGCATACACTGTTCCCCCTGCCGCCGTTGCCAAGCCCCCTGCATGCATGCGTGTGCACACACACAGGGGCATGCACCGCTCCTTCCCCACCCACCCCACCGCCTCCCCCCTGCAGCCCTCCCTAAGCCCCCTCCCACGTGCGAATGCCCACAAACACGCTGCTCCCTCCCTCCCCACCCCCTGCTGCCTCCCTCCCCCGCAGCCCTCTCCAACCCCCCTGTGTGTGCGTGCACACACGTGCGAATGTGCCACTTCCCCCACCGCCTCCCTCCCCCTGCGGCCCTTCCCAATCTCCCTCCCGCGTGCGCACACACACACATGTGTGCTGCTCCCTCCCTCCACCTAACCCCCTCCACCATGGCCCTCGCTGCCCCCTGCCACCCTCCCTGAGCCCACCCCCGCGCACACACACCATCCCACACATACACCCTTCTACTTACTCATTGCGGCCATGTTTACACTGGAGGTAAAACTCCACATGTTACCGCCTCCAATGTGCTGATTGGCTGGCCAACAGTTTCCTAAGCAGCCAATCAGCACACTGGAGATGGCAACATGCCCAAGAGAATTATATATATAGATTCTCAAGTTCTTTCTGTTTTGTCCTACAATTGCACTATAAAGAAAAAGGACCCAAAGTAGGGCTATGCAGAGAAGAATAAATGTGATTTCACTGGCTGTGAACTGAATTCACTGAATTCTGTGGAATAAAGGGGGCTACAGGTAGGGTGTTTCAGAGACCAGGGGGTACAACACACCCCACTCAGACTGAGGATTTCAGGGACTAGCAGCCACAAGAAGCCTGTGGCACTCAACTCTAGGCCTGAGCACATCCTTCTACTTTTTCCTGAATTCATGGATGCTGTTTATTCATGCAAAGTAGAAAACTAAAAGCCTGAACTTGAAAGTGCTACAAAACCATTGCCAGTGACTCCTAACAAAATGCGTTACGTTAAAGAGTATTTCTTTCCATGCTGAATATTTCTGGTTCCTGCAATAATTATACACTTTAGACAGTCACAGCCATGGGTATTTTACTACAGGTTGAGTATCCCTTATTGGAAATGCTTGGGACCAGAAATGTTTTGGATTTCAGATTTTTTTTTATTTTGGAATATTTGCGTATATGGGAAGCCTCTGCGTATCCGACAGGTGAGGGACTACAGCAGTGCCAGAAACCGGAATTGGTCAAAAAGCAGAACCCTGTAGGGAATACAAGGGAATTATAGTGGCTTCCTTGGGACTCCCTGTGTGTGCCCATGGGCACCTGCACCTGCCCACAGGCTGCTTGCTATGTCTCTCAGTTGGCTTGGTGACTCCCCCCCCCTTTAACTTGCTTTGCAAACAGCGCACGCATTCACCGTCAGTCCCAAGAAAGCCTCTGTAGGCAAGAACTGTAGAAAGAGTGGATTCCTTGTCAAATGAATAGAACTTGTCCTTAATTGGCAAGCGTCAAAAGAGCGAATTGTCAGATAATGAGCTGTCAAAAGATGTGGGCTTCCTGTTCATAGAGCTACTGGCTGATCTGGTGAGGCAACTGGGAATTTCTACCTGGCTGCTGGACCAGAGGAAAACCTGCTGAAAGAGGCAGCTTCCCTCTTCCTTCTAGCCTATCGGATTCAAGCTAAACGCTCGCTTTCAATTGGCTGAAAGGCAAACTCCCCAGCCAATCAGAGCCATGCAGGCTGTGTTCTCCAGCCAGACCAAAGCCTGCCGGGATGAAGAAACAACCATGGGGTGACAGAGCCCTCACCAGACCGCAAAACAGCCACTGGGTAAGTCTGGCAGCCTGCTTATTTTTAGTTAAATATTTTAATATTTCAGATTTTGGAGGATTTTGGATTTCCAGATAAGGGATATTCAACCTGTAGTTAATATAGAAGCCTACTGCTTATGTACAGATATATATGGCAACAGTTTCATTAGCTGAATTGAGTTGTTGGTTAGCCTTGCAGTCTATCAGTGGATGGACCTGTTTCATTTCTGGTATGTATTTTCCAGTATGACTTGTCCCATAGTGAAATCTTCTATAAATAGAGATAGGGCTTAATAATAATAATAAAATGTATTTATATCCTGCTCCTCTGCGAACAATCGGGACGGCTTACAACAATAAAATAGTACACAGTATAAAACAACTCAAAATCCCTTCCCCCCTTAAAACATTATTAAATTAATACAAATTAAAATCAGCATCTAATACAATTTATTAAAAACTCTTCCGAGCGAGCAGCATCAGTTTGGAGCTCCAGAAGCAACCTCCAGAGGGGGTTCCTGAGGCCGGGGTTAGCTATTCTGGAAAAGCCTGCCTGAAGAGAACCATCTTGACAGCCTTTTTAAAGCTGTCTAATGATGTCAATAGGCGGATCTCATCCGGCAGGCCGTTTCACAATTTGGATTGTGTAAGATTGTCAATCACCTGTACATGGACAAAATTTGTGAGCCAACAGTAAAAAAAATACGGGAAGAGCCATGAAGGCTTTTCATGCTGAGTATTTGGAGTTTTTACCCCTCTCCTTCTGAATACACCAAAATGATGCAGGGTCCCATTGGGACGAAAGGTATTCTCCTCAAATTCTATGAGGAGTATTTTCGCTGTACAGACAAGCCCAAAGCAAGGCCTGTGAAGATGAATGCAATTGATATCCCAGACTGGACAGTCCTGCTTGATTGAGAAAATAAAGCACCCAAGTCTCAGTAGGGAGGACTTCAAAAAGCTAGAGAGCAAGTGAGATGACTGTGAAGAGAACTCCAGATTATTTATTTTGTTCTTATTACTTAGACTGATATTTCATCTTTCCTCCAAGGCACTCAAGATTGTATCCATGGCTTTCTTCCTAACCCACTTTATTCTCATAAGAATCCTGTCATATAGGTACTCAATGAATTCCATGGATCAGTGAGGCCTTGAACCTGGATTTGGCTTGTCGACATTTTGCTGTGCTGCAGCCTATAATTGAAATATACACAAGATACTGACCACTGTGAAGGTGCAAAATGTGTTTACTATGGCACCAAAGTGAAGTAAAAACAAATGGGCACTTATTGGTTGCATTTATCCCCTTTGCTGTGACACACCTATATAAGCTGTGGCACAACCCACTGCCTCCAGAAGCTATATAAATAATAAAGTCTACCTGGGTGCCATTGAATTGCCACAGTATTTTAGATTAAAGACACCTGTTTCTGGAAGGCCCCAAAGTTTGCTGAAGAGCATATCTAAATGAACAGCATGATGAAGATAATTTGTTAAATAGCATGGGAAGCAAAACGGAACCTTTGAGCATCCCATATGCCTCAGGGTACAATAAAAGTCTCCAGCACTATCTTCTCTGATTGCACCTCCAAGAAAGGCTGGGATGATCACAGGCCATGCTTTCTAAGCCCAACACAGCCATGCAACCCAGAAGAATAACAATGGGTATGTTATTCAAAGTTTCTGAAAAGTCTAGGATAACCTATAGTTTAAGCTCTTCAGTTTACTAGGTAGAAGATCCAGGTTCATTTCCCAGAATAAGTCTTTTCCATTGCCTACCAACTGTGTTTGGTTTCTTTAAGCAAGATTTTAGAGATTGAACCTGGAACCTCATGCCCTTTTCCACTAAGTTTGGTCCTGCCCCTACATCAGATGTTTGAAGCAAATCTCCCACTTTCAAACATACAGCTTCATAGTGGTTTTCACGGGTGACCATAGGACTAGTGAGTAGAAAGGAACCCCTCACGTGCCACTCAGGATTATCTCTTTTTAAATAATGTTGAAAATACCTATGGTGCTTCTTGTCTAACAGCAAAATGGATTCATAAAGCTCTTCAGATTTAAAAAGGCAATAATGTTATTTCTCCAGTAACCACTTCTGCAGCCTGTGAGAAATTGGAGAAAGACAGAAATGAACTACAAGCAGCTTATGAAGGATTTGTGCAGAAGTTGAACCAGCAACACCAAAGTGATTTATCTGAACTGGAAGAGAGGCTAAAACAGTTCTATACCGCAGAATGTGAAAAACTACAGAGCATCTGCATTGAAGAAGCTGAAAAATATAAAGCACAACTCCAGGAGCAGGTAAGTGAGGTTGGAATTTGACTGAAATTATTCTATGGAATTCTTTTATCCCAATCTCACATGCTGCTCTCCTTTGTTCCAGTGTAATTTAAGCTTGCCCTTGTATTTAAAGCCCTTTCACTTCAGAGAGTGCTACTTTAATTTGAACTTTTTGACCATAGGATATGCTTGTCTGTACCTTAGTTCCTTTTAATGGATGTGTGCTTCCACCATGCTACTGACTTTGGCTTTTAATGGAATTGAGATCAAGTCTATCTCACTGAGGTCAAATCAATCTCGTGTATTAGGATTTTGAAGTTTTTTATATTTCTATCTTTGAGGATTCAGGTTCCTTACATAGGTATTAGGCCTGGAGGCAGTGTGATTCAATCAAATACCTTGGGTGGTATCCATATCCATACCAAAGCATTGTATCTGAATGCCCAGTGTCTTTTGTGTGCTGGTATAGGCTGAGGTAGGCAGCTTCAGTAGGTCTAGGTAGCAATTATCTGTACTTTGAGCCACATTACACATGGGCTCTCAAAAATATCCCCCCAAAGAAAAACAAAAGTGGATGTTGCCCAAATGAAAATAAATGGGATGGGGGGGAGGCTCTTCAATTCATTTAAAAGGTGAGTGACCACTCCAGGAGAGGTGATTTGCCTTTGTCAGAAAAAGAGCAGTTGGGTGGAGTTAGGAACCATTGAAATAGCCTTGGTATGGGGATCACTTATACCCCAGGACTGTACTTTGCCAAGTCCTATAATATAGGCAGCACAAAATTATACAGTTGCTTGCTTGACTGAAGTACCCAACAGATATTCCTTGTCTGTGTTGGAGCTCCATTGTGCAAATGAGATTCCTTAGCTTTACTTCTTCAAATGCAGCTTAATGCTTCTCTTGCCAGCACTGTAGTGAATGGTTACCTGATGACTGGCAGGAGCATCAGGGGGCCTGTAATGCTCTCTGCAGACCACACTTAAGGATTAGATTCTGCTGTATTATTTTGAGCAAACAATTCCACTGGGAGCTTCATGCATCATGCTTACTCTGCAGCAGTATCCAAGGAGTAGAGACATTACAGCAGACTCCCTGTAATACAGAACCCCTGACAATTGGGTTATTTATATTTATTTATGCTTATTTATTAGATTTATATCCCATCTTTTTCCCAAGATGGGATACCTGTGGTAATTTTTACTTATCCTTTAGTTAGAATAATTTGTTAAGATGCTTTTTTGCAAACTGGAAAGGAGAACTTATTTCTCACTAGAAATTAAGAACTTCTGTTCAGATGTTTTTAAAATGTTCCTCTTCAGGTTGACAACTTGAATATTACACATGAAAACTTTAAGCTAGAACTTGAAAATAGTCACACGGAAAAGATAGATGAGCTGAAGAAGGATTATGAATCATCTTTTTCAGGTAAACTGTATAGCTTGTTTGGATTTATTGTCCTAAACATAATCATTTGTTTTTTTAAAAAAGTTTTAAAATAGAAAATGTTTGTCTTCATGCTATTAAATATGTCTAGGATTATTATAATCCTGAGAGTGTGATAAGATGATTGCTCAGTGAATAATATTTTGACTCTCAAAATGGCATTATTGTTACTGAACATACAACGTGTTAATTGTAAGGAAGACTACACTGAATGTTCGGCAAGCAGCTTCATTTTTTAAAAAATTGTTCTATTCTGCCCATCATTAAAAAAAACAACAGGGTCAGTAACAACAAAAATTTGAAATTCCAGCAATGAACATATGTGTGTATGTGTGTTACATGTGCCTATCTGAGCTTTTAAAATGTATTCATTCTAGAGTAGTTTGATTGATTTCTTTACCTAAGATTTATAAATTTTCTACACATACTTGTGTGTGTGAGTGAGTGTGTGTGTTTGTAGTAAATTTATAAATCTTAGATAAACCAATCAATCAGATCATCCCGGAACAAACCCATTTTAAATGCTGAGGTAAACAAATAGGAATTAGCCTAGCCCTGGAACAACGATAAGCTTGACAACAGATATGCCTGTTGGGTTAGGCCTCACATTCCTAAGTTAGGACATCGCCCCTGAAGAGGCCCTCTGTCTTATCACCTCTCAGTTTATTAGGGCAAGAAGGCATGCTTTCTCAGCAAATCTAAGACCATGAATAGACTGGTACAGGGAGAGGCAATCCTGGATCCTAAGTCATATAGGCCTTTAAAGGTCAACATCAGCACCTTGACTTTGGCCCCAAAACAGATAAGTAATCAAAGTGTTTCCTTTAAAATGGTTGTTTTCTTATTCCTGACAGTTGGGAACATCCTGATCCTAACATTTTATATCAACTGTTAGCTTCCAGATCACTGTCAGGATTGGTCCCAGAGAAAGTTTACTGCAATAATCCAAACACAAGGTTATCAAAGCATGAGTCATTGTGGCTAAGCTAGCTATGTCAAGAAACAGCCCCAACTGACACACCACTCACAGATGGGTAAAAGAACTCTATCCCATCCAGACTCCATGACCACGCTGGAGTCAAGGAGTATCCCTGTACTCAGCATGTGATGTTTGGAGGGAGTGCAGCTGCATACAGAAGGGGTTGTCTGCCTCATTGCTGAGCCTGCACACTGCCCTCCCAAAGCCCTCTTGTCTTGTTGGCTCCCATCCTACCCTTTATGTTCCCGCACTTTTCACAGCTTGACTTAGTTGACAAGGATGTGTAACTGAATATCATCTGCATACTGTTGACATCTTGTCCACAAAATTCCCTGATGACCTATCCTCACAGTTTTATATAGAAATTAAAATTCACCAGGGATAGAATAGAGCTCTGCAGGATACCATAGTATGAGTCCTACAATGCCACTTCTTTTCTGTAGGTAAGAACAGAATTACCATTTCATTGCATCCCCAACCCACAGGGCCGGCCTGGTAAAATACCTTGGTTGATAATATGAGAAGCTACTGAGGCCCAGGATAATCACCAGCGTTGAGCTTCCCCATCTTTCTCCAGGCAAAGTCATCCACCAGGGGTGATCTAAGCCATTTCAGAGCTGACTTAGGCATGAAAGTCAAGATAGTCCCCTTCTTGTCCAAATAGAAGATATTTGCAGCTAACTAGTAGTTATCACAAACCTCCAGGTTCAAGAAGTATTTTTCAAAGGAGTGGGTACTAAAACTCTAAATATTTTTCAGAACTCAAGAATGCCCATGAGACAGAGAGGAAAAAGCTTGAAGAATCTTTCCACGAGAAACAAGAAGAGCTAGAGGTCTGAATTTTCTTTTTGCTTATTTGCTAGAATATATGCTGCCACAGCTTTAACATCTTTGGGGCCACACCTTACCTTCAACATTGCGTAAGAAACCATGCAGATTTCTAGTTGGACTTTTACAGTCATAGCTTAAGCAACGTTACTTTATTAAATGTAATGCTTTTGCTCCAACCATCTGATTGGCAAGGATTGTATTTATTACTTTCAAAAATGTATTCTCTAATCCATTGGTGGTAAGCAAGTAGTTTTTCAGATATTCAGATCTCATTGCCTCTAGGCAGAAGGCAGTGGTGAGGGATGATGGGAGTTGCAGTCAACAGCAACTGGAGAGCCACATGTTCTGCTAATCTAAATTTTGAGAGACTGTGAGTAGCAAATTTCAAAATCCATATGGTGGAAATACCTTTATAAAACATACAAAATATATTTCTGTTAACCTTTAAAGGGATTACAACAATATGGATTTAGGAATTTATCTTATGGCCAACACAGCTACCCCATTTTATAATTAGGGAGGTTGTCTTCAGATTGTCATTTCTCATATCAGTCTGCCTTGTAGCTACTCAGTTTAGCTTGATAAAATCTCCTGGCTTTATATTACAGATCTATGTCTTATCTTGGGCTGTATTTTATCTTTCAGAAGAAAATCGCTGAATTACAGAGTGAAAATGATTCCTTGAATGAAAAGCTCAAATTAGAAGAGCAAAAACGAATAGCCAAAGAAAAAGCAAATCTTGTAAGTAGGTAGATGTATACCTTTATTTATGTAGGTGTACACCTGAATAATACCTGCATAAATCTAGAACTCTTTATGCCTTTTCAAAGAAACATTGAGTTTTCTGCCTAACATAACATTTCTTGTAAAAGTTTTTGTGTGAGCCAAAGAACCAAATTAATGTTGAGTCAGAGATGAGTACAGCATGGTCTACTGGCTGCACGCAACCCCCAAACTGTTTGTGAGGCCTCCAAGGGTCCACCAGCACCCCAATTATTTTGTGGGGGAGTGCAGTTCTTTAAATCAAAAGTTGACACTTTCTGGTTGACCTCTTCTTAGCATAAAACAGCCCAGGAGAGGCCAACGTGTTGAAATGCCTACCAGTCCCCTAAGGGGTGTGGGTTGCATTACAAATATTTTCCCCCAATTTCCACCCCATAGGTTACCCACCCCTGTTTTACGTGCATGGCATAGCTTTTTGAAAAAGGACCAAATTCACATAATCTGTGGGCTAATATTTAATGCTTATTTTTTGGCATGGATCTATGTGATAGCGCATATGTGTACATGCACAGCAAATTGAGCATGTTATAAGCCACAGTGACTTATAGTGAAGAGACAGACAGCAGCTTTGTCTTCTAGATTTTCAGTTGAAGGGAAGCCTGTGACAGCACATCCTCATGTTAAGCATTTTTATGGGGAACAACTTTTCAGGCACCTCCAACCATTCATAGATTCCCAACATGGGATTTGATTTTAGTACTGAGCACTTCAACAAGGCCACCAGTTGAGCTGCTTTGGGAGGCATCATTAAGACTAACTATATTTAAGATGTCATTTCTAGTGGCCTTTTCCTCAGCAAGGTGAGTGTCATTGCATCATTATCAGTATATCCTAACTTATGCAGGTTTGATAGAGATAAGTTGTCTTTGACCATCAATCCGTCATTTTTTCCATAATCCGTAACAGGTTTTAGAATGGTTCCCGCATTGGAATTACCAGCATTTTGTCTGACTCCATTGCACCCACTAGGAGAAAGATGGCACCCCTTAGCTATAAGAATGGCTGGGAAGATCTATATTGAAAGAACAAGAGCAATTAGGCATATGGAGGCATTGTTCATGTCTTTTCATCCAAGGATGTTAGGATATAAAGTATCCAAGTGAACGCTTTCAAAGACACCTTCAGGGTTACATGATCCCTGGAAGACGTGTGCAAAGCAATGGGTTAGAAAAAGCCATCAATGTTCATAAGGCATTATAAAGTACAGTTGTCCCTCCACATTTGCAGGTTTAACTTTTGTGGATTTGATTATTCACAGATTATTTGCTGCTGCCTTTGCTGGTGCCCTACACCATTTTTAATAGGGAAATCTTGCCTCATGTTCGCAGTCTCTCTGCAATCCTCATGAGACTGAGAGACTGTGAATGTGAGGCAGGGATTATATGTCCCTATTAATAATGTCATAGGGCAGCAAGCCCCGCGAGCCACCTGTTTCTACCTTGAAAAGGAACCCTGCCTCCTCAAAAGCAGAAGCGGATGGCTGGCATGCTCCCACCGTAGATTCAAATGTATTGTGTACTGTACATTTGAACCTGTGGGTTGTATTTTTTGTGTGTTGAATATGGGTTGGGGGACCTAGAGATATTTGTGTTTTTTTCCACTTTCACAGAGGTTCTGCATCCCCTAACCCCCACAAATGTGGAGGGATGACTATAAATAAATGTAGGTCAGGTCAGATGACCTTTGAATACACTGTTTTAGTAGTTCCAGACTTGAGCAGCCACTCCCACCCTTAGGGATGCAGCTTGGGTATATCCAATTGGTAGTGGATTGCTCCTTTAGCCTTCCTGAGAATGAAAGGTTGATACTTACCATGAATGATAATTCTAGGAAGGTTGAAGGAACAATCCACCCCGACTCGTGGCTGTATTTTTATTTTTTTAAAGAGAATGTCTGTAAATTTCTAACTTCAAAATTAAAGGAGGGAGAGAAGGGAGAAACATATGAAACGGTTAGTTTAGAACTTTGGTCTCCTGCCTTGATCAGCTGGCATAAGGGAATAACCCAGTGGTAGTGGATTTCTCCTTCAGCCTTCCCAGAATGATCATTCCTGGTAAGTATCAACCTCTCATTTTATACCTCAACTCTAGTTATTTACTGATTTCTTTGCTATAAAGATTCTATTAATAAACTGTTCAAAATATAGATAACAATAATGCTTAATAAATTAACAAACTGCTATTATAATTAAGGCAAAAGTCATGCCTTCAATTTGTACTTTGGGACACTAATGTAGACTGTAGCAGGACCATCACCACCATTTCATATTATCTTTTTCAAGAAAAGCATAAAGGGAAGTGGAAGTAAGGTGGACATATACAGATTTTTTAAAATGTTTGCCCCACATGGAAAGTTAGGGCTTAAAGTAGATCTCTGATCCAAAAATGTTAAGCTCCAGTGTGGATGAATCTTTAATCTGGATAGTTTTTTAGAAATCTAGCTTTGATTATTTCTCTGTGTAGAAAAACACTGAAGTTACATTACTAAAACAAACTGGTGTGTATACCTGAGAGTATGCATGACCTAAATTTATATGCTAATCCCAACTAGAGTAGACCCTTTCAATTATTCTTAAGGTTTGATTTTGCGTTCAGCAATTAATTCAACAATGGGTATCCTGTTTTTGGGACTAGCAATTGGATTTAAGCCTAAATAGGCATATATATAGTAATCCATTCAGTTAACATTCACTTTAACTGTTTTCATGAAAGATGGGTTTCTATGTTAATGTTGTCTACACAGGAATCTCATCAGTCTTTATAGCTAATATACTATACAGATTTTTGTCCTGGGCTATACATACCAGATCAAAGCTGCACATACCTTTAGCTAAGTTGCTGTTAACTGGAAGATATTAAAAACATGTGAGATGTTTGGCTTTTGTGTTTGTTTTTATACAAAGATTTTATCTGGGACTCTTCAAAATAAACTGTCTCTTGTCTTTCTCTTAAAACATATCTTGACTTTTGTTTTCAGAATTTGACACAGCTGAGAATGTACAGATATTAATTTGTGACTGTTGTTTCACTCAATACTTTAAGGCTTTGTTTTGTTAATATTTGATACAAGGGAAATCCTACAGTGGTGGGTGCACTGGTGCTATAGCAACCATACTTATCAATTCTGTTTTAGATTCATTGGTGTAATTATTATGGTTATCCACTGTAACACTTGTAGCCTTGAGAAAAGTTTTATTTTAAAGAGATGTTGCACTTATTTGGCCATACAAATCTTTTGAGCATGTTTTAAATGGACTGTGTAGCCAGCCAATAGTGTATAAACCTAGTTTGAAATATATTTACTACAGTTGGCATGTTGAGAGCCTTCTCTAAACCTCTCTGCTCATAATTTTTCAGAAAAATCCTCAGATTATGTATTTGGAACAAGAACTGGAAAGTTTGAAAGCAGTGTTGGAAATCAAAAATGAGAAACTACATCAGCAAGATATCAAACTATTGAAAATGGAAAAACTGGTGAGGTTTCTACTGGAGTGGTCATCTTCCAAAATGTTGATTTGTGCTGATATTGCAAAATTAGGCACAGTGACTGTAACTTAAATTACTAAGGAGTAAACTTGGAAGAGGGCACCAAAATCTTTCCTTCCCTAGTTAGACTTCAACAAATTCAGGGAGCAAAGTAGCCTTAAAGGAGACTAGTTTTTTTTTTTATGGATTGAAGGCCACTTCATTGGTCACAACAGCTACCCTAGTGAAAGTTGTACAGTTGTCCCTCCACATTCGCGGGGGTTAGGGCCATGAGACCCCCGCGAATGTGAAAAATCCGCAGATAAAAACTAGGTCACACCACCACCTTCCCGCCCCTCCAGGAGCAGCGACGGAGCTTGGGAAGCCTCTTCGTTGCTTCCTTCCACCCTCTCCCGCCCCTCCCAAGAGCAGTGACAGGGCTTGGCAAGCCTCGTTGCTGCTTCCTCCCTCCCTCTCCCCTCCCAGGAGCAGCGATGGGGCTAGCTGATCCTCATCACTGCTTCCTCCCACCCACTCCCGCCCCCCCTAGGAGCAGTTTTTTGGATGGGGGGGCGCTCCCAAAACCGAGAATAGTCAAAACCGCGAATCTTAAAGCCGCGAATGTGGAGGGGCAACTGTATTTAATTTGGGGGCTCTAAACCTAATGATATCCTGACTGTTCAGTTTTTTTCTATGGTTATCTGGATAATAGATATGTTAGTGGTGCAGAAACACAAGATCCAGTATATTTTTCTTAGAGAGCTAATGGTAAAATGCTGCTTTTTGAGTGATAAACTAAACAAAAAAGCTTGCTTTAGTTTTGAAGTGTCATTCTACGGTTTAACTAAATCAGTATGCTACAGCAACCTGACTTAAACATGTATCATTAGCCCTCCTCTATTCTGTCTCAAATAAAAGCATATCCAACTTGCACATTTTATCCAAGGTGGAGAACAACACCGCCTTGATGGAAAAACTAAGAAAAGTTCAGCAGGAGAATGAAGAATTAAAAGCTCGAATGGACAAACACATGGAGCTGTCCAGGTAATCTAAAAGATTTATTTTAGTTGGACTGTCTCTTTAACAGTCCATGCAAGGGAGGATGTAGAAGGTAAAGGGTTAAGTTGAGTGAAAAGTGATGTTACATGCTATGCTGAGCTTAATGTAATAGGGTGAGGCAAAATAAACATGAAATCTCATGCTGTATATCAGCACTATTCCTATTTATTTCAATGGGACTGTCACAGAAACCACCTTCAGTAGATGCTTCTTGCTTGAAAGCACAAGCAGTTTTGGAATGACAGCATAAGGAAGCAGCTCTAGCTTATAAATGGTCGAGAATTTTGTCCCAGTAGAAAAGAGAGCAACCTTTTAAATGTGCCTATGCTTAAACTAGATTAGATTTGTGAAAATGGTTGCTCCAAAATAGTCAATCCTGAGTAGTAACTTTTTCTAAATCTTAAGAATGCACTTCTTGTTGTTACCCCTTTTAAAATACATATGTATGTATGCCTGGAAGAATTTATTTCTGCATGGTCATCCTTGCAGCAGAAAGCAGAGTCCCAAATGCTATAGCCCTGGAGGCTGTGGGGAAATGGCAGCTGTGGCTTGGCTTTGCCTTTCCTTTTTCTCATCTTTAAGGAATAATATCACTTTAAGTCAGGGGTGGGTGGCTGTTGGGGGCTGCATTAGCCCCCCAGGAGATTTTGGAAAGCTTCACCCCTCCTTGTCCAAAAAAAAAAGCCAGACTTTTTTTCCTCCCAAGTACCTGACAGGAAGTCACTTCCTGTTTTTAAAAAGTCGCCTCCTGAGCCTAAAATGGACTGGGGGGAGGGGAATGACAAAAATGCCCCCAAATCCCCTAGAGGACATTTGGGGCAAAAAAATTGAACCCCCATCCGGGGAGACACAAAACAGATTGGGGGGTACTTCATATGGCCCACAGGCTGCACAGAATAGAGAAGGTGAGCATAGCATAGTTTGAGACTGCTGTCAGTCTCAAGGTAAATTACTTGCACAACAAGGAACTAAGTAGCTGCTTAGTGATGGTTGCATTATCATTTTGCCCTAATACTGCTCAGGTGTTGTAATGCCAGCAGGACTGGAGACAAAATGGGGCTACTGAGAAACAATAATAAAGTATCAGCATGATTGGGTGAATTCCAAGGAATGCAGAAATAAAAAAATATTTTTCAAAAAAACAAAACAAATGTGGAACCCTCAGAACAGCCCAGTGAAGGCCTATCATAGCTACTAAATATTGAGTATCCATTGGAGGGGGAAAAAAGCAAGAAAAGCAAAACAAAATATTCTTGGGCTACTTATAGCTTTTTGAAAAAAGACCTGGCAGAGTATTGACCAGAAGTGCTTCTTTTGGAGCTGAAAAGACAATGATCAAAATTCTGTTTGTGGCATATGCTCACATACAATCTTGTTTTTTCTGGGGTATACAATTTTTCAGTCATTGTGAAAGGAGGTATCCAGTACCTCTTCTACAATGACGCACACACCTCTGGTGAAATGTAGCTTGATGGCATCAGAGTGCATCCCCATGGTCAGTCAGCTGGCATTAGTGGGGTGCTCCCAGGAACATCTGGTCAACTGAGTGGCACATGACGTTTGCCCCACTGTCATCAAGCTGCAGTTGCATAGCTGGAAGCCCAGAGGTGTAGCAGAAGCCTAAAGAACAACTCTGGCTAAGATTTGTGCTCCACTCTGCTATTGTAACGTTTTCTTATGGGTCTTACTTTCAACTTAACAAAATCCAAATCTAGATGGTATATATATTTATTTATTTCTCTCTCTTAATAGGCAACTTTCTACTGAACAAGCAGTTTTACAAGAGTCCCTGGAGAAAGAGTCAAAGGTAAATAAACGACTTTCAATGGAAAACGAAGAACTTTTGTGGAAGCTACACAACGGAGACCTGTGCAGTCCAAAAAAACTATCCCCTAGCACTCCACCAATGCCTTTTCAGTCACCAAGGAATTCCAGCTCCTTCTCCAGCCCAACTGTATCACCTAGATGACACCACTTTGAAGATGGACTCTCCATACAGGCATTTCACTCATCATCTGCAGAAACTAAATACACAGGTTGAGAGAGCAACCAGCTATATTAGCTAAATGTGACTGAAATATAACTGGAAACTACTGTTGTGAGAAATTGCTATAATATACTGAAAGTTCAGGAGCAGGATTCAAAACAGTGCTTCTGCTTGTTTAAAAAAGAACAGACTTCAGTAATAACTTCTCTGAACATTGTTGCACAAAGCACTTAAAAGAGCAAGACTAGTCTTGTTCATTTTTGCCTTTTTCACCTAACTCTAGGGGGGGAAATTGCTCAGGGGCTTATAAATAAAAGATCACAACCTTTAATACGTTCCTTATTATAGACACCTTCTTGAGACTCTGGGTGTGGCGTGAATGAATTGGATGTAGCACACAAGAACGTGTGTCTGATGCCGCTGCCTTCGCCATGTATATTGTAAAGGACGAAAGCTGAAGAATATAGTGACATGTACTTCATGAATAAAATATTGTCATAATGCATGTTCTATCAGAGATTTCCCCTTTACTGGGACTAAGGAAAAACTGCCACTTGCGTGGTAGGTTCTTCCTTATCTCTCTACTTCAGTATAGTAAAAGGATGAAAGATGTCATTTCTGTTTGATTTTGTCATTGTTTGCCATTTCATAGTGGAATTTATAATGAGAGAGATAATCTCTTTAAACCATAATATATTGTTCAAAAGGTGTTTAGGTTACCCATTTATATGGTAAATATATAAGAATTAGATTCCTGACCTAGATACAATTCTCCCATACCACCTTTATAAAGAAACAACAAAATGGTTGTAGAAAATTCAAACATGCACCCTGTTTTAGTGTCAGAACTGCAGAAACAAGGGACTGATTTGACCCATGACTGTAGGATTTCAAAACAAATGACATGCAGATACTATTACTGTAAAATGAGCTAGAGGATGTGGAAATTGCCAATTATTTTTCTCTCTCTTGCATTCTGCAGAATAAGCATCTTGAACTGATAGCTTACCCATATGCACTTTAACCTGTAAATGCTATGAGAGATCCATATGCAGTTCAGATGTAACAGATTTATTCACTCTTTCCAGTTGGCTGCAGGTCTCTGTATCCTCAATTTCATTTGTCAGGAGGCTTTCTCTTTCTTCCTTGAGTCAGCAAAATTAAATTAGAGTGTTTTGCTGAAGTGGTATGTTGAAGATATTCATGTCATAGGCATTACAAATTTAAAGACTACATAGTGCATGTCTGCTTGTTAATGACCTGTTCAAAATTTATTTTTTAGAGATTTAATGTGTCTTGTAAGTACAGTACAAATGTACTCCTTATGGTTAAACATTGTCTTTGCTTTCAGATATAAATGGGACGGATAAGTGCTCTGGTTTGGTGTGTACTCCTCACTACCATATCCAAGATCACACTGTTACTTCGAGAAATCAACTTGTTAGTTAAAGGCTGCTTGTATTGTTTTTGCAGCTAAAATCTTGAGAAAAATTATAAATGCCCCTTGCACCTTCCATAAAACTGAAGGTGGTCTTAGTAAAATCTTCTGTTAAGTTGGAAAACAAAATGTCAAACCAGATGTTTTGTCTAGGATGCAAAAAAGTTGGCTGTAAAGGAGGATTTTTTAAAAATTACTCTTTTATTAGGGAACCATATTATACTCAGTAATACAAAAATTCAAGGATAAAATATTTTAATTTTATATTGTATAAAGTGTGCCTCCCCTGTGGAACATTTTACTTCCCATACCTATTTATGGCAGTGTACACGCCACAGTAGCTAGAGATCTCAGCACCTCTAAATAAACTGTTGTCCAGAAGTTGATTTATATAATCATAAAAATCCGCTGTAGGCTGAAACTTGGCTTTAAAGTATGTCTTGGAGCAATTTATTTCTTTTGCAAGGTCATATTTGATCACATGTACTTGAGTGTTGAAAATTAAAATACTTTTTTTTACTGATTAAGACTCTTGTCTGATTGAGAATAAAAATAAAATACTGAAGGAATAGTGTTATAAATCCTAAAAAGCTGTACTTGTCCAGGTGTTTTTTACCTATGTCATAGATCGTATGAGAAGCATTATATCCAGCTTGAGTCATTTCTTCAGACAGATGTGGCCTCTGTTCAGATTGACTTTACACTTGGAATTACTGACACCAGAACAGCAATTCCTAAACGTGCTATTTGTCAATTCTTGGCTTTTGCTATTTTGGAAAGGCACCGAGGACTCCTACCAAAAATATGTTTTTTGTTTTCTGGTGATTATAAGCGACCATAGCACCATGTGGAATAGTTATGGAAGAAATTAAATCTCTATTGTAGGGAATACCAATTATAGTGTTCTCCAACCTCCAACTTTAAATTTTACTTTCCACTAAATGTTGCAGTTCTTGCTATATTTCAGTGTGCATCTCTGTTTCCAAGTAGAAGTTGAGAAATGTTGCTTTGTACATGCTAATCAAACCATACAAGGCTGATTGTTAACCTTTGGACCAATTTTATATTATTAAAGTGGCATGGTTGCTACTTCTGTAGTCACTCCCCATGCCAGTATTTGAATGTAGAGGATTATATGTGGACAACACTGGCATGGAAAATAACCTCATTGGTGTTGCCAACCTGTCTCTTCCATGGCCATGTGAATTAAAATGTTATGTGCTAAAAGTTTTTGAGAGTTACTGAGAACTGGCTTTCCAGAGAGCAGTGTGATGCAAGATCTAGAAAAAGGCATGCAATAATCCTACTGACCTTGATCCAGATCTACCCATGGGTAACCAGTGCGCAACAATTGATTATGCTTAGCAGTTACTACCTCAAAGAGGTACAGCCAGTTCAGTAGAGAATAGGTGAGGTAGATGAGAATCTGAACCAGAATGTATTTCCTCATCAATTTCATCTGTTCTAGCTATGATACAAAAGATATCCTCTGCAGATAAGTACAACCTTTGCTGCTTTGTTTCTGTACAGTTCTAAACAGCCTTATATGTCACAGAAGTGCATATAAAGGTTCACTAAGGGATGACTGAGAGAAAAATGATTTGGCTTTCTTAGTCTTTCATATAACATTTTTCATCGCCAACTTCTTCTTCCAAATGAAAATGGGATTATCTTTCAGAGACTTTTTGGCTTTACCTTATCCAGTAAAAGGGAGTGGCAAGGGAGGCCTATAAACAAGCAGATTCAACTTGCAGTATTATGTACTTCCCTCCTACGATATGTCCCAGTACATACCACAAATAGCTGATGGAATCCTTCCCTTGAAACCTTTCATTAGGACATGGGGCAACAGGACTGCACATTTTTTTGCATGTTCCCTCAATCTTACCCTGGTAAGAAGTTATGTTTCCTTTTGATTTTTGAGTGGAAGATTCTGGTTTTTACACCACTGTTCATAGTAATATACATTATATATAGTGCAGTCCTTCCATGTACATATGCAGTAACACCTCATTTAAATCTAAATTTGAATGCTGCATACATAACAAAGGAAAATGCAATGACAATCCTCAGATTTCCAAATGATGCCATAACCTCATCCAAGAAAAGGAAGTGGCAACAGAGTCCTGTAAACACAGCTGATTAGGTAAACTGTCTTCAAAAGTGTGAATTGTGTAGGAGTTCTTGTGACAAACATCATGTAATGACTAACAAACAGTCATTGCCAAATACACAATTGCCACTTTACTTTTTAAAAAAATAATAATAAATTGCATTCTGTCACTAAAAGGGATGTGAAATGCAAAAAGTCCATGATAAAATAAACAGGCCCAAGTGGTTGCTTGAAAACAAGCTAGAAGATACCAGCTGGGTCATTTTAGATGCAAAAGCAAACTGCAATTCATAGACAGGTATGATCTACAGCAAAATGTCACAATATGAAGTGTTCTGCCTTCACAGATCCAGTTGGAGAGTCATGTTCTGCTCTAAAATACAGCTCTTACTTGGGTTATTTATTTATTTATGTATTTATTTTTGCTCCCACAACAGTAGCTAGTGTTTTGCAGCCCCTGGGCCATTGGCCAGTCCTCTGAACTGTTTTTGCCTGCCACTTCCATGTGGGATTTTTTTTAAAAAAATGTACTTCTCACCCCTTCCCCCCATCTCCCTCTTCTGAGACATCCATTGGATTTCAAGCTAATCTTCTTGTTTTAAATACTGCAGTAATTCTCTGTACTAGCTTTACACCACTTGACTTTAAAATGCTATACTTGATAGTAGGAAGCAAAAACATGACTAATCTGGAGATGATGAAATGAAGGGTGCCTCCAGACAAGGCTCTTATGCTGATCATTCTGCCTCATTAATCAATAGTTAATCAGCCTACCTCATTAATAGAATTTTACTGGGCCTCCAGATGTTGTTTTCAACTTGCAATCCCTTCTGTTTTCCATTACTTCCTCTGTGCTTTTTTTTTCCCCCATGAAAAATTTTTGAGGAAGAAAAGCTGAAATAGCTTCCTGCTTTTTGATGGAAATCTTAAGAGCTTCCTATCTGGAAGTGCCCAAAACTACTACAGATTTCATATCGATGGCTGGAATCCTCTGTGGCAGTTATGAATGCATAGCTGACTATTATGGACACGTGATTGTTATGTATTCACGATCCCTAGGTAGTCCCTAGTTTACATAGGCACTGTGAAAGTCCCCCACTCCTTGCTTACCAGATAGCAGCCACTAGATCGAGGGACTTTTACCGTTGATCAGGAACCAACTGACATCTCCACTATCCTTTGCATGAGCGATCTCCAGCATTTCTGCCTGTCGAAACAGAGATCACTCAAGGGGAGGTGTGGAAATGGCAGTCAGCTACTTCCTGTTCAACAGGGAAATGGGCACCTGTTGATTGCAGCAGCTGCTTCGCAGTAAGTGGGGATTGCAGGGAACAGGCTGGGATTCACTGCGTAGCACTGTAACAATAATGATTACACATACATATCTTCCATATGGGAGTCCAGCCGATTTCTTAACCAGTGAGCACTTCTGGTCTCAGACAGCAGTAGCTGTAAATAATATTAGCTAGTTCTGTTTTGTCTCTACTGTTTGACTTTATAATCCCTTAAGAAATAATGCTTCTCGTATACTTCTTCAAACATGGTTATATTATATTTTGATTCTTAAGGCAAGCTTTAATTTTAACTTGATTATATAACTATGATAATCATTTCATAATAGGGTAGCACAGCTTCTTCACAAAACCTTTGTTTCTAAACTTCTGAGGCAGTATATTTCCCAAACAGTGTTGTTTCCTATAGCATCATGATTCAAACACTGCAGCCTCTGATTTGTATCCCTCTGGCTTTTGAGGAGTGATAAACCATTCAAGCTTCCTTCAGATGACATTGTCAAAGAATAGTTAGCCATCTTGTTACCTCTCTAAAAAAAGTATTGGGACAACAGTGACTTGATTCTAATATACATTTACATGAGTACTTACATTCAGCCAATTTAAATACTGTCTGAATTCTATTTTTCTTAAAATAAATGTCTGTGGTCCAATCTATTCAGCAAATGACTTTCTACTAAGTCTTGCAAAAAGGAGTACTTCTCTCATAGAAACTGAAGTGCAAGTAAGAGAGCATGCTTAAATATAGGGAAAGCTATGAACAGCAAATACATAAAACTAGCAAAGTATTTTATTTTGTGTATGTATATAAAAAAATTAAGACTGCCATCAACTGTGATGTTGGCTGTAAGTCTAGTATTACTTATGATGACACATTAAAATTCCCATATGCTGTGGTTTTGACAGTACTGTAAATATAAAAGCACTTTCATGCTAATAACTAAATCTGCTGGGGGAGGAAACAAAGTAAAATGTTAGAGCAAAATAAAAGTTACATTCCTTACTACCAAGATACATGCCCTTTTGTGGGTGAACATTGTAAGTGATCCTGTTTTTCTGTTCCTCTATGCACAATAAGGTAAACGGAAAAAATGGTATAATGTTCAATCAATTTGATTTCTTTACCATATATTTGTAAACCTGATGGCAGCAAGACATATTGTCAGAGCTCAAGGCTTTAAATGTATATTGACTCCTATTAGCACTATATATTGATTTACTATTCCAAGTAGGATAAAGACACTGGCTGGAATTCAGCTTGGGACTTACATCTTTGTAAGTGGACTTACATGTGTGGGAAATAGAACTGAGTAGTTTTGAAACATCCATTCTCACTAAGGGGCTGCTGTGACATTACAAGGTATGGGCATCCATTTCACAATGATAGGTAGTTGAGTGACTGATGCACCATGGCCCTGAGGTGCAATGGGCACTAGTGCACACTGGACACTCCCAATGCACATCTGGAAAATAACTAGGAAGTGCCAGAGTGTAACAGGTATGCACCCAATGTGCATCAAATGTGACCAGTGTACATCAGGAGTGCCCAAAGCACATCAGAATACTCTTGCTGGATGCCTGGATGCACATCTTAACAATTCACTAATAGTTTTGTTGCATTTCTGCAACACAGCTACAGATTTGTAAAGTTATAAAATGTAGACCATGATGGAGAATCTTGGCCATTATCTTAGCAATTTTTACAACAGACCATGTCAAGTAGGTCTGTTCTTTCCTCAAATGAACTTAAGTGGAAGGAGAGCGGATAATGAGGCTGAAAAAGTGTGTGACTTTCTTAAGGGCACTTAGTGAGTTCATGGTAGAGGTAAGTTCTGAATTAGGGTTTTCCTGTTGTGGACTTTGTCAGTCACCCTCTTTAAGAGCCGTATTTTTTCATTTCTATTTCTCTGTGATACAGATCTAATATATTAAGATTTTGTTCCCAGTCATATCCAGTTCAGCATTCAAAGCTTGCCAGAAGCAGTCCAGTCCTTTCCTTGTTCTGTTTTTCTAGCCCGAGAGCTCAGTATGTTAGATCAGTTCAATGTGTGTAGCTACTGTGGTTTGTCCTCGAAGGTTCTGAGCTATACAAATGTAGTTCCCAGCATCAATGGTCTCAAAATCTTCAATGGTAATAACACTTTCAGAGATTCTAGTGGTATGACCAATTCCTCTGTCAATCAGCCTCCACGTGTCTTGCATAATCACAGGTCTTTCATACTATTTGGGGGGTGGGGGGAAGAAACCACATAAAACAGTAATAGTGTTCAGTTCTGTAAATACTACTTGATTTTATTCACAGTACTCTACTTGTTAACATAAAGCATGTGTAGGAGTATAGTTTGAATTGCACAGCTATTAAGGAAAGAAGTGGATGGGGTTGCTAGTTTGCCAAAAGAATTCCAGCTGTTCTCATACAATGAAAGGTATGTTTCCTGCTACTGTAGCGGCCTTTCGGGTTGTTGTTTTTTTAATTCATAAAAGACACAACTATATGGAATATTTAAGAGCGGCTGCCCTTTATATTCATGCCAGATACAGAGTACCTAACTTAGAATGTTAGCACTTAAATGCAATGTGCAGATGGATTTTATGCATCTTTAACTCAAACTTGAATTCAGGAGCAGGACCCACTTTTTAAACATGCAGCCTTCCCCACTTTCTCTCAATGGGCTAAATCCAATTGCTAGTCCCAACTAGCATGGAGCCACTGAGTCGTTTGCTGAATTGATGCATCCTTTTGTAAACCCCATTTATTTGGTGGATCTGTGCTAACTGGAATGAAGCCCAAGTCTGTTCCAGATTGCTGAGGGACCTACTGCAGGGGAGAGGCAAAGAGAAGAACATCTTCTTCTGCAAGTAGCTTTCACTCATTAAACAGAAGATTCCACCCTTAGTCATACAAAGATAAGGCCATTAAAATCAGTGAGAACTTAGTCTGATTTCAGTGGGCCAATTCTAAGCATTATTAAATCTATATTCAATCCACTGTGTCCCCAGGAGCACAATATTATCTTACCTAATTTGAAATGTTTGCAGAACATGCTGTTCTAAGATTCAATATGTAAGGATGTAGATCTTTCAAATACTACCCTTGAATATGTAGATACCCTGCATTTATATTACTGTTTTGTGTGCAGTCCTGCCATTCATATTTATGAGACAAAGTCAAATTGATTTCAACTTGTAATCAATTTGTAGATGAAAAGATTTTTGGTTTCAAATTCATTTTCAGTGCAGGTGTCTGAATATAACACTGCAGTTTTTTTGCAAATAAACCATTTTTGGTTGCTAATCACATTGCTTATTGTTGTTTGCCTTCAAGACGTTTCCGACTTATGGCGACCCTAAGGTGACCCTAGCATAGGATTTTCTGATGGCTGAGTGTGTGTGACTGGCCCGAGGTCACCCAGTGGTTTTCATGGCTGAGCAATAATTAAAACCCTGGTCTCCAGACTTGTAGTCCGGCACTCAAACCACTACACCACTTACAGCACATATATTTAATTTTTCAATGAGAGAAAACTGACATCCACCTCCCCCAAAACACTGAGAGGCTTAAAAACAAATGTCCTTTCTCTTAAAATGCCAAGACCAACACTTTTGATTAGCACCAGGGTACAGACCATAATGTTACTGCTGAAAGCAACACCTGAATATAACCATAGAACAGGGGGAGAATTTTGCTGACCTACAACTCCGAGTAGGATTAGCTAGCATAGCCAATGGTCAGGAATGCCAGGTACTGTGGTTCAACCACACCTAGAGGACCATGTCGTTCCTACCCTGCCTTAGAAGCATTGCTTCTGCTGTAGCAGCAAAGCAAGTGAGTATATCTGTAAAACACTATCTCATTCGTTAGCACTTCATATTTTATTTTTTTTATTTTTATTTGATTTTTATTTTTTATTTTTTTTATTTTTTATTGATTTTTATTTTTATTGATTTTTTATTTTTATTTTTATATGAAGGATTACAAGTGTGCTTCAAAAGAGAAACACTGTGACCTGAATCCTCCTGGTTTGTCCCAAGTAAAATATCATAGACCTACTGAATGAATTGTTGAAAAATGACCCAACACATAGGACTTTTTCGGACAATGTAAAAATAACACTAGCAGCGTCGCCAGGTTGCGACGCTGCAGCGCTAGAGGGCGTCAGTTTCGTACGACGCTCCTTCCCAGCGGTACTGTTGCAGTACCGCTGGGACATTTGACCGTGATATTTTTGCTTTCTACCGTCATATTTTACTCGCGATCAACGATCGTGAGTAAAATATGACTGTAAAAGCAAAAATATCACGGTCAAATGTCCCAGCGGTACTGCAACAGTACCGCTGGGAAGGAGCATCGTACAAAACCGATGCCCTCTTGTGCTGCAGCGTCGCAACCTGGCAACACTGCTAGCGTTATTTTTACATTGTCTGAAAAAGTCCATAGATAAATCCCACAGATTCTATACTTCAGACTAACAATAACTATGGTCTACAGGTGTAAAGGTTTTAGAATTTTTAGCAGCCAAGAAAGCAGCCTGCCAGAATTCTGTGTTCATAAACACTTAACTTGTTAACAATGTATACATATGTGCCTAAAATATTCAGTATGGCGCGCATGCGCGCGCGCACACACACACACAAAACTGGGATAGAGTGATTGTATTGTAGAACAGCAGTCTGGATGCTTATCTACTGGAATAATAGATGCCCCAAACAGTCTATTTTCTAGCAGGATTATAAAACATTATTGATAGCTACTTGTGTAACCTGTTCATGGCCAGAGGAGACCTCTTTCTCTAATCTTTCCAGGCTAAGTGGTGGGAAAAATTAGGTTAGCATGCAACATTATCTCCACATGATATATGCATACCCTCAAGGCTGTTCTGTCTGCAGCTAATAAGCTTTGTCTTCATCCATTTCAAATGTCAGAAGTCCTTCTAAAGCAAGTGCTCTGTGCATAAGTCTCTATTTTAGAGAAATAAAGAAACAACAGCTTACCTCTTGCCCTGGATATATCCAATTAAACTCCACTTCTACCTCTGGCTCTCCCAACACTGTGCACAGAACACTGATATCCTCACCACCTTCTGCATTACTGGATGACGCTTTGATTGTAGCTGAAGGTGGGCCGCTGGGAACTGGTTAAAAGGGACAGGTGGGATAAAATGAAAACTCAAACTTAAAAGTTAGTGGAGTTGCCAAATAAGAAAAAAAATGTCCACATGTTTTGTAACTTTTACTCCGAGATAATTTTATTGCTATTAATTTATTGTTGAGTTTGCTCAAAACACAGGCTCGGGCTTTTAAAAAGTTTTTTCATATGCTATTGCTAATTGCTGTTTTGGAATAGTCATGAGAAAATTATTTGTTCTGCTTACCTTGTAATATTAATTAAATCCCTACTACATTCCCCTCAAACTGCATTAGAAGCACACAAAATGAAGCAAAGAATGCTCACAGTATGTCTCAGCTTCAGTGAACAAGTTTATAGTCCTAAAGGTTTAACTGTGACAGTAATTTTACTTGGTTGCCTTCCAACAGTCACCTGATTTCTGTTCTGAATTGTGCAGTACCATGGGGACTGGAAGATGAGTAGACAAAAGAGTTTCAGTGGGGTCCCTCCCCCTTACCTGCCACTAGCCATCCCAATTGGGCACTTGCTCAGGAATGTTCTGATTGCATGTTACCCAGGACACCAGCTAAGTCTACTTTGTCCACACCACTCCTCACCGTTCCAAATTGGGGACAGCAAGAGAAACCCACTGCAGTGTGTGGTAGTGTGGGCCAGTAACAGTTTCCCTGCGTTGGAAACTCTAAAAGTTAAATTCTTTTTTTAAACTTCCCTCCAAGCAAAGTATCAGTTTAAGAAGCGTGACTCAAATGTATTGCTTTGCCCTTAACTATGTATGACCAAAATGGAGACATACAGCTTTGGGTTAAAATAACACAAGAACTTAACTTAATGAGGAGGAGAGAGAGAGTCATCCTGACTCAACAGCTTAGGAAAAGGAGAAGATGATGACTGTCCAAGAAAAAGAGGGTGGAACAGACAGAAGCATGCTAAGTACAGAGCTAAGAGGGGACAAATCAATCAATATACACAAGAGGTCCAATGGGTTGCTCTATAGTAAGAGAGTGTGGGGAAAAGAGTGTGCTTCAATCTTTTCCAACAGGTAGCATGCCCAGTGCTGCCATGCATTTTCCAGCATTCTTGAGCTAGTTCCGCCCTGGGATTGAAATAGGATTGGATCCCCAACTCTGTTGCAAAGCTAGGCAAACAACAAAGCTAGGCAAATGCATGATTATCCGAAACAGGGGCGAGGGGGGCTATTTAAAAGAATGGAAGAATGTCCACATGTCAAACCAGTAAGTACAGTCATCCCTTCCTTTTTGTGGCTTTGCATTTCGTGGTTTCGTTTATCCGCAGAAAGCTGCTGAATGGGAAGCAGTCGTGTGCCTTTCAAGCTGCCTCCCCCACTGAAGCACAGGGCTGAGAGGGCTCCTGTGTTTGCAAGCGCTTCCCATCCTGCCTGCTCTTGGCCCTGTGCTTCAGCAGGCGGCTGCAGTGGCTGGATGGGAAGCGGCTATGACGCCTTCTGAGCTGCCTCCTCCTCTGAGGCACAGGGCTGAGAGCAGGGTGGGATGGGAAGTGTCAGCAAACACAGGAGTCCTCTTGGCCCTGCACTTCAGCGGGCGGCAGTGGCGGCTGGATGGGTTGCAGCCTTGGCACCAGGGAGGGCTTGGCTTGCGGAGGATTTGCAGAGGGCTTGGCTTGTGGAGACCACAAGGCAGCAGTGGTGGTGGCTGAGAAGACTGAGAAGACCTACTCAGCTTCCAAAATGTCTTCTCGGCTGTGGCACTGTAGCCTCGTGGTTTCCGCAAACCAAGACCTCCCCAGAGAAGGAAGAGGCCGGCAGGGTTCAGGCAGGCCTGGCGGTCACTGAGGAAGCCCCTCCAGCCTCCCTCCTTCCCCTCCAGCTCCCAGGGAAGGCAATGGCTCGTCCGCCTCCTCACCATTCTGGACCGCTCCAGCTCCTCCCATGGCCGAAGGTGAGGAGGGCTCCCTGGGGCAGGCCTTGGAGCTGGAGTGACCGCTGTGCCTGGTCTGGCAGCCAGCAGGAATGTGCCACGGCTCCTCTCATGCTCACACCGCTTGTGCCATGCCTGTTTCTGGCAATATCTCCGCACTGAGATAGGGTAAGTCAACTCCACGTGAGGAAGAGAAGGATGGGGAGAGGACAGCACTCCCCTGCCCTCAAATCTCGGCGGTGGAGGCAAGGAGGAGGAGGAGGAGGAGGAGAAAAGCTCCCCTCGCAGGAGCCACACATTCCCTGGGTGGGGGGAACCAAAGGCCTTAAACCCCTCAGTGGCTTTCCACAGATAAACGAAACTGCAAAATGGAAAGCCAAGAAAAGGAAGGGACGACTGTATTAAGCTATTCAAAGTAATTGTCCAATGTATCTCTTTTTTCAATACTGTTACAATCTAACACCAGAATTATGCATCTTTTCTCTGACCTCAAAATATAGATCTGGAATGGTATGGCTGGCCTTTGTGAAATAACACACAATTAACTACCTGCTCTGGAGTTCATGATGTTGCTTAAATGTTCTCCTTCAGTGCTGCGGTGGTCAGCCAACACACACATTATCACAAGGACATCTGATTATACGAACTGTGGAACTACTATTACATGTAGTGTGAGCTGTCTAAGCCTAGGCTATTTATAGATCAGTTTCTCATTTTAATTGCATTTGGCATTTTAAAATTCAATTTTGTTCAGTTCTTACTTGTACTGAGGTGTGTATTATCCTTTTAGGATCCACATAGGTATTACAAATGTTTTACTGTCTTCTTGTTGGTGTTATTTCAATTATGATCTTATTGTATCTTATCTATCTTATCTTAATGTCTTACCAGTATTATATACCAAATATAATGTTGACTGTGATGCTCCTGCACATAAATTTTAGTTCAGAATGCAATGGAACAATCCTCCTTTTTTCCTGTTAACAGACACTTCCTTGCTTTGGTGTCTCCTTTGGAAAGCCATTAAGTTATGGTAGCAAATTCTATAATTTTATCTATGCACTGTGTGAAGAATACCTCCTTTTGTTTCTCCTGAATCTTTCTCCTTATTCACATCTTTCTTAATTTTTTTCTACATTTCTACTTTTTTTCTAAATTAAAAAGCCTCAAATACAGGTCAACCCCCATATCCGTGGATTTGGTATCAATGGTTTCACTTATCCACATCCAAAAAATATGTTCTCTCTATGATTTGGTATCCATGGTTTCACTTATCCACATCCAAAAAATATGTTCACTCTAGGATTCAGTATCAATGATTTCACTTATCCACATCCAAAAAATATGTTCTCTCTAGGCATTTTAGGTCTTCTAATACAATTCTATGGTCAACTTCCGGCATTTGTCTTATTGAAAATAACAGAGTTCCCTATTATCCATTGTTTCAGGTATCCATGGCCAGTCTTGGAATGTATGCCACAGATACAGGCACAAGAGGCACTCCAGCCTCTGGATTATTTTGCTCTCCTTCTTCTGCACCCTTCCAGCTCTGCAATATCTTTTTTGAGATGCAGCAGCCATATTGGCACAGTATACAAGCGTTCTGGTATCAGAGGCTTTATTTTTAATCCCTTTGAATCTATGGCTGCTGACATACTGCAGAAAAAAAATGCAGTTTGACACCACTTTAACTGCCATGGCTCAATGCTATGGAGTTCTGGGATTTGTAGTTTTGTTAGATATTTAGCCTTCTCTGTCAGAGAGCTCTGGTGCCACAACAAATTACAAATCCCAAGCTTCCATAGGATGGAGCCATGATAGTTAAAGTGGTGTCAAACTGCATTATTTCTGCAGTGTGTCAGCAGCCTTCATCAGTTTTGCCTCGTGTCACACTAGAGTGGTCTTTTTCGGTTTCAAAATACCACAAGTTTATCTGTATTGGTATTGATTTTAACTCAAAGGAAATGTGTTTTTGAAAGCTCTTAAAATGTAGGTATTCTTAAAAATGAAAACTGCTCTGGGTATTGGAGGAGGAGGAGGATGAAGATGGTGATGATGATAGTGATGAGCTTTATTTATATCTTGCCTTGTCCCAAATTGGGACTCAGCTCAAGGTTTCTTTGTGATATCACAGGTATTAGCCAATCACTGTTGCACAGCCAGTTTCTGCTGTAATCTTTCAATTTGCTTTCTCAAAACTCAATCCCAGGAAGGAAAGGTACATCTTGACTTTAAAATATCAAGGGCACTTTAAAAATAGTTCCTGGTTCTATCAAGTGTTCTGACTGCGCTTTTCCAGAAACTAATAGTTTAGTTACTCTGTATAACAAGCAACGAAACAGGAAGCCAATTCATGTTTTCAGTAATAACACTTCTTGTAATTTGCAAAAGGACCATAGGTTTTGAAAGTGCCACCAAGTAAAGTATACACACTTTCTCAGGCATTTTAATTCCTTGAGTTATCTGAGCTCATTTTAGGTTTATTAATTTACTTTCTCTGATTATGCTACTCACTTTCTTTGTGGCAAAGTAGTCAACTCAGCAGCTAACTTTACCACTATTCCTACCTTAACCTGATGAGAAGAATTGCACTAACATTATTGTCACCACTATTTCTGATTGACTGTGTCAATTTCCTTATACAATAAGTCACTTGCACTTAATTTACCTTCAACATAAAGCAACTGGTACTTAACAGAAATCTGAGGAGCTCCCCGTGATTCAGCTCTGCAGTAAACAACTCCTTTCTGATCAGAAGTTGGGTGCTGATAGATAAAACCCTTCTTCATGTCATATACAATGTTGGTCCCATCCACTTTAATTTCTTCAGCTGGAAACTCTTGATGTAGAGTTACTTTTGCTGATGGGCTGGTCACTCGGCAAGGAATCACTGCAGGTTTATCTGGGTTGAGGTAGACAACTTCAAAATAACTGGGAGATGGAACAAAAAGCTCCCCTTTATCTGTGTAAAGAAGCAACATCATGTATATTATACTTCAATTTATTAAAGTTATAATTCTGATATCTTGGCAATAATATCAACCATGAAAGAAACATATTTTTAATGACAATTCAACTTCTGATAACCAGTTTTGATCAATTTCAAAAATGTAAAAATTTCTATTATTCTTTATGAATACATGACTTGATCTGAAAAACAAATAAAGGATCTGAGGTTCTACATAAAACTATGAAGGCTTGTGTATTTCAAGGCTGTTGCACTATTTCAAGCACCCCTCTTTACACAGACCAATGTGGTTTCACTGCATATTCTTCCTATCTTATGAAGCAGTGCATTTTGAACCTCACAGTACTCTTGCTCAGCATAAATATCCATTGTATTATTGACTTTATATACCAAACATAGGCAGGTGCTCCTAATAATCCATGTTATGTGCCCCCATAGCTTAAAGAACAGACTGCTTACCTGTAATTGTGGTTCTTCAAGTGGTCATCTGTGCCCTCACACAAATGGGTTTTGTGTTTGTGCAAGATACCAATCAGAATGTTTTAGAGCTGAGTAGCATAGCAGGAACCCTGCCCCCTTCCAACTACTGTGCATGTCCCAGCCTGCCAAGCTACAGCCCCCTCAGTTTCAAAGTCCATCGTGAAATATACAGGGACCTGAAAGAGGGGAGGTAGGGCAGGTTGTGTGAGGGCACAGATGACTACTCGAAGAATCACAGTTACAGGTAAGTAACCTTTTCTTCTTCTTCATGGTCTCTGTGCCTCACACAAATGGGTGACTGTGAAGCTTACCAGAGGCTGGTGGATCAGGTCACTGAAGAACAGCAGAAAGTACAGCATATCCAAACCAGGCATTCACCCTGGCTCTGCAATCCAACCTATAGTGTTGGATAAATGTGGACAGCTATGATCATGTTGTGGATTTACATAGTTCAGGATGAGGAATGCCAAGAGGTAGAGCCATCAAAGTAGCCACTTCCCTGGTAGAGTGTACCCTTAAGCCAAATGGAACAGGTTGTTTGGCCATTTAACAGGTGAGTCTAACAGTCTGTACAGCCCATTAAGAGAGTCATGAAGAAACTTGTCACCCCTTCCCTGGTCCTCTGTAGCAGATGAATAGCCTGTTGGAACACCAAAATGCCACTGTACACTGAACATGAAAAGCCAGTGTCTGTCACACATCCAGACAATGTAGGGATCTTTCCAGATACGAAGTTAGTTGTGGATAGAATGTAGGGAGGACAATGTCCTGACTCAGATGGAACTGTGATACCACATTGGGGAGAAAGACAATATTTGGGCGCAGGACCACTTTATTCTGATGAAAGACAAGAAGGGCTTTGTCAGACCAAAGAGCCCTGAGCTCATGACCTCTTGCTATCTTGCAGAGGTGATAGCCACAAAAAACACCACCTTTAAGGTAAGTAGCCATTCATCAATAGACACAAGTAGCTCAAAGGGCCTGTGCATAAGCCATGAGAGGATTAGGGACAGGGATCAAGGTGGAGTCAGAGAACCAACTGGTGGATAAAGGTGTGCTAAGCCCTTGAGAAACATCTTAACTATAGGATTTGAGAAGGGAGTGGCCAAGGTTGGAGAGCCACTACAGAAGCCAGATAAACCTTTTAAGGAGAAAAAGCCAGACCCTGCTCACAAAAATGCAGCAAAAAAATGCAGAACAGTGAAGACCACTGCAAAAGAAGGAGGCTCAGACTTCAAAAGGAGCAGAAATGCTTCCACTTGTATTGGTAGGGTCTCTTGGTATTGTTCTTTCTGGATGCTGATAGGACCACTGTGAGTTGGCCCTGGTGGAGATACTGAAGTTGGTACTGATCGGTGCTTGGAATGTTTGAAGCGCTTCTTTTGTCCAGCACCCTCCTTCTCTCTTGATGTTGAGCAGCCCTGCAAGGACGCTGATCTCTTCCTACTAGACTTGGAAGGTACAAGTTTCTTGGTCTGAACATCTTGTCCCAAGGCCGCAACCCCTGCTACCAGTACTGCAATATACTGTGGGGTGAGAGAAGATGATACCGAGGAGGCAACGGTAGTAGGCAGCTCCATAGAAAGAGATGACACTGTCGGCATCAAAGCAGAATGTGGAAGCATTTAAACTGTCAATACTGAGGCTGCCGTCACTACTGATACTGTCTTCAGCTTGTGAAGCTTGGAGACAGTAGTGGACAATGAGAAGAGAATTTGGTCAGAAGCCACGTAGTCTAGAGGCATTTTTAAAAGGGTTTGTACAGTAAAGCCCCTACAAATCTTACAACATGCTCCTCTCCCAAACAAAAAAGACACTCAATGTCTGTCAGAGAGTGATACTTGTGGCTGCAAGAGGTACGAAGTTTAAAGAAGGAGGTAGAGGCCATAGGATTGGGGAGGGGAAAGTGGGGGGAAGAGAACCCCAAAGTAAAGAGAAAGGTTGTAGACAAGTCAGATAGTGGTAGCGAGGATTAGGAAATAGTGAGTATCTCCAGAGCTGTAGAGAAAAATATAACGGAGGATCTACTCATGCAAAGAGAACAACCGAAAGGAAGAGACACTGCCAGCAGATGAAGTGCAACTGAGGGGACAGTAGCTTGGCAGAATAGGACATGCACAGTAGGTGGGAGGGGCCTGTTCCATTTTAAATGCAAAGAGAAACCTCTTCATAGTTTTTTTTATCCAACTTGTGGACTCGTTGTTGTTGCGTGCTTTCAAGTCATTCTGGCCTATGGCCACCCTAAATCAAATTTATGGTGTTTTCTTGGCATAATTTGATTAGAGGGGTTTGACTGTGTCCTCCTCTGAGGATGAGAGAGTATAACTTACCCAAGGTCACCCAGTGGGTTTCCATGGCCGAGTAGGGATTTAAACCCTATGACTCCAGAGTCATAGTCCAACACTCAGACCACTGCACCATGCTTTTTTATTTTCTTTTTCCTTTTTGAAATTACACTGGATTGCATGTCTTGCATCTAGTAGCTTTTCCATATTTTTGGTTGCCACAGACACTTGCTCTGGACTAAAATAATTTTTGCTCATTTACTTCACCACCACCACCACCATCATCATCTTTATTTCAGCAGGAGCTTTTTTCCCAGTTTGGGACTCAAAGCAGCGTACAATAAAAATACATTGTTAAAATCAGCAAAATACAAAAGTTAAAACACCATTACACAACTAAAAAAGTGAAAAACTGCTAAAACTCTAAAAACACACGCATATATACACACACATACACAGCACTCGCATATACCCTACTTAGTGTGGCGCCCAGGCTATGTTGAAGTAAGGGCTTCTCTCTTTCTCTCTCCCACAAGTTGTCTTTTTCTCCTGTCTCATGCACAAGGATTTCTGGGACTGCTAACTCTGAAGAGAACAGGGCACAAATGGAAACACAAACTCTCTCCCACTCTCATACTATAAAACATTGTTTAACTAAACAAGCATACTCCTTTTCTTCTAGAGAAGAGCTTGGAGCACCAGTTTGCAGGTCAGAAAGTTGCCTGTCCTGTTTTCTAAGCTTTTCTGTTTGACTCCAAAACCTGCACAGGATCTTGACAACACGTAATGGGTATAGTGAAATAGGTTTCCAGAAATATCCTCAAACATGATCAAATAATGTTTGCCCTCATTATAATGGGATTTTGACCTACACTGGGTCCTGGTGAAGTACGCCCTTTTCCTCAGCTCTATGCTTGGGCCCCAATTACATGTGAATGGGGATGTCTATTTGAGCAAGCCCAACCACTGCAGTTCTAAAATAAAAATAAACCACCTTCAAAAGTGATTTTTTCAAATAGTTCATCTAGTGGGAACCATGTACAGAAAAGAAAGAATAATCCATGCTACTTGTAAGATTTGCTGCACTATTGTAACGTATCCACTATGTTTCCATTAAAGGATATTATGAGATTTAGGGCTCAGCTGTACAATCCTTATGAAGTCCCTTTCAGTCCTGTGATTATGACAAGGAAAGGGTTAACTGATTGAAGATGGTCAAACCTGCTTGACAGATCTGGCATGGCTCATCTATTGTGAAGCAAATATCGGGATAGGATTCCAATTTCTTCCTTCCTAATGGTTTCTACATATCTTGTCTAACCATCTTTTTGTTTACCAAATGGAATCAAGCTGTTGAATATAATTAAAATAGAAAAATTTTGAGTGAAGAAACTGTGAACCAAGAAACAGTACCAGATCCAAATTCACTGTACTTCAACACTGTTACATACCCTGATAGCCCCCATCTTGGAATATTAAATAATTGGCTATATTTAACAATTTGGCTTATTGTGGCCTTCCACGTGATTAGCAGCTAAACCAGGGATCCCCAAATACTAAGGTTGGAATCATGTATGACCAAGGGAGGCGCCTTTGGAAATTTTCCAAAAACCAAAACTGTATTTCTGGCATATAAGACGCCCCCCCATTTGTAAGTTAAAATATAGAGTTTGGGATATACTCGCCATATAAGACTACCCTCTACCACCCGCTCTCCCTGAAGCTGCAATCGGGCTCCCAATCATGGCTTCGGGGAGGGTGGGTGTTGGCTGGAAAGCCTCCCCCTCCAGCCATCCACCCTTCCATCCTCCCCGAAGTCGCAATCAGGAGCCAGCATGCTGGTTGGGGAATCACGGGAGATGGCTGGCTGGCTGGGCAGATTCCCCAGTCCTGTCCGGCGATTCCCCAGTCTGCCAGCCACCTCCCGCACCTCCCCACCCATCCTGCGATGGATCGGGAAGGACAGGAGCTGGCTAGGAAACTTAGCCGCCCTCTCCCCGAGGTGACTAGGAAGCTTCCTAGCCAGCTCCCATCCTTCCCGAGTCCGAGATGGGGCTGCCAGCCCCATCTCAGACTGGGGAAGGATGAGAGGTGTCTGGCTGGGGTGAGGGAAGCTTCCTAGCTAGCTCTTGGATGGGGGAAGGACGGGAGCTAGCTAGGAAGCTTCCTAGCCACCACAGAGGGGTGGCTGGCTGGAGGGGGAAGCTTCCTAGCCAGCTCCCGTCCTTCTCCAGTCCAAGAGGCGGCTAGGAAGCTTCCTAGTCACCTCGGAGGGGTGGCTGGCTGGGGGGGAAGCTTCCTAGCCAGCTCCCATCCTTCTCCAGTCCAAGATGGGGCTGCCAGCCATCCTGGGTTCAGGAAAGGCGGAGGGGTGGCTGGCTGGGGGGGGGTCCGTATACCCAGTGTATAAGATGACCCCCAACTTTTGAGGAGATTTTCAAGGGTTTAAAAGTAGTCTTATATGCCAGAACATATGGTACTCAGGTCAGAGTTAACACCTGGAGGTGAGTCATTCACTAATCCACTCAACAATAGCACAGTCATTGATGCTTGTAAAACAGGTCTTTCCTTTCCTTGTCCCCTTCCAACAAAAGACCTTGCCTGCTCCTATTCAATTCCAAATACAGCACCCATTAATAATCATTAACTCTTCCAGAGCACCCATTGTCTAGTCCTGGGAACCTCTGAAAAACACTGTATTCCACTCAAAATCCCATCCCTTCAAGGGAATTATCACATATAAATATCACTCTAAAACACCACCAAATTATGCACAGTTCATCTTCCTCCCAACTTCATGTCAGATTCATAGTGATCCTGTCTTCTGGACCTCCTTGCTGTCGATTTACTTTGTGATCTCAGCTCTGCAGGATCGGTATAGTATAACCCACAATCCCCTTACTCTATTCCTGTATCCCAATACTTCCTATTATATTTGATAGCCTTGTGTGAGCGTCTGAAGCCTGAGTGTTTGCATGAATCCTGTTGTTATTAATTTCTTTAAAGACCATTTAAGTGTATGTTTTGGCTTAGAGTTCCTCTGTTACTACCAGTATACATAGGTTAAAAATCCTTGCCATTACCCAACCTCTCACCACTATATTTGAGCTAATTAAACATTCTCCATAATAATTTTGGATATTAGAGGGTCCCCACAGACATCAGTGTCTGCTTCAGGTTACCAGCTGAAAATCACCAGAAAATCTACCAGTAGAACCACATCCACCTTCTAAATACTCCTGCCTATTTATTCAATCTATTCAGTAACTTCAAGATACTATAGTTGTAGCTGAGACAGACTAGGGGAAGGTCGGAGTTGAAGGACTAGAATACTGTGTAATGCTGAGACAGAGAAATAAAAACTTCTGTCTTAAATATTATATTTGGAAACAACTGTCCACTCCATTACCTGCAAAAAATATGTATGTTGAACCTGTTTTTGACTCATCCTTCTTGCAACTGTATCCATTGCAGACCAGTAGCCAGCAGCTGTATTCACCAGTGTCTGCTGCAGTAGAATTTCCCAGAATCAGCTGACCATATCTGTCATGTTGCTTGATGCTAATAAGAAGAAAGACAAAGCACAACCAAACTCAGCTCATGCTGCTTTTATACTTCACTGTTATTTTGTTTCATTATTTGATTTCAGCCTGTTTCACTTAACCAATCTTTGTTGGTCAGAAATTAAATGACACAGTGAGACAGAAATTTGCTTTGAAGTCATGAGCTATGTTTATCTTTTCTGGTCAGTATCAGCCTTTAGAACTGTTGATGTTTCCAGTATTACCTCTGGGAAGAGAAAGACTAGAAACATCTCCTTATTGCTCTTTACCCCCCTTCATGAAATATGTATATGATCATTTCAGTACAAATGGTGTTAACACATTTCCTGCTTCTTTCCAAAGAGCTTGTCTTGTAAAACATTTCTTGCAATTATTTCAATCAGACTTCTACTGGTTTGATTTTTTTTAACCAAAAATGTCTTTTATTCCAAAATCCAGTTCTGTGACATACTAATATGTGCTTTCAACAACCCTGAGGTATAAATGACATGCTGACAGACAGACCTTATCCAAAAGATTTACATGACCAAAAATGTTCACACATTAACTGCATCACAAATACTCTATTAAATGTCACTGGCATAATATTGCTGTGGGTACTGCTGTATGAGTAAGAAGAAGAACAACAAGAACTCCTATGCCTACTCCTCTGCAAGTGCCTTTGGGATCAAAATGACAAACACCGTAATACAATTTTTGTTCACATATATAAGGAATCAAAAATAATGTCACAGGTGGGTGTCAATTTTGCACATGTCTTCAGATTTATTGGAAGTCTCACAGTGTGTTACCAGCCCACATGGGCGGCATTGACAGGGGTTGGATACTGTCATTCCCAAAAAGAGGAGTTTTTCCCCCTTCCAAATGTCTTCTGACAAATCCTGAGGATGACAGATGCATGCTGAAGAAAGATGCATCTAGGCTGCTATTTTACTTTAGACGCCCAGGTTGGAGGAGCTTGCCTGGGACTTATCTTTCATACTACCTATTTTTAGCTAAGCACCCTGTTGTGGAATTAGCTCAGAAGTGAATAATTTCTGGTTACAAGCCTGCAGAACAAACTGTAAGATGTTCAATACTGAGCATATGCAGTACTGGGAAGCAGTTGTGCCTGGGGCATTTTGACTCAACAAGTAAACAAAGTCTGATAATGATGGTTAGAGTGAAACAAATTAAGGTCAGCATTGATTAATTTTCCAAGCCTGCCAGCAATCAATATCAGTTTCTTGGTGAAGAACCCAGTTTTTCAAAATCTATACGTCCATTCTGATTATGTCTGTAAGAACTGGATAAAACCTGTAACTGCAGGCAACTTTCATAGAATCATAGAATTGTAGAGTTGGAAGAGACCATGAGGGCCATCCAGTCCAACCCCCTGCCACGCAGGAAATCACGATCAAAGCATCCCTGACAGATGGCCATCCAGCCTCTGTTTAAAGACCTCCAAGGAAGGAGACCCCACCACGCTCCGAGGGAGTGTGTTCCACTGCCAAACAGCTCTTACTGTCAAAAAGTTCCTCCTAATGTTGAGGTGGAATCTCTGTTCCTGGAGCTTGCACCCATTGCTCCGTGTTCCAGTCTCTGGAGCAGCAAGAAACAAGCCTGCTCCATCCTCAGCGTGACCCTTCAAATACTTAAACAGGGCTATCATATCGCCTCTTAACTGTCTTTTTTCCAGTAACTTTAAACAGTAACTGTTTATTAGTCTTCTAAGGAAGAGCCATGTTAGTCTGTCATGGCATATAAAGAAGAAAAAAGGTTGTGAGAGGAGGAATCTAGCAGCTTGAAAACTAACTGAACTATTTTAGCATGAGCTTTCATAATATCTTCCCCTTATAACTGGATGACACATACCTGGCTTATATGTGAACTGGAAAATCTAACTGTATTCCAGGATAACCGCTTATTCTTCTATGAAAGAGAAAGTTACAGTTGGCACCCATCTATATTTCCTTGTTAGATCCTTGGTTTTATATTTATAAAAAGACCTTGCACTATTAAATTAGCATACTAAGACAGGAATCAGAACCTCTGACTCTGGTGTTGTACAACTCCAGTTGCCATCCGCCCCAACTGGTACAGCCAATGATCAGGGATGATGGGAGAAGTATATAGTCCAACAACATCTGGAAGGCCACAGGTTCATCTCTCCTGTTTCCTGTTTCCAAAAGTATCCTACAAATTTCCAGTGCTATATTACAATGTTGTTGCACCCTTGTAGACATCTCCAGATACCTTTTCTGTTTTATATATGAAAACAGTTCTATTTGCTCATGAATCCTTTTGACAAGGTCTAGATCAGTGCTACTCAAAGTGGTGGTCCGTGGACCGGTGCTGTGCCCCAAGCTGTTGGCTGTCAGTTCACAGCAAGTTTCCAGGAAAGAAGGAACAGCTGTAGCTAATGAGTACAAATGTAATGCTGGTGTCTAGCAAGGGGAGGCGGGGGGAAAGACCCTGCTGGTCTCCCACATCATATAGTGTAAGAAGCACTGGTCTAGATTATGTTACTGAGAATGGAACAAATTACAGATAATTTAGAAGGCAAGTGTATTTCCTGATGATAGCGGATGAGATCCTGTATCATCAGATGTAGCTACAACAATGGAGCTTTGTTGACATAGCTACTGTATGTTTCCCAATTCATCCTTCAAAAAACCACCTTAGGAGCCAGTCAGCTACACTAACCAAAAGAGTTCCAACTGAATGATAATACATCCAGCCCCCTCCCACAAACAAAGCATGGTGCAAAAAGCAGTGGCAGGGACCTTTGTATGTTTCCCATTGATCTAAATTCCACTAATGCCACAACTAATGCCACTCCATTCCTTTCAATTGCATGCAGCCATGATTAATGTTTGTTGGATTGTGCTATTAAGCATTTGAACCTCACCACTAAATAGCCTTGTTTGTGTTGTTTGTTTATTCTATGTAATTCTATTTTATTTTATTCTCTGAAATCAAATCAGAATCAGTATTTTTTTTTTTGAGTGGTTAGAAAGCAGTGCTTCAGATTCCTACATAATTCTTTGTTTCTCCTAAAGACATACAGACGCAGATGTTATGTAAAAGAAATAAGGGAACATACTTAATTCACATAATTTATGAATACACTAGAATTTATTCTTTCATGACACAGTATTTGGCTTATTTTGACTCAGAATTTTGATTTTTATGATGTACAAAACAGAGCTCTGTCCAAAAGCACATTCTTTAAAAATTGATATAACACCAGTTGTTGTCATAGGTTTTATTTCTAAAACAAATGCTGCCCAATTCCATGCATACTTACTTGGAATGACTTAGAAAGTATTGACTTAAGAGAGGCTAGTGTCCTAATTAGTGTGTGTTGGATTGCAGTGTTAATGTAAAAAGAGTGCTCCTACCAAATATCCAGTCCAAATCTATACTAGTCCCAAAATAAGAAACAGGGCACAGTTGCTATTTTAAGTGTTGAACCGTGTTTCTTTCCATAAATACAAGCAACCAGCTTAAGTCATTATAACAGCCTCCCACCCCCACTGATTAATCTGAGATATACACGACTGTCTAGGATTCAGTTTTGTGATTAGGCATTTCTAAATGATAGTAGTTCAGTTCAGAAGTTCTTGTGACACTAACATAGGGCCAGATGGCCTTGATGTGCTTGGCATTACATAAATACTGTTTGCTAGGGATTTACTATCCTTTGCACACACACACCGTGAGAAGGCATGGCATAAGGTGAAAGCCCTTCTTCCTGCCACTCAGCAGTATGCAACCTAGCAAAGCATGACAATAGGCAGAAACTGTTCCAGTTGTAATCCTATTATTAATTAATACCTATTATTTTAAAACACTCACATGGGCTCTTCCAGACTGGTCTAGAAAGGAGTGAGCTCACTCAAGATCACTCCTTGGTATTTGTGTCCACTTGTTCCATTCCTTTTGGGTGGCTCTTTGTAGAAATTTCTTCGATCTGCACTAGTGCTATTTTGTTTTTGTTTTTTTTTTTAATGTGGGCATAGCTTGCTGAGATGATTCTATAGTTTGAAGGGCAAATTTTCTCCTTTCTTTTAAAAATTTCCCCCCTGCTCTAAAAAAAAACTCTTATTTTTTTTTTTTTTAAATGAAGAAGGAGACGGGAAGACTATTTTGTTCTGGTAGCCTCAGAATTAAAAAGAAACACACAAAGATGGGAATAAAATATTGTGGCTGGTCCTAGGAATTGCCAAAAAGGAGTCTGGGACAAAGAAATGTCATTGGATATTTAAAACAAAACAGAGAACTATAGCAACAAATACCGCAACCTCAAGGCAGATTTGACACATATGGGGGGAGCCCAATGAAACATCAACAGTGCAAGTATTGAGCATGAAGGCCATACAGCAGGGAAGGTCATATAGAGGAGCACTTGCCACACTTCTACTTTCTAAAACTCTGCCAACTGCTCCTTTCTAGTTTTACTTCTGACCAGGGAGGAGCTTTGAGTTTAAATCAGGAAGAGTGTCTTCTTCCCAGACACAAATGTATGAGGTTCAGCTTGTGTTCTCTTTGCCTCCCCTTAAATAAATAATGTCACATGGGCAAATCAGAGATTACTCCTTGGCTTGCTGATTCCCATATTCACTTTTGATTAACTTCATTAAGGATGAAAAGAAATTCACAGCTCAATAAAGCAAAGTACAACTGAGAAGAATAATTAAGCAAAATAGCTTCTATGCAGTGGATACTAAGTCACTCTTTGCTAAGTCACATCATTGACATGCTACTCCAAAGAGATCTAGTTTGAAGACATTTTTGTAATGCTCCATCTAGTTGGAACCAGCTAACTCCTGTGACATGTACATAAATAGTCTTACATTCCACAAGACTGTTTTCTGATTAGCTGGCTAGGCCACTTATCTTTCACCACTGGACAAAACAACAGCCGTTATCTGCTGAGGGGACAGCTTTTGTAAGTCTCAAATTCCCATAAATATGTGAAATTTCACCATCAGTCTTGGTTTCCTTGGACACACCTTGGCCTAAAGCCAATGTCATACTGGTGCTATAACACAATAAATTTTCTTCCCTTCTTCTCTGCAGCCTCTTCATCACAAGAAAACCAACTCTGCAGAGTTTCCTATTCCTCTGTAGTAGGTTTCTGGGAGGCATAAGAGGCTGTAGTGGGAGGGGAAATCACTCCCTTCCAGTTGGGCTGGTGGAAAGGATGCCATCCATATATCTTTCCTATTGGATCCTCTCTCAGATCACCACTCCAAAGATGTTGCCTTTTAAAATGTCTTCTGTGCAAATAAAATGAAATAAAAATCTGCACATGTTCTGAAAACTATGACTCTACTAAAAAAATGTGGAACTTGTAACTACGATCATTAGATTGGCTTGATTATTTTTTATTTGGAAGTCTGCATGTTATTTGGTGCCTTCCATTCTTTGATTTCTTTGTCCACCATCCCAAGAAACTTGCTTTTATATCTGGGCCCCGTCTACATGATTAACAAAAAAATCTGTTTGGGGGGTAAAAAATCTGAAAAGGCAGCCATTCATATGCATATGATCTGCCTACATGATTTTTTACCACCCCCATAAACTCCGTATGACCCCCCCTTGCCCAGCTGGCTGGAGTGAGTGATCCAAGCGGCAGTTTTAAACCTCCCGCCACTTTTTTTTAATTTCAAAAGGTGCCTGTTATGCAGACAGTCGGTTTTCCATATTTACAATATAAAATAAAAAGGAATAAATGTAAAATTCATGGACTTACCAGACTCTCGCTTAGCCGGGAATCCAACATGGCGGCTGCTCCCAATTCCCCTCTTTTCTAGCCCTGTCCCCTGTGCTTGGCCAGCCAATCAGATTACACTGCCTGTTCGTATGTGTGCGAATGTGGGGTACAGAGCATCGACAATATGAACGGCTGTACGGATTTTAGCTCGAGATTCGCTAATCCTTCCGAATGCCGAATCCATGTAGTTTACAGGGGATTTGCTAGCCCCCACTTCTGAATGACATGTATGCATCCGAACGGCCGTGTGTGGTATGGATGATCGATCTTCCGAATGCCGTACGTATTTTTTTTACAATGTAGACGGGCCCCTGGAGCCATTTGGATGCATTGTTTCAAAAGGGGATTTCTTATTAAAATCTTCCCCCATTTCACAAAATGTCTTCAGGGCTTTGTACAATAAGTTCAATGTACCTTCCTTTTTCTTTTTTCCTCAAGCTGGACTGCAGGGAAGGGTGCCTGACAGACAGGCTTAGAAACTCCCTAACTAGCTGAACAGACTACTGTAAAGTCTGAGGAGGGCAGGGAAACCTGTAACCCACCAGATGTTGCAGGAGATTACTCCCATGACCCCTCACCATTAGCAAAACTGTTTGGGGCTGGTAGAACTGGAGTTCAACAGCATCTGGTGGGGCACAGGGTGTGTCAGAAGATTAAGCTGATTGGTGGTAGCCTGGTGTAGTTCTGGGGGGGGGTATATTTGTAAAAGGGATCGATCTCACTCTGTAGCGATCATCGTACTTCATTCCTCTGGCTGGGCTGCGAAGTTATTTTGTCAAAGTCATGCTGGTGTTCTACATATATGTAACACTTGCTAATAATGTGACACTTAAATTTCATACTTTCCAATATGTCCAGTGATAGAATGGCAGCATGACCAACATGTCTATAAACTTTAATTATTTACAGCGTATTCTCCAGATTGGACTACAAATGCCTTCAGCGTGGCCAACAGTTAGAGATGGGATCTGGCTCCAAAACAGTTTTTTGCTTGTTCCTATTATTTGGCATACTATACATTTGTGGAAAACAGGAAAGTTACATTTTTTGGATTATAATTCCCAGGACCACCACCACCCCAAGCCAGCATGGCCATCCCCTCTATTTTTATTTTACTCGTCCCTTTAGTAAACTTCTCTGGGAACACTGGTAGGACAACAATGTAGCAGTAATAAAATTATCATTACTATTTCTCTGTATAAGGTTTACTTCTTTTTGTACCAGGCATTTTGTATTCATTCATGACACTTGGACTTCAAGGAAATACACTAAAATGTGACTTATAGGTATGCAAGTACATTTCTGTTTCTGCAGGAAGTTTTCACCATGTCTTATAACAAGTTTAATTTAGTATTAAATGCTGACCAAGTGGTGGATTCTTTGATGATGCAATTTATACCATCACCATAATCAGGAACCCACTTTTCATTTAGTAATCAGATGTCTCACACATCAGTAATCAGATGCTTCCCACTTCTCCTCTTTCAAAGTTTATGCTGTGTGCAAGAATATTTTCTGTTACCCAGCCTGCTATACTCAAATCAGAGTCTCAGATGATCAAACACTAGCAAGACAAACGACATTATCAACTATGCTTTTGGCTTGTTACAAGGTTAGTATGGTATTCCTTTCCTTAAAGAAGGAAATATGTTTGAAAAGAATTTGAGAATTTGTTTAAATAAAGGCTGATAAACAGCCAATATGTATTCAAACAAACAAACAGGTAGGAGGAACTTTTTTTTTAAAAAAAAAATGCTTGTTGGAATCTGTTTACCATGTAATACTGGTGTGGGAAGATACTGGACCTAAACACCAGCCAAGCCTGGCCAGGGATGAAACATATTCCAGTCTAGCAGCATCTGGAAAGCCAGAGGTTTCCTATCCCTAGTGTAATAGCACTGGCACGTTGGGATTCTACTCAAGTTTTAGTCACCCAACCCCACAATTAGCAGACAATTTAATATAGAGGGATGAAGGCCTCTCACTTATTCTGTTCCCCCTCTCTTGATCTCCTCTGCTTCTTCCTGCCAGAGAGAAGGAGAGCAGCTTCTGGACAGCAAGTTTCCTGCCAGTTTCCTGCCAGGGAGAAGAAGGAAGCAACTTTTAAAACTTTTTTAAAAAACTGTTGGGAGAGGCTGCTTGTTGCTGAGGGGCTTGAACTTCTGAACTTCCCCTTTTACCCTCAAGAGCCAGAGGCCTTCCTGTGAGTCACACCTGTGAGTCACACCTGTGAGTCATTAGGGGGTGGAGCTGGGAGCCTAGCTCTATATAAGTCCTTGCAGAGGCTTTCCAGGCCAGTTTCCTGCCAGAGAGAAGGAGAGCAGCTTCTGGACAGCAAGTTTCCTGCCAGTTTCCTGCCAGGGAGAAGAAGGAAGCAACTTTTAAAACTTTTTTAAAAAACTGTTGGGAGAGGCTGCTTGTTGCTGAGGGGCTTGAACTTCTGAACTTCCCCTTTTACCCTCAAGAGCCAGAGGCAAGCGCCTAACGGCGCGCGAATTTCAGTAACCAAACAAAAATACAGCAGACCTAAAAGTACAGCTTAGCATTATCAGCGTTAACTAAGAGTTCTTAGATTACCTAAAAGCTCTCATCATGGATACTGAGGGGACTGCAGCAGTCACTTGCAACACTTGTGCGATGTTTCTATTCTTGTCTACAGACGTGGAGAACTTCACATGCACCAAATGCAAGCTGGTAGCCCTCTTGGAGGAGAAAGTACAGCAGCTGGAGACACGGGTAGCTACACTTCAACAGATTCGGGAGCAAGAGGTTTTCCTGGACAGAACAGAACGAACACTCTTGGATGGGGACCGCACAGAGGAAGTGGCTGTGGAGGAGAGGGTCACTTCACGGACACAGGAAGTAGACAGCTGGAGGAATGTCACACACAGAACAAGAAAATCCAGGGATTCTTCCAGCAGCTTGCAGCTACAGAATCGATTTGAAGCCCTTTCCCTTATCAAGGACAATGAGGAAGAACAGCATGGACAGACTTCAGGGGTAGAGCAGGGGACCTTGAGAGGACCACCGCAAGGAACAGCAGCTGCGAAGCCTCAGCGGAGGCGTGTGGTGGTGGTGGGGGACTCCTTGCTGAGGGGTACAGAAGCAGTGGTATGTGGGCCTGACAAGATGACTCGGGAGGTGTGTTGTCTCCCTGGGGCAAAGATCTGTGATGTGACCGAGAGGCTGACAAGACTCATCAAGCCTACGGATCATTACCCCTTCCTTTTGGTCCATGTGGGAACCAATGATACTGCAAGGCACAGCTTTCCCAAGATCAGAAGAGATTATGAGGCCCTGGGGAGGAAGCTGAAAGAAATGAACGCACAGGTGGTCATCTCGTCTCTTCTGCCAGTTGAAGGGCATGGTCCAAGAAGGGAGAGGAAAATAGCCGACGTAAACAACTGGCTCCGTAGATGGTGTCGCCGAGAACAAATTGGATTCTTGGATCATGGACTGCGCTTCCATGCAGGGGGACTTCTGGCAAGAGATGGGTTGCATCTTACAACAGTTGGAAGAAACATTTTTGCCAACAGTCTCAAGAATTTGATCAGGAGGGCTTTAAACTGAGTCAAATGGGGGAGGGAGACAGTATTCTGGAAGGCAAAAGGGCTGGAGAAAATAGTCAAACTGTCATAGAGGGAACAAGGCAAACAGCGCAAGGACCCAACAGTGGGAGGCAAAAAAACTTGCACAGGGAGCAAGTAAAGGGAACACATGGTCTCAGATGTCTCTACACTAATGCACAGAGCATGGGAAATAAGCAAGATGAACTAGAACTCCTTGCACTACAAAACAAATATGATATAATAGGCGTTACTGAAACCTGGTGGGACGAGTCTCATGATTGGAATGTAGGAATAGAGGGGTATAACCTTTTTAGGAGAAACAGGCCAAACAGGAAAGGAGGAGGAATAGCATTATATGTCAGGGATATTTACACCAGTGAAGTGATCCATGACATCAATACTGGAAGCCAGGTGGAGAGCATCTGGATAAAAATTAAAGGGGAGGGAAACAACAGGGATGTTATTGTGGGACTCTACTACAGACCCCCAAATCAGACGGAGGAATTGGATGTTGCCTTTCTAGAACAGATGAACATACATGCAGAAAGGAGAGATGTAGTAGTGATGGGTGACTTCAACTATCCTGATATTTGCTGGCAATCTAACTCAGCCAAAACTACAAGGTCTAGCAAATTCCTTACATGCCTGGAAGACAATTTCATGGTCCAAAAGGTGGAAGAGGCAACAAGGGGGTCAGCTATTTTAGATCTGATCCTAACCAACAGAGACGACCTTGTTAATGGGGTGCAAGTGGTGGGATCCTTAGGTGAGAGTGATCATGTTCTCCTGGAGTTTGTTATACAATGGAAAGGAGAAGCCAGGCATAGTCAGACACGCATTCTTGACTTTAGGAGAGCTGATTTCAATAAACTCAGGGAAATACTGGGGATGATCCCATGGTCAAGAATACTAAAAGAGAAGGGACCTCAAGACGGTTTTGACTTTCTCAAAAGGGAGATACTGAAGGCACAATTTCAAACAGTACCATTGAGGAAGAAAAATGGGAGGTGTCTCAAGAAACCAGGATGGATGACTAAAGAACTTTCAATGGAGCTAAGTTTTAAACGGAACATGTATAGGAAATGGAAAAGGGAGGAAATCACCAAAGAAGAATTCAAACAGATAGCGAACACGTGTAGGAGTAAAGTCAGAAAAGCTAAAGTGCAGAATGAGCTCAGGCTTGCTAGGGAGGTTAAGAACAATAAAAAGGGTTTTTTTGGGTATGTCCGCAGCAAAAGGAGGAAGCAGGAAATGATAGGGCCACTACGTGGAGAAGATGGCAAAATGCTAACAGGGGACAGAGAAAAGGCAGAATTACTCAACACCTTCTTTGCCTCAGTGTTTTCAGAAAAGGAAAAGGAGGACCAACCTGAGGAAAATGGAACAGAGGACACAATAGGGGAAATCCAGCTGAAAATAAGTAAAGAGGTGGTACAGGAATACCTTCTTAATCTAAATGAATTTAAATCTCCAGGACCAGATGAACTACATCCAAGAGTATTAAAAGAGCTGGCAAATATAATCTCAGAGCCATTGGCAATAATATTTGAGAACTCCTGGAGAACAGGAGAAGTCCCAGCAGACTGGAGGAGGGCAAACGTTGTTCCCATCTTCAAAAAGGGGAAAAAAGAGGATCCCAACAACTATCGTCCAGTTAGTCTGACATCAATACCAGGGAAGATTCTAGAACAGATCATTAAACAGAGAGTCTGTGAACATTTAGAAGGCAATGCCATAATCACAAAAAGTCAGCATGGGTTTCAGAGAAACAAGTCATGCCAGACTAATCTGATCTCTTTTTTTGATAAAGTTACCAGCTTGGTAGATGAAGGGAATGCTGTGGACATTGCATACCTTGATTTCAGTAAGGCCTTTGACAAGGTTCCCCATGACATTCTTGCAAACAAGCTTGTAGAATGTGGGCTAGACAAGTTAACTGTTCAATGGATTTGTAATTGGTTGACCGGCCGAACCCAAAGGGTGCTCAGCAGTGGCTCCTCTTCGTCTTGGAAAGATGTGACCAGTGGGGTGCCACAGGGTTCTGTCCTGGGCCCAGTGCTATTCAACATCTTTATCAATGACTTAGATGAGGGAATTAGGGGCATACTTATCAAATTTGCAGATGACACCAAATTGGGAGGAGTAGCTAATACCCTAGAGGACAGGATCAAAATTCAGAATGACCTGGATAGACTGGAGAGCTGGGCCAAAGCTAACAAAATGAAATTCAATACGGAGAAATGTAAAGTACTGCATTTAGGGCGGAAAAATGAAATGCATAAATATAGGATGGGAGAGACCTGGCTGAATGAGACTATGTGCGAAAGGGATCTAGGAGTCCTAGTAGACCACAAGTTGAACATGAGCCAACAGTGTGATGCGGCAGCTAAAAAGGCCAATGCAATTTTGGGCTGTATCAATAGAAGTATAGTGTCTAGATCAAGGGAAGTAATAGTGCCACTCTATTCTGCCTTGGTCAGACCTCACTTAGAATACTGTGTCCAGTTCTGGGCACCACAATTCAGAAAGGATATTGACAAATTGGAGCGTGTCCAGAGAAGGGCAACTAAAATGGTGAAAGGTCTGGAAACAATGCCTTATGAGGAGAGACTTAGGGAGCTGGGTATGTTTAGCCTGGAAAAAAGACGGTTTAGAGGCGATATGATAGCCCTGTTTAAGTATTTGAAGGGATGTCACGCTGAGGATGGAGCAGGCTTGTTTTCTGCTGCTCCAGAGACTGGAACACGGAGCAATGGGTGCAAGCTCCAGGAACAGAGATTCCACCTCAACATGAGGAGGAACTTTTTGACAGTCAGAGCTGTTCGGCAGTGGAACACACTCCCTCGGAGCGTGGTGGGGTCTCCTTCCTTGGAGGTCTTTAAACAGAGGCTGGATGGCCATCTGTCGGGGATGCTTTGATTGTGATTTCCTGCGTGGCAGGGGGTTGGACTGGATGGCCCTCGTGGTCTCTTCCAACTCTGCAATTCTATGATTCTATGATTCTATGATTCCTTGGCATTTGGAATGCTGTAGCAGATTTTCCAGCACTAGACAGGGAGGGAAGAAAAAGTAGAAGCTTTCGTCCTTCTCTGTTACATCTGCCACCCACAATTACAGGTGCCAGGTAAGGTTTTTGGAAACTCACAGCAGAGGTTGATAGTTCAGGCTGGCAATTTACGAAAACCTCTGGATGTTCCAGTATAACTCCCATATTACTCATAATTTTCAGTCACAGTTTGAATTAAGACAAGGAAAGTGTCAGCAGAATCCTATCTGTGTCTCTTTGGTGATATAGAAGGGAACTCTTATTTGTTTAGTTTACGTCCATATACATTCAGGGCTTCCATCTCACTCAAAGAAGTTGCACAGTTACACTAATGGGAACACTATTGTTTTAATGTGTTTGTTTAGTGTGACAATCAATTATATATATAAAAAATAATTATTCACTTGGAACACATTGTTGCATACGGATTTAGATGTTTGCAACTGGGCTGGTGGGCGTGGACTTCCCTTTTCCCTCATTCTCTGCCCCTCCAGTGCCTGAAAATGCCCCACAGAGATTTGGACTAGCTTGCTAAATAGGGTAAATTGCAGAGGGGCGCCTGCCAAAATTAGATAAAAACAACTTCAATAAACAAAATAATTTTATGCACAAGAGGGAGATCCTGAATTCAATTCTCTGCATCTAAACTTTAGATATCTAAAATTCTAAAAGGAATTTGGGAATGACATACATTTCTTATAGCCATTCTTTGGGGTTGTCTAAATGGTGAAAATGTCCCTCATGGAATTTGCTGGAAATCCTACCTATCTAAATGGGATCCTGCACCAATCCACACTATTCAGAAGGAGGGGGGGGGCAAAACTACAAAAACAACACAGGAAAAGCTTTTCCTGTAGTTTTTAAAAAACAGTGAGGGGGTGCGCATTCCTGCTTATTGGGACAAACGATTTGAAGGGAAGAGCAAAGCTGATTGGCTGGGTGAGCACAGGGGTGGGGCTTGCTAACAGGGCAAGCCCCCACTGCTGTCATGTGGATTTTTGCCTTAGTGAGCAATCCTTAAAGCAATAAAATGGGGTGGGTGTGTTTGTTTGTTTGCTTGCTTTGCTTTCCTGTTAAATAGAAAATTTTATTGCTCCAGTGCACCTAAGACGATGTTTTCTTTTTTAAAGTTTGGCAGCGGTGAAGAACTAATAGGAGTAAATCACTTGTGGCTGCCATCTGGCATGCGAAGCTTATGGGGGCTTCTGAGGCCAAAAACACCATTAAGACATGTCACTGCTGCTCCAGTTCCCCTCCCCCACCTCTCGTGTAGATGGGTACCTTGTCAAATTTTCAGTATATAGACTTCTGAAATGAGGCTAATCTCTTTCTTCCATTGGGCACTTTGCAGCATGCCCCCAGGATCATTTGAAGTCATCTTAAGCTATTTCTGCTACAGTCACTTTTCTGGAGGCCCTCTTTTGCTTTCATTTGTGTCATCTGGTGTCACCTGATTTGCTGATCTGCTGGTGAAGTTCAAGCAACTGGCCTATGTAGGCTCTCCAGCTGCTTTAAGATTCTGCATCACAAGCCTTGGAAGTTCTAAACAGCGAATGCATGCTGGAGAACACGTTTTTGACAACAATAAATGTCTGCTTGTTCACAATATACTTGGCAGAGACCCACAGAAGTAGAAAATTAGACCTGCAGTTTGTAATTATAACATTTATATTGCATAGCTAGCATTAAAGCAAAGGAGCATGAAAAATCTACTTTGGGATGCTCAAATTAAAATAAACTCTAATCACCACCAATGTAATTAGCAATTTCCCCTCAGCATTCATAAGGGCTACAGAGGTGCTTAGCACTGAAAAGATTTATAATATTTTAACTGTCATATTAATTACAGCCAGTCCATTCCTTTGAAACAAACACTCCCAGCTAATTGGGAGCCTGGATGTTACTTAATGTAAGTTCCAACCTTTTTTGAAGAACAGTTTCTCCAACATGAACTTGCTCAGGCACTGCATTCAGCATTCAAGAATATGCCTCACAATCCAACGTGTATGGAAGTGTACATGGTAAGGGCAGAACCCAGAACCCAGTTTATGGAATTCCTTAGATCCCCGAAGATGCTCACTGGTTATTGGCCAGTTTTACAAACGTAGCAAAGACCTTTTTTCATCTACTGTGCCTTCCATTATTTAAACTTCTGCTGGCAGGAGTTTTAAACTGGCACAATTCTTTTATGTTCCTCTTTTGCTACTTTTAATTATTAAAATGCTATATTTGCTATCTTGTTATATTAACTGCATCTTTCGCGTTTTTTAAGGTAGGCTGGAAGCCATCTTGGGGACCCATTGGGACACTGACACAGGGCAGAAATTTTCATTTTAAAAATTGCCTCAAGTTATTTTTAATTCCAGTATAACAATATTATAGCTTTGGTCCTTCCAGGGTTAAGCACTTCTATGTCCCATGGATTTAAGTGGAAGAATTAAGAGCATAGGATGAAGCTGCAAGCCTATGCATAAACTGAATGTGGTTGGATTTTCTTCTGAATAAATAGCCATAGGTATATGCTGTAATATGCCAAGAAAAAGTTTAGTGTGTGTATAATTGTAGGAAGATTACATCCCTTGTGGCTCTCCTTTTCAGGGTAGGCATTTGAAATTTAAGTAGGCCACTCTGCAGAGACAAGAGAAGAGCACCTCACTGGCGAGTCTCTCTTGCTTAAAGAAATCTTCTGTTTCTTCAGCTGGAAGTATAAACAGGAGGTCAGATTTATAACCCATTCCCAAATCTGGCAGACTTTGTGTTTTTAAAAGTGGTCACACAATTCCACTATCTGGATTTAAAATATTGAGTCTACAGATAATTTAAGCATAGAATCTCATTATTTCATAATTTGACATTTCCTTTTAAAATTTATGTCCTCAGCTAATGATCCTCATTTGTCTAAATATACTGTTATAGTCAGGTATTCTGGCATTTATGTGGACTATGTGTTTAAAACTACACAAACTCTCATGAAAAGTGAAGCCAGCTGTGCCTTTATACAACTATTTAATTCTAGACAAAGATGGGTGGCAATTTTTTTACAGCTACAATCTGCCATCTAGTGGATAATACACTACAGCTTCAGCTAATTGCAAAATCAAAGCAGATATTCATATAGAATCATGGAAGAGACCACGAGGGCTATCCAGTCCAACCCCCAATATATTTCTTGTTTCTGTATGCCTTCAAGTCATTTCTGACTTATGGCAACCTTATCGCGAGCCTATCATGGGGTTTTCTTCACAAGATTTGTTCAGAGGAGGGTTACCTTTGCCTTCCGCTGTGACTGAGAGAGTGTGATTTCCCCAAGGTCACCCAGTGGGTTACCATGGCTGAGCAGGGATTAGTATAGCTTCCTACTGTACTAGTATATATGAGTATAGTTTCACAAACAGTGGGCCCTTGGTATTCACTGGGGTTTGGTTTCAGGACCCCCCCCCCCGGACACCAAAATCCGTGGATGTTCATATCCAATTATGTACAATGGTGGATACAGAGGGCCGACTGTACTAGTTTACTGAACCTGATAGATTAATGGATTTCTTTATCTTTGGTTTGAATGGTACATCTATGAATTCCTTGCTCCCAGTATCTCAAAGTTTTAGCATCTTTGAAAGAGTCTGCATTTTCTGGCTGTGTCAACCACTTAGTAATTGCTTACAGACATTTCATCTTGGAAATTATCTAACAAGCATCTTGTATTTATATCACTGCACCATTTTTTGCTTATTAGTGGTAATAATTGTAATTTTTTATTTGCTTGACTCTCCTACCTATCAATTTCTGGATTGTTATAACTTCTTTTAAGACAATATAGGTTTACATATGCATCAGGATCAATGCAATGCTCATCAGGACCGATGCAATGCACATCAGAACTGATCCACATTGGTCCTGTTCTGCGTCAAGTATCAATGCATATTGGGCACTTTGCTGCCTCTGCTACATAGTGGATACAGACATTACAAAGAGTGCAATTCTAATTCCTACATACATAAGTCCATTGACAAAGGGCTCATCTATACGAGGGGGGAAATCCGAAATACCTCGTAGTATTGGCAACTTGCAGCAGCAGCGACATGTCCAAACAGCCACTGCCGTATTTTTTTTAAGTCATCCCAAGGTGCACTGGTGCGATAGAACAATTCTCCAAAGCAAAACAGAAAATACTGATTCTTTTTATCGCCTTAGTGAGCAATCGCTAAGCAAAAATCCAACATGGCGGCAGCGGGCACTTGCCCTCCTAGCAATCCCCACCCCCGCTCTCACCCAGCCAATCAGCTGTGTGCTTCCCTTTGAGTTTTTTATTTTCTACAGTCAAAATGAGCAAAAATGCACACCCACTTTGCAGTTTGCGAAAAAGTAGAGGGAACTCTGCGAAGCCTTTTACCCTGTTGTTTTTGCCATTTCGGGCCCCCCTCCTTCCGAATAGTGTGGATTGGCGCTAGATCCTGTTTATACAGGTAGGATTCCCAGCGAATTCCATGAGGGGTATTTTCACCGTTTAGATGGGCCCAAAGACACATTTTTTGTCAGTTCCAGAATAAAACACTATGTAGTTGCCTGACTGAAAATGTTCCCATTCCTGTCCACTTTAGCTCACTCAAAATATGGCTATGTCTAGGCATTCCATTTATTTTATCATTTTTAGCTTTCCTTGATTCAAGCTTATCACACTCCATATTTCTGCAGCTTCAGATTTTTTTTTTATTTTTTATTTTGCCTTTGAGCATGTTATCAGCTGAATATCTTTTTGGCTTGGGTCCAGTTCCGTCATTAGACCCAGTACTACTCATACTTGTCCCCTGCTCTTCTCCTGTAGCTACCTGAAAGTCTTCTGACCTGAGCGTCTCATCTTCTAGCGCTATCTCGTATTTCATTTTGGACTGTCTCATTGTAGAGTCTTTGAGGAAAAGGCATTCATGAGTGGTTTACCATTGCCTTCTCCTGCACAGTACTCCTTCAGAGTTAGCTAAAGTGCCACTGCCATTGTCTCAGAGAGATCCTCCACCAATGTCACCTGCCACTACTGTTGCTGCCCCATAGTTCTTTGGCACATTTTGTCTGGCTTCTTGGAAAAGCATGTCTGACTTGGGAGGCCCTACCAGTAGCAATGCTACTATCAGCATCACCTCTTACCTGACAAGAACATATAATCCCACCACCATGGAAAGGTAGTGCCAAGGTGGGATTTGTGCATTTACTCTTCGTCAATATATTCATTTACTTTAAACAGTAACTAAATTTGATTTCAGGACCATCGCCTACCAAAAATAGTACTCTATGGTGAACTTGCCACAGGTCAGCGTTAAGAGGAGTGCTCCAAAAAAGTGATACAAGGACTCCCTGAAACAACATCTCAGGCTCGGCCAAACTGATCACCAACAATGGTACACCCTGGCCTCACATCGGGAGGCATGGAGACGCACTACCCACAATGCTGAAGCCTTATTTGAGAACTCGCACCGAACAAGTCTTGAAGAGAAACGACAAAGCAGAAAAGAATCACAACCCAGAAACATCACCCAAGGAGACCTTCTGCTGTGCTTTCTGCAACCGGACTTGTTTATCTCGTATTGGCCTTTTCAGTCATCAGCGTACTTGCAGAAAGCGCGGGATGAGTCCTTCCTGAATCTTCGTTTGCGAAGAAAAGCCAGAGAGAGAGAATTAAACTGATTTAAGCACTGGCTTGCGACTCTGGAGACCAGGGTCAAATCCTCTTTCAGCCATAAAGAACCACAGAGTGACCTTGAGCAAGCTACTCTCTCAGCCCCAGAGGAAGGCAATGGCAAACCTCCTCTGAACAAATCTTGCCAAGAAAAGCCTGTGAGAGGGTTGCCTTAGGGTCACCATAAGTCCAGAACCATTTAAAGGCACACAACAACAACAAACTCTGAAGCTTTCCTCAGACAAACACCATAGGATAGGACATAATTCTGACAGAGACCCTTGTCATATAGCTAATGTCCGTATCTAAAATTCACCCATACTTTTATAGGTATGTAATGTATAATACTATTCTTATTCAAAATATTCTTACAGAAGCAAACATGGGATATGTATTAGAAGAAAGATTGTGTTTCATACTTTATGGAAAAGTTATGAAAATAAAGTTCATTGCAAATAAAGCAAAATGGTTTCATAAACTCTAATATTGGCAGCAGAAGTTCTCCTGCTAATGATAATTATTGGGGGGGGGGAGTTCCCCTCCAGAGCAGAAACTGAAGTAGCATAAAGGACTGGGGGGGGCTTGATGGCAAGAGATGTTTTGCTGTGGGTGTTGCATGAGGCAAGAAATCCCTTCTAACACTGTACATACCCAACAGGATGCTGGCCTTGGTAACTTTCTTTTTACTTCCTCTGAAGTGTTCAGATATTTTATAGAATCATAGAACTGTAGAGTTGGAAGAGACCACGAGGGCCATCCAGTCCAACCCCCTGCCATGCAGGACTACACAATCAAAGCATCCCTGACATATGGCCATCCAGCCTCTGTTTAAAGACCTCCAAGGAAGGAGACCCCACCATGCTCTGAGGGAGTGCGTTCCACTGCCAAACAGCTCTTACTGTCAGAAAGTTCCTCCTAATGTTGAGATGGAATCTCTATTCCTGGAGCTTGCATCCATTGTTCCGTGTTCTAGTATCTGGAGCAGCAGAAAACAAGCTTGCTCCATCCTCAATGTGACACCCCTTCAAATACTTAAACAGGGCTATCATATCGCCCCTTAACCATCTTTTTTCCAGGCTAAACATACCCAGCTCCCTAAGTCTTTCCTCATAAGGCATGGTTTCCAGACCTTTCACCATTTTAGTTGTCCTTCTCTGGACATGCTCCAATTTGTCAATATCCTTTTTGAACTGTGGTGCCCAGAACTGGACACAGTATTCCAGGTGAGGCCTGACCAAGGCAGAATAGAGTGGCACTATTTCTTCCCTTGATCCAGACACTATACTTCTATTGATGCAGCCCAAAATCGCATTGGCCTTTTTAGTTGCCACATCACACTGTTGACTCTGGTTCAACTTGTGGTCTACTAGGACTCCTAGATCCCTTTCACACGTAGTCTTGTTCAGCCAGGTCTCCCCCATCCTATATCTATGCATTTCATTTTTCCGCCCTAAGTGCAGTACTTTACATTTCTACGTACTGAATTTCATTTTGTTAGCTTGGCCCAGCTCTCCAGTCTATCCACGTCGTTTTGAATTTTGATGCTGTCCTCTAGGGTATTAGCTACTCCTCCTAATTTGGTGTCATCTGCAAATTTGATAAGTATGCCCCTAATTCCCTTATCCAAGTCATTGATAAAGATGTTGAATAGCACTGGGCCCAGGACAGAACCCTGTGGCACCCCACTGGTCACATCTTTCTGAGAAAAAGGGGAGCCATAGCAGAGCACCCTTTGGGTTCGGCCGGTCAACCAATTACAAATCCATTTAACAGTTAACTTGTCTAGCTAACATTTTAGAAGCTTGTTTGCAAGAATGTCATGGGGAACCTTGTCAAAGGCCTTACTGAAATCAAGGTATGTGATATCCACAGCGTTCCCTTTATCTACCAAGCTGGTAACTTTATTAAAAAAAGAGATCAGATTAGTCTGCCATGACTTGTTTCTCTGAAACCCATGTTGACTTTTTGTGATTATGGCATTGCCTTCTAAATGTTCACAAACTCTCTGTTTAATGATCTGCTCTAGAATCTTCCCTGGTATTGATGTCAGACTAACTGGATGATAATTGTTGGTATCCTCTTTTTCCCTCTTTTTGAAGATGGGGACAACGTTTGCCCTCCTCCAGTCTGCTGGGACTTCTCCTGTTCTCCAGGAGTTCTCAAATATTATTGCCAATGGCTCTGAGATTACATTTGCCAGCTCTTTTAACACCCTTGGATGTAGTTCATCTGGTCCTGGAGATTTAAATTCATTTAGATTAAGAAGGTATTCCTCTACTACCTCTTTACTTATTTCTGTGCTGGATTTCCCCTATTGTGTCCTCTGTCCCATTATCCTCAGGTTGATCATCCTTTTCCTTTTCTGAAAACACTGAGGCAAAGAAGTTATTGAGTAATTCTGCCTTTTCTCTATCATCTGTTAGCATTTTGCCATCTTCTCCGCGTAGTGGCCCTACCATTTCCTTCTTCCTCCTTTTGCTGCGGACATACCCAAAAAAACCCTTTTTATTGTTCTTAACCTCTCTAGCAAGCCTGAGCTCATTCTGCGCTTTAGCTTTTCTGACTTTACCCCTACACATGTTCGCTATCTGTTTGAATTCTTCTTTGGTGATTTCTCCCTTTTCCCGTTTCCTATCCATGTTCCGTTTAAAACTTAGCTCCGTTGAAAGTTCTTTAGTCATCCATCCTGGTTTCTTGAGACACCTCCCATTTTTCTTCCTCAATGGTACTGTTTGAAATTGTGCCTTCAGTATCTCCCTTTTGAGAAAGTCCCATCCGTCTTGAAGTCTCTTCTCTTTTAGTATTCCTGACCATGGGATCACCCCCAGTATTTCCCTGAGTTTATTGAAATCAGCTCTCCTAAAGTCAAGAATGCGTGTCTGACTATGCCTGGCTTCTCCTTTCCATTGTATAACAAACTCCAGGAGAACATGATCACTCTCACCTAAGGATCCCACCACTTGCACCCCATTAACTAGGTCATCCCTATTGGTTAGGATCAGATTTAAAATAGCTGACCCCTTGTTGCCTCTTCCACCTTTTGGACAATGAAATTGTCTTCCAGGCAAGTAAGGAATTTGCTAGACTTTGAAGTTTTGGTTGAGTTAGATTTCCAGCAAATACCAGGATAGTTGAAGTCACCCATCACTACTACATCTCTCCTTTCTGCGTGTGTGGTCACCTGTTCTAGAAAGGCATCATCCAATTCCTCCGTCTGACTTGGGGGTCTGTAGTAGAGTCCCACCATAACATCCCTGTTGTTTCCCTCCCTTTTAATTTTTATCCAGATGCTCTCCACCTGTCTTCCAGTATTGATGTCATGGATCTCTTCACTGGTGTAAATATCCCTGATATATAATGCTATTCCTCCTCCTTCCTGTTTGCCCTGTTTCTCTTATAAAAGTTATATCCCTCTATTCCTACATTCCAACCATGAGACTCATCCCACCAGGTTTCAGTAATGCCTATTAGACCATATTTGCTTTGTTGTGCTAGGAGTTCTAGTTATTTCCCATGCTCTGTGCATTAGTGTAGAGACATCTAAGACCATGTGTTCCCTTTACTTGCTGCCTGTGCAAGTTTTTTTGCCTCCCACTGTTGGGTCCTTGTACTGTTTGCCTTGTTCCCTCTATGACAGTTTGACTATTTTCTCCAGCCCTTTTGCCTTCCAGAATACTGTCTCTCTCCCCCATATGATTCAGTTTAAAGCCCACCTGATCAAATTCTTGAGACTGTTGGCAAAAAAATTTCTGCCAGCTGGCGTGAGATGCACCCCATCCCTTGCCAGAAGTCCCCCCCCCTTCATGGAAGCACGGCTCATGATCCAAGAATCCAAATCGTTCTCGGCGACACCATCTACAGAGCCAGTTGTTTACGTCGACTATTTTCCTCTCCCTTCCTTGACCATGCCCTTCAACTGACAGGTTATCTAAGAACCCACGTTCCACCATACAGTTTGAATTACCTCCTTCCCTCAATTCAATCTGAATTTTGGTTTATGCAAGATGTCATGCCAACTAGAGATATGTAATGCTCCCTCATACATCCAATTGATGTCAGTTTCTTCTCTGTTCTATATATAGTCCAATGTATTTTGCCTGAGCAAGACCATCTAAATTTACTTCCTTTAAAAAAAAAATCAGGAAAGGTTGGATACAACTTTATTTATCTCCCCCTTTTAAAACTTTACCTGAGCCTGGAGTCTTTAAAGGAGTCATGATAAGACGGATAGCTCCATCCAATTTTACTTCCTTTACACCGCAGTTCTAAACTCTGTCCTGCAGGAAGGCTCATAGTAGCAGCAGGTTTCTGAAAACGGCCTTTCTCCATCACTTGTGTCATTATAGAGTGAATCTTTGGGGAGGCATCTGTAGATTCTCTCTCCTTTAATTTGGGATGTTTGGGTTTTACTTTTTTATTAGCAGGTTTAATCCTGTTCTCTCCTGGTTCTTTTGGGCGCTTGTTCTTTGCAGGCTGACCAAGAGCTATGGTAAGAGAGAAGAAATACAAATAATGCTGTATCAGTGTCAATTTTCTATAACTAATTTTTTTTTTCTGGAAGGATTCCCAACCAACCCCCCTGCCCATCCCACCTGCTGAAGGAAGTCAGGAATATCCACAGCCTTGACACAACAGTAGAGTTTGCAACCAAACTTTTTAAAAATAGGCCAGAACAACCTCAGACATACTTTTAGCATCCTGTTCTTTTTTGTTAGTTCAGCCAGGATGTTCAGTGATAGGCAATTTTAAATCTTCATGGATTTAAATTATACATGCAAATGATCAATTGCTAGGTTACCCCTAAAGAAAGATGACACTTCTCTATAATATTATTTATCTTTGCCAGAAGCTGCTCTTAGTCAGCACTCTTATATGAGTGCTTTTAGATGACTGCTGACTATGCAGTTGTATAAAAAGCAGTAGAAAACTGGCTGATATTATAAACTATGAAAACAGTTAAGAACTGTAGAAAACTAAATTTGGACCTTTTACCATATATCTGCCTCATCTTTATATAGACTTACCCTCATAAAAAACTCTTTTGTTATCTTTAATTCCTTTCCAGTAGGGCTGGCCCTAGCATTAAGGCCTCATGCATCAAACAGCAGATTTGGGGTATCAAGAAAGGATAGCAAAAATTTAGTTATTAACCTAGTTTTATTGTATTTTTACTGCCAGTGTGTTAGGATCTGTCCCAGACGTGACCTTCCCCTGCAAAGTTTCAGTTCTATTCTATCATTTTGTGGTTAATTGTGTTTGCATTCTTTTGTGCTTGTTAACCAGCTTGTACTGTTTTGGGAGAGAAGGGAAGATGTGTTATATGTCTGCAACTGTATGATTAAGGTGTGCACCTGGGGCCACCGTGAGAATAATGGGATGTGTCCACTCTATGAGAGAAAATGGGAGTGGGGATGATTCTGTAGCCCACCAGATTTTGTAGACTGTAAATACTTTTTGATTTAATGCTTTGTGAATAGTTTTCATTCTGAGCAACGAACATTATAGTTAGCTCTTTAGATTACTGCAACAATAAAGATTATTGTTTAACTCTGAAACTGCTGGTTATTGAATCAGAATGGGAGAGTGCTAATGTGGTTTTCTGCCTCATATGCTAAAATAATTTGGCTTGGCTGGCAATCCACCTTAGCTTGGATGTGTGTGAGGGGTTGGCATTGGCTGCTTCTCAAGCAGCAAAATGTCTTGGGCTGGTCTTGCTTTCCAGAAAACATGAGCCCTTCTATTTATTTACCTCTACCTTTCTATTAGTATTATACCCACAGCAGTGAGATTCCAGTCCTATCATTAGGTAAAGTGAAGAAGCTGCCTCAGGTAGGAGATACAAGGGTGACTCCTCTCCCCTTTCAAGGCATTCTTCCTGAAAATCCACACACACATATGTACAAATGGAGAGGAGCAAATTGTACAAGTAAGCGCCCATGGATATGCAGCAAGGGAAGGATTATGAGGATGAAAATTGTAGTTGAAAACATCTGGAGGACTGGGGAAGGCTGTGTTACTGTGTAGGTGTAAAAACAAATCCCAAACCAGATCTCTGTCTAAGTAATTTATAATCTTGTAAGTCTGATGAGTAGGAAACAACAGAGAGTCACAACAGGGATGGGGAAGTCAATGAACTGAATATGAAAAAAAAATCAGCTAAATGAGCATACAGCTTAGTTAGGTATAACTAAATCCACCAGTTTCAAAAGGTATGGGACAGATGGGAAGGTATTCAGGCTGAAGCAGTAGTCAAACATAGAAAACATCGAAGAGAAGTTCATACAACCTATAGACTTCATATGATAACTTGAACCTATCAATAGATTTCATGAGAAAGTATATTAATGAAAACAGACACAAATCCTATTTGCAGTGACTGATCAGAGTTGGCTCATTCGTGTATGCAAGTTGTTACTCGATACTCTAATTCTAAAATTATGAATATGCCTGTAAAAAAAGGTTCTAGAAAACCATGCAGTTGCAATATACAGTATTATACTGAACAATCTCTATAACGTCACCTGATACTATGTATTATGATCACTGCTGTGCTTAGCCTTTTAACGGGACGAGGGGTATAAGAGGAACAAAAATAATTCCAATTTAGGGACCCCAGAACTGTTTTTAAGGGGAGGCTCAAGACTGGTAGGCAGGTAATTATTTTGCATACTTCCATGTATGTATGTGTTCACAGAACAATAAAAACACAGAACACAATAAATAATAATAATACTGTATTACCAACTAAAGCAGTTAATGCTGTGACTACAGTACAATGAAAAAAAATGACAAAATAAATGAAATATTACAAAAAAATTAAAGCATAAAATTAATACAACAAGGAAAGGGGAAATATGTAAGACTCGATTAAGTGAATGCGAAGATGGCTGGTAGATCCTTAGGGGGCTCAACGACAAAGGAGTCTAGGGAGGCCTAACCCTTGGTGCCTGATCATTTCAAGATGGCTTAGCCCCTCCCAGCCTAGCCCTGAGGGGCTCAAAGCCCCCTGACTTCCTCTTCCAGGGCCCATGCTCCAATTACTGTACTTTGTTTCTCCCTTTCTTGACCACTTGTTATCTAGATTTAGATCAGGAGTGGGCAAAATGCTCACTCCAACACCCCCACCAATAACCTCTAGGGAGTATGCAGGACATTTCTGCCATATTTGGAGCCGCCCTTGACCTTCCAGGGGGCAAAACATTTTTTTTTCAAATTGGTTCCAAAACAATTATTTTTGCCTCAAAATCACCCAAAATGACTCTGAGAGGCCCAGGAAGGCCCCAAAACATCCTGAGAATGCCCCATCCATATCTCCTAGAGGGTGTTTGGGGGCATTTAGGGGCAAAAAAAAAAAAGAAGAATTATTTGTGTATGTGTGTATGTGTGGTAGTGGGTATAGTAGGTGGTGCAGCCCTCCAAGGTCTCCTTGGAGGAGCCTTCCATAGCTGCCCACCTTTGAATCAGATGGACCTCCAGGATATATAGCCAAAAGGGCAAACTGAAGTATTTGTAGGACTACAGGAAAAGAAATTTCACCTAAACATTAGGAAGAACTTCCTGACAGTAAGAGCTGTTCAACAGTGGGATGGGGAATGCCTTGGAGGGTGGTAGAATCTCCTTCTTTGGAGGTTTTTAAACAGAGGCTGGATGACCATCTGTCAAGGGTACTTTGATTGTGTGTTCCTGCATGACAGGGGGTTAGACTGGATGGCCCTTATGGTCTCTTCCAACTCTATGATTTTGTGATAACTCTATGGTGGATATTTGTGCTTCAGTGCTAAACACCACTCAGGTATCCCACTCCAAGCTCAATGGGGCTTGCTCCCTAGTAACTGTATGATTACCTACAAATCCCTATTGTTTTTTTGGTTTTTGTAACAGTATAATCTGTGAAATTGCTGTAAAAAATAATAAAGACAACAATGAAGCTAAAAAAATATACAGGTGATTATTATGATTCAGAAGATAAGGCAGCTAGGAGCAATTAGGAATGAACTATGTCACAATTTTTTTTATATCCTGAGCTCTACTGGCTTATGAGGATAAAATGGGAGGTGAACACTTCAGCTCCCCGGAGGAAAGACAAAATATGAAAATGATTTTTCTCTCTCAATGTATATTTCATGTTCCTTGGAATGCTACTGGGGCCTGTTTATGAAATGTGAACACCCAATTCTGTTAGCACTGGTAACTGTAAGAACTGTGTAAAATTATCAAGTGGGTCATTTGGCAATTTTATTTTCCCTCACCACTTGCTTTTTTGTTTCTTTGTGTCCCTGTCTATGTAGATATTAACCTTTCTCATTCTTAACCTTTAACCCTCCAGATGTTTTGGACTTCAGCTCCCAGAAGCCCTAGCCAATATAAGCAATGGTGAGGAATTCTGGGAGATGAAGACCCCCCCCCCAAAAAAAAAATAGTCTGGAGGACCAAATGTCCTCTTCCAGATTTGTCAACCTGATGGAAGGGATTACTAGGTTACACTTGAAACCCTTCCAGGTGATGAGCAGAGTGGAAATAGTTTAAATAAATGAATAATACTCTATCACAGTGGTTCTTAACCTGGGGTCGGGGACCCCCAGGGGGCCACGATGTCCTCACAGGGGGTCAGCAAAGGCTTGAAAGTTGCTTGGCCCACCTCCTCTTGGCAGTGGAGTGGCTGCAAGACAGGAGCCAAGCCAAAGGCTGGCTGGCTTGGCTTGCACATTGCCATTCAATCTGCTGCTGCCACAAACTTGCAGGAAGGAGCAGGAGAAAAGTCTTCCCTCCCCTTCCAGTGCCTATGAGGGAAGGTTTCACCCACAGTGTAATTGTATTATCCCTGAAACAACATCTCAGGCTCGGCCAAATTGATCACCAACAGTGGTCCACCCTGGCCTCACATCGGGAGGCATGGAGACGCACTACCCACAATGCTGCAGCCTTATTTGAGAACTCACGCCGAACAAGTCTTGAAGAGAAACGACAACGCAGAAAGAATCACAACCCAAAAACATCACCCAAGGAGACCTTCTGCTGTGCTTTCTGCAACCGGACTTGTTTATCTCGGATTGGCCTTTTTAGTCATCAGCGTGCTTGCAGAAAGCGCGGGATGAGTTCTTCCTGAGTCTTTGTTTGTGAAGAAAAGCCAGAGAGAGAGAGAGAGAGAGAGAGAGAGAGATTATTATTATTATTATTATTAGCTATTATTGTTACTAGTAAATGTTGGTGTTATTGTTATGATTATTATTATTAGGTCTTATTATTAAAGGGACCTGCTTTAAATATATTATTAGTATTAATGTTCTTATTATTAATAATATATTTTAAGGAGGTTCCTGGTAAAGAAAAGGTTAAGAACCACTGTTCTAGCAGATTGCTAATGGAACAAGTTTCAAACTTTAAAAATCTTTTTTCAAAAAAATATTTTGTCGTGTTATTATTTTTTAAAACTATGTATGGCGGGACGTGCTGAGCTGTACAGTCCTGTGGTGACTAAATGGGGGGAAAGTGTCCAAATTCTCCACATTCTTTAATCGGGCGTGGGTCGCGGCCAACGGGCTCCATGTTCATGAGAGGCACACTTGTTCTCTTGGGGGTCCCTCTGTCAGGTCATGGAAACCAGGGGCGCTGACTCCCCATTTCCAACAGAGAGAAGCCTAGAAACCACCTCACGCCCCCCTTTTTTCTGCCATCTTTTTGGGAAAGGTAGCAGGCAGGTGTGTGTGTGTATGAAGAGAGCGGGGAGGAATGTGTTTTTGGACAAATTGGTTTATTCTTAAGGGATGCTGCAAGAAAGCAGGAGTGGGGGGGGAACTGGGCAACAAAAATAGAAGCGTGTGCGTGTGTGCGTGTGCGTGTGAAGCCGGGCTGCCCGAAGCCTGGCTGGAAAACTCACCATTTTGCAGCGTTTGGTGCAGGAGGAGGAGGAGGCAGAGGAAAAACCAGGGCTTCATGGCAGGCAAGGAGAAGGCGAGGAAGAAGACGCCAAGTCGCTCCGGGTTGGCAGGGAAAAGGGCGGGAAGGGCGGGCTTCGGGGTGCCTCCCTCGACGGCTCGGAGGAGGAGGACCGGCAAAGGGTGCCTGAGGGACCAAGCAAGAGCTGCCCCAGAGTAGCTAGCTAGAGGGAATGAGGGGGGGGAGAGAAGGGGACCGGCCCCTTCCTTCCTTCCTTTCCCGCCCTCAACACCCCCCCACACACTCTCGGGCTCTCACTCAGCTCGGCTAGGACTCATTCCTGGCGTTTGTAGCGCCTCCCCACCCGCGGATAGCGGGGTCACTCCTGTTAGCAGGGGGGGGGAGTTCTTACTCCCTAGAGCCAAGGGAGGAGGGAGAGATATAGCTACTCCCTTCAGGAGTAACAGTGAAAGACTCCCCCCACCCTTTCACTTAAGACTGTTTTAGGTCTTGTCTATACAGTAGGACCCCCGTATCCACTGATTCATTATCCTCTGATTCAGTTATCCACGGGACACAAAACTGCACACCTACCATAGAGTCTTCCTAGAAAATGTGTCCTGGCTAGCTATTTTCTAGGTCCTCCAAGGCAACTCTACGTTATTTTAAACCCAAAGTCCATTTATTTATTTATTTATTTATACCCCACTCTTCAGCCACAAGGCTATCAGAGTGGCTTACCAACTGTTTTAAGCAATAGCAATTTACACATCTACACTGCATTAAGCAGTATCCAGTGTGTGTTAGCTAATTGCCCCCACAAACCGGGTACTCATTTTACCGACCTATGAAAGGATGGAAGGCTGAGTGAACCTTGGAGCCCTCTGGAATCAAACTTGCAACATGGTGACTTGCAGTCCTGGCATTTAACCACTGCTCCACCAGAGCATTATTTCCAATGGCGTTAGATATTTATTATCCACGGTTGCCAATATCCACGGCGCCCCCCCCCCTTCGAACCAATCCCCAGCAGATACAAGGGTCCTACTGTATGGCCAAAAATGATACACACAAAATCACACATTTACACCAGATATGTACTGTCTTGACGGTCAGTGCAATTGTGCGAATAGTAGGGGGAGTATCAAATGGACAATGTGGATAGGCAGGCGTTCATACTGTCTTAACGGAACCATTCGAATTTCTGTCGGCACTCTGTTGTTAATTGCCATCAAGCTGACTTCAACTTATGGCAACCCTACGAAGGAGAGACCGCCAAGTTTCACAGTCGTGGACTGCCTTTCTCAGATCTTGCAAACTCAAGGCTGTGGCTTCCTTGACGGATGAGTCTATCCACCTGTCATGCAGCCATCCTCTTTTCCTGCTGCCTCTCCCAATGCTCTACCAAGCATTGTCAAATTTTCTAGGGCAGTGATGGCGAACCTATGACACACGTGTCAGTACTGACATACGTAGACATTTCTGATGACACGTGGCCATAGGCCTCCCCCCCCCCCGCCCGCAACCTCACCACCCTCCCTAAAGTAGCGATTGGGGCTTCAAAGCCCTGGTCCTACTTTCCTTCCCCCTCCCACAAGCAGGAATCTGTGAATATGTGGAACCGCGAATATGAAACCCACAAGTGCGGAGGGACAACTGTAGTCACAAATGTTTCATCCTCCCCTATTAGACACTGTGCCAGAGGTCTGTAGGCCAAAACAACAGAGGTCCGGCACAGAGCGTCTAGTTCTGGGACTTCCGGTTAAGCCGGGATCTTTGCCGTCACTTCCACTGGCAGAGATAATGTTTTTTCCTCAAAGGGACACACCACCTGAGTTATGCTCTCTTTTTTGGCGAAGTTTGACACACCAAGCTCAAAAGGTTGCCCATCACTGTTCTAGGGAGTCACACTGTCTCCTGGCATGTCCAAAGTAGGAGAGCCTCGGTTCAGCTGTTTTGGCTGCTAGGGAGCCTTCATCCTGGATTTGCTTTATGACCAATTTATTTGTCTTTTTGATAGCATCTGGTATCCCTAGAACTCTCCTCCAGCACCACTTTCAGTTTTGTTGATTTTCCTCCTGTCAGCTTTCTTCATTGTCCAGGGGCCCATCTATACGACACCCCCCCCACAAAAAAAAACAAAAAACGGATTGCTCCACAGTAATGTCAAATCACAGCAGCTGTGATTTGTCCTAATAGTATTTTTGTCCCCCATTTTTGGCAGCAGCAGCACAGAGGGCAACTGCAGTGAGCAGGAATAGGAGGAGAGAGCCATCCTCCCTTCCCCAATTCCCCCTCTTCCCTCCCCATCACCGTTGGGTCCCTTCTGTCAAAAGAAAGAAAGAAAGAAAGAAAGAGGGTAAAGCGCACAATCATTCCTGCACCCCTGTCCAGTCAGAAGGTTTCTTTCTCCACCTCCAGACCGCGCAACGATTTGCACAGTTATCTTAATGGTTGTGGATGTGCATTTCCCTCAGAGGTTTTTTTTTTCGTTTTTGTTTTTACTCCAGGAAAAGCCACGAAGGCTTTTCCTGCAGTTTTTGTCAGTTTTGGCCCCCCTTCTTCACAATACATTGAAACAACACGGATTGCCATTAGGACAGATCATCTTCTCCTCACATTCCATGAGGAGTATTTTTGCCATTTAGACAACCCCCAGCTTCCACAACCATACATAGAATCAGAAATACTATTGCATGGATGATCCTGACTTTGGTACTCAGTAATACCTGCACTTACTAACTGAGTAAGTACCCTTAAATGGTGTGGGATTTCTTAATGAGCAAATGTGCCATAAAGTTTGTGGAATAAATGTAAGATAAAAGCAGAAGGGGGCCCTTTTCAACAATATCATCTAAGAGTCCTGTGGCACTTTAAAGAATAGTAGCTAAGATTCTGCAGCAGACGCATAGGCACAATGTCATGGCTATGCTCCATCTCTTGATCTGACCCCTTAAACCCACCTTAAAATCCAGCCTGCTACACTGGGGGATGGAATTCTGTAGGGCTGGCAAGGTGGGTGCTGATGGATGATGCACCCAGCCCTATCCCGCCAGCAAATGGCAGTGCACTAGCCAGAAACAAGGACCCCTGCAGGGTCCTGTCGCAACTCCTAGCACACTACTGCTCACTAGTGGAAGGCGGCTGGATACATCATACTTCAGCACTCTGCTTGCCAGCACCACAGAACTCCATTCCTAGTTGTGGCTGGTTGGATTTTAAAGTGGATTTTGGGGTCATTTACAATTGTGTCAATGGGAGAACAATCACAAATGTGAATAGGAAAAAATGATGCAGTTGTAAGTCTAACTTAAAACATTGTAACTAACTTACAGTATGCCTGCCTAACTTATTTTTATTAGATACAAGCTTTAGTTAGATCTATTTGATGAAAGGGTAGTAGTCCACAAAAGCACATGCCAAATAAAACTTGTGGGTCTTTCCTGTGTTTTGCTCCAGCAGGCTAACCTTCTCAAGTCTTTTCAATAAGTGATGCTTATTGATGCTTATTTGCTTATTAACTAAGCAAAATTTAGATGAACAGGATCAAAAACGGTCTGGACAGAATGCTCCTAAGACCTAGAAGTATGTCTGTGTCCATCAAACAGAAAAAGTCCAAAAATCCATCTGGATAGAGGGTTCAGGAATGTTGTGAATGACCATTGCTGCAACCCTGCATGGATCAGTGTAGTGTAGTAGTTCTGCATGTAGACCTACACTAGGCTGAGCCATATACCACCAACATGAGTACTGTATAACCTCTGAATCTCTTCCACCTAGCTGTTCTGTGCCTTGGGAAGTGGGCAGGATCAGAGAAGTGTCTGGTTATGTCCGCATATCCAGATGTGACATTATTACAGCACAGCATTGAGATCTACTATGATCCTCTGGAGGTGACTGCAGTGCTGTAGATCATTTTGCCTATGGTTACAGGGACATAGGCACATACTTTTTTGATCCTGCCCGCTCCCGATAAGGTACAGAATGACAGTGCAGGGGGACTACAGAGGCTTTATGGTTAAGTCAGGCGGGGAGTGCTTTATGTACCTTGGATAGAGGAATAAAATACTAACACCCAAAAAAGAACACAAGTAAGGGAAACGTAGTGTACATATGCCACTAATAGGATGCCAGCAAAAGTCTCTTGAACAGGAAGAGCAAATAAACCAGCTAGAATTTTGCCACTGTCTCAAAACTGTGTGATAGTAATGTACTGGTAACGGCAGGGAGAGCCACCCAAAACCTGACAAAAATGCAGAGGAACAGGAATTCCATTTTTTTTTTAATAGCCATGGTCTTAATATTTTCCAGATAATGAATTCCAGAATGTGGAAGTAACTTTGTTGTTGTATGTTTTCAAGTCATTTCTGACTTAATGGTGACCCTGAGGCTAGTTGCAAATAAATAGTTGTAGCAACTGATGCCTTTTCTCAATAGCTAAGATATAACTTGATTTACAAAGTGACAAAATGTGTACAAAAATAACCATTAAGATTTTTGCCTTAAAGCCCCCACAGAAAACCTGTATTTATCACTGTGGATTCTGTATGTGTGTATCCCTACCACTTTTGGAAGACAAACGTAAGAACTACACAGCATGTAAACTTTTATATTTTATTTTTAAAAACATAGAATAAATGCACATGTACTGTCATAAGCAACTTTTTTTTTACAATGAACAGCACCAGTATAAATTTCTTCTTGAAGTCAACAGTAACAATGAACTATTGATGTTTTCTTGTAAAAGTGAAAAACCCAATGCACCAAATATTTTATTCTTTAAACACATTTTTGTACATTAATTTTTAAAAATCTGATTTTTCTCTAGTAAAGTTTTTACACATCTTGACTAAATTTTAAAATGATTTACCCCCATTTATGTGCACAGCAAACATATACATGATAACCATGATTTCAGTGAACACATATATATATAAAACTATAGTGATACAGCCAGAGCAAGCACTCTTTTAGGACATTAAAAAAAAATCTAATTATGCAAAAGCATTTTTATATGTAGTGACCTTCTATGGTAGTTCCTCCATCCTAAGTTGGAATTTCCTGGAGTTTGCCAAAGGCACAAATGAAAAGGAAAATGTAAAAAAACAAGGAAACCTATTGAGCTGAGATATCAAACCTCTGGGCTAAATGGACTTCCATTCCCACCATCCCTCACTGGTGACTAGAACTCATGGAAAATGGAGTCCAACACCATCCAGAGGGGTTTAGGTTTCCTAGCTTTCCTTAAAAAGCCTTTGATTGTGGCCAATCCAATCCCATGCATTTTTTAAAAAAAGAAATAAAACAATGTGCCTTAGTCCCTCGTAAAGACTGCAGCCTTTATCACATTATAGTAAAATATATACATTAAACAAACGTGTGATTCTACTTCTATAATGAAATGTAAAAAATAAATAATAATTTTTTAAAAAATCAAATCTAAAAAAAGAAAGAAAAACAGGGAAAAAGCAAGGAAAGGATCTGGAGGAAGAGGAGAAAATACCACACCTCCCCTCATGTCCACCCCATTGGCAGGAGTCCTTCCAGATTTTAGATGCTATAGAGGTCATAGCTCTCAAAACACTTCCTCAAACCACAGGTAGACATATGACCCAAGGCACCAGCATCTTCAAAATGTAACAAGAGACTCCACAGAAGAAGTGGGCAACTTGTGGTCCACCAGATGTTGGACTACACTTTCCATCATCCTTGGCTATGCTGGCTGGGGCTGATAGGAATTACATTCCAACAACATCTGGAGAGTGTCTGTTTGGCCAGTCCATCCTACAGTAATGTCTCTTCAAGAAGTTTGAAGAGCTTCCAGCTTAGAGGTGCTCACAATCCAAATCATGAGTATTTAGCTCAGGATTTATGGCTGTATCACTTATATAACATAGATTTATAGGTTCTTTTATTTGGTTCAGTTTCCATCATTTGTAGAGGTTTCAGGAGTTACCACAATCTAACTAAGCTTTTAAAAACGGATTAGTTAAAAACCTATAAAATGTTGTCAGTCTCTCAACTTAACACTCTTTTCACATTTTTAATAAAGCTGCCTTTTTTTCAGTTAACACAAATATTTTAAGAAATTATTGCAATTACGTATGCACATTTTTATATATTGCAAAAAGAACAGATAATCAGAGCAATGTATTACTGCTGTTTATTTACATTCAGTAATGGCAGCAACCAGGACACACTCTCTCATTCTTAGCACATTGTGCATTAGAATTATAAATTTATTTCTATAAGTATTCCTTTCCTACATGCATAAAAACAGATGAAAATATATCTTCTTTATATTTCAAAGACAAAGGGAGTTGAAGCCATAGCTACTGTTCTTATTAAGCTCAGTACTTCTAGGCTGGCTTCATAAATTAAGTGGGACAAAATAGAGAAGAGCAGTGCATTTGACTTGTGCTCCCCGCACCCTTACTTTGTGCTTCGACTGTGGTCTCCAAAATGTAGAACCAGCTCACCATCCTTATGGTGGGATACATTAGTGTGGATCTGGAACTCATCCCTCTTACTGTGGGGAATGGTTACAAGTTCCTGCTTTTTTTAACATTACACACAGAGAAGGAACATAAGTCACTCCCATCCCTACTGTAGACCTGCACACTCTTGTGTAATGTTCAAAGATGAACTTCATTTTCTTTTCATATTTGAGTATATAAATGCCCTGAAGGCACTAAACCCCATTTGATGTTGGAAGCCAAGCAGAGTCAGACCTGGTTAGTACTTGGATGGGAGATCATCAACAAATAGTTTCTGTAAGCTATGTTTCAGAGAAAGGAATTGGCATAACCACCTCTGAGTATTCCTTGCCTAAGAAAACCCTATAAAATTCATGAGGTTGCCATACGTTGACAAGCAATTGGAAGCCACATACACAAACAATTTCCAAGCACAACTGGGTGGGCCCTGTTGCTCTTATTTCTGAAGAAACATGTTGCTACTACTAGAATAACAGTTTAGGGCAGATGATCCTTAAGATCTGGAAAAACAAATTGAAAACCCAGTCTAATTCTTTAAGGCATTTTTGTTCCCAAGAGCTTCTTAAAATTCTGAGAATTTTAGCTTCTTTTAAAATATGGTTTTCTAACCCCACAGTTGCAATGAAAAAATTGAAAGATTAATACAAGAAGTTTCAGCACTCATCAGCCAGAAGGCATCAGGGAATTTATTTTTATTTCCAGAGCTTGGCGGAGGGATTCTGGGAAATTTAATCCAAAAAAGAGAGAAACTTTTCTAAGCTATAATAATTTCACTTACTCCTGAGCTACAGTAGCTCATTCTCTTTATTTTATCCCTAAACAATAAGAAGTTCAAACTACTAGACAGTTTTGCTTCCTCTTCAGCTTGCTCATATATCATATGTTTCCTCATAAGTAGGGTTATGTGTGAACCAGATCCTGGACATATACAGTATACTGCTTTATCCTATGTGATGTGCAAGAAATAAAACTTGCCTATCGGCCACAGTATCAGGCTATGGACCATAAATGTGAGTGAAAATATGCAATCCAGCAGTGAACATTTGTACTAAATAAAGTGCCTATATCTATTTCAAAATACATATATACAATTTTACTTCAAACTGCATTACTTTTTTCCTGTTTTCTTCCCCTCTCCAGCATGAAAAACACACCTCTTAACAATTCCTTAGAAAAATTAAGTTCTGTTCATGGTTTATATAATAAATATTAATACAGTTATGATGAAAATCATTGAATGATATGGTAGTTCCAACAAGAAAAAGGAATATCACAGAAACCGCATTTGAACATTTTGATAAACCATGATAGGTTTTACTGGGCAGAAAACAAACTTCCGCCAGCAGACTCAAACTTTTCTATTCAGACAGGTTTTTAAACAGAAAGTTTTAAAACAATGGGCTAAGAGGTACTGTACTGTTTAAACTGAACTGTTTTTAGAGCTTTTTATCTTTTTAATTGTATTTTATTATTTTATTGATGTGTTGAATTCTTTTAATACTGTAAATAGTTCAATTCTATTTTGATGTTTTACTTTTTGTATGTTTTAACTGTATTGTTCTTTTAAATTGTGAGCCACTTTGAGTCCCAATTTTGGGGGGAAAGTGGGATAATAATAATAATAATAATAATAATAGTTTTAAAAAGCCAGCTTCCTACTATGGTTTGAAGTTGGTGTTTTTCAAACAACCATGGCTGAGAAGAACCATGGTTTGTTAGGTTCAAACAAAATGCTAGACCACTGTTAACCACATCTTACTGTGGTGCATAATATCATAATAAAGCCAGTGTAGGGGTGGTAGTTTAATATTCCCTTAGCAACAGAGCTCTATTAATGTATTTGGTTGGCTAGAAGTCAGTTTATCTAGCAATATATGTGTATGAAATCAGCTGAGTATAATGTTTTGTTGTCAAAGACCTCTGGCAGATACTGACAACACAGACTGTTCATACATGCAGCAACATCATCAGACAATTCAACAGGTACATCTGCACCTAAAAAAGCCCTCGTTCCATAGATACATGCCATTTGTCTGTACTTTAATTTCCCTGTAAGCAGCCATGGTCTTTTTTTAAAATTTTATTTTCACTTGGCGAAGGATTGAATAAAAATGTAATTTCAAATATAGGAAGTATATCCATATGTTAATATTTACAAATACTGTTTTTGAACATAAGAATTTTAAGGAGGCTGTTCATGCTTTATATTACCTGCAGATAAAAATGTAGCAATAGTTAACACATACCATTATTTCATAGAGATGTACTATACAGTACAACCCCCACATCCACGGAGGGTACATTCCCAGACTTACCAGGCATAGTGAAAATTGCACATAGTACTAACCATAGAATTGCACGGGCCTCCAGCTTGAACCTATGGTCAACTTCCACCAGAAGTTGACCACAGAATTGCACTGGAGACCCTAGAAAATGCCTAGAAAGAACTTATTTTTTTCAGACATGGGTAAATGAAACTGTAGGTACCGGTCCCACGGATATGGGGGTCATACTGTACAGCTTTGCTAATACATGCCAACATTCCTGCTCTTTATATTCCCTACCTCATCACCCACCTATTCAGCTGTATTTTTGAAATAATTTTTCAAGAATTAACATTGCTGTGAATGCAGAGTGGCTGAAAAAGGTCTAGTTATATTGCTATTTAAGACCGCTACCACATTAAAAAAAAAAAATACAAGAACACATGTCCCCAGTGACAAAATATTTAACTTCCCAGCATTAGCTACTTCTGAGGAATTAATTACAAGGTGTTCTTTGAATTAATGTTGTAGGATGCAACTAAGGAAATCCTGAAGATTTTTAACAGTGACAGACAAGTAAGATATGCCCACTGGAAAGCTTCTTCTCTTCTACTTCCTTGGTAGTTTTACTTCAGGTAACACATCTTGGAAGATTTCAGTTGGATGAGACATCTAGCAGCCAGTCTAGATCCATCTTTCATGTTTTCTAGTAGATGTTTTCATAAAGCACAAGCAATTACCGCTGACAAGTGTTTGGCCATTCCATCCCCACCCCCAGCAACTATATTCTGTGACAGTTCATTGATTGAAAAACATACACAACATGGCGGTTGGCAACCATTAACATTCACTTGTCCTTTCATCAGTAATAAACTGAGCATTTTCACTTGCATTTTCATGCTCATTAGCCTCTTTTCTATGGTCCTTTTCTAGAGTTTCACTTTTTTCTGAGCAGCTATCATCATCTTCTTCTTCCTCTCGAGGACAGCCTTCCACACTATGTCGGATGCCATAGGAGAAGTATATCAGGAAACCTTACCAAAAAAAAAAAAAAAAAGAAAAGAAAGAAAAAGAAAATAAAAAAATGGTTTTTTCCCCCCTCCAGGCTTATAATATATTCTGCAATATTTCTGTAGCTCTACTCATGATTACTAAAATAGACTCAACTTCATACTAGCTCAGTATTTGGCATTACTCCTGAGCCTAGTTCTCTACCCACCCATATTGAGCATTTAGCCTAATAATATTTTAACAATTTTACATAGCCTTTTTCTCAATGAGCTCAGTGCAATATACATTATCTCCCCCCCGCCCCGCTCATTTTCTAGCCATAATAACCATGTGAGGTAGGTTGGTCCAAGACAGGGTGACTGGCCCAAGATCATCTGATAAGCTTAATGGAAGTGTGGGTCTTTCCAATTAAGCCTACCCAGTCTTAGCCTTTTAGAACAAAAAACCAGTTTGAAGGATTCTTCCAAGCTTCTAAGTTTTCTCCAAAAAACTGGCAGGAATTCATGATTGCAGTTGCGAATGTGTAACCCATTCGTGACTGATTCATATTTGTGATGTCTTCATATTCAATATTATAGGGAATATATAAGGACTATGAAAGCCCCCAATTACCAGTCAGCAGCCAATGCAAGCAACAAGGGGCTATTCTCCTGTTGATTGGGATGCAGCTGACTAATATTTCCATCCCCTTCATACAAGCAATCTCTGGTGTGAGAGAAATTATGAAAGGGATCCTGACTGTTGCACTGGAAATCACTGGTGAAGGGGATTGAAACATCAGTCAGCTGTATCCTGATCAACAGGAGAACAGACCCTTGTTGTTCGCAGCTGCTACTGCCCAGTAAGTCTAGATTGGGGGGCTGGGCCGGGAGATGCTACTTAGCTACATAGCTAGGGTAGCTGAGTGGCTGATCTGGAATCATGGGCACTGTACCTGGAGGATCATAGTACTGAAGGATATTAAGTTCTAACCTGTTTTGTACAAAGTAAGGAAAATCTGAACAGCCCTGAATTTGAATTCTCGAGAATTTTGGGATGGGTAAATGTTCAGTTTTAGAAAACACCTCCTCTTGGCTGATAGGACTTCCAGCGATGCTTCTTCCAAAAGACTGCAGTATCTAAGACACAGACAGTGCTAGAAAACTGATGCCTGCTAGTCATATACAGTTGGTCCAAAGCTAAGGGTCCAGATCTAGGGCTCATCCAGGAATTTGGTGGTGTTATTGCTGGAAACCCTGTCTTTCAGACAAGAGATGAGCATGCAGTGAGCCACATCCAATACCCCTCTAAGCTAGAGACTTAGGAGATTTTCAGACGTGATTTTCGGGTCTATATATTCCAAAATAGCTCCGTTGCTGCCACGCGGCACGGGAGCAGTTTTGGACAACGCCGCTCCTCTGCCAAACCCCTCCGTGTCACTTCCGTGACAGAATGGAGGAAGCCGCATCATATTTCACTCATGGGCAACAATCGTGAGTGAAATATGACGCGGCTTCCTCCATTCTGTCACGGAAGTGATACAGAGGGGTTCGGCAGAGGAACAGCGTCGTCCAAAACTGCTCCCCTGCCGCGCGGCAGCAACGGAGCTGTTTTGGAATATATAGACCCGAAAATCGAGTCTGAAAATCTCCTTAGATATATGAAGTTGTCCATAAACCTTTATTTGAAGGAAGTTCATGACAAGATTCTTCTGCTCTTCCAGGAATACCTACCAAGTGCCATCCAGACGCTAAAACGGATCCAAGTTTCCCCACTTAGCTGCATCATTAAGTAAATATTCACTAAGATGCTCAAAGAGGGCAACATTGGCAAGAGTGGAACCTAAAGACAAATATTTTACAATTTCAGTGTTTTTGCCAAATATTGTAATACACAATATTGATAAGAATTTTAATATTGGAATAATTAATTTAGTCTAATCTGGGTATGGAGTCTCAGACAGGAAAAGGAAGGAGCACAGTTCTGTGAGAGAACGTAGGTTGGGAGCTAGTAGTCCATACACAAGATTCTGCATACACACCTGGGTTTCTCAGGACCTGCCAGTTCCATTGCATCCTGCCAAAAGCCACCTTGAAATGTCAGGAGAACCTCCAAAAATCACCCAGATATATGGGGCTGTGGCCAGAAAGGAAACTGGTGCAGCTCTCTAGCCATACAGAAATGCTTCAAGTGTGTACACAGAGATACATGTATTGACTTATAGCAGGACTACACAAGAGTGGAGGGCCTGGGGACCAACTTTTTCATCCTACAGAACTGATCATCAGCTACACAAATCTCTAAAATGTGAAGCAGGGGAAAAACACTTCTAGTTTTCATATTTGGGATTTGTGGGGCCCTATATTCTATATTCTTACAAAAAAGCCCAACAACCCAAAACAACCCTGCTTCTTTTTTTTTTCCTACTAGCAGGGGGCACTGAGGGGCCCTGGGCTCAAAAAATGGCTTTGGTGGATACACTTTGTCCACCCTTTCTTTATAAGATCAAGGTTCCAGGCTCTGTCACTGGTATCACCAAGTAGAATGACCTCAAGTCAGAGAACTGAGAGAAGCTCAGATACTAGGCAAAGGGGACAATAGTGCTCTACATGGACTAATGGTTTGATTCCAGCATATATAACTAACTTTGTATATATTACTCCTAGACTATAATATGTGTTTCAGTTCAGAATCTCTGTTCTCAGAGATTTGCTGTCATTTGCTCAGTATGAAATAAGCTGAACTGCACAAAGTGAATATTACTTCTGAGTAAATGCACAGGATTATGCTGGAGAGAAAAATCAAAACTGAGATGGCTGAATGTGCACCTCTTCCAGAGGCTGAACAGTTCATGCTGACCAGGGCAGTTTAGAGAATCTTTGTTATTTCAAACTTCCATCCCATTGAAACCAGTGGGTGAAAGGATGACATAGCTGAAGAAACTGATTCAAAATGTGTTAAGGAACAAAGAAGTTTTTAATCCAGTAGACTGAAATATGACTTCACAATACCCTGTTCCATGGTCTACTCCTGGTACTACAGTCGTCCCTTCACATTCGCGGGGTTATGGGAACAAGACCCCCGCGAAAGTGAAAAAAAATGCAAATAAAAGCAACCTCTGAGGGTTTAACAAGGAGCCCTTCCTAAACACACACACACACACAGGGAAGGCACGGGTGGCATCTGAACTCCCATCAAGCAACTGACCCAGCCTCTGAGCATTTAAGGAGGAAAGAAAAACACAGCCCCATACTGTGAGCATGCAAGCAAAGTCCCCCCTTGTCACTCCCCTCTCTGTGTCTTAACAAACTGAATTGCTTCTTTAAAACTCACATTTCGCCCCATGTCTCCTCATGGTCCAAAGAAAAGCACAGCTGCATGCTTGCCCCCCCATGTCTCAACAAACTGAATTGCTTCTTTAAAACTCACATTTCGAAGCTTTCCTACACACATTCACAGAAAGGGAAGGTGCAGGTGGCAACTGACCCAGCCTCTGAGCATTTAAGGAGGAAAGCTTGTATGCTCACAGAATGGGGCTGTGCTTTTCTTTCGGCCAGTAGGAGGACTGTGCTGCTTTGGCTGGCCTTGCTTCATCTTCTGCCTGGGCTCCTGGCCCCCCTCAGTTGTCCACCCCACCTCCCACTGGCGAGGCCGCGTGGCGATCTGCCCCGCTGTTCCCAGGAACCCTCCACCCAGGCTGTATGGCCAGATTGAGACCGAGTTTGGGCTGGGGGGGGGCGGTGGGTCTGTCTTGGCCCAAGCTTCCAGGCTCACTGTGCGGCTTGGCTGTGGGAAGGCAGGCCGCTGTTGGCCCAAGCTTCCAGACACACCACGTGGCTTGATTGGAGGTTGGTGGCCCACTGCCCCCAGCCAAGCCACACGGTGAGCCTGGAAGCTCGGGCTGAGAGCAGCTTGGCTGGGGGGTTGGCAGCCTGCCTGCCTCCAGCCAAGCTGTGCAGCAAGCCTGGAAGCTCCAGCCACTGCTGCTCCCCTCTTGGCACCCCCATCACTGCCGCCCCCATCCAGAAACCCCGAATAGACAAAACCGCGAAAGACAAAGATGCAAATAGGAAGGGACAAGTGTAATTATTTCAATACCATACATACTAACTGACTTATTGTGTTGTGAACTTTCACAAGCTACTTCTTATTTCATCAGATGATTAGTCTATTAAGTGGAATGAAAAGCTGGTTTATAAAATATCTTGGTAAATTAAAAAACAGTCATGGTTATTTGGTAGCATTTATACATTAAACTTCAGCTCTCAAACAGCAATGGTGGTAGTACCATTTCACAGAATTTTCCCTGAATGGTTAGAAGCACAGCTGATCACTTACTACACACTGATATTGTAGTTCTCGTTAAGGTCTCCAATTCTTTAGTTGTTTCCTTACCATAAATGCCACCTTCTGCTGACTCTGAGGTTGCCTCCAGATGACAAGTATGATGATGATAAATAGAACTAAAAGAGCTACAAGGAGACAAATACTCCAGAGCTCTAGATTAGCAAGAAAATGGATCCCATAAGTGGTCAGAATGCTTAAGCCACAAACCAGAAAAGCTAGGAGATGATCAAGGAAAACAGGAAAGAAATAGACTTTTTCAGTATTTCAAAATCTTAGATAGTTATAAAACATTTTTAAAAATCTTTAGCAAGAAAGACAGGTTTTTCAAAAATAAAAGGCATCTACTTTTTTTCTAAATCAACTCTTCATAATACAACTAGGTTATTGGCATCACTCCAACATTACCATCATAGAATCATAGAGTTAAAAGAGACTACGAGGGCCATCCAGTCCAACCCCCCTGCCCTGCAGGAATACACAATCAGATCATTCCCAACAGCTTCTGTTTAAAAACCTTCAAAGAAGGAGATTCCACCGCACTCCGAGACACGGCATTCCACTGTCAAACAGCTCTTACTATCAGGAAGTTCTTCCCAATATTTAGGTGGAATTATTTTTCTGTAGTTTGAGTCCTTTGCTCCATGTCCTAGTCTCTGGAGCAGCAGAAAACAAGCTTGCTCCATTCTCAATATGACATCTCTTCAAATATTTAACCTTGGCTAACATGTCACCTCTTAACCTTCTCTTCCCCAGGCTAAACATACCCAGCTCCCTAAGCCACTCCTCATAGGGCATGGCTTCCAAACTTTTTACTATTCTAGTCACCCTCCTCTGGACATTTTCCAGCTTGTCAATATCCTTCCTGAATTGTGGTGCCCAGAACTGGACACAGTATTCCAGTATACTGACTGAAGCAAAATGGAGTGGCAATATTAACTCTCAGCCAGAGCATATTAGTCCTCTATTTTCTTCCCTCAGTTCTCCACATTGGAAAATTAGAACAAATTCTATCATTTTACATATGAATCTGACCTTTTGTTTTATTTAAATGCACTTTGCTTATTAGTAGTTATTTCAGAGATGCTCCACGTACTTAAACAGGTTTTGACTTACCCAGCAGACCTACAAGAAGGTTAACCATGGTAGCAGACTGTTCAGTTGGCAAACTTGATGGATTTATTAATGTTTGTAAGCTAAAACTGTGCCCTGTTATCATACTAATTTGAGATTCGCTTGCACATTCTCTTTCAGATCCTGCAAGAGCTTCTTTTTCTGCTGAATATTTGGGTTGCTCATAGTTCAAGCTGGGTTGGTACCTGTGTGTACAAACACGCAAAGAAAATGTTCATGTAAAACCAGGCTTGAGGCAAAGGTTTTTTTAAAAACTACATTGAATAATACATTATACTGTAGAATACATTTCAGAGACTGTTAGGTAGACAAAAGATCTTCCTCCATACTTTATGTGGCATCTGTCACCATCTGTTTAACTATACTAATTTAGTTCAGATCATACAGCCCCTCCCAAAGGTATACATGGTTGCTAACTCCTCAGTACATATGGCTATATTCATTTTAAAATCTGGAATTGTGATCCAAATTTCCTTAATATTGGAAGACTCACAGCAAGGGAGGAGGGAAGCATTTGGAAAGACAGCTAGGTAAGTCATGCTCTCTCTTCTTTTTCTTAAACATGTGTATTTTAAAGTGGAGACATCTTATCCCAGTAGCAAAGACAGTTATTACAGTTCTTCTGATCTGTCCATGAATATAATTCCATGGTCTGTAGGTAAATCATTTCATAGATGTACACTGCTTGTAATCACAGCATTGTGAAGCCTCATTTCCTGACAGTAAGAGCTGTTCAGCAGTGGAACACAGTGCCTCATAGCATGGTGGAGTCTCCTTCTTTGGAGGTTTATAAACAGAGGCTGAATGGCCATCTGTCAGGAGTGCTTTCATAGTTTGGCAGGGGGTTGGGCTAGATAGCCCTTGTGGTCTCTTCCATCTCTATGATTCTATGATTTGGCTCTGAATAGCCCAGTTCTGTGCCTGAAATCAGGGCTGGGGATAATCCAGAGCACAGAATGCTGCATGCCTCCATTTGTGGCTCCTCCCATGTTCCAGTGGGCTGCAGCATCCCTTAACAGGTCCCATTTGGGCAGATCAGAAATGATGTTTCATCACTTTCTGCTACCTTTTAAATGGAAATTAAGGCTGGTCTGCAGTGGGGAGCCCCTAAAACAGTTTTAAATTTAATCCAGTCTGAACTTTTTAAACTGAAATTTTCTTGGCACATGGGAGTCCACAGGATCCCACAATGGGCCATGTGATTTTCATCCTGCCCTACACAATGCCAGGATCCATTAGCCTAGGGAGTAAAGCACAGCTAAAATCAGGCTGCCTATGGTGTGTTTATACAGAAGGTAATCTGGAGCAAGACTACTGCTAGATTGCCACATTGGTTCACTTACCGTGAATGTGCATTCTTGAGAGGGGTGAATAGGAATTCTTGAAGTTGGGAATGCCCACTACTGCCCAGTTGGAAGCAGGAAGTTGAGTCATGGTCACATGAATTTTCAAGGTTTCTTTGTTCTCATCCTCGACCATGCAGTCAGTTCACTGACTAGCAAAGCCCTGAAAACCTGCAATGAAAACAGAAGAGATAAATTCTGCGCACAACCCTTGACCCTCCAAGAGCAGACACGGGCAGGAGAATTCCTGTTCGCCCCTCTCAAGAATGCACATTCATGGTAAGTGAACCAAATGTGGCATTCTCTGAGAGAAGGGGCGAACAGGAATTCTTGAAGTTGGGACGTGCCCAAGCTAGACAGAATGAAAGGGAGGGAGTGTCTGCAATGCTTGTCGAATCAGGCCCTTATCACCTCCATAAAGGCTCCCTCGGATGGGACGCCCCAGGGCGGAAGGATGGGAGAACCAATTCCTGCGCCACGTGAAATTCTGAGAGTACCTTGGGCTGGAAGGAAGGATCCAGCCTCAGGGTTACGAAGTCCTCTGAGAATGTACAGAGGTGTTCTCTAATTGAGAGGGCTTTGAGCTCCGAAACCCATCTAGCCAAAGTGATGGCCACAAAAAAGGCTACCTACTGTGTTCGCAGTCTGGGGGTGCTCCTTGATTCATCGCTTCAGATGACGAGTCAGGTGAATGCGACAGTCAGGAGTGCCTGTTATCAGCTTCGGCTGATACGCCAGCTGCGCCATTTCCTGGAAGTAAGGGACCTCGAGACTGTGGTGCACGCGCTGGTAACCTCCCGTCTAGATTTCTGCAATGCGCTCTACATGGGGCTGCCCTCATGCTTGGTCCGGAAACTTCAGTTGGTACAAAATATGGCAGCCAGAGTGGTCTCGGGAACATCTCGGAGAGACCATATAACTCCAGTATTAAAATCTCTCCACTGGCTGCCAATCAGTTTCCGGGCCCAGTATAAGGTGTTGGTTATTACCTTTAAAGCCCTAAATGGCTTGGGTCCAACTTATCTCCGGAACCGCCTCCTCCCATACAATCCTCCCCACGCACTCCGGTCCTCTGGGAGGAATTTGCTTCAGCCACAAAAATCTAGGCTGTCTGCAACCTCCCAGAGGGCCTTTTCGGTAATCGCCCCCAAATTGTGGAATGACCTGCCGAATGAGATCCGTCAGATAACAAGCCTGAGTGGCTTTAAAAAAGCACTAAAGACGGATCTCTTTCGGCAGGCCTTTCCTAATTAGATCCCGGCCTCAGTGGATCCTGGCCTCTTCTAGCCTGCTGGCCATTTATTATATTTTATTGTATTTATAGTTTTAAATGTGATTTTAGATTAGTTGTTTTTAATTTATATTTGTTTAATGTTTTTTTATGGGGGAGGGTGGGAGTGGGGGTGTTTAGGGATTTTATTTGTATTGTATTTTAAATTTTGTAAGCCGCCCCGATTGTTTTAACAGAGGGGCGGGGTATAAATAAATATTATTATTATTATTATTATTATTATTATTGAGGGTTAGAACCCTCACGGGAACAGATCTCAAGGGCTCAAAAGGCGTGTGCATCAGTTGCCTGAGGACTAAGGGGAGGTTCCAAGAAAGGAACCTGTGACGGACAGGCAGAGAGATCAAGGTAGCTTTGCTAAGGAATCTCTTGATGTGCGGGTGAGAGAACAGAGTTCCTCCTTGCTGGAGAGAAAAAACTGAGGCCAAGGCAGCCACCTGCCTCTTCAGCATATCCAGGCCCTCCTGGTGGAAAGCCAAGATATAGGTCAATGTCGGCTTGTCCCTTGAGATAGATCTCATCCTGCACCATCGACTGCCAAGTTGCCTTGTATATCCTGTTCATTGTTTGCCTCCTGGAGGACAGGAGAGTGTTCACCACCGATTCCTCATAGCCAAACTCTCTTAGGGCCCTCCTTTCAATTTCCATGTGGTTAGTTGCAGCCAGGAGATGACGGGGTGCACTACTGGTGCCTGGTGCAGGAGGCCCTCTTTCAGTGGGAGTCGCCATGGTTCCTCCACTAGCATGTCCATGATCTCGGAGAACCACGGTCGATGAGGCCAGTGTGGAGCTATCAGAATTACTAGAGCACACCTTCCCCAGAAGGGGCAGTGGAGGAAACGAGTAGAGTGGGCCCTTCAGCCAAGAGGCTCTGAGAGCGTCCACCCCCTCCGCTTGAGGGTTCAGAAATCTGGAAAAGACCCTTGGAAGTTTTCTGTTGCCTGGAGAGGTGAATAGGTCCACCTCTGAGGTCCCGAAGTGGTCCTGGACCTGCTGGAATGTCTCCTGATCCAGCTCCCATTCCGTTGCTGATATCAAGTGTCTGCTGAGGTAGTCTGCCTGGAGGTTGGCAGAGCCTTGGAGCTACTGGGCTGTTCAAGAGCTCATGTGGTGCTCTGCACAATTGAAGAGGAAGTCTGCCTCCCATTGGAGGGACCTGGACTTGGACCCCCCCCCTTGTCTTGCTATGTAGGATCAGGCTGTGGTGTTGTCCGTCAGCACCAGAACGTGGGCTTCCCTGGTCTCCTGACAGAAGTGCAGAAGAGCCAGGTGGGTGGCTCGCAGCTTCAGCCAATTGATACTGTGACTCAGTTCCTCCTCGTCCCATTGTTCCCTTGGCAATGGGCTCCCCAGCCTCGGAGGCTTGCATCCGTGGTTATCACTACCTGGTGGTGAACTGTGATTGGGGATTCCTTTGCGGTGCTGGTCTCCTGGGTCCACCACCTCAAGGATTCCCTCACCATCTGAGGCATCTGGAGAAGCACGCTCTTCTTCTGTGCTATTTGGTGCTGGAAGGGCATCAGGAAAGTTTGAAGCGGGCAGGAGTGGAACCGTGCCCACAGAACCACCTGGACCGCCGAGATCATCAGGCCCAGCAGCCTGGCCAGAGCCATAAGGCGCACCGACTTCATGGACATTAGTTGCCGAGCTTCTGCCTTGAGCACCTGGCGCCTCTCTTGAGAGAGGAAGATCTTGAAGCATATTGTGTCCAAATGTGTTCCCAGATGCACAACTGACTGCACTGGAGTCAAGGTACTCTTCTTGAAGTTTACCAGGAAGCCATGACGTTGAAGGTTCTAAATTGTCGCTCTGAGATCCGCCTGCGCTTTTTGCCAGGACGAGGCTCTCAGAAGAATGTCATCCAGGTATGGGTAGAGATGAATCCCTTGTGTGTGTAAGTGCGCTACAAGGACAAGGAGAACCTTGGTAAAGACCTGGGGAGCTGACGCCAGACCAAACGGGAGGGCCTGGAACTGGAAGTATTGGTTCCCAAAGGCGAAACAGAGAAAGTGTCTGCTCTCCTCGTGGATCTGGATGTGTAGGTATGATTCGGACAAGTGCAGGGAAGCCAAGAAGTCCCCTCTCTGCACTGCCTCTCAAATGGATGACAGCGTTTCCATCCGGAAGCGCTTGTAGGAGAGACAAGAGTTTGTGTACTTGAGGTCTAAGATTGATCGGGAGTCCCTCTCCCTTTTTGGGTACCATAATAAAGAAGGAATAGACTCCCGAGAACCTCTGACCAGTTGGTACTTCCTCTATAGCTCTGATATCTAAGAGGTGCTGAATGGCAGTTCTGAGGCTTTCTGTGCATTTGTGGGAACTGGGGCAGAAATGAACCTGTCCACAGGTCTGGCTTTGAACTCTGAATTTGTAGCCGTGTTGAATCGTAATCAGTACCCATTTGTCTGTTGTGTAATTGGACCAGACCTTGAGGAACAGGCTCAGACACCCTCCCACTGGAGCAGTCAGTGAGTCAGAACTGCTGCTTGGAGGATCCCTTGTGATTCTTAGAGCCTCCTCGGTGGTTGCTGCCTGCCTGTGATGTGTTCGCTTGTCTGATTACTTGGTTGATTCTCGCCCAGGCAGGGCAGAAGGGAAGATAGTCCTTCTGTCTGCCGTATCCCCTACATGCACAAAAAGGATATGAGGACTGAAAAGACCGCTTGGATCCAGACTTATCTGAACGACGTGCTAGGGAGAACATAGCTTGCTTCTTCTCCATGGTCTTGACCAGGATATCTTTCAGTGTTTCTTCTCCAAATAACTTCATGCCCTTGAAAGGGGTGGTACAGAGGTAAGCCCTGGAATGCATGTCCACGTTCCAGTGTTTTAGCCATATAGATCTGCGTGCCAATGCCGCTGCGCTGATGGACCTAGCTGAAAACGCAAATGCATCCAATGACGCATCAGCCACAAGATGCAAGGTAGATATGATCCTTGTGAGGATCCTGCTCAAGGTCCTTGTATCCAGGTTGGGTGCCTGTTGGACCTTGTTCAGCCACAAGATTGCTGCCCTGACGAATAGTGAAGCAGTGGCTGATGCTCTGACCCCCAAGGCAGATGCTTCGTGGACCTTTAATGCGCTGTCTGCCCTCTTCTCGTCTGGTTCCTTGAGGAGTGCTTCTCCCGCCTTGGGTGCCATAAAATTGGAGACTAACAAGGCCACCGCCTTGTTGATGACAGGTACCTTTAGCTTCTCTAAGACTTGCTTGCTAGGTGCATAGAACCTCTGGGCCACCAGGGTGCCCCTTTTTCCTAGAGCTGGCTGGTCCCATTCTTCTGCCAGGATATGGTGAAAAGTGTCTGGAAAGGGAGGGTCCATTTTTTTAACTGTTGGGGACCTAAAGACTGCCTGCACCTTTTCGCTTCTCTTTTGCATGGGAACCTGAGTTGAGGAGGCCTGGTCTCCTTCAGATCCCAATTCCAAGGCAGCTATCATTCTGGAGAGCAAGGAAGAATAATTGTCGCCCTGAAATAACCTGTCTGAAATGCTGGGCTCAGGCTGCTTCACATCAGAGCACTCTCCTTTCTCCTTGTCCTCCTGGGGGTCCTGGCCAATGGGAGGATCAGGCTCAGTTCGCTTCAGAATGTTCAGAATGTCCTCCTCTTCCTCCTCCCCTAGGACTCCTCAGAGGAATGGAGAGGGGAGGCAGCTTTTCACTTCTTCTGCCCCACAACTGCTGTGGGCAGGGAGGAGGAATGAGAGAGTTGAGTGGATTGACTGGATGGGCTGGCCTGCAATGAGGCCTCCGTTTGCCTGGGCATGTGGCCCATCACCTCCGGTTATTGCCGCGCCTGTGTCCCCAGCGGCTGTGTGGGCGAGTTGGCCTGCACAGCAACTGAGACCCCGGAAGCTTGGGGAGAGGAGCTCACGCAGTCGCCCTGTGGGGCCTGAGCCCCTGTGAATCACATTGAGAGCCCTGGCAGAGGATCTTGGAGGTCCATCTGAATAGCCTCCGAGATTGCCGCGGTGGAAGCTCCTACACTTTCTGCAGAGCTGGGATGGGCTTAGTTTAGAAGGACCAACCCTGTCCCTGCTCCACAGTCTTGCCGCATTGTCCTGGTGGCCACAGCAGCCTCTGAATGTGGGGACTGCGAGTGAGTCCCCACTCACCCCTAATGCTGCTGTGGTGATTCGGCTCATTGGATTCCATGGGGAATCGCGCCTGCCACATCCCCTGGGAGAAGCGCTGAGGATAGGAGCTGTAAGGCTACCCTCAAGATGTTCTCCCTTCCGGAGCTGTGCTGTCAGAGAGAGACGGTTGGGTTCAGACTGGTGCCTGCTTGCGGCGTGGCTGCTGTGGACCTCCCCCTTCCCTGTTCGGCACAGGGAATGGAAGGCCGGTAAGCCAGTTCCCTGGTAGGCCAAATTTCTTGGGGCTAAATCGCTCGAGTGGAGGAGACGTAGGGAAAAAAAACCCTCTGGTCAGGAACTGGGGAAGGCGAGGCCCGAATCCCCCTGTCCCAGGTCCCTTGTACCTCTGAGGGCAACGAAACCTCCTGCAGCTCCTCTGCCTCTTGCCTGGTATCTGGAATGCACTCCTGCCTCTGGGGGGTGGCCGGTGATCGCCCTGCGAGCTCCGGCTCAGGGCTCCCTCCGCCGGCAGTCAACGCTCCTCACGCGCTCTCAGAGCAGCTGAGGGTGGACTTTCCCCTTGCTTTTTAGGGTGAGCAGCTTGGCGCACTCGAAGAGTGGCCTGCCTGATCGCCAGAGGGCTACGGGGACCTCTGCAGCCTGGGCAAGGTTCTAGTGCAGCCCTTGGAAGGCGCGTGCGCGCCAGTCTTTCCTTGTCTTTCTGGCTCGCTTTGGGAGCCGCCTTCTTTCCTTTCACCATGAGGAAGAGATAGGCAAGGAGAGAAATAAGGAAAGAAAGTAGATTTTTTGTAAGAAGATGAAACTGTAAGGAAGGAATGAAGAGAATAGAATTAAGAGTACAAAGGTAGGTAGAGGAAAAACAGAAGGAGCAAAGAGGAATTCTCTGAGGAGGAATTGCTGCATCTGAACTAGGCAAAAGCAGGAAGTTGAACTGGCTGCGTGGTCGAGGAGGAGAACAAAGAAACCTTGAAAATTCATGTGACCATGACTCAACTTCCTGCTTCTGACTTGGCAGTAGTGGGTATAACCAACTTCAAGAATTCCTGTTCACCCCTTCTCTCAGAGAAATGCTAGTTTTGCTGTGGGAGTTTTCTTGCAAGATCTATTCACATCTATTGCCTTCCTCTAAGGTTGAGAGAGTGTCATTTGCTCAGTGGGTTTCCATGAGGAATTCAAACCATGGTCTCCCAAAATCCCAGTTCAATATTCAAGCCATTGTACCCATACCGTCTCTGTCTCCAGTGAATTACATACGAGGGAAATGATTCCATTGCCAAAGAACAGCTGAATGGGTAAAGAGAGAATCTCACCCACCACCCAGGTCCAGTTGCTCCAAATGTCTTTGGCAAGGCAGTTTCCATCCTACAACAACCATCAAAATGCCAACAGTGGAATTCTCCCCCACATTCAAGACAGTGGGGAAAAACCAACAGCAAAAGACTGGAGGGCACCCTGGTGTGGTGTTATAGGTGTTAAACATAACAGATGTGGTTGATAGATGGAAGCTATCAGTTTAAGTGTATTTCATTACTACTAGCTGGACCCGGCATACCATACACCATTAAAAAAAAAAAAAACTCCCCCAAAATGGCCAGGAAACCTCATGACAACCCTTTGAGGTAGACTGGTGGGTTTAAGTTTGCCCCACACGCCACCGGTTCTGCTCTCCCTGCTGCTGGTTCTGCCCCCTGCCCCCTGTTCTGCCCCCCTTCCCCTCTTTCTGCCCCCCTGCCCTCCTTTCTGCCACTTGCCGCCATTTCTGCCACCTGCCTCCCATTCTGCCCCCTGCTGCCATTTCTGCCCCCATGCTCCCCATTTTGCCCCCCTGCATCCATTTCTACCTCCACTGTATCCATTTCTGCCCCCCTGCTGCCATCTCTGCCCCCTGCATCCATTTCTGCACCCCTGCCTCCATTTCTGCCCCTGCCTCCATTTCTGCCCCCCCACATCCATTTGTGCCCCCCCCACCATTTCTGCCCCCCCTGCCACCATTTCTGCCCCCTCTGCCCTCCACCCCCTGCATTCCGGCACACACACACACATCACAACCACCCCCAACCACCCCCATGTTACTCCCTCTCCCTCTCCAGTGGCCATGTTTGAGATCTAAATGGTCCTGCCCCCAGTGTGCTGATTGGCTGCCCAACAGACCTGTGATTGGTTGGTCAGTTCCCTAAGCAGCCAATCAGCACACTGGAAACGGCAACATACCCAAGAGAATTATATATATATAGATTTCATTTCATATCTTTTTACCATTCTTGAGGTATTTAAGTATTTGCTTTGTTTTTTTACTGTTTTCAAACTGCTTTGTATTGTTTTTATAATGTGTACTTCCTAGAGATTTTACTATACTAAGCAATATACAAGCACTATCCATAAATTTAAAAACCCAAATTTAGAACCCATCTTCTCCTGTTTACACTGCTATTTTACAGGAGTACGGTACTAAACTTTGTACACAGTATCAGAATCGTTGGTCTTGTGCACAGCCTATGTATTGGACAGGCATTTTGTTTGTATAGTCATCTTTGCAAAAGAAACAAAAATAAAAAAGAAATTACTAGAAAAGATTGTATTTAAAATAATGTATTAACAATAAAATAATAATTCACCCATAAGTGGAACTTACCTAAGAATGAGAACACAAGCTGCTACCAGTGAGTATGCAAGAAGTGTCCCAATAGACATCATGTCTACTAAGGCTTTTAGGTCAAAGAGGAAAGCCATTAGAGCTAGAGGAGAAAGGCAAAATTTGTATTAAAATGTTATATATAGTAAGCAAACCATGGATATTTGCTACCTAGGAACAGTTAATGTTTTTCCTTAGAAGCTTAAATGTTTTTGCACAATTCAAGGGAACTCAGCATCTTATAAATTATGAAAAGAATGGAAACTGTGTTTTATGCCAATATCAACATTTCTGTATTACAGCTGTATTCTGTAACATTTTTGTAATAAATAATTCATTTAGGGAATCTTTACTGAGTTAATTCTCCTCTGTAATTTTGTAACATCACTGTTCACACAGTTGTTTTCAACAGTTGGTTTTAATATGAGCTGGGGGGACCTCGTTTTTCATGCAAATACTATTACATTTTAGATCCACTGTTTATGGTTGTTTTATTATAAACCACCATATACACTGATGGCACTAAATAAATAAACAAACTATGATAATAAGAGCATTTAAATACATGCATAAATGTAATGGGCAAAATGCACTGTGGACAAATCCTCTTGAAACAGTGGGCATTGAGAAAGCTTTGTTCTGTCTAAAATCTCATTTATTGTGATAGGAAATATTCCTGGTACACTGTGCCCATATCAAACCTTGATCCTTTTTCTTTCCTGCAGAAAGCTCATGCAGAGAATTAAGGATATTCAGCATTCGAACATTTATAAAAGATATTCCATTTAAACAGTGTTAAAATTGAACAAAGTATGTCAAAGTGTCTATAGTGTAGAGGATATAGGCTACAGATCCTTTTTTTAAAAAAAACAACATGAAATCTAGCAATGTGGTCTTTAGCAGAATGCTGGCTTCCCAAAACCCCCAGTTTAAACAGTCAGGAACCAGCCTCCTTCTTTAGCACTGAGCAGCATCAAACAATAACCTTCTGCTGACAGAACAGTGGAATCCAGCAGAAGTGAGAACAGGAATCTATCCTTCCCACTGCAGCCTTCTGTGCACCCCAAATCCCTGTTTTGGCTATCTGGCAGAGCCTATTCAGCTGTCTTTTGGGCATTTCCCAGGGCTATTAGAGAGAGAGGAAGGGAAGGAAGTTTTGTTGCACTGGCACTGAAGCACCATAGGCATGTTGGATTTAGGCTATTCAGTTTTGGGATGTGTAACATTGCAAACCATGGATGATGCAAACCAAGTTTCTTCATAACCATGACCTGCAATCACACTTCAAACTGTGGTATCAGCTACAGGTTTATGGTGGGGGGGACAATGTTTGCACTGCTGGAAGAGTAATGTGTAGCCCCAGTTATCACTGGAAAGGCAAGGCAAGGAAATTACTCTAAGAAAGGGGAAGGAATAGAAGCACACATTCCCTAAGTTGGTTTCTGATGTACAAACCATAATTTTGTGGGTCACTGTGTTATGTTTGGATAAGATCTATTTCAGATAAGTAACCTACTGTTAGTTTAAGGGCAGGTGTATCACTTTTATTTTAAAATTAAAACTAACTTTCATATATTTATTTTGGTATGGATAGCCGGAGACTAACTCTAAATATCTAATTCTTAGAAGCTAACCTTTTTGAGACATATCACTCTAAATCTCATGATGTCACAGAAAACTGCAAGCAGGATTATAGGGTCTTGCAGAAATGAAGTAATGTGAGAGGATAATTCTTTTCCATCGTAGGTACTGCATGAGCAAAAAAATTAATCTGTAAGTACGTGTTGGTTTCATTTGGTTTACACTGCCAAATTCTGAACTGCTGGTTTTTATTATAAAGGCAGTGTCTAATCTTAACACTGTTTAGAACAGACAGGTTATCATGCTAAGGTGTTAATTACAAGGCCACTTTGGAGCAGGAGGGCGAAATTAAGGAAGGGAGGAGAAATAACACACCTTTCAAGCTACATGCCATTTGCAATTTTTTAAATTGCTGAATGCAGCTTAAACAGAACTTTCACTACAGAGGTTTATGTAGGAAATGTTTACATGAACATTGCACAACAGGCATGAAAAAGCAGAGGAGTTTTACCAAGGTATTCACATATGCTGCCTTTATTCCACATGCACAACCAAGCATTATTGGCCACATTAGAGAAATGCTTTAGAGAACATAAAGCTTCTTCTACCACCACCACCATTACCACCACTTCCACCACCACCTTCATAATTCAGAGTTACTATGCCTTCCAATTAGCCACCAGTTTCATTCCCAATTTACATGCATGCAGGCCCATGTTATCACAGAGTTATGCATGTGAACACAAGGTTCCGATCTCAGTTAAATGAGACCTGAGTTTACAGAGCTTACCAGCAATGAGCCCTGCTGTCAATGTGGCAGCAACTGGAGACTGCCTCTTGCTCACTTTGGCAAGAAATCTAAAGAGTAAACCGTCTCGTGCCATGGCAAACAGAATGCGGGGCAAAGGGAACATAGAGCCCAGAAGACTAGAATAAAAAAATGTAGTTGTTCAAGTACTATAAATAACAATATGACATGACAAAGACTACCCAAAACATGGATATCAAGGGAATTTTATCAGTAAAATTCACTTTTGTCAGAAGAATTCCAATAACCAAAAATAAAGTTGGTGGGAGACAAAAGATGTATTTCTTGTGTTTAGAGATTCACATTTTATAATATGAACTGTAATTGCCTGTCCATGTCTTACTTCGGTCTTTGACAGAGTTCATTTCCCTGAACAATTAATTTGCTTACAGCCTCACCTGCTACAGCCCCAGATGAATAAGTAGCAAGAAGTGGAGTCTTCGTTTTGGGGCTGATTTGAGCTAGCCATTTGAATAGCAACCCATCTTCCGCCATAGCATAGATTACACGTGGCATTGGGAAAATGGATCCAAGGAGACTGAATAAAAAGCAAAAGAACATGCAACATGGCCAAAACAAATTCATGCAATGCATTAGGGAAAAGCAAAACAATGCTAATTAACAGCACATGACACCAGAAACATAATTGACATTTGGGGGGACAGGGAAGAAAAGAGATACTATATGCAAGACATCTTACAGTTAAGATACAAGTTACTTGAATCTTCAAATAATCCTTCTGATATCTAAATACCACATTTATATGCGGTATGTTTTTCAGCCTTTATAGCCCAGTTCAGATTTAAAAAAAAAAAAAAAACCTCAAAAAGAATCTTTGCATGGATTGAGGTTCAGGCGCATTCCCTTCCCCATACAGACTGTACTGCATTTAACCCAGATTTTGAAATTTCCACACAATATTTGAAAGAGAGTTCTCATAAAGTTCTAGTACAGCAGTATGTCTGTAATGCCTCCTGAATAAAGGGGCTGTGCACTTGTTTCATCTATATTCCAAAGCAAGAGAAAATTTCAGATCTGATAAATTATCTGTCCAGTCCCAAAGATCAAGTGCCTAACCAAGACTGGTTTGCAAAGGAAAGAATAGAAAGGTTTGTGATCGCTATCCAAAAAGCTTTAGGAGAAAAATCTATGAGATTAACCTGCTGGCTTGTAAAGATGCTGTATGATATGTGACTAATTCCTTAGTGTTACTTTTAAAATTGAGAGGAATGTATTTCAATTCAGATCTCAGTATGTAATGTAAAGGTTATCTGTAACATTTTAGTTAATTGCAACTATGCATTTTTCCTTCATTTATTTTGTGTGTGACCATAATGGTTGGAGTAAAATATTAAGAACTAGTAACTGAAGTAACTTGTGTCTTCACTGTTTTTCTTCCAAAACAGAGTACCAGCACAATACATCTAGAAATATTTGCAATGCAATTAAGCATTACCACACCTTGACAGATTGCACCAGGCAGCAGAATTAAAAATAGGTAACCTCATCCCTGTAGTCAGCAATTCCTTACAAAAAAAGTCAATAGCTAAATTATATAATGTATTAAAATTAAAGAATTAAAGAATTTAAACAGAAACTTAATTCTGCTTTTCAAGTGAAGCCTTTTCTGCATCTCTGTTGAAAGGAACTGCTTTACCTAAATCAGACAACTCATTCAACAAGCCACCCCAGACAACAGTGGGTTTCCAGGATCAGTAGTATGGTTCACCATATTGCTCTTATTAAAGCCATCTTGATGCATGATCATTGTTGAAGGCTTGTTGGGAGTTTGGACACAATAAAGCTGTCTGGTTTTGCCAATCCATATGATCTCACTAGTTACCATTCTAGCAATATGGCTATACGTGAGCACAATATTTGAAATCGGGGGAAGGAGGGAATTATTCCCATTTTGCATATTGACCACTACTGTAATTATTAAGTGGAACATTATCGTATGGCCGTCATATGAGCCTAGTGGACACAGATTTCAATTACTTGCCCTCTCAGCAGCATTCTATGTACTGTACTTCCATTTTAAAGGTTTGTTTATATTTATTGGAGGCTGTATGGTCCCCTACAATCCCCTACAATGCACTTCTGTACAATGCACTTGGAGGTATGATGTGTGACAATTTGGAGTCACACATCATACCTCCAAATTGTAAAAGAAGTTAAGCCTCACAACCAAAAGAAAGGAATGAAATATTAAATCTATCATGTGGCTAAGTGACAAAACATTTTTTTAAGCTGAGAGGTTTTCTGACTCATTGCAGATGCAACATGTCTGATTTCTTAGCAATAGTTAAAAGTCTGGGACTGTGCATTCCTTTTTCATCTGATATATTCCCCTCCTTCCTTCCATGGTTTGTATTAACTGTGGTGTAGGACTATATTGGCCTCAAGCTTAACCAAAGTGTCTCTTGCAAACTCATTTCATTCTCTGGTAATAAGGGCAATTCAGAGTAGCACCAATGTAGATATAGATTCTATATTGGTTAAAAAAAAAAAAAGCCAGAGATGGGGTGGTACCTGGGGTGGTCTGGCAAGGCCCCTCCAACCCCTGACAGCTGCCCATCCAGATGTACAGTTACACCATGTTAAAAACAAACCAAATAAAGTACTGTAATGAGGAATTCACTGGGAGAGGGTGAGAGACAGTGCAGTGTCACAGGTCCTTTTCTCCTAATGATGATTCCAAGATTAGAAATGTCACGTCTCCGTTATATGAAAATAATTCAGTGAAGTGTCATGGCTGACTTCATTTGCTGTAGAATGCTGGACAGGTTACTTACACATTATGTGCCAAATTTGAATATCACATCAGCCAAACAGTCTTAGCATTAATAGCAAAAAAGCGTATGCAAGTGTTAGGAAGCCAAGGCAGCACTGCTAGTTTTAAACATTAGATGTGATCTTTGGGAAAAGGCTTTAACCAGCACTTGGTGCAGTGAAGCCACATTTACTTCAGGCTGAGCAGCACAAGAAAGTTGGTCTTGATACTATTTTGGTTTCTTTCAACTTCATGATTTTTACAGGAAATCTATCTCAAATGGCAGAACAACCAGCTTAAGCAATTGACAAAGTCCAAACTGTAGGTTTTCCGTGGATTTTTTTTATGGATCTCTAAGTTAAGAATTTTAAAAGACTATAAAAAGAACTCAGGGGCATTGCTATTATCCAGGGGTGGCATTCTGTATTACCGTTATGGATTCATAATCTAGAGTTATGAATCTGTAACTGTTCCATATTCAGGAACACTACATAGTCATGTTAATGGTTCCCCCAAGCCACTTTAACACCCAGCAGCCACATCAAGAGAAAGAAGTCTGTTCTGCTCACAACCAGGGTACAGGATGATGACATTCCCTCCTGCCAGCAAGCGAGGCTGTGACAACCAGAAGCAGGACCCCTTTCGCAATTCTTTATCACAGCTTTATTCTCTGGTAGAAGGAGACTGGAAGAGTAATCCATCTGCTGCCCAGCTGCCCAGCTGCAGCTTGTTGCAGCTACAGGTTGTTAGGGTGGGTTTGGGGGCATCGAGCCAGGAGATGTTACCTACTTAGTCACACATTCATAACGAAGTAGGCAATGTAAAATATTGGTGCACACTTCTACACATATCCTTATATTGTTCCAGTTCTAGACAACAGACGGTGATACTTCATTAATACTAAAGCACAAAAATTAAATAAAAATAAAGGCAGTGCCCTCTGAACATAACTCCTCTATTTCAGTATGAAGGTGGCATACCATTTAAGAGCATAGAGCTCAGCTACACATTTGAGCAGGATTTGAACAACAACAAGCTGTCTTATAACATCTCTATTTTCTCAATAAAAGAGCTAGCTGACAATTCAATTCCATTATTTTTACCTTGTTGATAAAGCACATAAAGATCCTACTGCTACAACATATTTTGCTGGGCCCCATCCAACATATTCAAATGCTACAGGGAGAGGGCTTTTCCCATCTATTAGATAGTACGGCATCATAAGAGTTAAAGCAGCTGAAACCCCAAAATAGGCCATAAAACAGACAAGCAGGGAAGTTACAATTCCAATAGGTATAGCCCTCTGAGGATTCTTCACTTCTTCCCCTATGGAGGAAAAAGAAACACACCATTTTTATTATCTTCATGAATATGATTTTTTAAAAAAATAATAATAATAAAGTACAACCAAAAATATAGTAATAAAATAAATAAAAAATAAAGCAACTAAAATTAGGCATGACTCAATATTAGAAGATTGCAAATGGAGTCCAATAAGGGGTTGTTGTTGTTTTGAACCACAGGAAAGGTAGACGATGCAGAATTCATCATTTGCTTGAAGAGGTCACTAATAAAGCAACAAGACCCAAGAAGGCTGTACATGTTCAATAGATTCCTCTCCAGAATGTTGCTTTCATTATTGGCTTATTAAAAATTTTAAAAAATGAGATTTAGTATTCATATGAATACTAATCTTGATTGAGATATTGAGAAAGAAAAATTACTTTCCATCATGCAAATATGATTAAAGAATAAAAAAACCCTATGAGATGGGGAGGATTAAAATCTTGATCTAAATTTTATTTTGTGTGGTTTAGGAAGAGCCCTTTGGAAGATTATTAATTTTATTTTGACCAAAAATATGCTTTTGGCTGGAATCCTGCAGTGTCTTACTCTGGGGAAAATACCACTGTGCAAACATTTGTGATCTTTAGGACACAGCACAAGGATAGTCACCTAATCAGAGTTGGGCAAGCACTGATTTAACCGCTGTACCAGCTGCACTGCTTTGCGGAATGTTGTGTACTGAAGCAACCTCCAACTACACACAACTCTAGAATAATCTGCCAAGTTTTTGCAGAATGGTGTGACCCAACTAACTCCGCTGTAGCTACACTGACATAATTTTAATGTTATGCAGCTGATCAACAGCATCTCAACCAATATGAGATTCTTAATTTTACTGTTTTATATTGTATGTTTTCTTGAGAAGACTGTGGCCATGTCTACACAGGTGAAAAAATTCTGCTTCAAATTGCATTATCCTGGTCTGCAGTGACCTGCCATGCATCTTGTTAATGCCACATACATCTTGTTAAAGTGAGAGTGGCATTATCAGTCACACATTTCCCCTAGGCAAGCTCACTTTGGTGTAAAAGGGTGGTCCTGCTATAAGCAAACGTCCTATACTTCACATTATTTTTGGCCACACAGCTGTGGTCACTCCACTTTTTTTTTTTTATCCTACCACGCATACAAATATGTGTATGTGCAAATAGGCAGAGGTGTGCTAATAATGATATCCAAGTATTTGCACAAACGCACCTTCAAAAAATAATAGCAACTGCATGCCAGCAAAACGTATATAAAAACAGAGTTGTTTCTGGTGGGAACGATCAGGTGACCCAAAACCCCACCCCCAGCCCACACCAAAGCCAAGTGGGAGGGCCAGCCACACATATGATTATCTGGATTTTCCAGGAAAATGCAGGCTAAAAGGCAAGCTTTTAAAAATTGGATTAAAGCACCCAGGCATCAAAAAGAACTGCATTTTAAGCAAATACCCAAGAACATTGTGTGTCATGATCACAGGGACTATGGGGTATGCATGTTTTTTTCCCCAGCAGTGTAGGCAAGCCCTGTGTTTTCTTGAAGACAACTAAGAAACATATTAAATAAAAAAATTAATGAAACAAAGGATGCACTCTAACCATTGGGATATAGGGTTTTCCATAACACACCAGGCCATAGAAATTCAAAACATATCCAGTATAAACAATACAATGCCACACATACAAACCACAGTTTCAACCTAGCAACAAAAACAACAGACAAGAAAACTTACCAGTTGTTGCAATGCAATCAAATCCTATGAAAGCATAAAAGCAGGTTGCAGCACCAGCCAGTGTACCAGTAAAGCCATACGGCATAAAGCCACCAACTCCAAATGCACTTGTCACATTCTCAGAAAATGATAAGTTTCTAAAAAACACAATTTCAAAGATTTTCAGATTTTTTTAGAAGGTATTTTTCTGTTAACAAATCTGCCATATGCTAAAGCAATTTGAAAGGCCCATGTTCAGAGGTGATGGGAGTTGTAGTCCAGCAACATCTGTAGGTCACATTTGTGCCGACATTTCTTACAAATGCATGGATTTTAAAACCCACCTCTTGAGGTCAATGACAGCCAACTTAACAATTCGGTGCATGACAATGTCTCTTGAGAGTTGTGTTAAAAATCAACTATCTAAAAGGCAAGGTTTACACATTCATTTGATTTTTTTTTTCAAAAGCATTTCTCATGAAATGTCAGCACTTCTCCCAAGTGTATTTAATGTGTCAGCGCCAAGACTACAGTTGTCCCTTCATATTCGCTGGGGTTTGGTTCCAGGACCCCCCATGGATACCAAAATCCGTGAATACTCAAGTCCCATTATATGCAGTGCTATAGCAAAATGGTGTCCCTTAAAAAAATAGGAAAATCAAGGTTTGCTTTTTGGATTTTTTTTTAAAGAATATTTTCAAGCCGTGAATACTTAAATCCATAGATAAGGAGGGACAACTGTATTTCCGTACATAACACAGTATACAGTATGTGGAAACACTGCAATATTTTTCAACCACTTATAATATGAAAAGCAAGATTTTTGTGGTGATCATAATGTGTGGCCTAGTTTTTCCTTAGAAGACCCTACAGCATAATGAGCTTTCAGGATCTGTGTAAGGAAACTATTTTTGCTTTCCAAAAATCTAACACTGTTCTGAAGTTTAAATAAAAACTGAAGGTCCTTTCTCCTTTCTACAGTGTAATTAAAGACTTAAAGTCCTTGCGTCAGCCCTCCCAAAACTATTCCATTAAATTTCCGCATCCTTCTTACTAAATACTGTTTTAACCCACGGCTGGTTATGGAACCATTCGTCGTACATCAGTTCAAATGTTACACTCACTGGAAGCATCCATATATAATGTTGAACTGTAACTTAGTACTACTGTCCCGTCTCTACGAGGGAGGAAAATACAAACATGTCCGAAAAAGCAGGCATTCACAACGATGCGACCTGTCTTCACAGTTAAACGAGCCCCCTAAACTCCGCATGACCCCCTAGTCAAGTTGGTGGCTGCAAGTGATTTACTCATGATTTTATTTCTGCTGCCACCATTAAAAAAAAAAAAAACAACAGTTTCCCATGGTGTGCACATGCGATATTTTGTATTTTTAAAAAAAGAAACAGAAAAAAAGAGAATATAAGATCGCCGAGTTATCGACGTACCAGACCCTTGCTTAGCTGAAAATCCAACATGGTGGCAGCAGGCACTGCCCCCATGCTCGTCAAGCCAATCAGATTACGCTGTGCAAATCCTATCTGTGCAAATGCGACTGCCCAAACGATCGCACATTCGCACGTCATATGGAGCTTTTTAGAAAATCCGGATGAAGCCCCAGACTCTATGCACACAGACTTTGTGGTGGATTTGGCAGCCCCCCTTCCTAATGACACGTATTTTTGTGAATGTCTGTATGAACAGATCGCCTTCTGTTCTTATCTCATTCGTATTATTTTCACTGGTTAGACAGGCCCGTACATGAATGAACAAAAACACTGGGTACAAAACACTGGGTTGCCATGCTTGTTTCACATCTGCTCCCATGCAACTGGAGGAAAAGCTCAGTTTCTCTTTAAAAGATTCCTTATTTGCTGTTATGCATAAATTAGACACTTTGACTTAAAACAACTTAAGTTTGTCAAGCGTGCTGGCAATACACCCGTGTTTGGTGTTAAATTGTTCAGCAATTATCTAGAACTTGAAAAAATACCCACCTTCATACAGTTCCTAGATTTCTGAGCTGGCAATTTGCTAATGAGTAATAGAATTCCTCCTAGTCTCCTGGGAGGAAGTAGTGGGAGGATATATAGTCCTGGCACTTTGCATGAATTTCTTTCTGGCCAAATTATGTAGCACCTACCCATGGGTTGCACTACATTTAAAACACTCACAAAGAAAGGCTAAAATATAATGAGAAGTAGAACAAACACTGAAATTACTTGATTCCCACTGTGTAGTTTATAAGAAATTCTTCTGTTGTCTTCCAGTTATTAATATCACCTTTCACAAAGCCAGAAATCATAACAAAGAGAAGGACCAAGATGTTAACAGCAGTAAAGATTTTAGTCACCCATGCTGATTCTTTTACTCCAAATGATAATAGACCTGTAAACCAAGAAAATTTTTGAATGAGTAACTTCATAAGGTACTGCATTGTAAATAACATGTGTATTGCTATTTTACAATATTTCATTTGTGTTGGTATGCTTTCTTTAAAGGATGGTTTACACATTCTCTAAGCCAGAAATTCTATACACACAATGAAGTTTCGCATCCATGCTTACATATACGTACCTGCTGCTATATACACAATATGAGCTTACACAGGTTGTACAAGCATAATTCCTGATTCCTGTAACAGTTCCAAGTGGGTTTTAAGATGGACGGATTGTGGGAATCACACATATGGAAATACCACCTGATATGGCATTGCAGAACACATAACATAGGAAACATGGGCATGAGGTTCAAGGAGCCATACATTTATAAACTATCGTGGAAAAGGTTATTTTACTTGAAATAGAGCTTCCAAAATCCCCCAGCTAGAATGGGCACTAGCCATGTTGGATGGACAATTCTGGGAGTTGGGAAGTAATTTTTTTAGTCAATAAGCATAATAAAGCAAGATTACAACTCTTTGAATCCCCTAGCCAACATTTTCCCCAAGCTCTGTTTATGACATTTGATCAGTGTTAACTTAATAAAAAACATATTGAATGCTTTACTCAGCAATAGTCAGGTTTATAGTACTTTTAACAGTAAATATGTCTACGGTATTCTTGATGTGGCTATAGCATTGGAAGCCTAAAACAACTTGTACAAATCATATCCAATATATATACCAACTTGCCCATAACTAGTTGTAAACATTATAATCTTAGCATTATAACTGTATACATGCATGTGCTTTGATGAAATAAATGGAATTGTTGTGACTAACTAGTTTTGTTCATTTCACAATGTTCAATCTAATTTGAACTAATGCTGAATTCAGCCCTATGTGGCAGGAAAATAGGGAAAACAGTTAAAAAGAAAAACAAATCAGATTTTTGCTTATTAAATTGCAAATACAGCATTAGAGTTTTATAAGTATCACAGCGAATGCTTTGCCTTAAAGAAATTCTAGGCATATAATAAGAATGGATTTTAAATATTTTTACCTGCTAATAGCAATATAAGGCAGACTGCAAAAAAATCTGGATACTCTGCTAGACCAGAATAATTCATTCTGAAGTAGGTTTTCAAAAAATAACCAATTTGTTTTCCAAGGAGTTCATCAAAGGTGCCACTCCATGCTCTCGCTACACTTGATGTACCTAACAAAATGGAACAAAAACACTGTAAATTACAGGACAGATTACAATGGCATTTTTAGTAGTCTAAAATAATATTTTTAGTAGTCTAAGGGCTTGTCTAGATGAGAAGGTATAATGCAGATTGATGCACATTCTCGCAAATTTGCAGCAGCATGAATTTGTCTCCACAGTCTTTTAGCAAAATCTATTGTATGTGAAGTTAACCGCATTTAAAGTGCACATGCAACCGTGAATGCGAACCAAGACAGCACATTATTATTGTCCACACGTGTTGTTGCCACTGCACAATTATTTTTTTTAACTTGTAAATCAAAGGTTCGCAAGTGCAACCTTGGCTGCTGACACACTGCAGAAATAATGCAGTTTGACACCATTTTAACTGCCTTGGCTCAATGCTATGGGATTCTGGGATTTGTAGTTTTGTGAGATATTTAGCCTTCTCTGTCAGAGAGCTCTGGTGCCACAACAAACTACAAATCCCAGGATTCCATAGGACGAAGCCATGGTAACTAAAACAGTGTCAAACTGCATTATTTCTGTAGTGTGCCAGCAGCCTTCATGTTGGGTGTTATCCAGGGTACTATGGCCAAGAGATGCAAGTTATTATAAACAATCTGGGATTTCAGTTTTATGTTGCCCTCAGAGCACAGCTGTAGCAGCAGACATCTCTGGGGGGTCTGCTCACCCATGTTCAGAAACCCCTTGGGATGCATCATCTAGCATTCCAATATATTGACCCCCCCCCTCATCTACTAAACTATTTCCTGAAGAACAGAGGAGAGAAAGAGAGAGAAGGAGCAATTTAGAGGTAAACATGCCACCCTCAATAATGGTTAAGAGATCAATCAATGTGTCATACACTCACTCACTACTCAGAAATAGATTTTTCTCTCCCTTTTGTCTTCAACATTGTTTAGTGCTCAGTTAAATGCAAAACTGTAGTTAACACTAACCAAGGTTTTCTTCAGTCACAACTAGCAACTCACTTCAAATTTTGCTTAGGAAAGCAAACCTAGTTAAGCACTACTGCAAATACTATGTGTGGTTAATGAAAAAAGAGCAGGATGAGAGAAATTACTCTGAAGGGAAGAGGAAAAACATACCATTTTTTCCATTCTCATTAGAGTGCCTGAAAATCCAAATCATTATGCTCCAGAACAGTATATTTTATTCATTTATACACACCAAAAGAATTACTCACGCACCCATTCAAGATCAGATAAAGCTGTTGGGTTTATCTGATCTTCATATTAAAGTCATCCTATAACATCAGTTGGAACAACATTTTACCTAGTCCATACATCATTCATCTCATTTCATCCCAATCCATCACAAGTCTATCCCTCTCTCATATAGCTAGCCACAAGATCCTGACCCATTCACACCATTACCAATAGTTACTGAAAGACTAAGGCACAGTATGAGCATGTCCAGACAACCTTTCAATCTCACACATGTAGACACAATGATGGTTTCAAGTACTTAGCAGAATCCAGGAGACAAACCCAGCAGGTTTGGGCAGGCATTCTCCCAACAGTCACAAAGGCTTCCAAACTCACCTATAACATAGGACAAAATAAGATTCCAGCCAGTGATAAAAGCCCAGAGTTCACCGACAGTTACATAAGTATACAGGTAGGCAGAGCCAGTCTTTGGAACTCGAGCACCAAATTCTGCATAACAGAGGCCTGCCATCACAGAAGCCAAGGCAGCAATGAGAAAAGAAACAACAATACTAGGTCCAGAATCTGCTTTTGCAACTTCTCCAGCAAGGACATAAACACCAGCACCCAAGGTACTTCCCACTCCCAGGGCAATAAGGTCCATGGTGGATAAACAGCGGCATAATTTGGAATCGTCAAGGCTGTCTGAAGTGACAATTTTTCTCCGGAAAAGACAACGAACAAATGACAAAGTTGGTCCACAGGTCATCATTTTGGATGAGGAAACCTGAAAAATAAGAGAGAACACTAAAATATCTATAAAGGAACTAGTTTATACTGGGTCAGATACTTGTTCCATCTAGTCCAGTATTGTCAACTCTGAATGGCAGCAAGGGCTCTTGAGGGTTTCAGGTAAGCCCTACTTGGAGATCCTTACCTAAAGATCCCTGCTATCCCCTGGTGACCTCCCATACAAATGCTAACCAGGCCCAACCTTGCTTAGCTTCTGAAATCAGGTGGGATGATACGTGATAAAGTGTGACATATATAAAACGTTTTGTGATTCTCAGATTTAAAACAATATAACAGAATATACATTTAAGAATAATAGCCAGCGTGGTGCAGTGGTTTGAGCATTGGACTATGACTCTGGAGACCAAGGTTCAAATCACCACTTGACCATGGAAATCCAATCGGTGAGTCATATTCTCTCAGCCTTAGAGGAAGGCCCTCTGAACAAATCTTGCCAAGAAAACATCGTGATATGTTCGACTTAGGGTCACGAGGCTCTAGGAGTGTGACTTGCCCAAAGTCAACCAGTGGGTTTCCACGGCTGAGTGGGGATTTAAACCCTGGTCTCTAGAATCATAGTCCAACACTCAAACCATTAAACTATGCTGGTTCTCATCTGGTACCTTATTTTTTTAAAAATCAGAAATTACGCATTGTTTCTCTCTGCATTTTACAGCTTTACCACCTCAGAGCAGCTTCCCATTCTTAAATTAGAAGAGTCAGAGACCCCAGATACTGTTCAGCTATCAAGCTGTAAACTCCCTGAAAACATTTACAAGACTGTAAGTTTTCAACTATGATAAATTTCCTACTTCATTAAGTACTGTAGAATTTTAAACAATGTAACCTTAAACTACTGCAGAGTTAAAAAAAAACTTTTTCGTAGTAAGTGTCAACAGGTTTTAAGTCTTAATTTACTTTTAAAAAATGACTAACACAAAGTTTACAAAATATTAAATACCACATAAGGGAAACTTTCCATATAGTTCAAACTTTCCACCTGTGCCCTTCAATAACTTAATTTCAGGGGAATCCAGTTAGATTATTCCACAGAAGTAACCTAGACTTTGAACATTAAATTGTTCTCTTGTTCTTAAGCATTTTTATTTACATTCTTCCAAAATCATATTATAAATACACCAGGTTTTCTGTTTTTAAAATCTACTGAGGAAGAGTCCTTAGAAAACTAGATTTCTATGAAATTTGTATATTTTTCTTTTAGGTATTCAAAATAAACTTTTGTTTGAATTCCCATTAACAGCCCACTTTGGTGCACTCTGTGCAGTTTGCTAAGCCATTTATAGCAAGTGACTCAAAAGATTTTACATGCATCATTCAATGTATCTTCAGTGTCACAGTTGTTTTACAAATCTACTTCCCTGCCAGTTTCTCTTCCAACTAACCTTTACTTACCAAACAGAAATATTCACCTTATGGACTGTATTTCTTTGGTCTAGCAACAAATGGTCGAGGAAGATTTTACTTCAATATCTGCCTTAAAAGTAGAAGCAGTAGGTGGTGTGAAGCTGCTTGCTCTGAGGGGGTGGAGGAAAGGCAGCCACAGGTGATTGGATGACACTGAGCTTACCCACCTATTTGGCAAACAAAAAAAAATGTTTTGCTATTCATATAAGCCATTCCCATTATACACACAAAGTCAAGTTATGCTGGCTTGTTTTCTTGTTTAAACAGCAAGCTGAGCATGTATAAAATATATGTCCACAAGGACAGTTATATGGCTAGCCATCTAAATGACAGATCAACTGGAGTTATGCACCCCAGTCCAGCTCAAAACTGCATGTGAAAAAGTTACTTACACATGAATAATTGTGCCAGAGATACATAATTTGACTCAAAGCAATGCTGTGCTTACAGACAGTATCCATACCCAGATGCATAGTGCAGTTCCTGCTTCAGGGAACAACATTAATACAGAAGCCTACTTTCAAGGACAGCCATGTATATCTGGACTGGATCAAACATTGATGAACTGAGAGTGGCAAACTTTTAACAGCAAGAGCTAGGAAAGCAAAGCTGAAGTTGAAACTTGCTCCCACAGAGGTATGCAACAGGTATGGCTTCCACAACAGAAATACAGATCAGCTATATAAAATATCCGGGATAGTTTTCTAACCATTTTCAAACATGCTTTTTTAAAATAAAATAAAACACATGCTCATCTGCATGCTTAGTCACATATCGGCACATATCCTTTACAAACACAGGAGCAAAGAGTATGTTACTATTACTGCCAAGCCAAACCATGCAATAATGTTTTCTTCTCCCCAGCACCCCACTCTGCCCCACAGTTCTCACTCCTCTGCAGAATAAAACTTCTGCTGAATTAAGGCTTCAAATCTAAGACCTTCCGAAAACAGGCAAAAACCTTTTTTGTATTTAAACAGGCATCTGGCCTACTGGGTTGTTACATTTTGTTTCTGCTGTTCTGTGTTTAAACTTGCCTTTATTCATTTATTTGAACTGGCTGCCATTTGTATTTTGTCTTGCATGATATCGTCTGGCATTCTCTTAGTGGCATATGCAGGTAGAAGTCCACCATATTGAGAGGGACAGGTCTAGCTGAATCCCTATAGCTCCCTTGGCATTCTTACTACACTTACTCGCAGGCCTCCAAGGGGCCCAAGGCTCGGAAGGTGTAGATAAGGAATTGGCATAGTGCAAGCTAGAGACATTAGAGTTGTGCAGACATATCATGTAGTTAGCGCGTGATCAGACAGTGAAGCCTGTCCAGCAACACAAACCAGCCAATTAACAAGAGCTTGAGCAAAGCTAACCTGCCCCGGCAACTAGATAAGAGAAGTTCTGCTTAGTAACATTTTTGAAGGCCAGAGATATGTAGCATTATGATTGGTAGTTCAAATAGCCATAGAAAGTGACCGAAGGAAATAAAATACTCCTGAAACAAAGAGAAGAGGCGGCAGTCTTTTTACCCTAGAGGGAGCTGTCCGCCCCAGCTGGAAAAAAATAAAGAATCTCAACTTCTACTACGGGACTTTGGCTCTGTTCCTTTCTTGCGCCGTCCTCAGACCCTATATGTTCGGGTTTCCTTTGGGATTCCCGTAACATTTTCTGGGGGCTCGTCCGGGATCTGAAGGGACGGATCGCAAGTGACAGAGTCCTAGTCTGACGATTGGTCTCACCGCATCTTCGTGCCTGCAGGATTCACCGAACCAGGTCATACGGCGAGAGGGATCCCGCATCAATTGACCGCTGGTGCCTCTTCGATGATGCCTGTTGGGCATTGAGACCGGTGCCGAACCTTGGTGGTTGATTGAGGTTCTTCGGGAGGACGTCCTGCAGCACCTACTCTGTGACTCAGGCGAGTATGCTTGATTAAGTAAGAATACGTGGTGAATAGGTACCTGGGAAGTCGGGCTGGTGAGGGAGCCCCAAGATTCCAGTTCCGCACGATGGGGGGAGGTCAATCTAAGCAAGTAACCCCTCTGGATTGTATGTTACAAAATTGGTCAGAATTTAAGAGATATATAGATTCAGGAGGAAGGAGTAAAGGAAAATTAAGGACTCTTTGTCAATTAGAATGGCCAACTTTTCCCATTGAACCAAGGTGGCCAGGGATAGGAACTTTAGATCAGGGCATTGTGGACAAGGTGGCAAATTTTTGTGCCCAGTATCATCCAGACCAATATTACTATGCGTCTGCTTGGCAGACTATAGTCTATTTGAAACCCCGTCCGAGTTGGTTAGAAAAATGTAAATGTATGGTCCTCCAGACATTGCCACCTACTAATAATCCCTTTTTGCCTCTTCCGGATTCGGGTTCTCCGGAGGATGACCCTAGTAGTCCTACTGCCCCACCACCCTATGTACAGGCTGTGTACCCAAAACTGCCCACACCCAAGACACCCCCTGCGCCGTACCGAGACAAACTGCGGTCGGCAGATCAATCACAACCCCAGGTCGAGGAAATGCCGCCCTTGGAGGGAGAAGAGGAAGATAAATTGTGTCCTCTGAGACTTGTCAATCAGATGGTTCCAGATCCTGAAGGAAAACACAAACCAGAAATAATGGGGGTGTATCAGCATGTCCCATTTACTAGTAGTGACTTGTTAAATTGGAAAGCTTCCCGACCCCCATGGACACAGGATCCCACTGGCATGGCACAGTTGTTAGAAGGTGTTTTTCAGACGCATGACCCCACCTGGGCAGATATACAGCAACTTATGAATTGTTTGTTTACTACTGAGGAAAAGGCACAGATCATTAGCCAGGCTAGAGAAGAAGTGAAACATGATTACCCCACATACAAGGAAGGGGAGAGGCTCCTACAGATGCAGGAGGAGGCAGTTCCTTTACGTGATCCCCAATGGGATCCTAATAAGGCTGAAGGCAGGGAACGTCTTACACGATATCATGGATACTTAGTGAAAAGTATGAGAAAAGGTCCACCCCGACCCATAAATCTGAAAAAGATATATGACATCCAACAGGAAAAGGATGAGTCTCCTGGAGCCTTCATAGAAAGACTGAAGGCTGTCTATCGACAGTATAGTCCCTATGATATGGATGATGATAAAGAGGATTCCCAAGGCAAGCAGGCTCTCAAGCAGAGCTTTTTGGCTCAGTGTGCCCCAGACATACGAAGAAAGTTACAGAAACAACCTGGGCTTGCCCACATGACTTTGGCAAGGATGCTGGAGTTGGCGTCACAAGTGTATGTAGGTAGAGAGGATGAGGAAGGAAAGTTCAAAAGGAGAGCGGGAGTGATAGCAGCAGTTTTTGGAGTGAATACCCCTGAGGGAAGGGGTAGAGGAAGGGGCAGAGGAAGAGGAAGAATAGGAAGGAATCAGTGTGCGATTTGCAAAAAGGAGGGACATTGGAAGAATGAGTGTCCAGAAAAAGAAAAAGGTGCTGTACAGGCAGGGCAGAGAGGGCGAGAAAGAGGAGGTAGAGGAAGAAGTAGAGGACGTGGCTGGGGAAACCCACAGGGGTGGACGCCCCAAATGCAGGGAGCAGCAGCCACAATGACTATGGAAGCTATGAGTGAAGGAAGCTCAGGAGGAGGACAGGAAGAGTGGGAACCTCCGTTTCAGGAATAGGACAGACCGGCTCCCAAAGAAAATCACAGTTGTAAAATAGTAATTCCTGGTTGCCAGGAGCCATTGGTCAAGGTTAAAATAGGCAATCAGGAGGCCTCTTTTTTATTAGACTCTGGAGCTGCAAAATCAGTGATCAATACCCCTATCGCCCCTAATGCCAAAACCACCACCCAGATAGTTGGAGCAACTGGAAAAAGGCAGAGTTGTTCCTATTTGCAAGCAAGGACATGTCAGTTGGGGAAACGTATGGTCACACATCAGTTTTTATACATACCTAGTTGTCCAGTACCCTTGCTGGGGAGAGATCTGCTGTGCAAACTTAGGGCACAGCTGACTTTTGAAGCAGATGGAACCATAGAGGCAAACTTTAGAGACCCTCCTACTTCTAAGTTAATGTTAACCTTGCCGGTTGAAGAGGAGTGGAGATTATACCCTGTGTTGTTAGATAGAGCTGATTGGCAGACTTTTGATGTGCCTGGCGTCTGGGCAGAAGACAATCCCCCTGGATTAGCTAAGGATGTGGTTCCAGTGATAGTGGATTTAAAGCCTTTAGCTGTTTCTGTAGCTATACCACAGTATCCCTTGCCGAGAGATGCAGTGAAGGGAATTGACGAACATTTACAAAGGCTTTACCAGTGGGGAATTGTAATTGACTCTCAGTCCCCTTGGAATACACCACTTTTGCCTGTCAGAAAGCCAGATGGTTCTTACCGTCCGGTGCAGGATTTGCGAGCAGTGAATCAACGAGTGGTTCACATACATCCAGTCGTCCCCAACCCATATACCCTGTTGAGTTTGTTGTCCCCAGAGTTGAAATGGTATTCAGTCATAGATCTCAAAGATGCGTTCTTTTGTGTCAGGTTGCACAAACATAGTCAGCCCATTTTTGCTTTCCAATGGGAAAATCCAGAGACAGGCCAGCGAAGACAGGTTACGTGGTCCCGTTTACCACAAGGTTTTTGTAATTCGCCCAGTCTCTTTGGTCAGGCATTGGCACAAGACTTGGTGCCATTGACACAGGGGGGAAACCCCTGGAACATATTGCAGTATGTAGATGATATTTTGCTGGCTACTGAAACTAGGAGTGAATGCCTAGAAGGAACAGGGAAGCTGTTACAATTCCTGTTTGAAAAGGGGTATAAGGTGTCCAAAAAGAAAGCTCAGTTGGTGCAACAACGAGTTAAATATCTAGGTTTTGAGATAGAAGAAGGGACCAGAAGGCTGGGAATAGAGCGAAAAGAAGTAGTCTGTGCTATCCCCACCCCCACTACACGAAGACAAGTTAGGGAATTCTTGGGAGCTGCAGGTTTTTGCAGGCTTTGGATACCCAATTATGCTGTTCTAGCTAAGCCCCTTTATGAAGCTACAAAAGGAACAAATGCTGAACCATTTGTGTGGGGGGAGCAACAACAAGAATCATTTCAGAAGTTAAAAGAGGCTTTGATGAGTGCACCCGCCTTGGGGCTACCAGACATGGAGAAACCTTTTGTTTTATATGTAGGCGAAAGGGACGGTATTGCAATAGGAGTGTTAGCCCAGACCTTAGGGTCTTGGCCGCGACCGGTAGCCTACCTTTCTAAACAAATGGGCCCTGTTGTTAAGGGATGGCCACCCTGTTTGAGAGCAGTGGCAGCAGCAGCTCTTTTGGTAGAAGAAGCAAACAAGCTGACCTTGGGACAGCCTGTTATCTTAAAAACTCCTCATGCAGTAGTAACCTTGATGGAACACAGAGGCAGTCACTGGATGTCTAATGCCAAACTTTTAAAATATGAAAGTATTCTGGTAGATAACCCCAATGTTCAGATTCAAACTTGTACTACTTTAAATCCTGCCACCTTGTTCCCAATGTCTGAAGATGTGTTATTACAACATGACTGTGTTCAGACAATGAGTGAAGTTTATTCCAGCAGACCTGATCTCAAGGATAGCCCGTTATCAAACCCTGAGGTTGTTTATTTCACTGATGGTAGCAGTTTTGTAGAAAATGGGATTCGCAAGTCGGGATATGCTGTGGTTGATGGTCAGGGACATATAATAGCTGCCAAATCACTGGGCCCCACCGTGTCAGCACAAAAGGCAGAATTGATAGCCCTAACAAAGGCTTTGGAACTGGCACAAGGGAAAAGGGCTAACATTTATACTGACTCCAAATATGCTTTTCTGACCTTGCAAGCACATGGAGCCATGTATAGGGAAAGAGGACTTTTAACATCAGGAGGAAAAATGTTAAAACATACCACTGAGATTCTCCAATTGCTAGAGGCAGTGTGGAGGCCCAAAGAGATAGCAGTGATGCATTGTAGGGGTCATCAGTTGGGCAATGACCCCGTAATTATGGGAAATCGAAAAGCTGATCAGGCCGCTAGGGAGGCGGCCAGGCAAGTAACAAGTTTACATGAAACTGATGAGGCTCTTTTGTCTTTACAATTAGCCAGCTTTCTCCCAGAAGAGGTAAAATACACAAAAGAGGAGGAGGCCTGGGCTATAGCTGAAGGCGCTAGGAAACAATGTGGGCTGTTTGTTTTCCCTGACAACAGAGTATATATCCCCAAAGCTGTGGCATGGCATGTGGTTCAAGAGGTCCATAAACAGTCACACATGGGAAGCACTGCTATGTCTAAGTTTTTAGAGAGACAAGCATACTTTGAGGGAATCCCTACGTTAGCTAGACAAGTTGCCTTGAGGTGTGAAGTATGTGCAAAGACTAACCCTAGAACTGGTCCCTTACAGCCCCCTGGTGTTCAGGCAGTAGGATTCACCCCATGGGAATCAATTGTTGTTGACTTTACTGAAATGCCACCATGTAAAAAGTTTAAATATTTGCTTGTCCTTGTCTGTACCTTTTCCAATTGGGTGGATGCATATCCTACCACTAATGAGCGGGCCGAACAGGTAGTCAAGGCCTTGCTACGGGACTTGGTGCCACGAAGTGGGATCCCCCTATATATCGCGAGTGACAATGGCCCGTCTTTTGTACACAAGGTCACACAAGGTTTAGCCTCTGTATTAGGTATCACTTGGAAGTTACATTGTGCATATAGGCCTCAATCTTCTGGAAAAGTAGAAAGAATGAATAGAACCTTAAAAGGGACACTGTCCAAAATGTGCCAGGAAACGGGACTGGATTGGGTGACTGTTTTGCCAATGGCACTTCTCAAAATCAGATGTACTCCAGACAGTTTGTTGGGACTTTCTCCATACGAAATTGTTTTTGGCAGGCCCCCTCTTAATGTGCATAGGCTAGAGGGAGATGTTGAACAACTGGGAAAGTTAGAGATTGCAAAATCTGTCCAAACATTAGGCAAGTGTCTGAATCAGCTTCATCGATATGTCAAGACAATTAGATATCCGTTCCCTGTTACTGCACTTCACCCTTTTTCACCAGGTGATAGAGTATGGTTGAAGGACTGGAAATCTAATCCCTTGGGACCAAAGTGGAAGGGTCCTTATGAGATACTGCTGACTACCCCAACTGCAGCGAAGCTACAAGGAGTCAAGCCCTGGATCCACTACACCAGGCTGAAGAAAGATCATACCAAGGAGTGGCAAGTGGTACCTAGCGATTCCAATCCTCTGCGGCTTCGGATCAAGCGGTCCGGGGAAGACAGGGCAGCATCGCAACGTGAGCCCCCTGTCTGAGGTCAGGTGACCAAGCACCGCCTTGAAGCAAAGGAGCCTTGGCCAGCCGAGGGTCATGGCGAAAGAAACAATACTGATCCAGATGTCGGATGGGAGCTTCAAGTGGGAAGATGAAATAGAACAGCGCATGGAAGACAATATTCAAGAATGTCAGAGAAGGAATGCCCAGACTCAGACTGAGGAAAAGAGGGTTCCCCCACCCATTTGCCCCACAGTCATGCGCATGTATACCTTGTTTGTTTAGGTGCTTACGTACTAGGCTTGAGGCTATGCTTGCTCATGATAGAAAAATTCTGCTTGCTCGCTGTGCATATCAGGAACTTAAGCAAACTAATGAACCCAACCACTATGTCTCTTCGCTTACAAGAAAAAGGGGGGAATGAGAGGGACAGGTCTAGCTGAATCCCTATAGCTCCCTTGGCATTCTTACTACACTTACTCGCAGGCCTCCAAGGGGCCCAAGGCTCGGAAGGTGTAGATAAGGAATTGGCATAGTGCAAGCTAGAGACATTAGAGTTGTGCAGACATATCATGTAGTTAGCGCGTGATCAGACAGTGAAGCCTGTCCAGCAACACAAACCAGCCAATTAACAAGAGCTTGAGCAAAGCTAACCTGCCCCGGCAACTAGATAAGAGAAGTTCTGCTTAGTAACATTTTTGAAGGCCAGAGATATGTAGCATTATGATTGGTAGTTCAAATAGCCATAGAAAGTGACCGAAGGAAATAAAATACTCCTGAAACAAAGAGAAGAGGCGGCAGTCTTTTTACCCTAGAGGGAGCTGTCCGCCCCAGCTGGAAAAAAATAAAGAATCTCAACTTCTACTACGGGACTTTGGCTCTGTTCCTTTCTTGCGCCGTCCTCAGACCCTATATGTTCGGGTTTCCTTTGGGATTCCCGTAACAATATGTCTGTGTAAATCTTATTTTGGTCACTGCAGAGATTGCTCTTCTCTTCTACCTTCTGCTGCAACCAAAGCCCTACCCTGACTCACCACTGAGTTGCTGCAGCCCCCCCCCCAACTCACATGCTATAAATCACAGAATCACAGAATTGTCCACTATTCCATGGCTGCTGGAGAGTGGGGGGCATCAGGCAGGCATCTGGCTGTATTCTCATAACCAAAGAAAGAAGGACTACACCATTTACTGAAACCGCCAGAAGACCCCAGCATATCTCAACAGATGATGTAAGCGTTATGCATCTGGCTACAGGGACGTAGCCAGATGCTTCTACAATCCTCCCCCGCCCTGTCCTCCACTAGTCATGGAATGGCTGGAGTAGGGGGAGCTGCAGTGACTCAATGGTAAGCCTGGAGGTCTTGAGTGGACAGCTGTATGGAGTTCCACATGCAGAACCATTATGGCTGTGCCATACATGATCTAGGCCATTGTTTGGTTATTTGCAATTTAGGCTTTTATACTGTGGATTTTATTGATAATGATCTTGAGCACTTTTATGAGGAGATGGGGTAAACATTAAAAAATAAAGCCTTTCCTCTACCACTAGTTGACTACATGCCTGCCTTGTTTCCATATAAATAAGGATGTGGAAGGTCCTGAACCTGTGCCTTATTCTTCTCTTCAGCCTATTCCTCCAGGTACTTTTACTTATATTCCACTTGCCTTCCATCATGAACCTTAAAAGAAGAACAGAGGGTAACAAGTGGTTTCCAGTGTGTAAGCCTCATCAACTGCTTAGCTTCCAAAGACCTTAGGTGCCTTAAGTATTCATATCACACCCTCAGTTCCCCGAAGAAGGAGGGCCGATGCTGGAGCAACAGGCTAAAGGGAACAGAGATCAGTGCTATTTTTTTTTACTGCTGAAATAAGACTCCCACCTGATACCTGCTATATATACAAACTAGGCCAACTTAAAACATTTTGCTGCTTAAGACAGAATAGCAAATGCCTGCCTTGATGTGAGCACAACAGGTAAGTAAAGAATAGTTCTGGCAGTTCATGCTCTGTCTTCAAGCAAGCACCACTCTCTCACATGTAAATCCACCTTAAAAACAAACATACCATTCCTTTTAACATACATCCATTTAAACTGTTGTCTCAGGACAAGATGCAACATGTATTACAACCTAAGAGGAAATGCAATGTTACAGGTGTATTCTTTTAACTATGCTTTTAGCACTGGTAAGAACAATTATCCAATACAGCAGCTGAAAATAAGTACAGTCAGCCTTCCACATTCACCGGTTTCTCTTTTGCAGATTTGCTTATTTGTGGATTTTATTAATAAGTCCTCTCTAGGAAAAGCTAGGTCCTCCAGCGCGACTCTATGGTCAACTTCCACCTCTCAGATGAAAAAAAAAACACCCCAGTGTTAGCAGGGGTGGTGGTGGTTATATTTATAGTTTTCCCACTTTCACAGGGGGGAACTGTGCCCCTAACCCTAAGTAGAGGGCTCACAGTACAGTACTGTACATGCAATGCCTTGAAAAGGCAATTATACAAGCAGTGCCCAAGAAGGGACCTACCACGTGTGCACCAGCATATGAATTATATAGATTTATTTATACACACAAAATTTAAAAAAGCAGAAAGAAAGGAGGTCTCCTGTGTTATGTGCATTCACAGTGACTCCAACTTGTAAATGACCCTATTGTAGAGTTTTCTTGGCAAGAGTTATTCAGAGGAGCTTTGCCACTGTCATCTGCTTAGGCTGAGAGACTGTTACTTGCCTAAGATCACCCAGTGGGTTTGCCTGGCTGAGTGGGAATTCAAACCCCAGCCTCCCAAACTCCAAGTCCAATACTCTAACCACTGGCTCTCAGAGGTCTCCTTTCCAGAGCTTTGGCCTAAGTGGCTTAGTGGAGAAGCAGGCATGTATTATAACATGATACTGTAGTTATGTTCATGCTCCAACTAGTAGGGATAAGGTGAAAAGCTTCTCCCCTCTCAAATCCCTACAGCCACCAAGTAACCCCTTAGTACAAAATGTGGTGCATAAAAGCTGGTACAGAAAAAAGTTATCAGAATGCATTTGTACATCCATATTTTCATTCACAGTGGTTGCAAGTGAAGTCTGAAACTTCAGCTGGGTCAGATGTAGAAGGCAGCTCACAATGGAAGAGTTTGGCCTAATCCACACTACACAAATAATCCAGTTTGAAACTAGATTATTTGTCATGGCTCCTTCCTGTGGAATCCTGGGATTTGTAGTTTTACAAGCATTCTCTGCCAAAGAGTGCTGGTGCCTCACCAAACTACAAATCCCAGGATTCAATAGCCTTGTCATGATAATTGCCATTTGTCACAAGAAGTAATGCCACAAGGGAGCAGGATTATTTTCTGACAAACAGCCACAGAGAAGAGCCCTAGAAACTTTGACAGAGGTCAAACTAGACATTAAGGAAATTCATATTCCCTGTAATTAATATGTTTTATCTCAGGATTTCCCTTGGTGACACATACTGTTCCTCAGCAATCAGATTTGCAAATTAAACCTGTGTTTACTTTCCAATGACTAACTACAAGCAGAGCAATTTAGGAGATTTTAAGATGGACTATTTATTCTGTGGGAGACATGGAACAGGGTCAGGGAATAGTCTTCCTTTCAGAAGATGTTGATCCTTTTCTGTGTCTCCTCCATCCCTATTACAGATTTCCCTGTGATATTTTCATCATGGGGAAACATCATTTTTTGACCACCCATTCCACTTCTGTCATGGAATCAGGGTGGTTTGAAAGGTGTCCCGTTCCTCTTCCGTGATGATAGCTGTGGGGGGGGGGAGGTCTGTTCTGGATACTTCCAGGCACGAACAGGACACCCAGGTAAGTGGCATCCTTTCCCCCTTCCTCCCGGGGTTACTTGGGGTTTTTTAAAATGTGTTTTTGTGCTTGCTGTACTATTTTGACGTTTGGGGGGCGGTATTTTTAAATTTCCCGCACAGCCGTTCTCTCGCGAGAACGAGAGGGATTTCAGTTGCCAGTCGTAAAGGCAGCCTTACAATGGCTACATTTATGACCGGCCAGCGAGGGGAGAGGGAGGACGTTCCTGCCGTGGAATGAAGGTAAATGTTTGAACATTTCCCCTTTATTCCGTGGCAGGAATGGGATTGGGGCTTGAGGGCAGGAACGGGGCATTTGGCCCCATCTGAAAAAGTCCTTAAATGCAAGATACACAGTTGAGGACAATCATGTGCTGTGACAAACAAGATGTCTTTCTCCATTTGAGGAAGCACCTCTTCTGAATATATGCTGTTAATCAAATCAGGGTAGTAGAGCAGAGACATAACTGAAAATCCACACACATCCTGTCCTCATCTAATCTTAACCAGAATTGCTTTAAGAAGGTAAATGTATATACTGGTTGTCCTGTGTGCTGAAGTTTACTGAAGCCAGTAATCTCTTAACTATGTATTTACTTTCCAGCAGTGCAAAGCAAACAGTGTGGTGCTTAACATTATTCGATAATTGCAAATTGCAAGGCAAATCAACTGTTGCACCCGAATCCTACTATGCATAACTGCAAAGTAATTTTATCTCATGAATAGCAGAAAGAGCACATGTAACAGCCACCTTCCATCAATATACTCTTAATATACGTAATTACATACTGTTGCTTTTATTTTTGTGTGTTTTTTAAGACTGTGAGATCCTTTGAGTACAATTTCTGTGAAAAGACAGAATATAAAGCATTGTAAAAAATATAAAAATAAGAAAAGTGTTAGAACTACAATGAGAATGAGCAAAGTGTGGCTTTTCAGAACTTGTTCAATGCAGCTCCTAGAATTTCTCATCATGGGGGCAGTGCTGAATAAGGCTAATGGGAACAGCAGTCCAGCAACACCTGGAGGGACACATTTTGCCCACTTCTCAGCTATAACAATATCATGTTTCTAGGAACAAGGTGATTTTCAAATACACTTACTTTGAATTAAGCTTTACTGATATCAGTAGAACAAATATGCTTATTGATACCAGTCTTTCATGCAATCCTATACACACTTACTTGGGTGCATGTGTGTAAATCCATTTGTATTTAGATGCACATACTTCTGAGTAGATATGTACTGTAGGACCCCCATATCCACTGATTCATTATCCACTGATTCAATTATCCACAGAACACAAAACAGCATATCTACCATAGAATCTTCCTAGAAAATGTGTCCTCTCTAGCCATTTTTCTACGTCCTTCAAGGCAACTCTATAATATTTTAAACCAGAAGTCCCATTATTTTCAATGGCATTCACTATTATCCATGGTTTTTGGTATCCACGCCCCCCCCCGAACCAATCCCCAGTGGATATGGGGGTCCTACTGTACAGGACAGCATTCTTAGGCTGCTAACCACACACGTTCATTTCCAGGTAGCCACTACCTTTAGCAGTGCCAGTCCAAGACATTTGGCCGCCTGAGCTGAAGGCCAAGATGGTAGCCTACATTACATGTACAGAGGCCAACTAGACTGGCAGTCAAATTTTATTTTGATATTACCAATGGGCTCATGTCTTCCATTGCACCTGGAGATAGCAGGCTAAGTTTGAAGGGTGAACACACGCCTGTTCACCAACATCTCACTGCCATTTCACACTGCATAGCATCTCCCATCTGAAATAGCTGCTTTCTCCTACCTAATGATAGAGCCAGCCCTGGACTTTAGTTCAAGCGGAGGTAAGCACGATTTCAAAATCTTGCTATATTATTATACAATACACATCTGTTAACTATTGTTGCTTTTTTTTTTTGTAACTTCTCTAGGTTTTTTTCATTGACAAAGAACCACAGATAAAAGCTCCCACTTGTAGACATAACCTTTTAGTGCAATAGTGTTGATGCAGGCCCCAAGAGGACTAGACAGAAAACTCCATTGGAATGGAAGTTATTGACAGGATAGCACTTCACTGTAGACAAAGGCATTTCAGAAAAATATACGGTATGTATAAAGGGTAAAGTCGGGGCAGGGCAGTGGGGGCCAAGCAGGGTGCAAGTATAACTGATTTGAAATGTTAGCTACAACAAGAACATTAGTTGCTTCAAGAGGAGCAGGGATGGGAGATAGCTGCCAAGATATGAAAGGATGGGAGATAGCTGCCAAGGCCAAGGTGGGGTAGGAATCATGCAAACATTTGGGCTGTAACTCCCTTTACTCCTTATCATTAGCCATGCTGGCTAGGGTTGCTGAGACTTGCAGGCCAACAACCTTCACATGATTATTCCCATCCCTGCTCTAGATCAATACATAATCTACTGACATCTTTACAATTCATTACAACAACCTGGCATAATTCCCACACACTCCTCATCCTGTTCAATACCTGTTTATATAGGACTGGGAACTAATTCCAGAGTCTGTCAGCATTGCTAAGAAAAGAATGCAGACAGATAAGAGGGAAGCCTCCCCCTTTGCCTTCTGTGACAGTCTTCTCAGCTACTGCTTTTAGAAAACTAGGGAAGGCATATGGTTAAAAAGGAGGGTGGAGTAAAGGCATGTGAAAATTTGCAGATTTCATACATCTCACTCCCAGTCTAACCCCCCTTTAGGGTGCTGCAATCTTTGCTGAAAAAAACAACCTTAACTTGCTTTCCTGAATAAATTTACATATTCTTTTGAAATCCTTCCAGATTAGTTTTCTGAAGGAACAATAATACAAATAAAGTGGGGCTCCATGTGGGGCTGTCTTTGGAAATTCTTTGGAAACTTCAGCAGGTCCAAAATGCTGCAAGCAGACCGCTGACTTGGAGTAGTTATAGGGAGCACATAACTTCTTTGTGGCAACAGCACCACTGACTAATGGTCTGTTTCAGGGCAGAATTCATTTAAAAAAAAAAACTTTTATTAGTTTAATATGCAATAAAAACATTGAATATATTAAGACAATAACACAGCCATTACAGTCATCACACATGATGTATCTCTCTCTCTCTGGCTTTTCTTCGCAAACGAAGATTCAGGAAGGACTCATCCTGCGCTTTCTGCAAGCGTGCTGATGACTGAAAAGGCCAAGCCGAGATAAACATGTCCGGTTGCAGAAAGCACAGCAGAAGGTCTCCTTGGGTGATGTTTCCAGGTTGTGATTCTTTCTGCATTGTCATTTCTCTTCAAGACTTGTTCGGCGTGAGCTCTCGAATAAGGCTGCAGCATTGTGGATAGTGTGTCTCCATGCCTCCCGATGTGAGGCCATGGCGGACCATTGTTGGTGATCAATTTGGCTGAGCCTGAGATGTTGTTTCAGGGAGTCATTGTATCGCTTTTTTGGAGTGCCTCTCTTACACTGACCCGTGGCGAGTTCACCGTAGAGTACTATTTTTGGGAGGCAATGGTCCTCCAGCCTAGATATATATATCTACACCTAGACACACACACACACACATGTATATCTACATAAATACCTACATGCATACAAACTCACTAAAATAGACTTCCAACCTTCCTGCTGTATACTTTCTAACATCATAGTTTTCTATTTGTTTCCTCTACATTACTAATCTGTCACTAAAGACCTATAGCCTATTACTATATCCTATTTCTTATTATCATCAGGCAAAAAACAAAATAATTCCTAACTGTTAAATCACATTCCTGTCAACAATCTACAAAGGTTATATAATGAATCTTTTAATTTATTCAATCTACAGTCTAGTATTTGTTGCTAATTTTATTGTATCTTACTTATTAAATCCTTCCACATATATATTGCCCCTTAATTGTTTTAAGTAGACTATAAAATGTTCCCAATTATTTATAAACTCATCTATTGAGTTTCCTTTAACAAAATTTGTCAATTTGTCAATTTGTGCCAATTCTGATACTTTCTCCATCCAATCCATCGCTGTTGGAATGTTCTTGGGGCTCACTTACATGGCAGTTTTTATCCCGGGGAGAAGCAAGATATCCTCATCCCGCTTTCGTCTCTTATTGTTTAAATGATTTGCCCTGGGATTAACAATATCCCAGGATTGTTGTTTACACACCAAGCTTTTCCATGACAAAAGCAAGATCCCAAGACATAGTATCCTGTTGTGTTTGTTTGTCTGTTTGTTTGTTTACACGGGAAAAGGTTCTCGGATATATTTTTTTAACTGTCAGTCAAGGATGCAATTACTTGTTTTTTCACAACCTTAATGACGTACTTCCTGTGGAATTTTCCACCACGAATGATGCTATTGGATGGAACAAATGTTTGCTCAAGCTTCTGCATTGGTCAGTGAACTTTTGCCAGATCAATAGTGACTGTGATCTGCCATAACTTTTGTATAGGTTTAATCATGGAAAGTTCGATAGCCTGCTGTATGGTTATCACTGTCTTCATTCGAGGTACCATGCAAATGCTTGCCAGAAGGGACATCGGCAGCATGTTAGACTGTTATGTATGATAGCCCTGTTTAAGTATTTGAAGGGGTGTCACATTGAGGATGGAGCAAGCTTGTTTTCTGCTCCTCCAGAGACTAGAACACGGAGCAATGGATGCAAGCTCCAGGAACAGAGATTCCACCTCAACATTAGGAGGAACTTTCTGACAGTAAGAGCTGTTCGGCAGTTGAACACACTCCCTCAGAGCGTAGTGGGGTCTCCTTCCTTGGAGGCCTTTAAACAGAGGCTGGGTGGCCATCTGTCAGGGATGCTTTGATCGTGATTTCCTGCATGGCAGAAGGTTGGACTGGATGGCCCTTGTGGTCTCTTCCAACTCTACAATTCTATGATTCTATGATTCTTCTCATGCAACAGATGCGACAGTACTCCTCCAACTTACGAAGTAGGGTGTTATGTGGAATCGATACAATTAACACACCTATGCTGTATCAGTGCTTTCACCCTTTATACATTAACATAGCATTATGTTAATGCATTAACATTAACATTATGCATTAACATAAATGCATTATGTTATGCATTAAGATGGCTATGTTTTTTAAAAACCTATTCTAGGTTTTAAAAACCTATTTTACATCTGTGAAAATATGTAAAATCACAAAATAAAAAGTATATTACAATTCTACTGTGATGTTTACTATTGAACTATGAAGTGTTGCGACTGCTTGTACTTGTTGTTTAGAAGGAGCACAGCTCATGTTCATAACCTTGTTTGAACCAATATAATTTATGAACACCTAAGCGGCTGTTTGAACCGATATAGTTTATGAACACTAAGCGGCTACATTGTTGAATTTATGTTTGTAATTAACAGAAAGGGGACTTTAACCGACCCAAAATTATAAAAAAAGGGGGTCCATGAGGCGGCGAAGTGCAGGAAAGTAACTAACTCCACCAGAACACCAATTGTCTACAAGACACAGATTTTTAACATTTAAAAAGTTAAGTTGTGGGATCCTATAGGTAAGGACAGATTCTAATGGTCTTTATGAAACTATAAAAACTTGAGTTTCCGCAAACTGCCTCATGGCATTACAATGGCTGAGGGGGTTAGAGGACATGATCGGGTGGCCAGGCGCATTGCCTACTGGGGGACCCATGAGACCAGCCTTCTTCTGGAGAATCTCTCCCAGAAGCTTGGTGTGCCGGACCGCTTCGTGCAGTCCTCTAACTGGAAGAACCGTAACTTCTTTTTGGAGGCGGCGCAGTTCCTCCGGGAAAGCGGCTTCATCGAGATGGGCCTCCAGTGCCGGTCCAAGTTCAAAAACTTGAAGGGCCAATTCTACCAGGCACTGGAGGCCAATAATGGAAGCCCCCGGAATTCTTCAGCGGTCCGATCATGCCCCTTGCGCCTCATCTCTGCAGCTATTTTTTCAAAAAGGTCTGTATTTCTGTGGCATTCTCTCAGCTGCTCCTGCATCTTGTGTTCACCCCAAATAGTGAGAACATCTATTGTCTCCGCATGGGATGCTGCATCCACCTTTCCTTGCTCATGTACCATTTTTGGCATCCATACCACTGTCCTCTCAGGTGAAGATGCAGGAAAACAATGGCTGCTGAGGTTGGCAATTTAAAAATCATTTGAAAAAGGGTCACTGACCCCTCCTTCTCTGAACTCTGTGCCTGCCTCTGCCCACCTCAATTTCTGGACATCACCTACTCCCGAGATATTTTGTCCCAACCTGTTCGCATTTCCGATTTTTCGCAACCACCCGTGACTTTTTAAAAAACACGGGACAAATTGCGGGACAGAAAGTCCCACTTCTTGAAGGTTTTAAGGTGGTTCCCCCCTTCTGAAAAGCACAAAATCATCACAATGTATGTGTGAACTACTAGAGTTCATCGCGAATTCATCCCAGGACATTTTTGCCGTGTAAACGTTCCCCTGGTTTTCCATCATCTTGCAAAGACCAATCTTGCTGCTGTAACCAAATAATTTATTAGCTTTCAATATTGTATTTCTTTCTTATTCTCTAAATCAATCATATTTAATAAATATAGCTCCAGTTGCATAGAAAGTTTGAATCCTAGAATTTTTGACATTTTAATGTTAATTTTGGACCAATATTTTTGAACTTTCTTACAATTCCACCATATGTGTTAAAAAGTACCTATCTGAGTTCCACATTTCCAACACAAGTTTGAGAAGTTTTTAATACATTTTGGCCAGCCCATCCAGAGACAAATACTAGTGATACACCGTTTTGTAGAAATTTTCTTTCAAGTTATAAGAGCAAGTAAATCTTAAACCTCTATTCCCAATATCCTCCCATTGATTAATATAAATAGTTTCTGGGCAGAATTCAAAGTGCCGTTTAGGATCTACAAAGCCCTATATGGCTTAGGTTCATATTATTTAAAAGACAGTGGCCAGAATTCAGCCTGAGACATCCACACGCGTACATGTTCCCTACGTGTGCGGATCTGATTTTGGGGGCACTGCGTGAGTTGGTATTCCTGCCTTCTCCACACAGCACCCAAAGCCCCAAAACCTGTCTCCTGACAGATAGGATCAGAGAAGCATCTGGCAATCACCCCCTCCCTAGATGCACAATGATTACAAAAACGTTGAGACCCGCCAGAGGACCTTCATGGGTCTCAGCGCTGATGTCATTGTTGTGTGTTTGGCTATGAAGGAGGTAGCCAGACCTTCTCTGATCCTGCCTGCTCACACTGAAGCATGGAATGCATGTATGAGGTGAATTGGGGGTTTTAAATTAAATCAAGGAGGGTTGTAAATAGGTCAGTGTAGTGTAAAGTCCGCATGCAGATCTTTACCCTACACTGGTGGTGGTGGTGAAGTGAAGCCAGTATATCCCTATATGTACCTGTTTGGTGAGAAGATGGGAGAGCCTTATTGCTGACTGCTCCCAGGCCCTGGAATTCCCTCCCAAGGAGGCCATCTGACCCCCTTCTCTGCTCTCTATTTGCCAGCAGGCAAGGGCCTCTTCTTTCAGATAGACCTCTGGCTTTTCACTCATTGTGGCAGAAGAGTCTTTTCATAGCATGTGCTGTGCTTTTCTCTTTCATGTTTGAAATGTGTTTTAAACTGTTTTAAATTTATTTATTTATTTATACCCCGCTCTTCAGCCACAAGGCTATCTGAGCGGCTTACAAATTGTTTTAAGCAATAGCAATTTACACATCTACACTGCATTAGCTAACATTGTGTATTAGTGTATTAACATTTTTAATAGGATTGTTTGTTTACTGTTTTTAAAAAAAATATTAAAACATTTCTACCTGTATTCTGTTCTAATGTAGATTGTAACCATCTCAGGGGCTATGCTAGGAGAAAGGTGAGATATAAGTTAAATAAATAAATAAAACAAATATCTAATCTTGATTTGTGAAGACATTCCAAATGTACAAAGATGGCAGCACTTCAGATATAATTTGAGACCTAATTCATACTGTTATGGGCTCCCCACTTCCCTGAGCATTGAGGAATTGAAAGACAACACCAAAGCGTTCTGTGTTTTATTGAAATTCTGATTCAAACGGAGCATATCAGAGTTGGAAGGCTGACACGACATCAGACTCCCTGAGATCCTTTGTATTAGCAACCCCACTTCTGCGCCACCACTCCACTGGCCAGCTGAAAGCTTCTCCTCATTCCAGGCTGTTTCCAGCCTGCTCTATCCCTCCTCTTGAGCTTCAGCTGGCTTCACATTCCCAAATTGAGAACCATTTTCAATCTCCTTTCCACCAGCACCCCAAACCGAGTGATACTCAGACAAAACTATAGCAATAGGTTTAGCCTAAATACCCTAAAGGCACAAGATCCCTTTTGGTCTTGGAAGCTAAGCAGGATCAGCCCTGGTTAGTACTTGGATGGGAGACCGCCAATAAATATATGTGCTGTAGGCTATATTTCAGAGGAAGAAACTGGTAAAACCACCTCTGAGTATTCCTTGCCTAGGAAAACCCTGTGAAATTCATGGGGTCACCATAAGTCGACAGGCAACTTGAAAGCACACACACACAGAGCCATAGACCCATTCCCAATACAATCAATACAGCATGAACTCATAATGCCACTCTGCCTTGGCATATAAATTAAACAAACAAACAAATGGAAGGGTTGGAACCAGATGAGGTTTAGAAATACTCATTGATTACTCTGGACAAAGACAGACACATATCTTTTATTATAGAATCATAACATCATAGAGCTGGAAGAGACCACAAGGGCCATCCAGTCCAACCCCCTGCCCTGCAGTAACACACAATCAAAGTATCCCGAACAGATGGCCACCCAGCCTCTGCCCAAAACCTCCAAAGGAGACTCCACCACACTCCCAGGCAGCAGCGCATTCCACTGCCAAACAGCTCCCACCATCAGGAAGTTCCTTCCAATGTCCAGGTGGAATCTCCCCTCCTGCAGTCCAAGTCCACCACTCCACATCCTAGTCTTTGGAGCCACAGAAAATTATCCTGCACCAATCCCAGCATGATAGTAACTAAATATTTTGCAACTACTACACCATGTTTATTTTCTCTAGAATAATCCATTTTTTAAAATCCCTTTAATCATATCCTGCATCATATATAAATTTCATCTTCAATATGGTTCACCTTTGAGACCTTGTCTAAGACAGACACCCACTTTTCCATCCAATCAAGAGCAGTCTCCTTTATTTCCATGATTATTTCCAGAGCCACTATGTTCAGATAAAGTTGAGTGACTCTGAGTTGGCTGTTAACTTAACTTAAGGGGTATCAGTTTCTTTTTCTTAAGACATATAGCAGTGTGCAAGCTCACAAAGGTTTCCTTGTATGACCTTTCATCATACAACCTTTTCATTTTACCCTCGATTTTTCGGCTGCAAATGTGTGTACTGACTCCTGCTTAGATTACAGGTCTTCCACGTAAGCCAGAGTGATTCATATCCACGTTACCCTTTTCATCACCTGGCTGGAAAAGAGATGGATGGGAATCCTTGATTCATGGCCAAACCATGAAGAAGATTGGTATATTTTGTGTAGTGTCAGGTACATCATAAAATGGAACAAAAATGCCCATCCTACTGCACAAAGGTACTTAGCTGTACACCCAGTATTTGAATCTCTCTATCCCATCATTAGCCCAGCAACATTTAGACACAGCATGTTGTTCTGGTTATCCTTAGAAACTTATAATTCGGAACATTCTAGATTCAAATGACCTACTTATCAGGCATTCAAGCAAATGTATGAGGGCACATACTGCATAACTGCTGCCCCCACCCCCAATGTTACTGTACATTACCAAGATTTTCAGTGTCAGGGAAGGACATACTTAGACTATCCCTTCAGGCCTTTGTGGAAAATGCACAGAAGTCATGAGTGACTATGGGTGGCATCCAAAGCACTTTTAGAGGTGCATGCAACTCCATACAGTCTTTGCACACATATGTTAGCTGAATGTTTGAATGGGGCTAAAGTTTCTCCTTGAGCTAATTCAAGTTCCCAAGTGGCCTAGATGGAATACACACACGTACACAAAAGCATATGCCTTTTCTGTTGTTCCTTTAATTAGTTACCTTCAGATGACATCATAGAACAGTAAATGAAGACCACTTCATTGACAGGCAAGAGAAGCCAGCTTCTCTGCTTGCTGCTTCTACCCCATAGGGGCCCAAGCACATTCAAATACCATACAGTATACCTTCAGCACACTGCAAGATACTGCTCTATTTTTCCTGATCAAGAGGTTGCATGGAATGACTTGGGTCCCAGGCCAATTAGGCCTTGCACCCTGCTCCATACTACAGACTAAAAGAAAGGGTGTGGAAACTTTTTAAAAGTTGAGGGCGTCATTCACTAGATAGGACATGGTCAGTAGCTTCATACAACACTGGCAGCGGGTATGACCAGCGATTGGTAGAGTCAAAGTACAAAATTGGCAGGGGCCTCTTTTTCCTCCCTTTCTTTTTATACCACTCATTTTATCTCCCTGTTCTCAACACCTTCTGCCCTCTTTCTCACAAGCTTTCTCCCTGCCACCCTTTCACTCTCTCCTTTTACACAAACACCCTCTCACCCCTCCTAATTTACATGCCCCATCCACAGTCATCCATCCATCTATACACGGAGCCTGTTCAGACATGATCATCCTTCTGTACTGGGTGGTAGATGGGAGGGGAAGGGGAAAGTTTCTTTGTTCTCCATCCAGCATGCAAATACAGCAGACTGCCAAGGGGGTGGAGTGGGGGACAGACTGCAGTTTTCTATAAGGGAGCAGGGTCAGAAGAGGAGAGACTACAAGTTAGACAGGAATCTCCCACAGGCTGGTTCCAGCAAAAGTGATCAAGTCAAGTTAGCTATCAGGACTTGGAAGGAATAGGCTTCCAAGTGAGTTTTGCCCCATAACTTTAGGGCTTCTGTAATTACTCCCAGCGCAGAGGAGTATGTCTGGGATATACCAGCTGTCGGATCTGATCCTATCCACTGCAGTAGAGGTGGGAATCATCATGCGGCTCTCCAGATGTTGTTAGGACTGCAAATTCCAGTGCTTCTCACTGTTGACTATACTGGCTGGGGAAGATGGAGTTTGTAGTCCAACAATATTTGAGGGACCACATGATTCCCACCCTTTGCACTAAAGCACTTATAAGTATCTATAAGGGTATATATAACAGGATACAAATGAATTATTATTATTATTATTATTATTATTGGTAAACACGATACAAGGACTCCCTGAAACAACATCTCAGGCTTGGCCAGATTGATCACCAACGGTGGTCCGCCCTGGCCTCACATCGGGAGGCATGGAGACGCACTATCCACAATGCTGCAGCCTTATTTGGGAACTCACGACGAACAAGTCTTGAAGAGAAACGACAACGCAGAAAGAATCACAACCCAAAAACATCACCCAAGGAGACCTTCTGCTGCACTTTTTGCAACCGGACTTGTTTATCTCGGATTGGCCTTTTTAGTCATCAGCGCGCTTGCAGAAGGCGCGGGATGAGTCCTTCCTGAATCTTCGTTTGCGAAGAAAAGCCAGAGAGAGATTGGTAAACATCTCAAGAGTTGTGGGATTTTTTGGCAATCCAAACCCATGGCTTCACCTAATCTCCTGATACACACACCAGGTTTTCTCCTCTGCTTTCTCTTTCCAGTAGTCCCCACCCCATTCTTAGGGCTTTTCTTCTAGTTTTTTACACTGTTCATATCCGACAGGTTCCTCAAAATCCAAAGCCTCTTAAATCACAGATACTGATTTGATCTCTCTATCTCATAGTTCGATCTCATCAAGTAATCACCTATGGCATGAATCTTTCCATTTAACCCTAACCTGCTATTCTTCCACAAAAAATGGATTTTCAATCCAAAATTCGAAGTTGAGTAACAGCAGCTTTTAGACCTCCATCAAGGTTCTCACTTCTTCACGTAAAGTCTCCAACACTTGCATCGGCTAAATCTGATGAGATATTCAAGCTTATTTTAAGAGAGATCACCAAGGTGTAGACATTTACTTGACAGTACTGCTTCGGAAATTTATTTTTTGACCCATTTCTCCCAGAATGTCCAGACAACATGGCACTGGATTGCTATCATTTGCTCCATCTTGACTCACTAACCAACTCACAATTTCTTTCCAAAGAAAAAATATCACACTTCAGTAACCAGTCTTAAATGCTCTTCTTTGGTCTAAGTGGGGCAACTGCAAAACTAATTAACTTCCTTCACACAAGAGTGAAATGATCTGCAATATTTGTTTTATTCATAAATATACAAACAGAGGATGGCAGAAGCAAACAGGTACTTCTACAGCAAGCAAACACTGACACTGTATCAATTTCTCAGAGAGCCACTCTTGCAGCCCCATATCTTATCTCCAGGCCACACCAAAGCTTTAGTTTTTAACTAAAATTCTCTCATACAGGTACGCACACATAACATGTAAATGGTTTACAGTCAGTGTCCCATTCCATTCACTTCAATGGATATCCCTTTCTGGAGGATTGGAGTATCAAGGAAAATTAGAAATCTTTTGTGAAATCCCCAGTGCTCTCTAATACTACCACATCAAGCTATACTCTAAACTTGGGGTGATCACCTATTGTGGAGCAGAACCTATTTTTCTCTTTGCATCCTCCATGCCATGGGCTGCAGCATCACTCTGGCATGGCCTTCTGTTTTTTAACTGGAAAATGACAAATTATCTTCATTTTTGCCTCAGTTTGGGGAGATTGGGGAAAGAGGGGGACCCAAACAATCATGTTTTGTGGCAGTTTTTTTTTTTTTAGCAGACATTGCTATTGATCAAAAATAGCTGATTTTTTAAAAATAAATCTGTATGAAGTGAGGAATTTTGTGGAGTCTCCTGAGGAGCTCAGTGGACACAAAACAGGGACCTGGCCATACTTTCCCTGCTCTTGCATTAAACCATGGGGACAGAGCCACTTACAGAAAAATATCCTCAACCTGGTATCATCCAGATGTTTTGGACTACAACTCGCAACATCCTTGACCAATAAGCATGATGGCTAGGACTGATGAGATTTGAGGTCCAAAAATCTGGAGGAAACCAGCTTGCAGAAGGCTGGTCCAGATTTTGTTCTCATGTTAAACATTACCAAGCCCTGCAAATTTAAACCTTCTTGTTTGTACCTCATGCTTCAATCATCAAGAATTACAATGTCATGCATCCTAGAAGAAGGAAAACTCTAATCCAAAACCCGGGCAGATGGTGCTCATCCAACCCTGTAAGGTCAACCATCTAAGAGAAGGAAACTCTAATCAAACCTACGACCCGAGGACCTCATTGCTACCGTCCATGCTTGGAGATGAACCTTTGGTTTAAAGGGTGAGGCCAGTTCTGTGCACACTGCGCTCCACCAGAAAAATCTATTGCACAGGCTCGAAGGATAAATCCAATTCCAAAAAAGCCCTGTAGCGATAGGCAAGGGATGAAACGGCAGGTGTAAAGATGCACTGGAAGCTGCAGACCCAACCCTGCATGCAGGCGGCTCAGGACTTTGGTTGCTTGAGGCTGACCCGGGAGATGACAACCTGGAAACATCACCCAAGGAGACCCTCTGCTGTGCTTTCTGCAACCTGACTTGTTTATCTTGGATTGGCCTTTTCAGTCATCAGCGCGCTTGCAGAAAGCGCGGGATGAGTCCTTCCTGAATCTTCATTTGCAAAGAAAAGCCAGAGAGAGAGACAATGTCATGCATGACTACACTTTCTAGATACTTATTGTCATCAAAGAGCTGATATTTTAACATATTGATTCATAGCATAGTTCACAGTGCAATCCTATAGATGTTTACTCAGAAGTAAGCCTCACTGAATTCAGTGGGACCAACTCCCAGATAAGTGTCCATGGGACTGTAACCTCAGTTTTGTCATGTCTTTAAAAAGCTTTATAAAGTTCTTTACTGAAGAAAAAATCCAAAACATTTCTTACAAGTGTGTACAAGTTAAAAATATTAGTTCTTTATTGTTTTTTATTGTGAAGTCAGGACAGTTACAACTGATCTCAGAAGGAGGTAACATAATCATGATATAACTTGGAAAAAGTTCATATGATTCAAAACCTGCAAAAAACAACAGCTTTTTTAAAAAACATGACATAATATAAACAGCATTGTCAGTTGACCAGTTAGTGCAAACTAGACTCACAGAACAACTGTATTTATTAAGAACAAAGTAGCAATCTCAGTCATTTGTTCATTTTTAATTTCCACTGAAGTCTGTGATCTGCACACACCCCTTGAAATTCTAAACACTCAGACTCACCAGATATATATTTTTAGTCTTTAGGAATCCTGCTTCTTTCTGGTTTTAGGAGACAAAATGGATCTTCTAAAGAGCTCCCTTGCACTTTGCTAGATTTTCCAAAAATAATCGTACAGTGTCTTTATCTCTGTTGATATTTAGTAGTACTGCCAGCTTAAGAATAAACTCATACAAATATTTCACTGGAAGGCAGCTTCAGGTCTACAGGAAATAAGGTTTAGTCCATTCCATAGACAGAAGATCCTAGGAGCTATATAGCTACTAACACCAGTAACTGAATCTGGCTTTCAATAGATCTAAAATGGTTACAGAGATCTACTACTATATATCATCCTCCACCTTCAGATGTTCCCAAGCAAACTGAAGCAAGTACTTATAATTTTGTTGGCAGTGTTGTACTCAGCTCCGCCTCACAACAGTGATAATTTTAAAGCAAACTGTGGGTGGAACTACCCTTTTAAAGGCATAGGCACTGAATAAGATTCTGCAGTCAAAGTTTAAGAAATAGGCTCAATATGAAAAAACCAACAAAGATATGTAGGAGTTTGTGCAACTTTAGGGGGGACTTGGGGATGAAATGAAAGGTTAAAAGCAACTCATCGTTACTCAAATTAGAAAGGACAATGATGCAAGAGAGAGGGAGAAAGTATAAAACAAGCAAGTTGGCCAAACAGCCTAAGCTAGAGGATAAAATACCAGTCTAGAACCAGCAAATAATTACCTCATTTTTTTCCTTAGTTGGTCCTGTCTCTAGCTATTTTCTCTCCTTCCCTAGCGAGAGCAAGGATTCTTTTGGCACTACTTTCTCTTTCCATGAAACTGGACCCAGCTTAGCCTTTCAAGAGGGTTCATGAAGACAATTTCACAACTGGTAAAGACGATAAACATGGTGCATGACTGGATAGTAAGCAACTGAGTTTGTCATTTCCGTGCAAAAAGCTACCACGCTTCTGACCTCAATAAGAGAAAATCAACATGATGCAAATATTCCACAAGGGTACTGAGACCAGAGACCAATTTTGTCTCCAGAACTACCACAGCAACCTGCACCTTTGAAACAAAAATACAAATTGATGAGCAAGCCTTTATGTGCAGCATAGGAAGCCATTTCCCCCCACCCCACCCAGTTACATTATGATCATCCTTCTATTGTTTGTGCCAATGTAGGAATATACTTAGCTCCCTTTACAAAGAATGGAGTGCCTGGGATATGTCCCATGGTGGAACAAGCCAGAATTTGGTGTTGAGGGTCTGGGAACTTTGACATGACGAGCTAACCTAAGTCGAGACCATTTAAGTCTCCACATATGAAATGGCACTTCCTTTCCACACAGCAGCTACATAGTGTTCCTATTCTAACCCTGGGGGACAAGATTTGGCAGAAAACATTCTTTATGAAGCCTTACAGTCACAAGTTGTCCATGGGAACATGCTGGCTGAGTGGGGAAGATTTAATTAACTATTGCCTCCTTCGGTAACAAAGGAAATAGGTCTGTAATCTCTGCCCTATCTCCATCATAGATATACATGCAAACCAATTGTGATACGGGCTCTGACTACTACTTTATAATTATCTATGTGCCTCACACTTTAAAAGCTATGGTTTAGCAAGAAGAAGTGCTACAATTGTGCCCAAACAACAAAATTAAACCACATCTCTTGTAATTAAGCAAAAAATTACATCCCAAGCTAGAACCATTCATGCTTCTTGAACTTGGGGTTGGGTGTGGAGTGAACACACACTGTTGTCAATTACAAATGGCATATCTGCTTTTAAATTACTTGGCTTTCCCCACAGTAAATTCACTAATAAGTACCTAATCGCTTCTTTTGAATATAATGCAAGTAAAGCCAGCCTCCTGTGCCACTGACACAAACCACCAATACTGTATGTGTATTGTGCCAATTAAACTTTGGTGCTTTTTGTTCACTAGTTTAATAATAAAGTGCTAATTAGCTGTTTAGGCAGTTTTAATGTAAAAATATGAACATCTGCAAACACTCATTCACTAGTCTATCCACTACCTTTAATATCCTAAGAATATATGTATTCAGCTTGCAGTAATGAAATGTTCTTATTTTTAGTTTGTTCTGACTTTTCCAACTACAGTTCCCTTCTTTCCCATTTCGTTACTCAAGTGAAAACAGACAGACTAGCAGATTGTCAGAGACAGAAACACACACTGGCCATTTTTTTTTTCTTTCGCCACATATTTACATGCAACTATTTTATATGCACATTATTTCAATCAAATGCTTATTTTGAAAATGCATGTGACTAAATAATCATACTTCTTCATACGTTAAAAATATATTGGTCAGTTCAAAATCATACAAGAACTGCCAGACCAGCTTGTGTGAGTGGGTTGTTGTGCATCACTTTGGAAACCCCATTTATTCATAAATAAATAGTATCACAGTTTCATTATTCAAAGACACAAGTACCTATACACGTTGAGGATGGAGCAGGCTTGTTCTCTGCTGCTCCAGAGACGGGAACACGGAGCAATGGATGCAAGCTCCAGGAACAGAGATTCCACCTCAAAATTAGGAGGAACTTTTTGACAGTAAGAGCTGTTGGGCAGTGGAACGCACTCCCTCGGAGCGTGGTGGGGTCTCCTTCTTTGGAGGTCTTTAAACAGAGGCTGTATTGCCATCTGTCGGGGATGCTTTGATCAAGATTTCCTGCGTGGCAGGGGGTTGGCCTGGATGGCCCTCGTGGTCTCTTCCAACTCTGCAATTCTGTGATTCTATGATTTATCTCAACAGAAAATATGGTTCTCTGAAACTATACTACCCATGGTATCAAATGAAAGAAGCAGAAAAGGCCATTGCTGTAAGCCAACAGTGTTGAAGACTTGTGGGTTGTCCCACTTAGGCTCATTCTAGCTCTCAGGTTGGTATAAAAAAAACCCTCATATCAATAACCTTTTGACAGTGTACATTCAAAATAAGCTTCTCTAGAGATTATTATGACTAATAGATCCAAAACATAGATGAAAAGTTCACAAATGATATAGGTAAAAGATTTTCCAATGGCTGTGGTGTTACTAAGGCCAGTGTCACCCCTCCCTATGATGGTGTCATCTGGTACGGTCTGGCCTCTCTGCACCACCCTAGTGCTGCCACTATTCAATGGCATACTCTTGACACAACAGGATGAGGCAGCACAACACAAGAAAATGATCAATGGACTGGTCTTTTCTAAAAAAAATTCCTGCTCCTCTGCTAATATTTCAGTAAGCCCCATCTTATAATTTGTTTGGAGAAAACAGACAAATATTTAAGCATGGACAGTGGATAGAATATTTTTCTTTCTAGAGAGATGGGAATCAGAACGTGATCTAGGATTCTGACAGCTCACTATTTAAATACCCAGATTTAGGTGTTTGTGAATTGTGCAGGTGAAAGCAGATTACCACATTCATTTTCCTCACTACAACCATTTTTGTTCCTACAAAATGTTACAGAGGGCCAGGAGACCCTGCTGAATGAGCTAGGCTACATACCACTGGACATGCTAGCTATGACTTGTGGGAGTTGAAGTCCAAAACATCTAGAAGACCAAAGGTTCCCCATCCTTGAACTAGGTTATGGTCATGGTCATGCTGGCTGTGGATTTAAGAAGTTGTAATCCAAAAAAGTAACTTTTCTAGACCCTGTGAAAGACTTTGATCAGCCCATGCTGAGAACCTCAGGAGGCAGGTAGATCTGTATTGGGGCTTTGGTAACAAAGCTGCTTGGAATCAAGCCCCATCCAACTCAGTGGTATGGTCTTTGGAAGAAAGTTCATATGGATGACCAATAAACTATGAAAACCTCACCACACATTCACATGATAGGAAACAAGCTGTACTATTAAAAAGGAAACCTTTATACTTATTTATCTGTTTTAAGTTGATCAATAACAGTGTTTTACCTATCACCCAGAGGTTACAAAGTTTCTGTGCCAATTCTGGGTAACATTGCCAACTCTTTCTATTTCTACTTAATTTTCACTTTGTTACCTCTTTAAAAGAGATTGCTTATGAATTAGAAAAGTATGATTTAGTCTATGAAAAATTCAGCAGTCACCTATGTCACCTGCAAGTCTATTTTTGCTCTAGTGATAAAGGTAAAGTTGTCTAGCAATATTTGATGGCTTTCCACTTTGTTCAACTTTTTAATTTTCTTCTGTACCCTTGGCTAGCTTTTGAAACAGTATCTTTTCTGTAAAACCCCATATTGAAACCAACTTAAAAAACCAACATATGTGTGATGCTACATGGTTTCAGGGACTACAGCCATGGAATTGCAAAGAGAAAAAAGGTATGTGACAAAGGGTATATTTCAAGAATGTTTGCAATTAACTGTGCTGAATTTGACAGAACATACATTCTTTGTAAATATGTTTAGGCTTGCACAGCCTTAACTAAGATCAATTTTAAACCCCACTGATTTCAACAGGAGTTAGCTGTAATTAGCTTTTGTTGGACTGTACTCATTTTGTATATCTTGTCTATAAAATTATGGATTTTTGTATACCCCCTGACTGTCTTCTCTTCAGATTCAGAGTCTTGCAGCCCCTAGAAACCTGCTAAAGCCATTCATTTTCTTCCAGATTTGTTCCACTTATTGTATTTAGCTTAAGGTCACTTAAGTCTAAACCTACAAAAAAACAGGTAATGCACTTCTCTAGCAGAATGTTATTCTCTGTGCTTAAACTTCAGATATCCAATAAATTCCTGCAAATGTAATATAAACTATGTCCCTTCAAGATAATATGAAATCTCTACTCTGAAGTAGAAGAAACACTTATTTATATCCAAGGCAATCAAAGCCAGAGAGTTCCATTTTCAAGATACATTCTTTACTTTAAATAGCGCTTAATGTATCAGTAACAGGGCATGAAATACTTTCCCCCTACCTTCCCCTTCCGTCCTCCTCCCCACCACCCTGAAATCATAGTTACTTAAAAGTTTGACTTTTTATACAAAGTTGATTTAAAAAAAAAAAAGATTCCGGAGTGTTTCTTGTTTAAGTGCTAGGTGCAATTAGTATAGTTATTAGTAGCTATGTTTTTAAAGCACTGAACCTTCCGAAATCAATTAGGAACCTGATCAGAGATTTTAAATCTGACCATGCAATGGCTATGTCAAGTGACCTTCTGTTAACCCAAGCACATGCTGCAACTTTCTCTGCTGGAATTATGTGCTGTGCAAAGTACAGGGTGCCTGTCTAGGGCAGCCAGGACAGGGTCATCTGCTTTGCATAGCCAAGTGCTGCAATGGTACTCATCTCTTCCTCTCTTTTTGAGGTGCAGATGCTCAGCTATTCCATAAACTACATGCAATGTGCTGTAGGAATGTATGAACTTCTCTTTGCCAGCATATATTATCTCAAAAGTTTTACTTAAAAGAATGCCAAAGGCAATTTCCCATTCCTACTGGATAGTGCCCTTCATGAGAAAGATACAATTGTCCCTCCACATTCACGGATTTGGCATTCACGGATTTAAGTATTCACAGCTTGAAAATATTCTTTAAAAAATAATAATCCAAAAAGCAAACCTTGATTTTGCCATCTTATATAAGGGACACCATTTTACTATGCCATTGCATATAATAGGACTTGAGTATTAATGGATTTGGGTATTTACGGGGGGGGGGGTCCTGGAACCAAACCCCAGCAAATGTGAAGGGACAACTGTACTCACCCGCTACCATCACAGCAGTCACAAAGGACAATAGAATTTAAAATACTGATTCCCAGGTTGTTGGCTTAACAGACATGCAGACACATAAACACATACACTTTATTTTAAAAGAAACCAGTAAGACCTATGTATCTTGGCTAAAATGTAATTTGTTAATTCTCTCTTTATGAATGGTAACACATTGTACAACTACCCACACTGATTTTTCGTTCTCTTCTGTGGTTCCTGTGATGAAATGTAGCGAATTCTAAACCACAATGTGAATAATTTTACTGGGTGTTGGTTTCTTTAAATAGCAATATATTAATATGTATTCCCCCTTATGAATGTCACTTTTTTCCTTATAGACCATGCAGCAACTGCTGGCTAGCTTGACATAATACCAACCTATGCACTGCAAAGACATGCAAAGTGAAAAAATGCACCAAAGTGGGGAAAGTTATAATAGTTCCCCTCTTGAAATTAATCTAATTTCAATTTTAAAAACTGGGAAAAAAAACATTAAGTTATACCATACCATAACTCATAATTAATATTTTTTCTTCCAGCCATTTCAAAAGTACAGTACATACATTTGATACTCTAGAGCAGCCTTTCTCAACCTTTTTATCCTGGAGGAACCCTTGAAATAACGTTCAGGTCTCAGGAAACCCCTGCATAAACGTTATTCTATATATTACTATTGCTTTCCCCCCAAGGTCACAATCTCTTGAGGAACCCCTAGCAACCCTGGTTGAGAAGCACTGCTCTAGAGCCTACATTAAAATCTTGATTTTTCAGAATTTTCTCATGAATATCCAGAAAATCCCACATAAACATAAGGAATTTTAGTTCTTAAATGGATTCATAGTTAATAGAAAAAGAGTCTGTTTATTTCTGTAGGGTTTTAAAACACATGCAAGAGGCAGAGACAGATGGAAGAATCTCATCAAATTAGCACTTTTATTATTTGCATAAGCCTGTTAATCAGGATAATAGATGGCAAGATTCAAAAGGCAACACTGTAAAGTTTTCAAATAGATAATCATCTGTGACAAAGTCCAGTGTGAACAAAGTTGCTAGTACTGGGTGACCTAGGCAAAATCTAGATAAAACCCAGAAAAAGATGATCTGGGACATCTGTCAAGAGATTCTGAATAATAAATTGTACACACAAAATTCAGTGAGGCCCACATTTTTCCCGTTACTGCAAGAACTTTAAAGACTGCCTGATACCATTTGATTATCAAGTCTTCTAGATTACCTGCTGATTGGTTCCTTGGATGTTATTTTGTAATAATTTTCTATAACAAAGAGTACATAAAATGTTTTCCTTTGGTTGAAATCAGATATTTAGTACAGCATTGTGAAAAGAAGCATAAGAAAAAGCACTCTTGAATTTTTCCAAGCACAATATTTATTTGTTTGTTAATTTCTTTATTTGATTTATACCCTGCCTTTCTTCTAGGGTTGGGACACAAAGCAACACAGTTTCTAAAATGTTTCAATAAAAACATAATAATTTATACATATTAAAATACAAATTAAATTAATTATACTGTTATGACAAATTTAAATCTCCACACTAATAATAAAGTAGTGAAATATTTACAGTCCAGCAAATCCATTTTTAAACCTGTTGCTGAAGACCTAACTGAATAAAAAGGTTTTGCTTGCCAGCAAAAAGTTGGTTAGCTAACTTAGTATCAGTGATAAATAACACTAATTATATCTACTGTCAGGGTCATCCTGTAAAAGTGGCCTCCCTGCCAGCAAACCTGTATGTGTTAAGTTAATGTGTGCAATCATGATGGAGGCTGTTCGATGTTTGCATTCTTTGCCATTGAAACAATGTAATGGCTGAGAATAGACATGGGAGTGTAGAGTCCATCTGGTAAAGGCAAAGATGGCCTTGAACCTGCGGGAATCCTTGAGAGAATCAATAGGAAGAGCTACAACTGGTGAGAATGGGGCGTGTGGGTGATGGATAACCCATAGCAGAGTGCCTGCCAGATTTTTACTGATTGTGAATATGTTTTATTTTACTACATTTCCTATAAGCCTCATTTGAAGCAACGATTCTGTATACTTAGCACTTTAGTTTACCATAATAATAAGGTTTACTGGTTAACCCTGAAGCTACTGCCCTCTAAAGAAGTAGTCACATGACACCTACACACCACACCCAAAGATGCCATGGGAGCTTCTGTCCAATTCAGTGAGATGAGTCTCCTGTTCTAGAATTGTCATTTTGAGCCTGACAGAAACTCTGAGCCCCTAGCATCTATATGGCCATTGGAAATCCAAGAGTTACAGTTTTCCCAACACCAACTACCACCACCACCACATCTGTTAAAACACCTTGCCCTCAGTCAAAAGGCCTCAATTCCTCAAGTACAGGAACTACTCTGGTCTGTATTGCTCATATTTTCCACCTCAGTAGCCCTACTTATGAAGAAGCTTCCTGGAAGAGGATATAATGTATCTTAATGGGAGGAGGCAGAGTGGGGGCGGGGAGACAAGAAAACACAATTGCCTGCGTCTTTGTAGTTCCAGACATGATTTAGTTTGGCCAAGCTTTATAGTTTGCCACAGAATGTCTGCACACTTTACAGTCATCAATTCTCCAGACAGATGTTATGTCCTCATACACATTCAAGCAGGAGCTTTATGTGCAGCAGTAGCTAAAAATAAATATTGAGTTTTATTTGCAACTGTATCCCTTTTCACCCTGCAATTTTTTTCTTGGTAAATTTTTTCAAACAGAACAATACCAAAAGACGTGTTGGTCTTACTTGAGATACATTCATTTCCAGCAGATAAGGGATGGACATCCTCTGGATGGGTTACTTCTCCACTTGCTCCAACAGGCCGGAGAAAGGAAGACCCTTTGCTGTCCCCACCAGCAGGAGCAAACCCTAGAGAGTCAGTTACCATAACAGCCAAAGAGAAACACTTCAAAAAAAGAGAACTTCCCTTTTTATTATTTTTGTAAGATAAACAGAAAACTGGAGAACAGGTAGGGGAAGAGAGAACAGACTGTATTATAGCTCACTCTCCTGAGAAAGGTAGAAACTATAACTGTATCTAGTTTCATGCCAGCATCCTCCAGGGTGGGCAAGATGTTCATCCCTTATCTGCTAAAAACGAACATATCTCAAGTAAGACCAACATTTCTCTTCAAAGCAGAGAAGGGAGAGACATCCTCTGAATTGGATATACCAGAGCTTCTGTGATTAGGGTGGGTAGTGCTGGCATCCCTAGTGTTCTAAGGTTTAACTATGTGCTGCAGCACCCACCTGTGAAAAGTGGCTTCAGCTGAGTTAAAGTGATCCAGCCTGCAATGCTTAACAAATGTTAAGGGTAACTGCCCTGCAAATTCCTACTGGGGGGGGGGCATTAGTGGCCAGAGCCTGTCATGTGGAGTGGGTGACTATGTTTCTTGGTGGTAGAACTCCCAAGGACTCATTACAGGTCATAATGCAGGACCTGATCCACCTGCTTGCCCATGGCACAGGGCTGAAAAGAGACAAATAAGGAGTCAGAGGAATGAAAGCTACTCATTCTCTTTAGGGAGATGCAGATGGCTCTATGAACATCCAACATGTGCCAAATTCTCTCCAATTCCTTGGACAGAAGGATGGGAGAATCCCCTCCTGCGCTCTGTGCAAGGTACAGTTCATCTTAGGGATGAAGGTCAGGTCCAGTCAAAGTACCACAGAGTCAGGTCTGATGATGCAAAGCTCCTTGGGTGCTGATAGGACCCCTAGCTCTAACACCCTGCGTGCCAAGGCAATGTCTGTCAGGAAAAGCACCCTCCAGGACAGGTGCTTCAGAGAGACCTCCTGTAGGGGCTCGAAGGGTGAATGCCTTCAGAACCATGTGAAGGTCTCATGAAGGGAAACAGTGCACTGTAGGTGGAGCAAGTAGTGACAGTGCCTTGAGGAATCTCTGCTCGTGTGAATAGGATGCAATTTTGACTCCTTGTGCATGGCAACAGTGAGATGATGACTGTCATCTGTCTTTTGATTGTGATTGTCTAAGGCCCTGGTCAATGCCCTCCTGGAGGGATTCCAATAAGAAGGGGACTGAGAATTTTAGAAAGCCAATGTGCTTACAGCTGCACTACCTGTGGAAGGCTTTAAAGGTATATTCATAGATTCTATTGGTGGAGGCCCACATGGAGGCCAATATGGAGTTCACCACCTTAACAGCATGAGCAGGTCTGGGTGAGCTGGTAGAGGGATGGAGTCCAAGTCTATGTATATGATCTCAAAGAACCAGGACTTCCTGGACCATGCTGGAGCAACTAGGATAACATAGGCTTTCTTCCTCTGTATTGTCATTACCCTGGGGAGTAGGGTCACTGGGAGAAAGGTGTACAGGAGTCCCCTTGGCCAGGGAAGAGACAGAGTATCCATGCCCTCAGCTCCTTCTTTTTGGTATCTCGATATGAACCTGTTTACCTTGAAGTTGGATGGAAAGGCAAAGAGGCCCATGTCTGGATGCCTGAACTTCTTCATTAGCAGATGGAAGACTTCTGGATGGAGGCTCCATTCTCCTGGATGATGTCCATCTGGCTAGCCAGTCCACCTGGGAGTTTAGGGTTTCTTGGAGACATTCTGCCTCTATGGAGAGAATGTGGGCTTCTGCCCAGGTCAGAAACTTCTAGGCCTCCATCATGACAAACTGTGACCTCATTCTTCCTTGGTGTTTTAAGTGGGCTTTTTTGGTCATGTTGTATGTCCTGATTAGGACTTCCTCACCCTGGATTATCTCAACAAGACTAGCCATGCTAGCCTGACTGCCCTGAATTCCAGCTAGTTGATGCTGTGCTTTATTTTCTCCTGCCTCCATCTACCCTGAGCTACGTGTGGTTCACAATGGGCTCCCTAACCTCTCAGGATGGCATCTGTGGTGATCTGTATCTTAGCAAACTCCCATATGGACTTCCCCTTTCTGATGGCAAGGGAAGTCCACCATTCAAAGAGATGGAGACTTTGGGAGAACTTAACTCTGCATGGCTTCCTGGTTGCAATGGCAACCTGATGAGAGAGCAAGAGCCACTGGAAAAGTCTCGAATGGAAGAGGGCCCAAGGAAGGTGTTCTGTCATTGACACCATTAGACCCTATAGGTGAACCAGCAGAGACAGGTTCACAAGAGGTAAGTGTTTGATCGAGGAGATGCTGTTCCTGATCACTTGGATCCTCTCTTGAGGAAGGTAACCACCCTGACTGAGTGTTGATTATGGCTTCGGTTGAAGATATGCTTCGGTTAGGTCAGAGTTGACTAGAAGTCCCCTGGCTGAAGAACTCTGGGGAAGTGCTTGAGTGTCTCCATCTGAAAGCAGCACTTCCTGATTCAGTATGGCTCGCCAAGTGCCATTCTTCTTGGGCATGATGAAGAAGATGGAGTAGCATCCTTTGCACCTTTGCAAGGATGGCACCCTCTCTATTGCCCCAGTTTGAATCAGCTGGTTGATAGCTTCTCATGGGAGGCAATGTTTCTGTGGGTTCTAGGATTTCAGAGAAGTGATGAAGATGTTGTGTGATCTATCAGAGAACTTTATTTGATAGCCATGTCTCAGGGTGTCTAACACCCACTGATCTGAGGTGGAGGTCTCCTACACGTGCACAAAATGCTGAAGTCTGCCCCCTACTGGTGGAGTAGCATCAGGCTTGCTGTTGCTGTGGGGCTGCAGTCAACCAGACACTGGGGTGGGCTGCTGTTCGCCCCACTGAGATCTGTACCTCCTGAAGTCCCTAGGCTGAAAGGAGGGGCTGAAGGAGGAGGTGAAGTATGATCCAGGAGAATGAAAGGAAGAGCACCTGTTTACTGTGTCTCCTATCCTCCCTCCTTCCTGTGACAAGTGCTATCTTTTTGTCAACCAGGACAGGCTCTAGGGAGTCCCCAAACAGCTTGGTTCCCAGTAAAGGTGCAAACATCAGGTTGTGCTTGGAATACAAATTCACATTCCAGTGTTTAAGCCAGAGCCCTGACACTTAACTGAATTGTGTTCAGGCTAGCATCTGCTGTGAAGGCAGCCACCTACATTAACTTGTTCATTCCTTTTCTAAGTTTATCTTCATTGGTGGGAATTGCTTTTAATATGTCCTTGGCCCAGAGCACTGAGGCTCTAGCCATAATGGAACTCAAAGCTGCTGTCCTCAAGGCCAGGGAAGAGGCTCCATGTACCTTCTTAAGGGCTGCATTAGCCTTCCTGCCCTCTGTGACTTTTAGTGGGTTCTCCCCATCCTTGCATTCTTTGGACAGATGAAACCAAGATCAACCTGTACCAGAATGATGGGAAGAAAAAAGTATGGAGAAGGCTTGAATGGCTCATGAGACAAAGCATACCACATCATCTGTAAAACACAGTAGAGGAAGTGAGTTGGCATGAGCATGCATGGCTTCCTGTGGCACTGGGTCACTAGTGTTTATTGATGATGTGACAGAAGACAGAAGTAACTGGATGAATTCTGAAGTGTACAGGGATATATTGTCTGCTCAGATTCAGCCAAATTCAGTGAAGTTGACTGGACGGCACTTCACTTTACAGGTAGATAATGACATCCAGCAACCCAGGAGTTTTTTTAAGGCAAAGAAGTGGAATATTCTGCAATGGCTGAGTCAATCACCTGATCTCAACCCAACTGAGCATGCATTTCACTTGCTGAAGACAAAACTTAAGGTAGAAAGACCCATGAACAAACAACAGCTGAAGAGAGCTGCAGTAAAAGCCTGGCAAAGCATCACAAAAGAGGAAATCCCGCATTTGGTGATGTCCATGCGTTCCAGACTTCAAGCAGTCATTGCCTGCAAAGGATTCTTGACAATTTAAGTATTAAAAATGAACATTTTATTTATGATTGTGTTAATTTGTCCAATTACTTTTGGTCCCTTGAAAAAGAGGGGGCTACATATTAAAGAGCTGTAATTCCTAAACCCTTCTGCCAATTTGGACGTGAATACTCTCAAATTAAAGCCAAGAAAGTGCACTTTAAGCCCATATTCATTATTTAACTGTAACTTCAATTTATTTTGGAAAATTATAGGAAATTATGAGATATGCACCCCATTTAGAGGTGGAAGAAGTGCTTACAAAAGGACTTTGTTATATAAATAAGTACAACACAATCAAATATAAACACCTCAGTTTTCAACAGGTTAGCTCTACATTACTTTTGTGTGGATAAGAAGATGCAACATCAACAGTAATTTAATGCAAGTTCTGATCTTTATTTGGTTCACTGAACTAAGTGCAACTCCATCTGTCACCTCTCTGAATAAAAAAAAGAAAGAAAAGAACAGTCAAACTGATGTAGTCTTAATCCCACTTGCTGAAATCATGTTCTTAGGCAACAAAATGAACATCCAAGTAATGTAGTTTTAACTTGGCTCTAAACCTAGATTTTATATTTCATTCAAGAAAAATAAAACTTAGCGTACATAATATTTAACCAATCAAATTTATGTTTAAAGTTTGCTTTTGTGAGAAAGAAAAACATAGTGATTTACTCAATAATATGGTCTTGGAGTTTAAAAGTTCAACTCGACACACACACACATCCTGCAGAGAAGTTCAAACAATCTGAGATGTCCCACAATAAAAAGGTCTTTAGTGAACAGAAGAAAATGACAGCTCTCTGCCTTGCATTTCAAACACAGAAGCCTGCTTTTTGGATTATTATTTTTTAAAGAATATTTTCAAGCTGTGAATACTTAAATCCGTGGATACCAAATCCATGGATATGGAGGGACAACTGTACACTTACTTAACAATGTAGGCTTATACTATAGAACATGTATTTTTAAGAGACATTTTATAAAAAGATATATCTTTCTAGCAATATATACTATACCCATCTTAAACTGCATACTGATTAACTCTGCTCATGCATCCTAACACCTAACCACAGTTTGCCTTTATTTATCAATATGGCCTTTTTCCCCCCCAGGCTCAGTACACCTGCTGGTCAAGAAAAGAAGCAGCAGAAATACTTTTGTTCAGTTTTGCTGGTGGATGGAACACTGTTGTCCTATCTGAAATGCACAAAAGTTAGTCACCACCGCTCTTATTGAAATCAATGGGACCAAAACTTTAAAATGGCAAGATCTCATTCTATGGCTTTCAAATCTGAATTAATAACAACAAAACTTGCTGCAACATCCAGAATTATGCTGCAAACTGAACATACTCCTATGCTATTCTGAAAGACAAAATGCTCTAAAGCCTGAAACCATATTTAAAAAGTCTGAACCAGTGTGGCTATGCTTTATTCCATGCTAGGTATTTGTTTTCTGCAACCTTAAAAGCTAAGGCAATAGTGTTCTAGCACAGAGCAGAGCACAAATTGTAGGCTGTTTCTCAGACTACAGGAATCTGACATTAGAAGTTTGTATTTAAAATTTCTCCTTATGCTAATTATTACTCCACAAAGAGACATGGATGATGCTGGCTATTCTTCATTTTAGTACCAGCTGTTGCCAACACCACATAGTGCAGGCAGAGAAAGAAGAAAGGTTCCAGCTCATCTGACATGCATATTTATTTATACCCCGCTCTTCAGCCACAAGGCTATCAGAGCAGCTTACAAATTGTTTTTTAAGCAATAGCTATTTACACATTTATACTGCATTGAGCAGTTTCCAATGTGTGTTAAGCTAATTGCCCCCACAAGCTGGGTACTCATTTTACCGACCTAGGGAAGGATGGGAGGCTGAGTGAACCTTGGAGCCCGCTGGAATCGAACTTGCAACGTGGTGACTTGCAGTACTGGCATTTAACCACTGCACCACCGCAAAGGTTGAAGAAAGGTAATGCTGCTGGATGAAGCCCATCCATGTTGCTTTACTCAGGAATAGATTCCCACAAACTTCTACCCATTCTCATTCTGTTCTGTCTCCTAAAGGCATTTGTCCATCTTTGTCAACAGTCTGCCAACTTGCCAGAATGTCTTTCTGCCATTCCACAGCAGCAGTCCTATTTCTTCTCTTCCTCTCTCAATAATATTTGGCAGTTGTACAGTAGCACCCCCACATCCGCTGATTCGCCATCCACTGATTCAATTATCTGCAGATAGCGACAGCAAGGGGGGTAGGTGGGCAGGTGAGGGAGGGAGGGAGGCGAGCTCACCTCCTTTTTCCCTTCTCAGGGGGGGGGCAGGGTCCGGTGGCGCAGTGGAACTGGCAAGGGGTTGGTGGGAGGAGGCGAGTTCACCTCCCCCCTCCCTTCCCCGGGACAGTTCTGGTGGCACAGGTTCCAGTAGCGTGGCGGAGCTGGCAGGTGGTGGGCTGGCAAGGGAGGGAGGAGGTGAGCTCACCTCCCCTTCCCTTCCCCAGGACAGTTCTGGTGGTACAGGTTCCAGCAGCGTGGTGGAGCTGGCGGGGGGTGGGCCGGAGAGAGAGGGAGAAGACAAGCTTGCCTCCCCCCCCTTTCCCCAGGAGGGTTCCAGCAGCACGGCAGAGCTGGCAGGGGGTGGATGGGGAAGGGAGGGAGGAGGGAGCTCACCTCCTTTCTCGCTACTCCGCAGGGGGATCCAGTGGCAGTGGTGAGGACATTCGCTATTATAGGTCACACACACACCCCGGTTGCCCGGAGGCTGGAACCCATGGTTTCAATTATCCATTGTCTGAAAAATATGGTCTCCCTAGGCATTTTCCTAGGCCATCCAACATGACTCTATGGAGTCAGAGTCATGCTGGAGCTGCCTAGAGAGGCATCCTCGGTAGGCATTTCCTAGATCCTCCAGTGTGATTTTATGGGGTTTGCTAATATCTGCGGTTTCAAGTATTTGCAGTAGGTCTGGGAACATATCCCCTGCGGATACAGCGAGTGACCTGTATACTTCATAACTATGTTGTCATGCAAAATAAATATTTTGAGCATTTATTCAAATACCCAAGCAAGTAATCTCTTCAATGTGGGTAAGACTCTAAAGGCAGATGTCAAAAAGTTTGAAATAAGCCCTCTCTTCTCCAAAGCCAAATCTCAGCCTCTTAAGTGTGATTTATAACCATCTTGCTTTCTCTTTCATCAGAGACCTAATAGGGCTTGGTATCCTCTACTTTATTCTCAAGCCTCTGCATAAGGGAGAAATAAGGATGTTGACATTAGCTTCCATCAGCTCAGGATTTAAAACTTTGGCATAAAAGGGTGGCAAGAGTCCAGGAAACCATTTGCTTTTGACAAGAAGATGGAAGAGCACAAGTATCTATAGAAAAGGGGGAAACGGGGGTCAGGGGGAGAGAGAGAGAGAATTAGAAGGCACAACTGCAGCCTCTTTTAGGAACTAATAATGTTTTAATCGCTAAGAAGCATATTATAGAATCAGTTAGGTAAATTAAATCATTTTGAAAACCTTTTGATCAGTTTAAAAGGCACCTTTGATTATCTGATTAAAAATGTGTTTGATCAGAATATTTTTTTAAAAAAGAAATCCGTTGTGAAAAATTAGATATAACTTAACTAAAGCTCCTTTGATTGAATGGAAATTGAGTCAAATAATTTATTTTGCAACCATCCGTTTAACTTGGGGGTTTTATAATGACGTTAGTTGCACTGAGTTGCATTGGTGGGAGAAAGGTGGGATAGAAATGAATAGAATCATAGAATCATAGAATTGTAGAGTTGGAAAAGACCACAAGGGCCATCCAGTCCAACCCCCTGCCATGCAGGAAATCACGATCAAACCATCCCCGACAGATGGCCATTCAGCCTCTGTTTAAAGACCTCCAAGGAAGGAGAACCCACCACGCTCCGAGGGAGTGTGTTCCACTGCCGAACAGCTTTTACTGTCAGAAAGTTCCTCCTAATGTTGAGGTGGAATCTCTGTTCCTGGAGCTTGCATCCATTGCTCCATGTTCCAGTCTCTGGAGCAGCAGAAAACAAGCCTGCTCCATCCTCAGCATGGCATCCCTTCAAATACTTAAACAGGGCTATCATATTGCCTCTTAACCGTCTTTTTTCCAGGCTAAACATACCCAGCTCCCTAAGTCTCTCCTCATAAGGCATGGTTTCCAGACCTTTCACCATTTTAGTTGCCCTTCTCTGGACATGCTCCAATTTCTCAATATCCTTTTTGAATTGTGGTGCCCAGAACTGGACACAGTATTCTAGGTGAGGTCTGACCAAGGCAGAATAGAGCGGCACTATTACTTCCCTGGATCTAGACACTATTCTGAATGCATGGATGCACCCTGTGTTAACAGAGAACTGCTTCCAGAATTTTATGAATAATAATAATAATAATAATAATCTGTTTCTATAGGCTCCAGAGACCTCCCCAATCACCATCTTACTTTTTAGTTTCTAAAAAGTAAAATGAGGTCAATTACACTCTAGGTAAAATGGTTCTCCTATAAAACAAACATGTTTTCTTTTGGATAAATAGGTCCTACAGTTGGGGCTGGAGGAGGGTTAAACTGGAAATGATTTCTAGCCATCATGGATGCAATTTCAATTTCTAGAGCTGGCACATGGGCACAGCAAAGTTGCTCACCCCTCCTTTACCTTTTTCAAAGTATAACACAGTAGGTACCATAAACAAACATAGTCAGAGATCCTAAAAATATTTAGATGGATGTTCTGATCCAGCATTGGGCTACTTGTAGTTCTCAAGATGTTATTGGACTGTAACTCCCATTAGCCTTAGCTACCATAACCTATGATATGGGATAATAGGAGTTGTAATACACATATCTGGACTACTTGCTCACCCATCCTCCATTCAATACCCTAGACAGATAACATATTATCTTATTGATTACTCCAGTGAATTAAACTACTGATTTTAGAAATACATCAAAGCAAAATCCATCTTACATATATTTTATAATCACTGTATAACAAAAACAAACAAACATAAAACCCAGAAAACCAACTGGGGAAAAGTATGATTGAAAACTTCATTGATCAGTTTAATGCTATTACAGTATTTTCCTTTTTTGCCCATGCAGCAATCACACTAATGTGAAAATCTGGTAGACAGGTATTTAACTCTAATGTACTTTGGGTTTTTTTGTTGTATTTTTGATACATAGTAAAAAAATGAATGAAACATAAAAAAGAAACAAAATAACTTCCTCCTACATCTATGCTGAACTCGAATAATACATTATTACTGTCTTTCCTAAATAGTTCTTCACTTTGTTGCTCCACAATAATATCGTGTCTTTTACAGAAGACCCATCATATTTATGTGTGATTGATACACACACACACACACACACACACTTATATATACAGGTATTTAACTCTAAGAAGTGTACTTTAAGTATAGAAACTCTAGCCCTTCCTCAAAAAGTCCTTATCCCCACCCCTCTGCCATTTCTTTTCAATGTTCTTTAATACACCTGAAGGTCTGCACTAGCCTACTGACACCCAAATCCTAGAATATATTTGTCTAAAAATAGGGTTGCCAACAGTGTTTTTATGTTTTAACAGCTGCATAACAAGCAGAAATTCATGTATTGCAGCACTGTCCTGAACATGCAAATACAGTAAGAGAGAAAGCACTGTATGTCTGATTTCTCCTTGAAATGCAGCTGTTTAACTGCTCAAACCATACAAGAAATACAGTTGGCAAACCTACTTGACAGCAAGTAACATTAGTTTTGAACAGAATTTCCTTCCAAGTATACATACCTATAACCAAAGTAGCAGTGTATGAAGACAATTGTAAGAATTCTATTTACTTTCATCTAGAATCTAAAATACATAGATTTAGACTATATCCATTGGAAGCAGCTTGCATAAAATGGTTGAAGTGTTTTAAGAAGAATAAGAAAAAGAATGTTCATCTATGTTTAATCATAAGCAAACTTCTTATCAGAACACTGCTTCCATAACATTGACAAATACATCACTGTACTGTAGAAAGATGGGATAAAAGCCTGTATCTGTTACTGGTTTAAGTAGATTAAAACACAATTTTTGCCAATTCTGAAAGATGCAAACTACTTTCATCTGGCCTAGAAATACATGCTTGCCTTAAAAACATAATTTGCAAAGAGGCGCAACTAAGAGTGAATGCCTGCCTTTTTCAGCCCACATTTCCACAGAACACAAGCTGTTCAAGAAAACAGCACCAGCTGCTTGCTTTGTTGACATACAGCCAATTTAGATTTCACTCAAAAAATTCTTGTCAAGAGACCAAAAAAGGAAAGAAGAGTCCCAGCAGGGGTATACTCCACTGTTTTGTGGCCTGAGGAAATACACCATGGGTGATTGTCAGAGCTACATAAATGATTATTCATTGTATTACTTCCCTTCTCCATTTGTTCACCCCTTCACCAAAAATAAAACAAAATAAAATTGCATATAATGGGTCTTGAGCATTCATAGATTTTGGTATCCACAGTGGATCTTGGAACCAAACCCCATCAGATACCAAGTAGAAGTGACACCGCCAGCAAGGCTTGGCTGGCAAGGCGGTATTGGTGGGAGCACAGAGACAGGGATGGATCTCATCAGAGCTGCCTCCTCCTTGAAGATAGGAGCTCAATGGAAAGCCTGCCTGGCATGCCACCACTTCTGCAGAGGGCAGAACAGGCTGACCTGTCCTGACCTCAGCAGAGATGGTGCTGTGCCAGGCAGGCTTTCCATGGAGCTCCTGCTCGCAAGGAGGTGGTGGCTCCAATGAATTCCACCCCCTTACCTGCCCTCCCACCACTGTTGCTGCCTTGCCAGCCAAGCAGCGTAAAGCCTGCCTGGTGCACTGGAGCTTCTACTGAGGGCAGAAAGAGGGCGCCCATGCAATCAATGATAAGGGGATTGAGTGACCCATTTTTGGCCTCAGCAGAAGTGGCAGCACACTGGACAGGCTTTCCACTGAGCTCCTGCTCATGAGGAGGTGGCAGCAACAGCTCTGAAGGCAGGCCATCCCCTTTTCCTATGCTGCTCAGCGTGGGGAAGGGGGGTGGCATGGCTTTTGGCATGTGGACAACTGGATCCCCCGAATTTGACCCAGTCCAGCTGTCCACACACCAACAGAACCCAAAGCCACTCCAGAGTTTCTGGGCAACAGTGGGCTTTCCCCCAATTTTGCTTAGTACAGGGCAAAGTCGGGTTAGGGCCAAAAAACCCTCCAGAATCTCCCTGGAAGTAGCTGTACATCACCTGGACTGTCAGCAAAGGAGTCGGGGTGAGTACAGTAGCAGCCCTGCATCCACAAATTCACCATCCGTGGTTTCAATTATCCGTAGTTTCAGTTTCAGCATAGACACCATAGAGTCTTCCTAGAAAATGCATCCTCTCTGGCCATTTTCTAGGTCCTCCAAGGCAACTCTGTGGTATTTTAAACCAGAAGTCCCATTATTTTCAATGGGGTTCACTCTTATCTGCAGTTTTCGCCATCCATGAACCAATCCCCCATGGATGGCAGGGTGCTACTGTACAGCATTTTTCACCAGTGTAGACAAGCTATATCTCTTCTGCAACCCAGAGAATAACCCTTGGGTTATTTTAGGGATTTTTCTCTGGCTTGTCAAGAAAGACAACATGCTAGAGGGTCCATGATGGGTTTGCACAACACAGACACAGAATGAGGTATAACAATTCCCACTGCAAGTGCCATCATGTAATTGGTACATTCATGGTTCATGGTTCTTGGGGATTTATGACTTTCAGTGATGCCAGTGTCTGATTTTAGCCTGAGTTCAATGGGCCTGCTCCTAAGTCTGGACGCCACCCTGTGATAGGACTAAGTACTATGATTAAATCAAGGCTCCATCTTCTGACTAATCTTGATTGTCAAGTCAAATGTATGCTCACCAAAAGTCCCAACATCACATGGAGCTATAGGATATTTTTAGACAGAACAAAAAAAGTGTTCCTGTCCCAGAATCTCCACTCCCACTCCTGTCCCATCCCTGTCATGCCACAATCACCCTCCCTACCACACTTACCTCCTCTCCCATCATTCCAGCTGCCCAGGAGTAAACAGTCACTTCTTTGATCAAAATCCCACAGGTTCTTGCAAGAAGATGCAAGAGTGGGAAATTCAAAAAGAAAAAGAAAAAGAACATGAAAAAAAATGACAGCAAGCACAAAAACACACTTTAAAAAGTAGATGTAACCCAGGGAGGGTCATAAAAAGTGTGACACTTACCTGGATGTCCCGATCTCACCTGGAAGTGTTCTGGCAGGGACCTCCCATTGATACTGGGATTCGAACCCATCTCACCAGCATAACGGGGCAACTTTTCGTTCGCAGGAACTTCTGTGACAGAAACAGAACTGGGGATCTATTGACAGCTTATCCCATCAATAAAAAGTAGTGCCGGCAGAATGGCAGCAGAACGGGTGCATAACAAGGGGGGAACAACATTGACTGAAAAGGGACCCCTTTTGCGATCTCCTGGCATTCATGTAACACTACTTTTAATGTGTCTGATAATCTCCTTAGATGCATTCAGAGCCCCTCTATAGAACAGTAAAACTGTCAAGACAAATGCCCACTTTATCCCTTACCCACCAATTTAAAAAAGGAGAGGGAACTCATCCCTATTGCACTTGCTTTGGAAGTAAAAGGTCCAGAGGAGTTTTTGGGGCCCCACCAGACCAAGAAATGTACTCACTATGGGTGGGGACAGTTAACTTAGATGTGATTTTTTAAAAAAAAAAAACAAAAAACAAAAAACATGAGCTGTCAGAATGGAATATTTACTAAAAACAGGTAGAATAATACCCAACAGCATTTTTTTTATGTTGTTTTAAAAATTAAATTAAAAAAAAAACACCCACTTGCAGCAGAGTTCCTCAGGTAAAATTAGCACAACAGCACTCCAGTTTTCATTCTCTGCCCACAACTCTATTTTAAATGTATATAGCCTGGCAACAAGAACAGACAGACAGGGAGCAGGAAGCATGCCAATTCTGAACTTGCAATGCTGTCAAGAAAACAGCTTCTCTTTTCTCTAGCTCACACTTTCAATTAAAGCTAAACATTCTGATGCTTTGCCTTACTCACTTGAGGTGAAGCCTACAGGTTTTAATCTGGCAGTGTACAAGCCAATAAGTTCCTAGTACTGTCCTTGCATGAATGGCACATACTGTCATGAAGCATAACTATAAATATATGTTGCCACCAGCCTGAACCAGCTCAACCCAGAGAACATGACAGAATTGCCCCCAAGTTGTCCTTTACCACATCTATAGCACCGGGGAGGGAGAGGAAATGTGTATGCATGAAAAAGAGGTTGCTAACACATTTTTAGTTTGCATAGTTAGTCTGAAAAACACACAGGTAGTATGCTTCTCAAACTGTTCTTTAGCCACAGAACCTGCAACTGATGCAACATTTCTTTAAAAATAAAAACAAAACAGAACGTGACACTACTTAGTTTGTCACCTTTTCTCTTGGCAGGATTTCTGAATCTCTTACTAGCTGCAAAAAAAGGACAGCGGCTCATCAAGAGCTTAGCTTTCCTGGCACATAGGTTCATGACAAGAGAAAATGTATTTGTTGAATGTCTGACTGCTATGCAGCTATTAATGGCACAGGACTTCTGTGTGGAAAGGGGATGGTTGCCCTCTATGGCATCTAACAGCAAAGACCTAGGCATGAGTGCAGAAAACCCAGCCATGTTACCAGGATTGCCTAAGACCACCAAAATTGCAACCAGCCACTGATCCACTTTCCTTCCTCAGGGGATTTTTGGAGGGGGTCAAGAGTCCTGTTACTCCTTTTCCTCTCCCAGCTCTTTCCACATAACACTTTGTGCATATGAAGAAGGGATGTGTCACTCCTATAGAACAGGGAGTCCAGTCAAAATGCACGTTCTTTGCAGTTCTCTCGCCTCCCACCTTGTCTAAACAAACAGACCCCACAATGCCCAGAGAAAGCAAGTGTGCTCCCCAGCAGGGGTTAGCCTCTTCCCCTCTCCAGCCAGAAGTTTGCTTTCAGAACCATAGGACATGCTGCTCTTAGAGAGCCAGCACAATGTCGTAGTTTGAGTGCTGGACTGGGAGACCTAGGTTCGAATCCCCCTTGAGCAAGTAACACTCTCTCAGCCTCAGGCAATGGCAAATTTCTCCTGAACAACAACAAAAGTTTGCCAAACCCCGTGACAGAGTTCCCATAGGGTCTGGACTTGAAGGCACACCACAACCCCAAGCGCATTATGTGGGGAGGCGGGAATCCTCCCCTCACAGCCTGTGGAGCAGAGGTCGCAGCTGGAGCTCTTCCTCGCTCGTTTTCCAGGCAAAGCGCCCACACAAGAGGGGTGGAAAGAAAAGAAAAAAACAATGAGAAAAAGCAGGAATAATGAGAAGGCGGGGAAGATAGTTCCACTCACTCACTGGAGCCTGCTGGTGGGAGGACGAGGCTGACTTTTGAGGAGAAGGTGGCGCTGGTTGAACTTTCAGGAGGGCATGCTGGTGGTTGGGTGTGGGTCCAGTGCTCAACCCGCCCGCCTAAGCCACACAGCAGGAGTTGCCCTCAGCAGCACCCTGGTCCTTCGCCCCCGCCCCCAGCCCCATTAAAGCCGCGGTGGCTCCACCCCGCCTTGCGCTTTTCCCGCGCTCTCTGCCCACCCCAATGTCACTCCCACCGGCCTCCCTTTTCCCTGGACGGCAGAGCATTCGCGGGCGCGGGCGCGGGCGCTCCTCCCGCTTCCCTAGCCTATGGCGAGGAGGGGCGAAGCCCTCAAGAGGCAGGAAAAGGGCAGGGGGGGGGGCAACCCAGCAGCTCCTTAAAAGAAGCGCGGGTTCATTCGTCGTAAGCACAGAACGGGACATTTACCTCAGTCTCCACCTCCACGCACACACACACACACACCCCACACTAGGGCGTGAGGGCTTTATTTCAAGCATCCGCAGGGGGGCCCATCATTGTGGGGGGGGGCAGTAGTAACCCTCCTCCTGCAAAAACATTGTTAGTAATAATCTGAATATCCTGTACTATGAATAGCTTAGGTTGAGTTAGGTTACATTGACCTGAGATAAACATATAGCCCCCCCCCAAAAAAAAATAAAGCATTGCAGGAGAGCCCAAAATTCCTTAAACCGGTCCTGTGCCGGAGGAAAAGAGTGGTGTCCTTGGAAAGGTGGCTAACTTGAGCAGTTTGGGGAAACATGAGGAAAGAGCAGGCGTCCGTTACGTTTTGGAGATGGGATGGCAATGTAGTAGCTTTAAAAAAGTGTCTGGGGATTAACAGTTGTCCCTTCATATTCGCTGGAGTTTGGTTCCAGGACCCCCGTGGATACCAAAATCCGTGAATACTCAAAATCCCATTATATGCAATGGCATAGCAAAATGGTATCCCTTATATAAGATGGCAAAATCAAGGTTTGCTTTTTTGGATTATTATTTTTTAAGAATATTTTCAAGCCCTGGATATTTACATCCGTGGATACCAAATCCGTGGATACGGAGGGACAACTGTATTGTGAATTTAGTGAGGCGGAAACAGGGTGGGGGGAAATAACCAGTCGTGTTGGTTAGCACAGACCAAGAGGCAACGGGAATGGAGAGATAATGGTTGTTAACTGAACTTCAGGCTGATATATAAATGAATTAGTGCTGTATATAGTTGGTAAGAATGACCGGCTCCTACGGGGGAAACCACCACCACAGGTATGGGATGTAAGCAAGGAGTGAAGCATGTTTTGAATTTGGCTATCTAGGGTAGGTGAATAGGATATTTGAGCGAAATGTAGCCCACATTGAGCTGTGTCCCCACCACCACTTTCCTGCCGTTTTAATAGAGCATGTTTTCTTGGTGGAGAATGAAACCCATTATGAATCACTCAAAATGATATCATTAATATAGTACAGGCATACCTCTGTTAATAAAACCTCTAAGCACCTTTTTATAGTATTTTTATGCCTGCTCTGAACACCTTTTATTTCACCTCCTTCATCTAGCTGGAATTTTTTTTAGCACTGTTGGCATTGATAAGATGGTGAAGGAGGACTGGAGCAACACAGATTTTTTTGGTGTCAGGTTGTAGCAGCAGCACATCTGCAGTAAATAATGCAATAAAGCTTGAGAAATAATCCAGTTCGAAACTGGATTATTTGCGTAGCTTCTTCCTATGGAAGCCTAGGATTTGTAGTTTGGTGAAGCATCAGCACTCTTTGTCAGAGAAGGCTAAAGACCTTGTGAAACTACAAATCCCAGGATTCCATAGGAAGAAGCTATGCAAGTAATCCAGTTTCAAACTGGATTATTTGTGTTGTGTGGATCCCCCCACTGGTGTGTAAACAGCAGCTGCTGCCAGAATCCTTTACTGAGCATGTAACTGGGGGAGGGGGGATGAAGAAAAGGGGAAAGGTGGTAAACCTGCTTCGCTACCACAGACACGTTAAAGAAGCATAGAGATGTAAGCTTGGCCACCAAAATAGAAATCATATGAAAAGCAGAGACAGGTGAAAGAAAATAGTGCTCCCTGAATTCATTTTGGAAGAAGCCTTCATGTGGTCTTTAGAACAGTGGTTCTTAACCTTTTCTTTTCCAGGAACCCCCTTTAAATATAGTTTGTTGCCACACACACCCCCAAGATGTAACTAAAGATTTAAAACCTTAAAGTGCATCAAATTGTTATTTAAAATTGTTCATCAAGGGTCTTCAGATTCGGAGAAGATGGAGAAACAAGTATATACACACACTCCTATTATAATATTTTTATTAGAATGATTCCATAGAAAATAATAATAATAATTAATAATAATGTAATCTCTCTCTCTCTCCCTCTCTCTGGCTTTTCTTCGCAAACGAAGATTCAGGAAGGACTCATCCCGCGCTTTCTGCAAGCGCGCTGATGACTAAAAAGGCCAATCCGAGATAAACAAGTCCGGTTGCAAAAAGCACAGCAGAAGGTCTCCTTGGGTGATGTTTTTGGGTTGTGATTCTTTCTGCATTGTCGTTTCTCTTCAAGACTTGTTCGGCGTGAGTACCTGACTGCTGGGGTTGCTTTTTGCTGCTCTGTATCAGACAGCAGCTGCAGCAACAATAACAAGTGGTTGCCCTGAACAACTGACAGAGACTGCAACTTCCTGGTAATGGGGTGTTAACAATTTGTCCCTTCTTCCCTATGTTCCCAAAAGAAAGAGAAGCCAAGCTGCTCTTTGTAGGCTTAGGAGCACAGAAGTGCAGGAAGGGCAAAGGTGAATGGTTTGCTTCCCAATGGCCCGCTGAGGAGGAAGCGAAGGCCACTGACAGTAACCTTTTCTTTACCAGGGACCCCCTTTAAATATCTTTTGTTGCCACAGACCCCCCAAGACTTAACTCAAGATTTAAAATACAATTACACCATCCATTAAATCATCCCTCAAAGGCACTGGAGGGGGGGAAAGACTTTTCCGCTGCTTCTTCCTGCAAATTTGTGGCTGGAGCGGATTGAATGGCAATGTGCAGGCCAAGCCAGCCAGCCTTTGCCTTGGCTCCTGTCTCAGGGCCAATCCACTGCAGAGTGGGGATGGGCCAAGCAGACTTCAAGCCTTTGTGGACCCCCTGTGAGGACTTTGCGGACCCCTGAGGGTCCCCGGACCATAGGTTAAGAACATTGTTCTAGAAGGTTAAAAAAGTTTTGGTTTCATTATGCAAGGCTTGTTGTCTGTTTCACATGTGTATATTGGGCCCTTGGTAACTGCTGGGGTTTGGTTCCAGGACCCCCAATGGAAACCAAAATCTATGGCTGCTCAAGTCCCATTATATACAATGGAGTAGTAAAATAGTGTCCGTTATATAAAATGGCAAAATTAATGTTTGCTTTTTTGGATTTTTTTTGACTGGGGGGGAATATTTTCAAACCATGGTTGGTTTAATCTGTGGATGCAGAATATGTGGATACGGAGGGCCAACTGTATTGTCAGTCTTGAATAAAAAGTTTGCTCAAATGTGTTGAACAACTCTTCTTGTGGTTTAGGAACCTATCCCTATTCTTTCCATGTTTTTCTACCTCTGGCACCAAATTTTCTGTTAAAGAAGTAATGTCCCAGAATATATCTACCGGTACTTCATTAACTGAGGTGTATCAGGCCTATGCACATACATAAAGAGCCACTTAAAATGGGTTCCTTATAACTGTCATTATTAATGTCAGGTTGGCTGTATTTCTGCCTGATTCAAATGTGTTAGTACAATTGTATAAAATAAGAAGAGATCAGTCCTATTTAAAAATAAATGTTCATGTCTGTCTTTCAAAATCATAGAATCATAGAATCATAGAGTTGGAAGAGACCTCAAGGGCAGTCCAGTCCAATCCCCTGCCATGCAGGAATACACAATCAAATGTTGTTCTGTATTTCTGTTTTTTGCATATCAGACTTATTTGTGGGGCAGAGGGGATGGCTATGCTAATCTAAGTAAACATAGGTAACAGAGTTTATAACATACAATATTTAGCTATACAGTACTGCCAAAAAGGGTCTAGGGCTGGGAAAAACAAGCTTCATTATGCAGTTGTTTGGAGTGATTAACTCATCCGGATGTTCAGTCTCCCACATACTATGTGGTAATATCTGTACCTAGAAGGTATTGTACCTAAAGAATCACTGTCAGGTTTAATTGGTCTAAAAACAATGTTCCAATAGAACTTCAAAGATTCCTTCTAACTGCAGTCCAACTTAGAAGGATTACACTGCTTATTCTTTAGTTAAAATTCTTATTGTCATGAGGAATCAGATGCTAGCACATTTTAGGTCTAGCCTAGATAGATTTCATCCACAGTACTATAATCCCTAGTCTGAATAAATGTTAGACAACACAATGAAATCCTTTGATGTTTTTCATTCAGAATGAGTATGTGAGATCCCCTCAGATGACCTCAAGCATTCTATAAACCACCCAGCTGTAAAAGCAAAAATCTTCTGCTACACTGACAAAAAAGATTATTCCTTTACATGACTTTTGTAATTATTTTACTGTACTCTGTCCAATTTTTTCTTGTGGTCTCTCTGTAGTGATAAAGCACTAATAGTTATAGGCCAGGCAATCAGTTTAGCACAATCAAGCAAGAATAAAGAAAAAAATTGCACAATGTGCCTTTCATCAGTCAGCCTGAAAATTTCCTTTTACACCATTCTTCAATCCCCTATTTGTCTCTAACTCAAATTAGCTACTTGCTGTACTGATCATTTTTGAAGATGAGCTAATTTGTGTTGTTATTACTGTTATTGCCATACTGTATATAAAATTATCTCAGTCTTCTCCAACCTGGTGCCATCCAGATATGTGGGGTAATGCTGGGTGGTGCTGATGGGGAATGCAATCTGACACATTTGGAGGGCATCAGGATGGGGTAGAACCAGAGTTGGAAGGGGCCCTATAGGCAACTGAACCAAACCTCCACTCAGTATATCTCAGTATAGGAATTCCAGCTACAGCATCCCCATCAGGTAGTTGTCCACTCTTTTTGAAGATGTCCAGGGAAAGAGACACCACCACCTCTCTATTGCTGAATCACACTGCTGAATCACAAGTCATTCCTTCTAATGTTCAAACAAAACCCATCCTGTTATTTAAAATCATTAGACCTGGTCTTACACTCTGGGGCAGCAGACAATAAACCTGCTCCGTCCTCTGCACAGCCCTTAGATATTTAAGGAGTGGAACATGTTACCCCTCAGCCTTCTCTTCACTAGGCTGAACATGTACAACCCCTTCAACCTTTCCTCATATGTTTTTTTCTCCATACCTCCATTCCTCTTATCAACCATGGTGCCATTCTCTGAACCTGCTCCAACTTGTCTATATCTGTGTTAAAATGAGGTGCCCAGAACCGAATAGAGTATTCCAGATAAGCCCTCACTATTGCAAAATATAATGAGGCTAGTACTCCACTTGGCTTGGAAATGGTGGTTTTATTAATGCAGGCTAGAATATTATTTACCTGCTTTGCTGCAGCATCATACTGTTGGGTCATGTTCAATTTATGATCAACAATAATCCCAAAGTATTTTTCATATGTACTACTGCTAAGCCAAATATCTACCATGCTATACCTGTGCATTGGTTTTGGTGACCTAAACATAGAATTTTGCTTTTGTCTTGAATTTCATTCTATTAGTTTCAGCCCAATTTTCTAGTTTATCAAGATCCTTTGGAATTCTGTTCCTATCTTCCACTGTGTTAGCTACCCCCCCCCTTGTAGGCTATCCCTCCCCCCATAGGCTGAGATATACAGTACTGCGTTCAAGTTCATGAGGGGGATACAATAAGGAACCTGAGTGAATGAACTTAAAAAAAAACAAGAAATAGTTTTGGGCAGAAAGCATTGGCAGAATATGCTTGTAGAGAAAGATAAGATTATCTCTTGAATAAATTAGAAATGTATCTTGATAAATCTTTCCAAAGGGATGTTCCAAAGGACAGAGGCCAGAGAAAGAGCTACTCTGCCTCACATAAAGAAGGAAATAATATGAAGCCTGATAGAATGCTAGATCTTATGAGTCATGGGAGACATATGGAAGAAGTTGTTAAACTGAAGGCCAGCATCGTGAACTGGGCCTAGAGGCATATAGGAAACCTGGGCGGAAAACCAATAAATGATGGCATTTACAAGGCAGGCTGCAGAGTTCTGCACTAGTTGCAACCCCTGAGAAATCTTATAGATTGAACTCACATATGCACATTCCCATGTGGCCAGATGACAGACAAACAGGAGGGATCAAACTGCTAGCCCACCATCCAAGGTGAAAGTCGAAGGCATCCATAGATTTTCCTTGTTTTTTTTCCAGGCTGTGAGGCTGTGTTCTGGAAGAGTTTATTTCTGGCGTTTTGCCAGCCAGCCACAGATGCAGGTGAAATGTCAGAAATGAACTCTTCCAGAACACAGCCTCACAGCCTGGGAAAAAAACAAGGAAAATCTACCATCCAAGGCTGGTAAAACCAAATCTTGGCATGATGTTCTCACAATTCTCACAAACAGAATTACAGTTGCCTCTCCACATTTGCGAACTCGGCATTCATGGTTTTGATTATTCGCAGTTTTGGGAGGGCCCCCCTGCCCTCCCCCGCCCTCCCGAAACCGCGACACGGGACTTCCGGAGGCCCCGTGAAGGCCCTGGGAGGGAGCGGGGAGGGCCAGGGAGGCCTCCACGGGGCCTTCAGAGACCCTCCGGAGGCCCCGTGAAGACCTTGGGAGGGAGGGGGAGGGCCGGGGAGGCCTCCAGGGGCCTTCGGAGACCCTCCGGAGGCCCCGTGAAGGCCCTGGGAGGGAGTGGGGAGGGCTGGGGAGACCTCCACGGAGCCTTGCGAGGCCCCATGAAGGCGTTGGGGGCGGAGTGGGGAGGGCTGCGGAGGCCCCGTGAAGGCCTTGGGGGGGGAGTGGGGAGGGCTGCGGAGGCCTCCATGGGGCCTACAGAGTGTCTCCGTAGGCCCCATGAAGGCCCTGGGCGGGAGGGGGGAGGGCCGCGGAGGCATCCACGGGGCCTCGGGAGGGTCTCCAGAGGCCCTGTGAAGGCCTTGGGAGAGGCGGGGAGTCCAGGGAAAGCGACCATAGGGCCTCGGGAGGCCCCATGGTCATTTTGGTGGGGGAGGGGGGGCAACCAATATTCGCGGTTTTTTCACATTTGTGGGGGTCCGTGGAACCTAACTCCCGCAAATGTGAAGGGATGACTGTATATTATTTGTCTGAAGGTTCTTTACATAACTATTTTCTTCTGGATTTTATTGTTGTCTTATTTTTACTAAAGTTGCCACCTTTTGTAAAAAACAAAAAGCTGTTCTAGCATCTCCTTTTTCAAAGAGCAGCTCTTCACAGAGGCATTACACTGATTTGACATCACTCTGCCAAGAGGGAAAAAATGACTGCTACTGTATGTTTCTGAATGTCAGGTTGTGTTGAAAGTACAAGAGGGGAGACAATAAAAACCTTGGTAGCCCTCTCAGATGTATCTCTTGTACAGTGTAGACCCTTTATAACAAAGTGGATTGATCAAGCAATAGATGACAGCTAATGGAATGAGTGAGTACAGACTTGCATCTTTATACCTCTGAAAAGCAAGATGCATAGAACTCAATTATTCATCCCATAAAATATATAGGAGCGTATGTAAGGCTGCAGTCTTGTACCTACTTCTTAATAATAAGTCTCATTGAACTAAGGAGGATTTACTTGTGCATAGATCTATAGATGTGTTGTAAAAGTGTGTAACATACGCAAATAATGTAGGTGGTCAGACAACATTATGCAAAGCTAGACAGTGTTGTGCCCATATATTGTAGATGGGGGTCCAGGACTGTCTTTTTCAGGATGTCCCTAACATTTGAGAAATGTCCTTTTCCATCATTTTTGGAATATTTTCAAATATTTTTTCCATACCAAGATAACACAGGCTTTCTAATACACAACTGAGTAATTTATCAATAAAAAGTAGTTCACTGCTTTTTAGTTTCACTTAGATCTCCACTTTTCCCCAATGAACTCAAGGTGGTCACATAGCTCTCTTCCTTTCCACTTTATGCTCACAACAGTAGGAGGTAGGTCAGACCAAAAAAGAGTCACTCATCAATTTATGGCTCAGTAGGGACTTGAATATGAATAATTAAAGTCCCACTTCAGTGCTTTGACCACTGCACTGGCCTTCAAATAGTTTTCTTCATTTTGAAATAAATTGGATAAGCAAACCCTACATGAGGATATAACATAATGTATACATTAAAATAATAATAATGCTCCTGGATATGTTTCTGTTAACCATGCCACTAAACTAGACTAAGGCTGCTGACACATTGTAGAAATAATGCAGTTTGACAATGCTTTGACTACCATGGCTCCATCCTATGGAATCCTGGGATTTGTAGTTTGTTGCGGCACCAGAACTCTCTGACAGAGAAGGCTAAATAGCTCACAAAACTACAAATCCCAGAATTCCATAGCATTGACCCATGGCAGTTAAACCAGTGTCAAACTGCATTATTTCTGCAGCGTGTCAGCAGCCTGGGCTTAGAATTTGTGGTTCGCTTGAGGCCATCTAGTTCATGGAACTCACATTTTGCCATTATGCAATATAAGCGAATTTGTAGAACACTTAACTGCATCCTGAGTCCCAGGGTGGTATGCTGAGCCAGAATAATATCTAGGAAGAAAATCTTTCTGCATTGTAAAGCATGCCTAACAACAGAAAGCTGCCTCTGTTCAGCCAAGACTACTCCACCCGCTTCTTCACCCCTTGGGGAAGAACATTATTCAGAATCAATAATGCCTGTGAAGGGAAAATAATGTCACATTAAAGTCTCACTTGTGAAAAGGAGAGCAATGCCCTTTGGAGCATGATGCAAATTTATTTGGCAGAACAACAAGACCAATCTTATTCTGGGGTGGTTGAAATGTAGACTACTAGATAAATATAAAATATTATTATCCAGGACGCTGTGTTCTTTAACCTTTGCTGAATATTACAGACACTGGGGCAAAATTTAAAACATCCTCTCCCCCCCCTCCCCAAAAATCAAGGTAGGATAATATTGTTTGTGAACAAGATTTGTCTGTTTAGTGGATGCTGCTAATTTTCCATCTATTATCGAGCAGTTCTGTTTTTAATGGCACTGTTTAAGAGAAATATGTTTCAGAGCTGTAGGTCGTGAAGAGGAAACTTTGCTTGTTCTGAATTTTGCACACAGGTATAGTTATAGTTGTTGCTATGCATTGTTGTAGTTAACTGCTGTCAAGTCAACTTCGATTTATGGTGACCCCAAGAATGAGAGACTTCCAAGTACCCTTGTCATCAACATCCCTGCTCAGGTCTTGCAGATTCAGGGCTATGGTTTCCTTATCCATGTAATGCAGTCTTCCTCTTTTTCCTACTTCCTTCTACTTTACCAGAGCATTATTGTCTTTTCCAGTGAGTCATGTCTACTCATTATATGTCCAAAGTATGACAGTCTCGGTTTAGTCATCTTGGTTTTTAGGGAGAGTTCAGACTTGATTTGCTCCAATACCCATTGATTTCTCTTTTTAGCTGTCCATGGTATCAGTAGAACTCTTCTTCAGCACCACATTTCAAATGAGTTGATTTTCTTCCTATCAGCTTTCTTCACTGTCCAGCTTTCACAGCCATAAATAGAAACTGGAAATATGACAGCATGGACAATCCTAACTTCAGTATTCAATGACATACCTTTACACTTCAGGATCTTATCTTGTTCCTTCATAGCTGCCCTTCCAAGGCCTGGTCTTCTTCTGATTTCTTGACTACAGTCTCCATTCTGATTAATGACTGAACTAAGGTATGGAAAATCTTGAACTATTTCAATGTCTTCATCATCTATTTTAAAGTTATGTAAACCATCTGCAGTCATTATTTTTGTTTTCTTAATATAATTTAAACCTTCCTTTGCATTTTCTTCCTTGACTTTCTTTAATAGTCTTTACTCTTTTCTGCTAATAGTATGGTGTCATCTGCATATCTTAAACTGTTGATGTTCCTTCCTCCAATTTTCACACTTCCTACCTCCGAGTCGAATCCTGCTGTACGTATGATATGTTCAGCATACATGTTAAACAGAGAAAGTGATAAAATGCAGCCTTGCCAGATCATCTTGCCAATTGGAAACCATTCCATTTTCCCATATACTATCCTGATGGTAGCCTCTTGTCCTGAGTTCAGATTACACATCAGGATAATGAAATATTGTGGCATACCCATTTCCTTAAGAGTGATCCATACTTTTTCATCATCTACTCTATCAAAGGTTTTGCTATAATCTATAAAACATAGGCTGATTTTCTTCTGAAATTCTTTTGTGTGCTCCATTAGCCAATGTATGTTTGCAATATGATCCTTAATGCCTCTTCTTTTCTTGAACCCAGCTTGGATAGCTGACATTTTTCATTCCATATATGGTAAAAGTTGTTCGAGTATCACTTTGTTTGCATGGAAATTAATGCAATGCTATTGTTGTCAGGGGATGATAGGCCACTCAGTCCCCAACAGAAGCCAAAAACTATTTAAGCAGACTTAGTAGCAACCTGTTCCCAAGAATACTCACACACAGAGTGTTTGATGTCCAAATAAGCAGGAGGCACTTTTATCTTCAAAGTCAAACAGTTGCAATATATATACAAATTTTTACAATTGAAGGACAAACTGCTTCACCAGGCATCAGCATTAACAAGAAGAGAGTGAGTTTTGGACTAGCTCATACACACGCACACATACACAGAGAGAGAGAGGACATTGCCCTCTAGTTGCCTGACTAGGCATGACTTGGTAGTTCATGGAGTCAGCCATTATGACTCAGCATGATTCTGCAGTTGTTCGGCCATTTTATAATGGAGTTCAGGCTCTAACTCCTGACAATCCCCTCCAAAATGGTCAAACTACTGCACAGGACACATGTTATCATCACCACATAACATCATTAACATACATTGTTGGACATCAATCGTTTGTCGGTTGACCTTCCCTTTTGACACCTTTCACTTTATACACTAGTGACAAGGCCCAGCCTCTTTGCCAACTCCTCATGGCTTCTTGCTGGAAGGGCTTTTGTAAGCAGGTCTGCAACATTGTCCTCAGATGGACAGTACCTCAGACACAAGACACCTTCTTTTATTAACTGCCTCATATTTTGGTAGTGTACCGCAATGTACTTGATCCTGCATTTCAGATTTTCTGCTTCTGCCATAGCTATGTAGGCTTGTGAGTTCTCGTGTGCCTCAACAGACATTTGGCATGGCTCCCCAAGGTCTGCAAGCATCTGCCTTACCCATTGTACTTCACTTGCCATCTCAGACAAGGCGGCAAATTCAGCCTCAGTGGTAATAATGGCCACACAGTTCTGTTTCCTTGATATCCACGCTATGGGGCTCTCTGCATACCTGACCACCAACCCGGTCACTGGCTTCCTGTCTGAAGTCTCAGCAGCAAAAGAGCTGTCCACATAGCACTCCAGGGTCACCTGACTTCCTGTCAGCTTCAAACGCATGTCCCTGGTCCCCTTGAGAAATCTAACTACCCTTTTCAGGGCTTCCCAATCTGCCCTCCTTGGCCTGCAGACTCTTCTGCTGAGCACCCCAACTGCAAAACTGATGTCAGGCCTTGTGTTGTTTGCACTGAGTGGTACAGGTCTGGCCTCTCAAACTCCTGCTCTGCCTCTAAGTTCACAAAATCAGTGGTCATTAGTGTCCTGACCACTTTTGCCTCATTAAGCCTACACTTGGCCACAAGACTGTCAATTTTCTTCTTCTGACTTAGGAAAAATTCTCCAAGACTGGTTCTTTCTACCTCTACTCCTAGATAACATCTCCGGCTGCCTAAGTCCTTTAACATGAACCGGCTTTCTAACGCCACCTGCACTTTCTTGACATCACTGGCACTCTTTGCTGCCACACAAAGGCCGTCCACATATATAACTAGCATGACAGCACTATCACTGGCCCCCTTGGTGTATACACAGGCGTCTGCGACGCTCCTTGTGTAACCAAGTGACACCAACACTTGGTGTATGCACTTGTTCCAGCAATGTGTGCTTTGTTTCAAGATGTAGAGTGCTTTGCATAACAAGTACCTCGCTCTCACCTGCTCCGTCATACCCTGGGGTCTGTTCCATGAACACTGTCTCTTCAAGATCAGCATTCAGGTATGCTGTTTCAAAGTCAAAGTGTTGCACAACCATCTGCCTCTTGGCTGCTACAACTAACACAAACCTAAGACTTTCTGGCTTTGCTGTGGGCGAAAAGCTTTTGTCAAAATTGGTGTAGCACTCCTGCGAAAAGCCTTTCACAACTAAGCGTGCCTTACACTTTTGTGTTCCATCAGGCATGTCCTTTAGCTTGTACACCCACCTGCAACCAACAACCTTTGGGTCTTTGGGCCTCTCAACTACCTGGAACACTTTCCTCTCAACTAGTGACTCGAACTCAGAGTCCATGGCTAAGTTTCACTTCTCCTGCTCTTCCTGGGGAAGTTTTAGGAGATCCTGAAAACTTGCAGGCTCCTCTGCCATGACATTGCACAGCCTGGCTTCCTGAACAACAAACCTGTCAGGAGGCTTTTTAACCATCCTTGACCTTCTGGGAATGATCACCCTAGTTCTGCCTGACTCATCTTCGCTTGCACTGCTGCTATCTCTCCCTGTGTCAGGCTCAGTGCTTGTTTGTGGTCGTGTGTGTGTTGGAGTGGCATGGGAAGTTTCAGGCTTTTCTTCCTTTGCTTCCCCTTCATCATCATCAGGCTCAACCACCCCTCTGTTTGTGGGACTTTTGGAAGTTGTTGGCACATCCCTCCCCAAGGGAACAAAAACTTCCTGATTGCAGTGCAATCTATCTCACCCTGGTCCATTTCAAAATATGCACTCATGGAGAACACATCTTTCCAGAATGGAGAGAAAACATGTACTTATTACCCTCATAGCCTAGGAAATGCAGCCTCCTGGTTTTAGGCTGCCCAGGCTTCCTTAGGCTTGGGTGAATCAGTACATTTGCATACTGTCCAAAGATCCCCAGGTGCTTGAGGTTTGTTGCTCTACCATACAATAGACAGTATAGGGTCTGGTTGACACCAGACGTCCACAGTCTATTTAAATGGTAAGCAGCAGTCTTCACTGCCTCCTGCCACAGCCCAGCTGGGGCTGGTGCATCTTCCATCATGCACTCCATCATGCACTTCAACATCCCAATTTTCCTTTCTGCAAGCCCATCCTCCCCTGGAGATGCTGGGTTTGTGGTCTTGTGTCTAATGCCTCTCCTACACATCCAGGTCTGCAGACTGTTGGGTAAGAATTCCCCTCCCCTATCCGTCACTAGACTGGAAACCTTATGAGAAAGAAATTCGTGTTCCACCACATTCAGCCACTCACGGAACCTGTCTGCAGCCTGACTTTTCTCCTTCGGTAAGTATACGTAGGTGTACCTAGTGTGTCTGTCCACTATCACAAATAAATAGCGGTTACCCCCTTCAGTGGGCTTATAGGGGCCTGCTAAATCAGCGTGGACAACTTCAAAGGGTCTCTTGATGACACATTGGGTCTTTTTGGCAATAGGGAAAGCTTTCATCTTAACTTTCTGCACACAGCACATTCTAAGAATCTTGGGCAGTGTTTCATGCTTAAACCAGGGCACACTTTTGCTAGCTCCTTTAACCCTTTTTTACTAGCATGGCCCATTAGCCTGTGGTAGTAATGAACACACTTATCATGTAGGGGCACATTGTCTGCAGGGTTCACATTTGCTACCTTCCCTTTAGGCAACATGTAATACAACCCATGTTTCTTTATCCCTTTTGCACAGACATTATTATGTTATGCCTTTCTGTTACTATATAGTGTTCCCCCTCAAATATCACTTTATAACCATCAGTAGTCATTTGGGACACACTTAATATACAATTCTCTAGTTTGCTAACACATAACACATTTTCAAAATCTTTACCAAAAGAGGGCACATATGCAGCACCCATTTTCTGCACCTTGCTGGGAGCACAATCTGCAAGGGTAATATTGGTTATGGAAGCATTTTTAACATTGCTTAACCACTTTAAGTCGTTAACCATGTTGTGTGTCACCCCACTATCAAGTAACCAGATTCTTCTCTCAGTACCATCAGGATGGTGCTTTGCTACGAAGGCGTGGTTTGCAGCCTGAGGGGATGCACCCCTCATATCCGGTGCAGGCATCTTACAGTCCTTCTGAAAATATCCAGGCCTTTTGCATCTGAAACAGCGTTTCACATAGCTGCGGGCTCCGTTCTCCACAGATACCTCTGTTTCAGTGCTCTCCTGATTGCATCTGGTAATTTGTGGCTGTTTATTCCCCTCTGTCCGGGAATCAAATTGCTTGCATTGGACCTCTTCCAGAATACACCCAGCTACCAGGTCTACAGACAAATCATGCTCCCTGGTGGTCTGCAGACTGCATATTAGGAAATCCCATTCCTCTGACAAACTGCCCAATAAAACACTTATGGGCTTCTGGAATGTCCACTCCTCTATTGGCCACCTCTTGAAAAAGCTGCCTCATTTCCTCCAAATGGGCCTTCATGCAGCCTCCAGTAGACAGCTTTGTGTTATAAGGTCTCTTAGTCCATATCATCTTTGATAGGCAGGACGAATTCTGATGAACTGTTTTCAAAGCTGTCCAAAGCTTAAAGGCTGTCTTTGCTGGGGCTGTGTGTATTAACTGGGAGGGGCTGAGCGATAAGAGAATTGCAGCTCTAACCTTCTGGTCTGCTAGTCTGAATGCTGCTATTTCATCTTCTGAACCATCTGGGATCACACTTTGATTCTCCAAAACATGCCACAAATTGTCCTTAATTAATAAAGCCTCCATGTATAAAACTCCATGCTGAATAATTTCCAGCAGCCAGCTTTTTAAAACGGACAAGGCTATTATCTGCCATTCTGCTGATTGAGTCAACAATTCTCCAGCTATGAAAACCAAACAGGTGGCAGCTGGCAGCACTTCAAGGTTGTTTGAAGGTATTACAGGCTCTGGCTGAAACTTAGCTGTTTCTCAGCCAACTAGCCAAAAACACTCAGAACAAAAGAGATTCTGGGAAATTTTCTGGGTGCACCTTATCTAATCTGAGATCAATCAGCTGGGCCCATAACCACTGTCAGGGGATGATAGGACACTCAATTCCCAGAAGAAGCCAAAAACTATCTCAGCAGATTTAGTAGCAACTGCTTCACCAAGCATCAGCATTCACAAGAAGGGAATGAACTTTGAACTAGCTCTCTCTCTCTCACACACACACACACACGACATTGCCCTCTATTGGCCTAACTAGGCATGACTTGGTAGTTCATGGAGTCAGCCATTATAACTCAGCAAGATTCTGCAGTTGTTCGGCCATTTTATAATGGAGTTCAGGCTCTAACTCCTGACAATTGTGGATGCTGCAGTCACTGGTGCCCCCTTTCTTGGGACTGTCCATTGTTTTGTTTTCCATATTTGTTGACAGATTTTACTTAGAACTTGAGTAGATGCTGCCTCTGTAGCTTGAAGTAGTTCTATTGGTATACCATCTGTTCTTGGTGATTTATTTCTCCTAAGTGCTTTGCGTGTAGTTTCAACTTCACTTTCTAAAATTGTAGGTTCATTTTCCAATGGTCCTTCCTTGAATGAATCTGTCATACTTTTGCCTCTTTTATATAATTCTTCAGTGTATTGTTGCCATCAACATATTACTTGGTCATGTAATGTGTTCTCCTGCTGGTCATATAGCATCCTCATTCTTGGTTTTAATTTCCCTTTGATTTGTCAGATCTTGTGAAAGTGGTCTGTTCTACCTTTTTGTTGCCATCTTCTGTTTCTCTGCATTGATTACTATACTACAGTTGTCGCTTCACATTTGCGGCTTTCACATTCATGGATTAGATGATTTACAGTTTTCCCTCACCCACTGCCCCTCTCCTGGGTCTTTGCTTCACTTCGCAAAGGGAGCAAAGACCCTGGGAAGCATGGGGGGGGTGAGGCAAAGGCTCTTAAATCTCCCCTCTGCTGGGCCTTTGCTCCCTTTGGGGGGGAAGTTAAAGCCCAGGAGAGGGGTGATTTGAACGGTTTTGCCTCACTCGCCACCCCTCTCCTTGGTCTTCGCTTCCCTTCACAAAGGGAGCAAGGATCCAGGGAAGTGTGGGGGGTGAGGCAAAGCCTCTTAAATTGCCCCTCTGCTGGGCCTTCACTCCCTTTGGGGGGGAAGCAAAGGCCAGGCAGAGGGGCGATTTGAGCAGGTTTGCCTCACCTGCTGCCCCTCTCCTGGGTCTTTGCTTTCCCCCCAAAGGAAGCGAAGGCCCAGCAGAGGGCGATCTAAGAGGCTTTACCTCACCCCCTGTGCTTGCCTGGATCTTTGCTCCCTTTGGGAAGGGAAGCAAAGACCCAGGAGAGCAAAAGCCCAGCAGAGGGGCAATTTAAGAGGCTTTGCCTCACCTGCCGCCCCTCTCCTGGGTCTTCACTTCCCTTCGCAAAGGGAGCGAAAACCCTGAGAAGTACGGGGGGTGAGGCAAAGCCTCTTAATTCGCCCCTCTGCTGGGCCTTCGCTCCCTTTGTGGGGGAAGCAAAGGCCCAGGAGAGGGGCGATTGTTATTCATGGTTTTTTCACATTCACGGGGGTCTGGTTGCTCTAACCCCATGAATGTGAAGGGATGACTGTACTTCTCTTTGTCCCTACACACAAGTTGCTCAACAGATGCATCCAGGGTTCTGATCCTGTTTCTGTCACTTTTGCTTTTGCTTGTCCTTAACTGCTTGAAGAATTCATTCTGTCGTCCCTTGAGGCTTCACTCTCTATTCGGCTGCAGACAGTATATTTTTGCATTCCTGCTTGACAATGTCCCTGGCATCAGTCCAGCATTCTTCTAGCTCCCAGTCAATTACGCTTAATAGTGTAAATCTAGTTTTACATTATCTTTAAATTATATTTAAAGATTGTTTACAATGAACAAACTGTTTACAGTTTGTTTACAATAAACAAACTGTTGGCCACCACTGAAGAAATGGCTATTCATAATTAGGAGTATATCCCATTTAGCTCAGTGGGTATCACTTCTGGTGAAACATGCATAGAATCAGACTGTAGATTTCATAAGATAATGAAACTAATTATATGAAATTTACAATTGTGTATATAACTGTTGTTTATAATTATGCTTTTTGTTTTTTACTTGGAAGTATAAACACTGGTTCCTGAAAACTATAGTATTTTGTCTCCAGGGTGCCTCTCTGTGTGTATACCATTTCTGTGCATAGGTGATAGACAACAAGGTGTGCATGGTTATTGTGAGGTTTTTACTATCTAGCACGTTTTGTTGTTAAAGGTAGCAGTACAGTAGCAACTTAACAGCACATGGAACAATCAGATATTTTAACACATAGCTGTAATACAATGCTACTGTCCAAAAAAAAACCCTAGACAAAACTGCATGTTAATATAATTTTTTTAAAAAACACAAAGATGTTTATATGCGTAGATTGATTTCAGTAAGTTGCTTGTATAGTAACATTTCTTGTTATATCTGCATGCTATCTTTATACTCTGTTCCCACCCCCACCCCCCTTTCCTGGTTCAGCACAATCTCTAAGGGAGCATTTATCATTTGATTCCAAGCACAGTGTTACTGCCTTGAACACTGCTGTGTAAAGAAGGAAAACCTGCAGGGGTGACATGGTTGAAAGGGTGGCTTCACCATTAGTTAGAGCGAGGCTATCTATCACCTTAGTTGGGAAAGCCTGAGAGACAGTGTTGGCAAACTTTCAGCTCCTTCAGCAATTCCTTTCAGCCACAGATGCAGGTGAAACGTCAGGAACAGACTCTTTCAGAACATGGCCTCACAGACCGAAAAACACCCAAGGAGAATCTATGGATGCCAGCCATTAAAGCCTTCGACTTCACATTTTCAGCTCCTTTTCTTGAACTTCCTGGCTTGATTAAAAGACAGAGCTGTGCATGCCACACAACCTATTTTCAGACTGTGAAATGTGCTGCCTGCTGCCTAAGGAATGGTGGAGGACACAGTCTCATAGTTGAAGCTGACATAAGATTTAACTACCAGTCCTCTCAGCTTTTGTATATGGAATGATGGAGGGATACAGTCTTGTCCATTGCCTCAGGAAGCAAAATGTCTTAAGCCTGGCCCTGTAGCCACCTCTTCTACAGAGGTATTAAAGGTGCAAGAGTTCCCTTTTCTTTTACATCTCCTCATCCTACATCTTTGCTATTTTTCTGTCTTCACAGTTTTGTCACTCCCTCCCTCCCTCTCCCTTTCTCTCCCATTTTAGTGTTAACACAACAGAAATGATCCATGCCAAACATTTCTCCCAACTGACAACTGAGCACATCTGCAGTGGACTCATGAGGGAATAATCAATGAGATCCGATCATGACTCGAGGTGCATGTGTGTGGTATTTTTTCATCCAGAGAGTAGCTGAGATTTTAAAGCAAGATTCCCACAGGAAAAGGTGGCCAGATCAGCTGTGAAGTTTAAACAGCCTTGGTACCCTGAAAGAAGAGTGTATAAATATACACTTTCATTTACTTTTCAAATGGAGGTCAGCATCTGTTGAGAATACTGGGAATGAAGTTGGCTGAGTCTGCCTGCCATGGAGAAGGTCAGTGTGAGCAACTCGTTGCATGGAAAATTAGAACATTCTCTGTCAGAATGTTCCCTGAGGACAGTCATCCAAATGTTCAGGGTTTCTAAGGGTAATGGGAAAATGGCCCCAGCAAATATCACACATTATATATAATCTTTTTGCCTTGATACAACAAAGGCTGGTTCTAACAATGACCTTACCAGAGATGACCAACATTGAGATGAAAAGTGTGTGTTTCAATAATAGTAAAAGCAAGATAAATACTCCAGCATTGTTGCCTAAACTTTTGTAAACAATTTGCCCACATTCCAGCCATATGCCATTTACAGGGTTTTGTTTTATTTTTTTTAACAGACAAGAAAATGTCCAGGGCAAATAAAGTCCCAACAGAGCTATTGTTTTCTATTACAGTATAGGAGTATATTTTTGCCCCAGCCAGTGTAACATATTGGGACAAAAACTGTTCTGTGCATTTATTTATTTATTGACAAAACATTATATGCAGTAAAGCAGAACAATATGTATTGGCTGTCACTAGGTTGGCCTCATTCAGTAAGATACTAGGATTCCTTCTTCATTCATGTACTACAAGAAGTGTACATCAGACCCTAATCCTTAATACAATGGAATTCTCATGGAATTTAAAAAAAAAAGCAAAAAAAAGCTCACACTCAATGGTTTTTGGGTTTGTTTGTTTGTTGTTGTTGTTGTTGTTTGTAATGCTGGTGCATTTGGATTTTGAAAAAATATGAGACCACAGAAGTAGTAACATTAGCAGAGCAAACTAGATGTGACATTACATCTGTCTTTCCTTGCATTTCATATTAACATCCCCTGCCCCAATGGGAAATGTCTTTTTAGTGCAAATAAGAGAAGTAGTTTTCAGGAGAACCCAAGTAGAGGAGGGAAGGGCTCAATTCTCCTTCCACGCCTGCTATGATCCTGATGATTATCACACACATTCAGGAAGTACAATTTGTATTTTAATAGCCTGCATATTAAACTTAAGGATGCTGTACATTTAACATCACAACTGATTTGGTCCTTGGTTTATTTCAGGAAAAATAACAAAATGTTTTATGGCACCTTAAAGATCATTGGGAGTATTATGGTGTAAGATTTTGTAGACTGGATTCTATCAGATTCAAGGGGTGTTAGGCAATATTAAAAGTCCTTCTTTCTGTCCCAGCACACACACAAGTACTTCTCATGAGAACATAGGAAACTTCTTGTTGGCTCTTCAGGTGTTCTGTAACTGCTTTCCTAAGGAGGTTACATTGGTGTCCTCCATGGGCTCCTTCAGGTGGTAGGCAACTGATCCAGGCTTTTGAAGAACTATATCATCCCATATAATCCTGCCTGAATTCTAAGACCTTCAGGGGCCACACTTCCCTCTATCCCAATGACTTTGCAGGCACATTTGATGGGAACACAGGAGAGAACGTTCTCTGTGGCTGCTCCCCCAATAACTCCTTCCCTAGGAAAGTTAGGATGACTCCTTCCTAGCTGTCTTTCTGAAGGCAGGAGAGCCAGCATGGTGTAAGTGGTTTGAGTGTTGGACTCAGGGTGCATCCACAGTTTGAAGTTGAATTATTTGCCATGGCTCCTTCCTATAGAATCCTGAGCTTTGTAGTTAGGTGAGACATCCACACTCTTTGTCAGAGAAGACTAAAGACCTTGTATAACTACAAACCCCAAGATTCAATAGTTTCAAAGTGGCTTATTTGTGTAGTGTGGATAAGGGGTAGGACTCTGAAGACCAGGGTTCAAATCCCCCCTCAACCATGGAAACCTGCTGGGTGACCTTGGCCAAGTCACACAATCTCATTCGAGAAATTAAGAATATTTGAAGACACAGTTGTGTCCACTCATTCTTTTGCATAGACACTGCACCTGTTTGTCCTATATAGTACGATATAGCAGGAATTGCTTGCAGATGATGGCTATATGACAGTGGATGCTGAGCAAGTCAGTGAACCATTGATTTATGGCTGATGTTGTTAAGTTTTGTCTAGGTAGATATAAATAGATCTATGCCCAGTCTCTCCATTACAAAAGTGAAGGAAACCACCTTCCCTGCAGTAAACTGCCCTTATGCTGTTATTGCACACTCTTCTTAAATCCCTTGCCCAGATGTGTAGCTGACAGTGTCAACAAGATTATATTGTAAGAGAAGGGAACCATAGGAATACACACAATTTCTTTATGGGGTTTGGAAACCTTTGAGGGCAGTTATTTAGGCAACATTAGAAGAATGCATAGTCAGCATAGAAACTATGACAAATGTGTAGAATTATGTTTCTTGTGCCATTATCTCAAGTCAAATTAGACAAGAATTTCAGACTGCAAATATCATTTTTTTGCAGGCTGTATTTCAGATACATGCCTTGGGTTAGTTAAGCCCATTAATCAATCCAACCATAGTGCTCGAGAATGCTGACATATTGGTTAAGCCTTGTGTTGTCCAATACGGCGCTCTCTCTTTTAGAGAAAGGTCTGAAGCTCAGGGTCACTCTAGCACATTGGGTTGCCTGAGGGAAAGAACAAGATGGGCCTTCCTCACATTTCATGTACAAAAGATGACTGGACTGGCAGCTGAAGCTCTTTTCAGACAGGTTAGCTTAGGAGTTACAAGACTGGATGTATGGGACACAGTTCTCCTCTCCAACCATTTGCTGCCATCCCCCAGCATCTGCTGTCTGAGGCAAGTGCCTCATTCTCCCAAATAGCCCTGCTGGTACTGTTGTATCTTAGGCTGCATCTGTACTGCAGAAATAATCCAGTTTGACACTGCTTTAACTGCTTTAGCGCAATACTATGGAACTGTGGGATTTGTAGTTTTGTTTGATATTTAGCCTTCTCTGTTAGAGCGCTCTGGTGCCACACAACAAACTACAAATCCCAGGATTCCATAGCATTGAGCCATGGCAGTTAAAGCCATGTTAAAATGGATTATTTCTGCAGTGCAGATGCAGCCTTAGTGCAGTAAGAGAAAAAAAGTGTGACACCCTTTGTACTGGCCTACTTAGACCAATTGGCTCCAACCTCTGCCTTTTAAAATAATCCATCAGCACCATCAATCAGCCTTCATAGAACAGGGAAAGAGTCAATAAATTTTACATTTCTGGTTATTTATTCAAAGCCTAGTTCTCTTGGATTACTATAAAACTATCTGTTGCCTTTTCTTAGTCCCTTTACAGGGATTAAGTCACAAGATCCTAGCTTTTACATCAAAGAAAGGGATTTGTGGTTAAGGAGAAGGCATTTTATGTGGTTAAGGGATAGACAAAGAGAAATGAAAAAAGGGGTTTGGGTGGTGCAGATAAGAAATGGGGTTTTCAAAATTTCAAAACAGGAGCCAGAGAGTGAAGAGTAAAATCATGGATGGCATTTTCTTGGTTTATTCTGGTAGGGCTTTTAGCTATTTAAATTAAATTTAAATTTAAATAGCGATTTAACATAAACATAATACTCTAGTTAATTTTTTCCCTTCTAGTGTAAATTCAATTGAATAAGATTTTAAAGCTTATTAATGATTTATTAAATGCACTAACCCTTTTCTACTAACTTTTCTGTCTCTGGCTGTGACTATGGAGTAGTACATGGATTCGTAAGTTATATACCATTTAGTCAGTTCCTGGCCAAAATTGACTGACATTATTTAAAGGTGCCACTCTGAAAACCCACAAATCGAAAAAGGGGAAAGGCACCAGCTACAGAATAAGCAGGAGACATCTGTTTGCCAGAGTGCCAAAATCATTTATATACCCAATGACATTGAGAACTAAATTTTTTCTTCAAGGGCAATATATCTTATCAGCAACCTGCAAATATAAACTTCTGTGGCTTACTGATTTTTTTTTATTTTTTTTTTGGACATGTAGGAGATTGTTAGACAAGTGCCTAAACATGTGATTATGGCACTATATTTTACAGTGTTCATGATCTGGCACAATGACACACATTTTCACACACTGTCATGATAATGATACAGAATCGCCCCAAGAATCTGGCAATACAAGCACTCCTGCCGCTTACTTCTGTGTTTCTCCATGAATGAGATTTAGGCATGTCTTGCGAGAAGATGTGAGCACACTAAAAAGCCTCAAAACACCAAAATTAAAAAAAAAGGTAACGTTCAGAAAAGCAAAAGATACACGTTTAGAAACTTGCAAGCAAGACAGGGAGGTTCATAAAAAGAGTGTGTGGTACCTAGTCTTCCCAATCACACCCGAAAGTGTTCTGGTGGGACTGCCCATTGATGCTGGAATTGCACCAGCAGAATGGAGCAACTTCTTGCACACATGAAAATCCAGAACACAAATGCTACGGGAGATCAATTTTCGACTTCTTCCTGACAATGAAAAAGAATTCCCTCGTAACAGTAGCTGAATACTTGCAGAATGCTGGGGCACAACGTTGTCTGATAAGGAAACCTTTTTGCGATCTCATGGCGTCATTATGACACTGTTTTTGACACATCTGATAATCTCTTAGAGAAGAGTTACTATCTGTTTATTCCTCTGAAAATCTCACAGGGTTATGATATGGCAGACCAACTTTCCCCAGCCTAGATGTATGGCCATGCTGGATGGGGGTGGTGGGAGAAATACAGTAGGACCCCCGTATCCGCTGGGGATTGGTTCTGGGAGGAGTGTGGATACTGAAAACCGTGGATAATAGCAAACACCATTGAAAATAATGGGACTTCTGGTTTAAATTACCATAGAGTTGCTTTGGGGGACCTAGAAAATGGCTAGAGAGGACACATTTTCTAGGAAGACTCTATGGTAGGTGTGCTGTTTTGTGTCCCATGGATAATTGAATCAGTGGATAATGAATCAGTGACTACAGGGGTCCTACTGTACTCCATTGCATTCTGGGGAAGGTTGATGATGGCTGCAGTAATCTTATAAAGGAATGTCTTGAAGGGGAAAAGGATGTCTCTTAATATTTTAAAAGCACGTTTTATTTATGATAACCATCACATCATTGTTCTTAATTATAGACTGTCAGCGCCATCACTTGGGAATGTACTGTACTTCAAATAATCTCTTCATTCCGCTCCCTGTACTTGTGATTCTGAGTACTTTTTTCCTATATATTTACTGAGGCATAATGACATGGACAAGATGCATGAAGTAGTTCAGCCCAGGACATTTAAGCTCAATCCTTGCCCATCTTGGCTAATAAAATTTAGCAGGGGTGAACTGACTGGACGGGTCCAAGGGGTGGTAAATGCCTTGTTATATCAGGGGGAGGTGAATTCTGTCTTGAAGGAGGCGGCAGTGTGCTCTCTCCTGAAGAGGACCTCCTTGGACCCAGAGGTATATGAGAACTACCGCCATTGCAAACATAGGCAGCCCTCATCTGCGGATTCAACCAACCATGGTTTGAATTTAATATGTGTGTGTGTGTGTGTGTGTATATATATATATATATATATTCTAAAAAGCAAATCTTGTTATTCACCATTTTATATAAGGGACACCATTTTACTATGCCATTGTATTTAATGGGACTTGAGCATCCACAGAGTTTGGTATCCACGGAGGTCCTGGAACCAAACCTCAGAGGATAGCAAGGGTCCACTGTATCCCCTCTCTGGACAAGGTGCTTGAGCATGTGGTGGCTGGGCAACTTCATGGAGGAAACAGATTATCTGGACCCATTTCAATCTGGTTTCAGACCAGGGTATGGCACTGCAACTGAGTTGCTCTGATTGACAACCTTTCCAAGGGAAAGACAGGAGGAGTGCTACCTTGTTGATTTTCCAGGACCTCTCAGTGGCTTTTGATACCATTAATCATGGTATCTTGTTGGACCAGCTCTGTGGGGTGGGAGTAGGAGGCACCATTCTACAATGATTCCATTTCTATCTAGAAAGCTGGTTCTAGAGAATAGCACTGGGTGATTCCTGTTCAGCCCCATGGCTATTAAACTGTGGGGTGCCACAGCTTTCCATCTGATCTGCCATGCTGTTCAATATCTATGTGAAGCCACTGGGGGAGGTCATAAGGAGGTTTGGAGAGGGGTGCCATCAGTATGCTGTTAACACTCATCTTTATTTCTCCTTTCATTAGAGTCAGTGGGGGCTGTGCAGGTACTGGACCAGTGCCTGGATGCTATAATGGGCTGGATGAGGACCAATAAAACTGAAATTGAATCCTGATCAGATGGAGGCTCTGTGGATAGGTGATTATTGAGTCTGGGAATTGGGTAAACAACCTGTTCTGGATGGGAGCGAGTAGGTACCTTGGGAGTGGTCCTAGACCTGTCCTTGTCACTGGAAGCCCATGTGGATTCTGTAGCTTGGTGCCAGTTTCGACTGGTGCACCAGCTATGGCCTTTCCTAGACAGAAATAATCTAGCCACAGTAGTCCATGTGCTGGTAACCTCCCAATTAGATTACTGCAATGTGCTCTATGTGGGGCTGCCCTTGAAGTAGACTCAGAAGCTGTGATTAGTGCAAAATGCAGCAGCCTGACTGCTGACTGGAGTACCATACGCACATCATTTCAATCTTAAAATAATTGCACTGGCTGCCAATACATTTGTGGTCTGAAATCAAGGTGTTTGTGATGACATTTATAAAGCCCTAAATGGCTTGGAACCGTGATACTTGAGGGAGTGCCTCTCCCCATAAGTGCCTGCCTGAGGATTAAGATCTGCTGGGGGGGGGCATTCCTCCAGATCCTATCAGTGAGATCAATACACTGTGTTGGGACATGGGAGAGGGCTCCCTCAGCTGTGGCATCCCAATTATGGAATGCCCTCCTCCTGAAGGCCCGCCTGGCACCAACACTCATGTCATTTAAGTGCCAAGTTAAAACTTTTGGCCTCATTAACTCATCCCAAACACAGTCTACACAGTTTCAATTTTTTAAAAAATTAAATCTGTTTTTAACTTATTATTGCAGTTTAATATGTTTTAATTTATTTAATTATTTTTTGGGGTTTAGATTGTATAACTTGTTCCATACAAATCTTGTGCAACTAAATTTAAAGAACGCATTTTCAAATTGGTTCACAGGTGGTATCTTACACCTGTTTGATTGGCTCACATTACCAAAATTACATCCTCCAACTGTGGGAGGAGCTGTCGCTCCAAAGAAACCTACCTCCATATGTGGTTATTCTGCCCTGCGGTGGCCCAATTTTGGTCTGAAGTCCTGAAAATCATTAGTACTATCACAAAACAAGCAGTTGATGCTTGTCCTAGTCTTCAACAGTTTTCAATATACGATTCACAACACAAGCACCTGAACTCATAATTTTTTTCCTCAAAAATACAAGACTGGAAATTGTGTAACTTGTTTTAATGCTTTTTGTAAGCCTCCCTGAGATCTTTGATACAGAGTGGGGTATAAATATTTTAATAATAATAGCAACAACAACAATATAGTCAACCAGAAAGAATGCACAAGCTAACATTTTTTGCTTTGTTTCCCTCCCCACAGCCCCCAAATTCTGCAACACTCATTCTAATTGTTTCTGTCATGACTGTTGGCAAGCCAAACAGAACATCACAAGGGGAAAAAATGTATCCTGAGAAAATCCCTCATAAAAGTTAGGATAAAAATAGGAATCCTCATGTGTCCCAGAACAGACTTGTATCTCTTAACTCATAGATAACTCTTGGTTTGGGGCTGAATTATGCACCATAATGCCTTATAATTTCTAACAATGATTTTAAAAGTTGTTTTCATATTTGTAACATCAGGACCATTAACAGTTTCAGTAATCATTATTTTATTTTCATTTTATTTATTCATTTTATTTTCATTTGTTACTTTCAGGCGTTCATTTGGGGAGATTGGCCATTTTTTGCCATTTGATTTTATGTTTATTTAAAACAAATGGACATGAATACATAACTAACTATTAAAATATAACACACAAAATGTCATATTCCTTGCTTAAGTGATTCAACTTATTGAAATGAATTCTGAATTAGGGACAATACATTAGCTTTAACAGTAACATTTCCAAATTCTCAACAGGAAAGCCATGGAGAAATTGATACTATGAGATAGTACCACCCATAAATCTGTGTTAAAGGTGAAATTTGATCCCAGCATTTCCCACCCTAATATCGATGGGTGCTGAAATATTTGTTTAATACTAAGGAAGGAGTTGTATCCCAGCATTCAAACATCTAGAGAATGTTCATTCTTAACCACCCTAATTTCTATCCCTTTCTAAGGGCTTGCTTACACAAAGCAACCCTCCCACACCCCGAATCTGGCCCCAAAAGGCCACACAATGTATGGCCTTATTCCCGAATCTGGTGTGATAATGCCACACAATGTACAATCATATCCCTGAATCTAGTGCAATTAGGCCACACAATGTATGGCCTTATCCCCAAATCTGGCATGATAAGGCCACATAACGTATGGTCCTATCTGCACCAAACGTAGGGTATTACCACCAGAACATGGATTAAAAAAAAATAAAACTCACTGTTTGCTCTGGAGTTGGCTGGAAACTCCAGTATCTTTGCCCTGGATGCTGGGGTGGGGAGGAAGGACAGATCGCTGCCTGACAGATTCTGCATTTCCCTGGATGTCCTGAGTTGGTTCCTGGCCTGGAATGGTGAAGAATTTTTTTCTTCTTCCTCCCAGCACTGTTTCTGTTGGCGCACAGTGTTTGCTCTGAGGCAAATGAGACACCAGCCATGAGATCTGGGCACCTCTTTTGCCTCAGGCCAAGTGACTGTGTGGCCAGTGGTAGTGGCACCAAGGAGGGAAAAACCTTTCCATCACCATTATAGGCCAAGAACTAGCTTGGGACATCCATGGGAATGCAGCACATGCCAGGCAGCAATCTGTCCTGACTTTCCAGAGAAAGGCAGTGGTCACAGACTCAAGCAACCTGTGGATATGGGGACATGTGGGAACTGTCTACCTGATGTCCCCATGAGGTAACAGGTAGCAAGGCAACTCCGGGAGGCTGTGGGATGCCTGTAGGGTGAAAGTCCATTCAGACTTTTGCTCCTAGTCTAGACAAACTCTTACTGTGAAATAAATGTAAATGTTGGTAATAAAAATGGTAAGATTCTCATTTGTTCTGTTGCGGGGTTGGGGTATGTTTCCCCCTCCCAGATAAACTTTGATCCATCAGTTATTTTCTTGGAAATTTCAAGTGTTTCTCTGTATTTAGAAGATTAGCACTTCATCAGAACATTTGATAAGACAAGTCAGTCTGAGAGTACTTTGAAGAAGTTAACTTATGCTACCATGTGATGCCAAGACAAGCAACATTAAAAGTTTAAGAAAATCACAAGGCTTGCAGGGCTGGCCAAGTATTATTCTAAATCACTTGCTATAACAACCTTTTAATTCGAAAATGTGACATTGAAGGCTATATCCACAAACCAGTTTTTGAAAACTGAGATATTTTATGAAATACTTGTTTGCCCCAAGGTGTGTAGGCACTATACTAGTCAGTTTAAGCATGTGGAACTGGAATGGTTGTCATGACTGGAGAGAGGGCCAGTGTGGTGTAGTGGTGTGAGTGTTGGACTAGGACACTGGGAAACCAGGGTTCAAATCCCCATTCAATCATGGAAATTCACTTGGTGATCTTGTACAAGTCACACTCACTCCACCTCAGAGGAAGGCAAGGGCAACCCCCCTCTGAACAACTTCTGCCAGGAAAACCCTATGATAGGTTCACTTTAGGGTCACTATAAGTCAGAAATTACTTGAAGGCACACAATAACAACATGACTGGTTGTTTATCTCTTGACCCCTCTTCCTGTATGCTCAGTTGGCAGCAGGGAGGAGGATGGTTTGCTTGGTCCTTGAGTTATCATCAATCATTAAAGGCAAGCAGAATGACACTGTCCCAGAGAAAGTGGATGGTCAACTAGTTTTCTTTTTACATAAGGGGTTATTTTAAGCCTGCGTTGTGACTTGCAACTCAGACCTGACCAAGACAAGGCTTTCAGCTCCATCACAGGAGCCACCAACCAATTCACATGCCCACCAAATGCTGTGCTCACCCAGGGCAGGCTCTACTGTTAGTCAGAGCAAAGCAATCACCTCTGGAGGCATGCGCTAGTTAGCAAAGGGTTGGAGGAAAATGTGAGTCTTATAGACTGCCCTGCTCCCCTTCTGTTATGGTGAAGGATGCTATTCTGTTGCTAGGGTTGAAAGAAGATTCAGCTGCCAGTCCAGTCAACTTTTGTATATGGAATGGAAGGAAGTTCGGACTTATTAATCATTTCAGGCAGCAAAATGTTTTGGTCTGGTCCTGTGCCAGCTTAAAAACTAGTGGTCATGGAGGAGTGTTATTAAATTTAACCTGCAGATAGTGAGCTGTGACACAGAGGTCTGAGAGGCCCACTTCCTGCCTGCATCTGCATCGATATGGGTATGTCTGGGCCTCAGTTTGGTGACCTCCATCCAGTCTGTACCTGGGGCGGTGGAGGGGAAGGCATGTCGGGAAACTGAGATTGATAGGAAGTACTTGTGTTTTCTGCATACTTCTGTATACTTCTTCACTGTGTACTGTTTCCTTCTTTTTAACCCCCTTGAAGGAGTGGATTTCCTACATGCCTATTTCCCTAACCATATCCATGTATGTGGTCTGACCCATATATTTTCCATGGCTCACTTCCTCGAGTTCTCTGCCAAGGATTCACTAACTGTTGTTATTGGAACTACTTTCAGTGTAACCTTAGCTTCCACTATCCCATGGGTGTTGTAGTTCATGTTGTATGCCACATGCACAGATAATTTGTATTATCTCCTGAGGTCTTTGCAAAATCACCCATCATATGATGGGTGCTCCCCCTCTAATTTTTACTAATTCCCAGCAATAAAAAATAAAAAGAGAAAATAAAAATAAAAATATGGAAAGGCCAAACTTTTTCCATTTTCCAGTGCTGATGTTAGAAATAGCTCCTTTAATAATGAGCCATATCTCTTTCACTCTCATCAATTTACTTTGCCAACTCATCTTTTCAGTATAATGTAACCTTTTATCAACAGCTACTATTAAATCCTCACTTGTTCTAAAATGTAGCTGAATGCATTAATATTATTATACATGGAAACAATGTTCTTTCTTATCATGGAGTTAAGTCTTCCCTTGCTATGCTAACCTGTTCATTTTATTTCACATTTTATTTTATTACTTATTTTGACCCATGATGAGATGATCTATTAATATTTCTTAAAGTAAGTGTTAAATGTTAAACTAAATAACATTTAACAAAGTTAAAGGTTACATCCTCACAAAACTAACTCACATGAAAAGATTTTATCTCGGGACCAAGATCTCATGTATTGCTTCTACTGGACCCAACTAGGGGAAAAGTTTGTTGTGTACAGATCAAGTGCACAGTGGCAAGGAAGTGTGATCTGAAGGAAAATGAGTATTTCTTCAAATGACAACTATGAACAAAGAATGACATGGCATCTGTGACAGGCACAAAGGTGGATGGCAAAATGAGGCCAATCGCCTTCCAAATAAGAATTCTGTCCCTCAAAATGAAAATTTCCTTCATTCCTAAAATTCCATTCTGGCCTTATTGCACCAAACTGTTGTAGCACTATTATTCCACTTTAACTGCTATGGCTGCCTCTTTTGGAATCCTGGGATTTGCAGTTTAGGGAGCGGTGTTTAGCATTCTCAGCCAGAGAGCCCTTAGGCTTCACTAAACTACAAACCCCAGAATTCCACAGGAGTCAGCCATAGCAGTTAAAGTGGAATAATAGTGCTGAAACAGTGTAGTGGGTTTGAAAAATGTCCACATCTAGAACTCTTCTATTTGCTATATTCACATTCCCTTGGTGACTTTGCCTCATCCTTTTTCCTTGGATGGCTAAACGGTGTGTCTGCATTCTGAACTGAGAATTTCTATGTTAACTGCAATGCTGTTAGAAGGAAAGCTGAAGGAAAATTTAATGTGTGTGTATATGCTGGATTCTTATCGGAGAAGCAATGCATTCATTTTGCCTCTCCTCCATAGCTATATCCTTGCATGCATTCCTGGTGGGTTGGGGGGGGCAATTTTCTGTTGGTGGAATCCTCTGGGGACTGCATAGATTGCCAAAAATGCTTCAAAAAAGACCACACAGACACCCTCCCAAAACTGGCTTTAGAGAAACAGGTATTGTTTTATGTAGAGGGTCAGTGTGGTGTAGTGGTTTGAGCATTGGACTACAACTCTGGAGACCAGGGTTCAGATCCCTGTTCAGCCATGGAAACCCACTGGGTAACCTTGGGCAAGTCACACTCTCTCAGCCTCAAAAGAAAGTAAAGGCAACCCCTCTTTGAACAAATCTTGTCAAGAAAACCCCATGATAGATTTGCCTTAGAGTCTCCGTAAATCGGAAATAACTTCACATTGCTAAGGGGGCTCTTCAGCCTATTTAAAAGATGAATTGCAACTCCTGGTGGCTTCCAGGAGAGGAAATCCATCTTCTTCCAGCCAGAAAAAGAGCAGTCCAAGGAGGCCTTGAGGGCCACAAAACCAGCCACAGGGATTCACAAGTGGTCCTGGGGCTGTACTTTTTCCACCTTTGATCTATGTACGGTATATAATTCTTAACTGAATATATAATTGGTTAATAATTTCCATTGAAGTCATAGCTGTTTATTTGTTTTCTTAATATAAAAACCAATTAGGTTCTTTCAGCTTCTATTTTTGCACCTACCAAGGAGCTTACGTATTTCACTGAAAGATGGAGGAAGATGAATGTAACAGATGGATTTTATATTCAGCCCCTCATGGGCCCTTGTGGGTCAAGAGTCAATAAATAAATGCCTCAAATAAATAAACAAATAAACAAATATGCAGAAATGGCAAGGTGTTCAACCACTGTCTATGGCTTCATCCCATAAATCTTAGAGACACTCCTGGAGCAATCCAAAAGCATTTAATTTGAATATCTACTCCCCCCTCCTGCATTCCAAGATTATAACAAAATGGCTAGATCAGCCAGTCACACCTCCACCATCAAGTCTTGTTGCACCTTTGCTTTAAATATGCACTCAAACACTAGCAATGTTTTTGGAGGGGTGTTTCCTGTTGGAGGAAGGAAACTAGAGGAATAAAAAGATGAATTCATCTTGTTACTCACTATGGGAATACCCTTAGTCTCGTGTCAGTAGTATGATTCTATGTATATAAGAACTACAGTATTTCTATGCTATGCTGATCTTTGAAGGGCAGCTTTGAGCATGTGTTGTGCCCATTGTTCCTCAGTCAAAGCAAATGTTCTGTTGTAAGTGATCTTTGATATAGCTGGCAGAATTCCCATTGTTGCAAGGATATTTCTTCAAGCTGCCTAAGTCACATGAGTTACTCCTGCCTCTACTTGTGATCCTCACCCAGTTAAAACACTAGTCCAGCCTTTCTCAAACATTTTACCTTGAAAAAAATTAATAAAATAAATAAAAAAGAAATAATTTTCAGGATTTAGGGAGCCCCTGTGTAAAGAAATATTATAGCTACAGCTACAGCTGGCCCTCCACATTTGAGGAGACACAGGACCTCTGAGAAAGTGGGGAACCCCCCCCCCAAATATCCTAAGCCCTCCCAAACATGAATGCTACAGACTCTTTTCTGGCCAACAGCCCCACCCCTTAACACCTATTTCCACTTTCCACCACAAAGCCATATCCAAGTTTCCAGCACCGATTGACCATTTCGTGCTGCTCCTTCACTCTTTAACCTTCTTCCAGGATGCCCCATCCAGGTTTCCAAAACCTTGATCCAACTTCTCACACCATCCCTTCACTCCTTATATCCCTATCACTCCTTCCTCTAAGAGCCAGAGGGTGGATTGGGGCTTGGAAACCTGGATGGAACCTCTTGCATGAAGATTTGAAAGGTAGCTGAGGAGTGAAGGGGTGGTGTGAGAAGTTGGATCAGGGCTTGGGAACCTGGATGGGGCCTCTTGGAGGAAGGTTTGAAAGGGAGTTAATGGGTGAAGGAGCAGCACAAGAAGGTCAATAGGTGCTGGAAACCTGGATTGGGCTTCCTGGTGGAAGGTGGGAAAAGTAATGAAGGGGTGCAGTGTTGGCAGGGGAGGATACAGTGAGGAGGAGGTGGAGACAGTTAAGCACCGTCTACAAACTCATGAATAATTAAATCCACGAAAGAGAAACCCGCAAATGTGGAGGGTCAACTGTATTTTTTAAAAAATGTTTATATTTCCCCCAGTCATGATCTCTTGCAAAATCCCTAGTGACCTTTCACAGAACCTTGGTTAAGAAACCCTGCACTGATTCAGTTATCCACAGGACACAAAACAGTACACCTACCATAGAGTCTTCCTAGAACTGTATCCTCTCTAGCCATTTTCTAGATCCTCCAAGGCAACTCTATGGTATTTTAAACTGGAAGTCCCATTATTTTCAATGGTGTTCGATATTATCCACGGTTTTCGGTACCCAACCCCCCCAACCAATCCCCAGCAGATACAGGGGTCCTACTGTACTAATGATTTTTAGAAGGTAGGCAAATATTGTTGGGGAGGTGATCCTCATTTTAAACATTTTAAAAATTAACAATAAGAACAACTAAGCAAGAAAATAGGAAAAGATCAGATCCATCCATGCCTAGCCTATATCCCACCCCCACCCCCCCAACAGGGACATTAAATGAACACCTAGTGCTTCAGCTGATCTCAGCCTGTTGGCAGTAGTTTCCAGCCCTCTCTATCACAGCTGGCCCAAGGCATTTTGCTGTCTGAGATGAACTCACCCAAGTCAAAGTGCAGAGCAGCGGTAGCCCATCAAGGCACATAGAATCATAGAGTTGGAAGAGACCACAAGGGCCATCCAGTTCAACCCAACCGCCTGCCATGCAGGAACACACAAAACATTCCCAACAGATGGCCATCTAGCCCCTGTTTAAAAGCTTCCAAAGGAGACTCCACCACACTCCTGTCCAAAAAAGCAGCTCAAAATGCTAGCAGGATAAACAAGGGCTGGAGTTTGGAAGGAATACTACATGAGGGGCTTTCCTAGTGATTATCCTGCTTCATAACGATGCGAATCTATCCCACCATGCAAGCCATACCTACCGCACTGTTTTCTCCATTCCATTTTGAAAATCAAATGGCAACTGTTCCTCCATCCATAGATCGCAATTTCCTGTACTTGGTATGCACATGCTCCCTTTTAAAAAAAAATTGTACTGCATTACTGCGCTGTCTCATGATCCCTTTCTTCAGCTCACACAAATCTTCCTGGTTTTGTGTGGTGCACAACAAGGGGGGCATGGATAATGAAATCTGCAGATAATAGTGAATGCCCTCATCGCCACTGCCGCCACAGAAGCCATGGGGGGGGGCGTAGAGAGAAGAGAGGCGAGAATTCTCCTTCCCTCCCTTTGCCACCCCCTTGCCACTGTCGTCAATGGGAGCCATGGGGGGCATACAGATGATATAGATACAGATACAATATATGCTGACAAGGACAAGGACACTGGAAGGGGGGCATTTTATTGCAAATTGCTTGCCTTGGCTTCCAGGCACCTCCCCCCTCATGCAGCTGCGTCCTCCCCCTCGCATGCAGGAAGCCCACTGGAAGTCGAATGGCAGTGAAGCAGCACTCGTGGCAATTGCGGACATTTACTACTGCACAGTAAAATATTTTTGTAACATCAAAATTAATTTCATTCGCACCAAGCACCTGTGAATGAAAGTAGTGCTTCTGAGGCCCCCAGCCAGTGAAACAAGCACCAAAGGGGGGGGGGGCGACGTCATGTGAACAGAATCGATTCACTGCCAAAACTATTACAGTAGCATAGTGCAACAGACCTTTGTGTAGTATTCCTCTGGGACCAAGGCAGAGCTTCCTTTGCTTTTTAGGAGAGATGATGAAAGCAATAAAGGAATTTGGTTGCAGCAACATACAAAACATTCTATGGGTTGCTGTTCATTCCTTTAGATGATTCACCCAATCACCCCTGCTGCACAGCAAAACCCCTGGCTAATTCATTTTAGAAAAGTGTGAGCGACTAGAAGGAAGGCAGGATGGCCATCTGTCAGGGATGCTGTAGCTCCACTGAGGAACTGCACTTACATAGTTTTGCAGGTGGATGGGGAGGGGAGACTGGACCAGACAAGTCTTTTCATTGCTTTGTATGCTACAAATATTTTAGAAATTGTGTTTACCTTAACATTATTATTTTTTTCTGCAGGATTTTCTACCTGTGCTATTAAACACATAAAGCATTGTGACATATAACCCTCACCGCTACTCTATTATTTAAAGTCTCAGAATTTGATTTATAACAGTGTGATTTATTAAATAATCAGCACAAAAGTATAGAGAAAAGGATGTTAAAAATATAATAACAATATAAATGACAATTATGTTTACAGCCAATATGGATAACAAATGAATAGCAATATAAAAATGCAGAATACCACAACTTGCGAAAGGTATCTAGGAGTCTTAATGGATCACAAGTTGAACATGAGCCAGCAGTGTGATGCAGCAGCTAAAATAGCCAATGTGATTCTAGGCTGCATTAATAGTATAGTGTTTAGATCAAGGGAAGTAATAGTGCCACTCTATTCTGCTTTGGTCAGACCTCACCTGGAATACTGTGTCCAGTTCTGGGTACCACAATTCAGGAAGGATATTGAGAAGTTGAAATGTGTCCAGAGGAGAGTGACCAAAATGGTTAAAGGTCTGGAAGCCATGCCCTATGAGGAGCGGCTTAGGGAGCTGGGTATGTTTAGTCTGGAGAAGAGAAGGTTGAGAGGTGATAGGATAGCCATGTTTAAATATTTGAAGGGATGTCATACTGAGGATGGAGCAAGCTTGTTTTCTGCTGCTCCAGAGACTAGGACATGGAGCAATGGGTTCAAACTACAGGAAAAAAGATTCCACCTAAACATTAGGAAGAATTTCCTGACAGTAAGAGCTGTTCGGAAGTGGAATACAGTACACTGCTTTGGAATGTGGTGGAGTCTCCTTCTTTGGAGGTTTTTAAACAGAGGCTTGATGTCCATCTGTCGGGAATGATTTGATTGTGTATTCCTGCATGGCAGGGGGTTGGACTGGATGGCCTTTGTGGTCTCTTTCAACTCTATGATTCTCCATATGATGATCTCCAGATATTTCGGGTTGCAATTCTCATCATACCTATCTGGCATTGGCAATGGACTGGAATGTTGAGAGGTGTACTCCAAAATATTGGGGGCTGGGGCACCATGACAGGAAAAACTGGACTAGATCATTTCCGAATTCTGTTCTAGCTCTGCCTCTGGTTAAGCAGCTGTTTGCAGTCAATGTCTGGTTTCCTATCTCTTGGAAATTTGTTATACAAATATATATGTATTATTATATATATTTTTAAATGATTCATACACACACACACAATAACACAACAAATTCAGTTTCCAATATTTGAAATACTACCTGTAACTCCCCCACCCGCAGACTTCACTCTTGGGAATTCAAGACAGGAAAAAGGGAGGTGGGGAATGTGTAACCAGTTTATACCAGAGTGCAGAGGGATGGTCACTGTACCACTGAAGAGAGGATTTTGGCAGGGGCATCTTGCCTGGTGTGGACAAAAGAAATGATACTAGCTATAATCTTCTTTTGTCTTATCTTATGATGAAAATAACAGGTGCACCTTTGCATTAGATCCCCTGAAAAGACATCGGGGTGCTTAACTTAGCCACTCTGAGTCACAGTTTTTGTAGAAAAGGTGAGGTATAAATAGAGATAACATGAAGAGTAATAACTTTTGCTTGGGCTGGGCTCTTTCAAAACTGTGTGTCTGGCAGAATTTTAACAGATAAAGCTCTTGTTCTATTTGTTGGCCCAAGCTTGGGAAAAGTTTGCTTTTTTAAAACCATATCTCCCAGAATCCACCAGCCGCCACCACAACTGCCATGCCAGCTGGGGAATTCTGGGAGGTGCAGTCCAAAAAGCAACTTTCCCCATGGTTTTATCTTTGGTAGGGTGGCCAGACTGAAAACCAGAAATGGGTCTTGCACCTTTAATTTTTAATATTTTTAATTGTATATTGAATTTTATGTGTTGTGAGCCGCCTGGGGTCTCTTTTTGGGAGAAAGGCAGTATATAAATAAAATAAATAAATGTAATGGTTGCATTGAAAAGGAAATTCCAACAAGTACTGCTTGTTACCTCAAATCCCCTCTTCTACACAATCATTAAAGATACAGGAAGCCTCTCCAGTTTATCTTGCAACCCTAGCAAAGCTAGAAGAAAAAAAAAAAGATGTCACCTCCTGGCCTTTAAAGCACAAAGCAGAGCCGGTGAGAGGAAAATGAGCATCCTTGAGGAGCTGGGATGGAAAATGCTGACCTTCGACGCAAGCTATGGCAGGACTTTGAAGATTATCAGACGGACCCCTTGGGTCCGTTTCTGTCCCTCTACTCCCCACCCGCCCCTCTCCATTCCTGCCATGGAATAAATTAAAAACTTTCACACACTTACCTGTATTTCGCGACAGGAACGGGCTCCCCCTCCCTTCCCTGCCTGGTTGTAAATGCAGCTGTCGCAAGTCTGCTTTTACGTCCAGGAACTCAAATCCCAGCCATTCTCGCGAGAGAATAGCTGGGAGGGAAATTTAAAAAGGAAACCCCCCCACAGCTGTCAAAAACAAAAGCAAGCACATATAAAAAAGAAAAAGCTACCCGGGGAGGGAATTTTTTTTTTTTTTTACTTACCTTTCTGTCCCAATTGCACCCAGAAGTGTCTGGTAGGGACCTCCTGGTGACGTCACATCAAGTTGTCATCCCGGGAGCACAATGGGGCTCCCGTTCACTCACCTGTCGTTCCATTATAATAATGGAACGGGCCTCTTATTCACGGATTTTTCCATGAATAAAAGAAAACGGGGGAGGAACAGGAGCAGAACGGGAACATCCCAGGACAGGGACCTCGTCGTCTAAAAGGTAAGCCTTTTAACGATCTCCTGTCGTCCCTGTCCTGGGATATTTTACATGTCTGATAATCTCCTTTATCACACTACACTGTTATAGCACTATTATTCCACTTTAACTGCTATGGCTGCCTCCTGTGGAATTCTGGAGTTTGTAGTTTAGTGAGGCATAAGAGCTCTCTGGCAGAGATTTCTAAATGTCCCTCCCTAAATAGGGTTTACGTCTAGGCTATCTGAAAGATTCCATCTCCCTGTATGAACCTGCAAAGGTTTTAAGATCTGCAGGGGGAAGGCTTTCTGTCGGTCCCACCACCATCATGGGCTCGCTTGGTGAGGACACGAGAGAGAGCCTTCTCAGTGGCTGCTCCCACCCTTTGGAACACCCTCCCATAGGTAGCTAGTCTGGCCCCTTTCCTGTTGTCATTCTGCCAGCAGGCAAAAATATTTTTGTTTAAGCAGGCCTTTGGCATATAAATGTGGCTTTTATTGGGGTGTGTTTTTTAAATGCTATTTTTATTTGTTTTTTATTGTTTTTTATTGTGTTTTAATTGTTTTAAATTCCTTTTAATTGTGATTTTAATTGTTTGTAAGCTGCCTTGGGTCCCACTTTGGGAGAAAGGTGGCACAGAAGTGGCATAAATAAATAAACTGCAAATCCCAGGATTCCATAGGAGGCAGCGATAGCTGTTAAAGTGGGATAATAGCACTATAAGAGTGTAGTGTGATTCACAGCTAGCTAAGGAGGGATCTGCACTACAGAAATAATCCAGTTTGACACCGCTTTAATGGCCATGGCTCAATGCTATGGAATCTCGGGATTTGTAGTTTTGCAAGAATATTTTGCCTTTTCTGTCAGATTGCACTTTTTATGACAACAAACTACAAATCCCAGGGTCCTTACTACCACACAGCTGTTGCCAACCCCCTCATTAGGGCATTGCAGAACAGAAAAAGAGTCAGTGCACTATAGGATTCAGACAACCTTGGATACCAGAAGTCACAACACAAGATCATTTACATGAAAAGTGGCCTATGCATATGCAACTTTATTGGTAAGCTTGTATAATTATTTCTTAAAATACGTATTGTGATTATTATAGTATACATTTTATGCAATACTGTATAGTGGATTGTCAAATACTAAGCATATACGCTTTTGTATAACTCACTGCAGTATTGGATAGTAAGGAACAACTAAACTGAAGAAAGATCAAAACGGCCTGCAAATTCTAGACTTGCAATCTTGTGCAGCATTTATAACACCTAAGGACTTACCTTTGCAGTTCCAAGGACTCACTTTTAAAGAATTTTGGAAAGTTTGCAGCAAATTATAACCATTAAGGCAGGGCAGATTTAAGGGCCCTGCAGCACCTGCAGCTGCAGGGGCCCCCGTCATTGTTGGGGCCCCCGTCATAACCCTCCTCCTGCAAAAACATTATTAGTAATAATCGAAATATCCTGTACTGTGAATAGGTTAGGTTAGGTTACATAATAATAATAATAATAATAATAATAATATTTTATTTTTATCCCGCCCCTCTGCAACGCAATCGGGGCGGCTTACAATATAAAACTCCATAGACACAGTACCCTAGCCCACCCACCCCTTAAAATAATATTAAATTATAAAAGATTAAAACATACAGTAATTAAAATATATAAATTAGACAGAAAAAATTAAACATACAATAGTTAAAAAATCTAATTGCAGCTCAGAAGGACAGAACATATGGGACCCCCAAAATAAAGCATTGCAACCCCCCCCCAATTCCTTAAACCGGCCCTGCATTAAGTATTACTAAGGACTTATTTTTCTGAAGGACTCTGTAAAGTCTTTTGTTGTTGTTATTTATGATAACAAGAGGTCCCATTTTTTACAACCATTTTTGGTTAGAATGAACAACTGGGATCTCGCTGTTAAATTGTCCCATTTCCTTGTTGGAGAGAATCTACAACTAGTGCGACGTACTACAAAATTTATCATAAAAGCTGCCCACCTAAGAGATCAGTTTATAACACAAAATGGGGTTCCGTGCCATGGTGACGAGTTTAATTAGAGCTCCTTTAACCCCCTCGTTTTAGCTTGTTCTATTTCACATGACATTTTATTTTCTCTTCTACTTTATTATATCTAATGTATTTTATCTAACTTTTATGTGTTTTTTCATATCCCCAATTATATATAGGGTTTAATTTTTTAGTTAATTTTATATATGAGTTTCAGACGTGATCTAATTCACTTTTGTATGTACTTTGATATTCAGAGCCATTGTACTGTCTATTCTCCTTTATGGGTCTGAAACATGGGTCACCTATCACCACCACTTATGACTCCTTGAACGCTTTCATCAGCGCTGCTTACGCACAATCCTAAATATACACTGGACTATGTGACGAATGTTGCTGCCCTTGAGCAAACAGGGATCACCAGCACTGAGGCCATGATATTGAGAACACAGCTGTGCTGGGCAGGGCACGTTTCTAGGATGGAGGACCATCGCCTCCCAAAAATAGTACTCTACGGTGAACTCGCCACGGATCAGCGTAAGAGGGGTGCTCCAAAAAAGCGATACAAAGACTCCCTGAAACAACATCTCAGGATCGGCCAAATTGATCACCAGCAATGGTCCGCCCTGGCCTCACATTGGGAGGCATGGAGACGCACTATCCACAATGCTGCAGCTTTATTTGAGAGCTCATGCCGAACAAGTCTTGAAGAGAAACGACAACGCAGAAAGAAGCTCAACCCAGAAACATCACCCCAGGAGATCTTCTGCTGTGCTTTCTGCAACCGGACTTGTTTATCTCGGATTGGCCTTTTTAGTCATCAGCGCGCTTGCAGAAAGCGCAGGATGAGTCCTTCCTGAATCTTTATTTGAGAAGAAAAGCCAGAGATATTCAGATACTTTGTATTCCATTGTACTCTACAGTTGATATGGTCAGTTGACTAATCAATAAATGTGTTGTTGTTGTTGTGTGCTGGGTTGAAATAACATTGTATATTGTATATTACTTTTGGTTCTGGCGCTCTCTTTGTTATATTCCCATAGCAATGAGCCATGGCCGTTAAAGCAGTGTCAAAGTGGGATTGGATTGGATTTCTGCAGCCTTATGGAAAAAGAGAGAGGAGGCCTGAAGGAAAAAGCACCTGACTGGCAGCCTCTCTCCTTTCTCTCCTTCCCTTGAGAGGAGGGCAAAGCGAAACACGTCAGCCTTTAGGGCCTGGTGGGTCCCCCGGCTCTCTCCTCTGCCTCTGAGGCAGCATGGCAGCCGCTGCAGGAGAAGGAGGAGCTCAACCCTGACCTGCCAGAGCATCAAAACAGAAGCACATTCGCCGAAAGCTCGGTCCTGATTGCGCGCCCGCCCGCCGCCTTCGCGCGCTCCTTCTCAGCATCCCTCTCTGAGGTAAAAGGTGTGAGAGAATCCCAGGCTGAGCGCTCTCTCTGGTCGCCATGGAGTACATCCGCATGCCCAAGGTTAGTACCAGGAAGAGGAGATGGATGCTGGCCGTAGCCAAAGGAGCGTTTTGCAGTCCTTGAACACATTGAGGAGGAAAGGTCCGCCATCCCGGGGAAGGGGGCAACGTGGGGATAAAAATCAAATCAAGCACGATGGAAAAGGATGGAGGTTTATGAATCTGTGGCTTTTTAATGCCAGCTGCCTTGGGAGGAGACAATGCCTTGGGAATGGGCTTGGGACATTTTTTTATTCCCCTGAGTGTCAGGAATATCATGATGTGAAGTCGAAGGGTTTCACGGCTGGCATCCATAGATTTTCCTTGGGGTTTTTTTCTGGACTGTGAGGCCATGTTCTGGAATAGTTTCTTTCTGACGTTTCGCCTGCATCTTTGGCTGGCATCTTCTCTCAGTAAAAAACCAAGGAAAATATCATGATGCTTACTCATCCATTAGGGCAAATAGGCAACATCCATTGCTTTCCCTTCTCTTGCATAAAACTCAGATGTGAATCTTCTCCCCAGCTTTACAAGGTGAGGGTGGGAGGGAAATCCACATTTCTCTCAGTAGCCAAATTTAAAACAACATCAACAACCCCAAAACATCTTAAAGTAGCATTTTAGAGGCTAACAGATTAATAATAGCACCTACTTCTATGTACTATATCACTTACTTCCTCACAAAGTGGGCTTATAGGACACAGAATCGCATCCCAGAATTGTTCATCTTTAAGGGTCCCCAGGACTCTTTTTCTTGTTTTTGATACAATGAGCGAAGAAGATGACTTACTCTCTCAGGAAATGTAGAGAAGTGGAAACAGATTCAGAGTATGATGTAATTGCTATGTAAATAAATATATTATTGGTCAGAGGAAAGATAACAGTGGATCATATATGTGGTGATGATGCTAACTTAATCTGAATTGCTTTGGACTAAATAATAATATAAATGATAAAGGGAAAGATATATTTTAAAAAAACACAGTTCTTGAGGCCTGTTTTGCAAATTCTGATGGTGTATTATTAACATGAGAACACAGACTCAGAAGAATGGCCTTTTGTTTTTAGATTTTATTATCACTAGGCCTCTGGTTCTTAGACAGGAAATGTGATATGAACATAGAGGAAGATTGTTTCTTCCATTTATCAAGGAAAAAACTTGTTCCCCCAATTATATGGTGTTACTTCTTTTTGTAAGCTAAGCCAAATGGATTCATTTTTAACATTAACTTTGGTATCTCTGAATATAACAATATGACTCTGCATACAGTCATAGTTTATTCTAAAAGGTGAGAATGTTTAAAAAATAATTACTAAATGGGAAACAAAACTAATGTATTATTTTTGACAGGATTGGATGTGCTGCATCCATTGGCTATTTTGTGTTGATTTTGTTAGCCATGATTTCTCAGGTTTCATTTAAGAAGACATGTTTCCTGCCCTGCTGGTTATATATAAAAGCTTGCAGATATTCCATTGTGTATCATCATACTATTCTTCCTTCTCCCTTTTTGTGAAAAAGAAATTCTAATTTAATTGCTAATTGGAATTATACAAGTGAAATGAAATTCTCATAAATTATTCTGTTTGCAGAAATGTAATATGCTGATTGCCAAATTTGGACATATGATTGGGTTTGCAAAGAAAGTTGCAATTTACATTAAAATTAATCACTGATCCAGTATTCCAGAAGTGTTGCAGAATTTGTTTCTGAGGCAGATATATGCAGGAAGACACAAGCTGTATTAGTAGCAAGGGGACATGCTAGTGTGTGATTTGTTGCTATTATCAAGTCAACCCTGACTTATGGTAAGCTTCTCCTAGTGTTTTCTTGGCAAGATTTGGAAGTTGCCATTGCCTTAATTTTAGGTTGAGAAGGTGTGACTTGCCTAAGGTCAGTGGGTTTCCATGGCTGAGCAGGGATTTGATTCCTGGTCTTCAGAGTCCTAGTTCAACACTCAAACCGCTGTACTGCAGTGGTCTGAGCATGGTGTCCTAGTCCAATGCTCAAACCATGATGAGGTTTATTGGTAGTTGTTTCATAATGAACAATGATGACATTATTATTGTGTACTGTACTTTACTAACATATACTCTGCATCAGGAAAGGGTTACCAGTAAAAAACAAGACCCAGTTGCCCAAGATAACAATTGGAAAAGGAGACTACTGTGTCATCACCATGATTTAAATGACTTTGCTGTAGGATGGGATGCATAAGAAGTCTAGACACAAGGGCTCAGTGTGTGTCACTGAACAGGAGTAGCCTACTGGGCCCAGCAAGACAAGGGAAACAGAAGGCTCCAGAAAGGGCTAAGAAAAGATATTTGAGGATTCCAGAGATAATGTTTTGGACTTAATGGTATAAGTAGTCATGGCCCCCACAAGGGTGGGGGCTGACAGGGCTGTAGCCTGGAGGCCCGGGGGCCCAGAACCAAGAGGGGGGCCCGGCGTAATATTATTGTAATTTTTTATTATATAAATCCATTAAGTTTTTTTAAAAAAAACTATAAATATTACTTTTTTGTCATCATTCAAACTGACTTATTTTAATGTCCTCTTCTTAAATCCTGAACAGCATCTTGCTGCCCTTAACTTTAGCAGTAGGTAGGTGGCCTGCCAAAGAGGTTAGTAACCTGTGGGCTAGACAATGCAACTGTTAGGTGGATTTGTAATTGGTTGACTGACCCAAAGGGTAGTCACCAATGGCTCCTCTTCATCCTGTAGAGAAGTGACCAGTGGGGTGCCACAGGGTTTTGTCCTGGGCCCAGTGCTATTCAACATCTTTATCAATTACTTGGATGAGGGAATAGAGGGTATGCTTATCAAGTTTGCAGATGACACCAGATTAGGAGGGATAGCTAATACCGCAGAGGACAGGATCAAAATCCAAAATGACCTTAACATATTAGAAAGCTGGGCCAAAACTAACAAAACAAATTTCAACAGGGAGAAATGTAGGATACTACATTTGGGCAGTAAAAATGAAATGGACAGATATAGGATGGGTGACACCTGGTTTGATGGCAGGACATGCGAAAGGGATCTAAGAGTCTTAGTGGACCACAAGCTGAACATGAGTCAGCAGTGTGATGCAGCAGCTAAAAAAGCCAATGTGATTCTAGGCTGCATTAGTAGGGGTATAGTGTCTAGATCAAGGGAAGTAATGGTGCTACTCTCTTCTGCTTTGGGCAGACCTCACCTGGTATACTATGTCCAGTTCTGGGCACCACAATTCAGGAAGGATATTGAGAAGCTGGAATGTGTCCAGAGGAGGGCGGCCAGGATGGTGGGAGGTCTGGAAGCCATGACCTATGAGGAGCAGCTTAGGGAGCTAGGCATGTTTAGTCTGGAGAAGAGACGGTTGAGAGGTGACATAATAGCCATGTTTAAATATTTGAAGGGATATTATAGTGAGGATGGAGCAAGCTTGTTTTCTGCTGCTCCAGACACTAGGACACAGAACAATGGGTTCAAACTATAGGAAAAGAGATTCCACATAAACATTAGGAAGAACCTCCTGACAGTAAGAGCTGTTGGGAAGTGGAATACACTGCCTCATAGTGTGGTGGAGTCTCCTTCTTTGGAGATTTTTAAACAGAGGCTGGATGGCCATCTATCGGGAATGATTTGATTGTGTATTCCTGCATGGCAGGGGGTTTGACTGGATGGCCCTTGTGGTCTCTTCCAACTCTATGATTCTATGATTCTATGACTTACCGGACCCTCGCTTAGCCAAAAATCCAACATGGCAGCCACAACCACTTTCCCTCTTTGCTAGCCCCACCCCCTGTGCTCATCCAGCCAATCAGATTGCACTACCTGTTCGTATCTGTCCGAATGAGAGTGTTCAAATGGTCACACATTCAGAAGTTGTACGGAGCTTTTCAGAAAATCCGTATAAAGCCCCAGACGAGACACAGACAGATTTTGTGGTGGATTTGCTGCCCCCCCTTCATAATGACACATATTTGTGCGAATTATTGTTTGAATGGATTGCCTATCATTCACATCTCGTTCGTATTATTTTGACCATATAGACAGGACCGCGGTCTGCCTTGGTGCTGGTGCCAAAAGCTGTTTGTTTGTTAACTGCAGCTTCACTTGTGTTAAGCAAGCATTGATTGTAAAGTACCACAAACCATTAATATGGTTTAGGAAATGAAGTTCTTAGAGAAACTGCTAAAACCTGAAACGTCAACGGGGTGTCATGATCAGCCATCAACAGGCTGCACATTAAAGGTCAGCCAAGGTGGGGTGGGGTGCAGTAGGGGTAACAGAAAACCATATTGTGTAATTTGGATGCTTTGTGTCAACCAAATGAATGGGGTACTACCGGTGCCACAAAGCCATTTAATTCCAAAATCATGGATGAGATGCTTCATATAGAATATGTTTTGTTAAGCCATGTAAAATATTATTTCTCCCATTTATATTAGAGTAGTGCTATACTGAGAGCAGAGTTATTTCACTTCATTTCCAGGGAGCAGGCCAAATGCATCCCTTGTGTATACAGTATAGTAATAACAGTGCCAGGAGTTGATTTCATGTTGCATCTCTTTGGTTAATGCAGCACTGCAGGCAATTCAAGTTGCTCTGATGTTTAGGTTTTTTCGTGTTGCTGGAATACTTCTTCCTGTTTTGCACCAAGTACAGTATGTGTGTAATATGTGGGAAAACATTGTATCACAAGTTTTCAGGCCTGCCATGTTCAGAGATGGTGAGGGTGGAAATGACAATGTTCTTCATTTGTCAAACAACTCAGATGAGATCAGTACCTTAGGCCAAATCCACAGTAGACAAATAATCCAATTTGAAACTGGATTATTTGCCATGGCTGCTTCCTATTGAATCCTGGGATTTGTAATTTTACAAGGTCTTCAGCCTTCTGGGACAGAGTGCTGGTGCCTCACCAAACTACAATTCCCAGGATTCCATACGAAGGTGCCATGGCAAATAATCCAGTTTCAAACTGGTTTATTTGTGTAGTGTGGATTTGGCTTTAGAGTCCCCATGGGTGTCACTGCATTGTCAAGGCAGTATTCAGGCACTCAGGCTATATTTCCCCTCTGTAGGTAAATGGAGCAGTTTATCCATTTGAATTGGGTTGGGGGGATAGCCTGCCAAAAATAGCTGGGAGCAGAAACATACCTAGAATTGCATTATATAAATCCCACACACACTCCTACCCAACCATTCTCTGAAGATACCAGCCCAGATGCAGGCAAACTCTTCCAGAACAAGGCCTCACAGCCCAGAAAAACAAACAAACAAACAAGGACAATCTATACCTAGAATTCTTGGGCAACCTAATCCTTGGAGACAGCAGGCTTCTTCACCACTCCAAATGCTTTTCCAAATGGTACCTTTTCTCCTCCTATTCTAGTGAATGGAGAATTTGTTTATACAGGCATTTGCTGTAGGGAAACCTGCTCTAGTAAAAAAAAATGGCTGAGGGGAGGGAATGTGTACCTCCCTCCAGACCTTTTTTGGAGGGCTAATTCTTGTTATCCCATTGGGGATTTATGAGAAAATGATGTCAGGAGAATTCTAGTTCTATACAACTGCCATCCTCTGTGGGTTACTTTCCTTTTACAGTTTTGATAACAATGTTTTGCAATCCTGCTGCTAGAACTACGCGTTGGAGTGCAACAGTGCCATAATAGCAAAGTACATAATGGAAGAGATTTCCTTCCACAGGTGCATTTCAAATGTATGTATGGGGTTCGCAGTCTGTAATGTTATCCATTTAAATATAATGATAAAAAACTTGCATGACAGTAATGGATAGGATGGCTCTCTGGTGTAAGGAAGATAATTAATCTCAGTCCATTTCTAAAAACAGTCTTTGACACATTACCACTAAGGGGATTTTTAAATAGTTGCAAAAAAGATATAAGATTGCATCCTGGATTGTATGCTTCTCTGTTCTGTCAGTTTTGTGATGTATGAAAAAATATATATAAGATAAACCCAAAATATATTATGGTACTGATAAAATTAAACACAAAACAAATATGTGGTTCTCTGTGTTGTTTTATGTTAAGGGATGTTCCATTGCAATGTCTTGGCATATATTAATCTATATGACTTTCTTGCCCCCCCTTTTTTTAAAAAAAAGCAGTCCACTGGCTATTCTCCTTTTAAGGCCTTGGGGCTGGATGAAATTTTCTGTTTGACAAAAGAAAATTATGCTTAAATAGAATGGAACATTGGGAGAGCTATTTGAATCATAGTCTAGAGTTTGGCACAGTATGGCTCAGCAGGTGCTGAGCCATAAACACCACATAGTTTCTTTCTTGCTAACTAAATTAAGTTTCCCACCAGTCTGCCTTCTCTGGAGTTTCCAACAGCAGCCTGATGCCATGGTTCAACCAATGCTCATGAGATTTAAATCCCTAGGTTTAAATCACTCACCTTGGCCCAGTCGTTATCTCTTCAGCCTAACCTACCACATAGAATTGTGGTGAGGTAAAATGGGAAAGAGAACCATATATGTTACCTTGAGCTCTTTGGAGAGAAGATGGAATATAAATGTAACAAATAAACAGATTTACTGCACAAATCAGAAGGTAAAATGTGTCATAGCATGAAGATGAGTATCATCACTTACTGCTGGAGAAAAGCTTAGTGGGTTTGTGTACAAATGGTCTCTGATTCAACCCTGGGATCTTCTTGTCCCTCAAAAGTTTCATCCAGTTAGTACAATAGACTCAATAGAAGACAATTTTTCATGTTTCTGAACTGTTTGTTCAGCTGTTTACATGAATGGGACATGCAAAAATTTGGGAACATCATCATTCATAATTCAGTGGCAAAGAACTGAAAGGAAAGGAAGGCAAGGAAAAGAGGCTACAGCGCTTCAGTCTCTCGCCTCAACCAGCCCGGAAGAAGACGTGATGATGATGATGAGGAGGAGGCCGAGGCAGCCGGAAGGGAGGCAAGGGGCAGAATGGGACTCCCTCGACCCACTGAGGCGGAGAAGGGGGAGGAGGAATATGAGGCTGCTGTTTGGGGCCATCGCTTCTGGCTCGCCTCCCCCAACATGGCCACAGAGTCCTCCTGAGGCGAGCCTGAGTCACCAGCAGCTGCCCAGCCTGCCTGGGGTTTCCTCTCTACTCCTCCAATTCCTTTCTGCTTCCCTTCCAAGTGGGCCTCCTTCTCCTGTTTTCCAGCCTACCTCTCCCCACCCATTCTGTATGGACTGCCAAGGAATCATTTTAAGCTTAAAAGCATGGAGGAGCATTTGGAGGGCATGGAGGAGCTAGCGGGGCCTGGGGGTCATTGGCCGGGTGGCAGTGGTGGCTCCCCTCCCAAGTAGGCTCAGCAGCGGCAGCAGCCCAGCTTAGTCCTCGGCGGCAGCAGTGGCGGTGGCTCCTCCTCTGCGGGGAGGCAGGTGGGCGGCGGCGGAGGAGGCCCACTTGGAAGGGAAGCAGAAGGAAAGAGGAGGAGGAGAGAGGAGGCCCCAGCTTGGCTGGGCAGCTGGTGGTGACTCAGACTCACCTCAGGAGGACTCTGTGGCCATGTTGGGGGAGGCGAGCCAGAAGCGATGGCCCCAAACAGCAGCCTCGTATTCCTCCTCCTCCTTCTCCACCTCAGTGGGTTGAGGGAGTCCCGCTTGGCCCCTCGCCTTCCTCCTGGCTGCCTTGGCCTCCTCTTCCTCCTTGTCGCTTCTTCTTCCTCTGGGCTGGTCGAGGCAAGAGACTGAGGCGCTGTGGCCTCCTTTCCTTTCCTTGCTTTCCTTTCCTCCTCTGCCTCCTTCTCCCTTCGCCTCGCTTCAGGTGACGATAATAATGGGGCTGGGCTCTTAAGGCGGGGGGTGTTGGCAGTGGCTCCATGGAGGAGGCAGTGGTGGCGGCTGAGGGGTGAGCCAGCACTGGCTGGCACCTGAGGGTAAGTCTGTGAGGAGAAAGCGGCAGCCTGTGGAATGGTGCGGGAGCTATATAAGGGGGGGGTGCGACAGGAGAGTACTGGAGATGCGTGAGAAAAGACTGCCTGGGGAGAAGTGAGCGAGCGCCTTTGGGACCAGGCTCTCTTTCTTTCTTTCATGGCAGCGACAGTGGCAGAAGCGTGCTAGGCCCAGGCCTGGCTTCTCTCCATGCCTCTTGTCAGGCTGGAGGACCGGGATTAGCCCCTCAGTGATGGCGCCCACTGATGGCTGGCAGGTCTCTCTTGCCCCTACTTCGGCTTTGGCATGCCTTCCCCTCCCTGGGACTGCAGGAGCTGCTCAGCCCTGCCTCCCACCCCACCTCGGCTCTTTGCCCTGGGGAGGGAAAAGTGTGTGTGTGTTGGAGGAGGAGGGCGGAGGGTTGTGTAGGTCTGCCAGCCAGTGTGCACAGTGTGTGTGTGTGACCTTTTGGGGAGGGAAAGAAATGGGTGCTTATGGGGCTTGGCATCCTCCCTCGTGCCTTCAGCTTCCGAGCCCGATGCCCCAGGGTGACCCGTCTCCCAAGCCATCCAACCAGCCTATTTGTCGCCTGGCTTGCCCTCCGCTCTCTCTCCCTGCTTCCTTCTCAGGGCACCTAGATCCTCTCCCCCTGCCAACGATACATATTTTTATTTGTGTTTTTTTATTATTTTTGTGGTGGTGCTCTGCCCCTAACCCCCGCAAGTAGGAAGGGATGACTGTAATTTCTAGAAGGTTCAAGATGGTTTTGTTAGTATGCAAGGCCTAACTGACCTGGTTGTTGCATTTCACATGTGTGTATTGTTAGTTTTGAATAAAAAGTTTTATGAAACATGGGATTGTTGTTTAGGAGCCTACCCCTATTTTTTTTTTCATATTATTTCTGCCTCTGGTATCAAATTTTCTGTTAAAGAAGTAATGCCTAGTAACATTTACGTCGTTGACTGACATATACCTGTAGGAGAAACCAGTGGCTCCTTTGATACTAACTAAAAAAAAGTTTCTATATATATATATATATGCTTTCATGGACTCCCATCCACATCTGATAAAGTGGGCTGAGGGCCACAAAAGCTTATACTATAAATTTCTTTTTCTCAGTTAGTCTCAAAGGTGCTACAGGATTCCTTTGTATTCTCATGAGAGCAAATGTGGAGATGAGTATTAATTAACAATTAATTAAAAGTTCTGTTGTGGACTAGAAGCCCCAGAATCCCCCAGTCAGCCTGGTCACTGCTGGCTGGGACTTCTAGGGTTTGTCTACAAAGGCCAAAAAAAAAAAAAAAAAGTTTCAAATTGCATTTTTCTGGTTTGCGGTGACCTCTCCCCGACATCTTAATGCCACACACATCTTGTTAAAGTGAAGCGAGAGTGACATTACTAGCCACACATTTCCCCTAGGCGAGCTCACTTTGGTGGAGAAGGGCGGAACTGCAATGATCACATGCTCTATACTTTGAATTATTTTTGGCCAAACGGCTGTAGCCCCTCCGTTTTTTTTCTTCCTGCCATGCATGAGAATATGCAAATAGGCAGAGGCATGCTAATAATGATATACAAGTATCCTCACAAATTCACCCTCAAAAAATAATAGCGATTGCTTGGCAAAACGTAAATATAAACAGAGGAAATAACAATTTCTGGTGGGAATGTTCAGGTGACCCCAAACCCCACACCACACCAGCTCCGCACTGAAGCCAACTCAGAAGCAGCCACATGTGCAATAAATTGTTTTATCCAGGAAAGTGTGGTATAAAAGGTAGTTAAAAAAAAATGGCTCTAAGCCCTCAGACGCCAAAAAGAACTGTATTCGATTTGAATCCTTAAGAACATAATGTGTTCTACTAGGTCCCAGTACAGTGTGAGTATATATATTTTTTCACCTGTGTAGACAAGCCCCTAGTCTTCTCCTCCCCCTAAAATGCCCACTTTTGAAATCCATAGAATCATAGAATTGCAGAGTTGGAAGAGACCACGAGGGCCATCCAGTCCAACCCCCCTGCCACGCAGGAAATCACAATCAAAGCATCCCCGACAGATGGCCATCCAGCCTCTGTCTATCCTTCTATCTGTCTATCCATCTATCCTTGTGGAATCCAGCCGGAATTTAATAAATACAATCAGACCCCTGTGTCCATTATCCACTGTTTCAGTTATCTATGGGACACAAAATAGGGACACATACCATAGAGTTGCACTGGAAAATGCCTAGAGAGGCATGCTCTTTAGGCATCTTAGTCCTCCAATGCAACTCTATGGTATGTTTTTACCAAAAGTCTTTTATTTTAATAGGGTTTGCTGTTATCCATGGTTTCCAGTATCTATGGTAAGTCTGGGAACCAAACCCCTGCGGATACAGGGGTCCAATATATATATATATTGTTGTCAATTCTGAGGTTAGATCTTAAGCTTTTTAAAATATAATCTCTTTTTGTCATATAGAGGTGTATCTATATTTATTATTTTGTTCTCTTATGTTTGTACTCTGACAACATTTTGTTTTGGTAAAATTGAGGGTTAATTTTACCCCAGATTCTTTCCGAGAATTGTATACAACCAATGCTTTTTCTTTGAGAAATCAAATGGGTGTCTTAGACATTCCAACAGATGGTAATCTACTCACTTAGCAGTCACCACCTGATAACCTTACCAGCTTCTGTCCCTGTTTCCTGTCTTTCCCATGTCAAGAAGACCACAGGTTCCTAACCCTTGTTTTATATCATTCAACTGTCCTGATTTGGCAGGGGCAGTCCCAATTAATCCTCTGTCAACCCACTTTTTCAGCTGCTTTTCAAATGTCCCAGTTTCTCTCTCTTCCTCCCACTTTCCTTCTTTGTTCTCCTTGGTTTACTTCTAATTGTTGCAAACTGAATTAAAAATGCAAAAGTAGGTTGAACTCAGCGTGGGTGAGAGAAGAGGAGGGACCCTGTCCTTTCCTGCAGGCTCAGGCAAAAGCAAACTGCAGCAGCCTCTCATAGCTTGTGTGTTCGTCCTCATGAACAACTTTTGCTATCTTGACCACAGTCAGATGGTTTTCGTCTGTGAAATGTTGGAGGGTATGTTGTTTCAATCCTGTCGTTTCTTCAGCATTGCTTGCCATCTGTGCAAACACACGTTTCTTACAAAAGCGTTATATGTTGAGATGATACTGGAATGTGCTAATTGAAGCTGAGATTCATCTGTAGTTCAGAACTGTGTACTTCTTTTGATGAAACCCTGTTAAGCTGTACTTTCCATGTGCTTGCATTTCTGCTCCAGATGTCTACATTGGGATCACATGTGTGGCATTCAGACTGATATTGCTTTACAGAGTGCTCCTTGTCCTACTACTAGCACTTTGGGTTAGGAAAAAAAATCATCCGTCTGTTTCTCACTTAACTTTCTATTGTCAGTAGGCTTAAGGTCATCTAAGGAAAAAGACACCATGAATCTTCCTCTTGGATTCGGTACCTTGGTTGTGCTTGATTTTATTGCTGTTCATTGCATTGGCTCAAGACAAGAGCTTTCTGTTTAACTACCTTCCAGAGTATAATCCAGTGAGGAATTTCCACCAATTTGTCTTGGAGAAGACAACGGTCCAAGCAGTCAGTTTGGTGCTCACTTCCACTTGGAGGTCTCAATCCTCCTTATCCGTTGTATAATCTTACTTTCTAACAAGAATGGTCAGTTGGAAGTGATGTTCACCACCTAATGTCTATAGTACTACCCTGAGACTGCTGTTTTAGAAATAGAATAAATTCAGGGCAGGGGTAGCATTCCTTCTCTTGAGACAGATCCTTGATTTGGAAAAAAAATCAATGACTACATTAGAGGCCAAACAAAACATTGCATGCAGTTGTGTGGGTTTTTAAAAATCTCAGTGACTGCTCATTGGTTGTGTAGTATATTCTTATTAAGAGGTCCTGCTATTGACATATTTTATAATACTGTATTTCACATTTTTACCTCATTAATTTGGTTTATGTTTGAATTCAGCCTACCATATATACTTGACTATGAGTCGAGAAAATTTAGTCTAAAAATTTACTCTGAAAACCTGGACTGACTTATCCATAGGTCAATGCTGGTTTCCATAGGAGTCGTGTTAACAGCAGTCTATTAAGACAAGACAACAGCCTTGGAGACTGATAGTCATGACTGAACCATCACAGTCAGGTACAGAGGGGGCTGAGAAAGCATGTTAATTGTTGTACAATAACTTCAGTTGCTGAATGTTTTTCTTCTGTTCCCTTATCTGAATGCTCAAGCAAGTCACAATGTACCGGTAGCCATTTTGTCTCCTTGCATTACTTCCATTTCTTGCAACTGGATGTTAATCATCACCAGAAAGGGAGGCCTTACTTAGGGTACTAAGCCCTTTACTTATATGTGTTAAATATTTCAATAAATCATATGGTAAAGGTACAATTAATCCCATGGTTATTATAGTAATAGAAAATGGAATTAAAAGTTCTTACCATCTGCAAAATGAGTTCTGAAAAAACAATGAGAGCTTCTTACATGGCATTGTTCAAACTGAAAGTTATTCAGTGTACAAAGGAATCCAATAATTGTGTAGCTGCGAGAGACTTTGGCAACAATGAAAAACTCTTTAGAGACTAGAGAAAAAAAGTCTGAACTACAAGAAATGATGGAGTCAAAGAAAGCATTGTGTCTCAAACCTGTGCCTTTTGATGAAATGGAAAAGGATCTGAATGACTGGGTAATTGAATGCAGACAAAATGGCTACACCGTGACTTGCTTGAGCATTCTGATAAGGATTCTTCAGATGGCAAAAAAAGAAAAAGATTCAGTAACTGAAGGTATTGCACAGTTGAAAGCATCATCTGGTTGGCATACATGGTTCATGAACCAATATGGATTGTGCCTTTGTCAGCAAACAAAGATCTCTCAGAAGCTGCCTAAAGAGTTGGGTGAAAAGGTCATGTTGTTCCATAAATTTATTAGAAAGCAGAGACAAAAGAATGACATTGATATAGCTAACATTTATTAGAAAGCAGAGACAAAAGAATGACATCGATAAAGCTAATATGGACAAACCTCCAGTGACTTTTGATATGACTGATAATCGCACTGTAGCAAGCATTGCTGACAAGACAATACTTGTGAAAACAAATGGTCATGAAAAGAGCTATTTCACAGTCATCCTATCTTGTCTGGCAGATGGGACAAAGCTGCGCCCAGTGATAAAATTCAAAAGGAAAATGATGCCAAAGAACTTAATTTTTTTGGCATAACTGTTCATGTTCACCCTAAAGGCTGGATGGATGGTGAGGGAATTAAATAGTGGCTGTGTGATGTGTGGAGTAGGTGATCAGGTGCAGGGCTAAGAACACGCCCATCACTATTGGTGTGAGATATCTTCCACACATGTAGCAAAGGATGTAAAGGACAAGGCAAAGAAAATGGTGACTGTAGTAACAGTGATTCCAGACATCCTAACATCAATACTCCAGCCATTGGATGTTTATCTCAACAATCATTTGAAGGCATGACTGTGCAATATGTGGCAACAATGGATATGTTCTGGTCAAGCAAAGTTAATGAAAGGAGGGAACCTGATGAAACCAGATACTGATTTGTGCTTGGGATTCAGTTCCACCAGATGGTGAAGCAGTCATTCCTGAAATGCGGCATTAGTAATGCTATGGATGGTACAGGCAATGCGATCTATGAAGACAAAGATGAATTAGCATTGGATAATGATTCAGTAGATAGTGCAGATGACGTTTATGCCAACTTTTATGCCAATGATGTCACCGAAGAATAGTTCCACCACTTATTTGGATATTCTGGTGATGAAGAATCGGGTTTTGAAGCTTTTGAATAAGATGTTTGCGCATGTTTGTCAGATTTTCCAAGATCTCAGCTAAAATCAGGCAAAATTATACAATTAAATTTGAAAGTTGGAATTACTACTAGCATACTTGATTTTTTCTTTGCAAGCGCTACTAATTTCATCTTTTCATCTTGTCTTTACACCCTTTTTTACATACGTGTGGAACATATCCCACACCAAGAGCAACAGGAGTGTTCTTAGACCTGCGCCTGGTTGCTTACACTACAAATTGCACAGCCACAATTTACTTCCCTCCTCATCTATCCAGTCTTTTTTAATTTTTTGGCATCATTTTCCTTTGCTTCATCCTTTACTTCCTGTTACATGTACCTACTAAATTTTATCCTTGACTTATCCATGGGTCATAGCAAATTCCTGCTCTCAGTGTATCCACAAGACCAATTTATACTATGGCCAAGCATATACAGTATATGTTTAAAGTACACAGAGCTTAAAAATATTATACTTTTTTGGACTACAACTCCCATTCACCATGATGACTGGAGATCCTGGGAGTCTGAAAATTAAGTTTTGTATCCTCTGAGGAAAACACACACATAGCCACATTATGCAACTGACAAAACAGGTTGTAGCTTCAAAAAGTTCCTGTCAGCGTAAGGCCTTGTCCTCTTGCACTTTATAAATTTCTCCATAATCTCGCTGTTTCATTTTTCAGCACACATAAACAGTGATATCCCTGCTCTGACCTTCACGTTTCCTTTCTTTCAAGTACCTCCAGCCATGTGTAGTCCAACAATTCTGGAAGATACTAGGAGGAGGAAGGCTGCACTATGTCCTGCAACTTCATATGGCCAAAAAAACAACCAATCAACCATGTGGCCTAGAGCCATATCACAAATTGAATTTAGGCTGCATTTTCCTGCTCTCTTAAATTAATCTTCCAACTGCCCCATGTATTTCAGATGCCTTTCCAGCCCACCTATAAGTTGCTACCTTTCTCTCTTTTCAAAAACCTCATACCTGCATCTTTTGTGAGGCCTTTGACCTAACTTCTTAGACCACATTCAGAACTAAAGCAAAGCCCAAGCATTGTTACTGTCTTTGCTTATGCGCTAGGGTTGCCAGGTCAAGACTATCACAGACCCTGAGATTTTGTGGTCAAAACCCTGCTAATGTCACAGGGGGTAGACTTGGTGACAAGGGGCAGCCCCTGGTGGTATCATAAAGCATGATACTTTAAGTATCAACCAGAGTTGTACAGAGTATGTTATTCAAATAAAAGAACACCCGAGCCAACCAAAGAGGAAAATATAAATCTACACAAGGCAGTGTTTTTGCCCTGATATTCTTTCCCCTGCCCTGCTGATCAGAGAAAAGGGTCCAGCATTTGAGACTCAGCGCCATACCCTGATTTCTAGCAACCCTATTCATAGGCATCCTTAATACTTTCACTGTACTCAAACCATCTCTTCGCTGGTTTGTGCTCTTGCTGCTCTTTACCTATCTAAGTGATGGTGAATACTTTTGTGAAAGGGACCTTTGTTCTGTACACTGTGAAATCCTATGTGGATTCATCCTATTATATAAATAATTTGGAGGCAGGGCCAGTAAGCACGATCCTGTTCACCTCCACATGTTATTTGAATGTGGGGAATAAATATCAGAAGCAAGCTAGAAAGAATTGTGATGTTATACATTTTAATATACTGTAAATGGTTGCTGCTGAGCCAGATTTCCATTACAGTAGGACCCCCTTATCCACTGGAGATGGGTTCTGAGGGCCCCCGTGGATACAGAAAACTGTGGATAATAGTGAACACCATTGAAAATAATGGGTCTTCCGGTTTAAAATACCACAGAGTTGCCTTGGAGGACCTAGGAAATGGCTAGAGAAGACACATTTTCTAGGAAGACTCTATGGTAGGTATGTTGTTTTGTCCCATGGATAATTGAATCAGTGGATAATTAATCAGTGGATATGGGGATCCTACTGTACTTTAGATTTTTTTGGGATGCCATGATGGTGCTTATTTTCCTTACTTTCCTTTTATTACTCTGTCATTGTTCTTAATGCAAATCCTTTAAGAGTATACAGTATTAACTTTTCATCCATGTTAATTTTTCAGAACCTTTCCATTTGTAAAGAATTGTTCCTTGGCAGGGATTGTTGTTGTTGTTGTGTGCCTGTAAGTTGTTTCCGACTTACGGTGACCCTAAGGTGTATCAAGGGGTTTTCTTGGCAAGATTTGTTCCGAAGACTTTGTCTTCCTCTTAGGCTATGAGAGTGTGACTTGTCCAAGGTCACCCAGTGGGTTTCCATGGCAGGGATTTGAACCCTGGTTTCCAGAGTCATAGTCCAATGCTCAAGCCACTACACCATGCTGGCAGAGGTGGTGGAGGACAATAAACCCACATGTTTTATCTTGAAATCCTTCCTTCCTTATTGAAGTATAAACAGAATGAAAGATGGAATAAAAACTACATGGTACTGACAGTCATTTGGCATAGTTAGAAAACACATTATTCAACCTGCAGTAAAATTATAGCTGCAGTCACCATTCTTTCAAATTCACATTAACAAGCAAGCTATACCGTATATTTAGGAACAAACTGAGTCTTGGAACACCAGTCACTATACAGATGTGGCTGTATACTTACCCAGCACTTATCTGTATAAGAGTTTCTCTGCTCTGAAGCTGGTCTGAATAAGAATTTTGCCTATCTCCCAAATATGACATCCTTTTTCTTGAATGGCCTCCCAATAACCTTGTTGAGAAGGTCAATTTTCAAGTTTATTCTGTGGAAGCACTGAACAGCTGTTTGCAATTTGCATTCCCTTCAACATCTATTTTTTGCCTTCTCCTCTGCTTGTAAAAAGTGCTGTTCTGAAAATAGCATTTTTGGTTTAGTTTGTGTATGTCATGTAAGGCAGCCTTCCCCAATCTGGTGCTTTTCAGATGCCCTCCACTTTGGTTTTGTAACAAACCAGGTTGGGGGTGTGGATGTGAGGGGTTGGGATAGTTCCTACCCCCATCCCTTGATAGCAAAAAAGGTCTGCTTAAATACACACCCTCTCCTTTTTAATTCCAAGTCATGAGGAAAAATATAACATGGTGGTCAGACCTGGTTTTAAATAAATACCTCAGTCACTTACAATTTATGGGGACAGGTGACCTTTCCAGGGAACTTGGCATGCCTCACTCTGATCTTGTATAGCTCATAATCTCTCACAGTTCCACACACCCTGTGTTGAATAAGGTACTGTGCTCCAGTTTTTCCATATGGGAACTAGGTCACAGAATTCTCCAATGTATTTTCATGTCTCTCAGAATCAGTCTAAGGTGCTCTTGGCCAATATTTATAATGGCTAAAGAGCAGTTGGCTTTTTTCTTTGGATCAGATATATATATTGCTCTTGGCCAATATTTATGATGGCTAAAGAGTAATTGGTTTTTTCTTTGGATCTGATATATCTTTGTTCTAGGTGTGTTGCTTAATAAAAAAAACTGCCCAAGTGTTTATTAATGTGTCCAGAATAAAGATCCCATGTCTTAATGGTTGGCAAAATACCCAACAACATTGCATTTAATGTAGTATGAAGACTCCTTTAAAAGAGTTAAGAGCCACTTTGTTGGTTCCTCCTTATCTGTTTCTTCAACAGTCCTCATATCAACTGATCATTATAAGACGTCTGTAATGTAAAACAGTGCTGCTCAAAGAGGTGATACCTGGACTGGTGCTGGTCCCTGGCAAGTTTGCAGAGGAAAGAAACAACTGTACCATACCCTCCAACTGCTCTGAATTGGCAGGGACAGTTCTGATTAATCCTCTGTGGTCCCACGTTTACAGCTGCTTTTAAAATATCCCAGTTTCTTTCTGTTCCTCACATTTTCCTCCTTTGAATCCAGCTTCAGTTGCTGGAAACTGATTTCAAAATGCAAAAGTAGTTGGCACTCCGTTAACTCAGCAGGAGGGAGAGGAAAGGAGGAGTTGTGCCTTTCCTGGTAGGCACAGACCAAAGCAAATCACTGCCGCCTACCCTTGCTTCTGTGTTCTTTCTCATTGATAATTTTTGCCATTGTGACCACACTCTGATGTTACTTGGCCAGATGTGTCCCCATTTTAATCTGTGAAATGGTGAAAGTTATTTTGTACCCAGTGAAGACCAATATAGTGCCAGTTCCTGGCACACTGGGAAAGTAACAATTGCTGCTGCCCCCACCCCCATATCAGATAGCCTGAGAAGCACTGGTGAGTTTGCTTTTCTCTTACTTCCTCCTCCTTGTTCCTTTTCCTTTTGTGTCGTGTATAACAACAACAACAACAACAATAAAAAAATTCTTATCTGCCTCTCCCCAAGGCTCAACGCCTATATGCATTAATGTATTTTTGTGCATATTTTCTTAAACTGTGTGCATTTTTGCAGACACTATTTTGAATGTATGGTACACATTTTTCACTTAGTTTTTTGTTTTGTTTTGGTCCATCATAAATGTGGGAAATGTATAGATTTCAATGGTAAATTGCATTTGGATCAATATATATCAGGAAGTGTAGAATGAAATATGAAATGACCTAATTTCTTACTCATCTCTAATATGAATGATATGCAGAAAAAGTTGGTTTACTTTCATGGCATTGGAGACTTTATTTATTTATTTATTTTGCTACAAAAGCTCATACAGCTGTGACTTGGGTTAGAGTCTGAGATGCAACAGCATCAACTCAGCTTATTTTTTTTTAAACTACAAAATTAGTTATTTGCCTTTTTTATCTCACTATTTGATGATGTAGTGATTGTCATTAAGGCTACAAAGTTTAATCAGAAGGTACTGTACAATCCTCTGCTTGTGTACTCAGAAACAGTGTGCCTGTTCTAGATGAGGTATTCCCTGAGAACATATATACTCTGTGCATGGTCCTGGAGTCATAATTGTTAATAGAGGTCCAAGTGATAGGTGCTTCTGTTGTAAGAAGCACCTATTATCCTATTACCTATGTTGTCTATTATCTAGAGCTATTATCTAGATGAGGTTACATTCCCAGAGAAGATACACACTCTGTGCATGCTCCTGGATTCATCATTGTTAATAGAGGACCAAGTGACCTCTGTTGTAAGAATTATCAGCTTAGTCTGCTATGCTGATTATGCCTCTCTCTGGACAAGAATAATCTGGCTAATGTAATTCATGCGCTGGTAATCTCACACTTAGGAGTAGAGTTTACGGTTGAATTAAAATCCAAATGGAGTTCGAATGGAAGGTGATCTGTCTATGGACATTCACATCAATATGTTTCATTCAGGGGATACGAATTTGCGATCGTTAGGACTGTCACATTTGCATTGCTGTGGGGCATGGGTGGCGGGGGCTAGCAAACAGGGAAAGCACCTGCTGCTGCCAGGCTGGATTTTCGGCTATGCGAGAGTCCGGTAAGTCGATAAATGGCAATCTTTCTCTCTCTTCTTCTTTTTTCTTTTGTAAATACAAAATATCGCATGTGCGCACCATGGTAAACAATTTTTTTTTAAAAAAATTGGCGGCGAAAGATTTAAAATGGCAAGTAAAATCACTCATGGCTGCCATCTTAGCTAGGGAGCATGCAAAGTTTAGGGGGGATCTCTTGACCATTAAGACAGGTCGCAGCACTGTGAATTACTGTTTTTATCAGAGGAGATCATATCCCCCCCCCCATATAGACAGGACCTTAGGTTACTGTAATGTGCTTTATGTGGGGTTACCTTTGATTTTGGCCTGGAAGCTGCAGATGTGGAGCTGTCTTTTCAAACTGTTTGGAAACTTCAGCAGGTTCCAAATACAACTTTTAAAGGAGGGAACATACAACTTTTTTGACGAAATAGCTTCACTGGCTTCTGGCCTGGTTTTGGGCACACTTCAAAGTGATGGTTATGGCTTATAAAGTCCATGGGCTTGTCTATACAAGGCAATAAAATGTGGATTGGTGTGCAGTAACTCCAATTTGCAGCTGCTTTTATTTGTCTCCATGTTTTTTTCAAGATCGCAGGTATGCAAAGCTATTCGTGTTTGCTGTTCTAACAGGCATACCTGCGAATCAAGTTGGCGGGTGCAAGTGAATTATTCATGTTTTTATTCTCCCAAGTTGCCCCCACCAAACAAACAAAACAAAACTACATCCAAGCTGCGGAAGTGTGACCTTCTGCTTAAGCAAACAAACAAGACTGTTTCATCACCTCGGCGCACAATCGCTATGACGAAAATTCAACATGGTGGTTCCAGGCCAGCTAGCTCCGTCCCCCATGAAGTTCTGACTAGTCAACTATCCACTTCGGGAATGCGCAGCGTTGCAGTTCGGTTGTCCTAATGAGCATGAGTGCACATTTCCCCTGCAGTTTTTAAAAAAAAACTCAGGAAAAGTCCCGAAGTCTTTTCTGATATAGTTTTTACAGTTTTTGGCCTCCCTTTCAGTGTCTAGACAACCCCCATATCACTTAAGTCCAGACTATCTGAAAGCCTGTATCTCTCCTTACAAGTCTACTGAAGTCATAGAGGCTTTTGGGAGCTCTGGGTGTGGGGTTTTAGGGGCTTTACTTAGTGGTCCCAAAAGCCAAATGTGACCCATAGGCCTCACTTTGACCACCATGGTGTACTTTATCTTTTCCGATGTGTTGAATGCATTTTAATTGTTTTAAATTCATGTTTTAATTGAGTTGGTTGTTTAACAGTTTTTCAAGTCTTGTACTATACAGTATATTGTTTTGGCTGTTTTGTTTTAATTTACATTATAAGCCACTTTGGGTCCTATCCTGAGAGAAAGGTGTGATATAAAATAAATAAATAATCACATGGACTTTGTGACAAACGGTTGATGAAATGCTGCTGCGTGAATGGGAAGAGGGTATGAGGGAGCCAATCCCAGGGGAAGAAGCTGTAATGGAAGGGGTTTCCTAGAGTTTGAAAGGTATATATGACAATTGAGAGAGCCAGTTTGAGTTTAAGTTAGAGTTTTTTTGTCTGTTTGCTTTTGAGTTCAGTTAAGCGATGGCTGTGTGAAGCATGATCTATACTTGAGAGACTGTTGAGGCTGAATGGATTATATAGTGAATGGAAATTAAGAGAGTAAGGAGATTATCAGATGCTCTAAATATGGCGTGATAACGATGCCAGGAAATTGCATTTCAGATGACATCGTTCCTGCTCCTGTTTGGCTGTCGTTACGCTGGCACTTCTTTTTATTGACGGGCTAAGCCGTCAATGAATTCCCCATTCTGTTTCTGTAACAGAATGTCCTGTGACTGAAATGGTGCCCTGTTATGCTGGCGCAATGACAGTGTCAGTGGGAGGTCCGTGCAAGAGCACTTCTGGGGAAGATTGGGACATCGAGGCAAGAGACACACTTTTTTGAACTCTCCGTGGGTTACTTGTAATGATTTAAGTGTGTTTTTATGTTTGGTGTTACTTTTACTGTAGTATTTTTGTTTTTATTTTTGAATTTCCCGCGCTCTTGTCTTCTCGTGAGAGCAGCCGGGATTTCAATCCAGGAAGTGAAAGGAGCTCTGTTCAAGCTCCATTCACTCCTTGGCTGCCCTGACAAGGGAACAAGGCACGGTTAAGGTAGGTCTGAAAAGTTTTCATTTTCTGTCGTTATAGGAACAGGAGAGGGGCAGGAGAGGAGACTGCGAGATGGGAATACTTTTTTTTGTTCCTGTCTGAAAATCTCCTAAGACAGAGTGATTGAGTCTGGTGGTTATCTGGTTTTATTATTAAGATATCAAAGAATATTATCTGAGCTTTTATATGTAATTGTCACCACAGAGTGAGACTAAGAGACGCTAAGCAATTAACAAAGCTGAAGGCACAGTATTGAAGCATTGCTGTTAGAAACATACAATTAATAAACCAATCTTTGTGGGTTTTTTGTAAGTCCAGACTCCTCGTGAATTATTTCTCTCACAACAATTGAGTTCACACAGTCACATATACTATCCCCCCCCCTCTCTCTCTGGCTTTTCTTCGCAAATGAAGATTCCGGAAGGACTCATCCCGCGCTTTCTGCAAGCGCGCTGATGACTAAAAAGGCCAATCCGAGATAAACAAGTCAGGTTGCAAAAAGCACAGCAGAAGGTCTCCTTCGGTGATGTTTTTGGGTTGTGATTCTTTCTGCGTTGTCGTTTCTCTTCAAGACTTGTCCGTCGTGAGTTCTCAAATAAGGCTGCAGCATTGTGGATAGTGCGTCTCCATGCCTCCCGATGCGAGGCCAGGGCGGACCACTGTTGGTGATCAATTTGGCCAAGCCTGAGATGTTGTTTCAGGGAGTCTTTGTATCGCTTTTTTGGAGCGCCCCTCATACGCTGACCCGTGGCGAGTTCACCGTAGAGTAGTATTTTTGGGAGGCGATGGTCCTCCATCCTAGAAACGTGCCCTGCCCAGTGCAGCTGTGTTCTCAATATCATGGCCTCAATGCTGGTGATCCCTGCTTGCTCAAGGACAGCAGAAAGCCAGATCTCAGTTCAAAGGAGGGATAAGGTGGCAGTGGAAGTGGAGAGGCAGCCAGGCTGAATAATCGGGTAAATTTGGCTGGTGTGTCCTGCCCTCCACAGACTTGCCTTTTGATAATGAGTGGAAGAATTTGCTTATTAAGCTGCAAGTTGCCTTTTGGTTTGTATCTCAGAAAGATGACTTTAGCTAACATGCATTAATAGGCAAATACATGAAAAGATTTTCTATCTCCTGTTCGATATGGATCCTGGCAGTGATGAAAATTCATGCAAAAGATTTGTTGCTGATATTGCAGTTGATTGCTATGGGGATGAGCTTATCTAATTTTAGTATTGCTTATATTCAGTGTGTTTTAACTGTATTGAATTTTATCTTTTTTAATACACAATATTTAGATGATAAGTTATTTTATGTAGCACTTTTATAATGTTGTACTTTTATATTGTTCTTATTCATTTTGTGTGCGAATGGCCTTTGGTCTAAGCATTAATAAAACTATTGCACTATTGCTTTAGCTAACATGCATTAATAGGCAAATACAGTCAGACCTCTGAATTTGCAGGCATTTGGTTCCTGGGCTTAGTGTGGATACCAAAAACTGTGGATAATAGTGAACCCTATTAAAATAAAGGACTTCCAGTACAAACATAGCATAGAGTTGTGTTGGAGGACCTAGTTATTCCTAGAGAGGATGACTCTCTAGGCATTTTTCCAGTGCAACTCTATGGTATGCGCCCCTGTTTTTTCCAGCTGCAGATAACTGAAACCGCGGATACTGGTTTTACGGATACAGTGGTCTGACTGTATATTCTAATTTAATTAACTGAGAATTCTTTAATTTAATGGTCCCATACTCCTGGTTAGCAAAGCTTGGAAAAGTTCCTTTTTCAGATTACAGCTCCCAGAACTTGTCAGCCAGCATTGACAGTTACCATGTTCTACTGGTTAGTTCATTTCCAGGCTGGGTTTTCTAGTTTTTGTCTTCAGCTAGGTCACTTTTGAATGTACTGTATTAAATCTCTAGTATGGACATTTGTTCTTTTCAGTGTAGCTCCAAGTGGCCTGAGTAGTTTGACCTGGCAATAAGCTGCCTTAAGGGTGAGTTCAGAGCTTACATAGCCCAGTTCATTTCTCCACTGGGAAAGATGTGAGATGCACAAAAATAGTTCCCAGAGGCCAAACTTCCTAGAATATCTGTGTCATGAAAGCAGTTCAGCATTTTGCTTATGTGGCCAGCTCTTGACATAGGTCAGGCAATATCTAGCCAAAAAATCAGTGAATCATGACATGTTTTTTTTTTTAAGCAACTGAGTCAGGTCCTGGAGTTCCAGTCTTAACTCACTGTTCCCCAAAATAAATGCTTTGTGGTGAAAAGGACAAAATGGATTAACCATAGATCTCACAGAAATACTCTGTAGCTCTTTTGGGTTAGCTAAACCTAAAAGGTAATTTTAACTTGTCCAAATACCCACCTAGATGGAAGCTCTGAAAATAAACTTGGTAATCCTTTGAATCTGGAAAGATAGAAGTTAGTTGTAATTTCTAGCTGCTTCATTTCTTGTGATGTAAAATATATCTGTTCAGATCCAGGTAATTTGAAAGACCGTATGTTCCTATATGGGCTGGCCTAAATACCCTAAAGGCACCAGATCCCATTTGATCTTGGTCACTGTAAGTTGACAGGCAACTTAAAGACACACACACATTTCCCTATATGAGCCTGTTGGAGCTCTTAAGATCTTTGGGAGAAGCCCTTCTCTCTGTCTCACTACCTTCCCAGGTTCTTTTGGTGGGAACAAGGGAAAGGACCCTCTTAGTGGCTGCTCCCAGACTTTGGAACTCATTTCCTAGGGAAGCAAGGATGGTTCCCTCCCTGCTCTCCTGCCAAGCAAGTGAAAACTTTCCTATTCCATCAAGCTTTCAGGAATTGACTGTGATGGGCTTTTAATCATGTGCTGATTTTTTTTTAATGTGTGTGTGTGTGTGTAGTGTGTGTGTATTTCTGTCTTTTAATGAATTTTAAATTGTTTTAACTCTATATAGAGTGCTTGTTTTATTAAAATAACATTTCTATGTTTTTAAACTGATTTTTGCATGTTTTTGCATACTGGTTTTAATAATTTGTAAGCCACCATGAGTCCCATTATTGGGGAAAATAAATGTATAAAATAATGATAAATGTTAAAATCTATATGTATAAAATGGGGGAGGAGGGGCAAGATGGCGACAGACTAACAACTTCTGAATTGTCCTCCCGCTAACATCTGGCATTACCACCTATATATACCTCCAAAATGCCATCCAAAGGCAAGAAAAGAAATCGGACGAGCCCCTGTAATAATATTGACAAACAGGAATCCTCCAAAGCAGGAAAACAGATGAGGATTGACTCACTCTTCCCAGCGGCAGAGACAACACAGCCCGTGAGTAACAGATCTGTAACAACGGCTCCTTCTTTACTCCTTAAGCCATTACAGACACTTGAACTAAACAAAACAGCCTCCCCAATTCCTCAAAGTGTAAATATAAATTATGGGACAGAGCAAGTTGAAAACAAAGTTGATAACAAAGTCAAACTCCCGGAGCTTGGCAGCATTCCCTACAATAACAGCGCTCAGCTCTTTTATGATTTCTGCAAACTGTCCATAGAGACTTTGATTCTTATTTTGCAAAGATTAAACAACATTACCAATAAGCTTTCCCAACAAGATTTTCAAAGGCAAAACCCATATGGTACACAGGGGGTTAAAAATGTAGCAGATTTGGAGGAAATGACGTGCCCTGCCACATCACAGGATGCAGTTAACCACAGCAGAGTGTTAAAAAAAAATGAGCTTCTGCTGCAAATACATCACAACAGGCACTTGTTAAACGGGAAGAAGGCTGTTATCACATACCTTTCCCAACTTTTAAACATGCACAGCAGAACAATTGATTTAACAGACTGCCACTTTTTGCCCAGCTCAAGAGCTACCAAGCGAATTTTTTTGACCTTTAGCCAGGCAAATATTCCTAACAGGCTGTTACGGAAAAGAAATTTCCTCTGGAATGCACATTATATAGAAATTAACAGAGTTTTCAAGGATGAGATAGTCCGTGATCTCATCACAGGGAAAACAGCAACAATAACACAAAGAAGCAATAATTCTGCACACCAAGAGGGAGAACCTAAACACACCTTAAAGGAAGAAACTCAGGCTATTAATAATGAAGTAAATAAACTGAGAGAAAAACTCACAGAAATCTGGGAACACGCTCCCACAATACAGCTGATGAAAGATACCATCCTGAGTCAATCTAACAGCAATCCAGCCCCATTGAAATCAGCCCCCCCTCGCAGAAAACTGTCAGTGCATTATTCTGATATTTATGACAGTGAAAGTGAAAGTGATGACTCTCTACTCACAATCAAGGAAGCCTTGAAATCCCGAGTTGTAGCCAACACCCCTCCACAAATGCAATATACTGCAGATGCACCCCCATCTACAATTAAACCCCAGGGGACTCAAGCATCCCTATGCAAACCTAGCTCAAGGGAAAAACAGTCTTCACTGCCACCTACCTCATCTCCTAAGCCAAAGAATGCCCCCCTCACTAAAGAGATGGGATCCTTGCTTGCTTCTGATCCTCATTTCACTTCCCATGCTGCATTGGTTCTTCCAATCTCCCTTCCAGAACAGGCAGGGCAAGAAGAACAGGAATGTGACTCACTACCCCTCCATCCTCAGAGGAGGACACAGCCACAGTCAACCCAGTCATTTAACCAACTGCCATCAGATGAATTACCCATTCAGCCTGTGCCCTGCAATGCGACTGCCTGACCTCCAACAGACCAGCACAAGGTGACCCTTATGACCTGGAACATTGCTGGGTGGCCGACGGCCCACAGAGATCCCTGTCCTAATGACTTCCTCACCCAATATGACATTATACTGATCCAGGAAACATGGACTAATAAGGATTTGTTATTAAATGGCTTTCACTCATTCTCAATTCCGGCAGAGCCAGGGAAAAAGCATGGAAGAGCTAGAGGCGGCCTGGGCGTCCTGGTCTCCACCACCCTACGTGCCATAACAAGGCCTCTTTCCACTTTTAAAACACATGCCATGGCAGTGCTGATTCAATTTAACCATTGCACTTTGCTGATAATAAATGCCTACATGCCTCCAATGAAGAAGAAATCCCAAATCAGAGGCCTGTGGGCTGAATTGGAATCATATACTGCTAATCTCATGTTGCAGAACCCAAATGCATTTGTAATTTTGGGAGGTGATTTGAATGCCAGACTGGGCCCCAATAATCATACCCTATATGCCCATCACAAATGCCCTCCTCCTGATTTTGAAGACAATGGAACCCACCTCATCCGATGCTCAAAGGACAAGAAATCAAACTTTGCAGGACTTTGTCTGGATCAAACAGCATTCAGGCTGAACCTTCAAATCCTAAATGGTGCCCTGAAAAATGACTGCCCAGCTGAATTCACTTATCTCTCTGGGTCCAGAATGAGTGCCATTGATTACATAATCATTTCCAGGGACCTTCTTCCCTATGCCAAGGAATTAGAAGTTATGCCCAGATTTGAAAGTGATCATTTACCAATTTGGCTACAGCTTAGCGACTTCACTCAGGAGACACACACCAGGGAGCGCTATCATCTCTCTGTGACACCATCAGGAAGGACTTACCGCCGAGCTAAATGGACCCCCCAACTAAACCAAACAATAAGTGAGGTATTGGCTTCAGACCAACTTCAGCATCTTAGGACTGCCCTGTTATCAGCTGAGTCCCCTGATGAAATCTTGGAAAATTACAATACACTTACCCAAGCTCTACACCAATATCTAATCTGTCAAAATAGCGCACATCAGCGGAAACAACAACAGCACCACTCCAAACCATGGTTTGACAAGGAATGTGTTAATGCTAAAAAAGCCCTCATTGATATTTATCAAGGTTACCTGTCTAATAACATTCCAGATGCTGCACCAATGCTGCTTCAGCAGAAAAGAGACTACAAAAAGTTGCTGAGGAACAAGAAAAAAGAAGCCATGAAGAATGACTGGACACAACTTATCCAGGCAGTCAGATCCAACAACACAGCTCTATTCTGGCATATTACATCAAATTCCCAGAGAAATGGGCCAGCTACAGTGGATTGTCACATCCCTCCAGGGATATGGGAGGATCACTTTCAAGCACTTTATAAGGACAACTACATTGAAAGTGGATGCACTAGCCAAAATATAGAAAATATCCAAGAGTGGCCACCAGTGACAGCGACAGAGATCAAGAACCTTGTAGCCCAGCTGAGAATGGGGAAGGCTCCAGGAGAAGACTTAATACCTCCAGAAGCCATTAAAAACAACCTTGAATTTTGGGCCCCTATCCTGGCCTCACTTTTCACCTGTATCGACAAATATGGTCGAGCACCCAAGGATTGGGGTCTTGCAATCATCGTCCCCATATATAAAAAAGGAACCAAGGATGATCCTGTCAACTACAGACCAATTAGTCTCCTCAGTACAATCAGCAAACTCTATGCAAGACACTTACAGTGGAAATTTCAGACCTGGTTGGAACAAGAAAACATACTTGCAGAAGAACAAGCTGGCTTTAGGGAAGGCCGCTCCACCATAGATCAGTGCCTTGTACTCCACCACCTTATTGAAAAATACTCCACCTGCAGCACAGTTTCTCTCTATGCTGCCTTCATAGACTTTAAAGCAGCTTTTGACTCTATATCCCGAATCAAACTGTGGAAAAAACTGGAGGCTTCTTCAATCGACCGACGTTTACTCCATCTAATTCGTATGCTGCATGAAGGGACCTCATTAAAAGTAAGATGTAACCCCCAGGGACATCTCACCAATGACATTGTCACTGAGAAGGGTGTCAAGCAAGGTTGCATTCTAGCTCCACTCCTATTTAACTTCTACATTAATGATTTGGTGGATCACCTCAACAACACTAACTTCCACCCCCCAAAATTAAAGGGAAGGCATATTTCAACACTGCTTTATGCAGATGATGCAGCAGTAATTTCAAGAACTCCCATTGGACTAAAAAGAGCCCTAAGAGCACTAACATATTATTGCAGAGTGGAACAGCTAGAACTCAACTATCAAAAAACTAAAATCATGGCATTCGCTAAAAGGCCCAAGAACTACAACTGGAATATAGATGGCCACAAGATTGAACAGGTCTCTTGCTTCAAATACCTGGGGGTAATTTTTCAAGCCACTGGTAGTAGGAAAGCGCATGGAGAGTATGCTGCTTGCAATGCACAGAGGAGCACAACAACCATTCTCAAATTTCTTAAGACAAGAGGAGGCCACTATTTACCTGCAGCGCTCAAACTTTTTGAAGCCAAACCAGTAGCACAACTGCTTTATGGATCCCAATTGGGACCCTTCCCCAACCCTGCTCCATTAGAACTTGTCCAATCCAAATTCTTAAGATCAGCTTTCCAAACTCCAAAATGTGTCTCTAACGCAGCTCTGAGACTGGAGTCAGGATTTATGAAAATGGAGGCCAGAGTGTGGGTGACCATACTCAACTACTGGCTCAGACTATCCCTCTTTCCCACTGGCCTTGCTCCACTAACCTTAAGTGATGATTTCCAATCCAGCTGGAAACAGACAGTGATGACTAAAATCTCAATGCTGGGCCTTTCCCCAGTTCTTCTGCTAAGCCTGGGATATGATAGGGCAAAAGCTACTATCAAACAACGGGTAGCAGATATAGAGCGACAACTGGACATAGCCAGTACTCCAACCTTCATTGCTAGTGACTCCAATAGATATCTGGCCTCACCTTTGGCATACTTAGCAACACTTGAAATACCTAAACATCGAAGGGCCTTTACTCTTGCACGGTGTCATGCCCTCCCTTCAGCTGTCCTTGAAGGCCGATACAAGAAGATCCCCTTCTCAGACAGACTGTGCCCCTGCAACTCAGGCCAAATAGAAACAACAGAGCATGTATTACTCCAGTGCTCATACTACAGGGACATACGTCTCAGACTTATTTCACCCCTGTTGCATAAATATCAAGGGCACACTGGACAATTCTACATAAACTTGTTGCTTTCAGACACCAACCCCGGAACAACTTATAATGTTGCCAGATTCTGCGCAGCTGCGGTTAAAATTCGTCAGACAATGTCCTCAGCAGTAGAATAGTGTCAACCTAGTCTTGTTATCTTGTTATACTTGTTATACTGGAGCTAACATTTTAAATACTGCTTTTAGCCTGTTTTTATTCTGTGATCTTACCTTTATTCTGTATCCCCTTTTTACCTGTGCTGGTCTATGACCGTAATAAAGATTCTATTCTATTCTATGTATAAAATGCTTGGGTATGTTTCTGATCCCAGTGTGCTGATTGGCCACTTAGGAAGCATACCCAACCAATACCCTCCCTCCTCTCACTCCTTCAGCCAATCACCACCCACATGCAAATTCCTTCTCCACCTCACAATCCACTCCTGCAACTCAATCCGCAGGTATCCCCAGCCTCACAAGGGCCCCTCCCTCCTCTCCCTCCCTAATCCACTCACCACCCACATGTAAAACTATAATGGTGTGTGCTGCACTGAATATAGCTAGTAATGGTATGTTTGTTTAGGAAATATATTTTTATGGTTGAGATCCTGCACTCGGAGAGGTACACATTTCAATTAGCTATGTTGTCATAGCTACATCTCCCCCCACAAAACTCACCTTGTAAGCAGGGCAGGTCCCCCAACACACCCATTTCTGTGTTGCCGGAGAGCAGGGGGATGAGCAAGGGTACATCCAGCAATTTTTCTATAGCTGGATGTGCTGCCACAGGGATCTTCAGAGACTTCTGGAGGTTGTTTCAAGTTCTCTACAAATGACATCCTTGCAGCATGCCCAACTAGAAGAAAATCACTGGATGCACCCCACTGAGGCTCCCCCAGTAGCCAAAAACACAAAAGTAACTATGTTGGGGGGCTGTGTTGCTTACAAGATGAGCTTTTGCAGAAGAATTTGGGTTGCTGTGTGGTTGGAGCAAAATTCTGACCTAATATAACAGCCACAAAAGTGAGTTGTGATGGCATAAGTGGCAATTCACTCATAGGATGCCAGCTTGTGTCTTTTAAAAACAAATATTGAACATCACGGTAATATCCTCTCTCTTTCTTTATTTTAGGTGGAAAATGTCCGCTTAATTGATGGAATATCATCAAAAAGGGCTGCCCCAGGGACTCTGTACCTAACAGCCACACATGTCATCTTTGTAGAAAATGAGTCAGATGCTCGTAAGGAGACATGGGTATGACAATTTACATATTATCACTGTGTAAATCATGTAAAGGTAAAGATATTTTGAACTTCAACCATTGTCAGTATGGTAAATTATAAGGTAAACCTATACCTGTCTAAAAAGTTTCCTTATTCCCCATTTTTTTAACCTGAACATTTCCCCCTCCCTATTCTTTCAATCACATAATCAGTTTTTAATCAGCAGCTACCCTACTTTCACTGCAGCAGGAAGGGTCCATCTTTTTGTGTTAGCACATGACATCATTGTTCTTCCAGTGTTTTACCATTCTGGTCCTGTGGAAGACTGAGGTAAAACCGCATCTTTTTGCCAATGGGTTTTTCTGGTTAGCAAAAAGACATGGTTTTACCTCAGTCCCCCATGGGACTGGAACAAAAGAACAATGACGTTGAGCTGTAAGGCAGTACAGAAGATAGAACCTTTCTGCTGCACTTCTGCTTTACTTCAGAGTGTGGTAAGCCCTCTTGCGTTTGTAGAAGGCATGATACACCCTTTCTTCCCTTCCACTGGTTACCCTCGTACAAGTTACCCTCTCACATTTGTGCTCCATTGCAAATGTCAGTTTGGAGACACAGGGTTGCTGGAACAATGTTTGGTCCTGCCTATACTGTTCAGGTGCTACCATATATTTCATTTTGCTTGTTCATTTAGCAAGCCTTCGGCTTCAAGGAGGCATGGCTGGAGTTTGAATACAGAGATTAAAAACTAGCAAACACTGAAACTCTGTCTCTTCAGAGCTTTCTGTTTAAATGTCTTCTCACGTGCAAATCTTGGATCTGCAACAAAGCAGACCAAACTGAACAGTTCAAACGTAAATGTTCTCTGCATAAGTCAGGGGTGGTGAACCTCTAGATATCCTCAGGATATCTTGGACACCAACTCTTAGAATTCCTCACCATTAGGATTGCCTGGCCAGGATTATTTTAGACCCTGAGTTTTCTAGGGCACAATCTGAAGCCTAGAGATGGCCCCTGGTGATATCATGGGGTGGCGCCTGGTGATGCAATTAAGCATTATGCACTAAGCAACAATCGCAGTTGCTCACAGCTTGTCATCCATAGAGATGACACATATAAAGACAGACCATACAGTAGGACCCCCATATCCACTGATTCATTATCCACTGATTCAATTATCCATGGAACACAAAACAGCATACCTACCATAGATTCGTCCTAGAAAATGTGTCATCTCTAGCCATTTTCTGGGTTCTCCAAGGCAACTCTATGGTATTTTAAACCGGAAGTCCCACAATTTTCAATGGTGTTTGCTATTATTCACAGTTTTCGGTATCCACGGCCTCTCCAGAACCCATCCCCAGGGGATACAGGGGTTCTACTGTATTTTCCTGATTGTAAATGGTTTTTTTAAAATCACGAGACTTTATTTATATCTATTAACTTTTGCAAAATGCAGCAAACTGCACAGACACTAGATCTAGAAAGCTCCTTGCCTGACTGGAGACTTGTATGCAATCTTGTCTTCCTCCTGGAGATGGCCCTGCAAAAACTGGAGAATTTGAACCCTTGCTTGTTGGCAGGAGGTAACCCATAAAAACTGGGGGTTCAGGGCAGTGCCGTGAAGTCTGGCAACCCTACTTACCATCGATTGTGCTAAGAGGGGCTAATGGAGTTACAGGCCCAAACATTTTTACCTACTTACTTAGTTTATTTAATATTCAGCCTTTCTCCTCAAGTAGGACCCAGGGTAGCTCACAAAAAGAATCAACTAAAACTTGGCAATAAAATTCTAAAGATAATTGAGTAGGGCCACAGGTTCCCATCGCTGGCATAAGTGATATGTACATAATATTTTAAAGGAAACATTTATTTTTCCCCAGAGAACAATATTGTAAAATCAAATGAAATGAAAACATAAATCCAAAGAAGACTAGAACATACAATATACATGTGATCAAAATTTAAAATTGTCATTAAGGGAAAATGGTAGTTAATGTATGACCATTGTCTCTCCATTATGAGGAACTCTCTCTCCATGAGCAATGTACTGTTGTGGCTGAGAAATCATTTCATCAGGTTACCAATTCAGCAATCTGCTGCTCTCATGCTTTGTGCTTGTATGTGGTGCTGACACTTTGCTGTCTCTTTCACAGTGAGCATTCCATTCAGTAATGCATATGGGAGAAGTGGGCTGAATTGATTTTTTTATCCTAGCATATCCTTTATTGCTCTTCTTCATGTCGTTTCTCCTTTTCATTCTTTTCAGATTCTTCACAGTCAAATCTCCTCTATTGAGAAACAAGCTACCACAGCAACTGGTTGTCCACTGCTGATTCGTTGTAAGAATTTCCAAAACATTCAATTCATTATGTCACAGGAAAGAGATTGCCATGATGTTTACATATCTTTAATACGTCTGGCACGTCCAGGTATGGAATGGAAGTCAAGGAGGTATACATAAACAGAAACCAGTGATAAATCTGATTGAGAGATTTCTTGCAGGTACTTTTGCTGGAATGCTACTAGGAGGAGTCTGAATAGTTAGGCTATGGTTTCACTAAATATGGAAAGCTCCTCTTTCAGAGAAGTCTTCTTCTACCTGATTATACATTTATTAGGGGAAAACCCTGATTATCTTTTTTCATTTGGTACCATTATCATTCTATTGATCTCTTTTCTCTTTAGCCATTCATGGTCATATTCTTTCTTGATTTTGTTCTCAGTTGTCTAGTTATTATCCTGCCATTTCTTTTGAAAATTCTTCTCTTTTTGCTCACAGTGGAGGCTGCAAAAGTCTCTGTTAGTACCTTGCCTTTTACAGTGGGTCCTCTATATTCATGGGGTTGGGTTCTGTAACTCCCCATGGATAGCAAAAACTGCATATGGCAGAGTCCCATATTAATCAATGGGAGCAGCCATTTTAAGTATGGGTGCCACCATTTTAGGTATGCAGCAGTGCCATTTTAGGTATGAGTGCCACCATTTTAGATATGGGCACTGGTGTTTTGGGTATGCAGTGACAATATGTGGATGCTCAGATCCACAGATACTGAACTTGCAGATCCAGAGGGCTCACTGTATTCAGTTATGCATTTTTCTATTTTCCCATATACTTTCAATGGCAAGTGCCTCTTTACATTTACAACTATGTAAATGTATTTCTTTTTTGCTTTTTCTTCTTCTGTTTTCTATTCCTTTTTTCCATATCTATCTGCCACTTACCAGATTTCTCTTTCTCTTTTCACTGTTAACAGTTTGAATGCTCTCTCTTGTAAAACCAATTTTCTCCAACCTGCTGATGCCTAGAGGATTTTGCCAAGAACTCACATCAGCTCTGACCCTTGCCTTTGATTCCTGGGGCTGATGGAAGTTGTAGTTCAAAACATGTAAGGGAATTTGGGCTGTCGAAAGCAGGTTTAAAACAATGCCTCTAAAATATATCTTTTTATTAATGGTAATGATTTTAACTGCTTGTAATTCTATTATTAGTTTAACTATGCTTTTAATTTTTGTATAATGTGAAAATTTTTAGTTGTATCTATTTTACCCTTTGTAAGCTATCTTGGTTCCAGGACTGGGGGAAAAGGTGGGATAACAACAACAATAACAACAACAATAATAATATAATTTGTAGACAGTATTCTTCACCACTTCCTTCCCAAATGACTAAACTTGAGCTTGATTAACTCTTCTTTTCTCTTCCTTTCATCCTGGACACATTTAAGTTTTTTCAAGTTTCAGCTTCTTAGTATCTTCAGAAGCATGTTCATTTCTTTACATTAGTACAGAGAATATAATAGTTCATTATTTTCTTTTCCCAATTTCTGAGATTTCAGGTCCAAAACCCAAAACTGGGGTGGGGTAGGGGAGAAAAAATGTGGAACAGAAAAGGGAACAACTGAATGATATATCAAACATCAGGGCCACAATCCAATCTTGAGTTAAGATTGGATGATGGCTTGTGCTGAATAAATCTATGAGGTTTTTAAAAAGTAATGCGATTTTTTGCTTAAACATCAAACATAGGGCTTTGAAAAAAATGTTATGCTTTTAATATTGAAGGGAAATGCAAAATGTTAAGTATACTAGTTATAAACAGTATTGTCATGTGAGCCGTTTTCCATTCCCCTGAAATTTTAGGGCCAAAATCTAAAACGTAGGTGGGTGAGTGTGTGCTTATGATGTTAGTGGAGGCAGGTTCTTGTGCAACAATTGCAAAAGAATGTGTGTGGAGTGTGTATGTGTTTGGCAGATGTGGACTTCCTGCACTACCTCTTAAACAAATATTGTATATACCATATAGACAGCCAGAAGACAAACATGGGGAGAGAGGAAGAGGGAACAATAAACATCAGTAATAGGACTAATAAGATTCTTCTACTGAAACCTTTCTCATTCACTCTCAGCCATGAAAGAGTAGGTAAAGGTACAGGTGGAAAAATCATGGCTTCAAGAAAAAATAACCTCAGTACATCTAGACCAACCAGCAAACAAGAGATGAGAGGGCACAGAAATTGCTTCCAAGCCAGCTGATTGTGGAAAGGTCATGGAGGTGAAGGGAATTTGGGTACAGAGGCCCACAATATGGCCATGTAGATCACATGGGGAGCTTTGCTAAACCCTGTGCTATTGCTGGAGTTTGTGGAACCCCATGGGGAGTGCATCAAGAAGGCTCATGAATTGTGACACTGATGCTTGGCTCACAGCCTTGCTCCAAATGACACAGTAGGCCCACCTTCTCTCTCTTTCTCTCTCCTCCCCTCATACTGATCCTGCATTTTTGTATACTGGTGTATATGCAAGTACAGTATACATAGAAATACCTTTCTACTGATCCTTGGCACCTGTTGGGAGTGGTTGGAGATGGGTGCCCAGGCTTTAAAATAACATCATAGGGGAAAATTGAGATTCCCCCCGCCCCCCAGCACTACCTACGTTGAGATTTGTCTACCCTGGTCTTCAGAGACCTGGAAAAGCAAAGTAACTTCCTAAGACTTCAGCCAGCACCCTGAGACTCAGCAACCCTACAAGGCATTCCATTTCTTGCTTCCATGTCCCTGCCTCCTGCCACCACTATCTCTCCATTATTATGTTCTCTCCATTGGTTTCCTTTCCCTTGTCATCGTCATTTTAAATTCCTGTCTGTTTAGAAAAGTTCACTTCCTCATTTTTGTTCCACCTTATTTCTCTTCCCTTTGCTCCCTTTATGCTCCCCTTGTTCTTTTTCTTCTGATGATATTTGCTTCCCTTCAACTTTGCTCCCCAACCCATGCATATCTGGCACAATGCCCTGTCCCTTTGCTCTGAATTTTGAAGGAATGCCAGGAGAAGATCTGTTTATCCACTCAAGCCTTCCTTCCTACTGCCCTGTGTCTTATTAGATTGAAATTCTGTGAACAAGGCCTGCATTTTGTTTAATGCATCATATTTAACTTTAAGATACATTTTTATAAATAATACTTCTGGGTTTCATACATTGGTAAGTTATCACAATGAGCCAGTTAGGGCTGTCAGGATAGATACCACATTTTAATCACCTACAAGTAGGGTTTGAATCTCGCTGTCACTGCTGCTTATAGCCACTGCAAGGAGTGTAGCGAAAAGATAGAAGAACACAGAGGCGTGGGCTCCAGAGTGGTGGCTGTTGATGACTTGAAGGAGTACACCTTGAAGGAGTAACCAAAGTTAATCAAATCCAATATTTTGCTTCCAACAATGGCCAAACAGACATGTCTGGACATTTCAGGACATGAAGGAGATGACCTGTCAAACGCACTGTCTTTTACTACTGTTCCTCATGCAGCTGCTCAAAAATGAACAGGAGCTTTGCAGGGGTCCAAGCAGAACTACCTTTTGTTGTGTTTAGAGGCCTGGAGTTCCTCAGAGTAATAATTCAGACTTGTTAAGTTTATAAATGGTGCAGGCTTTATTGTTCTATGGTTCCTTCCCTATCTAAAGCCACTGGCCTTCCTGTACACACAATAGAGAACCTAGGGTAGATGATCTATGGTTAGATCTGGCACTTTTGCACACTACACAGTTATAGCACTATGATTCCACTTTAACTGCCATGGCTGCATTCTATGAAATCCTGAGATTTGCAGTTTAGGGAGGGGAATGTAGAATTCTCAGCCAGAGAGCTCTAGTCCCTCACTAAACTCCAGATCCCAGGATTCCATAGGATGGACTCATGTTAGTTAAAGTAGAAACATAGCAGCTTAATTTTGTAGTGTAAAAGGTCCCAGGACATTCTAACCAACATGGACTGGATCAAGGAATGGATCTGCCACAAACCTTATGCTATTCAACATGAGGGAGCCTCAAAGGAGTGGCAATAAAATCTATAGGGCCCTCATACTGGCCTCAGAGTGACAGATCCACTGGCAACTCCTTTTTCCAGTGATTTTTCCTAGTGCCTGGTATTTAGAGCTATACTGACTGTTCATGGAAGTTCTATTTAAAACAAAGCCTGGAAAAGATTTTTTTTGGGGGGGGGTAGGGGAGGAACTCCCAAGATTACCCAGTCAACATTTGAAATCCTTTGATTGAAAAGCTATGGTTTTTCCTTCATGAATTTGCATATTCCTGCCCTTAAAAAGTCTAAACTAGGGGTCGTCCCCCAATTGATGGTGGTTTTATGGGTGGTGTTTTGTGTGAAGGGATACTGAGTTTTGTCAGTCACACACCTTCTCTCAGCCACCTTCAGTCAATGACATGAAGTTTCAGTATTATATAAGAGACATAGTCATTCATAAAGTTTTTGCAGGCCAGCGTAACAAAAGGCACACCACTCCCAAAGCTAGCCAAGGTATTCTGATAAATTTAGCAAGTATTTCTCCCAATCCCCTCTCCCTCTCCCTGTCAGTAAAAACATAATAACAAAAAAGTAAATAACTAATATTTGCTCCTCTTTCATGACGCCTACAATCTGCTGCCTAAGGTCACTGTTACATTTCCTCTAATGGTAAAGCCAGTTCTGCCCTCCTGCCTTATAACTGAATGGAACATTCCATTCAAACATCACTTGGGAGAATGACACAATTATCATGGCTGAATGGACCAAGGAAGAGTCATTCTCCAAAAACCAAAACCAAAAAAAACACACACACACACAAAAACCACCCTATAAAATGTAAATACAGAGACAGATAAGGGGATATGTGGACCTCAGTTTAGCTAGGGCTGTAAGCCTTTAGAAAAGTGGGATGGGGTAATTTGATTCTATGCAGGTTGTGAAAGAAGGCCATGAACTGCCTGCTCTGCTTTATCCAGGTTAACTTTGTCAAACACATTTTACAAGCGGTGAACAGGAAGAAGCTTTGCATCTTGCACTTTTTAACTGAGATGTTGATAAAACGTTGAGCTGAAACTAGGGCACATTTGTTATAATTTAATATAGCTGTAAGAACTTCCAGCCAGTGAAATTAGTAGGTGTAATACTGTAATGGATCATTTTAATGCATGTTTTGGACACTGGTGAACAAATACATGTCAGAATTCCATCTAGCTCTTTCTACTAAAGATCTTTTTGGTAGGTTAAATAAAACAATAATATATAGGCAAATGAGACAGAGGACGTATACTCATGCCATGATGATAGAGAGAGAAAGTGAATGAGAAGGAAATGTGAGCTCTAGAAAAAGGTTGAGCCTTCTCTTTCTCTGTCTTTTGATTGCAGTTTAATGTTCTGAATGTTTATGTACTTCTTTCCACTTTTAAATATACAACTCATTTTATATTTCAGATGTTGATAGGTGATATCAGCATACATTGTAGTCCAGTTCTCTTCCCACTTAAAAAAAGGGTATTTCTGAATGATGGGTTGTGCTAAAATACCAGTGGTGAACATTCAGATGTGCAGGCCATTGAAAGCAATGCAGCAAAGTCAAATTATATCAACATTTAAATAAAATTTGGTTGTTTCCTTAATTTAAGCTGGGCGGTTCTTCACTCAACAAATGATATACTTTTTGCAGATGGATTACCTTTCACTAGGACCTTGGTTGGCTTTCCACAAATTTCAGACTTAGAATATCCAGACAGACAAAATACAGAGCTAGTCTGAAATTTCACTGAGATTCTTCATACATACATGAGAAGTCCTTCTAACAAATTACCAACTTCATTTTTTGAAAATAATCTGCAAAAAATATGACAGCTGGAACAACTAAGCAAATAAATGTTGATGGCTGTGGTGCAATAATAATAATTCAAATGGATAAATAGTGTCTGTCCCTGTCTCTTTTCTTTTCTTCAGTGAAATATGAAGAGTTGTACTGTTTTTCTTTCAACCCCAAATTAAACAAAGAAGAGCGAGAACAAGGCTGGAATTTGACAAACATGAAGGAAGAGTATAATCGGATGGGAGTTCCAAATAATTACTGGCAGATCAGTGATGTCAACAGAGATTATCGAGTGAGTTGCTGCTATTGAAGGCATGTTATGTGGCCTAAACTATGTGTGGGGTATTAAATAAGAGAGATAAGAGAGATAGTCATTCATAAGGTTTTTGCAGGCCAGTGTAATGAAAGGCACACCCCTCCCAAAGCTAGCCGAGGTATTTTGATAAATTTAGCAAGTATTTCTCCCAATCCCCTCTCCTTTTCCTTGTCAATAAAAACATAATAATAAAAAAGTAAATAACTAATATTTGCTCCTCTTTCATGACGCCTACAATCTGCTGCCTAAGGTAACTGTTACATTTCCTCTAATGGTAAGGCCAGTTCTGCCCTCCTACCTTATAACTGAATGGAACATTCCATTCAAACATCACTTGGGAGAGTGACAGAATTGTTATGGTTGAATGGACCAAGGAAGAGTCACTCTCCAAAAAACAAAAAAAAAACAAAAACAAAAACAAAAAGCCTATAAAATGTAAATGTAAAATGAAGGAAGAGTATAATCAGATGGGGGTTCCAAATAATTACTGGCAGATCAGTGATGGCAACAGAGATTATCGAGTGAGTTGCTGCTATTGAAGGCATGGTCTGCGGCCTAAACTATGTTTGAGAAACACGAAGGAAGATGGTATCCATATCCACATGCCCCTCTTGCATCTTATGGGCCACAAAAGATCATGGTTTGTTGAATCGCGTCCTTGTGCTCTTCATTTATGTGTTAGAAAATGTAGTTCTACATTCTGCTTCAATTAACTAATCAAGAATATGTAATTATGTTCCCTTTACTTTTGAACAGGTATGTGACTCATATCCCACTGAAGTATATGTGCCTAAATCAGCCACTGCCCATATCATTGTGGGAAGCTCTAAGTTCCGCAGTAGGAGGCGTTTCCCAGCACTTTCCTACTACTACAAGCAAAATAATGTAAGTGTGGGGTTGACATTTTAGAGAATTTAATACACTTGGACTTACTTTGCAGGAGCCCACACACCCTGCTCCCCTAGGTGATCACTTCTGTATGTTTAAGGGACAAAATGTAGGCACTGAAGGAGTCCTAAGAGACCTTGGTTGCTGTTCACACCAAGAGGCACCACTTAAGGGCTTTTAGCATGTGTCTTGGCTTGAAAGCATCGTATGGTGTATAATGGCTACTTCTTTGAAACCAAGGCCAGTGTTTGGAATTAAATGAGAAGCCCTTGAGAGCCTTATTGAATTGCTAGGATGCTAGTCGCTTATCCCTAATCTAGGGTGTGCTTTTACTTCTCAAGTGGCAAACTTCTGGAAGTGTTCCTCTTTCCAAATGCTTAGTTCCATTTAGTCATACGAAGTTTATTGATGTAAATTTTTCTGTCCCTGTTTTGCTTTCTCACAGGCTTCTATATGCAGAAGTAGCCAGCCTCTCTCAGGCTTCAGTGCTCGATGCCTTGAAGATGAACAGATGCTACAGTCCATCAGAAAGGCAAATCCAGGAAGTGATTTCATCTATGTTGTTGATACACGGCCAAAAGTAAGAGGATTCACACTCTGTTGTGTGGTTATTAACGCCAAGTATAGACTGCTGTGTTCCTGAATAGCTAGAATAGAGTGCTTGTAAAAGTATGTCAAAGCACATTGGAGTGAATTAGACAGCCTTGAGTTCACAAACATTCTAACTCAGTTATGGAATATGGACAGTTGCTGTAGCCCAAACATTATACATGCAATAAGAGCTCTTGCATTGCACATAAGGGGCAACTCCAGAGACTCCTCCAACTTCATATGTTGTACAATACATGTTCCAAAGTCTTCCTCCTGTGGCGTAGACTGGGAATCAACATTCCATATTGGTGTAGAAGACTTCTGGATATATACAACAAGTCATACACTATCAGAGACATCTTCCAGATTTGCAGTAGAATTCTGGAATTTGTTAAGTGTGAATTTCCAGAGAATTTATACCGTGGTTAGAAGTACAAATCTATTGTTGATTTACCCTCTAAGTGGAGTTCTGCAGCATCACTGCCTGCAACTGATTTGGAAAATTTATTATTGTACACAGAGTCAGGGCCAGCTTAACCATACCGCCAAATCAGCATCTGCGGGCGGCCTTACACAGCCAGAGGACCCCACCCTGACCATCCTAACCCTCCTCCTGAAAAAAACTCTTGCTGACTTAAAAAAAAAAAAACAGCGTCTTCCAAACTAGAAAGGGAAAGAGAAAGACGGAACTTTCTTTGTGTGGCTGAAGCTGGCGTGAGTTTGTTGCTCCCTCACCCCCTCCTCCCAGGATCATCAAAAGGCAAGCCAGCCAGGCGTGTGTGTCAGAGAGAGGAGAGTGTATGTGTGTGTATGGGAGGCATCTCTTTCCTTCTCTTTCTCCCCTGCTCTCTCTTCAGAAAGGGCTTGTTTCTTTCTTTCTCTCTCCCTCCCTTCTTTCTCACTTTTTATCCCTGTTTCTCCCTTCCTTCTTTCTTTCTTTCCTTCCTTTCTTCCTTCCACATAGATCCCCTCCACCCCATCTTTCCCTTCGTCTTCAGCTTCCTCCCCTTATGCAAGAGCCATTGGGCTAAGCAGTGGTTCTTAACATTTTCTTTACCAGGGAACCCCTTTAAATATCTTTCGTTGCCCCAAGACTTAACTCAAGATTTAAAACCCTAATAATAATAGCTAACAATGAAAACAATACAATTACACCATCCATTAAACTTTTCCTCAGAGGCACTCTTGCTTCTTACTGCATGTTTGTGGTTGGAGTGGATTGAATGGCAATGTGCAGGCCAAGCCAGCCAGCCAGCCTTTCCTTTCGTTCCTGTCACATGGCTGCTCCACTATAGGGAGGAGGTGGGCCAAGCAGCCTTCAAGCCTTTGTGGACCCCCTGTAAGGACATCACGGACAATAGGTTAAGAACCACTGGGCTAGAGAATGCTGGAAAAGGAACAATGCAACCAGACCTTGAGAAGAGTGCCAGCAGGGGGATTCTGGGAGGTGTAATCCAAAAGTAACTTTCCCAGGCTCTGAATGCAGCCTAGAATCATAGAATCATAGGGCTGGAAGGGACCCCAACAGCCACCCCATCCAATCGGCTTCTGCCCTGCAGGAACACACAATCAAAGCCCTCACGACAGATTACCATCCAGCCTCTGCTTAAAAACTTCCAAAGAAGGAGAGTCCACCACACTCCCAGGCAGTGCATTCCACTGCCAAACATCTCTTACTGTCAGGAAGTTCTTCCTAATATTTAGGTGAAATCTCTTTTCCCGGAGTTTGAACCCATTGCTATGTGTCCTAGTCTCTAGAGCAGCAGAAAACAAGCTTGCTCCATCCTCAGGATGACATCCCTTCAAATATTTAAATATGGCTATCATGTCACCTCTCAACCTTCTCTTTCCCAGGCTAAATATACCCAGCTCCCTAAGCCACTCCTCATAGGGCGTAATGGCTTCCAGACCTCCCATCATCCTTCTCAGTTATCTTTCTTGAACTGTTGTGCCCAGAACTGGAAACAGTATTCCAGGTGAGGTCTGACCAAAGCAGAATGGAGTGGTACTATTACTTCCTTTGATCTAGACACTATGCTCCTATTAATGCAGCCTAGAATTGCATTGGCATTTTTTGTTGCTGCATCACACTGCTAACTCATGTTTAGCTTGTAGTCCACTCTTTTCTTTCTTTTTTTTTTTTTTGAGGAAATCTACACCATTACATTAATTGCTAATTAACAAAAAATATTGTGTTAGTGCCTATAATATAGTTTTTAAACTAAATTATTGGTGGCAAATTATGTAATACAGTGGGCCCTCCTTATCCATTGGGGATTGGTTCTGTGCAGGCATGGATTCTGAAAACCATGGATAATAGTGAACGCCATTGAAAATAATGGGACTTCTGGTTTAAAATACCATAGAGTTGCCTTGGAGGGCCTAGAAAATGTCTAGGGAGGACACATTTTCTAGGAAGACTTTATGGTAGGTGTGCTGTTTTGTGTCCCATGGATAATGAATCTGTGGATACGGGGGTCCTACTGTAATCTGAACATCCTGTACTGTGAATAGGTTAGGTTACATTGACCTGAGATAAACATATGAGCCCTCAAAAATAAAGCACTGCAGGGCCCCCCAAAATTCCTTAAACCGGCCCTGCACAGAGTATCCAGAATGGAAGAGTTTCTTTCCAAGAAACATACAGTGTAGTTGATTATGTTGGTAGCATGTGTGCTGAATGTTCTATGCCTGGAATACAATGCAACTTTCTGAGTTCACCCACTTTCAAAAAATGCTCTTTTTAAATTAGTTCACTTGTATCTCTGGCAAATCAACACAGATCATCAAAAATTCAGCATCTGGGAACAAACCTGCATTTTTCTATCTACTGTAGCAATGAAGAGAGATTGCCCTCTTCTGGATCAATTGAGCAGTTGAAACGACTACTGTGGGTTTGTCTGCAATGACAGGAAAATCCAGCTTACCTTCGTGGTCCATAGCGACCATGGGCTTGTCCACACAATCACCACACACACCAAGGCAAGTTCGGGAGCACTGTCCACACAGTTCTCCCTTCCACATTCACCTCAGTTTGATAAATCGCAGTATGCGTGGTCACACGACTATGGCCATTCCGTTTTTCTCCTGCCCGCCTGCATGCGAATGTAGTATGTCTGCATCACCTCTGCCTCTTTTCCTATAGTTCAGAGGGGCTTTGGACACCCTATTAAGCAGAGGTACACATAGATAATGATATGGGTATACTGGTATGTGCTTCTTTGAATGTATGCCAAAAAAAAAAAAATGACCATGAAGGAACTGCTAAAAAGTGAAACTGAAACAGGGAAAGAGGCATTTCCTGGTAGAATGTCAGCTGATCACCTGGCCCAGGGTACCTCTTCCTGACCTCTTCTACCCACCTGCTGAAACTCCTTCCCCGGCCCCACACTGATGTTGCTATGGAGCGCAGTACACACACACACACACACGAATATCCAGGTTTTCCACTCAAACCTGGAGTAAATTTCCACTTTTTTTATGTGGATTAAAGCCCTGAGGTGCTGAAAAGACCTGAATTCAAGCCGTATATCATCTGGACAGCTCACAGTGAAAATGAGGTGAAGTTGTTTTACAGTTCTCCCTTATAATTCGCGGGGGTTTGGCTCCCCCCCAATGAACGCCTGCCTGCACCCCTCCAAGAGTGGTGTCGGGGCTTGGGCAGCCTCGCCGCCGGCCCTCCTGCCTGCCCACGCCCCTCCAAGAGTGGCGGCGGGGCTTGGGCAGCCTTGCCGCCGACCCTCCCGCCTGCGCCCCTCCAAATGCAGTGGCAGGGCTTGGGCAGCCTTGCTGCTGACCCTCCCGCCTGCCTGCGCCCCCCCAAGAGCGGCGGTGGGGCTGCCTGCTCACCCGTGAATACACAGAACTGTGAAAAGGAAAGCTGCAAATTAGAAGGGAGGACTGTATTTGGCTTGTGTAGTCAAGCCCTGTATTTCATTTAACTGCTCAAAAAAATTATTTAGTAGCTCAGCAAAATGTAAAGTTAAATTATTTTATTTTCATTTTATTTTCATGCTCCCATAGGCCAGTGTTATAGCATGCCCTGCCTCTTGGGTTGTTCCATTTAATAATAATAATAATAATAATAATAATAATAATAATAATACAATCGGGGCGGCTTACAAAAATTAAAATACAATACAGATAAAAATCCCTAAACACCCCCCACCCCCACCCTCCCCCATAAAAAAATATTAAACAAATAGCATGGAAATGTTGGTGTTAGCATTAATATGAAAGGGTTAGTGTTCACACATTAGTGTTCGTATGAATGCATTAATGTCCTTGTCTCCTCCAAAATAAATAATTCCCTTTTTTTTAAATTGTAGACACCTGTAACTAAGAAGGGGTGGGACTCTGAAGCACTTGACTTTGTATTGTCCAGGATATCTGTTGTTGTGCCTGGCCTTGGATCTGCATCTGGCCTGTATTAGCTGTTCTGAGGCTGCATCAACAGTGAGCTGAGGCATGAATGCTGAGTGGAGGCTTGCTCAGAGGACTGTTGAGCCTGAACTTGCAAATGAACTTGCTGGAATTGTTGTACCTGTATTTGCTGTTTTTTCTGGGTTAGCTCCTGGTTATTAGTTCTAATGGGACAAGCATGTTCAAGCAAACAACTATGGCTTGTCTAGATGGGTAATTTACCCCAGCTTCTCCCTGTGTTGGACCCCTGCAGTCCAAATGATGCAGGGCTCTTGCCCTGATTTGCCTCTGGACAGTCCTGACAACATGTGAGGTGAAGCCGGGGGGAAGCCGGGATAAACCCTTTAAAAATGTTTCAAAATAACCCCTGGGAAAACCTGCATTATGTGGGAAAACCTGGATAGGTCCAGCATGGGAATGCAGGGTCCATACCTGCATGCCAGGCTGTATTGCTGAAGGCTGCCACTGCTGCTGGTGTCACTCTGAAGCTGGGAAGGAGGCCCTCAGTATGTGTTCAAGGCCCCCTGCATGTGACCAGCCTTGATGCTGAGGGCCTCCTTCCTGGCTTCAGAGAGTGTGATGTGTGACAGCAATGGAGGTACCAGACCAGCATGTGTGTGTAGACTTCTGCCTGTTTTGTCATGGTAATGGGGGAGATCCAGGCCCGCTTGAGGGTTAGAATACTCCGTCTAGAAAGTGGAGTATTCTGGCCAGTGTTGACAAGTCCCTAGCCACTTTTATGCTACCTGTATAAATACACTTGCCACCTTGCACATGCCTTGGTAGTGGTAGCAGATGTTTGTTGAAATTCCTGCAGTGCTTCAAAACCCTTGGCATACACTCCAACTGTCCTGATTTGGCAGGGACAGTATTGATTATTCCTCTGTCATCTCACTTGCTCATCTGCTTTTAAAATTTCTCAATTCAAAGTGTGCTCAGTTAAGTCAGCAGGGAAGAGAGGAGAGGGCAGAATCTGATGCAGCTTTTTCTTTTTCGCGTGTTCTTTCTCATGAATAATTTTTGCCAACCTGACCACACTCTTAATGTTGCTATGCCACCTGTGCCCTGGTTTTCATCCATGAAATATTGGTGGTTATAGCCTGAAGGCGAGGGAGTGCAGGAACTTCTTAATCCTATGCTGTGGGATTTTTTGTACTGTCACATGGATATATTCTTCAAAGAAAATGGTAGTGTCCAAGTAATTATTTATATTGCAAGGTCCTCAGGATTCCCCCTCTCCCCAGGGATTCTGTAACACCATAGCCTGCAGGGCTTATCCTAGAATTTTGCCTGCTGCTGCCCAAATAATTCATTAATGTTAAGTGACTGAGTCAATTTGATAAATTTAATTGGTTAGGTACTTTAATACTTTCAATCATAGAATCATAGAATTGCAGAGTTGGAAGAGACCATGAGGGCCGTTAAATTTAAAATTGTAATTCAAAATTAATGGACACTACTGAATGAACATATGGGAAGTACTGAATTAAAAGTAAAAAGAAGCATTAATTGTTCCTGAAAAATAACAACGCTCATGTTGGATAATTAAAATTAGAAAATTTAAAATCACTGTTGAGAATTTTAACAGGTTAGGGGTAAAAAAATTTATTATTTTTTAATTTATTTTTACACTCAGCATCTCAACTTACAGTGTTACATTCAAATTATTACATTCACCATTTTGACTTCTTTTCCAAAATCCATCATCATTTTGACCATCACAATCACCACCCCTACTTCCTTCCATTCATATCCCTCCCCTCTTTCCACCCATTCCTTTCTTTCTCTCTTCTTCTCTCCTCCTCACTTCTCATTACCTTCTTCACTTTCCCTACCTCGCTCATAGCTTCCCTTCTCTTCCGTTCCCTTATTACACCCTTCACACATCCTCCCAACTTCCTTTGACCCATCACCTGCCTGAGATATTTCAAATTTTGTCTCTACAATTTATCCTCCCTACCTATGTTATTTATTATCTTACTATTACCCTTTCATTCCTATCCTCTATTTCATACATCTTGTCAGTTTTTAGAATTTTTCCTGCTTAACTTGTAGTTTATGCTCCTATGTTCAGTGCCTTCTTTCCCAGTTATGTTAACCTTATATATTTTTCTTCTCTTTTCTTATGTACTGCCCTTTGTTTCATACTAATAATTCTTTTCCATATTCCATCTTTGTAAAGTAAAAGCATTTGCCGATGATCTTGTAATAATATTAGAAAATCCTTTAAGAGAATATCACCAAATCTGTTGGAACAAATTAAAAAAATTGGTAATCTTGCTGGATTTAAACTGAACAAAGATAAGACAGCAACCATAACAAAAAACTTAACTGTAAAAGAAGATGAACAACTAAGAGAAAAATCTGGCTGTAAAAATTAATTTTTAACCATTTATGTCTAGTTTTCTTTCCCTCAAACCTTACTTTTCTCCATAGAAGTCATACCAAATGTTTATTTCTATGAAAAAGCAAAAAGAGTACCCTAGAGATCCAACAGGATGAAGAATGAATCTGTTAACTGCCCCATTGACTCCAGGCTTTGAGAATCATGCCTTGTCTCTACCTAACTTCATTCTGGGCACCTTCATGCTAGACTGTAATGGAACGTTGGGACTGGCTTTAATACATATTATTACCCTTAGTGACCTGCCATCAAATCTCTGCTCAACTACAAAGTTTACAGGGCAATGTTAGGCCAGTTAGTCTAACCAATCTCGTAAAATAAAATTTTGGGGTACTATTACAGTATATGGTGCTCTGAGCTTTTGGAATAGTAGTAACACAAGAGTAAACAGGTAGTATGACATTAAAAACACCCTTAAAATTGAAGCAATAATTGTAAAAAAAGCTCTGCTTTTGCCCAGTGTTCTCCCTTGATGTGCATAACCATTTAAATGGTGGCTTTAGAGCATGGGTGGACAACTTGTGTTGTCACACTGCAACTTAAGCTATGCTGGCTAGAACTGATGGGAACTGTTGACCATATGAGTTACCCATCCCTGCTTTGTGGTTTAGATTTGCAGCAACTGTAAGTGCCTGATTGTGTTTTGCTTTTCTAGTACTATGCATAATTTCTTTATCTTAAGATAACAGAATAAGCATTAATCATACAATAACAAAATAATCCTTCATTTCCCCCTCCCGTTTTCTGTGTTTGCAGCTCAATGCAATGGCAAACAGAGCAGCTGGGAAGGGATATGAAAATGAGGACAATTACTCAAACATCAAGTTTCAGTTCATAGGTATTGAGAACATCCACGTCATGAGGAGCAGCCTCCAGAAAATGCTCGAAGGTAAAATTTCACTTGTGTTATATACTGAGGGCAGTTTGAACTGTTTGTATTTCAACTGTGTTCTTTGGTGGGGTGGGTTCCTAAGAGCCTGAAAAATATCAGTACATCTGCATTTCAGCAACAACTATTAATATTCTACAAAACCTTGTTATGGTTCTGATGTGAACATTTCAATCCTAACATTTCAGTTCTATTATGGATGTAAGAAGCTATCTTAAACTAAATTGGACCACGGGGTTCTGTAGCACACTACTGTCTACTCCAGCCTTCTCCAACTTGCTCCTTGCAGATGGGTTTCCAGTTTGGCTTGAGATGATGTGAGTTGTAGTCTGACACATCCTGTGGGCATTCGGGTGGAGAGGGCTGGTCTACTGAAACCAGCAATTGCTTCTCAAGGTATAGATCTTTTCCCAGACTTGCCTCCTGAGATTCTTGCAAAGCATGTTCTCTGTCACTGATCTGTGATTGTTCCCTGACAGTGGCATCAGTGGAACTTAATTTTGATGTAATATCAAAAATAGTGAGTTAACCATTACCTATTTGTAGTTAAGGTAAGCTCTCAACTTCCACACACGTGGGACAAATATTCCACGGTACTCCTATGTCAGCAGTATTATATAGGGTTGAATGAGTATAATGGATATATGGCATTGTCTTCTTAAACTGAGGACTACACTAGCCTAGTTTCATGGATTCCATTTTTCCAGGTCACTCCTCTGGCAATGACTTGCCTTACTCATTTAGAGGTGGATGGGAAATGTCTTTTTCATGCAGAAAGAAAGACTTTTGGCTTGTTTAAACAATATTACATGTAAAAGTGCCTATGGGCATTCACATATGTGTGCCTATCTCTTGGTTTTTCTCTGTTTGGGCTCACATGTGTTCACAAATGCATCTCGTACTTGGTGGGTGAGCAGCTGAACACATGAATGGGCTCCACTGAAAACACTGTATTTTGAGGGAAAGTGTTGAGATATGAAAATTGTTCAGTGTTGTATTATACCAGTGATTGCCTGTTCATATGTACGGGTTTCCACAAACTGTGGGCCAAGCATGAATGTGTCTTGAAGTATGGCAACAGAATGTGTGCGCTTGTTCCATTGACAAGCATTGTGTCTTGAGGGACATGAGATTATATAATGCCACAGAAAGAACTTTTTCATGTCTATAATAATTCTGTTCACACCAATGAGTCTCCCCATGATAACGCAGTTATCAAGTGAATCTATTCTTTTTCGTTCAACTTTTTGAAAAGAAGGGGAGATGCCATCTTCTCCTTTTTAGGGTCAGGTTTCTGGGTTGTGCAGATTCTATCTGCTTAGCAAGACCTGCATTAATTGCCCTATTATAACAAACCTTACGGAAGAGGTGGGGAAACTGACTTTTAGAAAGCCTAGTCAATATTGCTAATGGTAAGGAACTTTGGAAACTGCAGCACAGAACATTAGGAGGACCCAAAGTTTTCCTTAAAGGTACCTTAAAGGATTGCGGGGGGAGTGGGTACAGGAAGGTGATTTGGGTAGAATTAAGATTTGCATGTGAGAATTAACCATTTGGCTGTGAAACTCACTTGGGAAATTAATTCTGTTTCTTAATTTTGCCTGCCTTTCTATCATATTGTAAAGATCACATGAGATAAATCAATATGTCTGAGCTCTATAGAAGAAGAGAGAAATGTAAAAAAAAATAATGAAAAAGCAGATCAGTCATTGCTTCTTTCTTTAATATTTATGGTTAAGAGGGCTAAAACTCATCATTGCATATGCCCTCTTCTGCACCTCTCTTTATCAATCAGAAAAAGAAACAAGGTCAACTTCTGAATTGCTGAAGTTGCAGGTGATTTGATCAACTCCCCCACCCCCTTACCCATTGCATATTGCTTCTGGTGCTTCAGGATGAATTTGCCCTACACTCTTGGAATGTAGGAATAGAGGGGTATAACCTTTATAAGAGAAACAGGCCAAACAGGAAAGGAGGAGGAATAGCATTATATGTCAGGAATATTTACACCAGTGAAGAGATCCATGACATCAATACTGGAAGACAGGTGGAAAGCATCTGGATAAAAATTAAAGGGGAGGGAAACAACAGGGATGTTATTGTGGGAATCTACTACAGACCCCCAAGTCAGACGGAGGAATTGGATGATGACTTTCTAGAACAGATTACCACACATGCAGAAAGGAGAGATGTAGTAGTGATGGGTGACTTCAACTATCCTGATATTTGCTGGAAATCTAACTCAACCAAAACTTCAAGGTCTAGCAAATACCTTACTTGCCTGGAAGACAATTTCATTGTCCAAAAGGTGGAAGAGGCAACAAGAGGGTCAGCTATTTTAGATCTGATCCTAACCAACAGAGATGACCTGGTTAATGGGGTGCAAGTGGTGGGATCCTTAGGTGAGAGTGATCATGTTCTCCTGGAGTTTGTTATACAATGGAAAGGAGAAGCCAGGCATAGTCAGACACGCATTTTTGACTTTAGGAGAGCTGATTTCAATAAACTCAGGGAAATACTGGGAGTGATCCCATGGTCAGGAATACTAAAAGAGAAGAGACTTCAAGATGGATGGGACTTTCTCACAAGGGAGATACTGAAGGCACAATTTCAAACAGTACCATTGAGGAAGAAAAATGGGAGGTGTCTCAAGACCAAGATGGATGACTAAAGAACTTTCAATGGAGCTAAGTTTTAAACGGAACATGGATAGGAAATGGAAAAAGGGGGAAACCTCCAAAGAAGAATTCAAACAGATAGCAAACACGTGTAGGGGTAAAGTCAGAAAAGCTAAAGCGCAGAATGAGCTTAGGCTTGCTAGAGAGGTTAAGAAGAACAAAAAGAGTTTTTTGGGGTATGTCCGCAGCAAAAGGAGGAAGAAGGAAATGGTAGGGCCACTACGCAGAGAAGATGGCAAAATGCTAACAGATGATAGAGAAAAGGCAGAATTACTCAACACCTTCTTTGCCTCAGTGTTTTCAGAAAAGGAAAAGGGTGATCAGCCTGAGGATAATGGAACAGAGGACACAATAGGGGAAATCCAGCACAGAATAAGCAAAGAGGTAATAAGGGAATAGCTTCTTAATATAAATGAATTTAAATTTCCAGGACCAGATGAACTACATCCAAGAGTATTAAAAAAGCTTGCAAATGTAATATCAGAGCCGGGAAAAAAGAGGATCCCAACAATTCGTCCAGTTAGTCTGACATCAATACCAGGGAAGATACTAGAGCAGATCATTAAACAGAGAGTCTGTGAACATTTAGAAGGCAATGCCATAATCACAAAAAGTGAACATGGGTTTCAGAGAAACAAGTCATGCCAGACTAATCTGATCTCTTTTTTTTATAAAATTACCATGTTGGTAGATGAAGGGAACGCTGTGGATATTGCATACCTTGATTTCAGTAAGGCCTTTGACAAGGTTCCCCATGACATTCTTGCAAACAAGCTTGTAAAATGTGGGCTAGACAAGTTAAGCGTTAAATGGATTTGTAATTGGTTGGCCAGCCAAACCCAAAGGGTGCTCAGCAGTGGCTCCTCTTTGTCTTGGAAAGATGGGACCAGTGGGGTGCCACAGGGTTCTGTCCTGGGCCCAGTGCTATTCAACATCTTTATCAATGACTTGGATGATGAAATTAGGGGCATACTTATCAAATTTGCAGATGACACCAAATTAGGAGGAGTAGCTAATACCCTAGAGGACAGGATCAAAATTCAAAACGACCTGGATAGACTGGAGACCTGGGCCAAAGCTAACAAAATGAAATTCAATACGGAGAAATGTAAGGTACTGCGCTTAGGGCGGAAAAATGAAGTACATAGATAGATATAGGATGGGAGAGACCTGGCTGAACGAGACTACGTGCGAAAGGGATCTAGGAGTCCTAGTAGACCACAAGTTGAACATGAGTCAGCAGTGTGATGTGGCAGCTAAAAAGGCCAATGCGATTTTGGGCTGCATCAATAGAAGTATAGTGTCTAGATCAAGGGAAGTCACACTGTGCCGCTCTATTCTGCCTTGGTCAGGCCTCACCTGGAATGTGTCCGGTTCTGGGCACCACAATTCAAAAAGGATATTGACAAATTGGAGCACGTCCAGAGAAGGGCGACTAAAATGGCGAAAGGTCTGGAAACCATGCCTTATAAGGAGAGACTTAGGGAGCTGGGTATGTTTAGCCTGGAAAAAAGACGGTTAAGGGGCAATATGATAGCCCTGTTTAAGTATTTGAAGGGATGTCACGTTGAGGATGGAGCAGGCTTGTTTTCTGCTGCTCAAGAGATTAGAACACGGAGCAATGGATGCAAGCTCCAGGAACAGAGATTCCACCTCAACATTAGGAGGAACTTTTTGACAGTAAGAGCTGTTTGGCAGTTGAACACACTCCCTCGGAACATGGTGTGGTCTCCTTCCTTGGAGGTCTTTAAACAGAGGCTGGATGGCCATCTGTCATGGATGCTTTGATCGTGATTTCCTGCGTGGCAGGGGGTTGGACTGGATGGCCCTCGTGGTCTCATCCAACTCTACAATTCTATGATTCTATGATTCTTGTCTCTGCAGATGCTTTATGTAGATTAATCTTTAGTGATGATAATACTCACGTCTTGGAAGTTCCAGTGGATCTAACTGAGTTTTTGCTTATTAATAGAATTTCTCACTAAGTGAATTTACTGTTGAACTCTGGGTCAGTGGCAACATCTCTAGCTGTATATGTGACGTAGGTTGGCAATTTAGGGCTTTATGGACTTTACTTGGTAAAGTGGAGAGCAAATATTGATTTTGATAGGGGAGCAAAGCTCTATTTTGGTTTTATCTGTGTTTTGCAAACAGGAGGCAGCCATCTCAGATCAAATCCAGCTGTTAATGGATTGCAGTCCCATCTGGTGGGTACATTAATCATTTGACAGGTTTCTTGCTATCCCCAGTGCTCCATCCTGAGGACAGTTTTGTGAGATACCATTTTGAAAATGGCCTTTTTTGGAGAGATGGTGGAAAGAATCACTAAGTGAAAGATTAGAATAATGTCTGCATGGAGGCAAACAAGGGCTTACAAGTCAAACCCATCAGAGACTGTTTTATACTTGGATAACCTGTTTGTCAATCTAGACCAGCCTTTCTCATAATTTTTACCCTGGTGGAACCCTTATAACAATGTTCAGGTCCAGGGAACCCCTGCCTAAAAATTAGTGGAATTAGTGGTTGAGAAACCCTGATCTAGACCAATATTGTCTACTCTGGAAAAAAGTCTTCAGTGTCTCAGGCAGAGACAGAGCTTGGAAAAGTTACTTTTTTTGGATTACAACATCAAAATCCCCTGGCCATGCTGGCTGGGTAATGCTGGAAGTGGTTTTCTGAGGTTTTAGAAAGGAATTTTCCTAGTCCTATCTAGAAATGCCAGGAACCTGGGACAACCTTGGAACAAACAGGTGATCTTCAATTCAGCTAGCATCCCTATTCCAATAGTGTCTGGCATCTATTTCCTAAACTACTATTCCTCTAGTCATCTCACTGAGAATTGCTTTGGGGCTGCTGCCCTTTAGGTTATAACTAAAGTACAGGGGAGGTTTCACTGTGAGCAGTGCAAAATGGTTACAGAGGAAATATTACTTTATACAAACTCTAATATATTATTTTCAAGGATATATTATCCTTTCATCATTCTAATTAGACACTCTGGAAAGTAATTGGAGTATGTGGCTTACCCCATTCATAGAATCATAGAATCATAGAATTGTAGAGTTGGAAGAGACCACGAGGGCCATCCAGTCCAACTCCCTGCCACGCAGGAAATCTTGATCAAAGCATCCCCGACAGATGGCAATCCAGCCTCTGTTTAAAGACCTCCAAGGAAGGAGACCCCACCATGTTCCGAGGGAGTGCGTTCCACTGCCGAACAGCTCTTACTGTCAAAAAGTTCCTCCTAATGTTGAGGTGGAATCTCTGTTCCTGGAGCTTGCATCCATTGCTCCGTGTTCTAATCTCTTGAGCAGCAGAAAACAAGCCTGCTACATCCTCAACGTGACATCCCTTCAAATACTCAAACAGGGCTATCATATTGCCCCTTAACCGTCTTTTTTCCAGGCTAAACATACCCAGCTCCCTAAGTCTCTCCTTATAAGGCATGGTTTCCAGACCTTTCGCCATTTTAGTCGCCCTTCTCTGGACGTGCTCCAATTTGTCAATATCCTTTTTGAATTGTGGACACATTCCAGGTGAGGCCTGACCAAGGCAGAACAGAGCGGCACAGTGACTTCCCAGCTTTGGCCCAGCTCTCCAGTCTATCCAGGTCATTCTGAATTTTGATCCTGTCCTCTAGGGTATTAGCTACTCCTCCTAATTTGGTGTCATCTGCAAATTTGATAAGTATGCCCCTAATTCCATCGTCCAAGTCATTGATAAAGATGTTGAATAGCACTGGGCCCAGGACAGAACCCTGTGGCACCCCACTGGTCACATCTTTCCAAGACGAAGAGGAGCCACTGCTGAGCTCCCTTTGGCTTCGGCCGGTCAACCAATTACAAATCCATTGAACAGTTAACTTGTCTAGCCCACATTTTACAAGCTTGTTTGCAAGAATGTCATGGGGAACCTTGTCAAAGGCCTTACTGTACTATCTCTGTACTATCTCATATTTGGACATCTTGTTTGAAAGAAGATACTTCTCCTGTCTAATTGGAATGATGAAAGGAAAATGATTGCATACAAGTGAAAGCATTTATGGACATTGTGGATACTTTGGAATTTGCATCCCACATGTTCATATATATAAGGACTTGATTATGTGTTTGTAAAAATTTATATGTATTTATTTATTGTTTGAGTAATTATTACTTGCATGTGACGCTTTGGTATAATATATACACTAAAACAAACTTTATTCAGAATCACAATCTCTCTGGCTTTTCTTCGCAAACGAAGATTCAGGAAGGACTCATCCCGCGCTTTCTGCAAGCGCGCTGATGACTAAAAAGGCCAATCCGAGATAAACAAGTCCGGTTGCAAAAAGCACAGCAGAAGGTCTCCTTGGGTGATGTTTTTGGGTTGTGATTCTTTCTGCGTTGTCGTTTCTCTTCAAGACTTGTTCGTCGTGAGTTCTCAAATAAGGCTGCAGCATTGTGGATAGTGCGTCTCCATGCCTCCCGATGTGAGGCCAGGGCGGACCACTGTTGGTGATCAATTTGGCCAAGCCTGAGATGTTGTTTCAGGGAGTCTTTGTATCGCTTTTTTGGAGCGCCCCTCTTACGCTGACCCGTGACGAGTTCACCGTAGAGTACTATTTTTGGGAGGCGATGGTCCTCCATCCTAGAAACGTGCCCTGCCCAGCGCAGCTGTGTTCTCAATATCATGGCCTCAATGCTGGTGATCCCTGCTTGCTCAAGGACAGCAACATTCGTCACATAGTCACTCCAGTGTATATTTAGGATTGTGCGTAGACAGCGCTGATGAAAGCGCTCGAGGAGTCGTAGGTGGTGGCGATAGGTGACCCATGTTTCAGATCCATAAAGGAGGATCACAATATACACTGGATATTTATAGAAAATTGATTCTTTATTATTGAGTTTGAAGATAATATATTAGAGTTTGCATAATGTAATATTTCCTCTGTAACCATTTTGCACTGCCCTTTAGGTTATGGCAGACAAAATATATTTCTTGGATAATATGGATTTTAAAATGATGATGATGATGATGATGATGTTTATTTGCATCCCGCCTCTCCCATCAGGATCGGAGTGGCAAACTTAATTTAAAACATTAATCCATAATCCACAAACATTAAATGGTTTGTACCCTTTAAAAAGTATGTGTGTAAGGAACAGAAGTGAGAATGGTGCCATTGATTCAGAACCTTAAGGCAATCTGGCCAGCAACTGCCCTAACACAGAGCAGCTTTTGTGAGAATAAGCTCCTGTCAGAGTTTCTTGCAGATCAAGATCAGAGTTTCTTGCAGATCATTTCAGAGTTTCTTGCAAATCATTTGTATTTGTATTTGAACCTTTGACTAAAGTCAGTAGGTAAAAGTTTTTGCCATGTTTAGAGTCTAAAAACAACAATAATACTGTAACAATGTTATTAGCACCTTAATTTTAAATATAACATGATGGGATTAAGGCCTCAATCACACAAACATATCCATAATTGGATTTATCTATACAGTGGGCCTTTGGTATCTGGGTGGGGTTTGGCTCCAGGACCTGCCATGGATGGTCAAGTCCTATTATATAAAACATCACAGTAAAATAGTGTCCCTTATATAAAATGGTAAAATCCACATTTGTTTCTTGGAATGTATTTTTTAAAATATATATATTTTGAAGCCATGGATGGTGGAATATGTGGGTGACAAATCTGTGGATACAGAGGGCTGACTGTACTTGAATATTTAACACTTGGAGCTGGCTCACACAATACTCCACGACATTGATAGAAAATATGGGAGAGGAGTCTTAAGAGCCTCATCTGCTAGTCACACCCCATTCACCACCCACAGTGCAGACAGTTCCCAACTATCTGCATGCCATGCACAGAAGGAGGGGCACTGGTGAGTATCCATGCTGGCTGGGGCATTCTGTGAGTTGTCATTTAAGAAAATGACTCCTTCACACTCTGAGTCAATTTTGAGTAGGAAAACCAGCTGGGAGGTAAGAGGCTAAGCAGCCTCCCATTCATGACAATCAAAATGGTTTCCTCTCTGGACTGCTCTTATTAAAAAAGTGAGCTTGATTATACATCTTAGTTTGTATATTTTATTTTCTTCCCAAATGTATGTCTTCACTTCGTTTAAAAGCATTCGGCTTTGTGGTGATGTAAGAAGCTTGTGTGATCTATGATAGCCCATTCACACTTATAAGACATCCTTGCAAGAAAAGTGATGAATTGGCATGTGTGAACAAACACCCTCAAACGCTTTATTTATGTGATATATATTGGAATTGTCATATAAATATAGGTTTGTTTTTTTTAAAAGTATTTGCTAATTAATTTTGCTAATTTTGCTAAGTTTGTGAGCTGAGATCGCCTTCAATGAGTGACTTCCTCTGGGGGCTAGAGAATTCAGGCTGGCTGAAACACATCAAAGCAATCATGGATGCAGGCATCTTTATTGCAAAGGTACAGTCAGTGCTTCTTAATCTTAAAAGAAAATATGGAATGTGCTGATCTAGGAAAACTGGTTGTGTGCTGTGAACTCACTGCTTCCTTTGGTGATGTATTATGTACGAAACTAATGTGACCTGGATAGCTTATATTTGGGTATGAGAGGAGACACCAAGAGCAATAGTAAGGCCAAACTGTGGACTGTTAGCTCTGTCCAATGCAGTATCACCTGTCCTGTGTATCTGTTCTTCATTGCATCACATTCCCAAACTTTAAGATGCTCTCTCATACAGAGTGTGTGGAGTATTAGACAGAAACATTGCAGTTGGGACTGGAGCATTGGGAAGGTACTTTTTCTTTACAGCAATAACTAGAATCCTAGTGGCCATGCTGGCTAGGGGGGAGGGCGGTTCTAGGAACCGTAGTTTAGAAAAGGTAAGCTCTTCGGTCTCTGGTAAGAGGTAGGAAGATGCAGAGAAAAATGGCACAGAGCAACAAGTGGGCTGGTTGAACAGTCTTGAGTGGCCTGAGGTCAGTGGCCATACTGGATGGGGATGGTGAGAGTTGTAGTCCAACACATCCTCAGAGCACTAGGTTGAGGAAGCCGATACCTAGCATGTGCTTCAGCACTGAGCCATGGCCCCTCCCCAAGTACTTGCCATCCTTTTGAAAGGCTGTAGTATTTTGATCTGCTTCATCCTGCAGCTTTTCTTCTCTTTGAGAGATGGAGTGTTCAGTAAGGAGCAGAGAATAAGAGAATGTTACTGTTTTGCCCCCAGTCAAGTATAACTTTCCCTCATCGTCTGCTTTTTTAGGCTGTGGCTGAAGAAGGAGTTAGTGTTCTTGTTCACTGTTCTGATGGATGGGACCGGACAGCTCAAGTTTGCTCTGTAGCAAGCCTTCTGTTAGATCCGTATTACCGAACTATGAAAGGCTTTATGGTAAGTGAGCTTGCTTTGACTTATGGAAAGTTGTGGGCTTATAATTAATTGAATGAACATAGGGGATGCTTCTCTTTAACACTTGAGGATGATTAAAGTGGTATGAGTATCTACTAGACTGATGGAGAAAACCAGTTTTTGCTTGCTTATAAAGACAGGTGGGTTTCATGGGGTGGTTCTGACATACATTTTTCTCATTTTAGGTATTAATTGATAAAGACTGGGTTTCATTTGGCCATAAATTTAATCATAGGTAAGCATGATTTCACATAAGTAGATTTTATGAGGCTAAATGCACTTGAATATTATTTAGGGTCCAGCAACAAAAAAGTAAACAATGCTTTCTGAATAATGCACATAGCCCCTGTGAATTATTTCTGTGCTGAGGGACCTTTGGCTTTCCAAATGTTTGGGCATAAACCATCTATTATTCCTTACCATTGGCTATGCTAGATGTGGCTAATGGCAGTTTTAGGCCAAAACATCTGCAGGGCCAAATGTTCTCCAGACCTGAGCTACACATTCCTTTTGTTCTCTTGTTATCTACCAGCAAATGCATTTGTTCTGTCCTGTGTACCAACAACTATAGCTTTGAATTAGGGACGGCAGTGACTTGCAGTGTTCTCAAACTGTGGCTGCAGAAGATAATAAACAATTGCTTTCTATATGGCTATAGCAGCTGAGTGGTTTCCATACTGATAAGAGCAACATCAACCATTGCACAATATTGTCGAGAAAATGGGTTGAAGTATATATAATTCTAAAATATTTTTCCTGTTCTGGAACAAGCTATGTTGTGCCTGTTGGAAAGGTATGAAGACAGTGGCTCTTAACCTTTTCTTTACCAGGGACCTCCTTTAAATATATTTTGTTGCTGTGGACCCCCAATACTTAACTCAAGATTTAAAACAACAACAACAATAATACAATTATATCATCCATTAAACTTTCCCTCAGAGGCACTAGAGGGGGAGGGAAGACTTTTATCCTGTTTCTTCCTGCAAGTTTGTGGCTGGAGTGGATTGAATGGCAATGTGCAGGCCAAGCCAGCCAGCCTTTGCCTTGGCTTCTGTCATGTGGGCACTCTGCTGCAGGCAGGAGGTGGGCCGAGCAGCCTTCAAGCCTTCAAGGACCCCCTGTGAGGACATCATGCCCACCCCCAGGTTAAGAACCACTATACTAAGATATTTTATTTTAAATTCTCAGTGGCATCACCGTTCATCAGGAAGAAAGGATTTGCTTTGGAGGAGATCTCACATGTTTTTCAGTGTATTGATTACACAATATTTTTGGCTTGGATCCTCAAGTTTCACAGGTTGGATCTGAATTCAGTGCATTCTCCCATTTGTGGAAAGGGGGTGGAGGGTGGGGAGCTGACTTTTGCCAGTTTTCTGCTCCCCGCTGCAGCCCCGGACACTAAGCTGTCATATTGTTTGGAGGGTTCTCTAGCTCTCCAGAGCTGGTTTCCTGACAGTATAGGAGGCTGAAGAGGAAAGGGCAAATATTCATCCCAGGAAGCATGGATGTTGCTGTGTATGTTTTTTAGCAATACCTAGTAGGAATGTAATGAATACTTGCAAATTTTCTCATCTTCAATGAGGAATTGTGTCTTGACACATCAAGACTCTCTGTTGAGAAAATGATGGATTGCTGCAAGATTTCCCCCCCTTTCAAGAATATCTTGTGAAAAAAATATTTGTGGAGAAATGTTTGTGGAGAAAACAGCCTTTTAACAAAATAAACTGCTCCGCAAAACGGTGGGAGGAGGTTTGCAAAGAAAGCTGCACAAAGGACACTGTTTTCCATGTGAAAAAGGTTTTTAATGCAAAAACCATGGGGCTTTTTTTTTTTTTGCACAAATTATTTTTTTAAAAAAAGACTTCCAAAGTGTAAAAAAATAATTGGAAAACACACACTGTGGGAAGAAAATGCTGAAATGATATGTTCTTGCGTGTGAGAATGAAATAAATGAAGATTGACATTTTTAGTGCCTAAGCCTCAGTTCCAAACCTTTTGGTTGCTATCTTATCTGTCACTGCCATTCTCACCCCAGCATTTGGAAGAGAGGGAGCTGGCTGGGATAGCTTGGGAGCTTATAGCATTCCTCAGGTACAATAGAATTATGACACCATTTAGTTTAAAACACTTTTGTTTAAAGCAGTCCCATTTAGAATTTGGCTGTGTTCTGTTCTCTCATGATTATTTTAAAATTATGTATACTTAGCTTATACATATTTCCCCCCCCAAAACAAACCTTACTAGATTTATGTAAATAGATATTATAACATTCTCTGATTTTATGTGAATATAATGTCTACACTGTGTTGAGATTTTATATATCAGTCAGTAGCTTACTGTCATATATACTGTACATTTAACCTTAGCAGAGAGGGGGGTGGGTGGGAATATTGCCAAAGCAGAGTTTAAAAACCAAAACAAAACAAAACAAAAGAGCAATGTTAAACTGAAGTTTAGAGCTGGACTTGCTGTAGTGGTAGCTGGCGGCTCCATTGTCAATAGGTCAGTGAATGTGCTCCGGTTTTTAGTCTGAACTTTAAAGGAACTATCCAAGGTGCTGAACCCTATCCCCAGAATATGTTCAGCACCTTGGATCTCTCCTTTAAAATTCAGACCATAATCCAAGGCAGATTCATAACCACCCCCAACCCCCCAACCCCCAAATCAGAGCCAGCTGCCACCATGGACTCTCTGTGATGCAAATTTCCATTAATTTCTAAAAATTCACATTTTTTTCTTTTCTTGTTTGGGTTAGGTATGGCAATTTAGATGGAGACCCAAAGGAGATATCTCCAGTCATTGATCAGTTCATTGAATGTGTTTGGCAGCTTATGGAACAATTTCCTTGTGCCTTTGAATTCAACGAAAGGTTTCTGATCCATATACAGCATCATATCTATTCCTGCCAATTTGGGAACTTCCTGTGCAACAGTCAGAAGGAGAGACAAGAACTGAAGTAAGGCAATGGCTTATTTCTTAATATGTATACACAATACACCATCCAATACTTTGCAGTTGTATTTTTTAAATGAATGGAAGACTGCTAAGTGCCAGGTGTAAAACCATGAATGTTTTTAGTCAGCCACTTCCTTGTTACATGTAAACATAATTGCAATTATTTCTTTACTATTTATTAAGCAATATAGTTTAGGTCACCTGTGAGTGTCTAAACCCACTTGAGGTGGCTTACATATTAAAACCCAAATATAAGAATGGGGGGGGGGAGGGATAAGAAAAATCAGTGAACCGTAAATAAATGTCCATCACAGAATATGAAAAACATTGCATCTAATTGTCCAAACAATGTCTGGGCAACCAGCCAAAGGCTGATTACTACACAGCCGATAGCAGAGGCACAGTGCAGTCAAACTAATTACAGGCAAAGGAATCAAGGCAGCATGAAGTCAGGCACTTACTTTACTGGCAAGTAAATATGAGTTCATATGCAAAATCTGAATAACAAGGTGTAGGTCTGGCAAACAGAGTTCAGAGTAGTCCAGCAGAATCCAAGTCAGGGAAACAGAGTTCAGAGTAACAGTCTGGGTTAAACACAGCAAGCAGGAGCACGGCAGATCACCAGGTAGGTCAGATAATCTCCGACAACGCTTAGAGGTTAGGGCTGCATATTTATAGCTCAGTAGCTGACGCAGCTGCTGCTTAGCTAATTGCTGCTTGCTATAAATACGCTGAGACCACCTCAGGCCTTCCTTTTGTTGTCTCCATGCTGAGAAGGTGGGTATAGGTAAGTTGTCCTCTGTATCTGAAGAGGCAGGACCCTCTGCCAGGGCTGGTACTGTACTATTGTCTGTCTCTGAGGCCTGTGGCTCTGGAACATCCTCCTGCTCTGGTTCAGCAGGTCTTGGCATGTCCATTGCTTCAGTCTCTGAGTGGGAGTCCATTTCCAAGTTCTGGAAGCAGGGCATGAACTAATAACCCATCAAAAGAAAACACATCTCAGCAGAAAAGAAAAGAAAAGAAAAGAAAAGAAAAGAAAAGAAAAGAAAAGAGGCTCAGCAGAGCAGTTGGGGGTGATAATGCGTCTTTCTGAAAAATTGAAAGGATAAGAATTTTGCAATGGTCTGGACTTCTAATGTAGTTCACTGTCCTAAACCTATTTACCTATTGTCCAGATTTACTTTCTTTTTAAAAAGTACTATATGGTATAAGTTCAGTGAAGGTATATTTTCAGAAAGCTCTCATCCATGCTATTTTGTTGTTAACTGTCCTCAAGTCATTTTAACTCATGGTGACCCTGTGAATGAGACACCTCAGTACGTTCTGTCCTCAAGTGCTCTGTTCAGTTCCTGCAGGCTCAGGGCCATGGCCTCCTTGACTGAGTCTATCCCTCTGGTATGTGGTCTTCCCCTCTTTCTACTTTCCTCCACCTTTCCTTGCATTATTGTCTTTTTTAGTGAGTCCTGCATTCTCATGATATGGCCTCAATTATGATAGACTCAATTTAGTCATCTTGGCTTCCAGGGAGAGTTCAGGCTTGACCTGATCTACGACCCATTTGTTTGTCTTTTTGGCCATCCACAATAACTTCAGAACTCTTATCCAGCACCACATCTGAAATGAGTTGATTTTCTTTCTATCTTCATAGTCTAGCTCTTACATCCATACACGGTGATGGGAAGTACAATGACTTGGATAATCCTAACTTTAGTGTTAAGTTTTATATCCTTGCACTTTAGGTTCATGTCTAGTTCTTTCATAGCTGCCTTTCCCAGTCCTAGTCTTCTTCTGATTTCTTGACTGCAGTCGCGATTCTTATCAATGATTGATCCAAGATATGAGAATCTTTAACTATTTCAATTTCGTCGTAATCTAGATTGAATTTATGTAAATTCTCCATGGTCATTATTTTTATTTTCTTAATATTCAACAGTAAGTCTGTCTTAACACTTTCTTCTTTGACTTTCTTTAGTACAATAATTGTACCAAGTCTTTGTTGTTTTCTGCTAGTTGTATGGTGTCATCTGCATATCTTAGACTGTTATTCCTTCCTCTGATCTTCACTTCTCCTTCCTCTGAAGCTAAACCTGCTTTAAAAAGACTACAATTCCCAGGATGCTATTTGTGTGCAAGAGTCATGACAGGTGAAATAAATAATGCCAGTGTTGCCTGTCTAATAGTCTTTTACAAGACTGTTTCTCTTAAGGATCATTGGGAAAAATCATTTGAACTGTCTTCAGAGTCTACATTTCCGCAGAATTTTCCTCAAAATTACCTACTGCTGCCACCTGTTGTTATAGAGAACAGCACATAAACAAGTAAAGGCATTCCTGTAATGCATCACTTTTGGAGGTAACAAGGGTGTAACTGTTCCTTTTGTATAATAATAGCTGGCAATTCATTGGGTGTCCAGTGTAATGAGAAGTGTCTTTAATAGTTCTAAAAAGTTGTTCTGAGGAGTCATATGAAGGGATTTGGAACCATTTATCTACTTTTAGATGTATTTTTGTTTTTAAAAAAGAGAGACCTAGCCCATTACATTGCATAGTAATTAGTTACTTTGAAACTTTGGAGGAAATGACTTCAAAAAGAGTAAATAGTAATGGCTAACATGTTATTTTGTAAGAAAAAAAATTCTGAGGTCTATCAGAAAGCAAAATCAGTCTTATCTATATAATTCAAAACCAACATGTGAGTGAGATATGCTCCCTTTAAATTCAGCCAGACAGTTAAAGCCATAAACATTTGTTGTTTTTGGGACATAACCTCTAAAACACATATTCATTTTGATGTAAGATAATAAACAATAGCTCAGTCTTCTAACTTAACTTCACTGATGCTTTAACAGTTTATCATTCACCTTTTACTTCTTATTCCTTTCTCCCTGCTCCCACTAACTTCTCTAACTGATTCTTTTAATGCCGTCTCTGATCCCACTCACTCACTCAGATCACTCTTGCTGACTTCTAAGTTACCTGGTAACTTCTGTCGTTACAAACTCATGTTTCCAGCTGATTTCCTCAATGGATTCTTGATCTGATCCATCATTCTTCTGACTCCTGCTGTCAATCATTCAGCTGATTTTAGTGTCTGACAACATCCCTAAAGCCAGACCTGCAATGATTACATCAGAACAGAGACTCCTGGTGGATCTCAAGACTGTTGTGATCATTTCTTGTCTGGCTATGGGTATGTAGCCAGACACTTCTCTGAACCTGTCTACTCCCTGCGAGGCACAGGATGGCCATGCTGGGAGGGAGACTTCAGAAGTGGTAGTGGTGCCCTGGTTTGAGGGCTGGACTAGGACTCTGGAGATCAGAGTTCAAATCCCTGCTCAGCCATCAAAACCTACTGGGTGACCTTGGGCAAGTCACACTCTCTTAGCCCCAGAGGAAGTCACTGGCAAACCTCTTCTGAAGAAATACTGCCAAGAAAATCCTTAGGATCGCCATAAGTCAGAAACAACTTGAAGGCACACAACAACAACAACAACAACAACAATGGTAAGTCTGGGAGGGTGGTATGTGGTCAGCCTAGTGTCAGTTCTCATGCAGAACTACTATGCTACACTGAGCCATGGTGGATTGCAGCCAACGTGAAAGTTAAGTAGAGGGAAATGGGGAGAGGAAGTGAGGTTGAGTATTGGAAGGAGTGGGCCACAAAGCTGATGGAAGAAAAGAACGAGTTGGAAAGATGATTTGGATTGCGGTAAAGATCTCATGATTCAGCATAACCACACCATTCTGTTGTGCTTGAATCTATAAGAGCAAGGTATGATAGCGCTGATGGTGCTAATTGTGCTTACCATTCTAAATTATACACCATATACAGTTGCCCCCCCACATTTGCGACTTTCACATTCGCGGTTTTGATCATTCGCGGAAAGCTGATTGTGCCTCCCTCCCCCCGCTGCTCAACACCCCACTCCCTTCCCAAGGCAGCCAGGGGCTTCTCAGGAAGCTCCTCGCTGCCTTGGGAAGGGGGGGGTAGGAACCAGCTGGCGCGCTCACGCTACACCCCACTCCCTGCCCAAGGCAGCCAGGGGCTTCGTAGGAAGCTCCTCGCTGCCTTGGGAAGGGGGTGGGTGGGAACCAGCTGGCGCACTCGCGCTACACCCCACTCCCTTCCCAAGGCAGCGAGGGGCTTTTCAGGAAGCTCCTCGCTGCCTTGGGAAGGGGGGGTGGGAAGCAGCTGGCACTACACCCCACTCCCTTCCCAAGGCAGCCAAAGGGCTTCTCAGGTAGCTCCTCGCTGCCTTGGGAAGGGGGGGTGGGAACCAGCTGGCGCACTCGCGCTCCACCCCCCTCCCTTCCCAAGGCAGCCAGGGGCTTCTCAGGAAGCTCCTCGCTGCCTTGGGATGGGACTGGGGTGGAAAACTGCTCGCCGGCAGGCTCATTTCTTATTCACTTTTTTTTCACATTTGTGGGGGTTGTCTGCCCCTAACCCCCGCGAATGTGAAGGGTTGACTGTATTTATTGATTTAGCACATTTTTACCCCATGCTTCAGCTGGAACCATTCCCAGAGCATTACAGATTTCTGAATGGAGACAGTCCCTGCCTGCCCATTTACAATATTAAAAACGTGACACAAAAGTAAAAGAGATTGGGAGGAAGGAGAGGGAAAAAGCCAACTATGCCTGTTATACTGATTGTTCTGTGGCTTTTATTTGCTGTTAAATTTTTCTTTCAGGGTCACTTTTGCCACTTCACAAGACACCGTTGAAAACCGCCCCTGAAATTTGGTGAAAATCACATTGCTGTATTTCTGTGATAGCAAGGAAAAATCTGTTTGAAGCACACGTTTCCCTCACTTTAAATGGCTTGCAGTAGTTTGCTGCCATTTCCCCCTCCAAATTTCAGTGGTGACAGCCTGTAGCAAATCTAGGGTGAGGCAGATAGGCACCTCAGGAACCATCCCCATTTGCCATTCAGAAAAGAAGTTCATTTACCCTTTTTGAAAAAGAGTTCCAAATCAGGAGCACTTGAGTTCTAGCCCTTCTAAAATATAGACCTACTTTCGTAACACCCACAGCTATAAATGTGGGGTTGAGGGGGGAAAGCATTGCAGTTCATGAATTTCTCTTTTAAATCAACTCTCAGGATTCAAGAGCGAACATATTCACTTTGGGCTCACTTGTGGAAGAATCGTGCCGATTATATGAATCCTCTATATAGGGAAGACCATAATAGGACTCTGCATCCAAAGTCTGCCCCCTGCCATTTTATCTACAAGTAAGTGACTTCCTGAACATTAGCTATTTTGTGATGGAAAATATTGCTACAAAATGCCATTCTACATTTTCTTTGTCTGATTCTAGTTTATGAATGAATGTTAGAAGGTATACAGCCATATAATGTTATTTGATAAACTGACTCTAAATTGGTGCAGTGCCACTGGATTATTCCCAAAAATAAGGTGAGGCCCAATTCACAAAGAAATTCCTGAGAATGTCTGTCTTAAAGTCATATTTTCCTATTTAAACCGACTTCATGTGCAGTAATGGGTCTATTGGCACACACTCTGTTCATGTTGCAGTTAACCTGGAACTGGGTTTTCAGCATCTAGGGCACATAACCCTTATATTGAAAATAGGATTGCCAGAGTGAACATTGGAGAGGGCTCCTGGACCTTTAATTGCTGTTTAGAAAAGGGGGCTTCCACAGTTGTTGCTTGTCACACAACCAGTATCAAGCAACTGTTGAAATTCTCTCTTCTACCCAACTATTTGAAGGCGCAGCAGCCCTCTCCAGTTTTCACTCTAGCAACCCTAATTGCAAAAGCTGGCCACAGTGATGCCACTGCTGTCTTTAGTGTATCAGTCAGGAAGATGATTTATCTTTGGTTACAAGGACATAGGAAGAGCCATGCTCAGTTCAGATCAAAAGCCTAAGCTAGTTTGGGTGATGATTTCTCTTCAGCTGAAAACATAAATAGAGCCCTGCTTATTCAAACCAAAGCCCTATGTCAGGAGTGGGCAACCTGCATCCCTCAGTCTCTTCTTTTGTACTCCCCCCCACACACCTGCCCTCAGACTTTTTTTTTTTTTAAAAATGACAGTGTGATGAAGCCAACTGCTAACTGCACTAAGCTAATGGGGAAAAGGACAACATGCACTATATCAGTATTATAGCGAATGCAATAATCATTTTAGTTCCTTTCAATTCAATATCTATAGGTGATGGCTGGAATCCTGTTGGTTAGTCCCAACTAGAGTAGACCCATTGACTCAGTTGTTGAATGATGAGTCCACACATAAGAAATCCAATTGATTCTCTTTGAGACATTGGCTGCATCTCCATTGTGGAAATAATGCAATTTGAGACTCCTTTAACTTCCATGGCTCAATGCTATGGAATTCTGGGATCTGTGAGATATGTCAGAGCTCTAGTGCCACAACAAATTACAAGCACAGGATTCTGTAGCATCGAGCCATGGCAGCAGTGTCAAATTGTATTATTTCTGCAGTGCAGACGCAGCCTAAAAATATTATTAAAAATATGATTAAGTAATATGATTAATACTATATTAATGAAAGTAAAATTAATGTTCATTTATATACAACCTTAACAGTTCATCAAGCATGAGTGGGGAGCTTTTACTTGGTAATACTGAGAGGAATTTTAATCAGTTTTACATACATGCAGCTAATTTGATGGATTTTTAATAAACCCCTGTAAACTCTCAAAACAAAATTGCTGCACTGGGGGACTTTGCTCACCAGAAAAATGGCCCTGAACCCCACAATTGCCCACTTTTGGCCTATGTAGACTAACACCCTGTCTTTTACAATGGGTGATGAGAAGCTGAAGAGAAGCCTGCATGTGGGACATGAGGACAGCATCTGTAGCCTACTCAATACAAGGGACTGGTACTGAGAGATAATGCTGCCTCTGGTACTGGTATATTGGCATCATGGCTACTAGCCACTGAATGCCTTTCTATCCATAAATTTGTCTAATCCTATTTTAAAGCAATGTATGTTAGTGGCCGAGTACTTTAAAATACCCAAATGTCACCTAATCCTGTCTGGTCTTGAAAGCTAAGCAAGGTCAGCTCTTGTTAGTATTTGGATGAGAGACTGCCAACAAATACCAGGTGCTGTAGGTAATATTTCAGAGAAAGGAACTGGTAAAACCACCTCTGAGTATTCCTTGCCTAAGAAAACCTTATGAAATTCATGGGATTGCCATAAATCAACAGGCAGCTTGAAGGCACACTTGCACACACTCACACTCACACACACGCGTATACGTTAGTGGCCATCTTGTCAAAATGAATGCCATAGTTTAGTATGCATTGTATGAAGTACTATTTCCTTTTTATCTTTCCTGATTTTCTCACCATTCAACTTCATGGGATGAGCCTCGTTCTAGTTTTAGGAGCAGGAAGAACATGTTTTCTAGCTGCTTTCCCACATCATGCTTATTTCCTTGATTGTACTATTATTTGGTTTTAAGTGACAACACACACACACACACACACACAGAGTGTTCAAATAATGTGTATGTTTACTCAAATTTGAAACTGTAACTCCATAAGTACAGAAAGAAGCAAATAGGAAAATTGGAATGTTCAGACTTATGTCACTACAAGTTTCCTTGTCAGGGGGTGGTGGTTCTGCCCTTTTTATTTCCTTGCTTTTTAAATTTAAAATTAATTGCAAGTCAACAGTGTCTTTTGAGAACAGAACTGAAGTACTATAGACTTGGGAGCAGGGACTGGAAAAGAATGCAATGAGGGCTATCATTAGAACTTACAGTGTTACAGAACCTCTAAAAATAGCTTCTCAAGCCCTTTCTAGACAGCTTCATATTGAATCCATGTCTGACTGTTACTTAACCCAGCCACTGATCTGCTTATATGCACGCAATCTACTTGTGCCCATGTATAACCAGAGAAATTAGTCAACAGGGCAGATCAATCTCACACAAATTATCTGCAAGTTGTCTTACAATTTACACCTCCACTTCCCTGAGATTTAAATGCAGTCTAAGTGAGGAACTGTTACCCTGCAAACTGTGACAGTAGAGAAAACAAGGCCAGACAACCAGTGGCTAAGGACTGCACAAGAAAGTGGTGGCCTAGAGAATCAGCTGCTCCTTCCCCTTCATGCTCTGTACCAAAGACCAGATTTTCAGGTGTGCCTTAACCAGCATGAATGGATCCCCTCCATGCACTTAATCAGCATGAATGGGTCCCCTATATGCACTCAATTCATTTTAATTGAGGTTCCATGCTGAGCACACAAGAGGATCAGCACCTTTCATCTAAATCAGGGTGGGCAATTATGGAAGAATGCATTAGTTCTCCCAGGAAACCTTGGAGGAACACTCCCCACTGTACCCAGTCCCGGAAAAAACAACTTGATTTGCTCCCAGATACTTTCTAGGGATATGAAGAGCATTTTCACCATATTTTGGGTTCTTCCTGGGTCATTTTAGGTCCAGGAAAGGCCTTTTTTTTAAAACATCAGGAAGCATTCCTGTTTCAAAATAGGCACCTCTTGGGTCGAAATTGGCCCAGGATGGGCCCAAAACATGGTGGAAATGCCCCCACACCTCCTAGATTGCATTTTGGGGCTGAACTCTGTCCACCCCTGATCTAAATGAATGGGGCAGCTTTTGCAAGCAAAGGGTTTTGTGGGTACATCCAAGTTGCTTCCCCACCAAGAATGCAGTGTAGCAGGACTGTTGGTTTAAGAACAGAAACATGTGATGCTTTAATTTTACAGAATTCCCCCACTAAATTTTATTTCTTACTTACCTGTCCTATATTAGAAGATATTAGGGGCAGTGTACAGATCACATAAGATGATCTAAACCAATTTCATAACTCAAACAAAATAAAACCCATGTTCTGACTGATAGATCACAAACCAAACCATGAGCTCACTAGGTCCCAAGTGCTTAGGTGAAATTTAATTTGGTAGTGAGAAATGTGTAAAGCAGCACCAGTCAAATCTGGAGAGCATTCCACAACCAGGTCACTATAGCTGAGAGCCTTTATTAGCTGAAATATGTCATGGCATCACAATTCGAGCACCACTCATCCAAGCTGAGAACCACTTTCCCAGATAGGCATGTATCTGAAATTCAGGTAAATGTATGTGCCAGTTTAAAATTTGAGAACATTTTCTGTTAAGTTTGTAGCTACCATAGCACAGAGCCCAGGGTTCAGCCTTTTTTAACGGTTTGGGCTGCTACTGTCTGCCTGCTTACCTGGGACTAAGCTCTATTCATATTGAACTCATTGGAGCCCATATAGGATTGCTCTGCAAGTCTCTTATAGGGTTATTCCATTTCCTCTTCTGTGTTCCAGGTTTTGGAGTGGAATGTATAACCGCTTTGAAAAAGGATTGCACCCTCGACAGTCTGTTACTGAGTACTTGATGGCGGTGAAAGAAGAAACACAGCAATTAGAGGATGAACTGGTGGTCTTAGAAGAGGTATAGGCCCTTGGTTTCATCAAGTCATTTTGTGCCCATCCCTTAAGCTAGCTCTAGTTGTATGCATTCAGTGCTCCAAGTGGTCCCAGATATGGGGATGGCCATTGCCCTCTGCATCAGTAGATGCACCCATCATGTTCAGTGAAACCCATAGAAGAACCACTAACATGTGGATGTGGATTGGCGTACACTGGGTCACTTGTGCTTATTCACCAGTCTCTGATAAGCACAGTGACAGCTTCTGACAGAGTGTTATTTGTCTCTCTATCTGAAGCAGGCCACTGCTGGTGTTGGCAATGGTAGGAGATATACCTCTACCCTGCTATGCTGCCAGTAGATACTATGGACTGAACCCATATAGTTTGGATCAGGCCTATACTTCTTTCAGCTAATTAACATTAGAAAAAAGCTTGAAGAGGAGACCTACTATAGACAATTCCTAATTACTTACTGAAGCATTTCATGAGGATACCGTGGTCTTGTTTATATGGGGTGGGGGAATACAAACACGTCCAAAAAAGCAGGCATTCACAACGATGCAACCTGTCTTCATGGTCAAAAGAGCTCCCCCAAACTCCACATGACTCCTTAGCCAAGATGGCAGCTGTGATTTACGTGTGATTTTAAATCTGCCGCCAAATTTTTAAAAAACAGTTTCCCATGGTCTGCACAAGCGATAGTTCATAATTATATATATGTATGTATATATATATATATATATATATATATATAGAGAGAGAGAGAGAGAGAGAGCGTATAAGATTGCTGCTTTATTGACTTACCAGACCCTCACTTAGCTGAAAATCGAACATGGCAGCTCCAGGCACTTTACTTGTTTGCTAGCCCTACCCGCCCATGCTCGTCCAGCCAATCAGATTATGCTGCCTGTTCATATCTGTGCGAATGCAAGTGTTCAAACAATCACACATTCGCAGGTCATACAGAGCTTTTTAAAAAATCCATGGATGCGATGCACACTGACTTTGCGGTGGATTTGGCTGCCCCCCTTCTGAACGACACATATTTATGTGCATGTCCATATGAATGGACTGCTGTACGTTCGCATGCCGTTCAGATTATTTTGACCATATAGACAAGACCCATATCTCTCAAAGATCTGTTGGGACAGCCTGGCTGGTTCTTCATTGCATAAGCTGTTTTCAAACCAATAATCTTTTACCTTTTCCTCTTAGTGGTAATCTGGAGGTGGGAGGAATAACATTTTGCTCACCAGCCATTGTTGGAATGCTGGATATTTTCTGGGAAACCATTCTGGTTGCTAGGTAGGGATGGAAAGACAATTCACCATTATTCATTTCCTGGTCAAAAAATGGGTAACCCAGTCAGGAAGAATAACCCAATGGCGACAATTTTGTGCAGTTTTCACCCAGTATTTGCACATCCCAAAGTGTTTCAGGAAATTATTCTGCACAGAAATACATGTGGGTCCTTTGTGTGAAATATTGTGGGGGAATTGTGCAAAAAACCCCCACAAAACCCACTGATAGCCATGTGCCTGGTTTTTGATACAAAACCCAGCAAATATAGCCACTTGTTTTTTTGTGTAAGACTGCTGGTTTTTTTTTTATGGAGAGAACAGATTTGTTACAAAAAAACAAAACAACCTTGTGGCTATTTGCAAACCGTTTTTGTGCAAAGGCCATGATTTTGACAGCCCCCATGTATTTTGGTGCAGAATGATTTTCCAAAACACTTTGGAATGTGTGAATACAAGTTGAAAACTGCACAGAAACATTAATCTCTCCCCCCCTCCCCCAGTAGCAGGGAGAAAACATCTTCATCTGTAAGGAAGCAAGTTAAATGTTTATACAGTTGTCCCTTTGCATTTGCGGCTTTGATACTTGCGGTTTTGATTATTCGCGGTTTTCCCTCACCCACTGCCTGTCTCCTGGGTTTTCCTTCTCTTCACAAAGGGAACGAAGAGCCAGGAAAGCACGGGGGTGAGGCAAAACTTCTTAAAACCTCTCCTCTGCTGAGCTTTAGCTGCCTTTTCAGGGAGGGCGAAAGCAGCCGGTTTGAGAGAGAAAGGAGAGTCAAGGAAGCCTAGGAAGTGAGGGAAAATCTCTCAAACCACTCTTCTGCCGAGCTTTAGCTGCCTTTTCAGGGAGGGCGAAAGCCAAACAGACAGCCGGTTTGAGAGAGAAAGGAGAGCCAGGGAAGCCTAGGGAGTGAGGGATTTTCAGGGAGGGCGAAAGCCAAACAGACAGCCAGTTTGAGAGAGAAATCTGTCTATTTGGCTTTCGCCCTCCCTGAAAAGGCAGCCAAAGCTCAGCAGAGGAGCAGTTTGAGAGATTTTCCCTCACTCCCTAGGCTTCCCTGGCTCTCTTTTCTCTCTCAAACTGGCTGTCTGCTTGGCTTTTGCCCTCCCTGAAAAGGCAGCTAAAGCTCAACAGAGGAGTGGTTTTAAGAAGTTTTGCCTCACCCCCACGCGAGAAAGGAGAGCCAGGGAAGCCTAGGGAGTGAGGGAAAATCGCTCAAACTGCTCCTCTGCTGAGCTTTGGCTGCCTTTTCAGGGAGGGTGAAAGCCCAGCAGACAGCCGGTTTGAGAGATTTTCCTTCACTCCCTGGGCTTCCCTGGATCTTCACAAAGGCAAGGAAAAGCCAGGAAGTGGGGGTGGGTGGGTGGGTGAGGCAAAACCTCCTTAAACCAGGGAGGGCGAAAGCCCAGCAGATAGCCAATAGTCGCGTTTTTTCCACATTCGCAGGGGTCTGGTGGCCGTAACCCCCACGAATGTGAAGGGACAACTGTATTCCTATAGTTGGGTTTCATGTAGAGCATGTTGAATGGGGAAGATCTTTATCTAAGTAATCATGTTTTTACTGTTAAGACATTTGAAGATGCACTTTTTGCCTTTTAAAAGTAATGGACATTGCATTGAGGGGGGGATTTTACTAAAAACAAAAGCCACACAGGTCTGAAGTTGGACCACTCTTAACCAGAGGTCTTCTGACTGATCAAGCACTCTTATCTGTATCCAGCCCTTTCCCACTGTTTGAATAGCCTCTTCTTCCCCAGAAAAAACAGCACCTGGTAGGTACCTCTAGCTCCCCAAAGATGTCTCACTTCACAACTCTTCACCTATCAGTCTGCCCCAGTCCCATTCTTTATATGTTATTTTATGTGGGTTTCCACTAATACATGTATACAATGTTAATATAGTTATGTGTACAGTACTGTGGGAATGAATGAATGAATCATGGTTTCTTATCTTGCAGAGGTTGGCAAAGCTTACAAAAATGCAATTAAATAACAACGAGGCAAAGACAAAACAACGAAATGGAAGCAATGGCTTTGGACACTCTACCTCCAATGACAGCATAGCCAACACTCCCCAGGACTATACTGGCAATCTGAAATCATTCCCCTCCCGGAGTCCTTCTCAGGGAGATGAAGACTCGGCCCTGATTCTTATGCAAGATAACCTGAAAAGCTCAGATCCAGATCTTTCAGCGAACAGCGATCAGGAATCAGGAGTGGAGGATATGAGCTGTCGATCGCCCAGTGGAGGGGGATGTTTGCCCAGTGAAGATAGTACCAAAGACCGAGATTCAGATGAAGCTGTTTGTCTCACTGCCTGAAATGACAGCTGGTCAGTTGGTGACAGAAGGTTGTCTGTCAAGAAATCCAAAGAACAGGAGTTGTGCACTTAAAAAGCCCCCATGTAACCAAGTTGTAAGCTACATTATTAAGAAATAACCTCTCATATTTAGAACAATCATGTACTTAATGTATTGCTCTCATCCATTGTTGTTAATCTACAGTCATGTGGAATATTTATATTTTACTTTTTTGATGTTTCATCAGTGCTTAGTTTGTCAACCATACTCTTCTTCCAAAGAACCCTCAAGAGAACATGCTTATGTAAAACATGCAAAACGCCAACCCAAATGCAAACCTTTCTCTCCATACCAAAAATATATAAAAAAAACAAGCAAATGACTATGAAAGTATTTCTTCCTTGTTTTGAATTCTTGGAAGATTTAATAGCTTTGTCATTTGTATATTTAAAATATTGTTGTATAAAGGTGACGTCCATTTAGTGATTATTATTTCTGGACACATTCAGAAAATTAAAAGTTAAAACAGTCAAACCAAGTTACAAGGTCATGAATTTATTCCATGGGCTGATGGCGTATCTACACTATCAGCGTCTCTCAGTTTTGTACCAGTTTACACTATGACTTCTCTCAGTGAAACTAGGGTTTGACGAAAATGCTGAGATCCACCTCCTTCCTGAGTTAAGTTTCCAGTGATCCATCCATGTGCCATAATGCTTCTGAGATACTGTACATTCATAGAATCATAGAATTATAGATTTGGAAGAGACCACGAGGGCCATCCAGTCCAACCCCCTGCCATGCAGGAAATCTTGATCAAAGCATCCCCGACAGATGGCAATCCAGCTTCTGTTTAAAGACCTCCAAGGAAAGAGACCCCACCATGCTCCGAGGGAGTGTGTTCCACTGCCGAACAGCTCTTACTGTCAAAAAGTTCCTCCTCATGTTGAGGTGGAATCTCTGTTCCTGGAGCTTGCATCCATTGCTCCGTGTTCCAGTCTCTGGAGCAGAAGAAAACAAGCCTGCTCCATCCTCAGCATGACACCCTTTCAAATACTTAAACAGGGCTATCATATCGCCTCTTAACCGTCTTTTTTCCAGGCTAAACATACCCAGCTCCCTAAGTCTCTCCTCATAAGGCATGGTTTCCAGACTTTTCACCATTTTAGTTGCCCTTCTCTGGACATGCTCCAATTTGTCAATATCCTTTTTGAATTGTGGTGCCCAGAACTGGACACAGTATTCTAGGTGAGGTCTGACCAAGGCAGAATAGAGCGGCACTATTACTTCCCTTGATCTAGACACTGATTAGCAAATCTTATATTCTAAAGATTGTAGCAGCATTATTTGAAATAAAAAATCTCAAGAAATATAATCTTTTGAGAATTATTTTACTTTAAAAGGGTATATATAAAATGCATAATAGGAGTTTACAGACAGTGTAGTATAGTGGTTAGAGTGCAGGACTGTGATCCGGAACAGAAACAGCCTCAAACCCCCAGTCTCCCATGAAACTCACTTAGGTGACTTTGAGGCTGCTGCGAGGATTAAGTGGCAGTGGGGTGGAGACTTATGTATGCTGCCTGGAGATCATTGGAAAAAATGTGGGGTATAAATAAAAGAAAGCTTACAACGTAGTTAGAGGAGCTTGTCTTCAGATTTATGAACACATGCTGGAAGAGCCAGGAGATTCTTGTGAAAGAACTTTCCTCTATATTTTACCTTCCAGTGAAATAACCTTTTATGGCATTTTATGTAATATTTCATCCTGACATTGCAAGAACTCACCTGACTTGCAGAGTCTTTGAATCTGCTTTAAACTACCTTAGAACCCAAGAATCCAGCCTGCTTAAGAAGCTCAAGTGAGGTAGCAATTCAGCAATCTCATTCAAACATGAAAGAGGCTAACTTAATTGCAAGTTTCAAGCTGGCATTCTTTGCTGCTTCAGAGGACATTAGTTCCTTGCATCAACAACCCAAATGAAAAGACAAAACTTTTTTCAGCCGGCTCCTCCTGTGAGTATAAATCCCAGCTGGAACACACATCTACTTGGGAGGAACTGAGAGCCTAAGTTGGGTTCTCATGACCCAAATTAATCCAATCATGTGATAAAATCTTAACTGAGTCATCTAGATTTATACAAATTTGGGGCAAATTTCTTTGATTCAGCACTTTTAACCAATAAACTTCAACTTTCCAGCAGTCCAAATCAGGAACAAGGAATAATATTCATTCCCTTTTTCTGAAAATTCTTTTGTCTCTTAACTGGGCTCTAATATTACCTTTTGGAATTCAGGTGGGCAAAGTATAATATTGTTTTCCGGGGACTTAACTCTGTGTGTGTGTACCTTCAAGTTGCCTGTCAACCCCATGAATGTCATAGGGTTTTCAAAGGCAAGGAATACTTAGAGGTGCTTTTGCCAGTTCCTTCCTCCGAAATAGAGCCTATAGCATCTGGTATTCAGTGGCAGCCTCCCTTCCAAGTTCTAACCAGGGCTGACTCTACTTTTAGCATCAAGATCACATGGGAACTGGTTCCTTTTGTGTAGTAACTATTGCTAGCTAAAAATCACAAAGGGAAAATTGTGAAGAGAAAATTTGTATTTCAGGTGACCAAGAAAGGTTACGTAGCCTGCACAGCTGTTTTTTCCAAGAAAGGGGAATGATCAGGGGACTACTTCTGTCCCAAGCATAAGTTGGCCTGCCTAATGTGGGGCTGGCTCTGGATTCTGAACACTTGACACTCCAGTGCCATGAGCGCTGAAGCTAGCAGTGTTTCTATCATCACTCCTAGGTGCCACAAGCTTCATGTGAGCAGCAGGTGCAGAAGTTCTATTACTGCATTTTTTAAGTTGAAAGAAGATGGAAGTGAATGAGAAAAAACACAGGCAAGAATTGGCAGAGGTCTAATTTTCCTCTCTTTGGAAGAACTGTGATATTTGTGGGACCTCATTTTGGGTGGATGGTTAAATACGACAGCCTCAGTCCCAATTTTGACATGGATAACATTCTGGGCATAAAGGTTGCAGCTAGCAAATCGTATGTCCATTCCACAGAATTTGGAAAAATACTAGGATGCACTAAAGTGACTTTGGCATCCAGATGTGCGTGTAGCTAGTGCCAATGCCTGCAGAGGCCACATATGGGTATGTTTCTTTTGCTGAATTGAAGCACTTGCATTCTTAGGACTCTGGTGTCTGTATGTTTATTTCTATATGTATGTTTATATACATACATAATTAGGTTTAGTGATAACTGTTAAGAATCCAGTTATAAGTGGCATGAATCCAGTGTGTGCACTGGCTTCACCCCTCCTGATTAGATGTTGGTCAGTAGGAACAAAATTGTTTAATCCCACCCCAGTTGTATTGTATACTAAGAAAATGTAGTATCTATTATCCACTTCTCTGGAGAAAAATAAAGGGGTACTGCTTGTTTTGTGAGAAAACCTGCTTCCACATGAAACTGCTCGTCTTCATAGAAAACTCTTTAAGAAACAAGGTAACTATCATTTTGATATACAGAATGAGTGATATGTATATCACTCTTTACTTTTAAAATTAGGGTCCAGATTTTTCTCATACAATGTGAAGTCGAAGGCTTTCACGGCTGGCATCCATAGATTTTCCTTGGTTTTTTTCCAGGCTGTGAGGCCGTGTTCTGGAAGAGTTTATTTCTGATGTTTTGCCTGCATCTGTGGCTGGCATCTTCAGAGAATGTTTTCCAGTCCTGAAAAACAATAAAACTCAACACTTGCAAATGAATTCCATCCAAGGACAGGGGGATTTCCATAAGATAATGGGCCATCAACCAACCATTAGCCAAACAGACACTAGTCCTCCTTGCATATGTCCACCCAGAAACTAACCATTCAAATACACAAATGTATATATCCTCCCCAACAGGGGTTCACAGTATATAAACTCCCCACACTCCTACCCAGCCATTCTCTGAAGATGCCAGCCACAGATGCAGGCAAAATGTCAGAAATAAACTCTTCCAGAACATGGCCTCACAGCGCGGAAGAAGAACAAGGAAAATCCATTTTCTCATACATCTTTGAAAAAATGTATTCAGTTATTAGCAACACATATTGTTATTATTATAAAACTATAATACACATACCCCCACCTAATTTACTTTTTCAATCAACTTTTTGGACAGGAAAAAATATGAAAAATTAGAAGCATGAAAGCATAATGTGGTGGAAAAGAATTCTATGTAAAGTATGAATGGATAATCTGCGGGTATGGTCTGGCCATCAAATGTATATAAATATAAGATACCACCTCTGTACTCCTAGAAATCAAAGGCTGAGAAATACTTCATAAAATGTGTATTTTAAACTTCCAGTTTTACCAACTCCTGGCAACTTTGAATGCCAAGTTCCCTGACTTAGGTCATAGAATCATAGAGTTGGAAGAGACCACAAGGGCCATCCAGTCCAATACCCTGCCATGCAGGAATACACAATCAAAGCATTCCTGAAGATAGCCATCCAACCTCAATTTAAAAACCTTCAAAGAAAATTCCACCACATTCCAAGGCAGTGTATTCCACTACCAAACAGCTCTTACTGTCAGGAAGCTCTTCCTAATGTTTAGATGGAATCTCTTTTCCTGTAATTTGAGTCCATTGCTCCATATCCTAGTCTCTGGAGCAACAGAAAACAAGCTTGCTCCATCCTCAGTATGACATCCCTTCAAATATTTAACATAGCTATAATGTCACCTCTCAACCTTCTTTTCCCCAGGCTAAACATACCCAGCTCCCTAAGCCACTCCTCATAGGGCATGGCTTCCAGACCTTTCACCATCATGGTTACCTTCCTCTGGACATTTTCCAGCTTGTCCATATCCTTCTTGAATTGTGGTGCCCAGAACTGGACACAGCATTCCAGGTGAGGTCTGACTAAAGCAGAATAGTGTGGCACTGTTACCTCCCTTGATCTAGACACTATACTCCTATTGATGCAGCCTAGAATTGTGTTGGCTTTTTTAGATGTCATGTCACACTGCTGATTCATGTTCAGTTTGTGGTCCACTAAGACTCCTTAGATCCCTTTTGCATGTACTGCCATCAAGCCAGGTGTCACCCACCCTGTATCTGTGCTTTTCATTTCTACTGCCCAAGTGTAGTATTCTGCATTGCTCTCTGTTGAAATTCATTTTGTCAGTTTTGGCCCAGTTTTCTAGTCTGTTAAGGAAGGTAATTTTGAATTCTGATCCTGTCCTCTGCGGTATTAGCTAACCCTCCTCATTTGGTGTCATCTGCAACTGGATAAGCATGCCCTCTATTCCTTCACTGGAGTAATCGATAAAGATGTTGAATAGCACTGAGCTCAGGACAGCACCCTGGTACAGTTTGCATTGTGTTACCCAAAATGCTCCTTGGAAAATTCCAAGAAAATATCGAGTTTCTAATCTGTTGGGGAAATCAGCAGCAACTCGACTTTAGCTATGCAAAAAAGGAGGTAACAAGGGGACCTTGAAACCTATGTCTACCGGTAATAATCTGGATGAAATACCTACACATTTAAAATTAAGTATGGTTTTTATTAAGAAGTTCAAAAATAACACCAAACACACACACATTCACCCAGAAAAAGCATTCACTCAAGGCTATAGAAACAGTAGGAAAGCTTGGGATAGAGGGTTGCAAGAGGGTTTTGCTGAGGTAATACAACCTGTCCTGTAGTCCTCCTGGCAGAGTGGATGGAGAAGCTGGATGTGGCTTACACAGAGTAACAGAGTTTTCCCCCTATTACTAACTGTGCGCCCTGGGTTGGCTAACACAGAGTAACAGAGTTCCCCCCCCCATTACAACTGCGCAAATGAGGCATATTTTGGGGGTGATATTTATACCTCCAAATACACCTGAGGGGACTGGTTGCTTCATGGGTTGAAACAATGAATTCCATGAGCCTTCATGGATTGCACAATGAGTTTCCTGGGTGACAAAATGTGAGAAAGATGCTAAATGTGTTTCTTAATGTCTAGTGATTGAGCAACTTCTTTAAGGTTGGGAGCTGAGAAGAGGAAATTTCACAATCAGTAAATACAAAATGGTTTCTCCATCCATTATCTTCCCATTTATGTGGAACGTGTCTTCTCTTGGCCTTACAGTCCCAGGCCGCCTTGGGGTAAGACAGGGCACTCAAATGACCTTTTGAGGCCATCCTGTCTTTTTACCCTTGTAAAAGGCCACAATAATGAACCAAACTTGGCCAGTTTCTGAGACCTGTAAAAATGGGGTGCAGCCAATGCTAACATTCCATCAGTGGGGTGCTTTGGAAGTGGGGTGCAAGCTTGTGCTTACAATTGTATTAATGCTATATTATATTACCTGAATCAAGATTTAAATAAATACAGAGGACACACTGGTATTGCACGGAATTGTTCATATTAGGATTATAACTGTAGAACATTCTGACACAATATTATAAAAAAAGTTTCTTTGCCCCCATTAAAAAAAACTGAACTCAAGCAACACAATCTTAAATAGTGCTCCGAACAGCACAAACTGTATCTTGAGTCCCTTAAAACAATTAAAATCCCCCAGTTAACTATTTAGGTAGTAAGGACGACTCTAACCCACCATTCCCATCGCCTCAATTGGGGAATGACTTTGAAAGGCCACACTGTACACAGTTCCAGCTGTTGGATCAGAAAGTTTGCCTATTCAGCTGGGGAAACATAACATACCAAAGCCCATTCTATGTGCTTAGCACTACCATCAGCCCTATTGATGTCCAACAATAATGGACAATGGGAAATGCACTTCACTTCAATATGTTTCAGACTACACATTCATCACCCCTGCCCTAATACATACATGGCATTTATGGATGAGCAGAAACAAGTGCGTGCACACACAACCATCATGTTGCAAGCTGAAGTGCTCTTGTTCAGGTTTCCAGTTAGGTGGAGAAGAAAACAAAAACTAACTATATATGAGCTTCAGTGCAAGGCATTCAATTGTCAAAAAATATATCCATAAGCTGCTGTCTATATCTTTCTCTGTTCTTGTACTTTTATTATTTGTTACTTTCTTTCTTCTATATAATTTTTACATAATAAAAAAATAAAAGGGAAAAATTCCACTCATGCTCTTTTCCACAATACTACACTTACCCATCCAACAGTCAATTGTATGCACAAGTCCTCACTGGGCTTTTCTGTTCCCTCCTCCCACCAGCTATTTTTCTAGTATGTTTTTTTTAATGGTACTTCTGCAAAACTTTGTTTCTCCAATGCCACCAATGCCTCCTCCTTATGTTAGGATTGGGCATGCTGGCTACCTAAGGATCCACACTTAGATAATGAGTTTGCTATTGGTGCAGAGGCTGGTTTTGGTCCCTTATGGGAGAAAAGCAGAATATAAATGATATAAATAAATATAGGTAGTGAAAAGTGAATTGGTGTATTTCTGCTGTACTTGAAAACTTTTACCAGGAAAGTTGAGGAAGAGGAACCAAGGTTCCTGAAAACAAACACAGATAAGAGTTGATAATGTAATCTAAATGACACAGTAAAGTAGCAATAGTATTTGTTCCACCAGAGTTATTTATTTCCAGTTCAAGACTTAATATTATCAAGAGGAGTCCCCAAAATATTCAAAAGCTGAACTCTACAGCTATTTTCCCACTAGAGGAATCTGATCTTGTTTGTAAATGCAAATACTGACACAGAAATCTTCTGAGAAGCCTGTATAGCCATCCAATCCATAACAAGGAAGTGTATTTGCACTGGGGTGGTGTGTCATAGAGGGAAACACTTGGAATTGGTTATCTACTAAATTGCCATGTACACATTTGTCTGTGTAGGGAAAAACGGGCTTGAGAATGTAATGTTTACAGAGTAACTGAGTTCCTTGCAAGAGTGATGACTCCATTTTACAGCATCATGAGCTAATTTAAAATGTTCTTACAGAACAAAATACTGGTCTCACATTTAGTGAATAATTTTAGCTCTGAAGAATCCTGGATTAGAATCAAGATTATACCAATACAATACAGAAAAATATATATGGACAAACATGTGCATCTTATTTATTCCTGACCCACATGAGTCAGATGTGGGATTAACTCTAATCTACCCAACCTTCCCACAGTGTGTGTGTGTATTTATATGTTATTTATTCAGGATGGAAGTCTTTCATTCCTTCTTGATCCCAAGGTGCATTTGCACACACCAAAATGAAAAACAGAGCAGAGAAAAGTAGACTACTAATACTGAAATCTCAGAAAGATCTGCCTACACTCTTGTACCTCCTGAATTTTTTTTTTTGCTAGTCACATGTGAAGCAAGAAGCTGAGAAGCAAGAATTTTTAGTCATGTCTATGGCAGTGAATGGCAGATCATGACTATCAGAGATCACAAAAGATGTAATATCAAATCCCTCCCCCAGAATGTACCCCAGGTACATCTGTAGGCTGTTTACTACCTACTCTACAAAGGGCTGTAAGGCAGTGCCACACCCTCCCAGGTTTATACATTTCCCAGCTACTAGTATTTGATTTCAAAGTACATTCGGCCCTCCACATCCAAGAATTCCATCTTCTACAAGTTGAAAATATTCCCCTCCCTCCAATTTTTTTTTAAAAAAGCAAACCTTGATTTTGCAATTTTATCATTTTATATAAGGGACACCATTTTACTACACCTTCTATGTAATGGGACTTGAGCATGCATGGATATTGGTATCCACAGGGTATCCTGGAATCAAACCACAGCAGATGCCAAGAGCCCACTGTATATTGTGCTGGTCACAAATAAAAATGGTGGAAAACCTGACTTCAAAAAACAGAATTCTGATGCGTTCAGGTCAAAAGGGCCTAGCAGCACCTCACAACACTTCGCAACTTACTGTTAAGTAATGAACATTTCTACAGCCTCCCCTGCCCCAAATGAAACCAGCCAATGTTTACTACAAAAGTTATGAATTAGGTTGTATAAAATTTAAAAATCTAGTCAAAAATTACATGTCTCAATATTTAATCTATAAATTAGGTGGATATAACAGCGGAAACGTAAATATGGTCAGGATAAAGACAGGAAATATTAGTGCAAAAATTGCAATGGGAACAATTTTTTTGGATGAGAATAGAAGACATTCTAATTTGTACAAAAAAAATCATATCAACATGTATACGGCCTTTTCTCTATAAATACAACCATAATGAAATGCTTATTTGCAGAAAAACAGATCTATGAACATGTGCTTTGCTGGATTTGTTCACTCGTCTTAGAAATTCTAATTATCTGGAAAAATCTGTGAACACACAAAGGTAAAAATAGTCAAATTTCTTATTGGTTTTAAAGATGCAACTGTTTCACATTAATCCAGCACAAAGAGCTGGGTACTTTCTTTAACTTTCTAGTCACCTTGTTTTTCCTATATACAAATAAAAAGCTACAATAAAATACACGATCATATAAAGTAAGATTGCATTTAGTGCTGCTAGCAATTTGCTGGGCTTAGTCCTATTATAGCTTCTGATCTAGGGGCAGTGATGGAAGGCAGTTGCTGAAGATTACTTCCTTCCCCTAGAAAGCCTCTGAGCTACTATTTGTGGAAGGTGCTTTCATTCTGATTTTGATAATCCCACCTTCTCCCTCAGTGCTGTATTGAGAGAGCCAACCCCATTCAGCATGATCTCCCTACCTGTAGCAGAAGCTTTTTTTGGTGATTTGGGGAGCTGCTGAGAACAGTAATGGCAAAGTCATTTGGCAGATACGCCAACTGCGCCCTTACCTCGAGATAAAGGACCTAGAAACTGTAGTGCATGCACTGGTAACCTCACGACTCAATTTCTGCAATGCTCTCTACATGGGGCTACCCTTATACCTAGTTCAGAAACTACAACTGGTGCAAAATATGGCAGCCAGGTTAGTCACTGGGAAATCGAGAAGGGAGCATATCACTCCAATCTTGAAATCCCTTCACTGGTTGCCTATCAGTTTCCGAGCACAGTATAAAGTGTTGGTAATGACCTATAAAGCCCAACATGGCCTAGATCCAACCTACATAAGGGATCGCCTCCTCCCATATAACCCGCCCCCCACCCTTAGATCTTCTGGGAGGGGTTTATTGCAACCAATGAGATCTAGATTAACAACAACTTCCCAGAGATCTTTTTCTATCACTGCTCCCAAAACTATGGAATGCCCTGCCGGAGGAGATCCGTCAAGCAACCAGCTTGGAGAATTTCAAAAAAGCCATCAAAACGGATCTCTTCCGGCAGGCCTTCCTTGAATAGAACAGGCCATTTTTAATGGATGCTTCTCCCTCTTTTTATGTTTATATGTCTTTGTGTTTTGATATTCAGTTTTAAAGTCTTAGGGTAGTTATTTTATGTCACTGGTGAATTTGCCAGTTATTTTAAATAGATGTACAGTTGTCCCTCCACATTCGCGAACTTGACATTCGCGGTTTCGGTTATTCGCGGTTTTGGGAGGGCCCCCCCGGGCCCCCCCAAAACCGCGACACGGGGCCTCCAGAGGCCCCGTGAAAGACATAGAGGGAGCGGGGAGGCCCAGGGAGGCCTCCACGGGGCCCCCGGAGGCGCTCCGGAGGCCCCATGAAGGCCTGGGGACGGGGTGGGGAGGGCTGGGGAGGCGATCCTGGGGCCTCCGGAGACGCTCCGGAGGCCCCAGGAAGGCCTGGGGACGCGGTGGGGAGGGCTGGGGAGGCGATCCTGGGGCCTCCGGAGACGCTCCGGAGGCCCCAGGAAGGCTTGGGGACGGGGTGGGGAGGGCTGGGGAGGGGATCCTGGGGCCTCCGGAGACGCTCCGGAGGCCCCAGGAAGGCCTGGGGACGCGGTGGGGAGGGCTGGGGAGGCGATCCTGGGGCCTCCGGAGACGCTCCGGAGGCCCCAGGAAGGCCTGGGGACGCGGTGGGGAGGACTGGGGAGGCGATCCTGGGGCCTCCGGAGACGCTCCGGAGGCCCCAGGAAGGCTTGGGGACGGGGTGGGGAGGGCTGGGGAGGCGATCCTGGGGCCTCCGGAGACGCTCCGGAGGCCCCAGGAAGGCCTGGGGACGCGGTGGGGAGGGCTGGGGAGGCGATCCTGGAGCCTCCGGAGACGCTCCGGAGGCCCCAGGAAGGCCTGGGGATGGGGTGGGGAGGGCTGGGGAGGCGATCCTGGGGCCTCCGGAGCATCTCCGGAGGCCCCAGGAAGGCCTGGGGACGCGGTGGGGAGGGCTGGGGAGGCGATCCTTGGGCCTCCGGAGCATCTCCGGAGGCCCCAGAAAGGCCTGGGGACGGGGTGGGGAGCGCTGGGGAGGCGATCCTGGGGCCTCCGGAGACGCTCCGGAGGCCCCAGGAAGGCCTGAGGATGGGGTGGGGAGGGCTGGGGAGGCGATCCTGGGGCCGCGGTGGGGAGGGCTGGGGAGGCGATCCTGGGGCCTCCGGAGACGCTCCGGAGGCCCCAGGAAGGCCTGGGGACGGGGTGGGGAGGGCTGGGGAGGCGATCCTGGGGCCTCCGGAGCCGCTCCGGAGGCCCCAGGAAGGCCTGGGGACGGGGTGGGGAGGGCTGGGGAGGCGATCCTGGGGCCTCCGGAGACGCTCCGGAGGCCCCAGGAAGGCCTGGGGACGGGGTGGGGAGGGCTGGGGAGGCGATCCTGGGGCCTCCGGAGATGCTCCGGAGGCCCCAGGAAGGCCTGGGGACGCGGTGGGGAGGGCTGGGGAGGCGATCCTGGGGCCTCCGGAGACGCTCCGGAGGCCCCAGGAAGGCCTGGGGACGGGGTGGGGAGGGCTGGGGAGGCGATCCTGGGGCCTCCGGAACATCTCCAGAGGTCCCAGAAAGGCCTGGGGACGGGGTGGGGAGGGCTGGGGAGGCGATCCTGGGGCCTCCGGAGCCACTCCGGAGGCCCCAGGAAGGCCTGGGGACGGGGTGGGGAGGGCTGGGGAGGCGATCCTGGGGCCTCCGGAGCATCTCCGGAGGCCCCAGGAAGGCCTGGGGACGCGGTGGGGAAGGCTGGGGAGGCGATCCTGGGGCCTCCGGAGACGCTCCGGAGGCCCCAGGAAGGCCTGGGGAGGGCTGGGGAGGCGATCCTGGGGCCTCCGGAGACGCTCCGGAGGCCCCAGGAAGGCCTGGGGACGGGGTGGGGAGGGCTGGGGAGGCGATCCTGGGGCCTCCGGAGACTCTCCGGAGGCCCCAGGAAGGCCTGGGGAGGGCTGGGGAGGCGATCCTGGGGCCTCCGGAGACTCTCCGGAGGCCCCAGGAAGGCCTGGGGACGGGGTGGGGAGGGCTGGGGAGGCGATCCTGGGGCCTCCGGAGATGCTCCGGAGGCCCCAGAAAGGCCTGGGGACGGGGTGGGGAGGGCTGGGGAGGCGATCCTGGGGCCTCCGGAGACGCTCCGGAGGCCCCAGGAAGGCCTGGGGACGGGGTGGGGAGGGCTGGGGAGGCGATCCTGGGGCCTCCGGAGACGCTCCAGAGGCCCCAGGAAGGCCTGGGGACGCAGTGGGGAGGGCTGGGGAGGTGATCCTGGGGCCTCCGGAGACGCTCCGGAGGCCCCAGGAAGGCCTGGGGAGGGCTGGGGAGGCGATCCTGGGGCCTCCGGAGACGCTCCGGAGGCCCCAGGAAGGCCTGGGGTCGGGGTGGGGAGGGCTGGGGAGGCGATCCTGGGGCCTCCGGAGACGCTCCGGAGGCCCCAGGAAGGCCTGGGGAGGCGATCCTGGGGCCTCCGGAGACGCTCCGGAGGCCCCAGGAAGGCCTGGGGACAGGGTGGGGAGGGCTGGGGAGGCGATCCTGGGGCCTCCGGAGACGCTCCGGAGGCCCCAGGAAGGCCTGGGGACGGGGTGGGGAGGGCTGGGGAGGTGATCCTGGGGCCTCCGGAGACGCTCTGGAGGCCCCAGGAAGGCCTGGGGAGGGCTGGGGAGGCGATCCTGGGGCCTCCGGAGACGCTCCGGAGGCCCCAGGAAGGCCTGGGGACGGGGTGGGGAGGGCTGGGGAGGCGATCCTGGGGCCTCCGGAGACTCTCCGGAGGCCCCAGGAAGGCCTGGGGAGGGCTGGGGAGGCGATCCTGGGGCCTCCGGAGACGCTCCGGAGGCCCCAGGAAGGGCTGGGGAGGGCTGGGGAGGCGATCCTGGGGCCTCCGGAGACGCTCCGGAGGCCCCAGGAAGGGCTGGGGAGGGCTGGGGAGGCGATCCTGGGGCCTCCGGAGACGCTCCGGAGGCCCCAGGAAGGCCTGGGGAGGGCGGGAGGGAGGGCCGGGGAGACCTCCGCGGGGCCTAGCAAGGCCCCGCAAAGGCCTGGGGAGGGAGGGAGGGAGGGCCGGGGAGGCCTCCGCGGGGCCTATTAAGGCCCCGCGAAGGCTTCGGGAGGGAGGGAGGGAGGGCCGGGGAGACCTTCGCGGGGCCTAGGAAGGCCCCGCGAAGGCCTGGGGAGGGAGGGGGGAGGGGTGTCGTTATTCGCGGTTTTTTCACATTCGCGGGGGTCCGCGGAACGGAACCCCCGCGAATGTGAAGGGAGGACTGTACTATTATATGTAATTTTAAGGGGGGTAAATTGTTCTAAGTTATTACTGTTGTTATGGATCTGTTTGTTTTATATCCAATTGTTGTGAGCTGCCTTGATTGCCTAATAGGCAAAGGCGGGGTACAAAAAATAAAATAATAATAATAATAAAAGTCATTTCTGCCAACACTTTCCCCAGTACTTCTCTAAATAGCTTCCCTGTTTTGCCTGTTAACATTAGCACATGCAACCCAAAAAGAGGTTATCAGCAGCATTGTTTATACCTGAATACAAACTTATTAGAAATGCAACCTCCAAGATCCAGAGGGATTCTGAATGGATAAGGGCTTTGTCTGTTCTTTTCATTCTGGACTGCTGGCTGAATTTAAGTATAACATGTCTAGAATTCAGCACATAGTACAATTAGTGTTTTTAACCTGTAACCTGTCAGGATATTTTAGCACCTCAGAATCATGTTTTGTAGTAGAACTCATACAAAATTAGACCTATAAGCAGGCAACTCAGTTCTACACAGTGCCCCTGAGTTTCAGCCACCTGCCATGTAGAGTTTACAGCTGGGACAAAAAAAACTAGTTTCAAAAAACTGATTGCTTTTGGCTGTTGTGATAACTTCTTTGTCCCACACAATATAATGTACTGGGGGGAAATATCCCATTCCATTTTGTGGTTGAAAGATGATGCAGAGAAGCTCGTGGGAGTGTTCAGATGACATACAACCCTTCCCCTGATTGAAAAGTGGGAGTGTACAAGTGCACATTCACATGACCCAATCGGGGAAAGGGCAAGCAAAGTTCCTGATGTCATGAGAGGCAGGGATGGAGGAACTGATGTAGGCAATCCACGGTTTACTATAGATCAGCCTGAGACAACATTTGGGAACTCCCAGGGCCAAAGAAGAATTCAAACAAAGAAACAGTGCTAGAAAGACATGCTATAGGAGAAGATGGGGTCATACTGTCTCACAAAACATATCATTTGTAGACACTGTCTGTGTGAGCTAGCCCCAGCTACCAGATGTGTGTACTGTAGGGCTACTCTGGTGTGGTCGGTGTATGGAACATACCTATAATGGAGCATGGAATTGGCTGCGCATTGCTATTGCCTGCTGAAGCTTTTCCTCTTTGGCTCTTCTACAGTGGCAAATCTGAAAAGAGAACAACCAATTAACACCCCTTTTTATTCACATATACTATACATGTTGTTTTTAGGTCTGCAGGCCACATATCAAATCAATCAACTCCCATTTCATCTTGAAACACAGCTTTTAACAGAACATGTTGTGTTTAATCATTTTATTGCACCAAGTCATCTTTGGCACAATAAGCTAATCAAGTTCCATGATAAGAGGAAAGCACAGTCTTAATGTTATTTTCTTTGACACTGGTATCACTTATAGAATAGCCAGCAGTGCTAAACTTTATGTCCCAGTTGTCTTAAGCTGTGCCTAGTAATTTTTACTCTCTTCACACATTTTAGCACATTCTCTAAGTACAAAGTTATTATTATAAGGTCGTTAAGCAACTAGAAAGTAATCCTATGTACATTATGCTAAAAGAAAGACCCACTGGATACAAGACTCATTGCAAACATATTGATGAATTTGATAATTATTGTTAATAAATGAAAAAAAGTCAGCCAACAGACCAGTAATTTATGAATTCTCTTATCCTTTAAGCTGAATATAAGAACTATGTAACTAAAAGTTAGTGCCTGGGTTTGTTTTGTACCTTCTCTCCCTCCTAAACTCCATTCCTTTTATGTTTTGCCTTTCAGACTATATGACTGAGTGGAGGGTTGGCCATTACACATTCATGTCAGCTGCTTCAAGAGCCTTACAATGAATACAGGAGAAAAATAAATGTAGTAGTTTATCTGGTATTTATGTGTTTGAACCTTTTTTTAATAAAAAGGCAAAAATAAATACAAAATTCAAATCAATAGACAGTAGTTATACTGCAAATATTTTTTAATATTTGAATAATTTTTTATTCATATAACACTACTATGATCTCATCTATATTTTCAGTTATTGTTGTGTTTTGAATTACATGTAATTTAGATATTTAACTTGTCATACTCACTGTGATTCATACTTAAAATGGCAGTTTGTTCAAAAGTATTAACTGAGTCTAAGCAAGTCGGCATAGAACCCCATCAGTAGTGTATAATTATCACCCATACCCTCACACCTTATCTAATTTGGATATCATGAAGATGTCAATGGGTTCATTATTTGCCCTAGTTTCAAGAAGCAGTCATTTAATTTAGTGCATACTTTGGATGCCACAATTTGGTGGAGACTACTTGGCAAGAAGAGATAGTGCATGGCAGGAAGACACAAGGAAAACTCCTGAAAAAGTATTACCCAGAACAGTTCTGCCACATATATTTCTAAAACAACATATCTATCTTCAGATTAGCACAAGACAAAAAAAATTATATGCCTTAAAGAGTTCTCAACTAGTTATTTTCATTCTGCTTAAAGTTTAAGATGTTTCAAACATCTGTCTTCTGTATTTGTCTTAAAATGTAATAGAATTTTACATACTGTCCTTTTCTCCATGAAACTACTAAGAAAGTCATCTATTTCGGTTTTCCCTTCCAAAAAGTCTTCTGCAATAGTGTCAGACTCTTCTTCTGCCTCATGAGCAGCTACTTTCAGTCTTGCTTGTAGAGCACTTGCACTACAACTCTAAGAAAAAGAAGATTACTGTGGAACTCAAAAAAGTTTCAGTGGCAATATAATTCTAAGACCAAAAAAAAAAAAAAAAAAAAAAAAAAAAGGAGGCAAATGAAATATTATGTTCCAGATACTGTAACACATCTTTCGAGGAGTGAGATGAAGACATGTAATAACAACAGCGTGACTCTAAATCTAATTTAGAAATATTAAGAAATATTGGACAGGAACAAATTATTGACATCTACTAGCAGGACAGAAAAAAAAAATTAGAGGAAGTGAGGTGATTTCTCCTCCCATTGCAGTTCCTCATGCACTTCAAAAACCTGCTCTGGCAGGATAATTCTCCCCACAGTTGGTTTTTAGGCAGCTCTGATGGATGTAATACAGAAGGAAAGTGAAGGCAGTTCATGCTGGTATCACCTTGTTAGTGCTATGGTCGATTTAAGCTGTTAGGAACTATTGTCTTACTCATTATATAGAATAAAATCAAAAGACATGTAATCACTGTGAGTCCCAGAATGGAAAATAAGTCTGTAGATTCCAAACCTTATTAATTAAAGACTGAATTAGTGTGTATTGCACAGCAATTAAAATGCTTTGACTCCAAAAAAAGCTCTTCAACCACAGGTTTCCAAGCATCCAAAAATTTAATTTTCAAAGCTAGGAAAATATTACATTGAAGCCAACAGTGTTCTTCTCTTAGCAGCAGAAGCTGGGATCCAGGAGACTTTCTAGGGAAGCTAGTAGTTGAAAGATTCATAGGAAAAGGATGTATCTAGTGCAAGAGAAATTGGGGGAGGGTGGGGGAGAGCAGGTATACATTTTCCTTCTTCAGGTTACAAACTAGTTCCATGAGATTATTCTAGAAGATTAAATTGGAGTTCCATTCATGGGAAGTGCCCACCACTGCATCATCATTTTTGCCGATTCCCCCCTTTCCCCTGCATCCCTTTGTTCCCTTCCCAAATCTGTTCTAAATTTCTGGGAGAACCTTGGGAATAAAGGGGTGGGTGTGGGAAATCAGGAAATCACCCCTTCTTCTATTAGTGAGATCCTGTGAAGGATCTAGAGGCCACCCATTTACAAAAGGCACACTTGGCATTCAAGCCATAGGTAGACTGGGGACATATTCAGACAGCGCTAAATGGAGCTTACCGCGGGATAAGCTCCCGGAAGAGGAACGGCGCTCTTGCGCGGCAGGGAGTCGTTTTTGGATGCCGCTGTCCCTCTTCCGAGATCATCAGTGTCACTTCCGTTAAGCTTTGGAAGTGGCCGCGCCATATTTTAAGCACGGGCAACTTCCGTGCCCATGCTTAAAATATGGCATGGCCGCTTCCAAAGCTTAACGGAAGCGACACTGATGATCTCAGAAGAGGAACGGCGGCGTCCGAAAACGACCCCCTGCTGCGCAAGAGCACCGTTCCTCTCCCGGGAGCTCATCCCGCGGTAAGCTCCGTTTAGCGCTGTCTGAAAATGTCCTGGGTCAAAGAAGTGCTGTTTATGCTACCAATAATATTGTAGCCTAGTAAAAGGAACACAGATGTACTGCTGAAGCCAGACCAAAGATTCATCTAGACCACTCAGCATTTCTGTTAGTGACCAAGTGGATGCTACAGGAAGCTCATCACAAGCAATATGAACAAGTACTTCCTTTTTTTAAGGCAAGAGGAAAAAAACATACCTCACTAAGTTCATGCTGCCTTTGCATCTTCTTTTCAAATGTGGCTTTCAACTGAGTAAGCTGCTCATACTGAGAGGGAAACAAACATTTTTTTAAAAAACAAAGCACACTCAAAATGCCTTCTCAAAAGACCCAAGAAATAATTTCCCCCCATTAACTTACTTTATCCAACACTGCTTGTCTTTTTGTCTCCAAGTTTGGTTCCAGTAACAAATTTTTTTCTGCGAAGAAAACCGACTGTTGAATTTTACAATGTTACTATTAACTCCCACCACATTAGTAGAATTATAAATATTTTAAAGACTTACTTGCTAGCTCTTCAATACTTTTCACTAAATCATCCTTGTCATTAATTACTTGCTTCAACTGGGGCAGATTAACAAATTGTTCCAGCAGTATATCTTCTTGCTCATTCATGTCTGTCAGCTGTGATATGCTAAATTTCAAAAGAATTTTGTTTTAAAGAGCATTTTGCAGAAGAATAACTAGCTGTAATAGTTAAGCATTTTTGTTTTAAGCACTTTCCTTCACTTTTGGAGATTATCTAAATCCTATATATTAATCACTAGATCTTGCTTTAATGCCACAAAGATTTTCATTTTTACAGAGCAATGATATTTCAGAAACCTCATTTCTGGTGAAAGCCAATCATTTCTGGAATGATCAGAGACCGGATAGTACAGTCAAGCAGACTCAGGTCATGACAATTTACAGGATTAAATAATAAAAAAACCAATGAAGGTACATGTAGACAAGTGTGTGCATACAAAGCAGAAAGAACAGTCATAGCTATTTATTTCCCAACTGAAAATGGGCTTCCTGACACTGAGAAAAACCAGTCAGAAAGAACTACATGAGAAGAGAAAAGCAGTGCTGTTTCCCCCCAACATGCTGAAGTGTTCTGAAAAATTATTCTGTACAAAAGAAACACATGTGCATTTCAGAAAAGTGTTTCTTTGCACAAAATGTGTTTTTTTTAAGAACACAATTTGCATGGAACTCCCCCCTTCCACACTTTCTAGAAACTCGTGGGTTTTTTGTGCAAAATATCTAGGGTTTTTTGTGCAAAAATTAACAATTTTGCATTAAAAAGGTGGCTATACCTGGAAACAGTGTTTTTTTTTCCATGAAAAACATGTTTTTCCCCATCAAAAATAGTTGCTAGATAGCCATATGATTTTGTGTGTGTGTGTGTGTGTGTGTATAAATTTGTTTTGTGCAAAAACCAGCAGTCCCCCCCCCCCCTCCAAAGCATATGGCTATCTAGAAACAGTTTTTGGGGTTTGGTTTTTTTTGCATTTTGCACAAAATGTACAATTATCATGCAAAAAGCCCATATATATTTATGCACAAAATCACTTTGGGAAGTTGAATACCTACCTAGAAATGTGCAAAAATATTCATATTCTTCCAAAGCAGGGAGAAAACGTGCAGAAATCATTTGTCCTTGCATATGAGGACAATCAAACATTTAGAACCCTAATGTACAAATGTCAGTATCAGTACAAATGTCAGTACTTCTCTACCTTTTTACCCTGGAGAAACTGTTGAAACAATTTTCAGATCTCAGGGAATCCTGGCATTAAAAAAATTATATCTGCAGCTAAAAGAACTGTTTATTTTTTCCGCAATCAAAACCTCTCACAGAACCCTAGGGTTCCTGGGAAACCTGTTTGAGAAATTATGATCTATACACACACCCTTCTATCTCTCTCTCTAGATCAAGTGCGTATACCTCACTGAAACCTAGAATTGTGGTACCATTGATTTTCCTACAGAATAATAATAATAAAAAAATGACATAGCTTTGAGATAATAGGGTCAATAAAATCAATCCAGCAGAAATGTCTCCAGTTCATTTGTATTTCTGCTATCATAATAATGCACTGTGGTTGAGAAGAAAAATGTACACCCTGACCAAATTATATTTACCAATGGATTATTTTTCACATGGTGAATTTTTGCAAACGGCATTACTTAGTGACACATTTTCTAAGAGCAAGAGGGAACTGGGTGATCAGTTTTCCCCAAATTAGTTCTATCAACACACATCTCAGCTTTAAAATCTATGTTCAACCTATATGGATGTTGTGGATTTTGCTTTCTGTTATATATTTTATGCAATTCCTGATGTTTAATGTATGTCACCCATGTGTTACAGGTAGCATACAAATGCAATGAAGAAATAAACAGACTATCTAGCAAAAATTAAGAACTACCTTAGATTTTAAAAGTATACTTTTTAATAATATATTAATTTTTATATTTTTACCTGAGTTCTGATAGCTCTGGAAATGCATCAGGAACATCAGGCATTTTGTAACTGAATCCATTTTGGCTTCCCTGAAAATGTTAGGATGATGTTAAGACACTGAATAGCATTTTGTTACAAAGATAGATTCATAGCTGATAAATCTGGAAAAAAAATGCAAAACTCTTCCTTGTGTCACTGTAATACAACAAGATAAATAATAACAATAAAATCTGTTCGGCAGGAACAAACACAGCATGATCCTATACCTATCTACACAGAAGTAAGTCTCACTGATCTCAATGGTCTTAATCCCAGGTAACTGTGCGTATGAATGCACTATAAATGTTAAACAGGAATCCTCCCTGCCTCAAATTATGGCAGAAAAGAAGTTCAATACTTCAGGAAAAGTACATAAACTTACACCATACAAGTCTAAATGAACAAAGTGGGGTGACACATGCAATTTTAAAAACAGAAAACATTTCTTATTTTCCATCCAAGAGGCTGAAGGCTGAGCAGTAGGAATAAATCATTCTCAAGAAACATAGCTAGTACAAAAATGTGCTTTTCTGATTACAGTCCCTTAGCTCACTGATGATTCTGGCACATATGCTAACTTTGAAAACAGAAAACCAGGACTGAACTTGTGATTCAGTCTAACTGGCTAGTAACTTTGGGGCTCTCTCTCACTTATCATCTTGTGAAAGGATCCAAGTTGTTTTGGGGACTACACCAGAGCCAATGTCTCTTTTGCCAGAAATAATGCATAATACACTTGCTGAAGTTATGTTTAGTAATACAAAGGTGTGGCATAAACCTGCACTGCTGCTCCTATTCTCAACATGCTGATCACACCCAGATTTACCTTTTCCTGTCATTACCATCAAGTTGGGTGGTGCAGGTGCTGGGCTAATAACAACCTGGATTACAGTTAATAAACAAACTGAATAAAAGCAAGACGGATGCTGTGGACTAGGGGTTACCAGGTCCAGGAACTAGGTAAGTAATGTATCACCTGATGTGGCTGCACTTCCTCTAGAACAGGTATGTAGCTTGGCACCACTATTAGATTCATCTGTCACTAGAAGTCTGGGTGGCCTCAGTGGCTCAGAGTGAGCTTGAGTTCCTTTAGTTGGCCCACTAAGTATGATTGCTACTGGCCATAGTAGCTCAAGCAGTGGTAACTTCCCATCTAGTTATTGCAAATTGCTCCATGTGGGACTCCAAGGACAACATGGAAGCTGCAACCAGTGCAGAATGCAGTAGCAAGACTGCTGTCCAGAACATCACATAAAAACAATTTAACATGGCAGTTAAAGGAACTGTATGGCTGCCAATGTGCTTTCAATCTGAGTTCAATATGTTAATATTGACACTTAAAACCTTAAATGGTTTGGGACCTCAGCATTTGTGGAACAGCCTTGATGTATACTACAGATGGTTCTCCTCTGTATCCCGTGGTTGAGACTTGGCATATTGTATTCAGATGATAAGGTATCCTTAGCTGTGACTTTATCTTACACTTACAACAACACTTGTTTATTGATCATATCCAGCCCTGAGATCTTTTTATAGTGGCAATATTTTAATAAATAATATATAAATAATAATGTCATAAGAGACCACAATTTTGTTGTTTTGATTGTAACCACATGGGCAATACAGTGGAGCTAGTGGCTCTTACGTGTATACTTTATCTGGATATTTGAATCTCTACTGCTGGATATTTGAATCTCTACTGCTGTTGATACTTCTGGGTTCTCTAGATACTGGATCTTTTGAACTGATATCTGTGTACAAGGAAACAGCTAGAATCATAAAGCTGCTACAGATAAATACCTGTGAAAAAGTTTCTGCTGTTGGAACAGGTAATGGCAAGTCTGTTATCATACCAAAGGAAGGAGCAGCAGGTCTGTCTGTTGTGTATCCTGAAGAAAGTGAATCTGCATGTGGTACAGATGCTATTGACCTATTTGTTTCTGGTGGCCGATATGGAGAAAGAAATGGGAAGTTCTGAGCATATGAAGGAATTCCAGCTGGCTTGTTGTAAAGGCTAAGAAAAAGGGGAAGTGGGAATTGACCATCAGCAATATTTCATAGTTATACAGCTTTCTTTCTCAAAGGAAAACTATACTAAAGCATGCAAAAGGTGTTGCTGAGCAATTTCTTGTAAAAGACAGGTGCAATTTATTATTAATTCGAGAGTGGAAGTAACAGTAACAAGTTACACAGTCACCTATAACAAATTATTTTTCTGGGTAATGACGGTGTAAGAAACATATTTCAAAATTTAACACAGTGAGTAGGACCAAAGCTTCAATGTACTGAGCAAGGTTTTTCAGCTACTTTTAAAGGGCACTTTAACACATCTTTACATGCAGACATTTTACATAAATTTACAAGCTTTATGTATTCTCTGGTCAATCATAACTTTTAAGAAAGGTAGCAAAGTAATGAGCAGAGGAGCAAGTAACTTAACAAGTTACCACCCTGCCCCCAGTATCACAATGACAACAGGTTGCTTCTTAAAAACAATAATGGGATTAAATTACTTTTAAAAAAGTAATCTACAACATATTTTACAATTGCTCACTCAAGTAACCTGATCATGTAACAATATTAGTATCGAAGAGTGGCATTTCATATCATTAAATACTTTTGAATCTCCTTTTTCACTTCCAGTGAAGCTTGCCATGTCGTATCATATCGTAGGTATGTGTAGGAGGGGGTGCACTGTTCATGAAACTCAGATCCAAAGTTCCTTTGGGCATCTGGAACTGGTACGTAGTTCTTTGACTTCAAGCCTGAGCAGCAACTAACAATACATTATTAATACATTAATAATGTATTAATGATGTAGAGGTTTGAACCCACTGGATAACGTTCAGCAAGTTACATTATCTCAGCCTAAGGGGAAGGCAAAGTGGAACATCCTTTGACTAAATCTTGTCTAGAAAACCCTATGAGAGTCACCATGAGTTGGAGTTAACTTGAAGGTGCATAACAACAACAGTGTTTTCATTCTGAAACAATATGCCAAAGTCAGCAGATTTTCACAGCAAAAAGCACAAGCCACAGTGATATAGCATCACTCTAGTACCTTATGCTGTATTTATTTAGTCTCTTTGATGTAGAACTTCTAGTCTATCGAGTTCAAAAGTGCTGGAAATCGAAGTGTAGAGCATATTGCTGACTATCATGAATAGTTCAACAAACCCTCCTGCTCTTGTCCAGCATGTCACTAAGCCCTGCTTTCTTAGCCATAAGTTGTATCTGTGGCAATGCTATAAGGTAACTGTGCTCTAATTCATGGGTGGGAATCATGCAGCTCTTCAGATTTTGTAAGACTGCAACCTCCCAGTAGCTCTAGGAACACTTGTAGTCCAACAACATCTGGAGGATTGTGTGATTTTTACTGCTTCTCTAATTGATCTGTATCCTTCATGGTCAGCATCCCCATGTATGCTCCTAACCTATGCTAGATCAGAGAAGGCAAGATAATCAGAAATAACCAGCACCTCAGGAAGTCTCTAATTCTCAGCTACATGTCTTCGATTCAAAAGAGAACAGTCCAGCTGTGATTATCTTTGCTCGTAAGTTCTACTTAAATCAGTGAGAAACTTCGGAGCAAACGTGGGTCATGCTACATCTCAACTAAACAGAACTACAGCTTATTATGGCATCCAAAACAGTGGAATTATGATTAACACGTGCCATACTTCATTCCAAATGCGACACGGAAACATTTGTAGTTCTGGCTTGGAAGCAAACAGTTTGTGGTAATTTAAACATCACTGCAAACCATACTTATTTTATTGTGAACAAGAAACTGAATAAAGGAATCTGAATGTGTGGCAGAGGGGGAAATGGGAGCCTGAGCCATACTTATTATGAACAAAATAAAACAAAAAACCTGAGGAGGGAATGTATGGCAGAGAAAAGAACAGGTAGCTCAGATAACGTCCATGGTTTAGCTATAATGTCTAATCTGAATGGGAGCTAGATTTTGACAATTCAAGTGCAGTGTGACCTTCACACAAATGTACAACGAATGTATTTACCCATTTCAATTGTTGGCCTCGTTCTTCTGCATTTACTTACTATGGAAATGATGTTGAATTAGGAGCCAAAACTGGAGGATTCTTCCAAAACTCATCAAGTATGCTTTGAACAATCTTTCCAAGATCTGAGTGCATTGTAAACTGTTAGGAGATTAAAAAGATATAATTACTTTTAGCATGATTAAAGCAGGTAATGCTATGAAACAGGCCACTTAAGACAATTCTGTGTGTGTTTGTGGGTGGGTGTCCTGAGGTGATGGCTACAAGTGTCAATGATAGGTACACTGGTCTTATGGACTGGTTGTACATATGGAGTCCTCTGCATAATATCCTATGTGCATAGATATACAAGGCTGGACAGAATCTATAATATAATATAATATGGTGTTTTTTTAAATAAGGGATCTGTGTAAAACACACTTATGGAGTCTCTCAGTTAAAGAATAAATACATTAACCACAGGAAAACACTGGAAACTGCTATGGCCTGTAGTTCACTTTTTGTTCATTAAAAAAAAATGAACATTTTTTTCTATATAGAATACATATTCCATACTTTAGGAAGTGCATTATTTTGAAAGTTTCAGTAATTTTGTAATGGAACCTAACTCTGCTACCTAGTGTCATTGCTGCTACTAATACATCTTGAAAGACATGCAAACAATTCTACTATTGGCCACCCCATTATTATTCTAGATGCTTACACAATTGTACATACACTGCTTATTAAAGGGCAGGCAACATACACTCCTTGTTTGTCCATTAAATGATGTCGTATGGGTGGGAAAACACTGATGATTGGCTTTTCCTGAGGAAACTGAGGTGGAAGCAAGCTGTAAACACAAAGATACTCAATTAGTACCACTGCATTCATGTAAGTACTGTAATGTAAATTAAGTTATCTGTCTTTTATTTTATAATACATTACTCGTCAAAGTATAGGTTTTTAATTCCTAGAAAATACTGGCAATGGAGATGTGATTTCCCTCCCTTACACATCCAAACAAAAATAATGATTCAACCACTCAAATTCCATTCTTTACTACACAAAACACCACAAAGCCCATGGAGTGACTCAAACTAGTCAAATCAGTTAGCAAATTAGTGAAGATTTGGTCTGGATTAGATGACATCCAGAGAGCTCAAAGTTTTCAAGTCATAGGAAACCTTGAACTCTTTTCCTCCTCTCATCCCTTGCATGTGAAAGAAAAATGAAACCTGTAGTTACATTCAAATTCAAAGAAGCGTGATTTGTTTTAATCAAAGTTAGTTAGCAAATCAAGATCTGAAACCATCATTTGACTCCAACTAACTACTGTACTGCTGTTTTAAAGTTAGTTCTGATCAGGAAGCTTTCAATCTCTTCTCATTTTTGAAGGAGAAGAATGGTAATGTATAAATTATGTGGTTCACCAAGGTGCACCTCTGATAATCTAAACCACCCTTCCATATCTTGGGAAATCACAAGACAGGGTTTGGGTGATCTTCTGAACCTTTGAAGCAGGTGTTTTTAACTTCGTATTTAACTCTTCAAGCAACACCAACACAGTCTGATGCTCTGACGTTTGGAATTTTGCTGCTGATAGAGCACTGTCTTTGGAAGTACAGTCAGCCCTATGCATTTGTGCAGGTCAGGGGTGCAGGATCCTTGCAAAAGAGGAAAAACTGCACATACAGTCGCTTTTGCCAACCCCCTCCTGAAGCCCGAGGCTGCTGTGTGAATGTGCACAGAATAGCCTTGGACAACAGGAGGGGGAAGCACCTGGCAGAGGGGGTGCCAAGCTGGCCCCAGGAGCACTTGTTTGAAAACCTGGCTACATTACCCCTAAACCCGCTTTTGGGCTGCCTTCCTTGTCTCTCCTATGCTCCTCCATTTTCTCCTTCTCTCCACCCCTCTCCAGCCCACCATTCAGTTCCTCCTCCCTTGACCTTGTTAACTCCTTCCCAGGCATTGGGATTGGTGGCGGTGGTGGCTGGTGTCTCCTGCCTCCGATGTCCAAGGCTGTTCTGTGCACATTCACACAGCAGCCTTGAGCTTTGGGAGGGGGCTGGCGGCAGCAGCAATCACTGGTGCTACATCCCTCCTGAAGCCAGAGGCTGTTGCCATCCCATTCACACAGCAGCCTCGGGCTTTGGAATGGGATTGGCAACATGATCCCTGGTGCTCCCTTCTCCCAAAGCTGGAGGCCTTGGGGTGCAGTAGCAAACTCACAAATAATGTAATCCACAGATGTCAAGCCTGCAAATGCAGAGAGTCGATTATACTGACTCTGTGTAAGGACAATCTCAAAAATAAGATGCTAATCAAATGAAAAAAAATCTTTACAAAAATGATAATGATTTATATTAGGCTTTAGGACTGAATTCTGTAAAAGTGAACACTATTATTTTGCCAGTAAACTTCAACTGTTAGGATTTATAAAGCACAGCTAAATTGTTGAGGTAGGATATAATTAAGATCACATGCATGGTACTCACATGTTAATATTAATTGTCAAGTTGTTTACAGTGAATGGCAAACGATACTCCACATCTTTTTGTATTTCAGCTATACTGTTAAAAGAAATATATAAATTTATCAATTACCAATGACTGTGGAATGCTGATATTCATGAACTTAATGTGGTCATGTTAAACACTCAACAGACTAGTAATCTTAATACTACAGTTAATCTTAAGTATCTCCCACTGAAATAAATGAAATTAAAATGCCTTACTTTAGCTGAGATGTGTCCCAATCCCTCCTATGTTTGTCACGCTGACTTGCAATGCAGTCAGCCTTTTGGGAATGTCATCTGAAAAACATTCTGGAGCCTGAAGCTCCTTCAGTGTAACAACTTGTGTTTTTTTGCCAAGAGAAAGCTGATAGCTAAGTTTCCACCCTACAGGTTCCTGAATCAGCATTTAGTCTTCTCCTATCCTTTAATATGGCTGTAAATTACATTCCTCAAATGGCACTTCTTTTTGCCTTGAGAAGACATATGCAATAATGACTAAGCAATTTACAGTAGTTTTTAGTACCATGACAAGCGTTATCTTCTGTGCATTTACTACCTATCACACCCAGATACATTTCAATACTGGCAGCGTCTTCCACTTTCAGTTCCCCTGGTTTCCAACATGGCAGTTTCTGCACGCTTTCAATTCACATTACTGAAGTCTAATTTCAGGGGGAATCAACATGACACAAATAATCCAGTCTGAAACTGGATTACTTGCATAGCTCCTTCCTATGGAATCCTGGGATTTGTAGTTTTACAAGGCCTTTAGTCTTCTCTGACAAAGTGTGCTGGTGCCTCACCAAACTACAAATCCCAGGATTCCATAGGAAACAGCCATAGCAAATAATCCAGTTTCAACCGGAATTTACTCAGATTTACTTGAAGTCCAGTTTCTCCCGCCATTAACGGCGAGGTTCCCCCTGGACACAAGACGCTCCCGCATATGATGCATTGCTCAAATCTGAAACCACCCTACAGTTGTCCCTCCGTATCTACAGTTTGGTATCCATGAATTTAAGTATCCACGGCTTGAAAATATTCTTAACAAAAGATTAATACACAAAGCAAACCTTGATTTTGCCATCTTACATAAGGGACACCATTTTGCTATGCCACTGCATATAATGGGACTTGAGTATTCACAGATTTTGGTATCCACGGCACGTGTGTGTCCTGGAACCAAACTCCAGTGAATATGAAGGGTCAACTGTAGTTCATCACTTTGTTGCTCCACAATAATATCGTCTCTTTTACAGAAGACCCATCATATTTATGTGTGATACACACACACACACACACACACTTATATATAAAGGTATTTAACTCTAAGAAGTACATTTTAAGTATAGAAACTCTAGCCCTTCCTCAAAAAGTCCTTATCCCCACCCTCTGCCGTTTCTTTTCAAGGTATATTGAATACACCTTCAGGTCTGCGCTAGCCTGCTAACACCCAAATCCTGGAATATATTTGTCTAAAAATAGGGTTGCCAACAGTGTTCTTTGTGTTAACATCTGCAAAACAAGCAGAAATTCATGTACTGTAGCACTCTCCTGAACATGCAAATGCAGTAAGAGAGAAAGCACTGTATGTCTGAATATGAAGGGACAACTGCACTTGCTGAGCTCTATCTGTGGAACAGATTGGTCCCATAAAAAGATACCAGGATAGCTACCATGTGAGGGCTAAAACCCATCAATCTTCATGCTTATCAAGTTCCCCTTTAGAATTAAAATATTAATGGCATTTTTTACTGTGGCCATCCCATGTTTGGAATGCTTTCTTCAGTGAAGCCTGCCTAACCCCAACATTATCATCTTACTGATGCCATGTTAAAGACATTTTATCTATTCCCAGATAAGTGACTGGCTAATTTTTAAATATCAGCCTTTAGACCAATTGATTACTCCGACAACTTGTTCTTGGGAAAAGTGTTATACAGTTCTCCCTTCACATTCGCTGGGGTTTGGTTCCAGGACCCCCTGTGAATACCCAAATCCGTGAATACTTAAGTCCCATTACATGCAATTGGCATAGCAAAATGGTGTCCCTTATATAAGATGGCAAAATCAAGGTTTGCTTTTTGGAATATTATTTTTTAAAGAACATTTTCAAGCTGTGAATACTTACATCTGTGAATGTGGAGGGACAACTGTATTGTATGTTTCCAAAGCTTTCCAATGTTTGTATATTTTAATTGGAAGGTGCTGATTTGTGTCCTTTTTAGAGAAAAAGGCAACCAAGACATGTTTTGTCTTTGTAAGCCGCTCTGATAGCCCTGTGGCTAAAGAGCAAGGTATAACTAACTAACTAACTAACTAAATAATGGAGTTCCTTCCCTTTCTTTTTTCTTTTATAGTCAGTGAGTACTGGCTTGGCTAGAAACTGGTAGTATATTGGTATGTTGTGGTTTGAGTCTTGTAAACAGAGGTGTTTGCTGGACACTTGACAGGCGGTCTGGGGGGGGGGCGCCCAGACCGTGGGCCGCCTCTTGACTATCCCGCCCTCTACACGGGCTGCCAGACAGTGGGGGAAGAGACCCAGCCACCGAGAAACAGGATTTTTTTTGGGGGGGGGGAATTAGGAATTTTTTATTGGAATAAGACCATTCTACTGAAAAATACACTGGACCGCAAGAGGCTGTATCAATAACGCAAAAATAATAATTGTTCTTCTCTTTTCTTACTAATACAAAAATAAAACTATCTATCCTAACACTGACGAATGTTGCTGTCCTTGAGCAAGCAGGGATCACCAGCATTGAGGCCATGATATTGAGAACACAGCTGCGCTGGGCAGGGCACGTTTCTAGGATGGAGGACCATTGCCTCCCAAAAATAGTACTCTACGGTGAACTCGCCACAGGTCAGCGTAAGAGGGCTGCTCCAAAAAGCGATACAAGGACTCCCTGAAACAACATCTCAGGCTCGGCCAAATTGATCACCAACAATGGTCCGCCCTGGCCTCACATCGGGAGGCATGGAGATGCACTATCCACAATGCTGCAGCCTTATTTGAGAACTCACACCGAACAAGTCTTGAAGAGAAACGACAACGCAGAAAGAATCACAACCCGGAAACATCACCCAAGGAGACCTTCTGCTGTGGTTTCTGCAACCGGACTTGTTTATCTCGGATTGGCCTTTTCAGTCATCAGCGTGCTTGCAGAAAGTGCGGGATGAGGCCTTCCTGAATCTCAGGGAGTCCTGGTGGCGCAGTGGTTAAATGCCAGGACTGCAAGTCACCACGTTGCAAGTTCGATTCCAGCGGGCTCCAAGGTTCACTCAGCCTTCCATCCTTTCGTAGGTCGGTAAAATGAGTACCTGACTTGTGGGGGCAATTAGCTAATAACACACATTGGAAACTGCTTAATGCAGTGTAGATGTGTAAATAGCTATTGCTTAAAACAATTTGTAAGCCGCTCTGATAGCCTTGTGGCTGAAGAGCGGTGTATAAATAAATATCTTCATTTGCAAAGAAAAGCCAGAGAGAGAGAGAGAGAGAGATCCTAACACTAATATATTTTTCCTCTTAATCTAAACACACTATAATCACATTATATTTACGCATTATAATTATACCTATTCGAAAAAAATCAATAAAAGATTAATAAAATAATAATAATACAAAAATACAATAATTAAATTTTTATTTAAATATTTAAAATAAATATTTAAAATTTATTTAAATATAATAAATAAATATAAATTTTATTCCCCCCGTGAGGAGTTGAAGGGGGAAGACAGACCAGGTCAGAGCATCAAGAGGAGTTTGTACAGGAAAATAGTGGAGGAGATTTATGTTTACCCGTTTTTGCAAAAGCGTCAGGCCAAACTAGATTTATCAGAATACCTAAATCACCAGACTAACCCAATTGAGTATTTCATGGACAAAAGGGTCCCCAAAAAGTTGTGGGACTTGAGGTGGAGGCTCTACCATCAGGTTCTTAATCTTTGGGGAAGGAGACCGTGGACCACAGAGGATAAGCAGACTTGTCCTCGTCTGAAATGTAAAAAGGCTGAGATTTTGAGTGGCGTGGCACAAAAGGAGACGATCAGACATTTTGTCCAGGACTGCCCGAGTGCCCGGGAAACATGGGAGGAGGTGGCCCGGGTCCTGGATTGGCCAGATTTGGCACAGCAGGCTTGGGAGACAGTGCTTTCAGGGACTGAGCCTCCAGAGGGTGTCAGGGGACCCAGAAAGTCAGTGGGCCAAAAGAGGAAGAGGAAGGAGCCTGGTTCTGCCGTGGCTGAGAGGTTTTGGAAAGTGCCCTGGTCCACGGTGCGCCTGGTAAACCTCTATGTGATGTTAGGGTTAGTTTTCCAGAGACAAAAGGAGGTAAAAAGTCAAAATCTGCAGGATGTAAAAGGCACTGCCTATTATGTGAAGAATGTAATTGAAAATTTAGCTCTGAGTGAAAAAGAGAAATTGCCAAACCATCGTTGGAAAAAGTTTTGGCCGTGGTTTAGTGAGACGACCCCAGCAATAACATAAAATGATATTTTAAATAAATATTTTATTAATTTTGTATTATTTTGTATTATTATTTTTAATTTATATTTTGTTTTTTTTTTCATTTGTAAGTAGGTATAATTATAATGTGTAAATATAATGTGATTATAGTGTGTTTAGATTAAAGAGAAAAATACATTAGTGTTAGGATAGATTTACTTTTGTATTAGTAAGAAAAGAGGAAAATAATTAGTATTATTTTTGTATTATTGTTATGGCCTTTTGCGGTCGGGTGTATTTTTTAGAATGGTCTTACTCCAATAAAAAATTCCCTTAAAAAAAAAATTCCCCCGTGTGGGGGGAAAGGAGTCCGTCGCCCAGCCTCTACCTCCCGCCCCACCGCCGCCCTCTCCCCACTCGCGCTCTCTTTGCCCCTCACTCACGCGGCGTGGGCGCTGCGGAGCGACTCGATCTGCCGCTGCTTCTGCTGCTGGAGGCTGGTGAGGTGCGAAGGCAGGGACGAAGTGGACGAGGACGAAGCGGACGAGGAGACGGAGGAGGAAGAGGCCGCGGCCCCAGCGCCGCTCCCGCCTTTGGAGAGCGGGAAGAGCCAGTTCATCCCTGCCGCTGCCTCCCTTTCACAGCCAAGGCGGCCTCCCTCCCTCCTTCCCTCGCCCTGTCCTCCTCTTCGTCCTCCCTTCACATCCCCTCACACGAGCGGGGAAGAGGAGGAAAAACAACACACACCCCAACGCGCATGCGCCAGCAAAAATAAAAAAGGTGGGGGGGAAGGTGTTGCGCCACTGACGTCACCACCGGTCTCTTTCTCTCCAAACGCTTTCTCCCTCTCGTGGTGCGAAACGCCGCTTCTGATTGGCTGAGATCCGAGTCGCGAGCGGAAGGAAAGAAAGGAGCGCCGAAAGCGCCCAGAGGTGAAAGGTGAGGAGAGTTGCGCGCGTTGATGACGTAATGGCTTTGTGCGCTGGGAGGCCGGGAGGAGGGCAGCAAGAGGAGCAGGTGTTGCTGTTGCTGCTTTTCTGCCCACCGCTCGCCGCGCTGGGGGCTGCGTCCGCCTCCGCCTCCGCCTCCGGGTCTCTGGCTAGGCCCGCCCTCCGGTCCCTTCCCGCGTGAGGAAACGTCCCCTCTTCTTCCGGTAGGTGATGGCGCTTCCGGGCGGTGCGTGTGGGGGGCGTTTCTGGGGGTCTCGGTGGGCTCCTTCCCCACACAACTGTGGCATTATTGAGGGCCCTCCCACCATATCTATAATTGTAACGTGTAACTTCTAATTTTAGCATAAAGGTGTATAGTGTTTAATTTTAATGTAATGGTGTAAATATAATGTTCCTTGGAAAAGAAAAAAAAGAGTCATTATAGTGTGTTTAGATTAAGAGGAAAAATGTATTCGTGTTGGGATGGAGACTTTTATTTTTGTATTGGTGGGAAAAAGAGGAAAACCATTTTTTTGCGTTGTTGTTACGGCCTTTTGTGGTTGGGTATATTTTTCGGTAGAATGGTCTTACTTCAATAAAAAAATTCCCATATATCTCCAAATTCCCACCCCCGTAGCTCCTCATGCCAGGAAGGAACCGGGGGATCCCAGCCCACATCGATGAAGGGAAAGTGTGGGTCTGGGGGGAAGGAAGTAACTGTTCCCCAGATCTGCCTCCTGGGCTAGTTTTCAGCGCCTCTCTTCTGTCTTATTCATCCCACACACACACACCCTTCCTTTCGCCCCCTTTAAAACTGAAGAAGGCCAGTGTGTGTAGTAATAGTGGGGAGATATTGCCTTGTGGATCTTTTTGTAGGTTCAGGGAAAGAGAAATAACAGAGAATAGATGCTTTATGTGCAGGTTGTGTGTGCACCAACCCATTTCATGATTGCCAGTACAGTAGGACCCCTGTATCCACGGATTCATTTATCCATGGGGCACAAAACAACACACCTACCATAGAGTCTTCCTAGAAAATGGGCCCCCTCTAGCCATTTTCTAGGTCCTCCAAGGCAACTCTATGAGATTCTAAACTGGAAGTCCCATTCTTTTCAATGGCATTCACTATTATCCGCGGCTTTCAGTATCCACGCCACCCCCCAGAACCAATCCCCAGCGGATCCTATTGTACTTAAGTATATTTCAAGTGGGTCCAAAGAAGCAGATGCTGTAACTAATCTGTTAATTTTTTTTAAAAGGACTGCATTATTGTGATAGATTAGTAGGCTGTCCCTCTAGAATCTGGACAGTTCAGAGCAGCCTTTCTCAACCTTCCCCCCCCCCCCGCCCCTGTGGATCCCTTGAAACAATGTTCAGGTCTCAGGGAACCTTTGACTAAAAATTGTTATATCTACAGCTCTTTAAAATGTTTGTTTTTTTTCAATCTCAATATCTCATGGAACCCCTAGCAACCTCTTGTGGAACCCTAGGAGTCCAGGGAAGCCTGGTTCAGAGTGTAGCATTAGTGATATGAAACTTCATTATCTATGCCTGACTAGTATGTAACTGTACAAGAGGCCACCGAGAACTATGTCTGAGATCACTTAGGTGTATTGGAAAAGTCTGGGTATGTTGGACCCCAGTTTCTGGCAAACTTGCCATCAGCACTTCTGCTTTATTTACTCTGTGTGTGTGTGTTTGCATGCTTCTGCAAATACTTTAAAATGTGGCATTTCAAAAGTTAATAGGCACTAATTTTATGTGATAGCATATACACATGACCCGATTAATATGGGCTGGGAGACAACATATATAGCTTCTTGATTCATCCACTGTGCAGTCAGGTGTTTCTCAGATTGTGTGACTAGGCTCAGATCCAGGACTGGAAAGTGAATCTGTCCAATTACTCTTTCTTCTGTTTTTGATCTGTCTCATGCCTCAAAAGAACAGGTTACAGTTGAGACCTAGCAAGCCCAGTCATTTCCCATCATTTTATTGCAAGGATAGAAATGCATCTCAAATGTTAGGGAGAAGTCTTTAATACTGCTGTTTCAAGTTTGTGTCAGGGCTGTGGAGTCCATTTGCCAAGCCTTTGACTCTGGCACTTCTTTTTTTTCCTACTGTCTGACTCTGACTACTTCATAAATGGCAAATATGTATTAATTAGCAATAACAAATTTACTGCAGTAAAATGATAGCACAGGACATTTCATCACCACCACTTAGGCTGCCTAGATTGTTGGAACATAAAATATATTTATTAAAAGTTCTAAACAAGAAAAGTTTCCTAAATTCCTTTGAAAGTAAATATGCAACTAGGCATTTAATAAATTTCTATAAAGGTAAAATATAAGTATGAAATTATGTATTTACCATATCTTGTTATACTTTATAAAGTAGGACCCCAGTATCCACTGATTTAGTTATCCATGGGAGACAAAACAGCATGCCCACAATAGAGTCTTCCTAGAAAATGTGTCCTCTCTAGCCAATTTCTAGGTCCCCCAAGGCAACTCTATGGTATTTTAAACTGGAAGTCCCATTATTTTCAATGGCATTTGCTATTATCCATGGTTTTCGGTATCCACAGCCCCCACCCCGAACCAATCCCCAGCGGATACGGGGGTCCTATGTAGAACAAAATAACCCGTATGTTTTTCTTTTGAAGCCAGGTTTGGTATATTTCTGGCAACTCCAACTTCACCCAAAATTGCTTCTGACTCCAGAGCCTTGGTTTTAGGTGCTTATATTTCAGCTTTCAAGCATTTGACATTTTCTAGGCTTCATAATACTGTACATATACGGTGGAAGAGATTTGTATACTGTGTATGTTTTCATTATCTTGTTTTCCTGTTTTTCTCTCTCTCATTAATTTTCAGTGGAATTTTTGTATCACCTTTTCCTTTCTCTTGCGGTTTGCAGAAATGTGTGACAGGAGCTTATATAAATTATAGAGCTGTTGCTCCTGTCCTTTATTTTCTCGCCCACCCAGGAAGTAAGACAGTTGGCAAAAGTATATAAAGCCTTTATTTTTGTATTCATAAATTACACATCTCCTGGTCTGCTAACCTAATTTCATTTCATTAGCATGTTGTATAAGCAGTGATCTTCCATGTGAACTGATTACATGGCTGTCTTAATTATCTTAGCTAATACATTTCAATCAGAGTGGATATTGTTTCACTAAATGAAATTGCTGTCCTGACTATACTTACTTGGAAGCAAGTCCATTAAAACAAATTCAGAGGAAAGCTGCCATCCTGTACAAGCATACAATGCCATAAGTGTTATTGAACACAGTGAGACATCTGAGTCAGGCTACATAAAATTGTACTATACATAGGTTTATATTGAAGAGTGATAAATGTTTGCTGGTATCCTGTATCACCTTTTACTTAATGTAACTTTACATATTATTAGCTAAGTAGCAGAGGTGCTAAGAAACCCTCCTAGAGAATTGCAAAGATGTTTATTTGGACAACAGCAAGAGTGCATTGGTGGCCAATGTGCATCAGTCCCATTGCGCAATGGCCACTGTGCCAACTTTCCTACTTACTAACCTAATAGCAGCCCTCTACCGGTTGTGGATGTTATGAAACTGCCCAATTCTAATTCCTACATGTGTAAGTCAGTTTACGAAGATGTAATTTCCATACAGAATTCTGGCCACAAACTTTAAATCTGACTCCTCTGCTTGGCAGGAAAACAGTTTCAGAATAAACCTTCTAATTGAAAGCTAAATCTGGCTTTGTTTTTTTACTTTGATTTCAAGTTTACTGCCATCACATGTTTTCACAAATTCCCGGTGTTGCTGATCTATTTGCATCATACATTTTATAAGCTTGTGTTTTGTCTAATCTCACTGGTATTCCTGTTACATTAATTTCACTATGTGGTCCCATAGCAACTGTATCTTAGTTTTCTGTATCTTCTACTGAATTACACAGACTATATTATCTGGTAACTGCAGAGGTGGACATTAATCCCACAGCTAAGTAATAGATGTTCATTCTTTGCCTGAGACATCTCTGCCTTCTAATGATTAGCAAATCAATAGATGTATGAGGAAGAGTTAAGGTAAATGTATAAACTAATCTGGGTTTTTTTTGTCTGTCAGCAAAACCAACAAAGTGCACTCTAGCGGTTGCTGACTTAATTTTTCATAGTGTTAAGATTATTGGATTTTGTTCTGTTTATAAATCTGAAATAATTCTTCCTTTTTTAACTTTTCTTTTTAGGTATATCACTAAACCATATTTTATGAAACTGACTTTTTGTCACGTATACCTTTTTGATGTCTGGTATCTGAAACCTCCCAACTATGCCAGCAGCTACAGTAGATCACAGCCAAAGAATTTGTGAAGTTTGGGCTTGCAACCTGGATGAAGAGATGAAGAAAATTCGTCAAGTTATACGGAAGTTTAACTATGTGGCCATGGTATGATTTTGGGATAGCGATGATCTTTGTTTAGGTGGGAGCTAGTTTTAAAAAATATTTGGGACAGAGTCATGCAAAGAAGATCATCTAGATTTTCAGAAATAGCAAGATCAGATATTTCATTGGAAAGAAGCCTCAAATAATCAGTGGAACTTACTCTCAAATATGGACTAAGGGTTATTTGACCTTTATTATATGGGAGCTGTTTGTGACATATGCTATACTGATGATGTATGACATGGGGACACCATGTAGGAGCTGTACCAGCTCTGTGTTTTGGTGCTGGTGTACGAAATAACAATGACATCCCATCATACATATTCTCAACTGAGAAATGTTTCCATCTTATCATATTGGAGCTTGAGCGAGTCTTTTTGGGAAATGTGTTTGTAAAAGATTCATGTGACAAAAATGAATACTTATTCAGGTATAACTAAGTTGAGTACTTCTATGATGGGTGATAGGTGAGATAGCTGTAGAGGCAGATTCTACTTGCTTGTGGAAGATTGGCTGAGCACTGCCTGTTAGGCAGGATACTTAAGTGGACTTTTGATCTTCACAAGTGTTCTTATGAATACCGGACACTGGACAAACAGGAACACAACATGATTTTGAATGCTGGAATCAAAATATGTATTGTAGGCAGTCCTCTGTATCTATAGGGACTGCATTCAAAGATTCCACCAACCATGGCTCGAAAATATTCAGAAAAATAAATTCCAAAAAGCAAACCTTGCTGTTTACCATTTGATATAAGAGACACCATTTTACTATGACATTGTATATAATGGGACTTGAGCATCCATGGATTTTGGTATCCATGGGGATGCTAGAATCAAACCCCAGCACATACTGAGGTGGTTCGCAAGAGAGAATATTCTATGTGTAACGAAAACAGACTGGTTTAGCAGAGCTGTTCTTAGGCATTACCAGTGTGGTATGGGATCTAATTTTTTTTTTTTAGTTTGTAAATTTGCAAATGTAGCTTGCTTTGTTTTACAATCCTGGTTGCATCTCAATTTCACTGGGTATCATCTAAACCAGGAGTGGGAAATGTGTGGCCTTCTAGCTGTCATTGGATTGCAGTTCCCATAAGTCCTGGCCAGCATAACCAGTTCTTAGGGTGATTGGAAATAGAGTTGAACAATGTCTGGAGAACCACATGTTTCTGATCTGTTATCTAAATGTTGGTTAAAAAGCTATCACAGCCAGCAAAGATGAGCAGTGCCTACTGTTTTAGTTTAATTTTCTTGTGTGAAAACAACCACATAATTGTTTTTTACTGTACTCTTTCAGCATTTTTTCTAAAACAAATGGCATTTCCTTCATACTAATGACCTAGCACTGCCCATTTTTGACCTCTCCTAATGTGCTGTTTCTGTAGTAGCACGGGAACATTTGGACTGTATTTATTTGAAAGAATGTACATTTTGTTTGCTTTGCATTTTCATAGTTTGTATGTGATGCAAAAGGTGAGTCAGATCAGCATCAGCACTATACAGAGCCTTGCATGAGTTAGATGTGATAGGAAAAGAATGATGACTAAGACCTAGTGAAGGTGGCACATGTTCAAGTACCATTCCTGTTCAGTCTGTAGCAGCGTATAGTATTGCAACCACAAAACACTGCTATTAATTAAAACCATGAAAGCTAAATGTCATAGTTCAGTTAGACTGCAGCACTGAATTATGTTGCAGTTGTTCTTGGGGACACCCATAATGATGGAATTTCATTTTATGAACTAGTATTTGTTTCCATGCATGATGTAGCCCTTGATGTCAGGAAGATATTCAGGGGCTTTTAAAGCATTCAGATTGGGCTGCTGCCAGTGTCTCCATAACATACTTTATATTTTAGCTGTCCGTATTTTGTTTAATTTTTCAGGACACAGAGTTTCCAGGTGTAGTTGCACGACCTATTGGAGAATTCAGAAGCAATGCAGACTATCAGTACCAACTACTCCGTTGTAATGTTGACTTACTAAAGATAATTCAGTTAGGGCTGACGTTCATGAATGAGCAAGGCGAATATCCTCCAGGAACTTCAACGTGGCAATTTAATTTTAAATTTAATTTAACGTAAGTTCTAAATATGACTGCATCCATGTTTAAACGTACCATGTGACAAAAGTATGTTTTAAAATCTTGATGTCAGTTGTTTCAATGTATTTTTCTTTATTTGTCTGTTTACTGGAAGAAGAATTATAGAATAGTACTGGAATTATAGAATAGTACTGGAAGAAGAATAAGTACTAGAATACTTATAGAAATTACTTTTTTTGTTTTTGTTTTGTTGGTTTTGTTACTTCCATAATACATTGGAGCAAAGTTGAACTGATCATGGTATTCATATATTTGTGTGTATATTATGTGCATGGACAGCTTAAATTTTAAGCTACTGTAAAATAATTGAAACTCCCCTCCCATTATTTCTGTGGGGCTGCATTTGAACAGTGTTTGCTACTCGGGCTGGCTACAGGTTCCAATCTGGTTTCAGCTCTTTGGACCAGTTGAAGTTTCAAGACACTGTATACATTTCTTATTCTTACTAACTTTATTTGTATCCTGCCTTTTCTCCAAGAGCACACCAGGCTGGTTTGTGCCTGGTTACACCTCCTTCTTTCACCCAAATAGCCATTGACAGACTGTCAGGTGTTCCGGGAAGCTATGATCCAAACTGTCCCTGCTGGGGTGGCTTTCTCCAGTACCTACACATAAGTACATTGGTAGAACTTTATGCTCCTCTAGCATTAAACAGGAATTCGGTCGTAGCGTGCTACTCCCAGAATCCCCCAGCTGCATGGCCACTGGTCATGCTCTTTGGGCAATAAAATAGTGTTTACAAGCTCTGATTAGGCATGAGTAAACTAAATAACTTTGGACACTGAACATTGCATGAGAGATGGGCTTATCCAAAGTAACTTATCCAAGCTCTGATTAAATCTGAGTGAACTAAAAATTGTAAAGAAATTAACTCACTGAATAGTTCTGTGGAGATACAAACTGTAATACACCGGTAATTATAGAGACTTCTGGGTCACTGCTTTGGACAGCAGCCTTACACCTCAGTCCTAAGCATGTTTTGTAAAAGTAACTATATTGGTTTCACTGAACTTTGTTTCCAAGTAAGTATGCTTAAGATTGCAGCCGTACGACCCATTGCAGTGCATGTTTACTCAGAATTTAATTCCACTGAGTTCATTTTGTGTTAAAAGAATTCAGATTTAGTCTCTAGGTAAACATACAATTAGCTAACCATTGTCCAGGTTGTAACTGAACTGCTGGTTTGACTATTCATATATGGCATGATTATCTCACTTGCAGGTAAAAAGCTTTCTTTATATTAAGTGCTAAATTCAGTTGAGCCAAGACATACATAAAGGTCAGTCCAGACTTGGCAGACTCAGAAATCCCGTATCTTCCTGCTGATCCTTGATCTCTAGTTCCTTGGAACTCTTTTTAGCTTCATGGTCATAGCAATGGTGTGTGAAAAGAGGTGTGGGATTTTTTTTTTTTTTGTCACAAACAGAATACAGTATTGTGAATCAGTTTCCCAAATAGACGTTCTAAATGTTGAACAATTAATTTAGACTAAAGTCTCTTGGACTTGAAATTCTGTGAGATTTGCATATAAGTACACATGTATTACAGGAATAAACTGTAAATCTTACCATAATTGTTGCTGTATTGGTTGTTTAAAAATATAGTCTGTCATTAATGTTGGGTTTTAGTTTCACTTTTTTCTTAAGGGAGTCTGTATTTTAACTGACTTTTCCTTCCATATTATTTTTCTTAGAGAGGACATGTATGCCCAGGATTCCATAGAGTTACTAACAACTTCTGGGATCCAATTCAAAAAACATGAGGAAGAAGGAATTGAGACTCAATACTTTGCTGAACTTCTTATGACATCAGGAGTAGTGCTATGCGAAGGAGTCAAGTGGCTTTCGTTTCATAGGTAAATGCAGCATATAAAAGATCACTTGAATTGTTGATTATGTTCATTTTTCCCCCTGAAACTGTAAGAGAACATAATTGCCCCTGCTAGTCATGCTGGAACATCAGGACTAAATGAATTCTGGAAGTAGCAATGTGATTTTGTTTTAAACATTTAAAGTTATCTCTCAAGCTTATATTTTGGCTCCAGTTGGCAACAAATGATCTATATTTTAAAATGAGGCTCTGAAGTGTTGGCCTTGTAGAGAGGGAGCACTGTATTTTTCTATTTTGCTTTGACAGTTTCCCAGGTCAGAGGAAGAAACAGCCACGTATTTCTGCCTTTTGTGTACGCTTAGCAGGTAAATGGAAACTGGAATTAGTTGATTAACATCGTTGGAAGGCCCAAATTCAGTACAGCCCTGAAGACTCTTTGATAATGATGGTAGGGAAAACACGAACCTTCTATCTTAAACTGTAATTGCCAAATATTGGAAGATTTTTTTAAAAAATAGTTGCTGCATGGATTATCTTGTCATTTGATTCCAGCAGTACCAGTCCTTTGGCTTCTCTCAATGTCTCCCCTCCCCTAAAAAACAGGAGAAGGATCACTTAAAAGGAAATGGTTGAAATTTGAAGGGTTTGGCTTTTGGTCTAGGTGTCTAAGCTCTCCCTAATCATTTGAGTTTTGCTATGGTCTCTGTGGCATGCAGCACCAACTTGTACTTCCACACAACTTAACCTTAAAATAAGGAGAAATACTTGTTTGCTGAGTTACTCCTTAAAGTGTGTTAACTCTTTTTGGAGAAAAACAGGCAAACTTTTTTACAGATGCTTTGTTTTGGAATGTATACATATAGGAAAAATTGCTGTGGAAAGTTGCTAGGAATAGTATTCATAAGATCAGTCACTGTGTTCAAGGCTAGCTAGGACTGATGAATATGGTCTGTCGAGCAGTGCTGATGCATGGGCTCCATGCTTTTCAGCTGGAATATCTCCTAGAGCATGAAATTGAAACAGGCTTGCAGCAGCTTTTCCAATCCTGAGCCAATGGTTCTTAACTTGTTTTTAATACCATTGGGGAGTGAGGACAACATGGTCCATTTTAGGTGAAGACTTTGAATAGTGTTTAAATTGTTTTTTTAGATAATTGGAAGAAACTGCGAGGCAGACTTTGAAATAACAGTATAACTGTTCAACTGTAGCAACTGTTGGAGAAATGTTTAAATGTTTTGAGTTGAACTATTGCTGTGGTAATATTGGAAATATTTAGATTATTTTGAAGCCTTTAAAATGGTAGGCCTTTTCTATAGGATGTTCCCACTTATTCTTCCATTGACTTTTTATTGCTGTCATAGTTTTATGAATCATGAATTTAGCCAGTAACTTTTTTTTAATTGCTGTTTGAAAATTACTATCTTTACTGAGTGATAACATAACAATTTTAATAAAGTCTCTTCCATATCTTTGTTTTTCTGTACAAGATCCCTTGCAAGGGATCTTGAGGATCATGTAGTCAAGGGGTGGCAATCCTGCACAGGTCACTTGTGGCTTTCAGATCTGCTAGGCAAAAGATGAGCAGAAAAAGAACAGCTTGAACTCCTTGGTGCTCCTGGGAGTGGCGTTCCTGCATCCCTGTGCCCTGTTTTGTTCTAACTCCTCCAAAGAGGGGAGTTTATAAAACTGTAAGTGGAGCTGTAGTCACTCCTGGTTTTGTTTTGGCAGGCTGGTGCAACCCAAAATGGGTCCTGGGGTTTGAAAATTGGCTTCCAGACCTCTGCAGATTGCTCACCCCACACGTAGCCCAACCCCATGCTTAATCATGCAGGTATATCATCCCTGACAACATTTCTAAACCGAAGGGGTCCTTGAGGAGGGGAAAGCTGATAAAAGAAGAATGAAAATATTACCTACATTCATTTTTTAAAATGTTTAAAAAATTGGTCTCTATTACATGCAAAAAAGGGTGGTGCAATCCTAAGGCATGTTGTGTGCGTTCCAGTCATTTCCAGCTTATCGTGACCCTAGGACAACCCTATCAGAGGGTTTTCTTGGCAAGATTTGTTCAGAGTGGAGTTTGCCTTTGCCTCCCTCTGAGGCTGAGAGAGTGTGACTTGTCTAAGGTCACACAGTGAGCTTCCATGGCTGAGTGGGATTCAAACCTTGAGTTGTAGCCCAGTGCTCAAACCACTACACCACACTGACTCTCACACTGGCTTGTTTACTCAGAAGTAAACCCACTGCAATTCACTTGGCCTTATTCCTTAAGTGTGTTCGGGATGGTACCTGTACTCTATTACAAACGTGTTTTTATGAAAACCTAAGCCTTCAGTTGTGAATAGAGTATGACACCAGTATCTGTGAATTTACTTAACCATGCCCAAAAACATATGGTCTCTCTAGGCATCTTTTATGTCCTCCAGCATGATTCTACCGTGTGCTTGGGCTGGAGGCAATTCTTTTTAATGGGTTTTGCTATTATCAGCAGTTTCCAGTATCCACGTATCTGGGAGCATATCCCCTGTGGATATAGGGGTCGTACTGTATATACAATGGTAACAATATTAAAGTTTTATAATGTGATATTAACTGCTCTGTACTCTTGCTGGGAGACTCAGTAATAATCCCATTGGAGTGTTAGCCAATTGGGTATTCTTTCAATATCAGAAAAAAAGGCTGAAGTATTTTAACATGAGGGATGCATTGCAATTAGTTGTAGCTTTGATTCTATATTAATGGGATTTTGATGTTTTAAGGATAATCAGCAGCTTTATTGCTGATGAAAAGTGAATTGTATTATATGTTTTACGTATTGTAAATATATTTTGGGGGAAGCTGCCAAACAAGTGAGAAGATGCAGAACTACATTCCTAGGTTTGTTTCACTGTATGCCAGTAAGAACTGTACTGCACTTTTGCAAAGTAACTAGTAAGTGTCTAGAAATATGATTCATTGTAAACTACTTTTTATTAAATGTGAAAACACACACGTTCTCTGGCACTAGAAGACTTCAGAATGATGCAGAGACAGAATAGTAGAAATAAATGTGTGTGTGTTTGTGTGTGAGAGAGAGTATAGGGTATAGAACAGAACCTACCTTATTGGATGTTACTAACCAGGAAAAGTTTGTAAGGTCTTCAGTATGTTAGCCAAAAAGTAAGAGACTGTATAATTATATCTCTGTTAGATGTGGTTTGTCAAACTGTAGATGCTAGATGTATAAACACACAGATGCAGTGTATGTCCTTAGATAACTGATGCATTTATGCCTGCCTACCTACACAACAGTGCATAGATTCCAGGTGCTGGCTATGATTTTGTCCAAGAGTTAATGGCATACTTCCATATCCAGCATCTGTGGAATTAGGACTTACTTCCTTTTCCTGTCTTGTTGCAGCCCTCCATGGCATCAAAAACCTGCTCCAGAGAGTTTTCCAGCCATAAAGAGCAGGTTTTTTAGAATGCACAGGAGGGAAAGGGGGTCTCTAATTCTTGCAGAAGCTGCAGAATCTAGTAGAAGTACACTGTTGGATCCTGTTAGGAGTACAGGATTAGGCTGCATATAAAATCTATGAAATGGTGTACAAAGAAAACCTAGGACAATTGTGTCATTTTTTAGTAGCTGCTGAATGGTTACATGCAAGAGTTAACAAGAAATAATGATTAATATTTCGAAAGAAGTAGAGGAATGAATTAGGAAAACTTGAAATAAAAAATGAAAAAAAATCATTGTGAGATCAGAGAAGAGAGATAGCAACATTAAATTTTTGGAGGCATGAGAAATTACTATAATATAGTATTATAAAATACCATAATAAACCCACAAGAAAATAGCTGCTTAACAGTGCTAATAAGGTATAAGGAAAACAAAATTTGTCAGCTGTGTAGACTATAAACAGATGCATGCAACTGTTAATTTTTTTTTTATTGTTGATAGCTGTGGACATAAAGTTGATTATTATATAATTTTAAATAGTAAAATAATTGTAGAGATACCGTATATTTCTGCATACAAGACTACTTTTTAACACTTGAAAATCTCCTCAAAAGTGGGGGGGTGGTCTTATACCCCCAATAGACCTTTTCCCCTGCTGTGAGAATGATTGAAGTGTAAAATGGCCTGGGCAGTTTTCCCAGCAGATCCTTCCTCCTGCTGTGAGAATGACTGCTTTGCATTTGAAGAGTTAAATGGCCCTCTATTTAGCTCAGGAGAGTCAAAATGATGTTTCTTTTCAGGACAAGTTAGCCTAAAATTAGAATTTCTGGATTCAACTTCTCATTTTGCATCAAGTTTTGTCTATGGTGAAATTCTCTTGTCTGCCAATGTGGCTCTAAAACCATTAATGTGCTCATTCATTAATGTGCTCATTCAAAAATTTGGGATTTGATAGCTTCATATTAACCAACTTACAGTATTAATGCAACCTTACTTTCCAAAGATTGAACACCACAGAGATTTTTCAAAGTATCCCATGCTTTTTTAGCTGTTCTCAGTCCTTTAATTTCACAGACTATTCCATCATCTACAGCCACTGAGCTGGCTGGCTGGTGGGGAACAGGCTTTCCAGCCAGCTGGCTGGCTGGCTGGCTGGCTGACTGGGGTGGGGGCAAATTCTATATTTTAACTTAAAAATTAGGGGGATCGTCTTATACGCCGGAATATACGGTATTTAGAAAAAATATTGTACTGAAACTTATGTACAGCTGGGCTTAATACTTCCAGTGCTTTCAAATAACATACCTTTCACTTAAAAATGATGTTTTTGGCATCTCTTCCAACTCAGTGTGTGTGTGTGTATGCCAACTCTGTGGCAAGAAAAATACAAGAATTATCAGTAGCAAATGATAGATACAGGTTTGACTTGGAGAAAGAGACAGATTTGAGTTTTCAAAGTAGGGGTTTTGTTCACAAATGGAAAACCAAATGTTATTATCCTATTATCCTAGTTTCATTGGTTTTGTTGTTCTCAGTGAACTCAGGGTTGTTGGACATGATAAGGCTACTTTGATAATTTTCAAACCTTTCTTCCATACTATCTCACAGTGAAATGCCTTTTTTTAAAAAAAAATGTCTTTACGTGGTGCAGAAATTTGTGCCCAGAGAATTTTGTGGTTTTTTGGTTGGCTTAATATGGTGTTATTCCCAGAATGTGGTCTTTGAATTTTTCTTATGGTTAACATGCCCACCCTGCATTTATATGGAGCATGTGGGTTTCCCATCTGAGTGAGAGACTCTCATAAGCGTTTGGCAGTTTCACTCATGAAGTAGGAATTTCTAAGAATTGCACTACATGTTGGAAAGCATGCACACAGAGTGAGAGAGACAGACAGAGAGAAGGCATCTGGGAATGCTTCCTGGGCTTATAGTTCTTACTCGAGAAAAGGAGGGTCTTCTGGAATGGTTACTTGCCTAATTGCAGATATTTTTGTTTCGTTTTCATTTATGGTTGCTTTGCAGTGGCTATGACTTTGGATATCTGATAAAGATCTTGACGAATTCCAATTTACCTGAAGAAGAGCTGGACTTCTTTGAAATACTGAGATTGTTTTTCCCTGTCATTTATGATGTGAAGTACCTTATGAAGAGTTGCAAAAATCTCAAGGTAAATGGACATGCTTTCTACAGAGATTAAATTGTTGCAATAAGGCCTCTTCTCACAGAGAAATTTGTGCATTGAAACCTGGGGCTTGAATCCTATTAGTAGTCCCAACTAGAGTAAACCCATTTATAATCAGTTGTGTAATGAGCCAACACTTACATATATCTCATTGATTCAGTAGGTCTACTCTGGTTAAAACTAACAATGGGATTGAGGGCTATGTGTCCAGGAGAAGGCTTCTGGCCTAGCCTTGAGATTCTTTTTAAAAAAACATGGAGAAGCATTCACACAACTCAGGCTTTCCAGCTTGGCGAGAACCAGGCCTTTGTCAATCTAGCAGTTTGCTGCTTGAAAGGGAACTGGTGGACTTGCCAGATAGAGGTAGGGCCATGGAAGTATATTTGTGAGACTCTTCCCTTGACAAAGTAATCCCACTTGAATAATTTGGTGTTTTCTCAGACGAATCAGTGGCATACAACTAATGTTTCCAAAGTTTCAGTTTGCATTGGCTTGCATAGAACATGAGTGGCAAAAAATCCTGTCATGTGTATGCCTTCCTTTTCTTCCTTTGATTGTAGTCCAAGTACTCAGTCCATTGCGAAGCTTCTGTTTTCCACTGCTAAAAGATGAATCGAGACTAGTTCACAAAATAGGTGTGCTTTTTTTGAAGTTCACTGATAGCTGCAGCCTCAAGCAGAGTTTCCTTCCTATGTCCTGTCACCACTGCTGCCTTACTAGCTGGCAGAAGAAGGAATTAAAAATAATTCTGGAGGAAATTGTAGCATTTTTCTTTCACAATTTGCAGGCAGAAGCTATGTGCTTTTAGAAAATGAATGAAAGGCAGCATGGAGGGACCTGGAAAAAGGCTTCCTATGAGTGGTTCTAGCTGCTAGTTAAAACCAATAGGTACTGTAGAAACACAGGCTTCTCATCATTTGGCAGATTTGTTTGATGCTCCCCGCATGAACTGGGCTCGATAACAGCAACTTAGCAAGGTTAAAAGAGGTGGCTAGTTTATGAAACAAGAAGTTAACTGCATATGATCAAAGGCAGCTGAGCATGTCAAGAAATACAGGATGGGGTTTGTTTTGCTGAGAAGCCAGTTGGGCTACTAACTGGCTTGTTCTGTTAGGCATAACATTTGGAGATGCTTGTTGAACTGGAGGACAAATGCACGCTGGAAAAGGAGGCAATGAAGTGAAGAACGGCAAAGTGGACTATTACTGCTCCCATGGTGTTAACAGACTTAAGAAAAGCCTCCTGCAATACAGACCGGTACTGAATTTAAAGGTGCAGAAATCATCTGAGGCAAGGGATAGTTTAGTACTATGAAGAAAAAATAACACGGGCTCTTTTGAGCAAAGAAGCCAAAGATAAACTGGATGCTGACCTGCAGTGTGGTTAAGCCCTTGTTTAAGAGTATGGTCACCCTTGATGATATTGCTCAGCCAGTTGAGACAGTCAAAATTATGAATTGCTTGTTTGCAATGAATGTGTCATACTTTTGAAGAAAAGGAAGCAGATGCTGAAAATCCTGGTGAGTGATAAAACTGGAGACCTTTGGGGGTGGATAAGTTCCTGCCTTAAAAATGTATTCACTTTATTAAGATACTATGCCTATTCAGTAGAGTAGTTTCAGAGAAAAATATGGCTGGACAGTAGTAGCGTTTCAGATTTTGCATGATGAATGTTACCCACCATATGCATTAACTAGAATTCTGTGGCCATGTTATTCTGTCCCTACTAATGAGATTTAAATTGAATGTTATTTCAAATACACATTTCATAATGTAAGCTGGGAATTGTTCTATGTGCACCTCAGCAAACCTCTATAGTTGTTCAACCAAATTGTCTTTGTTGTTTGTTCTTGTTATTTGCTGAAAAATAAAAATAATACTATTGGAATAAATAGCACTATCTGTTGTCTTTTAAACTTCTCATGAGTACAGAATTTGTAGAACATGAAAGCAGTTAAGTTGCACTGAGTAGCATCTTCAAGGAAGGCTAGCACTGCAATAGTTTTTAACATTTCAAGGTTCTAATGGTTGTCTAGCAGCTGTGTCTTCAGTTTTCTTGTACAGCTGCTTCTAAGACAAACTAGATGGCTTTTAGGCTCTTAAAATGGTCTAATATCTTCCTGCCTGCCTTCTCCACATTCTGTAGTCACTTTCCCCTTTCACAAGGATAGACCTCTTGTGGGTCCCTAGATATGGGAGGATTGCAGTGGTTATGGTAACTAGGGCTGCTGGCAGTTGCAGTCCAACCACATCTGCCCACACATTGCCCATCTGTGCTTTTCCTACTACTGCTTTTCTTTTGAGTCATCCTAACTCTCTTGCTGGTGCTGTGAAAAATTTTATAAGGCTAATGAAGATCTGCTTTAAAAAGAGAGTAGAAACTGTATAGAAACATGTATTGTACAAGGCTTGTCCAGGGCACACAAGAACTTTGACTATTCTGGTCTATGATTGCGTCCAATGGGTGCAAAAGAAACTGAAATCCTTTTTACCTTGTGGTGATTTTTGCATGATTCAATTAATTTCACACACCTCTTTTAAACTGTCTTATGTCTGCAATAAGAACTTTTACAACAGCCTTCCCATAACTGGTACTCTCCATGATGTGGATGATGGGAGTCCCAGTGGATCTAGATGGCACTAGTAGGAAGGCTGTTGCACATCATGCTAAAATCAGATTTGGAAGGTGTACTAGTTTTTTTTCTTTTCATTCTCCAGCAGAGATTTGAGGCAATTCTAAATGTCTTTATTTAATAGCTAGACTTGCAGTTGTGAATAACCACATGATATGAGCCAAATCCACATGTAGAAGTGTAATTGGAAACTGCGTAATGCAGTGTAGATGTGTAAATTGCTATTGCTTTTTGTAAGCCGCTCTGATAGCCTTGTGGCTGAAGAGCGGGGTATAAATAAATAAATAGTGTAAAAATCATTAAAATCACCCAATAACATGATGAGGGAGAGAAATGTAGACTGACTATATTGGTTCATACACATTCTGGATGTATTGAGTAGTGTTTAAGCGATTTAGAATGGGACCACTTATTAAATTAATGATGTGCAGGCTCCGAGTTATTTTATGTTTGAAATAACCACTGGATTTTAAAAATATACTTCCTATTTTTGGAGCCTATATTAGTAGAATGATAGAGCTTCTTGCCTAGAATCTTACAATTTGTAAGAGTGGATTGCTCCTCTGTGCCATCCTGAAAAAGAGACCTTTCCTTGATGCCTAAGTCCTAAAATATTAAAATGCAAAATCCTGAATTTAGGTTGTGGCGGAGAGTGGCTTCTTCTGTTTTGGGTAACATTTAAATGGCAAAATATGTACCATATTAAAGCTTTGAGAGCGGTTAGGGCTTTTGCATTTTCTTATTCTTTACATCTACTAGCTCTGAAGAGTAATTTTCTTGCAGTCCTGGAGAAGCATGCACTGTATTTCCAGACCTGAAAACACTACCATTGTCATGACTACGCAGACCACCAGAAGCCTCTGTGTAAAGGCAGTGCCGTGCTGCCTGAGTTATACAAATGGAGTCGTATACAACTGGTTGCTGCAGCAGGGAACTGTTTTGTTGTTCTTTTTCTTGTAAAGCGCCATGTACATTGATGGCACTATAGAAATAAAAGATAATAAGATAACAGTAGCAGCTAGTAAATTGCTGGCCCTTCTATCAAGATGATGCTTTTGGTTATCTGGCATCACAGCTCTCTATCCCTACCCCACCAAAGACCATAACAGGAAAAATAGAAGCAATGTTTGAATTGGCTAGTGCTCCTTGAGTCTGACATAGCCCATGTAACACTTCAAAAAATTATCTTACTCAGAATGATCATTTCTGTAGCATGATACAAATAAATTAACAAATGGGATTTGAAGGTCTTTGCTTTTAAAGTACAGGTTGAATATTCTTTATCTAAAATGCTTGGGCCCAGAAGCGCAATGTATTTTGAATTATTTTTGGATTTTGGAATACCTGTATTTGCAAATATGTAATGAGACATAGTAAGTGTGAGGATCTGTGGAATGGCAGGTGGCATTTCACAGATCCTCACATCTTTCTCCAGCCTTGCAAATACAGTATGGGCACATACTACGCTACTAGTGTTACAGCTCTAAAGGTTTTGGATTTCGAACTACTTTGAATTTTGGAATTCCGGATAAGGGATACTCAACCTCTATGTGTAAGTTGAGCTAAGACTATGATTTGAAAAAAACACACAAAGTTTTTCAATTTTGTGCTCACTGTGCATTTCTCCTTCTCTCAGAAACTCTTAACAGATAATTGGGATGGAATTAATTCTTTGGCTACTGTTCCATTACCTGATGTCATATCTTGAGATTTTCTGATTGTGCAGCAATGTTCCTTTTCAGGGTGGATTGCAAGAAGTTGCTGAGCAGTTAGAGTTGGAACGGATAGGCCCACAGCATCAGGCAGGATCTGATTCTCTGTTAACAGGAATGGCCTTCTTCAAAATGAGAGAGGTAGGTATGATTTGTTCTTTTATGTGTTGGAAGAAAATGTCATTTATATGCTTTGTCATCTGACAATGGTATGTGCCTGAAGAGAGGGGGAATGGCGAGCCAGTGTGGTGTAGTGGTTTAGGTGCTGGACTAGGACTCTGGAAATCAGGGGGTGAATCCTTGCTCAGCCATGGAAACCCACTGGGTGAACTTGGGCAAGTCATATTCTCTCAGGCTCAGAGGAAGGCCATGGCAAACCTCCTCTGAACAAATCTTGCCAAGAAAAGCTTGTGATAGATTCCCCTTAGGGTTGCCATAAGTCAGAAATTACTTGAAGGCACACAACAACAACAAGAACAACAGAAGGGGAATGGGTAAGGAGTCCCATACTTCCACTGAAATAGCAGATGGTGTGGTACTAATAGGTGGGAGTAATAGGAGTGAGTTTACAGGCAATTAATGGCTGTATCCCTTCCTAGTCAGGTCTCTCTCTTCCTCAAAGTTTGGGTAGCAACACCAACCCAATCCTCATCCTTGGTGCTGTTGGATAGCAGATGAGTCCGTAATATAACAGTGCTCATCTACGACTTGATTGTGGATGTGGAGCTGATTTGGTTTGCATAATGGCGTCTTGGTTTTAGGAAGCTGGGCAGGCCAGGCTTGACTCAGCTTTGACTCACCACAATACTTGGTGCAGCATCTAGCCTAGTTGGAAGGAGGGAGAGACAGCACACTAAGCTTTTCTGCCAAGAAATCAATCTGTCTACAAGTTGGATGTAAGCTTTTGTATATGCTGTTGGGTCAGAGACAGCCAACAACCACCTTGACCAAGCTGGAAAAGGTTATGTCCAATGTAGTGTTGCAGAATCCCAGAATACTGGTCATGGGCGACTTCTACGTTTCATACAGGAGCTGTTTTGGTGGAGCTAGCTCAGCATTTCATGGCTGCAAGTGATAATTGTGGGACTGTCTCAGTTAGTGATATAATTATTGTTTATTTGCTGTAGGGTGAGTAGGAATCAACTGGTGATGGGGATAGTAAATGTATACCATTTGGTTATGGATCAATCACTCTTTGATGAAATTTGGAACTGGCTGTTTCTAATCCTCCTTTTGTGTGGAGGAGGCATATGCAATCTGAACAACTCTTGAATGTTTTGTGGGATTTGCAGGTTGATGTGGCTGGTGTTCCTGTTGATACTTGGGTGTTACGATGGAACTGTGAGTAGGGCTTTACACAATTGCTCCAGAGTGTCATCGCAGTTTCCATGGAGCTCAGATAGCTTCCTAGTCTCCCCTGGAGCTCTGAACAGCGAAATCGACGGGACATTAGCTAGAGCACAGATGGTGTAAGTCTTGGTCCGAACAGGGCTGAAAAAAAGGAAAGAATGCATCATTGTGCCTACCATGTCATATGGTGGTGGCAAAAGCAAAGAAAGCCTGCTCCTCTGTTGTCATTGCATCTTCAGTGACTTGTCTCATTGTGCTCTCATGGATCATTACTGAATTGAAGAGATCTAGTTACAGAGGAGCTCTGTGACAGTTTTGCAAAACACTTTGTGGGCAGGGTTGCTCACCTTGATACAGAAGAGACTCCACAAATGAGGCTCGTCTTTGGAAGTGTTTGCAACACCACCGGAATGTTGGTTGTGAGATCATTAAGTACTGTGAGTTAGGGTTAGGGTGACTATGTTTCTTCGTTGGCCCTTAACCTTCTTGACAAGTGAAATCTAGCAGAAATGGTTTGACTGGGTGGTCCCAGGGAGTAGTAAATGCTTCATTACAGGAGGATAGTATGGTCAGGTGCACTGAAGTAGATGAGAATGCCTCTTTTTTTTTTTTAAAAAAAAGCTTTCCCTGGACCCCTCCCTTGATTGCTTACTTGCAAATATCCCATTTCTGTGCTTGGTCATTGTGAAGTCAGTGTTGGTACAGCTTCTGGTGGACCTGGAAGAAATTGCTTATTCAAACCCATTTCAGTCTGCCTTCAGATCTGAACATACCACAGAAACAGCCTTGGTCCACCTTGGTTGATGATCTTCTTTGCAATATAGATGGGGAGTCTGAATCTCTTTGACCTCACAGTGGCTTTATTGACCATGATTGTTCTTACAGTTGTTCAGTGGGAGGGTCTAAGAAGCACCTTCAAGTCATTATCAGAGAGTAGCACTTGGGAGGGTTCTGTCCCTCCTCCCCATCATCATTATCATCATCATCATGTTTGCAAAATTAATACTACTAGTCTGACTGCCAAGCAGAAGCCTCCCAATAGCTGCAAGATACGAAATGGTGACATTTTAGTATTTTACGACTTTAGATATTTGTAATTTGTCATATTAATTTTGTGATTTTAAACTTGTGAATTCAGATATTCATAATTCTTTATTTTAGTTATTTTTATCTTAAGACTGTTAGCTGTTCTGAGGTTGGCTGGGTTGTTGTTCACAAAGAGGAGGGTGTTTAATGATCATTGCAGTTGGTTTTTGGGGTGGGAGTAGCAAGTAGTGGAATGGATTTTTTTTTCTGATGGAATGGGGGAGGTTTGGGTTTATGGCACTATCCTGTTAAATTTCTGTCAATTCAGTGGAAGTTAAGAGGGGCTGTATTTCAGAGGAAGGAACTGGTAAAACCACCTCTATTTCTTGTCTAACAAAACCCTATGGAATTCACGGGGTTGCCATACGTCAATAGGCAACTTGAAGGCACATACACACATATACATAGAAGAGGTGAGTGTGTCTGCTTATGGATTCCCTTTATTTCTTTTAAAATGGAGCTGTAGGATAAAACCATTCTCCTTGAAGAATCTGTTCATTCAACGCATTTCTGAAATAGTTGCAGCTTTTTCCAGGAAGGAGAAGCCATCTTAAGAAATACTGAGACTGTTTATTGGAAAAAAATGATTGTAGCCTTATTGGCATGGTGGCAAGGGCTTCATTAACCATAATATCCTTGGAAGTTCAGATAGTGGCAAGGTGATAGGACTTGTTATCAGTTTTTCACCTTATGTGCAACTGTAGCCTTTCCTAGAGAAGGGGGATTTCATTTCAGTCACTCATGCTTGAGTTACTCTAGACTGGACCATTGTAGTACACTGTGCATGGGTACTATCTTTGAAATCAATCTGAAAACAAAATGGTCCAAAATGTGGCAGCCAGCCTGTTGTCTGTATTAATGAGTTACCAAATATTACTGATCTTCTGATACATCCTTTTGGTTTCCAGGCTTTAATCCAAAGTTGTACTTTGAAATTCTAGAAAGGTGAGGAGCAGACTTGTTTCCATAGATCCCTGTCTTAACCTTGTTCTTGGGTCCATTTCAAGATAGTTGGGAAGTTTGGACAGAAGTCAGGGTCTATTCTGTAGTGCTACTGCAACTTTGAAACATTCCCTAAAATTCATTATGTTCCCTCTTTGGATTTTGTTTACTCGATATTGAAGATACTTCTGTTTCTTTGGGACTTCAATGTAAAACACACAGTTTTATCACTCAGTTACAAACGTAACTTTGTAACTTTTTTACTTTTGCTAATTTTAGGTTTTTACTTTGTGGTTCATTGCTTTAAATTTCAGTTGCTGTATTTATGCTTATTTTGGTATGTTAGAGTTTTATGATTCTGCTATATGTTGCTGCTGGTACTTTTAGTGAAGAGAGGGATTAAAGCCACTGATATTCATACTAGGGGAGGAGAGCTTTTATTTAGTTTTGATTTATTTTTGCTCCGTGAAAACAGAAGTCATATATTGTCACATGCAATTTTGTTTTTTATCACTTATTGCTACAAAGGCCAATAATGACTTGTGTTTTAAATTTTCTCCAGATGTTCTTTGAAGATCACATTGATGATGCCAAATACTGTGGTCATTTATATGGTCTTGGTTCGGGATCATCTTATGTACAGAATGGGACAGGAAATGCATATGAAGAAGAAGCCAACAAGCAATCATGACATGAAATGGAAAACCACTTTTTCTGAGCTCCACCTGCTTGTACATAGGTTTTATCTCTGGTTGAAACCCTTGGACAATGAAGCATTTTTTCCCTCTCTTTATCAGCACACTTTTTTCTGCCTTTCTATGTACTAAACTTGACTGTTCCTATCCCAGTTTTTTGACCTTGATGTGTAGGCATTTCTGGATGAAATGTGGCCTTGTACTTTGCCCAATTGTACATAAGCACATGTAGGAGCAGTGTGGCAGATAGAAGAGGAAAGCAAAAATGATAATGAAATTTCTGGTAAACTTTAATTGGTCTTAGTATTGGTTTATTATCTTCCCACTTATTTTCATAAACTTGAACTAGCACTGATTGTAACTGGGTTCCCCATTTGATGTTTATCCCTTCCAGTGTACAGGAGTTTTAGCTATTCAAGATTGTGGACCATCACACTTGCACTTTAGAAGAGTGACTCTCAGTCAGATCCTCTGTTTTATCTCAAGCTCTGGTTTTCCTTCCCTGACCCAGACAAATCTCCACCTCAATGCTACCCTGGTTTCAAATCCACTTAAGGAAGACATACTTTTTTGGTATTATTTCTGTTTAAAATGACTGAAATCTTAGTAGCAGCTCTTGTATCTAAACTGGTGCCTGGTCTTCCAAGTGTGTCCTGTACACAACAGCTTGTAATTGGCTTGCCAGTTTAATACTGTTTTGTGATGAAAATAACTAGATGGAGAAATCACTCCTGTGAACACTCCACTGAAGTAAGAGGCTCTGGTGTTGTATCTAATGCATGTTCCTGATCAGTTCTCAGTGGAGTATGTTTAGGAGAAATTCTTCGTGAATTCCTTCCCCCCTCCATCTCTAGAAACAAGATTTACAGCCTTCAGGAATGTTTCTGTGGCCTTTTTTTTTTTTTTTTTAAGTCTGAGCAGACTTAATTGAAAGGATGGAAATTGCAGTTAGATTATCAGGAGGTCCTAACTGTGGATCCATTTTCTTATTCCTGTTCCAGCAAGCTATGCCCCACAATACTTTCTATTTTAAAACCTTATTTATTCTTTACTTGAGTAGATGAACACAACTTCGTTTAAGAATGAGATCCAAAGATTTGAAGTCAACTTGATATAGAGCTAAATAGAAAAGGGAAATAGATATGTCCTTTTCTGGTGCAACTACAAAGGACATTTGTTGTAAAACAACAAATCTGTTTGTACCTAATAAAGTTACCCAAGGCTTGTAAGGCTAGCTTATTTTTTGAGTCTCTCTTAGCAATATATTTTATGAATACATTGTTTTATTAAAGGACCACAAAGTACTTTCCTCACTATGCAGAGCATGCTCATACAAAGCAGTTGTGCAGGAAGACTTTAACTGATATTGAATAGCTAAATCCTAAACTGAAATGATGGCGTGCCTGTGGCTGCATTTTGTGTGTCTCATCCACACTGAAAAACAATTGGAGTAAATCTTAGCAATGTTCAACAAGTTGATCTGTTTACCATGTACTTTAACTTGTTTTCCTTTTTTCCTCATGAAGTTACAATGATGTAACTGGGTGGTCCTTTTTAAAGAAAAATAACACATTTGCATAAGAGGGTATTTGTTTTTAAAGCTTTTGTAAATAAAGGCTTCAAAAATGTTTTCTTATAAATCTACAGACTTGTGGTTTTCTTCTGAAACCCCTTGTGACATGTCTGTTTATCCATACCCCCTTGTGTATTTCTTACCTGCAGTTATATATTCCATTCTGCTGCATTTTTTTCAACCCTGTGCAGTCTGCTGTTCATTTAGGCTGCTGCACCCCCACATTAGCTTTACATTTTATCACATAATGACCATGTTCAGCTTCTGGAATAGGTCTGAAAGCTTTTTTCCTAAAACTAGTTGCTTGACAGGATGACTGCTCATATTTAAGAACCAGTTCTCCTGTATGTATAGCTGAGCAACAAGGAATGGAATAGAAAGGGCCGTGAAGTCTAGTGTTCATGTAACCGCAGGAATGCCTTGTGCCCTATACTCCTGTTTTAACTGGCTCACTCATTCTGTTGAAATAATTTGAAAATGCTGGCTATATGATGAGGGTGGGATGTCTGAAGAGCAATCAGTATCAAATAAGTTTGACAGTTTGTAAGATTGCCCTTAATATGCAAGTATTTTTTTTTTAGACTAGCTATTTTTTTCTTAGGTGAGAACTGACAAGATTGCTTTGGAGGGATGCATCCCACCCATAGATCCCTTGTTTGTTCCTGTCAGTTTCTGAAGAGGAAGATAAGAATAGGTTGTGTATTTGTAACTGTGGTTCTTTGAGTGGTCATCACTCACACAAATGGGTTATCTTGCCTCTGTGTGGTGCTTCTTTCGGAACATTCTAGAGTGTTACGTAAGCATTTTGGCAGTAGCCCTGCCACTAGATAGGGGCCTTCCCTCTGAAACTGCCAGTTCCATGGACGCCAATGCAGCAGTCCAAAGGACAGGCAAGGTGTGACGAGGGGAGGATGATAGGGATTGTGTGACTTCACAGATGACTACTTGACAAACCACAGTTACATATATGCAACCTGTTCTTCCTCATGATTTCTGTGACTCATGCAAGTGGGAGACTAGCTAGTTATACAAGTAGGAGGCAGGAGTGTCATTACAAACCAATCAGAAGCTTATTCAACATCAATAAATGCAACCACAAATAATCAGCATGAGCAATGTTCAGCAAGTTAAGCATAACACTCCTGATACAAACCAAGAAAATCAAATACAGAGCAAGTTTCAAAAACAGAATGAATCTGAAACGTCAACAATACATTCAAGTTATAGAAGAGTAAAATACAGATCTCCCAAAGGCAGTATTGGCCCGGGATGTGGAGTCCACTCTGTAATAAGTGATAAAAGTCAAAGGCTGCAACCAGTTAGCTGCATGACAAATGCCCTTAACTGGCACACCACCAAGGAAAGCAGAAGACATAGCCACCACCAGTGTGGAGGAGCCAGAGGGTTCTTATGGCCACTTCATAGGCAAGATGGATAGCCAAAGCCACCTACTTCAAAAAATGTTGAGGAAACAGGAAGTACTTTCTTCATTGAAGAGTAACAAACAGTGAACGTTTGGGAATTCCTAAAAGCACAAGTCCTGCCAATGTAGAAGGCCAAAGCCTTCTGGATGTTGACAGTGCAATGTCTTCTCGAATGTAGAAGCTGTATTCTGCATAAAGAACAATGTCCTGGTTGATATGGAAGGACAACACAATCTTTGGCAAAAAGGTAATGTTGGGCCTCAAAACAGCCCAGTCAGGATGGAAGGTCAGGTATAGATGGTTCACCTGGAGAGCACAAAGTTCTCCAGTCTGATGAGCAGACACAATGAGAATCAGGAAGGCAGTCTTCAACGAGGGCAAGTGAAGATCACAGGTAGGCATCGGCTCAAAAGGCTTTCTAAAAAGTTGGAACAATACCAGATCTAGGCTGTGTTGCAGTGTTGGGTCTAACACTTGGAGGATGGAGGTTTTTATAGCCTTTCAAAAACCTCTTCACCAGGGGTGTGTGAAGGCAGAAAACCTTGCCAAGTAACTGAAAGTTTGTAGAGATTGACACCAGATAACAGCAGATGGATGAAAGGGACAAACCTCTGTCGTATAACACCAACAATAACTGCAGAAGTGGGAAGTGTGGAAAAGCCTACACAGGAATGCTGCCCCAGCGAAAAAGGAAGGCATCGTTTTGTGACCTGATGAGTCTGAGAGCAGCACTCCATGCACTGAGTGTTGACCTCAGATGTGAACAGATCCACCACTGGCTTGCCTCAACAATGGAGGATTGGTACCAACACCTCCAAGTGGAGCATCTGCTCATGGAATGAATTTGACATCCTGCTTAGAGTGCCTGCCAGGGTATTTTCTTCTCTAAGATGGACTGCTGAAACGATATTTACAGTAGCACCCCTGTATCCATGGGGGATAGGTTCCGGGTCCCCCCGCAGATGGTGCATTCTATGGATAATAGTGAATGTCATCCCAGCGGTCATCTAGCTTCCTCCCCTTCCCCCTCTGACCCCACCATGGCCCCGCTGTGGCAACAGGATCCGTCCCAAGGGAAGGGGGGATGAGATCACTCATCCCCCTCCCTACACCCAAGCCATGGCCCTGCCGCAGCGGCGATCGCAGGGACGAAGGGGAATGGGAGGAGGCTAGATTGCTCCTCGCCCCCCCCTCCCATGATCACCGCGATGGTGACCAGAAACCCTCCCAAGGGAAGGGATGGGGTAGTGAGATTCCTCCTTCCCTTCCCTCTGCCATCACCAAACACAGATAATTGAATCAGCAGTTGGCTAATCAGCAGATGGGGGAGTGATACTGTATCTCAGTGTACCACTCCAACAGTCGTAGGGTGAGAAGATTTTCCAGCAGTGTGGGAAGGCAGTCCTTTAGACTGGGTTTGGCTCCTCCTCCAGCTCCAGACAGGCAGGGCAATAACCAATAGAATAGTAGTACAGTCATCCCTCCACATTCGTGGGGTTAGGGAATGTGAATGTGAACGCGAATGTGAAAAAAAATTGAATAAAAATTGATGCAAAAATTGGTGGGATGCACATGAATGAAACACCCTGGGGGAGGAGGAAGGGAGAGAGGCTCGTGGCCCAGCCCATCTAGGCCTCCACTGCCACTCGCCCTGTCACTGCCACCATGCCCCTGCCACCATGCTCCCGTCACTGCCACCATGCTCGTGCTGCTACTGCTGAAACTGGCTTTGTGTTTGCTCGGTGAGCGCCTTGCTTAAACCGGCTTTCCTCCCTCACACACAAGGAAGGAAAGTGGATTTAAGTGGGGCGCTCACTGGCTTTCCTCCCTCATACACAAGGGAGGAAAGCCGATTTAAGTGGGGCACTCACCGAGCAAACTGCCCACGCTTTGCTTGGTGAGTGTCCTGCTTAAATTGGTTTTCATGAAGGGATGAAACCAGGCACCACTTTGGGCAGCTTCTGGGACTTCGATTCAGTTGGGACGGGAAAGGCAAGCCTGAGCCTTTCCCACCACAACTGAATCGAAGCTCCAGGAGCAGACGCTTTCAGCGGTTCCTGGGGCTTTGATTCAGTTGGGGGGGAGGCAAGGTCAAATCTTTCCCAGCCCAACTGAATTGAAGCCCCAGGAATGGCTGCTTTCAGTGGTTTCTGGGGGTTCAATTTGGTTGGGGCGGGAAAGACAAGCCCGAAGACCAGCCGTGTTCGGCGACTTTGCCCTGAACAGCCATTCCTTGGGGTTCAGTGCAGTTGTGTGGGGGAGGCATGCCTGGGGAATGCTGTGGGTTCAAGGCAAAACCTTGGAACGGGTGGCATTCCATGGGCTTGGCCTCCCCCCCAAATGGAACGCCACCATACCTCCGGGACCTCCACCACTGTGTCTGCCATGCCGCCGCTGCCACCATGCCGCTGCCACTAAGGGAGGCTCAGTGGCTTTGCAGTGGGGCTTTCTTCTCGTTTGCCTCCACCTCCCAAACTCTACCCCCTGTGGGGGGGAGTTGAGGATTTCCCCAAATAGGCAAAACCACAGAAGTCAAAACCACGAATGTGGAGGGAAGACTACTAGCATCCAGGGAGGTGAGCCAAGTCAGCCTTTCCCAGTTCTTTCCTGACTTGGACAGGATTGGGACTTGCTACAGCACTCTGCATAGAATTTCAAGAGGATGGCTAATTATAGCCTGCATTGCTCCAACTCGTCTTCTGAGGAGGATTCAAGGGTCATGGAGTTTTTGCCACTCTCAGGGTAGATAGTTGGAAGAGAGATGCCAGTCCTGTTAGGCTCCCTGGAGACCGCATATGTAGCAGCGGAGTGTGAATGGGCCTCATTTTCTGAGATGGACCATGCTGACATGATTGACAAGACTTCAAACGTGACAGCCATTATGGCTGGCACATGGATGAGTCTTGCTTTCCCTGGAAACCACAGTGGCAGTCATGGTGGAGTGTGATGGGGCCTCAGTTTCTGAGGCGGACTATACTGGCATGACCAAAAAGGCTTCAGGTGCAGCAGCCATTACAGCTGGTGCACAGGTGAGTCTTCCTTCCCCTGCCTCTCCCTGGAGACTGCACAAGTGCTGCAGCATGATGGGGCCTCATTTTCTGAGGCGGGCCACGCTGGTGTGATTGATGAGACTCAGGCACGGCAATAATTATGGCTGGCGCACAGGGGAATCTTGCTTCCCCTGCTTATTTTGGACAGGAATCAACTCCCACCCCAGCTGGCCAGCTGGATAGCCTTAGTAGCCTGGCACGCTGTCGTGGCAGGCCAACACGTCAAGGAGCTTGTTAGGCCTCAATTTAGAGACTGTGGGATCTTCCCACCAAAAGCTACATCCAGGGGGAGGAGCAGCGCCATTTCATTCATTGCCTGTGCCTGCTGCCCAGACTCGGAAGGAGAGAAGAGAGCTGTCTTGGCTTCTCACACAACACTGGGGCAGGGAGTTAGAGATACTCCCATTCCCCTGGATAGAGCGGACTCTCCACCTTAAAAAATCAAGCACTGCTCTTCCATTATTACTTCATGGGGGGATCAGGACTCAGAGGTCTTTGTTGAGGCTTCTGATGCAGAGCAGAGTTGTCATAAGAGGAATGTGACTTGCTAGCTAATCAGGTCTCACTTAGGCCATGTGATACCAGTGCTTTTCAGATATTGGCATGTAAAGTTGAAAAAATCTTGGGCCTCTCTGTGACTGCTCCTGAATCTGAATCTGACTAAAGGGCTATCTGAATTGAGATCCAAGGGCAAATTATACCATCATGTTATTCCTTTTCCTGGAATGTTTTCTGAAGTGTTGGAAGGTGAATGGCTGCACCCTGGGATTGCTTGCCCATCCCCTATGTTGGCTAATTCATTTTATACATTACCTACAGAGAGGTTATGAATAAGTTTAAATTTTCCCCCACCGATGTTCCTGTCGCAAGATTGGTCTCAGGCTCCCTTCTTTCCTCGTGATAATGACAACAGCCTTAAAAGCCCTGAGGAAAAGAAAGTGGAGATTTTTCTGCACAGGGCACATGAAGCCTCAGCCCTAGCTATTAGGAGGGCCACTAGGTGGACCAAGGACATTCTGGTTGGCATCCCTGAGAGGGAGACTTAAATTCAAGCATGGTGTTTATAAACTCTCTAAAGCATCTGCCTTCATGGTAGATGCTAGCTCGGATGCTCTAAAATTCTCTTCTAGAGCCTCAGTGGTGAACTTTGTTGCACGTTTCCAATTATGGCTTAAAAACTAGAATGCAGATAGCAAGGCTAACCTTTTCATGGGATCCAGACTTTTTGGTGACACATTAGATGATGTATTGATTGAGACTAAATGACAAAAAGGAAGCATTTCCATCCCTTCCTAAGAAGGAGGAATGCAAATCTTTTTGACCTGCGGGCCAAACTTTTCGGGGAACTAGGAGCCAGTTTAATTGGAGGGATTTTAGATCCTACAGGCAAAACAGGAATTCTCCAAACAGCCTCCTAAAGGTTCTTTTCCCCCCTTCTCCCAAGCTGGTACTTCCCAAACCAGCAAACAAGGGAGCAAGACAGGGTGGTCTCTTTGACTGCAGGCTTCTTCCCATGAGAGGTTGGCTGACCCAATTTGCTCATATCTGGGAGACTACATCCTCAGATGCCTGGGTGAGCGGTATGGTCAGTCAGGGGTATACAATAGACATCTTGTCACTTCCATGCCCAATTTTCATTTGATCTTGTCCAACAACCTGTGTAGAGAAATGGACCCTCCTGCATCAGGCTATAGACCACCTGTTACAAATTCAGGCAATAGAGCCAGTGCTGACCTCAGTGAAATTCTTGGGGTCCTTTTCTTTTTTTAGTTCCAAAGAAAAACAAGGATTGGAGAGCCATCCTCCACCTTTGCAGGGTCAATCGTTGGGTCACCAAGCACAAGTTCCGCATGAAGACTCTTCGGACAATTCTAGAGGATGTTTAGAAAGGTGATTTTTTAGCTTCTTTAGATTCATAGGATGCCCATCTGCATATCCAGATCCATCCCACTCACAATCTGTTAATACAGGCATCATCACTCCAAAAGGCAACGCTGGCTGTTCAGTCTGCCATGCAGTGTCTGGAGTCCTATAGGTTTGTGATCAACAGGGGCAAGAGTCACTTGGAACCGGTTCAATGGTTGCAACACGTAAGAACCACCATAGATACGGTCAGGTATTGCATCTTTCTCCCTGACAATCAGACAACAAAGCTACAAGACTTGGTCAGGGATGTGTTGAGCCAAGAGGTCTCTAGCGAAGTTATGGGCAATATGGTAGCTTGCTTAGACTCAGCCCCCTGGGCCAGATTCCATCTGGGAGGTTTGCATTGGGCTCTCCTACCCTTTCAAGATAAAATTGCTCAGAAATGGCAGTTATGGGCCTGTCTTTCACCCTGATTGATGAAATCTCTGAGGTGGTGGCTGTCAGATGTTCCTTTGGAAGGCATGCTGATTCGGGATACCGGGAGTTCCACACCCTAGTAGGGACCACTTTGGTAGATCACAGTCTAAAGGACTACCTCCCCATGCTGCTGGAAAAAGGGACATTGTTACTTACTGTGAAGGTTCCTTTTTAGCAGCCGTGGGGAGGGAGTCCTTCTCTCCCTTGTTGTTGTTTGGTCTTCTTGATGATAATTTCTCTTGTTGGGGCTTCAGTCTGGTATGTCATCTCTGGGAAAGGCTGGCTTGGCTCTCCTCCCTGGATGCTAGTACTACTATTCTATTGGTTATTGCCCTGCCTGTCTGGAGCTGGAGGACCAAACCCAGTCTAAAGGACTCCCTCACCACGGCTGCTGAAAAGAAACCTTCACGGTAAGTACCAATGTTCTGGTTCTGGATCTTGTACTGCCTTATTTGTTGAGGTAGTACATGACCATGGTATTGTCAGTCAACAACTGTACCTCCTTGCCTCAAAAGAGAGTCTTGGAAGTGGTCTGTTCTGTTGACGGCCTTGTGTGGAGAAACCATTGAGATGGGCTCCCCATCCCATCATCAAGGCATCCATGGTGATGATTTAAGGCTGAGAAGGAAGGAAATGGATGTTCCCTTGGGTGTGGGCTGCATCAAACCACCACAGCAGAGAGCATTGGACAGTCCTCAGTATGGTTAGCCACTTCTGGGAAAGCCCTGAAGTGGACAAAACTGTGAAAGGAACCAAACTTCCAGAGGCCACATGTGGGGTCTTGCATGGAGAGTCATGGATGTGGTGGATGGTGTGTAGCCTAGCGCTACCAGTACATCCCTGGCCCTGAGCCTTCTGTAATGGAGACAACAGAGGATAGAATGATGGAGAGCTAAGAATCTGTTGTCAGGGAGAAGGGCAGCTTGAGGCCTGAAGTCCAGAATTGCTCCGATGAACTGAATCCTTTGAGTTGGAAGCAACAAAGACTTCTCTTGACAGGGCCCAAACAGTCAAGAAGGCACAAGGTACAGTTGATGTCTGACACAAGCTGCTGCCTGGTATCTACCACAAACAACCAGTAGTCTATATACAGATAGGGTATGACTCCTTGCTGCCATAAGAAAGCTGCCACCACTGCCATGCCATTCATTAAGACACAAGCGGTGCTTAGGTTGAAGGGTAGAACTTGACACCGATAAGCCCCGGACCTATCACAAAACAGAGGAACTTCCAAAGGGATTGACATGTGGAAGTAAGCATCTTCCAAGTCCAGGATGGCAATCTCCTTGCATCACAGGAAGAATAGAGGCCTAAGTCACCCTCCTGAAGTGTCTTGGGTGGATATAAGAATTCATACCCCAAAGGTTCAGTATTGGACAGAGGCTCCCATCCTCCTTGGTTATGATGATGTATCAACAAAAGAACCCCTGGTGCAGTTGAGATGGCGGGATGGGTTCACTAGCCCCCCTTTGAAGGAGCTATTCCAGCTCCTGTAGCAGTACAGTGGAAGGGGGGTGACAGATCAATAAATGCCTGAAGAAGGAGTTGTCCAGAACTCAATGGTCTAACTTCCTGCGACGACATTGAGAACCCATGAATTGGAGGTGATGGAGGCCCAAACATGGGTGGAACTTCTCAAGCCTGTTGTGGAAAAGTGGCATAGATCTTGACAACACAACATGAGCAAAGTGGTCAAGTCAAAGTGGTGGGAGTTAAAGGCAAAACTTGGAATAGTTGCCAGAATGCTTCTTAGAATGGGCAGACTTAAACTTAGGAGCAAAAGAGGCCAATGTAATCACAGCAAAGTATAGAAGAGTACAATGGTACCATGCTCGGGATGGCCTGTAACCATGCTTTGGTGTTGAGCTGTATCTGTACCAGGTGTATTAAGGCTTCAACACAGACTAAACAAGGGGGTTGAAACCATACTTCTTAACAGTGGAGTACATGTTTTGAGTATGCTTGAGCTTGGTATCTGTCTCAGCATGGAAGAGGCCCACTTTGTCAGTAGGAAGGTCCTCAATTATTACATGGGCCTAATTGGAAAGCCACGAAGACCTGAGCCAAGCATGACTTTGAAGAGATACAGCACCAGCAAGGGCCTTCCCCCCCACTATCGGCGATGTGATGTAGTGATTTGTTGCCCCACCCATTTATGAGCTTCAGGCTGGAGTAATGAAGCCACTTGACGGTACTTCTCTTCCAGCTTATTCAGGAAAGGAGTCAACTTGTCCCAGAGCAGCTGCTGATATGCAGCCATACATGGAAAATGAGGGCAGTGGAAGAAAAAAACTTTCTGCCTATCAAACATAACTTTTTGCCATTTTTATTGGTAGACAATGAGTGTAATCTTTGGGGTGCTTGAGACTGAGCCACATCAACAATAATTGAATTTGGCTTTGGATGTTGTCCTAGCCAAACAATGTCAGAATCTTGTACTTTATACAAAGTCTCTATCTCATTGGATGTGGAGGGTATGGAGGACAGTTCGCCTATGATTTATGGATGAACTGAAGAAGGCATAGAGGCATAAGCAAAGTCTCTGGGACCAGGGCCTGAGTTTGGACCTGATGGAAAACGGGATCGATTTGTGTTTGCGACTGTATCACCGGCAGACCCAATGCCCTTGCCATCCTCACTATCTGATCCATAAATGTTCATACATCGTATATGGGTGAAGAAGGGTCAGCTTCTCCCAACTTGCAAATAGTTGGAGACTTGCAAACAGAAATATCAACCAAATCAGAATCAGAACCAGAACCAGAGGATGCTGACGCAGCAGAGGACAATTGAGGGAAAGTTTGTGCTGAGGGAAGTTCAGCATGTGCAGAAGAAGCAACAGCCATTGCTGGAGCAGCATAAGAGACTTGCTTGGAAGTATACTGGAGCAGCTGGGCCTTGGACAGAGCAAGGTCCTGCAGAAACCACTATTGGAAGCTCCTGAATTGCACCGGTGAAGTGAGCTCCAGGATCAAGCTGAACCACTGGAGGGGTAGACTCAGCAGTAGGGAAAGGGTGGACCACAGGAAGAGCAGATACGGTAGCTGGAAGATGGTCCTCAACAGTGCAGGAATATCTGTGGCCCTGATGATATTTGGAGTGGCCTTTGTTCCTATAGTGGTAAGTATGAGGAGATTAATAATCCAACTATCGTCCATACGTCAAGAGGGAGCTTTCACACCGACATTAGGATGAATAGGCAGGAGGAGATTGAGGCTGATACAGACTTTGAAGGTGATGAACCTGAGATTGGTATGGATTTTGAGAAGCCCGACGCTGGGACAGACTTTGATGAAGAAGCTCTGTCCGGTGGATCCATCTTGACAGAAGTAAAATGCCAAGGGGACAGCATTTGTGGCCTCAGAAACGTATATAAAATTGAATTTACGGTCTGTAGCAGTGGTGTATATATTCATGTATTCAGTAGATTCATTTATATAATTACTCACCTATATACAGTAACTATAAGGAGTAGTTTATTGTGTAAGATACGGTCAAAATAGATAATCATATCCAACAACTGAAAGTAAGTAGTTAGTATATATGCTGTTTTGTAATTTTTTTATTAGTTATTTATACCCTGCTCTTCAGCCACAAGGCTATCAGAGTGGATTACAAACTGTTTTAAGCAATAGCAATTTATACATCTACACTGCATTAAGCAGATTCCAATGTGTGTTAGCTAATTGCCCCCACAAGCTAGGTACTCATTTTACTGACCTATGAAAGGATGGAAGGCTAAGTGAACCTTGGATTATATAATCTATAATTTTAGATTATTTTTTAAAAGAAATGTTATTTTAGGTTAGTAGTGGTGGTTGTTTTATTTGTATATTTTGAGTGCTGTGATGTTGGTTTTGTAAATTGATGTATGTTTAATAAAATACATATTTTAATTTTTTTCAAAAGAAACGGTGAGCTTCACCGAGGCAGAGAAGGCACTTCAAGAGCTCATCCTTCTCTGGGATCTTAGTGTCATATGAGATGCATTTCTTAAAGGACATCAGTGGGACAACAGGCCCAAAGGACAAGCACAGCCTCGAACGCCAGTGTAATCTAAGGATCGATGGAGCTTCAGGAATAGATCCCAGTACTGAGAAGCCAAAACACCCTATTCAGAAGAGAATGGACAAAGCTGAAAGTCTAAACTGAAAAGAAACATGGTTCCTATTGACGCTGCTGCAGTGGCAGATAAAAAGGAACTGGTAGTTTCAGTAGGAAGGCCCCTATATAGTGACACTGGAGGTGGGCTGAGCTACAGTCAAAATGCTTATGTAACACTCTAGAAGGTTCTGAAAGATGCACTGTGCAGGCATAGGATAACCATTTGTGAGTCACAGAGACCATGAAGAAGAAACATGGCCAGCACTAGATCTTCATTATCCAAAAGAAGTGTCAGTGTTCTTCCCCAAAGGAACCTTTTTACCTTTAGTTTTGCTGGGGGAGAATGAAATATTTGCAACATTTCATTCTCAGCACTATTGCAACTTAAACATCTGCCAAGAGTAGGGCGCCTACTCTTGATGCATATTCGAATGCATCATGCCCTGCTAAAGGGGCCACAGTATAAGTACCTGTTACAATCTCTATTGAAGTGTGCTTTTCTGGGGCTGCTTTTTTCTTTTTCTTTCAATGTTCGCTTATGAATGTAACCACTTGAACTGTATGGGCCAAGCGTGATTCAAAGTGAAGGGCACATGTGCTTTCTTCATATCTTGGCTGGCTGGCTTTGTCTTTTGGTAGATAACTTGTTGGACTTCAAATGATGCTCAACTGTTGTTCTTATCATCCCTTGCCTGTTGAAATTTCCATCTTTTCCAGTAAACATTTATGTGCTTGAAAGTGTAGCTTACATGCATAAATGTTTCTTTTTGGATGCGATACAGGTTGCTATTTTCTTGGGGACGGGGCTGTTGAGACAACGAAGATGCAGCTGGTCTGGACACTGAGCAGAAGGGAGAGCCAGAGAGCACTATCTGTGAGTGCATCCTCATTTCTTTCCCCCGTGAGCCAAGACAAGATGTTTATTCCTTAATTGTCTGCTTGTTCTGTCTGGTAAGCAGCAGCCTCTTCCAGGGCAGTGAAAGAATCAGGAGCTGCATAGGTAGAGCTTTAATATTCCACATGCTTGATGTACGCTCTTGGCCTGTGTCAGCTAAGTAACTTTTCAGTTGGTGTAACTTTAATTGTTGGTTGGTTTTCACCCTGTACACCATCCATAAGTATAAATTAGTGTGCATAGTTTTAGCAGTCCCCTGCTTAGTAATGATCAAAGCAAAATATTCCAAACCAGACTGTACATTAAGCTCAAAGAATAGAGCACATGACTTGCTTGCTTTACTCAATTCTTTTTCTGGTCTTGTATAAAAGTGTCCTTAACAGAACTATTCAGATTTTTGCTTCATTGTATGCACAGTTTTCAGGAGACAGCAAAATTGCTAGTTCAGAGGAATTTTAATACACCTGGGAATTATTTGTGCTACCTAGGTTAAGACCACAACACCTTCATGGCTTTTGTTCTGGGTCGAACTGCCACCACCCCCTTAGTACTTGATGCAGCCATTCAGATTTCCACTAAAAGCAGTGCTGAATATCAATCGCTGCTAGCCAAAAAACCCTGCACATAACTGCATTATAAATGATCCACCTTACCCTATGTGTTGTACTACTATCACATTATATACATGAAATGGTATTGAACCTATATGCATCAGTCAGTTTGATAGATTTTTAAACATATGCATGATGTTGTATCCAGTTCTTAAAGACTAATTATATGTTTCATAATGCAGTATATCTAGAATATGGTTCTAGGTTCCTGGTTTTGAATTTCTTTTCAAAGCCAGAGGCCTATCCTCATTGTGGATTGCCAGCATCATCCCTTCATCCACATAACTCTTCTTTTGGACAAGGTGGGAGGCAGTTGCTATTCCTGAGGGAGGGTTTGCTTATGGCCAGATTTGGTCCTGGGATTTCCACGTCATGATCAGATTCCAAGTTCTGTACAGCGAGAAAATGAACAAATTATGCACTCTGTGTACATCTGCACATACCTGTGTAATACATATTATTCTGTATGCTGGCTACATTACTGCAGCATCTTCAGTCTGCTCTGTTGAACAGGCATTTTCTATTTCTTACATTCGAAGCCTGGATGCTTTAAGTAATTTGTCTTAAAGGTTTTAATTTGTTTTCCAGCAAGTTAGTATAATACAAAAATACATATACTGCTTTACAAAGTACAAAAGAAAGCAAAGCAAGAAGCATTCCACTCTGTGCAAACACTGTAGCTATTATGTACGGTGTTGCACCTAAGCAACGCGTACTCAAGCAAGCGTTGGGAATGTTTTTCTTTATAGGAATGACAGTGCAAAGCCATTCTGATTCAGTGTCCTGCCAGTATTACTGAAGAAATGAAAGGAGAGGAGCAGCAAACATGTAGAAGAATTGTCATCTGTGTCCTCAAGAACGGATTCCTTGGAGGTGAAGGGAAGCTTATCCAGTCACAGTACCCTGAGTATTCATTCCACAAGGCTAATCAGCAATAGTCACTCAGTACAATAATGGTCTTCAAGCTACACACAAACATGCACCTAGTATTCACATAAAGCAATGTTAACAGAGTAGCCACTTAAATCATTGAGATAACTGCTGTGGAGCAAACTGCAATTCACTTTCCTCATTCCACCTTCAACCATCAATGTGTTAGATTTGCTATGAAAGTGACAACTGCTGTTTCTCCAAAGTAAGAAGATGATCTCACCCTGGGCTACTACACATACAGTGCTAATCAGGATGCTCACTCTTAAGTTTTTTGCCTACCTAATACATAGTATGCTCAGCTGGTATACTTGATCTCCAATGCTGGTTATGGCTTGCTGTAGTCTTCGCAAGATCTTTTTTAAAACATCAGAACTAAATCCTCATGAAATAGGGTTGTTTTTTGTGTGAATCATATTACTTCCCCCTGCCCCACACTACTATTCTGGTCTATTAATCAACCATTTAAAACTCCCATAGAAGTAGTTTTGGCACTCTGACAGTGCTGAGACAGGAAAAAACTAATCCTATCTCATTTCCCTCCTAACTAGTTTAAATTGCCACTAAATCAAAGAGGAGTTCCTTCCATGAAAAGAGCAAAAATCTCAATCTTTAAAAAAATATTTTTACTAATGTATGGTTTATTACAGCAGCTGAGATTTCTGCCTCACTACTTACTTTTATTTTCTCCTAAATACAGAGGACTTGTTGAAATCCTTGAACATTTTCAACACTAAAATTTACTTTTTCACCAGTCTGATATGGAACAGTTATTTCTAGCATTAACATTCAACTTCTACATTTTGCATTGTCTGCCATCCTGGCTGGCCTGTTTGACAAATTTGCTGGTGTCTTAATTTGCATCTGCAGTTCTGCTAAATCAAGACATCAGTGAAATTGCAAAGGGGCCAGGCTAGAAGACTGTGGTAGTCTTTGAAATGTTCCTTTTCTTCCCATCAGTTTTCGGAGGGGAGGTGGAAATTTCCCTGACAAGCATATGGAAGCAACTGTTGGGAAAGGGGTAATATAAAAAAGCCTGTGATTTTCCTAAGATGGTTACAGGAGTATATAATCTACAGTACCAGTACTTTGTTTCCAATAACTGAAGTTAACTATTACAGAAGTTAATACTGCCAAAATACTGAAAACAGCTTAATAATATGCAGTCTTTGGATTTAAAAAAATATTTAGGAACTATAAAGCCTCTTGTGCAAAGCCCTGATAGTTACTAGTGATCTGAAAAATATAATATATTGAGTAGACACTACACCTCACTTTTTTTGTTAGCACACACAGTACTTATGCTGCAAAACTGAGTGGATAATACTAGCATTGCAATATCTGCTTAGCTATGGTTAAGTCATTTTAGGATTGAATCACCATCTGTTACACAAGTTTGCCAACTGTACTTGACAATGCACTTGTCACTGCATTAACTAGTGGGAGTAAAGATTATGGCTATGGCCTAGCAGCAATCTCCCTTGGTCTTGGAGGCTTGGAAGTATGCCTTCAAGGGACTGTACTGGCGTAAAGAAGCAGCTGGTCTGTATACCAAGGGGACTGTCATCTCTTTCTCCCAAGAAGCCTAGAGCAGCTGAGTCTTCCTTGTCTGAATTGCCTTTAGGAGCTTGACAGTGTGAGAGAGACAAGAGAACTGCACAGGCTGAGCTTTACATTATACCCACTTGATGTGGGATCTCAGCTATAACCAAAGTGTTTTAAACAGGGCTGCAATATTTAATAGATCAGTTAAACTAGATTAAGCCACCTTGAACTCTTCAGAACTCAGGTTTTAAAAATGTTTTAAAATGAACAAAGACACACTATTGTATAGCACCATCTTATAATGTCTATTTAGAAGTGAGCCCTGCTGAATTCAATCCTATATGTCTTTTCAGACATAGGCCCCACTGAGGCTATAATACTATTTGCACTGCAGAACACTTTTCAAGAACGAAGGAAAACCTCTACAACAATGCCTGCATCATCTAAATATAAAGTATCCTTATTCCTTAAAAACGACTGTATTTGTCTACATACAAATACCCAGACTTGGTCAATAGACTGATTGAATCAATATGCACATAGAATTAATTGAGATTTCTTTAATGTGGCAACAGTCCTGTTATTCAGTTAATCAAAGCTGTAGTCTCCCAAAGTGCAAGTGTATAGCAGAAGATGATGCAGTAAGTGAACATCTTTCTTTATCCTCTACTATTACAGAGAGAACTTGCCATTTGCTTTCCCACAAGCAAGACACTATATAGGTTTTTTTAAAAAAAAAACCACCTCTGCAGCTTTATTTCTTGGCTGTGCCATCCCATTTGTTTCCCCCATCACTTCCCAATAGCATACAGATTATTGGAAGTTCCACTGCTTTAAGTCAATGAAATTTACTTCCAGGCAACAACAGACAAGACTGAAGGTATAAGTGCGATTCCTGTTGCTAGGTTACATATGCTTCCTTCTCTGTCTGATATGTAACACCTGAGTAGCTGAGGGAAAGTGCATCATAATGAGCCATATCCATTACAGGGCATTCTGTATATTTTGCATGAATCCCACCTCTCTAGCAGTGTGTTCAAATCTCCTTTCTCAGAAAATACTGATGGTAAAGAGCTATCAACCTCCTTTTCCATGAAGCAGTGCTGAGAGCCATATTTAAACAGTTCTATGCTAACTGAGTGTTAATGAAACGTATTTATCTGTGATGAATCTGTTACATTGAATTCCAGATTCTCCCTTCATCTTAGATCCTTTTTAAGGATGAGTCCTGGTGACTATCAAATACTGCCCCACACAACAGGAAATACATCACAGTGTGTAATGTAACTTGGCCATGGATTTTCCTATTCTACTTCCAAATCTGAACAGAAAAACAAAGCTATTAGAAGATTGGAAGCTAATCACTGTAAAATGTTTAACATATGCTGTGTAGACTGCTATAGCACACTGTGTTATGTTCTCAAATATCCCATTTCTTTGAGGGTCATATTCTGGCACTTTTGGTGATTGAGCCTGCAAAGATTTTTATGTGGATGAAAAAAATTAGGGATAAATATCTTTAAAGTCACACTCTTACATCTCCAATGACATCATCACAGAGATGTCATGATATCTCATTTTAAAAGAACCCTACTACTCCAAAGAATAATTCTGAATTAAATCAAATTATATTTCCTTGGCTATAAAGACGAAATAACAGTTTTCTGAAATACTTGGAGCTACTGCATCTGTGGAGCCAAATCTATATTGTACTGTGTCTATTAAAAATTCCAAACTGACTTTGAATGCTGCAGTTTCTCTTCTTCAGATGAGCCACTAAGTGAGATGTACAATTTCCTCACTTAGTTTCTTACCTAATAAGATAACCATCTTCCATGAACCGTTTTGGAATTAGATATGTCCACATATTTTATGTAAACAGCAATGTCTTACGTAACACATTAAAAGTATATAATTTCATTGGATGTGCATGCAAAGGCACTGATAAAAGCATATTTGTGAAACTGCAATTTCCTTGGCTTCAGAAATTTTCTGAAATCTTAAAGCTGTTTTTTAAAATGATCCTAGAAAAAACTGTCCCCAAATCATAGACAACTGTTACTTTAATTCAAGATGAAAACGACTTGGCTTTTTAATATAGACTGTAGTCAGTATCATAGTTATTAGTGTAAGCATGAGTGCAACATGATAATATCATAGCCACATATGTACATCATCAGGGTAATGATGAGGAATGCAGCAATTCAAGAATGGTAAATCAAATTGAGAAAAGCATACTGTAATTGAAACAGCCTCTTACAGGCACAAACTTAGGTTAAGCTTTTTAAATCTAATATTCTTAAGAAATATTAAACATTTCTATTAAGGTTGAATAATCAAATAATAAGCTATCACATATTTACAGTTTCACAAAAAATGCTCTGAGCGTGTTTAAGTGCACACCCTATACTTAGCAGACATATAAATTAAGTATGAAGTTTCATTCTGCTTTTCTGTTATGAATTAAGATAAATGATAGCCTAGCTATAAATAAGTGATCTGCTTATAAAGGGTCTGAGAAAGAGACAACCTATCAGCAATCATATAAATAGTTCTGTGTTGTTAACTCAGCTGAAGATAGGAATAAGAATGTAGTTCAGTCATTATGCCTGAACTACCAACAAGCCTTCTAGGCAATTGAGCAAAGTTGGGAGTATATTCCTAAGAGAAATGTAATTTGCAAGGAGAAATCACATATATGATTTAAAGATTCAAGAACTGCTGCAAGAGCATTTTCAGGTTATATGTAAAATGTTTACACTCACCTGAGCTATCAATGACGATACAAAACCTGTCCTTATTTGCAAAGGATTATTGTCCTGTACATCTTAATACATCCTGCTTTCCTGACATGGAATTTTCAAGCCTTCCCTTTTGTATTTTAACATTATTTTGCATTAACCAAAACTTTCTTTTGTACACAGAAGAGATGACAACACATCTTATTATTTCAAGCGATGATACGGAGACAGCTAAATTAGGTCTTGAAGTATCTTCAGAACAGATCCACGCAGCAGTGGACTTGAACAGCTGTTTGATGGATGCTGATGTTATGGAGGAATCCTTCATCCTCTCATCAACAATTCTGAACTACAACAAAGCATTAAAGCATACCAGTTTGAAAAACAAAGACAAGGTACATAACCTGAATGGCATGCATATAATGAAATACACAAGCTACAAAAGAGTGAATTTAATTGATTTGAGAGAAGCCAACAAAGTTTTTTGAAAACTTACTTGGAAAATCTAGATCTCTCTTTTTTTAGTTGCATGACTAAGTTTCATTTTCCATAGTTAGTGCAGGATTGCTCATACCTTTAAGAAATAAAGTAATACTTTTCATCAGTAATTTTTTTTTGCTTTTGGAACTGAACAGACTCATCAATATAATTCTATGTCTCTTTAGGAATAGCTGTTGATGTTATAGTTGATTTTACACATGATCTCCTAAAGTGTGTGATACAAGAAGCAAGGTATAAAGCCTAAAAGGAAAAGAGTATTTGAAAGACGATCTCTTGCAAGATGTTTGATCAGCTGCTATGTTAACTTAGCCATATATTAACCAAACTGAAAACCATTATAAAAGTTTTTACACACATGGATCTAAACCCATGGAGATTAACAATCATTTATCCCAATATCACTTTGATTCTGTAATGGTATAATAATGGTATAGATCTAATGCACATTTAATGGTGCAGTCAACAGACAGAGCTAGATCTCACACACAACACTATACAATGGTTTAGTGTTACATGGGCAGGCCACAGTGAATCTTGGGTTTGTGGCCTCCCCATCACCTAGTGTAGCCACATGAAGACCACTAGGTTCTGTTTCCATTTCAGAAGCAAAAGCTAAATGTATCACCCAAACCTAAACTATGTTTAATTTTCAAATCTGTGATTTGAAAGAGCTACTTTCAATAAACCAATCTGGCAGGTTTGAAGAAGAATAAAATATGGAATAATAAACAAACAAAATGTTCAGTAATAGAAAACAGAAGTGCAACCTTCTGAATGCCTTTTTACAACCATGGCAAAGGAGAGGGGAGAGAGTGAACCCAAGGGCTGCTGCAGCATATTCTTATAACAGTAAACTATAATTTACTTTTATGTCAGAATTAGACCAACACACATTGTGGAATCAAATAATTAAGAACTACAGAGTATATTACTATGGCTGCTGCCACATTGCAGAAATAATGCAGTTTAACATCACTTTAACTGCTATGGCTAAATGCTATTGAATTCTGGATTTGTAGTTTTGTGAGATATTTAGCTTTCTCTATCAGAGCGCTCTGGTGCCACTACAAATCCCAACATTCCATAGGTTAGAGCCATTATAGTTAAAGTGGTATCAAAGTGCATTATATGGCAGTGTGGCAGGAGCCTATGTGTCTTTGTAACCACTCTAGGGGGTCTTTTTTTGGCTGTACAGCAATGTAAAAAAAGGCTTCAAATTAAATAAACTCTTATAGAACCCATAAGAAGACATCTAAGTTATCAAAAAACCTGGTGCCAAACAATGAAGATACTTTCCCTTTGTGGGCCAAATTCAAATCCCCCCTTTTCCCTTACTTCATCATAGCCCATTCTCTATACCTATTTTAGCTTTTTCTGTGGCTCTCTGGCCTTGGCTACACTGGTCAAATAAAAAGATCTCATCTCATTTTCACTGCAAGCTTTCCAGACGACGTACAGCTCAAATTTGAGTATTTTCAGCACCTCAGGGATTTAATCCACATGAAAAAAGTGAGGATTTACTCTGGATTTGAATGGAAAATTCAGATATTCGTGTGTATGTGTGTGTGTGGACTGCGCTCCATAGTGACGTTGGTGTGCAGCCAGAGGGAGGAGTTTTGGAAGGTGGGTAGAAGTGGTCGAGAGGAGGTCCCCTGGGCCAGGCAATTTCTTTCCCTGTTTCAGTTTCACTTTTTAGCAGTTCCTTCATCACCATTTATTTTGCATACATGGCAGTTGTTCGGAGAAGTGAATATCTGCATACCCATATCATTATTAGCTGGGTGTACCTCCGCTTAATAGAATGTCTGAAGTCCCCCCTGAGCTGTGGAAAAAGACATATGTACATTTCCATGCATGGGGGGAGGGAGGAAAAACCAGAGCGGCCAAGGCCATGGGACCACACATACTGTGATTTATCGGACCGGGTTGAGTTCAAAAGAGAGAATGGTGCTCCCAAATTTGCCTTGGTGTGTGGCATTTGTGTAGACAAGCCTATGGTCGCTGTGGATCAGAAAAACCCAAAGGTTACGTTGGATTTTTCTGTCAGTGTAGATGAGCCCTAAGAATGGAGAAAGTTACTACAGTAAACTCTTTTAAATGCTTACTTTGTGAACTGCTTGCCATCCTGATTGGGACAATGAATAGCACACACATGGGGGAATCCTGCTGTTACCTCCAAACACTGATCGCCAAGGAGTGATTAGAGTGGAGATTCTAAGGATTCAGTTGGCACTTGGAGAAGCGGCTCCTCCAAGCACAGGGTAAGTTGAGCTTCTGCTTTGCACACCACTTGCTCTCCCAACTAGCATGGCAAAGAGAGATTCCTACACATATATCTGATAAGAGAAAAACTGTAGGGATTCCTTTTCCAGCACCCCTCTGACCTAGCCAATGCTCAGAGAAGCTGCTTCCTCCAAATACTTTCCAACTCATTCTGTGACTTGGGAGCAGGGAAATGGCTGGCGGTGTTCATGATGAAGAAATACTGTATAAACTCGTGTATAAGTCAACCTTGTGTATAAGTCAAGGGCAGGTTTGGGGGCCAAAATTATGGATTTTGATATGACTCATGGATGTCAATGGTCATTCCATGGAGAAGGGAAAGTGCCAGCACCATCTCAGAGGGCCAGCCCTGGCATTCAAAAAGGCCTTTTGCCACTCTACTCAGGGGAGGGGATGTTTCCATTTTTGATAAAAGTTAAGGCACGGTATTAACTCTTATCAAAAAAGGAACTATCAGCTTCTCTGAGTGGTGAAAGGCAAGAGCTTAGTTTGTCCTGGGAGAACCAAAAAAGAGCACTGCCTCCCTCTACTCTCTCCACTGTGGTGCCACTTCTGGCCTTTTTAAATGCCTGGGCAGGAAAAAAAGTGGTGGTGGCATTAGCTCTTTGGCACTTCCCCCCAAAGGAGCACTGAGAGAGTTGAGGGGGTCAATGCTTCTTTTAGGTTCTCCCAGGATGGACTAAGCTCTCACCTTTCACCACTCAAGAGAAGGGAATGGCTCTTTTTTTGATAAGAGTTAGGGTACAATACTTATACTGACCTGTGGATAAGTCAACCCAGGTTTTGGGGGTCAATTTTTTGACTACAATTTCTCAACGTACATGTGAGTATACACAGTACCTGTTGGTCCATTTTCTTCATATTTTTAGTTCAATATAAAGTACTTGTACAGGAGGACTGGGGAAATTAGGTTTCATTAACAAGTCCTGCTGAACTGGGAATGTAGAATATTTTTACATTAAAGAGTTAAAATAATATTTTGGTCAATAATTTAACAGTTTGCCCTGAGTTATGAAATTTTTTAATGTTCTGTATTCATTTTCTCCTCAGGTTTATTAATTCTGTACATATTATCTTGCTTCTTTAATATTAATTTAGTTTCACAATCCACCTAGTATACAAAAATAATTAATCTCTTACCAAGCTTGTTCTTTTCAATACTTGCACTGGTTTCAGTCCAAGACTGGGTATCAGTAAGGAGGTGGCTTTGGGAATCTCGTAATGGTTTAGAAGGAAAATGAAGATTATTCTCACTGTTAAAAATTAACAGAATGTTAAAAGAGGAACAATGATATAATTGCACTATTAAAAGGCTGCAGCATTTCAGGTAAGGCGAGAAATTTCTTGACAGATATATCGCTCTTCATTCTATAAATATTCAAGCTCAGTAATAATGTACTTTTCAACAAAGGCAAATCTCCAATTTAATGCTAGTAGAGTTGGAGCAATTCACTGAAATAATGCTTGTACAAGTGGTCATGCAAAGCAGTTGTGCAACAAGTTGCAACCATTTATGCTACTGTTTGATCATCTGCTTGGTACAACCAATTAATTGTACAACAAAAACTGATTAGAGACCATGCTTCCACTAACTCTAAAACTATACAACTGCTAATGCAATGACAGAATTAGATACAGGTCTGGGTGTTTTGTGTCTGCATTTTTGTCAATATATACAGTCACATATTGAATGTATATTGTTTGTTTAATGGATTTTTAAGCTTGTAAATTAAGATTTTAGCTAAAATTTATTTTAAATTTTTGTAAGTGTTTGACTTCCTTGCCAGGACAACAGCAGGGTATAAACTAAATGAATACGTAAATAAAAATAAATGTATATTTAACAAGTGCTTTAGAGTTCTAGTGATTTACATATAAACCTACGTTATTAGGCATATATTATTAAGCATCCTTTATAAGGACTGGGCTTGTATTTTCCATTGTTAATACAGGGAAGCAATGAAATTCTTAGCCTTGTACTATTAGTGTTAATATCTTTAAATACCTGGGGAAATAGTTCAGATGTTAATCTTACATAAATTGCTGAAAAGTGGTTGTATCACATAACATGAACCAAGCCACAACCAGTTATTCTACTCCTGCAAGCTATCTGGTTGAATTTAAAAATAGCAATAGCCTTGATATTTATATACCGCTTGCTTCTCAGTGCCAAAGTACTCCCTAAGTGGTTTATAATGATTTTTAGCTACTTGCCCCCAACAAGCTGGGTATCTTTCATTTTCATATTAACATAACCCACAGACTTCCCTGTTTTACATTGTGTTTACTGGGAACTAACAGAGATACTATTGGGAAAAAATAAATATCTGGTTACAAATAAATGTGATGTACAGACTCTTCTTCACATATTTTTTTTTTCTCTCAGCACATGGTAAGTCTTGAAATTGTTCCATAGTTCTGACACTCACTACATCTCATAGAAACGCTAATATAAATAAAAAATAAATTATTATTATTACAGTACGACCCCACCATCCACAAGGGATTGGTTCTGGGCCCCATCATGGACTGCAAATATCACAGCCATTATAGCAAACACCATTGGGGGGGGCGGAGAACTCTCTGACCTCCCACCTGAACCCTCCAACCGCTCGACCGACCACCCCCCGCAGGCCACCTCCTCCCTCCTTCCCTTGCCCGGTCGCCTGCCACTGCCACAATCTCCACGTGAGGTGACCTATCCACCCGATCGCCGCTCCACGCTGCAAACCACCCCACAAGGTGGCGGAGGGCAACCGCTCTTGGGAAGGAGTAGCTGCATGGAAGAAGGAGAGGAGGAACCAGAAGCGGAGCATGTGCCGCCCACCCGGACCAAATGAGTGTGCGTGCCAGCAAGGGGGGAGGATACAGGCAGCCACAGCCATGCAGAGCCCGGCTGCACCAGGTAAGGACGATGGGGGTTGAGGGGGAGGAGGCACCCCCTACCCCCGTTGTCCTTAACTGCTGCTGCCGGGCTCCACTGCATGGCTGAGGCTGCCTGTCTCCCTCGCTGGCTGGCTGTCAAGTGCGCTCGCTCGCTCACTCCGGGCGGGTGGTGCACATTCTGCTTCTGGTTCCTCCTCCACTTGTTCCACACGCCTGCTATCATGCTGCAGGAGCCACCCAGGCCTCCGCCGCTACCTCCACGAGCCCCACCAGAGCCATCTCCCCCTGCCGCTGTCACCAACTGCAGATAATCAAATCAGTGGATGGCAGGGTCGTACTGTACTCCTTATGTTGTTAAGCTCATACCTCCAGAGCTCAACTTTTACAGACTCTATACAGAGTTATCACATGAACAGTGGCTTTTATATGAGACTATACTTTGTGATTGCAATTATGAGATATTGTGAAACATCAAGACCTAAATGGACACCAAGAAAACCATTTTGCACTGTAGCTACTGAATTAGTACAGGTTGCCCCCGCCCCACCCCGCCGTATCCACAGGGGATATGTTCCCGGACTTACTGTGGATAATAGCAAACCCTACTGAAATGAATGACTTCCAGCTGAACTCCTGGAGGAAGCATACCATAAATTCTTGCTAGAGGACCTAGAAAATGCCTAGAGAGGACACTTTTTTTGGATGTGGATAAGTGAAACAGTGGATCCCATGGATACAGGGTTCAACCTCTATTTTACAACATGGCCGTAAAAATAAAAATATATTTTTAATGATATTTTGTTGTCTAAACATAACATTCCTTCTAGCTATGTAAACTGAACATGTTGGCACTAGACTAAAGCCTGAGTAACAGATTATCAAGATAAAGAAACAGTACTTTGACGATTTTTAATTCTACCCGTTGTCCTGCAAGGTAGCAAACTAGTGGTTGTTGATGAAAAACAGTGGATAAGGATGCTACTTTGCATTATTAAAACCAGAAGGATAAGGAAAAGCAGTTACACATTTGCATCTCAGTAAGATTTAAGGGGACTGAATAATGTAAGAGTCAGTTAAAGTGTTCATGTTGTATGCCTTTTTAAAACCACAATTAGCATTCTTTTCTCTGCATAAACGGTTGTTGTTGTAGTGTTCCTTTAAATCATTTCTGACTTATGGTGACCTTAAGGCGACCTATCACAGGGCTTTCTCGGCAAGATTTGTTCAGAGCGGGGTTGTGTCTGCCTTCCTCTGAGGTTGAGAGAGTGTGACTTGCCCATGGTCACCCAGTGGGTTTCCATGGTCGAGTGAGGATTCAAACTCTGGTTTCCAGAGTTGTAGTCCAACGCTCAAACCACTATGCCATGCTGGCTGTGCAAATGCATAAGCAATATTGTCCTCCATATAAAAAGACTTGTTTTGTCTGTTTCTGGGTTTTTAAAAAACTATTGCTGAAGAATGCTATCTACAGTTATCTCTACATGTGTAATCTAGTTTGTATAGATTGCAGATAATCATTATTTGTTTGCTTTGAATCTAACCAAGAATTCTGCTCCTATGCCAATGTACATTCCAATATATATGACTGCTACTCAAGCAATGACCAATATACAACAAATGAATTAAGCAGCAAACGTAACAAGAAATAGATGCAGGCTTACTTTTTGTTTGAAGTACTGTGTCCTGCAGGAGTAGCAGCTTGTTCTGGATCTTGGTTAACAAGACAGGTTGGAAAGGAACATCCATCTCCTTGGCTGAAAGTAAAAATAACATTCTAAGCAAGGAGCCAATAAACTCTTCAAAAGAATTACCTTCAAAACATAATTTTGCTCACACTATTGAGTAGGGTAATAATTTTCTTTTAGATATCACTTACCTAGTAAAAATAGGCAACAACCAATATTTTTTCTCATCTCCAAAGACTTGTCTTAGGTTTTTGCTGAAACCCAAGCTAAAGCCATTCTTGTCTGTTCCATGTCGAAAAACAGGTGCTCGGAATGCCTCTAAAAATAAAATATGTTCACATTTCTTAATGCATTTAAGCCTGCACACACTTCAAGGTAAATAGTGGACTATTAACAAAATAAACCTGTAATTATTTACCTAATGTTGACTTATTTTTGCTGACTAACCAACAGTGATAGCCAAAGAGAGAAGACAAGCTGACAGAAAACATGGCTGCAGCAAAGAATAAAAACATGATATGGAACTTGGCTTGGGTATCAGGAAGGCCATTCTATAGAGAAAGAAAGAAAGAAAGAAAACAAAGAGTTGTTGACATGCTCTTTAGACATATTAATACATGTACTAAAAAAGTTGATTCAACACTGACTTGATGGTATATCATTTCTTAACATTTGCTTAAGTGGTGTATACACTTCTTTTTGGAAACACAAGAAAGAGGAACCTTTTAATCTATGTTGAACTTACTCATTTGCTAAGTAATTTTGGTTTGATATTATTAGAATAGTTTATAAAATTACTGGAATGCTTGTAAATCTGAAATCTTACATGTGAAAACTACATATATGAGTTGCCAAGAACTCTTATCTTATACAACAACACTGGAACAAAACTGGAAGTTTAGACAAAATACCAAAATAGGAGAATGGAACAATGAGATGAGACTGTACCATCCTTCTTAACTGTTTTTTTAATTATATATTTTTATTGTATTTTATGGGTATTAGCTGCCTTGAGCACCATTTTGTGGAGAAAGCATATAAATACAATAAACCAATTAAGCAGTAATGAGCATAAACAAAAATGTAGCCTGTTTAACAAAATAATAATAATAATAATAAAATTTATTTATACCCCGCCCCTCTGTTAAAACAATCGGGGCGGCTTACAAAAATTAAAATACAATACAGATAAAATCCCCAACACACCCTCCCCCACCCTCCCCCATAAAAAAATATTAAACAATTATAAATTAAAACCAACTGATCTAAAATCACAATTAAAAACAATAAATACAATAAAATACTATAAATGGCCAGCGGACTAAAAGAAGCCAGGATCCCCTGAGGCTGGGATCTAATTAGGAAAGGCCTGCCGAAAGAGATCCGTCTTTAGTGCTTTTTTAAAGCTACTCAGGGTTGTTATCTGACAGATCTCGTTCAGCAGGTCATTCCACAATTTGGGGGCGATTACCGAAAAGGCCCTCTGGGAGGTTGCAGACAGCCTAGATTTTTGTGGCTGAAGCAAATTCCTCCCAGAGGACCGGAGTGCGCGGGGAGGATTGTATGGGAGGAGGCGGTTCCGGAGATAAGTTGGACCCAAGCCATTTAGGGCTTTAAAGGTAATAACCAACACCTTATACTGGGCCCGGAAACTGATAGGCAGCCAGTGGAGAGATCTTAACACTGGAGTTATATGGTCTCTCCGAGATGTTCCCGAGACCACTCTGGCTGCCATATTTTGTACCAACTGAAGTTTCTGGACCAAGCATGAGGGCAGCCCCATGTAGAGCGCATTGCAGAAATCTAGACGAGAGGTTACTGACAAGCCAGCATAATCTCTTAAAAACACATGTCTTCAATGTTGATCAGCTACAGAGTAGATGATCAGTAAGACGGATGTAAATATCTCTAAAATGAATTCTACAAAATTTGCACACACTCCAATCTAGCTATCCCTCTTAGATAAAGAAGCACCAGTGATGTCCCCTATATTGGAAAAGCTTCACTATATGTTTCAGTGGGGAGACAAATCCCATGTGCATTTCCTACACATACTCTCCATTAATTGAAATCAGTACTTCCTAAACCCTAGAGGTCAATACTGACTAATGGGAAAACCTATGCTGAGTACCTTGGAAGAATGGTGAAGCATATATGCTATAGATCCTCAACTGGCACTAAAATATTCAGTTTCATACGCTCAATAAAAATGTTTATTATTGTTAAACACTTTGTCTTTTCACAGTTGCATAGTCAAAGAATTGTATTAAATAGTATGTTTCCCTAATCATGCATTCTTTGCACGTGCAATTTTATATTTTAGCCAGATTTCTAGACAATCATCAGACACATAAAGTACTTACATGGCACCAATGTACTTGCCACATCTCCATGAATTTTAACACTTTGCCCTCCAATTCTGTGGTTCAGGCTTGGCCCTAATTCAGTTTAGACACTTTTAGACCTGATTTGGAACTGAATAAAGTAACACTCCTGTATCCACCGATTCGCCATCTGCCGATTCAATTATCTGCAGATGGCAACAGTGGGGTGGTGGTGGATGGGGGTGGGAGGGGAGAAGAAGAGATCTCGCCTCCCTTCTCTCCCGGGATCGCTCCTGTGGCAGGAATGGCGATACGGGGGCAAAGGGAGAAGAGGAGAGATCTCGTCTACCTTCTCCCCTGGGATCACTCCTGTGGCGGAAATGGCGAGGGGGGGGGCGAAGGGAGGTGAGGAGATGTCACCTCCCTTCTCCTCCAGCATCACCCCTCGGGATCACTCCCATGGGGGGGGGAATAGTGACGTGGGGGCGAAGGGAAGGGAGGAAAGATTGCACCTCCTTCCTCTCTTCGCTCCTAGAATTGCCCCTCAGGATTGCTCCTGTGGCAGGAATGGTGATGCAGGGGTGAAGGGAGGGGAGGAGAGATTTCGTCTTCCTTCTCTCTTCACCCCCGAGATTGCCCCTCGGGATCACTCCTGTGGCGGGAATGGCAACAGGGGTATTTGCTATTATCCATGGATTTCATTATCCGCAGGGCCCCCTGGAACCAACCCCCATGGATACAGGGGTCCTACTGTACAAACCAAACTTTGGAAATCTGAATCTTTGTATCTTCCATTGATTTGCATGGGAAACAATAGTACAGACAGAAACAAGAGAAAAAGTAAAGACAGAATTAAATGAACAATATGAGACTGAAATTCACATCAAATCTAAGTTTAAAAACTAGGGCCAAAATGATGTGCAGGCAGGGAGGGAGATGCAATTGCCTACTTAAAATAACACTGAGACCAGTGTGGACTTCCTCAAATAAATTTAAAAAATACAAAAAGTATGGACATATTAGAAAAAGATTAGAAAAGGGGGATTAAAGTTGAGGTACTGGTAGGATGAAGGAAGGAAAATAATGAGGTATAGTGGCTTAGTGCTTTGAGTGTTGGACTAAAACTCTGGAGACCAGGATATGAATAACCACTTGGCCATGAAAATCAACTGGGCAACTACACATTCTCAGCCTCAGAAAACCCCATGACAGGGTTGCCTTAGGGTCGCCATAAGTCAGAAATGACTTGAAGGCACACAACAGCAACTAATAGTAAATACAAAATTGCCACAAACTCCAAAAAAGCTCTTTCAGAAATGTTCCTGCTGCTAATAGACAGCTAGCAAAGCATTTAAGAGAGAGTAAGAACTTAGTTGGTGAGATTTCCAGACTGCAAGCCAGAGCTGTTAATGAACTCTATCCAGCTCTATTCCCCTAGTGTTCACTTTATATCACGGTGAACAATTGTAAATGGTTGGGGATCTGAACTGGCTCCCTAAGATTACTTTGAAAGGCCGCACTCAAACCTTAATATTTTAACCTGTTCCGTTGCTCATTCACTAAAGATTTTACATTATTACTGTCAGCTTCTGACAATGATCATGAAAACGTAGGTAATGAAAAGACTCATAATGAGTTTTAATTAGAAACTCATTGTCAGTTTTTGATTAAATACTGTTATTCTCTTTCCCTCTTAAAGACACAACCAATAACCGTAACAATGCACAAACACAAAATGAAAAAAAAAATCCTACAACTAGGTTGGGTTTTCTCTAAATACACTCTAGAAATCATTGGATTAGTAATGTGAATTAATGTTATAATCATATTCATGTTATTTGGAAATTAAGTTCCACTGTCTTCAACAGGGATTATACATCCTGAGTCTGCAAGACCTGAGTTGATGATAGGGTGACATGGAGGTCTCTCATTCATAGGGTTGCCATAAGTCAAAATTGACTTGATGGTAGTTACAAACAACAATTCTATTTAGGATTATAGCCTAAAGGTTAACAAATTTATAGTTACAGATCTAAACATTTTAAAGCAGGGAATGATTTTAAGACTTACTGTCCAGAATCTGATAAAATACTGTAAATCAGTTGCAACAATGAAAAGGCAGTATAACAGAGAATATGCCAGAAAAAGAAGGAAAAATTTGTAATTGGAAAATCCAACACAATTGTTCACCCTGGGGGAAAGAAAGAAAGCATAAAACACAGAAAATGCACACATACAATAATTTATTCTCATTTGTCATATTTCTTCATCAGGGTCAGCAGGCCCAACCTCCCAACTTTCTCTAAACTAAAATAAATGACTGAATTTCTTTATTTACATCAGGGGTAATCAACAGTGTGGGGGCCAGGGACGAATTTAACCCCCATCCAACTGTGGGTAAAAACACCTTTGTTTTCATCTATGTCCTTTCTAAAATGGGTACCAGATGTGAAGTCACAACTGGTCATGATGAATTTGGTTCATGATGCATTTGGTTGGCATTTTGGAAAGGACATGGTTGAAAATGGAGGTGTTTGAGGGTTGTTGGGGAATGGAAAGGAGGGGTTTTGCATGTTTGCACACATTAGGGGCCTTTTTGTGTATTTTGAGGTAAAAACCACCAGAAAGGTGCCAAAAAGAAATTAAAAATGAGAGAGAGAACACTTTGGGCACTGCACACTCACCAGCCCTGATTTAAGTTAACATATACAGGTATATGCATTTTTCCACAGTATGGATTTCAAAGAGGTGCTGAAAAATTTAAGCTTCCATTCAGCTAGTCCTCCATTATTAGAGAGTTCCTGTGGAAATGGGTTACAGAGGTGTCAAAAACCTGTTGCTGGTGTCTCCGGATGATGAGTAACTTTTTGCAAGATGCTTTTATCTTCCTTAGTTTTAGGCTATGTGCTTTTCCTCTCTAACATAACACACATCTGTCTTGAATAGTATTTTTAAAAAGATGAGAGAAAAGAGCAAACAGGTGATCCCACCCCAATACAGTTACCACGCCAACTGCACAGCTACCACCCACAGAATACCATACTAATAGCAATAGATCTGGATGAATGCTACCTCTTACAACAGTAACATAAAAATTCATCTAGAACTCTCCTGGTGATTTACACTAGGGTAACCATAAATATTTATTTCAGAAGTTGTACCTGGAGATAAGCAGCACCAGCAGGACCTCCTTCTGCAACATTCCCCCCTCCCAACTGCACAATGGCAGCAAGATAGCTCCAGCCCAAACAGCCACTGATTAGTGGTGGTGGTGGGGTACCCAATGGCCACTCAGCTGGCTGGTGTCACCCTTTCCCAGTTTTAAGTATGCTGTGAATGAACTCCCAGGAAACTATGCTGGCAGAGTTCCAGGCTCTTCCAGCATCAAAAAGAATCTTAGCTTTTGTTTCATATTAATCATCCAGAAGGGGCTTAGTTCCCCAGCATATTATCTATTTCAAACTGATGCATTACTGCTTACCAAGGACAATGATGGTCCATTTTCAATATACATCTGAAAGAAAAACAACAATATAATTTATTCTACTGGATGTTCAGCAGACAGCAATTTTTAATATTAAAACAAAGCAGTTATACAAAACTTACACTTAAGTCTGAAATCAATGTAAGAAGTTAATCATAACTTAAAAATAAAACGTTGTCTAAATCAAATCAGTGTTATGAGATCACCCTTTCAAAAATTCCATCATCATCTAAGGTAGCAACTTAATTCATGCTTTATAGTCTGACACAGATGTGACTCATATCAGATTCTTCCTTTTGTTGTATGTTCTGAAGGAGGATTCATTCCCATTCTCTTGCAATGAGACCTTAATTCATGATGCATCTGGATTTTACTACAGGCAAGAGCCATAAATCCTTGTGCTTCAAATATTTCAGCCAAAGTAGCTGACCAGATACATGATCCAATAAAAGCTTGGTGTAGTGGTTTGAATGTTGGACTACAACTTTGGAGAACAGGGTTCAAATCCCCACTCGGTCATGGAAACCCACTAGATGACCCTCTGCAAGTCACACTCTCTGAGCCTCAGAGGAAGGCAAGGGCAACCCCCCTCTGAACTACAGTATATGCTCATGTATAAGTTGACCTCGTTTGTAAGTCGAGAGTAGGTTTGGGGCCCAAAATTATGTTTGATATGACCTGTGAATGAGTCGAGGGTAAAACTTTGGGGCTCATCATGAGGCTCCTTGGGTCCATTCCACAGAGAGGTGACATCGCTGCCTCAGGGCCAGCTACCCCTGGCTGCTGCCACCATCATTTTCCTGCCCAGGCATTCAAAAAGGCCTCAGTTGGAGGAGATGGCTGGCTGAGGGAAGCGAACAGGCAGACAAGCAAGCAGGCTGTTTCTTCACTTTGCATGTTCACCCCATCACATGGTCTGGGAAACAAAGACTTGGGGAGGGATTGGGAAGATGTAGAATTCTCAATGCAGCCATCAGTTCCTCAGGACCACCATCAACGTCCTTCCTCGGTCACTGCCTCTGCTTCTTCACTCACTGCTTCCGCGAAGGGTGGACATCACCTGGTGGTGCAGGAGATGGTACTGACGGCTCATTCTCCTTTGCCCTCGACTGGCTTTCCTACCTCACAAGTCAGTCAGCCTGAAAGTGGGCTCTGTTCCAGTCATTGCCCTCTCCAGACCCTTCTGCTATGGCTGGAGATGTGGTTGGTTTCTTATCTTTTGCCTGGCTCCTCTTCACTACCCAACTGCATGCCCTCCGTTGTTTGCAGTTGTCTCCTCAGAGAAGGTGGTGAGAAGGAATAGGAGGAGGAGACAAGCAGGCTGGCTGTGGAGAACCAACTGTGGGTGATTGGGCAATGAAAAGTCCATCTGGGAGGAGCCTACTGTAAAAGAAGCGCTGAACATCTCCCCTCCTCCATGGTGGCAGCTCTTTGGGATTTCCCTGCTGTGGTGGAGAAAGTAGGAGGGGGAGTGCCAGCAATCCTTTTTGGGTCCTCTCTGGATGCACTATGGCAAGAGCTTAGTCCATCTGGAAAGAAGTACCGCCCCCTCTGCTTTCCCTGCCATGACAGAGAAACCCCAAGGAGCCATTGCCACCATTTTTCTAGCAGCATTATTGTACTGACCCATGTATAAGTCGACCCAGGTTTTGGGGGACAATTTTTTGGCATACATACATACAGTAAACTTGCCAAGGAAACCCATGATAGGTTTGATAAGTAAGCAATATTTGAATCAAGCATTAGACTAGAGGGGTACTTGTATGCCACCAGTTGTGGTTAAACTGTATCTCCCATCAGCCTACACAATTGCCTATGCTGACTAGCGTTGATGGGAAATGCAGTCCAACCAGATGTGGAGAGCCAGAAGTTGCCCACTCCTGCCTTAGAATAATACTATTTGCAGGGGGAAAAGGGGATACAGTCTAATCTAATTTAATCTTGAGAGCTACAATTCTGAACTAATTATATGGATGACGATTAATAACAAATAATAAATGGATGACTGCTATGCATTAGCTTAGTCTGAGTTCTTGTGCTATGTTAAATGAATTATAATAACTGTAATATTCCACACAGTTGTTCTTTTTCCTCAAGAAAAGCTTTAATTAAAGACATGTAAGTCCATAAATACTTTGTATGCGTGAAACTATTATATGGAAAGGATAATTCATACATCTGTGTCTGAAAGAAAATATCCACTGAATAAAATGTATCAGTACAAACTATAGGCGCAATCATATATGGTTCCGCATAACACAGTAGTGCCACATCAGACCTAGGCTAAGCCATATGCCATCCCCAACCCAAAGACTTACTATATAGCCTCTGAAGCACAACCCTGCCATTCTATGCCTCATGAAGAGTGGGCATGATTGAGAAGCATCTGGCCAGATGCAAAGTGAATACAGCAGCACTGAAATCCAATGAAGTCCTTTGGAGGTCTCAGTGCTGTTGTGATCATTTTGTGTATAGCTATGGGGACACAGCCAGAGGCTTCTCCGATTGTGGCTGCTCCTCATGAGACACCAAATGGCTATGGGAGAACTTCAAAGGCTGTACAGTAAGTTGGGGGTGGGTGCGTAGGCTTGGGCTCTGAAGAGGAAATAATGGAATATCAACCACAGCAGCACCTATAAAAGGACATATGCAAGCGTAAGGGAAACTTACATACTTGTATGCCACTAACAGGATGCCAGCCATTATGTGCCACCACTCAGCAACAGAACAAACAACTGTTCTTTCCTCATAATGTACATGGATACTTTCTGCAACTCCCATGTAGGAGATGATTGTCAGGGGATGATGGGACAATCAATTCCCAGGTGAAGCCAAAAACTGTCTCAGCAGACTTGGTAGCAACCTTTTCCCAAGAATACTCACACACAGAGTGTTTGGCGTCCAGAAAACAGCAGGTGCTTTTAATCTTCAGTAGTTTCAGTATATACAAGCAAAGTGCTACACCAGGCATCTCAGGATCATAGGAAGAGAATGGTCTCTGTTCTGTCTTGCTTTTATACACACCAATACAGCATTGGCTTAGCCAAGCACATGGCCACATTGCATCAGATTTCTACCTTCATCACTTTGTACTGTAGTAGCCCTCTTCTGATGCAACCCTTCTCATGCAGCTGTAGCATGATTAGCATGACTGGCAGTTCATGGAGTCAGTCATCATAACTCAGCATGATTTCTACTGTTGTTTGGCTATTTTAAAACTCAGGGTTCAGTATCCAATTCCTGACAATCCCCTCCAAAATGGTCAGACTACTGCACAGGACACATGTTATCATTGCAACATAACATCATACATATACATTGTTAGACATCAATCGTCTGTTGGTTGATCTTTCCCCTTTTTGACTTTTCACCTTACACACTAGTGACAAGGCCCAGCCTCTTTGCCATCTCCTCATGGCTTCCTGCTGGAAGGGCTTCTGTGATCAGGTCTGCTACATTGTCCTCTGACGGACAGTACTTCAGACACAGGACACCTTCATGTATTAGCTGCCTCACATTTTGGTAACACTTGCGGGCTGCTGGAATCTCAACCCCTCTGTTGGCTACCTCTTGGAGAAGCCGTCTCATCTCCTCCAAATGTGTTTCCACACAACTTCCAGGGCACAGCTTTGTGTTATACAGTCTCTTTGCCCAGATCATCTTTGATAAGCAAGAAGAATTCTGGTGGATCTCCTCTAGTGTCTTCCAGAGTTGGAAGGCTGTGATTTTTTGTGCAGCGTGAACCATTTGGGAGGGGCTTAGACATAAAGGAATTTCAGCCCTGGCTTTTTGATCTGCCAGTCTGAATGCAGCAACTTCATTTTCAGAGCCTTCTGGGATTACGTTTTCATTCTCCAAAACATGCCACAAATTGTTTTTAATTAACAAAGCTTCTATGTACATTCTCCATACTGGGTAATTGTTATCATTCAGCTTTTCAAAGCGTACAGAGCTTGCAGCCTCTGCTATGGTGCTGTCTCAAAAAACAAAAAAATTCACCAACTGTGAAACTCAAACAGTGGTAGCTGGCAATCCAAGGTCAACTACTGATAAAGCAAGCTGAGAACAGAGCCAGTTAAGAAATAACTGTTTCTCAGCTACCTAGTCAAAACCACTCAAAACAAAGAGAGTTTCTGAGAACTTTTCAGGGTGCACCTTATCTAATCCGAGATCAAGCTACTGGGCCCATAATCATTGTCAGGGGATGATGGGACAATCAATCCCCAGGTGAAGCCAAAAACTGTCTCAGCAGACTTGGTGGCAACCCTTTCCCAAGAATACTCATATACAGAGTGTTTGGTGTCCAGAAAACAGTAGGTGCTTTTAATCTTCAGTAGTTTCAGTATATACAAGCAAAGTGCTACACCAGGCATCTCAGGATCATAGGAAGAGAATGATCTGTGTTCTGTCTTGCTTTTATACACACCAGTACAGCATTGGCTTAGCCAAGCACATGGCCACACTGTATCAGATTTCTACCTTCATGGCTCTGTACTGTAGTAACCCTCTTCTGATGAAACCCTTTTCATACAGCTGTAGCATGATTAGCATGACTGGAAGTTCATGGAGTCAGTCATCATGACTTAGCATGATTTCTGCTGTTGTCTGGCCATTTTAAAACTCAGGGTTCAGTATCCAATTCCTGACACTGATTACCAATAGTCTCTGTCAAATGCAGTACTCCAAAATATTAAGGAAAATATTTCTCAAACAGTAAATCTGGCAAAAGTCCCATTGAGATAATTTGGTTATTCAAATGTCAATAATGACAAGACTCCATCTTGAAAGAATAATCACACATTTAAACTGAAATAATCATTCTTAATAAAATGTATATTTAATTACAGAATTGCTATAATAAATGCAGTTGAAAAGTATATTAGTAAGCACATAATTTTTATAGTAATCCATGAATATATGAATATTCATGATTTACTTTCTTCAGCAATAGGATAAAATGTAGTGTGTATTACTTAGCCTTAGTTCCTTACTTATCGCAAACAGAGCAGTGATGACAACGGTCTGGTTTTACAAGTTGACATCTGTCACAGTATCTGATTGCTGTAAAGACAGAAAAAGACTTCCATTTAACACCAAAGTAAACTTGTATGTACGCATCCTGTTCTTAATGTCAATGCCCAGAGAGACAGAAGCAAACATTTGTAGCAATAATAACAATTGTTCTGTAATGAGTCTTATATTTCTTTTTCAGTAGAAAAAAAATCAACTGTTTGCAATTTAATCCATATCTACTCAGTGCTAAGCCACGAGTTACTTATTTCCAATATGCAATTGCTGACTTCCCAAGAAAGTAAGTAGGATTTTTAGTCATATGTTGACAAAATATCTACAGGTTTTACTCACTAACCACAAGCTAACTATGCTCACAGAATCATAGAACGATCACAGAATCATAGAGTTGGAAGAGACCTCAAGGGCCATCCAGCCCAACCTCCTGCATTAGATTAATGCTACATGAAGCTGACAACAGAAACAAAGGCACAAAGCTGGAATTTGTTTAAACAGCTGCAGATAAAGATTGTTGGATTCTTATTAGAACTAATCTCCAATTTTGTTTTTCAAGGTCCACTTCATTGATCTATGGCACACAAAAGAGCTCTCAAGTAATTTGGCAGATCAAATGCAATTCTGTCAATTAGATGTTCAACAGATGGGTGGAGTTAAATCGAGGTCTATGTCACTGCAGCAGCAGTTCAATGTTACCACTTATCTGGCATGACAGTGCTCAAACAACCCTTAGCTACTTTATCAAGCCTTTGCATCACCAAATTGGCCATGCTAGGGCTATGCACATTAAAACCTGCTTCTGTGCATATACTGTATTGACTCCTGCTGGACTGAGATTATTATGACTTGCCTAGCTTCAGCAGAACCGAGAAAAGTTATTTTTAGACTATAGCTCCCAGAATATCCCAACCCAACATGGCAAGTGGTGATGCTGGATGAGAGATTCTGGGAGCTACAGTCCAAAAATAACTTTTCTAATCTCTGGGATTTTCAATTTATTACTCTCAACCCACTCATTACTGACTGTGCACTGGGTTCAGAAGGAAAACAGAAGCAGAGCTGATGCTAACCCAATGACTGTATGTCATATTCATTGACTGTCATCGAACAGACAGTAAAATAGAGCAGGACATCACTCTTCACAAGTGTTTACCTCCAGACATTGTCCGTGTATAGATGGGGAGGTCCTTGGCTGCTCTTCTCAGCACTTCTTGATGGGTTTCACTTCTAGGTTCTCTTTCTAGCAACTCTTTATCTGCATAAGTCAGGTGGAACTATGAAATAATGCACTCGTTAATTAATAGCAGAAGTGATGAGCTTTTTTACTCTTAAAGGCAAAGATTCGATGTGCTTTACTCACATGTGCTAAAGATTAAGTAATCTGAAAGGCATCCCAGATGCCTCCATGCATTTTTTCTAGTTTATTGTTAGTTTTAATTGTGTTAAATCATTGAGACTGTAGTCAGCAGTTTCACAGTCTGGAGAAAGTATGATACTAGAATAGATGATAGAATGGGTCCTTGCTGGCAGTGACTTTGAAAAATATACTATGAATTAACAATCTGACATAGGCACAGCAAAAGGGTAACAGATTGTGCCAAGAAAGTACACATTTGAATCACTGGAGGATTAGTACTAGTCTCTTTTAAACTTCAGAGGTCCATACAGAAACTACTAACAGGCAACACTCCAAGGTTCTGTTCTTCTCTAAATTATCAGCAGCTTCATAATTTACATGTCAGCCTATTTAGCCTCTTTGCACCAGCTGTTTCCAGAAATTTGCTGTGTAGCATTTAGGTTGACAATTGTCACACAGGTAAGTATTACACCTAGAGCACTGCCAAAGAGAAGTGCTTTTCCGTGGCCTTTCATATGGAGATAGCATTTAGATGTGTGCTCAACAAACTTAACATCCAAACGATGTCCCAAACGCAGTTTGTAGTTCTGAATAAAATAGACCCATTGAAACAATGGGATTTACATAAACTCTGGTTTACTATTCCACAATCAGTTAAATAGGTCTATTCTGATTGGGACTAGCAGTTAGATTCAAGTCTATGAGACTAGAGCTATGATCTCAACTGAATCATAGGTATTTACTAAGACAACTATGGAGACCTAAATGCTCTTTATTGTTCTAATCCTCCAGCTGAAGTTTGTGTTTTATACTGAAACCCAGAAAGAACTGGTTGTTTATATGTAATTGGTTCTTCAGGTGGTCATCTTAAACTTACATATACAGGTAGCCCCCCACATGTCCGCAGAACAATATCCATGGTTTCAATTATCCAAAGGATACAAAATACCATAGAGACACATACCATAGAGTTGTGCTGAAAATGCCTAGAGAGGTGTCCTCTCTAGGCATCTTCTAGGTCCTCCATGCAACTCTATGGTATGTTTGTATAGGAAATCTTTATTTTAATAGGGTTTGCTATTATCCGTAGTTTCATGTACATAGTAATTCCAGGAACGGATCACCTGTGGATATGGGGCGGGGACCTGTAAGATCATTCGGTGACCACAGAGCTGGCTGGAACCTTCTAGAGATAGATTTATTGTTTTGACAAGAGATCTGTCACCTTGTGCACTTGTACAATCAGGCTCCCACTAAATGTTCTCAGCTTCTAGTCTTCCATGATAGAAGAACCAGGAGATGCCCATAAATAAAACACCCTTGACTGGAGAAAGAAGGGTTGTGTTAGTTCACAGATCCCATTCAAAGAACTAGGTAAACAACCTCTTCTTCTTTGTGGTCTCTGTGACTTACACATATGGGTAGATTAGCAAGCAGCACACACCAGAGGAGGGAAGGATGTTACTTCAGAACAGATAATAAAAAAAAATTCCCAATACAGAATAGTAAAGATCTCCTTGACTTAACATCAAAGGAATAATGTCAAATAAACACTAGAGGTTGAAACTATGGACTTTTTCAGACACCCCTTACCGTGCAAGAAGCCTCCGGAACAGTTACGACACTGTCGCATGGCAGGGAGTCCGTTTCGGATGACGTCGTCCCTCTCTCGGCATTGTCCGTGACTGTTCCGGGTATGATTGGAGGCAGCCGCGCCATATTTTACTCACAGAAGTTGTCTGTGAGTAAAAAATGGTGCGGCTGCCTCCAAGCATACCCGGAACAGTCACGGACGATGCTGAGAGAGGGACGGCGTCATCCGAAATGGACCCCCTGCTGCGTGACAGTATCGTAACTGTTCTAGAGGCTTCTTGCATGGTAAGAGGTGTCTGAAAAAGTACTATGTTGCTGCTGTGCTTACCTCATGCAACAGCACCTTTTGTAAGAAAGCAGAAGAAATCAAAGTTGCTCTTGTGGAATGATTGCACACTCAAGATGGCATGAGCTTTTTTGCCATCTCATATACCATAGGAATTGTCCCTGTCACTCATATCACTAGATGTTGTGGTGAAATAGGTGTCCCTTCTTTGGGTTTCCATAACAAAGGAAAAGTATGTTGGACCCTCTGAAGGACTTAGTCCTGTCTGCACAGAACAGGAGAGCATGACAAATATCTAGCATGTGAAGCTATTTTTCCAGAGGTGCATTAGGAAACTGGAAAAAGAACAGGCGGAACTATGTCCTGCAATGACTACCTTTGGCATAAAAGTAAGGCCTGGGCAGAGGGTTGCCATATATGCATGAAATTTTCAGGAATGGTGGCTCACGTCTTAAAGAGGTAATGGCCACTAAAAATGCTACCTCCATGGAAAACAACCATAAGTCACAGGAGGCCAATAGCTTGAAGCATTTCCATTATTACAGAAAGGAGCATAGGTGAATCCTGATGAGGAACAGGAGCCTTACCAGGTGGATGGAAGTTCTTGAATCATTTTACAAACATGTAGACATCAGCATGCTTAAACCATGACAACCCATCAGGTAGGGAGATAAGCTAATACTTTTAAGCTTTTAGAGATGAGAAAGTCAACCCTCTATCTCCTAAAGAAAGCAAAACTGGGAGGACATTATTGACATCCATGTTACGCAGCTGGACATTATGGTATCTAATGTATGTGAGCAAGTGCTTCCAATTTAGCCTGTATGTCCAACTAATGGTTGGATAACATCCTACTGTAATGACATCTAAGATTTCAAGCAGTAAGGATGGATCAGCTGGGCAATGAGGTGCAGGCTTGTGATGTCTGGTACCAAATTTTCCCATGGCATTATGTTAAGAGGTCTGGGTGCATTGGGAGCTGATGTTACCTGCATTTTGCCATGTGTAATAATGTCATGAATTGTGGTTGGTGCAATCACCAAGAAGCCCAAAGAATACTTCTGGCCCTATTTGCCCTGATTTTTACCTTATCTTGGCTATTACAGGGAATGGCAGGAATGTGTGCAGTAGTGGATCAGACCTACTGTACAGAAATTCATCTCCTAGGGCTTGTTTCAACTGTGGCCTCTGCTCTAGAATAATGGGCAATGAGCATTGCTCCTAATCATAAACAAATGTTTTAGTGGACATCCCATGCATAAGAGAGATACTGAATTACAGGTTGTCCCCCTTATCCACGAGACTGGTATCCACGGTTTCGCTTATCCATGACCAAAAAATATGTCCTCTCTAGACATCTTCTAGGTCCTCCAGCACAATACTATAGTATGCTTCTGCCAGAGGTTGGGCTAGAAGTAATTCATTTTAAATATGATTCGCTATTATCCATAGTTTCATGTATTCACAGTAAGTCTAGCTATGTATCCCCCGCAGATACAGGGGGCAATCTGTATTTAATGTGCCACTTGTGAGATGATGTTGAACAACTCAAGACATCTGCAAGGGAGTTTGATGCCCTGGGAGGTGAATTGCCACAGGGATTGTGCTTCTGAGGACACATGAATCCCAGAGTTGTGAAAGACAAAGCAAAGTTAGAGACTTGGTTATCCCCTGTTTGTTCAGGTAGCAAATGACAGTTGAGTTGTCTGTTGCCATCTGCACATTTTGTGATGAAGCATGGCCTAGAAAGCTCTGAAGGATTTGGTGACAGCTAGAAATTCCAGAGCACTTATATGTAAGTGGGATTTGGCTTTGGACCACCAACCTCAAATCTGAAAGTGCTGAAGGTTTGCTCCCCATCCTGAATTGGGAGTGCCTATGCTTATTAGGAATGGTTGGTGCAGCCTGCACAAAGCCTTTGTCAGAAAGTAAGCTGGATTCATCCACCAAAAGGAGAACAGACAATGGCATCTCTAGAGGCATGTTTGATGTATCTTGCTCAGGGTAGAGCTGACCTGGGGACAGATTCTATTGCTCCCTTCAACAGCAACGAGACAATCCCATGGACAGATTTGGGACATGGGTCTCATGTTTGGAGAAAGACAGGATGTGCATGTATGTGCCTTCAACTTGCCTGTTGACTTATGGCAACTCCATGAAGTTCATAGGGTTTTTCTTAGGCAAGGAATACTCAGAGGTGGTTTTGCCATTTCCTTCCTCTGAAATATAGGTTACAAATAAATACAAATAAATAAATTTGAACAAATCCAACTGGGTGCCATTTGTTGAATTCTATGGCACAACCTCTTCTGATTACACTTTAAATCTAAGCATTTGTAGTAATCCATTTCCATACTGGAAGGAAGGTGGAGAGACTGTCCCCAAATGCAAGTGGTGAAGTGAAATGGTACAGGTGCTGAGGGGATGAGACAAAGACAAAGCTGAGAGAATCTCCAGACCTTTTCCTTGAAGGCGATGCTGAATGGTACTTCCCTTTAATAAAGGTACATCTGGAAGATGTTGATGTCTGAGACGGAGGACAGAAATTTAATAGGTGTGTGACAAAGATTTCTGTGCTGAATTCTGATGTCAGCAAGAAAAATGAAAGCAGGAACATGAAGATTTAGTAGATAGGATAACCTCTATTTTCCTTGACATAGTCTTCATTTTTCACTCATGCTCTAATTTGTCATCAGCAATAAATAGACCAATCTCATCAAATGGCAAGTCCTCTATCCCAGGCTACATGTCTGTCCCAAGAGCTGAGAACTGCAGCCATGCAAGTTGTCTAAAGGCAATAGCCACAGCCTTACCCTTGCAACCTGTGGCATGATGTTTTAATTTGTTGAGAAGCCAAATGGTAGGTCTGTCTGAAAAAGGCCTCCTTATGCAAATCTTCTGGAAGCTTTTCTTGAAAAGGTTCTATCTTCTTCCAGAGGAACTGCTGATATCTACCAATACAAGTTTGATGATTTACAATACAGAGGAATAAGGCCAAGGGGAACAGAACCTGCCGATAGCATAAACTTTCCTTCTCTCCTTATCTGATGGGAAAGAGTGCAGAGTATCTTTGTGTTTTCCCCATGAAGTATTAACTATAATATTTTTCACAGGAGAATGCTTGACAAGAAAAACACAGTCTTCATTGTAAATGTGGCACAAATTCTTGATGTTCTTTGAAGCTGGAATTGTTCTTTGAAGCTGTAATTGTGGAGAAAGGAGAGGCCCAAGATTGGCTGGCAGCATGAAGCAGAGGCACCAGCATAGGCAAAGCAACCATAGGCAAAGCAACCAGCATAGGCAAAGAATTTATTTTCAATTGGATTCTATTAAACAACAGCTCAGTAACCATGGGAGGGGCCAGTATCCCAGGTAAGTGAAGGTATTTTGCCATTCTCAAGACCTGATTTGAACAGGACTGCAAATCATGACAAGGTGCAATGGGATTCTGATCACCTACAAAATCAATCAGAAACCAGGTGGACTATGATCGTCCTGAAGATGAGTAGTTGGAACAATAATCATTGTCTGAATTGGAGTGACCACTGGAGGAATTATGATGCACCTGCATCAGAGGGTAGTCTCGGAGGAGAGAGCAGAAGCTGAGCTGTGCTTTGGAGGTCATTGTTGACTCTGTGTTTCTTTAAAAGGCCTTTGGGGGGGGGGCTTCTGCTGAGTCACAGACTTGCTTGGGGACACTACCTCTATATAACTGCTGCCTCAGTCTTTTGAGCTCAGTCTCTGAGGGCCAGTGGTGTGTGCACAAACATATCAGTAAAAAGTCTGAAAAGGGTGATAAAAAATAACTGCAGGGATGAAGGAAGAGGGATCTGTCACTGTCTGCAGCAATGTGCGTGCAATGTTGTCTTCTGGCCAGAAAACCTCACTGACTACACTTGTAGCAAGTGCAAACTGGTGGCTCTCTTGGAAGAGAAGCTACATGTTGCAGCTACATGTTGAGACTCTTCAACACATCAGAGAACATGAGGACTTCATGGATAGAACAGAGGGAGAATTTATTCTACAGAACCAAGAGGAAGAAACTGCTAATGAAAACTAAATGGACTGTAGCACTGAGAGAGCACCCTGGAGGGCAGTCACTGTCAAGAACAGACCATGCACAAGGGATTTAGAACTGCTCCAACTAAGCAATTACTTCCTACATCTTCCTGAGGATAATGGTGGTGAAGAGACACGAACAGAAGAACAACAGCAAAAGACACTGCAGGCCAGGGAAGGTGCCAACCTAACCACCAATTGCAGCAAGAAGAAAAGAAAGGTGCTAGTGGTAGGGGATTCATTGCTTGGGGGTATAGAGGGAACTGAGTGCCAGCCGAACAAGATGAATCAGCAAGTGTGCTGTTTTCCTGGTGTGCATATCCAGGATGTCACTGATAAGTTGCCAGAGCTCATCAAGAACACAGAGCAATACCTCTGGCAGTCTCCCTATATTCTGCACTGGTCAGACTTCATCTGGAGTACTGTGTTCAGTTCTGGGTGCCTCATTTTAAGAGGAATTTCTATTTTATTTTATTTTATTTTATTATTTATTTTATTTTATTATTTATTTTATATTTTATTTTATTTTATTTTATTTTATTATTTTATTATTTTATTTTTTATTTTATTTTTTTAATTTAATTTAATTTAATTTAATTTAATTTATTGGATTTATACTCCACCCTTCTCCCAAAATGGGATTCAAGGCGGCTTACAATAATTTTAAAAGGCTAGAACTAAAACATGAATTACAAAAGTTAAAAAAGGATTAAATATTAATATTACTAAAACATATTATAACAGTTAAAAAGACAACATTGTTAAAACACAGTTTCAATTAAAAATTAAAAACATACACACGAATTACACATACACACCACATAATTCCATAATTACAACTCACAATTCGAAAGCCTGATGAAAAGAGAGCAGGGAGGGGACTAACCAGACCTCCTGTGGAACAGAATTCCACAGTCTGGGAATAGCCATGGAGAAGGCTCTCTCCCAAGTCCTCACCAACCACGCCTGTAAAGATGGTGGGACTAAGAGTAAGCCTTCCCCTGCCAATCTTAATGCTCAGGCTGGAGATTTGCTCTTTCAGATAGTCTGGACTCAAGCTGTTTAGGGCTTTAAAGATCAAAACAAGCACTTTGAATTCTATCTGGAAGAGGATTGGTAGCCAATACAGCTGTTTCAACAGGGAAGTCACATGATCCCTGTAGCCAGCCACCATCCCAATCCCAATATAGACAAGTTGGAGTGAGTTCAGAGAGGGGCAATGAGGATAAGAGGCATGGAGAACAAAACGTATGAAGAGAGGTTGAAGGAGTTGGGCTTGTTCAGCTTGGTGAAGAGACTGAGTGGTGACAAGATCGCACTCTTTCAGTACTTAAATACTCTTTAAATTTGCTGTATCACTACAGTATTTGAACCTACCATTTAGAAATGCTTTGTCATACGCCACTGCCTTCTAATACTTTAACTTAATAAACTGAAACTCTTAAAATTAGCTGGAGATGAAAAATGTTCAAATTGATTTTTAGGGTTTTTTACTGAAATAAATAATAATAATAATAATAATTATTATTAATTTATATCCCACCTTTATCCCAACAATGCAACTCAAGGCGGCTAACAATATATTTAAAACAATACAAGTTAAAAACAATACAAAAGTAAAAACAACAGCATAAATATAAAATTTTAAAAAGAATTATACAATTTATAAGTTAAAAATGTTAAAAATATTTAAATGCATTTAAAAAACCTTATAAAGACCCTTAAAAGTCTTTAAAAACACACTGCACAGCCTTAAAAGCTCAGTCCTTATCAGTTTGCCTCTTGTCAAGCAGCAACAATGTTTTCCCCCCATTTATACCTACAGTTATAACATATATAACATGCGTGTCTAGTTTTCCTCCACTGATGGAATGTGCATACCTTCCAGTGATTCCCCTCCCCTTCAAGCTCCAACGTCCAGAGGATATTTTTGGAGAGTGCAATTGGAGGAGGGCTGAAATGAGGAAATCACTTAAAACCTGTATCTTTCCCTGCTCTGCTAACAGTAGGAGGGAACTAGCTGGATTCTGCCTTGTATGTAAATTTGGGTTGCCAGAAATATTGTTTTAACTGCCAAAAATGTTGGCTCTATAATATATGTAGTGAAAAACATTTAATACAAAGATTACCAAAGTGTTTAATATTAATCATGGCATAGTACTACATAATCCATTCAAACCAGTATAATATATATTTATCACAAGTTCCCACCTGGACCATTATCCTCAAAATCTAATCTGAGTTTGGCTGCTGTCACCACAAATCTGGCAGTATTAAACATGACAGACTTGGCTGTATTGGATAGCAAATATATTATTTTCTACAGATCATTTTGGTTAGCTCTGGTGGCACAGTGGTTAAATGCCAGTACTGCAAGCCACCACGTTGCAAGTTCGATTCCAGCGGGCTCCAAGGTTCACTCAGCCTTCCATCCTTTCGTAGGTCGGTAAATTGAGTACCCAGTTTGTGGGGGCAATTACCTAACACACATTGGAAACTGTTTAATACAGTGTAGATGTGTAAATAGCTATTGCTTAAAAACAATTTGTAAGCCGCTCTGATAGCCTTGTGGCTGAAGAGCGGGGTATAAATAACTAAATAATTTTTTAAAAAATAATTAAAAAATAGCTACTAATTCTAAACTTCTCTTCAGAAACTTATATCTTGGAATCTTATATATCCTACAATGTAGCATATAATGTATAGTGTCTTCAATGTCCCCACTTCCACATATGCAAACACGCTGCTCCCTGGGGATCTTTTTATATTTCCCTTCAATAAAATTGGTTTTCATTGTCTGAAATCGTAGGGCTATAAGAGCCCTGCAAAGGAGAGGTTGAGTAATTTCCAATAGATATTTCTCCTCTCCAAAGCATATCCTCACAAAAGGAAAACTGGAAGAGAACCTTGAAACTCTAATAGCCTCAATATCGCGCAAAGCATAATATTCTTGCATCCTTTCTTTAATAAGTTTGCCAAAAATGTAAATGAATTATAGTAATAGTTTTATAAACTAAGAATTGCCAGATTGTTTTATTTCCCATCCTAACACCTGAATGTTAACAGAATTAACTACAAATGCTAAGTATGCATTAGTTACAAGCAACTAAAATGTAATTTGATTTCTTCAGAGATACTTAACATTGACAACACCCCTCCTTTTTGAAAAAAAAATATTTTAAACTTATTTCCTACATAATTATCCCAATCTCATGGTTCTTGTTCTTAGGATATCAGGATAGAAACTGTTACCATGGAACTGCATATATGCATTTAGAGAGCAAAATCAGCCAACTATAGGGGGCGCTGAGCACCACAACTCAAATTATCTGACAGCAGTTTAATATTTTCTGTATATTTCTCAGTTATGCATTAGCAGAGCAGTTAGTAGGAAAGGTATTAACTACGTGAAATAATTACTTTTTAAAATATGTATTATCAAAGAACACTATTTTCAGCTATTATTTTATTGTCCTAGATGTAAAAGGTTTGCTGCTATTCATAAAGACCATATGTTGCTAACTGGTGGCAACACAGAATCATAGAATTGTAGAGTTGGAAGAGACCACAAGGGCCATCCAATCCAACCCCCTAAATGGGATAAATGTGAATAAGAGCTAGAGATAACTAATTCATATAAAACATTATTTATTCCTCTCACACAGGAACTTTATATACTGGAAACACAATTAACTAGCAATTTTTTCTTAGACCAATGATAACTTACTTCTTTGGAAGGATTCATTGGTAACGTAAAGATAGTTTTCCAGTAAGACCACAAAAACATCATGAAAAATAGATGGTAAGTAATCAGGCACACCACTAAAACAAAACAAAAAACATAAAATTAATGCATTAAACAAATGATAGAAGTAGCATAGTAGTGTTATAGATAGACACACAACCTATGAAACAGCCAAACATTCTTAAGTTTTCACAATAGGAAACAATGCTATCAAGACATCAACATCACTATAAAATAAAGCAAAAGCAGTTAAAGAAGTTATGTAGCACTATCAGAAAGTGTTCTGGCACTGTACTGGATTAGAATCTGTGTCCTCTATCCAGAACATCCATATCTGTGCTTCAAGTTGTATGGGTTTGATGTAATCAAGGTCACATGTGATATGCACTGAGGAAATTTCAATTTAACAACTAATATACGAGAACATATGAATCCACCTTACATTCAGTCTATATGTAGCTCAGTATTATTGGCAGTCACTGATATGAATGATGCAGGTTTTCACCAAGGATTTTTTTCCTAGCCCTACCTGCAGACTGGAACAACGGATTTACTGACACGTGAGTTATGGGCAGTGAGAGCTAAAGAAGGAAAGAAAGGCTTAACTCCCTCTTTTAGGGCCAGCTGCTTAGAGAATTGTTCATATCCTGAAGGGGAGGAATACCCTTAATCACGGGATTTGCAAAAAGCTGAAAAATGTACCCAAACATACTGAAGGGAACACTATTACCAGTTGTAAAAAGTGGGGAGGAAAAGAAAGGAACAAAAGCAGAGCAGAAGAAAGACCATCAAGGTCTTTGATTAGCTACTGGAGGACAATGCACAAACAAAATGTGCTCCCACCCATCATACACCTGTCAGATCCTACACAATACAGGATTGCATGCTCCATTCCTCACTGAACAGAAGAATATTTCATACAGTTCTAACTGCATTCTCAATTAGAGGGAAAGAGGAATGGGCATAGTGGACTCTTATAAAGCTTGCTTAAATGGCTTGGGGTGAAATATCATTCCTGCTATTATGGATCCTAGAACTTAAGCTAGTTATATGAGTGAGGCTTTCTCTCAAGCTAGTATTGAATGGGTGTTGGTGACAAGCTTGCTCACATGGTCTGATGAAAGTGAAATGATATTTTTCTCTGTGTTAAAAACAAACAAAAGCCTTAGATTTTGTAAACTCTGCTTCAGCAAGGAAGATTTTTTTTGCCTCTATTGGACTAAAAACCTATAAGACCCAAGGTAGAAACTGTGTGACCCTTGGGCTTTGCACAAGCGGTCCGCGGGCTACATGTAGAACCCCGCCCCAGCTTTCCCCAGCCTTCTGAGTACTGGAACCCCCTTTTTCAAAACTGGACACTCCCCCACCCCAATGATCAATCACTGTGGTTGGAGGGCTGCAATCTGCTTCTGCAGACAGGCTGTTCACTTCTTCCCCCTAAAAGTACAACATGACTATGTGTCACCTTATTCATTTCCTTTTATAAAAGAAAACATATTTAAAGTATAAATCCGGGGATATATGGGGGAAGATTCCTTGATATAATTATACAAGAATAAGGAGACAATCCGTTTATGAAAGTAAAGGAACATTTTGGTTGAACACAGAGGACACATTCAGACTGATGTCACTGATCTACAAATGGGATAATTCTCTTCGGTCTTAGATCTACCAATTATCATTACTTCACAACACTATCTGGATTTCTCTGCCAACAAACTATCAAATAGGAGAAAAAGTGAAGTATCCACTATCATTATGAGCTATAGAGATACTGATACACTGTATGCAAATCACACTTCTTAGAAATGATTCCTAGTTTTGCTGTCATAAAGTACTAATTTAAGATCTATATTTTAAAAATCATTGCAACCAACATTTTCCCTAAAATGTTAGCTTGCCCTTTTTTCTTTATCTTCCCTGTTATTCGGTAATTCTATGGAGCAAAGGTGTGCTCCCTGCTTCTTACATTCTGAAGTGGCACAGACAGATGCCTACCATAATTGTTTTATTCTTATTTTTCATCTCCTCCATGTGTTGAAGGATAGGGAATTTGAATGCATGGGTACTGAAACTGATTACTGAGTAACTTCTATTGACTATTCAAAATCCTAATCTTTTCCCAGTTTCTGCTGTAGTCTAAACAAAGTCTGATTTTTAAAGTAGAGATTAGTTTTATTTAATTCCTGCTAGATACAATTTTGTTTTTTACTATGTTACTGCCCAGAAAAAAAAAAGCTGTCTGAACCTGTCAGTAATGCTTTCATTGGCAGCCTATAGGCTCCAGAACTGCTGATGTGGTACATATAAATAAAACCAGCCACAAAATCAATAATTTATGAAAAATACATCAAAAGGATTACTGAATGATGCTTGTGTGATTGCATTTAAACATGGACAGAGTATGAGGAACATGTTAGTGCATGCCAACATGATACTGTTAGATGCCACCATAAATGGAAACAGATGTATAGGGAAAATTTCATGTGTAATCAATTTCTGTAGGATAAAAGTTTTCGGAAACAAACAATACTACATGATACCTCAACATGTTGTTCACTTGTAATAGCCAGAGTGTTACAGTGTCCATGAAACCTACTATTCATAGGAATTATAACAAAGAAAGGAAGAACTCATATCTGTGAACACAGAAGTTGTAATACATGCACCTTTAGTCACACATTTTTATGAATTTAAACATGGGGAAAGAGACACTAAATGTTAGTGCTTGGTGGGGGGGAGAATAGAACCAAAAAAGAATAGAAAAGAATACAACAAATTAAGATGGAACTATATTGGAATTATAGATTGAATATCTTAATTCTCAATGGACTAAATGAAGATATGGATTGGATGGGATCATTTTATCCTATATCTATTTCTATCTGTGATATGTTCTTTGCCATTATCGTATATGAATGAAGTCGAAGGCTTTCACGGTCGGCATCCCTAAGTTTTCCTTGGTTTTTTTCCAGGCTGTGAGGCCATGTTCTGGAATAGTTTCTTTCTGACGTTTCGCCTGCATCTGTGGCTGGCATCTTCAGAAAATGGTTGGGTAGGAGTGTGTGTAGAGTTTATATGCTGTGAACCCCTGTTGGAGAGTATATGTAAATTTCTGTAATTGAATGGCTAGTTTCTGGGTATAGAAATGCAAGGCTCATTAGTGTCTGTTTGGCTAATGGTTGGTTGATGGGCCATTATCTGCTAGAACTCCCCCTGTCCCTGGGTGGAATTCCTTTGTAAATGTTTTGATTCTCTTGTTCTTCCAAACTGGGAGCCAGATTTTGTTTACTTATTTTGTTTCTTATTTCCTGTTAAAGTTGTCCAGGTGCTTGTGGATTTCAATAGCTCCTCTGTGCATTCTGACATAATAGTTGTTCGCCTGGTCCAGAATTTCAGTGTTTTTAAATAGCATTTTGTGTCCAGGTTGGTTTATCACATGTTCTGCTACTGCTGATTTTTCTAGCTGGCCCACTCTGCAGTGTCTCTCATGTTCCTTGATTCGTGTTTGCACACTGCAGTTAGTGGTCCCTATGTAAATTTGTCCACAGCTGCATGGTATGCGGTAAACTCCTGCAGCTGTGAGAGGGTCTCTTTTGTCCTTCGCTATTCTCTGAAAATGCCAGCCACAGATGCAGGCGAAACATCAGAAAGGAACTATTCCAGAACACGGCCTCACAGCCCAGAAAAAAACCCAAGGAAAATCATATATGAGTGTTTTTTAAATGAATAATTGCCTGCCATCAAAAATTTTTATGACTATTGTTTCTAATTCAGCTTTTTATATTTTACTATTAATATTCAGAATCTGTAACTTTGATTTTCAAGTAAAACCACGTTTTGTTTTTAATGTTGAGGTTATGAGCTTGTAGCATCCTATCCTCAAGAAACTGCCCACCTTGTTCTAATCAGTGCTGGCATAAAGTTCTCCTGGGATTCAAACAGATTATAATGAGCCACCAAATCAAACAAACAAATACTTACCCTTTTCACCAATATTTGTTATGGTTACTACAAGAAAGAGAGGGGGGGGGAACAAAGTGAAAAATATTATTATATATTTTGCAAATTGCCATGATAATACATTATCTTTTTTGAATAAAATCTGTGATAATATATTGGTACTGCATTTGCAAGGTTTCTAAGCAACTGCAGAGCATAGCAGAAAAAGATGGACATGATCTGCCAGTTGTTCCCTGCATTTCTCACAAATAAAGGGGGTCATTCTGGAAGAAAAGACTCTTGAAAAATCAATTTGTTTCTTCAATGGAAACAAACTGCTATGGTACACAAGGAGGATAGGAAGGGCAACATTTTCAGTGGATCTAGCAAAACATGACACACAGCAGTACTGACAGACAAGGGATTTTTTAGGATAAGTTAAGGTGGCATGACAGACAACAGTATTCCAAAGAGATTAAGAGTGTTGCTGGTGTGGAAGGTTTCCTTGCTCTCCGGTTCTTAGGCCACTTCTTCATAGGTTAGAAGCAGAAGCCTAGTAACCATCCATGGGAGAAAGAGTGGGATCACCCACTCTAATTATCTTAGCCTTGAAATAATAAAGATAGGGCTGAAATGGGAACATACATTCATAGTCATCACCAGACACATTCCCCCCATGCATCAGTTTTACTTCCTTATAAATCCATTTGTTAGTCCATTTGAATCCATTTGAATCATGAAATCAATGGGAATTTAGTGAATCAACATTTCTGTAACTTCCACTGATTTAACAGGCCTACTAGGGTTGGGACAAATAATTGGATTTAAGCATTTATGAACTATGTTGCACTGCTGCTAAAGAGGTAGATAGGTATTATTTAATTTGGTTTTGCTAATTATACTGTTTTAAGGAATAAATAATTTCAGTTGGAGAGATGGTAAACAGCGCCTCTACTATTAAGTCTGCTGAGACATCAGCTTTACCTGGATGCTCCTCTTGCTGTACTGTTTCATTCAATGTGACTATTATAATAACTCTGTGACCTTAAGGAGTGATTTGCCAGTTTGATTGTAAGATTGTTAGCCTATGGGGAGGGCCCACCTTGTTGGTCATCAATCTCATATATTGTCTCTGAGGTACTTTTTGTCTGAACAGAGAGATAAAAATGATGTAAATAAATACATCTTTGCCGCTCTAAGAATATTGTTTAACACCTCCTACTTGGTTATTTCTTTATTTTATTTATAGCCTGCAATTTCTTTATTTTATTTATAGCCCATCTATATATGTTGCCTTTCCCAGTGTGCTGACTGGCTGCTCAGGAAACACACCCAACCAATCACCACCCACATGCAAATTCCCTCTCCACCTCACAATGCACTCCTGTCACTCAGTCTGTGGCCCAGATTGGGACCCAGACAGCCAACTGCTGGCTGTGGTGGCAGGGCAACAGAGCGAGTCACCCTCAGCAATTTTGGGGAAGGTGTGTACTGTAATGTTGAGAATGGGGAAGAGAAGTTTAAATCCACCAGCCTACCTTGCCGGGTCATCATGAGGTCTACCAGCCGTTTTGGGGGGAGATTTTTTAAACAGTGCATGGTACATCAAGTCCAGCTAGTTTTATTTATTTATCCTGCTACAGTATCCAAGGCAGCTTACAACATGACATGAGAAACTTTTTCTTACCAACTCCGCATTTTATTTAGAGTATTTATACCCTGCTCTTCAGCCACAAAGGTTCTCAGAACAGCTTACAAATAGTTAATTTGAACATTACTCCCCCTGCTATGATGTTGTCTTTGTCACCTGAAATAAATGAACTCCCCTTTCATGAAAAGTTGTTACAAAGAAGCATATACAGCCACTCACAATTAACAGGCTAAAGCAGATGTGGGCAACTGTATGAGATGCCGAGGTCATTATTCTCCAGAGTTTGGGAAGTGCTCAAACCAAACTGCAAGGTCTTCCCCAAATTACTCTGTCACTGAGCAAGTATTTGCTGGAATTCTTTTGAAAACTTCCCAAGAAAAAGTAGTGTTCACTTGTTGGCTCCTGCTTGGGGGTGGGGGTGGATGCTGTGGAGGGGAGAAACAGATGCAAGTACTAAGTAGTACAGTACTCCTAAGAAGATAGGCAACTTTGACCACTAGGGGGTTGTAGGCAGTAGGGAGCATACAATAATAGAGATCTTTAAAGGGTCAGTAAATGGTCAGGGAAGTGATAATTCCTCCCAAGTGTTCCCAAGACAGTTGTACTGATAGTAGCAGCACAAATGATACCATCTATATTCAAAGTCCACCTAAATTATCTGAACCTGAAGGGCTTTCAAGGTCATGATATTCCTAGAAAATTAAATTGTTTGGTGCTTGGGACAGAGATTTCTGTAGGGAATCTCTTAAATTACTTAGAGGTAATCCACACTACTCAAATAATCCAGTTTGAAACTGGATTATTTCCCTGGCTCCTTCCTATGGAATCCTGGAATTTGTAGTTTTACAAGGTCTTCAGCCTCCTCTGCCAAAGAGTGCTTGTGACTCACCAAACTACAAATCCCAGGATTCCATAGGAAGGAGTCATGCAAATAATCCAGTTTCAACCTGAATTATTTCTCTAGTGTGGCTGCCCCTTAGCAATCCCTTCAGAACTCTATAGCACAATCAATGGATGTTAAAACACTCAGCTCTCTGCCTAGAAGTCGATGGAAAAAGACTAACACTTTTTGACAGACAAATTGTTGCAGTTTTGTTTCTCTACTGTCAGGATCAGTCCCTTTTGCTCCTGCTCCTACCATATTCATTAGTTTCTCTGTGGTTTTGATATAAGCATGCATAGTAGTTTGTGTAGGGGTGAAATGAACACTGGGCTTTGCTTGGAAAAGAAGATAATAAGGCAGTTGCAAATAGTGGTTTCAGTTTCAAGGCTAGAGAGGCTGGGAAGATACTAACTTTTGGTTTAAGGAATGCTTGTGATAGACAACCAATCGTTATGCAGCTCGCCAGATTTTGTTGATTGTAAAAGGCTTTGAACTTAGGCTCTCAGTCTCAGCAACAACTTTGTATTACAGTATATGCTTCCTGGATTTCTAGCAATAAAGTTTTCTGATGAACCCTAAGCTTATGCTCTAAGAATTTGGGAATGCTGATACCTGACATCTACAGAGGAACTGGGCACATGGGTTTACTGAGGGGATAGCTCCCAGTTTCCTGCCAGAGAGAAGGAGAGCAGCTTCTGGACAGCAAGTTTCCTGCCAGTTTCCTGCCAGGGAGAAGAAGGAAGCAACTTCTGGACAGCCATTCTGACTGGGGAGATTGAATTTTTTAAAAAAACTGTTGGGAGAGGCTGCTTGTTGCTGAGGGGCTTGAACTTCTGACCTTGCCCTTTTACCCTCAAGAGCCAGAGGCCCGCACCTAACGGCCACGAATTTCAGTAACCAAACAAAAATACAGCAGACCTAAAAGTACAGCTTAGCATTCTCAGCGTTAACTAAGAGTTCTTAGATTACCTAAAAGCTCTCATCATGGACACTGAGGGGACTGCAGCAGTCACTTGCAACACTTGTGCGATGTTTGTATTCTTGTCTACAGACGTGGAGAACTTCACATGCACCAAATGCAAGCTGGTAGCCCTCTTGGAGGAGAAAGTACAGCAGCTGGAGACACGGGTAGCTACACTTCAACAGATTCGTGAGCAAGAGGTTTTCCTGGACAGAACAGAACGAACAGTCTTGGATGGGGACCGCACAGAGGAAGTGGCTGTGGAGGAGAGGGTCACTTCACGGACACAGGAAGTAGACAGCTGGAGGAATGTCACACACAGAACAAGAAAATCCAGGGATTCTTCCAGCAGCTTGCAGCTACAGAATCGATTCGAAGCCCTTTCCCTTATCAAGGACAACGAGGAAGAACAGCATGGACAGACTTCAGGGGTAGAGCAGGGGACCTTGAGAGGACCACCGCAAGGAACAGCAGCTGCGAAGCCTCAGCGGAGGCGTGTGGTGGTGGTGGGGGACTCCTTGCTGAGGGGTACAGAAGCAGTGGTATGTGGGCCTGACAAGATTACTCGGGAGGTGTGTTGTCTCCCTGGGGCAAAGATCTGTGATGTGACCGAGAGGCTGACAAGACTCGTCAAGCCTACAGATCATTACCCCTTCCTTTTGGTCCATGTGGGAACCAATGATACTGCAAGGCACAGCTTTCCCAAGATCAGAAGAGATTATGAGGCCCTGGGGAGGAAGCTGAAAGAAATGAACGCACAGGTGGTCATCTCGTCTCTTCTGCCAGTTGAAGGGCATGGTCCAAGAAGGGAGAGGAAAATAGCCGACGTAAACAACTGGCTCCGTAGATGGTGTCGCCGAGAACAAATTGGATTCTTGGATCATGGACTGCGCTTCCATGCGGGGGGACTTCTGGCAAGAGATGGGGTGCATCTTACAACAGTTGGAAGAAACATTTTTGCCAACAGTCTCAAGAATTTGATCAGGAGGGCTTTAAACTGAGTCAAATGGGGGAGGGAGACAGTATTCTGGAAGGCAAAAGGGCTGGAGAAAATAGTCAAACTGTCATAGAGGGAACAAGGCAAACAGCGCAAGGACCCAACAGTGGGAGGCAAAAAACTTGCACAGGGAGCAAGTAAAGGGAACACATGGTCTCAGATGTCTCTACACTAATGCACAGAGCATGGGAAATAAGCAAGATGAACTTGAACTCCTTGCACTACAAAACAAATATGATATAATAGGCGTTACTGAAACCTGGTGGGACGAGTCTCATGATTGGAATGTAGGAATAGAGGGGTATAACCTTTATAGGAGAAACAGGCCAAACAGGAAAGGAGGAGGAATAGCATTATATGTCAGGGATATTTACACCAGTGAAGTGATCCATGACATCAATACTGGAAGCCAGGTGGAGAGCATCTGGATAAAAATTAAAGGGGAGGGAAACAACAGGGATGTTATTGTGGGACTCTACTACAGACCCCCAAATCAGACGGAGGAATTGGATGTTGCCTTTCTAGAACAGATGAACGAACATACATGCAGAAAGGAGAGATGTAGTAGTGATGGGTGACTTCAACTATCCTGATATTTGCTGGCAATCTAACTCAGCCAAAACTACAAGGTCTAGCAAATTCCTTACATGCCTGGAAGACAATTTCATGGTCCAAAAGGTGGAAGAGGCAACAAGGGGGTCAGCTATTTTAGATCTGATCCTAACCAACAGAGACGACCTTGTTAATGGGGTGCAAGTGGTGGGATCCTTAGGTGAGAGTGATCATGTTCTCCTGGAGTTTGTTATACAATGGAAAGGAGAAGCCAGGCATAGTCAGACACGCATTTTTGACTTTAGGAGAGCTGATTTCAATAAACTCAGGGAAATACTGGGGATGATCCCATGGTCAAGAATACTAAAAGAGAAGGGACCTCAAGACGGATGGGACTTTCTCAAAAGGGAGATACTGAAGGCACAATTTCAAACAGTACCATTGAGGAAGAAAAATGGGAGGTGTCTCAAGAAACCAGGATGGATGACTAAAGAACTTTCAATGGAGCTAAGTTTTAAACGGAACATGTATAGGAAATGGAAAAGGGGGGAAATCACCAAAGAGGAATTCAAACAGATAGCGAACACGTGTAGGAGTAAAGTCAGAAAAGCTAAAGCACAGAATGAGCTCAGGCTTGCTAGGGAGGTTAAGAACAATAAAAAGGGTTTTTTGGGGTATGTCCGCAGCAAAAGGAGGAAGAAGGAAATGATAGGGCCGCTACGTGGAGAAGATGGCAAAATGCTAACAGGGGACAGAGAAAAGGCAGAATTACTCAACACCTTCTTTGCCTCAGTGTTTTCAGAAAAGGAAAAGGAGGACCAACCTGAGGAGAATGGAACAGAGGACACAATAGGGGAAATCCAGCTCAAAATAAGTAAAGAGGTAGTACAGGAATACCTTCTTAATCTAAATGAATTTAAATCTCCAGGACCAGATGAACTACATCCAAGAGTATTAAAAGAGCTGGCAAATATAATCTCAGAGCCATTGGCAATAATATTTGAGAACTCCTGGAGAACAGGAGAAGTCCCAGCAGACTGGAGGAGGGCAAACGTTGTTCCCATCTTCAAAAAGGGGAAAAAAGAGGATCCCAACAACTATCGTCCAGTTAGTCTGACATCAATACCAGGGAAGATTCTTGAACAGATCATTAAACAGAGAGTCTGTGAACATTTAGAAGGCAATGCCATAATCACAAAAAGTCAACATGGGTTTCAGAGAAACAAGTCATGCCAGACTAATCTGATCTCTTTTTTTGATAAAGTTACCAGCTTGGTAGATGAAGGGAATGCTGTGGACATTGCATACCTTGATTTCAGTAAGGCCTTTGACAAGGTTCCCCATGACATTCTTGCAAACAAGCTTGTAGAATGTGGGCTAGACAAGTTAACTGTTCAATGGATTTGTCATTGGTTGACCGGCCGAACCCAAAGGGTGCTCAGCAGTGGCTCCTCTTCGTCTTGGAAAGATGTGACCAGTGGGGTGCCACAGGGTTCTGTCCTGGGCCCAGTGCTATTCAACATCTTTATCAATGACTTAGATGAGGGAATTAGGGGCATACTTATCAAATTTGCAGATGACACCAAATTGGGAGGAGTAGCTAATACCCTAGAGGACAGGATCAAAATTCAGAATGACCTGGATAGACTGGAGAGCTGGGCCAAAGCTAACAAAATGAAATTCAATACGGAGAAATGTAAAGTACTGCATTTAGGGCGGAAAAATGAAATGCATAAATATAGGATGGGAGAGACCTGGCTGAATGAGACTACGTGCGAAAGGGATCTAGGAGTCCTAGTAGACCACAAGTTGAACATGAGCCAACAGTGTGATGCGGCAGCTAAAAAGGCCAATGCAATTTTGGGCTGTATCAATAGAAGTACAGTTGTCCCTTGACATTCGCGGGGGTTACGTTCCACGGACCCCCGCGAATGTAAAAAAACCGCGAATATGGATTGCCCTCCCCGGGGCCTTCACGGAGCCTTCGAAGGCTCCGTGAAGGCCTCCCCCCACCCTCCCCCTCCCTCCCCGGGGCCTTCACGGAGTCTTTCAAGGCTCCGTGAAGGCCTCCGCGGCCTCCCCCCACCCTCCCCAGCCCTTCACGGAGCCTTCCAAGGCTCCGTGAAGGCCTCCCCCCATCCTCCCCCCTCCCTCCCCGGGGCCTTCACGGAGCCTTTCAAGGCTCCGTGAAGGCCTCCGCGGCCTCCCCCCACCCTCCCCAGCCCTTCACGGAGCCTTGGAAGGCTCCGTGAAGGCCTCCCCCCACCCTCCCCCCTCCCTCCCCAGCCCTTCACGGAGCCTTCCAAGGCTCCGTGAAGGCCTCCCCCCATCCTCCCCCCTCCCTCCCCGGGGCCTTCACGGAGCCTTTCAAGGCTCCGTGAAGGCCTCCGCGGCCTCCCCCCACCCTCCCCAGCCCTTCACGGAGCTTTGGAAGGCTCCGTGAAGGCCTCCCCCACCCTCCCCCCTCCCTCCCCGGGGCCTCCCCCCACCCTCCCCAGCCCTTCACGGAGCCTTCCAAGGCTCCGTGAAGGCCTCCCCCCACCCTCCCCAGGCCTTCACGGGGCCTCTGGGGGGTCTCCAAAAGCCCCGTGAACGCCTAGCCGGCCCTCCCGGCTCCTTCCCACAGCTTTCAAGGGGCCTCCGGAGGCCCCTTTTCGCGGTTTTGGGGGGGCCCGGGGGGGCCCTCCCAAAACCGCGAATAATTAAAACCGCGAATGCTGAGTTCGCGAATGTGGAGGGGCAACTGTATAGTGTCTAGATCAAGGGAAGTAATAGTGCCACTCTATTCTGCCTTGGTCAGACCTCACTTAGAATACTGTGTCCAGTTCTGGGCACCACAATTCAGAAAGGATATTGACAAATTGGAGCGTGTCCAGAGAAGGGCAACTAAAATGGTGAAAGGTCTGGAAACCATGCCTTATGAGGAGAGACTTAGGGAGCTGGGTATGTTTAGCCTGGAAAAAAGACGGTTTAGAGGCGATATGATAGCCCTGTTTAAGTATTTGAAGGGATGTCACGCTGAGGATGGAGCAGGCTTGTTTTCTGCTGCTCCAGAGACTGGAACACGGAGCAATGGGTGCAAGCTCCAGGAACAGAGATTCAACCTCAACATGAGGAGGAACTTTTTGACAGTAAGAGCTGTTCGGCAGTGGAACACACTCCCTCGGAGCGTGGTGGGGTCTCCTTCCTTGGAGGTCTTTAAACAGAGGCTGGATGGCCATCTGTCGGGGATGCTTTGATTGTGATTTCCTGCGTGGCAGGGGGGTTGGACTGGATGGCCCTCGTGGTCTCTTCCAACTCTGCAATTCTATGATTCTATGTGCCCCACGAGAATGATAAGTTTGATGAGTCTAGGCCAGACACCTATATAGAGCTAGTAATGTTAGTTTGAATATTAATCATGCAAATCCCATGCCATTTTTTTCTTTCAGCACACTGAAGGAAGTGTTGACAGTAAGAATAGATGGAACTAATATTTACTATGTATGAAATAGCGATCTATTGATTAATGGCAATAACTTAGAAGACACCTGCAAAAGAACATAATTTAAGAAGTTCCAAATCAGACCAACTGTTCATTGCGTCCAGCATAATGTTTACCCTTGGTGATACAGATTCTTCACATAGGGCATAAGGGTAAAAGTTTTTCCTGCTGATCTGTCTTCCATGAATTTCAGCAGTTCCTTCCCCTCCAAAAGCTGTTAAAACTAGTGGCCATTGAAATAACAAATTTCAAATTGTCTGAAATGTTTTTTTCTTCTGTCCTGAATCTCTATTGTCAATCAATATCATTAAGTTCCCAGTGTCTAACTGGATGTGTATGTGCACGTGTGGAGAAAAACTTCAATCAACTTTCTCTGCACCTTGCATAATTTGATACACTGCTATCATTACACCTCCTTGGTTACCCCCCCCCAAAAAAAAACCCTTTTATCTAAACCAAAAGAGATACAGGCTTCCCCTGCCTTCTGATGTCTCACTTTCTGACAACTCACTCTTTCAACACTTGCAAATTGCAGACAAGTTTATTAATTCGACAGGGGTTTCACTCTTTTGTCAGTTCTTCTTGCCTACGAGGTTCACTTGGGACCACTCACAAACTATATATATATATATAGTGCTAATTTAGCTTTTGCATGCATTCAAAAGTGATATATACAGTAGTGTGTTATTTATGTGTTTTGGTGGCCAAAGGCATTTGCAAACTAAAAAACTGGGTTCCCCTTTTCAACCAATTCCACTTTCTGACATTCCTTCAGTCCCTAACCCATCAGATAAGTGGGGGCTTCCTATACTACATTTAAACTGTAACATCAGATTCTTGTACAGAAATTGTCAGAGAACAAAGTGGAAGTCCTACACAATATCACACTAGCAAGGCCATTCCGTCACTATCCTCACTTCGTCAATCAATTGTTCCATAAAACAAATTGTAGCCTCTTATCTTAACCTGTCTCTTGAATTTTACCTGCATAAGTATAAAACTCCCTACTGTATTTTGAGATTTAGGTATGCCCTTCATGTTCACAGTTGCTTGCAGTTCACCAAGTGCTGAACAATAAATAAAGCTGAACATTGGTCCTGCCTGTAAGCTTACAGTTTGACAGACAGAAAGGGGAATGAGACAAAAAGACAAAAAAAATTTAACTAAATGGATAGAAGTCAACTCTTCAAATGCTGGTTTAAAAAAACGAATTGATGGCATGATTCCACTGAGAAGGAACAAGAGAGAAATGGCAAAAACAAGATAGATACAGACACCGATACAATACTAGACTATAAGGACAAATGAGAAAATAAAAACCTTAGGGCTAAATCCAACTGCTAGTTCCTACTAGAACAGACCCACTGAAGCACTGGGATTTACCATTTAGCAATTTATTCAACGGATCTAACTTTAGATGGGACTAGCAGTTGAATTAAACAGACAAGCTGTAGCTCTAGAAGTGGTTAGCCTCCACACCCCATTATCCCCAGCCACCACACTCAATAATGAGGGATGCTGGGAGTTGCACTTCAACAACATCTAGAGGGCTGAAGTTTTGTCTACCTTGTTTTAGGCCTTTATTTTTAGCTTTATAATCTTTAGCACATACAATCAGAAAGGAGTAACAAATATATAAAGAATTAGAGTGGCATCAGAAAAGTAAACAACATTTTTATATGTACATTGGTGGCACTGAAATGTCATTGGCTTGCAGTTCACCAAGATAATAATGACTTCAAAATATTCAATGACAGGAGCATAGGAAGCTGCCTTATACTAAATCAGACAATTTATCTGTCTAGCCCAGTACTGTTATTTCTAACTGGTAGCAGCTCTTCAGACTATCAGACACAATTCTTTCCTAGCCCTACTTGGAGATCTTTAGTGTGCCCGTGTGATCTTCCATTGAAGTACTAACCATGCCTGATGCTCCTTAGCTTCTGAAATCAGATGACAATGGTGTATTGAGAATGGTATAGTGGCAATGCAATGAAATAGTAGGCTATGAATTAAAATGAACTGAAATCTAAAATAGTGTACATAAATTTGAGTTAGGAAATAATAAACCATGATGTAATGATTAAAGCAGTCAACAACTCCCATTATTCCCAACAAATATGGTCATGATGGATAATGGTGAAGAGAGATATAAGGCAAAACCAGGTTGGGAAGGTCTTGGGTAGGACTGAAGAAGAATCCACCCTCAGTCTATTGGGTGACCCTGGGCTAGTAACAATGTCTTACTCTAATAAACATGCCAGAACTGTTGTAAAGATAAAATGGGAGGATAATTATGTGTGCTGCCTTGAGATCCTTGGATGAAGGAGTAGAATATAACTGTAGTAAATAAACACATAAACAGATACTTCTGTAGGCAGCATAGTAACTGACACAGAAGAATTGAAGGTGGGGAAGAGAAAGCATTTAAGCTGCTGAACACAATTATTATTCAGAACGAAAGGTCAAATTTTTGTTCCTCCACAACAAAAAAGCCCAAAGATACTAAGCAAAAAAGTCATTGTTGGTAAAGTAAAAAGGTACTGACTGCTTTATGAAGAATCCTTACAAAAAATGTGTAGTGCTGGTTTTTCACAGTGATGCAGTAATACCATCAAACTAAAAATATGTAACAGTGCAATGGCTGTAACACTGTGCATAGCATGCTAAAGGCCAATAAAGTCAATGCCAATATACAGTAGTTTTGTTCAGACTCCTTAGTAGTAAAGCAGCCAAGCCTAAAACTGTGTACTTGAAAGTGCAACGACTGGCACACCTGCACATTGACCCCTTCTAAATATCCTTTGAAACATATCTGAGTGAGCAATGCCCCTAGGGTGCAGGAGACTGACAAATGTGTTGTTCTGTCTTTTACTCCATGAGCCCAGGATAAAAATTCTTACTTAATGTGATGAATGATAGATGTGATTTGTAGCAAAGTCTATATCCCAAGAGATTAAAAATAAGTGGTAGTCCTGCAATGATCACATGACCTTATGTGCAATCATGACTTAATGAAGCACCAGCAGGAGGAGGGGGAAATACAAGAACTCAGAGGGGTTTGTTTGGTTTTCTCTCTATTTTCATTAGGAAATCATTTCTCTCTATTTTCTTTTCTCCTTTATGTAGTAACAGTGATGTCTGATTACTTCCCTTTAAAAGAGAACATCCTGAGCTTTTAATAGTGAGGGGATAGCAAAATTGCCCTACACTCCCTCTAGAGGACAAGAAGGGCCTTTAAAAAAAAAGAGATCAGGGTATATAGTCCTCTGACTGATGGGTGGGGGGATGTGTAGACCCAGACCTCTGCAAGTTGTTCACTCTTGCCAATGCCATAGCACTACATTCTATCAAATGCCCTATTTGGATGCCATATCCTTGGATGAAAGAATATTGTCACCATGCCAACCAGCAATAGTTGAAATATATATAAATTAATTTTTTAAAAAAACTGAGGGCATGTACTGCAAACTAAGCTTTGCCCATCTCCAGAACATATACCAACCCTCAGGAAAAGTAACTTCTATGAGATGACACATCCTTATGATCAAACCAAAACATTGTTTCAGTAAAAAAATATTATCAAGCATGGGCTCCCATATGAATAACCAATGTGACTGAGCTAGGATTATACCTCTGCAACAAGCTGTGGACCGACACAAATCATGCGCTAAAACATACAGATGCCACAGAACCACATTCAGCCTCATTTGGGAATAAGAACATGTTCAAGCATAGTACCCCATACCAAAATGCTCAATGTATCCCCAAATGGATAAAAAAAACCTGAGGTGTGTACATTTCCAAGCTAATATCTATCTAGGCCATCCTAGGCCCAAATATCAAGGAAACCATCTTCTATAGAACCCCACAGTACTGTGCCTACTCCAATGCTTCATTGTGTAAAAGTAATATCAATAATACCCAACAACAGCCAATATATTATATATGATTACAAAACTGTAAGCATGTACCTCCCCAATAAACCTCAGGCCACCCCAAACTGTATGCAAAAGACATGGTCAAGCATACCAGTCCCATGCCAATGATATCTGGTGTAGTAAAAAAAGAAATAAACAGTGGGTGCGTATGCCAAACAAAGCTCCGGGTCACTCCAGATCTTTTATCCAAACCTAAAGGACAGTTGCCTCTATGAAAAGCCACAGTGTGTTGATAGCTTTAAGATGCAGTTCCACATGTTGCTCCTTCATGTGGTATCCCACCACCACCTGTCTCACAGACCCATACTCAAAACCAAAACCAAACCAAATGACCAGTTCTCCAAAAGGTTACACTAATTTTCTTTCAACCATTCCATTATTTCCCTCACCCTGCTTTGGAAAGTTTATAAAGGCATAACATAAACACATGGGTTTAAAGTAAAAATAAAAGGTTGTGTGTAGGGTCTTGAGTTTTTGACAGATCATCACAAACAAACCAAAATATGATGTGGTTAACTATGATCCTCTGTATCAGTGCTATTCAAAGTGGTGGTCCATGGACTGGTGCCAGTCTACCAGCGATCCCAGGTGATATTTCCAGGGAAAAAGCAATTGTAGCCAATAGGCACAAATACAGTAATGGTCCCTGGTGCATTGGAAAAAATAATTATGGGTTCCCCATATCAGATGCCTTGGGGAAAAATAGCTAACACACATTGGAAACTGTTTAATGCAGTGTAGATGTGTAAATAGCTATTGCTTAAAACAATTTGTAAGCCGCTCTGATAGCCTTGTGGCTGAAGAGCGGGGTAGAAATAAATAAATAAATAAAAATAAAGACCACAATATTTAGGAAGAAAGTTAACAGCCAAGTAAGAAATCATGTTCAATTTACAATCAAACTTTCAAAATCTATGCACTGGAGTCAAATTTAGTAATATTTACTCAAATCAAGAGAACTTCAGTTAGTTATGGCTAACTTAAATCTCACTGATTTGTACGAGCTGGTTCTAAGTATGACTAAGGGTGTCTCCACACTGCAAAGTTATAGCAGTTTGATACCAGTTTAACTGCCATGACTCAACCCTGTGGAATCCTGGGGCTAGGAGTTTTGTCAGGTATTTAGCCTTCTCTGTCAGAGAGCTCTAGTGCCTTCTCAAACTACATATCACAGGATTCTGTAGGATGGAGCTATAGCATTTAAAATGGTATCAAACTGCAATAATTCTGTGTGTGGACACACCCCGAGCCTGATCCAACCATATGTTTACAAATACTGGGAGTAGTGCTCATGCTAAGAGCCAGCATAGTGTAGTGGTTTGAGTATTGGACTAGAACTCGGAGAGACCAGAGCTTAAATCCTCACTTGGCCATAGAAACCCACTGGATAACCTTGGGTGAGTCATACTCTCTCAGCCTCTGAGGAAAGCAATGGCAAACCCCCTCTGAACAAATCTTGCCAAGAAAACTCTACAACAGGTTCACCTTAGGGTCACCATAAGCCAGAAATGACTTGAAGGTACACAAGAACAACAACAACAATGCTCATGCTAACATTAAGCACATGCTAACTTTTCCAAAGAAAGAAGTTTAAGTTCTTTACTTTAGTTAATTTGTACCTTGAGTTATCATGAAAGACAGATCTATCTATCAATGGTTATAAACAAGTTTTGGGGGCATGCACACTACCAATTGTTTAGGGAGCTAATAATTGTTTGCAGCAACAGTGAAGCTCTGTTTATTCAATCTATACTCCACACAGGCAAAAAAAAAAAAAAGAGAGGCAGAGGAAAAACAGGCAACATATGCATATGTTTATAGCAGATCCTCCCTTCCAATCAGGGTGGCGCTTCTCCCCCTCCCTCTCTGTCTTTTTTGCCTGTACAGTGGCAAATATTACAATGTTTATTCTTATTCATGCAGTACAGGAAAAGCTTCTCCGGTGGTTTGCCAGAAAGTTGTTCATAGTCACTACCTGTGCAGTATTAGTCATTTATATGTAGACAACTGTTTAAGCAGCTCAATTAGGAGTGGGCAACTTAGCTGCTAAATGGAACTTAGCTGCTAAATGGAACATATTCAAACAAGGAAGAGTAAGTCGGCCCCTGGCCCAGATGGCCTCAGTTGGAATTTTTATAAAGTTTACAGGAAGTGGATTGTTCCCCCTTTAACAACTTTGTTTAATTTTTTGTGGGATAATAATGAGCTCCCTGAGACATTTTATCAAGGGGTCCTGATTTTTTTCCCAAAGGAGGGTGATCCTACCCTCCCAAAAAACTGGCGCCTCATAGCTCTGACCAACGTAGACTACCGCAAGTTGGCAAAAATACTGAACAATCGGCTGGCTAAGGTGGCTGAAAAGATTGTGATGGAAGCACAGACCAGTGCTCTGCCGGGTAGGACTATGGTGGACTCTCTTTGTTTGTTTCGGGAAGTGTTCCGACTCAACAAGGAGGGAGCTTGGACTGGTCAAATCCTACAGGTCAACCAGATGAAAGCTTTTGACAATGTAGATCATACGTTCCTATGGGAAGCCCTCAAGTGGAAAGGGGTGCCAGAGAGATTTATTGCTTTAGTTAAATTGTTTTATACGGATGCAGAGGTAGTTTTGCAAGTCAATGGTCATAGAGGAAGTGATGCAGAAATCATGGAACAGCAGACCCACAGATTGGAAAGTGAGTTTTATTACACCGGTGGGCCTGACTGGAATATCTTCCAAAGAGTCAGAACCCCGAGTCATGACTACAGAAAACCTTTATACAGTTTAATTCCCTCCTCCTTCTCTTTGTTGTCAGCAATTTCTCTGCAACAATTGTTGATAGTTCAGAAAGTACAAGGCAAAATAGCTTAGGAACATTTAGGTACAGTTTGACTGTTATTATAGAAAGAATTTGTTTACCTCAGCTTATCATATGTTTCTGGAACATAGGGTTGATTAGTAAGGAACATTGAAAAGACTTTGCAGACTTCTAGAGTCTCATGGGCTATCTAGTCTGATCCCAAATAGTAATTGTAAGTAACAGCATTCAGCAAATAGACATTAGAATGCAAATGGCTACCACATTCCCCCCTTTAAATTAAATGATTAATTTCAAAGACAATTAATACATTTCACACAAGTAAATGCCTATTTAAGCCATCAAAGCATAAAATGCAGCTGTTCTACTAGCAGTTCTTTGAAAAACATTAACCAAACATTGAAACAAGCATGGAATACAGAAACATAGCAGAAGCATAGTTAATATTACTAGTAAAACCATGAAAAAACAATCCTTTGAGCCAACTGGAATTAGGAAGCCAATTAGTGAGCCAATCAAACCACATATTTATATTTTGCTATATTTTGGATACAATGTTATGTAGAGTAGCAATTTGAACACTGACAGCATGGCTATTATCAGTTAAATTAAAACAACACAATTTGTGGTGAGTTTCACAGCCTAAATGATGAAGCAGAAAGTGATAAGTCTATGCCAGTTCAGTTTTCTAAGATAGCATTTTGCAGTTCACGCTGTTCCTTATTTAACAGGGCTAAAGCACGGGAAGTTGCATTGATATTTTTAATTAGAGCACATGCCAATCTATTAATTTCTATGTCATCATATAAGGCCAGACCTGGGACTCCAACTAAACATACAGATAGGGCTAACATTTCCCCATCAGAGAAAAGATGCAAATGGTTATTGCAGTCCTCAGCAAGTTATAAGGCCCTAGAGTGACGATGGGCTCCTGCTGGCCAGGGTGGAAGTACAGAAACTAAACGGCTTAGACAACATAGATGACTATCTGACAAATTAGCAGGGATATAAGGCCCTGTGTGAGAACCACAAGTCCAAAACCAGCCATGGGGAAAGAGTACATGGGCAAAATAAAAAGAGATGTTTTGAACCGAGCTACAATGGAAGGAGGGACCTGGAATAGCTTTATATCATTTGGTATATTTAGAACAGTTAAGCATCCTAGCACATGTAGCATTTACGGCTGCCACCGTAGGGGTGTGCAAAGCAAATTCAATAGGGGGTAGACACTGTACCCCAATAATGACTATGGGAATAGGTCATATTTATGTGAAAATTAACATGGGCAAACATTGTATGATTATGTATTACCTCTGGGTGATGACATACAGGTACAAGGCAAGAGCTAATTAAACGATTAACAGGCATATCGCTAGGCAAACAGAAATGATCTACCCCTGAAATATTTGCAAGATGCACCCAATAGCCATACGTTGCGAAAAGAACCCATCACCCAGAATAGAGCTTTCCCCAAATACAATTCCCACCCCAAAGAAATAAACACAAGGTATGATAGCATTCATAGTTATCTTCTATGGAATCTAGCCGTACGCGGAGCCGCTATTTCCACTGGTTAGCGGCAGTAGGGCTTAGTTCCGTCTTCTTTCCTCTCCAGTTGCAAGTCTGGTTGTACAAACCACACAGCTTCCAGGTGTGTGTGGCGTAGAACCTAGCTTGAATCTTCGTGCTGCCGCCTCAGAGTGATCTGTAAAGGGTTATTAGGATTACCAGCCACTGTCCACCCCCCTTTTGCCCTCTTAACTTGGGTCCAATGTATCCAGGGTTTAATACTAACTATTTTTCCTACTGTAGGGGTAGAAAGGATGACAATTATAGGGCCTTTCCAATGGGGAGTCAAAGAGTCTTTTTCCCAATCTTTAACCCATACCTCATTTCCTGGTTGGAATGGATGAACTTCTGTAATAGGAATGGTTTTCTAACACATATCAGCATTGGGCTTGCAATACATTATCTAGCATTTGCACCTCTTGTTGCAAACTAACATTTACTAACTCTTGTATGTTCCCCCCTTATCCCAACCAAAATCTGGGGTGACCTACCATACCTTAATTCAAATGGGGACAAGCCAGCAGTCTTATGTGGGGTATAATGAATCCTAAACAGGGCCAAGGGCAGTATTTTCTGTCCACTTTTGCTTGGTTTCCTGGCACAGCTTAGCCAGATGAGTTTTGATAGTTTGATTCATCCTCTCCACTTGTCTGGAACTCTGAAGATGATATGCACAACGTAAAGTCCACTGGATTTAGTTAGGGTGCCCAGTCTGTTATATTCAATGAGCTCTGCTTCTGTCATTCTGATGAAAGGAGCCTCTGCAAATACCTCTGCTTGTGTTTTCGTCTGCCAGTTGTCTCCTCCCTCTTCCATTTCAGTCTCTCTCTTCTTCTTCCATCTGGTCTTTTGTATTCACGCTGCCAATGTCCTTCTTGTCCACACCAGGCACACTGATTCCTTCTCTGCCTCTTCCAGGCTTTTTCTTTCATCTCCACATCTCCACATCTCCATGTCTTTTTTACACTGCTCCACCAGTGCTGCTGCAAGAAACTCCAGCTTCTTGTCTATTTTCCAGTCCTTCTCTCACTTCTCTTTCTCATCTCTATTCACATACTCTACACCTTCTGTTCACATGCACTATGCCTTCTGGATTACAAAAGTCGTGTTAACCGTCCTCACGTTATTCAGGGTTGAGGGGGTACTGGTGATAGGCATCTAGAAGGCACTCAAGTTAGGCTCCAGGGGCTTCAGGGGCTCCCTCTAGTACTTTTGAGACTTCAGTCATGTTAACTTGCTTTTTTTATTCCATCATGGCTTCTAATAGTAGGGTCTGATATTGGATGAGGCACTTTATCTGTTCCAGCTCATAAGGATCCCAGCGGGGTTGCCCTGATGGCACTCTCTCTCGCATCCTCCTTTGAGCATCAGCATGATTCTTGGGAGCTCTGGCCAAAGCTATCTGCTCCTGCTTGTTGTGTAATGCATCGCCTCTCTTCAGTGGTGAATAGGGTTAATAGTTGCTGTTGGCAATCTAGCCAGTTTCGCATATGTGAAGCCATAGTGTAAGCACATAGCTCTACAATTTCTTGAAACTTCTCTATATATGAGGTGTAGTGGATTTTCCAATTCATACAATTCCAGGTCATTAGGGGAACCTTGTGCTAGTCAGTTGGAAGTCAGGCAGGTGCCCTGTAGACCAGGGGCTGAATGGGTAACTTATCTTGCTTAAATGACTGGGATGACTGTAACTGTGTCTTCCTCTGTGGAGGAATTCACTTTCCTGTATTTTCTGCTTTGTCTGTTCTGGTAGGGAGGCTGGAAGAACCAGTGCAGCATGGGCAGTAAAATGAGGATCACAAGCAGGCATGGATCCCTTCTCTTTAGTTAAGGGAGCATTCTTTGGCTTATCCAATAAGATAGGTGGTGGTGAAGACTGTTTTTTCCCTTGGGCTGAGTTTGCATAGCTGCTGGAATTTAATTGTCAGCTCAGGATGCATCTGTACTACTGGGCATTTTAATCTTTGCAATATAAGAATCAATGTTTCTAAAGACAGTTGGCAGAATTCATAGAAGGGCTGAGTAGCGTTATGGTAAAATATACTGTCAGCAAGTTATCTCTGTTTTCTCCCTGTCCCAGAGAATAGTTTACATTTAGATTTTGAGGAGCTATTTTGTTTAGTTCAGATTTCTGTGGTGTCTTAAGGAGCGAAGAAGCTGCCATTGCTGCCACTGAGAAAAGTCAGTAAATTCTCATCTCATCTGGGTTCTAGCGTTATTGCTGGGGCTAAGCTGAATTCTTTTCTTGTCATTGGGTGGCATTTTTAAGTATATGAAGTGATAATACCAGATGGTGATGGGAGGACAGTTCAGAAGTTATTAGTCTGTTGCCATCTTGCCCCTCCTTTCTTCATAATAAGGCTGCTGGTGCTGTGCTTCCAGTGTAATGTACGGTGGGGGGTGTCATTGGCCCTATCAGGTCATTTCCCCAGGGAATCTAACACTGGCTTTAATTTATTGGCCAATTTTCCTTTTCTAATTACCAGAACCTTGGCTTGGGATCTCTTGGCACTTTTCAATCACTGGGGGGGATTCAATAGGATATCAACAGTTTAATAGGATTCAGAATCAGTATAGCTTTTGCAGGAATTATCTGCAAATAATAGATTACATTCCTGACAACTCTTGCCAATTGAACTACTCTAAAAAAGCCATTTAGATTTTACATTCTAGTGTAACATTTTCTACATTTCTATTCCTCCATAAGGGAAGAATATGTTGGAAACACCCAAAAGCTATTATATTTTATTTATCAACCATTAAAATTGTTAAGCGTGCTTCCAAGTGACACACCCTTTTAAGGATATTTGGAGCTTGCATACTTTACTGAAACTCACAGAAGCAATATACAGGTAACTACATATACATATATACTCTCTCTCTGGCTTTTCCTCACAAACGAAGACTCAGGAAGGACTCATCCCGCACATATCGTATAAAAAAACTTAATTACTTTAAAAAAATTTAAAAACTATAATTTACCCTTCTAGACAATATCAAAAATCAACATATTTTGATGTTATCCCTAAAAGCTTTTCATAGTGCTATTATTTCTCAAGATGGTACAAAAAAAAAAAAAACCCCACAATTGAAAATATTAGCTTTTTAGTGGACATTATAATCAATATGCTAAATGTTAAGCAAACAAGCTCCCAACTGTACCCAAAGTCTTCCAACATGACAAACTGGAGGATATATGCTGAAATTCACTGCCCTGTTCCTTTCTTAAACTCTCTTGGTATATAAAATGCATTTTTCACAATCATAACAGCATGTCAGATTATTTCTCTTCTTTCTTTTACTGCATTTGACAACTCTCACAATTCTTGGGATCTTCTCCATCAAGCCTAATCCATTCCTTCTCAATTTCAACCTTAATTATAATATGCTTTCTGGGTCACATGTTTCTGTGGGGGGATTCAAGGACCACTATATCTCCTGAGTCAATGTTTTTCCTACTTAATGACCACATTTGACACCTTAAAACATTACACGTTACACATTGAACAATTAACCATTCAAACAAAAAGGACACTTAAATGACTTATATACCTGACCAATAATTACAGTCTTCAAAACAAAAACAAACATACATAAAGATCAGCAAGACACCACATCTATACTTTTTTAAACATATCTAAAATACATTCACACATTCATAAATCAAGCATATGACTTCCCCCTCCTTCTTCCTATCTGTTGGTCTGATTAATTCTCTGACCATTACTTCACACTTATTTCTATTGCTGCTTATACTGTTTTAGCTAAGCTTGTTTTCATTACCTTTCTCTCTCTCTCTCTCTCTCTCTCTTTTTTTTTTTTTTAAAAAAAATCTTAATCCACGGAGATCTTTATTAAATCTGATTTGGATGTTCTGGGTCACCAACATTTACAAAATACACACACCAAATTTTATCTAACTTCAAAGATCCTCCACTGGGCCATCCTACTATGAAAGAGGACCTAATCAGGACAATTTTTCAACAAACAACTCTAGGGGTGCAAATATTGCTTCCTCCACCACCCATATCCACCCTCTTAAAATAGACACAGACAAGAGACACAAGGGAAAAACAAAAAAATGCATGGACAGTAGATAAGGGGTCCTATTGCCCAAACCAAGATGAAATGGACACCAGTATCAAGATCCGTGGCAGTCACACATACAGACTCACACACACATTGCATATATTCAATTCACAGGCATTCGTTCCTACCTCTCACTTTTCCCAAATTGCCCCATATTACACTATTACCACTTTCTCAATGCTTCAATGGTACAACGGTTTCACCAGTGCGCCCTCACTGCGTCTTATCTGGGTACTCGGGTTGCCCTTTAGGGGGTGATCAAGCCCCTCTTCCACTCTTATGGAGTGGGCCACAATATTTCCCTTGTTTACTTGCCTGTTTTCTTTGGAGGTAGGGCTGCTCAGTTTCCTTCTCCGTTTACTGGGTTCTCCTTGTGCGCGTTGCTGTTCAGGCAGCCATGGCACAGACTCCCGTTCTTCCAACAAATGGTTGGTGGCGCCCAGAATGAGTGTGCGTGCTCATGGCCCCTTCCCAGCCACGGCAGTTAGAGCAGGCAAATGCCACCTCCTGTTCCATCACCTGCTGCTTCAATCCCGGACGAGCCCCCATTTATGATGCAGAAATCATGGAACAGCAGACCCACAGATTGGAAAGTGAGTTTTATTACACCGGTGGGCCTGACTGGAATATCTTCCAAAGAGTCAGAACCCCGAGTCATGACTACAGAAAACCTTTATACAGTTTAATTCCCTCCTCCTTCTCTTTGTTGTCAGCAATTTCTCTGCAACAATTGTTGATAGTTCAGAAAGTACAAGGCAAAATAGCTTAGGAACATTTAGGTACAGTTTGACTGTTATTATAGAAAGAATTTGTTTACCTCAGCTTATCATATGTTTCTGGAACATAGGGTTGATTAGTAAGGAACATTGAAAAGACTTTGCAGACTTCTAGAGTCTCATGGGCTATCTAGTCTGACCCCAAATAGTAATTGTAAGTAACAGCATTCAGCAAATAGACATTAGAATGCAAATGGCTACCACAGAAGGAGGATTAAGTTAAATTCTGGGGTGAGGCAAGGTTGTCCCCTAAGCCCTCTCTTGTATGTTATTGCTTTGGATACTATCCTGTGTAAGATTAGTTTGGACAAGAGCATCTCGGGGATCCAAATTCTGCATCCGTTGGACAGTTCATGGTTGGTTCGATATGAATCTGTTAAATTTGTTGCCCATGCTGATGATGTGTCCTTCTTGGTTAAGGACAGGATGGAAGCTAGAAAGATTAAAGATGCTTTTGAGGCCTACGGTCAAGTTTCTGGTGCTCGACTTAACATGGAAAAGAGTTTTTTGATCAGGATTTTGATCAAAGGACAAGATGGCAGCTATTCCTCTAAAGGACGTAGTTGGAGAAAAGGAAGGGTGGCAAGCAGAGCAAGAGGCAAAGATGGATAGGGTGAAGATCCTGGGGCTGAATTTTGCAGTGGCTCTGGAGGGATGGAAAGAAAATTGGTATCGCTGGTTGGAAAAAGTGAAGGAGAGGGTGGCCCTCTGGCAGAGATGGAAGCTGACCATTTACCAGAGAGCCGCTTTTGTAAATACCTACCTGCTTCCGGTGGCAGCCAACTTGGCGGCTGTTTTCCCGCCTCCAGATTCAGTGATTAAAGAAGCCAATCGGGTTCTCTCCAAGTTCCTTTGGGGAATGGCCACATTCCACCTGGCAAGGGCAGTGGCTTATGGGCAGGTAGAACAAGGGGGCCTGGACTTCCCAGCCCTGGGACCTAAGTTCATCGCCATCTTTTCTGCTCAAAACTTTGGGAAAGTTTCTCTGTTACAAAAAGGTCAGATTCAACCTCAGGCTTGGCTAGTTTTGTTTTGTGAGTGCTGGATAAGGACTAGATGGGGAAAGACTTGGTGGGAGGAAGGCTCATTAAGTTTTAGGTTTTCTTTACCTGAAAAATTGAAAGCACCAGATTATTTGAAAGACTTTGTTTTTTACATAAAGAAATATAAAATTTCTGCTGAGGAGTTGAAGGGGGAAGACAGACCAGGTCAGAGCATCAAGAGGAGTTTGTACAGGAAAATAGTGGAGGAGATTTATGTTAACCCGTTTTTGCAAAAGCGTCAGGCCAAACTAGATTTATCAGAATACCTAAATCACCAGACTAACCCAATTGAGTATTTCATGGACAAAAGGGTCCCCAAAAAGTTGTGGGACTTGAGGTGGAGGCTCTACCATCAGGTTCTTAATCTGAGGGGAAAGAGACCATGGATCGCAGAGGATGAGCAGACCTGTCCGCGTCTGAAATGTAAAAAGGCTGAGATTTTGAGTGGCGTGGCACAAAAGGAGACGATCAGACATTTTGTCCAGGACTGCCCGAGTGCCCGGGAAACATGGGAGGAGGTGGCCCGGGTCCTGGATTGGCCAGATTTGGCACAGCAGGCTTGGGAGACAGTGTTTTCGGGGACTGAACCTCCAGAGGGTGTCAGGGGACCCAGAAAGTCAGTGGGCCAAAAGAGGAAGAGGAAGGAGCCTGGTTCCGCCATGGCTGAGAGGTTTTGGAAAGTGCCCTGGTCCACGGTGCGCCTGGTAAACCTCTATGTGATATTAGGGTTAGTTTTCCAAAGACAAAAAGAGGTGAAAAGTCAAAATCTGCAGGATGTAAAAGGCACTGCCTATTATGTGAAGAATGTAATTGAAAATTTAGCTCTGAGTGAAAAAGAGAAATTGCCAAACCATCGCTGGAAGAAGTTTTGGCCGTGGTTTAGTGAGACGACCCCAGCAATAACAGAAAATGATATTTTAAATAAATATTTTATTAATTTTGTATTATTATTTTTAATTAATATTTTATTGTTTTTTTCATTTCTAAGTAGGTATAATTATAATGTATAAATATAATGTGATTATAGTGTGTTTAGATTAAAGAGAAAAATACATTAGTGTTAGGATACATTTACTTTTGTTGCTGTCCTTGAGCAAGCAGGGATCACCAGCATTGAGGCCATGATATTGAGAACACAGCTGCGCTGGGCAGGGCACGTTTCTAGGATGGAGGACCATCGCCTCCCAAAAATACTACTCTATGGTTAACTCGCCACGGGTCAGCGTAAGAGGGGCGCTCCAAAAAAGCGATACAAAGACTCCCTGAAACAACATCTCAGGCTTGGCCAAATTGATCACCAACAATGGTCCGCCCTGGCCTCACATCGGGAGGCATGGAGACGCACTATCCACAATGCTGCAGCCTTATTTGAGAACTCACGTTGAACAAGTCTTGAAGAGAAACGACAACGCAGAAAGAATCACAACCCAAAAACACCACCCAAGGAGACCTTCTGCTGTGCTTTTTGCAACCGGACTTGTTTATCTCGGATTGGCCTTTTTAGTCATCAGCGCGCTTGCAGAAAGCGCGGGATGAGTCCTTCCTGAATCTTCGTTTGCGAAGAAAAGCCAGAGAGAGAGAGAGAGAGAGAGAGAGTAAGAAAAGAGGAAAATAATTAGTATTATTTTTGTATTATTTTTATGGCCTTTTGCGGTCGGGTGTATTTTTTAGTAGAATGGTCTTACTCCAATAAAAAATTCCCTTAAAAAAATTCCCTACAGCACTCAGTAGTTTCCTACTCCCTCACCAGGTACAGACAAAACCAATCCAAGCAATCACTGTGGACTCTAGTAAACTATGTACTCTGGGGTCACAAAGAGATAGGCTGTGATCTGAAACTAGATCATTCCCTGACCCAATGGTGGGTTGCAGTAAAAGTAAGCATGCCCTTTTATTGTGTTTAAGTAAACACACCCTTCATATATTTATGAGAAGGGAAATATGAGAGAAGAGAATAAGACAGAAATAGAAGACAAAGTGAAAGAAAACAACAACAATGGACGTGATAAAAATTACAAGTGGATCCGACTGCTGCAGATGGAGTGTTGAAGTGGGCCACAAATCTGAATCTGGAAGAGATCTGAAAGTAACTATTGTTGTAACACAGGGCTATATAGAAGCATGCTGTCACAGCATACACTATAGCAGTAGTGCTATTACCTTAGGTCTAATCTGTACGAGACTTGCAAAAAAAAGTAGCCTCCAATTATATAGGCAATATTTAATGTGGCTTCTCAACCTTTTAAGCATTTGTCATATAACATTCCAAGCCCCCCATCTTACTATATCTACTGACAATGAATGGGCCGCTTTAGATCAACATGAATATTATAATGTTATTACTGGAACCATTTTAATGGCAGCCAGCCATGAGCACACTCAGATCTTTCTGCAGCTTTGCAACTGACACATTCAACTTGTTTTTTAAATTATGTATGTGTAACTGCAACCATGCAGCTACAATGAACTGCATTTTTATTCCTTGCACACCATTTATAGACAGTGAGAAAAACAAAGTACTGTACACTGTACTGTTTTTTATTCAAATTGTCACAGCTTATTAGAGTTTATATAAGGCAAAGCATATAGGAGAGATGGCAATCATGTACATCCATAACCACCTTCTTAAATTTGGTCTTACGGTATTTCCTGAAATGTCAAATAATATTTTCAGATGAGCCGCTGAATATGTGTGCCACTCTGTTGTTAGTTGTTTACTATCTTGCAGATAATCACCATTGCCACTATACTAAATCAGCATGCATAAGGAGATTTATTTTAGCGTCATGACTAGGACCTAGATTAATGCATGATAACATTTAATAATGCCAAAGACATTATCTACCATATAAAATGCAAAGCAACTCTCAACTTTTTCCCCTTTAGGATGTTAAAATTTCACTGAAATCATTGTCTGTTTAAAATGTATCTGGATTTCCTTTCAACATTTGGGTAATACAAAATGTTGTTGCAGATGGTAAAGGTTTCACTATACAGTATAGTGCCAAGTGGGTAAGATTCTTCTATCTGCCCCCTTCTAATAAGCAGCATGCCCTCAACTAGAAAGTATAGCTATTAAACAGGAACACTCACAATAAGGCCTGCCCTTTGAGAAATCAAGTTGCCTGTATGTGTGTTCATTTTAAGTCTATCCTTTTTAACACGTATTTTATGTTAAAATGAGTTTTTAATAGGAATTATGCTGTGTTGTATGCATGGGGAAAGGGTGGGATTGTAGTGAAAGAGAAATCCTATTTGGCTCACTTTGGGAAACCTTAAACATGTAAACATCAAAGCACAGTAGTAGCAGCCACCTCCTCCTAAGCTAAGGCAAAGCAGGAGTGGTGTTATGATTTCCCAGCACTCATATCCAAGACTGGATTGTACTGCTTACAGTAAATAACCTAGAACTCTACATTCTTAAGGCACAATCTTTTACACGGATTAGAATGCTAAACATACATTTAAAAACATACAAAGAAAACCATATTTTTAAAACACTGTTGTAATATTCTGATTACAATGGTTAAGAATCCTTATCTTAAAGTCATGGGGGAAAAAAATGAAGAAAAAAAAGTTTTGTCAAAAACAGATTTTCCCTCCTGCCTGCACTGCCTCTTTCCTCCTTCCTTGGAAAGGATTCTTGTCAGCTGAGTGTCAGGAGTGAGTTGCCTAAGGGAAGCTGTCTTGGAGAATAAACTGTAAGGAGATTCTCCATCCCTTTTCTCTTGAACAAACGGGGTGGGGTGGGGTGGGGTGGGGTTGGGGTGGGGGGAGACAAAATAGACCCTCCACACCCAAGCCATTAAAACAGTATTTGGTACTAAACAGCACACATTTAAAGACTCTGGTGGTTCAAAGCTTGATGTCGAAAGGGTGTGTTGGCTGTTGCAAGCCAGCGAGGAAAGCAAGCAATAATAATAACTGTGTTAATTTGCAGACAAAGAGGGTGTGGAGTGAAATCTTGGCCACCGCTTTGGCCAGGAGGGGAAGGAAAAAGGAGGGGGAAAGAGGGCACGTTTTAAGCTTGCTTTGAAAGTAAGTTGTCCCTTCACATTCGCTGGGGTTTGGTTCCAGGACCCCCCGTGGATACTAAAATCCGTGAATACTCAGGTCCCATTATATGCAAGGGCCTAGCAAAATGGTGTCACTTATATAAGATGGCAAAATCACGGTTTGCTTTTGGGATTATTATTTTTTAAAGAATATTTCAAGTCGTGAGTATTTAAATCCGTGGATACGGAGGGACAACTGTAGATTGGGTTGAAGGGAAGGATAAGCCTTCAGGTTAAGAAAAACCAGACAGCCCCCCCCCCGTTTGTCAGCCAAGCTTTAGGCAGAGGTCCCCCGACCCCCCCCCATTATCAATATCAATCCATATCTATATCAATACACACACACACATATGTGTGTGTGTGTGTGTATACACACACACACACACACACAGGGAAGGGTGTGTGTGTCCCTTATATATATACACACAGACACACACATAGGGAAGGGTGTGTGTGTCCCTTATATATGTGTGTGTGTCCCTCATATATATATATATATATATATATATATATATACATAGGGAAGGGTGTGTGTGTCCCTTACCCGACCCTCCCCTCGGCGTAGGACTTACAGATACAGAGCTGGCCGACATAGGCGTAGTAGGACCAAGCCAAGATGCTGCAGATGAAGAAAACAGGCACCCAGTAAATCAGCCACTGGCAACGTCGCCTCACGCCGCCCGCTCGGCTCCGGGACCCCGAGGAGCCGGCCGGAGCCACCGGCAAGGCTACCGCCGCCGGCGCCGCCATCTTCCCACACCCCCTCGGCGCCCCTCTGCCGGCTTCTTCAGCTCCTCAGTCCCTGCGTGGGGCCGGGGCTCTCGCGGCACAACATTCCCATCGAGGCCGGTGCGGCCCCAGGGCTGGCTGCTGGCTTTCTCTTTCTTTCTCCCTCGTACCGCCTCAGCCCCCTTGGCTTGGCAGCGCGGAGGGAAGCAGCCGCTCCGCCCTCCTCCTCCTCCTCCGCCGCCGCCGCCTCCAACCACCGACTTCCCCTCCCGTGGGCCTTCCCACCGCCGCTCACGGGCTAGCGAGGAAGAAGCCGCCGCCGCCGCCGCCCGCCGCCGCCTCAGCCCCGCAACCTCTTGTCCCCGGCTGTGGAGGAAGCGGGTGGCGGTGAAGGAGGAAGGGAGAGATTAATCCCGCTCCCCGCCGCCCGTGTATTCCCACGTGTATACACGCCGCCCGTGTATTCCCCTGCCAGTGCAGGGGAGCGACCTAGGATGACAGACCCACATCCTGAGGGGGTGGCAGAAGAAAAGGCCGCCCTTTTCATTCGGGAGCTGCACTACTCCTTCTTCTTCTTCTTCTTCGTTGTTTTAACCCGAGTTCGAACCCAACGAATCCCCTCAAGAAAAATCCCGGCCGAAGAGACGCGGTTCATTTTATTTATTGATTTATTGATTCATTCGTGCAACTGCTATGCCGCCTTTCTCCCATAGTGGGACTCGAAGGCGGATCACAAAACAATTAAAATCTAATGAAAAGCAATTAAAACATACATAGTAAAACAAAAAACAAAAAAACCCAAGCCCAGATAAAAACAACATAAACCAGCATAAAAAAACACATCCCGATAAAAGCCACAATTATATTTCCCAAATAGGAGCAGTCCAGATAGGGAAAAAGGCCTGGCTGCCTACCAAGACCACCCAAAATCCGCCCCCCTTTCTCAATTCTTTGACTACAGTAGGACCCCCATATCCACTGTTTCATTGTCCACTGATTCAATTATTCACGGGACACAAAACAGCACACTTATCATAGAGTCCTCCTAGAAAATGTCTTCTCTAGCCATTGTCTAGGTCCTCCAAAGCAACTCTATGGTATTTCAATGGCATTCGCTATTATCCATGGTTTTCGGTATCCATGCCCCCACCCCCAGAACCAATCCCCAGCAGATAAGCGGGTCCTACTGTATAAGATGGGCAACAGAGAGGAAGCAAGGAGGCTTTTCCTACATGGATTTGTGAGGGAAGCTATCTACCAACTCTGGACAGCTTGAGTACAGTTGTCCCTTCACATTTGCTGGGGTTTGGTTCCAGGACCCCCTGTGAATACCCAAATCTGTGAATACTCAAGTCCCATTATATGCAATGGCATAGCAAAATGGTGTCCCCTTATATAAGATGGCAAAATCAAGGTTTGCTATTAGGATTATTATTTTTTTAAGAATATTTCCAAGCCGTGAATACTCAAATCCGTGAATGTCAAATCCATGAATGTGGAGGGACAACTGTATATGCCTTCAAGTTTCCTGTCCACTTATAGCGACCCCATGAATTTCATAGGGTTTTCTTAGGCAAGGAATACTCAAAGGTGGTTTTGCTATTTCCTTCCTCTGAAATATAGTGTTTCTTAACCTTTTCTTTACCAGGCACCCCCTTTAAATATATTTTGTTGCTGCGGACCCCCAAGACTTAACTCAAGATTTAAAACCCTAACAACACAACAACAACAACAACAACACAATTACACCATCCATTAACCCTTCCCTCATAGGCACTGGAGGAGAGGGAAGACTTTTCTCCTGCTTCTTCCTGCAAATTTGTGGCTGAAACGGATTGAACAGCAACACACAGGCCAAGCTAGCCAGCCTTTGTATTGGTTTCTGTCATGTGGGCTGAGCAGCCTTCAAGCTTTCTTGGACCCCTTGTGGGGACATTATGGCCTCCAGGGGTCTGCAGACCACAGATTAAGAATCACTGGTCAACACACCTGGCCTTCATTGGCAGTCTCCCATCCAAGTATTAACCAGGGCTGACTCTGCTTAGCTTCCAAGATCAGGATCTAGTGCCTTTAAGATATTTAGGCCCTACAGCTCCAGTAGGCCTGTGTTAATTTTCCTGCAGTAAGGATAAGCACCTCACTAAAATCCTGAAAACAACTAGATTATAACCCTCATTTCATTATCCAGTTTATTCTTTATGATTTGAATAGGGAGATTATTTGCCTTTAGTGCACGTTAAATTATTTTGGCTGCCCAGAAGAGAAGGTTAAGTAAGGAACAGGAGCTTTGATTGGCAATTTGTGGTCAGCTGTACTAAATATTATACTTTTCTGGCAAGGACTCAACCATTTTCATGTTCTGTATAGCACCTATTGTCCCACTAGTATCACAGTAAACAAGAAGTAGTCATTTTATGAACATGCTTCTCCTGTATACTATAGCCAGTATTATAGCCTATCTGGAGTTGTAGTATACCAGTTCATGTATACCTCTCTCTCTCTCTCTCTCTCTCTCTTTCTGTGGCTTTTCTTCACAAACGAAGATTCAGGAAGGACTCATCCTGTGCTTTCTGCAGCGCGCTGATGACTAAAAAGGCCAATCCGAGATAAACAAGTCTGGTTGCAGAAAGCACAGCAGAAGGTCTCCTTGGGTGATGTTTCTGGGTTGTGATTCTTTGTACGTTGTCGTTTCTCTTCAAGACTTGTTCGTCGTGAGTTCTCAAATAAGGCTGCAGCATTGTGGATAGTGCGTCTCCATGCCTCCCAATGTGAGGCCAGGGCAGACCATTGTTGGTGATCAATTTGGCCAAGGCTGAGATGTTGTTTCAGGGAGTCCTTGTATCGCTTTTTTGGAGCGCCCCTCTTATGCTGACCCGTGGCGAGTTCACCGTAGAGTACTATTTTTGGGAGGCGATGGTCCTCCATCCTAGAAACGTGCCCTGCCCAGCGCAGCTGTGTTCTCAATATCACGGCCTCGATGCTGATGATCCCTGCTTGCTCAAGAACAGCAAATATTCGTCAAATAGTCAGTCCAGTGTATATTTAGGATTGTGCGTAGACAGCGCTGATGAAAGCGTTCGAGGAGTCGTAAGTGGTGGCAATAGGTGACCCATGTTTCAGACCTGTAAAGGAGAATAGACAGTACAATGGCTCTATACACATTGATTTTTGTACTTTGTCTCAGGTGTTTATTACTCCAGACTCTTTTGTAAAGTCTTCCAAATGTGCTATATGCCTTTGCTAATCTGTGGTCGATCTCTTTGTCAATCTTGGCATCTGAGGAGATGATGCTTCCCAGGTAGGTGAACTGCTGAACGGACTTAAGCACAGAGTTGCCGACGGCAATGTGGGGATGGTGGTGTTCGTCCTGTGGTGCAGGCTGGTAAAGAACTTCCGTTTTCTTAAGGTTGACTTCCAGCCCAAACAGCTCTGCAGCTGTTGCTAAGCAGGATGTTAGGCGCTGCAGAGCTGCTTCTGTGTGGGCAGCAAGGGCAGCATCATCAGCGAAGACCAACTCACGAACTAGATAGTTTAGAGTCTTAGTGTGAGCCCTCAGATGGCTTAAGTTAAACAAGCTACCATCATTATGGTAACGTATATAGATGCAGTCTTCTTCAAGCTCTGCCGCAGCCCTTTGGAGCATCACGCTGAAGAAGATTGTAAATAAAGTTGGAGCAAGAACACAACCTTGCTTTACTCCATTAGTTATTAGAAAGGGCTCTGAAAGAGCATTGCCATATCTGACTTGACCGGCAAGGGGTACGCAAGCCTTTCTCCCACGACAAGGGGGCGTTAATTGAGAAGTCATGTATACCATGTTAGTGCTAAAAATGCACAGAAAGGAGTTTGTGCATTTGGCCACTGATATCAGCTAAATTTACTGTCACATTTGTTAGGGGCCATTGATGATAAAAAGTATTGTGGGTGAGCACTAGAATAGACAATTTGTTCTGATGCTATTCTAGAAATTGCAATTACAGAAAATTCCTTTGTATCCTAGAAACACCTATACACTCTGCTCTGTTGAGTTCAGTCCCAAATAAATGGTTATAAAATTATAGCCTTATGATGCAATCCTATGAATATTTATTCAGAAGTAAATTCCACGGTATTTACTGGGATTTAATGACTGAATGTCCCATATATGTATTTGTAAAGATTGTATTTGATGCTGCAATCCTATGCACTGTCACTTATGACGATGGAACTTTAAACTAAAGGCATTATTTCTTAGTAAAATACATGCATAGAATTACATTTCAGAATAATTATTGCTATTGTTGGGTGACAACATTAAACTGAGGTTAATTGATTCACTACAAGTGAGCTTTTTGATAAGATGAGTTAGGTATTCAAGACTTAAATAAGCATATGATGTCATATAATGTTATTTAATGTGTAAGTGTCCTAGCTACCTTTTGGTAGAATTATGTTTGATATCTAACCAACATACTTCAAAATATTTTTCTGCAACCTGTTGGGTGGATCTATTATTTTGACAGAGTGTTGCAAATGAGATGGAGAATTTAAAATGAATGACTATTTTTAAAATTTAAAACTGGTTACATTACTATTTTTGAAATAGAAAATTGCCATTGATTGCAAATCTGCTAGTTTTTTCATACAGTACAGTAGCACCCCATATCCACTGATTTGCCAACCACTGATTCAATTATCCATGGTTGGTGACAGCAGTGTGTGTGTGTATGGATGGGGGAGGGAGGGGAGGTGGCTTCCAGGTGGCTCCAGTGGCTGCAATGGCAATTGGGGGGAGGCGAAAGGAGGACAGGTCTCACTTACCTTTTCCCTTTGAACTCCAGGAGGGCTCCGGTGGCTGAAATGGCGATGGGGGGGCGATGGGGGGAGGTCTCGCCTCCCTTCTCCCTTCACCCTGTGGGATGGCTTCCATGACAGCAATGGTGACGGGGGGGGGGGGCGGAGGGAGAGGAGGAGAGGTTTCACTTCCCTTTTCCCTTTGCCACCTGACATGGATCCGGTGGCTACAAAGGTGATGGGGGGGGGAGGCGAAGGGAAGGGGGAGGTCTCACTTCCTTTCTCCCTTCGCCCCCTGGTATGGCTCCAGTGGCTGCGGTGGTGTGTGGGTGTGTGTGGAGGTCTCGCCTATCTTCTCCCTTTGCCCCCTTGATGGCTTCTACGGCAGCAATGGTGACAGGGGATTCGCTATTATCCGTGGAAGTCATTATCCGCAGGGGACCCTGGAACCAATCCCCCACAGATACGTGGGTGCTACTGTATGTCATTACAGAGATTTGCATTGTTAAGGCTGAAATTCTGTACATACTGACCAGGGACAAAATTCCCATAGTACTTTAAAATAACGTCAGTATAATTTTTGTATCTGGAATTAGTAATAATGACTGAAGTTATATCATGTACAATGTAATCATTTGTACATGTATTTACTTAGAAATTAGCTCAATGGGACTTGTATGTGAATACAGCATGTAGGAATTTTCTACATTAGATATACTTTATTTCCTTTGGTAATTTGTTTTAGCTCTTGAGGGTAATGCTGTAGATCATTTTTACTCTTCCATCTTCTTTCTCTAAACTTTCAGTTTTTCTTACTCTTAAGAGGAAGAGTCCAAAAATTAGGATTCAGGGGAGAAAGGCCTATACCAAGCCAAGCTTAACCAAGGAACCCTTCTTTGTCCTGCAGCTGTTTCACGTAGGCCTACTTGGAAAGAGATGATTATTTGAGCATCTTCCTTTGGGCTGCAGGGCTCCTTAGATGAAGGACGCCTACCCTTTGTGTCTTTGAATCTGTGTGTGTTGTGAAATGGGGTTACTGTATTACATATATATATATAGAGAGAGAGAGAGAGAGAGAGAGAGAGAGAAATCCCAGGAACAAGACCTTAATAGTTCATAGAGCAAAATCGGTGGTAGTTCGCTATCTTTTGAAGGTGTTTGGTACCCTTGCCTCTTTTGAAGAAAAAGACATTTGTATATGTTCTCTAAGGGTTTGTCTACACTAGTGAAAAATCCCAAATTCCCCCCAAATCTGACCCAATAATGCTACACAACGTGTGGCCTTTTCCCTGAATCTGGTGCGATAATGCCACACGATGTACAGCCATATGTGCACCAGATTTGAGGAATACCCTCTTAATCTGGGGTTTAGAAAACTGTAGGACATCACTGGGGTTTAGAAAACAATGCATCAACACTGGATTTGGAGATTGGGGAGAAGAGGAAGGACAAGTGCTGTCTGAAGCACCGCCATTTTTTCCTTGTCCTCAGTGCCACTTCCTCATTCCAAGGCAGAATCCTGATGCTAGTCACTCTCTCTGAGGTCGGAAAGCCCAGCCAGCCCTGCCATCCTCAGTCTGGCTGCCCATTCTAACTTCAGAGAGAGTGACTAGTGCTGGGGGTTTGCTTTTCTGGCACACAGTCACCCACTCTGAGCCCCTTTGCCAATCATTCTGACGCCAAAACAAGCTATTGTGTGCTAGAAAGGCAGAGCCCTGTTGCTCTTCCAGTGCACAACAGCGGCAGAAGACATAGAGGTGGCTGGCTAGCAGTGGTGGCAGACCTGCAACTTGAATGGGGGTAAAAATCAGAATGCAGATTCAGACTTTGGCAGGTAAGGTGTGGCGCTTAAATCCAGGCCAGGGTAGTCCAAATTTCATGAACTGCAGCTTTGGGCCAAAGTAGTCCGAATTTCATCTGGATTTTTGTCCCCAGTGTAGACAAGTCCTCTGTGTCCTCTCTGTTTTGCAATAGGAGTTTATGAATTCTTAGACTGTTCAAGTCCACCAGATAAATTAGTAATTGGATTATCACTAGGTTGTCATTAATTTCAATGAAAGTTTTTCCCTAGCTATGACTTGCTGCTCCCTCCAACCCCCGCCCCCTTTAATGGCATCTCTTCCAAGGATGCCATTGGAGTGATGAAACTATAACTCATAGTAGTGGTCCATGGACTGATGCTGGCTTGCAAGCAACTTCCTTTGTTTGTGGGAAGGAGAGAGGTATAAGAATCATTTACAGGTTTGAGTATTCCCAGCTTTAGCTGATAGGATTAGTCAGGTGTTTGGACCTTCAGTTGCCTTGCAAATTAAAATTTCTTTGGAATTTGGGTGGCCCCACCTTAAGTGCATACCTGACTGAGTCTGAACGATTCTTTGTCTTTGGGATTCTTTGGAATTTTCCAACATTTAATGGCTGTTCTACGTGAAGACTACATTTGACCTAATTATTAAATATTGCCAATTTATTAGTATGGGGCAGGGACTGGCAGCCATGCCCTATGAGGAGTGGCTTAGGGAGCTGGGTATGTTTAGCCTGGAGAACAGAGGGTTAAGAGGTGATATGATAACCGTGTTTAAATTTTTGAAGGGATGTCATACTGAGGATGGAGTAAGCTTGTTTTCTGCTGCTCCAGAGACTAGGACACAGAACAAAGGACTGAAACTACAGGAAAAAATATTCCACCTAAACATTAGGAAGAACTTCCTGGCAGTAAGAGCTGTTCGGCAGTGGAATTTATGCCTCAGAGTGTGGTGGAGTCTCCTTCTTTAGGTTTTTTAAAATAAAGGCTGGATGGCCATCTGTTGGGAATGCTTTGATTGTGTATTCCTGCATGGCAGGGGGTTGGACTAGATGGTCCTTGTGGTCTCTTCCAACTCTATGATTCTATGAAATGAAATAGTAAAACTAATTATAGTGATAATCAAGGCATAGGAGATGACAAATGGCTTGTAAGAAAAGAATATAATATTAAACAGTAAACCAAAGCTTGGTCTAACACTCACTACAGTTTATCAAACTTAAGCATTTTTAATTCCCAGGTATTTAAAAATATCACTTCTACCACTGTACTGGATGTTTCAGATTCTTAGTTGTCTTTAGCAAAAAAGTCCAATAAGTGTAGAGTAGAAGGCTTTCATGGCCGGCATCCGTAGGTTTTCCTTGGTTTTTTTCCAGACTGTGAGGCCGTGTTCTGGAAGAGTTTATTTCTGACATTTCGCCTGCATCTGTGGCTGGCATCCTCAGAGAATATGCCAGCCACAGATGCAGGCGAAACGTTAGAAATAAACTCTTCAAGAACATAGCCTCACAGGCCAGAAAAAAAACCAAATAAAACCTGTAGTGCAATAAGTGTTTAGAAGGATTTTTCATGAAATGTTCCAAAAATATCCCCACCCCAAAAACCAACAAAAATATAGAAGGAAATTTAAAAGAAAACCAGCTTTTTCTTTTAAAATGGAAGCATTCAGGATAAATTACCACATATCTGTCATCCAACTTTTAATTAAATTAACAGTCCACAGATTTTTCTTTTTTACTTTTAAAATTAGGGTGAAACAAAGTATAATCGCATATCAGATATGCATATAATAACTGACTGACATGAAAGAAACATTAAAACATTAAATTATTATCTTGACATTAAAACATTATTCTGACTTTGTGGTGGAGCTATAATGTTGTGTAAAAAAATCACAAAACAATAAAATATAAAGTCTTGAGTCTATTAACACAAAGCATTTTAACACAAAGTCAAGATATTGTCTTGTTCTGTATTATTTCTGTATTATTGTATTATTGTTCTGTATTATTTCTGGTGGCGCAGTGGTTAAATGTCGGTACTGTAAGTCACTACGTTGCAAGTTTGATTCCAGAGGGCTCCAAGGTTCACTCTGCCTTCCATCCTTTCCTAGGTCAGTAAAATGAGTACTGACTTGTGGGGGCAATTAGCTAACACACATTGGAAGCTGCTTAATGCAGTGTAGATGTGTAAATTGCTATTGCTTAAAACAATTTGTAAGCCGCTCTGATAGCCTTGTGGCTGAACAGCGGGGTATAACTAACTAACTAACTAAATAAAAAAAGAATAACAGTTCAAACACTTTTTAAAGAAAAGAATTTTAATTGAGGCAACTCTTCAGTGCAAGTATTATCTTACTTTTAAAAGGTAGTTATTAGCCCATCTCTAAGTAATTTCTATTTCTATGGCTTTTTTGAAGCAAATCTTCCAAATTCTGGAATATTATGGCTTCTAATTATGTTCAGTACAGCTATAAGGATCCATCATGGTATTAATGAACTGAAGTCTCAGTTCACTTGAAGTGGCCAACCCTTATGCCTCAGTCCTTGTTTCCAGCATTCCAAAATCCAGAGGATACAGTTTATGATAGGCACTGGCTAAACATAAGAAAGCTCTAAAGTGGGCTTTAGTCTGACCAAGCATTGTTCTTCATATGTTTTTGTGACTTTTTAGAAAATAGCAGCTCAGTAACAAAAAGGGAATGGGGGAAATATCTTACCTCCAATCAGATACTGATTGAAGATAAGAGCTCTTTCTCTTTTCAGTGCAGTTCTTTTTCATGCACTGAGAGTCTCCCTTTCTCAGGGCTGAAGATGGAAAGAGCTGTTATCTTTCATCATCAGTTGGTCAGAGATAAAAGCTTTTCTTTGCTTGGCAAGAGGAAAGATTCCTTTAAAAAATGTTTTTATTAACCTATACAGGCTTAGTACAAACCAAACAAACATATATATACATATATATTCCACTTTTTTTTAACATTCTTTTTTCCCCTTCATAAAACATCATCTTCTCACATTCCTTTACCATCCTTCCTTCGTTGGTCTAACAATAACATTCTAACAATATGATTCCACATCTCTCCCTTCTCACTTCTTCATTTCTTTCATACATTTTCATACCCTCTCACATATGTGACCTTCCATGCAATTCCTTCCATCTTTCACCAACCCATCCATAATTACTCATTCATTTAACTTCCTATCCAACAGTTCCTCTATTAATATTATACAAAAGTGACAGATCTCCATTTTGTTTTCTTTTTCTTTGATTATTCGACTATTTGTTTATATTTAACCACCATACCACCATTAATAGTCAAAATACTCTATCAATAGTAATTTGTGACAAGAGGAGATAGATTCCAAGGAATAAGGTGGTATATTGGATCTGGAAACAGTATGGGATGTGTCTGTCTGTCCATCCAGCCATCAATTTATTTATATCCCTCCTTTCTTCCAGGCTGGGACTCAAGGCAGCCCAACATATAGGCCCTAGGTTCCCTTCCCCATATTTGCTCTAAAGCAACACTTGCCTAGTTTGCTTGAACATCGGCATCAGAAAATGAAGTTAGGATTGAGTATGTTTGGGAAGATGACAACCTACTGTGGATGCCTAAGAGGTAGGTTGTCTAAATGGCAAAAATACTCCCCACGTAATGTGAGAAGACAACCTGTCCTAATGGCAATCCATGTTGTTTTGCCATATTGTGAAGGGGGGGGGGCTAAAATGGCAAAAACTCCTCAGGAAAAGCCTTCACGGCTTTCCCCAGAGTTTTAAAAAAGCTCCAAGGGAAATGTGCAACCCCAGCCATTAAGACAACTGCACGAATTGTTGTGCAGTCTGGAGGGGGAAGAACAGTCCTTCTGATTAGTTGGGGGTGTATAGGCATGATTCTGCACTTTACCATTTTTTTGACAGGACAGAGGGCAGCCACAGGGAGGGGGAAGAGGAGGAACCAGAGAAGGGAGGGTGGCTCTCTCCTCTTCTCCCCCCCCCCCCGCCGCAATCAGGCACCCTTCTTGCCACCTTTGTGGGGATCAGGGAAGAGAGGGTGGCTCCCTCCTCCTCTTTGCCACCCCCCCACAGGTGTACTCCGTGCTGCCATTGCAGCAATCACCACAAAGCTAATGGGGGCCAAAAAACCCCCAACATTAAGACAAATCACAGGTACTGTGATTTGACATTACAGTACTGCGAAGCAATCTGCTTTTGGGGGCTCATATAGACGGGCCCTAAGTGTTCCTCTTGTTCATCATTCTCAACTGATCAAGAGAAAGTATATTTCTCTTGACTGGATGCCAAACACTCTACTCTTTATGAATGAAAAGGACAGGTTAGTTACCTGTAACTGTAGTTCTTTGAATGGTCATCTGTGAAATCAAACAATTGGGTAACACTGTGCATGTACATAACAGCATTCGGAACATTCTAAAGCAGTTAGGCAATGGTTTTTGGCGGTAGCTCCACCCACCTCCGTATGGTATATAACAACCAAGCCCACCAAAACCACCTCAGTTCCATGTCCACCGCATAATCAGCATCAATGAAACCAAGGAAGAGCAGGACACATGAGGGGAGGATGGGTGGGTTTGTGTGATTTCACAGATGACCACTCAAACAACTACAGTTACAGATAAGTAACCTGTCCTTCATCATGGTCTCTGTGAATCACACAATTGGGAGATCAGCAAGCTACACCCTACAGGTGGTGCGAGTATCATGCATACACCAACACAGTGGCTCAGCACACCAGAGGGGGAAAAACACAACACAAGCCATATGGCATGGTTCAAACAAGAGATTGTGTATGAGAAGCTTAGTTGCATAGGACAGAAAGACAAGAATAAGCCCAATCGTGGCCTTAAGGCACATCATGAAACAAGACCCTGTAAGCACCACAGGGCAAAGGTACATTGTTTCAAAGACAGCAAATACAAGTACATACTATCACAAAGTAATAAAAGTGACTAAACATGGCACAGTAAAATCAAAAATAAAAAGGCATTACAGTATATACATCTTACAAAAAAATGAAAACAAATTTACTTATCAATTACATCAACACAATTCTGCCAAAATTTGCATCAGTTTTAGAACTAGTATCAATATGTTAATGAGATACAAATGTCATGGGCTGGGACCAAACAGCAGCCCGACAAACGTCTGACAAAGGAATGCCTGCCAAAAAGGCAGAAGAAGCGGCAACGGCTCTGGTGGAATGCCCTCGGACCTGAGGAGGAGGTTCAACTCGAGCCAGTTCATATGCAAGATGGATCGTGGATACCACCCACTTAGACAGCCTCTGAGAAGAAATGGGAAGTCTGAGGTTATTTTGAGAAAAACAAACAAAAAGATGTTGTGATCGAGGAGATGACCACATAGAAAGCGAGAGCCCTCCTCACAGCAAGTGTATGGAGCTTTCACTTGAGTTCAGATGAAGGGTTTTGGAAGAATACACAGGGAGTACAATGTCCTGGTTCGGATGGAAGGAAGAAACCACCTTCAGAAGAAAAGAAATGTCCAGTTGTAATATGACTTTATTGTCATGGAAACGTAGGTACAGGTTGGTCTACATGAAGGGCACACAAGTTCGATGAGCTAAAGAGATGGCCACCAAGAATGCCTCAAAAAAGAAAGCGCAGGTTGCAGGAGGCCATAGGTTTGAATGGACATTGACGCAGCTGGGAAAGAACTAGGCTCCAAGGCAAAGTCAGCCCCGAGGCAGGAGTATGCAATTTACGGTACCCCTTGAGAAACTTTTTCACAAGGGGGTCTCGGAAACAGGAAGAATGTCCCAACAGGAGGAAGCAGTTAGAAACGTCAAGGTGATGGGACATGCAATCACAGGACAATATATAATGTAAAGAGCTAGCATGGTATAATGTGCTACTGCCTGCTGGGGCCAGCAGTGAACTGGCTTAATGCAGCTAGCTAGCATATCTAGATATTGTCTAAGAGGTCACTGTGGGAATGAAAGTCAGGAAGTGAACCCTTATCTGCCTGGGAAGATGTTGTGTAGCCTATGTGTATGAGAAACACTAACTGTATAACCCATGACTGTACTGTTTCTGTATCTGTATAACTAGATGTTCCCACACTGTCTTGTACTTAGATTTTGCTCTTAGACTGTGCACATGCAGTCTAAGCTGTACAGTGCAGAATTGTGCTGCATATCTGCTGTAGTCTGTTTGCTAAGAGTCCTACTCATTGTAAATATTACTTTAATATGCTCAAGTAAAGGAAAGTAGTTTAGACACAAAGGGTCTTCTTTGTATGTGCCTGTGTATGTGTGCTCATTTCTTCAGCCTGTTTGCTTACTCTGCTACAAGAACTATTTGCTGCCTGGTCCTCTTGATATGCTCAGAGGTACCAGTGCACTACTGTGACAAAAAGTAGCTGCCAAGGAAACCTTAAAGGTCAACAAAGAGAGACCATCATCAGAGAGCAAAAGCAGGAATTCAAGAACATCCCAAATGCCAGCTTGATCTGGAGAGCGTCCCTTGTCAGACCAGAAAGAAACGAAACACCGCCATTGGTAAGCATAGGACTGAATTTTTGAAGGGTGATGAGATGCGCCGATAATACTGTCGTCAACACTCGAAAAGGAGACTTTATTGGAGTAATAGCAGGAGGCAGTGGCTTTTCTGCCAGAAGAGGAGGTAGAGCAGAAGAGGGATGGTCAGCTGACTTGTCCTTCTTTTTCTTTTTATGTTTCTTCAGAACGGGCAAGGTCATAGAATCATAGAATCATAGAGTTGGAAGAGACCTCAAGGGCCATATAGTCCACCACCCCCCCCCCCGAGTCAAGAAGACGAGTGAGGTTTCGAAGCTGGATTTGCTCAAGAAGTCCCCAGCAAAGACCACTGGGCAGGGTGCCTGAAGCGTTCCTTTGAGGCTGTGGGTACCAACACAGAATAAGTCTTGGAATCATGAGCTTCTGAGGCCTTCAGATGATGAGAAGGTAAAGATATGCCAGTCAGTTTCAAGAATTGCTTGTAGAGCAGAGCCTTGAGCCTCAATTCTCGATTCCATCTCGCGGAGTAAAGGCCTTGCAATGTGGACACAAAGCTACGACATGGGACTCTCACTGGCAAAGAAGACACTTTGGATGTTCATTGCAACCAGGAACCTTCACATTGCATACTGAACAGTACCTGAAAGACATCAAAGATATCATGGAATGGAGTGGAGGGGTTGAAGAGAAACTACTGAGTCACTGTAGAAGTTCTGTAGCTGCTAGTGTGGTGGGCGGAAAAGAACTGAGGTGGTTTTGGCGGGCTTGGTATTTATATACCGTATGAAGGTCGGCAGAGCTACTGCCAAAAACCTTTGCCTAACTTCTCTAAAATGTTCTGAATGCTTTTCTGCATGTGCACAGTGTTACCCAATTGTATGTTACCCACAAAGACCAGGATGAATAATCATAATTCCCCATAATCTCTAATTTTAAATGTCTGGCCTTCTCCTCCACCATCCTGATGTACTTTACAGCTTTCCAATTAAAGTACAACATTCACCACAAATTAATTAAAGCAGATGAAACCTACTGTGACAGAACTCCTGTCTAGATTGACCTCACAGGTCCAACCCTAGGGCTTCTGTCACTCACTTTGCCCTTTTAACCCCAGGATCTCTCCCTGGATCTGGTACTCAGACCTAAAGGTGACCTCTATACTGGACAAGTGGCTGTGTTGATCAGTGGGTTCAATGTGATAAAGTGTGTGACCAGTTGTCCTTGTTAGTAGCCTTAACTAATAGCCTTAACTCTTTTTCAAATTAGTCTTAACTCACTCTTTTACAGACAAGCCTCTAATCCTAGAGACCCCCTTTTACTGCACTCTGAAGGCTATCATTGGTTGACTCTTCCTAGACTTGCTCAGCTACTTCCCTCAGATCTACGGTACATATCATTATTCTCCCTGATTAGCCCATTTGAGACTGCCTTTTTGTCCATTGCGGGATGACATACAGACATTACTTTAGGATCAAGCCTTTCCCCCACACTTTTCCCTCCCTCAACCTGCTTTTTATATTATCTTAAAAAAACCCCACACTATATTATTTACGATTTTATGGATTTTTGATACTAGAGACAAATTGTTTGTCAGCTCCAACTCTTACTTTATAAAAGCTTGCACACATTTTGATTTGGCTGATAAAGGCATCACCGTAATATGGATTTTGATTTTTTTTAATTGCCAAGCAGGGCCCCCTCTTGCTTAAGTGTAAAAGGGATTGCATGCCTCAAGGGTAGGTGTGCATGTAAATGAAACTAGTTTAGAGGGGTTAAATATGGCCAGCTGCCTCATGAACAAATTAATTTATGTTAAAATTCAAAAGGTTTCTGCCTAGACACTCTTGTGCAATTAGAGGCCTGGTATACCCTCTTCCCATGCAAACAGACTATTAGTGGGGTTAATGTCCTTGTGACCCTATTTATTATTGTTGTTGTTGTATGCCATCAAGTCAGTTCTGACTTATGGTGATCCTAAGGCAAACCTATCACAGAGTTTTCTTGGAAGAATTTGTTCAAGGGGGTATGCCCTTGCCTTACTCTGAGGCTGAGAAAGTGTGACTTGTCCAAGGTCACCTGTTTAGTTTCTATGGCTGAGTGGGGATGCAAAACCTGGTCTCCCAGTGTCCTAGTCCAACACTCAAACCTACACCATGTCACACGATACCCTCCAACATTTCAAAGATGATAACTGGGACATGTGTGACCAAACAGCATCAGTGCATGGTCAAGATGGCAAAAATCTATAATGAAGAAGAAACACACAAGCTAGGAGAGGCTGCAGCAGTTTGCTTTCATCTGAATCTATGGGGGTTGGTAAGATTCCACCTCTTCCTCTCCCCCCAAGTTAACTGAGAGCAAACTACATTTGTACCTCAAACTCAGTTTGCAACAACTGAAACAAGTTGAGGACGAAAGGGGGAAGCGGGAGGATAAGAGAGAAACTGGGACATTTTAAAAGCAACTGAAAAATGGGATGATGGGGGACTAATTTTGACTGTCTCTGCCAAACTGGGACTGTTGGAGGCTATGCAACCCTATTTATTGGATCCAGGGACCATTCATTTCTCAATATCTAAAAGGCTTTGTTGAAACAAATAAAGGAGAAAGAGACAAGTGGATGCTCTTTCTGAGGCTGTATCATTTTTATTTGGGTTGTTTGTCTTTTACTTGCTTGTTTATTACAGCATTTTTAATTAGCAGGTTTTTGTCTGTTTACATTTATTACATTTTAGTCGCTTCTGTTGTCAGCTATCATGAGGTGGTTGTGAAAAGAGAGGTAAATCCCCTCCTCTGAAAATACTTAAAAGATCTGTTGGGTTGCTTTGCACTCTGAAATGGATTTATTCCCACCCACCCCGCCCTGTTTGTGCGCTCTTAGCACAGTTTTCTCCCATTCCCCCATCTTTTTTCTCATCACCTTCCATTATTATTTGAGCAGAGAGTAATGGCCAGAGATGTGTGTCTAGACTTCCTGTCTTCTGTTTCTAGCATAGCAGACTGAATTTTCAATGGCATGGAGCAGTATTTATGGCATTAGGGTTGTAACTCTCAGCCACAACTAAAAGCAGCATTAGGGCAGGGGGTTAGATTGGGGAAACAGTGCAGGTGAAAGGTAAAACATCCTCTCTTCTACCAACAGTGCTTGGATTAAATCTGAAGTCTCTTGTGATTATTGGGGGCGGGGAGAGAAAAGTTGGGAGATATGTTCAGATATCTCAGATATCTCCTGTGTCACATGTAGCTTAGCTATGATATTAGCCAACAAAGCAGATAATCATATAAAGTGTATCCAAAATTTGAACATTATTATTTATGATTTATAACGTCAATATAATTTATTCCCTGCATGGTGGCTAGAAGTGGGGCACTAGATTGAAAGGACACACTCAAATGTAGGAGTAGAAGGTGGGAGGAAAGAATGCTCAGTGGGCCATTTAGAATGATGGAACTGTATGACCCATCTGGTGAGGGCTAGGGGTATACAGCTTGCCTAAGTGATTATTTCCATTGATTTACATTAAATGTTAGGAAATGTTTTCCTGTAACTTTAAAACATTGTCATATGTTTTACATTGCCATATGTTTTACAATGTAATTCTCATCACTGTAAAAAAAGAGAGCGGCTAATTGGAAGAGATACTTTATTGTTGCTGGATGTAGTTTTACACAAATCCCCATATACTTTTATTCCCCTGCAGAATTATTGCTATTGGTCCTAAAACATTTATAACTAGTCATTAATAAGTCATGATTAGCAGAGACTTATACAGGAGCTGCTTTCCTAGCATTTGTATGCGAATTTAAGAACAATGACTCAAATAATTCCTATGCAAAGAACTGGTTCTGCTCCAACTTGTTTTGGCTATGAACTCCATTGTGTATTGCGCTGCCTGCTGGGTATGCACAACTCCTTGTGTGTGAAACAACAGCATGCCAGAGAGAAGGGTATAGACACAATACCCTATATAGAATAGTTAACCATTCTGAAATATAGGAATGCTTTCTCCTTGGCAAGGTTTAATGCATTCTCTTCAGCATGGCAAGGTTCTTTCCTCTAATTTATTAGACCGCAGATATGACAAAACCCCACTGAAGAAATACTGTCTCTCAAAGTAGGGTCTGTCTTGTGGCTTGTTTACATTGGAGCAAAAACTCTGAATGGAGTTTGGCCCCCACGCCCCTGCATTTCCCCCGAAGCCCTGCACATTATTATTCTCCACAGGGACGTGGGGTTCCTTGTCTTCACTGTCCCTGCGGAGTTTCATCTGCTGCCACCACCACCATAATTTAAAGCTCAGGAGGCAGTTCCCAGCTGAAGGGAGAGGTTTTCTCCCTTCCCCTGGCCAGGCAGCACTGTCTCTGCCCACTCTCCCACTCATCCTTCACAGGAAGAGGCGATTGAAAAAAGCAATGGAAGTGCTTGAAGGAGGCGATGGGCGAGCGAAGAGTGGGTGGAGGCAGTACTGCTGAGCCAGGGGGAGGGAGAAAACTTTTCCCTTCAGCCAAGAATTGCATCCTGAGCTTTAAAATTGGATTTGGTGTTGCCGGCAATGGTGGTGGCGGCAACAGTGTTGGCAGCAGCTGTGGTGGCAGACGAAAATGCAGAGGAAACCTCAAATCCCACATACTCTACAAGCAGCGGAGCTTAATGGTGGCTCCTCTCCCCATCTGATCACACTTAGCTCATTTAATTTGGATGGAAATAGAATCACCTAGACAAGAGCCCGATCCAATTTGTCTGTCTTGGAGTTGGGTACTAACTCACCTGCCATTAAATCCCCCCAAAAGTCTGTGGTGAAAGCTGCCTGCAAGAGCTGTGTCTCCACCACGGAACGGCAGACCTTTGGAAGTTGGGCAAACAGCTGCTGCAGAAGTTCAAAAGTGATAGGCTTCCAGCCATCCACCAAAGACAGCCTACCCTGCTTCCACCCTTTGACAGTCCTTTTGACTAAAAAAGAGGCACACAGGTCAGAGAAACCCCCCGTTTTGCTGAAAGAGGAGATACCAGCCAAGTGGATGGGCATGGAGTGAGGGGACATACCCATCTCTTAGATGTGATAAGTAGTGGAGTAAATGCTGCTCTGAAGTGGCCCAAACTTCCCCATAGCCCTGTTTCCTCTTAAAGGCAAAGAACCTACCCACTGCCCTGCTATAAGTGCTGAGCATAGCAGGAGTGACAGAATTTAATACTGCCTGTATCACTGTCTACCCCCAAGCTGCCATAGCAATTCCAGGAGTACCATGGGATGCAGATCTGCCTTCAGTGCCAAAGCATGAAATCTGTCTTCCAGAAAGTGAGACAAGGAATCTACAACCTCATTATGTAATCCTGGCACAACCTGAGCTGAAAATGTTATGTTGGCAGATAGACATACAAGTACAAACTTCCTCACCAGCCTCTTGCCTCTTTGTGACCTGGAGGGCTGCCTGTTGGTGACACTCACCACTGCCTGGTTGTCACACCAAAAACAGAACTTGTTGTTCCTAAATATATCAGTCCAAATGCAGACTGCCACCAAGATAGGGAAGAATACCAGGAAGGTGAGATCTTGGAACATGTCTCCCTCCCTCCACTCCACAGGCCTTTGCTGGGCACACCAATGCCCCTGCAAAAAAGACTCCAAACCTAATGCTGTCTGTTGCATCAGAGTGAACCTGTAACTCATCCCTCAGCCCCCATATCTTCTGCCACACTGAAACTCCATTGTAGTTGTCTAGGAACCTCAACTAAACCTCTAAGTCCATTCTTATACCTTGCATAATCCGATCCTATGGTGTGCAGCCTTAACTCCTGCTGTGAATCTAGCCAACTGTGCACAAAAGGCCCTCCCAGGGGAAACAACTTTGCACGCAAAGTTATTGTGTCCTAGCAGGGCCTTCACCTCCTTAAGAGTGGCCTTCGTACAACTCATCATGCCCCTTATAGATGCTCCCTGAGTGTTGCGAGCTTATCCTCTAGAAGGCATGACACCCCTCGTACTGAATCTAGCAATATGCCCAGATAGACCAAAGAATTAGTGGGCCCTTGGTATTTTCCTCAGCTAAGGGGATGCCAAGTTCCCCAACCAGTTTTGAAAGCAGCAAGCAAGTTAACTGCAATCTGCCCATATTGACAAATTGGAGCGTGTCCAGAGGAGGGCGACTAAAATGGTGAAAGGTCTGGAAACCATGCCTTATGAGGAGAGACTCAGGGAGCTGGGTATGTTTAGCCTGGAAAAAAGACGGTTAAGAGGTGATATGATAGCCCTGTTTAAGTATTTGAAGGGGTGTCAAGTTGAGGATGGAGCAAGCTTGTTTTCTGCTGCTCCAGAGATTGGAACCCAGAGCAATGGATGCAAGCTCCAGGAACAAAGATTCCACCTCAACATTAGGAGGAACTTCTTGACAGTAAGAGCTGTTCAGCAGTGGAACGCACTCCCTCGGAGCATGGTGGGGTCTCCTTCCTTGGAGGTCTTTAAACAGAGGCTGGATGGCCATCTGTCGGGGATGCTTTGATCGTGATTTCCTGCATGGCAGGGGGTTGGACTGGATGGCCCTCGTGGTCTCTTCCAACTCTGCAATTCTATGATTCTATGATCATGAGGAAGTCATCCAGGTAATGGGTGACAAATGGGGACCACACCCAATATTTGACTGCCTATTCAAGGAGTGTGCTAAAGGTCTCAAAAGCTGGTCAACTAAACACACACCCCATCGGCATGGCTTTGTCACAGTACCATTGGTCCTGAAAATTGACTCCCAAGAGACAATGGTCATCTGGGTGAACCGGAAGGAACCTGAATGCCGATGTCACACTTTGTCATCAGAGTCCCCAGGTGACACACACAAACCAAATGAACCACCTGATCAAATGTTGCATAGCAGACAACAGAACTCAGGTGGGATGGTGTCATTGACTGACACTCTTTTGGGATAAGATAGGTGATGCAGAAGCCTGAATTCGCCCCAGAGCATTTTTGGGGATGACTCAACAGCTGCTAATAGTGATAGTTCTAATAACTCTTAAAAGGGCTCTAAGTATGCATCCCATGTTTTGGAGCTGCTGCTGCTGCAGTCTCCTGCTGCTCCTTGCCGCTGCCCTCTGTGCCACTACCATTCTTTTGTGCTGCTGCCAACTCTTCTTTCACCACTGCTCTGAAAACTTCTTCTCATCTTGATGCTCAGAGAACTGACCAGCTAGCCAGGGAGCGCTCAAATACATACCCCACAATCTGACCAGAATGGGGACTGCAGACAGTTCACTCCATCCAGATTTGTCAGCCTATGAGATCAAACTGCAGTTTGAACTCATTGGTTGAAGTTTCCTGCTTCCTCCCAGGAGGCCCAGTGAGCACCCACTGTCTCCTGGGAAGGAGAAGACAGCATGGATGCCATGAAGGACATGCCAGTGCTCAGTTCTTTTCCCACATTGAAACCTCCATGTGTGGTAAGTTGCACAAGCTGCTTGCGCTCATATAAAGATCTTCCAAAACTATTTTATCATTAAGCCAACATGTGTAGAAAACTTAGATACTTCCAGCTGTCTCCATCAATCAATGAAATGTAACTGATATCTACAACAAAATTTGGGGATATACATAGAAATTAATGGACTCCAAATAAATATACAAAAATAATTTTTTTCATTGTCATCTTGTTCCAGTGGAAGTAAATAGAACCCAGGTTTCTGGTGGGGTAGAGGTAATTGGATTTAGGACTATGGAGATCATGAGAGTTTAATCCTCCCTCTGCCATCCCAAGCTGTGTGTGGAAAGCTACCAGTGCTGCCACAGGACCAAGAGACATCAGTGGTAACAGCTCACCAGTGTTTGGATTTATGAATAAAGCAAAGTGCACATAAATAGCATCTACCAATTATAATTCAGTTCTAAGCTTTTGAATGCATCTCCACTTTCCTATTAATACATTGTCAGTTTGCTGGATTTACTGTCCATTTAAAGCTCTGTTCCTATCAGTGTGCAGAATAATATCTAATGCTTGCTACTAACATACTTATTGTTTCATTTTTAGCCATTAACAAAGGAATATACAGAAACTTGTGTTTGGCTCTAGATTAAGCAGGTGGAGAAACACAGCAAGGAGAGTTCTTTTGCAATGATCTGCTGCTGTAGATAATAGGCACAGAAGTGATTTCTGTAAAAAGAAACAAGTTTATCTTGTATGAGCCTCTAGGGGATGGCTGTCACATTAGGATCACTATGATTGTTATGTGACCAGAAAGATGTTTAACCAGCTTCACAAAGAAAAAGAGAGAAGGCTAAGTGTACATGTTTCAATAATAGAAAAAGCCATTTTCAAATTCACAGTGGACACAGCTAGAACTGACACTATTGTCTCATTATTGTCCTCTTACTCATTGTCTTTGAAGTTCTGTTTTATTTCAAGTTTACATTTCTTAAAGAAATCACACACACAAAAATTATGTAGTCATGTTTCGGTCTTTAGTCATTAAAAAAAGCAACCTTAAAATCTATTTCAGGGATGGGTAACTTAGGCCCTTCTTAATGCTGATATACTTCAAACACTGGCATGTGAGAGTTGCAGGCCGACATCTGGGGGGCACATGATCCCGTTATATGTGAACCATTTTGAAATTCAAGGGAACACCTGGATGTGATAAACACACATTTGTCTAGTCTAGTGTATTTCTTAAATATTCTCTTGTCCTTGCAAAATGCTGATCAAGGGTGTAAGAACTGACTGATTTTTTTCCCCATTTTATTTATTACTTTTATCAGAGGACTCTAAAGCTGTTGAAAATTATGCATATGATAGTGCACAGTGTTACATATCTTGTAATCCCTACTGGTTTCAATTAATGTACAGTCATTCAAAACATCCTGCAGAAGGAAGGAAAGTCACTGACTTCCATCCCAACATAAAGGAAATACTTTTTTTAAAAAATAACTCACATGGAATCTTTGGATCAAAGCCAATATTTCACCACCCACACCCCAAGAATGTTGTTTCTATGTCACCACAATTATTAGGTAACTTGCATTGTCTTCAATATAATCAAATGTATGCCATGGGCTGGTCAAGGATTATCTATGCATAATGGAGTAAGTACACCTATACTGCCTCTCTTTGTGTAGAAGATAATTTGTGATCCAGACAGTATACCATTAGCTCTGTGCATATGTTCATATAATGCTCAAAAATGAGCAGCTAAGGGGGATCACACAAGCCTACTCACTGTGTTATCTAATCTAGTGTTATGTGCATGAAGGTGCAAACTTCACCTTCTTGTGGAAAGAGCCTGCCCATTGACTACATTAACTGGCCCATAGAGCAAATATGTAAATGAAAATGTGTCTGATTAATGCATTCAGCATTTACCCCAATAATTAATTAAAAAAAATCAATTTATTAAAATGTGTAATTTAAAAGCAGCCAAGAAAAGGTGTAACTTGTTGCTTGAAATTTTATAATGTTTCTACACTTGATTTCCCATTAATGAACTGGTAAGTGACATTATAAATTAATGTCTGATACATTTATTTCAATAACTTTATGTGACTGGCCATGGCTAACCACAAGAGAAAGTATTTGTTCCTTTTGTTAACTATAAAAAATAAAGTAGGAAACAATTTAAAAAACTGTTTAGTGTAACATGCATTAGCTAAACAGACCATACATTTGTATAATGTCATGCACTACATGACGAAAGTATTTTCAGCTGATTTATTTGTCTAAAATAGATGGGCAACATGTGGCCATCCAGAGATGTTGTCAGAGTGCAACTCCCATCAACACTTGTGTGCACTGCCAATGATTACAGCCCAACAACAGCTGGAAGTCACAAGCTGCCTGCTGCTGGGGTAAAGAAAGCACAAAACAAAACATTGTCTTGCATCCAACAGTGACCTAGTGCAAGTAGAAGGCACTTCTGCATGAAGAAGAAGAGTTCTCTGATTTCCCTCACCAGTCTCAGTCTCTTATAATTGTATAACAGGGATGAACAACTTTAGCAGGGGCCACTTTTCTCTGAAAATCAGCCAGAAATCACCTCAGAATACTTAAGCCCTTGCAGACAAGAAAAAGGTCTCTGAAAGTTCCAGCTTTTGTATCTGTACAAACTAATTGTATTTTTGAAATCTAAATGAAGTTTCCCCATCCCAAGTAAAAGGTTTGTCAATTAAATAACGAGACTGATAAAATAACCCATCTTTATTTATATGTATTACAATTCTAATGGTTGTCCCCTTCAATATACTCCCTGTTCACACTAACACACTGATGCAGTCTTGTTTTCCGCTGGTCAAAGGTGTGGAGCAGATAAGTTTCTGTCAGTTGTTTCAACATGTCTACCTTTTCAATTGACTCAAAATGTGTTCCTTTAAGCACTGATTTGACTTTAGGGAGAAGAAAAAAGTTGCACGGTGCCAAATCTGGCAAATAGGGAGGATGCTGAAGTGTAGTAATGTGTTTATCAGCCAAAAACTGCTTCACAAAAAGTGCTGTGTGAGCAGGCACATTGTCTTGATGAAGAATGAAACCATTTTCCCAGTTTCCACAGTTTTTCTGACTCTTTCTCTCAGCGTTGTCAAAACTTCCTTATAATAATGCTGGTTCACTCTTCTGCCTTCTGGAACCCATTCTGCCAAAATTGCGCCCTTGATGTAAAAAACAAAAACAAAAAAACAATGAGCATGGCTTTGAATGTGGACTTGCTTTGACATGCTTTTTCATTCTTGGTGATGATGGCGTTTTCCAGTGCTTGACTATCGTTTTGTCTCAGGATCATACTGAAAGATCCAGGTTTAATCACAAATGATGATTTTTTGAAAAAGGTTTGGGTCTGCCTCAAGTTGTTGCAGAATGTGAGTGCAAATTTCTTTGCGGCACTCTTTTTGCTCTGGTGTGAGAACCCTAGGGACCATGTTGGCACAAACTTTTCTCATGTTGTGATCCTCATGCAAAATTTTCCACACAGTGTCTTTGTCAATGTTCACAGCTTCAGCTATCATTTGGATACTGAGTCGGTGGTCTCCTCAAACAATCTAGCTGGTTTTCTTTGGTTGCTGAAGTGGAAGGTCATCCAGGGTGTTCGTCTTTCACATTCTCACGTCCTTCTCTGAATCTTTTGTGCCACTCAAACACACGCACACGAGACATGCAGTTTTCCCTGTAGTCCTTAGTAGGCATTCAAAAAGATTCTGTTGGTGCTTTGTTCAATTTTACTAAAAATTTCACATTGACACATTGCTTGACTTTTAAACTTAGCATTTTTCTGGCACACAACAAACAACACAGCTGCTTTAAATGATGACAGATAATTAACTGAACAGCTGAGAGTGCTGAGGTTTGTCATGCAGTTTCAGACATGTTTAAGGTCACCATTCAAGCGTTTACAATGTTCTCCCTGATTTGTCTGAAAGGTGGAAACACAGTGTTGTTACTTAACAGACAGACCTTGTATTCCCAAGGAAACTCTTGGCATTATCAAGGACTTTTCATTCCCACTTCCCAGGTCAGTTTAAATTTACCCAGCATTTCCTAAATGAAATTTACATCTCCATGGCTGTCTGTGTTACACCGGAACTACCTAACATTGCTGTCACCAAGAAACACTGACATTTTTTTCCTGCACAGAACTCTTCTCTTCAGGACTGGTAACTATAAACCTATCTTCCCAGACCCCTCTCTATCCAACCTTCCCACCTTTCCAATAGCCTTGTATGGTTCTTAAGAGTATATGTTTTGTATGCTAGTGTATTTCCTGTGTTATTTCCAATAAAATACTAGATTTCATTTCAACTGGAGTGCTCTCTACAATTAGTACTGGAAGCCCCACACTGATCTAGGCAGTGTTTGAAGGCATTCAAACAGGAGTTTGGGGGCTCAGGATAGATGGGGAATGCAAAGGGGTTGGGGGCTACGTAAGGTCAGGATTAGCTGTTTCCCCACCTCTGTTCTAAAAGATTCCTGCTTTTCAGGAGCTGCTTTTGGTGGACATAGGGAGGTGCAGCAAGAAGAAAACAGAAAAGCCCAATTTTACATATGAAACACTGCTCACAGTTGTTAAGATGTATTAACACCACATGGAATGAATGAAATAGGCTCGGAAACACATTCTTTAATATTATCCATAATTACATAATTTTAAGTCAGCATACTTTGATTAACTTATTGAGTATACATATAAATGACACTACTATTGTCAGACCAGATAATGCAGTGACTAATTTAACTTAGTTCAGTAGCTTGTAATGAGAAACATCAGACGTACATCAAATTACTCCAGTGTAAAGGCTCATGATTAAAATCTTCTTTTAAAACAACAGGTCTGTTTATACCATTGTGTTTTCCGTATTTTAACAGTTTTAACTTTCACATAAATCTGTAATGTAAGAAAATAGTTATATTTCATTGCGATTTAATAACATATATTTCCAAAATTGCATTCTGCTGCAAAATGATCTTTATTTCATATTCCTGTTTGAGAACGTGTTGCTATTCTAACTTCTACTGGGAACATTATTCTGTACATAGTATTAAAGGCACATTTATCAGCATAACAAACATACTAAGAAAATGGAATGGCACATAAAAATGAAATAAATACAACTGATCTTTTAAAAATACATTCTTAAAATAAATTCACATTTTATAGACTTCTGTGACCATTATATTTAAAGTGAAATAGTCTCATGTAGCTTGGGTTACTATATGTATTTTTCCCCAGCAGAAAATGCATGCAAAAATGGTACTACATGCACAGTTTCCTTCACTGATTATCTCTGCATGTAGAGTTTTTTCAGAAAGGTTAAAATTGTATTACTCAGCTGTTTGTGCGAATGCTTTGCCCATTTCACAAAAATAATCAGTAGGCTTACAATATTTTTGAAAGAGCTCCACATCTGCAGAGAGGGCTCCAGGTATGTTTTTATTTTAAGGACTTATACCCCAATTTCCTCAACTAGCATACTCCCCCAAAGAGTAACAAAGATAAAAAAAGATCAAAATCGTAATAGTATTGCTTTGAAAGAAGTCAAAAGTATTCTTTTAAAAATGGTGTTTGGAACCCTAAATACTAACAAGTTTTGTTTGACATAAATGTGTTGCCATCCAACCAGCACTTTTAAATACCGGTAATGATCACAGTTTGTACATTCTGCATTCCATTTTCTCTCACCCCAATGATTACATGCACACTCAAGCATGTATATAGGCACAACTCCATGAATCTGATGAAATGGCTGCTGTTCACAAAAGCTTATGCCAAATAAAACTTGTTAGCATTTAAGTTGCTACAAGACTCATTGTTTTTGCTGCAACAGGCTAACACAGCTACTTCCCTGGAAATGTCTACTAAGAATGCAATTGTATGTACGCTTATCTTAGAGCAGTGTTTCCCAAACTGGTCTTCCAGGTGTTTTGGATTTCAGCTCCCAGAATCCCTAATCATTGGCAAGGTGGCTGAGGTTTCTGGGAGCTGAAGTCCAAAACATTTAGAGGATTAGCGTTTGGGAATCACTACTTAGAGTAAGACCCACTGAATGCAACAAGACTTATTTCTCACTAAACATGCAAAAGATTTCTCCACACTGATTTGAAAATTATTTCTAATCATTAAAGAAGTCCTTTAATTGATTCACATGAATTCCTGGAAGGGGATGAAGAAGGAGGAAATTAAAGAGATAGATGCCTTTCTCTCCACTGACAAGTCACCCTAATGAATTATGTTTATAGTAGCAGAGACCCTCAAGGATCCCAGTCCAAAACGGTAATATTGCTACAAATAAATATGTCTGGCTCAAATTTCCCTTAGTTTTGCACTCAATTAAAAAAAAAAGGGGGGGGGCAAGCATTATGGATTCATCTTATCATTTATCTCATCATATCATGACTATGAAATTGCTTCCAGAATTCTCTGAAGTGCTTGCATGCTACAGTCATCACACAAATGTGGAAGTTCTTCAGTCCGTATTTGGTCTTTCTCTGTTAATGAATTAATACATAATTAAAGGTGTACTAAAGAAAAGCTGCATATAAATTACAAAGCAAAATAAGATTATTGAAATAGTTCACAAGAGCTAGGTAAATTTTGGCTACAATTGCCACTATGCAATGTGGTAACATCCAGCCAGGAAGACACCAGGGACGTTTCTTGTCCAATATAACATATAGGTAAAAATTAAAACTTGCAGTTATGGGCCTCATTTTTGTTCAGTCCAGTTCAAAATGTAGTATATTTTATTAAAATTGTTTTTATATTCCTATTTTTAACAAATAAACAGGTTGCTTACCTATAATTGTGGTTCTTCAAGTGGTCATGTAGGAATTCCCACAAATAGGCTTTGGTGCCTGCATAGAACCCCACTTGAGAACCTGCCAGAGTTGAGCACTTTTTTGGCAGGAACCCCATTGCCACCCTTTCGTTGTGCATGACTACGCATACCTCAGCTAATTCTCCTCACTTCAAAGTCCACCACTGATAAGAGGCAAACATGGAAACAAGGGAGGAAGGTGGGTTGTGTGAATTCACAGATGAGTACTCGAAGAGCCAGTTACAGGTAAGCAACCCGTTCTTTGCGGTCTCTGTAAATCCACAGAAATGGGTGATCAGTGTGCTCACACACCAGGAGGTGGGATCAGTGTCAAGCCAAAAATTACAAAAATACAGCTCTACCAAACAATACAGGCCTTGTCCTTACATCAAGTGAGAAATGAAGGTTGAAGGCTAAGCCCAAGAGGCTGCTGTACACAGTTCTGGTATGTGAACACCCTGCAATTGCTCTCATAGATTGTTCCTTAACTCCTTCAGCTAATTCCAAACCAACCATTTCATAAGTTGTGCTAGCTTGTGGTATCCATTTTGAGAATCATTTGTAATCATCTGTTGAAGCACAATCCTTTGTTGCTTTTGAGACCTTCAATACCAAAGCTAATTTGTGCGAAATTTAGAGTCAGTACTGAAGTCGACACCAAAACTAGAACAGCGATCAAAGCTTAAGGAACAATTGAAGTAGATGGCGGAGAATCAGCTGTTCTAACAGAGTTGATGAAACTGGAGGAACTGGTGGTACAGAAACTGTTACAGTAGATCCTGATGCAACTGTGTTTATTGATCTTGAAATCAATGATGCACTTGGTAGCAAAGCTATATAAACTGTTTTTATAATTTTCATTTTTAAATTTTTAAAATACATTGTAGTTATGACATGTTCCTTAGAAAAGGCAAAAATTGTTCTGTATGGAGAAACTGACCAAATGGTATGATAAGCTTTATATGAGATTTTTGTTTTAAGATTTTAGAATAATCTCTCAAACTATTTTTGAACATTTGATTTCTAAAATATTTCTCAATTATACATAAGTGAAATAAGATCAGCTGAATTACAGTACAATCCCTGTATTCATGTGGGATATGTTCCCAGACTTTCCACGGATAAACAAAACCACAGATAATAGTGAATGCTCTATTTTTGGTTCCCGTGGCCAGGAGAAGTGCCCCCCGGCTCATCTGCTGCACTGTGGAGGGTGGGGGGGGGACTGACCTGCTCCCATATTTCCACCTTCTGGCCCACTTTCTTCCCCACCACAGCTGGCTTTTGGAAGGTGAATGGTCTTGTGGCTGCCACCACAAGGGGCAAGAGAGTCCATGAAACTGTGGCGGTGGCTGATACTATGCGCCAATGGCTAAGCCACAAGTTTCTCCCCTGGAGGGATCCACAGATCCAGGAGAAGAGTGTGTGCTGTACACTGAAGAGGTGTGCAGCAGGCACCACTGCAGCTCATACGTGACACACACTGGGATTGGACAGAAGGCGACAGGGGGACGGGAGCTAAGGATGGCAGTGACCAGGGCAGGGGAAGGAGGGCAAGGCAGGCCAGCAGCTGAGAGGGTTACAAGGGAGGCTCAGTCGTAGCCTTCCTGCCCTACACAGACATGGTTATCTGCCCGGCAACCTTCATGTGTTCCACCATCTTCATTCATGCCTTGACTTTTCACCCTGTCTATGTGCAAGCTGCCCATTGGCTGAGGAGCTGCTGTAGACTGTCATTTCTGGGTTGTTGGAGCAAATTACATGCCCCCACCCCAAGGAAAGGGCATCTCCATTGAGCTTGAGGATGAGACCAGAGTGAGCAGATCAGTTACCTCATCCTCCATGGGCAGCAGGAGAGTGCGGGCAGGGGGATTTTAAAAATATTGTGCATAAATGAAACTGCGGATACTGGCCCCGTGGATATGGGGTTGCGCTGTATAGGGAGAAGAAACACATTTCTGTTCAAATATAGTAAGTGCACTAGGAAGTCCTGTTGAGCTGAATACTCGATTGATTAAGGAAATAATCTGAACTAAATGAAACCACTATATGCTTCCTTCATCTGTTCTCTCTAAGATATGCTCCTTTTGAATGAGTTGCCTCCTATAGAGCAGGTTTCAAGTCTAAAAGATTCTAACTGTCTCCAGACTTTAGACACTGTGGTAAACTCGACAGTTTAAAGTTAGGATGTTCAAGAAAGGAGCATAAGGGCATTGCTGGAAGGGTCAACGAATCTGAATACCTGCACCAGATTCATAACATTTCTTCTGCAAATGGATTCTGATTTTTTGTTTTGGGATTATGCTTATCCTTTCCAAGTTTTTCCAATAAAGGTAGAATAATTTCTTATGAATTTTGATAACTGGGTTAGTAGGTAAGATCAGGGAATCACAAGACCTCCTTGTGTGGAAGGGCCATAATAATAAAACAAGAAATTTAGGGAGGATATGAACTTTAACAACTACAACTTTGCCCAGCAGAGATAGCTGGAGTTTGGACCAATCCTTCAATTTCTGTCTGAAATAGGTAAACATAGATTTATCATTCTGTGAGGTTAGTTGGCTTACATTCCTAGTTAGTTTACATTCCTTGTGATTAGAACACCCAGGTATCGAAATCCAGAAAAGCAAATTTGAAATTCATAAGATTTGTGAATTACTTTTGAGTTTCCAGAGGCACACGTAAACCAAGAAGTTTGGATTTATTAAAATCTGTTTGCATGCCAGTAAAAATCTGAAATTTATCTAGAATTTCTTTTTTGGCAAGCTATCTATGTGGTTTGTAATGAAGAGACGCATTATCATCAGCAAGTAAATTAATCTTGTGTTGAATCTTATTTATGCAAATACCTGTGACATGTGAATGGATTCTGATTCGGGAAGCAAAAGGTGCTAATGACAGGGCAATCAGGGCCTACATAGGGACTATGTAACAGTCATGAGTATGTAACATCAGCTTATGCATTTGTAATTGACATACAAGATTCCAACCAATTAACATTTCTTTCTAGCAGTCTTAGACATATTGTGCAAAAAAGACATACCGTAGCTTATCTGTTGCTATTGAGTTCCTTCTTCACACAGGATTTGAAAGTTGTGTATTTCTGCATGCTTTTGTAGCCCTAGGAAGCAGAAGACAAAGAAGTGTGCATGTGCAGGCAATAAGCGATGGCAGTCTAAGATTAGAATAAGGAAAGGGAGTGGGTATGACAGTACAAAGGAATGCTTCTTGTTAGCCATAGTGTAGAAAGCTCAGCAAAAATAATTTAACAATCTAATATTCATGTACATGTGATGCAATTATGTGTGTCAGAACTAACAGAAAAAATATCAAGCACAGGGGTGGAAGTCACTGGCCTTTAAATTATGGGAGTTATCACATGAGGGAAGGGAAGCAGCTTTAAAACCTGAGAATAATGCATCCCGCCTTGCCTTATCAAATGATACCCATGTGGTTCAGCTGTTTTTCCATTCCAGCCCCATGGAAGATGGGGGTAAATTCAAGTCTTTTTGCTAACTGGAAAAACCCATTAGCAAAAAGACTTGCCTTTACCACCATCTCCCATGGGACTGAACAGAAGAACAACTGAATCACACTGATGTCGTGTGATAGGGTCAGGCAGGATCTACTACTCTTGGGCTTTACTTCTGCTTCCCTTCCCTCATGAAATAACCCTTAGTATTTATTGGTAAAAAGATGCTAAATTATCTAGCAATATAGTGACTGTCCACAAGATGGCAGTTAAACATAACTAAATCATACAAAAACATTGTTTTAAATCAGTCTACTAACCAGTTTTGAAAGCAAGGAATGAAAATGCACAAGATAAATGTACATTAAGAAACTATATATCTACTGTATAGCTATCCATCTCACATTCTAAACATGTTAGTTTAGAGCAATGCTATAAGCTGGCTGATAAAAGCACATTCTATTTCTCCAGTAGCTAGACAATTAGCAAGTCCACAGTACTACAACAGTTTTTAAAGATAACACTTAGATCAAAGGTAAGGAAATAAATTTTGTCACTACATTTGAAGGCAGCAGGGTATTATAACTAGTCACTTCATGATTAAAATGCTAAAGAGATTGCTACCACATAGATTTATTATTTTTTTAATGACTGTACAAATTAGATGAGCCAGTGTGGTAGAGTGGCTTGAATGATGGACTAAGAATCCAGGACTGTGTGTACATGTGCCTTCAAGTGGCCTGTTGACTTATGGTGACCACATGGAGACCAGGGTTCAAATTCCCACTCAGCCACAGAATTCCACTGAGTGACCTTGGGCAGGTTGCACTCTCAGAGGAAGGCAATGGCAAACCCCTTCTGAATTAATCTTGCCAAGAAAACCCTGTGATAGGTTTGCCTTAGAGTTGGCATAAGTTGGAAATGACTTGAAGGCACACAACAAGAAACAGGATACAGTGAATAATCAAAATGGGGGGAGAGAAGACGGTGACCCCTCCTGATCAAATGGAACATTCTGGTTTTTTAGTTTAGCTTAGTCCAAGACCAGTTAAACTGAAAAGGCTCACAGTCTATTTCTTACCCCCGCCCGTTGACAATCCCCAGCTTCTTCCTCATGGTAAAAAAAGAAAATTAAATACAAAAATTAAAAATAATCTTTTGAAAAGGGATGCAAGGTAGTAGAGTTCAGAAGAGTGGATGAGGGTTGTAGTCAAGTCCCACAGAAAGGAATGACAAATGTCTTGTATTACTTCCACTGAAGAGGAGCCTGTCATCTCCCATAGCTACTTTCCTGCTCTCTGCCACCTGCCAAGCACAGGCGCTGACAGGAAGGGCTTGGGAGTTGAAAACATGGGCCGGGTGAGGGAAAGGGGAAAATTGGGCTGCTTAACTGTTCATGCTGAATAACACAAAAAAACCTCAGCCCTGTTTGATCTGAAGAGTTGAACTTTCCAACTGATTTACAGGCTAAGCATTCATGTGGTTCCCTATTCCAATAATAATTAAGCTAAACTATTTTTATTACATTATTTGGATAAAAAAATCAGATGATTATATTTTTTTATTGCTCAGATGACTATGTATAATTTTAATTGGAGCCCAATAATGTTATCTCAGTGGCCTAAGCAGCCTTTAGAAAGAACTATTCCACTATCGACCACTGTTTGATTCCTTTTCACCTAGTAGAGAAACATCTCAAATTTTTACAAGGTAAATTGTATGTTGCTTTTATAGATTTGAAGTCTGACTTTGACTCCATCCACAGAATCAAATTATGGGAGAAACTAGATTAAGATCTTGGATGATGAAAGCCTTCTCTAACTCATAATGGCTCTATATAGTGACAATCAGTTGCAAGTTAGATGTGGCACACAGGGACAGCTCACTAACGAAATTTCTTTGTGCAGAGGAATCAGAAAGGGTTGTATCCTCGCACTTGTATTGATCCATCTGTATATAAATGGCCTTGAGAAGGCCTTGTCTGACTCCAAAGGACATTTGCCCAAACTCAGTGCTAGGAAAGTTCCTGTTCTACTTTATGCAGATGATGCTGTTATCCTTTCTCACTCCGGACCGGGCCTGAAACATCCTTTAATGAAATTTACGAACTACTGCTCGACTAACGATCTGAAAATCAATTTCGGGAAATCCAAATCAGGTTTTTGAAAATTTATTTTCCCAATTTTGTTGGTCTCTCGAGGGGCATGCCTTATAACAGGTAAAAAACTTTTCCTATCTGGGACTGTCATTCCATCATACTCTGTCCTGGAATGCTCATAGATCAGCTACTATCCAGAAAGCACCAGTCAGTTCATCTGCAATGATACGCTTCTTCTTCTTCTTTTTTCTTTTTTTTACCAAAGAGGGCATGTATATACCGCCTGCCATCAAAGTGTTTAACATCAAGTCTGTTGTACAACTCTTATATGCTTCCAATATCTGGATAGGGGGACTGACGCCCAAGATAGATAGGCAAGACAAAGTTCCTAAGGACCTTCTCCAACTCTCTAATTGTGTCCCTAATTCTGTGCTACTGTTAGAAACAGGGGAAAGCCCTCTTTTGACTAGGGCAAGGTGGTATGCCTTAAAACTCTGGATGGAAGTTAGTGGTTTTTGGTGTGCATTCAGGCTTGCTTTTATATCTGTCCCAGGATGACTATGCAAGTAGCTGGTCTAAGCTTCTTGCCAAAAAAGCAGCTTCAATCAGTCTCTCTTCCTCCCTCCTTTCCAATCTGGGTTTGAATATGGCCCTCAAATCCGTTAAGCAAAGATTGTGGGGCATAGCTTTTTGTGATCTGAACTACCATTCATATGTATCCTGTTGCCCTAGTGTAATGAACATCCATTATGTCAGGCCTTTCCAAATAGCTGACTATTTAAAGAACCTGTCAGTTACTGCAGATTTTTCCCCAAGGCCAAATGTAATATCTATTCTACTGAATTACTTTAAGGCAGATTTGCTGGTGTACCATATTTGGAAAGACAATGCTCATGCAGTAATATGGAAGAAGAGTTGATGAAACATTTTTTTTGTCTTGTAGCCTTTATAATCAGGCCCACCATTATACAATGCACCCACTAATGAGCAAATTTCCAGGAAACTCAGATCAATTTTACATCAGATTTTTATTGGATGACAAGTTCCCAAAAGTGACCCTGGCTGTTGCTAAATTTCTTACAGAGATGGCTAGGATTAGCACTAACTGTGTTTTAGGTAAAAGTCAGTTGTAAATGTTTTATTGCTCAGATCTTTTAAAAAATATTTTGTCTATTTTCTGTCTTATGACGGATCTATGGATCATAATAAACAAACTTGTACTTGTACCTGTAATATAAAATAATGCAATGTTGTAAAATTCTTTTTTAAAAACTGTGACAAAATTAATTTCCACCACCAACTATTATTCAATTTATTGTCTTTAGAGGACAGTAAGGACCCCAGATCTACCCTCTAAAACTACCTGGTAAGCAACAATTATTCAGTCCACAAATTTCAATGACAAGATTATGCCTACTACACAATGAACTGAGGACCTACTTGATCAACAGCAAGTTGGATTAGACTGTGTCTGAAGACATGGCTATAGGGGGGAAAAAGCCACCTCATAAATGAAGAGTTCGTGAATTAACATAAGGTCAATAGGTTTAATTCAAGAACAACTATGCATTAAAAATGAACTTCATTTTCACAAAAAGACTAACACTGATATTTTCTGTAACAGATAATATGTCAGTAATGAAATACAAGTACAGTTGGTCCTCGTATCCACAGATTCAACCATCCATGGCTTGAAAATATTTCATACCAAAACGCAAACCTTGATTTTGCCATTTTATATAAGGGATACCATTTTATTATGCCACTGTGTATAATGGGACTTGAGCATCCCCAGATTTTGGTATCCATGGGGGATCCTGGAACCAAATTCCAGTGGATATTGAGGGCCCACTGTAAATATCTATGTGACATAATTCTGTTTACCCTTGGAGGTTCTATAGCTAGACAAACATGTATAAATAAAATAAAAGCAATATTCCTGGAAAGGTGATAGAAATAACAGTGCTTAAGTTGTTAATAGGCTGCTTACGAATTAGATGCAATTGAAGCACAATTATCTTCTAATTAAGAATCATAGAATCATAGAATTGTAGAGTTGGAAGAGACCACAAGGGCCATCCAGTCCAACCCCCTGCCATGCAGGAAATCACGATCAAAGCATCCCTGACAGATGGCCATCCAGTCTCTGTTTAAAGACCTCCAAGAGATAACATAAATTCTTACCCTGAATCCCCGAAGCAATCTGTCTTTCATAATACCAATAAATTCTTTGTAGCTCAGCTGATCATCTTTGTCAACGTCAAAGATCTTAAAAACTGTGTTCACTAAATGTGGTGAAAGCTTCAAACCTGTAGCTACATACACTGCACGCTTGAACTCATCTAAGGAAATAATGACAAATTAGCACATTTTACAAAGGCATCACATAATGCTAATGACATTACTTTGCTACAAAACAGTCTCCTTTATATTTTCTGAATACATTTTCTAAGTGAGATCCCATGTTACATGACTAATGGGGGGAAAGCAAGTGTTAATGATGACTGTGTAGCTTAGGAAACTTTTGGCAAGTTCAGAGAACACATCCTACATGAGAATGGAAAGGAAGAAATATTTGGTTCATAAACAGCCTGTTTCCTATTGAAAGGAAGTGTAGTTATTCTCTGGCTGGGCCTCTGGATTCTGAAATCAGGGAGAAGATAAATAAATGGTTGCTCTGGTCTTTAGGCACTGACCAAATGTAGCAACAATAGCCTAGTATGGAAAAAAAAGTTTAATACCCAGTGTGCTCTGATAAGATTATACCTTAGCAGGATTATATCATATTCCCCAAGTCAAAGAAAAGCTGTTTTGGAACAGTAAGCATAGAGTAGTATGAAGAATCCCCCCTACCCCACATATGCCTGTTATCTACCAATACAGAACAGATTTTTAGTTACCGTATTTTCCGGCATATAAGACGACTTTTATACCCAGGAAAATCTTCTCAAAAGTCGGGGGTTGTCTTATATACCGGATAGGGTGGGTGCTGAAACTTCCGAGCACCACTGCGGGTTGGGGAAGCGTGGTGGTGGCTGGCTGGGTGAGGGGAGGCTTGCCAGCCACCTCCTGTGCTTCCCCAATCCGCAATGGGGCTGGCGAGCCCCACTGTGGGTTGTGAAAGTGGAGGGGTGGCTGGCTGGCTGGGGGGAGGCTTGCTAACCACCTCCCGCACTTCCTCAACCCACCATGGGGCTGGTGAGCCCCAACATGGGTTGGGGAAGCGAGGGGTGGCTAGCTGGGGGGGGGAGGCTTGCCAGCCACCTTCCGTGCTTCCCCAACCCACAATGGGGCTGGAGAGCCCCATCGTGGGTTTGGGAAGGGCGGAGGGGTGGCTGGCTGGCTGGGGGGAGGCTTGCCAGCCACCACCCGCGCTTCCCAAAGCCACAATGGGGTTCCCCATCGTGGGTTTGAGAAGGGTGGAGGGGTGGCTGGCTGGACGGGGGGAGGCTTGCCAGCCACCACCTGTGCTTCCCGAAGCCACAATGGGGCTCCCCAGCCCCATCGTGGCTTCGGGAAGCACAGGAGGGGGATGGCAAGTCTCCCCCTCATCTAGCCAGCCACCCCTCCACCCTTCCCAAAGGAGTGAGATCTGAGAGGTCCCGATATCGGGAAGGGCGGGGGGTGGCTGGCTGGAAGGGGGGGAGGCTTGCTCTTGAGGACTGCTGTGAAGCGGTTCAGGCACACATGTGCAAGATCTGAGAGGCAGAGAAGGAGGTAATAGGATACAAGGGCGGGTGAAAGAGGCATGTTTGTGCTACCACTCTGATAGTCTTGGAGACAGGGAGGGCTAGGCAGGCAGGGAGAGCTGACCAATCCAAGCAGGCTTTGTATACAACAACAACCAGCCAATCACCGGTAAGGTACATCACTTGCCTCATAAGAGGAGTAGTCTTATAGGGCGAGTATATCCCAAACTCTATATTTTAACTGGAAAAGTTGGGGGTTGTCTTATATGCCAGAAAATATGGTAAGAAAGAAGGAAAGAGAAGGAACATATCAGAAAGCAGAATGTTTTTTTTTAATATTAAGAGAACACTCACTGCTTCAATGGAGTTATCTGATTTAATGTATTATTGCTCTTTATTAAATCCTACCTTTCCTTTAGTGAGCTCCAGGTGGCATACATGGCTTTCATTCTCCCTAATTTAGCCTCACAATAACCCTGTGATTTAGTCTGAGAGAAGTCCACAGTCATCCAGTGAATTTTATGCTAAATGGAAACTTGAACCTAGATGTCCTATATTTCACTCTAATACTCTGATAAGATGTGCATGCTATTTCCCCCCTTCTTTCTTTCCCTAATACCTTTTTTTGTGTGGTGCATGTTATCTCTTCTCTAGAAAACAGGGAACTTTGGTTTTAAATGTCATTGTTTTTGCTCCTAATAATTTAGTAAATTAGTTTTTCTGTGCTGAGTTTTCCATAGATGCCTTACAGGATTCTAATTAATCTTTGTTACTTTTTTGGGCTGGTCACAACTGTTGTTTGTGATGTTTATAAAAGGCTAGCCTTTTCTATGCTTGAATTTTAATAGTTCAAGGTATCTGGAACATAACATGTTTTTCATGGGCTGTATTTTCATATTGTGAACAGTTCTGAATCAATCTATTTCCCTCTTCTATCTGCTTTCATTTCATCCCCTAATGAGGTTCAGACTCCACTACTTTTTAAAAAAATATCTCATATTCCAGCGGAATTTATTTCATATCTGGATTTCACCAGATCTTATGCTTTTGACTGATCTCCTCTAACTTTCATCTGAGCCCACAAGAACCAATTTGTTGAACCTTTGTACTAGGCAGCTATATGTTTCTCCCCTTTCTCCACTCTGCTCTATATACTAGGTTCTTATAGAACTAGAAACTTTAAGAACTGGGCTGGTAGAAAGTATAGGTGGACCTATAATTGGATTAAGCAGCCATTCAATTTGAAGTGGGCAGCTGCAGATGGGGTGAGGCCTACTGCAGCCCACTCCCAGTACAACTAAATGACATCACATTACTTCTGGTACTTGGAACTAGATAAAATACTGCCATTTTTGCAGTTTTTGGGGTTAGCATATGTGTGTTTGTGAACAAGGGGAGCCAAACTGTCACACTTTTGTGGTGATTTGAGTAGGTTTTGGGGGTTGCATGTGGTTCAGCTATTTTTTCCAGCTGATTTTTTAAAAAAATGGGCCCTGTGGCCTTCAGGGTTCCAAAATGAGCCTCAATGGGTTCCATGTATCCTATACAAAACCTTTTCCCTACACCAGTTGCTGTTTTCTTTCTGTCATGTATTTTTCTGCATGTAAAAATAATTTTTCTTGATGCTTTAATACAACATGTCTCATTATTTAATTTCTAAGTAGATTCAGCAAATGGTGGCTAATTTCATGTTATAATCCTTGTAGCTATATTTCAGAGGAAGGAACTGGCAAAACCACTTATTGAGTATTCCTTGCCTAAAAAACCCCTATGAAATTCATGGGGTCACCATAAGTCAACGTGAAGGCACATAAACACACAATCATTCTATGTAATTAACAGTTACTTCATCTTGTGGCTTAATAATACATGTTCGCTTCTTTATTCTTGCAGTTACTGAATACATTTACTTTTGTCGTCATCTCTTATAAACTAGAACGCATCCACTGCTGTTCTATTCTAAGTTTTAAATAAAGGATTTTTTTTTAAAACAACTTACTTTAAAATCTCTTGTCCTTTCTGGTCCAACCACCTGGCTCACTAAAGCCTTATAGAACCACTTTTCATCTGTTTCATGATATATAACCTTCACTTTTCTGATCACAAGCTGTTACTATTAGTTTTAATATCTTAAGTTGCCTGGTCACTGGAGACTTATGGTGTTTTATATTTTATGGTATTTTTTAACCAATATTCAGGTAAATATACTGTAAGACTTACAGAGCCTGCAAAACACTGCTCAGAGCACTGTTTCTCTTAACCTCTATCTGAAATTGGAGTCCTATGGTTTCTTTTCAAATATTGATTTAGATTGTGGGGGGTGGGGAGGATGGCAAGGAGGGTTGCCCTTTATCCCCACTTTAGATAATTTCTTCCTATTCAGAAAATCCCTGAGTGGTTCAGTATCATTTAGTAATTTTTTACACTATACAATCATAGCACTTTAATACCACTTTAACTTCCATGGCACCATCCTATGGCATTCTAGGATTTGTAGTTTCATTAGGTATTTAGAATTCTCTGCTGGAGAGCTCTAGCACGTCAACAGACTAGAAATCCCAGAATTTTATAGAAAGCAGTCATAGCAATTAAAGTGGTATCAAAGTGCTATAACTGATGTAAGAGCAATAGCATGACAGATTGTAGTTTCCATGCATATACATTGCCCGAATAGCCTGAGCTAATATTTTTAAGTCTCCAATTGTAGCCACATACTGTCTTAAGGTAACCCACAGTAATATCCTATTTATGGAAATCTGATAGCTGATCAATAACAAGTTGCTCCTTGCTTATCTTACTAGTCCCCCAAGAATCTAGAAAGCTGATATATGGGTCTTCCCAGATTGTTTCACAATCAGAAACAGTTGAGCTTGAAATAAAATTACTGTATGAATTATCATTTCTTGTCTTACACGTGACTGCCAGTTCTCTCTTCTATACTCTAGTTCAATATTTTAAAATTAAATTGAGCTATTAAATATGTATCTGGTAGCATTTCCAATCTAAAGCATTCTACCTGGTGCTCACATGGGCTGCTGCTAAATACCTTGAGATCAGAAGATACATAAGGCACAGAAATTGGATAGTCAAATCTAACAGAAATGCTACCCCTGCATTGATAGGGTCAGCACAGGCATAACATTTTAGATCTCTGTTAGTGATACATGTTTGAATTCTACTTTACTATTTTATATAATTTTATTTCAAAAGCAAAGAAAACATTTTTGTAAAATACACATAAAAAACCTTCCTTTTCATCTGTGTTTGAACTTGCATCATTATCCATTTTTTACTTTCTTATACAATACCATTATTTACAATACTACACATTTATATTTGCAGATACTTTTTTACTGACTTATCTCTCTACCGTGATATCATATTTCCACTTCCCCCCACGTATCTCAATCAGAAGATTTTAAATCGACAACTTTTTCTCGTTCCTTCTTTTGTTAATACTGTTTCCATTTTTAGACTATAAAACATATAACAACAGCATGTTCACGCCATTTTGTTTTCCAGTATTCTATCAGATTTTTCCAATTTTCTCTAAATTTATCTATTGACTGATACTTGATCCAGCAGGTAAGTTGGTCTATTTGCGCTGATTCTAACAATTTAAACATCCACTCCTCACTATCTGGAATCTCCTTTTGCTTCCAATATCTAGCATAAGTCATTCTTACTGTGGTGGTCATGTACAGTATTACTTTTTAAATTCTTTAGGAAAGTCTTTATCTACTATGTTTAGTAAATATAATTCTGGTTTTAATCTGAAATCAAAATTTAATATTTTTCTAATTAGATTATGTATACTAACCCAGTATTTCCTTGCTACTTTACATGGTACAAAGAGCCATCTATGTCTCCACATTTCCAAGTTACTTTTCTTTTCTTTGTACATTTTTGATAATTTTGGGGGTGTCATATACCATCGGAACAACAACTTATAACAGTTTTCTCTAAGTTCAGTACATGGGAGAATTTTATATTCTTTTCCCATACAGTTTCCCATTCCTCCAGACAAATATTTCGACCAATGTTTTGTGGCCATTTTAACATAGAATCTTTTATAGTTTCCGCTTCTAAATCTAATTTAAGTAGCAATTTATAAACATTTGATATTGTAAAATTGTCATTTTTCATTATCAGTAAATCAAGCTCCATCTTAAACTGTTCTATTCCCAGTAATTTCTTGTCCATATTATATCTTTCTATAATTTGACGATACTGAATTCTCCTTTACTTTTAAGAAAACTGAGAAGTATAGGAAATGAATAAAACAAGTACCAGTAAAAACATGAAGCAGATTAATGAAAACATCAGGCAACCTTTTAAATTAAAAAATAAATAAATAAATTTTAAAGAAAATAGTCCCTGCATAGAAATGTAGACAAAACTGTAAAGAGGGGTCAATCACCATACCTCCTATTTATTGGGGGGGGGGATTCTCTGCTATGGGTAGACCTAATGTGTCTCATAGGTAGTAAATGTGCATATATTTTGGGAGTTTGAAAGACAGCTCATTCACAAGGCTCCACATACTTTTAATACTACCAGAGAGCTTCAATTCTATTTGAAAATATCCAGATCAATACAACATTTGACACACACAAATGGGGAAGGGCTGTTTTTTTTAAAGTAGTTTTCTACTTCTTTAATAATAAAAGTAATTAAATTGCTGATAGGCATTCTCACCTTGCCCTATTGAACGGTTTGCAAAATTATACATCTGCATCGCAATTGCAAAGTCTTCTAGATTGTTCAAAAACTGGAAAAATGATCTGAATTCATCAAATGTAATGCCCTGTTAAATAAAATAATGTTGACGTAAGTACCACAAAATAAACAGTACAGAGCTGTGAAAAACAAGCAACCAAACAAAACAACTGCTTGCTTGAACAGGTCTAGAATGCAAGATGCAGAGCGGACAGGAAGATCATGCACTAACCATGGTGAGTTCTAGTTCCTCAATCATTTGCAAGTATAAATTCCATCCATACTCTAGCTCTTTCCTTCCTTTAGTTACAATTATAGCCTTTTTACAATATTTGCAGAATTCAACCTCCAGTGTGGATTTTCTGTTTCTTAAAACAGACATCCTCAGTGGGGCCAGTGGGAGTGCCAAGGCCAATCACCACTTCACCTCTAGTACTGCCAAGCTGTGGTGGCCAGGGTGGAAAGTGGGGAAACATTTTCGCTGGGCTGCTCCAGCTTAGCAGATCCACACATTTACAAAATCCTTCCCAATGGCAGGTAACTAAGTGTGTGCAGCGAAGTAGCTTCTACAACCCCAAGGTTGCAATCAGGTTCATCAAGGAAAAAGGAGCCACTTTGGAATCAGAGATTCCAAAACCAGCTCTTTCCCACTCCACCCTGGAACACATCAGTTCATGACTCACCAATGGTGGCAGCTTTATCACCAGTATACAGGAGGAACCCCTATTATGTTGGAATGTTTCTTTTCCCCCTCCTCCAGCATTCGAGCGTACCACCAATCATCCTAACCCACACCACCCACTGCACCCAGATCCTCTCTCTACTCTTGGGTTGGCAAAGAGCAGTTCTTTACATCTTGTTAGATTGCCAGTCCCTTCACTCTTAGCCAGCATAGCCAGTGGTGAGGAATACTGGGAATTGCAGTTGAATAGTATCTGGAGGTCTACACTCAGCCCACCTCTGCTCTGTTCAGTTCTTTTGGGGGAAGGGATAGAAGGCAAGAAAAGCCATTCTGTCCCCTTTAATCTTGTAATTAATATGCACTCTACGGTGAACTTGCCATGGGTCAGCATAAGAGGAGTGCTCCAAAAAAGCGATACAAGGACTCCCTGAAACAACATCTCAGGCTCGGCCAGATTGATCACCAGCAATGGTCCGCCCTGGCCTCACATTGGGAGGCATGGAGACACACTATCCACAATGCTGCAGCCTTATTTGAGAACTCACACCAAACAAGTCTTGAAGAGAAATGACAACGCAGAAAGAATCACAACCCGGAAACATCATCCAAGGAGACCTTCTGCTGTGCTTTCTGCAACCAGACTTATTTATCTTGGATTGGCCTTTTTAGTCATCAGCATGCTTGCAGAAAGCGCGGGATGAGTCCTTCCTGAATCTTCATTTGTGAAAGCCAGAGAGAGATAAATATGCATTTATTTCCATTTTCAGAGTTTTTATAACATAATGTAATGTTTTAAAATTAGTATTGTGTTTTCACCTATAGTTGCTGAAACACTCTGTATCACAGTATCTAGCCACAGTGGCTTCTTTCTCAGTGCAAGCTCTTAGTTGGCATTAACTGCCAACTGATGCTTATGTGTTATCTCTTTTAAAGTCCCAGCTAAAATGCTGAAACTGTTGGAAAGTGTAGCTATCTGAAAATAAACCAAACTGTTTATAAACAGTTGAAAAACAGTTAAACCTAATTCTTCTGCAAACAAATGGAGTGAAGTGAATCCAATGCATCCCATGCTTGAAAGGGTGCTGGTAAGATCAACCCCACTGCTTTGCACTGATGCCTTCAGTTTCTACTAGAGTTCTTTATGCCTTAAATTTACTGTTGACAGCTTATCTGGTTCCTAACAAACAGACTGGCAGCCAACATTATTTACTTATGCAATCACCCAACTTTTTAGAAAACTTTGGTCTGAATAGTGAGGAAGGACTTACTCAATAGTGGCCTCCTAAAAATGATACCCTACTAAGAATACTAGAGAACTAGGTAAAAGGTGTTAATAATTTATTCCACTCCCATTTCATAACCTTTCTATTCAAGGGAGAATGGCAACAGGAACATGGTAGTGAGCCTTTCAAAGTGAACAATTAAAACTATGTTTTCATATTGAGCATTTATAAAACTGGAAGAGAATGTCCAATAAAGTTATGTATATAGGATGCTAAAATGGCAAAGCTGTCATATGGTGTTGTGCCATTTTATCATATTAGTTGTTGATTAAATATTACATCATTCACAGGTATATTATGGTAAACATCTAATTCTGGGGGTTAAAACAATAATTCAAAAATACTTGAATAGGCTGATGCCCATTACCATAATTTGGTGGTGCTGGAATTTCATTAATTACAGATTTGGAAGTCCTGAAACGTAAACAATAACCATATATACTAACCTGAGAAACTGGACACGTTATGCCAACAATATAATATAAGCAGAAGGAATAAAGTTACTAACTCTTAGATTAGAAATGCAGCTTTGCCACCAGCATATGAGAATAATAATCTATAGAATTTCTGAGGAGAACACGGAAGCCCTGCCAGGAAAAGGAGGCAATAACATAAAGGATCTGGCACAATCTAAATTATTTATTTGAACAAGCTGGAGATTGTTCAGCGAGGATCCTAAATATGTGACTTGTGAAGTACCACTGCTCCTTGTCCACTCCCAGCATCTTTTCATTTGCAAATGTATTATTAACTGAGATTGTGCTGTGCATACACTCAGTTAAAATGAATTGGCTTCAGTGTAAGAAGGCATGACCCATGTCTTTTTTCCCCTCTAGAAGCATGTGGGTTCACCAAAAAATAAAAAAAATAAAAATAAAAAAATAAAAAAAAATTAAAATTGTTTGCCTTTGTCTTCCTTTTTTTTTTAATGAAGTCCAGATCTCAACATCAGCTATCATAACCATGCAGATTCGCCTTGCAGAAATTTACATGGAAATGTCAAATTTTCCAGAACACAGTCATATTATGTGCAAAATCCTGTGCTTGGTCCTTGTTTAAAAGCTTACTTGCTCTTCTGGAATACTGCAGCGCACATTTTCCAGATAGCTTGATGTATTTTCCACATTCGTGTATCTTAAAAGTATATGAGCGAAGTCTTCCTCACTGATGGTATTCATCCCATTAGAGTAGGAAAGGAATTCTATTTCAAGAACTTCAGTTTGGAGGTTATCCATAAACCTAAATTATAAAAGTATTGACAGGATGGTCTTAGAACTCTATTTGTGCAGGTGAGGGGGAAACTCTAGTATCTCAGACATTTAAATTCTAAATACCAACAGTGTCCCTGGTAACACTGTGGAACAGCAGTCATTCAGAGAGGACCAGTAGTGGCATTTCAGTTGTGACATTATTCAGACACATAATTGTTTTGGAAAGAAATACTTGTATCTGGAGAATATAAAATACACTGAAAATTGTATTTCCTTGCAAATTGAGCACCCAAAATAAGACAAAGGAACTACATATACAGACAATAATATTAGGAATATGTATTACTGTACTTCTAATATGCCATATATGAAAGCCTTGCATATAATCAAAGTACCAAAGAAAGACTCACCTATAAAAGTCTTCAAAGTTAAGCTCAGCTTTTCCTTTCTTGCCAAAAAAGTGTATCAGCAGTGTAGTATCTGCCAGTAAACTGGTGATGTCATCTGCACGCTTAAAGATATTACCATTTGACATTAAATTTTTGAAGTTTTAATGGTTTTAATAAAAAAAGGCCTTAGCATTACTTTAAAAAGAGAGGTGGTTTTAAGACTAAATGCATTCATGCAGCAAATTAAAACCATTCTACAGTTGTCCCTCCATATTCACGGATTTAGCATTCACGGATTCAAGTATTCACGGCTTGAAAACATTCTTAAAAACAGTAACAATCCAAAAAGCAAACCTTGATTTTGCCATCTTATATAAGGGACACCATTTTGCTATGCCACTGCATATCATGGGACTTGAGTATTCACAGATTTTGGTTATTCACGGGGGGTCCAGGAACCAAACCCCAGCGAATGTGAAGAGACAACTGTATTTGCAGAATCAGTTAGTATATATTAGGTCTTAGTTGCTATACAATAAACAAATCAATTCAAACTTACAACATGAGACATGGTATGATCCAGTGATAAAACAGAGAGCTGTGACTGGGTTAAATGAATTAAAACAGTGAAATATGATAATAAATTCATATGTTTAAAGAAGTATTATAATGGCAATTTCAAACAGCATAGTAGTTATATTTTTCTCTTCCCTAGCTTCTTTAATGTTAAAAGGTTGAAGGAAATATTTTGTTGGAGAAAATAAAATTATGGAAGCTTATCTCATTATGGATGCTTGTTGGCATTGTTTTGACATTTTGCTGTTTTCCCTCTGCAAAAATCTGTCCTCGAAAAAAAATCTCAAAGATTCCTCTTCCTATGAGGAAAAACCTTGTGTAAACAGAGGATGGGTGGAAGTGTAAGAAACAGCTTTATATGTAAGAAATGTACACACTTAATATATTTAAATCTATAGTTTTTGAAGTAATTTGTAACGGTATGCAACCTAATTAGTTGACATTCAGTTTCACATAGTCCACAAAAGAGACGAAAGTATTGTATCCTTATTGTGTTATCAAGGATTATAGATTATTTCTGGGTTTGGACAGAATTTGCATTCATTGCAATGGTTTCCTCTCACTTTTTAAAATTATAAAATATTGTCTTGCTAAATGTAAGCTGGGCCTTCAGGACATAACTTAAATAACCAGGGCCTCAAAGACCTTATAATAAGGTCATACTTGATTTAGACAAATAAAGATGACAGATTTCTATTACAGCAATAGCTTCTAAAATCTCTGAGTGTAATTAGGTACATTCCTGGGGTAATGCAAATTCATTTTACAAAGCAGATATCTAAAGCATGCTAAGACATGTATTTTCCCAAGTCATCTTACGTGACTAAGGCATTTCTTAATTTTTTTGTGGATTACTGGGAAACTTTTCAAGCTGAATTCATTTCATTTCTCAAAAACACTAAAATGCACAATATTTTCCATTGCTAGCAAGCAAAAGTGATCTATTTCAGAAAGACTGCTGAAATGGTTAAAAAGATTTTCAAATAAATTGTCTAGATACATGAATACGAACAATGATGAACATTTTGTGAAGGCAAGTCTTGTTTGGGGCTAGAAAGTAGAAATTATTTTATACCACTCTATAGTGGTCAATGGACCAATTGTGGAATATTATCAAAGCAAGAGAAGTACTTTTATCAGTCCAAAATGAACTCAATATGGAAATTCTAATTATGGGCAGTGCACCCTTATGGGGCTGAGCAGGAGAAAATCCATGGTGGAGTTTCACCTGCTTTAGTAATAAAACAAGGAATGCAACTGCAGAATGTAAACTAACACTTGAGTCACCTTTTTTGGCTCTACTGTGATCTAATTTAAAATGGCTGGACAGCATAATTTGTCTTTTAAAAGTTTATAAGACTTAGAGGCTTATTGCATGAGGGAAGTGAAGTGAAAGTGCAGCCGGATAATAGCACCTCCTGTTCTGCCTTACTGTATGTCATTGTATTTCTTCAGTAGTTCTTCAGTTCTGGTCCTGTAGGAGACAGTTGTAAAAGCGAGTGTTTTTTCTAATTGAAAAAATATGTTAGAAAAAAAAAGCTTTTACAACCATCTCCCACAAGACCAGAACTAAGGAAATATGATGTCATGCAATAAGGCAGAACAGGAAGCACTAAAATCCAGCTGTCCTTCTGCTTCCCTTCCCTAGGGGATAAGCCTATTAATGACAGAGTAAAGAGATGGGTAGCACTCACAATTAAAGTTGTTATACCTCGCTCTGTCCTTTGTGGTCCTGTTAAAACCCTAGCTCACCCTTTTTGCTAATGCTAAGAATGGAAAGAGAGTGTGCAAACTAATTGATACATCTTATGGGAGACATACAGAGGCCAGTAAAGACTTTATATTCTGTGTGGCAGGTACCTTGTCAGATCTTGTGAATATATTATATAAAATGCTTTAATCCTGACTTGTCAGGTAATATGCTGTCTCCTTCAGTTCCCATAGCCTCAGGACACTGTTTATTAATACATTCATTCCTTTCATTAAGAAACAAACAAGTGTAAATGTCTTGTGTTCCTCAAGTGTCTTTGTCTGCAATCTCAAATAAATAAGGAAGTTACCTTTCTTCTAGCTGGGAGGTCTGAAGACCCACCTAAATGACTTCAAACTATCACCAGGTAAGACACAGAGATAATGTCAAATGCATTTTCAAATTTCTGTAGGGACTCTGTGCCTTTAATATTATTCAGAAGAGTGAAATGTGTGTTTCATACAGATTTCATGTTGCAGGAACTGCCCTACCCAAATTCCCTCTTCTATATGTCTTCTAAAATTAGCTGTACCTTAGCTAGGTAGGAACTATTCCAATATAAAACCTGTGGTGTTAAAGAAACTGAGCTGCTCCTTTAAATCAAACATAAAATTTTATCATCAGTTCTTCAGTGAATGCCCTGAATCCATTTGAACCATTCAGATGAAAATGTCTAATTACAGACATGGGGAAATACAGCTGTACATATAATTGGCATTAAAAAAATTCAGTGAGAAATACATCCAGTATTACAAAGATGTGAAATACAAGAGTAATTCTTTCAGTTCTGGTAAGACTTAGTATGGCAGCTTAAAGTAATAGTGCTTACAAACATATAAGAAATGTGAAGTTGAAGGCTTTCATGGCTGGCATCCATAGGTTTTCCATGGGTTTTTTTTCTGGGTTGTGGAACATGGCCTCACAGCCCCCAAAAAACCCATGGAAAATCTATATAAGAAATGATTAATAAGCTCCGGTATGAAATGAAAAACCAAGGAACAAGAACCAATCTCAAATAAAGAGGAAAAAATAGTTCAAAGGTAAAGTATTTACAATGGAGAAGAACAAGAAAATGAAACGTGAAGCAGGTAAGTGAAAGACATTTTATGGACCATACAGAGGTTTCCTTATACCTCTGCAAGGTCTGAAAAGAGTGCCTGGCTTGTGCTACGTCTCAGAGTATCCCAATAGCTTCTTGGAACAGGGTCCTCTCCTTCTGTTTTTAGCACCTGTAGAATTCGTAAGATGTATTGTTATTGGTGAAGGGGGGAAAAACAGAGAATCACCAAAAGGAACTTATACACTTTTACATCTTTGCTAGCTGTTCTTTAAAAAAAAAAAAAAGAGAATGCCATAAGAGATTACCTACCCCCTTTTCCCCCTTCTTTTTCCTGTACAAATTAAAAATACTGCACAACAGAGACCCTAGATTACAGTGCCATTTTCAAAGTAGCAGTGCTCCCAAGATCCATATCTTTTATTCATCTTAACATGAAATTGTAAGAAATATAAATTCAACTTTTAAAAAAGTATAGTTTTACACATGGGACTATAATATATTGGACTAAGTGCAACTGTTAGTCCCAACTAGAGTAAATCATTAAACCAATGGAACTTAAATAAGTATCAACTTACCAAGTTCTCATTGATTCAGTTAGTCTGCTCTAGTAAGGAGTAAGAACTGGATTTATGTTATTGTTTTCAGTTTAGTACCAAAGTAACTTAAGGTATTAAAGTAGTTTCTATACATTTAAAGATACTAATTCTTAAGTCAGAAGCTAATATTCTTACTTCATAAACCACTAGACTCCTGCATGCTTATAATATTTGCATTGCCTTTTAGATAACAATAATGTGGATCCATTCCAAAGAATGTTAGCTTCACTTACATTTCACAGAAATAAGACTTTAGTCAAGATTAACATGTCCTATTGATTTCTATGCATCTTCTTATTAATATTATCTGAACTGGAGCCCAAGTGTTGAGTGCTACTTTTGTTTAACAAAAAGAACTTTATGATTTAGGCATACACATACGTCCCTCCTATTGAAAACAGAGAAACCTAGTGCATCTTTCATTTTGGCTGAATTATGTCTAGAGCTTTGCTCAATAGCCAACTGTTTCTAAAAAAAGAGCTCAAAGGTATATGTATAGAGGCTGGCAAAAAGTGTTTGAACCTATGTGTATTGAATGAATATTCCTTGTTAATGTAGACATGTTTCTTCAGGTAAGAAAGCTATACTTAGTTATATGAAAAGAAATTATATTGTTTTAGGTTTTCTGTACTGATATGTTAGATAAGAGTGAATGTTACAAGTGCATGTTTGTATACAGTAGGACCCCCATATCCGCTGGGGATTGGTTCCGGGGGGGCCTGTGGATACCGAAAACCATGGATAACAGCGAATGCCATTGAAAATAATGTGATACCATAGAGTTGCCTTGGTGGACCTAGAAAATGGCCAGAGAGGACACATTTTCTAGGAAGACTCTATGGTAGGTGTGCTGTTTTGTGTCCCATGGATAACTGAATCGGTGGATAATGAATCAGTGGATACGGGGGTCCTTCTGTGTCACCCTTCTAAAAATTTCCAAAATTATATTAATTTGTACTCTGTTCCCTAGATATCATCAGAAAGAAACATTTTTATCAGAATTCTAAACAGTTGTTCACAGGAATTCAGGGTTAAGGTTCCTAATTTGAAACCATTTTTGCATAAATGTTTATATTGCAATTTTGCACTCTTATATGCAAAGTACAGGTATGTTTGGAACATCACTGTAATTTCTTGAGGGTGATGAAGAATGGGAAGAAGAGACAATCAACTTGACACAAAGAACTTGGTGCACACCAGATTGCTGCAAGTTAAGCACTCAGTTCAGTTTATAATGTTTTCCTTCCACTGAGTGCAGACAGAGGACAGAGGAAAGGAGGAGATTTTCTATCACATACAGTACTTTGGTTTCTTATACACATTGCACATCTTACCAGTGGGTCCCTCTGAGAGCCATCTCCTTGGCCATAGGTTCATGGGATACCCAAACATACCCTAGCAGACTGTAAAACATCTAAGGGAAAAATACATTAGACTCACTCATGCTTTCCTACCTCCTTGCTGATTGATTTTATATGGTTGGGGGTAAAAGAAAGTGATAATAACTGCTCTGATAATGTCCCAAATCATCATTTATTCTTCTGACGACAGAAAAATCCATTTTCTCATGAACTCTTATCCACTTTATGTGCTCTCTTACTCAGTTAATTCTGTGTCACGTACATACAGGTGACAGAACTGGAATTCTTAGGAGAAGAGAAATGAAGCAAAGTTTCCAACATTGAAAGGGCCCTCTAGTCTCCCTTGCTGTGTACTGGCAGACAGGTCTAGCTGTTACTTGTTTTAAACCTAGATTTCAAGGAAAGAACAAGTGGGAAGACAGACTTGATAAAAAGGTTGAATTCTCATTTTTTTTTCATTTACTATGTTCTGAGGTAACTTCAACAGCAGATGAGTTTTGAAGTCTACAAGCAATATATTAATCTGATATATTAAATGAAACAAATTGATTGCCAGTTCCTACTTATGGATGCAGTCTTGGTCTGTGAAAACAATTGAATTTCGTTAGATTCAGTGTTATGTGGAATATTTCATTAAGAACAAGTATGCAAAGGGATCTTGTAGCAACTTTGAGACTAACTGAGAGAAAGAAGTTGTAGCATAAGAATCTGAGGAAGTAGACTAAGTTTATGAATGTTTATGCTATAACTTCTTTCTCCCAGTTAGTCCCAAAGGTGCCACATGATCCCTTTGCATACTGATATTCCAGACTAACATGGCTATGTCTTTGAAAAAGTATATTTAACTTTGTGGAGGTTCCAAATGAGGAACTGGGCCTTTTTTTACCTGTGCCCAGAAAAGTTGATTCTCTATTTGTTATTGTAAAGGTGGTGTGCTGTATTTCTTACAGACATGTGGGTACACTTAGCTGGAACCCCTAGTCTGACCTAGAAGGCATTGTTTGTGTTTTGTAGGTGGCATGGCTGGGAGCTGCCATATTCTTCCATTGATGTGTCACGCTCCGTCCTGGAAGCCTGTATGATCTGCAGGCTCTGAGAACAGCAGCTCTGCAGGCTCTGGGAACAGTATGATTTGTAGGCTCTGGGAACAGCAGTGAATCAGCACTTGAGAGGGGAGGACTTTCCCCAGGCAGACACCATTTTCAGCATTTAGGTTTTAACAGCTTTCCCAACCTCCCATCCTTTGTTTAGATGCATCTGTCTTGTAGAGTGCAGGCAGTGAGGGTCATGTCCAGCTTGGGGCTGTCTGACTTGCCTCATTCACAGATGGCAAGGACACAGCAGCTTTGTGCTAATATGGATTCCACAGTGTTCACTCCAAGATTCCTCCTAGCAGGTGGAAGCAAGGAGGTAGTGCTCATCAGAGAACATATGAGTCATCTGATCCCTGGATTGTTGTCACATGCCAGACCAACACTATGCAGCTGTTAAGAATAAAATTGTGGACTTTTTATTTTCCTATCTTGCTGTAGGTTTATGTGTCTTAAGCTCCCTCCACCAACACCAGCACCTGACTACAGGGCCTACCAAAAGGAGTGTATTTTGTAATGATCATCTGCATCCCCAGAGTATGTTTGCATGGAACTCCTAGCAAAGGAATAGCTCTGAGGGAAGAAATCACATTTACACCCAAAAAACCCTATCAAAATTAACTCTTTTATAAAACCTGATTTTATCAGCTCAACTCAGTTCTAATAGGTTAGTATTTTTAAATTATACATGCTTCATGGGCGTAAGATATTATGTTACTGTAATTAGCTGTAATACAGTTCAGCCAATTATAAGGCACATGCAATGCATGCTGACTGAATGCAAAAGGCAAAGCTCTGGGACAAGTAATACACAAAACAAAAATGACAGAAGTACGTCCCTCTGTTCTGTTCATAATTCAATCAATATTTGTTCTATGCTTTAAAAGGTTCAGTATTAGCCTTCATTGTTTGAGAATAGATTCATACTAAAAACAACTGCATCAACAGTAGCAGAAATATAACCACACCACAGTCAAATTATTTCACTAAAACTATTTTTAATTGAAATTAATTCTTGTGTGGCCCTTTTGCTCTAACTCTTCTAAACCATTGAAGGCAGACTTCTTATTAAGACTTGCTTTAGGTTTATTCTCACCTGGTAAATACTGTACATATACCCCCTAACCACTACTGACTACAGGGCCTGTCTGTTGTCCTTGAATTTCAACTTGGAAGGGCCTGCCAGACCTTCAAACTTTTCATTTCATGCTCCAGCATTGGTTAAATGTTGAATGTAATACCCATGGTGAAGGCTGATTCTAATATCCTAGTACTAAATCAGCTCAGTCGTCTTGCCTATTCTAAATGGTATGGCATACTCTATCAAAAGAGTAGAGGCTATTATCTCCCCCTTTGAATGATGTAGTCTAGCCAAGGTTTGAAAAACAGAACAACTTATTGAGACATTGAAGTGTGCTCTCACCTCTTGCAAACAAACAACGTAAACAGAACTACCACACTAGGTGGGCCAGACTACAAACCCATACAGCCCTCAAAAAGTTCTGAACAGTGGAAGATCAGACAGTGGCTGCTTCTCCCATCAGATGTTTTTGCCAGTCCTTCCACCTCCCATGCCTGCTTGGCAGTTGCTATGAGAAAGAACAGGGCACAAAGCACAGTGACTACTTCCTCTCTTGCTGTCTCATCTCTTTCAAACAGGATGGACAATTGCGACCCTCCACATGTTGTTGGACTGAAACTCCCATCACCCCTAGCCAGTACAGTGAATAGTGAGGGATGCTGGAGCTGTAATCCAACAACATTTGGAGGACCATAGTCACCCACTTCTTCTTTGATGAGACAAAAATGGCCTCCTGGTTCCAATCTGGCAATCCTAAAACAGACAGTATCTCCTGATCTATACTGAACATTTTCACTTTAAGCAAATATTTTAAGCCATTTCTTGTTTTGAGTGCTTATATCTGAGGTGGGCAAAATGTAGCCCACAAGCTGCATGTTGCTCCAAGGCCATCTCTGAGTATTTCCCTCACCTCTCCATGCACAATTTAAGATTTTTATTTACCTCAAAATGGCCACCCTGCCTCTGGTCAATTTCTCATGCTTTTGGTTTAATTTGGGGTCCTCTCCCTTTTTTAAAAAAATGACTCTATGGGCCTTTTTCCAAAACATAATATAGATTAATACTTGATACAGTGAATGTATTTAAGTAGAGAATAGTACATACTGCATTAGTAGAACTGTGGTATCCATAAAGTTGGAGACGCTGATGTATTGCCATAAGAGTGAAGAGTTGCATTTCAAGATTAAAAAAAAAGACAGAAGACAGTAGGTTAAGACACACAAATTCCATTTCATGTGTTATGAAAGACAATTTCTACTTAAAAGATCAAGTTCCTTAATTTTTAATGAAATCCTAACACTGTTTGAATATTAAAATGTTCTGAGATTTCTATAAGTAGGTAATTAAATCATACTATTGTCATCATTATAATAAAATAATGAAAGATAAAAAGAACAGAGCAGAATTCTACTTCCACAACAATCGACACAGGAACTCAGCTTCTAAATGGGCACAAGCCTTTCTTTAGCATATGCAAGGACTTTTCCCCATTCTCTCTGGACCTCTGCCTGCTGTGGAAATAAGAGTCATAGACTAGAAAAAGGCAGGATAACCAAAAAACAAAACAAAGCAAAACAAAAACAACAAAAACACACACAAAAAAACAACAACCCTAACCCTATAAGGGAAACCTTTGGTGTAGTGGAGTGGTGGTATCTGTGCCTTTTACTCCTTCCTTCAACAGACCTTATGGTGTATGAAAGTCTAGTATAGCACAAAGGGTATGCTAGATCTTGCTCATCTTTCTTAAGAATTCTGATCTACCACAAGTAAAGTTCTTACCTTTCCCTGACAGGCTCTGAAGGCTTTGTGTGTGGAATGAAAGTCTCTCCCCATGCTCCCGCATCCCAAGGTAGAAGTTCTCACTTCTAGAGATTTGAACATGTCCTTTGGTGCATCAGCATCTTCTGCATCAAAGGTTTCTGATCCAGTGATGGGATGTTTTATTTCTCTTGCTGTATTCAAATCTAGGGATAGCTTTTACAATCTGCAGTGTCTTGTGAAAGTATATACCCCTTCTTTTACTTTTCCACATTTTGTTGTCTTACAACCTGGAACTGAAATGGATTCAATTGGCATTACTTACTGCTTGATGTACACAAGACACTCAACACTGTGAAAGTGCAAAGTATTTTTGTCATGATATAAATGTTAAATAAACAAAAACAAACTGGCAATTACTGGTTGCATAAATATTCACTCACTTTGCTGTGAAAAGGCTAAACAAACTCTGGTTTAACTCACTGCTTCCAGAGGTCATAGAAACAGGTTAATGGAGTTTACTTGTATGCAGTTCCAGTGCCATGTGATCTCAGATTAAATACATCTGTTTGTGGAAGGCTTAAAAATTTCTTGGAGAGCACAGCTAAACAAACAGCATCATGAATGGCTATCAAAACAAATCCAGGATAAAGTTGTGCATAAACACTAATCAGGGCTGGGTCATTTAAAAACAACAACAACAACAACAATCCCAAATTATGAACATATCCTGTAGAACACCATTAAATGCATCATTTCCAAATGGAAACAATATGGTTTAATTGCACCTCTGCCTACAAAAGCCCATAATCCAAAACTCTTGACTGGTAAGTAAGACATTAGTCAAAGAAACAACCAAAAGGCCTCTGAAGGAACTGGAGATATCTGCTGCATCATGGAGTCGGGATGCTTCTCCTTGGCAGGGATTGGGAAATCTGTCAGGATAGAGGGCAAGATGGGTGGCACTGACTATAAGACAACTCTAGAAGAAAACTAGTTTCAGTCTGCGAGAAACCTAGGATTGGGATAGAGCATAATGATCCTAAATATACAGCAAAAGTAACACTGGAGTAGTTTAAGAGTAAGAGCCTGAATATCTCAAATGGCCCAGCAAAAGCCCAAACTTCAGCCCCACTAAGACTCTGTGGTAAGACATCAAAGTTGCTGTTCATCAATGGTCTTCATTCAACTTGACAGAGGTGGAGCAATTTTGGCAAGGGGGGGGGGACATCAGGATCTAGACATGTAAAGATGATAGAGACCTACCCCGTAAGACACATAGCTGTAATTGCTGTCAAAGGTGGGAGTATTAACTCAAGGGGTGAATATTTATGCAGCCAACAAGTGCCAGTTTGCTTTTATTTACATTTTGTGGCACAATAAGAATATTTTGCAGCCTCACAGTGTTGAGTATCTTGAGTTTCAAGAGTATCTTGAATATCAATTGGTATACGTTGATTGTATTTCTTACCACCATCTTGGGTGGCTGGTTTCTTTTTGGTTATTTTTCACCCATAGCTGTTTCCTTTGCTACCTGATTAAAAGGACCTCTATGTGGTCATAACAGGTGCAGTGCTTACTGAGTGGGGATGAGCAAAGTTTGTGAGCTAGGAAATGCATATTCTCACATTCTTTCTTATGGGAGGGATTTCTTTTGTGGGATGGGGCACTCAGGGAAGGTGGGAGGGTGCTGTGACTGCAGCAGCAGGATCACAGGTCTTTCTTTCATCTGTTTGGCTGGGGGATGGGAAAGGCAATGGTCTGCTACCTTGAGGGCTCTGCATACCCAGAAATGGGTGGGGATAAGCAGGAGGAAAATAAGTTATGAAAAAAGAAATGATTAGATGAGGAGGAGGAGAAGGAGGATGGTTACAGAAGACTCAGCAGCAGTTCGCAGGGACCTTCTGAAGCCCTGGCCACAGTCAACCAGCCTTATTTCCAGCTCCCCCAGCACAGTGCCTGTAACCTTTTATGGCTAAAGAGTGGCAAGGTGGGGAGGAGAAAGAGAGGACACAGAGTGAGGTTAGCTGTTTTGCCTGACTGCCTTCCCTGGCTTGCCCACCAAAAGAACAATCTTTGCAACTGAAGCAGCTCCAGGAGGGAGACAGTTGTGCTGGAGAATATGTGTTTGGAAGGGGGAATTGTGCACACAAACCCAAAGGGGAGGCAGCCATAACTCGTCAGGAAATTGTGGCAGACTCCTCAAAATTTGACACTGTGTTTTGGATGTTGTCTAGGTTGCAGTGCCCAGTTTCAAGTTGAAAAATCAGAAATCCCAACATGGGGCTTCCTAAAAGCAAAAAAGGGAGGTGCTGCTATAATGCATAGGGAAATTGTGGTGAATGCCTCATAATTTGATAATTTTTCTGCCTGATATCCAAGTTTCAGTGACCAGTGTCAAGTTGAAATTCCAAAGGGTGCACTTGCTGAAAGCAAGCAACAGGACTAACTCATTGGATCATTGTGGTAGACACTTCAAAATCTGACAGAGTATTTTTGGTTGCCACTCAAATTGTGACAGTCCTTTTAATAGGGACCTTCCTAGAAGCAACAAAAGGGCTTGCCATAACTCATCAGGATTTTTTTTAAGGACCAGTGGCACTCTGTGGCACTGTTGGTAAGATCCCAAGGCAGGGGGGAAAGGGCAGAAAAATAGGAGCGGACTAAGGCAGTACTGTTACTATTCATTTTAAGAGGGCAGAGAAATGAGAGAAGGCTCTCTGAGGTACTGCTGACAAAATTCCTTAGGTAATAATAATAACAACCACCACCACCACCACCACCACCACCAGGGAGCAGGAAAACAGGAAGCCCCACAGGCCTTTTTTGGAGTATTAGGTACAGACATGGGCATTGCTGGGTACACTTCAGCTAGTATCATCTTTGCAATAGGCATTTTATCACCCATTTATTATTCTTATCTTTCTTTTAAAGTAGTACAAAGTATCTTTCCTTTATAGTTCTGTTGGTAATGTCTATAATAAATCTTAAAACACAGTGTCTTACAGGACTTAAACCATAATAGTTACAGTGCTTCCCCCCAGCCCCGTCGCCACCTATGTCTGAAGAAAAATCCCTTCTATTCACCACCATTTTAGAAATGTGGTTAATTGTGGTGATCTAAAAAGAATTTAAAATTATTTTTAAAAATTAGTACTGTATTAAAATACTATTAGAATGCTAACTTTATATCTTTCAAAAATTGCTTCTTACTGTCATTAGGGAGACACAAATTGGACAACACTCAGTAGAATCTACAGGGGGGCGGGGAACAGACACATTTCAAAGTGCTCAATTGATGGATGCTTTATTCTAGAAAAGGCCCAACACATTTTGGCCTATATATTTCTTTTCGGCCTTTTCAGGTGTTACATAAAAGTAAAATAAATATAAATTTAAAAGGACAACACATAATTATGATAAAACATACATAATATATCATAACAAAGATCATTTTAATCCTTGTACACTGCTTTGAGCCTGTACATACCAATTTGAAATCTGACTGCAGAAATTTCTGAAGCTGCAAATCTCACTCCATTTACTGGACAAAAAGAAACATGTGAACTATGCTCAAGGGTTTTTTTTATGTCAGCAGATGGTCAGGAAAAAAGGTAGAGAAAGAAAAGAAAAAGGAAGAGTAAGCTAGCCTTCAAGGACATATCCTTTCTGCTGGAAAGACAAATTTTAAACAAGGATTTTTCTTTTGTTCCTACTCCTTGTCATGATCCTGTTCAAGTCAGACTGGACTTATTCCAGTTTTTTAGGAATATTAAATTACAACATAATTTTGGAGGGATTGTGTCTACATCTTCAGATTCAAAAGCAAGTTTTAGAATACCCTACTGATTTATGTTCCCTACTCCCACAGATCCAGGTATAACAGCTTTTGAGAGGTTGGTCTCAGGAATTAGAAAAGTTGAAAAATACAGCCCCACAGAACAACATGAATTATAGGGAACGACGAGGTTTATAAGAACTATCTCTAGATTTTTCCAACATCATCAAGGAAGCAGACAAAGGAAGGACCATACTTCAGCTGCTTTCAGATAGTTCATCATACTGCTTTTGTAAAAATAATCCCATAGTGTCGATTATCAAAATTATTAAAGTCACTGTGGACAAGGGGCTCAATTTGGGCTACATTTTTAAAAAATAAAATCTAATCCTAACTCACATATATTTTATGTTTTACCAAAAATGCATAAAGGGGTAATTCCCCTTCTAGGTCACCCACTAGTGTCAGGCTGAAGTTCAGTCCTAGATCCATTTGCACAATTTGTGGACCATTTTTGAAACCTTTGTACCCAAAATTCCATCTTATATATGGGACTCTTCAGATTTTAGTGATCAAATAACACCTCTGAGGTTAGAGGAGGGACACATGCTAATTTCTATGGATGTGAGATCTCTTTATACCAGTATATCACAAGAGAAGGCTTTGACCATCATACAACAAACTTTGGACAGAAGAGAAGTGGGACATCTTCCTTCTCACTCTCTGGCTGATATAGCCTTGATGACAAAGTTTGAGGACAACTTTTATTGGCAGATGCCCCACAGCCTCAGAGGTGGCCAATACATAGATATAGAGGATGGAGAGTGAAATCCCCTGTCCTGAAAGTGGGTTCATAGAACAATTGACTTTTTTGGGTGATTTTTTTTTTTAACATTTGGAGAAGGAGTATAATTGATCTCATAGATTACCATAAGTGGATACATTTTAGGATAAAATTTGACATAAAGTACAGTAATTCAGAAATCCACTTTTTGGATTTAAAAGTAAAAAAAGAAGAAAAAAAAGGAGATCATCCTACAACCTCCCTATATAGAAAATTCACAGATGCCAATGCTTATTTAAGATTTGATAGCTCACATTCCAGATCTTTTAGATCTAATCTCTCCTAAGGAGGATTTAATCCTCCTTCGATTAAAATGAAACTGTTCCAACAAAAGTGACTTCAAAAAAGCCTGTATATTGACCTATCAACTCAACTAATAGGCAGAGGGTATCCACATGATGTGATAGTTCAGTTTATACAAAGCATGTCAAATAGCATATTCTGTGCTACTAAAAAAAAAAAAGACAGGCCACAATCCAATTGTCTCAATTGCAGCCTCACTTTCAATCATATTACCAACAGTTTACAGGGTTCTGTCAAAAAACATTGGCACATAATTCAACACATACCAGGTTGTCAGATTGACATACCAAGTCCCATATTTCATTCAAAAGAACCAAAAACATTAGAGATATTTTGGTGAACACCAATTCAATGAACAGAAACAACCCAGGAACACTCTGATGGGTGCAACCAGACCCAGAGGACACCACCCTTGTGGCCATTGTGTCTATTGCAAGTTTACTTCAAAAATTACTGAATCAACAGACCACACTAAAAAACAAACATACACTTTGGCTTACTTTACCACTTGCAATAGCAGTTTTCTCATATGTGCCATTCACTGCAAGTGTCTAAAGCTTTATGTGAGAAAATGTTTAGAACACAACCTTTCAAAATTTAGAAATAATAGAACAAGTGCTCCCTTAATAAGTCAATTCTTGGAATAGAGTACCATTGTCCTGCAACAGACCCTAGATTTTGGGTTATAGAAAAAGCAAATAATACTGATGGGAAGATTCTATTAAAGAAAGCTGTAGAGTGGATTTTAAAATTAAAATCTTTGGCTCCTGGAGGACCAAATGATGATCTTGATCTTCCCCTACTCCTGTAAATTCACTCAGAGTCTTTCCAGCCCAGTTGAACCAATAGGTCATTGAAGGCTATCTCACTTCCCCTTTTTCTTTTCTTTCTCCCCCACCCCCGCCGACCATCTGCTAATAAAAAGGCTGTTGCATCTAGTTCATCTGTTTTATTTTTTCCATTAAATGGAATGAGATTCTCAGCTTCAAATGGGTATGTACAGGCTCTAAGTAGTGTAAAAATTAAAATATTTGTTATTATATATTAGGTCTGTTTATCCTATAATTATGCACTGTCCTTTTACATTTATTTTTATGTTTCCCCTGAAGAACACACACACACACACACACACCCCAGCATGGTGTAATGGTTTGAGTATCAACTAAGACTCTGGGAGACCAAGATCTGAAGACCCATTCGGCCATGGAAAACCAGTAGGTGATCTTGGGGAAGTCACACTTTCTCAGCCTCAAAGGAAGGCAAGGGAAAACCCTATCTAAACAAATTCTGCCAAGAAAACTTCATGATAGGTTTGCCTTAGGGTCACCATAAGTCAGAAATGACTTGAAGACACGTAACAACAATATATATAGGTGATTAAAAAGCACACCAATAGCACTTCTTCCAAGTTTGTCCTGGATCCAAGAAGGTGCCATTAATCACTGGAGATACATATATTTATTGAAGTGATTAACAAACAGAACTGTTGAAACGTTTTACTCTTGATACGTGTTTTAAAGATCTCTTTGTGAACTGCTTTGATAAACAATTATATAGAAAGAGGCTGAAACACCTTGGAGTTTTTCTAGAATAAAGCAGCCATCTATTGAGCACTTTGACACATGTCTCTACTGTGGATGCTTATTGCCATTAACCACATTGCTAAAATAGGAGTAACTGGAAAGGGTCTATGTAGAGAGTAAGAGACCACAAATACTGTACATTTTAGGGGCACACTGCTACAAAACTCTTCGGTTTAAGTTGTAATTCACTATTTAGTGCTGCTTAAAAGACTGATCTCAAAAATAAACAGATGATAAAAATGGTGCCCACTACAAAGAATACAGTCAACATGTTCTGAGTTGTGATTTAGCTGCTCAATTATCTGTTACTGCACTCCTTTAACAAAAGATTCAAGAGTTATGCCAGGAACACTTCTGTGGGTAGAACACAGTGGTATGCATACACAAAAAGTATCCCCTATCCATGCAAAAAGACAACTATAATTTCATTTATAGCTTGTAGAATAAGGGCAATGATTCATTAGCAATAGATGCCATCTGTCCATATGCACCCTAGCATTCTTCGATCATGTCACCTTTTCTCTAAAATTTCAATTTCAATTTAAGTTTCAGACAGCACAACTTCATGTGCCTGCAATTGTTACTATGAGCTTAAAGTCTTGTCCCATGTCTACTATAAGAAAAGAACTGAAATAATCACACAGAAATGCAGATGTACCACAGTTTTTGCTGAAGTTTCTTTCATGGACACCTACCAACATAGCACGTTTGTCTTCATTTCCTCTTCTTTCTTTCTTCTCATTTTTCTTTCTGAATATGTCTTGCAGCTGCAAAAAAGTCAATCATATCATCTGCAGTTGTTCCTGTGTACTAAGATGTTTATAGACTAAGGCAATCACACAAACCAATGCCTTCTGGAGCAATCCAACAAAAATGGTAAGCAACGAAACTTCATGGCAACTAACCTTTGCTGGATAGGACCCTTAATATTTAACATATTTTAATACATAAAATGGCATTCTGACTTTTATACCCATTTTATACCCATTTTTCTTCTTCAAAGTTCTACTCTCTTCTTAGAGAAAAACAAGTTCAAAATTACAATGTGTGTGTCAACTGACCCAAACATCCCACAGTTTCATTGGGCTACTATGTAACCGTAAGTATAGCAAAAGCAAATATCATTTCCTCCAAGAAACTCCATTCACCCATCATGACAAAAGTCAAACCTTAAAGGCTAGACAGGTCTGAGATACCAGTTGCATTGGATAACTAGACTAACTTGATGTATAGCATCTAACATACCTCAATGTATGGACAATTGATCTCAAATAATTTGAGCCATCTTCATATACTACAACTTTAATGAACCACAGCCTTGTTGACCTAGCAAATCTTTTTCATATTATGCTTCTATAAAAAAACATGAGCCACAGTGCCAATTCAGGTATTCAGAAAAAGCAATTTCATCTTCCAAGAGTAGTATCACTTCAGAGCAGACGATCAGGTTTCATGTTTGATTGCTCCTTGTATCAAAAAATTCCCACATACAGAAACTTTTGGAAGAAAGATTATAGATTAGACTTGATTAGACTTTCTCTTGGCATACTTGCTTTTGAAGTGCTGAGAAATCTTAAATGTGTAAGTCTTCAAAAATGCAAAACCTCCATCTCTGTTCTGCAGTAGCAGTCCCAGAAGACTGTAACATATGTGATTTCTGAACAATTGAAATCTGAGTTTACTCAAGTTAGAGTAAACTAAAAACTTAAGGTCAATCAGTCATGAAATTATAATGTTGGTAATTGAAAAAGCCAAAAGAGCTTTTTAAAAAGAGTAATGCTCTCATTTCGCTTACACAAGATATGGGAGGAAGATCTTATTGCACTCATCAATAAAGCTCATTTGATCTTCTGGAAATGAACCTTTTGTATAGAAGAAGTGCTACAGGATACCAAAGAGTATGGCAGTGAACATGAATTAATCTGAGAGCGCTTTTCATAGGAACATTGTCTAAAACAAAATAATGAGATTGACTGTTGAAAGCAGAAAGGACAAAAAAACCATCTCTTGTATCAAGGGAACAAAATCCCTCTGTTCTCTGACCTCAAATCGATGACATAAGCAAGTACAATTTTAAAACAAACCTGTAAACCATTTGACAACTAGATTTGGATAGTTTTTGATGTGCAGGAAAAACTGGGTGCTATAAGAGTTTGTCACATTTCACATTCTTTGTGCAATGAGACCTAACACAAATCAGCATAAATGGAAGTATTGCTGGCTTGATATTACTGTTTTATTTTTATTAAACCAATTCAATAACCTTTAAAATTACATTTCAAGTTAAAATAGCAGTTTCTAGACATTTAAAACTATTTCTAGGAGGGTTTGAGCATGTATATAAGAAGCCGGCCGCCAGAACTTACCTGGCTGGCCGCGTTTGCGGCCGGTGTCCCCCCGGCCCCCGAGCGAGCGCATGGCGGCATGGGTGCCGCCATGTTGGCCCTCCTCTTCCCAGCCTGCTTCGGCAGGCAGGGAAGAGGATAGTAGACTTGCCAATCAGGTGGGGGGGCGCCCCCACCTGATTGGCTAGAATTGCCTCTCCTGGGCCAATCAGGGACCGCGCTCAGCGCGGCCGCTGATTGGCTGGGAGGCGGGGCTAGTCCTCTCTCGGGTCCGCCAGCCGGGTATTTATTCCCGGCCGGCTCCCGGCTCCGTCAGTTGGCTCCGTCAGTTGGGCTGCACCCCTAAATCAGAGAAATCATCCAATAAGGAGAAACCAGAACCGGTGGAACGCTCTTTCCCCAACTGGTTGGCAGGGTTCACAGTTTACATGGGGGTGGTGGGCATGGCCTACCCTGATAGAGGGTGGCACTTGGCCAACCACTTGAGCAACGTGCTCAAGGCCAAGTCACTGGCGGGGGAGTCGGCAGCCATCCAGTATGACTCCGCCTTCCGCAAGAGGGCTTCCCGGAACCCCAGGGCCAGGTGGGATCTCATCAATGACAAGCTCTGGCTTGTCATTGTGGGTTCTCACATTAAAGGGAAACCCGAAGCGGGTAAGCCTCGCAAGAGGGATGCCCGCCGGCTGGTTTGCTGGGAATTCAATGCGGGAAAATGCCAGCGATCTCGTTGCAAGTTCGAGCATTACTGCGAGAACTGCTATGGGTCGCATCCCAGGACCAACTGTCCTCGACCCGGGGCTTCTGCTCAGCCCTTTCGCTCAGGACGCCCTGGTTCCTCCGGCACCAAGAGGGATCCAGGGTCGGGCAGCAGCGCCGGGCAAGGAAGTGGAAAGTAATAGCAGCATGCCAGGTAAAGGCCGTATGGCCTTCACTCCTGTCAAGCTCCAGGCGCTCCTTCCACTTTTGGCTTTATATCCTGACAGGCAAGCAGCCTCGTACCTCAGGGACGGGTTCGCCGAGGGGTTTAGAATCCCGGCCTTTGGCCCCAGGGTAGCATCGGATTCAGGCAACCTAAAGTCTGCATCCGAGCTACCTGAGGTTGTGGCGGCTAAGATCGCCAAGGAGTGTGCTGCAGGGAGGGTGGCTGGCCCCTTCCCCGCACCACCTTTCAGGAACCTCAGGGTGTCCCCCTTGGGTGTTGTTCCTAAGAAAACCCCAGGGGAATTTCGACTTATTCACCACCTTGGTCTGCGGAGCCAAGGCGTCTGGGACTGGGCACGCTATCCTGCGTTCAGATGTCGACCTGGGAGACGGGACCCTCCACCTGCGGCTCCGGAGGGCCAAGTACGACCAGCGTGGCCGGGGGACCGTCATACGTCTTCAAGCCCTCAAAGGTTCACCGGCATGCCCTGTTAATTTGGTTCGGCGCTACCTCGAGCAGCGTGCTGACGTCCCCGGCCCTCTCTTCATCCATGAAGACCTATCTTACTTAACGCGTTTCCAGTTTGTAAGCGTTCTCCGGGCCGCCTTGAAGCACCTCAGACTTCTGCCTGGCGACTTCAGCAGTCATTCCTTTCGGATTGGTGCAGCCACCACCGCAGCAGCAGAAGGCATGCCATCGGCGGACATCCAGCACCTGGGAAGGTGGAGGTCCAAGGTCTTCTCCGCTTACATCCGCACAGAACTCATCCTCCACAGTTAGGGCCGGCGGCAGACCCCTCCAGGCGGTGGGCCTTTTCTCTTTGGTGATAGCTGTCAGGGTTGGCGGAAGCCAAGCGGGCCCCGCTCGGCTTTGTTGGCGGTGGGCATGAGTTTGGTCACCCATCTGGGGGTGTGTGGGTGCTGCAGGCTGGTGGCCAGGTCATGGGCCTGGTCCTCCATTGGGCAACCACCTCCCCCAGGGGAGGGTTAGGTATGGGCACGTGGGCTTATCACGTGATCCATCACGTGGTTTCACCTCTTCCGGACACGTGACCAGCACGTGGCATGGTCTTGCGGCCAGGCACGTGTTTGATCACGTGATCCCCCACGTGAGTCCGAAGTCCGCCTCGCTGGGCGGACTGGGGTCCTCAGGCAGGTTGAGGGCTCTCTTCCTGCCTAGGTTGACTCATGCCCAGTCCAACTGCTAACATCTATCACCAAGCTGAAAGTTGTGGCCTTTCCGCCAATTATCCTTTTCTTCTGTACGATAAACCTTTTGTGCATGTTACTTGGGTGTGTGTATCCTTGTGGGCAAGCGAAGGGGCGGGGGGGGCCTTGACACTGGGTCGCAAAAGATTTTATACTGTTATTATGTTTTTAAAGGACAGCTGATGTTGTGATACTTGTGCCTTTTGGGATGTAGCACCATCCATTGCTGACACAAGTCCCTGGTCACTTTTTAAAATAAGATATGTTTCTGAGTCTGGTTCTCTCTGGTTTTAGTTAAGTTTCAAATATAAATACTTGTTAATGGTTGCAACTTTTTTGTCAGTGCTATGCTAACATGTAGCTTGTTGTTGTGTGCCTTCAAGTCATTTCTAACTTATGGTGACCCTAAGGTGAACCTATCATAGGGTTTTCTAAGGGTTGAATGTGACTTGCCCAAGGTCACCTAGTGGGTTTTCAGGGCCGAGTGGGAATTCAAACCCTGATCTCCAGAGTTGTATTCCAACGTGCTCACCACTATACCACGCTGGGTCTCAGCTTGTAGCTTATTCTGTTTATTCCATTCCATTCTATTTATTCTGTTTAGTCAGTTTGCCATAAGAGAAATCTCTCATTACTACTCATTTCTTACCTTCTGGCTTGTCTTGCTCTTCTGTTTTCACAAACATTCTTATCTCTTTCTCTCTCTCCTCACCCCCCCCCCTTTTCGATGCACGTATTGTTTAAATCATTACTACCACAAGCACAAAAGGGGGGCATGGATATGGCTTTTAAGGAGTCACAGTGGTGTTATTTAGCTCCTTCCACTTATAGTATGGAGCCAAGGACTATAGCTGGGTTAGCCAAATAACCCCCACCCCACAGTGAATAACTAAGAAATGAATAGATGAACAGCAGTAGGATATATGCTTTGGTGGTAAGAAGATTGTTCAGACTACTGCCATCTACTGAAGAAGAGATATTTTGTCTGCTTCAGAATTTCACAAATTTTTCTTGAACAGTTCTGCTGCAAAGGACAAAATTGTCTCCCTTTCTTCACCACACAGACACAACATTCTTTTCCTTTGTCTTACACTGGAGAGACTGGTAAGTGGGCAATGTACAATATACCTACCACTAAGAACTCTTTTTTGTCCACCATCTCATTTCCATCTGTATCAAACATATTGAAAGCTATTCTAAAACCAGCATGTGGCTCTGTCAGGAAAAAAAAAAGGGGGGGAAGTATAACAGAGAAAGGCAGATACAATTATGATAGTTATACACAGATACAAAAATTAAATACGACAGTAGCAGCTTTGTTTGTCTGAATATGACACTACACAAATAACATTGAAAGAATAGGGTGATACATCCTATTTTAACAGCAAAAGGGGTGCTAACTGTACCTGATGTTTACTTGTCAGCAAACCACAGATGTGACCTCAACTCAATAAAAAAGGCTGGTGGGAGGTTACAAATTCACCTCATTTGCACTAATGTTTTGCTTTTAAAAGCCCTCAATATATACCCCAGCCTAGATGATTGGGAAAGAGCCATGGGTTAAGCATACAGCTGCTACTGGATCCAATCGCTGCTAATGAATCTAATTAGGGCTTGACTGGTTCAATATACTTTAGAAAGCCAGATCTGAGCATAATCCATCTTGGGAAAAAGGTGGGATATATAGCCAATAAATAAAATAAAAATATAACAGCAACAGGACTACTCTGCACCCTTGAAATCAGCCTGTAGCTGCACTAATTGGAATTTGCATTGTCAATATTCACAACCAACAATTGTTTGGGATACCTAGTATACCAGATATCATTTAATATGGCAAGTAATTTATACATCAATTAAATAGTAACAACACCTGTAACAATCTAATTACCACACAGTTCAATGGTTTGCATCAGTTACTGCAACATTAATTTATGACAGGTTGCATTGCTGGGGGAAGAGTGATATTTTGGGCCTCCCCATCATAATTCCTCAAAATCTCCATGATAACAGGCAACTGATAAATCTCATAGTAACTCTTTGTCTTCTTTTACTTACATTGCAATTTCTCAAGCAGTGCTCACCCTTCCACAAGCAGTCATGAATTCAGAAGTAGTGTCAGCTCTTCTTGCTCGGCAACCATCTCCCTCCCACTACCTTGCTTGTCTGAATACACATCCAGAAATGATTCAACGGAAGTTATATTTTGGAGCCAATTTTGCTTGGAAGCTCCTCTTGTCTTTTGAGGAACAAATCAAGAATCTTAACTAGGTGTCAGCTGAATTTACACTAGTCTGCAGGGAATTTTTGAAAAAGGAAATATTTCAAACAATTCCCACATGTATCCTGGGGTGCTAAGGTCACATAAATTGCATCTTATTTGTACTGCAACTAACTCTTAATTTCAGGGGAGGGGGAAAAGAGGTGGAAACTCAGGGGTTGTCTAAAGAGTGAAAATACTCCTCACGGATGCAAGGAGAATGCTAACTGTCTTAATGGGATTCCGCCTCATTTCACCATGTTTGGAAGGAAGGGGTCCAAAAATACCATATAATCTGTGGGAAAAGCCTTTGCGGCTTTCCCCGGAGTTTTTCAAAAACAGCGGGGGGAATGTGCATTCCTGCTCATTGGGACAAGCAACGCGAATTGATTCAATTTCCCATACAGAGTTGGAAAGCTGATTGGTCGGACGAGTGCGGGGGCGGAGCTTGCTAACAAGGCAAGCACTTGGAATTGCCACGTTGGAGTTTCACCTTAAAGAGTGAGCACTAAGGCTATAAAATGGGGTGTTGTTGGGTTTTTTGCTTTTTTTTTTGTTAAGGCGAAATATCGTTTTATCACACATTGGATATAGATTTTTTAAAAGAAAAATGTTTGGTGGCGGCAAACTGAGGCAAGTAAAAAAGTAAGTAACACCATCTTGATTTACAGGCATGCCCAGCACAGCAAACATGGATAGCTTCACATGTCTGTGATCTGCAAAAAAATCCATTAAGATAAATAGCAGCTGCTGCGAATTGCCACTACTACTACAGAGCAATCCGGGTGTGGGTTTTTTGTTTGTTTGTTTGTTTTGGCCTTGTATAGATGAGGGCTCATTCTGGTTATTGTCTCCTGATAATACTACAGTTCTTTTTACTTCTATTGTGGTAATTAATCTGCACTGTGTCTATTTCTCAATATAATGAACATAGTAAAGAACTTGACCAATGAGGCTTCTAAAGTGCTAATCTAGGGAGCTAATAAGAAACCAAATTAAAACTGTAACCTCTACATTAAATTATTCCAGAATGTTTCACCAGGAGAAGGCAAAAGCAAACTGGAAGTTATGAGATATTCCATTAAACAAAAATTTAACGTATGTTACAATGAAGATCAAGTAATGTCTGCTAGTATGTAAAATATATTTTCCTACAGAGAATATTTACACTGAATACTTACTTGTTAAGATACATAACAGAAAGAGATATTCTGTGTAAGAAATCACACCTGAAAAAATACAAGATCACTAAATTAATGACCTGTTCTCTAGTCAAACACAAGCAATAGAAGACAAACTTGCATTATTTTTGTGGCATTTCATCCCACCTTTCCTCCAACAATCCCAGAGTGGCTTACTAATTTCTCCCCACACCCATTTCATCCTCACAGACATGGTCAATTAGGATAAGCTACTCAGAGTCTGCCTATGATCAGTGACTGAGTGGAGATTGATTTTCCATAATTTTGGGTCTTATCTAAACTAGCCCCCCTTGGTGTATCCTGGCTGCAGCGGTGGCTCGTTTCCACCCCCCCATTATTTGCAGAAGATGGGCTGGAGTCCAAATAGGACGCTAGCCTGTTACTGAAGCTGTCGCCGCCATTTTCTTGCTAATGTGGAAGCCAGGCAGGGGTTCTGCAACATGTGACTGCAGGCCCCCTGCATGTGACCAACCTTGGTGACATGCTGCAGGACCCCTGCCTGGCTTCCAGGAGAGCTGGGGAGATGGCAGTGAGGAGCAGCATGCCGGATGGGTTCCCATGGACATGTGGGGGCTGATCTGGCAGAAATGGAGTAAACAGGGTTTTTTCTTATATTGCAATAAAGGGCTCTATCAAGGCTTGCTCCTGTTCCAGAACCATATCTGCCCCCGGGGGCAGATCGGGATAAATGCCCTGTGTCATCTGGACATCAGGGCTCTGGAACGGAGGCAAGCCAATAGCTGTAGACTGTGCAAAGGACTGTGCCCATGTGACTATTCCTTTCTATGTGCATGGCAGCTCTGTGCATGTACTGGAATTCATCCATCTGCAATGAGCCTCTCTATCAAAGCTCAAAGTTTATAGCAGGAATATTGTATACTGTAGCCACTGACAAATTTTACATAATCAATTGTAGGTTTTAATTGGTAAAGGTGATATCTTGGAGAAATCCTATCATCTTCACTGGATCTTTTTTCATGATTTGATGGTACAGCCCTACACATGTTCAATCAGAAGAAATTCCCACTAAGTTCAATGGGGCTTAATTATGTACAGCAGAGATAGGGAAAGTGAAGCCCACGGGTCACGTGTGGCCCATAGGGCCATCCTGTAAGAAGAAAGGCCTTCCCTGTACCTAAATTGGCTCAGAGGGGCAAAAAAAAATAATAATGACAAAACTGCTTCCTTGCCCTTGGAGGGAGACATTTAGGGGCAAACAGACATTATCAGTTGCCCACCCCACCCCTAATATGTAGTAATGCAGCCTAAGTGGATTATAGTATAATCCTACTCTTGTCTACTAATATCTAGAAATTATCCCCAACAAATTCAGTAGTATTTACTCCCGAGTGTCCAAAGGACTGCAGCCTTAGAGGTTGTGCTTAGGGCTGAATTAGAAGAGATATTTAACAGCCATGATAAGCTCTTTTATGTTTTTAGAAAGCAGCTGTAGAGAACCCCACAGGACCATACAGTTTCCCCATGAGAGCCAGTGCAATGCAGTGGTCTGGTGTTGGACTAGGCCTCCAAGAAACCAGGGTTTGAATCCTCACTAAATGAGATTATCACACTACACTGTTATAGCACTATTATTCCACTTTAACTGCTCTGGCTGCCTCTTGTGGAATCCTGGGATTTGCAGTTTAGGGGTGGGCATTTAGGACTCTCAGCCAGAGAGCTCTTGGGCCTCACTAAATTACAAACCCCAGAATTCCACAGGGGGCAGTCACAGCATTTAAAGTGGAATAATAGTGCTATAACAGTGTACTGTGATAATCTCCTAAACCATGGAAACCTCTGGGTGATCTTAGGCAAGTCACATTCTCTTAGCCTCAAGGGAAGGCAATGGCAAACCACTTCTGAAGAAATCTGGCCAAGAAAACCCCACGGTAGGCTCGCCTTGAGGTTGCCATAAATTGGAAACAACTTGAAAGCACAACAATTTATACTAAAAGCTTTTTCTTCAATGCCACTTATTATTGTAGAACAAAGAAAAATTTATCATGATGTATGACAAGCAAAAAGCAAACAGCTATCTGTAATATCTTGAACATATTCCTGCCTTCTTATCTATAGCAGTATTATCTACTCCATGTCAGATAGTTCTGGTTTCAATGTTCTGGAGAAAAGATTCTGGAAGGGCTACAGCACAGAAAAGTCCAGCACTAAAATCTGTACAATTCAGTTGAACGAGCTTCAAGCAGAGCTATTAATTTAGGTACAAGTGCTTGTGGTGATCCTAAAAGCCATGGGAAAGATGAACACTATACTAGGTACTTCAGAATCACAAAGTCAGATTAAAATAATTGTATCCACTGGATCTCTTTTGTATCATCACTGTCAGAAATATAATTCATTGTATTTTCAGGCTCTACTCCATTACTGTATCTGTTAGAAAAGGTAGGGCAGCCTTTGGATATTATGTTAAAGTCATCCACAGACCAACACAGGTATCGTTTCCTAGATGTAATCATGATTAAGAGGTTAATCTATAGCTTTGTGGGTTCTCCCCTTGCATGTAATTCCATCTTTCCTTTTTCATAAGTAGAAGTGGTACAGTACTATATGTGGATGTTAATTAATGCTGTAAACCTGGATCAGTTTAAACCACATATTTTTAAACTATGGTTGCAAACTGTGGTTTGAAATTAACTACAGTTAGCATTAGCAATCAGCAGCATAAACCAATACCATGATTAGTTCTGGGAAGAAAAGTGGGAATCATATACAGTACAGTAAAGGTGCAAGATCCTGCCTGATCTTGGAAGTTAAGCAGGGTCTGCCATGGTTAGTACTTGAATGGGAGACCACAATGAATACTAGGTGCTGTAGGCTATATTTTAGAGGAAGAAACTGGCACAACCACCTCTGAGTATTCCTTGTCTAAGAAAACCCCATGAAATTCATAGGGTTGCCATAAGTTGACAGGCAAATTGAAGGCACAAACACACTCTAGGAAAAACAACGCAGAAGCCTGCAGCGCACCCCCAATAGTCTAACAAAAGCTAGCCAGGCCCAAGATACCTGGGCATGAAATATGTGATTTCAATTGCTTGTTTACTATTGTAGGTACTCTGACATGGCAGGACTGTTTTGTAGGAAGGGTGTCTGAAGAGAGAAGTTGGACACATCTGGTTGGTGCCAGCCAATCACAGCTTAGGGAATTCTGTGAAGGGGGGAACTATAGGGAAGAAAGGATACAAAACTGAGGCTTGACTCTGATACAAGGCAGATAAGGATAAGATTGTAGGGAGACAGGAAAAAGATGACATGGAGATAGGAAAAAGCTTTAATAGACAGTCAGCCAGAGGGGAAGAACGGAATAGGGTTTTGGGGAGCTGCAAATAACTAGACAGCTTAGGAGTTAATGTGTGATCTAAATGTGTCTTAATAAATTTTCACTTGTTTATTCTTTTTTTACAATTGTGTGTAAAATCCTGTTAAGTTTTGATAGAGAGTCTGGCGATGCTTACCACAGTGAACCTACAGAACAACACATCCACTGGTCCGCATAGGGATCATCTTTAGGCCCAATCCAGGGAGGGATCTTGAGGTGGAAATGTGCAATGTGAGTGACAGGAGCCCAAGAATTGGAACTACGGGGCCAACCTGGAGAGGGGATCCATCGGGCGGTGGGGCGGGGATGATAAAGCTCATCAAATTTTGAAGGAAATCATGTTTAATTTGAAAATTATAATACAAGATTGAGGTGATGTTTCTTGACATTTGTACCATCAAATAAGCTATTAAATTACTGCCTCAAATATTCCACAGTACCTCTCTCCTGGAGATTCCGGAAAAGTTTTGATGACCCTTTCCAAACTGGTGGAGTTTCTAGAAGTATCTGATTCAAGTCCTGCAAAATGATTGAGGCAGACAGATATTGAATGTATAATAATGACTCAGTGACACTGGAATCCTACTGGAAGTAATCTTGATGGAACTCAGTGGGACTTAGTTCTAAACATAGAACTGGTGTACTGGCTACACAGTAATATTTTTTTGAATATTAACCTTTCGATTGAAAACCCTTTTGATTGACTAATTTTTGATTGAACAAAACCAGATGAAGTATTTGTAAAAAATATATTATTTTTAATACAAAAACATGCAAAAATGGTTGGTGGCAGTAATATTTCCCCTTCTTATACACATAACAGGAATGCACTATGGGGGAGAGAGGAGGACATCAGGGTATTGATGACAAGAGCCAGATTAAGTCCCAAAGACATTGAAAGATCTAGATTAAATTCACCAGATTACAAAAAAATGTGGTAATACACAACATATAAGGAGACACAGAAGCTATTCACAGCATAGGACAGTATTATTATCTGTGTGTGATGAAACGGAAAGAGTGTAGGAGTAATGAGTCTAAAAATAAAAATGTATTAAACATTCCAGGAGGTTTAGTTTACATAAAATACAAGTTTATGTACAAATTGAGTTGAAATGAATTCATGAATGATCTTATGTCTCATGGCTGCTAATGCACTAAACATCAATACACCCAGTGCCAAGTATCCTAATTTTGACATGCACCATCTGTTTATACTATTAAATATTAAGCACTGAATTCAAACAAGTGAAGAAATTTCAGACACTTTTAAATAGCAATCAAAAGTCATAATTCCAACATTTGGAATTAACTCATTGATTAACTCATTCAGTTATTAATCCACTAGGTTTTTAGTGATTTCACCTAACTTTCTAACCCACAATTAACACAGAAGTTTAAACTACGCTTTAGTGAGTGAGGTCATTAGAATTCATTAGGACAGGAGCCTCTCCCACTGTCACATTCAATAAAACAGGAAGGTGCTGCCTCAGGAAAAAAAAATTAAAACTGGAGGAAATGTGCCATGAAGTTCTGTTTTTAGGTGGGCTAATCTCTGATTTCTTTGCAAAGACAGGAGAGCGGAGAGAGAGGACTTTCTGGAGTTCAGTACAGATGGTTGGGTGTGAGGAGCAGAAGAACAGTTAGGTTCATGAAACAAACAAACAAACAAAAAGAAGAGTGGAAAACAAGAAAAAATGAATCTTGGAAGGGAATGGGGGACACATTTGCCTGCTTCATAGAAGACCAAGGGCCTCAAGCACCCAGGGTCCTTTCAGAACACCACCTCCCATGGGTCTGTATGGAAGGAAGTGTTTGGAGGTTTTCTGAAGTTACTTTTCAATAACTCCTCCTCCTCAGTTGATTATGTTCTGGACTGGTTCCTATAGTTGTTATGCTATAATATCTCTCTCTCTCTCTCTCTGGCTTTTCTTCGCAAACGAAGATTCAGGAAGGACTCATCCCGCGCCTTCTGCAAGCGCGCTGATGACTAAAAAGGCCAATCCGAGATAAACAAGTCCGGTTGCAAAAAGTGCAGCAGAAGGTCTCCTTGGGTGATGTTTTTGGGTTGTGATTCTTTCTGCGTTGTCGTTTCTCTTCAAGACTTGTTCGTCGTGAGTTCTCAAATAAGGCTGCAGCATTGTGGATATTGCGTCTCCATGCCTCCCGATGTGAGGCCAGGGCGGACCACTGTTGGTGATCAATTTGGCCAAGCCTGAGATGTTGTTTCAATAATGGTATAATATACAATTATTATATAACATTATTGTTTCTTTTTAGAAAGAACTTTTAGGCCTGAAAGGCAGCCCCCCCAATGGGCCTACATGAAAGGAAAATATTTGGGGGTTTTCTAGAGGGTGAAAGTGTACTCTCTACAGTAACTTCTCTTTCTCATTGATTATATTCTGGAATGACTTCTGTTATATATTATTGTATAATACAGCCAGACTCCCATATTTGCGGAACCAATATCCATGGTTTCAGTTATCCATGGTTGAAAAAAATATGAACACATACCATAGAGCCACGCTGGAAAATGCCTAGAGAGCTGTCCTCTCTAGGCATCTTCTAGGTCCTCCAATGCAACTCTATGGTATATTTGTACCAGAACTCCTTTATTTTAATAGAGTTTGCTATTATCGATTATTCCCAGTGTCTGACTGTATACAATTATTATACACTTGTCCTTCCACATTTTCCAGGTTAAGCATTCACGGATTTGATTATTCATGGATTACTGTATTTTTCGCTGTGTCTGCTGCTGCTCTATACGTAAAATCTCTGCTCTACCACTGATCTCTGCAGACCATACTTTTTGATTGGGAGTGTGAAGACAGGAAGGTTGCAGCAATTCAGCTGTGCAGAAAAATATTCTGCATATACTCAGAAACGCTAAAAAAAATTCAGATTAAGAATTCTCTGCTCTTGATTCACCAACCAATCTTTGTTGCTATCCTCTTACTGTACTTGTAGTGGATCAATGGAATCTAACTGAAATAAATAACTCCTTGTTGACCTTTAACAAACATGGTAGTTAGTGAAGTGGTATTTGTTGATTAGAGTGGAAAGAAAAGAGATGCAGATGAATGGCAAACTGAACTGAAGCAGTTGTAAGATGAAATCCCAGGCTTTGGGATAGCCTTCCCTAACCTGACAGTTTACAGAAATGCTTGGAGTGCCATCACACCCAGGCAACAATCCTATAATGGGTTTTGAAGTCCGTGATAGGAAATTCCAAGTTGGAGGAAGGCAAATTTAAAAGGACAAAAAGAGCCATATGGAAGAAGCCAGTAACAAAATGTGCTCTGCTAAGGTCACCAGTGATAGCCTCTATGTCATTCTCTGTAAACAATAACAATAATATAACAACAAAAACAAGAATAATAATAATCTTTTATTTCTACAGCACCATCAATGTACATGGCGCTTTACAAGAAAAAGAACAGCAAAACAGTTCCCTGCCCTCAAGCTTACAATCTAATGAAGACATGATACAAAAGTAAGGGGATGGCAGTAGGGGAAAGGATTCAGTCTAGCATTCTCTTCTCTCCCTCCTTGGCCAGGGCAATGGCAGTTGGGATGGAGGGAGGGCCGTTCTGCTTCTGGGCTGAGGCAAGATGGAGCTCTGCCTGGCTTTACTTCTCTCTCTCCTTGGTCAGGGCAATGGCACCAAATCAATTGACAATAATGTAACAAATTAAACAATATCAATCATTGGGTGTTTATGCTAGTGAATTAATTTTTCAATTTCTAACATTCAACTTTATCAAATTAATTTCCAAACCTAGCACTCTTAAGCTTTGGTTGACACAAAATTCTGATTCCTTGCTGTGTAGATCAGAATTGAAGCTTACCTGTTTTGAAAGAGATTTCCACTGTTTTGGCTCTAAAATGAATACAAAAACATCTGTTTAAACAAATATTAATGCCATGTTCCTTTAGGCTGCTAATCTGATCAACATTCATTTATCTCAATACACAACCCAGGTAGGCTCAATAATGTTTTCAGTAATATGGCTTAAATTCTAGAAAAGCAATATTAGTCATGTATATCATAGTCTTGTCTGGTGGAGGAATTAGCTAGGAAGAATACATTATTCAGTGCAAAACATAGATGAAAGGGTACTCAATTAACGATTTTTGTGGGCCCCAGAGTCCCCCAGGAGGTGTCAAATTTTTTGCCAACAAATGCTCTCTAGAGCCACATTTAACCTTCCCTGCCCCCGTATTTTCAGCCATTTTCCTCAGGTACACAGAGAAACAATGCCTAATTCTCTCCCAGTCAAGCTCAGTAAAAGGCATAGGTTTTCCTTCCCTTGCAAGTTAAACTTTTCACAACACAGATGCATTACAAACATATTTACACATTTACATTCCTAACAGGGCTGTTTCTTCACATAGGGCTTTAAAGGTAAAACCAGCACTTTGAACTGAGTAGACTGGAAGCAGATTGGTATTGAGTATATTCTCTAGTATTTTTATTTTTCTACAGAGAAAACTATATTTTTTACAATTTTTTTTCTCTTCATGGGGGAAAAAAATCCCGAGACATAGAATGCGGACAAAGTGCTGCCTTAACTCCTCCTTTCAAATAACTTCTCAAACCACACCTTTTCCACATATCTGTTAAAATATTCCCTTAATCATCATTCTAAACTATAACCAAGGTTTAAGTATGCACAACTGCCTTTGCCCACTTGAACTCCTCCTTGCCCTATTCCCTGTCTCTTCCCTTTCTGTTAATCCTGCATTGCTTATTTTAGATCACAAGGTCCTCAGTGGAGGAACTATTTGTATGGGGCCTAAATAATCTGAAGGCGCTGGGAAGCTGATCTTGGAAACTAAGCATGGTAAGGCCTGATTAATACTTGAATGGGGAACTGCCAAGGAATAACAGGTCCCACAGATTATATTTCAGAGGAAGGCAATGCAAAAATCACCTCTGAGTATTCCTTGCTTACGAAAAACCTATGAAATTCATGGCTTCACCATGAGTAAAACAGGCTACTTGGCACATATGAGCAAAAACAAATTATGATTACATTTTTATGACTTAATAGAAACAGTTAAATAAACACCATTTCTGTTTTTCTTGATGGTAAAGCTCACTGGCTTCAGGATTGGTAATACCCATGCTAATACATAATGGCAGAGACTTAGAACACTAAACATAACCCACACAAAAGGGGAAACTGTAATTTAATGCATGTTTTTTATAACATCCAAGGGAGGGGAACCATACGTACGTCTTGGTTCATCATTTGTAACAGACTGAATGAAGTCATATGGTGTCATAAATAGCTGCCCTTCAAATTCTAAACTGGCAAACATACGAAACCGCTGCTCCCGGGAAGTTGCATAGAGATCCAAATCGTCATAATCTGGTCTACCTTCTGTGACCTTTTAAAAAGACAAAAGAATCCAACATTGTATTAGTTGTTTGGATTATGGCAATTTTTAAAAAAAGTTTTGTTCTGCAGTCTCTATTTCACACTCTAAACTGGTTCATCTTTTCTTCACAACCTTTTCAAAACATCCTTGAATTCGTAATTATTTTTTTCCTTCCCCCACTTCATATTTTAGCCTGTTTAACTGCATGAAAATGCGACAGTCATTTATGCACATTCAATTTTACTATAAAAACTGCATTGGTTAAGGAAAATATTTTAATGATTCTGATCTTTCTATCATTAGGAATGTATAGTTCAGACCATGTTAAAGGGCAGCTAGCCAGGAAATCTGTTGACCAAAAAAGGGGCCTGAACTAATTTCCTAATTAGTTCCTTGCACTGAACTAATTTCCTTTTCTCTCCTGTAAAGCAGCTTGTAAAACAGGGCAGAGAAAGGACTTCCCTCCTGCCATGTATCATGTTTAATGCTGTTATGAACGCATGTTGCTTTGGGACAAAATGGCAGAAGTGTGCCCAAGTCATGCAGATTCAAACATTTTTGTGAAGCTTAATGAAAATCACACCTGACAGGCTGTGCAATGTGATCCAGGAATGGACAAAAGCACTGCTGAAGTAATGGATAAGAGTCAGTAAGGGTCCAGTTTCTATTCTTACTTCTGAGATTATCTGATCGAAATCACTTAGTAATTAGCGGCAAACCTCAAAAACTATCATGAAAGCATATCCCTATGAAAAGATGTTAAGACTTGTTTTTACTTAATCTTGGCAATCTTGCAGTGATGTTGTATCTTGTTATAGCTCAGCACCTTTATAAAACTGGACACAGACACTTTTCTTAGGCAAGCTACCGTAAACATCTGATTTAGTCCACTATCCAAATTTTATGAACAATAGATTTTAGCCTTCAGATCCAGGATTTTTAACGCATCCATATTAAAGCCTTCTAGAGGTATTACCCTATCTATCCAACTACATTAATAATATGCTAATAAGGAAATGGTTCATGTATTCAGATAATAAATCAACCCACTTTTCCAGAACAATCCCACTGACAACTGTTCTAGTCTGATCATGTGCATACCTACTCAGAAGCCAATGCTATTGTTGTCAATGCAATTTACTCCTAGGTAACGGATATAGGATTTTCTGCCTAAGGAATACAATTCTAGTAAGTTTTTGAATGCATATAATCTAATAAACCAGTCAGCAACCTATCTTCAGACTTATCTATCAAAGCACCTGTAACTTTCTGGCATTTAAAGGTTCAGGTAGCAAACTTGAAATAATAACATTGTTTCCACTTATTAAGAGAACTCATGCTTTCATACTCAACATTGTTCTATCAAATCCAAATATTCAAGTTCACTTTTCCTCAGTATTCTACAGTTTCCTGACTAATCCAAGCTGCCAGCAGGACAATCCACATGGGAGCCAACATAAACTGATGGACAGTCAGTATAGTGCAATTAGAATCCTGTGCTCTTCTCAGAAGAAATTTTTTTAAGGAAATCACAGCATACCTCCTCAGAACACAGGAGCTCAATCGGCTACTTTCTCCAATCACCACATTTCCCACCATGTTCTTTTGCTTAATTACCTAAAACTGATAGTGTTACAGAAGATTTTGTTATCCATAGTCCTTCTCTGCCCCATGCTGACCACATTGCTCATTAAAACAGTAATCTCAAGGAAATGAGAGGTAGAGTTTGCTACAGTTCAAATGTTTTGTAGTGCCTGCTGGGAGGAGAGAACTCCGCAGGTCTCCTTCATTCAGTGCCCCATCCTGTGGCCAACTGGGGTGAAAAAGAACCAGGCTGTTGCAGGGATGGACTTTGTCAACTAAAGCCTTCACCAAGAAACAACAGCTGTAAAAAAGTACTGTCAAAGCTTTACTGAATATCACCAGAGACAGAATATGTTCTGGAAGCAGGAGAGATTACTGTAATAGGTTTGTCAGCCTTTTCAGTGCAGGTGAGCTATCTGCCTTTGAAAGCTGCATGACAGACAGCAAAGTTGCAGTCACTGAATAGGTGTGGCTTCACCTGTTACATAACTGTGCCAAGCAGCCTAGAAGATGAGTGACAGTTCCACAGAGGGGGGGAAAAATCACATCATGGGACAATCATTAAACTGTAATACTTATTTCTACCTGGATGCCTGTGGCCTCATGGGCCTTCTTTAAGTGGTGTTTATGATTCAAATGGAAAATTCCCCTCATGGGCACCCATGACAATGCCTGTTGTATTAGGAGGTGGGGAAGCGTCTGGCAGACTCCTTCTCAGTTGGCCATGGATTCACTAGTCAACCTGCAATGGACAACTCAGCTGAGACAGTTTCTGTCAAAATATCTAGGGGCATGCCTGAATCTTTTGAACTGGCTGTTTATGCTGACCACACGTCATCTTTTAGACTACTTATTACCTATTTGTCTGTCATTCTGGGACTGTAAAAATCACCGCTTATTGTCACAAAAATTTGCGAAGTGTGTAATGAAAACAAACAATCACTCTGATCTACAGTCTAACAAAGTTGCCACTATCTGAACATGTCCAAAGTTGCTGTATAAGAGCTATAATCACCTCAACCACATTACCTCATAGGTGTGTCTCTTCCAGAACTTTGTGTCTACCTGGTAAAGCATTCTTTAAGTGGTCATTTGTACAATCACAACTGTCCCTCCTCCCCTTTGGTATACTGGGCAGCTCTTTTTCTCATTCACCACTGTGTCAGACACCTCTTCAAACTAATGAAAGGCTAGTGCAAGGATGAACGTAAAAAGGTGTGTTAGGTTACTGCTAAAACCTCTAGCTTCTAGATGGTTCTGAGTTGTGCTCCATATAGGTACAAAGCCTATAAATAAGAATGCACAGATAACCACTTGAAAAACTACTATTATAGGTAAGCAGATTATTATTACTGATGCTTTTGTGGAAATGGGAGTCTGCTATCAATGTGATGAAGGGAATGCTGTGGACATCGCATACCTTGATTTCAGTAAGGCCTTTGACAAGGTTCCCCATGACATTCTTGCAAACAAGCTTGTAAAATGTGGGCTAGACAAGTTAACTGTTCAATGGATTTGTAATTGGCTGACCGGCCGAACCCAAAGGGTGCTCAGCAGTGGCTCCTTTTCGTCTTGGAAAGATTGGACCAGTGGGGTGCCACAGGGTTCTGTCCTGGGCCCAGTGCTATTCAACATCTTTATCAATGACTTGGATGAGGGAATTAGGGGCATACTTATTAAATTTGCAGATGACACCAAATTGGGAGGAGTAGCTAATACCCTAGAGGACAGGATCAAAATTCAGAATGACCTGGATAGACTGGAGAGCTGGGCCAAAGCTAACAAAATGAAATTCAATACAGAGAAATGTAAAGTACTGCATTTAGGGCGGAAAAATGAAATGCATAAATATAGGATGGGAGAGACCTGGCTGAATGAGACCACGTGCAAAAGGGATCTAGGAGTCCTAGTAGACCACAAGTTGAACATGAGCCAACAGTGTGATGCGGCAGCTAAAAAGGCCAATGCGATTTTGGGCTGTATCAATAGAAGTATAGTGTCTAGATCAAGGGAAGTAATAGTGCCACTCTATTCTGCCTTGGTCAGACCTCACTTAGAATACTGTGTCCAGTTCTGGGCACCACAATTCAGAAAGGATATTGACAAATTGGAGTGTGTCCAGAGAAGGGCAACTAAAATGGTGAAAGGTCTGGAAACGATGTCTTATGAGGAGAGACTTAGGGAGCTGGGTATGTTTAGCCTGGAAAAAAGACGGTTAGGAGGCGATATGATAGCCCTGTTTAAGTATTTGAAGGGATGTCACGCTGAGGATGGAGCAAGCTTGTTTTCTGCTGCTCCAGAGACTGGAACACGGAGCAATGGGTGCAAGCTCCAGGAACAGAGATTCCACCTCAACATGAGGAGGAACTTTTTGACAGTAAGAGCTGTTCGGCAGTGGAACACACTCCCTCGGAGCGTGGTGGGGTCTCCTTCCTTGGAGGTCTTTAAACAGAGGCTGGATGGCCATCTGTCGGGGATACTTTGATCAAGATTTCCTGCGTGGCAGGGGGGTTGGACTGGATGGCCCTCGTGGTCTCTTCCAACTCTGCAATTTTATGATTCTATGATTCTATGACTCAATAACAAACACACGTTATGTTAGTTCTGTCTGTGAAATGTTAATCCTGGCTGAAGCAATGGAATTGGTGGTGCATCTGGGTGATGATAGACAGTAGCATTTGGATGTTCTTCATTCAATTGGACATTTGAGCGTAGTCTTCAAGGGAAATAATTCTGCACAGATAGGTACAGTCTGATGGGGTCCTTTCTATAAGCAGTGAACTAAAACATGATTTCCAAGAGTTCATGAAGGGCTGCCAGGAAAAAAAACCTCACTAATGGAACTAACTTATTGAACTAGTTGAGATTCAGAGAGTTGGAAAAGACCACAAGGACCATCCAGTCCAATCCCCTGCCATGCAGGAATACACAATCAAATCATTCCCAACAGATGGCCATCCAGACTCTATTTAAAAACCTCCAAGAAGGACACTCCACCATGCTCTGAGGCAGTGTATTCCACTTCTGAACAGCTCTTACTGTCAGGAAGTTCTTCCTAATGATTAGGTGGAATCTCTTTTCCTGTGGTTTGAACCCATTGCTCCGTGTCCTAGTCTCTGGAGCAGCAGAAAACAGGCTTGCTCCATCCTGAGTATGACATCCCTTCAAATATTTAAAATGGCTATTATGTCACCTCTCAACCTTCTCTTCTCCAAACTAAACATGCCCAGCTCCCTAAGCCACTCCTCATACAGCATGGCTTCCAGATCTCCCACCATCCTGGTCGCCCTCCTCTGGACACATTCCAGCTTCTCAATATACTTCCTGAATTGTGGTGCCCAGAACTTGATACAGTTTTCCAGGTAAGGTCTGACCAAAGCAGAATAGAGTGGCACTATTACTTCCCTTGATCTAGACACTATACTTCTATTGATACAGCCCAAACTTGCATTGGCCTTTTTAGCTGCCGCATCACACTGTTGGCTCATGTTCAACTTGTGGTCTACTAGGACTCCTAGATCCCTTTCGCACGTAGTCTCATTCAGCCAGGTCTCTCCCATCCTATATTTATGCATTTCATTTTTCCGCCCTAAATGCAGTACTTTACATTTCTCCGTATTGAATTTCATTTTGTTAGCTTTGGCCCAGCTCTCCAGTCTATCCAGGTCATTCTGAATTTTGATCCTGTCCTCTAGGGTATTAGCTACTCCTCCCAATTTGGTGTCATCTGCAAATTTGATAAGTATGCCCCTAATTCCCTCATCTAAGTCATTGACAAAGATGTTGAATAGCACTGGGCCCAGGACAGAACCCTGTGGCACCCCACTGGTCACATCTTTCCAAGACGAAGAGGAGCCACTGCTGAGCACCCTTTGGGTTCGGCCGGTCAACCAATTACAAATCCATTGAACAGTTAACTTGTCTAGCCCACATTCTACAAGCTTGTTTGCAAGAATGTCATGGGGAACCTTGTCAAAGGCCTTACTGAAATCAAGGTATGCAATGTCCACAGCATTCCCTTCATCTACCAAGCTGGTAACTTTATCAAAAAAAGAGATCAGATTAGTCTGGCATGACTTGTTTCTCTGAAACCCATGCTGACTTTTTGTGATTATGGCATTGCCTTCTAAATGTTCACAGACTCTCTGTTTAATGATCTGTTCTAGAATCTTCCCTGGTATTGATGTCAGACTAACTGGACAATAGTTGTTGGGATCCTCTTTTTTCCCCTTTTTGAAGATGGGAACAACGTTTGCCCTCCTCCAGTCTGCTGGGACTCGGAACATTGGTACTTACCGTGAAGGTTCCTTTTCAGCAGCCATGGGGAGGGAATCCTTCAATGGGTATTGGCTCCGCCTCCAGCCAATCATAGGCAGGACACCTGAAACATAAAACTTGAGACCACCCCTGCCAGGAGGAGGAGCCAACCCCATCCTCCCCAGAGAAGTTAAAATAGCTCCAGGAGAAAAAACATATATCACAAATAAAACACAACTTAAAAAACGCAGCACGAGCCCACAGCTAGAATCCTAACTAAAAATTCTCCTACTTCTTTGCTCCCACTCTCTTAAACATTTCCTCTTTTTTTTTTTTTTTTGGGTGGGTAAGGATTCCCTCCCCATGGCTGCTGAAAAGGAACCTTCACGGTAAGTACCAATGTTCCGTTTTCCAGCAGCCTGGGGAGGGACTCCTTCAATGGGACGTAACACAGCGGTCCGAAAAAAAAGGGGGGGGGAGAACTCTGAAGGCTAACTAATGTGCAACCTGCTGCAGCACCCTACGTCCGAAGGCCGCGTCTGCAGATGCATATTCATCAATCCGATAGTGTCTTGTAAAGGTAGAAGCTGAGGCCCAGGTAGCGGCCCTGCAAATCTCCAGAATAGAATGAGCTCTTCCTAGTGCCGCCGACGTCGCAGCACTGCGAGTCGAATGGGCTAAAATACCAGGAGGAACTTGTAATTCACTGGCTACATAAGACTGCTCAATGCACTTGCGTAGCCACCTTGCTATCGTGGAAGAAGACACCTTCTTGCCCTTCGACGACCCTGAGTAAGCTACAAACAAGGCATCCGACTTGCGGAAACCCTGAGTTCTCTTGAGATACATCTTTAAGACCCTTCTGACATCTAACTTATGCCAGAGTTTTTCCAACTCCGCTGCAGGATGAGGACAGAAGGATGGCAACACTATCTCCTGTGACCTGTGAAAGAGAGAATTGACCTTGGGCACGAAAGATGGATCTAATCTGAGAGTTACTGAGTCCTTCTGAAAAACACACAACTCCTCCCTTACTGACAGTGCGCTCAACTCCGATACTCTTCTGGCCGAGGTAATGGCTACAAGAAAAACCACCTTCCAAGTGAGAAGACTCAGATCCACCGAACTGATCGGTTCGAAAGGCTCCTTCACTAGTGCCTTCAAAACCACATTCAGTTTCCATGATGGAAACCTATGCACTACAGGTGGGCGCAACTGAGACACTCCCTTTAGGAACCTACGAATATGCGGATGAGAGGCCAAGGTCCTCCCCCTCGTCAACTTCAAAATGGAACCCAAGGCAGCCACATGCCTCTTCAAGGTGCTTGGGGCTAAACCTTTCTTCAAACCTGATTGTAGGAATGACAGCACCACCGAGACAGAGGCCTGTACAGGGTTGTTTCCCTTAGTCCGACACCACTTGCAAAAAGCTCTCCATGTGACCTCGTATAGTCTGATAGTAGAAGGTCTACGCGAAGCCAGCATGGTATTGACCACCTCCGTCTCATACCCTTGTTTTAACAGTCTCTGCCGCTCAACCTCCAAGCGTGCAATCGTAACCAATCTGGATCCGGATGCATGATGCCTTCCTGAACTAGAAGGTCCGGCCACGGTGGGAGTGGCCACGCCTCCTGAACCTGCAACCGAATCAAGTCTGGATACCATGGTCTCCTCGGCCAGTTTGGAGCAATCAAGATGACTTCTGCTTTCTCTTGCTTGATCTTCCTTAGCACCCGGCCCAGAAGCGCTGTTGGCGGGAAGGCATAACACAAGGTCTGAGGCCATGGAATCGTTAGAGCATCGAAGTCTAATGCCCCCGGGGTCCGAAATCTTGAAACATACTGAGGTAGTTTGTGATTTTTCTCCGAGGCAAAAAGATCTATCGAGGGGTCCCCGAAGCGAAAGACTATCATCTGGAACACAAGGTTGTTGAGACTCCACTCGCCCTGACTCAAGGAGTGTCGACTCAACCAATCGGCTTGCACATTCAACTTCCCTTGGAGGTATTCTGCTTTGATCGACAACAGGTGCCTCTCCGCCCACCAAAACAACAACTCCGTCTCCTCCATAAGGACCCGGGAACGAGTCCCCCCTTGTTTGTTTATGTGACACCTGGTCGATATGTTGTCTGTCCGGACTAATACATGGGACCCCCTCACCTGGTCGACAAACTCCACCAAGGCCAGTCTGACTGCACGAAGCTCCAACAGATTGATGCTGCAATCGCGTTCCTGTGGTGACCATAGACCCTGAGCCATCTGGTCCTCGCAGTGAGCACCCCAGCCCCTCAGAGAGGCGTCCGTCGTCACTACCACTCTCCTGGGATCTGCTATTGGCACCCCCAATGAAAGGTTGTTTGATAGCCACCACCTCAAAGACTCCTTCACCTCCGACGGAACTCTCAGAAATCTGGTTGCCTTGATCGCAATGAGGTTCTGATAGGGGAGTAAAAACCACTGTAGCTTCCTGAGGTGAAATCTGGCCCATGCTACTGAATCTATACAAGCAATCAACAACCCCAACAGTTTTGTCAAAAACATCAGGGGAGATTTGACCCGGTCTAATACCGTTGTAACAGCCTCCTGAATCTTCAACCTCTTTTCCTCCGGTAGAAAAACCCGGTACGCCCTGGTGTCCAGAATGTTGCCCAAGTGTTGAATTCTCTGAACTGGGTCCAGGTGACTTTTTTCCCTGTTCACCATGAACCCATGAGACTCCAGAACCTGCAGAGTCCTGGACACACTTGTCGACGCCTCGCTCTTGGAAGATGCCCTGATCAGCAGGTCGTCCAGATAAGGGAATACATGAACGCCCTGCGATCTCAGGTGTGACACCAGTGCCACCAGCACCTTGGTGAACACCCTTGGCGATGAAGATAGACCGAAAGGGAGTGCTCTGTACTGGAAATGATTCTCCTTGAAGGCGAACCTTAGGAAGCGTCTGTGGGCAGGGTGAATCATTATGTGCAGGTAAGCTTCCTGCAAATCTAAGGAAGCCAGGAAGTCCCCTTCCTGAATCCCCTCCAGGATCGAACGTAGAGTCTCCATCCGGAATTTGCGTCTTGCCACGAAGAGATTGACCCCCTGTAAGTTTAATATGGCTCTCCAGTCCCTGTTCTTCTTGGGCACCAGGAAAAGTAGAGAGTAAGTTCCCCTGAATCTCTCCTCCGGCGGAACTGCTTCTATTGCTCGGACCTGAAGTAGGTGGTCGATGGCCTCCGCCATCAACCTCTGTTTGTCCTCGCCCATTGACCTGCAAGACTGGATGAAGGTGGGAGGCGGTCTTGCGATGAAATCTATCGTGTATCCTTGACTCACCGTCCTGATGACCCAGGCATCGGATGATGTAATCTGCCAGTTTGCTGCGAAGACGGCCAGTCTGCCCCCCACCGGAGACGCTTGATAGTCATGCGGATTGTCCACCCTTGCCTCCCTGCTTGGGGGGCTGACTGGTGGAAGCCTTGGGGAACTGTTGGGACTTCGGTCTTGGGAACTGTTTGGGAGGGTTCCAGTTATTCCTCTGTTGTCTGAAGCTGCTGAACCTTGCTCCACGAAAGTTCTGAAAATTGGGGCGAAAAAACCTGCGTTCCTCCTTTTTTGGTAAGGATGGGAGCATCTTCTTCTTGTCCTTGGTCTCCACCAGGACCTCCTCTAACGTTTCTCCAAACAACTTTTTACCGTTGAACGCGCAGCCTGCCAGGTTGGACTTGGCCTTGCTGTCCGCATTCCAGTTTCTCAACCAAAGGTGTCGTCTGGCAGCCACATTTGCCGCCACAGCCCTGGATGTGAACCGAAGTGCATCCAGACTAGCATCTGCCACATAGGCAGATGCCTTCGCTATCTTATTCATGCCCTGTCGAAACTTAACTTCGTCCTCAGGTACGTTGGTCATGAGGTCCTTGGCCCACCTGATGGTGGCCCTGGAAAAAATTGACGCTGCCGCCGCTGCTCTGATGGCCAGAGCTGCTGCCTCATGTGACCTGCGCAGAAAAGTCTCAATGCGCTTGTCATCTGGCGTTTTGAGATGTTCGTCTCCATCTCTAGGAAAGAGTGACCCAGAAACCAGACCAGCCACAGGCGCATCAATGGCGGGGAGCTTTAATAGCTCCATCACGTCCCCCGCGAAGGTATACAGCTGTTTGACAAAGGCAGGTAGCGTTCTGGGGGCACCTGGCTGCGTCCACTCCCCCACCAGTGCGTCCCTTAGCACATCTGGGAATGGCAAGATATTCCCTGAGGTCTTATTAGAGGCCCTAAGCTCAGGGACCCCTGGCTTGGAGCCCCCCTCCTTGGGGTTCGAAGGCTCTAATTCCAAGGCCCTTAAAGCCTTTTTAAGAAGCAGTGAGAAGGCAGCATTTTCAAATAGACGGGGAGAGTCACCCTCATCCCCCTCCCCATTTTCCCCTTCAGAGGAGAGCTCCCCCTCCTCCCTGGGTTCCTGAGCCACCTCCTCCTCCTCCAGGTCCCCCTCCCTGACGGGGACCTCCAGATGCTTTTCTTTCCTTTGTCTTTTGCGCGGAGGGGGAGAGCCCCCCCCTCGCACGGTTCCCGCGGCTCCGCGCGGCTTGGCGGTAAAGGCGCCCGGATCCCCGCCGCGCCTGCCGCGCTCCTCTTAGCGGCCCAGCCGCTGCTCTGGTCGGCCTCCTGGGGTGGGAGAACGGGCCCCGAGTCCTTCCCCCTGCCCGCAATGGCCGCCCCCGACGATCCCGCCATGGTCGCGCCCGCCGCCAGCACCTGCCTGGCCACCAGGGCGAACCAGGTGGTCAGCTCTGGCGGCAGGGCCTTACCTCCTACCAAGAGCGGTGGGAGGTCCTCCGTGGCCGCGGTTTCCTCCTCGGGGGTCCGGGGCCTGGGGGGGTCTGCCGCTGGCCGGGCTGCCCCCTCCGCACGGTCCGTCTCCTGGTCGGAGACCCCATCGTGCTCCGCCCTCCCCTGGGCGGTTGAGCTCAACGTGTGTCCCATAAAGGGAACACGGAGCACCTTATCTGGGGACTGGAATCCGTCCGCTGGCAGGCCCAGAGAGGAATCTTCCTCTTCCGAGGAAAGATCCTCTCCCTGCACGCGTCTGTGCCTGGGCGCCGCCATCTTGTAATCCCTTTGTTCAAAGGAAGCTCTGGAGCGACTCACAATCCTGCCTATTCCAGCACGAGGCAGAACAGAACTGGGGAGGATGGGGTTGGCTCCTCCTCCTGGCAGGGGTGGTCTCAAGTTTTATGTTTCAGGTGTCCTGCCTATGATTGGCTGGAGGCGGAGCCAATACCCATTGAAGGATTCCCTCCCCATGGCTGCTGAAAAGGAACCTTCACGGTAAGTACCAATGTTCCGAGTCCCAGCAGACTGGAGGAGGGCAAACGTTGTTCCCATCTTCAAAAAGGGGAAAAAAGAGGATCCCAACAACTATTGTCCAGTTAGTCTGACATCAATACCAGGGAAGATTCTAGAACAGATCATTAAACAGAGAGTCTGTGAACATTTAGAAGGCAATGCCATAATCACAAAAAGTCAGCATGGGTTTCAGAGAAACAAGTCATGCCAGACTTCAGTCTGCTCCAGTCTGCTGGGACTTCTCCTGTTCTCCAGGAGTTCTCAAATATTATTGCCAATGGCTCATATATATTTATGAAGTAGGCCATTTTATTGTCAATTGGAACCAAGACTTTTTCAATGCAATTACTCCAGGCATGTTGTATATAATTACACAGAGATCCCAGAAGAGTATTAAATGTATTATTAGACAGAGTAAGACAAGTAAGATTAAGCATGTTTCTCAATGGTTTTGGCTAACCTTAACTTTCATCCTTTCAGTAAGTCCCACATGCCGAAAAGGACTGCCATGAAAGAGAATACACCATGGGATAGGAGAAATACAACCCCAAACCTACATGCCTGTGGAGGCAGGGCTCGTCTACACATGGTACAAAGAAGGAATCTTTTCACTATATATAGGTTGCATCTGCACTGCAAAAATAATCCAGTTTGATACTGCTTTAACTGTCATGGTTCAGTGCTATGGAATCCTGGAATTTGTAGTTTGTTGTGGCAGAGAAGGTTAAATGTCTCACAAAACTACAAATCCCAGAATTCCATAGCATTGAGCCATGGCAGTTAAAGCAGTGTCAAACTGGATCATTTCTGTAGTGCAGATGCAATCATAATGTAGTCAGACTGAACCATTCTGTCACTAAGCAACAAGTCCAGTCAGATACAGCTTTGAGCCCCTTGCATTTTATGGAAAATGGTACTGAAGGATCCCCTGAATTCTACAGTGACAGGCTGTAATAAAACAAATGCACTGACCCAATCAAGAAAGTGAAGTTGTACTTTAATTTCATATATTCTATCACTCAGTGACTCTGCTAAGAACACTTCAAACAAAATGGATATAAAGAACATCTAAAGTGCTCAGAAATAAACTTGACACAGTACCAGCAAGAAAAAAAATCTGTGGCAGACACTCTACAGCTTAATCTATTGCCAACAAATATTTTATTTGACTCTGATGGTGTCACAACAAAACAAGCCAAACATGTTCTGTTATCAAAAACTAGAGCGAACATTTGAGCGTCTGTGACTACTCATTTACAAACACCTCTCCACTTCCAACATGCACCATTGTTATATTTTGTGTCTGCAGTTAGGCACATAAAAAGCAGATAAATTATCAAGGGTGGCTGCCACACTGTAGAAATAACGCAGTTTGATACTGCTTTAACTACCATGGCTCAATGCTATGGAATGCTGGGATTTGTACTTTTGTGAGATATTTAGTCTTCTTTGTCAGAGAGCTCTGGTGCCACAACAAACCAAACTACATATCCGAGGATTCCATAGGATGGAGCCAAGATCGTTAAAGTGGTGTCAAATGGCATTATTTCTGCAGTGTGCAGCAGCCAAGGTTAAAACCACCTTTGAATGTGTGCAGCAGTATTCACATTTGTGATATGCAGCAACTAAGACTCTACTTTTATAATTACTGTACACTGAAAATTCCATTGAAGAATATGAAAGGCAGAGAAGTTCTATGTCCAACCCAGAGGCCAGAAAGGTACTTTTTAAAAAGTGCCATTATAGTTTTGAAGCCCCCCCCCCACAAGTACTTATCACTGCAGATTTAGGGAAGTTACTCTCTGACTTCTTGTTTTCCCAAAGTAAGAACAATAGTTATTTTAGTTACTTTAAAAAGAAAACCCAGAAATGTTTTTCTAACCACATTTCCAACCACAATGTTCCAAACTTTCAATTATTAAAAAAAAGATACTTTGTTGTATAGCTTCAATATAAAATTCAGTTATATACCTCTGGGAATGTTATCTTTGGCTTGGTTACACCTCAAAACTGCAAGTTTGAGATACATTTTGTGGATGTAGGTGGTATGATTCTAAGTGCTGCAGAATGGCCAACAGCTTCTTTGGAAAATGGCTTCCAAGAGACTTGTATCAACCTGCTTTTGTAGTATACTCATTTTTAAATTCCAAACTATGTCTTTTAGGTTATGCAAATGTAAATAATGGAAATATGTTAACAAGGAGGGACTGGGCATCTATTGAAAATGGTAGGACTGGTTTCCCATAAACAGTTGCTGATATTGTAAGGGTAGGTTGGGTGGGGTGAGACATCTGCTGAACTCAAACTATGAAAGACTGCATCCCTGTCCTCCACTCTGCTTATCTGTGTGGGCTTTACTTGGCTTCCATTTAGCTGGGGTAGGGGAGAGGTTCCTGTTGGGTGTTTCGCTACTCTGTTTCCCACGTCTCTGATTCTGTGGCAAGCACGGAAAGGATGTTCTATTCATGATTTTTCGTCGTGAATAGAATATCCTGGAAGCAGCACAGGGGCAGAATGGGAGCAGGATGGAAGGGGTTAACATCATCCAAATGGCAGCCCCTTTCTCAACCCTGTTCTGCAATATTAGCACCACCTGAAAATCTCCTATGTGTTAGTGCCATGTTGATATTCTATCATCGTGATTAAACTTTGCTGTAAAGTTTCCAAACTAGTACAATCTATAAAATAACTTTCTAAAATAATTTCAGTAGACTATTGAAGTCAAAATGAGATCAAACAAAATTCAAAAGAGCTGCATCAGCAATCACAAGGCGAACTTTGTACATTCTTGTTGGGAACCTGTCATGTCCTTCATCCAGTTCATGTTATCAATGGTACTGTTTATGCAGCATTTGACAGAAGGGGCAGTTTAAGAGTTGAGAAGAAGATGGGAAGGGGGATGAGGACATCTATAGTGCTTTGGCCCATGTAAATTTGAAGATTTCACACTAAGAGGCCCTATGAAGAACTTGTACAGAATCAGAGAATCATGGAAGAAACCAAAAGGGCCACCTAGTCCAACCCCCTGCCATTCAGAAATACACAAATCGTGACAGATGGCCATCCAGCCTCTGTTTAAAAACCTCCAAAGAAGGAGACTCTACCACACTCCGAAGCAGCGTATTCCACTGGTGAATAGCTCTTACTATCAGGAAGTTCTTCCTAATGTTGAGGTGGAACCTCTTTTCCTGCAGTCTGAGTCCATTGTTCTGTGTCCTAGTTTCTGGAGCCGCAGAAAACAAGCTTGTTCCATCCTCAGTATGACAGCCCTTCAAATATAGGTATAGGTATTGCTGTGGCTATCAAATAAAACTAGAAATATATTTAGGACTGTTACAAATCAATTTATACAGAGGGAATATGAAAAATTGCAATCACATTTACATTGGTCATGAAATCCATCCCAGGACTTTCCTAACTCAGTCACACAGACAAGACTTGACAGCTAGCTGATGCTGAGGAATTCAAAGACAATCTACATCAATGAATCAAGTGACTTCAGGTTTTTCCCTCACTTCTACCATACATGGTACCCTGTATGAACTGAATGTGTACATCAGAACCTTCTGCTGCAAAGCAAGGGATTCTGAGCCTTGCATTAGTTTGCACAGGAATGCAATTGCTCATACATGATTACAGAATGTCTCTCTCTCTCTGGCTTTTCTTCGCAAACGAAGATTCAGGAAGGACTCATCCCGCACTTTCTGCAAGCGCGCTGATGACTAAAAAGGCCAATCCGAGATAAACAAGTCCGGTTGCAGAAAGCACAGCAGAAGGTCTCCTTGGGTGATGTTTCCGGGTTGTGATTCCTTCTGCGTTGTCGTTTCTCTTCAAGACTTGTTTGGAGTGAGTTCTCAAATAAGGCTGCAGTATTGCGGATAGTGCGTCTCCATGCCTCCCGATGTGAGGCCAGGGCAGACCATTGTTGGTGATCAATTTGGCCGAGCCTGAGGTGTTGTTTCAGGGAGTCGTTGTATCGCTTTTTTGGAGCACCCCTCTTATGCTGACCCGTGGCCAGTTCACCGTAGAGTACTACTTTTGGGAGGCGATGGTCCTCCATCCTAGAAACATGCCCTGCCCAGCGCAGCTGTGTTCTCAATATCATGGCCTCAATGCTGGTGATCCCTGCTTGCTCAAGAACAGCAACATTCGTCACATAGTCAGTCCAGTGTATATTTAGGATTGTGCGTATACAGCGCTGATGAAAGTGTTCGAGGAGTCGTAAGTGGTGGCGACAGGTGACCCATGTTTCAGACCGATAAAGGAGCATAGACAGTGCAATGGCTCTATACACACTAATTTTCGTGCTTCGCCTCAGGTGTTTGTTACTCCAGACTCTTTTGTAAAGCCTTCCAAATGCGCTATATGCCTTTGCTAATCTGTGATCGATTAGCAAAGGTGATTACAGAATGTAGAAAGGTGAGATACATGCAGAATAACTGGTAACTGGGCACATTAATGTTACGGCTAAATATGCACATCAGGAAAGGGAATGTGCATACTACTAAAGGCAATTTGCAACTATCTTTAATAACACTGCAATTTTAATCAATTAACTGGCTGGATTCCAATCCAGTTCCATACATATCTACTTAGAAGAGCTATAATTCAGTTCAGTTTGATTATGCAGGCACAGAATTAAGTCATTCACCCAGAAACCTTTTGACTAATGAAAAAGTGTCTTCTAAGCAATTAGCAGATCTTTGGGTTTTACAATAATATTAACGCACATTCTTCCAAAACATATGGGCAGGAAGCAAAGTTTAAGCCAAACAAAACTTGTTAGTTTTTAAGGTTCCAGGAAATACCTTGTTGCTTCTTCTGAAGAGAGGTATCCTCCTTGTTCTTCTTCTTCTTCTTTTTTACACTGAAAAGAGAATGCTTCTTCTAAAATGGGGCCAGTTGCAGCACGTCTGAGTATCAGCTAAATGTAATAATGAAAGCACTAATTTATTTTGCTCATGTGCAAATTTATAAAAAAATTTTTGACATGAGTAAACTTCGTTTAGCAAGCAATTCAATTATGAATTTATAATAAAAATAAAAATTCAATCTTAAAAAGCAATCATATCATTGTTACAGTCAGTTGCTCTTCAGTATATTTTAAACTACATGCTTAAAAAACATGTGCCTTAAACTACAGCTATTTCTCACATTGAGTTAAATTCCAGTAAAGCATAACATCATCTTCTTCCTAGTTTTTTTTTTTTTAAAGAAGAAAGAAATGGTTCATTGCCAAGGGTTAGGCTCATGTTTCCTTAAGGTCAGCAATTCAAAAGGTTCACTCTAAAGAGAGGGAAAAAATGTGATTTTCCCACGGAAAAAAAAGGCTGAACACCAGATAAAAGATCTACTGCATGGAAACTGATGCCAAGAGTGGCTAAGAGATGTAACTATACAATTAGATCCATTATCAATAACGTAAACCTGTGGTTCTCAACCAGTAATACTTGTACCATAGGAGGGACATAGAAGTAGTTTAGGTGAGCCACAAGTGTTTTAGTCATAGCCAACATTTTATTCTCAATAATACCGTTTTTATTTTCTATCACGTTGAGAACCCAATTCATAGATAGAATGGTTGGTGAGACTTAACCTACAAAAGGTTAATAATAATTAGTCTGCATCATTCATTCTGCCTAATCTACCAATATTTATACATGATTATATCAAAATGTCTACAAGCCGGAATTATCATGCATGATCACTATAGGTGAAATAGAGAATTCAGATGAAATTCTGAATTCTAAAATGATTATAAAAGGGTAAAAAAAAATACTATGACCTAAGTACTATAGTTTATTAATCTAAAGTGAACGGGAAACAGAGCCACAGTTCAATGGTGATTTCTCAGCTGTATCTTATACTTGACTCAAAAATTTAAAACACTGACTATAAAACACACTTTCCAAAATTTCACAGGAAATTATCATGTTTATCTTTAAGCCAAGTTCTTATAACTTTGATCTAAGTCTGTTACAAACATGTGTCGTTTTAATTTTAAATGAGCAATTTTCACATTCCTTGATACAAAGTAAGTCTTTTTGAAACTAGTGTGATTCTGCACAAATAAAATAAATTAAGGAAAAGAAAACAGTTCCAAAAGTTGTTCTTGGCTTGACTTGGCTTCAGGCTAACATAATATGCTCCCAAGTAGATAAAAGTGTTATAATGTTGTTTGCATGCTGGGTGGCCAAGAGGTTAAACATCACATTCTTAGTGTGGGAAAATCCCAAAGTAGACTAAACTGTTTTAGTGTTCAACATACACTGAAGTACAGACTACTTGTAGTCCCATGTCATTTGATTGTTCTTAATTATACAATTTTATATAAAGGTTGTAAAACATAGCAACTTAGTTTTCTAACTTAACTTGAAAGAAAAGAGAGGATTTGGATTTTTTTAAAAAATCACATTTTTGGTAATTCAGAATCCTTTTTCAAAAATTCTCAACCAGAATTTTCTACAAATCTACCCTATGCTCATCCTGAACCAGAAAATTCTTATTATTATCTATCAAACAGTTAGATGTAATTTTACACCATCATACTGTCATGTTGTCAGAGCATTTTAAACCTTTGGTGCAAAGCTATTTTCTGCACTGTGTACTTTGTATGTATATAGCACACTGATTCTGCTCTCTTACATTGTGACCATTACCATTCCTGTATTATGGGGCTGCTTGACATATATGGTTGACCCTCCACTTTCGCTGGGGTTAGGGACACAGGACTCCCACGAAAGTGGAAAAATCACAAATATCTCTAGGTCTTCCTAAACCATATTTCTCACACACAAAAAGTACAATCTGTGGATTCAAGACACTGCAGATGCCTTTGAGGCAGCAGGGTTCCTTTGTAAGGCCACTATCTCTGCTGCAGCTCTATGGCATTTTTAATAGGGCCTTGCCATGTGTTGACAGTCTCTCCCAGTCTCGTGAGGCTTGCAGTCCCTATTAAAAATGGCATAGGGCATCAGCAGAGGCATCAGCAAATAATATGTGAATAATCAAATCTGCAAATTAAACCCACAACTGTGGAGCCCCGACTATATATATACAACATGTTCGAATACACGTCTGAAGATTTTGGGGGAGGGGGAAGAATCTGTTCTCTATTTTCAAGTCAGTTTGATCTCAGGATGTCCCTAGGGAAGCTATGTATGATGAACTACTTCTTCTGTGCCTTCTTGATATGGGGTTTTTAAGACAGGGGATTTTGAAAAAATAATGTACATGTGTGTGTGAATGTTCCTTCCAAGTCACTTAGGCAAGGAATACTCAGAGGTGGTTTTGCCAGTTCCTTCCTCTGAAATGTAGCCTACAGCACCTGGTGCTTGTTGGTAGTCTCCCATCCAAGTACTAACCAGGGCTGACCCTGCTTGGCTTCCAGGATCAGAGGGGATCTGGTGCCTTATCATTTAGTCTTACAAGAATTAGTGTGTCTTCTCACTGTGGCTCATTTATTGTCCCCTTCCACTCCTGCAGAGCTAGAAGGTGGGAGTGTGAAAGGCTTCATTTTAATTTTATATTAACTACAGCTTGTCATGTCATCTGAACATGGACAAACTGCATGGTTAGTCCTAGCATATTCAAACTACTTTTGTCTCACAACCATAGTTTAAGGCACAGATGATGCACTAACTGTGGTTAATCCAAAACAGAAGTAGAATCTTCTATTCATGACTGCTGTGAAAGACAATGGGAGGAAATAATTTGTGTCGGCCTTGTTATCATAATGCTAAAAGCACAGTTTAGTGTTACACTGAAGTCCTACCAAGGTGTACACCTCTGTACATCTATCTGTATCTGCTACATATACTGAGGATGGAGCAAGTTTGTTTTCTACGGCTCCAGAGACTATGTAGCAATGGACTCAAACTACAGGAAAAGAGATTCCATCTAAACATTAGGAAGAACTTCTTGACCGTAAGAGCTGTTCGGCAGTGGAATGCACTGCCTCATAGCATGGTGGAGTCTCCTTCTTTGGAGGTTTTTAAGCAGAGGCTGGATGGCTATCTGTCAGGAATGCTTTGATTGCTTATTCCTGCATGGCAGGGGGTTGGACTGGATGGCCCTTGTGGTCTCTTCCAACTCTGTGATTCTACATATTATTTTCCTTCAGAAGTTTTACATTCACATTGTTTCTCATAAAATACATAAGATGTACTGTATTTTTCATCATCAATAACTGAAGCTCATTTAAGTCACCTTGTAATATTGCCCTTCAGGCAGAATACTTTCCCACCCATGTTTCTAGTTCTTCATAAGCCTGGCACATTTCAATGAATCCATTTACTCAAACAATGAACATGTTTGTTCAAAAAGCAACCATAGCTCCAAACCCATTTAACCAGTTGGTGGTAGTTTGAGGTTTATTTGTGTACTGATTTTTTTTAAAAAAATTAGCTTCTGTTGATCCATATACTACAAAACAAGTATTCCAACTAAGCTAGGATTGATTCCAGCATACTTTACATAAACAAAAACACAAAAATAACAAAAAAGGTTTGTCCTAAAAAACCATTTTTTTATCGAGGTAAACTATTTTGGTTTGGTAGTATTCCACTATTACCATGTGATACAAAACAGTCATCAGTGCTGATCCTTTCCCCAAAAAATATTTTAATACTCTGCCCACATAAACATGTGGTAAATATCTGTGTTTCATTTTCTCTGTAATAAAATGCTTGATAAAGATGCTGGCATTTCTATCAAAACTGATACACACACACACACAAATACAAACAGAAAAAATGTTGTTAGGAGAAGGTATGCTCGATGTTTTCATCCAAGGTGCCTTGAGGCCTAATAAAGTAAAATCTACAAGGCATTTTGTTATGCTAGGACTCCTATTTGAATAGCATTCCTGACATCAAGGAATCTTGCTTTTACATTCCTTCCAAGGAACATCTCTGTTCCCACAGCTTTCAGTGCATTTTCCCTGGAGTGTAATAAATGGAGTGTTCAAGTACTATTTCCATTGACTATTCTTCCTCCCTACTGTTACCACTCCCCACATCCAGAGTAACAAGCATTTCATATTTCATTTATAAAATGTTTGCCACTCAAAGCACCTGAACAATGGGGTTGGAGGCAGAGGCAGAACCAAAGAGGAAGGAAAACATGAAAAAGGAGACAGTACCCATCAGATAAAAGAGAAGTAGCCATGTCAGTCTGTTATAGTACCAGACTTGTGAAAACATTTGGCAAAGTATATGTAACAGCTTTTGATGTTTAAACAATCTTGAATCTATTAGCCTTTATAATACACTTAGATTAGGCTGTCTAACAACAGAGCCAGGTGACACGCTTCCTCAAGTTCTAATGTTTCTTCAATTGAGCCAACAGGCTCTCCTGTTTTATTGAATATAACACAGCAGAGGCCCATAACCTAACAAATTCTAACAATATAATTCATTAAAGGCTATTTTTAATTTCACTGTTAATTGGTGAATCTAGGAAATTTAGGTGAAATCATTAAAAAAAATTGGTGAATCAATAATTTACCCAGTTAATTCCAAGCTCTGATTCTACCTATAAATAACTTTTAAAAACATATCTCATGCTGCTTATGCTGAAGCAAGCACCTTACATTGCTAACAGTGTTTAAAGGTACACTTTGGTCCCTCCTGGGTAGTCCAGTACAATCTGAACAAAGAATAATACTGTTATGAAATATTTCTCTCAAGTCAGATGGTGGCACTATATGGCTGTATCACATGAACTGCATTTAGAGATGCTCAGATAATCGTGCAGAACAAATGCAAAAGGTCTGGACTTCCTCAAATTATATTAGTGGTTACTTGGACTTCACTTAACTCACACTTAACATACAGAGCTGTCAAAAATTATAAATGCAGCTATTTGGGCAAGCAAAACATTGTTAGCAGAAATGCAATAGCCACTGTTGTATACCTGCAATGTAAAAAACACACACACTATATATTATTGTTGGAAGAATGGCAAGGTCCACAGTGATCTACAGTATAAACTTTTATTTCCTCAGTCACCTTGAACATTCACTATTACATAAACAAAGCTAAAAGAATGCTGTCAACTGATGCTCAGATTTCAAAATCATTAACACAAATCAACTGGCAACTTGATATGCCAAGGTCAGTTTTAAAAAGTGGATAAAAATAATCTGCCCTGTAGATATCTTTCCCAGTTTGCAAAGTCCTTCTTCCATATGTGACTATCTGAGCATGATGCGAAACATCACCTGATGAAGTGGAGGGGGGCAGCAGTAAGAATGATTTGCAACTGGGTACCAGCATGGCCTAGTGGTTTGAGTACTGGACTACAACTCTGGAGACCAGGATTTGAATCCCTGCTCCTTCCATGAAAACCTGGGTGACCTTGGGCAAGTCACAGTCTCAGCTTCAGAAAACCCCATGATAGGTTCACCTTAGGGTCAACATATGTCAAAAACACTTGAAAGCACACAGCAGCAACACCAACACCCTAACAGCCCAATGAGGACTACTTGGATCAAAATATAAGAGAAAGTATTTGATACAATAAAAGGTATATAAAACCACACAGCGCACATGTCTATCCTACTGTACGCAGAATACAATGGGAAGGCATGAGCAACCAGAGCGTCTCATCACATGCAGGTAAAATGGCACAGATCTGTGCAAATATCAAACAGGCGTTTCTTTTAATTATTGATTTTTCAGGTTGCATTTAACAAAACTAGGGCCAGTTTAAGGCACCAGCGGCGTCAGCATCCGCAAGGGGCCATCAGCATCTGCAGGGGGCCCCATCTTTGTGGGGGGGCCACAGTAACCCTCCTCTTGCAAAAACATTATTAGTAATAATCTGAATATCCTATACTGTGAATAGCTTAGGTTGAGTTAGGTTACATTGACCTGAGATAAACATATGGGCCCCCCAAAATTAAGCATTGCAGGGGAGCCCAAAATTCCTGAAACCGGTCCTGAACAAAACAAAAACGAACCCTGACGACATGGAAGCTGCTCTGTAAGGCTTTTTGGCCGAGGAGTGGAGGAACCGCTTCCAATAAGAAAATACTGTAAATAAATACTGCACTGTTTCACTTTCTTGTATTTTCTTGCATGGCAGCGTTTCCTATCCCTCCCTTGCAGGTATGGTTGGCTTTGTACGTGACAAAAAGGGACATGCCAAGGCCCTTGTAAAAACAGGGATATAAAAAGGAGAGGGGGTGCTTGACTCAAGGCCACGGCAACCTTACACTGGCGTTTTCCTCTGCTCATCTTGTTTATCCCCTCGCTAACAGCAGCTGTGAAGGGAGATGCTGAACCAAGCACTACCCTTCTTGCCAGGCCCGCCACACTGCAGAAAGAGAGGGCAAGCAAAGGGGGCTTGCACCTGAAGTCACTACAGCAGTGAGTCTTCACCTTTTCTTTACCAGGGACCCCCTTGAAAAAGCTTTTGTTGCTGGGGACCCCCAAGACTTAACTCAAGATTTAAAACCCTAATAATAATGTGAAGTCTACTAATAATAGATGCCCCTTCATATTCGCTGGGGTTTGGTTTCAGGACCCCTGTGGATACCAAAATCCGTGAACACTTAAGCCCCATTTCATTATATGCAATGGCATAGCAAAATGGTGTCCCTTATATAATATGGCAAAATCAAGGTTTGCTTTTTTGGGTTATTATTTTTTTAAGAATATTTTCAAGCCGTGAATACTTAAATCCATGGATACCAAATCCGTGGATACAGAGGAACAACTGTAATAATAATAATAATACAATTACATCATCCATTAAACTTTCCCTCAGAGGCGCTGGAGGGGGAGGGAAGGCTTTTCTCCTGCTTCTTCCTGCAAGTTTGTGGCTGCAGCGGATTGCATGAGAGGGGGCTGGACTGGGTGGCCCTTGTGGTCTCTTCAAATCTACAATTCTATGATTCTACGAATGGCAATGCGCAGGCCAAGCCAGCCAGCCAGCCACCTGTCCCATGGCCACTCCACTGCAGGGAGAAGGTGGGCCGAGCAGCCTTCAAGCCTTGGCGGACCCCCTATGGGGGCACTGCGGACCCCTGGACCCCAGGTTAAGAACCAATGAGCTACAGCACACTGCCTGCTCCTTTGCTCTCTGTATCCCCTGGTAAATGGGGAAGGGCAGGCAGAAATCCAGCAGGCGAAGCGCGCCCAATCTTCGAGCGCCTGGGGAAAGAAAGAAAGGAAGGGGCGCCGGAGAGGCTGCTGTGGCGGTGCCTCACCCTCCACCTGCTTGTTTCCGGAGAGCATCCATAGAGGAGGAGGAGGAGGCAGCCGCAGCCACCCTCCCGAGCCCCGCCCCAGGCTGGGGAAAAGGGAGGCCGGCCGAGGCGGGGCGCTGTGGCTCCCCCTCGCCTTCTTCTCTCCCTTCACACCTACCGCCGTCTCCTTGGCAGCCGCCGCTATAGGGAAGGGCAGCAGCAGCCCCCGCGGCTCTCGGGCTCCTCCTGCCCCCCGGCCACTATCGCCACTATTGCCGCCGCCGCCTCCGAGCCTGAGTCGCCGCCGCCGCTCCGCCACTTCCCGCTCGCCGGGCTGCTCGTAGAAGCGCTGGCACACGAACCAAGCCAGCGCCCCGCCGGCAGCCCCGCCAGCCGCCGCCGCGCTCAGCGCCCAACGGGCAGCTTTCAGGCTCCACAGCGGAGCCTGCTCCGAGATGCTGCTGCCGCTGCCGGAGGAAGAGGAGGAAGGGCGACGCCACCACCGCAGCAGCCCTCGCAGCGCTGTCATCGCGCCGGCTGTCGTCGAGTGACAGGCAGGCGGCAGGACCAAGCCGCTGAGGAAGACCCCAGCGGCGGCGGCGGCGGCGGCGGCGTTGTTGAAGCCTCGCGAGAGCCAAGCCGCCAAGCGCGAGACCCCTCCTCCCCCCACCACAATCCCTCTCACTCCGCCTCCCCGCCCCCTCCCGCCCCCGGCTGGTTTCGCTGCTCAAATGGCGCCTTTCCTCCTTCACGTGCCTCAGGAATCGCCTCAGAGCGCTTCCAGCAAAGCCTGGCCCTCACGTTTGAAATGACTGACAGCACACTTGGTTTTTAGTAGGGTGGCCAATCCAGAGGGTTCCCCTACACTTTTAAGAGTGTAATAATAATATTTAATAATAATCATCATCTTCTGTACAGTATGACCCTCGTATCCACTGATTCGTTATCCACTGATTCAGTTATCCACGGGATACAAAGCAGCACACTTACCATACCTCTTACCTCTGGCTTTTCTTTGCAAACTAAGATTCAGGAAGGACTCATCCCACGCTTTCTGTAAGCGCACTGATGACTAAAAAGGCTAATCCAAGATAAATAAGTCCGGCTGCAGAAAGCACAGCGGAAGGTCTCATTGGGTGATGTTTCCCAGTTGTGATTCTTTCTGCATTGTTGTTTCTCTTCAAGACTTGTTCGGCGTGAGTTCTCAAATAAGGCTGCAGCATTGTGGATAGTGCGTCTCCATGCCTCCCAATGTGAGGCTAGGGTGGACCATTGTTGGTGATCAATTTGGCTGAGCCTGAGATATTGTTGCAGGGAGTCCTTGTATCGCTTTTTTGGAGTGCCCTTCTTATGCTGACCCATGGCGAGCTCGAAGAAGAAGACGGCATCTATATACGTTACCGTACTGATGGTAGCTTGTTTAACTTAAGCCATCTGAGGGTTCGCACTAAGACTCTAAACTATCTAGTTTGCGAGCTGCTCTTTGCACTTACCATAGTCTTCCTAGAAAATGTGTCATCTCTAGCCATTTTCTAGGTCATCCAAAGCAACTCTATGGGATTTTAAATTAGAAGTTCCATTATTTTCAATGGTGTTTGCTATTATCCATGGTTTTTGGTATCCACGCCCCCCCAACCAATCCCCAGCAGATATGGGGTGTCCTACTGTACAACTATTCATTATGCAAGAGCCACAACCACCCTGTCACTTAATAAGCAGAAGTATACAGTTGTCCTTCCCCATTCACAGATTTGGCATTAAAGTATTTACGGCTTGAAAATATTCTTTAAAAAATAATAATCCAAAAAGCAAACCTTGATTTTGCCATCTTATATAAGGGACACCATTTTGCTATGCTATTGCATATGATGGGGCTTGCGTATTCACGGATTTGGGTATTCACAGGGGGGTTCTGGAACCAAACCCCAGCAAATGTGAAGGGACAACGGTATTCCCCCTGAATGTGGAGTTTCCATGTGAAGGGACAACGGTATTCCCCCTGAATGTGGAGTTTCCATTTAGATGCCATGGGAAAGAAGGGCTGGGAAAAACCTGCTCATGGATTTGCCAGATTCCTTTTAGAGAAATGTTTTGTTACTGTGTATCTAAATATGATTTCCCCCTCCCACTTGTGGGAGTGTGTGGACTATTGAGGGAGTTGATATGGTCCTCTAGTCTCCCACAGTTCCTGACCCACAACCACCCAATCTGCAGCAGGAAATTATCAGATGCAGAGAAATATGCCAAAAATCACATTCCAAACTGCATCAGAAGATTGCTACAAAAACAGAAAGGATGTCTTTTCCAGATGCCTGCATTCTTCTGCTGTTCTGGGGACATAGTGCTGCTGCGGACGATGCTTCCCTTTTGCATTGGTGGGGAGAAGCCTCTAATAACAAGGGATGCCTTACTGATGGCCACTTCAGGCCCCTGGAATGTTGGAGGACAAGGTCTGGTAAGGTCACCCCTTCCAGTTCTCGTGATCTTTTGACACAGTTTTTGCCGCGTCTGATAATCTCCTAAAACACGATCCTGGGCCAGTTTTGTCTCATGACTGTTTTCCTTATCTACGCCCTCTTCCTAGCCTACATACATGTGCATCATTGCATCCTTTTACATTCTGAGCCAATGCAGGCTTACTTAGAAGTACAGTTGGCCTTCTCATTTGCGGATTTAACTTTTGTGGATTTGATCATTCTCTGATCATTTACTGCAGCCTCTGCTACTGCCCTATGCCATTTTTAACAGGGACTGCCAGCTTTGCCAGACTGTGAGAGGACTTTTTCAGACAACCTTTATTCTGAGAGAAGACATCGGGAGAGGTTCGCAGCTATCCTGTGGCGGGGGTCCTTTTCAGATGCCACCATCCCTCTCCTGTCGCCGTCCATGACAGTTCCGGCACGGATCAATTGCCACCGTGCCATTTTTTACTCATGGAAGTTGTCCATGAATAAAAAATGGCACGGTGGCAATAGATCTGCGCTGGAACTGTCACGGATGGCGATGGGAGAGGGACAGTGGCGTCTGAAAAGGACCCCCTGCCGCAGGATAGCTGCGAACTTCTCCCGATGTCTTCTCTCGGAATAAAGGTCATCTGAAAAAGTCTAGAGACTGTAAATGTGCGGTGAGGCTTGTAAGTCCCTAATAACAATGGCATAGGGCAGCAGAGGAAGCGGTGGCAAGCCACAAACCCCTGTCACATCAAAGGCATCCACAGTGGGTTGAATGCACAGATCATACAATTTTTTGTGTGTTAAATATGGGGGTGGGCTAGAGCTATCTGTGGTATTTCCACTTTTGCAAATGTGGAGGGTCAACTAAATCTCACAGTGGGATGAGCCTTTTATAGTTTACATCAGTGGTTTTCAACATTTTTCATCTCATGGCCCACTGACAAGGTGTTAAAATTGTCAAGCACATCATCAGTTTTTAAAACACTTATTTTAAAATACGAGTGTATTTTTTAAAATTAGACTTTATTGTTAGAGCAAAAAATACACACCAACACAGAAAATTAAAAAAAATCCACTTACTACTTATATATACATACATACATTAATAAATACAGTAACACAGTAATAAACACAATAAAAGACTTCCTCTCCCAATCTCTCTCCTTCCTGCCCATTTTTGCTCCTGAATGCAAGAAAGACTCTCAAAGTAAACTTGGATGCACTCAAGTGGGCAGAATGAGCATCTTCTCTTTCTCCTTCCCCCCACTCCACTTCCCCATGAAGTGCAAGGCACTGTCTTGTCTCCCACAAATAATACAAATAATAATGTTCCTCCATTTCCACAGATTTGTATCCACGGATTTAAGTATTCATGGCTTGAAAATATTCTTAAAAAAAATAATAATCCAAAAAGCAATATAGGGGACACCATTTTGCTATGCTATTGCACATAATAGGACATGAGTGTTCACAGATTTTGGTATTCACAGGGGGTTCTGGAACCAAACCCCAGAGAAAATGAAGGGACAACTGTATTGCTCTTGTCAGGCCCACAGATGGTGTTTGCTCTTCAATGGCTTGTCCCCCCCCCCCCGCTTCCCTTCACTGTTTTCTTTCTTACCACATTTCCCACACACACACACATACAGACACTTTATCAATCACCATGGTGTAATGCCCACTCCGTTCCTCTCCCCAGAGAACTACTGAGGCAGAGGTGAAAAGGGACTGCCTGCCACTATCTTAGAGCAAAGGAAGGGTGAGTGGGTGGCTTTCATCTCCTTAGCAGCTGCACTCCTTTGCCACTACCCCCATGGTTTGAACACACGCTAGGCTTGGGCATGTGCCTTTCACACTCCCCCCCCCCCGCCATTGACTGGGGTGTGGAGGAGCCGGGGAAGGAGTGAGAGGAAAAGGAGTATAGTACAACCCCTATATCTGCAGGGTGCCAGTTACACGACAGAAATTGTCGCGTTGCCTAGCGTAACATAGTGATCATGAATCCGTCCCTCACTGTTTATACGATTTATGTCTCTGATCTCGATATCCCGGGTGGTCCCGTGACTGATATTTACACATCCATAGTTCCGGTTTTGTTTAGGTTTTAATTTTTAATTTTTTTTTTTGGCTGTCAATCAAAGATGCGATTACTCGTGTTTTCACAACCTCGGTGACGCACTTCCTTTAGAGTTCCGTGCCACGAGTGATGCTATTGGCTGGCTGGGGGGGGGGAGAGAGAGGGGGGCAGAGGTTTGTTATTCCCCCTTGCTTCTTGAACATTTTAACCCTTTCAGAAGAGGCAGAAAGCATTTTGAAAGATCCAGACAGATCTTTCGCTCAGACGCAGGGCTTTCCTTTTGAAATCAAGCTGAGTGCTTTGAAAGCAAGCTGAGTGCTTTCCTTTTGAAATCAAGCGCTTGGTTTTCCTCTTGCCTCTTTAAAATATTAACCCCTACAGCTGGCTGCAGAGATGGCTATAGGCAGGCGTTTTGAAAGACACAAACACAGAGAGGGGGAATTAAAGGGTGCTAATTTGCTCAGAGGCTTGAATATTTTAATGTGCCAGGGAGGTGACCAAGCTACTACGATCTCTCTGTAACATGCAGTTGAGGAAAAGGTAAAGCTGAAGGGTTTGCAGTGTAGAAATCCATTTAAAAAGGTAATTGAATACACGCGCGCACACACACATCAACCTTCGTGCAGCTGGAAGGGATGCCTTTGTTTTCGGCTGGTGAGGCTGGATCTGTTGAACGGGTGACTGACCCTGCCTTTTCTGGTCCCTGAGCTCTAAGCCCGTCCCCAGTCACCATTTCTGGTCATCCCAGTACAGAGACTTTTTGTCCCACGCTGTTTACATTTCCGATTTTCTGAATCCTCCCGTGACTTTTTTAAAAACCGGCACAAACCAGGGGACTGGAAGTCCCGCAGGTTGAGGGATAAAAGGTGGGCCCCCTTCCGAAAATCACGTACCCGACCCGATGTACGTGTAAACTGCCAGGGATCGACACGAATTCTTCCCAGGACATTTTCATCGTGTAAACGGCCCCCAGGAGTGCTATCTGCAGCTTCACTTACTTGCGTTCAAAAAATATGTTCTCTCTAGGCATTTCTTAGGTTCTCCAGCATGTTTCTATGGTATGCTTCCACTGGAAGTTGACCATAGAGTCACACTGGAGGACCTAGAAATGCCTAGAGAGTTGCGGACTCTCCATCTTTGGAGGTCTTTAAACAGAGATGGGATTAGCATCTTTCATGTGCATTCCTGCATGGCAAGGGTTGGACTAGATGGCCCTTGCAGCATCTTCCAATTCTTCCATGATTCTATGTAGAGAAACAGTCCCTGGGGAGAAGGACTATGCAGCACTACAGGCATACTATTTTGTGGTGGTGGTGGTGGTGTGCCTTCTGGTTGTTTCTGACTTATGGCGACCCTAAGGAGAACCTATTATGGGGTTTTCTGAGGCTGAGAGTATGTGACCCAAAGTCACCCGGGGGGTTTCATAGCTGAGCCAGGTCTCCAGAATGGTAATCCAACCATTAAAACAAACAAACAAACAAACAAACACCAAAAACAAAATAGGAATATGTGATATATGGTATTTTAAGTCATAAAACTGGCTCATGTCAGCTTCTTTTTATATTTCTATTCTTTTTGCCTTCTTTAGGGGTAACAGTTTTGACCTGTGTACAGATATGCCCAACAAATATTTGCAAGCAAATGGTCACATCCTCCTGCTTTTTTTCCAGAGATATCACTACCATCATCAAAGGCACTATCTTTATGCGATATGACAACATTATATCCATAGGTATTCCAACTGTCATTCCACAAGTAAGCTCCTTTACATAATAAAATCAAGTTTATTGTGTTTTAACAAACAGCCATTGTACACAATTACAGAAAACAAAGAGAAAAAGGAAAAGAAACTAAACAATTAAAATTTCTATTAATTAACCTTTAAGAGTTAAATCATTTTTCATACCCCCTTTAAACTTTATGACACCATTGGTAGACCTTAACGAGAAATTCAGATGTTCTAAAAGATATATACTTCTCTACATCAGACAACCAAAAACAAACCTTTACAAGAGATGACCTTCTCTTCATTGATCTTAATAATTGATAAATGTAGCTGTTTCTAAGATCATTGTAAAAGGAGCATTCAAGCAGTACATGACTTGTATCTTCTATTGACACAGAATTACAACCACATACTCTGTCCCTTCTTAGGAACCCCCTTATGCTGACCCATCCAAACTGCCAATGAGTTAATCTTGCCTGAGTGAAAGCTACCTGCATTGTAATATTTGGTAAATCTGCCAGGTATTTTGGAAAAGATAAATACAATGGAATAAAAGAGGCATAAAAATTATTGGATTGACAGGACTTGATGTCAGTTGCCTGTGATTACATCTCAGTATCCTTAAGCCTTGGGAGCATTAATACGTTAGCTCTATCAAAACCTTGAGTCAAAAGAAAAGAGGCAGAAAATCCCAGATTCATGGCCACCAGCTACATTTTATGCTTCTATGAGATTGGGCCCATTTCTTCCAAAATCATCAGAAGAAATTCTGACACCTGCTTGAAAATTATTTTTAGCCAAAAAAAAAGCAGGGCTAATCTAAGACCTTCAGCTTTGATTGTCATTATGCCGAGTTCTGCATGGAGCAATGCCAGTTTTGTAGAAATGGGAACTGCCAGGAGTCTATGCAAAAAAAATATTTTGGTGCTCTTTCTAATGGGTCTAAGTTGGCCATAGCCCACAGTAGTGCTCCATATAACAGCTTTGGCAGGCCTCTGATCTTATAAAGTTCTAAAGTGGACTGGACCAGATTGTCCCCTTTTGTGTGATGGAAACGTAATAGTGCATTTAAAGTTCTACCAACTAATAAGGTGCTTGACTGAACCTGTGAAGACCATTTGCCTGTCCATTGGAAAACCACGCCAAGGTACTTAAAGGAAAATACTTGCTCCAATTTATTCCAATCAATTAACCAATTATAAATTTCCTTAGATTTATCAAATTTCAAGACTTTTTTTTAATTGATAGAAGTTCATTCTTACAATATAAATGAAACTCTTTCAACAATCTACGTAGGCCCAATTGAGTATAAGAAATCAGGATAGCATTGTTTACATAAATGAGGATTGAATATTTCTGATTTCCAATTTTAACTGGAAAATAGTACACGCCTCTCAAGAACTCAACAATGTCATTGATAAATAAATTGAAGAGAAGGGGAGCAAGTAAACACATTTGTTTTACTCCCTTTCTAACTGGTATAGAGTCAAATAAATGTCCTCCATGGATTCTGACTTGCAAGGATGTACCAGAATATAAAGCTACTATATATTTTAAAAGCTGCATATCAATACCCATAGATTGCAATTTGGTCCAAAGGCGTTCTCATGGAATAGAATCAAAAGCAGCTTTCAAGTCAATAAAAGCCACATAAACATGCTTTTCAATTCTGGCCAAATATTTATCAATAATATATTTCAGCGCAAAGTGATTAGAGTTGACCTACCAGGATGAAAGCCAGCCTGTTCTGGAGCAAGCAGAGCACAACCTTCCACCCAGTCCTCTAGTTTATCAAGGAGAGATTTGGCATAAATCTCCCCTGGAATATCTAAAAGGCTAATTGGCCTAAACTGTAATTTGCTGGATCATTTCTAGGGGCCTTTTTATAGATTGGGACCACAATAGCTGATGATGAACTGGGAGGTGACCTTCCAGTGTTGTTAACTGAAGAAAACAATGATGCAAAGATTGGGGCGCACCAGTCAGAGAATGCAATCAAAAGGTCTGATGGAAGACTATCTTCACCAATAGCAAGCAATAGCAATAGCACTGATATTTACATACTGCTTATCACTACCGAAGCACTCCCTAAGTAGTTTACATTGTTTTTTTTTTTAGCTAATTAGTCCCAACGAGCTGAGTACTCATTTTACCTACCTATGGAAGGATGGACTTCTCCATTGACACCCCCTTCTCATGGGGGAGAGGCTTGGTACCCTAATGATGTTTTGAGCTATGCTGGCGGTGGCATAATAGCCACCGGTAGGGTTTCCCATGCCAGACAGGTCAAATCTGAAGGGTCTGACAAAGAGCATCATAGGGCAGGATGGGCTCTCTAGCCTTATGGCAATCATCCTAGGAGAAGGAAAACTCTAATCCCAAACCCAGGCAGATGGTGCTCGTCCAACCCTGTAAGGTCAACCATCTAAGAGAAGGAAACTCTAATCAAGCCTACGACCCGAGGACCTCACTGCTACCGTCCATGCTTGCAAGGCCACAGCAGATGAACCTCTGGTTTAAAGGGTGAGACCAGTTCTGTGCGTGCTGCGCTTCACCAGAAAAATCCATTGCACAGGCTCGAAGGACAAATCCAATCGCGTGCTTGCAGAAAGCACGGGATGAGTCCTTCCTGAATCTTCGTTTGCGAAGAAAAGCCAAAGAGAGAGAGAGAGGAAAGGATGGAAGGCTGCGTCAACCTTGGAGCCCTCTGGGATCAAACTCATACCCTTGTGGCTTGTAGTACTGGCATTTAACCACTGTGCCACCAGGAGCTTTACCTTATTTAGTCTTAAGATTAGTGACTTGGCCCTGTCTACTGAAATATTTCTCAACAGTGTTCCCAATTGCATCCAGTATAGTTCTCAGAGGAAGTCATAGGAAGGTTAGGCTCATTGAAAACCCTCCTAAAATAACTTTCCCATTTGGTCTTACCAATAGTTCTCTCTAGAACAGGAACTAAACAGTAATAAAATCAGAATTATTATTTTCTTCCTGTATAGAAGAAAGCCACCAAATCATGTCTGAGACAATAGTATGAGAGAACATACTATTCTTACAAAACACCCTGACACGACATTGTCTATGCAGACTATAATAATTACTTGCTTTGTGAATTTTTAAGAAAACAAACCAACCTGGACCACCTATATATTTGTTCAACACCACTGAAAGTACTGTTCTAGGAAGTAAAGGGGAAATGATAAGATTGAAGTGTATACCTGAAGTAGAATAACTTGAATGTATTTAACTTTCCATGATAGCAACACAGAAGGAGGGGGAAAAAATCTTGGGTGTTATCTTTTCCTGTCACATGACTAATGCAAACATTAAGGTGAAAAAAGACTCTTATCGTATCTTTCCTGGTGCTTGATAAAATGGTGTAACTGCTTCCGAGCGCAGACATGAAAGGCTGTGCTTGAAACAGGTCAGTTTGTTTTGTATTTCACTTTCACTCCCGTTCTAAGCATTGTGATATCTGCTTTCAAGACACTATGTTGCACTTGCAATAAATCCAACTGCCAATGATTTTTTTCCCCAAAACTTCATTGGAGCTGATCAATTGCATCACTGTGGTTTTTCAGCTGCTTATTATCCAATGAAAAGGTTGGATTTACTGATCCCTAAGTTTTCTCCTTTTCTCAGAAAACAAGTTAATTTTTTTTTTACTATGATTCCCAGAATCCCAATCCAGCTTGTGGCCCCCTAGGAAGGCATTTTCCCACAGGAAGAGATGTGAGTCCAAATGGGTCCAAACCCAGTCCTCAGTGTTGGACAATGGAGACTAATTATTGCACTACACTGTTATAGCACTATTATTCCACTGATATATTATGGCTGCCTCCTGTGGAATTCTGGGGTTTGTAGTTTAGTGAAGCCCAAGAGTGCTCTGACTGAGAATGTTTAATGCCCCTCCCTAAACTGCAAATTCCAAGATTCCATAGGAGGCAGCCATAGCAGTTAAAGTGGAATAATAGTGCTATAGTGTAGTGTAGTGTGATAAGTCCCGGACCTACACAATATAATCAATGAACCAAGCATGGCAGGGGGTTGGACTAGATGGCCCTTGTAGTCTCTTCCAACTCTATGATTCTAACAAAGATTGAGATTGGAAGTTACACTGACCCTTATCACATGAGGAAAGAGAAGCGGCTTTAAAGACCAAGGATAGTGTGTCCCGCCTTGCCTTATTGCATGATGTCTGCGTGCTTTAGCTGTTCTTCTGGGAAAATCTGTTAGCAAAAAGACTCACCTTTCCCACTGTCTCCCAGAATGGGAGAACAAATGAAGCATGCCAACATTGTGCACAGGATGCACTACTCTCAGGCTGAACTTCCATTTCCCTTTACTTGTGCTATAAGCCCCACTGACTAATGCCAACATATAATGTGTGTAAATGTACTTGCTCTATTCTCTAGAGCCAGTGTGGTGTAGCGGCTTCAGTGTTAGACTAGGACTCTGGGAGACCAGCATTTAAACCCCTATTCAGACATGCAATCTTTGGTGACCTTGGGCAAATCATACTCTCTCAGCTCAGAGGAAGACAATTACAAACCTCTTAAGTGTATCTTGCCAAGAAATCCATATGCAAGAGGTGCTGTAACTTAAAGGTGACTTTAAGACACATAACAGCAAATTTATTTTCTATTTTTTAAAAGCAGTTTTGCCTCAGTTCAGGTGTCAGGATTGTATGTAGCACTTGAACCATTTGAATGAGAAGATGGACTCACAAATTTCTTAAAAATATACCTTGCCTCCAGATGTGATCATATTATGATACCCTTCATCCTTCACCTTTTTTTACACTGAGGCTAATGGGAGTTGCAACCTAACATCTGGAGGACCACAAGTTGCCCATCCATGGTATAGCCTGAACATTTGGGGGGGAAGGATTTTACACCTTCCTTTTTGAGTTTGTATGGTTTGATGTTTCACAGACTGCAAAGTTCCAAGACATCTTTTAATGAGTCCAATTTTTGTGTGTTTTAAGCTGCCCTCCATCCAGAGTGCTAGAAATGAGTCAGGCTACAAGAGGTATATAGTGTTAATGAATTAAATTATTAAAACAAATCTTAGTTTTCTATATCTACACCAAACTGAGTAGTGCACATGTAGTCCAAGAAACTGATTACTACAAACATTGAAAAATGATATACTTTTTTCCTGGTCCCTTCAAGTTGGGGACAGGAAATATGCCTCTGAAACATGACTTAAGCTGCAATCCTAGGCCAAGGATGTAAAGTGTTAGAGCACATTATGGAGGTTTCCTGCCAAAGTTAAACAGAATGGGCCTGTTAGTATCTGGATGGAAGACCACTGTGTTTCATAGACGATCTAGTGAGAGGTGCACTAAGCATAGTTGTTGTTGGACTGCAACTCCTAGCATTCCTCACCATTGGCTAGGCTGCTGGGAACTGCATTCCAGCAACACTTGGAGGGCTGTGTGATTCCCACCCCTACTGTAGCATACACCCCAACATGTCATAGATGAAAACCGGGACATGTGAGGCTTACCAACATCACAGTGTGGTCAGATGGGTGTGGCTGGGCAACAAATAAAGTTATTAAGGAGGAAGCACATAAACCTACTATTTTAAGCAGAAAAATCCTGGAATGTATGTGCTAAGTTTAGGGAAGCCTGAAACAGTGGGGGACCCATATGAGCCCACTGGGAAGGGCAAGACTCCTTCTCCTCGCCTTCCACCTGAGTTAACTGAGTGGAAACTACTTTTTCATTTTGAACTTAGTTTGCAGCAATTAATGTAAGGTGAGGACAAAGAAAGAAAGTGGGGAAAGGAATGAGAAACTGAGACATGTTAAAAGCAGCTGAAAAAGTGGGATGAGATGAAGTTAACTGGGACTGCCCTTGCTAAACTAGAACAGTTGGAGGGTATACTGTAGGGGTATACAGATGTACACAGCACCCTTATCTTAATTCAAAGAAAAAATACATTGAATGGATCATGTTGAATCTTACCTGCCTCTCCTTGGAAACAATGCAGCGACTATTGCTATAGCCTGGAATAGAATGCATTAGGCTCACAGATCTAATATCCTCTCTCATAGTTCTTCAAGCTTATGTTCCTGATAACTTGGCCCAAACAGAATCTTGCTGTGTTGAAAAAATAAATTAATTTCTTATTTATTTGTTTTAATGTTTAGTTATTGTTGTTGTTGTTGTTGATGATGATGATGTCTTTGTTTGGTAAATCTATCTTTTGAGACAGAAGTGTGAGGACTTACCTGCACAACTGGGTCTTCCACAGATTTTGCAACTTTGATCTAATGCTTTGATTTAGCCCTGCAATTAAGAAGATTTGGTTCAAAGCAAAAGTCCACTGGTTGATGTTTTACACTGAGGTGATAATGTTTACACAGATGTGCTTTGAAAGCTTGATTATGGAGGATTTTTCAGGTCCAGCCACATGACAGGCTTCTGTTATTTGAAAGGTAAACTTATATAACATCTATCTTCAACAACTTTCCCAAGTCTGCCAGTACACACTCTTTCTCTCCTTTCGAAGTGATTTATCTGATCATTGTATTTAACATTATTTTCATTTTGAGGTTTTAAATCCTTCCATAATAAATCACTTGCTTTCAACAATCTTCTTTCTCTTTTTTTTAATCACTCAGGTGCACACAGGGCAGTACTTAGGACTGCTGTGATGAAAAGGTGTTGTGTTACCTGCTTTAAGCCACCTGCCAATTAATTAGCCCCAAACTCTCTCCAGCAAATAAAGCAAAGCAGCCAAATCCATTTGATCTCCCAGATTTACATGGTGACTGAAAAGACACATGGAAAGAAACTTTGAAAAAAAAAAACCACCAAGAAAAACACCACCCTATTATTTCCTATTGCTTTACAACTTCTTTTGTTAGTTAAACAAAAGTATAAACCCAGTGAGCAATTCCATCTCACAACCCTTTCAGGATTAGTTTCTGAAAGATTTCAGACAGGGAAATAAAATTTATTCTAGTGACAATATACAGTACATTGAGGTAGGTGAGAATACATAGTGAAATACTCTGTGTGCATGTGTTTTCAAGTTTTCTGTTGACTTATGGTGAAACCATTAATTTCATAGGGTTTTCTTAAGCAAGGAATACACAGAGATGGTTTGCCATTGCCTTTTGAAATCTAGCCTACAGCACCTGGTATTCCTTGGCCCTGTTCAAGTTCTAACCAGGTCTGACCCTGCTTAGCTTCTAAGGTCAGATGGGATCTAGTGCCTTTGTGGTATCAATCAATCACACATGAGGCCATATAGCTCAGTGGACATCATCGACTACTCCCTAACAAGACTCGATCCAGGTTAGCTATGAATGAGTAATACTATCACCATTTTGCTTTCCACATCTGTAAACTGATAAAAATAAGGAGCTACCTCAAAGATTATAAGGGAGAATCTAATAAGTATACTGAACCATTTTGCATATGAAAGCTTGATTAACAATAATATCCCAGCAGCATTCCATCACAAATCCTCCATGGTAAGGAAGGGTGCTAGATTAGTAACCTTAGTGGTTGAGTAGGGATTTGAACCCAAAGGTCCTCACCCCTTAGGACTAATCCAACCCACAGATGGTATGGCTATAGCCTGTAAAGAGTGGAGAAAGACTCATTCCTGGAGTTGCAGAGAGCCCCTGATGCAGCTTTGGCCTTCTTTGTTGGTAAGGCAAGTTCTGGATTTTGGAATCCCAGTATTATCTCTAATGAGAGGCAGTATCAGGACCATCAACTCTGTTCATGCGTCCAACTTGGAAGGCAATCAGATTGGTGGGAAACTCCCTGAAGAACTTTGAAAGTTACCTTTTACAAGTAACCCTCCTCCCACAATTATTAGTTCGTTGTAATGGGTGATCCATGCCCATTAAACCCATTGATGTTACTTGTACAATGTTGAATAACAATGTTGAAAATGTAATTCATTGCATTGCTTGCTGCACTACTTGTTACTTTTCCATTACTTTGTTACTTTTTTGAGGGGAAACCTTAGGAGTAATTAGTGATAAAACTTGAACAGTTTCTGTCAAAATGCCTCTAAAATTTCTTTCAAAACTAACATTTCAAAGTAAATGGAAACTGTTACTTGTTAAACTCTTCTCTTTTTCATTATATTGTATCTTTTGGAAAATACCTTTGCTACAACATTGCTATGTGAAAAAAATTAGTTATAGATAACTACATTCTGTCATTACTTCCAAGTTCTCGGGGTAGTCCCTGTTATTTGTGTTTATTGATTGGAGATAATAGTAGGATTCTACCTCACACCACTTACCCTCTCAATTGGGAAGATGTTTGGGGAAAGGGAGTCATACATCTGTCATCTCTGATCAGTGACTGGAGATTACAGAGGGATATCCTTTGTATGCCGTTTGCTATATAACTGGAAGGAAAAAGGTGGGCAAAGGGACCTTGCATGGAAAAACTGGGAATGGACATTGGGGTAAGAGAGCAGATGATTCAGAGGTGGGATTGTGGGTTATGCCCCTGTTCCCTGGCATCATCCAACCTGTCAGATTGGTCCTAGGAGGCAGTGCTGCTCCCCAGAACCACTCTGCCCCTATCCTGAGCAAAGTTCAACAGTATAATAGCTACACCACTCAAGGTAAGCAGATAATTTAGTATCCATATATATAAAACACTTGGGTATTATTCCTTTCCCAGCGTGCTGATTGGCTGCTTAGGAAACATACCCAACCAATCCCCTCCCTCCTATCACTTCCTCAGCCACTCACCACCCACATGTAAAGCAATGCAATATTTCCCCCCCTAAAATAATAGTGTGTAGCTGAACTGTGTGAACCTTTAAAATCTACTATAACAGCGTATGTTACGCTGGGTACAGCTAGTATGAATATGTTCCTCATTTAGCTGATGTTTTATCTAAAATTATATTAAAAGAATCTGCCTCCAAAAGTAACCTTAAACTGGAGCTGAGAGCCATCCATCATGGAGGTTCAGCACAGCTGGATAAGAGATAACTCTCACATGTAGAACATAATGATTTTGGGGACTCCAGTCATAAATCATTCATAAATGATTTCTGTTAGGAGTCTGCTCTTGACACACAATTTTGCATAAAGCTCAGCTTCATTTACTTATTTACTCACTAAATCACAAGCAGTGGAATCAAGATTGTTAAAGCACTCCCAGAACTCATGGACTGAAACTAGGCATACACATGTAGTCTAACAAGCTCTGAATTATTCTGTCACTTGAAATTTGGCCCATGAAATCTGCCTACCAGGCTGCAATATACACTTAGCAACTGAAACCAATGAGGTTAATCTCTGAGTAAAACAGAGCAGAGAAAGTGCAGCCCACAGGTTGTGGAATGCCTATAACCCTGAACCTGCCCTCAATTCAAAAAAGACTCCTGAGCAAAGCAACTCACAATGCAGATGAGAGAGAATTTTGGGCTGTGAAATGTTGGGCTACTGTACATTTTAACCAAACTTATATTGGAGAAAGAAGGGTTTTTAAAAATTGCAATCACAGATACTATACAATACAGGTAAGAATCCTTGATAGGAATGGCTGCTGTGCAAACTGGGAGCACGTTTATATTTGCAGAATAAGAACTGTATTTTATAATGTACATAGCAGTTATATATGGAGGGAGGGGGGAGAATGACACTATAAAGCATTAGTTTTGATTTTTTAAAACCTGCCGTAGTGTTTATTCTAATGTATTCCCATAGCATTTTAGAGCCTGGTACTCTAAATTTTGCAAGTAAAGAGGAGTGAGGGGATGGTAAATGTATCATTTCTCAGTAGGCATAATATAATTGATCCATAAGGTATTGTGATCACTTCTGTCTCTTCAGTGGAGGGTTGTCCAACATTTAAATATGTCTTTTAGACAAGGTTAGCATTTCTCAGATCTACTTTAGAATGCCATGTCAATTTCTATTTAAGTTTAACATATTATTTTATTTCCTTTTTCTATAACTTGATACCTCACTACTCAACCAATAACTGTTCTCAGACCAGCTCATGAGACAATTCACACCACATAACTGATAAAAACAATGAGCCATGAAGCAATGGAAATGCAATTCAGCAAGAGGGCACACAAATACCAGCACAAGACAAAAATGAAACCAAGTCTAAAAAGCCTGAGAAAATGAGCTTCATCTGATGCCAGAAAGATGTCAAAAGTTATACTTAGCTGGTAGCAAGTCCCACTGAACACAGGAATTATCCAAGGTGCTGAACCCATTCTTGGCATAGGGTTAAGCATCTTGGATAGATACTTTACCATTTGGGCTAAAACCTGCTGCTGATTCACCGCCCCACTGACATGGAAGCCATCAGCTACCACAACCTCACAGGTTTGTTGTATGGATAAAGTGAACAGGAGGAGAGTAATGTACGTAGCCTTGAATCACTGGAGGAAAGGTGAGCAGATAGTGGCGGTGGTGGGATGCCCATTAAACAAACAAGAGAGTATGAGGATTGGGGACAGAAGGGAGAAAAACAGAGAATTAAGCAGTAGCTTCCTCCTACTTAACTGCTGACATCTAATCATCTTTGGATCCATCTATCCTATTTTCATACATCCATCAATCACAATGTTTACTAGAAAGTAAACCTTACTGAGATGAATGGTACTTCTTTCTGTGCAAACATGCTTAGGATCATGCTGTCAAACCACTTTAAATGTGTGAAATCATGTTTGCAGGGTGGTTTAGTGGCTGGAGTGTGAAACTGGGATTTAGGTTATTTGGGAGAAATGGGTGTTCAAGTCTTCACTCGGCTATAAAATTCAGCAAGTGATTTTGCCTCTCTATGACTTGCCTCACAGGGTTTTTGTGAGAATAAGCTATTTTGTCCAGGTGGAATCCCTTTTCCCGTAGTTGGAACCCATTGCTCTGTGTCCTAGTCTCTGGAGCAGCAGAAAACAAGCTTGCCCCATCCTCAGTATGACATCGCTTCAAATATTTAAACATGGCTGTCATGTCACCTCTCAACCTTCTCTTCCTCAGACTAAACATGCCCAGCTCCTAAGCTGCACATCATAGGGCATGGCTTCCAGACCTCCCACCATCCTGGTTGTCCTCCTTTGGATACCTTAGTGAATATTAACATTTATTGGTAAAACTCTACCAGGCCCAACAGGTCATATCAGATATCTTAAGGTCATGAACCTGCTTGTTAGCATTCTACATCTATCATCTATAAAAAGATGCTGTCTTTTTACCTGTAAATGATGATGCCAATTGTCTGTGATAGGTGAAGGCATCAGCCTTTGCTGCTATTTCTCTCTGGGCCTCTTCAACTCTTACTTAAGACTTACCAGGGAATATCAACTGTCACCATCTGTGGCCATCAGTTCGCAAACACACCCCTGTATTCTATGGGCTCCCCGTTTATCAAGAAAATATATTGTTCAATGCTATATGAAAGCACGCCCAAATAATACTGGCGGACACTCTCTGAGATAAATGGTTGTGTGTGTGTGTGTGTGTGCCTATACACATGTATAAATGAAATCACTTTAAAGAAAGGGGAAACTCCGGCTGCCGGTGCCAATTTATTTGGAAAAATCCCCCTTCCTTCTGCTTCTCCCCTCTCTGCTCCCCCCCTTGTTGGAAAGGTAAGGCGATAAAAGGAAAGGGGAAGACATGTAACACTTTTATGAGTGTTCTGAAAACCGAGGAGTCGAACTGTTAGATCTTTCTTCCCCCTTTCCTCCCTCCTTCCCCTCTTTCATGTGTGTCTGGGCAGGTTGCACCCTCGGGTAACGCCCTTTCTCCTTCTCTCTTACCTTTCCTTGCACCTGTCCACGTAAGGCGCTGCAAGATCCCAGGGTCCAACCCTCCTCCTCCCCCCCCACATGGTGCCCCAAACTGGAACACCTTTTGCTCTTTACGGTTCCCCACTGGCCAGCAGTTGGTTGGGACTTCCAGATAGAGGCGCAAGCAGAGAGAACCGACGGCGGCATCATCATCATCATCATCATCATCATCGACAACCTGGCTTGTGTGTGTGTGTGCATGGAGGGAGGGGCTGGGTGAGAGGGGGTGTGGGTGTGAAGGAGGGGGAGAGAGAGTAGCTGGGGCACATCGGGAACTCCCCGCCGTCATCCCCGATCCAGGAGGAGGAGGAGGAGGGAAAAGGTGTGAGGAGGGGAAGAGAAGCTCGGTTTAAGATTTCAAACGCCTCATCCCACCGTCGTGGCTTCGCTTCAGTATTAGCATATGTCCGGGGGGGGACCCTGCCCGACCTATACATCTATATATAGGGAGCGCTTTCCCCCCCACACGCGCGCTGTCGGTGCACTTCGAGCGGATCTGGGCTGTTTCCCCACCACGAGCCGTCGATGTTGGTGCCAAGCCCAGCCCAGCCCCGCCACCCCGATGCCCGCCGAGAGAAGAGCCTCCCGAGACAGGCGCCTGCTATCTTGATGCCCAGGCCGGCGGGCCAGAGAAGGCGGGAGCGTCGAGAGCGGCCTCTCTAGAGGGGTCCCGTCCGCGCCCTCGCCCAGCCCAGCCCCGCAAGGACCAGCCGCCGGCCCCCTCCGTCCTCCCGCCCCGCATCCATCCCCCCGGCTCCCCGATGGCTCCCTTGGCCGAGGTGGGCGGCTTCCTGGGCGGCCTGGAGGGCTTGGGCCAGCAGGTGGGCGCCCACTTCCTCCTGCCTCCAGCCGGGGAGAGGCCGCCCCTGCTGGGCGACCGCCTGGCTCCGGCCGAGAGGAGCGCCCGAGGGGGCGGCGGGGCGGCGGGACCCGGGGCCAGGGACTTAGCCCACCTGCAGGGCATCCTGCGCCGGAGGCAGCTCTACTGCCGGACCGGCTTCCACCTGCAGATCCTGCCCGACGGCAGCGTCCAAGGCACCCGCCAAGACCACAGCCTCTTCGGTAAGAAGAAGGAGAAGGCGATGCGGCTCCTCCCTCCTTTCCTTTTCCTCCATCCCCTTCCCCTCCTTCCTCTCCCCTGTTCTTCCTTCTCCTTCCCTTCTTCCTTTCCCTTCCCTCTTCCCTTCCCCTTCCTCAGGGTCGGTTTAAGGAATTTGGGGGGGCCCTGCAGCAGTTTATTTTGGGGAGCCCATATGTTTATCTCAGGTCAATGTAACCTAACCTATAACCTATTCACAGTGCAGGATATTCAGATTATTACTAATAATGTTTTTGCTGGAGGAAGGTTACTACGGGGCTCCCACAAGGATGGGGCCCCCTGCGGGTGCTGATGCCACTGATGCCTTAAACCGGCCCTGTGTTTATCTCAGGTCAATCTAACCTAACCTATTCATAGTACAGGATATTCAGATTATTACTAATAATGTTTTTGCAGGAGGAGGGTTACTGGGGGGGGCACAATGATGGGGCCCCCTGTGGATGCTGATACCACTGGTGCCTTAAACCAGCCCTGTGTTTATCTCAGGTCAATCTAACGTAATCTATTCACAGTACAGGATATTCAGATTATTACTAATGTTTTTGCAGGAGGAGGGTTATAGCAGCACCCACAATGACGGGCCCCCCTGCGGCTGCAGGTGCTGCAGGGCCTTTAAAAGGCCCTGCCCTTCCTTTCCCTTCTTCCCTTCCTTTCCTCCTTCCCTTTCCTCCCTCCTTCCTTCCTTCCCTTCCGCAGGCTTCTTCAGTTCCGCAGCCTCCTCTCCCTCCCTTCTCCCCTTGCGACGGAAGCAATCCTTATAGCAACAGATGGTATAGCAACGGAACTCAGGCTGGGAATCTCCTTCTTGTTTTCCTCCTCCCCCTTCCTTTTTTTCTTTCTTTTCCAAAACGGTGATAACACCAACACAACTTAATCCAGGCCTGAGCCACAGCAGGGACTGGCGTGGCATAAACTATTGGGGAAGACCTTCGGTTCAGTTGCCAGTCAAGCGAGCAGCAGATGGGTTTAGGAATTTGAGGGAAAGGGGTTGGGGCAGAGAGAGTAGCATCTATTTGCAAGATTTAATATTGATTTACTGTTGAAGCAGGGCACCTCAGGACTGTTGGTAATGGCTGGGGCGGGTGTGCAATTATGAGCGCATGTGTCCTTGAGCATGTACAGAGTGCCTTTCTCTCTCACACACCCCTGAGGGCTAATTTACCCAGTCTGCATTCCAGGAACATGGAAAATGGGACAAGGCACCCAGTGCAGATAGTTGCAACCAATGTGCAAGCACATGTTAAACTGCTTCTCCAGGTGCTTGGAAACTCTGTCTTAGCATTATTTATTTATTTTGTATCCTGCCTTTCTCCCCATAGGATACCCAAGGCAGTTTACAGTATAGGTAAAAACAAAATATGGTTAAAAGAATGTATAGTACAAAGGTTTTTAAAAACATACATAAATTAAAAACATAGTTCCCCCTTATCCATGGGGGAGGGTATGTTCTGAGAATCCCAGCAGATGCCTGTAACTGTGGTTAGTACTGAATCCTATACCACTAATATTTTTGGATTGCGGTTGATTGCATGTAAATTAAACTGTGGAAAGCAAAACAGTAGATAAGGGGCTACTTGAAGATGAAAGTAGAGCACAGTCCATTAAAAACCCTTCTGCTATAACCAGGTAACAGCTGAAAACCTGTCTAAATGCAGGCAGAGAGTGGTTGAACCACCAGAGTCTCCCTTGGGAAGGAGTCCCACAGCCTGGGAGCAGCCGCTTTGAAGGCCCTGTCCTGTGCCTCACCAATGTACCTGTGATGGTGGCAGGACCAAGAGAAAGCATAGCTCTGAGGTGGCTGCAATGATATCTGCATCAATCTGCAAGGGGTTATATGTTATTTCCAGCATGGCCATATTTTCAATACAAGGAATTATGCAATTATTTCATGCTGAAGAGAACTTTGAAGTCAAAGGGCACTGGACCCCAATAACTTTTGTTTTAGAAACTGTTTGGCATGATTGTATGTAAGCAGCAAGACAAGCTATAATATAGAAATACATATATTGCAGTTGTATACACTGCTCTCTCTGAGGGAGGAGGAGGGCATGCCCATTGTTTCAGCCTTTCATTCTCATTTTTCCAAGGCTTTGATTTTTTTTTTTTTAAAAAAAGGGAGAAATGAGTCTCACCATCTCTAACAGGCTGCAATGCAGTCCTGTCTTCCTCTGCATGTATATAAGCCCACATGCAATGCAGTGGGAATGATGCAGGGGTAAATGCGTGAGGGAATGCCCTTTGAACACAGCACTTTGCTGAGCAGAGAGCAATTCTGAACTGAACTGAGCAATTCTTAACTGAGCATGCCCAAATAGCAGCTGCAACTGCTCTAGGGCATCTATGTAGACTCTGCATAGATGTTAAACAGCCGTTGTAGAGTCAGTGTACCAAGTGTTGTACCCCTTCCTGACAAACATTTTTGTCAGCAAGAAACAAAGTTCACTTATCCTCACAACAGCCCTGTTAGACCTCCATAACAACAGCCTTCCCTCACTTAGTGCCATCCACAAGTTTTGAATGTTAACTCCCCTGATCTTTTGCCACACTGGTGATGTTAGCAGGGGCTGATGGAAAATGTAGCCCAAAGGACTGGGAGGGTGACAGCTTGGGGAAGCCTGAATTATACTTGTCCTGCAAATATCCATCACCATTACATAGGTTAGCAGGGGCTGATGGGAGTTGTAATCCAAAACATTTGGAGAGTGCCAGCTTGGGAAAGGTTGTGCTATTCTCAGTCTACAAAGTGGGAAAGGAAGACAAGAAAGAGAGATTTGACAAAGGCTGGCCAGGGAACCCATGGCAAACAGGTGTTCATGTTTCACCCATCTTTGTACCCTGAAAAGATGATATACAGTACTATAGTTTTCCCTTTCTCAGATAGATAATCTGTAGTCCAATACATCTGGAGGTCACCTGGTTAGGGAACCTGGGCATCCCAGGTCCATGCCTTGGCACTCTAATAGTCACTGGCCCAAGAGCTGGCTCAATCTCTCACATGCATTATATCACTTTGCTTAGAATTACCCTTGTCTGCTAATAAGAAAAGGAACTTACCACAAAATAGAGGTTACTTAATTTGTAAAGGAGGGCAAAGAGAGAGGGCAGATTTTGGAATTTAGGGTGCATAGCCTTCTCAGAAGAAGCCTGATATTGTTGACAACCATTGGGAACAGCCACAAAGGGGAATAAAAAAAGGTTTCTCTGAGTCAAACCAATCTGTTGCAAAGGGCTCTTAACTGATATGCAACACATTAGAACTACCAACGTTTTCAGAACGAAAGGAACTTTACTTCAACAGAAAGTTCTGCACAGAAGGGAACTCTCTTACAGCATGTAATCACAGAATAATTACCCCCAAAAAGAAGGTGGGAGGGCGGGAGAAGAAAGGAGAAAAACAGATTTGAGATTGAGATCAAACATTCCTGGTGCCTCTTTATTCTATCGCCATTCTCAATAGGTTTGTCTGATGTGGTCTCTTTGTTGATTGAATCACCTGCTTATTATGATTTGGTGGGGGGTGGTGAGGCTTGTCTTTGAAAATGATATCAGAAAGACAGAATACCTCCCATGTCTTTCAATGAAACTTTGAATATTGGGAACTCCAAAATCTCTGATGATTTATTTGCAGTGGAAAGACTGAATATCTCATCTTTGTCAAAGATTTGGCTGGGCTGCTACTTAACGTTGCACACTAAATCCCCAACGATTTCCCTTTGAAATAATAAAATTTGGAGAAAAAAGTAGTGCTGAAAAGAAAATAGTGTTCCTAAATAAACCATGGCTAAAATCAAATGACACTGTTTCAAAGAAAAACATGGGTGCATGCTTTTTTTTTTTTTTGTTAAAGCAGTAATTGAAAGCTTTCTTTCAAACAATCCAAATATTTGATCACTGTTATTATTTAACAGGGAATGGCACAATCCAAGCAAAGTTTGCAAGCCTCATTGATTTCAACACGTGTAGCTCTCATGCTGAAACCAATGGGATGTGAAAGGGCTTAATTTGGGCTGGGTCATGCCCAATACATGGAACACTGTTGCTCAGGGCTGCATTCTTGTGTGGTTTTGGTATTCACACTATCTCAGAGAATTATTGTTAGATTTCACATAGCACATATTTCCTCTGCCTCTAGCCATATACACAAGTCTTGACAGCAACATGCACAATTAAAAGTTTAAACTGAACTTTTTGCTTTTTTTGTTTCCATGCAGGTATCCTTGAATTCATCAGCGTGGCAGTGGGATTAGTCAGTATTCGAGGAGTGGATAGTGGCCTTTACCTTGCAATGAATGAAAAAGGAGAGCTATATGGCTCTGTAAGTATTACCATGATTCCCCCAACTCATACTATTAAACTCCTTTGGGAGTTTGTTTGGAACCATGATAGTAACTTAGAATTTTGCAACTGGTTTTAAGGAAAAGCTGAATCATGTTCCTGTCCTGTTTGCTAATTCTAGGAAAAATACTACTCTAGTCAATGCAGTAATACAAACTGCGATTTCTGCATGGTGATCCCTTGCAGGTATAATCTGAGAATTTTAGACAACATTTTCCATGTTCTGTTGGTAGCTTATTTAGGTTTTAGCAGTGACATCTGTAATGGACATATGAAGTTGTTTTATACTTTACCAGATGATCGGCCTGTTTAGTTTAATATTGTCTAATGTGGTAGTAGGGAATGTGTAATCCTCCAGATGCTGCAGGACTGAGGTACCATTAGCCCAAGCCAGCACAGCAAATGCTATGTTCCAGTTCAACAAGATCTGAAGTATTACAGATTCCCCAATCCTGGTATAATACTGGTTGCAGCTTTCTGGCAGTGTCTAGGAGAGATCTTTCCCAGAGGTCTTTTGCCATAATCTGCTAGCAGACCACTCAATTGAAGATACCAGGATTTGAACTTGGCACCTTCAGCCTAACCACTTTGTGCTTGCTTGCTTGATTTACATTTCCTAGCTGCCTTCCAAAATTTCATTCTTCCCAAAATAGCCTACAATACAGAACATACAGTGCAATAAAAGTCCATAAAATCATGAATAAGTTTTAAAGGAATTTAAAAGTAAAAAAGCTAAAAACTAGACATGATATTTGTCACATAATTTTCTCCTGCGTGGCTGTTACTCTTTAACATAGATACATGGAGTATAGGATTAGGGAACACAGAACTGGGAAACATTACCTTTTTGGACTACAGAATCCCAGAATGTTCCAGGAAACATGGGCACTGGCTGTACTGGCTGGAGGATTCTGGGAGCAGTTGTCCAAAAAGTAACCTTTTTCCAAGCTCTTGTCCACAAGGCCTGGTAAAGTATGCGAAGTTGTTTAGTAGCTAATCTTCTACTTCAAGTGTGGGCCTTAAAAATTAATTATATTCCAAGTTCCCCCACCACCAATGAAATGGAAAGAGAAAAAAGGAAAAAAATGATGCAAACAGATGCCAGAGACAGTGAGATCGCTGCCACATTGTGGCAGCACGTGGAGCCTTTACATATGCTCTGGGTTATCTCCTTTCTTTCTTTGTTGATAAAACAATCCCCTAAAAATGGGGAGCTTTTGTCAAAGCAGTGGCTTTATTTATGTATTACTTTTGTTCTGGGAGCATTGGATGTACAAAACAAGGTGAATTGATTTGTTCTGATCTACCTGTTTTGAAAGGAAATACCGGTAGGCTTTTGAGGTAAAACCAACATTCCTTTTCTTGCTGAGGGAATGTCATCTAAAGAAAACCCCTCATATTGAGTAAAAATTCTCACTTGCCATATCTTTTTCCACAGGAGAAGCTCACTCCTGAATGTGTCTTCAGAGAACAGTTTGAAGAGAATTGGTATAACACATACTCCTCCAATGTGTACAAGCATGGGGATTCAGGGAGACGTTACTTTGTGGCCCTTAACAAAGATGGCAGCCCCAGAGATGGAGCAAGATCCAAAAGACATCAGAAATTCACCCATTTCTTGCCCAGGCCAGTGGACCCTGAGAGAGTGCCTGAACTCTACAAGGATGTGTTAGTATCCACCTGAAACTGAACATAGGAGAGGAGTAGAATATTAGCCTCAACAGTATCAAAAGCAGGAGGAACTTCTGAATGCTGAGGAATTGCCGAGATCTAGGAAGCCAGAAGGTCAGAAGAGCTGTGTAGTGGTAGACAAGCGCTCACTGCCCAAAGTCTGGATTTAGGAGAATGAATCTTAAAACCAAGAGGACCAACATCTTTTAGGTTTACTCTCTCTTGTGCTGGACTAGTAGACAAGAGATGTTGGAACTGGACTCAGACCAGACTGTTCTGGATTACTTTTTCCTATACTCAGAACAACTACCTAAAATGTGTGGAGATGGACTATAAAAAGGTAGATGACATGTTGGAAATAAAGAATAAATGGCAAGTTAGTGAAAAACAAGATCACCCATGAGGATTGTCAACATGAGGTGATGTGAACCTGGGAATTTGGATTTGTTTTCCCCCTTCAGGATGGACCTAATTTATATACATTCAGAGTGCATATATTTATTTTAAATATTTATTTATTACAGAGTTTATTTTTTACTGGGCGATGAAGAGAGTACAACCCTTTACCCTACTGAAAATCATTTATGGTGCCAACATTTACTCCAAAGTCATATCATGGTGCAAAATGAAAAAGGGGCAGGACATCCCCAAACACTACAAATGGAAGAACATCCCTTGAACATCACTGCAATGAGAAAATCAACTGGGAGTCTGTTTTTATGCACATGTCTGATAAATAGCCTTAAAACAAGAAAATGCCTTGGTTACCTTACAACTTGTGGGATTGCCCCCTGTATGTGTACTGAATTAAACATGCACGTTTAAAAGGGAATTAAAGGTATACCTCTATCTGTTTGTCCCACTGTTATTTTTTTTCAGGCAATAATCTACCAATGGCACATGTGATGGAGATGAGTAGGAAGGAGCACCTTCTCCCCCCGACCCCTGACATCTCTATGTTTTAGACTACCCATGGCTGTCATTCAGAGGTTTCTTTGGTCTCTGTGTTAAGTACACCTGAGAAAACCATATGGGGAAAAAAAAAGAGGAAAAGGTGACTGGCCTCGGTTGATATAACTGCAATAATTTGTATGTGGTATAAGGAATAAAACAGTCATGACATTTTATTGTGAATATATCCCAGAGTAGCCATCAAGTCTCACTGGGAAAGTTATCTCCCCACCTCTTAAATCTGCATGGATTTCAATCTGTTCTTGAAATATGACATTTGTGAAATCTGCCTCTCCTTCTGAAATCTGATATGGTGTCCTTATATTCCGCTGGTCATTTGAGGTTTTGAATCCTAAATGCATTTACTAGGAAACAAATACTGCTCTGGGAAACTTACTTGTGAGTTCCCATTCTTAGAAAGTCAGTTAAATTCCTTACATTTGCAAACCTATAGCCTTAACAAAAGTCCTTTCAAATAAAGGACTTTTGGTAGTAACTTTCAGGCCTTTGATTTCCTGAGAATCCTTGCTCAGTGGTGGAGCACATACCTTGTATGTTAAAGGTTCCCAGTTGGATCCCTGATTTCTAAAAGAAACTGGGAAAGACCTGTGCTTTGGAGAGCTGCAGCTAGTCAGTGCAGACAAGTTTTCTCCAGTTTGATATCTCTGCAGATACGCTGAACTACAATAAACATTTGTCACCTTCAGCTAGCATGGCCATCATGTCATGAAAGACACTAGCTAAAAGAAGACTTTCTCAACAATACTGAGCTAGATGGACCAATAATCTGTTTCAATGTAATAAGACTTTCTGTGTTTCTGTTCTTCATAGTTTCAAGCAGTACACTTAGAAGCTTTGTTTATACAAATACAGGCAGGTGAACGGCACTAAGCTACAAGAGAGAAGAGCTTCTACTCTGTTTATTTTAGGGTGGAGGCATTAAAAGCCATCTTCAAATCTGCAGTTTGAAGATGGCAGGGATGGATTTCCTACTTTCTGAATGAAATGCAAACATTCGTGCTTTCCAAGTTTTTATGCCCAGTAGCTTTGAAAAGCACATGTGATGCAGTAGCCATTCATGTTCTAGAGCAGCTCTTTCCAAACTATATTTCAAAGACATAGTTGTGTTAGTCTGGGATATCAGTATGCAAAGGGATCTTGTAGCACCTTTGAGACTAACTTGAGAGAAAGAAGTTGGTAGCACACACTTTTGTCTGCTTCATTGGGTGCTACAAGGTCCCTTTGCATACTCTTGCATGAGACTATTAGTAATGTTAGACATAGAATCATAGAAGCATAGAATGATAGAATTGGAAGAGACCACAAGGGCCATCCAGTCCAACCCCCTGCCATGCAGGAACACACAATCAAATCATTCCCGACAGATAGCCATCCAGCCTCTGTTTAAATCACAGACTACTGAGGAAAAAGTCCTCTAGAAGAATCACATGCAAGGACTATAACATACATTTTTCATTTATTGAATCAACATTGCATCCATAGTTTTAATTTTATGTTTGCTATTGTTAGGCCAGACTCAGCTTTTGAGAATAAGTTCCTAATGCTTGGGATCTGAAGCAAAATCATAAAACAACCCTGACACTTAATTGCTACTTCTTTACTGACATGTTTCTGCTATCAAAAAACAGATCTTAGAAAAGTTAAATTTCCCCAGAATTCCAAGTCACAACTCCCAGAATTTCCCAGCTATCATGGGAATGGCCATGCTAGCTGGACAACTGTGGGATTTTAGTCCAAAACATAACTTTCCCAAACTTTGCTAACAATCTCCCTCACTGTAGAGTAGTTATGCTGTCTGAACACTGTTCAGCAGTGCTGTTTTGTCTGTTCTAAGAAAGTGATGGGCAAGAAAGATCTGAATCCATTTGGGCATCTCTGGGTAATATACGGTAGATTGGTAAGGAATTCTGAGTCACAACTGTTCAACAGTAACAGTAACCAAATGACCCCCGGCATTTAATTACACATCTTGAATGAAGAAACTGTGTGGCAACACATTGTGCATTATTATGTAGAAATACTGTGAGATCCGATCAGTTGTGAGTTTCACAACAAATGCTTGGGGTCATCATTCTTTAAATCTAAGGTAGAAATAATCCAGTTTGACACCACTTTAATAATCATGGCTCCATCCTATGGAATCCTGGGATTTGTAGTTTGTTGTGGCACCAGAGCTCTCTGACAGAGAAGGCTAAATATCTCATAAAACTACAAATCCCAGGATTCCATAGCATTGAGCCACAGCAGTTAAAGTGGTGTCAAACTGCATTATTTCTGCAGTGTGGCAGCAGCCTTGTCTGTGCCTTTTGCATCAGGCTCAGGTGGGTAGATTTCAAGTTTATGCTTAAAAAAAAGATCCTGAAAAGCTGAGGCCTTCTCACCTCACTTGATATAGGGCAATTATGAGGATCAACATGAAATTGGTGTAATTTTGGTGTGTACGCTACTTTGTGGTTAGGAAGATTTTGCAAGCTCATGTCTTGGAGGGTTCCAAAAAAAGAAACAGAGATCACTTGAGTTTCTTTTACTTCCCATTCCGTTGGTGATTTTACAGAATGCACACAGTCACTCTAAACCTCTTACATGGAAAATTTAGAATTTTATACAGTTTACAAAAACTGTAAATGTACTTTCAGAGCAGTTGCTTTTTCTGTGGAATCTAGGTGAGTCAAGTGCTGATATTTAGTGGCATTGTCAATAATAACATAGCTTGATTAGCCAACACCAGTCTTCTCTTGCTGTAGACATGATATATGAAGACAGCTTTAGAACTGGTGAGCTAGCTCTTAGTTTCATTAAAAAGTTCTCAATGACATGTTTGATGTACTCAGTGCCATTCCCAGTAGATTAACGTCAAAGTTTTCTGAGAATGGAAAATTTGGAAAAGTTTCCAAGACAGAGTTTTGCATTTCAAAGTCAGAAAAAAAGGTAGAAGGTATTCCGCTATTCATCACAAACATAGATTCAATCTGGACACATCTTTTAATTTCATTTGAACAAGCGCATTTATTTCTTCGGCATCATTCCCATCAGCCCATAAGCCAACAGGTGTACAATTGCTCTTAATGGCTTGAGTTTCAGGAGGTCCATGCCAGAATCCTGAGAAAGGAGCATTAACAGACAGTTCCATGCTCACATTGCACAATAAAAAATTACACATGCAAGGAGAATTGGAAGATGATATTACACTGATCCCAGGTATTGAAAGGCTCCATAGCTACTGTAAAAAAAATAAAACAAAAATGGGCATGTGCTGCAGTGAAGGCATTCTATCCAAAGGGGTTTGTTTCATGGTAAAGACTCTATGGCCTTCAAACAGCTATGATTTATACCTTTGCCACCTCAGCAAATACTATAGTTTACTACATTACATTCAGCATTACTTTCATACTTCAGCAGATAGATGAGGGAAATAGTGCGATGGATTTAGATGAAGCTCATTATGCTTCAGATCCTGTCTGATCTTGGATGGGAGACCACCATCTATATTTCTGCAGTCTATATTTTAGAGGAACAAAGTGGCAAACAACTTCTGAGTATTCCTTATCTAAGAAAACTCTATGAAATTAATGAGGCTGTCGTAAGTCAACAGGAGATTTGAAGGCACATATACAAACCCATTGCAATTATATTAATCATAATGCATTTGTCATGGACTTCAAGGGGACTACAGCATGGGTAAACTAGTCAGGATTCAATCCAGCATTTTTAAGGCAGGAATTCAGCTTCTGGACCAAGGATTTTGCTCTTTTGAAGTCACATGATGATTCAATGGCTAAGGACAACATAATTGGCTCTTGGTTTAGGCGTATGAGTTAAAGATTAATTGTATAGTTCTATAACATGGTGGGAGGACCTGTGACTTTCTAGGACTATGTTTCCCACAGTTTCTGACCATGGCCCATGCTGATGGCTAGGGCTGATGGAAGATAGAGTTCAATAACATCTGAAGGGTTACATGTTCTCCATCTGTAGATATAGTTCTATTTTTGAATCTCTAAAATATGCAGATCAATGTATTTAATCATACTATTTCCTGCATTTCTATATTGACAAAACCAAACTTCTCATGTCTACCTTCCACCCCATCCAAAGTTCCAGGAATTATCTTGGAATTATGCATAATGTGGAAGTAGAAGGAACTCTTACAACCTTTATGAGAGCAGAACTGCCTAGGGCCCAGGCAAGGTAATTTGCCCTCGGCCTCCACAAAGCAAGGTCCCCTTTCCTTTTTTCCTGGGTATTGGGCCCTTCCCCAAACCTGCCATATTGCTCACAGCCTCTCCTCATACATGCATGGGTCTTTGTAGGGAGGCAGCATCAGACCCCCATTACATCTGCCCTGAGCATCAGTTATCTCTCTGGTCAGTCCTTCTTGAGATCCAGTTTAGGGATGGAGGCATGGCTTATAAATTCTGGGAAGGAAGGAAGGAAGGAAGGAAGGAAGGAAGGAAGGAAGGAAGGAAATGTAGAGTGCAGCAGTGGGACTTCAGCCTAACAGTGCATGTCTATGTATGGCTAATCGAAAGTAAGCACCATTGGGAACACTGATATTTATTCCCAGTAACATGTGCACAGGAACGCAGCCTTAAATTGTAATCCTGTACACACTTGTGCTGGAAACCCAGGAAAGAGAAAAAACAGAATGAATTTTTCTTTGAATACAGATGCATTGAACTGTACCAGAAACCACACTTATTTCATAAACACTGCTGAGATATAGATACTGTAAGTGCAGTTTGCACTAGATCTATCACTCATTCCAGCAACAGCAGCAAAAAGAAGAGAGAGGCTGTCCTTGTGTACGAAGTTAAAGTTCCTTACCACTATCTTGAACTACATCCACTCCTGATGCATCTTGGAAAGCCTTCAAGCTATGGAGGCAGCCTTTCAGGGATGTTCAGGATCCACTCAATCATTTTTGAAATCATCATCATCATCATCATCATAACTTTATAAAGACACCTAAAATTGGCCGACTGCTATACAATGATGAAAATGCCCCCAAATGATCTCACAAACCTTTTGCAGATTACTTGTGGAGTGCCCTTGAAATTATAATGTATGGGATCCATGCTTAGTCAGAATAGACCTACAGGAATCAATGAGACTTGAATGATCCGTTTAAGTAACATAAATCTCATGGATTTTATTGGATCTGCCACTAGTATACTTAGTCTAGATCTAACATTTTGGATAGAATCTTGTGACTGGCTATTCTGGCTAGGACTTCTGGGAGTTGCAGTTCAATGACATCTAGAGATTGAATGACCCCCCCCATCCAAGCATATACTTAAAAACAATTTATAATAATTGGATGACTCATCCAATTAAAGGCCTCAATTCCCACAATATGGGAATTAGACCCACCTGAGTGCAGAGGCACATGATACAGATTCATCCCCAATGTGCATGCAAACTGTCTCACTCTCTTGCTGCCAAGCATTCATGCAGAAAAATGTAACTTGTGAATGGTCAAAGAACAGATGATCAGCAGCAGTTCTGGTGAGCTTGACAGACTTTCCCCTGAGCCCTCTGTTCAGCTGATGGCTATTTGTGATCCACATTCATAACATTACACTTGTCCACCAGAGCACATATCTTGGGAAGACTGAGACCTCACTTCTTTCACAGCTCCCCTAAAAATAACCCCGAAGAAAAAAAGTGTCTTGTATGAATGAGCCACATCTTGCATTGGTATTGTGTGCTATGTGTCTTGAAATGGAAGAAAAAAGCATGGAATTTTCCTCAGTGTCCATATACAAGCCAAAGGATGACAGGAGATGACAGAGGGCAGGTGAGTATACACCTAAGAAATTTGAGCTATGGAATTTACAAGAGCTTGGCCTTGCTTTCTCATAAACTAGATGCTTGGGAGAGAAATTATGATGCCGAGCATTACTTGCCCTACTTACTATGTCACCAGTAAAGGGAGTATGCTCAGCACTCATCTTCTTTATAATGGAGCCAGACAATATCACTGACTAGCCTGACAATGATCCAGTGCTGGAGAAAGGCCATCTGACTTTGTCACAGTACAAATGAGATAGCAGTGATGCTCATGGACAAAGCAAAAGCATTCTGGGGAGCCTGCCAAGCCACAGGCAGCATGCTAAGTTGGCAATAACATGTCCACAAGTCAGCACTATTGGACAAGAACGTTAGCCAAAGTCTCTCTTCTTCAGCGAGGCAAAAGTTGTTAAATGAACAGCCTATTCCTACATATAGGGTGATGACTGGAAATAGATTGAGAATTTTGGACTGTACTACTTTGGCTGGGAAAAGGGGTATGTGGAATTTTTTGTTAATACAGTATAAAGGTAGGCCCTACCATCAGTAGAGTGGGGCAGTAGTCTCAGGCAGTAGATGCAAAGGATGAGAAGCCTGGGTGTGTTACCTACCTGACACCCTGCAGCCCCATATCTATATCAATAATTGGCATTACTTAACAATTAGTTCAAATGATTACCCCCATACCAGTGCTGAAGTAAGGCTGAACTTCCAGCAGGAGTGCCATTCAAGTGTCTTGGGCCAGCCCTGCTCCTGCATGTAATAAATTACCACATGAGTCATCCGTGATTTTTTTTCATCCTAACTTTCTAATATACTGTAAGCCACTTCTCACCTACAAAGAGGTAGTCTGAGCTTCTATAACTGTTTCATTTCTGGATAAATAGATATATAATTATTCTTGATTTATGTGTGTTTTCACTTATGGCAGAGAAGGAGAGCATGCGGCCCTCCAGAAGCTGTTTATCCTTCACCATTCACTGTGCTAATTCTGATTGAAGGGAGTTATCATCTAAGAATATCCACAATGTTCCCCACTTCTGTCTTTAGGGTTTAAATCCAAATATATCTGTACAAGACTAAATACTAGTCAGGTGGTTTGTTCATCTAGGCCAGTACTACCTGTTCCTACTGGTGGAATATTTACTGGTCCTGCTAAGTGAAGGTCAAATTGAACAATATATTTAACATGTTTTGGGTTTTGCAAATGTGCTCCCCAAGGGATGAAAGGTGCCTGTTTCTCACAGTGCTTGATTTACCTCACCTACACATCATGTGCTTAGCAATCTTTGTGCTGTGAGTTCTCATTAGAAGGAATACATGCTCTTGATTTGCCAGTCTGCTTGCTGAGGTTTTTTTGTACAAGGGAAAACAGGTTTAATCACAGGAATATGCATTCCACTTAATGTCTAGTTTGACATAAGGTTCTTAGGGCCTGAGGTTCAAAGAGCCCTGGTTGCACAGTGGTTAAATGCTGGTACTGCAGCCACAACGTTCTGAGTTTGATCATGCAGGGTTCCAGGTTGATTCAGCCTTCCATCCTTCTGTAGGTCGGTAAAATGAATACCCAGCTTGTTAGGGGGAATTAGCTAACACATCTTAAACTGCTTAGAGAGTGCTTAGTACTATAAAGCGGTATAGAAATGTAAGTGCTATTGCTAGTTGGGCTACAGGTAGTAGTAAGTGAGCCAGGCCTCCTCTATGCAAAGTGTGTGTTACATTACTGAGACAAGCCCATTCCTCTGCACAGTATTGTTTTGGTTACCCAGAGTTCTAACCAGGCATTATGTTATTCACTTGAAATAAACACACATGGAATGGAGTGTGCTAGCCTCTGCCATTCGTCTCTACTGTAGAGAGCAATAGTCTGAAAAGGAGAACCTCCCACATGCATGGAGGCTCTCCATGTGATCAGTAAGTTGGCTCTCTCTTCTGGGATTCCTCTCTCATGTTCATTGGAAGTGAGTACATTGTCTAGGGCTTTCCCTCTGGAATAATACAGAGGACCCCCCTGCAACTGAACAATAAGGAATATACTAATGGACAAAGTGAGATGTGCAAAACACTGGGTATTTACTTTGCATTTATTTAGCATTTGACAATCTGACAATAGTTGGAACATGTCCAGTACAATAAATATTATTTTAGAAATGCAAAGAAGAAGTTGACATGATAAGGAGTCATCTAATCAACAACCAAATGCAACACACAAAACCAAACTTAGACTACAGTATATCCCAATCTGTTGGCTGGGATAAGATTGCAAACTCTAATACCAGTTTTGGAACCCAAGAATTCATACTAGAAATATCAAATGTATAGCACTATCAGGTGAAGTGAAAATCTGAAATACAGTGATACTTTTCTCCTACTACCTAGAGAAAGTCAAAGTGGAACTTTCAATAGTCCCCAATGCCCCATTTCTCCCATTCTTGACTCTCCTAGTGGCTGCTGGGAGAGCACCTGGGAGCTGGTCATGTGATGCCCCAGGACTCAAATGTTCTGGGCAAATGTTCCTCCCTATTTATGAAGTCAAAATAGTAACACATATGAATTCACATGGCAAAATACAGTATTGTTTCAAACAGCAGATCCTTTTTATCTTATGGAATTGCCTCAACACTTTCTGAGAAAGATTTTGGTTGCTCAAACATTACCAAATCTACACAGATGCTAAAACAGGATTCTTTTATGATGTTGGCCAGCAGTGATGAAATTAGCATGTTTTGATCCATACACAAGTTGTTCATAAAGAACTTGAAAGGAGTCATCAGGAAAATCCGAGTGCTGAAATGTTCTAAGATACGCTCTGTGCTCTGAATTTTGTGTGATTGTCAGCCAGGGACTATCACAATCAAGGTAGCTTGCCAATTCCCTGCCATGGACGCAATATTTATTAGAGTAATGGGGATTTCCTATCAGAGATCTGAAGACATATGAGTTTAAATGTTATAGTATTTTAGATCACATATAAAAGTCAGCAGAAGAAAACACTTAAAGGGAAAGTATAAGGAAGACAGCAATTCAGTGAATTTCTTCACATTTATTTCACTTTGCATACATCATATTTTAATGAAATCAGGATACATTGATGCAGATATTTCTATTTAAAACTATCAGAATTCATTTTACTCTTTTGAATGCTTAAACGTTGTCCTGTCATAGTCTCTATAATAGGGGTGGGAATCATGTGGCCCTTCAGATTTTCTGGGCCAGCACCTCTTAGCATTGGTCATCATGGACTGCTGAAAATTGCAGCCCAAGAGCTTTGGTTGGTGGCTGAATGATCCTCCCACAACAATTTTGTAAGGTAGGTCAGTATTAACATCCCCATGTTATAGATGGGGGAAGTGAGTCTTCAATAAGGTGACTTTTATGATCTGGTGAATTCATGGCAAAAGTCAGATTCAACTTGGGGACCCTCAGATCTTTGTAAAACACGGTGCTTTCAGACAAAACCTTTATTGTGCAATTGCCCTGCCTTATCATATAATGTTATGGAAGTAGTGGTGGTCCTGAAACATTGTTGTCTCTTATTTGGAATCCCCTCATCTTTTCCCACAATTTATTTATTTGTTTGTTCCAATTATATTCTGCTTTTCTTCCATCTGGCTCAGGACAGATGCATATACAGCTCATTTAAAGGCCTATATAGCTTGGGTCCAGACTGTCTGAAAGACCATCTCTCTATGAACAAGACTGAGTTTTAAGATCTTTGGAGGAGGGCTTTCTCTTGGTTCTATTACCATCACAGGCATACTTGGTGAGGACATGGGAGAGAGCCTTCTCAGTGGATACTCCCAAGTTGTGGAACTCTGCTCCATGGGAGATTCAGGGGTTGTCTAAACAGCAAAAATACCCCTCACAGAATGCGAGGAGAATACGGGCTGTTTTAATGGCATCCTGCATTGTTTCTCTGTATTCAGGAGTGGGGCCAAAAATGTCAAAAACTGCAAAGGGAAAGCCTTCACAGTTTTTCCTGGAGTTTTCAAAGAGCTCCAAAGGAAATGTGCATTCCTGCTCGTTGGGACAAGCAACTCAATTTGAATCGCTTTCCCATAGGAGATGGAGCACAAGCTGATTGGCTGGATGAGTACAGGGGGTGGGGATTGCTAACGGGGCAAGCACCTGGAGCTGCCATGTTGGTTTTTCACCTTACTGAGAGATTGCTAAGGTGACTAAATGGGGTGTTGTGGTTTGTTTTCTTTTGTTGTACAGGTGAAATATCTCTCAAGTGCACAATGTAAAATAGTTTTAAAAAGGTTCAGTGGTGGCAAATAAGGCAAGCAAAAATGCAAGTAAATCACTCATGTCTGCCATCTTGTCCAGCGTGTATGCAACGCTTTCGGGGGGCCAAAACACCATTAAGATAAATCACAGTTGCTGCAATTTGCTGTTACTGTGGAACTATCCATTTTTTTCTGCCTCTTATAGATGGTGTCAGTTGGTCCCTTCCCTGTTGTCTTTCAGCTTCCAGATAAAGACCTTTTTATTTTAACTTGTTGCAACATATGGAACTTTTAATGGAGGTGTTCTGTCTATATTTGATTATCTTTTAAATGTGTTTTAAAAACTGTTTTGACTTGTGTTTTTAAATACAATTGAGGTTTGTTTTAAACTTTGTATTAACGGTTTTTAGTCATACAGTCGGACCCCTGTATTCATGGGGGTTCATTTCCCAGACTTAGGACTTTATCAGAAGTGGCAAAAACCACATCAGAAGAACACTACAAGAACAAAAACAGGTGACATTACCAGACGACGTTGTCCCTCAGCCATTCTGGGGGCATAGAGTGGGCATGAAAATTGCGTCCCTTTTATTGATGGCTTAGCCCATCAATAGAAAAGAGACAAGATTTTCACGCCTGTGCTATGCCCCTGGAATGGCTGAGGGATGCAGGCGTCTGGTAGTGTCACCCTTTGTGTTCCTGTAGCATTCCTGTGACATGGTTGGGGACATGGTTTTGTGCTGCGTTCCCCCCACCCTCTGCATCTGACAAAGTCCCCACTGTGGATACCAGAAACTGCAGATAATAGTGAACCCTATTAAGATAAAGGACCTCTGGTAAAAACATACCATAGTTATACTAGATGACCTAGAAAATGCCTAGAGAGGATGCCTCTCTAGACATTTTCCAGCACAACTCTATGGTATGTGCTCCCTATTGTGTGTCCCGTGGATAACTGAAACCATGGATATAGGAGTTTGATTGTACTTTGTTTCAAATTGTGGTAAGCTGCCTTGAATCCTGTGCAGGAAGAAAGGTGGGGTATTAAACAAGCAAGTAAGCAAGCAAACAAACAAATAAATGGCTTTCCTTCTCTACCACTTTCTTCTCACAACAATCTTGTGAGGTAGACTAAGAGAGAATGACTGGCTCAAGGTTTTGTGTAGTGAGAGTCATGTCTCAGAGTGTACTTGGCCCTGGATCTCCCAAGTTCTAACACTCAATTTATTTTATTCTCTTTTCACATATCAACTTCTCTCTGGAGATTTTCAGATGGGAACAAAAAAAAAAGCATTCCTGTCTTGCAATCTCCTTTCCTGCCCCTGTAACTACAGAAAATAAAAAGTTTTCAGACCTACCTTGTTTGCACCTCATTCCCTCAACAGGAGTTAAAGGAGCTTGAACGGAGCTCCTTTCACTTTCTGGGCTGAAATCCTGGCCGCTCTCATAAGAAGACGAGAGCATGGGAAATTCAAACTGTAACAGGAAAATACACATCAAAAAGTTACACTAAGCACCTAAACACACTTAAAACTTTACAAGTAACCCGGGGAGGGTACAAAAAAGTGTGTCACTTACCTTGATGTCCTGATCTCGCCCGGAAGAGTTTTTGGTACAGACCTCCCATTGATGCTGGCATCATGCCAGCATAACGGGGCACCTTTTCACTTGTAGGACATTCTGTTACAGAAACGGAATAGGGGATCTATTGGCAGCTTAGCCCTTCAATAAAAAACAGCACTGGCAGAATGGCAGCAGAACAGGAATATGATGACACAGGAATGGCGTCATCTGAAAGGGAAGCCCTCTAGTGATCTCCTAGCATCGTTATCATGCCATAGCAGGTCTGATAATCTCTTCTATTTCTCTTTCTGTCTGGAAGCAGTCTAAATCTCTTAGGTACCATGCTACATCCATTGTTGTTATAAAGACAAAGCAACGTTGTTTCTGATCTTATTGTTATAAGTATGAACCTGTTCATGCAATGTCATTTAGAATATAGATGTAATATTAAAACTAAATTCACTGTGTGAATTCTAGGTAAAAACATGTCTATCTAGGCAAAAAACAGCTTCTGTCAATGAAAAGCAGCAGCTTTCTCATCCCTCCAGCATGGAGCAAGCACGGAGGAAGGATGGGAGGAGGACAGCATTGTGTGAAATCGACCGCTGGAAGTGTGACACCGCCGTCCTCCTTTCGATATCCGTGTTTTTTTTTTTAAGAACGTCTGAAAAAATCCTATGACAGCTTATGCTACCAACTTATTTCTTTCAGTTAGGACTTTTTCAGATGGGGGACCACCCCCCAAGGAGGTTGGGAGAAGAAATGGGCTGTTTTGCTTACAGAGCCCCATTTCACACAGCCCCATCCTCCTCCATCCTCCTCCCGACCTCTTCCTGACCTTCCCAAATGCTGCTGGTACCACTTTTTATTGACGGAGAATTTCCGTCAATAAAAAATGGCACCCGCAGCACAGAGGAAGCATGGGGGAAGGTCGGGAGGAGGTCAGGAGGAGGACAGAGGTGGGTGGAGCTATCTGAAATGGGGCTCTGTAAGCAAAACAGCCCCGTTTTCCTCCCAACCTCCTTGGGGTTCCCCCCCATCTGAAAAAGTTAGTCTCAAAGGTGCTGCAAAATCCCATCATGGTAAGGTTTTATGTTGGTGCTGCTGGCAGATCATATTGGCCCTGTCTGCAAAACCTGACCCCCTCCCCCGAATCTTGTCTGATAAGGCCACACTAAATGCAGCTTTATCTCTGAATCTGTTGTGATAAGGCCATATGCTGTATAGCCCTATCCAGACCAAACTTGGGGTATACCACCTTAATCCAGGTTTTAAAACAGTTCTTTCTGGGATTTGCTTGAAACTCTGGAGAAAACTATAGTGTGAACAATGCATCTGCCTTTGATTTGGGGAGTGAGGATACAGGACACTTGCTGCCTGACAGGCACCCCCATCTCCCCCTTGTCAGCACCACTTCCTCATCCAAATATTGGCTGGAAAGACAGTGCCCTGGTGCATCCTCATTCACTCTGAGGTCAGAATGAGCAGCAGCCACACAATCACATGGCTCTTCTGACCTCAGAGTGGGCAATTGTGTGCACAGAAGGCAGAACCCTGGTTCATAGTTTTTCATTGTGAGGTCAGAATGAGCAGCCAGCCACATGATTGTGTGGTTAGCTGCCTCATTCTGTTCCTAGAGTGAGTGACTGCATGCCAGCGGTGGCAGTGCCAAGGCAGGAAAAAAATGCCTTTGCAGAGTTGCCTGAAGGTAAAAATCCAGATGATTTCTTGTGTAGACAAGTCCAGCAATGAGCAGTGCAGATTCAGGCTTTGGCCAGGTAAGATGTGGCACTTAAATCCAGGCCAGAGTAGTCCAAATTTCATGTCGCACTGCTAAGAGCCAAACGAATTTCAGTTGGATTTTTACCACCAGTGTAGACTGGCCCATTGATAATCTTTATGCTTTTGGAAATTATTAGCTGGACTTTTGTAGTGTCACAGAGGAGGTAAGGTAGGCAGAAAGCTCTCTGGCTACCAATGACTGAGCTATTCACATGCTATGCAGCAGATGCAGTAACTGTACAGATGGTGGATTTGGTGCAGAGTTACTTTCAATATTTGATGAAATAGTCAGATTGTGTGAAAAACAACTGGTACAAACAACAACATACCCCACAGATCTTTGCAACAAAACTCTGAGTGGAGAGCTCACTACCCTTTATCATGTTTTGGGTAATTGATAAAATTCTAGATGTTCTCTCATGCCTCACAAAGCATCTACTAATGATTTTTATCTACTCATAAAGAATGAGTAATAATCTACTTACCCTTCATTTTCTTCCTGTGCTATTGTCTCCTTCTTATTAACTGTTTTGCCTAGTAGCTGTAACAGATATTGCTAGAATAAATTGGGCACACATGGATAGTATAATCTCTAGTGTACCTTTGCATCATAACAACTTTATTAAAGGAAAAGGGAGGAAAGATCCACAATGACTGATCACACACAACTATTCAGTTTGAGAGTGGGGAGTGTGTGTGTGTGAGAGAGACTGAGACTGACACCTAGGCTGCTGACACACTGCAGAAATAATCCAGTTTGACACAGCTTTAACTGCCATGGCTCAATGCTATGGAATTCTGGGATTAGTAGCTTTGTGAGATATTTAGCCTTCTCTGCCTGCGAGCTCTGGTGCCACAACAAACTACAAATCCATGAATTTCATAGGATGGAGCCATGCTAGTTAAAGCAGTGTTAAACTGCATTATTTCTGCAGTGTGTTAGCAGCCCTAGACTGAGACCTCCAGAAGCCCAACTGATTAGAAGGCATGCAAAATTGGTCCCAAGAATCAGTAATCATCATATTTTTGATAATATACTAAATGGGTTGTCTATTAGGCAGCATTTTAGTGGTTCAACCAGTGAGCTATGTACTATCATGTACCTATATTAGGGACTGAAAAGCCCACAGCCCATATATTTAGGCCCTGTCTATGCACCTTGGCTCTGCTAGGCCTGGCTTTTCCTTGTAGCTCTAGGGGAACCAGTAATTCCAAATTTATACATCAGCAACCTCAGAGGCCATTTCAGAGAAGGGTGACATGGCACTTCCCTTTTGTGACTGAAAGGAAATTAGGTGGAAGGAAGCCATCAATTTCTTACGTTCCTTTTGGTTATGCCCATCTGACACTAGTACCATGATGTCAGAGGTATAGAAACTCACATATATATACTGACACACACAACTGGAAATAATGTGGAAGAAAGTCCAGCTTGTGGGAAATATATATATAATTTTATTTTAAAATAGCCAGATTCTTAACATCTGTATGGTTAGTGTATGTCTCACCTTGTCTTTCTGTTAATATCAGCGTGTTGCTAAACAGCAGCATTCAGATCCTAACAGGTGATGTTTGAGCATAAAAACATGAACCAGCATGTTGTAAAAGGCTATTTATCAATGCCCCAGGCACTTTGGAAATGCAAGCAACTGAAGTCATTTGTTAATGGTCCCATAAAACATTGTATAAAGTATCTTACTGCTATCACACTATTGTCTATTATTGCTTTGCAGCTACATGTGGGAAGAGAACAATAAATAACCATTTTAAAGTGAGATAAACTGTCCCTTTGGATTGTAAGCTCTTTTGGGAAAGGGACTGGTCTTTTTAAATACTGTATGTGTATATATATATATATATATATATAGGCTTAAGAAATTCTGTCAAATGGTGTGAACTCAGATTGCACAGTATGAAAAGAAGTAATCAGCATTTCTGTTTGTTTTGAATGGATAATGTGACACAAAATGATATACAGTAATTGAACAAATAGGAGAACAGAAAATATTAGGGAAAAGAATGTTAGTAAGAACTTTTAAACACTCTTCTGTTTCATACCGGCTGCTTCAGATGGAATAGAGTTCTGCCTTTCACTCTTATAATGTGTGGGAATGACTTCTGGGTATGCAGTAGGAACTGAAGCTGGACTCTCATGTTGCTAGGGTCAATACCTCCTCTTATCTTCATTCAATTGCATGTATATATTTCCCTAGAAAACTATCCTCTCTCACTGAAACTAGAAGGAATATTCAAGAGCCTGAGCCATCAGAATAAAAAACTGCTAGAGCAAAGTCATGTGACAACCTCTCAGGTACATGCCTCTGGCAAAAATCATGAGTCAAGTGCACAGCTGGAGAAATAACATGAGGCTGTTGTGGTGGCAGTTAAGAGGGGGAAATCCAGCCACCCTGAATTTGCAGTATGGTTGTTCCTGTAAGGTGATTTCCAGATTATATTTTTTGCTCTTGGTGACCTTATTCTTGTTTGCCCACAACTCACCCTGACTACTAATTAAGGTTCTACTGTATTCACAACTTTATTTCTGATCCTATAAACCCCATAGATGAAAGCTTTATTACAACATTACTCATGAAGGGACAGCATAATGAAGGCTGCAATCACACATGCAGTTACATCAGCTCAAGCACCGTTGAATTCAATAAGACTTAGGGCTCACCTACATGAGCCAGGATATGCTGGCTCCCCGCTGGTGAATCCTGCTTGCAGATCAGGCCCATTCCTCCCCCATTACCTCCACAAAATGGGCCAGAGTCCAGACGGCCAGGCTGGCTCGTCCCTTTAGCTGTCACCACCCGCATCCCACTCTCTGGCATCAGGAAGCAGGCCTGTAGCATGTGAGCAAGGACCAGTCTTGGTATCTGCAGGGTCCTGCAGTCATGTGGGGCCTGATCCATTTCACCTGGCTGGAATGCACTTAAACAGGCATTTAAGAAAAATGTTTTAGTGGGTCCTACCCCATCTTCCCTCCATCTTAAACCCATTTTTGCCCTGTGGGTCGTAAGGACTGCCCAAAGGCAAAACTGGGCAAAAGCCCTGTGTCGTCAGGATTGTAGGACTCCAAGATGAGGGAAAGATGGGGCAAATTGCCCATATAGACAAGTCCTTAGTTCCAATATGTTTTGGCTTGTGCTCCTATTCTCAATACAGAAGAGGTACCATCCCACACTTATTTTGCATACTTTTTCATAAAATGATGAGAGCTGGATTTTGTTTCCATCTGAACCACTATATCCAAACAGTTGGCAAATGAAGGAGCCCTGGTGGTGCAGCGGTTAAATGCCAGTGCTGCAAGCCACAAGTTACGAGTTCGATCCCAGAGGGCTCCAAGGTTGACTCAGCCTTCCATTCTTCCATAGGTCAGTAAAATGAGCACCCAGATTGTTGGGGACAATTAGCTAAACATCATTGTAAACCACTCTTAGAGAGTCGAAGGCTTTCACGAAAAACCCAAGGAAAATCTACACTTAGAGAGTGCTTTGGCACTGATAAGCAGTATATAAATATCAATGCTATTGCTATGTAATGGTAAATTTGGTGTGAATCTCTTCATTGTCATGGACAGACTCGGTTAACGATGGAGAGATGAAACCTGCGTACTCTCCAGCATTTCACAGATGAAATCCAGAACACGTAGGACCCAGCAACATCAGAGTATGGTTAAGATGGCAAAAGTTTTTAATGAGGGAGAACATACAAGCAAGGATAGACTGCCGCAGTTTGCTTTTGGAAGGACAAAATTCCATTCCCTCCTCTCTTCTCCCTTCTACTGAGCTAATTGAGTGCAAACTACTTTTGCATTTTGAGCTGAGTTTGTAGCAACTGAAGTAAGCTGAAGACAAAGGGGGAAGTGGGAGAAGGCAAGAAAAACAATAACATTTTAAAAGCAGCTTTAAAAAATGGGATGATAGAGGATTAATCAGGGTTGTCCTGCCAAACTGGAACAGTTCGAGAGTAGGGACCTGTTTCTGAATCGACTAAATTCACAGTCTGGCCCTGGGTTAATTTCCGGGTTGCTTCTTGATCATTGCCTGAGGATCTGGCAGCAGGTCAGCCATTGACTGTGGCTGCACCTTCTAACCTTCTTGCCCACATTCTTTATTGCTGACAAAGGAGATTTTCAGATGAGGGAGATAACCCCCACGAAGATCGGGAGAGAAATGGGGCTGTTCTGCTACCAGCACTTCGTTTTGCACACCCCCGTCCTTCTCCATTTGTTCTCCCTACGTCCTGCTTTCATTTTCCTTCTGCTATTTTTTTACCAACAGAAGTTCTTTGTTAGTAAAAAATAGTGGAAAATAGTGGAAGGAAAATGAAAGCAGGACAGAAAGAGAACAAATGGAGATCGGGAGAGGGATGGGGGTGTGTGAAACAGAGCGCTGGCAGTGGAACAGCCCTGTTTCTCCCCCGTCTGATAATCTCCATAATGTTGTAGATGCATTATAATAAAACAAAATAAGAACATCATGTTTTAGAAGTGCTTGAAAAACATAACAATTTCCCTGAACAAAACACATTTTCCAAAGAATTTCTCATGTAACATACATTGATGGGAACAAAACCTCAACTACACTACTTAATCAAACAACCTTTCAAAGTTGTTTAAAGATATAACATTTAAAGTTATATCTCCAGATTATAACATCCCTATAGATACTACAGTATAGAAGTATCACACATCGAGGGCAAAATTTGCTGGACGGTGTACAAAAATTGAGCAGTACAAGCTGATATGCCAGGGATGGGTGAAATGTGGTGATGGTTGACAGATGTAATAAAGTTCTACCTGTGTATTTAAATTTTCCTCATGGTATGTTCTGACATAAGTTTTTTTGTTTTTTATTTTATTTTTAATTCATTTCAAGTTCTGTCATAAGTTTTTGCAGTATGAAGGCCTCCGCCCACAGCCTTTGTAAGCAGGGTTACAACATGTGCATACAAGTAATGAGTTTTGTCTCAGGTGTAAATGGTTCCTAATTAGAAAGTCTACTAGAGCTGAGGTGTCGGCTATGCCTACTGCTGGCATTTTCTGTTTGTTACGCTAGTCAAATGTTGTGCTATAACTTTTGCTGCTGGTTGTGTTGTTTTGCTGTGCCAGTTTGCAATGGCTTTTTTTTTTTTACTTTGCCAGCATTAAATTCTTCTTTGGTGATTTATGAGGTGTCAAGAGGTTTGTTTTATTCCCAGCCTTTTCCACATATACTTCAACAGTGGTGGGGGTGTCACATGCAGCTCACAGGGCCATTTTGTGGCCCGTACTGTCTTCTAAAAATGCTTCCAAATGGCCTTAAACACTGGGTGTGAGAGACATTTTCACCACAGTTCATCCCAGAAGAGGCATAATTTCTCTCTCTGGCTTCTCTTCACAAATGAAGATTCAGGAAGGACACATCCTGCGCTTTCTGCAAGCGCGCTGATGACTAAAAAGGCCAAACTGAGATAAATAAGTCCGGTTGCAGAAAGCACAGCAGAAGGTTTCCTTGGGTGATGTTTCCGGGTTGCAATTTTTTCTGCGTTGTCGTTTCTCTTCGGCATGAGTTCTCAAAAAGGCTGCAGCATTGTGGGTAGTGTGTCTCCATGCCTCCCGATGCGAGGCCAGGGCAGACCATTGTTGGTGATCAATTTGGCCGAGCCTGAGGTGTTGTTTCAGGGAGTCCTTGTATTGCATTTTTGGAGCGCCCCTCTTACGCTGACCCGTGGCGAGTTCACAGTAGAATACTATTTTGGGGAGGCGATGGTCCTCCATCCTAGAAACATGCCCTGCCCAGCGCAGCTGTGTTCGCAATAGCATGGCCTCAATGCTGGTGATCCCTGCTTGCTCAAGGACAGCAACATTCGTCACATAGTCAGTCCAGTGTATATTTAGGATTGTGAGTAAACAGTGCTGATGGGAGCGTTCGATGAGTCGTAGGTGGTGGCGATAGGTGACCCATCTTTCAGACCCATAAAGGAGAATAGATAGTACAATGGCTCTATATACACTGATTTTTGTGTTTCGCCTCAGGTGTTTATTACTCCAGACTCTTTTGTAAAGTCTTCCAAATGCACTATGTGCCTTTGCTAATCTGTGATCGATCTCTTTGTCAATCTTGGCATAATAATAATAATAATAATAATAATAATAATAATATTTATTTATTGCTCTCCCAATCACAAGGAATCCCAGTGGGTTACAACAATAAAAACACATGAGAACACAATAAAATTCAAAATTAGTCCCTTCCCAACCCCCCCAACCCAATACTAAAATTACAATTAAATACACATAGTTTAAAAACAAGAATACAAAAGTTTTAAAAGGGAGATAATTGGTGGAGTGACGTTGATCACCTTGTGCGGAAAGAGGAGTTAAGTTGGGAAGGCCTGCCGGAAGAGATTTTTAAAGGCTGTAAGAGTAGAGATGTGACGGATCTCCTCTGGCTGGTCATTCCACAGTTTTGGAACAGCAATGGAGAAGCCCTCTGGCTCACCAATGTTCGCCTAGATTTTTTTGGCTGAAGTAGGTTCTTCCCCAAGGACCTTACTGTGCAGGAAGGACAATACAGAAGAAGGCGATCCTTTAAGTATTCTGGTCCCAAGCCATGTAGGGCTTTAAAGGTAATAACCAACACCTTGTACCTTGCCCAAAAACTAATTGGCAGACAGTGAAGGGCCTTCATGACCGGTGTAATATGGTCAGTACGAGAAGTACCAGTAATCAACCTGGCTGCCATATTTTGTACAAGCTGAAGCTTCCGAACTTGGCACAAGGGTAGCCCCATGTAGAGTGCATTACAGAAGTCGAATTGAGACGTTACCAGTGCATGTACTACAGTTTCAAGGTCTCCCTGCTCCAGGAAGGGGCCCAGCTGGCATATCAGCTGAAGCTGATAATAGAAGCTCCTGACTGTTGCATCCACCTGAGCTATCAAGTGAAATGACAAGTCAAGGAGCACCACCAAGCTGCGGACAGAGTCCTTCAAGGGAAGCGTGACCCCATCCAGGACTGGCTGACACAACTCTATTCCCAGGTTCAGCTTTCCTATGACAAGTACCTCCGTCTTACCTGGATTCAGCCTGAGTTGGTTTTCCCTCATCCAGTCCATTACCGCCCCAAGACAGGCATTCAGAGGAGAGATGCCTTCCTAGTCACTGCATCAGTCTGAGACATAGAGAAATATATTTGGGTGTCATCAGTGTACTGATAACACCCCGCCTCATGCCTCCGGATGATCTCGCCCAGTGGCTTCATGTAAATGTTAAATAGCATTGGGGACAGAATCGCACATTGAGGGACGCCTGATTTGAGCTCCCTCTTGGCTGAACAACTGTCCCCAAGTGACATCATCTGGAACCTACCCAAGAGGTAGGACTGGAACCACTGCAAAGCAGTGCTGCCGATACCCAAATCTCTCAGGCATTCCAGAAGGATACCATGGTCGATAGTATCAAAAACCGCTGAGAGGTCCAAGAGCACCAACAGGGTCACACTTCCCCTGTCAATGCTCAGACGGAGATCATCGACTAAGGCGACCATGGCAGTCTCAACTTCGTATCCCGCCCTGAATCTGGTTTGAAATGGATCTAGGATTAAAAACAGGAAGTGGACAGAAAGTGACTTCTTGTTGTAGAAAGGGCCCTCCTGGACTTAAAATGGCCCACAAGGACCCCAAAATGTGACAAAAATGCCCCTAGAGAGCAATTGGGGGACATTTTTTGATTTTTTTGGTGGAAGAGGTATGATAGAAGTGTACAGCCCTTCAAGGTATCCTTTGAGGTGGTGGTGGCAGCTAATGCAGTTGTCTAGCCTGTGACAGTTGTCTATGTCTTATGTTACATCAATCAATCATCGTGTGTGCGTGTGTGTGAAGTGGATGTGTGGCATGCTCACTATCAGTGGCAGACCAAAAGACGGGTGGGGATGAGGTCTACCCTGGGTGAAAATCATAAGGGGGTTCAATGGTGGCTCCTCACACCCCCTCCCTCACTGAGGCACCAAAAAAGGGAAGAAGGGCTTGGCTGTGAGGAATGGCAATTTGAACAGCAGATACTCCCAACCTATTTTAAGGGAAGCTGATCTCCTCCTTCCCCTTCCCCTTTGAATTTCCTTGAGCAGGGAAGAGAGGAGATTGGGAGTTGGGTGATGGTAGTTACTGCTTCCTTTGAATGAAACTGTCAGTCCTCAAAGAAGTAGTCCTGCTAGTCTGTGCTGCAGCAGAAAGAAAAATGAAGGGCAAAGGGGAAAAAAAAAGGAATCTAGTAGTCCCTTTAAGACTAAACTTCCACTGAGGAAATGGATTGATAGCCACAAAGGTGGATTGATAGCTACAGAAGCTCATGCCAAAATATAAATCAATTGGTCTTAAAGGGGTTGTAGATTCCTTTCCCCGCTTGCCTTCCATTTTTCTTTCTGCTGCAGCCTGTCCTAGCTTGTGTGTTCTTTCTTCTTAGTAATGTTTGCCATATTGATCACACTCTGGTGCTACTTGGCCAAATGTGTTCTATTTTTCATTTGTGAAATGTTGGAGAGTATAATAATGACCAACCACTCCCACACAGAGTGAGCTAATGAACTCATTGTGGTGAGAATATATATATACCCACTACCCATTCATGCCCATCCAGCTCCCTGTCCAACTTGCTGAATTTTTAGTTTTGAGGCTAGTGAAATCTATATCCTACCAATGGAAGGATTCTACCACTCCCTTATAACAAAGAAATGATATACAGTCAGACCCCTGTATCCGGAGAACCAATATCCATGGTTTCAGTTATCTGCGGATGAAAAAATAAGGATACATACCAGAGAGTTGTGCTGGAAGATGCCTAGAGAGATGTCCTCTCTAGGCATCTTCTAAGTTCTCCAACACAACTCTATGGTATGTTTGTACTGGAAGTCCTTCATTTTAATAGGGTTTGCTATTATCCGCGGTTTCTGGTATCTGCGGTAAGTCCAGGAACTGAACCCCCGCAGATACGGGGTTCCAGCTGTACTGTAAGTGGGAAAACAAAGTTCTTCTTAAAATACACTTGGAACAAAGGAGGTTCTGAAAGAGGAAAGGAACACGTGTGAAGTTACCAATGAATCACTCCAACAAGGCTCCTGTGCCTTGGACAGACAGCAAGATAGGAGTTGTCATGATCCTCAGGGTTTCATTTTCATGTTAGGAATAATAATAATAATAATAATAATAATAATATTTATTTATACCCCGCCCCTCTGCTAAAAACAATCAGGGCGGCTTCCAACAATTAAAACATTATAATAATGACTAAAAACACCACCCACCCCCACAAAAAGACATTAAACACTATAAAATTAAAACCTTCTAACTAAAACACATTAAAAACAAATATATACATAATTTTAAAAAGCAAGGAGACTGAGCTCCTGAGGCCGGGATCTAATCCGGAAAGGCCTGGCAAAAGAGATCCGTCTTTAGTGCTTTTTTAAAGCTACTCAAGCTTGTCAACTGACGGATCTCATTCGGCAGGCCATTCCATAAATTGGGGGCAATTACCGAAAAGGCCCTCTGGGAGGTTGCAGACAGCCTAGATTTTTGTGGCTGAAGCAGATTCCTCCCAGAGGACCGGAGTGCGCGGGGAGGATTGTATGGGAGGAGGCGGTTCCGGAGATAAGTTGGACCCAAGCCAATGTCTTCACCTGTTGCATTAGTTTCTGTAGCTGATTATGCAAGCATTCAGGAGCCTCTTCAGAACAAGTAAGCTGGCAAGTTCATGGCATCCTGATTGCCACTGTTGCTTCAACCATTGTTTCTCTCCTTTACTGCTCCTTTGGTGCCATCCCCTCATTTCATTATTCCTTGCGAGCCCCTTCAAGTGAGAAAAAAGCCTCGGAAAATCCCAGGCTTTGTTCCTGTACCAACCAATTTTATTTCAGAGACTCACATAATGTTTTCTTCACCCCAAAGTATTTCCTGGAAACCCATGGCATTACCAAAGTCTTGTCATTCCTGCTTCCCAGGTTAGCTTAAATTACCCCAGTATTTTCCAAAATGAGATTTATTTCTACTTGGCTATCTGTTTGTATGTACTATGTCAAAACTAGCTAAGATGGCTGCCACAACTAAACACAGTTATTGTTTCCAGGACACAGATTCAATTGTGATAAAGCAAGAGAAAGTGGAATGTTTGCACCAGAACAAAATGTACTTCATCACTTTGACTATAACTTCTGAATAATAATAAAGATGGCCCAGAAACAATTTCTGAAATGCTGCCTGCATCTAGATGTGACACACGACCAGTGGGAGACAAAGGAAGAAGGAAGGATGGAGTGAGGGAAATCCAGGATATATCAAGAAAGAGTTTGGATGCAAACCTGGGAATGTGCAAGTAAAATCAAAACAAAAAGATTTGGAAACTCTTTATACTTCCAGAGACTCCCTTCTCCCCCGCCTTTTCTGGATGAGCCCCCAGACAAAGAAATGAAAGGGAATAAAGTTCAGGCCTCCAGATGCTGTTGGAATGCTCCTCCTAAAATTCTTCACCAGTAGCTATGTTGGTTAGGGCTGCTGGGAGTGAAGTCCAACAACATCTGGAGGCCTTTATTTATTTATTTATACCCCGCTCTTCAACCACAAGGCTATCAGAGCGGCTTACAAGCTATTTACACTGCATTAAGCAGTTTCCAATGTGTGTTAGCTAATTGCCCCCACAAGCTGGGTTCTCATTTTACAGACCTACAAAAGGATGGAAGGCTGAGTGAACCTTGGAGCCCGCTGGAATCAAACTTGCAACGTGGTGACTTGCAGGACTGGCATTTAACCACTGCACCACCAGGGCTCCTCTATTCCTTATGCCCTCCATTGGAATAGAGGAATTGCAACAGTTGCTATTCGGGCACTTTTGCTTTGACAGTTACACTGCCATCTAATGATGCAACTATAAAGTACAGGAAAACATTTTGCCTCTCACTCTGTGATTGCAGGAGCCTTCTCGTACTACTGTACAGTGTTATAGCACTATTATTCCACTTTAACTGTTAAGGCTGTGTCCTGTAGAAGGGATTTGTAGTTTAGGAAGTGGCATTTAGTATTCTCAGCCAGAGAGTTCTTAGGCCTTGCAGTGGAGTGGAGTGGAGTGGAGTAGAGTGCAGTGTACTACCTAGTGTTTGGGTTGGACATGGGAAATTCAAATTCCTTGTCCTGTAAGGAATGTCATAGGTATGCCTTTTGGTGAGTTATATATATTATTCTGAACTTCCTCAAGGAAAATGAAAATTAAAGCATGAGACAAAAAAATCCCCAAGTCCCAACATTTATTTTTTGGGGGGGCAGGGGCGAGGAAGACCGTCACACTTAGAAATGAAAGTGGAAACTTTAAAATCAAAAGAATGTAAAAGACAATGTTCTCTGGATTAAAAAAAAATGTGTTGCAGTATTTTAATGTTAATATTGACTGTTTCATAGTGCAAGTAGGAGCTAGGTGGTACTATTATTTCTTCCTTTCTTTTTTTTTAATATATTTCTATATTGCTTGTTAGAAAAACCCAGGGTGGTTTAAACAGAAGACTGTGGAAAGAAAAGATAGGCACAAAATATGCAAGTCATTGGGCTAAATCCAAGTGTTTATCCTAGAGTGATAATACCAATAGGATTTACATATATGTTGACTTAACACATTCCCAGTGATCCAAGGACCCTACTCTAGTTGGAACTTATAATTGGACTGAGCTCATTATTCTTTTCTTTTGTTAAATCATCATCATCTGTAGTATATATTCTGGGCTGAACTAAAGTAGAATTTAAGACATGGGCAGGAAACATTTTAGAACATACTGTAGGTCTAAGGAAAACTGATTCACCACAATGTCTTGAACTTATGGTTTTGTGCAGTAATAGGGAATATAAACAAATACTATTGGCAACATAGTGTATTACAGACTCTGAATGTCAAGGAAAATTTGTATTTATTGTACACCATTAGCAGTGTTAATCATCTTGCCAATCAAGACATGCTAAATTGGTTAATCTCCCCCACCCACCCCATCCCCAGTCAACAGATGAGAACATGCTGTTGACTTTTTGGTACATCGGTATGTTCACAGAGGAAAGGATCAAAGGGTTGCATTATGTTCCTGTACATAACTTTATGAGACAGATGGAATCTACTCTGGAAGATCCATGACACTTAGGACCAGATTATCAAAAGTATCAGACACTAAAACCTATTAACGTGTTGGAACTTTTATCCTCACACTTGTCAGCACTTTTGAGCTCTGTTTATGGGGACCAATTGAAATTTTAAGTACTTCAAAAGTTCAAGTCAGGGTTAGGTGAGTGGCTGAGAGTTCAAAAATTCTAACCAACTTTGCAGGTCTTTTCTCTCCCCCCTCCTCCCAAGTCTTAGCTGAAGATCCTAAACCATACTTTGGTAGCATGCTCCATTGAAATCAAAAAGGAGTAGTGACATTTTGGATCAAGATGTTTCTAAGTAATGCACTGAATTGCATGTTTGCGTTTGTTTGCAAGGGGAGATTGATCATGCAAGGAGGTTTACGGATGGTTGTTTTGCTTTGTTAAGTTCTGGAATCAAAATCAATCTATTCAACTCAGACCTGGCTCTTAGACTCAGTGGTATAGTTGCTGCTCCTAGATGGTTGCACTCAGAAGTTTTCTGCTAATGATTGCACACAGAAATAATATAAGAAAAATGGGGATGGTGGTGGGGTGAAGTGGTTAATCTAGTGGCATGAGAAGGCACAGAGACAGCCACTTGTCCTTCATGGTCTCCTTGCTTGAACATTACTGAAGCATTTTACAGTGGACCTCTGGTATCCACTGGCGTTTGGTTCCAGGACCCGCTGTGGATACCAAAATCTGTGGATGCTCAAGTCCCGTTATATACAATGGCTTAGTAAAATGGTGTCTCTTATATAAAAATGGCAAAATCTAGGTTTGATTTTTAGATTTTTTGGGTTTCCCCCCCCGAAATTGTGGATGGTTGAATCTGTGGATGCAGAATCCATGGATACAGAGGGCAGACTGTACTGGATGTCAACACATTTCTCCTGTAATGTAAGAACTTCTCTCTTCCTATTACTTTGTTTAAAAATGGAATTTCAGGATGTACTGTGCAGCTTTTTTCATTCTTGCATGACAAGCTGCACAATATGCTAAGATTTCTTCTACTATGTAAATATTAAGAGTTCTTCTGCTATGTAAATATTAAACATATAAGCTCAGTGGCAGAGTGCCTGCTCTTGTATGCCAGAGTTCCATCCTCAGCACCTCCAGGTGGGGCTGGGAAAGATCTCTTTTGAAAACCTTGTAAAGCCACCGATAGTCCCATGCAGCCAATACTGAACAGACCAGTGCTCTAACTCCATCATAGGTTGTATCCAGACTGATTGAAAAGTCACAGATTTTGTTCCTGTTCTTTCTGGTTTTATACTGGGTTAAAATAAACCAACCTGGGGAGCTGGTATAAAAAAGTCTCTGTACTGGGAGCTGACAGAAAATATGCTGGGTTAAACAAAACATAAATGGATCTCCAAAATAGAATTGGAAAGAAGAGGAACAAAAAATCTGGGACTTTCTGGACTTTTTAATCAGTGGATGCACCCTAAGCATTTTCTTATGGACTAGTAGGCTAAGAAAGAATCACACAATTAGGTTGTATTGTATTAGGAGGGGAAAAAAAACCCTTTCAGCTTGCCCTTCATATTTTTGCTGCTCTTCAATCTGGGTTTAAAACACTATTTTCCTTTAAAGAAATTAAATCCAAAAGGAAGAGAGTGAGTTAAAGTGAGTTCTTTCAAGCAGGTGTGTTGGTTAGCTAAGTTTCTGGCTTTCTTTTTTTGGCCAGTGGTTCACTGCAGGTGTTGACTGCTAGTATTTCCATGCTGTTTGATATCTGGGCTTTTGTGTATGTGAGCAGGGGAACTTTTCTCACTCAATCTGGAGCAGTGCTTTTCCCCCACCCCTCTTTAGCTTTGTTGTTTAGGCTGAACAGGATAGAACAGAACTGGTTTTTTGATGAGTCCAACAGTTGAAAAGACTTGGGCAGCTTGAGCTGAGTAAATCCAGGTCTTGTTTTAACTTGGTCTTCAGCACAAGCCCAATCCCTTAGAAACGAACACTGATTAGAAATACAGAATGGGAATAAAAGTCGAAGTCCTAAATGCACTTACTAGAGAATAGTCACATTGAACAGAATGGGATTTACATCCACACAAACATGCACAGGATTGTACTGTGAGAATGTCCTGTACTTTGGTGGTATGCAATCTATGCTACATTTTATCTAAGATTTGTGAATGGGCTTGCATACTGATGCATGCACTTTCAGTACTGGAACATGAAAAAAACTCTGTATCAGCAGTGGGGAACATTTGGCCCTCCAAATGTTGTGGGACTGAAATACCCATCAGCCATAGCCAGGATAACCAATGGTGAGGGATCACAGGATAGAGCACCTCCACCTTTACTAAGTGCATAGAAAAGGGAACTTCAGTAGATACAGCTTGACTTGCAAATGAAATTATTTTCTCATTTTCATCATTTATTGTGGTCGATAGACCCAAAGTTTACACGTTCAAATAGTAAGAACAATCAACAATAAAACCTGTGTATGGCGGAAACATAAAATTCCTAAATTACACTGTGGCCATTTCTTTGTACAAAACGGGTTCTAATCTTGGCAGTTTCTGAAAGAAATTTGGCTACAGTTAGAGTAACTTTTGGGCATCTGTCTTCCATCAAAATTTTTACATAGATTATTTTAGATCTTCCCCTCATCATACTGACCAGGGGATAGATTATATCTTGATGAATTTGGGTATAAAATTTGCAATATAAAAGAATATGATTCAAGAACTCTACTTCCATGTTGTTGCATAGGCAATGTCTTTCAGAGAGTGGGGTGTCAGTAAATCTGCCACACAATATTTCTTTGGAATACACATTGCATCTGGCTGTAAAGAAACAGCTGCAATACTTGCTAACAGTTAAACTCATCAAGTATTTGGCTACATGGAAATTACCATTATAATGTATGTTTAACATGCTAGGAGAACAAGACATGTACAAACATGAGCGCAGTTCACAAGATGGCTGCCAAGACTCACTGGCAGCCTATTTGCAGGCTGGTGAGGATCCCCCAACGATCCCCCTCCATGTAGCCGGGAGGGCAGGCATGGGTGCCACCATGCTGGGAAGAGGACTCTCCCCAGCATGCCTTGCTTGGCTGGGAAGAGGATCGAGATTCAGCCACTCGGGGAGAGGCTTCCTCTCCCTGATTGGCTGGCTTGTATGACCTCTCAGCCAATCAGAAACAGGGACGGCCCTAGCCTTCTAATGGGCTGAAAGGAGGGGCCTGCTGCTACAGGCAGCAGGTTTTCTCTCTGGTCTTGCGGTGAGGCTGCTTTCCTTGCTAAACGTTTAGCCCAAGGGCTTACAAATTTGTCCTGTACCAAATATTTCAAGATACCTAACCTCTTACCAAAAACACATACCTCCATCCATAACTTTAGGGTGAGCCACCATGCTCTTATAGAAAGAGGTCTTTCCCCTGTTTCTAACAGTAGCATGCAATTTGGAATGCAGTTTGGAAAATGGAGCAATGATCTCAAGAACTTAGCTTGACATTTGTCCAGGTTTGGGGACCAACCCCCAATCCAAACACTAGAAGCATATAAGATTTGTGCCACAGATTTAGCGTTGTAAACTTTAATTGTTGATGGAATATAGAGGGCCCCCTTTGTGAATTAAAAATGGGTAATTGCCAATGAGAAAATTCTCTTCTCTATACAATTATCAGAACTTGCCAATTGACTTTTAGCAAGAGTGAATATAAGGTTGTGGCTGAAGCAGTGATAGAATGATGTCTGGGCCCCAGAATGTATCCCACTACTGCTCAGCTTTGGATGTCATTATATTGATTCATCTTAAAAGTAACTTTATAAACTTGACCCATTATTAAAGATGAGGAAACTTTGTTGTTGTTGTTGTTTTGTGCCTTCAAGTCATTTCTAACATGGTCTGAAAAAGCCCTCCCTGAATGCCATTATATTAGATAATTACTGCCCAGTCTCTAATATCTCTTTTTTGGGGGCAAGATTCTGGAGTAAGTGATGGGCTCCCAGCTCCAGGGGTTCTTGGATGAAATGGATTGTCTAGATACATTTCAATCTGGCTTCAAGCCTGGGTCTGAGATGGAGCCAGGATTGGTTGTCTTGATGGATGGCCTGTACCAGGAACTGGACAGGGGGAGTGTGTCCTTGTTGGTTCTGTGAGACCTCTTAGTGGCTTTTGATACTGTCAGCCATGGACCTTAAACCACACAAGACACAAGTGCTCCTGGTTAGTCAAGAGTGAGATCAAAGACTAGGGATTCAGCCTGTGCTGGAGTAGGTTGTACTTCCCTGAAATTTCAAGTTTGCAGTTTGGGCAGCCCTATTGCACCTTTTTCAGCTGAATGTAAGAAGAACTGAAGAGCTAAATTAAATATCATTAGGGTGAGCCAGCTGCTTCCAGAGAGAGTTTTGATCTACCTTGGTAGATCAGGGCATTCCAGAAAAGAACTTATTAGATCTGTTCCTGTCAAACATTGTGATACAGGACTGAAAAGGTGATTCATAATTCCTTTGAACACCAAGGTTGTAAATTCATTCATCATTCTAAGTTTGTATTACAGTCTTTTTTCACCTAAGGACATAAAACACCTGTTCATATTAGATCAGCTATTGTTGCTGTTAGTTCTATGGTCTGCTGCAAGAAGGAAAACCAAGATGCCTGAAATCATTCATCTTCAGTGGGTGTACAGTTATCAACTTTCTGTTCTCTTCAATCTTTGTGAGCTAAAATAGAAACACTCATTTTTTTTTAAAAAATGAATTCTTTAAAAAGTGATTTGTCTGACACAAACCCCTGCTACTCTCTACTACAATAGACCTACCGAATGACTCACAGAATGTTAATTTCTCATTGAGCAATTGATTCAGTGGGTTACTGTAGTTGGGACTAGCAGCTGTATTTAGGCCATTGTGTTTCTATCATGGCACTCCACCATTGAAAGCTCCTCACTGCCACTGGTTATGGTATAGGCTGGCAGGAAAGGAAGAAGACCACTGCAGGACTGAGGGGCTTAATGCAAGAGGGAAGGGAAGCAGAAGTAAAACCCAAGAGTAGTGCATCCCGCCTTGCCATATTGCACAACATTGGGATTCTTCAGCTTTTCTCCCGTTCGGTCCTGTGGAAGATGGTGGTAAAGGTGAGTCTTTTTGCTAACGGATTTTTCCAGTTAGCAAAAAGACTTGTGTTTACCACCATCTTCTATGGGATCAGAACAGACAAGCAGCTGAAGCACGCAGATGTCAAGGCGGGACGAGTTATTCTTGGGCTTTAAAGCCGCTTCTCTTCCCATGTGCAATAAGGCCCCGAGGCTTGGAAAAATATCTTCAAAGCAACTTCACGGACCTGTCTTTAAAAAAGGGCTATTTTGGGATCATTCTGATGTTTCCTTCAGAGTATGGGAGATACGAAAGCATGTTTGCACACTTGGCATGGCTCTTTTGATGCTACCAGATGAGGATGGCCCAGGTCAGGTACATGCTTTAGCCACTCTCAAACCTGGAACATAATGCTAGAAAAATCCCTTAACAGCATCCTTTGGCTGTAGTTTTGTTGCCGACTTGTTTTTGGCATTGTGGGACAATTGTTCAGGTTTATCCAAAATACTAAAACCTGGCCCTCCATCTCTCATGGGACAGCAATATTCTGTGGTAGGCAGAATGTGGTGACTAGGTCAACTTCACCTTCTTCCACATTTGAATGTTTTAAAATCTCATGTTCTTTTCATCCCATTTTTGAAGACATTTGTTAAATATCAAAATATTCTTATAAGAAAACAAAATAGAATGGAATTCTCAGCCATCTGAAGTAGCCATATTCATGGATACATCTATTCTCAGCATAGAGAGGATTGTTTTGTACCCACTCGCAACACGACATCTGTCTGAAAGAAGAATAATTCAGCACCACTGATATGGTTGAATAGATAGGCATTCAAAGCCAGATCTTAAAGAGCTAAGAATGCAAAGCCCCCCTGCCATAATAGAGTTAGTTTCTCACACAATCCAGTTTTTAAAATTCTCTCCATCATGATTGTGAAGAGCTTTGCAATTTTTTGGAAAATTCTTATAAAAAGCCAAATGAGATAATATTGCAATCCCTGTCTATTCAGTGTTATGCAAATTTGCCAACAGGTGATTCTGATCTGGTCTTTACACACTGTCTGCTTCTAGAATGTAATTAAAATGAGTGCGTAGCACTGTTTAAGGTCTTTAACCTTTTGATAGCCTTAAAAGCATTTTACGTTCCTTCTGCGCATAAGAGTGCTGCAGGGTTCACATTTGCTCTGGAAGTCCTACCTGAGCTCCAGGCTGACCTTCTTTTACTTGTAAGTTTTATTGGACTACTAGAAATGGCAAAAGAAAACCACATAAATGCTTTGCATAGATTACTAGGTCATTATTTGGCCTCTTTGCTCTCAAAGATGAAGCCTCCTTGATCCTAGACTATAAAATTCCATTGAGTTTCTCTTTGATTTCTGCCCCCTAACTTTTCCCATTTTCTCACAGTGTCAAAGTTCTGTGTTTCATTAAGAATGGCTCTTATTTATTTATTTATTTATGTGCCATTTTAAAAAGTTCATTTCTAAATTGTCCTGTATTTTTTTTTGTTCTTCCCAATAGAGATAAGTCAAAATGATGAGCATTTGTCACTTTCACATATATTACATTTGTGATCTCCCTCAAAGTAAATGTAATGTAAGGCTACATTTATGTAATGCATATTTTTTTCTTATAAGATTACACCCATGTACACCGGGGTGGACAACTGTGGTCCTTCATACCCATTAACTCTAGCCAGCATAACCCAAGGTGAGAGACTATCAGACCTGCAGGCTAAAAACATGGAGAGCCACATTTGCCTGCCCTGATATACATAGATGCCCATTTAAGTCACACCTCATTGCATTCTAGGGTAAAAAACAAATTAGATCTAGGATTGTGCTGTATAGAGAAGGATGACCCATTTCTCATTTGATCCTACTGGGTACTATGGGAAATGGGCTGCAATCTGGAACACAGCTGAGATGGAATAAAACCTGGTCCTTACTCCAAGAGCCCAGCAACAGAAGGGCAGGTTAAAATCCTTATGTACCAGGATTTTTTAAAAATAAATAAATAAAAGTGCATTGAATGTGTTGTGGGGCATTTTCTGAACCCAGTGAGGGTTGTATTGAGAGTTAGGGGCAATGTGCTTTGAATCCTAGTTCACTGTCCCTCGAATGGGGTCAACCTATTGGCAACCAGATCATGTCACTTCTGCTTCAGTCCATTCATAGGTGACACATTTGGCATTTGTAAAAGCAAAATGAGGGCACATTCACTGGGGTTAAGCAGTCAGGTCAACATGCTAGCAATGAGTGGAACCAGAACCAATTTTCTTTTTCTCCTTTCTTCTTCTTCTTACTACCACTTTTCTCTCTTCTAGACAACCCCTTCTCTTCTCTATTTCCTTCACACACAGCAAAGAAATATACCCAGTAGTCACAACCTATCCTTTTAGAAAACTTTTGAAATTAAGAAGAGGAACAATCATGGCCCTAGAGCCACAGGTCACCCACTCCCGTTTTAGAGATTATTTTACATCTGAGGTGGGGGGATGTGTTGGGAAACCTTTCCAGTGAACATACTACCTTGTGGGCTTTATATGTAACTGGACTCATGTAGAAACCTGTATATTCAGCATTTTGAAGCCTTCTCTGTACACCTTGACAAATAAAGTTTCTGTGTGGCCATGAGAGACAAGACATTCCCAGCTGCGCTGGGCAGGGCACGTTTCTAGGATGGAGGACCATCGCCTCCCAAAAATACTACTCTATGGTGAACTCGCCACGGGTCAGCGTAAGAGGGGCGCTCCAAAAAAGCGATACAAAGACTCCCTGAAACAACATCTCAGGCTTGGCCAAATTGATCACCACCAGTGGTCTGCCCTGGCCTCGCATCGGGAGGCATGGAGACGCACTATCCACAATGCTGCAGCCTTATTTGAGAACTCACGACGAACAAGTCTTGAAGAGAAGCGACAACACAGAAAGAATCACAACCCGGAAACATCACCCAAGGAGACCTTCTGCTGTGCTTTTTGCAACCGGACTTGTTTATCTTGGATTGGCCTTTTTAGTCATCAGCGCGCTTGCAGAAAGCGCGGGATGAGTCCTTCCTGAATCTTCGTTTGCGAAGAAAAGCCAGAGAGATGGATTATAATATTATGAATAGTATGATGGTACTAATCTTCAGGAAGTCCTGCCTGGTCCTATTAGTGCTGGCCTTCTGTTTTCAATTGTGTAGTAAGAATGTATGTTTGCATACTACACATCCTTCTTGAACCTAGTGCTTTTCAGATATGTTGAAAAACAACCCCCATAATCTCCCAGACTGGAAATTGTAGTCTTAACATATCTGGACAGTGCTAAGTGAGAGGAAAGCTGCACGAATGCATAGCAAATGGTATATGTGTACATATATTATCGTCCACCATTCCACATAAATGAAAATGCTATAACTAAGAACCACCACACCAAACTAACTGAGAAAGTTATGGCTTTCTTGGTGGTGGCTCCTAGGCTTGGACCACACTTCCTAGGCAGGTCAGACTTCTAGTGCTGGGCTACAATCACAATGATAAAGTGGATTAGATTTGTTTGGACAAATTTTGTCCAAGCTGAAGATTGCATATGGCCCTTGGGCATACAGGTTGCACACGTTTGCTTTGAAGTGCAAATGGCTCAAAGCAAAATATTTGTAGCTTGTGCACTTTTTGGAACCTAATTCTAAAGTTAACACTGATTATTTAGAAATAAGAATGCTTGAAGAATTCTCTCTTTGTGAATTCCAATATTCCATTTTGTTGTTATTGTTAACTGCCATCAAGTTGACTTTGCCTTATGTTGACCTTATGAATGAGAGACCTCCAAGTCACCTTGTCACCAACAGCCCTGCTCAGGTTGTGCATATTCAGGGCTGTGGCTTCTTTGATCTCAGTGTCTTAATTGCCTACTCTAAAGTTAAGTAAATTATCTGTGGTCATTATTTTTGTTTTTTTAATGTTCATAGGAGATTTTCAGACACGATTTTCAGCACGATATATTGCAAAACAGCTCCGTTGCTGCTGCGCGGCAGGGGAGCTGTTTTGGATGATGCCGTCCCTCTGCTGAAACCTTACGTGTCACTTCCGTGACAGAATGGAGGAAACCGCGTCGTATTTCACTCACGGGCAACAACTGTAAATGAAATACGATGTGGTTTTCTCCATTCTGTCACGGAAGTGACACAGAGGGTTTCGGCAGAGGGATGGCGTCGTCTGAAACAGCTCCCCTGCTGTGCAGCAGCAACGGAGCTGTTTTGCAATATATCCTGCCGAAAATCGTATCTGAAAATCTCCATAGAATCATAGGACTTTTTCGGACAAAGTAAAAATAACGCTAGCAGCCTCGCCAGGTTGCGAGGCTGCAGCACTAGAGGGCATCAGTTTCGCATGACACCTATTCCCAGCGGTACTGTTGCAGTACCGCTGGGAAGAGGCATCATGCGAAACTGACGCTCTCTAGAGCTGCAGCCTCGCAACCTGGCAAGGCTGCTAGCGTTATTTTTACTTTGTCCGAAAAAGTCCATAGAGTTGAAAGAGTTGTTCCGAGTCTCTTGCTATTTTCTGCTAGTAGTATGGTATCATCTGCATATCTTAAATTGTTGATGTTCCTTCCTCCAATTTTCATATTTTTTTCCTCAGAGTGTAATCCAGCTTTGCATATGATAAATTCAGCATACAAGTTAAACAAATAGAGTGATAAAATACAGCCTTGCAGACCCTCTTCGCAATTGGAAACCCTTCTTTTTCTCCATAGTCTGTCCTAAGAGAGGCCCCTTGTCCTGAGTACAGGTTACACATTAGGATAATGAAATGTGGTACACCAATTTCTTTAAGAGCAATCCGTAGTTTTTAATGATCTACACAATCAAAGACTTTGATATAATCTATAAAGCACAGGCTGATTTTCTTCCAGAATTCTTTAGTGTGCTTCGTTACATAACATATGTTTGCCATATGATCCCTCATGCCTCTTCCTCTGTGGAACACAGTTTGGACATCAGGCATTTCTCACCCCATAGTCTTTGTTGTAGAATTTTGAGCATCCCTTTGCTTGTGTGAGAGATTAATGCAATGGTCTGGTGCAATTCCTGGTGTCCCCTATCTTGGGGACTGCAATGTATATTGAGTGTTTCCAGTCTGTGGGACATGCTTTTGTTTCCATATTTGTTGACAGATTTTAGTAAGAATCTGAGTGGATTTTGTCTCTGTTGTTTGAACTAGCTCTATGCCATTTCTTCCTGGTGATTTATTTCTCCCAAGTGCTTTGAGTGCAGCTTCCACTTTACTTTCTAAAATTGTGGATTCATCTTCCTTGAATGAATCTGTCATCATTTCATGTTTTTTATATAGTTTTTGTTGTTGTTGTTGTTGTCTCTGCATTGATTGTTGTAGTAGTTCTCATTCAGGGTTTTGCCCCTATTTCTGTCCCCCTTTACTTTTGCTTCTCATCTGTCCTTAACTGCTTGAAGAGTTTCATCTGTCATCCAGTAAGGCTTTTCTTTCTATCTTCTGGCTACAGATAGTGTCATTTTGCATTCTTTTCCAACAATGTCTCAGGCTTCAGTACAGAGTTCTTCTGGCTCCCGGTCAATTACACTTAATAGTGTAAAACTATTTTTAAACTATCTTTAAATTATATGGGGATGTTCTCCAGGTTGTATTTTGGCACAATGTTTAGTTGAGTGCTCTTCTTTAGTTTTATTCTAATTTTTGCTTTTAGCAGTTCATGGTTTGTGCCACAATCTGCTCCTGGTCTTGTTTTTGCAGAGACAATGGTACTTCTTCATCTTCTGCTTTCAATTATTTTATTTTATTTTAAGGTATTTATACCCCGCTCTTCAGCCACACAGGCCCTTAGAGCAGCTTACAAATGGTTAAACAACATCATTTTACCACATCTACACCACTTTATAGCATGCTAGGCACTAAGCGGTTTCCAATGTGTGTTAGCTAATTGCCCCCGCAAGCTGGGTACTCATTTTATCAACCTAGGAAAGGATGGAAGGCTGAGTGAACCTTGGAGCCCTTGGGATCAAACTTGTAACGTTGTGGCCGCAGTACTGGCATTTAACCACTGTGCCACCAGGGCTCCAATTATGTATTCTATTTGATTTCTATATTGACCAACAGGTGATGTCCATGTACACAGCTGCCTCTTTGATTGCCTGAAGAATGTGTTTGCAATGAACATCCTGTTGGCTTAACAATATCCAATCAGTTGCTCTCCTGATTCATTTCTTGATCCTAGACCAAATCATCTTGTAATGTTTGGTTCTGCTCTGTTTCCTACTTTTGTGTTCCAATTTCCTATGAGCCAGTTTTGGTGTGAGATCAATTTACTGCTGAAGTCTAGCACAGAAGCTTTCAATTTCTTCCTCTTCAGCCTCTGTGGTTGGAGCATAAACTTGGATTATGGTTATATTGATGGCTTTTCCCTGAAGTCTTACAGTTATTATTTCGTCAGACTTTACATTGTATCCTGTGACTACTTTTGCTACATCTCTTCCCACTATCAATGTCACCCCATTTCTTCTTAGATTTTCATTTCCTGAGTAAAACACAGTGTAGTTATCTGACCACTTTAGCTCACTCATCCCTGTCCACTTTAGCTCACTCATCCCAAGTATTGCAATGTTTATTATGTTCAATTTCTTGTTTTACAATGTCTAGCTTCCCCTAATTCATGCTTCTCACATTCCATGTTCCTATAATATGTGTTGTGCAGCTTCAGACTTTCCTTTCACCTCTGAGCATGTCACAGCTGAATGTTCTTTTGGTTTAAGTTCAGTTGCATCATTACATAACACTACTTGTATTTGTCCTCTGCTTTTCCCTAGTTAATACAACCCCTGGTATCCATCTGGGATATGTTCCAGACTTACCATGGATACCAGAAACCATGGATAATAGTGAACCCTATTAAAATGAATGACTTCTGGCCCAAACATACCATAGAGTTGTACTGGAGGACCTAGAAGATGCATAGAGAGACCATTTTTTAAAAGATGCGGTAAGTGAATCCATGGGTACGGGGGTTGTACTGTAATTCATTGAATGCCTTCTGATCTGGGAGTCTCATCTTTTGGTACTATCTCTTGTTTAATTTTGGACTATCCCATCATAGGGTTTTCACTGTAGAAGGGTTCAGGAGTGGTTTACCATTGTCTTCTTCTGCACAGTAATTGCAAGTATTATCTATGGTGCCACTGCCATTGTCTCTGAGAGTTCTTCTGCCAGTATCACCCCCCCCCCCCACTACTGCTGCTTCTCAGTAATTGTTTGGCATACTTGGGGTTGTCTAGACAGTGAAAATGCTCCTCATAAAATTAGCAGAGAATACCTTTTGTCCCAGTGAGATCTGAACAAGATTCGCAGTATTCAGAAGGAGAGGGCCCCAAACCACCATATACTGCATGGGAAGAGTCTTTGCATATTTTTGTGAAGTTTTTAAAATAATGTGTGAGGATATGTGCAGTATCGCTAATTTGATATCCAGTTTGGAATGCTGCACATTCTGGGTGAAGGTGGAAGTCAACAGGAGATTGGTTGGATGTATGGGCGGGGGGGGGGGCAGGCTTTGCAGCAAGGAAAGGACCAGAAGTACATTTTTTGCATTTTGTATTATTGAGTGTATGCTTGTTTGCTGTGCTGAGGTGACCAAAGAGCTTTTCATAAGTGGAAGATCACATCTGTGCACCTTTGATTTACAAGTTAAAATATATCTACTGTGCAGCAGTGATAACATGTTTCAAGAGTAATAATGCGCTCTACTCTTGGCCACCATCACAGGCATGGCTCTGTGTGCACTTCAAATGTGGATAGCTTCACATACACTTGATTTTGCCAAAAAAAGTGGAGACAAATTAGCACTGCTGTGAATTTTTGAGAATGCACATCAGTCTGCATTATTTCTTCTTGTCTAGATAAGCCTATAGTCTGGCTCCTCAGCAAAAGCCTGTCTGACATGGGGACCCTAGCAGCAGCACTGCTACTGTCAGCATGGCCTCTTGCAGTCCCATCACAGAAAGGTAGTGCTATGGTGGAAATATCCCATTAATTACCATCCATTATTGTGTGAATTTCAATTTGATAATCCACTGATTTTCATATTTGTCAAATGCTTCAACCTGAGGTGTTACTAAGACTCATGTCACTCCTCCCTCCGACAGTGTCGCCTGGTGTGGTTCAGCCTCTCCGCACCCCGCAATAGCCCCACTGGCTTCAACACAATTCTAAGATCAAAATGAAAAGGGGGAGAATCAAAATTTTACTATTATGCATGTTAGTCAGAGAACATCTATTTTCATGTAAGCCCCAGATCCACCAGGCAGATAATTAAGAAATGAAACATGTGGTGAACACATGTGACAGACTGGAATAAACTAGTGTTAGTCCCTCCTTAAGAATAATGCTCATTTGTCCTAACTTGGATTTTATATTTTGTTTGTAAGTATAAAATAGAAGAAAATGCAAGCTACATAGATGCAAGATACAGAGAACACAATTAAATTGCATAGTTCTCCAGGGATACATGGGTATCAGTGATGCAAACATTAATTGGCACATGGTTACTATTAACACCATGAATAATAGAGTGCCTGTGACAACTGGACTGCAGCCAGTGAGGGCTTAAAATAATGAAGATTATTTTCCTCCTTTCAGTATTTCTGGCTAGGTAGTAAAATATGTCTTAATTTAACTTGTCAGATACTGTTAGTAGAACAGAAATACAATTACAGAGTGCACCAATGGGATTTAAGCTGACACTCATCTCATGTAACAATGACATGTCTTTACAAGTAGCTGAGCCATCTGCATTGCTTTGTTGTCCTTATGTGGCTTCCTTGACACTGTACTTCTTCCCAAGCATTGTGCATTTCTGAAGAGTTTCACTGATATTTATTTCCAAATGTACTTCAGAATTCATACAGAGTGGCTTGTAGTTTTGTACAGAATAGATATGGGCTAGATCTCAAAGGAAGTCTCCTTGCCATTGCTTTGCCTGTGTATTTTGTGTAATGTGTATTTTGGATTTTGCTATATCGTTCAAAATTCATTATCAAGTATCAAGGCAGTTATTCTCCTCAATGTCATACTTGTAAGTTATTGTCCTGGTATTGTCATACCTGCTGACCTTCATCCTGACAGTCCCTACAGTATCACCCAAAAGGAAAGTCCAAAAATGCAGATTGATGTGTTGATCTGTACTTTAAAACCCAAACCAACAACCCCAAATTTTAGCAGTTTTCATCAACCTCAGGAGCAGGCATCTTGTAAAGCAATACTCTGATGGAACAGGGAAGCCTGAGGGATGGTGTCAGCAGATGATATCATCATCTCTGGTCATCCAACCATCCTGGGACGTTTACTCTACACACCATGGTTCTACTACTACTACTACTAATTTTATTTCTTACCCACCGCTCCCCAAGATTTGAGGCTGGGTATAACATGACTTAAAATACAATATATAACTCAAACATAAAATCATTTAAAGACATAGATTAAAACATGTAGGATTAGAACAAACATTATATTAAAATCATCCATAAACATAAAATACCAATTTAAAATTCGTAATTTTAAAATACGGAGAAGTGTAAGGTACTGCACTTAGGGCGAAAAAATGAAATGCATCGATATAGGATGGGGGAGACCTGGCTGAATGAGACTACATGCGAAAGGGATCTAGGAGTCCTAGTAGACCACAAGTTGAACATGACTCAACAGTGTGATGCGGCAGCTAAAAAGGCCAATGCGATTTTGGGCTACATCAATAGAAGTATTGTGTCTAGATCAAGGGAAGTAATAGTGCCGCTCTATTCTGCCTTGGTCAGAACTCACCTAGAATACTGTGTCCAGTTCTGGGCACCACAATTCAAGAAGGCTATGGACAAATTGGAGCATGTGCAAAGAAGGGTGACTAAAATGGTGAAAGGTCTGGAAACAATGCCTTATGAGGAGAGACTTAGGGAGCTGGGTATGTTTAGCCTGGAAAAAAGACGATTAAGAGGCGAAATGATAGCCCTGTTTAAGTATTTGAAAGGCTGTCACCTTGAGGATGGAGCAGGCTTGTTTTCTGCTGCTCCAGAGACTGGAACACGGAGCAATGGTTTCAAGCTCCAGGAACAGAGATTCCACCTCAACATTAGGAGGAACTTTTTGACAGTAAGAGATGTTCGGCTATGGAACACACTCCCTCGGAGCGTGGTGGGGTCTCCTTCCTTGGAGGTCTTTAAACAGAGGATGGATGGCCATCTGTCAGGGATGCTTTGATCGTGATTTCCTGCATGGCAGGGGGTTGGACTGGATGGCCCTCGTGGTCTCTTCCAACTCTGCAATTCTATGATTCTATGATTCTAGATTAACATCAACTGGGTAGACCTGCTGGAAGAGATAGAGGTATGTCTTTTAAATAACGAGACTATGTTTCCACCTTTCAGACAAGTCAGGGAGAACTGACTGTGCACACTTTAGTGGTGACCTTGAATGTATCTGAACCTGCATGACAAACAACCCTTGGCTGTTCAGTTAATTGTCAGTTGGGACCTGGTGGTGCAGGAATCTAATGCAACAAAACTTCAGCCAAAAAACCACACCTCATGCTAGATCTTGAGTTCATAGGTTCAATGCCAGGGCCCCCAGGTCAACTTAGCCTTCTGTAAGTCAGTAAAATGAGGACCAGCATATAAAGAGCTGGGGCGACATGCTGTGAAACCGTTAAAATACTGTTTCAAAAAGAAAAACAACAGCAGCAGTCACTTAGTAATGTACAATGCTTTCTGTATGCTGGTACCGCCACCTACTGGTGGTTATAATATCTGCATTATACAACTACCTATACTGTCTGTAACATTGTAATTACTGTTTCATGTTTGTACTGATTCATGAATAATTCATGAATAATAATTTGCTTTGAATTGTATCTGTCTTGCTTTGAATTGTATCTGCCTTGAATTGTATTAATCTGTACTGTGATTGTGTATTGTTCTGTATATTCCAATATATGTACCCTGCCCCATCTGGTAAATTATTATTATTATTATTATTTAAAGCAGCTGTGTTGTCTGTTGTGTGTCAGAAAAATGCTAAGTTTAAAAGTCGAGCAACATGTCAATTTGATTTTTTTAGTAAAATTGAACAAAACGCCAATGGAATCTTTTTAAATGCTTGCTGAGGCTTATGGGGAAGACTGCATGTCTTGTGTGCATGTGACTGAGTGGCACAAAAGATTCAGAGAAGGACATGAGAATGTGGAAGATGATTAATGCCCTGGCTGAACTTCCACTTCAAGAACCGAAGACATTGTGGAAAAAAATCAGCCAGATTGTTCAAGGAGACAACCGACTCAGTGTCCAAATGATAGCTGAAGCCGTGAACATTGACAAAGACACTGTGTGGAAAATTTTGCATGAGGGTCACAACATGAGAAAAGTTTGTGCCAAGATGGTCCCTAGGGTTCTCACATTAGATTAAAAAGAGTGCTGCAAGGAAATCTGTGCTGACACTCTGCAGCAACATGAGATGAACCCAAACTTTTTTCAAAAAATCATCACTTGTGATGAAAACTGGATCTTCCAGTATGATCCTGAGACAAAACGACAGTCAATGCACTGGAAACACCATCATGACCATCTTCACCAAGAATGAAAAAAATCACACCAAAGCAAGTCTACATTCAAAGCCATGCTCGTTGCTTTTTTTTTTTTTTACATCAAGTGTGTAATTTTGGAAGAATGGGTTCCAGAAGTCAGAACAGTGAACCAGCATTATTATAAGGAAATTTTGACAAAGCTGAGAGAAAGAGTCAGAAAGAAAAAGAGCCACAGCTGTAGAAAAATGGTTTCATTCTTCATCAAGACAATGCACCTGCTCACATAGTACTTTTTTGGCCAATAAACACATTAGTACACTTGAACATCATCCCTATTGGCCAGATTTGTCACCGTGTAACTTTTTTCTCTTCCCTAAAGTGAAATAGATACTTAAAGGAACATGTTTTGAGTCAACTGGTGCAGTAAAGAAGAAAATGGCAGATGTGTTGAAACAGCTGACAAACACTGATCTGCTCCACACCTTCGACTAGTGGAAAACAAGGCTTCATCAGTGTATGAGTGTGAATGGGGAGTATATTGAAGGGGACAAGCATTAGAATTGTAATATATACAAATAAAGATGGTTTGTTGTATCAGTCTCCTTATTTAATAGGCAGACCTCATAGGTCTTCAGCACTGTTTTAAACTCATACAGCATGTTTAGCTGTTGAATCTCTTCTGGCACATCATTCCACAGTCTGGGGGTGGCTGATGGAAAAGGTCCTCTGGGTGACAGTTGCCAGTCTAGTCCTGGTTGGTTGAAGTAAATGTCCCCCAGAGGACTTGTACAGGGTGGATTGTATGGGTGGAGGCGATCCTGGGTAACCTGGACCCAGTTCTCCATCTATACAATGGGATAAAGAGAGAGATTGTTTAAGATTCTCCTGAGGATCAGCTTAGGTTGTGAACCCTCTGGCCTTGCCCTGCTTTGTTATTCTAGAACAGGATATTCACCCACTCACCCACCAAGTTTTTCATGACCTTTCCAATACACATTTTGTGAACAACTGTGGCAGCTATTAGCTCTGATGTTAGTGGGGTGGTAGATCCATTCCAGATTTTAGCTCAGGCATTAAAGGAGCTATCACAGGTTCTGAAAACTATCTCCAAAATAAGTCTTGTGTTTGGGCTTCTTTAAAGATTGGACTAAAAGCTGGTTCAAATTCATCTCTTCCTTGACATTGGAGCATCCAGCCACCACTGCTGAGCACTGTGTGACAACCAGTTCTCAGCAAAGTTCATATAATACACTCGAGTTCAGTCAATATATAATCCTAGGAGACTAGTTGACTCACTCCAACAGTAATTTATAGTGAATTTATGGAACATGATAGTGAATGTCAGTAAATGCATTTCGCACAGGCTTTCACTCCCAGTTAATATGTATACAGTTCAGTGATTAGAGCATGGTTCATTGCTTAGAGTGTGGGACTGGAATTTGAGAAGTCTAGGTTCAAGTCTTCACTGAGGAGATTATCAGACATGTTAAAAGTGGCATTACACAAATGCCAGGAGATTGCAAAAGGGGTCCATTTTCAGATGATGTTGTTCCCTCTCATTATGCACCTGTTCTGTTGCCGTTGCACTGGTGCTGCTTTTTATTGATGGGATAATCCATCAATAGATCCCCTGTTCTGTTTCTGTCATGGATGTTCCTGTGAGAGAAAAGGTGCCATGTTATGCTGGCAAGATTCCAGCATCAATGGGAGATTCCTGCCAGAACACTTCTGGGTGAAAGCGGGACATCCAGATAAGTGGTATACTTTTTATGACCCTCCCTAGGTTACTTCTACCTTTTAAAGTGTGTTTTGTGCTTGCTCTCATTTTTTTCATGTTCTTTTTATTTTTATTTTTTAATTTCCTGTGCTCATGTCTTCTCACAAGAATCTGCGAGATTTCGATTCAAGAAGTGAAGGGAGCTCCGTTAGAGTTCTGTTCATTCCTGGGCTGCCGGAACAATGGGAGAGGAGGTATGTGTACTGGGGAAGGTGATCATGGTGTGAAAGGGATGGGACAGGGGCAGGAGTGGAGATTCTGGGACAGGAACACTTTTTTTTGTTCCTGTCTGATAATCTCCTGAGTTTATTCCGGAATTCCCTGAGTGACTCTGGGCTGTTTGTTTCAGCCTGATCTATCTTACAGAATTGTTGTGAAGTAGGGCAGAGGCATGTATACCATTGATCTCGTTGTAGGAAGGTTGGATTATAAAAATGGGATATATACTATATATTGGGATATATTTCCCAATCATCAAAACAATCCTTGGTGGAGAAAAACATGATTAATATTTGAAAGTTTAAATTCATAATATGCCTTAGCCTCAAGATGTATGGTGATGATTTAAAAATATCCCAGGTCCTGCCTCCTCTTTATTCTAGTCACTATGCAGCGTTTTTACTTATATCCTGTGACTTTTAAAAAGCACGTGTTCTTCTGTTTTCATGCTATGTGATATCTTATAGTAGGAAATGAAATGTATGTTACAGCCTCCTAAATTCTATGTATTAGCATGGATTGATCAACAGGGATTAAATGCTCCAAAACAAGGGAAAGGGAGAAAGCCGTCCAAATAAAATGTTCTTTTGAAGGCTAAGTGTGGCTATGAATTAGACTTACTTATTTTATTGCTCTCTTGAGACCTCTTACATTTTTTTTATGATTTAAGTGAAATATTGACCTTGAAAACATCCAGGGAACTCTTTTTTTAAAAAAACTTTGATTTGTCATTGACATTTCCATGTACACAGCTAAAGCAGAAGCGAACCTTACTCATGTTGCTTAACGATGATAATCTAATTAGTCTGCTTATCCATTAGAAGGGTCACTGTAATGGAGATGCTTCATTAATAAGGTCTGAAGGAGGGAAGGGAGAAATATGATCTCAGATGTGACAAAACAGTCTGGTTCCCACCTCTGAATGTGAGAAACCAGAGATTTACCAAGTCAGAAGAGCAATATGAACAGTTTTTCTGTAGCTACAGTATAACAACAACAAGAACAGCAGTACATAATTTCCAGCAGAGCTTGGAAATTACTTATTAGTACTTGTAATTAATTCCATTTTGCAATAACTAAAGCATTTAGTTATACAAAATATGCAACAGAAGGAGTGATAACCCCTGTTTTGTAGTGTAATGCTAACTTTTTCATTACCTTTATACTTGCAGGTGCTCACAAAATCTCTTCACTAGGCCGGAAATGCTCCACGTCTTTAACCTTTCATCATATGTTTTGTCTGCCTTACCTCTTGTCATTCTGTTTGCCCTTTTCTGAGCCCACTCCAACTTGTCTATAGCCTTCCTAAAATGAGGCACCCAGAACTGAACATAGTACTCCAGATGAAGCCTGACGAGCACAGAATATAGTCGGACTATTACTTCCCTTGACTTGAAAACTATGGTACTATTAATGCAGTCTAAAATATTATTTGCCTTCTTTGCTGCAGAGTCATACTGTTGGGTCATGTTCAATTTATGATCAATAATAATATTGTTGTACTCCAGTTCCCATTACCATTTTCCAAGAACATTGATAGGAGAATTTATTAAGAAGAATAAGTATGAAACAAATGATTTAAAGACTCATCCCTTCTATGAAACTTCTTTGCTAGAAGTTTTACTGTTCAATAAAATAGGGACTTTGATTCAAGACCCATATGGAATCAATGTGTAAGCAGAGGTAGATACAGAATAATGAGGATCCATATGGGTAAGTGATCTTTAAGTCCATTATTATTTAGTGTGCTATTACATTATTCTCTGGTTCAGTACGTCTACATTTTCAATTGCCATTTCTTTAATAAGTCTAAGCAGATAGCTTTCTTCCAGCTCTTAATTCTATATTTAAAGGTCATATTCCTCCTACCAGTTCATTCATATGCAAAGAACACTTTTAAAAAGGCCAATATGCAGTCATAAAACTTACCAGAAAATGTTAATAAGAGATCAGTGGGAAACTGAGCTTTTCTCCTTTACAGCAAACTTAACGTTCTGGATGAACCACCAAAGATAACTGTGATGTTGTCAGCATCAGTGGTGATCACACCACTGACCACCACCTTTTGGCAATCCCACTTCAAATCCCCACATTCTTTTTAGGGAATAGAAACCACTGTTATCCATGGCAACCCTCTAATGTCCTAATATTTATTTGGGGAATTTAATTAACTCAACTTGTCATGTGAGCGGCCGGGCAACGGTGGGACCTTTGAACCTATATACCGGTAATAATGGAGGAGACTCTAAGCCAAAAGGTATAATTAAATGATCTTTATTGGAAATTAATATCAACAACAATCAAACAAACACTCAGGCTTCAGACGCTCACACAAGGCTATCCATCCGTCCATCCACAACCTTTATTAGGCATAATACAACATATACGTATAACAATAGAACAATAGGACTTCAAAGATCATTTTTAGGCAGGTTAAGCCATATGTTTGCTGCCTCAACCAAAAAGTTAGCCATTAATCTGGTGATATGCGGATTTTGATCTTCCAATAAGAATTTCACTGATAATCTATCTGTACAGACATTCCTTTCCAATAACCTCCTTATCAACTTTCCCCTTGGAATTATATACAATGGGCAATTCAATACAATATGATAGAGAGTATCAGGGGCTTGAGCACAATGACATATACGATTCAAAAAAGGTGTCTGCAAATATCTACCCTTGGTCACATTAGAGGGATGTACATTCAACCTTGCAAGAAGAAAAGCCTTCCTTGCTGCCAGCAATGAAAGAGTTTGAAAATAATCTGGGATCCCACCCTGTACAGGTGGGATACCAAGCATTGCTGGAGAACAAACCGTAGGGGGTGTTGGATAAGACAGCTGATGCTCCCTCTCAACGAGGCAGTGCCTAATAGTTTTAACACAAGGCTATCAAAGATAGTTTGAAGTATTTGGATAGAGGGATAGAGTAAGGTGATGGCGGGTTATACTATACCGGTTTTGCAGCGCTGAGATCTTGAAGTGAACCAGCAGAGAGGAGGTTTGGGAAGCAGAATGCTGACATGAACTGATGTGGAGTCAAAAAGCAGGGGATTCGTGCACAATTGAGTGGTGTTTCAGGGTTATATTTATATGAAATAATTCTTCTGAAGGGATGGGATTTTGAGTGGAATACAATGTTTCTTGGAGGTTCCCAGGACTAGACAATGTGTACTCCAGAAGAGTTAATGATTGTTAATGGGTGCTGTATTTGGAACTGAATAGGAGCAGGCAAGGTTGGAAAGGGATGAGGGAAGGAAGGGCCCATTTTACAAGCATTAAGGACTCTGCTGTCATTGAGAGGATTAGTGAATGACTCATTTCCAGATGTTAATCTCTGACCTGAGTATTTGTTAGGGGAATCTCCAAAGACTCCTCCCTTGGTTATCCATGAATCCAGCCTTGGTATTAGGGGGTTCCTGGTTTGTCTGCTAACCACGTGGATGGCCACATTAAGCTAAATTTTTAAATATAGCAAATTATTAGATATTCTAACATGGGGCCTATCAGGGTAGGTAACACCACCATGATCCCCACTGAACGCACATACATCATTTCCTAATTAGACCTAATTCCTAAATAGTTTGGGACCAGGATAGGATCTGAAAGACCACCTCCTCCCATATAACACTGTCTGAAATTTAAGATCCTCAGTGGAGTCCCTGTTGTGTATCACAACCCCTCATGAGGTTGAGCTGGTAGGCACATGCAACAGGGCTTTCTCTGTAGCAGCACCCCCAGTGTGGGATTCCCTGCCAAGAGAAGTCAAGTTGGCTTCATCTCTTCTGAGCTTCTGTCAGGCAGCTAAGACTGTCCTGTTCCACATGGCTTTTGATATTTGACACTGCTATGTTTGTTTGTTTTAACATTATATGTAAGGTTTGTTTTTAGTTTTTAAGGAGTACAGTATTTTAATGTGTTTTTAACATCCTTTAAAAATCTCTGTTGTTTTAATGCTTTCATTTGTTCTGCATCACCTGAGGAGACCATGTGGGCTGGGAGGGAATATATAAATACAATACAATACAATACGTTATGAATGCATAAATATAAATTTTTATTTGCCTACTTTATCTTAGCCACTGTGCAAACTCACTGATACAAAACAAGCCTTTGTTAAAAAGTACTGCAAGTTTACTATGCCAAAGCCATAGTTCCTCACATGAAACTATGGTGGTGCTGTCACTATATGTGAGGCTTTACTGGCCAAATGTTTTTTAAAGTGTGATTTCACCTAGTGTGACTTGTCCTTAAGACTACATTACTTTAAACAGTCTTCATGTTTTGTTACCTTAAGAAATCCCAAGGAGGTCGAAAAGGCACTGCTTATTATGTGAAGAACGTAATTGAAAATTTAGCTCTGAGTGAAAAAGAGAAATTGCCAAACCATCGTTGGAAAAAGCTTTGGCCATGGTTTAGTGAGACAACCCCAGCAATAACTTAAAAGGATATTTTAAATAAATAAATATTTTATTATTATTATTGTATTTGTGTATAATTTTGTATTTTTTAATTAATCTTTTATTATTATTTTTTTCTTTTCCAAATAAGTATAATTGTATTGTGTAAATAAAATGTAATTATAGTGCGTTTAGATTAAGAGGAAAAATATATTAGTGTTAGGATAGATAGTTTTATTTTTGTATTAGTAGGAGAGGAGGAAAACAATTGGTATTGTTTTTGTGTTATTGTTATGGCCTTTTGCGGTCAGGTGTATCTTTCAGTAGAATGGTCTTATTCCAATAAAAATTCCCAAGGAGGTCGGGAGAAGAACAGGGCTGTCGCACTTACAAAGCCCCATTTCAGACAGCCCCGTCCTCCTCTTGACCTTCGCCTGTCTTTCCGTGCTGCCTGTGCAAGAAACGCACCACTTTTATTCATGGAAAACCCCCAACAATAAAAAGTGGTGCCGACAGCACAAAGGAAGGATGGGGAAAGGTCGGGAGGAGGATGGGGCTGTCTGAAATGGGGCTCTGTAAGCGGGACAGCCCCGTTCTTCTCCTGACTTCCTTGTTTTTTTTTTTCTTCTTACCCCATTTGAAAAAGTCCTTACTCAAAAAACCCCACCACATATTTAAATATAGTATATTTTTATTTTCCTTCAGTTCTTGTTCTGGAAGAATTAGAGAATTAACAGTGATACAAGTAGATGTTGCCTTGCCTCTTTACAGACATAGGTCAATCGGTGTTTTTTAAATCTTTGAACCCAATCTCTTGCAAGCATGATCATCTAGGATTTCCATTAAACGTATGCATGTTTTCAGAGGAGGTTGATCTTACCTCAGTTTGAATTAGATAATTACATATTAACTTCAACCTGAATAGCCTGTTTCCTACAAAGTCTTCAGCAAGCTACATTTCCATATAGATGCTGACTTTGCAGCTGTCATCTTTCCCAGCCCTCAGCCAATGAAGGCATCTTTTGTTCTACTGATAAGCGGCACATTGTTCGCCATTCAGGTGCCCAGAACAAAATGTATAAGAGGCACACAATGAGCTTCTCTCCAGTCACTCTTTTTAAGAAAGAGGAAAATCTTGCTTGAGAAATTTTGTTTTGAATGAAATTCACCCCAGATCTATCTTAATTTGTTTTTCTTTAGCTCATTCTCATCCATTGTGAACTCAGGTGGTTGAGTTTCTATTGGTTTGGGAATGAACTGCAGCTACCCAAAAGGATGCAGTGATTTCTACATACTTGGAGGGGGAGGACTCCCTAGGTATGCAGAAGCATAGACATGTGCACATTAAAATAGTTGTTTTTGTTAAGATTCCCTTCAAAACTGCCTGAGAAAAACCTATGAGCTTACAGTTTAAATCTGTAATACAAAATAAGGGGGGGGGAATGGGTCTAAAGAAATCTGAAGTTAAGCAAACTGTGTTTAAGTTTATGACTGAGATGTGCTGGGATGGCAGGTGGGGTAGAGGAGAAGGAGCTGCCTCTTGACAACTTATAGCAAATAAGCTGGAGAGGGGATTGAAGTTAGGGTGTACTGTGAGATAAAAAATCCTTCATCTTGGCTTCAGTCCCCAGACATATATGCTCCACTCCTGTATTGTGATAAAATGATCTGAGTGGGGTCTGACACCTTCTAATGCCTGTAGTACAGCTGGGAAGAAAAGGTATCCTTTAACTCAGTGCTTCTTAGGTTTTCTGATGTGGGAGACCAGGATTCCCCCCCACCCCTCCCATGAATGTGGCAGAGACTGGTATTATTTTTGTGCCCATTGGCTACAGCTGTTTCTTTCTTTCCAGGAAACTTGGCAGGGACTGAAAGCTAATGGCTTTGGACAAACACCAGTCCACAGATTACCACTTTGAGTAGCACTGCTTTAACCCACAGGTGGGAAACCTTTTTGAACCTGAGGACTTAATTGACTTTCAGATAGGTTGTTCAGAGGCCACATTCCAGTGGTGGGCAGGGACAAAACCCCAGCGTAATTTGACTTAAAACTCTTAGGAGATTTTCAGACGTGATTTTCGGCAGGATATATTCCAAAACAGCTCCGTTGCTGCCGCGCGGCAGGGGAGCAGTTTTGGATGATGCTGTCCCTCTGCCGAACCCCTCCGTGTCACTTCTGTGACAGAATGGAGGAAACCGCATCATATTTCATTCACGGTTGTTGCCCGTGAGCACCAACGGAGCTATTTTGGAATATATCCTGCTGAAAATCACATCTGAAAATCTCCTTATTGGTAGTGATTAGTCATAGGGAGGTATTCAGACCTTTTAAGATGGGGGAACAACCCATTCAAAATCTAGAAAAAAACCACAAAGGGTGTTTCCATTGTTGTTGTTTTGGCCAGTTTCATAGGGTTGACAGTTTCATAGGGTTGCCAGAGCATCACCAGCTCTGAGATTTTCAGACCAAAAACTGAGGCCTAGGGACAGCTCCTGGTGCTATCAAAATGTAGGAGGGCTCAGTCATATTACAGGGGATAAGCCCTAGTGATGTCCTTAAGCATGATATGTTAAGTTTCAACCATAGTTGCTTGAAGCATGTCATTCAAATTAAAAAAAAAGCTAACAAACGTTTCCAAGCTCTGCATTGACCAAGCTCTGTTTTTAACACCCTTGCTAATATTGCTTTTAACAGCATTGGAGTCCAGCCAAAGCTTTCCAAGTTTTGCTTTTGAACAGAAAAACCTAATGTGGAGGAGGTCAGGGCTTTCCAGAGCACTGAACAAAAACATTATACACTGCAACAATGTGTTGCATTTCTTAACCGTACATTTTAAATTACTGTATAGTTGGACCTCCAAATTTTCTGGGGCTAGGGGTACAGGACCCTTGTGAAAGTGGCAAAACAAATATCTCTAGACCCCAAACCACATTTAATTCTCACAAAAAGTATGATCCATGGATTCAGCTCACTGTGGATGCCTTCAAGGCAGCAGGGTTTCTTTGCATGGCAGAAGAAGGTAACAGGTGGGGCTTGCTGCCACCTCCACTGCTGCCCTACATCATTTGTAATAGGGACTTACAAGCTTTGCTGCACATTCACAGTCTCTCTCAGTCTCGTTAGGCTTGCAGTCCCTATTAAAAATGGCATAGGGCAGCAGCAGAGGTGGCAGCAAACAATCTGTGAGTAATCAAATCTGCAAAAGTTAAACCTGCAAATGTGGAGGGCCTGTTAGCATATCCAGCTAGCCCTTGCCACAAGGTTTCATAACTGCACATACTAGACACCTTTTGAGGTCACAGTGATCAGGGACATTTGGGGTCAAGCTGACCCGAGATATATCCAGAATCATGATGGTGGGAAAACCCAGATAGGATTATATCGTTAATGGGTCTATGCTAATCCTTTCAAACATGCAACCAATGACCATCCTTTGACCCATACCCTACAGAAATCTTTCCTATACACCCTACCTGTCCAAACATTAATAGGATGTTACAAATCCCATCAATGTTTGGTCACGCTGGAGCAAAGGCAATCAGCTCATTTTGGATCCTTTTGTCCATTCCATAAGAAAAGTCACAGCCATGCATTACAGATTGGCCTTGCCATCCTCTGTGCCAACTTCAGATGCTGTCTGAGTCCCTCTGCTGCATGGACGTCTTTCTCTGAGACTGGTAACTATCACCCTTCCACTCCTGACTTCTCTCTAGCCAACCCTTCATGCCTTTCTCTTCAATAGCCTTGTATGGTTTGTAAGAGTGTATATTCTTGCATGATAGTGTATCCCCTGTGATCATTCAGATAGAATACTTTAATTTTAACTGGTGTGCTCTCTACAGTTAGTACTGGTATGCATAGGTGAAAAGATCTCCAAAGTTAACCTCCTCTTGCAGGCCTCCTTTTATAATTCCCCCAAATCTTAAGGAGACGCTGGCATTGCAGGTTGGACGCCAACGTCCTCCCCACTTCTTAAGGTGACAGGCTGACTGTTCTGTGCTTGTGCTTTTGACATGCATATTCTGTATTCTGAAGCATGTGTTTTTGGTCTGAAGAATGTATGTCAAAGCCACATCAGTCACATTTAAAATGCTTCACCTGTCTTTTGACCAAGACAATGTTGAGATTTGCTGAGGTACAAAATGCAGGGGTCTGTAACAGAAGTGCAGGTGTCTTTTGGTGGATTGATCAATGAAGAAACAGTTTCTGAAGAACAGGAAGTTTGAAAACCACTAATGTCTTTGAGTATTTCTGCTGTCCACAACAAATGTCCTTTTGAGTACAAGGGAAATTCCCTGAAGAGTAAGCTAGGGAATTACTTTTCAGTTTTGGACCACCTTGTAAGCTGGCTTGTTCTCTGAAAAGTAATAGATATGGATTTGTAGAAGACTTACAACTGTCAATAGAGATTTTCCACAATTAATGACTTTGTAATTTCATCAGTTTGGTAATTTGCTTCCACCACAGGTGAATTTTGTGCATCTAAAACAGCTGCTAGCTGAGCTTAAGCCTAAGCCCCCAAGGTTTCCAAAGGGCTAAGGCAGAGCCTTCAATCTTTGATCATTCTACACGTCTGTCAGGGAAATATAATGGTAAATCCCTGCATTTCAGTAAAGTCAGTTAAATTTCAGAATAACCACACAGGTCACCATGTCCACCCTTGTCTCCACATTTTTGTTAAAAAATGTTTTCAGAAAAACCATAACACAGTTAGAATGAAAGGTCAGCTTTGGGAGTGGGAGGATAGGAAGAAAAATGCAAACTTAGCCACTGGTGTAATTTAACACTTGAAAGAAAGGAAACAGAATTTCTGGTAGTAAAGCTTAAGAGCATATACAAAAATACAGCCTTGTGTGACTAAAACCCTAGATAATATATTATGTTGCACACAGTTTCCTTGTGAGGAGATGATATTGGAGGCTAATGCTGCAATCTTATCCTTCAGCTATGCTGGCTGGACAAAGACAGGAATACAACTGAAGCTGAAGTCTTATACTCACTTCTGAGTAGACATGTATAGGCTTGCAGTCTGACTCTCCTACACCAATGTGAGTCCAAGGACTTTATCAACGCCCCGCCTTTTCTGTTCTTTTGTCAGCATAATTTGTGATGTTTTTATGCTGGCAAAAGAGCCCCCTTTGCCACACTTACCTTCCATCCCATCCAAAGGCAGCCCTGGCAATGATGGAGGAGTGAACGGAGCTCCATTCACTTCCTGGAATGAAATCTCAGCGATTCTCTTGAGAAGACACGAGAGCGGGCAATTAAAAAATAAAAGCAAAAATAACACACAAAAAGTAAAGGAAAGCACAAAAACACACATTAAAAGTCCAAAGTAAACAGGGTATGTGTGTCATAAAAAGAGCATCCCCTACATGGCTGTCTCTATCTCACCCAGAAATGTTTGCCTATTGATGCTGCATTCATGTGAGTACAATGGTGCATGGATTCAAATGTCAGCAATACTGGCAACAAAGTGCCACGGTCGAACTATTGATGGCTTGGCCCATCAATAAAAAAGTATGCCTTTTGGACTTTACATGATCACGAAAGAAGGACGTCGTCTGGTATGTGCGCCCTTTTGCGATCATTAGGTGTCCTTATGATGCCATATTTGACTGGTCTGATAAAGTCCCAGGTTTTGACTGGCAGCTAAGATTTACAGTGACAAAGTGATAATGTTGAGTCTACCTGACTAAGGCAGGGTTATCATAATCAAAGATGGCCTAAAGCAGATTTTGCCAATCTGAGTCCCTTTGAATACTTACAATTACAAATATCATCTCCTAGCCATTGGCAATCTTGGTTAGGCCTGATGGCATTGTAATCAACCTAAGCAAAGTAGATTCTTTATGGATCTAGAGGTTTGAGTGTTGTGTCTCCACAACATCTCGTCATAGTGGAGTGTCTGTATGCTGTCCATGAGCTTGTGAGTGGAAGAACTAGCATGAGTGAGATATCAGGAGCCTAGCATATCTTCCAGATTTCCCCCCAAATTTACTGCTGTGTTGTTGCATGCCTGCAGGTCGTTTCTGATTTATAGCGACCCTAAGACGAATCTATCACAGGGTTTTCTTTGCAAGATTTGTTCAGAGGGCGTTTCCCTTTGCCTTCCTCTTAGGTTGAGAGAGTGTGACTTGTCCAAGGTCACCCTGTGGGTTTCCATGGCTGAGCAGGTAATCAAACCCTGGTTTCCAGAGTCTTAGGACATTGTCAGACTAGCGTCTAAAAATGCTGTAATTCTGCGAATGAGGATAGCAGAAACATTGTGGCATTATCACACTTACTATCACACGTTGCTGTAATTACATGAAAGAACTGCCATGGAATTATTGCATGCCGACCACTAGCACTTTAAGAACAGGAGTTTACTTCTGTGATTTAGCATGGGCGAGATTTCGTGCTTCTCGTGAGAAGGTGCAAGCATGCTTAAAGCTCTGAACACACAAGCACTGAAACAAACCTAAAAACATGCAAGCTAAATGGGGCAGTTCATAAAAAGAGCATTAAGTGCTTCATTTTCATGTTCTCACCCAGAGGTTTTCTCGCTGTAATCTCATGCTGTAATCTCGTGATTACAATTGGACATGGTTTCGCATGGCATCAATACCTTAAAAAAAGTGATATTGAAGATCTATTCATGGCTTGTCCCATGAATTAGAAGAAACACCATTTTGCAGCTGGAGCATGCTGTAACAACACAAAGACAGTGATGTCGTGTGATAGTGGGACCCTTTTGCACTACTGTGGCATCGTAATCCTGAGATTTTTGCCATGTCTGATAATGTCCCTAGTCCAAACCATTATACTATGCTGGCTCTTTACTGTTGATGCAACAGTATACCTGAAATGCCTCTCCATTGACGCCCCCTTGTCGTGGGAGAGAGGCTTGAGTACCCTAATGATGTTTTGAGCTATGCTGGCGGTGGCATAATAGCCACTGGTAGGGTCTCCCATGCCAGACAGGTCAAAACCGAAGGGTCTGACAAAGAGCGTCAAAGGGCAGGATGGGCTCTCTAGCCTTGTGGCAACCGTCCCAGGAGAAGGAAAACTCTAATCCCAAACCCGGGCAGATGGTGCTCGTCCAACCCTGTAAGGTCAACCATCTAAGAGAAGGAAACTCTAATCAAACCTACGGCCCGAGGACCTCACTGCCACGTCCATGCTTGCAAGGCCACGGCAGATGAATCTCTGGTTTAAAGGGTGAGGCCAGTTCTGTGCACGCTGCGCTCCACCAGAAAAATCCATTGCACAGGCTCGAAGGACAAATCCATTTCCAAAAAAGTCCTGTAGCGACTGGCGAGGGACGAAACCGGCAGGTGTAAAGATGCACTGGAAGCCGCAGCCCCAACCCTGCATGCAGGCGGTTCAGGACATTGGTCGCTCAAGCCTGACCCGGGAGATGACAGTCTTGTTCGGCAGCATCCTGAACGACCAAGCAGCCTTTTTTAAGGAGAGCACTGCTTGCTCCATATGGAGAGGGGCCTAGAAAAGGTTGCCTAACGAAAGCTCATCCCCAACTACCTGGTTGGCTAGCCGCGGCCAACGGGAATCTTCTGATGCGGTCAAACCAAGGCAAAGAAACAAAGGCACACACCGGCCTCCAAAGGTGTAAATAAACTGACACTTGCATGCTGGAACATCAGAACCATGCAAGATTCTGAAGATAGTGGACGGCCTGAGCATCGTTCTGCCCTAATAGCCCATGAACTATCACGGCTTAATATTGACATCACTGCTCTTAGTGAAGTTCGCTTCCACGAGGAAGGCAGCCTTAAAGAACATGGCGCCGGCTACACACTTTACTGGTCTGGCAAACCCAAAACCGAAAAACATCTTTCAGGAGTAGGCTTTATGATTAAAAACTCCATTGCCTCCAAACTCGAAACCTTGCCAACAGGACATTCTGATCGCATTATTTCCTTACGCCTCCCACATGTTGTTCTCTTTAGTATATATGCCCCAACTATGCAAGCCGACCCTGTAGAGAAAGACAAATTCTACACAGACCTATGCCAACTCATACAAAAAGTCCCTGTAGAAGATAAAATTATTATCCTTGGTGACTTCAATGCCAGAGTAGGAAAGAACTCCGAAGCCTGGAAAGGTGTCTTAGGCAAGCATGGTGTTGGAAATTGCAATGATAACGGACGCCTCCTGCTAGAGTTCTGTGCAGAACAACAGCTGACTATTACAAACACAATCTTTCAGCAGAAAGATAGCTTGAAGACAACCTGGATACATCCCCGATCCAAACATTGGCACCTCATTGACTACGTTCTAGTCCGTCAGAGAGACATTCGTGATGTCCGTCATACCAGAGTGATGCCCAGTGCAGAATGCCAAACAGATCATCGCCTCGTCAGATGTAAACTAAATCTTCATCTTAAGTTCAAACCTAAGAGGGGTGGCATCTTAAAGAAGAGACTCCAAGTCAACAATCTTCAACAAGCTACCATGAGAGACAACTTCCAGGCAAATCTACAAACGAAACTTGAAGACCATCCTACAGATCCTTCTCCTACAGTGCTTTGGCAACATATCAAAAACAGTATCCGCCAGTCTGCAGAAGAATCCCTTGGGTTCTCCCACAAGAAAAATCAAGACTGGTTTGATGAAAACAACCAAGAGATCCAGGAGCTGTTGGCAAGGAAGAGAGCTGCTCACCAGGCATACCTCGCCCAGCCAACCTGTCATGTAAGAAAAGCAGCTTTCTGCCTCACATGTAGCAAACTACAACAAAAACTCCGAGACATGCAGAACAAGTGGTGGATCAATATAGCAGAAAAGACACAACGCTGTGCAGATCTGGGTGATCATAGAGGATTTTATGAAGCTCTTAAAGCAGTGTTTGGACCTACTTATCAGGTCCAAAGCTCCTTATACAGTACAGATGGTCAAACATTAATTAGTGATAAAGCCTCCATCCTAAATCGTTGGGCTGAACATTTTCAAAGTCTCTTTAGCGCCAACCGAGTAGTCCAAGCCTCAGCTATCCAATATATGATACAAAAACCAATGAAAAATGAATTGGACATAGCTCCCACTTTGGAAGAGACCCTTAAGGCCATACAGCAGATGAAAAACGGCAAGGCAGCTGGGATTGATGGAATCCCACCTGAAGTTTGGAAACACGGAGGTCATGCACTCCATGAAAAATTCCACGAATTCCTTGTCAATTGCTGGGAAAAAGGGGAACTGCCATCAGACCTCCGGGATGCAGTCATCATCACCCTGTACAAGAAAAAAGGAGCAAAATCCGATTGCTCAAACTATCGAGGCATAACACTGCTCTCTATTGCTGGAAAAATCCTTGCAAGGATACTCCTGAACAGATTAGTTCCTGCTATTGCAGAAGAACTTCTCCCTGAAAGCCAATGTGGCTTCAGAGCCAATAGGAGTACTACAGACATGGTATTTGCCCTTAGGCAACTGCAAGAAAAATGTAGGGAGCAGAACAAGGGTCTCTATGTAACATTTGTCGACCTCACCAAAGCCTTTGACACTGTAAGTAGAAAAGGTCTGTGGCAGATCCTGGAAAGACTAGGATGTCCCCCCAAATTCCTTAAAATGATTATCTTGCTACACGAGGGACAGCGTGGTCAAGTCAGATATGGCGATGCTCTTTCAGAGCCCTTTCTAATAACTAATGGAGTGAAGCAAGGTTGTGTTCTTGCACCAACTTTATTTACAATCTCCTTTAGCACGATGCTCCAAAGGGCTATGGCAGAGCTTGAAGAAGACGACGGCATCTATATACGCTACCGTGCTGATAGTAGCTTGTTTAACTTAAGCCATCTGAGGGCTCACACTAAAACTCTAAACTATCTAGTCCGTGAGCTGCTCTTCGCCGATGATGCTGCCCTTGTTGCCCACACAGAAGCAGCTCTGCAGCGCCTAACATCCTGCTTTGCAACAGCTGCAGAGCTGTTTGGGCTAGAAGTCAACCTGAAGAAAACAGAAGTTCTTTACCAGCCTGCACCACAGGACGAACACCACCATCCCCACATTGCCGTCGGCAAATCTGTGCTCAAGTCCGTTCAGCAGTTCACCTACCTGGGAAGCATCATCTCCTCAGATGCCAAGATTGACAAAGAGATCGATCACAGATTAGCAAAGGCATATAGTGCATTTGGAAGACTTCACAAAAGAGTCTGGAGCAATAAACACCTGAGGCAAAGCACAAAAATCAGTGTGTATAGAGCCATTGTACCGTCTATCCTTCTTTATGGATCTGAAACATGGGTCACCTATCACCACCACCTACGACTCCTTGAGCGCTTTCATCAGCGCTGTCTACGCACAATCCTAAATATACACTGGACTGACTATGTGACGAATGTTGCTGTCCTTGAACAAGCAGGGATCACCAGCATTGAGGCCATGATATTGAGAACACAGCTGCGCTGGGCAGGGCACCTTTCTAGGATGGAGGACCATCGCCTCCCAAAAATACTACTCTACGGTGAACTCGCCACGGGTCAGCGTAAGAGGGGCGCTCCAAAAAAGCGATACAAAGACTCCCTGAAACAACATCTCAGGCTTGGCCAAATTGATCACCAACAGTGGTCCGCCCTGGCCTCACATCGGGAGGCATGGAGACGCACTATCCACAATGCTGCAGCCTTATTTGAGAACTCACGACGAACAAGTCTTGAAGAGAAATGACAACGCAGAAAGAATCACAACCCAAAAACATCACCAAAGGAGACCTTCTGCTGTGCTTTTTGCAACCGGACTTGTTTATCTCGGATTGGCCTTTTCAGTCATCAGCACGCTTGCAGAAAGCGCGGGATGAGTCCTTCCTGAATCTTCGTTTGCGAAGAAAAGCCAGAGAGAGAGAGAGATACCTGAAATTTGAGCAGCATGGAGGGATGTGAAATAATCTGGTGTCCTTGGTGACAACAGACACAGTTACAATGGTTTATGTGGTGCAAGGGGCGCAAAAAGTTAGACAAAATTGAAAATATAGCGGGTTATGGTTAGATTAATCATAATTAATCATTAATCATAGAGTTACTTCAGTGGAATTATTCATCGTTTGCCAGTTTTTCTCATATTTCTATCTTTCCTCATAGGCTATCACCTTCAGTTTTTGGCTCTTGTACTGCTCCTTCAAATACATGTGGTATTTAGCCAGTGACTGAATCTGTGGTCACGTGGATACTAAGTTTCTGCTTTTCTTCTGCTCCAGGACTCCACATAGGATGCTTTCAGTCTTAGGCTTCCTGATTGTGCTGCAAAGGGGCTGTGGGTATATGAGAAAGATTTTAGGCGGGTGTTTTTTTTTTTAAATGCATGTTTCACCTGCTCCTGTAGCTGTGCACTTGCTTTCAGGAGTAGGAGACATGGAGTTCTAGTCTGGCTCGCTTTCTTTTTTCTCATCTGTAACAGTGCTTGTAACCAAAACTCCATACTATGAGCTTTGTTTTAGGGATGGACAGATCTGTAAAGTCTTCTTCTATGCACATCCTCTTTTCTCCATCTATAAGACCATCCTAGGTCAGGTCCATGTAGTTTCTCTTTTGTAAGATGACGATGGTGACAACAACAAATCTGTATATATGTTTGCATGTGTTTTTTCAAAATGGACACACTAATGAATGTATGAATGGGTGCATGCCCTTGTTGACTAATGTGTTTTGACCACATGTTAGAAATATATATATATGTGGCCTTTCTGAGCATTTTTCAAATGTATGCATGCTAGGAAAATACTTTCCTCTCCTTTTGTACATCACAAGTCTGGAAATTTCCAGACACAAATTCTGACCATTTCCATGATTAGTGCACGAGGTGAAGGTCAAGTAAATCCATTAACACACATAAACAACCTTGACAGAAGTTAATAAAAAATATCAGTATTTTTCTTTGTGGAGAAAGCACTTTGTTTGAACCCATACCTCCTGTTTCTCACTTCATGGCCCTTTTTCATTGAAAGACCACACTGACATTTTGGGGAAAATAGCAGCCTATTCATCCACCCTTACCCTGGATCTTATGGGGGGAGGCACAGATTGCTTCCCTTCTGATCAACAGACTATATTCTTTGTGTGGGAGAAGCATCTGTGGCTTCTTCTTGGCCATCTACTTGGGTATTATCCTAGAAAGGAATGCAGCCTGGACATCGTCATCATATTCCTGCCATTGCCCTATTGATTGGTGTCTTCCCTGCACAGCTAATGTGGAGCACTGTCTGTGAGACTAAGGGAGGTGTAGCCACCCCTGGCTGTGCTATGGAGCAGTCTCTCACTTGATTAAAGAGCTAGTTTTAGCCAGTTACTCAACACACTGAAGTATGCCTTAGTTTTGCCTATGAGTGAGGACAACAATGTTGAAACAAAAGTATACTGTCTTTTTTATATGATGCACATGTGTCATATATAACATAGAACACTTCCAAGTATTTATTCTAAGAGTGTTTTCCTTTATATGTATTAGAAGGGGCAATAGCTCTATCACAAATAGTTTTTGCTAATTTCTGTACTTAAAAGAATACATGGAAATATTCTACTTAATTAAAATTATCATTAAAAAAAATCCATTACAGTGCACACTGATGCATATCTCAGTCATTTCAATAGGGCTTACACCCAGATAGAAGGTATGTAGGATTGCAACATCCATCTAATTGATTTATTGATTAAAGTGAAAACTCTTGCTAAGAGTGTGCCTCTGAGATATATTTCTTGATCCTCAAATGCTCTCTGGAAATTTGCCTATTTCTATATACCTGTCAAGGTATAGCTTCTTACTGTTTTTGGGAGGCGATGGTCCTCCATCCTAGAAATGTGCCCTGCCCAGCACAGCTGTGTTCTCAATATCATGGCCGCAATGCTGGTGATCCCTGCTTGCTCAAGGATAGCAACATTTGCCACATAGTCAGTCCAGTGTATATTTAGGATTGTGCGTATACAGCACTGATGAAAGCGTTTGAGGAGTGGTAAATGGTGGCGATGGGTGACCCATGTTTCAGACCCATAAAGAAGAATAGACAGTACAATGGCTCTATACACACTGATTTTTGTGCTTTGCCTCAGGTGTTTATTACTCCAGACTCTTTTGTAAAGTTTTCCAAATGTGTTATATGCCTTTGCTAATCTGTGATCGATCTCTGTGTCAATCTTGAACTCGCCACGGGTCAGCGTAAGAGGGGCACTCCAAAAAAGCGATACAAGGACTCCCTGGAACAACATCTCAGGCTCAGCCAAATTGATCACCAACAATGGTCCACACTGGCCTCACATTGGGAGGCATGGAGACGCACTATCCACAATGCTGCAGCCTTATTTGAGAACTCACGCTGAACAAGTCTTGAAGAGAAACGACAATGCAGAAAGAATCACAACCCGGAAACATCACCCAAGGAGACCTTCTGCTGTGCTTTCTGCAACCGGATTTGTTTATTTCAGATTGGCCTTTTTAGTCATTAGCACGCTTGCAGAAAGCACGGGATGAGTCCTTCCTGAATCTTTGTTTGCGAAGAAAAGCACGCACGAGAGAGAGATAGCTTCTTGGACCTTGCCTGTTTATCTGATTTGGAGATTAGGACCCATGCCCAGGAGGCTGTTGCCTGGAGTTCTGATCTTGGCTTGGTTTTCCAGAGTTCCTGCTGTATCAGATTGCAAGGTGTTAGATGTACCTGGGTGCCAAATGTGTCTAAACTTGCTCTGGCTCCATTCCTAGGACTGACTCTGGAACATGGCTCCAGAGCTGAGTCTTGTCAGCGCATTCCTGGCTGATGGCATCAGGTATATCCAGGTGGGCAGACTGGTCAGTTTGTTGAAGTTATCCATAAGGCTGATGCAAAAAGATCTGCCAAGTGTGAAAGAGTTCAGCTCTGAAGTCTGATGCAACACCCTGCCTGCAACACACACAGATTAATGCTTTATAACCTTATTAAAAGAAAACTGTTACCTACCCTGATACCCCCTGCCCCTTATCTGTAATAACTGGCAATATTTAATTATTTAGCCAAATGTGGCCTTTCACACAATGTGGCTAGTAGCCTGTGGACTCCCATGAACCAGGAATCCCAAAAGGTTAGTGCTGAGATTAAGTCAGGCATGCATTTAAGGAGGGGCCAAATTCCAAAGAAAGGTAATGCAAGGCAACTTCTTATCTGAACATCTGGCTAATCCCATCAGCCTAAAATGAGATACTCAAGTTTGTAAAGAGCCCTCATACTTCTACCTTCTCCCAAACAAAGAGAGTTGTTTCCTCTATTCAGTTACAAGGTATCAGCACATTAAGGGTCATTAACATATCCAGATTGTCTATTGCTTATCTTGAGAACCACTGAGATGCATTGTCTTGCACTTTAAAATCCCATACCCTGAAGGAAATTACTGAGTATTCAAAACCCTTCCAAAACCCCACTCAAGTGTGCACACGGATCCCCTTCCTTTGGATACTATACCCATCTGTGTAGACATTCCTGCTTCAGGATCTCCACTCTGCTGGTTTCTTTCACAACCCCATCTCCTCAGATTGGTACAGTATCACTCCAAAACAACCTCCGTTCTCTACTCCTCTATCCCAATACTGACTACTTTATTCGCTAGCCTTGCATGAATGCCTGAAGCCTGATTGTGTGTGCGTGAACATTGCTATTCTTCTTCTTCTCAAATAATGATCAAATAATTGTACTATATAGCTTAACGTCTGCTCCTGATTACTGGTATAGATTTCTGGTAAAGGCCCTGCTATCTGTTGCCCCCTCTTGCATAGCCAAGCTCACTATATTAATTCCCCAAATTAATATTGATATTTGGAGGGTCCTTAAGACCCCTGAGTGTCTACGGTAACAAAACAAAGATTTTTGACCAGATTAATAGTTTTAGAACTTTTTCTTCTCTTTCCTCCCCCATTTCTTTTCAAGGGACAGAAAAGATAAGCAATGGTGAAGCATTAGGTTCACCTCCATCTTTAGTTGTATAATTTATCATTTTGCAGCGTTTTTTCTTGTTGACTTTATGCAATGTGAAATATAAGGGATGCACAAATGTCTTGGTACCATCAACGGAAGACTGGTTACTGTGAATATATGACATGATAGAAATTGATAAACTTACCTGTTCGTTGAAAGGGAAACATATAGAAAAATTCCAACAGGACTGGAAAAAAATGTTAAACTATGTAGATAAACAAACCATGGGATGGCTTTGTCACAATCAAACTGAGAAAATGAGAATAAGGAGATACTTAAGAAAGAGGGAATGAAGTCAATAGAAGTGTTTTTTCCCCTTTTTATACAGATGTACTGAATGTGGACATTGTAAATAAAAATATAAATAATATAGACTGATCAAAGTAGGGCAAATAATCAGGAAAGTGATAAACAGATTAACAGGTTATTTTAAAAAGACAAAATGTTGTTTATTATCGTAAATGTTGAGATAGAGAAACTGGACTGAAGTAGTAGAAAATCATGAAAAGTTTGGATGGAAGATTGTCAATGACATTACAATTATCACACAGGAATGGTTGGGCAGGATGTCAAATGAATGTGTAGATACAGTTGGGAAGAGAGAAGTTAAGACAGAATGTAGTAAGTGAGAAGGTATGAGAAAGTGTTTAGAAAGATTGAAAAGGTGGGATGTAGTGGAAGAGGTGGATGAAACAAAGGAGGAAAAACCTTTAACATGTGTAGAAGAAAGGAAAAAAAATTAATGGGTTAAGATAGATGTTTGAGAATAATGTATGTATATTTCTTTTTTATTGTTTAAATCTTTTATATAAAATTAACAAAAAATAAAAAATATAAGGGATGCACAAATGTCAGTTTTACATCTATATATTTCAGATACAGTAAATGCTATTGCATGTAATGTAGGAATGTTTTTTTCCCTAGCACAAAAACTATCTGTGATATAAAGTTCCACATGGTCAGATTTCCCAAGTGTTTTAAATATTTTTTTCCTTAAAATAACTATTTGTGTGTGTGTGTGTGTGTGAATCCAAATTCTATTGAAATGGTATTGCTGGGAGATGAGCAAATAGACCTGTTCCCAAAACAATGTTTTCTTGATCTAGCAACCTCCCAGCTGGTTTAATTTTAATTTTCCACACACAACAGAAAAAATATTTATGTATACAAAACATATGGCCACAGACTTTGGGCGCTTCTAATTCAGATGGAGGGTTCCTAGTCCCATCAGCTAAAATACACTCTGCAGCTATTCTGCTTTTCTTGCCTAAATGGATTTTCTCTTGGAAGCATCACTTAGAAATGCAGAGCCTTCTACCTGCTCAATTAGAAGACAACAGTGTTGTCTGGATCCTTCTCCCCTAAAATTCCATGAACGTGGCAAGCTAACTGCACAATAACAGACTCATCTGGAAAGGTCCTGAACCCAGATACCTAAGGATATGTAGATCTGAGGTCCCATCTATATGAGGGGAAAAATATGATCTCCTCCAAAGAAGCAGCCATTCGCAGGGCTGCGACCTGTCTTAATGGTCAAAAGAGCCACCCTAAACTTCGCATACCCCCAGTCAAGATGGTGGCCACAAGTGATTTATTCATGCTTTTAAATCTGCTGCTGCCATTTTTTTTAAAAAAAAACACAGTTTATCATGGCATGTACGTGCGATATTTCATATTTACAAAAAGGAAAAAAGAGAGAGAGTAAAAGATCACCATTTTATCAACTAACTGGCCCTCGCTTAGCCGAAAACCCAACCTGGCAGCAGCAGGTGCTTTCCCTGTTTGCTAGCCTTGCCCCCATGCTTGTCCAGCCAATCAGATTATGGTTGGAGCAATGCGAACACAACTGTCTAAACAATCACACATTTGCATGCCCTATGGAGCTTTTAAAAAACTCCCGAGAAAAGCTCCAAAGGCTTCCCTGAAGGAGTTTAAGGTGGATTCTGCTGCTCCCCTTCTGAATGAGACTTATTTATCCGAATGTCCGTTTGGACAGATCAGCTTCCATGCGATTGCCATTTGGATTATTTTCACCATTTGGATGCGACCACAGTGTTGTTGTGTACTTTGTGTCACATGCATCACCTGAAAGCTTGAAACACTTTGTTTGAAAACAAAGGTGATTGAATTGAATTGTGTGGTTGTTTTTGTGCCTTCAAGCCATTTTTGACTTAAGGCAACCCTAAGGTGAACCTATCATGGGGTTTTCTTGCAAGGTTTGTTCTGAAGGGGTTTATCATTGCCTTCCTCTGAGGCTGAGAGAATGTGACTTGCTCATGGTTACCCAGGGGGTTTCTGTGGTTGAACAGGGATTTGAACCCTAGTCTTCCAGAGCCCTAGTCCAATGTCAGGGGATGACAGGACATTCAATTCCCATCAGAAGCCAAAAACTGTCTCAGCAGACTTTAGTAACATCCCGTTCCCAAGAATACTCACACACAGAGTGTTTTGATGTCCAGAAAACATGAGGTACTTTAATCTTCAAGTATTTGCAGTTATTCACAAATATTTACAATCTCGTCAGTCAAACTGCTATGCCAGACATCACAGAATCGCAAGAAGAGAATGAGCTTTGCTCTAGCTCACTTATATACATATCCACAGAGCGTTGGCTTACTTAACCACATGGGTACATTGCATCAGATCTTGTACTACATAGCTTGCCCTCTAGTAACCCACCTTCTGCAGCTGTGGCATGACTAGGCATGACTTGGCAGTTCATGGAATCAGCCATCATGACTCATCATGATTTCTTCAGTTATTTAGCCATTTTATAATGGAGTTCAGTCTTTAACTCCTGACATCCAACACTGAAGCCACTACACCATACTGAAAATTAAAATTCCTTGAAGCTGTAATTCTATGCACACTTACCAGGGCAAAAACCTCCCCTGAACTCAGTGGAAAGCATGTCAGAGTAAACCTGATTAGAACTGAAACTAATGGTCTTCTGTTGGATTAATTTGCCTCTTTTCTCAATATTTTCCTATTCCTTTTCATTCAACTTCAACTAGCAGTTCAACCATCATTGTAAAATCTTGCAAAGATATATATATCTTTCACAAAGACATGAAGGTCTGGGTGGGTGGGAATACCACACTCCTTTCACATTTATGCTGTTGCATTACCTTGTGTGCTTACAACATCCATACTGTAATAATAATTGTTGGATGCCTCAGACCAAGGACATAAATTCGCAGAAATATTTAATTAAAGTAAGCTAAAGAAGAAGGGCTTCTTTTCAAGAGGAATTCAAAGAGGTGCACAGTACTGTGGCTCAAATATTGATTCACAAATAAGAGCTATTAAGAAATAGGATCTACAGAGCATTCTTTCATTCTGTGACATGCATACTGTCAAGTTTGTTCTGTTCTTGTAGCACAGTTAATAAATTGACAGATTAAAGGAAGAGCTACACAGGAGTTCCAGAAGGTTGGGGGGGGGGGAAGGAAAGGGAAAGAGAGACAAATAGTTTGTGCGATGACAGAATGACAATCTGAAAATTATATCTTACTTTATCTTATATCTTACTATATCTGATATCTTACTGGTGACACAGGTAGTAGTTTTCCTGGACAGAATTCACATTTTCCCATAACTGAATCACCTGATCACAAAGTTAACATTGTGCATATGCTTTTGAGATAGAAATGTCTATAGAAGTGCATCATGCTCAAGAATGAGTGCCAATTCACACAAAGTGTTCCCACCTACCAAGGAAACAAACTGATTGATATTAAACAATGTAAGAAGAAGTTGTCATCTCTCCACTTTGTACTGTGCCCATGCAATTGGCCAACTGAAGATGAGCAGTGGGAAAGGAGCCATGTAGGTGTGGGAATGACCAAGGAAAACTGGGTTTCAAGGCTCTTACATATGAAGGAAGACACTAAGTATCTCGGCATGACTGAACTTACGTGGCTGCTGTCAGGATAAACTGGAGGGGAAGGACTATGTGTATTGTCTTGAGTTTCTTAGAGGATTTTTAACAGAGAAACTATTAATGTACAATATTTGTCATAGACTGATGGTGATCTAGAATAGGTTGGAGTGGGGATATAATTCTCCAGATAAGTATATGGGGATCCATTGTGCATTTTGCCATACAAATGGTCTTTCTGATGGGTGGGCAGTTTCTACAATAAAGCTGGCACCATTTAACAGTGTGGCCTTCATTATTACTAAGTCCATGTTCTCTTAGGGTCAAACTAGACATTAAGGATATTGTATATTCCCTGCAATTAACTTGTTTCCCCTCTGACAATGGGTTTTCCTTAGAAATGTATGCCTCAGCAATCAGATTTACAAACTGAGCCTGGGTTTACCACCCAGTCACAAAACAAAACAGGGTAAGTACAAGGTACAGAGGTGACAGAACAGTTGGGATGAACAGATGTCTTTCATCTCTTGAAGCATCTCCTCTTCTGAACATATGCTAAGTGTATTGTCTAGTGTGACCCTGTTGTAGTCAGGACATTGCATGTTTTTGAAGGATAAGGCTATCAATGTCTATTAATTGTGAGGGAGATATATGCCCCTCAGTCCAAGTTGCTAGGGAATATGAGTGGAAAGGTGTCCTTGCCACTCTGAGAACAGAGTGCTGGACTAGAAAGATCTTTGGTCTGATCAAGCTTAGCTCTTTTTGTGCTCTTACAGAATTCAAAGAGAGATGCAATTTTGTTGTCTGGGCTATAAGAACATATTAACACATTTCCTTATGAGTGAAACTGTGAATGATTGTCTCCTTACTATTCTGGCTAAAATTTGGTATAGTTCGTAGTGACCAGATGAAATTGCCACAAAGCTGAATGGGGCCTGTGGTCTGCTGTTAAACTATCCTAAATATCAGATTCAGACCCCCTCCCCCCACAAAAAAACTTTGCTGTTTTATAGTCAAGGCTTCTGAAAACAATATTACTGAACGTCCATATTGGATAGATACATTTTTTGGGGTTTTTTTGCTTTACAAAATTTCAAGCGAATCTTTGTTAAGTGAACTAACAGGCTTGTGTTACTTCTGTACAAATATTTTCTATACACTCTACTGGAACATTATTAACACTGTACTAGGAAGATCCATCAGTTCTACTGGGCATTCTTGAAGACAGATAGCTTACTGAAGAAAATGTATCTTTGCTCTGAACATCTTTCAAGTAACTTTGGAAAAAACACCATGCAGGCACCATTCTACCAGTGTTGGCACTTTAAGGTTTAATGGGCTGCCTGACTGGAAAGAGAAAAACTGCTTGTGACAGGAGTCAAATGTGGAGGAAACATATAGAATAAATGATGCACTCTGGGGAGGCTGTTGGTTTTCAAATATTTGTGTCCTCATAGCTTCTTTATATTGTTTGCATGATTAATAATTCTGATCTGCCCTAGCTCCTAAGGTTCTTCTTGATCAAAATATGGGATTCAAAGGTCGCTGTCCTTGAACAAGAAAATTACAAAGGAAGACTAGAAAGAGAAACAGCTGAATTGAATTATATTCACAAATTCCAATCCATTAACAATTCTAATCCAGAAGCAAAGAAATGGCTTGCTGGCACACTACGGACTTTTTCGGATGGGGTTTTCTAACGGAAGCAGCCTCATCCCCGTTGCGAGGCTGCTGTGCTGCAGGGGGTCCGTTTCGGATGATGTTGTGCCCACGCCGATACTGTTGTGGAAGTGCTGGGAGGCTGCAGCACCATATTTGGCAATTTCCTAATCATGATCAAACTTTCGTGATTAGAAAATAGCCAAATATGGCACTGCAGCCTCCCAGCACTTCTGCAATAGTATCGGCAGGGGAGAGCGTAATCTGAAATGGACCCCCTGCCGCGCAGCAGCCTCACAACGGGGATGAGGCTGCTTCCGTTACAAAACTCCATCTGAAAAAGTCATACATGTATTAATATGAGTCCTCACTATGACATGCTTAACAAAAGGAATCTTCTCGGAGAAGCTTTTGAACCCACGGTAACTGACTTTTTGGTAAGCAGATTTATTGCGTTCAGACATTAATACTAACTGACCACTGTAAAGATCTGAAAGACCTGTATCACTTTATGTAGCCCTCTCAAAATTTTGGGCAAGAGTCAGGATTTGTGTCTTTCTGGATCCTATTATATTCCATTCTACTCCTACTCACACATTGGTGTAAATATGCTTTATATCTTGAGGCCTGGATATCACTTTGTACTGCATTTGAATTAGTGGGTTTAGTCTTAAAGGTGCTGTTACATTTGTTCCCCCACTCTGCTCCTCCTCCTTTTTACCTGTTTCATTATATATTTTGCTAAATGATGGCCTATGAAAAGGCAACATCATATCCTCCTATTCTGGCTTTCTTTTTTCAGTTAGAAGATAGTTAACATGTACTGTATTTGTCAAATGAGGCTTTGAAAAGGAAATAAGCCACACATGGCCCCTGCCTATGTCTTCCATGGGGAGGTTGGGCCAGCTGTCCAATCTTCTTTCATCACTTTTGTCATTCCTGTGTTTGAGATGAAACAAAAGTTGAGCACTGAACAAGGTTAAAAAAAAACAAAAAACTTTTGCCTTGCTCTTCACTCAAGGTATGTCAAAAATATTTCAGTCTTCAGATAATTTGCTTGATTTTGGCTCCCTTCGTATTTACTTCAAAGCTTCAGTAAAAATGAAAGGAAAGAAAAACAGCATTTTAAAAAGGATTGTAGATGGATGTACCTACATTTTTGTGACTGTATCTAGCCCTGCTGATAATAATAATAATAATAATAATAATATTTATTTATACCCCGCCCCTCTGTCAAAACAATCGGGGCGGCTTACAAAAATTAAATGACTGTTGTTCCTCTTCAAAATCAGGAACTTGTTCTCAACCCCCAAGGATATCTATTGAAAAAGAGAGTGTTAGAAGTCAACTTTTTATGCACTCTAGTTTGTTGTTGTGTTAGCATGTATTAAGGTTGGCCTAAATTTATCTTCCTTCCCTTCATGGAATAGCTTGGGATCTAGGGGCTCTTATGTAGAAACCCTTCAGACTTCTGATCCAATTAGACTCAGATGCCCAAACCACCACCTACTCCTTATATATGCTATATAACTTACATATTTAGTCACTTATGAGATGGTGAACTTCTTCTTCATTGCTATTTTATTTTAGCTTTCCTACAAACATATTAATTTTGTTGAATTCCTATGTGTGTTCTCTTGTAGGTTGTCATCATCTTGATTTTAACTATTTCAAAATAAAATTCTATTGAAAACAATAAAGTATTGTGTGATTCTGCAGAATGGAGCCACTACTGTATCTTCCTACCAAAAGATTCCAGTTACTCAAAGGAGCCATCCCTCTTTGATGCTGTTCTTCACATTTTTACACCCAATAAATCTCTGAGTGTCTCTAAATAACCCTTTCTATCCTCTGGAGAGGATCACTTACCTAGTAGAGCAGTAAATTGTACAGACTGAGCTCTCAGCGTAAGGTAATTTCTTCACTCTGTAGTTCATAGGCCAAAATCTCTTCCATTCTTCACTGTAAACACTGCCAGCTATTTAGAGTGACTCAGTGCAAGTGGGCAAGTATTTGGCTGATATGTTCTCTCCTGGGATTTCAAACATTTATTTATGCATTTATTTATTATGGCTAAGGATGCCCAAGGATTTCATTCAGTTTGCGTTTCTAAGCAAACTGACCTGACACACACCTTTTGAATATGTGTGTAGTCCTTACTTATGTTAATCACAATTCAATTTTGCTCCAGCTTTTATACTTTTGAGAATTCTGTAATATATTTCTTAGCTTAAAACCTGTAGCAAAATAATGTAATTGTATAATCATAGTATCTTAAGAACTGGAAGGGACCACAAGAGCCATCTAGTCAAACCTTCTGTCATGAAGGAATATAGTACTGAAGCACTCTTGAAATATGACCGTCCAATCTCTGTTGAAAGACCTCCAAAGATGGAGAGTTCACCACCCTCTAGGGCTGTCCATTCCACTGTCATTCAGTTTTTACAGTAAAGACGTTCTTCCTAATGTTTACGCAGAATTTATTTTCTTGCAATTTGAATCAATTGGTTAATGTTCTAATCTCTGGAGCAGCTCCATTTTCTATATGACACTACTTCAGCTATTTAAAGATAGTTACCATGTCACCTCTCAGTTTTCTCTTTTCTAAGGTAAATATACCCAGCTCCCTTAGTCATTCCTCATAAGGATTGGTATCTGTCCCTTTGATCAGCTTGCTTCTCTGGACACCTTTTCCACTTGTTGATATCCATCCTGAACTGTGGTGTCAAGAACTGGACACAGTACTCCACAGCATCCCCATGTTTGTAAATGGTGTATTTAAAGTTCAAATGCATACAGACTTTTATTTAAGGATAAATATGTAGTTTTAGGGTTGTCAGAATATTGGGACATGCAGTAGATTTATTCTGTAAAGATCTGAGACGTAGCAAACAGTCTGCAGAGAGCTGCAGAGTGAGCTAGCAGCAGTTTGCAGAAGCTAGCTGGGTAAATGTATCAATATTGATTAGCTCTCAGCCCTGGAGCATAGCTGAGCTGGACTGAGAGCTAAGCAGTCCTGTTTTGGATCTCACTGTGTGAAGATGTCCTGTTTAGGATCTTATAGTGTGAAGATGTTTTTCTCTTGATGCTGTATATTACTGTAAATATTCTTTATTATGCCCAAGTAAAGAGAAGTTGTTTTTAGACACAAAGCCTGTGTCTGCGCCTTTATTCTTATGCCTGAAGAAACAATATTCTGCTGTTTATTTTGCTGCATGGACTTATTTAGTAACCCAGTGCATGCCCTATTATCACTTGTCAAAGATAACATGCATTTAAAAATAATATTTTGTGAGAAATTATATTAAAGACAATTCAGAGTTGTTGTTTTTTAAAATAATAATAATAATAATAATAATAATAATTATTATTTATACCCCGCCCCTCTGTTAAAACAATTGGGGTGGCTTACAAAAATTAAAATACAATACAGATAAAAATCCCTAAACACCCCCACCCCCACCCTCACCCATAAAAAAATATTAAACAAATATAAATTAAAAAGCAACTGATCTAAAATCACATTTAAAAACAATAAATACAATAAATAGCCAGCGGACTAAAAGAGGCCAGGATCCCCTGAGGCCGGGATCTAATTAGGAAAGGCCTTCTAATTAGGAAAGGCCTGTGATTTTAAAATCACAGATTGCTGTGAAAAGACGCATCATTATTTTATGGATGAACACATGCAAAATTGGCATGGACTAGATCTAGACTGACTCATCCATCTCTATGTATGACAGAGCAAGGCGAACTTTCTTTAAGGCTGGCCACTGAATTTGGTGCCATGTTCTTTGAATTGCAGGAAATGGTGTGTCTCCTCTTAGAGCCTTACCACACTCTGAGGAAAAGTGGCAAAGCAGCAGTCTTTCCTGCTGCCTTCCCACATGACATCAGCATCCTTCTGGAATCCTTTTGTTCTGGTCCCTTGGGGGACCAAGCTAAAACCACACCTTATTGCAAATGGGTTATTCTGGTTAGCAAAAAGGCATGGCTTTACCTAAGTCCCGTATGGGACTGGAATGAAAAACAATGATGCCATGTGGGAAAGCAGCAGAAAGGATGGAACACCCCTGCTGCTTTGCCACTTTGCCATAGGCCCCATCTACACGATGAAAAAAATCCGTACAGCGTTCGAAAGATCGATAATGTGTACATATGGCCGTTCAGATACATTCATGTCTTTCGGAAGGGGGGCCTGCAAATCCCCCATAAAGTCTGTGAATTCGGAGTTCGGGAGGAATAGTGTATCTCAGCAAAATATCCGTACAACCGTTCAAATTTCTAATTGTTTGTACAGGCTATTGATAATTCAAATGATCAATCATTCAAATTTGCGCACATTTTTTCTTATAATGTAGATGGGGCCTCAGAGTGAGGTAAGGTCACTAGAGTAAACATAGATGGTTGTCTATGTTGCTAGCATTTTTTTTTAATTCTTAGTAGATAAGGTAATTAGATATTCATGGAAGAATAAACTACCAAATCTCTCACATTTCTGAAAAAGCTATGATTTGGGAATGGATGGGTAGTAGGATTGCTAGACTGAAAAGTGGAGGTGGCTTCTGTACCTTTAACGGCTCTATAGAAGAGGGAATTTCAGCAGGTGTTGCTTGTCACACTACCAGGTAACAAGCAACACTTGTTGAGATTCCCTCTTCTACACAACCATTAAAGCTAAAACACTAGTAGCTAGACAGATGACATTAAGTTTATAGTTAGATTTAATCTATAAATTCTAGATTTTATTCATGCAAACCATATATACGGTATTGCAAATTTTGGAAGTAAACGTAAAAAAAAATAAAAAAAAATTGGAGGGTAATTTCTGTCCAGGTAGCCTCTGTCTGACAGGGTGGGCCTCTTGTTTATTTCACCATCTCAGGTGGATTTTCCTTTTCTTGTTTTTCAATCTGCTGATTTCCCCTATCCCTAGGACAAATTAGGAATGTTGAGAAGTTTTCACTTGGAACAAAACAATGATTATAGCAGGTAACAGAACCTCACATTCATCAGGACTTTGAAAAGCAGAGGCCTCAGCTGCAGGTCTTATTTTGCCTTCTGGTAGATCAAGGTATTTTCCTCCCACCTCAAAGTCTTTCTGTTTGAACACTTTTTCATACAATTGTGTCTTTTCGCAGGGCTTGTCCACTTTTTTTTTTTGAAACAACAACAACAACGATGAAGTACTTAAAAACCGGGAGCTTGCCACTGTAGAGATTTGAGTTTATAATAACATTCTTTTATACTTCCTTACAATGAATAATAGCTCCCTCAAGATCTGATGCAGTGATCCACAGACAGGCACAACAATGAGAAGGGGGGGAGGTGAATGGGTGGAAAAGCCTATGAGCCTCAGATCTGCCATATAATGTTCTGGGCTGGCAGAGGAGTGGGGAGATTCCTGTTTTCTTCAGCCAAATCTTTTCTACTTCTTGTTGAAAACATTCAAAGCTTTTGCAAACCAGTGTGGAGATGATGGAAGATATGGAGGAAGGATTAACATATTTTTTTTTTATCTCTAAGAGAAAGCATCCCTTATTCATTGTGAGAGTTTTTTTTTTAAACAAGATCCTGAGAGAGAGAACTCCCCCCATATCCATCTTGGCCTTGACCTTTGAGCTGAGTAGAAGTCAAACACCATGATTAAAACCTACACAAAGTGTGAAATGAAATGTTTTCACAATGAACAAATGGTTCCCTCTACAGACTGAAATGTGGACTAACACATTAAGTAAAAAATCTGGAAGATGAAGGCTAGAAATATGTTTTTAACCAAGTGTCTTTTTGTGTGTGTGTGTGTGCTTTCAAGTCGCCTGACAACATATGGTGACCCTATGAATCACATAGGGTTTTTATAGGCAAGTAATAATCAGAGGTAGGTTGCCAATTCCTTCCTCTGAAATATAACCTATAGCATCTGGTATTTGTGGGCAGTCTGTCATCCACTTACTAACCTGGGCTGATCCTGTTTAGCTTCCAAGATCAGGCAGGATCTGGTGGCTTGTCTATTACTAGGGCAAACTCTTTTTTTCCAGTTTACAGAACAATACAAGAGGTTATCCAGGAACAGAAATAATAGAATTAATGTTTTCTCTCACAGTCTAATTGCGTGCAAAGACATACACAAAAACATATATGAACACCATAGCCACTCTGATTTGTTTGTGTTTGGAAATGAGGTGATTTCTCTTTCAAGTACACTGGATAAAGGGGAGAATTTCTGGATCCACAAACTTACAGCCTTAATACTGTATGGTCTCATCCTAGAGAATAATACATATCACTATTACCCACCCTGATGCCCCCGCCCTTACAATAATTCATAAATTGGCTATATTTAATAAATTGGCTTATTTATTGATGCTTCATGAAGTTAGCAGTAGACCTGGATTTCCCCAGAAATGGACTGAATAAAGGTTTGCTTAAAACCCAACAAAAAAGGTCTTTCCAAATTCCCCAAAGACATGCCCAGGTAGCGATTATGCAGACCTCCCCTTGGATGGGTAGTTGTAGTGGAATGTGCTAATTCTCCTGGACACACCTGGAAGTGAGTCATTCACTAATTTAATCAAGTAGCTGGAACAGTCATTACTCAGCAAACTGGCTTTCCTTCACACCCCTTTCCTTGATAATAGAAGGTTGCCTGACACCAATCAGTCTTAATGTCTCAGCCATTAGCGATTGTTAACATAGCCAGAGCTGTCATTGTCTAACTGTGGAAAACTCCATCTAACATTCTATTCCATTTATAACACCCCTTAGTGGCAAATATTGGGTATAAATATCACCCCAAAACACAGTCAAAGTGTTCACAGTCTTCATACCTCCCATCACTCTGTCTGTCTGGTATGTGACTCTCAGAGCTCCTTCTGAGTATCTTCTGCTACACAAATCTCTGCTCATGGGACAGGTACAATATAACCCACCATCCCAAACCTGTATCCCAATACGTTCTTCTATCTTTCATTAGCCTTTTCTGATTGCTTGAAGCCTGAGTGTTGGCATGAATGCTTCTGAGATTATTTTTCAATAAAAACCACTTAAAATAATTTCCTGGCTGTAAGTCTCACCAGTTAGTACTGATATACATAGGTCAAAAGGTCTCATAGTTTCCTGGCCTCTCGCTGCTATATTGAGCTAGTTAAAATTCCCTGGACACAAGTAGGTTCTTCATGGACCTCACACAATTTGGGTAACAACACCTCCATCTACTTAAGGATGTTGTCAGAGTTTTCTAAACTGCTGCCTTGGATGCAGCTCACTTTTATTTTGAGCAACTGAAGAAGGCCAAAGACAAAATGTTTTGCTAATTCATTTATAAAGTTTTGTTCAGAAATCATTGTTCTTTCTTAATCTCTCACTCTGTGGATCTATTATATTGCTTTTATAATGACATGTAGTATTTGGGAAAATGAAAAGATAAACTTTAGCAGCTTCTATAAGTGAAACCTAACTAATAATTCAGTTTTACCTATCAGGAATGCTTTTGAATGCTTCTTGTACAGTGCCAAGAAAGAAACTGCTGACTTGTATAAATGATGCTTATGCTAATATGCATGTGTGTGCATGTATGCAAATTTAGAGATAATTGGTATAATTTAAAATAAATTCAATATGCTCCATCATAGTGAGGAAGACTTCGACCAGGAGACCTTTCATCCATGGAGTCAGCCTGCTTTGGAATAGTGAGGGAGAGGGAGAGGGAGAGGGGGAGAGGAGGAGAATCAGCCCCCCTCATGACACATGATTGAAATAATCTCAGAACTGAAATGAAGGGAGCGATCACACCACGGCCAGCAGTGGAACAATAACAGTATTGGCAGGTATTGATGGGGTTTTCCTGTCAATTGAAAGGGGTGCAACAGTAATGATTGGAATGCCAAGCACCAACGGAATAGCCACAATGTTGTCTGATAACTGCTGCCAAATTCATTACTATCCCACTGAAATGCTGTTTCAGCAGCCTTGTGTGATCAAGTCCAGTGTTTAGGCCTCTGCTCTCTCTTCAGTTCATTTTTTAAAACTTTAAATCAGATATGGATTGACCAGCCCCTTTGAGAGAATGTCTTCAAAAAGAGGATTATTGACAGCCCTTCAAATACAGATGTGATTCCCAGATTTTAGTTTTACAGATAATAATAATAATAATAATAATAATAATAATAATTTATTTCTATCCCGCCCCTCTGCAACGTAATCGGGGCGGCTTACAATATAAAAACTCCATAATCACAATACCCTAGCCCACCCACCCCTTAAAATAATATTAAATTATGAAGGATTAAAAACATACAATAATTAAAAATATATAAATTAGAAGAAAAAATTAAAACATACAATCACAGCCCAGAAAGGACAGCCGAGTCTTGGGCCAGGATAATTATTCAGGAAAGGCCTGCCGGAAAAGATCAGTCTTGACAGGTTTTTTAAAGCTGTCTAAGGTGGTAATGAGACAGATCTCATCCGGCAGGCCATTCCATAATCTGGGAGCAGCAGCAGAGAAGGCCCTCTGGGAGGTCACCGACAGCCTTGTTTTCATATTCCTCCCAGAGGACCGAAGTGTGCGGGGAGGGTTGTATGGAAGGAGGCGGTCCTGGAGGTAAGTTGGACCCAAGCCATGTAGGGCTTTAAAGGCCATAACCAACACCTTGTACTGTGCCCGGAAACTAGTAGGCAGCCAGTGGAGAGCTTTTAGCACAGGTGTTATATGCTCTCTTCTGGAAACGCCAGAAATCAACCTGGCAGCCATGTTCTGGACTAGTTGAAGTTTCCGAGTCAAGCACAAGGGTAGCCCCATGTAGAGCGCATTACAGAAATCCAGACGGGAGGTTACCAGTGCATGTACCACAGTTTTGAGGTCCCTAGTTTCCAGGAAAAGGCGCAGCTGGCATATCAGCCGAAGTTGATAACAGGCACTTCTGACTGTCGCATTAACCTGATTAGTCATCTGGAGTGACGGGTCCAGGAGCACCCCCAGACTGCGAACACAGTCCTTGGAGGAGATTGTAGTTCCATCCAGGATTGGAAGTTGTATTCCTAGACCTGGTTTCGGGCCTGTAACTGTTAGTACCTCCATTTTGTCTGGATTCAGTCTCAATTTGTTTTTCCTCATCCAGTCCATTACTGCTTTAAGACAATCATTGAGAGGAGAGACGCCATCTGAAGTCGAAGCTGATGACCAAGACATGGAGAAGTATATCTGGGTGTCATCAGCATACTGATACAGATAATAATAATAATAATAATAATAATAATAATTTATTTCTATCCCGCCCCTCTGCAACGCAATCGGGGCGCAATCAGGGCGCAATCTCCATTCCATATCCAGTCCTAAAGCCAGTTAGAAATGGATACTGATGACACCGCACTCCATGCCTCCGAATGATCTCTCCCAGCGGCTTCATATAGATGTTAAATAGCATTGGAGACAGAATGGCACCCTGAGGAACACCACAGTTAAGCTCTATTCTGGTAGAGCAACTGTCCCCGAGCCTCACCCTCTGGGATCTGCCTGAGAGGAAGGAATGGAACCACTGGAAGGCAGTGCCTCCAATTCCTAACTCCCTCAGGCGATCGAAGAGGATGGAATGGTCTATTGTATCAAAGGCCACTGAGAGGTCCAGGAGCACCAACAGGGTCACACTACCCCTGTCGATCCCCAAGCGGAGGTCATCAGCCAGAGCAACCATGGCAGTCTCCACTCCATATCCCGTCCTAAAGCCAGTTAGAAATGGATCTAGATAATCGGTTTCATCCAAGACAGCTTGGAGTTGGGAAGCGACCGCCCTCTCAATCACTTTGCTTAGAAAAGGCAGCAAGGAGACTGGCCTATAGTTGTTCCTGTCCAAGGGGTTCACAATGTTTTCAACTTCAGCTACTATAATCCCTGACTACTGGCTACTGGACAAAATGTCTAGAAGGCCAAAGGTTGAGAAACACTGTAATAAAAGACTTTCCCCTGTGAAGTAGGATGCATGGCCACCATAGTTATGAGCAGTGAAGGCTTTTGGTGTCACATGCATTTATATATCTTCATAGACTACTCATTTTGAGGTGAAGCATGATTGGTGGTTATGCTGGCACTAGCTTTTCTTAAGGTTGAAAAAATGGTTTATTTTGTTGCATTTTTGTTCTTCTTTTCCCCTACAAAGAAGAACTTTAACATTCCATTAGCATGCTGTATTGGGCAGAATGGAAATGAATCTACTTCTGCAGATTATTACTGTATTTAAAAATGGTCTTACAGATTTGTAGGTGATATCTGTGAATGTTAGGCAAGTATTTTGCATTTATTGACCTCTACTTTCTTTAGCATCTTGTAGTGTCTTTGACTCTACTCTCAGTTTCTTTTCCCACTAGATAAATGTGGAAATATCTTTGTGTCAGTTATAAAATGGGAGATCCATAATAAATATTTGAATCATTTGAAATAAAAGTATTTTGAGTAACACTGTCATTTTAATAGTTGAGATCCTATCCAGCAATGAAAGGCTCAGTTTATTTCAGTTTTCCATATCTTTTTTGATTTGGCTCCATTTTTTTGGGGTAATTATTCTCAAAGATTTCTGAGAATTTATTGGAAATAATCACCCCTAGATACTTTACTTTCTTCTCAATTTTAATTCCTGATACTTTGTAAAGTATGACTCTTTGTTTTTTGATAGGTTTTTGTGTGTGTGAGTATGCTGATTTTTCCTTAGGAAAGAGGTAAATTCGATGAGCATCATAAGTAAAACTTATAGAGGTTCTACAGCAACTCTTTTGCAGCATGGTAAGCAGCTATTGACTATGGCAGAGACTCTTGTACATTCACATGAAATATATTCTTAGGCCAGCCGTGAATTAGATAGTAGCAGCTCAGTCTTTACTGACTTGCCTTTGTAATTGGGAGTGTGAGGAAACCCAGAGACACAAGCAAGATGCAGAAACATATGCTGCATTGAAAGTAGGGACCTAAATCTTTGCTTCTTTTGTTCTCATATGCAAGAACAACAACAACAAAATTATATCCGCCTCTCCACTGGAGATTACAACAATTTTTGGCAATTTTCAACTATTTGTTGCTTTTTTTCATTTGCCAAACATTCATTGGGACAAAAAAGTGTTTGGGACTCTTGATGACAGGATGTCTTGGAAATCTGTCATTCATAGGGTTGCCATAAATCAAAGCTGACTTGACATGAATTAGCAACAACAATGAGAGATTTGAAAGTTATTAACAAATGCTTTGCAACATACTGAAATGTTGGTGTCAGGAACGTCACCAGTTACATATACTAGAACTTTTAAACCTGTAGAATACTTGATATATATTGCACCAATGCCTGCAAGTGTTCAACCTGTACATACAATGCTGCAGTAGGGTATTACAGCACTTAACAGTAGATTCAGGTATAAGAAGTTACACAGGACTGGCCAATCACAACTCTGAGACTGGTAATTTTAAAAAGGGTATAAATCCTTTGAGTAGAGCACATGGTGAGTCAGACCATGAGGCAAGTCAGACAAAAGAAGTACATAGGCATAAGCACCTTGCATCCCAGGGAGAGATGAGAGCAAAGGACTTAAAATGGAGGACGCTGTTGAGCCACTCTGGAACACTTAGACTAGCTCCGGCCTTCCCTCTGAATCCAACAGAAAACTGCATAGTTGTGAGTAGAGTTCTAGGGACTGTATTAGTTGGGTCAGGGATTCTCTTTTTGTTTTCCTTGGCTGAATGTATTGCAAATCTTACTATCTTTGTAACCTTTCTAAGTTTGAGCCTGAAGGGAAGAGCCTTCATGTTTTGATTTACCTCTTAAACCTTGCTTGAAATAAAATAAGCTTTTCTAGTTTTTCCAATAAGCCTATGCCTACATACACTTATCTCTTGGTCATTGCTACATTGGTTCTTCTCTTTGGAATAGAGAAGGGGGTGATAATAGTTCCACAATGGCAAGTAGTTCCACAGGTTAGTCAGTCTCCCATTGGGCTGGTGAAAGACATTGTAGGGTGGTGGCAGCATTTTGCCCTCTAGGAGGCACACTTGATAGAGAAATCTCAGGATTGCCTTTAGGGGGAAGTTAGTTCTGGAGGGTTCCAAGTAGAGAACCCCCAGGCTAGCATGGCAGAAGTCTGTGAAGAAGCCACTGAAATTGCATAGTGTATGCATAGTATAAACTGAATAAATATTTGTGTGTGTTTCAAGATTAGCAGTGAGTGCTGATTATGAGCAAGTTGGGGGGGGGAACAAAAGAAGAAAAACTTCAGAGTGGGATGGAAGAGAAAACTGATCACAGAGGTTTTTGAGACACGAGAATGACTTTTGTGCATGGCAGTGTTTTCTGTGGATGCCTAATGCATTGTGATGTCTCTTTCATGGATAAACAGTTACATTATGAATTCCAGCAACTCGGATTTCTTCAACTGGTGCCCATTTCAGATTGGCATTTTCATTTTCTCTTTTCTTCAAGTATTATTTGGTTTTCATGTGTTCAGTTGTGTTATTTGGATATTTGTACAGTATTCTATTTCTTTTTCATCTGTAAATGATTTTTTAAAAAAATCTAAATTTGTCCATCACTAGGAAATTCACCAAATTTTCTGGATTTATATTGATACTTTTATTATTTCAATAAAATAAAAGTTTGAGCTGTAGTATTTATAGTCCTGTTTCACATTAGGTTTCATACAAAGTGCATCAGACCCAGTAATTTCCCCCACAAAGTAGATCTTTACCAATTGGCCCCAAACTTGTACAAAAATATTCAGGATGTCAGTCTAAATGTAAATGTCAAGTCTAGTTAAAACTGGTTCACAGGTGTGTATTCTAGAGCAGTATAGGTCATTCTGCACCTTATCCAGAATGGGATGATAGATTTAATGATTGACGCATGAAATAACGAGACCAGACACAGAAGATCGGGTTGAAATACGGGCCACTTTATTGATATTTTTCCTATTTATGTAGCTTTCTTGGGGTATGCCAATGTATGAAAGGGGGAGATCCCTTGCGGGGGCGTCTAGGCAGTTGGTCACAACTGACCTAACCCCCAGAGTCCCTGGGCGACTCACCTGAGCCCCAATGGGGATCCCGGTAACATCCGTGGTTCCCTTTGGGCGCCATCCGCTGGAGGGCCCTGCCCCAGGATGCAATCCTTAAGCCGAGTGGCTTCTGCGAAGGATCGCAACCCGAAGCCGGCCCTAAGGGTAGCCTGCCTTGCTGCACCCCATCCATTCGGATTCTGGTGCAGTTCAGTGAGGGCTATCCTTCCACTCAATTCAAGGTTGCCATAGGTGAACGCCATATCATTATCTCCCCCACTCCCAGTAAGTGACCACCTATTTAAGAAACTGCACCCTGAGCCAATTGTCAAAGTCCCAAGCGATAGTATGGGGTAGGCAAAACACCCCCCGGAAAAGGGGTAGGTAAAAATTCCTACCCGGCCCATGACGCGACCAGAAATCTCGTACTGTGGCAGAGGCGGGTGGGTGGGTTTTCGATCCAGTGGAAAAGAGGAGGAAGCCAGGGGCGGCAAAGGGTAAAATAGGCCGTGCCTCAGCCCGCCCCTGACTCCTCCTGACCAGGGCGTATCCACGCCCTGGCCAACCCCTGCGCTCGTCTCCATGCCCATCATTAAAACACCTCCCCCAGATCTACCATTCTTCAAGATCCGGGGGGTGTCTGTTAATGATTGACGCATGAAGTAATGAGACCAGACACAGAAGATTGGGTTGAAATACGGGCCACTTTATTGATATTTTTCCTATTTATGTAGCTTTCTTGGGGTATGCCAATGTATGAAAGGGGGAGATCCCTTGCGGGGGCGTCTAGGCAGTTGGTCACAACTGACCTAACCCCCAGAGTCCCTGGGCGACTCACCTGAGCCCCAATGGGGATCCCGGTAACATCCGGGGTTCCCTTTGGACGCCATCCGCTGGAGGGCCCTGCCCCAGGATGCAATCCTTAAGCCGAGTGGCTTCTGCGAAGGATCGCAACCCGAAGCCGGCCCTAAGGGTAGCCTACCTTGCTGCACCCCATCCATTTGGATTCCGGTGCAGTTCAGTGAGGGCTATCCTTCCACTCAATTCGAGGTTTCCATAGGTGAACGCCATATCATTATCTCCCCCACAGCCACTGATAGGGGCAAGTGTCGACTTAGCCCCTATCCCCCACACAGGAGGCCAAGACGGCCCTCACCCCTTCCTGCATATCCTCAAGAAATAGCTGGATCCCCATGTCTGATAAGTGGACCCCATCAACCCTATACAGCTCCGGGCGTTTATATGAAATGCACGGGTACTGGATGAAATGGCCAAGGCCAGCATCCATGGCTTTATGCACAGCTTTGTTTACTTTCCTGCGGGCGATATCCAACAACTTAGGTGGGCCTTCGCCTGGGTAAGAGAGTCGTGGAATGATATCAGACCAAATCAAAGCGACCTGCGGCCACGCCGCCTTAATCCGTCGCATGTCAGCAAGAGCCTGTAGTGCCAAAGCTCGGCCTTTCAGTAGGCCCAAATCGTTGCCTCCGAGATGGATCACCAAGACATGCGGGGGAGGGCCACGCCTCTCCTGAAACAGCAAAGAGATTAGACCATTCCACCTCAAACCCCGTTTGCCGAGCCATTCGAAAGAGGCGGTGTCTCCGAGTCCCAGCTGCGGACCCAAATGGCTCCTCCTGGCATGACGTGCCGCCCAATACACAAAGCTGTGGCCACAAATCAGTACCCGGTATCTCAAATCTGGAAGAGAAAGCACAGACAATCACAGGACAAGACCACAGACATAGTCAATTGCAAATTGGACGGACATAGCCCTTGTAAGCCGCTGATTTCCAGCGCCCCAACCTCTTAATGGCCTCTGGCTGCATCCCCATCGTGGCGGCCGTGGAAGCTGGCCCAATTCTAAAGGAGTGTGAGCAGAAACGTACGCCACCCAAACCCAGGCGTGCTAGGGCTTTGTTTGTGACAGCCCAAAATTGATACCTTGTGAGAGGAGACCCATCAGCGTGGCAAAAGAGGGGTCCTGGCTGAAGAGGCCGCAACTGCAAATACTCCCTAAGAGCAACCACCGGGCATAGAGACCTGTCGTGGCACTCACGCAACATAATGCTCGAGCCTTTACCCATCTGGTCGGTCTTCGACCGCCTAATCGTTATGGTAACTGACTTGACACTCATGGTAATGTCACCGACGTTGAGGGCAAGGCCAGCCGTATCCTTTTTGGACGCCACCACAAGCTCGCTGATGTGTAAGGCGCCGAAAAAGGCCGTCAAGGCCGCCGCGTGGAGCAAGGCCACCTCGAATGGTGATGTACAGAGACTGGGCCATAGCTGGAAAAGGCCCTTAAGAATAGTGGGGGAGAGGGGTTGCCTATCGTCCGTTGCCTTGCCGCGCTATCTGGCCCATCCCTCCAGTGCCTTCCTGATCCTAAAGTCCGAAGTGTTGTCCTACAAACCTTGAGCCTTGCTCCAAAAGGCCAAGGCAGCCAGCCTGGATCGAATCGATTGGGGGGCAAGGCCCTTCTCCTTAAGGGAGACACAGAAATGAAGAAGGTGAGGGACTGGTACCGGCCAGGAGTTAGGTAGACGCTCAGAGGTCCGAAACTCAAAGAATTCCTGAATGGCTCGCTTATATACCCTTCTGGTGCTGGGGGCGATGGAGAGGCTGATAGCCTTAACTATTTCTCTAGTCCAAGCTCCCACAACTCCTCCGGCATCGGGTCCGGCATCTCGGCAGCGCCTGGAGCTAATTGCCTGAAGCGATCCATCTGCATACGGGAGAGAGCATCGGCGATGCTGTTGTCCACTCCCGCCACATGGGATGCTGTAAACAGAATGTTATACTTCAAGCACTGGAGTGTAAATGCTCTAACTACTGTCATGACCCTTTTGGACCTGGAAGTGAGAGAACTGACCACTTGAATAGTGGCCATGTTATCGCACCAAAAGCGGACTGTGGAATTGGCAAAATCATGTGGCCACAGCTTAATAGCGATGAGTATAGGGAAAAACTCCAAGAAGGTAAGGTCAGCAGTGATGCCCGTACCAAGCCAGGAGCATGGCCAGCGTTCGGCGCACCATCTGCCGGCAAAGTAAACTCCAAAGCCCATGGATCCTGCAGCATCGGAAGACACCTTAAGGGCATCCCCCAAACGTAACTCCTCCCTCCAAAAGGACACGCCATTGTACTGCTGCAGAAAACTATACCATACGTCCAAATCCAATTTGATTTCTCGGGTAATCCTAACCCTGTGATGTGGTAAAGAAATCCCTGCTGTGGCATCACATAGGCGCCGTAAGAAGGCTCGACCCGGAGCAATCACTTTGCATGCAAAATTCAAGTGGCCAATCAGTTCCTGAAAGTCCTTGAGAGTGGCTTTGTTACGCTGCAGAAAATTGGAAACCCTGTTCATAAGATCATAAATCTTACCCGAGGGGAGCCTACAGAATTGATCAATCGCGTCAATTTCAATGCCCAAAAAGGCCAATCGAGTACTCGGGCCCTCAGTCTTTTCCTGAGCAAGGGGAACCCCAAATTCGGCCATAAGGGCTTGGAATTGCCCCATCAGGGAGCGGCAGACCCCAGAGCCGAACCTACCAACAAAAAGAAAATCATCCAGGTAATGCACCACCCCTCGATGTCCCGTCTGATGCTTAACCGCCCATTCCAAAAAGGTACTGAACTTCTCAAAGGCTGAACAAGAGACCGAGCAGCCCATAGGCATAGCCCGGTCCATGTAATATAAGCCCTCGAATGAGAAGCCCAGCAGCTCGAAATCATCGGGGTGCACTGGTAAGAGGCGAAATGCTGATTTGATATCACACTTAGCCAGTTCGGCACCAAGGCCGTGCCGTCTAACCACTTTAATGGCCGCGTCGAATGAAGTGTACTGAACAGTACATAATTCCTGTGGGATGAAATCATTAATTGACTGTCCCCTCGGGTAAGAGAGATGATGTATTAGTCGAAACTCGCCCGGTGTCTTCTTAGGGACTATGCCCAAAGGCGAGACACGTAAGCAAGGGGAGGGCTGGTCAACAAATGGGCCCAAGACCCGGCCCTCCACAACCTCCTTCTGAATTTTTTGCCTGACCACATGTTCCATACCATGAACTGATTTAAGGTTGGGTGCCATGTAAGGCCTGCGCACCCCTTGATAAGGGATGTGAAAACCCTCATGAAAACCGTCCCATAAGTATTGAGCTGCCAACTGGTCCGGGTAAATACACAGCCAGGCAGCAAGGACGTCCAACCTAATTGGGCTGGGCCCCTTTTCCCTGCAAGGCAGGGCTGTTTGGGCCTGGGTTGTTTGGGCCCCTCCTCCCTCCTTGCTGCTCCTTGCCAAATTGTCCCTTCCCCTTGGGGCAATTGCGAAATGAGTGTCCTCCGCCACATATGGAGCACTCGTGACGAAAGGAGCAGGGGCGGCGAGAACACGCCCCCCTATACCCAAACTCCCAGCATAGCAGCTGGCGATTAAGCGTCGCCGGCTGCGATGATTGAGAAGATTGGCGTGGAACGCTGCCAGGTCAAGCGTTCTGCAACAGATGCCCGCTCTGAGCTCTTTCCCCCAGTATGGGGCGGCTTGGGGACATAATCTGCAACCACAGGTGTGAGTTGATCACGTCCCATCTCAATGTGGGATAGGAAGCTGCCATTTGCCTAAATGACTCGTCATATTGCAGCCAAGCCAGGCCTGCAAAATCCACATAGGCCCTGTATATAATGTCCAGGTATCTTATGAGGGCATAAGACTTATGGGGCTGGCTGTGGGAAACCACACCTGCATAAATGAGGAAGCCTGCCAACCAGTTGGACCATGTCCTATTGACCCGTCTCCGTTTAATCTCCTCCTTCTCCCTATCATCCAATTCCTCTCTCTCCTTCTTGTCCAGTTCACGGAAAAGAAGTGAGAAAATGTCAACATATTCACCCTTCAGAATTTTGTTTTTAGTGGCCTGGGCCAAATGTTCCCCTAGAGCAGGGCCCTGCTCCAGACCTATAGGAATATGAGGAAGGCCCATTGGGGCTTGGCCTCCAGCCAGAGGCGACCCCAGGGGGTTCACCCCATAGGGGGAACCCATAGGCAGAACAGGCCCACCACCCTGAAAACCTGGGTATCAACCGAACATCCCATTGGTCGGAGTGCTTGGGGCATTAGCAAATGCAAGCGTGCCTGTATCTGTGTTGTGATCTGGCTGGCCCCATGGCCACGCAGGTGTAGTGTTAGTGTAATTCGGAAACTCACTCTGAGCAAGAGGAAGCCAGGGGCGGCAAAGGGTAAAATAGGCCCTGCCTCAGCCCCGCCACTGACTCCTCCTGACCAGGGTGTATCCACGCCCTGGCCAACCCCTGCGCTCGTCTCCATGCCCATCATTAAAACACCTCCCCCGGATCTACCATTCTTCAAGATCCGGGGGGTGTCTGTTATCAGTAACTGAAGGACTTGCAGAATCTCTATGAAGGAAGTGTTGGGGCAAAATTAAAAAATAATGAGTTACCAGTAATCTAGTCATATGTAGTAAGTCACGTGTCTGAGTATTCCTTGCCTAAGAAAACCCTATGAAATTCATGGGGTTGCCATAATTTGATAGGTGACTTGAGGGCACATATGCATGTACACATGTATTAATTAGAGTGTAATCAAGTTATAGTTCAAAAATAACATGAGTGCTTGATTTTTGATGTAAGAAGAAATTTTTCTAGTTAATTTTTAGTTACACTTAAAGGGCATTTTAGAGGCATTTTGAGTGGAATACAAAATAAACGGAAAAGTAATCAGTAATGTAAATAATAATGGTGGTGGCCTTTAATGTTAATGACAACAAATTAATTGTGAGGGTTGCAATGTGTTACATAACAAATGGCTTTTTAATAAATTAAAAGAATCCTTTCAGTGCTCTGGTTATATGGGGGTTTGGTGATTCCTGAATCCAAGAGAGTAGGGGAAGAAAACTCTCTTGCTCTAGTTCTACCTCTTTCTCTTTCAGAGTGCACCACCTTCTTCTGCATGAAGAGTGGCTATCAGACTCAAGAACCTCTTCCAATTCAAAATTGTTACTTCTTCCTACATATGAATGAGAGTCTCCAAGGAAATCCTTCTCCTAATTTAATTTTGACCACTCACATCACATGTTGGTACCCCTTTCTCTTCTTCTCAACTTCAGATGTTGGCAAAACTATCCAAGCTGTGATATGAACATTGGGATGTTCAGAAACATGATTAAGAGAGACAAGCTTAATGAGCCTTCACATGCTTATGTGGTTTAGGGGATTATCAGACAGGAATGAAAAAAGCATTCCTGTCCTACAATCTCCTCTCCCACTCCGGCAGAATAACAAAACTTTTCATACCTACTTTTCACAGCATCCAAAGGACAGTCCAGGAGTGAATGGAGCTCTAACAGAGCTCTGTTCACCTCATGGAGTGAAATCCCGCCGGTTCTCACAAGAAGACGAGAGAGTGGGAAGTTCAAACTTACAAAGAAAAATAAAACACTAAAAGTGACAGCAAACACAAAAGCGCACTTAAAACATTACAAGTAACCCAGGGAGGGACATAAAAAGTGTGTCACTTACTTTGATGTCCTGATCTCACCAGGAAGTGTTCTGGTAGGGACCTCCCATTGACACTGGGATCACACCAGCAAAATGGGGCACCTTTTTCAGTCACATGAACGTCCATGACAGAAATGGAATGGGAGGTATATTGATGGCTTTTTCCATCAATAAAAAGCAGCACTGGCAGAACGGCAGCAGCACGGGTGCATAACGAGGGGAGAATGATGTCATCTGAAAAGGAAGACCTTTAGTGATCTCCTGGCGTCATTATAACGTTGTATTTAGTGCATCTGATAATCTCCTTAGATTAAAATCCAAGTTACAAACAAATCCCGAGATTCCTTCCCACTCTGTCTGTCAACCATCACCAAATCCTGCTAGCACCATCCCTTGTAGCACCTCAAAAACTATTTTCTGGAAAGTAAAAGATAATGTGTTTTTCTAAACAAATAAACTTGTCACAGTTCTGAATCAGCATGAAAGCAGGGAGAACTCTTCCCTCTAAACTGGGAGAACAAATAGTTCTTTAAGAATCCTAGGAAAGCCCTGCTAGGTCATAACAAAGACCGATGTAGTCCAGCATATGTTCCATAGCACCCAGACAAATGCCTCAGAGGAATTCTACAAGTAGAGACTTGTGTACACTGGTGGGAAACCCCACACCTACTTCATAGCCACTGTGGATTTCTTTGATTCAAGTAGCCCTGTAAACGCCACATGCACAGGGCCTGTCCGATCGAAGATTGGAGTATCCCATCACACTGTAATCCATGTCGGAGTAAAAGAGCAGTCTTGGCTGAGCATGTATCCTATATGTTGTACTATTTCCAGCCACATGGCTGGGGGTGCTCTGTATTCCACCCACCCACCCCGTTTACTCACACATGCGAATAAGTGAATATGCATGGTCCCAGATTACTGTATTACTGGATAAGCAGAGATATGCTTATCCAGATAGGCACACAATCAAAAATTAATAAATAAATACATTTAAAAAGCACCAGAATGGAGTCCTGTGCATTGGAAATCCCACCCCAGCTTTGCTCCAAAGCCAATCCTTGGCTACCCCACGGCCACAAATCTGGGTTTCCCCCCTCAAATGCAGAGCAAACTCTGAGTTTTTGCAGAAACCCTGGTGAAAATGTGCATTTTTGAAAATGTATGTCAACTGTGCCATGAATATGGCGTGAGTATGTTTTTTTTTTTTGTCCATGTAGACAAGCCCTAGAACATGCATGCAAAAGTCTATCTTCCTGCTCATATTCCCAAGCAGCTGGGTTTGTGGGGGACACTGCCTCTGATACTAGAAGTACCATGCAGCCTTCATGACTAGTAGTTGTTGCAAGCCTTTGTGCTCCATGAAAATTTAAACTGCATTTTTCGTAGCTACTACTGTTGCTCAGTATTCAGGCTTTTTTGTTTCTGCTTTTCTCATTTTCATTGCATTTGTAGGCAATTTTAAAAAGCATATAACTGTAAGCATAGCAGAATTAGATTAAATGTTTGATTCACACACATACCTATTTTTAATAATTATCAGATTTATTTTAGTTTTATGGTAACCTCCTGGGACTGAGCTTCTCCCTGTAAACAGTGCTGCTCAGTTGATTTATTCACCCATTAATTATGCACACATATACATATTCCACTTATGTAGAGATTAAAAAAAGTACACAATTTTTTGTCTCCTGAATGAAAAAAAAAAAAAAACGGGGTGGGGGGGAGGCTTCTTGACACTCAGGAAACCCAGTCAGGAATAATAATACAAAGGTGAGATTTTTGCACAAATTTTATCCATTATCCACAAATCCCAAAATGTTTCAGAAAATTATTCTGCACAGAAATACTGTACATATGTTTCTTGCATGAGAATTGTGGTGTTTTGTGGGGAAAAAAACAGTTTCCAGAGAGCCATGTGTGTTTTTTGTGCAAGGTTGTTTTATTTTTTACATAGAAAACAGTATCTTGCACAAAAACTAGCCACATGGTTTTGTTGTGTAAGATTGCTATCTTCTGTGCCCTTTTGTGGTGCAATTTTTTTTTTGTACATGATTTTTTTGGGCATGATTTTTATTGTACAAGCTTGTTGTTGACTCCATAGAGAACAGCGATCTTGCTCAAAACCCACAGTGAGTAGAAACAGTGACTGGGATCCTGTTAGTCAGTTACAGTGTTGTAAGCTGGACTTAGGGAATTGCTTTGTATTGTAATTTGCAATTGTGGCACAATTGTCACAACCACAAACGATCCTGAAAACCATATTAAAAGCCAGTCAGCCATCCTGAATGATAGAGGTTTGTGCTGCTTGTGAGCAGGGTGGGGACCAGCCCACCCTCTGCCAGTGAGTGACAATGCAATGAAGAGTTGCAACAGGATCCCACAGGGGTCCCTGTTTCTGCTCTTCACAGTGATATTCGCTAGCAGACTTCCATGGCTTGGGACAGTGACTAGCTTTTAAAGTGGGTTTCAGGACTCAGATGGGAGATGAAGCTCAGCCATGATATCTTAACTGCATGTTTGATGAAGGGAAATGTTTTTGGCATGGAAGTCCACAATTCCCACACATTTATTTCTGTGCAGAACAGTTACCCAACACACTTCAGGATGTGTGAATACTAAGCAAGAATTGTGTAGGAATATTTGTTTTCTTCACAGAGGGCAGAAAACTGTGGAAACTATTTGTCCTCACTTGTGAGGATAAAATAGTCAAACATTAGCATCACTACACTTAAGATTCATATTATATTCATATAAAGTACCTAACTGAAATTGAACAAATTTGTGTAAAACCTGCTTTCTCCATTAGGTGGAAGCCTTGCTCTATATTTTGATAGCAGTTTTCATTTCTCCCCAAAGGACTTTTAAGTCATATTTTTTCCCTCATGAAATTCTGTACTGGTATAAATCCTGTTTCTAAAACCCCTGCTTTAAAGTGTTGGCTAGATCATGCCTGCTTCTCAGTTGAATGGAGTATGTCAGAAAAAAGACAGATGTCTGTTGATCAGTGAGCACTGCTTACTTCCTTTTCTTCTGGCTCCCTTCGGTAGTAAAGAGTGCAAAAAAGCCAGTCTCTCCCCCAAAATGTCACACTGTTCTGAAGGCTTGATCAGTAGACTTCTTCAGACCCTTTTGCTTTGCAGCAGAGTTAATTTAGTGAAGTGTTCTGTACTGATAGTCATCCCCTGCGTTTTCTTCACAGATCCCTTTTTATCTATACAGTTGTCCCTCCGTATCCACAGATTTGGTATCCATGGATTTACGTATTCATGGCTTGAAAATGTTCTTAAAAAAATAATAATCCAAAAAGCAAACCTTGATTTTGCCATCTTATATAAGGGACATCATTTTGCTATGCCATTGCCTATAATGGGACTTGAGTATTCATGGATTTGGGTATCCATGGGGGGCCTGGAACCAAATGCCAGCGAATGTGAAGGGACAACTGTACTAGTTTAGACTAACTGTTGGGGGAAAATAATACTGAACAAACAAATAATAATTTGGGATTAGATCCTCACAGGCACAGCTGGCACCAATATTTCTTTGTTCTCTATATAGAACTACTGATACCAGTAAGGTTCATTTCAAGCACTTCCATCGGGACTGGCCAGTGACATCTTGGTGCCTGCTCCATCACATGTATGGAAGGCAAACAGATCACAGTTAAATCTTATTTTAATCCTGCTGGTGGTATAGTGTAATAAACTAATAAACAGAAACCAACCAACCAACCAACCAACCAACCAGAGATATACACTGTTAAAATAGATTTTTTTAAAGAAAAAATGGACAATGTTGAGGCTGAGTGTTTAATAAGCGAGGCTAACCACAGGGGTAAGTATGGAAAATAAATAAATAAATAAACAAATAAATAAAATTGAAGCAGGTATTTTTTATCAGGGGCCTTCTAGAACTTGTCTCTCAGTTAGGAATGAGGAATGTGTGACTCTCCAAATATTGTTGATCTATAGCTTCCATGATCCCGCATAATATCTATGCTGGCAAGAGTCAATGAGAGTTGAAATCCAAGAACATGAAGTCACATACTTTCCAGTCTTGTTCTGAGCACAAGTATCCATTACATCCTTCGGATGATGTGACATGGAAGAGGTAGACAAAGAAGGTGTACAGCTAACTTAGACTAAGGATCAGTGGATTCAGGACATGAGAGAATGGGCTGGGGTTAACACTGCACACCCAGGGAGAATTTCCTCATTAGGGACAATGGTCAGTCACAAGCAGACTAGCAAATAAGGACAGTGGAACTGAAGTAAACCTTTCTATTAGCACTGTTTGGTGACCTAGTAGGATGCAGCAGTGGAAGCTTCTCCATGGAAACATTTGCTTGACATCATTTTTAATTTTTGGCTCAAGTGATACTTTGTGCAGTATGAGTCAATCCACCCATGGACACAATCCCCACATTAAGCATTGCTAAGCATTTTGAGAGTGCCATTGATTTCAGTAGGAGAGTTAAACGAGTGCTTTATCCTATTCCAACCTATTTGAAATCAATGACACTCAAAAGGCTGAGCTTGGTATGGTTCGGCATCTACCACATGAAGATAATGCATGCACTTGTCCCAAACCCTCTGAATGAAAGTGTGGAGAGCATTGCAGGACTTTGGTGGACAAACTCTGCAGTATTCACACTTTGCATTCAGCTCTGCCATGGGTCTACTGTTGGACATCTGTCTGATGTTTGTTAGAAAGAGTTATTTGAGCACACAGGTCAGAACAATTAAGCTCCCTTGCAGGGTCAGCCTAAGACATCCTGCTGCCTGAGATAGAGCAGCAAATGGCACTTCCCACTAATTGGCCAAGTCAATTGGATATAGTACCCAGAGCCTGCCAAGTTATTTTGATACAATATGGAGAAAATCCCATAAGCACCTCTCCCTCATCCCTAGACTTAAAAATTCAGCAGTAAAGTAAAGCATTGTAGCTATTTGCTGCCCCTTCATGACGCCTCAAATCTTCTGCCTGAGGCAGTCATCACTCTCAGTCTAAAGACAGGGTTGGTCCTCCTCCCCCATGACTATTAGCTCTCTGCTTGTGCCTCTGTATATAAAGAAAATAAATAAATAAAGAAAATTATTTCTCATGAGTTCTAGCAGACATTAGTTAGGAGGGAATGGTGGCAGTGTGAGTTAAGGGCTAACCTGGATTGCACTACAACCCCCTCTTTGTATTCATTGAATGCTCAGAGGACAGCAATGTACCCCCTATGGTGAATGCCTTATGATTGTTTTAACAGTGTACCAAACTCTCATTTTCAACCCAGAATTTTCCACAGTAGTGTGAAATCCATTTTTGGCAGTTTTGAGCTGGGCCAATATGGAAGGAATCAGATTACTTTGCCATGCCACACTATCCATGAATTCATATTATTTTTTGTACACGTACAAGCAATAAAATGGAAGGGAAACTCACACATGCACTATCTTTCACTCTGGGAAAATGCTTCCCACACTAAAACCTATTTGACTTTATGTTTCTGTTAGTGAAAGGAGACTTAAAATGTAAGGGAATTTATAACAAAAGTTCCTCATCTGGCTTTTATACTTTGTCAAATTCAAAAGCAATATGCAGTTTTATAGGTAAGGGAGGGTAAACTGCTATGAGAAAAATAAAAGCTGATAGGAGATATCTCTGCAGGACGCATACAGTGACCCTCATGCACTTCTGTTGCTAATTTTTGTATGGACTGTAGATTATTGATTCCAAATCTCTCTCTCTCTCTGTGCTTTTACAGATATAACAGAATCAACTCCTACCTTCTTACTTCCTCCTGTCAAAAATAATTTAATGATTTTTTTAAAAAGAAAAAGAATGAACAGAAAATAATTTAATGAGAAAAGAAACAGGAGGAGGAGAATTACAAGCAGAAGAGAAAACCAACGTGAGTAAAGTAAAATAATTTGGACTATGTATCAGAGAAGTACTGCAGGCAATAAATTGGATTTAAAAAAACCCCCATGAGTAGAAGAAGAAAATATCTTAGTGGTGTTCCATGAATTCTTGCCAACAGTTAGTAATGGAAGACTTCTTGTCGTACAGCCATCACAGTGTATAAGGGGATATGTTATGGGACACAGTGCCATAAAGAAAATACAGGCTGTAGTGCAGGGATGGAGAACATGTGGCCCATAGGCTGCATGTGCCCCCAAGGCCTCATTAATTCATCCAATGTTCTGCCTTTCCACAGGCATGGGACAACATAGATTAAAACAAATTATAGCTAAAAATGTGTGCTATGCAGTTACTCCTCTCCTGATCCCCCCAAATCCCTGCTTACCAGGAAGTAGCTGCTGAGATTGATGGGGGTCTGTTCCTCTGTTGACTGGGAGGCACCTGACTGACATTCCCATCCCCTCCTGTGAGATATCTGAAGTGTGACAGCCATAAATGGGACACCTCTTGCAATTCCCCCTCGTTGGAAGGATTGCTTGTGTGAAGGGTGGATGGGACTGTCAGACAGCTGCTTCCTAAACAGGCCCTCATTGATCACAGTGGCTGCTTCTTGGTAAGTGGGGATTGGGGGACTTTCACAATTCTTCTGTATCCCCTAAACTAGGGGCTATGTGGAGATAGTGAATATGAAACAGTCATGAGTACATAACTCTAGGTAAGGCATTTGTAACTGCCAAACAGGATTCCGGCCCTAGTAACAAAAACAAAAAAGAATTATTAAATAAGCAATCCTGTTAAAAAGACTCATTTTATAAAACTGAGAACATTTTTGAACATAGTATTTTATTTTAATTAATTTATATGTGGCCTTTCTCCTAGAAGGGACCCAAGGTGGCTCACAAAATCACACAAAATGGAGTTTAAAACCATCAAAACCTCACAATATAAAAAATCTAAAATGACAACTCGTAAAACACATAAACGTTAAAATATAAAAATAAGCAAAATTAAAAATTAAAAACACACCCCAATAAAAGCCTTCATAAGCTATTAGAAGCCTTCTTGCATAAAAACATCTCTGCCTGCTGGTGAAAGGAAAGAAGGGAATGAGCCAGACTAGCCTCCTGTGGAAGGGAGTTCCAGTGGATGGGAGCAGCCACTGAGAAAGCTCTTTCGCATCCTCACCAGATGAGCCTTTGATGGTGGCGGGACCGAGAGAAAGTCTTCCCCTGGTGATCTTAGAACTCTTGCAGGTTTGTATGGGGAGATTTGGTCTTTTGAATAGTCTGGACCCCAGCTGTATAGGGCTTTATAGGTCATGAGCAGCACTTTGAATTGTGCCTGGAAATGAACCAGTAGCCAGTGTAGCTGTTTTAACAAGGGAGTTACATGCTCCCTATAACTGGCTCCAGTCAGCATTCTGGCTGCAGAATTCTGGCCCCGCTGAAGTTTCTGAACAGTTTCCAAAGGCAGCCCCACATAGAGTGCATTGCAATAGTCCAAATGGGATGTAATCATAAATCATAGAATCATAAAGTTGGAAGAGACCTCAAGGGCCATCCAGTCCAATCCCCTGCCATGCAGGAATGTACAATCAAATCATTCCCGACAAATGGCCATCCAGACTCTGTTTAAAAATCTCCAAAGAAGGAGACTCCACCACACTCCGAGGCAGTGTATTCCACTTCCAAACAGCTCTTACTGTCAGGAAGTTCTTCCTAATGATTAGGTGGAATCTCTTTTCCTATAGTTTGATCCCATTGCTCCATGTCCTAGTCTCTGGAGCAGCAGAAAACAAGCCTCCTCCATGCTCAGTATGACACCCCTTCAAATATTTAAACATGGCTATCATGTCACCTCTCAACCTTCTCTTCTCCAGACTAAACATGCCCAGCTCTGTAAACCGCTTCTCATAGGTCATGGCTTCCAGACCTCCCACCATCCTAGTCACCCTCCTTTGGACACATGTCAGCTTCTCAATATCCTTCCTGAATGGTGGTGCCCAGAACTGGACACAATATTCCAGGCAGAAGTCACTGTAGCCAGATCTGACATCTCAAAGGCAGCTGGCACACCAATTTTAGCTGTGCAAATGAACTCCTGGCCACTGCTGAAACCTGGGCTTCCAGGCTCAGAATTGTGTCCAGGAGAACACCCAAGCTGTGAGCCTAAGATTTTGGTGGGAGTTTGACCCCATCCAGCACAGGCTGGATCCCTATTCCCTAATCTGCCTTTCAACTGACCAAGAGCACCTTTGTCTTGTTTGGATTAAGTTTCAATCTATTTGCCCCCATCCAGCCTATAGTAAAGAAGATAAAACATTTACAGCACTCCCCTTCACAAATTTACACAAACACAGAGTAGTGTATTAAGTATGGTAGACCTTGAAAAATTTCTAAAAATTAGATTGTGCACAATCTTGAACATTAAAAAACAAAAACAAAAACTGGGGGCATCCCTCTGCATTTGGAACCATTTTTGATGTGCTGCACTCTTTGGAGACTTGGAGGGCTTTTCCTCAGGGAAGGATGACACTGGATCCAATCCAAAACTGTTAATATTTGTTACACGTTAACACCCCATTATGTATATTCTGATAAGTTTAAAATGGTGTTTAATTCCCAATGCAAGCCTCATCCTGATTGACTACTGCACCACCTTCACCCAGCCACCCATGTAGCTAGCTGAGAAGGAGACAGAGCAAGTATGCAAGTATGGTGGCCCACTATGGGGGGGGGAGATTTGTGCCCCCCCCCATTGGAACCTCAACCTGACTGCTGGGTGAGTCCAGCAGTCCTATTATCTAAACCTGACTTTCTAGTCACAGACACTTTCTGGGCAGCCTTATCCTCAGTTAAGTCTTAGGTTTTTCTATAAAATCATGGCAGTTTAACACACAGCTTTTTTCTAGATTGTGCTCTTAGTCTAGAAAGACTGCATCTGGCATTGCTATAAAAAATAATGATAAAAAGTAGGTACTACTTTGTGGCATCCCCACAGAGTTTAACCTGAGCTGTGCAATTTTCACATTGGGAGTATCTGCATGTGATAAGTAGTATTCATCACAAACTCATTCAAGGGCAAAATGTTGCCATTTACAGCATTTCACTTCAGCTGAAGCTAAAAGAGCTTCAGGGAATTGCAGAAGAAATTTCTGTTCCAGGAATTTGACAAACTACCTAGGGATAACCACAGAGATCAACAGCGATTTGAGGATGAGTCCGATGAGAATGCTGAAAGGCTCTCAAAGATGTTTTATTATTATTGTAAAATCATATCTTAGGTCAGCTCTGATTTTAGCCAGAAATAATTCAAGCTTTGCAAGAGAGTTGTCAGGGAGGAGGAGAAATATAGGATGTGCTGTTTTTTTTTTTTTAATCATTCAATTCAACAATTATACAATATTTACAAAGTTTATAGTATATACATATCAGCAAATCTTCATTTTATCCAATACAATTGTATCTTGTCTTGTCTTGAAATAAAATATCCAATCTGGTTTATTGACCTTCTATCTCTTGACTCAATTGAGGTGAGTATTCCTTTATATTTAATTTTCTCTGACCTCTCCTAACTGAATTTTTTCAACTTGGGCTATACAATTACATTGTGCTTGCATACTTGTTTTTCTTCTCTTTGCCAGCCCTATATTTCTTACTAAAAATAATACTTTAATTTATATTAGTAGTAATAATACATTAATAATATTACATTATTACATTATTACCTTATTCATATTAGTTGTAAATATTCCACATCGTATCCTACTCCCCTTTTCTCCCATAGCTTCAGTACTGGATGTGCTGGCTGTTCACTCTAATTAACAGGATATTCAGCCAATGCATAAAGGAGATGAAGAAGAACTGGATGTAATCATTTTGAGGGGTGGGGAGTATTACCTGCATTACAACAAAAAAAAGACTAGTTTCAGTTGCACAGCCTTTTGTGAACTGCAGCCCACTTCATCAAATGCAAATCTTAAGCCAATCAGATGTCTTTCTTATGTCAAACAACAGAAAATGTAAAAAGACTAAAATCTTATGCCAAATAAAGGTTTTTGTTTGACTTGGGTGACTACCTAGTGATCTAAGATGCCACATTATTCTTTGTTGTTGTTTTAAATAAGTTACAGAAGTGAAAGCCCACCTAAATAACCTGAAGGCATCAGGTCCCATCTGATATCAAAAGCTAAGCACAGTCAGTCCTGAAAGGGAGACTGCCAATACCAGAATACCAGAATATATTCAGAGGAATGCAATGGCAAACCACCTCTCACTACTTCTTGCAAAAGAAAACCCTATAAAAATAGTCCATTAGTTATTAGAAAGGGCTCTGAAAGAGCATCGCCATATCTGTCTTGACTGTGCTGGCCCTCGTGTAGCAAGATAATCATTTTAAGGAATTTGGGGGGACATCCTAGTTTTTCCAGGTTCTGCCACAGACCTTTTCTACTAACAGTGTTGAAGGCTTTGATGAGGTTGCCAAATGTTACATAGAGACCCTTATTCTGCTCTCTACATTTCTCTTGGAGTTGTTTAAGGGCAAATACCATATTTGTAGTACTCCTATTGGCTCGTTTACTGCCAAGCCATTTTGCTGAACTTTTCCTCAGGTAGATCAGATTGTGTCTATTGACATTATTTTGCCTACTTATGTATACTGTGTGCATGTGTGATTTTAGACAGAAACATGGTATTGACAGACGGTAGAATGATGGAGAAGACTGATTTCACAAGGTATGAAGTACATTCAATTGATTTGTTCCAGGCATAGTTATACTTAAGAGTACATTTATTGAAATCGATGGGACATAAGTTAGTTCCATTGATGATTTTAGTGGTTATAAGTCTGGAAACAACTCAATGAAAATGAAGACATTAAATTACAGAAATACCAAAGCAACGTTTGTCTGAATGAAAGATTATTTGCTTAGTTTTCCTGAAATATTTGTTTCGCATCCTTGAAATTCACTAAGGAAGGCTTCAAATAGTAATGTGTGGTTGAGATGCTCAATACTTCCCTCCCCAAATTGTAGATTGAATCCAGACATAGCCAAACTACACTCAGTGAAATCAATGTGACACAAGTTAATCTTAACTAATAAGGATCACTGTTGTGTTTAGTCCCTAGGTATAAGTCCAGGTCCAACTATTAGTGTTTTTCTGATAGAAATAATACATGTGTGTAGTTTATTATAAAGTCAATATTTCTTAGGATTTTGTACTGTTAGTTACAGTCTTTCAAAGTGATTCCGTAAATGAAATGTGACACTATAAATGGTACACATTTCTTGATATAAATCAAGTAGTTTTTATTATCAAGTCATGACTGATGATGAACTGGAATGGAGCATTTGAGAAAACCCTAATTGAGACAATGTCTTTCCTATACTCTAAAATGTAATAAAATAGTATAAAATATAGCAATGAGAATAATTCTCACATCATCTGAACACTATTGATTACTTTAAAGTACTCTCTGTGCATGTTTCTCTTGGACAAACTGTATTCTTAATTCAGGGGATAAATAATAACACTATAGGCAAAACAAATTATAACACACACAAATTAAAAAGCTAATTTAAAACCAAAGTCACTCATAATTTCAATAATACTTTTGCCTGCAGCATTTGTTGGAGGATGAATGGCCAATTGAAGTTAATGGCTCCCAGCTCTCTCTCATTAGATCATTCATCTTTTACACGTCAATGGGCCTTTTGGTGACTCAATATATGGACACAGTTAGTATTGAACCAAAGCTCCTTTGGGCTAGCAGTATGACAGAAGCTGGGCAGAAGTGCAGTGCTCCTATCAGCACTTCATAAATAATACAGTTTGGTGTGAGGGAACAATGGAAGGTAAATAAAGCTCAAGTTTGTCTCCTTCTAATAATTAAAGATCTTAGAATGTTTTGAGAATTGGTTATCAGCCAACTCCCTCAGGAGCAAGGCAATAACTTGCATTGTTTCTGCAGAATACACTGGATGTGACCCCAGTAACAGATTTTTGTGTCACCATTGCATGATATATAGGGTGGCTCCAATACTTAGCCTTGGTCCCTTTAGTCCTGACTGGTCAGCCCCTTGATTTAAGGTTGTCTAGTACAGGATTCCTGAACTTGCAGAACACTGAGCAAGGGGAAGGCTGGATGGCTATCTGTGGGGAATGATTTGATTGTGTATTCCTGCATGGCGGGGGGTTGGATTGGATGGCTCTTGTGGTCTCTTCCAATTCTATGATTCTATGAAGTCAGAGGAGGGAAGCAAATCAGGATGGCATGCAGTGGCTTGAGGGTATCTTGGTGGCTACTTCCAAGGCTGAGTTGAGACTGGGTGGGTTGGCTGACTGGTTGGTTTTGCTGTCCATGATCACTGGCATTTGGAATATTTACTCTCAAGGAATCCTTTCCCAGAGCTTGGGAGTAGCTAGTTACAAATACTTTGTAATCGATTCCTTCCCCCAATAATGAAGGTAAAACTGAATTACATTCCAACTGCAAATTAATGAAGCTTAATTTCCCTCTTTTTATGGTGTAACTGCAAACAGTAAATGGAGTGTGACCTCACTAAATGGTGGTGGAGGAACATCACATGGTTCAAGTACTGGCATCCTTATTCTCTTTTGAAGATGTTGATGTGACAACATGGTTAATGGAAGGGGAATGTGGTCTGTAGTAGAGGCAAGTGGCTTGCAATAGTGTGTGTGTGTGTGTGTGTTGAGAGAGAGAGGCCTTTGGGAAGTGGGAAATTAACTTCAAATTTGCAAATATAATGGAAACTAATGACATGTTTGCTCCTTGAAACTATAATTTCAGCCAAGTGCCTTTCAAAAGTAATTTTCCAAATACTGTCCTTTCCACATGCATTTTTTTCTTCCATGAACACCTTGCATGTCTGCTCTTGTAGAGAATTCACTGTCCATGTGAATTTCTGTCCATGGAGAGCTGGCTCAGAGCTAACCTCTCATTCCTGGGTTTACTGTGTGTACAGAATGGTCCCATACCACTCTGCTAGGATAGAACAGTAATGATAAACCATGGTTGTAAATCATTGCTGCTTTTCTCACTGAGGAACTTGGAGTAAACATCTTAAAAATCTCAGGATTCTTTGGAAAACCATTGTCCAACTGTTTAGAGGTGCTGTAGGGCAGGAGTGCCTGGTACCCTCCAGATGTTTTGGACTACGACTTCCATGTACCCTAGTCAGCATGGCCAATTATTAGGGATTCTGAGATTTTGTAACCTACAATACACTAATCTTGGTTGCCTATCCTTGCTGTAGCGGGGTGGATTGGCCCATCTGTTACCCCAAATAAACGGATTGTTGTTATGATACTAGCGAAGGGGCTGAGCAACATTCTTTATGTAGGAAGTGTCTGTAATGAAAGCAGTATAAGAGACTGTATTCCAGCAAACACATCACTGGGAAGCATGTCAGAGATTTGTTTTTGTTTTTAAAAGAATAGCAGGCATGGAGTGGGGGGGGGATGTCCACTGGAATCATGATTTGTGTATATGGCATTTCCCTCCCCAGCTGTAATTCACCCACTTTCTGCCTCTGCTATTGTGTGTGTGTATATGTGCCTTCAAGTCACCTGCCGACTTGTAGTGACTCCATGAATTTGAAAGGGTTTTCTTAGGCAAAGAATACTCAGTGGTGGTTTTGGCAGTCCCTTCCTCTGAAATATAGCCTATGGCACTTGGTATTCATTGGGGGTTTCCCATCCAAGTACTGTCATTGAGACTTTTTTTTTAAGGGCCTCTGCTATTAGTCCTGAAAAACAGGTCCCAGGACATCCATGGGAGCTTCCTCCTAGAGCTAATAGGTCGGTATGTCTGTGATTGCATCAGAGGAGGGAAAGGTTAAATTTCAATTCCACGTATACTCTGATCTCCCCTCCCCATATCTTCCCATGGTTACTATTATTTACCCCATTCCAAACCCTGACCTCTCTCCTAGTACCATATTTAGCATCATATCTAATTTCCCCTAGGCAGTAGTTCTATTGCACATGGAAGAAATTGGGAAGAAAAATAGTGCCTTAAGTCTTTTTATTTACTATATTTTTGCTTTTGTTGATCTCAATGATGCTGTAAGGACTAGGATATATTTTCCTAACTGTTTTCTATTTAATGTCTCTCACCGAGTGCATGCACCATGTAAAACAAACAATTTCTTTGTTGTTGATTGGATCATCACTGAGGTTACCAAAAACCTAATACAGGCTTTTTCAGCTTTTCCCTTTCTGGATCAAGCTTTCTAAAACCCCAAGCTCATTCCTCTATTTCAAATAGACTGCCTCATTCCAGGTACATAAAGATTCACTAGTGATTTTCCTTCTCTTTGGTGGCTGCCTTTTGAAGAGATAGCTTCAAGCAAAGAGCCCTCATTAACACTGCAGTATGTAGAGAAAGTTCTGCGCAAAGGGCTAACATTTCTTACAGATCTAAAGTAATTTTTGCCACTACAGAATCTCCAGAGGAGGGGAAAATAATAATAAAGTACTTTCATTTAAAAATCTAATCATGAGCAATTTGTGCCTCCTGAAAATGGGAGTGCTATTAAGTTCCACCCACCCTGCTAAGAAACTCCATCATATTTTATTTTTGTTCCAACCATCATTCAGCATACCTCTGACTACCAGATGCAAGGAACAAACAGCAGAGAAAGGTCATCACTTTTATGATTTATTTGTGAACTTCCAGAGGCACCTGGATGGCCCAGAACCTCCCAAATTAGTTTCCCTTTCAGGTTTTGTATCAAATACTATTCCCTCCTAGATTTTCTCCTGACTAATTTCTTTCATGTGTGTGTCTGTGCCTTCTAGCTGCCTGTCAATTTATGGTGACCCCGTGGATGTCATAGGGTTTTCTTAGGCAAGGAATACTCAGAGGTGGTTTTCCCAGCTCCTTCCTCTGAAATATAGACCACAGCCATGGTATTCATTGGTGGCCTCCCATCCAAGTACTAAGCAGGGCTGACCCTGCTTAGCACCCAAAATTAGTTGGGATCTGGTGCCTTTAGGGTATTTAGGCCAATTTCTTCCTAGATATCTCTAAATTAAGTTCCTTTCCAGATCTCTTCCTAATCCATATCTCTCCTAGATTCCTCAAATCCATTTCTTTCCCAGATTGCCACCAAATTAATTGCTTCCAGATCTTATCAAATTAATTCCACTCTTAGACTATCCAAATTAATTTCCTTATCAGAGCCCTAGGCAATTCATTTTTCTCTCAGACTCCATAAAAATTATTTTCTCTCCCAGACCCTCCCCAAATTTATTTACCTCCAATAATCCCCTTCATATCCATCCAAATTGCAATCTGTGTGTGAATTGGTGCCAATAGAATGATTTAGTTTAATCGAGGGACTTAGCATATGTCCCAGATCATTTGACTTGTGGACAATACAGCTACTTAGGCTTTATTTTGAAGTGACAGACTGGCATGAGGGATGGTGTGTGCGTGTGCATGGCCTTCTTAACATCCAATGTTCATGTCAGTTGTTTTTTTTAAAAAAAATCCTGGAAAATACATTCTGCAAGCCTCTCATCCAAATGGCTTTTATTTCTTGTAGGCATAATATGGCGTAGTGGTTTGAGTGTTGGATTATGACTCTGGAGACCAGGGTTCAAATCTCTGCTTGACCATGAAAACTCACTGGGTGACCTTGAGTAAGTCACACACTCTCAGCCTCAGAAAACCCCATGATAGGTTCACCTTAGGATTGCCATAAATCAAAAATGACTTGAAGGCACAACAACAACAACCAGGAAAAGAAAGCGACTGTTGAGAACTGATGAACCTTTTAATCTCAAATGTCTCTTGCCATTGGTGGCGTAGCTTCTTCCACTTGATTTAAAAATAGCTTCAGCCATTGGATGCATTAAAAAATGGGAAATGTCAAAATTATCACATGGTAATTACAATCATGAACAGCACAACTTTGTGATTCCACCACCAGACTGATGATGGTGGTGGAAAGCTAACCTTTCAAAAAGTAAGGAAAAAAGGTGGTTCTATGTAGTGGAAAGCTTTTCTATGAACTTAAGAAGAAGCTTTCCTCCCTGTGTTTTAATGAGATGAGTTTCTTCTAAGAAATGACTTTGCCACTTGCATTTAAATGTGAAACCAGCTACTGCATTAGCCTGGGAAATTGATTGGTAGCATTGAGATGAAAAACTCCCTAAAATCTAATACTATGCAAGAAGGCTTGATTAGTTTGTGCACAGTCTTCTGCACAAACACAGAAGAGAGTATCATAAATTATAAATGCACGAAATCCAGACAAGTACTGTACAATTATACATAATAATCTCAATGTATGTACTAGCTGCTATGTTTTAAATAAGAATCCTTTCTCTCTGTCTCTCTGCCCATCCATCTCTGCTCTCAGTATTCTGTGGGAACAACTGAAATGCCTGTTTAGGACAGAGGGCTGATGCCAAAGGATCCAGAGAAGAACAATACTTTTCAAATCATGAACAACATGATTAGGAACAGGCAAAAATATGGATTCTGTGGACACATTTCCCTTCTGGGATATCATATTTGGAAGACTTCTCCACCAACACTTCTTAAATTGCAGAGTTAAATCAATGTTGCCCGTTGTTACCTGCCTTGACACACCCTGCCCCTTATCTTTAATAATTGACAATATTTAATAATTTGGCCAATGGTGGCGTTTCAAGAGTGTGGCCAGTAAACTGGGGTCTCCCAAAGACCAGGAATCCCAAATACTAGCTCTGAGACTCAGTCAGGTATGCACTAGGGAGGGACCATTACAAATTCCAAAGAAAGGTAACCTACAGGACAACTTCTTGCCTGAACATCTGGCTAATCCCATCACACCTAGCTGAGCTTCCCAAGGTTTATAAAGAGCTATCTTACCTCTACCTCCCCACAAACAAAGAGTGTTGCTTCCTCCATTCAGTTTCAAAGTATCGACACATTCAGGGTCATTAACATGTCTGGAGTGTCCATTGTCTTATCATGAGAACCTCCGAGAAGCATTGTCTTTTGCTCTAAATCTCATCCCCTAAAGGGAATTATTGGATATAAAAACCCCTTCTAAACCCCACATAAGTGCACAGTTCCCCTGCTTCTTGACTCCACATCAGAGCGTAGCCATTCCTGCTTCTGGACCCGCATTCTGCTGGTTTCCTCCATGAATGCACTTACTCTATTGGTGCAGTATCATCTGAAAACAACTATACTATATCCCTGTATCCCAATCCTTCCTACTTTATTCGCTAAGTCTTGCATGATTGCTTGAAGCCCGAGTGTATGTATGAATGTTGTTGTTATTATTTCCTGAATAAAAATAAATTAATTAAACTATCTAGCTTAATGTCTCCTCCTGAGTACTGGTTTACATAGGTTAAAAGGTCCTGCTTTGTTGCCCACCTCTCATATTGCCAAGCTGAGTATATTAATTCCCCAAATTAATATTTATATTTAGAGAGTCCTTAAGTCCCTCTGCCATTTAGGGTAACAACATGGTAATTTGTGTTATTATCTATAATTGGCTTAACTGGATACTATTGTTAGTCCTCACTACAGCAGAACTGTTGAATCAATGGGATTTACATGAGCGTTGACTCACAATTCAACAATTTGTTCAATGGGAATACTGTAGTGGGGACTTCCAATAGGTTTTAAGCTCAAGTCTCTCATTTATAAGATAATTCTCTATTAAAGCATACATGAATGATTGTTATGCACCACAATTGACTAATCTGTAGAGGGTCCTGATGACTTCTAGGAGCAGGGCAGCAGTGAGAGGGGGCGTGGCCAGGTGTGGCTGGCATTTTAAGCCACTCCCACATCCCTCAGGAACATCAGCCTGCCAGCCAGAATGACTCCAAGGCTGCAGCAGCCTCTTCTCCCCATTCCATCGGGCTAGAGGGCTGTGGAGGGCCCTGAGGACTTTTGGCAGAAGAGCAGCAGCAAGAGGGTGTGTGTCCAGGAGTGGCTGGTGTTATAAGCCACTCCCACACCCCTTAGGAACATCAGCCTGCCAGCCAGAAGGACTCCAAGCCTGCAGCAGCCTCTTTCCCCCACTCCACCGGGCTAGAAGGCTGCAGAGGGCCCTGAGGACTTCTAGCAGCAGGGCAGCAGTGAGAGGGGGCATGGCCAGGAGCGGCTGGCAATATAAGTCACTCCCACACCCCTCAGGAACACCAGCCTGCCAGCCAGGAAGACCCAAGCCTGCAATTGGAGTCAGATGAGACCGGGAATGGAGTGGGGGTGGAAATTGGAGTTGTGCTGGGGAAACGGAGGTATGGTCAGAACAGAGTGAACAGATGTTACAAAAGAAGGCGGGATCGCTGTTTGTTAGCTATCCCACCTTCAGTTCACCCTGTTTCCTGGAATGGATTGGAGAGCATACCAACCATTCTACAGAACCTTACTTTGCTCCTCTGCAATGCCAGGTCGGTTAAGAAAAAAACTCATATTTCAACATTCCACTCAACATTCCACTCGAGACCAGCTTGACAAATCTGACTGGTGTGGCTCGGGAGTTCATGGAAACCATGACAAACATGGGCCTATCCCAATTGGTTGTTGGGCCCACACATTGTGCGGGTCATACCCTCTATGCGGTCTTCAGTACGGAACAGGAATATCCTTGGGCGGAGGTTATTAAAACCACCACATTGTCATGGACGGATCATCTCCTGGTCAAGACTGAAGTAAGAGTCTCTTCCTGCCCCACCGGGGGTGGTGGACCCATTTAGAATGGTCTGCCCCCGAAGGCTAATGGAACCAATAGGATTCCAGAAAGCCTTGGAAGGGTTAATGGTTGGTAACACCAGAGACCCTGTTGAAGCTTCGGTTAATACTTGGAACACCGATCTTACCAAGGCTATTGACACAATCGCTCCCAAGCATCCTTTCCAACCCGCTCCTAACTGTATGCCATGGTATACTTCAGAGCTTAGGAAAATGAAGTGGGTTGGACAATGACTAGAGCGCAACTGGAGGAAAACTCGACTCTTATCCAACAGGACTCGTCATAGGAACTTCCTTTGGTCCTATCGAGCAGCAATACGTGCAGTGCAGAGATCCTTCTCCTCTGCACATATTGTGTCTGCAGAGTCCCATCCAGCAGAGCAGTTTAGGGTGGTAAGGGAGATGACGCAGGTTATACCTGCGCAGAACCCATTGTTTAATCCAACAACAGCTTGCTGTGATGCATTTAATGACTACTTTGCAGATAAAATCTCTTGGATAAGAGCCGACTTAGATGTTAGTATTCTGACAGAAACAGAAACAATTGATGAGGTGTCCAGCAACTCCGTTGATGTAAGTTTACTGGGTCTATTTCAATCCATGAGTACCAAGGATGTGGACAAGCTACTTGGTAGAGTGAGGAAGTTGACCTGCCCTCTTGATCCTTGCCCTTCATGGCTGGCCTTCCGGGGGGGGGGAAGTGCCTTGATGGTGTTCCTTAAGGAAATCATCAATGCATCCCTCAGGGAAGGGTGTTTAAAGGAAGCGGCGGTTAGGCTGTTCCTGAAAAAACCTTCCCTGGACTCCCTGGACGTGAACAACTATAGGCCGGTTTCTATGTTATTGATGATTATCTAGACCCAATTGTTTTTAGCGGACGGGTGGGGTATAAATAATAATAATAATAATAATAATAATAATAAATCTGTGCATCATTTTACAATCCAGTTTCCCCACCCCCCACCCCGCCACCTTGCATATCTAACAATAATGTTATCAAGCCTTCTGTCTGTTCAGGACCCTTGGAGTGATTCCAAAATTAACTTCATGTCTACTTTGTTCCTCAGCCAGAATTACAAATATGCTTTTGGCCATATAATTCTGTAAAGTGCCATGTCCAATAATGGTAAGAATGAACACTACTCGAACCACGAGTATTCTTACTACTACTGATGTTCACATTAGCAGCAGGAAATTGTAGATGATGTCTGTCTTACTAAATGTGATATTGCAGAATTCAGTAACAAAACTGCTTTCCTGAATATGTAGACACAGGCACAGTGAGTAGAATATGTCTGTGGAATTTACTGGCTCAAGGTTTATTGTTACCTAAATCCCATGCTCCCACACTTGGGGTATATAAGTATCCTTGGTCAGCCAGGGTATTTTGGCACTGCAGGCACAAAACATCACCGATCTTCAGCTGAATAAATAAAATAACAACACGTTAAATAATTAAAACCTGTTGTCTTCTCATGACATCTGTAGTTTGTTTCCTGGGGGCAGTTCCTTCATTCTGCTTAAATGTTAGGGCTGTCCAAGTCCAGGGTGTATACAAAGAGCTGTGTTTTATTTCCCTTTGAACCCACTGCTTATAGCCCCCTGTTCTACATCCATTATGTATTTATATTTGCCAATGCATGTGAAGGAGACTCCTATCCTCCAAAACTTATAGCATGTATTGGTCCTTAAAACTCCAGTGAGTGAGTTTTGTATGCAGAAAGAAAGGGAGAAGAAGAGAGATAGATTAGAGCAATGGGAAGCAGCAACTCAGATTCTGAAGCTGGTGGCCAGCCACCTCTCCCAACTCTCCATCATCTTTCTCTTTCCCACATCTTCAGGAGGAACAGTGACAGATTAGGCAATTTCCAGAAAGGAGTAACTAAACTATGGAATTTCAAGTAGGGAACAAGTAGAGATGAAAAACTGGTAGCAGATAGTTTGGGAATATTTATTTGGGTACCAATATTCTCAACAAAGGAAATATTGAAATGAGTGAAAACCAAGTTCCTGTACATCCAAGAGGAAAGTTAACAAGGTTTTGTAATACATCTGTTTTGGAGCAGATCCTATAAAGTGATTGTTGTTGCAGAGAACGCCCTGCTCCTCATTTCTCATGGACATCATCTGGCAAAAATATTTTCATTTCTGGTTCATGAACTTCTCAGAGGTATCTGGATGACTGCTATCAAAAAACAGAATGCTTGGCTATGTAGACCCTTAGTCTAATCCAGTAAAATGATCCTGCATTGACTGGTATGGTCACTGGATCTGTGTTTTTCTATTGATGCAAAGAGAACCTAAGCAGTGGAGGGTATTCCCCCCCCAGGGGGGAATTCTGGAGACTCACACATGACTTTTAAAATTGTTTTAAGATAATTATTTAAATAATCATTTTTTTTTAAATGGCCACAATGCCCTCAAAACGATTCCCTTCAAAAACAACATTTTGGAAGTCAGAGGTAAATATTGTACAATACACCAAACAAGTAATGAATTCAGTAGTTACATTATTTCATCTATTCCCCCCCCCCCAGGAAAGTGGTAAATGTTTCTAATCCAGCTCTTTGATATTCAAGGACTGTGGCTCAGAGGTCACAATTTTAAGTCTAATATCTGGAAAGATGCAAGGAGTCTGAAATGTCAAATATCTACGATTACATGATAGAGATGTTGATACCAACCAAACATTTGTTTGTAGTTAGCTATTATGGCAAATTATATGGTTATAGGACATCTGTTAGCATGCACTATCATAAAAGAGTTGAATGATCAATATACAATTTTCACAGAGTCCTTCTTTATTTTTCCTATGTAATTAGATGCCAGATGCATCTCTTTAAATGCTGAGAGCAGCTTGCCATTTTTGTTTTATTCAATGAAGCATAAATAAATGTGACTTTGATTCAAGGATTGGGATATGTTAGTAGTAATAAATATCTCCTTGGGGGGGCGTAATTAGAACACTCATAGACTGGATACAATCAAAAGGTAAGTAACTGGAATAAACTTTGGCACACCAATTATTGGAATATGAATAGAAGGAAAGTATGTGAACCAGAAGAAATAGTCAGAAGAGAATGGTGATCGTTTGTCACACAGAATCTATTTCATCATTGTTTCTTTATCCTCCTGTTTCTCTCTTAATTCTGCTTTCCAAAGCAGTTCAACACTATTTCAATGTGAAGGTCAAATCAATGGGAAGCAAGGATTAGAACCAAGGTTTCTGCAACATTTAAGAGAACCCAATTTGTTAAGATGCCAACGGATGGTATCCAGTTAGGAAGATCTATTCTCACTTGGTTGTCCAGCTCTGGTAGTCAAAACAATGCAAAACATTTTCAACAAGATAGCCACCTTTTGTTTTTTGTTAGTCTTAGAGAGATTTTGTGTATTTTCCAGAGTGTTATTGTGTGTTTCTGTTTAATGCACAAAAATGTGAAATCTGCTGCCTTGTTGCATAGACTAGTAACAGTAGTAGTGCCGTGTGGATTATTTGTGTCTTCGTAATCAATCAGCCTGTTCTTTTGCAATTGTTCTTCATGCATGTTTATTTCCACAAAGGAAAAGTTACAAAGACATTTTGCACAATATGGGGAAAACATGAGGAAAGAAAAATACTTGGTACTGCCCCAGAGGCAACACCAGTAAATAGTTGGTCCATGGGGCTGAGAACCCTGCTTAGACTGTCTCAAAACTGAACAAATTCTTGTCAATGACTCTATTGCACTTCATATTTTACACACATTTATTTCTCTGATGGGTAACAGGCCAGGCTAATGCTTAAAGTGGACTTTTGAAAGGTGCTAGGCTGGTAATGCCAAGGAAAATGAGAAGATATGACTACTACATTTGGCTCCCATATAGAAATCCAGTAGTTTAAAAATGGTCTCTTGGAGAATAAATAGATTTCCTCTATAGTAACCTGGTTGATCTCATAGAATCATAGAATCATAGAATCATAGAACTGTAGAGTTGGAAGAGACCACGAGGGCCATCCAGTCCAACCCCCTGCCATGCAGGAAATCTTGATCAAAGCATCCCCGACAGATGGCAATCCAGCCTCTGTTTAAAGACCTCCAAGGAAGGAGACCCCACCACGCTCCGAGGGAATGTGTTCCACTGCCGAACAGCTCTTACTGTCTCAGATGTTCAAAAATATTTTTGAGTTTCACATAGTTCTCTGCTTAAAAATGTGACTGGGCAAAAGAAGAATCTGAGTTACTTTCTTTATTTGTAGGCTTTATTTACTTCTGAAAAGAAAGAGGAAAAAGCCAAACAGGCTGAAAGCTTAGCTGTGTTAGTTTTCCACCAAAAACAGAGGTGGGCAACCGCAAAGCAGGGTGGAAGGCTATGAGGCTGCATTAGCCCTTCGGGAGGCTTTAGAGGATCACACCCCCCACCATCTCTCCCCCTGCAAAAAATTGCCCCCCCCAATGCTTTCTTGGGGACAGAGGGGTATTCTAACCATATTTTGGGGGCATTTCTGGTCACCTAGAGGGTATTTTTTTGCCATTCTGAGTCAAAAACAGTTTTTGAAAAAAAACTGCAAAATGTGTTTTGACTCCTGAGTGGGACTCCAAACCTGGTAGAAAGCCACTCCACACCCCCTAGAAGTCATTTTGGGGCAATTTTATGACCCATGTAGGCCACAAAAATGGCCCTGGGAGGGGATCTCTGGGTCAGAAGATGGCAAAACGCTGTCTCTAAGTGGATCTCCATGTCAGAGAAAGCCTCAACATAAAGTACAACTGGCTAGGAACCTCTGCTCGCAGATCTCTCTCCAAATAAAGGAGTGAGTAGGAGACTGGCTAAGTACTGCTCCAAATTCCCACTACTCATGATGAGACCATGGAAACTGCTGCTAACTAGGATTACCATCTAGCTCAACTGCTGAAGCTCACCTGTAAAAAGGACATTTGATCTGCTAAATCTCACTTTCTAAAATTTATCTGAAATACACTATCTTTGGACTTTTTCGGACAAGTAAAATGCAACGAAAGCAGCCTCGCCACGTTGCGAGACTGCTGCACTGCAGGGCGTCCCTTTCGGATGACGCCTGTCCCTACCGGGACTGTTGAGGTACCACAGGGACATTTGAGTGTAATATTTCGGCAATTTTTACTCACGATCAACTTTCATGAGTAAAAATCGCCAAAATATTACACTCAAATGTCCCTGCGGTACCACAACAGTACCGGCAGGGACGGGTGTCATCCGAAAGGGACGCCCTGCAGCGCAGCAGTCTCGCAACGTGGCGAGGCTGCTTCCGTTGCATTTTACTTGTCCGAAAAAGTCCTTTGATTGAAGAGAGTTCAGCTGATCAGCAGTTAAATGAAAGCCTTGGCAAGTTTCTCTTTTTTGGGGAGTAAGAATGGAAAACGTGGTGTACACATAGGATTGCAGTCATAATGCAAAAAGATTAAGTAAAATGCTAGCTAAGAAAGTTAAAGATGGCCAAGGGGAGTATTAACTTCAAAGTAAAGGATTTTAAAAATAGAAGATTCTTACATGGTGGGTGATGAAAGTGCCTTTGAGAAACTGAAGATGTGGTGGTTATGCTGGCATGACTGGCTCTACTACAAGAAAGAGTGAGGCAGCCACTTTAGGTGCTGTTTCCTGAAGTCAGGGAGAAGTACTGAACTGTCAGAGGATAGAACTGTAAGTTTCACCAGGCAGATATCCCTGGGCCCTTAAGCTAGCCTGCCACCCTCAAATATAGTAGAGGCAGTCAGCACTGAAGAAATATTTTAACTGCCAGCTTGGTTAACTGTTTGTGGAAGGGAGGGAAGTTGCAGCATTTGTCCTTCACATTTTGTTCTTCACCCATTTCTTGGTCCAGCCCTGTATCTCCACGTCTTACATGGTAAGCAGCTTTGCATGAATTGCTCACCAAATACAGCAGTCTGGATATCAAGTTAACATCACCATGTAGCTCCTTTTTGAGTACTTAAAATAGTTGTCTGTGCCTGCTTCTTGTAAGTTCTTTCTTTTGGAAACATTGTCATGGACCTTTTATTCCTTGGGGTTCAGAATTTTACAGGAGAGCTCTTTGGGAGGCCAGAGAGCTACATTTTAAACACATAGACCAGAATCCAGTGGTTTTATTCCACTAATACAAATGCTGTTGTGCTGACAGATTAAGCTCTGTATATCTGTATCACAGATAACAGCTTTCTGAGTTATGCAGACAGCAGTTTCCAGTTGTGTAATCAGTTCTGCAGGTTGTTGCAGAAAGGGTCACACAACCAGTTGCACAACTGTTGCATAATCAGTAGCTGGACTAGCAGCCAAATGAATAAACATGGCTCTGCTTGTGCCACAGAAAAATAAATCAAATATGACTGGTATGTATACTAATTTCCTCTGCTAACAATGAACTGGATGTACGCCATACTTTTCAACTGAATTACTGGCCATCTCTGAAACCTGTTTGTATACGAAATATCAGAAGACCATACTGTTCATCTGTTTCAAGTTGCCTGGAATCCCTGCTTACTGGGACACACTTTTTAATCCTAGAGAGTGTGGAGAATAGAGGGGATGCCTAAGGAGATTATCAGACATGGCAAAAACCATGTTAGAAGATTGCTAGAAGAACAGGAAGGGGCAACCTTACCAGATGACATCATCCCTCAGTGTCCCAGGGGCGTAGCACAGCTATCAGTAAGGCATCCCTTTTGATTTGCAGCTCCTCCCTGGCAATGAAAAAGGGAAGCCTCGGCAGTGGCAGAGCTACACCCCCAGAATAGCTGAAGAACGCAGCATCTGGTAAGCTTTCCCTTTCTGTTCTTTTGGTGATCTTCTGACGTGATTGGGAACGTGATTTTTTTGGCACATTCTCCCACATCTGATAATCTCCTAAGTCTGCCCAGCTTTCCAGAAGGCTGACTTGACAGTTGGTGAGGCTTTTGTAAATTTGCTACAATCCATAAATCAACTGTCAACTTTGGCTAGTTTAGGGTGGACTTTGGAGGTGTAGTTTCTTCTTTTGTCCAACTATTTTGCATAGAACTAGGCCAACAACAGGCAAAGCCTTTGATTTATCATTTCCTTCGAGAAAATTTAGGGATATTTCCAGAAACAATGAGTTCCACAAATTCAAGCAGCAGATGAAATTCAGTAGAAGAAGATGACATGGTCAAGACCATGTCTTACTAGCAAAGCAGATGCTTTGTGGGTAGACACTTTGGTTGCAGCACTTCCAATAAGCACTACACGAACCAGACATCTCAACTTCTCATGCCATACACAATTTCTTACACACTGTTCTTGTAACTCTTTTTGTCTTCTGACACGTTTCATTTTGGAGCCTTCTCCTCTGTATATTTATGTCCTTTCTTTTTTCTCCCTCTGGTAGTCTTGCAATTTTGTCCATTTCCATGTGACCCACTTTTTCTTCCAGCATTTTCAGTTTGTAACTTCAGAAGGTACTAAATGCTTTTTTTGCCTCAAGATGAGCCCAGGATCTTCCTGTCCCCTTTCCCTGAGCTTGGTGTCTCTGATACCAACTACAATTTAGTCTCTAATCATATACTCTGTCAGTTCTCTGTATCTATAAGTCTGACTCAGCAGCTTGAGATGAGTCACAAATTCCCACCCTCCTTCAACCATCTCCTCTTAAAGCTATAACTTTCTAAAGTCTTATTTCTTTCTGGAATGCAGTACTCATAAACCTTTTTTAATCACTGGACTATAGTTTTTCTGTTTCTGAAAGCTGCAAATTGTTATATACAACTAAGGCTGCCTTCACTGCAATATTTAGAAAACTGGATACCTTCTGTAGAACTTCTTTCCCTTGTGGTGCCATTAATCACCATCTAGAGGCTGAAGATGTGTATAAATTGCTTGCACAACTATATTAATGGACAACTTCAGAGTTCTTTATGAGCTCTCGAGGGCTACTTTTTCTTCTTTTCTTCAAATTATTTCCCTTGTCACCACATTCTGAGGGCCATGGTTTGATTCGTGAAGCAAGAAACAGAATTTGCAAAAGACCCCGGTATGAAAAAAAAATTGAGTTAAAAGAGTTTGTGCATATGAGGAAGGGACTGAGTAAGTTGGGTCCACTATGCAACATGCATGCTGTTCCCTCCAAAATCACAAGCAGATGTATCAAGACATGTTTGCACTTGAATTGCCTTATTTATTTATTTATTTATTTAATTTTTATACTGCCTTTCTCCCTAGATGGGACCCAAGGCGGCTTCCATAAAACAAATTAAAATACCATATATACAGTTAAAATATTTAAAATAAAATTGTTAAAATCAGATTAAAGCATAATATAAAACAGATTAAAAACTAAAACATACAAAATAAAAGAAAAAAGAAAAATATACTTTCTTAAGAAAGCATAATAAAGAATGAGTTTCTTGTCTTTTGATGGCACCCAACTGTATATTTTTGATTATAGATACACACACACACACACACATACACACATGTTCGTGTATAGAAATTTCATCCCCACAGCCAATACAAGTTGTAGCTTTTGGGAGGTCCTAAGGAAAGTTATCACCCACTTCCAGTGAGTCCCCATTTCAGTGGCCATTGACTTTGCCCTTTCCTGCTGAACGAAACTGGTATTAGTGCTTAGAGGGAGGTGGCAAGGTAATGCAATGCTGATGCTTTCCCTTCCTCGTGCCACTGCTGGTGATTGTGGACAGACTAGGCAAACAGGCAGTGTCAACAAGGGGGCAAACACAGAGCCAAGAATAGGATCTCTTGGGGTAGTGTGGACCTTGGCAGATGTCCAGCAATAACAACCCCATGCTGCCCTAGTCTCCAAGAATTCTCTTCTTAAACCCTTCCCTCAAGACATGCTTTATATATTTTGTCAGATTTTATGCATCACTTTGTTCAGAGTACAACAAACATTGCTGTGGGGCCTGGGAGTGTCTCTTTTAAATTGGTTTTCTGGCTCAAAGCTTTGAGCAGCTGAGCCAACTGCCATTTTCTCACAACACCTCAAGGGAGCAACTTAGCCACTTTTTGTTGCTTTGGATGTTGCTGCTTTCAGTTCAATAGAGTGGTGCAAATTCTACACAAACACACAAACACACATACACAAATAAGTAAATAAACTTTGTCACTTCAAGTATAGCTGTGGCATTACCAAGGCTGGTGTCACCCCTCCATCCAACAGTGTCACGTGGTGCAGTTCAGCCTCTCTGCACCCCCCTAGTGCCACCACAGATGTACATTCTTAAGTGCACAAATTGTTCCAGCATCCAGTAATTTGGCATCCTGAACAGCTGAGAGGTTCCAGTGTCTTGGGCTTATTTCTCATTAAGGACATCTTAAGAAGTCTTATTAGGTTCTCTGAATAGATGTTTCCCAACATGTCTAAGAACCCACTCACACCCCACCAAAAAGTCAGCCCAGTACTTAAATCTCTCTCTGAAAACTAGCATGCATTAGGCATCTTTGTATCTGAAAACATAAAACAACAAACTGTTCCTGCTTTTATTTTGTTTATTTATATCGCCAACCCTCTCTTGACCTTACTGTATGCCATTTAAAAAAATAAAACATATGAAGTCTAGAAGAATGGTTTTGTTGATATTTCTTAAAAGATCTATTTATTTGCACTTTATATTAAAGAAAGACAGTGTATGCATGTGTGTGCATGTGTAGAGGGAATGCAGAGCATGGTAGAGTTGTTTGGTTTCATTCAGTTTTGAGATGAAACAGATTTTGCAGGGCTCCTTGAACTCCAGTGAAGTGGGGCTGCTTTTTGTGATGTGTTGGACTCCCCCCACCCATTTTTATAACACTGCTCTTAGAGAAGAAACAGAATGAATAGAAGACTGTTTCCCCACCATGAGATTATTTGAATCAGAATTATTTTTTGTATGTTTAAATGTTTATGATGTGGCACTACCTACTTCAGTGCTTGTTAACGGTGCTAAGGTATGAAGAACAAAGGGTGAAACCACTCCCTTTCACCCAAACCCATTTTCCGAAGTCACTGTGAATTTTCTAAGAGGGTGGGATACAAATACAGCATGGGCAGTACTCCAGGGGTATGGTTCTCCAGATGTTGTTGGACTACAACTCTTATTAACCCCAGCCAACATAGGAATTTATAAATAATAATGAGAGTTGGAGTTTAACAGTGGCTGTAACCTTGTTGATTAATCCCTGTTAGAGTAGACTCATTGAAACAAATGTTTAATGGTGGGTCAACACATAGGCAAATCCCACTACAGATCAGTCCTCCCGTATGCATGGGACCAGTACCTGTGGTTTCAATTATCCATTGTCCATAAATAAGGTCTTTCTAGGCATTTCCTAGGACCTCCAGCATGACTCTGTGGTAACTTCCACAGGAATACAGTACAGGAAGTTATCATAGAGTTGTGCTAGAGATGCCTGGAGACCTTTCCTAGGTCCTCCAGTGTGATTCTATGGTGTTTGCTATTACCTGCGGTTTCAAGTATTTGCGGTAAGTCTAGGAATGGGGGTGGGCAACCTGTAATTTAATGGCTTTATTCAATTTAGGGAGGGGCATTTAGAACTTTCAGCCAGAGAGCTCTTAGGCTTCACTAAACTACAAACCCCAGAATTCCACTGGAGGCAGCCAGAGCAGTAAAATTGGAATAATAGCATGTTAACAGTGTAGATAAAGTCCTAACAATAGGATTCAGGTCACTACCTGCAGAACCACATGAATTCTACCCCTTTAACACAGTACTGAATCAGTATCTACATGCCTATCGTCTATATATCTACCATAGGTCATATACCGTTTGACTCTTTTTGTTTTTCAGCTGGTCACAGTTTCAGGTTACTCCAGTCAAGGGATTTTGTGTAGAATTTACAGATCCAGAAAGACCATAGTCTGTATTTCTTTTTCCATGAGCATCAACCAAGTTTGTTTCTTTTGAAGAGCAGAATGCTGCAATCTTATGATTTCTTCATCCAAATGTATTTATTTTCAGATGTTCACATAGGAACAAAAGTTAAGGATCCCATAGATAGCACACATAATAGCCCAAGGCTGTCTCTTTGATTTGTCAAGGAAAAAGCTGTCTTATTTGGGATTTGTTCATTATTGTAGCATATGTATATATATATTATATAGCTTCAGTTGCAGCTGTATTTTAGTATGGGTGAGTTGGATAAATTGCATTCTGCCACTATAACCAGAAACTGAAGGGTTGAAGTTGGAGTCTATGGCTTATATCATGAAAATGGTTCAATAGATGTGATCTGAAGCTTGGCAGTACAGAAGAGAGTGACTTCTGATGGTCCATGTTGATTTTGTGGTAGAAAGGATAAGGAATGGCTTATTTATAAGAGTTTAAAATTTGATGAATAGCCTCAAGTATTGTTCTTGCTCATAAACTTTGCTGGGTTTAGATTTATCTTAATCGTACTGCAAGTTACTTATATTAAAAAAAACATTAAAATGTATTTGGGTCCATTTTATTCTATAGGTCATTGTGTCTGCTTTGCATGTACAATTTGTGTTGCTTACCTAGTGCTCATGTGTGGCAGACCAGGGCCTTTCTCACTATGTAAGTATAATACTTTGAAATATTACTTTAACTGCCATGGTTCCATCCTATGGAATCCTGGGATTTGCAGCTTAAGGAGGGGATACTTAGAATTCTTAGCCAGAGAGCTTTAGTGCAAGCCCCAGGGCTCCATAGGATACAGACAAGGCAGATAAAGTGAAACCACAGTGCTATAACTGTGTAGTGTGTCAGGACCCCAGGAGGTGTCACCCAAAGAGCTCTTGAATACTCCAAGAAAATAATGAGTTTCTAATATGTTGGGGAAATTAGCAGCAACTCGACCTTAGCAATGAGAAAGGGGGCAACAAAGAGGGGATCTTTATGCCAACTCTACCCCTACTAACTCTGAACAGATGCACACAAATGCAAAATGAAAAATGAACAATAATATTTATTAAGGACTTAAATATAATGACACCAAGCACAAACACATTCATACAAGAAACATTCACACAAGACCACTAGGAATGGAAGAAGAGAGGTTGCCAGAGGGATAGCTAGGGAGATGGCTGGGGTGATACGACACCTGTTTTGTAGTCCGGAGTTGTCAAGCAGACCGGCAGCATGGATGGATGAATCTGGTGTGGCTAACTCACAGAGAGATGTAGTGCCCCCAAGCAAAGGTTCTGTGCGCCCTGGCTACACAGAGGGACAGAGTGTCCTCAGGAACAGGCTCTGTGCACAATGAGGCATGGTTTTCGGCCAATATTTATACCAAAAATATGCCCTGGGGTGAGGAAGTTTCATGGGTTGAAACAATAGTCTCTAAAGATTGCACAATGGGTTCCAGGAAGACTCCTGGTCTTGACAATAGGTGTCCGAAGATGCTAATGGGTTTGCAACTACCTTAAATGTCTGATGATTGGATTACAAAGCTTGAGCTGTCTCTTTTGATGGTTAGGTGATTGGGGAAGGGAAGCTTGAAACCTTCAAACAAAGGAATACTCCATCTGCTTAATGGAATCAATTGTCTGTCACTTGGGTGTGTGGTGGAGGCAATGTCCTTTTGACCTTATATTTCCTCATACTTTGCCAGTAGTTCTTCCTTTGGGCGATGCATGGCTTTCAGCATGTCTCTGAAACCTTATTCCTCTTCCCAGTGGAAGACCACATTAATAAGCCAAATTATTAAAAAGCCAATTTTCAGGGTTTCTGGAGTTGCGGCTCATTAGGGGCACTAACAGAGGGGTCAGTAAAACTGTTCAGCAGAACAGTTATAGCTGCTTATTAGGGGCATGGGACAGAATATAGGGGAGGAAGAACAATCTACTCAGCCCCAGAGGACTTGTCTCCACTGGTGGGAAACCCTGAACATGCCTCGTAGCTGCTGTGGATGATTTTGATCCACAGCAGTCCTGTAAACACCACATTAACCAGGGCTTCTCTGGAGTATCCTGCCTCACTGTAATTGTAGGCAAACTTGCAGCAATGTAAAAGGGCAGTCCAACACTGATCATGTATCCTGTACATTGCATTATTTCCAGCCACATGGCCAGAACGGCTCTAGTTTTTTTCCTCTGTTCACTTGTGTACGTGAATATGCAAGTATACATTGTCCCAGAGTACTGTGTTACTGGCTGAGTGGAGATACGCTGATACAGATATGCGCAGAATTCTTTTTTTTTTTTTAAAAAGCATCAGAATGGAGTCCCTTCCACCAGAAGCCCCACTCCCGGTTTTGCACCAAAGCCACACTGTGGCCACCATGTGGCAAATAATCTAGTTTTTTCCCTGAAATGTGGAGCAGACCACAAATATTTAATACCTGTATTCTCCTACAGAAACCTGGATGAAGATGTGAATCATCGCAAATGTCATGTGGCAACTGCCCTGTGACTACAAGGTGAATATGGGTTTTTTGCATGTGTAGAGTCATAATCCCTGAACTACCTCTTGTCCCATCAGGCCTACCAACAGCTTAAAAATAAAGAGAAATATTATGCTTGAACTCACTTATTCCACTGTTTAACTCATTTATGCCATTGTTGTTATATTTCTTAATCATCCCAAATAATTTGATCCTGTTATTAGCTCAATGATAGTAAAATATTACTGGATCACTCAGAAATGCACAGAAACATGCATACAAACTCTTTCTTAGATAAGGAGAGTAGAAAGAACATATCTTTCTCTTACACTGCAAACACCTTCCTTTTCTCTGAGGTTCACATTGGATCCTAGAGGCAGTTATGGGTTGATACATCATTTCTGGCCTGGAGGGGTTGAAAGAGAAGAGCTAGTGGCCACTCTACTCCTTCAGTAACCCTGAGAAATTGGATTTTGACCCATAAATGCTAAATAAACCAGTTAGCCTTCAAACTTTTGCAGTACAGTAGGATCGCCATATCCACGGATTCATTATCTACTGATTCAATTATGCATGGGACAAAAAATAGCACACCTACCATAGAGTCTTCCTAGAAAATGTGTCATCTCTAGCCATTTTTAGGTCCTCCAAGGCAACTCTATGGTATTTTAAACTGGAAGTCCCAGTATTTTCAATGTCTTTCGCTATCATCCCTGGTTTTCGGTATCCATGGGGCCTCCCAAAACCAGTCCCCAGTGGATATGGGGGTCCCACTGTACTACTCCCCCTTACTTCCTCTAATTTCAGAATTCTTGACATTTTTTTAAAAAAGTAATGCTAATTGTTTTTAAGTAATAGTTCCCAATTTCACATTTTCATGCCAAGGTGCAGCCAGGTTATTTTGGAACATGAGACAACCCACACCCTCTGCCTTTCCTTCTCCTAATCCCTCAGGGTAAACATACAATAATAAGAAATTCAATAACTAAACTTTCTCTGACCTTTCATGACACCCAAAAGCTGCTGCTCAAGGTAGCTATTTCACCTTGCCAAATGGCAAACTGGGTTTGCAAGGCAGCTGGTTCAAAAGAACAAAACTTTCTCCCAGTACTTTCATTTGACTTCTAGGTAATTCTATGCATTCTCTGCTGGTGATCAACTACATGGGTTTCAAAGGCCCTTTCTTAATAAGAATACTAGACTAAGCTAAAACAGGGGACTAGAATTTAGAATCAACACTACATAGAACTTAGAATCAACACTACATAGCTTGATAATACTACAATGACCAACTACTACAATGATGACAATTGTTTCTAAGAGTTTCTAAGAATATATAATTTCAACCCACTCCCCATTCCCTCCCCACCCCACAAGTTCCTAAGGAAGGGCTTAACTCTGTCTATGAACTTTTACAACCTGGTGTTCAGCCAGCATGTAATGACTCTTATGAATAATAAAATGGTTTATTGGTAAACGTTGATTAATGCCCCCTCTATAATTATTGTCCCTTTTGAACCCATTGCAGCATACAGTATCATAGCTGATAAAGTTTTATGGGTTTAAGTCATGAAATTGAAATTAGCTTCTTTATGCTCTTTATAAAAAAAGAGATTAGTTTATTCAGATCAGTGCCCCTTTCTGATTCTCAGGTGCTTTTGGTTTTATAGCCTATGGCTGAGTGACATGGGTGAAGACCTTCACAGCATAACCAGTACTAATTTGCATTAATACACAGTTTCCCTGTTCAAAGTGCTTTGCCAATATTAATCAATACATTCTTAATTGTGTTTATATTGTATAATGTAAAACAATAGCCAACGGAAGTCACAGTGCTTTCAATGGATTTACTTCCTTGGCACATTACTGGGGGAAGCAACTGTAAATATATCTTAAACAATGGGCTGGTCTGTTTGAGGGGGAAAATGTGGATTGATACGTACTCATGCAAATTCAAAGCAGGACCGACCTGTCTTAACAGTGGTTTGTCAAAATCGCAGGTATGTGAGACTATCTGCTTTTGCTATTCCAACAGGCATGCCTGCGATTTAAAATGGTGGCCATGACTCAAGTTTTTATTTTCACCAGCTGCCACAGCCGAACAGTATTTTTTTTAAAGGCACATCTAAGGTACACATGTGTGATACTGCACTATTCTGCCTAAATAAACATACAAAATAAAAGAAAAAGGCTGTTTCATTGCCTCAGTACATGGTCACTAAAGTGAAAATCCAAGATGGATCTGGGGCTCTTGCCTTCTTATCAAGCCCCACCCCCTTCTCCTCTCTGGCCAATTAGTCTTCTACTTTCGCTTTTCTGGGACCATGTGAATAAATGCGATTGCTTGTCCTAATGGTTGACAATACACACTCTACAGTATTTTTTAAAAATTTCAGGGAAAGCCCCGGAGGCTTTCCCCGAGGAGTTTACAATGGATTTGGCCCCCCTCCTTCTGAATACGGTGGGATTATGCGGGATCCCATTAAGACAGGTCACATTCTAAGCGAATTCTATGAGGAGTATTAGTTTAGATAGGCCCAAGATCAGTTAGTATTCCCATCTTGGTGAATGTATCTTGGCTTTGTTTGTAATACTAATGGTTGGGTGGTCCTGCATTAGCTATAGTAATGCAAAATGAAGTATTTTGAAGTAGGGAATACATGCCCTAGTGCCCTTCTAGTGGTAGTTTTCAGGCTGTACCAGGGGCTATTACAGTCTAGTTTCCTCTTTTTTATAGCCTAGCAGGATCAAGGAGGGAAGTTAAGGAATGAAACAGCAGAGGCACTGGCTTCAGCTTTTCAAAACTGGGGCATCTGCTCACAGCTGTGGTGTCACTAAGGCTTGTGTCATCCCTACCCTCGACAGTGTTCTCTGGTGTGGTTCAGGCTCTCTGTACCCCCTAGTGTCACCACTGGCTCACTGCATTCCTTGGTTTCTGTTTATCATAACTTTTTAAAAAAAAATTTTTTATTGGGATTGTCAATAATAAACATACATAACATCATGCAATCCATAGTGGTGATTCCCATCCTAGTCCTTCCTTCCATTTTACTATATGTTGCTTATCTGAAGATAAGGACAGTTATACTGTATATATTTTCTATTGTTAGTATTTTAACTTTGATATGTTTTATATTAAATGTTTTAAATTATCATTATTTTAGTTGCTTTTGTTTTTGATTTTTAATTTTGTGTTTTCATTGTATTTTATATGTTGTGAGCTGCCTTGGATCCCATTCTGGGAGAAAGGTGGCATATAAATAAATAAATTAAATAAAAATATATCTTAATGTCTCCCACCCCCTTGTAAATACTCCTTCTGTTAGGGGTGTGAATTATTTCTTGATCTGGAGGTGAAGACACGAAAAAATGACCCCACTTTCATAGGTTGGCAATGGGATCACAAAAACAGAGATAGTGTTGGACACTACCTGACAAAGAGTTGAAGCCAGATCATAGTACAGAATACCTGTCGTGCCCTATTGAATTAGTAGATATTAACTGAGAGTCAGAGTACCTGGAGAGAAGTGGCCTAACAGACCACAGAGATGCCCCTGTTGCCTTGGTTAAAAGGCTCTCTAGTGTTGTAGAAGATACATCCACGAATGCTGACTTGAGGTCCTTGGACAAATACATGGAGGGTGAGAGCTAGGAAAACTAGCTTGCTTATCATTCTTATCTACTTCACCTAAACTTGGAAGTATCTGTGATACTTCTGAAGAGGATTGCATTCAGGTCCAAAGCAAACAATACTTTAAGGATAAACATAAGCAGTGATGTCTTCTTCCCACTTTATTGTAGACCAAGAATGGGAATTATGTAGTCTAATGGGCTAAATGAAACTCTTTGGGGTGGGGTCCAGTCTGGCCTTTGGTGCTGGGAGTGCAACAATGCTGAAGTGTTAAGAATGCCTCAGAGCGGCGGTAGTATTAGGGTTAGATAGTTTGAGTGAGCCACAGTCCTCCCTCCTTGTTACCTCTCCTGCTCCCTTTGTAATGTAAACTGATACTCTTAGGGATGATTCCACCCCTTTTCCTACTCAGAATTCTCTCATCTCTCTCTAGAGATGTAGCTAGCTTAGATTACCACCCTGAATAACTTTCCTATCTTAGAATGGAATTCCTATAATAAAGCCTTAGTTTGTATCTCTAAAGCCACTGGCATCTTTTCTCCTTAAATCAGGATCTTTAACTGACTGCTGCACACATGTACACTCTATCACTTGCTGGGACCCCCAACCTCCCAAGAACTTTGACATCCCCATTCTCTTCAGCCAATTTTTTTTTTTTGTTTGTAATACATTTACAGTATTTTTGTGGGGATACTGCATATTTTTTCTGGATGCTCTCCACTCTGAAACAACTACCCTCCTCAAACAGCCTGAGTGACAAACTCACCCTCTGGACAATTCAGATGATGATGAGGCAGACGGCCAGGAATCTGTAGCTCTTGATAACACAGGCCTCTTTGAGTCTGGGGAGCTGGAGGCTGAGGCAGTTTGAGGCTTTCCTCCCCAGCAGGAGCTGGGAGATGCTGAAGATGTGATAGATATCCTCACCCTTTGCTGAATGCCAGAGAGAGAAATGCCAATATATATATTGACAGTTAGAGGCTATTAAGTATAAGACACTGACCTTACTAGACACCTGTGTGCTGCCTATCAATCTCACAGCCACATTTGGGCTGCTTTATTGCTTTCGACTCTCCTAACTGACGACTAGCAGAACCTCTCCATTTTCTTGTTTCCTTAACCCTTGGACAGGCACATTTACAACTCTGACTGGCTTTGCTTATCTGGACTATTGCCTTGCTGTATGACTTCTGGATTGACTGACAACTACTCTTTTGCTTCTCCCTTCAGTCTGCTGGATACTCTGAGACTGACCTGAACTGGACCAACAACTCAGCAGCATGTACATTCTAACCACTTGTTTCCTGAAGCACTTGCTGACTGGGGCATTGGATGCTGAGTGGCCACCTGGAGTGATGTAACATCACTTCCAGTTGTCAAAATGGCATAGATGTGACCCTCTGGAGCTCTGATGGAGTCAACAGGTGGTACACTATAGCCCTGCGGGCCCACCTTTGCAGCCAGCTAAGCACAGAGGCCTGAACAGGATTAGAACACCAGCGCATGGATGGGTAGGTGGTCTTTAAGCCTTCTCCTCATGTCCTGATCCATTGCATCCATTGCACTGCATCTGTTCTTTATATTGCAAAATACTGATGCATATTTACAGCACCAGCTGACATCTGGAGGCCCCAAAGAGAAACACCACTGAAAAGAGGGGACCGGAAATGAGAAAACCAGTGTGGACTGTTAGTAAAGAAGGATTTCTTTTCCCCGACTGCCGCACTTAACATGAAGACGGTTGCTCCTAATCTGCTGACTTTGCATTCCCACTGAGCAAATGATGCACCACAAAATGAAACCATTCAAGGATACCACAGTAATTTTGTTACCACTTGCCTCATCTACTGCTCAAGGTTGCCAGATTGTTTAAAACCTGAACATCTTGGCTAGGCCTATTAGAAGCCTTCAAGCTTAGCTGAGGGCCTAATTTACCTTGCCCCATCATCATTAGGGAGGTGTCATTTCCATGATGATTGTCAAACTCTACTATGGATACACAGAGAAATTACTACAGGTAAAGCGGCAATTTTACATAAAGCTCTTCCTTTTGTTGGATTTGTGATATCAAAGTAATATCAATTACAAATATCCATTTGTAATATTTAATCAAGGAAAGTCCTCTGTTGCCTACACCAGGAAACATTGGAGCTGGAGATAATTTCTGTGGTCCAAGGGCACAGGGTAGTGTCAAAATGAAGTAGATGGGGCCAGGTGCATCTCTTGCCAATTTGCCCCAGTGCTACAGCTTTCAGACATGCAAAACCACCCCAATCTGCAAACCAGAGGCCCAGGTTAATGTAAAACCTTCCTGGTCTGCAAATCAGTGTTCCTGTTCTATGCAAAGCCTTCTAAGGAGATTATTAGATGCACTAAATATGGTGTGATACCAACACCAGGAGATCACTAAAGGACTTGATTTTCAGACGTCATCATCCCTGGGTCGTCATGCTCCCATGCTGCTCCCATTCTACCATCGGTTCTTTCTATTCATGGGCTATACTGGGATCACCTGGTCTGTTTCTGTCACAGAACGCTGGGCAAGTGAAAAGGTACCCCGTTATGCTGGCACGATGCCAGCATCAGTGGGAGATCCATGCTGAACGCTTCCAGGTGTGATTGGGAGATCCAGGTAAGTGACACACTTTTTGTACTCCCCCCAGGGTTACTTGGTGTTTTTAAAGTGTGTTTAGATGCTTGGTTTGACTTTTGTGTGTGTATTTTTCTTTTTAACTTTTAATTTCCGATGAGTTTGTCCTCTTGCGAGAACAGCCCGGGATAAGGAAGTGAATGCAGCTCCATGAGAGCTGCAATCACTCATGGGCTGCCAAGGGGAGGGGAGCATGCTCTATAAGGTAGATGTTTGTGTGCCAGGACGGGGATGGGAGGATGGCGGTAGAGGAGATAGTGAGACAGGGACACTATTTTTGTCTCCATCTGATAATCTCCATAGTTCTGCTTAAAAAAAAAAAAAGAGACAGAGGTAACCTTTCTATGCCCTGCAGAAATGTGTGAATTCTTCTCAAGATCAGTCCCATGATTATTATGTGCAATAGGAGCATACACGATGCCCTGTGCTGGCCACAACATGTGGATTGTAAGATTCTTGGGGCAGGGAACTCTGTCTTTTTTTAGAATTCAAAGACATAGTCATGTTAGTCTGGATCAGTATGCAAAGGGACCTTGTAGCACATTTGAGACTGAGAGAAATAAAGAAGTTGGTAACATTAGCTTTTATAGTCTTATGTCTACTGTCTATGAAAGCTTATACTACCAATGTCTTTCTTTCTCTCTGTCTCTATGGTGCTATAAGACACCTTTGAATACTCTCTCTCTCTTTTTTACTTATGTTAGTTATTCATCATGTGTTTTATTAAGAAATTCAGAAATCCTCAGCATTTGAGCTAAGTCATATAGAAGGTGCAGGGTCTTCCAGAGTCATTAGTCATGCTGAATAGGACCCCCCCCCCAGCATGTTTCTTCAATTTTCTCAAAAAGAAAATTTCTCTAGCAAACATCTCTCTAGAATCTACTCATTTCCCCACAATGTATATATAATCCCAAAATCATGAACGGAGCATAGCTCCTATGTGGATAGTGTCATTATATAGTTAGTTACCTGGGACTTTATCAGATACACTAAATAAGGAATCATAACAACACCACATAAACGCGAAAGGGCACATGTACCACACAACATCACACTTTTGCATTTATGTCAAATAAAAAAAGTGTACTTTTTAATTGACAGCTTAAGCTATCAATATTAGTGCTGGCATTGCCGGCATATGAAACCTCACACCATTTAACTCATGTGAATACTGAGTCAATGGCCGGTCTGGCCAGAACACTTCTGGATGAGATTGTGACATCCAGGTAGGTGATACACTTTTTATCACCCTCCCTGATTTACTTGTAAGTTTTTAAGTGTGTGTAACTGCTTTGGGTAACTTTGTGTGTGTGTGTGTATTTTTAACTTTCGCATGCGAGTGTCTTCCCATGAGAATCCATGGGATTATGAATGAGGATTCATTGCTGGGAATCCTTTGGATGGGAGGGAAGGTACGTGCAGCATGATGAGTTATTTTTCCAGCATAAAAATGGAAAATTATGCCAGCAAAAGAACAAGCTTTTGGGGGGTGGTCTGATAAAGTCCCTGGAGTCAGGCATTTCCTTTTGTTCTACATGATTTGAGAGGGACAATAAAAATTCCCATCTAGTTTCCTCTATGGTCCTGTACACCTTACATAACAGCTGAGACACCAGAAAGCATACACTTACTTTCATAAATATTGACCCCAATAAGCATGAATTAAGTGAGGTTGGAATACTCTACTTGGAGAACCATTTATTAAAGAATGAAAATCTAGTTTTAAAATCTGAAAATAACATAATTGTGGCCTGTGAATTTTATTCACTCCTTCGTTTTCTCTTGGCAAGCTGACAACATTTTACCTTTGGGGGTTGACAAATCCTGGAAAACCTTAACTGGCATAAAGTTACAATTAAGAAGACCCAGAGTTGTAAATCATAATCTAAAAATGAACGTTTTAGTGTGTGTCTGTGTGTCTGTGTGTAAAACCTAAACAGATATATAGATATAAAATCACACACACCTGTATCTGATTAAGGTTCTCCAGTACAACACACACATACTCAAGTTACTTAAGAATAAATAAGTAAACAATATTTTTGATAAGCATATTCCCAGCAGACAAGAGTTGGTAGTCAAAGTATTTTATCACAGTGAAATTAAGTAGAAATCCCATTAGAGTAAAACAAATTAAAAGGCTGAATTTATGCAAAACAATTTTACAGTTTATTGTTATGTTTGCAGACCCAAGAAGTCAAAGATAGCATGTTCATTTTGATAAACTGAATAATATATGCAAGAATGAAGCAGTTAAACACTTACTTTAGATGGAACATAATCTCTCCTCACCGGCTGTGATTAGACAATAATCTATGGAATATCATGATGAGTCTAGATATGCTACCCTCCTCCTCCTCCTCCTCCTCCTCCTCCTCCTCCTCCTCCTAAGGAGATTATCAAACGCAGCAAAAACCATATCAGAAGATTGCGACATATGCAAAACCAGTACCAGCCTACATCTTCCTCCAGTATCTTGGAGGTGTAGTGTGGCTATCACTGAGTCCCTTTTGATTTGCGGCTTCTTCAATGAAAAAGGGCAGGCTTGGCATTGGCAGTGCTATACCCCCAGAATCGCTGAAGGACATAGTGTCTGGTATGGTCTCCCTTTTCCTTAGCTATCTTCTGACCCAGTTGGGAATGTGATTTTTTTGTCACATTCCCCCACGTTTGATAATTTCCTAAAAGGAGATTTGAAGCTTTCACTTTCATTTTGGATTAACTGCATTTTACTGTTATATCTAGACCTAAATTGTGGCTAATGATCATTTATTGAAACAAGCCAGTTTCATAATATATGGTTTGAAGTTGGCTTCTTTAAGACAATGCATTGTTAATACATTGTTAAAACCTGTCAGCTGAGACAAAATGACAAGCTGTGGCTAATCAAAAATGAAAGCAAAAACTTTTGAACTTGTAGGTACGCTGGAGAGGCCAAGCACAAGGATTGCTGAGGATCATTTCCGTTACCACAAAAAACATGGTTTGTATTGATGTCAGAGTGCAGCTACTGTATCTGTGTTTTCCTTATTACGGTATAGAGACCCTTAGGGCTTGTCTATACAGGCAATGTTGTCATGCCCCATGAGCCTAATGGGGGTATAGAGTCAGAGGAGGAGGAGGACATGGCAGGAAACAGCCTTAGGGACCATGGCACAGGTTTATATACACCTGTAAAAGCAGGGCACCCTACCAACCTAGAGGGTTGAGCAGAGGAAGAGCCTGGTCTGAGTGGTTTGGCATCAGTCCCAGCAGAGAGTCCTGCCAATTCAGATAAGGACAAACAAGAAGAGAGGGACTTACTTCCACCATCGTATACCCAGCAGCGAGCTCAAAAGGAAGCTCAAAGGAAATCTCTGAAACATTATGAGAAAAACCTGCTTGTTGAGAAACACCTGACAAAGCCTTAATTGCTTTATATATGCTGGGAGAGGCAATGGAGGCTTTGTCAGAGATCAACTGATCTTCCTGGTGAAAGCTTCCTGCTGACTTCGGTGCCTGGATTCCAGTTATCTTGGGATGTTTTGAATATTCAGTATCTCTTTATATAATGCTCCCCCATCCTTGTGGTAGGTGGCTTCCCAGTGGTGGATTGTGCCCCTACAGCCATTTAGTAGCTGGGGGACAGTGGGGGAGCAGAGGTGCCCAGGTAGCATCCAGCTGTACCTCTCAATCCAGGAGGAAAGAACAGATGTTGTCCTCTTGGATTGCCAGTGTATGTCAACATATTCACTGGAGATCAAAGAGAGCACTCTTCATCTTCTCCTGGTCATCCAGTGGCTCACTGGAGATCCAGAAGAGTGACACATGTTCTCTTTTCCTGGCTGTGGAATTGCAGATGGACATTGCCTTGGTGCTCTTGCCAACTAAATGGCCATTGGATCATGCCCTTATGCAGCCTTGGAGAAAGTGAAACTTCTTGTGCAACTGTTTTCATTTTAGTGTAGTGCCCCAACAGTTATCCCAGACAACACATGTAGTAGTCAGTTAATGAACAAATCTATTGGTAGCTTCTGAAAGGCTCTGGTGACTGGAAGAATTTCAATATGTGAGTGTTACCTGGCATGGAGCAACAAGGACATTTTTTTTGATAAGGAGACATAACATGGATGTAATGTATAAATTAGAACAAATATAGACATTACTTCTTCCTCAGAGAAAAGTAAACAAAGGCCAAACCATCATTGCAGCACAAATGAAGGCAACAGAACTGAACAGTAGAGCAGAATCATTTTACAGAAACAAATTAGTATTCACAACATGAATCTCAGCCAGGGTCTGACCAATGGGGAATGTAGTTTGTAACATATCTTTTACTAGCCTTTGACCCAGATAAAAGTTTCTCTGTGAGACATTATGTGTTCAAGAGATGCACAAGGGCATTCAAAAATAAACAAACATTGAAACTTCCCAAAACACGCACAGTACCATTCCCAGGTATTAAACACAATGCAATTTTCAATTTTCTTCACATCTTGCTTCTGTTTGACAATCTCATCTGCTCGGTTTGTTGCCAAAGGCTAATGCTCTTCTCCTCACTGACAGTCTCCATCACTCTCAGAGACTATTGGAAAGAAAGGAAGAAAAATATTTTGTTCTCCTTTGTGGTGGTTTTGCTCCTGGTGAAAATGAAAGTGGAGGGGCATGGGAGTGCCATCAATTTTAAGAATGTACTTCACTAAGAACCTGATGGGAACATGGCACACAGCATTTCCAGGAAGCTGTTTACTGAACAAAGTCCTCAATAATTGGGAAGATTTCCCAGTTTTGAGACATGCATTTACAAATGGTTGAAGTTAATAAAGAGAACAGATACATAAATGGGTATCTACATGGTTCTTGGATTTACTATTGTTTGGCTCAGGTTCTATGGCTGATGAAACACAATTTTAAAATTACTTGAATTGTTCTCATGTTAACAAGAATCTCTTTGTGATATTAACTGTTTTATTGATAGACTTGTATGAATGTGTAGTGTCCATGCTAATACTGGTTTATATGGAAGGGAAAGGCTTGATTTAATGGTTCTGACCTTAGAAAACTGAGTAACAGCATAGTCAGGTTGTGTCTCCTCACTCTATATTTCTCAGGTCTATTGGCAGAGGGTGAACTGGACAAGGCCCTTCTGCCATTTTATGATGCTGTACATATGGAGATGTTCTGTACACATTATTCTTTGAAGAAGGAACTTAAGTTGGTGGGGAGAGGTAGAGAACAGTAATGAATCACCTTGCCATGCTACATAATTTATTTTATTTTTGAAGCACAGCCTTCCCTTCCTTGAAACAACTGATTAATTTTCCCTGCCCATCACTTGAAAAGTGGGGAAAAGGTACTGTCTACTACCTGATTCAATGGGTTGAAACAACCAGCCAATCTAATTCAGGGTACTGGTGTTTACCTATAAAAACCTTCATGCCATAGGTCTCACAAATCTAAAATAGCACTTTTCCTTTCATTGAGCTTAGATCTTAACCATATGGAAAGACTAAAGCCTGAAAAGAGCTTGTATGATAATGAAATGAAACTCACTGACTATATTTCCAGTGTATGTTAAATTATAATACATCAGTGACTTTTTGTCCCACTTTTGAGCTGAAATCGTTGGACCCAATAGATACAGTGAAAAATTGCAGTCATTGAACAGGGGCAATCAGAAAGCCAGGGTAAATTGGGTTCTTAACCTTTTTCCATGGGTTGCTTGGCTTCAAATAGACCAGTAGGTTGTGTTTGTTCATGCTCAGTGTGTTTACACAAATGCAAACCTGTAAATATTTAATTGTCATTGTTATGGCTCAATCAGCCAGATTCTTTAAAGGTTACACTGAAATTTTCCTTCATCCCCAGGCAGTATTCATTCTGGGTTACAAGAACAGCTTGTTATAGACTAGCTGTCTGCTCAAGTAAAGGGGGGGGGGTCCCTCAATGTCAGAATGGGCATTCAAAAGAATAATGAAGATTCCTAATGAATATCTTTTGGACTACTGGCACAAGTCAGTTATCTGTTGTTATTCATGCCTCAGACTGGCTTGGCATGTATTATTAGGTATTCCTGCTGTTCAGCATCACAGTTTTGTCCAAAACTGGGTTGTCAAGTCCCCCGTCCCACTGTCACTGAAATGTGCAAGATCTCAATGTAGAGACAAGGGACTTTGGACTTTATCACATGAGTGTTTAAAAACACTGTAATTCTACAATTGAGGAAAGTGGAAACATAGTGGCCAGATTATAGTAGTTATTGCACATCACCATAATCTTATAACACTACCACTAATGCCTCTCCATTGACGCCCCCTTGTCGTGGGAGAGAGGCTTGTGTACCCTAATGATGTTTTGAGCTATGCTGGTGGTGGCACAATAGCCACCGGTAGGGTCTCCCATGCCAGACAGGTCAAAACCGAAGGGTCTGACAAAGAGCGTCAAAGGGCAGGATGAGCTCTCTAGCCTTATGGCAACCATCCTAGGAGAAGGAAAACTCTAATTCCAAACCCGGGCAGATGGTGTTCGTCCAACCCTGTAAGGTCAACCATCTAAGAGAAGGAAACTCTAATCAAACCTACGGCCCGAGGACCTCACTGCTACGTCCATGCTTGCAAGGCCAACAGATGAACCTTTGGTTTAAAGGGTGAGGCCAGTTCTGTGCATGCTCTACACCACCAGACAAATCCATTGCACAGGCTCGAAGGACAAATCCAATTCCAAAAAAAGTCCTGCAGCGATAGGCAAGGGACGAAACAGCAGGTGTAAAGATGCACTGGAAGCCTCAGACCCAACCCTGCATGCAGGCGGTTCAGGACTTTGGTTGCTTGAGGCTGACCCAGGAGATGACAGTCTTGTTCGGCAGCATCCTGAATGACCAAGCAGCCTTTTTTAAGGAGAGCACTGCTTGCTCCATATGGAGAGGGGCCTAGAAAAGGTGGCCTAACGAAAGCTCATCCCCAACCACCTGGTTGGCTAGCCATGGCCAACGAGAATGTTCTGATGTGGTCAAACCAAGGCAAAGAAACAAAGGCGCACACCGGCCTCCAAAGGTGTAAATAAGCTGACACTTGCATGCTGGAACATCAGAACCATGCGAGACGCTGAAGATAGTGGACGGCCTGAGCGTCGTTCTGCTCTAATAGCCCATGAAATATCACGGCTTAATATTGACATCGCTGCTCTTAGTGAAGTTCGTCTCCATGAGGAAGGCAGCCTTAAAGAACATGGCGCCGGCTACACACTTTACTGGTCTGGCAAACCCAAAACCGAAAAACATCTTTCAGGAGTAGGCTTCATGATTAAAAACTCCATTGCCTCCAAACTCGAAACCTTGCCAACAGGACATTCTGATCGCACTATTTCCTTATGCCTCCCACATGTTGTTCTCTTTAGTATATATGCCCCAACTATGCAAGCCGACCCTGTAGAGAAAGACAAATTCTACACAGACCTACGCCAACTCATACAAAAGATAAAATTATTATCCAGTAGAAGATAAAATTATTATCCTTGGTGACTTCAATGCCAGAGTAGGAAAGAACTATGAAGCCTGGAAAGGTGTCTTAGGCAAGCATGGTGTTGGAAATTGCAATGAAAACGGATGCCTCTTGCTAGAGTTCTGTGCAGAACAACAGCTGACTATTACAAAGAGAATCATTCAGCAGAAAGACAGCTTGAAGACAACCTGGATGCATCCCTGATCCAAACATTGGCACCTCATTGACTATCTTCTAGTCCGCCAGAGAAACATTCGCGACGTCCACCATACTCGAGTGATGCCCAGTGCAGAATGCCAAACAGATCATCGCCTCGTCAGATGTAAACTAAATCTTTATCTTAAGTTCAAACCTAAGAGGGGTGGCATGTTAAAGAAGAGACTCCAAGTCAACAATTTTCAACAAACTACCATGAGAGACAACTTCCAGACAAATCTGCAAACAAACCTAGGAAACCATCCTATAGATCCATCTCCTACAGTGCTTTGGCAACATATCAAAATCAGTATCCTCCAGTCTGCGGAAGAATCCCTCGGGTTTTCCCACAAGAAAAATCAAGACTGGTTTGATGAAAACAACCAAGAGATGCAGGAACTGTTGGCAAAGAAGAGAACTGCTCACCAGGCATACCTCGCCAGGCCAGCTTGCCATGCAAGAAAAGCAGCTTTCCGTCTCACATGTAGTAAACTTCAACAAAAATTCCGAGACATGCAGAACAAGTGGTGGATCAATATAGCAGAAAAGACACAACGCTGGGCAGATCTGGGAGATTCTAGAGTATTTTATGAAGCTCTTAAGGCAGTGTTTGGACCTCCTTATCAGGTCCAAAGCTCCTTATACAGTACAGATGGTCAAACACTAATTACTGATAAAACCTCCATCCTGAATCGATGGGCTGAACACTTTCAAAGCCTCTTTAGTGCCAACCGAGTAGTCCAAGGCTCAGCTATCCAACATATGATACAAAAACTGATGAAAAATGAATTGGACATAGCTCCCACTTTGCAAGAGACCCTTAAGGCCATACAGCAGTTGAAAAACGGCAAGGCAACTGGGATTGATGGAATCCCACCTGATGTTTGGAAACACGGAAGTCATGTACTCCATGATAAATTCCACGAACTCCTTGTAAATTGCTGGGAAAAAGGGGAACTGCCATCAGATCTCTGAGATGCAGTCATCATCACCCTGTACAAGAAAAAAGGAGCAAAATCCGATTGCTCAAACTATCGAGGCATAACACTGCTCTCTATTGCTGGAAAAATCCTTGCAAGGATACTCCTGAACAGATTAGCTCTTGCCATTGCAGAAGAACTTCTTCCTGAAAGTGAATGTGGCTTCAGAGCCAATAGGAGTACTACAGATATGGTATTTGCTCTTAGACAACTGCAAGAGAAATGTAGAGAGCAGAACAAGGGTCTCTATGTAACATCTGTTGACCTCACCAAAGCCTTTGACACTGTGAGTAGGAAAGGTTTGTGGCAGATCCTGGAAAGACTAGGATGTCCCCCCAAATTCCTTAAAATGATTATCTTGCTACACGAGGGCCAGCAGGGTCAAGTCAGATATGGCAATGCTCTTTCAGAGCCCTTTCTAATAACTAACGGAATGAAGCAAGGTTGTGTTCTTGCGCCAACTTTATTTACAATCTTCTTCAGCATGATGCTCCAAAGGGCTACGGCAGAGCTCGATGAAGACGACGGCATCTATATACGTTACCGTACTGATGGTAGCTTGTTTAACTTAAGCCGTCTGAGGGCTCACACTAAGACTCTAAACTATCTAGTCCGTGAGTTGCTCTTCGCTGATGATGCTGCCCTTGTTGCCCACACAGAAGCAGCTCTGCAGCGCCTAACATCCTGCTTCGCAACAGCTGCAGAGCTGTTTGGGCTGGAAGTCAACCTGAAGAAAATGGATGTTCTTTACCAGCCTGCACCACAGGACGAACACCACCATCCCCACATTGCCGTCGGCAACTCTGTGCTTAAGTCCGTTCAGCAGTTCACCAGCTGGGAAGCATCATCTCCTCAGATGCCAAGATTGACAAAGAGACCGATCACAGATTAGCAAAGGCACATAGTGCATTTGGAAGACTTTACAAAAGAGTCTGGAGTAATAAACACCTGAGGCGAAACACAAAAATCAGTGTGTAAAGAGCCATTGTACTGTCTATTCTCCTTTATGGGTCTGAAACATAGGTCACCTATCGCCACCACTTACGGCTCCTCGACCACTTCCATCAGCGCTGTTTATGCACAATCCTAAATATACACTGGACTATGTGACGAATGTTGCTGTCCTTGAGCAAGCAGGGATCACCAGCATTGAGACCATGATATTGAGAACACAGCTGTGCTGGGCAGGGCATGTTTCTAGGATGGAGGACCATCACCTCCCAAAAATAGTATTCTACGGTGAACTTGCCATGGGTCAGCGTAAGAGGGGCGCTCCAAAAAAGCGATGCAAGGACTCCCTGAAACAACACCTCAGGCTCGGCCAAATTGATCACCAACAATGGTCTGCCATGGCCTCACATCGGGAGGCATGGAGACACACTATCCACAATGCTGCAGCCTTATTTGAGAACTCACGCCGCACAAGTCTTGAAGAGAAACGACAATGCAGAAAAAATCACAACCCGGAAACATCACCCAAGGAAACCTTCTGCTGTGCTTGCTGCAACTGGACTTGTGTATGTCGGATTGGCCTTTTTAGTCATCAGCGCGCTTGCAGAAAGCACGGGATGAGTCCTTCCTGAATCTTCGTTTGTGAAGAGAAGCCAGAGAGAGACCACTAATGGAATATTGCAGGACCACCTACTAGCGTTTGAAGAACAGGATTGAAGTTCCCGCTATAGTAACACTTGTTTTTACACTGCATCATAATGATGGACTATTAATGCTTTGAGATGGCCCACACATATGCCTTTAATTTTTTTTCTCTTACTTCTGTGATTTTGCATGGGAGAGACACCACTTCGATTAAACATACCAAAAACAAAGAAATTAACAAATTCACAACTTAACAATTAAACAAACAAAAAAAAGTTAAAAAAAACCCAACAACAAACCCCAATTTATTAAAAGAGCATCCTGGAGGCCTCGTCACACTCTCCCCCAGAAGTTTAATTATGTGTTCTTGTTGGGAATGGGGAGAGTGAAAAGAGGGAGGAACACCCATTCACATGGTAACATTGGATCTACAGTGGGATAGAATTATCGCACGCCTGTCAATACTGTAGAAAGACCACTATTGACAGCTATTCATGGCTTTTGTCCATGAATGAAAAGTTATGCACAATTACTGTAATGGTTGGACCACAGGAGGATGATATCATGTGATAATGGGAAGCCATTCGTGCTACTATCCTGCTGTACTTCTGCAATTTTAGCCTCATGTGATAAAGTCCAAGATGAGGTTAAAACAGATAGGGATGTCATAAGAAATATATTTTGTTATACATTGGAAGATGGGCCATATGATAAAATTAGAAGGTGCTGGCTAGAAGCACAGAACGGGAATTGTTTACATACATATTGTCCATAGCCCAGGACATCAATTTAGGAGCAGAATGTTTTTACAGAAGCAGGATGAAAACCATATTGTAGGCACTTGCTTTCTTCAATGTTTCTCTAAAATGTAGACGACAGATTATGGCTTCTCCGTGATAGCTCATGGCAACATCTATGAATACTTGCCATATAGTGCTGCCACATGAATTTCTATACAGTATATACCAAGCTTTAAGCCTCAAATCTATTCCAGAGTACTTAGAGAAGCAAGCAAACAAATATTGCAGTAGGTACTCCATGTTTTGTGCATGGCCATGCAAGTTGAATTCAGATTTAGTTGTGTTCTGCTACCCTGAATGAAGGTGACTTCCCACATCCTATTCCTCATTGCACTTGCAAATGGGCTTAGAAGACCCTGGTGAATGGATTGTAGGGCAGAGTGGGTCCCTGCTATTCAGACAGAGGCTGCATATACAGTGCAGAAATAATCTAGTTTGACACTACTTTAATTGCCATGGCTCAGTGCTATAAAATCCTGGGATTTGTTGTTTGTTGTGACCCCAGAGCTCTTTGACAGAGAAGGCTAAATATCTCATAAAATTACAAATCCCAGAATTCCATAGCATTGTGCCATGGTAGTTCAAGTGGTGTCAAACTGGATTATTTCTGCAGTGCAGATGCAGTCAGAGACATGCTTTGTAACTAAAGCTCTGCATCTGGAAGATTTCTCAACCTGATTGTAGGGATCTCTATTCCTCTGCTTCACAGCCTTGTTTCATTCAGTAGGGTACTTTGACCTTTAATCTTCAGATAATTTGTGGGGTTCTTCTGTGAAGTAGTGGACAAGGAAGGATGCTTCTCCCAGCTTCAGCACATGCCTATATCTGAATCTGCTCCAACTCCTTAACAACTTTGATACTGTACAGAGATTTCCTTACTCAATTCCAGATTCTGAAAATAATGACACCCAGGGCTCACAGCAGCTACTTGGTCCTCAAAACATAACCAGACTAAAAAGCGGCATTGTTTCTGATGTGTTACATGTAGAATCCTCAAGAGAATTTGGTCTTATATAAACTCTGCATACCTTCTCTGAAATTCTTTATATGTATGTTCTAGGGATATGTGAGATATTTGATCCACTTTGTGGTTTTTAACTGTACTGAACATGAAAATGTATTTAATTTATGTTTGAAAATCTATACATTTTACGAAAGGAAAAAAAAAAGTTCAACAAGATGTGCACAGATGCTATGAACAAGCTTTAATTCACAGGTGGGAATAATGAAGCCCTCCAGAACTTCATTCTCATTCTCTGAAGATGCCAGCCACAGATGCAGGTGAAATGTCAGGAATAAACTCTTCCAGAATACGGCCTCACAGTCCGGAAAACCCCCACAGAAACCCCTCCAGAACTTTTTGGATCTCAACTCCCAACATTCCTCACTATTGGTTATGTTAGCTAGAACTGCTGAGACATGCTGTCCAGCAACATTTAGAGGGCCAGATGATCCTCCCACCCTGCTCTAGTCAATGTGGGCTTAACACATCCGTTTGGAATATATGTCCCCAAACAATCCTGATTTTTCCCCTGGGGGGAAAAATCACATGGAGCTGACATGGAACAGACTTAGAGATGGATAAGCAGGAAGTATGCAGAAATGGAGTGAGCAAATCATCACATTCCTTGAAATATCACTTGGACCTACTCTCACTGTGGCAATTCTCTATGGAAGATCCAACAATGTACTGTACTACCAACATCTATCTATCTATTTATCTATCTATCTATGTATCTATCTATCTAAAACTCTTAAGTATGTTTCCTTTCCCAGTGTGCTGATTGGCCACTTAGGAAACATACTTCCCATTCCTCCTTTCACTCCCTCAACCAATCACCACCCACATGCAAATTCCCTCCTGACCTCACAATCCACTCCTGCCACTCAATCTGCCTCTAAACCCCCAGCCTCACAAGGGCCCCTCCTTCCTCTCACTCCCTCAGCCTCTCACCACCCACATATAAAACGATGCAATATTTTTCCTAAAATGTAGATGAACTGTGTGAAAGGATTCTGAGAAAAAACACATAAAATAATTTATGAAATATATGAATAAATATATAAAATGAGTTATTAATTTATAACCATTACAGTCTCTTATAAAGGCATATATTACACCAGGGTGCAGCTATCCTAGTATCATTTATTTCCTATATTATGGGATATTTTACTTGAATTTAGTTGTGTGTCATATATGTACACAACTGAAATCACATTCAATGTTTAATATTTGTTTTTGAAATGGCCACAGCTCTGTTGACTATTGGATTGATAACATCTCTTTTTCATGTATCTTTGGATTTTAATGTTGCTATGACAACATGAGAATGGTCTTACGCTAGAAGGCACTGAAACCATTTGTTCTTAAGAATTTTCCACACTTGTTTCACTGAATGATCTCTGTAGTGAGCCACTTATTGCTGCACTTGCAGTTAAGTTAATATCATTTAGCTGAAAGAATCACAACATTCCTTATTAACTTTTAATCTTACTCCTTATTAACCCTTAACAAACAAGGTTTTTGAAGGGTTAATAGTGTAAATGCTAGCAGGTAGGAGGTAGAAATTGAACAGAAATGCAGATCAGTTGATAGAATTTTACCAAACAGGTTGTAAGATAAGATGCCATGCTATAGGACAGCTTTTTCCCAATCTGGCAGTTCTCAGAAATTCTGGATTCCTACTATTTCCAGGAAGCAATTGGCTTCTAATCCATCTGAGATGGTGGGTGGGAGCAGGCAAGAATTCCAAGCAACTTTAAAATGAACAAAGAAGAACCCCTTTGAAGGAGCCAGTAACAAAATATGCTCTAGAACAGTGTTTCTTAGGCTGTTTAATGTAGGGGATCAGCATTTTTTCCCCTAATGCCAGAGATTAGCACCATATTTGTGTGCACTGGCTACATTTTTCTCTCTCTCTCCAGTCCATGGATCACCACTCTGAATAGCACTGCCCTAGGGAACAATAGGGATAACCTCCATGTCATTCTTTCTAAGAAGATTATCACACAGGTCCCTGGAAACTATCCCTGTCCTGCTATCCCCCCACCCGACCCACTCCCGACCCACTCCTGTCCCTGTAACACTAAAACAAAAAAACTTTTCAAACACCTACCTTTTTTTGTTCTTACGTTGTCTGATAGCTTCCTTCCTTTTATAAACCCAGCTTGGTCTTCGTGAATTATGTCTTTTATTACAATATTTAATCTATTTGTTAATATCGTAGCATAATTTTTGTAATCAGCATTGAGGAGAGAAATAGGTCTATAATTGGCCACATTTAGTTTTTCTTTTCCTTCTTTAGGTATGAGAATAATATTTGCCGCTCGCCATGATTCTGGAATTCCTTCTTTTGGAATCTTATCATTTGTTTCAGGGCCAGAATAAGTTCTTCTTGAAATTCTTTATAAAATTCTGCTATGAATCCATCCTGGCCCGGGGTTTTTCCATTTTTTTAGTTGTTTGATTGCTTGTAGAATTTCTTCAGAGCTGATAGGTTGTTCTAATTGTTCCTTGAGTTCTTCTGTTAATTTCATATTTTCATTTATGTTTTCTTTAAAAAATTTTACCATCTCCTTTCCCTTTGTTTCCATTTCATTATTTTTGGCATATAATGATTTATAGAATCTCACAAAGGCATTTTTGATTTCTTTTTGGGTTGTATATTTGATTTCTCTTATCTTAATTTCGGTAATCATTTTTTTTTCTGAATCCTTTTTTAGTCTGTAGGCCAACCAACGGCCTATTTTGTTAGCTTTCTCAAAGTACCTTTGTTTGATTCTTCTTAACTTTTCCCCTATTGTTTCTGACAAGTCAGATGTAAGAGCTTCCTGAATTGATTTGATTTCCATTTGTAATTTCATATTTTTTTGGATTTTTTCTTAGTTTTTCTTCTTTCTCTTTTAAATCTTTTGACAATTCTGAGTTTTTCCTTTGTTTCTCCCTTTTTATCTCAGCTCCTCTTTGCAAAAATGTTCCTCTGATTGTTGCTTTAAAGGCATCCCAGGTTACTTTAGTTAATATTTCTTCTCCACTATTAATTTTAAAAATTCTTGTATCTCCTTTTTGACTTTGTTTACAAATTGTTAATCTTTTAATATTTCCTCTTTTAATCTCCATTCATAATCTCCTTTAAAACGTGATATGTTTATTTCTATGGGATTGTGGTCTTACAATATTCTTTCAATTATTTCCATTCCTTTGATCTTTGTTAATAATTCTGCCAATACCCAAAACATGTCTATCCTTGACATTAATTTATGAGCCTCTGAAAAAAAGGTAAAGCCTTTCTCTTCTCTGTATTTTGCAGTCCATGCATCTTTCAGATTTAAATCTTCCAACATATTTTTACAGATTTTTGGTAGTTCTCCTTGCGGCTTTTTATTTGAATTTGTTGTCCTGTCATTTTTTGCTTTCATAACACTGTTAAAATCTCCTGCAATTATAATGTTTGATCTGTTTAATTTCATTATTTCTTGGTATAATTTTTTGTAGAATTGATCTCTTTTTTCAATTGGGGCATAATGGCAATTACAGTTATTGTTATATTAATCAATTTTATTTCTATTCCTATATAATGTCCTTCTTTATCACTGAATAGTTCCGTTGCCTGGTAGGTATCTTTAACATATATCGCCACTCCTTTTTTCCTCTTCTTTGCATTTGAGAAAAATCCTTGTCCTAATTTTGGTCTATTCAATAATTTATTGTCTTTCTCACAGATTTTAGTTTCTTGGAGGCATATAATTTCCACTTTACTTTTTTTTCAACAGATAGAATATTTGGTTTCTCTTTTTTGGTTCGTTCAAGCCTTTAACATTCCATGTTCTTATAGCTATTGTTGTAATTTTATAAATTTATATTGTTTCATCCTCCTCTTTTTCTTCTTCTTCTTCTACCTCTTCTTCTCCTTCTATCTCTTCTTCCAAATCTCTTTTCTCGTGATCCGATCCTCCGTTTTGAGTTCCTCTATCTTCTTCTTCATCACCATCTTTTTGACCTGTCCATTGTTTCTGATTGTTTTCCAACTTTTTGTCCATTTGTTTTCCTTTCCCTGTATTCTTCAGGAATTCGGCTTCTTTTGTTTTCCTCTTCCTTTTAAATCTGGCCTCCGCCTTCTTTTTCTCCTCCTCTTCCAGTAGTTTAACAAATTCTCCTGCCTTTTCGATGGTGTTTATTCTTTGTCTTTTCTGGTTAAATATAAAGTTTACTCCCTCTATGCGCTCCCATCTATAGGCAACTCCAAGTTTTTTCAATTTTTGTATTAAGGGTCGATATTCTTGTCTTCTTAGGATTTCATTTGGGACATCTTTAAATATTTGTATTTCTTTCTCATCTATTTGAAGTTTTTCTATATAGCTATTTTGGATGGTCTTCTCTTTTATTCTTATTCTGTTGAAGGTAATTATTATATCTCTTGGGGTTTTTTTTGTATCTTGCTATTTTTGAGTTCACTCGGAACAGGTTATCCACTGCCTGTTCCATTTTGTCCTCTTTCACATCAATGAAGTTTGCTAAGCTCGGAATTATTTTACCCTAGAGGTTTTCCTTATACATTTCCATAACACCTCTCAGCTTTATGCATTTTTCTCTATACCTTAATTCTTGCATCTATAGCATATTTTTCTCTTTATCTTTCTTCAGTGTTGTAAGCATTTGACTTTCTAATTCTTCTGTTCTTCCCTCAATGTCATCTATTTTTATCTTCAGACCAGCCATCTCTGTTGTTAAGTTATCCAACTTGTTATCTATTTTCACTATGTCAGCTCTGATGTCCCACTTAAAAGAGTTAAATTCATCTCTCATCTCCTTCTTAAAATGTTTAAGTTTCTCCAAGATCTGTAATCCTATGTCTGGTTGCTTTAATGGATTTTCTGTGGATCCCCTTCTTGCAAAGGGGATTTGAGTTTGAATCTGTGTTGCTCCTATTTTTGCTCTGGTGCTAGCCGCCATTATCTGTCTTTATGTTTGTATAGTTTGTTTAACAGGGTTTTAGATTAGTTCCTTTTGATTTCAATTACTTAATCAAGTAGATTAGATCAGTAGTTAGCAATTCAATTCGTATTCAATACTCAATCAATACTAGAAAGTTATATAAAGCAGACCAATTTAAATAAACCAGATAATCATTTTTCATATCACTATTGTCCTAGTAAGTCATCCATCCACTAATTCATAAATCCTTCCTTTATACACAGATAAATTAATTCAGTTATCCAACCAAATCAATTAAATAGTTCAATTGTCTGATTAATTCAATTAATTCAATTAATTCAGTTATTTGATTTAAAAAAAATTAAATTAGCTTCAATCAATGTTTGACAATTCAGTTCATAACCCATAAGATTCTAATCCAACTCGAGGTAGTAATATAGATTTATATAAGATATACCCACTGAAGCTAATTATCTTATGCAGATTAGTTCGCTTAAATTAATTCAATTAAATTAATTCCAGTGTTTCCATATTTCACCAATATTACAATGATTGTATATTTCAATAAGAGTTAACAACTTATCAACTTATCTATAGATTATCAAACTAAATAAATAACGCTTTATGTAGGAAATGTATTTCAATTATGCCAAATCGTGACCATTTAATTTATATTATTACAATATTAGTTTTCACCACAAGGTGTCACTATTCGATCATTTCCAACCAACTTCCGAGTTGTTCCACCCCCCTCTGTCTATTAATTGGGTAGAGTCAGCCTAAATTACCACAGTATGCCTTCATATACATATCATTGAAATCAATTATTTGGCTTTTAAAGCTCTCTCACTGTTCATGTCAGAGGATATCACTAAAAAAATATAGAAAAGAAGGGGAAAGTGTCTCTATTTCTTCAACCTCTTGTGTGGTCTAATCCTCTAAAAGTTAGATCGTTACTGTTTGCAAAGTGAACACTTTCCTTCGTTTGCGAACTAGATAGGGCAAAGACGAAAAGGAAGGGGGAGAGAGTGCAACAATGTTGCTATATTGTAATGTTACAGTGTCTCTCCGCTTTCGTGTTGCTTTGTTCTTTAGCCTGCTTCCCCCCCCCCTCTAGTTCCTTCAGCCCTTTTCCCTCTCCTTCGTCCTCTTCGGGGACTAATCCTAAATTCTGTCTTTTTCCTCTTCGTCCTCTTCTTGGACTAATCCTGATTATATTGTAGGCTGTATTTCCCCCTGCTTTCATCCTCTTCCTGGACTAGCCCAAGGTCCAGCAAAGTTGCTTTACCAGAACTTTTTTAAAAATTTGTTTTAAATCATTACCCAATAAGACCTCGTCTTCTTAACTCAGTGACAAACGTCCAGTTTTAATCTTAATGGTTATATTTCCTTCAATCTATCCTGTTTCTTCTTATCCCTCCTCCTTTCACCCACTCACCACTTCTATATCTCTGTCATGCATTTGCTCAGTCTAAGGGACAGTCGCCATCTTCTCCATGTCCCATGCCATGTACACCATGTGCTCCACTAAAGTCATATAGGCACCAGCTCCTTACCATAGAGATCTTCTTTTCAAACTCAAATCAGAACAGGGTTTAAATCCACCAGATTCAGGTGAGTGAAGCTTTTGGAGTCAAGAGAGTGTATGACGGTTTGATCTCAATGAGATCGACCTGTACCGCAATGGCTGCTATAAACCTCCTGCCAGCTATCCCCCGCTCCACAGAGACCTTACCCTCCAAGCAATGAGAGATCACGGCCGTGGTTTGCTAGCCCCACTGAGCTTTATCCTTCCTGGATTTAAGCTACTAATACGGGATCGAAGCAACGTTTTACAGTACCAGGTGAAGGCTTGCACAGAGCGTCAGTTCCGGACTTTCGTCCCCTCTTCTCTCCAACCGGAAGTCCAAACACCTACCTTTTTTTGGAAATGAAACAGCTCCCCCTCCCCTCGGCTTTACTGCAGTAAATTCAGCTTTCATAAAGCTACTTTTACTGCAGTGAAGCTAAATTCTCATGAGAGAATTATCGTGTGGGAAATTTAAAAATAAAACCCAACCAAATGTCAAAAAATAAAACAAAGCCCCAAAACAGAAAAAGAAAAGCCCATGTACCCGGGGGGGGGGGGCGAAGGCGTCACTTACCTGGCTGTCCCGATCGAACCCAGAAGTCTTTGGCACGGACCTCCAGCTGATGTCATGTCACGATCTCATCTCGCCATCATAATGGGTCCTTTGTTCACTTGCCCATCATTCAGTTATTATAATGGAACGGGTTTCTTATTCATGGATTTTCCTGTGAATAAAGAGATTATCAGATGGTAAAAATATCCCAGGACAGGGATGACAGGATAGTGCTAAAAAGCTTACCTTTTAGTTGATGTTGTCCCTGTCCTGGGATGATTCTTTTCTGTTCCTGTTCCTCCCCCACTTTCTCTTATTCACGGAAAAATCCGTGTATAAGAGGCCCGTTCTGTTATTATGACGGAATGATGGGCAAGTGAACAGGCGCCCTGTTGTGCTCACGGGATGACATCAGGCTGTGACGTCACCAGGAGGTCCATGCTGGACACTTCCGGGTGCAATCTTGAAGACAAGGTAAGTCAACCCCCCTTCCCCCCTCCCTGGGTTGCGTTTTTTTTTTTTTAAATGTGTTTTCCTGGTTGGTTCGCTGTTATGACAGCTGGGGGATATTTTTAAATTTGCTGCCCGGCCGTTCTCTTATGAGAATGGCTGGGATTTCAGTTCCCGGTCGTAAAAACAGCCTTACAATGGCTGCATTTATGACTGGGCAGCGAAGGGAGGGGAAGCCTGTTTCTGCCACAGAATTAAGGTAGGTGTGTGAAACTTTTCTCTTTATTCTGAGGCAGGAATGGGATTGGAATGGGTGGCGGGTAGTGGGACAGAAACGGACACTAAATGTCCATCTGATAATCTCCTAAGAGGAAGCGGGGGAGGAACAGGAACAGAATGGGAGCATTCCAGGACAGGGACGTCATTATCTAAAAGTTAAGCCTTTTAGTGATCACCTGTCATCCCTGTCCTGGGATATTTGTGATAATCTCCTTAATCTAACTAACATTTTCAACAAAGAGGCAACTAACAACAAACAAACCAGTTCAACTATTCTTTATTAGAGTTAGTGCCAACCATTCCCATCTCCCAATGTTTAGCATTATTGAACACATTTTCAAACCTGATGTTCCAAGCTCTGAAACAAGCATGTATGTTAGCTGAAAGATTTGCTTTAAGGTTAAGGAGTTTTTATGACTGCACACTTATGGTACAATAATAATAGCTATAAAGCACTCCTTACAAGCTCCACATTTCCTTGCTTTCAAGAGATTAATAGCTTTCTTGGAACCCAGTTAGGCCCAGAAAAGCACTGCTGTATTTGAGCTTTGCTATTTCACACTGGAAAATAAAAACATTTCAAATATTTTATTGTAAAATAAAGGGCCTACCAAAGCTGGCTATCATTCCTTCAGAGGAAGGACTACAAAAGAACCACTTTAATGTCTTTTAGAGATGTTGCCAAAACTATCAATTATCTGATTTGAAAAGCACTTTGTCCAGCTTGTAATGATCAGCTGTATGCAGGAAGATACATCTCTCTCCATACCTGATATGTTCTTCCCCAGCTTAGAATGAGGAATAAAACTGTACTTAGATACCTACAACTCTGAACTTTCAGCAGACCAAATATTCTAACATACAGTTGTCCCTCCGTATCCACGGATTTAAGTATTCACGGCTTGAAAATATTCTTTAAAAAATAATAATCCAAAAAGCAAACCTTGATTTTGCCATCATATATAAAGGACATCATTTTGCTATGCCATTGCATATAATGGGGCTTGAGTATTCACAGATTTTGGTATCCACGGGGGGTCCTGGAAACAAACCCCAGCAAATATGAAGGGGCAACTGTACTTGTTTTGTGGGTATACAAAAGAACTTTAACAGCATTCTTACTGAAAGAAGTGGCCCCAACTTACCAGGAAGGCTGCTTTGAAAGCTTATAGAATGGTGTAGGGCAGAACAGAGCTGCCATTTCCCCCTGTTGTGAACTGTTCTTCCCAGAAGCCCATGTATTTGTGTGGGCTTAAGGGAGAAGCAGCCATTCAGGTGTCAAGACAGTGCATGGCAGGCCTGGAAGTGAAGTTGTAGGCTTCACTCAGGTCCACCCGGGTAGGATATTTGTCACTCCCTGTCTTCAGCCATCCTTCCACTCACTCACTCACTTACTCACTCACCCACCCACTTTTTGCATATTTTGGAATATGGGTAGATGAGGTATTGTTTTTGTTACAACTTGAATGGCATGGGGATGAATCCAGGTTTTTTGGAGGGGGGAAGCAGGGCTGGCATGCCTTTTTGTGAGGGTCTCCTTAAAGGGTCTTGGGCTAGAAGCAATGAGGCTCAGACCCGGCTTTGGGGCTTTGGGCACAGCTCATCATAAGGTAGCAGGGAACCACACAGTGGTGGTGCACTGAGATGTATTCCATGACTATGGACTTTATCAGACCACCCTCCCAAAACATTATTTTGCCAGTATAACTTGTGCTGTTTTTATGCTGGCAAAAGAAACCCCTCCCCCATAGCACACTTACCTGTAATCCTGGGAAAAGGCAGCCCCAGCAATGAGTGAGGAGTGAATGGAGCTCTATTCACTTCCTTGTCCTAGTGCGGGAAATTAAAACAAACCAACAAACCAACAATAATCTAGCACGGGAAATTCAACCCCCCAACAATAACATTCAAAAAGTTTTTAAAAAGCACACGAACACACTTAAAAACTTACAAGTAAACCAGGGAGGGTCATAAAAAGAGTGTCACCTATCTGGATGCTGCGATCTCACCTGGAAGTTGTCTGGCCGGTCTGGCCATTCACATTGTAATAACATGAAAAAAAAAAAAAGACAAAATCACCACAGCTGATCTATTCTGGACAGTACATAAATGTGAAACGGCGATGTCATCTGATATGCATGCCCTTTCATATTTACGTGGCGTAGTTATGATGCTGTATTTCATGTGTTTGATAAAGTCCTATCACTCCAGGATTTCCATCTGACAATTGGACTGGTGGAAGGTATGCTTAGACAACAGGTGGGTAATTTAATCATTGGATCATGGCTTCATGCCAGACCAACACTACACAGCTGTTTTGAATAAAGTTGTAATATCAATAGGTCTGAGCTCAAATCAAGTATGCTCTCTCATTAAGCACCAAGGTGACTAAACTGAGAATGTTGTACTTTGGACATATCATGAGATAACGTAAGTCCTTGGAAAAAAACAATAATGTCAGGAAAAGTAGAAGCCAAAAGGAAAAGCAGACTTCATTACTAGTGGATTGATTCAATAAAGTTGTAAGTTTATACCCCCCTAAAGTATTTGTGTGTGCTTGTGCCATGGCTCATCCTGACCCATAATAACAACTGCATGAGGACTAGAACACTTGATTCCTGTGAACTACAAAAAAAATTAATTGACACGAAGCCTTTGCTCTTGCTTTAATTCTTGCTGATTGCTGTTAACTCTATGATCAGACCACCTGACCAAACAGTATTCAGTTTGACAAATATCTTCTTTCTGTGTCAGTTCTCTTGATTATTTCTGTCAAGCATTTCATGTTGTTGCCCACTCTGTCACCAACATATGGATCTGATATGTTCTTGTTCTTGGCTGAATTTGACTTGAGAGGGTTATGGGATTTCTTTTGTCTTGTGGTTGGGAACTCCAGTTCCTGGCTGCATGTGTGTATGAGCCTTCAAGTCATAGGGTTTTCTTAGGCAAGGAATACTCAGAGATGGTTTTACCAGTTCTTTCCTCTGAAATATAGCTTGCAGCACTTGAGTACAATATGTTAAACTCACATATCAGTATCATGATATCACTAAGTATGTTCCAATATTATGAACTGGGACAGATGTCATGGAGAACTCAAAAATATTGCCGGCCTGTGATTTTGAATTTTGTTATATGCCTATGGATCAACAAACCACTGTCTTTTTTTTGCCATTAGTAAACTATTTCATAGGACTTTATCACACGAGGCTGAAATCACATTATTATGACAGGATAGTAGCACGAATTGGTTCCTGTTATTACATGATGTCATCATCCTCCCATGGTCCATGTATGCTCCAACTGTTAATTACGTGTAACTTTTCACTGATGGGCAAAGCCCGTCAATAGCCCTCAATATTGCTCTTTTCACAGTATCAATGAGCATGTGAACTGTCCCACTGTAATCACATAATTACAGCGTGAATGGGCAGTCCTCTTTCCCTCCCTCCCCTTTGCCAATGATAACACATAATTAAACTTCCAGGGGGGAACATGAAGAAGAGCAACAGGATGCTGTTCTAAAGAACTTTCACCTTTGCTTGGTATGTTTTTATGTTTAAGTGTTTCTTTGTGAAGTTCTTTTGTTATGTATTTATTTTTTGTGTTTTTAACTGAAGTCATGTCTTCTTATACAGTACAGATGGTCAAACATTAATTACTGATAAAGCCTCCATCCTGAATTGATGGGCTGAACACTTTCAAAGTTTCTTTAGTGCCAACTGAGTAGTCCAAGGCTTAGCTATCCAACATATGATACAAAAACCGATGAAAAATGAATTGGACATAGTTCCCACTTTGGAAGAGACCCTTAAGGCCATACAGCAGTTGAAAAACGACAAGGAAGCTGGGATTGATGGAATCCCACCTGAAGTTTGGAAACACGGAGGTCATGTACTCCATGATCAGTTCCATGAACTCCTTGTGAATTGCTGGGAAAAGGGGAAACTGCCATCAGATCTCCGAGATGCAGTCATCATCACTCTGTACAAGAAAAAAGGAGCAAAATCCGATTGCTCAAACTATCGAGGCATAACACTGCTCTCTATTGCTGGAAAAATCCTTGCAAGGATACTCCTGAACAGATTAGTTCCTGCCATTGCAGAAGAACTTCTTCCTGAAAGCCAATGTGGCTTCAGAGTCAATAGGAGTACTACAGATATGGTATTTACCCTTAGACAACTGCAAGAGAAATGTAGAGAGCAGAACAAGGGTCTCTATGTAACATTTGTTGACCTCACCAAAGCCTTTGACACTGTGAGTAGGAAAGTTCTGTGGCAGATCCTGGGAAGACTAGGATGTCCCCCCAAATTCCTTAAAATAATTATCTTGCTACACGAGGGCCAGTGTGGTCAAGTCAGGTATGGCGATACTCTTTCAGAGCCCTTTTAAATAACTAACGGAGTGAATCAAGGTTGTGTTCTTGCACCAACTTTATTTATAATCTTCTTCATCATGATGCTCCAAAGGGCTATGGCAGAGTTCGAAGAAGACAACGTCATCTATATACGTTACCATACTGATGGTAGCTTGTTTAACTTAAGCCGTCTGAGGGCTCGCACTAAGACTCTAAACTATCTAGTCCGTGAGCTGCTCTTCGCTGATGATGCTGCCCTTGTTGCTCACACAGAAGCAGCTCTGCAGCGCCTAACATCCTGCTTCGCAACAGTGGCAGAACTGTTTGGGCTGGAAGTCAACCTGAAGAAAATGGAAGTTCTTTACCAGCCTGCACCACAGGACGAACACCACCATCCCCACATTGCCGTCAGCAACTCTGTGCTTAAGTCCATTCAGCAGTTCACCTACCTGGGAAGCATCATCTCCTCAGATGCCAAGATTGACAAAGAGATCGATCACAAATTAACAAAGGCACATAGCGCATTTGGAAGACTTTACAAAAGAGTCTGGAGTAATAAACACCTGAGGCAAAACACAAAAAATCAGTGTGTATAGAGCCATTGTACTGTCGATTCTTCTTTATGGGTCTGAAACATGGGTCACCTATCACCACCACTTATGGCTCCTCGAACGCTGTTTACGCACAATCCTAAATATACACTGGACTGACTATGTCATGAACGTTGCTGTCCTTGAGCAAGCAGGGATCACCAGCATTGAGGCCATGATATTGAGAACACAGCTGCGCTGGACAGGGCATGTTTCTAGGATGGAGGACCATCGCCTCCCCAAAATAGTATTCTACGGTGAACTCCAAAAAAAGCATTACAAGGACTCCCTGAAACAACACCTCCGGCTTGGCCAAATTGATCACCAACAATGGTCCACCCTGGCCTCACATCGGGAGGCATGGAGACACACTATCCACAATGCTGCAGCCTTATTTGAGAACTCACACCGAACAAATCTTGAAGAGAAACGACAACACAGAAAGAATCACAATCTGGAAACATCATCCAAGGAGACCTTCTGCTGTGCTTTCTGCAACTGGACTTGTCTATCTCGGATTGGCCTTTTTAGTCATCAGCGCACTTGCAGAAAGCGTGGGATGAGTCCTTCCTGAATCTTTGTTTGCGAAGAGAAGCCAGAGAGAGAGAGATTTTTGGAGTTTTTAACTGAAGTCATGTCTCCTTGCAAGAATAGCCACAATCTCGCCCATGCAAAATCACAGAAGTAAGAGGAAATTTTTTCTTAAGGGGCTAGCATAAAGAGTTAATGCTCTGTCATTAGAAGACAATGTGAAGAGAAGTGTTATTATAGTGGAAGCTGAAATCCCATTTTTAAACCACTAGTGGTAGTTATGCAATAATTCCATGGTGATAGTATCACGTGATTATGGTGATGTGTGATAATTGCTGTTATCATGTCACTATGTTTCTGCTTTCCTCAGTCGCAGAATTAGAGCATTTTTAGATGCTAGTCTGATAAAATCCATAATCTCTACTCTCCTTTTTATGGATGACAGGCACAGCTGGTAAGTTAACTTTGTTAGTTTGCTACTGTGAAGTGCTAAAGACATTAAAAGAAACCTTCCTAAAGTTAATTCCTTCCTCAGACAAACTTATCAGTTTTAGACAGGTAATCCTCAAGACCAGGCATATGTTTAAGGAGATTGTACCAGGGGAAATCTTTACAGTCTTACAAGATGCAAAGCCTTCGTATAAAGATACATCTGTAATGCATAATTTAAACTCCTTCTTAGCAAGAAAATGGCCCTCTCTGGGAAAACCAAATTTCTGAAGTAGACATGAAAAATTTGAAATACCAAGATCTTCCCTTTTTGAAATGAAATTCAGTTGTTCCAGATATCATAGGGCTCAGCTACACAGGAGAATTTAAAATGAAAAACAGCGACTTATTTCCCTTTCGCTTCAGTGTCCATTTGTGCCCATGGCTGATTAGCAAGCTTGGAGCAGAATAATTAGCAGTTTTTATCTCCCAAACAGAAATGGTTGCTGTGAGTAAGTTGAGTTGGAAAATCTCCCTCCCTCCCTCCCTCCCTCCCTCCCTCCCTCCCTCCCTCCCTCCCTCATTTCTTTCTCTTAAAGAGACAGATGTGGAAGAGCTGTTTCCAGTTTTTTAAAAAGGGCATACTTTTGCTCTGCTGCTTTACCAGGGGTGAACAATTGTGCCTGTGAAAACAAAACAATGGCAGCTCCATTATTCCATGCCTCCCTTGCAAGCCTGCCCCCTCTAAGGTCCGCCCAATCAACATTCAGCTCTGCTGTGTCCCCTGTGCGAATTGGTTGTACAGATAACCTATTGTGTGCATTTTCACGCATATTTTAAAAAGATGGTGAGAAACAGCAAAAACTGTTATTGCAGACTATGTGGAGTTTTCAGCCCCGCTCCTTCTAAATATTGCGAATGTGGGTCAGTGTCCATGAAGACCACTAGCACACTCCTTGAAATCTTGTTCAAGGACTCCCCCCCCCCCCCGTCTAGCCAACCCCATAGTTTTGTTAGATCAGTGGCTCTTAACCTTTTTTTTACCAGGGACCTCCTTTAAATACCTTTTGTTGCCACAGTCCCCCAAGACTTAACTCAAGATTTAAAACCATAATAATAATACCTGGTAATAATAATAATAACTGATGATGATGATGATAATACTATTACACCATCCATTAAACTTTCCCTCAGAGGCACTGGAGGGGGATGGAAGACTTTTCTTCACTTCTTGCTGCAAGTTTGTGATTGGAGTGGATTGAATGGCAATACGTAGGCCAAGCCAGCCAGCCAGCCTTTGTCTTGGCTTCTGTAATGTGGCCACTCCACTGCAGGGAGGAGGTGGGATGAGCAGCTTTCAAGCCTTTGTGGACCCCCTTTGAGAACATAGTGGACCCCTGGGGGCCATGGACCTCAGGTTAAGAACCACTGTGTTAGATAATGATCAGGCAACACCTTGAGTTTTAACGAATATCTGCCCCCTGATTTTCATACCCCAGGGCTAAGATCTTGTTACCAGCCACAAATTCTGTGATGGAGTATAGCTGGGGTCTCCAGGATAGCTCCTAAGATTCTATTCTTGATGCAATTTAACTCATTTTCAATTTGGAATGCTTTTTGTAATTTCTGCAGCCTTACTAACAGGCTTTCCCAGAGCATGAAATGGCCAATATTAGGCCCAGATAAAAAAATATATAGTTTGTTTTATCACATTTTGGCCTCAGTTCCAATTATGTCTTTTAGAACCACCTCTAAATAAAACTGCTTCTGAATACAACCACTTTGGTCTTTCCATAATGGGTTTTTAGTTTAGTGGCTGAGCAATATACTTCCAATGGTCTTCATTGATTAAGTTCTTAAATGGCATCACTTTAGTCAACAGATTGGTCATTTTATAGTTAAAAAAAGCCCTCATGGACAAAATTCCATAACCTTAAACACTGAAAGGTAATGTCTCGAGGAGAAAGCAAAACTGGACCCTCTTCTCAGTGTATAAAGTCTGAACTTTGCTTTTCAGAAGTAGCAGAGATTTTACTAACCTCTGTCACCAGTGATAACAGATTTTTTTTTTAAAAAAATCAGAACATGTATGGCAACACTGTCCAAAAATGAAGAGGAGACACTTGTGTCCACTTACCTGGGATTGATCACCAATACTGTGATGCTGTGCATTTTTGATGAGTTCAACCACACTTACTTTGGGAGTGTTATAGAAATCAGTACTGTTTCATTTGTTACTGCAAACATTTTGTAGAATATGTATCTGGTGTCTCCAATAGTACAAAAAAGAGAGACAGAGTCTTGGGATGTGTAAAAGATTTTAGTTCTGAAGGCAGTGCAACACATTTCAGCCAAAAAAACAAAAACAAAACATTGAATGACCTTCTGCAGGGGTAAACAAAGTGAAAATTGATCTGCAAGGATTTCAGAAAAGTATCTCCAAAGCTTATCCATCAGTAATAAGACAAAATTATAGCCAGGCACTTACTGTTTCCTCTAAGGGCTTGTTTGTACTCACTGCTTAATCTGGGACCAGTCTGCAGCATTATGCTCTTGACTGGCACTGGATGGACAATGGTGGTGGCTACATGCAGAGGGCTGAATCCAGTGCAGTGGCACATCTTTGTCCACACAGGTCAGCTGGGACTACACCACATTGGCCCGGCTGGCCCATCCCCTTATTCCCAGTGCTGCCACTACCATGCCAGCCAAGCAGCTCCCTGTGAGAGCCTGGCCAGTGGCGTAGCCTCTGCTGAGGTCAGAAACAGGGCCCTGGACATATGATCAACAAGGAGAGGAGAACTTTACCTCCTCCTTGTTGATTGCATGGGTGCCCCATTATGCTTTAAACAGATGTGACCACACTAGGTAGGCTTTCCATGGCTTCTTGGCAAGTGAGGTGGCAATGTTGGTAACATAGGGAAGGTGATAGGTCTCATCAGAGCCTCCTTCTCACAAGCAGGAGCTCTATGGAAAGCCTGCTGGTGTGCCACCACTTCTGCTATGGGCCGGATGGGGCACCCATGTGATCAACGAGGAGGGGGTAGTATGCCTTCCTTGTCGATCTCATATCCGGGTACCTGTTTCTGGCCTCAGTAGAAGCAGTGGTGTGCTTGGCAAGGAGCTCCTGCTTGTAAGGAGGAGGTGGCAGTGGCTCCAAAGGCAGGCTATCCCAGTTTCTTACATTGTTCAGTTCGGAAAAGGGGAATGACGTGACTTTTGGCATGTGAACAATTGGATCTGCTGATCCAGTTGTCCACATGCCAATAGAACCTGAAGCCACACTGGGGTTTCTGGAAAACATCAGACTTTTCCCCGACTTTGCTTAGTGTCAGGCAAAGCTGGGTTAAGAGCTAAAATCTGCATTACCTCCCTGGAAGTAGCCATACGTCATGAGATCTGACAGCACTGGACTTGGGGTGAATATGGCATTTTTGGCCTGTGTGGACATGGCCTCACACATGCTCTTGCTTTAAGTGACTAAAATGAAAATGACTCAGCTAAACCAATTAAGTTTCAGTCTTATTGAATTGCCTTAGAATTCAATTTAAGAGATCTAATTTAAGCACAATCCATTTTGTGATGATGGCCAGCTCATGAAACACTGACCGAAACCATTGGACTGGCTGAAGAGAGATACTAATCTTCATATTGATTCATAGTATTTGACAGTCATATTGATTGTCAGATTTCATATTGATTCACCATAATTGATAATCTAGTTTTAAAACCAGCAGCATTTGCTTCTTACTGTACACACTAGATTTAGATATTATAAATATGTTTTAAAATACAATAATATGTGAGATGGTTTTACGAATTAAAAAATGCAAAACAATAAAATGCAAAACACAGATGATCACTTCTTTATCATAGTTTTCTCTGGTTAGCTAGTATTAGCTATTGTCATTCACATGGAAGTTATGACTTTGATCTTTACTGGCCTGTAAAGTATAAGAAATAAACATTAGCCTATGATTATTAGTTTAAATAAATACTTATCCAACTGTTAAATGCACATACTAGTTTCCTCTGAAGTACAGTGGGTGGGTTTGATGGTCAGCCCCCCCCCCCAAGCTGTTGGAAAACGGAGCCAAAGTTTGCCTGGTCTCTCTCTAGTTGCTTTCTAATGGGCAGCTAAGGATCAGATTTCATGTAATTTTAAACTAGGGTTGCCATACTACTAGTTGGCTGGAATTTAGACGTGTTACCTAGTGCCTATTTGGACTATCATCTGGCATGGATTCCAAGGTTTCATCTTTTTTTGTTTTTGTATAAAGCAAAGTCCTTGCTGCAATGGAATTATTGGGCAAAAGATCCAATCACTCTCAGAAGGAAGGGAAGAGGAGGAGTAAATGGGGCAGTGCTTGTCTCTTGACAGCTACACCCTGGTGCCTCTCTCTACCCATGGAGTTTTGACTGCAGAGCATTTTTTTAAAAAAAGGCAGAAGCCCCATCATTATACAAAAGATAATAGTGGCAGAGCAGTGAGTGAATGAGATTTCCTTTTATTTTATTTTATTTTATTTTTTATAAAAATGGGACAAAACTTTTTTCATAGCTGACTTTAGGTCTCTTTCTCTGCTTTTTCTTTAACAGCCACTGACTTTTCTGCTTTATCCTTTCATTCTTATTTCAAGAACAGCAAAGGAGAACAGAGAAGGTGAATATGAGAACAGGGAAGGTGAAATGACAGAAAGGCCTTCTTCTACATCTTTCTAGAAAGCTTTACATATGGGAATATGCAAAACAGATTGCTTAGTAAAGCAATGATTGTTCAGGCATGACCCTTTTTTTCTTGTCTTTTTTAAAAAAACCCTCTTTGTTAGAGGTTTTGAGATTATTATGTTTTCCCAGTGTTGAATTGCAGTATTTGCCCCCTCCTGTTTCCAAGATAGGGCAAAAATGCCCATGAGGACTGCAGTATTTGGTTAATGTTTGTGAGGAGGTGATCTGGGAAATGTTGGGTGGGGATGGAGTTAACTTTAAAGAGGAGAAAGCTACATTTTTTCTTCTTCTTCTGTTTATAAGAAAAATAGGGTTTTGTTTCTGCTTCTAACAGCAGCTGGGCTGTCCTTCAGTAGACTGACAGCTTTCACTCTAAGGACAGAATGCCTCATGGCAATGAATCTATGTCATCATGAAAGGTCTAATTTCCAGAGGCATTCTTAGGGATGAATGATGACTGCCCCACAGGGGTCCATGCAGCCAGTTTTAAGGACTTTTGAATTCTGCTTTTTTACACTGGAAAGTCTTAAAAATCTGTCTTGCTGAAATTATTTGGATTTTTTTTTAAAAAAGGCTTGCCTTTGGTGGGATAATGACTTTAATACAGAAGCCCCTTTTTCCCCACCCAATAATCTCACTTCTTTCATAAGAAAGAATACACAGCCCTTCCTATCTCCAAACCTCCTTTGCTCCCCTTTCCTCAGGTTGTAGGGACCTGAAGCTTTCCCCTTTCCTAAGCGACAGAGGATGTTATCACACCAGCCTCATGTCTCACAGCAATCACATTATTAATTGAAATGGGAACATACCAGTTGTAAAACGTGTATTATCACACCTCTCTTCAATTGTGTGACTATGTTCCTTTGGCAACTCCCTAGTGTGATAGGTCTCTTTGCTTCAGTTCTGGGATGACTGTAATCATGTGGCATGAGGGGGCCTGATTCTCCTCCTCTTCCCCTCACTATTTCAAAGCAGCACTGGAGTCAGGCTGCTTTGGAATAGCGAGAGGGGAGAGAGGCAGAGAGGAGGAAAATCAGGACCCCTCATGCCACGTGACTGCAGTCATCCTGGAACTGAAACAGCAATGGTACAATAGTGATATTGGCAGGTATTGACAGGATTTCCCCATCAATTGAAAGGGACACACCAGTAACAACAAGAATGCAAAACAGCAACAGGATAGCCATGATGCTGTTTCATAAGTACTAGTTAAATTTGTTATAATCCCACAAAAATTCTGTGAGACAAAGTCCAGAGACTTTGTTTATACATTTACTGGAGGAGAATTATTAGGAAGCAGCACTCAGGAGAGGCAGTGCTATTTCATAGCAAAGTAGAACCAGAATCCAAAAAGATAAGAGCTGGCTGCCACTGCTTGTTTTGAAACAAAGAAACAGCAATAAAACCCAGGATTTTTTCAGACGGGGACTTTTACCCCATTCCTGCCTCATTAAACACCCTCCTGCCCCACTCCCGTCCCTGCAACAGAATAAAAGGAAAACAATCGCACACCTACCTTCTGCCAGGACAGGAACATCCTCCCCCTCCCTCGGCTTGCCAGGAGTAAATGCAGCCATCGTAAAGCTGCATTTATGACCCAGAAAGGAAATCCCACCCATTCTTGCAAGGAAATGGTCGTGCAGGAAACTTAAAAATAAAAGTCAAAATAAACTTTTTTTTTAAAAAAACCAAGCCCCCAAACACTCTCTAAAGTAACAAGTAACCTGGGGCGGGGAAAAAAAGAGTGTCACTTACCTCCTTGTCCTGATCTCCACCAGAAATGTTTGGCACGGACCTCCCCCCATGGCTGACATCACACCAGCATAACAGGTCAGTAACGGGGTGCTTTTCAGACCACCCATGATTCTGTGACAGAAACAGAATGGGTGATCTATTCATGATGTTTCCTCATGATTGCTATAAATTGGAAGCAGCACGGGGTCAGCATGGGACGGAGTTGATGTCGTCTGAAAGGGAAACACTTTGTGTACCCTGTTCAATGCCTGCCACGGAATGTAAAGCCTGTCTGAAAAAATCCCCAGTTCCAACACTTTGTCCGAAGACTAATCCTATACATGCCACCTCTGAAGTTGATTTCAAGACACGTGTTCTATGGATGTTGACGCAAAATGATTTGGTGTGTACCTTGATTAATATAAGTGCCTCCTTGGCTCGAATGCCTCCCATCAATTCTGTTTCGAGCTAAATGAAAATGACTTCTGAAAATTTCCCAACCTATTTTCATATAGCAAAATTGAGGTACACCTTGTTCAAATATCTGCTGGGAAGAGGAGACATTCCTTAATAGTTGCTTTTACCCCCCCCCACCCCAAGGATTTTCCTCATGTTTCCTGAGGTATAGCTATTTTTACATCCCCTACCTGCTTCAGGTATGACACTGTTAAATGAGACAAATGTGTGTGCACGTATTCACAAAAAGGGGGATGGGATTTTTTTTAAATGTAAGACTTGAACAAATAATCAGAATAAATGCTCTTCTGATGGTGCTCTGTTCATTCAGATTTATAGGAAAGTACCACATATGCTTTAGGGCTGTAGCTAGAAGGGCGACAAAATTAGGGCATTGCCCGCCCAAAAGAATTCTGTTCACCAATGAAATTTTCATTCAGTCCTCACTTTTCTAGCCTTGCAGTATCTTAACATTTCAATTGTGTGTTTAGAAATACAGGAAACCCCTGCCTTTTTGACAGTTCTTGCATACAGAGGTCACCAAGGTGACTGAGAGACTTTTTCAAGTAGTGCATGGGCAGACAGGCACAGGCGCCCACAGGCGCTCACAGGCAGTCCCAAATGAGTCACCGTGATTCCCTCATGTTCCCACATGGGTTCCGCTTTATCTACTACAGTAATTATACTATAGTTCCAGTTTCTGACACTGCTGCAGTCCATAACTGGTCAAATAAGTGGGGGTTTCCTGTATAGTTTAAGCATCCAAGGAAAAGGGACAAGCAAAGTTACAAAGGGAATGAAAACACAGCAGTATAAGAGTTCTAGGTGTGATAAATTTTCAAAGTCTCACTTTCTGCAGTGTTAGAATTTTGAGGGCTGAAGAAAAATTTCATTTGAAGGAGGGTAGAATTTTATTTGGAGCAGCAATACCCTAATTTTGACCCTCCCCATATTCACACCCCTCTGTGGTTCCAAGTTGGTAGGAAAATGGTACAATTGCAAGATAAATATTAGACACAAACATACTGTGCAGCACCCAAAATACTCCTCTTGCAACCTATGCTCATCCTCCCCGTTTTTGGCAGTTAAATGTGTAGACAAATCCCATTCTCAGAAATTTAAGTACAGGAGAAAGTTATTCATTGTAGTTTTTGCACAAATCACACAAGGGTACTTCCATTTGTTCATGTTTAACACATGCCATGTTTAAGTAGCTTGTAATCACCAATCTTGTTCAGTGGAAAAATGTCTCAGAGGAAATTCATGTCGGTTGCCTATACAGTATTTCTTTAAGAGCTCACTAATTGTTCTTTATAGCATTGGTACAGAATACTTTCTAATTTCATTCAGGAATGTATTGGGTGGGGGAAACCCACCTTTCAGTGCAATCCTTGTAAATGACAAGAGTGTGTTGTGCTCTTGGTCATTCTAAATAATGTTTCTCATAGTGAAGAAACATATGGCATCAGGGACAAAGGAGTATTTCAAGAAGGTCTTAAGCACAGCACATACTTCAGACTTCACTTTGCTCTTCCATGAGTTAAGAAACAAAAAGAAGAGAGCTGTTGTCAACAAATACTGGAATTGGCACATAATCCAAAATGTATATTATGGGCTCCTCAAGATTAGCCTATAGATCCAGGCAATGTTGGAACACTCCCTTTTAGATCCTTCTTCTTTTTTGGTTTTATAATGCCTGTTTCCATTCCTCACCCAGTTGTCTCCTAAATGTACCAGGGTTTTGTTCCAGGTTTGTTGCTGGTTGTAATGCTACCCATAATCTTCACATTTCTTTTCAGACGTTCTTTTCTCTCCCTTGAGGGATGGTTGAGGTGTGGTGTGGATGTAGTTTCCATTAACCAAACACCACCTGCTGTATGCTTTCCCCCCTGAATCCACATTCCCTACCTTGTACATTATTTTTATTTATATTATTTTATTTATTAACTTTTTTTTTTTTTTGCATAGTCACAGTGCTAAAGTGATACAGTGGATGGCTATAGCACTTTATCATGGTATCTCTAGACGAAAGAAAGTTCAATCTGGTAATTGGAAAGATAACAAGGGAATGAAAGTCAGTAGAAAACGAGCATGGCAAAGATCATCAGGGGGACTACCCCAAAATATAGACAGGCAAACTGAGAAAATAGATGCCTTGTGATATTTAGACTGTCCTGTATCAGAAAGTCCTGGGACAACAAAACAAAACAAAACAAAACAAAACAAAACACCACACCTTGCAGTGGGAATAAAACATTGTGTTTAGTACAAGAATTCACTGGGACAGGAAAAAAACTTGTATACATATGAAATTCCTTCCCCAATAAATAAAACTAAAACTCCTGCCAAATCCTGAGATTGATAACAGTTAAGATGAGACTAGTCCTCCGAAGACTTGTTGTGGAGGGTGGGGGGAGATATAAAAGGTGCTACTCATTGGGGCTGGGGTTTTGGGCAGGAGTCACCTTATTGGGGTTTCCTGACACTTGAGAAGACCATTTTCCATGTTACCCTTCCTGAGTCTTTGAATATTCTTTCCAACCCTAAGTGGAGCATATCTTGATCCCTTTTGCATACTGTTAAAAAAATGCCCTTCATTACCTATGATAAAGGATTTGGAAAACTTTAACTGTAATGTGTTGCAAGTTTGGACATATAGCTCCTGGCTATAGGGGTTTCTGGGAGCTGCAGTTTAAAAAAGGAACCTTTCCAGGTTATGAATGTGCTATATACTGTATGGGTTTGTTGAAGTTGCCCCTACTTTTTCTGGAAAACAGAAAGACTATAACTACAATCCAATGCAGAGTTAAGCATAAACACATCACAATCCTTAACATACTTACCAGGGAATAGATTTCACTGAATATAGTAGGCCTTTTTCCCCAAGTAAAGATGCACAGAACTTCATCATTAAATCTGCTGATTTCAGGGAGGTTTAGAAGGCATACATTGCCTATGCTATGTTGTGAATCCTTTCATTCTAATGACCTTGAAAATAATATAATATGCTATGCCATGAAGTGGGCATGCAGTGCAATTGACACATAATTGTATGCTTGACTCTATTCCTTATACCAGAGATATCTGGTATAAACTTTTTCTATAGTAGAGACAAATAAACTGGTGTCAAGTAGGGCTTGGCCTACCATTAGGTAGCCTGCGTTGACTGTCACAGGCAGCAGTTGCTGATAGGAAAGGTGCAGTCAAAGTGGTATATGCCCTTGGGCCTATCTTGCATACCCTAAGCCGGCCTGTGGCCCTCAGGTGTAGGAAGGATCTTGTCCCATTACTAATCTCAAGGTAGGATTAACCTGTTAAGAGGTTTGCCTTTTGTACATGGAATGGAGGGGAGCCATCTTGTCTTTCACTGCAGATAGCAAAATGTCTTAAGTCACCTGTGCTGCTGGAACAAAGAACAGGGCATGGCAATGACAAAATGTCTTGCTAATGAACCTCCCATATCACATAGTACAAAGTTAGGAAGTAACCGGTAACAAATTACTAGAGAAGTAATTATTCCCTAATTTTCTTCTTGAAAGGGGCATCAAGTTATTTTAGCAATTTTCTTTTCAATGCAAGAAAGTCTTCTAAAACCACACAGCTTTTGAAGCCAATTTGCAATTCAGGCCATATTTTGCACAAAATTTGCATGTGGTTGTTTTGCACAGAAAAAAGCCTCCCCCCCCTACAGCAAGCAGCATTTTTTTCTGTGCAGAAAATAATATTTCTATGCAATTAGGGCTATGTATTGGAACTGTAATGAATACCTCTTAAAAAGTAACTTTCCAAGTTCTGATATGATTGGCCATTACCATAGACTAAAAATGGGGCTAGATGAATCCTTGTTCAGATTCAGTAAGGCATGTTTTAGGAGGAAACTGATTTGTTTGAATATAGGGAAATTCATTATAGAAAATAGTTGTATTTCTTAAACAGCATCTGGAAAACCTTACCCCGCAGAACATATACAAATTACTTTGGAGACTTATACAAATCAGGATTATAATATGTCAGTGGAATACGCAGTTTAAAGTAAAAAAATCTCCTTGGGCATTCTTAAAGTCCCTTCTTTGGATCTGGGTCAAAGAGTGTTAACAGTGCACTGACAGTAAGTTTCTAATTAATAACAAGCACCAACAATATGTTCCTGCAAGCTATCAAGTCAGCTTCAAAATGGGCTAAAAACTAAGTCTCAGCAACCCTATGTGGAAATCAATCCAGTCAAAATGACACCCTCTAAGCAGCAGCTCTGTGAGATGCTGCATTTTCCATATGCTTTCAATCCGAATGACTTATTTTTAGATGAAAGGCAACAACTAACGCTGGAGAAAGAAAAGTCTCTAAGAGTGCACAATAGGAAGCAATTCTAAGAAGTGAATTACAGAGAAAATAAATATGATCATGGTGGTTATACAGTTACATAGGCCACATCAATGACCACAAAATTGACAGCAATGTCTGGTTGGGAGAGCTAATCATACATAACATCACTTTGGAAAGCTCAGTGCTTAACAAAAACATATTTTCCCCATTACAAGTTTCTACCAGTTTGTGGAATTGATTGATTCAAAATCCTGAGTCAGATACACCCACTATCATCCAGAACACTCAATTTGAGTGCCTCTGAATTATTTACTTTCACTTCCTGTATTCTGACTTCACCATATTGAGTGATGGTAATGTTCTACCTGGGGTGTAATACTACTTCATTTAAAATCCAGTGTGTACTGGATTTTAGTGAGTTGTGAAATGTGCCATGATTGAATACTAAAGATTATACCCAATATATATTTTTCCCCAGGAAAATGATTTCATTCATACTCCAGGATACTGGGAAAACCTGGAGGGGGCAGGGGGAAGAAGGTAATGCTAAGAGAGAACTTTGGAGCAGAGTATGGAAAAGTTACATTTGAAAGATTATATGGCTATCTGGCAGTGCTGGCTAGGGGATTCTGGGTCCTGTAGTAAAAAATAACTTTCCTGCCCTGCGTGCAAAAATAGAGGGGCACTTCAAGCTCAGCATTATTCAGTTCAGCTCTCCCTTGCTGACTCCCCCAAAAGGAAACGGCATGTGAGCATACCCCAAAACTCAATTAAATCAAATTAATAAGCCTTCTCCAATTCTATACCCCACTTGTCTGGGAGTAAGCCCCATGGACTCAAGAGCTAGTTTGGTGTAGTGGTTTGAGTATTGAACTAGGACTACAGAAGACCCACCTGGCTATGGAAACCCACTGGGTGGGCAAGCCACACACTCAGTCTCAGGACTTTTTTGGACAAGCTAATTGTAGCGCTAGCAGCCTCGCCACGTTGCGAGGCTGCTGCGCTGCAGGGCGTCCTTTTCGGATGACACCCGTCCCTGCCGGTACTGTTGCGGTACCGCAGGGACATTTGACTGGAATATTTTGGCGATTTTTACTCGTTGATCGTGAGTAAAAATCACCAAAATATTCCAGTCAAATGTCCCTGTGGTACCGCAACAGTACCGGCAGGCATGGGCGTCATCCGAAAGGGATGCCCTGCAGTGCTGCAGCCTCGCAACGTGGCGAGGCTGCTAGCGCTACAATTAGCTTGTCCGAAAAAGTCCTCAGAGAAAGGCAATGGGAAAGCTCCTCTGAACAAATCTTGCCAAGAAAACCCTGTGATAGGTTCACCTTAGGGTAGCCATAAGTCAGAAATAACTTGAAGGTACACAACAATGACAAAAAATAGCAACAAAGCCCTCAGTGGCATTTATTCTAGGTATAGGTTTTAAATTTGCACTCTGTGTCATTAAAAGTCACCAGGGGATCAAGTAAAATGAGAAGTGCTAGAGTTATTGTTGCCTCCAGAACCTGCTTGTGTGCTTTTCAACTGTACTGGGTAAGTTTCTGTGATTTCCACAGAACACTGTGCAGCTCTTATGTAAGGGTGGTAGAGCAGCAAATCAAGAGAAATAGCTCTGCCCTTTTTTCCAGCTGCTACTCAAACCACTGAAGTTTGCCAGTGTGTTTGTTTGAAGTTTGTACTTTGACATTTTTGCCTACCCATGGCACTTTCCCTCCTAGGCTGGAGTCAGATAGAAAGAGACCCGTGTGTGTCCGCCCCCCTTTTTATAATTAACATCTGTAGCACTTCAGTGAATTGAACACTGCTGTTTCATCCTCGCGCCTCCCTACTGGCTTGCCTGGCTGCCTACTTGCTCCTTCTCTCCTCCTTCTTCTCCAGCTAGAAAACAAAGCTGTCTGAGAGGCATGCTTGAGATAGAAGTGGCATAACCTCCTCCCATCTCAGGCATCTGCCTGCAGGCAGCTGTGTTTTCTAGCCAGAGAAGCAAGTGAGAAAACCATTAGCATGCAGCCTGCTGACTGAATACCTAACATATGCCCCTTCCTTTCCAGAAAGGAACTCTCCTGGACAAAGCATTGGCTAAGGTCCAGCTTTGGTCTTGGGAGCTTCAGAGGTAAGTTTATTGCCTTAGGAAGCACTTCAACTTGTCCAAAGGGGCCCAAATCAGACTTCAGGCTTCATCTGAATCTGATGGACATTCTGTGACACAACCCAGTCACACCCAGGTATATACATGGTAGTTGAGGGAAATCCTCAAAACGCCAGCCCGCTTTACTTCAGTATTCAGCCTAGCTGCCTCTTTACCCTCTGTTCTTCCCACCTCAACTCATATGGTTCCCTTGGTTCCACTTTTGAACCAAAGTTATTAATTTTACTTAAATGTGTGGAATGTGTTTTTGGTAGCTTGCCTTTACTTATTTATAATAGATATGAATGGACAGAGTCTGTATTTGAATTAACAACAAGGATAACTTTATTGAAGGAAATGAACAGTGTTGGGTAATCTTGTTTTGAACAGTTCTTCTATCTTTATATTATCATTTATTCCTTAGACTCACTCACTCGTTGTCCACTCACTCCTCTGTTTCAAACTATTTACATCTGCACACAATTTTACCACTTCCAAACCAGCCACACACATGGAGCCTTTTGATCCAGACACCTGCCATCAACAGAACTTCACTTAACTCCAGCCTAACTGACTCACTCCAACTGTCATGAAAACTTGAAACATACAGAAACCCTGCCCATTTCAGTTTCCTGCCCTGGGATTTGTTCCTGACACACTCTCCTTCCATTCGTTCACCTTAGTGTCCATCACACATTCCTATAGTTCAGTGGCAGAGCACATCCTTTGTATGTGGAACACTCACCATCACAATAGAAGATCCAGGTTCCACCCTTGGCATCTAATGGTAGGCCTAGGACAGGCTTCTGTCTGAAAACCTAAGTACCATAGCTAATCAGTAGACATAACTGAGCCAGTTGGACCAATGACCTGACTTGGTATACGGCAGACTCTTGTATTAGAATGAAATGATATTGATATTGGTTCTGCGGACACAAGGGTCTGACTGTATTGTTTTGGTCACTGAGCCTGGGAAAGTCTACTGTAGTACTCAAAAGGTGTACATGAGTTCAACCAAAATGACAAAGGGGCCAGAGCAACTCTCCTGTGAGGAAAGAGAACAATGTTAAGGGCTATTTAGCTTAGAAGAAAAGGTGAACAAGAGGTGACATGGGTGATGCATGTCAGTGATGCATACTGTAGAGAAAATGAATTGGGAGAAACCTCTTTCAAAATATGAGAACCATAATATGAAAACTGATGTCATCATCCACTGAAGAATGTTGGGAGATAAAACAGAGTTTCTGTACGTCCGTTTCTGGGGATATGAGTAGAATGTGAGGGGGAGGCTACTATGGAAGGCATCTCCTGCTTGTATGCCTCTCACAGCCAACTGGTTTGCCACTGTGTGAACATGGGTGAATGACTTTTCCATCAGGTTTGGTGGACGGTTGGGCCAGGAAGGTTACTTAGTATATACTCAGTTAACTAAGTAGCTGATACAGAATGCTGGCCAACTTCTTTACTGTAAGAGCTGTTCAACAGTAGAAGAGACTGCCTTGGAAGGTGGTGGACTATCCTTCTTTGGAGGTCTTTAAACAGAGTTTGGATGGACATTTTTTCAGGAGTCCTTTAGTTATGTATTCCTGCATGACAGAGGTTTGGACAAGGTCTTCTGATCCGTTCCACCTCTAAGATTCCCTGATTCTAAGCTTTTCTGGCAACCTTCTCCCATCCCCTTTTAAAAACCGGTGGAGGGCTTGTCTAGACAAGAAGATAAAATGCTGATTGCTGTGCAGTAATGCAAATTTGCAGTAGTGTTCATTTGTCTCCACTTTTTTTTTTGGCAAAATCGCTGGTATGTGAAGTTATCCACATTTGAAGTTCATACAGAGCCATACCTGTGAATCAAGATGGTGGCCAGGAGTGAATTACTCATGTTTTCTCCACAAGTTGCTGCCACTGCACAGCATTTTTTTTTTTTACTATGAATCTAAGGTGCACTAGTGAAAAAGTGTATGATTGATACTGTGAAACTCCAAAATGGTGCTTCTGGCCACTTTGTAGCCAGCAAACCTATCCCCCTGATCAGGTTTCCACTTCCACTCTTATCTGGGAATGTACTGCACTGCGATTTGATTGTCCCAATGAGCAGGAATGTGCATTCTCCCCACATTTAAAAAAAACATCAGGAGAAGCCACAAAATACTTTTTGCCCTCCTTCTAAATACGGTATTCTCTGCAAATTCCATGAGGAGTATATTCACCATTTAGACAACCCTGTAAAATTGGCCACATTCTCATTCCCTGGTGCAGAAGCCAGTCTGAAGGACATGGTACATATTATTTGACATATGATTATTTAAATACTTTGGGATGGATAGTTTTTGTACCTAAAGTTTTTTTTTTATTGTCAATTTCTCAGTAACATCAACTGTTATCGCTGATATTTGGCTCATGCTCTTAAGCTTCCCTTTGTGAAGACATTGGCTCAGGCATAGATCCGCCTTATATATTCTGCATTGAAAAGAGATAAGGGGAAGCACTAATCTTCTCTGCACTGTCCTTGTCCTTCTTTAATTTTCCTTTATCTCCAGTGTTATCCAATAGTCCCATTGCCTTAATTGCCAGTTTCATGTTTCAGATGGATTTGAAGAGTTCTGGAAAACTTAAGGGAGTAATAACATTATTGTGGAGGTTACAATGGGTAACAACATTCACATTTTATGAGTAACATTTTCTAGTTATATTTACAGTCAGACCCCTGTATCTATGGGGGTTCAGTTTCTGGACTTAACATGGATACCAGAAACCATGGATAACAGCAAACCCTATTAAAATAAAGGACTTCTGGTAAAAACCTTGCACTGAAGGACCTAGAAGATGCCTAGAGAGGATGCCTTTCTAGATATTTTCTAGCACAATCCTATGGCATGTGTCCCTATTTTGTGTCCTGTGGATAACTGAAACCATAGATATTGTTTCCTTGGATAAGGGGATCCGACGTACTCATTTCTTTTTGAGGTAAGCTAATGTGATATCAGTCAATATTGCCCAAAAGATCTTACTACATCTTCAAGTGGTAATTTTTTAATATTGTTTCAAGTAATCAGGAACTATTAGCATGAAAGAAGAGATCGTATTTCAGTCACAATGGATATTCAGTCCTAAGCAGTGACAGTCAAAGATGACCTCTACCATCACCCTTTCTTGAATAAATGTTTCATTTTTGCTGAACACTTCTGTTCTTCAAAACAAAACATTATTTAGAAATTATGTTTTTTAAAAAATGTCTACACATTCATCAAGGGAGAAGAAATCCACAGGTTCTTTCATACTACACAGTTATAGCATTTTGGTACCACTTTAACTGCCATGATTCCACCCTATAGAATCCTGAGATTTGGATCTAGAATTCTCTGGCAGAGAGTACTACTGCCTCACCAAACTAAATATCCCAGGTTTCCATAGGATGCAGCCATGACAGTTAAAATAGAATCAAAATGATAAAATTGTGTAGTTCGAAAGGATCCCATGTGTCTTCCACACCGCAATTCAAAAATATTTAAAGATCCTAGTGACATAAGCAGCAGCGTAACTTCTTGGTAAATATAAACACTGACATATTATATCTACATTTAAAAATAAAATAAAATCACTTCAGCCAAAACCAAAATTATTTCTCAAAAATATCTAGCATGCAAGCTATTCCCCCATTCAAAACCTTTTAAAATTCCCATTGTGTTTTTACCCACACAAAACATAAGTAGAATTATGGGTTTTTATTACGACTATGTCAACTGTCTGCCCTCTTTTCATTTGAAAGTCAAAACTTTCCCCAAAATTGTTTTTAACATAATCACCTATTAACAGTTAACAATTATTATTTACACAACATTCTGCTGTTTCTATGACATTTTGTTCCTGGTTATGGTCTCTTTCTCTCCCTCTCTCCCTCGCTGTTGCCTCCTCTTCAGGAATTATTTAATGAGTGTATAGATACACAACACTAAGCAATCACATTTGGCTGAGTGCTTATACTTCTCAAGGGGGAAAAAAGGCCAGTTTTGGAACTGATCACATGAGTGATTTTATCCATACATTGATCAGTAAAGGTAAATTAAACCGATTCAGAGCAAGTACAATGATTCAAAGAAATGAATATTTTAACTCTTTTTGTAGAAACATTGCCCAAAGGGAGGCACCTTGCTCCGATGACAATGTTCATGAAAATCCCCTCCTTTCACTTAGTATTCTTGTCTAACTATATAGAAGGATAAAATAGAATAGCATTCTGACTCCCTCTGCTGGAATAGACTCTCTTATCTGTATAATAAGGTTATTAAAAATGCAAGGACATGTTCTTATTGGTTAAGATTGAAGAGTTTTACTATAAAATCTCTGCTTTGTTATCATAAAATGGAGAATAGGGAAACAACTTTTTATTAGTAAGCCAATAGGCTGGGTGGCTGTTGTCAGAATGGAGTATTGAAGCTGAAGGAATGAGACTATAAGCAGTAAAAAACAGATAGGATCATAGGAGATTTTCACACGGGGAAATTATTCCCCAGGGGGATCGGGACAGAAATGGGGCTGTTCCAGTAGCAGTGCCCCATTTTGCACACCCCCTTCCTTCTCGTGATCTCCCATCATCTCCCCTCCGTGCTGCTTCCGTTTCTCTCCCGGTAAGTTCCATGATTTTTTTTTCTAACGAAGAACTTTTCTTAGTAAAAAATCATGGAACTTACCAGGAGAGAAATGGAAGCAGCACGGAGGGAAGATGACAGGAGATCATGAGAAGGAAGGGGGCATGTGAAATGGGGCGCTGCTACTGGAACAGCTCTGTTTCTGTCCCAATCTTCCCAGGGAATAATTTCCCCATGTAAAAATCTCCATAGAATCATACAGCTGGAAGAGACCACAAGGGCCATCCAGGAACACACAATCAAAACACTCATGACAGATGGCCATCCAGCCTCTGTTTAAAAACCTCCAAAGATGGAGACTCCACCGCACTCCAAGGCAGTGCATTCCACTGTCTAATGACTCTGACTGCCAGGAAGTTCTTTCTAATGTTTAGGTGGAATCTCTTTTCCTGTAGTTTGAGTACTTTGTTCTATGTTCTAGGACTTTTGCAAACAGTTGAAAAAACCCACGAGGTCGGGAGAAGAACGGGGCTGTCGTGCTTACACAGCCCTGTTTCAGACAATGAAGTCCTCCTCTGGCCTCCTCCTGACCTCCTCCTGACCTTCCCCTGTGCTGCTCGTGCCACTTTTTACTGATGGAGTTTTTTCATCAATAAAAAGCGGCATGAGCAGCACAGGGGAAGGTCAGGAGGAAGTCAGTAGGATGGAGGAGGACTGTGTTGTCTGAAATCTGGCTGTGTAAGCGCGACAGTCCTGTTCTTCTCCCAACCTCCTCGTGGGTTTTTCAAGTCTCTGGAGCTGCAGAAGATAAACTTGCTCCATCTTCAATATGACATTCTTTCAAATATTTAAACATGACTATCATGGCACCACTTAACTTTCTTTTCTCCAGGTTAAACATATCCAGATCCCTAAGCTGCTCCTCATAGGGCATGGCTTCCAGACCTTTTACTATTTTTGTTGAGCTCCTCTGGACACATTCCAGTTTGTTAGTCTCCTTCTTGAATTGTGGTGCCCAGAACTGGACATAGTATTCCAGATGAGGTCTGACCATAGCAGAATAGAGTAGTAGCCTACAATTTTTCCTGGTATTGATGTCAGGCTGATTGGGCAGTAATTGTTTGGGTCCTCTTTTCCCCCCTCTTTAAAGATGGGGACAATGCCCTGTTTGAGTCTGCTGGGACTTCTCTCATTCTCTTGGAATTCTCAAAGATTATTGCCAGTGATTCTCAGATTACTTCTGCCATTTCTTTTAACACCCTTGGATTAGTTTATCTGGCCCTGGAGACTTGAATTCATTAAGAGTAGCCAGATACTCCTGTACTATCTCTTTACCTATTCTGTGCTGCATTTCCCCTATGGCATCATCTGCTTCATTTCTCTCAGACTGAGCATGGTTTTCCTTTTGGGATAACACTAAAGTAAAGGTGTTGAGTAATTCTGCCTTTTCTGTGTCTACTGTTTCTCTGTTAGCATTTCACCATCTTCTCCACGCAGTGGCCCTACCATTTTCTTGTTCTTCCTTTTGATATAGACATAACCAAGAAGCCCATTGTATTGTTTTTAACCTCTAGGAAGCCTGGACTCATTCTGCACTTTAGCTTTTCTGACTTTCTCCCTACATGTGCTGGCTATTCATTTGAATTCCTCTTTGGTGATTCCCCTCTCTCCCATTTCTCATACATGTCCTTTTAAGTTTTAGCTCAGTTGAAAGTTCTTTAGACATCCATCCTGGTTTCTTTAGACTCCTCCCATTTTTCTTCCTCATTGGAACTGTTTGAAATTGTACCTTCAATATCTAACTTTTAAGAAACTCCCATCCATCATGAATTCCTTTCTCTTTTAGTATTCCTGACCATGGGATCACACCCATTACTTCCCTACATTTACTGAAATCAGCTTTCTTAAAGTGAATGTGTGTCTGACTTCACTTGGCTTTCCCTTTCCGCTGAATAACAAACTCCAGGAGAACATGGTTATTCCCACCTAAGGATCCCGCCACTTCCATCCTGTTAACCAGGTCATCACTGTCAGTTAGAATAAAATCTAAAATAGCTGATTCCCTTGTTGCCTCTTCCACCTTCTGGATAATGAAATTGTCTGCAAGGCATGTGAAAATTTTGTTGGCCATTATATTCTTGGTAGAGTTTGACTTCCAACAAATATCAGGATAGTTGAAATCTCCCATTACTACTACATCTCTCCTGAGTGTTTGGTCATCTGTTCCAGGAAGACATCATCCAAGTGCTCGGTCTAGCTTGGGAGTCTATAGTAGACCATCTTACCAGGTTTCAGTGGTGCCTATTATATAATATTTGGTTTCCTGTGCTAAGAGTTCAAGTTCATCTTGTTTATTTTCCATTCTGTATGCATTAGTGTAGAGACAACCAAGACCATGGGTCATTCTCCCTAGCTGCTATGTTTCCCCCATCCCACTGTTGGGTTCATGTATTATTCATTCAGTTCTCTCTATAACATTTGGGATATAGCATTTAACTCCAGAACTTAACCAACTACCCTCAGTAATACTGTCTCCCTCCCCCACATAACTCAGTTTAAAGTCATTCTGATCAAGTTTGTGAGTCTCTTAGTGAAAATGTTCCTGCCAACTGCTGTGAGGTGCAACCCATCACTTGCCAGAAGTCCATCTTAATGAAACCGCACCCCATGGTCCAGGAAGCCAAACTGTTCCCATCTGCGCAGCCAGTTGTTCACCTCCACTATCTTTCTCTCCCTTCCTGGGCTGTGACCTTCAACTGGGAGGAGAGATTAAATGACAACCTGTGCATCAAGCCCTTTCACCTTCCTACCCAGAGCCTTATAGTCCCTTGTGATATCCTGAATTGAGAAGGGGAGATCCAGATGTATGTAACTAGTATCCAAAATTATTATATTATCCATATATCAATATCTAATGATTCATTTTTTTTTTTTTACAAATCACCAATGTCCAAGTATATACAATGGAAAAAATGTATTCAAACAATTCTCACATGAAGGTAAGCATAGGAAAAGTTTGCACATGCCTAACATGGATGAAACAGTAGATAAAATTAAAAAATAAAAGAAATTTAGGTCTGGAAGGCCATGAATTAAGAATGGGATGGCATGGGTATCTTTGCTACAGGAAGATTAAAATAAGTGCAGAATTTAGGAATCATGCTAGTAGAAAATCCTTAATAAAAATATGGAGTAAGTGTAAAAAAAGATTGAGTCCCAAGGTGCCTGGGTGGCTATCCCCGCAAGAAGCTTTCTGTAAATGCGAATTAAGGGTAGAAAAGTGGATAAGGCATAGAGATATTTTAGAAGTAAGAGAGGGAGAGTGGAAAATTAAAGAAAGAGAGAAACTAGAAGAGGAAGGATTTAAAATGCATTGGCTGAGTTACTAACAATTAAAGGGAAGAGCAAAAGAGGATTTAAACCTGTTCCAATGTGCAGGCGAAGAATCAGAATTTGAAAATTTGTTGTGCTCTAATGAATCCCATGAGATTAGTAAAATATATGGCTTATTATTAAGATATAATCTGGAACAAGAGCAAATAAAGCAATGTATGTTAGGGTGGGCACAAAATTTGGGTTATCAAATGCATCTGGATCAAAGGGAGGGAGTTTCGAAACAAGGGTTGAAATTCACATGTTCATGTAACTTAAAAGAATTTTTTAATAAAATGATGTTCAAATGGTATTTATCCCCATCAAGATTGGCTAAAATATATAAGGGTACATAAAATTTATGTTGCAAGTGCCAGAAACAAGTAGGTTATTTTTTCCACATGTGCTGGAAATGTAGAAGGGTAAGGAGATTTTGGTTCAAAATTATTAGATGGATAGAAAAAATAGTGGGGATTAAATTAAATAAAAGACTGGAACTATATTTATTGAATACGGTGAATACAAATGATAAAATGGAAAAAATATAGGAATTTAATTTGTTACTTTATGGCAGCAAGGATAGTTTATGCAAGAAAGTGGAAAACCAAAGAAAAACCATCATTCCAGGACTGGATACAAAAGGTTATGGAATTTGCTTTACTGGATAAACTTTCAAATGTAGTGAGGAATAAGACAATTGATACTTATAAAAGAACATGGGAACCATTTATAGAATATATCAAAAAAGAAAATGGAGATATTCCTATCATGGGATTTAATAATTAAATATTTAAAGGTTTAATTATTTCATTGTTATATTGAAATATTATTATTATATATTATTATTATATTATATTTATATTATTATATTATATTATACTAAGTGAGTCGAGAGAGATGTTTGGAAAACTTGATAATATAAATGTGAATAATGGAAAGTATATAGATAATTTAAATGTAAATGCATAAAGAAGGAGAAGATGTAAATAATAAGATACAGAAGATATAGAAAGGAAGGTGATATATTATTAAGAATTAGGAAAAACATACAGAGAAAAGCGGGAAGTCAATTTTAAGTAGGGGGGTGAGCAAGGGAGGGGGAAAAAGTTTATGTTTAAGTATTATGTTGTGTGTTAGTTTTTATTTTTTACTTTGTATAGTAGATGTCTGTATATGTTGTTTGTTTTGTCTTTTTTTCTCTTTTATATATTCAAAATCAATAAAGAAATATAATAAATGAAAAGTTTGTACACTGAAAATTAAACTCTGTGTTTTTAGTAAATACACAACTCTCATATAGAGGTAAGTATATGAGATAAATATACAGTTGCCCCTCCACATTCGCGAACTTAGTATTCGCGGTTTTGATTATTCGCAGTTTTGGGAGGGCCCCCGCCCTCCCAAAACTGCAACAAGGGGCCTCCTGGGGAGGGAGGGGTGAGGGCCGGGGAGGCCTCCACGGGGCCTCCTGAGACTCTCTGGAGGCCCCATGAAGGCCTTGGGAGGGAGGGGGAGGGCTGGGGAGGCATCCACGGGGCCTTGGGAGGGTCTCCGTAGGCCCCGTGAAGGCCTTGGAAGGGAGGGGGAGGCATGGGAAAGCGACTATGGGGTCTCCAGAGGCCCCATGGTCGCTTTGGCGGGGGAGAAGGAGGGCAGTCATTATTCATGGATTTTTCACATTCGTGGGGGTCTGGGGAACCTAACCCCCACGAATTTGAAGGGAAGACTGTATAATGAAAATTTAAATACTCATGTAATTTGTTGATGCAAATCTACATATCTCTAAAACGGAAAAGTTTTTTTTTTTGCCTATGCTTTTATTGCATTGCCAGATTAAATAAATAAAAAAAAAGACATACATCTCATTGGCATTTTCCTCCAAATTACTTCTAAAACCAATTGGAGGCAACAGCACTATAATAGCAACCAGATTCTAAAGCCTAAATCCAGGTTTTAGTCCCAACTAGAGTAGACCCATTAAATAAATAGAACTTTCTTAAGTATTGATTTGTCAAGTTTCCGTTAATTTAGTGGTTCTACTCCAGTTAGGATTAACAATTGCATTAAGGTTTAAATCCACATAGAAATATCTTTAAATGTGATTGCTGAATTTTAGCCCCTCTTAACTTATGTTAAGAATATGTTTAGTAATTTTGCTATCTTTGTAAACATATCTACCACCATCTAGGTTTCCACCTGTCATAAAATACTATACTTACACATTAGTTTCTGGGCAATGTACAAAGTGTTGGTTATTATGTTTAAAGCCCTACATGGTTTGGGTCCAGGTTACCTATGGGATCGTCCCCTCACGTATAATCCACCCCATACACTTAGGTCCTTTGGGGGACATTTACTCCAGTCAGCCAGGACTAAGTTGGCAACTGTCACCCAGAGGACTTTTTCTTCAGCTGCCCATCGACTGTGGAATTACATGTCAGAAGAGATTCAGCAGCTAAATATGCTGTCCAAATTTAAAACAGCATTAAAGACCAGTCCCTTCTGGCAGGCCTATCCAGATTATTTTTAAATTACAAATTTTAAACTATAGATTGTTTTAATAGATACTGGTTTTACATGTTCTTTTAAACTGATCTAATGTGTTTTAACAGATTTATATGTTTTAACTAATGTTATGCTTACGCCTCCCACATGTTGTTCTCTTTAGTATATATGCCCCAACTATGCAAGCCGACCCTGTAGAGAAAGAAAAATTCTACATAGACCTACACCAACTCATACAAAAAATCCCTGTAGAAGATAAAATTATTATCCTTGGTGACTTCAATGCCAGAGTAGGAAAGAACTCCGAAGCCTGGAAAGGTGTCTTAGGCAAGCATGGTGTTGGAAATTGCAATGATAACGGACGCCTCTTGCTAGAGTTTGGTGCAGAACAACAGCTGACTATTACAAACACAATCGTTCAGCAGAAAGATAGCTTGAAGACAACCTGGATGCATCCCCGATCCAAACATTGGCACCTCATTGACTATGTTCTAGTCCGTCAGAGAGACATTCGTGATGTCCGTCATACCAGAGTGATGCCCAGTGCAGAATGCCAAACAGATCATCGCCTCGTCAGATGTAAACTAAATCTTCATCTTAAGTTCAAACCTAAGAGGGGTGGCATGTTAAAGAAGAGACTCCAAGTCAACAATCTTCAACAAGCTACCATGAGAGACAACTTCCAGGCAAATCTACAAACAAAACTTGAAGACCATCCTACAGATCCTTCTCCTACAGTGCTTTGGCAACATATCAAAAACAGTATTCTCCAGGCTGCAGAAGAATCCCTCAGGTTTTCCCACAAGAAAAATCAAGACTGGTTTGATGAAAACAACCAAGAGATCCAGGAGCTGTTGGCAAAGAAGAGAGCTGCTCACCAGGCATACCTCGCCCAGCCAACCTACCATGTAAGAAAAGCAGCTTTCCGCCTCACATGTAGTAAACTACAACAAAAACTCTGAGACATGCAGAACAAGTGGTGGATCAATATAGCAGAAAAGACACAACGCTGTGCAGATCTGGGTGATCATAGAGGATTTTATGAAGCTCTTAAAGCAGTGTTTGGACCTACTTATCAGGTCCAAAGCTCCTTATACAGTACAGATGGTCAAACATTAATTACTGATAAAGCCTCCATCCTGAATTGTTGGGCTGAATATTTTCAAAGTCTGTTTAGCGCCAACCGAGTAGTCCGAGGCTCAGCTATCCAACATATGATACAAAAACCAATGAAAAATGAATTGGACATAGCCCCCACTTTGGAAGAGACCCTTAAGGCCATACAGCAGATGAAAAACGGCAAGGCAGCTGGGATTGATGGAATCCCACCTGAAGTTTGGAAACACGGAGGTCATGCACTCCACGAAAAATTCCACGAATTCCTTGTGAATTGCTGGGAAAAAGGGGAACTGCTATCAGACCTCCGAGATGCAGTCATCATCACCCTGTACAAGAAAAAAGGAGCAAAATCCGACTGCTCAAACTATCGAGGCATAACACTGCTCTCTATTGCTGGAAAAATCCTTGCAAGGATACTCCTGAACAGATTAGTTCCTGCTATTGCAGAAGAACTTCTCCCTGAAAGCCAATGTGGCTTCAGAGCCAATAGGAGTACTACAGATATGGTATTTGCCCTTAGACAACTGCAAGAAAAATGTAGGGAGCAGAACAAGGGTCTCTATCTAACATTTGTCGACCTCACCAAAGCCTTCGACACTGTAAGTAGAAAAGGTCTGTGGCAGATCCTGGAAAGACTAATTCCTTAAAATTCCCCCCAAATTCCTTAAAATGATTATCTTGCTACACGAGGGCCAGCGTGGTCAAGTCAGATATGGCGATGCTCTTTCAGAGCAGTTTCTAATAACTAATGGAGTGAAGCAAGGTTGTGTTCTTGCACCAACTTTATTTACAATCTTCTTTAGCACGATGCTCGAAAGGGCTATGGCAGAACTTGAAGAAGACGACGGCATCTATATACGTTACCGTACTGATGGTAGCTTGTTTAACTTAAGCCGTCTGAGGGCTCACACTAAGACTCTAAACTATCTAGTCCATGAGCTGCTCTTCGCCGATGATGCTGCCCTTGTTGCCCATACAGAAGCAGCTCTACAGCGCCTAACATCCTGCTTTGCAACAGCTGCAGAGCTGTTTGGGCTAGAAGTCAACCTGAAGAAAACAGAAGTTCTTTACCAGCCTGCACCACAGGATGAACACCACCATCCCCACATTGCCGTCGGCAAATCTGTGCTCAAGTCCGTTCAGCAGTTCACCTACCTGGGAAGCATCATCTCCTCAGATGCCAAGATTGACAAAGAGATCGATCACAGATTAGCAAAGGCATATAGTGCATTTGGAAGACTTCACAAAAGAGTCTGGAGCAATAAACACCTGAGGCAAAGCACAAAAATCAGTGTGTAAAGAGCCATCGTACTGTCTATCCTCCTTTATGGATCTGAAACATGGGTCACCTATAGCCACCACCTACGACTCCTCGAGCCTTTCATCAGCGCTATCTACGCACAATCCTAAATATACACGGGACTGACTATGTGACGAATGTTGCTGTCCTTGAGCAAGCAGGGATCACCAGCATGGAGGCCATGATATTGAGAACGCAGCTGCGCTGGGCAGGGCACGTTTCTAGGATGGAGGACCATCACCTCCCAAAAATAGTACTCTATGGTGAACTCGCCACGGGTCAGCGTAAGAGGGGCGCTCCAAAAAAGCGATACAAAGACTCCCTGAAACAACATCTCAGGCTCGGCCAAATTGATCACCAACAGTGGTCCGCCCTGGCCTCACATCGGGAGGCATGGAGACGCACTATCCACAATGCTGCAGCCTTATTTGAGAACTCACGACAAACAAGTCTTGAAGAGAAACGACAACGCAGAAAGAATCACAACCCAAAAACATCACCCAGGGAGACCTTCTGCTGTGCTTTTTGCAACCGAACTTGTTTATCTTGGATTGGCCTTTTTAGTCATCAGCGCGCTTGCAGAAAGCACGGGATGAGTCCTTCCTGAATCTTCGTTTGCGAAGAAAAGCCAGAGATGTTTTGTATTTTAATCTGTCGCTGTTCCCCACCTCAATCCATGGGGAGAGGTGGCAATAACAACAACAACAACAACAATAATTCAAGAAAAAATTGTGTAGCTACAACTCTACACTAAATAGTTATAGTAACTATTTTATTATGACTCCTTCCTATAGAATCCTGGGATCTGGAGTTTCATGAAATACTTAGAACTTTCTGTTAGAGAGTTCTAGTTCTGGAGTTCAGGAGAGTACACTACAGTTGTCTGGCAGAGAATTCTATCATACCAAACTACAAATCCCAGGATTCTGTAGGGTGCAACCATGACAGTTAAAGTTATATCAGACTGCTAACTGAAGCCTATTCTCTTTCTAGTTCTTCTATTCTCCTGATGTATTATTAAAAAATGTGACCAGTAAGTTCCTCATCCTTGTAAATATAGGTAGGGATGTGATGATTATTCGGAGCTGTTCACTGCACATACAGGCTGTTTGAATGCTCAGTGCATTCACATTTCTCTTTACAAGTTGAGAAATTTTCTTGCCTAGGTGTGAACATTTGTAAATGCTTCATCTGCAAAATATATATTGGGCCAGGCAGTTCAGTGGGAAATTTGATGTTCAGGATATTTTTATTGCTTAAGTAATAAAAGTAACAGTGTCTCAGCCATTCATTTTAAGTTGTGTGAGTCTCAGGCCAGACAATTTGAATTACTTCATTATGTCTTAACATAAACACATGCCATCCCCTCTTCTTAGACCCTGTAGAAAGGAAAGATAGCTGAGTGTTTTATGGCTCTCTCCAGTCACCACCAAAAGAGATGGTGGAGGGTTACATAGGTTATGTGAAAACTGCCAGACAAGCTACTAATCTGCTTTCTCCCTTTTCTTTCTCTTTTGCTCTTCACAAATGCTGAGTAAGTGATTCTGGAGGCAGCTGTTTACCTTGCTCTTTGTTCATATCATAAGCATTCAAAGCCACAGTAGGATCACCTAGATAACTTGATATTCCTCAATTGAACTGTGTGAGTCTCATTCACGACGATTTGAATTACTCCACCTGACACATTCCTCAAACACACTAAGGTTTATACCCAAGTCCTGCTGTTTATTGCCTTCCCCTGCATATCTGGATGGCCTTGGGTCCAAAATAGTTCATTTGCCATCCTACTAATACAATAGCTTGATTTTCTCTCTCTCCCCAAGTTGTCATTGCTCCCTGAATCCCCTGGCTTAGCTTTCTTGATCTGTTGCTCTCTGCTGGAAATGAAGAAAGGTACTACAATGTGGTGTAGTGGTTTGAGCATTGAACTGTAACTCTGGAGACCAGGGTTCACATCCCTGCTTGGCCATGGAAACCCACTGGGTGACCTAGGGCAAGTCAGACTCTCTCAGTCTCAGAGGAATGCAAATGCAAACCACCTCTGAACAAATGTTGCCAAGAAAACCCCATGAAAGTTTCCCCTTAGAGTCACCATAAGTCAGAAATGACTTGAAGGCACACAGCAACACCTACTACATTTGCACAAGTGAATATAATCCAGTACAGACTAGTAAAGACAGATAGTTAAGAGTGCTTCCAGTATTCTTTTTCCTCTTGTCTGCACTGTTGCTTCCTTGACTTGAAGAGTGATACTGTAGAAATTCACTTGACTTCACTTCCTTCCACATGTCTCCTCCCTGTTCTTGGTCATGAAGCTACACTTGGCAAACCCCATATTTTTCTCTCCATTGAGGATATTTTCCCCTTACTGTGCTAGAGGTAATGATTCTGAAAACTAGCTCTGTATTTACTAACTTTCTTCACTAGACCTTGAAGAATAAATAGAATGGCATGCTGAAACCCAAGGGTTATAGCTTTAGCAGAGTATGTCATTATAGTCATTCTTCTTAAAAGTAACCTTCCAAGATCTGCTCTTCACACCACCACTGTGGTTGAGAAGATAGAAATATGTATGCAGACAGATCTCACAGAATTTTTTTGAAACAAGTATATTCTGCCTGTAGAATAATAAGAAGTAGGTGCAAATACACTAACACTGCAGGATTTTTTTAAAAAAACAATCCAATGTGTTGAACGCCCAGCAATTATAGTAGTACTCTGTTCCGGGAATCTCTACTGTGTGTGTGTGGAGGGGTGCATTTTCATTCTACACTGGTACTTGAGCACAAAGTTGTAAGAAAATAAATATATATACTATATTTGTTGGACAGGGAGGATGTCTGCGAAAACTTTTATTTTCCTCTTTAATCTGCATAGATATAGTAAGTAGGAGAGCAAGGACTTCATATTTTTACTTTAAAAAAAATAGGAAGCAGTGATACACACATATCTGTCCCCCTTGCAACTGACATATGCATTTATTTGATACTTGGGTGTCTGTACATAAGCGCAAGATGCAGCAAAAACCTCAGCCATCTACAATTTTGACAAAACTCTGTAATCAGGCATTTCTGATGTGATGACCATCTGTTATACTCTCCTGACAAATTAGTTTATGATTCATGTCTTCTTATAAAGAAAGGCTATATTAAAATGGCCCAGGTTTAGAGTAGTCAATCATAAAATAGAAAAAGAGTGGAAGAACAACCACTTTTTAAATGTTTCTCACTTGAAATTTGCGTTGTACATCTCTGTATCTAAATTCAGTAAAACAGTCTGTTAAAATGCAACCACACTGGTGATGGTTGTATTCGTTCCAAACTTTAAAACTTAATGAAAATTAATTACAAAATTTATATTAACTTCTTGTATTCTCACACTTATGCTGCTTTCCAATGCAGTGATGTTTGCTGCAGTGTTTGAGGACTATTATAAATTAAAAAAACACAACACCATGTGATCTTGTATGTATGCATGAGTACTATTCCTCTTTAGATGGTTGAGTGGTTGGATATGTTTGAAACCAACAAGTAAGGACCAAACTGCACATTACATCATTCATATTTTTAGAAAAGCATGTTTAATCTCAGGACTTTCATTGCAAAGCAGTTTGGTTCTATACAGTTGGCCCACCACATCTGCAGGTTTAACTTTTGTGGATTTGATTAATTGGGGATGATTTGCTTCTGCCTCTGTGGCTTCTCTATGCCATTTTTAAAATAGGGACTGTAAACCTTGCGGGACTGGGAGAGATTGCGAATGTGCATCAAGGCTTGTAAGTCCCTATTAAAAATGGTGTAGGCCAGCAGTAGAGACTGTGGCATGCTCTGCCAGCTGCCCATTTCTGCCTTGCAAATGACCCCTGCCACCTCAAAGGCATCTGCAATGGGTTGAATCCATGGATTGTACTTTGTGTGTGTGTTAAATATAGATGTGGGGGGCCCCTAGATATATATTTGCTTTTCCCCACTTTTGTGGGGGTCCCACACCCCTAACCCCAGTGAAATGTGGAGGGCTAACTGTAGATCTCTGATATGGAATGTGTTCCCGAACTGGGTACTTGGGGAAAACTATCTTCCCGGTTGCTACTTGTCCCTAAAACAACATTGTTACAGACAAATCACAGTTGGGAGAGGGGGAAGGAGAGAGATTTTTGACAGGAAAGCAACACGAGCTCTCAGCATAGATAAAATCGCCCACAGCTGCTTTTCTTTTAGAATATAGAGATTCCATCTAAACATTAGAAAGAACTTCCTAACAGTAAGAGGTGTTTGGCAGTGGAACACAGTGCCTCAGAGTGTGGTGAAGTCTCCTTCTTTTGAGGTTTTTAAGCAGAGGCTGGATGGTCATCTGTTGAGGATGCTTTGATTGTTTATTCCTGCATGGCAGCAAGTTGGACAGGATGGCCCTTGTGGTTTCTTCCAACTCTATGATTCTATGAAGTACCCATCTGAAGTGCACTTCAAAAAAAAAAAAGTGAGTGAGATATCATGTACTTTGGCCTAAATCAGAAAGCTAGTGTGGTGTAGTGATTTGAGTGTGGGACTGTGGGAGACCAAGGTTCAAATTCCCGCTTAGCCATGGAAACTCATTGAATGACCTTGGCCAATTCACACTTTCTCAGCCTTAGAGCAAGGCAATGGGAAATCCCTCTGAATAAATATTGATAAGAAATCCCTAGGATAGTGTCTCTATAAGTCAGAAGCAACTTGAAGGCACATAATGACAAGAACAGATATGGAAACATATGGTCCAGATGTTGTTGGGCTGCAACTCTTATCATGCCCCACCATTGGCCAGGCTAAGTAGGGTTGATGGGAGCTGCAGTCCAGTAATCTTTGGGCAATCTGCATATTCCCCACCCTGGTATATATGAAACTTTTAAACTGTTTGGTTGGTGCAAAGGAATTATGGACCAGAGGACAAACTGCATGTTCTAGATTGTTATTTCAATCTCAAATATTTATAATAGGTGTTGAAAGCATGTTACAGGCACTTGAGGTGCTTGTAGTCAAGATATCCCATCTACAGAAAATGGCTAATGGGAATTGGGTAGTTCATCTTTCTAGCTGATGTTAACATAACTTTGGCTCACTTCATGGAATTCATCTGCACCAATTCCTCATTAATGCTGTGTGACCCTATAAAGCCTTAATAGTGCCATATCATATTTTTACCAATAGAATTTGAAATTTGGAAGTGTTTTCATGGTGCCTAAAGGCTGCTGTGTGATGTACTTGGGTGTATTCAAGTATCTTACTGCATTCCACACAGTCTCTTCTTATTTTCCCTGTTCATTTTTTAATGCTAAAAGCAATGGATTACGCATGGCAAAACACAATGATGTTCTTACAACAAATAGAGCAACAGAAAAGGACACCCTTTGCCTAAAGTATCTTTCAGGCTGTGGAGGGAGAGCAGGATGATGAATTGAATAACGCCCTTCAAATGACAGATATACAGTATCTGAATATGAAAAAGCAGAAGTGCATGGAGCATGTCACAGCAATATGTAATGCTGGCTGCTCAAGGTGATGAAACAGTTTACTACTGTCCTTGCCACCAACAGACTATGTCAGTTCTGGCTTTGAGGAAGGATGGGTCTGGTATTTATTAGGAGCTGTACTCTACATGATATGAAGAATGCAAATAAAACATAAGGCTGAAGTGTTTGATTGAAAAACTTTGTTTTGATTGAGCTGCAGTGTTGATTCTCATCTATCTATCATCTAATTATCTATCTTGATGATAATAAATAACATTTCCCACCAAATGAAGGGAATAACAAATCTATGTTGGAATGCTATTGTTCTAAGTTTGCAATTTGAGGGGACTAAAAGACCCTAGGTTTAGGCAGGAGAGACTTAGGACTCATTTACCTGGGCCAGGATATGCTGGCTTCCCACTGGCATATGCTGCCCGTGGATCAGGCCTGTTACTCCCCCATTACCATCTCCAACAGGAGGAATTCAGGATAGGCACACTGGCCTGTAACTGCCACTACTGCCACCATCTCCCTCACCTTCCCAGAAGCTAGGAAGCTGGCCTGCAACATGTGACAAAGGCGCCCTGCATGTAACCAGCCTTGGTCACATGCTGTGGGACTCCTTCCTGCTGTGGCAGAATGACAGTAGACTGGCAGCTGCAGCGATGGGCTAGCCTCTGGGATGGGCTCCTGTGGTCACATGGACCCTGATCCATTTTTTGCCAGTGGGAACAGATTAAAGCAGGTATTTTTTTTAAAACACTGTAATGGGCTCTATCCTGTCTTTGCTCTAGGGGTCACAAGGACTGCCTGGGGGCAAAATGAAGCAAAAGCCCTGCATCATCAGGACTGCAGGGTTCTAAGGCAGGGGCAAGGTGGGATATACTGCCCATGTAGATAAGCCCTTAAGTTGCATCTGCAGTGCAGAAACAATCCAGTTTGATACTGCTTTAACTGTTATGGCTCAATGCTATGGAATCCTGGGATCTCTAGTTTTTTTGTGGCACCAGAGGTCTCTGACAGAGAAGGCTAAATATCTCACAAGACTACAAATCCCAGAATTCCATACCATTGAGCCCTGGTAGTTAAAGCAGTGTCAAACTGGATTATTTCTGAAGTGCAGATGCAACCTTAATGAGGCAAAAAAAAAAAAAAAGAAAAGAAAAGAAAAGAAAAAGAAAAGACTTTTAAAATGTTTCTTACTGGACAGATTTTCCAAATTTGGGAATAGGTTTCTATTTGGGAAATGTTAGATCTGTTAGATTTTGGCAAATTAACCACAGTAGCCAGAAAATAGCCATTTCCTATTGAGCATTCTGAATGGCAAGTGAAGAAATATGTTGCCTGCCTCTCACTCCCATAGCTAAGGACAATGTCTTTCTTTCTGTGAACAGAAACAAACACAACAATGTGAGTTTAAGAGAGATGAAGTGGAATGGAGACGAAGCGGGATAGTTAGTTTTGAGCAGTGGACTTCTCTATAGCACATCAAGATTCTGCTACCTCAGTGTGCTGCCTGCAAGACAAAGGAGATTGTCAGACGTGGTGGAACGTGGCAAAAAACTGCATTCAAACTGCATCAGAAGAACGTGACAGGAACAGAAAGGGTGACATTATCAGATGTCCACGTCCTTCAGCCATTTCTGGGTCATAGCACTGCTGCAGATGAGGCTTTCCTTTTGTATTGACAGGGACAAGCACTAATAGAAAGAGATTGCCTTACTCATGGCTGCACTACAACCCAGGGACGGTGGAGGACGTCGTCATCTGATAATCTTACTCCTTCCTGTTCTTCTCACAATCTTCTGACATGGGTTTTGCTACGTCTGATAATCTCCAAAGTTGATGATGTGCAATGAAGAGAGAGGAGCTATCTGACTGAAAGGTGTTTTTAAAGCAAATAGCTTCCAGTGCAGATATGGTGAAAAGTAGATGTTGAAGACACTGAAATAATTAAAGACTTTCTAGACCTTAATCAAAATGGAGATGCAGTCAAGAAATCAAAAGATGACTAAGACTTGGAAGGGCAGCCATGAAGGAAGGCAATATTCTCAAGTGTAAAGATATATCATTGAATACCAAAGTCAAGATTGTCTATCCCATTGTATTATCTCCCCACTCCATAGGTAATATCTTCCAAGTGCTTTAATCACACAGGGGAATGGTGGTGGTTTTACTCCAAGGAAACAAACATAGGAAAAGCACAATTACAGTTTACCTCTTTTGTGCTATAACTGAAGAGATATATCTATTTTAAATGCTCTAATGTCTTATTATACACTTATTTCAAGAGTAAAATATATTATTGAGTACCAAAGTCAGGATTGTGCATGCCATTGTTTTTCCAGTTTCTATGTATGACTATGAAAGCTGGATGGTGAAGAAAGATGATGGAAAATGGGGTGGTGGAGGAGAGTTGTAGAGATACTATGGACTGCCAAAAAGTGAAATGAATGGGTCTGAGAGCAAATCAAGCCTGAACTTTCCCTAGATTGCAAGATGAGTAAGGTGAGACTGTCATGCTTTAGACATGGGAAGACAGGACTCATTAGAAAAGACAATAATACTTGATAAAGTGGAAGGCAGTAGGAAAAGTGGGAGACTATATTACAGAGGAAGACTACATTACAAGGAAACCTGGGTATGCAAGACCTAAGCAGGGCTGTTAATAATGGGGTTACTTCAAAGTGTTTCAATCATAGGGTTGCCGTAAGTCTAAGTCAACTTGATGGCAATTACCACCACCACCACCAGTAGTGACTCCAGGGTCACTATTTCTTCCCAATCTTAAATAGGGGGTTTGGTTGCCACCATCACCACTAGGTGCCAAAGCTAGCTGAACAGAGTTGAAATGTAAATATTCTCAAGATTTGTCCTGCTTCTGCAAATCTTGAGGTTCTTCCTCTAGGATGCTGATCTCTCTTTCTCCCCCCCACCCATTGGTCCCATTTTGGACCTGATTCTGTCAGTTTTCCTCACTTGAATTTGCTATTGGGGGGGGGAAGAGCTGTGGGAATGTGTGCCCTGAGAAGACTGAAAGCTTAGAAAACATTATTTTTTGAAGCAACTGGTCATGCTTGTTGGGGAATTATGGGAATTGTAGTCTGGAGAACAACTTTCTCAAGCCCCGGAGAAGTAATAGTGAGGTGGCTTGGAAGTGGGGTAAGGTAAATTCTTATGATGAAAATCCATTTGCTTCCTTGTCTTTGTCCTTCTGTCCCAGCCTATCCTTCATTCCTAATTTCATATACTCTATGATTGCTATATCCCTTCCATTATGGAAGATCTGGATTATGCCTCCTTTTTCCATATCTACTAACATTTTAATAATTAAAAGGAGGCATTTTGCCCATGCTATGTTCCACAAAACTTTAAATACATATTTTTGTTTGATGAAACTGCCTTAAGTATTTCAGGTTTCTGGATGATCTAGTCACAATACTTGTCAAAATTTTAATTTGCATTGGTGTCACATCTCCTAATCATGCCAACATAAAAGTGATTTCATTCATTTGTCCAAATATTGCTCATTGGGGAGAACACACTCTTTGTATATAACTACGTATAGCAATATGTATCATTACTTACAGTGTCTCACTGGTCTTACTTGTGTGTTATGTACAGCAGACGCCAGAAGCCAATCTAAATAACTGGTGGCATTTATACTGTATTTTGAGAAAGAGAGGACAGCCATTGTGCAGAACGAAATTTCTGCACTGAAAGAAACATTTGCCCTTTCACTCTGAAATCACAGGAGCACCAGTCCACAGGGCAGGAAACACTTGGCAGAGTCTCAGCTGATCCAGCCAGCCTCAACTGTATTTTGAGATGCCACTTTATCCATTTCAGGTAGCAGTTGTGTGGCTTTGCTGCACAAGTCTGGCTTACTCATGGAGGTGCAAGCAGTACCACTTGATAGTATCAAACTTAAGGACTTTATCAGACCACCCCCCTTAAACTCATTCTTTTGCTGGCATAACTTTGTTGTTTTTATGCTGGCAAAAGAACTCCCCATGCCACACTTACCTTCCCTCCCATCCAAAGGCTTCCCCAGCAATAAAAGAGAAGGTGAACAGAGCTCTGTTCATTTCCTCTTTGAAATCCCATGTATTCTCATGAGAATACATAACACAGGAAAGTCAAAAATAACAGAGAAAAGGTTACCCAAACACCTAAACACACTAAAAAAGTCCCAAGTAAACTGGGGAGGGTCATAAAAAGTGTATCACCTACCTGGATGTCATGATCTCACCTGGAAGTGTTCCCGCTAGACTGGCCATTGACACTGCATTCATGTGAGAACAATAGTACACGGATTCAAATGCTGGCAATGCTGGCACAAAAGTGTCATGGGGATCAATTGACAGCTTGAGTACAATTTTTTCCACAGGATATGGACACGAAAGAATGGTGTCGTGTGGTATGTGCACCCTTTTGCAATCATTAGGTGTCCTTATGATGCCTTATTTGTCCTGTCTGATAATGTTCTAAGTCATCAAGAAGGTCTGGGTATCACAGAGAGAGGCAGGGGAAAGGGTATAATCTAATAATTAGATTCAAATTAAAGTTTGTGTTGGGGTAATTGGTAGGAGGGGAAATGCTGGCAATAGAGCCAGTCTGAAGTAGTTTACTGAGTATATATGGAAGTGCCATCTCCTTCTGGTGTCAAAGATATGGCTGAGGTACAATACTTGGGTCATAGAGTAATGCATTGACGGCTGTTACTTATGGGCCAATATTTGTGTCTAATGATCCCTATGGTAATTGTGTTGTCTGTATCTAATAACAATGAAAACATATGAACAGGGTTGATGGGAATCGAATTATAGTGTGAACTCTTAGTAATCTATTTTACATGCAGTCTGAGTGATCTTGTGACCACCTCTGCCATTGCTCTAAGATGGGGCCATATAAAGTCTGTATGAAGTCTCCTTGCTACATGGCTTTCTAACTATGTAATACCCTGAAGGTACCAGTTCCTACCTGATTTCAAAAATGGAGCAGGGTCAGTCCTGGTTAATACTTAGAAGAGAAACCACTAGTGAATACCGGGTGCTGTAGGTTATATTCATAGGAAGGCAATAGAAAGCCACCTCTGAATATTCATTTCCTAAGGAAACTTATTACATTCATGGGCTTGCCATAAGTCAACAGCTAATTTGAAGGGACATACTTTATTGGCTGTAATAGTCTGTAGGTACCAGATCCCAGCTGATCTCAGAAGCTAAGTAGGTTGAAGTATGGTTACTACCAGGAAACACCAGGACACCAGAAAACACCAGGTGCTGAAGATTGTATTCAGAAGAAGGCAATGGCACATCATCTCTGAGTATCTGTTGCCTTAAAAACCTTATGAAATTCATGGGTTTGACAGGTGACTTGAAGGCACATGTTTTACTTTTTACTGTTATTTATCATATCACACAACTCCCATCTGGCCACACCTGGTACAGTAGTGACTTCAGAGGAAACAACAATCCACAGTGTACATTTAATGTTGGTTGTAGTTCCTCAGAAGTCATCAAGAAAAAAATCTGCTTAAATCTAAACACTTTAGTTTAACTGGATGGTGGAATGAGTATAAATAGCATATAAACATGGGTAGAGTGAAATGTGTCAAACTCAGTGAGAAGTGCTGTATTGGTATAGAACTAGTTAAGTCCATTGAACAGCAAAATTGTTTCATGTGATTCTCATAAAAATGCTTAATGTGGTTTAAGAGGTGTTCCAGTTAATTATTAACCTCCAGGAGATAGCTGAAAAAGGTCACTGTTCTAAATTTGGGGTCTGTCAGAATGTCCTGAGCATTAGGTGCATATGAAGTAAGTGTTATAATCATCTGAAAAACCAATTAATTGCAAAAATCCAATATAGGCTTCACAGACCTTCTGAACAATGAAATAAATTCTCTTTGTAAGACATGCTAATAGTCACTTGGAGTGCATTGTATGTTATCAGAGAGCACTATTCAGTTCCATTTTTTTTGTGTCCACTCATTAGTACCTTGACTCAAAAAATTACATTTTGTTTGGAACGATCTGATAAATTAGGGGGGAAATTGCCTTAAATTTTCTTACCAACAACCTCTGTATTGATGTTGGGCTTGATGAAGGTAATCACATCAGAACAAATCTGAGAATGATCAAGATGAGTGAAAGCCATTGGTATTAAAATAATACTTATTGGTGAACAATGGATGCGGCAGGTTTGAAGTTGAAGGCTTTCATGGCTGGCATCCATAGATTTTCCTTGGTTTTTTTCCTGGGCTGTGAGGCTATGTTCTGGAAGAGTTTATTCCTGACGTTTCACCTGCATCTGTGGCTGGCGTCATCTCTGAAGATGCCAGCCACAGATGCAGGCGAAATATCAGGAATAAACTCTTCCAGAACACGGCCTCACAGCCTGGGAAAAAAACAAAACAAAGAAAATTGATGCAGCAGGTGTTATTTAGTGAAGAAAGGCCATCTCTCTTACTTCCATGGTGGACCTTCAAAGCCACTGATGGGTGCCTTACAAAAGCCATCATGGCTTCCCACTTTGAGACAAGGTCAGAGGAATCGTTTCAAGCAAGAAGCTTATATGAAGTGTTTTTAAAAAGTTAGACAAAGAACATTCTCACATGTAGAAGCAGCCCCAAACAAGTTCCTCTCCTCGAAACTTTGAGAATGGAGAGATGAGAGTGACACCAAAGAGTAGAAACGCATTAGGTTCTCAGAAAAGCATATATGGTAATCTTTTTAAAAAATATATATATCTAATTGATTGGCAGGCCAGGGTGAATTGTTTAATGAAGCCTAGCTACAACTTTGACTACTCTATGTGCAAAATATCTCTTTCATGCCTGATTTAGTCTGTACAATAACTCTGCAGGTATCCATGTCAGTTTCTATCTGTGTGACAAGGGTTTTAGTCACTACAATCTCTGTTGTTGAGGCAGACAAGAGAATGTCTCCAGTCTTTGCACAGTGGCATGAGGTCATCTGAAATAATTAATAATCTTCTTCTCTTTCTAAACTAATTTAAAACACTTTTGTAATTTTATCTATGGATTATCCCAAGATAGAAGGTATACCTGTATTGTGTGGTTATAGCATTTTAATACTACTTCAATTGCTATAGCTCCAACCTAAGGAACCCTCAGATTTGTAGTTTTGTCATGGATGTAGAATCCTCTACTACAGATCTGGGCAATTCACATGAACTACAAGACCAGAGCTCTTTAACAGAGCATTCTGAATGTCTTTTTCCCCTGCTCCATCTTTTCCCAGTGTAAATAACTTTTTATTTACAGGTTGCCCCCTGTATGTGCGGTACTTGTACCTGCTGTTTCAGTTATCTGTCATCCAAAAAATATGATTTCTTTAGGCATTTCCTAGGTCCTCCAGTGCAACTCTGTGGTAACTTCTGCCAGAAGTTACCATAAAGTCATGCTGGAGATGCCTAGAGAGGCAGCCTGAACATTTTTCTAATAGCACACATTGAATATGAAAGGAGACAATGGACATTCCTGCCTTGTACCCCATTTCAATGTAGAAAAGGATGAGAAAAAAGAAAGCTATTTTAAAATCTTTTAATGAGTCCTTCCTGAATCTTCGTTTGCAAAGAAAAGCCAGAGAGAGATAGAGAGAGAGAGGGGGGGGTATCTAAAACCTGTTAAGCTTAATAAGATATATAATACTGGTAATATGGCCTGTTGGAAATGCGAAAAAGCCAAAGGCACCATATTTCATATCTGGTGGAGCTGCTCAATGGCTAGAAATTTTTGGAAAAAAATACATATTACGATAAGTGAAATTTTAGCAATAATATATGCGATGATACCAGAATTATATCTTTTGAATATTGTGGATGAAGTAAGAGGCAAATTGACTAATGGATCCTGGAGAATGGTTTTATATATGGTGTCAGCGGCGAGACTATTGTATGCGGCAAAATGGAAAAAGAAAGAAACTCCCTCTATTGAAGAATGGGCAATTAAACTTAAAGATATGATGAATATGGACAAATTAACTATATTATTAAAAGATAAAACTGATAACACTGTTGAAATGGAATGGGCTCCAGTTAAAAAATACTGGGGGAAAAAGTGGAGAAATCTGGATAAATTTGACTTATAAATGATAAATTAAATTATTCAATGTTAGAGTATTTTAGGTCAAGTTGATCTTATAGAGTTGGGAAGCTTAGAGGAAACAGAACAAATGCAGGATGGAAGGACATACTAAAGAAAAAATACAGTTATTGAGTATACCTTGTAAAATTGGGGAAGAAATTGGAAGTTTATGCATTGTAATTAACAAGAAGTTGTAACTATACGAGAAGAATGGAATTCTTACTTCAGTGTTGTAAAAAAATCTTTATTATAGTTTTGAATTAATAGTAAATTCCAGGTTCTACATTTATTACATGTTTTACTTTTAGTGTAATATAACAGTTGCATATACTTTAAGAGAATATGTAAATAAGAAAAACTTTGAGCTGGTTATGTAATGTAACTTGATAAAAATAATAATAATAAAAAAGAAAAGGATGAGAAAAAAACCATTGGTCATAACCTATACTCTTGGTGCTGAATATATATATTTTTTTCCAACTCCAAAAATGTTTTAGGAAACCTGAAATTAGCCAATACTGTAATAAAAAATGGTCAGTAAATTTTATCAATGACCTTTTAAAAGCATTTAAAGAAATAATGCCTGGTTTATCAGTTCTATCCTCATTTTAAGGAATCAGATTCAAATGTACTTGCTTCCCATTCAATAGCATATGAATTTGCAGAGCCATCATTCATTTTAAAATATTCCATTGGATCTGCTGACATTTGAGCTCTAAACTGTTCAAAATTGAGAAGTGAAAAATCAAATCACCGGAGACTAAAGACTTAGGAGCATTCGAAAAGTACAATTCTAGACAAAATGGAGTGTGGTCTGATATGATCAAGGATTCACTTTTGCATGTGTTTGTATTTCTAACCAAAGATGCAGAAATTAAGAAATAATCTATTCTGGAACAATCACGATGGACCAGAGAGATAAAGGTCTCTACAATCTCTGTTTGTAAAGATCTCTACAATCTAGATCTCTGTTTGTAGAGATCTCTACAATCTCTACAATCCTTATTTCCTGGGTGTACAGTTCTCTACACAACAATTAAACCACATTCATTCATATATGCCTGTAAAGTAGCTCTCACCATAGATTGTTTCCTTGGAGGTATATTTCTGTCTAAAGAAGGATCCAAAATTTTGCTAAAATCACCACCAACAATCAAATAATTATATTCTAAGGAGAGCTTGAATGGAGCTCCATTCACTTGCTGGTTTGAAATCCTGGCTGTTCTTGCGAGAGGACAAGTGTGCCAGAAATTTAAAAATAAAAAGGAAAATAAAGTAAAAAAAGTGACAGCAAGCACAAAACCACACTGAAAACATAACAAGTAACCTAGAGAGGGTCATAAAAAGTGTATCACTTACCTTGGTGTCCCGATCTCACCCAGAAGTGTTCTGCATGGACCTCCCATTGATGCTGGCATTGTGACATGGAAACGGGCACCTTTTCACTTGCAGGACATTCCATTACAGAAATGGAACGGGGACCCATTAACTGCTTAGCCCATGAATAAAAAGAAGCGCCGGCATAACGACAGCCAAATGGGAGCATGGCGACATGGAACAATGTCATCTGAAAGGGAGGCACTATAGCGATCTCCTGGCATCGTCATAACGCCATATTTAGTCCATCTGAAAATCTCCTTAAACAAATTGCAAAAAAGTTGAAAAGAAAAAGAAACTCCATGGACTATCAGTTGGCATAAGCATTGTGATCCACTGGTCCACTGTTCTCCCTCCCCTTAACTAATTCTGAGTATCTCATCAAACTACATATCCCAGGATTCTGTAGGATAGAGCCATGACAGTTAAAGTGGCATAAAACTGCTATGACTGTGGATTGGCAAACACCTGACAGAATTTATCAGGAGGTATTATTACCCTATTATAACTCTCCTATGTTTCTTTACCACTTTCCCATCTTTTTGTCCGTCCTATCCATTTACAAGAAGAGAGCAATTGATCTGACTCCAGAAGCCTGACTGATCTGTGGCTTTCTGCTCTCAGTATTTTCAACAGATCATAAGGTAGGAAAGTTCTCTTGCTCCCTCTTGTCAACTTTAATATCCATTGCAGTCCTGCCCCACCCAGTGCCTTTCTCCCAGAAGCTGAAATACCTATGTTGTAGCCTCCTTGGCAGTGTCAATTCTCATTCCTTCCTCTACTTTTTCCTTCTTTGGAACCAGATTAAATATTTAAGAATTGATTTTCCATTTTGATCTCAGTAAATTCTGTTCTTCTTGTCTTGGTCATTTCCTTGAGTAGATAATATGGGAGCTATGCTGTGTTGACTAAAAAATCCTAAATTCCACATGCTGTTCATCTGAACATTTGAAAATGGGCCATCTCTTTGTGGCATAATCATTCACCTGCTTATGATCTAGCTTGAGGCACACTATCAAGATGTGTGTGTGTGAGTGAGTGTGTGTACATGCTTTAGAAACTGAGAAGCTAGGTTCCTGTAAGTGACATATAACATTACATATAGCATAACTTTTGTACTTATCACACTATATGATTATAACTCAATATTCCATCTTACCTGCTGTGGCAACATCCTGTGGAATTCTGGGGTTTGTAATTTAGTGAGGTCCAAGAGATCTCTAGCTGAGAATTCTAAATGCCCTTTGTAAACTACAAATCCCAGGATTCCATAGGATGTTGCCATGGCAGTTAAATATAGCACTATAATAGTGTACTGTGATAAGTTCAGCAAGCATATGTACTCTTTCCTTTGTTCTGGAAGAAGGCATCAAGTACATCCTTGTGCAATGATACCCCACTTCCATGTGTAAACCCAGCCAGGATGAAATCCCAAAGCCAATCAATCACCAGAAATGGAGGGCTCCTGGGCATCATCTGGCTTGATTGATGTAGCTGGGAAAAAAGAAGAGCTGCCATCTTCCCAGAAATCCACAACAGTGGTTGGAGGACTAGGAGAGTGATGACTGTGTCTTTCTGCCATCCGTGAGGCTACAGCCATATAGTGCCCAGGGTCTAAACCAGCAAAGGCAATTTGGAGATTGTGTGTACAGTAGGTGTGTTTGTCTGTAAACAATGAAATACAGAAAAAAAAATCAGGGTGATTAGCTTGATTTTTAAAAAAAGATAGATTAAAAGTAGGGGGAGGGGTATAGGGAAATATTTTCTGTAAAAGGAATGATCAGAAGCTGTTTTCTCTTTTCTTCATTCTTTATTATTCATTTTAAATAACAATGACTCTCTATTCTAACTGTAAAGTTGTCTGCCACATGTTGATTGCCTCCTCAAGTGTCTGCTTAGTAACAGATAGAAGCAGCTAGTTAGACAAACAGAACCACCCTGCTCAGCTTAATGTACTGATGAAGAAAGTAGAAAATTCATATAGGCTTGAGAGGCACATTCATGAAGAAGGCAGATATACTCAGCCAGAGGGAGAGATTGACACAGAAGGGGGGCGGGGACAGGAAGATGCTGCCAGTAAGAGAAAGAAAAGAAGGGCAGAAAGACAAAAAGAGACAAAAGAGTGTGATGGGAGAGAGAGAGAAAGATGGGGTGCCCCAGCAATGGCATGGAAGCCCCACATGATTACGTCTGAGTTAGAGCCTTACCACACTCTGAGGAAAAGTGGCAAAGCAGCAGGAATATTCTATCTTTCCTGCTGCCTTCCTGCATGACGTTGGTATCCTTCCGGCTTCCTTTCATTCCAGTCCTTCAGGGGACTGAGCTAAAACTATGCCTTTTTGCAAATGGGTTTTTCTGGTTAGCAAAAAGGCATGGTTTTACCTCGGTGTCTTACAGGACCGGAATGAAGAAAACGATGATGCCATGTGGGAAGGCAGTAGGAAAGACGGAACGTTCCTGCTGCTTTGGCGTTTTTCCTTGGAGTGTGGTAAGGCTCTTAAAGTGGTCTTTGACAGAAGGAGTTTTGTCATCTCTGTCCTAGAATATTTGAACTAAATTTCTCCCACACATGTTCCAGAAGGGCTTGCATATTACAGAGAAGTAATCTGCTTTTCATATATAGATATTCCTGAGCAAGGTGACAGCATTATCTCCACATTACATGATGAAGAGCTGTGATGGCATGAAGCATGGGCAACTATATGAGGTATGGTGGTAGCAAAGAGAGGATGTGAACCAACAAGTTATTGGTTTGTAGCTCCTCCACTTATTGAGCACCCCTATTATGTCTATTCAGAATAAAGCCCCATCAGCTCAGTGAGGCTTATTCCTGGGTAATTGCAGTGTTAGGCTGGAATCTTATTGGTGTACTATAATGTACAACCTTTTCCAGGATTGCACAGCAGTGGTGAGGGAAGGCTGACAAAATATATCAGCTCTAAGCAGCCTATTTCTTCAGTGCTTCACTTCCTGCCCAGCTGCTATGTTGGCTGTTGTTGTTGTTGGTTGCTGTTGTGTGTTTTCAAGTTGTTTCCAACTTATGGAGACCCTAAGGTGAACCTATCATGGGGATTTCTGAATCTAAGAGTGTGTGACTTACCCTAGGTGGGAAAGTGGGTTTTCATGGCCAAGTGGGGATTTGAACCCAGGTCTCCAGAGTCATAGTCCAACACTCAAACCACTATATCATGCTGGACTTTTCTTTCTGCACTGATAAGATCCCAGCCTTAGTTGCTAATAGAGCTGGGCATGGATGGGCGCTTATTAATTTATAATTTCCTAAATTTCTAAGTAAATCTGTGGTGAACATAATCTTTTCCATAACTGTGTAAAATTCAGGTAGAAGTCCTACATCATTGCAGACTAGTCTAAATCAATGCTTCTTGGGATATCTGATGTGGCAGACCAGCAATTATCCCCCCCTCCCAGTGTGTCAGGGACTGTACCCATTGGGTACAATTGTTCCTTTCTTTTCTGGGAACTCTGCAGGGACTAGCAGGCAATGGCTCAGAGGCTGGTACTGGTCCAAGAACCACCACTGCTCAACCACTTTGAGCAGCACTGGTCTAAATAACTGCCAGTGGAATTGCATTCTGCTTGCATTACATGATCCTGAGGTGCTTTGAGTTTTGGGGTGCATCCACACTACACAAATAATTCAGTTTGAAACTAGATTATTTGCCACGACTCCTTCCTATGGAATCCTGGGATTTATAGTGCTGGTGAGGCAACAGCACGCTTTAGTAGAGAATGCTAAAGACCTTGAAAAACTACAGATCCAAGGATTCCCTAGGAAGGAGCCATAGCAAATAATCCAGTTTCAAAACTGGTTTATTTGTGTAGTGTGGATTAGGCCTTTGGTTTTGGGGAAAAAAGGAGGGAGTAAATAAAGATAAAAACAACAACCAACATAGCACACTGACTCCTCAGTGTGCGATGACAATGCAATATGTGCAGAGGTAATGCCCAGAGGCTCTAAAAAATTAAGGACAATATTAATGTGCACCCACATGTGCAATGGTTCTGCACATAGAAGTCTGCTTCTGCCACTGTCAGTGCATTGTCAGGCTTGAACACTGGCCACAAAGCCACATCAAATGCTTAGAGCAATTTACACTCATGTATGTTGCTAATAGGATGCTGGCCTCATTCTGCTATTTTCTGGTCTAGTTGCAGTTTTCACATGGAAAACACTGCACACTTTTTCTGGGTTCTTTTTCAATTTGTTTCTTCAAAAACTGATCTTCTAATTAATGTGCAAATAGTTGGGGATAACATTATTTCATTATTAAAACCTGACAGACATTTAACAAGTAACACTAAGGTGCTTTATAATTCACTGGAATAACCTATCCAGGACCTAGGAGAGGGCAAGAGCCATTGTCAAATATTTATCATTTATACCTTGTGCCGTCTTAAAAATCAACACAGTTTAATCCTGGGGGGAAAATCCTGTCTTAATTTTTTTCACTTAAAGCTTTGACCTGTTTTATGGTGGCACTATCAAAATATTTGTCAATAAATACTGCCTAATGTAATTTTGTAATACGATCATGTTCTTTCCAAGGATAATCAAAATGAGCTGGAGGATTCTGAATGTAGCACACAGAGAATGATATTGTCAAGCTGCTCACATATGCATAATGAAAATATTTGCATTAATCAAGGACAGCAAACTTCAGCATACTATTTTATTCATGGTGGTATGCTTTTCATTCCCACTGCAATTTTCTGTATACAAACATAACTAGTGAGTAAATAAGAATAATTTGCACTTGTATAGTGCCTTTTCCTGTTCCATATTTATAAAGTACTTAGGCAGTACTAACTATTTTTCACCCGATCCTTAGTATTTGCCTGGATATATCAGGGTCAGCCCTGGTTAGTATTTGGATGGGAGACTGCCAATGAATACCAGGTGCTATAGGCTATATTTCAGAGGAAGGAACTGGACATGGAAAAAAAAATCATTGCCTAAGAAAACCCTATGAAATTCATGGGGTCACCATAAGTCAATAGGTGGCTTGAAGGCACGTACACATCTGTTGATTTAGCTTCTTTGTAACACTCTGCAGGAATAGTGATGGGTTGATCCGTCTTTGTAGAGCCAGCTTTGACATGTCTTGTTTTCTGGGCAAATCAGGTGAAATTTACAAGTCACACATCTTGTAAATTGGATGATATGCCATCTCCAGATGCACAGTTTATAGGGTTGCTGGATTTAACCACAGAGATAGAAACTGCAAAAGGCAAAGGAGTGGAGCCTCTGCTCTGTTGGCCTAATTTGGTCTGTGAAGAGTCCTGGTCCAGTCTGCAAAGGGTCTGTGGGGTGCCCTTTCCACCCCAAAGTGCCACCTGCTCCTCACTCTCAGATTTCCTTGCAAAGGTTACCCTTCCAGTTGGAAGGGCTAATGGCATGCTAAAAGCTCCAGCCATTTCTGCAAGTAGTCACTGAGCCCTGATACCAGGAGTTATGGCCACATCTCCTAATGTCAACCTCCCCATGCAGGGCTGGAGGAGGAGATATCTAGCCTGGAACCCCAAACTGGTTTTAGATTAACATTTCTTAGAAACAGAAAACAGATGGGAAAGGAAACAAATAAGAAACTTGCAGGGAAAGAGCCAAACCATTCAAAACAATTAGGATTTGCTGACAGAAAATTGTATGGGGGAAGGAAGAAGTCTATAGCAGGGTGGCTGAAAGAGGAAAAATATAATCCACTTGTACATGTGGGGGATGCTGATAGGATCTGTCCTACAACTTATTTCTTTCAAAGATCTGAATAGTGCTTCCATATATACAATTTCATGTACAGAATTCAAGGAGAAAGTTGTATTTGTTTCAGCATATGAAGGAGGAGGAGGGGAAAAGGAGAGATCTAGCAGTACCTTCGAGACTAGTTGAAATATTTCAGTATAAGCTTTCATGGACTTCATCAGTCCACTTCATCAGATGCATCCCCATGCTTAAATACATACAATATTCTCAAAGGTACTGCCAAATCTCTCCTTTCTCCCACCCCCTTTCCTTCATGTACAGAAGACTCTCTCCATAACAGGGATGGGGAATGTGTGGGCCCAGATGTTACTGAACTGAAACTCCCATAATATCTGGTTGGGATAGTCAAGGTGAAGGGTCATGGGATTTGCAGTCCAACAATACTGTAAGTAGAGTGGCACACATTCTACATCTCCACTCCACATGATCTGGGATGCTGAAAAGACAGGGTTGCTACTTGTGCTGAGAGAGCCCTCTGTGCTTACTGTTGTATGCACAGAAGCTCGTTTCAGACTTAGAGATAAATCAGAGGCAGGCAAAGTGTGGCCCTGGGTTTCCCACTGTTGTTTTTGCAGTCTGTGACCACTCTGGTTTCCCTAAGCTGGCCTTTTCCTGCTTTCCCCTCAAAAGGACAGCGGCATCTCCTAGAAGCTTCCAGAAACAACGGCTCCCCTTTTAACATGCAGCCATCCTTTCCTGTGTAACATTTAAAAACCCTTATTTTTTAACCACTTTCTGACCACTTCCTATGGGTTTTTTGGGGTCTGTTTGTGCTTTTAGGTAATGTTTAAGTCCAAGGGAAATTTCCAAGGGAAATTTACCCTTGGGCCCACCAATGTTGCCCTGAGATCTATTCATGGTAGTCAGAGTACAAGATCCCCTCCACTACTTTCCACAGTTTGGCACAAAGGAAAGAAAAACCAGAATTTACTCATCTCTAAGATACAATTCATTACACGTTCCTCACTGATTTACACGTTCCTTCCACTTTGTGGGCATCCCTTTGCATGACAACACAGAAGCAATACAGGAAAATAGGGATGTAAAGGAAGAAGAGAAGGCAGCAAAGATCTGAGGGAAAGATGATGAGGTAACATAGGCTTTGATGACTAGACATAATAGGAGTTCCAGCTCAAAAATATCTGGAAGGTTACATGCTTGCCATCCCTTTCCTATCTTCTGCTACATGTGGAATGATTGTGGGTGTGAGGGAGTTATGGGGAGAGGGAGGAGGGGCAAGGAAATGGTTAGTTACCACCCTTTCATTTGCCACTTTCATGCTACAAATGGTCCCTTTATCCTCCACTGTATTGTGAGTGTTTGGTGGAGAGCCAAGGGTTCAAGCTCTGCTTAGAGGACAAACATGTCATTCTGGCCTATGTCTCACAGTTCTATTCAATTCCTTGTTCCCGTTTTTTTAAAGAAGAAAAAAGCTGAGACTGCTCCCACCACAATAGGCTCTTTCATACCCTCCAATTGTTCCAATTTGGCCACAACCATCGCAATTAATCCTCTGTCATCCCACTTTTTCAGCTGCTTTTTAAAAGGCCACAATTTCTCTCTCTTTGGACTTTTTCGGATGAGCTTTTAGAGCGCTAGCAGCCTTGTCCCCTTTGCGACGCTGCTGTGCTGCAGGGCGTCCCTTTCGGATGACGCTCTCCCCTGCCGGTACTGTTGCGAGGACACTGCGGGGACACTGCAGCGTTATATTCGGCAGTTTTCTAATCACAATCAACCGCCGAATATAACGCTGCAGTGTCCCCGCGGAAACGCAACAGTACCGGCAGGGGAGAGCGTCATCTGAAAGGGACGCCCTGCAGTGCAGCAGCCTCGTAACAGGGACGAGGCTGCTAGCGCTCTAAAAGCTCATCTGAAAAAGTCCTTCCTCCCACTTCTCCCCTTTCCCCTCAACTTACTTCCATTGCTATAAACTGAGTTTGAAGTGCAAAGATAGTTTGTAATCAATCAACAGTGGAAGAGAGGAGGGGAGGTGTGTGTGTGTGTGTTTATGTGTGAAATCTTGCCCTTACCAGTAGGCTCAGGCAAAAGCAAACTGCTGCAGCCTCTCATACCTTGTGTGTTTTTCCTTGTTAATAATTTTGTTACCTTGATAACACTCTGATGTTTCTTGGCCACATGTGTCTCTGTTTTCATCTGCAAAATGCTGGAGGGTGTGCTGTTTGTTCATGAAGCAAAAAAGATAGATATTTTCTCCCCAGAGATATAAATCGACCCTTTTGTCCTGGCTGCTAGAAAGGTGGGAACTCTTTCCCTTCCTTCTATGCCACAGACCTCTGTGTTGCCTGAAAACCTGCTCTGGAGGGTTTTCCAGCTCTTTTGAGAGGTTTTAAGGTGCTTTGGGGGGTGGGTGTTGTTCTCTCTCAGTTCCATCAAGGGAAAAAGCCTGACCAGATTGTTCCATTAACAGGCAATGGTTTTATTTGTCTGAAAAATAAATACTATAAATACTAAATTATAGCCTAAATGGTATACATTCTTCTTCTTGTTGTTGTTACACAAGTTGCAGATGCTTGATCATTTGCTGTCTGAATGAGTTTTCCACCAAGTGGAGAATTTTCTAATAAAACTCTTTCAACCCTGGGGCTGAAAGGTATACTGTGAATATTGGAGAGTTAGTATAATACCACAAAAGTATTCTTTGTATTGTGTTTCTGTGGGAAAAGATATTTCATGCTGTCTATAAATTCACCTGGATGCAAGCTAGTAAATTGACAAAGAATATTCTTTATTTGAATCTGACCATTATAGCTCCACGGCACTCCCAAAATGTTATCTTTACCTTGTGAGAGTTAATAGTGATCCCCACTTATGAGAAAAAAGCATCAGCAATTTAGCTATGGCAGGGAGTCTTGAGTATTCTGTATGTTATGATATCTGTGTTCTTATTCCCAAACCTCTGGCCATCCCAATTTTCTTTCATTTAAGATGTGTCCACTGTGAAATACTTGTTCTCCTACTGTGAGAGGTAAATACAGATGTCACATTCAAATTTAAAACAGACATCAAAGTAAGTCATGATACATCCCTTTTCAAGCCCTTTCAGGTGTTTTAGTGAATGTTCTATTTCCCCAAGAAAAGTCTGTGCTTCCTGCAAAGAAAACAACCCAGAATCTTGTGGTACTTTAAAACGAACATATTTACTGTAGTATCAGCTTTATGGATCAGAGTCCACTTCATCAGATGTATCATAGCCACAAACATTTGTGCCATAAACATATTCTGCTTCTCTGTTTCAATGGTTTTGCTGTAGCGGACTAATTCAGACCATCCTTCAGAGAGGAAAACTAGTGAGAGTCGCTTACGATTAAAGTGTTGAAACTTCAACATTCCCTCCCTGGCCCTCAAACAAGACTTATGTCAGGTTTAATTGAAACATGTTTACTGAGAATTAGAACAAAAGGAAAATCAGGCATTCTTTGGAGATTGTCAGATGGGGACAAAAAAAGTGTAAAAAGTTTTCAAACCTACCTTAATTGTAGAGCAGCCCAGGAGCAAATGGAGTTCAAATGGAGCTCCATTCACATCCTGGATTGAAATCCCAGCTGTTCTCATGAGAAAATGAGAGTGCAGGAAATTCAAAAAGCAAAAGCAAAATACAACAGTAAGTGACACTAAGCACCAAAACACACTTAAAACTTAACAAGTAACCCTGGGAGGGTACAAAAAAAGTGTGTCACTTACCTGGATGTCTCGATCTCACCTGGAAGTGTTCTGACATGGACCTCCCATTGACACTGGTATCACACCAGCATAACGGGGCACCTTTTTAGTCACAGGGCATGCTGTGACAGAAATGGAATGGGGGATCTATTGACGGCGTAGGCTATCAGTAAAACGTGAGCATATCAACAGCTGAACATGAGCATAAAGAGAGGGGAATGACGTCTAGGTCAGTGTAGTGGTGAATGTGCTCTGGGTTAAGCCCAAACTTCAAAAGAATTAAAGGATGGCGGCGGCATGCTGAGGAGTGTTTGCTGCAGCTCCGTAAACTAAAGATAAATATTTTCCAGCTTTAACCTCACTGTTTCAAGTTTCCAGAGAGAAATACATTGAACAACAGACAAATTGCGAAAGAGGGCAGTTAAGGAGTTGGCCGCTCCTGGAGTAGATTACTCCAGGAGGAATGGCAAGAGGAGAAACTCTCAAACCTCACTGAACAGGTCAGTAGTATAAATAAGGATCTACAATCAATTAAGTCTTTCCTCTCTGAATGCAACGGTCTATTAACAATTATTGCGGAATCCTTGGTCAAGCTAGATTCTGTACTTGAAGCCAAACTGTTAGCTTTCGCTATGAACTCATTGCGCCCTAACAAAAGGGAATTTCCCATTAGAGAACAAACCTCATGCCAAAAGAAGCCAAAGACAGCTAAAAAAAGTAAAAGTGCTATGAAATCAGGAGCAGAAAGAAGAGTTCAAAGCATAATAATAGAAACCCCATAAAACCACCCAACTCAACAAATAATAAAGTCAAGAAATCTATTAAATCCCAGGAGTGGAATAATAAAGGGGTAATTCACCCTGATCTCAAGCAGCTGCCTATTGAAAATCTTCTGCTCCGAACACAATCTCCGTGTCATGGTATTGAAGACCTAGATTCCCAGGATCCCTGGGATAATGTCCTACAGAAAAGCGTGAGTCATTCAGAGAAGAAACCTCCCCCAATGAGAGATCCTCCAACACCTCAGGACAGCTTTAATAATAATAATAATCGGAACATAGTATTAATGAAGTGTAAATTGCTTATTAGCAATTATCCTAAGCCAGTTGGCATGGTACCCCAGAAAGTGTGCAAGGACCACTTTATACATGGTTGTGGGGCTGTCATTCCCAATAATATTGTTCAAGTAGAATACTTATTCTATAATTACAAACATGCGAGAGCTGTTGTGACCTTTTTAAATGAACACACAGCCAGAAAAGTATTTCTTCTAAGGAACCAGTTATTAAACAGAGGTCTTTTAATCTCTCGATTCTTCCAGAATAAAGGTCCTCCAATGCCTCTATTCAGATTTGCAGCCCCTAAACTAACTCTTCATAGCATCATAAATGATAACATGAATGACAATCTTATTGATCTAGGAGATATAGTACCCAGCTTAAACCATTCCTGGCATGAGGAACAAATTGTTCGTGCATCCTCTAAATCAAAAGGTCAGGCATTCTTTTTAATGATCCAATTACTGCTGAGGAGGAGTCTCTCATGAATACATTTCAAATGTTTCCCCCTGTGGTTCAGTCAGATATCATTGATAGGCTAACTTCCTTGAGAGTGATTTTACTTAGCCTTCAGAGGAAGAATGAACAGAGACTGACAAATTCTCCCAACCTGAGATTCAGAACAACAACACCTAAGGACAAGCATCATAAGATCACTGATTGGCTTGAGATGATGAACCCGAAGGCAAACAATATTTCTAACTCTCCTCAAATAGCCCTTGATATAGTTATGCAGCCATTCACAAGCATCATTGATGTACCAACAAGTGATCATGAGAGATCTGGGGAAGATACCCAGGGTAGTGAGTGTATTCTGATTGAAGGGGCCGCATCAGAAAATGAAGCGGGAAAATGGAAACAGCGACAAAGAACTGATTGACAATATAAGCATCAGGGTCCTACACCTAAAATTGTACAATCTTTTGGCCATGAGGCGTATGCCCTAGCCCCCAATAATGTAAAAGCACTTTTACCAACAAAATGTTTATTTAAACGCTTGTCTTGGAACATACCTGGGTGGAATTCTAAGATCAATAATGTTGATGTGATAGATTACATCAACGAGTTTGACATGATCTTTCTCCAAGAGACATGGTGTACATCTGGATTAGATTGTAATGGATACACCATATTTGATTTACCAGCTATCTCATCCTCTGGTAAAGGAAGACCAAGTGTAGGACTCGCTATCCTGATCTCCACAGCGCTTAAAGTTGTTATTAAGAGTCTACTACATTGTGAGCCAATTGCTATGGCCTGTTTAATTGATCTTGGTACTTTGTGCCTGCTGATGATAAATGTATACATTCCTCCAAAGCTCAGTAGGGACCACAATAAAAAGGTGTGGAAACATTGGAAAATTATATTGTCTAATTAGAGGGAGAGTTCCCCTCAGCCCTTTTAGTTCTGATGGGGGATTTTAATGCCTGAATTGGCCACAATAATGAGGCCCTTGTTTCTTACCATGCTGGGTGTTTAGAAGAGATGGAGGAATGTATCTTGAATATTGATAGACACTCCAAAGATTGGGGGATTAATTATGGTGGCATATGCTTTGTTCAGATGGTTGAGCACCTTGCTTTAAGAATGCTCAATGGGAATTCTTTATTTGACCCATGTGATGAGTACACATCCTCTCTCTCTCTCTCTGGCTTTTCTTCACAAACGAAGATTCAGGAAGGACTCATCCTGCACTTTCTGCAAGCCCGCTGATGACTAGAGTACACATAATATATCAGCAAAAGGTAGCAGTACTATCGAATACACTTTAGTTCCTGTTGCCCTTGTTGATTTTATAATCAGATTCTCTGTAGGTACTAGGCTTGACAGTGATCATCTTCCTCTTTCCCTCTCCCTCAAGATCTCCACTAACATTCATTCCCAAACACAACCTCATTTTACTGATTCAGCCATGGTGCTTAGACAGAAAAGGCTATGGTGGACAGAAAATCTCCATGGAGAGATTTCAGCACTCCTTAACTCAGCATTGTGTCTGGGGCTTAAAAACCAGATAATTGAGTCTCAAGAAGTGCATGATGCTCTAGAGAATTACTCTCAGCTCCTCACGATATTGGCAACATCATTGAGGTACATAGAGAGGAAGCCTAGAAATTTTAAGCACAAAGGATCGGCTCCCTGGTTTGATAAAGCCTGTGCTGAAGCTAGAACTCATCTAAGGAATAAGTATATTCAATACAGGAGAGATAATTACCAGACATTGCCTCAATCTTATTACACCACCAGAAGACATTATAAATCACTCCTGGCAAGGAAAAAGAAAGAGGCAATTCAAAGGCAATGGACATCATTGATAAATTTCTCCCTACAAAAAAACACCAAGTTTTTCTGGGCCACAGTATGATAGGAAATATTGGTGTCTCTCCCTCTTGTAACATCCCTATAAATGTATGGGAGGATTATTTTTCCACACTGTATAAAGATAGTGGGGATCAGGTTTCTGTTATCCCTAATGAGTTTAACCCATTTCCCTTGAATTACTTGGATGCTCCCTAGTGTCCCCCTGTATCCCAAAATGAATTAAAGATATTAATCACTCAGCTTAAAACTGGAAACGCTCCAGGGCCTGATTTAATCTTGCCTGAGCTTTTGAAAGCAAACATCTCATGGTGGGCCCCTCTACTTGCCTCCCTTTTTACCCTCATTAATCAGACAGCCAGAATACCTACTAGCTGGTCAAAAGTGATTATAATCCCTAATTACAAGAAGGGAGTTAGGGATGATCCATCCAACTACCGTCCTATTAGCTTATTTTCTGTTCTGGGTAAACTCTATAGCCAATTTCTTAACAATTGTCTTTCTGAATGTCTAGAGAACAAGAACATAATTGGTGATGAACAAATTGGCTTTAGAAAGGATAACCTACGATCATTGCCTGGTCTTGAACCATATGGCTGATAAATATTCTAACTCTCAAAGCAAGGGTTTATACACCACATTCATTGATTTGAAATCAGCTTTTGATTTAATCCCAAGAGAGAGATTATGGATCAAACTTCTCGCCTCTTCCATTGACAGGAGATTACTATGGCTGATTATGAATTTGTATAGAAACAAGACTATACAAGTGAGATGCGGCACCCAGGGTAATCTCACAAAATCAATTTCTGCCAATAGGGGTGTGTACCATGGTTGTATTTTGGCACCTTTACTATTCAACTTATATCTTAATGATTTATCAGCCTTCATCACCTCAGCAACCTGTCACCCACCCAAACTAGGCTCAGTGAGTATTCATTTACTGCTATATGCAGATAATGCAGTTATCATTTCATTCACTAAAATAGGCTTGTAACAAGTGTTGAGAGCTTTAGGGGATTACTGTGAAGAAAACCGCTTAATCATTAATTACAGTAAATCCAAAATCATGAATCATGTTTTTTTCCAAGAATCAAAGTTGGTCCAATTGGGCCATTAACGGTCATAAGTTAGAGCAAGTTAAACACTTCAAGTACTTAGGAGTAATATTCCAGTCAACGTGTGGCTGGGCAGCCCAGTGGTCTGCTGCTATTCAGTCAGCAAATAATAGTGCTAAGGCATTAGTTTGATTATTTTACACTAAAAGAGGCCAATTTTTACCTGCCGCACCCAGGTTGTTCCAGGCTAAGGTCTTGCCACAACTGTTATTTGGCATACCTATTTGGATCCTAGATTTTTCTTTACTATTAGGATGGATTCTTTCAATTTACCTACAGAAATTATTTGGAGTACCCAACTATATACCATCAGCTGTTAAAAGGCCTGAAGCAGGTTATCATTCAGTTGAATGCACTGCCTGGATATGGGCGCTAAAGTATTGGCTTAAACTTTTCTATGCTGGCCCTGAGTCAGGATATTTGTATCTTGTAATGAAAGACAATTATACCACCCTTTGGTCTAAAAATATCAAGGAAAAATTTCAAAGAGTAGGCTTTTCAAGCAACTTCCTTACTACACATGATTTGCCTAGGGCACAGCAGATTCTGGTATGTCGTATAAAAAACATTGATACACAATATTATTTATCCTCTGCCTGCATCACCTGTTCTCCCATCAGTTTAGGACTGCAGTTCAGTTTTGAGAGGAAGACACATTATTTACAAAATCTGACCATCCCAAAATATTGAGCTGTGTTTACTAAAGCAAGATTTAATGTTATCCCTTCTGCCTTGCTAGAAGACCGCATTAAAGGAACTCCCTATTACGAACGGGTCTGCCCTTGAGGTGAAGATTCTGTTGAGTCTCTAGAGCATGTTTTATTTTTCTGTATCTTTTATAGGGACGAGGGGCTAAGATTAATTTCACCCCTCTTGCTTAAGTTTCCAGGTAGGCCAATTAATTGGTCCCTGGTGTATCTGTTAAATGATTCTGAGAAAAGTAAAACAGAAACAGTGGCTAAGTTTTTCCTCTTTGCTGTTAAAGTTTGTAAGATTATGACCCACGTAAATTAAACAGCCCCATCTATTGTCTTTTAAATAGTCATATAAATACCTATTTTGTCCCAATATAATATGGACTAGTATCACCTAATGTATCTGTAAGTGATTTTGTATATACCTTGATTTCAGTAAGGCCTTTGACAAGGTTCCCCATGACATTCTTGCAAACAAGCTTGTAAAATGTGGGCTAGACAAGTTAACTGTTCAATGGATTTGTAATTGGTTGACCGGCCGAACCCAAAGGGTGCTCAGCAGTGGCTCCTCTTCATCTTGGAAAGATGTGACCAGTGGGGTGCCACAGGGTTCTGTCCTGGGCCCAGTGCTATTCAACATCTTTATCAATGACTTGGATGAGGGAATTAGGGGCATATTTATCAAATTTGCAGATGACACCAAATTAGGAGGAGTAGCTAATACCCTAGAGGACAGGATCAAAATTCAGAATGACCTGGATAGACTGGAGAGCTGGGCCAAAGCTAACAAAATGAAATTCAATACGGAGAAATGTAAAGTACTGCATTTAGGGCGGAAAAATGAAATGCATAAATATAGGATGGGAGAGACCTGGCTGAATGAGACTACGTGCGAAAGGGATCTAGGAGTCCTAGTAGACCACAAGTTGAACATGAGCCAACAGTGTGATGCGGCAGCTAAAAAGGCCAATGCGATTTTGGGCTGTATCAATAGAAGTATAGTGTCTAGATCAAGGGAAGTAATAGTGCCACTCTATTCTGCCTTGGTCAGACCTCACTTAGAATACTGTGTCCAGTTCTGGGCACCACAATTCAGAAAGGATATTGACAAATTGGAGCGTGTCCAGAGAAGGGCAACTAAAATGGTGAAAGGTCTGGAAACGATGCCTTATGAGGAGAGACTTAGGGAGCTGGGTATGTTTAGCCTGGAACAAAGACGTTTAAGAGGCGATATTATAGCCCTGTTTAAGTATTTGAAGGGATGTCACGCTGAGGATGGAGCAAGCTTGTTTTCTGCTGCTCCAGAGACTGGAACACGGAGCAATGGGTGCAAGCTCCAGGAACAGAGATTCCACCTCAACATGAGGAGGAACTTTTTGACAGTCAGAGCTGTTTGGCAGTGGAACACACTCCCTCGGAGCGTGGTGGGGTCTCCTTCCTTGGAGGTCTTTAAACAGAGGCTGGATTACCATCTGTCGGGGATGCTTTGATCAAGATTTCCTGCGTGGCAGGGGGGTTGGACTGGATGGCCCTCGTGGTCTCTTCCAACTCTGCAATTCTATGATTCTATGATTCTATGTATATATATGTATGTATATGTGCATGCAATACGAACATGTTATGTATACTTGTTTTATAACATTATTTTAACATGTTTTATATGTTTTATGCCTAATGGCCTGTTTGCTGAAATAAAGGTATGTTTTTGTTGTTGAAAAAGAAGACCTTTAGTGATGTCCTGGCATTGTCATAATGCCATATTTAGAGCTGCTGATAATCTCCTTTGTCTCCAGCACGTGTGTTATTGATACTGCTGTCATTGTAGGCCAACAAATCAAATTCTGTTGTGAACTGTCTTTGCATTTGTGTAAAAGAAGGGAAGAACCTTTTATCTCTTGCACACGATGTTTCCTTCATGGTTCTCTTTCTGTCACCTCCCTTTCTCCCTCCCACTCATTCTGCCACCCCTTATAGTTCTCCCTCTCTCCTCTGCTGTCCGGTTTCCTATTTACAAGTGCTGGGCTGTTGGTGGAAAGAACAGGTTACTCTTGCCAGTTGACTGAACTAACTGCTTGCAGAATTCTATTGAAATTAGACCAAAGGCTGTAGCTTGCTTAGACAGGCACAACTAAGAGCATGATAGTATCTGGGATGGTGAGAAGATTGGGAGATGACAATTAACAAGGAATCCAAAGATAAGACAACTAGAGATTCCCACCCCCACCCCCCGCCTGGATATTTTGTTACAGCAAGGTTGGGGAACTTGTAGTCCTCCAAATGTTGTTGGGCTGCAAATCTAATAACTCGTAGCCACCATAGACAATGGTGGGAATGGTGGGGAGAGCAGTAGGAAGCATATGGAAAGCCACACATTGCCCACCCGTATGCTATGTGTTCAGAGTTTGCACAGGGACAAACCTAGAACATGGACAGATTGGCCAAGACTATTAGGAAAAGTGTAGAAGAGTTTCAGACTACTGTACCATTGACATATTGCCTTGAATATCATACACAAATGACTGCTGCATTTTGCTTCAATCCAGATTTGACAGTTGTGACAGCACTTGGGAAAAACAGTCAAAGAATTTCGAGGGAAGCAAAAAAAGGTTTTGTACTATACAATTAACAACACTTTCTCAGTGGGTTTGGCACATTCTGAGCCATAAATAAACTGCAGTTTAACTGTCAAAGACAGTTTGATTTCTTTTCTTCTTTTTCTTTTACAAGTGATTACAGTTGGCCCTCCGTATCCATGAATTCTGGATCTGTGGATTCAACCATTTATGTCTTGAAATATATATATATATATATATATATATGTATATATATATCCAAAAAGCAAACCTTGGCTTTGCCATTTTATATATGGGAAGCCATTTTACTACTCCATTGTATTTAATGGGACTTGGGCATTTATGGATGTTGGTATCCACAGGGGGTCCTGGAACCACAGGGGGTCCTGGATTAGAGAACTTCCAGCTAGTAGTGAGGGAGATTCTGGCTACTATCAGTAACTAAGACAGACACTTCTTCATACATGCTTTTTATTCCATCTGTACAGTTGTCCCTCTGTATCCACAGGATCTGCATCCATAGATTCAACCAACCATGGCTCAAAAATATTCTGATTTTTTTCCCAAAAAGTAAACCTTGGTGTTTGCCATTTTACTATGTCATCGTATATAATGGGATTTGAGCCTCCACGGATTTTGGTATCTATGGGGTGGTGGTGGTGGTCCTGGAACCACACCCCAGCAAATATTGAGGGCCCACTATATAAATGTAGATTATATATGCCCACGTTTTAGATGATTCCATGCATCCTAAGGAGTAGCTTCTATTGGTACAAAAGCCTATAATAGTTTAGGTTATAAAAAGAAATGAGTTAACCTTTCAAAGTGCTACAATAGACCCCAAATTCAATCCTGTGTTGATTTATACAGAGGTCTCTCTGAATTCTGTGCAGGGCCGGTTTAAGGAATTTTGGGACCCCCTGAAACATTTTATTTTGGGGGGCCCATATGTTTATCTGAGGTCAATGTAACCTAACCTAACCTACTCAGATTATTATTAACATTCAGATCATTACTAATAATGTTTTGCAGGAGGAGGGTTACAACGCGGCCCCCTGTGATGATGGGGCCCCCTGTGGCTGCAGGGCCCTTAAACTAGCCCTGATTCTGTGAGATTTTCTCTTGTGCCCTTTAAACTTTAGATGGTCATTGTGGGATCATCCCACCATTTTAACTATAACATTTAAAGACCTGCCCATTTGCATGGTTCTTTCTACTAGAATCAGCATCCTGCTGGAAGAGAGATGCTACTTCCATGGGAGAGCTTATATGACTAATCTTATCCAGATATGTGAAGTATTTTAAGTGTTATAGTAGAATTGTGGGATGTATCTCTTTAAAAGTGTTTTCCACTGCACTAGTGTCACATTTAAAGGCAAGGCAGGCAAATTGGTGCCCTATAGATATCGTGGAATACAATGATGGTTGAAATATGGCCTACCCCTGAGTTAAGAGTGCAATCCTAATCATCCCTACTCAGAAGTAAGTTCCATTGAATTCAAGTGGCCTTGCTTTCAGTGAAGTAGTTCAGTTCAGTTCAGCTCAGCTCAACTCAGCTCAGCTCACCCAGTTGAATAGCAAATTGCAAACCTGGTCTGGTCTGATCTGACAGTGAGAACTTGGCAAATGCTAAATAATATCTGCTGTAAACCAACTGCTAGTACAATCCAAAAGAGAATTGCACTATGCTCTTTATGGCCTGCTTAGATATTGTCTTGCGTTCAATAGTTTTCGGCGTCTCTGGTTTTTACTGTTTATATTCCTCTTCTTTCAGCTTCAGTATTCCATTCTGACAATAGGCAACCAGTGGATGGTTTACTAATAAAAAGTTGTTTCCGTATTCTCCATTTTATGACAGTAAAACAAACATGGCCTTGCATTTTTAATGGCCTTATTATACAGATAAGAGAGTCTATTCCAGCAGAGGGAGTCAGAATGCTATTCAATTTTGTCCTTCTATATAGTTAGAGAAGAACTAATGCTGAGTGAAAAGAGGAGATTTTCATGAACATTTTCATCAAGTAAAGATGCCTCCCTTTTGGCAATGTTTCTACAAAAAGGGTTAAAATGTTCATTTCTTTGAAGCATTGGACTTACTCTGAATAGGTTTAATTCACATTTACTGATCAATGTATGGATAAAATCAGTCATGTGTTCAGTTCAGGAAGCATTTCCAAAACTGCCCCCCCCCCCGGTGGAGTATAAACACTCAGCCAAATGTGATTGTTTACATAGGACTTTATCAGACCGCCCTCCAAACCCCTGTTCTTTTGCCGGCATAACTGCTATTTTTATGCTGGCAAAATAACTCCTCATGCCACACTTACCTTCTTTCCCAGCAAAAGGCTTCCCAGGCACTAATGGGGAGTGAATGGAGCTCCGTTCACTTCCTGGTTTAAGATCTCACCTAATCTTGTGAGAAGACACTTATGGGGAAATCCAGGTATATCATTAACATATAAATTGAATAAAATAGGGGCCAAGCAGCAATCCTGTCTAACAGCTTTGTACACGTTGACTTCCTTGGACAGCAAACCGCTGGCACTGATACACACTTTAAGACAGGTATCAGAATGGAGAGCTGTAAGCAAGAATAAGAGTTTGGGCTCCATATTCTTATCTGCCAGTTTGGACCAAAGAATGTCTCTATTTAGACTGTATCAAATGCTGATCTAAGATCAATAAATGCTGTATACAATTGTTTACCTTCAGATATGGACTTGGTAATAAGATGATGTAAAGTAAAGCAGTTATCCATAGTGAATCTGCCTGATCTGAAGCCTGCTTGTTCTTCCACTAACAAGCTATTATCAGCAACCCAGTCCTCAGTTCTGCTGAAAAGATGTTTCGTATACATTTTAGCTATGATGTCAATAAGGCTTATAGGTCTATAGTTTTTAGGATCCCTTTTGTTTCCTTTTTAAAATATGGGGACAACAATGGAAAGTTTCCAGCCAATAGGGAAATGGCCTGTGTTGTTAATATAAGTAAATAGACCTGCTAAGACAGGGGCCCACCAATCCATGTAAGACTGGAAAATTTCCGGAGGGAGTAGATCTTCACCTGCCGCTTTATTAGGTTTCAAGGTCTGAATAATATTTTCCATTTCTGCCACCATAACTGGGGGCCGCAGAGGACACTCTACTATGGAAGAATGTGCAATGGAGTGACAACCGAGTGTCCTTGATTTGGACTTTGATATAAATTTGAAAAGAATTCCTCCCAGACTAAGGACTTTTTTTGGACATTGATTTACCGCGGAAGAAGGCTCGTAATACTCGCAAAGCTGCTGCGTGGCAGGGGGCCCGTTTCGTAAGACGCCATCCCCCTGCCGCGAGAAATTGGAGGCAGCCATGCCATATTTGGCCATTTTTTACTCACGGAAGTTGCCCGTGAATAAAAAATGGCCAAATATGGCGCAGCTGCCTCCGATCTCTCCCGGAACTGAAACAGTTGATTTTGGCAGGGGGATGGTGTCGTACAAAACAGGCCCTCTGCCACGCAGCAACCTCGTGAGTGTTACGAGCCTTCTTCCATGGTAAATCAATGTCCAAAAAAGTCCTAAGGCTGGAATGGGGACATCCAAGTGGAACCTGTGTTCTTTCAACATACCATACCAGTCTTTCAACATACCAGAAGATGGCAGTATTCGATCCCTTAGCGGATAATTCCAAGTCTGCCCAAAGCCTTGCTGTATAATTAGCCTTCTTCATAGACAGATCATACTACACAATTTTAGTATTTTGATTCCATTTTAACTGTCATGGCTATATCCTATGGTAAACTGTGGTATATAGTTTCATGAGGCAGTAAAACTCTCTGCCAGAGAATTCTGGATACCTCATCAAGCTCCAAATCTCAGGGTTCCATAGAGAGGAACCTTGGCAGTTAAAGTGGTACCAAAATGCTATAACTGTGTAGTGTGAAAGGGCCCATGGATTTCTTCTACTTTGGTTAATGTGTAGGCACTTTTAAAAACATAACTTCTAAACAACTTTTTGTTTAGAAGAACAGAAGTGCACAGCAAAAATGAACATTTATTCAAGAGAGGTTGCTGGTGGAGGTCATCTTTGCTTTGACTGTCATTGATCAAGACTGAATATCCATTGTGGCTGAAATATATCTCTTCTTTCATGCTAATAGTCCCTGATTACTTGAAACAACATAAAAAACATTACCACTTGAAAATGTAGTAAGATCTTTTGAGCAATATGGACTGATATCACATTAGCATACCTCAAAAAGAAATAAGCAAATGTAACTAGAAAATGTTACTCATAAAATGTGAATGTTGTTACCCATTGTTGCCTCCACAATAATGTGCCACAGATGTTGCTACTTACTTAAACTTTGACTCATACCATCAAGATCTGAAATAGGAAACTGGTTATTGATGCAATGGGACTGCTGGGTAACACTGGAGATAAAGGAGAATTAAAGGCAGACAAGGACAGTGCAGAGAAATTTAGTGTTTCCCCTCATCCCTTTTCACTGCAGAATATATAAGCCTGATCATCTTCAGGAAGGAAAGCTTAAGGACCTGAGTCAAACATTAGCTATAAGACATGGACTGAGAAATTAAAAATAAACAAATCATTAGGTACAGAGAGTATCCAGGCTAGAGTACTTAAATAGCTCATAATCAAATGTCAAATAATATGGACCATATCCTTGAGACTGGCTTCTGCAGCAGAAAATGAGAAGAGGGCCAATTTTTAAAAAGAGATGGGATAAGGCTTCTGGGAAATTAAGATCAGGTGGCTGATAAAGTTGGTTGGGGGTGGGGAGTTACAATCATGGCTATAGTGTCACAATTATAACTAAGGAGATTTTCACACGGGGAAAATATCCCCCGGAGAAATGTCTACGCTGGGTTATTTTCCCCTCTTCCAGAATATTTTATTAACAGTGAACTCCCGTTAGAAAAATATTCCGGAAGAGGAAGAAATAACCCAGTGTGACGACGATGGCATATCGGGAGAGGCAAATGGGCATGCGAACCGCGGTGCTGCTTCCGGTAAAGAAATCTTTCTGTCCCGATTTCTCTGGGGGATATTTTCCCCATGTGAAAATCTCCTAAGTAGCAATCATGAATACAGAACAGTCACCTAGACGTATTTACCTGTAACTGTTCATATTCACAAAGTCTAAACAGGGGAACAGTTTGTACAGCAGCGGAGACAGGGGTGATAATTTTCCTCACTCTCTGTAAGTAGGGAGGGGTCATGGAGCAGAGGAAAAGGTGCATAGGATCATAGGCAACCAGGGCCTTGATTTGGCAAAGTCCTTGAGTTGCTCCAACTTTTGGTAGCTCCATAACCTTGGGACACTTGGAGTGGCAGGAGAAGAGTGAAACACCCAATCCAGGAGTGGTGAAGGTTGTTTTGCTAAGAGAGAGGTCGGACACTATATTATGGGTTAAATAGGATGTCCACAACTTTAATACAAATACAACAACTACCAATCAGCTAGATTCACATATACTTTCCCTCTAGTAGACAGTGTGTAGCCAAAGTAAAGTAGAGGGGACACTGGGCCCGATGGTCTCCAGATCAGCAAATGCTCAAACAGGGCTCAAGCAGGACTTTGTTTGCAAAGTCACAGGCCCAAATGTGGACAAAAAGCTCAAGGAATGTCAAGTCCCTTGTAAGTCTGATGTGCTTACCTAGTAAGTCAGCCAGGGCTCTGCTCACCAATGGCCTTGCCAAAATAGGCCCAAACCAGGTGATCCCACTGCATCTGAATGTACCTGAAGATCAGCCTGTATGAAAAGGGTGCTCCTCTAGAATGATACTCCATTGTATTCCTGGAGAAAATCACTCCATACCCCCCAAATCCTTTCTAATCTCCCTGGCGGTCCCAATGTGATGATGAGGGAAAGAACCCTCCCTCTCTGGGTGGCCTCATAAACATGAGTGCTGAAAGCACACCCTGGCACAACAAACCTACATGCAAAATTTAGGTGGCCAGCAAGGATTTGGAATGAAGTATTCTTATTTGTCTTAGAAGTTCTCTGCTATAGAAGGACTTCCAGCTTCACCTGCAGAAGAAGTGAGATGTTCTGAACTGTGTCCAGCTCTATACTGAGAGAGGTGAGTTTGATGGAAGGGCCCTCCATCTTCTCATGGGTGAGGGGAGCTGCAAGTTCTTGGGAGAGACTCTGAAAAGCCCCAAGGATATCCGAACAAGTTGAGGAAAAGGCTCTCTCAGCAAATAAAGAATCATCAAGATAGTGCATTGTTGCTGGGTTTCTGGACCTCTTGATGGCACAACACTTGAGGAATATGCTGAACTAATGAAAGGTACATCCCATAGGCATAGCCTTACCATGATATAGCTCATCCCATAGGCATAGCCTTACCATAATAGTATGCACCATCAAATTGGAAGCCCAAGAGATCAAAATCCTTGGGGCGAACTGTGTAACAGTACATCCCGGCATCCCCACTGCAAAAACCACAATCTTCTATTTTGGTTCACTCCTTTGGCTTATTACTTTGATTCACGTCAATGGAAACAGTGTTTCGATATCAAATCTGGCTTTTCTATCTTTAAGGGCTGTAAAGGGCTAAACCTACAGTACCCCCCCAATCTCCCTTTCTCTGAAGGCAAGAGGCAGAGCCTGTAGTTCACTAACTTCCAAAACTGACGCTAAAGTTCAATCCCACATGCTGCCTTCAATGTAAAGGGCTAAACCTGGGTTCACTCCCCTGGAACCCCAGATTAGCTCTCCTGTAGGGGTAATCCTGAGTAGCCTCACTCCAGGATGCTCCCTACAAACCCCAAAACAACCAGTCACTGCCACCACCCACTGAGTTAAACGGGGGGTTCCTTCCCCTTGGGACCCCCCTTCTTTCACACACAATGCAGTGGGAAATTGTGCATAGTATCTGATAACCAGTGACCCTCCTTGCCACTATATAATCAACTACCTCCCTCCTCTTAAACCCAGAGGAGACTCAAAGTAGCATAGTCAAGAGGTAAGGCACATGGTAAACATCAGTTATTGGAAGATTAATAAGTTTACTTTATTCAAGTGAAATCAGTCATGCAATCTCACATGCTGTAGGCTTCTCCCATACCTCAGACAGGCTTAAAGTTATAGCAATCACAGAGTATTAAGATCAAAGCATTACATTACGCAAGTTACATTCAGTTACTAATTTAACTACATCCACCCAAAGTAAAGAAATTAAAAAGAATTCCCTAACACAAATAAACATGCCCTAATTTCTACGAAATACTTGCAATTTGTTGCCTTAAGATGTTATCCAGGCAGCTGGGAGCCAAGCCAGAGGTGGAATGGCTTTTTGCTCCAACAGGCATCAGTCTTTGTTCACAGCCACATGGCCAGTCTTGTTCTCTCACATCTCTCCAAAATGGCTTCAAACAAAAGCAGTTAAATCTTCATCAGAGTTCCCGGGTTTAGAGCTGTGATTGGTCAGTCCAGGTCAGATGGTGTCATGTCCTTGATGTCATCTCATTAGCTCTGTGGAGATGGTGTTTTAGACCCTCCCTTCAATTAACCCTTTTCTTATCTGATACTATGCTGGCAAGACAACCTGTTTACATACAAAGGGAGTTATAGTTCTCTGACATAATAATAATAATAATAATAAATATTTATTTTATCCTGCCCCTCTGTTAAAAACAATCGGGGTGGCTTACAACAGTTAAAATACAACAATACAGACTAAAATCCCTAAGCCCCACCCACCCCCACCCTCCCGCATAAAAAGATATTAAACTAGTATCAAATTAAAATCCACCTAAACTTAAAATCACATAAATAAACAAATACAAAAACCAACAGCCAGCAAGTCAGGGTAAAGGACTAAAAAAGGCCAGGAGACGCAGCTCATGAGGCCAGGATCTAATCAGGAAAGGCCTGCCGAAAGAGATCTGTCTTTAGTGCTTTTTAAAAGCTACTTAAGCTCATCATCTGACGGATCTTGTTTGGCAGGCCATTCCATAATTTGGGGGCAATTACTGAAAAGGCCCTCTGGGAGGTTGCAGACAGCCTAGATTTTTGTGGCTGAAGCAAATTCCTCCCAGAGGACCGGAGTGTGCGGGGAGGATTGTATGGGAGGAGGCGGTTCCAAAGATAAGTAGGACCCAAGCCATTTAGGACTTTAAAGGTAATAACCAACACCTTATACTGGGCCCGGAAACTGATGGCAGAATGATGGGAATTGCAATCGACCTTTGGGGCAGCATGATGGGGCTCCATCATGACAAGGGCCCTTCAAGGGCCATCAGGAAATAAAATGCACTCCATGACAGTTCAGGAATGGGCAAACACGGAATATGCCTGGGAGAGGCCCCCATAAATTACCCACAAACTCACATCTGGATAAAAACATCCTGCATCTTCTCTGAAATGTGTAAGCACCATGTCTCCAGAAGAGACAGGTATCTTACAGGCATCAAACATACAGAGGGAATTTCATTGCTGTGTAGATTAAGCTGATACCCTTGCATCCAAGAGACCAAAGAGGGATGCCTGTAAATCATTAAGATATAAGATTGTCCCTAATCTCCCATACCTTGGTTGTCTGGAATCCCTTTGTAAAACACTTGAGAATAATCTGAAATCAAATGTTTCTTTGATCCAGAGTGCAACTTCAAAGGAATTTTCCATATGAAAACCCCAGGAAAGCTTAAGTTCTTTGGTTCAGTCCCACTTTCTAAATGAATCCATGACATTCCATCCCTTGAATTCCCCTCCCCACTTCTCTGTCCTTCCGAATTACACACTAACACTTAGGAACCTTGAGACAGTTCCCAGCCAGCTTCAGGCATTCCTCCTCTGCTCCATTAACCTTAACCTTCACTTTCCCAATTCTCTTCCACCAGACTTTCATTACTGCTACTCGAGAGTAATGCTACTTCTCTGTGAAGGCAAGCTGCAAGAGCAGGTGTAGTATACCCCCAAAGCATTAACTATTCCTTTCTAACTATTTCTTGCCTTACTCTGATAATCTTGTTTGCTTGATAAAATGGATGTGTGTGGTGTGTGAATGCTTCAGTTCAGTTCAATAAAGTCCCCTCCATTGTTTTGTACATCTGACTCCTATGTGTTTCCTACACTACACCCGTATACACAGGGTTAAGATCCTGCAAAGTTATGCAACCTTTTGCTAAGCCATTTGAGATGCTTCTAATTCCCCACTGAAGCTAAGATCATGTGTGAGCAAGTGATTCATGTAACGACTGGTAGGAGATGGAATGCAGATTTTATATCACATTTTGCCAGGAGTGCAAAGGGGAGCCTAGAGCCAGAATCATAGTTGAAGGATGCATATTTGACAGAACATAGAACTGGATCAATGGCATCATTCACTGGGCCTTCTTAGGGACCATATCCAATGGCGATAGTCTCAAATTAGGGATTGGTGGTTACATGTGAGGGCCTGATATCTGATTCACATGCAGTTCTTTGGTAATTTTCTCTATCACAATATTGTGCAGATTGGTGACAGACCAAGAGTTAGATACAAAACAATATGCATATTTACCCTTACAGGGAATCCTAAAACCATATGTGAAACCATTCAGAATGTAACTGACACTAAAAAGAATAGGCTATTGAAAGAATAGAACATGTAATTTTAAAGAAAGACTGCTACTCGAGAGAAAGAATAGAACATGTAATTTTAGAGAGAGAGGCATGAATAATTATATTATATACTGTATAACTGTTGAAAGTAAGATCGGAAGTCACTTTTCCCACTTTTCCTTTGCTTTTTTCTTTTCCTTTCTTTTTCTATTTGTGTGCTGCACTTTTTATTTTTTATATTATTGTTCCTTAACTTTCTATTTTCTATTTCTTTTTTCCTGTAGTTCTGCAATTTTTAATGTTCAATAAAAATTATGTTTCTAAACTTGTATTTTCATACTATGAAAAAAACCCCAAATGCTTGATAGAACTTCTCTGTTCCTATCACTGGCTGCTGGTGGTCTCCAAGTCAGAAGGGGTGATCAATCTGCTCTGGATTTTAGTCTGAACTTTAAAGAAACACACAACCGCTCCAATAGGTTCAGCCTCTTGGAAAGCTCCTTTAAAGGAGCTGAAACTCAGATCAGATTCACTGATACAGGATTGAAGGAAGGTTTCATCTGGAGAAATAGAATTCTTATTTGGAGGGAGCAATGACCTTAGATTTCCCCCTGTTGCTACACTCCTGCAGCAGAGGTTGTCCTTGTCCTCCCCAGGCAAACAAAATTGAATTGTCATTTTATTATCATTGAAAAACAAAACAAAACTCTGGGAGCTCTCATGTTCTAACTAGACAGGATATGAATGCAACAGTATCTGTTCCTAGTTGCTTTGGCATAGATAATTTGGAGAAGAGGAATCCCTTTCTATCTTCACTGTGAATCATCTTTGCCAAAGCTGGCTTTACCTATAAAAGGCAACTGTTGCCCTTTTCATTTGTATGCTCCAAACATGTAGTTTCACCCTTAGGGGAAAGGGTAGGATAAGGAGATGTGAAATGCAGCAATGAAACTCAATCATCTTGGTCCAAATCCAGCATTGAACTATTGTGTGAGTATGTGGGTGGGGGGCACTTAAATAAATGTGCTATAGTTCAGTGTTGCTTATTTTGATTAGAAGGCCTGGAAATCGGAAAACTAGCTTTCAAAAGAAAACAATCCAAATCAAACAAAATGAATGCTGAAATTCTAACCTTCTGTGAAAGCAAAATCTATACCCCATTACCAGGAGGGAAATTATGAGTCCTTCGTAGGAAAATGCAATGTGTCAGAAATTCACAAACTTTTAAAAGAAAATCTAGTTTAGAAACTTGCATAAAGCCTGACCTTTCTCAACTTTTGACAGTTCTGCACATAGTAAGCATGACAAAATGGTACATTTTGTATTCTCTTGGTCATAGACATTGATATTCATGTGAATTTTGACCCATGGTTTTCAGTTCGGGTGGGTGTGCATGCAGAAGCAAGGAAGAGGGGTAAAAGCTATTTTTAAAAATGAGTATCAACTTTACTTTTTGCATAACTTCCTTCTCCTCTTGCTGCAAAGGAATCTACAAAAGGTCTGTTGCTTTTTGGAAGAGAAGGCAAGAATCTCACACTGAGTTCATACCCTGGTTGACTGGGAACACAGGCTTTTTATCAGGGAAGAAGAGAAGCAGAGCTTTGCAGCTGATCTCTTTGTGTGGGTGGGAAAAGATAGGATGCAAGAGAGAACAATGTGAATTTTGAATAAAATGAGGCAGCAGCTACTGAAATCTAGTAAACACTTAGAACTGGCAGTGCTAGCTCCCTCCTTCCCGGCTGCTTTCTTGTCTGTATCACAAGGGAAAAAAATTCTTGCCTTTCTGCTGGGCAGTTTTGGGGGAAATCAGAAATTCTGTCTTCCCACATGTTCCTCCATGGTCACCCATTCTAACCCAGGAGGAGGGATCCTGTTGCCCTCCATAGATTGATGGACTACAACTCTCAGAATTCCGCCTGATTGGCTATGGTTGCTAGGGCTGATGAGATCTGAAGTTCAACAATATGTGGAGGATCACAAGTTTCTCGTTCCTGATTTAAACTCTCCCACTGCCAGGGGGAAAGAAATAGATCTCTTGCTCACTATCAGTATGGCTGGATAAAGGACTAGGGGTGAAAAGTTTATGTTGCATAGGTCAAGATTCAAAGGACCTTATCAGATGCGGCAAAAATCGTGGGATTATGAAATCAGGGTAGCATGAATGGGCCCCGCTATTGCATGACGTCGTCATCTTCATGTTCTTATTCCATGCTCCAGCCACGAAAAGGTGTTATTTGCAATTCACGGGACAAGCCATCAATAGATTGTCAATAGTGCTTTTTTCGTGGTATTGACTGCATGCAAAACCACATTCTATTGTAATCACAAAATTACAGCATGAATGGGAGGCTCTCAGTAAGAAAACTTCTGGGTGAGAATGCAAAAATGAAGCCCTGGACACTCTTTTAATGAACTGTCCCCTTTAGTTTGCACGTTTTTAGGTTTGTCTCAGTGCTTGTGTGTTCATTTACTTTGTTAATTAAAGGGGTTTTGGAGTTTTAAGTGTGCTCGCATCTTCTCACGAGAACCTCCAAAATCTCACCCATGCAAAATGGTTGAAGTGAAATCCCATCCTTAAAGCGCTAGTGGTCATCATGTGATAATTCCATGGTGGTTCTTTCATGTGATTACAGCTAGGTGCGATAATAAGTGTTATAATGCCACAATGTTTCTGCTACCTTAATTTGTGGAATTATAGTATTTTTAGACACTAGTCTGATAATGTCCAAAGAGTGCCTTTGAATGGGTGGAGAAGTCATCCATGGACTGAGTAGTGGGATGCCAGCTCCACTTTAAGAAGTGCCCCCTTGCTCCACAAGCCAACATTTAGTGGATACATTTCCCCATGGATCCCCTTTCTTCTACACAAAAAATATGGATGCATGGTGTATCTGTGTTATCCAAGTCAAGTCAGGATTCTTTATAGCCTTTTTATTTGCAATTGTTGCACTCAAAGTGGGCTCCTCCTCCATCATCATCATCTTTATTTCTATTTTGCCTTTTTCTCAATTCAGAACTAAAAGTGGCTTACAAAAAATGTACCCCCCATATAGTTAAAAATCCACAAGATACAAAAGTTAAAACAAGATTAAATAATCAAAAAATAAAGCAAAACCTTATTTTAAAAAACATACATCCTTAAACATGCACACATGCCAGCACAGCAATTAGCAAGGTTCAGTACCTAATTTTGGTGGGATGGACTGTACTCAGTCAATTATCAAATGCCTGCCTCAACAGAAAAATCTTTACTTGTCTGTGAAGAGAAAGTAAGAAGGGTTTCAGTCTAATTTCTCTGGGAAGGGAGCCTGGGGGCAGCCACTGAGAAGGCCCTCTTCCATGTTCCTACCAGAGGTACCTGTGAGGGTGGTATAGGACAGAGAGAAGGGCCTCCCCAGCAGATCTCAAATCATGAGCTGGTTTGTAAGGGAAAATACAGTCCTTCAAATAACCTGGACCTGAGCCATATAAGACTGTATAAGCCTAAACTGGCACTTTGAATTATGCATGGAAACAGGTCGGCAGCCAGTGATGCTGTTAGAACAAGGGAGTTGTGTGTTTCCTGAAGCCAGTCCCAGTTAGAAATCTGACTGCATCTCTTTGGACCAATTTAAGTTTCCGGATAGTCTTCAAAAGAAGCCCCATAATGTATGTAGAGTGAATTACAGTAATCAAATTAAGACATGTATCAATGTGGCCAGATTAGACATCTCAAGGAACAGGTGCAGGTGGTACACAAGTTTTAGCTGTGCGAATGCACTCCTAGCCACCACTAAAACCTGAGCTTCCAGGCTCAGAGCTGAATCTAGGAGAACACCGAAGCTTCAGCCTGCATCTTCAGGGAGAGTGTAACCCCCCCCCCCCAGCACAGGCTGAATCCCTATTCCCTGATCTGGCTTCCAATTGATCAAGAACACATCTGTCTTGTCTGAATTAAGTTTCAATTTGTTTGCCCTCATCTAGTCAATTACTAGTAACAGGCACCAGTTTAAGACCAAAATAGCTTCCTTGGCTTGTGGTGGAAAGGAATAATAGAGTTAGGAGTCATCCTCATACTGATAGCACAGAACTCCAAAAATCCAGACAACCTCTCCCAGCTGTTTCATGTAGATGTTAAATAGCAGGGGGGGGGGGAAGATCCAAGTCCTTAGGGACCCCACAGGCTAACAACCAAGGGGTCAAGCAGGAGTCCCCCAGCACCACATTCTGGGTTCGCATCTCCAGGAAATAATGGAGCCACTATAAAACAGTGCTCCCAAGTCCCATCCTAGCAAGGCAACCCAGAAGGATACCATGATAGATGGTATCAAAATCTGCCAAAAATTCCAGTAGAACCAACAGGGACACACTCCCCTATCTAGCTCTGATGCAAGTCATCCACCAAGGAACCAAAGCCATTTCTGTCCCACAACCAGGCCTGAAGCCAGATTGAAATTGATCTAGATGCTCCATCTCATCCTGGAGCTTTAAGGTTACCACATGCTCCAGAACCATGCCTGGAAATGGGATATTAGAAACAGGCCAATAATTACCCAGAATGGTGGGGTCCAGGAAAGGCTTTTTAAATAATGGTTTTATAATAGCCTTGTTAGGCAAGCTGGAACTCTGCCTTGTTTTAGCAATGCATTAACCACTCCCTTTACCCACTCAGCCAGTTCCCCTCTAGCTTTTTCAATTAGTCAGGAAGGGCAAGGATCTAATCTAAACAATATGTGGTGGATCTCACCTTTCCAAGGATCCTGTCAACATCCTCAGGTTGCACAAACTGAAAAATGTCCATTGTCACTGGATAAGCAGGGGCCAAAGTTACCTCTACTAGATCTGTATCAATTACAGCATCCAAGTCAGAGCGGATCTGAGCGATTTTATCTTTAAAGTGCTGGGCAAGTTGTTCACAGTGGATTGTCAAGTAGTCTGGATTTTCCTCTCTTTGGCCTATGCATAAAAGACCCCTGACCACTTGAAACAACACCGCTGGATGACACATTGCAGATACAACAGAGGCAGAAAAGAAATTTGCCTTTGCTACAATTCAGTTCTCTAGAGAAATAAATAAATCATCAAATCAAACAGGTCTCCAAACAGCCCATTTAGATATAATCAATACCATATTCAAATCTTAACAATTAAGTATAGTAAACCACCTAGAAGTACTACAATGAGAGCATTAAATAGAAAGACACAATTCATTTTCTCATTCATTTTTTGGCCAATGCTAAATAATAATACCCTATGTTATAGAAAATATTTCCTTGCCTGCATGGGAAAGAGGAGATGCACACATTTTCAAGGAACTGGGTGTGTTGAAGAGGTAATGCCAGGTCTCTTACTTTTCCTCTGCTTCTTGGTACTGAGACAAAAATGATACATGTCAGTCTTCCCCAACCTAGTGCTCTCCAGATGGCTTAAACTATAAATCTTAAGTATGCATAGACAGACATTATGGGATTTATAGTCCAACACATCTAGCAGGTGCCAGGTTTGGACATTTAGTTGCAATTCATGTCAGATATATTGTTGAGGAGGTATTCGTGGAGATCAGAATTACACGAGCCATTCTAAATGCACCCAGTTTTGTTTGATGCTGGAATCTAAGGGGGGTTGTGCCTGGTTATTGCTTGGATGAAAGCCAATGAGGGAATACCAGAGATCTCCTGGCAAGCCATTGCAGCCAATCAGAGTTGACAATACTGAGGTACCAAGGGTCTGACTCTATATGAGACAGCTTTCTATGTACCTATGAACAGTAGTACCTGGGAACAAGTTATTAACTAAACAACAGTGAAGACAGGGATCTAAAACAGCAGGAATTGATAGCTATGAAAAAACCCTTGTACCACACACTACATATGCTCACACCTAAACCTCTACTCTCAGGGCACATAAACTCTAAAAAGGGTATTTGTAGTTCAAAAGAAAGTATTCTGTGTTCTTACTATTTGGTTAATGAGCATGGTATGTGATGGATAATGTGTCTGTACACATTTCTATTGTGAAAAAGAGTAGTTCATATAAGTAGTCTCCATTGTTTCTCTGCACTTGTGTGGCATCCTACACTTAGGAGCCTTTTGGGCATGCTGAAAGGCTCACATTTTCTTTCTAACCTATGTGTGAGACACTGGTATATAGGTGTTTCTGTAGCTGTCTTTGGCACACTCTGGGATTTGTTTGCCATTTATCTGTTTGTATTAACATTTGCCTATAGATAATGATGGATCCGCCCTGCTTCCGTTTTCCTTCTGATATTTTTTACTAGTGAAAGTTGTTCATTAGTAACAAAACATAGCAGAAAATATCAGAAGGAAAATGGAAGCAGGATGGAGGGAGAACAAATGGAGATTGGGAGAAGGAAGGGTGTGTGTGAAATGGAGAGTAGCAGCAGAACAGCCCTGTTTCTCTCCCAATCTCCGCAGGGGTTATTTTCCCCATGTGAAAATCTCCTAGGACAACTGGAGAGAAAATAAGGGCTTAGCTGAGGCGTAGATCTCCTTGAAGCAAGTTGTTAGCTTGGAGTTATCCAAAGTCCTGCTGCTGTTGTCTGTTGCAGGGCTCTTACACTATACTATTATATGTAGGAGTAATGAGTCTAAAAATAAAAATGTATTAAAAATTCCAGGGATCTAGCCCTTTTAAAAGCAATAAAAATATCTTCTTTAAAAAGGAGTTAAAATCATTTACTTTCAAAGTGATGCAGAGTGACACTTAAGAATGCTGACTAACAGACAGCTCAATTAACATTTAAAAGTGTATTCGGAGGTCTGTGGTCTGTAATCACCCAGTTAAATTAGACTCATTACAAAAACAAAGGAGTCAGTTTAAAATGCAAATAAAAAATTTACTGAAGGTATATCAATCTCAATCTACATACTAAAACAAACTTTAAAAAGAGTGTTCCTAAGTAACTAGGAGGATTTAGGGTAGAAAGACTCACCCAGCCTTTAGCGGTAGAGGCTGTATGGTGAACATATTGACATGGCTTCCAAAGCAGCAGCATAGCTAGGACATCATTAAGATGGCTAAGATAAAGATAAAGATGGCTACAGCTGCATGGAGACTCTAACTTAAAAGAGAACATGAACAGAGCAATAAAATTTAAATTAGGTCATGTGTTGAACGACCCAGCACTCCAGTTGGCTGGAAGTGCCCAGTGAAATAAGAGAAAGGGAGTTTGGGAGAACAGAAGCATGCAGGGAAAAATTCCTAGACTTATCTTAGGATGTGAATGGGGTACACAAGATTGCTTTTACATTACAATAATTATTTGCCCACATATTACATTATAGGACTCTGATTCCACTTTCTCTCTCTCTCTCTCTGGCTTTTCTTCGCAAATGAAGATTCAGGAAGGACTCATCCCGCGCTTTCTGCAAGCGCGCTGATGACTAAAAAGGCCAATCCGAGATAAACAAGTCCGGTTGCAAAAAGCACAGCAGAAGGTCTCCTTGGGTGATGTTTTTGGGTTGTGATTCTTTCTGCGTTGTCGTTTCTCTTCAAGACTTGTTCGTCATGAGTTCTCAAATAAGGCTGCAGCATTGTGGATAGTGCGTCTCCATGCCTCCCGATGTGAGGCCAGGGCGGACCACTGTTGGTGATCAATTTGGCCGAGCCTGAGATGTTGTTTCAGGGAGTCTTTGTATCGCTTTTTTGGAGCGCCCCTCTTACGCTGACCCGTGGCGAGTTCACCGTAGAGTAGTATTTTTGGGAGGCGATGGTCCTCCATCCTAGAAACGTGCCCTGCCCAGCGCAGCTGTGTTCTCAATATCATGGCCTCAATGCTGGTGATCCCTGCTTGCTCAAGGACAGCAACATTCATCACATAGTCAGTCCAGTGTATATTTAGGATTGTGCGTAGACAGCGCTGATGAAAGCGCTCGAGGAGTCGTAGGTGGTGGTGATAGGTGACCCATGTTTCAGATCCATAAAGGAGGATAGACAGTACGATGGCTCTATACACACTGATTTTTGTGTTTTGCCTCAGGTGTTTATTGCTCCAGACTCTTTTGTGAAGTCTTCCAAATGCACTATATGCCTTTGCTAATCTGTGATCGATCTCTTTGTCAATCTTGGCATCTGAGGAGATGATGCTTCCCAGGTAGGTGAACTGCTGAACGGACTTGAGCACAGATTTGCCGACGGCAATGTGGGGATGGTGGTGTTCGTCCTGTGGTGCAGGCTGATAAAGAACTTCTGTTTTCTTCAGGTTGACTTCTAGCCCAAACAGCTCTGCAGCTGTTGCAAAGCAGGATGTTAGGCGCTGCAGAGCTGCTTCTGTGTGGGCAACAAGGGCAGCATCATCGGCGAAGAGCAGCTCATGGACTAGATAGTTTAGAGTCTTAGTGTGGGCCCTCAGACGGCTTAAGTTAAACAAGCTACCATCAGTACGGTAACGTATATAGATGCTGTCGTCTTCTTCAAGCTCTGCCATAGCCCTTTGGAGCATCGTGCTAAAGAAGATTGTAAATAAAGTTGGTGCAAGAACACAACCTTGCTTCACTCCATTAGTTATTACAAAGGGCTCTGAAAGAGCATCACCATATCTGACTTGACCACGCTGGCCCTCGTGTAGCAAGATAATCATTTTAAGGAATTTGGGGGGACATCCTAGTCTTTCCAGGATCTGCCACAGACCTTTTCTACTTACAGTGTCAAAGGCTTTGGTGAGGTCGACAAATGTTACATAGAGACCCTTGTTCTGCTCCCTACATTTTTCTTGCAGTTGCCTAAGGGCAAATACCATGTCTGTAGTACTCCTATTGGCTCTGAAGCCACATTGGCTTTCAGGGAGAAGTTCTTCTGCAATAGCAGGAACTAATCTGTTCAGGAGTATCCTTGCAAGGATTTTTCCAGCAATAGAGAGCAGTGTTATGCCTCGATAGTTTGAGCAGTCGGATTTTGCTCCTTTTTTCTTGTACAGGGTGATGATGACTGCATCTCGGAGGTCTGATGGCAGTTCCCCTTTTTCCCAGCAATTCACAAGGAATTCGTGGAATTTTGCAAAGTAACATACTGCAGAATCCAGGGGTTTGTCAATTAGTAAGGAGCTAAGGCTTTCTGGCTTAGAATCCTAAATACCCCTCCTAAATGGCAAATCCCAGAATTCGGTAGGGTGGAACTGTGGCAGTTAAAGTGGAATCATAGTGCTATAATTGTGGAGTGTGAAGGAGCTGGCATTCACAATTGGAATAATTTGTAATAATTAATAGGTGACCTACCTGAACTATTCTTTTTCCTGTGCATGCCTACTAGAGGTCAGACTATAGGAAATGCTGAACTTAATGGTTCAATGGTCCAACCCAGTAACAAACGAAACAAATAAAAAGAAGCAGAGTTTAAGAAACAGCCGAAGTAATACAGGCATTTTTATGGATGGCATCATTACAGAACAATAGGACTATAGTTCAAGCATGTGTAGAGCAGGTGTGAAGAATTGTGGAAGTGGTGAGGGCCATCCCCACCATGGACTGCACTGGTACTTCCAACACAACTGAAGTAATGTTGTGACACTTCCAGTTCCTTGAAATGACTGTATTTTTTAACCCCCCGCACCAGAATTTGGCAGATTGTGGGGACATGGTTATTGTGGTGGTTTAGGTGGGATTTAAAAGTGTTTTCCAGATGAATTTTCAGCTGAAAATTTTATAAAGAAGAGGGTTATGCAGACTTTGAAGGGCTCTCAGGTTTGTGTGTGTATGTATATGTGTATGCACATAGACAAAATGCAGTTCCAGGGCCCATGTGTGGTCTACAGGCTGTACATATCCACTCATCCCCATCATAGAGACAGGCATTTCAGTGCCAGATACATCTTCATAATAAAATGAACAAAACATCTAGTTCCTCCTCATCAAGGGAATACATACAGTGCAGGAATCAGAACCATTAGGTATAATTGTTCAGACTTCATTACATGTGGTATGATTCACAACTGTGCTTGTATAGTATTTGGGGGCACAGCGAAGGCTCTGTGTAATAAACCTGCCTTATTTCATGAATATACCTTTTTCTCAAGTACTGTTTAAAGTGTCCCAAGGAATACTAAGTATAGAAAGCATCAAGCATTTTAAAAGCATTAAGATAGTTAATAAAATGCCTAAGATGGTAGGAGTCCACAGCCTTTGACTGTTTTCATAGAACATGTATGAGGGGAATCAACATAGTCATTGGCCTTGGTCCAATTTGATTCTCTCATGCAAGCACTCCCTTACCCAGGAAAAATCAATGGTACTGAGTAAAAAGGTTTGACAGGATAATCACACTTTAAAGTGTGGGATCAAATGACAGTATTTTCTTTCTGTTTATGTAATCTAAAAGAAACTTGTCAACACTTGCTTGCAAAATAGATTCTGCCTGAAATGGTTTCATTTCACACTTCTTGCAATTAATTGCAGATGGTGGTGTTAACCTTTGCAGAAGCCTAACAAAATGCATGAAACGATACAGTAAATATAGCCAAACATCTTCCATCTAATGTAAATGAAATGAATTTTTGAACTGCAAATTACTTTTATGGTTACATGAAACAGTTGGGACTCATGTAAGATTTTAAATCTTCAGTATGAAAGAAAGTCAGGAAAACTCTGCAGAAAAACAAAGAAAATCAAAGTATTTTTTTCTTTCCACCTAGCGCTTTCTTATTACAGTCAGCATAATAGATGTGCCTGAAGGGGAAGCCAAAGCCCCAAAGAGTGAACTGTATTGAACTTTTGGTGCAAAGTCCCAAAATGCAGGAATAGCCAGGGTATTAGTGATGGCCTGTCACTCAGTTCAAAGTATTGCTGACAGTTGTTCTAGTACAGAGATTGCTGTGGTACAATAATACATGTAACAGAATCAGTATATGCAAATAGTCAAATTATCTTTTAACTATTACATGTCTTAAATAATACACTCTAGTCATACTCATTTTAAGTTCAATCTGTAGTGACAGAGACAGGTAGATGCTTTTTAAAAAATATGGAGGAAATTGCATTTTTACCACTCCACTTTTTAATATATAGCTTTTCTATTTTGTATTGTATGCCCAAATGTCTATCTGACTAGAGCAGCTCAAAACGTGAAAAGCAAATCTGCAGGTAATATCAGTCAATCAGTTTGCTGTCAACACATAATTGTTGCAACATATAGGAATGGCACAAGGATTTCAGATCAAAAATATGCTTATTGAAAGAAGAGAGAACAGTCCTATAATACAAAACTTGGCTTGGTGTGTGTGTGTTTGTGTTTAAATCATCATACTCCTGCTCTAGGAATTTTTACAGAGCTTAATATATATATATATTTTTGTGAATTATGGCTGATGCCACCCTGCAGAAATAATGCAGTTTGATACCACTTTAACTGCCATTGTGCAAGGCAAGCTGGCCACCATTGCCTTCTGGCTGAAGGCGCAAGGGGCTAAGGACCACACTAAGGATTTTCGAATTTTGAAGTCCCTTGAAGGATGGGCTAGGGAGTGGGTTAGGAAGGAAGATTCTAGGGCTCCACTTTCCCCCTCCATTTTGAAAGGTCTTCATCAAAAATGGGCAGGGATTTGTTCATCCCCTTATGAAGCTCTATTGTTTCACGCAGCTGCCCTTATGGCATTTTTTGAGGCGCTGCATATAAGTGAATTGGTTTGTGCATCTAAAAATGACACATCGGGTAGAGTTTAGAATGCAGGGATGTATGGTTGGGCAACCAGGTGGTCACCTTTACCTTACGTATGTCTAAGACTGACCAAATGGGTAAGGGTAAGACAACTGAGTTAGGGCGTTGCAGTGACTTTCACATTTGTCCAGTGGTAGCTTTACAGAAGTACCTGCTGGCCCACGGAGATCAGCCGGGGCCATTATTTGTACATGCAGACGGTTCCCCCTTGACAAAGTACCAATTCTGGAGTGTAACAGTCAGGGCCTTGGAACAACCAGGGTTCACAGGTGTTCACTTTGGGATGCATTTGTTCCTCATTGGCACCACATCCACGGCAGCAGCCATGAACATGTCACCTGCAGCCATTCAATGGATTGGGCGATGGAGATCCTCCACTTACTGGAGGTATGTATGTTCCCTGATTCACTAACTTTTTTCTTCCCCTTTTGTCTTCCAGGTGTTAGACCAATGATGGTGAGATACCAAGTGCTGATCTGCGGCCACAGTATGGTCTACTGGGCGGCCCGACAGGCCTGTTTAAGTCATTTTGGACCTTACCTTAGCCTAGGAGAAAGGGTGATTGTTGAATGGTTGGGGAAGAGGGGTTTACAATGGCATGGCCTCCTGGCAGTATTGTTCGGGGAGTGCCGCGGGCCTCTGCCAGACATTTTGGTTCTCCACTTCGGTGGGAACGACCTGGGCCTTCTTAAAGGTAAGGCCTTGACAATTCAGGTATCACATGATTTGGAGTTAATCAAATCCAGATGGCCGTCGGTCATCATCATGTGGTCTGCCATTTTTCCTAGGCAACTCTGGTGTGGGGAGGGGAACCCCCACCTGATTGATTGGGCCAGGCAAAAGGTTAACAGACAAATTGGCAAGATGAGGGTTATTATTTGGCGCATCCCCAAATAGTTTTTGAGAGACCTGAGCTCTACTGGGCGGACAGGGTTCACCTCTCAGACACTGGTAACTTAATATTTTTGGGTGATCTTCAGTGGGGGTTGAGGGATCATAGAATCATAGAATTTCAGAGTTGGAAGAGACCACGAGGGCCATCCAGTCCAACCCCCCTGCCACGCAGGAAATCACAATCAAAGCATCCCCGACAGATGGCCATCCAGCCTCTGTTTAAAGACCTCCAAGGAAGGAGACCCCACCACGCTCCGACGGAGTGTGTTCCACTGCCAAACAGCTCTTACTGTCAAAAAGTTCCTCCTCATGTTGAGGTGGAATCTCTGTTCCTGGAGCTTGCACCCATTGCTCCGTGTTCCAGTCTCTGGAGCAGCAGAAAACAAGCTTGCTCCATCCTCAGCGTGACATCCCTTCAAATACTTAAACAGGGCTATCATATCGCCTCTTAAACGTCTTTTTTCCAGGCTAAACATACCCAGCTCCCTAAGTCTCTCCTCATAAGGCATGGTTTCCAGACCTTTCACCATTTTAGTTGCCCTTCTCTGGACACGCTCCAATTTGTCAATATCCTTTCTGAATTGTGGTGCCCAGAACTGGACACAGTATTATAAGTGAGGTCTGACCAAGGCAGAATAGAGTGGCACTATTACTTCCCTTGATCTAGACACTATACTTCTATTGATACAGCCCAAAATCGCATTGGCCTTTTTAGCTGCCGCATCACACTGTTGGCTCATGTTCAACTTGTGGTCTACTAGGACTCCTAGATCCCTTTCACACGTAGTCTCATTCAGCTAGGTCTCTCCCATTCTATATTTATGCATTTCATTTTTCCGCCCTAAATGCAGTACTTTACATTTCTCCGTATTGAATTTCATTTTGTTAGTTTTGGCCCAGCTCTCCAGTCTATCCAGGTCATTCTGAATTTTGATCCTGTCCTCTAGGGTATTAGCTACTCCTCCCAATTTGGTGTCATCTGCAAATTTAATAAGTATGCCCCTAATTCCCTCATCCAAGTCATTGATAAAGATGTTGAATAGCACTGGGCCCAGGACAGAACCCTGTGGCACCCCACTGGTCACATCTTTCCAAGACGAAAAGGAGCCACTGCTGAGCACCCTTTGGGTTTGGCCAGTCAACCAATTACAAATGCATTGAACAGTTAACTTGTCTAGCCCACATTTTACAAGCTTGTTTGCAAGAATGTCATGGGGAACCTATTGGGCAAGCTAGTGGGGGAATAAGGGACTAAGCAGACGCTTGCCCCTTATCAGGAAAGGGGGAGGCGTAGATTACAGTGTTCACCTATGGCGCTGGTTTTCAGTGAAGGGACGGTCTCTGGAAGGTCTCCTTAGATTGTACGATCTGGGAGAACAGAAGGAGACTTACCTTGGGGTTGGCCTGAAGGATAATCCCCTCACCTTAATCTGTATGGATTGGTTGAGGGACTTTTGGGTTGACCTTCCAGACATGGGCCGGCTGGAGAACAACTCCAGACCTTGGGGTTGCTCAACAGGGCTCAGGTGTTCACCCGGGGAAGCTGGGGGGCATAAGTCCAGGAGGGACAATCTGCCCCAGCTGCTCCCACATTAGGTTGCCTCCCCCACTGAAGATTTAAAGGGAAACAAACAGGCAGGGTTTTAAATAAAGACCAATTTTTTCCAACCCATATATATGCGTCTGGTCTCTTTATTTCTCTGAGTTGGTCTGCAAGAGAGAACAGTCCTATAATACAAAACTTGGCTTGGTGTGTGTGTGTGTGTGTTTGTGTTTAAATCATCATACTCCTACTCTAGGAATTTTTACAGAGCTTAAAAAAAATCTTTGTGGATTATGGCTGATGCCACCCTGTAGAAATAATGCAGTTTGCTACCACTTTAACTGCCATTGCGCAATGCTACAGAATTCTGGAATGTGTAGTTTTGTGAGATATTTAGCCTTCTCTGCCAGAAAGCTCTGGTGCAAACTACAAATCCATAGGGTGGAACCATGATAATTAAAGTGGTGTCAAATTACATTATTTCTGCAAGGTGGCAGCTGCCTATGATTTCTAGAATCCTCCAACCCAGATGCCCCCTCAAAGCAATTTTCCCCTGCTCTGAATTTTTACTGTAGATAGCCTATATATTTCCTAAATAAGTAAATGAGTCATCATGGTAGCAATCAACTATGTTATTATCCTAGAATAGTCCATTTATTGCAACATTAATTTCATAGAATCATAGAATCATAGAATCATAGAGCTGGAAGAGACCACAAGGGCCATCCAGTCCAACCCCCTGCTGTGCAGGAATACACAATCAAATCATTCCTCACAGATGGTTATCCAGCCTCTGCTTAAAAACCTCCAAAGAAGGAGACTCCATCACACTTCCAAACAGCTCTTCCTGTCAGGAAGTTTTTCCTAATAATTCCACCTAGAGTCCTAGGTGGAATCTGTTTTCCTGTAGATTGAACCCATTGCTCCATATCCTAGGACTTTTTCAAATGGGGAAAAAAACCCCTGAGGAGGTCAGGAGAAGAACAGCGCTGTTCCGCTTACAGTGCCCCATTTCAGACAACATCGTGCTCCTCCCAACCTTCCCCTGTGCTTTCTTCATGCTGCCAGCATGAGAAACATGCTGATTTTATTGATGGAAAACTCAGTCAATAAAAAGTGGCACCTGCAGCACAGAGGAAGCACAGGGGAAGGTTGGGAGGAGGACGGTGCCATCTGAAAAGGGGCACTGTAAGCAGAACAGAACCATTCTTCTCCTGACCTCCTCGGGGGTTATTCCCCCTGTTTGAAAAAGTCCTAGGACGTGCAGCAATGGGTCCAAACTTGCTCCATCCTCAGTATGACATCCCTTCAAATATTTAAACATGGCTATCATGTCCCCTCTTAACCTTCTCTTCTTCAGACTAAAAATACCCAGCTCCCTAAGCTGCTCCTCATAGGGCCTGGCTTCCAGATCTCCCACCATCCTAGTCACCTTCCTCTGGACATGTTCCAGCTTCGCAATATCTGTCCTGAATTGTGGTGCCCAATTTATTGTAGCATTTATATCTTGCCCTTCAACAAGGTCTCAGAATGGCACAGCCTGATCTACAATCAAAGGTTACCTAAGAGGAAAAAAGAAGCAGCAGGTCTTTTTTGTCTATGATGAGAACAACTTATATGTTTCTGCAAAGTGTCTGGAAGTATTTCCCCCTTCCACTTCTATTTTTCAACTCTTTGGAGCTTGCTAACATGAAGTAACCTAAGCTCTATTTTTATCTCCTTCTATGTCGGCAGTACAAATGTGTACATTATTCCTCATTCTTTTGATAGTGACCCCTTCTCCTCTCTAAGGAGCCTGAATTTATCATTATTCTGCTCCTCCCAAAAAAGATTGTCTCACACTTCCTTGAGCTCCATTCATGGACACCTGCAAAGGTCAGCACAAACTGGTTAGCATTTTCCCCTCTGGTTCACTTTGACTGTGATGAATGCAAATATCAATCAAATGCTGAACCCTAAATCTCATCCCACTGTTCTTTTTTATCCTAGACTTAACACAGCAACACTCCTGTTTTGTCATGTGCCATCTGTATGACCCTTTATGACAGGAGATGCTTCTGAAATCTTCTCTGTTCTTTGAACTTTTTGACATCTCCACACTACAGTGCTTCAGCTAAGACTGTTATGTTGCCAGCAGATTTGGTTTCTGCTTTCTTCCCACCATGGTGCTTATATGACCTGTGGAAGGTAGATAAATCCACATGACAAAGCTGAGAGTTCCTTAAAAGTGAGGTATCCCTTGCGGAAGTTGTTCTGTTCAGCTTATTCAGAATAAGGTAACTAGCAAAATGCCCATTGTTGTGATGAATAGGATATGAGTGGAGGGATCTTGTACCTTGCAAGAGCCTATGGGGCTACATTGGGTTCCTCTGGCTACACAGTATGGGTGACAAAAGTGTGCATAAGTTTTTCATTCTCTGATGGACTGAGCAATTCCACAGATGCTCATGTCAACAACATGTCTGAGCCTCATACAGTTGCCCCTCCACATTCGTGGCTTTCAAACTCGTGGTTTTGATTATTCACGGTTTAGCCCTGAGCCCCCTCGGGAAGGCCGGCGAGAGGTGGAGCAACCTCCCACCTGTGCCTTCCCTGCCCTTCCAGAAGTGGCTCCAAGGCTTCTAAGCCGCGGAGTCCACTCAAGAAGGCTGGGGAGAGGCCAGGCAGCCTCCCTCCCTCCCTCCCACTGCCTTCCTCGGCCTTCCTAAGGGGGCTCCGGGGATTCAAAGCCCCAGAGCCGCCTTAGGAATGTTGCAGAGAGGCAGGGCAGCCTCCCACCTGCCCACCCGCTGCCTTCCCCGGTCTTCCAGAGGCAGCTCTGGGTCTTCTAAGCACCGGAGCCTGCTCAGGAAGGCTGGGGGGAGTCTGGGCAGCTTCCCACCCACCTGCCCGCTGCCTTCCCCGGCCTTCCTAAGAGGGCTCTGGGGCTTCAAAGCCCCAGAGTCCACTCAAGAAGGCCACGGAGAGGCAGGGCAGCCTCCCTCCCACCCGCTGGCTTCCCCAGCCTTCCTAAGGGGGCTCCGGGGCTTCAAAGCCCGGAGTCCGCTCAAGAAGGATGCAGAGAGGCAGGGCAACTTCCTACCCACTGCCTTCCCTGGCCTTTCTAAGGGGGCTTCGGAGCTTCTAAGGCCCAGAGTCCCCTCAGGAAGGCCGGGGAGAGTCTGGCCAGGCTGGCCAGACTCCCTCCTGCCCACTCCCTTCTGCTTGGGGGGGGGTCACAGGGGGAGCATTTTTTATTCACGGTTTTTCCACATTCGTGGGGGTCTCAAGACCCTAACCCTCATAAATGTGGAGGGACGACTGTATTTCTGTTGTATCTGCTCACTACATTTGTGGGAGACAACCCCATGCTTCTCTGAGTTAAAAATGCTGATGTAGATCAGTATTGGCTGTTATTTCCTCCCATTTTGAGAAAAGTAGGAAACATAGTGTCCACAAGTCCATACATGCAGAGCAGATAAGACCTCAAAGCAGTTGAAGGAGGTGAATGGATCCAAGAGTCTAAAGGCAGGAATGCATGAATCTGCTGATACCAATTTCTCTCAGGGTCAAAGTTGCCATTAAGGGGCAGCATAAGTGGGGCGCTCCAAAAAAGCGATACAAGGACTCCCTGAAACAAAATCTCAGGCTCGGCCAAATTGATCACCAACAATGGTCTGCCATGGCCTCACATTGGGAGGCATGGAGATGCACTATCCACAATGCTGCAGCCTTATTTGAGAGCTCACATCAAACAAGTCTTGAAGAGAAACGACAATGCAGAAAGAATCACAACCCGGAAACATCACCCAAGGAAACCTTCAGCTGTCCTTTCTGCAACCGAACATGTTTATCTTGGATTGGCCTTTTCAGTCATCAGTGCGGTTGCAGAAAGTGCAGGATGAGTCCTTCCTGAATCTTCATTTGCGAAGAAAAGCCAGAGAGATATTTCCCATAAATTAACTAATTTCTCTTCCTGCAATGGGATTTCATAGAATCATAGAGTTGGAAGAGACCACAAGGGCCACCCAGTCCAACACCCTGCCATGCAGGCATACACAATCAAATCATTCCCGACAGATGGCCATCTAGTCTCTGTTTAAAAACCTCCAAAGAAGGAAATTCCACCACAATACAAGGCAGTGTATTTCATTTCCAAACAGCTCTTACTGTCAGGAAGTTCTTCCTAATGTTTAGGTGGAATCTCTTTTCTTGGAGTTTGAACCCATTGCTCTGTGTCCTAGTCTCTGTAGCAGCAGAAAACAAGCTTGCTCCATTCTCAGTATGACATCCTTTCAAATATTTAAACATGACTATCATGTCACCTCTTAACCTTCTCTTCTCCAGACTAAACATGACCAGATCCCTAAGCCACTCTTCATAGGTCATGGCTTCCAGACCTCCTACCATTCTGGTTGCCCTCTTTTGGACATGCTCCACTTTCTCAATATCCTTCCTGAATTGTGGTGCCCAGAACTGGACGCAGTATTACAGCTGAGGTCTGACCAAAGCAAAATAGAGTGGCACTATTACTTCCCTTGATCTAGACACTATACTTCTGTTAATGCAGCCTAGAATCCCATTGGCTTTTTTAGCTGCTGCATCACATTGCTGACTCATGTACAGCTTGTGGTCCACTAAAACTCCTAGATCCCTCTCTCATGTACTGCCATCAAGATAGGTGTCACCCGTCCTATAACTGTGCATTTCATTTTTCCTGCCCAAGTGTAGTATCCTACATTTCTCCCTGTTGAAATTCATTTTGTTAGTTTTGGCCCAGCTTTCTAATCTGTTGAGGTCATTTTGGATTCTGATCCTGTCCTCTGGGGTATTAGCTACCCCTCCTAATTTGTTGTCATCTGCAAACTTTATAAGCATACCCTCTATTCCCTCAACCAAGTCATTGATAAAGATGTTGAATAGCACTGGGACCAGGACAGAACCCTGTGGCACCCCACTGGTCACTTCTCTCCAAGGTGAAAAGGAGCCATTGGTGACAACCTTTTGGGTTTGGTTAGTCAACCAATTACCAATCCACCTAACAGTTGCATTGTCTAGCCCACAGGTGACTAACCTTTTTGCAAGAATATCATGGGGGACCATGTGACAATAACCGGTCTTGCAAATTAAATCTGTCTATACCTTCCATTGACCAATCACAAAGCAAGGCACGCAAATGCAAGAAGGTGAAGAAAACCATGACAAACAGATGTCTTTTACCACTTGGAAAAGTCGTCTCCAAAAAAGATGCTATGCTTGTCACCTGGGTTGATCTTCAGATTCTCCCTTTTACAGACTTCATTTTGTTCCATCTTATTTCCAGATCAGCCTGTGAGTTGAAATTTCTAAACAACTTTGTACAGATTTGTACATATTTTTCCCCTAATATACATATTTTTATATCCATGGGAGAAAGAAAAGCCAGGGGCAGCACAGTTCCTTTGGGCTTCTGAGCTGTTTACTCCACAGTCCAGAAAACAAGTCTATGGAGATTTTCAGACAGGCAAAAATCGCCCCTTGCCGCGCGAGCAGCCTCCCGAAACTGCTGCGCGGCAAGGGTCTTTTTCGGACGACGCTGTGCCTCTAGCGAAGCCGTCCGTGTCACTTCCGTGAAGCTTGGGACGGCTCCGCGTCATATTTCAATCACGGGCAGCCTCCGTGCTTGAAATATGGCGCGGAGCTGTCCCAAGCTTCACGGAAGTGACACGGACGGCTTCGCTAGAGGCACAGCGTCGTCCGAAAAAGACCCTTGCCGCGCAGCAGTTTCGGGAGGCTGCTCGCGCGGCAAGGGGCGATTTTTGCCTGTCTGAAAATCTCCTATGGGTGGAAGGATAAAGACTAGAGAAACTATCACTTCCACAGATCTACCCTCTTTTGGGGCAGGTTCCTGGTGTCTTTCTGTTGTTATTAAACACCAATGTTTTGCCTGTGTTCTCCTGTCCATCCCACCTTGAGGCAAGCCAGGGCCTGTCTCTGTGAATGGCTGGAGTGACTGGTAGCAAACAGATACCACTGGAATGGAATCTGAGCCTATACCTTGCTCCAGAGACCACTATGATTGAGAATGTGATGGATGGAACCTTCCTTCCTTCCTTCCTTCTCTTTCGGAAGGGCAAGGGAACTTTATTTCTTCACCCAGTACTAGCTCTGGGGGTAAAGGACTTTTCATCAGCAACAAAGCAAAAGAGGAAAGGTATTAAACAAGGTTGGGCTCCAAAGGTTGCTAGAATTTCTTTCAGCCCCAGCCAGTATGGCAAAAACTGAGAGGTAATGAACTTTCTTGTATGCCTTCAAGTCATTACATCACACTGGCTCTCTCTAATGGGTTTAAGCAATCCATAATGGGCATAGCAATATCTCTGGATTTAACGAACCTCTAGCACACTGCAGTCCTGATCGTGAACACTCTCTGTTCCCATACGTGCTATTTACCATCTTAAAAATATTCATGCAACTAAAAGTGGTTTGTTTCACTTTATGGAAATGTTGGTCCTAAATCATCCAAGTTCCCTCTGCTACTGTTCCACTTCACTGGCTTCTAGCGTATTTTCAGTAGCAGGGAGAAGAGTATGTATGTATATTCACCTGTGTACAGGGTTGTCAGGTTTTTGTGTGTTTTTTTTTGGCAGTATATTAACTTGGTGCCTCTTTCCTACTCCCTCTGCATTGTCAAAGGCACTTTGTATAACTCTGGGGAATAAAATAATTTTCTTTGTGTCAACGGAGAACAACTCAATTCTTCCTAGTCCATTGAATGCCTTAGGATGTACATGAAAAGTAGTGTTTTTTTTAGAAAAATAAAAAAAAAAATACTTTAAGCATTCCAAAATGTATCATGCCAACAAATATGCAATAGGCAGTCATTTTGTTCCTTAGAATATTTGCACTTGTTCCTTTCAAATTACTTTTTCCAATATGTTCAAATATTAAAAAATAACAACCATCGTGGACTAATCCTACAGTCCTATTTTATATCACTCCTTTCTGTTTCCTTGGCTAGCTTAATTAAATTAAAACAAATATTATTGACAATTTGTAAATGAGTGGTCTAAGCCCAAGGCAAAATTAGGCATGGTTAAACCTACTAAAATTTTAAAGCTTAAGGTACCTAATTCTGTACTGGATTTAGGACAATTGTTGTGTGCCTTCAAGTCATTTCCAACTTATGGTGACTCTAAGGTGAACCTATTATGGGGTTTTCTTGGCAAGATTAGTTCAGAGGGAGTTTGTCTTTGCCTTCCTCTGAGGTTAAGAGTATGTGGCTTGCTCAAGGTCTGCCACTGCATTTCCATCGCCAAGCAAGGGTTTGAACATGGTCTCCAGAGTCACAGTCCAACACTTAAACCATGACACCATTCTGGCTCTCACATTTAGGACAATGTTTTTTGCTAAATGTCCAAGCTTTGGTGAAATTTCCTAAGATTGATACGAAAATGGTGAGGAGAAGGACTGGCATATTATAATTCTTTATTTCTTTTTCAAAAGCTTCTTGCTTGTTCACCCTGAAAAACAAATTAGAAGTGTTATTTTCTCAATCATTCAAAATAAATAAATAAATGGGGAAGTTCTTCATCAGGGATAATTTCTGTCAAACCTTATGTCCTTTCATTAATGCATGTATGTTCTTGTGAAAGGTGAGATATATCTTTCTTAGCCAGTGACTAATGTCACACTGAGTATTAAGGTGATCAGAAACATACTGCAACCTCATTAAGGACTTTTTGTCCCTTGACCATGAGTGCTTGTTTCTTGTTTTTTCTCTTCCTCCCACCATTCTGCCATATAATCTATTATGCTATACATTATTCCATCTTGTTCAAACACATTCAGATCTTCTAGTCTTTGAGGGAATAGCCTCTTCTATGAAGTTTATCTGGCATCATCCCCGTGGTCTTCTCAGGACCAGTAAAGACCATTCAGTTCACCAAAGCCTTTTAATAAGTTTATGTAGTCTGGAACACTCAGTTTTGTAATCTGCATTGTGGTTGCTGTGACTTCTCTTTTTTCTTGTATTAATGGTTTTATGGTCTTATTTTGTAAATGAATGGTGCCCCCCCCTATTTGTTGGAAGATCCCCACCTAATTTTATGGGGATAGATAAAAATGTATGATGGAGTTTCATTGAAATGTTACAAAGAAAACCAACTGTTGCTGTCATCTTCTCCATTCTCTAGCCAAACTTCCCTAACCTGGTGACTTCCAGCTGTGCTGGCCAGCAATTCTCACCACTTCCAGCTACATGTATTTGTAGCACAGCTGGACAGAACCCATAGATGAATGCCTTTTTATTCTCAGGTCCATGTCAAGGATCTCTGTCTTCCTTGGTGAGTGTCCCCTACTTCTTGAGTTTTCTGTCTGTGAGTTGTAAGAGTTCATGAACCACCTCCAACGTATCCTGTTCTAAGGATATAAATATTAACTTATTTTATTATTATTACACAACCAAGGAAATTCAGAATTTTCTCCTAACTGGGTGAGATTATGAGAGGGTTTTCACATGTGTTGTTGATTTTTTGTTGTTGTTGCTGTTTGGAACCTTTTTTTGTGGAAAATATGTATTCTTTATATTTTTTTTCAATAGGACATGAAATATATATACAGTCATCCCTTCACATTCGCAGGGGTTAGGTTCCCCAGACACCCGCGAATGTGAAAAATCTGCGAATAACAATTGCCCTCCCCCTCCCCCGCCAAAGCGACAACAGGGCCTCCGGAGGCCCTATAGTCGCTTTCCCCCCGCCTCCCCAGGGCTTCATGGGGCCTCCGGAGTGTCTCCAGAGGCCCCATGATCGCCTCCCCGGCCCTCCCCACCCCTCCCCAGGCCTTCATGGGGCCTCCGGAGCGTCTCCGGAGGCCTCATGAGCGCCTCCCCAGCCCTCCGCACACCCTCCCCAGGCCATAATGGGGCCTCCGGAGACGCTCCGGAGGCCCCATGGAGGCCTCCCCAGCCCTCCCCACGCCCTTCCCACCCCTTCCACGGGCCTGCATGGGGCCTCCGGAGCGTCTCCGAAGGCCCCATGGAGGCCTCCCCAGCCCTCCCCACGCCCTCCCCAGGCCTGCATGGGGCCTCCGGAGTGTCTCCGGAGGCCCCATGAGCACCTCCCCAGCCCACCCCACGCCCTCCCCAGGCCTGCATGGGGCCTCTGGAGAGTCTCCGGAGGCCCCATGGTGGCCTCTCCAGCCCTCCCCACGCCCTCCCCAGGCCTGCATGGGGCCTCCGGAGCGTCTCCAGAGGCCCCATGGAAGCCTCCCCAGCCCTCACCACGCCCTTCCCAGGCCTGCATGGGGCCTCCGGAGTGTCTCCGGAGGCCCCATGGAGGCCTCCCCGGCCCTCCCCACCCCTTCCCCGGGCCTGCATGGGGCCTCCGGAGCGTCTCCGGAGGCCCCATGGAGGCCTCCCCAGGCCTGCATGTGGCCTCCGGAGCGTCTCTGGAGGCCCCATGGAAGCCTCCCCAGCCCTCCCCACGCCCTCCCCAGGCCTGCATGGGGCCTCCGGAGCGTCTCCGGAGGCCCCATGGAGGCCTCCCCGACCCTCCCCACCCCTTCCCCGGGCCTGCATGGGGCCTCCGGAGCGTCTCCGGAGGCCCCATGGAAGCCTCCCCGGCCCTCCCCAGCCCTTCCCCATGGAGGCCTCCCCAGCCCTCCCCAGCCCTCCCCAGCCCTCCCCCGGGCCTGCATGGGGCCTCCGGAGGGTCTCCGGAGGCCCCATGGAGGCCTCCCCAGCCTTCCCCACGCCCTCCCCAGGCCTGCATGGGGCCTCCGTAGCGTCTCCGGAGGCCCCATGGAGGCCTCCCCGGCCCTCCCCACCCCTTCCCCGGGCCTCCATGGGGCCTCCGGAGCTTCTCCGGAGGCTCCATGGAGGCCTCCTCAGCCCTCCCCACGCCCTCCCCAGGCCTGCATTGGGGCTCCGGAGTGTCTCCGGAGGCCCCATGGAGGCCTCTCCAGCCCTCCCCATGCCCTCCCCAGGCCTGCATGGGGCCTCCGGAGCGTCTCCAGAGGCCCCATGGAAGCCTCCCCAGCCCTCACCACGCCCTTCCAAGGCCTGCATGGGGCCTCCGGAGCGTCTCCGGAGGCCCCATGGAGGCCTCCCCGGCCCTCCCCACCCCTTCCCCGGGCCTGCATGGGGCCTCCGGAGCGTCTCCGGAGGCCCCATGGAGGCCTCCCCAGCCCTCCCCAGGCCTGCATGGGGCCTCCGGAGCGTCTCCGGAGGCCCCATGGAAGCCTCCCCAGCCCTCCCCACGCCCTCCCCAGGCCTGCATGGGGCCTCCGGAGCGTCTCCGGAGGCCCCATGGAGGCCTCCCCGACCCTCCCCACCCCTTCCCCGGGCCTGCATGGGGCCTCTGGAGCGTCTCCGGAGGCCCCATGGAGGCCTCCCCAGCCCTCCCCATGCCCTCCCCAGGCCTGCATGGGCCCTCCGGAGCGTCTCCAGAGGCCCCATGGAAGCCTCCCCGGCCCTCCCCACCCCTTCCCCGGGCCTGCATGGGGCCTCCGGAGCGTCTCCGGAGGCCCCATGGAGGCCTCCCCAGCCCTCCCCAGGCCTGCATGGGGCCTCCGGAGCATCTCCGGAGGCCCCATGGAAGCCTCCCTGGCCCTCCCCACCCCTTCCCCAGGCCTGCATGGGGCCTCCGGAGTGTCTCCGGAGGCCCCATGGAGGCCTCCCCAGCCCTCTCCCGGGCCTGCATGGGGCCTCCGGAGCATCTCCGGAGGCCCCATGGAGGCCTCCCCGGCCCTCCCCAGCCCTCCCCTGGGCCTGCATTGGGCCTCCGGAGGGTCTCCGGAGGCCCCATGGAAGCCTCCCCGACCCTCCCCACCCCTTCCCCGGGCCTGCATGGGGCCTCCGGAGCGTCTCCGGAGGCCCCCTGTAGGCCTCCCCAGCCCTCCCCACGCCCTCCTCAGGCTTGCATGGGGCCTCCGGAGCATCTCCGGAGGCCCCATGTAGGCCTCCCCGGCCCTCCCCATGCCCGCCCCAGGCCTTCATGGGGCCTCCGGAGCATCTCCGGAGGCCCCATGGTGGCCTCCCCGACCCTCCCCCCACCCTCCCAAGGCCTTCGCGGGGCCTCCGGAGGGTCTCCGAAGGCCCCGTGGAGGCCTCCCCGCTCCCTCCCAGGGCTTTCACGAGGCCTCCGGAGGCCCCGTGTCGCGGTTTTGGGGGGGCCCGGGGGGCCCTCCCAAAACTGCGAATAATCAAAACCGCGAATGTCAAGTTCGCGAATGTGGAGGGACAACTGTATTTTTTTACTATGACTGACTATTTTCCCTTACCCCAATGGTGTGTCTTGCTATGTCTCAGAGTGCTGATAAGGTGTGCCGCTGTGTGGAGACATCCTTTGCGGACTCAGACCGTACAACCCCACCGGCCTCCTGAATGAGACACTGACACGCTTTTGTTTTTTCACTATTTGTATTCTACACACTACGTAAACTTTCAGAATATGTTAGGTACAGGTTAGTAATTGTGGATACATATTGAGGTAGATATGAGTAAATACGTTGTTTGGCAAAATTCGGCCACAATTTGCAAGTTAAATGTTTGGCGTCAATGTATGGGTCGTGATCTCACCGCTGCCCACCCATGTGGGCTGTGGAGGGGTCGGTCCATTCTGAACCCCTCTAGAGGAGAGAGCCAATGGTCGAGCAGCCCGCCCGACGCTCTCTCCTCCCCTGTAAACAAGGTCATGTTAGCAAACTTACCCGGGGCCTCCCTTGAACTTGAACTTGCACTTGAACTTGTACTTGATCGAGGCCCCAGGTTCATTTCCTATCACGACCCAATACATCCGCATGCAAATTGTGACATAAAGTTAGGACCCAAGGGAGGGTGGGTTTTCCTTTTTTGCAGCGATGGAGCGCTGCTGCCGCATCCGTCGCTGCCTCCCAACTGGGCAGGCCACCCCCATGGTGCGGCCTTTTTAGCCCAGTTTCCTGCCCTTTCCCCTACCAATCAGGGCTGGGCAGGGCCTTCCCTGATTGGTTCTTCTCCCTTTCTCCCTCCCCTGCCGTGGAGGCTTCTGGGAAGGAGAAAAGGGGAACAAAGATGGCCGTGCCCATGTCTTGCCATGCGGCCGTCTCCCCCTTATCCCCCCCCAGGCCAAAAGGCCACGCGGGGTTGGTGGGGGGGCTGGAGGGCTGGTGAAGTGGGTTGCCAGTCGGGCCGCAAAATGGTCCGCCGGCCAGCGGCGAGCCCCTTCTCATCAAGGATGGGAAAAATGTGTGGGATTCTATATACAGCTATCCTGTTCCATAAGCACAAAGAGGAATAGCTATAGTGAGAAACAAGGCTGTGTCACTATGTTTTCTTTGATTCACCAAATTTCATTATGGTGTTGCTCTCACTACCAAATGACCAAGAAGCAATAGCAGCCTTTTCAAGTTCTTCATCCCCCACCCCTCCAAATTATATGTTTTGTTTCTTTAGACCCATATTAGTTTCATTCTTTGGTGTAAATGGGATTCCAAAGGCCTGTATAAATCAAAACAAGTTAATATGTCGGAGTGGAACCAATATGGTGTAGTGGTTGGAGTGTCAGGCTAAAAAACCAGAGAAACATGTTTAAATCACCTCATAGCCATGAAAGTCACTGAGTAACTTTCCAATAAGCAATCATTAAATTGGGTCCTTGGAAGAAAAACAGGATGTAGATATAATAAATACATTCACAGGAAACCCTGGATTAAAATTTCTGGTGAGATGTGAAGTTCCTTGGATGGCCTTGGGTGAGTCACTGTCTCTCAGACTAAGTAGGGCTGTTTGTGAAGATAAAATAAAAATGGATTAACTCTCGGTATGTTGTCCTGAGCTCCTGTGGTATTTAAAAGCAGCAAACAAATTAAAAACTCCAGTATGCTGTTGTTGATCTGACCAAGGCTTCTGCTTTGAATACTTCAGGGGCTTGGTGGAATGTCACTGGGGCTTATTAGTCCAGCACTTGGAACAATTCTTTTCTAGATGCCAAAATTATCTTCAAAGAAAGTTTCCTCATCTAGCAAGTAATTCACAGTCACTTCTCCAGGCCAAATTACACATAAATGAATATGGAGTGGACAGAATCTATGATGTAACCACCACTTATGGTATCATCCATCAGTTATTCACTTCTGCTAAACTAAAGCTTTGTTTTACTTTAGTCTGCCTTTAATGGGTAATTGATTAAGGAGACATTGTCATGGCTTGTTAGGCTAAGGACTTACCACCCTGTGATGAACATCCTATTTGCTCTGTTTGAAACTACACACAAGTACAGAGTATGAAGAGGCAAATTCATCAAAACTGGGACTAATTACAATTTAGGATGTGTGTCATCACTTCTTGGTCTCAGATGAAATCCCTTGAAACTACCTCAGGGTGGTATTTGTATCATGTAGTGAGTCATCTAGATTAGTTCCCACTATGTTTGTCTCTATACCACCCCATCATGACCAAGAAACAAACCAAATGATGATAGCTGATTCCCACAATGAACCATATCCATGAAAGAGTACCCATAAAATGGCACGCCATGTGGCCCAGCAATCATACAGAGGTAGTTTACGATAGCGTTTGCATGGCAGCCATATTGACAATTGAGTGACAAAGTTTGGTAAACGAGACTATGGATGGGGGTAGTATAGAGACAAACGTGGTGAATGAGACCAGGGATGGGTAAATTTATTTCCAGTCCATGTTTATTTTGTCTTTACTCATAAGTTTCTTCCATCCCATTTCCACTTGAAATTCACACACACTGCATCCCTGTTTAAAATAAGTATTTTAAAACATATGCTTTCAAAATAAACATTTTAAGACCAGAGTTTGGAACATTAGGTCTGAAAATTAATTCATGAAATTAGCTATACCCAGTGTAACATACACCATCCCCCCCATGCTACACCGCCCATGATACACACGCTGCTCCCCCACGCCGCCCTCCCCGTGCCTGCTCTTCCCTCACTGCACCCCGTGCTGCCTTCCCTGTGCCCTTCTGCATACACCATGCCACATCCCCCCCATGCTACTCACACCCCCTTTGCCGGCGCCATATTTAGAAAGGATGTAAACGTCCACAAGTCGGTTTTCTAAGCGGCCAATCATCACACTGGAAACAGCAACATACCCAAGAGAATTATGTATATATAGATAGATTGTAAATGGTAGTAACTGGGAAACAATTTGTTGGCACCAGGACTAATAACAGGAAGCAATTCATTCAAATAATGCTATCAGCCCATTACTTAGAATGTTTTTTTTTCAGAACGGATGATAGGATTCACAAAGAATGGCATGGGACTTGTCACTTTTGACCCCAAAGGGCACATTTCATTAGTGCTCCTTCAGAAAAGTTGCTCTTGTTTTATTTTTTTTTCCTTTCTGCAACCTGTAATCTTTTTCTGGATGGACCACCAAGCCCATAATACAGTTGTTGCCTTGGGATGGTTGGTGACCAATGTATCTAGAAGCTGTCAGATTAGAAAAAGCTGTATTAAAGCATGTCAGCTTTCTTCTTGGAAAAAAAGTAGAAAAAAAGATGATAGATGGCATTTTTCTAAGCTGACATTTTCTAGACATGTTGGACTCCCACTATGCCCAAGGAACAGTCATATTAGTAGTTGGTCTGGATTTTTTAAACATGTACACTTCATTCACCTTCTGCATGCTTCTTTCATTAAAGGTTAATAAAGAGTTATCTTAAAAGTTGATAAAGAATTATGGGTTTATTTCAGCCAGATGATATTTATTGCAAGGGCAGCAATAAATGGTGTAAAGTTAATTAGAAATGATCTGAGTGCTTCTGAGCATATGCAGAAACATTTTCTGCACAGCTTAATCACTTCTCACTTCTCTGCTCCCCACTCCCAATCAAGAGGCATGGTCTACAAAGATCAATGTTTTGCATTGCATATGTGTTTTCTCATTCAGGAGCCAGAGATCCCAGTTCATTCATGGCCATCACTACTCCAAGCTCCATGTCCAGCTCTTGGCTCTAAAACTAGACTGTCTGAGGTATGCAAAGTAAGAAATATATCACAGGCCTTGTCTATACACAGCAATAAAATGTGGATTGGTGCACAGTAATGCCAATTTGCAGCAGCTTCTATTTGTCTTAATGGTTTTTTTTAAAGACCGTAGGCATACAAAGCTATCAGCTTTCGCTGTTCCAACAGGCATGCCTGCGAACCAAGATGGCAAGTGCGAGTGAATAACTTGCATTTTTATTTACCTTGAATTGCCATCACCAGTTTTTTTTAAAAAGCCTAAATCTGAGGTGTGATCTTCCATTTTAACAAAGCAGCAAACAAAAATAGAGGCCATTTTCTCACTGTGGTGCACAATTGCTATGGTGAAAATCCAACATGGTGGTTTGGGGCACTTGCCTTGTTAGCAAGCTCCGCCCCTGCACATGTCCAACCAATCAGCTGTCCACTCTGAGAATGTGCAGTGCTGCAAATTGGTTATCCTAATGGGTGATAGTGCGCATTCCCACATATTATTTTAAAAATATAGGAAAAGCTGCAAAGGCTTTTCTCATGGAGCATATGGAGTATTTGGCCTTCCTCCTTTCAAATACAATGGATTGATGTGGGATCCCATTAAGTCAAATCATATTTTTCTTGAAATCTATGAGGAGTATTTTCACCATTTAGACAACCCCTTAGCTATCCAATAAAGCATGTGTCCCACTGAAGTGGTGGAAAGCAAAAAGGGGAAGAGGGAGGAGGAAATGGCAGGTTATGGTGAAGTATTTTTTTTAGCTAATTATGCAGAGACCCAGCACTATGTGAGCAATAAGTCAACTAAAGGAGTTCATAGGGGTTCGCTGTAGTTTGTTCCATATAATAACATACAAAACCTGAAAATAAAATCAATAAAAATTAGAGGAAGAGAATTAAAAAAACAAAAAACAAAAACCAGAACCACCACCAACGAGAAAGACTTCAGCTACTTCCATACAAACCAATTAGTGGGGAAGGGAAAGCACCAGCCTTCAGCCTTGAAGGTCTTGACTTTCAGAAGGGACCATAGCTGTCTGAGGGCCTCTTGCTGATCAAACATATCACCACATTCCATTCCTTCAGTACAGGCCAAGGCCTCAGCATTTCCTTTCAGCCAGCCAATACAGAGTCATGTGAAGTCTTTCCTCCTCTTTCTTCTCCTCCTAGCGTCTTCCTGTTTTCCTGAATCTGGCAGAAACAGAGAGCCACCCAATCCCTTAATGAATTGTAATGGCCCAAAACAATTAGTTCAGTGGTCCCCATGTTAAGGAAAATGCAACATGGGACATACAGTGAAAGAAATAAAATATGTATGTGAAAGTCACAATGACTAAGCAAGAGCAATTATGAAGCTACACAGGTGAAACTGCTAATGTAATCTAGAAGTCCTGAGAGCCAAGGACAGAGGTACTGAATGCAGAATGGAAACACCTGAGAATCATTAAGTGTACAAGGTGAAATGTTGAAATACATGGGTTGGTCTTAAGTATGGGTGGAACTACGTGGACCAATCAGAATGGAAGTACACACCCACTGGGTGATAAACAATGGCTATAAAATTGCAATGTTTGCCAATGTATTGTGGTTGAGTAGAGGGGGAGTAGTTTGGAGATATTGTGGAGTAGTGTGTAGAGATTGTGATTTGTTGACCATATAGTATATTTATATAGAAGAATAAAGTAGGTTTTATATAAAACTACTGAGTTGCCTGAGTGAATCCTGGAGATGTTTTGGAGACACCTGGAGAAGAGTGAGAAGGCTTGGAGAGTTTGTCAGGATCTTCAGCCTATTCTCTGAAACTCGGCTGCTTTGGAGGAAAGCATTAACCACTGATCTAAGCTGGTCGGCTCTGCTGCATAACAAGGTGGTGAGTTTGAGCCAGAGGTGAAGAGCTACAACTCCCATCATCCCTCACACCCCAAACTTTTTTGGGTTACCGTCCCTTTCCTTTTGGGTTAGAACTGTAGTGCCCCCCATCCCATGTCTATTTCTTGATATTAGGTTTAATGTTGTATTGCAAATTCAAAACAACCAATCTAGCACTATAAAGTTAAACAAGTGTATGTATTTCACAAATAAAACTTAACTTTTAAAAACAAATTATTTAATGTTTTTTTCAATTTTAAAATGATGATATTAAGCCAAGGCCAGCTAGAAAGAGAGGGGTGAGGGGAAAAGTGAGGAAGGAGGAAACGTTATTATTGGAAATTACCAATGGAAAATTCCCCCTTGCAGCACTGAAAACTAGATGTTTACCAGTCAGATGAAAATCAGTTAGATCCCCACAGCCACTGGGCTTTGGTTCCTGGCCTTACCATGAGTACCAGAAACCATGGATAACAGCAAACCCTATTAAAATAAATGACTTCTAGTAAAAACATACTATAGAGTTGCATTGGAGTACTTGATACCTAGAGAGGATGTCCCCTACCTTGTGTCCCGCAGATAACTGAAACCACAGATATTGGTTCAGTGGATATGGGGTCCCAATTGTATAGAGGTGACTAAAATAAGATTTCTGTCTATAAAAAAGAGGTAATATTTGTGCTAGTGTCCTTAGAGAAACCAGATATTATATTTAGCAAAAATTATTAGACTTGGTCTACCCAAACTATTATGTGGAAGCAGTCTTTCACAAATTTATCATGGTGTGCATTCCCTGCCAAGCTGAGTCCCATCCCTCTTCTTTATGATGGTGCTAACTAGAGTAGACAAAGAGCTGGAGAATTGTTCTCAGAGTTGTTGTGTTTATCACAAATGGTCTGGATGCTTCCAAAGCTCAAAATGACAGCTGACAAATCCCTGTACTCCTATGAGGAAGAAGGACACATTGTGGTGACCAAAAATATTGGCTGGCTACAAGACCAATTAAAATGTGTGGATACACATAAATATCTACATAGGTAGCCAGTTGTACAAATTGGACAATGAAATTTTGTGGCATGGTTGGTCTGGAGAAGGAGAGCTTTTTTCTGTAGCATTATTGAGGTCTATAAATGACTGCCCTTCCAGTACTGTTCTGTGATCTATAGATCAGGGGGTTGGTAATCAAAACTAAACCGTGAGGGCTTGTGTCTTTACTGTAGCTCACAGTAGGATGACACTTCTGGCACAGGAGGACCACCCTGGACGCAGTTTGCATACCTCTGCAGATGTGTGTAGGGATAACAGATATATTGCTTACTACTTCATCCAAGCTGACCATTCTGAGATAGAATGGAAAATAAGAGGTACTCAGTTCTCAGGTTACTATGCCCAAGGCAGAATATTTTAATTATACCAAACAATCCATAATATTTTGCTTTGGATGTTGGTGTTGAAAGGCACGCCCAACAGCAATCTTAAAAATTTTCTTAGAATAGAATTTGTAAACTACAAGGCAAAATAATGTGTAGCGAGTACATAAAATTACATACCATCCTCCCTTCACATTCGCATGTTTCACTTTTGCAGATGTGCTTAGTTACAGATAATTTGCCCCATCTCTGCTGCTGCCTTATGCCATTTTTACCATGTTGACTATACTGTTACCACTGGGAAGAAATCAAATTGGCCAGGTGGCTGGGCCTGGCCGCACATGCATTCCCTTGCTAGTGCACTTATTCTGGGGTGGGATTTTCTATGCTCTGTTCAAAATACATGTTGATACATGTTTTGAGCAAAGAACTGTGTCAAAACAGTTGGGAAGTATAAAAACTGACAGATAACTAGGGGCTCATCTACATGGGCTGGGATATGCCTGCTCCTTGCTGGCATATCCTGCCCATGGATCAGGCCTGTTTCTCCCCTGTTACCATCTCCAAATGGGAAGAAGTCCAGACAGGCATGCTGGCCCATCACTGCAGCTGCTGCTGCTACCTCCCTCTCCCCCTAGAAGCTAGGAAGTGGGCCTGCAACATGTGACCAAGGCCCCCTGCATGTGACAAGCTTTGGTCACATGCTGTGGGACTTCTTTCTACTGAGGCAGAGCAACAGGAGACTGGCAGCTGCAGCAATGGGCTGGCCTGCCTGTGAGGGCCTGATCCTTTTTTGTGTGTGGGTGGGAATGGATTAAAGCAGGTACTATTTTAAAATGCTGTAATGGGCCCTATCCTCTCTTCCCCCATCTTCTCCCTATCTTTGCCCTGGGGGGTTGTAAGGACTGCCTGAGGACAGAATGGGGCAAAAGCCCTGCATCATCTGGACTGCAGGGCTCTAAGATGGGGGCAAGACGTGGCAAATTGCCCCTCTAGACAAGCCCTTGGTTTTGATCCATACATTCTCCACGTGGCATGGATCTGTTCAGTTGGTGTCAGAGTTCAAAAGTATTGAATTTGTCAGTGCACCTTTCAAAATGTGATTGTAGTTGTGGTTATAATAAGTTGATCAGTTTGATTGTTATATAAGCAAGAGGAAGGGTAAACAAACCACAGATGTGGAAGACACTCTAGTGACAACTCAGTTCAACTACCCAGCATAAGGTTAGCTCCCCTATTCTATTGACGTTATCAGATGCACTAAATATGGTGTCAATGCCACATAAAAGTGAAAGGGTGTGCATACCATGATGCTGCCATTTTGCATTTATGTTCCTGCCAAAACCCGTACTTTTTAATTGTCAGCTGAAGACATCAATTGATCCCCCATGGCGCTTTAGTGCCAGCATTGCTGGCATGTGAAACCTTGTGCCATTGTACTCATGTCAATGCAGCAAGACTGGCCGGCCCAGTGCAAACACTTCTGGGTGAGATCACAACATGCAGGCAAGTGACACACTTCTTATGACCCCCCCCTGGGTTACTTGGGACTTTTAAAGTGTGTTCCTGTGCTTTTTGTTATTTTTTCTTTGTTCTTTTTTTAAAAAATCCCATGCAATGAAGTCTTGCAAGAATCTGAGGGATTTTGAATGAGGAAGTGAACAAGAGCTCCATTTGCTTCCTCTTTCGTTGCCAGGAAGCCTTTGCTAGGAAAGCAAGGTAAGTGTTGTTGGGGTGGGTGTGTTCTTTTGCTGGCAGAAAAATGAATGTTTTAATGCCAGCAAAACCATGTTTTAAGGGGCTCATCTGATAAAGTCCCATATCTATAAAGCGTCACTAACACCTGCCTTCCAGCCTTTATTGTGTGAGTTTCCTTTAGCCATTGCAGTACAAGCACAATAACTGCACTCGAATGTCTGAGTGGCTGTAGATGCTCTCATGCCAGATCAGAAAGTGCTCTTCAATTGCAGAGTGAACTGGTGCACCACACCCCCTTTTCTCCCCTCCCCCAGCATTCTTTAAATCTTATAGCTGTAAAATATTAAAACCGTTTCTCTCTCTCTCTCTGTGTGTGTATCCTCCATTTTTCTTTGCACGTTGTTCTGTTACACATCTAAAGCAGATTTTAAAAGAGGATAAGATTCACATAGCAACAAAATCTATTGCTGCTGCTGCTACAACTACTTGCAAAAGGAGGAGGATGTGGAGGATGGGAAATCTCCTTTCTGAATCTAAGTTTAAACCTCCTCTATAATTTCACTAACCTTGATGTATTTTTAGTGTACTCATATAGGAGTGAATAGTGTCCAGTTTTAACCACCTCTTGGCACAGAGTTCAATCTCTTTTTCTAAGTGATGTATGTTTTTTTTTAAACCTGTTCTTTAGCAAACACAAGATACTTTTATTTCTGAAATGCAATATGACTTCATGGCTGCAAACGGCCTAGGGAAAGAACAGCTTTCTAATCAGGTAGAACTGAGGCAAAGCAAGGTTCAGTTAAGTTGATTTTCCTATGGAGTTTCTTATGGGCCAGAAGACATAATGGATGCAGATAATCAGATGAATTGGATAATGGAGCTGGAGACCAATTTTCCAGACAGATCATGAAAAATGAAATACCCAAGTGGAGGATGTATCTGATGAGCCATAGCAAATGGTGTAAGAGATACATTTAAAAAAAACAACAAGAAGGGGTTTGTTTAAAGAGAGCATCTAATGCAATCTGTCTTCAATCCTCTATCATGGTGTATATTACATAACTTAGCACATACTTAAGCTACGTTGCAGAGGCACTAAGAAGCCCTGTTACTGAATTGTGAAGATGCATAATTGGACACTGGCAAGAGTGTCCTGAGGTGCATTGACACTTCCTAGTTGGTGTCCCAATGTACAACAGGATTGATGTACTTTAGTCCCAGGGTGCCTTAGCCCCAATATGCATTGGTCACTTTGCTGGCTCCCCTACCTAATAATGTAACAGCAGTGGGATGAGTCCTTCCTGAATCTTCGTTTGTGAAGAAAAGCCAGAGAGAGAGACTGGATATGGACATTATGGAACTGCTCAATTCTAACTCCAGCGGACATCAGTCCACTTACTAAGATACAAGTCCCTAATAGGATTCCTGCCATCATTTTGTTGAGATCAAACAAATGGCATCTTGAGCAGCAGAAACTGCATGGTAATTTGTGATATGGATAGAATTTTAAATTTGCAACATAATCCATTTTAAATACATATTTACAGTGATAACAATAAAGCAAAAGGGAATCCGAAATGACAATGGGTAAGAAGAAAGGCAATAGTCTATGTGGCCAGATTGAAGCCCTGGGTTGGGCTGTCATGTTAATACTTCAGTATTTGCCAAAATTACAGCTCAGCCTACCTCTGTAATACATGCTGTTGTCAGCCTTGCAATGGCAGTATAGTCATATTAAGTTGACTATATTCAGACCAGAATTCAGTTGGACAGTTATGAATACGTAACCTAGTGTTACACATACATGACTGTTTCATATTTCTGATCCCTATGTATTTTCTAATTTAGAGAACGTGTAGAGACCATGGAAGCCCCCCAGTCCCCACTTACCAGGCAGCAGCCACTGTGATCAATGTGGGTCTAGTCCATTGTTGACTGAGAAGCAGAAGATTGATGTCCCCCCCACCCTTCATGTGAGCAGCCTCTGGCATAATGGGGAATTGCAACAAGGATGCCATTTCTACTTGTCACAAGAGAGATTACTTCTGGGAGGGAGTGGGAACATCAGCCAGCTGCTCCCCAAACAACAGGGGACAAACTCCTATCAATCACAGTAAGTGGGGTTTGGGGCGGGGACAGATTAGGAGTCATTGGCATTCATAACTGCCCAAGTGAATTCTGCTTAGTATTTCTAAACTTTTGTATCAACTAAAATGTGCATGAAAAAGATGTATAATATTCCATGCAGAATTTAGAAATAATTGCAAATTGATGCATAAATGAGATGGAAGAAATCTGAGCTCAGAAAAAAGTAAATATTATAGAAAAAGGAACACTCCATACCAAATTCAGATACATGCTAAAGGTTTTGTATCAAATTTTCAAACAAGCAAAATGACAAGGGTAGGCTTTGTGCACTGCTTCAGGATACCACTGATAGTTCCCAAAAGGTGAGAACTATGGTCCTGAAAACCCCCTTAGGTAGCATTTAAGGTCGGAAAGATTCATTTTTCTCACGATGGAACTCATGAGTCCTACAGTTCTTGTCAGTAGATTTGGGTCATTATAAAGTCAGAACGGTTAGATGATAATCTGTTTTGGCCTTGAGATATGCATTTAGCACCATGTTATTGTCTTTGTTCAATATATATATATTGGCATAGAGATTTAGGACTTTATCAGATGCAGCAAATATGGTGTCATAACAATGCCTAATGAATGTGAAAGGGCGCCCATATCACACAATGTCATTCCTTAGCATTACACTGCTGTTAATAAGGTATTCTTTTTTATTGATAGGCCAAGCTGTCAATAGATCTCCCGTGGCATTTTTGTCCTGGTATTGCCAGTGTTTGAAACCGTGTGCCATTTTCCTCTCATGAATACAGCATCAATGGGTGGTCCCGCCAGAACACTTCCGTGTGAGACTGCGAAAGCCAGGTAGGAGATGCTCTTTTTATGAACCTCTGTGGTTTACTTATAAGTATGTAAATGTGTTTCTGTGCTTGTGTGTATGTTTTGTGTTTTAATTTTGCTGTTTTTTAAAATTTTAACTGCACTCATGTCTTCTCACAAGAACCACCAAGGTCACGAATGTGGAACTAAACAGCACTAGGTTCATGCTTTGGTGATGCTGGGGCTGCTTTTTGTCACTATTACAGGTACATATGATAAAAGGGTTATTGTGCTGGGACAATTATGCTTGAAAATATGGTGGGACAGAAACGTTTTTGGAGATTTGTCTGATAAAGTCCTAAGATGCACATAGGTATTCTGAAGTTACAATGCCCTTTATCTGTGAAAGCCTGTGTTTCCAGACAGAAATGGATGAGGCAATTAAAAGCAGTTGGACTTGGCGAACAGAATTCAATAATCTCAGTGGATCTTCCTGTGACTTCTGGTGAGATCTTGTAAATATCCCTTTAAAATAGCATCCTAATGCTAAGTCCAATGCTGAATAAAAAACATTCTCGACAGGTCTAATTTTGAAATCTAGACAGTAAACTGGTTTCCTAGCAGTTCTTAGGTGAACATCAGTTTTTCTCAAGCCAACCAGTATACAGGCAAGTGTGACTGGTATATAGAGGGAGATGTGCTGAATGTGATGGCACTTCAACAGGAACATTTATATGTATCATTACAGCACTGGTGAGGCATTGTTGGAATGTATATTTAAGTCATGTTCTTGTATGGAGAACAAATGAGTTTTTCTTCTGTCATGCAAGGTGTTGAAAAAGAAAGATCACATTAAAAGAGAGAGGCATTATAAGTGAAGGTATGGAACAAAAATTGACTCACTGGTTTGGGATGATCTGAAAAATCCAGTACTGCAGTGGTTCCCAACATGCTGGAGTGCTGGGATTGGAAACTGGAGAGTAGTCATGCTGTGTCCTGATAATGAAACTTCTTCCTGATGTGTAGTTCTTACATAAAGATAACTTTTTATTGTATGGGTGGGTCATATACTTAGATGGTTATTTATGTAAAGAGGGAGATGATAGGTTGAGCAAACAACATGGCACAGAGATTCCAGAAAGGAGGTTTGTTGGCATGGGCCTAAATCCAACTGCTAGTCTCAGAAAGACTAGATCACCTGAATCAATACAATTTATGCAAGTGTTGACTTACATTAAACAATTAATTCAATGGGTCTACTGTAGACAGGGCTGAAAATTGGCTTTAAGCCATGGGAAATAATCACATCACTTCCCCAGATCATGTGATGCTGGTAGTATAAAAGTAGATTAGACCAGGCAGAAATGGCTCCCAAAAGTCACATGTATATCTTCTGTGAATGTGGCTATGGCTTAGTAAACATCTGGTAATGAAGTAGTATTCATTAAGTCTGACTTTATTTACTTATTAAATACTTGTCGGTTGTAATCATGTTACACAAGGCCATAGGCCCATTGACAGAAACACCAAAAGTTTTATGCTGTTTCTTGGATCTCTTGTTTGAACCCCAGAGCTGTGGCACTTGAGCTTTTATGTACTGAAGTCCATGAGCATTTATCATTTATAGCTCCAGGGTTTACTGCCATCTAAGCCTGCCTCTGTATCATTCCCAGTAATGTTTGCCATTTACATACATGTGGTTATGTTAGGTCATGTGATTACATACCACACTGGCAGCACATTCCACAAGAGAGAAAGACTTGTAGTGTGGTATAGAACATTACATCTCATTTCTAATAAGGTGGAGAGAAGCTGGACATGATATTGTAACTAGTGCAGCTGTAAGCACAGAATGGTGGTGTTCCTGACATTGCTGGCAAGGTGCAAATAGAAACTTCCTTGTTATTTTTTATCTCTGCATTTTTGCTTTGTTTTCTTTAAAGACTTTAGCATTTCAAATATGCAGGAGTGTAGTTCTTAAGATGATAGTCTTGTATGGTTTAGGAAAGGTGCAAAGAGAGGTTAGATCTTCTCTCTTACAGCTCTGTCTCAGGTTTATCTAACATTAATATAGAACAGCCACAGACATATCAGTTCTTGTTGTTCATAAAGGAAGCCCAGTACAACACACAATACACTTGAGATTAATTGCAGATTCATTAGATAGGAGGCTCTCAGTATGATTAACAACTGAGATTTTTTTTTTAAAAAAACCAGTGCTTCTGAAGATCAAGGAATATGTATTGGATCAAAAAGAGTTAGGAAGAGGTGTTTGGGAGGGGTTGTATTGCTAATAACCACACTTTCTTATTGAAACCATCCCCTTGGTCAGAAGGTTTCGAGAACATGAATGTCCAAAGAAGTCATGCATAGTGGGCCCTCAGTATCTGCTGGGGTTTGGTTCACAGTGGGATTTCCCACCCCTCACCCCGCCACTGTAGGTACCAAAATCCATGGATGCTCAAGTCCCATTATATACGATGGCATAGTAAAATGGTGTCCTTTAAATAAAATGGTAAAATCAAGGTTTGCTTTTTTGATTTCTTGTTGAATATTTTCAAGCTGTGGATGATTGAATCTGTGGATGCAGTATCCATGGATACAGAGGGCCAACTGTATTATGATTTCTAACCATAAGCTTGCTTCTATGAATTTATCTGCATCTGTTGTCTTTTTCTTTCTTTATTTCATTTTGTATAACTACTCAGGAGACTGCAAACAAGTAAAAGGAAAAACAAACATGAAATCAGGAAAAATGCAAGTGCCAATCAGGGACACACAGTCACGGGAATAACTTTTCACCTTTCTTGACTTTGTTTTATGCTTTTACTGATTTTCAGAACAAGTACCTCCTGAAAACCAAAAGTTCAGGAGAGGTATAATGAGGGGAACAATCACTCTATAAGATTCCATTAGAAAAGGCATTCCTAATGTAAACAAACAGGCCCAGCAAGTTTTTGTTTTCACAAAAATGGCATGGGATATTATACTTGGAATTGATTTTATTTAAAACTCTGCCTGAAGCAATTGCTCAATGAGCTGTTTTCTCCCTGAAGGTTTCTCTCTCTACCATTTTCACCTCACCAACAGCTATTCTGGTAAAGAATATAAATCCTCTTTTGCCTCTCCAGTCTTCCAAGGAGATGGACATCCCTATAAATCTGTATAGAATAAAAATACCAACATTTGCTGTATGTAATATAGAGTGTGAACTTTTCTTTGAGTTAAAAACAACCAAACTAAGTCAAACCCACAAACCTGTGGTGAGGAAAAATGATGATTGTTGTACTTGTTGTTTTCTGGAGGCATTAAAGAAAATTGCAAGAGTTGAATAAACTGAGCACTCAACAGGAGAAGGTTTTTTTCCCCTTGAAAACAAATTTCCATATTATCCCTGTGTGCTGGAACACCTTGCTTGATGGAAGCTAGAACTGCAAAAAGTAATCTCTGAGAGCAAGCTACCCTTCTGTTTAGCAGTTCCTGCAGTGGGCTATTCTAGGTAGACAGCCAGGTTATATGCAGGTTATATAAAACTATTGCAGATACTCAGACTGACTTAAAAGCATTAATTGGCTGTGAAACAAAGGTTGATTAGAGAAGTGCATTTACTGAAATGGACATTGCAAGACTATTATGTACAAATTGATGCAAGGCTAACACCAGCTCTCTATGAGAAGGCAGCCAATCTGTCACATTGATTTTGAGAACATTTGTCTCACATTCTTTAGTACAATTAAGCAAACCACAGAGCCTGCTCTACTTAAGATGAAAGACACAGGGGTGGGAGGCAGGGAAGAGCTCTCCTTTTTTGTATTGTAAGCTTCCTTCTAACTAGAAAGGGCTGGACACTAATGCCCTTCTATTTATTATAGACAACTGGCTCTCTGATTTCTATTTCCTTGCAAAAGCATAATTTTAAGTATGGCTGCATTTAAAGTCCTAATCTTCACAGAAACAACATATGTAGGAGCTTGTCAGACCAGCAAAAAGTACCTTATCAGAATTTGACATTTTTGTCCCGCGAATGGGACCCAGTTTCATACAATGTTATCCTTGTTGCATTCTGCTCCTGTGCTGCAGTAGTTAACAAGGCCCTGCTTTCATTGACGGGAACTCATTGAAGTGGAAATTTACCAAATCCACACTTCCTGGACCTAAATGCAAACTAGGAAGCAATTTGCCTGCTGAAATCTAGAAAGTTTCAAATTTTCTTATATGTTTCCCCCAACACAAATATATATATGCACAAAACATGCATTTTTAAAAGTGCACAAACACACGCAGTTTTTAAACAATGCACACAAATATGCTTTATTTGTTGGGAAGATGTTTATTTAAAAGTATGTAAAAATACCTTCATTTTTGTGTGAACTAATAGATTGTAATCCAATGCAAAAATGGGAGAGAATCAAATTAGAATTTGGAAAATCATTATCTGGGTGAAGATGAACTTGCCAGAGTTGCATATCCATAGACTGGATGGCTGTTTTCTATAAAGATATATTGACCGTCTTCTAATGTTTTATCTTCTGTTTCATGCGTTTGTTACAACCTCTTTATTAGTGGTTGTAGCTCTGATGGAGCCTTCTATCTCCTTAATTCAAACTTCCACCCTTGATGCATGGTAAAATTCATACAGAATAAATGTGTTTGTGTTTATTTATTTTATCATTTCAGTATTTGGTTATCACTTCTCAGGCCTCCAGGGCTCCAGAGATCAAACAAACAAACAAGCACACTTTAACAGACTAATGCGGACATCCTGCTAATGGTACATACAGGCAGAAATTAAGCTTACACCTGTGTATGTCTATTTTTGGCCACCGTAGAGGTTGGCATTCCCTTCCTCCTCCATAGCAACCAAAACTCTGGGACTGAATGTTGAGCTGTTGAAGCCCCACTGCCCCATGGTTATGCATGTCTGGAGGAGAGCTGACAGGGGATCACAGAAGCATCTAGCTATGACCCTGTAGCCAGATGCAAAGTGATCAGATCAGTCCCTGACACTTCTGGAGAACTCTGTCAGACCTCTGTCAGAAGATGATGTAATCACTTCATGCTGGTTATGGAAACATAGCCAGACACTTCTACGCTCTCTTTGCTCTTCTCCAGGCATGAATGGCCATAGTGGGGGGCTTCACCTCCAGTCTAGGTGGTGGTAAATAACTCAGCATAGCATAATTCTACATGAGGAACTACTACACTACACTGAGTCATGCAGGATAGCAGCCACCAACAACTAAAAACAAAACAACCCAGATGTGTTTCATAAATTAAATCATTTAGAAAAGCCAGCTAATTTTAAGGACAAAAAGAGTTATAGTTTTGCTTGCCTGCTGGAAGCTCAAGAGGGATGGCACTAACCTAACTTCTCATATTAACATGCAAGCACCCCACCCCCTCCGCCCCGCTCTCTACACACTTTAGTGGAGCAGTATACTTTGCAGACCATTCTCCTATTGAGTGTCCTGACAATACAAATTACCCTTGGCCTTACTAATGCTGCTGTATTGGCTGATGCTGACAAATACCTTTTAAGACAACAAACAGGTTTATTAGAATTAATTATACCTCTATCTTGCTGCTTTCTTTCCCCACAAAACCAAATGAGTGCAAGTAATTTCTTATTAAGTATAAAGGCTAGGATCGAAAATTTTGTCTTGCATATACTGCTCTTAATCTCCACTAATTCTGTTTGTCGAAATTGCTCTTAACTCAGAATGAGCTGCTTTTATATATGTATATATATATATATATATATATATATATATATCAACCTAGCGGAAATGTGAAATTAATTTGCAATTTGTGTGTATGTATTATTTTGTAGTTATTTTATATTTATCGAATAGATAAGGAATTTGATGACTTGTTATGTTTACAGAATCAACTTGTGGATTTATATGCTTCTGTTCTTCAACTGTGAGCCATGGCTCACATACTAGAGCTGTGAAGAACCGACACGGTGCAGTGCAGCCTCTCTCTACCTTTTCACCCTGGAGAAACCCTTGAAATAATTTTCAGGTTTCAGGGAACCCCTGCCTAAAAATTATTATATCTACACCTAGAAAAATGTTTAAAAAACACATCTCTCTCTCAGGGAACCCCTAGTGACTCCTCAGGGAATCCTAGGGTTCCAGGGAACCCTGATTGAGAAATGCTGGTGTAGTGGTTTGAGTGGTGGATTATGACTCTGGAGACTAGGGGCTCATTTACACGGCAAAATAAGTCTGTGAAGAATTCACTAAGATTCCTAATACTTCACACACATCGTGCTACAATATCGCCTCCTTCAGAAGGGGGGAGCTCAAAAACTCAAAAGTAGCATAATAAGGGGTTTCGCTTCTTTCCCCCACTTTTTTGAGAAGTAGCACGACTTAGTGCACTATCGATTGTGTGAACTACCATTTCGCAAAAGTCTGTGTGAATTACCAGCAATCGTCCCGAAACAACAACAGCAGAGCTGAGCCGTGATTAGTTGGACTGACCACTGAGGGGGTGGACTTGTAAGAGATGGAGGAGCCTCAAATGAAAAGATCCAGCCACTGTTGTGATCCAGCCACAGAAATGAAAATGAAATGAAAAGATTTGAAATGAAAAGATCCAGCCACAGAAAAGATCAAGCCAGTGCTATCCCCATTCCAATCGCCCAGCTGTCTGCCTCCCGGCTTGCTTGGCTGCTGGGGCTGAAGAATCCCCAGTTAGTCTGTTCCCCTGTGTGTGTGTGTGTGTGAGAGAGAGAGAGAGATAGAGATTGAGTAGCGATCTGCTCCTCCAGCCGTTCCCTCCCTCACACTCCTGTGATCACGTTTGTGTGTGTGTGTGTGTGTGTGTGAGAGAGAGAGAGAGAGAGAGAGAAGGACAGTGGGTGAGGGGAAGGGGGGCTTGATGGGGGATGTCTCCTCAGAGCTGAAAGGCTGCGTCTTTGCTCCCACCCTTATCGTTTTGGGAAGAAGAGGGAGCACTCCCCGCTAAGGGATGAAAACTAGCAGGCATTCCTCTGGTAATCAGAGGAGGGAAAGATGCCAGTACTTTCTCTCTCTCTTTCCCTCCCTCCCTCTCATCTTCCTGGCATCTTCCCCCAGGTGTGCTTGAGAGGCCATCCCCCCCACCTTTGTCTGTGTGAACCAGAAAGCAGAAAACTAAACAGATCAACCGATTCCTCACTAAATCATGTAAACTATGCAGCACTGGCGCAAAAATGCACTAAAGTGCAAACTATCACAATAAAAACTGCCGTGTAACTGAGCCCTAGGTTTTGAATCTCTGCTCAGCCATGGAAACCCACTGGATGACCTTGGGGAAATCATACTCTCAGCCCCAGAGGGAGGCAAAGGCAAACCTCCTCTGAAAAAATCTTTCCAGGAAAACCCACAATATAGGTTCACCTTAGGGTCTCCACAAGTCAGAAACAACTTGAAGGCACACAACAGCAACAACAGCAACTAGGATTTCTGTGTCAAAATACTATTTTCAGTGCAGAAAATAGTGCTGTTTCCTTCACAAAAAGTGTGCAAACATTGTGCAAAATAAGTCCCAAGCTACAACTATCATCAAATTGTACACTGTCCAAAGACTTTCATGGAAGAAAATTACTTCGAACCAATCTTGCTAAGAATACCCCATAATAGGTTTGCTTTAGGGTTGCCATAAGTTGGAAACACAATAACAACTAGAGCTATGCACACAATGTGGCTGAAGCCTGAATTCTGGAGGGGACTGGTCTGGTTCATTCAGTCCAGAATGGGTGTGGAGTGGATTGTGCTATCCTGAAGTACTCTTCAGTGCCTTGGTGTAATGAACAATGCAGATGGGAATACCAAAGGGCTCTTTAATTAGGGATGCTCATGGTTTGAAGGTGGTTGGAATGGAGTCTGAGTAACAGCTATAGCTTCCTTTCCCTGACAAAACCCTTATTGGCATGACTAAAAGTTCCAGTCATGGTATCCAGTGAGGCGGGGTTGTGTGTAATGCACCTCAGTTATCCCCTGTTTCCTTTCCCCCATTACTTAAGGGTTGCTTGCAGCTAGATAGAGGTTAGAAACACATGTGTATGCATTTATTTGCTGGTTCTTAGCTTAGAAAGGTGAGGCATTTTTTGCCTTCTGTTCACACTACTACTGGAGTTGCTTGTGTGTCCATGTTTGTGAGAAAGATAGCTTAGGGGGATTATTTCTCATTTTTTATGAGCTTAAATTTATTTTAATGATTCTGGATATACATGTGTGCATGCATTTGTGAGATATAATTTTCAGCACCTTCTCCCTTAGGTCCAGATTAATAAAAAATATATATTCCTTTTTCCTTAGGCTTAGATTTGAATAATCATAGAATAATAAAGTTGAAAATAATAAATACAGATGCCTACTGTAAGGACCAAACACCTGCCATGTAGAAACCCACTGTTAAAGCAGCCCTGAGAAACTTAAATTTATTCAACTGTTTGTTGAAATAACTGCCTCATTCATTTAGAAGAGACTGCTACTTAGGGAGTTAAGTAAAACATTGTGTATGTGTGTTTCAGGAACAACTTAAAAACATTTTCTTTATCTTTCACAACAACTAGCACAGTGCTCACTTGTTTAAGTATATCCTTCTAGTTACATTTGTTTTATATTTTTCCTTCTCCCATTAGTGTGGAAGTATTCATATACATGCAGAAAGTTAGGGATTGTCTACATTGGCCAAATACCCTGGCTTCCCCCCCTTCCAGAGCCTACAGTCCAAACGATGCAGGGCATTTATCCTGATCTGCCCCTGGGCAGTCCAAATGATCCCTGGGGCAGATAGGGGGCTGGAACAGGGGCAAACTGGGATAGGGTCCTTTACCTCATTGTAAGATGATACCCGATTTAATCCAGTACTGGCAGATTAGGCCCCACATGTTCATGGGAGTCATCTGAGAACACCATCCCTTGCTGCTGCCGCCAGCTCCCTGGCTGTCCGAGACATCAGGCATCCCCTCCTCAGCACTGACCAAGGCTGGTCACATGCAGGGGGCCTGCAGTGACCCTTCCCCATTAGCAGAGAAAATGGTGGTGGCTACACTGCAGTGGCAGCCATGGGCCGGCATCCTATTTGGACTCTGGCCCATTTTCTCCAGGTAATGGGAGGGAGGAATGAAACCAGGGAGCCAGCCTATCCTGCCTGGTGTATATGTGTCATTAAATCATTAAATCATCCTGGAGTAATGCATCATTCAAGAAAGAAGCAGACTAGGGACTTTATCAGACCCCCCCCCCCAATCGTTATTTTGCTGGCATATTTTGAATCATTTTCATGCCTGCTAAAGAACGCCACCACCACCACCAGACTTACCTTGAGCAGCATTAAAGAGATAGTCCCAGCAGTAACAGAGCACAAATGGAGCTCCATTTACTTTTGGGGTTGAGATCTCGCCAATTCTCATGAGAAGACGTGAGCACAGCAAATTCAAAACTTAAAGTAAAATAAAGAAATAAAATGTAAACACAAGCATAGGAATACACTTTAAAAGTCCCAAGTAAATCAGGGAAGTAAAAAAAGAGCGTCCCCTACCTGGCTGTCCCGATCTCACCCAGAAGTGTTCTGACAATTGATGCTGTATCCACTGAGCACAATGACACAAAGTTTCACAAAAGTGCCATGGCCGATCTATTGATGGCTTGGCCTGTCAACAAAAAGGAATGGCTTTTTGACAGGACAATAACATGAAAGGACAACGTCATTTGATATGCATGCCCTTTTGTGTTAATTAGGCCTCGTTATGACACCATATTTGCCTTCCCAGTCTTGTTTGGCAAAGCAGACTGGCTCCTGAAATGTAACCACAATCTGCAATGTCTCAGGGTTAATCCCCCCTTCCAGATCTACCATGCTTCCAAATGTCATCCAATTATGTGAAGAAACAGAAAAGTTATAGCAGTTTAGCTTTTCTAATAGAAGGGAATGGGAATTCATATTCTTGACCTGGATCTGGATTTTTGATTGGATCTGATTGTGATCATTCTGGAGCAGATTCAGGATGTAACTATGTAACCACAATTATAGTTTTCACCCGACTTCAACTACCATGGCTTCATCCTATGGAATTCTGTGATATGCAGTTCTGTGAAGCCCTTAATTTTTTTGTCAGAAAGCTGTAGTACTGTAGTTTAGGGAATTGTACTAGAAAAATTCTAAGTCCCTTCCCAAAATTACAAATTCCTTTCAGAAATATCCACCCCAATTTGACTTCCCACAATTAGTTATGTTACGACTTGAACTGAAATAGATTTCATTGGCTAAATATTTTATTGCAGAACAAAGGTTAAATAGAAAACAAACTGGCACTTATAGAAACAAATATCCTACTGTATTGAATTTTGCCCTTTGATCAGTTAAAAAACATTCTTGTAAGCCTTTTTAGTTAATTCCTGCCTAAAACAGATTGCAAACTCTTCTGACACCTCCTTTCTACCATGGTTGATCTATCAAGTTTTTTTTCAATTAGTCCCTTGGCAAGATAAATATGTATCTGTATGCAAAACCTGAAGTTGTATTTAATTATCTGTGTAGATGCAATACATCAATAAGATTTTAATTAAGAGCTTTTGGATTATCTCTGAACCAATCATTTTTTGGAATGGATTTACATTACAAGTGCGATGTAATACAAGCCCCCTGTTTTGCTGTACTTCTCAATTGTAATTTAAAAATCATTTTCTCCTTAACATTCCTCTGAACCTTGTTACTTTGAAGAACTGTTGTTAATCTTATCAGACTGTTTTAATATAGTCAGTCTCCACAGACATTTCACCTGAGCCAGGCCTTTCTCAAAAGGTTGTTGGTAGGACAGAGAAGGACATCACTGATACATTTCACTGGAGCAACGCCTGTTTGCATCATTATGTTTAAAGTGTCTGGACTGTTGAGGATGGAGAAAGGAATAAGTCTGTAAAACATTCAGCCTTTTCCAGCCTCACACCCTCCAATAGGGATGTAATTTTTCCTTAATTTCATTTTCAAAGGAAGCAAAGAGTAATTTTTAGCAATAGTCTTTTTTGAACACTGTACAGTTTGATGACTAGTTGCAGCTTGGGACTTATTTTGCATGACATTTGCACACTTTTTCTGCAGGAAATAGCCCTATTTTCTACACAGAAAATAGTATTTTGGCACAGAAATCCTAGTTGTTATTGTTGTGTGCCTTCAAGTTGTTTCTAACTTATGGAGACCCTAAGGTGAACCTATCATGGTTTTTCTTGGCAAGACTTGTTCAGAGGAGGTTTGCCTTTGCCTCTCTCTGGGGCTGAGAGTGTGTGACTTCCTCAAGGTCACCCAGTGGGTTTCCATGTCTGAGTAGGGATTCGAACCCTCGTCTCCAGAGTTGTAGTCCAATGCTCAAACCACTACATGATGGCTCTCATAAAAACTCTACAGTGCAGAAAATACTGTTTTCTATGCAGAAAGCATGCAAATTTTATGCAAAATAAGCCCTGAATTGTGAAGATTCTTTTCAGTCTAGGATTCTTCTTGTGAGGATTTCCTGACATTCAAGAAACACATTTAAACTTTTTTTTTTTTAAACTTTCCTGGGCGGTCTCTCTAACCAATAATAGGTTGTTGGTTTTGGAGGGATTCAACCTTCGTTTTGGATGGCATGCATACCTGTGGTACGGGAAAAAAAGGGAGAATAAGGACTTTGAAAATCATGTGATAAGAAAGGCTCTTCTCAAAACATGGTCTAATATGAAGAAAAATTATTATAGAAAAATCCCTTTATGGGTATCGCCTGAAGAAGCCTTTTTTGGTAGAACAAAGACAAGAAACGAAAATTGGATAAAATATCAAGACTTAATAGGTAAAGATATAGAAGATAACATACAAATAAATACTAGAGAACAACTGGAAGAAAAAGGATTTAATATGAATTGGTTTCTTTATAAGCAACTTTACGAAAGATTTAAAATGGATTACCGACTTGAAAATTTTGAATTAGAAAAGAATGAATTAGATAAGATATTTTTTGGTGAGAAAAAACATAACATCTCGAAATTTTATAATGCCCTTTTACAGAGGGAAATGGAGGATGAGACTATCAAAGAGCAAATGGTTAAATGGGCACAAGATATAGGTCGGGTAATTGAATTAGAAAAATGGGAGAAAGCTTGGAAAGCAACACATAAATTTACACTATCGCAAAATTTAAAGGAAAACTACTTAAAAATCTTCTATAGATGGTACCTAACACCTGTTAAACTAAATAAGATGTATAATATTGGTAATAAGAATTGTTGGAAATGTGATAAAGCTAAAGGTACCTTATACCATATTTGGTGGAGCTGTTCTAAGGCAAGAAATTTTTGGAAAAAGATACATATTACGATTTGTGAAATTTTAGATATAAAATGTGCAATGACACCAGAACTATATTTACTAAATATGGTAGATGAAATAAGAGGGAAATTAAATAATCGATCATGGAGAATAGTTTTATATATGATATCAGCGGCACGATTACTTTACGCGGCTAAGTGGAAGAAAAGAGAAATCCCCACTGTTGAAGAATGGGTAATTAAACTTAGGGATATGATGGACATGGACAAACTAACTTTGATACTAAAAGATAAAACCGTCGATACTGTTGAGAAAGAATGGTCTCCAGTGAAGATCTACTGGAGGAAAAAATGGAAAAATTTGGATAAAATTTGATCACTTTAAGATAAATAGAATTATGTATTGGCAAAGTAATTAGGATCAAGTTGATTTTATAGAATTAGGAAGTTTAGAAGGAACAGAATAAAATTCAAGTCTTAAGGGCAATCTTATAAAAGAGTACAATTGTTGAATAAATCCTGCAAAATCGGGGAAAAGTGGAAACTTTATGTATTAGAAATAATAAGAAATTGTAAACATATGGCAAGATTGAAATTTTACTTTAAAATGTCGAAAAAACTTTGTTTTTTTCTTTTTTTGTTCTCTAATTTTGAATTTATAGTAAATTTCAAGAATCATAATAATTATATATGTTTTATGTTAGTATTGTAATGTAAATTGCACACAATGTAAAACATATAAAGTAAGAAAATATATGAATAGGTTATGTTATGCAATTCAATAAAAAGGATTAAAAAAAAAACTTTCCATTCCTGTTCTCCAGATATATTAGATCACAACTCCAATCATCTATGTTAGTGAAAATGACAGGAGTTGTAGTCCAACAGACAGGGTTGCCAGCTTGGGGAATGATGCTATAGAGCAGTGATCTCCAAACTCTAGTCCTCCAGGTTTTTTGGACTTCAGCTCCCAGAATTCTTGACTATTCGCTAAGCTGGCTGGGGCTTCTGGGAGTTGCAGTCCAAAAAATCTAAAGGACCAAAGTTTGGAAACCATTGCCTTAGAAGAACAGAGCCCTTATGGTGGTAGCACCAACTTAGTGGACTCTGCTCCTCAGGAGGTATGTTAGGTGGCCAGCACTATACTTTTAAGATGCTAGGCACAAGCGTGGCTTTTTCTGTAAGGCCTTAAAAATGGTCAGTCTAACTGTGGTGCTATTGCTAAGTGTGATTGGTATGCCATTTTCTGTTTCAATAGGATTGGCCCTTTGGCACTTGCTGTACTTTTTCCCCCCATGATTTTTGATGTTTCTGGAGTTCCTGCCTATATTTTATGTTACTGTACTTCATTGATTTTGTTTTTTGAGCTGCTTTGAGAATATTTTCAGATACAGCAAAGCAGGATGTACAGTAATTTATTAAAAGAAAGAAGAGTTAGATATAAGAAAGGCACTACTCTACTCACATTTAGGAACCTTAACCAGTGAACAAGCCTGATGCAGAAATGTCATTAGGGAGTAAGATATTGCCAGACCTTCTTTGAATTATTGGTTAATACAATTATACCTCAGCTAAGAAAGTAAATGTGTTCCTGGGCGTTATTCCTTGAAGAGAAAATTTGGTACCAAAGGAAAAACAACATAGAAAGAATGGGTTCATGCACCACAACAAAGAACAGTTCAACATATCTCAACACACTCCCCCTCCCCCCCGCAAAAAGAAAAAAAAAATAAGAATACGAATGTGTGAAATGAAACAACCAGGTCAGGTAAGTCTTGTATAAGTAAACAAAAAACATTGTGGACCTTCTAGAGTTCACTTGAGGCTTCCAAAGTGTCTCCACTTTTCTTATAATTTCCATTTAGGTGGCCAAATGTACAGATCAATGTTTTTTTTTAAACTTTTTTTGGGGATAGCTGGTAAGGCAGTCTAATCTGAGCTCCCCTTTTCTCTGTTTTACTATTCACACATGCCTAGTAAGGGATTCTGGAGGCCGTTGCTCTTTACTTTGCCTGTTGTAGGCAGGCATACACAGCTACAGTGGAGTAAAATCCCATTCTTTCCCAAGTCAAGCTTTATTGCATTGTTTACTGCAGACACACTGCTGTAATCCAACACCAAAAGTCTGCATTTGTCCAGTCCTCCCCCACCATCCTTCCAAGGCCAATACTGGGGGTGGGGGGCTTCTAGCTAGATAGAGGACAAGGAGGAAAAGGGGCACAGGCAGGCATAAGAAGACTCTGTAAAATGAAGCTTCTTTTTCAGAGGTTTTGTATTCTGTGGTGTTCTTGTAGGTGCTGCTGGCTTCCTTGTCAGTGGGTTGACGAAACTGGTCTGGGTAGATCTGCTACTCTGAACTTTAAATGAACTACCCAAGGTGGTCAACCCTATCCCCAAAGTAGGTCTAGCACCATGGATTTCTCCTTTAAAGCTTGGACTAAAACCCAGAGTGGATTCATGCCCCACTGAGTTGGACACCACCAGCTTCCACTACTCTGGTGTAGGCCTTACACTGTAAGGAGTTCAAGATCTGCTATGGGATGAAGTTTTGGAAACCTTTCCAAAACTCAATTAATATTGCATTTATTGCTTCTTCTTTCCATGTATACTCCTGTCATGGGAAGGCAGGATGGTTCTGATAAAACAACTCAAACTAATGCTAGTGTTAATTTAAATGGTCAGTTCCTGGGAATACATGCTGGAATATGGAACACTCTTCTACTGAAGAAGAAAATAAATATTTGACATAAGAGGTGTGTCATAATGGTGCCCTGACTCTTGAATGCACAAAGATATTTAATGCATAAATAATGTCTTAGAAATGGGGAAGTTTCTATTGCTGCCAATAACAACGTGAGAAATAGCCATTAGTTTTTATAGAAGTCTGCTCTGAGAAGGACATCTTTTTGTTTCTTTTTCTTTTACACTTTTCATAGCTGCCTAATGTTGCTGTAACTAAGTATTTTCCTGTACTAAAGAAGTGGTGATCAATGTGTTCTCTTATTATCCAAATATAATTTTTTTTTCAAACTCTGTACTTTTAAATTATAAACTCAGTTGTCCACCATGGAAAGAAAATTAGTATTTGAACAACATTCCTTGAATGTTTTGACTAACAAAGCTTGGTTTCAGTGTGCTTTTGCTCATTTCTGCCTATGCACTTTCTGCACACCATCCTAGTCATAGGGATGGCCAGTGGCTCCATTTGTGGGGTGGTAACTATACCATCAATTATGGAGGCTCCTGAGCTCCTGAGTGTATGTTGTGGATATGATCCAGCACTTTGATAACTCCTATAACAGCTGGAGAAGTTGCTAACTCCTGAACAAGCTGTGAAGGAATAGGCTGCCATTAAAACATGAGGGTGGAGCTGCTTTTTTTTTAAAGTAATGGAGCCACAGGTGGCATCTGCGTTGGCCTTGAACTGAACTTCTCAAACTTAAAAAGAAGAACTCTAACCTATGTCTATCTATCTGTCTGTCTGTCTGTCTGTCATCTATCTATGCCTCTTAACAATGCTAGAATCAGTGTGATCCTGACTGTTGAGATTGAGCCTTTGCTGGCATTAAGGGTGTGATAAATTATTCATTCCCACATTGGAGGACAAATAATTTAATTAATTTTCTTCCTGCTGCTTCCTATGGTCTCACTGGTGTGTGTGTGTAAGCAGTGTGGATAGGGGAGCTGGGTAAAGATCAGGGAGGGTACAGACTTCCACAAATGACTCCCATAAGCTCTTCTGCTCATGCACCCCCTGTGGCGTCAAGAGTAATAGCAATAGCAATAGCGCTTACATTTTTATACTGCTTTATAGTGCTAAGCACTCCCCAAGCAGTTTACAATGTGTTAGCTAACTGCACCCAACAAGCTGTGTACTCATTTTATTGACCTATGGAAGGATGGAAGTCTGAGTCAACCTGGAGCTCTGCAGGATTGAACTCAAAACACTGTGGCTGCAGTACCCGCATTTAACCACTGCACCACCAGGGCTCAACAGGGTTCCAAGAGAGTTGTGGGAGAGTGAAGACCGAGTGAGGCTATAGCTTGAGTGAAGATTGGGGAGCCTATAGACCTCCCCTATTCTTTCTCGATTACTTCTGACCCAAACATGACATTAGTAGGGGGAAGCCAAATGATGATCAGGGAGGCCTTTTACAATCAGCTTGGCTCCTCCTCCTGATGTTGCTGGGAAGGAGAGGCAAATGATCAAAGAAGATCATCCTGATGCCTATGTTCTGATAGGTGATTCGTGATGATGCAGCCATTATTGTTATCTAACAGCTATTGGAAAACAGTCCATGATAATCCTCCTCACTGGGCTGCCCCACCACTTGCCTATCTTAGGGGGACTAGAAATAGGTGAGTCTGGGCTAGGCTTGGAGTAATCCTCAAGGAATGGGGAAAAATGAGAAGGAGTTTTGAGAATTTTCTTCACTGGAATTTTCAGACACTTGAATGGTCCCTTTCTCATTATCTCCCCTTAATTTTCTAATACTCTTTCCATCCCTTGCTGGCACTACTAGGACCAATGCTATTATTAGGCAACATATATTTACTGGTGGAAAGCAGTTGCAGAACCCAGGTTGTTCTTCCTTTAGCCCCTTGGCTTGTCCCTATTTTGAAGGACTTTACTGAGTACCCCACAAGATGTGCTACAATGCTTAAACTGGCATGTTGCCATCTGAGGTGGCAGAGGACCTTATCCAATTGCCAGCATAGAAGCTTCAACTGCTAGTCTAGCCAGCTTCTGTACATCAAATAGAGGGAGCACATCTGATCATTTGCTTCAGAGTGGAATATGTCTTGGGCTGCTCCTTAACACTGCCCCCTCGACCCCGAGGTAAGGAGCTGTTCTACAAAATACACTCCACATGTATGAAAAATACTGTAATTGGTCTGTTAACATTTGGATTACATTGTTCTCTTATAAATATTAACAACTACTGCTACAATAAAATCTTAAAAACAGTGAAAGGGTGTCAGGCTCATCCCTGAATTCCAGGAATTGGAGTGGAATTCATGGAGAACCCTGACATGAGGCTGTTTCCCTTGCCTGGGGCTCTGGAGTGTTGGAGAGAGGCCAGCCTGCCTTGTTGTCCTGGGAACGTTTTTCTCCACAGCGGCTCAAGGTCAGGGCGTCCAGGTGCCAGCCGCCCTGAGAGGGAGGCATCTCTACTTCCTGAATGCTTTTCTCATGCCATGGGGTTTATCTGGGGGTTTGTTCTTGCTGTATTCAGTTTCGGCATTGTCCTATGTTCCTGACACATGAATCCTTGTCAATAAAGCAATTTATTGATTGAATGTGAGTGTGTGTGCTTGGTACATCTCAGTAAGCCGAAGCTCTTCTTCAATACCTAATCCTTTTGAGCGGTTCTACCCACAATGTCAGAAGACGCGGAGGCTGGAACCCAGACGGAGAAAGACCTGGCTGCAAACGGCGACCAGGGAGCCGGTGCCCCGGGGGAGGGGGCTGGCACGTCGGGGGATGTTGCAGCAGCTTCCAAAGAAGACTTGAACTGGACCCGCCGGAGGGCAGGGAATTTTGCTCATCCCTTCGACCCCATGGAGCTGGGAGCCAAGCAAGCCCCGGGGAGGGGCAGCCTGCCACTCTCCGGCACTCCAGAGTGAGGAGCTGGTACGGCTCTGGGGGGCCAGATGGCCCTGGCCAGGCAACTGAAGCTGGGAGGAATGTCGGTCCTGTCGGTGGGACAGGCCCCTGGTCGAGGGGCACCGAGAGCCAGGGGTGAGGTTTTCCCTGGCAGAAGTGGGAGCTGAGGTCTAGCAGTTGAAGCAGCAAATGGGGGTGATGCAGATGAGTCTACTAGAGATCCTGCAGAGGTTGCCACCACCACCACCTGCCCCAGGAGGGGCCCAGCCTCCTCAAGCTCAACCAGCGGCCCCCCGGCACCCGGGGCAGGGGGCCCTGCCATGCCTGCTGAGGTCCCTGGCCCGCCAGCTCTTGGACCAGCCCCCCCTGGAGGGGCTGGACCGGTCGAGCCACGGGAAAGACCCCGGGGCCTGAAGCACCGAGATTTAAAGGCGACCTTTGATGGAGATGCGGTGAAGCTTCCATACTTCCTGACCCAGGTGGCGGGGTTTATGTCCCAGTGGGATGAGGAGTTCCAGATGGAGGCTGAGAAAGTGCAGTATGTATCCAACCAGCTAGAGGGAGAGGCAGCACAGTGGTTGGTGGGGTTTTATGATATGGGAGCCCCAGAACTAGGAAACTTCCATGAGTTCCTGCTAGCTTTGTGGGCCCAATTTGAAGACCCCCTGTGAATGAGAAGGGCCCGGGCGGATCTCAGGCAACTGAAGCAAGATTCAAAGACTGTGGGATAGTATGCCACTGAGTTCTGCCGCCTGGCCAGTCAGGTGCCTGAATGGTCGGAGGACATAAAGGTGCAGTTTTTCCAGGATGGCCTGAATGCAGACATCCTTGAATGGGCGTTGTTCCAGGGGAACCCCGAGACCCTCTTGGGGTGGGTACAGCTTGCCGGAGAAGTGGAGATGCTGAGATGGAGCATCAAGCTGGTTTGGCACCAGCAAGGATCCGAGGGGAAGACCACCGGGTCTACTGGAAAGAAAGGTAAACTGGCCCGCCCAGGTGGAACCATGACTGGAGAGTCAGAGAGGGAGTGAAGGATGAGAAAAGGCTTGTGCCTGCACTGTGGAAAAGGAGGCCATCGCATAGCTGAATGCCCGGAGAGGGGCCCTCGGGACCAGCGGCAGCCGAGTAGCCCCAGTGGAGCGAAGGGAGGTTGTTGACGTTGAGGACCCCACTCAAGTCCAAGCCTAAAGCAGCAGTACGGGCCTTGGTACCAGGCCACATGGCGGGGGAGTCTTCGGAAGACCCAGATGACAGTGGATCTTACTCTTCCGACGCAGAGCCGGCGGGAAACGGCTCCAGCCCGCCCTACTAAGTGCCCGAGGGTGAGCTAACCCCGAAGGGCACCCAGACGCTGTGGTGAGTGGAGTGAAAGGCCCTTTCTTCATAAAAGCCAGGTTAGGGGTTGGAAAGGGGGGGCACCCGAAAAGTAATGTTAATGGTTGATTGTGGATGTGCCCAAGTCCTAATGCATCCCTCCCTGGTCAGTGAACTGGACATTAGTACTATTAAGCTGGACAAGCCAGTGTGGCTGTCACAGATGGATGGGGGGATGATGAAGGGGGCCCCCACCAGGCGAATGACTGGCCCAATATGCATGAGAATGGGGAATCATCAGGAGAAACTTCAATTTGTGATTGCCCCAGGGTTAGTTCCCGCTGCAGTGGTGGGCCTAAACTGGCTAAAGTTCCACAACCCCATCATAGACTGGGTAAAAGAGACAATGTATTTTGCAGATCCTGTGTGTGTGCAGAAACACTAGGTGGGGGAAGCTTCCCCAGGGGAAGGAGTCCCTCTAGAGGCCAATTCACAGAACTGCATGACCGCTTTAGTCCAAGGGGAGCTGAAAAGATTGCAAGGCATGGCAATATGTTTTTGAGGAGAGGGAGTGTGACATTTTGCCACCCCACAGGCCCTTTGATTGTGCCATTGAAATACTTACTGAGACTAAACTACCCAAACCCAGGATTTATTCCATGATGCCAGCTGAAATGGATGCCCTCTGGGAGTTCATAGACAAAAACTTAACAAGGGGATTCATTAGGCCCTTGACCTCACCTGTGGGGGCCCTGGTGATGTTCAGGCGAAAATCAGATGGGGGTCTTCATCTGATCCAAGACTACCGGGGGTTAAATGCAATCGGTGTTTCAAATCAGTACCCCCTGCCCTTGATGAAGGACATACTGGCTCATTTGTCCAAGGGGAAGATATTTACCAAATCGGACATGAGGGAGGCTTATTACAGGTACGAATCAAGGATGGGGATGAATGGAAAACTGCTTTCAATTGCCCCCTGGGGGCTTTTGAATTCTTAGTAATGCCTTTCGGGCTAAGTGGAGTTCCAGGCATATTTCAGAACTTGATTAATGATGTTTTGAGAGAATTTCTGTACAAGGGGGTCTTGGTGTATTTGGACGATGTATTGATTTATTCTGAGGACTATACGTCCCATGTGAAACTGGTGAAAAAGGTGCTTGCTAGACTGGGGGAGAACCATCTGTATGCTAAGATGTCAAAGTGTGAATTCCACCAAAGCCGCTTGGACTACCTGGGGTACTGCTTCTCAAATAAGGGCATAGAAATGGACCCGGAAAAAGTCAAAGGGGTGTTGGCATGGGAGGCCCCTAGAACCAGGAAGCAGCTGCAGAGCTTCCTTGGATTTGCTAACTTTTACCGGTCCTTCATCCCTGACTTTGCAATGGCAGCCCTCCCTCTGACTGATCTGTTAAAAACTAAAGATGTGGGGAAGAAAGCTCGAAAGGGAATGGGGAATGGGGAAAAACCTCCCCAAAAGATAGTGTGGTCTGACCTATGCCAACAGGCTTTTGATAAGTTGAAGAAACTTTTCACATCTGAACCAATTCTCAAACACCCCGACCCCTCCCAACTTTTAGTAGTCCAAGTTGATGCTGCAATGGGAGGAGTACTGTTGCAAAGGGGGGAGGAGGGAGAGCTCAGGCTGTGTGCATACCTGTCCAAGAAATTCAGTGAGACTGAGTGAAATTGGCCTGTGTGGGAAAAGGAGGCGGGTGCAATCAAACTGGCCTTAGAAACTTGGCGCCACCTGCTGGAGGGATCTCCCAAACCCTTTGAAGTTTGGGCAGATCACAAGAATTTGGAAGTTTTAGCCACCCCAAGGTGGTTGAGCCCCAAGCAGGTTAGGTGGGCCAGTTTTTTCTACCAGTTCAACTTCACCCTGAAATTTATCCCGGGAAAAAAGAATTTCCTAGCTGATGCTTTGTCCAGACTTCCACAACATGACAGCAAATGAAAAGAGGTTATTGACACAGTCTTCTCCCCCTCCCCCTTGGGACTAGCAGTCCTAACTTGGTACATCACAAAGGGAACCTGCACCTCTCCAGATGCTATTAGAATCCAGTTCCTATCAACCCCAGTCAGTATGGCTGATGGTCAAGAATGATGGCAAATGTAGCCCAAAAACATTTGGAAGGCAATAGTTTCCTTACCCTCACCTTAAACATGTGACAGGATATATGTGACAAAGATGAATGACCTAGTGGGGATGCTCTTACTTAAAGAAAAATAGCATTTGATATGAGAGTTTGGGTCAAGCCATCTTCCTAAAATGCTAACTTCCCAGCTCATGAGTATTTGTTTTAAAAGTGGGTCAGAATTCACAAATAAGATATTCCATGTGCATTCTGAAATGATACGGTTGCAAGGTTGCACCACAAGGTGTTTTTTTCCTGACAATGTGTGTGAATTTTCACAAATAAACTGATATCTTTGTCATTTGCTTTGACAGCCAGTGTTCTTTCCCTGTATATTCTGCAAACACACAAAAGACTCCAGAAAAATGATGTCAGATGCAACGTAGTTTGTACATATTATACAGTTCTACTTTTTATTTTATTTTATTTATTTGTACATATTATACAGTTCTATCTTGGTTTCATTATCAACCTTTCTTTAACTCAATAGACTATGGAGATTATCAGATGCTCTAAAGATGGTATGATAACGATGCCAGGAGATCGCTAAAGGACTTGCATTTTAGACAACGTTGTTTCCGTGTTGCCATGCTCCCATTCAGCTGTTGTTACACCAGTGCTTCTTTTTATTGATGGGCTAACCCTTCAATGAATCCCCCATTTCATTTCTGTAATGGAATGTCCTGTGACTGAAATGGTGCCCCGTTATGCTGGTGCGATGCCAGCATCAGTGGGAGGTCCGTGCCAGAACACGTGAGATTGGGACATCAAGGTAAGTGACACACTTTTTTGTACCTTCCCTGGGTTACTTGTAATGATTTAAGTGTATTTTTGTGCTTGGTGTTACTTTTACTGTTGTATTTTGCTTTTTATTTTTGATTTTCCTGCACTCTCATCTTCTCACGAGAGCAGCCAGGATTTCAATCCAGGAAGTGAAAGGAGCTCTGCTTGAGCGTCATTCACTCCTGGGCTGCCCTACTGAGGCAAGGAGATGCGATTAAGGTAGGTTTGAAAACTTTTTATTTTTGGCTGTTACAGGGAAGGGAGAGGGGTGGAAGAGAAGATTGCGAGATGGGAATGCTTTTTTTGTTCCCGTTTGAAAATTTCCTATATCTTCACTAAAGAAACTGTTGGATATATGATAGACAGGAATACATGAATCACCTGGTACAAAATAGGAATATCTATATCTGGCTTTTCTTCACAAACGAAGATTCAGGAAGGACTCATCCCACGCTTTCTGCAAGTGCGCTGATGACTAAAAAGGCCAATCTGAGATAAACAAGTCCAGTTGCAGAAAGCACAGCAGAAGGTCTTCTTGGGTGATGTTTTTGGGTTGTGATTCTTTCTGCGTTGTCGTTTCTCTTCAAGATTTGTTCGGTGTGAGTTCTCAAATAAGGCTGCAGCATTGTGGATAGTGCGTCTCCATGCCTCCTGATGTGAGGCCAGGGCGGACCATTTTTGGTGATAAATTTGGCTGAGCCTGAGATGTTGTTTCAGGGTGTCCTTGTATTGCTTTTTTGGAGTGCCCCTCTTACACTGACCCATGGCGACTTCACTGTAGAGTGCTATTTTTGGGAGGCGATGGTCCTCCATCCTAGAAAAATGCCCTGCCCAGCACAGCTGTGTTCTCAATATCATGGGCTCAATGCTGGTGATCCCTGCTTGCTCAAGGGCAGCAATATTCGTCACATAGTCAGTCCAGTGTATATTTAGGATTGTACGTATACAGCGCTGATGAAAGCATTTGAGGAGTCGTAAGTGTTGGCGATAGGTGACCCATGTTTCAGACCCTTAAAGGAGAATAGACAGTACAATGGCTCTATACACACTGATTTTTTGTGCTTCACCTCAGGTGTTTGTTACTCCAGACTGTTTTGTAAAGTCTTCCAAATGCACTATATTGCCTTTGCTAATCTGTGATCGATCTTTTTGTCAATCTTGGCATCTCTCCCATGACAAGGGTGCATCAATGGAGAGGAAAATAGAAATAACGGAGGCTATTAATGATTGTGTTTATGTGCCTTCAAGTACTGTTAACTTATGGTGACCACATGAATTTCATAGGGTTTTCTTAGGGAAAGATTACTTAGAGGTGGATTTGCTAGTTCCTTCCTTTGAAATATAGCCTATAGCACCTGGTATCCATTGGCGGGCTCCCATCCAAGTACTAACCAGGGCTGATCTTTCTTAGTTTCCAAGACTGGACAGCTCGATGAACAAATGGTATTAGCGTGTTCCAGGAGCCAATCCTATGGCAGAAAACTCAAGGGGAGGGGCTTCTGGATCTTTTAAGTATACATGACATTTGGAGAGAATCAGTTAAATGTCAGTTAAGCTCTAATTTTTGAGTGGAAGGGAGTTGATGACAGTTGGCTGGAGCTGAAGGCTCTGTGTGTGCATGCATGCTGTATGAAAGGCTTGGATGAGTGTGAAATGGTGTGCAGAGGTACTAATTTGAAATGAAGGAGTGAGTGGACAAAGAGTGAATGAGGCTGGGAAGTAAGGAATGACACTATGAAGATATAAGTACTGATTAAAACAAAAAAATCCACCCTGAAGAATGTTTATTCCCTTTAATAAAGTTGTCCTTTGTTATTAATATAAATATAGACTACAGAATAAAGATAACTAAAGGCAAGCTACCATGACACACTATCCACACATTTAGGTAAAGGGTATTCCCTTGGTTAAAAAGAAGAACTAAGGGAAGCTTATAGTATTTTAGGTGGGAGGAGCACACGATAAAGATGTGGCCAGGCTGAATTCTGAGGTAAAGTGGGGCTGGCACTTTGAAGTTTGCCCTTGACCACCTGGTTGTTGTGAGTTGTCGCATATTTGGTGGCAGCGTCATATAAGTGGTGGCACCAGTGGGATAAGAAATGCCCCTTCGTCACACTAACCAGGGCTGATCCTGCTTAGTTTCCAAGATCAGATGGGATATGGTGCCTTTAGGGTATTTAGGCCCTTATTAATGATTATTCCCTAATTAATATGACTTTTTTTGCTAAGTCTCATCAAAACAGCAGTAGCAATATCACTTCTATTTCTATACCGATTATCAGTGCCAAAGCACTCCCTAAGCAGCTTAAAATGTGTTAGCTAACTGCCCCCAACAAGCTGGGGAAACTAATTTTACTGACTTATAGGAGGATGGAAGGCTGAGTCATCCTTGGAGCCCTGTAGCATTGAACTTACAATGTTGTCACTGCAGTACTGGCATTTAACCACTGTGCCACCAGGGCTTCCTAACGTCTAAAGCATCTAAGCCAAGTGATATACATATTTTTAAGGTTACTTTTACCATCAGTTTGGTGAATGATAGAGCAAACTGAACAGTGGATGGAGGAGGGCAAATAACTTACTTTACTCTGGAAAATTGAGAAATAGCCTGCTCATAATTTGGACATTAGTTTGTCAGCTTTCTCCTCTATGGTAACTACTGGAACACAACTGCACTTTACAATAGCCTGTTTCCCAGTCAGAAAACTTACACATATAACCCTTCTCTCCCGTACCACCACCATCCACATCCACATTTTTGACATCTTCCATAGTGTAGAAAATAAGAGACATGAAAGAAAATGAAGCAAGAATCCATAGCCTTAGCTTCTTAACAGCCGAGACAGAATGATGTGTGTAAATTTTTCTATGATTAATCACTGTATAAACTAATTCTGGGTATGCAGACTTGTGTCTTGTTTAAGAAGAACACAAAAAGAACCTTGTAAGATCAGATTAAGATGCGTCTAGGCGGGAGTTATTTGCAAGAATCTCAGCAACCAGTGCTAGGTGATTCACTAGAAGCTGGCCAGTGAACCACCAGCTGGTTAACTGCAGTGCAGATTTCTACCCACTCATACTGTAGGGGTGCCTTTGATAGGCTTGCTGAACACAAGCCATAATTCCCAGAAATTGATGAACATAGCTGTAGTACAATTGAAAGACTAAAAGTAGGGTTTGTACAATTTTAAGACTAAACAGAGTAATATTGTAGTACAGTGCTTAAAGCACTATACTACACTGGCACTGTAAGAGAGACAGTGTGGTGTAGTGGTTTGAGCATTGGAGATCAGGGTTTGAATTCCTGCTCAGGTATGGAAACACATTGGGTGACCTTGGGCAAGTCATGTTCTCTCTGCCTCAGAGGAAAGGAAAGGCAACCCCCCCCCAGCAAACCTTGCCAACCCCCCCCCCCCCGCCTTAGGATCTCCATAAGTCAGAAACAACCCGAAGGCATATAACAACAAGATCCAAAAGGCTTTGGCAAGGACAAAATGAATAAATGTATAATATAAAAAGCAAGGGAAGGGAAGAGTCCTGCCATTAAGAGAGCTTTCCATGAGAAGATCCCATGTGAATTACAGCAGCCCCAGAACTATGCACCAAATGCTCTCTCAAACTCTCTTTCTCACAGATACACAAATCCCCCACACCTCTAATTTCCCTAAATTAGGATCAATATCACAGAAAAGCATTCTCATTGGATCTTTTTCTCCTTCCTTCAGTTATGGGCCCAGTGTTATTCAACACCTTTATCAATGACTTCGTTGAGTGAATAGAGGGTATGCTTATCAAGTTTGCAGATGACACCAAATTAGGAGGGGTAGCTAATACCCCAGAGGACAGGATCAAAATCTAAAATGACCTCAACAGATTAGAAAGCTGGGCCAAAACTAACAAAATGAATTTCAACAGGGAGAAATGTAGGATACTACACTTGGGCAGTAAAAATGAAATGCACAGCTATAGGATGGGTGACACCTATCTTGATGGCAGTACATGCGCAAGGGATCTAGGAATTTTAGTGGACCACAAGCTGTACATGAGTCAGCAGTGTGATGCAGCAGCTAAAAAAGCCGATAGGATTCTAGGCTGCATTAACAGGAGTATAGTCTCTAGATCAAGGGAAGTAATAGTGCCTCTCTATTCTGCTTTGGTCAGACCTCAGCTGTAATACTGTGTCCAGTTCTGGGCACCACAATTCAGGAAGGATATTGCCAAGCTGGAACATGTCCAGAGGAGGGCGACCAGGATGGTGCGTGGTCTGGAAGCCATGCCCTATGAGGAGTGGCTTAGGGAACTGGGCATGTTTAGTCTGGAGAAGAGAAGGTTGAGAGGGGACATGATAGCCATGTTTAAATATTTGAAGGGATGTCAATCTGAGGATGGAGCAAGCTTCTTTTCTGCTGCTCCAGAGACTAGGACATGGGGCAATGGGTTCAAACTAGAGGAAAAGAGATTCCACCTAAACATTAGGAAGAACTTCCTGACAGTAAGAGCTGTTCGGAAGTGGGATACACTGCCTCGTAGTGTGGTGGCCTCCTTCTTTGGAGGTTTTTAAACAGAGGCTGGATGGCCATCTGTCGGGAATGATTTGATTGTGTATGCCTGCATGGCAGGGTGTTGGACAGGGTGGCCCTTGTGGTCTTTTCCAACTCTATGATTCTATGATTTTTTTGGGAGTTTTGCATTAATATTTTAAAGCTTAGTTTTACTGGTTTTCTTCTCTCCACTCCATCCTTTTGATTTACTAATCCTCTGTGTGTCCTAAGGCTTCACAGTGTCACAGGAAAGAAACTGTAACATGTAGAGGTCAAACATTAGGAGAAATTCTACTTTCTACACTTTTTGTAGAAATGTATTTTTCCCTGCAGAACAATGTTTCATTTACTTTCACAATGCAGTCATACACATACCTATTCAGAAAAGGTACCAATGAGTTCAGTGGGACTTACTCCTAGGTAAATGTGTACAGGACTGTAGCCTGAAACATTCTAAAAAGCATTTGGAATGCATGAATTTCTTAATGGCAATTGTTTTTACCCAATTATATCTTTCTTAAGTATATTTCATGTATCCCCTGCAGACAAAATATTAAACATTATTTCCCCCCACCTTCCGCCATTTTTATTTTGAGAACAATTCCGTGAGGCAAGGTAGGCTGAGAATGACGATTAGTTCAAGGTGACCACATGAAAGTTATGTCATGGGGAAGCTGGAATCTGATTTAATCTATAATGTGCTTTTGGCAGATAAGGTGGGTACAAACACAGAGTTGTAATTCTGAGCAGGTCTGACAAAGGCATTTTGATGTTAGAATGATGAGTTAGATAATATATTTATTGTCAATCATTTTTGTGTGTGCACATGTACACACAGAGTATTGTATCGATCTGTTTCCCCACCTTTTTCAGGCTTTCCTAAACTTAGTACATAAACATTAGTGATTTTGTGCATAAAATTATAGTTTTGTCCTTGTTATTAATAACTTTTTTTTGTCTGGCCATACCATTCTGACCACAGTCTGATGTCATTCAGCCACAAATGTCCCATTTTCATTAACAAAATGTTGCAAAGTATGAGGGTCATCAGGTTGCAATTTGGGCATCCTTAGGACTTTATCAGATGAGGATGAAAAAAGCATCCCTGTCTCACTACATTCTCTCCCGCCCTTTCCCATCCCTTCCTCATAGTGTGTTAATGCTACAAATAGTGTTAACACACTACAAATAGTTTGTTAATGCTACAAATAGAAAAAAACTTCAGCCTGCCTTTAGCATGATCCTCCTTCCCCCTCAGCAGTCCAGGAGTGAATGAAGCTTGAACGGAGCTGCATTCACTTCCTGGAATGGAAATCCCATCCATTCTCGTGAGAGGAGGATTCTGTGATTGGGTTTCAGAGGAACAAATCATGCCAGACTAATCTGATCTCTTTTTTTGATAAAATTACCAGCTTGGTAGATGAAGGGAACGCTGTGGATATCACATACCTTGATTTCAGTAAGGCCTTTGACAAGGTTCCCCATGACATTCTTGCAAACAAGCTTGTAAAATGTGGGCTAGACAAGTTAACTGTTCAATGGATTTGTAATTGGTTGACCGGCCGAACCCAAAGGGTGCTTAGCAATGGCTCCTCTTCATCTTGGAAAGATGTGACCAGTGGGGTGCCACAGGGTTCTGTCCTGGGCCCAATGCTATTCAACAGGAGCCCTGGTGGCGCAGTGGTTAAATGCCAGTACTGCAAGTCACCACATTGCAAGTTCAATTCCAGCGGGCTCCAAGGTTCACTCAGCCTTCCATCCTTCTGTAGGTCAGTAAAATGACTACCCAGCTTGTGGGGGCAATTAGCGGACGCACATTGGAAACTGCTTAATGCAGTGTAGATGTGTAAATTGCTGTTGCTTAAAATAATTTGTAAGCCGCTCTGATAGCCTTCTGGCTGAAGAGCGGAGTATAAATAAATAAATAAATAAAAATCTTTATCAATGACTTGGATGAGGGAATTAGGGGCATACTTATCAAATTTGCAGATGACACCAAATTAGGAGGAGTAGCTAATACCCTGGAGGACAGGATCAAAATTCAAAATGACCTGGATAAACTGGAGAGCTCGGCCAAAGCTAACAAAATGAAATTCAATACGGAGAAATGTAAGGTACTGCACTTAGGGCGAAAAAATGAAATGCATAGATATAGGATGGGGGAGACCTGGCTGAATGAGACTACGTGCGAAAGGGATCTAGGAGTCCTAGTAGACCACAAGTTGAACATGAGTCAACAGTGTGATGCGGCAGCTAAAAAGGCCAATGTGATTTTGGGCTGCATCAATAGAAGTATAGTGTCCAGATCAAGGGAAGTAATAGTGCCGCTCTATTCTGCCTTGGTCAGACCTCACCTAGAATACTGTGTCCAGTTCTGGGCACTGCAATTCAAAAAGGATATTGACAAATTGGAGTGTGTCCAGAGAAGGGCGACTAAAATGGTGAAAGGTCTGGAAACCATGCCTTACGAGGAGAGACTTAGAGAGCTGGGTATGTTTAGCCTGGAAAAAAGACGGTTAAGAGGCGATATGATAGCCCTGTTTAAGTATTTGAAGGGGTGACACGTTGAGGATGGAGGAAGCTTGTTTTCTGCTGCTCCAGAGACTGGAACACGGAGCAATGGATGCAAGCTCGAGGAACAGAGATTCCACCTCAACGTTAGGAGGAACTTTTTGACAGTAAGAGCTGTTCAGCAGTGGAACACACTCCCTTGGAGCGTGGTGGGGTCTCCTTCCTTGGAGGTCTTTAAACAGAGGCTGGATTGCCATCTGTCGGGGATGCTTTGATCAAGATTTCCTGCGTGGCAGGGGGGTTGGACTGGATGGCCCTCGTGGTCTCTTCCAACTCTGCAATTCTATGATTATATATGATTCTATGGCCACACAGGCAACACAGTACAGTACAGAACAAGAAGGCTAATTCTCTTATCACAAAGATGAATATTAAAAATAATAACTACAAAACTGTGATGTACTAAACTGTGATTTTTAAGAGTTTGGGAACTCCTGCATCTGGTTAGGAGCCCACAATTGATCATATAATGCTAATTCCCCCCCCCTTCAAGTTTTATTTTTAAGTGAAGAAGTAGAATTATTTGTCAACAAAAAGTTCTTTTTTTAATGTTGTGACTAAATAATGGTGTTGATTTTCTAGTGACAATCAGTTTCATATGAAACAAACTGGCATCCATGCCACATTGCAAAGCAGCAGGTGGGAATAAGCTACCCATCCATCATTTTGGTACTGTGCCTAATAGCATTGTCTAGTTTTTAAAGCTGTCTGACAAGCAAACAATATGATGGCAGCACTTTACAAAAGAGAATTTCAAACTCCACAAGCAAAGTCTGGTTGTGGCAAAATCGGATTCTGAATAGAAGAGTCAAGAAAGGCTTTTTAAAAGACTCAGGGAAATTGTGGCTATGCAACTAGCTTTTTCAAATGACCTTGCCACAATATAAGAATAGTTATATAAAACCCATGATGAATGTGAAGTAAGACTACAGTGTTGGGAACTCTGCTGATAATAGAGATGCATTTTATTTTATCTTCTATTTAGCAGAGAAAGAAGTGCAGTTGATTTTCAAGTTTGCACTTCTTCTTTTTTAGGGGCCAAAATAGATTCAGCAAACACTGGTAGTTATGAAGAACACACACTGCCACACTATTATCAGAGAACTTTGTGAGCTGCTGTTATAAAGACTAGTGAATTGACAAGTTCAAATTGGCTGCTCATATTGATTTGTAGAAGGAGATGAGGCTTACAAATGATACATATTAGTGTCAATTGTATTGATAACATGAACCACCAAGCAACTAGGTCACTGGCCTTCTGGATTTTAGTAGCTGCTAATGTGATGTTTTTAGCACCTTCAGTGGAGGCTTGCTTGAGAAGAATGTTAACCCTACACAGTATGGTATTGTTTCTGTGGATTTTTTTCAGTTCTCATTTGAAAGACAATCTTATCCACAAACAGAAGAAACAGAAAGACACTAGTTTTAAATTGATTTATTCTTGCTAAAGGCATCTTGGACTAGGTGTTTTGGAGTGGTGGGTGGCGCTATCATTTGGCAGATTGAGATTAACTCCCTCAGAGAGCAAAGGCTAGGGGTGTGTGGGAACGGGTAAGGAAATATTGGTGGACAGAGCTGTGTGTGTTTCATGGCTTATTTGCCAGCCCCTAATTAAGCCTGTTACGCCTAAATGTAGTGGAAGATACCCATTGCTCATGCCAAATAAACTGCCAGTTTGGTCAGTTTTTACAAAGAGAATGCCATCATTTCCTTCACTTCAGGCATCCAGTTGTCCTGAGCTGACCCTGCTGAATCCTAAACAGAATAGCCTGGTTTGTGGATCATAGCTTTTGGCTTTACATGGATTCAGGTGAACTGTTATTTACCCTGATAGCCCCCATCTTGGAATATCAAATAATTAGCAATATTTTATAATTTGGCTTACTGTTTTCTTCCACTTGGTAAGCAAGTAAACCAGGGACCCCCAAATACCAAGGTTGAAGTCATGTCTGACCAAAGGAGGGGGCATTAGAAATTCCTCAAAACCAAATACTCAGGTCAGAGATTAACACCTGGAGGTGAGTCATTCACGAATTCGCTCAAGGATAGCAGAGTCCTTGATCCTTGTAAAACGGGTTCTTCCTTCCCTATCCCCCTTCCAACAATAGACCTTGTCTGCTCCTTTTTAATTCTAAATACATCGACCATCAATGATCGTTAACTCTTCCAGAGCACCCTTTGTCTCATCCTGAGAACCATTGTATTCCACTCAAAATCCCATCCCTTCAGGGGAATTATCAGATAGAAATATCACCCTAAAACACCACCTAAGTGCGCACAGGTCCTCTTCCTCATGACTCCACATCAGACTGTGCAGCCAGGTATGTGAATCCCCTGCTTTTAGACTCCACATCAGCTTGTATCACCATTCTATCTTCTGGACCTTCTCTCTGCCAGTTTACTTTGCGATCTCATGTCTACAGGATCGGTCTAGTATAATCCGCAATCCCCTCACTCTATTCCCCTATCCAAATGCTTCTTACTATCTTGGATAGCCTTGTGTGAGTGTCTGAGTGCTTGTGTGAATGCTGTTGATATTAATTTCCAATAAAGACCATTTAATTGTATGTTTTGGCTTAGAGTCTCCTCTGGTACTACCAATATACATAGCTTAAAGGACCCTGCTATTACCTGGCCATATTAATTTTGAATACTATTGTGATCCCCATGGACCCCACACAATTCATGTAACAGAACAAATTTAAGGGGAAATGGTGTAATCAGAAGAAAACAACAGATAAAGATTTTTCTATCATAAAAATGATGGGAGAAAGGGGACCCTAACCTGAAGTAGTGAAGAGGATGGTCTCATGCAAATATAATCTCTATCATGTGAAGCCAATGAAAATCAGGTCCATGTAGCTACACTCTGACAACTGTTATATAACATTTATATGGGATGTATAGCAGGAGACATTCTTCTTGATGAAGAAGAGGCTTCAGTGTCAGAGCACAACATCTGAATTCATCATAAAAATCACTCTAAGAAAGAATTGGGAGTAGTGCTGACCCAAGACGTTTTGCTATGTGATGCAAAGAGTACATGGAACTCTCTTCCATCAAGGTCATAGAATCTAAGGTAAGCTATTTTGGCTCCTGAAGCAGTGTAACCCACAAAAAACATTCTCTCTGAATATACATATACAGTTGTCCCTCCATATTCACGGATTTGGGATTCATGGATTTAAGTATTCACAGCTTGAAAATAGTCTTTAAAAAATAATAATCCAAAAAGCAAACCTTGATTTTACCATCTTATATAAGGGACACCATTTTGCTATGCCATTGCATATAATGGGACTGGAGTATTCATGGATTTGGGTATTCACAGGGGCTCCTGGAACCAAACCCCAGCGAATGTGAAGGGACAACTGTAATTAAAAATAAATGGAATAACTAATAATTTCCTGCCTTTCCATTACATCCCAAACCAGATATCTAAGGTGGCTAGCTCACTGGACCTAATGATATGAATAGTCCTGGATGATGTACTTCAATGCCATCTTGAGTAAAAATGATCATGCAAGGTTGCCCTAAATCCAGTTGTTAGTCCCAACTAAAGCAGATCTATTGAATGACTGGGACTTGGTAAATCAGCATTTATATGAGTTCCATTGATTCAGCTGGTCTTCTCTAGTTGAGACAAACAATTTGGAAACATTATAGGAAGTCAAACTCCAATTTCTTAAAGGGTTGGATAGTAAAACATAAATGAAAAAGGTAAAAGGAAAGAAAATGTGTTAAATGTCAGTACTAAAAGAAGCAATTTAAGTCACTTGTTTTCATTTTAAGTGACCACAAATTTATTTTAAATGGGGCATACTTAAACATGTTTCTCTTATTTCCATTTTTCCTACACGGGTTTTTGTTGCCATGGTTTTCTTCTCAGCCTTTCAAATTTACTCTTCATTGCAGAAAGCACAGAGAAGTACATCTACAATTTGGACATCAATGTAGTCCTATAGATTTTTACTTTTCATTGTATTGGGGTACTCTCCCCACTCACTAATATAATGGAATGTATTGGACAAAAATTGTCCTATAGCTTAGGGGAGAATGTGATATCAAAAAGCTGCAGTGAAATGCTTTGATTCTCAGTAGAATGGCATAAATGATGATCTGTTACTGGGGGGGGGGCAGTTACTTCACCAGAGACAGATTTATTACAGGGGTATAAAAATAATGTGGGGATGGTGGTGTTCGTCCTGTGGTGCAGGCTGGTAAAGAACTTCTGTTTTCTTCAGGTTGACTTCCAGCCCAAACAGCTCTGCAGCTGTTGCAAAGTAGGTTGTTAGGCGCTACACAGCTGCTTCTGTGTGAGCAACAAGGGCAGCATCATCAGCGAAGAGCAGCTCACGGACTACGACTCCTCGAGCGCTTTCATCAGCGCTGTCTACGCACAATCCTAAATATACACTGGACTGACTATGTGATGAATGTTGCTGTCCTTGTGCAAGCAGGGATCACCAGTATTGAGGCCATGATATTGAGAACACAGCTGCGCTGGGCAGGGCACGTTTCTAGGATGGAGGACCATCGCCTTCCAAAAATACTACTCTATGGTGAACTCACCACGGGTCAGCGTAAGAGGGGCGCTCCAAAAAAGCGATACAAAGACTCCCTGAAACAACATCTCAGGCTCGGCCAAATTGATCACCAACAGTGGTCTGCCCTGGCCTCACATCGGGAGGCATGGAGACGCACTATCCACAATGCTGCAGCCTTATTTGAGAACTCACGACGAACAAGTCTTGAAGAGAAACGACAACGCAGAAGGGATCACAACCCAAAAACATCACCCAAGGAGACCTTCTGCTGTGCTTTCTGCAACCGGACTTGTTTATCTTGGATTGGCCTTTTTAGTCATCAGCGCACTTGCAGAAAGCGCGGGATGAGTCCTTCTTGAATCTTCATTTGCGAAGAAAAGCCAGAGATAAAAATAATCCAAGCAATATTTGTTTCCCATCAATGACACTATCTTTCCGCAGTGATGAGATTGCATGATCCTGTGAGGCAAAAGGTGATGCTGACAACAGCAGTGCTGCTGGGAGGGTCTCCCATGTCAGACAGGATTTTGCTGAGGAGACATACTAAATGTACCAAACAACTAGTGGGCAACAGCAGAAGGGGCGGGTGACACTGGCAGAGGATCTTTCAGAGACAAAAGCAGTGGCACCATAGCTAACACTTGTTAATACTGCACAGAAGGAGGCGCCTCCTTTCGAATATCTTTTACCACTAAAACCTCATGATGAGACAATCCAAAATGAAACAAGAGTTAGTGCCAGAAGATCAAACTTCCAGGTCAGATGGCACTCAATGAACTAATGGGGTACAGCAGAGGACAACTATGATGGTGCTGTGGCTAATGACTCAAGCCTAAAGAATGTTCAGCTGTTGACATGCTCAAGAGGTAAAAGGAAAGTCCGAAGCTGCACAACACATATTATAGGGGCATGGAATGTGAGAAGCATGAATCAGGGGAAGCTAGGCATAGTAATATAAGAAATTGAACATATAAACATTGCAATACTTGGGGTGAGTGAGCTAAATTAGACACAAATAGGATGTTTTGATAATTCCACAGTGTTTTACTTAGGAAATGAAACTCTAAGAGGAAATGGAATGGCATTAATAGTGAGAAGAGCTGTAGCAAAACCAATCAAAGGATATAATGCAAAGTCTAACCAAATAATATCAATAAGACTTTAGGGAAAACCCATCAATATAACTGTAATCCAAGTTCATGCTCCAGCTACAGAGGCAGAAGGAGAAATTGAGGGATTCTATATTGGAGTCCAGGAAGAAACTGATCACACTCTAAAACAAGACTTTTTCTTAATCATAGGTGATTGGAATGCAAAAGCAGGAAACAGAAGAATCAAAGACTAGGAAAATTTGGCCTAGGATCAAGAAATAAAGCAGGAGATGACAGACTGAATTTTGCAAAGCCAACAGTCTGTTCATTGCAAACACATTCTTCAAGCAACCAAAGAGGTGACAGTGTACATGGTTTATTGCAACTGATGGCCAATATAGAAATAAAATAGACTACATAATTGGAAATAGAAGATGGAGAAGCTCCATTCTCTTTGCAAAAACAAGTTCAGATGGAGATTATGGCACAGAATATGAACTACTACTATCAAAAATTAGGCAAAAGATAAAGAATGCTAAAGCAACCATCATGCCTAAATACAGCCCGAAGAACACCCTGTAGAATGTAAAGGTAATGTAAAAAAATAGATTTGCATTATTAAGCCTAATTGACTTTGTGACGCACGTCCTCCTCCTAGTGGTGCGGGGCCTTTCCTATCCCACCGCTGCCACCACTTTGGGAAGAAGGGAGGATTTCCACCTCCCACCCTGTCACCACTTTGCGACGCCTGACCTCCGCATCACAATTGAACTATGTCTCCCAGTGGTATAGCACAAGCACTCAGGTGTGGCTATGTATTCCTGGCTGTGTCTCCTTCCCTAAGAATCACTCACACCAGGCTGGATGTTTCTTGTTAACAGAAGAATGTTTATTGTCAAATGAATAAACCATGTAACTGTATAACCAAGTTATTGGGCCTGCACAAACATTCGCTCTTTCTCTAAGCCTCTAACTTCCAAAGATGTTAAACTGTCTAGAATCACTCAAAGCCTCATCTCAACTATCTAAACTGAAAAAAACTCTCTCACTCCCCCCATTTTCCCTCCAGAAGCCCCTCCATTCTGCACCCACCCACCCCACAGAGGACTGGCACCTGGAGTCGACTGTCCCCATTGGCTCACCAGCAAGCCAGCACAGACTGGGAGGCATTGAAGCCAAGGACATTGTCAGGGAGGAATGCAAAAAGAGACTATCTGCAGCCAAAATGAAAGAAAAACCTCAATGGATGACAGATGAAACTCTTCAAGCAGTTAAGGACAGGCAGAAGCAAAACTAAAAGGAGACAGAAATAGGGTCAGAATCCTGAATGCAACTGTTCGGCTACTTGTGCACAGGAACAAGGAAAACTACTATAATAATCATTGCAGAGAAATAAAAGGTGACAACAAAAAAGGAGGAACAAGAGACCTCTTCCACAGATCCAAGAAATCAAAGGGAAATTTAAACCCAGATTGGGAATGCTCTATGACCAGCAGGTGAACACATTACATGACCAAGTAGAAATAAAAAGACAATGGAAACAATACACAGACAAACTATGTAAAAGAGATGAAAGGATGACAGATTCATTCAAGGAAGAACCATTTGGAGATGAATCTCATCTTTTAGAAACTGAAGTGAAAGCTCATCTTTTAGAAACTGAAGTGCACTCAAAGCACTTGGGAAAATAAATCACCAGGAACAGATGAGGTACCAATAGAGTTGCTTCAAACTACAGAGGCAGAACCTACTCTAGTTCTAACTAAAACCTATCAACAAATTTGGAAAACAAAACAATGCCGCACAGATTGGAAATGCTCAATAGATGTTCCAATCCACAAGAAAGGGGAAACCAGGGATTCCAGGACCCACAGGACCACTGCATTAATTTACCATGCAAGCAAAATTCTACAACAATAACTTTTAATATATGGAGCAAGAAATGCCAGATATCCAAGCTGGATTCAGAAATGGAAGAAGCACTAGGGATCATGTTGCAAACATACGTTGGGATCATGGAGTGCACCAAAGAATTTCCAAGAAAAATCAGCCTGTGGTTTATAGATTATAGCAAAGCCTTTAATTTTGTAGATCATGAAAAGCTATAGATCACTCTTTAAGAAACAGGTGTGCCACAACATTTTATTGTCTTGATGTGTAACCTGTACTCAGGACAAGAGGCTATTGACAGGACAGAATATGAAGAAATGGAATGGTTTCCAATTGACAAAGGGATCAGGCAAGGCTTCATTTTATCACCTTATCTGTTTAACTTGTATACTGACCATATATGTACAGCAGGATTAGACTTGGAGGGAGGAGGCAGGAAAATTGGAGGAAGAAGCATCAACAATAAGATATGCAGATGACACCATACTGTTACCTACTCTGATAGCCCCCATATTGGAATATCAAAAAATTGGCTATATTTCCTGACCATCTGATTCTGTGTGGAGACTGGAATGGAGTAATTTCACCATTGAAAGAGAACATTGCAGAAGACAGTCCGGGAAAATCAAGGAAAATTACCCAAATCCTTTTTTTCCTTAATGGAAAATCTTGCACTTGTAGATGCATGGAGATTAAAATATAATGTCCCCAAGGACTACACTTTTTATTCTGAGAGACATAAATCCTTCTCAAGAATTGACTTTTTTCTGACATCAACATTGGTAACACAATCCAAAAATTGGAAATACTTCCTAAGATCTGTTCAGATCATAATCCTGTTTTATTGGAATTAAAAGAAGGAGCCAAATCAGAGTTCCATTGGCTGCTTAACAATAATTGGATGTTAAATGAAGATAATCTACAGAAGGCGAAACAAGAAATCAAATGGTATTTTGAAGCTAATTTGGATACAGACACAGACGTTAATATCATCTGGGACTCCTTTAAGGTGGTGCTGAGAGGTTTTTTTATCCAGCAAAATACTATATTGCAGAAGAAGAAACTGGCAAGAGTGAAAAAAAATTAAAAAATGAAATTAGAGAAAGAAAAATCAAATTGCAAAGTGACCCAACAAATAAGATCTTGTTAAGAGAACTAAAGATCTTGCAGGAGCAAGCAATGGCAGATGTAATGGAGGATATTAAAACGAAGATCCAGTACATGAAACAGAAAAGCTTTGAGCAGTCAAATAAACCTGGGAAATGGTTGGTTTACCGATTAAGGAAGCGGAAAGAAAAGAGTTTCATCTCAAAAGTGAAAGTAGATGATCAAATATATTCAGATCAGCAGAAAATAAAGATGGTTTTCAAAAATTATTATACCACATTATATCAACGTAAGACAAAAGACCATATGGAAATCCAAATGTTTCTGGAAGGCAACACTCTAGCTGCTTGTAATGAATGTCATAAAGAATTATTGAACCAACCAATTGTGATGATGGAGATTGTAGAAGCTATTCAGAATTTAAAGGAATGGAAAGCCCTGGGACTGGATGGTTTTACTCCAAAATTTTATAAATTGATGGAAGGCTAAATATTGTTGCCACTCAAAAAGATGATAGATGCTATTAATAAAGGATTATACCCGAGATCCTGGGAACAGGCGAATATAATATTAATCCCTAAAGAAAGTAAGGACTGTTTGGAACCTAAGAATTATCGCCCCATATCTCTACTCATTGTTGACTACAACATCTTCGCAATAATATTGGCTAATAGAATGAAAAAAGTACTGCAGGAGTGGATTAGCGAAGATCAAAGAGGGTTTCTCCCAGGAAGGCATATGAAAGACAATATCAGGCACGTATTAAATTTAATCGATTATAATGGAAAATGTAAGGATAAAAAAAGGCACTAATATTTCTTGACATTGAGAAAGTCTTCGACAATGTAAGTATAATGGAGTATAATATTGAAAATATTGGAAAGAATCAATGCAGGTCAAAGGTTTACAAATTGGATTAAGGAAATATACCATAAACAATCAGCAAGGATTATAATAAATGGAGAAAAAACAGAGGAAATACAGATCTTAAAGGGCACCAGACAAGGGTGCCCCTTATCTCCATTACTATTCTTATTAGTTATGGAACTCCTGACAATAAGAATGAATCAAGAAGATAGGATCAGCAGGATTGAAATTTAAACGCATAAATTCAAACTTAGATTGTATGCAGATGATCTGGTAATATCTCTGGGTAAGCCACTTGAGGAAATTGCATATCTAATGAAGATACTTAAAGACTTTGAGTTAGTGACAGGATTGAAAGTAAACAAAGAAAAAACTATGATCTTACAAAAAAATCTCTCAGAGATGGATAGAAAGTATATAAATGAGAAAACAGGATTCAAGATAACAAACTTGGTTAAATACTTGGGTATTAACTTGACAAATGTTAATACCCAAGTCGAATTGTTGAAACTTTTAAATAATAATTACGAAAAAAAGTGGTCACAAATTAGGAAAGATATGGATAACTGGCAACATTTGAACCTGTCACTTTTAGGAAGAATTAGTGTCATTAAAATGAATATCTTACCAAGAATGATATTTTTGTTTCAAATGATTCTAATAATCCATACTCAAAAATTCTTTAAGGACTGGCAATCAGAACTATCAAAATTTATTTCCTCCGGGAAGTAACCCAGAATTAAAATGAAAGTGCTGTAGGATTCTAAAGAGAGAGGGGGCTTAGGTTTACCCAATCTAAGCTTATATCATGATGCCTCATGTTTGACTTGGATACGTGAATGGACAACTCTGGAGGATGAGAAGCGTCTGTCAATTGAAGGGCATGGCAGCTGGTTTGGTTGGCATGCTTATTTATTCTATGATAAAGACATAGTTAATAAAGGGTTCCATAATAGCTGTATTAGGAGTTCATTAATCAAGTGTAGGAAAAAAAGTTAAAGGCAGATTATTCCGACAGATACCTATGTGGGCCTCGCCACATGAGGCTCTATTTCATAGAGAAGGTATACCATCACTCCAATGGTTAATGTACAAGGACATATTGTCTGTAAAAGATGACCAGGTTTCTTTCAAAACACAAGAGGAATTAAAGGATGGAAATGTGGGATGTCATTGGTATCTGCATAGTCAGCTGAAGGAAAGGTACAAAATGGATTCTAAATTACAGTTGTCCCTCTACATTCGCGAACTCGGCATTCGCGGTTTTGATTATTTGTGGTTTTGGGAGGGCCCCCGCCCCCCCCATACCGTGACATGGGGCCTCCAGAGGCGACGTGAAAGCCCTGGGAGGGAGCGGGGAGGGCCGGGGAGGCCTCCACGGGGCCTTTGGAGACCCTCCGGAGGCCCTGCGAAGGCCTTGGGGGGGAGGGGGGAGGACAGGGAAGGCCTCTGCGGGGCCTCCGGAGACCCTCCGGAGGCCCCGCGAAGGCCTTGGAAGGGGGGGAGGACTGGGGAGGCCTCTGTGGGGCCTCCGGAGACCCTCTGGAGGCCCTGCGAAGGCCTTGGGAGAGGGGGAGGGCCAGGAAGTCCTCCGCGGGGCTTTCAGAGACCCTCCGGAGGCCCCGCGAAGGCCTTGGGGGGAGGGGGGAGGGCTTGGAAGGCCTCCGTGGGGCCTCCGGAGACTCTCTGGAGGCCCCGTTGAGGTCTTGGGCGGGAGGGGTGAGGTCTGGGGAGGCATCCACGGGGCCTCGGGAGGGTTTCCAGAGGCCCCGGGAAGGCCTAGGAAGGGAGTGGGGAGGCAGGGGAAAGCGACTATGGGGCCTCTGGAGGCCCCATGGTTGCTATGGCGGGGGAGGGGGGAAAACAATATTCACGGATTTTTCACATTCGCGGGGTCCATGGAACGTAACCCCCGCGAATGTGAAGGGACGACTGTAATAGGAATTACAATTGGCAGGTCAGAGTGGGAGGAGGTTTCTGAAGCAGGATATAAAAAATGATTTTGAAATTTTACAACTTGCTGTTAAAATGGGACACTGAAGAAGAAACTGTAAAATCAAATATGATAGTATGGGCCCAGAATATTGGTCATACCATAGACATGGAAAGCTGGAGAAAATTATGGATATCACAGATGAAAACAACTTCAAGTCAGAATATTAGGGAGAATGTTTATAAAATGTACTTCCATTGGTACCTCTCCCCGCATAAGATGTCAATGATGTACAAAGGAATTAGTGGAACCTGCTGGAAATGTGGTGAAAAGAATAGAATGTTTTCCCATCTATTGTGGGAATGTAAGGTAACAGTTAAATATTGGAAAAAAAATAAACAAGTGATGGAAGAAATTCTTCAAATATATATCCTGTGGAAACCTGAAATATTTTTATTGGGGATGATAGGGGATATGTTAGAAAAGAAACATGGAAGATTGATGTTTTATATGACAGTATCAGCTAGGATAAATTTTGCCAAAATGTGGAAAGCCAAAGATCCTCCTACAGTAGACCAATGGCTTGGAAAGTTACATGAAACAATGTATATGGATTACTTGTCTATGAAACTCAAAGGGAAAACTATAGAAGTTTATTTAAAAGAATGGGTAACTATATCAATTTGTTTTTTTTAATAGATGGGGAAATATTGCAAAATTACAAATAATTTAAGTTTGTTCAATTATTTAAAGCAGAATCAGTAAAGCCAATTGAAGATATGGTATAAGGTTAAGTGATTCAACAAAGTATAAAGGGAACTGTCAGGATCATGTAAACATAGGATGGGTTTGATGTTAAGAGTAATAATCAGGAAAGTCAGAAGGGAAGCCTTGGTGGAAAGGAAATGTTGAGGCACAGGTCTAAATGTAATTGGGATGATAAATGGATAATGTAAAATCAGGATATTGACAGGAGTGACTCGCGATAATGGCATGTGGATAGAACATAGAAAGACACTTAAACTAAAAGATGATAAGAAGAATGAATAGATTTGTTAAATAAGATATATATATATATATATATATGTATATATAATCATTGAGTAAAGCCAGGAGCCAGGAGATGGCTTAAAGTGAAATAGATGTAATCAGAATTGTGTAGTTTCTTTTTTTCTTTTATTTCATGATGGATAGAACAATGTAAATTGTGTAAATAACCAGACACAGATGCTTAGCATATGTATTGTTTTTCCTTCTCTTAATTTTATTGTATTCTTTTTAAAATAATAATAATAAAAAATTGGCTATATTTAATAATTTGGCTAAGGTGACCATCCATGTGTTTACAAGTAACCCAGGAATCCCCTAACACCAAGGTGGGATTCATACAAGACCAAGGGAAGGGGGCCTGCCATTTGCTGGCAGACCTTCTTTGTGGCTCGGCTGGCCACCCCCCAGAGCATACCTCCCAAGGCCTCCCCCGCTGCAGGACTGCACGGCGAGTCGGCCACTGGCAGGGGGGAGTGAGCGGGCCTCACGGTGCAGGGGCTTGTGGCAGCTGGCAACTGGGAGGCCTCCGCGGGACAACCAGCTGTTGGCTTCCCGCTAGGGCCAGTTGGAGGCCTCTTTGAGCCGGCAGTGAAGGGCTGAGAGGGCAGGCGAGGGTAGGAGGAGCATGGGGACAAGCTGAGCATCGACACATGGCTGCAAGGGCTCCTCCTTCTGTGGCTGCCAGCGGCCTACACCCCCCCCAACAACGGGCGTGGGGCGTGGGGTGCAACGGCAGCAACCCCTTCCCCCCTCTTTTGGAAATTCCCCCCAACCCAAAACACTCAAGTAAGACTCAACACCTGGATTTTTTTGTGGGGGGGAATTAGGAATTTTTAAATTGGAATAAGACTATTCTACTGAAAAATATGCTCGACTGCAAAAGGCTGTAACAATAATGCAAAAAAAAAATGCTTTCCTCTTTTCTTACTAATACAAAAATAAAACTATCTATCCTAACACTAATACATTTTTCCTCTTAATCTAAACACACTATAATCACTCTTTTTTTCTTTTCCGATTAACATTATAGTTACACATACTATTACAGTTGTTCCTCCACATTCATGGATTTGGCATTCACAGATTTAAGTATTGATGGCTTGAAAATATTCTTTAAAAAATAATAATCCAAAAAGCAAACCTTGATTTTGCCATCTTATATAAGGGACACAATTTTACTATGTCATTGCATATAATGGGACTTGAGTATTCATGGATTTGGGTATTCATGGGGGGTCCTGGAACCAAACCCCAGTGAATGTGAAGGGACAACTGTATACATATTTGGAAAAGAAAAAAATTAATAAAAGATTAATAAAAATAGTAATACAAAATAATACAAAAATACAATAATAATAATAAAATATTTATTTAAATATATTCCTTAAGTTATTGCTGGGTTGTCTCATTAAACAATGGCCAAAATAAATATCAGCCCAAGCCACCACCAAACTGTGCACACTTCCATGCTTTTCACCTCCACATCACACTGTGTAGCCAGGCCATCGTCTAGGCCTCCCCACTGTCAGTTTACTTCGCAAACTCCACTCTGCAGGATTGGTAGTGTCTAACCTGCTACCCCCTTACTCTATTCCTCTATCCAAATATTATTTTTGTTAGCCTTGTGTGCATGTCTGAAGCCTGAGTGTTTGTGTGACTGCTGTGATATTATTTTCCAATAAATATCACTTAATCATACCTTTTAGCTTAGAATCTCCTCCTCAGTACTGGTATACATAGGATAAAAGGCCCCGCTGTTGCCTGTTCTCTCACTGCCATAATTAATTAAATATTTCCCATTTTAATATCCAAACATTAGTGCGTCTCCACGGACCCCATACAGTTCAGGTAACAATACTACTAGCAGAAAATAGCAAAGACCAAGAATGATTACTGAAGAAAATTAAGAGAGAAAGTGCAAAAGCAGATTTACAATTGAACATTAAGAAAACAAAAATAAAGAGCACAGATGGTTTGTATCACTTTAAAGTAGACATGAAGACATTGAAATAGTTCAAGATTTTCCATACTTTGGCTCAGTCATTAATCAGAATGGAGACTGCAGTCAAGAAATTAGAGGAAGACTAGGACTTGAAAGGCAGCTATGAGGGAACTAGACAAGATCCTGAAGCGTACACATGTAGCATTGAATACTAAAGTTAGGATTGTCCATGTCATTGTACAATATTTCCTATTTCTATGTGTGGTTGTGAAAGCTAAAAGGGGAAGAACGCTGATAAGAAGAAAATAAACACATTTGAAACGTGGTGCTGGAGAAGAGCTCTACAGAATTCCCATGGACTGCTAAAAAGATAAATAAATGGGTCCTAGAGCAAATCAAGCCTGAACTCTCCCTAGAAGCCAAGATGACAAAATGGAGACTATCATACTTTGACCATATCATGAGACAATATGACTCACTAGAAAAGACAATAATGTTTGGTAAGGTAGAAGGCAGTAGGAAAAGAGGAAAATCTCATTCTAGATGGATAGAGCCAATCAAGGAATCCATGGCCCTGAGTCTGCAATACCTGATGACAAGGTGACTTGGTGGTTTCTCAATTATGGGGTCACCATAAGTTTAAGTCGACTCAACAGTGTCATACCCTGCACCTCAGAGGACAGTGAAGAGGAATCTGAAAACTTGGGTAGCATGCTTGAGCTGTAGCAGAGTGAGCAGCAGCCACCACATGCTGAGGAACAGAGTGTCCAACAGATACAAGTCTCTGAGGGACAGAACACCCAGCAGGCTCACTCATGTGAACAACAGAATATTCCACAGCCACAAACCCTGGAGGAACAGGAGACAGACTTACCCAGTTTTACTTAGCATTGGCAAGAAAAGGAATTTCTCCAATGAACAGAGAGGTTAAACAAGAAGCAGGAAGCAATCAAGCAACACCTGTGAGATGCAGTTGGACCATAAATAACCAGCACCTCCTCCGGAAGATCATGGCTGACACCAACCTGTTGGAGAGAAAGTCACATCAGATTGTGCTTCTCAACTGACTGACTGCTATCTCAGACTTCTCAGACCTTGCCTTCGCTTTGCAACTTTGCCTTTTGATTGCCCCTCAGACTGATTGCCTGATTTGCTGTTTATCTGTGTATGGCTTTTGGACTGGACTATATTCATTCTACATGCTGGTAAGCTGACTAGACTCGGCTACTCCCTTTGAACTGTGAGCAGTTCTCTGCAGCCTGCCTGAGAAATACAGGACAGATGGCACTTAACAACAAGTGTTTGTTTGCTCTTATGTGTAAGTGTGTTTTCTGGTTCAGGGTGTGGATCTAGGTGTATGAGTGCATGGCACTTTGTTCTGAAGATAAAAGGCTTGCTGTGTTGTGGAACATTTTTCTACCCTGTGATAAACTGAAATTCCCATTGTGGTCAGTAATTACCAATGTGAAGTTTTTATCCTAGTGCTTGAGGTGTGCCTTTTATCACAAATGTTTGGTTACAGTTTGGATTTGTTTTTATACATGTTTGTTAAATCTGTTGCTGCTTTATCCTGCCTAAGAATTGTTTCATTTTTTGTTCAGTGTGTTCATACTCATATTCTTTATTTCCCAATAAAATCAAAATATATTTTTAATAAACCTTTTTTTTGTCCCACTATTAGACAGTTCTAGAGGCAGGTATAAAACCCAGAAGGATATAACGAAATACAAGTGTCTCTGTTTTAAAATTCAGCAATATAAAATCCTCAAGATACAATCTTCTTCTGTTAGGCGATCCTGGTACATTTATGGTTCTTAGTTCTGCTGATTTTTAATCACTGTGTATTGCCATGTTGAAGAATCATTCAGAGATGGTCTGCTGATTGTAGAAGTCAAAGTAATAGAGGGAAAACACATCTAGTCAATGCATCTCGAAGCACTGGTCTCCTTCTGTATTAGAAGCTGCATTGTTTATAGCAATTCCAAGCCCCTGAAGTGCTCTTCACATTTTATCTGTCACTACAGAGGAGATCTCTCTGTCTCTTCTACTGAATTTCCATCCTTAGGGTGCAAATGAATCAGACAGTTGTCACCTGGTATAACACTCTCCCAAGAAAAAGTGACTGGGTCGGCAAAGAAGTAAGGGCCATCAAAAATAAAGTTTTTCATGGGCAAGGCTTTTAGTGTCTTGACATTAAGGACATTATCAGACTAGCATCTAAAAATGCTGTAATCCCACAATTAAGGAAAGCAGAAACACAGTGGCATGATTACAATAATTATTGCATGTCGCCATAATTGTGTGATACTAGCGCCATGGAATTATTGCACAACCAGCAATAGTGATTTAAGAATGGGACTGAAGCTTGTGCACAGTAACACTTGTCATTGATTAATGCCTCCTGCTGGCCAGTGCATGCACCTTTACAACAATTTTTCTCTTACTTCGGTGATTTTGCGTGGGTGAGATTTTGGCTGTCCTAGTGAGCAGATGCAATTTTGCTCTAAAACACTAAAAAGAAATAATCAAAGAATTTCACTAATAAACAGTTAAACATCAAAAGGTACCAAGAAAAGGTGACAATTGATTAAATGAGCACCCTGTATGTCCTCTTCACATTCTCCCTTGGAAATTTAATTATCTGTTCTATTTGGGAAAGGAGAGAGGGAGAAGATGACCACCCATTCACCCTGGAATTGCACAATTACAGTAGGATGTGATTGTTGCACACTAGTGAATACAATGAAAAGAGTGATATTGAGGGCTATTGACAGCTTTTGCCTGTTAATTAAAAGTGGTGCCTGATGAACGTGTTGAGCATGGACAGAGCATAGAAAGATGATGATGTTATGCAGTAACAGGAACCCATTCATGCTACTATCCTGTTGTAATCACACAAGTTCAGCCTCATGTGAAAATGTCATATATACTGTCATAGGTCCTATCTATCTGGTATAATATTTAAATATATTGAATATTATGGCTGGGATCCAATTGGCTCTGCCAGCACTGTAACTACATTGGTGGAGGCTAACATGGTAGTGGAGGGGAAAGGAGAAAAAAGTCAGCAAGAGAGATGAGAAGGCTGCTGCCATTGAAAGGAAAAAGCTAATGGCTCTGTTTCCCAAATACTCACCTTCTAGGCAGTCCATGGGAGTATGGGAGGGCTGGCTTGGACAATTGCCTGTGCCACTGGAGAGGCAATTGTCCATGTCAGCCCTTCCATATTGCCTTGTCTCCACTGACCCCTGAAAGCCAGGAAAAAGGTGGCATGGAGCTGGCAACCTTCACTGGCCTCTGCCATCTCCTTCCTGCCTAAGCAGAAGAAAGTGGCACCTCTAGCATAATGGAACATTATACCAGCATAGTGCACAGTGGGCTCCCAACCTAGATATATATTTAAACTATATATTTTACAAATTTATTATCAGTGCTTTCCTAAATCATGGTGAAGCGGGGTGAGGATGGTGGTGAAGAGAATAAAAGCTGGAGAAGGCTCTCAGCAGAAGAGATAAATGTTTCAGATAACCAAATGCAGATAAACAGAAATGCTGTTTTCCTTAATGTAAAACTGTATAAGACATGAACTGAATCCTTATTATTTTTCTTCAGCTCAGGTTCAGGAATTGAAGGGAGAGAGGGGGAGCTGTATCATTAGAAATACAGCACTTCTTTCTTTCTTTAGATAACACATGAACTTGGGAAACTGTAAGCCTGGTTTATAATTTCCTAGAAAGCTTGGTAGGGGAAGGGTGCAATTTGTAGTAGTGTTTTCTCTGTGTGTACTTAACCTTCTCCCCACCTGCTGCTTCTCTTCCCAGCCCCCCCCCACCAAATCTGTTTCTGTTTGCCACTGCTTGGGGAAAATGCTTGGGTGAGGACAGGGAATCAAAGGAAAGCAGGAGAAGGATCTAGCAGCCTTTCTGTCTCTGCATCATGCCCTCCCCACAGTAGTTTTCTGGTGTTGGGGGGGGTGTTGTTGATCAGAAGTAAGGAATGGGATAGGTGCAAGGATTAACCCATGTTTTCCAATCCTGACACCCCTGATATTGCCACTTAAATGTCAAAAACCAGATGTGGAAACATGATACAATGTATTGTGTAGTCTGGGCCTGACATTCCCAGACATGGATCACTTCTGAATGTTTGATTCCATCCTGAGTCAGTGATAAAAGCAAATGCTCCCATTCTTTGGAATTCCCTTTCATGGGGGGCTAGGGTGGCCCCCTCCCTGCTTTCCTTTTGCCAGCAGGCAAAGACATTTTTTTAATATGTAGCTGGGCTTTGGAAGCTTTATTGGCACACGTCTTTGTTTTTAATTTTCATCTTGTTTAATTTTTAATCTTTTAACTTTTATATGTTTATGTAAGTTGAGATTTTGTATACTGTGATGTTTTTAATGGTTTTACACTGTATTTTATATGATGTTTTATGAGCCACCTTGGGTCCCTTCTGGGAGAAAGGCAGTATATCAAATAAATAAATAAATAAATAAATAAATCCTATGAGACTGTTTAAAATATTGAAAAGAGCCTATTAACCCAAATTAGTATTTATTGTAATCTTCAGCAAAGATTGAAATAAATGGGATTTGGTACAAAGAAAAAGTTTACAGCTGGCCCTCCAAATCTGCTGGGGTTAGGGGCTCAAGACCCCTGTGGAAGTGGAGAAATGGTAAATTTCTCTAGCCCCTCCCCCACAAACCGTATTTCTGCAGATTCAACCCACTGAGAATGCCTTCAAGGTGGTGGGGTTCCTTCACAAGACAGAAGTGGGCAGCTGGTAGAGCTTGACACTGCCTCTGCTCTTGCCCTACACCATTTTTAATAGGGACTTACAAGCCTCACCATGGATTCACAACCTCTCTCTGTCTCACAACGCTTGCAGTCCCTATTAAAAATGGCATAGGGCAGCAGCAGAGGTGGCAGCAAATAATCCACAAATAATCACATCTGCAAAAGTTAAACCTACAAATGTCGTAGGCTGACTGTACTGCCATTTTGATGTTCATCCTCTTAAATAGCATTGTTGCTGTGTACCTTCAAGTCATTTCTGACTTATGGTGACCGTATCATGGGTTTTTCTTGGCAGAATTTGTTCAAAGGGGGTTTGCATGCCTGCTTTTAAAACAAAGATTTTGCAGTGGCTTGGTTTTTCATCTCCTTTTTCTACAAGAGTAGACCAACGCAAAACTATTACACACACACACACACACACACACACACACAGAGAGTATGTGTGTGTGTGTATACAGTTTTTTTTCCATATTATTGAGACACAAAGTTCTGTATACTGAACTGTTAATGGTTCTTATTGCTAGAGATACTAAATGGTTGCCATGTAATTCATAAAATAATGATATAAACGAACACTAATCCTATGTCTATTTATTTCCCAGTGTTAAAGTGTGATCTAAATTAGGATCACCATTAAAAATACATAATAAGTTGCAGCTATTAGAAATGAGAACAACAGATGGCTTAGTACTTAAAATCCTGTTTCAGAAATGGAACTTTGTATTAAAAGACACTAATAGCAATAACATTTTTTTTGTGGCCAAAAAAAATGTGTTAAAATTGCAGTCTTAACTATCTGCAGAGATGAATATGATTAAAAAGTGAAAGTCTGCAGAAACTGTTGTTTCTCTCCCCCACCCCCACCCCGGCACAGAGTGAAAGGTAATAAGAAATTATAAAGTAACTAGCTATTTTTCTGAGTAGAAAAAACAGCCCACCATTTTACTGAATGAGAGATTTGTCTTGTGTACTAGCTGGATGCCAGATATCTCCCAGCTTCCCATACTTGCTTTCAAAGCTGATAAAGACAACTACAGCTGGTTGAAGACCTCTCTTTATGACCTAAAGAGGAATATTACTAACCCCTATGAAATACTTTCAGTTAGACCTGTAATCAAGTTCCCTACCTCAAATTTATTCTGTAATCAAGTTCCCCGCCTCAAATTCAATCTGCTTCTGTAAGGACAATGCTAATACTTTGTACTTCAGTTCAGTTGTATGCTGAGATACTTGCATGTTTCACTCAAGGGAGGAGGCTTATTAATGTGGCCTTCCATGGGGAAGAGCAGTGAAGTGTCAGGGAGTTGCTATGGATCCCCAAAGAGACACGTACACATCTCTCAGAAAGAGCTACTGGCAAATTCCAAAATTATGAGGAAACATCGAGAGGTCAAAGGGACACAGTCTCCACTATACACCTAAGTGGTAGACATTAGATGGATGAAGCAATCCTTTGTGTGCTGGTTTCAAACTTCCCTTCCTTAATCAACCAACTTTAAGAGGAGGCAACTCAAGCTTTGTGAATCCAATCATTGGACATTACAACATATTAGCATCGTCAGCCACCTGTTCTTAAAGATGAAGAAACTCATTGTGCAATCCTTGTAGGCTCCTGGAATCTATTGTTTCAGACCAGAAAAACTGTTCCGCTTAGGGGATATTTTTGGTATAAATATTGCCCCCAAAGTCTGCTTCATTGCACACAGAGCTCCTTCCTGGTGACTCCACATCACTCTGTGTTAGCCAGATTCATCTATCCTCTCTGCTGGTTTGATCAACAAACTTTGGACTACAAGACTGGTGTAGTATTTTCCCGAGAAATCTCCCTACCTATCCCTCTGGCAACCTCTTTTCTTCCATTCCTAGTGGTCTTGTGTGAATGCTTTCTGTATGAATGTGTGCATTCTTGGTGTTATTATTTTTATGTCTTTAAAAAATATTATTAATTTTTCATCTTGCATTTGTTTGTCTCTGTTCAGAGAGAGTAGGGGTATACAAAGGTGTAAAGATCCCCTTCTCTCTTGCCCTCTATCTCATTGCTAAGATGAGTTGCTGCTAATTTCTCCAACATATTAGAAACTCAATATTTTCTTGGAATTTCCAAAACCTCTTTGGGTAACCCTACCAATGACTCATCAAATCTGCATTCTCTAACTTGTGATTTGGATTTGCTGCAGAATGTTTTGACTTCCATGCTTCTATCTTTCTCTTACTACTTTAAAAAAAACAAACATGTAGCCCAGGAACCCTCTTTAAATATATTTTGTTGCTGTGGACCCCCAAGACTTAACTCAAGATTTAAAATCCACATAATAAGAACACTGGTGATGTCTCAATATCTTCCATAATATCTGAGGCAGTGGGCTAATTTTGGAATTCAGGATAGGATGCAAACTGATATATATGTAGCTCTGGCTTCCGTCAGAACAGCCAGGAATGTGCAACCAGCACCTTCACGGTTTGGGATGCTCTAGGCAATCATCTATCTTTGCCCAGTCAGGCCTGCCCTGTTTCAGTACCAGGCTATATGGAATTTGGATTATCAGCTGTGCTTGGGCTAACATAATGAAACAGGAACTGAGACACATATCGAATATTAAGACATCCCAATCCATGTCAAGGACAAGTTTTCTGGTGCATCTTGTGCACCTCAGCATAGGATTCAGTGAGGTCTGGGGTGTGCAGTAAAGTGTAGGAGCTTTTCAGTAATGACACAAAAACCAGGTGCTATGTAGGATGTTTGAAAATTCTCCCATTTTCAACCTTGAACGAACTTCTCATAAGAAAGTGTGGAAATGTGGTGCATTTGTGGGATCTGTCTGGCTTTTTTTGAGAAACATTTCAGGGTGAGGGTTCAAGATTGCCAAAGATAGGACAAGTAGTCCTTCCTAACAGACCTAGAGTAGTGTATCTAGAGGTTTCTGCCTCTCAGTTTACTGCACTCCTCTCATGTAATTTCAGTTTTTAGTCTGTGGAATTGATGTAGAATATGACCAACCATCTATCCTTTCTAATTACAGAATTTCTTCGCATTCATCCACTGTTATCTTACCCTTGATTTTATTCTCTCCCTGTCAAAATATGGGATAGAGATCTTTCTTTATTTTGCTGCACTGCACTTGTAAATATTGGGTTGTGTCCAATGATCGCTTTACACTAAAAGGAATGCTTCTGTTTACACAAGGTAGGGTGCCTTATTTTAGCTATTCTCTTTTAGGAGATTATCAGATGTGTTAAAAATGGCATTATAACAACGCCAGGAGATCGCAAAAGGGCTTCCTTACCAGACATCATCGTTCCCCATGGTTATGCACTTGTTCTGCTGCTGTTCCATGGGCACTGTATTTTATTGATGGGGAGAAGCTGTCAATATATTCCCCCATTTTGTTTCTGTTACAGACTTGCCAGTGTGCGACAAAATGCTCCATGCTGCTGGCGAGATCCCAGTGTTAAAGGGCGGTCCCTGCCAAAACACATCCGGATGAGACTGGAATATCCAGGTAAGTTATACACTTTTTAAAAACTTCCCTGGTTTACTTGTAAGTTTTATAGTGTATGTCTGTGCTTTTTGTAACTTATTTTTGAGTATTTGTGGTTTTATTTTTTAATTCCTGTGCATCATCTCATGAAAACGGGTGGGATTTTGATTCAGGAAGTGAATGGAGCTCTGTTAGACTGCTGTTCACTCCTGGGCTGCCAATGGGAGAGAAGGTAAGTGCAGTGGGGAGGGTGATTGTTGTGGGACAGGGGCAGGAGTCGAGATTGTGGGACAGGAACGCTTTTTGCGTTCCTGTCTGATAATTTCCTTACACACCATTTCCTGTGCTGTCACAGAGCATCTTCTAACCCTTAGAAGCAGCTTTTTGTGTGTGTGTTGAAGATCTTTTGGGGAATGTGAGAAATATTAGTGTATCTCACAAGCCAAGTCATTAACATTTGCAAGCAGAAAATGAGCACAACCAGTCTCATGCCCCACCACCCCACAAGATGTAGCAGAGAAATAAAGCAGGCTTAGTGTTTTGTTTTGTTTTTTGTAAAAACCAAGAACTGTGGACTATAAAATGAAGGATGAAGAAATTCAGACTAATTGATGCAGGAAGAGAGTGTGTAGTTAAGACCAACAGCAGGAAATAACAAATACATGCTATGCCTAAATTCTTAATAAGACATGCAAAGTAGCAACTACTGAGCATAGACAGGCTAAGTTTGCTATCTTGAACAAGATCAGTGAAAATTTAATGCCCTTCCTTCAGTGGGCAAGACTGCTTTTCAGTTTACACTACAATGCCACATCATGTCACGTCTGTATAATAGCCTGTTTTCTGGAAACTTGAATTTTCCTATTGTCATTAATGCAATTCTGATGTTAGCTTCTATTTTTTTTCTCCCTTCTTGAGGAAAATGAAGAATAGTGATGATCTTGTTGGTCTTGCCTTCTCTGTCATATTATCATTGTTGCTTTTTCATCTTCCACATGTTGGTGGGGTCAGTCTGCAATCAGAAGCAGGGCTACTCATGTATGCTTCCTATGTGATGGAGAATCCTGGAAACCATGGGGAACCATAACTTGAGAAAATTACTTTTAGAGACCACAGGTCCCAATATCCTCCCCAGCTGGGAGATTTTTGGAGCCATAACCTAAACAAGTAGCTTTTCCAAGCTGTGTGAGGAAACTGCACAAGTAGGGCAGCCTACCTTCCACAGATGTTCAGCTCTACAGGAGCAATTGGCTTGTCATGTTCTCCTCCTCATAGTATTTTAAGTACTGTGCAGGCAAGATTGACTGAAAAGGATTTAGCACCTATCTTATCTGAAAAAGTGTATAGATTGTAGTATTGGCCATACCTTTAGACAAAGAGTGAAGCAGATTTTGGGTGTCATGAAGGGGCAGCATGTAGTTAGCTATTTCACTGATTGTGTATTTACTTCCAGGGATGGGGAGAAGTGTTTCTTCTTCATGTGATAAAACAACTTGACAAGCTTTGGTTACTGTGCATTTTGATTTGGGTGATGGACTGGGCAGGGCTTCCATTTGAAGTTCTAATTCAGTCATTAAATTGTCATGGGTCAGTCCTGATAGCTTGTATTTGAGTGGATGTTTTGGCTGAGATGTATATGATAAGAAAATGACACCTTCATGGAGCTTGTCTACTGAAAAAACTTGAACTCCCCCGAAATCTGGCCTGATAAGGCCACACTATGTGCATCCTCTCCCCTGAATCTGCTCCAGCCCTATTTGCACCAAACGTGGGATATACCACCTTAATCAAGGTTTTAAAACTTGCAGTTTTCTCTAGAGAAAACTGTAGTGTGAACAATGCATCTGCCCTGGATTCAGGACAAGTGCTGCCTGAGGTGCATTTCCCATCCTCCTCTGTGCCACTTCCTCATTCTGAAGGCAGAGGCATTGTGCACAATTGCCTGCTCTGATGTCAGAAGGAGGAGTTAGCCCCACCATCGCGATGCTGGCCACTTGGTTTGACCTCAGAGAGAGCAACTGGTGTAGAGTTGCTCTCTTTGAGGTCAGAACTAGTGGCCAGCCTTGTGATGGTGGGGCTGACTGATCCTTCTAACCTCAGAGAGAGTGACTTTGAGCCAGAGCTCTGCTTTCCCTTCAAAGAGTAACCCTCGCTGAGATCAGAAGTGGCCAGCCCCACCATCGTGAGGTTGGCCACTCTTTCTGTCCTCAGAGAGAGTGACTCTGTGCCAGACATGAAGAGCTCTGTCACTCTTCCGGCCCATGACAGCAGCACAGACACTGTGGAGGTCCATTGCTAGGCAGTGGCAGTGGACCCACAGCTTCACTGAGGGTAAAAATCCAAATGAATTATTGTGTAGACAAGCCTTACAAGCAATGCAGATTCAGGCTTTGGCCAGATAAGGCATGGTTCCAGAGTAGTCCAAAATCTTGGTCAGAGTAGTCCAAATTTCATGCAGTGTAGCTCCAGGCCAAAATAGTTTGAATTTCATCTGGATTTTTATCCCCAGTGTAGGCAAGCCTATGTTCTGCAAAGCAAGATAAACAGACACTGATTCTGCCACTTCCACATTCTAAACATTTTTATGATTCTTATAAGGATTTGTGTATATACTGTACATATATTCACATACAACACAGTCATTGTTCATAAAAGAGTGGGGAGACTAGCAAGAGATCTTTGGTGCACTGGGATATTTTGCTGAAGCAGCAAGGGGCATGGTATGCAAAATCTTGTCCCTTGGATCTTCTGTTGGCATATGGATCTCAGTGTGATGTACACATCCAATCTTGTAGTCTTTTAATAAAAAACCTGTACACATTTTTCTTTGTTAATTTCCATATGCTTGTGTTCAGATACTATATGGGCTCCATCTGGTGAGTAATTGAACACCTGAAAGTTCTTGTTACTTGGTAATTAAAGATTTTTTGTACTTCAATCAATGAGGTGTCTGGCACGGAAAGAATGTACATTCAAATCCTATTGAGCTGAAGTTTCAAGTAGATGTCCTGTTATTGATATAGTGTTCAATTGTGCTGAAATGGATGGCTGATTCCTTGCCACTTAATTATTTCTCTCTATGTCCTAAAAGATGATTTGTTAGCTGACAGTTAAAACTGGCAAACAATGACTACTTATGACATGAAATGAGATATTGTTTATTGAGTGAATTGAGCTTCCAAAATCCAAACAAGATTATTATGTTTCTACAAACTTGGGCTGTATTGATATGAGGATGAAATAAGATGGAGATATCCCTGGTTGATCTGTTAACCCTTTTTTTAACCTGGTGTGCGCTACACATAAAAGAGATACCAGGCCCTTTTACCACCCACACTCACTGAAAGCTAATCCTGAAAAAAGTGTCACAGACAAAATGGATAATGTTGCTCCTGGAAGCCAGCATTGTAATCACATTCTATGTATTCCATGCCTTTTTTAACTGAAAAAGTGTGTGTATGGGGATTTATTGGTCAACTCTAGTTTCATTGGGAGAGGGTGGTACAGCAAGGGGTGGGCTAGAGTGTTGATGAGCATCAAAATGGATCCCTAGATATTCCAAATCTGCCCACCCTATCTTATATGAAAGCAACTGCAGCTAGACAATAACCTCAACTGTCTATCTGGGATCTTGATCTTGTGTGCAAAATATTCTGCACAGAAAACCCTGTAATTTTTTGCACAGATAGCAATATTTTTGGCACAGGAAACAACATTTTCTTTGCAGAAAATAGTACCTCTGTGAAGAAATATTATTTTTTTCTGCAGAAAATGTTATCTGTGCAAAATCACTGTCGTCCGCGCAAAATACTGCACAAAAGTCACATGTTGCATATTTGCACAGAAAACGGCATCTTCTGCACAGCATTTCTTGTGTAGAAAACTGTGTTTCTGCATAGAAGTAATTCCTGCACTGAAAATGCTATTTTGTTTACAAAAACACCATGTACAAATTTTGGGCAGTGTAAAGACTTTATCAGGCAGGGTGAGAAAAAGTGGAATTATGATGCGATAGTATCATGAATGGGTTCCTGTTATTACCCAATGTCATTGTCCTCCCGTGGTCCATGTGTGCTCCACCCATTAATTAGTCGTACCTTTTAATTGATTGGCAAAGCTGTCAACAGCTCTCAATATTGCTTTTTTCATGGTTATGATGAGTGTGTGATAAACATGTCCTGCTGTAATTGCATGATTACAGCATGAATGGGCAGCCCTCTTCTCCCCCTCCCCTTTGCCAACAAGAACACATAATTAAACCTCCAGGGCAAAACATGAAGCAGACCTATAGGAAGCTCTTTTAATCAACTGTCACCCTTTCTTAGTATCTTTTAATGTTTTTAAGTGTTTATTAATTTCTTTGGTTATTTATTTGTTTTTAGGGTTTTAGAGTGAAGTTGTGTCTTCTCACGAGAACAGCCGAAATCTCGCCCATGCAAAATCGTGGAAGTAAGAGAAATTTTTCTTAAAGTTGCATGAACCAGCCAGCCGGAGGCATTAATACTCTGTCATTAGAAGGCAATGCGAGGACAAGTGTTACTATAGCGCAAACTGAAATCCTGTTCTTAAATTGTTAGTGGTGGTTGTGTAGCAATTTCATGGTGGTAGTATTGCGCAATTTAAGGTGACATGAGATAATTACTGTAAGCATGTCACTATGTTTCTGCTTTCCTCAATCACATAATTATAATGTTTTAGACACTAGTCTAATAAAGTCTTAAGTCCCAAATTGTGATGATTTTTTGTTATTTCAGGATTCTTCTTTTCAATATTTCCTAAACTTGAGAAACACTTTTTTGGACAATTTAAAAAATATTTTCAAATATTCTTTCCCTAGCCTAGGCCCCCCTCCCCTCACAATTTGTATTTCAACATTTACAAAACTATCATGAAGGATTTGTTTGGCATGCAAACAGGGGCAAAGTTAATTTGTGAATCATGCCTTGACTGACTTCATTATCTAACTAATATCTTTAGCCCGTAAGTAATAACACTCAAGATTTCTTTATTTTATTTTATTAATTTTATTATTAATTGGTTAAGTCACAAATGTAGATTAGGAAGAGCCTGAAGTATTCCCTTTAGTCTACAACACAAAATAAAGCTATATTCAGCTCTGTTGTGATTGCATGAAGTTTGAGACAATGTATACACAAAAACTGAAAGTAGCTGAGACAAGTGAAGTCTATTCTAGCTCTACATTAAAAAAATCAATGAAAGAAACAGCTATATAGAGTATATATTTAATTTAAAAGCTCCCAGATTTTGTTATGATTTAGCATATCTACAATGTTTCCCCTCATGTAATCGACATATCCCAATATGGTTGGCCTGTCATTTGACATAGGGCACTATGGGGTTTATTGCACAAGGCTGCTAAAATGGAATTTCAGTAGGATTGTAATGAATTTGGCTAGTACTGATTAGACTTTGTTTTGTTTCACATTCTAGTCATTACTATTGCATCCCTTTGAATTGACAGGAAAATCCTGTTAATACCTAACAATAACACTATGGTTCTGCTGCTGCCACTGGTGTGATAGATCCCTTTGCTTCAGTTCTAAGATGACTGCAGTCACATGGCATGACAGGGGCTGATTCTCCTCCACTCTCCCCCTCAATATTCCAAAACAATGTGAGGGGAGGGAGGAGAGAGGGGGAGAATCAGGCCCCCTCATGCCACAGGACTGCAGTCATCCCAGAACCAAAGCGAAGGGACCTATTGTACCAGGTGGTTGCCAAAGGAGTGCAGGTGTGCTAATGAAGAGAGGTGTGGTAATAAATGTTTTACAACTGGTATGTTCCTGTTTCCTTTAATAAGGTGATTACTGTGAGACACAAGGCTGTTGTGATTATGTCCTATGACTATCCTTCCATAAGCCAGAACAGACACTGAGATGGAGGCACAGGAACCTCCTTCCTCAAATGTTATTCTCATGTAGTGCGTTCCTAAATATTTTGACTTAGAAAGAAATCCGGGGAGGGGGAAGTATTTCTGCATAGGCACTGCTAATTATTATACAAGCTTATTATCTGCTAATCCATTTTTGGACTTTGTTAATCATAAAGGGAAATGTATGTGTGTGTTATGTGCATTTCTTTCTCTTTTTAAAACATATCTCTGCCTCTTTCAAGGCTAAGCCTCTCTGAGATTTGTGAAATAAGAACACAATGAAATTAAAACAACACAAAACATTTAAAATAGCCATGAGAATTAAAATAATAAAAGAAACAAATAAATACATAGGGGTCTACATTCAGTTAAAAGCAGCCAGTACCAAACAGGTTTTCAAAGTCTAATTAGAAACAGTGAAGGATGGAGACGTAACTACCTTCTATTCCATAAGGATGGAATCACACATGATTTAAGAAATCTTTCTGTGGGTTCCATTTCTAACAGCCAGGGCATACATACTGTTCTAAAAGCAAACAATGATCACAAAATTATCTCAAAGTACTGTGCTATATCTTGTTTTTAGTTTACACAGGATCTTCAAAGTTCTGTTCATTTGTGAAAAAATGATTAGTGGAAAATATTCAGACATTTACAATTGCTGTCTGGTTAATTAGGCCCATCTCAACCATGACTAGACTTTCTGTAAAAATGAGTATAGCTTCTTTGTTCTTTGCCTTCACTGTCCTAGCCATTACATATTGTCTTTGCTGATACCTTGGTGTCAAGGTCTTGCTTTAGGAGGTTTAGTATGTTGGTTAGTTTTCTTATTTGTGTCTGTTGTGTGTACAGTTTTCCCTTCATATTCACTGGGGTTTGGTTCCAGGACCCCCTGTGGATACCAAAATCCATGAATACTTAAATCCCATTATATGGCAATGGCATAGCAAAATGGTGTCCCTTGGCAAAATCAAGGTTTGCTTTTTGGATTATTATTTTTTAAAAAATATTTTCAAGCTGTGAATACTTTCCGTGGATACCAAATCCATGGATTCGGAGGGACAACTGTATTCGTAAATGGTTCTCTGTTTATTCTGTATATTCTTTCTCTATTCATTGTCCTTGTAAATAAATCTATTTCCTTATAATTGGTTAATTATAATAATGTATGCATTAGAAGGAAGCACAGTTATTCCTGAATGGGACTACTTAGTTATCAATATCCAGTACTGTTTATTGGCTTTGTCTTTTTGAAAAAGAGGCTGTAGCACTTTATCCCTTGTTGCTGAGGAGCCCCAGGGATGTCCCATAAGATCTGGGTAGGCCAAAAGGATTGGTGGAAGTTCTACTTTCTAGGTGTGGTGTTAATCCTCATGATTTCAGTTACACTCAGAGCTATGGCTCCTTCCCAGGCAACATCAAGTTAAAATTTCAATATTAAGTTTCCCATCCCGTAACTAGAACATTATGAGTTCAGAGTTAAATATTACAGTTGATATTAGTATTATGGGAATGAGCTTGCTTACTGTATATTGTGAAGAAGACGTTGGAAGTATCTACTCTTTATTTAAACTTGCTGCATCTTGTTGTTAAGTCCAAACCAGATCAAACTGGATTTTGATTATGGTGTATAGAAACAAGCCAAGATCAAACTGTGATTTCTGAACCTGGCTTGTTTCAATAGACCATGTTTGAAGCTGGAGGTGTTTGCCATTTAACCTTCCAAAAAGGTATCATCCTGCTAGCAGATGCTCCTACAAGATGCTATAGGAAAAACAGGAGGCAATGGAGCTCTCTGTGAATCATGACAATATTGTTTCCCAGAAGATGATTGAGACCAGCTGTCACTTTTAGGGGACCCTGTGGTTGTTTGTTCATCACAGTGGCTCTCACCACTGTTACTGCTACTATTGCTACTGTTTCCAGGAAGCAGGACAAAGCACTGATTTTAAAATTAAGAACTCATTGTGGAAGAAATTAAGATGAAATTTAAGGGAATAAAGTGGAAATTAACAGATTTGAGTGGAAAATAAATGAAATTGATTTAACTTGCCTGAACTAGGTGAATCCTGGACAGCAATTTAAGAGTGGGGAAAGACTGATAGAATTAAAGTGGATAATAAATGAAATGAATTTAAATGGTCTAATTGGGGTGGATGGCAGAAGGACAGCAATTCAAAAGCAATTTCAAGTAGAGTGGAAGGTGGCTGAGGAAATTAAGGGAGAAAAAAAGTGACTCGACTTTAGAAATCTAACTGGGGTGAATGGATGGGGACAGAAGGAGTGAATAAAAAATATATGAAAACAATCTCTTACTTTGCCTCTGGACATGTTCCCTTTGGTCCTGAACATGTCTTCCTTCAGTTTTGAAGCAGAAAAAACTGGAAATATCCAATGAATCTGGTGTAAAAAAGAGAGATACCATCCTAGGATGAAGAAAAGATCATTTTGTTTCTTAAATTAGCTCAGGCTAATTTTGGGTTACTTTGAGAAATAAAAGTTTCTTTTACTCATCTTGAAACAATGGACTTTTTCAAATGGGGAGAGCCCCGAAGGGGTCAGGAGAAGAATGGCGCTATTCCGCTTACAATGCCCCATTTCAGACGGCGCCATCCTCCTCCCGATCTTTCCCCATGCTTCCTCCATGCTGCAGCTGCTGCTTTTTATTGTCGGGGTTTTTTCAACAATAAAAGCGATGCGTTTCTCATGCCTGCAGTATGGAGGCAGCATGGGGGAAGGTGGGGAGGAGGATGGCATTGTCTGAAAGGGGTGCTGTAAATGGAACAGCACCATTCTTCTCCCGACCTCCTCGCTCCCCCCCCCCGTTTGAAAAAGTCCCCTGTCTCTTTTTTTTATACCACCCCCTTTGGTTCTGGCTCTCCTTCTTTGCTAACACAGCCCTACATAGGTTTCCCCAACCTCCAGTGTGGTCATAGCCCCCCCCCAAGCTTATACTCTCTTGTCTTAAACCAGGGATACAGAACTACAACTATCTGGGCTCCATCTTCACAACCCCAGGTTGCACCAGTCCTATTTGATGAAAGGTCATTTCTGGTTTTCAGAAAATACTTTTTTTGGCCAACACAAAGGGTTATATGTGTGTGTGTATGTGTGATATTTTATAGGAGAATTACCTACTTCCAATATGATTCTGCCTATATATTGAAATCTTCTGTGGCGGCTCTTCTCTCTGTTTTACCGCTGTTACTGGTACATCTGGTAGGAACACAGGAGAGGGCCTTCACTGCTCCTTGCTCTGGAACGCCCTTCCCAAGGAGGTTAGACTGACAACCTCCTTGCTATCTTTCTGCAGAAAGAGAAAGACATTTTTTTGTGTGTCAGGAGACCTTGGAAGACTAATTGTTTGAGATGCAAAGAGCTCTGTTGCTCCAGGGACTAGGATGCAGAGCAATGGATTCAAACTACAGGAAAAGATATTCCACCTAAACATTAGGAAGAACTTCCTGACAGTAAGAGCAGCTTGGCAGTGGAATGCACTGCCTGGAGTGTGGTGGAGTCTCTTTCTTTGGTGGCTTCTAAACAGAGGCTGGATGGCCATTTGTCAGGAGTGCTTTGCTTGTGTATTCCTGTAGTGCAGGGGGTTGGATTAAATGGCCCTTGTGGTCTCTTTCAACTCTATGATTCTATGTGCAATATGTTGGGTTATCTCTTCGTAATTTTTGTGTTTTTTAAACAGGCTTTAATGTTTTTTATAGTTTAATTACATTTTAAACTTTTGTATATTGAGAATGTTTAGCTATGTTTGACTGTTGTAAGCCACTTTGATTCCCAAACTAGGAAAATGACAGGATATAAATACAGTGGGCCCTTGGTATCCGTTGGGGTTTGGTTCCAGGACCCCCCATATATAGCAAAATCTGTGGATGCTCAAGTCTCATTACATACAATGGCATAGTAAAATGGTGTTCTTTATATAAAATGGCAAACTGCAAGGTTTACTTTTGGATTTTTTTAAAATTTCAAGCTGTGGCTAGTGGAATCCGTGTATACAGAATCCATCAATACAAAGGGCTGATTGTATTATACTACTACTACTACTACTACTAATATACACTTGTTCAATTTGGGCCCATTTTCTTTGACAATGGGGTGAGATCTGGGAGGGCATGTTGGGGCAAAATGACCTTGGGGTAAAAGTATGTGGTCCACAGACTGCCTGGTTCCCACCCCAGGTTTAAATTATCTGCAGTTGCTACAACAGAAGTAATACAAACAGTGGTTGGTTAAAACCACAATGCAGATACTTTAATTCTTCTCATTGGCATACCAGATTATAATGTTAAAGTAGCATGTGATAGCTTGCAAATTTCATTTCCCTCTCTTTCTTTCAAGCCAGACTGTTCATAGTCACTCTTAGGATGAGAAATATGTCTTAGAAGCAGATCTGAAATCTGGGATAGATTTGTTGGCAGCAGACAAACACATATATATTCCTAAACAATAGCATGGTTTGTGGATATGGCTTTATAATATTTGTTCTCTCAGCAGCTTCCATTGCCATCAGTCACTGAAAGTTCCTGACTCCAATTAAACTCAGTGCACATATCACTTCAAAGAGAGAACAAATTCCAAAAAACTTTTTCTTTGTCATTTTCACATTGATGCCCTAAAATCAAGAAGGTGCTTCTTTGAAGAATCCACTTACCAGAAAACAAATCATTTGAAAAGTTCTTTTTATGCAACTTGATTGTCAGAGCAGAAGCAGACACTAGATTGGCCATCATCTCTATGTCAGGTTTCTCTGCAGTCTGGGTGGACATGTGCCCTGTTTTACAAAGAGAAGTCCTCTGGTTCAAAGGCAGCCATACTCTGTTAATTATCAGAACCCTATGATCAGAACCCTAAGCCAGCATGGTGTAGTGGTCTGATAGTTTGACTAAGACTCTAGAGAACAGGGTTCAAATCCTGCTTGCCCATGGAAACCCACTGGGTGACCTCAGCCTCAGAGGAGGCAAAGGCAAACCCCCTCTGAACAAATATTACCAGGGAATCCCCCAGCCCATTTATAGGTTTGCCTTAGGCCATAAATCAGAAACAACTTGAAGGCACACAACAAAAACAACAGCAACATACAACAACCAGCACTTGGTGCAAAATACATAAACTTATTAAAGATTTCTGAGTCCAGAAACCTGCTTTGACTGCAAGAATGCACTGTAGATCTCAAGCAGAGTAATCAAATTGACAAGGCAGTAACTGAACAACAGGGTCTAGTGAGAAAACAAGTTTAGTCTTCTTCATAAAAACATATAAAATGAGCTTTACTTGCAAATTGCTCATTCATAATCAAACACGTGCTGTCATGGAGAAGAGAAAGAGAAGAGAAAATGTAGGAAGAGAGTAGTTATGATAAAAGAAGCAAACAGGAAATTGCCATGATGCGAACTAGCAGTTAGTGAGTATAGGCATACAAAGGCTAATTTTAACAAGCAAAACTCAATTCCTGGTTACCTAAAAACTTTCTTCATTTTGGCAATATAATTCAGTGAAGACATTTTTGGGGGGCTATTGTTGAACACTTGAGATTCAGAAATTCTTGTCTATCATCCATCTACTACCTATTATCACTCAAATTGATTTATACGGGGGCGTTTATACGGCAGTTTTTATTGTGTCAATTTGCGCGTTAGTGATTTTTCGCACCAGTGCCAGGTAGTTTAGACGATTTATGGGGGATTCAGTTGCTTTGTTTACTTTTTTACTTTCTGGTTCAGACCGGCAAAGGTGCGGGGGGCGTGGCCTCCCATGCACAGATGGAGGGAGGAAAAGTAGAGAGAGGGGGGGAAATGGCTAACGAATGCCTGCCTCTTAAAGCCAAGGAGCACTTCCCCTTCACTCACTGAAAACACACAAAAACACTGGATGTAATTTTTCCCTAGCAGCAAAGCAAGCTGCACACAGCTGATGGAGGAAGGGAAAGAGCAGAAAGGAATGCCTGACAAATGCCTGCCTCTTAAAGCCAAGGAGCCCTTCCCCTTCAACCACTGAAAACACACAGAAACACTGGATGTAATTTTTCCCTAGCAGTAAAGCAAGCTGCACACAGCTTGCGGAGGGAGGGAAAGTAGAGAGAGAGAGAGTTCAGCTATGGACCTCCTAACCAATCACAGCGCAGCTCTCCTGTGACTGTATCTGAAAGCTTTCTGGTAATTCACACGGACTTGTCGTTCACATTATCAATAATGCGCTAAGTTGCACTACTTGTCAAAAAAGACGGGAAAAGTAGTGACATCCCCTGTCACGCTTTATTTGGCTTTTTTACCTTCCCCCCTTCTGAATGAGGCGATACTGTGGTGCGATGCGTGGAAACAATGAGGAATCTTTGCAGTATATTTAGGGGAATATGTATTGCCCATGTAAATGCGCCCTAGGACATTATCAGACGACTACCTTAAAACCTTATTATGGCACTATATTATACAGCATTCTTGTTTTGGCACAATGACACATGTTTTTGCATGCTGCCATGATAACGATACAAAATAACCCCAAGAATCCAGCAATACAAGCGCTTGTGCCACTTCTGCATTTCTCCATGAATTAGATTTCAGCACATCTCGCGAGAAGAAGCAAGCACTCTAAAAAGCCCCCAAACACCTTTAAAAAAGAAAATATTCAGAAGAGCACAGATACATATTTATAAACTTGCAAGCAAGAGGGGGAAGTGTGTAAAAAGATCGTATAGTACCTAGTTTTCCCATTCACACCCGGAGATGTTCTGGCGGGACCACCCATTGAATCTGGAATCATGTCAGCAGAATGGGACACATTTTTGCACACACAAAAATCCAGAACACAAACACTATGGGAGATCAATTTTTGACTTCTCCCCAACAATAAAAAAGAACTCCCTCATAACAGCAGCAGAACGCTTGCAGAACACTGGGGCGTAATGTCGTCTAATAAGGAATACTTTTTGCTATCTCATGGCATAGTTATAATGCTGTTTTTGACATGTCTGATAATCTCCATAGAATGCTGAAACAAAACAAAACAAAACCTTAAAGTAATTACCATAGTTTACACAGAGATCTACCAGTATGGCATGCCTACCATGGGTCTGTTTAAAGGCATCTCAGAGATAGGAACATAAGTTGTTGCTTATCTCATTCTTGTGAGGGAGAATGAAATATCTCATTTTTCTCACAATAAGGTTGTGAGAAGCTGTGGCACATTTCTGAAGCAATATTTACCTTTGAAAAATTATTTTTTGTGCTGATGGGACAAAGTAATTTTACTCAGATTTCTGGTGCCTTTTTCATGTACTTGAAAAAAGCACAATCCTTGATTACATTATTTGCATCTGTTAGAATCAATAATCCTATCTTTACATGCTTTTTCTCAGTGTGCGCTTTGTGGAACAAAGGGCAAAAGAAACTAGTTTTGTGCTGAGGGGTTTTGTGAAAATTGTAGAGAAATTGACAGGAAAAACACATGTCATTTCACTCTTGTGAAGGAGGCAAAAAAACCCACAAAACACTGTTTGCTGATGTTGCAGCATTACTGAAGAAGGTAGGGACTGAAATGTCTCTTTTATTTATTTAAATGCTTGTTACCAATTGTTTCATTATACATGCATGTGTATGTGCATGCATGTGCACTCACATGCATACATAAGTACGTGAATATGAAACTATGTGCAAATTTCATACAAATAATGTTTCACTTTTCTAGTATTTTCCTCATTTTTGGAAACACATAAGTGATCCCTCAATTTGTGTTCCCCTTTTCTTCCCTCCCCCCCTTTCATTCCTCTGGGACAGTCTGTGGCCTAAATCCAGTTGCTCATCCCAACTAAAATAGACCCAATGGCTCCACTGCTGAATGATAAATTAATAATTTAAATCCTATTGATTCAATGGGTTCATTCAAGTTGAGATTAGCAACTGGATTTAGGTGAGCCTTCCTGTTTTACTGTATTAGACACCTGGTTTCTTTGGCCTACTGACTTTTGGGTATTTTCTCTTCTACTTGGTACACTGCTTTCATACCCCCCAACATTTCACAAATGAAAACTGGAACCTGTATGGCCAAACATAGTTTGGGTCCAGGGTACCTACGAGATCGCCTTCTCCTATATAATCTACCCCATACTTAGCTCTTTTGGGGGACATTTGCTCCAGCCAGCTAGAACTGGGTTGGCAAATGTCACCCAGAGGACTTTTTCTTCAGGTGTCCCTAGACTCTGGAATGGCCTGCCAGAAAAGACACGACAGCTGAACATGCTGTCCAAATTGAAAACAGCATTAAAGACCAGTCTCTTCTGGCAGGCATATCCAGATGATTTTAAATTGTGAATTTTAAACTATGTACTGATTGTTTTCAAATGTCTCTGGAGATTATCAGACAGGGGGGAAACACACCAAAAAACCCCGCGTTCTCAACCATGTCATAAGATCACAAGAAGAACAGAAAAGGCAGCCTTACCAGATGCCTGTGTCCTTCTGCTGTTCTGGGGGCACAGTGCTGCTGTGGATGAGGCTTCCCTTTTTTATTGATGGGGACAAGCCACTAATAAAAAGGGACACCTTACTCACCACCATGCTATGCCCCCGGAGTGCTGGAGGATGTCGTCGTCTGATAATCTCATCCCTTCCTGTTCTCATAATGATCTTTTGGCATGTCTGATAATCTCTTTAGTCTTATTTGTTTTTTAAATTGATAAGTTTTAACTGATATGCGTTTTTAATTAATATTACATTTATATGTTAATAGGTTGTTCCTCACCTCAATCCACAGGGAGAGGCAGGAAAGAAATCATCATCGTCGTCGTCGTTGTCATCGTCAAAGAAGTGTGGTCAAGTTATTAAGCGACGAGAGGCTGCATCAGTTTGCTTTATCTGAATCCTGACCCTCCTGTCCTCTCCCTCTGCTGACTTAATGGAGTGCAACTACTTTTGCACTTTGAATTTGCATCAATGGAAGTAAGCTGAGGACAAAAGGGAAAAGTGGGAGGACAAGAAAGAAACTGGGACATTTGAAAAGCAGCTGAAAAAGTTGAACAGAAGAGGATTAATAGAGTCTGTCCTTGGAAAATTAGGTGCTTTCCCTGCTCTTAGGACCTTTCCCTGCTCTGCTCTCTCTAGGATGAGAACAACCACAAACAGCAGTCTGAACCTTATTCCTCTGGGTTAATTAAACAGCGAAGGACTGTTCCTGCCAGTGCCAGATGCTGCTTCACACCCAGCTCCATCAAAATCATTGCAATTCATTGCAACTTAGTATTAAGATAGCAGACACAAAACAGTTTCAAGGCAGCAAAACATAAAAGAAAGATCAGCAGCAAAAGATGAAATTGGAGACCCATACAGGATAACTGTCCTATGAGGCTGCAGTGTTGGCTTTCATATTCCTCCTTGTGGGAGACATTATGTCAAGATACTTCACAGCTTTTGCCATACCATTCTAGCTTGCTGTGACAAAAGACAGATAATGATCTGTTCCTGAGCAAATGAGAGCTGGAAATAGGGAATGTCTATATTAATGTGGAAATTCACTATTACTTCTTGATTACTACTGTTCTGCCTACTTTTAAATTACCCAATCAATTAGGATGCTAAGGGGGGAAAGACTAATAATTAAGAATATACTTTTGCTAATAATATTAAAAATAAATGGGCAATTTTTTATCAGTATCAGATCTAATATTATAATTACTTTAAAAATAGATTAAGTAGCCATTTTATCAGCAACCTTGATTTACCTTATTTATTTTAAATGTAGATTGCATACAAAGAACTGTTCCCTCTTTGCTTGAGATATTTATGATATAACATGCATGGTTTATACTTTAATTGTAGTATTTAACTAATTATTATTGTTAAAGATAGCATGATGATATTCATTACAATATTTAAAAGAAAAATTACCACACCTGCCTGGAAATTCCAAATTCCTGTTACTAGACTTCAAATTTAACTTTAAGACAGTGTCCTGATACTTTTCATCACTGGACCACTTGCTGAATTTGGAAATCTTAATGAGGTCTCCTTTGTTACACAGGAGATTATCAGATAAGGCTAATGTGGTGCCAGAATGATGACAGAGGAACGCAAAAGGATGCCAATATCACACGATGTTGTCGTTTTGCATTCCTCTGTCATTATTCTGGCATTTATTTTTATTGATGGGCTGAGCTATGAATAGATTGCCCATCCCATTTTGGTGCCGGGTGAAATCCCGGGTGATGTAACTCACGTGAATGCAGTGTCAATGGTCAGTCTGATGCAAACACTTGTGGGTGAGATCCTGACATCCAAGTAAGTGACACAACTTTTTAAACCTTCCCTGGTTTACTTGGAAGTTTTAAAGTGTGTGTATGTGCTTTTTGTAACTTTTTGTGTTTTATTTTTGATTTTATTTTTGTATTTCCCACGTGATAAAGTCTTGTAGGATTTCAAATGAGGACGTGAATGGGGCTTCGCTCACTTCCTCTTCATTGCCAGGTAAGCCTTTTGCCAGGAGAGAAGGTAAGTGCGGTGGGGAACGTTCTTTTGCCAGCATAAAAATTGGTGTGGGTTTTTTTGTTTGTTTTTTTGTTTTTTGCCAGAAAAAAAACATTTAAAGGGGATCGTTTGGTAAAGTCCACAGTCTTTGAACTGAAGTCTAGCTGCACATCTCCATTAGAACCTCATGCTTTTTGCTGTTTAATGTATGGAGAGATTTAGTGTTGTCATTCTTGTTGGGGTATTATAATGTCTATGTATGTATGAGGGATCTCTCCTGAACAACAACACAAGTCACATCTGAAATAGCATGTAAGCCTGTGACACCAACAGCGTCACTTTTCTTTCTTTCTTTCTTTCTTTCTTTCTTTCTTTCTTTCTTTCTTTGTTTCTAAACATTTTTTGCCTGATGAAGAAGCCACTAGAGCTTCTAAAGCTTATATCGTGTGTTTTGCATTTGGTTGGCCAATAAAAGTATTGCTTTTTTGTGGATTTTATAATTATAAAAGTTACTTTTATAGTAACAGGAGACTTTTTCAAACGGTTGAACCCCTCCCCCGAGGAGGTCGGGAGCAGAACGGGGCTGTCGCGCTTACAGAGCCCCATTTCAGACAGCCCCGTCCTCCTCCATCCTCCTCCCGACCTTCCCCATTGCTGTGGGTGCTGCTTTTTATTCACTGAGGTTTTCTGTCAATAAAAAGTGGTGTCAGCAGGAGGGGAAAGATTGGGAGGAGGATGGAGGAGGAAGGGGATGGTCTGAAACGGGGCTGTTAAAGCGCGACAGCCCTGTTCTTCTCTCAACTTCCTTGGTATTTTTCCCCCAACCATTTGAAAAAGTCCAGGGTAAGGGTGGCCTTACTGGTTAGGTGTGCCACATGCCAGTGGCTTGTAAGGAGTTGGGTTTTTTTTAATGAATGTTTTTTTTGGGGGGGAAACACTGTTTAAATAACTTTTTTTCTGACTGATCTGAGAAGAGGCCATTGGAAGGGCTTATACTTTGCATTCAGAAGGGACTTTATGAGACCACCTTCCTTTTCTGTTCTTTTGCCAGCATAATTTGTGAAGTTTTTATGCTGGCAAAAGAACACCCTTTACCACACTTACCTTCCATCCCAACCAGAGGCAGCCCTGGCAATGATGGAGGAGTGAACGGAGCTCCATTCACTTCCTCGAATGAAATCTCATGGATTCTTGCAAGATGACGGGAGTGTGGGAAAATCAAAATCAAAAACAAAAACAACACCAAAAAGTTACAAAAAGTGCATAAACACACTTTAAAAATTACAACTAAACCATAGAAGTTCATTAAAAAAAGCATCACTTACTTGGATGTTGTGCTCTCACCTGGAAGTGTTCTGGCCGGACTGTCCATTGACGCTGTATTCATCAGGAAAAAAAAGACATGAGGTTTCAAACACCAGCAACGCTGGCAAAAAAGTGCACAGATGATCTATTGATGGGTTGACCAATTAATAAAATAGACTGCCTTAATGCCAATACATAAACATGAAAGGACGTCATTGTCTGATATATGTGCCCTTTCACGTTTTGTGGCATTGTTATGACGCTGTATTTAGTGCATCTGATAAAGTCAATGGTCTCAGATTGAGTTGCCAAGTATCATCTGACAGAGTTAGGAAAGATTCCTGTCTGAAATCCTACAGAGTGAGAAGCAGCCAGTGGACATGCTACTAAAGAGATGTTGTGATGGTCTAAGTTTATGTCAGGCAGGCTTTTGTGCTCCCGAATCAGCAGAGAGAATGAGAAACAGTGCTACTTAAAGAAGGTAATTAACTCTCAAGTGATGTCTTTTAGATACCAGAGTGTCAAATTTTACTATTCCTAATTTCAAATTTTACCCAAGACCAAGACATGATGCAAAATTAATCTTAATCTGTGTGCATCTGGAATTTCTAAGACCTGCCACCACATGCAAATAGGAAATGAGAGAGATGAAGGACAGAAAGGTGGGCTCCATTCCCAGCATAAGAATGACCACTGCATGGTCTGGAATTACAAGGGAAATGAAAACTCCATCAAGAATAATAAATAATAATAAATAATAAAATTTTATTTCTATCCCGCCCCTCTGCAACGCAATCGGGGCGGCTTACAATATAAAACTCCATAGACACAGTACCCTAGCCCACCCACCCCTTAAAATAATATTAAATTATAAAAGATTAAAAACATAAAGTAATTAAAATATATAAATTAGAAAGAAAAAAATTAAAACATACGATAGTTAAAAAATCTAATTGCAGCTCAGAAGGACAGCCTAGTCTTGGGCCGGGATAGTTATTAAGGAAAGGCCTGCCAGAAAAGATCCGTCTTGACAGCTTTTTTAAAGCTGTCTAAGGTGGTAATAAGACAGATCTCGTCCGGCAGGCCATTCCATAATCTGGGAGCGGCAGCAGAGAAAGCCCTCTGGGAGGTCACTGACAGCCTTGTTTTCATAGGCTGTAACAGTTTCCGAGTCAAGCACAAGGGTAGCCCCATGTAGAGCGCATTACAGAAATCCAGACGGGAGGTTACCAGTGCATGTACCACAGTTTCGAGGTCCCTGGTTTCCAGGAAAGGGCGCAGCTGGCGTATCAGCCGCAGTTGATAACAGGCACTCCTGACCATCGCATTTACCTGATTAGACATCTGGAGTGTCGGGTCCAGGAGCACCCCCAGACTGCAAACACAGTCCTTGGAGGAGAGTGTAGTTCCATCCAGGATTGGAAGTTGTATTCCCAGACCTGGTTTCGGGCCTGTAACTGTTAGTACCTCCGTTTTGTCTGGATTCAGTCTCAATTTGTTTTTCCTCATCCAGTCCATTACTGCTTTAAGACAATTATTGAGATGAGAAACACCATCTGAAGTTGAAGAAGGGCCATCAAGATGCCTTGGGATAGGTGGAAGGGGTTGCAAATGCCTATGAATGAGAGAATCAAGTAAGTCCTCTTTATTCAGATCAGGCAGCCACTAACTTCAGCCATATAAAAACCTGCATTTCCATGTTACAGGTATTAGGAAGGATTGTTCACAGTAGTTAATGAGGAAAGAGCACTTTATAGACCAAAGCAAATTAGTCTATGTATCAGTGATAGAACCAAACTGACAGAACCAAACTGTGGTGATGGTAGTGGGGTAGTATAAATCCACCCCTCTGCTAAGCTCATGCTGTACCTTCCCTTAGTCTAGATCATCCAACTACCAGCTCCACATTTACTTTTAAATTGATGTTATATATTTTAATTGATGTGTGTTTTTAACTGATGTTGTATGTTGTTCTATTGTTGTTCCCCACCTTGATCTATGGGTGAGTGAGAAATACTAATACTAATACTAATCTTCTTTCTCTACAGATTCATCCCTGCAATGATCCTCCCTTGCTAAAATTAATTTCCTCCCAATGTTCGTGTCTCACCAGATGCTCTCTTCTAAAAAATGTATTATCTCCCACAACAACTTTCTTCTTCCAAAAATTAAACAGATAGAGAATATGTTTGTTCAGATCATAGCAAAGAACATGATTTGATAGAATGACAAAATCAATACTGTTTCTGATCATTAAAATAACCCACCACATGAACACAGGAAGCATTCTTTGATGTGCATTCACCATTGCAAGGGCATAGAAGGCTACCTTTTCTGTTTCACAGCTATTGCTGTTACCTAATAAAAATTAATTTCTCTGTTGATTTGTATAGTGCCAGCAAGAAACTGTTATGGCCAGGTTATGGCCCCACCTTCATAATTAGGCCAACTCAGAAAATAGTGGGGAAAATCCTCCCATCAATACATTTTTTAAATATTAAATGGAATATACTCACAATGGCCATATAAAACTACAGAAAGCATCTGTTTGGACCATAAAAGGATCAGAGCCCTTCTGAAAGGAAGCATGGTATGGTCTGTTGAATAGCCTCATCATCATCAATTATATTCAATCATGTAATAGCAAGAGGTAATTGACTTTTGACAACACAAGTAGATCAAGGCAGACCAAGTTATCTTGGAGTCAGGACAGCTTCAATTCTATTTTGGAATATCTTCCAAAATGCAATTTCCTTGTCAAAGTTCACTTCCAAATTAATTCTCCTACCCTCTTGGCCCCAGAAATCTGTGTTCCTAAAACAGAAAAAGTAGCATCTGTTCAGCTAAAAAGAAGGGGAACAAGTTGCATTCATACCAACTTTTCTGTGATAACTATTTTTCTTTAACATTTTGCTTATCAGCCTTAGCAACATACCCAGTGGTAAGACATAATGGGAGCTGTAGCAAAGAAATTCCTAGAGAGCCACACATTCCCTACTCTTGATCCAAATAAATAAACATTGATTTTGTATAGAGGAGATTTTGATTTTGTATCATGGTTTAGATCCTTTCCCAAAATTGATAACTAAAACCCCCCCACCTTACTTTTTTTCACACATGTACTGCACAGTTTACTGAGGTTCCACACATACATATAGCTTTTTTTTTTTTTAGCTGTAGACAGGGCATATTCTGTTGTGGCACACTGGGTGTTGAACAGTGGTGGATCTAACATGTATGACACCTGGTGTGGATGATTTTTTTAATGCCCCCTTCTCTTTACAACAAAATTATTTTCAGCCGTAATCACCACCGTGATCCACCTACCATCCAGTAAAAGCTTTCCCTGCTGCCGCCACACTTGCTTCAGGTTGGGCAGCTCCTCATATACCTGCCTGCCAGATCTCATTTGAAGTCTTGTGGGACTGAAAATCCTGTGAGAAATCACATGAGATTGAGTGGGCAGGCAAAGCTGATGACCATTGTCAGCTGAAGATTTCTGCTGCACTGTGATGGTCCCTTTCTCTTCCCTGGGCCAGGGGAGAGAAAGGAACCACTTCTGTGCGGCAGTTTCCCTACCTAGAAGGAATGATCCCCAAGTAAGCGGCACAACAAAGTAAGCACAGTGGAGAGGGAGAGCAACTGCTGCCACACACACCCTTGCTGTGCTTACTTGGGAATCACTCCTTCTCGACAGGCATGAACTGCTGCAGAAGTTCATGCCTGCTGAAAAGGGGTGACCTCCTGAGCAAGTGGCACAGTGAAGTATGCACAGCGGGGGGTAGGGGTGGGTAGTGCTGACATGGAGACAAGAGGAAGGAGATCTGTGCACACTTTGGTGGCATTTTAGGGTGACATTTTTATTCATTATTTCCCTTGAAGGGATGGGGTTTAGAGTGGAATACAATGTCTCTCAGAGTTTCCCAGGACTGGACAAAGGATTCTCTGGATGTGTTCACAATTGTTGATGGGCTAGACATTTACAATTGAATGGGCACAGTCAATCTTCTATTGTGAATGAGGGAAAAGAGGAAAAACTGTTTTGCAGTCATTGAGTGTTTGGCTATCCTTGATGGGATTAGTGAATGACTCATTTCCAGATGTTCTCAGGAAGAACTCTGACCTGGGTGTGATTTGTTTAAGGAATTTCCAAGGCTCCTCCTTAGGTTGTGCATGAATCCACCCTTGGTATCTGGGGATTCCCTGCTTTACTTGCCAACCACACAGTGGGCCATAGCCAGCCAAATTATTAAATATTGCCAATTATGTGTTATGGAGGGGTGGGGGCTGTCAGGACAGGTAACAGATCTATAACTCTAGGTTATAAATCCATAACTGCAATACTTAAAATCAGCCATGGCTTTTTACTAAAGCTTTTGGAGTGTCATTGGTTTTATAGAAATCCACATAGGTGCATGGTCTTACAATGTTATAAACTCATTTAGCTCACTTTAACCTGTTTTAACTAGTTAAACAATATGTTTTTGGTCTGTTTTTTTTCTTTTTAAATTGGTCAAACCAATTTTATTTCCACTGCCCTAAGGCCTTTAGATATAGGGTGGAATAATCCCCCTACCAGTGAAATAGTTTCCCTTTTTAAACATGCTGGTGGTGCAATCTTTGTGGTGTAAAGTTGCTAGTCACTGCTGCCTTTCATGTAAATATCATCTCCTCCCCATACTTTCCATTAAAAATAAAAAATTAAAGTAAAGCACTGTCTTCCCCTGAACCCACCAAAACACCTAGGATGAAAACTGGAGTTTTCTTTCTGCTGAAATTCACTGCAGCATTTGATGCAATCACCAAGACACTCTAAGACTTGGCATGAAAGGTTTCTCTTGAAGAAGACTGGAGAAATCCCGGGGAAAGAACATAAATTAAAGCAGGAACTCAAATGTCATGTAGTGTGTGGTTCAGAGGAACATAATGATGTTTGAATTATCAGGTAAAAAAATCTCACTTTAAATATTCAGCACAGTGTCTACACAGAAAACTCCTTACAGTTGGGGGAAAAGCAGTAGGAAGGTAAATATCTTGCTAGATTTGAGAAACTGACACAGCTGTGACTCTGCTGCCGAATGTAATTCAAAGAAAATTAATCCTCTTCAGCTCTTCCATCTTTTATGAAGCTTACAACAGCAGGCGGGGTGGGGGGAAGGATGGAGGAGGGAATAAAGTTAAAAAATTGATAAGCATTAAAAATGCACACTGCAAATGAACGCAGATAATAGTAGTAGCAGATGCTGGGTTCCTGGTCAACAGCCAGTCAGTTCTGAATTTGCTCTTGCTTTCTGAGTGTATCTATTGTTTACAATTTACTTTCCTATTTGGTCTAATGTGAGTAGTGCATGAGGGTAATTTTCCCCCTCCTCTCTCTTTCTTTCGCTCCCAAGCATTGAAGTGGATATAGTTTAGAATGTAATGTAGAGCTTGTTTACATGGCTATTATCATGAGAACTCCCTCCATTTCCTTGGAGGTCAGAAAGGGAAATCAGAGGTGGAAAAGACATAAAGGTGGAAAAAAAGGGTCAGATTTTCTGATTCTACTGAGGCACCAGTGGGGATCATGTAGGCTGCAGGCTGTGTACAGAGCCATGATCATTTTTGTCTTATTGCCCTCCCCCAGCTCTCTCTCTCTCCCTCTCTTTGTATGGTGAGAAAAGAATTTTTGGTACAGCAAGTCATCAGGAGTGGCAATTCACCTTCTAAACAAGGTGTAGTTCCACACAACTTTTTAAAATTTGGTGAAAACAACTTAACACTTTGAAAAACTTTTAAAACTTTGAAAAACTTTTTAAAATGTGGTGAGAATTTGGTTCACTGCAGCCAATGCAACTTCTTAATTTTCTTTTTAAAAAAGTAATTGTAGATACAGTAATTGGAAATCGACTTCTCTTTACTTCTGCTTTGGTTTTTGCTGGTTTATTTTGCATTTTGGGGAATTGGTGGGCCCCCTGTCAGGTCTCTTGGTGCAAATTTGATAACAACCTAGAGCTTGCTCATCCCAGTAACCATGAAAAGCAATCACAGCCAGGAGTGATTGGAAGGAAATAGAAACATTCAAAATGAGGGTAAGGATGGGTAAGGTCATCTCATGATTTGGGACTTGAAAATCTCTCATTCTCCCCTGAAGCATTCCACTTTAACATCTGAATACAACAGGGTTTTAAAGGTCATAACCAGCACTTTGAATTCTGCCAAGAAATGGACTGCTGGCCAGTGACACCATTTCAACGGGTGGGTGATGGGGTTATATGTTCTCTGTAACCAGCCGCAGTCAACAGCTTGGCTGCAGCATTTGGACTCACTGAAGTTTCTGAACACTTTCTAAAGGCAGTCCCATGTAGAGTACATTACAGTAACCCAACTGGGATGCAATCAAGGTGTGTGTTATCATAGCCAGATATCATATCTCAAGGAACAGACACAGCTGTCACACTAGTTTTAATTCTACAAACACACTCCTGGCCACTGGTGAAACATGGGCATCCAGGCTCAAATCAGAATTCAAGAGTAAGCCAAGCTGCAAACCTGAGATTTCAGGGTGAGTGTAACCCCTTCCAGCACAGGTTGAATCCCTGTTCCTTGTTCTGCCTTCCAGCTGACCCGAAACACCTGTCTTGTCTGGATTCAGCTTCCATATGTTTGCACTCATTCAGTCCATTACTGGCAACAGGCACTGGTTTAACACTGAAATAGCTTCCTTGGAGTTAGATGGAAAGGAGAGATACTGTTGGGTGTCATCAATATACTGGCCTAGGAATTCTGGCTTAGGGGTTGTCTATACAAGGCAATAAAATGTGGATTGGCATGCAGTAACACCAATTCCCAGCAGTTTTCATGTTTCTCCATTTTTTTTTTCTAGATTGCAAGCATGTGAAGCCATACTTGTTTGTTGTTTAAACAGGCATGCCTGCAAATCAAGATGGTGGGCATGAGTGAATTGCTCATGTTTCTATTGTTACCAGTTGCCACCATGGAACAGTATTTTTTAAAAAAACAAAAAACAAAAATAAAAATGAGGTGCAGAAATGCGATCTGCTTAAATAAACAGGACCCCCAAAAAGGAGGCTGTTTTGTTGTCTTGGCACATGATTGCTATGGGAAAAATCCAACATGGCGGCTCCAGGTGCTTGCCTTGCTGGCAAGCTCAACCCCCTGTGCATGCCTGGCCAATCAGCTTTCTACTTCTGCTATTATTGGGAAAGCTCAGCAAAATGAATCAGTTGTCCCAATGAGTGGGAATGCACATTTCCTTGGGAGTTTTTTTTTTAAGTTGGTAAAAGCCATGAAGGCTTTTCCCACAGAGTATTTAGAGTTTTTCACCCCCCCTTCTGAATACGGTGAAATGATACAGGATCCCATTTGGACAAAATGTATTCTCCTTGAATTCTATGAGAAGTATTTTCACCATATAGACAAGCCTTTAGGAATGTAAACATCTCCCTTGTCTCTCTCTCTTTTTTTTGTAGTATTTATTTGAATCCTATCTGCATTTTCTTCCCATCCCTGTTTTTTCATTAGTTTTAATTATATAGAAATTCTGGTTATGATATGCAGTTCTCCTAATATATGCACTTTCAATGCATTGACTAAAATGTATTTGTACTTGCAGACAATTTGAAAAAGAAAAAAAAATGGGAGGAAAATGATGCTTGCAGTTCCCTTACTTACAATGATGGGAAAATGAATACCAGTTGTAAGACTTATTGGAGATCTTCTAGTCCAAGCCACTGCTCAGTGCACAATCTATGGAGATTTTCACATGGGCTATATATCCCGTGGCAGGAACAGAACAGGGTCGGGAAAGGTTTTCCCTTTCAGACAACGTTGACCCCGTTCTGTCCTGCATCCATCCTACTCCCGTGACTGTTCCAGAACAATGTAATCACGATTTTTCATCATGAATAGACCTCCCGTTCCGTCACTATCATGTAATCACGGGTGTGCAAACAGGAGCACCGTTCCTGTTCCGAAATGACAGCCGTGGAGGGGAGGTCCGTTCCGAGCACTTCCTGGTACAATCTGGACATCCAGGTAAGTGGCACCCTTTATTTTACCCTCCCTGTTTTGATTATGTGATTTAAAGAGTGTTTTTGTGCTTGGTGAACTGATTTTATGTTTGGGGGAGTTTTATTTTTTAAATTTACTGTCTGGCGTTATCACGTGATAACGTTTCAGATGACCGGTCGTAAAAGCAGCCTTACAACGGCTGCATTTACGGCTAGCCAGCAAGGGGAGGGGGAGCCCGTTCCTGCTGCGGAATTAAGGTGAGTGTGTGAAAGATTTATCTTATTCCGTGGCAGGAACGGGAGAGGAGGTAGTGGGGCAGTAATGGGGCATTTTGGCCCCGTGTGAAAATCTCCTATAATGACAAATAGCCACTCAGACACTGCTTAAATACCACCCTAAATAGACTCTTTTTGAATCAGTCCATTCCACTATCCAACATTATTCTGTTAGGAAATTTCAATGAACTCCTGTTAACCGCCCTGACACCCCAAACCTTTCAATAATTCATCAGTTGGCTATATGTCATAAACTGGCTTATTTATTGATGCTTCACAAGGTTAGCAATAGATCTGGAATTCCCCAGAAACAGGGACTGAGTAAAGGTTTGCTCAAAACCCTAAGAAGAGGTTGTTCCAAATTCATAAAAGACACACCTGGGTAGTAATTATGCAAACCCCCCTCAAGACAGCGAGTTAGTGTGGAAATGTGCTAATTCTCCTGGATGTACATGGAAGTGAGTCATACACTACTTCAATCAAGTGGCTCAAACACTCATGACTCTGCAAACTGGTTTTCCTTCGCACCTGTCTCCTTGACAATAGAAGGTTGCCTGACTCCCATCAGTCTTAATGTCTCAGCCATTAGAGATAGTTAACATAGCTGGAGCTTCCATTGTCGAACTGTGAGTAACTCCATCTGACATTGTATTCTACTCACAACACCCCTTAAGGGTAAATGTTGGGTATAAATATCATCCCAAAACATAGTCAAAGTGTTCACAGCCTTCATACCTCCCATCACTTTGTCTGTCTGGTGCATGACCCTCAGTGCTCAATCTGAGCATCTTCTACTACACAAATCTCTACTTATGGGATGGGTACAGTATAGCTCATCATCCTGAACTCTATTCATCTATCCCAATACTTCCTCCTGTCTTTCGTTAGCCTTGTGTGATTGTTTGAAGCCCAAGTGTTGGTGTGAATTCTTTCAAGATTATTTTGGGATGGGTACAGTATAGCTCATCCTGAACTCTATTCATCTATCCCAATACTTCCTCCTATCTTTCGTTAGCCTTGTGTGATTGCTTGAAGCCCAAATGTTGGTGTGAATTCTTCCAAGATTATTTTTCAATAAAAACCATTCTATTTTATTTCCTGGCTGTGAGTCTCTTCAGTTAGTACTGGTATACATAGGTCAAAAGGTCCCATAGTTACCTGGCCTCTCGTTGTCATATTGAGCTAATTAAAATCCCCCATATTAATATTTGGACATGAGTAGGTTTTTCACAGACCCCATGCTGCAATTCTGGTAGCAGTCCTTAATGTCTTCTCCAAGCTAAAAATATCAATCATACTCCCCTCCCCATATTGACAATTATATATAACATAGAGCATGCAAATTTTACACACAACTTTTTTTTTTTACTTCTCTTTTGGTGATGTAGAAGTGGCCAGCCCATTCAATCATCTAAGGAGGCTCTGGCTTCTTCTGTCAAAGGAGTAGAAGTGCCACTTCAGTGTTCAATATTTTGAAAATAAAGCAAGGCCTGGCCATGAGACTCATTTATTTTTTGTGCAGTGAAATAAGCATTGGGTTTAAGAAAATCTGGGGCAATTATCTTTAACAAACCTTCTACTAACTCTAATATTGTTACCAACACAGGACAAAGTTATCCACTGTACAACATAATAGATTTGTGCCTGTGACAGATGTAGACGTAGGGATGGATGGATCAATGCATTTTTGCTCCATGTCAGTTTTGCTTGTGTTTAATCGCATGTCCTTTATAGCCTGTTTCTACATGAATACATAATTTTTTTTAAAAAAATGCATGAACATTCACACATTTTTGAACACATTTTCCACAAAAATACATATTTTATATCCCAAACTGTGCAATTTTACACACATTTTGCTATGTTGCTTGGGCCAAGAACTATACTGCAGAATATATGAAGTGAAAAAACCCCTGAAAGACTATGGTTTTCTGATCAACATATTAGCATTGGTGTGAATTAGACCACTTTGTTTGAAAGGCAGACAGAACAAAATTTCGCCAAACTTCCTACATTTCTTTATCACAATAGCTATTTAGAAATAGTGGGTGAATGTGCTGAAGTTCTTCCTTATTTGATTTTGAATGGGTTTCCTGAAGGGAAGAAGGAGGTGGGCAGAATGTAAAGTTTACAATACAATCCTTATAATTTTTATGTGTAAAACTGAATTCAGTGAGAGCTACTCATAGGTAATCAGGTAGAGGATTATATTCTTCATAATTTCCATTAACAATCCATTCCTACAGAACAAATTGAAAAAAATAAGTAAAATTTAACAGAACAGTTCTTGACAAAATGCATAACAAAATATTTTATCTTCCTTCTTTGCACTGTCTTTCTAAGGAACTGATTTGGACATACACACACATACATCCCTCCACATTTGTGGGTTAAGCATTTGCAGATCTGATTATTCGCAGATTACTGTATTTGCTACCGCCTCTGCTGCTATCCTATACAGGATCGAAAATTATATTATTCTTAGGCATGTCTAGGTCCTCCAGCAGGATTCTATGGTCAACGTCTGCTGGAACCTGGCCATATTATTGTGCTGGAGGGCCTAGAAATGCCCAGAGAAGTATTCTGTCAGGTAAAAAAAAAAGCATTCTATATTCATGCTTTTTCCACTTTCATGGGGATTCTGCTGCCCCTAAACCCTGCAAAAGTTGAGGGCCAACTTTATATATCATTCTAATAGCCAAATCTCAGGCTGACGATTTGGAGAGAACAGTAGCACCCCGCATCCGCTGATTCTCCATCTGTGGATTCAATTATTGTGGATGGCAATGGTGGGGTGGGTGGGAGGGGCAGGGAGGAAGGAGGTGAGCTCATGGGTGGGTGGGTTCTGGTGTGGAGGGTGGGCGGCCAGTGGGCAGGAGGAGAGTTCTGGTGTGACAGAGCTGGTGGGCAGGGGAGGGAGGAGGTGAGCTCGCAGGGGAGATTTCTGGTCTGAAGGGTGGTCAAGGAGTGGAGGGAGGGGTTGAGCTTGCCTCCTCCTCCCTTCTCTGGGGTATGTGGGTTGGTCCTGGCACAACAGAGCTGGTGGGGGGGGGACGGAGGGACCACCTGCCCTTCTCTGTGGGGGGTAAGGTGGGAGTTTCCAGCATGGTGTATATGCAAGTGAGGGAGGGAGGGGGAGAGCTCGCAGGTGGTGGGTGGTTTCTGACATGGCAGGTGAATGGGTGGTGAGTGGAGAGGGTCAAGCTTGCTTCCCCTCTCCCTTCTCCGGAGTGGGTGGGTTCCAGTGTGGTGGGCAGGCGGCCAGGGGAGTGGGAGGAAGGTTCTGGTGTGGCAGAGCTGGTGGGCTGAGGAGGAAGGGAGTATGTAAGTTTGCCTCCCCCTCCCTTCCCTGGGAGGGTTCCAGTGGTGGTGGTATTCACTATTATCCATGGATTTCACCATCCGCGGTGGGGCCTGGAACCAATCCTCCCCCATGGATATGGGGGTCCTACTGTAATGATAATGTTATTTTCTTCGAAATTCTATAACATTAAAATGTTAAATGCCACAAATTCAGCCACATAGATGTTAAGGAGGGCAGATGAAAATCTTTAATAACTGTCTCTTTAGAAGTTTTAGGCCTATAGATGTCATAACCGAATTAGATGAAATGAACAAGGGGATTTGGTTATATACGTATGGAGATATTGTTATTTGCTTGGTCAGCAGTATCTGGAAGGCATGAATACCTTAGTGCAACTCAGATTTTCCCTTCAGATTCCACTTCAATATGGATTCCATCTACATCCGCTGCCAAAGCTTTAATTTCTCCCTCTTAGCTCACAGTTAGGCTTCTTGTCCTTTCTGCTATCATTATGTGCAATGTCAGTTTAATATTAGAAATGTTCCTCTGTGGGCAACTGCACAAGGATGAACTCAGTGAATCTAATAAGTGTTTTCCATCTCTAACTAATATACTTCCATTTGGATTGCTGTGGGGAAATAAAGTTGCACTCCTGATAGACGCTGCTTGCCATCAGCCTTTGGAGTGTTAAATAGTCTGCTAAGTCTCTGGTGGGAAGAGGCAGTCAAAAGATTGGTTGCTCACAAGGGAAATACTCATTCCCTGATGTGTTCACTGCAGTTCTTTTCTTAATGGAGTTCAGCTCGCTTTTGTTTTCTTTTATTCAATTTCAGACTAAGCAAGCTGTCCCGAGGTGTGCATGGAGGAAAATCAAGATGGTAATTTAAGAGGTATTTAAAAACTGGAATAAATTAGAACAGGAACACATGAATTGCAAGCTTCTATCTCAGCTGGGGCATAGTATAACCTTGCTATAGTTGCAGAAAAAGCCAGTTTGATTTTAAAGACACCCTATACTGTGGAAAGATAAACTTTGGAAAGGTTAACAAGGCCTTAAATTCTTAAATACATCATTCATCAAACAAATGAGTATAGAATTCTAGTGTCTTGACTCAAACTGTTGGTTGTCCAGGATATGACAGAGCTGAGCCTTGCAAAACTGATCTAATTGTTCAGTTTAAATCACTGGACATAAAATGCAATCTAGATGGACATGTAATATTCATGATCCATGCTAATCCAAATTCCTTTGCCTGTGAAACAGATATCATAGAATTGGATACTAGGGTTCAAAACCAACAGAAGACTACAGCAGATAGCCTCACACTGTTTCTGGGATTCAAAATAATGATTTTTTTAAAAAAACAAAATGATAAAGCATTGGAATAGTGTCCAAAAATCTGATTCTAAAGAGGTAGTGGAGAACCTCAGTAACTTGGACTGAATTCCATCTGCTGGATCTCCCAGATGGCAACACCCTTGCTCCATGCAAAAACCTGGAGGTCAGGACTATCCATCTTATTATTCCCAAACTGAAAATAGAACATTGTCCCTGACTTGTATGGTCCAGCTGCTTCCTGATAAACCTGTTTGGGATTGCCAAAGTTCATGACAGACCACAACACGTGGTAGTATGTATTCAGATTAATACAGCATAAGCTGTGTCAGCCTGCATTAAACTCTTGGTCATTATAAGGTAAAACTTGCTCATTAAATCACAATTGGGTAGGGGATCAAATTTAGGAGATTATCAGACACGCTAAAAACGGTGTTATAATGCCAGGAGATCACTAAAAGGCTTCCTTTTCAGATGACGTCGTTCCCCCCTCATTATGCACCTGTTCTGCTGCTGTTCCACTGGTGTTGCTTTTTATTGATGGGAGAAGCCCCCATTTTGTTCCTGTCATGGATTTGACAGAAACTGAAAAGGTGCCCCATTTTGCAGGCGAGATCCCAGCATCAATGGGAGGTCCCTGCCAGAACACTTCCTGGTGAGATCGAGATATCAAGGTAAGTGACACACTTTTAAAAAACTTCCCTGGTTTACTTGGAAGTTTTAAAGTGTGTGTATGTGCTTTTTGAACCTTTTTCTTATGTATTTCTTTTTTTACTTTTGAATTTCCCACGCTCATGTCTTCTCGTGAGAACCGGTGGGATTTCACTCAAGGAAGTGAAAGGAGCTCCATTAGAGATCCATTCACTCCTGGGCTGCCTTGTCAATGCTACAAAGGTAGGTCTGAAAAGTTTTGTTCTTGTGACATAACAGTGGTGGGATAGGTGCAGGAGAGGAGATTGTGGGACAGGAACACTTTTTTCATTCCTGTCTGATAATCTCCGTAGTACTGAGCCCAGCTGAAATGGCTTTAAAAACAAATCCATGTATGGAAGTTGTAGTAAGAAACATGCTTGCTTTCATCTTTAAAGTTACTCTGATTTAATCATTTAGCACTCCAGTCCTAAAATACATTAAAACTGAGCTGCCCAATGATATTTGAAAGTTTAGGTTTATGACCTGAAAATGGAGGTTTATTTGACAGAAAATATTTCATATGAAATAAGTACTTCTAGACAAGTGAAATCTTTCTCTCACTTCTCCATTACAGGTATTTCTTAATCTGTGGTCTGAATGTATAGTGTAATTGTTAATGGTTCAGTATTCAGGTGTGGTTGTTGCTAGAGTTTTAACACTTGAGTTAAGTCTTCGGGATATACAGCAGCAAAAGATATTTAAAGGGGGGCCCTAGTAAAGAAAAAGTCAAGACCCACTGCTCCAGAGGATTGCAGCAGCTACGTGTTCTGATGAAGGATGTAACTTTTCACTAATTTCATTTCAGTCCCAAGAGAATGAAAAAAAAATCGAAAGTTTTCTTCCCATTAAGCAAGACTGGGAGAATTTTTGCACATTTCCCAATGATGTTTCACATTGGGGCACTGTTGTAAAAATGTTATTGGGCAACATACACAATTTTCATTCAAAACATATTTTGTGCCAATGCAACATTATCTTCATACACTTTTTGCTCAAACCATTATTTTTTCTGCAGAAAGTTCCAAAATGCTGAAATATAATTTTGAAAAAAAGGCGTAGAAACCTTCATTAGATGTTGAGACATGTTAAGACCCTTTCCTGTTGACGATGAATGATATGCAAATATTGACGTAAATTAATCTGCTAGACCCAACTAGAGTAGACAAACTGAATCATAGAGAATCATAGAGTCATAGAGTTGGAAGGGGCCTCATGGGCCATCAGGTCCAGCTCCCTGATCAATGCATAATCTCCAGCTAAAGCATCCCCAGGTATCTGGCCAGCCTCTTTCTGAAGACCCCACCCCCTCTCTAGGCAATTGGTTCCATTGCCAAACTGTTTTTACAAATCAATTGCCAAAATGTCAAAGTAAACGCTCATGCAAATGTATTACACTAGGACCCCCGTATCCACAGGGGATTGGTTCTGGACACCCCCCCCCCCAAGTATCAAAATATGTGGATAGTAGCAAATGCTCTGTCAACATAATTTTAAAGTACAGAAAAGTATCAAGCTAATTACTGTCAGTAACATAGTAAAATAGGAAGCTTACCTCTGTTCTGGCTCTGCTGGTGTGAATCCTCAATCATGAAACTCTCTGAAACTTTATCCAGTGGTACATAAACAACTTTATCCAGTGTAACACAACAACAATGAAGTAGAGAACTGTGCTGTACAAGTCCAGCACTGAAACCCTTCCCTTCTGTACTTCCTCCTCGTTCTCTGTATTACATAAACAGAAAAGGGCTAGGTGGAGCTTACAGCATCATTTGCAGCAGTGATTTGAGTCCCCCAGTACAGTGTGCTCACTTTTAACACAGCAATGTAAGGATTTTCATATTTTTCTCCATTTTACACTGCATTGTATTTGACTCCTTTACTGCCCAATGCCAACTGAATCAGTGGTTAATGAATCAGCAGATATGGGGGTGCTACTATATTTTATATTATATTTTGTCTTTTGATAAATTTTTAAAAAGGTTTTAACTCCATGATTCAATTGTTCTAAAATAACATATATATTTATATTTTACTGATTTTAAAAAAAATGTAAATTACTCAACTCCCATTTTTTATAAGAAAAGGCAAGGTATAAATGAAACAGCAACAATAAAAAAAATCTCATTGATTCGGTGGCTACCAATTGAATTTAGTGTAAGTGTTCCTGATCATTCCCCTTCAAGCCCAAGGTAGGGGGGTAAAGAGAAGGGGAGACTTAGTACTTGAGCGTCTTGAAAGAAACCTGGCTGGGAAATAATAGTGGACTGACATGGGCTCAGACTCTCACAGAAGGTGTTAGTGAGCAGGTGAGGTAAAGTGGGAAGGGAGGTAGACTAACTGTGGTCTATAAAGACCATCTTAACTTGACCAGATTACCTTTCAGGGAGCTGAACCACCTGAGCCTGAAAAACAGGGTCATGCACCTTTCATAGCATACCCATGCACCATACAGATTACCTGCAGTGGGGATGGGGAGTTCTCATTATCATCATTGTGTGAGAATCTTGATGGGGATTATCATGATGGAGTTTCAGGTCCCTCTTCTTTTTAGTTGATCTGTACTTGTCAACTGAGGACCAGTGAGGGCTGGGAGGTTTTAAACTCCTCTTCCTGTACACCATGATGCAAATTGCACTAGGGAAGGGTGTGTGGTCACAGGCATGGCTTGGGAGGTTGCTGCTGTTTGGTTTGTGGGGACTTGGACTTCTTAGGCTCAGGCATTATTATAATTTCTCCAACCCTGACAAAGGGCACAGTAATTGGTGAGCACAGAGAAGAACCAAGGGCTTATCTACATAGACAATTTATCCCATATTGCCTTCATTTTGGAGCCCTGCAGTCTTGATGATGCAGGACTTTCCCCCTTTTCTGCCACTGGGCAGTCCTCACAACCCCTGGGGCTAAGATGGTGGGGGAAGATGGACTAAGGTCCATTACAAAGTTTTAAAATAATACCTGCTTTAATCTGCTGCTGCTAAGTTTAAAAAATGGACTGGGCCCTGTGTGACCACAGGAGCCCATTCTGGCACACTGGTCCAGTTACTTCAGCTGCCCTCTACCTTGCTCTTCTGCAGAAGGAAGCAGGCCTGAAGCATGTGCAGGCAGGCTTCCTGCCTTCAGAGAGAGTGAGGGAGGTGATGGTGGCAGCAGTAGCCATGACAGTGATGGACTGCTGTATCTATCTGGACTGTGGCCCATTCTGTCCAGGTAACGGGGGAGGAACAGGCCTGATCCACAGCTGGGATATGCTAGCAGGGAACTGGCTTATTGTGGCTCATGTAGATGAGCCCCAAGAGAGTGAAAGAGAATTCCCAAGGCTTTTCACTCAAGCTATGGGAAGTTGTGGTGAAAAAAGGACTTTCCTTGGAATCTTACTGGGTCACACAATCAGAGAGATGAGATCCAGAGGGCTGTGACTCAAAAGTAGGGATATAAATTTCTGCTTATTTCATTCTTGCATATCAGAATTAAAAATTCTGCTCAGTGGGCAAGTTTGTGAAAGTTTTTGCACTTTCTCACAATAATGTCTGGGCTTGTTTGTGAATGTTTTGTTTCACAAACAGTGTTACTTCATAAAGGGATGGAAGCTTCCAGCATACCTGTTGTCAGGTTCTGGTAGGTAAGTTCTTGTATTCTCTGGGCACAGAATTCTTTAATTTCAACTATATTTTAGTGCATCAGGCTTCAGTTGATACATCTTAATGTTCTAGGGCCCATTTACAGTGCACAATTGTAGCCCTATCATTCCTTTTAGACAGACCTATCTGTATCCTATGGAATTCTAGGGTTTGTAGTTTGGGGAGGCATTAAAACTCTCTGGCTGAGAATTCTAAGTATCCCTTTCTAAATTACAAACCCCAGGATTCTCTAAGATGTTGCCGTGGCAGTTAAAGGGGCATCATAGCACTATGGATGCATGAACACTGTAGAAATAATGCAGTTTGACACCACTTTAAGTGCTGTAGCTCCATCCTATCTAATCCTGGGATTTGTAGTTTTACAAGGTCTTTAACCTTCTCTGACAAAGAATGCTAGTGCCTCACAAAACTACAAATCCCAGGATTCTGTAGGATGGAGCAATGGCAGTTAAAGTGGTGTCGAACTGCATTATCTCTACAGGGTAGATGCACCCTAAAACTGTGTAGTATGAAGGGGCTCCTAGTAAAATAAAATAAAGCAAATCCTGCGAGCCTGAAGTCTTCTCATCTCTGCATTTATTGACCTCTGCTACAGACAGTGTGCCAGTGTATAGGGACGTTTTGTTGTTTTTTAATGCAGCATGAGAATTCTTATGTTTTTGTGGAGTTTTTCTGTAGTTGATAAATTTGACCTAATATCTTGATGGAAACGCTCTGCTCATCACTGTCAGTCATTCTGGGTTTGATTCAGTGTGTGGATGGAAACTAACTGATATAGGCATATTCTTCAGAAGTACAAGACTGTGATCAGTCATAATTCAAGGTGAGTGATTTCAAGATCAAATAGAAAGTTTAATCTCAACAATATTGTTCTGTGTGCAAAAACCATTTGTTGCAAAGTATGTTGCCGGTGTATTGCATGCAAAAAGTTAAATTGAGGTTTCAAACAAGAGGGATGATGAATGACTAGGGGGAAAGCTAAGATAAGGGGAACAAAGGGAACAGAACTGGTGGACAAAGTAATTTCCCCCTTTTGGTACGATTAGTTTTTATTAATGGCTTCTTCATGAAACTGGGCTGAACACTGGGTTTAAAATGCAGAAAAATGTCAGCGAAATTCAGAGCTGTAGCTATGAGGGAACTTTAAGAAAAAGGGACTATGTTATGTATGTATATATGTATGTAAATATAGCTATTGCTTGTATATGATTACCAATTATGAATTTGTTGCTATTTGTCAATATTTCATACTACAGTTGTCCCTTCATATCCACTTGGGTTTAGTTTCAGGACTCCCCGTGGATACCAAAATCTGTAAATACTCAAGTCCCATCATATGCAATGGTATAGCAAAATGGTGTCCCTTATATAAGATGGCAAAATCAAGGTTTGCTTTTTGGATTATTTTTTTTAAAGAATATTTTCAAGCCATGAATACTTAAATCTATGGATACCAAATCTGTGGATATGGAGGAACAACTGTATTTACAATTTTATTTATCATATTGGAGTGTTTTTTTAAAAGGGCATGATGAAATAAATATGTCCCAGATGCCCACATCTGAGCTAGAATAGATTAATTTAACAGATACAGCTCTTTGGCACATAAGGGCCAAATCAGACCCATCACTGGGAGATGTCTGATAAGACCTCCCACCATGCTTGTTTGAAAGGTTAAAAGCAGCTCTGAAAGAAGGTGGTGGTGGTAATTTACATTGGCACAGTGCAATTGCAGGACCTTTTAAAAAACCTTTTCTTCAGGCATCATTTTCTCCATTTGGGTTGTCCCATGCAAGTGGAACTCCCCCATGGGTACTCCAATATGATTCCACAGCTGTCTGTTCCATCTTTCAATTTGTAGTAGAGGAGCAAACTGTGGATCCCATGAGGTCACATTCAGTTTGACCATCAATCTTGCATGATTTCTCATGTATAAAATCCTTGAGAACTATACTATGGTTGGTCACAAGTAACACTCCTTGGGGGAATAACAAGGACATGGCATAACCATGTTCCTTTTGCAAAAAATGTAACTGGTTGTGTAGCCACTTGTTTTCTGTAACAAGTTAACACCTATTCATTATACCTTCTCACATTTTTATTCCTCTCCCCAAAAGGAACTAAAGAAGAAGAAAAAAGTAGAGTAACACAATGAACAATGAAACAAATTATTGTAACATTGCAACATTAACAGAAAAAAAATGTACATACATATACACTCCTTGGGCTTTGTGATAAGCTAACAAATTACTTTTAAAAAATATTAACCTCCAAGCACTGCGTATATGCAAAAGCAGACAGACCATACATTATGATAAAACCCTGTGTTAGTGAAACAATGAGAACTGCTTTCCAATGGTTTAGTCCCACATTACTCTTAGGGTGCATCTACACTGTAGAAATAATGCAGTTTGACTCTACTTTAATTTCCATGGCTCCATCCTACAGAATCGTGGGATTTGTAGTTTTGCGAAGCACCAGCACTCTTTGTCAGAGAAGGCTAAAGAGCTTGTAAAACTGCAGATCCCAGGATTCCATGGGATGGAGCTACAGCACTTAAGTGGTGTCAAACTGCATTATTTCTACAGTGTAGATGCACCCTTAGGATGTCATCCATCGTATGTGAGTGGGATAAATTATATATTTTTCTTCCCATTACAGTACCATGTTGCTGCTTGCACAGAATCTTAGGGGATGTCCACATGGTGAAAATACCTCTCACAGAATTCACTCAGAAAATGAGCTGTCTTAATGGGATCCCACTTCGTCTCATTGCATTGTGAAGGAGGGAGGCAAAAAGAGGAAAAACTACATGAGAAAAGCCTTCACAGCTTTTCCCGACTTTTAAAAAACTCTAGTGATGTGTGCATTTTCACTCATTAAGACAAGTGATTCCACATGAATCACTTCCCCATGCAGGAAAAAGTGCAAAACTGATTGGCTGAATGAGTGCAGGGGGTGGGGTTACAGGGCAAGCACCCCCAGCCCCCATGTTGGATTTTCACTTTACCAAGTGATCACTAAGGCGATAAAATGGAGGTTTGTGCTATCTCTCTCTCTCTTTGAAAGGTGGAATATCACTTGTTTGCACCATAAAAACAGTTTTTTTAAAAAAAAAAGTTCGGTGGTGGCAGATTTAAAAACATGAGTAATCCACTCGCAGCCTCTGTCTCAGCTATAGGCATGCAAAGTTTATGGGGGCTGTAAAACCTTAGAAAAGTTGCAACTGCTGCGATTTGCTATTACTGTGGAGCAGTCAGTTGTTTTTTTCCCTTAGTAGTCTTGTTTAGGCTCCAGGTCAGTTATAAATAAATTGTTACTTGGTGCCCATTCTCCCATTCAAAAGGTTTGTGAGTGGAAACTTCTCCATGACATACAGTGCTGATGTTCAGACTGTACTGATAGCTACTTTAAAAAAAATAAGGGGGGGGGAGTCATTACAGAGCTGCAAATACCTTTAAACACATAAATATCCTATCCCATTTTATCATCCTGCCTACCTCCAGAACTTTCATTTTTTAAAAAATCCCTAGAATTTATGTCAAATCTTAGAAAAATTAGTTAAAAACACAGCTGAGCTGCAAAACATATACTGTATAGGAGGGATCATTTTTATTTTTGGTTTGCAGAAACATGCTGAAGGCATTGGAACAGAGGTGGAAATCACACAGTTCACTGATTTCCTTTGTGTTTCTTTGGTGCCCACTGATTGGGTAAAAAATAGCAAATAACTTTACAACAAGAAAATAGAGGTGATGTGTGTGTGTGTGTGGGGGGGGTATGTTCTTCTGCCTCCACTGAATGTCAAAAATCCAGGACTGGGTGTCTATTTAGAAACACAACTGTTACTTTAAAAATGCCGTGTTAGGCTCAGACTCATCAGGAAACACCCTCAGTCTTGTGTGAACCAGGGCCACAGTTACAAAATGATGTGATAATACTGTACAAGTTTATTTTTCACTATGTGAGGAATCTACATTCATTCCATACTTAATCTTGCCCAGCCAAGTTTGCAAGGGTGGATTGAATAGGAGATGTGAACTGAGTTACACACTTGGTACATTGGCCAGCACTTACATCAGAGCTGGCAAAGGGCAGCTCATATCTATTTTAGCAAGCCCCAGTGCCCTTAAGTTCCCACCAGACTGCCCTTTCTCTGTCTAAAAGTTTGATTTGCCTCTCCTGGATGGATTCTTGGAAAATTCTAGTGGTAGCACATCCAACATTTAAATATTTCACAGTGTCATTCTCTACTGTTTAACATAAACACACAACCTGTTTTTCAAAACCAGAAGTCGTGTTCCGATGTTGACTTACATATTTACTTTCCATCTGGGATCCAGTATTTTGGTGCTCAGTGATTGGGCAAAGGATATCAAATAACAAGAAAACGGAGGCGATATGGGGGCATTTTTCTGCAGTATACCACAGCAGGAGTTACAGAACTTATAATAAGCAAGGCAATAAGCCTTGAACAAAGTACAGTGCAACAATTTTAATTTACTAAATTTAATAAAACTCTTTTGAGATTCAAAGCCACCCAAGGCACAATGAATATTGTTACATTCTTATTTGGGTAAGAATTCGGCATTTTCAAAAGTGATCCAATCACTGGTTAGAAATATAGTCAAGTGGTAACATATCTACATCTTATTAAATATATTAAGAAATGGTATGGATGAGCCAACATCACCATGTTACCTGTAACACATTCCTTTTTGGGCGTGATGAAAGTATAACAATGATCTTATTGATGGATTTGGTTGACAATACAACATGTTACCATTTTTGTCATGAAGGCAAAAAACCCTAAAGAGATACAAATCATTTTTGATGTACACATTGAGAAATTGTTTATCAGTGGGCAAAAATATGAATTCCACAGCCATTACTTTTACATCCATTTCTTTTGCAGCCAGACTTTTGCTCCTCTGGTAAATTTGTTCAATTTTCACAATGGAAAAACAGAGGAATGTACAGATTAAAAAAAACAGTTAATTAGTGGGAAGCCCATGTCAATGGACCAATTGGACAACTAACAACAAAATTTAGAAGCCACCTGGTTTCAAAAATACCAAGTTGTCTCCTTCAGTAAAAAATTACAGCCGGCCCTCTGTATCCATGGATTTGATATCCATGGATTCCACCATCCATGACTTGAAAATATTCCCCCAAAAATAAATTCCAAGAAGCAAACCTTGCTTTTGGCATTATTTTTTTTTCTGAACAAATAACAAAGGATTGATTTATTAAAGCATAAAGATGAAGTAACAGTGTAGCAGTCTAGTGTTCATAAAAAAGCGGACTGATGACTAAAAAGGCCAATCTGAGATAAACAAGTCCGGTTGCAGAAAGCACAGCAGAAGGTCTCCTTGGGTGATGTTTCCGAGTTGTGATTCTTTCTGCGTTGTCATTTCTCTTCAAGACTTGTTCTGCCTGAGTTCTCAAATAAGACTGCAGCATTGTGGATAGTGAGTCTCCATGCTTCCCGATGTGAGGCCAGGGCAGACCATTGTTGGTGATCAATTTGGCCAAGCCTGAGATGTTGTTTCAGGGAGTCCTTGTATCACTTTTTTGGAGTGCCCCTCTTACGCTGACCCGTGGCGAGTTCACCGTAGAGTACTATTTTTGGGAGGCGATGGTTCTCCATCCTAGAAACGTGCCCTGCCCAGCGCAGCTGTGTTCTCAATATCATGGCCTCAATGCTGGTGATCCCTGCTTGCTCAAGGACAGCAACATTCATCACAGTGTTCTTAACTGTGTTGGAATAGCAGTACTGGATATCACTATGGACTTTATCAGACCAGGCAAATATGACATCATAACAATGCCTAATGATCACGAAAGGGTGTGCATACCTGACAACATCGTCCTTTTGCAATCATGTACTGTAAATGAGGCATTTTTTTTATTGATGACCCAAGACGTCAATAGATCTCCCTTTCTGCCGGCATTGCCAACATTTGAATCCTCATGTCATTGTACTCATGTGAATGTTGTGTCAATGACAGAACACTTCTGGGTGAGATTTCAAAAGTCAGGTAGAGGACACTCTTTTTATGTATTTGGGACTTTTAAAGTGTGTTTTAGTGATTTGCTGTACTTTTTGTGTCTTTGTTTTGTTTTTGTTTTTGAATTTCCCATGCTAGCATCTTCTCATGAGAATTGGTGAGATTTCAATCCCAGAAGTAAACAGAGCTCTGATTGTGCTCCGTTACTGCTGGGGAAGCCTCACTGATACTGGAAGAGGTATCTCAAATAAGGCTACAGCATTGTGGATAGTGTGTCTCCATGCCTCCCAATGTGAGGCCAGGGCAGACCATTGTTCGGGGAGTCCTTGTATCACTGGAAAACGGGTCACCGCACAAGCCCTCACTCTGTTCTCCCTTATCGAGGAGAAACAGCTGTGCCTTGAGGCACTAAAGTTGGAACCAAGCAGCTGCTAGAGCTGGAACTTTTGCTTCTAGCAGCCGACCACAACGCCATCACGCTGGAAGTTCTAAATACTTGTGAAATACTGTATCACTACTAATTCTAGATGGTAAGTATCTACTTTATATAATTGGCTATTAGAAATCAAATTTGGCACACCATGTAGTTGTAAGTTTGAATGGGAAACAGATTTAAATATAGAAATTTCAGAAGAAAATTGGAAGAAAATGTAGACTTCTCCATATAAATCTATTTCTGCTTTGGCAAAAGAATATGTGTTGAAAGTTGCACATAGATAGCATTTATGTCCTGTTCAGCTTTCATGTATTTATAAAAATTTGTCCACAGATTGCTGGAGAGGATGTAGTGAAAGTGGATCCCTTAAACACATGTGGTTAGAATACCCAATGGAGAAATCTTTTTGAAATTGAGTACTTTCTCTTCCTTCATGTATGGCAAATCAGAGTACAAGTCCTCAAGGTCAATTATGATTATTGACAATATTTAGTGGACAGGACAAGCAACTTAAACATAAAGAATTGATTGGATAATAATAGTCCATTACTGAAAGAATCCATTCAAAAAGCTGGTTCTGCACTGTTCCCAATATCCCTCCCCACTGAATTCTTTTTAGAATTTCCCCCACCTCCTCCAAAATGCATGTTTTTTCCTTGTTTTTCTCTCCCCACCACCTTTCTCCATCCCTACTTTATTAAAGATGGGGGAAAACAGATAAAAAATGGCCCAGTTCTATTCAAAAATTTTAAGGACTGAGCCACAAAATCCCTTTCCCTCTGTTAGAATGATATTATTTAGCATGTACAGTGGCTGGCATCCTATTAGTTAGTCCTGACTAGAGTAGAATTGCTGAATGGTGAGTCAACACATAGATGAATTCAATTGATTTAACAGCTTTACACTAGTCAGGATTAACAACAGAGTTTAGGCCAGAGAGAGAGAAGCATACTACTAATTCCACATAATTGCCACCATCTCTTCCTGGTTTCTGGTGAGATATTGTGACTTTTCTGTCAAGTATTTCTAGCTAGGGAACTGGGAAATAGGTATGATTGTTCTGTGGGTGTACTGTCTGCACGAGTTTGGCAGAGCTCATTGTTCTCCCTGCATGTGTGTATGTGCATTTATGGGCTTTCTACTGGTGTAAAACATTTGTTGGTTAAGCTCATTGTTATGCTTGGGTTGTGTGTGGGATAATAAATGCACCCCCCAATAGTTCTACTGTTCTATCAGCTGGCAAATAAATCCTTCAGAAATTAGCATTACTATTAAAGAGGAGAAGCATTTGAAACAGAGATACTTGATCTGCTCTCCTATACCAGAAGCTGAAGGCAGAATGCAAAATCCTTATCTCAGTATTCTCCTGAATCAGCAATATATCATGCTGATTATAAGTGCCCATTTGTGTCTCATTTGAGCCCCCACCCAAATAAAACCAAAACAAAACCCAATTAGTATATTTTTAATGGATCAAAATAAAAGGTACCATTGCTTCATTAAAAATACAGAAATATATGATGATGTTAGATTGTGGAAACATGAAGGGCTAGAGTCTGTAAGGGTGACAATCTTATCAATTAATGCAGGGTCAGACAAAACTATCAGTGCTCCTGGGGTTGTCACTTGCTTGTTTGTCCACAGCTGAAGATGTGAAGTTTCTTCCTCCCCCCTAGAAACACCTGCACTTTATCTACTTCTTTATTGCTACCACTATACCATCCTGGACATATTTGATCTTACCTGATTTCAGAAACTGAACTGAGTCAGGTCTGGTTAGTACTTTAATGGAAATACAAGGCCTGCCTAAAACCCTGGAGAGCTGCTGCCAATCAGGGTTGACGTTACTGAACTAGATGGACCAATGGCCTGACTCAGTATAAGGCAGCTTCCTGTGATCTTACCTGTAATGCTAGATCTGTCATAGCTCCTTCATTCATAAAGTCATTTCTTCATGTTTCAGTCATGATGTGATACACATATATGTGGCCAATATATGTCAGTTTTATGGCAGCAATGCTGCTCTGTGAGAAAGGAAAGGGAGATTACTATGAAGTTTAGTGGGAGATGGATTGCACTTTGAAGCCATTTAGATCACCTTTATTTAAAAATAATTTGTAACTGAGAAGATAGAGCTCAGAAGGAGGTCACTTGACAGAATTTGCTAGGCTCTGTTATATATACCATTCAACCATATTTACACAGCAATCTCCCTCAATTTTAGCATATTGTTGTGGATGGACTAATAACAGGGCCATATTATCAAAATAAACTGGAGAATTGTCTGAGTACAGTGGGCCCTTGGTATCCACTAGGGTTTGGTTCCAGGACCCTCCGTGGATACCAAAATCTGTGAATACTCATCCCATTATATGCAATGGCATAGCAAAATGGTGTCTCTTATATAAGATGGCAAAATCAAGGTTTGCTTTTTTTTTAAAGAATATTTTCAAGCCGTGAATACTTAAATCTGTGGATACCAAATCCGTGGATACAGAGGGACAACTGTAGTTTAGATCAATCTGCAAATTTCCTTCTTCTTCCTTCCTTCTTTGGCCCTGTTAAATTTAGCAAGCCTGCCTCCTAAATCTCCTAACTGCAAGTACCCTTAGAAGCTCATAATTCAGTTACTATACCTTGGCCCTTGAGTGAATTGTTTCACCACGTCAAGCTAAATTTCATTTCTTGCTAAGTGTCAGTATTAAATAACTAGCCTTAATTCTTCTGCAAAATGATTCCTTGGGAACATTTTGTGATATCAAAGTGGGAATGCAAAACTCTGCTGATTTCATTCTAACACATAAAGCTGAAAAAAATGCAAAAGTTTTTCCTCACAGGGGGTTCGTCTACACTGGCACCATAATTCAGGGCTAGTCCAGAGCATTATGGGGGAGGGGTGATTGGAAGATTGGGAACAAAGGCCTAGACTTCCAACCACCATGAACATCCAGCACATCTGAACTGCACTCTGTGAGTATGATTAGGAAACTGTCTAGCTAGTCACATTAGGGTTTATATTTATTTTATAAACTTGCTGTGATGACTAGACTTATTTGTAACTTTGTAAGTCCTAAGTATGCCTGGAAGGAAGGAGCCTTCCATGGAAGAGTATCTTTACTATGCTATGTAATCTGCTTAGAATAAACTTCCGTTAAAGCTCTCCTTCACAGCACTCTATCTTCATGTGCCTTGTGCTACTCTCTATTTCCTCCAGGGTGAGAGGGAGAGGTGAAATCAGCGGGAAATCAGGGCACAAGGAGGATGCCGTTTCCAGCCCCCTGCCAGCAAGCAAAGATGTGAGTGAGGCTTTGAATTATGACAGGGTCCTACTTCTGATTATCACAGCCTTGCTTGCTGGTGGAAGGGGCTGGATATGTCACCATCCTTGCTCCCTGCTTGCCATCTGAACAGATCTCCTGTTTTCAATGCAGTTGCAGGCTATTAAGGTATGTTTGGGGGATCAACCCAGAAGACATTATGTTAGAAAACATTATGGAAGGGAAATAATCATTAGAAAATGCACAAAGGGCTTATCTGCACAGGACAAGTACCCTGGCTTGCCCCTGTTCAAGAGCCCTGCAGTTCATATGACTCAAGGCTTTTGACCCAATCTTCCCCCAGGCAGCCCTCACTACCCCTGGGGCAGATACAGGACTGGAATGGGAGCAAGCTAGGATAAGGGCCTTTACAGCATTGTAAAATAATATTTGGTTTTCCCTGTCACTGCCAAGATGGAATGGATTGGGCCTCACATGTCTGCAGGAAACTGTCCCAGCACACCATCTCTCGCTGCTGCTGTCATCTTCCTGGTTCTCCTGGAAGCCAGGCAGGGGTCCATCAGCATGTGACCAAGGGGGGGCTTCAGTCACATGTTGCAGGCATTCCTGACTTCTGAGTCAGCAAAGAAAGCGGTGGTGGCTGCAGCAATGGGCCAGCATTCTGTTAGGACTCTGGACCATTTGATCGAGATAATGGTGGCCAGATCTGGAGACAGGCTATGCTGGTGAGAGGAGTTGGCATATCCTGGCTGGTGTAGGTAAACCCAAAGACTATGTCAAGACAAATTGAGATACACTTTATTTGTCAATGGTAAGACAATTATGAGTATTCTTTACATTCCTGCATCATAGCAGGGACACCAATCACTGGAGTAGTGGTGACTCTGCAGCAAACAAAAGGTAACAGTTGCCTTTCTTTCCAAGATAAACATATTAAAATTATATAGACATGCCACAGTTATTGGCTACAGATAAAGCAAGTGTGGGCCTTTACCCATATGTTTATGGTCTAATTTTTTTTTGTGCCTTATAGTTTGAAAAGTCCATTTAATCATTATGATCATGATCAACAAGGTTACAAATTCCCCCCGCCCCCCTGCAAGTTGTTTCTTAGAGCAATGTATTATTTTCACAATCAGCTTACAGGTTGATCATAAGACCTGCTCCAATATCAGAAAAAATGAAAATGAAATATTGATAGTGACACCTGTGCAGTGACACTACAGTGGGATACTCATGTACCTTTCTTGAGAGTTACTAGATAATTATTTTATTCAGAGGTATGAACAAGATTTTCAAAAAGAGATTGCTGATCCACAGTTCTCTAGAGATGTCTAGAGATGTGGAAAAGGCTGGTATAAGTAGAAATGCAATGAAAAACTCTCCATCTGTATCTCCAATACTTTAGCACATGAATGTTTTGAATATGGAATCAGAACACATAAGAAGAGATGTAGTCTTTCTCAGCGAGTCCCAGAGCTTGGATGACATGAGTTGCAGTTATAGTTGTATGTTAGCGATAATGAACAAAATTTTCTTTCAATTTTTAAAAGATTGCTTTACTTTTTGGATAGTAATTTTAAGGGAGGTGGTTTATTTTGGCCCATTTTTCTATTTTTAAATATATATTTGTAAAAAAAAGACAGTATAAACGTAACATGTTAAATGCATGTTGTTTGTAAAGTAAGACATAATGGGTAACAAGCTATGTTACTTTTTAAAAAGTTCAATGCTCTGGTAAGCCCTTTAATTGACTGCCTGAAATCAAGATACCAGACTTCACCAATTTCAGCCTATTTGTATCTTGCCAACGTTTGGACAAAAACTATGGGGGGGGGATTGGGGGAGCATTGCTCCTCAAATATGAATTCTTCCCCCTCCCCCTGAAATATTTCTTCAGGTCTCATATTTCTATTATTACAGTGTTCTCATTCCCTTGGTAAATTTGCCTGTTCCTTTTCTTCTTCAGATGACCAAACTCTATTTCTAAATGCCCAACTGATGTTTTAGGTTATTTCAGTGCTAGAAAATCAGGGTTTGAAGGAAATTTTCATGCAGGAGAGAACTCTTATTTTGCTCACATAGGTAGACCCCTGCCTAAGGTGTGTACAGAATCCTAGGAGACAGACCCAGTCCACTGAGTCTATGGAGATTTTCAGATGGCTGTTGTTGCCTCTTGCCGCGCAAGCAGCCTCCGGAACAGTAACGAGGCTGCTGCGCGGCAAGGGGTCCATTTTGGACGATGCCATTTCTCTCTCGGCGGCATCCGTGACTATTGCAGCTAGCACTGAAGGCGGCCGTGCTGTTTTTTACTCACGGACAACTTCCATGAGTGAAAAACAGCACAGCCGCCTCCAATGCTAGCCGCAACAGTCACGGACGACGCCGAGAGAGAAACGGCGTCGTCCAAAATGGACCCCTTGCTACGCAGCAGCCTCGTTACTGCTCCGGAGGCTGCTTGCACGGCAAGAGGCGTCTGAAAATCTCCTATGTCTGTGAAATTACTTGTCCTGGGGAGAATAAAATCAGGTGTCTAATATATGTAAACTGAGGATTGCAGCGAAAGGCTTGGGGAAAAAGATAAATTTCCTCTTCAACTTCCAAATCTGATAGAGCAGAAGGGACAGAGCCAAAAGGAACAAATAATTGCTTTACAATATCCTTAAATGTATAAGCCTGTTTGTGACTGAGTTTTCTCTAGGAACTTTAGCTGTGTTTTCTCTAAGAACTGTGGCATGAAGGGACACAACTTGCAGAGGATGGCTGGTTCCATGAACAGGCACAAATACATTTTTGTGCCTGTTCATGGAACCAGCCATCCTCTGCCAGAGGAAGGGGAGACTTTGCGTCTGTCACCACAGCATTAAAATGGGTGACCTTCAAAAAAAAATGGATGGTAGACATTCACTTATATGGAAGAAAGCAGTCTGGCCACCCAACTAAGTAGGGAGAAAAATATTATTCTTATCTCCAGTGTCTCTTCAACATCTCAGCTTTTTCTAGCAAATTTGTCCAAAGTTGGAGATCATTTATCATGACTGATAGAATTCAGTGAGGGGCACCAGTTATGAAATCTTCCATGTCTCACCATTTGGATCTTTGATATCACCCTGCCCTGGATTTTTGTTTTGTATGGTTTTTGTAGGTAATCCAGGGGCAGCACTTTAGCTTTTGTGATATCTTCTAAGCAACTATTTCTAAAAAGCTGTAAGTGTTATATAATTTGGCTAAAATTTGGGGAGCCAAGGAATAAGGATTGTGGATATAATGAAGGTTTCTCCCCCACCTGCCCCAATCACAGGAATGTGTGATAAAGAGATGGGCTGTACAAACTGGCTTTTATCAGGATAGGACTATAGAAAAGAGGATTCTCTGATCTGGTAACTTTCTTTCTTTCTTTCATACTATGGAAAGCTGGAATACCCATTGGTTCTTGCTATTAAATGAAGCTGTGCATTGTTCAGTGGCAGGGCTTGGCAGGGTTGAACCACTGTGACTTTTTGATTAGCAGGGATAGTGTGACATCATTTGCTTCTCTGTTCCCTGCTGCAGCCTTCACTGTTGATATGAGGGAGGTTAATTTTCTAAGTGATATTGTATTGTTTTGAGTTATGCCAAGTATTTTGAGGTGGCTTGGGGCTTGTCTGGATGAGCTACTTACCTCATTTTGTCTTCATCTTAGAGACCTGCAGTCCAAACAACACAGGGCTCTTGCCCCATTTTGCCCCCAGGCAGTCCTGACAACCCCTCCAGGAGAAAGGCAAGGTAAACCCTGTTAAACTGTTATATTAAAATACCCAGGAAAAACCACCTCAGCTGAAAAAAGTAGAACCAGGCCCCATGTGACCACAGTAGTCCATAGCGACACACCAGCCCATCACTGTAGCTGCCATCTGTGTTGTTCTCTCTGAAGCCAGGAAGGAGTCCTGCAGCCAGGAAGGAGTCCTTGTTCATGTGCTGGTGCTGGACAGTGTGATGCAGACAGTGGTGGCTGCAGAGATGGGGCAATGTGCTGGTATTGACTCCATCCCGTTTCATGCAGATAACAGAAGAGAAACAGGTCAGATCTGCAGCCAGAATATGCCAGTGGGGACCCAGTGTATTCTGGCCCGTGTAGATGAGGCCTTGGACTTAAATGGGCCAGTAGTTTTACAGAACATATGCTTCTGGTAGGGATGAAAACATCTACAACTGGTTTCTTGATATGAATTAACACAATTGCCTGCTTTTTTAAAGAGTTGTTGCTTTGGGCTGTGGCTTCAGGGATTACAATGATGAACACCTGGAGTTCAGAATTTACTACCACACTAATGTTATTGTCTATGCTCTGTCACAACCAAAGTCAGACCAATCACACTATCCCCAGAACAACAACTTGCTTCTTATCAGATTCTTCCTGTCTCTCAGCACACTGATGCTATTGGAAAATGGGACTGATCAGATATGCATGAATCAAAGATTATTATCATCTTCAGAGCACACCAACAGCCCATGCAATATGAAAATGTAATTTACCTTGATCTCTTCTCGCCACTCATTGATTGTGGTGGAGGTTTCTGTTTTGGCCTAAGCGAGCCTCCAAATTGCAGTAGATTACTGTCATTAAAGTGTCTCTCTTTTAAACCATGTTACAGTGTGCCTGGAAATTTCCATTTTAATATCTTTCAAGTTCTGCCATATTGTTTGTAAATTTAATTGAAGCTGACGGGTGACACTGTTGAACTTTGGAGGAGGGCAAGGAAGAAGAAACTACCATGATTTAAACTGAATTTTCAAGAAGAGCAATGAACAAGAGCCTCTAGAGCCCACATATACTTAAACCAGGGGTTAAACTGTCTGGCGCCCACAAAACAAAACAAAAACATGGAGATGAGTGGGCAATTTTGAATTTTCTGGCCACTTGCAATGTATAAAATGACAACCAATCATTTTATAATGTCACCGAAGCAATTTTCAGATGCTTTGAAGTTATTTATTGATGCATTTACCAAGTGCTGATTTACTCAATGCAAGAAAGTGACCATTCAATACTGATTTGCTTGTGGTGATAGTTCACCTGATTTTTTATCTTTTTTATCTTCCTCTGCCCACTTCTCTGTTTCTCCCCCCCCCCCATTCATTTAATCATAGAGAGAAATAAGAATTAAGGAAGAAAATCATTGGGTTATAATTGGGATAAAAAATTAAGCCATTTTATATTTTCAAACCAATATGGAGCCAAAACTCAGTTATCCTTCTAAATGTGCACTTCTCTGGATGTCTGAATAGTTCTGCAATCAAATAGTTCAAACAAAAATATACATGTTAATGATTAATACAAACAAAATATGTATATTAGTGAAAAATAATGCTTTGGGAAGGTATTGTATAACAAAAACTGCCTGCAAAAAATAGTCCAAATTGCATGCAAAAATACATAGATGCAGAAAAAAGAACAGAAAAATGTTAAAAATTTTCATAAGAACTTAATGGATGGAATCCTCTTATCAGCTACTTAGTACCTGATACTTAACTATATAGAAAGTCAGTGAGGTGTAGTGGTTTGAGCATTAGGACTCTGGACACCAAGTTTCGAATCCCCACTCAGCCATGGAAACTGACTGAGTGACCTTGGGCAACTCATACTCTCTCAGCCTCAGATGAAGGCAAAGGAAAAAAACCCCTCTGAACAAATCTTGCCAAGAAAATCTCATAATAGGGTTTCCATGAGTCAGAAATGACTTGAAGGCACACAACAATAACAACTTTACTACAGTCATGTGAAAAAGAAAGTACTGTACACCCTTGTTGAATTCTATGGTTTTACATATCAGGACATAATTACAATCATCTGTTCCTTAGCAGGTCTTAAAATTAGGTAAATATAATCTCAGATGAACAACAACACATGACATATTACACTGTGTCATGATTTATTCAACAAAAATCAAGCCAAAATGGAGACACCATGTGTGAAAAACTAAGTACATCTCTTACTGCTTCCATAGGAATCGAGATACTAAGTAGCAGATAGGTGTTGCTAATCAAATGCTCTTAATAACATGATTATCAGCAAGTGTGACCACCTCTATAAAAGCCAAAGTTTTAGCAGTCTGGAGCATTCAGAGGTGTGTTAACACAATGCCAAGGAGGAAAGACATCAGCAATGATCTCAGAGAAGCAATTGTTGCTGCCCATCAATCTGTGAAGGGTTATAAGGCCTTTCCAAACATGTTAAAGTCCATCATTCTTCAGTGAGAAAGATTATTCAAAAGTAGAAAATATTTAAGACAGTTGCAAATCTTCCTAGCAAAGATGTCTCAGCAAATTCACCCCAAGGTCAGACTGTGCAATGCTTAGAGAAAATGCAAAAAACCCACAAGGTACACCTCCGGCTCTACAGGCCTAAGTTAGTATGCAAAATGTTAACGTTCATGACAGTACAATTAGAAACAAGACTGAACAAGTATGGCTTGTTTGGAAGGGTTGCCAGGAGAAAGCTTCTTCTAAGAACATGGCAGCATGGGTTCAGTTTGCAAAGTTGCATCTGAACAATCCACAAGACTTCTGGAATAATGTTCTTTGGATAGACGAGACCAAAGTGGAGAAGTTTGGCCATAATGCCCAGCAATACTTTTGTCAAAAGCCAAACACAGCATATCAGCACAAACACCTCATACCAACAGTCAAGCATGGTGGTAGAGGGGTGATGATTTGGGTTTGTTTTGTAGCCACAGGACCTTGCAGTCATTGAGTCAACCATGAACTCCTCTGTATACCAAAGTATTCTAGAATCAAATGTGAGGCCATCTATGTGACAGCTAAAGGTTGCCCAAAATTGGGTTATGCAACAGGACAATGATCCCAAGCACACCAGCAAATCTACAACAGAATGGCTGAAAATGAAAAGAATCAAGGTGTTGCAATGGCCCAGTCAATGTCCAGACCACAACTTGATTTAAATGCTGTGGCGAGACATTAAGAGAGCTGTGCATAAACAAATGCCCTCAAACCTCAATGAACTGAAGCAACATTGTAATGAAGAGTGGGCCAAAATTCCTCCACAATGATGTGAGAGACTGATAAAGTCATATAGAAAATAATTACTTCAAGTTATTCCTGCTAAAGGTGGTTCTACAAGCTACTGATTCATAAGGTGTACTTAGTTTTTCACACATGGCTTCTCCATCTTTGGCTTTATTTTTGTTGAATAAATCATGACATGGTGTAATGTCATGTGTTGTTGTTCATCTGACGTTGTATTTACCTAATTTTAAGACCTGCTAAGGAACAGATTATTATTATGTCCAAATATGTTAAAACCACAGAAATCCAAGAGGGTGTGCTTTTGTTTTCAGATGACTTTATATACTTAATTAAGTAACCTTAGTATACTTAATCCAAGTATAGTTACTTAAGTAACCTCTCCTGGCCTCACCCCCAACCTCAAATCTGACAGAAATGTCTTTCACTTGTACTCTAGTCAGCGGCAGAATGGATCTCCTTTTCCTTGTGTGGCTGATACCTGATAAAGTAGCTTTGGGGTAGAGTTACAATAATAGCAATAGTGCCATAATCATGACTAAATAGCAATAGTAAATATGGAAGTGTTATCTAGATTTAGGGCTTGTCGACACCAGCAAAAAATGCAGACTCACCCTGGTGCTGGCAGTCCAGACAATGGATGGCTACTTCCAGGTAAGATCCACATTTTTTTTTTTTTGCCTTTAACCTGACTTTGCTCCAAACTAATCAGTCATGGAAAACCCCATATTTTCTCAGAAACTCCAGAGTGAATTCAGGGTCTTTTGCTGTCTGGACAGCTGTATAGGAGCCAATTTACACACTAACACAGTGCTATCTCCCTTATCCTGAGCTAAGCAGCACGGAGAAGGGGATGGATCCCCATCAGAGCTGCCACACTGGGCATCTGAGTGATCAATGAGGAAGGGTAGATCACATGTCTCAGCACTCATTCTGACCTCAGCCGAAGTGCTGGCACACCAGAACAGCTTTTCACAAAGATCCACAGTCAGTGAGGGAGCAGGGGCGGTGGCTCTGAAAACGGGGTGGGCCAGTGGGGCTGATGCAGTGTCACATCATCACATCAGATTCAGCACAGTGCATGTGGCTGCCATCATGGCCGATCTGGGGCTAATCATGAACATAATACTTCAGACTGGCTCCAGATTAAGTGGCCAGTGTAGCCGAGCCCTTAGTCATCTGTAACTGTTACATATTCACAATTGCTACTTAGCCATGATTTTGACAGTATTGCCATGACTGGAATTCCCTCTCCAGCACTACTTTACCATGCATCAGCTGTATGGGGAGAAGGAGATCCATTCTGCTACTGACTGGGGTGTGGATGGATGATGTTTCTGTCAGGTTTGGGTACACAGGGGTTGTGCCAGGATAGGTTACTTAGTTAAGTATAGATTAGTTAGTAAGTAGCTGATAAAGAATTCCAGCCAATGTGTTTTGCAAAAGTAATTCTAAAGTGAACCAAGTGTAAGCTTTGGAAGAAGAGAAGCTGAAAGAAATTGAAACTGGCAGCTATATCCATTCCCCATGAGAAATATTTAACAACGGTCCGGTCGATGGTGTCTAGGGGATGTGCAAGTACTTAACACAGTCAGATTACTTTTACAGACCAATCCCCCAATAGGTCCAGCACCTCAGATGCCCCCTTTAAAGTTTGAACTAAAATCCATTGTGGATTCAGCACTACACTTAGATGGAAGCCACCATCTCCCACTGACTATAGAGGTTTAGAATTAGGTACAAGCCTCTTATGTCAGCAGAAATGCTCTTCTCTTAGCATAATCTACTTTTGCTGAGAGATCTTAGAGATCTGTCAAGAAAGCAATCTGCTGTCCAAGCAGATCTAAGACCTGCAAACAGAAGATCAATAAAATAAAATAAAAAGTAAAAAAATGGGGTGAGAAATGGGGAATGGGTGATGAAAGGGAGGAGTCAAGTTATACCACATCCAAATCTCTAGCCCAGGGGCACAGCTACAGTGCTAGCATAAAGTTAGACCAAGGTAGAGAGATTAATTTCTAACTGTCAAGGGATGATAGGACACTCAATCCCCAGCAGAAGCCAAAAATTATCTCAGACTCAGTAGCAACCCTTTCCCAAGAATACTCACAGAGTGTTTGACGTCCAAATAAGCAGGAGGCACTTTTATCTTCAAAGTCAAAACAGTTGCAATATGTACAAATATTTACAGTTGAAGGAGAAACTGCTTCACTAGGCCTCAACATTCACTGGAAGAGAAGGAAGTGAGCTCTGCTCTGAGCTCTTATATATATATATATATATATATATGACATTGCCCCCTAGTGGCATGACTAGGCGTAACTTGGTAGTTCATGCAGCATGGTCCTGCAGTTGTTCAGCCATTTTATAATGAAGTTCAGTCAACTCCTGACATTAATATCCCTATGCTGGAAGGAGTTTGGATTCAGGAGTACTTTAGTTGGTCAAGACGGCACTAGGGGGGTGCAGAGAGGCTGAACTGCACCAGATAACATCATTGGGGGAAGGGATGACACCAGCCTTAGTGATGCCACAGAGCTGGCCATTGGCCATCTTGACTAGTTAGAGTTGCACTTATACAGATAACAATGACATTTATTACAGGATTAGTAGCTGAAAATACTCTTTTCTATGGCTCTTCCATTGCCCCACTCAGTCGCTGTTGATGAAAAAATATGCTACACTAAGAAAATTGTTTTCAACCTTTAGTGGGTCTAATTCCCTCACCATTTTCACCAGCAAAGGCTGATTCCTTTTAAAGCATTATTTTGCAACTATCTGTATAGTTCTATCTGTTGGCTTGAGTAATGTAGGCCTTATAGAGTTATGCAAGAGAATTGCTCTGGATTATCATGGGACTGGTGAATAGAAAAAAAAGTTTTAAATCATGTTTGGTGTTGAGAATTATATTTTATCTTGAAAATACAGTTGTCCCTCCACATTCATGGATTTGGCATTCATGGATTTAAGTATTCACAGCTTGAAAATATTCTTTAAAAAATAATAATCCAAAAAGGAAACCTTGATTTTGCCACCTTATTTAAGATACATCCTTTTGCTATGCCATTGCATATAACGGGACTTGAGTATTCATGGATTTGGGTATTCATGGGGGGTCCTGGAACAAAACCCCAGCAAATATGAAGGGACAACTGTACACAGAAATGCAAAATAAGTGGCTAATCAGTGGGGTTTTTTTTTGTTTTTTGTTTTGAATGTAGAACATCAGACGAATTTACACAGAATGGAAAACCCAGGTATGTCCCACATAGGAGTACAGGTTTTTCCTTGCATTTTTCCACTTTCATATAGGCTGGCTACCTACTCTGTGATCCATAGTCTCTTAATTTGTTATGTGATTTTGCTTAAGGAAAAAGGTGAATAGCCTGATTCTACCTCTATATGTCTCCAGATAAGACATGGAACAGCCCATATCTAGTCTGCAACTAGTGGATCTGTAAAAAGAACTTGATAAATATTAACAATGGAAGGCTTAGAAGAACAGAATTCTGTCCATTTTTCCTGGGTTTTTTTTTGATAGGCAGTTGGTGCTTTATGATAGCTATGTGAAAGTTATTTTAAACTGTTCCAATAGCTTAGCTCATTTTTCAGTTGGCAGTAGGCATGTAATTCTTCAAGTTTCTTCTTGAAGGTTGCAACAAGTAATTTCAGCATTTTTTTTTCCTGCTGCAAGAAAGTTTTCAAACATCATGGAGTTTTCACAACTCAGCTATTCACAAAAGCTATTCACAACTCAGGACTTACTCTGCACTAAATGTGCACATGGCAGTTTTGCACAGAAAACAGCATTTTCTGTGTAGAAAATATTTCAACACAGAAATATTAAGTTTTCTGCAGAAAATGGTGCTTACTGCACAGAAATTCTGTTTTCTATGCAAATCAACCATGTATGAATTTTACAGAGAACAAATCCCCTATTGCAGCATTTTCTGCATAAGAATCCATATTTCAGCATGGAAATATTATTTTCTATGCAAAAAAATGAAGTTTTCTATGCAGAACAGCCACATGTGAATTTTGTGCAGAATAAGTTCCAAACTGCAACAATTCTTGTCTGACCATGATTCTTCTTGTCTGGGTTTTTCAACACTTGAAAAAAAATATGTTTTTGATAATTTTTCAACTATTTTCAAATATTATCATGGTAGTCTCATTGCAATTTTCAGGTGTAGCAACTGCTCCATGTAAAGGTCCACATATTACATTGTCCTCCTGATTTACCGTCTAACTGGGTGAGTAGAGATGTAAACATAGTCACAATTTTCCTCATCCTTAACAAGATAGGGTTCCAGCACATTAAGATACTCTAAAAAATGATCCACCACTCTGAGATTCTTCATGCTTGGGGATTTTTTTTTAAAAACCCATTTGCAGGAAAAAGATTTGCACACAAAACAATGGGGTTTTTCTGTGAAAAAAAAAAGTTTTCTGTGAAATTTTTGTGAGAGGGTCCTGAAATGAAGAGAGTCATTAAAATGTGCAAAAAATCTTGTGATCTGACCCAAACAAAACAAAATAAATGGAGATTTATTTATATTCCTGTTGATGAGATAAAACCTTTTTTACTGTGAGTAGTTTTATTATAGGTTTGGTAAGCTATGCAAGAGTCTTTAAGGTACAGGATGATGATATCTTTGGGGCAAGGTAAGTAACTGTTTACTCTTGTGGTTGTTCAACTCAACCCTTTTTTGTATTTCTCTGCACTTAGGATCTGGATTGATAACAGAATCCATGACTACATTCTAAGAAGAAAAGGATACTTAATGCAGTGTAGATATGTAAATTGCTATTGCTTAAAAACAATTTGTAAGCTGTTCTGATAGCTTTTGTGGCTGAAAAGTGGGGTATAAATAACGAATAAATAAATAAATATGATAACACATTGACAAATTTCACTATAGTATTCCAAGACCAGAGTGTTGCACCCAGGACCAGTTTAAAGAACTTTGGGGCCCCCTGCAATGCTTTATTTTGGGGGCCCTATATGTTTAGCTCAGGGCAATGTAACCTAACTCATCCTAAGCTATTCACAGTACAGGATATTCAGATTATTACTAATAAGGTTTTTGCAGGAGGAGGGTTACTACTGGGCCCCCCACAATGATGGGCCTCCCTGCGGATGCTGATGACACGGGTGCCTTAAACCGGCCCTGGTTGCACCAGAGATTATAAGAATCTTATATCCTATAAGAACAATGACACCACCCTCACAGGTACATTTGGTGGAAACAGCAGAGGGCCTTCTCAGTAGCTTCTTTCAGGCTCTGGAACTCCCTCCCGAGAGAGGTTAGATTGGCACCTTTCTTGCTATCTTTTTGCAGGCAGGTTAAAACTAAAAAAAATCAGCAGGCCTTTGAAGACTGACTGATCAAGGGGACTGGGCCTTGGAGAACTGTGCTGTACTGTCTGCGTTTTCCCCCCCTTTTAATTGCTATGTTTTAACTGATTTTAATTTTGTGAATAATAATAATAATAATAATAATAATTTATTTATACCCCACCCCTCTGTTAAAACAATCGGGGCGGCTTACAAAAATTAAAATACAATACAGATAAAATCCCCAAACACCCCCCACCCCACCCTCCCCCATAAAAAAATATTAAACAATTATAAATTAAAACCAACTGATCTAAAATCACAATAAAAAAAATAAATACAATAAAATACTATAAATGGCCAGCGGACTAAAAGAAGCCAGGATCCCCTGAGGCCGGGATCTAATTAGGAAAGGCCTGCCGAAAGAGATCCATCTTTAGTGCTTTTTTAAAACTACTCAGGCTCGTCATCTGACGGATCTCGTTCGGCAGGCCATTCCATAATTTGGGGGTGATTACCGAAAAGGCCCTCTGGGAGGTTGCAGACAGCCTAGATTTTTGTGGCTGAAGCAAATTCCTCCCAGAGGACCGGAGTGCGCGGGGAGGATTGTATGGGAGGAGGCGGTTCCGGAGATAAGTTGGACCCAAGCCATTTAGGGCTTTAAAGGTAATAACCAACACCTTATACCGGGCCCGGAAACTGATAGGCAGCCAGTGGAGAGATCTTAACACTGGAGTTATATGGTCTCTCCGAGATGTTCCCGAGACCACTCTGGCTGCCATATTTTGTACCAGCTGAAGTTTCCGGACCAAGCATGAGGGCAGCCCCATGTAGAGCGCATTGCAGAAATCTAGACGAGAGGTTACCAGCGCGTGCACCACAGTCTCGAGGTCCTTTACTTCCAAGAAATGGCGCAGCTGGCGTATCAGCCGAAGCTGGTAACAGGCGCTCCTGACTGTCGCATTCACCTGACTCATTATCTGAAGCAATGAATCAAGGAGCACCACCAGACTGTGAACACAGTCCTTAACAGAGAGCGTGACCCCATCCAGGACTGGAGGTTGCAACCCAACTCCTGGTTTCGGGGCCACTACTGTGAGCACCTCTGTTTTGTCTGGATTTAATCTCAATCTGATTTTCCTCATCCAGCCCATTACTGCTTTAAGACAGTCATTAAGAGGAGAGACACCATCGGAATTCGAGGCCGACAATCGGGACAAGGAGAAATAGATCTGGGTGTCATCAGCGTACTGATAACACCCAGCCCCATAACTCCGAATTATCTCACCCAGTGGCTTCATATAGATGTTAAACAGCATTGAGGACAGGATGGCACCCTGTGGAACACCAAAAGTAAGCTCCTTTCTGCTGGAGCAACTGTCCCCGAGCAACACCCTCTGGGACCTGCCCGAGAGGAAGGACTGGAACCACTGGAGCGCAGTGCCTCCGATTCCTAACCCTCTCAGGCGATCCAAGAGGATGCTATGATCTATCGTATCGAAAGCCGCTGAGATGTCCAAAAGCACCAACAGGGTCACGCTACCCCTGTCGATGCTTAGACGCAGATCGTCGGTTAAGGCAACCATGGCAGTCTCACCTCCAAATCCCGTCCTAAAGCCAGTTTGAAATGGGTCTAGATAATCGGTTTCATCCAAGACCACTTGGAGTTGAAGCGCAACTGCTCTCTCGATCACTTTGCTCAAGAATGGTAACATAGAAACCAGCCTATAGTTGTTCATGTCCAGGGGGTCAAGGGAAGATTTTTTTCAGGAGCGGCCTAACGGCTGCTTCCTTTGAACAAGATGGAACACACCCTTCTCTGAAGGATGCATTGATGATGTCCTTAAGGAACACCATCAAGGCAGTCCCCCCCTGGATGGCCAGCCATGAAGGGCAAGGATCGAGAGGGCAGGTCGTCTTCTTCACCCTACCAAGTAGCTTGTCCACGTCCTCGGTACTCATGGATTGAAATTCATCCAGTAAACTTACATCAACGGAGTTGCTGGACACCTTGTCAATTGTTTCTGTCAAATTACTGGCATCTAAGTCGGCTCTTATCCGAGAGATTTTATCAGCAAAGAAATTGTTAAACGCGTCACAGCAGGCTGTCGTTGGGTTAAGCAACGGGTTCTGCGCAGGAATAACCTGCGTCAACTCCCTTACCACCCTAAACAGCTCTGCTGGACGGGACTCTGCAGACGCAATACGTGCAGAGGAGAAGGATCTCTGCGCTGCACGTATTGCCTCTCGATAGGACCAAAGAAAGTTCCTATGACGAGTCCTGTCAGATTAGAGTTGAGTTTTCCGCCAGTTGCGCTCTAGTCTTTGTCCAACCCGCTTCATTTTCCTAAGCTCTGTTGTATACCATGGCTTACGGTTTGGAGTGGGTTGGAAAGGATGCTTGGGAGCGACCGTGTCAATAGCATTGGTAAGGTCGGTGTTCCAGGTATTAACCAAAGCTTCGACAGGGTCACCGGCGTTACCAACCATTAAACCCCCCAAGACTTTCCGGAATCCTCTTGGTTCCATTAGCCTTCAAGGGCGGACCATTTTAATGGGTCCACCACCCCCGGTGGGGCGGGAAGAGACTCTTAGTTCAGTCTTGACCAGGAAATGATCCGTCCATGACAATGCAGTGGTTTTTATAACCTCCACCCATTGATATTCCTGCTCCGTACTAAAGACCGCATCGAGGGTATGACCTGCACAATGTGTGGGCCCGACGACCATTTGGGATAGGCCTATGTTTGTCATGGTTTCCATGAACTCCCAAGCCGCACCAGTCAGATTTGTCAAGCTGGTCTCGAGTGGAATGTTGAAGTCACCCAAAACTAAAAGTCTGGGCGACTCCAACAGCAACTCTGAGACCAGCTGTGTCAGCTCGGTTATGGAATCTGCTAGACAACGGGTGGTTGGTATACTAGCAAAATCCCCAAACTATCCCTGGTCCTCAGGCTAAGGTACATACACTCAAAGTGGACTGTGTTTCGGACAGGTATCCTGGTCAAGGTCAGATTGTTCTTATAAACCAGAGCCACTCCGCCCCCCCGCCCACTTCCCCTCACCTGCTCACTGACAGAATAACCGACTGGGAGGGACTGTGCCCAGGTGACAGCACTATCCTCTTCCAGCCAGGCTTCTGTGAAGCAAGCCAGGTCGGCATCCTCATCCAAGAGAAGATCGTAAATAATATGAGTTTTATTCTTAACCGACCTGGCATTGCAGAGGAGCAAAGTAAGGTTCTGTGGAATGGTTGGTACGCTCTCCAATCCATTCCGGGAAACAGGGTGAACTGAAGGTGGGATAGCTAACAAACAGCGATCCCGCCTTCTTTCGTAACAGCTGTTCACTCTGTTCCGACCATACCTCCCTTTCCACAGCACAACTTCAATTTCCACCCCCACTCCTTTCCCGGCCTCAGCTGACTCCAATTGCAGGTTTAGAGTCCTTCTGGTTACTGGCTGGTGTTCCTGAGGGGTGTGGACCACGCCCCCTCCCACTGCTGCCTTGCTGCCCAGAAGTCCTCTGGGCCCCACTACAGCCTCCTGGCCCGGTGGAATGGGGTGAAAGGCTGCTGCAGGCTGGAGAACCTCTGGCTTGCTGGCTGGTGAAAATTTTAATATTTTAAACTTTATATTTTTAGTTATGTTTCTTTTAACTGTTGTAAGCCACTTTGAGTCTCAGACTGAGAAAAAGGAGGGATAATAATTGTTGTTGTGTGCCTTCAAGTCAGTTCTGACTTATGGTGAGCCTAAGGAGACTATTATGTGAATTTCTTGACATAATTTGTTCAGAGGGGGTTTGCCACTGTCTTCCGCTCAGGTTGAGAGAGTGTGACTTGCCCAAGGTCACCTGTTAGTGGGGATTCTCCCCGTGTCCTAGCCTAACACTCAAACCACTTCACTATAATGGCACTCTGGGATAATAATTAATCATTACAATAAGAAGTCTTTGTAGCTCTTTAGTAAGATCTAATTTGGGCCACCCACTTGGTTCAGGACTGAAGTTGGATCTTTCCTGCCTATTTATCTGCCTGTTAATCTCTGAACTGTTCTAAGGGTTGTTTCTAACTCTGCCTCCTTTACAGCTCCTCATTTTACATGAATCTGCTTTTGTCTTTCTTCTTTGTTGACCCTTGTCTACCACTTCTATCTTCCTTTTATAGTCTTTTTTACTCTCTCACATTCACTGTCCTCATGCTATCCATTCCTGTGCCTTCTACCTTGCTAGTGTTCCTCCAGTGAGAGCTATCCTCTTCACCTGAATGTGCTGCCCCATCTCTGTTCCACTTCTTTCTGTACTGTTTTCTCTTTCTCTGTGTCTATGTCAGCCTCCTTTTCAATCATCCTATCCTCCTCTACCAATCTACCTCATTTTGCTTTCATTTATTTGTCCTGTTTCTAGCTTTTGAGACATTTAAGTCTCCTAGCTTCTATCTTTCTTCTCTCACCCCCTCACCCTTAACTAGGTACAACAGTGGCTTTTCCACACTAGCAAGCAATTGGAGATGTGTATGGCATCCAATGATAATGTTGATTCTTTCCAGAGGCTTCAACTAGATTTCTGTAATGGTCAGACTCATGGGAGATGTAGCCACAACTCAGGTGGTTCCACACACTCCTACATGCCTTCAAGTTGACTCTGACTTATTATGACCCTATCCTAGGAATTTATTAGCAAGATTTATTCAGAAGAGTTTGCCATTGATTCCATCTACGATCAAGAGAGTGTGACTTCTCCAAGGCCACCCAGTGGGTTTCCATGGCTGAGTGGCAATTTGAACCCTAGTCTTCAAGAGCCTTCTTTCAACACTCAAGCCACTATACCATGCTGGTTCTACACCAATTCATAGTTTAGACCAAATTCCCAGCATAATTCATATCATGTGAGGACCCAAAGCACTGATGGAAATATGCGTAATAATATTTGAATGAACTCACCAAAATTGTATTTCTCTTCCTGGTGAAAACTGGGGAAATTGTTACCAACAAAAGATAAAATTTCAGCAGAAGGAATGCTTTCCTAATGCTTTCAACAAATGTGTTATTTTTAGATTTTATGATAGCACAGCCAGCTGCTGAACACAAGTTTTGACAAGGTAATGGGAGCTATTTAAAGAGGTTTAAACTAGTTTTGAGATTAAAATTCACAATGTATTAATGGCATACATGCACTGTAGATGGTGTTGAATTTTAATACTAGTCTAATTGTCATGCATTCTCTCAGAGACTTTTGGGATGATGTAGAGAATTCACGTTTAGAGAGTACTCATCCTCTTCTCCCTATAAGATTAAGGTTGGAGGGCATTCTGAGAGTAAAAAGTATGAATGACTACTGGTTTATTTAGAATACAACTAGCAGTACCCAACGTAACATAAGATGGTGGTGCATTAAGGGTGAGTTGCTCTGGTGACCTGCCCCTGCTGCCACTGCCGTTAACTGCCTGGGTCCCGTCACAGCAGCAGCAGGGGTGGTGGGTTGATGATGTGACCTCCTGAGCGCCTAGGTGATATCAAAATGCATATCAAAAGTTGGTCTAGACCTATAACACACCCACATGCAAATTCCCTGTCCACCTCACAATCCACTCCTGCCACTCAATCTGCATCTAAACCCCCAGCCTCACAAGGGCCCCCCTCCTCTCACTCCCTCAGCCAATCACCACCCACATGTTAAAAATGCAATAACTTTCCCCCTAAAATAATACCATGTAGCTTAACCAAGTGAAAGAAACACTGCCACTCCAAGCCCCATGCTGCAACCACCACTTGAAACCCAAGCAGGGAACATAACAGTGTGTGTTACGCTGGGCACACCTATACTAATACTGATACTGATACTGATACTGATACTGATACTAATAGTTTTGCCAGTGGCTCTTAACCTTTCCTTTACCAGGGACTCCCTTTAAATATTTTTTGTTCCCATTGGCTCCCAAGACTTAACTCAAGATTTAAAACCCCAACAACAACACAAATAATAATACAATTACAACAATGCCTCTTAACCTTTTCTTTACCAGTGGCCCCTTTAAATATCTTTTATTGCCAGGGACCCGCAATAATATTAAATAATATTAAATATTATTAAACCAATAATAATAATAATAATAATAATAATGATGATGATGATACAATTATGCCATCCATGAAATATTCCCTCAGAGGCACTGGAGTGGGAGGGAAGACTTCTCCTGCTTCTTCCTGCAAGTTTGTGGCTGGAATGGGTTGAATGGCAATACGCAGGCCCAGCCAGCCAGCCAGCCAGCCAGCCAGTCAGCCAGTGTTTGCCTTGGCTCCTGTCACATGGCCATTCCACTGCAGGCAGGAGATGGTTTGAGTAGCCTTCAAGCCTTCGCAGACCCCTTGAGAGGACATTAAGGACCACTGGGGGTCCCCAGACCCCAGGGGAAGAACCACTGGTCTAGATACTTGGTGAAAGTAGCATGAAAAGCTGTGCCTCATTTAGAGAAGAGGGGATCCAGGGATCCTTGTCTACCAATTGTTAAAAAATAGAAATGGATAGAAAAGGGAGCAAAGGAGTCTCTCTAGCAAGGGGTGGTATGATCACCTATAACTTTTTTGTGACTCTTTGGGCTCACCTTTGCCCAGCCAACAGACTGCAGTGCCTCAGCCTTCCACTCAGACACCAGCTACCCTTCGAGGGCAGGATCCTTCCAATTGGGGGAAGGATGGCGGCCAATGGGAGCCCACTTTGCTCAGTTCTATTCCCCCTCCCTCACTGGTTTTGGCTCTTCCCACTGGCCAGAGGTTTTTTTAATCAGACAGCAGCCTGTCCGGTGCATCATTTGCAAAGAAAGCCTTTCTCCCCACGGGAAGAAGAGCCTAATTGGTCCCCCAAGGAGGGAAAAAAGGGCCTGGAACCCCAGGGCAGCCTCCCGCCTCCTTCCCACCACTTTCCAGAGTGTTTTTTTTCCCAGCCTGAACATTCCTCGGGGCAGAGGTGTCCACTCAGTATAGGCACAATGAGAGGCACCAGGCAAGCCTGGGGACGTACTAACCCAGGAGTAGCCAAAACAGCAGAACTGTGCAGCAGAAAGGTCACAAAAACAAAGGCTTTAGCTAGCAGCTGTTCCACAACTTTGGCCTACTTTCACACACACAAAAACTTACAGACGGCAACGTTCATCCAAAAATATCTGGAGGAATTTATCTTCAGTTTCAGTATAAACAAAACACAGTACATACACAGCAAACCTCATTATCAACACTCCTCTTTCTCCAGAACACCAAGCCACATATAATGAATTGTGTGCTTTGGCTATATAGGAATGTTTCCTAGTCATCCCTCTGCCTAGCCACAGATGTGAAAAAAACCCACTTCAGCTGTGCTAGTCTGTGGTCTGTTGTTCCAACATTTTTCCTTTTGCACTTAAAGCAATATTACCCTGACAGAGACAGAAGGAAGAGGGAAAGGACTCAAGTTTTGGGGCACAGAAGGGGTGAAGAGCATAGGAAGGGGAAAAACTACCCTGCAAGGTAGGATAGGAGGGAAAAGAAGAAAGAGGATGGAGGATGCCTAGAAAGCAACATTATTTCCCCCCATGCATGCATATTAAGACAGCAAGGGGAGCTGGCTGAGTATTTAGTTACTGCAGCTCGACAGGCAAAGATGTGGCTGTAGGCTGAGGAGGTGGTGCTGAAAAACACACTCAAGCTGCTGATTGGCTGGCCAACAGAGCACTACGATTGATTGGGTATGTTTCCTAAGCAACCAATCAGCACACTGGGAATGGCAACATACCGAAGAGAATTATCTATCTATCTATCTATCTATCTATCTATCTATGTGCTAAATATGTCTACCCAGAAGTAAGCCTCATTTAGTTCAACAGAACTGAAGTACAACTAAGTGCGTATATGTCTGCAGTTCTAGGCCAGCATCCCCTTAGTGGCACATACAGGCATAAGTCCACTTTACACATGCATATGTCTTTTTTGTTGTTGTTGTTGTTAGATTGGTTGGTCTTCCCTTCCGTCCTCCACAACAACCAAAATCCCCTTGACTTACTGTTGAACCACTGCAGTCCCCCCATGGCCATTCTGTGATTGGTGGAGAATAGAGGAGGGGAGTAAGAAAAGCACATGGAAAAGAACCTGGAACGTGTTCAGAGGAGGAAAACCAAAATGGTGAAAGGTCTGGAAACCATGCCGTATAAGTAGCTGTTTAGAGAGTCAGATATGTTTAGCCTGAAGAAGAGAAGGTTAAGAGGTGACATGATAGCCATGTTTAGATATTTGAAAGGATGTCATATTGAAAATGAAACAAGCTTGTTTTTTTGCTTCTCCAGAGTCTAGGACATGAAGCAATGGATTCAAACTACAGGAAAATACATTCCATCTAAATATTAGGAAGAGTTTGACAATGGAATATGCTGCCTCGTATTGTGGTGGACTCTCCTTCTTTGGGGGGTTTTAAACAGAGGCTGGATGGCCATCTGTTGGGAGTGCTTCAGTTATGTATTCCTACATGGCAGGGGGTTGGACTGGATGGCCCTTGTGATCTCTTCCAACTCTGTGGTTCTATAATTCTATCACTCTGTTATTTGGCTATGTCCCCATAGCCAGAGGCAGAATGATTACATCATCTGCTGAGACCTCCAGATCCCTGGTGGCACTCAACAGATGATCTAATCATACTATGTCTAGCTACAGGGATTTAGCTAGACACTTCTTTTACCCCCCTCACATCCACCACCAGTTACAGAATGGGTATGAGAGAGCTGTGGCAGCTCAATGTTAAGTCTGAGGGGTTTGAATGGCCAATTGTAGTGTAGTTTCACACATGGATCCATTATTCTACTCTGTGTCATACAGGTTGTCAGCATTAAGAATCTATAACAGAAGGGGAGACTTTCTAGCCTTCCAGATGTTGTTGGCCTACAATCCCCTCAGTCCAGGACAGAATAACAATAGTGAGGTCAGCATAGTTTGAAAGGCCAGATGATCCCTCACCTCTGATCTCAGCTGTAAATGTGTCTTCAGCATTTATTTCACTATATTTGAATTTTAAATATCATGTCAGCTCCTTCTTACTACCCCAGCTGTAACCCTGCCAGGCAGGGATAGAAAATCTTCATCCCTCCAGATGCTGACCTACTGCTCCCATCATCTTTCACTATTGGACAAGGAACTAAGGCTGTAGAGATCTGGAGTCCAGCATCTGGAGAGCTATCAATTCCCTTGCCTCTGCTTTAAGGAATTGTTATTCAATAAACCCCTTCAGGATATTTTGCTAATCAGTCGCTCTTCTCTGGTTGCACTCTCTCTCTCTCATTCATACATTATCTTTTAGTTAGCATAGTACCTCACATGACCTCGTTTCTTAAAGAGAATGTTGTTCCAAAGTTTACCTAAAAGAATCCCAACTGTATCAGGTTTTCCACCAGCTGGTGCAGCACTTTATCATCAGAATGATGGCGCTTTGATGATATATTTAATGTAGCACATTATCAAAGGGCTGTCTCCCTGGTGACATACTGCTGTAATGCATCATCAAGGCACTATCCCTTTGATGATATAGTGTACTCCTAATGTGTTTATTTTTTCCTTTTTGTGATCAAGAGAACAATGAGCACCCATTAAAGCAAAACTAATTCTGCAGTTTATGAACTACTGTTAAATGCAGATGGCACCCATCGAGTTTTTATTGAGAAGATGAATTAAACACATGGTGCCATCTATGGTGTTTTAAAAGTTAGTCAAATGTGTTATTCAAGAGAGCTGCTCTGTAGCAAGTACTGTCTGCCTCCCTCTAAACAGGTTAATTTATTTCTGCTGTGGATATAGCATCTATGAATTGAGTTCTTCACTGTCAGGCAGCTTTTTCAAGTACTCCACGTCTGTTTTCCACACTAGTGGGAAATCTCATATACATACTGCTAGAGTTCATATATTTTGTCCTTTATTCCTTTATTTTTCTTGTGTTGCTGTAGGAGTTACAACTGGGTTATTACTTCTCTTTAGGCATATTGTGGCAAGAGAAGTAATCACATCAAAGCTGATGAGCATTTCTGTGGTTATGTTTCATTTATTGTCTCTGCTGAGGCATAGCTTTAAAATGTAAGATTTCCTTGGCTGGGTGGATGGCCAATATGATTCTGTAGTTGAGAATTAAAGTGAAATGTACAGGGATTGTGTAAGGGACAATGGTGCATGTGTTCTGAAGACAACGAAAAGAATTCAGATGCCAATGTAAGGACAAAGTGAAGCGATCAGTAGCTACATCAAATCAATAGGCAATGATTATTGAATAGTGCTTTGGTCCAGTTCTCAAGGGCTGCATGTTACATGACAAATTTCCCTTCAAGACTTTAAAATGGCAAGATTCAATATTCTGAAGTTCAAGCGGAAGGATGCTTCTGAAGAAAGCCTCTTTCCCTTGCAGTCCCCTGTACTTCCTTCCCAAAGTATCTCCCAATGAGTGTTTAAAAGTAGTGACGAAGGAAGAAGGATTCCTTTGCTGTGACTCTATGGTTACATCTCATTACAGATCAGCCAATCAACCAGCCAATAGTAATTCCTTCTTACCTGCATTTAGCTGCATATCATTCTTCACAGCTGTCCAGCCATGATTTACGGTTTCCATTGCCTTTCTAGGATATGATGGGGAAAATTTTATTTGGGTTTCATCAGTTAAAGAAGATGATAAACAGGGAAGTAGTAGGAAAAGAGAAAGACCACTTTACCGGGGGGACAGGCTCCATCCGTACTGTAGAAATAATCCAGTTTGATACCACTTTAACTGCTATGGCACAATGCTATGGAATCCTGGGATTTCTATTTTTGTGACATATTTAACCTTCACTGATAGAGTGCTCTGGTACCATAACAAACCACAAATCCCAGGATTCCATGGGACAGAGCCATGATAGTTAAAGTGGTTACAAACTGCATTATTTCTGCAGTGTGTCAGCAGCCCTTGTTTGATCCTGCTTGAATTCTTGTTATCACTCTTGTTTGATTCTGCTTGAATAAGGCAACTTGCCAAATTCTACTCAAAAATCAGCACCTAATTCCAGTTGCTTGAGGAGACCTGTTGATTTAATTGCTGAATAGTATATCAACATTTCTATAAATCCTATTCTAGTTGGGGCTAATAAACAGATTTAAGCTAGAAGTTGCATAATGAAATTGTGCAAATACATACTTCTTTTTCTATTATTTGGACTTTAGGCATAGTTTTTATTGAGAGCTTTTATTTTCCTTTTTAATGAAATCATCAATAAAGAGAATTTTGAAACTACCATAACTTTAAACCAGCCTCCTTTTTCTTTTAACCATTTAACCATTTGTAAAATTGAGTCATAATCTAATAATGACGTACAGTTTCACAAATCTGGAAAAGAAATGGAGTAAATAAAGGTAGGGAACAAAACCACTAAAATTTCCTCCTCTCATTCTTTTGCAATTCTGGTACATCAGTTTTTGTGGAAGGTTTTCGTAAAAAATAATTCTGTGGAATCTAAAATACAAGGAAGCAGTAGTACCACTCTGTTCCACTTTGGTCAGACCTCACCAGGAAAACTATATCTAGTTCTGGGCACCACAGTTCAAGAAAGGATATTGACAAGCTGGAATGTGTTCAGAGGAGGGTGACCAAAATGGTAAAAGGAAATTATGCCCTATGAGGAGCAGCGTAGGGAGCTGGGTATGTTTATCCTGGAGAAGAGAAGGTTTGGGGTGACATGATAGCCATGTTTAAATATTTGAAAGGATGCCATATTGAAGATGGAACAAGCTTGTTTTCTGCTGTTCTAGAGACTAGGGCGATTATCACAGCAGGCCACTATTCTGAAATTAAAACAAAGTATTTGCAAATTGGTCAGTACTTATCACATGATGCTGTATCTATTCAGTTGCTGGTTTGCATTCCAGTCATTTCCGTAGCGCACCTCTTCATTGATGGGGAAAGCCTGCCATTGGCTCTCAATTCTGCTCCTATTCCAGTATTCCTCCTCAGGTGTAAGATCCCTTTTGCTGCAGTAACAAGATGATGAAAATCATGTGGCATGAGGGGGTGTGGTCCTCCTTCTTTCCCCCTCTCTCCCCCTCCCCTTTGTTATTTCACTCTATGCCTAGTTTTTATTTTTATTTTTCACTGTGTTTGTGACAAAAAAGTAAAAAAAGAAAGGCACCCAGCAGGCTTCTTCCTTTCTCCAGCTACCAAGGAAGGAATGATAGTCCTCCCTCACTGTGGAGACTGATCTTAATTGAGGGAGGACTGTCATTCCTTCTTTGGTGGGCACACAGAGGTGCAGCCAGCTCAAAGAAGGAATGATAGTCCTTCCTCGCCCCAGAGACAGACATGAACAAGGGAGGACATGCAGGGCTCAGAAGGCAGAATTATGGTGGCAGTGCAGAAAGCAGATCCTGCCACCATGGAGCACCAAAGCAGTGCTAAAGTGAAAAAGTGTGATAAAGACTGATGCAAAATCAGTATGTTTGAGTAATTAAACTAGTGTGATTGCTGTGGGACAAGAGGCTGGTGTGATAATGTCCTAGGACATGGAGCAATGGTTTTAAACTATAGGAAAAGACATTCCACCTAAACATTAGGAAAAACTTTCTGATGGTAAGAGCTGTTTGACAGTGAAACACATTCCCTCAGAGTGTTGTGGAGTCTCCTTCTTTAACATAAGCTGGGTGGTCATCTGTCGGGAGTGCTTTGATCGTGTATTCCTGCATGGCAGGGGGTTGCGCTGGATGGCCCTTGTGGTCTCTTCCAGATCTATGATTCTACTCTATCTAACTCCAGTCCATAAACAGTTCCTGAAATACAGAACAGCAAAACTCTGGACATAATTCAATGGGTTCCATTACCATCAGGATGGCCAGAAAGTCAGTTAAGATCTACTTGAGATATCTGGACAAGTCAGTATAGATCTCTTAGGCAAGGATGGGCATCTGGCAGAGACGAATCCCCCCCCCCAAATTCACACCCACACTGAGCCCAAATATATCTATTTCCCTCTGCAGTCCTGCTCAAAATGGGAACAGGAAGTGACATATTGCCACTTCCTATCATCACTTTGAGAGGGACTGCAGAAGAAAATGGATTTGGGAATAATATGGGGTTCTCAGTGCTTGTAGGGTTGTTTGGGAGTAATTATACATTTTTTCTTTCATTTGATGGGATTTTTCAATGCCGTTTTGGTTTGCCCCCAAATTGCATCAAACTATTGTTTTTTTAAATTTTGGGGCAGGTGGGTTTTTTTTTTTTTTTTTTGGAGACTGGGGAGGTTCAAGGGCCAGAAAATTGGATTCCAGGGGCCATATGCAGCTCATGGGTTGCGCTATGCACATCCTTGCTCTAAGAATATATATGTGTGTATGTGTGTGTGTGTGTAATTTTTTTAGCCTGTTTCCCCCCACCGCCTAAAAATGAAGGCAAAAAAAGAAAGGAAAAGAAGAGGAAGAGGAAAGAGAAAGAAAGAAAATGAAAAGATTCCCAGAAAGGCTTTCAAATATAAGTATTTATTCCTTGCCGTTAGGCTTACAGGATGTAAACCTATTTGGAAACTGATTGTACTCAGATTTGCATTGATCACTTTGTGAGCTGGCATTTTTTTGGGGGGGCCAAATTGTTCCTTTATCTTGCGGACACAGACCGTACCTCCCCCCACTGCTCCCCTCTTTTAAAGGCAACACATATGCTCAAAGTGGAGTAACAAATTGTATTGAGTACATATTCAGAAAATCGGTTAAGTACAGGTTAGTAAATAACCCTTATTGGCAATAAAATGGCCGCAACTTGCAAAAGGCTGCAAAATGGTTGACAATTATGCTTGGGTCGTGATCTCATCATTGACCCAACCCATGTTGGTCAGTGGCCGCCCTTTGGACACTTACGACTCTCATGAAGGAGAGAGGTGATGGCCAAGCCATTCCACCTGACACTCTCTTCTCCCCTGCAAACAAGGTAACAATTAACAGGGGATCTCTGTGAACTTGAACTTGATGGAGACCCCCCCTCCTTAAGCCATGATCATGACCCATGCCATCCGCCACAAAAGGCATTCCCCATGGGAACTGCCTTCTGCCAACCATTCCCCCGCCATCAACAGGCAGACCTACAGCTCCATCGAGGCTCCAGGCTGGGCAATCATCATCCTCCCTGGTTGTATGTATGCTGCATAGGCCATTGCCCCAGCCGCATGATGGCCTCTGTTGACAAACTGGTTTGTGCTGCCATGGTAACTGCTCCAATCCGGAATGAGTGGCTACCAAACTCTTCTGCTGGCAGCCCCATTTGCCTCAACACTATCTTCAGCATCCTCATGAACTGAAACCTGGTGAGCGGGGTCCCATCCAGATGCCTGGACAAGGGTCCAGTCACAGCACCCCTTGCACTTAGGAACTCCTGCATGCTGACCACCAGACACAGGGAGGAGCCCTCCACCTTCTGCATGTGCAGAGTGGCCCCCGGGCTGTGCTGGTCACACTTCGAATGCCGTATGTGTAGTATCAGGACCCCATCCTTTATGACCATGTCCCTCAGCTGCAGGGCCCTGCCAGATGTATCTTGCTTAGAGGAACAGACTGCCTCCCCCACTCTCAGGGCCCCAAAGAAGGCAATGGTGTAAGCAGTGCTGAAGAGCAAGGCCTCATAGACCGAATGACAGGTAGCTGGCAGGATCTCTACCAATTGCGCCAGCATGCTGTATGACACTGGCCGCCACTCTGGGTGTTGTCCTCCTCCAATCTTCCATTGCCTTCCTTACCAAGAAGGTGTCCCAGGGATCGCCGTGACCAGGCACTTTGCCGAAGAAGGAAATGCCTGCTGCATGTACTGAGATGGTCCTGGTAGCCAAGCCTTGGTCCTTCAAGGAGGCCAAGTAATGCAGTACCTCTCTCTCCAATGCTGGCCAGGCTGCCTTGTAGCCATGCCGGCACCTGAAGGACAGGAACTAGGATGCCACCCTCTCATAGCTAGCCCCTGTTGACTGTGCCAGGGAGTCCGCCATGGGCCGATCTATGCCACCACCGCAGCCCGCCCCTGCTGCCATTGGGCCTGCACAGGGCTTAAGCTACTGTCCCAGCCACAGCCGCCACCCCGTTCGCCGCTGCTGCCGTGGCCATCTAGCACCACTGCTGTGCCGCCAGCCAGCGGGGGCAAGGAGGGAGGGAAACCCATGCCTCACTCAGTCCTCTGGGCCTCTCCTCATTTCTTTCCCTTGTCCGCTCACCCCCGTCCACTTCTTTGGCTCACCATGAGCCAACTGAGGCAGGGCTGCGATGAAGCCCATCAATTCAGCCACCGCCATTTTCCTTGCTCTGCTGGGCCTGGAAGGCCTTGGTCACATACTGCAGATCTGCTACCTGGACCTGGAAGAGTAAGGGTGACCAGCAGCTGGAGCAACATACTAGATGGGCTCCTGTAGCCACACGCGGTCCAATCTTGTTTTTCTTGGTGGTAACAGATCAAACTGGCTATTTTTATGTAACAGTTTATTGGGCCCTACCCTGGCTTGCCCCTGTCTCATCCTTGTATCTGCCTCAGGGGTCGTAAAGACTGCCTGGGGGCAGAACAGGGCAAATGCCCTGCATCATATGGACTGTCTGGTCTGAGACAGGGGCAAGCCGGGTTATTTAGTCCAGGTAGAAAAAGCCTCAGTGTTCTTCACTTGTAAAATATTGCTATCTATTGTTTGCCAGTTGCTTCCAGTCTGGTTTTAGAGCTTTGTGTTAGAATCCCAGACCCCCCACACAATGCAGATACAGATTTGTCAACTTTATGTATAGGCACAATGCAAGCATATGTATGTGTGTGCAGGCAACAATTGGTTCCCACCTCTGAATCATCATTTTATATTTGGATGTATCTCTACACTAGTCTTTGACTGGTTGACCTCTGAGTTCCAGCAAAAAAGTAAAGTGCATCCCTCAAGTATGAATCTCTCTAACCTTGTGTTACCATGTCTCACCAGTTCATTGGTGCTCTCTCACCTCAGATCTGCAGATGACTTCTCAGAGCAATCTCATGTCATTGTTAAGTGGTATGGGGAACAAGATGAAATTTTGTGGCACTCCATAACACAACGGCTTTTAGTCCACCAGTACTGTTTGCTGGGATTTATCCACTAGGAAAACCTAGGACCATCTAAATAATAAGTAGCATGGATGTTATATTTTTGTGATTAAGTTACATATAGCTTGGCTTCAGTATTTCTTTGGCAGGTTTTCACTTCAGTTCTTTCCTCACAAATCTCCTTGCCTTTCTTGGCACCTCATCTTTTCCTGAAGCTTGTTATTATGGCCAGTATTTTTCCAGTTCCTCTCCTCTCCTGGGAACTATTTGTTGAGCCTTTATTGTTGGAGGTATTATCATTGCTGACAGGACAACAATTTAGGGTGCAACTCTTTCCTCAGAATGCCTGCCTATCTACTGTAGCTGTAGAAAACAAGAGGTTTGTATTACTTTCAAATTATTGCTTCTTTTTTTTACCTCCCTCTTAGAAGAGGTTGTTTCATTTCTTGTATTTCACTTTTAATTTACCCTGCTTAATACTGAAGACAAGAACTAATTTAATTTTTTTCCTATGTCTTGTTCCTGCATTTCAATTCCCATCACCATCTCTTCATGGTCCACTTGCTTCACTCATTGATCTCTTCCATTTGTGTATTTAAATAATCTTTTATTGCTTCTATTCACTTCCAGAACAATCCTCTATTCCTTGTCAGTTTAACTCCCCTAATGAGGTTTTTGGCCATTTCTGCTTGGCTTCGTCTTTGTTTCTATCATATTTTTGTGCTCCTTTCTGCCAGACATGTTTGGTAACAGAATGAATATTGTGAGATTACTTGGTAACTCTTGGATCATGAGGGGCAGAATTCTGCAGTTAAGAACTTTTAAGTCCTTTTGATTTGGAGAAAATTAAGTGCATGCAACTCACCAAATGAAATCAGATTTACTTTAGTTTAGATGATTTTGTCCATATATTTTTTATCACGCTGCTTAGATATATATATATGCTCATTTATTTAAATATATAATCCATGTTTCAGATTAACAAAAATGCCCATGATTGATTTATGTTAAAAAGGATCAATGCAGAAGACCATTAATGCATCAATAAGAAAATCAAAATCAATAGAAACAATAGAGAAAAAGAAATCACAGGAATGGTCCTTGTTAAAAGATTCAAAAGGCAGGTGAAGTGAAGGATCTTTGTCTGAGACCATGGAGAGCAGTTGTGAGTTGTACTAGGCAGTGCTGGGTCAGATGGATCAAATACTCTGATCAGACATAAAGATATTTGAATCTTGCAAACAACTGGTTACAAATAATTAGATTTGCAATTAGTTCACCCCCAACAGGGAACAACATTACAGTTGTAACATAAAGGAATAACTTAACTCCTTCTGTGGTGTTGTGTGATAGGTCCCTTTCACTGTGGTTCCAATATTGGCAGTCATGTGAGTGGTTGTGAGCCCCCCTCCCCCCTCTCCTCCTTGCTATTCTCAAGCAGGAGGAAGTAACTTTTATTTGTTTTTTAATTTACTATTTCTTTTCTTTTAAAATTTTTATTATTTTGTCCTGCACCGGGGCATGAATGAGAAAAGAGGTGGGGCTAGCAAAGCAATGCAGAAGAGCAAGCACAGGGCCATGGATCTTCAAAGCAGAATAATCACAGGATTGCAGGGGAAGTGTGATAGGGACTGTTTTCAAACTGGTGTGTTCCTGTTTGCTTCCAGAACACAATTACTCCAATATCACATGTTGGGTATGGTAAAGTCCCTATTCCAGCACTCAAACCACTACATCACATGGCTCTCAATTACTAAGTTACTCTTAGTGAGATATGGGGCCTCACTAAACAGAGGAATGGAAGAATATCACATTATTCAAGTGTTGGCTTGTACTGATCTTCATACTGGTGACATGGGTGTTTAGATGACAATGAGGAAGAAAGGAGGGAGTGCATCTTGTATCACAATCCAGTTGCTTGTATGATTCAGATGCTTTTTGTTGAGTAACTAGAATGAAAACTAGTTTAGTTCTCATCAAGAAATAGGAAAGCATTATTTTTAAGATGGTAGCTAACTAAATTTTGTAATCTTTATACTATAACTTCGTGCTATTATTCTAATTTCATTAAAAATTAGCTTGTAAATCTGTGGAACAATTTCCTGTGTTCCAAAGCAGGAACTAGTTGTCCTTTGTCTTATGTGAAATGCTAAAGGCTTTTAGGGAATATTATAGCTTTATTAGATTCTCAGGCTTTCATTGAACTGTGGTATGGCAACATCACTCATTTGACAATTCAGCTCCCCACCGTGTGGCAGAGACATTAGGGGAGGGGAGCTGCATTTGCTGCTGTGCTTGTGGTTGTTGAGACCACTGTGTTGGTCACAGGCGGCATCGCCCTGCCGCCCCTCACCTCCGCCTCTTCAGCAAAAGCGATCATCGACCCACCCTCCCACCTCTTGAATAGTGTGATAATTGGTTGCTTAGGAGCCGGGTAGGACCCCCCCTTTTTTCGGCGTTTTTTCACCTACCCCATACTAGGGACATTTTCAGACAATCCTTGCAGCACAAGGATTGAGCGGGAGAGCTTCGTAGCTGCAGCATGGCAGGGGGTCCATTTCGGATGACGCCGTCCCTGCGGCGAAATCGTCCGTGTCTCTTCATTTAGCATTGGAGCCTGCCGTGCCATATTCAGCCAGATTTTATTCACGGGGGGGGGGATTTAGAGGGGATTTAAATAGGTTGATTTAAATAAAAATACTTTATTTCACCCCATTTCATGTGTGTGGTCTCTTTATTCCACAATCGGCCAGCAAGGGGAATTAATCTGCCATCCTTGAGAGTATGTACTACACAACACACTGAGATTAATTTTGAGTTAGCAAGCACAGGCCTGGTCTCTTATTACGCCTTAGGAACAGTGTGGTTCAACCATCTCTTCTTACATGGGGATCTCCTCCCACATGACTACCCATTCAGATTGTCAAGGAAGACCCTGTTCCATATTCTATGGCCAGCAGCTGAACCATCTCTATTGTGCATTCAAACTATGGAATGCCTTCTCCAAGATATCCCATGGTTTCTCATTGGAGGCATGCAAATGCCAAGTCAAACTTGCTCTGTTCTGGCATATCTATAGATGGAGCTGTAGTTAGCTCCTCCACAATTACTTTTCATGTTTTTTTTAAAAAATAAAATATTGTGATGTCTTTTGGGAGACACAGTGACAGGCAGAAGTATTCAAGTATTTTCAAGAAAATAGATACTGGCTTTCCAACAAAGTGTTGGTGGAGAAAAATATATACTATATGGTTGATCAGGTTTTGGCTGTTTGTACCAGATGGTATCTCTTAACAGATTCCCTCTTCTTAATGTCCATGAAAAGAACTTCAGACTTAAAAAACAAAAACAAAAACTCAAATGTTGTATTTCAATAGACGGGAGCTTTTCAATAATCACCTTCTGATAATTTCATAATCAAATTCATGGAAGGGGCTTCAGGTCATAGATGGCACTAATGAAATAAAATAACTTTAATTACCCAATTCATAATTTGTAATTTGGAAAAGATAATAAGGCTGCCTGTGGGGATGGGAATAAAAGAGGCTGTATGTGTGTGAGTGCGCGTGCATGCACATGTGCCCACATGAGAAAGAATACAAATGCCTGAATGGATTTTTGTGTTATAGGGAAAGAATCTTCATTTAAACATTATCTTGAATCCTGATTTATTTGAGGAGATATTTTAAATACTTCAGTTATCTATTTTCAGAGTGTTGATTCTTTGTTAGTGCACTCCTGCCCATAAAATCAACCAGGATATATATATATATATATATATATATAGGCTTTAAAAATCTGTTCTCATGTTTTAAACTTCTGATTGCATTTCAACTAAAAAGGAAGTAAACTGAACATCTGCAAGTGAAAACTCTCAATTTAAAGTATATCACAAAAACTTGAGGAATATTTAGGTTTGGGTTGTTGTTCTTTTTTTTTTTGGCAAGCTAGTAGCAGGTATCTTTGAAACAAAACATAGTGAGTGAATGTGTTCTGATTGGCTTAGTTATTTGCCTGTAGAAAAGTACTTTTCTGCAGAAGAATAACTGTAGAAAAAAGCTACACAAATTAAAACCAGCAGTCCAAAATTAGGGTTCCTATATTCTAGTTCTTCATATCCAGCTACCTAAATTGCGTTATAGGCAAACTGAGCACAATCATTATTGCATTTTCTTTTCTTTTTTTAAAATACAAAATTCATGGACAAAGCCATACAAACAACAGAAAATGCTTAAACAGGCTTAGGAGATGGGTGAACAAAAAGGTGTTCAGAGAGGACGATGGACAAGCTTTTCCAATGGAGAAAATGTCAGGGCAGTGTTGAGTGCTTCTAATTAAGATGAACACAAAGTCCTCTAAGAGAACCTTTCATGAAGAGATTGAGACCAGGCAGAAAATGTCTCTCCATAAGTTGGCATGCAGTGATATAATCAATAAAAAATTGACCAGTCCTCATGAAAAGAGTGTGGCTTCTTGTTTCCATTACAGCTGTCAATGTTGTAAGAGACTTTCTCTAGCAACCATCCATTCCAAATTCTTGCCCACCATTTTTCCAAAGTAATTGTGGGTATGTCTCAAGATCGTCCATAGTTTTATGAATTTGAGATAGTCTTGAAATTGCTTGTATTAAAGATGGCCTTCTCAAATCCCTCTATTTTTTTCTTAAATGCTCTTTCCTGAATAAGGAGTCCATGGAGAACTGCTTTCATTGTGTCCTAGGGGGAGAGCATCTGAAGTGGAGGGGGTTCTATTCTTTTCATAAAACAGTTTAATGGCCTCTTGTACATGTTTTCTTTAAAAATTTGTCATCTGTCAGGAGGGATGGATTAAATCTCCAGATTTTAGTTTTGGGGGTTCAAGCATGTACCTCAACAAACTTCTATCAGTCCTTTTTCCCTGATCCAGTTATATTTATCCATTTTATGAAAACATTTATCTCACTTTATATCCAAGGATCTCAGGATGCAACAGAATAAAATCACTTGAAACAGTTCAAAATAATTTAAAACAATAAGAATAATTTAAGCAGATTAAAGCATGTTAAGCAATTTATCACTTGAAAGAAAACAGTTGAAGACAATTTAAAACTAACCACATGTACAGATTTTGAAGGGGGGGGGGGAAATTGGGCCCCAAAGGCTTTAGTAAAGACTGTCTTTTTATTTGGCACTAGAATGACATCAGTGTTGGCACCAGACAGGTCATTATGGGGAGGGCATTCCACAATTGGGGTGCCACAGCAGAGTATTTTGGGGACACAGAGAAGACCCCTCCAGCAGACCTCAGGCTTGTCTATAAGAGGCAATAGAATGTGGGTTGATGTGCACTCAGGCCAATTCACAGCAGCTTTCATTTGTCATAACATTTTTTTGGCAAGATAGCAGGCATGCAAAGCTATCCACGTTTGCTGTTCAAATGGGCTAATGAAGATGGTGGGCTAATCAAGATGGCCTGCTAATCAAGATGGTAGGCACGAGTGAATTACTCACATTTTTATTGTTGCCAGTTGCTGCCGCCGAACAGTATTTTCTTTTTTAAAAAAGCAGATCTGAGGTGTGGAAGTGCAATATTCCTCTTAAATAAATATGGGAGGAAAGGCTATTTCATTGGCCAAGTGCATGATCGCTATGGTGAAAATCCAACTTGGTGGTTTTGGGCACTTGCCTTGTTAGCAAGCTCTGTGCCCTGCACACATCTGACCAATCAGCTTTCCACTTCCTCTCTTATTGGTAATGTGCATCAAAGTGAATTGGTTGTCCCAATGAGTGAGAATATGCATTCCCCGCAGAGCTTTTTAAAAATTTTGGGCAAAGCTGCAAAGGCTTTTCCTGCAATGTTTTTTGGCATTTTTTGGCTCCCCTCCTTCCGAATACAGTGGATTGATGGGGGATCTCATTAAGAAAAATCACATTCTCCTCGAATTCTATAAAGAGTATTTTTGACATATAGACAGATTAATTTTGTTGCTTTGTTTCTTGCCCCTGCTGATGATTATTTTTATTAGCTTTAGTTGGAAGGTTTTTTTTAAATCAGCAAATATTCCATATTCCAGCTACTTTTTCATCAGCTGATTAAGGCCAAAGTCCCATAATTCTGCCCTGTAGTTTTTGATTGCCTGTGGTATATGTCATTCAAAGAAGTAAATAAACAGAGCTTGGGAAAATTACATGCTTGGATCACTGGCCATGCTGGGTGGGGGATTCTGGAAGATATAGTTCAAAACAGTAAATTTTCTGGGTTGTGGAACTATTATTCATACTGAGATTAAGAAGGTTTGGCTTGTGTTGACTGGATGTTCTGTGGCTTCCTTTTAAAATGGGCACCATCCCCCCCCCCCTTCAGTGTGCTATAACAAGGGGATCCTGGGGACTTAAAGGGCAATGTAACCCTTTCCATTTCAAAATTCTGGAATAGCACAGTAGCCAAGTTATCTAGTTAAAAAACGGCCTGCCAAAGAATATGCATATTGAACAAAATGTGCCTTTGGAAGAAGAACTGTCCAGGACTCAAATGAGTAAGGCAGCTAAATGCAGTTGAAAAAGTAGTAATTCCTTTCCCCAAGATCCCCCCCCCCTTTTTTTGTGCCAGGCCTTCTGTAGAATGAAGCAGCAACATCCTGACTAATGTCAGTTTGGGATCTATCATAGCAAGCTGTTATTGACATATATCCCACAGAACTTTTTTCAGGTATGGCATAGAAGGCAGATCTATAATATCTGTCCCTATGGTTAGTGGGTCATGCTGAAATGCTTGAATCACCAGGATCAAACTTGCCTTTCTGCTGCAGGTTGATCAGTTAGCACAAGTCTACCATCCCATGTGAAAATGACAAGTAAAACACAGCAGGCTTCAGGAGGAGATGATGTGGTGGAGTAAGAAGAAGGGATATTCTTTTAGAAGACTATTGCTCCCCCCCCCAGAGCTAGGAGAAGTTACTTTTTTGAGACTACAACATTGAATTACCAAGATAGCAAGGCCAGTGGCTGTGCTGGCTGGTGGATTCTGGGCATTGCAGTCCAAAAAAAGTGAATGTTATTACCTCTTCTTTCCCCCTCTTTCTCCATGTCTTGTCTTTTCTGTGCAAAGTCAGTAGGCATGCTGGTTGTCTTTTTTTTTTTTGGCTGTGGAAGAGGACCAAAATAACAAAGCACATCAAAAATATTTCAGCACATTTAAATACATAAAGCACATTCATCCAACAAATTTACACACGATAAATTCTGGACAGGATGTTATCCTTGCTACTTGTGAAGGCAGGTATGTAGGTGAGGAATTATACCAGCCGGGCTGCTCTTCAGCAGCAGGGATTGGTGATGGCCTAGTGGGAAACACACCTCACACATGCTGTCTGGCACTGGCATTTGAATTACACTGCCTCCACCCACAACGTTTACCTATTGGAACCAGGGTCAGATAGCAATGCTGGTAAGCACATGCATGGGCCATGCGCTCTGGAAATGGGGGCAGTATCGTTCAGATGTGATGATGGATTGAAATGGCTGAAATCAGTCTAAACGTTCCCTTCAGCAGCTGCTATCACCCAACTAAATAAGCAGCAGTGGAAGCAACATCAGTGGGATCCCATCATTTTCCTATCTGCATGGTGGCACTGGGCATGCATTCCTGTGCCTTTGGGGTACACATTTGTTCTGCCATTTTTTGTTGCCTGGTTTCCTTCTTGCCCTTGTATGTGTGTAGGTATGCAGACTTTTACTGGGTCAGGTCTGCAGGCATTTGTTAAGACTGTGCATAGCTAAGCATGTGAAATTTGTTACAACGTGACTGCCATTGATACTCTTTTTTTTTGTCAACCTCCTCCAGCCTAATCATTTTTTCAAAAGTTCATTTTCCTTCCGTGCTCTCTGTTGTGTTTGTTAATGAGCTAACACCTATGCACCAGGGTTTATACTTCACCTTCTCATTGTTCATACACTTAATACATTTTGATCTTTTCTCTATGGTGTGTTCCCTGTTTCCCCTCTTCTGTTCTTTAGATATCACAGGCTTTCAATATCTTGAATTATTTTATTTTATTTTTTGTTTTTGCGAGAAAACAACATCTATTATCATACTCCATTGTGGCAAGTAATTGCTCTTTCTCATATTTCCAATTTAACATGGGGAACATTTTTAATCTACGGCATATCTTCATTGTGTACTGTGGTTGCTGTTTTGTTCCTGTCAGGATTTTTGCCCTCAGCAATAACCCCTTTTCTGTTTTGATGTCTCTCAGCCGTTGTGCAGTGTTTGTTTCTAATGTGTTAGTTTGTCTTCAAAAATAAACTTTTTTCATTTCATTTCCCCCCCTCACCCCATTTTTCAAATTTCTCTCTCAACTTTATAAAGAAACTTCATGATCATACAAAACCAACCCAGTTCTTTATGTGGGGGACAGGAAAATCCGTATTACACAGGGCATTTTATCCCTTCCTCCAAGTTAAGAAAAGTGTTTATCATTTGTTTTAAATTATTAATACATTGGGGCATTAGGAAAAGTCTCTGAGTTGCTCAGAAAAAAAATCCTTTGCATGTTTAGATCTAACTCCTGCTATGTTCAATACAGCATATTCCCAGGTAAGGTTATCTATGCTGCAGTTTGAATCCTTCTGCATACACTGGAAACTGGTGACATATATAATTCATGTGTGCTATAGGGCTGTATATCCACCCTTATTTCATTCTTGCATGCAGGACAAAGAATTTCAAAAGCTTTATTCCTACTGGAGGAGATTATGAGGGTATTTGTGCATTGTCTAATGATTTTTCTGCATTATAGGACTTATTTGTGAAAATTTTGCTCAATAAACATTGTTTTCAGCTTATGAAAATATCATAAATCCAGAAATCAATAAATAAGTATGGTTGTTGTGTGACTTAAAATCATTTCCAACTTATGGTGATTCTAAGGAGTTTCTCAAATGGGGTAAAAAAAAATCCTCCGAGGAGGTCAGGAGAAGAACGGGGCTGTCGCACTTACAGAGCTCTGTTTCAGATGCTGCCGTCTTCCTCCTGACCTTCCCCTGTGCTCTGGGCACCACTTTTCATGGATGGAAAATGGAGGAAGCACAGGGGAAGGTTGTGGGAGGACGGCGGCATCTGAAATGGGGCTCTGTAAGCACAGCAGCCCCATTCTTCTCCTGACCTCCTTGGTTTTTTTTTTTTTTTACCCCATTTGAAAAAGTCCTAAAGCAAACCTATTTCAGGGCAAAATTTATTCAGAAGAGTGGGTTTCCATGGCTGAGCAGAGATGTGAACCCTGGTCTCTCAGAAGTCAGCACTACTGGCCTCCAAAAATAATTCAGTAAGGAAATAAATATTTTTAAAAATCATATAGTTGCTGAGCATTTCCTCCCCTCATGGGATCACTCAGTTTACCATCGAGAGAGAAAAAAAGAAAAAATAAGAGTATTCTCTAGAGTGCAATGCCTCTTATATCTCTATGATGTAGAATGATCTCCAGTGCTAAAGGAATAAATAAAATATATCCAGTCATGTGGGTAACATGCCTGCCACTGTTCCCTATTAGATGGGGTGAGAATACTTTTAAACTATATAAATATGAAAACATAGTAAGAAGGATTATATGCAAGCCATCTTATGTGAGGATGAGGATCAATAAGCTGGCTGGTGGATTGTGGTAGTTGTGGTCCAAAAAGTATCTCTTCCAAGGTCTGTGCACAATACCAAATGTCTTTCTATGAATCTGAGATGATCAGTATCTGATACCCACTGATTCAGGTAGGCTGAAATTCTCAAGTCTATGTGTTACTTCAGAAGAACTAAGCTAAATTTACAAAAATAAATAAATAAATAAATAATTCCTGGCCACACACAGAGCCAGTCGCTCCATCTGGGAAGAGCAAGAAGCCTTTGCTGAAGTATATGTCATTTATTTCTTTTAACTGTCTGGTACACAAGCCAGTGGGGTGAGGTTTGCGGTGGGGGAAGAACCAAACAAGAATGCTAAACATGCATTAGAAGGATTTTACCTAGTATCCGAGAGCAAAAGATGCAGGCTGGGAAGGGAAATGACATAAGTTCCAGCAACTGAAAAATCAATGATTAAAATGCTAATTAGTGACACTTGATGACATGAGCTACACATGAATATTCAAAGTGATACAAAACAGTATCCAAAGGCACTGGCCACGAATCCAAAACAGTGATTAACTACTACTCTTCAAAAATTCAAGGCTGGGTTGTGTGTGTATGTGTTTTACTTTTTGTCTCATTTTTGCCCTAAAGTGGCAATTAACAACCATTAATAAATCAGGCATGAAAAGCCCTGAATTGTGTTTTGAAACATTTTCCCTCTTGACAAGGAAACAAAAGTTCTTCTTAAATTGAGGTTGTTCCAGTTTGTGTATGAACTAGATAGTGTAAAATGAAATAGGTGGCTGGGTTCTTTTTTGCTATGTTTTTGTTTTTCTTTTCTTTTGAGGTTTGAACAAATATGGCAGAAATATCTGAATATCAGAACTATAATTCTATTCAGATCCTGGATATCTGGTTACTGACAGCAGACCTATTTGGGCTATACTTTGTGAGTACGATCCAGGCAAAATCGATTACCTTAAAGTCTCCTTCATCAGGAATCGGGAATTATTCCTGTCCATGGCTTAATAGGATCAAAGGTTCAGGTGTCATCTGTTGGAAAGGGCCAGAGCAAAAGCACACATTGGGAAAAGTTATTTTTGGGGGCTACAGATCCCAGAATCACCCTGCCAGCATGCTCACTGGGCATTTTGGCTGTGGGGACTGTGGGAACTGTAGTATAAAAAATTAACTTTTCCAAGTACCTGCCAAAAGTACTTTTTAACCCTCCTCCCCCTCCACTTGCCTTTTCTTTTTCATTGTGCTCCTCCTCCCCATCTTCTCTGTCTCCCACCTCTCCCAGGAGCTGCAGAAAGAGGTAGCAGAGTTTGGAAAAGTTACTTTTTCAGCTACAATGCCCAGAATTCCCAGCCACAATAGACTGGGGTTGTTGAAGGATTTTGGGAACTAAGGACTAAAGTTCGCACTGTTATAGTGCAATTATTCCACTTTATCTGCTCCGGCTGCCTCCTGTGGAATTCTGGGGTTTGTAGTTTAGTGAGGCCTAAGAGTTCTCTGACTGAGAATTCTAAATGCCCCTCCCTAAACTGCAAATCCCAGGATTCCATAGGAAGCAGCCAAAGTAATTAAAGTGGAATAACAGCACTATAAGAATGTGATAAAGTCCATAATCCAAAAGGAAAACTTTTCCAGGCTCTGGCTGGAACCATACTGACTGCTCTTCCTGGACTTCTGTATTAATCACTTGCACTGAGCTTCTGAAATTAAGTCAAGATCCACATCCAGTTGTAGGGACATTCCTGACTTTGCTCTCAGTGGCTGAGAATTGTTCTTATGGTAAACTCTTCTGACAGAAATTAATTGGACTTAAGAATGCTCACATTCACTGATTCACACCCATTGCGAAGACTGCTTTCAACAGGAAAGTAATTTCTGTGTTGCTATGGTAATATACAATTCGTCTTTCCTTTAGAAGAAAGAAGAATGAGGGTTAGAAAGCTCTTTGAATAAGATATGGTAAATGACCTAGTAAGGGCGTCACTCTCCCAAACCTTCTATAATCTGATGATACCAGGAATTGGTTTGATTTTGTTTATATACTGTTATCATGCTACCAATGGGTAAGTAATGCAGAGGGCAATAAAGATTGCTGAGATCCATATAAGAGAGGACTAGACTGCATAATTTGTTCTAATTCAGGCATGCCTTAAAGGTTTTGCTGTTAAGCCAATAATGAGTTTCCTGAGTACATCATCTCAATGTGCTGTGGGCATCAAAGAGCCAAATAGACTATTAGGAAGAATTCTTATCTGAGCATGCAATCAAAAGGAATGCCACAATAGTGGTGCACTCAATAGTATATAAATGAGAATCCAAGGCGCAACTGTAAGCTCCTTGTTTTAGTCTCAATGGCCAATCATTTTAATTAAGTAATTCTATGGTATATTATATTTTATGGTCCATGTGTAGCTGAAAAATTGTGTTAAGTTTTGAATAATGATTCCATAGTGGACTTCTTTTTTCTTTTATAGGTAGATCAGCTTTTCCCTAACTGATGCCCTCTAGATCAGTATTTCTCAAGCTATCTGATTGTGTGGGGCCATCACGTCTTTCTAATGTGCCAGGCACTGGTACCATATTTGTTCCCACTGAGTGCAATTGTTTCTTCCTTTCCTGGAAACTTGCCATAGACCAGCATATGATAGCTGATGGACCTGCTCCGGTCCAATGATCACCACTCTGAGTAGCACTGCTCTAGATGTGTTGCTGTAGAACTCTCATTTAAAGCTGTGCAAAAGCTCTGATTCATTTCAGAACCTGATTCAGACCCAGGAGATTATCAGACATGTTAAAAGTGGTGTTACACAGACAGCAGGAGATTGCTAAAGAGCTCCCTTTTCAGATGACGTTGTTCCCCCCTCGTAATGCACCCATTCTGCTGCCATTCCACCAGTGCTGCTTTTTATAGACAGGAGAAGTCATCAATAGATCCCCCATTCTGTTCCTGTCAGGGATGTTCCTGCTACTGAAAAGGTGCCCCGTTTTGCTGGCGAGATCCCACCGTCAATGGGAGATCCCTGCCAGAACACTTCCTGGTGAGATCAGGACATCAGGGTAAACGACACACTTTTTAAAAACTTCCCTGGTTTACTTGGAAGTTTTAAAGGTGTGTTTTTGTGCTCGCTGTCACTTTTTTTGCTGTATTTTGCTCTTTATTTTTGAATTTCCCATGCTCGCATCTTCTTGTGAGAAGAAACAGAGCTCCATTAGAGCTCCATTCACTCCTGGGTTGCCCTGTCAATGCTACTAAAGGTAGGTCTGAAAAGTTTTGTTACTGTGCCATGACAGGGACAGGTAAGGGGCAGGAGAGGAGATTGTGGGATAGGAATGCTTTCTTTCTTCCTGTCTGATAATCTCCCCAGTCTGGCTTACTTCAGTTCCCAAATCTGAAGCAAGATTCAGAAATATATATTTTTGCATTGGGAAACCAAAAGAGCTATAACATCTCTGTTTGTTTTTTTTTTTTAAAAAAAAACCTCAAATGCATGAAATATGGACACATGGCAGCCTTTCGCTGTTCTTTTCACTTCTGATTTATAAAGTCCCCATTGATTCAGTAAGTCTAAACTAGCTGAGACTAAAATTGAATTCAGTCCTAAGAAATAACATCCCAATACAGCTGCCTAAACTATATGCAATTAAAGACAGAACTCACACAGTATGATGATATTCCCATGTTAATGCAAAAGAGCTGACTAATTACTTCTCAGTTGTTTTTTAATGATTGTATATTAAACCATGATATGAAAAATAGATATGATATGAAAAACAGATTTAGATTGAAAACACATCCTGTTATTCCTGTTTTGGGACATAAACTATATATTGGCTATATAAACTTTTTTGTGTAATAAGGAAATCACACAGTATGAAAAATCCATTAAAAAGAAATGACTTTCTTAAAGAATCCATCCCTCATTCTTGGCTGTACAAGGAAGCTGGGCAGAATATTTAGCTCAAGCTCCTTAGGTCAATTTCTTGCTTTAATATTAACCTGCAGCTGTGAACATGTGTTATTACAGAAATGAAGTAATGGAAAATCATCCTGATGTGAAAGCATATTAGAAATCAAAAATGAATAGGCTTGAGGGTCTTGCACTGTTGTATGCCATTGAGGAAACTGGCAACAGTTCAGTTTTTGAATGGTTCACAGGATTGCCTCAGTTTTTTATCTAGCTAGAAATATTTACATAGAGTTGCTTCATTCATAGTTTCAGGTGGAAAAAATTTGTCAACACACCATGATCCACAAACATATCTATCAACATATGGAATTTGTTCCCTATGGTTAGGTAAACAGGAGAGAAGCTAAGGCAGGCACAACTCCATCTTGCCTCAACACAGAAGCAGAACGGCCCTCCTTCCATCGCAACTGCCATTGCCCTGGCTGTAGAGAGAGAGAGAAGGAAAGTCAGACAGAGCTCCATCTTGCCTTGGACCAGAAGTAGAATGGCCTTCCCTCCATCACAACTGCCATTGCTCTGGACAAGGAGGGAGAGAAGAGAATGCTAGACTTAATCCTTTCCCTTACTGCCATCTCCTTTCCTTTTGTATCATGTCTTCATTAAATTGTAAGCAGGGAACTGTTTTGCTGTTCTTTTGCTTGTAAAGTGCCATGTACATTGATGGTGCTATAGAAAGAAAAGATGATGATGATGATGATTAGATATTTTAGGCTAGGTTGACACAATAACATCCAAACACCATTTTCTAGTAAAACCACTCCAGAGTACTCAGTTTTGTTAAGAATATATTATATTGACCAAGGCCTACATACCCAGAGGACACCAAATCCCAGATGATCTTGGAAGCTAAGCAGAGTCACTTCTGGTTTGTACTTGTACAGGAGACTGCCAGCAAATAACAGGTATTGTAGGCTATATTTCAGAGGAAGGAGCTGGCAGAACCACCTCTGAGTATTCTTTACTTAAGAAAAAACCCTATGAAATTCATGGGATTGCCATAAGTCAACAGGCAACTTGAAGGCACACCCACCCACCCAGCCACCCACACTATATTGACCATATGCACTTTGTAGCGATTTTCTGCAATTGCAGTCACACACACAGAGTATACAAATGGTGGCAAAAATGTACTTATGCAACTGTTTTACAGGTACTACTGGCATGTTTGTGTCTGTTATGAGTTTATTAAAATATATTCTTTCTGATATAGTGCTATCATCAAATGGAACTGTGACATCTCTTAACTATAAGGATAACTTGTTTCCAAACATTTCCATCCCATTCTATTTATAGTACAGGCACTGCAAGTCTTTTCAGCAGTAAATCCCACTGAAGAGTTCTTCCCGTGTAACTGAATGTAAGACTGCAGCTTTACCATTACAGATAATATTAAATAGATAATATTTGTGTTATTTTTCATAGGCCATTATCAAGTGCTCTGAAAATTCAAAGGCAGGGAGTAACCTGCTAAGCCATCAATAAAAACATGATGCCTCATTCATGCCAGCACAACGCAGCGGGAATGGGGAAAAATGACATTATCTGATAATTTCACCATTTCTGCCATTGTCCTATCCTAATGACATAGTTTTTGCTATGTCTGATAAAGTCCTTAGATGCTGAAGTGTGCTGAACATAAATGCAAAAAAATAGCAATCAATTGGTTTTCAGTCAAGATAATGGTGGCATGATTAGGATTTCCTGTGACAGATGGACTTTGCTGAAGACTCAGTTCATGCCTAACCCATCAATAGTGAAACAAAATCCAAAATTCACACACACACACAAAATTGGATTTTATTTTGCTACATTACCAACATGGCTACCCCTGAATGTGTTTTCCATCAGTAGTAAATGCATGTTTGTACAAAGTTCCAAATTATTTGGAACTCTGATGGGTGAGGGTAATAAAATATGAGTCCACTTCATAGTGAATTGAATGGGTGGGATAAATCAGTTCCCACTGATGAAGCAGGGATGGGGAGAGATCAGAGACCAGTATACCTGGCAATGGCTATTTTGTGCCATAGTGAAATGAGTACATGGGATAAACCAATTTCCGTTGATAAAATGAGGAGGGGGACATGCAGCAGCCACACACAAGCTCATCTGAATCTTATGATCTTTGGGAGAGGGCTTCCTCTCCATCCCACCACCCTCCCAAGTTCAGCTGGCTGGTGATGACATGGGAGAGGCCATTTTTGGTGGCTGCTCCTAGGCTTTGGCATTCCCTCCAAAAGGTGGTCTCCTCTCTGCTGTCTTTTTTGCTGGCAGGCAAAGACCTTGTTGCTTTAGCCTTGGCTGACTAGGGTGGAGTAAAATGCAATTGGATGTGACATTTTTAGTATGTAAGGTGTATTTTAAGTGTTTTAATTGTTTTAATTTGTAATGTTTGAAAAGTAGTATTTTAAATGACTCATTTAATGCCTTCTTAAGCTGTTGTATTCCATATTGTTTTAGGAGTTCTGTTTTTAAATTATAATGTAAGCCATTATGTGTCCCATTCAGGAGAAAAGCAGGATATAAACCAAACAAATAAATAAAATGCTGTAAGTGTTTTTGCATTTTGTGTTCTGCAGTCTGGAAATGCACTAAAATGAGAAGGTACTTCAGAGGAAGCTGTAGAACAGTTCTTTCAATGTGACTTTGAGAGTGATTATTGCACATATGAAGATGGAGATGTTGTGCTACCTGCTGAAAGCTGCTTAGCACCTCAACACAATGCTCTCTCTCAGCATTTGTCAAGTACAAGCACAGCTTTGGAGTTGTCTCTGGAAATACCTCCAGCTGTACATGGCAGAAACAGATTGCATATTTGTGGTTTTTTTTAACATCAGTACTATTCAAAATGATGATCCCTAGACCTGAGCCTGTCCCTGAGCCATTGGCTACTGGTCCCTGGCAATTTTATGGAAAAGGAAGAAACAGTTGGGCCCAATGGGCACAAATATAGTGCTTGTCCCTGGCACATTGGGGCGAAAATGCCAGCCCCCCACATCAGATAACCTGAGAGACATTGATTTAGATGAAGGCTGCTTCAGCAGCCTACCACTTGGCAACTAGGGGGTTGTCTAGATGGTGAAAATACTCCTCATAGAATTCAAGGAGAATACCTTTTGTCCCAAGGACATCTGTATGAGATTTGCAGTATTCGGAAAGAGGGGGCCAAAAACTCTAAAAACTATGCAGGAAAAACCTTTGTGGATTTGCCTGAAGTTTTAATAATAATGCAGGGGAATGTGCATTACCACTCATTTGGACAATCAATTCAGGATGCTACACATTTTTGGAGGAGAGTGGAACTGGACAGCAGATTGGTTGGGTGTGTGCTTGGGACAAGCTTGCCAGCAAGGAAGAGGCCAAAAATGCCATTTTGGATTTTTATGTTACCGATTGTGTGCTTTTCTGCTGCTCTGAGGCGACCAAAACTAGATTTCAAACTGGATTATTTGGGTAGTGTGGATTTGGCCATGGTCTAAATCCAATTGTTAGCCCAATCAGAGCAAACCTATTGTATCAGTGGGAATGTTGTACTTACGTTAATCCCATTGATTCAAAGTGTTTAGTTGGAATTACTATTGGATATAGGCCTATGGATACAATTTCATTGCATTCTTTTTGTTATTCTAGCTCAGACTTTGTCACACTTTCAATAACAGACAGTCAAAATACTCAATTATATATATATATTTGATGTAAGATCATTGGAAATTAAGCACATTTTTCTGTACTTTTTCTTTTTCTTTTTTAAAAAATGAGCAACAATCCTATTTTCCCCAAGTGAACTCAAAACCAACTGTTACAGAAAGGATTGTTTATCTGTGAACTCCAAAGGTCTCATCACTGTTGTTTTGGGAATGTGTAGGAAGAAGAATTTTGTAGAAGCCAACAAAACCACAATGAGAAATATAACTGAAGAAAGGGAAAGCAGTAGCCCTAGGTCTTCTCTTCTCTTCTCTTCTCTTCTCTTCTCTTCTCTTCTCTTCTCTTCTCTTCTCTTCTCCCTTCTTTCATTTCGGATCCATGTTAACATGTATAACATTTCTGAATTTCTTTAAAAAAAGAAAAAAGAAGTATAATCAGCAAAGCATTTAAATCCAGCCCTCTGATACCTTCATTCTTGTTTGCAGCAAGACAACCTCCAATTAGACAGTCTAATTATGCAGACTAATTAGCCTGAGGATTGAGAATAGATTTTACTGTTTTGCTGTGTATTTTTTTTTGTTTAATCACAAATATCTTTTCTCCTGTCCCCTCCTCTTTCTTCCCTCACATCATAAAATGGGATAATCTTTAGTGATGGGCTGGAGTACCGGAATTTGGTAAGCAATTGAATCAAATTATATTTGATGAGAAATAGGCCACCACTAATGTTGTGCTTTCTTTAAAATATGTTTGCATAAGGTGTAATGCATAAGGTGTTCTTTCAGTTTTCATTCCTGCTTTCTTGATAGCATGGAATAGTAGCACTTTGACTGCAAATCTAAAGCCTAAATTCAATTGCTAATCCCAACTAGAATAGACCCACCGAATCAATTCTTCAATGGTACATCAACCCTTATGTACATTCAGTTGATTCAATGTTTCTCCTCTAGTTGGGACTAGCAATTGGATTTAGGCCTTCATTTAATAGCTTGAGTTATAGCAATGAATAGATTTCTACTCCTGTGCTCTGATTCTGGCTTCTTCCCAAAGCATCACAATTATGCACTATTTCAGTTGATTGAGTACTCACAACAAACAGTCATGATTTTTAACTGAACTGGAATCCAGGATCCTGATCAAGGGCAGTGTATTAATGATAGAATGTTTGTATCCAGGTGTGAATTTGTGGGGAATTTATGGGGGCCTCTCCCAGGCATATTCCATATTTGCCCTCAGCTTGACTCCTGACTTGCTCCGGAGTGTATTTTTTCTCATGGCAGCCCTTGGAGGGCCCTTAGGCCAGATTTGATATCAAAACACTGTTTCAAATTGAAGTGAACCAAAGTGGAGGATTATGGCCTTTGCAGTGGGGATGATGGAATGCCTCGTTACACAGCATACTATTTTGGAACATCTCTCTGCTTGGTTCTTTAACAAATTGAAAACTAGAATTCATTTTCTTCTTATTTTTAGTTGAAGGGTTAGCTTTACCCATAAACTGGCCATGCTAACTTGCTTGGTAAAGAGTTCAAGGGAAGCTCTGAAGGAAGTCTGTCCTTCTTAACTAAAGTGTGTCATCCTGGATTTTCACATATTCAAGACATAAATGTTCTTAGAAACAGAGTGGTGGTTGTACGATCTCTGAGGCATAGACAAAGGATATCTTACAGCTTGTTGTACCCTGCAACACTGGAAATGCGGGCACACTGATTTGTCACCAAGTTACATTGCGTTCAATAGCATTTGCAACAGACTAAGTAAGATTACAGTCTTAAATACATATACTGTGATCCAACTGGGTTTAAGATTGACCTACATCTCAAGGCTGATTTATATTCAGAGTTTTGAAGCTAACCAATTTTATAGTGTGGGAGCCAGTGTGATGTAGCAGTTTGAATTTTGAGCGGTTTGACTAGGACTTTGAGAGACCAGAATTTGAATCTCATTTAGTCATGGAAATCCATTGGGAGACCTTGGGCAAATTATACTCTCTCAGCCTTAGACAAAACCAGTGTCAAGCCTCCTCTGGATAAATGTTGCTAAGAGAATCATATGATACAAGTTGCCATCAGTTAGAATCAACTTGAATGTGCAAAATGATAAAGCTAACCAATTCGATATTACCTTACCTATTATTAGCATCCTAAAAAGAGCATATCCATCTTGAACCACTTGGGCTGGCACAGCATCACATACTGTGATTAGAAGTCTGTTGTAATTAACTATTAATCTTAATCTTATCCAGGGTTGACTTCGAACTGAGGATTTTTTGTTCCATTAGATAGTGATCCTGACTTAGTCTGCAGTGTGCAGAACAAAGTCCTTATTGTTTAAGCATAAATAGTACAGGATGTACAAATGTTTACCTTAGAGCTTTGTATCATTTGAATTTAATCACCAACTTATGCCTTTGAAACCTCCAGCTGCATTGCTTCCACCCCTCCAAGTCTTGTAAAATGAAAACTCAAAATTAGAAAATTCCTTGCACCGCAAATTTGTTTTGCTCTAGTGCTAATCTTAATAAACAGACTGCAGGTTAGTTCCATTTAGACTTTGGGTCTGATCTCCTTAAAAACCTCATTCCCTGATAAATGTTGGTTATGTTTCAGCACCTAGCTAATTCTGATTAGCATTACAATCCAGTACAATAAAAGCAGTTTAATCAGAAATTGCAAATGAGCCTCAACCAAATCTAGTATAATCAGCTATTTTGCTGACAGTGCTCTAGCAGCCAGATTGTCAAGCGCAGGATGAATTAGTGGTTATGTATGAATGGCTTTAGGACATGTTTGATACTGATTTAGAGGAGAATTTCCATAAACAGCAGTTAAAACTTAATTAAAAGTAAAAACCCTGTAGTATGCTCTTAAGGGTGAGCAATCTTTGCTAAATTTAATGATGAGAAAGTTTCTCCTCCTCATCTAATCCTCCTTGCTTCCCAAGTGTCTATCAGGAGCAAACAGTCACTTGCATTCATTCCATGTAGACCTTTGTTATCAATTGTAAACATAACAATAAATTTACAATAAGTAGGTGCAATGGATACCCTGCTAGAATCTCATTAAACACTTTGGTTGACAGGCAAACACATGTTGTCATTGCCAAGGTACATTTCCCACTAATTAAAAAATTCTTAGTACATACGACCTAATAAAATCATTGGACATTTTTTGTAACACCCCAGACTGTTGCTGGATAGCAGAAAATAGCCACAGCTTGCTTCATCATAATATTTAAAGAAGGCAAAAATATGGAGAGAGAAGTTGTAGGTATTATGCTTGAAACTTAACAGTTCTTATCAAGACTGACCCTAACCCTTTTGGGGTATGTCTTCCTCCTCCCCCATCAGCCTTATTTGGCGGAGAAAGTACCAACGTCTGAGTAGGAAGCCAATACTATACAGAGAATATATGTCGCCTTGGTTCTAATAGCCTTGTGTGCCTTGAGTTCATTTCCGACATGGCAACCCTAAGGTGTATCTATCATAGGGTTTTCTTGGCAAGATTTGTTCAGAGGGGGGTTGCCTTTGTCCTCCTCTGAAGCTGAGAGAATGTGACTTGCCCAAGGTCACCCAATGGGTTTCGATGGCTGAGCAGGGATTCAAACCGTGGTCTCCAGAATCATAGTACAACATCCAAACTACTACACCCCACTGGCTCTGAAGGTACTTTCCTTGAAATCAAAATAGAAACTTCAGAGAGGAGATTTTTGTTGGAAATGTGGCAGGAATTGAGTTAATTTCCATGGGTTGGTCCCAGGAAGAAACAAAGTATGGTTTGGTTCAGAAGTACAGGTTAATCATATATTATATTCCAGTGCCACCATGTCATGTGCAATTAGGCTGTCAAAGAATAGGAAATCAATTTAAATACATACATACATACATACATACATACATAAATCTGGTTATGGACTTTATCAGACAACCCTGTTTAAAACATTCTTTTGCCAACATTTAAAAAAAACAATGTCTATGTTGGCAAAAGAACTCCCCTCCCGCACTTAACTCTTTTTCCAGCAATGGCAGCCCCGGCAATAAAGAGGAAGTGAATGGAGCTCCATTCACTTCCTCGCTTGAAACCCTGTGAGACTTTGTAGCATGGGAAATTTAAAAATAAAAATAAAATAAACACATTTAAAGTGACATAAGGCACCTAAGCACGCTTTAAAGGTCCCAAGCAACCTGGAGAGGATCATAAAGAAAATGAAACTTACCTGGATGTCCTGATCTCACCCAGAAGTGTTCACGGCAGACCGGCCATTCCTGCTGCAATGATGAGATTTAAATGGCCCAAGGTTTCACACGCTGGCAATGTTGGCACCAAAACGGTAGGGGGGGATCAATTGATGGCTTAAGCTGTCAATTACAAACCATGAGTTGGGGCAGAATACAACTGTGAAAGGGCGACGTTGTCTGCTCTGTGGCTTTCATGGTTATGTGGCATCGTTATGACACCGTAGTTTGTGCATCTGATAAAGTGCTTTGTTCTTGTGCTCTTGACAGCAACCACACACAAAGGAATATAGTAGGTGATGTGTTTTTTCCTACTAAACTTTTACAAAATTACTATTATGACTACATGGGGGATTTTGAACATAGGTTTCCACACCTTTGGATATAGAAACCTTATATTGTCATAGTCAAATGACAGATGAAGGTTCATTCTGATATTTAAGTGGGCTGGATCCTGAGTCTGCCTCTTAAATTTCAGGGCTTGGGCCCTTTTCTCCAGTTCTTGGGGCAAGGGGGAGGAATTTCAGGATGAGAGGACTGCCTTGGAAAGAATGTATATGTTTGTAAGAGGAAGTTCTCTCTCTCTCTCCCTCTCTCTCTCTCTTCCCAGCCAGGGGTCCACCTGACCCCCTCCTGCCACCCTTCCCCCTCAAAGTTTCTTAAGCATCAGGGGTTAGGGGAGGGAGTGGTCAGCACAGGGAATCACCGAGCTGCTTCAGGATTAGCTACCTTAGGAGTTGCTTAGTACTACACGATTGCTGCTTTATGGATTTTCCCACTCATTCCCACCTTCTTCATCCCGAATGGCTGAAACTACAGTTCAATTTATTTTCACGGGTTTTAAGGACACATGCATTGCGCCAGTTTTAGCAAAAAGCATGGTACAAGTAACAACTTCTTAGGCATTTGATTTCTTCCTCTTTTAATTCTTGATTTCACACCTCTCTCTCTCTCTCTCTCCTTTTCATGCTTCCCCTCCCTCCTAGAAACTAATGGCTCAGCATTTTTCCTCTTTCTCCCTTTCCCTAGAGCAGTTCATTTTCTCCCATGCCCCCTAGTCCCTCTTCTTCTCTCATTTTGTCCTCTTTCTCTTCACCTCAGCTAAACTTCCTCTCCTCCACACCTCATCTTTCTCATCCACTAAACTGTCTTCTCCTTTCTTTTTCTCCTTCTCTTCTTTTTCTCTCTCCACCTCTATCCGTGCTTGTTAGCTCTCTTCTTCCCTAGACCTTCTCCCTTTCCTCTTATCCTTTTTCTCTTTCTTTCTCCCTAATTCTCCCAGTTCCCCAATTCTCCAGGCTACACTTCTTTCTTTCTTTCTGTCTCCCCATCCCACTCTGTCTCTTTCTTACCCTCTTTCTCCTTTTATCTCCAGTTGTCCTGGCTATACTCATAATCTTCCTTCTCTTCACTCTCTCCAGTGTTTTCTCCTTTACTCCTCCCCCACTGCCTTGAAACTATATCTGGGATATGAAGTCAAAGGCTTTCACAGCTGGCATCCATAGATTTTCCTTGGTTTTTTTTCTGGGCTGTGAGGCCATGTTCTGGAATAGTTTCTTTCTGACGTTTCACCTGCATCTGTGGCTGGCATCTTTCTCTGAAGATGCCAGCCACAGATGCAGGTGAAACATCAGAAAGAAACTATTCCAGAACACAACCTCACAGCCCAGAAAAAAACCAAGGAAAATCTATGTCTGGGATACATTAGATTTGCTACATTTTCAGCTTCTAAGTCTCAAACCCAATAGAGCTTTCTCCTGATTATGTGTAGTTAAGATTGCCTTGATACTTTCATTTGTCCTCTCAGTGTGGTGTAAAGATAGTCATCTCCCATTCCCATTCCCCAGAATATTAGGTGATTATTAACAGCATTATTAGATCATGATACTAGACAGGGGGAATGTGAGAAGATTCTACAATGAATTTTTTTTTAATGTGGCTAATGAGGTACATTGATTAATGAGAACCATTCATTGAAAGTTTGAGAAACTTCCTTTATGCATCCAAAAGTTTATTTAGTTGGGCTACAACTACCATGCGTTGAAAACAGTTTCTAGAAAAACTATTAAAAACACAGCTGAGACAATTTTGGGTTTTTACCCTGTATTCAAAGCGGATCTTGGAAAACTTAATTTTCAACCAAAGAAATGTGTTCTCATTTGTTAGATTTGTTGTGTTTTGAGTTTTTCTTTCAATCTGAATCACATCCTCTGAGCAGCTCTGGTTGATACGGTATCATGCTTAATAACATCACAAAGTCCATGAATGGCCAACATAATTTTGGGCTTCTGTTGGCTGGGAGGAAGTGAGAAAGGAATGGTATTCTCCTTCCTTTTCTAGAATTGTTTTTTCCTTTGTTTGCTTCCTTGCTTGCTTTAGTATGTTCTTTCCATGGCAACCACAGAAGGGCAATCAGTCAATGGCAGGGAAATTATTTATGCCATATCCAGGGTTGGTGAAAATGTCACAGGAGGTGAGGGATGTGACTAGAAATTGAAAGATATTTTGGATGCTGTAAATCAGGGTGGTGCCAATTTCCCACAGGCCAATTCCATCCCCCCCCTCTAACCACCTTGTGGGTCACATCCATATAACAATGCTCCCAACTGTTCATCCATTTGCAGAAGGATTCTGATGAAAATAGAGGGATTTGTGGGTGTTGGGGGCTCAGGAGGCTTTCTATGTGGCACTGGGGTATTAACTATAACTTAACTTAACTATACAGCCTGCTGAGGGATTTCTCAACTCAACTCTATTGCAGTGAAGAAAGCAACATCTAAGTCAGAAGCCCTATTATTCCCAGCTATATATAAAAAAAAATCTAATCCCATCAATGTCATAATACACACTATAAACATTATGGTAGACAGGAAAGGAAGTGTATCACTTGCTTGAGATTCCCTGTGAATAAGCTCTACTCTGGCATTCATATGTTACATGTGTTGGCCCTTCCAATCCACCCTGATATTCCCATTGTGTGGGATGGTGTGAAGACAGATTGCAAGTACCTTTGACTGAATGAAGCTGCAGTCCCCAGTATAACTACAGAGCAATCCTGATCAAGTAGAGGAGGAAAACATACATCTCCACTCAACTTGGAAAACCTGGGGATGCAGGGAGTGATTCCAATGTCTGTGGCTCCCTAAAAGGTAATATCTAGGACTACCTGAATAGGACTGCAAAACATGAATCAATATAATTACAAAAATATATTTATAGAAAGATAAGAGGAACTAAATACCCAGGCCACATAGCATCTAGATAAATACAAAAGTATAAACATTACATTATATGCAAAAAGTATACAGACTAGTCAATATATTACTAAAATATAATGTGGAATGATGAACCAATTAAACCATACACCAGATTTATGGATTATCTCCTATTTCAATATATCTTCCTCAGTAAACTTCCTGTAACACTGCTGATAGTGATAAAAACATGGCAGCTGCCTTAAAAGAGATTAAAGGACAAGAATTAATTGTCCTAAAGATCTCCAAAAATATGAATCCACTGAAATGAAATACCATTCATTTTCCGAACTAGCTGGCAATTATTTTAAAAGCATTTTAGTTTTGTTTGTATCTGACTGTTGCCTTTCTGTCTTATTTGGATTGTATGGGTAGGGCTACCAAAAATTAGCATCCAAGAGGAATGCACTCATTATTCTCTCCACAGACCAATTTTCTATGTTTAAAGTGGGGATCATTATTTTACGGGAGAGAACATGCAAACCATCTGCCCCAGGATCTGAACTGGTACTATCCTAGCTGGACAGAACTAATGTGATATTTTGAAACAAGTGCTTCAGTAATCAGAAATGCATTTTCAAATGTGTGATAGTATTGAATCCAACCAAGCATAAATAAAGGTTTTCTGGCTTATATGATAGATTGATCACAAGATGTTTGACGTAGGGTATCTACCACCTCAAGTATATCTAAAATATAAAACAAACAACCAAAAAAGAATCCAAAGAAGAATCCTTGTACACCAGGGATGGCCAGCTTGTCAACATTAGACTTAGTTTCTGTATCTCTATGTGAAAGAGGGGATGTTGGTAACAGCAGCTATCTATGTGGCACTGGGGCATTTTGTTGTCTCCCCTCATAGTTTCTGGGTGAATAATGCCCAATAATCATGCAGGGTTTTTTTTTAAAATGTAGGATTGAGGAGGCTATGGGAGACTTGTGTGGTACTTCAAGGGCTGCCCACTACAGTTGCAAATCCAATGCCTTCCCCATGCTATGTCTCTGATTCTACCTCTTTTTCAGATGTGTGAACTGTGATTTTGAAGAAATAAGAACTGTAGAACACTCAAGGGGACAAATAGAGAAGGTCATTAGAGACTGGATTCCTCTTCTGAGGTGGACCTTTCATTATTTAAGATGGAGATGTCATCTACCCTGTGTCTCCTAGGGAGCTGTATTATGCTGCTGACACACTGCATAAATAATGCAGTTTGACACCACTTTAGCTGCATGGCTCAATACTATGGAATTCTGGTATTTGTAGTTTTGTGAGATATTTAGCCTTTTCTGTTAGAGAGCTCTGGTGCCACAACAATCTACAAATCCCAGGATTCCATAGGGTGGAGCCATGATAATTAAAGCGGTGTCAAAATGCATTTCTGCAGTGTGTCAGCAGCCTTAGGTTCCATACGACTGTATGGTAACATTCTTTTTATTTGTTTGTAATTATTACATGAATATGCTGAATGCTTTGCTCATAGCAATGATGTTAGCTAGAATAATTTTTAAGAGAACAACATACCCAATCTTTCATGTACCTGTTTCAGAATTTGTCAGCTGTTCCTTTTTTCTAGCAAAAACCTTTAAAGGATAATATTAATAGTGACCATGTTTAAATAAACCAAAAGAATTGCATGTTAAATTAAAGAATATGTTTTGCTATAGGTGATATGCTTGATAAATGGCAATTTTAATGGAAATTTCAAAATGCTGTGTATTTTTGTAATAAAAAAAGGAAGTCTATTTATTTATTTAGAAAATTAATCATTTTACATTCCCCACCTCTCTGAGCAATGAGAGGTACAGGATATAACTATAGGTTGCCTTTGGATGAGAGAGTAATAAAGATTTATGATATCCTTGCATTATCTGTTTATTTATAAATATGCAGGCAGAGCAGATTGGGAGTAAGTGGGCTCCTAAAAACTAGGATGCACAGCTGTTAATCCTGCACTAAATTCCTAAACTTCTTGTACATGGTTATTTGTGCATGAAAATAACCATATTGCAAATAACTAAAAGGAAAACTAGTGATATGAACATGACATAGAAATTACGTCTGCTGCTTTTCCTTCCTCTTTCAAGAGGGAGTGAGGGCATGGAATTTGTTCTTAAGAGGGTAAAAGGAAAAAACTTTCTGTGCATGTATGAACTTCTGGAAACATACATGAGTGGAATATGAGTGGAATAAATACATTTCAAAAGCTAAGATTGTACTTTGAGCAGGTGGAGAGTATAGTTCCACATCCTCAGCCTTAGAAGAAAGCAATGGCAAACTCCCTCTGAACAAACCTTGCCAAGAAAACCCCATAATTGGGCCTTAGGGTCACCATAGGTCAGAAACTACTTGAAGGCATAAAGCAGCAGCAGCAGTTTGGTGGGGGGAGTGAGGGTGTGCTTACAGATGCAATACACCCTTCTTTTCCTTCCCCTGGCAACTCAGAGCAATCACATCCTTATTCTCTGAATTGCCCCCCTCCTTCTGGAGTACAAAGGGCTACAGAATAGCTCCCTGCCCCCAAAGAGACAATCACACGTGTAATCCATACTTACAGGACTGTATGTCATGAACAGAAGCTGCCCAAAGGATTTAAGATATGCTGAATTTGCCTATTGAGTATGACAGGACACTTCTTAACTTTGGCCAGATTATACCCATGGAAATTTTGGTCTGTCACATGGAGTAGTGGGATGAACTTTTAATTCTCTTGAACCTTCAGGGCAATTATATTCTCATTCAATGGGTGGTAAATATTTGGCCTGAGGGCCATTTGAATTCCTTACAGCGTTTTACCCCCCCCCCAAGTCCCCTAATTTGGAGAAAACCTTTTTTTTTTTTGGTGGGTGGACCTTCAAATGCCCCAAACATTTGTCCTGGGGATCAGTTACACGGCAGTTTTTATTGTGATAGTTTGTGTTTTAGCACTTGTTTGCACCTGTGCCAGATAGTTTCCATAATTTACTGTAAAATTGGTTGCTCTGTTTAGTTTTTCGCTTTCTTGTTCCCACAGGCAAAGGTGGGGTGTGTGGCCTCCCAAGCACATCTGGAGGAAGATGCCGGGAAGATGAGAGGGAGGGAGGGAAAGTAAAGAGAGAGAAAGTGTTGGCACATTTCCCTCCTCTGATTACCAGAGGAATGCCTGCTAGTTTTAATCCCTTACAGACTCTTCTTCTTCCCAAAGCCATCCCCTCCCCCGTCAAGCCCTCCTTCCCCTCACTCTCCCCCTCCTCTCTCTCTCACACACACATGGGATCACAGGAGTGCGAGGGAGCAAACAGCCAGAGAAGCAGATCACTACTCAGTCTTGCTTGGCAGCAGCCAAACAAGCTGAAATGCAGACAGCTGGGTGATTTGGATCTTTTCCGTGGCTGGAAACAACAGTGACTGCATCTTTTCATTTCATGCAGCTCCATCCCCTCCCTGGCCAGTCCAACCCCCTCCCTGGTCAATCCAACCAATCACGGCTCAGCTCTGCTGTTGTTGTTTTGGGAAGATAGCTGATAATGAACACACACTTTTCTGAAATTGTAGTTCACACAATCGATAGTGCGCTAAGTCACGCTACTTTTCAAAAAAGTTGGGAAAAGTAGCGAAAGCACTTATACCACTACTGTTGAGTTTTTGAGCTACCCTCCTTCTGAATGAGGCGATATTGTGGCGCAATGTGTGTGAACTATTAGGAATCTTATTGAATTCTTCATGGACTTATTTTGCTGGGTAAACTGGGCCCTGGAGATCCAGGAGTGATTGTGGGTGCAGAGTATCTGTTGCAATTTATTCCCAGTGCCAATTCAAAAGATTGCTTTTCCATTGCTACATGGGTCACAGATACCTCGGCTTCAAAACTTTGTTCTGCACTCATGATCATAAATCATTAGTTCAATCAGGCTGCAACCCTGTATGGCTCAGTGTAGTGTGTGTATATATATATATATATATATATATAGAGAGAGAGAGAGAGAGAGAGAGAGAGTACTCAGGGAAATGAATATAGCTCAGCCTAGTGTAGATCTACACAGGTAGATCTACATTAGGCTGAGCCATATTCCTCTTCCCTGGTTTACTGGTCAGCCTCTGAAGCCACCTCCACAGCATTCTGTGCTTTGTGTAGAGTAAGCAGGATTGGAGAACTGCCTGGCTATATCCCCATAGCCAGACACAAAATGAAAACAGCAGTGCTAAAACCTCTAGAGGACCCTGACAGATCTCAGCACTGATGTCATAATTTCACATCTCGCTACTGGGATGTAGCTAGATGCTTTTGCAATCCTGCCTATTCACCATGAAACACAGAATGGCCATGCAGAGAGCTTCAGAGGCTGTTCAGTAAGTTGGGGAGAATCTTTGGGAGCTGCGGGGTGAGGGAATATCAACCGTCACTGCACCTCAAAAAGGACATACACACACATAAGGGAAATTTGCACATGCATATGTCCCTAACAGGCTGCTCGGCTGTTCACACATGGTGCTTGTGGCTTCTATGTCACTGGAACACTGAATTCAGTCTAGACTTTAACCCAGACATGTTGAACCTGTCTCCCAAATAGGTACTTCCCCTCTCTGCTCCCCTTTCACCAACAAGCAAATTACATTTTTATTTAAACAAGCCTTTGATGGCTAAGAGGCTGTTGAGAGTCTTTCAAAGCAGGGCATGTGTGTGTCCATGCTCTATTTTTATTTTTAATGTTATGTTTTAAAAATGGTTTTATATATTTTCAAATTAATGGCATTTTAATGTGGTATATTGTTTAATTGTCTTTTGTCTTTTTTATCATCAGGTTTTTTTTTTAGCTCTATGTATTTTGTTTTAACTTTATTGTAAGCTGCCTTGGGTTCCACATTGGGAGAAAGGCCTGCTATTAAATGGATGAATGAATGAATGAATGAATAGCTCCTTTAAAGTCTGGACTAGTACTTGAAGCAGATTCACCACCCATTGGCGTGGGAGCAACTAGACAGTACAGATGCCATGGCCAGCCTGAAGGCTGGGCAAATTGGGAGGCTGCCTTGGTTCAAGATGGAGAGAAAAAAATGAGCTGGGTGGTTCAATATTGATCATCAGTGAGTTAGACAAATATTTGTATTTGGGAGAAAGATGGAATAAAAATAATAAAAGCTTAGAAAACCCACTATGAATGATAACTCTGGATGCAACATTCCAAAAAAAAAAAAAAAAAAAAGAGAGAGAGAGAGTCATATTTTTCCAAGCTGGGCAAACACACACACACACACACACACACACAAACTGTGTGTCTTTAATCTCCCTTCCCCAAGGTGGTCCTTTTGCTAGTATATTTACTAAATAAATACAGGGTGTTTGAAAATTATCCTTGCAGTTGTCAGAGGGTCCTTTTTAGCCATGGACCTCCCTGCCATGTTGTAGTTGACTTAACTATGCTGTAGCTATGATGAGCCAAGGCTGGTATGTGATGGGAGAGGATGCAGGTGGTAGAGATGGGAACTAAAGTCACTTGGTATGGTGTGGTGTCTGTGGGAAAGAATGCAGCATCGGGGAGGGGGAGTTGCAAGGGGAAACATATGGTGTATTGTTAGAATTGGCAATGAACCTGCTAGTGTGATAATCCTCAATTTCAATAAAGCTTTTCTGGAGTCATCCTGAGACCTTTTCACTCAGGCAAATAAAAAAGGGACAAGCAATTTCTTGCCAGATAGAAGGAAAGTGTTGTTCATGCTTCATATGTTTAGCATATGGAATGTATTGCTACAACTAATAGTGTAAGCCACTTAGATCAGTGCTTCGGGGGGTTTCTGATTTGGTGGACTAGCCGCCCCCACCCTAGTGTCAGGGACCTGCATCATATTTGTTCCCTTTGGCTACAATTGTTTCTTTCTTTCCCAGAAACCCACTACACGCACCAGCAGCCGATGGTTTCAAACTACCACTTTGAGTACTGCTGAATTATATGATTTTTTTAAAAAAAGTAGTATTTCTGAGACCTAAATATTGTACAAGAAGCTGCATATACCTGATTACTTGGAACCACAGAGAATTGTTTTCTTCTACCCTGAAATCCCTGGAGTGTTGCCCTAGATACTGTACATTTGATTCAGCAAAGCAATTGTTGGCCTCATCTGAATTAGCAACAGATAGGTATGAGTGGATCAACCCTAATGAGCAAGCTCAGTTCCTGTATTAGTTCATATTATGGTTCTCCTACAGCACGGTTGCAAAGATTTTACAAAGGTCTAGAGCAAGATTAGAAACCGTGTAACCTTCTGGATGTTACTAATTTTTCCTTCCCATTAGCTATGCCGGTTAGGGCTGCTGGGATTTATAGTCCAACAACATTTGGTGAGCTACATGAATCCCACCCCAGCCTAGAGGAAAAACTGTATAAGTGAGAGTAATTTTCAAAATGGTAGCAGCTGGAGACTAACAGAAGAAATACATTGTCTTCAGCACAAAAATAAATACACCTCTCATTACCTTCTCCACTTGGAATAATATTGAGAGATGACATCTTCTGGAGGACGGTACCACAAACTGCCTAGATACCATCATGACATTTTTGCCTCCCCAAGGAGTTCCTTCTGCCTGCTTAGGTTCCATACTGATTTATTAACACCTGTTAAGCAGAAACCAAGTGGTTCCTTCTCTTTCTTATTTTGGGGTTGTCTAAATGGCAAAAATACTCCTCATAGAATTCAAGGAGAATACGATTTTTCTAAATGCAATCCTGCATCAATCCTCAGTATTTGGAAGGAGGAGGACCAATTCACCAAAAACTCCTAAGGAAAAGCCTTCACGGTTTGCCCAGCCTTAAAAAATTTGCCCAGCCTTGAAAAAAAACAAAACTCTGTGGGGAATGCCCATTCCCGCTCTTTGGGACAATCTGGTTCATATTCATTTGCATTCCTGATAAGAGTGGAAGTGGAAAGCTGATTGGTCGAACATGCACAGGGGGCAGACCTTGCTAACAAGGAAAGCACTTGAAACTGCCATGTTGGATTTTTGTAGATTTTCCTTGTTTTTTTTCCCAGGCTGTGAGGCTGTGTTCTGGAATAGTTTCTTTCTGACGTTTCACCTGCATCTGTGGCTGGCATCCTCAGAGAATGGTTGGGTAGGTGTGTGTGTAGAGTTTATGTGATCTGAACCCCTGTTGGGAAGTATATGTAAATTTGTGTAATTGAATGGTTAGTTTCTGGGTATAGAAATGCAAGACTCGTTAGTGTCTGTTTGGCTAATGGTTGGTTGGTGGGCCATTATCTGCTGGGAATCTTCCTGTCCCTGGGTGGAATTCTTTTGTAAGTGTTGAGTTTTGATTCTATTGTATTTCAAAATTGGGAGCCAGATTTTGTTTACTTTTAAGGTTTCTTCTTTCCTGTTGAAGTTGTCCAGGTGTTTGTGGATTTCAATAGCTTCTCTGTGCATTCTGACATGATAGTTGTTGGCCTGGTCTAGAATTTCTGTGTTTTCAAATAGCATTTTGTGTCCAGGTTGGTTTATAACATGTTATTCTACTGTTGATTTTTCTGGCTGGCCCAGTCTGCAGTGTCTCTCATGTTCCTTGATTCGCGTTTGCACACTACGTTTAAGTGATCCCTATGTAAACTTGTCCATAGCTGCATGGTATGCGGTAAACTCCTGCAGCTGTGAGAGGGTCTCTTTTGTCCTTTGCTGAGCGTAGCATTTCTTGGAATTTTTTTGGTTGGTCTGTAGATTGTTTGGGGGTTGTGTTTCCTCATCAGTTTCCCTATTCTGTCTGTGACTCCTTTGATGTGTGGTAAAAATACCTTCCCTTTGGGTGGCTGTTTTTCTTCTTCATTCCTGTTGTTTGTTCTGGGTCTGGCTGCTCTTGTGATGTCTGATCTGGAGTAACCATTAGCCTGTAGGGCCCAGTTTAGGTGCCTCAGTTCATCCTCCAGGTAGTGGGGTTCGCAGATCCTTTTTGCACGGTCTACCAATGTTTTTATTGTGCTTCTTTTTTGTCCTGGGTGATGATTGGAGTTCTTGTGTAGGTATCTGTCCATGTGTGGGGGTATTCTGTATACCTCATGGCCTAACCATTGGTTTGGTTTGTGGATGACTAGGACATCCAAGAATTGCAGTGTTCCTTCCTTTTCTTTTTCCATCGTGAATTGGGTATTTGGGTGGATGCTGAAGTTGAAGGCTTTCATGGCTGGCATCCATAGATTTTCCTTGGGTTTTTTCGGGCTGTGAGGCCATGTTCTGGAATAGTTTCTTTTTGACGTTTCGCCTGCATCTGTGGCTGGCATCTTCAGAGAATGGCTGGGTAGGAGTGTATGTGGAGCTTATATGCTGTGGAACCCTGTAGGGAAGTGTATGTAAATTTGTGTAACTGAATGGTTAGTTTCTGGGTATAAAAATGCAAGGCTCATTAGTGTCTGTTTGGCTAATGGTTGGTTGGTGGGCCATTATCTGCTGGCTCCAGTTTTGAAGAACAATAGAATAAAAACTCAGCACTTACAAAGGAATTGCACCCAGGGACCAGGGGATTCCCAGCAGATAATGGCCCATCAAACAACCATTAGCCAAACAGACACTAATGAGCCTTGCATTTCTATACCCAGAAACTAACCATTCAATTACATAAATTTACATACACTACCCTACAGGGGTTCACAGCATATAAGCTCCACATACACTCCTACACAGCCATTCTCTGAAGATGCCAGCCACAGATGCAGGCGAAACGTCAGAAAGAAACTATTCCAGAACATGGCCTCACAGCCCAGAAAAAAACCCAAGGAAAATCTATGGGTGGATGCAGTTCAGGTGGTTCAGGAATGAGACCAAATCTTTTCCATGGTTCCAAATGGTGAAACTGTCATCCACATATTGGAACCATGTTGTGGGCTTTTTTGGTGCTGTTTCCAGGGCTTGCTTTTCAAAATGTTCCATGTAAAAGTTTGCTATCACTGGGCTCAGGGGGCTGCCCATGTCTACCCCATCTATCTTTTCATAGAATTTGTTATCCCACTCGAAGTAGCTTGTGGTAAGGCAGTGTTTGAACAAGGCTGTGATGTCCTCAGGAAATATTTGTTGTACGAGTGTCATGGTGTCCATTATGGGGACTTCTGTGAACACAGAGACAACATCAAAACTGATCAGTCTGTCTCCAGCTTTCAGTTCGATGTTGTTGATTTTTTCTATGAAGTGAGTTGAGTCTTTGATGTAGTGAGGGGTTTGTCCTACGTGGGTTTGTAACTATGTGGCCAGAAACTTGGCCAAGTCATACGTGGGGGATCCAGTGGTGCTCACTATGGGTTGGATGGGATGGAATCCTAGTGGATCTTGGGAAGTCCATATAGTCTTGGTGGGAGAGCCTCTGATCTGCATTGATTCTGGTGTATGATTGGCTGAATTGATGAGTTCTTGATCAAGGCATGCCACATCTGCAGCTACAGGTGCAGGCGAAAGGTCAGAAAGAAACTATTCCAGAACACGGCCTCATAGCCCAGAAAAAAACTAAGGAAAATCTATGGATGCCGGCCAGAAAGCCTTCGACATCACATTCGATTTTTGTCTTTGTGATTGTGTGCTGAGGCACTGAAACAGCTTTATTTATTTATTTATTTATTTAGGTGTAATATCACACTTTTGCACCTTAGATAGAGCTTTTTTAAAAAAAACCTGGCAGCAGCAACTGGTGAAAATAAAATCACAAGTAATTCACTTGCACCCACTGTCTTGATTCGCAAGCATGCATGTTGGGACAGCAAAAGTGGATAAGCCTTGCAAAAGTGGATAAGCATGCGATTTTCCAAAAAAAAAAATCTGTTAAGAAAAATTGAAGTTGCTTTGAATTGGCGTTAGTGCACATCAATCTACATTTCCCCCCTTGTATCGACAAAACTTTAGTCTTGCCCATCCCTGGGTCTCATGAATAGCAGCTGGGAAAAGGAACAGTGAAAAGGAGGGATTCTTCTAGCTGCCTCGGTGTCAGGCAAAGGGTTTGCAAGTACTGCTTTTATAAAGCAGCACAATGTATTGTTAGGATCTCTCATTCTATCCTTGTTCATGGCTGCAAGAGAATATCAGATTTTGTTAGGCTACCTACAATTCCATAGCAAATCAATTTTCATAGTGTATAGTTTTATGTCATCCAACGTTTCTGGCTACTTTCTGTGATATTTCAATTATCAATTAAATAAGAAGCCATCTTTTCCCTTTCATTTGTCCTCTCTATGAGGAATATTAAGCATGAGTACAACTAGACCTGTCAAGCCCTAATTAAGTTTGATGTAATTTTGTAAATAGCAGAATTTTCTGAAATCTCATTTGTGTGAGTGAAAATGCCCTTTTCATGTCCTCAGAGAAAAAGTCATTATGTCTTTGATGGAATTACAGAGACTGTACACCCATATTTTTCCTTACTAATTTTATTTCCATCAAAGAAATGTAGAAATTAAAGATTAATGTGTAGTCAGAGAGGGCTGAAACTTATGGAAACTTTTTTGAACTACTGATTATTATGAGAAGGAACAGTGTGTGTGCATATGTGTGTGTATGTGTGTTAGAGATGGAAAAGAAATTCATTGGATTCATATTTGCATAAAGAAATAACCATTTTGCACCTCCCTGGATTGCTAATGGAACAGGACACTTCTTGCCACAGAAATCCATGCACTTACAAGGCCTGCGATGTATTTTGAAGTTAAGACAAATGCACCCCCAAAACATTCCTGCATTCCAGAAATCTGCACATTTGAGTTAATTAAAATTCATATGAAAAGTATTATTTTTTTTAAAAAATGCACACAGGACTTTTGGGGATAGATTTCAGAAAAATGCACAAAACAGAAATTCAATATTTCCCTGCAGGGGAGAAGTAGTGTGTGTGTATGGACAGCTTTCACTTCTATACCTTTAACTGTTACACAGCAAGCAACAGTGACATATTGTCCAGTGTCATAGACTATGGTGTCATCCTCATGTGTCTTCAAGTTGTTACTGATTTATAGGACCCCCTAAGGGAACTGATCACAAGGTTTTCTTGGGAAGATTTGTTCAAAGGAGGTTTGCCATTGACTTTCTCTGAAGCTGAGAGTGTGTGACTTGACCAAGGTCACCCAGTATGTTTCCATGGCAGAGTGGGGATTTGTAACCAGGTTTCCTGGAGTCCTAGTCCAACCCTCAAACTGCTACACCATGACACCACTCTTTGAGGTGCCATAGTGGTGCTAAAATCTAAATAGCTGCTGTTACCAACATCCCCTCTTTCACATAGAGATACAGAAACTAAGTCTAATGTTGGCAAGCTGGCCATCCCTGGTGTACAAGGATTCTTCTTTGGATTCTTTTTTTGGTTGTTTGTTTTATATTTTAGATATACTTGAGGTGGTAGATACCCTACGTCAAACATCTTGTGATCAATCTATCATATAAGCCAGAAAACCTTTATTTATGCTTGGTTGGATTCAATACTATCACACATTTGAAAATGCATTTCTGATTACTGAAGCACATGTTTCAAAATATCACATTAGTTCTGTCCAGCTAGGATAGTACCAGTTCAGATCCTGGGGCAGATGGCTTGCATGTTCTCTCCCGTAAAATAATGATCCCCACTTTAAACATAGAAAATTGGTCTGTGGAGAGAATAATGAGTGCATTCCTCTTGGATGCTAATTTTTGGTAGCCCTACCCATACAATCCAAATAAGACAGAAAGGCAACAGTCAGATACAAACCAAACTAAAATGCTTTTAAAATAATTGCCAGCTAGTTCGGAAAATGAATGGTATTTCATTTCAGTGGATTCATATTTTTGGAGATCTTTAGGACAATTAATTCTTGTCCTTTAATCTCTTTTTAGGCAGCTGCCATGTTTTTATCACTATCAGCAGTGTTACAGGAAGTTTACTGAGGAAGATATATTGAAATAGGAGATAATCCATAAATCTGGTGTATGGTTTAATTGGTTCATCATTCCACATTATATTTTAGTAATATATTGACTAGTCTGTATACTGTTTGCATATAATGTAATGTTTATACTTTTGTATTTATCTTGATGCTATGTGGCCTGGGTATTTAGTTCCTCTTATCTTTCTATAAATATATTTTTGTAATTATATTGATTCATGTTTTGCAGTCCTATTCAGGTAGTCCTAAATATTACCTTTTAGGGAGCCACAGACATTGGAATCACTCCCTGCACCCCCAGGTTTTCCAAGTTGAGTGGAGATGTATGTTTTCCTCCTCTACTTGATCAGGATTGCTCTGTAGTTATACTGAGAACTGCAGCCTCATTCAGTCAAAGGTACTTGCAATCTGTCTTCACACCATCCCACACAATGGGAATATCAGGGTGGATTGGAAGGGCCAACACATGTAACATATGAATGCCAGAGTAGAGCTTAGTCACAGGGAATTTCAAGCAAGTGATACACTTCCTTTCCTGTCTACCATAATGTTTATAGTGTGTATTCTGACATTGATGTGATTAGATTTTTTTTATATAGCTGGGAATAATAGGGCTTCTGACTTAGATGTTGCTTTCTTCACTGCAATAGAGTTGGGTTGAGAAATCCCTCAGCAGGCTGTATAGTTAGGTTTTAAATTTTATAGAGTCCACAACATTCAGAATGTATCTATGAGGAGAATAAAAGACCATGCATTGTGTTATTTATCACCAAAAAAGTATATGCCAAAGAATGATAAATGTTATTTTCAAGGCTGGTAATGGAAAAATTTGAACAAGAGACGTTCAGAATTTGAACTGCTCTGTTTTGAGCTGATAATGCTTAAAATTCATACCAAGGCTTGATTTGCTTCATATTGGGGTTGCTACTTGCTGCTGATGGCCAGCTTTCTGATCTTTGCCATTCCTTCCCTTTCTTCCAAATGTTATCCTTCCCCCTCCGTCCGTCCATCTGTGTGTGTGTGTGTGTGTGTGTGTGAGAGAGAGAGAGAGAGAGAGAGAGAGAGAGAGGAGAGTTTTGACATGGTGGTGATAACAAGGTCTCTCCTTATTCCCCCTCTATCTCTTGAGATACCTAAATTCCACAATCGTAGCATAAAAACACAGTTTTCCAGTTCTCCTGACTCCATTGAACTTAGCAGTTTGGCAGTTTTGGTCAGATGAAGGGGAGGAGGAGAGGAGAGACAGAAGGGCCTTCTTGCTCCTGTCATTATTACCCTTCTTGCTCCCATCCTTGGCTCAGGTTGAAAAAAGTGAATAAACAGCAGGATATATCTCTAATGGAGTTCATAGAAGTGATGACTTGAAAAGAGTTAGGAGATGAAGTAGTTGACCAATCTACTCAGGTATTTTTCTTATCTTTTGTTGTCAGTTTTTGAAAATACATTTGCTATTGGGGGATTTTAGGGAGCTTTTATAGAGAAAAGAGAGGTGAATAGAAACCAAGACAGATTTCCACATTTTTATGCCTATGTTTTATGAAATGTACTTACTGTATTGAGAAGTGTGGGTGGGACATCAACACAAAGCACAGTTGTTTTGATTAGTCAAACTCCTCCACAAAATTTGATGGATTAAACACTTCCTAAGTAACAGGAGTAATTAAGAGATCTGGACGTCTTGGTTTTAAATTAATTCATCTGCTGTGAGAGTTTTGAACCTATATGTTAATAGGATTGGTTAAGAAAATCCAATTATGGGAAGACAATGTGAATATCAACTTCTTAGGAAGGACAACTGAAATTACTTTTCCCCATTCCTGATTTATTCCACCTGATATTTTGTAAGGGGAAAAATACTATTTTATGGCAATGCCAGAACAAAACAGCAACATTGAAATCTTAAGTGCTATTTCCTTTTTCTTACATGGTGTGTACATGGATGTAAAAACACCTATGTGTGTACCACCATGTGTGAAAACCATGTGTCTCTATTCTGGTATGAGTACATAAATTTAGAAAGCAACGCCACCACCTGTTGAGGTTGCCAAATACATATATTAGACAGTGCAGATACTAATTTTCATAGGCTGTGACACATTCATATATTCTTTCCCAAACTTCTCTGTGCAAGAGACAGGTCACATGAGAAAGGTTTACTGTAGCAGCAGATAACATTATAGAATAGGTTGTTCAATTTGCTGCAACTGTACATTATAAGCCAGGACAACTTTTGTAAAGGCAATGTTACCTATCCTGACAGCCCTCATCTTGGAATATTGCATAATTGGCAATATTTAATAATTTGGCTTGATGTGGCCTTCCACATGGTTGGCAGGCAAACCAGGGACCTCCAGATAGTAATCTACAACCTAGGGAGGGGTCGTTAGAAATTTCCCAAACAGGTCAGAGTTAACACCTGGAAATGAGTCATTCACTAATCCGTTCAATGATAGCAGAGTCCTTGATGGTTGCAAAATGGGTTTTTCCTCTTCCATTCACCCCAATGATAGATGTTGCCTGCTCCTATTCATTTCAAAATATATCACCCATTAACAATCATTAGCACATCCGGAGAACCCTTTGTCTGTTCCTGGGAAACTCCCCCCAAGTGTGCACAGACCCTCCTCCTTCTGACTCCATGCCAGTCTGTGTTACCATCCTGCCTTCCGGACCTCCTCTTTACCAGTTTACTTCATGATCTCAGCACTCCAGGACTGGTATAGTATAACCCATAATCCCCTTATTCTATTCCTCTATCTAAATACTTCCTACTATCTTCGATAGCCTTGTGTGACTGCTTGAAGCTTGAGTGTTCACATGAATTTTGTTAAGATTAATTTCCAATAAAGATTATTTAATTGTGTGTTCTGGCTTGGAGTCAATTCGGGTAACAGCCAGAGCACACATTCTATTTGCTATATGTGTGGCACTGGAAATCAGTTCTGGGTGAGCTCTCACCTCACTTCCAGACTTGTTTCTTAAATCATGTTTTCTCAAGCTTTCCCTGAGAATCATTGCAAAATAATTCAAGGTCCTTCTGACTTTTCTTTCTTCTAAAAAATACCAAATCCCAGGGATCTCCATCCCCCAAGTTCATGAACAGTCAAACACAAAAAAACACTCACAAGAAAAATGTATCCTTGGAGTATTGACAAAATGGTAGAAAGAAAGGCTATCTGGAGGCAGGAGGTCTTAATTTTGCTGAGAACAAGCGTTAAAATAATTGGGCAGGGTGTTACAAACCAACCTACCTTGTGACAAACCTCTTCTGGGGTTTGAAATTACCATTATATTTTTAATGGGGACTAATAGAAATTAATGTTTTGTTTCCCTTGACCTTCAGGAGGCCAATACTGCTGAGAAATTTTGCTAGTCCAAAATTCTTTTGGTGTGCTCAGTTGTTTTGTTTGTCTGGGGAGGAAGTTTGCCTCAAAGTTTTCTGTGAATTAAAATTCAGTAAAAACCCAGTATTCTTTCCCCTTCAAAAAGCAAACAAACCATTAAAGAAGTATTTGATAGTTCTAGCTACAGATTCCTTTAAAAATCACAGCAAATGCCTGTCCTGTGAGCACATACACAGTACATGCCAATAGGAGAGAATTTAATTGTTCTTTTCTCACAGCAAAGAGTTAACTATTGTTATTTTAAGGATTTCAAAACTGTTAAGTAAAGCCTTTGATGTTGAAAGTTTAATATGCTTTTGAAACCAGCTGGCATAAGCAAATTTTATTTTTCAAATGCAACAGAATTCTTTGTTTCAAACAGGCTGAAAAAGCAATTAGAATAAGATGTCTCCTCCTTGTGAAGGAAAATTATGATAGCAGAGCAGACAAATCATCTTTGTAAAGAATTATTTTTGCCTTTAGACTTGAACTTGTATGAATTTTCATTTGCTCACTTTATCTTTTTTGAGTTAATGAATATGATTTAGTGAATTTCATTTAAACATAGTCTCTGACTAATATTATTCACTGTCTTTATTAACACTGGACCAAAGTTACTATTTTGATGCTGGCATTGATGTACGTAGCATTAATCTTCTTTGCGACAGTTCTTTTAACTTATGCATGAGATCTTAGTAAATTTGAAGAAGAAAGAAAAAGACTAAACCAACAGAGGCCTTCTTGCATTATTTTAAATTTAGCCCATTTCTTCATTTGTGTTCATCCATATTTTTCAGGTTTTTTATTCAGTTCAGCACCTTTTACCCCCCCCCCCATTACTCTAACATTTTCTGTGCAGCCTAACCCTATAGATCAATTGAAATGGTACAAAGGAACACGTTTTCAGCAAGAACAATGTTATCCATGGGAAGCAGAGCAGAGCATCTCTGCATTCCCTAGTTACAGGGTTTACATATCCTTTTAAAAATCCCAATATGACTTGTGCCAGAATCTGCAATGCTCATGTGCCATAAAGGTCCTTGGGATGCCATGTTAAGATGCAAGAAGGCAGCCTCCAATCCTAAGCATACCTTCCGAAATAAGTAAGAGTTATTTACTTATGGGTAAATAAAGTTAAGAGAGCCAGCATAGTGTAGTGATTTGAGCACTGGACCAGGACTCTGGAGAACAGTGTTTGAATCCCACTTGGCCATAGAAACCCACTGGATAATGTTAGGGAAGTTACACTCTCTCAGCTTCAGAGGAACGCAAAGGCAAACCCACTCTGAACAAATCTTGCAAAGAAAACTCCATGATAGGTTCGCCTTAGGGTCACTGTCAGGGATGATGGGAGTTGTAGCTCTTCACCTCTGGCTCAAACTCACCACCTTGTTATGCAGCAGAGCCAACCAGCTTAGATCAGTGGTTAATGCTTTTCTCCAAAGCAGCAGAGTTTCAGAGAATAGGCTGAAGATCCTGACAAACTCTCCAAGCCTTCTCACTCCTCTCCAGGTGTCTCCAAAACGTCTCCAGGATTCACTCAGGCAACTCAGTAGTTTTATATAAAACCTACTTTATTCTTCTATATAAATATACTATATGGTCAACAAATCACAATCTCTATACACTACACCACCTCTACTCAACCACCACAAAAATACATTGGCAAACATTGCAATTTTATAGCCATTGTTTATCACCACCCACTAATTAGTTTCCACCCAGTGGGTGTGTACTTCCATTCTGATTGGTCCACATAGTTCCACCCATGCCTAAGACCAACCCATGTATTTCAACATTTCACCTTGTACACTTAATGATTCTCAGGTGTTTCCAATCTGCATTCAGTACCTCTGTCCTTGGCTCTCAGGCCTTCTAGATTACATTAGCAGTTTCACCTGTGTAGCCCCATAATTGCTCTTGCTTAGTCATTGTGACTTTCACATATATATTTTATTTCTTTCACTGTATGTCCCATGTTGCATTTTCCTTAACAATCCCCTCTGAAATAAAATATTGTATGTGTCTTACAATGTCATTCCAACCATTTGTGTCAGCCTTTCATGTTTTTCTGCTGTCAATGCTTTTGTGAACAAATCTGCTATGTTGTGTTGTGTTTCTATATATCTCAATTCTATTTCACCCTTCTGAACCATGTCTCGCACATTTTGATATCTTACACCAACATATTTTGTTCTGTTCTTCAAACTTTCAGTTTCAGCCATCGCTATGCATGACTGTGAATCTTCCAGAATTTCCACTGGTATCTTGTAACTTTCATTTAAATCATTTAACAATTGCTTAATCCACTGTACCTCATTTACTATCTCATTCAAAGCAGCGAATTCTGCTTCTGTTGTGCTTAACGCTACATTAGTTTGTTTTCTACTTCTCCAAACTATTGGACTTTCACTATATTTAATTATCATTCCTGTAACTGACTTCTTGTCTCCTAATTCTGATGCAAATGAACTGTCTACATAACAATCTAGATCTGAACTATTGTTTCTTATTATCAATTTCCTATCTACGGTTCCTTTCAAATATCTCAACAAATGTTTTACCGCTGTCCAGTCTTCAATTTTTGGATCATTAACCCTTCTAGACAATACATTTACAGCATAAGAAATGTCTGGTCTGGTATGGCAAGATATGAATTGTAAAGATCCTATTATACTTCTGAAGAAAGTCTTGTCCTCAAACGCTCTAGTTGTTTTCTCAGACACAAAACCAGTTGTCATTGGAGCTCTTACTATTTTTGCATTCTGTAATCCACACTTTTCAATCAGTCTTTCAATTTTATTTCTCTGACTTAATAAACAATGTCCTTCTTCTGTCCATTCAACGCAAATACCTAAATAAGACTTCAATACACCTAAGTCCTTCAAAACAAACTTCTCAGACAATTCTCTTTTTACTGACTCAATTTCCTGTTTTGACTTTGCTGCTACACACAAATCATCTACATAAATCACTAATACTATGTCTCCTTTTGTATAAACACAAGCATCTGCAATGCTCCTCTTGTAACCTAGCTTAACTAGCTCATCATTGATGCACAGATTCCACGCTCTGGCACTTTGTTTTAAGCCATACAACGCTTTCTTTAATTTATATACTCTCTGACTACCATTTTCTTCGAAACCTTGTGGCTGTTCCATAAATATTTCTTCATCCAGAACCGCATTCAAGTAAGCTGTTTCAAAATCAAAATGTTCTACAACTAAATTCCTTTTTACTGCTACAGCTAGAACCATTCTCAGACTTTCTGGCTTTGCAGTTGGAGAATATGTCTTATCATAGTTCTCATACTGCTGTTGTGCAAAACCCTTAGCTACTAACCTAGCTTTATATTTGATACTTCCATCTGGCATTTCTTTCCTTTTGTATACCCATTTACAACCAATTACTTTCTTGTCTTTAGGTCTGTCAACAATTTCAAAAACATCTTTATTTACCAGGCAACCAAACTCATTATCCATTGCATCAAACCATCTTTCCTGTTCTTCACTAGAATAACTTTCCAATTCTTCAAAACTTTCAGGATCTTCTACTGCTAAACAAGCTCTTGCCTTTGTCACAACAAACCTATCTGGAGGCTTTCTAACTCTATGACTACGCCTGGGAATAAAATCTGCTGATCTGTCTCCTTCATCCTCACTTTCTCTACTAGGAGTTGTAGTTCTATGACTAAATCTCTTGTCTTCAGTCATTCGAGTAGTAGTAGGCCTAGATGCTATCTCATCATCGGAAGAACTACCACTGCTGCTAGGTGATGCTTCCTGCTTAACTGAAACCCCTCCATTTCCTGAGGTTGGTTCAGTTTGTGCTTCTGGCTCATTTGAACTCCCTAACCTCAAAAACACTTCTTTATTGGCATGCAGTTTGTCCCAACCAGCATGTCTCTCAAAATTTGCAGACCTAGAATACTGCACTTGTTTTCCTCCCAAATGAAACTTGTAGCTATTTCCAGAATACCCCAAAAACCTAAGCCTTTTGCTTTTGGGTTCTCCTTTCCTCCTGAAACAAGCAGGTGTGTAAACATGAGCAAATTGTCCAAAAACCCTTAAGTACTTGTAATTTGGCATTCTCCCATACAATACCCTGTAGGGAATGTCTTCAATTTCTGAATGATACAATCTGTTACTGATATGTATTGCAGTCAAAGTTGCTTCTGCCCAAAAACTATCTTTCACCCCTGCATCTGCCATCATACAAGCAGTAATTCTTTTTATAGCTTGTATTTTCTTCTCTGCTAACCCATCCTCACTAGGACAAGCAGGGTTTGTAGTTTCATGCCTTATTCCCACCTTTTGAAACCAGTTAAACAATTGATTATTTAAAAATTCTCCTCCTCTATCAGTAATGATGGTGCCTACTCTGCTATCAAATTGTCTTTCCACCATTCTTACCCATGCTTTTAAACTTTGCCCAGTGTCAGATTTGTTTTTCATTATTCTCACAAATGCAAACCTTGTATACCTATCAACAATTACTAGGAAATACTTGCTTCCCCCTAAGGACAAGCAATTAGCTTGGGCAACATCTGCATGTACATACTGAAATGGTCTTTGAGCAATTCTTTTAGTTTTCTTAGCTACTGGAAAAGCTCTGACCTTTACCTGTTGACATACCGTACAATCTAAGTGGTTTTTGCATTCAGCAACTTTTAAATCTGGACACATACTGATTAAATTCTTTAAACATTTGAAGCTCGCATGGCCGAATTTTCTGTGAAGCTCGTGTATGCAGTCTTTGTGGATTGGAATATTTTCTATGTTATTAGCTTCTTCAACCCTGTAGCTATCAATATTGTCCTCCAAATAATAAAGTTTGTCCTTTTTCAAACCTATGCCACGCAATTCCCCATTCAGTTTTATCTTACACATGTTCTTTTCAAAGATGACTGTGTAGTCTCTTTCTGTTAATCTGCTTACTGATAACAAATTATTTTCTAACTCCTTTACATGTAAGACATCATTAAAATTCTCTTTTAGCCCTGGAATGTACACAGTACCCATTTGATTTACAGTACTTAGCTCTTTCCCATCAGCCAAAACTACAGCATTTACATTAGCTGATTTTCTATTACTTATTAAATTTATATCATTACACATCAAAGATGTGGCTCCTGAATCTACTAGCCATTTAGAATTTGCATTTTGTTTTTCCTTAATCATGGTTGCAACCCCCTTTTTATTACCACTGTCCCTCAAAAATGGAGGTCTGGACTGTTTTTGATACTGCCGCGGCTGCCATCTGCTCTCTGCTTGCTTGTGTCTCTCAGCTGCAAAATGTTTACAATGTCTCTTCAGATGACCAATCTTCTTACAATAAAAGCACCTCCGTTGCTCCCTTGTAGAGGCTGCTTCCTCCTGCGTTCGCCAGTCAGGAGTTGTTCGTTGTTTTGGCACAGTCTTTAAACTTGCTGAGTCACCCTGCTCAGACATTTTTCTCTGGTTCTCTTCCAGTATTCTGGCCACAATTAAATCTCTATTAAGCTCAGCTTCTGGCAGGTTTTGCAGGCTGTTCGTTATGTTGTCCCACGAAGAGTCTAGCGATTCTACTAAAATGTAACATTGCTGCTCTTTGCTAATTTGCACTCCCCTCAGTTCAGCTTGCACAAACAAATCTTGCATTATTTTTAAATGTTCTATCACACACTGTCCTTTAGCCATCTTTTGCCTGTATATTCTTTTAGACCATAGCATTTTTGCAAAAGCAGTTGAAGGAGTGTGTAATCTCTGCAAGGTATCCCACACATCCTTGGCGGTCGCTTTATCTCTGACGTCATTAATTAAGTCTTCTTCAAGCATGAGATAAAGACAGGCTTTTGCTTTACTATCTCTCTCTTGAGTGGCTTCATCAGCATCGGCTGCCAGCCCTGTTTCAACTGTTGACCACAGACCTTCCTTTACTAGTAGAGATTGGGCATAAATCTTCCAGGTAGAGTAGTTGTTTCTATTTAATTTACTAAACTTTAGAAATTCCATCTTGATTTGTGCAGTGACTCAATTTGACACAGTCCTTCTGAGTATGCACAGCCGACCCGTCTGGGCTTAAGCAAAACACAAAATGATTTACTCACGAGGCTTATCAGTGCAGCACAAACAACTTGCTCTGATCTGTCGTCCACAAAGCTTTCTTCCACTTTCTGGAACTTTCAGCTTCTGTGGATGCTGGGTGCTCTAGTAACTGGGCCCATAACCCTTGTCAGGGATGATGGGAGTTGTAGCTCTTCACCTCTGGCTCAAACTCACCACCTTGTTATGCAGCAGAGCCAACCAGCTTAGATCAGTGGTTAATGCTTTTCTCCAAAGCAGCAGAGTTTCAGAGAATAGGCTGAAGATCCTGACAAACTCTCCAAGCCTTCTCACTCCTCTCCAGGTGTCTCCAAAACGTCTCCAGGATTCACTCAGGCAACTCAGTAGTTTTATATAAAACCTACTTTATTCTTCTATATAAATATACTATATGGTCAACAAATCACAATCTCTATACACTACACCACCTCTACTCAACCACCACAAAAATACATTGGCAAACATTGCAATTTTATAGCCATTGTTTATCACCACCCACTAATTAGTTTCCACCCAGTGGGTGTGTACTTCCATTCTGATTGGTCCACATAGTTCCACCCATGCCTAAGACCAACCCATGTATTTCAACATTTCACCTTGTACACTTAATGATTCTCAGGTGTTTCCAATCTGCATTCAGTACCTCTGTCCTTGGCTCTCAGGCCTTCTAGATTACATTAGCAGTTTCACCTGTGTAGCCCCATAATTGCTCTTGCTTAGTCATTGTGACTTTCACATACATATTTTATTTCTTTCACTGTATGTCCCATGTTGCATTTTCCTTAACAAGTTGGAAATGACTTGAAGGCACACAGCAACAACAAATAAAGTTAGGGCAAAGTTGCCAGTATGCTAATTTGCCATTGATTTGCTTTTGAAAAACTGGAGCTGAGCTAAAAGGTAACATTTTTGCAAACTTTACTAGTAGTATTGATAAATGTCTCCACCCTTTTTGGAGTTCAAAATGAAAAGGGGCCAAAAGTGGTTCCATCAAGAGTAAGGGCAATTGGTAATTCATGGAGATCACCCATGTACTGTATCTAAACCATAAAACATTATACTTTCTTTCAGCTGGCTTCATTTGGTTTCAGAGCAGGTATATTTTCATGGAGTGAAATCTCATTGGCTACACAGTTCAGCCACTTCTTCATGATCTCTGATTTCCAGGAACCACTGTAGGAAAGAGAAAGAAGCCCTATATGGGGGGGGAATCTGAAATGGGGGGGGGAGAACAGTAAACAATTTGGGGAAAAGTGTCTGTCAAGCTCCCCAGAAATGTGTTTTAAAGCCAGTAGTGCTGCTGGGGATGAACTGCAAATGTTATAGGAGTTATCCAAGGTGCTGAAACCCATTCCCCAAATAGGCATAGCACTTTGGATAGCTCCTCTAGGGTTCAAATTCACTGGTCTATTTACACAGGAGCCACCAGCTGCCACTGTTTAAAGCCTAAAGTAAGGATGGACACTATTTGCCATTATCTAGTTAAAACAAATGAGAGTGTATAGATAATATAAAATAGTGAATATAAATAGAAACCACTATGAATCCCTCCCTCCATTTCCCTTGTCACATGACAATCTTTTCTCTGCAATGATGTGAGTTGTGTAGAAAACTGTATTTTAGAGGTATTCAGAAACAAGGCTACCTTTAAATATAAATATTAATCCTTCTGCTTGTGTGTATTGAGTACTGCAATTTGTTTGCCTGCTTCACTATAGCTGTGGTGTGTTCTGCTAGTTTAAATGATTTCCCTTAATAATTCCCAAAACATTTTTTCTTGATCTGTACACTGGTTTGCTCTATTACCATATATTCTGAATGATTGCTCTATTACCATATATTCTGTGGCTTGCTTCCTTGTTCCCATACTAATCATTTTATAAACTTTGCCACAAGGAAATGTCTTCCCTTTTACTATTTTATTCACACAAGCACTTGGATAGTCAGAGAATGAATATGCCATTAGCAGAACAAAGCAGAAGCATGATCCAGCCAAAGTTAAGCATTTATTTTTATTTTTTTAAAGTAGCGCTGCACCAAATTTTCATGGGATTTGATTTTTGGCAGCTGAGTTGGCATTTTGGGAATGGAATGTGAAGTTCCTGCCAAACGACAAACCACCCTCATGAAGCAGTATCTGTGCCAAACAATGCACAGTGCAATCTCTTCTCTTCAATAGGCAAGCCCAATGCCAAGAGAGGAAGAAATATCATGTTGGGCATTGTGCTGCAGATGGCAACTTTTGAGGCTGAAACTGCCATTTTAAAGGAAGCCATCTGTGGGTGATCTCCAGCAGGATCTACAGGAAATAAGCAGAGAATAGGACACTTGGGCTGCAACATTTTGAGCTCACAAGCTAACAGGGCTATCCCCCTACAGTTTACTCAGTAGAAAATGCCACTGTCATTGATAGGACTTATTCCTTAGAACATTCAAGATGGAAGTCTGAGGCTGTAGGATTAGTCTGGAAAGGAGTGAGTGACTGATCCCCTCTGGTGTTACCAGTGTTTTCATCAGAGTTTGGAAAAGTTAATTTCTTTGGACTGCAGCTTCCATATTCTCCCACACAACTGGGCCTCTGAGGAAAAGGAAACTGTTACAAGCACTGGTTTTCATGGAGAGTTATCATGGATCATTTGGCTACAACAGTGAATAGAAAAGTTACTTTTTGGACTACAACTCCCTGAATCTCCTAGCCAACCTGATTTTTCTGGAGACAGCAGAGGAAATCAATTGAACTGCTTTAATGCCTTGGCAGAGTTGAGCAAGTTTGGTCTTGGGTGGGCCTGGGAATCATTCAACTACCAGATATTGTTGAATGCAAATCTCAACATCCTTGGTCAGAATAGCTTATGGTGAGAATGATGGGAAGTGGAGTCAAAAGCTATCGGGAGAGCTGCATGATTCCCACTACTGGTGTAGGATGTTGAATAGAGATGTGATTCTTCATTAATTATTTTGTTGAAGGAAGTAACAAATAATTCTAGCAATTTGCTTTCTTCTAGCAATTTTCTCCCCTTCTCTTCTAGCAATTTTGTTCTAGGACAGGAACATTACTATGTAGTGAAATATACCTGTCCTAGAAGAAAATTGACTATTTGAATTCAAGACTTATTCTGCACCAAATTTGCCAAGAGAAGTTTAGCATATTTGTAAAGTCAAGGAACCACATTTTTTAAATATATAAGCCTTGTTGGAAGTTGATGAGCTTCTGAATGATATTGAGATGTTTTAGGAAAGCCTTTTGGAAGACAGTATAAACAGCTAATACAATAATCCTCTAAAGTGGTATGCCTGGAGAGCTGTATCCTTCAGATTTTTGCCATTCCAGAGTTCCAGTGTCCAGTGTGCCAGTACATCTGCCATTTTTTGGTGACTGGAAGTGATGTTGCACCACTCCCCATCACTTTGGGAAGGGAGTCTGGGTTGTTTTTGCAGGGAGGGATGCTCTGGGATGAGCTTCCCAGTGTCCTGAAACTGGGGTGGTTTTGTTTTTATGTATAAAAAACAGAGTTTTTTCCCACTGCCAGAACACCCCAAATACCTTATGCACTCTGTGGGCCACAGAGATTCATTTAATATCCAGTTGTAGCATCTTTTCTTTATAGTCAATGATATTTTGATTGGGTAATGATCTGATGTTATCTTTGCTAGCACTTTCATATCGTAAATTTGTGTTATAAGATTTTTTGATACTAGGCCTATATCAATACGTGACATTGATTTGTGGCTTTCGGAGTAAAAAGTGTACCCTTTCTCTTTACCATGTTTTGAAGCCCAAGTGTCTTCTAACCCTAACTCTTCTTTCATGTCAAAAAAGCTCTTGGGGAGTTTCCCCTGATGTTTTGTTCCCTTTTTTGAAGATCTATCTGTAGAGGGGTCTATGACACCATTAAATTCACCTATTATTATTAAGTTATCTTTTCCATATCTTTCTAGCCTTTTGTGTAATTTCCTATAAAACTTTTCCTGTTTAATGTTCAGTGCATAAATCCCTACAACTATTACTCTCAGGTTTTGCAGGTTCACTTCGACTCCTACAAGTTGTCCTTCGTCTTTGAATAGTTCTTTCGCATTGTATTTTGGGTTTATGTAAAATGCTACCCCTCTTTTTTTTCTTTTTCATGTTTGCCGCATACATTAAGTGTCCTAATTTCCTATTTTTCATAAATCTGTAATCTTCCTGCTTTATTTTAGTTTCTTGTAGGCAGACTATGTCCACTTTCAATTTTCCTAAGAAATGAAAGATCTGCCTCCTTTTGTATTCTGAATTCATGCCCTTTATATTCCAAGATACCAGATCAGCTGTCATCTTCGGAATCTATATTACTATCTGCCTTTACCTCTTGCTGATCTTCTTCACCTTCTTTTGATCTTTGGTCTTCATCCTCAGATTCTTCTTCACTCCTTCTTTGTCCTCTACCGTTATCTCCTTGTTCAGTCATTTCTTCAGTCCCTTTTTTTCCCATTATTTTCTACCTGACTTTGGCCTTTTCTTTTTCCACTTTTGGATTCCATCTCGTCTTCTTTGGTTCCTTTATCTTTTGTTCCTTCTGATATTTTTGTTCTTCTGATATTTTTTCTTTTCAAATCTCTTATAAAACTCTTTTGCTTTTTCAACTGAGTCCATTGTATGTCTTTTTTGCTTATAAGTGCAGGTGATCCCCTCTACCCGTGCCCATCTGTAGTTGATCCCGTTCTTTGAGAGCAGTTGAGTAATTGGTTTGTAATCTTGTCACTTTTTCAAAATAGCTGCAGCGATATCCTTGAATATTCTCACTTTATCTTCTTCTACTATAAGTGTTGATTCATAACTCTGCTGTAAGATCTTGTCCCTTATTTTACCTTTAGTCAATGAAATAATAATGTCTCTGGGTAGTTTCCTTTCTTTAGCTACCCTTGAGTTAACTCTAAACATTTTTTCAGTTTCCTCTTCGAGATACTCTTCTGATATGTCAATATATTTCGCTAACGGGACAAGTAATCTCTAAAATAAGTTTTCATTACATTTTTCCAATAGACCTCTCAGTTTCAGGCATTTATCTCGATATCTAAGTTCTTGATTCCATAATAGTGTTTCTCCCATCTCCTGTTGTTGTTTCAATTTTGTTGTGATTTCCTCTGATCTCTCTGACTTTTCTTTTAGATTTCCTATTTCCATTCTCATCTCTTCCAAGTCCTTATTAATTTTGTCTATTCTTTTCCAATTACTTCTGCTTCTCACCTAAAATCTTGCTTGATCTCTTTCCTCATATCTTTCAGCTCACTCCTTATTTCTTGTTTAAAGTTTTCAGTTCTGTTTTAAGTTCTTCTAATATTACATTATGCAGCTCAGGAACTTTCGGCGTCTCTAGTGATCCTCTCCTAACAGTTGTTGGTTGCTGGGAGGCAGTAGCCTTCCTTGTACTATATGCCATTTTACTGTTGAACTGCTCTTTTTGTTCTATTGTTCTAATATTACCTTACTCTTATCAAATATTACTGTCCTGTTAGTTCACGATAAACTGCTTTAATAAGCTATACATTAACATTATGCCTTGGTATATAACTTGTAATATTTATCGTAATTTTATATTATAATATAGTACTCTATTATATAGTATATATCTGAATATCATAATTTTACTATGTAATTATCACAACGTACAATAATCCATAATAAACATCATAGTGGAGAAGGTATACTCCGTAGACTACACCGTAATCATATATTGTATATCTTATAATAGCTTATGTGACCCACTTAACTATATGCCCTCCGTCAGTATCCTGATCTAAACCTTCTAAATATACTATATTCTATGTATCTTAACAAATAGCTATTATATTACGTAGTATATATCGTATTATATAGATAGTATATACCATGTATACAATGTTGACGATTATAATATATACCGTTAATTAAACTATATTGTATTACAAATTATATTCCGTTATTTATTATAATGTTATATTGTATTGTATAGTATTATGTAACTCCTATTTCACTTAAACAAATGTCCCAGTTATATTCTATATTGACTGTCAATGTTCTAGACAAAAACCCGGTGAGAACAGACCAGTTAGAGGAAAAAGGATTCAAATACTGCTGAAAAAGAACAGATATTTTAGCAATTAACACTCTATCTTAAGATTTGCAACTCTAAATTTATCCCACCAATTAATTTTCTTGTTGCTAGTAGTAGGTTAAATATCGTGCTTCCAAATGGCAAAAAACACAACTTCCTACTGGTTACCCCTCCGCCCCACTCCTGTTTCCAGTAGTTCTTATCCTCCTTTAGCTCCACCGTCTGTTGTGTCTGCCTTCTAGGTCTGTCTTGTTTTTGTTTTCCCAAAGGGAAACAAAGTTCCCGGTTTCAGACACTCTATGCAGCTTTCTAGATTTCCTATTTGTTTAATTTATATTGTCGTTGCAGTAGTCTCCCTTTGAGTCCAGATTATCTCAGTTAGTACTTTTGTAGAAAAAACCTGAAGCTACCCTGTCTCTTTCTGTCTTGCTTTCACTTTCACCTTCACCCTCGCTTCTAGCTTTCTCTGGCCCCCTCACACCTGCTCTGTCTCCCCCCCCCCTTTACTCTCAGGTTCCTCCCATGCTGATTCTTATAGGTAAGATCTTGCACATTAACATCTGCTCTGTAAGATCTTTATCTTCCATTTTGAAATATTTTAGAGTCTTTTAATTTAATTTGTTTTTACTGTTTATTGCTTGTTACTTTATTTATTCTTTTTAAATCTGCTTATTTTCTTCGCTGGCTCTCCTCTTACGAGGGTTTACTATTAGCTTCTAATGTGTAATTATGGAGTATCTAGTGTCTTGGAATAAAAAAATAGGTCCAAATTTTTATTCAAGGGTAAAGTTCCCGGTTCCCTTCAGACCGTATATTACCGCATGTAACACACTTGAATATAGTCTCTCAAAAAAGAAAATAAATTGAAAGAGTCCAGGTTGCTCCAGATGCTTACTGGCTTTCCACTGCCTGCCTAACTCAGCAGCATTTTGTGCTTGTAGTAAACTCAAAGTATTCAAAGTACTGATTACAAAGTAGCGAAATAGTACAGTCTCAGTAGCAAAAAAAAAAAAGAAGAAGAAGAAGAAATAAATAGCATTCAACTGTCAGCAGATCTCCCCTGTGTTCTTCAGCCAGCAGGATATACAGCTGCCCCTTCACATTTGCAAACTTAGCATTCGCGGTTTTGCATATTCACGGTTTTGGGAGGACCCTGCCCTCCCAAAAGCAGTGACACGGGGCCTCCAGAGGCCCCGCGAAGGCCTTGAGAAGGAGGGGGGAAGGCTGGGGAGGCATCCACGGGGCCTCAGGAGGGCCTCTGGAGGCCCCATGAAGGCCTTGGAAAGCAGGGGGAGGCGGGGGGAAGCGACTATGGGGCCACTGGAGGCCCCGAGGTTACTTTGGTGGGGGAGGGGGAGGGCAGTCATTATTCACAGAATTTTCACATTCACGGGGGTCTGTGGAACCTAACCCCCACAAATGTGAAGGGACGACTGTAAAGTCATATAATGGTTTAATAGATAAATGAGGCAAAATAACTAGTAGCTCCTCTCATTTCTCAGTCCCATTCATTCTCGCTCTCAATCCGCTGACCTTATTCTTACCCCTTCCACTTTCTCTTTCAGAAATTGTGTATAATTTTCACAAGTTGTATGTTACCCAGGCCTGGAACATAAGAATTTTTCTCTCTAATTCACACTAAGTCATATTCCGTGTTGCCTTGGTTATCCTCCTGTGAGTCTTGCAGGCTTAGGTTGTGCGGTTTGGCTCATGTCCAAAGACTCTTACCCCACGAAGGAGGGAAAGCCCTTCAGCAAGACACACCTCCATTTCTCCTCTCTGTCTAGCGCCCACTCCTCTCTGGGCTGCCTTCTCTTCCTTCTTCCCAGAAGTTGAGCCCCAAAGACGATCACCGGGGATAACTTCCACCATGGGTAGACGGAGCTGCTGTGGAGCTGCTTAGGAGCTCACACGCCCAAGGTTTGATGCTGCCCCACTTTCAACTGTATGTATATATAATTTCTAAATGTATATATAATTTACAGTTTTAAAATTATTAGTACTATTACATGAACATGAGTCAGCAGTGTGATGCAGCAGCTAAAAAAGCCAATGAGATTCTAGGCTGCATTAATAGGAGTATAGTGTCTAGATCAAGGTAAGTAATAGTGCCACTCTATTCTGCTTTGGTCAGACCTCACCTGGAATACTGTCTCCAGTTCTGGGTAGCACAATTCAGGAAGGATATTGACAAGCTGAAACATGTCCAGAGGAGGGTGAGCAAACTGGTTAAAGGTCTGGAAGCCATGTCCTATGAGGAACAGCCTAGGGAGCTGGGTATGTTTAGCCTGGAGAAGAGAAGTTTGAGAGGGGATGTGATAGCCATGTTTAAATATCTGAAATGATGTCATACTGAGGATGGAGCAAGCTTGTTTTCTGCTGCTCCAGAGACTAGGACACGGAGCAATGGGTTCAAACTACAGGAAAAGAGATCCACCTAAACATTAGGAAGAACTTCCTGTCAGTAAGAGCTGTTCGGAAGTGGAATGCACTGCCTCAGAGGTGGTGAAGTCTCCTTCTCTGGAGGTTTTTATACTTGTGGTCTCTTCCAACTCTATGATTCTATGATTCTACATCTGCTCATTAGTTTATCTTGTCAACCATAACACATTTCCATAGCAGTAACTGAAGTCTACATGATGCTTCTAAGATCAGAGGGAGGCAGTTCCCATTAAGCAGTGGGAACAAGTTTGTTTTACTCCCAGTAAGCAGTGGGGACAAGCTTAATTTCACTCCCAGTAAGATTTCTGAGCATTCATGGTGGTGGCTGGATTGATTCCTTTTTTAGGGTCTATCCTGCCTAAACATTTTAGATGTTTGAAAAAGGAAATAAACAGTCATAGATGCATTTTGGTTTCCCAATGCAAGTCAATTGACAAAGACTATATATATATATATATATCATATACCTTTTTAGATTTGGGCCCAGATCTCAATTGTTGAATTGGGATCCAAACCTAGTTTCCCCCAATGCATACTCCTACTATATGCATAATCCTACTGTATGGTCCCCGGTGGTGCAGTAGGCTAATGCAGCCAAAACTGCAGCCAAAACTCATGCTAGACCTTGAGTCATAAATTTAATCCCAGGGCCCCCCAGGTCGACTCAGCCTTCAGTAAGCCAGTAAAATGAGGACCAGCGTAATAAAGAGTTGGGGCTGTATACTGTGGGAACTGTTAATTCAGTTTCCAAAAAAAGCAGCTGCCATTTATTTGTGTATATGCAATCTGCAGTGTATTATTGTAGAGTCATTGCATGCCAACAGCACCACCTACTGGCATTTGCATGTACAATTGTCTGCCTGTTATTGTATTTGCTCTGTATTTGCTTTGATGCTGTGTATCTGTTACTGTATTTGCTCTGTATTTGTTTTGAATTGTATTATACTTTGATTAACTGTATTACATTGTGTTATATTGTATTTGTATTACTGTGTTGTTGTACCCTGACTCGATTCTGATGAGAGAGGTGGGTAATAAATAACTAAGAATTATTATTATTATTCCAAAACTTTTGTGTTTTTATAGAAATTACATTAGAATTCCATGAAGATACTTCATCTCCAATTCTCACCCGGACAGCCAAAGTGGCTCATTATTGTACCACTGAAAGGCTTTACATACTAGTTTTTAATACAATACTTGGCTATTATGATCACTGTCATAGCAGCGTCCTAGGACACCTTCCACAATATTTGCCAGAGCAGACACTCATGGGAATAAGCCATTAACATACTGTTTTGGACCCAAATCCTTAACTCTCTATTTATCTGCAATATATTATATATATAGCTCTCTCTCTCTCTTATCTGACAACTTGCTCTTTCAATGCTTGCAAATTAAGGACAAGTTCCATTCATTTGATGAGGCATTCACTCTTTCAACAGTGCTTGCCTATCGTGGCTTGCTTGGCTCTGACCATGCATGTGTACATTGCTTGCAAAGCAAAATGAGAAGGGGGGAAATGACCAAGACGACTGAGAGATTTTGCAATTAGTGCATGGGTGGATGCAGGCACCTGTGGGCATGCACAGGCTCTCCCAAGCAAGCTACTGAAATTCCCTCATGTTCCTTACATGGGTTCTGCTTTTAGATCAATTCCAGTTTCTGACAGTGCTGCGGTCTCTAACCTGTCAGATTAGTGAGGGCTTCCTGTATATATGCAGAATCAAAGTAAGAAGAAAATATTTGGAGAAATCAACCATAGGGAAAGATGAAATTCAGTATGCCATGAAGGATGACAATTCAACAAAGATAACCATTTACACCAGTGTCAAATGGAATGAATCTAAAACTAACAAGATATTCATGGATACCTGAAAAAGAGTTCAGTTTTGCAAGATGAACAAACTATGGTTATCTAGAATTCAGTCAGTGTGCTGAGCAGAGAGAAGTCAACAAAGGTACAAATCTATAGATTAAAGAAGAATTAAAGTTGCTTGGCTGATAAAGAATCTACTCAAGATGATAGATGTGCATTATGAAAGAGAGTTGGAATTTATTGGGGGTAATAGAGGAAACAGTAGATACTGATGATACACCAGCCAATAAAAAAAATATTTTCTAATAGCAAGGAGAAATTAGTATTGGGGTTAAACTGAATTGTAGAGAGACAGTGTGTGTATTCAGCAGCTTAAAAAGTATCTGTCTCATTCAGTGATTACTTCAACAGAGGTCAAATGTGTTCATTTATTCTGGAGTCACTGGCTGGCATTCTGTTTGTTGCACCGTGTCTCAGGGGTGACAGGTGGCTAGGCACATCCTTCTGAATTGCCTTACTTGCCTGCACCATAGACCTCCATAGCAATAGCAATAGCACCTGCACTTCTATACCACTTTATAGTGCCGAAGCACTCTCTAAGTGGTTTACAATGCGTTAGCTAATTGCCCCCAACAAGCTGAGTAATCATTTTACGGACCTCAGAAGGATGGAATGCTGAGTCAACCTGGAGCCCTGCAGGATTGAACTCACAACATTGTGGCTGCAGTACCAGCATTTAACCACTGCACCACCAAGGCTTCATCGCTATGAGTAGCTTCTTCAAGTTTAAGCTGGGTTCCATGGATTGATTCCTTAGATAATTTGTAACTATGTTTTATATATTCATGTAACTACATTTACATATTCATGTTCACATACTTATGAATGCTATGTAGAATCTCAGCCATAGTCTGCCTTTACTCTGGATAGTACTTGGTAATATTGTGACACCGCCCCTATATAGCTTGGAAAATTACTTTTTAAAAAGTGCAGTAATTGATCATGTAATTTACTTCTTTCAAAGCCACTAAAAATAATTCATCACCAAGAGTATATAAAAAGGAAGTAACTTAATACTTGTTTTTCATTACTTTTTAAATGATCACAAAGAAAATGTCATAAGACTTGATTCCCCTCTCCTCAAAATGTCTCCAAAATGTATTTAAATTATAGAATCATAGAGTTGGAAGAGGCCCTCTGGCCCATCAGGCCCAACACCCTGCTCAATGCATGTTCTCCAGCTAGAGCATCCCCAACAGACATAGACATAGAATCATAGAGTTGGAAGAAACCACAAGGGCTGTCTAGTCCAACCCCCTGCCATGCAGGAATACACAATCAAAGCACACCCAACAGATGGCCAACAGGTAGCTGTGCAACTTCTTTTTGAAGACAGCTAGAGAAAGAAACTCCACCATTCATCAAGGCAATTAGTGCCATTGCTGAACCATTCTCACTGCCAAAAAGTCCCTTCTAATGTTCAATTGAAATCTACCTTCCTGTAACGTAAAAACCATTAGACCTAGTTCTACCCTCGGAGGCAGCACAGAATAGGCCTTCACCCTCCTCCTTGGGGCAAGCCTCGATGTATTTAAAGAGTGTGATCATGTCACCTCTCAGTCTTCTCTTCAGCAAGCTGAACATGCCCAGCTCCTTCAACCTTTCTGTACCTCTCCATACCTCCTATCATCCTCATTGCCTTTCTCTGAACTTGCTCCATCTTGTCTATATCCTTCTAAAAATGAGGCACCCAGAACTAAACACAGTACTTCAGATGAGACCTGACCGGCACAGAATATAGAGTGTCTACTATTTCTTTCGACTTGAAAGCTATGCTTCTATTAATGCAGTCTCAGATAGTATTTGCTTTCTTTGCTGCAGCATCACATTACTGACTCATATTCAACTTCTCATCAACAATAACCCCAAGGTTCTTTTCACATGTAGTACTGCTCAGTCAAGTATAATCCATCCTATACCTGTACATTTAGGTTTTGTGGCCTAAATGTGGAACATTGCATTTGTCTCTGTTGAATTTCATTTTATTAAATTCAGCCCAGTTTTCTAGTTCTAAGGTCCTTTTGAATTCTGTTCCTATCTTTCAATGTGTTGGCTACCCCTCCCAGTTTTGTATCACCCACAAATTTGATAAAGCTTCCCTCCACCCCATCATCTAAGTCATGGATAAAAATATTGAAGAGTGTCAGCCCAGGAACAGAACCCTGTGACATTCCACTGAGACCTCCTTCCAATTTGAAGCACAGCCACTGATGACAACTCTTTGAGCATGGTTTTCCAAACAGTTTTGGATCCATCTGATGGTGTTCCCATCTATTCCATATTTACTCAATTTCCTAATCAAAATATCATGGGGGACCTTATCAAATGCTTTGCTGAAATAAAGGGCTTGTGTATACGAGGCAAAGAAAGAAAGAAAGAAAGAAAGAAAGAAAGAAAGAAAGAAAGAGAATTGCTTCGCAGTAATGGCAATGTGCAGCAGGTGCTGATTGTCTTAACATTTTGTGGGGGGGGGGGTTGGCAAATAGCGGGCGTGTGAAGCCATCTGCATTTGATGTGCAAATGGGCATGCCTGTGAATCAAGATGGCAGCCATGAGTTAATTATTCACATATTTCCTTACCTCAAATTGCCACTGCCAGAGAGTATTTTTTTTTAAAAAAAAAAAACTATCCAAGGTGCAAAAGAGCAACCTTTCACTTTAACAAAAAGGCAAATAAATAAATAAATCCAGTGTTATTGCCTTAGCGCTCACTCGCTAAGGCAAAAATCCAGCTTGGCAGCTCCAGGCACTTTCCTTGTTAGCAAGCTCCACCCCCTGCAGATGTCCAACCAAGCAGCTTTCAACTTCTGCTTGTATTTGGACAGCAAATCAATTTGATTGCTTGTCCCAACAAGGGAAAATGAGCATGCCCCACGGAGCTGTTTAAAAATTACGGGAAAGGCTGCAAAGGCTTTTCCAGTGTACTTTTTGGCAGATCTGTCCCCCTTCTGAATATGGTGGAGTGATACAGAATCCCATTAAAATAAATCGTCTTCTCCTTGCATTCTGCGAGGAGTATGTTCGCCTTTTAGACAACCCCCCAGATAAATGACATCTGCAGCATTCCCACCTTCCACAAAACTAGTGACTCATTTTTTTTTTAAAGGTATAAGACTAATTTGGCAGGATTTGTTCTTGACCAACCCATGCTGATTCCTACTAATCACTGCATTGTCATCAAGATACTTGCAAACAGACTCCTGTATAATCCGTTCTAATATTTTTTCTAGTATTGAGATCATTCTGCCTAGCCTTTAGTTTCCTATCCAGTATTTCCATGAGCTTGATAAAATGAGCTTTCCTGAAATCCAGTGTTCATGTTTGACTATACTCTTCTTTGCCCATATCATAACCATGAATTCTAGCATTACGTGGTCACTCCCCCCTAAAATACCAGCTGCTTTGATTCCAGTGACCAACTCCTGCCTATTGGTTAGGATTGACTCATGGATTGCTGATCCCCTTATTCCTTCCTTTGACTTTTGAAAGAGAAAATTATCTGCAAGGTACCTCAGGAATTTGCTGAATAGCATATGCTATCATCAAAGTCATCCATAATTACCAGTTCTTGCTGCTTGGAGATATCTGAGATTTATTTCAGAAAAGCATCATCCACCACCTTGTCTTGGTTCAGTGGTCTGTAGTAAACTCCTGCCACAGTGTTGTTTTTATTTCTTTCTCCATTTATTTTTACCCAAATGCTTACCACTGGTCCAGTTTGATCACTCACATGGATTTCTGTACAAGTGAATTTGTCTTTGACATATAGTCCTACTCCCCCCTCCTTTTCTTCCCCATCTATTTATTTTGAACAGATCCTATCCCTCAATTATTACATTCCAATCATGGGAGTCATCTCACCAAGTCTCTGTTGTACCTATAAAATCATATTTACCTTCCTGCACTAGGACTTCAAGGTTTTCTTGTTTGTTTACCAAACTCTGTGCATGGGTGTTTAAAGTGTTGTTTGTTCTCATCTTTTATTCTGCTGAGAGTTTTACTGTAGCTCCCATTCTCTCCTTCAGGTTTTTCTCTAGAATTCACATCCTCATGTTTAGAGTTTGCTTTTGGGCAGATGTTTAAACTATCATTTCCAAGCCCCCAAGGATTTAGTTTAAAGCACCCTTGATCAGATTCACCACTCTTTTGCCAATGATATTCTTCCCAGTCTTCATGAGGTGTAGCTAGTAGTCCTTTAAGAAGTGAAGACAATGATCCCAGAAGCCAAACCTCTCCTGTTGAATCCTCTAACACTAACACCTTGCTTTTCTTCTTGCTGCAGTTGGTATTTAGGCTGGCTCCTTTCCTGGCATGCAATATCTCCTGCTGCTGGTCTCTTGTTTGTGCCTCTTCACCACTATTATCCTCAAGAAGATGTAGGAAGTAATTGCTTAGTTGTCATGGTCTGTTCCTGACAGTGACTGCCCTCCAGGATGCTCCCTCAGTGCTACAGTCCACTTAGTTTTCATTGGCAGTTTCTTCCTCTTGGTTCTGTAGAATTAATTCTCCCTCTGTTCTATCCAGGAAGTCCTCATGTTCTCTGATGCACTGAAAAGTCATGATGCATGTGGCTGCAATGCACTGACCTTCTCTTCCAAGAGAGCCACCAGTTTGCACTTGCTGCAAGGGTAGTCAGTGAGGTTTTCTGGCCAGAAGACAAACATTGCTGCAGACATTAAAAGATCCTTCTGACTCCATCCCTGAAGTTATATTTTCACCCCTTTCAGATTGTAATTACTCTTACTGATATGATTGCATGCATCTCAAGGTGCACGCTGCTGGCTCTCAGAGACTGAGCTCCAAAGACTGAGGTAGCAGTTATAGAGAATGAGTGGCTGCTAGCTCCACTAAGCAAGTAAGTGACTCAGCAGAAGCCCTACCCCTTAGACCATGTGCTCAGTCCTATGAAGTAAACTAAGAACCAACTAGAAAATGTTTTTTTCTATGCAGTTGTCCTGTCTTGACATGCAACTTTCTTATACCATCATTTTCCAAAAAGCCATGAATTATTGGTAACAACATCACTCATAAATTGATATTTCCAAGTTCTGCCCAGCTGTGATTATCCATATCAAGGTGGGAAAAGCATGGCCTTGAACTTCCCCAAATCCCGCACTCTCTTCATTTTTGTACCCACTCCCCCTTGCTTAAAACAACTACATAACACAACACCCTAAGCCACCCACATCTTGTAAAATGTTTTTTAAAACCTGAAAAAAAATAGGCCAAAAATGAAACTGGAAGTGATGTCATGGCACTTTGGTTTGTGCTACGTGTACTGCTGCAGCCTAGTGGGTTGGGGGTGCAGAAAAGTAAAATGTTCCCCAAAATGAAAGCAGAATAGAGGCAGAATGAATGAAGGATGGGAGGAGGACGGTGTTGTCCGAAACAGAGTGCTGGAAGTGGGATAGCACCGTCCTCCTCCTGACCTCCGAAGTTTGTTTTTTTTCTTTCCCTGTTTGAAAAAGTCCAGAGTATGTTTATCTGGGGAATTGGAGGAAATTGTCATTAGTATGCAAACAACACAACTTCCTTTCTCTTTTTCATCTAACTCAGATGAGGGAGTGGAAATGCTAGATCATTGCCTGGTGACAAAAATAGATTGGATGGGGGCTAACAAACTGAAGCTCAATCCAACCAGACTGAGATTCTGTTAATTCTCTTGGCATATGAGTAAAGTTAGCTTGGTCCAGACTGGGTTGAACTTACCCTAAAAAATTATAGCTGGAATTCACAATCACAGTTGTGAATGAATAACTCAGAGTTACACATTCATAACTGTTTCATATTCATGATCCCTACATATGCACTAGTACTATATAGGGAATACATAGGGCTCATTAAAAATCCTCCAATCCTGCCTTACTGGTCATCAGTTTTAGACAGAACCATCCATTATGAATATATCAAGCCAGCTCTTTCTTATCTTCACTGGCTTCTGTTTGGTGTGAAGACTCAATTCACAGTGATGGTTTTGCTCTATAAAGCACTGCTTAGAATCATAGAATCATAGAGTTGGAAGAGACCACAAGGGCCATCCAGTCCAACCCCATGCCATGCAGGAATACACAATCAAATCAATCCCAACAGATGGCCATCCAACCTCTGTTTAAAAACCTCCAAAGAAGGAGACTCCACCACACTATGAGGCAGTGTATTCCACTTCCAAACAGCTCTTACTGACAGGAAGTTCTTCCTAATATTTAGGTGGAATCTCTTTTCCTGTAGTTTCAGTCCACTGCTCCATGTCCTAGTCTCTGGAGCAGCAGAAAACAAGCTTGCTCTATCCTCAGTATGACATCCCTTCAAATATTTAAACATGGCTATCATGTCCCCTCTCAACCTTCTCTTCTCCAGACTAAACATGCCCAGCTCCCTAAGGTGCTCCTCATAGGGCATGGCTTCCAGATCTACCACCATCCTGGTCACCCTCCTCTGGACATGTTTCAGCTTGTCAATATCCTTCCTGAATTGTGGTGCCCAGGACTGGACAAAGTATTCCAGGTGAGTTCTGACCAAGGCAGAATAGAGTGGCGCTATTACTTCCCTTGATCTAGACACTATATTCCTATTAATGCAGTTTGGTATGTTTCCTAAGTGGCCAATCAGCATACTGGGAAAGGAAACATACTCAAGCATTTTATATATATATAGATAGGGGTTTGGGAGCTACAAAAGTAAAGACTGGGGGGTTCATGCATTCTGAGGATGCCCTTTCCTTACGTCTGCAGTAATGTAAAGGTCCTACTACTTGCATCAATTCAATTTTCATCCTTGTGTGGATGTGATTTCCAACAGTTTGATTCCGAAAGGTTGGTAAGAACACAGGACAGTGCCCTTTCTGAGACCGCATTCTCCTTGGGGTGTTCTCCTCTAAAGTAGGGGTAGGTGAAATGTGGCCCATGGACCCCAAATTATGCCCCCGAAGTCACTCAAAGCTCCTTGACACCTCCCCATTAAAAATTCAAGCAGGCATGTTTTTTGCCCCAAAACTACTCAAAGCAGGTCAAAACTGCTGCAAGACACAGTGGCTTTGCCCCCATAAGCCCTCTACACCCCCCAGCCCTATTTTAAAAAGCAAAACAAAAACAAAAAACAACCCAGTCAAAATTGATTGATTGAAATATTTTACTTTTTTACCACTCCACTGAGATCTCAGAGCAGCAAACAAGTTAAACAATATAAACAATTTAAACAATTCCAGATTAAAATCAAGGAATAATTCAAACAAGATAATAGTATTAAACAACTTAATGAGTTAAAGCATCTGAAAATGGCTTAAAGAGTTAAAAAAAACCCACCACCACCACATGCATTCTGAAAAGTAAATTGGGACCCAAAGGCTTTAACAAAAGCCCCATCTTGACCTGGCACCAAAAATAAACCAGCACTGGCGGCATCAGATGGGTTTGCAGGGTGAGGGCATTCCACAAGCGGGAGTGCCATCACTGAAAGGATCTGTCCTGTATCTGCCCCCATCATATTTTCCTCACTGGAGGGATACGGAGGAGAGTTCTTCCAACACATCTCAGTCCTAAGGCAGACATATATAGGGAGAGGCACTCCATCAAATATCAGAGGCCCAAGCCATTTAGGGCTTTGAACATCATAACTGGCACCTTGAATTTAGACCAGGGTGCCAGTTACATGACAGAAATTGTCGCGTTGCCTACCGTGACATAGTGATCACGAATCCGCCCCTCGCTGTTTATACGATTTATGTCTCTGATGTGGATATCCTGGGTGGTCCCGTGACTGATATTTACACGTCCATAGTTCTGGTTTTGTTTAGGTTTTAAATTTTTTTTTTTGGCTGTCAATCAAAGATGCGATTACTCGTGTTTTCACAACCTCGGTGACACACTTCCTTTAGAGTTCGCGCCACGATCGATGCTATTGGCTGACTGTGGGGGGAGAGAGGGGGGGCAGAGGTTTGTTATTCCCCCTTGCTTCTTGAACATTTTAACCCTTTCAGAAGAGGCAGAAAGCATTTTGAAAGATCCAGACAGATCTTTCGCTCAGACGCAGGGCTTTCCTTTTGAAATCAAGCTGAGTGCTTTGAAAGCAAGCTGAGTGCTTTCCTTTTGAAATCAAGCGCTTGGTTTTCCTCTTGCCTTTTTAAAATATTAACCCCTACAGCTGGCTGCAGAGATGGCTATATGCAGGCGTTTTGAAAGACACAAACACAGAGAGGGGGAATTAAAGGGTGCTAATTCGCTCAGAGGCTTGAATATTTTAATGTGCCAGGGAGGTGACCAAGCTACTACGATCTCTCTGTAACATGCAGTTGAGGAAAAGGTAAAGCTGAAGGGTTTGCAGTGTAGAAATCCATTTAAAAAGGTAATTGAGTACATGCGCGCGCACACACACACATCAACCTTCATGCAGCTGGAAGGGATGCCTTTGTTTTCAGCTGGTGAGGCTGGATCTGTTGAACGGGTGATTGACCCCTCCTTTTCTGGTCCCTGAGCTCTAAGCCCGCCCCCAGTCACCATTTCCGGTCATCCCAGTACCGAGACTTTTTGTCACACGCTGTTTACATTTCCGATTTTCCGAATCCTCCAGTGACTTTTTAAAAAACCGGCACAACCTGCGGGGCTGGAAGTCCCGCAGGTTGAGGGATAAAAGGTGGCCCCCCTTCCGAAAATCACGTACCCAACCCGATGTATGTGTAAACTGCCAGGGATTGACACGAATTCTTCCCAGGACATTTTCATCGTTTAAACGGCCCCCAGAAGTGAATTGGCAGACAAAGAAAATGAAACCTGGAATGACATGTCATCACTTCTAGTCATGTCAGGCACACTGGTGCAGCCCACTGGGGTTGCAGGGTGAAAAATATCCCCCTCCACTGTTGCCCATCCCTGCCCTGTAGGATGAGCCTAGATCCTTCCTTCTTTTCATTTCAGCAGAATTTAAGGACTTCTGTGTTTCACTCAACATTTAACAATTGTCAACATGGAGTCAGTTGTTAATTCTACTTTTATGTATTTTACTTTACTTTGAAATGTGTTGTTAAACAGCTTTTATGCTATATATATATTGCATATCACCCATTGTGTGTGTGTGTGTGTGTATTGTGTATCGCCTTGAGGACCAGTTGGCTGAAAGACCACATAAAAATTCTTTTAATTAAAGAAATAGAAGACAAAACTGTAAATCCAGCACAGAAAGTGAATTCTAATGCCAATCACAGTCAAAAATTGTTTCTCATACAGAGAGCTGAAACAATTTCTTAGGTCTGAAGACAAGAACACTGCCATGAATGTAGAGACAAATTTTTGAAACCAGTCATACATGATGCTAAATACTAGATGAAAATGAAGAGGTCCAGGAGAACAAACACAATCTTTACTTGGTGCAAAAAAGAAAAATAAAAGAAAAATAAAAGAGAGATATTAACATAGACAATAGAGAGGGAATTTCCATAAAGGAGAATAGGAAATAGATGCCACAGAAAGGCCCTTATTCTCATAGCCAGCACAAATGTCTTAAATTAATTGGCAGACAGAAAAAAGGCCTCAGAAAAAGTGATCATCTAAAGCAGGGATGGGCAAAGCATGGGCTGCAGGCCCATGCAACTTCCAGGACTATTTTTGTGGCCACCAGGACCTCCAACCCCCATGCTCCTCTTTTCAACCATTTCCTGTTACAAAAAAAGACCTTTCCTAGGCCTAAAATTGCCCCTCCCCACAACCCCAAAGGATAGTTAGGGGGTTGCGGGGAAAGAAATTAGATTATTTTTTAATGGGTGGTGCCATCCTCCAAGGTCTCCTAGGGCCTCTGGCCGTTCCCCAGCCTTGATCTTAAAAGGCAAGGTTAGGTATTGTTGGTGTCCGACACGTCTAAGTTTGTTGGACATTCTTGTCCAGTGCAGAACATCCACATTCATTTTAAGTACACATAAGCAGAGTTATGCATGCAATGCAATTGTAGTTGGCATATGCAGATGTGTGTTAGGTTGTTTATTGGATTGCACGTTTGTAGCACAATTAATGCATAACTGTGCATGGGGTTTACACTATGCAACCCCGATGCAAGACTTTGGCTGTTATGACCCAAGCCATTATGCACTATGACCCACATGCAAATTCACCTCTCCATCTCAGAATCCACTCCTGCCACTCAATCTGTATCTACACCCCCAGCCTCACAAGGGCCACTCCCTCCTCTCACTCCCTCAGCCACTCACCACCCTTATGTAAAACAATGCGATATTTTCCCCTAAAATAATGCCATGTAACTGAACTGTGTGAAAGTCCAGCAGGTGTATGTTATGCTGGGTGCCACTAGTTTTTTTTTTTTAATGTTAACTGTTTTCCTGGCATTTTTCCCACCCCAAATGGAACAAAACATAAGAAAACTATTTACAAATGTGGTCATTTCCCTCTAGAATCCTGCAATACTCCTGATCACATTTATTCCAGCTGAAATCCAACCATGACCAGAAGTCACGTGATGCCAGTTCTAGTGCACAGGGATGCATTTGTTCAGGCCTTAGGGCAGCAGGAGGGTGGCATAAAGTAAAATAAAATAAAAAAAAATCCCTACTCCCTGAACAGTTGCCCATCCCTGCACAAGTGAAATGACACCATTGGATACAATCCATTATCAATTTTTGATTGAAGAAAAAAAATCTCCATACCAAATAATATATTTAGTTGGGAACCAAACACTGAAATTTAAGTCCTGTGTGAGTGATATAAGATGGGGGGAATGTTATATACATAGGAAAAAAAAACTTATAAGCAATATATAAGAGTGTGTAAAGCATAAGGTTGTCACACTTCCAGTAAATGTTAAATTAAATTCATGCACCAATATATTTCAGACAAAGATAATCATACTTTTGTCTTTGGAAACCAGACAAGGACAAAGAAGATATTGTTTCATACCAATTGGAAGCACAGTGTATGATTTTTGAAAGAGAAAAAGCAAAAAGCTTGATTTATCAAAAATTGTTGTGAACTTTAAAGTCCTGTGTCATTTATTCTGTTACTACTGGCTCTATAAAGAACAGATTTGCTGGAATGTGCCTGTGCAGAATTTCTGAGTGTTTTCAAAGGACAAAACAGCAACACTTTATGTCTGCTGGCCCAAGGAAGTCACTCTAACTACCCAAACATGTGGAAGTGAGATGAGCTGAAACTGCATTTAGGTGTTGCTGTAGAATCATGATAAACCACATCCCCTAGAGATGAGCTAGAACAGAAAAGCCACCTTGCACACAGAAGAGGCGGAAATTTCTCCCATGAGCTGTCAGGAAATATAACCTATCAGCTTGGCATGGTGTTTCAGTCTGAATAGTCAGTTTCTGAATTTCCTTGGGAAAAAAATTGGTGCATTCTTCTTCAATCACTGTAAATAAGCTGTTACCATGCCCTGCACACCCTCCCTATAATATCTCATAAACTGGCAATGTTAAGTTGTTTCATGGGGTCTAGTAAACTAGAGTACACCAAACAATGAGGTCAAATGGAGGTCACAAGGACCCAAGAAGGTGTCATGGAAAAATACAAGCAGAAACATCCAACACAGGATTAAGTGAAGCCACTAGTAAACAACACTATTATAGAGGTATGTGCTAATCCCTTCTTGGGCACCTTGTGATGAGTCACACAGCACAAACAAACAAGTGACCAAAACAACTATTCCCAGGAAATATCCTTCAGCACCTTATGCCATCTACAATATGAGGTTGTCATAAACCAATCAATTCCTATCTCCAAGCTATTAAAAGCAATCAGCAGAGTTTCGGTTTCCTTTGTTTAAATGGTTGGAAACCCATCTAAGCTTTGTCCTAAGTCCAAATACCCCTTCAGTCCAAACAATGTCTGCCCAACCATCCAAAGGCTTGTTACTGCACAGGTGATAAGCAAAGGCACAGAACATTCAGACTAAATACCAGGCAAAGGAATCAAGGCAGTGTGAAGTCAGTCACATACTTTACTAGCAAGCAAAAACACAAGTCCAGAAGCAAAGTCCAATAGCAAGGTGTACACTGTGGTTGACACCCTGGCACTCTCTCTATTGACGTGCCCTTGGCCACCCTCAGACTTCCATCTGAGTTCTTCTCTTCTCTTAAAGACTGGTAACTATAGCCCCATCTCCCAAATATATTCCTCTATCCAACCTTTTTGCCTTAAACTCTTCATTAGCCTTGTGTAGTTCTTGTGAGTGTGTGTTGTGTGTGTGTGTGTTTTCTGGGTTATTTTTTTTTAAAAAACCCCATTTATTTTATTTCAACTGGAATTCTCTGCAGTTAGTACTGGTATACACAGGTGCAAAATGTCCCAAAGTTACCCACCTCTCGCAGCCTTCCATTTTAGCTAATCATAATTCCCCAAAATATTAATATAGTTCTGAGATAATGTGTGGGCTCCCACAGACTCCCTCACCTATTAAGGCAACAAAGTGCTCATCATTTATTTATTTATCCACCCATCCCATTTTGGGACGTAAAGGTGGCTTACAATAGTTAAAAGACACATAGCTAAAAATACACCAAAAATAAAACTTTAAATTTCCAATTAACTAGCGATAAAATTACATCCAGTTTTATTTTTTTTAAAAAAACATAGTTATTAAAAACAACAAATAAACAAAGCACACCAGAGCCTGGAAGAAGCCACTGAGAAGGCCCTCATGCCTCTTCCACCACCTTGTGATGCCATTTAATGAGGGTGCTGAGTACTTTTTTCATATTTGTGCCACTCCATAGTAGAAGATTCTTGGCATCTTGCAGCACAAGATCCACAAGAGCTCCTTTGCTAAGAGGACAGTCAGATTGTCAAGCTCAGTAGTTTATCCCTGAGATACTGGCTTGGTTTGTTCATTGATCCTCTTTTCACTGAATTTTGTTCCAACATGTGATCCACACTGCTAACACTTGCAGTTTAAGATGGCACTCCTCTTACATGTTTGCTCAAATCTAAATTCCTTTATGTCCAATGTCCTTGTTTACTCTCTAGTAAGGGGTCTATTGTAAACCAAATAGTAATAACTGTTAATAAATCAGATGTGTTGGCTAGTGTTATTAACTGCTATTTTGTAGGCATCTAGGAATTGCTATTAATGGCTATTTCTTGGGTATTTATTGCTGTTTATTCTTAGATAAAAAAGAGAAAGCTCATTATACATTGTTCATTGTAAATGGATGAAAATGTTGAAGGAAGATGAGAATCTTAGTAAAATCTTTGCCAATTATTTAAGACTGTCAGTTTTAGGTTGCCCAATTAAGAGTCTGCTTTCACAGTGTGTTCTCTGTCCTTACCCCTGAAGTCAGAAATTAAATGATCTCAAATGTTTGTTTCTGGTAATAAGTTCTCTATATTTATAATTTTCTTTAAAAATGCAGTAGGAAAATTCCTGGGGTTGACTTGCATGAGTTGTATAATACACCATTCAATGACTTGTAGCTGAAATTAGCCTAGTCTTTCATAAGAAAGTATTGTGTTTGTCATCATACAAAGAGATGGTAAAAGACCTGTCTGGGGTGTTTGGTTTGTTTCAGCTGTTTCACACAGACAGATCATTACCTGACTCAGTCAGCCAGGAATGTGCACGTGTCTGTGGAGACCAAGGGAACAGAACCAGCATGCAAATCCTTTAGAAAATTCTGCTTGCTCAACTTCCTATTTTCATGCATTTTCTACTACAGTTATTATAAGGGGCATAATATATTCTTCTAGTTTCTTGGTTAATCATTAGAGATTCTCTCAAGTAGTCTCTCTCAAGGGGACTAGAAATTTTATTACAGTGGAAGAGTCAAAACACCTCAATATTATTGTGTCTAGAACCTGCTATACTTGTTAATTTTTATCCTGATTTTTTTTAAAAACAAACCAATTGATTTCACTGACACTGTCCTTTTATATTATGCCTTATTGGCTGGTAACATAAACTCCTGGCAGATTTATTATCAACGATAATAAGATAATAATACCAAATAAGATTTTAAAAGATAAATAAAATGATGTCCTACATTTCTGCTAGTCTCTCTCAAAATTCTGCCTTCCTTTATGTTTGGAGAGTCTGTGATCTTTTGTTTGGGTGAGAACTCAACAGATACCATTTCCTCTTAGAAACTGCAGAGAGAAAAAAAGATGATTTCTCATTTGTCTTCTTGTGATATCATATAATCAGCCATTAAACCAGTTCTCATCTTCATCTCAGACCTGTTTGCATGTCTAACAACCAACACACCTCATATGAAGGAAAGTTGCTCAGAAAGAATGGCTCAGGAATGATGGTAGGCAAACAATCAGCACAGCTATTCCCTTTCCACTGATATCATACCAACTGGTGGTGAAAATAGCCACAGCTTTTGTTATGGTGATATCTGCTTGAGGTTGGCTTGGGCCAAGCAATGGGATTACCGGTCACACAACTGGAAACTCATGCCCAGAACCCAGACTGGAAACACGTGATCAGAAGCATGTGACCAGAAACACATGATCGGAAACACATGACCAGAAACACGTGGCCGGAAACACGTGGCCGGAAACACGTGGCCGGCCCCAGAGGAGTGGCCGGACCACGTGCTCCATCCAAGTGCCCAATCACGCTCCCCAGTTCCCAAATGGGGTCTCCAGGGAGGGGTACGAGGAAGAGACCAAGGCATGGTCTGCCACAATCGCCGCCGGAGACCCCCTATTTGCCCCCGAGGAAATGCCATAACCCATGCCCACTGCCTACCCGAGAAAGCTGTGACAATTGGAGAGAGAATAATAGCTACAAGACAACCAAATAGGGAGAGTGGGTGGGTCTTCGGCTCATGAGAGTCCAACTGGCAGGGTCCGGTGAAGGCCGGGAATAAATCCCCAGCTGCTGGACCCTGTTGAAGACTGGCCCTGCCCACCAGCAAATCAGCAGCCTCGGAGGTGAGCAAACCTGATTGGCTGGGGGAAGTGCAGTCTGGCCAATCGGGGAAGGGGAGCCCTTCCCTGATTGGTCCATTTGTGATCCTCTTTCTGGCCTGCAAGCTGCAGGCAGGGAAGAGGATACGGGCAGGCATGGCGGCGCCCATGCCTGCCATGCAGTCACGGCGAGCTGGGGAGGGCCACCAGCCGCAAATGCGGCCGCCCAGGTAAGTCTGGGCAGCCAGCTTTTGTTTGACAGTAAGAAATAATTCAAAAATATTAGGTTAGAATTCTTTCCACAGAATTCTGGCAGAGAGAATTTAATCTCTTGGACTGATTGTTCTAGTTGGAATGTGCCTTCATTCTAAAAATCACTTTTAAAACTAGCACAGTAATGCTTTTCAGAGCAACTTCAAAGCAACAAAGTAGTGGAATTCCCTTTAAAAAAAAAAAACATTTTCAAAGCCTTCCCTTCCAGATCTTCTGTTTATGTCTAATTCATTATGAATTGCTGACTTATTCTTGCTTCATTTATACCCTTTGTAACAAGGACTCACATTGTAATGGCACACATTTTCTGAAAAAATACCCTAAGACAAGAAGATCAAAATGATAATCACTTTGTATTCAAAAGATGTTGCTTTTGAATTATGGAGAATTTCTTTTTCAACACCATATGATATCCAGGCAAATTTTATTCCAGTTGTTGCATAGTCAAACATTCCTATTAGTACCAAACATAAAGTACATGTGACTTTTCAATAATTGGAGGGGGAGCTGTTTATGTTAGGAACATCATCTTTCACGATGACATACGCTTGGATTTAAGTACAAAGAGAATCCAAACTACAAATACATTCAGTGTCATTAATTGATTTCTGTTGTATTGGTTTACTGTTACCGGTAGCAGAGTTTTCTCTGAGAGATTACCTGGTTCAGGGATAAGGGGGAAAGGCAAAACAGAAAAGCTTGGTAGTTGCTTTGAACAGTTAATATACAGATCTTCAGATTTCCAATCACTCTGAATTCTTACAAGAAAACATTACAAGTTCGATTCCAGAGGGCTCCAAGGTTCACTCAGCCTTCCATCCTTTCGTAGGTTGGTAAAATGAGTAGCCAGCTTGTGAGGGCAATTAGCTAACACACATTGGAAACTGTTTAATGCCGTCTAGATGTGTAAATAGCTATTGCTTAAAACAGTTTGTAAGCCGCTCTGATAGCCTTGTGGCTGAAGAGCAGGGTAAAAATAAATAAATAAATAAATAAATAAATAAAATCCCAAGATTTCATAGAATGAAGCCATATAGCTTTTTTTTTGTAATATTCTTTATTGGTTACAGTTGTTTTATTCTTACATATTCATTGTTAATTATTATCACAGTTTATTTTATTACATTGCTTTTTGTTACACGTCAAATCTTAGAGTCATCTTTCTTTAATTTATTGTAACCTTATTTCCTTATCTAATTTTTTTTTAAAAACAGAAAGCTTATTTGTATCATATGTCCACTATTATTTATTTTTCTAATTCATTTTCTTTCTTGACACGTCTCTTCTCTTTCTTCTGTTCTTTTTTCTTTCTTCCTTCCTCTTCACCACTGCAGGGGTTTATTTTCTCCTTCTCTTTTTCTGTTTCCTAATTCTATCGTATCTCAAATGTTCCTTCTATGATTTTCCAGCCATTCATCCTCTATTGTTTTATCCCTGTATATCTAACTGCTCTCTTATCTCTTATCTCTTTATATCTCTTTTCCTTCCATATCTGGCCTTTTTTTCTCTTACAAAAGTCATTAATTCTTTACGGTCTTGTATTTTGCCCAGAATCCTTCCATTGGCTCCCATTCTTTTATAATTTTGTTTACTGACCTTCCCCTTAGGACTTTTTCAGATGTCTCAAATACAACGCAAGTAGCCTCGTTGCGTTGCGAGGCTGCTGCGCTGCAGGGCGTCCCTTTTGGATGATGCTCTCCCCTGCTGGTACTGTTGCGGTACCGCGGGGACATTTGAGCGTTATATTTCACCGATTTTTACTCACGAAAGTTGATTGTGATTAAAAACCGGCGAAATATAATGCTCAAATGTCCCCGCGGTACCGCAACAGTACTGGCAGGGGAGAGTGTCATCCGAAAGGGGCGCCATGCAGCGCAGCAGCCTCGCACTCAACGAGGCTGCTTGCGTTGTATTTGAGACGGCCGAAAAAGTCCTTAGTGTTGTTAATTTATCAGCTTCCCACATTTCATACATTTTTATTATCATTCTTCCACAGTTGGGCTTTCCTTTGTTTTCCATTTTTGAGCATATAGGATCCTTGCCGTTGTTATCATATATAACAAAATTCTCCATTTATTTTTTTATCTCTGGGCCTTTTATATCATGTCCCATATTTAAAAGGTATATCTCCAGACTTAATGAATAATCTGTCTTCAGTATTTCTTTAATCTTAACGTGAATCCTTCTCCAGAATACCTTAGCTATGGAACAGTTCCACCACATATGTATTAGCATTCCTACCGCCTCCTCACATTTCCAACACTGTATTGATCCCGTTTTATACATTTTGTTAAATTTAACTGGAGTTAGATGCCATCTGTAAAATATTTTGACGAAGTTCTCTTTCAAATTTTGTGACAGAGTAAATCTTTGCGTATTTATCCAGGCTTTCCCCCACTTTTCTATTTCAATAGTTTTGTCTATTTCTTGGGCCCATTTTATCATATTATCTTTCACTAACTCTGTTTCCAGGTCTCTCTCTGTTAGGATTTTGTAGTATTTTACTATATGTCCCTTGGCATTGCTATATATAACTTTGTCAATTTCATTTTTTTTTTTCAGATTGAAACCCTTCTAGTTTTAGGTCCATTTTATATCTCTCATATATTTGATGGTATGCAAACCAGTTTAATTCGATTCCTTCTTTCTCTAGTTGTTCTCTGGATTTCATTTTCGTTAGATTTAAAGTTTTTTCTAGTAGATCTTGATATTTTGGCCATTCTTGCTCCTCCTTTTTAGATCTTTTATAGAAGGCCTCTTGCGTTGAGATCCATTGGGGGATCTTTCTATAGAATAATTTTTTAATTGTTAACCACGATTTTAATAATGTTTTGCTAATAAAGTGGTGATCAAATTCTTTGTTATCTTTTTCTTGCTATACCATATGTAGGTGTGCCACCCGTAGATTAAATTATGGCCTTCTAATCATTGTCCAGTTTTATCCAATCTTCCAACCACATTAGCGAATATGCATTATAATATCTTATTAGATCCAGTATGTAACATCCTCCTCTATTCTTGTCATCTGTTAATAATTTCATTTTAATTCTAGGCTTTTTTCTTTCCCAAATATATTTTGACAGTTCTGGGTTCCATTTTTTAAAACATTTCATGTTTGTTATTATTGGTAGTTTTTGAAACAAATACATAAACTTTGGTAATACTACCATTTTTATTGTTGATATCCTTCCTAGAAGGGATAGTTGTAATTTTGACCATCTCCGTAAATCTTTTAATATTTCCTTCCACATCCTATTGTAATTGTATCTCAAATAAATCTGTATTCCTCTTAGAAATCCATATTCCTAAATATTTGATTTGATGTTTTATTTTATATCCAGTTATTGATTCTATTTCTGATTCTTCTTTTTTGTTATATTCTTTGTCATAACTTCAGTTTTCTCTCTGTTTACCTTGAAGCCTGAGTGTTGTGCAAATTCCTCCAATGTTTTCATTAGTTCTCCTAGCTGTTCCATTGGGTCTTCCAGAAAGATTATCAAATCATCCGCGAATGCCTTTATTTTAAATTCATATTTTTAAATCTTTGTACCTTTAATTTTTCCATTCACTCTGATGTTATTAATTAAAATCTCTATCACCATGATAAATAGAAGTGGTGACAACGAACATCCCTGCCTCGTCCCTTTTCTAATATTAATCCTTTCTGTCTTATCACCGTTTATCAATATTTGTGCTCTTTGTTCTTCATATATAAAGTTGATCCAGTTACTAAACTTTTCTCCTATGTTCATCTTACTCAGCACTGCTTTCATAAAAGGCCACTTAACATTGTCAAAGGCTTTTTCAGTGTCTAATGAGATCATTGCCAATTTTTTCTCATTGTGGCTCTCATAATACTCTATTGTATCCACTGCTATTCTTACATTGTTTTTTATGTATCTGTTTGGCAAGAACCCATTTTGATCTTCCTGTATGATTCTATTTAAGATAGTTTTTAACCTTTGTGTCTGCGAAGATCTTATAATCGAAGTTTAGCAACGAGATTAGGAGCCACATAGTTAAAGCAGTGTCAAACTGCATTATTTTTGCAGTGTGTCAGCAGCCAAATTTACCAAAGGAATATGACTACACCAATTGGAAGAGTTCTAGATGTGAATGATTTTCAGTGTTTCACTCTCAGCAATGCTAGAAATTTAGAGAGTGAAGAAGAATTTCATTTGTGGGGGGATGCCCTCATTTGCCCCCTCTAGCTACACCTCTGGTAGCACCACAGAGAGTCCCATACTGTCTGAAATGAATCCCATACTGTCTTAAAACAAGAAAGGAAAGAGACACTTCAGCTTTCCAAGAAGAGTGAAGGTGAATAGTGCCCTACATTTTTTAAAGGTAAAAATAGCTGCAGCTTCTATTTAGGATTCACTTCCCATTTACAATCCCTAGGGAGTGGCTTAAAGGGGGATAGCATAGGTTTGAGAGATCCCAGGTGGCTTCAGGTTTAAAAAGGAAACCCAAATAGGTGCAGATTAATAAACTGATTTGCCTAACATGGAACCATGTAGATGGTATTCTTCTTTAAATCTTTGAAAGTTCTTTGTGAAATACAGTGTGACTTCTGAATGAATAAAGTTTAATTTATGTGTACAATATGAAAATGGATCTGTTGTAGATCTTATTATCTCTCTGTATTCACTGGCTAAATACTGTGCCTGGGATAAATGGTGCTCTCCTAGCTGCTAGGATCCATGACAGAATTGTTGTGGTGATCAGAGACTTCATAGTGTCTGAAAAGCTGCAATTAGATGAAGAGTTCACTTTCAAAAAAGCAGTTGCCACCACAATAAGGCAGCAGGGAAGCATGAGGAAACAGCAAGCAGGCCTCCGTAACAGCAGCATCACCACTCAGGTGAACAGTGTTTCTGCAGTGAGAGAGAGAGAGACCACAGCACCATGGAACTGCAGGGACAGTTCGAAAGGTGAAACTGCGAAACAAAGAAGAGAAATGGTGTGGGGGAAGATTGTCCAATTGCATGAAAAGCTGGCATTTTTCAATGGAATGTACTTCAAGATTTACTCTAACAATTACTCCAACATTTTCTTTGGATCTGTGAAAGAGAGCCAAGATATTAGTATCAGGATATCATAGAATCATAGAATCATAGAATTGTAGAGTTGGAAGAGACCACGAGGGCCATCCAGTCCAATCCCCTGCCATGCAGGAAATCTTGATCAAAGCATCCCCGACAGATGGCAATCCAGTCTCTGTTTAAAGACCTCCAAGGAAGGAGACCCCACCACGCTCCGAGGGAGTGTGTTCCACTGCCGAACAGCTCTTACTGTCAAAAAGTTCCTCCTAATGTTGAGGTGGAATCTCTATTCCTGGAGCTTCCATCCATTGCTCCGTGTTCCAGTCTCTGGAGCAGCAGAAAACAAGCCTGCTCCATCCTCAGTGTGACACCCCTTCAAATACTTAAACAGGGCTATCATATCGCCTCTTAACCGTCTTTTTTCCAGGCTAAACATACCCAGCTCCCTAAGTCTCTCCTCATAAGGCCTCGTTTCAAGACCTTTCACCATTTTAGTTGCCCTTCTCTGGACACGCTCCAATTTGTCAATAACCTTTTTGAATTGTGGTGCCCAGAACTGGACACAGTATTCTAGGTGAGTTCTGACCAAGGCAGAATAGAGTGGCACTATTACTTCCCTTGATCTAGACACTATACTTCTATTGATACAGCCCAAAATTGCATTGGCCTTTTAAGCTGCCGCATCACATTGTTGACTCATGTTCAACTTGTGGTCTACTAGGACTGCTAGATATGGTCTGCAAAAATCAAGGTGGAAGGACATCCAACCTCATTTAAGCTGGACTTTGGAGCTGATGCCACTGCTATCCCATAGACTGTGTTTAGAGTACATTTGAGGCACAGGTTACTGTTGTCAGGTATGAAGGAAGAAAATCACATAGGTCTTAGCTACACTGGTGATAAAATCCAAATCCCCCCTCCTCAAATCTATCCCAATAATGCCACACAATGTGTGGCTTTATCCCCAAATCTGGTGCGATAGTACCATATGACTTAGAGCCCTAGCTAAACCAGACTTGGGGTATACCATCTAAAACCTAGTTTTGGAAGACTCACAGTGTTCTCCAGAGTTTACTGAAAATTCTGGAGAAATCTGTAGTGTTGACAAAATTATTCACACTGGATTCGGAGAGTGGGGAGGCAGGGCAAGTGCTGCCCTCTGACCTTTAGAATGATTGGCTGTACACCAGGGGTCTGCCTTGTTAAAGAATATACATGAAGATCTTTGAGAACAGGTACCTGGCTAGGCAGTGGTGGTGGACCTACAGCAGGGGATAAAAATCCACTGGGGAGATTTGGACTTTTTGGCCAGGTAGATGTGGCACTTAAATCCAGACCAGAGTGGTCTGAATATCATGTGGGGCAGCTCTGGTGCAGCTCCAGGCCAAAGAAATCCAATTTTCAATCAGATTTTTACCCTGTGTCGTCAAGCCAATAGTTTTGCTGCCTATTATTGTGGTTAATGATGTCTCCTTGTGCCCTTTTTGTGTATGTTGAGGTAATGATGAGATGGATGACAGAAGAATCTTTTTTTACCACAGACTAGCAATTTGAAGCATTCAGATATTTATTTATTTATTTAATTATTTATTTAAGAAAAGAACTTGCTTTTCTGGACCTTGTCATGACAATGATAGCTAACTACCTTGAAAAGTAACTTTCCACACTTTGTTTAGAACTAATGAAAGTGTGAAAATACTAGCAGTAGCAGTGGTAAAAAAAGTCCTGGGAGTTGGGGATGAAGAGACCTTGCTTGGAATTGGTTTTGGAAATGAAACCCAAACCGATCTAATTGTGGCTTCGTCTAATCATGTGTATAGCCTTACTTGGTGCCATAGAGCAAGGTGCCGTTTACACGATGAAAATGTAGTGGGAAGAATTTGTGTTGATCCCTGGCAGTTTACACGTACATCAGGTCGGGTACATGATTTTCGGAAGGGGGGCCACGTTTTATCCCTCAACCTGCGGGACTTCCAGTCCCGCGGTTTGTGCCGGTTTTTTAAAAAGTCACTGGAGGATTTGGAAAATCGAAAATGTAAACAGCCTGGGACAAAATATCTTGGTAGTAGGGGATGACCGGAAATGGTGACTGGGGGCGGGCTTAGAGATCAGCCATCAGAAAAGGAGGGGTAAGTTACCCGTTCAACAGATCCAGCCTCACCAGTCGAAAACAAAGCATCCCTTCCAGCTGCACGAAGGTTGATGTGTGTGTGTGCACGCGCGTGTACTCAAACACCTTTTTAAATGGATTTCTACACTGCATGCTACAGAGAGATCATGGTGGGCAGAGGGTCGCCCATTCATCTCCTGCCTTGGTCACCTCCCTGGATCTGAACAGGCACAGTAAAATATTCCAGCCTCTGAGCGAATGAACACCCCTTAAATTCCCCCTCTCTGTGTCTGGGTCTTTCAAAACGCCTGTCTGTAGCTGGCTTGGAACATGAACTCTGCAGCTAATCTCTGCTGTAAGGGTTAACATTTTAAAGAGGCAAGGGGAAACCCAAGCGAATACGAAGCCTCCCCCCCAACCTCACTCGGTTTGATTTCAAATGGAAAGCACTCGTTCGTTCCTGTGTCTGAGCGAAAGATCTCAGTCTGGATCTTTCAAAATGCTTTCTGCCTCTTCTTAAAGTGTTAACATTTTAAAGAAGCAAGGGGAATAACAAACCTCTCCCCCCCTCTCCCCCCCAGCCAGCCAATAGCATCGCTCGTGGCGCGGAACTCTAAAGGAAGTGTGTCACCGAGGTTGTGAAAACACGAGTAATCGCATCCTTGATTGACAGCCAAAATAAATAAATAAATAAAACCTACCCCCCCCGGGACTTTGGACATGTAAATATCAGTCATGGGACCACACGGGATATCCAGATCAGTGACATAAATCGTATAAACATCGAGGGACGGATTCATGATCACAAAATCACGGTAAGCACCGCGACAATTTCTGTCATGTAACTGGCACCCAAGAGTATAATCCCTGTGCACCTATAGGTAGCAAGAAAAGGCCTACAGTTACAAAAGCAAAGCAGCAGATATAAGAATGTGTTCCTCTTCTGGTTGGTTCATACTTCCAGCTATAAGGGATTTATTCATTATGACCTCTGTCATCCAGTGCTTTGTGCCACTGATAGTCATGTGCCCCATGCTCCCATAGATGTCCTAGTGGCACAAAGATGAGTCAACTTAATAAGGTCAACTTCATAAGAGCCATCTATGAACAGAACTTGAGCTCAACTGAACAAGAACTGTATTCAATGAAGCTTGTTTTCATTTGCAGGCAACTCAAACAGATTGGACAAGGAAAGTGTGAAAATTGCTTTTTGGCAGAGAGCAAGACACAACAAATGTCATGAGGGTACTTCTTTTTTGTCATGAATCATAGGCCTCTACGGTAATGGAGTAAAGTGAGACTGTGAAGCTGTTTTATGCGCCACCAGCCAAGCAACTGAATTTTTCATAACCCCTTATGGTTTAACACAGTTGAACAAAAGAACAGTTCATCATATCACACCAGAGGTGTTTGCTTAGTGTTAGTGATACTCAAAGGAGGATTTTTGGAGGGTATTTTCACTTCTGACAGAAGTCCTTGTGTTATTTTATAAATTGTATGATGAACATCAGGTTGACATAATGTAACACTTTCTTGTTCAACATGGCAAATCCTTATGGGCTTAATACTAGCTACTTTACATGTTGAGTGGCAGCTTACTGGGGGGAAAACTCAGACTAAATCTTTTTGCTTGTCCTAAATACACCTTGGAGCAAACTTAAGAGGTATATGATAAAGTAGATCCTGTTGTTTGGTCATTGTTTCCGAGCAAAGGAGGTGGAGGGGTATTTAATTTTTTAAAGTGAAAAGTGCTGGGTTGTATAGATGTTTTGGGGATATGTCATTACTCTGTAAACCCTATTTCTTAATTCTAAATGTGTGGAGGAAAGCATTCCGCATATGCTTAGAGCAGGGATGGAAAGAATATTTGAAAATATTCAGTCAACACTTGAAGATAATTCCCCCACATTTAAAATCTTTCTTGTTTGGGAGTATTCTGTGTGAGAAAGTCCTAGTGAGCTCGTATCTCACAGAAAACACAAAAATCTTACATTTTGGTGCAGAAAATGCAGTTTTCTGTGCACTCCCCCATGTTTTCCAAAGAAAAGCCCTGTCCATTTTTGAGAACTTTCTCAGGACAGGAAGAAATTTGTTAAAATTATTTGTTGGTTCCTTTGAGAATGAAACAAGCATTACATCCCTTGCTCAGAGGCACTCTATGACCTAGGAATGTAATAAGAATTATTCTGGGTATGTTTAGCCTGGGGAAGAGAAGGCTAAGAAGGGAAATGATAGCTATGTTTAAATATTTGAAGGGATGTCATATTGAAGATGGAGCAAACTAGTTTTCTGCTGCTCCGGAGACAAGGACACGGAGCAATGGACTCAAACTACAGGAAAAGTAATTCCATCTAAACATTAGGAAGAACTTCCTGACAGTAAGAGCTGTTCGGCAGTGGAATGTATGCCTCAGAGTGTGGTGGAATCTCCTTCTTTGGAGGTTTTTAAGCAGAGCATGGATAGCCATCTGTTGGGAACGCTTTGATAGTTTATTCCTGCATGGCAGGGGGTTGGACTGGATGGCACTTGTGGTCTCTTCCAACTCTATGACTCTATGATTCTAGAGATGTAATAAGAATTTTTCTAGGGATGTAATAAGAATTTTCCAATAAGAATTTTTCTGCCATGGATTCACTGACTAGTCTTAAGCTAGTCACTCATTATATTTCAGTAGTCCTTAGCTGTAAAATGGGATAAATGTTCTCTAAGGGATTGTCTACAGGGGCAATATATCCTGTCTTTTCTCCATCTTAGAGCCATGCAGTGCTGACAACACAGAGCTTTTGCCCCATGCTGCCCCTGGGCAGTCCTCACCAACCCCAGGGCAGATACGGGGCTCAGACTGGGTAGGATCTGATAAACCATTGCAAATTAATACCTGGGAAAATCCATTCCTGCTGGGAATGGATTGGGCCCCATGTGTCTGCAGAAGCCTGTCCCAGCAGGACGTCCCATCGCTGCAGCTGCCAGTTTGCCTTTCTCTTCTGGATCCACCCAGGGTGCTTTGGTCATATATTGCGGGCTGGCTTCCTTGCTTCTGGGAGAACCAGGGGGATGGTAGTGGTGGCTGCTGCAGTGGTGGGCCAACATGCTTGTCTGGACTCCAGACTGCTTTGTAGAGGCAATGGGGGAGGGATAGGCCTGATCCATGGCTAGTCTGATGGGTAGCTGGCATATCCTGGCTTGCGTAGATGAGCCCTAAGAGGCATGTGTGCAGCATAGTGCATATACAGTATGGGTTTTTATGTATTGGACCAGAAAGAAATGTCTGTAACTTATCTCACTGCTTTTGTGATTTGAAGTCAGCTACTTGCATGTACAGTTGTCCCTAGATATTCATGGATTTAAGCAACCACGGATTGAAAATATTCTTTAAAAAATAATAATCACCAAAGCAAACCTTGATTTTGCCATCTTATATAAGGAACACCATTTTGCTATGCCATTGCATATAATGGGACTTGAGTATTCATGGATGTTGGTATCCATGGGAGGTCCTGGAACCAAACCCCAGCGGATACCAAGGGCCCACTGTATGTTTAATTCTTGCTTTCTTGTGGCACATTTGAGTGTAGGTTGCACTCCCCCCTCTTGTCCTCTGGTCCATACTACTGACTGATCAAAAAGGATATTGACAAATTAGACCCTGTCCAAAGGAGTGCAACTAAAATGGTGAAAGGTCTGGAAACCATGCCTTATGAGGAAAGACTTAGGGAGCTGGGTATGTTTAGTCTGGAAAAAAGACTGTTAAGGGGAGATATGATAGCCCTGTTTAAGTATTTGAAGGGGTTTCACATTGAGGATGGAGCAAGCTTGTTTTCTGCTGCTCCAGAGACTAGAACACAGAACAATGGATGTAAGCTCCAGGAACAGAGATTCCACCTCAACATTAGGAGGAACTTTTTGACAGTAAGAGCTGTTCAGCAGTGGAACACACTCCCTCGGAGCATGGTGGGGCCTCCTTCCTTGGAGTTCTTTAAACAGAGGCTGGATGGCCATCTGTCAGGGAGGCTTTGATCATGATTTCCTGCATGGCAGGGGGTTGTGGACTCTTCTAACTCTACAATTGTGATCTCTTCCAACTTACGGTCTCTTCCAGCTCTACAGTTCTATGATTCTATGACTTTCCAGACTCATTCTGTATTGCCTGCCTCCCAATTCCCAAAGTGTTCATAGTTTTGTTTGCAAAATGTTAGGTGATATGTAACCATCCAGAATGTGATCTCACAACCTTTAAGAGTGGAGGTAAGGCTTGTAAGTGCTTAGTTACAAAACTGCAGCAGTTTATCCCAATGAAAATGAAGTGCAGAAACCCATTATCAAAATCCTACAATGAGACACCCAAAGAAGGTACCGCAGACTGATAGCTATATGAACTAACCAGTTCAAATGGTTTTCATCTGCACCAGGAACATTAAAAGCTAATGAATGTTAATTGCCTTTTCAAGACCAAGTGATCCACAGATACTCTGTATTGCAGTAGAGATAGCCTGAAGGAAAATATTGTTGGTGGGAAAATGTATTCTCCCCACCAGCTACTGTAAGGCACTCAAAAACTCTCAGAGAGAAAGGGAGAACCCAGTGGTGGGGTGCAGTATGGCAAATGATTTTGTCAGTCCTGATAATAGTAATAAAAAAAATGCCAGACCTCTGACCCTTCAAGCAGTAGTTCCAAACACACAACTGAAGTTCATGAAAAAAGAAAAGGTGGCTCCCTCTTCCTCTCCAGCTAATCAGATTTGAGCCCAGATGCTCACTTCTGATTGGCTGTCAATGAAAACTCCAGCCAATTGGAGCAAACCATGCTTTGCTCCAATTGGCTGCTGCTTTGTCACTCACCAAGCCAGCATGGAGGCGATGGGGAAAAGATGGAACCATGGAGATGGCCACGCTTGTGTTATGGCTGCATGTGGGCACCCACTTGGACCGCAAAACGGCCACTTGGTAAGTCTGGCAGCCTGATTTTGTTAGTTAACCTTAATCTTACTGGTGCAAAGGCCTCATAATTGTCTTATTCAAAATACACCTGGAAATGTCATCTGGCAGATTTATAGTTTATATTGAAGATCTCCATATTGCTTCAAATGACTGGACATGGGGAGTGGATTTTTCTAGTTCCTCAGAACATTTTCAATAGTTCTATAACTTGTGCGTGGAAGGAGAAGGAAAATTAAATTTGCTTCTATTGTCTTGAAGAATGACACTATACACTATTTATAAAATTGTTTCATATATATATATGTGTGTGTGTGTGTGTGTGTGTGTGTATGGATAGGCCATGTAGAAATGCCTCCTTTATATCTGCAATATGTTGATAATATAGCAGTATTAATTAGGTGTTATGTGGATGGGGCAGTAGGTCATGCGTTTATAATACCAAAGTTGAAAGAAGTCTATGGGAAACTGGGGATCATTTTCACACTGTATTCCATTCTTTTCCCCCCTATATTAATAATAATATAATAATAATAAATTTTTATTTTTAACCCGCCCCTCTGCTCGGCAACCGGGGCGGCGTACAGCAAGATTAAAACAACAGCAAGTTCAAACAATCCTTCCCAATCCTAACCCTCCCACCCCTTAAAACTAAATTAAACTAATAGAGAATTAAAACAAAAAGAAAATACAATAAATAAATACATAAATAAATTAAATTAAAAATGGCAACGGCGGCAAGGGGGCGGGTAAGCTGGGAAGTTATTCCGGGAAGGCCTGCCGGAAGAGATCCGTCTTTAGCGCTTTCTTGAAGCTATCAAGAGTAGGGATAAGACGGATCTCATCTGGCAGGCCATTCCAAAGTCTGGGAGCCATAGAAGAGAAGGCCCTCTGGGAGGTCTGAGACAGCCTAGTTTTCATAGGCTGCAGCAGGTTTCTCCCAGAGGACTGAAGTGCGCAGGGGGGGATCATATGGGATGAGGCGGTCCCGGAGATAAGATGGACCCAAGCCATGTAGGGCTTTAAAGGTTAAAACCAACACCTTGTACTCTGCCCGGAAACTGATCGGTAGCCAGTGGATAGATTTAAGCACAGGTGTTATACGCTCTCTCCTAGATGTAACTGTAATTAACCTGGCTGCAATATTTTGTACCAGTTGAAGTTTCTGGGTTAGGCACAAGGGTAGCCCCATGTAGAGTGTGTTACAGTATTCCAAACGTGAGGTTACCAAAGCATGTACCACAGTTTCCAGATCCCTTGTATCCAGGTAAGGGCACAGCTGGCATATCAGCCGAAGCTGATAACAGGCACTCCTGATCGTTGCACTCACCTGACTCATCATGTGAAGTGATGAATCTAGGAGTACCCCCAGACTGCAAACACAGTCCTTAGAGGAGAGTGAGACTCCATCCAGGACTGGAAGTTGTATTCCCAGACCTGGTTTTGGGCCTGTGACTGTCAGTACCTCCATTTTGTCTGGATTTAGTCTCAATCTGTTTTTCCTCATCCAATCCATTACCACTCCAAGACAGTCATTGAGAGGAGAGACACCATCTGAAGTCTGAGCCAACGATCTGGTCATAGAGAAATATATCTGAGTGTTATCAGCTTACTGATGACACCGAGCTCCATGCCTCTGGATGATCTCTCCCAGCGGCTTCATATAAATGTTAAATAGCATCGGGGACAGGATGGCACCCTGAGGGACACCACAATTAAGCTCAGTTCTGGAAGAGCAACTGTCCCTGAGCCTCACCCTCTGGGATCTGCCCGAGAGAAAGGAACGGAACTACAGCAGAACAGTGCTTCTAATTCCTAACTCTCTCAGGCGATCCAAGAGGATGGAATGCTCTATAGTGTCAAAGGCTGCTGAGAGGTCCAAGAGCACCAGCAGGTTCACACTACCCCTGTCGATGCTCAGGCAGAGGTCGTCGGTTAGAGCGACCATGGCAGTCTCAACTCCATATCCTGTCCTGAAGCCGGTTTGAAATGGATCAAGATAATCAGTTTCATCCAAGACGGCTTGGAGTTGGGAAGTAACTGCCCTCTCGATCACCTTGCTTAAAAAAGGTAGCAAGGGCACTGGTCTGTAATTGTTCGTGTCCAGGGGGTCCAGGGAAGGTTTTTTCAGGAGTGGTTTAACTGCCACCTCCTTTAAACAAGATGGTATGATACCTTCCCTAAAGGACGCATTGATTGTGTCCCGTAGGAATACTCTCAACGCATTCCCCCCTCCCCGGATGACCAGCCAAGATGGACAGGGATCAAGAGGGCAAGTTGTCTTCCTCACTCTTCCAAGGAGCTTGTCCACATCATCGGTACTCACCGATTGAAACTGATCCAGTAAAATGCCATCAACGGAGTTGTTGGACGCCTCATCTATGGATTCTGTCAGAACATTGGCATCCAAGTCGGCTCTTATCCGAGAGACTTTATCTGCAAAGTGGATGTTAAATGCATCACAGCAGGCTGTTATCGGGTTAAGTAGGGGGTTTGGCGCAGGAGGAGCCTGTGTCAGCTTCCCCACCACCTTAAACAACTCTGTTGGATGGGACTCGGCAGACGCAATACGTGCAGAGCAGAAGGATCTCTGTGCTGATCGTATTGCCTCCCAAAAGGAATCAAGATGCTTCCTATGGCGAGTTCTGTCGGATAAGAGTCGAGTCTTTTGCCACTTGCACTCTAGTCGTTGTCCAGTTCGCTTCATCCTCCTAAGCTCCTCTGTGTATCAGAGCTTAGAATTAGAGGCGGGCTGGAAAGGATGCTTGGGAGCGATTGTGTCGATAGCGTTGGTAAGATCAGTGTTCCAGATGCTGACCAAAGTCTCGACAGAATCACTGGCGTTACCAACCATTGAACCTTCTAGGGCTTTCTGGAAACCAATTGGTTCCATTAGCCTTCGAGGGCGGACCGTTCTAATGGGTCCACCATCCCCGGAGGGGCAGACAGTGGCTCTTAGTTCCATATTGACCAGGAAGTGATCCGTCCATGACAATGCGGAGGTTTTTGTAACCTCCACCCATGGATATTCCTGTTCCGTACTGAAGATTGCATTGAGGGTATGACCTGCACAATGTGTGAGCCCATCAACCAATTGGGATAGGCCCATGTTTGTCATGGTTTCCATGAACTCCCGAGCCGCACCAGTTAGATTCGACATGCTGGTCTCGAGTGGAATGTTGAAGTCATCCAAAACCAAAAGTCTGGGCGACTCCAACAGCAACTCAGAGATCAGCTGAGTCAGCTCAGTTAGGGAGTCCGTTAAGCAATGGGGTGGCCGGTATACCAACAGAATCCCCAAACTATCCGTGGTTTTCAGGCTGAGCTACATGCACTCGATGCAAGCTGTTTTCCGGATAGACTTCCTGGTCAAGGTTAAGTTGTTTCTATGAACCAAGGCCACCCCACCACCCTGCCCACTTTCCCTTATCTGCTCACTGACCGTATACCCGACTGGGAGAGCCTGCACTCATGTTGCAGTGCTGGCATCTCCCAGCCAGGTCTCAGTAAAGCATGCCAGATTGGCGGCCTCATCCACTAAGAGGTCATGTATAATATGAGTCTTATTTTTAACCGACCTGGCATTGCAAAGGAGCAGAGTAAGGGGCTGTGGAAAGGATGGTACCCTCTCCAAATTATTATGGGAAACAGAGTGAACTGAAGAAGGGATAGATATTAAGCATCGATCCCTTCTTCTTTTGTAACATTTCTTCACTCTGTTGCCACCATACCTTCCCGTCCCCCACACGACCTCAATTCCTGCACCCAGACCACTCCCGGCTCCATTATATGGTGGTATTGATAAATAATCATTGTAAGCAGTTCTTGTAGCTTCGGGGTGGAAGAAGAGGGCGTGGCTCCCAGGTGAAAGCTCACCCACCCCAGCTAGGTCTTGACACTCAGCTTATAAGCAGCTCTTGTAGCTTCAAGGTGGAAGAAGGGGTGTGGGTCCCAAGCAAAAGCTCACCCACCCCAGCCAAGGTCTTGACTCTCAGCTGGTAAGAGCCAAGGTCAGTATTCTAATTAAGGGCTATTTTTAACATTGTGTGTGTGTGTGTGTGAATTTCATGAAGATTTATTTGTTAATACATATATATAAGGAGAGCCCTGGTATTTACATAAAGTGCAAATAGTTACATGCAAGGGATTTACAAGGCCTTTGAAAAAGAGATGGAGATAAAAAAAATTACAAAGTAAAAATATAAAAGGAAGAGTCCTGATTAAAAGCCATGGATCCTATTTATTCTTCTGGTAACCTTATTACTGAATATGTGGTGCTTGTAACATGGCTTGCTTTCTTAAACTTCCTCTTGAGGTTCCTGAAACTTATAAAGGGTGTTAACTCATTTTACTGTTTCCTGACTGCTACTCCAAAGATGAGAACTTCAGAATTCTAGCTAGTTTCTTCTATCTTGTCTAGATAATTTCCTGTGCATATATAATTGCCATTGACATGCAGCCAGACAACATGTTATGTTAAGCATACTGAAAACCAACTGCCCAAGACCAAGGGTACTTGAATGCAGGAGCTTGGCAACACAGAGGCAAGGATTAAGCATCTTCCCCCAGAAACATGTTGCCCATACTCAGGAAAGGCAGCATATCTCAGATTCTCCATAGACATGACTTATTACCTGTGATCTGAATGGGGGGGAGAGGCTCAAAGAGAGGCTTGAGGATGCAGTGCCAGGAAGAGATATTTCTCTCCTGCTTAGACCATAGGCTGCCAGTATTAGGGGTGCTCAAAAGAACAACCGTCGTGAGAGGGACACATGAAGGGTGTGAGCCCTGCCTTTGAGACTGATGTGCCTGCTATCTATGTCCCCAAGCAACCTAATTGATAGGTTTACTCTGAAAGTACTCTATATGTGCACAGCTAGACATGAACAGGACTATTCTTTATAATCAGGTACTTTAGATGAGTTGGGGTTCGTGCTTGTGAAGGAGAGCCCTGTTTATATATACCTTTACATGCATGCAGCCCTTTCAGGTCAATGATATGGTTATAGTTCCCAGAGAAACATAGCTTACACTGCTGCTGCTGCTGGTGGTGGTGGTACTATTATGACTGCTGCTTTCAGCTGTGGATACACAGGTCCATATTGCCTCTAAATCAGGAGGTAGTGTATAGCCATCATTACCAGTAGTACCAGTGGTCTGTGGTCCAAGAAAGTTGGGTACCTCTTTTGTCCACTGTAGGGTCACCACGGGCTACCACCGACTGGTAGTTGATAGAACCTCTCTCTTCCATGATATTGTCCAACAACACATCAAAGCAATCTAAACTAGAGGCCATCACTACATCTTGTGGCAGCAGATTCTATAAGTGATCTATGTGCTATATAAAGAAATGCTCCATTTTGTCCTGGATCACCCGCTAGTCAGCTTCATTATATCAGCCCAGATTCTGTTGTTTTGAGAAACTGAGTAATAACTCAAATCCACCAGTAATTTGGGTTCCCCCTTTATGTATCTTCTTCAGTTGCAGAACACACTTTTTGAGATGAGGCAACCCAAATGGTACATAGCGTTTTAAGTGTGATTGCACATCTAGGTTTGTATAAAGGCACTGATGTATTTAAAGTTTTCTTCTCAATGCTTTTCCTGGTCATGGAATCTGTCTTTTCCACAGTTGCCTTATTCTGGGTCAACATTTTCATTGGTTGGCCTCAAGATCTCTTTCCTGGTTAGTCACCCGCATCTCAGACCCCGCCAGTGTATTTGCGAAGTGAAGATTTTTTTGCTTACTGGACACTTTATATTTACTGTACCTACAATTATTGTGATTGGCTATTCAAACAACTTTATAGACAGCCTTTTGGGGTTCTTTATGATTAATGTTTTGGGATCGACTAATGAGCTATGGCCCTTCTATCTTGGTGAGAAGTTGTCTATGGTATGCATAGCAAGCCCATGTGAAAAAGTAAGCAAAGCAAATACATCTGGAAAAACAATTCAGCATAAACAGGTATAGAAAAATGATTCAAATGGGTGCTAATTTTATATAGCTTTTTATGCAGACTACAGCTATCATATTATAATATAAATATATATTTTTTTAATGGTAAAAAGAAAAGATTGTTCATCATACAGCTTCTCAAGTACATTAGATTGGCAATGGCTAAGTTTATAATGGACTTTGTGAAATTTCTGAGTTTCACCATTGTTCACAGATTCTAGACCAATCTGTTCTCATGACTAAACTGAATGATTTTCTCTGCTCATTGGATATACAGCCTGGGTTCCCCTTTTCAGATAATTACAAGTTAAATTTTATGCATGAGGTTGGAGGAGGGGAAGCTATTAAACCACTGGGAATGAAAAAAATTCAATTACTACTTATTAAAATGCAGCGGGCAATGCAATGGATTTGCCATGAAGAAGACCTTACACCTGCTGACATTCATTGAGGTCTAGATTTGTATGCTGGTGTTCCAACCAGGTAAATGGAAATGATTGCTGAGAATCTGCTTGTGTCATTAACACTGCAAGAAATGACTCTAAAATTCATGGAATTTCTTATTGTATCATTCCATGGTGATTTACAATCCATACAAGCACCCTCTTCGTGTGTGTGTGTGTCATTGTCATCTTCCTATGCTCTTTATTAACTTTTGAGACTGTAATACTTATTTTCCAGACTGTGCTTAATTCAAGGAGGAACATTTCAAAAATAAGAATAAAACTCTTGTGAGCCAATAGGGTCATGCTCACGACATAATCCCACTGAAACCAATGGAATTAGTTGTGACTTAACTCAAGCTCCACTGACGTCAGTGGGATATAGTCATGAATAAATTTAATTTGATTGGAGCATGTCACCAGGATTCAAAGGGTTATATGCATAATTTTCACATAATTTGGAGGAAGGGAGATTTTTTTTTCTTTTGTAGAAGCTTTCCTGTTCCCTGAATTTCAAATTAATTTGAATTTTTCTATCCAATTAAAAAATAATGATTTAGGTGGGATGGGGAAATGTCACTGCTGTTCATGGACTATTTCCTGAAGTTTTTCTTTCAGACTGCCTCATATGAAGTGCACTGGCTGAGGTCCAAGAAACTGAGATTCAGTACAGATAATATGGAGATACTAGTCACATGTAATTTGTCTGTCCAGTTAAGTAGTGCTGACCCTGTTATGGAGGGGGACTTTACTTTCCAATAAAGAATCACATTGATAGTTGTGGGTGTACTCTTAGATCAGTCATTGTCGCAGATGGCCTAAAGGGGACGAGGACCTTTTATTGGCTTAGGCTGATATACCCATTACAACATGGGTGGGCAAAAGTTTGATCTGTGGGATCACACCCTTTTGTGGTACTCAAAGCCCTCTTCATTCTCTCAATTCTCCCACACTCATTTTTTTAAAATTAGCAATATTTCCAATCAGTTTTGGCTCCAAGCATGCAGAATTTCCCCATGTGTAAAAATATGGTAGGGCCCCAATATCTGTGGGGGATTGGTTCCAGGCCCCTCCGGAGATAATGAAATCTGCAAATAATAGTAAATGCCCCCATCACCATTCCCACCATGGGAGCAATCCCAGAGGGAGATCCTGGGGGCGAATGGAGAAGGGAGGCAGATCTCCTCCTCCCCTCACTTTGCCCCTGTGTCACCATTCTTGCCATGGGACTGATCCCGGGGGGTGATCCTGGGGGAGAAGGGTGGCAGATCTACTCCTCCTCCCCTCCCTCCCTCATCCATCCTCCCACTGTTACCATCTGTGGATAATAGAATCAGTGAATGGCAAATCAATGGATGCAAGGGTGCTACTTTATACAAAATGCCCCACTCAGAACTCCCTGTGAACCCCAAAACCTCAATTTTCTTCTGCAGTCCCTCTCAAAATGGTGATGGGAAGTGGTGGAATTTTGAGATGGACTGCAGAGGAAAATTGAGGTATTCAGGCTTGCTGTGGGTAGCCCACTGGAGGAATGTGAGGCGAAAACTTCCCCCCACACAGAGGCCCACCCCTGCACTACAACCTTAGTGGAGAGAGATAGCCCTCCAACTATTGCACACTGCTTGAAGGATTGTTTCCTCCCAAGCCTGAACCATAAAGTTATAATCTGAGGTCCTCTTGCAGATTACTTTGCCAAATGAGGTGAAGATAGCACCCATGAGAAAGAGGACCTTTTCAGCAGTGACACCCTCCTTATGGAAGGACCTCCCAAGAGAGGCTCATCTGGTATCAGATGACAGTCGTTTTATTCTTGTGAGCACTTTATGGCTGCTTTAAAATCACATTACATATTTAAATGGCAAATCATTCCCCCAAAGGCCACTGGAGGGGTATGCTTTGCCATTTGGGGAAGATTTGTTTTAAGGGTGGGGATATTGAAAGGATCAGAGGTGGATTGCAACTTTCCAGGGTCTAAGAAGGGCAAAAATGGTCTGCCAGAGGCTGCCTACCCTTCATTTATCTCTCTCTGGCTTTTCTTCGCAAACGAAGATTCAGGAAGGACTCATCCTGTGCTTTCTACAAGCGCGCTGATGACTGAAAATGCCAATCCGAGATAAACATGTCCAGTTGCGGAAAGCACAGCAGAAGGTCTCCTTGGGTGATAAATTTATAGCTATTTTGCCTGTAGATCTGTATTATATGCCACAAGAAATTCCAGAAGCTTGGTCACATTGAATTTTATTCCCATGAGCCTGTATAATGTAACCAGTTGGAAAGGATGGGAAAAACCTGTCAAATTTGTGTGAAATAGCTAGATTCATATGTAAATGGCCTCTTGAAATTCTCTATCCCTTTAAATTTTTTGAACCACTTTTTATTGGTGAGGTTCACTATTAGAGGTGGCAATAGTTCAGCCTATTCCTTTCTAAATAAGGTTTTTGGGACAGTTGTATAGAGGCTGGCTACCATTCTGAGGAAATGTGTGTGTGTGTGTGTGTGTGTGTGTGTGTACAGCGGGGTGGGCAGTTTGCTAACAGTGACTGCCACCAAGGGATTGTAGAATATATTCCATGATTCTGTAAAACAAACTTCTTTTTCAGGGTGGATGATGGATAAGAAAAATAAAAGTCTCAGAGTGTTCTGAGGAATTTTGGTTCGGCTCTAGAACCAAATCTCATTTAATGCTGGATACATTAAACCAAGATACTCCACTCCCTAAATGGCCATCAGATCCCAGGCTTGGGTATTTCTGAAGGTATTTTTTTCCTTGCTAACCCCAAAGTCACCAACTCTGGGAAAGTCAAGCTGTGTTTTGGTAATCAACCTGAAACACACAGCAAGCTTGATTTATGAAAACAAAATGATGTAAACAAAGCGACAGGAAGAAAATGTAATACAGTAACAAAACAAAATGGATGCAAAAGGCATTGGCAATGTGGCAATTTGAATGCCTCTATCTCGAAAGCCACAGTTTTATAGGAATAAAGGCAAACCTGAATCCAAAATTTCACATTTGCAAATGGAATAGGCATTATTTATTTCAGTCTTGTTTATTTCATCTTTGCTGCAAACCTGATTATAATCTATGATGGCTAAGAAGATGTAAATGGAGGGAGAAACAAAATGCTGGTTATTATAAAAGTAAGCAACAGAAAGCATACTATCAATAGATGTATAGCTCCCCTGATCAATTTTGGCATGACCTATTTTGTATTTTGTTAGTGTTGGATAACATGTCAGTGTAAGGAGAAGATATAAATGGGTGGCGATTTTATATTACCTTCTTAATAATGAGGAACTGGTCTATTTAGGGTGTAAGACAACATCATTATTCTGATATTATCAAGATAGTTTTCAAATTGTGTGAAGCAATATGGAAGAAACCATTCAGATTCCTGTGGCATTTAACATAAATAAATACCAGTGGCCCATGCTCTCTCTCTCAAACTGTTTGTGTGTGTGTGTGTCTGGCTTACTCCAGAGTGATGGAATAAGGTCCTTTATGCTTAGACATGGGTTGCCCTTGAGCATAAGTTTTAGCAGAACTGTGGCCAAGCAACATGAGGGTGTGCTCCCGAGGGGGTGGCTAGGACACATGAAGATATGGTCAAGGCTGTAGATACTACTGTGCCACCCTTCATTTCCCACCAGCTGTTAAATGGCTGTGGTGCAGACAAATGAGTACTACTGGATCTGGGAGAGAAAGTGAACATGATATTGGCCATTTTAATTGAGCCACATAGTGAAAAAAAAGCATTTATTTTAATATATACATCTTTGGGGTGTGGTGGGGAATGTTCTGTTGGAAACCAACCCAAATCTTCTTTAAGGGTTAAAATGCAGGTAGAACCTTATGATCTGAAGCACGTTTTTGGGAAGATGGAGTTGGTGTGGCTTGATCACCCACAGTCAGTAAACACTCATAAAAACACACTTTTTTTCTTTCAAAAAATTCTTATTTTGGATAGCAACTCCCCAGAATAGCTGGGGTTTGGGGTTTTTAATTGAAGAAGAAGAAGAAAAATAATAATTGAAGAAGAAGGAGAACCAGGAGGAGGAGGAGGAGGACTACCACCACCACTAGCAGCAGCAGCAACAGCAGCTTTGAGATCGATTTCTCCCTGCTCCCACAAATATACACAAAGTTGTGTTAAGATTTGGAGCCCTGGTGGTGCGGTGGTTAAATGCCAGTACTGCAGCCACAATGTTGCAAGTTCCATCCTTGAGAACTCCAAGATCCACTCACCCTTCCATCCCTTTGTAGCTCAATAAAATGAGTACCCAGCTTGTTGGGGGCAAATAGCAAACATGTTGTAAACCGCTTAGGGAGTGCTTTAGTACTATAAGCGGTATAGAAATAGAAGTGCTATTGCTATAAGATTTGCACATGCAGGCTGCAAGAGAAGCTGTCAATTGCTCATCATCTCCTTTTCTCAGTGTTCCAGCTCTCCTTTTTTCATCCGCTCAACTTCTCCCTATAGGAAGGATAGGCAATTGTGGTGGGTCTAGGGGGCACTGTTTTGTCTCCAGGATATTCTAGGGATTCCCACCCGCCAAGGAGATGGCCATATTCCCACAAATGCCCATATTCTGATTTTGGAAAAAAGTGAGTGCATTTTTGATGTTAAACAGCACAGGGAACACTGCAACCCACCTAGAAAATAAATTTCCTCTTCTTCCAGGAGAGGCGATTTACCTTCTTTTTTGCTAGAAAAAGGGTTAATCTGGGGCATCTGGATTGGTCAATGGATGGGTGGGGCTCACATGCAGCCACAGGACTGCCTTTTCCCATGCTTGGACTATAGCATGCAGTGCACAGAGAGCAAGCCAGGCCGTCTTTGTGCGCATTCCAATGAGAGATCAACTCCTTCTCCATTTGGTTTTCAGAGGGTTGCAGCGGATAACATCCACTAGTTCTAATGCTATTGCGATGGGGAGAACTGTAGTCACTGGGTGATAGGAAACTGTTGTTGTTGTTTTGCATTGCTAGTGAGTATCAGACAGCTGATGAAAACTGTGGGTGGGTAATTCTTTAAATATCTGCATTTGTGAATGTTTTAGAATGGATACAAATGCAGGATTTTTTAAGGTTCCCTTGGAACACTCCATGGTATTCAGATAAGTTGGCAGGTATGCAATGTGGCACTGTGCAATTATGACACTATGGTCCCGTCCAAACAGTGAAAATAATCCAAATGGCAATTGCATGGAAGGCGACCTGTTCAAATGGACATTTGCATCAATATTTCTGATTCAGAAGGGGGGCAGCCAAATCCACCGTAAAGCTTCAAAGGAAAGCCTTTGGAGCTTTCTCTGAGTTTTTAAGAAGCTCTATAGGGCATGTGAATGTGTGGTCATTAGGACAATTGCATTCACATTGCTGTGATGAGGCAGCATAAGCTGACTGGCAGGATGAGCATGGGAGGTGGGGCTAGCAAACAGGGAAAGCACCTGCGGCTGCCATGTTGGATATTTGGCTAAGCAAGAGATCAGTAAGGAGATAAAACAGGGATCTTTCTCTCTCTTTTCTTATTTTTTTCTTTTGTAAATATGAAGTATCACTTGTGCGCACCATGGTAAACAGTTTTTTTTTTTAAATTGACAGTGGCAGATTTAAAATGGCAAGTAAATCATTTGTGGCTGCCATCTTGGCTAGGGGGAATGTGAAGTTTAGGGGGGCCCTTTTGACCTTTAAGACAGGACACAACACTGTGAATTGCTGTTTCTTTGGAGGAGATCGTATTTTCCCCCTGGTATAGATAGGATCTACGATTCTACATTAATTGCCATGGTTCCATGCTATGGAATGCTGGGGTTTGTCATTTGGAGAAGTCCTGGAAGAACTCTTTGGCCAAGATTTCAACCCCCTTCAAACTGCAAATTCCAGCATTCCATAGGGTGGAACCATGGCAGTTAAATGGAATCATAGTGTTATACCCATGTAGGGTGAAAGGTCCCTAAGTGAGAACTAGGCTGCAGCTTTGGAAGTCACACAATGCATGTTTACAAAAATGCATGCATTTATTATGTGCTACTGTGTATTTCTCATGGTGTGTGTATGTACGTGCACAGTGGGAAAGGTCTGGTAATTTGAAGGTTAGAACTGTATTACCTCCAACAGATGGAGAGCTATAGACTCTTATGAGAAGTATATCCCTATTGAATACAACAGACTTTTATTTACGACATGTCAAACACTTCTTATGCCCAACAGTATACAAGTAATTTGCAGTTAACCGTTGACCATAGTGTTAGTCATTTAAAATTTGGCTGATCCTGAAACAGCAATTGACCCTAAAAACCATTACCCTGATTATCTTCAAATCGACAACTGCTGTAGTTTTTCACAGGGATCTGCATGAGGGGTGGTATTGTGATCTTGCCACGTTCAGCCTTATCTGGAGTTGTCAGCCTCTACCAAACAAGGCAGGACTGTTGGTATGTTCCTTCAAAGTTCTAATGAATAACAATCTCTGATGTATTTTGCATTCAGGGGTAATACACTTTCTGGTCTCTGTGTGTTCCTTTCTTCCATTTATCTAATTTCATTTGTACAGTAATTCCTTGCTATTATGCATGGATATCAACTGCTCGATCCAAATATTCATTGACTCCGATTTTAAAGGACAAGCCTCCAGCCACCCAGATGTTATTCTCATTGTTTCACAGCATTACTTCTGTGCCTTCCTTTACTTTTTATACTGCAAACCTACTCTTCCATGGGGAGAACAAAATCTTAGCCTGAAGTCAGGTAAGCCTAAAGCTTTAGTTTTGAAGGGCTGCTATGCAGGGAAGCTGAACTACTGGGCTGGGGTACACTTGAACAGTCATTGCCAGAAGCTGCTGACAGCTCCTTGCAGGGAATGGAGAAAGGTAGAGGTAATTGAGTATTGCAAGAGAGATTGAAAGCAAACACGACAGCCATATTTCTACTTTTCTTTCCATTTAGAACTAGGATTCAAGGTGAATTATCAGCTAAGGCGTGAGAAATGGCTCTTCTAAAACAACACAGTAGATCAGGTTTTCCAAATGAGTCCAGACTCCCATCTTACATTAAACAACAAAACCTTTTTGCATAAATACCACTTCACATATTGAAAAACTCAAGACTCTTGAAACATATCTTATGCATGGTTTAATTGTCTGTTTCCCTGTAGATTATGTTTCCATTATTCTCGGGGGTTACTGGTAGCTCCCATGTCAGCAGGGTGGTGAATCTGCAGTGGATTTTATTCCAGTCCATTAGAAGCAGAGCTTGAGAAACTTTCCCTTTGCTTCAAAATTTTCCTTGGTTGGACTAGAACGCCCATGTGTTTTAAAAGAAGTGTTTGGAAACATGTTTAAAAAAAAAGAGAGCTTGGAAAAATTTGTAGGGTTTATTTCCACTTCAAAGTAGAGCTTAGTTTCCAATGAGATAACTCTTCTCTGATTTCTTACAGCCTTATTGCACGAAGGAAAGTGATTTTAAAGCCCAAGAGTTGTGCGTCCCACCTTGTCTTATTGTATGACGTCAGTGTGTTTCAGCTGTTTTCCCAATCTGGTCATGTCTTTTGCTTACGGATTTTTCCAGCTAGCAAAAAACCTTGTGTTTACCACTATCTCCCATGGGACTGGAACAGGAGAACAGCTGAAACATACTGACGTCATGTGATATGGCAAGGTACGCAGCACTATTATTGGGGTGTACTACTGCTTCCTTCCCTCATGTGATAGGCCCCTTAGACTTGTGTTTTTGATTTGAAGTATGTACTCTGAGCAATTGTTTCTGCTTAATGAATCTTGTTTAACAACATCATCAGGGTCTTTCTCCTATGACATCACCAGTGTCGGTGCCTAGGTCTCAAGTTTTGGTCTTGAAACCTCAGGCTCTGGGATAGGGATGGAAGGAATAATTTTAAAAAAATAGAAAAAATGTCAGAAATGTGTTTTTCAAGTGTTGGAAAATCCTGATGAGGATTGTCTTAGACTGATGAGAATATTCACAGTGTGGGACTCATTCTGTGCAAAATTCTCACATGGCCTTGTGTGCATTTGTATGTGTGTGCAGAAAACAGAATTTGAAAATAGACTCATTCTTCATAGGAAACAGCATTTTCTGCATTTTTCTGTGCAGAAAATTCTGTTTTTTCCACACACAAAAATGTGCAAACTTTGTGCAGGATAAGTCCCAAACTGCTAATAGTCTTTCAAAACAGCACAGTTTTCAAGGACTTTCTTCCAGTAGGAAGAAAATTGCTAAAATTATTTCTTGGTTCCTTTGAGAATGAAATTAGGGAAGAATTACAAGCCTAGTCTGGGATGATCCTTATTGGGCAACCCCTCCCAGGTTTAAGTGCTTCAGGTTGCAAGGAGAGGGAAAACAAGTGGGGATATTTCAAAGATGACTTCAGCATGGAAAGAAAAAGGAAATTGTATGGTAAGGGCTGAGTTGATTATTCCTGCCTGAAAAGAAGTGGGATACAGCAGAGCCAGCTTCTTCTATATGTACGGTAATATATGGCTGAGATATAGGACTTTTTCAAATGGGGGAAATCCCCCCCCCGGGGAGATTGGGAGAAGAATGGTGCTGTCCCACTTGCAGTGCTCTGTTCTGGATGACGCTGTCCTCTTCTTGACCTTCCCCCATGCTTCCTCCATGCTGCAGGCACCACTTTTTATTGACAGAGTTTATCCATCAATAAAAGTGGCATGTTTCTCACACCTGCAGCACAGAGGAAGCATGGGGGAAGGTCAAGAGGAGGAAAGCGTCATCCAAAATGGAGTGCTGTAAGCGGGACAGCACTATTCTTCTCCCAACCTCCTCAGGGCCCCCCCCCCCCGCATTTGAAAAAGTCCTAAGATTAGAGCCAAGGCTATATATAAACATTGACTGCCAGCAATTTTAATAGTGTGCTGTTTTGCTGATCTTAATGGATCCTAATGTTTTCAATGGATTTTAAAAGTTGAATTTAATGCTATGCATAAACTAATTGCATTTTAATAATACATTTTTGAAAGTTTTTAATTTATGACTTTGTGGTTTTTTTTTTGTATATATATTTTTTATTGGTTACAGCCGGTGTATTCTCATACATATATTGCAAAGTATCATCACATTTTTACCTCTTTACATTACCGCTTATTACAAAACACATTGTATAATTACCCTTTTTTGTAACATACTGTAACTCTATTTCATTATCTAAAATAAGTTAGCACAAAGTATATTCATGTCATATTTCTATACATTCGTATCCTATTTCTATATATATCTCCCGTCTTCCTTCCTGTTCACCTCTGCAGAGATTCATTTTCTCTTCCTCTTTTTCTGTTTTCTGTTTCTTTCTTTCCTTAAGTGTTCCTTCTATGCTTATCCAGCCATGCATCTTTTTTTACCCGTACATATCTAACTGTTCTTGTATATCTTAAAATTTATATTCCTTTTTTAGATTTATTCTCCTTCTTTATTGGCCCTTCTTCTCTTATAAAGGTCAATAATTCTTTACGGTCTTGTATTTTGCCCAAAATTTCTCCATCGGCTCCCATTCTTTTGCAATTTTGCTTATTGACCTGGCCCTTCTTAGTGTTGTTAATCTGTCAGCTTCCCACATATCATACATTTTTACAATCCATTCTTCCTCGGTTGGAGTTTCTTTCTTTTTCCATTTTTGAGCATATAAAATCCTTGCTGTGGTAACCATATATAATAGTATTCTCCATCTATTTTTAATCTCTGACTTCTTTACATCATCTATTATGTTTAGTAGATATAGCTCCGGGGTAAAGGGATAATCTATCTTGAGGATCTCTTTAATTGTACCATGAATTTTTCTCCAAAATCTTTTAGCTATGTGGCAATTCCACCACATATGTATTAGTGTTCCTACCGCCTCCCCGCACTTCCAGCATTTTATTGACCCTGTATTATACATTTTGTTTAGTTTGACTGGGGTTAAATACCATCTATAGAATATTTTAATGAAATTCTCCTTCAAATTTTGCGATAGAGTGAATCTTTGAGTATTTATCCAGGCCTTTTCCCACTTTTCTATTTCAATGATTTTGCCTATGTCTTGGGCCCATATTATCATATTCTCTTTCACCAACTCTGTTTCTAAATCCCTCTCCGTTAAAATTTTGTAATATTTTGCTATATGACTCTTGGAGTTGCCATATATAACTTTATCAATATCATTTTTTTCCATTTGAAACCCTTCCAGTTTTAGATCCATCTTGTATCTCTCATAAATTTGATGGTATGCAAACCAGTTGAGTTCGATTCCTTCTTTCTCTAATTGCTCTCTAGATTTTATTTTTATTAAATTCTGGGTTTCTTCCAGTAAATCTTGATACTTTGGCCACCCCTGTTCTTCTCTTTTGGATCTTTTAAAGAATGCCTCTTGAGTTGAAATCCATTGTGGTATCTTTCTATAAAAAAGCTTTTTGATTGTTAACCAAGTTTTTAGTAGTGCTTTTCTAATGAAATGGTGATCAAATTCTTTGTTATCTTTTTTCTTGCCGTACCACATATAGGCGTGCCAGCCGTAAATTAAATTGTGGCCTTCTAGCATTAAGATTTTATCATTTTCCAATTTTATCCACTCTTCCAGCCACGTTAATGAACATGCGTTGTAATATCTCATTAAATCCGGCATCGCACATCCTCCTCTGTTCTTGTCGTCTGTTAATAGTTTCAGTTTGATTCTAGATCTTTTCCCTTCCCATATGTATTTTATCAGTTCCGTATTCCATTTTTTGAAGCATTTCATATTTGTTATTATTGGTAGATTTTGAAACAGGTACATGAATTTTGGTAATGTTACCATTTTTATTGATGATATCCTTCCTAGGAATGATAATTGTAATTTTGACCATCTCTGAAGATCTTTCAATATTTCTTTCCATATCCTATTATAATTATTCTCAAATAAATCTGTGTTTCTTTTGGAGATCCATATACCTAAATACTTAATTTTATTTGTTATTTTATATCCAGTACTAGATTCTATTTTTAATTCTTCCCTTTTTGTCATATTCTTTGTCATAACTTCAGTTTTCTCTTTATTTACTTTAAAGCCTGAGTGTTGACCATATTCCTCCAGTGTATTCATTAGTTCTCCTAGTTGTTCTATTGGATCTTCCAAAAAGATTATTAAGTCATCTGCGAATGCCTTTATTTTGAATTCGCACTTTTGAATCTTTGTGCCTTTAATTTTTCCATTCGCTCTAATATTATTAATTAGTATCTCTATCACTGTAATAAATAAAAGTGGTGACAGCGGGCATCCCTGTCTCGTCCCTTTTCTAATATCAATCTTTTCCGTCTTATCACCATTTATTAATATTTGGGCTCTTTGTTCTTCATATATGGAGTTAATCCAGTTACCAAACTTTTCTCCTATATTCATTCTGTTCAGTACCTCTTTCATGAAAGACCACTTAACATTGTCGAAAGCTTTTTCTGCATCTAGCGCAATCATTGCTAATTTTTTCTCATTATGATGTTCATAGTATTCTATTATATCTACCGCTGTTCTTACGTTGTTCCTTATATATCTATTTGGCAAAAACCCATTTTGATCTTCCTGTATTATTTTATTTAAAATTATTTTTAGTCTTTGTGCTAGGATATCCGCAAAGATCTTGTAATCTAAGTTTAACAGTGAAATTGGTCTGTAGTTTCTTGGTTCATCTTTTTCTTTCCCCTCTTTTGGTATAACAGAAATATACGCATCCTTCCAGGTATCAGGTATGCCATCTGTTTTAATTTGATTCAGTGTTTTTAATAGTGGAATTAGTAGCACTTCTTCTAGTTTTTTGTAGTAAAGTGCGGTAAAACCATCAGGGCCCGGAGCTTTGTCATACTTCAATCTCTTAATTGCCTCCACTAATTCCATCATTGTTATTTCTTTATTTAGAGCATCTTTCTGTTCTTCAGTCAATCTCACTATATTTTGTCTATCCAGATATTTATACATTTCTCTCTCTTCTGATTTAATCCGGTTGGTATCTTTGTAGAGTTCTTTGAAAAATTTATGAAATCCTTCCAGGATTAGTTTATGTTCTGTCACTTTTTTCCCCTTGTATTTTATTTCTGTGATTAATTTGGCCTCTCTTTTCTTTTTCAATCTTAGAGCTAGCCATTTTCCTGTTTTATTGGCTTCTTCAAAATGTTTTTGTCTTATAATTTTCAACTTTTGCTCTACTTCTTCTGTCATGTGCGATTGTAATTGTTTCCTTAACAGATTAAGTTCTATTTGTATTTCTTTACTTCTTGGATTCTCTCTTTGTTTTTTCTCTTTCCATGCAATATCTTTTAGGATACTATTTAATTTCTCTGTTTTTTTCTTCCTTTCTTCGTAAGCCTTTTTAATAAAGAAACCACGCATGACTGCTTTGCCTGCATCCCATGTAATTTTCATGGCTAACTCTTTTGAAGTGTTTTCTTTAAAGTATAACCTCAGTGTTTCTTTAGCTTCTTTCACTTTTTCGTCATCATTTAAAAGACTGTTTCTTAATTGCCAACCAAATTCTTTCCTTTTTTCTTCCATCTTTAGTATTATTGGGTTGTGATCCGATGTCCATTTCGCCTTTATTTCCATTTGTTTAATTGTTGTCAGTAAATTCCTAGTGGCTAAGAACATATCTATTCTTGATGACGTATGATGGACCTCAGAGAAAAAAGTAAACTCTTTAGCTTCCCCGTATTTATATCGCCATACATCTATTAAAGATAACTCATCCATCATCTTAAAGAAAGTCTTTGGAAGCTTTCCTTGATTTTTCTTCTGTCGTTTTTTAGCTGTTCTGTCTTTCAGTGGGTCAATTACACCATTCCAATCTCCCATAATTATTATCCTCTCTTGTTCTGTCTTTTCCACCTCTTTCTTCAATTTTTCAAAGAATTTCTCCTGTGCTTGAATAGGGGCATACACTCCCACTAACAGTATTGTCTGATTTTGTAGTTTTATTTCCACTCCAATATACGAACCCTCACGATCATTGAATATCTCTCTCGCCTGATATTTTCTGTTAACATACAGTGCTACCCCTTTCTTTTTCTTCTGATTTGTTGATATAAAGTTTTGTCCTAGTTTATGGTTATTCAGAAATTTAGTGTCTCCCTTCTTAATTCTTGTCTCTTGTAGACAAATTACGTCTAATTTCAATCTTTCGAGGTAATGGAAGATTAAATTTCTTTTGTGCTTTGTGTTCATTCCTTTTACATTCCATGATATGAATTTAGTTTCCATATTTCCCGTAGATATTTCTTCTTTTTTTTCCCCCTATTAGTTTTTTTTTCCTTTTAATGTATTTAATTCTCTTCCTCTCCCTCTTCTTGTTCTTCTTCTCCTTCTTCTTCTTCCTCTGTTACGGACTTATCAGTTAGAGCTTCTTCTTCTGCTACTTCCTCTTCTTCTAGTTCTGGGTCATTTTCTTCCCCCTCCCGTTCTTTGATTTCTTTGTCCTTTTGTCTCTTCTTAGGTTCCTTTTCCTTATCTTTCTTTTTTGCTTTACTTAATCTTTTACAGAATTCCCTTGCCTTTTGTATTGAGTTTACTTTAATCCTTTTGCGTTGATATATAAATGATACCCCTTCTAATCTTTCCCATCTGTAGGTTATCTTGTTCTCTGTTAGCATCCGTGTTAGAAATCTATATTCCTGTCTCTTCTTCAAAATTTGAGGTGGGATATCTTTATATATTTTTGTCTCTTCCCCATCAACTATTAATGTTTCATCATAGCTTTTCTGTATTATTTGATCTCTCATTTTCGTTCTCGTAAAGCATACCACCACATCTCTGGGTAGTTTTTTTTCTTTTGCTACTATTGAGTTTATTCTGAACATTTTATCAACTTGTAATTCTACTCTTTCTTCAGATAAATTCATGAATTTAGCTATAGGAGGGATCACTCTTTCTATTAGATTTTCATTTTCTTGTTCCTGTATTCCCCTTATCTTCAGACATTTTTCTCTATATCTTAGGTCTGTTGTTAAGAGTTCTCTCTTCATTTGTTCCTGTTCTAGTGATGCTTGTGATATTTTTTCTTCTATATTCTGTGATTTTTCTTGTATATTCTGTACTTCCTTCTTTATCTGATCCATATCCTCCGTTAACTTTTCTAATTTTTTCCCAAAGTTATTCAATTCTTTTTTGAGATCTGACTTCATTTCTGCTCTTATCTCTCTCATCTCTTCTTTAATTTCCTGTCTCATCTTTTTCATCTCTTTTCGCATCTCCTCCAAGATAATACTCATCTCCGGCGTCTTTATTGCACCTTCCATTGATGGTCTCCTCTGTAATACTAGTTGGGTCTGTGCTTGTGTGGCTTTTCTTGTGCCCATCGCCATTTTGCTTTCAAATCCCTCCTGTGATTTATTATGCTTTTAATTGTTTAATTCTTTGTGTTCAATGAATTGGTTGTATTCAATATGTTAATTTCGTTCCTTTACTAACCTTATATCCTTGGTTATATCCTCAAATAATTATATTAATAATTGATTGACTAGTTTTCCACTGCCAATTTGAGTAGGCTTATCCTTACAGTACAGGGTGCTGCAGCTTATCTCCCTTTGTTAATTATTAACATTAGTTAGCTACAGTTCAAAATATTGTCCCCCTTAGTCAGTAGAGTCCATTAATTGATAGTATATATAGTTGTTATCATCAATTAGTTATGTTGTCACAGTCAATTATAATCCCTTATAGTACATATAATTATTACCATCAATTATTACAATCAGTTGAGTAAATAGTATGCTCAATTGCTACAATCAATTAAGTAGTAGTACACTTCTTTTTTCCCCCCTTTTTTTTTAATTTATCCTCTACTCCTTCTATACTCACAGCACAAACACTTATTATCTTTTTCTCCTTTTACTGTTCTGCTGTTCTCCTATTCAATCAATCCCTTCACTCAACTGATCTTTCTCCCACCAAACAGTCAGTTAGAGGTTGTTACTCTGCACTTTACTTCTGTTGTAGCTTTGCTTTTACTTTCCACCTCCCAACCTGTTCCCTTTTTTTTCCCCTGTCCTTTCTCCTGTACGCACCAGCACCCTCCCCTTCTACTCACTCCTTCCCTCCGCTCCACACAGCTCCTTCTCTGATCTCCTGTTTCTCCTGCACGCACCACCTCTACCCGTTCTCTTTCTGCTCAGTCCTTCCCTCCGCTCGACTCGGCTCTGCTCCGTTTCTGGTCTCCGTCTCCACTCCGCTCCTTCTCTGGTCTCCTCTTTCTCCTGCACGCGACCACCTCTACACGCTCCCTTTCTGCTCAGTCCTTCCCTCCGCTCGACTCAGCTCTGCTTCGCCTCTGGTCTCCGTCTCCGCTCTGCTCCTTCTCTGATCTCCTGCTTCTCCTGCGCGCGACCACCTCTACGCGCTCCCCTTCTGCTCAGTCTTTCCCTCCACTCGGCTCAGCTCTGCTTCGCCTCTGGTCTCCGTCTCCGCTCCGCTCCGCTCCTTCTCTGGTCTCCTGTTTCTCCTGCGCGCACCACCTCTACACACTCCCCTTCTGCTCAGACCTTCCCTCCGCTCGACTCAGCTCTGCTTCGTCTCTGGTCTCCGTCTCCGCTCCGCTCCTTCTCTGGTCTCCTGCTTCTCCTGCACGCAACCACCTCTACGCACTCCCCTTCTGCTCAGTCTTTCCCTCCACTCGACTCAGCTCTGCTTCGCCTCTGATCTCCGTCTCCGCTCCGCTCCGCTCCTTCTCTGGTCTCCTGTTTCTCCTGCGCGCACCACCTCTACACACTCCCCTTCTGCTCAGACCTTCCCTCCGCTCGACTCAGCTCTGCTTCGTCTCTGGTCTCCGTCTCCGCTCCGCTCCTTCTCTGGTCTCCTGCTTCTCCTGCACGCAACCACCTCTACGTGCTCCCTTTCTGCTCAGTCCTTCTCTCCGCTCCACTCCGCTCTACTCCGTCTCTGGTCTTCTGTTTTACTGTTTTTCCTCTCCACCTCCCTCCTCTTTTCTCCGTCCGCCCAGTTTACGCTCCTTTAGCTTTTCCTTTACAGCCTCTGTTTACTTTCCTTGATCTTTTAGTCTCCTTTTCTATACTGTCTTTCCTCTTTTTTTGCTCTAGAAGCTAAATAGCAGTCGAAATCAATAGTCTCTCTGCAGTAAAATTACATTTACTTACAGCATTTCTTTAAAAAAGCGCTGGCGTCACTTTAGACCGCTTTTATGCGGTTTGCTTGTTACCCTTCCGCGGCTCTTCGGCCCTTCAACCTTGCTCCTCCACACACTCCAAATGGTTGGTAGCGGACCCACGACGAGCCTCCTTGGCCCCCCTTACCAGGGGGGTTCTTGCAGCCTCTTTCCCCTCTCTCTATCGGTCTTTCTCAGAGAGAGGTTTGTGCTGGGAATGGGTAACAAGCAGCTGTAGGGCGAGAGCTCTCACTCCCTGCAGCTTCTCACGACGCCGTCACGCCGGAAGTCCGAATTTCAAGATATTTAAAAGTCATGACTTTGTGGTTTAACTGCATTTGTGTTAACTTTTGAAAGCTGCCTTGAGACCCATTATTGGGAAAATGTCAGAATATAAATGAAATAAATAATAATAACAATGGCAATAAGAACAACAATTTATAATCTGATTATACCTGAAGCAAAAGGGAAGAGCCAACGACCCATTGCAACATGGCCCCTGGGCTGTCATGGACCTTTTCTCCATAGCCTCAGGAATCTGGAACTCAAACACAAATCTTTCCATTACCTTTGGTCCCCTCCCCCCTTCTTCTCTGCTACATAGAATAGATGTTCTATAGTCACCTCCTGAGACTGAAATGGTTCTCCTCCTTTAACTTGCTCTTTCAGGTATAAGTATGGAAAAGCAAGGGCATAAATAGCTTTGGGAAGCAGGGCTGGTAATCAAAGCTTCATTGTTAAGGGAAGGTGAGAAAAAGAAACATGGGATGGCTGGGAAAGTGGGTGCCTGCAGTAGGAGGAATACCCATGTTTTATAGGGAGGATTCAGGTGTGCTCAGGGTTTGGGAAAGTTATTGGTGAAGGGACAAAAACTCCCAGACTCCAATATAATCTTTTCCATGCTGCCATTCTGAAAATGGTGAATCTCTCACATTTGACTGGGAGAAACAGGGAGAATTTCATTGCAACTAATTTTTGTTCTTTGCCATAATTTTCTGTTAAAGCAATACAACTGAACTGAACAGCATTGAACTGTTCACCAAAATTATCTAATTTCTTCATATCTGGAATGGACAGAAACTGGAATTTAAAAATTCAAATGCAGGAGAAAGGGAAGGTGAGAGATTTTCCTATCCTACACAGAGAGTAGCAGTATACCCTTGATTTAAATTCCTAACATCCAGAATCTCATAGCCTTTACTGGCTTTGGTGGGAAAAAAAAATGACTCTTTAAATACAAGTAAGTAATAACACTGGCTAGTTTGAAGTCCCATAGTGAATCATTATTGGCACATTTCTTCTAATCACATTTTTAAAAGCTGTTTTCATTTGCTGAACAGCATGGTATTCATTTATATTAGCCCAGGTGGCTTCAACAGATGAAGTGAGCTGTGCTGTTTCTAAATTAAGATTGACTTGGGATGGGGTAGGGAGAAAGTTAAACAGTGTTCTCTGGTGACAGATCATCAAACTATGTGTGCATAATGTGGCTTTTTTTTTTTTTTAGCAACCTGCTGAAGGGAATTATCCTCCGGTTTCTATTTTTAATTAAATATTTTATTCTAAAGGAAGGCCTTTCAAGTGCAAGTGTTTGTTGCCCTGATGAAAATAACAGAAAAGCTAAAGATGAAAAGGCAGAATGTAAAAAGTTATAAAAATGTGTTATTTGAAAAAAGATGGGAGTACCTCTACTGCACAACATGCTATTGTACAAATTGTACAAAAATCAGCAAAAGAGCACAGTCCTTGACACTAGAACTGAAAGGATATAGAACACACACTAATTTATTACCAGTTGTCAACAAGAATTATTTTTATAATCAAGAGAAATGTATTCTGTACTGCAGTGTACCACTGGTAAGCCTTATATAGTCTTCCTAGATAAAGTCTACAGTTAAAGTCATAGACAACAGAAACTTGTTCAATATTTTGTAACAGGTTCTCAAATGGCAGTATTGGTTTATCCCTACTACTCTCTTGGTTAAAGTAAAATGCTAATGGGAGAGGGGAGCTGAGAAGTGGTGCTCACTTCCAAAGCCCTCATGACTATTTGAAAGATTAATCACCTTTTGATTTCAACATGGAGGGAAGGAGATTAGTTATGCTCTCTCCAAGCACTAGTAGAGAAAATATTAATCCCATGACCCTGGGACCCTTTGGATTCAGTATATTCAAGATCACTTCTGTCCCATTCATGCTCTCCTTTATGAATGTCCCATTCCAGGGCCAACTACCAACCAGAACTCTGTAGTGGTATAGGGGCCCTTTCACAATGATAATACTATAATTCAACTTTAACTGCCATGGCAACATTCTATTGAATCATGGGCTTTGCAGTTCAAGGAGAGGTATTCAGAATTCTCAGCCAGAAAACTCTAGTACCTCACCAGACTACAAACTCCAGGATTCCTTAGGATGCTACCATGGCAGTTAATGTGGAATCACAGTGTTATCATTGTGTAGTATAGAAGAGTCCCCAGTATTACTCAAGGAGTTTTTTAACAGATGTAATTAGGACCTATGGAACAGACGTGTCCCTGTTGCCAGTGGGTCTTTTTACTGCTCCCTCTAGCTTCTTGACAGGAGTTAGAAACTGCTCTGCCAATAGTCTTAATATTGCTGGATATATATTCCCATTCTTTCTCAAATGTACATACAACAGAGGCAGGCCATTAAACAAAAAATCCAATCGGCTAACACTTTTTTCACTAAGTTTCATCTTATCTTTTGGGTGGGAAGAAAAACATTTGTTGAGGAGCAACATCAAACAGAAGTTTTCTGACAAGAAACTGTAAGCTGTTTATGTCAATAAAAATGGACTAAGCTGTTACATTTGTCCACTGTCCTCCTCATTTTACCTTAGCTGAAAACGTTGTTTGTTATGTTGTATATAATTGCCTATTATATTATTTCTTATTATAAAACATTGATCTGTGGTATGTTATTATATAAATCCTGCTTTATAAGTGAGGATATATTTTAATATGGAAGTTTCCAGGAAAATTGAATTATCTCCTATGGAGGCATGAGTTTAAGAAAAATATACCTTTCATTTCTTTTTTAAATTTTAATTTTTAATGCAACAGTCTAATTATTAGAATCAAAATAGTATATAGATGGCCCTCTGTATCCACGGGCTTAGCATCCACAGATTCCACCATCCATAGCTTGAAAAAATATCCCTCCCCAAAGAGAAAAAAGTCCAAGAAACAAACCTTGATTTTGCCTTTTTATATAAGGGACACCATTTTACTATTCCATTGTATGTAATAGGACTTGAGCATCCAGGGATTTTAATATCCAAAGGAGGTCCTGGATCCAAACCCCAGTGGATACAAAGGGCCCATTGGACATTCAAAAAATACAGTCATATAACAATAAAAAAGAGAAAAAAACAGATAAAAGGAGAGAAAGGGAAAAGGAAAAAAGGGGGGAGAAAAAAAAATAACTAAAACACAATAGGGCTCTGACTCCCCCCCCCCCACGGTAATGCATGGGGAAAATGCATGTATACATACGTACACACAAACACACACAGATCCCACTACTAAAATTATTAGTAACCATAACCACATATTATGGTTACTAATACTCTTTCCCTGTTCAGCATAGGCAACCAAATGTCCTTTAATCATACTTATAAATCCTTGCTTGGTGAAGCTTCTGTAAAGCCAGCCTTCTGGAATCTTATTATTCTTCAGCTTTGCAGTTTTAATTTCCAGGCATGTATCTCAACCACGCCCCCTCCCAGCTCATTCCTGAGTCAGGGTTTTATCTAGGAGACTGCAACTCTGCCCTTATGGAATCCATATTTTTAACAGCTTAAAGATAAAAATAAATCCCACAAAGCTGGGCAGCATGAAGATTGTGATGCTAATGGTTGGCCATCTTGGCCAGACACCTTACATTTCATTGAAAAACACTAATGATTAGGCTTATTGAGTGTTCAATATTTGCTTGGTTTAGTTATCTTTTTGATTTTAAGAAGTTGCTCAGAGATGTTGACAGACAATAATGCCCCTAAGTTTCTCTAGGACACCATGCAACCTCCTTCTTCCTTTTTCATTTTAGACCAGCATTAGCTGCTGTAGTTCTGCATCACACCCTGAGACCCAGCTGCCTCTTGTCTTCTACAATTTAGCATCTAGGATCAGAAACAGCCCCAAGAGTGGGAAAATGAGACTGGCTGGAAGAAGTTGGATTTATTTTCCACTTCTTGGGGACTGGCAAATCTACCTGTTTCTCTTTCTGACATACTTGGATGTCGATTCAAGTTTTGGAATATTCTTACCACAAATAATGTTTTTTTTAATATATAAAAATGGCTCTATACACCTTGATTTTTGTGCTTCGCCTCAGGTGTTTATTACTCCAGACTCTTTTGTAAAGTCTTCCAAATGCACTATATGCCTTTGCTAATCTGTGATCGATCTCTTTGTCAATCTTGGAATCTGAGGAGATGATGCTTCCCAGGTAGGTGAATTGCTGAATGGACTTAAGCACAGATTTGCACAACATCTCAGGCTCGGCCAAATTGATCACCAACAATGGTCCGCCCTGGCCTCACATTGGGAGGCATGGAGACACACTATCCACAATGCTGCAGCCTTATTTGAGAACTCATGCCGAACAAGTCTTGAAGAGAAACGACAATGCAGAAAGGATCACAACCCGGAAACATCACCCAAGGAGACCTTCTGCTGTGCTTTCTGCAACTGGACTTGTTTATCTCAGATTGACCTTTTTAGTCATCAGTGCGCTTGCAGAAAGTGCAGGATGAGTCCTTCCTGAATCTTCGTTTGCGAAGAAAAGCCATATATATATATATATATATATATAATCTGGCTAATCCTAGAAGATGGGAAATCTGTCAGTTTTTCTTTCTTTCACATTAAAATATTATGCATTTTGGTACATTTGGAACAAATCTGAACTACACACATAATCTGCTTTTGAAACACAACAGACTCCAAGGAAAGTGGTCAAGAATTGAGGCTAAGACACTGGGAAACATCACTAAATGTCATTTCTTGTGACACTTACCTGGTATGATACTCTATTATATTCCAGTGGCTCTCCTATATTCCCCTAATGATTTTCTATTGACTACCTCCCTGCCATGTTTACTCAAAAGAAACACTTTAACAATTCTTGTAGAGCACCCACTGAGAGACAAAGTTGCCAACCATATGTACAGGAGCACTATGAACTAGGTGATCACTTGGCCAGTCTGTAATCTCAATTTGAGCCAGCTACCTTGAGTCAAAGCAAGATGGTCAAGAAGTGAGGTTCTGCCATTAAGGTAAGTTTGTCAAATATAATTCCTCATGTACCTCCCCAACACAGCTTTCCCCAGACTTATTGTGATGAACTTGTTAACACACACACACTGAAGCAATATCCATACAAAACAATTGGTTTATTGATCAGGCTATGCAGTACGGATCAGGACAAAATCAGCTCTGAAAATGTTAAGCAGCACACAGAGATAAAACTCCCTCCCCTGAGGTTCAATTTCCATACCACCAATCCCCAGCTGCATTCCCCTCCTGGAAACCAATCTCCAGCTGTTTTCCTAGACCAACTCTTTGTCCTTTGTTCTTTGCCTCCCCTCTCATCCCAGACTAACTCTTTGACCTTAGTGCTTTGTCCCCCCTCTCATCTCCTTAAGGCGAGGGGAGATATTCTTTCCCCCTTCCATCTGGTAAAGGTGGTGGTGGTGGGAAGAGATTCCAGTCTTCCACTAACTCATGTCAAGGCCTGGCAGGGAGATGACCCAATGGACTATCATACCCAGTATCCAGTCCAGGCCATGACATATCGAATCCCCAAAAGGACAGCATGCCTGCTGTACAAACAACATACAGGAAGAGTAAAAAGAAGCAAAAGAAGCAAAGAACCAGATAGACATTCACATTACCCTGTCTTGTCAGGAAAGCGTGCATGGAACTTAACCAACAGGCGTGGTGCATGAACATGTTCAGCATTATCCCACTCAGCATGGCCTAGCGGAAAGTGCTTCCACTTAAGAAAGTGTTGGAGCACCCCTCGATGCTGCCAAGAGTCCAAAATGTCAGAAATTTAAAAATGTTGGTTCTCATCAATCATAAGAGGCATCAGTTTTGCAGAAGTGGAGTGCAGCGTGCTCGATGGAGGTGGGCTTCAGGAGGCCAGAATGGAAAACAGGATGAACGTTACAATACAGTTTAGGCAAAGACAATTCAAAAGCCACAGGATTGGTTTGTCGCACAATGGGAAAAGGTCCAATGTATTTGGGTCCCAGTTTCTTTGAAGGGTGAGGGCTCTTAAGGAACTTGGTAGAGAGGTATACCAGATCCCCACAGCGTAATTTGGGGAAGGGTCCCTCTTTTTGTCTGCATGTTTTTTGTATTGGGCCTTTGCAAAGTCCAAAGTGGCCACCACCTTAGGCCATGCTTCTTTGATCTGAGTGCTCCACTGAATCAGAGGGATCGGATCGTTGGAGTCCACATACCCCAAGGGTAAGGGATCAAGTTCATGTGCAAACACTACCTTGAAGGGGGATAGCCCAGTACTCTGATGCATGGCATTGTTATAGGCTTCCTCGGCAAAGGGTAACAAGTCCACCCAATCCGATTGCTGGAAGATGATGTAACACCTGAGATACTGCTCCAAAATAGTGTTCATTCGTTCAGTCTGTCCATCACTCTGTGGATGATGGGCACTGATTAGTCCCTGCTCAATTCACACTGAAGCAATATCCATACAAAACAATTGGTTTATTGATCAGGCTATGCAGTACGGATCAGGGCAAAGTCAGTTCTCAAAATGTTAAGCAGTACACAGAGATAAAACCCCCTCCCCTGAGGTTCAGTTCCATACCACCAATCCCCAGCTGCATTCCCCTCCTGAGAACCAATCTCCAGCTGTTTTCCCAGACCAGCTCTTTGACCTTAGTGCTTTGTCCCCCTCTCATCTCCTTGAGGCAAGGGGAGAGATTCTTTCCCCCTCCCATCTTGTAAAGGCAGCAGCGGGGAGAGATTCCAGCCTTCCACTAACTCATGTCAAGGCCTGGCAGGGAGATGACCCAATGAACTACCATACCCATTATGCAGTCCAGGCCATGACACTTATTTCTTTATCATTCACAAGGGTCTTGAAGCTTCGTGGGACAAATTATAATAGTGACAGCTGGATGAAATCAATGTTCAGGGGAAGATTTAAGCATCCTTCACCTGGCTGTTGCTAGTTCCCTACAAGTCAAGCCTTCCTAACAATGTTTTGCAGAGGAGAAACAATAGCTATCATTTGAAGAAATCTGGTAGAAGCTGCATTTCTCTTTTTCTACATAGTGTTAGAGAATGCTTGAAAATTTAAAGGCCAGATGTGTGTTGAATTTATTCAATGCACAACCCTCTTTATCTGTTCAGAACTAAATTTCATTGTCTTCAGCAGGGTTTATTCCTGGGCGAATGGGCATATAACTACTGTCATGCTCTCATTAAGCATCTTTTTAATAGGGACAGTTGTACAATTTGTCCAAAATTACAATTTGTACTTACTACCTCCAAAGTGTTAAGATAAGAAAGGTGAGCATGGAGAGGAGTCTGAAACTAGAATGGGGTAGTAGTTTCAGTACTGGACTAGGACTCTGGAAGACCAGGGTTCAAATCTCTGGTCACCCATGAAAACCCACTGGGTGACCTTGAGCAAATCACAATGTGCAAACTTCTCTGAACAACTCTTGCGAAAGGCACCATAAGTCTGAGTTGACATGGTTGGTGCAATTATGAAGTTAGCCAACCTGACAACCAAGGCTCTCTGATCAGCCCTTGTTGCAGTAAGGACTAAGATCTACAGAGGAGTACACAGAATGTTCATTTAGATGCAATGAGAGTAACCTTTTAATTTCACTTTTGAGGGGCTCCTTTTGGCTAACAATTGGATATTATTTCTTTAGCTCTAGCATAGTGCCAAGAGGATGGATTTTTGTGTTCTTTCATTTGATAGTTGCTTACAACATGCATTTGATAGTTGCTTACAACATGCATTAATACATTAAGTTCCAATGTATTTTCTTCCATTAAAATAAAATATCCCCTTTTAAGACTGGATTGTTGTGTATGTGTTTGTGTGTCTAGAGAAAGGGCCCTGTGTTTGCATGCCCCACTGCAAAGGCAACCCCAAGGCAAACCAACTTCTGAAGTTTGGCAGCTGGGGAATCCAATCCAGCTTGGCAGCTGAGGAATCCGATCCATTTTCAGGAAATGAGGTCAGAATAAGGAAGAGGGACAATTTATAGCAGGGTTGGACAACTTCCATGGGGCCAAGGGCCACTTCTCAGTTTGTACAAGTGCTTGAGGGCCACACATCCAAAGGGTGTGGCTGAAGTTGAAGGGGTGGTGCTTAGTGGAAATCTTTAATGAGAAATTAGAGAAACTGGATAAAAATGGACTATTTTTCCATTTTTATCTTATTTTATTTAAATGTCATTATTAACAAACAAATTCAGCTGCCCATGCTTCATCAATGTTTTTAGAAAGACTGAGCCTACAATTAACAAATAAAAGCCCCTTCACTCATTATTAACAAATAACCTCCTCTCATTCTTGATTAATTATTAAATTTATATTTGTATGTAAATCAGCCTTAAATCCACTTGTATTGGCATTGCTTAATACAATATTGACAAGAGTGCTTTTTGTTTCTGGCTATAATATTCATTATCCCAAAGATTACAGCTTCATCCCCACTGGCTATAGTGACAATAGTTCTTATTCCCATTGACTACCCCATTTGAGTATAGTACATGGAGTGGTGTGCAGCTAAACTGCAGGAGCAAACCATGGTGTCATTGAATGTAGGGAGCCCTGGAACATGAAGAAAAGGTCATAAGACTATCTTTTGCTTACTCTGCCCATTTAGCACCCGTGTCTGAGGAAGTAACTCCAATGCTTCTTGCTGATTCCTAGAATATAATTCATTGGGACTGGTGGCAGCAACTGAGTGTAGAGTAGATCACAACCAGGAAACAAAGAAGGATGCTGAAGAGTTCTATACTTCTATACCCCAACTTCTATAGGCCTAAATATCCTAAAGGCACCAGATCCTGTCTGATCTTGAAAGCTAAGCCGGGTCAGCCCTTGTTAGTATTTGGATGGAAGACTTCCAATGAATATCAGGTGCTGTAGGCTACATTTCAAAGGAGGGAACTGGCAAAACCACCTCTGAGTATTCCTTGCCTAAGAAAACCCTATGGAATTCATGGGGTTGCTGTAGCTCAACAGACAACTTGAAGGCACATATACACACACCTTCTAAGTCAGCCTTCACTGGTTCAAAGCCAGCATCCCTCTTAAAACCAGCTAGTGAGGAACAATGATGTGAGATGGCTCTTGCTTGCTAGACATGCTTCTGAATTTTCCATAGGAACATTGTTCACCTCTGTAGGATTAGCTCTTTGGTCATCTCCAGTATTTCGTGGAGTATGAAAAGGGTTAAAGGAAAGAAATAAACAGAATTTCCATAGGGACCTAACAGCATGAATCAATAATAGACAAGTGAGACCTCAAACAAAACATTGTAATATAGATTCCTCCTGTTCAGATGTATAAATGTGAGTACTCGAATTCTTATTTTGTTTTCCTAGAGTATTCCTGGGAGTGTTTCTATTGTCAGTCAAAGCCTTTAGGCATTTAACAATTTTATATTTTATATGGCTATCTCATAAATGTGTCTCATTTTTTGGCATCCTGCTGATAGTCTGAAAATATCATTGCAATAAAATGTTGAAACTTCACCTCTTGATTAAATAATGACTTGGGTTCTTGGTTATTATTTACAATGTTTTCCAGAAAGGAGGAGTAAAAAAAGAAAAAAGAAAAAAAAGAAGCTTTGTACACTTGCACATATTTTCAAAAAATGAAAAAGAACATTATCTTCCTTTAAAGGTTGGCGGCATGTGGTATGGGTAAGTATGCTGCTGTGAAAATACAATTTGAAATCATGTTAAGTACATAGTAAGTGGCCTTCAGTGTATTTTTGTACTGCAGCTGTCATCAGCTGTAGCCAGCATAATCCATGGTGAGGAATACTGGGAGGTATGGTCCAACAATTTCTGGAGGGCTGCATTATTTTCATTCCTGGATTACAGAATTTCATTCTTTTTTCTTGCTTTACATGTATACATTTTTTATTTGCAGTCAAGCCATCTTCAATTTATGGTGGCTAGACCTCCCAAGAGTCATCCTGGTCATCAACAGTCCTGTTTAGGTCTTGCATTTTGTTGTTAATTACCCTCAACTCAGCTTTGATGTATGGTGACCCTATGAATGAGAGACCTCCAAGAACCCTGGTCATCAATAGCCCTGTTCAGTTCATGAAAATGTAGGGCTGTGGCTTCCATGCTTGAGGCAATCCATCTGTAATGTGATCTTCATCTTTTCCTATTGCCTTGCACTTTACCAAGCATTATTGTCTTTTCCAAGAAGTCAAGTCATCTTGTGATATGCCAAAAGCACGATGACTAAACTGAAGCTTTTGTACCTTGATCATATCATGAGATGAGGTGACTCATTGGAAAAGACTATAGTGATTAATGGCTTCAGGTTTTGCATACGAAAGCCATATTCAAATGTTCTGCTTTACACACAGGGAGAGTAGTGACAATCAGACTAGCTCCTCCACCTTCTTCATCACCATTCTTGCCACCCTCTTTTTGTTACAGATGAACATCTGCATAGTGGAGCCTCTGCATTTGTTTAACTTTCTTCTTCAATGTATATCACAGGAAAATCAGAATTTTAAATCACATGGAAAACCTACACAGATGGAAAAGCCAAATGCAGCTAATTTGATTATTAACTAAAACCAATGTGATAAATTGGCTAAGATTTCTTTAATCTGGGGACAGCTTTGATTCTTTAATATTGGTATCCATTTTAATCATCACAACATAATAGCCTAGATCTTGATCCCAGTGAGAATAAGCTCATTAATAAATAATTGAATGGTGAATCAACACATAGGTAAATCCATGGATTCAATGGTTTTACTCTAGATAGAACTACCAATAGGAACTGGGCCAGAAGAAAATTTCCCTACTTCCATACTATCAATTTTTTTCTCCATTGACATGATTTACTCATTCATTTATTTCTAAGAATCCCAGTGCCATTCATTTCTAATTGTTGTGTTTCTCTTGTTCTCACCCTACTTTTTTCCTTTTCTTTGAGATATTTGGCTTAATTTTGTAATGTTTGCAATTGGAATGCAATCCTTGCTGGCGTGAATGAACTAAAACACTATTGTCTGTCCGGCTCTTCACCAGGAGATTGATTGAAGTATTTGGTGGCTGTGTATAAATTAAACCTTTCTGGCCCCAAAGACATCTGTTTTTGTCTACAGTTGTCTCCATTTTTCAAAAACCAACCAGCAAACTGCTAAAATTTGCTCCTATTTCAGAAGCCAATGCTGAGGAATTTGGTGAAATTGAAACTCACCAAGCAAAGATTTGCTTGACTTTCAGATGAAGCTGATTTTTTAAATGGTAAAAGAAGACATTTAAGTGCTATAAAGATGAAGTGGTCTGTTATCCCTTTTGCATAGGGAATAGACAATATCATCTGCATATAGATGAGTGGCTTTAATAGCATAGCATTGCTTTTCTGTTAAAAAATAGTGTTATTTTCATTGATGCCATCCAGACGCCATCTAGGGATGTAAATACTTGCCTGTCATATTCTAAAGGGCAAGGATGAGAAATCACAACACCTTTTATCCTGTCTGTTTGATGGTGAGATATTTTTTATTCATCTCAAGATCATTTTTGGATTTTCAAAAATGATTTTTGTGCAAATTATTTAAATTGGGCAAATTGTGTATATGAAGTCTTATAGCTGCTGCCTTGTTTCATGAGCTTTTAACAGATAGAACAGAGGTGGGCAACTGTGTGGGGGCCAAGGACAATTTTTCTCTAGACTTCCCCCACTGGCTGCACTCAACCCCACCACAGCAAACCCAAATGCTTCTGTTTTCCTCTGTTGTCCCTCTCAAAATGGTGACAGGAAGTTACATTGTATCACTTCCAGTCATCATTTTGAGAAGGACTGCCAGGAAAAACAGATGTTTGGGGGGGGTAGAACAGAGCTCTAGGGTGCTTGGGGTGATGGGCTGGGGTATTTCTGTATTTTTATGCATTTTGGGGGGAGCTTTCTGTGGTTTTTTGGGACAAAGAATCCAAAACACCACACTTTTTTTAAATTGAGGGGGCTGAAGACTTGAGAGAATGGTGGGGTCTTCACAGGATACATATGTGGGGACCAAGGCCCACAGACAGCCCAAGAGCTGCACTATATTCACCAGTGTGTTAGAAGCATCAGATGAATTTCTTAAGTCTTTTTGATCCATGAGCTAGCACTGGGCTTCCTTTATGTGTGTGCTTTGCTTCACAAAGAGAAAAAGACAATGGTTTTATGTAGAGAATAATCTGTATCAATTGACAAACACACACACACACACACACACACACACGAAACTTGTGGGGGGAAATGAGCACTTCTCTCTTTCTCAACTGGAGGTGAAAAATCTCAGGGAGGTTAACAAACACTTGACAAGCTGTCTCACAGGACTGAAACATTCAGAGAAGTGTGTTCTCTAAAGCCACCCAAACTCTAAAGGCACCTGAAGCTTGTGGCTGAAAACCAGAAGATGGCAAGAATATATAGTATGGAGATTTTCACACGGGTTATATATCCCGTGGCAGGAACAGAACAGGGTCGGGAAAGGTTTTCCCTTTCAGACGACGTTGACCCCGTTCTGTCCTGCATCCATCCTGCTCCCGTGACTGTTCCAGAACAATGTAATCATGATTTTTCATCGTGAATAGATCTCCCATTCCGTCACTATCACGCAATCACGGGTGTGCGAACAGGAGCCCCGTTCCTGTTCCGAAATGACAGCCGCGGAGGGGAGGTCCATTCTGAGCACTTCCTGGTACAATCTGGACATCCAGGTAAGTGGCACCCTTTGTTTTACCCTCCCTGTTTTGATTGTGTGATTTAAAGTGTGTTTTTATGCTTGGTGAACTGATTTTATGTTTGGGGGAGTTTTATTTTTTAAATTTACCACCTGCCGTTATCACGTGATAACGTGATAATGTTTCAGACGACCGGTCGTAAAAGCAGCCTTCTGACGGCTGCATTTACAGCCAGCCAGTGAGGGGAGGGGGAGCCTGTTCCTGACGCGGAATTAAGGTAAGTGTATGAAATATTTACATTATTCCGTGGCAGGAATGGGAGAGGAGGTGGCAGGGCAGTAATGGGGCATTTTGGCCCTGTGTGAAAATCTCCTATGTGAGCCGTATAGGAAGAGTATATGTGTCAGTAAGGCTACAATCCTAAACTTCCTCAGGACCGTGCATGCCTTACTAAACTCAGTGGGGTTTATTTCTAAGTAAACATGTCTAAAATTTTGCAGACCAAGAATGAGCAAAGCAGGCTGAACTGCTGCAACATCCTAAGGCAACATGGGGATGGTTTAGTGAATGCTGCTTAGAGCCTGTCATCTCAAGCATGCAGAGTATCTGTGTTTGTGCTTGCATGCTTAAATTTAATTTGCATGGGCAGCTGAAAACAGAATGGGTGGTACAATAACCCTTGCTATATTTCAACTCCATTTTATATTCCCCCATCATTGCACACAGCATTACACAAAGAGGAAAAAGATTGATTCTCTTTCACATATTGACCATTCTCCCCTTCAATCTGCTCACTCACCCATTCCGATGACAACTGTGGTTTAAACTCTTGAAGATGCCTTATCTTGCCTAGTTTGTACAAAGTAAGATGCAATCAAACCTATCTACATAGGAAAGAAAATCATAATTCAGGATAGATATGGTGGGTTCTGGATAGCCTACAAATGAGATTATATCCTGTTTTCAACTACTCCTTTTGATACAACAGTTTCATCCCCTCTCACATTTCCTCCCATTATAATAGTGTTCTAAACTTCCTTCCTGCTCTCTGTCCATCCATTTCTTAAATTTCTCAAAGAAATTTCTCTTCCACTGATGGATGGATAGCATTGGATACAACGCTGGGCTTCTTCAAATTGAAATGCTTGACAGAAAGTATCTGAGGTAGTAGACTAAGTCTACAAAAGGTTATGCTACAATTTCTTCCTCTCAGTCTCAAAGGTGCTATAAGATCCCTTTGCTTACTGATATTCCAGACTAACATGGCTATGTCTTTGAATGCTTGACAGAAAGTTCAGGACTGACAGCATATATAATTATTACCTGGGGTATCAGGTATGGTGGAAGATACTGTTTGTTTCATTGCTGGATTTGAATTAAGATTCAGTTGTCAGTCCTAGCAGTTTCTGTGAGTGAAATGGGGAGGAGATGACAACTTATCCTTTACCCAGGCAGAACAATGTCTTGCACTGGCTCCCGGGGGGGGGGGCACCTAGTTTGGAGGAGATATTGAAAAAGGACCGCTGAGGGATTCTAGTTGTTGGAGTCCCAAACAATAAAGTTTCCAACTCTGGCTAAGATAGGTAAGAATCAAATAGCTCTGAATTACAGTTGTCCCTCCACATTTGCGACTTTGTCTTTTGCAGTTTCGTTTATTTGTGGAGATTTCTTCCCCCACCCTGGGAATGCGTTCCCTGGAGGAGGGGGGAACTGAAGCCCACACAAGGCACCACTATCACTGCCTGAAAAGCCCCCATTTAAGCCCACTCAGCTCACCATGCCATGGTCGGGGGGGGCACCCAAGGCCCACGCCAGCTGCCGCTGTCACTGCCAAAAAAACAGGGACAGGGTGGCGAGCCGAATGGGTTTAAACTGCAGCTTCTCAGAGGTGATTCCTGTGGCTTGCCTAACCCTCAGATTCCCCCTCCCCAAAGCCGTTTAAAAGACAGCAGCAAGCCACTGGCATTGCCGCCAAAAAGCCCGTTTAAACCCACTCAGCTCACCACCCCCACCTCCACAGAAATCCACCGGTTTGTGGGCAGCACCCGAGTTTGCTGGGCATTTGTTCTTTGTGGAGGGATGGAAATCCAAAGGACAAGCAAACATTGCTGGCTGCAAGGCCTCTGGAGATTTGTTCATCCATCCAATTTCCACCCCTCCACAGAGAACCATTGGTTTGTGGGCAGCACCTGGGTTTGCTGGGTGTTTGTTCTTGCTAACCACCTCTTGCTAACCACCTCTTCAGGTCTTACAGAGCAAGAAGCCCAAATCACCGATGTGAAACCCAAAAGCAGAAAATGTTATATCAGCACAAACTCTGATGATAAGCCTTGTTAATCAAGGGAGCTATTTCTCCAGGACGTGTGTAAGACTTCCCAAATGTGGAACTGCATGCTGGATACTATTGGAGTAGAAAGGCCTGCGATGCTGCTAAAAATAAAAGCATCATTTCTTCTTTTGGAGGGTTTTGACTAAACTTGCCAAGTGGAGCCCAAAAAGAATTAATCGATGTTCTTTATATTTTAGGAACCTGGGACTAGTAGTGGAACTGCACAAAATAAAACAAAAGAGTGTGGTGACGCAACTGGAGATACACAAACTGCTATAGCTTTGCAGAAGATGGTGTTTATAGGTCACACTCAACTACTTGGATGATTTGGAGTTTGGGTTTGGTATCAAATGTGTGTTTCAAAAACAGCATTTTAAATGGACATATGTATACTCCTAGCATACAATCTCAACTGTCTTTTGCTAACTGTAGACCATATCTTGGTACTGATTACTAAATTGGGGAAAGATGAAAAATTGCTGAAAGAATTGCAGATGTTTTAAAGGCCACACAATAAAACTGTTTTAGAACATATGTTTAAAGTGCTGAAAAATCTGTCTTACAAGAAATTTGTTTCATCTTTTAACAATGCTTCTGAATAATAAAAGTTGACAATGGGTTTATTTAAAACTGGTGGCTGTTGTGAGACTTTAAAAAACATGTGCTAAAAGTTTTTAAAATACTGAATAAAAATGGATTGTTTAAAATGATGGTTGTGCTTTTCTTTAAACACAGCTACTGTAGAGATGATGTGTGTGTGTGTTTAAAGTGATGCAAGTACTTATACACACCTAAATCTCTTTAGCAAGCAAGTTTCTTGGGAAAATACATCTACTTAAAATGGATGGGGGGCTTTCTTTAAATTTAATAATGTAGAGCCACACTAGCAACACAAGTAAAAATGATGGGAGCTTTCTTTAAATTAAACAATGTAAAGAAAAATATGCCATGTAGAACCCCTCCCACATAACTAAAAACTAGAAATAAAATGGATAGCTGGGTCTTTGTGTGTATAGAGCCATTATACTGTCTACTCTCCTTTATGGGTCTGAAACATGGGTCACTTATCGCCAACACTTAAGACTCCTCGAACGCTTTCATCAACGCTGTATACGCACAATCCTAAATATACACTGGACTGACTATGTGAAGAATCTTGCTGTCCTTGAGCAAGCAGGGATCACCAGCATTGAGGCCATGATATTGAGAACACAGCTGCACTGGGCAGGGCACTTTTCTAGGATGGAGGACCATTGCCTCCCCAAAATAGTACTGTACGGTGAGCTCGCCACGGGTCAGCATAAGAGGGGTGCTCCAAAAAAGTGATACAAGGACTCCCTGAAACAACATCTCAGGCTCAGCCAAATTTATCACCAAAAATGGTCCGCCCTGGCCTCACATCAGGAGGCATGGAGATGCACTATCCACAATACTGCAGCTTTATTTGAGAACTCATGGCGAACAAGTCTTGAAGAGAAATGACAATGCAGAAAGAATCACAACACAGAAACATCACCCAAGGAGACCTTCTGCTGTGCTTTCTGCAACCAGACTTGTTTATCTTGGATTGGCCTTTTTAGTCATCAGCGTGCTTGCAGAAAGCGCGGGATGAGTTCTTCCTGAACCTTCGTTTGCGAAGAAAAGCCAGAGAGAGAGAGAGATAAATGTTACCTGGAGTGTCCCCTTCAAAGCTTAAAAGAAAGAGCCAAGTTTTGTTCCCAACACATGGACCCAGGTGAGATCACATGACTAGTATAAGACCTGCCCTGGAGATGGGGAGTATGGATGTATCCTATCAGTTTTCCCCAGGGGTTGGAGACATGTTTCAATAGCCAATCACAGATAACATACTAGGCTGACTGCTGCATAAAAGATGCCCAGAGAAAGATCTCTGTCTTTTTGTCCATCTGCTGCATGCTGAAACTTTCATTTTTGCTATCTCTCTCTATCATGTCTTTCTTTTTTTTTTCTTCTAGAAGTTTCATTTACAGCTGAGCCTGAAACCATAAAAACTTAGGTATTAATTCACTGTGAATTCTTATTTAAATGTTTTTAATTTTTAGGTTGCAGCTCTTTTAAAAACAAGGGACATTTTCAGATGATCCTTGCAGCTCAAGGATTGAGCGGGAGAGGTTCGTAGCAGCAGCACAGCAGGGGGTCGATTTCGGACGATGCTGTCCCTGCTGCGAAATTGTCCATCTCTCTTCCGTTTAGGGTTGGAGCCTGTCATGCCATATTTGGCCAGATTTTATTCATGGAGGTTGTCTGTGAATAAAATCTGACCGAATATAGTGCAGCAGGCTCCAACCCTAAACGGAAGAGAGATGGACGATTTCGCAGCAGGGACATCGTCGTCTGAAATGAACCCCCTGCTGCACTGCTGCTACGAACGTCTCCCGCTCGATCCTTGCGCTGCAAGGATCGTCTGAAAATGTCCCCAGTTTAATAATGAAATTAAACAGTGTTTTATAATGTTTTCTTTTAAAATGTTTTAAAACTCGCTTCTTCTTGCTAACCCTTTAAAAACAAATTTTGTAAATACTCCTCTAAGGCTCTGTGGATAGAGTTGGTGGGATTAGGAAAATATTTCCTGGAGTTGAGTTCTCTCTGTTTTAGGACCTTCCTGTCTTACATAGTTTTTTAAAAGCCTTTACTTTGAATGACTGTTGGCTTAAAGCAGAGTTTTTGTAAATTTAGCTTTATTAGGGCCAAGCCCGTGGATAGAGTTAATCGGATTAGGAAAACAGTTCCTGGAGTTGAGTTTGCTCCTCTTGTCTTACAATGTGTGTGTATGTGTATTGAAAAAGCCTTCACTTTGAATGCTGGTTGGATTAAAGTAGAGTTTTTGTAAATTCAGTTTTACTAGAGCCACAGCCACGGACAGAGTTGACTGAATTAGTCAGAGGCTCCCAGAGGTTATTTGCAATTATTATTATTTTAAACGTGGATTTCTGTGTTGCAGGGGGTCTTCAGTTTTTAAAACTGTGAGGGTTTTGTTGTTGTTGTTAAATAAGCTTGTTTTGAAATTTTATTTTTTTTTCTGTGTGTTAGCCTGGCCGCATGGCTTTGAATGAAGTATGAGTTTTGGTAATAGGAATTGATATAATAGGCATTACTGAAACCTGGTGGGATGAGTCACATGATTGGAATGTAGGAATAGAGGGGTATAACTTTTATAAGAGAAACAGGGCAAACAGGAAGGAGGAGGAATAGCATTATATATCAGGGATATTTACACCAGTGAAGAGATCCATGACATCAATACTGGAAGCCAGGTGGAGAGCATCTGGATAAAAATTAAAGGGGAGGGAAACAACAGGGATGTTATTGTGGGACTCTACTACAGACCCCCAAATCAGACGGAGGAATTGGATGATGCCTTTCTAGAACAGATGAACACACATGCAGAAAGGAGAGATGTAGTAGTGATGGGTGACTTCAACTATCCTGATATTTGCTGGCAATCTAACTCAGCCAAAACTTCAAGGTCTAGCAAATTCCTTACATGCCTGGAAGACAATTTCATGGTCCAAAAGGTGGAAGAGGCAACAAGGGAGTCAGCTATTTTAGATCTGATCCTAACCAACAGAGATGACCTGGTTAATGGGGTGCAAGTGGTGGGATCCTTAGGTGAGAGTGATCATGTTCTCCTGGAGTTTGTTATACAATGGAAAGGAGAAGCCAGGCATAGTCAGACATGCATTCTTGACTTTAGGAGAGCTGATTTCAATAAACTCAGGGAAATACTGGGGGTGATCCCATGGTCAGGAATACTAAAAGAGAAGAGACCTCAAGATGGATGGGACTTTCTCAAAAGGGAGATACTGAAGGCACAATTTCAAACAGTACCATTGAAGAAGAAAAATGGGAGGCGTCTCAAGAAACCAGGATGGATGACTAAAGAACTTTCAACGGAGCTAAGTTTTAAATGGAACATGTATAGGAAATGGAAAAAGGGGGAAATCACCAGAGAAGAATTCAAACAGATAGCGAACACGTGTAGGAGTAAAGTCAAAAAAGCTAAAGCACAGAATGAGCTCAGGCTTGTTAGGGAGGTTAAGAACAATAAAAAGGGTTTTTTTGGGTATGTCCGCAGCAAAAGGAGGAAGAAGGAAATGATAGGGCCACTATGTGGAGAAGATGGCAAAATGCTAACAGGGGACAGAGAAAAGGCAGAATTTCTCAACACCTTCTTTGCCTCAGTGTTTTCAGAAAAGGAAAAGGAGGACCAACCTGAGGATAATGGAACAGAGGACACAATAGGGGAAATCCAGCTCAAAATAAGTAAGGAGGTAGTACAGGAATACCTTCTTAATCTAAATGAATTTAAATCTGCAGGACCAGATAAACTACATCCAAGAGTATTAAAAGAGCTGGCAAATATAATCTCAGAGCCATTGGCAATAATCTTTGAAAACTCCTGGAGAACAGGAGAAGTCCCAGCAGACTGGAGGAGGGCAAACGTTGTCCCCATCTTCAAAAAGGGGAAAAAAGAGGATCCCAACAATTATCGTCCAGTTAGTCTGACATCAATACCAGGGAAGATTCTAGAGCAGATCATTAAACAGAGAGTCTGTGAACATTTAGAAGGCAATGCCATAATCACAAAAAGTCAACATGGGTTTCAGAGAAACAAGTCATGACAGACTAATCTGATCTCTTTTTTTGATAAAGTTACCAGCTTGGTAGATGAAGGGAACGCTGTGGACATCACATACCTTGATTTCAGTAAGGCCTTTGACAAGGTTCCCCATGACATTCTTGCAAACAAACTTGTACAATGTGGGCTAGACAAGTTAACTGTTCAATGGATTTGTAATTGGTTGACCGGCTGAACCCAAAGGGTGCTCAGCAGTGGCTCCTCTTCGTCATGGAAAGATGTGACCAGTGGGGTGCCACAGGGTTCTGTCCTGGGCCCAGTGCTATTCAACATCTTTATCAATGACTTGGATGAGGGAATTAGGGGCATACTTATCAAATTTGCAGATGGCACCAAATTAGGAGGAGTAGCTAATACCCTAGAGGACAGGATCAAAATTCAGAATGACCTGGATAGACTGGAGAGCTGGGCCAAAGCTAACAAAATGAAATTCAATACGGAGAAATGTAAAGTACTGCATTTAGGGTGGAAAAATGAAATGCATAAATATAGGATGGGAGAGATCTGGCTGAACGAGACTACGTGAGAAAGGGATCTAGGAGTCCTAGTAGACCACAAGTTGAACATGAGTCAACAATGTGATGTGGCAGCTAAAAAGGCCAATGTGATTTTGGGCTGTATCAATAGAAGTATAGTGTCTAGATCAAGGGAAGTAATAGTGCCACTCTATTCTGCCTTGGTCAGACCTCACTTAGAATACTGTGCCCAGTTCTGGGCACTACAATTAAAAAAGAATATTGACAAATTGGAATGTGTCCAGAGAAGGGCAACTAAAATGGTGAAAGGTCTGGAAACGATGCCTTATGAAGAAAGACTTAGGGAGCTGGGTATGTTTAGCCTGGAAAAAAGATGGTTAAGAGGCAATATGATAGCCCTGTTTAAGTATTTGAAGGGATGTCACGCTGAGGATGGAGCAGGCTTTTTTTTTCTGCTGCTCCAGAGACTGGAACACGGAGCAATGGATGCAAGCTCCAGGAACAGAGGAGATTTTCAGACCGCGTTTCAGCGTGCCTAGGGCGGGAGGAACTTTCGGGAGAGGGACGGTGATCTTGCGCAGCAGGGGGGCGTTTTCGGATGCCATTGTCCCTCTCCCAAAACCAACCGTGTCACTTCCGTGAAGCTTTGGAAGCCTCAGCGCCATATTTTAATCACGGGCAACCTCCATGATTAAAATATGGCTCTGCGGCTTCCAAAGCTTCACGGAAGTGACACGGTTGGTTTCGGGAGAGGGACAACGGCGTCCGAAAACACCCCCCTGCTGCGCAAGATCGCCGTCCCTCTCCCGAAAGCTCCTCCCGCCCTAGGCACGCTGAAACGCGGTCTGAAAATCTCCAGGGATTCCACCTCAACATTAGGAGGAACTTTTTGACAGTAAGAGCTGTTTGGCAGTGGAACACATTCCCTTGGAGCATGGCGGGGTCTCCTTCCTTGGAGGTCTTTAAACAGAGGCTGGATTGCCATCTGTCGGGGATGCTTTGATCAAATTTCCTGCATGGCAGGGGGTTGGACTGGCTGGCCCTCATGGTCTCTTCTAACTCTGCAATTCTATGATTCTATGATTCTATGACTCAACCAGTTATTTTCAAAAAGCTTTTATTTCATGGAAAGCCATTTCTAACACAGAGATGGTTTAGGAGGAGCTTGTAGCAAACAGTATGCAAGGATTTTATGCTGGGTGGAATAACCACTTTAGATAGAAGAGATATTTCAGGATGTTCACGATTACTGTTCTCATGTATACATGTGGTGGCTCTCACTTCACCAGGGATCCTGTCCACAATCTCAGGTTACACAAATTGAAATTTACCTAATAATACAGGACAAGCAGGTTCCAAGATTGTATTCACTGGACTTGTCTCAACTACAGTATCCAAGTCTGGGTGGATCTGAGCAATTTTGTCTGCAAGGTGTCTTGAAAAATCTTCATAGTGTGCTGTTAAGTGGTCTTTGTTCTCTTCTTGTGTGCCAGAGTGTAAAAGGCTTCTGACCACTCAAGATAGCTCCAGGTAGACCACAGGCCCTCACCTTTTGGCAGTAATACCTCAAAAGGATTGTTATAATTCTTCCCAAGTTGTTGTTGTTGTTGTTTTTTTTTTTTTGGTAAGAGAATTCAGACTGTATCCTAGCTGAAATGTTTCACAAGGATGAGTAGTAGATGGGATGTCCAGGTACATTTTTGTGGCTGCCAGTTTTTTATTCCACATGTTTCTGAGTTGAATTGGTCTTTTTTTTTTTTTTAAGTGAGGTATATTTTGTCATCTAGTACTTCATTTGGAGTTTGTCTACCCGTCAAATTGAAGTAAACATGATTTCTGTCAGGGTCAGAAATGAGGCAGTTCTGACTCAGCCATATAACTCCTGTAGTGATCTTTGGGTATGTCTCATCATGTTGCTATAGCTTTTACACATACCTTAGCTTAGGGATGTGATGATTATTCATAGCTGTTCACTAAACATATGTGTAGGATGCTTGATTTCTCAGTGCATTTACATTTCTCTTTACAAGCCAAGAAATTTGCCAGTTGCTCACCAAGGTGTGAGAATTTGTAAATGCTTCATCTGCAAAATATATATTGAGCTGGGCATTAAACATATGGGAAATGGGAAATTCTATGTCCAGGATGTTTTTATTGCTTAAGCAATAAAAGTAACAGTGCCTCAGCCATTCATTTTAAATTGTATGAATCTAGGTCCAGGCAGTTTGAGTTATTCCATTGTGTCTACACCACCCCCACTTCTTGGAGCCTGTAGAAGAGAAAGACAGCTGATTATTTTATGGCCCTCTCCAGTCACTATGAAAAGATATGGGTTACATAGGTTGTATGGAAATTGCCAGGCAAGCTAATCTGCTTTCTCCTTTTCTTTCTGTTTTGCTCTTCACAAATGCTGAGTAAGTGATTCTGGAGGCATCTGTTTACCTTGCCCATTGTTCGTATCATAAGCATACACAGCTACAGTAGGATCATGTAGATAACTTGATTTTCCCCAATTTAATTGTGTGAGTCTCAGTCAAAACGGTGGAGGTGGGACAGGCCATCATTCTTGTTAGATGATGCGAACAGAGTTTTAGGGTTCACAACACTAATTGCAAGATAGGGAGGGGAAAGACAGCTGATTGTTTTATAGCCCTCATTCATAGAGAATTTGTTAGGTATGGTTCAGCTTCTTTCTGAGGGGTGACTCGTTTGAAAATATCTCACTTTCCACAGATAGCAAGAAGAAAAATAAACATTTCCCACCCCTTTCAGGCATGAGAAGAATAATGCAGGATTTTAAATCACTACCTGAGCTAATCTTGTTGAGACATGGATAAAAAATAGCTAAAAAAATCATTGTCCAGAGGTGGTGGTGCAGAACCCACATGACAAGAATATAAAACAACTGCAGAATCTAGGAGAACCCGAAGATAAAGAAATGGGTAAAATTCCCTTGTGGTGGTTGACAATAATACTCTTTTGTTATGTTTTTGTGGTTGCCCTTTCTGAAATGGGTGCATATTCTCTACAGAACTGCTGTTTGGTAAAGACTTCTGTGAAGTCAGTCCTACACTTCAAAACAATGCAACACCTAAAAGTGGCAGTAAAAGAGGTGTGTGAGAGTTTGTGGGAGAGAGACAACTAAGATGTGCCCAACTGCCCGCTGTCTTGGGACTTGGCTCTATTTGGGATGGGGAGCCAAGCCACAGGAGAGTAGGGAGTTTGGGTCTAAAGTGACCAACTCCCTGCTCTCCCGGGGCTTGGCTGTCCACCCCAAACACAGCCAAGCCCCAGGAGAGCGGGCAGTTTGGCCCTTTTGCCCTGAATTCCCCACTCTGCTGGGACTTGGCTCCGTTTGGAGTAGAGACCCAAGCCCTGGGATAATGGGGAATTTCGGTCTAAAGTTCCCTACTCTCTGCTCTCCTGGGGTTTGGCTGCCCACTCCAAATGGAGCCAAGCCCCAGGAGAGTGGGCAGTTTGGCACTTGTGCCCCAAACTCCCTCTCTGCTGGGACTTGGCTCTATTTGGGGTGCTTTTGGAGGGGTGCGGAGTGGGTGGGAGGGCCGGTGGTGAGGTTGCCCAAGCCCCACTGCCACTTTTGGAGGGCCACAGGGGGTGGGCAGGAGCTCATTGGGGGAGCACCATGTTATTTGTGTTTTTTTCAAATTTGCGGTGGTGCTCCGCCCCTAACCCCCATGAATTTGAAGGGAAGACTGTATTCTTTTTGGCCTCCACGTGCCATGTTTAGCTAAATCCCTCCAAAAGAAGAAATACTGCTTTTCATTTTTACCTGCATTGCAGGCCTTTCTACTGAAATAGTGTCCAGCACGCAGTTCCACATTTAGGAAATCACACTCTTCCTGGCGAAGTAGCTTAGTTGAAAAACTAGGCTCATCGTCAGAGCTTATGTTGATATAATGTTTTCTGCTGGTTTCACATCTGTGATTTGGGCTTCTTGATCTGTAAGACTTGTACAAGTGGCTGGTAACTCCATGTTGTGTTCTCTGAACATGCCCAGGAAAGCAAAATGGCTGCATGTACAAGGAAGGATGCCTGGCTCATAATCAAACCTTTAAACCTGCTTCCTATTGAGCCTTTGTGGTGGGCTATGTTTGTTAAAGGGTCACATGGTTCTAGAGGGGCTAATCCGGGGGAGGGAGCTATGGGAATTGGTTCCGGGCCTCACTGTGGATAGGGAAATCTGTGGATAATAGCAAATGCCCTTGCCACTGGAACCTGCCCCTCCCCTCTCCCCATGGAGAAGGGAGAAAGGAGGCAAGCTCCCTTCTCCCTCCTTTCTCCATCCACCCCCTTGCTAGCCATGCTGTGCCACCAACCCCCTGCCCCCATGGAAAAGGGAGAAAGGAGGCAAGCTCATCCCTTATTTATCTCCCCTGCCAGCTCCACCGTCCCACCAGATTGTGTCATCGGAAACGTCCTGGGGAAGGGGGGGGGAAAGCGAGCTCACCTTCTCCCTCTCCCACCCCCTACTAGCTTAACCATGCTGCCGGAACTGCACCAACAGAAACATCCTGGGGAAGGGAGAGGGGTGAACTCACCTCCTTTCTCCTTCCCCCCTGCTGTGCCACTGATGGCCAATCAGTGGATGCAGGGGTGCTATTGTACTTCTAAGCCTCCATAAACCCCCAAAATATAAATTTCTCAATAAGCTGAAAACCAGCCAAAAATGATGCACCAGTGTGGCCTCCCAGGTGTCTGTGGGGGCAAAATAAAGCCCACCCCAGCTTAGGTGCCTTGGAAGCAAGAAGTAGGAACCCCCCCCCCAGTCTCCTGCTCACTCTTTTTTCAAAAAAAAACCCAAAAACCATTATGGGTGCTGTTCATTGCTGGTGGTTCACTCATATATATGATACAGAAACATCTGCACTCTTCCTGCTATGGAACAAGGAAGATGGAGGTAGTGGCAGTTCTAATGGCTCTTGCATTACTGCTGCCACCACTATGTTCCTTATTCATTCTGCTTTCTTCTCCCATTGTAGGGATGTGGGGTCGGGGGTGCACAGGTGGCACCTGGCAACCCAGATTGGCTGGAGGTCTAACAGCCTTGTCTTTCCCCAACCAGCCTGATTACAAACCTAGTGAGCAGGAATTCCTTTTTCTCCTTAAATACCAAGCTGGGCACATGGATGGATGGCAGTGGCATCACTTCAAAATGCCCAAATGCAGTTGTAAACTATATGAAATGACTGGTCCACATTGCTCAGGCTAATTAGGCCATCTGCTGTGTTCAGCCCTTCTCTGAACATTGTAACACAGTTTTTGGCCATATAAGCATATTGACATGCCTTTAAAATAAAACACACTTTCAAATGGGCATTAAATACATTGTTTGAGAAGACAGGCAAATTCCAAATTACTAGAGAAATGGAACAGAACTGTCGGTAAAAGTATTGGAAAATGACAGTAAACAGTTTACTATTTCTAGTTTCAATTGGTTGAACAACCTCACTAGTTGCTACTGCACAGAAGCCAGTGCCCTGTGTCTTCCAGATATTATAACCATGTCTCAGAATAATGAGGAAGGAAGGGGAAAGAAAAAAAATATGCCTTTCTTTTTTACCTGAGGCCTTAAATACCACTTGGTACCGCATCTGAAGAACTGGGTTTGTATCCACAAAAGCTCATGCAAAAATAAAAAACAGTTAGTCTTAAAGGTGCTATCACATATCCTTTTTTCCTTCCCATTTCTTCCTCCTGTTTATGCTACAAGAGACTAACATGGTTATTTCTTTGAAAACATGTTTCAGAAATCACTTATATTCAGTTCTTTCACACAGAAACCATGATTATTTCTATGTCAGAAAGATGTGATTCAAAGTCATCCCTATAATATTAATCCAAAACCTCTTGAAAAATAAAGGGTCTTCTCAATACATTTGAGAGTTCATCTCCTTTCAGTTATAGTTAATTTTACACATGTCTAAGATCCTATATGCATCTACTCAGAAACATGTCCCCATTGAATTCAATGGAATTTATTCCAAAGTATATACGTATAGAATTGCATTCTGAAATAACTAGATTACCCAACTGCAACCCCCACACACTGTTGGGGAAATGTTTTTATTTGCAATTTTTATAAAACAGAATACATATGGGAGCACAGGATGAAGCAGAAATCTTTATAGATGTGTAGATTTATGAATAAACCCCTGGATTTTTATTATCCTACCTCATTTGAATTGCTTGGAATAAGCTGGGGAAAGAATTTTTCTTTACATATAATGACAGATGGTAGTACTGAAATATGAAAGAATGAAGACTCAGTTGTCAATTTGCCAAAGTGTGTGCTCTACACTAAGCAGCAATTCACTTATTAAACATTGGGGTTTAAAGTCAATTGGTTGGAATAAACTGGTTTTAATTGGCAATAAGATGTTGCCTTCAAGTATCGAGGTCAATAAATTGCTAAGAGTAGTATTTCCTATAAAATGGCTATCAATTCTTGATTAACCATCAGGCTTTAAGCATCAGTGTTGATTAGTTTGTTTGTTTGTTTGTTTTTGGAGTGAGGAGAGCTGCCATATTTACATGTCATTCTTACTCAATATAGTTACTTTCATATAGTTCATCACAGTGATGACCAAATGTCCTCCAGCTTAGTTTGGAAACAGATTACTTTTAAAAGCTTTGTCAGAGGATTCTGAGGAAAGCATAGCCTAAATTCAAGACTACATAACCACCAACATTTCACAAGTGAAACATGGCATGTATGTGGCCAAGCAATGTCAGAGTGTGGTTAAGATGGCAAAAGTTATTGTTGAGGAAGGACACACTAGCTAGGAAATACTGCAGCAGTTTGCTTTTGCCTGAACCTACTGGGAAGGGCAAGATTCTCCCCCTGCTTCAATATTGAGTTAATGGAGTGCAAACAACATTTGCATTTTGGACTCATTTTTCAGCAACTGAAATATGCTGAGGATAAAGGGGAGGAGGCTAGAGGAACTTACATCGCCATTGTAACTATCCTACATTGCCATTTTCACTATGGTGATGGAGCTCTGTCACTGGCAAGATCCTACATTGCCATTGTAATTATGACAGTGGAGCTCTGGCATCATAGTTATGGCTGATGATATCCCCCAACCCAAGGGTTTCTGTGGCGCTAGAGATCAGAGTACTGAGAAATTGACATTGACAGGGCTTTCCCAGCTGTGGCATTCATTGAGAACAGGTGGCTGAAGAGACCCCTCGGGGGTCCTGATGCAACTCCTTGTTCCAAGTCACTCCGCAACTAGAAGTATGCTGCAGCGTTCATTTCTCAGAACATAATCTATTCAGTCGGGGTGCTGCCAGGCAAGGAAGGTAGGTTTTTGATGTCCTTTTCAGTCGTTCATGACCATAAACATTAATCCCCAGCAGTTAGACTATGGTAATTCCAGTTTATGCTATCATAGGTACTGAGCAGGATGCCAGCCTGGGCAGGATGCCAAGCAGCTGAAGAAGTAGAATGATACAGGATTTAATCGGGGCTGTCCCTGCCAAATCAGGACAGATGAGTGTATGAGATTAATCTCTGCCCCCCCACACACACTTCAGAGATATTACAGTTTCTCACTTATTAAGCAATCAATAATGAATATAACCCTCAAAATGTGACAATACAACTATTTGGAGTTTAAAATTTAAACCTCTTACAATGGGAGGTTTGAGCAAGACTCCTCCCATAGAATTTGCCCCTGGCTTCTTTCTCTCTCTTTCTCTCTCTCTCTCTCTCTCTCTCTCTCTCTTTTTTTTTTTTTTTTTTTTGCTGGGCACATTAAAGCAATGACGAAACAGAAGAGACATACCGAAAAGCACCAATGGGATCCACAATTAAAAGGAGGAGATACATCTCCAAGGCCTCTGTAGATGATCTTTATTTTTTATTTTGAAACAGCCCCTCCACGTTTTGGCCTATGTACAGTCGGCCTTCCACATTCATGGGTTTCCCTTGTGAGTTTGGACAGTAGCTGCTGTTGAACTGGCTCGAACCTCTCCCTCCCCTCCTGTCCTGCCAACAGCCTCAGGGCCTACCTCCCAGTTTTAGAAGTACCAGTAGCAGATGCTGCTGGCAGATTAATCTCCTCAGTTCCCTCCTCCCCTGCCAACAGTCACTGCTGGTGCATTGATCTCCTCACCCCTTCCTATTCTGCCAACAGCCCCAGCATCTACCTCCCAATTTTTAGAAGCAGCATCAGCCACCTCCAGTAGCCCCATTGGATCAATTGGATTTTTATGTTTCAGCAATGGATTCAATGGATATAGTCTAGTTGTGGGGAGAAATAGGATTTAGAGCAATGTGATTAGCACCAATTTTGTGCCCCCCCCCCCACAGGTCTTTGAATATTCTGGCAAAGGAGAAGAAAGGACATGGGCTCTTGCCCAGCCATTCCTTATGCCATCATTTCTGGAAATGTACACTAATGTAATCAGTCAGTTACACAAGCATTTGGACTTTTGCAGGCTTGCAGAAGGAGATCTCCAAGACCTGCTTCTGCAATTGTTTCTCTAGGCGCTCCTGGAAGGACTGTGGTGATCCTGGGAAGACATGCAGACATTGCTCTGCCTTCCCTCCTCCACAGAATCATACAGTCGGAAGAGACCACATGGGCCATCTAGTCCAACCCCCTGTTCTTCAGGAATACACAATCAAAGCACTCCCAACAGATGGCCATCCAGCCTCTGTTTAAAAACCTCCAAAGAAGGAGACTCCACCATACTCCGAGGCAGCACAATCCACTTCCGAATAGCTCTTACTGTCAGGAAGTTATTCCTAATGTTTAGGTGGAATCTCTTTTCCTGTAGGTTGAGTCCATTGCTCCATGTCCTAGTCTCTGGAGCAGCAGAAAACAAGCTTGCTCCATCCTCAGTATGCCATTCTTTCAAATATTTAGACATGACTATCATATCATATATGCCATCCCTTCAAATATTTAAACATGGCTATCATACCTTAACCTTCTCTTCTCCAGGCTAAACATACCCAGCTCCCTAAGTTGCTCATCATAGGGCATGGCTTGCAGTAAGGATATCATGGTTCCCTCAACAACCCTGTGGAATTATGTTGGTATGATGTTATGCTGTGTCAGCTCCCAACAGGATCTTGGCCTCTGTCATAATAAAACAGCACTGTACAGTCTGAGACTAGAGGAGGTGCCTAAGGTGTGAACTCCTTGACAATCCTTTCTCCTATTTTGTTTTGTTTAGTTTTGCTTGCAGTCCCAGACAGGAGTAAAAAAAGGACAACCATCAAAACCTGAGCAAGGGTGCCAGGTTCATCTTGATCAGTCTGTAATAAACCAATCTCAGTGGGGTGCGTATGGGTCTCCAAATGCTGTTGGATTCCAAATCCCCTTGGCCCAGTCAGCACCATGTGACTTGAAATCCAATGGGATGAAATTATGGGACTTGGAACCCAAAATCATCTAGGGGACCACAGGTTCCCTTGGGTTATAAAATGATCCATCTCTTCTGCTTGTATATAGAGCTGCATACTTAGAAAGGAATGGGTTATAGAACTAGAGTCTCAGATTCCACAACCTGTATCCATCCTATTTTCCAAAGTTTCTCAGTGTTTTCTTTTAATATTGTGGTGACTGACTCATCACAGGTTTATTATTTTTTCATACCTGAAATGATTGTTGAGACAGATTGAAAAAGGAATGAAACCCCATCAGCTTGCAGCCATTTCATGAGCACTGTGGTAAATTTTGACCTTGTCAGGTGAGGACATTTGATTTGGTTTCTCTGAAAAAAAGATACATCTACAATATTAAATTAATTTCCTGTAAACTTCACCATTCTATATTACGAAGGCTTGTAAATGTCATCTTTATCCATCATCATGTAATATTTTGATGTTTCAAATATGGAAATTCTCATTTCATTTTCCACTTTTCTAAAAAGACAGGTTATTTCCCTATTAAGTTACCCCTCTCTCGATTTTGTATTTTATTACATTCTTATCCAAAGATACACAATGTTCCTTGAAAAGTTAATAAATCTGTTTAGTTACTTCCCAAATTAGTTGGTAATGCCTCCCTCTGCGATACAGCATCGTATGATATTTATATATTGGGGGTAAATAATCATACAGTAATACTACAGAATTTTACTAGGCTATTTGAAGAAGAAATATCAAAGATTCATGTACAACTATATTAACTGCTTGAATTGCAAAATACGGGAAAACAGATCTGCTCAAACTGTGGTTGAATTAATAACAGGAACATGACAAGTTGTTAATATAATGCTGAATGAAAGCAATATATTTGTATTAACAAGGATCCAGAGAACGAGACTTTATCAACAGATGTGTTGGCAAAGTTCCCAGACTATAACCTATGCACAAGAGTTTGAAAAGTTACTTTTTTGGAGTACTACTGGCAGAATTCCCCAGATAGCATGCTGGCTGGGGAATTCTAAGAGCTGAAATCAACTTTTCTAGGTTCTGTAAATAGGTACCTGTCTAAGGACTCCATCAACATACTTCTTTTTCATTTTTCTGCTTCTCCCCATGGTCTCTGCCTTCCCTTCCTCTCAGTGAGCTACAGAGAAAGGCACCAGAGTTTGGAAAAAATACTTTTTGGAGAATAGTGGACAGAGTGCCAAGCCAGCATGGGCAATGATGTCTGTGTGTGGGTGGTAGGGGTTGTCTAGGACTTGTAGTCCAAAAAGTAATTTTTCTAAGCTCTGCCTATTCAGGCCTTGGTCATACCTGAACTGCTGAGGGAAGCCTTGACTCAAGATCTCATTGACTCTCCTTGAGGTTGGATGAGATATCTCCATCAATGCTTATCCCTACCCATCCACTCTACACTCTCTTTCCCCTAATAAATGTGGATGCAGAACATCCTCATACTTCCTACACATGTGCACAGCAAAGCAGAAAAACATTGACTAATGGCTGTTTTAATTTAGCAAATCAAACACATGATTTTTATCTATGCCTACTGAACTGCATGCATGAAGATGACATTTAGATGTTCCATTCTCATGACTGGGCTGGGTAAGTGGTGTGTGCTTTCTGTGAATACAGACTGGACAAGGGGAAATTGGACTATCTGGCCCCCATTCAGTTGCTAAAGTGCTATGTGTTATTTGCTCAGCCTTGGAATCCTCTTTAGGCACAGATTGGAACAGAAGTATGGTAGACCGTTCCCTGTGAGTGGCAAGTACTATAAACTCTTTGGGCTGGCCAGACCTGGTATAAATAATAGGAAAGAGACTTTCTACTCTTTGTTAGTCAGCAAAGTGGCCTGTGAACCTTTGGCACCCTGTGTCCTGATCTCTACCCATACCCAGGCATATATGAATAGTAATATGGTACTCCATGGTAGCAATACAGTTCCATGCTACTGCTTTATAAGAGATTTAAAACTAGGATGTCATCAGCACAAAACTCCATAAATAATCATTATCATATTCCCCCATCTTCTGCACTAATCTGTAAACAATGCTAACTCAACAGTGAATCAAGAGAATTATAAAATGCCGCCAGGTGCTATCAAACATAATAACAGAGTCCAAACCAGGGGAAAAGATCAATAGCATATTAAGTCTTTAGCTAAGATAAGTGAGGTGCCCCTTTGAATGGTTGGCTACCCTCTTTACCTAACTGTAAATGAATTTTAAAAATTCTATTATGACATATAAAGTAGCAAAGGGACAATTCATTCTCGTCTTCTTCTAGTTATGTTCAGCACCCACCCCTTTTTTAAAAAAATCTATATAACAGCCTGTGTCTGAAATGATTAAAAAATCAATAATACACTTCTTTTTGGGAGAATGGTGTTTTGATAACCTCTCAAGAAGTGGTATTTTGGACATCCTTCACCACTTGCCTGAATATATTATCTGTAATTGTCTTTTAATAGACTAAGACTAAATTATTAGAAAAGAATTGCATCACCAGGGAGTCAGGGATGTCAGTTACCAGTGAGATGTAATATATCAAAGGCTGTTGTGTTCAGTCTTATCTCATGGGCTGTTTGTTTCTAAGAGACATATTCAGAAATAAAAGGCGCTCTTGACCCTCATAACCTCCTCTAGTTTCAAACAGGTAAAAATAATGAGTACAAAGCTTCATCCAGTTCTATAGAATTAATGAATTGATGGCAATGACATCACATTGGTAAAGGTTCATGACCTGAAAAGGTGATAATACAAGCTTTCTTTCAAGACAAGCAAGCATTTGGTGATCCAAAAATTAATTTAAAAGTTTGCTGGGGATGGGGAGAATCTCTCATTTAATAAAAATGGTTTAAAATTCAGTGCAATTTGTTTACTGTGTTCTATCTCACTGGCTTGATCACAATATGTTTGACTAAGGATAGATGCAACACGTGGCTTCCAGTGAGAATGGCAGCCCTGTGTCAGTTCTGTCTCTCTTTTTTGCTTACAATGTAAGCGCTGGGATGGCCACTTAACCTCATGCTGTGTGGGCAGTGAATCCATTCTTCAGCATAACGTTGCTTCTCTTGCTGAACCAGTAGTCTCCTGGTGCCAGAACCCATCCCTTTCAGAGGTGCAGTATTAGCAGAGCTCTTGTATAACTTGAAGCAGCTCTAGTAGGAATGGTGGGAAAATCAAGAGTAGGTTTGCTGACCCTGCAGTGGTGGATCCACCACCCATCCCTAGTAAGCACAGTTACCGTGTATTGTACTTATTGAAGTGTTGGACTGGGACTTGGGAAGGGGCCATGAAACTCATTAAGGAGACTCGGCTGATGGAACAGAATCCCCCCCCCTTACAAAAAATACTATCAGGCAAAATTGGACCACCAAGACCGCTATGTAGTTGAGCTCCTTTAGGAATTATAATTACTAGCTGGACCTGGCGTACCATACACCATTAAAACAGTCCCCTCAAAATGCCCAGTCTACCTCATGACAGCCCTTTGAGGTAGACTGGTGGGGTTAAGTTGCCCCCATGGCATTGCTCCTGCCCCCCATGCCGCCTGTCCTGCCCCCTCCCATGGCACTGGTCCTGCCCCCTCCCACACTGCTTGTCCCCACATGCCACTCGTCCTGCCCCCTCCCATGATGGTGGTCCTGCCCCCGCCACTCATCCTGCCCCCTCTCATGGTGTGCAATCCCCCCCACCGGCTGTCCTGCCCCCTCCCATGCCACCCATTCAGCCCCCTCCCACATCACCCGTGCGCTCGTCCTCCCTCCCATGCCACCTGTCCCCCCACACTGTCCGTGTGCTCATTCCCCCTCCCACGCTGCTTGTCCCCCCATGCTGCCTGTCCAGCCCCCTCCCATGCTGCCCGTCCAACCCCGTCCCACATTGCCTGTCCCCCCCATGCCACCTGTCCAGCCCCCTCCCATGTCACCTGTCTAGCTCCCCCTCTCACACTGCCCATCCATCCCCCTTCTATGCCATCTGTCCTGCCCCCTCCCATGCTACTCGTCCCCCCACGCTGCCTATCCTGCTCCATCCCACACTGCTCTTCCCCCCTACGCCACCATCCTGCCCCCTCCCACACCAATCGTCCTGTCCCCCATGCTACTCCCTCTCCCTCTCCAGCCATGTTTCAGATCTATATAGTCCCACCCCCAGTGTGCTGATTGGCTGCCTACCAGACCTGTGATTGGGTGATCAGGTCCCTAAGCAGCCAATCAGCACACTGGAAACAGCAAGATACCCAAGAGAATTATATATATAGATTTTGATTTTTTTTCTCTTGCTCTTGTGGTACTCAGATTGTTAGCACTTCAGTTGGAGGATGAGGATGAGGATTTTAATGCAATATATTGTATTTTTATTGTTTTGTAAAAAAAAAATATCTGCAAGTTGTCAAAATTAATAACGACCGGCCTGCCATTGTTGACACACACACCCCAACTTTAAAAAACTGTTATGGATTCCTTGAGAACAGAGGCAAAGAGCAAATGGAATTAGCTGAGAAGTCCTCTGTTCAAAACTTGGCCTTGAAGTTATTGAGTATACTGGTAGGCAAGTCATTGACATCTGTCTGCTAAAAGTTTGAACATGACCCTAACCTATTTGCAGTGGTTGTTATGAAGACTTGAACAAATGTATATGATGTATTGAGGAAAGTTGGAATATTAAATTTTGTTTGCTGATTAATTGCTTCGATAAGGAGGACCCTGTCCTCATATACTGATTAAATAATTGGGAATTTCAGTTTATTTAATAGTAATTATTATGTTTGTTTCTGACCTTTTTCTATGATCTTCTTGGGATCATATACACCCAAAACACCACTGAGAGTTGGGTTGAATCAGAATCAGTCCAAACTGAATCAGGGCCAATCCAAATTACTGAACTGAGCTCTAAATCAAATGGGGGGGGGGAGTTATACAACCCTAGTTTGTGATGTCACATTTTCACATTAGTTTGTGACTCTCAAGAAAAAAAAGTCTGAAAATTTGTATACATTGTATACATTTAGCTGATAATTTCCCCAATATATGCATTTTAGTGCCCATGTTTCTGTTATACACTTTTTTGCATGAAATTTTCCTTAATATAATTATGTTCTGTATGATATTTTTTTAAAAAATAATATACACATTTCTGTGCAAACCTTCCTTAATAAGCGAGCCCTGGTGGTGCAGTGGTTAAATGCCAGTACTGCAAGCCACCAAGTTGCAAGTTTGATCCCAGAAGGCTCCAAAAGATTCACTCAAACTTCCAACCTTTTGTAGGTCAGTAAAATGAGTACCTGGCTTGTGGGGGCAATTAGCTAACACATATTGGAAACTGCTTAATGTGGTGAAGAAGTGTAAATTGCTATTGCTTAAAAATAATTTGTACGCTGCTCTGGGAGCCTTTGTGGCTGAAGAGCGGGGTATAACTACCTAAATAAATAAACAAATTAGTGTATATTCATATACATTTTTGTATTCTGAGAATTTGTTGTTGTGTGCCTTCAAGTCATTTCCAATTTATGGTGACCCTAGAAAATAGCATCACAAAATTCCAAAAAGTACAAATGGTAAAAGCAGTATTCTGAAGCACACATTGATTTGAAAGTGCAAGTTTTTGCTAAGTTCTAATTGAAATGTGGACTGATCAATAGTTTGGCTCATCCCTACCCAAAAATAGGACTGAAGCCATTGGTAGTGAAGGCTTGGTACAACCAACAGGGTTTGCAGGTAGCTCCAAGGAGGAACTTAACTCATGACTGCATTTCATCAGGATATGAACATGGACTTTATGAGGTGCAGCTCCTGGATGCATTCTGTGCCAGGGAAATGTGCAGATGTTCTCTATTTCATGCTGTATTGTTCTATGGTTTCCCCTTATCATGAATCCCACCCCTCTTGCATGCTGCTTTAATGAGGAAAATATCTAAAATTAGTTAGAAATTATTTAGATTCCCACACCTTGCATTTCTTTCCATTCGCTTCCTCCCCACTCCACTACTGATGCTAACTGGGCAAGGATAAAACACTGTGAAAAAATAACTGCAGTTAACTTTTCCCCCTTGGTGTTTTATTATGATTGTTGTTCTTTGCTGTTTTACTGGACTTAATATGAGCACGCTTGTACTTAGCTTTTACAACTATATCCATAAAACAACATGCCTACATTGCTTTTGGGGGTGGGGTGGGGTAGTATGTTGTCATTGACATTGGTTATTTCATATCTGTGCAGGCCTAGAACCTACAGACTTTTGGAAATGACACAATGGAGTATGGAAAATTCTTAATGCATTGATTTGTTGTTTTTTAAGACAAATGTATCACTAGATTTTCTTGGCAAGATTAGTTAAGAGGGGGTTTGCCATAGCCTTCCTATGAGGCTGACAGAGTGCGACTTGCCCAATGTCATCCAATGGGTTACAATGGCCAACTGGGATTTCAAACCCCGTCTTTCAAATCCTGGTCCAACACTCAAACTACTACACCATGGTTGCTCTCCTATGTATTCATGCCACTTTGGATATAAACCCCAGCAATTCAGAATTCCTAAACTAATAAGAAATTCAAACAAGAATTTTGGAAGACTCTCTAATCTTGTCCAGTTCTCCATGTCATGACACCTGGTACAGACTGATATTTATAAAAATACAGACATTTTTTAAAGCTAAAAGCTGCTTGCTCCTAAAATTCTGTGCTCCTAAAATTCTGTGCCTGCTGCTATATCCTTCTTGCAGCACATTCAGCTACAATTATACAAACTGGGAAATCTTTTGCTAGCACAATAGGAAATGCTGATGATACTTTTTTCCTGTTGAAAGAAATAGGAAAAATAACAGCAAAATTAAGCTGCTGCTATACTATTGAAGATTTAGTTGTCAACAGCACTGGAAACCTTTGATCTTACTAATTAAAATTATGTGAAAGGATTTGCTAATTTTGGACTGTTTTAATAGGATGTTTTAACCTACTGAACTACGGTTTGTTTTAGAGAAAGCTAGTGCAAAAAGTTGGTACCCTGTACTGGAACAGGAAGACAAGTTGTTCTATGTATTCCAATTCCACTAGCCCTACTGAGCTGATTGGAGTGATCTGGTATAGCTAACGTGGGGTTGGGCATGTGTGTGGGGAAGGGAATACCTTCAACTCACCAGGGCCACCAGTGTACCTGTGGGCCCCCAACCTGAATATTTCCTGATGCCCTATGACAATTACAACATAATAATGGTCAACACTTCTGGGGAATGTGATTGGCTATTAAAAAGTTGTTTTAGCCACCAGCACACCCCTGCTTGTTTTAAAACCAAAATAGATAATGTTTAATTTCTAGCATTCTGGTCTGTTCCATTTTTAAAATAGACTATTTTGGGTCTAAGTCCTAGGGAGAGCCTAAAATAGCCTTTAAGTTGTTAATCATGCCGGACCAGGGGCTTCAGGAGTCCTGATTAACCATTTTATATCAGGATAATGTCCCTATAAGTGCCGAGAGAAAATGTTGAAGGAAGAGACCACACTAGCACAGCTGAAGTGGGTATGTGCATAGCTGTAGCTAGGCAGAAGGTGACTAGCCAAACACTCCTCTAAAGATACACTCTGTGTGAGTTACTACTGTGGGTTGGTGTTGAGGAGTCTTTGGAGAATTGCTGTGGGATCTGTTATCGAGGTTCGCTGTATATATTCTGCATTTGTTTTGTACTAGAACTGAAGATAAAACCTCCAGAAGGAACTTGCTTCTTGTAAGTCTTCTTAATGTGGGTGGAAGTGGATCATAGAGTGAGAAAACTTGCTAGTTCAAGCCTTTGTTTTTCAAGCCCTATTCTGCTGTGTAGTTTATCTACTGCTTTGCTACTCCTGGGTTTGGTTTGTCCCCAGGCTGGGCCCATAACCCACTGTCCACTCAGTATAGGCTCACTCTCACCTCTCATTGAGCCTGTACTGAGTGCATATTTTAAACTAATTTTGGATGTATATGTATGGTGGGAGAAGTTTTGAAAAAGGGGTGAGTGTGGCCTGCCAAGGGTCTGAGGGAGTTTGCTCATCCCCAAGCTAAAGGGGAGTGTGAGACAGGAATTCTATAAAACTAGTAGAATAGCTGTGAGAGGGAGAAGACAATTAGTGCAAGAGAATGATTTAATAATCAAGTGATCACAGTTTCATGATCAATTGGTTATATAATTTTGTTTTTCACAATTCCCAGCACATTTCACCTATCTGCATTCTTCTTTAGTGGCAAATGAAGCTGCATCCACACTGACTGAAAAGATTTTGTTCCTCTTCTTTCCAGTTTTATACTTGTCAGTATAAAATAAACCAACCCGGGGAGCTAGTATTAAAAGTCACTGATCCTACTAGGAGCTGACGGACAATATTCTGAGATAAACAAAACATGTATGGGTCTCCAAAACAAAATGGGGGAGAACAGGGGGGAAAAATCTGAGATTTCTGGTCTTTTTTGTCAGTCTGGATGCACCCTAGGAGTAATAAACAGTTATTACACCAAGCTCATTTTTTTTAAAAAAAAGGTATAGTTACCTGGTTATAACTGCACCTATGGCCTGTGAGGAACCCCCTGCATTTTTCTCTCTAGGTAGAGAAAGAGGTGGATTTTGCTCACTATAATTACCAAATTATTTATTCTCCACTTCTTCCAGCAATGTCAGTAGAAAGATTCCAGAATAATTCAATGTCTGTGATTTTCAATGTAGATGTGATATTGCCCAGTATCCTGACAGGTTAGCCCCAGTCACTCCCCCATCCCAAAGCGAAATAAAATAAAATAAAATAAAATAAAATAAAATAAATACTCAGTCTGGAATATAGTTCCCAAAATGTAAAGTTTTGTTTGCTTTGTTGTCTTTTTAGAAGTGAGACTGAAAAGAACAAGGCCAGAGGCTGGAGAATCTAAAAGCAATAGAAGGAAACAAATTAGTTCAGTGGCTGGAAGGAGAAGATCACATCCTGAGCAGAAATGATGAGCTGCCAGACACTGTCATAATGAAACATATCAATGCCTTCTGGAGGATTATGCCACCGACATCTTTTCAAAGAGGCTTTTGAATGAATTTTGAATAGACAGAGAGGAGACAGATTGTTACGGCCCTCTTGTTCCTCTTTCTGTTGCTAATGCTAATGACCCCAGACGTTGCCATCTCCCCTCCCCTCTCACATCTTTTTCTACCAAATAGTCAAGTGGACATCTGTGAAAGAAACTTTTAAATTGCAAGTTAGGTAGCCAGGCCAATTAGGGAAGCATATGATGCTGTACAACCATATCTTCAGGATGAATTCACAGATTTTAAAAGTGATAAGAATACTTGATGGCTTCTCACACCCATCACCTCCAGATGGGCTCTTTTTTTTTAAAGTTCCCAACATGACACAATATTATTATGTGGTTCAGACAACAGGGGGTTCTGAATTGTGTTCCGTGATTTCCTGGATTTCCCTAGAAGCATGTCAGGGATTCTGCTCATTAATGGCAGACAAGCTTCACTGAAGGTTGTTGACCTCTGCTGATCTTTCCCCAAAAGCAGAGCTGAAATAAAGTGTTGGATATGTTCTATGATGCACTCGCAGATCTTACAGAAATATGCTTTGCCCCAGCCTTATTGCACAACACTGTAGCATTCCTGGTGGCACTATGCTATAGAATAATTGGGAGTACCATTTTGTGTGTGTGCTGGAAATAATTCCTTAATAGTCCCTTTTCCTGTTATGGTTCAGTGCTAATGTCTCATTCTGCTTGATTGCAAGAATGATTGAATAGTGGGTGCCGTGTGGGCATGGTCTGTTGTCCCTCCCTTGAGGATTCCCAAGAAGATTGCCGGTGGGAATTCTCAGACTACTTCTGGCTCTTGGGCAGGGAGGCCAAGACTTCCCAAGAGAACAGTTGTGTTGCTCTGAGACAGAGAGGTTGGTCACCATGTCGTGGGGTAAATGTGATGGCCACAACTGTAATGCAAATACAGTTGTCCCTCCACATTTGCGGGGGTTAGGGGCATGAGACCCCCACGAATGTGAAAAAAACCATGAATAAAAACTAGGTCACGCCACTGCCCTCCCACTCCCCAGGAGCAGCGACGGGGCTAGCCAAGCCTGGTTGCTGCATCCTCCCATCCCTCCCGCCCCCCCCCCCAGGACCAGCGACGGGGCTAGGCAAGCCTTGTCGCTGTTTCCTCCACCCCCTCCCACCCCCCAGGAGCAGCGATGGGGCTAGGCAAGCCTCGACGCTGCGTCTTCCCACCCACTCCCACCTCCCCCAGGAGCAGTGATGGGGCTAGGCAAACCTCATCGCTGCTTCTTTCCGCCCCCTCCCGCCCCCCCAGGACCAGCGACAGGGCTAGGCAAGCCTGGTCGCTGCATCCTCCCACCCACTCCCACCTCCCCCAGAAGCAGCGACGGGGCTAGGCAAGCCTCAACGCTGTGTCCTCCCCCCCACTCCCCCCCAGGAGCAGTGATGGGGCTAGGCAAGCCTGATCGCTGTGTCCTCCCACCCACCCCTGCCACGCCCCAGGAGAAGTGACAGGGCTAGGCAAGCCTCGTCGCTGTTTCCTCCCACCCCCTCCTGCCCCCCCAGGAGCAGCGATGGGGCTTGGCAAGTACAAGGTGTTGGTTATGACCTTTAAAGCCCTACATGGCTTGGGTCCAACTTACCTCCGGGACCGCCTCCTTCCATACGACCCTCCCCGCACACTTCGGTCCTCTGGGAGGAATCTGTTACAGCCTATGAAAACAAGGCTGTCGGTGACCTCCCAGAGGGCCTTCTCTGCTGCTGCTCCCAGATTATGGAATGGCCTGCCGGACGAGATCCGTCTTATTACCACCTTAGACAGCTTTAAAAAAGCTGTCAAGACGGATCTTTTCCGGCAGGCCTTTCCTGAATAATTATCCCGGCCCAAGACTCAGCTGCCCTTTATAGGCTACGATTGTATGTTTTTAATTTTTTTCTTCTAATTTATATATATTTTAATTAATGCATGTTTTTAATCCTTTGCAATTTAATATTATTTTAAGGGGTGGGTGGGCTAGGGTATTGTGAGTATGGGGTTTTTATATTGTAAGCCGCCCCGATTGCGTTGCAGAGGGGCGGGATATAAATAAAATATTATTATTATTATTATTATTATTATTATCCTCCCACCCCCCTTCCGCCTCCCCCAGGAGCAGCAACTAGGCTAGGCAAGCCTTGACGCTGCATCCTCCTGCCCCTCCCACCCCCCAGGAGCAGTGATGGGGCTAGGCAAGCCTCGTCACTGCTCCTCGCAGTTTTTTGTATGGTGGGGGGGGGCTCCCAAAACCGCAAATAGTCAAAACCACAAATCTTAAAGCCGCGAATGTGGAGGGGCAACTGTATAGCCATTCCAAAAGAGTTATGTTCAGAACGAATAGCTTCCTTGGGTAGGCAATGTGTAGTCAAAGTAAGGTTGAGGGGACATGAAGCCCATTGGTTTACATTCCAGCAAATGCTTAACCAGGGCATCTAGCTCTGAGGTCTGGTTAACATCTGGCAGGTCTTGCCATATCCAGCCAGCGGGAACTGATGTATCTTGGCCCATATAGATGAGCCATCTATAACTACCTTATCTTATGCCTGTAATGTAATAATGAGAAATATCACTCCTTTTGTGGTGGAACAGTAACTTTAGATTGCTTTTACAGTTACAGGGGTATAGCCTCAAGGAACAGTGGAAGAAGAATATCATTGACTTCAAGCACTGGTTCATATTGCACCTTGTTCTTTATTTGAGATGTTAAAGTGACAGTGAGGTGGGGAGAGGAGAATATCCACTGCTGCTCAGGCTATCTGATGTGGGGACTGGCAATTTCCCCCCAAAGTCCCAGGATTAGTACTGTATTTGTGCCCATTGGCTAAAATTGTTTCTTTCTTTCCTGGATGTCCACTGGAAACCAGCAGCAGATGGCCTGGGGCCAGCACTGGTCCATGGATCTCCACTTTGAGTACCACTGCTACAAGCTACAAGCTTGTGGCATTCAGGGTTGTTGTTGTTTTAAAAAAATTCCCCACATTTATTTATTTTTAATAAGCAAACAAGTAAACAGTTTGAATTAGAAGTGAAAATAGGATGGTAATTAACATTTTTGAGCCTTATAATTTTAACAGTAATTAGTATTTTTTAAAAAATAACACCAAGATCTACAGCTACCAACACCTATGCTAAGTCCTCTTGAAACTTAATGGTGCTCTGCTTTTGGGAGCAAGGTTGGTACTATTTTAATTTTCCTCAATGCAGTATCTCTCCAGATCATTTGGAAAAATTAAAATTTTAAAAATTAAAATCAGTGCTGGCCAGCGCTGATCAGAAATACATTGCTGTTACCTAGGCCAATCATGCCCCACCCACCCCCAATATGAGAGAGGGACCACTAGAGACATTATGCTGTGCAGCTGGAAATAGTACAAAATATAGATCTGTGATCAGCATAGGACTGCCCTTCTACTCCAGCATGGATTACAGTGTGGTGTGGTGAGTTACTCTGATCTACAATCAGACAAGCCCTGTGTGTGTGACATTTCCATGCCACTGCAGATCGAAGAAATCCTCCGGGGCTACAATGTAGGTGTGGGATTTCCTACCAATGTAGTCAAGCCCGTAGAGTTTCCTGGCAAGAGTTATTCAAAGGAGGTTTGCCATAGCCTTCCTCTAAGGCTGAAAGTGTATGACTTACCCAATGTCACCCAGTGGGTTTCCAAGGTCTTAGCCCAATACACAAACCACTACACCACTTTGGCTCTCCAGGGATAAGTAAGTATTAGATATTTTAAATTCATATTAGCATACTATAGATGACATTTGAACAGGGTCGGCTGGCACATCTGTTACTGTGGGGTAGCAAATACATTATTGAGCTGAGTGGGAGCACTTCCAGTGTGGACTCTCTGAAGGGATAGGATTCACCATGGAACTCCCATTCACATCGGAGCAACTGAGGGAGGAGTGATGATAAAAGCAAGAGTGGCTTTATGAACTTCTGTGATTATAGATTCGCTGGCCATCTCTGCACTTCAGTGGGCATTCTGTCCTGGTTGGAGAACTGGGTATGCAGTTTTAAATTATCCTACCTATCCTTAACTTTGGAAAGAGAGTAAAAATATAAATAAATAATGGAAAATGTGACTCAGGTGCATTACCCATTTTGCAAAGGTGGCTTGTCTTGATCCACTTGGCAGTTAAATGGCAGAAACTGAAATATATATCTATATGCCTAGCCTAAAACAATTTAATTTCAACAGAGCCCATTTGATCTTGGAAACTAGGGAGGGTCGGCCCTGGTTAATACTTGGATGGGAGACTGCCAATGAATGTCAGGTGCTGTAGCTGTATTTCAGAAGAAGGAGCTGGCAAAAACACCTCTGAGTATTCCTTGCCTGAGAAAACCTTATGAAATTCATGGCTTTGCCATATGTTGACAGGCAACTTGAAGGCACATTCACACACACATACAGGAGTGTAAGTGCTTTGCCCATCAGACCAACAATCCTGAATACTATTGTGTTGATCTCAGAGTTCTGCTGATGTTTCCTTAAAATCAGGCACCTTTAACTCTGAACTAATCAAGTGTCAGTTTGTGCCATTTGTTCCCAGGGAGGAGCTTATGTGAGCATCATTCTGTGCTGGATTAAGTTTGTTGTATAACAGAACTCTCAGTAAAGTTTTTTTTTTTTAAATACAGCTTCTAGAATCCTCCAGCTATGTTAACATCTGGGCTAACTGGCTGGGGAATTATGTGAGTTGTAGTCCAGAGAAAACCCTGTCTGCATCTGAGTTGTGTGCATAATTTACTTCTAGATTCCTACCCCAATTCCCACTGACAAATATTGATCAACATTCAAGGTGTAATTAACATAAGAGGCTCTGTGCAGTTTTAAGACCTTTTGCTATAACACTGACCTAAGTTGCTGGTAACTGGCAATAATAGCCATTCCTGTTACGGTGACAGATTTGGTGGATTTGGATTTATAGAATGTTCTCCAGCTTATTAGGAAGAGCATGGTCTCTGATCTAACCTCCATTCTGATGGATTATATAGAAGGTTGGTAATAGGAAACAATTTTTTTTGAGCATCCTTTTAGCATCTGCTGAATAGTAGGATAAAAGTGAATATAGGTCTCCCATTCTTTTACTGTCTCAGGCAGAAGTGCAACAGTAATAAAATAAAGAGAAAAATGGCACACGGGGCCAGTAAAATTGTAATAAAGTTGTTTCTGATCTTGTTAGTCAGACTGCATTGTTGGCAGGTTGCTAAAACTAGACAGGGAGCACACAGCACTGAGGGCAGCGTATTATTCAAATTTAAAAGCAGCAACAGCACCACACAAAAAATGTCCTCAAAATGCAGTGTAACCACAATTCAATGTCTCTGGTAGGTTTTCCACTTTACATTCCTCTACCCTTAGTCCCCACACTGTAAGTGAAAATACATTTTTTTTTCCCTGTATGAACTTACTGGAAGAAACATAGCACAACCTTTGTCCAAAAATACAGAATCAAGACTGACATAACTTCATGCCCTCGTAATTGCTATAGCCATGACATTATTTTCAAAAGTGTTGGAATATATCTTTTAATGCCCATGTTTATCAGCACACTGCAAAACACACAGAAATCATGATATAATTATAATGTGTGTGTATATATATATATATATATATATATATTCATAGTATATATACTGTTTCAAACCAGATTAGGTTCCTGTGTGTACTGTTCATATTAGAAGCAAAGCTTCCATTAAAACCAAATGCAGTTGTACTTCCATTTAAAATACTAGGTATGGGAGAAGCTATCCCCAGAAGTGTCCTGATCTGGATCAGATCCCTATGCCTACTTTTTTTAAATGCCATGTCTAGTTTCACCCTCATTCCAAGAGTGAGCATGTGGTTTTCATATTTGGACTGGACAATATGATCTACAAGAACGTCTCAGTGTTCTGCATTTACCCAAGATTTGCTCCATTCTTGGTACTGGTCTGCTTTGTTCACAAGTCAAACTTGAAAGGGGTCACAGGAAAGGATCCACAGATAGTGTGTAGCAGTCTTTTAGTACCCATCAGACTATTCCTGGCAAAATGTTAGGCAGGTTGGAGATGGGATTGGTACGTTCTCTTGGTCTAAGGATGGGAAGAAGAAGAGCAATCAAGCAGTGCTGTGACTGGGGAAAACACTAAAAGAACCAATCAACGGGAAAATAACCAGTGGAATTTGATGGATATAAGAACACATCCATAGTTTATGATATAAAGGAATGTGTTTTTATAAAGCACTACTAGTAATATCATATTTATATACATTATGCTAGAAGTCCACCAATCCTATCTGTAGGAAAATCTCAGTTTATTTCAACTGGGTTCGTGCTGACTTTCTACAAAAGCTCACTGAAATGAATGGGATTATACAGAAGTTGTAGTTGATGGGTTCTCTGCATGTATTATTACTGGCATTTCATTTTGAGAAAATGGAGCACAGTATTACTGGTGCATGGTGATTATTTCAAAACTGTAGAATTAAATGTTACCATCTGTTTTTCATTCAGATCACAGATACTCAAGTTTGGGGTGTTTTTAATAACCATCATTTTGATTCAACCCCCTTAGAACTCATTACATCCTAAAGAGATTCTTATAAATAATGTAGGTATCTTAAAAGTTAAAGACAAAGGGTGAGTTGGGAGGGGGAAAAAGCAATGTTAAACAGAATTAAAATTTAATATAGCATTCTCTTCTCCAAACTGCTGGAATTTCATGTGTCCATTGAAACAAAGGTCCATTCATTGTTCTTCCTGAAAACATAGTGAACAGAGTCCAATTCATTATGGCAGAGATTGTAATGGCATCCATTTTTTATACCATTTTTGTAGTACCTGACCTGGGGGGAAATGTTTAGCATTACATTCTTGTTACGTGCGTTCTCCACTTTACATGTGAATTGTCCCAAGAAAGTCCAAGGAAGACAGACAAAAAAGCACATTTCATCAATCATCAGCCATAACAGTCATTGCACCAGATCTTGAAAAAGTAACTTTTTGAACTACTCCCAGCTCTCCATATCCACAGATTCTGCATCCATAGATTCAACCAACCAAGGTTCGAATATATATATATATATATATATATATATCAAAAAATGCAAACTTTGATTTTGCCATTTTATATAAGGACTGCCATTTTACTATTCCACTGTATATAACGAGACTTGTGCATCCATGGATTTTGGTATCTATGCGGTGTCCTGGAACCAAATCCTAGTGGATACTGAGGACCTGCTGTACACCTCCCGAAATCCTCTCATCCCACATGGCCATTGCACTGTAATATAATTGTGGTACTACATATGAGTAAATGCTCAAATTGCACAGGGGAGTAGGTCATGATTACTATCCAGGGGCATTTGGGACTATACAATTCTAGCTCTATTTTAACTGCCACGGCAATGTCCTATGGAATCTTCGGGTTTGCAGCTTAGGGAGAGGTGTTTAGAATTCTCAGCCAGAGAGCTCTACTTTTTCACCAAACTACAGACCGCACAATTCCATAGATGTCTCCGTTACTGTTGCTTTTAAAAATCTATCCACCATGATTTCACAATGTCATCCTTGTCATCATGACGATGATGGGAGAAGAGTTTATTTTCCTTCACAGGCGAGCAGCTCACAGCATTCAGATGTTTACAAAGAAAAAATAACTAAAAAGTAAGCCTTTTACAGTGCCTACATTAGGGTGGGCAACTGTGGTGAGTCTGGAGGGGGCAATTTTATGCCCCAGGACTTTCTGGGGACTGAATGGACAGACTCTCAAAAGGAAATGGCCAGAAGTCCACTTCTGTTTTTGAAAAAGTAAAATATATGAATGTTAAACAGGGCAGAGGGAGGGGTAAGGAAACAAACCACTACTCCCGGAGGCTTTCAGGAAAGGTACTTCACTTTCTGAAGAAGGGGGCAAAGAAAAAAGCTAAAGCACTTCAAGGCTGCATCAATAGAAATATAGTGTCTATAGATCAAGGGGAGTAATACCACCACTCTATTCTGATTTTGTCAGAACTCACTTGGAATACTGTGTCCAGTTCTGGGCACCACAGTTCAAGAGGGATATGGACAAGCTGGAACAACCAAGTTGGTGACCAAAATGGTGAAAGGTCTGGAAGCCATGCCGTATGAGGAGCGGCTTAGGGAGCTGGGTATGTTTAACCTGGAGAAGAGATAGTTAAGGGATGACATGATAGCCATGTTTAAATACTTGAAGGGATGTAATACTGAGGATGGAACAAGTTTGTTTTCTGCTGTTCTAGGAATGGACTCAAATGATAGGAAAAGAGATTCCACCTAAACATTAGGAAGAAATTCCTGACAAGTAAAAGCTGTGAGACACTGCAATGCACTGCCTTGGAGTGTGGTAGAGTCTCCTCCTCTGGATGTTTTTAAACAGAGGCTGGATGGCCACCTGTCGGAAGTGGTTTGATTGTGTATACCTGCAGGGTAGGGGGTTGGACTAGATGGCTCTTGTGGTCTCTTCCAATTCTATGATTCTATGAAATCACAGAATGGGAAGCCAAGATGGCACCCTTGGGGGATGCATGCAGCCTCAGTGCCATACTTTGTGTACTTCTGGTTTATATTTTGTAGCATTTGATATGCTCTAAACTGTCAGGCTCATGATGTGTTGTTGTTTTAAATCTAGAACCAGCCCCCTACTGCCTGTAGTGATCTACATGTTTGTTTGTTTTTTACTTTGGGATATATGGAGGAGGCGGTTGCCAAATGCATTGTTTGCACATAGCTTAAAGAGGTGGGCAAAATGAGGCCATTGTCCCCAAATAAAATTCTGTCCCTGGCAATGACGTTTTCCTTGAATCCCAGAAAATTCTGGCAATGCACCAATTTAAAATCTCAGCTGAGCATATGGAAAGACAGTTTAGACATCTGAAGAAAAAGAGCAGGCACCATTACCCAGGGAATGCAAACAGAGCCAAGATAAGAGTTCTAGGTATGAATGATGATCAATATCTTACTCTCTGTAATGGTAGAAATGTGGGACCTGAGGGAAAATTTCATATGGGGGGGGGGCAGAATTCTAATTTAGGGCCAATGCCCTCATTCTGCCTCCCATAGCATACATAAATATTTCCCTGTTGGAACACATTTGGTGAAACACAGGTTGTAGAAGTACAACATGCCAATGAGGCTAAGATTTCTATCCCTGATAGAGAAATTATATGTAGGGATGATATTATTTGTTAATTTTGTTCTCAAAGGAATCAATGAGTAATACTAAAGTGGAGCCCCCGTATCCAAGGGTTCAATATCCGTGTATTTGAGCATCAATGGATCATCACTGCACACCTAAAATGGTGCTTCCCAATGCTTGTACTTAAAATGGCTGCTCCCATTGATTAATATGGGACTGAACCATCTGCAGATTTTGCTATCCACGGGGGGGGGGGATCCAGAACTAGCCCCTTGCTATGAGAAAGCCTTTGGAAACTGCATAGTTTCCAAAGATTATTTGCAGTGTGGGACTTTTTCTATGGAAGATTCACATGTAGCTTTTTTGTGCACTAAACAACATTTTCTGCATAGGAAAATGCAGAAAATGCTATAGCTGGGGACTTCTTTTGTACAAAAATTGCACTTTTTTCCATACAAATATATGCAGGAAAAACTTCTCCTATGCAGAAAGTCTGTTCCCCTCCCCCCAAACCCAACCACACAGAAACATGTGGGAGTTTTGCACAGAATAGGTTCCAAACTGTGAAGATTCTCATCATTCCAGGATTCCCCTTATCAGGATTTCCTGACACTTGAGAATGATGTTTTTGACCTTAAAAAAAACACAACCCTTTGATGATTCTTTCCATTACTACTACTAATAATTTCTTACCCACCTCTCCCCAAGACTAGAGGCAGTGTACAACATGAATTAAAATACAATATATAATATGAAATAATTAAAAATGGGTCAAGCATTAAAATAATTCATAAACCTTAAATACCAATTTAAAATTCATAGATTAAAATCAACTGGGCAGGCCTGCCAGAAGAGACAGATCTTTAGTGCTGTATTAAATTCCAACAGTGGGTTTAGTTGTTGAATCTCTTCAAGCAGGTAATTCCAGTGTGGGGCAGCTGATGAAAAGGCTTTCTGGGTGACAGTTGCCAGTCTAGTCCTGGCTGGTTGAAGTAAATATCCCCCAGAGGACCTGACTGTACGGGTGGACTGTATGGGAAGAGATTATCCTGAAGGTAACCTGGACCCAAACCATGTAGGGCTTTAAAGGTAATAACCAACACTTTTTACTTTGCCCTGAAACTAATCAGCAGCCAGGGGAGTGATTTTAATATTGGTGTAATATGCTCATTCCTGGATGCAACTGTAACTAATCTGGCTGCCATATTTTGAACTAATTGGAGTTCCAGAACTTGGTACAGAGGTAGTCCAATGTACAGCACAATGCAGAAGTCCAGCTACATAACCATCTTTAGGTCTTTCAGTTCTAAGAAGGGGTGCAGCTGTGGCATATCAGCCAAAGCTGATAATAAGCACTCCTGTCTGTCACAACTATCTGAGCTGACATTTGGAGAGACAGATCCAGGAGCACTCCCAAGCTGCAAACACAATCTTTTAGGGGGAGTGTAACCCCATCCAGAACTGGTTGGCACACCTCCATCCCCAGATTAGGACCCTTGATAGTAAGCACCTTTGTCTTGTCTGGATTCAGTTTCAGTTTGTCAGATGTCCAAAATAATTGATGAAACTTTATTGACCTATGTAAACCATTCACACATAACACACATTCATTAAACAATCAAACAAGACTACCAGAGTAAGGCAAGAAATAGTTAGAAAAGGGAATTAGGTTTAGGCTTCTTAGGATAATATTGCCCCTGCTCCTGCAACTGGGTCTCCTCTGGAGAAGCAGCATTACTCTCAAGTAGCAGCAGCAGAAAGTGGGGCAGGAGAAATTTAGAAAGAGCAAGTTAGGATTATGGAAATGGGTAGGGAGTGCCCAAGGTTGGTTGGAAGCTGGCCAGAGGCTTGGGAGGTGTCAGCAGGGATTCAGAAGGATAGAGAGGAAGTGGTGGTGGTATTATCAAGGAATGGAGCAATGTGAATTCAGAAGGAAGGGGGCTCTGAACCAAAGAATGTGTGTTTTCCAGGGATTTTTATAAGGGAAATTCCTTTGAAGGTGTGCTCTGGATCAAAGGAACATTTGTCTACAGATAACTCTCAATTGTATGAACAAAGGATTTCTGAACAAGTCAGGAACTAGGAAATGGGGGCAAATCTGGTATCAAGTGATTGACAGGCACTTCTCCTTTGACTAGGGAAGAGGGAGATGGGTCTTTGATTTGCAAGGCAATGAAATCAATCCAAGCAGCAGATAGCTGTCAGTTAAGTCCCACATGTTAAGGAAAAGTCTGCTTGTTTCACAAAGGAATGTAGCATGATTATTGTAAGGGTGTGAATGTTTGGATCATTTGGCAGGCCCACTGCCTTGGCAGAGTAGTGCATGAACTTTGTTTGACTCCTGTTTCTCCTTCAGCCCTTGGGTGGCCCAGTTTACTGGCCAAGTTAATATCAAGCCAATTAAACATTGATCCAAAATTGGGATGATGGGACAAACAGTAGTTGCAATCTTGATATAAGAATAATGGGCTATATCATGAGAGTTACAGTGGAGATATGCTATCCTTAGCTAAAGCTGTTTTTGTAGACATGGAGAAATATATTTGGGCATCACTAGTGTACTGACAGCATTCTGCCCTATGCCTTTGGATGACCTCTCCCAGCGGTTTCATGTAGGTGTTAAAAAAAATTGGGGATAGAGTGGCACCCTGTGGTATGCCACATAAGAGCTCCTTTTTTGGTGGGGGGAGCAGCTATCCCCAAGCACCACCATCTGGAACCTGCCTGAGAGGTAGGACTGGAACCACTGAAACACAGTGCCTCCAATTCCCAATGCCCCCAGGCATTCCAGAAGGATACCATGGTACTGAATGCTGCTGAGAGGTCTTAAAGCACCAACAGACAACCATAGTAGTCTCTACTCCATAGCCTGCTCTGAAGCCAGTTTGAAATGGGTCAAAGAAGTGTGAGTCACCCAAGACCACCTGGAGTTGGAAGGCAACTGCCTTCTTGATTATCTTGCCCCCCAAAATAAGATTAGACACTGACCTATAATTATTAAGGTCCAGGGGATCTAGCGAATCAGAAGTGGTCTAACCTCTGCTTCTTTTAAACAAAATGGAAAGTTCCCCTCCCTGAGAGATGCATTAATAAAAAGTTGCATTTGAAATCTAATTGCATCTCCTCCCTGGACCAGCCAAGAAGGCCAAGAATTGAGAAAACAGGTTGTCCTTATTTGCCCCAGCAGCTTGTCCACATCAGCAATACTCACCAGTTGAAACTGATCCAGTGTAATCCCACTCACAAAGTTGCTGGACACTCCATTATTGACTCCTGCTCCAGTGATGGCATCTAAGTCTGCTCTTATGGAAGAGATTTTATCTCAGTGAGAATGGTAAAATTAGATTCAGAATAATCAACAGCACCATGAGAATGGTTTGTACTCTGTTTTGCTTAATTTTCTTGCTAACATTCATGCACATCCCCCCACCCCAAGTAAGAGATAACATTCTTCCATTTAAAAAAAAAATACACCACAAGAAAATGCTCCTAAGGCAATCTGAAAGAGATTTGGTAAGAAGCAAAGCTGTCCTTCCTGCTTCTCTTTTTGTTTCAGCCCATGTCACTTTATCTGTTCCTGCTGTTATCTTGGCTTTTCAAATGCAATTGCTTTCCTATCTTGTTGAATTATGAAAATTCACTTAGCGGCAGGATCTCATATTGGAGCCTTTTATCAAAGTTCCATTAGCTGCATTTAATGTATTGACATCAGATTACTCCAGAGTAAATATTTGTTGATTAAAGACTAACAAAGAGCCACACTCAAGATGATAAACATTCAGAAACATGGGACCAAAGGAAAAAAAAAAAGTCAAATTTTTGGAGGCAGGGATTTTGAAGCAGTGTTTGTGAGAACATACATGGCACTGCTAGACCTACAGTGAAATAAGACTTGGTCATTGATTGTACTTGATTGTACATATTCTTATTTGGGGGGCAATGCCCTCATTTTGCCTCCACCATAACTACACCACTAACCTGTTTCAGTGAGTATTTGGCCTCACCCATGTGGCAGGGCTTACTCTTGGTTTCATGTTCCTTTCTGCTAGAACTAGTGATATTAAAGCGGAGAGTTCATGTGTCCATTTTCATGGACAGATCACCATTTCATTCATTTTAGACTGACTGCCAGTGGTCACCCCTATAGGTTAAAATGTCTGACCCAAATGTATGATGAATCCCAATAGTATCTTTAGGGCTCTTGGGAAGATTCCTGCCTTGTTTGTCAACGGAATGTTAAAGCCTTGGTTGATCTGTGCATTATAGAAATGGTCTGGGAGGGTGACACACTACACAAATAATCCAGTTTGAAACTCTTGGGCTACCTTCCTCTTTTAAGAAGTAGAACAGCTTGTTGGTTTTGAATGCTTTAAAGATGTTTTAAATTATGTGGTTTTTAATATGACAGTTTATTTATTTTTACTCTTTTTACTACTGTATATCTATTTTCAAATGTCTTGTGTTTTAATCTATGTTTTGAACTGTCTGGGGTGCCATACTGGGAGAAAGGAAGAATGTAAAGTAAATAATAACTAACTAACTTGTTAACTAGGGCCAAATCCACACTACACTAATAATCCAGTTTGAATCTGGATTATTTGCCATGGCTACTTCCTATGGAATCCTGGTATTTGTAGTTTGGTGAGGCACCAGCACTCTTTGGCAGAGAAGGCTAAAGACACTGTAAAACTACAAATCCCAGGAAGGAAGGAGCAATGGCAAATAATCAAGTTTCAAACTGGATTATTTGTGTAGTGTGGATTTGGCCTAGGTTTACTGGGGAGTGAAGAGTAAGAGCCATGGCAGAACAACTTGGTTTGAATTCAATTATACATAGTATTGTGTTGGTGAAGGCAGTGAGGAAATTGCACTTCTTCCCTGCAACACATTCTTATAGAATAGACCAAAGATTTACTGATTTGTGTGAGGTCTTCAGTAACAGGAGAAGGGGTGCTGCAGCAATTGGTGGTTTGCTGTGAAAAGTTCCCTACATGTTTTGTGGAACCAATTACTCCAATTTCTGTCCATCCATCACTTTATTTATATCTCACCTTTTCCCCTGACTGGGACTCGAGGTTTCTTACCAGAAGGCATAAAATTACAATAAGAACATATCCAGTTGAAAACATAGACTCATAGAATTATAGAATTGTAGAGCTGGAAGAGACCACAAGGGCCATCCAGTCCAACCCCCTCCCACACAGGAAATCATGATCAAAGCATCCCTGACAGATGGCCATCCAGCCTCTGTTTAAAGACCTCCAAGGAAGGAAATTCCACCATGCTCCAAGGGAAAAGCTGATATTAAAACAATATTTAAAAACCAACAGAATTAACACCTTTTAAAGGATTACTTTAAAAGACCCAAATCAGTATAGCACCATAAAAAACTCTTCTCTTGTTAACAATCAATTCCCAAAGGCTTGCTGGTATAGAAAGGTTGCTAAAAAGATAGCAAAGAAGAGCCTTTGAAACCTTCCCAGGCATGGAGTTCCAAAGTCTGGGAATAGCCATGGAAAAGGCCCTCTCCCATGTTCCCACACAATTTCACTGTGAAGATTGATGGAACAGAGTCTCTTGAAGACCTTAATAGCTCAGGCAGGCTCAGATTGGAAGATATGGACCTTTAGATAGCCTGGATTTGAGCTGACCCGAAACTGCCATAGAATCATAGAGTTGGAAGAGACCACTAGGGCCATCTAGTCCAACTCCCTGCCATGTAGGAATACCCGACAGATTGTGTGGGAACATGGGAGATGGCCATCCAGCCTCTGTTTAAAAACCTCCAAAGAAGGAGACTCCATCACACCCCGAGGCAGTCTATTCCACTGCCAAACAGCTCTTACTCTCAGAAAGTTCTTTCTAATGTTTAGGTGGAATCTAATTTTCCTGTAGTTTGAGACCATTGCTCCGTGTCCTTGCTCCAAGCTTACTCCATCCTCAGTATGACATCTCTTCTAGTATTTAAACATGGCTATCATATCACCTCTTAACTTGCTCTTCTCCAGGCTAAACAGATTGGTCCGGATCTCTCTATGGGAGCAGGACAGGTTGGTGCAGCATTGGTACTTGGTTGTTATCTCAGGTGGAATTCCCCCCCCTTTTTTTCTTTTGCTTGAGGATTTAGCCATACAGCCAGGGTGTCTGAAGTAGTGAGGGTTACTGCCAATTTAATTAAACCTTGCCCTTCCTGTCTGGTCAAATTTGCCAAGGCTATGAACCTTGGTTATGGAAAGCATGGTAAGCAATTACAGTTGCCCCTTCATATTCACTGGGGTTTGGTTCCAGGACCGCCCCATGAATACTCAAGGCCCATTATATGTAATGGCATAGAAAAATGGTATCCCTTATATAAGATGGCAAAATCAAGGTTTGTTTTTTGGATTATTATTTTTTAAAGAATATTTTCAAGCCATGAATACTTAAATCCATGGATACCAAATCCATGGATACGGAGGGACAATTGTAATGCCCTTTACAGGAAATTGGTCCAGTGCAGCCCTGGGCTGCTAAGTAGTGCACTGTATCAAGACCATATTATTCCTTTACTGAAAGACCTGAACCTGGTTGTGAATTGTTTTACAGGCTCAATTCAAGTTGTTGGTTTTAAACTTTAAAACCATACACAGCTTTGGATCTGGCCATCTAAGGAACTGTCTGTCTCATATGAAACTGTTGGGATGTTAAAATCTTATGCAAGCCCCCCTTGGAAATATAACCATCTGCAGATGACCACTTGATGGTGTGGTGGACAGGAAGGTGAGCAAATAGGATGAAAGTATGAAAGGAACCAATCCCAGAGTAGGAGAATGTAATGAGAGGAATTTCTGTGTATTTGGTTTGACAGTGGTGAGTGAGTGAGTTGAGTCTCCGAGCATGAGCGGACTGGAGCAGAAGGCTCTGCGTGTGTAAAAAAAATGTATGTTTGAGGTTTGGATTTAATAAGATTGGGTGCAAGGGATTGGAAGTCTGAATGAAAAAGGTTGATTAGACAAAGAGTGAATGAGTCTGAGGGATAAGGGAGGATATAATAAAGATCCAAGAACAATCTGTGCTAGGACTTTTAAGTTGAGTTACTATTAAGAATGGCTACTGAAAAGTGACAGTCTGCTCAGACAGTGAACCGTTATAAGCACAAGATTTCCAAGTTAGTGTACATCTTATTCCCTTCAATAAAGTTACCCTATGTTGTTTGATCATCTACAGAGTCTTGGCCATTCATTCAACCTATAGATAGTAAAAGGCATGCTAACATAGAAACACCGTGCAATCACACATTTGGGATAAAAGGTACATCCTTGGTTCAGGCATAAAGAACTAAGGGAACTATAGAAGTTGAGGTGGTAGTATCAGAGGGTGAAAGTGGCCAGGCTGAACCCTGAAGTAAAGGGGGCTGGTGCTTTGGCATTTGCTCTCTACCACCTTGTTGTGAGTTGTCACATAAAAAGTTGGTGACAGAATCACAGATGGCTTGCTTTTTCTTATGTTGCTCTCAGGTTGTAGAATGGACTTTCGTTGGAACTTTGATAAGTTCTTGTTCTTGTTGTTTTTAGGATCTGCCTTTTTCTATCTGTTCTATTGAGCCTTTTAAAAATGGTTTTATTGTTTAAATTGTTTTTAGTCTTAGTCTTTTGGCCACCTTAAGTGCTATTTATTTTTTAGTGGAAAGGTAAGTTAAAATGCATAAATAAATAAATGTTGGACAAGGTATTGTTTGGTGGGTGCAAGGCTGTCTAAGGATGTAATGTCCAGTTCTCCTGAGATATTTTTACTTCCTTGCAATTTCTCATCTCTTCCTCCTGAGCTTTGAACTGAGAGTAAAATTTTGCTTTAGGTGAGGCTGGGAAGCCTTGTTTCAGGGTCTCACCAATATTGAACATTTGTGTGCAGAGTTTCTTCATCAGCCTCAGATTCCCCGTGAGACATCTAGAGTGGACAAGACATAGGTTTTTTTAAAAAAGGAGACAAAGGCCAAAATCAATTGCTAGTCTCAGTTAGAGCAGACTCATTGAATGAATACATGAGGATTTAACAGTGTTGAATTACAATTCAGCAGTTGGTTCTGTGGGTTTGTTCTAGCTAAGACTAGAAAATGAGATTAAACCCAAAAACTGGATATGTTTGCTCATTAGAAAAAGAAATCCAAAAGCAATATTAGTGTAATAGCCGTATTACGATTAATTAAAAGAATAAAAATAAAATCATGAAGTAGTGAGCAAGATTTCAGGCTCACCAGCCCGTGTTCAGACAGGATATGAAGGAAGACAGACAGATCTGATTGAACAGGTAGGCAGCCTGAACCCAAGAAGACAAAGGAAGTTCAGGGAAGCATAACTAGCTGTGAGATGTAATCCAGAGGTCTTAGCCCTAGGATGGGGAGCCAGGAGGGTTCCAGATGGTGCAAGACATTTCTGCCCATTGGCCATGCTGGCTGAAGCTGATGGCATTATAGTACATCTGAGGGCCCCCATGCCCCCCACTATTCTTTTAGCTGGAAGCTCCAAGTCAGTTGGAGAGAATGGAAGAACTCTGTGTGTGGGGGGAGGTGTTTGGTCATTGTCAAGGAAGGGAATTTCTCTTGTGCACTATGCAAACCTCAGGTTTGAGACAAAGAAGCAGTAGATGCCCTCCCTTTGAAAAGCTAAATGCCAGCACATATTCAGCTCTAGCTTGTGATCTGCTTTTATGTATTTTGGTTTGGATTCCAGGCAGAGAGATGTGGAATCTCCTTGAGACATTTTGCTAGTGTTACCAAACCATCTTTTTGCTTCCTCTGATGTCTCTTCTAAGCTGAAAGACCCAACTTTGCTGCAATATTTTGAAAGTTAGTGGCTATGCAGATTTTACTATAGAAGGGATGGGGTTTTATACACAACAGCAGGCATTAATGGCAGCCTTGTTTTAAGGGACTGAGATCCCAGGGTTCTTCCAGATGGATAGCTCCTATGTCTACTAATCAATAGTTATTTTGTCTTTCAGCCTTAATGGATTTTCTGTGGTTAAGGGGGGGGAATGGTGGAAGAATCCGAGGGCGGGGGGAAGCACAGGCAGTGCCTCCTTTCAACAAAGTCTGGAGCTCTAAGACATAAGTGTATGAAGTAACCATGTTATTTAATCAGCTATGGTGGCTTCTCTTCCATGTTATTGCCAGGGTGATGTGACACCAGACCACAGGAAAACAACTGCCATAAAAGTCTGATAATGTATCCATCAGATTAGTCTTTTTGCCATCAAAGACTACAAAATCCAGGATGCACTTGTGCTACAAATGGAAGTACGTATACTTATATATCAAGAGTGTTTAAGTAAAGGGAACAATGACTGTGTAAACATAACCAGTCAACATTCAACATAGATTTTTTCCCAGTGATGTATTATTGGAAGTATAATTTCTCACACAAAATCTTTAACATAAGCACACTCCTTTACAGAATGAAGAAGACATATTATGAAGGTAATTTGAATGTCACTGGACTATCAATGTGATAGATGTAAACGCTGGTTATAGTGCCATCTTTGCTTCAAAATGGCCTCATATACTGTAAAATAGTTGCTTTCTCTGAAAATCTTGCATCTAGCAGGAATTTCTAGATCGTTGAAATCAATATCAACAACCATACATGGCCATCTAACAGCACTTTTTTATATATACAGGTTACATTCAGATTATTTAACTGTAGAAAAACACACTAAATATTCTTTCTTTTGCCCTCTCTCTTTCTGTCTCCCTCTCTAAAGGAACAAAAAGAAAAGCCTGTGGGGAACTTGCTTTCATTCTTAGAAGTAATAACACAATGTAAGAAGTAGGCTACACATTCAGTTTGGCTCATTACATAGCCAGGCTGGCTTACTTTTTTGAAGCAATATTCTCATATCCTGATGGTTGTCTATCATTAAAAAGCTGGTGAATCCAAACTGAGACCCTGAAGCAAACTGCCATATCTATAAACATGAAATGCAATTATACAGAATATTTTTTTTCCAGATTTCTTGAGCAAGGCACATGTGGGGAGAGGAAAGAGAGTAAGAGAAAAGTAAACCATAATGAAAATCAGCACTGGGGAATTTACAAGTGGATTTTCAAATTAGAGAATCAGTTCTGGTAATTCAAAGAAGAAAGAGAGCAATTTTGATAAGTGCAAGGGAGTAATACATGTTCACTCTAAATCACCACTTCTGTTCAAAGATAAAAATCAAAAACTTTGGATGACAACTCAGGATCTAGTTAAGAAAAAGTTTGAAAGTTTGGAGAAAGTTTTGTCTGAACATATGAAAAATAAAATATCTACAGGTCAAGTGTTTAGTGAGTTCACATATATTGCATAATAAATGTTGATACAGTACAGGACCATTGTTCCATAGGAGACTCCTACTGAATTGAAGTGAGTAAATGTGGCCATTCTGACTTCCAGGAATCACCACCCATTCTTCCTTAGAGGACACTCACGAAATATAACCTCTTTGCCCTTTTGGGGAGGGAAAAAATTCTTCTCACTCTATGTTTTGGGGTTTAAAATGTAGGTTGATGTAGTGAGCTTGGCCTATAGCTGTTAGGAGGGGGGATATACCAGAACTTTTTATCAAAGGTCCCACTTGTGAAATAAATAAACGAAATTCCTTTCTTTCCCTGGCATCACGGAGGGGGGGGGCAGTATCACAAAGTTTTATAAATATATGAATAGTGAACAGAAAGTGGATTGAGGAATATTTTTCTTCCTCTTCTCTAGTGCTAGAACCCAGGGTTCACTTAAGCTCAATGTTAAGAGATTCACAGAAGATTCAAAATAAGTTATTCTTCACAGATGGCATAGTTAAACTGAAGAATCCTTTTCTGTGCTGCCAAAGGAGCAATGGCTAGTTTTTGACAATTTCATGGAGAATAGATCTAATTAATGGCTACTAGTCATGGTGGCTATACCTTACCTCCTGCATGCCTCTGAATACTGCTGAGGAACATGACTGGAAAGGTACTATCACGCTCATGTCTGGCTTGGGGATTTCCTCTGGGCATCAGTTTACTAATTGAAGGAATAGAACTCTGGACTTTGGTCTGATCTAGCACATCTACTCTTATATTCTTCTATGAAACAGGCAGTCTTCATCTTAAAGACTGATGGCTTTTTTTGATTGGGGTTTGGAGATGAAAGTGCTTTTCTTACATGTGGATGTGCAGCGGGCCTGCATAGCTGAATGTTGAGTCTGTGACACTTGTCTTTAGTAATATACGTGAAAAGTAGGGAAAAGACATGAAAAGGTTTTTTTTAAAAAAAAAAAAAAACAGGAAATCCTGATTAGAAGAATCTTCTAGAAGCCCTCCCCTCTTTATTTTCTCCCAAGTCTTTGAATATATTCAGAGGGCTACTCCTGCCCTCCCAGCCCAGATGCACCCTTTTTCTGCCTCCAGGGTGTCTATGTAGTGGATTGGGTGGGGGGGAGGACAGGGGCAGCTGGGAAAAATTGCCAGCTATGTTCCAATAGGAGAGCCAGCATGGTGTAGTGGTTTGAGTGTTAGACTGGGACACTGGAAGGCCAGGGTTTGAATCCCTGCTCACCCCCTTTTGCAAATCCTCCAGGAATATCAAATTGCCTGCCTTTGACAAATGAATGCTTTCTGCCCTGTAGAGCTCTGGCCATCAAAAACAACTATAGCAGGATGAGGGATAAAGTGACCCAACCACTTTCTTAATGCATTATGGATTTCCCTGTTGACCCATCTCCAGGCACAGTCAAGGCATCTTGGAACCCCTTCAGGACGCCAACCCTGGAGGGGAAGAATAGCGGACCATACAATACATACCCCCAGGGCATTGATTCAAAATGTAGTGAAAATCACACATCCTTCCCCACGACCTCAACTTCTCTCACTCCCTGACCACCCCTCCGCACTGAAAACATGAACCCAAAGTCCAAAGAAATACCACACACAAAACACAGATGGACGAATGCGTTAACAAGGGGGGGGGGAGAAGTAATCAAGGAGAGGGAGGGTGAGTGAAGGGGTTGGATTAGACCCCATAGATGAGCCTACAAATGGACCCAGAAGTGTGTCTGAGAAAGCCCAAACACAAGACAGTGAGAAGAAAGAAAGGCAACAGAACAAGGACTTTATCAGATGAGTCAAATGTGGTGTCATAATGACGCCTAATGATCATGAAGGGGCACACATACCAGATGATATCGCTCTTTCACAATCATATATTGTTTAAAAGCATACTTTTTTATTGACGGCCCAAGCCATCAATCGATCCCCATAGCAATTTTCTGTCAGCATTGCTGGTGTTTGAATCCATGTGCCATTGTACTCACACGAATGCAGCATCAATGGGCAAACACTTCCAGTTGAGATCGGGACAGCCAGGTAGTGTACACTTGTTTTATGATGCTCTCCCCCCCCCCATTTACTTGGGACTTTTAAATTGTGTTTGGGTGCTTTGATGTACTTTTTGTGTCTTTGTTGTTTTTAATTTCCCGCACTGATGTCTTCTCATGAGATTCGGTGAGATTTTAAACCGGGAAGTGAATGGAGCTCCGTTCACTCCCTGTTAGTACCTGGGAAGCCTCTTTCACACAAGCAAGGTAAGGTCTGGTGGAGGGAGTTCTTTTGCCAGCATAAAAATGCCACAGTTTATGCTGGCAAAAGAACTTTTGATGAGGGTGGTCTAATAAAGTCCCACGTCTTATGAACTGAGAGGTAATTAGCCAAACTACAACACTCCAACCTTCACTTCTCCATGTTGAAATGGCAAGAGGGTGCAATGAGGGGCTACAGAACCATAAATAAGCTCTGGCCTTGCCCCTCATCAGCACTGCACACTTGGCACCAAGCGCCTAATGATCCAACCTCTCCACAAGGAGGCCATCAAATCTCTCCCACCCTCAACACTTTGCTTTGCTATGCTTTAGGGAAGTTCAGAGAGTTTTGCTTCCCCTTTCAAATTGTCCTAGACAAATTAATACACACACATGTAGATTCAAGGACATATTTGGATAATGTTTTTCACTAGAATGGCTTGCACGATTCTCTGCAACATACAATAGCTTTAATTTACTTTGAGCACATTGTGTGCAATGTTAAAATCTTAATTCCTTTTCTTAGCAAATGAAGTTGGATATGCAGGTGTACAATCCTGTTCAGTTTAATTAATTGCTATCCTAAACTGAGGCAAATTGAGGTCAGAGGAAATCTTCTTGGTGTATCTGTATAAATCCAGTAAAGTGTTCCTTCCTGCAAATAGGTTTTCAGAGGCACACAAGGAATAGAAAGTGCATGTGTGTTTGCGGGGATGGGCAGGAAGCCAAGGAACCATCTCCCCTAAGCTGTTTGCCTTCCTTCTTCTATTTTCTTAGTTTTGTTCATGCCCATAGATGGAAAAAACAAGCGGACATATAAACCCTATTCAGGCATTCTTCTTCATATTTAGCCCACGTAGGAGGAGGGGAGCAACCTTGTCCCATTCTTCCATCATCCCTTTTGTTCATGTAAAACAGAGATGGCTTCAAGGGGCAGCCTGATGTGATCTACAAGGCTGATTTTCATATGTTCTGGATTATATGGAGAGTCTTCACTTCCTGTTCAGAGCCATCACTTTTCACATAACAAAGTGATGATGGTGACAGCAGGGCTAGTATGTGCCTCTCCTGATCAACCATGATTAACAATGCCAGAATAGGGCTATGGAAACAAATTTATTAGGATACAAAAATTATTAATCTTAGCCCTGTTCACTCAGCCTAGCTCACCCATTCTGTTAGTGCACAAGGAAGGAGCAGGAGACTGCAGACCCATGTGTTGTACACTTCCACTAGTTTTACTCCAGCATCTATATATATAGTACAAATGCCTGCAGAGGGGGAGACATTGAGCACACAGCTGTACATATCTGATTTCTATATGACTTCAAAATCCAATCATATAAGCCTCTAGCTGTACTTGTAAAGTACAGCAGGCTTCATAGCATATGACTTGGGAGGGGAATTAGTTGAAGCACACAGTATCAGGATGGGCTAATTGGCATGGCTCCTGGATCCTCTGTTACCAATGCTTTACACCCCCTCCCTCCAATATTTCATAATTTGGCAATATTGGATGTTACACGAGGTCTAGGTAGAAAAAGGCAGACTGAAGATGGGGCCAAGTGAAGGTCACCCAGGACCTAATGAAGATGTCTTGGAAATTCCCAACAGACATACCAAAGATAGGATCAAGCAAAGCCCCTTAGTATCAGAGTCATCAAGGTGAAGAAATGTGCTAATAACTTCTTGGATATTCTTGGTAGTGGGTCATACTCCAAAACAAAGTTACCAGAACCCCCATTATCCACAAAATGTCTTTCCTTGCACCTTTCCTTTCCCACAATAAGGACACTGCCATAAACCCATTAACTTTAATATCTCAGCCATTCGCAGCAATTGACAAAATTGTGGTTTCCTTTGTTTAACTATGCGAAATCTATCTAAGCATTGTTCTACACTCAAAACACCCCTTCAGGATATGAAATTGGGGATAAATATTAGCCTCAAACAATAGCCAAGTGTGCACAGTTCTTCTGACACCATCAGTCTACTGGATTTCTGTGTCACCTTCAGATTTACACTTGAGTCTTCTTTGCTGCATGAACTTCTGCACTTCGGGACTGGTAATTATAGCTCATACTTCCCTGAATCTATTCTTTTATCCAACCTTTTCTGCCTTAACTCTTTGTTAGCCTTGTGTGGTTCTTATGAGCATGAGTGCATGTGTGAATGCTTCCATGTTTATTTTCCAATAAAACCCATTTTATTTCATTTTAAACTGAAGTCTCTGCTGTTTATATTGCTATACACAGGTGTACACAGTACTGGTATACACAGGTGTACACAGTACTGATATACACATGTGGTATACACAGTACTGGTATACACAGGTGTACACAGTACTGGTATACACAAGTGTAAAGATCTCGCAGGGTACCCAACCTCTCACAACCATACCTTTGAGCTAATTATAATCCCCCCCAAATAATATTGTAATTTTAGTGTCATGAGCTGGTCCACCACGGACCTCACCAGTTCGGATAATGCCTGTTACACATTGAGAAAATGTACAAGTCAAATAAAGTGAATAGGACTACCAACAGATGGGGATATGGAATATGAATTATTATTTGCCTGGGAACTGGATGAACTAAGAGAAGCCTTGTGGAGTTCCATAACATATTAAATGCAAATACTCACTTTCTCTGAATTCTGCATGGTGCCTTCGTTGCCTCGGCAGCTCGTTTCAGTCTTCTTTTTCCTAGATTAATTTTGTGGGACATCTCACTCTGACAGGAAATCACATAGTAAAAGGTATGACACTGCAATATCACACGACAAATTAGATGCCAATAAGGGCCAATGAGGTCAATATAAATGAACAAACTAGTATTTCTGGAAAAGAAATATGAAAAATTACTGGAAAAGGAAGACTCTTGCTACTTACGAAAATGTTGGAAAAGTATGAGTAATTTCAGTGGAGCGATAGCTTATATTGGGGGCATGTGTTGACTATAGGTAGTCCTGAATCTTGAGCCAAATTAGGACTTTGGGGGCAGTTTTGACTTAGAAAATGTCAAAAAGGAAGATAAGTAATTGGTTGGTTTGGCCGGGGCTGCAGTAATAGGCAGTAACAGCAATGGTCACCACTACAACCAAATGCCTCAAATATTGAGGTTATTTTTAAGGCTCCCAGAATCCTCAAGCCAGTAAGGCCAATATTAGTCAAAATGTTAACTTTTCCCTGCCCCACAAAAGATGCTACATGCATGGGCATCATTCCTGGGATCCTCTGGAGGAAAAGTGTAATGGCAATGGCCAGAGGTCAGAATTCAGTGCTCCTATTGCTGTTGCCACAAGGACCACCAATGCTTCCAGAAGAGTGGGCAGCTTTTCATCAAGAAAAGGAAAAGGGATATTTGCATTTATACATACTGAGATATCACAAGTAGTTGAAAATGGAACACTTCTCGTCTCCAACTCACGCATGCCCTCCAACATTTCACAGGGACACATGTGACCAAGCAGCATCAGTTTGTAGTCAAGATGGCAACAACTATTTACAGGTAAGAACACATGAAATAAGAACAGCTGCAGCATTTTGTTTTTGCCTATGCCTCCTGGGAAGGGCAAGATTTCACCCCCTCTTCTCTCCTCCCTGCTGAGTAAACTGAGTGAAAATTATTTTTGCACTTTGAACTCAAGTTCGCAGTGATTGAAGTAAGCTGAGTACAAAGGGGAAAGTTGGAGGAGGAGAGAAAAACTGGGACTTTTAAAAAGCAGCTGAAAAGGTAGGACAGCAGGGGATTAACTGGCACTGTTGCTGCCAAATTGAGACAGTTGGAGGGTATGCATAGAGGAACAAAGGAGTATACATGTACAACTTCATGCATGAGAAGCTAAAGCATAGTTAATTATTATGTGCAAGCAGTACCGTGGATTCAAGTCACATTGTGTGGACTAATTATTAACATTTCACATTCTCACAGTAAACCACAGGACTCATTACAGGCATGCCAGGCACTCCACCTACTTTGCTGGCTAGGGTAATTCCAAGGAGCATTCTGATATTGTTTTCTGATTAATAATGATTGTTTCATAGTTTGATGTCTTGATAATTTAAAAATAAATAATGTAATTGCATTCTTTTCCCCACACAGGTTTAATTAACTACCTGTGCACACTGCCTTCATTCATACAACGGATGATTTAGGATGTTTGTATAGTCATGGCAGAACATGGGAGATGGGTGTGGAGAGATGAGGAGGGGACTGGCCATCTGTCATTTAATTTATTTCTCACTCCATTATGCATATGAACCAAACGTTGGTTTTATATTAATGCTACCCAGATAGAATATTTCTTTGCATAATTTGTCTTTTCTCTCCTGGATTCTTCCTTCTCATCATTTTTATAGCCTTATGTTGAGAGGATAAATAAAGGCCTTCTTCAGTGTAATATGTAGAGATGAATAGCATTTTTTGCAGAGGTATTTGAAATAAGCTAATGTAGCAACCAAAACTTTGCCCTCTGAAAGAAAAATTAAGGATGTCTTTAATTTGAAATGCTACGAGGAAAAAAAAATGGTGGAGAGATTTAGCTGTAATGGATCAGTAGTGCCATATGTGAAGGGGTCCATAAAATTTGTCTGAGGCCCTTAAGTACTCATCAAAGATTACATCATCATATTGAAGCCATATGCTCCAATGTCACCGTTTTCTGGTACCTGGGTCTAATAAATCACTATTTTGTGCCTACTTTGTTTTATTTTGGAAGATGTTGATGGTGTCTGTTTTTTTAAAAGAATCTCAGAAACACTCCCTTCTTTTACAACATGTCATCTCTAGCCAGATAGAGCTTGTGGTAAGAGGGATCTCGTTAGGTAAACCCAAAGTGGTAGGACACTGCTTCCTTTTAACACCCTTTCCCCCATAACTACTTATCTTGATCGCCATGCTACTGCAGTTTGTGCTTAGTTGCATCTGTTTCCAGATGAAAGATAGGGACATTATGGTATACTTGTGACAACACCTGTATTTGATACTTTGTACACAGCCATCCACTTTCTCTGCTTAAATTAGTGGGGAAATCCATATGTACAAGAGAGAGCTCTCTGTAGGCATCTGGACACATCTGCCTGAATCAATGTGATGTGCTGTACTTTCAGTACAGTAGACTCTCTTACGCTATACTGTAGACTCTCAACAGTTCCTGTTGAGAACTGCTCACTTACCTTTTACCTTTTACCTTTTGTTCCTTTCTATGTTTCCATTTACTGTGTCTTCTTTCTCCCATACTTCTACCAAGGCACAATGGGGGAAATTGCACTTTGAATGTGACAATAGCTCAAGAGCAGAACGTATACATTCTGTGCACCTAATCCCAGTAGAAAACTATTACTTTGTTCCTGCTGTTCTACAATGTCATCTTTGGAGCTGCTATGCAAACTACCTGCTGCTGGTTCTGAACAAACTGCAGTAATTGTTTGGAGTCATAGGTCTCTGATTCTTGTTTTCCTTTGATCTAAACTCTGTGGCTGAGCTGTGGTTTCCTGTGTAAGTCTGGCACACAAAGAGCAAATATGAAGCTGGAAAGGATATCCCTGGGTCTGGCCTTGTGCTGTCAGCAAAACTCCTGGTAAGCTGATATATATGCTCTTCCATTTGCCCCCTTGGGGGGAAAAGTCTTATTTTTTCCATAGAAGAAAATAATATTTTAGCATTATTTCATACCTTCCAATATTTTCTAGATGAAAACTGGGACACCTGTGGTTAAGCAACACCAGATGGCAAAAGGCAAGCTTGCAAAAGTTATCTATGAGGAACACATAAGCTTGGAGAGGCTGTGGCAGTATGCTTTTGCCAGAACCTACTGGAAAAGGTAAGATTCCACCCCTCCTCTCCTCTTCTCCCTGCTGAGTTAACTGCGTACAAATTATTTTGGCACTTTGAACTCAGTTTGCAGCAACTGAAGCAAACTGAGGACAAAGGGAGGAGTGGGAGGGAGGGAGAGAAACTGGGCATTTTAAAAGCAGATGAAAAAGTGAGACAACAGAGAATTAATCAGGACTGTCCTTGCCAAATCAGGGCAGTTGGAGGGTATGCTATTTGCATAACCCCTTACTTTATTACATGAAGTTTGATATTCATTTTCTGCTCTGTCTGATTCATGAGAGGATTGATTACAGCATTTTACTAATCCTAAACCTTTTGTGTTCTTTGAGACTGCAAACTAAATTTAATCCCATGACATTTCTTCTGTATTTCTTTTTAATGCAAAGCAGTAGGTCTGTTCTGAGGGTGTGCAGAAAATTGAGGGGGGCTACTTAGTAGTACTGTAAGTCTTTGCTTATTTTGTTCTCATATAGAAAACTAAAGCATTTTGAAAGTGTTTTCCCTTCTGTGTTAAGAGTCATAGCTATGGTGGGGGTGGGAGGCAAAAATGAAGGCATTGCCCCCACCCAAAGAATTCTGCCCTTCAAATGAATACGTTCCTTCAGATTCCAAATGTCAGCCTTTGCAGCAACTTAAAACTTTGTTGAGCATTTAGAAACAGAGTTTAGGCATCTAAAGAAACCAGGTAGGCAGAATTAACAAAGGAATGTGAACACAGCAAATGTAAGCACTCTTGGTGTGAATGGTTTTCTACAATGAAAGAAATTGAAATTGAAATGCCGGGGATTGAAATACATTTTCATTGACAGAGCAAAGTTGTATTTGGGGGCATTTTGCCTCTCTGCCCCATAATTACACCCCTGATGAATTACAAGCTTTTGTGCATTTTCAGTTTTTTGGGTGTGTGTATGTGATGTTGGGACTTATCTGAGTACATTTCCACTCCACAGAACATTGTACTTTGTGCTAGTATAACAAACTTTGCAAGCAAATGGCCCATCATGTTTTTTGCACGTTTTTAAACAGTTCCAAAATGTGAAAAATCATTGCCAAATGTGCCAAAATTCTAGTTGTTAAAATTGAGAATTACTGAGACTTTGAGGGGGAGAAGCCCTTTCTGGTTGGGTATGAAAATCTGTGAATTTTCATTACATCCCTACATCTTAACCCTTTCCTGCCCAGCCATTTGACTGTTGAATATTCTCTGGGCTGCATTTCTTCCTGAAATGGTGATACATTACAGGAATCCCATATGTTTTCCTCTGTGAATGGAAAAGCACCTTGAAAAGAGGTTGACTCCTCCTTATTGTCATTTATCTGGGTTTCAGCAAAGCATTTGATAAAGTCCCCATAACTGGTTGGAAAACCATGTTCAAAGAGTCACCATCAATGGCTGCACTTCAGACTGGAGGGAAATTTTGAGTGGAGTGGCACAGGGTTCTGTCCTGGGGCCAACACTCTTCAGTATTTTTATTAATGACTTAAATGATGGATTAGAGAGAATCCTTATCAAGTTTGTGGATGATACAAAACTGGAAGAAGTGGCTAAAGACAGGAACAGAATTCAAAAGGACCTTGATAAACTAGAAAATTGGGCTGAAACTAATAGAAACTAATAGAATGAAAAGAAGGAAATTTAACAGGACAAATGCAACATTCTATATTTAGGCCACCAAAAGCCAGTTCACACTTATAGCATGGAGGATATTTGGCTAAGTGGCAGCACATGTAAAAAAAGACAACAACTCCTCCCCGAAACAAACCTTGGGATTATTGTTGATCATAAATTGAATATGACCCAGGAGTTTGATTGATGCTGCAGAAAAGAAAGCAAATAATATTTTGGCCTGCATTAATAGAACTGTAGTTTTCAAGACAAGGGAAGGAATATTCCCACTATATTCTGCATTAGTCAGGCCTCATATGGAGTACTGCATTCAGTTTTGGGCACCTCATCTTAGGGAGGATGGAGACAAGTTGGAGCAGGTTCAGCGAAGGGCAACGAGGATGATAAGAGGTGTGGAGAACAACACATACGAGGGAAGGTTGTGGGTGTTGGGCATGTTCAGCCTGGTGAAGAGAAGACTGAGGGGTGACATGATTGCACTCTAAAGTGCTGCAACAGAGAGGATACTGCAGGTTTGTTGTTTGCTCCTCCAGAGGGTAGGACCAGGTTTAAAGGTTTTAAGTTACAGGTGGGTAGATTTCGTTCAAACATTAAAATGAACTTCTTGATAGTAAGAGCTATTCAACAAGCCAACTACCCAGGGAGGTGGTGGGGTCTCTTTCTCTGGACATCTTCAAAAAGATGCTGGACAGCTACCAGCTAGGGATGCTCTAGTGGATTTCCTCACTGAACAAGGAGGGAGTTGATGGCCTCAGGGACTCCTTCCAGCTTTATGAGTCTATGTTTCTATGATACTGGGTGGACAAACAACCAGCAGGAAAGGGGTTAAGGACATCAAATCTCTACCCAGTTTTAAAGCCAACTGCTTCTCTTTTGCATTAAAAAGAAGACATTGGGAGAAAGAATGAGGAGACTGGAGGTATGTACTTCAGGCCCTGTATCTCCACATTTCAGTGCAGCTCAGGTAAATAGGTTTGCCCTTGATTTCTCCTCAAAGCAAACACAATTCACTGAAGTGCCTTGTTCTTATTCCTTGCACCTTCTGAAATTTCTCTTCTCCGTTGCTCTCAAAGAAGATAAGCAGTGAGCTGCGAGATACGATGGAGGCACTGAGTGCATTTTCTTGAACATTGGTTTCTTTTATCTAACCCCGTTTGTTGGGAAGATGTTGTTTGTATCACAGCTAAGACTAAATGCCCCAGAGTGCTAGGAATTTAGCAAACATATCAACAAGCATGGGGGAGAAGAAACCATGTAAGAAAGCTGCATGTGAGCTGTATATGTGGTGAACAATGGAAAGAAAAACTTTAAGATGCTCACATGGGCTGGAAGCTATGGCTGATCAGAGGACATCCCAACAGCTACATTCTCAGGTATGCCACCATTGGGAGGGGCTGATTTGCCCATATTTTTTTCCTGATCATCTGAAGAAATGCTAAAGAAAGTGTGTATCAAGGGGAGACAAGCCAGAGGTGTCTTTATTTTATTTTAATGTTCAGAAATATTTGTATTTCTTTCTTGTTTTCATTTAAAGAATCTTTTTATTTTATTTTATTTAAAAAATGATTGCAAAGAAAGGAAAAGGAAAAAGGTAAAAAAGGGGAAGGGGGAATACCTAGGATGTGGATATGGGCTAGCCATATACATTAATATCTCTGGCTTTTCTTCGCAAACGAAGATTCAGGAAGGACTCATCCCGCGCTTTCTGCAAGCGCGCTGATGACTAAAAAGGCCAATCCGAGATAAACAAGTCCGGTTGCAAAAAGCATAGCAGAAGGTCTCCTTGGGTGATGTTTTTGGGTTGTGATTCCTTCTGCGCTGTCGTTTCTCTTCAAGACTTCTTCGTTGTGAGTTCTCAAATAAGGCTGTAGCATTGTGGATAGTGTGTCTCCATGCCTCCCGATGTGAGGCCAGGGCGGACCATTGTTGGTGATCAATTTGGCCAAGCCTGAGATGTTGTTTCAGGGAGTCTTTGTATCGCTTTTTTGGAGCGCCCCTCTTACGCTGACCCGTGGCGAGTTCACCGTAGAGTAGTATTTTTGGGAGGCGATGGTCCTCCATCCTAGAAATGTGCCCTGCCCAGCGCAGCTGTGTTCTCAGTATCATGGCCTCAATGCTGGTGATCCCTGCTTGCTCAAGGACAGCAACATTCGTCACATAGTCATTCCAGTGTATATTTGGATTGTGCGTAGACAGCGCTGATGAAAGCGCTTGAGGAGTCGTAGGTAAATATAAATATAAATATAAATATAAATATAAATATAAATATAAATATAAATATAAATGACCTTATTTAAACAGTTTAGAGTTCTGGGTTCCTCCTTCCTTAGTTTGGAGGGCTGTTGTTTTGATGTAGAAAGCACACAAAACTGAAGAAGATGCCAGCTGGAGATGTTCTTGAGGTTTCAAAGTCCTTAATTCCTACCTCAGATGCCCAAAGCCTGGGCTGTCTAGGCTGAGCTGGCAATGTACTCTACTCTTGCTCTGTCTCCACCACATCTGACTTGCTGCCTAGGTACACTATGGTTGTTCTTGAGTGACTTCAAGTCTAGCCTGACCCATGGTGACCCTATCCTAGAGTTTTCTTGGCAATTTCTGTTCCAAGGAAGGTTGCTGTTGCTTTTCTCTCAGGCTGGGAGAGTATGACTTGCCCAAGGTCAGCCAGTGGGTTTCCAAGACCAAGGAGAGATTTCAACCTGTGTCTTCCAGAGCCCCAGCACAACACTGCTACACTGTACTAGCTCTATGCAGAGGCACATACACAGTGAGCACCTACTGGTCTTCTCTCTTTCACACTCCCATTGAAATGTTTTGGACTCCACAGAGCAGGAGTAGCAAATGTGTGGACCTCCAAATATTGTGAAAATGTAACTCTCACCCGCCCCAACACTAATAGTCAATGGGGAGAGATGGCTGTGGATACTTCCCCTCCCTTCCCCCTTGTCCACTTCTTCAGCTTGCACCAGCCCTGGTTTCACTGTAAGGCACACCATCTGAGTCTTTCCCTTGAAAATCACCTCAAAAAAGAGTGTTCATGAACATGAGAAAAGTACATTTCCACTGGCCACAGAGAGAGGGTTCTACAAAGCTTTCAGGACTATCACCTCTTAGATGATATCAGAGTTATTGGCATCTAGCATCCCACCCAGAAAAGTAGGATCTCAGGAAGGGTCCCAGGGCACCACTGTGCAGAAGCAGATAGTTTCAGGATATCCTTATGTATGCCCATTCTTCTTTAAAAACAAAAACAAAAAAAACCCCAAACACCTGCATACTCTGTTTCAGAGTTACAGTGTATATAGTGCATGGTCCTGCTATCTGAAACGCTTTTCCTCATAACATTAAGCTAATACTTTTTTTTTTTTCTGGAACAGCTGCCCAAGTGCTTTGCGCTGGCAAGGGTAGCTATAGATATAGCCAGCTCTTCCAGACCACTAGAGATGCATGATGTAGGGAGTGGAATGGCTACAGGAATTAGACTGTTGTGTTTACTTAGAGTTGAAATTAACGTACAATAATGGTCTGCCAATGGGCATCAGTGGAAAATATGGTGGCAGAAGCCACAGAGGTAGGCCTCCATACTGTTTGGACTCTGGCTCATTTTCTTCAGGTAACAGGGTAGGGGGGAACAGGCCACCTGCACAGTCAGAATACACCAGTGGGGAGCTGGCGTATCCTGGCTAGTGTAAATGAGCCCTTGGTGGTATACCTGCAAATTATAACTTAGCTTTTGATTGGTTTGTTTTCTCTTTGGGAAATCTTTGTTTTATTAAAGAAAGGTTGGGGGGTGTTACTTTCATCACTACTCCCAATAAGCCCTTTCCCAAGTCTTCGTTAGTTTTTCCCCACCTGAAGAAATTGCCAACTAGAATTTTTGCTGTTCTCTGGGTAGGAAGCATTGCTGTTCTCTGGGCAGAAAGCATTGCACAAAAAGTGGTTAGAATAAATCCCAAACTGTGAATAATTTTTGACAACTGCCCAGTTTTCAGTAACTTTTTCCACAGGGGAAAAAAAAAAGGTAAAATCTAGCATAGTGGTCCTCAACTTTTGGTCTTCCACATATATTGGACTTCAGCTCCAAAAACCTTAGCCAACATGCCAAATGGCAAGACCTTATGAATGAGAGGTGAAATTCAAAACATCTAGAGGACTATAGTGACCAAGAGCAAAGTGAATGGAGATTACCCACTCAGCTACAACCCATCTTTATTGCCACATCTCCATTCTCATTCATGCCATTTTGTAAGAATGGTACTAGTAGCATACAATAATACCAGATTCGGGTGTTTAAATGCCAATAGGGCTAGAGCTAAAACAGTTGAAGAGAAAGAAGGAGCTATCAGGATTAGAATCAAAGTGGGACTGCAAGGGTTGAGGGGAGGAGAATCCATTTGCAGATATGCAAATATTATATAAATACATATGAATACAAATATGCAATAACTGAGTGACCATCACAGCTGCCACTTTTGAAATCCTGCCTCCCTTGGTGCTAAAAATGCCATTCTGGCTTTACTTAACGGCTAAGAGGGGGGAATGTTATACTGCATATGATACAAGGCTCAGAGAGAGTTAACCATTGGGTGAAATCAGCAAAAAGGAGGAAACTTTTCTTTCTTCCATTAAATCCAATAAGTCGCCATTAGTTATATTGAAACATATTCATCCTGAGCAGCATGTAACTTTTTGACAGAAGCAATATTTTTTTAAAAAGGCTAAGTGGAAGAATTGGGGTAAAATGCCAATATTTGCATTGCATTGCATATCACAGATCTATCATGTCAGGGAGCATCTAGTTCTAACAATGGGTTATCAGGCCCTGCTATGTAAATAGACACTTTATGGGCCTACACTTTATCAAAAAATGTCTCTGATCCCTGGGTTCACCCTCAGAGATCAAAATTTTGAAGCATGAACTTTAAACCTCTCTCCCCCCATGGGCTTTTCCCCCCACGGGCTGTGAGGCTATGTTCTGAAATAGTTTCTGGGGATAGAAATGCAAGGATTGTTAGTGTCTGTTTGGCTAATGGTTGGTTTATGGCCCACTGTCTCCTGGGAATCTCCCCAACAGGGGTTCACAACATATATATAAACTCCGCACACTCCTACCCAACCATTCTCTGAAGGTGCCGGCCACAGATACAGGTGAGACATCAGAGAGAAACTATTTCAGAACACGGCCTCAGAGCGCAGGAAAAAAAACCCACCAAAAAACCAAGGAAAATCTATGGATGCTGGCCGCAAAAGCCTTCGATTTCACAAATCTGATTTTACTTAGTACCTCATATGTTCAGGTATGGAAATACCAAGCTTATACCTCAGTCTAATGTCCAGGTCTATCCACTGATGCTTGTGTGAACTGTATCTTTAAAGGCCTGCTGTAATTTTGGAAATGCTATATGGAAATGCTTTAGTATTTGTGCTCCCATTGTATCTCTTAGTAGTCCAGAGATTTCATAGTATGAGGTGAAATGACTGAGCAGTGAGAGGAATCATAATAACCATATTTTGTGCCTCCTGTAGGTGATGTTGGAAATGAACAAATAAATAAATCTTGTAAACTAACCACTTCATTTATTTTATATTAATTGATTTATATAATTTATTCTTTAAAAAAGAACACTAGCCAGGTGGATCTTTGATCTGATTCAGTAGGACTTTTTTAATGTTATGTTATCTCTCTGGCTTTTCTTCTGAAACACATGTGATGTGCATTACATTTGATTCATACATCCCTAATGCTGAAACCTAGACCCTATCACCCAGTTCTGAAATCTTCCCTGTTTGTTCTGACTGGTGCCTGACATTGGATTGTGTTTGACTTGGCTCTTGAACTACTCTTGCCTGCTTACTGCCTGAACTTGACTAGTTTCAGATCCTCGATTCTGCTTGAATTCTTGACTCTACCTTTGCATAAATTTCATTTTCACAGGCAAGAATGAATAAGCTTGCATTTTTCTCACTGTGATAAATTTATTGAAAACTGCACTGTTTTTGAACTCTATTCACCATTTGAGTGCTTGTTCAATGAAAAAGGCTGCACATACCTTTTTGTGAAGAAAATAGAATTTCCTAGTCAGAAAAAGAACATTTATGAGCAGAAAGCAGTATTTTCTGAACAGAAATGTTACTTTTTGTGCGGGATGCATGTTTTCTGCAGAGAAAGGTTATTTTTGGACCAGAAAATGTTGTTTTATATGCAAAGAAAGCACAAGCATTATTCATGCAGGATAAGTCCTGAACTGCAAATTTTCCTCACCATAGTCTTCCATCACTCGTGAAAATTGTTTTTCAACCACTTTCTGAATCCAAGTCAACCCCTGTATCCACCACACAGGATACATTCCAATACGCACACACACCTTGCGGATACCTAAAACTATGGTTAATAGGGAATTCTATTATTTTCAATAAGATGAATGCAGAAGTTGACCATAGAATTGCATTGGAGGATGTAGAAATGCCGAGAGAGAACATGTTTTTTTCAGATGTGGATAAGTGAAACTGTAGATACTGAATCTGTGGACATGGGGGTCAACCTGTATTTTAAAATGTTGTTTCCATCCCCACTCTGGATCACCCTCACTTGATTTACCTGTGTGGTGGTAAGGATTCTGTTAATTTAACTTTGCCTTGTCTTCTGATTGTGGTTCTGGATTCCCCTTGCCTGGTTTGTGTATTTGCTATGAGTAGCCTTGCCTATATTGACCTCTGACTATTAAGGTCTCACTATTAGGTACTGTCTGTCTGGAACAGGGACACAACAGAGGAAAGCTGAGAAGGGATTACTCACTACAGCTGGCCCTCCATAGCCACAGATTCTGTATCCACTTATTCAACCAACCATGGCTTGAAAATATCCCCCCCCCCAAAAAAAAATTCCAAAAAGCAATCCTTGATTTTACCATTTTATATAAGGAATACCATTTTACTACACCATTGTATATAATGGACTTTAGCATCCACAGATATTGGTATCTTTGCTGGGGGGTGGGGTGGGGTGTCCTAGAACCAAACTCCAGTGGTTACCAAGGGCCTACTGTACTCTTTTTTAATATCATATTTTTATTCCATATATACTTTTATAGCACAACATATAATACAATAAACAACATAAAAGAAATAAAAGAAAGAACAAAAACATTACAATATACAATCTTTCCACATTTCCCCCGCCCCCATCCCATCCCACTATTTACCCAATATATAAACACAAGTATCAAAAACATCAGCACAGACTGACCTAACAAAACAAACAAACAAACAAACAAACAAACTACTTTCCCTATAATAAGGAAACAGATTGATTTATTGTTTTGTGTTGTAGATATTCCTTATGAAAACATAAAAAGAGAATACAGTATTGCCTATTCATAATTCCTTCAGAACATTTAACTCTTTATAAATATCTTCATCTACTACAAACTCTTTCCTCTAATGGACAGAGTTTAGTTCTTTCTCACAACTCTTGATTGTTCCCAACATCTCTTACGTAGCAACAGAGTGCTAATGAATATGGAGGTTCTATTTCTTATCAAGTTTGCAGATGACACCAAATTAGGAGGGGTAGCTCATACCCCCAGAGGGCAGGATCAGAATTCAAAATGACTTTAACAGATTAGAAAGCTGGGCAAAAACTAACAAAACAAATTGCAAAAGGGAGAAATGTAGGATACTACACTTGGGCAGTAAAAATTAAATGCACAGATATAGGATGGGTGACACCTGGATTGATGGCAGTACATGCAAAAGGGATCTAGGAGTCTTATTAGACCACAAGCTGAACATGATTCAGCAGTGTGATGCAGCAGCTAAAAAAGCCAATGCAATTCTAGGCTGCATCAAAGGGAGGATATTGTCTAGATGAAGGGAAGTAACAGCGCCACTCTATTCTGCTTTGGCCAGATCTCACCTGGAATACTGTGTCCAATTGCACTGCAATTCAAGAAGGATATTGAGAAGCTGGAATGTGTCCAGAGGAGGGCAACCAAAATGGTGGGAGGTCGGGAAACCATGCCCTATGAGGAGCAGCTTAGGGAGCTGGGTATGTTTAGCCTGGGGAAGAGAAGGTTAAGAGGTGACATGGTAGCCATATTTAAGTATTTGAAGGGATGTCATACTGAGGATGGAGCAAGCTTGTTTTCTGCTGCTCCAGAGACTAGGACATGTAGCAATGAACTCAAACTACAGGACATGCAATGCCACCTAAACGTTAGGATGAACCTCCTGACAGTAAGAGGTTTGACAGTGGAACACACTGCCTTGGAATGTCTCCATCTTTACAGGTATTTTAAACAGACGCTGGATAGCCATCTGTTGAGAATGCTTTGACTGGATATTCCTGCATGGAAGCGGGCTGGACTAGTTAGCCCCTGTGGCCTCTTCCAATTCTATGATTTAGCTATCATAAATCCACACTACACAAACAATCCAGTTTGAAATGGCATTTGCCATGGCTCCTTCCTATTGAATTTTACAAGGTCTTTAGCCTTCTCTGCCAATGCGTGCTGGTGCCTCACCAAACTACAAATCCCAGGATTCCATAGGAAGGCACTATGGCAAATAGTCCAGTTTCAAACTGGTTTATTTGTGTAGTGTGGATGCACTGTATGATCAATCCCCTATGAATGTGAATTAATTTGATCCCTATTTAAAGCTGTCAATGATTATATTTGTTCCCTCCTGCAAGTTGTGGTGATAAACATTCACATTGCTAGATGACATTGAAAAGCAGGGCATTTGGTGTAGAATCAATTACTTTTCTGAAAGGTGAAACATACACATTTACTAAATGCTATTGCTAAATATTCTCCGTAGCCCAGTCGCTTTGACAGGCACATATAACCTTGTGAGAGAGCCTCCTACTCATTCTTTCTTCCTATTGCCACAGAGACTTTTGTGTATGTCAGATGTTTTGATGGCAGCAAATGGATCCCGAAATAAGCATTTTGAGAAGAAAATGAAAACATATTTTCAAACGATTGAGTTATTCCCACACAAGTTAAGGGGTGGTCCCTGCAGCTTTTTCATCTCATTTAACCGCCAGATTTGTAAACAGATAGTGATTTCAATAAGCTTAACTTTGCTGAGAATGAGCTTTTTTTGTAGATTGTGCAGGTGCTGCAGAGGCTGGATTGTACTGGGAGTCATCTGAAATTCCCCATTCGGTGTACTGTCATGGCAATGATGATAGTTATCTTAGCCAAAAGCTTTTTTTATTTGATCTGTCTTGTAGCCATTGGGACTATTTAATTATGATATTTCAAGATTAAATTTTAGAAGGGCAATACAGTATTTAAATTCAATTGAATTATGACTAGGGCTAAGAAGGTAAATTTGGATGTTGCTCCTTTTTAATATCATTGGGCTGTTGTAATTTGGACTTTGACTTCCCGATAATAATCCATTTACAGTTGTGAGATTTTTCAAGAAAAGTCCACACAGAAACAAATAGATTGAATGAGCAGCATATTTCTTCAATTGAAAGGCTCTTCAAATGATTGCCTTGAGATGTTCAAAAATCATTCCTCTCATAATGTGAGTGTGTGCATCAACTTATTAGATGTAGAGCAAGACCTTCCTCTAGGGAAAATACATTGAGTTATTGCATGGCACTGTTATAGTGCTATTATTCCATTTTAACTGCTACTGTTACCCAAAGAGGTCTTAGAAATTCCAAGAAAATGTCAAGTTTCTAATATTCTGGTGAAATTAGCAGCAACTTGACTTAGCAATGTGATAGGTGGCAACAGAGAAGGGGATCTTTACACCTTTGTATACCCCTACTGTCTCTGAACAGACACAAACAAAGGCAAGATGAAAAATTAACAATATTTATTATTTATTATTTATTTAATATTTATTAAAGACATAAAAATAATAACATCAAGCATGCACACACATTCATACAGAAAGCATTCTCACAAGACCACTAGGAATGGAAGAAGAGAGGTTGCCAGAAGGATAGGTAGGGAGATTTCTAGGGAAAATACTACACCTGTCTTGTAGTCCAAAGCTCGTCAATCAAACCAGCAGAGTGGATGGATGAATCTGGAGTGGCTAACACAGAGTGACGTGGAGTATCCAGGAATATGCTCCATGTGCCCTGGCTACACAGAGGGGCAGAGTGTCCCCTGGAAATGGAATCTGTGTGCAATGAAGCAGACTTTGGGGCAATATTTATACCAAAAAAAAAATGCTTTAAGAGTTGCAAGTTTCTTGGTCTGAACAATAGATTCCAGGAGCCTACAAGGATTGCACAATGAGTTTTCTGGTCTTTGAGAATAGGTGTCCGAAGATGCTAATGTGTTGTAATGTCCGATGATTGGATTCACAAAGCTTGAGCTCCCTTCTCTTAAGGTTGGGGGATTAAGGAAGGGAAGTTCAAAACCAGCACACAAAGGATTGCTCCATCCAAATATTGTCTGCCACTAAGGTATATAGTGGAAACTGTGTCCCCTTGACCGTTTGATGGTTTCTCACAGTTTGGAATTGGTCTGTAGTCCTTTCCTTTGGGCAAAGTATGGCTTTCAGCACATCTCTGAAACCATCCTGCTCTTCCCCGTGGAAGACCACATTAATAAGCCAGAGTTAGAGTAGAATAATAGTGCTGTAACAGTCTAGCATGATAAGGTCCATAGTAACCACCTCAGGGGAGTGTGCAGGAGAAGCAAACATGGGGCAAAATGAAATAGCAGTAAATAATCAGCTATTGGCATTTATACTAATAGGGGCATACTATTTGAACAGTGTCCAAAAATGACACAAATATGCCCTGAGCAGCCTGTAAATGCTAAAGACATTATCAGATGAGCCTCCCACAATGTTTCTGTTCCACCAAAATCTAACCACATTCTTGTCCTGGTACAATAACCCTTTTTCTCTAACTTACCTTTAATTGAGATTAAAAAACAGCCCCAACATTACCAGACCACAAACGGAGCTCTGTTTAATTCCATGTTTGTGATCTTGGTGTTTCTTGTGAGAAGACACAAGTACCCTTTAAATTAAAAATACAGGGGGAAGTCACAAAATGTACACACAAGCATGTGACCAGCTTTGGTTACATGTTGCAAGTCTGCTTTCTGGCTGCAGAGAGTATGACATGGATGGCAGATGGGCCAGCATGGCAATATGGTCTCCTGCAGTCCCACAAGGCCTGATCCATTTTTTTCTTGGCTGGAAATTTGCTAAAGCATTTTATTGGGCTTTACCCTGTTTTCCCCCCACCCGTCTTTTCCTGAGGTGTTGTGAGGACTGCCAGGGGGCAAAACAGGGCAAAAGTTCTGCCTCATTAGGATGGCTGGGCTCTAAGATGGGGGCAAGACAAGGTAAATAGCCTGTCTAGACAAGGCTTGTATTTCTAAGCAAGCTGCCATCAGTTACAATAAAAGATGCTGCCCTGACATTGTGTTAAAACAAATATTTAACCCGCAGTCTGGTCAGCTCTTGCATGTGGAATGGAAGGAGGCCCCATTTTGTGTATTGCCTTAGGTGTTTTGCAGCCAGCCCTCTCTAATGGAGAATTGCAACTTCAGCAAAATAATTCTTGTCCAAAGAGATTTAGATTTGCCCATGAGAAGGAAGTACTAGCTTGATTTTTTTAAAAAATGTGCAGAGTGCTTTCTTGTAAAGTGTCAATCACACTGAAATTCTGTAATGTGGGCAAACAATCACTGGAATCCTATATGACCTGTTATCTTACATAACTTTATGCACACCTAGCTGTGTAGCAGAGGGGCTAAGAAGTCTCTTTACTGAATTGAGAAGATGCATAACAGGACACCAGCAAGAGTGACTGATTTACATTGGTGCCTGGTGCTCATAAGGACTGATGCAATGTATATCGGAACCAATGTGATCCACATACCATTGTGCGTTAGTCTCATTGCACACCAGTCACTTTTCCAGCTCTGCTATATGGTAACATAACAGCAGCCCTCTACTGGATAGGGATGTTATGGAACTGTCCAATTCTAATTCCCACAGATGTAGGTCCACTTATGAGGAAGTAACACCCCAACAGGATTCTGGCCAATATAGTAAAATGATTCATATAGTGACTAAGAGATGCACTGGAACTAGTTTCCAAAAATTTTGTGATGGGGTATGTAGAAGATCTTCTTATATTTCTTTTGTCTGTTAGAGCACTGTTTTGCCAGTGTTGGAGTAGTCCTGTGAGGTCTCCGTAATGGTTTCTGGTTACTTCAGGATAGACAATGTTACTTGTTACACACCAATATGGTTATACATAAAATTGTTCAACAAAACCAGTTGCTTAGGATAGAGTGGGAGTAAAATAATCCAGCCTTTGTAGAAACAGGACAACAATATGAACAACAGCAGGTTTGCCAGTACCTTGATGAAGTACAATGAAAATCCATAGTGTAGCATTCAACACATTGACAGAGATTGATGGCAAGTTATAGCCAGTTCACGATGAGATAGCTAGCCAATGGATACTTTGAATGAGCAATACCGTCCATTTATGTAATGAACTGGGTTTTGCTCCACAAAAACATAACAAAACGAAACAAAAACATCAAGGGAAGTAATAGTGCCACTCTATTCTGGTCTATTTATGGTCACTCTATTTATGGTCAGACTTCACCTGGAATACTGTGTCCAGTTCTAGGCATCACAGGATATTGACAAGCTGGAATGTATCCAGAGAAGGTTGACCAAGATGATTAAAGATCTGGAGATGGAACAGCTTAGGGAGCTCCATGGATTTAGCTTGGGGAAGACTTAAGTAATATATAGCCATCTTTATATATCTGAAGATGGAGCAAGCTTGTTTTCTTCTGCTTCAGAGACTAGAATTCAAACAAATGGATTCAAATCACAAGAAAAGGGAGTCCAAGGGGCCAGTTACACAGGAGGATAAAGTGTGGGAAATTCTGGATTACCGTCCTTTCGCATCAGCAGTGCCCAGTTCACATGAATGTTTGCTAAGTTGGAAGATGCGGTGAGTTTTGGGTTTCATAGTTTACACAGCATGGTCTCAAGATCATTAAAGCCAGGCAGGAGGTGGGGAGGAAGCAAGGAGGGGGCGAGGGGAAAAAAGACCATAAATAATGACAGAGGGAGGAAAGCACAAACACACACAAAAGAACGATCTTCTGAAATTCCTGTTTCTCTGGAATGAAGCTGAAGCCTCTCTCTCTCCCTCTCGTGGGAGCGGGGAGATCCCTGCCAGCATGTGTGCACACACACAGAAAAGAAGCAGCTGGAGGGAAGGAAAGCAGCCGAAAGGAGATCCTTGCCAGTGCGCACGCGTGCACGTGCACGCACGCACACACACACACACAAAAGGATGATTAATCGATCAGCCGGTTGATCTATCTCTCATACAACACGCACACAGAGATAGAGAGAGGGAGGGAGGGAGGGAGGAACAGTAGTAAGAAAGCAAGCCGGCTAACTCGATCTTTTTATTTCAGACTCATCTCTTGCAAGTCAAACCCCCTCCCTCCTTGGTCAATTGATCCAATCAGGATTAAATTCTGCTGCCCCGAAAGTCTTGAATAAAGACAAAGGATTGAAAGGAAGCACAAACAAAAGCACAATGGTGCGATTGGCCGGTTGCTGCACGCACGCATGCACACACACACCACCCAAGCAGGGGCTAGCTCCATTACCGATCATCTTCCCTGCCCCCAAAGCCTTCCTTTGAAACAGATAGGAAGGGCTCAGAGCAGATTTCCGAAAGTGGGCTGCAAGCAGAAGAAGGGGCAAATGGCAGGCTTGGTGGATTTCTCTCTCCAACCCCTCCGTCTATTCGGAGAAGGCACAATGGTCACTCCAACCAATCAGGATTCAGCTCTGCTCACACTAATTTGAAAAGGTCACTTCAAATTCACACAGACATTTGTGAATGGTAAGTTCACATGACCAATTGTGCACATTTTCACGAACTTTATCAAAACAGTCAGGAAAACTAGTGAAAGCTGATACTGCGCAATTTATGGGTTTTTCGTACCCTCTCCTTCCGAAAGGGCGCTGTGGCTTCGAAATGCATGGGAACTATCAGGCTTCTTGTTGCATTCTTTGAGGATTTATTTTGCCGTGTAAATGGCTCCCAGATAAATATTAGAAGCAACTTTTTTTTAATGGTAAGAACTGTGCAACAGTAGACACTTTATCAGATGTGTGAAAAAACATGTCAGAAGATCACAGTCAGAATACAAGCTGGCAAAATTATCAGACGATGTCATCCTTCAGCCATTCTGGGGGTGTAGCGTGGGCATGAATAAAGCATCCTTTTTTATTAGCTTAGCCTGTCCAAAAAAAGAGGGACACTTTATTCATGCCTGCCCTACACCCCTGGAACAGCTGAGGATGTGGGTGTCTGATAACATCACCCTTTGTGTTCTCATCTCAATCTTCTGATGTATTTTAGGATGCAGTTTTGTGCTGCTTTTCCCTGAGTCTGATAATGTCCTAGAACAGATTCCCTCGGAGGGTGGTGGAATCTCCATCTTTAGAGGTGTATTTCTGCATAGCAGGGGATTGGACTAGATGACCCTTGTGGTCCCCTGAAAATCTAAGATTTTATGATTCTGTGACAGTAACCTTTTCTGAAGATTGCATATACCAAATAATAGCCTTTATGCAGCCATGAAAAAGGCAAACTATGGGCAAAGTGAGAGTGGGGGTTGAATTCAAATTGTTTGCTGAGAATAACAGAGATAGAGACTAGGGGGAGGAGAGAGCTCACTAAGCAGTCACACAGAATGATTTAGAAATACAGTTGGTAAGGATATGGAAGCTGGCAGTTTGGAAAAGAGGCAGGAGAGACAGATGGAAGTTGAATTCTTTTACACAAAGAATTAATGCAGTGTTGCTGCTTTTCTCATCTGTCACATTCTGTTCAGCATTTTGGAAAGATCAAAGAATTAGACTATTTGACTGCAGAAATACAATATGGTTTCATCACATGTCACTATTTACAGTGATAGCCCTGTTTAAGTATTTGAAGGGATGTCACGCTGAGGATGGAGCAGGCTTGTTTTCTGCTGCTCCAGAGACTGGAACACGGAGCAATGGGTGCAAGCTCCAGGAACAGAGATTCCACCTCAACATGAGGAGGAACTTTTTGACAGTAAGAGCTGTTCGGCAGTGGAACACACTCCCTCGGAGCGTGGTGGGGTCTCCTTCCTTGGAGGTCTTTAAACAGAGGCTGGATGGCCATCTGTCAGGGATGCTTTGATTGTGATTTCCTGCGTGGCAGGGGGGTTGGACTGGATGGCCCTCGTGGTCTCTTCCAACTCTGCAATTCTATGATTCTATGAGTATCTATTTTAAAGGACAAGAAGAACCAATGACCTTTCACTACTGCAGTCAGAGAGATCAAATTACTTTCTTGACCATATAGTAGAACTCCTTTGTATGAATCTGCATGGGATGACATTCTGTTATTATACTGATGACCTAGGCCTTCCACAGACTTTAGATCAACAGTAAATAACATTATTGATCAAACAAATAAATTTCCAGGTTTTTGTTTGTTTTAGTATAGTTGAGTAAAATGAGTCATGGAAAGGTAATAGGACAATTTACAGACTTTTCCTTTGTAGAACAGATGAAGATGATATTCATTTCCTTGGAGGTTTCCCTGTATTATCATGACATTTCTGATATGGCTATGATAATGTGTGCATTTTCCTCCTGGAGGTAAGCCCCACTGAGCAGAGAGCAAACAGAATTGCATCATGCATGATATTGACTTGCAGACAAGCAATACTATCTGATATTATCAAAGGTGTACAACAGTTTGCTCTGCATAACCATCACATCCAAATCCCAAGGAAAATAAAAGGCTTCACTTGAATTGCTGATATCCCAACAACAGCAGAACCATTGACTCAATGGGATTTTCATCAGTATTGATATACAATTCAGCAATGATTCAGTGGTCCTGCTCTAGCTGGGGCAAGCAATTGGATTTAGGTTAAAGTCATCACACCAAAATCCAAAGTATAATGACAGGAGAAAACACATTTTTGTCTGCTATTGCCTTTCTAATGGCTTCATACAGTAGTATGGTTTAATGATTGACGCATGAAATAATGAGACCAGACACAGAAGATTGGGTTGAAATACGGGCCACTTTATTGATATCTTTCCTATTTATGTGGGTTTTCTTGGGGTATGCCAATGTATGAAAGGGGGAGATCCCTTGCGGGGGCGTCTAGGCAGTTGGTCACAACTGACCTAACCCCTAGAGTCCCTGGGCGACTCACCTGAGCCCCAATGGGGATCCCGGTAACGTCCGGGGTTCCCTTTGGGCGCCATCTGCTGGAGGGCCCTGCCCCAGGATGCAATCCTTAAGCCGAGTGGCTTCTGCGAAGGATCGCAACCTGAAGCCGGCCCTAAGGGTAGCCTACCTTGCTGCACCCCATCCATTCGGATTCCGGTGCAGTTCAGTGAGGGCTATCCTTCCACTCAATTCGAGGTTGCCATAGGTGAACGCCATATCGTTATCTCCCCCACTCCCAGCACGTGACCACCTATTTAGGAAACCACACCCTGAGCCAATTGTCAAAGTCCCAAGCGACAGTATGGAGTAGGCAAAACACCCCCCGGAAAAGGGTAGGTAAAAATTCCTACCCGGCCCATGACGCGACCAGAAATCTCATACTGTGGCAGAGGCGGGTGGGTGGGTTTCAATCCAGTGGAAAAGAGGAGGGAGCCAGGGGCGGCAAGGGGTAAAATAGGCCCTGCCTCAGCCCCGCCCCTGACTCCTCCTGACCAGGGCGTATCCACGCCCTGGCCAACTCCTGCGCTCATCTCCATGCCCATCATTAAAACACCTCCCCCGGATCTACCATTCTTCAAGATCCGGGGGGGTGTCTGTTATGCTGAGAAATGGGTTTCTGAGGCTAAGCTGGTTTGGGGGGAAGCACATATCTGAAACTTGTGGGTAAACAATAAGGTGACCCAAACATTACTAAATACCATTTGCATATATTTTGAAATGAAACATCAAAGCAGTTTATGCATGTTGGTCCTGCTACACCTTGATGCTGGATTTACATATATTATTACTGAGGAATTAATGCTCTACTCAGAAACATTTCAATTGTTTCCTTCAAGTCTCTCTCTGGCTTTGCTTCGCAAACGAAGATTCAGGAAGGACTCATCCCGCGCTTACTGCAAGCACACTGGTGACTAAAAAGGCCAATCTGAGATAAACAAGTCCGGTTGCAAAAAGCACAGCAGAAGGTCTCCTTGGGTGATGTTTTTGGGTTGTGATTCTTTCTGCGTTGTCATTTCTCTTCAAGACTTGTTCGGCGTGAGTTCTCAAATAAGGCTGCAGCATTGTGGATAGTGCGTCTCCATGCCTCCCGATGTGAGGCCAGGGAGGACCACTGTTGGTGATCAATTTGGCCGAGCCTACCATTGAATTGTTTATACATATGCATTTTTACTAGTCTTATTACTGTTTGATTAGCCATTCATGCGCATGCATGTTTTGCTCCTGAGAATGAAGACAATTTAACCTAAAAACCAGTGAATATGCTTGCATTGCAAGAAAACAGAAAGCATGTAAGAATGGCTCCAGTGGGTTCAAAATAAAGGCCCAATTATTTTGGAAAAAGCAGCAACATATTGGCCTTGTTCTTCTACCTTCTGGCAGACACTCCAGTTTTTAGATTCCAGAAAAGTGCTGTCACTTAGATTTTTACATGAGATGATTTGGCACATAAGTTGTATATGTGTTCAATCAGTGCGTAGGTATTAAGCAACATATTTGGTGTAAATTTTAATTAAATGTCAAACACAGAAAGGCATTGGGGTGTTACCTCTCTTTCAAATGTCTTTCTTTATGATCCCAATTTATTTTTTATCACATACATTTTATCAGTATAATAAAAAAAAAATAAGTGCTGTCTTAAACATTCAGAGCAGAACTGTGCATGATTGAACAGGAAGAAAAATAGGCCACCAGCCCAAGTATATGACTGGGACTTTAACAAAGCAGACACCTGGTATGCAGCTGGGGTCTTATTACTCTTGCATAGAAGTGAGAAATGAAGAACACAAGAGAAGGCTTACTGGATCAGACCAAGGACCCATCTGGTCCAGCATCTAGCATACCTTAGTAGACAACCAGGTCATATTGAGAAGTCCACACGCTTGAAAGCAGTAAGCTGCTCTCACTGTTATTCCTGAGCTATGGTCTGTGAACCTGGAGATTCTGTATGATAGAGTAGGGCTCATTCAGGCATTCATCCATGGGACAAATGCCAATTTAAGGGGGATTGACTTCCCATAATTTATAGCCAATAGGTGGCCAAAATTTTTGTGCATCATTCAACAGACTCATGGTCAACCATATCAGTTGCTAGACTACCTGTATACTCACCAGCCACAGTTTCTGGACATGAAAGCAATGGAAACAGTGCTGCTCACCAGTTTTCCTTCCCATTGTGTTCTGGTCTAGGAAACTTGGCTGTAGATGATGTAGAAAGACTAGTCAACATGACCATGGACTTTATCAGACGTGTCAAAAAACACATCATAAGGATGCAACGATAACACAAAACGGCAAAATTATCAGACAGCAATGATGTTCAGCCATTCCAGGGGTGTAGTGCAGGTGTGAATAAGGTGTTACTTTTTATTGACAGCTTAGCTCATCAATAAAAAAGTGACCCCTCATCTGCACCAGTGCTACACCCCTGGAATGGCTGAAGGCTGAACAATGAGGGCATCTGATAATTTTGCCCTTTGTGTTATCGTCATGTCCTTATGACACAATTTTGGATGCATGGGGTTTTTTTTGGGCCACATTTTTCCATGTCTGATAAAGTCCTATGTCCTGCTTGAGCTTGGTACAAACCTTGGCACAAATGTATCAGAAAAATAAAAACAAAAAAATGACTGGCCAGGTTTGAGGGATGATAAAGACAGACCTGAGTGGTAGAGCCTGCCAAAATGCAGACTTGTAAATAAAGACAGCTCACCCCTGGTCAAGCAGTGGCATTGGCATTGGTGAAGAGGAGGCCTGAGGGACCCTACCCTCATTTAAATCTCCAGTGTTTGAACATTTAGAATAAGTAAATGGTATATCAACTTTAATTCATTAATCTAACCCATCAAAAGAGTTGAACTTGGATGCCAGGTCACCAAAAACTGACAGTTGAATTTTGAAGTGAAAAATTGACATTATAACTTGAATATTAAAACCTGGAAGTCTCTCAAGTTCAAAAATACTACAAACTTTTGTTTCAGCTCATGATTCAGGTTATAATTACATTGTCACATACAAGATTTTTCAGGATCCAAATTGATCCCACCTTTTGGAATTAAAAAGAGAATTTTCACTGTTCCACCCCACGAATAAAAGCTATATTTTCAGCAATTCCAAACAAAGTTTTCAAAGCAATCTAAGGACAAAAGTCTCTGTGTCACTAATAAACAGTGGCAAATGAGTTACACTTAATGCTGGCATTGATTGATCAGACAATGTTTCATTTCATATAAGCTACAATGGCTGACTATTATTGCTGTCAGAGATCTTTAAAAAGGGACAGATTCTTCCATGCGCATTAACACCCATTTTATCAACAATATGAAGCCTACATTGTCTGCCTAACATGATTAATAGGTATGTGTCATTATTCTATCTGCATCTTCAATTACTTTGTAGAGCCGGTATACAAAGTAATAGATGCTGAAAATTTGGTTATTGTTATAACTTGTAATCAGCTTTGGAAAGTCTGAGAAAGTAGACAATTGGAAGTTCATAGATGTTTTTGTTAAGTTAAACTCTGATTTGCAGAAGGTATATTCATGCTGCTCATCATCATAATCATATTCCCTAGTAAACCTGAGCAGCAAAAGAACCCAGAACTCAACTGTGGTTAACAGCTGTCAGTGTTGCACAAACTATCACAGCAGTCACTAATTGGCTCCCTTGTTAGCCATGTCAGCCCTCAACTAAATGGGTACCAAGGCAACAGAATTCTCTTTCTGTGTCTCAAGTAGAGGCAGTCCCTCTGGAAAATGATTGGGTAATGCTGGTCTACGGTAGAAGAACAAGTCAACTACCTACCTTAATATTTTAGCCAGCTTATGAATAAACACAAGATAAGTATCTTTGTAGCTTTTCATCAATCAGCTCCTTTTAGGAGGAATCACATTCACTAACAAGATTAATTGTCAAGGTAGGAAGTTGCTCAGAAATGTACTAAAGAAGTGCTAAAACCCTTAAAATGTTGAAACTAGGACACGGAAATTGTCAGCTATGCAGTAGGGCTGCAGCCCACATTCACTGAACTGTCCAGCACAACTGTTTGTAGCCCAAGGCACAACAAGCCAAAATCTGAAAGGGTCCCTGGTGTCTAATATTCTTTATAATACAGCAACATATTTGGTTCACATATCATTTCAGACTTCTACTCAGCTTGACACAGACTATTTCCACAGCCTTTCCATGCCATTTTATGCCACTTTCCAGCTTTCCTGGGATCATCTCAATTTCTCAAAGTATCAGACTACTTCCTAGTTTTGATTCCTACTACAGTTCCACTGTTATTGCCCAGTAGGTTTCATGAGTCATCTAGAACTGCTGGAACTTCAGAAGTATTCTACAGGTACTATTTAGATCCTGTTAGGATTTGCTGGTCATCATTGCATGATCAAAACAGTGTTGTCCTCAAGGGCCTCTTTCTAATTATCAAAGTATCCTTGCTGCTCCTAGCATAGTAATTTTCGTATGATAGCATTATGTCTTTGGCTAAGCCCCTGGATGAGAAGATGTAGTGTAAAGTTCTACTGAGGCAGAAATACTCTCCCCACCCAGACTCATCTTCCTCCTGCAGCAGCCATTTAGTTGGATGGAGAATGAGGTGCATCAACTTTCGTGAGTAAAAATTGGCGAAATATAACACTCAAATGTCCCCACGGTACTGCAACAGTACCGGCAGGGGAGAGCGTCATCCGAAAGGGACGCCCTGCAGCGCAGCAGCCTCCCAACGCAACGAGGCTGCAAGCATTGTATTTGGGACATCCAAAAAAGTCCTAAATCTAACCATTGAAAGTCTATTTTTCACATCACTGCTCCTGTTTTATCAGCTCACAAATATTGAAAATTTGAATGGAAAATTCATAGAAATTGTCTAAATTCCAGAATCCTGTTTTTTGAGATGGGCACCATACTTCAAAGCACACATGGCGGACATCCACACAGAATCACTGAGAAGCTTCTACTATGTGATAAACTGTTTGTGTGCTCCACCTCAACACCAGGGTTTTTTTCCACATCACTTATATGGCAGGGATTTCTTTAAAAAAAAAAACACAAAAACTTGCTAGATCCATATTGTTTACATACAGCTCACCATGTTGTGAGAAACAGTATATGGAGCTAAAGCTGCTGCTGAATTTCATCCTAAGCTAAATTCATCATATCAGTTTTTTATATGTCAGAAAGTTGGGCTGTGCTTCAGTTGGAAATGACAGAATATTACACAAAGTTCTAGAAGTTGGTTTTTGCTACACAATAACTATATAACATGATAATGTCCTGACAGCCTAGAACCCTGATGTAGAGCTACTTACTTTCAATTTTTCAATGAGCAGTTCAATTGGCAGAAATAATAATAATTATATACTGTGGATCTCCTAAACCTTGCATCCTGGATTCAAAAGTGATCTTCTCATTTCCATGCCTTTACCCCTTCACCTTTTATAATCCCTGTGCTGGAAGAAAGGAAATAGTGTAGTACATAGAAGTCTCCATTTGTGATAAAGTTTTCCAGATCAAATCTTAGCAGGTGAGGCTCTTTGATAGAGAATGGAAAGCCTTCTTCTCAGGGGTAGCTTGGTTACTAAAAAAAGCCAGGCTCCAAAACTCTTCTCCACCCATCCATTCTACCTGTCACATGTTTCTGGAGTTCATCACTGCAAGAAGTATCTAACATGCCTGGGAGAGGGACTGTCTTCCAATAGCTCCTGGTTGGCAGAAGACGAAATAATAATAATAAAAAAACACAATAACCCCAGCACCTCTTCATGGCCCCTTCCACCTCCCAGTCAAACTACTTTCTATATAATTTCTGGTTATTCTAAATTGCATATGGCCTACCTTCAAGTTTTTAAGACACCTTACAGGGGACGAGCATTTTAGACATTTTTCCCATCCATCTAAAGTGCAGAAAAAATGCCAGTTTTTGGATGGCTGGGGAAGAGAGGACGTGGTACTGAAGATGGAATCGCTATGCGCAAAAGCCTAGAATCCCATTCAGTGAATAAAAGGGCTTGAGGATTATGACACATATTTTTCTTCTGCACAGAAAAACATTCAATGTGTAATCATTAACAGAGTTCTTGCTACTAATGAAGCAGGCAATTTTTAAAAAACAACCCCAAAGATAATCAATCTAAGTAAACAAAAGACTGCTTAAAATTACCTTAAAGCCTGAACATGAACAATGATATTGTGTTACAATGTGGAGGATAGGAAAAGGTTAGCTATTTGTTCTGCACCGCTGAGGAATGAGAAGACACTTGGTGCTGTCTTGTTTTGTTTTTTTCCTATTGAACTGAGAGCTTGGGCCCCCTTAGACTTACACATTCCATGGGAAGATAATTGCTCTGGTCTCCCCCCCCCCATTCCCCCTCCAAGATAATAAATACCAGAGGTCTATAAATGCCGCATGATGACTGCCATTATATGAGGGTAGATGGGCACATACAAGATAGATCAATGTCAATGGACCCCTCCCTTGAATAGCAGGGATTGGCCTAAACAAATGCCTGCCTTCAGACATCATAGCTACCTATAAAAGGTAGGGTCATTTTATAGTTCTTTGTCCCTATTTGGCACCCCAGGCACACTTGGAATAGTTTTGTATTCTTGTAGTAAAAGTTTCTTGATTCAAGAAACTCTCCATCTTTGTCTGTCTGTTCAAAGCCGAGGTTGTTCATCTTAAAGAGAGAGTGAGGTGACAGAACTGGGAATGCCAGCAAACGTAGTGGTAGATAATCACTTTTAAGTATATTATTTTGAATACAGTACATAATACTATTGACTAACCACAATTTATGTCCCTTCTATTATTACTATTTTTTTTTGTATTATTTGAGAGCTCATATAATGGTAAAATAGGCAACGGGGCAGGGGGGACATCTTTTTAACTGGAATAGCTCACAAAATGTTGTTTAAAGCTGAAAGCAAAAGCATATTTGGTTAAAGCATCAGTGGAATTTCAAAGGAACTAAAAGAATTTGATGAGAGAACTCTCATCCCTAGGTTAATTTATGTTGTCTCAAGGTTTCTACCCACAGCAGAAATGCCTGTTCATAAATGTTGCAAAAGAATATTGGTGAGACTGGCCAGTGCCAGTGCTCAGCATGAGCCGGACGTATCTGGTGGCTGGATGACATGGTTTGGTATTGCACACTTGCTTGAAAGTTTGCAAAAGATTCCAGAGGAAAAGGAGCAGTGGCAATATTCATTACTACAAGAGAAAAGACAGGAGAGAGAGAGAGAGAGAGAGAGACTGAGACTTTCCATCTAGGCACATCAGGTAGGAGTAGAAGGTTGGGGAGAGGGCTTGTTCCCATAGCAGTGATAAAGAGGTAACATGGATAATTTTTGTGGAGAGCACTGCTCAGGTCCAGAGCATGGAAAACTCACTTTCTTCACTACAATTTCTAGCCACACCCAATCCAGGGGATCCTGGAACTTGTGGTCCAAAAGTAGCATTTTCAGCTACACTCAGGTCTTGCACTAATCCGAGGACTCCCAATTGGAGCTGATTCAGAGACTAGAAAGTTTCTTAGAATGGGGTTTCATATCCCTGCTTAAAACACAAATATGGGGCAGACGTATAGCACCTCAGGGTATTTCTAAAGGCAGAAGTAGGCCACATGAGATTTCAGAAACCCCTTTCTTCTTTCCCTAGCCATGGAATATGGGCCAAACATCACCTAGCATTTATATTAGACTACAGATTTGGCTATGTAAAACCCACATCTATGGCACTGCTTAGTGAAGTACAAATCAATCATAGGGTGACCCATTTGGGAGAAAAGTGGGATATAAATCAAATCAACCAAAGAAACAAATAAATTTGTTTTCCTTCTCTGCACTGAATTCCTGCCCTTGAAGTTTCACCAGATTGTCTAGATTCTGTTTGATCTCTTTGCCACTGAGAAAACCCAAGAGAGTCCTGTGGCACTTTTAAAGAATTGCATTGGAACACACTGAAGCTCCCCTTGAAACATATCTGGTCTTCCATAATAGCAACCTTGACATTGCTGAGAAAGTGTCCTGAAAACTGGAAAGATTCTGCCAATGGTCATCTGATACTACTACTATACAACTATTTTTAGCATTTGCAACAACAAATGATTTGAAGAGAAACTTCTCTTCTACTATGGCCCCATGCCTATCCACAGCGCACACTCACACATGTACACATATATGATTTCTCCATACGTATGCCTGTATATATGTTAAACTGGCAGCACCTCCCTGGCTGTGGGAGTTGGCTCTGCTAGTTTGGGATATGAAGTGAGCGAAATGACCATGCACCAGTTCTGGGCATGAAAAGCATGCTATTTTATTAATGAGAGTAGATAGAAAAGCAAACACTGTGTAAATCTCTGCCTTTATGGATCTGAAACATGGGTCACCTATCGCCACCACTTACGGCTCCTTGAACGCTTTCATCAGTGCTGTATACGCACAATCCTAAATATACACTGGAATGACTATGTGACGAATGTTGCTGTCCTTGAACAAGCAGGGATCACCAGCATTGAGGCCATGATATTGAGAACACAGCTGCGCTGGGCAGGGCACGTTTCTAGGATGGAGGACCATCGACTCCCCAAAATAGTACTGTACGGCGAACTTGCCATGGCTCAGTGTAAGAGGGGCGCTCCAAAAAAGTGATACAAGGACTCCCTGAAACAACATCTCAGGCTCAGCCAAATTGATTACCAACAATGGTCTGCCATGGCCTCACATCAGGAAGCATGGAGATGCACTGTCCACAATGCTGCAGCCTTATTTGAGAACACATGCTGAACAAGTCTTGAAGAGAAACGACAATGCAGAAAGAATCACAACCTGGAAACGTCACCCAAGGAGACCTTCTGCTGTGCTCTCTGCAACCGGACTTGTTTATCTCGGATTGGCCTTTTTAGTCATCAGCGCGCGTGCAGAAAGCACGGGATGAGTCCTTCCTGAATCTTTGTTTGTGAAGAAAAGCCAGAGAGAGAGAGAGAGAAATCCCTGCTTAAATTTTTCAGATTGCAAAATTGATCCAGATGTTCATGGAGCACACACACACACACACACACACACACTCCTCCTGGAATTCTAGATGGGCAGACTTTTGAAATATGCACTTAAAGTGATCCATGACAGATTTCTCTGATATTCCTACTGATGTTCTTCTTGAGTCCTATCCCCGTGAGCAAATGGCTTCAGACTGGTGCTGCACGTATCTTTTCCACCATCATTCATGATAGGTCATTTGGAGCAAAACTTGTCTGCTAAGTAGGTTTATGTGTTTTTGTGTGACACATTTTCCTTTTATATTTTGTAACTCATTTGTGATCTGTCCTATGGATCCTTTTCACACAAATTAGCTATGACAGAATCAAGGCCAAGTATGCTGCCATAAATTCCAAATGGACTTTTTACTTAAGAGGAGAATAATGTTTTGAGAGATTATTTTATCACATTTTATAACCTCTGTTCTTCTGAGGAGTCCAGTCATCAGCATACATGGCAGTTGTCACATTTTATCGATTTTTGTTTTTTTGTTTAATCCAATTCTAAGTCCAACATATATCCACCGGATCATCTTAGCTCTAAGTATTTCATTTACAAGCACTGAAATCTCTGTGCTGGAGACTAAAACATACATTCTGTCTTCTTTGACGTGCTTAAAATGCAGAAGACTTGGCAGATTGGAAGTGTGGCTGCTGTTCACAGCATGACTGGACAACCTGCGGCCCTCCAGATTTTTGAACTGCAACTCCCATCATCCTTAGGCTGTCTGGGGATGATGAGAGTTGCAATATGGTAACACCTGGAGGGCTTCTGGTATATGGGAAGATGTTACAATTCTCTGGTGCAACTTTTTTGGGGGGAGAACCTTACCTGCATGCTATAAAACCTGTGGCATTTGTAAAATGTTAATTTCCCTCAGACATGAAAACACCTGAAAAGTAATTTGCACATGTAGCATAGTTTTTGACTGGTTAATAAATCTTTTAGCTTGTTTAAAGTTATTGGCAATCCTCTGTCCAGCCCTACACACACAGCCCATAACCTGCACCAACAAAGCTCTGGCAGAGCCAGAGACTTTGCTAATTGGTAGTAACACATATTTGACAAGACCTATTTAGAGTCTGCATAAGTGGGATATTGGTCCCAGCCAGCAGCCAAAGTAATCTTAATCATAAAATACTGTATCTCCTACCAAGAAAAAGCAATAGGTATAATTCATTTTGATAAACATACAAAAGAGAAAATTGCAGGTATCCTGATGAGAGTTTCCTTCAGAAAGGGACTAGTCTTTAAAGAATATAACTGCAGCATATTCCACTCATATTGCTGGATTTTGAATTGGTAGCAAACCAAACAATTCACTGAATAAATCAGGAAAAGCAACTGATTCCTGGGCTCGGGGGGGGGGGCAACTTTCTGTCCTTGGACCCATGATGGGGCATGTATACACAGAGAAAAATGAAGGAATAGAAATGGTTGGAAGTCCATTTCTGAATTTGAAAAATAGATGTTTTCTATTGAAACGACAAGGTGCCTCAAAGCATATTTAAAAGGATATCACTGGACATTTACAGGACTAACAATTTACTCTCCCCCCCCTCCTCAGAATCAGGAAATCATACAACTGGAAGGGGCCACAAGAGCCATCTAGTCCAACTCCCTGAAATGCAGGAATACCCAACTGTAGCACTGCCAAAAGAGGACCGTCTAACCTCTCTTTAACGACCTCCAAAAGTGACTCCACCACCCTCTGAAGCAGTCTATTCCATACTTGAACAGCTGGTGACTGAATCCTGGACTAGATGGGCCTGACTGATTTAATCCATAAGGACTCCTTAGAAATTTTGCACCTTAAATGGTCTCAGGGTTATTACCAAGTTCAAAGAACCATAGAATCTTAGAGTTGGAGGAGACCTCAAAGGCCATCCAGTCCACCCCAACCATGCCAGAATACACAACTAAACCACTGCAGAAAGATGCTCATCCAGCCTCTGAAGACCTCCAAAGATGGAGGGTCCACTACCTTCGAAGGAAGTCTATTCCACTGTTAAACAGCTCTTACAGTAAAAAAAGTTCTTTTTACTGTTTAGATGGAATCTCTTTTCTTGTAATTTGAATCCATTGGGTTGTGCTCTAGTGTCTGAAACAGCAGAAAAAAAACATGCTCTATCTTCTACATGACATCTTATCAGATATTTAAAGATGATTATCATGTCACCATTCACTATTCTCTTCTTCAAATTAAATATACCCAGTTTTTCAAGTCGTTTCTCATAAGGCTTGGTTTCCAGACCTTTGATCATCTTAGCTGACTTTTTCTACATATGTTCCTATTTTTCAATACTCATCTTGGTACCCAGAACTGGACACAAGTATTCCAGGTGAGATTTGACCAAAGCAGAATAGACTCGAACTATTACTTCCCTCAATCTGGACACTATTCTCCTGGTGATACAACCTAGAGTTGTATTGGTTGTTTTGACAGCTGCATCACATTCTTGACTACTGCATATTCCAGTGTATATGACGATTTTTTAACCCAGGAAAATCTCCTCAAAAGTTGGGGGTCATCTTATATGCTGGGTATATGTACAAAGCGTGTACATTCACCCCTCTCCTCCGCCTTCGCTCCCTTTGGGAAGAAAGCGAAGGCAGAGGATAGGGGCGAATGTAGAGGTTTGCCTCACCTGCCGACCATCTCCTGCATCTTCGCTCCCTTTCAAATGAAATGAAGATGCAGGAGTTCGGGCGGGGGGTGAGCCAGCCAGCCAAACCTCTGCGTTTCTCCTGGCAAAGCAGGGGAAATGTGGAGATATGACTGGCTCTGCTTTCCCAACTCGTGATGGACTCCTTACAAGTTGGGAACAATGGGAGCTGGCTAGGAAGCTTCCTAGCCACCTCTCCTCCTTCCTGAGTCCGAGATGGGGCTGCCATCCCTCCACACCCCAATCACCAGACCTCCCTGCACCCTGATCACCAGCCCTCCACCCCTGATTGCCCACCCGATTGCCCTTCCCCAATTGCCCCTTGATTCCCCACCCCATTGTCCCCAGAAGGTCCCTTTAAATACTGGCTCTCCTCTTCTTGTGAGAGCAGCAGCCGGGATTACGAACAAGGAAGTGAAAGGAGCTCTAGAGCTCATTTCATTTCCTGGGCTTTCCGGCACAAGAACAATTCAGGTAAGTGTGAAAGTTTTCATTCTTGTGCTGGGACAAGGGCGGGAGAGGGGCAGGAAAGGAGATTGTGGGATGGGAATTTTTTTTGTTCCCATCTGATAATCTCCTTAATGTGTCTGATAATCTCCTTTGATTTATGACTTATCCCTATGAATGAGGACCCCAAAGAGCCTTGACTGTTAGCTTCCATGCCCAGGCTTTGCAAATTCAATCTGCCGGATGAGATCCGTCTTATTACCACCGTAGACAGCTTTAAAAAAGCTGTGAAGACGGATCTTTTCTGGCAGGCCTTTCTTGAATAACTATCCTGGCCCAAAGATTCATCTGTCTTTTTCCCATTGAGCTGCCATTGATTTTTTTTCCTCTTCTACTTAATTATTGTATGTTTTTTAATCTTTTCTAATTCAATATTATTTTAAGGGGTGGGTGGGTTAGGGTATTGATGTAATTATGGAGTTTTATACTGTAAGATGCCCCAATTGCATTGCAGAGGGGCAGGATAGAAATAATAATAATAATAATAATAATAATAATAATAATTCCACATGTAGTGTAGCCTTCCTCTTTTTCTACTGCCTTCCATTCTACTGAGCATTGTTGCCTTTTCCAGTGAGTCACATCATGTCATTTTATGTACAAAGTAGGGCAGCCTCAGTTTAGTCATCTTGGCTTCTCACGAGGGTTCATTCCTGATTTGCTTTAGGAGTCCTTTGTTTCTTTTTATCAGTTTATGGTATCTCTGGAACATTCCTCCAGCACCACTTTTCAAATGAGATTATTTTCTTCTTTCTGCTTCTGGCTTGCAGATTTTTGTATCACCCCAAACTGTGCACAAGGTTTAAGTTAAAAAAAAAATTCCTGCCTAGATATAGTACCTTACATTTATTCCTGTTTAAGTTCGCATACTGGTCTATGACTGTAATAAAATATCTAAGGTTTAAGTTTCTTGTGAAACCCTCTGTGGATTTTTGTAACAACTAGTGACAACCAACTGCAGGGATGTATTTTTCATTTGGTAATAAGAATCCTTTTCAAATTAGAAAGAGGTCTGCATGTATCTGCTGTAAACTGCAATGTCACTACCAAAGGAAACCTGAGTTCTGGAGCATAATTAACTCTGCATTTAGTTGTCATGTAATATGCTTTGGTCAGACCCCCACCTGGAATATTGTGTCCAGTTCTGGGCACCACAATTCAGGAAGGATATTGAGAAGCTGGAACGTGTCCAGAGGAGAGCGACCAGGATGGTGGGAGGTCTGGAAGCCATGACCTATGAAGAGCGGCTTAGGGAGCTAGGTATGTTTAATCTGGAGAAGAGAAGGTTGAGACACCTTGTTTATGATAGTCATGTTTAGATATTTGAAGGGATGTCATACTGAAGATGGAGCAGACTTGTTTTCTGCTGCTCCAGAGACTAGGACACATAGCAATGGGTTCAAACTCAGAAAGAGATTCCACCTAAACATTCGGAAGAGCTTCCTGACAGTAAGAGCTGTTCAGAAGTGGAATACACTGCCTTGTATTGTGGAGGAGTCACCTTTGGAGGTTTTTAAACAGAGGCTGAATGGCCATCTGTCGGGAATGATTTGATTGTGTATTCATGTATTGCAGGGGGTTGGACTGGATGGCTCTTCAGGTCTCTTCCAACTCTATGATTTTATGATTCTATCTGTCTGTCCCTGAAAAAGGGAAGTGGCAGAGGCCTGGAAGGCACCCAAAATGGAGGCATACCTCAGCTCCTTTCTAAGTTTAAAGGAAGGCTCCTATTGGTGGCAGAAAGCCAAGCCAAATTCAGGGAAATCTGTGCCTGGGGAAAAAGAGTTAAATCCAACTGTTAGGCTTTTTTGTGGACCCCTACATCTACACTCAAAGGTCAGAATGAGCAGGGAAAAGCTTTGAAACATACACAGGGACATCTCCGTATGGGGGAATCTGAAAACTGCTGCTCACACAATTCCATTTAGAAGCAGTACATTCATTATAGAGGTGTTACTTCCCCTCATGTTTCTGAAGGCAAAATTTGGTTTCTGGGATATTTGAAACATATTAGTAGATGTTCGACATTATTTTCCCCAACTTGCCTTTCACTATTGTTTGAATCCTTTATGAAGCTCCATGATTACATTTAATTACATGGTTGCGATTTTTTGTACTGTCTTCGAATAGCTGTTTAATGTATTATTGAAGGACAATGTTTATATAAAAATAAGATATTCACAGCCTTGGCATTTGCTGTTTCTTATATGAAAAGATCAATCAAGAGTTAGCATAGCATTGATGAGTTTCTAAAATAAGATTCTTAACAAATGATTCATTTGTTCATATTCATGATGGGGCATAACTGAAATTCATGCTTTTACATGTAATTTCTTCATGGCTTTTAACAGTTGGAAAGCTTTGAGAAACTAATCAGGAAAGTTTTAAAATAAGCTCTTTCCCCAATGTTTTATGATTCATAAAAAAGTTACAAATTTAATTACATTCATTTTAACTCCACTAGTTATCTGGCATTATATGTGCTGAATAAAATAATCCTTGCCTTTAAAATAACTCAATGTGAACCAGCATCCCCCCACAATTATGGCTAAATCTATCACAATGAACTGTATTGACAGGACTGGTAAAAAGTGCTTAATTTGCTTTGTTCCTTCATCCAACATTAGTACAAAAAAATTCCCTCATCTAATATTAGTACAAAAATTACTCTTGGCTCTTTTCATCTCAGTTTTGGATTGCCTTTACTGCAAGAACCATAGTCAGTTTAAAAAAAAATCTGTTCTTCTTCATTTTCTGAATCCTTTCTCCACCAATTGAAAGCCAGCAAGCCTGACCAAATCACCAGCTATGCTGAAAATAAACCCTGTTTCTTGGAGGGAAGAGAGAGCCTAAACAATTAATAGAACAGTGTGTTTCCTCTTCTTGTTCTTGAACATGTTTGGAAACACACACACCAGAATAGATGCTTGTAGGAAAGGAAATTTTATGAATGCTATTAACTGTACTACAGTACAGGGAAATATCTTAATGCAAACATTTCAACTTCAAGTGATCTGGACTTCTTTATAATTTCCTGACAGTCTCAGGAAAAATCTTCTGGAATAATTGTAGGACCAGGGGATGAAAAGAGAACTGGGGTTTCGGTGGAGAACTTCTGGTAATGTTGGAAACTGATCAGTAGGGAATGTTGTATATTGGTTCAGAAAGTATGAATTAAGTCAATTACTATACAAATAAAAACCAAATTTTTATTTTAATCTATGTTTGATTTAATTTATACCCTACTTTTTTCCTCATATAGGACCCAAGATGGCCTCATTTTCCCTCATATTCAGATATTTATGAAATTCATTAGGGATTTCCAGCATACAGTTGAGAATGTCAGCATCAGTACTTGAAAAAGTTGTGGTTTTTTTTGGACTACAGCTCTCACAATTCTCCAGCCAGCACAAACCATACTAATTGTTTTTTTCTGGAAGCTGTAGTCCAAACAAGTGACTTTTCTATGCTTTAAGACTACAATAGGAATTACCATTTAAGGAAACATGCCAAGTAGTTATAATCCAAACATTGATTTTGTGGAATATTTTCTTTGTGCCTGTAAACATAAATGTTGACACTTTTTTAAAAAAAAATTCTGAAAAGTTGAAGTTTTCACAGAAAAAAGCTGAAAAATTGGGAGGGGAAAGAAATCTTTAAAACGGTTTACTTCAGCATGAGACTTTATGGATTACAATCCACTTTTTCAGATGTATCAATGGCTGCTGACACAGTACAGATATAGTGCAGTTTGACACCTTTTTAACTGCCATGGCTCAATGCTGGGATTTGTAGTTTTGTGAGAGATGTAGCCTTCTCTGTCAGAGAGCTATGGTGCCACAACAAACTACAAACTCCAGCAGTGTCAAACTGCATTATTTCTGCAGTGTATCAGCAGCCAATGAAGTACAATATAAGAAATATGGAAGCATCCCAAGCAAATAGGATTTTTTTTTCTGAAAAAGAACACTATATATATACACACACACACTATAATCTGTTTTGTTTTGTTTTTTTTTGTTTCCTAGCCAGTATGTCTCCCAAATACTTCCAAGTTAATGTGGATTTAATAGTAAAGAAATCTTAAACTAATAATCATAGTGACAATACAATACTCTGATTGTAAGTTTTGAAATCTGGACAATATGAATTTTTCAGAGTTATGAACAGATGTATTATTTAAGTCAGTCTCCAAAAGTCATTGAAGCAGAAAATACATTTAAAAATGGACCCTCGGGAAATCCATCTGTCAATTCTTGTAAAAAGGTGTTCCAGTAGGGCAGCGTTCAAAACCAAAACATTTCTGGAGCTTCTTTTAAAATAATTGAAAATCTTGCCAGAAAGCCAGAAACTATAAAGAAGAACTTCCAGCAGTGGAACCATTGAGAGTAATGGTTACTTGTGCCTTTGTTTTTGGTAAACACAAAACTCACACCTTTTTTTTTTTAACGAAAACAGGTTTCAGGCAAATATATTTCACAACACACACATACACAAACCAGCTCTACAAGTGGGGGGAAAATCTTATACTGGATTAACCTCTCACCCCCCCTTTTTTTTTAGGTCATTATGACTGAAAAATTTCTCTCTTTGAGAGCTTATGTTTCATCAATAATACTTTTAAAAGAGAAATGGATGACAGCATGCATAGTTATAATACTGGTGCTTTCCCTCTGCTTATGACATTAATACACTATTGCCAAACTCTTCAGAATGGAAGTCAAGTAGACAGACGCTTGTGAGATGAAACTGTTCACTTGAGAGATCATCCATAAATAAAGCATCTCAGCTCCCTTTTGCCCATATAAGACTTATACAGTGACTTCTTATGCAGAGTGATCTAAAGGTCAGTTGAGTGGTAAGCATTTTATATCTATATATCTGTCTTAGAGAGAAAGGGAAGGCATATGCAGAAATGCACTTTGCAACCTGGATTTGACAATAGACTGGTAAGGTTGAAAACACGATTACACAGTCAAAGACACAGAAAGATGAAATACCAGGCATATAAATTTATAATAATTTTGTAGATACAGGCACATCTATGCTAACAGACACCTGACAAAGAAGCTCTTTTTTACAAAGCTGTTTTTACACTTGCCCAGACCCCTCTTCCTCCTTGTCCTTGTCTAGGTGGAAATTTTTTAGAAGTTGCATCATTGGGAGCATGGTAAAGGAAGGATGGAGAAACACAAATTTTCAGTGCCAAGTTGCAGAAGCATGTCTGTAGTAAACAGCACGCTAAAGTTCAAGAGATTTTGCTTTAGCCAATCCTACTGTAGCTGTGTTACCATGCCCTATTCCCCCTTCCCACAAGGTTTCATAAACTGGAAATACTGGCCATATTCAAGGTCACGTTGGCTAGTAGACCAGGTATACTATAGGGTAGTTAAGGCCATGGTGACCTGAAGACATGTCTTCCATATAAGGGCATGAAAACCTAAGTTGTGATTTACACGGAAAGCCTCTGGCATTAATGGGCTATGCTAACAACTCAGTCTTCAAGGGCGGACGCTTATGCTAATCCTTTTTCCTCTGCACAGAGTGCTTGCACCTTAAACCAATCATGCAAATAAGTAGCCATCTCCCCTGGCATACCTCTCCTCCTTCCTGTCCAACCCCACAAGGTTGTTGTCAAACTATCAACTTCGTAACATTCCACAAGCAAGACAATTAATGGAGTTTTGCTCTCCTTTGTTCCTCCCTTGGGAGAGATATTTAACCATTGTAGTCAAAATGCACCTTCAAGGCATGAAATGAGTTATAACTAATCCAACCTAGACCTCAGTAAAGTGTGCCACAAATTGACATGCCACTCTGCTGGATTCTTTGTGCCACCCTCAGATGCCCGTCCTCTATACGGAACTCTCATCTTCGAGACTGGTGAATATCACCCATTTCCCAAATTTCTCTGTATCCAACCTTCCCCACTTTCTTTCTGATAGCTTTGTATGATTTAGAGAGTACATATCCTTGTAAGTTTGGCTATATTCTTCCAATAAAAATACTTTAGTTTACTTTAACTGGAGTGGTCTCTACAGTTAATACTGGTATACCTAGGTGAAAAGATCCCTGAAATTACCTTCCTTCTTCAGGCCAGCAATTTTGAGCTAATAATTCCCCCATATATTAAATCATATGCTGGCATCACAGGTGGGTCTCCCATGGACCCCCACCTCTTAGGGTAAGTGCATGCCTACAAAAGGTAAGGTAAGCAGCAACTGCCTCCAGAATCCATTACTAACCATGTGTGAGCAAAACAGAAAGAAAAGGGAAGAGAAGAGAAGAATGCATGTTAAAAATGCTTATGTCTATATGTTTGATCTGTAGGGGATTAGAGTGTCCAGGGTGTTAGTCCTTTTTGGGAAACTCTGAGAAGTTAAAACTGTTAAGAATTAACTTTCTTCTAGGAGAGTGGCAGTTTAAAAAAGCATGACTCAATTGTACACTACTTTGCCCTGGACTCAAACTGACTCAGAACAAAAGAGGCAGGCAGTTTCAAGTTGTTACAAACTTAAAAAGTTTTCTAATGGCCTACATTCTAACCAAATTGTGAAGAGATTTGGGTAAGGGACAGTTGCTTCATCTAAACTCCCCATCTCAATGAGAAGGCAAACATGGCAGCAAAGGAGAACAAAGGTGATGGACTCACAGGAGATTATCAGATGTTTCAAAAGTGGTGTTACAACAATGCCAGAAGATCGCAAAAGGGCTCCCTTAGCACACAATGTTGTCATGCACTCATTCTGCTCCTGTTCTGTGGGTGCTATTTTGTATTGACAGAAGAAACCATCAATAGATCCCCCATTCCATTTCTGTCACAGATTTCCATGTGTGCAACAAAGTGTTCCTTTTCACTGGCAAGATCCCATCATCAATGGGCAGTCCCTGCCAGAACACTTCTGGGTGAGATCGGGACATTCAGGTAAGCTACCCTCTTTTTATGACCCTTCCCGGGTTACTTGTTAATTTTAAAGTGTGTTTTTGTGCTTGCTGACACCTTTTTGGTGTTATTTTTATTTTTGAATTTCAGTGCTCGTATCTTCTCGTGAGAATCTGTGGGATTTCACTCCAGGAAGTGAACAGATCTCTGTTAGAGTTCTGTTGACTCCTGGGCTGCCCTGTTGATGGGAGAGGAGGTAAGTGCAGTGAGGAGGGTGATTGTGGTGGGACAGGAGTGGAGATTGTAGGACAGGAATGCTTTTTGTGTTCCTGTCTGATAATCTCCACAAAGAGAAAAAAGCAGAGAGGAGTGTGTGTGTGTGGGGGGGAAGGGATATATCTTTATATGACCAAGACCAAAGGAAGTGTCACATGGCCTTGTTGCTTGGTTGCAAACTATTTACGACCATGCATTTCAAAGGTAGAGCAAACAAGTTCTGAATGAGAGAAACAGAAGGATTTTAACTTGCAGGTAGTCCTGTTCTATCTGAACCCACTTGCCCTAACAGCAGATTTTTTTCCCAACATAACAACCAAAATGGAAATGATAAGAAAAGGTGCTGGTGAAAGAAAATCTATCCCTCGATATCTTTTGGAAGAAACTTTCAAGGTGAAACCTTCACATTTTCTGTTAAAGTAGTGTTGAGGAACACATCTACAGGTATACCCCAGTTAATGAAGTAGATGTGTTTTGGGGCATGACTTCCGTAAGAGAAATTTTGGGTATCAGAGGCAGAAATAACATGGAAAGAGTAGGATAGACTCCTACACCACAAAGAAGAAGAACAGTTCAGCAAACTTTTTATCCAAAACTAACAATGTGCACATAGGAAATGAAAGAACCAGGTCAAGTAAGTAAACTCGGAATAAGTAAATCAAAACATTTTCAATCTTCTAAAGACCACTTGAAAGGTTCTTTTTGGAAGGTTCTTCCAAAATGAATCTAGGGACATTTCTTTTTTCTTTCATCAGTCTCCATCTTACTAATGAGTTCTGTTTTGTTGGCTAAACTTATTGTTCTATGCTCTTAAAACAAAAACATACTGGGGAAAATCTGGTAAGGCACAATTATCTGGTCTTCCCCTTTTGCATTTCATGCACGCTCAGTACAAAATTCTGGAGGGAGCTGCTCTTTAGCACTTTATTGTAGGTAGGCACACACAGATGCAACAGAATTGGCTAGAGCAGAATCCTGTTTTTTGGTCACCTGAAGCTTCATTGCATTATTTACTGCAGACATGCTTCTGCTGCAACCTGGCACTGAAAATCTGTGTTTCTTCACCTCTCCTTCACCATGCTCCCAATGCCAATGCTGCTAAAAACTTTCCAGATAGACAGAGAAGGAAGAGAGAAAAAAGTTGGGCAGGCATAAAAAGACTTTGTAAAAAGGAGCTTCTTTATCAGAGGCTTTGTTAACTGTAGTTTAGGAATTTATGGGCCTCTACAAAGCATAGAAAGTGTATCTATATTAGGTAGTTTCTAAGGAAAACAGAAACAAAACCATGAGGCTCACTTTCCCTAGTCTGCCTCCACAAGAGCACTGTTATTCATTTTAAGGAAGCCTGTGGAGTAGAATTTCCTGGTATTCTGTGTCCCATGACTAGAGATTTTATCAGACCATCCCCCTAAACTCCGTTCTTTTACCAGCATAACTTTCTCCATGCCACACTTACCTCCTATCCTGGCAAAAGGTTTCCCAGTGATGAACAAGGACTGACTGGAGGTCCATTCACTTCCTCATTTTGAAATCCCATGGATTCTTGCGAGAATACCTAGAGTGGGAAATTCAAAAACAAAAAGGACACTCAAAAAGTTTCAGAAAGCACAGAAACACACTTAAAAACTTCCAAGTAAACCAGGGATGGTCATAAATAGTGCGTTACCTATCTGGATGTCATGATCTCACCCGGACGTGTTCTCGCTGGACCAGTCATTGACGTTGCATTCACATGAGTACAATGGCATGAAGTTTCAAATGCTGGCAATGCCAGCACAAAAGTACCACGGGGATCAATTGATGGCTTGAGCCATCAATTAAAAAGTATGTTTTTTAACTGGACATGATCATGAAAGGGCAATGTCATGTGGTACGTTCACCCTTTTGAGAGCATTAGGCGTAATTATGACGCCTTATTTGCCTTGTCTGATAAAGTCCTAGGAGTAGAAGGAAACTGGTCTGCATTGTCTGCTTCAGACCTGGAAATGTCTTTGGACAGGCCTGATTATATTTGTTTTGGAAAATAACACTTGAAAATATAGGATTTAATTCAGGTGAGATATTTACAGTGCCCGAGTAACAGGGGACATGTAAAGAGTTCTGCATTCCACCCAGCACTGCAATTCATTCAGTGAATTGACATATATCAACACCAGTGTATCAAAACCTAAGAGAAAGGTCAGCTTTTCCAAATGGGTCTCCTTCTCTTTATCTCTTTCTTTTTTCAGCAGACTACTTCCTATTCTCTCTCTCTCACACACACATATGTATATGTATATTTATTAAAAATAGAAAAGAAATAAAAGATAATCTGCATCCAAAGTACTATTGATAAATCTGATCTTTGTAAAAGGAAAAAAAAAAACCTTTACCTGAAACCCTTCAAACTGCTGTTATTTAAACCATACTTTTGCATTTAATGGGCTTTATTATGCTTGTAACTTGCAATCAAATAGCCTTGGTATTATCTGTAGCTGGTAAAAAAAATGCTTCATTTTCTGAAAGCATACAGACCTTTCTTTATGGAGTAGCATTCAGTCTAGATGAGCAAACATTTGATGAAAAGCTGCCAGAAATGACCTTAACTGGGTTTTTTTGTAGGTGTGCCTAGAATCACAGTATTATTAGTGGAAAGATGTTCCTTTTTTCCTATTAGTCTCTTGACCCAACATTGATCCACATCCCAATCAATTTATGAATGCTGCATCTGTCTCTGTTTGCCAATGATAATTTCAGATTTTTTGGTAACTCTCCCTTGCAATTCATTCTCTCTACTTTGTCCCTATTTCACCTCTTAGGAAGATTTTAGAGATTCACATACTCTTCAAGAGTATACATGTGCATGGAAGTTTACTTATTACTCTTCCACCCACCAGTATCCTATAATCACCCATGAGGATTGTAAATCAGTTGCCAACACAAAAAATGTGTTACCATCACAGGCTGAGTGAGTTCCAGTTCTTCAGCCCTATTTCCATCTCTCAGAGTTCTTCCACCACATTGTTTTCTGCCAAAGCTGAGAAGTTACAACTTGCAAGTAACACAGTAATCTATAACATGATTTTGTGGTAACAAGAGCGTAACAAAATGACATTTCAGCATTAGAAATGCAACAATGTTCAGCACTTAAGGAGTTAAAGCTATCACAAGGATAACAGTAGTGGCAGGGTTAAATAGTTTTCCGTGTCCCAAAGTTTCCTCATTTCTGAACCGTAACTCCTCTGAGATTAAATTGATACTCTTAGAGATCATTCAGCCTTTTCCCTTCCCCTTATCCTCTCACTTTTAAAAGTAAAATTATGGACTTTATTAGATGCGGCAAATATGGCATCATAAGGATACCTAATGATCACAAAAGGTCACACATACAAGATGACGACATCCTTTTGTGATCATATCTTGTTAAAAAGCCATCCTATTTTATTGACATAGCCAAGCCGTCAATAGATCTCCCCTGGCACTTTGTTGCCGGTATTGCCAGTGTTTGAATCCTTGCGCCATTGTACCCACATGAATGCAGAATCAATGGGCAAACACATCTGGGTGAGATTGTGACAGCCAGATAGGGGATGCTCTTTTATGATCCTGCCCCCCATGTACATAGGACTTTAAAGTGTGTTTTTGTGCTTTGCTGTAATTTTTTATGTTTTTTACCCTTTAATGTTTACATTTCCCACGCTAGCATCTTCTTGCAAGAATCAGTGAGATCTCAACCCTGGAAGTAAATGGAGTTTGTGCTCCGTTACTGCCGGGGAAGCCTCTTATACACTTACAAAGGTAAGTGTGGTAGGGGGGATTCTTTTGCCAGCATTAAAACACCACAGTTTATGCTGGCAGAAGAACATTAACGTGGGGTGGTCAGATAAAGTCCTATGTTAGGCCTTGTCTGCATAGGCAATATACCCCATCTTGTTTGTGTCTCAGAGTCCTACAGTCCTGATGATACAGGTCATTTGCCCTGTTCTGACCCCAGACAGTCCTCAGGGAAGGTGGGGGTAGGGCCTGATACACCATTATAAGAAAATATCTGGTTTACACTGTTTCCACCAAGAGGAAATGGGTCAGGCCCTGCCCTTGCTGCTATCACCACCTCCCTGGTTCTCCGGGAAGGCAGAAAACAGCCATGCAGCATGTGACCAAGGCTGGTCACATGGGAGGGCTCGGTCACTCACCTTTCCCCCTCCTCTGCAGCACTCCATGTCACAAACTATCCTGCTCCAAATTTACCAAGAGCAGATTTTGGCAACCTGTAGGAGAATTCGGGAGGATACCACTGTCCAAAGCAGTTTCATCAGTGGAGTAACATTGCTGATATCCTGGTCCATGCTGTCAGAGGTACTTCCATCACCACTTTCAAAGGTCATGAAGACCCAACATTTCTTGGCCACATTTTCCCCCTTCGATGCATATCTTTTCAGGGTCTTCTTTCCACAACTCTTCTCAAGACTTTGGAGCCTTTTGTAAAGGTTTACAATCCGTGGCCTCTCTGTAGACTTAATTCAGAAGGAACCTGATTTCATGGCAATGTCACACCACCTGGAGATCAAATTTTGAACCACAGATTAGAAACGAGAAAGTTATTGAGCTATCTGTGTGAAATGGGAAAAAAAATGTTCTATCTGTCTGTCTCATTTATTTATCTGTCTCTCACCTGCTTGGAGTAGAAACTCAAAGTGTCTCACAGCTAAAAGTCAGCTGCATCATTGCATCATAAATATCTGGCATTTTCCTTTGGTTCTTGAGTCTCAGTGCAAATTTAAAGAAAGGAATGAGCCTAGTCCTTAAAAAACAAACAAACAAACAAAAAACAAACCAAAACACATACACTGTATGCAACATTTAAGGGTGTTGGTGGTACAGAGGTTGCCCTTCAGTGTTTTACACCACACACGAAAGGGCAAATATTCCTGCTGAAGTATTTTATTAGCAAATGCAAGACATTCACCCACTTCCAGTCAGGTAAATACACACATGAAGCAGCTTGCTCTATGCTTGTGTAGCTTTGTTGCATTAGGAACTGTATCTAGACTAAGATGTAGCTGCAGAGATGCATGACAATGAGCATTCTGACATGAAGCATCTGATGCAACCCACACTTAAAATACACAATCTGAAAACCTTGCGAGATGAATGGGAATGTATGCTTTCTGCCTTCCAGTCCAAACAGCAACAGTTAATGTGCATTGAATATTAAATGGTCTTTTATTACTCTAAGCCATGTGTATGAGAATGTTCAGAGTGATGGCATACCTTAGTCTGTAAGTAACCACCAGGACTAGGACTGTAGATCAAATAGCCAAGTGCAAGCAAAGGACACAATCTAGACAGGGCAAGGTAAGCACATTTAAGTACCACCATCAATTTCAAGAGTTAAAAAGAATATGCTTAACTCTTCTATTCAGTTATATAGGACTTTAAAAAGTGCTTTGCTTTGGCTGGATCATCCTAAAGGTCCTCTACATTGACAAATATAGATAGATAGATAGATAGATAGATAGATAGATAGATAGATATCCAAAGCAGAAAGGTGAGTTCAGACATTAGCAAAAGGTGTACACAGGTTGCAGTACATCACAAATCAAAATGGAAAGGGAATAACATAGCAGCAGACATTATAAAATAGGATCTCCATTTACACTTCCAAAGCCAACAGCAGAGGCCAGGACAAAAGAGGTTGAACTCATAAATCACAATGCCAGTGTTGTACATGCAAAACAGAACATTAAAAAATGCACAAGATAAAATGCTTACAGAAGTGAACTAGCAGTTGAGACTAGTAACTCATTTTGCTTGTCTGGGTATCCTTAAACTTCTACAGTCGGTCATTTGGAATTTTAGCAAATGCCAAGAAAAAAAAATCTGAGTTGAAAACTGCTCTTGTTCTGCCACATTAGAGGGCAATTAAAGTAAACCACTAGCCCAGCATTAAGAACACAAGAGAAATCATGTTGGGTCAAAAGCTTATCCTGTCTAAGGGCCCTTTCACACTATATAATTATAGCATTATGATTCCATGTTAACTGCCATGGTCTCATCCTATGGAATCCTGGGACTGGTAGTTTAGGGAGGGGCATTTAGAATTTGCCACCAGAGCACTCCAGTGCCGCCCAAAACTACAAGCCTCAGAATTCCATAGGTTGCTGCCAGGTTAGTTAAAATAGAATAAAAATGTTGTTTTTGTGTAGTGTGAATGGGTCCCAGACTACAACCCTTATGATACCATAGGATGTTGTCATAGCAGTTAAAGTGGAATTGCAGTGCCATAATGGGGTAGTGTGAAAATTCTCCAGATTTCTGTTCACTCAGAGGTATGTTGGAGGCCCACAGCTAGAAAAATAGCACAACATCCTCCTCCTGCTTGTGTTCTCCAGAAACTGATATATAGAAGTGCACTGTTTCTGGCACTGAAGCCACTGATATCCCCATCATCCACGCAGTTGTCCAATTTCTTTTTAAATTAGTCCAGGCTGACAGCTGGACTGTATGAAGCAATTCCTTTTATTCTGTTCTAAGCACTCAATGTTAGTGAATAATCTTGGGTTCAAGTGTTTTTTGAGAGAGGAAAAGAAAACGGGCCCACATTTTCTACTATGCATAATCCTATGCAGATATGTCACTTGTCATCCCCCTCCACACACACACACACACACACACACTCCAAGATAAACAGCCCTAAGCATTGTAACTAGGGCAAAATCTTGAACAGAATCGGGCTGACTGAGAGTTATTTGTACCATGAACAAATTGAACCGGATGAGTATGACTCGGTTCCAGAGAGTATTCACAATGTCCAAAACTGTTTAGACATCAAAAGTAAGCCAGACCATGTCTAGAATATGACCTTATAAAGAGGGGGTGTGATGCAGAAGAGAAGGAAGGAAGCTGTACTTCACAACCTAGGACATGCAACCTTGAACCAGAATTTCACCAGCACTCTCCAATCACAGTGCTTATGAGGAAGGAGTGTGAAATCACTGAAATTACAACAAAGTAATGCATTTCATAGAATCATAGAATCATAGAATCATAGAATTGCAGAGTTGGAAGAGACCACGAGGGCCATCCAGTCCAACCCCCCTGCCATGCAGGAAATCTTGATCAAAGCATCCCCGACAGATGGCCATCCAGCCTCTGTTTAAAGACCTCCAAGGAAGGAGACCCCACCACGCTCCGAGGGAGTGTGTTCCACTGCCGAACAGCTCTTACTGTCAAAAAGTTCCTCCTCATGTTGAGGTGGAATCTCTGTTCCTGGAGCTTGCACCCATTGCTCCGTGTTCCAGTCATTAGTTAGATTTAGTTGTTAGTAGCGGTTTCTGAAAGAACAATGGTGAGGGTTTTGATGGTGGCTAAATTTCTTTCAGACATAGGACTTTATCAGACATGGAAACTATGGTGTCATCACAATGCCACATAATTGCAAAAGGGTGTGTGGATCAGATGACATTGCCATTTCGTAGTTAAAAACAAACCAAAACCTGTCATTTTTAATTGACTGCTTAAGCCATCAATAGATCCCCCTGGTGCTTTTTTGCTGGCATTGCCAGCATGCGATGCCTCTGTCCCTTTAAATCTCATACTTACCCCAACAATGCCCCCTCTGGTGCAAACGCTTCCAGGTCAGATTGGGACAACCATGTAAGCGACAATCTTTTCTTTTTTCTTTTACCTTCCCTGGGTTACTTGGGACCTTTAAAATGTGTGTGTGTGTGCTTTGTGCAATTCTAAATGTAGTTTTCTTGTTTTTATTTTTGATTTTCCTGCCTGATGAAATCACACAAGATTTCAAGTGAGGAAGTGAACAGGGCTTCATTAATTTCCTCTTTATTACCAGGGATACTTTGCCAGGAAAGGAGGTAAGTGTGTGTGGAGGAACGTTCTCTTGTTGACATAGAAATGAGTTTTTCTATGGTGGCAAAAGAATGCTTTAAAACTTGTAGTCTGATAAAGTCCTTGGTCCTTATTCTCAGTGTCTTTTCATTTGCCAACTTTACACAATTTTGTCTTGTTGATTTGAATACCCTGGCCTAATTCTATGTATGTTTTGGGTAGTGAAAATTATTACCTCCTCTATGTTCCAACAAAATGAGTTGTGTTAAGCTATCTGATTTGCTTTCTCAGTGTGATTTCCCCCCCCCCACACAACATACCCTGTCTAGTTTTGTGTGCCTTGGTGGCTTCAGGCAGCATGAGGTAAACCCCTAAAGCAAGAAACAAAGGTTGCTCAAGTCTCTGGTAGCAGCTCTCAACCTGCTCCCCCACTTAGATGCAGGAGCTGTGGTGGGGGCCTCTCTATAGAGACATGAAACTAAGGGCTCATCTACACCATCCAGGATATGCTGGCTCCCCACCAATGTATCCATGGCTGCAGAGGTGGCTTGTTCTGCCCCTGTTACCTGGAGAAAATGGGACGGAGTCCATGCACATGATAATAATCATGGCTAGATTTCAGTAAGGGACTTATGTCTTTGTAAGTGGACTAATATCTGTGGAAAATAAAAACAATTTTGCAACAGCTTTATTTAGCCTGGGGCTGCTGCCATGGTGTTACTACATAGAGGAGCCAGTGAAATGACCATTGCTCATTGGGACCAATGCAGAACAGGACCAATGCACAATGAGAAAGTATGCACATTGGAACTGATGTACGACAGGCACCAATGCACAGTGGGTACTCCCCATGTACATTGGGACACCAGCTAGGGAGTGCCAATGCACATTGGTAGAGCCCAGTGCACATCAGGACACTTGCCAATGCCCTGACATGGATCTTGGAATCTGTGATGTAGACTCGAGTTGACTGAGTCAGACTCAGGTCAGACTCAAGTCACTTCGATGGCTTGACCTGGACTTGACTTGACTTGCAACTTGCATAGTTTTAGCAACTGGCTTACTGACCTTGGTTCAGTAATATAACACATTCATTCAGAAATATTACAGAGCCAAAAATGGTTTTCCTCATTTGAACAATGCTTCCATGATCTCACGGCTTGTTGCCTATCGGTCATGTGATGGAAGTGGCAATGGGCTTGAGGTGGAAGGATCCTTCTAAAGCTTTCCAAAAGCTTTAGAAGGCTCCTCCAATGCTCAGTGGGGAGAGGATGCCTAGCAGACCTTGACCCCTGCCTCAAGCCTATTGTCTAAGGTGTTTACTGTATTCCCCTCCAAGAAATGTATCCCATTCTCTGGGGGTGGGTCTTGCCTGCTGATCTTAGGAAAAGGCTCTTCCTAAGAGTTGCAGGCAAGACTCCACATTGGGCAGTGGGCTTAACTTTGTGCATGTCTTCTTGATTTTCTAGTTATTGAAACTCCATCCCAACACACACAAACATGCTACCTCCTTTTTTTTCCCTGTTAAAGTTGGCTCCCAGAATCAAGACTCCTCTTGAAACTCAACTTGAAAGTATCTTGAAAGGACTTGAGACTCAACTTGAGACTTGAAGAGATTTGAGACTTGACTTGAGACTTGGAGTAAAAGACTTGAATACATCACTGCTTGGAATTCACTAAGGACTTTTCCAAACAAGGGGGGGGGACCCTGAGGAGGCTGGGAGAAGAACAGGGCTGTCGCTCTTACAGAGCCCCATTTCAGATGATGCCATCCTCCTCCATCCTCCTCCCGACCTTACCCATGCTTCCTCCATGGTGCGGATGCCACTTTTTATTGACAGAGGTTTTCCGTCAATAAAAGTGGTGCCTGCAGCACGGGGGAAGGTTGAGAGGAGGACAGCATCATCTGAAATGGGGCTCTGTAAGTGCGACAGCCCCGTTCTTCTCCCAACCTCCTTGGGGATTTCCCCCTCCATTTGAAAAAGTCCTAAGAGGGTTACCAAGCATCTCTGCTACGTAGCTAAGTACGTGTAAAGTTACACAATGCTGACTATGATATAGAATCATGGCCAACAACTGATGATGATGATGATGATACTGCAGAATAATTTTATTCCTGCATGCAGCATATGTTCTTTGGAACATGCCCACTAGCTTCAAATCACGTAATAAACTTATTTGCAGTGTGAAATGTGTTATAATGAAAAATGCAAATTACATGCCTGTTTACAAGACAATACTAACCTTTCTAATAAAAATACTTTTAAATTATGGTAATTGTATACTCTTCTTTCTGAATATATTATATTTCAGGAGAAAGTGTCTAATTAATATGCTGCAGTTCAATATTTGACTTTTGTCACCTTCCTGGAACATATAATTAGGAAAGTCTCAAACTATCTAATTATAGTCACTAAATTGATCAGTGTTGTGTAATCTACAACTTTATTTGTAATGAAAATAACTCTCGGGTGGGAGTAAAAAGTTTTTCTTCCTTCAAATTATGTTTCTTCCTTTATTCAACATGTAGAACGTAGCCATGAAACCCAGGCTTCAGTCGTGCATTCTGTTCAATAAACACAAGACAAAAAGTGCATTTATGAAGAAATGAGATGACAAAGAATGATCCAAGCATACCACATAGGGATGCATTAGTAGCAGGAAATGGCAGGCATAAACCAAGGGAGAAATGTAGTAATTTCCGGAATTGCTAGCTTTTTTAAAGCTGATTTAGTGTGATGCTGTCCTTCCATATCAGCCTTTCAACCTTTCACTGAAACCAACTGAATAATTGAGGCTTCCATGCTTAGTGTGTGTGTGTGTGAGAGAGAGAGAGAGAGAACAATATGAAGACACAAATACAAAAAATAATGGAAATAATAGGAATCTCAAAGTCCTTTTGAAGATATTAAGCCCTTCTTAAGTAACATGTATAGAAATAATCATTTTGCAGTGAGGAAAAGTCTAGGAAATTTGTAGGGATTGTCAATTTGTTAATTGTTTTTTATTTGCTAATTGTTTGTGTATTTTTATGTTACTTTAAAACAATGTTGTTAAAGTATATTAATAAAAAATGAGGATATGAAGCCCAACCCCATGCATGTTTGCTCAGGTGGAAGTAATTCATACTATGTTCAGTAACAACACATCATGACCCATGCAGCATAAAATGGAATTGGTTATGAAACAATACTATGACTAATATACAAGCATAAATGGATGTTGCTGTTGTTTTGTAGATGTTGATGTTGCTGTTATTCAGGGGCCAGGGGCCAAGAATTTATTATTCTGCAGTGACAGCTTCCTCCAGACTGCTAACACTTTATTTCCTCAGAATGGACTGGATAGCTTCAAAAACATGCATCTTGTATTTTGCATTTGGTTGACCAATAAAGGTATCACTTTTTTTGGTGGATTTTGGCTTTTGTTTTGGATGGCCTATAATTTGAATGGACTCTGACCAATGGGAAAATGGTGGTAACCATTCCTTGCAAATTGCCCTAGAAAAACAGAATGTCTTAGAACCAGAATTTGGCAAATTTGCTGGTTTCCTTTGCAGATAAAACCAGTTAGGTCCACCATAACTTGGAGACCTTATCTGATAATCCTAGTGGGTGTGATTTTGGCTCCTGCTTGTTCAGCAATAATAGATTGGCAAATGGTGTCCAGAATGACTCTCTGCAACAAAGGAGGGTTCTGTCATGCCTGAAGGGGATAGCTGTTTTTTTTTTTTTTTAAAGACCTACATGAATCCTGGTGTACTGGATAATTACCAGGCAGTTCCAATTCTTGGAGAAGATTCTAGAGTACATGGTCACTTCTTAGCTCCAGGAAACCCCTGGAGGAGATAGATCATCTATATCAGTGGTTTTCAATCTTTGGTTGTCAGAGATTTTGGACCTCAACTCTCAGGACTTTTTCTGATGGGGTAAAAAAAACCTCACGGAGGTCAGGAGGAGGACGGCGCTGTCCTGCTTCCTGCTATTGGTTTCAGACGCCGCCGTCCTCCTCCCATTCCTCGTTCATTCTCCCTATGTAATTTGTTTGTTTTCCGTCCACTACTTTTTATTGACGGAAACTTCTGTCAATAAAAAGCGGCGCCTTTCTTGTCCCTCTAGCATGGAGGGAGAACGAAGCAAGGATGGGAGGAGGATGGCGGCATCCTAAACCAATCACTGGAGCCGTCCTCCTCCCAACCTCCGTGGTTTTTTTTTTTTTTTACCCTGTCTGAAAAAGTCCTCAGAATCACTCACCAGTGGCCATGCTGGTGGAGGTTTCCAGGAGCTGAAGTCCAGACCATCTGGAGAACCAGATGCTGAGAATTACTGGTCTAGATGGAGAATATTTGGGTTACTTTGGTTGATAAATTAGACTGGAAACTACTGTGCTGTTGGACTTTCAGTGGCATTTGATACCAGCAACTATCATTGGCCACTTTCCAAGAACATAAAAAGTTTACACAAGCACCTTAACATACTTTAAAATTTCCAGATAACCCAGGGAGGATAATAAAAAGAGCAAACCTTACCAGGATGTCCTGATCTCACCCGGAAGTGTTTGTGCCGGACCGGCCATTCTCACTGCAGTGACGAGATTTCAATGGCCCAAGGTTTTGCATGCTGGCAGAACTGGGGGATCTATTGATGGCTTCAGCTGTCTATTAAAAAAAAAAAACCAGCAGAACGTGAGCAGAATGCAAAAGGAAGTCGTCATCTGATATTGGTGTCCTTTTGTGCTATGCTGGTGTTATGTTGGCACCACATTAGCTGCATCTGATAATATCCTAAGCATGAAAGGCAGTTTTAACAGGGTCAAATGTCAGTCAGGGAGTCACTAGATAGAACAAGTCAAAGCTGAGAATATGAGAGACCAAAGAATGCAACATGATGTCAAAAGAATTTTGTTGAGTTCTAAACAAATGGCTGTTGTCAGTAAAGGGCCAATAACACAAAAGGGTCAACAAGACAGAGGTGTTTGTGGGCAGTCAAAAAAGCAGATCAGGGAATAAAGCTTCAGCCTATGCTGGATGGGGTTACACTTTCTCTGAAGATGCAGGTATGCAGTTTGGGTATATTCCTGGAGTTGATCCTAAACCAGGATTTCTAGGTTTCTACAGTTTTCTGAACATGGATTCCATGGCTTCTACAGTGGTCAGGAGTTTATTTGTATAGTTAATGCTAGTGTGATGGCTATGCCCTTTCCTGGAGGTGTCTGATCTGGCCATGACTTATGCCATTGTTAGGACTTGGTTAGATTCCTGTAATGTGGGGCTGTCTTTGAAAAGCATCCAGAAACTTCAATTGATTCAAAATGTTATCAGCAGACTGTTGACTAGGGCTACTGATCAGTTTTGGAACACAATTCAAAGTTCTGTAATTACCTATAAAGCTCTACATATTTTGTGTCCAGACCATCTAAAAACTGTTTTGTCATATACAAGCCCATTTTAAAAAATATGGTAAAAGTTGCCTTGTGTCCCAGTCATGGGAGAAAGGCAAATGATAGATAGATAGATAGATAGATAGATAGATAGATAGATAGAGCACTTTCTGCATGTAGTACTCCTTAGCATGTAGTACTCCTGACCATCACCTCCCAAAAATAGTACTCTACGGTGAACTCGCCATGGGTCAACGTAAGAGGGGCGCTCCACAAAAGCGATACAAGGACTCCCTGAAACAACACCTCAGGCTCGGCCAAATTGATCACCAACAATGGTCTGCCCTGGCCTCACATCGGGAGGCATGGAGACACACTATCCACAATGTTGCAGCCTTATTTGAGACCTCACGCCAAACAAGTCTTGAAGAGAAACGACAACACAGAAAGAATCACAACCCGGAAACATCACCGAAGGAGACCTTCTGCTGTGCTTTCTGCAACCGGACTTGTTTATCTCAGATTGGCCTTTTTAGTCATCAGCGAGCTTGCAGAAAGTGCGGGATGAGTCCTTCCTGAATCTTCGTTTGCGAAGAAAAGCCAGAGAGAGAGAGAGAGAGAGAGAGAGAGAGAGAGAGACTCCTGAGCTATATATCCCCTATCCTATACTTATACATTTGTTTTTTGTGGCCTAAACATAGAATTTTGCATTTGTCTCTATGTTTACATTATACATGTGATAGTATAATGTACATCTACATTATACAATTACAGCACTTTGATACTGCTTCAACTTCCTTAGCTCCATTGTAGCAGCACTTATGGTACCTGCCTGTATGAAACAGAATTAAGACTTTGGTATTAACCAGATCTGCCTTGAATCCACAGTGATATCAACATAGTTTAAGGGCAAACTAGCCTGATAACAACATAAGAGACCAAAACCAACTAATTAGGTAGACTCTATTTGGTAGAACATTCCAATTATCAAGTGATCCACCTTGGTTTCCTGAGACCAATACAGTTTGTCAGGAGTCTCTCGTAAGGTAGCACAAGCAGGTTTGGGGAAATGATCCTTAAATGGCGCAAGGGCAAAAGAAAGTCTCTGTACTTTCTCTCTGCAGTAATAACAGGAAGGAACGTAATCTTCTATTCTGCTGCTATTAATTCAATGCAATCACAGTCAATGGAGACTTTTGACACAGTGTTATTTCCTGATCAAACCTGACAGCCTAATGCAAGCACTGAACCTGAGTGTGGCGGCTTCAGGGAGAATCTCTTATCCAACATTGCAGAATCAATCAGCTTCAAGGAGCTTCTTTGAAACCAAACTCTCTTAAGCTACACCAAAAATATTGTCATGTATGCCCCACTTGACAGAGCGATGACACATTCCAGGCACAGCAATTATCAACAGGAGGCGAAATCCCTGGAGGCGTACATTGTTTATTGAATATTTGAGCTGATTTACCAATATGCATGCTGAGCTAGACAGAGAGACAGCCAAGCAATTCTCACAGGAAACACATAAAGGCTGAAGGGCAGATGCATACTCCTAAACAGTGACACACATCCATCCCTGCAAGGTCCTCCAGGAATCCCCTGTCTAGCTCTTATGGCTGTGTGCCAGGAAACCATCAGCACAATACCCATGCAACTGTTCAGAAACAGTTCAGTGGGTCCAAAATGCTGTGGCCAGGATGCTAGCTGGGACTGGTTACAGGGAGGGCATAACTCCCATGTTGCAACAACTTCACTGGCTGATTGTCCAATGACGTTTATGACCTTTAAAGTACTACATAGCAATAGCATAGCACTACATTTCTATACTACTTTATAGTGCAAAGCAGTTTATAATGTGTTAGCTAATTGCCCCCAACAAGATGAGGACTTATTTTATCAACCTATGGAAGGATGGAAGGCTGAGTCAACCTGGAGTCCTGCAGGACTGAATGTACAACTTTGTGATTGTAGTACCGACATTTAACCACTGCACCACCAGGGCTCCTTTGGGTCAGACTATCTGAAAGACTGCATCTCCCTCTTTGAGTCTGCCTAATTTCTAACTCATTTGGAGGAAAGCCTTCTGTCCATCTCACCACCATCAGAGGTGTGTTTGGTGAGCATGAGGAAGAGAGATTTCTCAATGGCTGCTCCTAGGTTGTGGGATTCCCTCCTGTGGGAGATTCAGTTCTCCCTGTTTTCACCAGGAGCCCTGGTGGCACAGTGGCTAAATGCCAGTACTGTAACCACAAAGGTTGTGAATTCGATACTACAGGGCTCCAATGTTGACTCAGCCTTCCATCTTTCCATAGGTCAGTTAAATGAGTACCCAGCTTATTGGGGGCAATTAGCTAACACACATTGTAAACCAGTTAGGGAGTGCTTTGGCACTGATAAGTGGTATAGAAATATAAATGCCATTGCTATTTCTCTCCTTCCACCAGCAGATGAAAACCTTTTTGTGTCGGTGCGTCTTTGGCTCTCCATGTTTATCTGGCTGAAGGATCTTTCAATGATGTGTGTTATGCTATGCTTTAATGCGTTTTGAATTGTTGTAGTTTAGTGATTTTAATAAAACTTTTCTGGTTACTGGTTTTGAACTTTTGTATCAAATAGGTTTTAGCTGTAATTTTTTTTAAAAAAACCTGATGTGAGCTTCCTTGGCTTCATGGCAGGAGAAGGGCAGGATATAAATTAATTAATTAACTATATAAGTGTGGCAAGCTTACAATTCAACGTGGATATCAATAAAAAGAAGACCCAAGATGGTGGCTTGTGTAGAGAGACGTTAGGCAATATACTTAGGAGTTTAATAAGCCACCGGTGTTTGAGAAGCCTTTGCTATATAATTCACTGTTGAACACATTCCAGCTTATATGGCAGGAAGCCTACTCGGTGACTATTCACAGTGTTCTTAAGTAGTACTATCAGTCTTTCACTTTTATGAGCTATACAAATTTACAGAGTTCAAACCTCTATCTTTTATGAGCAGAATGGAGTAGGAGATGAGCCATGCCATATGACACCTTCCTAAGCAGAATGATTATGATGGATGTACAGAATGCAATACCTTGTAATAAAACAATGTAATAGAAAAGCTGCTCTCAGGAGGTCCTTTCTAGGATTCCAAACAAGTTGCTCAGGGAAATGGTGGGGTGGGAGAGAGTGGGAAGTGTCACTGAAAGGCATAGAGATGGTATTATAATGAAAAGGTGGGAAAGAAATAGAGTGGGGGTGTTGCTAGATTTTGAGGTGATTTGTAGTAGATAAGCAACCATTGAAACCCACCACCCCACAAACTGGAGAGTTAAAATGTGGGTGGGAGTGGTTAAACCAGGAGCAGGTTTTTATTTGAAAGGACTTGTAACCTAGGTTCTGGTACCACTCACAAATTCCTGGGCCAAGAATGTTCTCACAGACACCCTGTTCCATAATTTTTAGAGCATATCCTACCACCTGAGCCACTGTTTTTCACCAGATGCCAAGTGGTGGACCTTAAGATTCTTGTCAGAAACAAACTTTTTGTGTGTGTGAAATCTTCCTGCTTCTTTTAGTGGAAGAGTTACCATGTTTGACTTCCCTCTATGATTCTGAGGTGGAAGAATTGTCCTAGGAAAACATATCCAGGTAAGTACAGACAGTGGCAAGTGGTGGTTTCCAAGTGAGGGGTTTTTGGTGGTGCTCTGGATTTTTTAGTTTGAACTTTAAAGGGGCTATCCAAGGTTCTGAATCCTATTCTCCCAAGCAGTTTTAAGAACTCAGATAGCTCCTGTAGAGTTCAGACTAAAACTTACAGCAGATCCATTGTCCCATTGACATGGGAGTCAAAGTTTAGGTAGTTCTTCAGCTCTGGATAAGCACTCCCCTCCAAAAAAAAAAAAAAAAAAGGTTTCCAAATTGTTATGATGGATGCCATTATGTAGACACCAATAAGGTTATACATAAAATTGTTGAACAAAACTAGTTGTGTAGGATATAGCAGGAGTGAAATAATCCAGCCTTTTTAGAAACAGCACAACACTATGAACAAGAGCAGGTTTGACCTTGATGAAGTACAACAAAAATCCATAGTGCAGCATGCTGCACATTGAATGATACCAGTGACAAGTAACAGCCAGTTCACTATGTGATAGCTAGCCAATCAACACTTTGAATGAGCAACACTGTGCATTTATGTAATCTGTAGCTAATGAACCGGGTTTTGCTTCACAAAAAAATGTAAAGGGAAATAGTAGTGCCATTCTCACCTGGTCAGACCGCACCTGGAATACTGTGTTCAGTTCTGTGCACCACAGTTCAAAAAGATTATGGACAAGTTGGAATATGTCCAGAGAAGAGTGACCAAGATGATCAAAGGTCTGGAAATCAAGCCTTATGATGAGTGATTTAGGAAGCTGGGTATGTTTAGTTTGGAGAAGAGACTGAGAGGTGACACAATAGCTATCTTTAAAGATCTGAAGGGATGTCATGTACAAGATGGAGCAAGCTTGTTTTCTGCTGTTTCAGGCAGTAGAACACAGCCTAATGGATTCAAATTATCAGAAAAGAGATTCCACCTAAACACTAAAATGAACTTTTTTTATTGTAAGAGCTGTTTGACAGTGGAATAGATTGCCTTGGAAGGCAGTGGATCCTCAATCTTTGGAGATCTTCAAACAGAGGCTAAATGGCCATCTTTCAGCAGTGGTTTAGTTGTGTATTCTGGAATGCTTGGGGGTTGGACTGGATGGCATTTGAGGTTTCTTCCAACTCAAAGATTCTATGAACTTCCTTGGTAATAACCCTGTGAACATTTATGGTGCAAAATTTCTAAAGAGTCCTGATGGATTAGATCAGTCAGGCCCATCTAGTCTAGCATTTTGGCCCCAGTGAAGAACCAGATGCCCATGGGAGGTCCTCTAGAATCCAGCAGAACATGAGGACAGCACATTCCTATACTTTCTTAGACTGTTAACACAACTGGTTGTTGTTGCGGTAGTGGTGTGCCTTCAAGTAGTTTGTGATTTATGGCAACCCCAAGATGAAGTTATAATGTGATTTTCTTGGCAAGATTTGTTCAGAGAGAGTTTGCCATTGCCTTCCTCTCAGGCTGAGAGAGTCTGACATGGCCAAGATCACCCAGTGAGTTCCCATGGCTGAATGAAAATTTGAACCCTAGTGTCCCAGAATCCGAGTCCAACACTCAAACCACTTCATCATTCTGGCTCTTACTAGAGCTGCCTCTCAAAAATAACATTATTTCTGTTCATATGGAAAACAGCATCTCTGCAAAATTAAGTATCTGTTCTTGTTGTTTTTATTGTCATCATCACTATCATCACCATCATAATTTATTATATAGCAACGTCACTGTATGTTATGCTTTACAAGAAAAAGAACAAGAAAAAACAGCTCCCTGCCCTCAGGTTTACAGCCTAAAACACAACATACAAGGAAAAGGGATGGCACTCAGGTGGCAGGGGCAGGGATCATGTTCAGCAGAAACTGCCTCTTCTTCTCTCTCTGCATGGCTAGGGCAAAGGCAGCTGGGATGGAAGAAAGGCCTCTACTTCTGCTAAAGTAAGTACTGTAAATGGTCTGGACATAGCCTGACATCATTTTTAAATGAAAACTGTCAAAGGAAATGAATGCCTACTCTGAGGTTTGAAGATTGCAGATTATCACAGCTCATGATTCGCTGAGGCATGGTCATGTGATTCAGCTCCAAATTAGTAAATGAAAGATATTAAGAATGCTCAGAAGTATCACTCCCCTTCTCTGTCTCCCTCTCCATCCCACTCACATAAACAGAGAAGGAGGGAAGGAGAGATGGGGCATTTAAAATGGCAGTGAGCATGTATTATTTATCTTAGACCTCTAACACCTATAATATAGTTGAGGGTGGACTGCAATCTTTTTGAAATGTAAAAATACAAAAAAAAAAAATTAAAGCATATGTAATACATTTATTTTCGAAGGTTGCACACCAGCAAATTAGATGACCTGTTTAAAGGGGAGATGGGGAAATCTAAAAGGGCTAAGATAAAACCTTTATGAACAAGTAGGTTCCTACAGAAGATCACAGAATATGCCTGCACTATAGGTGCAAAGGGGAAAAAAAAGATGAAACAGTTGACTTTAGTCTAGTAGCCTCTTGGATATAAAAAGTGAAGTTCTGTTTGCTAGCACACTTGCTTTAGTATTGTATTTTTCTAATTTTTTTCCATTGATCAGTAGGCTTACACATATATATCCCTACATTTGAAGACTGCTGGAAACACAACTCCCTCAGTGATTATAGAACTACAGAGTTGGAAGGAATTGTGAGAGCCATCTAGTCCAACCTTCTGCCATGCAGGAATGCATAACTAAGGAGATTATCAGAGAGGAACACAAGAAGTGTTCCTGTCCCACAATCTCCAATCCCATCCCTGTCCCAACACAATAATCCTCCCCATCAGACTTACCTTCTCTTATGTCCAGAGCTCTATTCACTTCCTGGATTGAAATCCCACCCGTTCTCATGAGAAGATGTGAATGAGGGAAATTCAAAAAGAAAAAGAAAAATAATAAGAAAATTTTTACAGAAGCACATAAAGACACACACACACACAAAAAAGTAACCCAGAGAGGTCCCTAAAAAGAGGGTAGCCTACCTTGTTTTCATGATCCCATCTGGAAGTGTTGTGGTAGGACCGCCCATTGATGCTTTATTCACAGCAGGACAATGGCATGAGGTTTCAAATGCCGACAATGCCGGCACAGAAACAGAATGGGTGATCTATTGACGGCTCGGCCTGTCAATTTAAATAGAACACCACAGTAACACCAGCGGAACGCAAAAGGATGACATCATCTGATACTGGCTTCCATCCAACCTCTAGTTGAAGACCTCCACAGAAGGAGAGTCCACCACCCTCTGAGGTAGACTATTCCATTCTCAAAACAGTTCTTACATACAAGAAATTCTTCCTAATGCTTAGGAGGAATCTCGTTTCTTGCAATTCGAATCCACTGGTTTGTGTTTCAGTTTCTGGAGCTGTAGAAAATAAGCCTGTTCCATTTTCTACATAACATCCCTCCAGGTATTTAAAGATGGCTATCATACAACCTCTTAGTCTTCTCTTTTCTAAGGTAAACATACCTGTCCCTCTAAGCTGTTCCTCATAGGGCTTGGTTTCCAGATGTTTTACCATCTTGGTCACCCTCATCTGGACACATTTGAGATTTTCAATATTCTTTTTTAACAGTGATCCCTAGAACTGGACAGAGTATTGCTGGTGAGGTCAGATAAAAGCAGAGTAGAGGGAGATTGTGTCTTCCTTCATTTTGGAGGCTATGTTCTTGTTGATGGAGCCTAAAACTGCATCAGGCTTCTTTCTTTCTTTCTTTCTTTCTTTCTTTCTTTCTTTCTTTTTTTTTTGGCAGCTGCAAAGAAAAAGACATTATAAAATGCCTGGAATTACAGTGGAGAGTTTGAATGGGAAATGGAACCATTTCTTCATTTCTTTGCACAAGAAACATCAAAGGCTTTTTAATAAAATATTTTAAAAAATCATGGATGGTATATGGCAATATGACACTTTCATGTTCCAAGGAAGTATACCTCTGAAATGAGGATAAACAATGGAGAATGTATGTTTTTTTCATGGCCTGATTAGAGCTTGGAAACATTAGTGTTACAGCTAATTCACTGCCATTACTATTAAACTGGGATTAATTTGTTAATTTTAATTTGTCTTGGTGTTGACAGCTGCTTTGAGATTCATTTTGAGTTTTAAATGAACTATCCAAGATATGGAGGCTCTTTGGGGGAAAGGAGGTCATTCTCTTGTCTAGAGAGGAGAGAGAAAAAGAGGTGGGGGAGCACAGGAAACAAGACAAGCAAAGGAAGGAAACATGTGTCCAAAATGATTATATACCTCAATTCCTATATACAGACACTCTGAGAACATTATTTCTCTCTTGGCTTTGTTTGTATAGTGTTGGAAACAACTTTCAGCACCACCAAGACAGTTGGCCTGATAACAGCCCAGCAGGGCACTCCTGCTAATGCTTCTGTTGCTTCAAAAACTCTTCAGAAATTCTTCAAAAGCATTCCAACAAGACACATTCTAATTGAATGTGTCAAATTGATCATGTCAGTAAAGTGAAAGCGGCTTCTTAAATTGTGTGAGAACACCTTACACCTTCCTCTAAATTCTATTAGCAATCATTCCACATGGCTAAAGCAGAGGGAGAAGCAAGATAGCATGGTTCATTCCAACAGCCTGGCTGTTGAGTCTTGCTCTGCACCCCTGACTTGTTTGCAACCGTTTCCATCTAATTCGCCATCTGTGAAAAATTAGTATCTGAATGTGTTATTCTCTCCTTTTTCTGTCCCTTCTTTTTTGCATTGTGTCTTTTTACACACTGGCAGTGGGTGGCTTCCAGGTTAGTAGGGCAGTGAATGTGCTCTGGGTTTTAGTCTGAACTTGGAGGTATCCAGGGTATTGTACCCTGCCCCCCCTCAATAGGTTCAGAACCTTGGACTCCTCCTTTAATATTCAAGCTAAAACCTGGAGTAGATTCTTCACCCACTGACAAAAGAGCCATCACCTGCCACTGTTACTGCATTGTAAACCACCAGATGGGGATTATATTGTGTATGGTTGGCATCCAATTAGTGTGTCTTCAACAAGTGAGTGATAATCTTGGCTGATACAGAATGTTCACATTAGTGGAAGTGCCCTTTTGATATATGTTTAATTGATATAGTTAATAAACTTGGCTTATGCAGCCCCTCCATGAGGCTGACCGGAGACTCAAGCTAGGGCTGGAGCCATGGTCGCTGGCACATACAAGCCTAAGGCCAGGCCCTCTGAGTCCTCAGTAAGATTCACAACTCAGGACTTTTTCCAACGCCCTAAAACCTATCAGGGGAGGGTGGGAGAGGTACGTGGCTATCACATGGCAGGGTGTCAGTTTCAGATGACACTGTCCCTCTTCCATCATCATCCATGTTACTTCTGTTTTCGATCTATTGAAAAGGCGCCACTTTTTACTCATGAAAAACTTCTGTGAGTAAAAATGCTGTGTTTGCAATACATTGAACATGGAAGTAACACAGACGACGATGGGAGAGGATGGCGTTGTCTGAAACTGACCCCCTGCCGTGCAATAACTGCGTACCTCTCCCGCCCTCCCCTGACAGGTTTTAGGGCTTCTGAAAAAGTCCTCAGTTGAAAGTGAAACAGAATTCTTTGGAAGCTTGCAATAATAGTGCTATGTCCTTCCTGAGCATCTCCAGAGGGAAGTGTCCACTGGACCACTTCAAAAAGTTAGCTGGAAATGTCATTGTTATGTGAGGTCCATTTTCCTTATCTTCACATCTATAACTCAAAGACGGTTGTCTGTCATTCATCAGTTTACAAAAACAATCCTTTTCCTATGATATTCACTCATCCTGTAGACCTTTTGTTGTAACTTTGGGAATCTTTTGGTAAACAATTAAATCTTCCTCCCTAAATTACACAAAAGAACCCAGGTTCAATCCATGGCATTTCCAGATAAGGTTAGGAAAACCCTGGAGAGATGCTACTAGTTGATGTACAGTACTGAGGTAGATGGACCAATAGTCTGATTCAGTGCAAGGGCACTTCTGGGGAATGTGTTTTGTACCACCGTTAACAAAAAGTTAAGAAGAGCCATCATCTTCATTTCTTGTAGGAAACTACCTAAACAAATAAAGTCCTACAAACCTAAGGTTGCAGTCCTATGTACATTTACCTGGAGGTAGGTCCTACTGAATTTGATGAAGATAACTTGGGCAAGTCACATACTCTCAGTTTCAGAAAATTCTGTGATAGGTTCATCTTAGGGTCACCATAAGTCAGAAATGACTTGAGTGTACACAACAACAATACTTTATTAAATGGGACTTCCAGCGGGAGAGCAGAGGGGACGGAGGTCTTGAGCGATTACTGCTCTGGACACTCTGCCAAATCCAGGGGAAAATAAGGGAATTTTTTCCTTTCTGGACAGTAGTTTGGATCAGGAAGATCGGAACTCTGTGGGGCCAGTGCGATCTTGGCTGAAGGGACTCTCGCCACAGGGGGACGGAGGTCTCGATGTGGGGAGAGTCCTCAGCAAGAAGACAGTGGCAGCCATTGTGGCGAAAGGCAATCTTTGGATCCATCCCTCAAGCTTGCTCGCTCCTAAGCAATATTAACTTTTTGGGAGTTGCGAACTGAGTTTGTGTGCCCTGAGTTTAGAGCGCAGGTAGGATCTCCACGCGTTTCAGTGTTCTAAATACAGCGACAGGAGAGATGAGCACATGGAGCATGAGGAATATGGCGACAGAGCTTATATAATGGAGCCGGAGGAAGACGAGTAACAAGGTATGGAATTCTAATATAAGGAGGAGGTCGTAACAGAGATAAGAAATTAAAGAGAGGGAAGGGAAAGAAAGAAGAAGTATAAAGAAAATATAGAGTCTTAAGGGGAAAGGGGAACGGAGCGGAGTGGAGCTGAGAGATAGACGCTGGAAGAAGCAACCCCCCGCTCTTAGAGTGACTGAAAATAGACTGGAAATATATACGAGAGAGTAGAAGAGGATAGAACAATTTGAACTGCTAAACCAAATTGCTAAACTGCTAAACAAAGGAAAAAAGAAACGAGAAGTGGTGAGAATGGTGACAGGGGCGTTTTAAGCTAAAGTGAAGTGAGTTTAAAGGGAAAGAGGAAAGAAAGCTGGAGTGATACGGCCACCTCATGGAATAAAAAGAGAATTGGTTGTGACATAAGAATATAAACAGTATATATAGGTATATATAGGTTGTACATGAATATACAATAGAAATCTCTGGGGAAAATTCTAATCTTAATTAACCACTGGGAAAAATCTTAAATTCATTTAATAGTAATTAATTAAAACAAGGCTTTGAGTAATCTATATTGTGACTATACCCATAGGGAATTAATTAGAGAATTATTAAGCATTAGAGAATATTAATTCATTTCTCATACTAAGAATCCTTTACTTCTTTACAGTTACAATGTATTAGTATATTAATATATTAATATATTCATTTGAACTTACAATTAAGAATAATATTGAATGTTGATACTGACTATTCATTATTGAGTACTGAATATCGAATATTGACTTCTGAATATAATTAAGTGAATTTTTGATTATTGATTAGTAAATTGAATTAGATTGATCTAAGTATATAAGGTCAAATAGTGGGTGTATATTTTATATTTTATATTTGAAGGAACTTCAATTTGAAAAATTGTGTGGAAATATTGACAAAGAATTCTATACAAGGGTCAATACTGGGGAGGAAAAAAAACTGATCTAAGGATTTAATAAACTGGAATTTATAGACAAAAGAGATAAGAATTATGGCGGCAAGTACAAGAGCTAAAGTGGCCAGTGCTCAAGCACAGACACAGCTACTATTCACAAGAAGAAACTTATCAGAGAATCCAACTAAACAAACAGATAAACAAACTGATATTGGCTTACAAATATTGGATGAACTCAAAAATTTTAAGAAAGAGATAAGGGAGGAGCTTAAAATTGTTAAACGGGAAGTGAGATCAAATATGGAGAAATTAGAAAATAAACTAGACAACTTATCATTTGAAATGACAAACATTACAACAAAGGTGAATGATATAGAAAAGAGAACAGAGAAACTTGAGAAACAAGTGGGTGAAACACAAGATGAACAAATGAAAGAAAGGAACATGATCTTAACACAGGAAATGAGATATAGAGAAAAAAATGCCTAAAATTGAGGGGAATAGCGGAAAGTTTAAAAGAAGATATATGGGGAAAGGTAATTCCTTTTGACAAACTTTATCTGGCAAACTTTATTGAAACAAAGGCAGAAGACCTAGAATTGGCTATAGATGAGATGTTTAGGGTGAACTCATCAATGGTACAAGAGAAAAAGACACCAAGAGATGTGATAATTTGCTGTAATCAAATGAAAATAAAGGATAAAATAATTCAAATAAGCTATCAGAGAAATCTTAATATAGAAGGAAATGAGGTTAAAATATTTAAAGACATACCAGCAGAAATTCTGAAAAGAAGACAAGATTATCGATTGCTGACACAAAAATTGAGAAAATTAGGGATAGTATACAGATGGGAATGAATTGAAGGAATAGCCTTTATGTATCATCGAAAAAGACAAAAAGTAAACACTGTAGAAAAGGCGGAGCAATTTCTTAACTACTGGAAGCAGAAGAAAATAAAAGAACAGAGACAAGAAACCAAAAACAAAAGACGGAAGAAGAGAAGATGTCACAAAGAAATAACAATAGGAGAAAACTATCTAACATAAAACAAGAGCAGAAAGGAAGAGAAAAAAGAGATGACAAAGAAGAGGAAGAGGATATAGGAGAAACAGAAGAGGAGGAAGATGAAGTCGAAGAAGATCTGGAAGAGAGGGAAGAACTATGCTGTGAAGAGGAAGACTCAGACAAGGGTGAATTGGAAAACTCAGAAGAGGAAAAAATATAAAAGACGGATTATAGAAATAAAAGAATAAAATGACAATAAAAATCAGATCTTGGAACGTAAAAGTACTAAACAAACCTAAAAAGAGAAATCAAATCTTCCACATATTAGAAAGAAACAACTTGGACATTATTTGCTTACAAGAAACAAAAATAAGAGAAAAAGATAACAAATTATTGCGTCGAGCTAAACTTGGGCAAGGTTTCTATTCAAATGCAACAAAAAGGAAAAAAAGGAGTAGTGATATATATAAAAAACAAATACAAAGCTAAAGAAATTTTGAACGACAAAGAAGGTCACTATGTCGGAGTAGAAATAAATTTGATAAGTATGAAAGTTATTTTGATTGGTATTTATGCCCCAATAGAAGGAAAAGAAAAATTTTATAAGAGACTCTATCATATAATTGAAGAATTGAATAATAAAAATGTCATCATAATTGGAGACTTTAATAGCATGATAGAAGCAAGGAGAGATAGATCTGCACTACTAAGTAAAGCAGCAAGAGGAGAATTGCTGAAAGTAGGTAAAAATATTTTGACAAATCTTAACTTGTCTGATGTTTGGACTGCAAAATATGAAAAGAAAAATGTTTTACCATCTTCTCAGAGACGTATAAGACAATGTCTAGAATAGATATGTGCTGGATGACTACAGGAATGCTTACAAAAGTAAAAGATATGGAAATTGCTGAACGAGTACTATCAGACCATAACCCAATAGAAGTTAAATGAATCAATCCAATAAGATAATATACTTGGAAATTGAAAGAAGGAATGTTAAATGATGGAAAATTTGTGGAGAAGGTAAAAAAAGAAATTCAAGAATTCTTTAAGAATAATAAATTTGAGGATGTTGATGGAAGAACAACCTGGGATGCCTTTAAGGGTACAATTAGAGGGATCTTTCTTCAGAGAGGTGCAGAATTAAAAAAAAATCAAACAAGGAAGAATTGAAAAACTAACAAGCCCTTCCCTCTGGTAGCTGTTCCATAGGTATGTGTGTATGTTCCTTAGGTTCTGGCCTGAGTGAAACCTTCTTAGTGCAGCAACTTAGGTATATCTATGCTCCATTTTCTAGGTCCACAATAAAAATGCCAACCAGAAGCAGAGCTGTGCTGGACTGGCAGGGGCAAGGTCCCTGGTCCACAAACTAACAGAGCCTATGGCGTGCCAACTCCTGCCCAGCCATTCCATAGTAGCAATGATAGGAGGAGAGACAACCTGGCAGGCTGCTTGCTTGCTCCTTCTCTCCACCTTCAGAAGCTGCTTGGTGCACAGGTGAAAGACAGCAGTAAAAGAGAGCAATTATGGGAAGAATGGTGTTCTACTTGTCACTTGCCTGATGGAGCTGGTTTGTTAATTATAGAGGTTGCAGCATTAGGAAAGCTCCTTGGATATGCAATGGCTACACTATCTTCTGCAAGCAACTGTATGTATTGTTTGCACAGCCCATGAACTGCAAGGAGAGCTTTCTATTGTTATTTCCCTTATGATCCTTGTAATCTCCCCACAGTAGTGGGTGGCTTATGAAAGCATTGGGAGGAAAGGAATCACTGCATTTCTGTGGCTCTCTTTCTGCAAATGGTAGGACATGAGCTTCAGTGGGAAGGGGGGGCAGGGTTGGAGCAGGGGCACAGGGAAGGCATGCCTCCAGAAGTGGCAGAAGCAGTGGTGGTTCAGCAGCAGACAGATACTACTAAGTGGCACAGGCAGTGGGCATGCTCCATAGCTATAGCAGCTGCAATATCACTTATTGCTGTGTCACTTGCCTCTGCAATGGCCACAAGTCTTCCAGCTGGCCAACAGTGAGATGCCCCTTACTCATGCCCCCTCATTTCTATTCTCCGTAGGCCATAGGAGAGTGGACATCTTTTGGTATACTGCACAACAAACCCATGCTTCTCACACAGGAAAGTCCTGTGCAGTGAACTACTTCCCTCTAGAACCCTAAGGAAGAAGTTTAATCCATGATACAAATTATCCTCCCTTTCTGCACTTTACAAATCTCTTTCTGCCAGCCAATCAAATGTGGCACTGGGAATTCTGCTTATGTGCTTAGTTTTATGTACTCTTGGGTTTTATGTACCTAGGTGTTTCTTTTGGAAATATTGCACATTTCATATTTACTAGTCCCATCTCCAACTTCTGAGGGGCTTACTACACTCCAAAGAAAAGCAGCAAGGCAGCAGGAAAATTGAGCCTTCCCAGCTGCCTTACCGTTCTTACGTCTTTCTTTCATCCCAGTCCCATGGGGGGCCGAGCTAAAACCACATCTTTTTGGTAATGGGTTTTTCTGGTTAGCAAAAAGACATGGTTTTACCCCTGCCCCCCACTGGACCAGAATGAAAAAACAACAACACCATGAGCTAAGGCAATATGGAAGACAGAATGATGCTGCTGCCTTGCAACATTTTTTTTTTTTGGAGTGCGGTAAGTCTCTGACTCTCATCTACGGCTTATGTTGCACATTTACAAAGTCAAAGCAATTGAAAACACATCATGGGAACAGGCCAGAGTTTTCAATATTTCTTGATTTCATTTCCTTATTATTATGACAGAGAAAGTAACATTAAAGTTTCCATAGTGGCCCAGGAATTAGAGTTTCTGAACTCCCTGAAGTGTTTTTAGAACTCCTGCCTTTAGAATTATGAAAACCTACTTGTGAAGCCATGAAGTATTGGAGGTATAACAAGGTTTCATGTGCCACCTAGGAGTTGTTGGGGAGAAGGGGGAGGAAACCATTTATGTATAATAAAAAAGCTTTGACTCCAAAAGTTTAGGCCTAGTGATAAATGGCTAGTAAATGCAGGTCTGTCCAAAATGCAGTTAAGTCAAAGCACTAAAAATTAGGCCCGGGTAGGATCCTGCTGTTTAAGTAAGTGTTCCCTCTCCTATGCATGCCCTGTTGAAAGGAATGGGATAGGACCTGTAGACATTTGGAGGTGATCTTCCTTATTCATATATGCAGGTACAATGAATCTAACTCGGCTCCAAAGATTTTTGCATGGCTGAGCCCAACACATCCTAGCTTACTTCATTAGAATTCTTTAAGAACTGTTGTCTGAATTTATCACATTAAGTCCACCATGTTATTCTCCTGTTCAAACACTACTGAAAATGCATAGTTCTATTAATCTGAGCAGTAATGGCCAGAAAGATGATGCTCTGGAAACAAAAACAAAAAAACCCCTATCTCCACTAAAAACTGGCCATAGATAATGGAGCTATAATCTCTTAACAAAAAGGGCTGAGTTAGTGGTGGCTTTTCTTTTAGCACTGTGTAACTACATGGCTGTGTGCTGACCAGATGTGCCCAGAGCAGACATCTGATGTCATGGTCAGCAGATGCCTTTCTACAGATAGTATGAAGGATACATTGACCTGGGTGATCCCATGCATCCACTACCATCTTGAGATACCCATTGGGAAGAATGTCAATTCCCCTTCCCCTTTGAATGCTATACTTAATCATGATGACATCTTATTTGCTCAGTGTACCTCCCAAGCTGCCAGCATGTTTCAATAAGGTCTGGACAAGACAACTTCTCAATATATGATTTTTCTCTATATTAACCCTTAAAGCAATAGAAAACAGCATGAAACAGAAAGTTCACTTTTACATAGTTTCACGTAGGGAGTAGGTGCATTCTAAAATTTAGGATGGGGGAAGCATTTTGACTCTTCCAATTCCTTGACACTAGAGCCAGCAGTGTCTAGAAGTGATGCTTTGGGTGACCAGAAGCCATGTTCAGTCACTTTCTGATTTTTCCCCTCCCTGTTGCATGGCTCCATAGTGTTTCTTGGCCAAAATGGCCTACTAAGAGTCTATTTTTGACCAAAACATTTATTTGGAAAAAACCTAGGGGTTTTCAGACTGGGGGAGTTTACAGAAAGCCCAAAGATCACAAAAGACCCTTCTAGGACCACATGTATTCATTTCCTAAGAGAATCAGCAAACAGGGCAAGGTGAGTCCATGCAATATACAAAGAAATCTTGCTGTCCCTTCTCACAGAAAACTACTCTCCTGATTTCATCCTTTTTATTAATTCTTTTATGCTACTTATTGTACTATATGTTGTGTTATAAAAGTTAAAATGAAATAAAAATATGATTTTTTGTAAAAAAAAAAAGAGGTGACATGATAGCCATGTTTAAATATTTGGAATGATGTCATATTGAAGAAGAAGCAAGCTTGTTTTCTGCTACTCTAGAGTTTAGGACATGGAGCAATGGACTCAAACTGCAGGAAAAGAGATTCTACCTAAGAGATTCTACATTAAGAAGAACTTCCTGATGGTAAGAGCTGTTCAACAGTGGAATGTGCTGCCTCAGAGTGTGGTGGAATCTCTTTCTTTGGACATTTTTAAACAGAGGCTGGATGGCCCTCTGTCGGGAGTGCTTTGATTGTGTATTCCTACATGACAGGGAGTTGGACTGGATGGCCCTTGTGGTCTCTTCCAGCTCTATGATTCTATGAAAAACCTCTCTGTGTGTTTTTCTGTGTGTTCTCTCTCTGTGTAGGAAATAGTGTATTTTGCATCAACACATTGTTACCTGTACAAAAATTTGTTTTCAACAAATGAATTTTTCACAAATAAGTCCTAAAGTGGAGGAAAAGCATAGAAAACTCCACCAAAAAAAATCCTGTTGAAATCATTCTTTCTTGTATGTAAGAATGAATTAAAGGGAAATTTACTTCCCCACTCTTGAGAAACAGGAAAGTCAAGCCATTGTAACCATAATGGCAACTAGCAATTTTGAGGGCCCTTCAAACTATAACTGCTACTAATCACTTTTAAAAGTAACTTCTCTTTTTAAGGTGTTTACAAGTGAGCTACCTTAAAAAAAATCTCCAGTGTGGAGTATGGGAAACAAACCTGCTGGCTCCAGCAAACAAAACAAATGACTGGCAACCTCACAAGGTAAGAGCAGCTGAACATTGCTGATAAGAGAGTTTCTTTTGGTTTCCTACAATTGTTTCCATCATGAAAATCTCCAGATTACTTTATTCTCTTTCTATATTTGATGCATCACTATGATTAGCATCCTTAATATTCTCTTTATCAGAATTCATTCCAGACCAAGAAATACAACCCACCCTTCATGATTCTGAATGTTGTGTACTAAACAGTGCTTGGATGAAGAATGATGGTGCAGATGTGTTTGCCATTTCCCCCCTTCTTTTACTGAAGAACCATCCTCAGACTGAAAGAGGAAAATAATTCAAAAGATATGAAGGTTGTCCTGCAAACCACTAGGAAACAGAAATGCCAACTATCATTAATAATCCATACTTTAAAAGATGCACCTGATTTGTAGCACATTGCAGGCAGCCTGTTTCATGAGAACTGTGTAATAGGATAAAAATAGTCATTTCAAAGAATCATTGTATAGAATCTTTGGTCTGTCTCCAACTCTGCTGGGAACATCATGTACTATATAAAGGTGGACAAACCATTCATTTTTCTGCTGCACATCCTTTCCTGTAAATAAAACCAGAACGATTTTTATACTATTTAAAAGGAGATAGAGCTTGTCTCTCTACTTAATTGCACTAGTTACATACAATTCCCCCCCCATTGCTCATTAGAGAAGGAATGTCATAATGTTATGTACAAAGAGCTACCTCTTAAGATCTGCTCATTACTTGATATAATGGAAGAGACTGGATTACTTTTCAATTACTGGACTGTATAATATCTTGTGGAAATAAAGTATTAGCTCAGTCACCTGTAGTTCTGACATCAATGATGGTGGTTTCAAAAATGATACAGCTCAGTCATTTTCAAAACCACCATCTTTATGTCAGAACTATGTTTAGATTTATGATAAGCTCAACAATAAAATTTTAAACAAGATGTTACAAAATATTAATTAGAATGAAAAATTACTGTTTGAGTGGTGCTTAAATGAATTGTTAAGATAGTCACTGAAAAAGTGATGTAATTGAAGGCAACTCTGATCGAGAGGAAGTCAGTATGAATGGAAAAGTAAGTGAGAGGGTGAGTGAAGGTGAAGATTGAAAAGAGGAAGAGAAGGTGGGAATGGAAGGGGTGAGGTACGGAAAAAAGAAGAAAGGAAATGGAAGTGATATTGGAAGACAATGGAAAGTAGTCGGTTGACTTTACGTTTAGAGATGTGAAGAATCATAGAATCATAGAATTGTAGAGTTGGAAGAGACCACGAGTGTCATCCAGTCCAACCCCCTGCCACACAGGAATCACAATCAAAGCATCCCTGACAGATGGTCATCCAGCCTCTGTTTAAAGACCTCCAAGGAAGGAGACCCCACCACGCTCCGAGGGAAGATGGGAAAGCGTAGAGTGAGATGTCTGCTGAGTTTCCATCTTCCCTTACTCCTAACTCACTGGAGCGAGTGAGGAGCTCAGAAGCAGGCTGCATCTGCACAGCCGAAACAATCCAGCCTGACACCGCTTCAACTGCCATGGCTCCATGCCATGAGATTCTGGAATTTGTGGTTTTGTGAGATTTTTGTTTGTTTGTTTTTGCTGCTGCTGCATCACACTGCTTACTCATGTTCAGCTTGGTGTTCACTAAGACTCCTAGATCCTTTTAGCATGTACTGCCATCAAGCCAGTTGTCACCCATCCTAGATCTATGTATTGCATTTTTACTGCCCAAGTGTAGTATCCTACATTTCTCCCTTTTGAAATTCATTTTATTAGCACTGGCCCAGCTTTCTAATCTGTTGAGGTCATTTTGGATTCTGATCCTGTCCTCTGGGGTATTAGCTACCTCTCCAAATTTGGTGTAATCTGCAAACTTGATAAGCATGCCCTCTATTCCCTCATCCAAGTCATTGATAAAAATGTTGAATAGCACTGGGCACAGACAGAACTCTGTGGCACCCCACTGGTCGCTTCTCTCCTGGATGAAGAGGAGCCATTGGTGACTACCTTTTGGGTTCGGTCAGTCAACCAATTACAAATCCTCCTAACAATTGCATTGTCTAGCCCCATGTTACTAACTATTTTGCAAGAATATCATGGGGGACCTTGTCAAATGCTTTACTGAAATCAAGATACACTACATCCACTACGTTCCCTTCATCTATCAAGTTTGTAACTCTATAAAAAAAGAGATAAGATTAGTCTGGAATGATTTGTTTTTGAGAAATCCATGTTGACTTTTTGTGATCATGGCATTTTTCCTTTCTAAGTTCTTCCTGACTGTCTGTTTAATGATCTGCTCTACAATTTTTCCTAGTGACTGGGCGATAATTATTTGGGCCTTCTCTCCCCCGCTTTTAAAGATGGGGACATTTGCCCTCTTCCACTCTGCTGGGACCTCTCCTGTTCTCCAGGAATTCTCAAAGATTATTGACAGTGGTTCTGAGATTACTTCTGCCAGTTCTTTTAATACCCTTGGATGAAGTTCATCTGGCCCTGGAGACTTGAACTCATTTATACTGGCCAGGTATTCCTGAACTAGCTCTTTACCAAATCTGTGCTGTATTTCCCCAACTGCATCATCTGCTCCATCTTCCCCAGATTGAGCACTGTTCCCCCTTTGGGAGAAAACTGAAGCAAAGAAGGTGTTAAGTAGTTCTGCCTTTTCTCTGTCCCCTGTTAGCCTTTCACCATCTTCTCCCCGCAGCGGCCCTACCATTTCCTTGCTCTTACAGGAAAGATACCACCTAAATGTTAGGAAGAACTTCCTGACAGTAAGAGCTGTTTGGAAGTAGAATACACTGCCTCATAATTTGGTGGAGTCTCCATGAACTTGGATTGCACAGGGGGGAAGGAGGGGCTCCCACCTTAAAATGGATGGCAGCGAGTTATGTGTTCTTTACATTTCTTGAATAAAAATTATTTGGGAGAAAAAAGAAAATGATACAGCTCAGCTTGAACTGATTAGGAGGCCACGCAATTCACTACCTGATAAATCTACAGGCATGGCAATCCCCCTTTGTGGGCAGAAATAACATTTACCAAACTACAAACAAAACAGGTATAGGCCTTTTGTGCTACATGCCATCTTTGTTTAATGGGACCCCTAATAACTTGTTTTATTTCTTGACAGAACTGGGTGAAATCTGCAGGCATATTTTCCTCATGTGTGGGAATCAAGACTGTCAAGTTTCCAATGAACAGGGGCAGGGACGTTTCTGCAAGATCAGCCATTTACAATATCCACAAAAAGAGTATAGGCATCACTGTATGTTCCTTGTGGAGCATTGTTCTGATAAAGATGGAGAACACAGATGGCCCAAAGCAACAGTCTATACACTTTCATCCAGATAGATACATGTCATGTTTTGCCTTGCCATGTGAAGACTTAATATGGGGAGGGCTGTATAATTCACTCTTTTGTGGATTTGGTATTTTGTTGTGTTTTGCTGTATGGCCAACATGGCTACCCCTGGATTTTGTTGTGTTCCTCAGAAACCAGCAACAGAGATAGCACCCTAGAATTCAAGGGGCAGTTTGAATGAACTAGGCCAAGGTGGGAGCTTCTTGAAAAGGAACAGGGATGAGAACAAATCTGTGTCTTCCACAAAGCAGCAGCTTCCTTGGACAAGACTTTGACCTGCCAGTGCTCCCCATGTCTGGAGCCATGGCACTGAAGATTCTAGGAAAGTAGTGCCAATCCCATCTGCAGCAAGAAAAAAGCATTCCACCAAGGCCTTGCAAAGTCCCACTACTCTCTTCCTCTGGGCTGCAGGAAGTGTCATAAGACACTGGGAGCTTGCAGCAAAGGAAGGCAGAGTTAGTGCAAACATTCTCCAAGATTTTTCTTGGTATGTGTGTGTGGGGGGGAGAAGGTAAGCATCCAAATCGAATGCCTGCAAAAAGTCTGAGCTCTTGTGATTATTGGGTCTGTATGCTCACAATGTGTTACCTCTGGGGGGTGTGTGTGGAGGGGTGAAGGGACAGTATGGCAAGCAATGAACCTCCTCCCATTATGTGGAGTGTATCCTCACTTCGCTATAAACATAATAGTAGACATGCACAGCCATGTTGAGGGAGGGGGAAGAGGCCACATTGTGCTTGCTCCGCATGCCAGTATTGTCCACGTTTTTGGAAAGGATGGTGCTGGCAAAGAAAGGAATAACACAGGGTAAGTATCTTTCATGTAGCCAGGGGCCTTAACAGTACTTCAAGAGGTTGCCTGTTCCTGTAAGTGCTCTCTTTACATATGGTTTCCCTCCACTAAATTGCCTTTTAAGATCTTCAAAATACCATGTATGTTGGTGTTCGTCTGTTAAAATGCATTTTGAGTGAAAGTCTTTTCAAGTGAATGAAAATGCCTGGAGTGTTTTGCCCCTTAATAAGACAAGTGATGTCTACAGAGACCAAAATGCCCAGGAATCCTATTCTCTTTTATGTAGCACCTTCTGTAGCACTCTGGCAGAGTGAGTGGTATGAGCATTTAGAGAATTTACCTTAGCGAGCTCCTGGGAAACAGCAAATTTTCCCTCAAAAACATCTATATTTCATATTTTTTTAAAGTATTAATAAGCTAAAATGCTGGCAACACAAGGTTTTATTGTGGCATTCAGAAACTCTCCAGGAGATTAATATAAGTTCACGCTGTCTGCAAGTTTAGGATGTAAGCATTTTAAATAAAACTTCTTTAGGTGCTGATGCAAAGTTTATGGTTTAATGGCTTCTAAATGCAGAGCTTGCTGTTAACATATCCGTTAATGTTTTTCTCAGGGACCTCTCAGAGAATCTTCAACAATACACACATTGTCATTTGTTACTGAAGATTTCTGGCCTCGTTCTCTCTGTGTTTTGTTTCTGCTTTAAAAAAAAGTTTAAAAATGATTCACTGCTGATAACATTTTTATTCTAAAAGGATTCTCATTGGGCTGGGTTAGCAGATATAAAAAGTGATACAAGGAGAGGTTTTCCCAAATGAAACTAATGCTAGGAACACAGAAAGTGTGATGGGTATTTATTCAGCCTGAATTTATCTGTTCCAGCCAGTAATTGTCTACTTTAGTGGAGGGGAACTTCTAGTCCTTGGGCTGAGTCTGACTCATGGATGTAACCTGCTCTGCAAGGGTCTAGGAGATCTTACCCCACCTCCCCAAGCCCCGCCCTCCTTTATCTGGTAGACATTCTCATGTGCACCATACTAGCTCAATGATTGGGGAGGGGGGACCCCTGTTAACACTAGTTACTGATCAGAGCTCATAGTGCGGAGTCCTTTTCAAGGCAGCAGTATCTCTCCAAGATCACAAGTGCAAGTCTCTCCTATCATCTCCTCTCTCATTCCTCAGATTGGAGCTGCTAGGCACTGAGCGTGAGATATTCCACTTGCAAAGAATGTCAGACTCATTTAGGTAGGATCTCTAATGATTGTCCATGTTATTCAAATAGTTTGGAAGCTTAGCAGGTATGCTGCCTTTGTGGAATCAAACTGAGTTGGCCATGGCAGTGGTTGGGGAAACACAGGTAGCATATTTCACATGGGGGAAGGATTTGGCAATACCAGAGCATCTTCCCCCCAACCCCCCACAAAAGCCCTCAGACATACAGCATTGTATGTACAGTACTCTGAGGAAGGAAAAAACCTCTCTCTCTCCCAACCCATGTAGGCTTGCCCTAATAAAGACATCTTTAGATGGTTAAGTACTTGTGTAGAAAACCATTCAACATAACAACAGTGAATTACTGTGACATTCATTGAGACACTGGTAGTCACCATATGGGACTGTACATTGCTTTTGGTTAGGTGGGTCACAGATTGTGTGGGTCTTTAAGAAGCTTGAACTTTTAAACCAAAGCCTGATGCTCCTGAGTTCTGCTACCATGCTGAACCTGTTGAAAGAACTAGAAGGCATTCATTGTTTGATGAACTTTATACCTCTTTTTAAAAAATCTTCTTAGAGTGAAAATTATTCTGTGACTGTTGAGATTCTTGAAGGGTGCATATATTAATTTAAATATTCAAGGAAAAATAAGAGTCAGGCTTGATTTGTAACTCTGTTGTCCCCTATCCTAACATATTTCCATTGCAGAATGGAAGCAACAGTTTGGTAACGTGCAAAGGAAAATTACACTTGAAAGCCTTATTTATCACAGCAAAATACAGGAGCCTGGTTTTTTTCTTTAGACAAGTGTGCATGTACACACACACACACACACACACACATAGCCTATATCTGTGGCAGATCTCTTGAATGATCTATTTCTGTACAGGAATAATAGATTGGAACATTATGTGGTTTAGCATGGTTAATATAACTCTGCCTGGTCTGTTTCCATTAATCTTTTGAGGTCTGTGGTCCTTTCTTAGACATTTGCCTAATATATCAAGGTTATGTGCATTTTAAGCCTTGTTTCCAATATGCTTACATCTTTACTTAACCTTCTCTCTGTGATTAATGGGAGAGACTGTTCCTGCCTAAAAGTAATGGATGGTCATGTTAGAACTATATACAACTCAGCACTGACATCTCAGTCCAAAGAGTGAAAATTTAAATAGGGAGAGGGAGATCATGATTGCACATATCCCTTTCTTTCAAATGGTTCTTTCTGAAACCCACTTACAGTCTCCACATTGTCTCATTATTGACACTGCTATGCTGAAGTCCCTTGTGATCTCAGGAGGAGAACATTTCTCTCTAAGAGACAACTATGGGCAACCCTAATCCCAACCATGCCAAAAGCCATTGATGAAAGGTATTTGTTTTGTATGTAAATCTTTGCAGAGCAGGTTTCTGGACAGTTCATGTATTTGATAGAGAATATAAAGGAAAACATAAGTCTTCCTCAAAACACAGATATATATGGTTTTATGAAGCCCTACCAAACATACTCCTTCATTTTAATTGTCCCAAGAGACTTAGTGTGAGTGTGTGAGAGAAAACAGGGTCACTCGAAGGGAGAAAGAATCTTGAGAAATTCTAACCTTAGCAGATGGGACAACATGTCAATGTGGTCCATTGTCTACACTCACCCATAGTGTAATCTAAGCCAGTGATATGTGAAGTTGTCACACCCTATTCTGAAACTTGTCAGACAATCGGTGGGGGAAGATATCTTTTCTAGCTCCAAATACAGCTACCAATCAACACCTTCCTAAACATGAAGCACATAAAAGATGAATTGTATAAGATCACTCAGACCCTTCTTCCATGATGCTGCAATATGAGCCAACAGTTCAAAGAACAGAATATCCTTAACAGGATAGTCCACAACCTTGTTTGGACCCCTAAACTCTTTCAGTGGACTCAGATTTCCTATGTTGTTGTTTTGTTGTTGCTGTGTACCTTCAAGTCATATGGTGACCATGGGATTTTCTTGGCAAGATTTGTTCAGAGTAGGTTTGCATTTGCCTTCCTCTGAGGCTGAGAGAATGTGACTTGTCCAAGGTCAATCTGTGGGTTTCCATGGTTCAATTCAGTGGGGATTCAAACCCTGGACTCCAGAATCCTAGTCCAATGCTCAAATCAGTACACCATGCTATTTGACAACAGAAAAATTAAAGGTAAAACAAATTGCTTATGCACTTTATTCATGGTAGCAAACTTCATTATTTTGGGTAATATAATTTTCCTTGTTCTGAAAACTGCAACTGCAAAACAAGCTAAGCCCAACTGATTTGGAAGTTCAACTCTGGCTCAGAGTAAGTATGTAAAATATATATATATATGTGCAGATTTGCTTATCCTAGATGAAAAACAAGGTACTGACATGTTGAAACATCCTGTGAAAGAAATTGCCAATTGGTAGGAGGTGGGTGGGCTTGTTTTTTGGTTTTTTTTGTTTGTTTGTTTTTTTGTTTGTATTTTGCTGCTATACAAGAGCAAAGAGCTTTGTGTTTCTTTTCTTTTTTCTTTAGTCTTCATTGCTTCTTATGAATTTTTTTTACACAAAATGTTTTCAGACAAAATGTATGTTGCACAAAATGCAATGGACTTTATCGGACAGATAAATATGGCATCATCACAACACCACATAACCATGAAAGGGCATGCAGATCAGATGATGTCACCCTTTCACAGTTATGTCTTGGCCAAAAACTGGTGTTTTTACTTGACGGCTTAAGCTGTCAATAGATCCCCCTGCCGCTTTTTTTTTGCCAGCAATGCCAGTGTGCGCAACTTCAATCCCTTTAAATCTCGGACTTACCCCAACAATGGCTGCTCTGACACGAACACTTCCAGGTAAGTTTCACTCTTTTTATGACCCTCCCTGGGTTACTTGGTAGCTTTAAAGTGTGTTAAGGTGCTTGGTACAACTTTTTTTCCGTACGACCCTCCCCGCGCACTTCGGTCCTCTGGGAGGAATCTGTTACAGCCTATGAAAACAAGGCTGTCGGTGACCTCCCAGAGGGCCTTCTCCGCTGCTGCTCCCAGATTATGGAATGGCCTGCCGGACGAGATCCGTCTTATTAACACCTTAGACGGCTTTAAAAAAGCTGTCAAGACGGATCTTTTCCGGCAGGCCTTTCCTGAATAACTATCCCGGCCCAAGACTCAGCTGTCCTCCCTGAGCTGTAATCATTTTTTTTTAAACCTATTGTATGTTTTAATATTTTCTAATTTATATATTTTTAATTTACTGTATGTTTTTAATCTTTTATAGTTTAATATTGTTTTAAGGGGGGGTGGGCTAGGGTACTAAGACTATGGAGTTTTTATATTGTAAGCTGCCCCGATTGCGTTGCAGAGGGGCGGGATAGAAATAAAATTTTATTATATTATTATTATTATTATTATTATTATTATTGAATTTTCTGTGTGACAAAATCACACAAGATTTCAAATGAGGAAGGGAATGGGGCTCTGTTCACTTCCTCTTTATTGCTGGAAGCCTTTGCCAGAATTAGAAGGTAAGTGTGGTGGTGGGGACGTTCTTTTGCTGACCTAGAAATGGGTTTTTCTATGCTGGCAAAAAAAGTTTTATAATGGGACATCTGAAAAAGTTCAATGTTTTCCACAAAAATGTTGTATTTTACACAGACTGCAGTATTTGGCACAAAGTATTATATTTAACATAAAAGGTTTTGTGTGTTGTTATTATTATTATTATTATTGTTGTTGTTGTTGTTGTAAAAAGTTCTGAAATGTGAAAACTCATCAGAAAATGTGTATAAATGCTAATAATTTGATGGAGTGCAGGAGAAAATTTTTAATTTTTTTGTTTCCACATGTGAGAATGAAATAAGTGGAGATTTACATCTCTCACTCATAATAGAATTTACTAGTTCTAGCCATCCTCAATACTAGTTCCTTGGTACTGCCTCTTTCCTCAGACCATTGCATAGGGGTGTGGAGATAAGGTCAGTGATGTTGGCATCTGTAAAGTAGCCTCATCTTTATGACTTGGATGCTCTTAGAGAATCATAGAATCATAGAATTGGAAGAGACCACAAGGGCCATCTAGTCCAACCCCCTGCCATTCAAGAAACCAATTAATGCTTCAGGACATGGGAAATACAGATTTCATTGTCTTCCTGGACAGTCCTTTGAGATGGAAGATTTCAAATAACATGGTTTCCATGGTCCTGGGTGAAAAGGAATGATCCAGACAAGTGTTTATAGACAGGGATGGGCAGTACACGGCCTATGAGTGACACATGCCCACCTTGCCATTTTTGTAGCCCCTAGAAACACCACTGACACTGAATTAGAGAGGGCAAGAGTACACCCCCACCATGTTTTTATACAGTGGGGAGTGGTTTCCAGAGGACTTGGCCTGTATACAACTTTCAGGACCTCAGAGATCATACCTGCCACTCCAAGCCCCCTGTAGCCCCCCCATCCCTAATTTTTCAGGGCCCAATAAGCAAATTGCACACTCTAGGTGCAGCTGCTGAGCGTCATTTTCAGTTTGGGTTGTGCTAAGCTCATAAGGGGTTTAAAGTAAAATAGCAGAAGTGACCATCTGGTCCCTTTCAGTTCTGGGGACAAAAGAACTTCATGGCCCAAACTAGGCCATGCCACAGAAATGAGGTGAAATGTTTAGTTACACCTCCTAGGGAATGGATTTAGCCAATTTAGGTCCAAGAAGTGGGTGTGTGGGAAGCCTAGAGTGTTATGGGAATGGTAGAGAGGACTGGGACACATGACAGGGCTGATTTTTTAAGCATGTGGAGAATATGCATCTTATTTTAGAAAAGTGGTCTTGGACCCGACCCATAGAGCTGAATTCTCTTTCTTTGCTCACTTGCCACACTGGCATCCCTTACTGATGCCTGTTCTAGCTTCACAAGCATAATTTTTAGCAAAAGGGAGAACTGCTGGGGAAGGATGGAAGGATGCTATGCAAGATTAGTGATACACTAGCATTATATGTTTGAAGAGCACTCTTAGGAAAATCTCTAGGATTTCTCAGAGAGTTCTCTGTCAAAGCATGAGTCAATTACGAAGTGAGTTCAGTAAGGAAAAGGCCATCTTTCTCTACCTCTGGCTGAACTATGGTTATAGGGATTCTGTGAGAGAGTCTGCATCAGCAACACTAGGATAAAACCAATATCACTTTGCAATACACATCCTATCTTTATTGCTGGACTACATGTTGTGGTCACAATGGGAATAAGAAAGCTCATGGTGAGTTTCAGGAGATTATTAGACATGAACAAAAAAGTGTTCCTGTCCTACAATCTCCACTCCCACGCCTATCCTGTCCCTGACCCACCACAATCATTCTCCCCATCACACTTACCTCCTGTCCCATTGTTCTGGCAGTCCATGAGTGAATGGAGCTCTAACAGAGCTCCCTTCACTTCCTGGATCGAAATCCCACAGATTCTCATGAGAAGACATGAGTGTGGGGAATTGAAAAATAAAAATAAAAAGAACATAAAAAAGTGACAACAAGCACAAAAACACACTTTAAAATGTTAAAGTAACCTGGGGAGGGCCATAAAAAGTGTGTCATTTATCTGGATGTCACAATCTCACCCGGAAGTGTTCTGGCAGGGACCGCCTATTGACGCTGGGATCTCACCAGCATAACGGGGCACCTTGTCACACACAGGAACATCTGTGACACAAATGGAATGGGGGAACTATTGATGGCTTCTCCCATCAGCAATGCCGGCTGAATGGCAGCAGAACAGGTGCATAACGAGGGGGGAATGACATCATCTGAAAAGGGAGTCCTTTTGCAATCTCCTGGCATTTGTGTAACACCACTTTTAATGCATCTGATAATCTCCATAGTCACATGAGACATAACATTTACTAGTCTTTTCCTCATGAATCACACAGTTTCTTTACAGTGACCACACCAAAGGTACAAAGTGAGAGACACTGCATATAACATTGAGTGCTGGCCCCAGTTCACACACTGTAGCTTGCTGGACATTAATGCTAGTGCGTGAAATATTTGCCACATCATCTCCTATGATGATAAATATATGCACTGGATGTGAATGACAGAAAGTCTCAGGATGTATAGAAAAAGTTTTTATTCCACGAAAAGTTTTTAAACAGAGGCTGGATGGCCATCTGTCAGGGGGTGCTTCGATTGTGTATTCCTGCATAGCAGGGGCTTGGACTAGATGGCCCTTGTGGTCTCTTCCAACTCTGTGATTCTATGAAATAGCCCAACACATTTTGGCCAGAAAGCATTTGTATGGTTTTCTGTGGGGACTGTTAAAAATGTGTTAGGCTGTTTCTTGGCCAAAACCTATTAGTCTGTTCTTAGAATAAAAGAACAGACTATATACTTGAAGGAATGTTCATTATTATTCATTTCCAGGTCAGATAATGGGTTTCCTGACAATCAAAGTGAAGAATAATAGATGAGTGTGAATCTTGTGCAAAATTTTCCCCAGTATTCAAACTGGGAGTATGTTTCATGAGAAATTATTCTGCATAGAAAAACACATTTTGGGAGCAAAAACCTATTTACTTCAAAACAAACAAACAAAACCTCCACACCAAAAACAGAATTTTTGAGCCAAACCTCTACACAGTTTTATAATAACAGAATCATTTGGGTAGAATTCAAAGATATAGCCATGTTAGTCTGGAATATCAATAAGCAAGGGGATTTTGTAACACTGAGAGAAAGAAGCTGTAGCATAAGCTTTCATAGACTTGGTCTACTTGCTCAGATGCATGGAGTGCATGGAATAATTCGAGACATTCAAATAGGGGAGAAAACTGCAGAAGAACATTTCTTCCACAATGGCAGAAAACTACTACAGTGTAATTATTCATTGTTGCATGCAAGGACACAGTAGTCAAGGATTTACATCACTATTGTACACATCCTGAGACTGTGGAGATTTTTAGATGGGGGAAGAATCCCCACGGAGGTCGGGAGAGAAATGGGGCTGTTCAGCTTCCAGAACTCCATTTCACATGCCTTCATCCTTCTCTTGACCTCCATTTGTTCTCCCTCCATCCTGCTTTCATTTTTGTTCCACTATCTTTTACTAACAGAAGTTTCCGTTAGTAAACTTCCGTTAGTAAAAAATTGCAAATTGGAAGCGGAACAGCCCCGTTTCTCTCCCGACCTCTGCACGGTCCCCCCCCCCTCTGAAAATCTCCTGTGTTTCTCCTTCACATCAGACAGAAATATTTATTCTGGCTCCACTGCAAGGTTCAAAAATTCATGCTCACAGAATCAGTTAAAGTTGTATCACTCAAATATTACCCATATTAGTCAGGGCACAGGACAAAGCCAAAGTGATTACCGAGCATAACAATTTCAGGGCCCTTGACTGCCAAGGCGACACCTTTCAAGAACAATGAGTCCATTTAATCAATCATTTGTTTCAAACTGCTTTAACCACTCTTGCAAACTGACACAACTCGTATTTCATTTGACAGACCAATGCCCAATTGGCTGTGTAAACGCAATGACATCCCACAGCCAGACAGGTTAATCTTAGTGTTTATTGCAGTGTTTTTCTGCCTGGAGAGATCCAGAGACAAACTCTGAAGTATTAAACAATTGGAGACATGTAAGCTATTTGGTTGAGGTCATTTGATCTATCATTGAAAGAGGGCTACCATTCTATCCAGGGAAACCTATCTTTTAGTCCTTTGAAAACCAACATCCTTTTTGACACATCATCAGCACAAATGCCTTCAGTCTTCATGTTGTCACTGCTGATTACATGCATTTCTCTCCAAAGTACATAAAGGCAGCTTTGGTACATGAGCACTGGCACCTTGCCTTTTATTGTTGGATGTTTTCGTCATTGGATTGAAGCATTCATCATCTGCATTATTAAACAAGAAAATATGTTCTAATGTGACTGCTTTCAAAAGATTCCATAAATCAGCTAACATGGGCAGCGGTGGTGGTGGGGAGAGATGTGCTTGCAGGTTGAAAACTTCCATGCTGTGCACAAAAGCATGTGTGCTGCATCAGCTCACAAAGATGGTTGCATAGAGACCATTATTTTCAGAACAAGTATTGCAGTTGCACTTAAAATTATACAGACAGAAGCAAATACTACAGTAGCCAGTGAATTATATCCAGAGGGAAATCTGAGGCAAATTGGGAGGTTCCTTTTCAGGCAAAATACCAGTGGATTGTCATGGGAAGCTAAAAGAGTTTTCTTAACACTGGCACTTTCTCAAGAGGATGCATATATCCTTCAGCTGTCACTAAATTCTGCCTGAAGCAAAATTTAGTGCAGATACAGAGGCTCCTGCCTGTGCAAAGTGTATGAGGAATTTCAAGAGCAGCTAAAAGAGTCTTAGTACCATTTAAATTTCTCAAAAAGGGGGAAGGGATTTAAACATACTTGGATGCATAAACCTAAGGCAGAAGGAGCATATTCAGGTGTGTTCAACTCCCCAAATTTAAAAGGAGGAGACATAAAGGAATGCCCATAATTTGGAAATAACAAACTCGGTATGGCCCATGCCCAAATCACTTTGAGCTTGAACTGTACTCTAGAATAATGGGGCAGGGTGCTGCCTTCCAGAGCTTGTTGGTCTGCAAAACCTACCAGTCCTAGCATGTATTCTGAAAAATACTGGGAGCTGCAATCCACCATTGGTGGTCCACTGTTACCCTAAGAGGTTGGGGATACTTTAGAGCCACACTTGTGATGACAAAATCTCTATTATTGTCTAGGGGAATTATTAGCTCAAACAGATGCCTGTAAGAGGAGGGTAACGTTGGGATCTTTTCACCTATGTATACCAGTACTAACTGTAGAGAGCACTCCAGTATAAAGTGAAATAAAATATTTTTATTAGAAATAACACAAAATGTACTCACACATGCAACACACATTCCTAAGAACCATACAAGGCTATAGAGGAGGAAGGCAGAAAGAATGGATAGTGGGAAAAATTCAGGAAGTAGGGTGACAATTGCCAGTCTTGAAGAGCAGTTTTTCATGCAGAGAAGATACACAGATAGGAATCTGAGGGTGGCACAGGAGATTCCAATCTGGGGGCGTGCTGAGAAAGTGGCCAGGTTCATCCACCGTGGTACACCTTTCTATTGTCAGGGGACTGATATTGATACCCTATTTCATATCCTGAAGTGGTATTCTGGTTAGGACAAGGCCTGGATGGCTTTCCCACAGGTTAGACAAAGGAAACCCAAACTCAATGGATTGCATTAATAGCAGGGAGCTAGTAATTGATTGGTTTACGACAACCACACAAGGCTGGACAGGAGGGGTACAGGAGAGACATCCATAGGAGTAGATTTTGGAATGGTCACTTAATTGTTTGAATGAATAAATCATTGCTGAGGTACCCAAGGCTGCAAGAAAAGATTAGCACATATCTCCTTAACAACTGTGTTTATTAAGGGGCTTCTGCACAATCCTAATATGGGCTTTCTTGCCATAATATTTCTAAGACACATCCCAGGTCACTGTGACCTCCAGCTGACCTTTTTGGTTTGCGCCAGCCAACCTGAGCCTAAAAAGTGACCCAATATTTCCAATTATGACATACCGTGGGGAGGGGGTAGTAGGGCATACTAACACCAATCCTTGCTCACTCCTGCTCAAAAATAAGTTCAGAACATTCCAAGATGCCTTTTCCCTAAGCATACCTTTCAGCAATAGTGACAAGGAGCTGGCTAGTGGCCTAAAGAAGAGCCTACACCACAGATGAGGAGTGGGAAATAATATGAACATCTCCAGACCAAACATATACAAAGTACAGCTCAATTTTACATCTATCCAGCTCAGTGGTTGTGTGAATGCTCCAAGAAGAGGAAGCAGTTTGGAAACTTCACTATGAAGAGTCCAAGCTGCTCCTATCTTACATAGGATGTTTTTAAAATTGTGTGTGTGGGGGGGATTAACAAGTCAAAAGCCACGGACCCTACTCACACACTTTAGGTTAATGAATGTCCTCATTCCCAACTCTTCAATAAGAAATTTAGACAATATTTCCCCATCCCTAGCTTTTTACAGAGCTTTTCCCCCATCCCCACCACCTCCATAAATTGCCAAAGAGACAAAGAGCAAAATGTTCACCACATAATTACTTTCCAAAGCATTTCAAATACAAGCTTCTTAAACAATCATCAAGTCACCCCTGGCCAATCTGCAAATAGATAGTTGTGTTCCATTGTCACCAGTACTTGCTTCTGCCCTGAAAGATGGTGGACATTGGACACAGGAATGAGAAGACATCATGGGGTTTTTCTGCTGCTCACAGTTACCAGGTTCTATTGATTTGAAGTGTGAAAGATATATCCCAAACGTCAGGATGCTGGGACATGCAATCACTGAGAATTTTATAACATAAAGAGCTAACATGGTATTATGTACTACAGCCAGCAGAGGCCAGTAGTGAGCTAGCTACATGCAGCTGGTGAGCACAACAAGATACTGTTTGTAATAGCCATTGTGGGAACAGAAACAGAGGAGTGATACTGTTATTGCTTTAGGAACAAACTGGGTAAACCATGTGCGTGGGAATAACTGTATAGCCCATGAATGTAATGTATTTGTATTTGTATAACCAGATGTTTCCCCCATATTAAGCAGTTGGATGTTTGCCCTTGGATTGTGCATTTGCACTGTGCGCTCTATGCTATGAAGTACTGGACAGTGCTACTATGATTGCTGTGTTATGTAGTCTATGTATCTGGAGTCTCAGATTCATTGTATATATTTCTTTAATATGCACAAGTAAAGGACGGTAGTTTAGGCACAATATCTGTGTCTGTGTGCTCATTTCATCAGCCTGATGTCTGCTGTTTTTACTACAAGACCTATTTGCTGCCTGGTCCTCTTGACATGCTCAGAGGTACCAGTACACGACCATGACACTACCCTTTTCTGTTTGAAAAATCTGACTGTGTGAGGCCAGAGTAGAGTAACCTGTCTGGCATGTTTGAATGGTCTGTTGTGATGTGAGGATACAAAAGTTTCTTCAGGAGCTTTTCAAAACTTGTCTAAAGAAGCATGAGCATGAACTGGTCTAAAGAAGTTCTGATAATATGGCTTGTAATATTATTGGGCTTTGCCAGATGTTGTCTCCTCTGTGTCTGCTCATTCCACTTTTTAGAGGGCAATTTCTTGAGAACCAGCATTGTGTGGCCATTTGAGCATCAAATGACAGTGCTGGAGACCAGGATTTGATTCCCCACTTGGAGACAGAAACCCACTGGGTGATGTTAGGCAAGTCACACCTGTTCAGCCTCAGAGAAAGCAAAAGCAACCCCCATCTGAACAAATCTTGCCAAGAAAACCCCATGAGAGGGTCGCCATAAATCAGAAATGACATGATGGCACACAACAACAATTTGTAGTGATTTCTTGGATCAGTGTTAGGGTTCTTCCAAAGGCTTCTCCCCGCCCCCGCCCCCACCAAAAAAAATGAACTAAGGGATGTGGTGTGTTGCACCACAAATCCCTGCTTTAGCATTGAAACCCACTGAGTGACCCTGGGCAAGTCACACACTCTCAGCCTCAGAGGAAGGCAATGGCAAACCTCCTCTGAATAACTCTTTCCAAGAAAACCCCATGATAGGTCGCCTTAGAGTTGCCATAGGTTGGAAACAACTTGAAGGCTCACAACAACAACAAACAGAGATGTCATTTGGATGTTTTTAAAAACCCTGAGAACTATAGCAACAAATACCTCACCTTCTGAATATTTGCTCCATCTGGGAGAGCCCCAGGAGTCTGAAAGGGCTGTTTATTCAGGCTTTAGTTTCTGTTGCATTATCACGTTGTACCTGAAAGTATTAATGATTATTCCTCATTCTGAGCATTATGGTATTTCTCACATATACAGAGCCTTGATGAGTTGAGGGTGCTAAGTGGTTACAGATGAACAGAGTTTATTCTTATTTGTTAGTAATTGTTAATCACATTTATATCCTGCCTTTCTTCCAATAACCTCAAGGTCCTCCTCCTCACCACTTTATCCTTACAACTGTAACAACCCTGTGAGATAGGTCAGATTAAGAGAACGCAATTGCTCCAAATCACTCAGTGAATTTTATGGCTCAGTAGGGATGTGAACCTGGATCTCTCAAGCTTCAGCCCAATAGCATAACTATCACAACATGCTGGTTCTGGAGAAATATCTCATCTCCTAAACAATCAAGGGCAGCTTCTCATATTCATCTATGGCCTATATTTTTGTCTACATGGTGCTTCCCATTAAAAGGACACCTATCAAGTGGGAAGCCAGCAAAGTTGTCCCTGTGGATGAAGAACCTTTTATATTTGAACTGCAAAGAATCAGAACAAATGCAGTCACAACATGCTCTCATCCTGCCATTCATTTCACTGCCCAGAACAATTTTGCATGCTTCACCAGAAACATATTTTCAGACTTTTTAAGGGCATCAAGAATTTCTCTGAGCTGAATCAAGGAACCATAAGTATATAATGTCTTTTAAAATGAGCAAATACTGTTATCTTTCTCAGACAGCTTCCCCCCGACTTTTTTTACCCTTATTTTTGCTGAAGAAAGCAATTACTCCTGTTGTCAGCAGAATTAAAAATTACAGAAAATCATATAGGTCGATTCCTTTTTGAGTAAGAAATCACAAACTGAATGTTAATGCAACCAAATTTTCTAAAGGGTTATCAGCAGATGCTAAAGTTTTCCATTTGGTTCTTCTTCCACAGTACAAAGACTGGGAAGAAACAGAATTGCATTCAAATATGACATGAAATCTCTCCTGATCTGCTTTTTGTATACAGAGAGCTTTACATAGCACCGAATCATTCAGCGTTTTACATCCCTGTGTATCATGGTGAGTGTTTGCTGGGAAGCATTTATATTTTATGTAAATATAGCAATGCAAATACACATATCTATTTGGTAGATTCAATGCAGAATATAAATATACAAAATTTTAAAAAGTTAGTGTATAAATGGTACCTTTAAACACAATGCAAATCTTTGTTTACAATCTTATACTTCCTGCTGTTTCTAGAATGGGATTATTAGCAATTGGATGCACTTCAGAAAGAGTAAAGAATAACATTGGTGGGCAAGCTGACTCTCCTTGTATTCCAAGTCACTTAAAAAACTGTCAGGGTTTCAGTGGTGCATAAACTCCCTTGGGTGGAATAGTTCTGCAGTTGAATGCAAGGACTATTCAAAGTGCAGGAAGAAAAAGTATGAAAACATATGTACTAATTTTAGCAAGAGCAAAGTGTGTAAAAGGTCCTTTCCAACCCAAGTACAGAACTTGGGAGTAACTAGTTACAAATAATGGTCAAGATCCTGCCTGGGAGACATAGAATCATAGAGTTAGAAGAGATCACAAGGGCTATCTAGTCCAACCCCCTGCCCTGCAGGAATATACAGGCCATCCAGCCTCTGTTTAAAACCCTCCAAAGAAGGAGACTCCACCACACTCTGAGGCAGTGCATTACACTGCTGAACAGCTCTTACCATCAAGAAGTTCTTCCTAATGTTTGGGTGGAATCTCTTTTTTTGTAGTTTGAGTCCATTGTTCCATGTCTATAGATTATCACACTGCACTGTTATAGTGCTGTTATTCCACATTAACTGCTATGATTGCCTCCTTTGGAATCCTGGGATTTGCAGTTTAAGGAGGGGCATTTAGAACACACAGCCAGAGAGCTCTTAGGCCTCACTAAACTCAGTAAACCCCAGAATTCCATAGAAGGCAGCCATAGCAGTTAAAGTAGAATAATAGCACTATAACTGTGTAGTGTGATAAAGTCCCTAGTCTCTGGAGCAGCAGAAAACAAGCTTGCTCAATGCTCAGTATGACTTCCCTTCAAATATTTAAACATGGCTATCATGTCACCTCTTAACCTTTTCTTCTCCAGGCTAAACATAAGCCTCCCCTCATAGGGCATGGCTTCCAGACCTCCCACCATTTTGGTCACCCTCCTCTGGACACATTCCAGCTTCTCAATATCCTTCTGGAATTGTGGTGTCCAGAAAGGGACACAGTATTCCAGGTGAGGTCTGACCAAAGCAGAATAGATTGGTATGATTACTTCCCTCGATCCCTTGAGCTAAATGACATAGCAATGCTTCTTCTGCCTATCCAGCCCCATTAAAACCCACCTTAGAACCAGGCAGCCAGACCAAATGAAGAGGTTCCGTAGCACTGGCAAGTGGGGCACTGAAGGATGACACATTCAGCCCCCTTCCTCCAGCAAGCTAAGAGTGACAAGCAATTATGACAGGACCCCATGGGGGTCACTGCTACTGTTTGTACCACAAACATCTTTGATTGCTGCAGGTGCCTGGCTTTTAATGTAGGATTTAGGGGGAATTTGTGATCATGACAATGGTTCCATGAATGTAATTGTGAATACCAACATTTATCTTACAACACCATAAATACTGAACAAAGTACCAAAGTTATTTGCAATCAATTCCTTTTTTTTTCAATCACAAAGGTACAACTAGCATGCTTTATACCTTTATGATTAAAAAAAGGCCAGTCTTTGTGTGCTCTAATGGTAACTTTTTAGTTAGGAGGAATAGCTTGATTCAAATGATGTTTTGCATAGGTCTTGTGAGTCCATTCATGTTCTATTGTGGGCATTAAGGCAACAGCAAGGTAAACATGAGGACAGTGTGGCTTCGTAGCACAGGCCAGCAGCTTTTAGTGTGCACGTTACAGGTAACCATTTTAGTTACTTTTGAGAAATGGGGATGTAAAGAGGTGCTTTAAAATTGAAATTATACTGGTAACTAAATACTTTTGGGGAGCACTAGTATTGCAACTACGGTAATTATTTTTTTAAAGCAACTTTCCAAGCTCTGCAGTAGCAGAACTGTAGGCTAAATTTCCATCTTGGCAAGTCACATAAGTACAGTCGCAGACATAATTGATCTTCTCATTGAAATGTACTATAGAGTGGAAATACAGCCGAAATTAACTTGACTGACCTTGAGTACTACACAATTATAGAACACCGATACCAGTTTCACTGCCATGCATTCATCCTACAGAATCCTGTAATTTGTAGTTATGTGAGGTATTTAGAATGGTGTACCAAAGAGCTCTTGTAGCTCAGCAAACTACAAATCCCAGAGTTCCATAGCCATACAAGTGTCATGCCCCATGAGCCTGATGAAGCTGTAGAGTCAGAGAAGGAGGAGGACATTGCAGGGAATGACCCTAGGGACCGTGGCACAGGTTTATCTACACATGTGCCAGCAGGGAACCCTGCCAACCTAGAGGGTCAAGCAGAGGAAGAGCCTGGTCTGAGTGGGTTGGCATCAGTCCCAGCAGAGAGTCCTGCCCACTCAGATAAGGACAAAGAAGAGGAGAGGGACTTACCTCCACCATCGTATACCCAGCAGCAAGTTCTAAAGGTGGTTCAAAGGAGGTCTCTGAGAATTTATGAGAAAAGCTTGCTCATTAAGAAACACCTGGCAAAGCCTTAATTGCTTTATATAGGCTGGAAGAGGCAATGGAGGCTTTGTCAGAGATCAGCTGATCTCCCTGGAGAAAGATTCCTGCTGCCTTCGGTGCCTGAATCCTTGCTGCCTTGACTCGTGTCTTGACCTTTGACTGTTCCTGACCACCCTGTTGCCTGATCCTGCTGACCCATGGACCAACTTCTAGACTATGCTGCCTTCTGTAAGCCTTGACCTTTGGACTGTATTCTGGACTCTTCTCTGTGTGCCCTGTTGCCTGTATTGCTGTTTCTCCAAGAAATGGAAACTTGCTTATTCTGATCTTTATCTGGCTTTCCTTAATTAACTATACCTGGGGCTTGGCTGCTATCCCAGCCCTTATTTATCCTGCTAGCATTTTGAGCTGCTTTTCCGGACAACGTGTTAAAGTGGTATCAAAATGTTATAATGGTGTAGAGTGAAAAAAAGATTACCTGGAAATCCTCCATCTGCTGCTCTGCCTCAGGCAGCAAATGGTCTTGGACCAGCCCTGAAATAGGCAGTTGGAGGGAAGCAGAGCCTAAAGAAATTTTTTTAGAAAAAGCACAGAGTAATTGTGTGGGCTGTGTGTGCTGTTGCTATTTGAGAGGAAATATTTGAGAGGAATATATGTTTGAATATACGTTGGAGAGGAAAGCCAGTTTTGATTTCTACAGAAATAACTGAATTTCTGCCACTGAACTTCTGGGAACAATGAAACGTTACATTTGGCTCAAAACATACCATCAGAAATGTATACTTTATGTTGCATTCATAAAGTGTTTCTCACTTGAGCAACAAACTTTTGGTATTCTTCCAGTGTGTAAACCATTTCAAAACTAACTTTATCTAATAATCCATCACAACGTCTTCATGAAGATCTAGGACTTATCTACATGAGACAGGATGAGCTGGCTCCCTGTTGGCATATCTTGGCTGCAGACCTGGCCTGTTCCCCTACCTCCATTATTGTCACCGAATGGACCAGAGTGCAAACAGGAATGCCGGCAGCCATCATTTTCTCTGCTGACTCAGAAGCCAGGAAAGGGCCTTGCAACATGGGACTGAAGACCCCCTGCATGTGCCCAGCCTTGGTCACATACTGAGGGACAACAAGAAAAGGAGGGCTACAGTATAGAGGAAACTAATATAGGTGTGCCACATTATTTCAGATTTCTCTGATAAATTTTATTTTCAGGTTAAGAGGGTAGCAATGGGTAGTCCTGTTGCCCCGTCAATAGCTAATATATTCATGGCACACTTGGAATCTACTTACATTTGTAACCCTGAGAATAACCCATACTACAGCAGTACTGTCTTTTATAAAAGATACATTGCTGATATTTTTTTCATTTATAAGGATCAATCCTCTTTGAATAAGTTTTTTCAATGGATGAATTCTATTCAATAGTCAATAAAATTCTCCCTGCAGTTTAGCAAATATACATGGATTTCTAGAAACTAAACTGTATAGCAAACCCACTGATAGAAAATTCTTCATAGAATCATAGAATCATAGAATTGCAGAGTTGGAAGAGACCACGAGGGCCATCCAGTCCAACCCCCCTGCCACGCAGGAAATCTTGATCAAAGCATCCCCGACAGATGGCAATCCAGCCTCTGTTTAAAGACCTCCAAGGAAGGAGACCCCACCGCGCTCCAAGGGAGTGAGTTCCACTGCCGAACAGCTCTTACTGTCAAAAAGTTCCTCCTAATGTTGAGGTGGAATCTCTGTTCCTGGAGCTTGCATCCATTGCTCTGTGTTCCAGTCTCTGGAGCAGCAGAAAACAAGCCTGCTCCATCCTCAGTGTGACATCCCTTCAAATACTTAAACAGGGCTATCATATTGCCTCTTAACCGCTTTTTTCCAGGCTAAACATACCCAGCCTTTTCCAAGCTAAACATACCCAGCTCTCCTCATAAGGCATCGTTTCCAGACCTTTCACCATTTTAGTTGCCCTTCTCTGGACACGCTCCAATTTGTCAATATCCTTTTTTAATTGTGGTGCCCTTCATTGTTCCTTATTGCTCATTCCATTCTACAAAGTTAAGTAGGAATTTACCATATGGGCAATTTTTACGCTTCAAAAGATATTCCACATGAACAGAAGATTTACATTGTTGCTAAAGAGAGTTATAAAACACAAGTGTTGGAAAGGGGTTATCTGTCTTATATCATTGGTCTGGCTGAACAACGAGCAGATGCACTAATTAGAACTCATCTTTTAAGGGAGAAGACCAAAAATATACAGGAAAGACTTACTTTTTTATTGACTTTTTCTCTTCTAACTTCTGCAATTATCAAGATCATTAAAAAAACACTGGCATATTGTAGAAGACATTCCAGGATGTCAAGAGGACATGAGCTGGTGGTAACAGATTAAACTGGGTATTTGGAAATGAGTTATTGGGCTCTACTCCAGCTTGTCTCCATCTCAGACCTGTATCTGCCCCTGGGGTTGAAAGGAGTGTCTTTCAACCCCAGGGCAGAATGGGGCAAATGCTCTGTGTCATATGGACTGCAGGGCTATGAGACGGGAGCAAGGCAGGGTATTTAGCCCACGTAGATAAACCCCTAGCTAATAATATCAATGTTATTTTTCCAGTTCTCTTTGGTTACTAAAGTTTCAATCCAAAATCTGCTGATGTGAAATGCTGCTCAATTCAGTGAGACTTACTTCTGAGTAGACATGTACAGGATTGCAGTAGAGGAGGAATGTGGTTTAACAGATTCATTCTCACAATGTGATGTAACCTGAAGCAAAATGCATATGAAGGAAAATGACTGTTTCTACATCTTTCAGACTGCAAAACTCATCTGTCTGATGGTGTTATAAAAAGCCACCTTGGGTTACCAAGAAGGGAAGGATGGTTAAGTATTAAAAACCATTAAGTCAGACTTCATATCTTGACATTCCAATATTGGTGAATGGTCTTTGCAGCATTTTTCAAACCCCATTGCCAGTTTATTTCCAGCACTACCTACCTGATATTTTATACAGTAATCTAAAATTGTTTCTTGTGTTATCAGTTTGATTCTGGGATGTCTTTAATATTCTCACTGAAGATAACATCCTGGCTGTCACGGCTTCTTATCACCATGTATTCAGGTTTTATCTTAAACTTCCTGAAATGTAAAACTGAGGTTTGGAAACTTTTGTATCTACTGTAATATTAAACACACACACAAACCACACCACCACATGCCTTCTAATAACATTGCCTGAACTCTTTAAATAAGATGTCATTTCAAACAGGATTTCACGTTTCCAAATCATGACAACAACAACACCATCACTGCTGCATCCTCCTCTTCATCAATTAACAGAGGAAAATATTAACTATAAGATTACAACTTTTCCATAACTCTCTATTTATTTTTTGGCATTGAACAATAATAGCATTGATAAATGGAAAGAAACTTAAGTGTCTGTTGAAATATGAACCAGTTTGATCTAATTTTGTTGGTCAGGCCTTTCTTCAGACATAAGTTTGGTGTATATGAGTGTCAAGTCAGGAGCTTGGAAAAATTCCCCAGGCCATGTTGGCTGGGGACACCTGGGAGTTGGACTCTGAAAACGTAATTTTTCCATAGAATATGGGAGTAAGCATTTACACTGTAAAATATTATCTACAATGCACATTTGAAGAAAGTACTGCTGGCAGCTCACCCCAAGGTGTTTGGTTTTTTGTTTTTGTTTTTTGTAGGCCTTGACACATGTAGATTGCACTTCACATTGCTTTTTTTTTTTTTTTTTGGCAAAAAAAGATCAAATTGCCTCTCCTGGAAGTGACTGCCAGATAGTTTCAGTTTGTCCCAATTTCTTACCTTCCAGCATTGTACAGCTGAAAACTGGGACATGTGTATCCAAACAATATAAGGTTTTGGTCAACGTGGCAAAAGTTATTAATGAGGAACAACAGACAAGCTAGGAGAGGCTGCAACAGTTTCCTCTTCCCTGAGTCTACTGGGAAGGGAAATTTCAGCTCCCTGTTCTTTTCTCCTCCCTGCTTAGTTAACTGAGTGCAAATTACTTTTGCATGCTGAATGCAATTTGTAGCAACTGAAGTAGACTGAGGGCAAAGGGAGACAGTGGAAGGAGGATAGAGAATCTGAGACATTTTAAAAGCAGCTGAAAAAGTGGAGTGTCCCTCCCTGCCAAATAAGGACAGTTGGAGGGTATGCAATTTTTAGAAGTTTGGGCAGCCCATGTGGGCCCTAGAGGATCCTAGGCCGGTAAAGTGGCCTCCAGACACTACAAAGTTATCCAACCCTACTATAATAAGATAGCCCTTTTTTGTTTAATAAGGACATAAGCCAACTCCATTTCTAAAGTTATTTTGTGGTGCAATGAGTAATGTTGAACAGTTACTTTTTAAAGGGGCATTTTAGAGACCCTTTAACTGGAATTGTATATCTTTAATGCTATTCTTTTATCAGTCCAAAGTGGGTTTTTTTAAAAAAAATAATACTAATAATAGTAATAATAATGGGAAATGATAAAAATTAATGAGCAATGCAACATGTAGCACAAGTTACATTAAGAAGTTCAATGAAGTATTTCAAAAACACTATAACAAGTAACGGGAATGAATTACTTTTTTAAAAGAATGTCCCAGTCCCTGCTTTTCCAAGGTGTATCCCAGCCAATCAAGATGCTGCAGTTCTGCCTCCTGGTGTCAGTTGGCACGATGAGATTATCCAGCCCACAGTCCCTGAGGTTGGGGTTGGAGCCTGAAGTACAAAAACATGGCTGAGCTGACCAGGTGAAGAAAAAGAAAAACAGTCACAGGATTTATAACAGGCCTGAACAATTCAAAGTTTTCATACTACCTTCCAATCTCAGGCAGGAGTCAATGTTTCACAGCTTAGTTTCATGATGTACCTGGAGAAGGCTTTAAAGAAACCCAATCCAAGATTATACAATTAGGCTAGGTCCCAGGCCATGTGGTTCTTGCTTCATCAGGGTTCTGATAATGCATAATTTTACCCTTCACATTTTGTGGTTTTGTACAGGTAAAAATCCCCACCTATGGCTGTACTAGAATTCAGTAGCACCATGAAAAACTCGCTTCCAGTTAAGAATCCTTAGAGCCAATGCAGCACTGCTGCAGTCTTTGAGAAAGAGTGAAATATCTCCCAGCTTTGGAGAGCTAACAACCAAGGAAGGGATAACTTATGAAAGAGGCAGGAGTGTAGCTACTGGGGCTGTGTTAAATTGTGGACATTGCCCCTCCAAATAAGAATTCTGTTCCCCAAAAGCAGTTTTCTTTCAGTCCCCAGATTTCTAGCATTACAGTAAGTTAAAACTTCAGTTGAGCATTTAGAAATAGAGTTTGCGCCTCCAAAGAAAGGTGGGGAGGAAATATAAACACAGGAAATAGAAGAGTTGTGGAGGTGAACGGCTTTCAGTGTCTCACTCTCTGCAAGTAATGACCCACACATGAAATAACGAGACAGGCACAAGAGCTGGGTTGAAATATGGGCCACTTTATTGACTTCTATCCTATTTAATAATTTAATTTCTTGGGGTATGTGAACCAGGGGAAGACCAATTGTGGGAAAAGCTGGAGCCAATGGTCTCCACAGACCCATCCCCCAGCTTCCCTGGGTGAATCACCTGAGCCCTGAGGGGGATCCCATAAACTTGGATGCTCCCTGGGCACTGTCTACTGAAAGGCAAGACCCCAGGATGAAAACTTCAAGCCATGTAGCTTCCGATGAGGTCTCCACCTGTTGCCAGCCTCAAGGACAGCCCATCTCCCTGCCCCCAGCCATATGGCCTGCAGGTGCAGATTGACAGGCCCATCCTTCAACCCAAAAGGGGTTACCAAAGGTGAACACTAAAGTAATTCATCTCCCCCACACCCTACCACAGATAAGGGGCAAGTGTCTACTTAGCCCCTATACCCCACCAGGGTTCCTAATACAGCCCTCACCTTGGTTTGTATATCCTCAAGTAATATCTGGATCCCAAGATCTGAGAAGTGGATGCCATCAACCCTGTACAGTTCAGACTTCTCATAGGAAATCCTACGATGGTCAACATAGTGACCCAGCCCTTCAGCTATTACCCTCCGAATCGCCCTATTGACCTTCTTGCAGGCAATGTCTATTTTTCTAATATCCTTCTCCCCTGGATACACCCATCACAGTATGATGGCTGACCAGACAAGCTGAATGCCGGGCCACAAATATCTGATTTTCTGCATATCCATTAGCGCTTGAAGACTCAGCACCTTCCCCTTCAATAAACCCAAATCATTACCACCTAGGTGGATAACAAGAACATGCGGCGGAGGTCCACAACACTCCTCAAACAAAATGTGTAACAAACCATTCCATTTCAATCCCCGTTTGCCACACCACTCAATTGTAGCCCTTCCTACCAGTCCCAGGTGGGCTCCAAAGTGACTTGACATGGCATGGTGCGCTGCCCCAAAAACAAAGCTATGGTTGCATATCAGCACCCAGCACCTTGTAGGCTGCATACTAATATCTGTAAAACAAAAAAACAGCAGTAAGATTAATAACACAGTGGTCAAACATATTTGTAAAAAGCAGCTGACTTCCAACGTCCCAACTGTTGGGTTGCCTCAGGAGGCATACCCATCACTGAGGCTGTGGAAGCTCATCCTATCCTAAAATAATGTGTGTAGAAGGCTTTCAGTGCCTCACTCTCTGCGATTCTAGAAATTTGGAGACTAAAGAAAATTTTATTTAGGGGTGGCAGAATTCTTATTTGTGGGACAATGTCCTCATCCCCCCATAGCTACCCTCCTGTAAACAAGTCAATGCTTTCACTGTGATCTCCCCAGCCATGTGTTAGTCTCTTAGACCTTTTACTTATGGTACATAAATTTCCAGGAAACAGTTTTGCTTTGGTTGTGTTTGTTCTTCACAAGAAAAACTCCCAGTTGTCTCTTCCTTACCTATGGCTCAAGAAGGAACTCCCAATACTTAGGCAAAGTTAAAGTTAGACATCTCTAAGGTGTCCAGTGACATGACATGCTCCTTGCTTGGCTTTTGAGCTACACAAATCATAACAATCTGACATTAAAAAAAAATAATTTCAATCTGCCAAAGCAATGTTCTTACTGAGTCCTCATTACTGGATTCTTAGCCCATTAAGACAATCAACACCTCATTCTCAAATAATCAACATAACCATAAGTCTCTGCCCTGAAACATAATGAGATGTAGAATAGCCCTGAGGCAACCAGCCTAATAAGGGATGAAATGACTTTGACAACAATCCATTTCCTCTCACATCAGAGCTTCTCTGATGCTTGAGATTTAGTTCCCTTCTAGATGGCCCTCCTGATCACTCTGTTTTCTGGAACACTTCCAAAGAGGCTATATTAGCCATCTTTACCCAGTTGGTAAAGGTGGCTCCTGTACCATTATTTTTGCACCCGAGCCTCATATTGTCTCAAAATGCTACAGAAGAATTTTTTTAAAAAAATATACCACTGATCACATGCACATATAGCATGCAGAACCTGCTGCACAATGTTTATACCTGCTGGTACCAGCAGTATAGTAGATTGTTAGATCTTTTAAATGTGTAGTCCTATATTATCACAAGAAGTGGGGCCCATTATGTTTAGTGAATCTCCAAGGTATTGCAAAGTAATAAAGGGATATTCCCTATTCTCTCTACTGTAACTACTTTGCATATATCAAATGAGGCCAGTGGGCACACATCAATCAGCAGTGGGGAAGTGCTGTGATCTCACTTTTTCTTCCCAGGCTGCTGACACACTGCAGAAATAATGCACTTTGACACTGCTTTAACTGCCATGGTTCCATATTGTGGAATCCTGGGAGTTGTAGGTTGTTGTGGCACCAGAGCTCTCTGACAGAGAAGATTAAATATTTCACAAAACTACAAATCCCAGATTTCCATAGCATTGAGCCATGGCAGTTAGAGCGGTGTCGAACTGCATTATTTCTGCAGTGTGTCAGCAGCCTCATTCTCTTTGAATATGTGTAGTGGTAGGGAACAAGGGGCATCTTCACAACCCTTAGGTTCTTGTTGAATGGGGCGGCATATCTGCACATCTGAAAACTGAGGAGGGGGGACAACTGTAAGTTGCCTATCAAACAATGCATAGGCCAGCTTCCTTGAGCATTTGTCTTCCTGTAAGCAAGGTGCACGCTTCCCATCTACCTTGTTTTAAAGCACAAGAAGTTCCAGACCCATAGCTCCTCAGTGTGGTCCACTCACCCATGCAAGTTTCCCATCCCTTCTGTAGAACATGTGAATATGAACTTTCACATTAAAGTTACCAGGATAGCATAGGCACAACACGCTTTGGTCCAAGTCTATGCTATCTGGGGAAATTAAAAAAAAAAAATCTGATTCTGCTAATACTATAATACTACACATGCAAACAATTCTTAGCAAAGAGGAATAAGTACTGAAAATCTAACCATTGGGTCTTTTTGGAAGTGCTTTCCTAAAAGAGGAAAGATTGCAAGGCCTGGGCAATTAAAATGTGTTTTCTCTTGCCTATTCTTTGTTAGTTATCTCTTTGACACAGTTGTTTATCTTCATGTCCAGAAGAGCACAGATGCTGAGAGCAGCACAGTGGCCAGAGATGAAACAGATGGAAAAGGTGCACTGAAATTTTAGGTTCTTTTTGCATATATTAAACTGTAATGCTCCACCTGGGACACACATTGCTGCTGTGCTTCACAAAATGTCTCATCTAAGTACAGAAGGCAACTCAGGTGCTAGGACTTTCATAAAAAAGATATCCCAACCCACTAAATATCAGAGGAGAATTATACAATGTGGATTTCATGTAAATACCTTTAATTTCTGAATGGTGAGTTAGCATCTTCACCTTCCAAGGAACTCCAGGGAGGATTGTAAATAAGGAGAATGATCATACTTCTCCTCAAGGAGATTAATCATATTGAGTTGTCAAAAAAAGAACCATATATTTAATGAACAAGCAAAGATTTATGGCTCCTTACTCTTAAGAATTTATGTTAAGCTAAATTATCACAGCTAAGGAGGAAGGAGGTAAAGTGTAAGGTGGAATAGGTCAGCCTTCAGCCTGTCTAAAATGCCTAATACTTCTGTCTTAATGTCACAGACTCCTAGAATAGACTCCTGGTTGCTAGTTCAGGGTCAAACTTCAAATAATGCCTGTACAAACCTGAATCTGGTCCAATGATATATAAAGGAAGAAATGGAGGTCCAGTTGTGAAAGTGAAATCTTCTATCAAGGTATGCCTTACTTTACCTCTCCACAGACTGCAGCACAGAGACATTTATCCTCAACCAAACTTAATACCAGCTTGAGCTTGGCTGACAGGAAAAAAAAATGAGGGGAAAGACTTCAGGAAGGAAAGCTGTAGGTGTGGGAAGAGTTTAGCACCCCTCAAACACATGTCTTTTCTGTTCTACAAATTGGGCTGCCTGCCTCTTCCTATATACATGATCAAAGTGGGGACCCTTTCACACTACACAGTTATAGCAGCATATCATGGTTCCATCCTATGGAATCCAGGGATTTGCAGTTTGGGAAAGAACATATAGAATTCTCACCAAATAGCTCTGGTACCTCAACAAACTACTAATCCCAACATTCCATAGGATGCAGCCATGACAGTTAAAGTGGAATCATAATTCTGTAAATGTGTAGTCCGGCAGGGTCAAGGATCTAGGTTTACGAACAGGTCTTCTGCCATCACATGCAGTTTAAGCTTCAGGACTAAAACAAGGTACATGATGCTGTCCTGAAGACTAGCTACATGACACATTATAAAGAACTGAGATTTTCAAGAAGTTTGTTTGGATGGTAAAAATATCACCTTATCTATCAGCCCACACACCATATTCTTCCTGTAGTCTCCTGCCATCTCCTTCAAGTCCCCTTCCTGCCTTCAGACCAACCAAGATTTTCTTACACAAGAAGCCAATTTGGGCTGCTGACATTTCTGGGCCAGAGCATGGATTCCCAATTGCATAGCGTATCTATAGCCTTGTCTGACATATGTGCAACTGGCATGCTCAGAGTGGGAAAAGCTCTATTCCTTATGTATCGGTTTGTTTAACTCACCACACAATAGCAATCTATATGGCAATTGCTGGTTGATTTCAGGTTTCACAGGGAGCACATCTCCATGTCTGTTTGTGCCCTGTCACATGCTACATGCATCTTGTCATCTATTATGAACATCTTCCCACAATCTTATGACTCCCCACCCTTCAGACCCATCTTCAAAGGTAGTCAGTTTTCCAAAACTGTCTCTGCCACATGGTGTCACTTATTAGGTACTGTATCTACAGTACTAGTAGGAGATCATTATCCTGTGACAAATTCTCACCTAGACATATCATCTCTTAAATATAGGCTCACCATGGGGGTGAAAATCCTGCACAGAAAATGTTTTTTTTTTCTCAGGGATTTCTCCTCCATTGATTTGATTCATTAAGCTGTTTACATTTTTGCTGAGCTCTTGGCAATATATTTGTACTGCAGGAGCAAATGAAATACAGGATTCATTTCAGATATCACAGTGAGTAAGCTGAACTGTCTAAGCTGAGGAGGAAGTAGAAGTTTAAAATTATCTTTAATTGTTTTTATATCTATTTAATTTTTTAATCTAATTTTGTTATATCTGTTTAAAAGATAAGTGTATCAAGCCAAGGGAAACCATATAAAAACAGGGTTTTAAAAGATTGGCTCCAAAGCTTCACAATGTGTGTCTTTTATTTTAGAGATTATCAGACAGGAACGAAAAAAGCATTCTTGTCCCACAGTCTCCACTCCCTCCCCTGTTCCATACCAGTCCTGCCACAGTCACCCTCCCCACTTACCTCCTCTTCCATCGATAGGGCAGCCCAGGAGTGAAAGGAGCTCCATTCACTTCCTGGATCAAAATCCTGCACATTCTTGTGAGAATATGTGAGTGCGGGACATTCAAAATTAAAAATAAAAGTAACATTAAAAAAGTGACATCAAGAACAAAAACACACTTTAAAATGTTCAAGTAACCCAGGGAGGGTCATAAAAAATGTGTCACTTACCTGGATGTCCCAATCTCATCTGGAAGTGTTCTGGCAGGGACCTCCCATTGACGCTGGGATCTCGCCAGCATAACATTGCACCTTGTCGCACACAGGCAAATCCGGGACACAAAGGGAATGGGGGATCTATTGATGGTTCTTGTGTAATAAAAAGTAGTGCTGGCAGAACGGCAGCAGAATGGGTGCATAATGAGGGGGGAACAATGTCATCTGATAAGGGAGCCCTTTTGAGATCTCCTGATGTTCGTGTAACACCAATTTTGATGTGTCTGATAATCTCCTTAGTGCCACTACTTCTAGACCATTTCCCAAAATAAAACTAATGCATACAATAAAGGCAACACACTAACATTTATGCATGTAAACATTTGAAGCATTTAACTCATCCATGAGGGTAAGGGAAGATAGGTCAAGAGTAAATTATCTTAAATCTAGGCTGCATCAATAGGAGTATAGTGTCTAGATCAAGGGGAGTAATAGCACCACTCTATTTTGCTTTGGTCAGACCTCACCTGGAATACAGTGTCCAATTGTACCACAACTTAAGAAGGATATTGACAAGCTGGAACATGTCCAGAGAAGGGCAACCAAAATGGTGGGAGGTCTGGAAGCCATGCCCTATGAGGAGTGGCTTAGGGAGCTTGGGTATGTTTAGCCTGGAGAAAAGAAGGTTAAGAGGTGACATGATAGCTGTGTTTAAATATTTGAAGGGATGTCATACTGAGGATGGAACAAGCTTACTTTCTACTGCTCCAAAGACTAAGAGTAATGGTCTCAAACAGCAGGAAAAGAGATTCCACCTAAACATTAACTTCCTGACAGTAAGAGCTGTTCAGCAGTGAAATGCACTGGCTCAGAGTGTGGTGGAGTCTCCTTCTTTGGAGGTTTTTAAACAGAGGCTGGATGGCCATCTGTCGAGAATGATTTGATTGTATATTCCTGCATGGCAGGGGGTTGAACTAGATGGCCCTTGTGGTCTCTTCCAACTCTATGATTCTCTGATCTTGTGAAGAACACTGGCTAATCCAGGGCTACTGGGAGGGGGGAAATGCCTGAGAACCCACACAAAGCAAGGGGTCCTCTGTCTCTACATCTCCATGTATTTGTTGGCCCTTCCACAACCTTGCCATGTCACTCATCATAGTCCCCCACATGCCTGACTCTTATACCAGGCAGTGGCAGATTACATCATGTCTGCCCCAGGTCCTTAAACCCTTGTGATGGCTCTGAATTAGTTTTTTGGACTAGGACAGAGAAAAATCAGATTCAACCCCCTTCAAGCTTACTGGATTATCCTGGCCCAGTCACTAACTCTCAACTTAGTTTTCCTCACAGACTTGTTGTAAGGATAATACTGGTGTACTCTCTTGTTGTAAACCTCATATACCCATCCCCCATGGATCATGATGATGGTGGTGATGATGGTGGTGGTGGCAGCAGTAGTGATCTTTGTTTATATCCCACCATTTCCCCAATTTGGGACTCAAGGCAGTTTACAACAAATGAAAAGACATAATAAAAATACAAATTAAAACATAAATCAATAATATCTAACAAATAAATATGATCAAATCTCTGAATCTAACAATCACTAGCATCTATATTAGTAAACAAATCACAGGTAACACTAGTAGATAGATCTAAAATTGGGAGACAAATTAGTAGAATTTGATCATGAATCATAAATTAGTAGAGAAATTAGATGACTTCAAAATAATATTGGTAGATGAATCTTAATAGCAAACAGGAAGAATCATGTAGATCATATCCATTCTCTTAAAGTCAGTCCAGAAAGAGAAGTATTCTAAGCACTAATGGCTGGCTCCACCAAAGTGGATATACAGGACTTTAAAAACTTTATATGGCTTTTTTTCCAACAAAAGAAACATAATGAACGTGTAACCCTATGTGTTGACATAAACTGCTTGTCTCTTTTATGGGATGCAAGAAATTGGATTAGAAAAATCTTGGCATCTTTCAAATGGAATTCTTCAGTAAGGGATTATAATATCTCAAAGCAACATGTTGTCTTCTTTCTACATTGCCTCTCCTTAAAGAAAAATAAAGTTTCACTCAATGAGTTTCACTCATTTGGAGGGCCTATCTGAGAAGATACTTAATGCAGTTGCTATCAATCATGTTCATGCCTGCCAGAATTGGTTGAAACATTGGGTTCCAGTCACTTGGTTACAATTTACAATAAGGGGGGGGGATTGGTTCCAGTTCTGTACAACACATGTGACTACACTAAAATCAGCTAGAACAAAGTCCTGCTCTTCCCTGATTCAAGTTTTATTGCCTGTTTACTACAGAGACACTGCTGAAGCCACATACTGAAAACCTGCATTTCTCAACCCCTCCTTCATTACAGGGACATAGACAGATACTTCTCTGATTCTGCCACTCTCTATGAAGTGCACTATAGTTACAGTACCACTCCCCACTCTCTATGCTGATGCTACTAAAAAACTTCCAGCTAGACAGGGTACAAAGAAAAAAAGGGTGGGCTGAGTGGGTATAAAAAGAGTTTGTAAAAGGAGCTTCTTTATCCAGGGTGTGTTAACTGAGGTATGCCTGTATAGATAAATATGTACAGAACTGTAGTCTAAAGTAATTATATTTTTTTGTATGGGAAAAATTGCATACAGCATACTTAGCAAAATGTAACTATAGAATTAAAATTTTCATTGGAATCTCAACTTCTTTGTTTCTTCCTTATTTAGTGGACTCCCAAAAGTCTTGCTTCTGTGATTTTTAACAACTGAGATTATTAAATGCAAGTAGTTTGTATACAGCCGTTAAATCTGCAAGCTTGTTTTAATGCCAGATTATGTTGCGGTTATTAATTTCATACACTGTTTATTGTTTGGTTTCATTCTACATAATAACATTGAAGGGAGCATTTATCCCACCATACTAGGAGATGCTATGATGCCTTATATTTGAAGATATCATTATACCATTGATATTTAAATATTTGGAAGCTAGCAATGTAGCTCTTTCTTAAGCTTCTTTTCAGTTATACAAAAACAAATTCTGTCTGTTCTCATCTAACATGCAAGTACTGCATGAGAGGCAAAGCATATTTTTCAAAGTGCTTTAGGAAAAAGAACCAGGATGATTATCAAAGTGTTCATCTGCTTGCAAATGAACAGGATTCTGTACCAATTATTATTCCTTTTGTTCCAGAGAAGCAGCTTTAGGAGTTGCTTGGTAAGGTAGAAGACAGTAGGAAAAGAGGAAGGTTGCATTCCCTATGGATAGTCTCAACCAAGGAAGACACATCCCTGAGTCTGCAAGACCTGAGCAAGGCTGTTGAAGATAGTGCGGCTATACGATCATAAAAAAATCCGTATGGGGGGCAAAAAATATGAACAGCCTGTCGTTCGTATGCATACGAACCGGCTATACAATTTTTAACCCCCCTAAACTCCGTATGACTCCCTCTTCCCGAAGCTGGCTGGAGTGAGCAAGCCAAGCGGCAGTTTTAAATCTCCCGCTGCTTTTTTTTAAAAAGGTTCCTGGTTTGCAGACAGTCGGTTTTCCGTATTTACAATATAAAATAAAAATAAATAAATATATAAATTCACAGACTTACCAGACGCTCGCTAGCCGGGAAACCAACATGGCGGCCACTCCCAATTCCCCTCCATGCTAGCCCCGCTCCCTCTACTCGGCCAGCCAATCAGATTACCCTGCCTGTTCGTATGTGTGCGAATGGACTGTACAGACCCATCAGCCATCCGGACGGCGTACGGATTTCTCTTTGCGATCCGCTTTCCCTCCCGAACATCACGTGTGCGTATTTCAGGGTGGAAAATCGGGGGCCCCCTCTTCTGCATTTGTGTGCATCCAAATGGCCGTTTGTACTGAAGCGCGAATTTCCGCATGCCGTACGTATTATTTAAATTGTGTAGATGGGACCATAGGGTGACTTGGAGGTCTCTCATTCATTGGGTCACCACAAGTTGAAGTCAACCTAAGAGCAGTTGACAACAGCAAGGTTTAGGAGCATATAGAAGTACCCAAAAAGAACCCTCTTTTCACATATAACAAGCTTACAGCCAGCAGGGAGTATAGCTGGTATTCACAGGGGCACTGGGGTGTGTGGCCACAATGTGCAGCTTTCCTCTCCTTAACACATGCAGGTATTTGTGCAAACAACCCTACTATTGTTGGCAATTAAGATCTTCCTGCTCAATGTTAACAACTGGGACTTGTCCATCTGCCCTCATAATCTTATTTTTAAATACATGCCAGGGTTCTTCTGATTTGCCCTAATATCTGTCTGTCTGTCTCTCTCTACACACACACACACACTGCACAGCACTTTAGAAAACAGCTCAAGATGTTACCGGTGTTCAAGGTGGGTGGACAGGGGATTTCAGCCTACAACTTGCCAAACCTTTTCAAGCTCTGGTAGATTTGAATGCATCCCACCAAGAAGCTAGTAGGTCTGTGGATCTTTTCCAAATTGTCCTTCAAAGATGGAACTCTGAACACCATTTATATTTTAGATTTCCTTTGTTTTTGTTACCTGATTCACATTGAGTATTTGAAAGGACTGGGAAGGGTAGCTATGAAAGAACTAGATGGATGTGAGAGCTAGACAGTGAAGAAAACTGACAGAAGGAAAATCAACTCATTTGAAATGTGGCACTGGAGAAGAATGCTGAGGATTTTGAGTATGAACATTTACAGTTCAATTTAAAACTTTGTTTTGAGTATGACTTTTCTTTTGAAAAATAAAATAAAATAAAAAATAATGGTTTAGATGTTTAGGAACCTCTCGTATCACAAACACGACATAAGAAGTCTGTTGCCTGTCAAATACTAAAATGCCACAATATTATCAGTTTTACATTATGAGATATGGATTACATTATATCAATCTGAATTACCAAAAACTCAATAAATTTTAATGTAATACAGCAATCAGCCATTATACCACAAATTATTAACAATATTGCCAGTCAGAGAATAATAGCAGAGAGTAACCAATATATGCCTCCAAAACCAACACAAACTAATGCTTTTTCTTACATCAGTACGAGTATACCCTGGCTCTCAATGTGCAGACTAAATTCTTATTCCCTCATCCTGGTTAGTTGAAATGCAGATTAAGGTGTAGGGATTCACCCTGTGCTGGACTTTGAGTATTTATACCCCACTTTTCAGTCACAAAGGCTCTCAGAGCAGCTTACAAAATTGTTAAGCAATAGTACTTACACATCTATACCACTTTTATGTGCACTAGGCTCTCTCGAAGCAGTTTCCAATGCGTGTTAGCTAATTACCCCCACAAGGCAAGTACTCATTTTACCGACCTACAAAAGGATGGAAGGCTGTGTGAACCTTGGAGCCCTTGGGAGTATACTCTCTTGGGAGCATACTCTCAGATTCTGCCTGATCATTGGTGCCTAGCTTTTGGCAGTGTTTGGTTGCCCATTTTGTGTGCTAACTGTACCAGCTCCTTGAAATGTCAAATTGGCTAAGGTAATCCATGTTTTTGTGACATCCTGTTTAGACTTTATGACATCCTGTTTGGAACTCCCTGCCAAAAGAAGATAGGTTGGTTTCCTCTCTCTTCTTCTACCAGCATGGTAATGTTAAGGAAAATGCAACATGGGACATACAGTGAAAGAAATAAAATATGTATGTGAAAGTCACAATGACTAAGCAAGAGCAATTATGGGGCTACACAGGTGAAACTGCTAATGTAATCTAGAAGGCCTGAGAGCCAAGGACAGAGGTACTGAATGCAGATTGGAAACACCTGAGAATCATTAAGTGTACAAGGTGAAATGTTGAAATACATGGGTTGGTCTTAGGCATGGGTGGAACTATGTGGACCAATCAGAATGGAAGTACACACCCACTGGGTGGAAACTAATTAGTGGGTGGTGATAAACAATGGCTATAAAATTGCAATGTTTGCCAATGTATTTTTGTGGTTGTTGAGTAGAGGTGGAGTAGTTTGGAGATATTGTAAAGTAGTGTGTAGAGATTGTGATTTGTTGACCATATAGTATATTTATATAGAAGAATAAAGTAGGTTTTATATAAAACTACTGAGTTGCCTGAGTGAATCCTGGAGACGTTTTGGAGACACCTGGAGAAGAGTGAGAAGGCTTGGAGAGTTTGTCAGGATCTTCAGCCTATTCTCTGAAACTCTGCTGCTTTGGAGGAAAGCATTAACCACTGATCTAAGCTGGTCAGCTCTGCTGCTTAACAAGGTGGTGAGTTTGAGCCAGAGGTGAAGAGCTACAACTCCCATCATCCCTGACAAGGGTTATGGGCCCAGTTACTAGAGCACCCAGCATCCACAGAAGCTGAAATTTCCAGAGAGTGGAAGAAAGCTTTGTGGACGACAGATCAGAGCAAGTTGTTTGTGCTGCACTGATAAGCCTCGTGAGTAAATCATTTTGTGTTTTGCTTAAGCCCAGACGGGTCGGCTGTGCATACTCAGAAGGACTGTGTCAAATTGAGTCACTGCACAAATCAAGATGGAATTTCTAAAGTTTAGTAAATTAAATAGAAACAACTACTCTACCTGGAAGATTTATGCCCAATCTCTACTAGTAAAGGAAGGTCTGTGGTCAACAGTTGAAACAGGGCTGGCAGCTGATGCTAATGAAGCCACTAAAGAGAGAGATAGTAAAGCAAAAGCCTGTCTTTATCTCATGCTTGAAGAAGACTTAATTAATGATGTCAGAGATAAAACGTCTGCCAAGGATGTGTGGGACACCTTGCAGAGATTACACACTCCTTCAACTGCTTTTGCAAAAATGCTATGGTCTAAAAGAATATACAGGCAAAAGATGGCTAAAGGGCAGTGTGTGATAGAACATTTAAAAATAATGCAAGATTTGTTTGTGCAAGCTGAACTGAGGGGAGTGAAAATTAGCAAAGAGCAGCAATGCTACATTTTAATAGAATCGCTAGACTCTTCGTGGGACAACATAACGAACAGCCTGCAAAACCTGCCAGAAGCTGAACTTAATAGAGACTTAGTTGTGGCCAGAATACTGGAAGAGAACCAGAGAAGGATGTCTGAGCAGGGTGACTCAGCAAGTTTAAAGACTGTGCCAAAACAACGAACAACTCCTGACTGGCGAACACAGGAGGAAGCAGCCTCTACAAGGGAGCAACGGAGGTGCTTTTATTGTAAGAAGATTGGTCATCTGCAGAGACATTGTAAACATTTTGCAGCTGAGAGACACAAGCAAGCAGAGAGCAGATGGCAGCCGCGGCAGTATCAAAAACAGTCCAGACCTCCATTTTTGAGGGACAGTGGTAATAAAAAGGGGGTTGCAACCATGATTAAGGAAAAACAAAATGCAAATTCTAAATGGCTAGTTGATTCAGGAGCCACATCTTTGATGTGTAATGATATAAATTTAATAAGTAATAGAAAATCAGCTAATGTAAATGCTGTAGTTTTGGCTGACGGGAAAGAGCTAAGTACTGTAAAACAAATGGGTACTGTGTACATTCCAGGGCTAAAAGAGAATTTTAATGATGTCTTACATGTAAAGGAGTTAGAAAATAATTTGTTATCAGTAAGCAGATTAACAGAAAGAGACTACACAGTCATCTTTGAAAAGAACATGTGTAAGATAAAACTGAATGGGGAATTGCGTGGCATAGGTTTGAAAAAGGACAAACTTTATTATTTGGAGGACAATATTGATAGCTACAGGGTTGAAGAAGCTAATAACATAGAAAATATTCCAATCCACAAAGACTGCATACACGAGCTTCACAGAAAATTCGGCCATGCGAGCTTCAAATGTTTAAAGAATTTAATCAGTATGTGTCCAGATTTAAAAGTTGCTGAATGCAAAAACCACTTAGATTGTACAGTGTGTCAACAGGTAAAGGTCAGAGCTTTTCCAGTAGCTAAGAAAACAAAAAAAATTGCTCAAAGACCATTTCAGTATGTACATGCAGATGTTGCCCAAGCTAACTGCTTGTCCTTAGGGGGAAGCAAGTATTTCCTAGTAATTGTTGATAGGTATACAAGATTTGCATTTGTGAGAATAATGAAAAACAAATCTGACGCTGGGCAAAGTTTAAAAGCATGGGTAAGAATGGTGGAAAGACAATTTGATAGCAGAGTAGGCACCATCATTACTGATAGAGGAGGAGAATTTTTAAATAATCAATTGTTTAACTGGTTTCAAAAGGTGGGAATAAGGCATGAAACTACAAACCCTGCTTGTCCTAGTGAGGATGGGTTAGCAGAGAAGAAAATACAAGATATAAAAAGAATTACTGCTTGTATGATGGCAGATGCAGGGGTGAAAGATAGTTTTTGGGCAGAAGCAACTTTGACTGCAGTACATATCAGTAACAGATTGTACCATTCAGAAATTGAAGACATTCCCTACAGGGTATTGTATGGGAGAATGCCAAATTACAAGTACTTAAGGGTTTTTGGACAATTTGCTCATGTTTACACACCTGCTTGTTTCAGGAGGAAAGGAGAACCCAAAAGCAAAAGGCTTAGGTTTTTGGGGTATTCTGGAAATAGCTACAAGTTTCATTTGGTTGGAAAACAAGTGCAGTATTCTAGGTCTGCAAATTTTGAGAGACATGCTGGTTGGGACAAACTGCATGCCAATAAAGAAGTGTTTTTGAGATTAGGGAGTTCAAATGAGCCAGAAGCACAAACTGAACCAACCTCAGGAAACGGAGGGGTTTCAGTTAAGCAGGAAGCATCACCTAGCAGCAGTGGTAGTTCTGATGATGATGAGATAGCATCTAGGCCTACTACTACTCGAATGACTGAAGACAAGAGATTTAGTCATAGAACTACAACTCCCAGTAGAGAAAGTGAGGATGAAAGAGACAGAACAGCAGATTTTATTCCCAGGCGTAGTCATAGAGTTAGAAAGCCTCCAGATAGGTTTGTTGTGACAAAGGCAAGAGCTTGTTTAGCAGTAGAAGAGCCTGAAAGTTTTGAAGAATTGGAAAGTTATTCTAGTGAAGAACAGGAAAGATGGTTTGATGCAATGGATAATGAGTTTGGTTGCCTGGTAAATAAAGATGTTTTTGAAATTGTTGACAGACCCAAAGACAAGAAAGTAATTGGTTGTAAATGGGTGTACAAAAGGAAAGAAATGCCAGATGGAAGTATCAAATATAAAGCTAGGTTAGTGGCTAAGGGTTTTGCACAACAGCAGTATGAGAACTATGATAAGACATATTCTCCAACTGCAAAGCCAGAAAGTCTGAGAATGGTTCTAGCTGTAGCAGTAAAAAGGAATTTAGTTGTAGAACATTTTGATTTTGAGACAGCGTACTTGAATGCGGTTCTGAATGAAGAAATATTTATGGAACAGCCACAAGGTTTCGAAGAAAATGGTAGTCAGAGAGTATATAAATTAAAGAAAGCATTGTATGGTTTAAAACAAAGTGCCAGAGCGTGGAATCTGTGCATCAATGATGAGCTAGTTAAGCTAGGTTACAAGAGGAGCATTGCAGATGCTTGTGTTTATACAAAAGGAGACATAGTATTAGTGATTTATGTAGATGATTTGTGCGTAGCAGCAAAGTCAAAACAGGAAATTGAGTCAGTAAAAAGAGAATTGTCTGAGAAGTTTGTTTTGAAGGACTTAGGTGTATTGAAGTCTTATTTAGGTATTTGTGTTGAATGGACAGAAGAAGGACATTGTTTATTAAGTCAGAGAAATAAAATTGAAAGACTGATTGAAAAGTGTGGATTACAGAATGCAAAAATAGTAAGAGCTCCAATGACAACTGGTTTTGTGTCTGAGGAAACAACTAGAGCGTTTGAGGACAAGACTTTCTTCAGAAGTATAATAGGATCTTTACAATTCATATCTTGCCACACCAGACCAGACATTTCTTATGCTGTAAATGTATTGTCTAGAAGGGTTAATGATCCAAAAATTGAAGACTGGACAGCGGTAAAACATTTATTGAGATATTTGAAAGGAACCTTAGATAGGAAATTGATTATAAGAAGCAGTAGTTCAGATCTAGATTGTTATGTAGACAGTTCATTTGCATCAGAATTAGGAAACAAGAAGTCAGTTACAGGAATTATAATTAAATATAGTGAAAGTCCAATAGTTTGGAGAAGTAGAAAACAAACTAATGTAGCGTTAAGCACAACAGAAGCAGAATTCGCTGCTTTGAATGAGATAGTAAATGAGGTACAGTGGATTAAGCAATTGTTAAATGATTTAAATGAAAGTTACAAGATACCAGTGGAAATTCTGGAAGATTCACAGTCATGCATAGCGATGGCTGAAACTGAAAGTTTGAAGAACAGAACAAAATATGTTGGTGTAAGATATCAAAATGTGCGAGACATGGTTCAGAAGGGTGAAATAGAATTGAGATATATAGAAACACAACACAACATAGCAGATTTGTTCACAAAAGCATTGACAGCAGAAAAACATGAAAGGCTGACACAAATGGTTGGAATGACATTGTAAGACACATACAATATTTTATTTCGGAGGGGATTGTTAAGGAAAATGCAACATGGGACATACAGTGAAAGAAATAAAATATGTATGTGAAAGTCACAATGACTAAGCAAGAGCAATTATGGGGCTACACAGGTGAAACTGCTAATGTAATCTAGAAGGCCTGAGAGCCAAGGACAGAGGTACTGAATGCAGATTGGAAACACCTGAGAATCATTAAGTGTACAAGGTGAAATGTTGAAATACATGGGTTGGTCTTAGGCATGGGTGGAACTATGTGGACCAATCAGAATGGAAGTACACACCCACTGGGTGGAAACTAATTAGTGGGTGGTGATAAACAATGGCTATAAAATTGCAATGTTTGCCAATGTATTTTTGTGGTTGTTGAGTAGAGGTGGAGTAGTTTGGAGATATTGTAAAGTAGTGTGTAGAGATTGTGATTTGTTGACCATATAGTATATTTATATAGAAGAATAAAGTAGGTTTTATATAAAACTACTGAGTTGCCTGAGTGAATCCTGGAGACGTTTTGGAGACACCTGGAGAAGAGTGAGAAGGCTTGGAGAGTTTGTCAGGATCTTCAGCCTATTCTCTGAAACTCTGCTGCTTTGGAGGAAAGCATTAACCACTGATCTAAGCTGGTCAGCTCTGCTGCTTAACAAGGTGGTGAGTTTGAGCCAGAGGTGAAGAGCTACATCTCCCATCATCCCTGACAGGTAAGATATTTTTAATCACCGATGTCTTTATCATATAAACTGGTTTGTTCTTAAAGGCTAACTGCTTGAATAGTGGCACTATCCTTTATTGTTTAGTTTTAATTGTGCTTTTTTTTTTTTAACTGATTGGCATTAGTGTTGTGTCTTAATCAAGATTTTTTTAATTTTGTGTTTTGGTAGCCTTACCCACATTTTTGGTGGAACAGTAGAATAGAATATATATATACCCTTTAAAACTACCATACCTCTGTAAGGTTAAGACAAGAAACCTGGCTGTTCACACAACTGTCAAATAGCAACTGTCAAATACTGAAACAAATTATCAGAGGATTTTGCCCCATAGATCTATCTATCAGGGGCTGGAACAGTGGATATAAATTAAATAAATAATAGATACAGATGTCAAGTACTTGGTGAATATTGTACAAATATTGAACATCGAGAGACTACCTGAAAGGTGCTCAACATGAAAAATTTCAGGGGAACAGTCTAGTGGGAGCTTATTTGTTTTGTGTAGCATGCCTGTTTTGATTGAAGGATATAATGGAAATCTGGAAATTCCATTGTGATAGACACATTCCCAGTGACGTGAAGTGGAACAGAAATAGGACAAAATGCATAATTTAGAATCAGACTAGTTCATATATAAATAAAAGTGTAATAAAATAATAATGCTTGGATTCATAAACCAGAAACTTGCTGAACCTCTATAAAGTGCGGCAACAAAAATAAAAACTCAATTAATTAGATATACTGAATGCAAGGATTTCCAGCTAGTCACTAAATATGCTTCACAATGTGTGCTATATTAGACTTCATTAAGAATCCACACATGAATTCATGCATAATTTGAGTTCAGTAATCAGCAGTTGGTACTAATCACCTTTTGCACCATTAGACATTACATCTTGGTTAAATATTACTATGTATGTGTTTAAAGATAGAGAAGCCCAATAGGGCCAAATCCCACCTGAGGAATATTCATTTGAACTTTATATTAAAAGGTTAATGTGGTTTTCCTTGTGCTTAATTAAAGGCAATGTTCCAAAAGTCAACAACTTAATAAGGAGAATAGGCTAAATAAATTTCTCTTCTATATTTTTAATCTTCATAGCAGCAATTCTGTAGATCAACATCAAGGAGCATAATTTCAGAGAACAAAATCACACGCACAAAAATAGTTTACAAATCTAATGGAAATGTGTTTTGCATCAAGATACATCTGTGTGATTGTGGTTCATCCAGAAGAATAGGATGTTGTCCGAAGAAGCCATTTCAAAGCTTTGTTCAGCAGCTTTCCCAAGCAAACTACTGACACAAATCAAAGACCTTATCTACATGGGCTATTTACCCCATTCTGCCCCCATCTGAGAGCCCTATAGTCCAAATGATGCAGGGCATTTGCTTGGTTCTGCCCCCAGGCAGTCCTTACGACCCCCAGGAGAAGAAATAGGGCTCAGATGGAGGCAAGGTGGTGTAGGGACCAATATAGCAATTTAAAAGAATACCCGGTTTCCTCTGTTTCTGCTGGGAGGAAATGGATTGGGTCCCTGTTGTAAGCTGGCCCTTTTCTTTCAGCAGGAAGGGAAGGCTTCCAGCTTATTTGTACAACCTGAAAACACACTCTCAAGGGTTTATCTAGTCTAGAAATCCCTTTTTTATAAGGCTGACCACCACCACTCACTGAATTTTGCCCCTTTTCACACCTGGTGCAGTGAGAAACCAGACAGGCTGTGTTAAAGAAAACAATAATGACCCTTTTCTCTATCCTAGAGAAGTTTCTGATAGCTGGCCAAGAAGGCAGGCGATTCAGGGAGGTTATGAAATAACAGAAAGCTTTATTCAGTTCCAGAGGTCTATGTTACTGGGGAGAGCAGGACTTACCACAGGCTTCAACTTAGGAGTTTACAGAGTTATACATTCATTCAGAGCACTACAAATAAAATCATAAAAAACAATGCACTCTAGCTTTACTTTCCCTAAGCTACTAAATGGAAGGTAACTTACAGTCTGGCAGGATACCACAGTCTCTGTGATGGAATTCAGAGTCCAGAGACCTGTTTGGGATAGAAGCCTCCTCCTGGCTTCAGATATCATTTTAGGGCCTTGGTGTTATCCAGCCCTTAAGAAAGGTTGGCTCCCCCCCCCCAACCTTTTGGTATCACATTTGCATCTTGTTGATTACTGCATGTGACTTGAGGCTCTCACCAGCCACATGAGGCTTCTAGGTCATGTGGCCATGTGCTCAGAGCCCATGAGGCCCAGGACAAAAGAAAATCAGAACTTTTTAAAGTCTTTGCAGAGCCACTCTCATTGGCTCTGTATTGCCAACTGTGATGGGTTCTCCAGTCAGATGATGTGATGTTTATTCAATGAGGTTCTCCCACCCCCTTCCCATTTCCAAATAAGGAGTGGAAGTTTCCAATGTTGTAAAGTGTAGGTTGTTGAGATGAACTCCCATGATGGGCGAGGCAGGCCATCATGACAGTCCCACATGTCTACACAAGCCCACCCCTGGAGACCAGCTCATCACTTTAGCTGCCAGTTGCCCTTACTCTTCTGGGTCTGGGCGGCAGGCCTTCAGCATGTGACCAAGGCTGGCCACATGCAGGGGGCCTTGTTACATGGTGTAAGCCGGCTTCCTGGACTCAACAGAGCAAAGAAAATGGCACTGGCAGAGGCGGCTACAGTGACGGCTGGCATTCCATCAGGACTCTGGCCCATTTTGTCCAGGTAACTGGGGAAGAATGGGCCTGATCTGTGGCTGGAATATGCTTGTGGGGAGCCGGCATATCCTGGATGATGTAGAAAAGCCCATAGACGGCCATGCTGATTCAGGAATTCTGTGAGTTGTAATCCAAAACAGAATTCTGGAAGTTAATGTCCAAAAAGTAATTCTGAGAGTTGCAGTCCAAAATGGACCTTTTTGAGGCTCTGCTGACAATGAGGCTGGATAAGATACGCATCTGGATGCATACTTGCAACACTATACTCTTATAGGCTCTATTGACTTCGCTGGTTGAAACTTTTCACACTTTTATCTGTATTAAAAGTTACAACTAGCCAGGTCAATATAATATTCAGATGTGGATGAGATGAAAATTAATGTTTGAAGGATAAGACATCTGTCTCCAAAGACAGTGTAGGAAGAAGCCACCCTTTCAGGATTGTACCGTACTTAAAATTGCTATTGGAATGATTATAATTAGAGGCTGTGAGCCTCAAATAAGATGTGCCCAGAAAGGACAGGTTTTCTTCATAAGAAATTCTGGTCTGCCTTTTGTTGGAAGCCAGAGAGCACCTCTGAAATTCTTGTTATGACAACTGAGATGTATGCATTTATATTTGATCTATGAACTGTCTTTCTGTGAAAAAATGTTCATGGTGGCTAACAATAATTAAAATACAGATTAAAAACAATGGAGAAATTATGTGCTTGTCCTACCTAGAACAGACCCACTGAAATGAATGGGTCTTAAATTCACTAAGACAAATAAGCCCCATTCAATTCAATATGTATACTTTAGTAAGGATTAACATTGGATTTAGCCCCAAAACTTGACTTGAAACCAGAGCTTAGAATGTTAGGGTTAAGAATTAATTTGACAATACTGAATGTTAGAAATTGTTAAATTAATTCATTTATTGAAATAATTTAATTTGTTAAATTATCATTAATTGACTTCGTAATTGAAGCACTAGTGTGGGGTGAGACTGTGGGATTTACAGTGAATAATATGGGACTTCGTCCTACAGCTCTTCAATTCAGTAGTTCACTCATCTGTTTCTCTCTTTTCTTTCCACTGCCACCAACACCTACTGTGATGTTTCTAGGGTCCCTCCTATTTCTGCTGAGTAGGATGGGACCTCTAGAGACCATGTATTTGAGCTGCCACCGCCCACGGATTTTGACCCCCCTGAACTAAGGGAGTAACTAAGGGTAACTCAATGGGAGGTTACTGGGGAAAACTTTAACTTGCACTGTCTACCTTTGCCCCGGCAGAGACACACACAACTGAGCCAGGCATGTGAAAGAGTGTGAAGAGATGAAGTCTGTAAAGGACGTTTTATTCTAAATAGTGATGTACATAACAAAAGGATATCACATCATGAAGGCACCATCATTACAAGCTACAAAAAACAGCCTAGGTCATTCAGCCAAGGTTACGAAGAAAACATAAGCCTAACATGTTGACCTAAGAACATTTCCTAATATACTCATGGAGAGATGCAGTTCTGAGTGTGGATGTGTAGGGACTGGAAGTCTTGGCCTTTCCAGCCCAGTCTATGATGAGGCATCCCCTTATATGGGACAGACACTCCCTGTCTGCTGTTTCTCTCAACCCAGTGGTTCTCCCAAGCCTTTTATAACTTTTCCCTTAGAAAATCCTGAAGCTTTTCCAGTGGTCATTCTCAGTGAGTCACTGCCTCTTGTGATCTCTGACTCCTTGGCTGCAGACACACTGCAGAAATAATGCAGTTTGACACCGCTTTAACTATCATGGCTCCATCCTATGGAATCCTGGGATTTGTAGGTTGTTGTGGCACCAGAGCACTCTGACAGAGAAGGCAAAATATTTCACAAAACTACAAATCCCATAATTCCATCTCACCGAGCCATGGCAGTTAAAGCAGTGTCAAACTGCATTATTTCTGCAGTGTGTCAGAAACCCCAGTGCTACTGACCTCCCCAATAAATATAGCTTAACTTCCAGACAGCACTAACCCTTTGTTTAGCTGGAGGGGAGATTCTACCCCTCAGCTGTGTTGGCCAGATAATGGGGGAGTCCCTATTATCACACATACTTTTGCTCACTCTTTCAAATGCCTTGTTTGTTAAAGGTTAATAATGAGTGATTTATTTCAGCTAGTGGGTGCTGATCCATGGCAAGTAGAGCGATAAGTGGATAGTTGACTGATTAGTGCTTCAAGAGTAGAAAAATATTAATCTGAAATTTTTGAGAGTCTATGAATATTTTTCTGCACAGCTGAGATAGAGAGTGAAGCCAAGAAAAAAAGAAACAGAGGATGGGTTTCAGAAAACCTTTTCATTTGTTTATCCAGAGCCTGTTACTCACTGAGTGAGACACTAAGGAACTGCAAAGAGGTTCATTGCAGCTTACTCCATTCCAGAATACTATCAGGGGGGTGAGTTACTGAAGTCGGTGTACTCTCACTCCCAAGAAATACTCCAAAGTCCTTCCTTTCATATAAGCCCAGGGTGAGGGGCAACTATCCTTTGGGCTAAGAGACTTTAAGATCTAAAAGGCCTTTCTGAAAGGTCCTCCAGATATTCCATAGTAATTTCATATTATACAATATTATACAGTTGCCCCTCCACATTCGCGACTTTTGCATTCGCGGTTTTGATTCTTCGTGGAAAGCCGCCTGCCCCCCCCCACTGCTCAACACCCCATCCCTTCCCAAGGCAGTGAACGGCTTAGCCCATCGCTGCCTTGGGAAGGCAGGGTGGGAAGCTGCTGGCACCCTCTCATGAAGCTGGTCGCTGCCTTGGGAAGGCGGAGTTGGAAGCAGCTGGCGCCCTCCACTTCAATCCACTCCCTTCCCAAGGCAGTGAGAGGCTTCTCATGAAGCCGGTCGCTGCCTTGGGAAGGCAGGGTGGGAAGCAGCTGGCGCCCTTCCGCTTCAGCCCACTCCCTTCCAAAGGCAGTGAGGGGCTTCTCACGAAGCCCGTCATTGCTTTGAGAAGGGACTGGGGTGGAAAGCTGCTTGCCAACAGGCTCATTTCTTATTCGTGTTTTTTCACATTCACGGGGGTTGTTGGCCCCTAACCCCTGCGAATGTGAAGGGATGACTGTACAACAAAAACAGTCCGCAACATAATCAGTAGAGAAGGAGAATTTACCAGAGTCATAATGCACTCCCACTCCCCAGAAAAACTCTAATCACTTTTCTTCCATATATTCAATTTTCTTCTTCTTTTCTACTCTTTTTTATTCTTTCCAGAAGCTCAACTATCTGAACTGGGTTCCAGAAAGTTTTCTGTCCCCACAATGTCTTCTCAAAGAAATTACACAGAATAATCTGTCTAAGAACACATTTCCTTCAGTGACACATTTCCTCAAGTTCTAATATTTATTTTCTGAGGCAGTAGATATTTTATTGAATGTGGTAAAGGAAGAGGCCTTCATCCTAACCAATTCTAATAATCAAATTCACTACCACATATTTTTAACTTCATTGTTAACTGAGGAATCTAGAAAGTTAATAACTGAACAAATTAATAACTGAACAAATTAATAATAACCAAGTTAATTCCAGGCTTTCATTAAATCATAACATAAAAACAAATATATTTAAAACACAATGATAAAAAGCAGAATTGGCAGCAAGTAATTAAAACCTGTTCAATTTAAGATTAAGAATGGGCTGACTCACAAGTGATCATGATAAGCACCTTTGTCACAATTGAAGTGTGTATCTGTCCATTGACTCTATCATAAGCAGCCCTTTAAAATGCCCCCCCCCTGCACTCACCTTGTAATCCCAGCAAAGGCTTCTGGGAATAAAGGGGAGTGAATGGAGCCCCGTTCACTTCTTCGTTCGAAATCTCATGTGATTTTATCGTGCAGGAAATTCAAAATTAAAAACCAAAATAAAGCCTAAAAAGTTTGAAAACACACACACACACATTTTAAAGGTCCCAAGTAACCCAGGGAAGGTCCCAAGTCACACAGGGCTTAAGCCATCAATTAAAAATGATGGGATTTGGGCTGTTTTTAACTGTGAAAGGGCAACATCATCAGATCCGTGTGCCTTTTCGTGGTTATGTGGCAACATTATGATGCCGTATTTTGAGTGTCTGATAAAGTCCCATGTCTGAAAACTTATTGCATATTTTAAATTTTCTTTTTCACGCTTCAAAACTAGCTACTAGCACATACATTAGATTTGTTCATAATGACACAAAAAGGAAAACTGGAGAAGGAATAGAAGAAACAGGATAAGAAACATGACACAAATGTTGAGGTTGCCTCATATTACTTTGCCTCAGGGTCTTTAACTGGCTTTTCTTTCAAATGCCACAGGGTCTGGTAGAAATTCAAGATTATTTTTTTAAACAAAGACACAGCACGTTTCTTCCTTGCGCTTGCTAGTTATTTCATACCCTGTTCAATGACCTAATTATTTCAGCTCCAAGAACACAGTTTTAACCTACTGTTAATGGTAGTTTCAAAAACCTATAAACTTTGTATTATTTGCATTGTAAAATCAGTGGGAATATTTCAAATGCCTTGGATAGAATTCTGATACTGCCTATACTCTGATGCTGCATGAATCTAAATGTAATACTATGACTCTATGTAACATTTGTCGACCTCACTAAAGCCTTTGACACTGTGAGTAGAAAAGATCTGTGGCAAATCCTGGAAAGACTAGGATGTCCCCCCAAATTCCTTAAAATGATTATCCTGCTACATGAGGGCCAGCATGGTCAAGTCAGATAGGGCGATGCTCTTTCAGAGCCCTTTCTAATATCTAATGGAGTGAAGAAAGGTTGTGTTTTTGCTCCAACTTAACCTACAATCTTCTTCAGCATGATGCTCCAAAGGGCTACAGCAGAGCTTGAAGAAGAAGACGGCATCTATATACATTAACGTATTGATGGTAGCTTGTTTAACTTAAGCCATCTGAGGACTCGCACAAAGACTCTAAACTATCTGGTCCATGAGCTGCTCTTCGCTGATGATGCTGCCCTTGCTGCCCACACAGAAGCAGCTCTGCAGCACCTAACATCCTGCTTCTCAACAGCTTCAGAGCTGTTTGGGCTGGAAGTCAACCTGAAGAAAACGGAAGTTCTCTACCAGCCTGCACGACAGGATGATCACCACCATCCCCACATTGCCGTAGATAAATCTGTGCTTAAGTCCGTTCAGCAGTTCACCTACCTGGGAAGCATCATGTCCTCAGATGCCAAGATTGACAAAGAGATTGATCACAGATTAGCAAAGGCATATAGCACATTTGGAAGACTTTACAAAAGAGTCTGGAGTAACAAACACCTGAGGCGAAGCACAAAAATCAGTGTGTATAGAGCCATTGTACTGCCTATTCTCCTTTACGGGTCTGAAACATGGGTCACCTATCGCCACCACTTACGACTCCTTGAACACTTTCATCAGTGCTGGATACACACAATCCTAAATATATACTGGACTGACTATGTGACAAATGTTGCTGTCCTTGAGCAAGCAGGGATCACCAGCATTGAGGCCATGATATTGAGAAAACAGCTGCGCTGGGCAAGGTACGTTTCTAGGATGGAGGACCATTGCCTCCCAAAAATAGTACTCTACGGTGAACTCACCATGGGTCAGCATAAGAAGGGCACTCCAAAAAAGCGATACAAGGACTCCCTGAAACAACATCTCAGGCTCGGCCAAATTGATCACCAACAATGGTCTGCCCTGGCCTCACATCGGGAGGCATGGAGACGTACTATCCACAACGCTGCAGCCTTTTTTGAGAACTCACGCCAAACAAGTCTTGACGAGAAATGACAACACAGAAAGAATCATAACCTGGAAACTTCACCCAAGGAGATCTTCTGTTGTGCTTTCTGCAACTGGACTTGTTTATCTCGGATTGGCCTTTTTAGTTATCAGCGCGCTTGCATAAAGCACAGGATGAGTCCTTCCTGAATCTTTGTGTGCGAAGAAAAGACAGAGACTATGAATGGACACACATGGACCATTAGAATATCATCTCTGGACACATACCTCAGATAGAGGGAGAAAGAAAACAGCAGAGGCCTCCTTTTTATGTTTCTTTTATGGTGGTGGGGTCACTGTATGACCACAGTAGCACAGACTCTTCTCATGCCACTAAGGACAGTATCAGACTAGCATCTAAATACACTGTAATTCTGCAAATGAAGCTAGCAGGAACATTGTGGCATTATAACACTCATTATTGCACATAGCATACAGGATCCCTGGTGGCGCAGTGGTTAAATGCCAGTACTGCAAGTCACCACATTGCAAGTTCAATTCCAGAGGGCTCCAAGGTTCACTCAGCCTTCCATCCTTTCATAGGTCAGTAAAATGAGTACCCTGTTTGTGGGGGCAATTAGCTAACACACACTGGAAACTGCTTAATGCAGTGTAGATGTGTAAATTGCTATTGCTTAAAACAATTTGTAAGCCACTCTGATAGCCTTGTGGCTGAAGAGCGGGGTATAAATAAATTAATAAATAAATAAATAATAGCTATAATCACATGAAAGAAATGCCACAGAATTATCACACGGTGACCACTAGTGCTTCAAGGACAGGAGTTTACTTCCGTGATTCAGCATGGGTGAGATTTTGACAGTTCTCACAAGAAGATGTGAGCATGCTTAAAACTCCAAAAACCCTTAATTAACAAAGTATATGATCACACAAGCACTGAAAGAAACTTAAAAACATGCAAGATAAAGGGGACAGTTCATAAAAAGAGCATCCTGTGCTTTGTTTTCACGTTCTCACTCAGAGATTTTCTTGCTGAGGACCACACAATCACTCTGTACTTTCACAATTACAATGGGACCGAAACACCTTAACCTGAAGACCAGGGATAGTTTGGGGATTCTGCTAGTATACCGACCACCCCGTTGTCTAGCAGACTCCCTAACTGAGCTGACACAGCTGGTCTCGGAGTTGCTGTTGGAGTTGCCCAGACTTTTAGTTTTGGGTGACTTCAACATTCCACTCGAGACCAGCTTGACAAATCTGACTGGTGCAGCTCGGGAGTTCATGGAAACCATGACAAACATGGGACTATCCCAAATGGTTGTCGGGCTCACACATTGTGCGGGTCATACCCTCGATGTGGTCTTCAGTACGGAACAGGAATATCAATGGGTGGCGGTTATTAAAACCACCGCATTGTCATGGACGGATCATTTCCTGGTCAAGACTGAACTAAGAGTCTCTTCCCGCCCCACCGGGGGTGGTGGACCCATTACAATGGTCCACCCCTGAAGGCTAATGGAACCAATAGGATTCCAGAAAGCCTTGGAGGGTTTAATGGTTGGTAACGCCGGTGACCCTGTCGAAGCTTTGGTTAATACCTGGAACACCAACCTTACCAAGGCTATAGACACGATCGCTCCCAAGCGTCCTTTCCAACCCGCTCCAAACTGTAAGCCATGGTATACATCAGAGCTTAGGAAAATGAAGCAGGTTGGACGACTAGAGTGCAAGTGGCAGAAGACTCGACTCTTATCCAACAGGACTCATCATAGGAACTTTCTTTGGTCCTATCGAGAGGCAATACGTGCAGCGCAGAGATCCTTCTCCTCTGCACGTATTGCGTCTGCAGAGTCCCGTCCAGCAGAGCTGTTTAGGGTGGTAAGGGAGATGACGTAGGTTAGTCCTGCGCAGAACCCATTGCTTAACCCAATGACAGCCTGCTGTGATGCGTTTAACAACTTCTTTGCAGATAAAATCTCTCGGATAAGAGCCGACGTAGATGCCAGTATTTTGACAGAAACAATTGACGAGGTGTCCAGCAACTCCGTGGATGTAAGTTTACTGGATCAATTTCAATCCGTGAGTACTGAGGACGTGGACAAGGTACTTGGTAGGGTGAGGAAGATGACCTACCCTCTCGATCCTTGCCCGTCATGGCTGCCCATCCAGGGAGGGGGTGCCTTGATGGTGTTTCTTAGGGACATCATCAATGCATCCCTCAGAGAAGGGTGTGTTCCATCGTGTTTAATGGAAGCTGCTGTTAGTTCGCTCCTGAAAAAACCTTCCCTGGACCCCCTGGACATGAACAACTATAGGCCAGTTTCTATGTTACCATTCTTGAGCAAAGTGATCAAGAGGGCAGTTGCGCTTTAACTCCAAGTGGTCTTGGATGAAACCAATTATCTAGACCCATTTCACACTGGCTTTAGGATGGGATTTGGAGTTGAGATCGCCATGGTTGCCTTGACAGATGACCTGCGTTTAAGCATCGACAGGGGTAGTGTGACCCTGTTGGTGCTTTTGGACCTCTCAGCGGCTTTCGATATGATCGATCATAGCATCCTCTTGGATTGCCTGAGTGGGTTAGGAATTGGAGGCACTGCACTCCAGTGGTTCCGGTCCTTCCTCTCAGGGAGGTCCCAGAGGGTGCGGCTTGGGGACAGCTGCTCTAGCAGAAAGGAGCTTACTTGTGGTGTTCCACAGGGCGCCATCCTGTCCCCGATGTTGTTTAACATCTATATGAAGTTGCTGGGTGAGATTTATGGGGTTATGGGGCTGGGTGTTATCAGTATGCTGACGACACCCAGATCTATTTCTCCTTGTCCCGATCGTCGGTCTTGAATTCCGATGGCGTCTCTCCTCTTAATGATTGCCTTAAAGCAGTAATGGGCTGGATGAGGAAAAACAGATTGAGATTAAATCTGGACAAAACAGAGGTGCTCACAGTAGCGGCCCCAAAACGAGGAGTTGGGTTGCAATCTCCAGTCCTGGGCGGGGTCACGCTCTCCGTTAAGGACTGTGTTCGCAGTCTAGGGGTGCTCCTTGATTCATTGCTTCAGATGACTAGTCAGGTGAATGCGACAGTCAGGAGCGCCTCTTATCAGCTTTGGCTGATATGCCAGCTGCGCCCTTTCCTGGAAGTAAGGGACCTCGAGACTGTGGTGCACGTGCTGGTAACCTCTCATCTAGATTTCTGCAATGCGCTCTACATGGGGCTACCAGAGTGGTCTCGGGAACATCTTTGAGAGACCATATAACTCCAGTATTAAAATCTCTCCACTGGCTGCCTATCAGTTTCCGGGCCCAGTATAAGGTGTTGGTTATTACCTTTAAAGCCCTAAATGGCTTGGGTCCAACTTATCTTCGGAACCGCCTCCTCCCATACAATCCTCCCTGTGCATTCTGGTCCTCTGGGAGGAATTTGCTTCAGCCACAAAAATCTAGGCTGTCTGCAACCTCCCAGAGGGCCTTTTCAGTAATCGCCCCCAAATTGTGGAATGGCCTGCTGAATGAGATCCATCAGATGATGAGCCTGAGTAGCTTTAAAAAAGCACTAAAGATGGATGTCTTTTGGCAGGCCTTTCCTGATTAGTTCCCGCCCTCAGGGGCTCCTGGCTCTTTTTAGTCTTGCTGGCTATTTATTATTTTAATGTGATTTTATATCAGTTGTTTTAATGTATTTGGTTTAATATCTTTTTATGGGAGAGGGTAGGGGTGGGTGGTGTTTGGGGATTTTAAATTGTATTGGTATTTTAATTTTTGTAAGCCGCCCTGATTGTTTTAACCGAGGGGCAGGATAAAAAGACATTATTATTATTATTATTATTATTAGGGTTCACACTTGATCAACAGTGCAAAAAGAGCACTACTGATGATCTATTCACAGCTTGTCCCATGAATGAGAATGAATGCCTTTTTTGCAACTGGAGCATGAGGTAATAACACGAGGATGACGACATGTGATAGCAGAGCCCATTCGCACTACCCTGATGTCACAATCCCATGATTTTTGCCACATCTGATAATGTGAAATTATTATTTGGATTACAGCTCTCAGAATCCCCCAGCCAGTATGGCCATTGGGAGAGTTCTAGGGTTTGTAAGGCTAAAAGCAACTTTTATCAAACTCTGGAAAATCTAACTGAGGAGTAGGAAACGTGGTCCTCTAGCTTATCTATTATTATGCTTCAAAATATTTATATCCTACCTCATATCATAAGATCTCTGGGTGTCTTATAATAAAATCAGGTTAAATAGTTTAAAATTGACAATTTAAAATAAAAATAATATAAACATTCTAAAAGTATATTTGGGCCTTAAATTGTTAATTTTTTAGTTTTAACAGGATCCCATTCTGGAAGAAAGGCAGCATTGTAAGCTGCCCCAATTGCATTTTGTAGAGGGGCAGGATATTATTATTATTATTATTATTATTATTATTATTATTATTATTTAAATTAAATAAATAAATAGGATCTAGAAAGAAAACAAGTACAGCACCAATCTGGGGTGTCACAACATAAAAGGCCATATATAGTAGTACCCACCACAGCCTCTAGGGTGACATGTAATTCCTTGAGTGCTTCTCTTTCCCACACCAGGGTGCTAGTTACACGACAAAAATTGTCGTGGGGCTTTCCGTGACATTGTGATCCCGAATCCGTCCCTCGCTGTTTATACGATTTTTGTCACTGATCTGGATATCCCGGGTGGTCCCGTGACTGATATTTACACGTCCAAAGTTCCGTGGGCTTTTTTTAGGTTTTAGGGGTTTTTTGGCTGTCAATCAAGGATGTGATTAGTCATGTTTTCCGAAATTCGGTGACGCACTTCCTTTAGAGTTCTGCGCCACGAGCGATGCTATTGGCTGGCTGGGGTGGGGAGACAGGGGGGAAGAGGTTTGGTATTCCCCTTGCTTCTTTAAAATGTTAACCCTTTAAGCAGAGGCAGAAAGCATTTTGAAAGACCCAGACTGAGATCTTTCGCTCAGACGCAGGAACAAGTGTTTTCCTTTTGAAATCAAGCCGAGTGAGGGGGGGGGAGGCTTCGTATTCCCCTTGCCTCTTTAAAATGTTACAACAGTTACATTTTAAAATGTTACAACAGTTACATTTAGTTACAACCCTTACAACAGAGATTTAGCAGCAGAGTTTAGGTTTCAAGCCATCTACAGACAGGCATTTTGAAAGACACAGACACAGAGAGGGGGAATTAAAGGGTGTTCATTTGCTCAGAGGCTGGAATATTTTACTTTGCCCGTTCAGACCCAGGGAGGTGATCAAGGCAGGGGATGAATGGGCGATCCTCTGTCCACCACGATCTCTCTGTAACATGCAGTTGAGGAAAAGGTAAAGCTGAAGGGTTTGCAGTGTAGAAATCCATTTAAAAAGGTGATTGAGCACACACGCGTGCACACACATACATCAACCTTCGTGCAGCTGGAAGGGATGCCTTTGTTTTCGGCTGGTGAGGCTAGATCTGTTGAACGGGTGACTAACCCCTCCTTTTCTGGTCCCTGATCTCTAAGCCCCCCCCCCCAGTCACCATTTCTGGTCATCCCCTAGTACCGAGATATTTTGTCCCAGGCTGTTTACATTTCCGATTTTCCGAATCCTCCAGTGACTTTTTAAAAAACCGGCACAAACCGCAGGACTGGAAGTCCCGCAGGTTGAGGGATAAAAGGTGGCCCCCCTTCTGAAAATCATGTACCCGACCCGATGTACGCGTAAACTGCCAGGGATCGACACAAATTCTTCCCGGGACATTTTCATCGTGTAAACGCCACCCAGGAAACTGAAGAAATCACAGTTCTTATAGAAGAAGATCAGACATAATCTTTTCTCATTGGATTTGTTCTACCTCCTAGGAGGGATATACAACTGCTCTCCTGCTTGGCAATAAATTAATTTTGGTTGCTGTGTAACATGCAATGGGGCCCTGGAAAAGAAAATGAGGAATCCATCCTGTTTTTATGTTACACTGAAGAAAATCCATTTTTAAATATCCTTGTAAAATTCTTTTTTGGCCTTTCTAGATACAGTTTATGAACCAATGGGGATATGCTTAAAAGGAACATTTGGGTATCTCCCAAGAGGGCTTTTTTATTCTATGCAATTCACATCTAGCTATCAGCTAGTTAATTAAAATTTGGGAATCAGTTAATAGGAGAAAGTAGGCAAAGCTCAATGAGATGAGGATATGCAAATCACTCAAAAGTTTCTGATTTAAATACCACAGCTCTCACTTTGTTTCTTCTTACTATTGTCAGAAATGCCCTGAAAAGGCAGTTGAGCTTTGACCTCTTGCTTTAGCCAAAAGTTCGACATTAATGTATTGGAAGGACAATCTAATAATAGGAAGACTTAGACGGCTATGGTTCATTATAACTTTCATTTGATTTGCTAGACTTGGCACTTTTGTGATACTTAAGATAATGGGGAAGGCTGGTTTGGCCTGGTCATTTTCCAAAGCACAAAGTGGAATCTAATGAAATGTGTTAAGAATCGATGAGTATGGATATTGCAACTAGAGATGGCTGTTATTTCCCAAACCTTTCAAGGTTACTCCATAAGCACTATGGATAACAAGTGGTAACACCTTTTCTTATATAAGGCTGAGTCAAACTGATATAAGGCTGAGTCAAACATCCATCTATTCTGACTTTTTGCGGCAATACTTTTGGGAAGTCCAGATTCCAGAATGGTTCCTAAATTTGTCCACTTCTTAGTATACGAACCTCTTTGTTCCTCTTCATTGCTATTATTCTTTCATGTTTCTGTTCTGGGCCATATTTTTTTTTCTTGTTTAGAGATTCCCTCCTTTTTTTCTAAATAGTTTCAGCCTGTGAAGGATCATGAAGCAGCCAGTCACATTTGGCTACATCATGCTGTCTTTGAGAGCAAAACAAAGCCTGTTGCGGGCCCAAGCTGGACTGTTCCCTTGTCTATATAACACAAGACACTGATACAGTATATCTTCAGAAAATATATTGAGATAAGTAATAGGATAAACATAGTACATGATATGCATTAAGTATGAGGTAGAGTATATATGGCAATAAAAGGCCACAACTTTGATAATGGCTGATAATGGTTGGCATATACAACATGGGTCCGGATCTCTTCATTAGGCAACCCACTTTTGGCTAATGGCTCGGCCGATCACTACTGACACCATTCAGCATGGAAGGGAGGAGTCCTGTCCAGGCCACCCACCTGACGATTTTCCCGTCCCCTTTTTTGTGAAACAAGCAAGATTGTGGCAAAAAGGGAGGTTTCTGTGAACTTGAACTTGGTCATGAAATTGACCTAGACCTTGATGGAGACCTTTTCCCCCAACCAATTATTCAGATCAGGACCCATGCCAACTGCGACAAAAAAGAGTCCCCAATGGGACCAGCATTCTGCCAACCCTAACAGCCATCGCCACAAGGCCTTCCCACTCAATCAGGCAGTCTGTGAAGAGAGAGCTAATTCAGGTCAAATATACACCTGATAGCCCCCGAAGCCCCACCTGCCCAGACGCTTGATGGTTTCCTTCAGCAGGCCCCCTTGTACTGCTGTGGTCACCACCCTGATGCAGAAGGAATGGCTTCCAAACTCCTCCGCCAGCAAACCCAGCCACCATAGTGAAGCCCTCAGTACACTGACGAAGTGAAACTTTGTCAGAGGTGTCCCATCTTTGTGCCAGAACAGGGGGCAGCTCCTGGCATGCCTCATGTCCAGGAACCCATAGATCATGGCCACCGGGCATGTCAACAAGCCTGGGGTACTCTGCAGCTGCAGAATTGTCCCTTTGCCACGCTGGTCACATTTTGAGCACCAAACCCAGATGTATAGCATGTCATCCCCCAAGGATATGTCTGTGACCTGCAAAGTCCTGCCCGTCACATCTATCTTGGAGGAATAGACCAGCTCGCCGATCTGCAGGGCCCCATAGAAAGCTGTGGTAAGTGCCATGCTGATAAGCAAGGCCTCATACCATGACCTGCATACCTTGCACAGCATGGGTACCAGCCATACTGGAATGCCATAGGAAATTGGCTGCCTGCCAACAGCCACACAATGGCTCATCCTCTGCCAGCCCTCATCTGCTCTGTGAACAGGGAAGGTGGCACAAAGGTCATCGCAGTTGGCCACCTTGCTGAAAAAGGAAATTCCAGCCATGTGAACAGAGATGGTATGCGGAGCCAGTCCCTGGTCCTTCAAAGCCACCAGGTAGTGCAGCACCTTGTGCTCCGAGGCCAGCCAGGAGCTTCCATAACCATGTCTCTCCCTGAAAGCAAAGAACTGATCCACTGCCCTTCTGTAGCTTGCTCGTGTAGATGGGGCCAAGGAGTCGATAACCCCTTGAATCACTGTCCACTCCCAAGGTACCAGAGGTCTGCGGGGAAGGGGGTCAGATCTGGGTCCATGTCCGGGGCCAACATATGGAACTGCTCATCCTGGAAGTGAGACAAGGTATCTACAACCTCACTAGCAATGCCAGGGATGTGTTGTGCTGAGAAGCTGATGTTTGATGTCAAGCACACCAGCACGAACTTGTGGACCAGCCACATGACTCTCTCCAATCTGGATGACTTCCTGTTGATAATCACCACCACCTGATTGTCACACCAAAAACAGACTTTCTTGTTTTTGAACTCCTCTCACCAGATGACTACCACTGCTAGTATAGGGGAAAATTCAAGGAAGGTTAAATCCTGCACAATCCCCATGTCCCTCCATTCCACGAGCTATTGTTGAGCACACCAATGCCCCTTAAAGTAGACCCTAAAGCCCAGAGTACCCACAACATGAGTACACCTGTAACCACCCCTACAGAGCCTTGTGCTCCTGCCACAAGGTGATACCATTATAGTGTTCCAGGAAATCCAACGATACCCACAGATCACTTTTGACCACCCATGTCAGCTGGATGTGATGGTGGGGAGACAGTACACCTTTGGTGATGTGAGGCAATCGGGCGCAGAATGCCTGGCCCGGGGCAACCACCCGGCATACAAAATTCAAATGCCCCAGCAAGGACTGCACTTCTTTTTGTGTGGCCTTAGGATGTGGCATGAGGCCCTGAAGCCGCTCTCTGAGGCCCTCAAGCTTGTCCCTCAGCTAGCAGGAAACCCCTTTTTCCTAATCCAGCTGAATCCCCAAATGCGCTGAAGATGTCATCAGTCCCACCGTCTTGTCCAGCACCAAGGGAACACCAACTTGTTCCGCTACTGCCTGGAACGAGGAAAGAGAGACCTGCACCCTGCCCGCCCCCAGCCAGTCCCATCATTAGAAAATCATCCAAATAGTGAGTGACAAACCGGGATCCCACCCTGTGCTATAGTGCCCATTCAAGGAAGGTGCTGACGGTATTGAAAGCTGCACAACAGATGGAACACCCCATGTCGTAATACCACTGTACCTGAAACTTGAAGCCCAGCAAGCAGTGGTCAGCCAGATGAACTGGGAGCAGCCCAAAAGCCAACTGGATGTCACATTTTGCCATGAGTGCCCCCTGAACACAAGTCTGAATTAGCTTGACTGCATACTTCACCGAGCATAGCTCTGATGGTATGGCACCGTTGACCGATGACCCCTTGGGGTATTAAAGATGGTGAATGAGCCTGTACTTGCCTGGACATTTCTTGGGCACTACACCTAAAGGTGAGATCCGCAAATTGGGCATAGGAGGTTCAGTGAAGGGGCCTGCCACCCTCCCCGCATCCCTCTTTTTGCCGATTTTCCTAGCCAACACCCCAGGTAATTCTGTGGTGGATTTTAAGTTCCCCGAATCTGTGGCTTCCCGTGGGCTCACAAAAGGTATGTGGAAACCATGTTTGAATCCCTCAGCTAAGTAGGTTGTTTGGGTAGTGTCAAGGATGGGGAACAAGGCCTGAAATTTAATGGGTAAACAACATTCCCCCCCTTGCACCCGTAGGGTCAGTTCTGCTTGGCACCCCTGTGTCCAGTACTGGTTCCTGCCCCTGTCTCCCTCCTGTTCCCAGTTCAGGCAGAGCAGCCAGATCGAAAGGACTGCTGCCCTGACAATGCCTGGTGCAGCTGACCCTAGGGTGAGTGCCCAAGCACAATTCACAAATGTGGTCAAACCGCCACCCTGACCAAGTGCACTTACCTCCATTCAACTCTGAGCATACCATGCACTTTACATCCTTCCTATGAGATGCCTGTGCTATGCCCCCTTTCCCCTGAGTGTTGGGCCCCACCGAGACTAACCAAAGCCCACTGTTGATAACATCCCACCTGTAATTGTCATTGTGGGATGCCCGTTTGTGACACTCCTCATCATATTTAATGGCCGCCACCTCCCCTGCCAATGCCTTGGCTTTGAGCACATAGTGTAGGTGGTTGATGAGGTGCCAACCCTGGTCAGGGGACACCATGGTGACCACTCCCATGTAGACTGTGTACCCCATCAACCAGTTGCTGAATGTGAGCTCAACGGGATCCAACTTACTTTTGTCCAAAGTTTTCTTGTCACTTTTTGATGTCCTGGCCTCCTCCCTGGAAAGCATCACAAAGGAAAAGACATCCATGTAGTTCCCCCTAAGGATCTTGGATCTGACCTTCTGATTTAAGTGAATGCCCAGTGGGTCCTCCTTGGTTTTGAAGAGTGAGAGCTCCTCCCCGGGTTCCCCCTCTTTGTCCCCAGAGCCCTTTTCCCCTCAGCCCTGCTGCAAGTGCAGCCTGATCACCCAGCAGAGGAGCCCTGGCTTCCTGGCCGCTGCCAACCAGTACTTAAATTTACCTGTGTCCTCCTTATCTGAAGACTCACCTGAGGACATGTCAGTATCAGAATCAGACTCCCATCGGTGTCATGCACAGTGCTGCCACCTTTTCCTAGGACATGTCTTCTTGTCCCTGCTTTTCTGTCATCTGTCCGAGTCCACAGAGGTGGACCGAGTCCACAGAGGTGGAGCAATGCGGCTCACCAGATGGACTGCAGCTACACAAAGGGGGGAGCTGAGGACAATCCCCTCTGCTACCACTTGCTGGTGCCTCACTGGTTCCAACGCTGCCCTGGGATGGTCCAGGCTCGCTGATTGCCATGGAGCTGTGCTGTGTGCTGTGCACCTGTTCAGCCTCAGACCATTGTTGCCTCAACTTGTCCGACTTTTCTACTGTATAAGCAAGGAGCTCCGAGATGGACTCAAAACTCGGGTTATCGGGTAGGAAAGGCCGCAGTGGGACCCTGCTGTCAGGCGACTGGTTGGCTCCCACTGCGTTCCCTGGAGACTCAGGCCCCCCTTTGCCCACTGGCCCCTGATGCAGGAGTCCGACTGGCCTTTCCCTTGGCATGGGACCACACCAATGCCCCCAGTTTCTTAGGAGGCATGGTGATGCCTTAGATGCTCCTTATTTGGTGATTGTGAGCCCCTTGGTCACCCACAGTTAGGTGGCCCCTCCTGGTGCCTGAGACATGCCCCGAGTGGGCAAGTGGCACCCCTTGGAGACCCAATGGAGTCCCTAGTGGTCAAGTGGCACCCTTTGGGGGTTTTGTGGAGTCACTGGTGGCCAAGTGGCACCCCTGGTGGCCCAGTGACATCCCTGATGGCAAAATGGCACCCCTTGGGGTGCTGTGGAGACCCTGGTGGCCAGGTGGCACCCCTGGTTGCCCAGTGGTATCCCTGGTGGCACCCCTAGGGAGTTCTGTGGAGTCCTTGGTGGCCACGTGCCCCCCCCTGGTGGCCCAGTGGTATCCCTGGTGCTCTAGCAGCACTCCTAGGGGATGTGTGGAGGCCCTGGTGGCCCAGTGGTGGCCCCAATGATAAAGAGCTTCCCCCTGATGGCCCCACGACATCCCCAATGATTGAGTGATACCCCCTGGAGGCCAAGTGTCATCCTTCCAGTGTTGCAGTGGCACCCCTCTGGCAGCCCATGGTTCTCCCCCATATGGGTGACATCCCCAGTAGTCCCAGTGGTGCCCTGCCAGAGCCCCCACTGCCTGTAACCAGTAGTACCCCACCCCCTGCTCTGGGTGCCCCCTACCCTCAGGAGGCTGCAGCCCCCCAGAAGCCCACTTCCCCAAAGCACCAATCCTCAAAAATTTATTACAGCCCAGCCACCAACCTGCAGCCTGAGAAATCACTTTCCTTGTTGCCAACGCCATGCTGCCTCCACTACCAAACCAGGCTGGGGCTGCCTTTCCAGCTTGCCACCTCACTGCTGCGATCCTCGACTCAGGCTGCAGTCTCCCAGCCAGCCTGACTCCTCACCACTTGGTCTGCAGGCCTGGCCGAGGCCACTCGCTCAGCCTGCCTTCTTCTTCCCCAGAGCTCCTCCTGAAGCTCTTGCATCTTCAGCTCCTGGTGAGCCACTGAAGATGATTCCACCAGGGCCAGCTTATATACCAGCTCTGGTGCCGTAAAGTGATGGCTGTGAAGCGGACGTCACAAAATGCCATAAAGGGCGGCGTAATCCAGCTTCACTGACCAGAAGACCCGCACCACAGGCCATGCCAGCCAATAGAGGCAGGAGAGGCCTGCCCTGATTGGTCCGCCACTTCATGCCCTCTTCCAGGCCCACAGAGCAGGCCAGCTGCCATGTGACCACATTGGGACCAGGGGGAGGCTGCCTGGACTCTAGGAGCCAGCCAGGCTGCAAACCAGCCACCCGTCGAGCCTGGCAGCCATCTTGTCAATGGACTTTATCAGATGCTCTTTAAAAAATCAGGGAGGGCATCAGCAGGATGCCACTGTCCCACTTCCAGCAGTCGATAACGCACACCCCATCCTCCTCCCGTCCTTTCTCCATGCTTCCTTCATACTGGAGGGACAAAAATGGTGCTGCTTTTCATTGATGGAAGTTTCCATCAATAAAAAGTGGTGTCTTTTTTGTCGCTCCAGCATGGAGGGAGAATGAATGAAGGGCGAGAGGAGGATGGTGTTGTGCAGTTTCGCCAGCCTATAGCGGTTGAGTGGTGACCTCCTCCTGACCTGCCCAGGGTTTGTTTGTTTGTTTGTTTTGCATCTCATAATCTCCAGTGATAGTAATGTTTCCATTGCTGTTTTCACAACTGAGCCTGAGAATTGGAAACTAATAAAACAGGAGGTAAATACACACTATCTTTCTGCAATAGTGTACCAAGTGTCACCCAAATGGCTTGGGTGGGTTTTGATACCTGAAACATGTTCTTTCCGCTCAGCATGCTGACTATGCATCTCTTTTGCCTCTGGTTTTGATCCCAGTGATAACTTTCCAAATCTTTCTTGCCCTACTTTGCCAGACCTCCCCTGTCTCTGCTGCACAAGTGTACTCATCCTTTGACTGTGATATACGGGTGCCCAAACTGGACCTTTGAGTGCTCCATTGCCTTTAGGGAAATGCTAGACAAAGGGAAAATTACTCTTTACATTAACAATTCTATGGAATGAAGTTCCTACTTTGATTAGACTAACTCATAAACCGGTTTGGAAAATGACATTATGATTATATACTGTAGTGTGCTTATAAAAGGCTAGCAGCTGGGATCCATATTTCCTCACCTGTAAAGCTTCAGCCATTTTAAAAAAGTGAGAAAGTGGAATAAATTCTTCTGCCTCATGCCAGTGTGGGAAAGTTAAGGTTTGGTTGTGTGTGTTTTTTAGCCTTCCCTGCTTAAAGTAATTATGATGTGACTGTCAAAGCTGGCAGAAAATGAGATAAAGCAGATTGCCAGCAAATGTCAAGCACTGTGTGTCTCTGATTGTGTAATATTGCATCTAATATAGATTCCACAGATCCCTATGATTGCTTTGTTCCTTAGGTTAAAAATATTGCATGTTATGGTGGAATTTTTCAAAATGTTCCATGTGCATAATTTGACAAACCTAGTTGAGATCAAAGCCAGACATTCTGTCCTGATGATTAATGGATGGATCAGGAGAATGGGGCCATAGTAGCCATGTCTACCACACCCCACATGCTGGGTGGCCTGTTTGTAGAAAAAGGCCTGCCTATGGGCTCCCTCCGGATAAGATGCAACAGTACAGCTGGACTCAATGGGAATAGCACCACTCTCTTGCTCTGTGCACTTGCTAATTACATTAATAGTATGCCCAAATACAGGTATACCTCTATTAACAAAGTCGACATGTTCCTGGACTTCATTTCTCTAACAGAAATTTTTTATCAGAGGCAGGAACAATTTGGAAAGAATAGGAATTCCTGCACCACAAAAAAGAAAAGCAGTTCAATATGCTTCAGAAAATCCCCCCCTCCTCAACAATATGCATAAGTGACATGAAACTCACCAGATAAAATACAGGTGCATAAGTAAACAAAATATTTTGAACCTTCAAGAGACCATCTCAAAGTTTCTTCCAAAATTCATCCAAGGATGCCCCTCCCCCTGCTTTCACTAGCCTCTGCTTTTCTTATGATTTCCATTTTGATGGCAAAACTTATAGATATATGCCTTTTTAACACGCTGGGGGCAGCTGGTGAAGCCGACCTATCTACCCTTCCTTTTTCTCTCTGTTTTGCTGTTCAAACATGCTCAGTAAGGGAATTTGGAGGTAGGTGATATTTACCTTGCCTGTTGCAGGCAGGCACACACAACTAGATAGTATCAGGAAGAGTAGAATCCCATTCTGTCCCAGCCCAGTCTTTATTTCATTGTTTACTGCAGACAAATTGCTGCAACCCAGCACCAAAAAACCTGTGTTTCTCCAGCCTTCCTTCATCCTCCTCCCAAAGCTTCTAAAATCTTCCAGCTTGACAGTGGGTAAGTGGGTTGGGGAGCAAGGGGCAGCACAGTCATAAAAAGACTTTGTAAAAATGAACTGCTTTATCAGAGGTTTTTGTTAACCGAGGCATGCAAGTATGGCTTAACACTGGATGAAATTTGTTTCAGCTATCTGTATGTTTACTTAGAAGTAAATCCAATTAGGTTCAATAAAAGTTACCAGCAAGTCTTCACAGGGACTTCCTTTCACTGTGAAACCTAGCTTCATGTTAATTGATGCAAATTCATGGAGAGGAGTGTTATAATCGGTTTTCCATTATCTGGGCAGCACAGCCAGCCAAGCAGGTAAACAAAGGGTTAACTAGGTGTTGAGAGTAAAGTTACAGTTTATTGGAGGTCAGCATCATGAAGGTCATGAGGGATAGCTGACCAATGAAGATGTCCAGCAGAAGCAATCTTCAAGATGCTTCTGAGAAGAGGTGATAAATACTGCCTCAGGGCCACAAGGCAGAGAGAAGAACGAAGAGAGGCCTGATCCAGGGGGGCTCTTGTAGCTGCTATGGGAGGTGCTTGGTTGACACTGAGCCAAAAGGCCCAGACTCCCAGCCCCATGGACATCCAGCACATCTGGACTGCACCTTGTAAGTAGATTAGGGTTTAGTTGTACTAGGGCTTGTGTTTATTTTACAACCTTGGTTGGAATGACTAGAGTTATCTGTAAGTTGTAACTTCTAAGTGTACCTGGAAGGAAGGAGCCTTTCATGGAAGAGATAGCTTTACTTGCTATGTAATTTCTGCTTGGAATAAGCTTCCTTTAAATCTCTCCCTTCTGCACACTTCTTTTTCATGTGCCCACAGGGATGGGAGGAGGTGAAGCTCTGCAGAGTCAGAGTGGGAAGCACAAATTGAATCCTGCAACTTCCCATTGGGTTACACTGAAAGGGTTAAAGTCAATGAGTGGCAGCGGCAAGTTTTAGATTAACTCTGGGGTTCTTGGGGTGTGTACGCATGCACATAGGAGATGTCCAGAGCATCACAAGGAGGAAGAGAATCTGTCCCTGAACAATGTGCAAGGTAATATAGCACAAAATTTATATGAACTTATTTACACATTTTTGGTTCTACCTCTCAATACTCCCTTCCCTTTGTTAGTCAACTTTGCTAGCCATTTTGTTCACTTGGGTATGCTTGAACAATAGTCAAGCCTTCTAACTTGCAATGTCTTCCTATTAAAAGACTAATCATATAACGATGATGCATGTGGCTAGGCATTCTTTTAAGAAAAGATGATCTCATCTGATCACAGTGGGGAAAAAATGGCTAGAAACTGAGGCTAGCACTATATTTCAGGAAGTCCTAGGCAAAGTGCCAGGGGGAAGTTAAGGACTCCCTTCATCACTGTCAAGTGACAGTGGGCTTACTAGGTAGAAGTAGGCAACAGCGAGAAAGCAGCGCTGACTCTGGAATTGCCAGTTATTTAATTTTTTTCCTCACAAAGCAAGTCCAGCAATGTGGTTCTTGCAGTCTAGGGACGCTACTGATGTTGGGGCTGACACTGGAGATTATCAGATGCAGCAAAAACCATGTCAGAAGATCACGAGAAGAACAGGAAGGGACAACCTTACCAGACAAAATCATCCTCCAGTGGTCTGGGAGCATAGCACAGACATCAGTAAAGCATCCCTTTTTATTGGTGGCTTGTCCTTGTCAATAGAAGAGGGAAGCCTTGACCATGGCAGTGCTATGCCTCCGGAATGGCAGAAGGACATGGGCATCTAGTAAGGTCACCCTTTCTGTTCTTCTAGCGATCTTCTAATGCAGCTGGGAATGCGGGTTTTTTTGGTATGTTCCCCCATATCTGATAATCTCCATTGTCAAAGCATAACCAGTCCTGTGAGACCAACAAGACTGACAAGAATTCTAAGCCTCTACAGTTGGAGTTACCAGTCCCATTTAGATTTCCTTGTAATGCACTGCTAAGCATTGTACGCATCACAAATATTGCATTGTGGGAAAATTTAACTGGTGTTTACAAACTGAGTTGTTTCAAACAGACCTATCACCAGCATACACACACACACATCAAATATGAGTATCTGTAAATTCAAACGATATTGTCCTCAATACTGTCACAAAGATATCAAATATAGACCATAATAGGAATTTACATTGAAAGAATCATGCCAAACAGCTCCTTGTGTTAGAAAATGTAGATGATTTGAAGTATTAGTAAGATTTCTTTTGAATACCACCAGTAGCTGGTAGCTTCCATGTCAGTGGGGTAGTGAATCTGCTCCAGGTTATAGTCTGAACTTTAAAGGTTGCGTGCCAGCTGCACCCATTCTTGAGACATCAGATCTGGCTATGATGGCACATGCCTGTGGACTTTATCACATGAGGTAGTAAATCACACTAGGAGCAGGACAGTTGCATCTTTCACTGAGACTTACTGCATGACATTGCCTCTTTTCTCTTGTTATCTTTGTGGAAGATCGTTTGGCAAGCATTTCTTTTCATTCACACTTCTGTGGTGTTAGCATTTGCAGCGTGATCAATACATTCTGCTTTAATCCTGATTTTAGGTGGTCAGTGGGTCAGCTTTAGATGTTGCTTAGGGGCCCTTTGCTTGCCAGTCATCTGGGATGAAGGAGTTCCTGACTGAGCAGACTAGATCACTGGCAGATTGATCACTTTAATCTGCCAGTGATTAATCTAGTCTACCTTGAATCAGGAAGTCTACCCCTCCAGAAAAAATATGATCTTTTTAAAGGTAAGACTCCTTTTAATTTATGTGTGTGTGTGTTTGTGTGTGTGTGTACACATGTGTGTGCCAAATTAGGCACACACTGGGCAGTACTGGGTGGTAGTGGGTTGGGCAGTGCCAAATGCTCCATGTGATAAGATATTAGTGCACACAAAGGTTGCAAAACTGGAAAGATTATGAAGGTACAATAAAGAAGAGCTTATTCTCAATTGATAGTGCTTTTGAAAGGAACACAATTTTAGCAGGAGAAGAGACTGGTGTGATAAAGTCTGTAGTCGCATCCCAGTTGGATTACTGCAATGCACTCTACATGGGGCTGCCTTTCAAGAGTGTTTGGAAACTTGAACTGGTTCAAACTGCTGCAGCCAGATTGCTAATTGGTGCTGGCTACAAGCAGCACACAACTCCCTTGTTGCAACAGCTCAGCTGGCTACAGGACCATTTCTGAGCACAATTCAAAGTGCTAACTTTATTCTATAAAGCCCTATATAGCTCACATCTAGGTTATTTGAAGGACTGTATTTTTCCTTACAAACCTGCCTATGCTTGAGATCTGCTGGGGAGGCCCTTTTCTCTGTTCCATCACCCTGACATGTACATCTGGTTGGAACAAGGGAGAGGGCCTTCTCAGTGGCTGCCCCTAGGCTCTGGAGCTCCTTTCCTAGAGAAACTAGACTAGCACCCTCCCTACTTTATTTTCACAGACAAGCCGGCTGCCCGGGAGGGACTTACCGGCAGCCGCATTTGCGGCCGGTGATGCCCCGCTCCTGGGCCCGCTCGCATGGCCGGCATGGGTGCTGCCATACTGGCCATCCTCTGCTTCCCAGCCTGCTCTGGCAGGCTGGGAAGAGGATCGAAAATCAGCCAATCAGGGAGAGGCAGCTCTCACCCAATTGGATGGTTTGACCCCCCCAGCCAATCAGGACCGACACTTCTGTGCGGCCGCTGATTGGCTGGGAGGTGGGGCTAGTCCCCTACGTGGTCCGCCAGCCGGGAATATATTCCCGGCCGGCCCACAGCCCCAGCCAGTTGGCTCTTGTGAAATGGTGTATATTTTAATTTTTATTTTACAAAAGACACCTGGACCCTTTCCCTCACTGCACTGGTTGGTTCTAATATAGACTGTGAGAGGTTTATGACTCATCACAAGGGATTGGTAGATATGAATTTTGTCTAGAACAGTGAACTAAGTCTGGAAAAAAACTAGGGCTCTAAGTAGACAGCACATAAACTTTCATCAACAGTGTGATGCTGCAGCCAAAAAAAGCCAATGTACCTCTGAGCTGCATCAACAGGAGTATCTAGACTGAAGAAAGTGACAGTAACATTCTCCTCTGCTTTGGTCAGACCTCACCAGGAATACTGTGTTCAGTTCTGGGCATCACAGTGCAAGGAGGATATTGAAAAGCTGGAATGTCTCCAGAGGAGGAAGAACAAGATGACAAAAGGCCTAGAAACCAAGTCCCATGAGGAATGCTTAGCTATGTTTAGCTTGGAGACCCATTTTTAAATGTCATATAGAGGAGGGAACAAACTTGCCTTCTGCTGTTCCAGAGATTAGGAGTTGTCTAAATGGTGAAATTACCCCTTGCAGAATTTGTGGAGAATACCTGTTGTCCCACAAGCCATGCAAGAGATTTGCCGTATTCGGAAGATGGGGGACAAAGAGACTTCACGGTTTTCCACTAAGTTTTTAATAAACTGCAGAGAGATGTACATCGCCAGTCATTTGGACAACTAATTTGCAGTGCTGTGCATTCTGGGCCAGGAGGAAGTTGATAGTTGATTGGTTCATCATGCAAGCAGGGGTGGACTTCCCTCCAGCGGAGTCTGGAAGCACCATTTTGGTTTTTCAGACCAGCAATGGCATGCTGTTTTGCCACACTGAGGCAACTTTTTTTTACAAGTGGTCTCATTTCCACCCTTTTAAACCAAAAGTTTGGGGAAAAAATGTAGAACAATGATAAAATTGGGGGTCCCTCAAATTGTTGTGAGTTACACTGTTCATTAGCTCCAGCCAGCATGACCAGTGGACAGGGATGAGGAGAAAGGACCATCTTGGGAAACTGTCCTAGGGAGAAGTGTGGTGAATAATTATATCCTCTCTCAGTAGAATTAATGTACTGCATGCCAGCTATATGAGTCTTTAACATTTACTAGTCTTATAGTTTTATGGTTGGATGTATCAGTTTGACAGAAGATGGAGTGGGCATATATTTCAAGCAAATAAATATATAAATAGCAGTCAATGTGGGCATTGAGAAATGATGAGAATCACCCCACCCACCTCTGCTTCAATCCTTTGATGTCTGACATAATTCTTCTGTATGTAAATGCTTTTAATCTTCTAATACATAAATTATTGTACTATTGGATTGCTCCCCATCTTTTGCAGATGATGCTGTATCTTCTTTTGTTTGCTATTGAAAATAAAAGTGACATTGACTTTAACCTTCTAAGTGTAACCCTTTAAGTCTTGTAGATGATAATAGAGCTATCTTGAGGGTTAATGGTAGCTTTTCCCAATAGCACAATTTACTCAGATGCAGAGAACACAATATTAAGAAAAAGTGGTCTCTGATGACACATGTTCAGGAATATTAGCGTGATGAAAAGAGACAGTCATGTCATGTCACTAAACATATAATCAAGCCTTCAAGAATCTAGAGTTTGTTCTAATGTGTGTTAATGTTGGTTTTTCCTTCTGGCATTAGCTCTATTTGATGTTCTGTTCAGCCTTATTATTTGTCCACTGTGGAACATTCATAGTTTTACCGTCTGTCTTAGAAAAACTACTCAGGGCTGTATCTTGTAAACATTTATACAGTCAGTATTTGCTGCCTAGACTGTTAACTAGTTGAGGTCCAGGAAATTTTTTGTTGTTGTTAACTGCTGTTAACCTGACTTTAGGGCTTACGGTGCTCTGAAGAAAAGTGGCACTGCAGCAGGAAGGTTACATCTTCCATGCTGCCTTACTGCATGATGTTGGCATTCTTTCGTTTTGGTCCTATGGGAGACTGAGGTAAAACTGTGTCTTTTTGCTAACCGGCCAAACTTATTAATTAGTAAAAAAAATTGGTTTTACCTCAGTCTTCCATGGGACTGGAATGAAAGAACATTGGAAAAATGATGACATCATGTGGTAGGGCATCATGGAAGATGAAACCTTCCTGCTGCATTGCCACTTTTTTTCAGTGAGCGGTAAGCCCCTTTGACTTATGTTGATCCCATGAATGAGAGACCTCCAAGTCACCCTATCGTCAACAGCCCTCCTCAGGTCCTGCAGACTTAGGGCTGTGGCTTCCTTGATTCACTCTATCCATCTGGAATGTGGTCTTCCTCTTTTCCTACTGTTTTCTACCTTCCCAAGCATCATTATCTTTTCTAGTGAGTCATGTCTTCTCATATGTCCCAAGTATGACAGTCTCAGTTTAGTCATATTGGCTTTTCGGGAGAGTTCAGACTTGACTTGCTCTAGGACCCAATTATTTCTCTTTTAGCAGACCATAGAACTCTCCTCCAGCACCACATTTCAAATTGAATAGATTTTCTTCCTATCAGCTTTCTTCATTCCCCAGCTTTCACAACCATAAATGGAAATGGGAAATACGATGGCATGGACAATCCTAACTTTATTATTCAATGATATATCTTTACATTTGAGGATCTTGTCTAGTTACTTCACAGCTGCCCATTGCAGACCCAGGAGATTATAAGACAGGAACACAAAGAGCATTCCTGTCCCACAATCCTACCCCTGTCCTGGAACAATAACCCTCCCCACTTACCTTGTTTCATGTCATAAGGCAGCTGAGGAATGAATGGAGCTCTAACGGAGCTCCGTTCACTTTCTGGACTGAAATCCAGAAAGAATCTCATGAGAAGATGCAAGAGCAATAAAAAAAATTATTCAAAAATTCAAAAGTAAAAAGTTAAATAGCACAGAAAAAGTTACACCTAGCACAAAAACACACTTTAAAACTTACAAGTAACCCAGGGAGGATCATAAAAAATACATCATTTACTGTACTTGGATGTTGTGATCTCACCTGGAAGTGTTCTGGCAGGACCGCCTATAGACACTGCATTCCGAAGAGTTAAATGGTCTGAGGTTTCACACGCTAGCAATGCTGGCATCAAATTGCAATGGGGGATCTATTGATGGTTCAGCCCACCAGTAAAAAGAACGGCTATAACGATGCCAGCAGAACGCAAAAGGATGATGTTGTCTGATATTGGCATCCTTTTGCATTCCACTGGCATCATTATGGCACCACATTAGCCGTGTCTGATAATCTCCCTAGTCTTCTTCTGATGTCTTGACTACAGTCTCCATTCTGATTAATGGCTGAGACAAGGTATGGAAAATCTTGAACTATTCAAATCTGTTCATCATCTACTTTAAAGTTATGTAAATCATCTGTGGATATTATTTTTGTTTTCTTAATGTTCAACAGTAAACCTACCTTTGTACTTTCATCATTCTAAGTCTTTGCTATTTTCTGCTAGTAAAATCCTCATATCTTAAATTGTTGATATTTCTTCTACCAATTTTCACACCACCTTCCTCTGAGTAATCCTGCTTTACATATGGTAAGTTCAGCATATAAATTAAATAGGTAGGGTGATAAAATGCAGTTTTGCCTGAACCCCTTGTCAATCAAAAACCATTCTATTTTTCTGTATTCTGTCCTGATGGTTCATTTCTTGAACCTAAACCAAATTTTCCTCCCATCTTTCATTCTGTTCTGTTTCCTACTTTTCCATTCCAATTGCCTATGATTAATAAGAAGTCCTGTTTTGGTATGTGATCAATTTCCTCCTTGACTCCAGTACAGAAACATTCAGTTTCTTCTTCTTTTGCCCCTGTACTTGGAGCACAAACTTGGATTATAGATCAAGGCTTTCCCTGAAGTCTTATTGATATGATTTGGTCAGACTTTGTATTATATCCTTTGACTATTTTTGCTACAGCTCTTCTCACTGGGCCCAGTGCTATTCAACATCTTTATCAATGACTTGGATGAGGGAATTAGGGGCATACTTATCAAATTTGCAGATGACACCAAATTGGGAGGAGTAGCTAATACCCTAGAGGACAGGATCAAAATTCAGAATGACCTGGATAGACTGGAGAGCTGGGCCAAAGCTAACAAAATGAAATTCAATACGGAGAAATGTAAAGTACTGCATTTAGGGCGGAAAAATGAAATGCATAAATATAGGATGGGAGAGACCTGGCTGAATGAGACTACGTGCGAAAGGGATCTAGGAGTCCTAGTAGACCACAAGTTGAACATGAGCCAACAGTGTGATGCGGCAGCTAAAAAGGCCAATGCAATTTTGGGCTGTATCAATAGAAGTATAGTGTCTAGATCAAGGGAAGTAATAGTGCCACTCTATTCTGCCTTGGTCAGACCTCACTTAGAATACTGTGTCCAGTTCTGGGCACCACAATTCAGAAAGGATATTGACAAATTGGAGCGTGTCCAGAGAAGGGCAACTAAAATGGTGAAAGGTCTGGAAACAATGCCTTATGAGGAGAGACTTAGGGAGCTGGGTATGTTTAGCCTGGAAAAAAGACGGTTTAGAGGCGATATGATAGCCCTGTTTAAGTATTTGAAGGGATGTCACGCTGAGGATGGAGCAGGCTTGTTTTCTGCTGCTCCAGAGACTGGAACACGGAGCAATGGGTGCAAGCTCCAGGAACAGAGATTCCACCTCAACATGAGGAGGAACTTTTTGACAGTAAGAGCTGTTTGGCAGTGGAACGCACTCCCTCGGAGCGTGGTGGGGTCTCCTTCCTTGGAGGTCTTTAAACAGAGGCTGGATGGCCATCTGTCGGGGATGCTTTGATTGTGATTTCCTGCGTGGCAGGGGGGTTGGACTGGATGGCCCTCGTGGTCTCTTCCAACTCTGCAATTCTATGATTCTATGATTCTATGAATGCCACCCCATTTCTTCTTCAAATTTCATTTCCTGAGCAAAACACAGTTTAATTATCTGACTCAAAAGGCTTGTATACACATGGGGCCAAAATTCCACGTGGAGTCCTGCTCCTTGTGTTCCCACATTCGCACCAAAGCCCTGTGCAGAATTTATTCTCCACAAGGATGTCGAATACTTGTCTTCACTATCTGACTGCCCCTCTTTCATCTGCTGCCACTGCTACTGCCACTCGCTGCTGCCACAAGTGGCCAGGTCCTTGCAAGTGCAACCTTTTTAAAGCTCAGGAAGCAAGTTCCCAGCCAAAGGGAGAGGTTTTCTCACTTCTCCTGGCTCAGCAGCACTGCCTGTGCCCACTGTCCTGTTCACCTGTCTCAGGAAGAGACACTTGTAGCAGATGATGAGCAGGTGGAGGCAGCACTGCTGAGCCAGGGGAAGGGAGAAAACCTCTCCCTTCAGCTGTGAACTTGCCTCATGAGCTTTAAAATTGTTGTTCTGGTGGCTGCAGTGGCAGTGGCAGCAGTGGCGGTGGTGGACAAAAATCCAGAGAAAACCCTGAATCCTAAAAACTCCGCATCAAGGTAAAATACCCCCAAATGCCCCAAATCTAGGCCTTGTGGCCTGACCACCCCAGATTCAGGGGAAACGATGTACATAATGTGGCCTAGTTGCTGCAGATTCCAGGAAATTCAGAGGGGATTTGGTGTTTTTAATAGTGTTGACAAGCCCAAAATGTCCTATTCCTGTCCACTTGAGCTTGCTCACCCCAGGTATTGCAAAGTTTATATATCCCATTTCTTGTTTTACTATATCTAGCTTCCTCTGATTCACGCTTCTCACATTTCATATTCCTATAATATGTGTTATGCAGCTTCAAACTTTACTTTTGCCTCTGATCACGTCAACAGCTGAGTGTCATTTCGGCTTTTGTCCAGTTGCATCATTAGTCACAGTGCTACTCGTACTTGTCCTCTGCTGTACTCCAGTAGCTCATTGAATGCCATCTGACCTGAGAGTTTTGTCTTCTGGCCCTATCTCTTGTTTCATTTTGGATTATGATAGGGTTTTCATGGTAAAAGATCTTCGAAAGGAGGTTTATTGTGCCTCATTCTGCACAGTACGAACAAGCTTTAGCTATGGTGCCCCTGACATTGTCTCTGAAAGATCCTCCACCAGTGCCACCCCCCAACCCCACTACTGCTGCTGCCTGGTAGCTGTTTGGCACATTTAGTCTGGTTCCTCAGCAAAAGCCTGCCTGACGTGGGAGACCCTACCAGTACCTCTGCTGCTGTCAGCATAGCCTCTTGCCTCATAGAAGGATGCAATCCCACCACTGCAGAAATGTAGGCCAGGAAATATTTGTTGCCTTCAAGTCATTTCCAGTCCACTTCAAGTCATTGTGACTCGAAGGCAAACCTATCACATGGTTTTCTGAAAATATGTGGGGCAATATTTTTGGAGTCTGTTCTTTCAAACATCTCTAGACCATGAGATTCTTCCTTAGGTGTATATGTGTACAAAATGTCATATTAATAAACCTTTAGAATACACAGATTTCCCACCCAACCCACCCATTTAGGCTGCAATCTTGTGCCAATTTACACAAGTATAGGACTGCTTAGTTCATCTTGAATTTGTCCACAGTTCCCCTGACCCCCTCTGTTGAACTTTCTCCCCCTTTTCACAATGAAGGGCAGCGTATAAATGTAAGTGATCAATAAAATAAAAGGCAGCATTAAAAATAGAAGTAACATCACTAGAAATATAGAGACAGGACAAATATAGAGACAGATCTAAGAAGTAGAAATTCATGAGAAATACTCTCCAGATGTGCTCTTAGGTACATTCAGATATGGAGAGTACTATTTTTGACAGTATGGCATTGCTTTCAATGGAATGCTCTCTTAGATAAACATTTGGGACCACTCCAATGGAAGGAGTGCACAATGGATAGCTTTGTACTTGTATTCATACAAGTCTCCAAACATGCATTTGATTCACCCTGCAAAGGATCCCCCCCCCACTCTGTGGTTCACCCACCCAGGTGTCTGCTTTCTGAATCTGCTTTATCCCTCTGTCATTTAGCTGTAGAGAGCCACTGTTGTTGTGGGTCAAGTGTTGTACAAGGACTCCATGAGACTAGAGATCTCTGTTCAGCCATGGAAACCCACTGGGTGATTTGGGGCAGGTCACAGTCTGTTGGGATTAGAGAAAGGCAATGGTAAACCTCATCTAAGTACAACTTTGCAAGAAAACACTATGATAGGGATGCCATTAGTTTGACCTAGTTAACAGGTATAATATAAATAGACCATGATGCCATTAGTCTGAATCAACTCGAAGGCACGTGACAACAACAAAATTTAACCTGTAAACAGAGAAAGTTCACAAAACCACAAGATTTCCAAAATAATGATTTCTGTTCAGCTGGTTCTCTCCAGCCCCCCTGCCACCAACCAAAACAAGAAGTCAGAGGAGTGCTGATGTAAATATAATCTATGCTAAATAGCTGAGCTGCTTGCATATTGTTAGGGACAATGAACATAATTTATCATTTAATCCACACACACACACACATACTATATATATATATATATATATAGAGAGAGAGAGAGAGAGAGAGAGAGAGAGAACATATCTATTTATTTGCGTTTTTCTCAGCATTATTCAATGGTAATAGCTGAGGTTACCTTTTAAGGATCCTGTATCATCCTTTTGATTTTAGCTCTTAAGTATTACCAGTCATATGCAGTGTGTTGATCTTTCCAGCAAAATTCAATTTTTACCAAGACTCTCAAAGTAGTAAACCAAGGCATTAGTATGCCTAATGCTTGGCTATGTGAAATAAATATAAATTCCAAATATGACTGATAGTTTAATGGCAATTACTTTGGATTTATGTTATTATATTGACTATATTGGTGGGGAGGGAGGATCCAGCAGGAGAAAAGTGCTTTGGTTTCTGAGGCAATGAGAAGCAGATCAAGGCAAGGCCTTGAGCTAGCTAGAAACATTTCAAGTGAATAATTTAAATATTGCCAGACTGATCTGACAATAAAAAATAAACCAGAAAAAATAAAAATAAATAAATCTAATGTGATGAGGTTTGAGAGAAAGCTGACACTTGAAATGCTGGAATGGAAACACGTTTTGTAGTGAATGTTGGAGAAATGTGACACCAAAAGCTGAGTGCCACCAGAGGGAATGACATAGAGACATCATATTATGTCTCCTAAATTTCTCTGCAGTTCAAAAATTTGTTAAGTTACAGTTGAAGCATTATCAAATTAATGAATCATTCTTTGGAAACTGAGTAAGAAGGGTAGAAATGTTCCTAACATTTGTTTCATAGGCAAGAACAATATTTTGCCTTTTTTTTCCTCTTTGCTATATAAAAGTCATCAAAAAAAAAAAAAACAAAACAAAAAAACCCAACCCTGCAGTTTTCAAATACTATTTGCAGTTCAGAACTTACTGTGTGCAAAAACATACATTTGGGAGTTTTGCACAGAAAATGGCATTTTCTTTGTAGAAAACAATATTTATGCAGAAAACAAATTTCTAGCATACAAAACAGCATTTTCTGTGAAGAAAGAAGGTTGCCAGTCATGTGCAGTGCATTGATCATTCCAGCAAAAGTCAATTTTCATCTAGGCTCTCAAGGTAGTAAAAATGTTCTTCAAGGCAGAAAATACCATTTTTTTTGTAAAGCAAGCAAACAAACAAAAACAAAAAATACAACATTTCCCACATGGAATAAGTCCTCAATTGCAGGATTCTCTTTGTCATGGTTTCCCAAACTTCAAGAAACTCATTTTTTACCATTTTGAAAATGTCCAACTATTATTACCATCCTTACTGAGAACTGCATTACTATAGTTAGATATCACCAAGGTGTGGGGTGGGGGAGAGAGAAAGATATCTACATGAGGGTTCAGATTGCTCCTCCACTCCGGTGGATGTTTATCATGTACCGAGGAAAATGGCAGCACTTGGTTCAGCTACACAGCCTGCAATAAGTTGGAAGAAAGAACGGCTATTGACTAAGCTGTGTATGGATTCCTTCTGGAAGCCCCTTGTAAAGGCATATTTCAAGTGACAGGACTAATGTACTAGTGATATCAGTATCTACAGAGCCCTGAATTCAGGGGATTTGGAGGGGGAAGGGAAGAACTATAGAGAACACATAATTTTCTTCTTTTTTATTTCTATTGCCCCTAGTATTACCATTTATGATCAACATTGACTGGAATCCTGTTTCTACTTATATTTAAGTACTTAGTTAAGTATAAGCTGATACAGGATTCTGGACAATATTGATCACAAATGACATAACTAAGTAACTTCTCCTGGATCGACCCCCCCCCCATTCCTGATAGAAGCATCATTCAATCATGCTCTGATTGTCAGCAGAATAGACCTCCTTCTTCCAGGTGGCCCTTGGGGGTGGGGAGTTAGAATCATTGTAATAGTGTCACAATTGTGACTAAGGACTTTTTCAGACAAACCTAAAATCTGGAAGAAGCCATCGGGAGAGGAATGCATCTGCTCCATGGCAGGGGGCAGCTTCTGACGACGCTGTCCCTCTCGCATTACCCTCCATGTTCCTTCCGTGTCGCATGGAAGGAAAAGGCACCACTTTTTATTCATGGAAGTTCTTCATGAATAAAAAGTGGTGCCTTTTCCTTCCATGCGACATGGAAGGAACACAGAGGGTAATGCGAGAGGGACGGTGTCATCAGAAACTGCCCCCTGCCGCAGAGCAGCTGCGTTCCTCTCTCAACGGCTTCTTCTGGATTTTAGGTTCGTCTGAAAAATTCCCAAGCGGTGAATGTGAATATGAAGCAGTTATAGTTAGGTAACTGTTTTGTATTCACAATAATTACTTGGCCACAATTTTGACACTGTTAGGTAACTATTCATATTCATGATCAGTACTTCAGCCTAAGAACTGAAGGGAATAGTACTGTTTCGTCTTTACTTAAGTGTCATTTCCTTCATAATAGCAGAAGCCATTACTGCAACCTCCAGTCATCATCTATTTATTGTACATGCTGAGCAAATCACACAACACATTGTAAAAATGTGAAGTCGAAGGCTTTCACAGCCAGCATCCATAGATTTTCCTTGGATTTTTTTCTGGGCTGTGAGGCCGTGTTCTGGAATAGTTTCTTTCTGATGTTTCGCCTGCATCTGTGGCTGGCATCTTCAGAGATCTTCAGAGATCTCTGAAGATGCTAGCCACAGATGCAGGCAAAATGTCAGAAAGAAACTATTCCAGAACACGGCCTCACAGCCCAGAAAAAAAACAAGGAAAACATTGTAAAGACTTTTTCCTATGTTACATAGACCCGGAAACAAAAGGTAAAGAATAAATGCAGCTGCAGTGAGCCACAATCAGTATGGTGAATCCATTCACATTCTCCCCATTTGATGGGAATTTTCTTATTGATTTAATTGAACAATCAAGTGGTGAGTATAACCAAATTACCTGTAGTCACCTATAAGAATGAAATATATTTGTATGTAAAGGAGTCCAGGGTGGCATGAAACTCCTCCTACTAGAAAGTGCTTCTTAGTTCATATTAATTTTAATATTTGAAAGTTATACATACATCTATTTCATTGTGTGTAGGCATAGAACATCTCTACATCACTGGATATGAAAACATCATAAAACATTTTTAGAAGTACAAGAGCTTGGCATTGGTACTTTTCGACTACAGTTTTCAGAATTCCCCACCAGCGTGACCACTGGCCTTGCTGGCTGTGAGATTATGGGACTGTTAGTCCAAAAGCACACTTTCGTGCTCTGATTAATATCTTGCCTTCTTCTAAAGTATTTATGGGGGCCATTCTAGTCCATTTCATTAACAATTTTAGGAGGCTGACACACAGTGGCTGGCCCAGCATCATGGATAAGGAGTTGAACTGTGATTGTTCTATCCAAATCTGGTATCCACTATACCTGGGGTGAGGAAGTTTTGACCTTCCAGGTGCTTTGGAAAACAATTTTCTCGTTCCCTTACCATTGGCCAAATTCTGTGTGGGACTGAAAGGAACCGTAGGCCAAAACATTGGGAGCATCAAATGTTCCCCACTGACACACTGTATCACATTGGCTTATATCAGAATTTCACCACACATAGGACCCTAAATGTATCAGCTTCTTTTCTGTATTTTGAGTTGGTTTCTTTTCCCCTCTTCCTCTTCCTCCTCCTCCTCCTCTTCTCTTTGGTCAAATGTAATATCCTCATGCTCTTGCCTTCAAAAATACAATATTTTATACATTCACAACACAGGGGGAGAGAGAGAGAGAGAGAGAGAGAGAGAGAAGAAAAGGATAGCACAGCCAGTCTGTGCAATTGTCTTTGTTGCCACATTCTTCCCTCATAGCCAGGAACTATTGGAAGATCTGGAATCCCATTGTGTTAGGAAGGCAAATGTGACAGCCTGGCTAAGTATTTTTGACAGAATTATTCTAGGGAAAGAAGAAAAAGTAGGTAGCTTTGAAAACTGTCTTGCATTCTTCAAAGCTCACATTCTTCTCTTCACCCCCTGTCATCTTATTACCCATGAGGTATGTTTCATATAAGAGACGTTTTTCATGTCTTTGTACCCTTCAGAATTATCTGAGGAACATGGCCAAGAGCAACTGTCAAGATTAGCATTATTGAGAGTTGAACATATCTCTTTGAAGCTGGGGGAAAACCCTAGTAGGATTGATTATTTTAATTTGTTTGAAACTGACCACAGATGAGCTCTTCTCTTTCTCTAAGGTTAAAGCTTCCTTTTAAAATGATGGCCCTGTGACATTTTTGTCTGGCCTTCTACGTATCAACATTGCTTAAAGTTTTAAGCTTTCCTGGTTATTCTTTTATTTTATTATTTAGAGAGAAAAAAAGTCTGTTACTAGACCAAATCTTGTATCTCCAATCCTCTTTTTCTGTTTTTGTTGACAAAACTTCTATTCACCTGGTCCAGAAAGCCCGCAGTCTCGATTTTATTTTTGATTCTTCACTGTCTTTTATTCCCCATATTGAGGCTACAGCCAAAGCCTGCAGATTTTTCCTTTACAACATCGCCAAAATACGTCCTTTTCTCTCAGCCTCCACTGCCAAGACTTTGGTCCATGCTTTGGTGGTCTCCTGATTACATTATTGTAATCTCCTTTTATCTGGGCTTCCCCTTTCTCATCTTCGCCCTTTAATTTCTGTTCAACATTCAGCCGCCCACATCATTACTTCCGCTCATCGCTTTGACCATGTTTCCCCTTTGCTGTTTTCTCTTCACTGGCTTCCCTTCCTTTTCCATATCCAATATAAGCTTTTGTTGCTAACTTTCAAAGCCCAGCATGGGCTAGTCCCTCTTTATTTATCTGACTTTCTCTCTCCTTACATTCCCACCCGTTCCCTTGGTTTTAGTACTCAAGGCTTACTATCCCAACTTAGGATCTCCACTGCTCCATCCCAGATTTGCCCCTTCTCGCTTGCTGCCCCTCACACCTGGAACCTTCTTCCCCCTCAAATACAGGCCATTACTACTTTGTCCACTTTTAAATCCGAGTTAAAGACCACCTTGTTCAGGGAGGCATTCCTCGGCTTTGTCTGATATACATTTATTTCTTCTGTCACTTGGGTTTACTGTGGATGTTGTTATTAATTGTTGTAATTATCCTTGTTTTTAATTGATTTTTCTTATTTTGCCTATTGTTTTAATTAGATTGTACACCTTCGGCAGGTTTCATTCTGTTTTATCCTTGATTGTTTTTGTACAGGGCCGTGTACACCGACAACACTCTAGAAATAAACTTTAATAATACTAAGAATAATGTTGGAGCATCCTGTCAATGTAAATTTTGGGGGATCCTCTGGGTCTGAATGGGATATGTGGCAAAGAGCTGCAGTAACAAAGGAGGAATCATCAATACATTTTGGGTTTTGTTTTTTACTTGTATGAGTGGAAATAGTTTCCCTGAAGAGAAAGCCAGCTTTGGATTTACTCGAGTAATAGCCAGAAACAACAAAGCCAAGTGAGTGAAGTTTGTCCCAGCATGATGATAAATCCACAGGGAATAGATGGGTTCTGTAATAATAATAAAAAAAATCCTCACCTTCTCATCTCCATATCCCATTGTTTTCAATCTCCATCCATTTCTTTAAGCAGAAAGAATGTGTCCCTTTTTTTTTTTTTGGAGTGGTCTTGTTTTTTTAAAAAATGTAGATTTTTAAAAAATATTTTCCAAATTGTGCACATTACTTGCATGCTTTCTCTCAACTGGGTTTGTGTTGTTGTTTTTGTTTGGCACATAACTGAAAAGTGTAAATTTAGAGCGGCCACCTTCAGTGCTTGCCGGAACAGTCATGGGCACTCACGGACGCCACCGAGAGAGGGACGGTGGCGTCCAAAAAGGATTCCCTGCCGCGCGGCAGCCTCGTTACTGCTCCGGAGGCTGCTAGCACTGTAAGCCGCGTCTGAAAATGTCCTACGTAAAATCCCCATAAAAAGTCTGCTGGAAAGGACTCCTCAAACATCCCCAATAAGGAATGTTTCATCCCCTTAAAGTCTGTGACTCATTGCATGACCTGATGTTTCAAGCTTGCTCTTCTCAGACCAAGGCTTCATTTCCTCACTGCCACACTTGAGGTTCAGGTAGGCATCATGAGTGCCTTCTGAGGAGAAAACAACAAAAACAGGGTACCCTCCCCCAAGAAATTAGAACTGGGTGGGTTGGAGAGAAACTCAAGCATGGGGGTCTTGTAGATAAAGAAAGATGGCAGGGTATCCAGTCCACTCTGCCCTATCCATAGCAGCTTTGACCAAGGACCAAACAGGAAAGGAGGCTGCAGCAACAGGCTCATGTTTCTTATCCAAAAAAGATGTTTTTGGGAGCAGAGAAGGGGAGAAACTGTTATGTATCTGAGGTATGGAAAGAGAAGACAGAAGGAAATAAGAAAGATATCAGAGCTTCCTTACACAGTGGTAGTCTTGGATCTGAAGATGAGGTGAAAAAAATAGCATTTAGGTGTGGTGTCTTCAGCTTCCTACCTTATCTATTTTATTTATCTATCTATCTCTGTGGGTATGTGTGTGTGTGTGTATGTGTGCACGCGTGCGCATGTGCACTTACAGGCAATAGGAAGACAATAGAAAGTTCCAAACCCAATCAATAATTGACAATACAATCCACACCCAGAGACTGCTTCAGTTAAATTAATCAGGATGAATGAGGAAGAAGGCTGAAGAAAACAGTATATACTCAATTAAAAGATAAAGAGGACACACACACATGGCACACAATTCATCAGAGAAACCACACTTCTGGGTCTTACCGGGACCGGTTTGAAACAGCCATTTTAAACACCAACTGGCTTAATATTATTTTTCAGAACCTGCCACTGCAGGGCCCTTGGATCTATTTATTTATTTATTTACTTATTTACTTATCTGCCTAATCAGACCCAAGACAGTTCACAATATAAACTAAAACAAGGTACATGGAGATCACTTGTAGACGTTAGATGACATATGTGCATATGGTACTGAGAGGCATCCCAAGAATGCAAGTTGTTGAATGTAATATTTGAGATTACAGTAGCATCCCCATATCCAAGGGGGATTGGTTCCGGAGGCCACCGTGGATACTGAAATCTGTGGATAAAAGTGAATGTTGGACTTCCCTCACCACTACCACTGGAAGCCCTGCAGAGAAGGGAGGTGAGTTCTTCTCCTTCCTCCCTCCCCCATCTACCACCTCCGCCATCACCACCGGAAGCCCTGTGAAGCAAGAAAGGAGAAGGGAGATATGTGCTCTCCTCCTCCCTCTCTTCCCTATCCAACCCTCCCACCGGCTCCACCACACCACCAGAAACCTCCCCTCCATAGAGAAGGGAGAAAGAAGGCAAGCTCTCCTCATCCCTTCCTTACCCATCCAACCCCCCACCAGCTCCACCACACCACTGGAACCCCCCATGGGGAAGGGAGAAAAGAGGCAAGCTCTCCTCCCCCTTCCCTTCCCTGTCCACCCCCTACCACCTTTGCCCTGTGGAGAAGAGGCAAGCTCTCCTCCTCCCTCCCTTGCATGTCAACCCCCCCCTGCCAGCTCCACTGTGCCTCCACTCTGCAGAGAAGAGTAGTGAGCTCTCCTCCTCCCCTCCCTTCTCTGTCCACCCCCCACCATCATCATCTGTGGATAACTGAATCAGCAGATGGCTAATCAGCAGATACGGGAGTGCTACTGTATAGCTGGATTGAACTTTAGGCAGCCAAATTCTGTCAAACAACCAGATAGCTGCCCTATGGCGTCAGCTTGCAACAAAGTACAAAATCCTGTACAGTGTCACCAAAATTAAGTGTCACTAAAGCAAGTAAACCCAAGTCTGCTTGGGAAATATGGTTCTTTCTAAATACAGGAATTTCCAAGTTTAGAGTGGGAATTTTCCAAATTCATTTACATTCCTTATTTACATAAGTGACTTGTTCTTATCTGCTTGAGGAATTCTGTCCAAACTTCTTCCTTTTTATAGGTTTCCCATGCATTTTTTTTCCAGGCTTTGAGGCTGTGTTCTGGAAGAGTTTATTCCTGACATTTCACCTGCATCTGTGGCTGGCATCTTCAGAGAATGGTGGGGTAGGGGTGGGGGGATTATATACTGTGAGCCCTTGTTGGAGAGGATATGTAAATTTATGTGTTTGAATGGCTAGTTCCTAGGGTAGGAGGATATGCACGGAGGATTAGTGTTTGTTTGGCAAATGAACTGCACTCAGGGACAGGGTGATTTCCAGCAGACAACGGACCATTAGACAAACAGACACTAATCCTCCTTGTGTATCTCCACCCAGAAACTAGCCATTCAAATACACAAATTTACATATCTTCTCCAACAGGGAATCATAGTACATAAACCCCACATACACTCCTACCCAACCATTCTTTGAAGATGCCAGCCACAGATGCAGGTGAAACGTCAGAAATAAACTCTTCCAGAACATGCCCTCACAGCCCAGAAAAAAACCACAGAAAACCTATGGATGCCAGCTGTGAAAGCCTTCAGCTTCACATTCTTCCTTTTTCTTCCACTGTAAAGTTATTTTCAGGATGCCCGAATTCCTTTTGTTTCAATGTGTAGATCAAAAGCAATATATCATCTTTGACATGTTTACTGTACAAAATATATGACATGGGGGGGGGACTTGCTATGTGTTTGAGGTCTTTTGTTGATCCTTTCTATAAAGAGCTGAAAATCCACCAAAATCTCTTCTCAGTAACTTTGCTGCTTTTACATGGAAACAAAACATTTGCCTGTTTATTCACAGGCTAGGCATAATATGAACTGTCAACATGTTGGAAATGTGAAAACAGCTGATTTTATTTTAAAATGGCCTTGTGTTCCTTTCTCCAATATCTTACCAGTCCACACTAAACAACATTGAGAAGGTGAAAAAGTCAATAAAATTGAAATTCTGACAAGCTCTACCCTTGAGTTGTAAGATCGCACTCTTGAGGGTGTCTACTGACACCCATCTATCCCAGAATATGTGAAATACAGTTTTGTTGCTAGTAAGGCACAGGGAATTTGAAAACTGGGGTTTCTTTTGCAACTATCCCAGGAATGGGCACCATATAGCTAATCATCAGATGCAAATGCATGTTATTGAGGCATGTCAATAGCAGTCACATGGGGCTCAATTAGCATTAGTTTAGTATCTGTGTGGGTGTGGTGTGCCAATCAGCAGGAGCATTGCAACACAAGTCTTTGACTTTATTTGCTTTCTGGCAGTGAAATGCCCCAAAAGCACCAGATTCCTTCTGATCTTGGAAGCTGAGCAGGGTCAGACCTAGTTAGTGTTTGGATGGGAGAACACCAACAAATACCAGGTGCTGTAGGCTATATTTCAGAGGAAGGAATTGGCAAAGCCACCTCTGAGTATCCCTTGCCAAAGAAAACCCTATGAAAATCGTGGGGTTGCCCTAAGTCGACAAGTGACTTGAATGCACGTGCACACGCACGCACACACACGCAAACAAGTGTGTGCACAGCTGCACATGCCCATGGTGCTTAGAAGTTTAAACACTGCAGAATGATAACGAAATAAGAGTTTGTCTGCAAGCATGCTTCCTCTCAATGATGGTTTTGTCATCATCAAATTCAGTCCATAAATAATCTTTACGCATGCCAAAGTTTGATTTATCAGGTTTGATTTTTCACATCCCATTTGTTACTTTAACTCCTGTATTTCAACAATTAAATACCAATATTTTTTCCCTGCCTATGCTCCCCACACAACTCTCACCCATTTTGTTTGTCATTCGGTTATGCTTCCTTATTCTTGTTCATTTCATGTTTAGCCAATCTGTCCCATTACAGGAAACACTACCTCGGTCACAGTTGGTTCATACCCACAATCCTATTTGGACTTTCATGTGTAACACTCAAGTCAAGATCCTGTATGGCACAGAACAGTGAAATAGTTCTACATGTAGAAATCATCATCATCATCATCATCATCTTTATTTCTATACTGCTTTTTTCCTAATTTGAGACTCAAAATGGTGTACAATAAAAAGACATTGTTAAAATCAGCAAAATACAAAAGCTAAAACACAATTAAGCAACTAAAAAAGTTAAAAACAGCTAAAACTCTAAAAACACATGCATAGATATACACACACGTGTACACAACACTCGCATATACTCCAACAGTGCCATTAGCAAAAATCAGCAAAGGCCTGCCAAAACAGGAAACCTTTTAAGTGGCTCCAGAAGGATGGCTAGCCATTTGAAACTCCCAGACTCACTGTTGAGCCACTGCAGACCACCCACTGCCACAAGCCATTCCATGGCTGGTGGAAAATGGGGAGATTAGAGGAATGTCTGGAGTTCTTCAGTGGCTCAATGGTAAGTCCAGTGGGGGGGGGGCTTTGGTTGTGGAAGGTGGAAATGAATATCAATCTCTGTAACAACAACCTCTCCCACCCCTGCCATGTATGCATACACCTGGGCATGCCAATGACAGGATACCAGCCCTAGGACATTATCAGACTAGCATCTAAAAATGCTCTAATACCATGATTAAGGAAAGCGGAAACATAGTGGCATGATCACAATAATTATCACATGTCGCCATAATTGTGCAATACTACCACCAGAGAATTATTGAACAACCACCACTAGCTATTTCAGAATGGGATTGAAGCTCATGCTGTAGTAACACTTGTGATTGCATTGCCTTCTAATGACAGAGTATTAACACCTCTTGCTGGCCAGGGCATGCACCTTTAAGATACGTTTTCTCTTACTTCTACAATTTTTCATGGGCCAGATGTCAGCTGTTCTGGTGAGAAGATGTAACTTCACTCTAAAACACTAAAAACAAATCAATAACCAAGGAACTTCACAAATACACACTTAAACAAACATAAAAAGGTAGCAAGAAAAGGTGACAGTTGATCAAAACAGTATCCTGTACATCATCTTCACATTCTCCCCCAGAAGTTTAATTATGTGTTCTCACTGGGAAAGGGGAGGGGAAGAAGAGGACCACCCATTCACACTGGAATCATGCAATTATTGTACTGAGCACTGGAGGTCGATGACACCATATGATAACATAAACCCATTTGTGCAACTATCCTATTGTAATCGCTTGATTACAGTGTCATGTGACAATGTCCCTAGTGTCCTGATTTGTTACTATTGGCACACATGTGCACCTATGTCACTTCCTGGAGCTGAAGGCTGTTTAGAGAGTTTGAAACCCATGTTTCATGGGTAACGCACCTTTGCTGCTTGTGTCACAGGAGAGTGGTTACTTGTGCTGCTCTGAAAGGCCAGATGTATAGAATAAACAGTGGATTGGATTCCCCCAACAACAACAACAACAACACCTAAATGTTTTTGATGCTGGCTGGGGAATCCATCAATGGGGAAGTGCTGTGAGAAATTAATCATAGAGATATTTATTCATTTGTATTAATTTATTTATAATTAAATAAAAGGTGGCTTACAGCTTGTTAAAAACAATACACATTTGTTTTTTAAAAAACTATAAAAACATCATTAAAAATATAAATATAAAACTTATTTAAAAACAATAAAGCAATTTATAAAGCTAAAACTATTACAACCAATTGAAGAACCTATATAAACCAAAAAAATCCAAAACAAAACAGAGCAGCACACCATTAAAAGCCCATCCCAATCAGTCTCTAATAGCCTGATGGCAAAAGAATGTTTTTACTTGCCAGTGAAAAGACAGCGTGCCCTGCCCAGCGCAGCTGTGTTCTCAATATCATGGCCTCAGTGCTGATGATCCCTGCTTGCTCAAGGACAGCAACATTAGTCACATAGCCAGTCCAGTGTATATCATGCTGGGCAGGGCATGTTTCTAGGATGGAGGACCATCGCCTCCCAAAAATAGTACTTTATGGTGAACTCACCACGGGTCAGTGTAAGAGGGGTGCTCCAAAAAAAGCGATACGAGGACTCCCTGAAACAACATCTCAGGCTCAGCCAAATTGATCACCAACAATGGTTCGCCCTGGCCTCACATCGGGAGGCATGGAGACGCACTATCCACAATGCTGCAGCCTTATTTGAGAACTCAAGTCAAACAAGTCTTGAAGAGAAACGAGAATGCAGAAAGAATCACATCCTGGAAACATTACCCAAGGAGACCTTCTGCTGTGCTTTCTGCAACCGGACTTGTTTATCTCAGATTGGCCTTTTTAGTCATCAGCACACTTCCTTCCTGAATCTTCGTTTGTGAAGAAAAGCCAGAGAGGGAAAGACAGAAAAATATATGGGCAAATGAGCAGTGGGTTCAGCATTTTCATGGGACTTGAGCTCCCTTTTATGAATTTGTAGAGATGCTCAGGCCAGTTTGAATTGGACATTTTACAGCTGCAGAAATGATAATCAAAGTATAGCTACCCAGGGAATATATCCCACTGTGTTACACAGTATTCTTCAGTAACATGCAGCAGATGAGTTTTAAAATATCCATATGTATTTCCATCCATCAAAGTAACTCTGCATGCAGTCCTGAAAACCTGTGCAGAAGTTATCATTGACAGTTATCTTTTCTTTCTTTTATTTTCCTACATATAATAGATCCCTGCATTATGTGGGCACTTGTGAAGGGAGGTGAGAAATCTCATTTTCCATCTGCTATGCAAAGGAAGCCCTCCCTGTGGGATTTGCACTGTTATATTTCTCTCCAGAGTAAAGTTTGCATCATGTAGTTCCAAAGTATTTCTTGAAAAACTCATTTACTGCTTTTTCAGAGTCAGGACACAGGTATATAGTGGCTAGTTAAAAGGTTTCCATTAGGGATTAAGAGATTGTTCTATGGGCTACATATCTGGGCCTTCTCCCAAACTAATGGTCCAACTCTCATAGTGTTACAGTCATTCATAATGCCCAAGTGTTACCCGAATTGCATGGGGTCCACAAGGATCCCACTAGCATCTGAAATTAATATGTGGAATATTTAATTAGCTCAAATATGGCACGAAGAGGCTGGTTAAGAGCAGGATTTTTTTTACCTATGCATACCGGTAGTAACAGATGAACCAAAACATACAATTAAACAATCTTTATTGGAAATTAATAGTAACAGCATTCACGCAAACACTCAGACTTCAGACATTCACACAAGGCTATCAAAGACAGTGGGAAGTATTTGGATAGTGGAATAGAGTAAGGTGATTATGGATTATACTATTCTGATCCTGTAGAGCTGAGATCACAAAGTAAACTGACAGCAAGGAGGTCCAGAAGATGGGATCTCTACACAGTCTGACATGAAGTCAGGAGGAAGGTGAACTGTGTGCAATTTGGTGGTGTTTTAGGGTGGTATTAATATGTGATAATTCCCTTGAAGGGATGGGATTTTGAGTGTAACACATTGTTTCTGAGAGGTTCCAGGACTAGAGAAAGGGTACTCCGGAAGAGTTAATAATAATTAATGGCCAATGTGTTTTGAATTGAATAGGAGCAGGCAAGGTCTATTGTTGGAGGGGAAGAGGAAGGAAGAAACTGTTTTACAAGCATCAAGAACTCTACTATCTGTGAATGGATTAGTAAATGACTCACAGCCAGGTGTTAACTCTCACCTGAGTATTTGTTTAGGGAATTTCCAAAGGCCCCTCCATTGGTGTTACGTGACTCTGGCCTTGGTATCTGGGGGTCCCTGGTTTACTTGATAACCACGTGGAAGGGCACATCAAGCCACTTTATTAGATATTGCCATTTATGTGATATTCCAAGATGGTGGCTATCAAGGTAGGTAGCACAAGGGAATAGTTTTGTTTCATTTGCCACTATCATTTTGCAGATACTGTGGCTGGGTCAGGTTATGTAATGTATGGGACATGTGGTCACAGGTTTTACATGCATTTGTGAAAATGTGCAACAAGAGGGTAATGGCTTAGGGGAGAAGCTTCAGAACAGCACTTCCTACATAGGAAGTTTGGGCCACAGCTGCATCTTGAAAACAAGCCACATGTGAGCCAAAACTTGAGACTAGGGTCAGTCCCCTGGGATGTCACAGGAGGGCTGACCTGGTGATGTTATAAAACTAATATTACAAGAGGCAGCCCCTAGTGATGTCATTGAGCATGGTAACTTAACCATTGATCATAGTTGTACGGAATATACTATTCTAATAAAAAAAAATCAGATCTGAATAAGAGGAAAACATAGATACACCCATGTTTTTCAAGGCAGTGGTCTTACCCAGAGATTTCTCCCTCTTGACCTAAGAACTGGAAAAGAGGGTTCAGGTCCTGAGATCTGGGGACTCTAACTGGCTCTGTAGCAAGCAAAGCATTTGATGAAGAGCTGGCAACCATACTTTCTCTACTCCCCTGAGCAGGAAAAGTGTGGCTGTCAGCTCTTTCTAAAAGGAGGGGATGACATTAGGGAAGAGAAGCAGTTTAGTGACAAACCACCTTGTTGTTGTGTGCCTTTCTTTTCCGACTTACGGCAACCCTAAGGCAAACTGATAGATTCATGGGGTTTTCTTGGCAAGATTTGTTCAGAGGGAGCTTGGCTTTGCCTAAGGCTGAGAGTGATTTGCCCAAGGTCACCCAGTGGGTTTCCATGGCTGAACAGGGATTCAAACTCTAGTATCCAGAGTCATAATCCAACACTCAAACCACTACACCACACTGGCTCTCACTATAGCTGATAAAATGGCCTATTTAGATGTGGATTTTGTGGAGCACTGGGAGACATGGTGGGAACAAATAGGTTCTTCAAGGGCTGCATGGCTTCCAAGGTGCAAGAAAAGAAAAGAAAAGAAAAGAAAAGAAAAGAAAAGAAAAGAAAAGAAAAGAAAAATATGGGGAAATGAAATCATATCTGACTGGAAAGGCCAGATGATCCCACCTAGATGTCCACAGGGCCAGCTCCCTAAAGATACATCGTGAAATAATCCTTAAAACAGAACACATGGAAATGAAGGAGGCACTAATTTGATGTATTTCTGGAAATTTCTGACAAAGCACCTAACAAATTATTGCCAAATCACATAAAAACAAATGTGATACTTTGCAATTAAGATGCTGGAAAATGTGAGAGATAATAGTGTCTCTCTCTAGCAGAGTAATCCAACTGCAATGGGAGAAGCTGCACAACAACTAGCCCCATGGCCACCCACACACCCAGGTCTAGCAGAGAAAAGAAACCATTCAGGACATTATCAGACGAGGCAAAAATCATGGGATGACAATGTCAGGGTAGTGTGAATGGGCCTCGCTATTGCATGACATCGTCATCTTGGTGTTATTACTCCATGATCCAGCTGCAAAAAGGCATTCTTTTTCATTCACAGGACAAGCCATCAATAGATCATCAATAACACTCTTTTTGCGCTATTGACTGTGTGTGAAATCATGTCCCATTGTAATCATGAGATTACAGTGTGAATGGGCGGTCCTTAGCAAGAAAACGTCTGGGTGAGAATGCAAAAACGAAGCACAAGATATTCTTTTTATGAACTGTCCCCTTTAGTTTGCACATTACTGTGTTAGATTTGTTTCAGTGCTTGTATGTTCATTTACTTTGTAAATTAAGTGGTTTGAGGAGATTTACGTATGCTCGTGTCTTCTTGCGAGAACTGTCAAAATCGCACCCATGCCAAATTGTAGAAGTAAACTCCCATTCTTGAAGCACTAGTGGTTGTTATGTGATAATTCCATGGCATTTCTTTTGCATGATTACAGCTATGTGCGATAATTAGTGTTATAATGCCACGATGTGCTGCTATCTTCATTCATGGAATTACAGTGTTTTTAGACGCTAGTCTGATAATGTCCCCAGTCTTCTTTGTGAAACATATTAAGTACCTATACCTACTAATATTTCACACAGTCAATGTAATGGAGGAGAGAAAGGGAAGAGGAAATGGCTGCTGGTTAGAGTGATGCAGTAAGAAAGAGGATGTGGAAAACCAAACAAATATGAAGCCACCGTAACACAAAGTAGCATTTAGAGAGTTTAAGCATGCAAAAGTTGCTAACTATTACAAAAGGGAATGTTGTGTGCCATGTGAAGGTGCAGGAAAGGATTACACTAGGGTAAAAGCTGGTGTCAATCAGCCCCAGGTTTAGCCCTGACTCAACCAAACAAACCTATTCAGTTCAGTCTCAAATTGGCCCCTGATCTGGTATTCTCCTGAGCAGGCAGGTTCCTTCAGCTTCTTCTTCTAATTCACCAGGTTCAGCACTGATTGCAGTAGAATCCCATATCTGTCCTTTTTCAGCTTGCCCTGGTGCCTCTGTTCAGTGGACCAGAGTTTTGGAATAGAAAGCTGACAATCAAAGGGCTCCCATTGACAATGTTCATTTCATTAAAAAGGCTTATAAATGAACAAATGGACCAGATGGAATTGATTAAGTCAAACAAACATACCAGGGATTCTCAGAGTGTCATACAACTCTCATTGTATATGATAGTTTGAATAGACAGAATTTCTACCCATTGAATATTGCCTTAAATATATTTCAGTCATAAAGACAACTAAGATGAATGGATACAGGCAAGATCATTCTGAACATCTATGTTCTAAGTACATTGCGTAGAGTCAAAATAAAATGTATATGCTATGGCAAGAAGCAAAAAGGTCAATTTTGAAACTGGCCTCCTTAGGATCCTTTATTATTTTAGTTAACCAAGGAATGATTTAGTACTTAGCTAGATGCTTGTGTTTTACAAAAATCTTGATAAAGCAGAGGGCCTAAGGTACCATTTGAGGTACTTGTCAAAATACATAAGATACCTACAACAGTAAGCTGTAGTTTGCAACTCAAATATTAGGCTCACTGGGTTATTGAGAGTGGCAAAATCACCATCTCATACTGCCACCACCTGGGCAGAACTCCTGCCACTCTGGACAACTTTTCCTACTCTGCAGAGCAGGCAGCTTCCTGGATGTTTCGCTCTGATGGGTAATTAGGAAAACTGCCTAACTTATGGGTGATTTTTCTGGTATTTCCTCAGATAAGGCCTGTTACCATCATTACCTCCTTCTCTTGTGTAAGGGTGTGGGCACTCCTTCTGCATCCTGCTCTCTCTGGTTGGAAGTGAAGTTCTGGCCACAATCACATAGAGTCATAGAGTTGGAAGAGACTTCAAGGGCCCTCCAGTCCAACCCCCTGCCATGCAGGAATACACAATCAAAGCACACTGGGCAGATAGCCACCCAGCCTCTGTTTAAAAACCTCCAAAGAAGGAGGCTCCACCACACAACGAGGCAGTGTATTCCACTTCCAAACAGCTCGTACTGTCAGGAAGTTCTGCCTATCATGTCACCTCTCAACCTTCTCTTCTCCAGACTAAACATGCCCAGAACTCTAAGCCACTCCTCAGAGGGCACGGCTTCCAGACCTCCCACCATCCTGGTTGCCCTTCTCTGGACACGTTCCAGCTTCTCAATATCCTTAGTGGCATTTTAACACAACCTGTCTGGCTTCTCGCTGTGCTAGACAAGGAAAGGGTTAAAAACTCAGCAAGTGGTGGTGGATTTCGAAGAGAAAAACCCTCAAGTTTGGGATTTACAAAGGGGGGACCCTGGGGCTTCAGGCAGAGAAACTCTAGGGAGGCCTGTCTAGGGTCGCCTATCACTGGTGGATAAGCTGTGGAGCAGTGTGGATTCAGTTAGTAAATGGGACTGAACCAAAGAACTTAAGATTTCCAGGGTTTTTATAAGGAAAATCCCTTTGATGTTGCACTCTGGATCAAAGGAATGTTTGATTTCAGATAGTTCTCAATTGTTTTACAAAGGGATTGGAACAGCCAGGATCTGGGAGATCGGGGATAATCTGATAAACAGGTAACCCTTTTTTGGTCTCTTGGATGCAAAGGTATCGGCTTAATCTACATAGCAACGAAATGCCTGCAGTATGTTTGAAACATGTAGGATACCTGTCTCCCTGGTGCTTCCATTTCAGAGAAGATGCAGATGTTTGTATTCATGCATGAATTTATGAGGAGTTTATGGGGACTCTTCCCAGGCATATCCATGCTTGCCCTCAGTGTGACTCCTAAATCATAGAATGCATCTTATTTTTTGGTAGCCCTTGGATGGCCCTTCTAGCCAGTTCAGCCAAATTTGATATCAAGACAATGTTTCTAATCATAGGAGATTTTCACACGGGGCCAAAATGTCCCGTTACTGCCCCGCTACCTCCTCTCCCGTTCCTGCCACGGAATAACATAAATCTTTCGCACACTCACCTTAATTCCGCAGCAGGAACGGGCTCCCCCTCCCCTTGCTTGCTGGCCGTAAATGCAGCCGTCGTAAGGCTGCTTTTACGACCGGCCATCTGAAACGTTATCACGTTATCACGTGATAACGCCGGACAGTAAATTTAAAAAATAAAACTCCCCCAAACGTAAAATCAGTTCACCAAGCACAAAAGCACTCTTTAAATCACATAATCAAAACAGGGAGGGTAAAATAAAGGGTGCCACTTACCTCGATGTCCAGATTGTACCAGGAAGTGCTCGGAACGGACCTCCCCTCCACGGCTGTCATTTCGGAACAGGAACGGGGCTCCTGTTCGCACACCTGTGATTCCGTGATAGTGACGGAACGGGAGGTCTATTCACGATGAAAAATCGTGATTACATTGTTCTGGAACAGTCACGGGAGTAGGACAGATGAAGGACAGAACGGGGTCAACGTCGTCCGAAAGGGAAAACCTTTCCCGACCCTGTTCTGTTCCTGCCACGGGATATATAGCCCGTGTGAAAATCTCCATAGTGAGCCAAAGTTGTGAGCCAAAGTGAAACAAGCAGTGGATTATTGTTCTTGCAGTGGGAACATACTGTTTCACTCAGATGACATAAAGGACTGCCAGGTAGAACTTGGAAACAGCTGGATGGATTAATGGTCTGATAGTTCCTAGATATAAAGGACATATTACTGCAGGCACTTGAGTGAATTAGAATCACAGATATAAAATTTCTGAATTTGTATAACCCTTGTTAGATCACAGTGAAGACCTCCTAGAACCTTCCAGCAATATTTCACATTCTTCATTGAATAACTTTGGTAGAAACCCTTCCTGTTTCTCTCTCATTAATATCTTCCTAGTAGTCTACTGAGCAAATGCTATTGGAGGAAAAAAAATTCTATTCACCCTCTCTCTGACATTTTAGTTTTCTACCAGCAGGTGCTTTTATTACTCCTTCCACAAGGATGAGCACCCTATCCTGCCATTACTAAGCACGACTGGCCTGCACATAGAAAAGTTCAACAGATTATTTTTAGTTTATGTACCATCCTTCTGTTCCATGTTCCCAATTGAACTTAAGCTCATAGTCAGGATCAATACAATTCAAATTATATCAAGCCTGTCATTATTTTCTATGATGTGCATATTTGGCATTTGGCTCAAATAAAAATGAAGCCTTAGCGATGTAAAGAATTACCATTTTAATTAAAATGGCTGCCCTGTTAAGGAGGAGGGGGAAGAGTAGGAGAAGTCTGGCCAAAACATTTTTGGAGTCACTGTCACTTACTGGTCCAGATGAAGTAAGCAGAGCAGTAACACACATACTGTACTATAAATGAGCTTTCTTTCCTTCCTTTTCTCAAAATAGGATGGAAAGGAGACAAAAACAAGAACATCTTGTTCATCACACAGTGGTTTAGAAGTATCTGCCACAGGATATGATTGTGAGGAATTAAAATATTAACTTTATTCCATGAAAGGAAATTCTTTTAATGGCTGTTAGTTACAATATTGAAACAAGAAATTCTAGGGTTGGAAGCAGTATGCTATGAAGATAATGAGAGAGGAGGCAACATGGAGATAATGATCTGAATTTTCAAGCCCTGGTCCTGTGCTTCCAAAAGCATCTGGCTGGCCAGTGCTGGATATCAAATGATAGACTAGATGGATTCTTGGTCTGTTCCACCAGGACTATTCCTATACACACACACACACACACACACACACACACACATTTTATGAAAACCTCAAAGCCCCCCCCCATGATAAAAGCTCAATTCCTCACCTCCTCAAAAAAAAAAATGGAAAAGAACCACAAGGAACAATCGGATATGAAGGCAACAAGAACCAGCAACGCCCAAGAGCTACGTTGTGAAAGTTCTCGCTTCTTATAGCAATCTGAAGGAGCCCCTGGATTGTCTTTTGAAACCCACCCAGTGCTGAATAGAAGTCGACAGGCTTGCTCAGAACTATTTTCTTTGTATTATCCTTACTATGACATTCTCTAAAACATAAGCATGGATTTGTTAAGTTCCTAAGGAAATTATTACATCTTCCTATCACAACAGTGGCAAGGGATTTTAAAAAAATCTGATGAGGTGCTCAATATGAAAAGCAAAGTGCAGCCTTCAGTTCATCATATCAATAATGCATGGGGCAATCTATTGCAAGTGTGTTTCACAGTTTATGAAGCAAGTTGTTCTGGTGGTTTGCAATTTGCTGTATATTTCTGGAGCCCATTTTGCCATGTGCTTTCCCTTTTATTTAGATTTTTTTCCAGTGAAGTAAGCCCTACAGGCAAAGCCACATTGCAACTAGTAAAAAAAAAAAAAGTTAGCCTTTACTGTGCTGTAAAAATGATATTTTGAAGCTAATAAAATGAACATAAGGGCATGCTTTTGAGAAATATGAGAGACTGTAGTAGATCTCTCAAAAAGAGTAACTAATGCACTAGGCAGAAATTGAACAGTTCACCAGCCCACTCCACACCACACACAAGATCTAGCAGAGAAAGAAACAGAGCTGGTTTAAGGAATTTTGGGGGGACCTGCGATGCTTTATTTTGTGGCCCCCATATGTTTATCTCAGGTCAATGTAACACAAACATACATGGAGCCTGATGGGAATGGGCCCTAGGAAGTTTTCTCTCGGTTCAATCTGATCCCTGCCCACCCCATGGACGTGGCTGGAGCTGCCCTTCCTCATGGTGGTTTGAAGCCCAACTCAGCCATGGAAACCCCTCTGGGTGACCTTACTAAGGCCAGTGTCACCCCTCTCTCCAACAATGTTACCTGGTGGTGTTCGGCCTCCCCACCCCCCAGTGCCGCCACTGACTCATACCCTCGCAGCCTCAGAGGACAGCAAAGGCAACCCCCTTAACAAATTCTGCCCAGATAACCCAATGCCTTAGGGTCTCCAGAGGTCAGGAACAATGACACATTTTGTAAGGCAACATTCAACCACAACAGGCTCTACCTTGCATTTGGACCCTATCTCACAGGAAAAGTACAAGAGAGGTCATTGAGAAGAAGAGCCCAAGAAATGGGACAGTCTCTCTCTGTCCATGGGGTAAGGTTTGGATGAAGAATAAGGCAAAACTGGGGGTGACCAGCAGGGCCCAGGCCAAGGCCACTCAGAGAGGCTGGTAGAGGTGGCCTGCCAGGTCTGAGGGAGCCCACATTGTGGCTTCTCAGCCTCCATTCTGCCACAGAAGAAGCGATGCCCACCCACCTCCCTGCCTGCCCATGAAGGGCATGGTGCTGGGGGGATAAAGAAACACCAGGGACACAGGGGAAGAAAGGATGGCGAAGAGCCAGGAGAGGGGAGCCCTCTTGCCTCTGCCCTCCCCCAGATGCCTTTTGAGGAGGAGCCCCACCTGGTCCAGACTGAGCCATGTGCATTCTGCACATAGGACTGAGGGCTTGTGCCTGGTCTTGGGTGCTCACAGTCCCTTCAGGTGCTGGGTGGGCCCATGCAAAACTCTCAGGGTGGACCCCGGCACATGCAGCACCCTGCTTGGTGAGGTCTGTTCTGTGGGCACCTTTGGCACCAGCCAGGCAGCCAAATCTCCCCCCTTGCTGCCACCAATGGGATCAGCCTTGCAGGGCTCCACGAGAGGGGGAAGGTGGGGTCCTGAGCCCCCCCCCATGATGACTATCTATGGTCATGTGTACATCCGAGACATGATGACTCCCCCCGCATGATGGCCTGGAGCCATCACAGCCTTTCTATCCACCCCCATAATGTTTCCCTCCTCACACAGGCAGCTTTCTCTGAGTTGCTGGCAGTGCGAGGGCTCCAGGCCAGCGTGGCCGTGCGCACAGCAGCAGTCCCAGCGGGCAACTCCAGCAGAGCAGCCCCAACCTGCTCGCTCCTCAGTGCTCTGCAAGGTGACCAGTGCCAGCAACTCAAAACAAGCCACCTGCGTTAGGAGGGAGTCACAACAGCCCCCCCCCACATGATGGCCCCTTCTGCAACTGGGGGTGCTGTGGGCCCTGGAAAGAAATCAAACATAGGCTGCATTTGCACTGTAGAAATAATGCAGTTTGACACCTTTTTAAGTACCATGGTTCAATGCTATGGAATTTTGGGATCTGTAGTTTTTTTTAGATATTTTGCCTTCTCTGTCAGAAAGCTCTGGTGCCACAACAAACTATGAGCCCTAGGGTTCCATAGGATGGAGCCATGATTGTTAAAACAGTGTCAAACTGGATTATTTCTGAAGTATGGCAGCAGCCTTAGGGCTTGTCTACACTGGCCAGAATACTGTACTTCCTTCCAGTATTCTGGCCCTGGACCAGGCCTGTTGCCCTCCCTGCCCCGGTTACCTGGATGAAACAGGAGGAAGTCCACATGGACACACTGGCCCATATCTACAGCTGCCTTTGCTGCCATCCACATTGCTCCCTCTGAAGCCAGGAAGGAGTCTCACAGCTCATGATCAAGGCTCTCTGCATGTGACCAGCCTTGATCGCATGCTGTAGGTCACCCTCCTGGCTTCAGAGAGTGTGACGTGGATGACAATGGAGGTGGCTATAGATATGGGCCAGCATGCCTTCCTGTGGGGCTTGATCCAGTTTTTCAAATGAGGCAGTTTACCTAGGCATTAAAAGATAATGGTTTAATAGGCTTTACCCCATCTTCACCCTGTCTTTGCCCCAGGTGTCATCAGGACTGCCTGAGGGCAACATATTGGGGGAAGGCCTTTATTGTATGGGCTGCAGGGTTCCAAGAGGGGAGCAAGTTGGGTAAATAGCCTGTTTAGTGAAGTTTGGTCTTCTTTGTAAGGGATATAAAAATAGTTTTACTCACAAATACTTGCACAAAATCAACACACATTCATCTTCTTGAGGAAAAGTGAGAAAATAAAGAGTATTAAATGGTATCTCTTATCACACATGCTTCATGGAGGACAGGCAGGGGGAGAGAGAGAGAGAGAGACTGAGAGAGAGAGAGAGAGAGAGATGAGAGCAGATGAGACCCCAGGGAACAAGGGAAAGCTATATGATGCAGAAAAAAAGTGGGTACGAATAAACACACAAACAAATAGGAAGTTACCATAATCATGCTGTGCCTAAACTCCTAGAGAGTAACATGCAATCTAACTACCAGTGAGTATAGGCATGCAAAGGCTGCTGACTCCAACACATAAAACAGACTATACTGGATTAGGTGAAGGCCTGTCTAGTCCAGCCAGTTGCCTGTGGAAAATCCACAGGCAAGATATGAATGCCACAACCCCTTCTCACTTGTGCTCCCTAACAACTGATATACAGAGACACACTGATACTGGAACTGATATATGACCATTTTGGCTAGGAGCTATTGAGTGGATGATGATGATGATGGTAATGATGATGATGCATTATGAAAGCCCATGTAGGAAAAAATGTTTATTCCTCACTTAATGAGAATCATTAATGGTATAGTGGTTTGAGTGTTGGTCCAGGGGCTTGTCTATACAAGGCAAAAAGAAAAAAAAAAAGAGTGCTTCACAGTAATGGCATTTCGCAGCATCTGTGACTTGTCTGAACAGTGTTTTTGCCTCTATAATTCCCCCCATAAGTTTGCATGCAAGATGGCGGCTGCAAGTTATTTACTTACTTACTTCAATTTGCCACTACCAAACGTTAAAAAAAATGTCCAAGATTGTGCTAGAGTGATTTTTCAAACAACAACAAAACACCCATTTTATCGCCTTAGTGCTTACTCACTAAGATGAAAATCCAACATAGGAGATTTTCAGACAGGCAAAAATCGCCCCTTGCCGCGCGAGCAGCCTCCCGAAACTGCTGCGCGGCAAGGGTCTTTTTCGGACGACGCTGTGCCTCTAGCGAAGCCGTCCGTGTCACTTCCGTGAAGCTTGGGACGGCTCCGCGTCATATTTCAATCACGGGCAGCCTCCGTGCTTGAAATATGACGCGGAGCCGTCCCAAGCTTCACGGAAGTGACACGGACGGCTTCGCTAGAGGCACAGCGTCGTCCGAAAAAGACCCTTGCCGCGCAGCAGTTTCGGGAGGCTGCTCGCGCGGCAAGGGGCGATTTTTGCCTGTCTGAAAATCTCCATAGTGTCATTGGGTGCTTGCATTGCTAGCAAGCCCCACCCCCTTGCTCACGCAGCCAATCAGCTTTATGATTCCTCTCCTATGGGAAAGTAATTCATATTGAATTGCTTGTCCCAACGAATAGGAATGTACATCCTCCTCACTGTTTTTTTTTTAAACTGGGCCCTCCTCCTTCCGAATACAGTGGGTTGATGCAGCACCCCACTTAGACAGATTGTACTCCCAGCAAATTCCATGAGGATTATTTTCACCATTTAGACAACCCCCAGGACTCTGAAAGAGACTAGGGTTAGAATTCCTGATCAGCCATGGAAGCCTACCAGGTCACCTTGGACATGCTATATTCTTGCAACACTAATGTAGTGTTAGTGTTGCAACAGCAGTGTAATGGCAAAACTCCTCTGAACAAATTTAAGAAAACCCTTATAACACGGCTGCCATAAGTCAGAGGCAACACAAAGACAAATAATGATGACGTCTCTCATTTCCCAGTTATTGGTAAGCGCACAAGATGTTAAGTCCTGTTTTTAGGTTTATATAATACCTAGACTCCCAAAGTTCTAGAATAAGGACATTTTCAGATGATCCTTGCCGCACAAGGATCGCCCGGGAGAGATTCGTTGCAGCAGCATGGCAGAGGGTCAATTTCGGACGACGCCATCCCTGCTGCGAGATTGTCCATCCCTCTTGCGCTTAGGCTTGGAGCCTGCCGCGTTATATTCGGCAAGATTTTATTCACGGACAACCTCTGTGAATAAAATCTTGCCAAATATAGTGTGGCAGGCTCCAAGCCTAAGTGCAAGAGGGACGGACGATCTCGCAGCAGGGACAGCGGCGTCCGAAATCGACCCTCTGCCGCGCTGCTGCAACGAACCTCTCCCGGGCGATCCTTGCACGGCAAGGATTGTCTGAAAATGTCCTAACACTCAAACCACTCCACTATGCTGATTCTCATTAAATGAGAGATAGTTAAGCATTTTTTTCTATATGGGCTTTCATGAATCATCATCATCACCATCGTCCTCCAAGTTTATATTTATTATTTTGTTTTCAAATGATTTTATACATAATTTAGTGGGGTGATCATGGTGGTGGTAGTAGTAGTAGTGGTAGAGTAGGAGTAGCAGTAACAAACCTGAGATAATAGATAAAGCAACAAAACTTAAATAGATTTTCCTGAGATATACTGGTACATCTCTTTGACCTTCCTTAGACACTGTGTGCATTTGTATTCCTTGGCTGACAGGAACAGAAAAAGTTATTCTAATTTGAAATCTTAGTAAGAAAAAATAATATTGCTCTGAAACTCAAAAGAAGAATCTCCCAGGAGCAAGACTAAATATTGCAAAGAGTTTAGCCACAGGGCAAATGTTTCCTATTTTCAGTTTTCACGGCTCAACCTTTTCCCAGGATGCTTCCTAATGTACTCATTTATAATCCAAATGATCTTTCCTACTGGATGGTTTTACCTAAACTGTGCTTCTCATACCTGTAAGGTCAGGGGAGCCAATCATCTCAGAGTAAAGCGCTCCAAGAATTTTGAATGACTATTAGTTGGCTCACTGCAGCATGACAAAAAAGCCCAGAAGAGGATCCTTTACAGCTGCTTTCAGAATGTGTGGCCTTCACATTTAGCAAACTAGATCTCCCTTCCCCTGCACCTAAACAATTAAAATAACAGGACTGCTGCATCACTTGAGAACATTTTTAGTCTGGGAATCATAGTGTGCCAATTTTGAAACGCTAATTCAAGGCAATAAATAAATCTCAATGTGACTCAGGTGTGAATGAAAATCTAATGAACCTCAATGTGTTAAAGCCTCCTGCTCTTCAAACTGTGTGCTGCAACACACACCCAGAGAAAGCATCTCTAGCCAGCTTTCTTTATGCATCAGTTCTCGGCCCTTTGCGTCAACTGCTGAGATGGGTAAATCTTAAATGTGCAACATAGCTAGGATTGAAAGGGAGATGACTCTTGTGTGTGTGTATGTGTGTGTGTGTGTGTGTGTTTGTGTGTGTGTTAATACTGTGTATACACACACACACACACACACACACACACATATATATATATATATTGGCCAGACCCTATATAGACCTGATCCTGCAGAAACACTGGACAAAAACTTGGAGTATGACACAACACTTAAAAAAAAATAATAATCTCATGACAAGTGGGAATGGTTCAAAATACAAGGGAAAAATTGGGATTCTAATAGCAGATTTTTAGTCTGCATGCACAATTTGATGTGGTGAAATCTGGAAAATGGCCCATAGAGAGGGTTGTACTTACTAGGGGAGGGGAGATGAAGGTGTGTCCCCTCTCAAATGAATTCTAACCCCCAAATGAAATTTTCCTTCAGACTCCAAATTTCTGACATTGTAGAAAGTGGGACATTCACACCTAGAACTCTTAAATTTGCTGTGTTGTTGTTGTTGTAATTTTATTTTGTTTATTTATATCCTGTCTTTCTCCCTATGGCGGGACTCAAGGTGGCTCATATTCCCCAGGTAACTTTCCGTTCCCCCTTTCTTTGGATACCTAAACTGTATTTTTCGATGCTCAACTGACATTTTAAATTATTACAATGCTCAAAATTTGGGGACTGCAGGAAAACTATGGGGAGGCAGAGTTCTTATTTGGGGAGAGAGGAATGCCTTCAATTTGCCTCCCTATAGCTGCACTCCTGCCTATTTTCCCACAGCAATGCAGAACAATTCTTAGGCACAGATAAATCAATCTTATTATTGAAAGTTCTCAATCACACATGTGTTGATGAACCGAAATGTACACATCTCTTCATGACAAACTTGGAAATAACAGGCCTGTTGCAGAGATGTGACATGCACCACCTGCAGCAGATCATTCATAATATTCCAACAAAGTCTTATCTGAGTACTGAAGACAGAGGGTCTCTCTTACAGGGGTGAAGTCTGCTGCTCCTCCCTGAGGTGCACAAAGGCAGGTGGACAGTGGTAAGGTACACCCCAACACCTAGGACTTTATCAGACCAGGCAAATATGACATCATAAGAAAGCCAAAGTAACGTGAAAGGACGCACATATCAGATGATGTCCTTTTGCAATCTAGTATTGTTAAAAAGGCATTCCTTTTTACTGACGGCCCAAGCTGTCATTAGATCTCCTATGGTGCTTTTTTGCCGGCACTGCTGGCATTTGAAACCTCCTGCCATTGTGCTCAAGTGAATACAGCGTCAATGACAGAACACTTCTGGGTGAGATTGTGACAGCCAGGCAGGGGATGCTCTTTTTATGAACCTTCCTGGTGTACTTTGAACTTTTAAAGTGTGTTTCTGTGCTTGTGTGAATGTTTTATGCTTTATAAAGCAAAATGCTTTATTTTTTAAATTTGCTGTGTTCGCATCTTCTCGCAAGAATCAGAGAGATCTCAGACCAGGAAGTAAACAGAGCTCAGTTCATGCTTCATTTATGCTGGGGCTGCCTCTTTAAGGTAGTTCTGATAAAAAGGGTTGTTTTGCTGGCATAAAAATGGTTCAAAATATGCGGGCAAAAGAACATTTCTGGAGGGTGGTCTGATAAAGTCCCTATTCATTGGCTGAGAGGAGAAAAGAACTGCATCAGCCAGCATCTGGCTCCACTTGCCTGGCTGGGCAGTTGAGGGGAAGAGCCTCAACAGGACAGAAAGGCAATATCGTCCTTATGGGTCTGAGGAAACTGTAAAGCTGAAACAAAATGGAAGATAATAATTTAAAAACTTTCTTGGTATATTTGGGGTTCTTAAGAAAGTGTCTGGGTAATTTTTAAAAAGATGAAAAGGTCTCAGGCACGGAGAATCTCACAGACACACAGAGAGACAAAATAAAACAGAAGGTTAAACAAATCCTTAGCTCATTTCACAAATATTCAAGTTCACCAGGCTCAGCAAAGCCAATCAGCATAGTTTTCACAGATCACTGACAAGGAAAGTCAATCATTCCTCTTGCAGATAAGTCTAGGGGGACAGTATAAATCCAGTCAAAGGCAGAAAAGTTAACTTCTACTATATTCTACCATTCTGTTGTGCACTCACCTTTCAGAATAGTTGTGTGTGGAGACACAAGTGGTTCTTTGAAAGAACTCTTTCCCCTCATATCTTGAAACTGAGTAGACTGAATTTTTTTTTAGCAATTTAAAAAAAAAACATTAAAAAAACACATGCAGTTGCAATCAATGAAGCAACCAAATGTGCTTTGTTAGAATGAAAGTTCCAAATAAAAGCCATTAAAAGACTCTGTAAATTCTTTCCATTTGGATAAACTCATCTACAACTTTAGAACCACTTACTTTTGCTAATCTTTTTAGAAATAATTACATCACATGCTCTTAAAGACAGATCTTAGTCTTTCATAATGACTGCAGTCCTATTCATGTTTATGTGGGAATAACACCTTGTGAGTTAAGTGGATAGTACTTGTGAATAACACCTTGTGAGTTAAGTGGATAGTACTTGTGAATACAAAAGAGTCTGGAGTAATAAACACCTAAGGCGAAGCACAAAAATCAGTGTGTATAGAGCCACTGTACTGTCTATTCTCCTTTATGGATCTGAAACATGGGTCACCTATCGCCACCACCTACGACTCCTCGAACACTTTCATCAGCGCTGTATATGCACAATCCTAAATATACACTGGACTGACTATGTGACGAATGTTGCTGTCCTTGAGTAAACAGGGATCACCAGCATTGAGCCATGATATTGAGAACACAGCTGCGCTGGGCAGGGCACGTTTCTAGGATGGAGGACCATCGCCTCCCAAAAATAGTACTCTACGGTGAACTCGCCATGGGTCAGCGTAAGAGGGGCGCTCCAAAAAAATGATACAAGGACTCCCTGAAACAACATCTCAGGCTCGGCCAAATTGATCACCAACAATGGTCCACCCTGGCCTCACATCGGGAGGCATGGAGACGCACTATCCACAATGCTGTAGCCTTATTTGAGAACTCATGCTGAACAAGTCTTGAAGAGAAACGACAACGCAGAAAGAATCACAACCCAGAAACATCACCCAAGGAGACCTTATGCTGTGCTTTCTGCAACCAGACTTGTTTATCTCAATTGGCCTTTTTAGTCATCAGCACACTTGCAGAAAGTGCAGGATGAGTCCTTCCTGAATCTTCATTTGCAAAGAAAAGCCAGAGAGAGAGATTAGGCTCCAAGCATTCAGGGAACAGAACTCTCTTGAGGTCTGCCTACTTCTCCCATCCAAAGTTCAGGGGTCTGACGCAGCTAGGAGTCTCAGTACATTTATTTAGTTAGTTAGTTATGAGGTTGTGAGAACTGAAATCTGCTAAAGAAGAGTTTCAGGGTAACTTGCCAGATATTGGATCCTCCATCATCTCATCCTACCCATGTTGGGTGAGGAGTTAAATATCAGTTGTTGATGTTCCAGCTCCTCATTGCAGATCCTTTAATATTAATGACATTGCAACTTTGGTTCATCCAAAAATCTGACATTCTAATCTCTAAGTGTAAATCTTAGCTCAGAGTTCCTTGTTGTTTGCATCTCCCAGGATTGGCCCCAATTCATGTGTATGTCTAAAAAAAAAAAAAGTCTTAAAAAAATAAGTTTCCCAATATAAATCAATAGCCAAAAAATAAATAAGGGCTACTAAGATTCCCAAATCTGTTTGGATTTAAGGTCCAGATGGGAACGGATTGGATGCAAATTGATACAGACTGAATTGGCCTTCAAACCAAATTGGGAGACACATGCACAGTTTGAATGGGGATATAATAATAACAAAGGAAATTATGAACAATGTTTCGCCATAGGTTTTCTGTGGATTTTTTCTGGACTGTGAGGCTGTGTTCTGGAAAAATTTATTCCTGACATTTCACCTGAAGCTGTGGCTGGCATCTTCAGAGAATGGTTGTGTAGGGGTGTGTTGCATTTATATACTGTGGTACATAATTTTCTGCCATTCTCTGATACCTAAAATCTCCTGTCTGTGATGCCTGCTTTGCTCTGCATAACGGTAGGGCTGAGCCTATGCAATCCCAAGTATAAGAGTACAATAACACAATTCTTCCAACCCACCCATTGGCGAGGTGGCATTTTCTCCAAAAAGCAGTGGCATAAAAAGCTACTACAAATTGGCATCAAAAGGCACTACAAAGGCTAAAGATGTCAATTACGTTCATAGTCTTTGTAGGAAATTATTGGTATTTATATTAAACAGAGTGAAGCGTAGCCCTAGTGCAATATGAGTTTGTGGTATAAAATAGAATAGAAATATGCAGGATGCTTTAGTAAGTTTTTTTTAAAAAAACTTACATTTATTGTGGCAGAGAATACATCTGAGATAAGAAAATAGTTAGATAAAAGAGAGTTATCTAACCTTGGTACAAAAGAACCTAAAAGATTACTCTTATGTGTGCAGGTAAGGCATCTTAAGGCTGAGCTGCCTCATGTCACTGGCTTCTTGGACAAAGAGTTGTAAAACATTAAAACTTCTTGGTAGAAAGGGGAGGTTGACCTCTACATGCAAGTAGGAAGTAAAAGCCTTGAGTACACAGATTAATGAGATACAGAGGTGAATCAAAAGGGTAAGCATGCAATTCTAGAATTTCTAGAGAATTACCTATTTGGAAGAGTTTACAGACTACCATTGGATTAAGTCAGAGAAATGGCAAAGGGAAAGAAGGGTGTTCAGTGAGGTGCTGAGTTCTGTCTCTCCCAACAACATGGTTAAATATAGTACAAACAAAAACAATTTTTAAAAAGCACCTACCCTGTCTTTTGACCACAGCTTGAATCCATCAGGTGGCAGTTGTAGTCCAAAAATAGCTTTTTCCTTGCTTTGATCCCAATCCTCAACAGTTTCTGTCACTCTTACTGGTAGCACAAAAGAGACTATTGACGTCAGGGGTAAGTGAAGTGGGACTATTTGGCAGGTTTCTTTGTTTGTTTGGTCATAGTATCTCCATTGTGCACTCCCATACATCTCTATTCACAAGTCTCTCTCTCTGGCTTTTCTTCACAAACGAAGATTCAGGAAGGACTCATCCTGCGCTATCTGCAAGTGCGCTGATGACTAAAAAGGCCAATCCGAGATAAACAAGTCCAGTTGCAGAAAGCACAGCATAAGGTCTCATTGGGTGATGTTTCCCAGTTGTGATTCTTTCTGCATTGTTGTTTCTCTTCAAGACTTGTTCAGTGTGAGTTCTCAAATAAGGCTACAGCATTGTGGATAGTGCGTCTCCATGCCTCCCGATGTGAGGCCAGGGTGGACCATTGTTGGTGATCAATTTGGCCGAGCCTGCTATCTGGCATGGGAGGCCCTACCGGTGGCTATTATGCCACCACCAGCATAGCTCAAAACATCATTAGGGTATGCAGGCCTCTCTCCCACGACAAGGGGGCATCAATGGAAAGGGCCTAATAGGAAAAATACTTTACCAATAAAGTGATGACTTTACGTTCTCACCAATGTGCCTTCCTGCCTTAACCCACAGTGATCCCACAAGCTGTGACCTAGCTAAAGTACATATTCATCAGATCAAAACACAAAACAAAACCAAGGAACAAAACCTTCCTGTTAACACCACAGTACAGAGTAGAAAAAGAAAGGCAGGCAGGCAGGCAGGCTTGGGAAATTACTTTTTAAAGACTCTAGTGATCATGTCGCCTGGGGGATTTTCAGTTATAGTCAAAAAAAAAAAAAAAAAAACTCCAGCAGAATGGACAGGGAGAGGGAAAAATAAAAAACCAACTCTTGTTCTTATGGCTAGTTCTCATCAAGGAGAGGAAGGCCTGCATCCACTTGTTTGTCCAACTAGAGTAGACCCATTGAATCAATAGAAGCTTGTTAAGAATCAATGGGTCTACTATAGTCAGGACTAACAATTGGATTTAGGCTGAAAACGCCAATTAATTACAAGTAGGCAACCCATCAATCATACCTGAGGGGGGTGGCTAGGTATGGTACCAAGCTAACTAGGAAGTGGCCAAAAAAGCAGGATATACAGTCTTAAATAAATAGGCACTTCTACTGAATAACAGGAACAAAGAAACAACCAATGCCAAGGGTAGGAGAGGGTGGGGTGGGGAAAATGTGTGTGCATGCCATTGCTAAATGTATTTGTTATTTCATAATATATATTTCAATAAAGATATACTAAAAAAAATGTGGTGATGAAAAACTCCTAAAAATGCAGTGAAACAATCCCTAGTTGCTCCCAGAGTTAGGACACAGGAGAGAGTCTTCTCAATGGTTGCTGCCAAGTTGTGGAACTCTTTTTTTATAGGAGGTTCAGTTTGCCCCATTTCTGCTGTGTTTCTGCCAGCAGGCAAAGGCTTTATTTATTTATTTATTTACTTACTTATTTAGACAGGCTTTTGGTACTTAAATTATGAGGCAGAAGGGTGGTTTGAATATGGCGTGCTGTGATTTTAAAATGTGTTTTAACTGTTTTAACAATGTGCTTTGAAATATAGAATTATCTGTTTTAATGTGTTTTTAGCTGGACTATGATTTATTATGTTTGGTAAGCCACTTTGCCAGGAAAAAGGTGGGATATTAATTAATTTTTTTAAAATTTATTTTTTAAAAAAATATATTAAAAAAATTTAAAAAGATATTAAATAAAAAATATATATGAATGAAAAATTGGGCATAGAGACATGGGGTAAAAATGGGTATGCGGCCCTTCAGGTTCCCATGGGGAAAACCCCATATCATCTGTCTCAATCCCTGGCAGTCTACCATGGATAAAGGGGCTTTATCCTGTGTTATCTTTGCAGTAGCCACATATACTAGGCTGCCTTTAGATAAAGACATGATTGTCCAAGGGCAACCAGCAAGCTTTATGGCCCTGTGAATTTTAGACCTAGTCTCCTGGACCCAAGTTCAATAAACAAATACTTTTTATACAAGGTTACTATGCTTGTCTTTACTGTCATGGAATACCAAACAGATATAACTTCTTGCTTGTTATCATGGGTCATTCTGAGGTCATTCATGTTTGCACTGAACTGTCAACTCTGTCCAGCTTTATTTTCAAGACAAATGACCATTCTATAGTTTATATGCTCACTTAACCAAAGATGGAAAAGGTAAGGCAAGAGTCCTCATTAACAAAGGTGTCTGTTCCCTGAGCACTTCGTCCTTTAATTAACCCCTTAATCATGTCAACAAATCAGATAGTAAAGTGAACTAATGGAAAATTAACTGGTTATGGAACAAATCCAAAGACACTTTCCCTGGTACTTTCAATGGTTTAGCCAGTCCGTTAATCACAACAATGTTACTTGGTGCTCAGTACCATATCTTTTTATGTGGTTCTCATTCTTACAGAACCAAGCCCTTTGATTCCCTCTAATACACTGGGATCCACATGAAACATTATGGGATATTTGCTTTATGATCTGTAAAGTGACTTTTGGTTCTGAAAATAAAAGGGATTCTCAAGAGGCAAGTACCTCAGAAATGAAGGAAAAGGTACTTTCAGACCTGTCTGTCAACCTGATGCAGTCCAGCTTCAGGCAATAAAAATCAGTTTGCAAAACCCTGTGAAATTTATTAATGTGGTGCCTGGCAATTGTATTAAAATATCATATTACAGCACCACTTAGTGTGAATTTCATTTATTAACAAAAAATGTGATTATTTAATGAAATAAGATTTCTGGGAGAAAAACTTAATATCATAGAAATCAGGAAGGGTAACCACAAAGTATATTTATCTCTGCAGGAAAGTACTGCAGGTACACTTCGTTTACTAGCCCTTGCTTATTTTCCAGCCTTACAACTGCCACACAGAAATAAATCAAAATAAAAGTAAGCAATAATTTTCATAATTTAGACATATAATCCATCGACTAAAGCATACGTAAATAGAGTTGGGCAGAACGACATTCAATTTCTCCCAGAAAAATGAAAAACAGTCCTCCTGTAGCAATTCTAATTTACATAAAAACTCATTTTAGCCCATTTCCATTACAGCAAATGTAACTAAATCTGAGAACTACTTTGCCATTTGTTTTGGGGGGATGGAGTATATGTGGCATTTCTCATTCATATGTCACCATACATTTTTCTTTATTCATTAAGTTGACTATATCGAGAGTGTAAATAAAATGCAGGACCAAGGTTTTGGACTATGTGCCACTCCACATGCCCTTTGGCAACTCTGGTTCAATTAAAGTAGAGTTTAGAAAAGTTACTCTTTTCAATCCAAATCTAATTGTTGCTAGAATGGGCACACTGAATTAGTTACTGAATGGTAAACCAATACTTGCATAAATCCCTTTGATTCAATGAGTCTGCTCCAGTTGGGACTTGCAGTTGGATTTAGGCCTTGGACTTCAAATCCACTGGTCAACACAGATGCCAACCATTTTGTGTGGGGTATTTTGGGAGGTGTAGTCAAAAAGTAACTTTTCAAAGCTTCACATTAAATAAATTACATAAGAAAAAAGAACTTACTGGCCAGTTTTTCTGGTCAGGGCAGACCTCCTATCTGTGATTTCCAAAGATAAAAAACAACCCACCAGTTGGGTCAAACGTTTTGGCTGCCTGAAGCAAAGGAGAAGATGACACACACTGTCTAATTTCCTGTACAGAAGAAACTCTGACTGGCAGTTGAATTTTACTTCAGTGCTGTTGACTTGGCAGAGTCCTTCACTGCATCTGAAGGTAGCAGATTAGTTTGTGCAGGGGCAAGGGGAGGGCAGGTTGTATAGTACATGGCTATGCTTCCCACATAATGGATCTTGGTTTGCTGCTACAGTTGCCTCAAACTCCCTAATGGTAAGGCCACTCCTACCCATCAGTGTGTGTGACTTATCAGGTTGTTCAGTACCATCCCTTGTACCATTCTCAGTTTGTTTCAGTGCCAGGCAGACAGCAGAAACATGAGACAAACAGGCAGAAAAGCCAACAAGTGTTTTGCAGGGAGTTTAGCAGGGGGATTTGGAGGTTCTGCTTCATTGCCTACTTAAGACTACTAAATATGGATGGTGAGGGAGCTGCTGCAGTCACATGCAACAGCCATGGTATGTTTGTGTTCTTGCCAGAGGATGTGGGTAGCTACATCTGCAGCAAGTCCACGTTGGTTGCCCTATTGGAAAATAAGGTCCAGCAACTCGAGGCCTGTGTATCTACTCTTTAGCATATTAGGAAGCATGAAGTTTTCTTGGACAGAGCAGAACAGACTGTCCTGGATGAGGAACACACAAGGGATATCTCGGAGGAGGAGGAGGAGGTCAGTTCCCAAACACAGAAGGTAGACATTTGGAGGAATATAACACATAGAAGTAGATAGACCAGGGATCATCTCTTGAGTTTGGAGCTACAGAATTGATTCAAAACTCTCTCCCTTATCAGTGGTGGCGAGAAACAGTAACAACAGCAACAGTGTCAGTCCACAGAGAACATGCAGGTGATCCTGGAAGAGTCATCACATGAAATGGCCCCAACAATCCTCAGAGGAGACGTGTGGTGGTGGTAAGGAGGGTCCCTGCTGAGGGGGACAGAAGTAGTGATTTGCAGGCCTAACAGGATGTCTCGAGAGGTGTTGTCCTGTACTTCAGTCAGACAGTGACCCAGGAAGCAGGTGACTGGTGTGCATGAGCTGGAGGGTAGTTAATACAGTCTAGCTCAGTCACAGATTATCCAAACAAGATGAAGGGAGAAGCAAGAGGGTGGTCATCAGCCAGGCCAGAAGTTGTTACAGTAAGCCAGTAGTCCCAATACATGAAGCCAGCAAGGAGTAAACAAAGTCGTCAAATCATAGCCAATCCAAGGTCAAGAAAACACAAATGGTGAAGTGTATTGCCAGTTACCAAGATAAGATGGCTATCAGCAGCAAAGCTGGTAGGGAGCTGCTAGGAGATTTATAGGCAGCTGTATTAAGACAACAGGTGCCTAATTAGGTCAGTATCTCCTACTTAACAGCCCCTAGGGGTGGTGTAATCTGTCTCTCAGTCACTCAGCGAAGGATGTCACCATGTCTTCATTGTCTGCAGCCTTCTGTTGGAGGGCCCCCCTCTGTTTCAGCTCCTAGCTCCTTGGCGAGACCACCATAATCAGGAGTTGCAGATTCCTGGCAATCTGCCTCCTCCTCTGTGCCTGAATCTTCCAACTACAGGTAGTGAGTCCTGACAAGTGTGCTGGGCAAATATCCATGATGTAACAGAGAGGCTAACAAGACTCATCAAGTCTATTGATCATTACTTCTTCCTTTTGGTCCACATGGGACACTGCATGGCATTGCCCTCAGGATATCACAAGGGATTATGAAGTTCTGGGTAGGAAGCTGAATGACCTTGATGCATAGGTTATCATTTTGTCTCTCCTTCCAGTGGTAGGGCATGGCCCAGAAAGGGAGAGAAAAATAGTGAAGATGAACAACTGGCTCTGCAGATGGTACCACAGAGAATGGTTTGGAATCTTGGACCATTGTCTGTAGTTTCATGAAGATGGACTTCTGGCAAGTGATGGGTTGCACCTCACAGCAGTTGGCAGGAACATTTTTGCTAAGAGTCTCACAGATCTGAACAGGAGGGCTTTAAACTGAGTTATGTGGGGAGGGGAGACAGTATTGCAGACCCAGACTGTACAGCCCCTCCACCCTCCTGAATAACACTCACACACTGTGACTTTTGTATTAATTGTATTGATTACATATTCAGAAAACATGGTTAAATACAGGTTAGTAAAGGCATTGTTGGCAATAAATGGCTATAACTTGCAAGCTAAATGGTTGACAATAATGCATGGGTTGTGATCTCTCATTGGCCTCACTCATGTGGGTCAATGGCTATATGTCGGTCAATCCCGACTCCCACGGAGGAGAGAGATAATGTCCAAGCTGACACGCCCGACTCTCCTCCCCTGCAAAACAAGGAACTGTTACCAACTAGAGGCGGGGTCTCCCTTGAACTTGAATGTGGACTTAAACTTGAACTTGACTTTGTACTTATACTTGAACTTGACCCCATTTACCTCATTACATTATCACGACCCATGACCCATGGGAACTGCCTTCTGCCAACCATCATCCACATCAACAGGCAGCCCTACAGGCCTGTTGCGGCCCCAGGCTGTGCAGACAGCACTCTCTCCGGCTGGATGTATGCTGCATAGGCCCCGGTCTGTCAGCACCCCAACCTCACGATAGCTTCCACTGACAGGCCCCCTTGCACCGCCATGGTGGTGGCTCCTATCTGGAACAAGTGACTGCCAAATTCTTCTGCCGGCAGCCCCATCTGGTGCAATGCCATCTTCAGCATGATCACAAATTGAAACCTAGTGAGCGGGATTCCATCCTGATGCCTAAACAGGGGCCCATTCATGGAGCCTCTCCCTCGTATGAAGTCCCTCATAAAGGCCACCGGGCATGGGGAGGCTTCTTCCACCTTCTGCAAATGCAGAGTGGTCCCAAGGCCGCGCTGGTCGACCTTTGAGCGCCTTATGCAGTGTCATGTTCCTGTCTGTAATGACCACATCGCACATCTGCAGAGCCATGCCCAACGCATCCCTTTTGGATGAACAGACAGTCTCCCCTACCCTCAGGGACCCAAAGAATGTGGTGGTGTAAGCTGTGCTGAAGTGCAAAGCCTCATAGCTGGAATGACATATGGCAGCAGCTCTACCAACTTCGCCTGCATCCTGTATGACACTGGCCGCCTTGAATCTGAAACCTTTGGCATCGCTCTCCTCTAACCTTCCATGGCTTTCCTCACCATGAAGGTGGCACAGGGGTTGCCATGACCAACCGCCTTGCTGAAGAAGGAAATGCCGGCCGCCTGTCCTGCGATGGTCCGGGACGCCAAACCTTTTTCCTTCAATGAGGCCAGGTAATGCAGCACCTCTCTTTCCAATGCTGGCCATGCCATCCTATAGCCATACTGCTGCCTGAAGGCCAGGAACTGGGACGCTGCTCTCTTGTAGCTAGCCCACGTTGAAGGTGCCAAGGAGGCCGCTATGCCCTGGATCACGGTTCGCTCCCAAGGTTCCAGAGGTCTGCCGGGAATGGGGTTGCTGTCACGTCAGCATCCGGGGCCAGCAAGTGGAACCGGTCATCCTGAAATCGAGACAAGGCATCCACTAACTCGTTATCCATGCCCCGAATGTGCAGAGCGTGGAAATTGATGTTAGACTCCAGACAGACTAGCACGAGCCAATTAAGACAGGGCAGGCCCGCCCTGATTGGTCGCCTCTTTCCCGCTTCTCCCAGCCGTAGGGAGCGCTGGGAGCATGACGGGTGAGTTATGGTGGTCCCGATGGCACCCACCATGCAGCCTCCCGATTGGCATCCCCCAAGTGGGGGGGGCACCCCTAGGAGGGCTCCTGTAGGGGGTGGGCTGTTTGGGCCACAAATCGGCCTGCTGGCGAGCGGCGAGCCCCCTTCTTGAGGGCAGGAGTTCATCAAGTGCTAGACATAATAGCCCAAATATGATCAATGTGGGGTATATTGCAATTTTTAAAAATAGCGTTAGGGTTAAAGTACCTCATCAAAGCTATTTACCTCTATACATGCAGTAGCCAGCTTATTAGCTGGGCATGTAAATACCATTAACTTTGATGGCTTGAACATTGAACTAGTACCACAGAGACCCAGGTTCAAACTCTCTTAGCCACAAAACTTACACTTTGAGAGGTGATCAATAAACAGGTACTGCAATGGGGGATAGGGTTTGGCAATGAAATGCATATTAAATTACCTTAACCTGGTTACTCTTTCTCTGCCTAATGTCCCTAAGAGGGTTGTTGTGAAACTAAAGTGGATGTAGGGGGAAGAGAACCATATATACTGTTCTGAACTTCTCTGAGTAGACTGACTAAAGAAATAACAAATAAGATGAGACCCAATTCATGTTACAATTAGTTTTGAGCAATTGGTTATCAACACAGAAGTCCATTTTAATATTCCCCAGAGTGTTTGCAGCTGAAGAGAACAATCCAATATTTTGTATTTGGAAACTGAAAAGAAAAGGCACACCAATATATGCTGCAGGTATCCTGAGTACAAAGCACAATACTCTAGAGCCATATATAAGTAAACCAGGGCCATTGGCCCTTGTAGAATGGAATGAGTTATGAACAAGGTTCAAATCATTCTGTACACACAGGATTCTTGTACACAAAGTACCAAAGGCAGTGTTGTTGCTGTTTTTTAAAAAATCAGCTTTGGAAAATATTACTCATCCTTATTTTGTTTTATTACTCAAAATAAAGTTATAAATTAGTTGAATGCCATAGTAGAGCAAGAGAAACCGCCTGCCCATAAATTCAGAAAACATTTATTACTGCTCATTAGTATGCCACATTTGCTTGTTCCTGCAGTTAGGGAACCAAGGTTTGAGAATATAGACAAACATCTGACATTGAAAATACTTGAGAATTTTGACATAAGTTGGAGGTATGAGTCCTCAACTCCCTCCATCATAAAATAGGACAGTGCCAACCATGAAGATATAAGAGCACTGCTGGGTCAGATCAATGGTCCATGTCGTCCAGCATCCTGGTTCCCCTATAGCCAAGCAGATGCTTATGGGAAGCACAAGCAGAGGGGTGTGTGTGCACACACGCAAGGGCATGTGTGCATTCAAGTCACCTGTTGACTTATGGTGACCCCATGAATTTCATAAGGTTTACACATTCAGGGTAGCCATGTTGGCCATGTAGTAAAATTAAAATCTAGAATCCGCAAAAAAAGCAATAACTTTATTGGCCAACTAAACTGCAAAATACATTATGCAAGCTTCTGATGCTCTAGTGGCTTCATCAGGCAACAGATGTTAAAAGAAAGGAAGGAAGGAAGGAAGGAAGGGACAATGTTGAAGTCACAGGCCTACATTTTGTCTGAGATGTTTCTTGTGTTTTTGTTCAGGTAAGGTATCTCATGAAGGCAGAGGCCATTCCTACCTTTTGGCCATGTGGCGCTGGGACAAAGCACAGTAAAATTTGTAGGAGGTATGAGTCTAAAAATAAAAATGTATTAAAAATTTCAGGGCTCTAGCCCTTTTAATAAGAAATAAAAATATCTTCTTTAAAAAGTAAAAATCACTTCACTTTCAAATTCAGGCAGAGTGACGCATTAAGAATGGTGAGACAAGCTCAATTAACATTTAAAAGTGTGGTCTGAGGTCTGATCACCCAATGAATTAGACTCATTACAAAAACAAAGGAGTCAGTTTAAAAATGCATATCAAAAGTTTACTGAAGGTATATCAATCTTAATCTACATACTAAAACAAACTTAAAAAGAGGGTTCCTAACTAACTAGGAGAATTTAGGGTAGAATGACTCACCCAGCCTTTAGCTGTGAGAACTACATGGTGACTTGAAAACAAACATCATGGCAAGGACATCATGGCATGGCTTCAGCCGAAAGGAGACTCTAGCTTAAAAGAGACTTACACAAAGAGCAATAATATTTAAATTAGGTCATGTGTTGAATGACCCATTGCTCCAGTTGGCTGGAATTGCCTAGTGAAATAAGAGAAAGGGAAGTTGGGAGAACTGAAAAGCATGCAGGGTAAATTCCTAGACTTATCTTAGCATGTGAATGGAGAACAGAAGATTGCATTACATTATAATAATTATTTCCCCACATACTACAAAATTTAACTCCTTTTGCAGCAGCAAAGCAACCTCTTTTGGTATCCAGAATGTCTCTGACCCTTTGTGAAGCAAGAGCTTCACTGTTAGACAGAGTTCATTGGATTTCTCAAGAAGTGTCTGTACTGCTACATCTGGAAAAAACTTTCAGGTGCTGTATAGGTAAAACTTAGCCAATTATAGTCTGAAAGGGAAGTTGTAGCTTTGTTGGAGGTAGCAACCTGAGAATGTTTAGTCCCACTCCATATTTCCCTCTTGTTTAGGATTCCCCTGTTGCAGCAAAATGAGGTATCTTAAATTCCCATCCAAGTACTAACCAGAGTGAAACCTGCTTAGTTTCCAAGATCAGATGGGATCTGGTACCTTTAGGGTATTTAGGCTCATATGAGGTCTGTCTATTAAATAATAAGACTGATACTACAAGCCATCTTTATTTATATGCATTACAATTCTAATGCTTGTCCCCTTCAATATACTCCCCATTCACACTCACACCCCAATACAGTCTTGTTTTCCACTGGTTGAAGGTGTGCAGCAGATCAGTTTCTATCAGCTGTTTCAGCACATCAGGCGTTTTCATCTTCACTACATCAATTGATTCAAAACATGTTCCTTTAAGCAGTGATTTCACTTTAGTGAAAAGAAAAAATCTCATGTGCCAAATCTGGAGAACATGGAGGATGTTCAAGTGCAGTAGTTCATTTATTGGCCAAAAACTGCTTCAAAGAATGTGCTGTGTGAGCAGGTGCATTATCTTGATGAAGAATGAAACCATTTCCCCACAATTCTGGCCTTCCCACCCCCCCACACTGACTCTCTCAGCTTTGTCAAAACTTCCTTATAATAAGGCTTGTTCATTGTTCTGCCTTCTGGAATCCATTCTGCCAAAATTACACCCTTGATGTCAAAAAACCCAATGAGCATGGCTTTGAATGTGGACTTGTTTTGACGTGCTTTTTCATTCTTGGTGCTGATGGTGTTTGTGGACCCAGATCGTACCAACCCCACTCTCCTTATTCCAATAAGACACATACGCAAAGGTAGCTTAACAAATTGTATTGAGTACATATTCAGAAAATTGGCTAAATACAGGTTAGTAGATAAACATTGTTGGCAATAAAATGCCCACAACTTGCAGATGGCTGCACAATGATTGACAACTATGCATGGGTCATACCATCATTGACCCAACCAGGGCCAGTTTAAGGAATTTTGGGGCCCCTGCAATGCTTTATTTGGGGGGGGGACATATGTTTATCTCAGGTCAATGTAACCTAACCTATTCATAGTACAGGATGTTCAGATTACAGTAGAACCTCCGTATTCACTGATTAATTATCCATGGGACATAAAACAGCACATCTACTATAGAGTCTTCCTAGAAAATGTGTCCTCCCTAGCCATTTTCTAGGCCCTCCAAGGCAACTCTATGGTATTTTAAACCAGAAGTCCCATTATTTTCAATGACATTCACTATTATCCACAGCTTTCAGAATCCTTGCCCGCACACAACCAATCCCCAGAGGATAAGGGGGGGGCTACTGTATTACATAATTTGCCACCAATAATTTAGTTTAAAAACTGTATTATAGGCACTAACATAATATTTTTTGTTAATTAGCAATTAACGTAATGGGGTAGATTTCCTAAAAAAAAAAAAAAAAGCATGGACTGGAAGCTAAACATGAGTTAGCAGTGTGATGCAGCAGCAAAAAATGCCAATGCGATTCTAGACTGCATTAATAGGAGTATAGTGCCTAGATCAAGGGAAGTAATATTGCCACTGTATGCTGCTCTGGTCAGACCTCACCTGGAATACTGTTTCCACTTCTGGGCACAACAATTCGAGAAAAATACTGAGAAGGATGCGGAGAGGTCTGGAAGCCATGATGCCCTATGAGGAGCGGCTTAGGGAGCTGGGTATGCTTAGCCTGGAGAAGAGAAGGTTGAGAGGTGATATGATAGCCATGTTTAAATATTTGAAGGGATTTCATACTGAGGATGGAACAGGCTTGTTTTCTGCTGCTCCAGAGACTAGGACATGGAGCAATGGGTTCAAACTACAGGAAAAGAGATTCCACCTGAATATTAGGATGAACCTCCTGACAGAAAGAGCTGTTTGGAAGTGGAATACACTGCCTTGGCATGTGGTGGAGTATTCTTCTTTGGAGGTTTTAAAGCAGAGGCTGGATGGCCATCTGTCATGAGGGCTTTGATGGTGTATTCCTGCAGGACAGAAGCTGATTGGATGGGATGGGTGTTGGGGTCCCTTCCAGCCCTATGATTCTATGTTGCATTCAGAGCCTGGGAAAGTTACTCTTGGACTACACCTCCCAGAATCCCACTGCCAGCACCTTTCTCAAGGTCTGGTTGCATTGTTCCTTTTCCAGCATTCTCTGGGGTCCACAATGTCCTCACAGGGGGTCCACAAAGGCTTGAAGGCTGCTTGGCCCACCTCCTCCCTGCAGTGGAGCAGCCACATGACAGGAACCAAGGCGCTGGCTGGCTGGCTGGCTTGGCCTACACATTGCCATTCAATCCACTCCAGCCACAAACTTGCAGGAAGAAGCAAGAGTGCCTCTGAGGGAAAGCTTAATGGATGGTGTAATTGTATTGTTGTTGTTGTTAGCTATTATTATTAGCTATTATTGTTAATATTATTAGGGTTTTAAATCTTGAGTTAAGTCTTGGGACAACAAAAGATATTTAAAGGGGGTCCCTGGTAAAGAAAAAGTTAAGAACGACTGCTCTACCCAAAGGCTCTCACATAACACTAATGGGATACTGGTGTGTTTTAGTGACAACAATAAAACCATTGTTCCCAGTAATATTACTCCAATTTTTTGTTTATGTTCTTTATATTCTTCTGTTAAAAGAGCTAGAGTGTTGTAGAATTTCAGCATTGCACTATGACTGTGAAGATCAGGGTTTGAATCCTTACTCAGTCATGAATACCCACTGGGTGACCTTGGGGCAAGTCACACTCTCTCAGCCTCAAAGTTAGCCAAAGGCACACCCCCTTTGAACAAACCTTCCCTAGAAAACCCCATGGCACGTTCGCCTTAGTCAGAAATGACTTGAAGGTGCATAGGCAAACACACACAAATTCCTTTTGCAGGTTGAACTAAGTTGACAGCAAGGGGAGGAAGCTGAAGAAGACCAAGGGGGAAAGGGAGGGGAGAGAAAACAGGCATGTTAAGAGCAGGTGGAAAGATGGATGGAGGGGATCTATGTGGAAGGAAGGAAAGGAAAGGAAAGGAAAGCAAAGCAAAGGAAAGGAAAGGAAAGGAAAGGAAAGGAAAGGAAAGGAAAGGAAAGGAAAGGAAAGGAAAGGAAAGAGAGATGGGGGATAAAAAGTGAGAAAGAAGGGAGAGAGAGAGAAAGAAAGAAGCCCTTTCTGAAGAGAGAGGAAAGAGATGCCTCCCCCCCTCACACTCACCCTCTCCGACACATGCCTGGCTGGCTGGCCTTTTGACAATGATTCTGGCAGGAGGGGGCGAGTGAACAGCAAACTCCTTCCAGAATCAGTTTCGCTTTCTATTTGGGAGACGCTGTTTTTTTTTTTAAGCCAGCAGGAGATTTTTGCAGGAGGAGAGTTAGGACAAGTGGGGCCCCTGGCTGGGTGGGACCCCCCCCCAATGCTGATTTGGCAGACTGGTTAAGCCAGCCCTGGACCCAACCCATGTTGGTCAACGGCTGCTCATCGGACAGTACCAATTCCTATGGAGGAGAGAGGTAATGGCCAAGCCACCCCACCTGATGCGCTCTCCTCCCCTGCAAGCAAAGTAACCATTAATCATGGGGAGGAGGGGATCTCTGTGAACTTTAACTTTAACTTGAAAGAGACCCCCCTCCCCTTAACCTTGATCATGACCCATGCCATCCACCACCAAAAGGCATTTCCCATGGGAAACTGCCTTCTGCCAACCATTTCACCATCAACAGGCAGCCCAACAGCTACATCGAAGCCCCGGGATGTGCCGTCAGTGTCCGCTCCGTACGTATGTACGTGGCATAGGCCCTGGACCTCCATTGCCCCAGCCTCATGATGGTCTCTGCCAACAGGCCGCCTTACGCTGCCATGGTAGCTGCCCCTATCTGGAATGAGTGACTGCCAAACTCCTCAGCTGGCAGCCCCATCTTCTTCAGTGCAATCTTCAGCATGCACATGAATTGGTACCTGGTAAGTGGGGACCCATCCAGGTGCCTAAACAGTGGCCTGCTCATGGTCCCTTTGGCACTCAGGAGTCCCTGCATGATGGCCACCAGATACGTGGAGGAACCCTCAATCTTCCGTATGCTCACCGAGGCCCCCCAGCCACGCTGGTCACATTTCGATCACCGTATATGCAGCGTCATCTCCCCGTCTTTGATGACCACATCCTGTAGCTGTAGGACCCTACCCAATGCATCCTGCTTGGAGGAACAGACTCCCTCCCCCACTCTCAGCACCCCAAAGTAAGGTGTGGTATAAGAATGTCACATTGCTCAACTTTTAAACTTAGCATTTTTCTGGCACACACCAGACAACACAGTTGCTTTATACGACAACTGACAATTAACTGAATGGCCGAGAGTGTTGATGTTTGTCATGCAGGTTCAGACATGTTTAAGGTCACCAGTCAAGCATTCACAACCAGTTCTCCCTGATATGTTTGAAAGGTAGAAACACAGTCTCGTTATTTAATAGACAGACCACATACAAGATCAGAACAGGAGGACAAATGTCTTTTTGCAATCTTGTTCCCTCCTAACTGGCCTTCAGAGGCAACCTGCCACTGACCCTTGATGGAAATGATATAATTTCCCTCCATGAATTTATCTAATCTCTTTTTAAAGCCATCATGCAGTAGCAAATTCTATACGATACTTGTGTACTGTGTGAAGAAATATTTCCTTTTGTCTGTCCTGACTCTCTTACCAGTTAGCTTTGTTGCATGATCCTGGGTTCCAACACTGTGAGAAAGGGAGACAATCTCTTCCTACCCACTTTGTCTGGACTATGTCTGATTTTTTTAAAAAATCAATTTCCCCTTTCCTTAATCACTTTTCTCTAAAGTAAAAAAAACTCCAAACATACCATCAAACATTGTAAATTTCCCTAACATGGGAGCTGCTCCTGGCTGCTGATAATTTTTGTTCTATAAAATCTCTTTTTTAAAGGATAAAGCAACTTAATAACCATATAATAAGAAAATCACTACTGAGAATCTGGGAGAAATATATAAAACAAAGACTGAATGCTAGAATTCCAAATTGGGTTCCCCCCCCTCCCCAAGAGGCTAGGTATAGGAGAAATGGGAAATATAAATAAATGGATACAGTATTGAGACCTTTTGGAAGGAAAGCAGGGAAACTGGAATATTAAAAAGATGGAGACTTTGGAGGAGGAAGGATTTAACTTGCAATGGCTGACGTATTATCAGTTGGAAGATAGATTCAAAGAGGACAGATTAAAGTATGGTTTTGAGGGAGGAAAGACAGAATTTGAAAAAATAGTAGAATCAGGAGAGAAACATATGATTTCAAAATTTTATAAACTGCTATTAAGATTTGGTACAGAAAAAGAACAAGTAAAAGATTGCATGGTGCAATGGGGGAAAAAATGTAGGACATAACATTCAAATGTGCCAGTGGGAGCAAGTTTGGATTAGGGGTTTAAAATTCACTTTGAGAGATTTTTTTCCCCAAATTGTTTTATAGATGGTATATGACTCCAGAGAGACTAGCCAAAATGTGCAAAGGGATAGATAATATACGTTGGAAATACCACCAGAAGGTTGGAACATTTTACCACCCCTGGTGGACATGTAAGACTGCTAGAAAATACTGGTTACAAATTGTTACAGCAATGCAAAAGATTTGGGAAGATAAATGGCCTTTAGAGCAGAATTGTTGTTTACTGAATATGATTGATTTGGAGGATAAAATGGAAAGAGAAAATAAAACTTTAATTTGTTACATGGTTACAGTTGCAAGAGTTGTATATGCAAAATATTGGGGAAAGGATACAATGCCAAGCCTTGTAGAACGGATAGATACATTGATGGACCTAGCAGCATTAGATAAATTAACTAGTTTTATTAAAGGTCAGGGATTAGGAAAATATTTGAAGATATGAGAATCATTTATTGATTATGTTAAGTTATTAAGAGGGGACCTAGCTGCATCGGGATTCAATGTATAATATAATAAGAGCTGTTTTCCTTTTAATAGGAAAAGAGGGTTAAATTGATGAAGAGGATATATTCATTGTGAGGAGTTTGAAGAATGTATTATGGAACAACAGTACAGACAGATGGGAAGTTTTTCTTCCCTTGTCTTTTTGTTTTGTTTTTACACTGGTGGCGGTTAGGGTCTATTATGTAGTATTTTCTTTTTCTTATCTGTCTTTTTAGTAGTTTCTGTTAGATTATGCTAGGTTTTCTTATGTTATGTTATATTATGTTATGTTGTGTTATGTTATTGTTATTGTGTTATGCTATGTTCTTCTGTTTTTTAATATAATTGTGTAGTAGCTCTGTTATTTTATGTTGTTTCTTAAAATAATTCTTTTTTCTTTTCTATTTCACTAATAAAAATATTTGCAACAAAAGGATAAAGCAACAACAACTATACACAATATTCTAATGGCTGCCTTCTGGGCCACTGGAATTTTTTATGCAAAATACAATCAAGGTATAAGAAAGCGTGCAGAACGTAGAGGCGGAGAGGATATTTTTTTTAAATGACATGGTGGGGGGAAATCTGTTTCTTCAGTGTCAGGAAACCCTGAGGAAAACCATTCTTGACTGACAGGAATCTTTGCAGTTCAAGGCTCATTCTGCACGTAATTCACACAGTTTTGTGCAGAAAACATAATCTTCTCCCTCAAAATGCCATTTCCTATGCATTTTTTTGCTCTTTTCTGCACAAAAAGCCACATGCAAATTTTGCATAGAATAAATCCCCAACTGTGAATAACCACTCAAAATGACACACTTTTTAAAGACTTTATCGCCATAGGGAAAAAATGGATAAAATTACTTGTTGCTTCCTTTTATAACAAAATTAGTGAAGCAGGTTGTCACAGCAGATTGTCACAGCAGCACAAACACATCCTAGGCCTTCTGTGGTGAGCCAGATACTATTTACTATATTTCTTTAAAAGCCTTTCTGGAAGGATTCTGGAAAACAACAACTTATCACTCACTGTCTGTCTCTGTTGGCATTGGTTTAGATCAAACTGCTGTATCCACAACCTGTTGAATCTAACTCTTTTCAGAAAAGAGCATATATTGTATACACACTGGAATGCAAAACTCTAGCAAAACTACTTGAACTTGGCACTGCAAGAACAAAGCAATGTGCCATAAAGCAGAACTGCTGAAAAAGCCAGCAAAATGCAATGGTTAAACTCCTGATGGATACCACAATCCTAAATATGCCTGGTCAGAAGTAAATTCAAATGAATTCAGTGGGGTTTCCCCCCAGACAAATAGGTATACCTCTAAAAATATAAGAAATGTGACCTTAAAGTTTACATACAGAGAATTTTTTATAACTCAGTGTTATAGAACATTTTGGACACAGTCCTGTTGTCCTTTATAACTACCCAAGCGTAGGAGGCAGGATAGGCAGAAGTGTGGTAGCAGTGGCTGTGGGTGTTGTTGGCAACAGGGCGTATACACTGAAAGTTATTTCTGTGGGGAGAAGTTGTCCTGCCAGTTCCCAAACAGCATAGGAGATGGCAGGGCAGCTTTCTCTTCAGACAGACATAACTTTTATTGCTGTCCCCCAACTACCACAACCACTCAAAAAGTGTCTTACTGATAATGGACTGTTGCAAGGGAGTAAGTTGCCAACATGATGTGTAAGAGGCCTAGAGTCTTTTTTTATTATTATTATTCCACAAAATGAAATAATGATGACAGTGACAACAGTACTTTGTATGCATAAAGTTCTAGGTGCATTCTTTATCCATCACCAGTCAAGACTCACTCATTTAGACCAGTGCCTAAGACTCTGAAAAACCACTCTTGAGACAGGGTAGCCAGTACCGAACTAAACTAACCGTTGGCTTCATAGAAGCCCTATTTGTGGAACAGTATTACTGTAGTGTTCCCACCATGCTTTGACTCAGTGTTTCTCAACTAGTGGTACATATACTACGAGTGGGAAATCAAAGTAGTCTACATGGAACACAGGGTTTCAGAAACAATTATTAAGATTTTGCTCTTCCTCAGTCCCTGCATCAATCTGCAAGTGTGACATATCATTTCCTAGCAAACCTACCTGCCATGGCTTATCCTTTTGTGATCTTCCATCATACTAGTAGCAACTTTGGACACTGTCCTCTTTCTGCTGTGAAGGAACTAAGGCCAAATCCACACAACACAAATAATCCAGTTTGAAATTAGATTATTTGTCATGGCTCTTTCCTATTGAATCCTGGGGTTTATAATTTTATAAGGTCTTTAGCATCCTCTGCCAAAGAATGCTGGTGCCTCACCAAACTAAAAATCCCAGGATTCTGTTGGATTATTTGTGTTGTGTGGATCTGGCCTGAGTATCATAACGTACCCTCTGGAATTGGAGGAATCAGATGCATTCCAGAGGATTTGTGAGGCACCAGATAACTTTCTTCTGAATCTGAGAAGCTGGTAGAAGAAGCATCTTCCTCCTCAGCAGGACTTGACAGTGGCTAAGAGACCCCCTATCCTACCCTTTGAGGTCCAATGAAGAGAAAAGGAGAAATTTCATAGGAACCGTCTGTTAAACAGATGACACTGACTCATCAAGCACCTGGCATCCAGAGGCAGCCACTTATAAATCTTCCAGCAGCTGCTGGAAGTCCTCATTGTTCACAACTTTTCAAACTCTGTATCTGACTATTCTCTTGGTATTCCTGTGTTTCCTGGAATTCTTGCCCTCTGGTCTGGTGACATTTAATGACTCCCTGTCTCTTCCCTTTTTGGCTTTGGATAGCTGGCTTTATGGAGCCAGCATGGTGTAGTAGTTTGTGTGTTGAACTATAACTCTGGAGGCCAGGGTTTGAATCCCTGTTCAGCCAAGGAAACCCACTGGGTGACCTTGGGCAAATCACTCTCATCCTCAGGCAAAGCCAAGCTCCCTCTGAACAAATCTTGCCAAGAACACCCATGATAGGTTTGCCTTAGAGTTGCCATAAGTGGGAAGTGACTTGAAGGCACACAATGACAACAAACTTTGTGGAATGATCTCTGGATAGGCTGAGACCTTGTCCCTGTGTCTCCCTTCATCTTTTTGGATTACCCATGTATTGTCTGGACTGGACTGTAGCTGCTTCTCTTAAGTGAATTTGTCCCTTTGGACATTTGTTGCCTATAGGAATAGGACACTAAGGATATTATCACACGAGCCTAATAATCCAGGATAGGGATGCAACAGGATCGCTAAAGAGATTCCCTTTCAGACTACGTTGTGCCTGTCCCATGCTACCTCCGTGCTGCCTCTCTTCAGTTTCCCCCCTTTTTTTTAATTCACAGGAAAAAGCCCTTAATAGATCACCATTTCCATTTCTGTAACAAAATCAGGGGTGTGCGAACTGGTGCCACGTTATGCTGGCGCAATCTGGGAGGTCCATGCTGAACACTTCCAGGTACAATCAGGACATCCATGTAAGTGACAGCCTTTTCTGTACCCTCTCCAGGTTACTTGTGAAGTTTTAAGTGTGTTTAGGTGCTTGGTTTAATTTTTTTGATGTTTGCTTGTATTTTTATTTTAAAATTTTCCGTACGATCCAGGCTCCCTGTAAAGTCCTGAAAGGTCTGTAAAAAACAATTGCTGTGCTGACCAGGACATCCAGGTACGTGACAGCCTTTTTTATACCCTCCCCTGCTTACTTAAAAAAAAACAACAACACAAAAAACTGTGTTTAGGTACTTGGTTTAATTTTTTGACATTTGGTTGTGGTTTTAGTTTTAAATTTCCCTCGCTAAGCCTGTCTCTCTGTAAGGTCCCAGCAAAACCCTTCCTGGTTTGATCAGGACAAGGAGGTAAGAGACAGCCTTTTTTGTACTCTCTCCAGGTTATTTGGGGATTTTAAAGTGTGTTTTTCTGCTTTGCTTTACTTTTTGATGTTTTGTTTTATTTTTATTTTTAACTTTCCTGTGTGATCGTCCTCTCGCAAGGACAGCCAGGATTTGCTTTTCCAGGAAGTGAATAGAGCTCTCTGAGAGCACCAGTCATGCCTGGGCTGCCGGAGGTGGGGGAGCAGTTTCTGTCAAGTGATCAAGGTAGGTGTCTGGGGAAAAAAAATTAAGCAGTTACAGGGATGGGAGTGGGGCGGGAAGGGAGTAACGAGGCAGAGACAGGTTTTTTTGGACCTGTGTGATAATCTCCTATGACAGATTGCTGGGACATAAATCTCAGAAAGCTGAGGACCATGGCTTTGTGCAATAATAATAATGATGATGATGATAACAACAACTTTATTTTTGGACCCCGCCTTTTGCAATCAAGGCGGCTCACAGCAATTGGATATAGAACAAACAAATCCATAGCGACAGTAATAACTTAAAACAGTTTACCCCCCTTAAAATTACATATAATAATACATATATTTAAAAATTATTGGCGAATTCACCAACAATATAAAATACTACCTTAAGACTTTAAACTATAACATCAAAACATAAAAACATAACCATAAAACATAAAAACATAAAACATAAAAAGAGGGAGAAGCATCCCTTAAAGTGGTCTATTTGATTCAAGGAAGGCTTGCTGGAAGAGATCCGTTTTGATGGGTTTTTTGAAATTCTCCAAACTGGTTGCTTGACGGATCTCTTCTGGCAAGGCATTCCATAGTCTGGGAACAGCAACAGAAAAAGATCTCTGGGAGGTTATTGTTAATCTAGATCTCATTGGTTGCAATAAACCCCTCCCAGAAAATCTAAGATATGGGGCAGATTATATGGGAGGAAGCGATCCCTTAGGTAGGTTGGACCTAGGCCATGTAGGGCTTTATAGGTCATTACCAACACCTTATACTGTGCTCAGAAACTGATAGGCAGCCAGTGAAGGGATTTCAAGATTGGAGTAATATGCTCCCTTCTCAATTTCCCGGTGACTAACCTGGCTGTCATATTTTGCACCAGTTGTAGTTTCCGAACTAGGTATAAAGGTAGCCCATGTACAGAGCATTGCAGAAATTGAGTTGTGAGGTTACCAGTGCATCGACTACAGTTTTTAGGTCCTTTGTCTTGAGGTAAGGGTGCAATTGGAGTATCTGCTGAAGCTGATAACAGACACTCCTGACTGTCGCAGTCATGACTGAGCAGTCATGTGAAGCGATGAGTCTAGGAGCACCCCCAAACTGCGAACACAGTCCTTAGCGGAGAGCATGACCCCACCCAGGGTTGGTGGTTGCAATCCGATACCAGGTTATTAGGGGCCCCTACTATAAGCACCTCCATTTTCTCTGGATTCAGTTTGAGTCAATTTTTTCTCATCCAGTCCATTACAGCTACAAGACAGTGACTGAGGGGAGAAATATCATCTGTCATCATGGCTGATGACTGAGACATGGAGAAATATATTTGGGTGTCATCAGCATACTGATAACACCCCGCCCCATGTTTCCGGATGATTTCTCCCAGTGGTTTCATATAGATATTAAAGAGCATCGGGGACAGGATGGCACCCTGAGAGATGCCACAATTAAGCTCTATTTTTGATGAGCAACTGTCCCCGAGCATCGCCCTCTGAAATCTACCTGAGAGGAAGGAATGGAACCACTGAAGTACAGTGCCTCCAATCCCCAACTCGCCCAGGCATTCCAAGAGCATGGTGTGTTCTATTGTATCAAAAGCCACTGAGAGATCCAAAAGCACCAACTGTGTCACATTTCCCCTGTTGATGTTTTGGCGAAGGTCATCTACCAGAGCAACCATGGCAGTCTCCACCCCAAATCCTGGTCTGAAGCTGGTTTGAAATGGATCTAGAAAACCAGTTTCATCCAAGATCCCTTGGAGCTGAGAAGCAACAGCCCGCTCGATCACCTTGCTCAAAAATGGCAGATGGGAAACCGGTCTATAGTTTTTCAAGTCCAGGGGGTCCAGGGAAGGTTTCTTTAGGAGCAGTCTCACAACCGCTTCCTTTAAACAAGATGGCATAACTCTTTCCCTAAGGGATGCATTGATGGTCTCCTTGAGAAAGGCCATCAATGCATCACCCCCCTGGACGACCAGCCATGATGGGCAAGGGTGGAGAGGGCATGTCATCTTCCTCACTTTTCCCAGGATCTTGTCCATGTCATCGGTACTCACCAGCTCAAACTGATCCAGTCTAATCTCAGAAATGGGTTTACTGGACACCTTTTCAGTTAACTCTGCTATAAACCCAGTGTCCAAGTCGGCTCCTATCTGAGAGATTTTATCTGCAAAGTAGTTATTAGACACATCACAGCAGGCTGCTGTCGGGTTAAGCAGAGGGTTCTGTACAGGTGGAGCCTGTGTAAGCTCCCTTACCACCCTAAACAGCTCTGCTGGACGGGACTCTGCAGACGCAATATGTGCAGAGCAGAACGATCTCTATGCTGCACGTATTGCCTCTCGATAGGAATAAAGAAAATTCCTATGACAAGTCTTGTCAGATAGGAGTTGAGTTTTCCGCCAGGTGGACTCTAGTTGTTGTCCAGCCTGCTTCATCTTCCTAAGTTCCTTTGTGAACCATGGTTGTTTATTTGAAACGGGTTGGAAAGGATGCCTAGGAGCGATTGTGTCAATGGCCCTGGTGAGATCGTTGTTCCGAATGTCAACCAGAGCTTCGACAGAGTCACCGGCATTACCAACCAAAGAACCCTCCAAGCCTTTCTGAAGACCTATTGGTTCCATTAGTCTCTGAGGGTGGACCATTCTAATAGGTCCTCCACCCCCAGTGGGGCAGACATTGGCTCTAAGTCCAACTGTAACCAGGAAATGATCTGTCCATGACAGTGAGGTGGTACTCATTACCTCCGCCCATGGATATACCTGCTCCGTACTGAAGACCACATCGAGAGTGTGACCCACACAATGTGTTGGCCCAGAAACCAATTGGGGTAGGCCCATGTCTGTCATGGAATCCATGAACTGCCGATGTCCCCATCTTTGACCACATTGTTAGGCCATGTGACTGAATCACGACCCATCTGCCTTTTCTACGTTGTGTATCTTCCTTGTGAGTTTACCTTTAGTTTCAGCTTGTGGCCAGACTTCAGCCTGTGCCAGTGGTAAAGGGGTTGAATTCAGAATCTGTTCTTAGAATTATTTTGGTCCAGTTCAGAATATGCTTTTGGAATCTTATAACTCTCCCATAACCATGTCAAAATCAAACAACCTAAAGGAGTACAAATTCTTATGTTTAAGTTTCTGTTGAGCATTGTGAAAAAACTTTGACGTCTTGTTGTTATGGTGAATCAGATGAAGGCTTACAATATGACTTGTAGCAATCTGGTGTCATGCAGAAGTTGTGAATCCTTCCCAAACTGGTCTTTGAAGGAGGCTTGCAATGCATACAGCCCGCACTTCTCAAAAAGATGTGGGCAGCAAAAAAGTAGTTGTTGGGAGTTTCCTTATATCTGATAAGGGAGGTGTGCAAGGAGCAAAAAACCACATCAGAATGCAGTTATCTTAGGTAACATTGTGCAAGGTAACATTCCACAGCAATCCCAGTACAACCCTGGAATGTACTTTTGGAAATGCTCTCCATCTTCTTAGGAAAGATGGTGGGCAGATATGAAAGCAAACAAGCCATGTTTATTTCATTAAATGCACAACTTAGTCCAGAGGAGCTCTGCCTACTTTAAAACAGACTGCCATCTTTGAAAAACTTCAGGAGACTCTAGCTTCTCAAAGACTACCAGGAGGCAGATGGCTCATCTACAACATTAATCCGTGTGTAGACAGGACAATTTTTGCAAATGCTTTACTGTACTCTGGATAATCTCTTATTTTATAACACACAGTCTGTGTGGCTTGTATATTCCAACTGTCAATCCCTACCCCTGTTGCTTCCACTTAAGCAGAAAGCTGGAGCAGTTAGTCTGAATGATCAGATTTACATTGGATTTGCTGCATAGCAGTTTTCTAGTCAGCAACTGGGTGATTGCTGCATTTGAGGTGATAGCAGGCGATTTAGACATAATCAAATCATAGCTTTAAAAAGGGAGAATCAATTCAGTTTAAGAATTGCTTCTCCAAAGAAGAGAAGAAAAGAAACCCAAAAAAACCAAAACAAACCAAGCAAACTTGCTGAAAAACACCTCACTGTCCTGAAACAACATTGACTATAATCCTTCTGCATATCTCCTCATTCTGTAGATCTGAGTGGAACTGAGTGCAAAGGCTACACATTCGACAGAGCAATCATTGCAGTCAGCCACATTTCAAGAGAAAACAAGAAATAACTGGCTGAGTTCAGATATTTGCTAGCTTCAGTGGAATTGTTTGTGGGAGTCAATAGCCTTACATCCTGACCAGAATTGTATCGGAAGCTGCAGTTTCATTATAGTATCTAAAAAGTTTCTTCTCATACAAATTGTGCCTACCTGGCATTATGGATACAGCAAGATATACAAGCAGATTTCTACATGCTACATGCCCTACATGCTCATGTGGCTCCTATAGAGCCAACAGAGATCTGAAATGATACATTTTTAGGGATGGACAGATCTATCTATGTCCATCGGTCTATGTCACTGTAACAGATCCAATCTTCACCTTCCTCACCCTGCCTCACCTTTCAGTCTTGGAAATGCCTAAATGAGAAACCCTGCCCAACCATTTCAGACTACTGGAGATACCAACATCTGTATTTGCATAAACTTTCTAGACTAACCCAACCTCATGGAACATGTTGGTCAGTGAATGACAAGGTCACCAAAGGTTCCTGGTTGGTTGACCTGAATTTGTTTTTACCCCTTTCTTTACATAATGAATGAAAGCCCAGGAATCCTGAGATTTGCAATTTAGGAAAGGATATTTCTGGTTGGTATTCTCAGCCAGAGACCAATAGTGTCTCACCAGACTACAAATCCCAGAATTCCACAGGTTTTTGTCATGCCAGTTAGTAGAATCATAATGCTATAACTGTGTAGTGGGAAAGAGCTATGACTTATTCATAGGACCTAATCTGCTTATTTAGCTAATGGTTTGTTTGCTCATTTTATTTTTAAATTATTTGTTGAACTTTGGAACTTCTTTCTGTATGGTCCTTTGATGACCAACCATAGAATGACAAGACCAGACACAGATAATTCGGTTGAAACAAGGGCCACTATATTTGAACTAAAACCTATTCAAGTTGGGTTGAACCTAGAAAAGAGCAAGAGGGGGGAGCAACCTAGTGCAGGAGCAGCTGAGGACAGGTGTCACCCCTTGACCACCTTCTCTGCCTTCCCCTGGGTGAAACACCAGAACCCTGAGGGCAATCCAATAACTGGGTTGCTCCCTGGCCGGCCATCTACTAGAAGGAAGACTTGAGGCACCCTACAGGACCTAAAGTGAGAACAAAACCCCCAGGTCCACCTCAAGAGTAGACTCCTTCCCCACCCCCCAGGACACAGGACCTAAAGAGACAGTTCTAGAGCCCTGCCTTTCACCAAAAGGGTGCCAAGGTATACACCAAAACTTATTTTATCCCACCCCACTACCTGCCACAGACAAGGGACAAGCAGTCTGCTTAGTCCCTTATCCCCCAAAGGCCAGCCAATAAGACCTTCACTGCCTGTTGCAGGTCCTCCAGGAACAACATGTTACCCACTTCAGGCAAATACATACCATCAGTCCTGTAAAGCTCAAGCCGGCAAAAAAACTATAGTGGGATGTTGAAGAAAGTGGCCCAACCCCCTTTTGAATCTCCCTATTTACCCTTCTCTGGACTAAGTCAATACATCAGAGATCCCCCTCACTTTGCCAAATTTGGCAAGCCAGAATAGCAGACCACATAAGCTTCTTTCTGGCCATCTATTCTGTATGACTCAAATATCATGCAGAGCCTGTAGAATAAGGGCCTTGCCCTTCAGCAAGCCCCAAGTCATTCCCACCATGGTGAATGACTAAAACATGAAGAAGAGGCCCTGTGTGCCCTTCAAGCAAAAGAGGCAGCAAACCATTCCAATAAAGGTCTCTTTTCCCAAGCCATTCCACTGTGACATACTCAATCAACCCCAGTTGAGCCCCACAATGGCAATTATGGGTCTGGTGCACCACCTAATACACCATACAATGGCCACAGATCAGGACCTGTCTCCTTTCCAGACAGGAACTAGAATCTAGAAGAAACAACAGTGTTAGTAAGCAACAACATGGTTAAAATTTGAGAGGAGGCACCTGCCTCTTGAATGTTGAGGCTCTCCAACACCCAACAAGTTGGATAGATGGTGGGCCCAGGGCCACGGCAAAAGCCATAAACACTACCCCAATCCTAAATGAATGGCTGCCAAACTTAATTCCTTGCAGGCCCAAGCAGGTCCAAAATTGATTTCTGGTAAGGAGCGAAAAGTCAGTGGGACAAGCTAATCACCCTAATCGACAGTAGTTCCCTTGACACACGTATAACTCTGCAAGACACATACAGGGTATAACCCTGGATCAAAACACTGTCCCAATGTGACCTTCAGCCCAACTCCTTTCTGATCTGTCTTAGAGGTCCATACCCGTAATATTGCTTGATACCTTGACAATGCTAAATTTCTCAATTCCAGTGCTCTATCAGAAACCTCTCCCTTAGCTGAGACTACTAATTCATTAACTTGCAAGGCCCCAAAGAATGCAGTCAAAGCTGCCACATGGAACAGGATTGCCTTGTGCCTTGAGACACAAATGACTGCCCATACATCCCCCAAACCCTTAAGGAGCTCAGAAGACAACAGTTCCCACCTGTCAGACACTCTTCTCCTCTCCTGGGACCTCCCTCCAGAGCCTTGTGAACTCTGAAATCGCCTGTGTTGTCCACCCGAGTCAGGTGGAGAAGTGTATCATCTGGGAGGGTCTTAAGAATGAGGCTGAGGGATCATAGTGGCAGGCTGGGAATCAGAGTTAATGTCTGGCAGTTTTGGCAGACAGGTTATACTAGGGAGGTGGAATGAAGAAGAAACAGAAGAAGTGGGGCAAGGAGGTTAAGCTACTGAAGCAGCAGCTACAAACTTGCGAATAACCAAATTGTGAAAGAGAAACCCATGAATGTGGAGGGCCGACTGTATTTTGCTGCATGGCCTGCAGTGATATCCCTCTACACCATCTTAGCTGACAACAACAAAAAGAAAATGTAAAGAAAACTGTATGTCTGCTCCATATTGAAAATCACTGTAAATGGTAGGGACTTTTCTGCACATATAAATACAAGGTGAGGGAATTAGTGCCATCTCAACCCCAAATCATGGCCCATCAAAATATTCTCATTAGAGATTTTTTAGACTATGGGCTTATCTACATTATCCAGAGTACATTGGCTCCCCACCAGCATATGCAGGCTCCAGATCTGGCCCATTCTGCCTGCTCTGTTACCTGAAGAAAATGGGACAGTGTCCCAACAGAAAATAGGCTGCCACCACCAACATTTTCTCTGCTGACATGGAAGCTAGGAAGGGGGTCAGCAACATGTGACTGCACTCCCCCTACATGTGACCAGTATAGGTCACATGCCTGGGGACCCCTGCCTGGCTTCTAGGAGAGCTGGGGAGCTGGCAGCAGCAGTGAGGGATGGTGTTCTGGGATGGGCTCCCATGTACATGTGAGGCCTGATCTGGTGGTTCTGGATTAAACCAGTATTATCTTCTATTGCTGTAAAGGGACTTATCCTGGCTTTCCCCCACTACAGCCCCATATCTGTCCTGGGTGTAATTTAGACTGCCCAGGGACAGATTGGGGTAAATGCCCTGCCTTGCATACCTTGATTTCAGTAAGGCCTTTGACAAGGTTCCCCATGACATTCTTGCAAACAAGCTTGTAGAATGTGGGCTAGACAAGTTAACTGTTCAATGGATTTGTAATTGGTTGACCGGCCGAACCCAAAGGGTGCTCAGCAGTGGCTCCTCTTCGTCTTGGAAAGATGTGACCAGTGGGGTGCCACAGGGTTCTGTCCTGGGCCCAGTGCTATTCAACATCTTTATCAATGACTTAGATGAGGGAATTAGGGGCATACTTATCAAATTTGCAGATGACACCAAATTGGGAGGAGTAGCTAATACCCTAGAGGACAGGATCAAAATTCAGAATGACCTGGATAGACTGGAGAGCTGGGCCAAAGCTAACAAAATGAAATTCAATACGGAGAAATGTACTGCATTTAGGGCGGAAAAATGAAATGCATAAATATAGGATGGGAGAGACCTGGCTGAATGAGACTACATGCGAAAGGGATCTAGGAGTCCTAGTAGACCACAAGTTGAACATGAGCCAACAGTGTGATGCGGCAGCTAAAAAGGCCAATGCAATTTTGGGCTGCATCAATAGAAGTATAGTGTCTAGATCAAGGGAAGTAATAGTGCCGCTCTATTCTGCCTTGGTCAGACCTCACTTAGAATACTGTGTCCAGTTCTGGGCACCACAATTCAGAAAGGATATTGACAAATTGGAGCGTGTCCAGAGAAGGGCAACTAAAATGGTGAAAGGTCTGGAAACAATGCCTTATGATGAGAGACTTAGGGAGCTGGGTATGTTTAGCCTGGAAAAAAGACGGTTTAGAGGCGATATGATAGCCCTGTTTAAGTATTTGAAGGGATGTCACGCTGAGGATGGAGCAGGCTTGTTTTCTGCTGCTCCAGAGACTGGAACACGGAGCAATGGGTGCAAGCTCCAGGAACAGAGATTCCACCTCAACATGAGGAGGAACTTTTTGACAGTAAGAGCTGTTCGGCAGTGGAACACACTCCCTCGGAGCGTGGTGGGGTCTCCTTCCTTGGAGGTCTTTAAACAGAGGCTGGATGGCCATCTGTCGGGGATGCTTTGATCAAGATTTCCTGCGTGGCAGGGGGGTTGGACTGGATGGCCCTCGTGGTCTCTTCCAACTCTGCAATTCTATGATTCTATAATTCTATGATCATTTGGACTGCAGGGTTCTGGAACAGGGGCAGCCCGGGGTATTTGGCTAGTGTATACAAAGTCTGTTTCAAAGGACAGGGTCATGTTCAGAACCCAATGCTTTTTTTTTTTTGGTCACAAAAACAAATGACAGAAATCATCTTAAGAACCAGTGAGACATTTTTATGGAGTGGTGAACGTGAGGAACAAGTGACATATCCAATGAACTGGCCCAAAAATCAAATATAAGTGGCACAGATGTCTTGGTCAATCTGGCTTTGTCTGTTCCAGTCATTTGTTATACTTGGATGGCATATCCCCCTGCAATCCATACTATATTCACAAACAAAATCAAATGTTGTCTCTGTAAAGCTGTACAAGTTTGAAACTGGAAAGTCAGGTCAGGTTAAGGGGGACACTCAGAAGATTTAAGATTTGAAAAACAACCTATGCCAGCCAGATCTATGACAGATTAATGTCTTTGGTAAATCACTACTTCAGATACAATGGGGCTGACATAGCAGGTGTAGTTGGAGAAGCCCAAAGGAAACATGGACTAGAAGATGAATTATATCAAGCAATGCCTTTAATGGAAAACAGCTTGAAGAGAAATGCCCAAAGCAGCCATGATTTTTTTTTTTAAAGAGCATATTGTGTTTTATGTTGGTGGAGGAAAGAAGGAGAGAGACAGAAGTGTACCACTCTGGTGATAATTCTTAAAATGGATGAATATACTTCTGAATTTGCTGTGACAATTCACTGAAAACTAAGTACTTTCTGAACACAAGATTCATGGGGTTTGCTTTTTTTTTTTTTACAATAGGTTGAAATTACTACATATTTTTTCAATACTACATAGTAATGGTTTTTAAATGTTGTCATCTCTCCATGCCAACTTCTCTGCTTGATGAACCACTGAATCTCTGGAGCCCGTGACCTGGAGACAGGTACCCATCCAAAGGCCAACATTCTGAATAGCACTGTTTTAAAAGAAATTGTGGCTGCTTGGACTATTTGTTTTCTATTAAAGGTACAATACTGCTTGATATCATATTTTATCAGAGGTATTGCTTAGGCAAAACAAAGAACTGAATTATGATAGGAACTCTAAGGATAAGGCAGTTATTTAGGACACTATGGGCCCATCTACACGAGGGGAAAAAATCCAAAGTACCTCATAGTATTGGCATCTCATAGCAGCAGCGACATGTCCAAATGGTTTTTCTGGCCTTGGAACCCCCCATAAGCCTCTCATTCCTGATAGCGGCCACAAATGATTTACTTGAATTAGTTCTTCACCGCCACCATTTTTTTTAAAGGTGTCCCAAGGTGCGCAGGTGTGATAGAATGATTTTCCAACTTTACAAGAAAGCAAAACAGAAAATATTGATCCTTTTTATCGCCTTAGCGTTTGCTCACTAAGGCGAAAATCCAACATGGTGGCAGCGGGCGCTTGCCCTCCTAGCAAGCCCCAACTCCGCTCTCACCTGGCCAATCAGCTTTAAGCTTCCCTTCAAGGTTTTTATTGTTCTATAGTCCAAATGAACAAAAATGTGCATCCACTTTGGGGTTTGTGAAAAAGGAAAGGGAAATCTGCAAAGGCTTTTATCCCATTGTTTTTGCCATTTTGGGCCCCCCTCCTTCCGAATACGATTGGCTCTGGATCCTGTTTAGACAGGTAGGATTCCCAGCAAATTCCATAAGGGGTATTTTCACCGTTTAGATGAGCCCTATGTTAAGCTACATGCTAGGGGGAAAGTGGAAAACAACTGACTGGGCAAGAAATGGTGGTCATGGTGGTGGTGGTGGTGGTGATGGTGATGGTGATGATGATGATGATGATAATTACGATATTCATTTACATCCCGCTTCCCCTCCAAAAATTGAGATGTGAGTTATAGAATATTAAAACCAGAAAATATGTGTGTGCAAGTATGTGTGAATGTGTGTGTAAATATGTTTTTTAAAAAAATAATATATAGCATTATAGCAATTAAAATTAATTAGAAATGGAATATAAAAACTAGACACTAATATCTCTTAGAATATGAGTGTACATCATAGAGAAGGGACAGAGCAGATAAACAAGAGGAGTTATCTTCTGGTAAGCCTATTTGGCTCCACCATTACTGCTTCCCTCTAGCTTTTCTTGAATCTTTATGCAAAGTGTTGTTGCTCCACTCCACAACAGGTTTCGTGCATGGCAGGGGGGTTGGACTGGATGGCCCTCGTGGTCTCTTCCAACTCTGCAATTCTATGATTCTATGATTCTCTGCATCAGCTCTTAAACAAACCCTACGCTTCCCTGCAGCTTCATATTTTGACAACCAATTTGCAGTGCTGGGAAAATGTCTTTTACCAAAATTGTTTTGCAATATAGGGTTTGTTGGCTTCAGCCCCAGGGTCAGGTCCTCACCTGTGTTGGTTTTGCAAGAGGAAGTCCCAGCAGACAGTGTGAGGAGAAAACTATTGAGTCTCTGAAAGAGCAACATGGTTGTGGAATGAGAAGCAGATAAATGTGGCAAACTCCAGGGGCTGGTTTACACAGCAGATTTATTGCGGCAACTTGCGCTTTAATTATTTTCCGCAGCTGTGCCAGTCAGGTTTTTTTTCTAATTATGTCGCTTTTAAGTTCAGACTTGAATAAGTGTGGGGGGCGTGGCCTCCCAAGCAGACAAAGGCTGTATGGGGAAGGGCATAGACCAAGACTCACAGACTCTGCCCAAATAGCAGGGGGAAAGATCAAAGAAGTGGCTCTGTAAATCTGCCTGTAAATGAATTCACTCCTGAAGCAAAGGGACAGTAATCTCTCTGCTAAAAGACCTTGATACCATGCCGTGGATCCTAAGGTGAACCTATCGCAAGTTTTCCCAGCCTCCCCCATCTCCCTCCCCCCCTCTCTCCCCCTCCCTCCCTCCCTCCCACAAGCAGAGCTGACCAGATGGGAACATTATGACTGAAAGGTCTTGGGAATCCTTTTTCTTGGCAGACCTTCTGCAAAATAGCAGAGAGGATTTTTCAGTTTCCTGATCACTACTGAACACAGTCCCTCTCTTTTAAGCCCGCCCCTTACATCACAGAAACCAATCACAATGCAGATCTGATGCAGCCCTTAGTTCACACTGCCAATAAAGCGCTACATGGCAAATATGCCGGCAAAAATAGCGACATCCCCTGGCATGCTATATTTGGGTGTTTTACCTTCCCCCCCCTTCTGAATGAGGCGATGCTGTGCTGCGATCCGTGGGAACTATGAGCTATCTTAGCAGTATATTTAGAGGAATATTTGTCTGTGTAAACCACCCCCAAATCATGTTTTGGGGTGGAGGAAAGGTGCTGTAGAGTTAGAGTTTTCTCACCCTGATCTTCTTATCCTGATGAGGATGAACAAGTCTATAAGTTTCACTTTTTTTAACACTGAAATTTTGCAGTGTGTGTGTGTATGGAAAAAAAAAAAGTGAAACCAAACATCACCCATTGTTTTATCCTAACTGGCCAATGGCTTAGATGATTTCGGTGAATTGGTTTAGATCAACGGCAGACAGGTGTTTTCACCTTCCCCAATCCCCTCACCATGAAAAAAAAATGTCCCCCAAAATGGCAAATTATGCCTTCAGGAGCTGGTAGGGTGATTTGCTTTTGGAATCTTATAACTCTCCCATAGCCATGTCAAAATCAAACAATCTAAAGGAGTACAAATTCTTATGTTTAAGTTTCTGTTGAGCATTGTGAAAAACCTTTGACATCTTGTTATGGAGAGGAGGCAGGTCCTGATCTGTGGCCATTGGAAACTGCTTAATGCAGTGTAGATGTGTAAATTGCTATTGCTTAAAAACAATTTGTAAGCCGCTCTGATAGCCTTGTGGCTGAAGAGTGGGATATAAATAACTAATATAAATAAAAATTAAATAAATATAAACTATCTCCAATTTTTAACGTATTCTTTCCTTTAAAAAAAGGCTTCCTGTTGTGAAATGACTAATATTATCTTAGGAAAAAGTCTCTACTTATAACCAACTCATAGGAGAGCTTTTCAAATACAATGATTTTAAAATTCAGCATGTGCCTTAACTTTATCATATCAAAGATAACCAGGCCACCCAAATATTAAATTATGACTTTCAAGTTACAAGAATCTCACATTTCTAAAGAATATCCATTCCTTCAGCCATACAAAACAACAGGCTTTGCAATACAATTTGACATTAGAGACTCCCAAGCCACCCCTTTAAAACATCATACAGTGTTTAAAATTTTATTCTGGGTTTCTTTACCTGCCATACAAATCTGGAAATCTTTTTCTGCCCATGGATCCTGCCTGTGAATCAGGCCCACCCAACCACCCGGTTATCTGGATGAAACAGGCTGGAGTCCAGATGGGCCTGCCAGCCCATCCCTGCAGCCACTGATGCTGCCTGCACCCCACTCTCCAGATCCAGGCACAAGGCATGCATCATGTGAGCAAGGCCCCCTGCATGTGAACAGCCTGGCCACATACTGCAGGCCCCTTTCGTGGACCCAGAAGAGCAAGGCAGCTGACAGCTACAGTGATGGGTCAGCATGCCAGACAGGCTTCTGCAGTCACAGAGGGCCCAATCCATTTTATTTTGGCTGGAACACATTTAAACATCAAGCCCTACCCCCCATCTCCCCCCCCCTTTTAGAGAGGACTGCTCAGAGGTAAAATCGGGCAAAAGCCCTGTGTCATCAGGACTACAGCTCTCCAAGACAGGGATAAGATGGCATAAATTGCCCATATAAACAAGTCCTTAGGCTAATCTGTGTTTCCTTTGATTTTTACTCCATCAACTTCATAATTCTGTCCTGTGCCTTTTCCAAATCCTGCTCTAAAATAGCCATGCCCTTCAAATTATTAGAGCGCTCCTGTTCAGGTTTGTGTATAGCAGTTGCAAGATTCTGTATTGACACCATGTTCTCTTTGAACTGTTTTTCAGCAAGCTCTTTAAAATGGTTTACTTGTCCTGTAATTTCTAACCTTAACAAGTTCTGTTTCTGTTCTAAATTCCAAGTACTTTCTATCACGTGTTTATTCAAATCTAAAATCTAGTTAGATATCTCAGATATTGTGGCTTGAATTTTAATAAGCACAGTGTAAGTTTTGTCTAGCCCAGCTCTGGGTATTTTTCTGCTGGCCATGTTTATGATGTCTTATAAATCTCTCTCTGCTTAAATTCTGACATTAGAGACAATATGTATTTCCCCTTTTCTGAAATACAGCTTCCATAAAGAGCTTTTAATTGTTTGAATATTGGAGCTGCCAAATGTTTTTCTTATTTCCATTCCAAATTGCCACTTAGTTTTTTCAGTGTTGTGCTATCTGTCTGTCTTGGCACTTACCGGTAGTTTCATTTTCAAGTACTTTATCAATGGAGTCAATGGAGTCAGCACTTCAAATATTTATGATTCAAATTGCTTGTACTCACTCGAGCATAAAAAATTGGGGGTTTCTCCTTCCCTGTTCAGCATATGCTATCCAAGATCCTTTGATAATATTATAAATCTTTGTTTGGAAAAGTTTCTGGCTAGCCAAGTTTAGTGAATCTTTGTGATTGTTCTGTTTTGCAGTGGGGAATGTTGTAGTTTCTAAAGCATACGTTTCTACAACATGGCTCCCAGCCAACTCCTGAGCTGGGGTATTATCCAGAAGACTGTGTTTCTGCCCTTCTGGAATCCTTCAGTATCTATATGCTTAAAGATAATAATAACTACAGCAAAGCCAGAGCAGCACATGAATTGAGGAATCGTGCTGCTAGTGGTTGGCCATCTTGGTCCATCTACTGCATCTTGTTGGCCATCTTGGTCCACCTATTTTGTTTGGGCTAATTTCTGGTTTTTGCCCAGTGATTTTCACTAAGCTATTCTTGGTAAGCTTTCAAGCTCAGGTGAACAGATCTCTCTAGTTCAGTTCTAGCAAGGTTTCATAGGTTCATTATGCCTGGCATTTTGATTTGCCATCATACTGTTTTACCATGGGAATTGTCTAAAATTAATTCCGCAACTATGAATTCTCACTGATAAAACAAAAAGGGAAATGTTGACAATGAATTGAAAGAAATAAAGGCTTCTGCTCAGGCTGTGTGAATTTGCACATTCTGAGCTTTCTCCAATGTCTACCTCAAAGCTACCACTGTGAGCACTCCCAATATCATCTGGTTTTGGAAACTACCCCAGGTTGGACCTGGTTAGTATTTTGATGGTAGATCACCAGAGAATACCAAGGACCTCTAGGTATGGCTAAGAGGTATACCATTGGACGGAGAGAGACATTACTCTTGGGACTCCAGTCAGTGAGGGCCACTTACTGCCACATGCCTTACCCCAAGTCACTGGCCCTACCATCCCACATCATCTGATGGGATGAAAGGAAAGAAAACATTTATTAAAACAGCTGCATTCTATATTCTTAAGTTTTGGATGAGTTTTGCATAGCTGGAAAGGAAAGTAGAATGGCAGTGGTGGGAGGATTTGGATTTTCATTTGAGAAGCTGAGGAAAGCTAAGGAAATTTTTGGTAGAGAATCATTCCGGACAGTTTTGAAGGGGTGTCTGGAGTGCAAGAGGTGGGACAGAGATGGTGGGGGGAGGGCAGTGGAAGCAGTAGTCACTAAAGAATACTGTAAGTCAGCTGTAGCAAAGTGCTGGGGCAGGGCAAAGATTACAATTAGCAAGGAGCTTCCTGGCCATATTCCTAGATTGTCCCATGCTCAGCTCTAAGCCACTGTCACAGTCTCTCTAATTATTGCCATGGTAGTTACTATAACCCTTCTTGGATGCCATGGAATGGAAATGCTACCTCCTACCTGAGGGAAGGTCACAGAGAACAAACCACATCACAGGAACCCCATTACCCCAGTTGCAGGAAATGCTGGAACAGGCTCAGGTGGGATCCACTATGGTAGGGTGCCAGAGAGAGAGAGGAACTTCATTCCACATTTGTGAAGAACATAGAGATGACGCTTGTAGTTTTTGTTATTATTTTTGGACTAAGAAAGACTTATTTCTCACTTGGTGGCCTCAGACCAGCTGCTCTCTGAGCCTGAACCCCCCTCCATGTTATGGGGGCAGAATAAGCCCAGTGCGCTGCATTGCAAGGCTGTTCCAATACGGTTTATCGAGATATGGTAATAGCAACCTCTTTGCCTTACCTTTGTTCATATTTTGGTATGATTTTTTCAAAATCTATTTCTGTGCACTGTTTTCAGGTGTATGCCATTTCCACATGGACCAAAGCCTGTGTGTGCACATTTGAAAAGTGCATGCATTTTTCATGAACGTTTTGCAGATATATAGATCTATTGAGCATATTTTTGCCATTGCTTGAACTGAACTACATATTTGGGAAAACTATGGTCTTCCAGCTAAAAATCACGTTCAGCTACAGGAAGTACAAATACAATACATATGTGTCAAAAACAAACTGAAACAAATCTTCTTTGGCCCTAGTGGCACATGTGCCATTTCTACAATGCCTGGAAACCAAACCAGGACAAATAATGTATTTGTAAGGCACTGGAACTTTTCTGTGAACAAAACTAGGTAATTCAGTTCCCATATATCTGGAAAGGAAATTAAATGAAATAACATGAGATGGAATAATTCTGACAAGATATCCTAGTTCCAAGGATCCCCACAGTTCCCTAAAACATGATCTCAAAACCACTACCTGGCAAATTGCAGGGGGGGGGCATTAACACAACAGTTTCCTGCTGGTTTTAATGCAGAGGTGGGAAACTGCCAGGGGTTGGTGGCCAGTTGGTCCTCCATAAGATCTTGGATGACCACCGTCTCCTGCTGTACCCCCAATTCTGATTTCTAACCTGTAAAAAAAATGCCAACAATGGCCCAATAACTTTTCTGCATTTATACCCCTCTAAGCCCTTTCAGGCCTAGGAAGGCCTTTTTTTAAAAAAAGAAACAACAACCAGGAAGTCAAATGGGGGCATTAGAGCCAACATTTGCCAGAAATCGGGGCATTTTTTGTGCTAATGGCCTCAAGAAGAGCTCTGGGAAGCTGCATGTACCCCTCAGGAAACACTCCTCCCCTCCCACATTTTTGTGTTTTTCCCCCCAGTTTGCTGACAAAATCCAGCAGCACAGTCTGCCACCCAATTTCAGTGGTGCAACAGTGGAAAGAGGGTTTTCAGTGGCCAGCAATGAGGCTTGGAGAGGAAGTAGAATTCAGCCTGGAGCCAGTCACCCTGCTTGCCACTACAGCATCTTATAATACCTTGCATGAGAAGAAAGCTAAAGACGAGCCCTCACATCACCTTAAACACAATGCTTTTTGGCTAAGTCAGCTATGCCTTGGTCCTTATTTGCTAGTCTGCTCTGGTAGCTTAACTTCCTTCTTTATTTCCTGGGTTGTTGAATATTATGATTTCCCTACCCTATGGAAAAGTGTTTGTGCGCATGTCCTTTGTAACTACCTGCAGTTTGATGTGGTGCCATCTATAGCAGATCTGCTGTTTGTTTACAAGATGAAGACTCACCAACTGTCATGAGGAAATGTGTAATGCAGCTGTAAACAGCTAAAAAATTCCTTTTAATAGGAAGAACATGCAGGTCATTTGGTCCAGTAGCTGGGAAAAGAGTCTAGAATCTGTTGGCATTCCTAGATTTTAGGGCACTGTGGCAACACTAATTGTATTAGATCGTAATGGTAAGCGTGCTTTTTCAAGAGCCCCGGCTTACACATCTAATGCATTAAATAATGCCACATAATTCTCAGTTCACTCCAGTTGCCATATTTCATTTATCCACAAATGGACTAACATGTGCATTATTAATGGGGAATGAAACACGCACATGCCTACAACTCATGCCCTATTAGTTAAGGTAAGGAAGTTTGTGGGTTGCTATTTTTGTAGTTTTCTAGCAGGTATTTTATGTTTCCCCACCTCCACATTTATTCCAAACACTTTCCATGTTTCATAGCTGTGCACTAAGAAGTTAATATCATTAGGAAACATAGAGTCTGTAAGGATTGCTGGTTTTTGCTTAAAAGATCTGCCCAAAGCACTGTTTTAACACAATTAAGACAACAACACTGCTTAAAGTAGTTGATTTTACAACCATTTTGTGATAAACTGTCCTACCCCGGGAGGGTCTATGAGAATTTTCTTGGAATGATAAAACTGCAGAAGTCCCTAATGGTATGTATTTTATGAAATTATAGCAGTACACATTGTATTGTATTGTTGCTTTGGAAATGTATTTGGGCACTTATACCCTGACTGTTCCCCAAAGCCAGAACTCAAAATGTCTTTCCAAATAAAAAGAGATAGCAAGTAAAATTACATAGAGATAAAACATATGGAAAGCTATTTTTAAAATGCAATTCAACTATGTATAGAATTAACTATCAATTAAAAGATATCAATTAAAAGGCAAAGCATCTTTTAAAATTATACTTATAAAATTATAGCTCATTCCTAGTAAAGCAGTTTGCAAAAGCCTGCTGGAATAAAAAGTTCTTTACCTGCCAACAGAAGGACAAAAAGGAGGAAGCCAAGCTGGCCTCTGTAGGAAGAAAGCAGTATAAATTTTGTATTTTGTATTTGTATGGGGGCCTTTATATGGAATGGCAGCATAGAAATAAACTTTTAACATGACAGACTCTTGCACTGAGCAGGGAGTTTGACACAATCACCTGTTAGGTGTTTTCCAAACCTACAACTCTACTAAATCATCAAAAATCTTCCTGTGATACTGTAGCATACCTGCTGTTCCTGAAATTTTCAATGTAATTGAAAAAAATAAGAGCTGGATGTCATTAGCATATTGATAACTGCAATACAAAGTGTCAGTCTTCGCCAGCAGCTGCTTGTAGATGTGAAACTACACTAGAGCCAGGAATTTGAGCTAACCTTGTGCTGTCCCAAAAGGTAAATCCCAGGGGAGAGAACAACAGTTAGCTAATAATAATAATAATAATAATAAAATTTATTTATATCCCACCCTTCTACAAAACACAATCGAGGCGGCTTACAACATTAAAATATACACCCAAAACCCCTCCATCCCACCACCCCTCTTAAAATACAATTAAATAATTCAAAAAAATTAAAACATACTTAAAAATACTAAAAATAAACAATAGACGGTGGCTGTAGCGGGATCGGAATAAATGTCTGATGGCCAGGTATCTATTCAGGAAAGGCCCACCAGAAGAGATCTGTCTTAAGAGCTTTTTAAAAGCTGTTTAGAGTGGTGATATGACAGCTCTCATCTGGCAGGCTGTTCCATAATAGCCAAAAAGGTCCTCTGGGAGGTCGAAGAAAGCCTAGTTTTTAAAGGTTGTAGTAAATTCCTCCCAGAGGACCTGAGTGTACAGGGAGGATTATATGGAATGAGATGGTCCCAAAGATAGGTTGGACCCAAGCCATTTAGGGCTTTAAAGGTGATAACCATCACCTTGTACTGTGCCTGGAAACTAATGGACAGCCAGTGAAGTGATCTTAAGATTGGTGTTAGATGGTCTCTTCTAGATGTACCTGAGACTAGTCTGACTGCCATATTCTGTACTAGTTGAAGTTTCCAGACCAAGCACGAGGGTAGCCCCGTGTAGAGTGCATTATAGAAATCAAGACATGAGGTTACCAGAGCACGTACCACAGTCTCAAGGTCCCCAACTTCCAGGAAAGGGCGCAGCTGGTGTATCAGCTGAAGCTGATATCAGGCACTCCTGACCATCGCATTTACATGATTTGTCATGTGGAGCGACGAATCCAGGAGTACCCCCAGACTGCGAACACAGTCCTTGGAGGAGAGTGTGACCCCTCCAGGACTGGAGGTTATATCTGAATACCTGGATTAGGGGCGTTTTCCCTCATCCAGTCAATTACGGCCCTAAGACAATCATTGAGAGATGAGACACCATCTGAAGTCAGAGCTGAAGACTGAGACATGGAGAAATATATCTGGGTGTCATCAGCATACTGATAGCACCCCGCCCCATGCCTCGGATGATCTCTCCCAGCGGCTTCATATGTATATTGAATAGCATCGGGGACAGGATGGCCCCTTGTGGGATGCCACAGTTAAGCTCTTTTCTTATAGACAACTGTCCCCAAGCATCACCCTCTGGAATCTACCCGAGAGGAAGGAGTGGAAACACTGCAATGCAGTGCTCTGATTCCTAACCTTCTCAGATGATCCAAGAGGATGTCATGATCTATAGTGTCAAAAGCCACTGAGAGACCCAGCAGCACCAAGAGGGTCACACTACCCTTGTCAATGCTCAGGCAACGGTCATCAGCTAAGGCAACCATGGCTGTCTCAACTCCAAATCCTGTCCTAAAGCCAGTCCTTGGAGCCAGTACTATCCCCTGAGAATGATCAAGCATAGTGATGGAAAAGAGTTCCTTTGGAGTCAAGATTCTTAATGAAACTATTAGTTTCACCTCTCCTGAGAACAGCTATGAGATAAAGTGCACCTTGCCTCAAGAAATCTGCATATTTGCAAGGAACATACACACAGAAACCTATCTGCATTTTTTTTCAAAATGTAAACAGCTAAAAATGCTTAGAAATGAAAAATATGGCTGCAATTCTGTATTGAAGTTACAGATTTGTAACCTAGAGTTATGGATCTGTAAGTGCTCTGTATTCAGTAAGACTATGTAGTCACGATCATGGCAGTATTGCCACAATCGTAAATGCCCCTCCCCAAGTCCACCTTAATAGCCAGCAGCTGCATCAAGCGAAGGAGATCTGTTCAGCTCCTGGGGCACAAGGAATATGACCTTTCTAGCCTCCTCCTACTAACAAGTGTGGCTGTGACATTCAGAAGCAAGGGTATTTGCAATTCCTCATTGCAGCTTTGTTCACTGCTGGGAGGAGGATGGAAAGGTCATCTTCCTTGTGCCCTGGTCAGCAGCTGAACAGACCTCCTTCGCTTTGTGTAGCTGCTGACTATTAAAATGGGGTGGGTGGGGTTGGGCCAGGAGATGTTACTTAGTTAATGCATTTGTAACTAAGTAGCCAGTGTAGAAGATCAGGGTATATTCTTTGGAGAATGGGAAAAATGCATACAAAAGATTCAGTATTAAGAAATATCCTTATTAAAAATGCCTATGACTGCTGTGAGGAAAGAGAAAAGGTCTCACAGCCTGATGCAAAGAAGGAATGGGACAAGAGTGTGTCATGGCCAGCCAGGATGCCAGGAGGCTGAGTCTGAATCTAGCTCTGCTTTACCAGATGCAGAGGAACCCAGGTCCCAGCAGTCTGGCCCTCTCCCAGCACAGGGTCCAAGTTGGGAGACATAGTTGAGCAACAGCAAGAGGCAGAAGAGCAGGTACCTACCTTTAGCCAAATAAGAGCAGAAAGAGAGGGGCTGTGACACTCTTGGAGGCTAAAAGAAACACACTCATTAATCACCAAGCAGCTGTCAGTGGGAGCTGGGCCAACATAAGCAGCTGGGGGAGATGCTGGATGCCTTGTCTCAGGCTATCTGTGTTTCCTGGAGGAAGAATTTGCCTTTGATTCTCTGCCTTTGACTCTCCTGGCTTTTGGAACCTTGCTTTCTTGAAACCTCAGATTATCTTGACCCTGGACTGTCTTCGTTGACCCACCTGCCGGAACCCTTTTGACCTCGGACTGCCCCTTTGTGCTTCGCTTTCTCTGGACTCCTGACTCTCTGGACTGCTATTGACAACACAAGGTACTGTGTTTTGGAACTGAGTTGTTGCCGAGCCCAGCTGTTTTATCAATTATTTGACTTGGTGGCTTTCCTAGACAGAGTGCAGGTGAGATTCAGAGAAATGTAATGACATCAGAACAGAGAGTGTGAGAGATCCCGCCTTCTCCTGATTTTACCTGAACTTACAACAAGAGTCTAATAGGACCAGTCTTAATGGGGGTGGGTCCTTCAAATGTCTCTGGTCCTTAAAATCCCCTGTGTCTAACCACATGAGCCCCCACCTTTTAAATACAGTAGGACCCCCATATCTGCAAAAATAATATCCACAGTTTCAGTTATCTGCAGGACACAAAACAACACATACCATAGAGTCTTCCTAGAAAATGACTCTAGAGAGGCATCCTTTCTAGACATTTCTAGGTCCTCCAAGGCAACTCTTGGTATTTTAAACTGGAAGTCCCATTATTTTCAAAGGTGTTTGCTGTTATCCATGATTTCCGGTGTCCACAGTAAGTCAGGGAACTGAACCCCTGCAGATACAGGGGTCCTACTGTATCCTGTTCTTCTGACTGGTCTAAAGATATTTGGAAGCCAGGGTTTCTTGGTTTAGATGTCAAGAAAGCTTTCACAGATCTTGAAATATCTTGTATGACACCCAAACACCAACTGGCTACACATAGCAAATCATACTATGAGTCTAGTTCCAAGGCTGGTGAATATTTACAAGTTTTAAAAATTGTTATATAAACTTATCTGGCTAATAAAGAATGCTGTGAAAGATATAGATTTATCACCTCCAAAGAGCAAGTGAACAATAAATTAGAATCCTAGCTGCATGCTTGTGATAACTAATGCCAAACTAGGGAGCAACTTCACCTAATGGAAATGTAAACAGAAGATTTAATTGGTCCAAGGGGACTGCTAATGTCATTAAAGATGCAGTGGAGAATGCATGCAACAACAATCTACTGGTGCTGAAACACAATAAGACTGATATCATTGTAGAACTAACTGTAAGATTGGGAGAAGTAGGTAATCACTTCATTCACATTACTGTCACTAATATACTGGGCATCCTTTGGTGCGTGCTAGAGTCCACAGATCTTCCTATCTAGCTTTAATTACATATCTTTCCCTCCTCTTTTGAGCCTCTGCTTTCTCAACACTCCAGTAAATTCAGCACATATAACAACGAAAAGAAATCCCGAAGAAATTTCCCCAAGCCTAGTATTCTTGCTATTTTTAAAAAACAATGGTATATTTAAATAATATGATCTGATTTACACTTTAAAAAACTTTCCAATGCACTGAATCTCCGGGTCTGCAACAAACTTCCATTTTCTGAGAAAAATTGTACTTGTCCTTTTCTTTGTTTTGTCCTCCCTCCACCACTTTTTAATGTTAACCCATTTAGATTGTAAATCTGTGAGCAGATCCCTCAAGCTTTTTACTGCTTTATCACAGGGAGTATTCGGTGTACTGATATGATTAACATTACAGTATGACCCCCCCCCTCATATCCACAGAACTGATATATATGAAAAAAGTTCCCTCTAGGCATTTCTAGATCTTCCAGTGCAATTCTGTGGTCAACGTCTGGCCCAAGCATATCATAGAATCATGCTGGAGGACCTAGAAATGACTAGAGAAGTGTCCTAAATAACTATGAGAAGTGTCATAGATGAGTCTATGGTATTCTTGGGCTGGAAATTGTTCATTTCAGTAGGGTTCACTATTATCTGCGGTTTCACATTTCTGTGGTAAGCCCAGGAACGTATCCTCTTCCTTCTCCTACTCATCATCATCATGATAATGAATGACTCCCCACGTCATTTTGGTGGAAGAAACTGATAAAAAGACTTTTAAAAAGGGAGAGACAATTTTAAAAAGACATCAAAAGACAAAACAAGAAGAGAAAGTTGTGTCATTATTTTGTAGTTTCTGATATGTGTCAACAATACCCATTTATCAAGAGAAATTGGCTGGAATCCTGTTGGGGACTTATATCTTCATAAGTGTAGGAATTAGAATTGCACAGTTGTGTAATGTCCATGTCCAGTAGAGGGCTGCTGTTATATTATTATATAGTGCAGCCACCAAAGTGCCTGATACACATTATGCACAGCAGGACTGATGCATAATGGGATTGATGCACAATGGAACCCATGTGCATAGATCCCAATGCACATCACATCGAGCAGCAACTGGAAGTGAGTTTGGGCTTCTGCAGCCTTTAAAAGGCCTTCAGCCACCACCTTTACCTCCAGCAGCAGCTAGGAGTGAGTTTGGGCTTCTGCAGCCTTTAAAAGGCCTTCAGCCACCACCTTTACCTCCAGCAGCAACTGGAAGTGAGTTTGGGCTTCTGCAGCCTTTAAAAGGACTTCAGCCACCACCTTTACCTCCAGCAGCAGCTAGGAGTGAGTTTGGGCTTCTGCAGCCTTTAAAAGGCCTTCAGCCACCACCTTTTCCTCCAGCAGCAACTGGAAGTGAGTTTGGGCTTCTGCGGCCTTTAAAAGGCCTTCAGCCACCACCTTTACCTCCAGCAGCAGCTAGGAGTGAGTTTGGGCTTCTGCAGCCTTTAAAAGGCCTTCAGCCACCACCTTTACCTCCAGCAGCAGCTAGGAGTGAGTTTGGGCTTCTGCAGCCTTTAAAAGGACTTCAGCCACCACCTTTTCCTCCAGCAGCAACTGGAAGTGAGTTTGGGCTTCTGCGGCCTTTAAAAGGCCTTCAGCCACCACCTTTTCCTCCAGCAGCAACTGGAAGTGAGTTTGGGCTTCTGCAGCCTTTAAAAGGCCTTCAGCCACCACCTTTACCTCCAGCAGCAACTGGAAGTGAGTTTGGGCTTCTGCAGCCTTTAAAAGGCCTTCAGCCACCACCTTTACCTCCAGCAGCAGCTAGGAGTGAGTTTGGGCTTCTGCAGCCTTTAAAAGGCCTTCAGCCACCACCTTTACCTCCAGCAGCAGCTAGGAGTGAGTTTGGGCTTCTGCAGCCTTTAAAAGGACTTCAGCCACCACCTTTCCCTTCAGCAGCAGCTAGAAGGGAGTTTGGGCTTCTGCAGCCTTTAAAAAGACTTCAGCCATCATTTTTTCCTCCAGCAGCAACTGGAAGTGAGTTTGGGCATTTGCAACTTCTAAAAAGGCTTCAGGCACCACTTTTTCCACCGGGAGCAGCTAAAAGCCACCCTCATCCACCGCTGCAGCAGTAGCACTGCCTGAGGTGGAGGAGCTCTGGAGAGGCAGGGAGGTAGTGGCGACAACGTCAAAGGCCACCTGCCCCCATCCCACATCACTATCCCCAGCTGCAGCTGTTTGCTACTGTCCCACTTTGTGCTTAAGCTTTGGCGTCTTGTGTAAGGAAATGAGAGCTTATCTCGCAGATGTTTATAATTATTATTCTAGTTAGCCTTGTATTTTGTTCTGTTTCCTTTCTTTTTTGCTCAAAGCCATTCAGAGGGTGCTGTAACAGGTTTAATACTCAATTTGCTACAGTAGCCTCTGTTTACTGGTTGTTTTAACCAATATAGCTCAGATTTTACTATATATAGTTATTGACATTTTTTATCTATTTTATATATAATAATATATTTTACATGATCACACTGTTAATAGTTTTTTGTTTTATTATACTTGTGATATTTATTCTATAGTGTGGATTTATAGTCCCCCCCCTTTCTGCTGGCTTAGGCTAATCATCATGGTAGTAACCAGGAGTCAATCTGACCTCTCAAAGAAACCTAGAAAATCCTCTAAAATTAACAAAAATACTCCCTTCAGATCAATCTGGCCCTTTGTTAAAATCACAAGAGGGAACAGAGGTAAAGTGGCCAAGTACTCAAATGGTACTCACAGGGGAGAATCTTATAACTTGAAAGGTAAACATATTAATACTGTTAAAACTGACCCTACTGAGGATGCTACCTCTGATATACCTGACAACACCCCTGATCTCGATCCTCAACTATCTCTACCAGAATATAGTCCAACTAATGATATGAAAATGGGCCTTAACTTGAATAGGAGTCTGCCTCTCGATCATGAGCATCCAGAACTAAAGCTAGATAATAATATCATAAACTTAGATCAGACAAGTGACCCTAAGAACAATAAAGATAAAGATGATATTTTGTCTTTTTTTGAGGATATGCCTCCTTTGGAAATCTTATTGGAGAATGAAAAAAGAACATTAGAAGAATACAGTAAGCGTAGGGAAACAATTAACCAACAGCTAAGTGCTCTAGATGCAGAATCCCACAAATATGAAGAAACTTTGCATCCCTTACCAGACTCTGATGAGAAATTAAACAAGTTAATAGTGAATGAAAATCCTCATTTCTCAGTGTTATTTGACATGTTAAAAAAACAACATGATCTATTAACCACTATAAAAAATAACATAGATATAATATCCTGGACTATTAGCGAAGGGATCTTACAAGCCGCACCCCCCAAAACTGTAGGGCTTTTAAATACAGATGTAGATCATTTGGGTAAACTCTCACCTTGTAATGATATTAGTTTGAGCCAAGTTACTCCTCAGTCAGATAACAAATCTAAAAAGCGATCTAATAAAAAGAAGAGCAAAAAGAGGAGGGGGACTATAAGTAATGCTCCTAGCCGAAATTTGGAGAAACAACTGGTCAGAGCTAGGAAGGCTGTAAACTTTAACTTCAAGAGACTATTTAGTCTCTTAGACAATCCCTCAAAATATCCTACAAATTTAGGTTTAACAAGGGAGGTTACAGGCTCCATTAAGAATAAAAGAGAGGAAATAAAGCTGGCTGCAAAACCAAATGAACCTTCCCCATTAGTAAACTCTTCCCAGATGGATTCTAGCAACTCAACAAGACTTCAGATAAAAAAACAGATACTAGAGGGGAAAGATGAAGGCAGTAACAATAACAGTACCGCCCAGTTAAACAAAAAAGACAATAAACAGCATTTATCTGCTCCTCAAACAAGATCTAATACACCATCTTTAATTCTAAAAAGATCACAACTAGCATTCGTTAACTACCCTAAGCCACATGGTTTCATCTCCCAATTCAGCAGGAAATCCCACTTTTTACAACAGCTTACAGCCCTTGGAATAACTTTTATGAAAGAAGGGGATATAGAAAATGTCCAATACTTATTTTATAATTATTTGACGGCCAGAGCCCTTATAACGTTTAGGGATGCTGATATAGCAGCAAGGCTATACAAATTGAAGAAATTAATCTCTCGATCAAATATTGAAGTAACAAGAGTCTTTTGCTACTCAGCACCATATCCTTTAATTGCTAATACTTCATCCTCTATAAACGATCTATCATTGATGGACTCTGATAAGCCTCGACAGACGGATGAGGATCTGATTTGCTTGGATGATACATGTCCCAACCCTGAAATTCCCCATGCCTCTCAGGACATCCCAAACAACATATTAATGGATGATATGAATGAAGTCAGCCTTATAGATTCATTTACCAGACTCCCCCTTTTTGATAAGTTGCTTATCACAGGTAGACTGAATTCACTTCAAGCTAGATTAAATAAAATATGTGAATCAGAGTATACAGCTGCCAACAGGGTTACACAAACTATGGACTTAGCTGGGGCCCCTACTGATGGCCTTATGTCTGGCAACAGAATTGACTCACACAATCTCTTAGCCATAAACATTAATGTTAATAATCATGATATGGAGAGTATTGGGAACTGCCTCAAAGGAATGGATACTACCAAAACAGCTGATGGACATGCTCAATTCACTCTGCCTTCTATAGGAAAATCTTGACTTGTTGCAGATTCAATCAAAGTCATGTCCTGGAACATAGCAAGATGGTCTAATAAGATACAGGATGAGGATTTTTTTAAAATTCATACAATCATATGATATCATCCTTCTCCAAGAAACATGGGTACCCAATGGATGTGTTATAAACCTACAAGGTTATACTTCTTACACTATTCCAGCTATAAAAATTAGGAAGTTTGGGAGACCTTCAGGAGGTCTTGCTGTTCTAATTTCAACCACACTTAATGCTATTATCTCCCAATTTCATTCATTAAATACCTCTAATTTCCTAGTGTTAATAATCTCTAATATTGCCCCTGTACCATTACACATTATCTGTACGTATATTCCTCCAGCAAGATCTGGTGTTAAGGAATGTTTGCTCTGGGACAGATTGAACTATATTCTGGAGGAATTAGACATCCAATCTCCTAATCCATGGGTGATCATTGGAGGTGACTTCAATGCCAGGATCGGCACTGTTTCCCTCAATAACACAATTTTTGGATTATGCATAGAAAATGTCCCAGAACTTTCCCTTAGGGCAGCTCTGGATAAGACAGCTAATGCTGCTGGGAAACACTTATGTGAGTTAGTAATCAAATACAATCTTCAACTCTGTAATGGCCATGGTCTTGGAGATCTAAATGGAAATTATACATTTATTTCTCCCAAAGGCCATGCTAGCACTGTCGATTACTTTATGGCCACTAGCTCTGTTCCAGTACTTCGTGACTCATTTAAAATAATCCCCCGGGCTGAGAGTGATCATAACCCCTTACAGCTGCATATTTTAACATCTGGCTCTCTGACTGTTCCTCGTAATGTTGATGGCTCCAATTATTTAATCCTTGGTGGCAAACGACTAAGGTGGAACGAACAACTCCAAGACAGAATTATTAACATCTTGAAATCATCTGATTTTGTTAAACTAAGAGAAAATATTCTGTATGAATCTGACAATATCATTGGGTCATATGAAATCCTTTTATCTCATTTAAAACCATTTCTTATATCATCATCTAACTCTAAAATGCTTAGATTTAAATCTCAAACCTGGTTTGATGAGGCATGTCGCAAGACGAAAAAAATGTTAGTGAAAGCACTGAGGGTTCTAAAACTAAAGTCCAAAAAGGAAGACATGGAAACACACTTATATATAGCTCGGTTGAGGAATGATTATAAAATGCTACTTAATGAAAAGAGACATAATTATTATATATCTCAGTGGAAAGAACTGGGTTATGCTGCTATGCAAAAGGATTCACAAAAATTCTGGCATATTATCGCACGAGCGACCAGAACAATAGATCATTCTTTGGAAGCAGTAATTCAAAGTAATGGATGGAAGGAATATTTTGCAAACATATATAGTTGCAAACTAACTCCATATCCTCATTTATATCTTCCTCAAATTGCCACCTTACCAGAATGGCCAGAGGTTACCCCTGAACAGGTTAAAAAAATTATGGCCAAACAATCAATTAACAAAGCTCCTGGGGAAGACATGATTCCCATGGAATTATTTAATGTAAAATCAGATTATTGGGCACCCATTTTGGCTAAGCTGTTCACCTATACAAATAAATCGGGATGTATCCCTGAAGGATGGAGATCAAGCATTGTCGCCCCCATACATAAAAAGGGAGACAAAAAAAATCCTGCCAATTATAGGCCGATTAGTCTTTTGAATATCTCTTCTAAACTGTATGCACGTACCTTATTAGAACACTTAGAAGATTGGTCTGAGAGACATGATTTAATATCTGAAGTCCAAGCTGGTTTTCAGAAGAGGAAATCTACTATTGACTTGTCTTTTGTATTAAATTTTTTGATCTGCAAATATACTCAAAACATGAAGCAAAAACTTTATGCTTGCTTCATTGACTTAAAGTCAGCTTTTGACTCAGTCCCTAGGAAACTCTTGTGGCAAAAGCTAGAGAAAGCAGATATTGACCCCCGCTTATTATATCTTGTTAGGGCTTTATATACTAATACCTCGATACAGGTCAAAGTTGATTTGGCCGGCCATCTTTTCCCCAAAATAAATACCTATACTGGTGTTAAACAGGGCTGTATTTTAGCCCCTTTTTTATTTAACTTTTACATTAATGATATTGTTAAGGAGTTAGAAGGTTTACAGTATGCCCCAGTTACCATTGTGGATCAAAAGCTTTCTCTGCTAATGTATGCTGATGATATTATCCTCCTATCTAGAACTCAGGTGGGCTTAAGACGTTTGCTTGCCAGATTTTCATCATACTGTAAAAAAAATGTCCTGACAATAAATTACGATAAAACTCAGGCTATGGTTTTTGGTAGGCGCCCCAAAATACACTCCTAGCACTTAGATGAGCATATAATAAAACAAGTTAAATCTTTTAAATATCTGGGAATTTTCTTTTCTGAATCAGCCTCCTAGAAACAATATATGATAAATATCAAAATTCAAGCTTATAGATTGGCTAAAGCAATGTTGAGCTTTGCTGCTAACAAGGGAGGCAATTTAGTAAAGCCTGCTCTAATGGTTTACAAAGCTAAAACTTTGGCACAAATCCTTTATGGAGCAGAAATCTGGGGCATACCTAAGGTCCTAGGTTTAGAAGTGTCTCAAAATTATTTTTTAAGGGCATTACTAGGACTTCCTAGGGATACCCCAACTGCTATGCTTCGTCTCGAAACTTTTGTTCCAACCTTAGAAAGCCAAATAGACAAAAGGATTTTGTATTATTGGTTTAAGATCCAGGAGATGCCAATTTCTAGACTACCAAAAAAGTGTCTTCTGGAACTTAATAATGGATTATCTGTTAAGAACTGGGTTCATGGGGCAGCTCAATTAATTTCTAAGTATGGGCTTTCAATGAGCGAACTGGCAGGGTTAGATTATCCTGCAAGGAAGGTAAAAATAAACAGCACAATATTAGAAGTTACTACACATGCAGATTTACATACTGTCCGGGATTCTTTGTGTGCCCCTTTATATTATGGCCTTAGGCAATTCTGTGATTATCTGGATTATTTTGATAACTTGACTTTTGCCCAGTTGCGTCAAGCTTTCACAGAACTGCGACTTAATATGTTTGAATCGGCCGAAAGAGATGGAAGGTTTAAAAAAGTTCCGAAAAATGAACGGACATGTATTGTTGGCTGCCCCCATTCAGAGGACTTGGCACATTATTTAATCTGTTGTCCTTTATATAAAGATCTTAGGGAGCGTTTTATTTTACCTTTAACTGACAATAAAGTCTTTCTAAATTCTGAAGAAAAACTACTTTATCTCCTTATGGACGCAGATAAATATGTAACCTGGAGAGTAGCCTTGTTTGCCCTTGCTGCTAAAAAGACCAGGAAGAAATATATAGCAGAGATAGCTATTCCTTGTAACAGGGATAATTTGATCTAAAAGGGTTTAAATGTGAATTTTAATATATTTATGTAATATAGATTACCTATGGAAATTTTATGTATATTGTTTTATTATTTTGGTTCTTGCAATGGCCATTGGCCAAAAGCAATAAAGATTGACTCTTCCAATGCACATCACATCAGTCCTGACACACATTGGGCGCCAATGCCAAGCCGACCCTCTTGCTGGTTTCCCATTATGCATCTTCACAATTCAGTACAGGTGTCTGTTACCACATCTGCTGTGTAGCTAGGTATATGTATAGTTACATAGTGTAATAGATCATATAGGAATCTGGTGACTTTAGTTTAATCCAGAATTTCCATACAATTTGCTTAGAACTTCCAGCTCCCAAAATACTCAGGATAGAGTTTAGGAAAAAATAAGTTCTCTTTGGGGAGTTCTTGAAAAAGTTATGAATTTTCCTCAATTAAAAAAAAATTCTTAAATGCATTGGGAATCAGACAAATGATCTTTCTCTCTTTCTTTTGGAATCCACAGCTTTTTAAACATAATCTTTCCTTTTGTTGGAAGTATCAGTATATATTTTCCACTGTGATCAAGGGTTGTTTCCATGTGAGAGGTATCCAGTTATTGTTGTTCCATTGTAAACTAGAAGTGGCGTTTCAATTGTCTTTCCATACCACTGGGAGTATTACCCCTTGCCACCATACCAGTGAGTGTGATATGGGAGCTGTGGGTGAGGAAAGGGAAGGTCCAGTTCAGCTAACATGAACACATCACATTAACTCTTGTCCATACAGACAGAATATTTTATTCCCCAAAGTCACATTCTGGTGCAGAATTCACACAGGAATAGACCCGCAAGACAGGTATTTTATGACATTGTCGCTTGAAGAGCTGTAAGCTGCCTTGGACAAGGGATTTTTTAAAAAACAAGGGCAGGAAAAGATCTGAGACAAAAACTGTGCTGCCAAATCTATTCCATTTGTATTTGTCATTTTTTTTTTGGGGGGGGGCTGTAAATTGGGAAGGCTGATACCTACTCACAGCAAAAATAAATAAATAAATATTCCACACCATGTGAACAATGGCTTTTCTGGTCTGGGGTGTCTGGGCATTTGTAGAGTACTCTTGACCCTGCACTCATAAGCAGTCTTATGGACATGGAGCATTGTACAACACACAGCACACTGGAATACTAATTGAAATGAAAAAATACCCGAAATTAAGGCACTCGATATGTTTTTAAAATGTGCCCGGGGGAGACATTTCTGGTCTTTGCCATTAACCAAATTGCTCAAGAGTGTAGCTGGGGCGGGGGGGAGGGCTTTGCTCTCCCCAGATAAGTCATTATCTGGCCCCCATTAGTCTCCAAATTCCTGCCATTGCAGAGAGTGAGACTCTTCTATTCACTCCATTCGCATTCCCTCTGGTGCCTTTGCCTGCTCCTTTTCTATGGATGCCTAAACTTGATTTCTAAATGTCCAACTGAAATCTTAAGTTACTGCAGTACTAGAAATTTAGGGTCTGAAGGAAAATTTCACAGGACAGATACTTATTGGGGCCCTCATCCCCCTCCTGAAGTCATAGCATCCTGTCATAGCATTATTTTGCATATTATTGCATTATACTGAGCTAATGGTATGAAATTATAATGTACAAATGTTTATTTATTAAAAATAATTTTAGAAGTTTTTTGGTCATCCCATTTTATGTATGCAAGGGAACAACTTGGCCACACCAGACAATGTAATTAAAGGTAGTGACCAGAGGGTTTTAACCCTCACCTGGCCAGCAGATGAGGGCTGGATAAGATCCTTACCACCATGATTCAAACCACATCATAAGAAATGAATGGATATTGTCATTTTTGTGTCGTCATGCTCCCATTATGCTGGCGCTTCCTTTTATTCATGGGCTAAGCCGTTAATAGATCCCTAATTCTTTTTCTGTAATGGAATGTTGTGCAAGTTAAAAGGTGCCCTGTTATGCTGGCTCAATGCCAGCATCAATGGGAGGTCTGTGCCAGAACACTTCCAGGTGAGATTAGGACATCCAGGTAAGTGACACACTTTTTATAACCCTCCCTGGGCTATTTGTAAAGTTTTAAGTGTGTTTAGGTGCTTAGTGTAACCTTTTGTCTTGTATTTTGCTTTTACAGTTTGACTTTCCCGTGCTCTCATCTTCTCAAGAGAGCAGCCAGGATTTCAATCCAGGAAGTGAAAGCAGCTCTGTTCAAGCTTATTTCACTCCTGGGCTACCCTGCCTAGGGAACAAGGCATGAAGAAGTTAGGTCTGAAAAGTTTTCCTTTTTGTGTGTGTGACAGGGATGGGAGAGGGGAAGGAGAGGAGATTGGGAGATGGGACTGCTTTTTTCATTTCTGTCTGAAAATCTCCTTCGTCTACAGTATATTTTTGTGAACATAAAATAGGGCTGAATGCTTCCAAAATTCCTACAAGGCAGGAAGGACTATATATACTAATTTTTTTTAATACTATGTATGGAACAAATAAACATGAGAAGAATTTACTCAGGGGTAAGTCTTGCTTTCTCCCTAGTAAATGCCCTAAGAATTTTAGCTTGAGGCAGAAAAAAGTAACTTCCTGATCAAACGGACTATCACTTGGCCATTTGCTTACAAGGAAAGTACAGTAGCACCCCATATCTGTTGATTCATCATCCACTGATTCAGTTATCTGCAGTTGGCGGTGGCGGAGAGAAGGGAGCAGAGAGGAGAGATCTCTTCTCCCCCTTCCCTTCCTCTGGGAGGGCTCCAGTGGCAGTTGGAGTGATGATGGGGCAAATGGGGAAGGGAGCGGGGAGGAGAGATCTGACCTCCCTTCTCCCTTCCCCTGGGAGGGCTCTGGCGGCAGCAGCAGGGTGGTGGTGGTGGGTGGGGTCTGCCGTTCACTATTGTCTGTGGATTTCAGTATCCATGGGGGCCCCTGGAACCAATCCCCCATGGATACAGGGGTGCTACTCTACTGCTTTCAGAGTTAACAAGAAGGGATCAAAGCTCAAACAGGGTAGGTGAACAGCAGCAGCTAGGAAGCTTGTTAGCCAAAGCAAGGAGAAAGCAAGTTTGATTGTCATTGTTCTCCAGCTGCAGAAGAAAATGTATGTGTGTGTTTGTGTGTGTTAGTTGTTCTATCCTACTAAGTTGGATAGAACAACAGTTAGCTAAATCTGACAGGCATTTAGTAGAATGAGAAACATCCTTCAGGCTATATTTAGGGATTTGGAGCCACCTCTGTTCTGGAGGTGTAGAACAATGCAGTGCCCCTCCTGAGCTTCAGTTACCAGAGGCATTCTGCCAGCAGAGGACACAGCCTGTGTTCTCCCTTCTCTAATTTTCATCTGTAATATAAAGCAGAAGCTATCTTTGACACATGGAAGAGACATCTTGTAGAAGACAGAGCAATCAGCTTCCTCTGCAGACCACATTCTTTCAATGTCACTTAAATGCTAATAGGGCTCTTGCAAATTTGATATTTAGGACATTGTTGACAATATAATTCTCAGCCCACCAAACACACACCAAAATGTACCATTCTGAGCAACAGACAATATGCTGAATTGCTTCAGAAAGAAATGCAAAGGAGGTTGAACTCCACATCTTATTGTTACCTGCACTGTCACCCCCCACCCTTTCAATAATTTATAATTTGCTATATTTCATAATTTGGCTTATTTATTGGCCTTCCACATGGTTGCCAGTAGACCAAGACTTCCCAAATGCAAGGACTCAAGGTGTGCTCAGAAAACCTAAGGAAGAGGCCATCCCAAATTCCTAAAAGACACACCTGGATAGTAATTGGGTGAACACCCCTTGGACTGGTAGTTAGGGTGGAAAGGAGCTAATTCTCCTGGACGTACCTGGAAGGGAGTCATTAACTAATTCAATCAAGTGGCTGGACACACTTTGCTCTGCAAAACTAGTTTCCCTCCCCACCTCTGCCAGAATAGAAGGTTGCTTGACACCCATCAGTTTTAATGTCTCAGCCATTAGCAATCGATAACATAGCTGGAGCTTCTATCCTCTAACTGTGGGAAACTCTAACAAGCATTGTATTCCACTCATATCACCCCAAAATACAGTGAAAGTGTGCTCTGTTTCTCAGAGGCCATCACTTTGTTGGTTTGCTGTGTTACCCAGCACACATAGTTGTACTTCTCTGCACAAATCTCTGCTCTTTGGACAGGTATAGTATAGCTCATCATCCCAAACTCTATTCCTCTATCCTAATACTTCCTCCTATTCTTTGCTAGCTTTGTGTGATTGTTTGTAGCCTGAACTTTGGTGTGAATGCTTCCAAGATTATTTTTAAATAGAAAAAAATATTTTATTTCCTGGCTGTGAGTCTCAGCAGTTAGAACCAGTATACATAGGTTACTACATTGAGGTGCAGGTGTGGGTGTTCCATTGTTTTGCTAGTAACAATATTTTCAGGTGGGTATAGGGCCAACTAAACCAGAACAAAGATCTTTCATCAGGACTGCTGTCAAGAGCATGCATTGTTAGACACTATTTGAAGCCTGCACGCCAGTAGAAGACTCCCCATAAAACTCCAGAACCTCCTGCCTCCTTGACATAGCCTTCACCCTTACCCCCCAGCAAGCAACCACAAGGTAGTGAGGCAGCATCTTTCCCTTCCCTTTATCTCTATGTGGTTGTACAGATTAGACATGGAGAGAAAATGAACATGAACTGGCAGCAATGCCAGAGAGCCAGGCAACCGCACAGACAGCACCTGGAGGAACTGCTGACTCCAGTTCATAGAAACACAGTTGAATGGACACCTGCATGGATGAAACAAATATTTATGATATCTCTGTAGTCTTCTCAGGGGGAAAGCTTTTGATATTCCTTCCCATGCATGTAGAGGGTCCCAATTGTGTACTCCTGTACCATCAGGTGGAGCTCTAACTCAGTGGAAAAACAAAGAATACAAGAGGTTCCTGCTTTGATCTTTGGATCTAGTGTCTCCACATACCACTTTCTGGGTTCTATGGGGTCAACTATATTGAATATTGCAAACACAATCACATTTTCAGTCTCAATATATTCTTAGCAACAATGCAACCAATTATCTTTTAAATTTAACACATATGTACTGTCCCAAAAGTTCCATGCATCCAATAAAGTGCTAGTGTAGGACTTGATTGCAGGGCTCTTCAGTTTGTGCTGCTCAGTAGTATTGCAACATTACATGCAACTGTAAAGCTCAAAATTAATAATAATAATAATAATAATAATAATACAAAATGCATGCAAATGCATTATAGAAATCCCAATAAAAATGTATCCTTTGTTCCCTCCCAAATTCATGACTGAAAATACCACTGCCTCTTTCAAGGGCCAAATCTACACTACACAAATAATCCATTTTGAAACTGGTTTATTTGTCATGGCTCCTTCTTATGGAATCCTGGGATTGGTGGTTTGGTGAGGCACCAGCACTCTTTGGCAGAGAAGGCTAATGACCCTGTAAAAACATAAATCCCAGGATTCGATAGGAGGGAGCTATGACAAATAATCCAGTTTTTTTTTCCAATGTGGATTTGGTCAAGGCGAAAAGGCTCTACCCCTTAACCCTGGCAATTACAGTTCCTCTCCAGCTCTCCCTCTGTTTCCAAACTTGACTAGTTGGTACAGTCTCTTCCTTAGGGTTTTCCCACCCGTTGGGCCACACCATTAATTTATAGGGGTTACAATTGCACACCGTCTTAGAACTCAGCTGCACTGATTTCAGTAGACTTCTTTCCAAGTAAATGGATAAAGGATTGCAGCCTCAGGCACATAATGGCCAGAACTTGCAACATCACTAGGGAGTAAAGTAGTTCTCTATCTACATTAAAGGGTTTATTTAATTAATGAAGGCTGCTTTCTATTCCATAGCAACACTGTGTCCTGTCAGGATTATTTTTCTTTCTTAAGCCAAACAAAAAAGACGTACACAAATATTTCTCACTAAAAAGAGTATATCTTCTCTCTCTTGCTCTGGAACCCAGATCTCCTAGGTGTGAAAACATTTCTGAAGGAGAAAACAGGCATTTTCCCCACAGCAAGTCTATTCCCCCACTCTCAAACTATGCACATCATTAGCTCTATGAATTCACATATCTATTGAGGCTGGACTAGGGCTACAGCCATCACAGCTGTAATGGGCATTTGTTCTGAAAACATTGTGTCTATCCATAGCTGAGAAATTTCAATAGTGTTAAAAATCATTGATGAAACAAAACACCATGGACTCAGGTTCAGGGCACTAATACAGTATTAGAAACTGAACAGCCCTAGTGCTATATATGATACAATAGGCTGTTTAAGGATGTGGCATTATCCTTAAGGAATGGATGTTCACATGCCTCAGATAGACAGATCTCTGGTCCGTATCACTGTGGCAAAAGCCAATGGAAAGGGGGCAACAATTTTGCCTAAAATGGTAGCCCAAATTATAGGCAGAAATGGAAATCTTTAAAGGCAACCCCTGTGGGAGAGACTAACCATAAAACTCAAAATTGGTTTGGAAGCTATGGGGGCCTGGGTGTATTTAGGAGTGTGATTCTGAAGATAAGGTCTTTGGTCACAGTAAAACAGGAGGTCTGTTTAGCGCACAACTACACATATAAGGCACATAGGACTTTGTACACTGGCTCTGCTCCCCATGATGTGTCCGATGGCCCCCTTCTTCCCCACTTCTTGTGTCAAGTGGAAAGATCTCAAGTTTGCCCACCTGTGTCAAAACAAATACAAGTAGAAGCTCCCTTGTCTTTCAACTCAGAGGGCAGTGATGTTGGAGGCAGGGCTGGTTCATGAGGAAAACATAATGGCTGGCATCCTGTTAATGACTTTTGTGTGTATAAGTACAACTTACGCACAGACAAATCCTTTTTTTGGACAGGACACACAGGGCTATTATCTTGCCCCTGTGTTTCATCCAAAAACTTCCCACTGGCTTGCAGCTGTTAAGCCCCAGGAGGAGCTGCTGTTGTGTCTTCTTGCCAGAGGGAAGTGGGGAAAGGCAATTCAGACCATGAAGATCTGGCTGCTCTGAGTTCCCTGGGGGAGGGTGGGTGGAGAAAAGGCAGGCCCGATCTAAGGAGATTATCACACCAGCCAGCTGCAATGACGTTTGTAAAGGAAATGGGAACATACTGGTGGTGCAGTGGTTAAATGCTGGTACTGCAGCCACAACATGGTGAGTTTAATCCTGCAGGACTCCAGGTTGACTCAGCCTTCCATCCTTCTGAGGTTGGTAAAATGAGTACCTAGCTTGTTGGGGGAAATTAGCTAACACATTGTAAACCACTTAGAGAGTACTTCACACTATAAAGCAATATAGGAATGTGAGTGCTATTGTCTGGGAAAGCTACCAAGTCAGCAGTTGATAAGACAGCCCGGCTTCAGCAACAACAGCAGCTCTAAAACACAGAACCTTGTCATGTCAATAGCAGTCCATAGAGTCAAGAGTCCAGAGAGAACGAAGAACGATGAGGCAGTCCGAGGTCAAAGCATTCTGGCAGGTGGGTCAACAAATACAGTCCAGGGTCAAGATAATCCAAGGTTTTAAGAAGCAAGGTTCCAAAAGCCAGGAGAGTCGGAGGCAGATGCTTTCTCCAGGGATTGCAGATAGCCTTTGACAAGGAATCTAGCATCTCTCAGCTGCTTATGTTGGCCCAGCTCCAACTCACAGCTGCTTGGTGATTAATGAGCATCTTTCTTTTAGTCTCCGGGAGCAACACAGCCACTCCCTTTCTGCTCTTCTTTGGCTAAAGGTAGGTACCTGCTCCTCCTCTTGTTGTTGCTCAACTATGTCTCCCAGGCTTGGACCCTGTGCTGGGGGAAGGCTAGGCTGCTGAGACATGGGTTCTTCTGTAGCTGGCAAAGCAGGGCTAGATTCAGACTCAGCCAGCTTTTCTGCAACTGGCTCAGCCTCCTCGTCTCCTGATTCTCCAGAGTCTTGGCTCCCCATCACAGCTATTGCCATTGCTATTGCTATACTGGTCCTATAATGTTATAATACCTCTCTTCCAATTGCATGACAGAGTCCTTTTGGCTACTCTTCCCACTGCCTCTTGTGTGGTAAGTTCAAATGCAATTCAACTTAGCACACTCTTTCCCCTCTTTCCCCTTCCCACTCACTGCCCCAAAGCAACACGGAGTCAAGCCTGCTCTGGAATAGCAAGCAGGAGGGGGGAGAGAAGGAAAATCAGCTCCATTCATGCCATGTGACTTAGCCTCAAATGAATGACGAAGGCATTGGCAAGGCATTGATGGAATTTCCCCATCAATGAGAAGGTGCACCCGAGCAATGGGTTGTTTATAAGCTGGCAGCAGGACAAGGACAGCATTGTGTGATAAGGTATGGCCATAGATGTTGCTGTACAGCTCCAATAATGCTGTACAACCCTCACGTGATAATCTCCTAAGAGCACAAACTAATTTCTCTCTGTGCTCCCCACCCCCCCGGGCCCTGACTGAGTTGAAACCTGGGGTCCTTTCCCACTATACAATTACATTGCTATGACATGGCTGCATTCTATGGAATCCTGGGCTTTGTAGTTTTGTAAGGACCTGGAGCTTTCCAGCTGAGAATTTTAAATACCCATGCCTGAACTGCAAATTCCACAGGAGGGAACCATGAAATCATGACATTTAAAGTGGACTCATACTGCTATAATTGTATAAGTGTGAAAAGATGTAGCTGTTTCTCAGTGGTCTGAGTCACACACACACACCCCACACAACTTCTCCATCAATAAGTTAAAGCAGCAGCACAGACCTTTCCCAGGGCTTGATTGCTGCCAGGAGGTAAGCAGATTTGGAACTGTGCAAGCAGAGCTCCAAGCACATATAGGATCTTTACCAATGTCTGAACAATGCTAGAGAAAGGCTTGGTTCCTCCTTATCCAGGGCAGAGAAATAAAATTTTAGTTATATTCAAATTGGTTTGCTGTCATCTCTGAGGAATAATCTGCCTAGCTGAGCTACTAGAGTAGGCAGCAAATCAACATAACAATTCCTTTACTGGAATCTCAATGTGGAATAGAACAGTATACATTTCAGGAGATAATCCTGAAGGATCACTTTACCCTTGAAAAACAAGACAAGAGCAGATGGTATTTTCAGGTTTCTCTTTGCTCTAGACCTTAGATAGATACAAAAATCTTGTGCAGAAGTACAGAGAGGGTATGACTGTGGATCAGTAGAAGCTGAAAAGGTGGTACTATTTCTTTTTACGTTTTTTTCTGTCAGGTTTTGGTGAGGAATAATGGAAATAATCCACAGCCTTTTCAGAAGCCTGATCTTTTTATTGTGTCATGAAAAATATGTTTTAAAGTGTTACAACAACCTTATTACTGAGGCAGAGACAGGGAGTACATTGGCCAAGTGAGTTCACCTTGAGTCTTTAGACCACATTTCTACCCATTTTCTGACATGGATATACGTGCAAAATATCTCAAAATGCTACAAATCCAGGTAGAGGATATACTTGCCCTCCCTTCTTTACCCCTTTTTACAAAATAACAGAAATCTTGAGAAAGAACTACAAAATATGCCAAACTTATTTCACTTTCAGATCTAAATTAACCATACCACTTCAGGAACATAATATAAAATGAACCACATATAACTTAGCCCAGTGAAATTGCACTTGTTAGTGTATTTCTGAAACTACATATTTCCAATGCCATAGTCATAATTACAAATATATACTAAATAATAATTACAAATATATACTAAATTACATATAATTACAAATACAGTATAGACTAAATGTTTAGAGATGGAATGGAAATCTGCTCTACACTAAGAAATCTAGGTGTAACATCCTTTTTTAATATCTGTGAAAACAGAAAAGAATCTAAAATAAGAGTTAAAAATAAAAACTTTCAACACTACAGTAAACAAACAGAAATGCTTTCTCTATTCTCTCTCTCTCTCTCTCTCTCTCTCTCTCTGTGTGTGTGTGTGTGTGTGTGTGTGTGTGTGTGTAAGAGAGGAGAATCTGGACTTAAAATAGCCTCCTTCCATACATTCAGCATTTTTCAGAAATAGAAGCAATACAGCATCCATGGGCTCATCTACATTAGCCAGGATACACCAGTTTCCTGCCGGCGTATCCTGGCTGTTGGTCAGGCAAGTTCCTTCCCATTACCTGAATGAAATGGGACAGAACAACAGGAAGCAAAATCTGATAGGCATTTGGCTGGAATGGATTAAACCAGGTATTTTTTTTTTAAAATGGTTCAATGTGCCTTACCCCATCTTCCCCCCACCTTGGCATCATCTTTGTCCGGAGGTGATGAGGACTGCCCAGGGGTAAAATGGAGCAAAAGCCCTGTATCATCAGGACTGCAGGGCTCTAAGACGAGGGCAATACAGTGTGTGTTGCCCATGTAGACAAGCCCCACTGCATCTGTTGCTAGATGTGTCAGTGGCAAACTGTACATCACACTATACCCCATACTTCCCCATCCTAATGCCCTGCAGATATGATGGACGACAATCTTATCAACTCCGAACAGTATGACCAATAACTATGCTGAATTAAAGGTTTATCCAAGCACGTCTGGAAGGCACAAGTTTGTGAAAGTTTGCTATTAAGGAAACACTTCTTTTTCAAAGTCCTTCAAACTCATTGACACCCCCTTCTCCTTCATCTAGTTTTGGATCCAATGGAAGGGTAGGAGTCATAAGTCACAGAAGAGCTCCACCCATGGGTGGAAGAGGCTCCTTGTGCTTCCCGCTAGACCAGGAGTGGGAATTATGTGGATCTTCAGATATTGTTGGACAGCATTTCTCTGGCTGTGCTGCCTAGGGCTTCTGGGAGTTGCAGGACAACATATTTAGGGTCATGTGATTCCCATCCCTGCCTAATCAATCAATATTTTAAGGACTATCAAGAAATCTGGATATTTAGCCACTATGAATTTACATGTTTCAGAAAATAAGAGAACCTAAAATCAACAGGAGTTTTTATTTATTTATTTAGTTAGTTAGTTAGTTAGTTAGTTATACACCGCTCTTCAGCCATAAGGCTATTAGAGCGGCTTACAAATTGTTTTAAGCAATAGCTATTTACACATCTACACTGCATTAAACAGTTTCCAATGTGTGTTAGCTAATTGCCCCCACAAGCTGGGTACTCAATTTACCGACCTACGAAAGGATGGAAGGCTGAGTGAACCTTGGAGCCCGCTGGAATTGAACTTTTAAATTCCTGTACAATTACTGGAATGATACTATAAAGATCACAGCCTTTTTTTTGTATAATCTTTTGTGGCATTTAATGAAATCAAGATACATACACCAAAAAATATAATGGTTTGAAACTCAGACTTAGGAGATTATCAGATATGTCCAAAAAGTACCTTACTAGAATGCCAGGATGACATTTCTGTCTTGCAAATGGGACCCGGTTTCAGACATCCTCGTCACATTCTGCTCCTGTGCTGCAGCAGTTAGTAAGGCGTCACTTTTCATTGATGGAGAGCTCCTTCAGGACTCCTTCAGGACTGGTAATTTGCCTTTTAAATAGGTTGCAACATTTATTTAAAACAACCCTTTGCTTTTCAAATCCATGAGTGGACTTTCAGTACCCTTCATCTTTTTTTGGCAGTCCATGTGACCTCCAGAGAGTCCTGTCACCCCAAACCTGCCAAAGTTTACTGCCTCAAGATTAGGCTCATTGAACTCAATGGTGTTTATTTAGTACTGATCAAACTTAATCAAAAATACATTAATCCTGTATTGATAGTTGGTTCTCAATGTACCCTGATAATATTGAATTTGCAGCTCCTTCTGCAGATATCTGTGTAAATCTTCCACAACTCCATTTGCCACGTATCCCCCAACTAAAATGCATGAACTACCTTGTGAGCAGACGACTGGAGTTTGAGAGGGATAAACAAGATGGAGGGGCTGATCAGGCCCCAGTTCCCTTTGTGGGAGCAAGTTTTTTACCTGGAATTTTTCATGCAGCAGTCACCAATTTATATTTCATGAGTTGTTGTCTGCTTTCAAGTCATTTCAGACTTATGGTGACCCTATTACAGGGGTCTTTTTTGGCAATATTCTCTGAGGCCGAGAGAATGTGACTTGCCCAAGGTCACCCAATGAGTTTCCATGGCAGAGCTAGGCTTCTAATTGTGATCTTCAAGGTCATAGTCCAACTATCAAACCACTACGCCACATTGGCTTCATTGGTACTTCCTACAAATGGATCAGGCCATTGTTACAGTTGGGACTCTTGTAGGCTTACCATACCACTTGTTTGGCTGGGTTCAACCCTGTTTCTTAGCATACCGCCCAGTACATTTCTGGAATGTCATTCCAAGCCTCCTTTACACTTTCTAGCCCATGTAGGAATGGAGTTATGGAGCAATATGTACAGTTACCAGTCTGTCCAATTCTGTGAGAAAGAAGACTGCCCCTATCTTTTGGTGTCTTTAGACTGAAATTAAGAATTCTTTAATGAATAATGATCAACATGTGTGACACAATTCTCTCAATTCCAATTTCCAGTCCCCTAGATCAAGGTTACAACTCTAGAGGAAAATCTAGCTTTTGGAGCAAAGTCTATCTGAAGTCTCTTTCCAAAGCTCCTTGCAAGGAAAGCAATGGTGCCACTGAAGTGAAGGAGTAGGGATGCAAGAAATCAATGTAAAATCTGCAATACCATTATTCCCATTTAAAGCTCCATAGAATCTGTTGTTTTTCATTACTTGTTTGATGTAGCAATAGTATGCATTTTTGTTAGCTATCGAGAAAAAAAAATAACAAAGTTCAATTTTATGGGAGGCATCTAGGGTTTCCCACTGCCTGATGTGGGAGGAAAAGAGGCACCCCAATTACTGCCACCTCCTCACTCTAACTTGACTCCCCTCCCCAGTGCTGCCACTCTTATCACTTTCCTACCGTCTTACTTTATCTCCCTCTGCTTCTGCTCCAGTAGTGGCAGCACTATTGCTGTGACTTGCCTGCTTACCTGCACTCTTTATAAAGTGGCCTTGGCAGTTTGTACAACTGCTGCTTCTTTAAAAGGCAGGCAGCAACATAAAGTAAAACAAGATGGTGAAGGAAGAGAGTTCTGGAGCAAGGGATGTGAGCATAGCAAAGGGGCAAGGAGAAGCAAGGAGAGGGTAGAAGGTGGAGCAGGTGGGTGCAAAAGGAAGGAAATGAGGCAGCATGAGTTGATGGAAAGGGAGGTCAAGGAGTGAAGGGAGGATTAGATATGAATGTGTGGAGTGCAAAAAGCAAGGGAGGGAGGTAGTGTAATGTACTAGCTTCTTCAGACTCCGTGACCAGCAGTTTCAGAGCTGAAAACAGAAAACTATTTACACAGTAATACAAAGAGCTAACCCTACAAGATAATTGCTCAGAATGAAGCCTAACTAACAATCAGTAAACTAAAAACATTCTACAATCTACAAAATCTGGCAGCCTATACAGTCATTGGTTATCCATCATCCCCACTCAGTTCCAACCAGACCCAAGCTCAGCCCACTTTTCCAATAGCTGAGGCCAGGTGCTGGTTTTATCAACACCTGACAGACACAGAGCATATACTCCCTTTCCCTAGTTAGACTATATACTTGTTGGTAAGTACAAAAGAATGCAAACGCAATTAGCTACAAAGTAATACAACCGAACTGAACTTGGCAGGAAAAGGTCATGTCTGGGAGTGATCCTGACAGGCAAGCATGGTTGAGTGTGAAGTGAGGCAAGGGAGGAGAAAGGAGGGAAGGGAGAGTGAAAGGTGCAGCAACAGGGTGCAAAGAGCAAGTAAGGCATAAGATGAAGGGAGGTGAAAAGAAAGGGAGAAGTGGTTCTAAAAGTGAAGCAAGAATACAAGGGAAGGTGGAAAATGTAAGCAGTGGAGTGCCAGAAGCAAGGCAGGGGAGCATGGTGAAGGTGCAGCACAAGGCAAAGAAGGGAGAGAGATGCAGTGTAGAGTAAGTGAGGCAGGCATTGTGAAGCCACAAATTGAAGCAAAAGGGAGGGAAGGATGAGATTGCATTGGGAAGTACAAATACATGTCAGATGAAGCAAAGGGCAGGGAAACAGGAGATAAACTGTTTGTAAACTGATCCTTATTTTCTTCTGCATTTTCATCTCTGAACCAGACAATAGTCACTCCTGGGGCTTCCTGTGACATGTTCATGGATCTGTACTTTTTGCCATCATTAAAAAACAAAAACAAAACTACATATTATAGTGATCTGATGAGAATTCAGTAGCATTAGAAAAAAATGGCATCACCACCATACCAGAAATGTACCTGGCCACTTTAGATGGTTCTTGTCTTGCTATTGATTCCCACAACAATCCTGTGATTGTTTGCTGTCAGTTTGCTGAGGTGTAGTGATGGCCCATGGTCACATGGTAAATTCCTTGACCAAGCAGAAATTTGAATTTGAGTTTCTCTGTTCAAAGTCTAGCTCTTTAAATGTTAGTAATACTAGTTGTTTTAGAAGAGTAGCTTCCATTAAAAAATGGTGGCAAGACTGACACATAGTGGTAGAAAAAAGAGGCAACAATTAATGTTCTGGGCTTACTTAATTAGAATAAAAATTAATAACATGCATAATTATGCTAATTATGCCTGGATTTGGAGGGTTGGAATATCACAACTCTAGAGTCTTAGGACTTTATCAGATGCAGCAAATATAGTATCATAAGGACGCCTAATGATCACAAAAGGGCATGCATACCAGATGACATTGTCCTTTCACAATCATATCTTGCCAATAAGCCCATCCTTTTTATTGATGGCCTAAGCCATCAATAGATTGGCCATGGTGCTTTATTGCCCGCATTGCCAGCATTTGAAACATGATGTCCAATTGTTCTGTGAGTCAATGGGCAAACACTTCCTGGTGAAATCGGGACAGCCAGATAGGGAACACTCTTTTTATGACAACCCCCCCCCCATGTACTTGGGACTTTTAAAGTGTGTTTCTGTGCTTGTGACTACATTTTGTGTCGGGTTTTTTTTTCTTCTTCTAATTTTTGAATTTCCTGTGCTAGTGTCTTCTCACGAGAAATAGTGTGATTTCAACCCCAAGAAGTAAACGGAGCTCTGTTGGTGCGCTGTTATTGCCAGGGAAGCCTCTTTTATGCTGCTCAAGGTAAGTCTGGTAAGGGGGGGGGGTGTCTTTTGCCAGCAAAGAAATGCCACAATTTATGAAGGCAAAAGAACATTAAAAGGGGGTGGTTTGATAAAGTCCTTAGTCCTAGCTGTGAATGTGGAATTTTCTCACTTGAAATGGGAGATCACTGATATTTGTTGCATCTTTGTTTTTGAGCTCTTACACATCACAGAGGAAGGAAAGGGGTTTCCAGAGTAGATGGTATGATAGATGACTTGAACCCTCACATATTTCATTAACACATTAAGCATAGCTCATTTCACTGCTAAGTGGCTTTCTCACTTATTCCACCTTTTTCTGTGTTACAAAGAAAAACAGGCCAAGTGCCAATACATTCTAGCAGTTTTGAAAAGTAAACATCAGGAAACTGCCTTATCTAAGGTGTCAATGGGACACTGTATTGTTACTGACCGCTGAGTATCATAATGAGAAAATATGCAAATTCTTAGTGCTTTGATCCATAGGTTCAAAATTTACATAATAACTCTATGATATTTACATGGCATTTGCAGAATATGCTAATACTTGTATAACCGTATTGGATTTAAATTGTTTTATCTAAGTCTGCATTATTTTTACAATAAAAAGACCCTGTGATAGCACTTTTGAATTATGTTTGGAATGACAGCCCAGTTGGACAACCTGACCTCTATTTACAGAGAGAGGTTAAAAGAACCTTAAAAATAAGTTCAGTTCCTGAATTCTGATTTGCTGCTTTTAACAAAGTTAGGAAATCGGAGGTTCAAAAGGTACCCAAATACATTATTCAGCTCAGTGAGTTTCAATCTATGCTCAAGTGAACCTTGAGTTCAACAGCAGCTGGTTTCTATGTCAGTGGGGCAGTAAATCTGCTCTGAGGTTTCCTTGAAACTTTAAAGGAGCAGTCCAAGATGCTTAAGGCCATCTATCCCCCAAATACCACCAGCCTCCACTCCATAAGGTCCTTGGAAACTTATCAGGGGTGCCTCAGTGAAAAAAATCAACACAGGCAGGCAAGCTTTCAACCATAATAAAGTCCTAAAAAGTGCAGTCGCAGCAGAGAGTAGGGGTGCATTCTAGGTTAGTTCCCGTGAATGGCAACTGAACTCATTGTGCATTCCAGAAAATATCCCAGGATGTTCTATAATGCAGAAAGAATTCCAAGCAGGTTTACAAGGCTTCTTTAATAGATGGGTGTCCCTGGAAGGCAGAGCCAACTCTACCATTAGAAGAGTGAGGCAGCTACGTCAGCTAACAGCAGGCGACAGCAGCATCACCCAACAACTATTCCCCTACACTTGAAGGCAGAACTATATGTAACCTACCACCTGATCTATAGCCCTTAAACTAGTTTGCTGCTTTCAGGTGTGCTGGAAGACACTCTCCTGTCATGTTGAAATAAAATTCAATGGTCAGTTGAGTCCACTTCTTTATGCAACATTTTACAGCAGGTGCCATCCTGTTCTGTGTCTTAGGCCTAATTCACATTACACAAATAATCTAGTTTGAAATTGGATTGTTTGCCATAGCTCCTTCCTATGGAATCCTGGGATTTGTAGTTTTACAAGGTCTTCAGCCTTCTCTGCCCATGAGTGCTAGCGCCTCACCAAATTACAAGCCCCAGGATTCCATAGGAAGGATCCATGACAAATAATCCAGTTTCAAACTGGATTATTTCTGTAGTGTGGATGCACCCTTAGACAGCAGAATATCTTGGGCCAGTTCTGCTGAAAGGTAGAAAGTTTGAAAACTGCTTAGCTAGTTCAGCCTAGTACTCTGAAGCAAGGAACTCCAACTCAGACCTTTGGTCAAGAGAGGAGAGAAAGAGAAACAGAGGAGGGTAAGAAGTGGAAGTGAGAGGGAGGAAAGAAACTCAAAGAGTCATAATCAGTGTAGAACTGTGGAAACATTTGCCTACATTTGCTTCCCTGTTCATTTCTGTTTCTTTCTCTTCTGTGCTCAATGGATGCTGCAGACTATACATGGTTAGCCAGTGTCATGGATGTCACAAGAGGGAGAGGGAGAAGAATTTGGTCCTATGCCTGGAGAGAAATAAAAACATCCAAAATGCATAGTTGTATCAGAAATATTGTTGATGCCTGCTTTGCTTCCCAGTAGATTAAACCTCATATGCCAGTGGAGAGTCCTGAAGATTTTAATTTTTTATTTGCATGAGTAAAAACTATCAAAATATAGGATGCTTGTGTTCTAGGATTAGCAGGTGGACCTACTAATCTACTACCTTTCTCTCCTAACTTTAATGTTTTCACATCAATGAAACCTTAAAAGATGTGGTCTCTGAGACAAAGGAGATTATCAGATACCCTAAATATAGCAGGACAGGGATGCCAGGAGATCACAACAGGGCATCCCTTTCAGACGACATCATTAACAGGTCATCATGCTCCCGTGCTGCTCCCATTCCACCAGTGGTTCTTTTTGTTGATAGGCTAAGCCATCAATAGATTGCCCATTCTAATGGAATAATGGGCAAGTGAAAAGGTGCCCCATTATGCTGGCGCAATGCCAGCATTACTGGGAGGTCCGTGCTGAACACTTCTGGGTGCGATCAGGACAAGGAGGTGACACACATTTTTGTACCATCCCCGGGTTACTTGTATTTTTTAAAGTGTGTTTTTCTGCTTGGTTTCAGTTTTTGACATCTATTTTTCTTTTGTGAAGTCGAAGGCTTTCACAGCCAGCATCCATAGATTTTCCTTGTTTTTTTTCTAGGCTGTGAGGCCGTGTTCTGGAATAGTTTCTTTCCGATGTTTCGCCTGCATCTGCGGCTGGCATCTTCAGAGAATGGTTGGGTAGGAATTCCTTTGTAAGTGTTGCATTTTGATTCTATTGTTTTTCAAAACTGGAAGCCAGATTTTGTTTACTTTTAGGGTTTCTTCTTTCCTGTTGAAGTTGTCCAGGTGTTTGTGGGTTTCAATAGCTTCTCTGTGCATTCTGACATGATAGTTGTTGGCCTAAAAGTAAACAAAATCTGGCTTCCAGTTTTGAAAAACAATAGAATCAAAACTCAACATGTACAAAGGGAATTCCACCCAGGGACAAGGGGACTTCCAGCAGATAATGGCCCATCAACCAACCATTAGCCAAACAAACACTAATCATCCTTGCATTTCTACACCCAGAAACTAACTATTCAATTACACAAATTTACATATACACCCCAACAGGGGTTCGCAATATATAAACTCCACACACACTCCTACCCAACCATTCTCTGAAGATGGCAGCCACAGATGCAGGTGAAACATCAGAAAGAAACTATTCCAGAACACAACCTCACAGCCTGGAAAAAACCGAAGTAAAATATATTTTTCTTTTTGAATTTCCTGTGCAATTATCCTCTCATAAGAATGGCTGGAATTTGTATTCCAGGAAGTGAATGGTGCTCTGTGAGAGCTCCATTCACTCCTAGACTGCCGAGGGGAGGGGGCAGATATGGAGAAGGTAGGTCTGAAAAGTTTTGTACTTGTAGCATTACAGGGCAGGGTTGGGAGGGGTAGATTAGAATGTAGTGAGCTGGGGACACTATTTTTGTCCCTGTCCAATAATCTCCAAAGTGTTTGTTCTTATAATTTTAGAGGAGGCCTGCTTTGCCTCAAGAACCACCAGAAGTGGACTATCAGGGTCAGGATTTAGGTTTAGTTCAAATTGGGTGCACATCCCTAAGGCTCTCTGAGGTCTCTCATCACAAAATCAGGCTTACAGAGCTCCATATTAGGAACCCCCTCTGTCTTCATGGTGCTCCCCAATTTGTATTACCTCATTCACAGACTAGTTCTCATTCTTTTCCACTACTCCCTTACAGAAGTTGTTACCCTAGAAATGAATTCTTCCCACACACATATATGTATTTCATTGGGTTCACTTGTACATGTATTCCTAGGATCTAGCTGGGCCAAAGCTAACAAAATCAAATTCAGTAGCAGAAATGTAAGGTACTGCACTTAGGGCGGAAAAACGAAATGCATAGATATAGGATGGGGGAGACCTGGCTAAATGAGACTACGTGTGAAAGGGATTTAGGAGTCCTAGTAGACCACAAGTTGAACATGAGTCAACAGTGTGACGCGGCAGCTAAAAAGGCCAATGCGATTTTGGGCTGCATCAATAGAAGTATCGTGTCTAGATCAAGGGAAGTAATAGTGCCATTCTATTCTGCCTTGGTCAGGCCTCACCTGGAGTACTGTGTCCAGTTCTGGGCACCACAATTCAAAAAGGATATTGACAAATTGGAGCATGTCCAGAGGAGGGTGACTAAAATGGTGAAAGGTCTGGAAACCATGCCTTATGAGGAAAGACTTAGGGAGCTGGGTATGTTTAGCCTGGAAAAGATGGTTAAGGGGCAATATGACAGCCCTATTTAAGTATTTGAAGGGGTGTCACATTGAGGATAGAGCAAGCTTGTTTTCTGCTGCTCCAGAGACTAGAACACGGAACAATGGATGCAAACTCCAGGAACAGAGATTCCAGAAAGTTAGGAGGAACTTTCTGACAGTAAGAGCTATTCTAAACAGAGGCTGGATGGCCATCTATCAGGGATGCTTTGATCGTGATTCCCTGCATGGCAGAAGGTTGGATTGGATGGCCCTTGTGGTCTCTTCCAACTCTACAATTCTATGATTCTATGATTAGTCCTGAAACTCTGAAGGCTTTCCAAGTACAGTTCTCTGGGATAGAGGAATTCAGGCCATCTTTCCTAGGGAAGCTATGATGATTTTTTTTTTATTTTTTTTTTACCATCACATTTGTGGTGGAAAGGGAACTGCAACTCAGTTTAATGAATACTGACAATGCAATTAAGTTTCTTATATGCCTTGCATATCCCAGGGAACCTGACAAGGAAACAAAAGGTAGTCCTCAATCATGTTTCCTATATCTTTGCAGAATAAAGCAAATGTAAATTGGGGCACCAAGGAACCACAGGATAAGCATTTCAATGCAAATTCTTCAAAGGCATTTATCTTTTAGTCTTCAAGTACCTATCACTGTTCCCTCTCTTTCCTTGTTTTTAAGAACACAGTGCATAAATTAGTGGAAGTTATTAATATTAGCACTGAGTAATCTCCCTGGTGTTTTGGAAAATCTGTTAAGTAGTAAAAGTGGGATGTTTAATATTATAATTGGTGGACAAAAAGTATGAAGCAGATCAAGCAAAGACTCAGCAATGTCAGAGGGTCCCTAAATATTTTACAGATCATATATCTCTGGTGTGCCCAACTTATGATCCATACATGTGACCATACCCTTCTTGCTCACCATAGTAACACCTCAGGGGCTTTTCCCCTTGCTGATTTTTTTCTGCCAGCCTGTGAACTGTTACCCAAATTATTGGGGGTTCATGGGAACCCCATTTGCATCAGATATTAATATGGGGAATTTTAATTAGTGCAATATGGCAGTAAGAGGCTGGGTAACTGTGGGATCTTTTGACCTATGTACTAACTGCTGAGACTCAAAGCCAGGAAATAATTTTTTTAAAAAATATTTTATTGAAAAACAATGAGAGAAACACACATGCATCCACTCAAACTTCAAGCAGCCGCACAAGGCTAGTGAAGAATAGGAGGAAATATTGGGATAGAGGAATAGAGTTTGGGATGATGGGCTGGCTATACTATACCTGTTTGAAGAGCAGGGATCCGTGCAGAGAATCCATGCAGAGATCTGTGGCTATGTACTCTGGGTGACACAGCAAACCAACAGAGTGCTGATCTCTGAGAAACTTGAGCCCACTTTGGCTGTATTTGGGGGTGATATTTATATTTGATATTTCCTCTGAAGGGGTGTTATGTGTGGAATACAATGTTTGCTAGAGTTTCTCATAGACAATGGAAGCTCTAGATGTGTTGCTCGCTAATGGCTGAGATATTAAGACTGATAGGTGTCAGGCAAACTTCGATTGTTCTAGGAGAGGTGGGAAGGAAAAAACAGTTATGCAGAGCAAAGAGTGTCTGGCCACCTTGATTGAATTAGTGAATGACTCACGTCTAGGTACATCCAGGATAATTAGCACCTTGCCACCCTAACTACCAGTCCAAGGGGGGATCCTCATAATTACTACCCAGGCATGTTTGTTAGGAATTTAGGATGGCCTCTTCCATAGGTTTTCTGAGCACACCTTGAGTCCTTGCATTTGGGAAGTCCTGGTTACTACCAACCACATGGAAGGACAATAAATAAGCCAATTTATGAAATGCAGCCAATTTATGAATTATTGGAAGGGAAGAGGTATCAGGGCAGGTAATGGAATGCAATACAACATACTTGTTAAGCACCCAGAATGTCCTAATACAAGGCTGGTGGCTTATGCTTTGCCATGCTGGGTCATATGTTATGCAGGCCTGATGTACATTATACTGACTATCAAATATACAGGCATAGGACCGGATATGTCCACTCTCTCTGAAAATTCTGATAATGGACCAGAGCTGAAGTGAAATTTCAAAATAGTTCGGTATTGGGCATAATTCCATTCTTGATTCATTTTCTTTTCAGTTCAGAAATTTGAATTCCCCCAACAGTGTGTGTGTGTGCCACCAGGTGGATCAGGAGCGTAGATGGCAAAGAGGTTCTTTTCACTTGCATCTGTACTACCCGGGGGGGGGATGCTGTTGATTTGTGCCAATAGGAGCCCTCAGTTAGCTGCAAACTCTGCCCCTTCCCCAAAAGGAAGAGAGGAAGAAATGCAAATTGCTCGCCCAGTGTAAAGCCCACTTTGGGGTAAATGTGCTTGCGGAGGCTGTATTTGACTCAAACAGGGATTTATGTGTTCAGGGGTAATTTTTCCTACTTCTCGGGGCCTGTCAACACTGTAGAAATACAGCAGTTTGACACCACTTTATTCTATGGAATCCCAATATTTGTACTTTTGCAAGTAGTTTTGCATTTAGCCTTTTCTATGCGAAAACTCTGGTGCCTCACCAAACTACAAATACCAGATTCCATAGGATACAACTATGGTGGATAAAGTGGTGTCAAACTGCTGTATTTCTGCTGTGTAGACAGGCCCTCGGTCTTGTTTCATAGTGCTTCTCACATCCCATAACTGATCATAATACCAGGGGAGCCCTGGTGGCGCAGTGGTTAAATGCCAGTACTGCAAGCCACCACGTTGCAAGTTCGATTCCAGCGGGCTCCAAGGTTCACTCAGCCTTCCATCCTTTCGAAGGTCGGTAAATTGAGTACCCAGCTTGTGGGGGCAATTAGCTAACACACATTGGAAACTGTTTAATGCAGTGTAGATGTGTAAATAGCTATTGCTTAAAACAATTTGTCAGCCGCTCTGATAGCCTTGTGGCTGAAGAGCGGGGTATAACTAAATAAATAAATAAAAATATAAAACAGAAATAAATACAGAATGGTACTCGTCAGATGTTTTTATTACTACTGTATACCAAGGACAACCAAATCAAGCCATTTGTGGTAAATACCCCAGTGTAAACTTGTATCTGTAGAGCACTATTGCCATGGTAAGATCCACATATACAGAGATGTAAAGGTAGAATATAAAAATACCAATGTGTGTTTTTTAAAGACAGTAGTTTTTGGTTTTTGTTTGTCTCCCTACGAAAGTCGTTAGATCTGACAGTTCACATTTCTCTCAGGGTAACCCTATTTCTGCAAGAAGATTGGAAAAGCAAGGAATATGGCTGTGTATATGAATCTCTTTAAAATCAGCTGCAATGTGTACATTATTACTTAATCCAGCAGTCTGTTTTAGGAAGACAGGGTATTTTAAATCTGAAAAAAACTGTGTTAGCTGTCATTATTGTTCTAATAAGCCAGGCTTATTCATTGTAGCCAAATAAGGGGGATAGAATTGTTTTCTTAAGAACATAGAAGGTTGGTGTGGAATCTAAAAACTGATTTAAATTTTGTATTTTCCCCATGTCACATGTGATTTTATGTCACATGCATACACATTTCATCTTTACACTTCCTTGGAGAGAATTACAAGCAAATCACTCTCCAACTGTTTGCTCTCTCTTCATTCTCTCAGTTTCTTGGACAACAGAAGCTGCTGTTCCCACCAGAGAGAAAAAGTACAGGTAATGTGTGAACCACCATTTTTGGGGGGGGGGGAAATAACAGGCAGATGTATATTCCTCTATGGCATACTGAACTGGTTATCATTTCTTCTTTGCAGTGTTTAAACAACAAAGAGTTTTGTGGTTCCTTAAAGAAGAACAAATTTACAGCATAGACCTTTTAGGATTGCAGCGATATTGTGGCATACACTCCCACATAGTACAGCTCATTTTATCAGATGCATGAAGTCTTAGCCTGAAATTGTATATTTTATTTTACAAAAATTGTAAGCCAAAATTAATACAAGAGACATGACAAATATGTGTAAAGCCTAAATCCACAGGGGTGGATCCAAACTTAGACTTATTCTGAGTAGTCACAATTTACTGTCCCATTTATTTCACTAGGTAACTAAGTCAAGATTAAGCTATAAATCACAATGGATATTCACAACAGTTGAGAATGGATACCGTGCTACCTTTCACATTAGGGTGTGATTTTCCCCCATTTAATTCATTTTTATTATTAAATACTTAATTTGTTAAAGTTATTCAATTGTTAAAATCACATTCATGTTGTTATTCATTCAGTAGAGGTAAATTTAACTTCAATTTTAATAGTTTCCCCTACTTTTTCAACAGTATTCATTTGGATTAATGTCTCTTGGTAGCTGCCACTTTAATTTCTAGAATGCCTTGGACTCATTTTAAAGCAGTGGTTCTCAACCTTTGGTCCTCCAGATGTTTTGGACTTAAGTTCCCAGAATCCCTAACCATTGGCCAAGTTATCTGGGGCTTCTGGGAGCCAAAATCCCAGAAGATAAAAGAATGTGGAAGATAAAAAATGTTTGAGTGCATTCTGGGAAAATAAAATGGTGATTATAGAATCATAGAATTGAAGAGTTGGATTATTACATAGGACAGTGAAAGTACTACTTTGTTGTTGTTAACTGAAGGCATTGCTACCCCTGAATAAACAATGAATTGGTCTAAAGAAAATAAACTAATCTGAACCATTTGTCAGTAATTAGAAATCTCATTTCTGAAGATATGAAAATTGACCCTAATTGTCCCCATTCAGTTCAACTCCCCCCACCAAATAACTGCTATTGCATATGTTTCAGCTTTGCTAAAAATTCCACAAGAAAAGTATCTTCCATTTTATGTCCATTTGGTACCACTGTTTATAATTCCCCCCTGCCTAAGTAGATGGCTAGATAATCTACCAGCTCAGGATAATACCGTGTATTTAACAGTCATGTCCCATAAAAATTAAACTAGGCTGTAAGGTGCCCCAAGTCTTTTTCTTGTGGGTGGAGGACAGACTGACATGGCTTCCTTTGTAAAAGATTATTTTGATTTTGATGTTTTTAGGGACAGGGCATGCTAAAATCCAAATATATCAATATTGTGAAGCATCAGACCATGCTTCAAGACAAGACCATCTCCTCAATACAAGACCATTAACCCCCGCCTGAGGGTAAATCAGTCTTTGGGAAGAAATGTCACAACTAAGAGAGCCTATAAACTGATAAAATCCCAGTGCTTAAGAAATCAATGTTCTTTGTTGTTACCTTCATTTTGCCCAATTGCACACTCCTGTTTTTATAGTTCCAATCAGCATGGCACGCATAGTAGCATCTAGGCTGAATAGTACTCCATTCTCATTGAGGATGGAAAGCAAAGATCATACAAACCTTTCCTTTGCATTTCTTGTGAATACTAGCAGTTTCTGATTACAAAAAAGGGAAAAAAACACTAGCCTCTGCAGCTGTTTGCTTCTCTTATTATTCCATATTAGCTTTTTCAATTGACTCTTTGGGGGCTTTGTTCTGCTGGCTACAGATAACTCAAAACCTTGAATATAAAAGACTACCACTCCACAAAACATTGAATACAGGAAAAGTCTCCAAGGAGAGAGAGGTATTATACATTTCCTCCTTTATATCAAATTATGGAAGGCATTCATGGAAAGAGGTATATTGATATCCAAGATGTGTGAAGAACATTTTTGAACCTCTCTTTCACAGAAAGTGTTGTAAAACATTTTTTATTTAATGGATTGTCCTTTCATAGGTCAATAATAATAATAATAATAATATTTATTTATACCCCACCCCTCTGCTAAAAACAATCGGGGCAGCTTCCAACAAGGGCCCACACAAGCTCCCACACAGCCTTTCCTCATGGGAGATACCTTTGGAACATAATATTCTTGTCACAAGGTGACTTCTTGTTGTCATTCTGAGGTAAAGATTCACATAGACCCCAGTCTTGCATCCTTCCTGTTTGAAATATAAAGCTATAGAGCAGGGTGAGAGACTAGAGGCCCTCTAAACAGGAGCCCTGGTGGTACAGTGGTGAAATACCAGTACTGCAAGCCACAACATTATGTGTTCACTTCCAGATGGTTCCAATGTTGACTCAACCTTCCATCCTTCCGTAGGATGGTAAAATGAGTACCCAGCTTGTTGGGGCAATTAGCTAACACACTGTAAAAACCGCTTAGGGAGTGCTTTGACACTGGTAAGGGGTATAGAAATATCAATGCTATTGCTGTTGCTAAATGTAGGTAAATTACATCTCCCATCCATCCCAGCCAGCACTGGCCAAGAATGATGGGAGCTGTGGTTCAATGACATCTAGAAAGCTGCTGGTCCCCCATCCCTACTGCAACTAGAGCTTGGACAAGGTGCTTGTAGCCATGCTGGCTGAGAGAATCTGAGAGTTGTAATCCAAAAAGAAACCTTTCCCATTGTGAAGTCGAAGGCTTTCACAGCCGGCACCCATAGATTTTCCTCGGGTTTTTTTCCAGGCTGTGAGGCTGTGTTCTGGAAGAGTTGACTTTTCGCCTGCATCTGTGCCTGGCATCTTCAGAGAATGGTTGTGTAGGAGTGTGTGTGGAGTTTATATACTGTGAACCCCTGTTGGGGAGTATATGTAAATTTGTGTATTTGAATGGTTAGTTTCTGGGTATAGAAATGCAAGGCTCGTTAGTGTCTGTTTGGCTAATGGTTGGTTGATGGCCCAACATTTCCCAACATTGACTATAAGTCAACCACAAATCAGATTACTCTTTGTTCAAATACTCTCTTCATGTTATATAAGATATGATATACTTCCAGAAAATGCCTTTGATATTGAAGAACATGTTTCCTTAACTAGAACTCAGTGACATAGGCTGGCGTTTTCCAGACATGTACATTAATTATTGTTGCATTTTTAGTGGTAGGAGGGGGATAGATGTTTCTGGGATTTGCTGTGTCAGGAGCTAAAATAACCTGACTGGGACTTGAATACCATGTAAGCTCTTTCATAGGGGAGGGCACCATTTACTGCTCTGCTTCATACATAATCTCTAAAATCTCAGATTAATTTAGTGGCTTTCAGCCAAACATAATGACCAGAATTCAGTATCATACTAACAGATACACAACCTGGAATATGCATCTGTAACTGATCTGTATTCACAATCCCTATATAGTCGTGATTGTGGCATTATTGCCCCAATAATAATTGCCCCTCCCCTGCAAACTTACTTTACTGGGCATCAGTTGCACCGAGGAAGAGTTCCATTCTGCTGGCCATCAGGGCATGGATGGATGACATTTCCACCCCCTCCCACCAGTGAGTGATGCTATGGCAAGGACTTACACCATGGACCCAGCTTCTGACTGTCACAACCTTGTATACGCTTAGCTGAAAAGTCCAAGGGGTCGTTTACACGGGCAAATATTCCTCTAAATATGCCGCTAAAATAGCTCATAGTTCTCATGGATCGCAGCACAGCATCGCCTCATTCAGAAGGGGAGAAGGTAAAACACCCAAATATAGTGTGGCAAGGGATGTCGCTACTTTTGCAGGTATATTTGCAATGTAGTGCTTTATTGGCAGTGTAAACTACCATTCCATTAAGGGTTGCAGCAGATCTGCATTGTGATTGGTTGCTCTGATGCAAGGGGCAGGCTTAAAAGAGGTGGACTGAGTTCAGTAGCGTTCAGGAAACTTTGAAAAATTATCTCTGCTATTTTGCAAGTCTGCCAAGAAAAAGGATTCCCAAGACCTTTCAGTCATAAAGTTCCCATCTGTCAGCACTGCTTGGGGGAGGGAGAGAGAGCGAGTGAGCAAGGGAGAGAGGGGGGGAGGGGGACTGAGGGAGGGAGAGTCAAAAATCCTCTGTTAGTCTGCGAGTCTGTGAACCCTGACTAAACAAATCATGCTGAAAAAACTTGTGATAGGTTCACCTTAGGATCCTTGGCATGGCAGCAAAGTTTTTCAGCAGAGAGATTGCTGTCCCTCTGCTTCGGGCAGTGACTGAGTTCATTTACAGGCAGATTTAGAGAGAGAGAGAGAGAGAAACAGAGCCACTTCTTTGATCTTCCCCCCTGCTATTTTGGCAGTCTGTGAGTCTTTTTCTTTAGCTCAAAAATGCAGGGCTTCAAAGGAACGTCTATGCCCTTCCCCATAAAGCCTGCCTCTGCTTGGGAGGCCACGCCCCCACACTTTTTCAAGTCTGAACGAAAAACCGGCATAATTAGAAAAAAACCCTGACTGGCACAGCTGCGGAAAAGAATTAAAGCACAAGTTGTTGCAATAAATCTGCTGTGTAAACCAGCCCCAAGAAAACAGGCCACTTGTAGTTGAAATGTCATATTATTCGGGTTGTCACTCAGTTATAGAAGTCTTATGAAATTAATCTGACAAATGAGCATAATTTTTGTCTATGGAGAAATATATTTTTTTTAGAAGCACAAGCTATATTTTGTTTTTAAATGATGTACTGGCACTGTAATAGGCTTCATCTCAAAAGACACATTCTTCCACATGTGACAATAACTTTTTTTGATATGGCTCCTTTTTTGGAGGGTACATGGATAATCTGCTTCCTAATTTACAAAAGAGCACCTTTGTAAGGGATCAGTTGTTCTAAAATTAGTTGAACAATGTAACCAGTTAGTCAGTCTACTGAACTACTGTAGCATTTCACCTTAGCCATGAAGACACTAGATGGCTTTAGCTGTGGTGGCTATAACATAGCAATAAGTGGCTGCAAACACACTCTCACACACAAACATTAAAAACTTGGGCAATCTTAGGTTGTATTAACAAAAGCATGGTATCCTTCCAGACCACAGGAAGTAATAATTCTACTCTGTTCTGCACTGGATGAGACACACCTGGATTACTACATCTAGTTGTGGATGCCACATTTTAAGAAAAACATAGACAAACTAGGGAATATCCAAAGACGGCATGACCAAGATGGCATGGGGCTTTGAAACCAACTTCTGTTTAACTTGGAGGAGAGGCAAAGGCTGGGGAATATGACAACTGTTTTGCAAATATATGAACGGCTTTCCAGAGGAAGGTGGAACAAAGTTGTCCTCTACTGCTCCAGAAGGCAGGACTAGAACTATGTTACCCTGTATGGGAACTGGTGATTGGAATAATCAGCAAAAGGCCATCTTATGTGAAAAGAAAGCTTTATTAGCCAACTAAGCATTTGGAGTGGGGGGAAGAAAGGTGTGTGGGGAAGTTAGCCTGATAATATAAGTCTACATGTGAGGAAGCAATAGAGCAGACAAGAGAATGTACATACCAGGGGAGGTGGGGGGGGGCAAACTACCTGTCTCTACCTCTGCTGTCCCCTGGAGGCAGATATTTACTTGTGCATGTATAGTTGTATGGTTTTCCATTTGGAACAAACTAATGGGGAAATAATATTATTTATTTGATTTATGTTACACCCTTTCTCGTAAGAGCTCAGGGCAGCTAACAATAAAAAACAGGGAGTAGATAATGGCTAAGCCTTAGGAAAATGTTGCAAACTGCAGTAGCTGTTCAACAGTGAATGGTGGCAGATTCTCCTTTGTGGAAAGTATTTGAGCAAGGACTCAATAGCCATCTGTCACTAATGTTGTAATCGCATCTTGTATTGCAGATCCTGCACTGAGCAGACAGAGGGTTGGATTAGAAACTCCAAGGTATCTCTAAACTTTATTACTTTGTTGTTCTGTGAACAATGACAGTGTCCTAATGATATTTTTCTCTCATAGGGCTTGGGTGGCAAACCTTCATCTAAACCAACTGCTCAGCAGGAACACCAAGCTACACAGAAGAAACACACATAGGTGCTAGACACTGGAACATAGCCAGCTGCCAAACCTGTTCCCCAACCCATCACATCATAAGGCATCAGCCACAACATTAAAGAGTAATTTATCTGCTCATCTTATAGTGTGATATATCATTTGACAGCTTCTGGCTGCTCCTGTCTATATAAACATGCCAGTCTGGACACACAAGAATAAATGGACACAATTCTGACATGAGAAGGGCAACTTTAGAAGTTAGGAGGAGGAGAACATTATCATTCCCCTAAAAAAAAAAATCTGTTGCTAATCTGAAATTTGCCATTGTCCCAACATAATTTTCACAGGGAGACTTCAGCTTGAAACTGCTGGATATGAAGCAGTAAGAAAGTTTAATTGCATTTGTCTGGATCTAAATATAGGCAGTGGTTGCTTGTTTTACCATTGGTGATAATTTATTCAGCCATGCTAAAATGGTTGCATTAGCACAAATTACTGCTGTGATTATTTTGCATACCTTGAAGCTCTAATTGAATTGTCACTGAATTTGTTTTTGCATTTCTCTAAACCTGTCCTTTATATTTTAGACACACATACAGGTATGGCAAAATGTCACATATCTGATGAGTTGGACTCTAACCCATGAAAGCTTTATGCTATAACAAATGTTGATCTTATGGCTCTGTAAGTTTAGTACAGATGTAAAATGGACAACCATCAGGTAATATGCTAGCTGTGGTCCAAAATCTGGAGAGCCACAGGATCTTCATCTATTATGAAGACAGTTTACAGGCCCAGACTGTACTCCCCATCACCCTCCACTCCAAATAACACACGGACACAAATTCTTCTACAACTATGTATTGATTACAATTGGAAAATAAATGTTAGGTACAAGTTAGTAATATATGATTGATGATATAAGGATTGGCAGTAAAAAAGCCACAACTTGCTGGTGGCTGCAGATGGTTGGCACTATGGCATGGGTCCGAATCCCTTCATTGACCAACCCTATGTTGATCAATGGCCTCCACGTCGGTTACCACTGACTCCTTCTAGGAGGGGGAGTCCCTGGCTGAACCGTCCCGCTCGACACTCCCCCTCCACCTGGAAACAAGATGTTATTAACTCTGGGGGGCAGGATCCTCAGTGCAGATCGCTGAGGATGGGGGGGGAGCTCTGAAAGGACTGCCCCCCGCCCAGTTGCCTTGAGCAGGAAACCCTCGGGTGCAGACCCCCGCATGACTCACAGGAGTGCTCAAAGCGACACCGGTATCTGGCACACTTACCACCGTTTTATTTCCAAGAGACCAGACTTTTTCCTTGCTTCTTCTTGGTATCTTTGGCGGCCTCCCCTTTCTCCCTTTTCTGTGGGCCCGCCGCCACCAACCAAATCCCACTGTCAACGACATCCCACCTGTGAATGGGGGACCTTGAGGCCTTCTTCCTGCATTCTTCATCATCCAGGATGGCCGCTGTGTCCCCCACCAACGCCTTGATCTTCAGCACCTGGTGCAAGTGGTTGATCAAGTGCCACCCCCTCTCAGGGAACACCATTGCCACCACCCCATGAAGACCACATACCCCCCTGAGCCAGTTGGCGAAGGTGCGTTCCACCTGTTCTGCTTTTGACTTACCCCGTCCTTCTTGTCCCCTTTGTACGGCCTGGCCTCCTCACCCTAAGGTGGGTTGAGGGAAAAAACATCCACATAATAGCTTCTCAGGATCTTGGAACGCACCTTACGGTCCAAGTGGCTGCCTGGCGGGTCCTCCTTGGGCTTGGCTTCCACCAGCTCACCTGTTGCTTGCTCCTTACCTTCCTTCCTCCTGTCTGCTTCCTGTTTTTCCCTAGCCTTGCACAACTGCAAGGCCCAACCAGGGAGACCCGGCTTGCATGCCCCTTTTATCCAATACCTGAATCTGTGGTAGTCCTCTTCAGTGGAAGACTCACCTGACGAGGACTCGGAGTCGGAGTCAGATCCCCTGTGGTGGTGGGACCGCTTCATCTTATGTCCTGGGCTCCTCCCCCGCCTGGCCCCTTGGTGCCGTCTGGACGATGAGTCTCTGGAACCGGACCATCTGGAACTCCTTGAATCGCTTCTGCCCCTTGACCGGGAATGACGGGAGGGGCCACTGCCACTGGCGGTTTCCAAGGTGCTGTGGGGAACCCCCACACTCACACTGCTTGGGGCCTCCACGCTTGCTGATGTGCCAGGGCCGCCTCCCTCCCCAGGGACTGGAGCAGCTGGTGTGAACTGGCTCGCTCCAAGCCTCATGGCCTGAAAGCTGTCCAATTTGTGGGCTATCATTGATAAGACCCCCATGATGTCCCCCGTGGCTTGTGCTGGGGATCCAAACACCTACAGCGGGGGCCTGGGATCTGTGCCCCCCATCAACCCCATTGGCTGCTGTCTGGCTAGGAGGAGAATTAATGGCCTCTGTTGGGAGTGCCTCTGCTGGAGGAGGCCCCTCCATGTGTTTCTTCTTTGCCCTGGCCTTCCTTGGGGGCATGGTGTCCCTCTAGCGTGACCACCACTGCTGGCTGTGGAGGGGTGGGAGTGAGAGGGTGTGTGTGTGAAACTTTCCCCTCCACGTTGGGGGGGGTGCCCAAGGGGGGTTCTGCCCCCACCACTGGCTTGCTGCTGCTGTGATGGCACAAAAAGGGGGGCCCAATGTCCCCTAAGTGGGCTCCCCAGCCGAGTGATGCTGGGAAGCAGGGGGGGTGCCGCCCCTTCCCCAAGCTCCTAGCGATGGGGGGGGGGTTTGCCACCCCGTGATCCCTTTCTCCCCTGGCCTCCCAGCTGGTGCCCCCCTTTACCCCTAGCTTTTTTTGTATTTAACTCTGGCCGCTGATCCCCGTGTCCTGAAAAATCTGTTAAGAAAAAATTGGAAGGGGAGGGGAGGGAGTAGAGGGAAGCCGTACCGCCCTCTCTCCCTGACCACCAACCCCCCGACCACTCACCTGCCTCTTCTTCCACGCCGGTGCCTTGCCAGCGGATCTCTCCCCTGCGCCGCCCCCCGGCTGCCGAGCAGCCCATCCACCTGGGTGACCTGGGGGGGAACTGCTTCTAGCCCTTCCAGGGGGCTCAGCATGCTCCATGGCCCCCAGCCACCTCGCCGCTCCGCTTGCGGGGGGGAGGGGTGAAGATCGCTGAGGATGGGGGGGAGGTGCTCCTCCCCACGCTCAGTCTGGCTGCCTCCACCCCTTATTCCCCCCGGCCTCTGGGTGCGTCCTCCCTCTTCGGCTCCCGGCGATGAACTGCCGGCGTCTGCACCAGGAGCCGGCTTATATACCGGCCCCTGGCGCGGTTTAGCCATGTCATCCGGCTGTGCTGGAAGTGCAGCCAGAAGCCCCTCCCTCCCCCACTGCCTGGCCAATCGAGAGAGAGCACACTTCTCCCTATTGGCTGAGCCTTCGTGCCCCTTCTTCCCAGCCCCGGAGGATGCCGGGAAGAAGACGCCGGCAATGGTGGCCCTCAGCACTGACCATGCGGCCGCGGGGGCCTATCCCCTCCTAGCCGGGAGCGCCTACAGGGCAGGAGCAGCAGGGGTGCTGGCCGGGCCGCAAATTGGCCCACCGGCGAGCTGGTAAGCCCCCTTACTAACAAATGCATCTGAAACCCACAAGTATAGTATTTGTGGGCAAATCTATGCACAAATATACTTTCCATAATTACAAATCCTGTAGTAACAATGTGTATAGAGCCATTGTACTGTCTATTCTCCTTTACGGGTCTGAAACATGGGTCACCTATTGCCAACACTTACGACTCCTCAAACACTTTCATCAGCGCTGTATACGCACAATCCTAAATATATACTGGACTGACTATGTGACGAATATTGCTGTCCTTGAGCAAGAAGGGATCAGCAGCATTGAGGCCATGATATTGAGAACACAGCTGCCCTGGGCAGGGCACGTTTCTACAATGGAGGACCATCGCCTCCCAAAAATACTACTCTACGGTGAACTTGCCATGGGTCAGCGTAAGAGGGGCGCTCCAAAAAAGCGATACAAGGACTCCCTGAAACAACATCTCAGGCTCGGCCAAATTGATCACCAACAATGGTCCGCCCTGGCCTCACATTGGGACGCATGGAGACGCACTATCCACAATGCTGCAGCCTTATTTGAGAACTCACGCAGAACAAGTCTTGAAGAGAAACGACAACACAGAAAGAATCACAACCCGGAAACATCACCCAAGGAGACCTTCTGCTGTGCTTTCTGCAACCAGACTTGTTTATCTCGCATTGGCCTTTTTAGTCATCAGCACGCTTGCAGAAAGCATGGGATGAGTCCTTCCTGAATCTTTGCTTGTGAAGAAAAGCCAGAGAGAGTAACTTTTTAAAAAATGCTGTTTTGTGTTAAATTGATGTAGCTATTCACATTACTTGTCAGAAAAGTTTGCTTTTCTGGTTTCTAATCGTTTACACAGTCTTCCAGTTTGTATTGGTTATCTCAGAGCAGGGATGGTTAGGTGTGTGAGTAATCTGTGCCATGATCCTGGGAATGTGCTTACCTCTTCCTCCACAATTGTCATGACATCCAAGCTGTACAATGCCCCACTAGCCTGATGAAAACCTACTCATTTTTTTGGGGGGGGTCTTTGTTTCACTTTTAAATGTTTATTGTTCAACATCTCTAAGCATTTTGAACCTTTATACAGTACAATGCCATACAGATCTTCTCAGAAGTAGACCCCACTGCTTTCTCTGGGACTTATCCCCAAGAAGACACATATCAGAATTGCGATTTGATCTTGCTCTTGGGAGGAGTGCCTACTCAGATGTAAGGCCCACTGACTCCAGTAGGACATAACCCAGGTTGATAAATGTAGGGGTTGCAATCTCAGTTTTACCATTGGTAAGAGAACCTACTGAGAAGTAAATCCTTTCCTTGAAGGGAGTTTCAAATCAATAAATCAACCTGCTTTGGGTCAGAAACAAGGTATTTTTTTTCCTATGAGGCACAACATATGTCTACTCAGAACATATCTGCATTTAATTCAGTGGGAGTTATTCCCAGGCAAATGCATATAGGATTGCAATTTCATATTTTGGTGGGCATAGAGGGTGGGAGGCAAGGAAAGAAAATTCAGTGACCTTGTGAGAGAATTGCTTTGAGGCAGAAAAAAGACAGCATCCTCTCTCCTTCTCAAGGCACAATACATGTCTTCTCAGAAGTGAGTCCCATTGCCTTCAATGCACCTTACTCCTGCCTTCACTCAGAAGGTATTCCCTTCATTGGAAAGAAAGGGTGGGTCAACATCATACACACATGTGTTTAATTCCTACTTATTTGAAAAGTGTGGAGGTTTAAGAAAGAAAAAGAATTTGAGAACAGGGCAGACTTCATTCAGTTCCTGCATAAATTGAAAAAGTGGGCCTGAAAATGTGGCTGATATACAGCCCAGAAGAAAGTGGAGAGGAAACAGTTTGAAAAAGAAAATACATGTCATGAATGAGAGTGCGGAACAGTAGCACTAATCAGCAGTATGGGAATACACACAACACAAAAGGAGCACATACAGCCAGAAAACTTTAAACTGTTGGTTTTTATAGCACCAAGAAAAACCTGCTGGTGGTTGTGAGAAGAGATGTGCATGGCTGCTTGTTATTCTGGATCATTGCTTATGCCATGTGAAAAGAGAATTTAAATGTGGAAACACCAGCATACTATTAGGCACAGTTAGCATAACTTTCACTCCATTTGGATTCTCTCTGTGATAAAGTGAGTATATATTTTCCAGTTCCTGAGCTATGAAGACATCCTGCACTCTAAGTTTGGTTAAAGGTTACTTTACTTTATTTTGTTTTTAGGTGTATTTGGCAGCTTAAAAACCTACAAAACATTTTCTCTTTACATTCAGCTCTGAGGAATTTGGTGATGCCTACTTCGGAACAAGCTTGAATCTTCTGTCCAGAGTAAATATAGCATTATTAAGACAAATTATAGAATGTCTTTTAGTTTTGTTTTCAGGGTGACAGGATCGCTGTAACACATATAGACATATAACTGAGTATTCAAATATTTACAGACTGTAAAATGTAAGCAGATGTGCATTTGTCAGTAACTTAACATTCTCTGGTCTCATGGTCACTTGCAATTAAATGATGGTTTCATGTAATCTAAACTGCACTGGAATGTGTCATCATTCCATGTCATCTTAATCCCTAAGAGACAGGCCTAGACACAAAGGAGACATTTCTTATCTACTCACATTACAAAATATATAATTATATTGGACAATGAGCTGAGGACAGTCGAAGTGGAAGTTAACTACAATACTATCTGGACACAAAGAGGTGAATTATATGCTCGCTGGGCCAATAGGAGCCAATTTTAAAATAAAAATAGGAATGTGGGAGCAAAAGTCACTAGAGGGCTCTGCTCTGCATAAGCATGAACACAGAAGACCCATCAGATTGGAATTAATAGGCCACAACCTTATTAATTACAGCTGCAAAGAGGCTTGGAGAACCTGTGGGCATTGACTGACTCATCTGCCAGTTGAGGTGTGTAACCCAACCCAATTGCCAGGCACCCATCTGGGATGGCAGATGGGGGGATCCCGCTGTGTGGCTCCCTTGTCACTTGAGAATGGGGCACAGTCAGATGCCCCCAAGCTGGACACAACCTCTGTTGCAAACACTCCCAAGTTCCCCTAAGGGGACCTTCCTCACCTTTCTGATGGTTGGTTATACCAGCCTTGTCTTCTCCCACCTGGATCTGGCTCTCGTGCATGCCAAGGCTGTGACAGAGTGTTGTGCCTTTCTCTGGGATGGCAGCAGTAGAAGTGTTTGGGGAAGGGCTTGGTACAGCTGCAGCTTTGGTGGTGCTGCCTCAGCTGTTTTTACTTAATAAACAACACTGGTCACCTGCTGGAATCAACATCTATCTCACATTTTGTGGAAAAAGACACGTAAACCAGCTTGGAGACTCTGCCATGCTTTCTGGACACTTGGAACTGGACCATGAATACTTTTTGGTGCATCCCTCTGCCTATCTTGGTTTTCCCAGCTAAAGACTGATCCCTCAGCTTCCTGGCCTCTAGATTGCTAATTACCTATGCAGGTTCTCTCAGTGAATTATGACACAGAATGCATGATTAACACCCTACAACACACATCATAAAGTAGGGTGAGACAAACTCTTAAGAGTGTCTTAGCTCTGATTGGCTCGCTTTTGTCACCTGCACCATCCACACAGGCTTCTGGGAAGAAGAATCAAGTGAGGCCCATCATTGACAATAGTGCCACCCAGCCTTACATTACTGCAATCCAGAAATAGCTCCCCATGGTAAGTTGTGGAGCACCCTTACAAGAAAGAATCAAGGTGGTGGAGGTGAAATGCTTAACACTGGCCAGAGTTTGGAAAAACTCTGCATTCTCCCTTGGCATTCTGATTGTGACTGCAGAAGGCCAAGAAATAAATAATCACTTAACTACTTATCATGCTCTGTTCATCCTGGTAATACCATACCCACCTAGCCATTTTCCTTCAGCAAAGCTTACTTCTTGTTTGGAAATCTTGGGAAAAAACACTGCATTGACCTTGAGATGCATTTCCAGGAGATCATTTTTTGGCAGGGGCAGGGAGGTGCATGCCATCTTCAGATTCTCTTCTACAAGTGGTCCCCACCTTAGAAATTAAAATTATGTGGGATACAATGGATTGGGAATCCTGTGTTTCTCTTACAAAATTTAGTCCTGCCTGAAGAATATGATTACACTCCACCTAAAATCCTAAAGTGTTTAGGAAACATTAAAAGCCAGAATGAGCATCTGTCCAGTACACTACAACTTTTGTTAGCTCTTCTTCAAATAATTCAAAAGTTATTTCAGAGAGAGTTTACTCTTATATAACATATTAGAATAAAAGGGAAGAAGGAAAGGAAGTATTCCCTCTGAAGTAACCTTAGAGTTCCTTGAAGGGCAGTCAGCAATGCTCAATAATGTTTGGGTGCTTGTTGTTTTTCTATCAAAAATATTCCTGAACAACTCTGGACCTTTTCCTATTTTTGCAGTGTGTTAAAATGCAGCCCCCTTGGGTCTTAAAAAATACCAACTGAAAAAAATAAGTATTTTTCTAATGTGCCATGAATGCTAATAAATGACTTTGCAGTCCTCAATGCATTTTTAGACTTTGTCTTCTTTATTAGGTAGAACTTATTTAATACTAATAAATCTTACATTACTTTATGCCACAGGAGTTTCAAAATCTCAAATGTTTTTATTTTCCCCCAACTACAATCTACACAGCTGCAACAGAATTACAACAAGAAGAGAAACAACCACCAGAAAAAGAAGACTTCCCACCAAAGTTAACTTTATTTGAATTCAGGATCACCAAGCATATCATACCCCCATTCCTATTTACCATATCTTTCACTTAGATATCAAATATTTGCTATGCATTATAAATTAGATGAATCATTTGCTAATAAGGTACAAACACAATATTGTCCTCCACACAAATGCTGTAATTTATCACAGGAAGCAGATGAACCAAGTGCAAAGTTTCTTGAAGAAATGTAATGTTGGTAAGCAGATACTATCAGGAGCTGCTTATCTTCCTAGTAAACATTAGCCTTCTGCTAATCTCACTTGAATTCACTTAATTAAGAAGCTGTAAAGAAAGGAAAAAATATGATTAAATGCAGGAAAAAGGTGCTCATGTAGCTTTTGCCTCCCTTCTGTTCTCCAAAAATTGAGATTTGCAAGCCTGGGGGGGGGGGAGGAGGGAATAACTATTTGCACATTAGAATCAAAAGGAAAAAATGCCATTCCAAAATGTACAATTCTTGGCTGAGGAACACACACACACGTAATATTAATATAAATATTTGGTATCTAAACAACCAAGCAAAAAGGTCAGAAGAGAGATACTAGCTGATCTTCTTCGGTGGTTTCTTTCTACTTTCATATGCAGACTAAACGTTCTATCACATTTGTGACTGACATTTAGATTAGTATGGCTCAAGAAGAGGCAAAGTACACAATTACAAAAAAAAAAAAACACACACACCCTTAACAAAACTGTAAATAATGAATATATTTGAAATTAGTAGCACAATTCATATACTCAGAAACATGTCCCATTGCTTTCCATAATGACTGCTGGGAAGATACATCAATTCATTGAATTATTTAATAAGTGGGGAAATAATACAATCTTGTAGTCTGTCCTTTTCCAAGTGATGGTCCCTGGATCAATGCTGAACCCTGAGTCTTTGGCTGCTGGTCCCTGGCAAGTTTCCAGGAAAGAAAGGCAATTATAGTCAATGGACATAAATATGATGCCAGTCCCTGACACACTAGGAATATAACTGCTGTCCCCTTAACTCAGATAGCCTATGAAGCACTGGTTTAGACTGCAACTTCCATTGTCCTCACTGGCATGGCTAATTTGGAGGACACTACACTGAGGAAGTTCAGTACTGATAGTGCCCCACCTTCTATTGGTCAAGAATAAAAGACAAGAGTAGGTCAATGTTTTAGCATTTTATTCAAAGCTAAGGATATGCATGTGTGGAATTAACCTCAGACAAACCTTGTAGTGTGGTTGAGTCTCTTTCCTTGGCGGTTTTTAAACAGAGGCTGGATGGCCATCTGTCGGGAATGATTTGATTGTGTATTCCTGCAAAGCAGGGTTGGACTGGATGGCCCTTGTGGTCTCTTCCAACTCTATGATTCTATGAAAACCTTCTATGAAATTGCGGTGAATTAACCTGCACACACATGCACTCAATTCTGTGCATTTGTCCACACTAATTTCTTCTTCCTCAGAGGTAAGCTATGCACACATGTCATCTTGTGTTTTAAATACAGCAACAACTATGACAACAGTTTTTGTTTTTTTAAAATAGAAAGTAGAGCAATTATACATAATCCTCATCCAGGCAGGTGGGATCTTTTAGTTCTACAGCATTACATTTTGTTGCACATTTGACACAGGATGAGACCTACAAGACAGGCATTTTAGGGCATCATCACCTGAACAATTTTTATACAGTGCGGCTGAGTTTCTGCTATCTGTCTTGTACAATTTAAAACAGACAAAAGCCAGCTGAGACAAAAATTGTCCCAACAAATCTACGGGAGAAGAGGGACACTTTGATACCACACAATATACTGGAATTCTCATTGGTGTCAAAAAATACCCTAGATAAATACACTCACTAGAAGTTTTTTTTTTTTTTTTTGCCTGAATGAGGGTTAAATTCCTTTATTGTCCTTGAAAATCCCATGCTGAGACATGCATATAGGTAAAACAGGTCTCCAGAGAACAGTGTAATTAATGCCAGGAAAGCAGAAAGCAGACTATTCAGCTCCAGTAAGATACCCTTACAAGACCATCCAACATGATTTGCATATCTGTAAACTTGTAAAAGGAACAGCCCCAAGACATATGGCAGGGGGATATATTGTGAGTGTGAGATAAAATTTCCAAGCAATTTCTTTCCCTTTATTTGATCACGTGATTTATCCATATGGAAGCTTAGCTGGAGGCTCTGTTTAACTGAAGTTAACAGGTAGGCATTTATCAATGCTTCAAGGGACTTCAATTATACAGACAACTGAGAACAGAAGGCCTATCTAGTCCAGCATCTAGAGTCAGCATGGTGTAGTAGTTTGAGTGTTGGACTGCGACTCTAGAGGCCAGGGTTCAAATCCCCACTCAGCCATGGAAACCCACTGGGTGACCTTGGGAAAGTCATATTCTTTCAGCCTCAGAAGAAGGCAAAGGCAAACCACCTCTGAACAAATCTTGCAAGAAAAACCCATGGTAGGTTCACATTAGGGTCATCATAAGTCAGAAATGATTTAAAGGCACAGAACAACAAAGTCCAGTATTCAGGACCCACAGGGTTTCAGAGAAACAAGTCATGCCAGACTAATCTGATCTCTTTTTTTGATAAAATTACCAGCTTGGTAGATGAAGGGAACACTGTGGATATCACGTACCTTGATTTCAGTAAGGCCTTTGACAAGGTTCCCCATGACATTCTTGCAAACAAGCTTGTAAAATGTGGGCTAGACAAGTTAACTGTTCAATGGATTTGTAATTGGTTGACTGGCCAAACCCAAAGGGTGCTCAGCAGTGGCTCCTCTTCGTCTTGGAAAGATGTGACCAGTGGGGTGCCACAGGGTTCTGTCCTGGGCCCAGTGCTATTCAACATCTTTATCAATGACTTGGATGAGGGAATAGAGGGCATACTTATCAAATTTTCAGATGACACTAAATTAGGAGGAGTAGCTAATACCCTAGAGGACAGGATCAAAATTCAGAATGACCTGGATAGACTGGAGAGCTGGGCCAAAGCTACCAAAATGAAGTTCAATATGGAGAAATGTAAGGTACTGCACTTAGGGCGGAAAAATGAAATGCATATATAGGATGGGGGAGACCTGGCTGAACGAGACTACATAAGAAAGGGATCTAGGAGTCCTAGTAGACCATAAGTTGAACATGAGTCAACAGTGTGATGTGGCAGCTAAAAAGGCCAATGTGATTTTGGGCTGCATCAATAGAGGTATAGTGTCTAGATCAAGGGAAGTAATAGTGCCGCTCTATTCTGCCTTGGTCAGACCTCACCTAGAATACTGTGTCCAGTTCTGGGCACCACAATTCAAAAAGGATATTGACAAATTGGAGCATGTCCAGAGAAGGGCAACTAAAATGGTGAAAAGTCTGGAAACCATGGCTTATGAGGAGAGACTTAGAGATCTGGGTATGTTTAGCCTGGAAAAAAGACGGTTAAGAGGTGATATGATAGCCCTGTTTAAGTATTTGAAGGGGTGTCACGTTGAGGATGGAGCAGGCTTGTTTTCTGCTGCTCCAGTGACTGGAACACGGAGCAATGGATGCAAGCTCCAGGAACAGAGATTCCACCTCAACATTAGGAGGAATGTTTTGACAGTAAGAGCTGTTCAGCAGTGGAACACACTCCCTCGGAACATGGTGGGGTCTCCTTCCTTGGAGGTCTTTAAACAGAGACTGGATGACCATCTGTCGGGGATGCTTTGATCGTGATTTCCTGCGTTGCAGGGGGTTGGACTGGATGGCCCTCGTGGTCTCTTCCAACTCTACAATTCTATGATTCTATGATTCTAGTATCCTACCTGATGCCTGTGGAAAGTTTACTCTATAACCAGATCATGAATGAAAGAGCAGGTTCCTGTTTGTGTTCCACAATGTGTTCAGAGACATATTGGAAGTACAGACTGCAGGACTGGGCGAGAAATTGTTTCACGTGTTTCAGTTTGGTTCTGAAATACATGAAGAAGTAAAACCAACAGATTTGTACATTCTTGATTACTCATAGTAATTGATAGCTTTGTTGTCTACAAAGCCTTCTAAACTGGAAGCCATCACTACATCATGTCCTATCTCCTATCACTTAGCTTCACTGGATGGACCTAGATTATGAAAGCATGAGAAACTTAGATTTCAATAATTGTATGGACTTCTTTTATGCCCCCTCACTTTTGGTTCTAAGGTAAAAAGCCTGAAACATGGTAACCTTTAGTCATATGAGTAGTGTGGGGCCCCATCCATGTAGCAAGTCCCATACTAGATCTAGTTTTCTGTGCTGGGAAGGATGATGGTGATCTGAGTGTATAGGAAGGAGGAACTTACCATAAATTGTTACCTGGGGCCCATTCACACTACAGAATTATAGTGCTATCATTCCACTTTAATTGTAATCATTCGACCTTATGGAATCCTGGAGTTTGTAGTTTGGTGACGCACTGGAGCATTATGGCTGAGAATTCTAAATGCCCCTCCCTAAACTGTTAATCCCAGGATTTCACAGGACAGAACCATGGCAGATAAAGTGGAATAATAGGGCTATTATTCTGTAGTGTGAATGGGCCCCTGGTGGCATTTAGGGATTAATAGCCTTTGCAGGAGTGATTTAGATTGAACTATATTATATTAGATGTAACTATAGATATAACTATACTGTCATCAGTTTACATATATAAGTCTGAATCACAATTTTTTGGGGAAAGTGAGGTATAAATCATCTGGATGATGATGACGATGACAATTATGCTGACAATAGTGATATCACTGCTAATAACAGAATGGTCTGGCCCAGGAGTGTGATGCAACTGAATGGTTTTCTGGTGGTTCTTGAGGAGGTTCCCGTTGACTTGATAAGTGTTCCTGTTGAAGTTCTGGCTGATCTCTAAATCAGAAAAATGGCCAGAAGGTGGAGGCAAATGAAACCCAAAGGAGCTTGAGTTGATGAAATTAACATGGCAGAGACTAGAATGTTGATGGCAGAGGTTCAACCAAACATGGGCTAGATTCTATTAGAAAGCCTAAGCCATGACAATGGCATAAGCAAAGAAAGCATATTTCGCTTCCATCAATGGCATATGCATAGCATAATTTAGCAGAGCTGTCTCAAGTCATCAAGGGCCTTTTACATTCAGCCCACAAAAAGAAAATGAAGACCACTGTGAAGAATTTAGACAATACCTTGCAGACAAAATCTCTCAGATTCACTCTGACTTGGATGCTGAGGTTGATACAAGTCCAGTGGATGCAACTTTGGCTCCTTCTTGTCCTGTGTTATTGGATACATTTCAGGTTTTTTTTTTTTTTTTGGCATGAAAATGTGGACAGGATCTTTGAAGAACTCAGAGACATCACATGTGTGTTGGACCAGTGCCCTTCCAGGCTCCCCCCCACAAAAAAAAATAATAATCCAGAAGGAGATTAGCCAAGTGGATAAGGGGAATGATTAATGCCTCACTGCAGCACGACTGAGGTCCAGCTTGTTCTATAGTGCTTCCAGTGCTTCTTGGAGGGGTGAGCTCAGAAGATGGTGAGGGGAATTCCAGTTTAACCCCCTGGATATTGGCTTGTGGGGTACAGCAGTACTGAGTCTTGTCACCTGCCGTTTTATATACACATGAAACGATTGGAAGAGAGAGTCCACAGTGCTGGGGCCAGGTGACACCAGTATGCTGATTGCTCATACATACAACTCTATTTCTTCCTTCTATATCATTCAAATGAAGCTGTTTCACTGTCTGCTGTCAATAATGGTTTGGATTAGGTTGAAGAAATAGAAGCTTAATCCAGACAACAAGTGATGCTCCTGGTCAGTTGAAAGACAGATCAGGGAATAGGGATTCAGACTATTCTATTTGGATTATACCCCACTCCCAAAATCTCAGATTCACAGTTTGGGTGCACTCCTGGACTTAGCCTGGAGGATAAGATTTCAGTAGTGGCCAGAAGTATGACTGTACATTTAAAACTAGTGCACCAGCTGTGATCATTCCTTGAGATGTTAGATCTGGCTATGGTGACACAAGCCCTGATTACTTTCCATTTGCACTACTGTAATATGCTCTTCATTCTGCCTTTGGAAACTGTTCAGAAACTTCAGTAGATCCAAAATGCTGTGTCCAGACTGCTGAACAGAGCTGGTCACAGGGAACTCAATTATTGCAATAGCTTCATTGGTGCTGGTCTGTTGCTGAGCACAGTTGAAACCGCTGGTTACAACCCACCAGAGCAGGACTAGAATATATGGATGAAAATGGCAAGGAAGCTGATTTTGGCTACATTTTAGGAGACGTGTCCTAATGGGAAAAGCTGTCTGAACAGAGCTTGGAAATGAGGCTAACTGTTCATCCAGATTGCCCAACAGACTGTCTTGGAAGGTGATGGGCTCCTTTTTGCTGGAGGTGTTTAAGCACACGATGAAAAACCATCTGTTAAGAATGCTGTAAATACATCCTGCATTACAAATCCTGCACTCAGCAGAGGATTAGATTAGATGAGCTTGAAGGTCCTTTCCAGTTCTGTCATTGTATGTCTGTTTGTTCAACATTTGGCTCTAATTGTGGTCTTTGAACACTATAGAATTTGGAATGCTCCAAGAACATAAATGGGAACTGGGCTAGCACAGGAAGGATGGGGGGAAGGGAACACATTCCCAATACTTGGCTTCTACATGCAGTACTTAGAGGATAGCTCCCTTTCCTTATTTCCTTACCTATTCTAGGGAGGAGACAGAAGTATAAAAAGCGTGTACATTAGAAGGATCCAGGACCCATTCTATATTTTCTTATCTCAAATTTTCGCATTAAATTAGTTTTACTATTGCAGCATGAGAAGCACTAAAGGGGTAAGTAACAGAAGGATAAAAATGAAGAACAAACATTAACCAGTTTGGTGCAGTGGTTTGAGCATTCGACTATGACTCTGGAGACCAGGGTTTGAATGCCCACTTAGCCATGGAAACTCAATGGGTGACCTCAGGCAAGTCATGCTCACTCAGCCTCAGAGAAAGGCAAAGGCACCCCCCTCTGAAAAAAGCTTGCGAAGAAAACCCTGTGTTAGATTCACCTTAAGGTGGCCATAAAACTTGAAGGAACACAATAACAACAAACATTAACTATTTGGTTAACTAACTTCTAACTAGTAGAGGCTATTTTAGCTGAATCCCAGAAATAAAAAGAGCTTTAATTTTTTAATATAGCATCCTCCCTCATTAAAAAAGATCATTTTCTTCTCTTAAAGAAGTTGATAGTACAACTTGGTAGCTATGAAGAATCTTGTGACCCCATGAAGACTAGTAGGTTTTATTTGACGTAAGCTTTTGTGGGCTGCTTCATCACATGTAACGTACTAGTTTGACCTGCTGTATTGCACTAGTTGATTGTATGGACTGAGAAATCAAACTACAGTTGTCCCTCTGTATCCACGGATTTGGTATCCATGGATTTAAGTATTCACGGCTTGAAAATATTCTTAAAAAAATAATAATCCAAAAAGCAAACCTTGATTTTGCCATCTTATATAAGGGACACCATGTTGGTATGCCATTGCATATAATGGGACTTGAGTATTCATGGATTTTGGTATCCATGGGGGGTCCTGGAACCAAACTCCAGAGAATATGAAGGGACAACTGTATGTGTAATTGTGACACACTCAGGTTTTGAACAGATCTCCCCCAAATGTGTAGAAAGAAGAGGTCCCCTGTGAAGAGCAAGCCAGTTGCTTGAGGAGATGGAGCTGACAAAACCTTTCTCCTGCGATTGACTTTCCAATAAAATCTCATGTATTCCTCTTATAACATGGTGGATGGGAAACTCTTTGTTTTTTTAAAAAGGATACTTAGGGTCTCCTCAATCTGACCCTCCACCTAAATGCAGCTTGTCAAATATACAGATTCTTTAGTATATTTGCTAGCTTTAACTTTGCATCACAGAATACTCATTCTAACATTATTTTTTTTCAGCCAAGAAAAATGATAATGAAGTAGATTATTAGAATGTAACACCATTTCATACATTCATTATTTCTTTTTTAAAATATGCTTAATCAGAAGGCAATCAATGAAGTGGAAATGATCTGTGCTCGGATATTTCTCTTAAGCTTGGAAGAAGTGGTGATATTTATCTAGGTTTCCTACTGCAGAAGGTGTGAAAGAACAGATATAGGAGAAAGTCCTAGGGCACATGTCAGGGCCAGGAAGCTGTGCCTTCTTTCTTTTCTAAATTTGTGGAACTAATGGGGCTGCCCTTGAAGATGACTGGAAAACTACAGTTGGTGAAAATGCAGCAGCTAGACTGATGAAAGGAACATCATACAAAAACCATATAACATCAGTTTTAAAGGAATTATGCTGGCTGCCAATATGCTTTCAGTCTGAATTCAAGGTACTAGTAATGATATTTAAAGCCTTAAAAGGCTTGGGACCTCGATAGCTGAAGGAGAGCCTGTCTGTATGTGCACCTGTCCAAGGATTAAGGCCTCCTGGAGGGGCCCTCCTCTGTATCCCTTCAATTGAAGCAATACGCTGTATGATGACATGAGAGAGGGCCTTCTCTGCTGTTGCACACCAATTGTGGAACATCCTCCCTTGGAGTCCTGGTTGGCACTAACATTGCTGCTGTTTTGTCACCAAGTTCAGTTGGCCCTCTGTATCCAAGGATTCTGTATCCACAGAGTCAACCATCCACGACTTGAAAATATTCCGGAGTTCCCCCTGCCCAAAAGCAAACCCTGAATTTGCCATTTTAAATAAGGGACACCATTTTACTATGCCATTGTATATAATGAGATTTGAACAGCCATGGATTTTGGTATCCACAGGGGAGCCTGGAACCAAACCCCACTGGATAACAAGGACCGAGTGTAAAAACATGGTTGTCAGGAAAGCTTTTGGGACCTGATTCATTTAGCAAAATCCCTCTTTATACACATGGTTTCAATTCACTTTAAAGTATTTTAACCCTTTTAATCTTTTACGGCTTTAATATGCCTTTTAAAATTATTTTAATTATTATAGTAATTTAAATTAGTTAGATTGGTTTTATTGTATGCCACCGTGAGATCTCTGGTTAAAGGGCGGGACATAAATATTTTAATTAATAAATAAACAAGAAAATCATGCCCAATAGGAACATTGTGTTTGCTCCACTTATTTCCTCTACTGCTGTTCTACGCAAAGTAGTGGTCCCTGGACTGGTGCTGCTCCCTGAGCCGTTGGCTGCTAGTCTCTGGAGAATTTCTTGGAAAGAAAGAAATAATTGTAGCCAATGGGCACAAATATGGTACTGGTCCCTGACATATTGGAAACAAATTGCTTGTCCTCCATATCAGGTAGCTTAAGAAGTACTGTTCTACTGGGCCTCTTGCACTGCTTCTGATATTACCAGAGAAGTACAGAAAGATCCCATGAGGCAGTGGTTCCCACACTCTTCAGTTGATACTGGAAGGGACTCTTAGTGGTTAACTTTCAGCTTTCCACAGCCCCACAGTAGAATTCTCAGCCAGTGGGTTTATAGGCTAGCCTCACTTGCCCTTGAACAGTATTGGTAAGATGCTCTGGATGCAGAAGAGATATACAGTATATGGAACATGTGAGCCTTCTCTATTTGAAAGAGGGGGAAATCAGCATGTTCTGCATTGCCATATGGAAACACTACAGGACCTTCCCTCTAAACTTCAGAGAAGCATGAAGATTGCTCAATAAATGCAAATCTCAGAAAAAAAAATCAGTTGCGATGGAACAAGAGAATATGGACTAAAAACAATAGCCTTAACTTTAAATTATGGTCCAGCAGTTGGTAGTATCAAAGGATGTCCCCACCCCCACAAAAAACAAGATCTTCTTTAAGAAACAGGGCACCTTAGTTTTCTCTGTTGTCTTTAGTGAACACACATATATTTTTCATTAAAACTAATGTGAGTTACTTGCATGCCTGGAGGGAGAATATGTAACATACAAGAGACAAGCATGACAAGCAAGACTGTACTTGTAGCACAGCCGGTGAAGATTTTCAAGAAAAGCTTAACAAATCCAGCAGCACTTTGCTCAGTGAATAGAATATCCCCAGAGAATTAGGTAAGAACTCCTTAAGAAGAAGGGTGTAATAATGGATGACATTGATGTGGCACTGGAACAGGTAACAAGGCCAGAATATTTATTAAAATATTGACTGAGCAACTAGTAAATGTAAGTTTTAAAGACTGTTATGTTGCCATGTGCTCGAGAGTTTCTACACTGAAGACTAAGTACTAGATATGTCATTCCAGTTACCTGGCAAACAACAAAGACTTCCAAGTATGCAGTTTTGTAAAAAACTAAAGATAAAAATTGAATAAAATTGCTTTATTGAAAATGGCCCTCAAATATTGGTGGGCATTTCTGTCTCCTTCGCCATTCCTGGTGTAGCCCACTGCTTAGGAAATAATGGTGGGAAGATAATAGAAAGAGAACAATTATGACAGTGGCTATTTTTGCAAGTTCTGTACCTGATCTTGGGGGAGGGGGGTAAACCTTAAAAATGAAGTAAATTTGCAAAGTGCACAAAAGAAATGACCAAGATGTGAGGCCCTGGATAATGTGAGTCAGAAAGTTCTGTAGCAAAACTAGTGACTTTCAAAGCTTGTTCTCAAGAAGCCTGCAGTTTTTGTTTGGAAGAACAGCAATGGTAGACAAATTTACAGCTTCCATGCCACTACCAACCTTTCAGAAGCAGGAGAGAGCTGGGGACATTCTAGGATGAACATTCAGCAGTAGAACCCAACAGGCCAATACCCTACATAAGCAGAGTATTCATTTATTCACTGGATTTATATCCTGCCTTTCTCCCAAGATGGGATTCAAGGGGCTCTAGAACATGTTCCAGAAGCCACTGCAGAGAGCTAAGATGCACTGGCAGATAGATGTCTGGAGATGTGTTGAAACAATTTGGATGTTTTCCAAAGTCTCCTCCTGGATGATCTGTTCAATTTTGGGCCTAGTAGCCCATCTCATCCCTAAAAGAAGCTTCCCCAAGCTTGGTACCATCTACATGTGCTGGATTCTGTCCCATCATCTCTAATAATCACACTTGGAACTCTGGTTCCTTAACGTACACAAGGTGTGACTGGGGCCTGGAAGCATAGCATTTCCATGGTGGGAATTTCATAAATAATCTGGACTGCTACCGCTTGCATTATTATTAACTCTCAAAAGGACAAACATGTTTCTTCTATTACCTTCATAGAAAGCTTTGGAAAAAATTAATTCTTGATAGGTTATCTATTTGTTTTTCATCAAAGGGATTATCTAAGGGTCTATGTATGAAGGTTTCTCCACTCTCATATTCATATATACTATAACCCAATGGTCCAATGTAGCAGAGCTACCTTTCAGAGTAATTGACGCAGAACATATTGTATAAGATGTAAAATTATGTTTCCCTCCCACCTCAGCATTTTTCAGTATCAATTCTGAAAAGCTGACACATGAAAATCTCCTCCAAAAAAGAAGTAAGATTAATCATGATGCTTATGGTTTTAATACAAAGCATTAGGTAAGGGAGATGTGTGAAAGCATTCCTTCACAAGAGTTTCTATTGGGGAAAAACACACACGAATGCACGTAAAGAAAGTGATGATTAGTAGAGATGTGAAGAATGTTTACACATTTTCTTATTCTTTTCCCCATACAAGAATAGCCTTTTCCTTGAACAAAAACACTTCACTGAGTTCATTGTTGGATATATTTTTTCCTTTGTAAAAATATATATTTTGCACACAGTATGTTTTATGTGCAAGGAATTACTTACACACCAATGTTTTCCTGTGCAAGACCTGCCCATACTCTTTCCCATACTCTTTCATAGGACATGCCTCTTTCATATGCCATGTAGAATCTCTGCGACATAGGAGTAGGGGATTGAAAATAACATGTGTTTCTGCTATCACCTCTGAAAGCCTAGTAGAAAATAATGCAGACACTACCCCCCATGAATTTATTCATAAGTCTATTCTGTTATGTTTTCATACTGATCTGCAGTTATTACATTTTAAAACACACAAATAAAAATATGCATTGAAGAGCATTTTGAGCCAAGAATTGCATTGTAACTTTCAGAGATGGGCTAGATCTGATGAACTGTTCTGTTTTCATTTGTACATTAGTCCAGAAGGACTGAACAGCCAGTCTGTATTAGCATTTTCAGAGACCAAGTTCCTCATTTACAGCAGGACCCCCATAACCACTGATTCATCATCCACTGATTCAATTATTCACGGGACACAAAACAGCACACCTACCATAGTCTTCCTAGAAAATGTGTCATCTCTAGCCATTTTCTAGGTCCTCCAAGGCAACTCTATGGTATTTTAAACCAGAAATCCCATTATTTTCAATGATGTTCACTATTGTCCACAGTTTTTGGTATCCATGCCCCCCCCCGAACCAATCCTCAGCAGATAAGGGGGTCCTACTGTATTCTCTTAACTCTCTTCATGAAGCCACAGTTTTCCTAGACCTGTTTATGAGCTTCTCCAAAAATACTGTGAAGCCCTGAAATTTATGCATGACCTCAAGTCTTCCAGGTGCTACTCTACTTCTGAATCTCTGAGCTATGGTGCATCTCAGGGGAAATGGCTTCTAGAACTAGACATTGGTCCCTCCAAGGATAAGGTTCCCTCACCTCAGTTGTCTCATAGTTTAGGGTCCTAGTGACTGATGCAAAAGGCACAAGGGGAATAAAGGTGTCTACAGCTTCTCAGATGTTCTAGCAGCTAGAATCTAGAATTCTATTATTCTGCTTCTGAATCTTTAGCCTGTGCAGTAGGCTGTGGGAGAGAAATGGCTGATGAAGGAGTTAGATATTAAATGTCTATAGTGTGGGGCTTACTTAACAAGGCTGGTGCAGATTTATTTGTTTTTTGCAAATATGTACATAGTGGTCACTTGATGAATTACAGGAATGTACAATGATATCAATGAAAATGGAGTTGTTGGATATTCCTTAGAAACTCAGTACATTACAGTAAAAGAAAAAAAGTTCAACCTCACCTCAGACTGATGCATGGAAGTGGCGCAGCTGAATAATCAATAAGATGACTATTTAAAAGCTTTCAATTGTCACAAAATCCTTTTAAGATTCTATGCCTGCTACCGCAGATGGTGATGACAAAAATACAAGCAGTAGAAAACCTTAGAGCACTTGGATATGGACTTGGAATAATAGTGTAATGCAGTGAGCATAGGATATTTTCTAGCACTAAGGAGATTTTCACACAGGCTATATATCCCATGGCAGGAACAGAACAGGGTCGGGAAAGGTTTTCCCTTTCGGACGATGTTGACCCCATTCTGTCCTGCATCCATCCTGCTCCCATGACTGTTATGGAACAATGTAATCACGATTTTTCATCGTCAATAGACCTCCCGTTCTGTCATTATCATGCAATCATGGGTGTGCGAACAGGAGCCCCGTTCCTGTTCTGAAATGACAGCCGCAGAGGGGAGGTCCATTCTGAGCACTTCCTGGTACGATCTGGACATCCAGGTAAGTGGCATCCTTTATTTTACCCTCCCTGTTTTGATTGTGTGATTTAAAGTGTGTTTTTGTACTTGGTGAACTGATTTTATGTTTGGGGGAGTTTTATTTTTTAAATTTACCACCCAGCCGTTATCACGTGATAACGTGATAATGTTTCAGATGGCTGGTCATAAAAGCAGCCTTATGACGGCTGCATTTACAGCTGGCCAGCGAGGGGAGGGAGAGCCCATTCCTGCCGCGGAATTAAGGTAAGTGTGTGAAAGATTTACATTATTCCGTGGCAGGAACGGGAGAGGAGGTGGCAGGGCAGTAACGGGACATTTTGGTCCCGTGTGAAAATCTCATAAGAATAAGGTGTCTTTTGTTCTTATGGAACTCCATGCACACATAACTACTTTGGCATTAGGACAGCAATTCTGAAAATTATAATCCAATTGTTGCTGATTTAGGGCTTTTGCATAGCTAAACCCCATTTTTTTTTAAAGTGCTCCACCTTAAAACAGAAACAGAAGGGCTCTGAATAAGTTCAGAGGAGGGGCAGTGGGGTATGGTGGCATTTAATCCTTTGTCCTGCACAATGTTTATTTCTCTGTCCTAAACTTCATGCTTTAAAAAAGTTGCACCTCTGCTTTCTGTGTATATTGGTATGCATTTGTGCATTAGGCAATTTGTGCATGGCAAGAATATTCAAAGACTCGGGGGTGGGGGGAGACTTCCCAAATGTCAGCAAACTCTGATGAGGAGAATCCTCATCCTGAAGCCCTTCTTTGTTTTTCCCCTGAGGCTTCAAATAGACTTGAAGGACTACTCACAGCCACTTGCACAAGCCAGACTGTTGTGCCTCACCCCCAAGACTCAGACTCAGATAGTGAGGCAAAGGGTCAAGCTAGTGAGACAGAGTGCTAAGCTAGTAAGGCAGAGGGCCAAGAAGGTATGGCAGTTTCTGAACAACAAGACACAGTATTAACAGCACCTACAGCGGCCAGACAAAGGAAGGAAAAGGAAGGGCTATGGAGGCTGGACTGTTTAAGAACCAAATGCTCGTTAATCAGGGAACAGCTGCATGCTGACAACAGACCATAAATTCCGTCACCTCCCTCAGGGAAGATGTTGCTCACAACAGTTCTACCTGGTGGACAGAACATTTCTGACTTGTGTTCCTGGTTTATGTTGCCTGATAACCTGAGAACTTGCTCCACTAAATGACAATGCTTTTGGATCTCCCATTTGACTGTCATTTTGATTTATTGCTTGACTGCATTTGATTCAGACTGGCCTGACCTTGCTGCTACATCATCCTTGCTCGTGAGCCATGCTTCCCTCTGGAATTCTCCTGTATTTGGTTGCCTCCTGTACTCTCTCTCAGGGACTTGGACTCATGTTGGCACCCAAACAGCACACAGACTCACCTTTTTCCTGCCCCCCTTCAACATAGCCTGTAGTGGCCGAGGGTAAGGAGGAGGGCAGCTGAGGGTAAGGGGGAGGGCAGTGTTGCCTGCTATGTTCTGATAGGCTGTGCATGGTGATGACTTCATCCTTCAGAACTTCCCAGGGGCCTCTGGAGGTCCTGGAAGATGATGCTGACCTCATGCAGTGGCTATCAGAGGACAGCTGGCAATGATCCTTGGCTGTCCCTTGCCCACTACAGGGCTGTATGGGAGCAGGGAGGAAAACAAGTGACGGGGGGGATTCTTCTCCCTGTGTAAGCTGCACAGGTTTTCAAAGACATTCCTGCAGTGGGGAGAAAACTGATTAAACTATTTGTTTTCCTCTTCAGGATTTTTTTTTTAGCGTGTATGTGTATTTATGTGAAATTTGGAAGGTCAAATGTTTCCTATCCCTGAGCCAAACATTTCTTGCTTCAGAGCCACTGTTCTGATAAAATTTGAAGTTTTCTACACTTCTTATTTTTGTCTTCTGATAGTATTTGGAGATCCACTCACACATCTGCTCCATCGTTTCATGGTGAAATCTGCAGCAGGGAAAGTCTTCTTTTGGGACAAGTAATTTTTCCTAGCATTCAAATCATATTACTAACTAAAACTACTAACTCGTAGAGCAATTGCAATTTGGAATCTGGAATAGTTGCATGACTCTCATGGGCATTCTAACAACAAATGACAGCCAAATCCTGTGTATTTAATTCAAGACTCAGTTTGCAAAGAGGGCACTGACACAGGGAATTATGTTTTCCATTTTAGCCCTAAGTGGGAAATCTTCAGCCTTGAGATCTTTGCAGAATGATTAACAAAAGGAAACCAATTTCTTCAGCATTAGCTTTGTTCTTATATGATGCCACCTCCTACACAAGCTCCCTCTTTTAAGATGTTCTTTCATGCATTAAAGTAGTACTTATCAATCTTTGGCCTCCAGGTGTTTTGGAGTTCATTTCTCAGAAGCCCCAGCTACCATGGTAAATAGAAATTCTGGGATCTGAATACCAAACATATGGAGGGCCAAAAGTTAAGAGCCACTGCATTAAGACACATATCATCCTGCAAGTAAGCCCACCCACTTCCACTAACATGTGGGCTGTACCATGCTATTGTCATTTTACTGGGGCTCACAGAACTACCCTGCAAAGACTAAAGCACAGTTCTGATATCTTTGAAATTGATAATCCCAACAAACCAATCAGATTCAAGCACAAGTTCCTTGTTTAGGAGTTCATAAACCACAGGCAAACAGGGAAAAAGTAACCAGGTAACAATTATCACTTGAATAGAAAGCTATGTTATTTTTGGCCTACCTGTATGGATAGCCATGATATTTGGAGCGGAATATGGACAGCAGGAAGCTGAAGAAGAAAACAACGAGACCCAATCCCACCAGGCATATTACTAGAAAAAGAATCAATATGTAAGATTTTCCCCCAAAAGCTATGATACCGGTTAAAAAACAATCATTTCCTTAATAAAAGGTAAGCTACATTGCATACATCAGAGGGTGATCAAGATGGAAAAGCTTCCAATCACTTATAGTTCCCCCCCAAAAAAAATTACATTTATGAAATGGATGTAGCATACATCAGATCCCTGGATGACAAAACTGGTCCCCAGGCCCACTGAACTGCCTTTTCCTGGCACATACAAAGCTGGCCTTATACCACACCCTCCAACATTTCAGAAATGGAAAGCAGGACAAGTGTGGCCAAGCAATTTCAGAGTGTGGCTAAGTTACTAACAAGGAAGAACACACAAGCCACAAAAGGCTGCAGCAGTTTGCTTTTGTCCGAGCCTACTTTGAAGGACAAGATTCTGTTCCCTCCTGTCCTCTCCTTCTGCTGAGTTAACTTTGTGCAAACTACTTGTGCACTTTGGCCTCACTTTGCACCAAATGAAGTAAACTGAGACAAACAGAAAAAATAGGAAGAGGGAAGAGAAACCGGGACATGTGAAAAGCAGCTGAAAAAGTTGGATAAAAGAGGATTAATAGAGACTGTCACTGTCAAATTGGGACAGTTGAGAAGATATGAAATTATCTCAAAACATTCTCTTTATATTATCTGAGGAAACACTATAAACTTTTTTTTTTTAACAAAAATGCTTTCTAACAGTTTGCCTTTTCTTATCTTCAGAAATGACAAGAAAATGGCTGTTTAAAGAAAAAGGGAACTGAAGGTGCCAACACAGCAAGCATTTCATGGTAGTGAGACTTTGTTAGAAGAAGCAATGAACTTGGAATTATACATTTCAGACAGTGATATTTCAGGTTTGTGTCAGACCCTTTGGCAGAAAAAAAAAAGCTACATCTTAATAGCCCACTGCCACAGGTTGTCAAATTCATGCATTCAGATCCTATCCCTTGCATGAAGAAAGGAAGTGATCAACCCAGTCAGTTCTAATCAAACTGAGGACTACACTAGGCAAAACACCATCCACACAATTAGCATTATGTGAATGGCTTTTTGAACAAGCAGTATAGATTGAGAATCTCTGTAAGTGTGTGGGATGTGGTAAAAGTGCTTTAACCCCTTTTGCTTCCTGCAGTAACAATCTAGTTTGAACCTTTCTATCTCCTGTCTTCACTGGAAAAAGACTCCTTGCAGCAATGCAAACAGTGTATGTGGGCTTTGACCCAAATTAGGCACACAACCAGAAGCAAGGATTAAAGCATCTACAGTGCATGGCAGGTTTGCAATCCAAATCCCTCTGCCCAAAAAACAAAACAAAACACAACATGCAGACATCCTTTCAATCTACTTTGAGAACATCTGCTAATTAGGCATACAATGATGTGTAGGACATGTTATAGTTTACTTTTATAGCTCTACATTTCCCTTATCCTTCCTAGTTATAAGAACAGTTTAATAGCTGTAGGCAGAAATAGGGAACACTTGGCTCTCCAAAGCTGTGGCGCTGCCACTACAACTCCCCTCACTCCTCACCTATTTAACATCAGGCTGATGGGAGCTGCAGCTCAACAATATCTGGAATGCCAGACATTCCCTACTCTTTATTTAACAGATGGTTAAGATATAATCTATGAGCTACATGTTTTAAAAAATATGCCTTTTTGGCTACCCTAGTTTACAGCCTCAATGTTTCAGACACCCTCTTTGACTATGGAAGATGGCTTTAAAAAAAGTTTTTGTTTCACTTCATAGTTAAACATGCTTGTTTAATGAGCAGTAATAGAGAAAAGTTCATTATGGTCTATTTGTAGGGAAACATTAAACCCGGCCTGGTTGATAAATTCCATGACTTCACAGAGCACTGCGATACTTTATTGAAAGCCTTGGGTTCTTCTCTCACAGTTACATTACGGGGGTTCAGATTATGAATTTTCTCTTGCAAGTCCTTATGTTTCCACAGGCTTCTCACAGGTCTGTGTCCTCCATATCAGTCAGGGCTGGAAACCACTATGGCAGTCTCTTCCTGTATTGGTACTGAACTTGTCCAGGGCACCCACTACTTGGTCTTTCCCCAGGAATAGGAGATGGTGGAAATTTTTAGCTGATTATGTTCTCCATCCCCGAAGTGAGGATGCTGATAACTCCCTCCCAGCTACGTTTTGGCAAATCCCCTAGTTTCCATGCTGCTGCTCGCAAAACTGGCCAAAATGATTTTTTTTAAGTAAAGAAAATAACTGCTACTGCCAGGGACATGCAATTTTCAAATACTCTCCCAAACCACTTTATGCCAAGTGTTTACCATTAAGCAACTTGGATGTAGCACAAAACTCATGTTTATAGAGTGCAATGTTTATCCCTGTTTGTTCACTTTATATAAGAACCAAACTACACCCACTCCCCTTCCTAATATTAGCTGTGAAATTTGCATGTGGTTGCATGCAATTATTATTTCCAGTGCAGAAAATGCTGTTTCCTGCACAGAAAATGTTGTTTTCTATGCAAATCAATGATGGGAAAATATTGTCCAGAACAAATCTCTATTTACCACACTTTCTGTGCAGGATATAATGTCTGTGTAGAAATATTATTTTATGCACAGCAAATGCTGTTTTCGGCACAGAATATGTTTTCTCCATAAATCACCCATGAGCAAATTTTGTGCAGAACAGGTCCTCAACTGCGAAAGATTCTCATCAATCCAGAATTCTTCTTGTCAAGTTTTCTCTATACTTGAAAAACATGTTTTTGCCCATTTCCCAAGTATTTTTGAATATTATTTCCATTCCTGCTATTCACTAGCTGTAAAAATTGACAACCTCACAAGATTTCATGTTTTGCATGTGAGAGTAAGACAAGTCCTTTATTTTTTTTGGTCAAGGTTTCTGCAATTTGCAGGAGATATTCATGTGCAAAATCCCTGTGAAGCAAAGGGCAAGCACAGCAAACACAGAAGGGCTGGCTTATGGGCCAAAACATCCTATCGTTTCACTTTTAAAAGTCCACATAACAAGGCAGCAGCAATCATAGCCTGCGACAAAAATCATTAGTGCAAAAATTTGAACAAAACCCATTCTCGCAAGTGTGAACATTCTCACTGGGAATGTGCAACAAGCTTTCACCATCTTGCAGGGAAAGAGAACAAAATTGAGGCTTCTTATTCTCACATGTGAGAGATGAGATATGCCAACATTATATCCTTACCAATTAAGGATGCAAATTTTCAACAATTTCATCCTTACAGTAAGCCCTGGTGGCACCGTGGTTAAATGCCAATACTGCAAGCCACAACGTTATGAGTTTGGTCCCAGAGGGCTCCAAGGTTGACTCAGCCTTCCGTAGGTTGGTAGTTTTCTCCCCTCTGTAGGAGAAAATTAATATTCCTCTGCAGTATTCTCCTCATATTCAAACATCTCAAAGTGTTGCAGAGAAATTATTCTGTGCAGAAAAACATGGTGGGGGGTTTTGGTGCAAAAATCCTGTTTTATGCACAGAAAAAAAAAGTTTCCTGGATAAGAGAGAGGCAACAAAAATGCATGGATAAGGCATTTTGAATAGGGAATGAGTTTTCTGCGCAGAAAACAGGTCTTTGTGCAAAATCTCCACATGCAATTATACACAGAATTATTTCTTTGTAACACTTTGGGACATTCAAATGCTGGGAGAAAACTGCACTTAGTTCTTGCTGGTCTATTATTTTCCCCGATGGGAATGACTAATAACAAGTATTCTTTCCATCCCTGCTACCAATGAAGCAACACTTCTTCAGCCTACTTTGTGAACTGCTTTTGAAATGCAAGGACCAACTTTCAGGAAGCTCTTTGGATCCCAAGCCCATGCTGTTATATCACAAGTCTATAGGCATGTGTTGGTGGATATACAAATGCATTTGCAAACACTCTAGGAAAGATGAACACAAATTTAAAAATTGTGAGTTTTTAGGTAGGCCATGAATAGACACTGGTATGTTTGAATGTCATCAGAACAATTGTGATAATCTGACCTACATTAAAGAACTTACTTCTCCTTTTACCAACATCTCCTTTGGAGGTAGCAGCTTCATTCAAAAGAACCATTCCCATGGTGATAGCAGCATCTATATTGTAGCTGTCAAGGAAACAATGGAAATGCAGACATCTTACAAAGCCAAAGCGAAGCATCTCTAAACTTAGGAATTACAGATGTTATTTTTTTTAAATGGTATTAAGCATGTTCTGTTTATGAACTGTAAATAGATGCAAAGCTGTCAGGAGAAAAAGGAGCATTAAAACAGAGATAATTCCTACATTTCATCTACACTGTATATGTAATGTACTTTTCTGCTGCTTTTAGATTTCTCTAAATCATGAAATTAGAATAGCAAAAGGTTTAAGGAATCCAAGTACATTAATGGGATTTTGCTACATGAGGTAAGCATTGTAAAGCCCTCCAACCAACAAGATGCCTGAAAACTCATGTACCAATTCTGGTAGTACAAAATGAATGTCACCAGGAGACAGATACAGGGTGCATAAAAATAATTACATTAATTCTGATTAACTGATGCATACGAAACCATTTAGATAGCACACAGTATGCTTCTTCTCAACCAATGTTTCTGAGATGGATAGGATCTCTCTAATATACCACAAGAATGGAGTAAAATCATTGCAGCGGCAAGTGTTTTCATTCACTAGCCATTTTTAGACTCTTAATTGCTAGCTTTTACAAATGCAAACAAGCACATAATGATAAAATAATTTTAACTAATTTTCCAGGATCCTAAGCTGTTCACATAATTGCCTGAAAAAGCATCCATGAAAGGCAACTGTTACTACTGTAATTAACATCTGTTTCATGCAGTCGGCATATAACAATGTAAGGGGGATTGATATATCACAGGAGCTATTCTTAGCCTTCAGGGGAAGAGAAAAAGAGAACCCTGTCACTTTATAATTTACATCTGTTTTTTTTAAAATACCCTTGTTTGTATCCAAGCAAATTAAAGGAAAACTATTTACTCAGCATCACCTTTGGTGTAAACACACAACAGTAAACTTGGGTGTCAGGGGTTTTTATCATGTCCCATTAATAATTTTTACAACGGCTAACAATATGAGTCTAGACTTATGATAATCAAGAACTCGGAAAAGTTCAGGATAGAAACATGAAGCAAGCATGTCTGGCCAAAGAACATCAGAGTGTGGTCAAGATGGCAAACCTTATTAATGAGGAAGAACACAAAATGTAGGAGAGGTTTCAGCAGTTTGATTTTGCCAGTCTGCAAGGAAAGGAAAAGCTCCACTGCCTCCTCTTCTCTTCCTCTCACTGAGTTAACTGAATGCAAACTAATTTTGCACTTTGAACTCAGTTTGCATCAATTGAAATAAGGTAAGGATGAAGAGGAAAGTTGGGAGCAGGAGAGAGGAACTAGGACATTTTAAAAGCAGCATAAATATTGGGACAACTGAGAATTAACCAGGACTGCCCCTCCCAAACCAGGAAAGTTGGAGGATGTGAAATCATACACATACCCCTTTCCCTGTGAAAGCCAGAATTACTCACAGCTGGTGATGCACTGCATCACCAAGGTGCACCAGGGTATGGCTCCATAGCCCCAGCCACAGTCTCTTAAGGCAGGGTGTTCTCTTCTGCACAAGGTGAGACTGAGGAGGTATCCTCTTTTTACAGACTTATATAGCCACCCTCCCAATTTCTAGAAGCTGCTAAAAACACAAGCTGAAAGGCAAACCACCTTCTTTATCACTGAAGGCCTCAACCTGTCCCAACAAAAGAGAGGGAGATCAAGCTCACACCCTTCCTATGGGATAGTCATATTTCCATATCTGAAAAGGCTGAAGTAAGCTGAGCGACTACAAGCTTGTTTCTATCTATAACTGAGCTTGCCTAGCACCAATTAAGCTGCCACACAGACAAGTGCCCACTATACTAGGTTATACACAGCTCTGAGTACTGAGAGTGCTGTATAATTAACTGTGACAATTCCTTGACATTCTTTTGGTATCAATCCCCATGCTGTAAGCCTGATTGAGGACATGGATACTAAGAGTCTCTTGTTGAGCATAAGCATTTTTCTTTGGTCTTACTTTTTTTCTTCATTATTTAAATCTGATAGCAACACCTACACCTCCATCCTTCCTTCTCCAAGGTGAATAGAGATTTGGGGCAGAGAATCGAGCTAATGCCTCTCCCTCACCCCAAATGGTATGAGACAATAAACTAAATTATCAAGACTGTGATGCACTTAATGAAATGAAAGGGTTTTCTCTACTCCATTCCTTTGTTTTTTCCAGATTTTCTGAATTTTAGCTTAGCTAGAAGATAATCTGGCAATAAATTCTGGAACTGGAATTTATGAACTGTTTTGCTACAGTTTTTAGTTCCTTTGGCTCTCTTGTTTTCTATTATGCATTTCCACTGTGTGTTTAGGTGTGCACAGATAAAACACTGCAAAGAAAGAAAGAAAGAAAGAAAGAAAGAAAGAAAGGGAAATGAAAATTTGATGCAAACATTTGTATGACTGCAACAAGGTCCTTTTGTGCATTGTTTTAGGTGAAGAACAACTGTACGTATTACAACATCTTGATATAGCAGTATATATAAACCACATTGTGTGGCTTGTTGTTTTCTCACTGTATACATGCACATTCATAATGTAGATGGGCCTGGAAGAGAAAGACATGAAAGAACTGAAATCTCCAACAAACGATAGGTTCACAATACAAAATCCAGAAATAACAGTAACAAAAACAGCAGAACAATGGAGGAATCAAAATCCATCTGCAGATACCAGAAGGTAATTTGAAACTCCAAATATATAGGAAGAATCTTGGGGCACCCCCAAAGCTTCTTTCTTAGATATGTACGAGTAAGGGCCATTGAGACAGCTGCTTTTTTCCTGAAATGCTTTACATTAGCTATAATGCAGGAATGCCTTTTCAAAATCGAAGGAACTGATTTATTCAAAATCAAAGACTAAAAAAAAAAAAAAATGACCTTCAGGAATGCAAAGGATATTGTTCTGGCCATGTTTTTTTTAAAAAGACATAAAAATAAAACTGGGAGAGTTGTTCGCTCATTGTATGTGAACAGGCAGACACTTAGCCTCCTTGTCCTTCAGGCAACTCAGCTGGAAAATTGAAAAAGTAAAATCTCACTGAAAAACCAGATGCTACATCTGAACAGAGATGTCCTGAGCAAAGACATTACAAATGTATAAATAAATAAAAGGTCATTGGCTGGAGTTGGCCACTCAAGTATCCATTTCATTTTTCAGAAAATGAGTGTTAGGCAAACTCTAATGCTTCATGATGGCTTCAATCTAACCCAAGTCATTATTTATTGAATTCATTTATTCATAGGGTAATAATTACCAACATTTATCAAGCCGTGGCACCATGGAAGAGGTCAGCGCCTGCAAGCATGGCCAACGAGGGAAAGAATGCTACCAGCTTCCCAAAGTGTGTAGGCTCCCAATGGTTGCATAATCCTCCCTTCAGCACTGCCTGACTGCAGCTGAAGAGATAGCAACATCCTTGGGGAAGAAAGTGTGTGTGTGTGTGTGTGTGTGTGTGTGGTGGTAGTTGTAATGAAACATTAAAAGTTAGGAGCCAATAGTAACTTCCATGCTCTTCTTCCAGCTCATGCCATTTTTTCTCTGAGTAAAAGCAAGCTGAGAGCAGCAGCCAAAGCAACCTATCAATCTGGTCTCCACAGGACAACTGCCCTGTCATTCAGTCCTTACTCTCACATGATTAGCACATGATCAGTCCCTGCCAAAAATGGGTCAAAAGCACCCTGATGTTTAAGCTGTTTACCACACTTGCTGACTGAACCAGCTGAGAGTAGATGGCATCTCTGTAGCCTGAGTTATAAAACCTCTAGCTCCATAGCTGTGCAGTAAGTGACTCCTTTATATATTACACAGGGAGCACAATGAAGAAGGGAGCCCCATGGTTTCTTACAGAGAGAGGGACTCTGGCTAAGACTCAATCAAACCCCACATAATCTGAATGTTCCCTGCTGTTGAACTTTAGAACCTGTTTTCCTTCCAGTTGAGAGTTTTGCTAAAACTCAGGTGGGAGTGGCAAAGTTCCTAAAAGATTGTAATTGCAACTGAAGTATACTGTCTGGAAATGTAACAGAATTTGAAGACTCTTGTGAAACAACTACCTTTTGAATCATCTGATCTAACAGAAGTGTCACTTTCCTTTTAAAAAGAGTGAAAAAGGTTCTTAATAAAGACAGAGAAACGGAGCTGGGGCATCAGCTAACCAATGCACTTTGTGTTATGAGGAAGACTGATCAAACAGACATGCTAAATACTAATTGGAACCCTTTCTGTAATTTCTGATTACAAGATTTTTGATTTCCCTGTCACTACAGCATAACATATCACAGGACCAGTCTTTCTGGAACTTCTTTCTCTACAATGCCTTCTCATCTTCAGAGTTGTTCCTTAAATTCTGATCTGCCCTCAAGTCAGGAGCACTTAAGCCTAACTCAAGTGCACAGTCTACTGGGTAGCATGTTGTTCCTGCCTATCCATTAAAAAATTCTTTCTGTCCTTTCTGATGGGATGGTGGTTCTCCGCACAATACTGAAATATCAAGAGGATGGTCATGGTATGGAGCACATGGGGCAACAAGGGCATACTATATAGAGTAGCCTTCATATTGCTTCATTTTAAAAGCAGTCACTACATAGGTAAATATGTATACATCATGGATGTCAGAATTACAACAATTTCTTTTTGTACAAAAGCCACAGTATTTGACACAGTGGTTTCCAACCTTTGGTACTCCAGATGTTTTGGACTTCAATGCCCAGCAATCCATGGACAGTGGTCAGGGAAGTCCAAAATGTCTGGGGGACCAAAAGTTGAGAACCATTGATTTAATATGACCTTTTCAGCCACTTTGACATTATTCACATTTGGATTATAAATGCCTGGGTTATTGCTGGACAGCACTCTATTACTCAGTGTGTGTTTCTTAGGCACCATCTATAACACAGAACCAAAATGAACATAGCATAGGAAAGAATCTGGATTATGTCTGAAATCAATAAAAAGAGGAAGAAAAAGAAAGGAGAAGTCATATATCCAGGGTAGGTGACAAAGAGTGAGTGAGGAACCTGGAGACCAATTCCTATGAGGAAAAGTTGAAGGAACTTACTATGTTTAGCCTAGTGATATTTAACTGTGTCACATAGATGATGGAGCAAATTTATCTCCTGCTGTTCCAAAGGGCAGGATCTAAATTAATGGATTAAAATGATAAGGAAAAGGAATATCAGCAAGAACTCCTGCTGGTACAAATTGCTCATCAGGAGAAAAGACTGCCTTGGAATATGGTATACTTTCCTTTGGTAGTTTTAAAGGAGAGGCTGAATGACTATGCTTTAGGCATGATTCAGTAATAGATTTCCTATATTGACAAGAAATTGGACAAGGTAACCTCTATATCCCCCCCCCCAATCTGACTTGCAACTCTCTAGTTCCCCAAAACACTTGTTACAGGCATCTCAAAGCAATCTACAGCCTACCTCTCCAAGGTGCTTAAGTAACACTCCATGCAATTGGCAACACTTTGGGGGAGGGACAGGGCTTCCAAAAACAGACAGCGCTGCACATACAGATGGATATTGAAGACTTTGCCAGCTCCACTGCATATGGGAGGAAAACCCACATTTCTGTGTAAAGAGGTCTATGCATAGTAGTCTACAGAGAGTCCAGGATCTGAAAACTCAACAAGCTTGTATATTTAGGTTTGACTTGTTTGAGATGTATATTCAAGATTCCCTTCTGGCAGCAAGGCATATATAATCCAAGTAGTCTATTGTATTATTCTAGCCTGCAGAGAAGTAGCACATGTGAAATGCTGTATAATTGCCCTCTTAGTCATACAACAGCCTTGCCATGATGACATTTATTCTTCTAAATGTATAAAATCAGAGACATGAGGCTTAACACCAAAGGCAGTTTTGCAAAGGCCACCAAACAAGTTCTAGCTTAAGGAAGGATATAAATCAAAACATCCACAGCTAAGAGTCACTCAGCTAAACAATTTTATTTATTTATTTATTTATTTATTTACTGGTATTTATACCCCGCTCTTCAGCCACAAAGGCTCTCAGAGCGGCTTACAAATTGTTAAGCAACAGCATTTTACACATGTACACCGCTTTATAGCGTGCTAGGCACTAAGAAGTTTCCAATGTGTGCTAGCCAATTGCCCCCACAAGCTGGGTACTCAGTGACATTCAACCTAACTATTAAGCAGTAAATATACTGCCAGCCATGCACCCTTGCATGCATGTTAAGGGGTGATAGGATAGCCCTGTTGAAGTATTTGAAGGGGTGTCACACTGAGGATGGAGCAAGCTTGTTTTCTGCTGCTCCAGAGACTGGAACACGGAGCAATGGATGCAAGCTCCAGGAACAGAGATTTCACCTCAACATTAGGAGGAACTTTTTGACAGTAAGAGCTGTTCGGTCGTGGAACACACTCCCTCGGAGCATGGTGGGGTCTCCTTCCTTGGAGGTCTTTAAACAGAGGCTGGATGGCCATCTGTCAGGGATGCTTTGATTGTGTATTCCTGCATGGCAGGGGGTTGGACTGGATGACCCTCATGGTCTCTTCCAGCTCTACAATTCTATGATTCATTGTACATTGAGGCAATTGCCACCTGTCCTGTGTTTGCTCTCATGTCACTTCAAGAATGGTTTACAAGTAACTTCCATCCATATAGTTTTGCTCTGAAACATGTTTACCTGAACAGGTAATATATCCCCCTTGGAAGGTGCAATGTTTGTGCATTATGAAAATGAAACCATGTGAGTGGAAGCTTTTCAGGGAATTACACAAAGGAGCCACTGAGGCAACAAAAAGCTCTAATCAGTGTAACCCTTCTACAAATTTGGGCATGTGCAAATGCACTTAGAATCACAGAGTTAGAAGGGGTGCTATGGGACATCAGGTCCAACCCCCTGGTCAATTCGGGATCTCCACCTACAGCATCACAAGCAGGTAAGGTGTCCAGCCTCTTTTTGAAGACACCCAGAGAAGGAGACCCTACCACCTCTCTAGGGCAATTTATTCTATTGCTGAACCACTCTCACTGTCAAGAAGTTCTAATGTTCAATTGAAATCTGTCCCCTGAAACGTAAAACCATTAGGCATAGTTCTACCCTCTGAGGCAGCAGAGAACAAGCCTGCACCCTCATCTTTGTGGCAGCCCTTGAGGTATTTAAAGAGTGCAATCATGTCACCAATCTTCTCTGCACCAAGCTGAACCAGCTCAGCTCCTTCAACCTCTCCTCATATGTTTTGATCTCTGTACCTCTTATCACCCCCACTGCCCTTCTATGAACTCACTCCAAGTTGTCTATATACTTCTTAAAATGAGGTGTTAAACACAGTACTCCAGATGAGGCCTGAGCAATGAAGAATGTAGGGGGACTATTACTTCCCTTGACTTAGAAACTATGCTTCTATTAGCATTTGCCTTATTTGCTGTAATATCACACTGCAGGCCCATGTTCAACTTATCATCAACAATAATCCCAAGGTCCTTTTCAGAAGCAGTACTGCTGCGCATCCCCCATCCTATACCTGTGTATTTGTGGGGGTTTTTTGTGTGTGGCCTAAATGTAAAATTTTGCATTTGATTCTGCTGAATTTCATTTTATTAATTTCAGTGCAGTTTTCTAGTTTATTAAGGTCCTTTTGAATTCTGCTCCTAACTTCCAAAGTCATAGCTATGCCTCCCAGTTTTGTTATCATTTGCAAATTTGATAAGGATTCTCTCCACCCCACCATCTAAATCATTGATAAAAACATTGAAAAGCTTCAGGCCCAGGACAGAACCCTGTGGCACTCTCCTTGAGACCTCCTTCCAATCTGAAGCACAGCCACTGATGACAACTCTGAGCACTGTTTTCCATGCAGTTATGGATCTATCTGATAGTGTTACCATCTATTCCATATTTAGTCAGTTTGCTAATCAAAACATTATGGGGAACCTTATCAAATGCTTTGCTGAAATCCAGATAAATGACATCCACGGCATTGCCACCACCAACTGAAAAAGGACCCAATCAGAAGAAGGATATAAGGTTAGTTTGGTAGGATTTGCTCTTGACAAACCCATGCTGGCTCCTGCTAATGACTGCATTGTCATCAAGATACTCGCAGACAAACTCCTGTATACAGTTGTCCCTTCATATTCACTGGGATTTGGTTCTAGGACCCCCCACGGATACCAAAATCCATGAATACTCAAGTCCCATTATACGCAATGGCATAGCAAAATGGTGTCCCTTATATAAGATGGCAAAATCAAGGTTTGCTTTTCGGATTATTATTTTTTTAAAGAATATTTTCAAGCTGTGAATACTTAAATCCATGGATACCATATCCATGGATATGGAGGGACAACTGTAATATGTTCTAATATTTTTCCTGATATTGAATTCAGGCTGGCCGGCCTGTAGCTTCATGGATGATCCTCCTCCTCCTCCTCCTCCTCCTTGCCTTTTTTTGAAGAGAGGGACAATGTTTGCTTATCTCCAGTCTTCTGGCACCTCACACATTCTCCAAAATTTCTCAGAAGTGGTTGTGCAAGTACCCTCAATACTTCAAAGACATTCTTCCTCATCTGAGGTGTAGCCCATCTGTAGCCAGTAGTCCTGTCTAGGAAATGAAGACCATGGTCCCAGAAGTGAAACCTCTCCCATCAACACCATCTGTGTAGCCATATGTCCTGGCATATTTGTGTGCTGCATTACATTGTTGGCAACATGTGACCTCAGACATGTGTCCCCAGTGTTCCAACATTAACACATGAATGGGGCAATGCTGATAACAGTAAATGAAATGAAATGTGAACAGGGATATGTGAAAAGTTTAAACCGATCAGGTCTTCCTAATCATTATGGATAAATTAGGCCTAAAATATTTGGTTCTCCAGTAAGTCCTTGCTTAAGCAACACTCCATGCAATTGGGAACACTTTGCATGTTTTGCAATGGCAAGCTAGATGGTTGCCAAAGGGATTCAAGCCCTTCCTGGATCTAGAATGGGCTAGAACATGCACGAATGACAATTCTACTTAGACCTTATGCTAGTCTATACCTCAGTCAGTTGATCAGTCAGTCAGTTTATCTCTATCTTGCCTTTTCCACAAGAGTGGGACTCAAGGTGACTTAACAGAATAAGCTCTTTTCTAGTGACCAATTTGTCTTCGCAAACTAGATCCACTGCTTGCGATATATTTGGGGCATCATGAATTGTTATCTTAAGTTTGGAAATCCCCCAACCCTCACTCTAGGATTCTATCAATATTTCTCTTGATTCAATTTCTTTATCTGCCTCCTTGTATTTCCAAGCAGTTATTCTCTTGGGAATTATCTCTTTGAGGCAGTTAATCAGATCTTTCCAATGCTGTAAAATAATACATTCCTGTGTTCAAAAAGAAGAGAGATACTTTCAATGATTAAGTACTCACAGGAATTTCAAGGAATTCACTTGGAACTCAAAGCTGCATTATTTACTTGTAGAAAAATGGGACACATTTTTCAGCCATCTCATTTAGAAGAAGGACCTAATTTGAGTACATAATTCGAATCTCCATACATAATTCCAACAGGTATATCAGGCACTTGAAAGCTTCAGGTATATTGTTTTCCAAAGAACCACCCCAAGGTAAGCCTTTATGATGCTTGACAATTTTTGATGATCTCTGCTGCTGAGAACTGACATACTATCCAAAATCATTAGATCCGTGAAGGTAAAAATTTTAAATCCATTTCAGCCCAGTCCAGGTACAACAAGCAGAGTATGGAACTACAGCTGACTGAGTGACTTTCAGATCTTTCCTTTTCATAGAGATAACACCTGAGCTACTTAGAAAGGTGCCAATCACACTGGTTGGAGAAAATAGGTTTTGAAAAGCTTAAAAACGAGAACCACAAATAAAAGTTGAAACACTGATATACAATTATACTTATAAAACAAAAAAACAACCCCAACAATCCAAGACATCAGATGAAACACTGATTTGTTCTCTGAAGAAAGAAATATTATGTGTTTATTTTAGAGAAGTGGAACCAGAAGTATACAGTAAAACAAACTTATGGGTTTGTAGGAAAAAGGTGTTGTCCCAAGCCTCTTATCAATTTCTTTACTTTTTCCTCTCAGTTCTATTGCCTAATTGGTCTGGTTATCTTGTCTTATGCCATATTATGTTTGTTCCCGTAAATGGAAGCCTGTTGCCCTCATGTTTCTAACAGCATTCCCAACCATTTACATTGTGATACTTCTCTCCCACCCTTCAAGTTCTACCTCAAAGCTTACCTTTGTGGAGCCTATGGCTTGACACTTTAGCCCTTGTTCCCAACTGCAGGAGGACATGTGTGTACGTGTGTAGCCACCTCACCCAGCACACCCCAAATGTACTGGACTACAATTCCCATCATCCTCAGCCAGCAACACTAATGACAATATTACTGGGGTTCCGGGGGGTGGGTGGGTCGTCAAAGGTAGTCCAGAACATCAGGAGTGCATCAGCTTGCAGAAAGCCATATCCATGTTTCCTTAAACTCATCCCATCACCCTACACATTCCTTTTCCTTCATTAACTGCTTCTCTTGGCTGCCTCCCTTCTGAGATTGAGATTGTAAGCTCCCCAGTGCAGAGAACAATCTTTCCCTCATTTACCTTTGTTAAAGTGCTATGTACATCAATGTGCTAAACCATGAATGAATGTTATACATGGAAATTCTTCAAGGCTACAGAGCAAGGCTGTTAGGCGCTGCAGAGCTGCTTCTGTCTGGGCAACATCTCAGGCTCGGCCAAATTGATCACCAACAATGGTCCACCCTAGCCTCACATCGGGAGGCATGGAGACACACTATCCACAATGCTGCAGCCTTATTTGAGAATTCACACCGAACAAATCTTGAAGAGAAACGACAGCGCAGAAAGAATCACAACCCGGAAACATCACCGAAAGAGACTTTCTGGTGCTTTCTGCAACCAGACTTGTTTATCTTGGATTGGCCTTGCAGAAAGCACGGGATGAGCCCTTCCTGAATCTTCATTTGCGAAGAAAAGCCAGAGAGACAGAACAAGAAGCTGCCATGTTAAAACTGACCTTAAAACATCTAATTAGATCACTAAATAGTTTCAGTACTGTTAGTTATCAACATTTTATCTGCATGTATTGTGTTTTAGAGAAGAATGAATCATGATTAGAGAAAACCCTGCAGTTTATTGTAAATCCCCATAATAATGACCTTCAAATTTATCACTTGCTATACCATACAGGAAGAATGCATTGCTTAAAATGGAAAAGTCTTTTGATAAAGAATATATTTATTACTTAAGCCACATTAAGTGGAATGTTATTGCAACAGTGAGTATGAAAACAGCACAAATTACAGTTGCTAATCTTCAGCGTTCTGGTGTGAGAAAACTGAAAAAAGTATTGTGAAAACCTTAGATTAAAATGTGCAGCACATGTGATGCACACTGTTGGCAGGCTGGAGAAATGTTAGCTAATCTATAACAATATAGGTGCATATGCAGTGCAGGATGAGAGGGAGGACTTAGAAGGCATTCAAAGAAGGTACCAGTGCATTCAAAGAATGGAAAGGTTAACAGATAAAGAACAGGTGAGGATGAGAATAGTGTTCACCAGCTGAATTCCAATTCCTGTTGATTTTAAAACAGGGCTTGCCCATTTGTTGTTCCTAAAACCAAGAACTAAATTTGAAGTATTCTGCAACAGCAGTAAGTACTCTTGAAGCTCTAACTAGGCTGGACCATTACAGACTACTACGGGGAGACCACTTACAGAACCAAACCATATAGCAAACTAATATTGGGTTTCATTGTGAATATGAGCTGTCCTTAATATGGCAGCTCCATATCTAGCTTTAATTTTTCCCATTAGCAGTCCCTCATCTGTAATCGAAAAGGATATAGCCTAGTAAGAGCTGTGTAGTACATACAGTTGGCCTCAACTTTTGTGGGGATGCAGGATCCCCACCATCCTTCATCCCCACAAAATGCAGGGGTGCATTTTGAAAATGAAAAGAACACCCATACACAAATATTTTAATCCCCGCCCCCAAACCATAGGACCCTGTTTAATGTGGATTCGTTGAATGTGGTTTCAGTGATACGTGACCAAAAAAAAAATGTTCTCTCTAGGCATTTCTAGGTCCTCCAACATGATTCTATGGTCAAATTCTGGTGGAAGCTGACCATAGAATTGTGCTGGAGGACCTAGAAATGCCTAGAGAAGTATTCTCTCAGGTAAAAAAAAAAAAAAACAGAAGGAAGGAAGATGGGTATAATCCATGAATAATCAAATCCATGAAGGTTAAACCCACAAATGTGGAGGGCCACTGTACTGTCATTCTGCTGTTTTGAGTTTTATTCAAAGTTCAACTCTTGGCTTTAACAATAATAGATGGAGAAAGTTCTATTTTATTAATATGCATTTGGAACTCAGGTTGGGAACACTAAATATAAAATTACTAGAACATAGCTGGTGTCAAATAAACGTGAGTTCATGCTGGTGTATTAAAAGAAAGCTGGATTTAGCTTAAGTGAATATATTTAAAACTGATTTTTATTTGATCAGTTCTTTTTTATTTAAAGTTCTTTAGCCCCACTCAAGCAAATTTCACCTTCTGGGATGATTTACTGATTATTTTATTATTTTATTTTATTTTTAAAAAGAGAGAGACCCTCAAGGCAACCATAATATTGACACAAGCCTTACCTAATAAAAAATTACATACAGCACCTTCAGGCAATGATCATCCAACTGAGCTACTGAGAAATATGTTTACAGAACATAAAGCTTCATTCTCAATTGCACCTGATAACAAGGTACTGTTGCTCTTAGGAAAGAAAACAGGGCTTTGCCAGTTTAAGATAAATGAGAGCAGATGTTGAGGAGAAATGGCACTGCACCGTTGTTACAATGACAGATTAAAAGCGATTGAAATCTAAAAACAATTCTCAAACTGCATTCAGCATTAATTTTTCTTCCCCTGAAAATACCTGTCCTCAGATGCACCACATGTAAAGGGAATTTGTAGATAGAAACCAGTCTATATCATTTCTGGGAACAGAATCCACGTATTTGGCAAGTTTACCTTGCGAAATGTTGCTGTGCAAGAGAAAACTGACTTACTGAGCCTTGTTATCCCTTAAGCAAGCTTTAGACAGGCCTAAATGAATACACTTTGACAGAATTACCCGGGATTTACTTTGATGTAAATGAGACAGGGATAATATTCAATACTGTAGAAAACCTGCTGGATGTAAGCAGCAGGAGGAGCAGGAGGGCAATCCCTCTAAGCTTACGGCAGCATGCTTTGACAGCCTCTTATGGGTACATTTACAGACTTAATTCTGCACTACCTGAAAACTGTCCTGAGCAAACATGTTGTCAAGAAAACAAAAGGGATATTAGAAGCCAGTGCTACTGAAATGATTTATGCACGGGGACTAACATCTAAACTTCTCCCCTATGTCCTAGCATAATCATGTGCAATGCCATGCCAGTTGTCAACTGGACTAGCTGTAGCAGCTACTGCAACAAGTCTAGAGGTTTACCACACCTTGCTTCAAAGGAGTGATATTCCCGCTTTAGACAAAAGTGGATATATTACCCCATTCTATCATACCAGAATCCAATGCTGTGCCCATCACTTCTTGTCACTGGTAGACCCCGCTATCCACTCACCGCATTGCTCATTACTTCTCCACCTCCAGTGTGTTTATTCCTCCCCGGCTATGCCTTGTCACTTCCCAGCCCTGTGGTGCGCATGCATTTTAGTTAAAAAAAATTTTTTTTCAGTGCAATGGTGCAGTATTGCAAGACCAGAAAAATGCAAGCATCTTTTTGGAGCATGCACTGACCATTCTAGATTACCTCTTTGTCACTGTTACATGCTCATGGAGGACTTCAACCTCTCATTTTAATGTACATGTCATACTGCTTCCTCACATTCCCCCATATAAATACTACCATTAGAACTCATGGTTGCATCCTCATATGTGTGTTTGTGCTCCAAAATGACTTGTAGTAACATGTAGGATAATCATAAAACAAAGGAACCCCCAAGAATGAGATGTGCAAGTTACATTGCCTTCAGCCGGTAGGCTCTTCCAATGCTGCACCCTCACGTACACAAGATGGCCATTCTGCCCTCCACCCATGGAGGACAGAACTTTCACTTTCCTTACATTGTTCAAAGCTGGCCACTACTCTCAATAACAGGATTTATAGGAAGCAGCACTTCAGCTTTGAGAAGAATTGATGCCTTTCAGTGTGCACACAAAATTGCGTGATGGGGGAAAAAAAGTTAAAATTATAGAAACAGTACTTAGGCTTTTTGCATAAGTGATGCCTTTCAGCATTTGCAAAGTGTTCCCACCTGTTTACTGTATGGCAACCCTTCTCCCCTGGCCACCAAAAGTTGACTATCCTTCAGCAACAGGGAACACAAAGCAGAAAGGAGTAAAACACGCCCACTTCAGAGCATGGGGTCAACTGTTCTCACAATTGCAGTGTGCTGATATTACTGCACCACAAACTGAAATTGATGTAGAGCGCAATTAAGCTCTATTTATGGGAGTCAGCAGTGGATGAAAAAGAGCGCTGAAACAACCCATCACCAGCAAGGCATGCACAGAAGAAATGCTGCGCTGTGCAATGGAAACATTTCAATTGCAGAATTACAATGATTGAATGTTGCAACAGACCCTGGTGTGGTAAACCTCTAACAGTACTGCAAGGGCTCCAGTGTTTCTCTGTATAATTGAATCACCGGAACAGGGAAGGGCTTGGGGGCATATATGATGGTATATCTGAATGGATGCAATATTGGCAGCACTTAAGAGGTAATGCCATCCCAAGCAGTGGGATGATTTTTATGAATCTGGCTCAGCATTGGAAATGTGGGAAGTATCATGTGTGTGTGGGGGGAATGCAGCCATTAGGACCTACTCTGGTTAAGAGGACAAGAATGAAGTGTCTTTCAACATCTGGATAGCTGTAAAAAGGTTTTTCAAGTTTCCTATTTTCCTGTCTTATGTAAAAGATGCCAGGATATTTAACAGTAGACTTAAAAAAAAAAAAAAAGAGAGAGAGAGAGAGAGAGAATGCATCTCCAACATCTGTGGTGCTACTAAGGCTGGTGTCACCCCTCCCTCCAATTGTGTCACCTGATGTGGTTTGGCCTCTCTGCACCCCCCTAGTGCCGCCACTGCCCAACATCAGCCATGTATAATAAAAATCAATATACTGCCTCCTCAGCAGAAAGCACTATAGGCAATATCCCAACAGCCTACGACACAAAGCACTGATTAAAGTAGTTTTGCCCACCAATTATAAGCTCTTGATGATGATGATGATGATGATGGTGATGATGACATCAATGATGATCTAATAAAAATTGTGGATACTGCTTTCAAATATGTGTTTTTGTTTGGTTTCCTTCTATACAGTTAAGAGAATCTATCTCTAGTCTTAAAGCAGATACAAGGCTGTGTTGCATAGACAGCACATGACCAAGTATTTTAGATCAGAGGGGAGAAACTGTGGCCAGCAGAGGCTCATACTCTGGCACACAGAGAAGGTGGGGTCAGCAACACCCCTCCTCCAAGGATGGAAGTGGGAGGGGAAGCAATGCTGGGCATTCACAGCTATCATTTTCAGATGCCATGTGAGCTGGTATTGGGGCAAAGCCAGTGCTGGAAAATGCTGGCCAAGAATGCTTTGTTCCTCCACCTCCTTTCATGAGCCAGGGAATATGGGGATGGGGAGGAAGAAGAGGAGAATAGCCAAGTGTTTGGGTGAGGCACTGATGGGAGAAACTTGAGACATTAGTTTAATTTGGGACTCAGTAATAACAGAGTAATGACCAGAGTATGAATCTCTGCTGGCCACAAGTTCTGCCCTTTGATCCAAAACATTTGTTCATGTGGTGTCCATGCAACATGTTTCTTACGTTATTGAGGATCACATATTGTCTTTGGCCTTCAGGCACAGTCACTTGGTGTTTTTTTTGGAGGAGGAGAGAAACTGGCAGGTTCCTCCGGGTGACACATTGAAATGCAAATTGACTGAGTGCTTGAAGGTGATCTACCAAGCAACTATACTGTACAGTGTGACAATGAAGTACAGATGAGACAATAAATAAGTTCTGCAGTGTCCCTCTATACAGGTAACAAGACAACAACTTGCTGCCCACCATATATAGATGGGAGTTAAAAAGCATGGGTATGATTCCAACAAGCACTATTATGTCACACGGGTTTCAAATGGAGACTTACATACATACTTAAACTTTCCTAACTGAAATTGGTGAGACTTAAATGTGTTCATTGTTGGCTAAATTGCAGCCCTACTCCTAACACTAGAAAAACTAAGTTGCTAAATAAAATTGATACTGTGTTTTTCAAAATAAATCTCCTGAGAAGTTCAATAGCATTGTTTAGGAAACTGATACTTCATCACTTTTCTGTTTGCTATGAAGATTTTTTTTTAAAGGAAAAATTATTGCTATTATAATGAAGATAAAGGAAATAAACTCTGGAAAGTATAAGTAGTACAAGTTCATATGGAAGACTGCAGAATGCTTGTGAAACCTCTTTGCAGTCCATCTTTTGGTTTGAACCATGAAAAAGAACCTCCAGGACTCTTACTGGAAGATGGATTAAGATGCCAAGTGAAGTTATTTGTTCTATCAACATTGTGAGTAGGCAGCCTAGTTTAAATAATTTACTTAAACAAACAAACAAACAAAAAACCCTGTAAGAATGACGTATTAAGTTCAGTGAAGTTAAGTGTTTCTACCAATGGGCTATTGGGTTTTCTATGTCGCTTTGAGTCTGAAGACATTTATTCAAACTCAGGTTCCATTGAAGTAATGCAATTTGGTTGCAATAACTTTGTTTTAGAGTTGGATGGTTAAATCTCTCCTTCATCCTTCTAAGGAGTCAAATGCATTTGAATTAGACACATGGTTAAACACTGAAGACTATACCAAGGGTCACTTGGGAACATGGAGTGCCTTCATTTCACACACCAAACTTCACAACATTCTATGGTTCAAGGCTTTACATATGTCAAACTCACATAGTAACACATGAAGCTGGATCTGTGAATTGCAAAGGTATCACACGTGTGGTTTTCTGAGATACACAGGAGGAAAACAGCAGTGTGGAAAGGTATTCTATCAACTAATTAAGGCATCTGAAATAAAAAAACCACATCCCTGGTGCACACAGAGTTTCAGTACACATAATCATAGCTATCCTAGTTTTGTATAATTTATGCAAAAATCATTCTTACAGATCTAACAACTCTCATCAATACTGGCAGGAAGTTATCTTCTTATCATATAAGCAAATAGGGGAAAAATCAGTTTCTCAGGCTCAAGCACAAGAATGAGCCAAGCAGGGATCTATTCTACATCATGTTCAAGGCATGTTTTCCAATTCTGTAACCTACTTTTGGACAGAACTCTATACAAGGAACAAAATCCACTGCAGTAGTGCTTGCAGTAGTACTTATGTAAGCACACATGTGCACACACATTTAGCTATCCTTCCATTTGTGAAGTACATCAAATTTATCTATGTAGTACTAATAGTGAAAATCTGAAAGTTAAAAGCAAAGTATTAGAGTGTATTGGAAACTCTTTTTAATGACACCATAAACTCTGTGATAGATATAAATTAAATATATAATTAAATTTGGACAAAATGAATGATTTGCTTTTATCCAGTTGAAAACATAAGAGAACCATCTTTTATTCTTTCACAAGTGTTAAGACGATTATAGTAAATGCTCTGCATCCAAAGATCTTGGCTCCCATATATTTTGCAAGTTGGGAACACAGTCACATGCATTACTAGATTGATGGAACTACTAAAAAGAGATGAATCTGTTCACAGAGGCCAAGGAAGGTACTGGCTGTGGCTAGTAATAAGCTTGCATGCAATCATCTTGTTGCATGCAGAAGAAGGCTCACCTGCTGGGAACCTCCAGCTGACTGGTGAAAGTTTCAGGCAAGGAGGGATGATGTGGTAGCACTAGAGGTGGCCAAGGCTTATTTTCACCCATCCGTCACCCCTTTAGATTTCAGCAGAATTTGGTCAAATTATGATTAAACTGTAATACTGGCTAGTCTGTCCTGGTCACATTTGGCAGACTTGTACAGGAATTTTACAGAGCTTAGAGCTGATGAGTACCCATAGGCACCAAGGTGATTGGTGGTTCCTAAGTCCTGCAGTTCAGGGTTTTGGGGCCCATGGACAGTATCAGAGATCACCATTTGAACCAATATTCTTCTCCCATTCAGAATTCCAAGGCACTGAGTGTGGGCTGATATGGGAGGTCTCCCTACATTGGCATCAGTGTGGACTTATGGTGGGTACAAGCATCTGACACTGCCCCCTTCTGGGTCTGGAAGGCCTAATCCAGTGGTCTATTTGAGCTTTTGACTTGCTTAGAATGGAATTTCCAATCAGGTTTCCCTTGCCCTTTCAGAGTCTATTTATTAATAAAATGTGGTCCTTAAATCCAGTTCTTGTCTGTTATTTGCTACTCTGCATGGAATACACTGTCTGGTTGGATACACAGATCATACCTGCTTCATCTTTGTGGCCCACTCATCCATTTAGTATTTAAAGATGTGCAGGAGTAGGCACCTGATCATACAATGAGATGCATGGGTGTGTATGCATGCATGTGTGCACACATGCATGTCTAATTGTGAGGCCACAGGCAGGAAATTGAAACTTGCTTCAACTTTTAGGCTGTGCATTCAGTCTGTACAAACCAACACTTTTTAGCTGTGACAGGCAAGTTTATCAAGAGACAAAATTGTCAGTTTATTGCTTGATGACTACCATTACTGACACTATGAGCTGATCTTAGTGCATTATAAGAAGGTCTGAATTTTGATACAAAGGAATAAAAACAGCATGATATCAAGAAACCAGGTAGAATGTAGAAAATGAAATGGCTACAGTAGCAAAAACAAAAAACAAACAAACAAAATGCTGTAGATTTTCTACAAATAAGACAGCAAAAATACTGGGCATCATCTTAATCATACGGTAAATAGGCAGGAAATGCAATACCTGTTCAAAACCTCAATAATATTCACTGTCAATGCAATTTCATTTAATAGCGTACTCTACTTTAGCTTGCCTTGTTCCATCCATCCATCAACATTTGAAGGATACTCAGGAGCAGAATAATATGAGACTCTGCAACGAACTGTGCCTGGCTGCTTCCATGTATGTAGCTCTGAGAAACGGGAAAAGGAGAAAACAAATAAAAGATTAGGGGGGCACAAAAGAGTTGCATTTTTTTAAAAAAGGATACAGTTCATAACTGACGTGGAAAGGAATGAAAAGCAAAATACCACCAGCTTGGCAAAACAAGTTACAAAGAACGTTGTTCCATAAAAATATGACAAAGGTCCTTAAATGCAGCTGTACAGTAGGACCTTCATTAGTTTCACTTAAAGGAAAACAACAACAGAAATGCTGGGGAAGGTAGCTGGGGAGGGTTGCTGTTGTGCCAGGTTTGCATACTTCTTAGAGATAGCAGATGGGCTACGCTTGGTAATGGAGCCTTGGGCGTAGATGAACCTTTGGCCTTATCTAGGAAGGCAGTTCTTATGTTCTTAAAGAAATGTGAGCCCTTTCTTCCTCTGTAATTTAATTATAATGACAGCATTAAAACAGAACAAAACCCACATGTTAAATAGTGGCTTTAAAAAAAGGTAATTAGCATGCCAAACTTTTGACTGGGCCCCTTATGTGGTCTCTTTTCTAGGGAGCTTCCCTGCTGAGACAGCTGGATACCTTGGCTGATCATCCAATCCCTGCTTACTGACTTCATTTTGTCTTTTTCCCCACCCTTTTCTATGTGCTATTGAAGGAAGAGTGGACCAATGCCTTTTACTTTTGGAATTTACAAACTGTAAGCATGTCCTTTATGACAGAAGGGAATACTGCATAGCCACTCCTGCTGCATCAGCTTCTGTTCTACAATTCTACAATACTGTTATCGAGTACAATATACTCAATGCCTGTGAACCAAAATCAGCTTCACTAATTCAAACACACATAGCCATATCCTGAACTCCCTCTCACCACCTATTGGCTGCTACTGTTGTTGCTGTCGTTGTCATCATCATTACTTATACCTCACTTTCTCCCCAAGACTGGAACTCAAGATGTCTTAGAAATTAAAATGATTATGATATAAACATACAAAAAGTCAACAATAAAACACAGAAGTAAACTACAACTGAACCTGCATCCGTGGGGGTTTGCTTCCCGGACTTACCATGGATACCATGGATACCAGAAACCGTGGATAACAGTGAACACCATTGAAAATAATCTGACTTCTGGTTACAAATACCATAGAGTTGCATTGGAGGACCTAGAAAACATCTAGAGAGGATGCCTCTCTAGGCATTTTCTAGAAAGACTCTGTTTTGTGTCCTGCAGATAACTGAAACCATGGATATTGTTTCCATGCATATGGGGGTCTGGCTGTATTAACAATATTAAAGCAATTTAAAACATACACTTAAAAGGATAAAGGGAAGTTAGAACAGTGAGGCTGATGAATTAACTGTTCTCAAAATCACATGAACTTACTGCTTTTGCCTGGCTTTTCTCTCTTGAAAAGCCAGGCACCTTCATTCATCACCCACTGCATCAAATGGTAGCACCAGTGTCTGTCAAGGAACTCAAAGTCCAAATTTTGCCATTTCCATGATAGCCCATATCATAGGAAACTACCCAAAGAAACCACTCACACCCAACCTCATAATAGCAACTGGACAAGTGGTATTTCACAGTGCTTTCAGAAGATCCACAGTCCAAGTGGATCAACCTTTGGCTGCAACAGGGGAGTTTATATCCTCCTGTTGCAGGAAAATATATATAGGAGGGGATTGGTGACAAAAAATTGCTGGTGAGCACTCTTGAGTTGGAGGGGGAAGAGTATCTAAAGACTAGCCTCTTAAATTTAGTGCCCTGGGAGGTGAGCAAGGGACCCCTGTTCACTGAAAGCTAATGGGCTGGAGGTCACAATGACACTATTAAGACATTAGTTCACTTCTGTTGATTTTCTTCTTTTAAACCCAGAATATTAGGAGAGATCTGATGCCCTGCTTTATTCCATTCATCAAATAGGAGAAAGGGCTCCTGCTGACAAACCTGTTGAATGAGATCAGTAGTATGCTCTGTGCTAAAACAGCATGTATCACATAGCTTTTTATATTTCCCAGAAACAATGGGTCTGGATTCATAGACCACTCCTGACAATTTACAAGATGTTAATGCTCCACACCAGTGTATGTGTGTGTGTATGCTTATGTATGTATATATCTATATCTATTCTCTCTCTCTCCCCCATCCTCTCTTTCAAGCTTACAATACAGTTGTCCCTCCACATTCACAGATTTGGCATTCACGGATTTAAGTATTCATGGCTTGAAAATATTCTTTAAAAAATAATAATCCAAAAAGCAAACCTTGATTTTGCCATCTTATATAAGGGACACCATTTTGCTATGCCATTGCATATAATGGGACTTGAGTATTCACAGATTTGGGTATTCATGGGTCCTGGAACCAAACCCCAGTGAATGTGAAGGGACAACTATTGCAAGCTGTACTTCTATGACACATGAAATAGAATCTACATCTGTACAGTTCTCCCAGTCCTTCTTTCTAAATGAAAATGGTGGCTGGGAAAATGACAAGTCCTTAGATGACATGGTGCTGCACAAAGGAGCCCTGGTGGCACAGTGGTTAAATGTCAGTACTGCAACCCACCACGTTGAAAGTTCGATTCCAGCTGGCTCCAAGGTTCACTCAGCCTTCCATCCTTTCGTAGGTTGGTAAATTGAGTACCCAGCTTGTGGGGGGCAATTAGCTAACACACATTGGAAACTGCTCAATGCAGTGTAGATGTGTAAATAGCTATTGCTTAAAAACAATTTGTAAGCCGCTCTGATAGCCTTGTGGCTGAAGAGCGGGGTATAAATAAATACATTAAATAAATTAAAATTAAAATTAAAAATTAAAATCATGCAATCTGGGCTATTCCAGTGGACAGTCCTGGGTTCCAGTGGCTGCGACAGACTCTTATGATAACATGGTGTTAGAAAATAGAGTTGCAGGGGAACACAGATAAATGGAAGAAGGACTGGAAAGCCAGCTATTGAATTATTATTTCAAAAGATGGTTGAGGAACCTCTGATACATAATTATATTGTACAGAAGAAAAAGATATACTTTATACTGGTTTCCTTCTCTTATAGCTGCAAGTTTAAGCTGTAAGTCACCTCCAAACACCACCACCTCCATTGATAGTATAAATGTTGCCTCTTTTTAAGCAGAATCCCCATTTCCAAATTTTGGGTTTCCTGAGGGAAAGTTGACTTAAGGGATGGAAATTAATGAAGCCTAAAATGAAATTAAGCACCCTCTGGAAAGCCAGTGACTGTATTATATCTACACAGCCATTAATACATATCATCTAAGTGCACAGCACCTAAATTACTTGTCAAGAGAGGAGATGATACATAATAACCAACTGACTGAGATGGCGAAGTTCAGAGATCACAACCTTTATAGCTGTGAGCCTAGTCTTCCCCTACCCCAACTTGACCCCTGCAAATTTAGGATCAGGTAAGGAATGAGAAGCATCAATACTTTGATGCTTCTTTCTCCAAATCCAATTTTGTATATAGCTTCCAAAAGCTCTCATCAGATTAATTCTGAATTTACCTGAGCATTTTGGTGTGTGTGTGTGTGTGTGTGTGTGTGTGAGAGAGAGAGAGAGAGAGAGAGAGAGAGAGAGAGAGGGTGGGTGGGTGGGTGGGGGAGGGAAAGAAACTTCAAGCTAATATGGGAGGAAAACCTAGTTCCTATGAGGATGGGAAAAACTGATAATGGAGTGAAATAGGCTGTGGGTCAACTCACAGGAACCTAGCTTTTAGCTCACTCCTGAGTTTGCCCCCAGATGTATGTTTCTTGGCATCAGAGGACCTAAAAGAACCACAGATTTCTACAGAGCTGTGAAAGAATCACTATAGGGTAAAGCTAGGTGGTGGAAGATGCACTGCAGCTTTTAAAAAGTGGGACCAGGCCTCCTATTTTGAATGCTTAGGAAAAGACATTGGGGTCTAGCTGAATATGGCTATTTTGAAGTTTCTGGGTTCAGATTTGAGACAGGCTTCAACCACCCTTTGCATGATTCCTTGTTCAGTGTCTGAAAATTCAAAAAGCACATGACCCTGAAGAGCTGACAACAATAAGAGAAAGTGTTCCTGGTCTCTAGGTCAGGGTGAAGCACACTTTGACATGGAGTCAGAAGCAGTAGAGATCTTGAATCATATCTCTTATGAAGAAAGTTGGTGCAGGTACTTTAATATCTTTAAAATAGTCACATAAATTAAGCAATATATTAGTTGACACAACCATATTGACTGGCACTGTTTCCTGGTAGCAATGCCATACTGATGAAAAATTTACTACCACAACATGATCTCACCAACATGTGAGCATTAGAGTTCCTTTCTGTGAATGGGTGCAGAATACATGCATGAAGAATTCTAGCATGCACGAATTGATCTATTGTTCTTCTCAGGTACCTTCATATTATTTAATTATATCACTCTCACACTGAAACCTGCATATGGATTTTTCAAGGCCAGTGCAGGAAAAGATGGAGACAAAGGCCCTGAATGAATCAGCACACTTGCTTGCCCTCACATGTTAGTTGAACATCAGGTGCAATTATAAACAGAGTCTGTACCAAAGATAAGTGATGTATTTCTTTCCAAATCTACTCTAGTGATCAAAGTCACTGCAACAGCAAGTCACAATGGCCAAAGGGCCCCAGCAGACTTCAGTAAGACTTAACTCCATACTAAAAGGTCACTGCTTCAAAAGATCCTTTTCTTACAACACTGCAGAAGATCAAGGATTTCATCTCCTAAATCTTGCAGTGACTGTGGTGTCATTTAAAGCAATCATGGCAAATCTTTTTTCTAGTTAAGAGACAGTTGTCTCAGACGGCTTCACTGTAACCTGTTAGAAAGGATTTTTTTGGCTGTTCATTCAGCTATAAATGCTAGTTGGCAAATACATATGCAATTTGCATGCAAGTAAAAATGCCAGTACAACCCCTTTCTATATCTAAACTATATTACCATCAGTAACAGACCGTTGATTATAAGGTTGTATGGTTTCAGAGTAGAGAGTTTCCTGGCTGAAAAATGGGTTTCCCAATACTCAAGAAACCCAGTCAGGAAGAATAAATGAGAGGCAAGAATTTTAAGCACTTTTTCTCCTGGTATTCATACATCCTTAGATTCCCCCCCTCCCCCAGAAATTACTCTAAACACATATATATGTTGGTATTTTTGCAGGAAAATTATGCTTTTTGTGTAAACATACTGTTGCACAAAAACAGTGTTTCCAGAATTTTTATGCAAAATTTGTTTTTTGTGCAAAAAGAGATGAATTTGGCACATCAGGCCTATGCATGTTTTTTGAAAATTGTCTTTTCTGTGCAAAAACCACATTTTTACCCAAAAATTGACTCCAGAAACACAGTGGTTTTGTACAAAAATCATGTCTTTTTGCACAAAGCTCCAATTTGACACCCCTCTGACATTCTTCCCTCCCAATTTTCATAGACAAAAGACCTCATGTGTATTTCCGCACAAAATAATTTCCAAAAACACTTCAGGATGTACAAATACTATACCAGAAACTGGGCAGAAGTATTTTTCTTTCAGTGAGGAGCAAACCCTGGGAAGTATTCTTCCTCACCAGAGATAAGAAGAGTATTGACAAGTATTTGAAAAAAAAAATGATTTAAAGATAATTTGCCAGGTGTAGGGAAACCCTGATGAAGAGAATCCTGGGGTGATGAGAATCTTCACATTTTGGAACTTATTCCATGCAAACTTTGCACATGTTTCTATGTGCATAAAATACCATTTTCTGCCTAGGAAACACACAATATCTCTGTGTATAATATGCAGTTTTCTGTGCCTAAAATACTGTAGTTGGGGACTAATTCTGTGCAAAATTCACATGTGCTTTTTCTCCCACAGAAAGTAGTATTTGCTCCACAGCAAATAGCATTTTCTGCACAGAGAATAAGATTTTTGCACAGAAATATTGTTTTCTATTCAGAAAAAGCTGTTTTCTGTGCAAAAAAGGCATGAATTTTACATAGAACTGCTGTTTTCAAATATTTTATTGCAGTGGGAAGAAATTTGTTAAGAATAAAATTAGCGAAGAATTGTATGCCTAGTCCTCAGACACAAAGACAGAATAATTAAAGTCCTTGTTTTTAAAATTATATGACTACAGCTAACAACAGGAACATCAAATATCATAGATAGGAAGAGAAGCTGCAATGTAGAAAGAACTCTATATCTCCTTGACTAATCATATGTTAAAACTATCTTTCTGCTCACAACTCTGCACTCTTCTATCTTCTTTATGCTTTTGTAATAAATCTTTCTAATAAATCTCTGCTCCTCCCCTCAATATTTCCTTGGCAATCTTTTTAATAATAATTATACCGAACTTTAGCAGCGTGTTTTCAAATGGGACCTTGCATACAGCAGTCAAGAAGTGTCAGTGCTGATACTGGCAGCACCATGAAGAAGACAATGCCATAGCTAGAGCAGAAATAACTTTTAGTAGTTGCTCTCCTATTCTCCTAGCTATTAAGAACCAAGGCCTAAACCCAGTGCTGCTCTGTCCAAGTAACAGAACACCCTTCCCTTATACCTTCCTACAGGCACTGGAGCCACAAGAAAATCTACTTATGAAGGTTTCTCAGTTTGGGGGAGTACGGGAGCAGTGATCTGTAGTGAGGGTATAGTAGCTGCATTTGTTACTTCACTATAAAATAGAGGTCAGAATCATGTCCTGCCAGATTTTGGAGTGCAATTGCCAGAAGCTATAGCAAGCATGGTCAATCGTGAGGAATATGGGAAGCTGTAGTCTCCCCCCTCCCCCGTGCTAAAGGGGGACATTACATTGGGAGAAAGTAGGTGCAATAAGAAAATTATTCACTGCTTAAAAGTTATAGAGGTCTGTTTATTTTGATCCGTATTGACTATGTTTTAGCAGAATGGCCAGTACTGAATCCAGGTAAGACCTTGACTTGTCTCCTACCCACCAAAAACAAAAACAAAAACATTGCTTGCTATTTCTTATCCCAGCTACTGAATGGTACCTCTCTTTGGGTTTGCAATTCTGATTTAACCAAAGGTGGTAAGAGGCGAAAGTTCCACCCAATGTGTCAAAAACTGTAAAACCACATGCATATATATGTTTCCCAAGAACCAATCAATCATTTATGTGCACTCCTCCATTTATTTAACATTACTGATCCAGAGGTGGTATATACTTTGCACACCCTCTCTAGAGTAATCAACGATAGCCATAATGGATTATATTTTAAAAATTTCTCTAAATACTGCATATGTTTGTGATCTCCAGAGTGATATCTGTCACGGTTCAGTAAGACACTTACATTAAATCTAGATTGCACTCATTCCTTTCTCCCTGTTAAACTGTGTAAATAAAATAGAAAACGGTAATTGGAAACAAGACCTGTGTGAGTTACATTTTAGTCCTCAAGGCAATTCAATTAGCTTCTGCAATAGCCCACATTAAAATTTAAACATGATTGCATATTTTAGATGCCACAGTGGTCTCCAGTGCTGTTACCTGAATAAAGCAGCATGGATTTTGTGCTTCAATGACTTGGTACAGGTGATGAAAAAAAATAATCTAGAGATGTTTGCATGGGGGCATTAATTAAACTCCATTTAAATTAATAAGCTGGAATCAGAGGAGAGCATTTCTGTTAAAGAAGTTTTCTTTCTTTCTTTTAAGGAGATAGGAACAAACTGTGTTCACAGCATTCCAAATGGCACCTTTTCAAATGGTGAGGTGAACAAGACACCAAGAGCACAACAGTTGGAACAGCTTCTTATAATTTTTTTCCCTACTGCTGAAGGCTAGGCCACTGAACTGTTACAGCTAAAAAACACCACAATCATGTTAATAATGATAATAATAATAATAATAATAATAATTATACAATTTATTTCTATCCCGCCCCTCTGCAATGCAATCAGGATGGTTTACAATATAAAAACTCCATAATTACGTACCCTAGCCCACCCACCCCTTAAAATAATATTAAATTATAAAGGATTAAAAACATGAAATAATTAAAAATATATTAAATTAGAAAAAAATTAAAACATACAATAATTAAAAAAATCCAATTGTAGCTCAGAGAGAAAGGACAGCTGAGTCTTGGGCTGGGATAGTTATTCAGGAAAGGCCTGCCGGAAAAGATCCGTCTTGACAGCTTTTTAAAAACTGACTAAGGCGGTAATAAGACAGATCTTGTCCGGCAGGCCTTTCCATAATCTGGGAGCGGCAGCAGAGAAGGCCCTCTGGGAGGTCACCGACAGCCTTATTTTCATAGGTTGTAATAGGTTCCTCCCAGAGGACTGAAGTGCGCGGGGAGGGTCATACGGGAGGAGGCGGTCCCGGAGGTAAGTTAGACCCAAGCCATGTAGGGCTTTAAAGGTCATAACCAACACCTTGTACTGTGCCCAGAAACTAATAGGCAGCCAGTGGAGAGCTTTTAGCAGAGGTGTTATATGCTCTCTTCTGGAAACACCAGAAATCAACCTGGCTGCCGTGTTCTGAACTAGTTGAAGTTTCCGAGTCAAGCAGAAGGGTAGCCCCATGTAGAGCGCATTACAGAAATCCAGACAGGAGGTTACCAGTGCATGTACCACAGTTTTGAGGTCCCTGGTTTCCAGGAAGGGGCGCAGCTGGCGTATTAGCTGAAGTTGATAACAGGCACTCCTGACCGTCGCATTTACCTGATTAGACATCTGGAGTGATGGTTCCAGGAGCACCCCCAAACTGCGAACACAGTCCTTGGAGGAGAGTGTAGTTCCATCCAGGATTGGAAGCTGTATTCCCAGACCTGGTTTCGGGCCCGTAACTGTTAGTACCTCCGTTTTGTCTGGATTCAGTCTCAATTTGTTTTTCCTCATCCAGTCCATTACTGCTTTAAGACAATCATTGAGAGGAGAGATGCCATCTGAAGTCGAAGCTGACAATCGAGACATAGAGATGTATATCTCGGTGTCATCAGCATACTGATGACACCACACTCTATGCTTCCGAATGATCTCTCCCAGCGGCTTCATATAGATATTAAATAGCATCGGGGCTAGAATGGCACCCTGAGGAACGCCACAGTTAAGCTCTATTCTGGTAGAGCAACTGTCCCCGAGCCTCACCCTCTGGGATCTGCCCGAGAGGAAGGAACGGAACCACTGGAGGGCAGTGCCTCCAATTCCTAACCCTCTCAGGCGATCCAAGAGGATGGAATGGTCTATTGTATCGAAGGCCACTGAGGGGTCCAAGAGCACCAACAGGGTCACACTACCCCTGTCGATCCCCAAGTGGAGGTCATCAGCCAGAGCAACCATGGCAGTCTCCACTCCATATCCCATCCTAAAGCCAGTTTGAAATGGATCTAGATAATCGGTTTCATCCAAGACAGCTTGGAGTTGGGAAGCAACCGCCCTCTCGATCTCCTTGCTTAAAAAAGGCAGCAAGGAGACTGGTCTATAGTTGTTCCTGTCCAAGGGGTCCAGGGAAGGCTTTTTCAGGAGCGGCTTAACCACCGCTTCCTTCAGACAGGGTGGAACAGACCCTACCTTGAAGGACACATTGATAATATCCTTAAGGAGTATTCTCAATGCATTACCCCCTTGGGTGGCCAGCCAAGATGGACAGGGATTGAGGGGACAGGTCATCTTCCTCACTCTACCAAGAAGCTTGTCCACATCATCAGTACTCACAGATTGAAGCTGATCCAATACAATTTCATCAATGGAGTTGCTGAACACCTGGTCTATACATTCTGTCATAACACTGGCATCTAAGTCGGCTCTTATCCAAGAGATTTTATCTGCAAAGTGGATGTTAAACACGTCACAGCAGGCCGTTGTTGGGTTGACTAAGGGGTTCTGCACAGGTGGAATCTGAGTCAGCTCCCCCACTACCCTAAACAGTTCTGCTGGATGGGACTCTGCAGACGCAATACGTGCAGAGGAGAAAGACTTCTACGCTGCACGTATCACCTCTCGATAAGAATCAAGGAAATTCCTATGATGAGTCTTGTCGGATAAGAGTCGAGTCTTCCGCCAAGTGCACTCTAATCGTTGTCCAGCCCGCTTCATCTTCCTAAGCTCCTCTGAATACCAGGGCTTACGGTTAGGAGGTGGCTGGAAATGACGTTTGGGAGCGATTGTGTCAATAGCCTTGGTGAGGTCGGTGTTCCAAATATTGACCAAAGCTTCAACAGAATCACCAGCGTTAAAAACCACTAAACCCTCCCAGGCTTTCTGGAATCCAATTGGTTCCATTAGCCTTCAAGAGCGGACCATTCTAATAGGTCCGCCACCCCTGGTGGGGCAGACAGTGGCTCTTAGCTCCATCTTGACCAGGAAATGATCCATCCATGACAATGCGGAGGTTTTAATAACCTCCGCCCACGGATATTCCTGTTCCATACTAAAGGCCGCATCAAAGGTATGACCTGTACAGTGAGTAGGCCCAACAACCAATAGGGATAGGGCCATGTTTGTCATGGATTCCATGAACTCCCGAGTTGCGCCAGTTAGATTTAGCAAGCTGGTCTTGAGTGGGATGTTGAAGTCGCCAAGAACTAAAAGTCTGGGTGACTCCAGCAGCAACTCCGAGACAAGCTATATTAGCTCAGTTAGGAGTCTGTTAGACAACAGGGTGGCCGGTATACTAACAGATTCCCTAAGCTGTTATCTGGTTATGACTGAAGCCATTCATGGTCAGTCACAGCTCTAGCAACTAGATATCTGGATTCATTCAGCTACTCCTAAATAGTGCATATAGGAGTAGAAGAAGGAAGCACCATTGTTATAAGACTAGCTCAAGTGGTCAGAACATCTGATGGGAGGAGGACTTGTGCCACTGATGGTCACAGTCCTTAACCTTTACCCAGCTTCCTCTAAAACTGAGATGGGGAAGCCTGATACAGCAGTGATTTTCACTACATGTTTCAGGGTTTCAGTTTCCCAAATCTCTGACCATTGGCTATATTGGCATGGGCTTCCACAAGTTCAAGTCAGAAGAATCTAGATGGGCAAAACATTTTGAGAACCACTGACTTAGAAAGCTCTTGGCCCAGTGGGGGCTCCTCCCCACCCACCTTCCCTGAAATGTATTTTGGCTGGGCTGCTATGGCCTCTTGTCAGGGCATCATGAACACTGCTATGGTTCTTTGTTGAGACATCATGGGTCATCTTCATTTTCTCAGGTGGAGTTGTTAATTTTCATTTTACTCAGCACTACCTTTGTTGTAACAAATTTTTTTATGTCTCCAATATTGGTTATTATTTTTATTAATATTTTATTGATTTTTCTTTTCCAAATAGGTATAATTGTAATGTGTAAATATAATGTTCATTGGAAAAGAAAAAAGAGTGATTATAGTGTGTTTAGATTAAGAGGAAACATGTATTAGTGTTAGGATAGATAGTTTTACTTTGTATTAGTAAGAAAAGAGGAAAACAATTATTATTATTTTTGCGTTATTGTTACAGCCTTTTGCGGCCGGGTGTATTTTTCAGTAGAATGGTCTTATTCCAATAAAAAAATCCAAATTCCAATTTTGGTTTGGTATTACTTCATTTTTATTAATGCAGATGTGCTTAGTTTTCTCAAAATGTTGCCTTTTCATACATTAATGGTTACTGTGAGCTACTCTGGGTTCAAAAAGCAGCAAATAAATATACTAAGAAATAAATTTTCCACCAACATTTAAGAGGGATCCTCTTCACTGGAACACAGACATCTGATAGTCTGAGAGACTAGTTAGCTTGCGAAAGGCTGCCTAATGGTCTAAAGTTAAGCTTAACTGAGGACTTCCCAGTTCTCTCACTTGATATACTGTTGAATGGTGGGGAAATCAAACATGACTTATGTTGGGGATAGGATGGCACTGAGAAAAGCTTTCTCTACAATACATACAAGGCTTTGAAACAAGCATATCAATGTGGCTTGCTGGTGAGACATGGGGCCGGTTTACACAGCAGATTTATTGCGGCAACTTGCGGTTTAATTATTTTCTGCAGCTGTGCCAGTCAGGTTTTTTTTCTAATTATATCGCTTTGCAGTTCAGACTTGAATAAGTGTGTGGGGGGGTGAGTCTCTGTGTGTCTCTGTAAATCTGCCTGTAAATAAACTCACTCCATAAAGCAGAGGGAGAGTAATCTCTCTGCTAAAAGACCATGCCGTGGATCCTATTTCCCCCTCCCTCCTTCCCCCAAGCAGAGAGAGAGAGAGAGGGAAAATAGCAGTTCATCTTGCTACAGCCTTTTGTGAAATGGTTTCTCTCCCTCCCCCGTGCACAGGATAAAAGTGACAAACGAGCTTTACATACTTTCAAAACAGCAGAGGATGAGAAGGAATGCTCCAGGAATGAAAGAAGTTGGGAATCCTTTTTTTTTTTTTTTTTTTTTTTTTTGCAAACTGGCTCGCAAAATAGCAGACAGGATTTTTGCAAGTTTCTTCTCTAATGGCTACTGTCTTTGCCTCCTCCATGCCCCTCTTTTAAGCCCACCCCTGCATCATCAACCAATCACAATGCAGCTGTGCTTTAACCCTTAGCGGAATGCTAGTTTACACTGCCAATAAAGCACTACATTGCAAATATTCCTGCAAAAATAGCGACATGCCCTGCCACGCTATATTTGGGTGTTTTACCTTCCCCCCTTCTGAATGAGGCGATGCTGTGCTACGATCCGTGGGAACTATGAGCTATGTTAGCGGTATATGTAGGGGAATATTTGCCCGTGTAAACGACCCCTAAGAAAGCTTTGCAAAAACCACTGGTTCTAAGGAATGTGGAAAATGGGGAGGGAAGGGGCACTGATCACAATGAGGAATGGATTACAAATGGCTGAGACTTGATTGGTTGCAGCTTACAGTATTTTTCATGGCATATGGAATGGCACCTGGTCATTGAATAGCCTGACTCCCAGCTACAGTAATTCTCTGCCCTAGAAAAATAGTGGGGTAACATAGAGGGTGGCAAGATATGCTTGGACCAATCATGTGGCTTCCTCCTGGGAACCAAGTGTGCAACTGGCATGACATTCTTCAAATTCAGCTGACAGACTGAAGCTGCCAGATTCCTTATGGAGCTCCCTGTTTTGAAGAGCAGAGTGCCCCACTTGTATTTGTCCCAGAAATAATTCTGTTCCTATGTCTATGACTATTATCCACAAATTATATGCATTGATATGGAGAAAACAACCCTACAGCTAGTGTGGTGACCATTTGTATATGGATATTTGTTAGCTAGAGACTATCCTTAGTTCATAGCAATAAAATTACATGAGGAGGAGGGATTCAGTGAGCAAGTCAGGGATGGCACTGACCAGACCAATATAGGTGCTCTAATATATGCTGGAGAACACCCTAGGTCTTACCCTTGGGATTCAAATTGAGGTCTCAGGGGAGTGCTTCTAGCTAGCATTACTGTGAGCCTGCACGGCTGCCCCCTCACTGCAGAGCTGCCCCCACACAAGTGAGCCAGCTCTGTAGCTATGCACTCTCTTCTGTTTCAGCACTAGGGGCATATATCTTCAACTAGAGTTGGTGGTTTCTTCTGTTTTTTTTTAAAAAAATTGGTTGTTGTTGTTTTCCTCCTGCTCCACATAAACTTGCAAACCCAAAGAGGTTCCGTACAGTTCAGGAGACTGTTGCTCCATTTGTTATAAATAAAAAAAATTAAAAAATAGAAGTAAATTCAGTTTGTAATAATTATTTGAATAGACTGTATTTTTAAATATATCAATTGTGATAATTTGATACCAAATCAAATTGTACATAGTCATATTTTATGTTCCTAAAGTAACAGAGTGACTTTCAATCTGTAAAAAGTGCTAAAGTTGTATTATTCAATTTCCCCCCCCCCTCAAATTTTTTTTTCTGAAAATCCCTGGGAAAAAAGTTTTTCCCCATGGATTCAAAATTTCTGAAAATTTACATCTCTAATATGAACTCTGCACAGAATAAGAACTGAGCTGCAAAGATCCTTACCATTACCATTGGCCATTATTCCCCATTCCTACTTTTATGCTTACGTAAAAGAAAGAGAGACTTCCAAATAGTATGATAGCATGGCTCATATCTACAACTAAACATATATGGTGCAAAATATACATGACAATGAAATTTAGCACCAGCATACCTCAAATCTCTGTCTTCTGCCCCGATAACTAAAAATAAATAGTGACTGGCTCCAGAGCAAGACCCAGTGTTTGCTATGGAGGAGTCACTGTTGATCTTAATTTTTATGCAGTTAGGTAAGGAGAACTTTGGTGTATCTTATTCACTTTTCCTATACCACTTTTGAGATCTCTTTCTTGCAGGAGTTCTTTCAATGCTTTTGTCTTCAACTACCAGCATAAAGTCAGTTAGAACCAAAGATGGACGATGAGTGCATATCAAATACCAATGTTATGCTCTAAAGGCGTATAATCATTTTTACCAGACAAGAGAAATAGAAAGTGAAACAAAATTTTCAGAATAGATGCACAGGCTATCTCAATGGTCACTGGACAACATTCAGTGTTTACATTGTTCCTATCAGGAAAATGCTAGTTCTCTATTTCTACAGACCTAACAATAGTACTGTATTTGAGTACATAAGTGAGGAATTGTTTTGGTCTTCAGGAAGAGGTTTAATAACAAAAAAGGCAAAAGCTATTCCTAGCACAAATATGTACACATTATTATTACATGGGGCAGAATCTTGTATTAGGTATGAATGTATAACCTGAAGTTATGAACTCATGATTGTTACATCTTCACAGTCCATACATAACCCCTAAACTGTGAAAGTCTTCCACTCTCCATTTACCAGGCAGCAGCTGTCAGGATTAATGGAGATCTGTTCCCCTGTTGTGATCTCTGGCATGAGCATAAGGGGGAATTTGCTCCCATTTTCTCCCTTCTTCAGTGCCCACAGCAATAACCTCTCTCTCTTGAAGTGAGAATGGGCAGCACACCCCCCAATGGGAGGCTACCCACCCGTTCTGGCTCCTGAGAGAGTGGCTAGTGTTGGGGGGGTTGTTTTCATGGCCCTCTTGAGCTCCATGAAAGCAAAGACATAGCAATAACTGCTCTCTCTTGAAGCAAGAATGGGCAGCGCCCCCCCCCCATCAGAAGGCTAGCCACCCGTTCTAGCTTCTGAGAGAGCGGCTAGTCCTGGGGAGGCAGTTGCTTCCACTCTCTCTTGAAATGAGAACAGGCAGCACTCCCCATCTCCTGAGCTCCATAAAAGCAACCCCCCCACTGCTAGCTGTTCTCTCAAAAGCTAGAATGGGTGACTAGCCTCCTGATAGGGGGAGGGTGCTGCCCATATTCACTTCAAGAGAGAGAGGCTAGCATTAGGAGCTCTGTGAAACCAACCCCCTCAGCACTAGCCTCTCTCTCAGAAGCCAGAATGGGTGGTATTCCCCCCCCATCGGAAGACTAGCCACCCGTTTTCCTTGAAGCCACTGGGTTCAGCATATAACAGGAACTAAACAGCAATCGCCAGCGGTAGCCGCTCTCCACTTGACTTGATTAAGTAAAAATACAAATACAGATTTAGGCCAAATTTGGCCAGATGTGTGTCACTTAAACCTGGACTAGAGCCACCTGAATTTCATGTGCCACAGCTCTAGGCTAAAGTAGTGTGAATTTCATCTGGATTCATCTGTGTGAATTATCTCCAGTGTGAGAGACAATTGCTACAGGAACCCTGTTCCTGCCTGTTGCAATGGGGATCTCTCATAGGAGGTGGAAATGGCAGCCAGCTGCTTCCTGAGTGACAGGGAAAGGAGTCCTGTTGAATGCAGCGGCTGCCACCTGGTAATTGGGGATCAGACTAAAATTCAGTTTATATCATAGTAACTGCAGTGCTTACATATACGTAAAGATTATATAGAATCCTGGCCATCAACTTTAATGATTGATAATCCTCTGTCCAAGAAAGCTCCTTTTCTGATGTATTTTTTTCATGCATCTAATGATTGTTTGCTAAAATATTTTAATTTTAGGGCCATGTCAGAGCCAATATAATGTAGTGGAGACTAGGATTCAAATCATTGCACAACCACAAAAACCCACTGCATGGCCTTGGACAAGTCACATTCCCTCACCCTAAGAAGGCAGCAATGGCAAATCTCTGAATAAAATTTGTCATGAAAACCAGTAAGTCAGAGTGGACTTGAAGTCACATAACAGCAACAACACTGCCTTCATAGTATTTCTAAAAATTTCCACCTGTAAGACAGACTAGAAAACCACTTACCCAAATGTTCAATTGACTACTTTTTCTGAATTCATTTAGCAAATTAAGGGAAATAAAGCAATTTCAGTAAGTGATATCCTGATGCTATGTAGCATCAGGCACTATGTGATTTGATGCTCTGAACTGCTGGCTTCCACATATAAAGTTTGTAGCACCATGGTGAAGTTCGGCTTGGGTTTCTCAGACTTTTGCTCAGGCATGTCACTGTTTAACTGTTTTTTCTTAAAACGTTTGTACTAGCCATTGTTTTAACTGTATTTGGTTTTAACTCAAATTGTTAGCTGCCCTGGATTCCACATTGGGAGAAACTAGGATATGAATGAATACAATAAAATAAAAACAATACCGGTACTCACGACAGACTGTGGAAAATTCCTTGCCCTAATAAGCTTTTCATGCACATATTTAAATGTACTTATCCTGTGTTCTGGCCAACTTGCATCATAATGTTTATACGCCAGTGGCACATTAACCTGGGTTGATATAAATCACTGCCAATCAAAATGGGCCAGTTATTTTTGTGTTTTTAATATTCAGCTGTAAATCTGCTTTTGCATTTTCTTCTTTAACTTTCATCAGTAGTCATTCCAAGTCTTTGCTATCTTTTGCTACTAATATGGTGTCATCAATAATCTTAAATTATTATAAATTATCTTAAATTATTGATGTTCCTCCTTCATGTTTAATACTGCATTTCACACCTCCTTCCTCCAAGTTTCTGTACAATGTTTTGCTCATAAATTAAACAGATAGGGTGATAAAATGCAGCCTTTACTCATCCCCTTGCCAAATGAAAGCCATTCTGTTTCTCCAGATGCTGTCCTGGCAATGCACTTTGATCGAGAATATAGGGCAATCAACTGTCATGGCACTCCATTCCTTTTGGATCCATCTATAGTTTTTCATTAGTCACACCGTTCAAATGCTTCTCTGTAATATATAAAATACAGGCCAATTTTCTTTTGAAATTCTATGGTGTCACCCACTGACCAACTTAATTTTGCAATATGATCTCTAGTGCCTCTTTCTTTTCTGAATCTACCTTGGATGCTTTGGATTTTTTGCTCCATCCTTAGTAAAAATCTTTGTCATAAAATGGTATGCATTACTTTGCATATGTGGGAAATTAATGTAACCGTGTGATAGTTACTACAATCCATGGTGTTGTTTTTCTTTAGGGACTGGAATGTATATTGGGTGTATATTGACTCCACATGGTGAGGCTTTTAAATATGGATGGCTGTGCATGTAACTCATATATGGAAAATGACTGGTAGTGATATACAGGATCACCGTCTTGTAGAAATGAAACCTCATTTTTCTTGAGCCAAGAATTCTCATACAGATGACTTTCATGTTCTTGGCATGAAGGATATATAAAGAGATTTCAAGTGGAAAGCTAAAAGTGCTGCACTTCCAGTATATGGCCCCAGAGAAGAGTCCGTTATAGGTATTTTCACACTGACATTTTAGATCTTCAAAACCACCAGAGCTAGCTTTCCAATGAGACAAATCTATAGAGGAATATACATTGAGCTAATGTTTTCTTTCTATACCTAGGACTCTGAAATCCAGATCAGGGTAGTTTCCACTGGTTTAAAACCAACTGTTTCCCAAGGACAATTGTGTATTTATTAAGTATACATTAAGGTCCAAATATTTATTTATTTATTTATTTATTTGGTATGTATGCTGCCTTTCTCCCAAGATGGGACCCAAAAGAGCCAGCAAGATACAACAATGCTCTCTAATGCTAAGTGGGTTGTTTTTTGTATAGTATCCTATATTGCACCTACCACATCACTTATGAAATTAAGAGGCTAGCTGCACATTACATTCAAAGGCTTGTAAGAGCGGAGTACTCTTTCCTTTTTGTTTTAATGAAAATGTACTTCAGGATATTGGCATTTAAGGCACAGAAACCTCTGTGGTGCACATGCTTAAACTTTCCTTCTCTTACATTTTGCAACACAAAATCATCAGCTTTTGAATTCTTCAACATTCTATTTACGTAGCAATTTCAAGGGGGAAAATGACAGGAGACCACCTTCTCATTTTTAAAAGAGGTGACAGGTCATCTTATATGTGTTTGCAGGCAGTGAGTACTTAATATATGGTCCTCAGAAAGCCTGCAACATATTATTTCCCTGCATTTTTTCACAGTTCAAATCATCAATATAAATTTGTTCTTTTTGTTCTTTTTTCTGTTTTGCTTTTGATTGGATTGAGGGTGGTCACCAACAGCTCCTCTTCATCATGGAGATCAGTAACTATCAGGCCACAGGGTTCTGTCCTGGGCCCAGTGCTATTCAACATCTTTATCAGTGACTTGGATGAGGGAATAGAGGGCATTCTTACCAGGTTTGCACCAAATTAGGAGGGGTAGCTAATACCCCGGAGTACAGGATCAGAATTCAAAATGACCTTCACAGATTAGAAAGCTGGGTCAAAACTAACAAATGGATTTCAACAGTGAGAAATGTAGGGTACTACACTTGGGCAGTAAAAATGAAATACACAGATATAGGACGGATGACACCTGCCTTAATGGCAGTACATGCGAAAGAGATTTAGGTGTCTTAGTGGACCACAAGCTGAACATGAGTCATTTCTTTCGAAGGTCAGTAAATTGAGTACCCAGCTTGTGGGGGCAATTAGCTAACACACACTGGGAACTGTTTAATGCAGTGTAGATGTGTAAATAGCTATTGCTTAAAACAATTTGTAAGCCGCTCTGATAGCCTTGTGGCTGAAGAGCGGGGTATAAATAAATAAATAAATAAAAATAAAAATAAAAATTAGTGCAATGCAGCAGCTAAAAAAGCCAATGCAATTCTAGGCTGTATCAATAGGAGTATAGGGTCTAGTCCAAGGGATGTAATAGTGCCACTCTATTCTGCCTTGGTCAGGCCTCACCTGGAATACTGTGTCCAGTTCTGGGCACCACAATTGCAGAAGGATATTGACAAGCTGGAATGTGTCCAGAGGAGGGCAACCAAAATGGTGGGAGCTCTGGAAGCCATGTCCTATGAGGAGTGGCTTAGGGAATTGGGAATGTTTAGCCTGGAGAAGACAAGGTTTAAGAGATTATATGATAGCCACGTTTAAATATTTGAAAGGGATGTCATACTGAAGATGGAGTGAGCTTGTTTTTTGTTGCTCCAGAGACTAAGACATGGAGTAATGGACTCAAACTACAGGAAAGATTCCACCTAACTTCTAGTTTAGAGAGAACTTCCTGACAGTAAGAGCCATTCAGCAGTGGAATGCACTGCCTCAGAGTGTGGCGGAGTCTCCTTCATTGGAGGTTTTTAAACACAGGCTGGATGGCCATCTGTCAGGAGTGCTTTGATTGCGTATTTCTGCATGGCAGGGGGTTGGACTAGATGGCCCTTGTGGTCTCTTCCAACTCTTATGATTCTATGAATAGTGTATACCTGTAACAGCAGTGATTGCATTTTATGCTATACTACTGATGTTCATAATACATTGAGATTCATTTCAATTTAATTGCTTGCTGCATGTATTTTGGGTTGTATCTATACTGTTTTTTGATCCTGCATTTTCTTTTCAGATGCTTTGGATGCCAGTGTTTTCTTTTGTGATGTTTCATGCATCAGATTCCAGTACACATAGCTCTGCTTCAAACTCAACGCTGCCAGCCAGCCCTCTAGCTAAATGATATTATTCTCATTGCCCTTTTGGCAAGGGCCACTTGGCATGAAGGGAGATGTTGATCTGAGCTTCCAAATGCAAAGGCAAACTGCAGAGGTGTGCTCACTCACTCAGATTAGCTGGCTTGAAACACAGACTACCTGAACATTTCTTCATCTAACTGCTTTCAACACCTGACATCCTTTTACATAAAAAGAACACTGAGTAGGTTTGATATACATGAAGCAGGGGAAAAAAGCTGTGAAGTTATACAAACTAATAAATTAGAAGTTAGACAACCATGTATGAAGGCAAAGAGGGTGACTAATAATTGCTGCTTGATAAAGGTCCTATAAATCTGAATATATTTCCTCTTACCTAAATTACTTGAAAATATCAGGAAGAGAGAAAACTCTTCCTATTTTGCAAACTTGTGCAACTGATTCTTGTGAGACTTTAATATCATTAACAAATCACTCTACCCATATTCATTGTAGTTGTATGACAGAGGGAACATCCTGAGTATGTCCAAACTAGACTCAATATAGGACTGCCACTGTAGACAGTTTAGAACTTCAACAAATGTAGAATCTAACCACCAGGGTGCTTGATGAGGCTAAACATGCTGATCATATCACACCAATACTGTGCCAATTGTGTTGGCAGACTATGGAGATTATCAGACATGTCTCTAAAAACATTCATGTCCCACTATATATTAAAGTGTAAGTCTCCTGGAACAATAACCCTTTTATCATACATCACTGTAATAACGAGAAAGCATTATTGGAGCAGGAACGCCAATGTTATTTACTTCTATGGTTGCTGGTGCACGTGATCTCGGTGGTTCTTGTGAGAAGATGTGAGTGTGCTTAAAAGTCTAAAAGCAGCTAAATTAAAAAACCAAATGAACACATAATCACTGAAACACACTTAAAAACCTGCCCACAAAATGGGGAGGTTCATAAAACGACTGTCCCATATCTAGTTTTCACGTTCTCACCTGCAAGTGTTCTGGTGGGGGCTGCCCATTGATGCCGTATTCACAAGAGCAAAATGGTGTGTGGTTTCAGACACATGCAATTCCGTGACAAAAATGCAATGGCAGATCAACTGTTGGCTTTGGACAATCAATAACCCCCCCCACCTTATTAACAACTACATAATGCTACAGCATGACGCCATGCGAAGAATCTAGCTAACGTCATGGGACAAATACAGTACCAAATAAATTTGGCCAAATATGGCAGGGCAAAAGCAGGGCTTTGGTTTATTGAGGAAAGTATTTCTGGCATTGAAACAATAACAACAACCACCACAACAACAGAAAAAAGTGAGCTTCCAGTTGTGGAAAATAATGCACTTAGAAAAGAATGCATTTAGAAAAGGGTGCAAACTGTGAAGGATCCCAGGGGAGAAAAATTGTCCCCCAGAGCCTGTTCACCCCTGCTTGAAGTAGATTTTCACTCTCTTTTGCTCGGTCCAGCATTTTACTGGACTGCTGGGTACTAGGTGCTCCTACTAGTTCAATCTGTTTTTTTTAATTGTCTTTTATAATAGTTAAATTGTTGTTTGCTTTTGTTTTACATTTTTCTAAACTGTCCCCAGACATGTTTAGACTATGGAAAGCAGACTATCAGTAAAACAATTAAAAAACACAAAACAACAATTTATGATGTGCATCTTATACCTTTGTTTTTAAAAGCACACTTTGCTTTGCTAGTGCTGAATATGGGACATCATCTTTATTTCAAGAGGCACCTCAACTTTAACACATATAGAGCAGGCAGGTACAACATGGACCTCTACACACTGGAAACAGATGCATATATTGAATTTGTTCAACACTGATGGGGGAAATTTATTTCAGTATTGTTTTAAAGAATTACCAAAATTTGCAAATCACTTATTTGGGACTTTAAAAACTTGACATTTAAAAAATTTGAATCCAGGAAAATGGGAAACTGAAAGACTTTACTCTCCTTACAAAAAAGCCTTCATGATTAAAAAAAATTAGTCTTCAACTTGTTAGGAACACACAGATACCAATTCTTTCCTTCAATCCATTTTCCTTACGTATTTTTTTTCTTTCAACTTAAGACTCTGACTATTCTTCAAATATATCCATTCTCTAGCACAGTGGTGGGCAAAGTAAGGTCCACAGGCCACACGTGGCCCCTACAGCTGTTTTTGGAGGGCCCAGAGCAACACAGGGATTGAAAACTTTTTGCCCCCAAATGCTCTCTAGGGGACACGGGAGGCATTTTGCCATGAGCTACTTTAGTCCCAGGAAAGGCCTTTTTTAAAACCAGAAGTAAACCAAAATTAACTTCCGTCCACTTCCTGTTTTGAAAAGAATGCCCAAAACATGGCAAAAGTGCCCCATTAGAGGGTAGTGAGGACTGTTTGGGAGTGTAATGGCCCTGACACTAATATGGTTTCTGTTAGCCAGGGGAGGTGAGAAGTGCAGAGATTCAATTGGCCCTGACACTCACAAGAGTTCTGTTAGCTAGCCAATGGGACGGAAGAAGTTGGAAAGAGGAGGAGCTCCTAGGAGAAGGATGGGGTAGGTGGTGTAAGCAGGTGACTAACTAATTCATTTCAGAGCGAGGGGAGGGATCCTCAGAAAAGACTGAACAAAACTCTAGGACTGTCTAGTCAGATGAGTTTAGGTTTTCAGTTCTTTTGAAAAGGATTTGAGGACTGGGAACAGCAACATTTGGAGTTGGAGAGTAACCCACTTTATATCTGTGCCTATTAATCTTCGTTTTTTCTCATGCAACCAGAAGGAAGATGTGTGGAAACCTCTGGGTGTTAAGCCAGTTGCGTTTGCTGGATATGCCCATGGTTACCTCTTGTTATGCCATTTTCCTATATATTTTTCCCCATTATAGAGTACAGTATTCACTTTTTAAAAGCCTGCTCTATTCTTTGAGGGGGGGGGGAAGCGCTGGTCACATGTCTCCATGACAAGGTCTACCAGGAACTCTGTAAACTATTTTTCTTTCCTCCCAGTAACATAAGGGAGAGGGGGAGGGTGTTGACCCCTTACATCCTCAGGAATGGGAGACTGAATTTCCAAGGAAGGGCTTGATGGCAGTACTACTGCTTCCACTGTAGTGGGAAACGGAGGGTAAGTTTGGGCAAAACCCAACCATGCCCTGAACCCTTTTTTGCAATAGGGAGCAAAAAGCTGTGTTTTTATGGTGGGTGTGGGTGGATGTGCTGGGACGTGCAGTCTCCCAAGGTCTCCCCTCAGCCTCCCACAGTTGCCCACCCCTGATCTAGCATCTGCTTATCTTTCATTTACATGTTCTCTATTATCTCCTTCTGATTTTTTTGTTGTTGTTGCATATTTCTGGTTCTTTCTTGTTTGTTAAAACCCATATCTCTTACTCTGTTTTCCATCCTTCTGCCTTTTCTTTCATTCCTCCTGATTTAGCAAGCTTAATTGGTTCTCTTGTTTAAAAAGACCCTTACAACCTCAAGTTTCAACCAACCTATATGTAATTGCTTTTAGTCTTCTCTAAGTTTTTAGCATTTTAATTTTGAAGATATTTGTGTGGGGGTATGTGCAGGAGATGGTACTGCAACTTTTTTCAAATGTTCCGTATAAGCGCCTAGGTATGGGGTTTTTAGGTGCTTGACAAATCATAAATATTACTGTAATTCATGATTTACCCTCAAAATTGTATTTATTACAATGTAGTGTGATGCTTAGGAAAATGGGGGACTAAAATCCCTCACCTTTCATACTGTACCAATATTTCCTCCTAGCTAGTACATTTATCTGGATTAATTCCTCTAACCCAGATTATATAAATACAGTAGCATCCCCATATCTGCTGATTTTTTCAACCGTTGATTCATTTAATGTGGTTGGGGGGGAAGGGAGGGGGATTTGCCCCCCTCCCTTCCCCCAGGAGGGCTCTGGTCATGGTGGGGACAATGGAGGCAGCAAACAGGGAAGTGAAGGGGGAGGTGAGATCTCACTCCCTCCTCCCTTCCCCCGGGAGGGCTCTGGTCATGGCACGGGCGATGGTGGGGGTGAAGGGTGAAGGGAGGGGGATCTTCCCCTCCTTCCTTCCTGCAGGAGGGCTCCAGTCACAGTGGGGGCTTTGGCAGGGGGGAAGGGGGGGGAAGGATCTTGCCTCCCCCTCCCTTCCCCCAGGAGGGCTCCAGTGGCAGTGGTGGTGGCAGAGGTGGGGTGGCTCCTCTCCCTTACCCAATGTCTGGAAGCAGCAGCGGTGCTGGCATGGCTCAACCTGGGTGAAAGCCATCCGCCTCTCCCACTTCCGCTTTGCCCCCCCCCCAGCAGCACTGGCAGCAGGGGAAGGGAGAGGAGGAGGAGAACTCGCCTCCCTTCTCCCTTCCACTGGGAGGGCTCCTGTGGAGGCTGCGGGGTGGTGGTGGATGGCATTCACTATTATCCATGGATTTCAGTCTCTGCGGGTTCACCCAGAACCAACCCCCTGTGGAAACGGGGATGCTACTGTATGCATAAGATAAACTGAGGAAACAAGATGTTGATGCAAGATCCTATAAATATACGCAAGCGTCATTATACTGGATCCACTGTTGCCCAACCAATTGTGCAACAGGCACCATAGTCTTGAGCTCAGCTATTACAAAAGAATCAATTCATTCTCCAGCCATCAAGTAAAGGGTTGTGTGTGTGACTCTTTGGCTGCAGAATGATTGCCTGTATTAGAAACAATATACAAGCTTTGAGAAAATACACTACTGTTGTTTAGAGAATGTAGGGCCAATTCTGGCATTATCCTCCTTCCTTTTGTACTAATATTCCCCTTAAGATTATGATCTTTCCCCAATTTTGAACAAGGTCTTTTTCTCACAGGCAGGCTCACTCCCCCCCCCACAAAACACTGAACTGTTAAGTTACTCAAAGGCCCCTGTGGCAAGTTGCCCACAGCTTTGGATCCTGGCAATATGCAGTGAAGGGTAACCTGTGAATGGTATTAATGTCTGCAACACTCTGCTTTGGACAAGAGATGAGAATGGGTGTCTGTCTTTAACAGAGAAGTTACTTCACAAGCCTTGCTCAGTGGCAATCTAGTTGCAATCTGGGCCCAGTTCCTCAATTTTCATCTTCCTCAATTTTGAACATGTGCCAGGGTTTTCCAGTAATCAACAAAAGCAAAAGCAACCCCAAAAAAAAAAAAAAAAAGGTTGCGGAGAACAGTCTTTTATCTCAGATTCATTTGTAGCAATTCCACAGTGATTTCTGTTAAAATATCTTTCCCCTCCCCACCAATTTCAGAGCATAGACAAAATTGTGACACAAATTATTTCTATCCAAACTATTTGTGTCTGATTACAAACTTCTAAAAATAGACACTGAAAGTCCTATAAGTATAAGCAGAGTGTTACTGCTGTGCCTATAAACACACACACATATCTATTGGACTTAATGGAACTACTAGTGTGAATAAGGTTTATTAGGAGAAAATATTTATAGGATGAGACTCTTTATTGTACCAATTATTTTAGGCACATAACTACATAAACACTTAACATATTAAAATTTAAATCATAAAGGAAGGGGCTGATTTTCTAGTAGTACAACTGGGTTTTACTATTCTGTTCAAATTTATGTTCAAATCATTATACGGTCATTTTGCTGCAATAAACCTCTATTTTGATGATTTACATCTCCATAACATCTAAATATTGATGTGTAATGTTTATTATCATGTAGCGCAGCTACACAGCACAACAATATTAATATTCCTCCAGGGACACCATACACAAGTGTGGTTGCATTCAACATACAAAGAAACAGGGTTTATATTTGGCATCTGTTCATTCCTATCCAAGTAATTGTTGGCACTTGGAAAGAACTCAGATCTAGTGAGGCAGGAATTATCTTAGAAGTCATGTTGGATCTCATTCAGAGAGAGTTGTTCAATGCGCCTGATAAAATTATCTTTAGTAATGCTTTCCATCAATTTACATAGAATAGAAATTTAGCAAGCCATCATACAAATTGCTGGATTGCTTTTTAAAAATTGGGGTTAGATTTGGCATTTTCTATTCCTCTGGTACAAAGGCCAGTCTTAGGCACATGTTACATACTGATATTAGATTTCACATGTGAACATACCCTAATGTATGTCATAATAAGAATGAATTGCTGGAACAATGAAATATAATTTCCCCCAAACAAACCTGATATTTCTATTCATGCTGCATCCTGCTGGACAGCAATATTCTGAATTTATTCCAGAAGTCCAAAATAGTTATCGCTGGACTAATATTTGAACCACATTAAAAACATTTCAGTCTATGCAATGAGAAATTGGCTACACTATAAAAAACACACTGATAATACTGTTATCTTTTCCATTCCAGCAAATATAACCTCAAAAAGAAGCTTTCCCCTATTCAGAGTTCAAAATCTTCATGAGTACACACATTATGATTCTGACATTTCTGTGACTGATAAGAAAGGTACTGAAAGTTACAGAGAAAGTTTGAAGGTTATTCTTTTAATTGTCTTGTTTAAAATTAGTACTTTTAATACTGTGTGTTGTACCCTTATCTGACTTGAATGTTCTGAAACAGAAACTCATTTGGTTTTTGATGGAATTAAAATGCAACCTCTATTCATTTGAATCTGCTCTCATCTTCTTTGCCAGACCTGACCCAGTGATAACAAAAGCATCAAGAAACAAACTTGCTTTTTCAAAATGAATAGAGGAAACATTACAACTGAAAAATGTACCTTTTCAAAGTTGACTTAAATGGCATTTATATAAAGAGAATATCTAAGTAGTGAGTAACCCAATTTGATTCTTTGTTTCATTATGCATCTGAAAAGATGCAAAGGCTTAAAAAAAACCTGTATATGAACTGTATATGATATTACAATTAAAAGGAGCTGTGCAGAGTGCCCTCAGCCCACAGATCAAAGCAGCCTCTTGCTCTTCATCTTGGCCTCATAAATGCTGACTCCAGAGACTCTTAAGCAATTCCTAGGCTGCTGCTGCTCCTGACAGTTTAACCATAACAAAGTATAGATCCCAAATCCCTGACTGTTGCAAATACCAACCCTTCTGTATATTCAAAACACTGAGATGAAGGAGAACAATTTGATCATTTCAGCTGGCATATCAGAAATAAAACAAGAAAAAATAAAATAAAGGGTTATTTCACATCAGAATGTTTTTTTCCTTTATACAAGTGCATAAGAAAAAAAATCCTCCTTTTAAATCAGTTTCCATATCATGATTAACTGTACCCATTTCTATGAATGTGGATGGTGCTAACTGTAAAAACAGCTTATCTTTCAGTGTACAACTCTGTCTGTGTGTTTCTCTATTTGTCCATCCACCCGCTCACATCACATTTGTGTCCTCTGACAGGGGGCCAAGTTGGTAAAACTTATCACTTTTGCAGAAAACAGTAAGACAAAATATATATATATATATATCAAAGGAAGAAAATGCACAGTCAGTAAAACCTAAAGGCAGATGTGTAATATCCATCCAGAGAAAGGAACTGGCAAAACCACATCTGAGTATTCCTTGCTTAAGAAAACCTTATGAAATCCATGGGATCACCAATAAGTTGACAGGTGACTTGAAGGCACATACACACTCACTCTTCAAAATTATCTTTTTTGTTAGACAACAACTTGAGCAGAAGCAGAAGCATGGTAAAGGTGTGAACAGAGCAAAATCCAGGGAAGCTGGTCACCCTTATTGGCCAGCTAATCTCATGCTTCTGGGTAGGTATGTACAGGTTGACCCCCATATCTACGGTACCAGTATTGGTGGTTTCTCTTATCCACATCTGGGGAAAAAAAGTCCTCTCTAGGCATTTTCTAGGCCATCCAGCACAATTCTATGGTATGCTTCTGCCAGAAGGTGGGCCAAAAGTAATTTTATTTCATTAGGGTTCGCTATTATCCCTGGTTACCTGTATCCATGGTAAGTCTGCGAAAGTATACCACGTGGATATGGAGGGTGACCTATAATTCATTCATTTCCTTCTCAAAGGAAGCAATGAGTAATTTTACCTATTTTCTTCTTGTGGTGAAAAAGTGTTTCGAAAGCCACAATTTTTAAAGGCTGTTCACAATTTGGGACTTACTCTACACAAAATTTGTCTGTTGTCAATCATGTTTTCAAATATTTTTGAACATTCTTTCCATTCCTAATTACTGAAACTAAGTCTAAGACTTGAGCTTGAAAATCTCCTTATGAGAAAAAGCTTTTTTTTTTTTTAATGTGGTGAACCCTGGAGTTTTTACATCCTTCCCCCTAAAGATTACTCAAAACCCTTTTTTCTTCTTAGTTCCTTGACTCCAGAAGTTAAATCCTTCCCACACCCTAAACCACTTGTTATCCTTCTCCCTAGGGTGGCATATCTAACATGGATTACTGGGCATTAGAGGGAGCCTTATCAGAAATCAGATCTAAAAATGGATAAGAGAACTATAGGTTTTCTGTGGTTTTCTTGGGGGGGGGCTGTAAAGCCGTGTTCTGGAAGAGTTTATTCCTGATGTTTCACCTGCATCTGCAGCTGGCATCTTCTTCCAAAATTTCAGGCAGGAGGAAGGAGATGCCAGCCACAGATGCAGGTGAAACGTCAGGAATAAACTTTTCCAGAGCATGGCCTCACAGCCCCCTGCACCAACCCCCACCCCCCGAAAACCTATGCATGCCGGCCGTGAAAGCCTTTGACTTCATGATAAGAGAACTGTCTGGAGTGTGGTGCTGCATGCAGAAAGTGATTAGTTTGGGGACAGCTGGGGGGAAAAAACACTGCCATCCCAGCTTATACTTCATCTCTGCACAAACTTTGATGGAAAACAGCAACTCATTCTGTGAGTCCTGATGCAAGGAGTTATAAAGCACCTCTACAAAAATGGTGCTTTCAAGCTAAATGTATGTGATGGAATTAACCATATAAATGGTTTACCAACAACATAAAAAGACCAACCAAAATATTCTATATATCAATATAGGTGCCTGGTTATATGTCACAGCAGATTTCTCTTCCATCACCATCAAGCAGCTTTCATCTAAGCTAGTAAAATGGTTTGTTGAGGAAAACAGGAAGCCTCTCCTTTTATGCAGGGTTCAGATGGCTGTTATTAAGAATAATATCTGCAAACATCACAGAGTAGCCAGGTTTTGGAAGAATTTATCACATGTTAGTTGATATCCAGTTGGTTAGTCCCAGCCAGAGTAGACATACGAATGGTGTGGGAATGTAGAGAACATTCTCTTCAAATTGTTTTAGAACAGAAAGAATCTATTTACAAACAAAACAAAACTACAGTAGCTAACAACCTCAAAGCTATAGTTGTGAGCATAATACACATAGCATTAGCTCTGTTTGGAGCAGGATGTTTTACAAATATTTCTGATCATGTCTATCCAACTGCTATTATCATGCTTTTAAGCTACCATTGTGTCACTATTAACATGCAAAAACATCTGTCATAGATGTATACATAGCTCTGTGTAACCCAGGCCTTGAAAAGAGAATCCCTGTTAACCCACACCAGTTGTTCTCCCAGGATGTAACTCACTGATTAGTCTAAGCAGAAAGAAATGCCCATAAGGATGTAACTCATTCTGATGCATATAGTACAGACGTTGTAATGCCAATCAAGTAAAAGCCCTATGAAACTAATATACATATTGTCCAATTTAGAACTGAATTTTATCTCTTGGTTGCTTTGTTCCTGTAAGGTATGAGTCTAGTAATAAAACCTGGTTCACCTGGACCATACATTTACACCTGCAGCATTTTTGTATAGCATTTCTGCTTCTCTCTTATTCTCTTTTTTTTTTTTATTTCATGAAGCATAATGCTTGAGGGGCTTACTTTGTGAAATTTTTGACTATAGACATAAGTAGCCTAGCAGTGTCACCGTGTCAACAATCTGCTTGCACAACACCTGAAGATGTTGAATCCATCTTTTAGTTTAAAAAGTGATTCTCATCATGAGGGACCTTAACACAGAGTGAGATATAAATATTTTAAATAAATAACATAATGAAACAAACATATAGACAATATTTAAAATGAAATATATAGTTTAAAAGGCTAGGGGAGGAGATGTGGTGTCAGAGAGTGAGGTCTGAGCTATCTGTAAAGCAATTGTACTTTATCTTTCTGTCTCTGGGAAACAGGAGAGATTACAGGCAGTATGTACAAGGATGGGGAACTTAAGGTACTCCAGATGTTAAGACTGCAACACCCATCAGCCCTTACTACTTCCTATGTTAGGTATGGCTCAATGATAACTGATGTTCACTATCTGGCAGGGTGGTGGTGAGAGTTACCACATGGAGCATTGCAACTTTATTTTGGTCAGACTTCATCTGGAATACTGTGTCTAGTTCTGGGTACCACACTTCAAGAAGGATATTGACAAGCTTCAATATTTCCAGAGAAGAGCAACCAAGATGATCAAAGGTCTGGAAACGAAAACTTATGACGAAGGACTTACGGGCGTTGGGTAGATTTAGCTTGGAGAAGAAAAGACTGAGACATGAGAGCCATCTTTAAATATCTGAAGGGGTGCCATGTAGAAGATGTGAGCGTGTTCTCTGCTGCTCCACAGACTAGAACGGGAACCAATGCATTCAAATTATCAGAAAAGAAATTCCATCTAAACATTGGGAAGAGCTTCTCTAATGTAGGAGCTGTTCAACAATGGAACAGATTGCCTTGGATGGTTGTTGTCAGGAAATGACATGGATGTGACCACAAGATAGAGCTGTAAGCTTAGTAATGAAAGTAGTTAAGCTCCAGTGGCAGGTGTGTGTGTGAGTCAGCACTTGAGAGTATGCACACCTGAAATGCCTGAAGTAACAGGCATTGTTTAACTGCCTATAAAAAGGAGATGGGAATTATCTCCAGTGTGGGTTTGTTGTGGATGGTGGTTGGCGAAGCAGTTTGTTGGTTTGAGAAAGATTTATGAGTATTAGAGATGGCTGTCCTATACTCTGTGTATATATTGTAAATATACTGCAAACAAAGATTAAAGCCCTCAAGTTGAGTGAAGGCTGGCCTTGTTGCTGTCTTTATTTGGCAAGCCAGAGCTCAAGGCAGTGTGCTGGGGTGAAGGAATTTTTCCTTCTCAGCCTGAAGTCTTTTGCAGAAGTCTCTCCAGAAACCTTCTCCTTGGCGTCCTGTTGACGTGGAACAACTCTGCAGGTGGTCGTGGTGGACACAGCACGTCTTTCTACACCCCAGTAAGGTTTTTGGGCCCAGTGTCTGCATGGACAATGCTTGAGAAGCTGTTGGAGATATAGTTCTGCAATTGGTGAGCTGTTTTGTGTTCCTGGAGGGCTGAAGAGAAAAGTCCTGGAACGGAGTGAGTTAAGTGTGTCGACTGAGGGACTCTGCTCTTATCTGTTTGCTTTGGGAAGCTAATAGTTTTTGGCAGCCTGCCTGGACTGTTATCAGTGTGTTTGTTTGCATCTGTTTAAGTTGCAGACTCAGTGCAAACATGGAAACAGCAGTCAGGTTTGAAAAGCTATCTGAGAAGAACTATGCTTCCTAGAAAATTTACATGCAGGCTTTGCTAATAAAGCAGGACTTATGGGACTATGTAAAGAAACAACCTGACCCTGCTAATTAGGATGAATTTATAGGTGATGAAAAAGCTAGAGCTTCCATTATTCTAGCTGTAGAATGAAATCAGCCGAATAATCAGAGATAAGAGGTCAGCGTTTGAAGCCTGGAAAGCTCTTGAGAATGTCAACCAACCAGCTGGAGCCTTGTCAAAAATGCTGTGCAGCAGTTACTATTTACCAATAAGCAAATGGATGTCAAGATAGTTGTCAAGATAGTGCAACACTCTTATTTTTGTTGCTAACCAAAGGAAAAGATTTCCCCAGACAAATTAATTGTTTCTATAATACAGTCGTCCCTTCACATTCGCGGGGGTTCTGTTCCACGGACCCCCGCGAATGTGAAAAATCCGCGAATAAGGACTCCCCTCCCCCCTCCCTCCCCAGGCCTTCGCGGGGCCTTGGTAGGCCCCGCGGAGTTCTCCCCGGCCCTCGCTCCCCCCTCCCCAGGCCTTCGCGGGGCCTTGCTAGGCCCCGCGGAGGTCTCCCCAGCCCTCCCTCCCTCCCTCTCCAGGCCTTCGCGGGGCCTTGCTAGGACCCGTGGAGGTCTCCCCGGCCCTCCCTCCCTCCCTATCCAGGCCTTCGCGGGGCCTTGCTAGGCCCCGCGGAGGTCTCCCTTGCCCTCCCTCCCTCCCTCTCCAGGCCTTTGCGGGGCCTTCCTAGGCCCCGCGGAGGTCTCCCCGGCCCTCCCTCCCTCCCTCTCCAGGCCTGCTAGGCCCCGCGGAGGTCTCCCCGGCCCTCCCTCCCTCCCTCTCCAGGCCTTCGCGGGGCCTTGCTAGGCCCCACGGAGGTCTCCCCGGCCCTCCCTCCCCCCTCCCCAGGCCTTCGCGGGGCCTTGCTAGGCCCCACGGAGGTCTCCCTGGCCCTCCCTCCCCCCTCCCCAGGCCTTTGCGGGGCCTTGCTAGGCCCCGCGGAGGTCTCCCCAGCCCTCCCTCCCTCCCTCTCCAGGCCTTTGCGGGGCCTTCCTAGGCCCCGCGGAGGTCTCCCTGGCCCTCCCTCCCCCCTCCCCAGGCCTTCGCGGGGCCTTGCTAGGCCCCACGGAGGTCTCCCCAGCCCTCCCTCCCTCCCTCCCTCCCCAGGCATTCGCGGGGCCTTGCTAGGCCCCGCGGAGATCTCCCCGGCCCTCCCTCCCTCCCTCCCCAGGCATTCACGGGGCCTTGCTAGGCCCCACGGAGGTCTCCCTGGCCCTCCCTCCCTCCCTCTCCAGGCCTTCGCGGGGCCTTGCTAGGCCCCGCGGAGGTCTCCCCGGCCCTCCCTCCCTCCCTCCCCAGGCCTTCGCGGGGCCTCCGGGGGTCCCTCGAAGGCCTCCCCACCCCTCCCCAAGCCTTCGCGGGGCCTCCGGAGGGCCTCCGGGGGACCCGCGAAGGCCTCCCCACCCCTCCCCAGGCCTTCATGGGGCCTACGGACCGCCTCCGGGGGCCCCGTGGAGGCCTCCCCGCTCCCTCCAGGTCTTTTCACGGGGCCTCTGGAGGCCCCGTTTCACGGTTTTGGGGGGGCCCCGGGGGGGCCCTCCCAAAACCGCGAATAACCAAAACCGCGAATGTCAAGTTCGCGAATGTGGAGGGACAACTGTATTTAAGCCAGATTGAATTTCAATGAAATAAGTGATTTAAGGAAGGTTTGTTATGTATCACATAGTGCATGGTTTTTTTTATATAGTGCATAAAGACAGATTGAAAGAAAGGGGCCAGTTTTCTCTAGCTTGATTATTACCCAGTGTTTTCAATCACCTTTTTTTAAAATAAACAAATATCACATAAAGCAAGTAAAGTAATAAAATAAGAACACATCTGTCAAAAAGGGGGGATTTCATTATGTAATGCGGGGACTCAAAGAAGCATAATGTCTACACACACACACACACACTTCTGCTGAGGATTTACTGCTTCAAAGAAAATTTAGGAACACGGAACAGCTGTATTTTCAAATCCCAAAAATGTAAGAATATTATCAGGTATGAGAAAACCTGGGACATGATGAGATTTCCACGATATGATATTGGGCCCTTTCACACTACAGAAACATTGCACTATGATTCCACTTTAAGTGTCTGTATCCTGTGGAATCCTGTGGTTTATAGTTTCTTGCAAGACTAAAACTCTCTGGCTGAGAATTCTAAACACTCCTCTCTGAACTACAAATCTCAGGATTCCATAGGATGGAACCATGGCTGTTAAAGTGGAATCATACTGCTACAGTTGTATAGAGTGAATTGGCCCTCTATGTCAGAACATGTCACATGTTTGTAGGAACAAGGGACATGGAACTCTCCCAAGATGTCCAAATGACTAAACTCAGACTACTGTACTTTGAGCATATCATAAGAAGACGTGACTCATTAGAAAAGATAATAATGCATGATAAGGTGCAAGTCAGTAGGAAAAGAGGAAGACTACATTACAAGTGTATAAACTCCATCAAGGAAGCCACACCCTTGAATATACCAGACCTGAGCAAGGCTGATAATAACAGGATGGCTTGGAGATGTTAACTTGACAGCAATTAACAACAAAGCTCAATGCCCAAGACTGGTTTTATGTTGAAAATTTCATTTTATTACTTTAGAAAATGTGGAAGCCCACTGGATATGCCGGAACACGACATTAATGTTCTCTCATTTAGAAGAGAAGATATCAGCTGCAGAATTTATAGGGTATATAAACTTTCTCATTTACCAAATTAAATTGGAATGTTAATATTTCATTAAAGGAAATAAAAAATAAGTGCCACCTTTTATGGGATACAGAACAGAACACGAAAAAGGAAAAAAAGAAAGAAATACAGTTGTCCCTTCACATTTGCGGGGATTACGGGAACAAGACCCCCACGAAAGTGAAAAAAACGCGAATAAAAGCAGCGTTCCTAAACACACAGACACAGACACGGAAACTGACCCAGCCTCTGAGCATTTAAGGAGGAAAGAAAAGCACAGCCCCATGCTGTGAGCATGCAAGCAAAGTCCCCCCCCTTGCCACTCCCCTCTCTGTGTTTTAACAAACTGAATGGCTTTTTAAAACTCACATTTCGCCCCATGTCTCCTCATGGCCGCATGCTTGCCACCCCCTCTCTGTGTCTCAACAAATGGAAGTTACAACTCAGCTTCTTTAAAACTCACGTTTCAAACCTTTCCTACACACATTCACACATAGGGAAGGTGCGGGTGGCATCTCCCAGCAAGCCTCCTTAAAAGCCTCTGTGCATTTAAGGAGGAAAGCTTCCTGCTGGCTGAAAGAAAAGCACAGTCCCATACTGTGAGCACACAAATTAAGCTTTCCTCCTTAAATGCTGAGAGGCTGGGTTGCTGGGAGATCCACCCACACCTTCCCTGTGTGTGAATGTGTGTAGGAAAGGTTCAAAATGTGAGTTTTAAAGAAGCAATTCAGTTTGTTGAGACACAGAGAGGGGAGTGGCAAGGGGGGGACTTTGCTTGCGTGCTCACAGCATGGGGCTGTGATTTTCTTTCGCTTTAGACCCTGAGAGGCTGGTGTAGGGGTTGGTTGCGTGCTGGGATCTTCCCTGTGTGTGTATGTGTGCAGGAAGTTTTCCTCCTTAAATGCTCAGAGGCTGCGTTGGGGAGAGCAGGGGGGGAAAGGAATTTCTGCGAATACATAAAACCGCAAAAGTCAAAGCAGCAAATGTAAAGGGACAACTGTAGTTTCTCTACTGACCTATATCTTTTGTATTGCAAAAGTATCATCTTATATATAAGAAAATAAAAAGGAACCTAATTATATAGAGCCCCTTTGTTTAATACAACCCAGAGCTTGGTAGGTTATTTTTACAAAATAATCAGTTATAGTTTCAATCACAAATCTGGTTAGTTTTCATTACAGTTATTTTATTAATGGTAAATTTTTTGCTTGCTCATTTTAGAATAACTGCAACATTTCCTCCTTTCATACATTTTACTTTTAAAAACATATTGAAACCTACATATCACTCTCCTGTCTAATTTGTTGCTGCCTCGATACCCATAAGAGACCACAAGGCACATCCGTGAGCCATGTGATAATCCTCCTTTAGCATTGAGTGAAGTGACACAAAAGTGAAAGCTACACTGCAAAAATAGAAGTTCTCTCTCATTAAGCTATATCATGTTGGTTACCAAGATTAGTTATAACTTGGCTACTGGGGGAAAATGAATATGGGGTGTACTCGCTGATGCTATTTTAACTGCCATGGCTGCGTCCTGCAGAATCCAGGGACTAGCAGTTTGGTGTGGTACTTAGAATTTTCTTCCAGAGACATCTAATGCATTTGCTTGAACCTCTACCACTAGAGCTCTCTAACACAGAATCAAAGTACCGCACCAAACTAGAATTTCCATAGGATAGTCCCATAGCAGTTAAAGTAGTATGAAATGACACTGATTGTGTTGTGTGGATACACTTGGTATCCAGCATACAATGGATTGTTTTCTGAAGGTTTAAGGCCAGGATACAACACTCATCTACACAACCTGACTGGACTTCAATAAGATGATTTTCTCCTGTGAATGGGATAATACAATGCCTTATCAAAAATATTTTGAAACTGTCTTCAGTTTGAAAAGTAGTTTGGTATACACCAAGAGGAGATAAAGTTCAAGAAATAAGACAAAGCCCTCTTCGGCTCACAGAACTAGTAGCCTGGCCCAGCTATAGAATTTATGTTGTTGATCTCTCTTGTTGATGTTGTTGTTGTGAGTCTTTAAGTTGTTTCTGACTTATGGCGACCCTGCAGCAAACCTATCACAGGATCTTCTAAGGCTAAGAGTGTGTGACATGTCCAAGGTCACCCAGTGGGTTTTCATGGCTGAGCGGGGATTTGAACCCTGGTCTCCAGAGTTGTAGTCCAACACTCAAGCTATTACGCCATGCTGGATCTATAGACCTGTTCAAGGAAATCTTTTACACTTATAATGCTCACAGAATTTTCTTTGTACATTTTCAGTCAAAGGATCTAAAACAAGAAGAATTATGGATAGCAAACAAGACACTTAAGAACTGGATATACCATATATCAACAATAAAAAAGGAGAACAAGGTCTCACTTGATAAATTACATGTTTTCCCTATAAATTAAAATATTTTACATAGAACACAACTGCTAGGATTTCTGCTATTTAGGGCAAAAACAAAAACCCAGAAACTTCCAAACATTATAGCATCCTTTTAACAAGCTGGAACTAAGGATGTAAACTAATTTAACAATGTTCACTTATAATACACACATTTATAATGTAACAAGTGTGTAATAAACTTTCTTGCCAAGAAAAGACTCATTAACCATAATAGTGCAACTAATTTAACAATTTTCACTATATACTGGCTTCCTAATTTATCAGATTAATGATCACAGCATAACTGTGTTGCACAGAATCCAATACTCTAAGCTAACTCTCTAGCAGGGACATAAACAAGTTCTCTATAAATAATAGATGGCAAACGAAGCTTCATTTTCTTTGGATGCAAGAATTTATGAAGAAGTGATTTCTACATGTCTTTTCCTAGAGCAATATTGAAGCAAGTTCCTTTTTTTTTTTTTAAGGTACAGGCCATACTAGAGCATGGGGGATAGCTAACTCCCACACAGATATTCTACCCCACATTGCAGAAAACCATTGCATTTCTGCACATACAGGGTTTTTTTTTAAAGACTAGAAGTCATCTGCTTTAACTCAAGACTCTACAATAGAATCCTTAAATTTTAAAAGTAATCTCATTAGAGAAATGGAAAGGCCAGAAGTAAAGGTTCATTGCCCATTTTGAGGCTTTCTTAACTAAGGGGCAGTTTTATATATTTTTAATTATTATTTTTTCTTTTTCTTTTGGAAAGTGGGAACAATTCATTTTGTTCTCTTAGAACAGGTACCCTCAGACTCTGTTCTAAGAAGATGTAATTTCATTAAACGTTGGGGTGGACTACACAATGAAAACAATCTGAGAAGAATCCGAGAAGAATGCCATTGGTCCTCATGGATGATGACCCACATTCGCCATATTCAGAAAGAGCGGGGCTGAAAACTGTACATAGTCCGCAAGAACAGCTTCCACTGTTTTTTGTAATCCTTTTTAAAAAGTGTGTGAAAATGCACACAATAGTTGGTCTGTACAACCATTTCAAAAAGTGGATGAAAAGGGGCTGACATCTGATTGGTTGCTCCTCTGAGGGGGCAGGCTTGCAAGAGAGGGCTTGCAATGCTGGAGCTGCCATTATTGTTTTGCTTTTGCGGGCACAGGTTAGGTGATATTTTCCAGAATTAATTATCTCTTCTAGCTGACGCCGTTGTGACCTTTAAACACATATCATTATGTCTTGCTTCCTGCCCTTGACAGAGGATGGGAGACTTGCTCCCTTAAGGATTCAAAGTCTTCTACTAAAACAAAGAATAGTCAAGTCTCCATGAGAACTGAAGCTGTCCAGAATGGTCTCATTATCTGACTGAATACCAAATGTAACTGAAATACTATTACTAGGAAAAGAGAGCTGTGGTCAGCCAATACCAGGCAACTAGAAAAATGTGTGAACAATAGGTAGCATGGAGGGCCTTGAGATGAAAACAAGAAATATGCTAGACCAGAGTGTGCACCAAGTTTTTGCTGTAGTCAAATTTAAAGCTGTGAAGACCTGGAAAAAAGACCTAGAACTTCCCAGGACTGTTAAAAAAAAAAACACACACACACACACACAAACAAACAAAACAAAATTGGGGGGAAATGGGTCAAGGAATTTTTAATGAAGATTAAAATGTTTAAGACAAGTTGTTCATATATTTACTTCCCCCAATTTTTACTAAAAGCTATGTAACAGGTGAACATTTGGTTCTGGTTTCATTTTTCAGTTCTTATGGCAATGCCTTGCACTGTGGCAGTCTAGAAAAGACAAAACTAATTTTCTTTGTTTTACTAATGTTGATATTTCCTACTGGTTTTAATGGTTTTGTTTGTTTTACTATCTCTTCATGGAGAAGAGGTTTCTTACAGTTCAGGACCTTGTCGTTTCATTTATTTTTGTTTTTTTACCAAAACAAAGTTTTAAAATGGAATTTCAATTTACTATGATTTTCTAAAAAAATAAATAAAATCAAACATGACAGATTTATGCCAGAACAAGTTATACATAATGCATTTTATGCTCTTAAAGTTTAAAAAAGAAAAGAAATGAAATGTTCAATCTGTATGGGGTACTAATATTGCATTTTTCATTTTTTTCTGAAAATGTATATCCCCTCCCCCAAAAAACTATGTGGGAAAACCATTTTTAATTGATTCAAAATTTCCAAAAACTTTTAAATTTCTAATCAGAAGTGGTACTGGTTTCTGAAAAAACGAATATTTTAAAATGTAAATCAGTTTAGATTCCCACTACTGCAAGGAGCTTGCTATAAGGGGCTATATATAAGCTGTTCCTTTAAGTGTATATAGTTGTCCCTTCCCATTTGTGTCTTTCTGATTCATGGTTTGAAGCTACTGCTGGGATACGTCAGCAGTACTCTTATTGCAAGACTTTGTCCTCCTCCTCCCCCTCCTCCTGTCTGGAAAAACCACAACCTTTGGCCAGTTCGTACTTGGTTCGGTGTGAATCTGTTAAATTTGTGGCCCATGCTGATGATGTGTCCCTCTTGGTTAAGGATAGGATGGAAGTTAGAAAGATTAAATATGCTTTTGGGGCCTACGGTTTAGTTTTTGGTGCTCAACTTAATATGGAAAAGAGATTTTTGATCAGGATTTTTGCTGCAGAGGACAAGATGGAAGCTATTCCTCTAAAGGATGTGGTTGAAGGAAAGGAAGGGTGGCAAGCAGAGCAAGAGGCAAAGACAGATAGGGTGAAGATCCTAGGACTGAACTTTGCAGTAGCTCCCGAGGGATGGAGAGAAAATTAGTATTGCTGGTTGGAAAAAGGGAAGGAGCGGGTGGCCCTCTGGCACAGATGGACGCTGATCATTTACCAGAGAGCCACTTTTGTAAATACCTACCTGCTTTTGGTGGCAGCCAACTTGGCGGCCGTTTTCCTGCCTCTGGATTCAGTGATTAAAGAAGTCGAACGGGTTCTCTTCAAGTTCCTTTGGGGAATGGTCACATCCCCCCTGGCAAGAGCAGTGGCTTATGGGAAGGTAGAGCAAGGGGACCTGGACTTCCCAGCCCTGGGACTTAAGTTCATCACCATCTTTTCTGCCCAAAATTTTGGGAATGTTTTTTCTGTTGCAAAAGGGTCAGATTCAACCTCAGGCTTGGCTAGTTTTGTTTTGTGAGTGCTGGATAGGGACTAGATGGGGAAAGACATGGTGAGAGGAAGGCTCAATAAATTTTAGGGTTTTTTTTGCCTGAAAAATTGAAAGCACCAGATTATTTGAGAGACTTTGTTTTTAATCTAAAGAAACATGGAATTCATGCTGAGGAAGTCAGGCCAGGTCAGAGCATCAAGAGGGTTTTGTGCAGGAAAATAGAGGAGGAGATTTATATTAATCCAAGTTTGCAAAAACATCAGGCCAAACTAGATTTGTCAGACTATCTAAAGCACCAGACTGGCCCCATTAAGTATTTCATGGACAAAAGGGTCCCCAAAAAGTTGTGGGACTTGAGGTGGAGGCTCTACCATCAGGTTCTTAATCTGAGGGGAAGGAAACCATGGACCATAGAGGATGAGCAGACTTGTCCCCATCTGAAATGTAAAAAGGATGAGATTTTGAGTGGCATGGCATCAAGGGAGACATTTTGCCCAGGACTGCCCAAGCACCTGGGAAACGTGGAAGGAGGTGGCCTGGGTCCTGGATTGCCAGATTTGGCAAAGCAGGCCTGGAAGACAGTGCGTTCAGGGACTGAATCTCCAGAGTGTGTCAGGGGACCCAGAAAGCCAGTGGGACGAAAGAGGAAGGAGTCTGGTTCCCCGGCTGTGAGTTTTTGGACAATGCCCTGGGCCATGGTGCGCCTGGTAAACCTCTATGTGATGTTGGGATTATTTTTCCAAAGACAAAGGGAGGTAAAGAGTCAAAATCTACAGGATGTGAATGGCACTGCTTATTATGTGAAAAAACGTAATTGAAAATTTAGCTGTGACTGAAAAAGAAAAATTGCCAAACCACCATTGGAGAAAGTTTTGGCTGTGGTTTAATGAAACAACCCCAGCAATAACTTAAGGGATATCTTTAAATAAATATTTTATTATTATCTTTGTATTATTATTTTTATTATTTTTTTCCTTTTCCAAATATGTATAATTGTAATGTGTAACTTCTAATTTTAGCATAAAGGTGTAAATATGATGTTTATTGGAAAAGAAAAGGTAGTGATTATAGTGTGTTTAGATTAAGAGGAAAAATGTATTAGTGTGAGGATAGTTTAATTTTTGTATTAGTAAGAAAAGAGGATAGAAAAAAATGTGTTATTGTTACGGCCTTTTGTAGTTGACCGTATTATTCTGTACAATGGTTTTATTTCAATAATAAAAAAAAATCCTAATCCCCCCTGGAAAAAAATTCCACACCACCATGATTCTGCAAGATTTGCAAAGTCACTTTTCCTCCTGGGAAGACTGGCTCCGCCCCCACACCCACCCAATCCTTGTCCTCTCTCTTCTCTTCCTCCACTCCAGCCAGCAGCATTGCCTGTTTCTCCCTTTCCCGCATTTGAATGACAATGGAGTTTTTAGGTGGCATAGCAATGTTTAGCACCAGATCATGGTGCACAATTCATACCAGTTTGGATTCCAAGTGAGCAAGAGACATGGTGTGTTGTTGCTGGCCGGGAAGAGGGGTGGGGGAGCGAGAGTGGGAAAGTTTTGTGTGCCCGAAAACTATTGCAGTGGTGGCGGCAGAGACTGTGCTTTTTGGGGTAGATGGCATGGAATGAATTTGTTTAGGTGGCACAGATCAATTTGGGAGACAGGACAGCAACAGACATGGAGTGGCTTTGTTGCAAGGATAGGAGGCTAGAGAGAGGTGCGGTCTTGTTGGTGGTTGCTGTGGCAGCAGCTGCTGCTACTAACATTTAATTTGGAGTGGAGGGAGGCAGAGGGACTTTGCAAATAAGCTGAGGCATTGTGCAAAGGCAGGAAAGGAAGGTTGTGCTGTTGGTTGGCAAGGAGAATACAGCATGTTTGGGGTGAGGCTTAATTTATTTGTGTTTTTTTTTTCACTTTTGCGGTAGTGCTCCACCCCTAACCCCCACGAATGGGAAGGGACGACTGTACATTTTGTTTTATCCCTATGTTTTAGCCTTTATCACAGTCTATCATTCTACCATTTTTCTTTCATTTTATTATCTTTTAAATGTTCTTTATGAGCTTTTACTTTAAAAAAACATACTGTTCAATTTAAGAAGGGACACAGAAATCCTTATTTGTGTCAGGGTCAGTAACTTACTGTAGTAACATAGCTGAAAAACAATCTGAAGATGTTTAACATGTTTTATCAATCTTTTATCAAATAAACGTGGCATGAAAACACACTGCACTCTCTCATCCCCTTCATGCCTTGTATGCCAACTTTGGAATGAACATTCTTCCTTCTCCTAAGCCAAAGTTTCTTCTTAAATCCAAACTCCAGAACTCTAGCTTAACATTCATTAAGAAACCTGGCAATGTCCATGCCCTGTGCTTCTGATTTACAAAGCCATGGATGACTGTTTGAACATGGTCAAAACCAAACATGCCTAATATTCCTGTAGAGAGTTTGAAGCACTAGATTAAATATTTCCTAGATTACACAATCTATTGTTAGAGACTCGGGGATCAACGGTACATTTCCAAAACCATAATGGCAAACAGGATTGCCAAGATCAATACAAGTTTACAGATTTTTCTGACAGGGGAAGATTGGGGGCAGCATGTTCATTAAATAAGGAAAATAATTGCAATTTCTTAATACAAGTCCTCTCTCCTGCTTTTTCTCTCCAGGAAATTGATTGGATCTGAATATATCAAAAAAGCAACAGGAACAGGTGCTGCTGCTGCTTGTCTTCCAAGAAACTTTAGCACATTGGGTTCTTGACAAGATTCTAAAGAAGACACCTACATAGTTTGTACTAGGATTGCCAGACTGAACAGGATAGGACTCCTGTACCTTTAATAGTTAACAAATCCTGGAGAAGGAAGTTCCTCCAGGTTGAACTATAACCATCTTCTCCCTTCCCCTCCCCAAACCCGCCTTTCTGCCACTGCATCCCCCCAACATGGCCATTTACTAGCCAGTGGAGCCTGGAGGTGGGCAGAAGGAAGGATCTTCCTTTTTTCCTATATGGACACACAATACTGATGACATCCTTCAGTGCTGTATGTCCAACTACAGGAATATAGCTGGATGCTTCGGTGCCACCCAACTCCTGGCTCTCCATAAGGTCGGTTTCATGAAAAACCCAACTAGGCCTTTTGTTCTGCCCTATAGGCTTTAGGAACTTACATGGTTCAAGATCCCCTGAAGCCATATACTGTAGGGGAAGAATGATAATAGTGGATAAGTAGGCTATCAGGGAAGCATGTCCACCATCACTAATCTTTCATCAGAGCAGGAGTGTGGAACAAGCCTCTTAGGTGCACACACAAGAGATGGGCAGTGCCAAAGCAAACTTTTCTCCCTGTTGTTGGTTTTTGACTTGTGCATTAAGAATGGAACCTTTCTCTAGGAACAGCATCTTCACACCCCACCCCTATTTGTACATGGAGAATCGAGTCTCACTCTATGAGCAGAAAAGAATGCAAGGCATCTGACAATGTAAGAAGAGAGAGCTCTCTTCCTGTATCACCAGATTACTGTGAAAAAGAGCCAAGCAAGGAGGCATAGCTGATGGGTGTGGGAAAATGGTGGGTTGAACAGGGTTAATGGTAGATTAACTGGGGTACTGTGGAAAACTATTTGAAAATGACTGGCTTTTGTTTTAAGCAGGGCGGCAAAAGACAGGTGCTTCACAGAATGCATTTGCTTCTAATCCAGCACCATTGTCTTTTCAGAAAAAAGAATGGGGATATTCTAGGTAAATGCACAGAAGAGGAAAAAAAATTCCAACTAATAAATCAGTCATGAAGTTTTGACAAATTCTGGATTTTTCTTTTTATTAAATAGTATGGCCTAAATCTACTCCCAACTAGAGTAGACCCATTGAGTTAATTGAACTTAAATGTATTAACCTAACAAGCTCTCATTTTTTCATTGGGTCTCCTCTAGTCGGGACTAGAATTGGATATAGGTCCATGTTTCTTAATTCCAGATCTGTTGGCTATTTTGTGGAGTGTCCTGGTATATTTAGCCCAACAGATCCATGAAAAAGAAAGAGAACAGAACCTTATTTCTCAGCTGTGGAAGGCAGCAAGTTATACTGCACCTCTGGCTCATGACATGGAAAGGGAAAGCCAGTATTACATTTGCCACTTCCATCATCTGCTATAGCACGTATACAAGAAGAACAGAACTGAGGGCATCATTTCCAAGGCAAAGAGACAAAATTATGGCACTCCTCTTGTCTGTTTTGTGCTCCAGCTGAATTACTAAGCATTTCAAAATCAGTGATGCTGAACTGCAATTTCTGTGCTTCAGTTTAGTTCTCTATGAATGGAACACAGGAAGGCAATGTCATGCACTAGACTTTATAATGCATGAAAAAGAAATGCAGTATTTAAAATTATACCAAGTTTATTTTAATTAGAATAACCTGAGAAGAACATACAGAAAAACACTTTTAACAAATTTCATTTCACTTGTACTCAACTGCAGTAGTTCCGGTAACTTAAGTACAAATATTTTAAAAGGCAACTTTTTAATATGTTTAGTCAAAAATTGGGCTTTATACACTTCTCCACTTTCACTGGGTGATTTGTGTCTCTCTTTCCATGAGCAGATAACAACTTTTTTAAATCTGAGCAGACACTTGGAGACTAACTGCCTATGCAGTCAGGTCTTTTAATATGATTTCTTTACTGTACTTTCATTGGTATTGTCATGATTTAAAATGATTTTAAATTGTTGTAAAGTGTGGATGTTTCCATTTGGTAGTTTAATTGTTTTTTATTATTTTTTTACTACCATTAAGTTTTTTAGATAAGTGTTTCGTAAGTCACCCAATGTGTGAGACCAGCAGGTGTTTTTTTGTAACCCTAACATGCCAGGGACTGCCACCATATAGACTAGAACTCTTTTTCCTCTTCCTGGGAACTCCCCAGGAACTCACAGCCAATAAATCATGGACTAACACTGGCCCATGGGCTACTATTTTGAGTAGCAATGTTTTATATGACTTTGTTTCATTTCCTAATGTGAACTGACTTATCTCCTGGAAAGTTATTATAATACTGGAAGTTAACAATTACATATAATATAATTTTATAATTTTTACAGAAACTATTAATTTATTACAATTACAAATATGTCCACTTCTGGTGCTGATATACAATTTTCTATATCCAAAGTATGATATATTACACAACCAAAATAGCTATAGTCGTCAACATACACTGCTTCCTCGTGAGTAATTTATTCACAAAAACTCAGTATTTAGTGCTTAACAAAAACAGCTTAAGGCAGCAATAACAACTAATTGGTACAGTTTCACACATTGAGCTTAATTCAGCATATATATAATAACAAAACTATAATTACAAATGTATTATGTCTTTAGTTCTTCAGTGTTCCAGTATTCTCACAACTCTCAAACAACTTTTTCCAGATTTTTTTCAGTTGTTTCAATCCTTCTGGATCTTCATCAGTGCTCTAAATAAGTGTTTTGCTTTTTCTGTAGCTTTTTCCTATGTTAATAAAATTATTTCCACATTATTAACATGTTTTTGCTATATGCTGCTAATAAAGTAATAGTTACTTAATTTTTCTTACCACTAACATATTTTACTTGCTCAGAGATTCTTCCCCTGTTTTACAACTCGGTTTAACTTTCTCTGGGCTGATATTTGCAATGAAGATTATTATAACAATTGTAAAGCTCACCAATTAATTTTTAGATGCATATATAAACTGACAATACATGCTGCTAGAGATTTTCCCTCACTTTTACAGCAGAACTTCCTTTTTTGGTCTGTGGAATTAAAAAAAAAAACCGCTTGTTTAATTACACCAGAGTAATTAAATTGTAAAAAAATATAAAATTATATTATATGTAATTGTTATCTCCTGGAAAGACAGGGTGGAAAATAAATGAATGAATCAGACACACACACCCGATCTTTAAGAATGGTAGATCCGGGGGAGGTGTTTTAATGATGGGCAGGGAGATGAACACAGGGGTTGGCCAGGGCGTAGACACGCCCTGGCTAGGAGGAGGCAGGAGCGGGGTTCAGGCAGGGTCTATTTTACCCTTTGCCACCCCTGGCTTCCTCCTCTTTTTCACTGGATCTGTTTGCGTAGATATGTATCTATGCAAACAAACAAGGTGTCATGCCCTGTAAGTTTGATGAGGGTATGGAATCAGAGGAGGACATGTCAGGGAACAGCCCAATGGACCCTGGCACAGGTTTATATACACCTGTGCCAACAGGGAACTCTGCCAACCTGGAGTCTCAAGCAGAGGAAGAGCCTGGCCCTAGTGGGTTGGCACCAGTCCTGGCAGAGAGTCCTACCAATTCAGATGAGGACGAAGAAGAAGAGACGGACTTACCTCCACCATCATACAGCCAGCAGCAAGCACAAAAGGAAGCTTGAAGGAAATCTCTGAGACTTTATGAGAAATACTTGCTTGTCAAGAAGCACCTGGCAAAGCCTATGCTTGGGAAGCAATGGAGGCTTTGTCAGAGATCAACTGATCTTCCTGGAGAAAGATTCCTGCTAACTTCATTGCCTTGATGCTTGCTGCCTTGACTCGTGCCTTGACCTTGGACTGTTCCTGATTACTCTGCTGCTTGTTTCCTACTGACTCACAGACTTGTTTAGACCCATGCTGCCTACCGTAACCCCTTGATTTTCTGGACTGTGTTACTGAAAAAATCTTTGCTTGATTGTGTTTGCATTCATTAACAGCTGGCCACCTTCCCAGACTTTGCTGGCAAAGCACTTTCTAGGACACAAGCGGGGTGGGGGAATAGAAATGAATGCTTACATTCATTTTTTTTTTGGACAGGAAGAGTGTGACCTCTCTTTATAAATGCTGTAGACTGTTTCTCTTTTTTCCCTCCTTGGAAACACACTCTCACACACAAGCTTTGCCATCTCCTGAGTTGCTCAGCAGTGTCATGACATTGGGTCATTTTCTACTGGAGCATACTGGAAGCACTCAGTCTTCCTAAAAGCTCAAGACTTTGCCATTTGACCTTTCCTGAACACATTTTACTCTTTATGTATCTCATAAGGATACATAACTCCTTTAGATCAACATGACAAAGAAGATTAGATACAAACAAAATGGGGGAGCAGGGAATTTGAGTCATATGCTATGGTTCATCCACCTTCTAATTTTTTCGGTGTGAGACACATTATGATCTGCTAGCAGCGCCCTTCAAAAAATTCTGTACAGAGTAAAGAAGCCATACCCAATGGGGAAAACGCTGCAACCTGGTGCCCCCAGATTATTTGGATTCCTCTATATTTCCCATAATTCCTAAGCATTACCAATGTTGGTTGCAGCTATTGGATGGCATAGTCCAAAAACATCTTGGTGTGTGTATTACATATTGCTTACTTCTGAATGACAGAAATCTTACAACAGAAAGAGTAAGAGTCAGCCATCACAAGAAGAATATTTCATCCTCCAAAGAGGATGTAACAAGTCACTTTGTTCTTGACTTTAATTGTGGCTGTTTTTACTAAAAAGGAAATTCAAAGAGAAGAGAAAGTACTAAACTAAAACTTATCAAGTGTTCAAATTATGACAGCCATAGGTCAAGTCAAAAGGCTGTATATCAGAGGAAGGAACTGGCAAACCATCTTTGAGTATTCCTTGCCTAAGAAAACCCTATGAAATTAGTGGGGTTCACATAAATTGACAGGTGACTAGAAGGCACACACATACAGACATAGTTGTAAATTAGCTTATCAATGCCACGATCTTTATGTTATTATCATCACTGCTTTGTGAGTGGTCACTGTAAATACTGTGTGTGTATTCAAGTGTCAGTGTTACTTCTATGAGCTACACTATTTGTATTTCCTTTCTTTCTCATCTCACTGTTTCCAATCTTCCTCATTTATAGACATACCTGGCAACTTAGGATAACGTTTCATGAATCAGAAAAGGTGGACTCTAGTCTACAAAAGCTTATGCCATGATATAATTTTATTTTGAAAAATTAACATGGCATAAATCTATCTTGCCATTTTGACTCCTGGATTGATCAACTTTTATAGACTCCTGATAATGGAGAGAAAAGGATTTCTTCTAGCAGCTGGGCAGTAATAAAAATAATTCAATATAGAGACAAAAGGTAAAAGGATAAACAAGAAATGTGCTCACAATAACATGGCTGATGGACTTTTAGAACAAAGTCCAGAACTTCACTGATGTAAAGCCAGGCTACACATTATAGTTCCCTCTCCCCGGCTTCTGTTGCAGTTTCATTGTCTCCTCTGAATGAATGTGTGGTGCAGGTAATGGGCTGGATGAGGAAAAACAAACTGAAGCTGAATCCAGACAAGACAAAGGTGCTTATTGTCAAGGGTGCTAACCTGGGTTTAGAGGTGAGTTAGCCAGTTCTAGATGGAGTTACACTTCCCCTGAAAAACTGTGTTCACAGCTTGGGGGTGTGTTGCTCCAAATGACAGCTCAGACAGATATGATGGCCAGGAGTGCCTATTATCAGCTTCAGCTGATACACCTGCTGTACCCCTTCCTAGAGCTGGAGGACTTAAAGATGATAGCGCACACACTGGTAACCTCAAGGCTGGACTTCTGCAATGTGCTGTACACTGGACTACCTCTGTACCAAGTTCAGAAACTTCAATTAATTCAAAACATGGCAGTCAGATTGGTTACTGCCACACCTAGAAGTAATCACAATACACCAATGTTGAAATTACTCCACTGGCTGCCGATTTGTTTCTGGGAACAGACACCACCCACCCGGATTTTTAAGAATGGTAGATTCGGGGGAGGTGTTTTAATGATGGGCAGGGAGACGAGTACAGGGATTGGCCAGGGTGTAGACACATCCTGGCTAGGAGGAGGTAGGGGCGGGGTTCAGGCAGGGCCTATTATGATCAGGCATTCACCTATGGCAACCTCATTGTGAGTGGAAGGATGGACCTTACTGAACTGCACCGGCATCTGAACGGATGGGGTGCAGCAAGGTAGGCTATCCTTGGAGTCAGCATCAGGTTGCGATCCTCCTCAGAAGCTATACAGCTTGAGGATTTGCAGCCTTGTGCCAAGCCTTCCAGCAGATGGTGCCCGAGGGCACCCCAGGTATTGGGATCCCCTTCGGGGCTCAGGTGATTTGCCCAGGGAAGCTGGGGGACAGGTCAGATGTGACTGTCTGCTCCAGCCGGTCCTGCACTGGGTCTCCCCATCTAGGTTCACATACCCTAAGAATAAACAAATAAATAGGTAAGATAACAATAAAGTAGCCCGTATTTCAACCCAATCTTCTGTGTCTTGTCTCGTTATTCCATGCGTCAATCATTAAAGGTACAAAGTGTTGGTTGCTACCTTTAAAGCCCTATATGGTTTGGGTCCAGGTTACCTATGGAATTGCCTTCTCCCATATAATCCGCACTAAGGTCCTCTGGGGGACATTTACTCCAGTCAGCCAGGACTAAGCTGGCAACAGTCACTCAGAGGACTTTTTCTTCAGCCGCTCCTAGACTCTGGAATAGCCTGACAGAAGAGATTCGACAGTTGCATATACTGTCTGAATTTAAAAGAGCATTAAAGACAAATCTCTTCCAGGCCTATCCAAATGACTTTTAAACTGTGACTTTTATACTGTTTTAGTATGTACTGGTTTTATTTGTTCTTTTAAACTGATATTGTGTGTTTTGATGTATTTATGTACAGTTGTCCCTCCATATTCTTGGGGGTAGGGGCGTGAGATCCCTGCGAATGTGAAAAAAAAACCATATAAAAACTAGGTCACGCCACCGCTCTCCCACAACCCCCGCTGCTTCCTCCCACCCCCTGCCGCTTCCCCCAGAGGCAGCAACAGGGCTAGCCAAGCCTCATCGCTGCTTCCTCCCACCCCCTGCTGCCCCCCGAGGCAGCAATGGCGCCTGCCAAGCCTCGTCGCTGCTTCCTCCCACCCCTCCTGCCCCCCCAGAGGCAGCGCGGAGCTAGCCAAGCCTTGTCACTGCTTCCTCCCACCCCCTACCACCACCCCCAGAGGCAGCGACGGGGCTTGCCAAGCCTCACCACTGCTTCCTCCCCCCTGCTGTCCCCCCAAGGCAGCAATGGGGCTAGCCAAGCCTCGACACAGTTTTTTGTATGGTGGGGCGGGGGGGCTCCCAAAACCACAAATAGTCAAAACCACGAATCTTAAAGCCATGAATGTGGAGGGACAACTCTATTTTTACCCAAGATGTATGTTAATTGATATTAATTGTTTTGTGCAGATGCGTTGTTACCTGCCTCAATTCATGGGGAGAGTCGGCTAATGAATAAATGAACAAATAAATGAACAATAAATAATAATAATAATAATAATAATAATAGTTATTATTATTATTATTATTATTATTATTATTTATATCCACCCCAATACGAAACGCAATCGGGGCGGCTTACAACAATTGAAATATACACCCAAGCCCTCAATCCCACCCCCCTTAAAATACAATTAAATAATTTAAAAATTTAAAACATACTTTAAAAATACAAAATAAATAAATAAATATAAACAATGGACAGTGGTTGTGGCGAGATCAGGACAAGCTAGATTTTCTTTTTTTTGGTGGCTAGGAAAAGCCTGCCAGAAGAGATCTGTCTTAAGAGCTTTTTTAAAGCTATTTAGGGTGGTGATATGATGGATCCCATCTGGCAGGCCATTCCATAATCTGGGAGCAATAGCTGAAAAGGTCCTCCGGGAGGGCGAAAAAATCCTAGTTTTTAAAGGTTGTAACAAATTCCTCCCAGAGGACCTGAGTGCACGGGGAGGATTATATGGAAGGAGGCAGTCCTGAAGATAGGTTGGACTCAAACCTTTTAGACCTTTAAAGGTGATAACCAACACCTTGTTCTGGGCCTGGAAACTAATGGGCAGCCAGTGGAGTGATCTTAAGATCAGTGTTATACAACAATAATAATTTTAGTCTACATTTCCGCTTTGGAGATGAAGACCATATACTGACTGTATACAGTCCTCCTTTTTCCTCCAGAGAAAACCAATCTTGAGCAAACAAACAAAAAAGTCACTCTATGAGTATCTACAACACATTGCAAGAACTAGTCAAGAAAAAGCAAGGGGGAAAATGTCTTCATGCTTTTCCTGTAGGCTGGAAGCCAGAGTGAATCTATAAAAACTGACAATTTATTAAACACAGAGAGACACACAGACACACACACAGAGATTTAATTGTTAGTACCAGTGTCTGCTCCCTGTCATCTCTCACCCTTCTGTCACTCTGTATAAAAAGCATAATAAATTAAATACTGAAATGGAGTAATGAAAAAAAATTGGAGCTGTTCTAAACACAGTGTTTTAGTGACACACTTATTTATTACTTCTTTAGTCAAAGTTCTGCATAACAAAGCTGCCAGACCAAATGTGTCATTTTCTGTCATCAATCAGCACCTATCCTCCTGTCACCAAGTAAATCAGTCATCACATTCAGTGCTTCACTTTTTTTCTTCCTCTAATTAAGATATGAGGCATCAAAGAAAACTAAGAATGGATTTCCTCTCGCAAGACTAAGCAAATTATTCTCTATTAACTGGTAATGAGAAAGCTTGAAAATGGTGGGAAGTGCAGCATAGTATGAAACGGGTGGGTGGATGGGGGAGAGGCAAAGACAAATTACATTTTATGTAGGCTCCCAACTCAACCACTCTTCACAAAAACAGTACATTTCATAGAAATAAAATATTTTTCTGCCACATTCTTCAAAGTACAGTGAAAGAATGTGGGCCATCTCAGTCTTTCTATGTTTGGAGGCAAACCAGGCAAAAGAAGGCCTTTGTGTCAAAGCCTCGACATTTCGTTTTCTTGTGACAGCTTCCCTTATTATTTTCATCAGTTTTATTTCTGTTCCTTTGCTTTTTCATCTAAGCAGGAAGCTCAAAGAGGCATATGCTTGGAAACCCACAAAACTTAGAAAGAAAAAGGAAGACAAAAATACCGCAAAGCCCCAATAATCCTTTGAAGACACAAAACTTGATTATGTAACAGCCTCTCTCCAGGGATGTGATTCACTGGACATAATGATGACTATACAACTGCTGTACCAAGCAATCATCCATAAAATTATGTCAATGTGTTTATCTATTTTAAAATATATTTTAACCCATCTTTGTAGTCATTTGTTGGTGAACTTCAAGCTAGAACTTCTTTTTGTTACAGTTATGTTACTCCCCCACCCCACACTTCACATAGGTTATAGTTCTATGGAATGTCTTCAAACAGAAGCTAATATGACGATGGAAAAGGCAAAACCTACAATCAATCATTTTTGCATGGTTTCCTTGCATCAGATGCAGTCATATCAGGGAAGAGACAATACTCTGGTGCCTCCTTTCAAATAGTGTCTGCTGCAAGAGAAGTGGCTAAACAAACCATGACCCTTCTTGTACATGGTTTGTATACTATGTTCCCACTACACCACCTCTTTCCAACTAATTTATTTTTTCCCTCTGATGTCCAAATACAACATTCTGGCTTGTTTCTTTCAACAAGCCAACAACAAACCATAGCTTATTTCTTTAGTCAGACTGCTGGGATCAAACATCACAATACACAAACCATGGATGGAATGCTGGAAATAGACAATAGAGTCATGCTGGAGGACTTACAAATGGCTAATTAAGTGTTCTTTCAGGCTTTTTTTTAAAATAGTGCTTACGATTTTTGTTCATATTTGGTTTTTTTCTACTTATGTGGGGGTCTTACACACCTAACCCCTGTGAAAGTGGAGGCCAGATTGTAAACTGAAAGTACCCAGCAACAAGGATAAAAAGAAAAACAAAAGGAATATTTTCTGTTCACTGTGTCTTCCAAATATTATACACAATCTGATATTCTCAAATGGGCTTAAGTATACTGTACATTGAAGAAATAATATTACCAAACATGAAAAATAAATTACCATAGCATTTTCCATAATTTATGCAAGTAATGTGTTAATTTTTGTTTGTTCTACCTTGTCTTAAAAACACAAAACACTCAAGAAAAAAACAAGACACACTGGACACATGCAGGGTGAACATGCACTGGACAAGATCACACAGCTTCATGATCTGGTCAGAGTATAGTGAGTTCTCAAATATTTTTTGCTAAAACATTACACTGTAGAGGGAATCTACACTTGTGTATTGGGATTGATAGCAGAAGATAGGTGATGATACAGGTGGACGAGACCACAAGGGACATCCAGTCCAACCCCCTGCCATGCAGGAATACACAATCAAAGCACTCCGGACAGATGGCCATCCAGCCTCTGTTCATAAACCTCCAAAGAAGGAAACTCCACCACACTCTGAGGCAGTGCTTTCAACTGTTGAACAACTCTTACTGTCAGGAACTTCTTCCTGATGTTTAGGTGGAATCTCTTTTCCTGTAGTTTGAGTCCATTGCTCTGTGTCCTAGTCCCTGGAGCAGCAGAAAACACGCTTGCTCCATCCTCAGTATGACATCCCTTCAAATATTTAAACATGGTTATCACAGCGACTCTTAATCTTCTCTTCTCCAGGCTAAACATACCTATTCTCCCTAAGCCACTCCTCATAGGGCATGGCTTCCAGACCTCCCACCATTCTGGTTGCCCTCCCCTGGACACATTCCAGCTTGTCAATAGCCTTCTTGAATTGTGGTGCCCAGAACTGGACACAGTATTCCAGGCGAGGTCTGACCAAAGCAGAATAAAGTGGCACTATTACCTCCCTTGATCTAGACACTATACTCCTACTGATGCAGCCTAGAATTGCATTGGCTTTTTTAGTTGCCGCATCACATTGTTTGTGTTACACAACCTACTGCTGTGTTATAAAAGGCTCATATTTCTGTAGAATAATAGAATAGAGTTGGAAGAGCCCACAAGGCCATTCAGTCCAACACCCTGCCATACAAGAACACACAATCAAAGCATGCTTGACAGATGGCCATCCAGTCTCTGTTTAAAAGCTTCCAAAGAAGGAGACTTCACCAAGCTCCAAGGCCACGCAGACAGGGAGGCAAGGCAAACCCAGAGTATAAAAATACACCAGCTGTTGTAAATGTCATCCCTAGTTACCTCAATGCTGAGATAAGAATGTTTATACTCCTTGAGAAGTGGGGTTCCCCCCCCCTTCTAATGAAAATAGCCATTTTCCTTTTGCCTTACCCCCTTTTCCGGCAACATTTGACAGTGTCTAGAACTTAAAGACATAATTTTTAAAAATCCATGACAAGCTAGATGTTCTTGGACTTTTTTTGTGAGAGGGAAAGAAGAGAGCTACCTGCCAAAAAACCTGTGACTCAAGAGTCCACTTAGTCATAACTAGGAAGCCCTTGCAGCAATACTGAAGGATGTTTGCAAGCTTCCTTTTGCTTTTATTGTTTATAATCGGCATCCATTTTTCATTACTGTAACCAATTAACTTTAAGTTATTCTTTCACACCAGGGTTTTGGTATTTTTCTGATTACACTTGAATCTAGTTTGATGGAGTCCTGAGCAGATTCCAGAATTAACACAAATTGCATAAATTCCCCTGCCTGCCATCACGCACAAGGGGGAAAAGGAAACTATAAAACAGCACTTAAAATCTCACTGAAAGATCCTAATGAGTATGTGGTTTGTCCATCTGCTAGAAGGGCTGAAAGAAAACAGGCAGACATTTAACTGAAGCAATTTTATGTATTGAGTCTCTGTTATAGACATTAGTCTGCTTAAGTTTTGTACAGTCCTACAAAAGGAATCCCATTAAGTTTATGTGCTATCAAAGTCATATGGTAGGTAAAAAGAGTTTTGAAAAAACTGCCCCTCAAGGTAAATAATCTTCACATATTTTCATACTCTATTCCTCTGCAACTTGAATTTATAGGCCTCTATGGTGATATTGTTCTTTTTATACATTGGTACAATAAGAGCACTTACCACTTGCCCATTCTGAGGATTTTTATGAGCATACGGGGGCCCGCGGATATGATTCCACATTTGGCCTGAAGTCATAGCAAAAACGACACACTGAAAAAGAAGAGAAGACACCATTTAGGGGGCAGGGGGGAGGGGAAATATAAGTTGACAAAGTTGTGTTCCCAGGAAATCGATGTCAATAATTAAGAAACATTTCACTTTTGTTCCTTAGCTTAAGATGTGAGCTATTTACAGTGAAAGGAAGATAGGAAAGGAAGAAGAAAGAGAACGGCCATTCACAGGTTAGTTGTGATGTGTCTTAACTTTGGAAAAGAAATCCTAGCCTAAGGTAATGCTTTATAGAATCTGTCTGGTGCTTTACATCCACTATCAGTAAAGTGTTATATTCAGAGCTGGCTGAATTACTCTCTTTGCTCTTTCAAGGAAATGGGAGGGAGATTGTGGGGCAAAGACTTCAGAGTAAGGACCAAATTTTATAAATTTTGGTGGGGATTATTGTTGTTATTATTATCTTTTATTTCTATAGCACCATCAATGTACATGGCGCTTTACAAGAAAAAGAATAACAGAACAGTCCGTTGCCCTCAAGCTTACAATCTAATGAAGACATGATACAAAAGGAAAGGGGATGGCAGTAAGAGGAAGGGATTACAGGGATTACATTATATCAGGCAGCAAAAACTAATAATTCTGCAGATTTGTTCCTTCTTTTAACAGGAGCAGAAAGTGCATTCTGTGCCGTCTTCAGTGGGAGTGATAGTATTGGAAACAACACAACATCTTAAAGGAATGTTACCCTGTCTTGCTTAACTTCAATGGGCAGTCTCTCTGATTCCATCAAAACTTAGGGCTTCTCTAAACAAGGGGGGGGGAATGTGGATTGATGCACATTAACGCCAATTTGAAACAGCTTTGGTTTGTCTTAACTTTTTGGGGCTGAATCACAGGCATGCGAAGCTATCTGCATTTGCTGTCCTAACGGGCATTCCTGCAAACCAGGATGGCGGGTGCAAGTGACTTACTCATGCTTTTATTGTCACGAGTTGCTGCTGCTGAACAGTATTTTTTAAAAGTATATCTAAGGTGCTAAAGTACAATATTCCACCTAAATAAATAAAGAAAGAAAAGAAAAAGGATGTTTCATTGCTTCAGTACATGATCTCTAAGGCAAAAATCCAAGATGGTAGTTCCAGGTGCTTGCTTTGTTCTTTCAAGGAAATGGGAGGGAGATTGTGGGGAAAAGCAAGCTCTGCCCCTGCTCACATCCAACCAATCAGCTTTCTACTTCCACTCTTATGGGGAACGCCATGAGTATGAATCAGTTGTCCCAATGAGCAGCTCTAAAAAAAATCTCCAGGAAAAGCCACAAAAGCTTTTCGTTTTGAGTTTTTGGTGGATTTGGCCCCCTCCTTCTGAATACTGCTGATTGATATGGGATGCCATTTAAGACAAATTGTATTCTCCTCGAACTCTATAAGGAGTATTTTCACCATTCAGACAACCCTTTAAGGCTTTCCCCAGGAAAATATCCAAAACCGCAACCCTCACTTTTGTATGAGACAAACAGCACCAGGGAAGCGGGAAGACATTTCTAGCCTAGCACTATAGTCTATATCCTGTGAATACTGTAAGCAGGCTTCCCTCTATCTATTATTCTGGAAACTGTAGCACTTAATTGCCTTTAACACGAATTAAATGTATGGCCATGAAAACTGAAGAGTCTCAGTCAGGATGTCAGTTGACATAAGACATTTGGTATACTGAAGCTAAAAGAGAACAAAGATAATTACTGCTGAGGGAAAGATAATAAATTATACATTTTAGAGTGTAAGCTGAAAAATTAAAGAATAACAGAAATCTATGAAGAATCTATGTGATGATACGGGCTGCAGTTCATGGAAACCTATGTCAAATAAATGTGTTAGTCCATTAGCCAATGTGATACATGCCTTGACTATATCTGGTTTCGATTACTATAATACACTCTATGTGGGATCGTCTTACATAACTGTTCAGAAACTTCAGCAAGTCTATGGACAGTCTACTAACTAGGGTTGGTTACAGGAAATGTATAACTTGCCTGTTAAAACAGCTTCATTGGCTATCAGTCCATTTCCAGGCACAATTCAAAGTGCCAGTTATGACCTATGAAGTGTTATATGGCTTGGGTCTAAACTATTGGAAAGACCCTATCATTCTGTATGAGTCTGCTGGACAGTAGAATACTTGTAAAATCAATCACATATGAAAAGGTTTGCCACCACAATCCTGAACCATTGTTTTCTGGTTCCTGAAGCATCAAGATAGATGGGAGAAGTCATTTTCTTTTCAGGAGCATACACTCTTTCTTAACCCAGGTATGGCAGCGACATTGCACCTCACTGACGCTCACTGCCAGACTCCATTATTCTCCGCTTTAAAACATGGCTATGTCAAAACAATGCATCAGGAATAATGGCCAGGCCAGAACTGTTTGCAAGTCCTCCCTGCAAGAACGTTAAGATGTAGCAATGTTCTAGAGGGAAAATAACAGTAGCTGGCTGGTAGCAACCATCTCAGCACTACCACACAGACAGTGGCATAGCAATACCATCCATGAATGTGGTGGCAATATGAGGAGTTGTACTTTGGAGGCAGTTGGGGGCATGTACTTTCCACTACTCACAATCAATCCTCTGAGCACAACTGCTTACAGGACTATCAAAATTCCCATCAAAAAGTGACAATGTGTGTAGTAAGCCTAGCACTTGTAGAGTTCAAGCATAAGAAGCTGGCTTTTTTGTTGTTATTATTTTGGTGTTGGGTTTTTCTGTTATTATCTGCTGACTTTGAATGATACTTCTGCATATAACATAAACAATTAGACTAGGGATGTAAAGAATATTTTTATATTTCCCAATACTCAGAGAAAAAGAGTTTGTTTCAACAATCAAAACTCTCTGTCAAGAAAATTTAGATTTGGTTAGATTCTTCACTGTCTAGGACTTTTCTTGCACAAAATTAGTCTCTAGTCAAATGTGTGATTTTGTGTAGAGAAAGTGATTTTCTGTTCAGTAAAAATTTGGGGTTTGCACAAAAAACAGCATGCTCTCTACAGGAAACTCTGTGCAGGAAAAAAAAAAGGTGTCCCATATAAATTGATTTCCCTTTCCTTCATAGACTCACAAAGACTTGGACCCAAATTATGTTTCTCCATAATGGAGAAAAGAAAGCTTACAGCTGCAGACTGAAGTCTGCCTTATGACCAGTCTCAAGTTTTGTTACATCTGGCAATTATTAACCCCTGTTACATCTGGCAATTATGGCTTTAGAGAGCCATAGTCCAGTCATGATTCGCTAGCAATGTAAATCTGGTGTCAGCAGCCAGCTACCTGGATCTTGCTAGTACCAATGCTTGCTTTGGTCATCCTCACGACCTATTTCTCTAGCCACACTCTTATCTAAAAGGAGATTAGTCTGGGAAACCACCTGTTGTTTAAATTTCCCATAATGTCCCAGAGCAAAGTTAGATCCGGCACTCTGAGGAACAGTGGTAAATTTAAAATAGCAGACAACTCCCCAAATCTGTCCACTGTTGTCCGGTAAGTGTACAGCTGGAATAGGGGCTCAAACTTTGAACTTTGCTGTGGAGGAGGGCTCAGACCTCAAAATGGCCTTGTTCTAGACACAATGCTTTTGTTTTCTTTTCACATCATGTTTTCACTGCTATGCAATCCTCATCTATATTGACATAGCCAAGTAGAAAAATGTCAAACCCATGAATGTGGAATGTTAAAATGAAGTAATTACTGCATACCTGTGAGTTTAAGAAACAGAAACCGTTGTGGTGAAGCTCCTATTATCCTTCTATCTATATAGGGGCAAGAATACTCCAAGAGTAACAGGGATGAAATGGAGCAGACTTTGTTTCCCTCACCATCTGTATACCCCCAAATAAGTTAATGATTCTGTTAGTCATCCTAAGATTTAGTGAGGCTAAAAATACATAATATCCATACTTATGCTAATCCCATTCTCAGGAGTGTGAGAGAGCTGCATGCAGCTTGAGTTTAGAGATTTTTGAGGCTGCTGACAGCATGCAAGATGCCTATTGACTGACATGAATCAAGAGCAGAGGGGTTTTGACAACCACATATCTACTGCACAGTAGCCTGTTTGAACGGTTTCATAAATTGGACTGAGCCATCTTCTCGCGACCTTAATTAATTATCTATTTAAATGCAACAGGCTAGAACACAATTAATATGGAAGCTAATGGGCAACATTAATGGGTCATTTGAATTCATATGCCACCTGGAGGCAAACTGAGTTCACACCATTATATTAGTCCTCTAGACGTGTAATGGAGCAGAATTTGTGGAAACTGAGAGAAATCTGGACTCCCAGAGAAAGCTGCTCTTCATTTCAATTTTTCTCAGGTTGCTTTTGTTTTCAGAATGCTGCAGCTCATTTTATTTTCTTTTTCATGTTTTTTTTCCTTACAAGGTGCTCAACACATCTCTGCTAATATTATATCTTTCAGCTGTATCAGATTTCATACGATGGGAACTACAGACCCACAGGGTCCAGAAGTAACTTCTTTCATGTTACTAGTTACAAGTAATTATTTTTCCATTAATGCAGGTATTGCTAACTTATATTAAGAATATAACTTAGCAAGCGCCTAAATACTCTAAAGACAACATATCCCATCTGATGTTGGAAGCTACGTAGGGTCAGTCCTGGTTAGTACTTGGATAGGAGATAGCCAATGAATACAGGTGATGCAGGCTATATTTCAGAGGAAGTAACTAGCGAAACCACCTCTGAGTATTTCTTGCCTAAGGAATTCATGGGGTCACCATAAGTTAACAGGTGACTTGAAGACACACACAAACACAGATACACACCAAGGGATAACTTCATTCCCTCTATGGTGCAGATGCAAATTTTAAAGTTAAATTTATATTTTAAGGGATGCAGATTTGCTAAACATGGGAGGAAGAATATTGCATGGTTCAAGTGCTGGCTTGTGCTGTGCTTTCAGTTCTGCTCATAGCAGTTAGGTTTGTTTATTTTAAAGTAACTAACTTCAAGGCCCTGTAATTACAATAACTGTAATGAATTATTTTTCAACATAACTCTGCAAGTTATGTTCACAACCCCATGAAAGACTTTCAAGATAAATGGATATTATTCTGTACTTCAGTATAGAAATAAATAATCAAACCCTTCCAATTTTGGAATATATAGCCCCTTGTTATTTTACTAGTTTGAGATGCAGTTCCATGATAAAATTTAATGTAGGGTGTATTTTTTTAAAGCCATCAAATCCTCTGAATCCCATTAGTGTTACTCACTCTGATGCTGTTATCCAATTTGTTATTTGCCACTAATATCTCTGCATATGTGCAAATCATTTTATGGATATTTTATGGTCCCTAATAATACTTTTATTCCACTCTTCATCCTGGGAACTCAAGCACTATATTTAAGACTGACCCATTTTATACCAAGAAGAGAAAGGCAGATTAGTTTAAGGTATCTTTAGGTAATTACCTAACCTGTCTTTGGCCAGAATGACAGAACTGATCAGGAGACTGGAACAAAATTTCCCTTAACCCAAATTCAGTACTCAGCCTGCAGTAGTAATTGTCCTGGGTTTAACACATGGCATGGGGAAGAGTGATGGGGTGGGGAAGAGAGTAACACTGCTAAGAAGACACTGCCAAATTGTTTCCAATGTCCCCACCTCCTTCAAGAATCCTACTAACTTGAACATCATAATTCTAATGGAATAAAAAGGACAAAACCAATTTCACTTTGAGATGGCAACATCATTTCCCATCCATTAATCACAGCTGGTGGCTACTGCATCACCAATGAGGGTTAATGTTTTAGAAGGAGAATCAGTTACAGTTCACGGATTCGGCATCCATGGATTCAACCATCAACGGCTGGAAAATATTCAATAATTGTAAAATTCTTTAAAAAAACCACACACCTTGATTTTGCCATTTTATATAAGAGGCACCACTTTATTACACCATTGCATATCATGGGACTTGAGTATCCATGGGCTTTGGTATCCAAGATGGAGGAGTTGTGGTGGTCCTGAAGCCAAGCCCCAGTGGACACCAAGGCCCCACTGAATTATTGTCAGGAGCAAGTGGTCTTCTACCCCTACCTCACCCCACCCTGACTCATTTCTGCTTTTGCTGAGAAGAGCCAAGTGGCCATACCATTCAACCAGTCTGGACAAAACCATTCCAAATCCACTCTGACAACAATCGCTTCTGATTGACTCTGTTCCTCCACTGTGGTGAACAGGAGCTGAAGCAGCAACCTCTGCCTGTATGTTTAACTCCAGGGTAACTGAATTTTTAAAAAAGCTAAGGAGCATTATTCATCCAATGTGGGTTTGGAACATACCAGAACAATAACTGAGGTGGGAGCTTGCCTTGGGTTCATCTTCTGAACATGTCTACTGGACAGCAATGCAGAATTGTATTCTTTATTAGTCTTGCCCAGTTTCACAGATACAGTACATTATTTCACATATTGATGTTAGCAAGCAGCCCAGTGTCTCTCCACAACAGGGGTGAGCCACTATGGAAGGCTAGGGGGCTGCATGGCCCCCCTAAAAGATCTTAGAGGGCTGCACATGCTGCTGGGGGGGAAAAAAGCCTTCCAAATGCTTCTAGCAGTTATGGGGACATTTTTACCATGTTATGGGTTTCAAAAAAGGCCTCTCCTAAATTGGCCTGGGGAGGGACAAAATGTGGGGGAAATGCACCCCATGCCCCCCAGTGGACATTCTGAAGCATTTCAGGACAAAAAAATTGAAACATTTTTCAAAAATTGTTTTTGACTCCTGGAGGGCCAGCCCCCCTCCTACCAGTGGAAATGACCTCCATACCTCCTAAAGTGCATTTGGGGTCATTTTGGGAAAAATATGGAAAAAATGAAAAAAAATATATTTTTGACCACTGTTGAGCACTGGGAGGCAGGCAACATGTGGCCCATGAGCCAAACTTGGTGTCAAACTGTTACCAGTGCTCATGACAATCAAGCCTCCAAGGAGAGGGTGTTCCACAAATTAGGTGCTACAAAAAAGACCCTCTCCCATGGGTTCCCACAATGTATTACCCCTCTGGTGGGACACAAAGGAGAGGCCTTCAAACAGCAGTTGGTAAATCATAGGTTCTACTTTTTTATCATTTTACTGGCAGGGAAGTTCCCCATGTTAAATTTGTTCCAGCATTCCCTGACTTTAAGTTACAACCTATTTTTGTGCAAAAAGAAGAAAGACAGAAACAATAAGGGAGATGGAGGAAGCAGGAGAAAAGGGGGAAATATGTGAATTGTGCCCTTGATTTTTAGAAAGGGACAGATTTCTCCCTAACAACCAGGTTTGGAAACTTCTTTTTCTAGAACAGCTGATTACCATTTTCCCATAGAGAAAGTCACAGCAAAAGATGTGATGGAACAGGGTTGAGGTTGGGTAGGGCTCTTGGCTTCAGATCCTGATGGAAGAAAGGCAGCTGCCTTGGGATTATTGTTGATCAAAAGTTGAACATGACCCAGCAGTGTGATGCTGCAGCAAAGAAGGCAAATGCTATTTTAGTGTGCATAATTTCCAAGTTGAAGGAAGTAATAATCCCACTGTATTTTGCACTGATCAGGGCTCATCTGGAGTACAGCATTCAGTTCCGGGTGCCTTGTTTTTATAAGGATATAGACAAGTTGGAGTAGGTTCAGAGAATGGTACCAAGAGGTATGGAGAAAAAAAAACAACATAAAATGAAAGGTTGAAGGAGCTGGGAATGTTCAGCTTGGTGAAGAGAAGATGGAGTGGATGACATGACTGTACTCTTTAAATACCCCAATGGCTGTTACAAAGAGTATGGGGTAGACCTGTTCTCTGCTGCCCCAGAGAGGAGGCTCAGGTCTAATGGTTTGAAATTACAGGAGAGTAGGTTTTGATTGAACATTAGAAGGAACCTCTTGACCCTAAGAGTGGTTTGGCAATGGAATCCATTGCATAGAAAAGTGGTGAGGCCTCCTTCTCTGGGTCTTTTAAAAAAAAGGTTGGACAGTTACCTACTGGGGATGCTTTAGCTGGAGATCTTGCACTGAGCAGGGAGTTGGACTGAACGGCCCATGAGGCCTCTTCCAACTCTATGATTCTATGGCTTTTGAAAGGATTGCATGTATATTTATTTCTTCCAGCTGAGGAAAAAATACACTGGCGTATGGTGCACACAGAAGGAAGAAAGCCTCATAGGAACTTTCATATATCCATAATATGGAAGTTTTTAAAATGAACCTTTCTTTACATACCACCTTGCCTTTTTAGTCTCAAGCACACAAGTCCTTTGAAATACACAGGAAGACCTCCTTCTGTGTATTTTAGCTGCATCCAAAGAGAGAAAGGCTATACTGTCTAGGGCCAGGCTAACATGACTGTAGGCATCTTCAAAGCTTTACAGCTGAGAGGAAGCTTGCTCAATTAGGTTCTCTGGACTACATCTAAAAAAGAGACTCTGCCTACCCAGTTCAAGAAAATCCAAGAGGCAATGCCCTACTGGAGATCTCAACAAGAAACTCTTCAGAGAGTAGGAAAATAGCCATAGTAATAAAGAGAGAGACTGTCACTGTCACCTCAAGTGTCCTATCAAAACCAATTTTGATATACCCTAAAGGCACCAGATCCCACCTGATACTGGAAGCTACGCAGGGTCAGCCCTTGTTAGTCCTTGGATGGGAAACCTCCAATGAATACCAGGTGCTGTAGACTATATTTCAGAGGAAGGAAATGACAAAACCACCTCTGATTATTCCTTGCATAAGAAAATGCTATGGAATCCATGGGGTTGCTGTAAGCTGACAGGTGACTTGAAGGCACATACACACACATAATCCAAATAGATGCCAGGATTCAAGGGCAGGACCTCACTAGCAGAGTACTGTATCATTATTTGATCCCAAGCATGTCCAACTTGTAGTGAGAAAGAGACCCCACCTGAAATCCTAGAGAGCTACTTCTGTTACTGACAGTATGATCTAGATGGACCCATGATATAGACTCTAGTTTCTAAAGAACTACAAAATGTACTCTGAAGTCCTACGTGGGGTTTAGATGTCATTTTCTTGAACAACAAATCCTTATTTTTCTCTTTTCTTGCAAACACAGAAATCACTGATCTTGAAATTCCTGAGATGATTAAAAACAGTTTAGAAATATGTTTAGCTGGCTTTTAGGGTAAAAATAAACATCCATAAACTGTATCAGGCTAATAAAAGACCCAAGCAGTTGTTTGGTTCCACATCTAAACCGGTTAGATTAATATGGTTTATGCAACTAGATATTTTGGTGACATAATCTTATAGCTGACTGTCAGATACATTGTCTTAATGTTTCAATGTCACTCTTTGTTCACCTATGTTGCAAACTTTAATGCAAAGTAGGGAACAGAGGTACTATTCTCAATGACAGAGGTCCACAAACCTGAAGTTCTCCTATGTTCATAATGTCACTTTCTTCAGGGTTGCAGAAAATTAAAACAAAACTCACAAAGCAACAAAAGTAATATAATAAAAACAAGTACTTAGGAATCTAAATTCATTATAGGGATAATGAGTAGTGAAAATTAAATCAAGATTATTTAATGACAGGTTAAGTAGCTACACTGATTTTCTTATGGGATAGCTGCAGTAATGGCCTCCGAGGAAAAAGTCTGTAGGAGGAATTTTACAAATTCAGTCACTTACTATGTCCAACACATTGTAAGAACATACCTGTCTAGAAAGATGGCATGGAAATTATGCCTGGTACAATCAACAAGATTTTTCAAGTCCGCATTTGAGGAGCCCAGTTCCATCTTACACATTTCAGTTAATAAGACATAACCTTAAAATATCCACTAAAATAGCACAATTCCTGTTTTAACTGCATAAACATTGACCTTCTAGTTCAAAGCCACAGCTAGTTGTAAGATGAAATCGTCATGCCTTCGAACTTTAGAAAAGAGTGTCAGTTTAACCAATTTCTACCAACAAAACTGGAACCAATTACAATTAGCCAGGGTATTGGCAACCTCATAATTACATGCCCTTACCAACTAGCAGTGTGTATCACCCCTGAGGTTTGGTCCAGCTGTTCCTGTTATGATTTCATAATCAATGCTACCTCTCTCTAACCCATTTATTAATGCAGTGTTTTCTCATTAACAGTGCAAATGGGACTTGAGACCTTGTTATATAAACAAATAAATTATTGAACTTTGAAACATTTTCAAACATCAGCATACCAGTGCTGCCATTGCCCAGCCAGTCTTGTTGTAGATGAATTCCAAGTTGTTTCGCCGTAGATAGAGCAAACCACCAACCAGTGATACCAGCAGGGCCAGTGCAATAGTGCCTGAATAGTTTGGTGGTCTAAACACTCTAATCTGGAGAACAAGAAAAAGTACAGCAAGGATTATTCCACTCACAGACGTAACAGTATATAGGTATCCAGACAAGTGAATGAATCTTATATTCATACAGTCCACTCAAAAAGAATGGCACACACACTAAAAGGCTCGTTTTTTTGGGGGGGGGCAATATTTTTTTAAAAAGATGATACCAAACCAAGAAGGTCAATGAGTGTTTATCTTTGTTCCTGAACAGAAACACTTCCTGATTAATACTGTCAGGTTTTTAGCTAGTGATAGGAAGACATCCCACAATTTTCCCAGGACAGGTTGCATTATTTCACTTTACTTAGAGGCAAACTAAATAACACAGTATAAACCAGATAGTCAAAAATATTGAATTTCTGTATTCAGAAAGTGGATCCACTAGATTTAATTGTATGCACATACACACACAACCTTGTTGTCTAAAGCCAGAATATGTCTGTCTAATGGCAGAATAGCCATCTCTACTATAAATGAAACAAATAAAAATACAAATAAAAATATTGTGAATTCACATTTTCCATGGGGCTGAGGGAAATAATCTCTTGGTTATCTTACCTATCCCAATCACTACAAAAACACCACCACTACCACCACACAACAGCTCATGAACAGAGAAGCTGCACCATAAATGGAATCACAATTTTTCATATGGAAAAAACAGAAACACTCAGCTCACAGAATGATTTGCAACCTATGCTCTCTTGGCAGGATATTCCAAAGGTCACTGCCTTTCTCTCTCACACACATACCCTGATTTTCTGAACACATCACTGTGAAATGCAACTTGTTTTTCTAAGAAAGCTCTATTATGAAGTCAAAATTAAAATCTTAGGTATGCTGCTCATCGACACTATTTGTTTACTGCTTTTCTATGAACATTACACTAAATGATTATATTGCTAATATGTGGATAATGCCTTTATATAGTCTAGTCACTAGATGGCAGTGGACTTAGTTGTATCTGGATGGAGTCAGGAGTTTCCTGCATATGGTTAGTTTATGTTGGAGACAGAGAGATCAAGAATAGTTTGTTCTAGCTTACTGAGTGGAGTGCTCTCTAAGCCTTCTGCAACAAGTATTAGATCACATTTAGACAGTAGTGGGTATTCCAGGTACTATAGTATATACAAATGACAGAAACTGGCAAAAGGGTTGTTAGTCTAAATTAGAGAGATAAGATGAATGAGCTTCCACTGGGAAGTTCCCCCACACAAAAGCTGGTGAAATGAAAGAGAATTCTATGGCAGTACAGAAGCCCTTATGCAGTCTTTATTCATTTCAGTGAGTTTGTGTGAAATAACTCCCTGGTGAGTTTTGTCCCATTTTTTTTAAGGCATACAGATAACTATGATTTCAGAAGTGAACTCAAGTTCCTCTACCGCTCCCCCCTCCAACTGTCTCTCACTCTTTAGAGCTGTTTTATTGGGATTCTCTCACTGTGATACCCTGCTATATTAATTCTGAAGAGGTTTCCACGTTTCCTTTTAAAGAAATTATTTCATTCAGTGTTCTTGCCTGTTTCCTCTGTATATAGTTAAATAAAGTTTTTCAGCATATTTACCAACTGCACATCTATAGCATTAAAAAAACTTCAGACTTTTGAAGTTATTACTTGCAATAAGTAATATTTCAAGTATATGCTCATATTAATCAACTAATTGGTACACTACCATTTCTCATGTTCTGCCAGAAGGCAGCCAGATGAATATTTTAGCAACCAAAGCAAGATTGAAATACATTCTTAATTTTTTTTTCTGAGTTAACATAGAGTGATGGAATAGCATAGCTGATATTTTTCATATTTTAATACTTTTTGTGGAGCACTCTTATGGGAAAAAGTCATTTGAAGGTAGTGGGTAGTTCCTAGGGTCAATTGTCACAGAACATGGAGATAAGTGTGGCTCAGTCTCTTTACTTTTGTTGAGTGACTTACATGAACATCCGTTCTGTCAGCTATCCACTTAGCTAACTGTTCTGCTGCGAATCCAATTCTCTGCAGGTCAAATGTGTCAGCTCTCTTGGGCTTACCTTTTGGAGGGAAATGCATGAACGTAGGAGCAGAGTTCATATTGAGCTACAAGAGACAACGAAGATGCCATCAAATATTAAATAAGCATATCTGTTCTTTGTCTTTCTCAGTCTTTTAGATAACCATTACAGTATCTAAGAACACAGCATGTATGTTCTAACTAGGTGGCATTAAACCAACCACAGGACATACATAAAGAGACACTAATGTAATATATATGAAAGAATCTGAACACTCAGAATTCTATATAAATACTAAACATTATCATTATCGTTCACTAATGAAAGGCAATATCTTATTATGCCTATCAGACTATGAGGCATGTGGATAAATAAGGTTACACTGAAATTTCAGAGAAAGGAGGGGTAAGACAAACACTCTACTACTAACATAGAACAAGATTGCCTCTAATGATATATACATGCAGAGCCACCTTCATTACCAGGGCTGTATGCTCAATACACAACTAAATTATGTTACATAAATACATTACTTAAATATTGCAGATTCAAACTATGCACAATTATTATGCTGGATGTTAAATAATTAGATTTATTGCAAGTACAACATAATCTCAACCTTCAGTGAGTATGTGCTGGCAGCCCAATATATTATGAAGTAGTAAACTATGACATACAAGGAAACACATTGGGGGTGTGTGTCAAAGGAAATTTATTTGTTTATTTGTTTTATATGTCACCTTTCTCCCAGAGTGGGACCCAAGGTGGCTCACAGAAGAACATCAATTAAAACAATCAATTAAAACAATTTAAACAATTTAAATTGTCAGTTAAAACAATTTAAAATTATTTAAACATACAGAAGTCTCTTCAAAAATAAACACATGCCCCAATAAAAAAGCCTCTATGGGCACAGTTATATATTAAAATCTACTTAAATAAAAAGTTTTTTTTTCCCCTGCTGGAGAAAGGAAAGCAGGGATGGGGCCAGCCTAGCCTCCTGCTGAAAGGAGTTCCAGATGGTGGGAGCAGCCACTGAGAAGACTCTTTCTTGTGTCCTCACCAAGTGAGCTTGTGATGGTGGCAGTACCAAGAGAAAGCCTTTCTCTGACGATCTCAGAGAAATATTTTAGAAGGCAACATGCAGCCTCCTGGAACCAGATCACAAGTGATTTTGTGACCCAAGACATGTAAGGTTTGTTTGTTTGTTTAGTCACTGGATCAAGAGACTTGCCTCTGTGTGAACCAAATTGCTCAAAACCATGCCCCTTGCACACTAAACAGTCATAACACTAGGATTCCACTTTAACTGCTGTGAATCCATCCTATGAAATCCTCAGGGAGTAGTGTTTAGAATTCTCAGCATGAGAAATCCAGTCCCTCATGAAATTACAAACCACAGAATTCCATACAATAACAGCCATGGCAATTAAAGTGGCTTCATAGTACTATAATTCTATAGCATGAAAGGGCTTCATCTCTCTCCTAAGCTTCCAGGAGAGGCCATTCACCTTTTTTTGGGGGGGGGGTCACACAAAGGAATCTGTGGAGTGTATAAGGGCCAAGGGACACAAAAATGGCCCTGGGGAGGTCATGTAGCCTGAGGGCTTCTCTATGCCCACCTCTGATCTAAAGCATGGATCAGACAAGTGCTGGAACTCAACTAAAAACTGACACATATACTAATTTTCCTGGGTAGCACAACAGTGTTGTATATTTTTCATCTTTAGTGCTAGGCGAGGTAATAAAGTATGATGCAAAAAACAGTCTTTCTATCATCTGTGCTTCTGTGCTTACCCCTTTTCAAAAAAGCCTAAGTAAATACATAAAACATTTCTGAAGTGTTAAGGCAATGAAGTGCAGCAATATATCCCTTTAAAAAGAGATTTATACATAACAGTTTTATCATTCAGGAATCCACATTCTTACCTGCTGAAAAACATCAGCACCTTCATCATAATCAACGATAGTGAAGAAAAGTTTGTTTGAAAATGCTGAAGAGTAGCGCCATGAGTTAGCCAGTACTTGATATTCCTCATTAGCCTGCCTGCAAAGTTAAGACAGACAGGCATTATTTAGCTTCTTAATAAGTACAGTACAGCTTTAATAACTTTATAGCTTAATCTCACATTTAAAAAATTATAATTACTATTGGGAACCTGTATAAACAAACATATAATCAGACCTAAGAATCTGGAAATGGAAGGGACAAAAGTCTACAGACATAATAATAGAAATTAGCATTACAGTACTTTGAACCCTATCAAGTGCTTCACACACATTTACCTTCACAATAGTGCAACAGTCCCAACTTTGACTGATGGATCAGATTAAGATCTGGTGGAGGTGATCTTCCACTGGCTTCTTCTGGTGGAGAGGACCTCTGCCAACTGGGGTGGTGACTCCATTATATCAGAGGCACCCATTGTACCCATGGAAGTACAGAATGCTCCTGCCAGCACTAACAGCAACCAAGCCTAAATACAGGGCATTCTATGGCCAGAGGCAAGCCAGCTGTTGGATCCATGAGATCATGGGATGGAATCATGTGGCACTCCAGATGTTGGTGAAGTATACATTCCAGCAGCCCTACCTAACATATTCAATAATGAGCAATGCTGGAAACTTAAGTCCAACAGCATCTGGAGGGATGTATGTTCCCCAACCCTGCACAGATCCAAAACCACTCTGCTTCCACAAGAGAGACCCAAATCCAGAACATAGACCTACATCAGTCCATATCTCATAATTTATTGTAGCATCACTTTCAGGAATTTCTTAGAGAAAAGAGATGGAAATTTTCCCCCATGGGCATTCTGCTCAATATCAGGGAATATCACCAGGTTGCTCAAGGCAGCCAAGCCAATGCCTAAGTGGTGACAAAATAGAAACCTTCAATTGTTTTATCTTTATGAAAAGTGTTCAGCCTAGTGTTAAACATGTGTTTCTGATGGCTTCCAGAAGCATATGTTCATGCTTCTTATAGAAGGTGTTCACCTTCCAAGCCCCGTGTTGACAGACTTTCCTAAAGTAAATATAGGTCCAAATAAAAGAAGGAGTAATAAATTCATTGTGTGAGAATTTCTAATGAAGAGCAGGAATGTGAACATTAACATTTCATTTCATTGCTGCTGTCACAGAGACAGGCTATTCAACCTTTCACTGGCCAATTCTACTTAAGAGAGCATGCAGGGATATTATTTGCTTGAAAGTGACACTACATTATCATTACTCACACAGCATACTGAACATGTTATCTGTACATGTACTGAACTGCTCATAAGAAGGAGAATATACACTTTGGTGGTTTAATTTTTCTTTTAACACTCTTATGTAGCTATGAAATAAGCTGTGTTTTGTTCACACTAATTCTACAAGAGCTGTCCATTGGGTTGTTTCCACAGGTAGAATGTCATTTGGAAGAACCTACTTTCTCTTTGGCTACTGGTAGCCAAAATGAAGTATCTAGTTGTTGTTGTTGTTGTTGTTATTATTATTATTATTATTATTATTATTATTATTATTATTCCCACCCTCTACAAAATGCAATCTGGGCAGCTTACAACATTTAAAAATATACATTTAAGACCCTCCATCCCACCCCCTTAAAATCCAATTAAATAATCCAAAAAATTTAAACATACTTAATAAATACTAAAAGTAAGAATAAACAATAAACAATAAACAGTGGCTGCCAATGGCCTAAACAGCTTAATGTTGACAAGTCAAAGAAAGTAAGTGAGAAAGTTCTCCTTAGTGAAGAAAGACGCACAGAGAAAAAAGATGAACTGCTGTGTGTCAGTTATAAAAGCTCAAGGAAAAGTGAACCTTATCTCCAAGAGGAAAGAAAATAGGAAGAAAGGAACAGAACGTACAGCTTAGTGATGGGAAGTGTGTATGTATGTCGGGGGAGAGAAAAGAAATATCAGAATTAATTTTTAGTATCGCAAACTTCTGCATATTTATTCAGAAGCAGATCCCATTATATTGAGTGGCATTTACTGCCAGGTAAACTCCTGAAAGGCACCACATCTCATCTGATTTTGGAAGCTAAGCAGGTTCAGCCCTGGTTAGTACTTGGATGGGAGACCACCAACAAATACCAGGTACTGTAAGCTATATTTCAGAGGAAAGAAGTAGCCACTGAGTATTCCTTGACTAAGAAAACCCTATGGAATTCATGGAATTACTATAAGTCAACAGGTGGCTTGAAGGCACACACACACACACACACACAAATATCCACAAAAATGCAGTCCAAGATATTGATAGCAGAATACAAGTTGTCACCTGAAAGATCTCAGCAGCTTAACTCTCCATCACTTTTTCCTTCCCTATACATTTTATATAGTATAGTAGTATATAGTATAGTAAAAGTATATAGTAGAAAGCAACCATTTGTACCTGCTGACAGACAGCCCACACAGAGCTAGTCCCATGCTGGTTATTTCCACCGTTTAACTTATCTTTGGCCCCAGTTCTAGCCCCCAACTCCATGCACTGTATCATACTGCATCTCAATAACAACTTCATCATAACCAGTGGCGGCTCTGTGTGTGTGTGTGTGTGTGTGTAGAGTCTGAACCGCACCAGGTGACATTGTCGGGGAGGGGAGACACCAGCCATAGTGACACCACAGATCGTAATCTGTATTGGTTCCTTTATAAATGGGTAAGTCAAAAGAAAGCTTTCTTCTTTTCCAGAGCACTCATGACTTAAGCTCATGAACGAAAGTACTCAGAATCAAAACAGGAAAGACACGATTGCTCGTATATTATGCTTGTATGTTAAAATGGCTATCCTACTTATATTGACCATTGTCTTTTCTGTCTGAAGGTGTCAGTGAATCATCTTCTCTTATCTCTGCCCCCACCACACTTGTGTCTGTGGGCTCACCCCTCTCCCTCTCTCTCTAATACAGTTGTCCCTCCATATTCACGGATTTGACATTCACGGATTTAAGTATTCACAGCTTGAAAATATTCTTTAAAAAAATAATAATCCAAAAAGCAAACCTTGATTTTGCCATCTTATATAAGGGACATCATTTTGCTATGCTATTGCATATAATGGGACTTGAGTATTCATGGATTTGGGTATTCACGGGGGGGGGGGGGTCCTGGAACCAAACCCCAGCGAATGTGAAGGGACAACTGTACACAGACAGAGAACTTTTCTGTGATGTGAGCCAAAGAAAACAGAAATAATGAGGGGACTGTGTGATGGGATGGTCACAGAGAATTCACAAACACAGAGGTTCCAATTGACATGAAGTGCTTACTTATCAGCTTCAGGGGTTCCCAGTTATGAACTAAATGTCTTCCTGAATGTCTCATAAGGGTGTATCCCATACCTATTTACTGGGTAATAACCCCCAAGGATTGTCTAAGTCAAGACTGGAGAAAGTGTGGCCCTACTCCTTTTGTGCACTCATCAACCCCCCCAGATGAGAAAAATACTGCGGACAAAAGTTTGTCTGAGGCAGTTTGCCACTGACAGGAGTCCTCAGTCATAAGTGGGAAATAAACTGTTAAAAAAGAAGGATGCTTCCCAGATCTCTTCCTGAAGATCCCTCCTCCAAGCGGCAAGTTTACTGGATAAATTACACACACACTCACACAAACACCAAAGCCACTGAGCAAATGCCTGAAGATCAGTCTCTCACTCTAACAAAACTACTGGAAAGTGAGTCTCCCTTGGAGATCTCCTGGCATCAAGGAAGAGCTATACTGAAGAGCTATTTTTACTTTTGTTAAAAAAAAAGAGAGAATGCCTGCCACACCAGAGATCTCCTCAAGAGCTATACTGAAGAATGGTTTTAACAACAAGAAAGCAATCTCCCCTTGCTAAAATCTCCCAGTACTGGAGAAGGCAAGTTGTACTGCAGAGTGTTTTTTTTTAATCCTCCAAGATTAAATTGATTAAGTTAAATTGAGGAACTATTTAATATAGCTTTAATATTTTTAAACTTTTGTAATTATTCAGTGTTTTAAGTACGGTAGATTTTATTGTAAGCCACCCTGATATCTTCACATAAAGGGTGGGACATAAATATTTTAATAAATAATAAATATATAAGATCATCTCCTCAAGATTTCTGTATTTAAGAGCTGATTTTTTAAAAAAGTACAATGATCTCCCCCTCAAGATCTTCACCCCCTGGATGAATCAAAATAAAACCACCTGGACAGCAATGCTTTTAAAAATGGGCATTTCCTCTCCCCACGAGCATCACCCTCCTGGCTAATTGGAGTTGATCAGAGAAATATTCAATTCATTCATTTAACTTATTTAGAATAAGTTTATTCTAGAATGAATTTAGAATTTTTTTAATTGGCCCCTGGCCTTACCACAATTGCTCACCCATGGCCTAAGTAGATACAATAGATATAACAACGTATCGTAAATATAATTATTCAACTCCTCCACAGTGGAGTACAGTGGGCCCTCCATATCTGTGGGGGGTTAGTTCCAAAACCCATGGATATTTAAGTCCTATATAATCAATGGGAGCCATCATTTTAACTATGCAGCACCACCATTTAAAGCATGTGGTACTGCCATTTTAAGTATGGGCACCAACATTTTAAGTATGGCACTGCCATTGTAGGTATGTGGCAATGATCCACAGATGCTGGAATCCACAGGTATTGAACCTGCAGATATGGAGGGCCTACTGTATATGTTATATTTGCAAGGCATCTGGATTTATTTATTTTGCATGCATTTTTATTAGTGCTTGCTTTCAAACTTGTTACGTCAAACCTTGTTTGCTGTGCTTACTTATCTTCCTGCTTCCCTTTCATGGATCTGACCCCGGCAATAGTGTCCATAATTTCATTTGTACATATTGGAGAGTATGTATTGTTCTTATGAACCAAATACAGATGGGGGTGACCTAAAATGAATTACAATAATTGGTACTGGCATGTTCTGCAGCAGAAATGCCTGTGTGCCCTTGTCTGTTCTTCAAAAGTACATCCCACTACACAAGAGCTGTATGTGCTGCCTGCGTGTTTGGTATGGAAAGGGTCATGATCCAAGGGACTTGATTGTATTATGCCTTTATTTTATTCACTGCATGATAAACTGGTGACCAGAAAGCATTCCTCACAGATCTTCTACTGCAGAAGCATAAGAAATAAATGAGGGAATTCTATGTGCATGGATGAAAGAAACTCCTGATGCTTTGTTCTTACACATCTACATTCACTTCAGATGTAAGAACTGTGAGCAAATTGAGTCCAAGAGTGCTATATTCAAGGTTCATTGATACAGTAATTTAAATGTGATATAGTGTGCCTTGTACCATATCAGCAAAAGTAAGTGTGTGTGTGTTTGCCTTCAAGTCACCTGTCGGTTTATGGCAACCCCATGGATTTCATAGGGTTTTCTTGGCAAGGAATACTCAAGAGGTGGTTTTGCTAGTTCCTTCCTCTGAAATATAGTCTATAGCATCTGGTATTTGTTGGTGGTTTTCCATCCAAGTACTAACCAGAGCTGACCCTGCTTAGCTTCCAGGATCAGCCTGGTCTGGTGCCTTTAGGGTATTTAGGCCCTATTGACAAAAGTACTATCCACAAATTTGCTTTTTACTTTGATTTTTCCCCATCTTTGACAATTTTAAAACACTATAGAAAGTGACAGGGACCTTTATTCCAATAAAATCATAATCTATTTGTACCTTTTCTATAGATATTACCAAATTAATTCAGATGTAGACATGTCTTACACTGACATCTTGTGCTTTAAAAGGCACACAAAATGAAATTCATGGGCATAAGTAAATTTATGTAAACACACAAAAAATAACCTTGATTTTAATTTTTATTTTAAAAATCCAGACTCCATGAAAGAGTGGGTGCAGAGATATAGCCAAAAGGAAAAGAGACACCATTGAAATAAGCTGGGAAAGAGGCAAGGTTTACAATATACAATTAAGAAAACTAGCCACAAAGTTGCTGACATTTTTCTTCTGAATATTTAATTTGAAAATAAACTCCATTTTGGGATTTCACTACACGGACACTTCAGTTAACAAAGTGGATGTGTTCCTGGGCAATAATTCTTTAACAGAAAATTTGGTACCAAAGGCAGAAATAACATGGAAAGAAAGGTATAGGTTCCTACAACACAATCAATCAAAGCTGATCAGCTTTGACAAACTTTCCCTCCAAAACTAACAATATCATAAGTGAAATGAAACAATCAGTTCAGCTAAGGGCTTGACTACACCAGGGACAAACCCCAAATACCGTGCCCCCCCCCAATCTGGCCTGATAATGCCACACAATGTGTGGCCTTTCCCCCGAATCTGGTGCAATAGTGACACATGTTGTAGGGCTATTCGCACCAGACTTGGTGAATACATTCTTAATCAGAGTTCTAGAAAACTGGAAACTCTGGAGAAAACTGCCACGTGAACAAGCCATCCGCACTGGATTTGGGAGGAGGAGGAAGGGAAAGGAGAGGAAGGACAAGCACTGCCTGAGGTACCACTGTTTCCCCCCCTCCTCAGTGCCACTTCCCATTCCAAAGCCCCAGTCGTAACAGCTTTTTCTGAGGTTAGAACCCCTGGTGAGCCCCACCATCATAAGGCTAGCTGTCTGTTCTGGATTCAGAGAGGTTAACTACTGCTGGGGCTTTGCTTTTCTGGAGCACAATGGCCCCTCCGAGGTCTGGAAAAATCAGAGGCTGTTACCACTGGGACTGTGATTTTCCCAGAGCTCAGAGGGGCGATTGTAAGCAAACCAGCAGCATTAGCTGCCCAGTTTAGCTTCAGAGAGGCTACTATTGCTGGCACTTTCCTTACATCCGACCATCTGAGCTTCAGGAAAATCAAAGCTCCAGCATTAGCTGCCCTGTCTTGCTTCAGAGAGGCTACTACCATTGGTGCTGTGTTTTTCCTGGAGCTCAGAGGAACGATTGTAAGCAAACTGCCAGTGTTAGATGGCTTCTCTGAATCCAGATAGAGCACCCGCCCTGCCATCGTAAGTCACCCATTCTGGCTTCAGAGAAGTAAACTACTGCTGGGGCTTTGATTTTCCAATGAACAATCGGCCAGGAAAAGCAAAGCACCAGTGGAAATCACCTGGTCTGAAGGCAAAATGAAAGTCTGCCACCATCGCGAGTAGACTGCCTGGTTCTGGTTTCACAGAAGGCGACTACCACTGAGGGGAAGCCAAGTGAAAACCCAGTGCATATTCAGGCTTTGGCAGGTGTAGCACTGAAATCCGGGCCAGAAAGTCCAATTTTCATGCACTGCAGCTCTGAGCCAGTGCAGTCCGAATCCCATCTGGATTTTTATTCCTCAAGTAGTCAAACCCTAAGGCTCACGTAAGTAATTAAAAATATAATGGACCTTCTACAGACCACTTGAAATCTTCCTCCAAAATGCATCCAGAGATTATTACTTCTTGCACCAGCCTCCACTTCTATTATTTCTAGGGGGGGTTTTTTGGCCGGGGGGTACCTTGCTGGGAGAAGCTGGTGAGGCAGGCTTATTTGTTTTCCCCTTTTTTCTCTGTTTGGCTCTTCATGCATGCTCAGTACAGAATTCTGGAGCCATCACTGTAGCTGTGTGTATAGACAGATACACACAGCTACAGTAGTGTCGGCTAGAGTAGAATGTCCATTCTTTCCCAGTTCAAGCTTTATTGCATTGTTTAATACAGACATGCTGCTGCAACCTCAGTTTGAAAGCCTGTTTCTCCAGCCTTCTTTGACTATCCCCCCAAGCCAATCCTGCTTTAAAAAAAATCTAGACAGAATATGGCTCCCCTGGCCGTCTGCGGAGCCTATGGCCAGGGAGCTCTCCTTGCACGCAGCGAGGAGTGGAGAGACCTACAGATTATGTCGCCGGCAAGTGTCAGCGATGTGAGGAGAGGGGTGGGCCCAAGTTATAAAGGGCAGCCCGCCCGTCTCTTTGGCCTCTTCTCCTTTTGGCGACAGAGGCATTGGCAGAGGGAGAGCTTCTGGGCATCGGGGGAGGGAGAGCTTTCCATTTGGCTTCGTGGGAGCTTTGCCCCGGTGTTCTTGATTGCGGTTGCGATCAATTGCGGGGGAGGCCTCACTGGTGTCTCCCTGCTTGGCTCTCCTGGACAGGGGACAGTTTGTGTCTCCTGGGCAGGATTGGATCTCAGCGGCCATCAGCCAGGCGAGTGTGGGGTCTCTAGCCTCTAGGGCGGCTGGTCGCGGCTGAGATCAGCCAGTCGGGGTGCGAGTGCTTCACCGGGCGAGCGGGAGGGCACTGGCCTCTAGGGCGGCTGGTCACGGCTACGATTGCCTGGTTGGAGTGTGATCGCTTCACCGGATGAGTGGGAGGGCATTGGCCTCTAGGGCGGCCGGCCGTGGCTGCGATCGGCTGGTTGGGGTGCACTCGCTTCGCCAGGCAGGGTGTGCTCACGTTGCCGGGCGAGCAGGAGGGCACTGGCCTCAGGAGCAGCTGGTCGCGGCTGCGATTGGCCAGATGGGGTGCACCTGCTTTGGCTCGCCTGTGTGGGGGGCGAGCAGGCTGTTGGAGCCTGGCTGGCTCGAAGACAGCAAGAGAAGACAAGCGGGTTGGTGATTCCTATGCTACCAAGCAGCCATTCGTCTCTTCAATACAGGGAGTATTGGAGGGGGGGAGGACGGTTTGTTCGCATATTATTGATAACTGATTGTTGGGTTTGGTGGGCCACCAGGGGACCGGGATTAACTGCCAAATTGCGCGCAGGCTGCCTTCACTGCCTGTAGTGCTTGGGGTGGGCCACCAGGGGGAGCTAGCTGAATTGGGGGCTGCGACATCATTTTCACTGTTGCCACAGCCTGCATTTCTGTAGGTGGGCCACCAGAGGTTCCCCTCTGAATTTGATCTTGGACAGGGGCCATTTTAGATCTCATTTAGCAAGAGCTGCCTGGGATAATTTGGCCATTTTCCACTGTCCCTGGATAACATCCATACTGCCTGTATTGTATTGTTGCCAACAACAACAACAACAATAATAAGCATACAAGTTGGTGTCACTAGTGGGCCATACTGCTTGGTTTGTTACTGCTTGTATTGTTGCCAATGATAATAATAATAATAATAATAAGCAACATACAAGTGCTTGGTTTAATTTTGAATAATAATAATAATAATAATAACATCAAGCTCACAGACATATCAACTTATCAATATCAATGGCCCCCAAGAAGAGCAAAGGTGGGGCGAAGGGCAAACGGCCGGCACCGAAATGGCCAGCAGCCATTCCCCCTACTCTCCCACAAAGTGAGGAGGAGGAGGAGATCCCGTGGCAGGCAATCTTGCAACGAATTCAGCATCTTGAGAGGATACAAGGAGTAAGGGATGTTGAATCTACTCATGCTAAGAGCATGGTAAAAAAAGGGAAAATTGCTAACCAGATTATTGCACGTCTAGATGAGTTGGAGAAAAGGATCCAAGGGGAGGATGCTTCGGGATCGCAGCAGACGGATGGGCCCTCCAACACACCATCAGGGACCGGCATCGAACCTGAATCAGTGGATGCTCCGACTCCTACCGGTGAGTTACCCAACAATGTCAATACACAGTACCCTAACCTGGGTTGGCCATGGGCTAATTGGCATACAACCATCGCTACCAACGCGCCACGGGGTGACATTCAGACAACTCAGGGTACATGGGCCATGACTCAGCAGGCGTTTGGGTGGGCCAGTCCCCAATATCTTCATGGGGCCCATTCGCTTTTGGGGGGTACAATGCACCTTCCACTAGCTTATCACAGACCCCGGGATACGATATGATAGCGTATCCTGCAGTCCCCTTTGGGGAGATGTCTCTCCCCTTGGGGGACCACCTCCTGCAATCTACACGGGACAAAACTGAAAGGGGAATATGTTGATGTCTTTTCCCTATTATACCGTGAGATGGAGAAAAAAGATAAAGACGATTTGGATGACAAAGAGAGAGAGAAGTTAAAAAGGCGGAAAGTCAAGAGGACTTGGTCCAACTGGCTATCCAGATTTTTAATTCTGGCCAGTGTGATTGTGAAGGCTCAACCACACCGTGCGGTGGCCCTGTTCCAGTACATAGACATTATACATAGGGCTTACATGGATTTCACCAGCCCTGCTTGGCTGTTATATGACGAGGCTTTTCGCATGCGAGCTGTGATTTACCCATCTCTTCGCTGGGATATGATGCATCCCCAATTGTGGATGCAGCTCATGACCCCGGCGCGTCCCATTCAAGGGGAACGGACCCATAGTGGCAATCTGTTGCAGCCATCAGCCGCCGTGGGAAACAAATTGGCCACCACGGTCTCGTCATCTCAGGCAAGGCAAAGGATGCTATGCTGGGAATTTAGCTCACAGGGACAATGTTCTTGGAAACCTTGCAAGTTTAATCACGAATGCTCCATTTGTGGAGCCTCGCATTCCTTTCGGAACTTCCCAAGAGGGAAGGGGCAGTTTAGAAGCTCCAGAGGAGGTCAGGGTGCAGGTAAAGGAGTCTGTCCCTCATAACCCTCCTCCTAAAGGGCCCCAGCCCAATTAAATTAGACATTTTGGATGCTTGGCTTGCCATTTACCCAGATAGGCAGGCAGCCAACTATTTATCTGAGGGTTTTCATTTTGGTTTTAGAATCCCATATCAGGGGCCTAGGCGCCCCTTTCGGGCCCACAACTTAATGTCAGTTAAAGGGTTAGAGCACATTGTTAAGGATAAGATACGGAAAGAGGTGTTGGAGGGGAGGGTAATCGGCCCCTTTACTCGGCCACCAGTGCCTAATTTGAGGGTATCCCCATTGGGTATAGTTCCTAAGAAGGCCCCTGGAGAGTTTAGGCTTATACATCACTTATCTTACCTGAAGGCCAAGTCGGTAAACGACTCTATCCCTCCAGAATTGTGTTCAGTTAGGTATACTTCTTTTGACGCAGCCAGACAGGAGGTTAGGTGGCATGGCCCTGGAGCTGAGTTGGCAAAATGTGACATTAAGTCAGCATTTCGCCTTCTCCCTGTTCACCCTGATGATTTTGAACTGCTATGATTTCAGTTTGAGGGGCTTTTTTTACATGGACCGAGCCTTACCCATGGGGTGCTCGGTGTCTTGCAATGCTTTTGAAATCTTCAGTACCTTTTTAGAGTGGGTCCTTAGGATTAGAACGGGCATGCATGGTGTGGATCATTGCTTAGATTTTTTTTTACTTATCGGGGAATATGGTTTGGCCAAATGTAGGTTTTTGCTGTGTCAGTTTGAAGAAATGGCAGAGGAACTGGGGGGTTCCCCTTGCAGCGGAAAAGACGGAAGGCCCCTTACAACAGTTAACCTTTTTGGGCATTGAGAATGACACGATCAAGAAGCAATGCCGGCTTTCTGAATTAAAGATTCACGATTTGAGAGACAGGGTTCACCAATTTAAGTGTAGGCACAAAGGCACCTTGAGGGAGTTTCAGGTTCTCATTGGACACCTGAACTTCGCTTGCAAGGTGGTTGCCCCTGGTAGGGCCTTCCTTTGCCGGTTATGTGATGCTATTATGGTTGTACAAAAACCATTTCATAAGATTCGGCTGAATAGGGCTATGCGGGACGATCTGCAAGTTTGACAGGACTAACTGAACCACTTTAATGGCGTTTCATTCTGGCATGAGGAAAGGAAATTACAGGGCACATTGCAAATTGCGTCTGATGCATTGGGATCTATCAGCTTTGGAGTTTACTTCGGTGGCCGGTGGTGTGCAAGCAGATGGCCCACTGACTGGTGCAGGATGGACATCACATTAGATCTCACTTTGTTTAGAGTTTTTCCCGATTTTAGTGGCTGCATTCATTTGGGCTGGTGAATTGGCGAATTCGTCAGTGCATTTTTGGTGCGACAATTCGGCAACGGTCCAAGTGATAAACTCTCTCACATCTAGGTCCCCTCCAGTCATGCGCGTGGTTAGGCTTTTTACGTTGCAATGCCTGAAGTATAATATTTTGTTTGTGGCACAGCATGTGGCAGGCATTAACAATGAGATTGCTGATGCGCTTTCCCGCATGCAGATGGAGCACTTCAGAGAGTTGGCTCCGGAGGCAGAGCCCGTGGGTGACAAGATACCGGAGGGCCTATGGCAGATTGGGAATCCGAAATCTGGAGGGCCCTAAGTATGTTGGTGGTGAGCAGCACGAAAAAGGGTTATGCTAGGGCTGTTAAGGAATTTTATCAATTTAGAGAACAAACTGGGCTTCAGCAGGGAGTCAAGGTCCCAGTTGCACACCTCCTGCAATTTTGTGTGCATCTTTATAAAAGGGTCCTGGCCTCACAATCTATCAGGAGCTGATTAGCCTCTTTAGCATTTTGGCTGAAGGTACAGGGGGGCCCTGATAACACTGGTGACTTCTGCATCTGGAAGACACTAGAAGGATGGGCTTGCGAAAGAGGCAAAAGGAATGATTCACGGGTCCCTCTTTTGCCGGATATACTGAAAGGTTTACGCCAGGCATGGGCAGGGATCTGTTCTTCCCCCTATGAGGCATTGCTTTTTCATGCAGCTGCCCTGCTGGCATTTTTTGGCACATTACAAGTTAGCAAACTTGTGTTGACTTCCAAAGATGACACTTCAGGTAGGGCTTTGGAGTTGAGGGATATAAGGATGGCTGCACAGTGGGTAAGCTTTACGCTTCGTTTCTCGAAGACAGACCAGTTGGGATGGGGCAAAACCATTAAGCTCCAACACTGTAGTGACATTACCATATGTCTGGTTCTTGCCCTGCAGGAATATCTTCGAGTGAGGGGTCAGAGTCCAGGACCGCTTTTTATTCATGCTGATTCTTCTCCCCTAATTCTGGACCATGACGTCCAAGGCATTGCAGCTGCTGGGTCTAAAATGCGTCAAGTTTGCGACACATTCTTTTTGTATAGGGGCTGCCACTACGGCCGCAGCGATGGGTTTGTCACCGACGGCAATACAGCATATTGGGAGCTGGTGGTCATCCTCCTACCAGAGGTACATCCATCCTTTACCTTACTAACTACTTTCTTCCCCTTTTGTCTTCCAGGTTTTAGACCACAGCTGGTGAGATGGCGGGTGCTGATCCGTGGCCCCAGTATTAAGTTACTTTGGACCTCACCTGAGCTTGGGAGACATGGGGGTGATTTTGAGTGGTTGGGGAAGTGGGGATTGCGTTGGCATGGGCTCATGCCACTCCTGTTTGGAAAACGTGTTGGGCCTCTGCCTGACATTTTGGTTATACACCTTGGGGGAAATGATTTGGGCTTGCTTAAGGGCAAGGCCTTGGTGATTCAAGCGTCACATGATTTGAAAGTGATCAGGTCTACATGGCCTGCAGTCACCATCATGTGGTCAGCCATATTACCCAGGCAGCTCTGGCGAGGGGAGGGGAATCCTCGCCTGATTGACAGAGTGCGGCGCAAAGTTAACAGGCAAATTGGGAAATTTTTGATTTCAATGGGTGGTTATTACTTGGCACATCCCAAAATTGTGTTTGAGAGGCCCGAGCTCTACCGGGCTGATGGGGTTCATCTCTCGGACACTGGAAACTTATTATTGTTGGGTGATTTTCAATGGGGGTTGAGAGACCTGTTGGCACAAACTGGTGGGGGATTAAGGGACAAAGCGGATGCTTGCCCTTTATCTATGGCAGGAAAGGGGGGGCATAGATTATGGTGTACACCTAGGGCACTGATTTCGGTGAAGGGACAGTCTCTGGAAGGGTCTCCTTAGATTGTACGATCTGGGAGAACAGGAGGAGACCTACCTTGGCTTTAGCCTGAAGGATAATCCCTCACCTTAATCTGTATGGATTGAGTGGGGGACTTTCTGGCTGACCTTCCAGACATGGGCTGGCTGGAGAGCAACCCCAAGTACTGAGGTTGCTCAACAGGGGTCAGGTGTTCGCCTGGGGGAGCTGGGGGCATAAGTCCAGAAGGGACGATCCGCCCCAGCTGCTCCCTCACTAGGTTGCCTCCCCCCACTGAAGATTTAAGGGATTTAAATAGGCAGGGTGATAAATAAAACCCAATTTATTTCACCCCAGATTCTGTGTGTGGTCTCTTTATTTCTCCAACTCTGTGTGCAATGAGAAGGGGAAAGGCTGGACAAGTATTAAAGACTTTGTAAAAAGGAAGTCCTTTGTTAGAAGCTTTGTTAATGAAGTGTGTCTGTATTTATTTTGTCTTTTAGTCTTTTTCAACCCAAAAAGAAAGCATCAGCAAAACAGTTCCCATGAATGTTTCTTTATAAACAACCCACTCCTGTTCTGATCTTTTTCTCCCTCATCCTTCTCTGAAATGCCAAACTCCACTACAGAAGAATTCAGGGAAGAGTTTAATGAACACAAGAATCTACCTACACTTATTTAGTGATTTATTAAAATATTTCTATTCCATCCTTTATCATGGGACTTCAGGGCAGCATTCAGATAAAACAATAAACAAATTAAAACAATTCACAATTAAAACAACATACCTTAAACAGGATAATAACATATAAAACATGACAACAATTTAAAACACCTTAAAAGACCATAGCCATTAAAAACCACGTGCATTCACATTTAGAGAAAATTAAGTCCCAAATGCTCTAATAAAAAGCCATGTCTTGACATGATGCCATTTTTGGAAACTCAGATCTCAGCATTTGGCACAAGTATTGCACCAATTATAGGAAACAAGGCTTTCCCTATACTGTCTTACCTTCAGCATAATGAAAAATCACAGAGTTCTGCCTAAAAATTCTAGAAGCATCCTTTGGAGACAATTGGCCAATGAGAGAACAATAAGTTCACTCTATAGGGAAAAGGATACTGTGACACCCCCACAAACTCCCATGACAGGTTGCATACAATCCATTATAGGATAACAGCTTTTAAGTAGGTTCAGATAGTTACCTGTGCACATGCCTTCATACATTGTGCATGCTAAATAGAACATATGAAGCACTGTTGACATTGCCCTACATAGAGCAGGCAGAACAATTGATTTCCCCCACTCCCCACAAAACTGCTTCATAAGCCACACTTTTCAAGCCACCACAGCATTTAATACTAAGTCATTCTTAGCAGAGCTTGGGGACATTGCTACAGACATAACTCAGTTAACAAAGCCTCTGAGAAAGTTTCTTTTTACAGCCTTTCTATGCCTGCCCACATCCCCTTTGCTCCTTATCTTCTGTCTAGCTAGAAGCTTTTTAGCAGCATCGACACTGGGAGGATAGTGAAGGAGAACTGGAGAAATAGAAACTTTGGGTGTTGCATTGCTGAAGCATATCTGTAGTAAACAATGCAACAAAGCTTGAGCAGAGAAAGGGAAGGATTCTACTCTAGTCCATCCAACTGTAGCCCTGTGTGCTGCCTTACAACTGGCAAGGTAAACATGTGTGTCCCCTTACAACAGTCTTCCTTTGGAATCCCTTACAGAGCATGGAACAGTCTTCCTTTGGAATCCCTTACAAAACAAAGAGATAAGAGGAGAGCAGATAAGCTTCAGCAACTCCCACAGCATGTTTAAAAAGCATAGTAAAGTGGAGCTGGTGAAAGATAAAATGATCCCTGGATGCATTTTGGAAGCTTTGTCTGAAGTGGTCACTAGAAGATTTAAAATGTTTTTGTTACTCATGCAATGCTTACCTGAACTGGTTGTTTTATTTCACATGTGCATATCATTCATTCTGAATAGAAAGTCTGCTGAAACATGTTCAAGCTATTCTTCTTTTTTGTAGCTTAGGAACCTATCCCTATTCTTTCCACATTATTTCTGCCTCTGATATCAAAGTTTCTGTTAAAGAAGTAATGCCCAAGGAACACATCAAATTCGTTAACTGAGGTATACCTGTTCTTCGGACTGTAAACCCCATGACTTCCAACCAATTTTGCTTAGGTCATGCTAGCTCAAGGATCCTGGGAGTTGTGGTGAATATATTTTCCTAGGATTGAATCAAGAAATAATGAAGTTAAATTATACTATGGATTTAGAAAGCATTAGCATCAGTGCTTCTTATACCATCTGATTTAGGGAGTAGTAATCCCACCCCCGATGTGCCAAGGACCATATTTGTACGCACTGGCTACAATTGTTTCTTTCTTGCTATGAAATACTCCAGGGACCAGCAACCCTGAATATCACTGATTTACATATTTACTCATTCTCTCAGTGTTTTCAAATCTCTATTTAAAACTTTTCTGTTTGCCAAAGCTTTTGGAATTTTAGTTTGATACTGTTTTATAATATTGTATATTTTGATTACACGTATTAGTCAGTTTTATATTATATATCTAACTACAAAAAAAAAAAAAACCACCCAACTTTCCTTCCCCCTGTGTGTGCTTATATATAGACTTATTTTAGATTGTATGTCTTCGGCAGGGACCAGTGTTTTGTTTTGTTTATTGCTTGTTTTAATGTAAAGCACCATGCACATAGATGGCACTATATAAATAAATGATGATGATGATTTCAGTGTGAAAACTGCTGCAACATGATTATCACTATTTTTATGATTACTATTGCACTCACTCACTCCCACAAAATGAGGTAGGTGAGAGTGTAAGTGTAACAGGGGTACACATACAGAGGGAACCACCCTGGAACAGGCAGACGCTGAGGGCTTGATGGATGGTGCAAGGGACATCTGTGGAGGAAGAGCAGAAAACCAGCTACTAGCTTTAGATATAAGCTCGGAAGGTGTAATGCGGAGGGGGTGGCATCAAGGGGCAGCTCCTCAAAAGGCAGGGTGCTGAGCGGGAGGGGGAGAGTAGGAGAGCTAGGACAGCAGAAAGAGGAAGGAAGCTTGACTGACCACAGAGTGGCGAGTGGGGTGAAGAGGGAGCTGCCAGCCTTCAAACAGACAATGCAGCCTCTGGATTTAACCTAGGGGGAAAGATACTCAGCCTGGGCAGGGCAAAGAACAGAAAAGGTGTCAACTACACCTGTGAGTAAGCACAGCTGGCTTCAGCAAGGGGAAGAGGATAGAAGAGATGAAGCATTGACGTTGACACCCTCTAATAGTCTTTTGGGTTACGACTGCTTAGTGATGTCTACTTTATGGACTATGGATTACTAAATGAGTTTGGGAGAAGTGAAAACTGTTATTTCAACTCCTGACTGAGAACAGAAAGCCTGTGCTCATCCAGACTGAAGGGAACTGGCCTTGGAAGAGGTTTTTTGTTTGAGTAATATATCACATATTTCCCCACTAATAGCTTCTGTGAGTTCATATAACCATGCAAACTGAGCCTTTTCTGTTCCTCTCCCTAAGGAGGAAGGACAAGCTGCAACAAAGAGACAGTAACTTTCCTTAAGCTATATAATGTTCTTCAAAGCTGTGAACTGTGTCTTCTATGTCCACTGTAGTAAATAGCCCACTCCTGCTATTATATACAGTACTAACAAAGAAATCTGGAATTCACAAATAGATACACAAAGCCTCAGACTTGATCAAGGCTAATCTATAGACTTTTGAGTCTGAGTAGCAAGCAGCATTCAAGGTGAGATATAAGATGTGCCTACAAAAGAAGGCACAATGTTTCCATGAGAAAATTTAATTGCAGAGGCAGGATAATTTATGTTGCAAGTAAAATGGCTTGCAAAATTATCTTCCTTCTAGAAATATACCTTGTCCCCAGGGATCAAAGGTTGATCCAGAGTCATCTGCTTCTCTAGCGGGGGTTTGGCCCTTTACGACAATAATATGTCCACTGCACATGTTCAGCTCAGTGGTGAGACAGTTTCCAGTAAGCACACCCGGATGGCTGAGCCCATACTTTCACTGTTTCATTTTGGGTTTGTTTGTACAGTATTTGAAACCTTCTGCATTGTTCTACAAACAATGTGGCTCCCTTTGCATTGATGTTCACATCATAATGGAGGCACCATAATTGTTTCAATAGGTATGATTATCTGTGCCAGCTTAGAGCCGTGAATCTACCTTGTTTACTTTCTCCTGCATGCCCCAAGAGTCAGGTGAACACTAGAAGCATTTCCAGCTATTTATCTCAAGGGAGGGGGGAGACTGAAAAATGCTTTTTGATGTAGGTGACTCACAGACTTCTTCTTCCTATTAAAAATTACTTGGAAACACATCCCACTGTGTTCAGTGAGGCTTACCTACCAGGAAAATGCACAAAGAGCTGCAGTCAGGGAATATGCCCTATGGAACACAGTGGGATTTACTTCCAAGTAAATTTGCAAAAGATCAAGCCAAATATCACTGTGCCAATCTGGACAACAAAAAAGATTTTTTTAGTTTTAGGGGTTTTGTTTTTTTAGTGTTTTGCCTTTAGGGGAAAAAAAGAGAACTGCTACTTTGAAGTTACTTCAAATTGGGAATTCAAACCATTTCTTTTTCTAGTTCTCTAAATCTTGCACAGTTATTACAATAGCACTGCCTTTAAGGATAAGATTTTTTAAAAAAATAGGATGAGGGAATTTGTTGTTTTTGCCATCAAGTGTGGACAAGGAAACTAGCAAGACCCCCAGAAATGTTGGTAAATTTGGTTACAACTAGACCAGAATACTCAACCAGATATGCTTGTGGCTGATCAGGGGCAACTCTTCTTTTGTTCTGTGGGCTTCTTTTCAAAGTTGAAGTAAATTCTTCTCTTCAGTGTGAATAACCAATTTTGTCAATGTTTTGTGCCTTCAAGCCCTTCCTGACTTATGGCGACCCTAAAGCATCAACCCTATCATGGGGTTTTCTTGGCAAGATTTATTTAGAGGAAGTTTGCCATGGCTATCTTCTGGCTTGCTCAAAGACACCCAATGTGTTTTCATGGCCAAACGGAGATTCGAATTCAGCTCTCCCAGAGTCCTAGTCCAACACTCAAAACCACTACACCATACTGCCTCTCAATTGTACATGTAAAAAAATGCATTCATGGTCACACTCAGACCTATAAACACACACACACACACACAGCTTTTACTGAATCTTCAGCACTACCCCAAATTTTATCCATGTGCAGGGCCACCCCCAAGGAAGCAAACAACAAAACCAAAACCAAACAACAACACTCCAATTCTTAGGCAGATGAGATTGAATCTCTGTCCAGCATCTGAAACACATTGCTATTGAACATGTGGTGTGACAGCTGTTGAGGGAAGGGTGGGCAGAACACGTCTAAAAATATTAATGCCTTTTTCCAAGTTATGTCACGCTGTTCCTTGCTATAAACTCTGTTTGGCAAGACCCATTTTATACCCGCTGCAGCACAATTGTGAACTTTGGCTCAGAAGAACAACAGGCATTCAAGCAAGATGAATGCAATCATCAGTAACCCAAGGGTAAGAGATACTGTAACTAAACGGAATTTGGAATGCCATTTTGGTAGAGCACACAGGACTGTCTTCCTGTGAAAAGAAAACCAGTTTTTTCCATACCATGATCATTCATATATATATATATATATATATATATAAAACCTCACTGGAGTATAAGAAAAGCAAAACATTAGTTTTTGCTGTCAACTGGTGAGCTGAGAATTATCCCCTTCATTCCAAATCCCATTTTGAGGCAAGGCTGGAAAGGGAGGCAGCACATTCATACACTGAATCTTGACACTTCCTAATGAAATGGCATAGCATCTTCATTAGCAACCTGTAGAGGGCAGGCAAGCAGCATCAAATGAATCCTGCCAAGGCTTAAGTAATAACTAGGGCAGGGGGGGTGTTAAACCGACTATAATAGAAATTCTGAAGTTTTAATACACGAAGAGAATGATAATATCACTCCACTCCAATTTGATCATTCTCTTTTGACTGGCTTATTGGAAAATAGTTATGTAAAACCATAAAGACGCTTGGGTAATATATCTTGGTTCACTTTATTAATACATGCTCTCTCTTTAATATGAAATTACCCACTAATTAACAAATGTTCTACCTTTTCTGAAATCTCAGGTTCATTAGCTTATATTTGTTTACATTTCCAACACTGAATAGCAGGTCAGAAACAATGTACAAGTTGAGTATCCCTTAGCCAAAATGTTTGGGACAGAAGTGTTTGGGATTTTGGATTTTTCTGATTTTGGAATATTTGTATATACATAATGAGATATCTTGGAGATGGGATCCAAGTCTAAACATAAAATTCATTTATGTTTCTTTATGCACATAGCCTGAAGGTAATTTTATACACAATATTTTTAATAATTTTGTGCAAGAAACAATGTTTGTGTACATTGAACCGTCAGAAAGCAAAGATGTCACTATCTCACCCACCAATGTGGACAATTCTGTAGTATTTCAGATATCGGATTTCCAGATAAGGGATACTCAACCTTTACTAAAAACTGAAAAAAGCTAAGTTAGCCATGCTGGTCCATGAGGAAAGAAAAGCCCACAGTTTGGTAATACAGGTTGCCCTCGGTATCCATAGGAGATAGCTTCCCACACTTAGAGTGAATACTTGAAATCATGGGTAGTAGCAAACCCCATAAAATAATGCCAGTGGACCTAGGAAATGCCTGGAGAGACCATATTTTTCAGACAACCAATAACTGAAACTGCAGGTACTAGTCCCACACACACAGTGGTTGACCTGTACCTTCATTAAAGTTAATCCCAAAGCCACAGAAGTGGGCAAGATTTTAAAGTTTCAAGAATCCAAACACTTGCACAGTTTTGAGGTGCTGTACTTGGTTGGAATAAAGATCAAAGTGAGGCAGAATGCCAATACACAGTCAACTGGTATGCTAAATCAAAACCTAATTCAGAAGGAATGTTTAGATGGCGAAAGAGAAAGAAAGGTACACACATTTTCTTTCAGATAAATGACTACTTCACATCCCATATTAATGAAAGGAGAGGTCACATTAAATTTCTATGTCCCCTTAATTTATTACTCATTTTTCTCAAACTCTACTCAGATACATTTTCTGTCTCCTTTGGGGGCTGGTAGTCCCAGAGATAAAAGTGAGACAGTTCACAAATTTGTGGGGAGGATGTCAGAACTATTGAGTCATAATGGATAAGTGGGACCTATAACAAAATGTTGCTGTATGGAGGGCTCCTGCTCACATAATTCCTAGAAAGAGCTATTCTCCTATGGGGGGAGGGCTTGACACAGTCCTTTCTTAAGGGTAAAAAAAGTTGCTGCAAGCCCATAAGCACAGCTGTGGTGGCAGGCATAGCAGCTTGGAGGGAGAGGCTTAAATATGGCATTCTCCAGCATCCTTGCTGTCCTTCCTACTCCTCACTCCAACACGACCCCCAGCAAGATAAATTCATTGGTTTGTATTGAACAATTATAGCCTATTCTGTAAAAATAAGGAGAAGGAGTTAGTCCTTAAAACATCCCAATTGGACCTCCTCCAAGCACCAAACATGTCCTTTCCCCATGAAAGATGACTAGTTTATTTCAATTTAAGTTTCCACAGACTACAGCTCACTGTTTCAGATGCAGTCGGCTGTAATTCATGAAAGTTTCTGCTGAAATATATATGTTTAGTCTTTAAGGTGCCTTAAGACTATTTTTTGTATTGAAACAGACAATCTGTGCTTATCTCTCTGAAAATCTGTTGTATGCCACCTGAAGGATTGTTTGACTACAAGGTGAGTTATAAAAAACTTTAATATATGTACGTATATATTGACGCCATGAGAACGCAGCTGCGCTGGGCAGGGCACGTTTCTAGGATGGAGGACCATCGCCTCCCAAAAGTACTACTCTACGGTGAACTCGCCATGGGTCAGCGTAAGAGGGGCTCTCCAAAAAAGCGATACAAGGACTCCCTGAAACAACATCTCAGGCTCGGCCAAATTGATCACCAACAGTGGTCCGCCCTGGCCTCACATCGGGAGGCATGGAGATGCTGCAGCCTTATTTGAGAACTCACGCTGAACAAGTCTTGAAGAGAAATGACACCGCAGAAAGAATCACAACCCAAAAACATCACCCATGGAGACCTTCTGCTATGCTTTTTGCAACCAGACTTGTTTATCTCGGATTGGCCTTTTTAGTCATCAGCGCGCTTGCAGAAAGCGCGGGATGTGTCCTTCCTGAATCTTCGTTTGCAAAGAAAAGCCAGAGAGATTAAACCAAAACACAACCTTAGATTTAATCTAGAATTTGCATCTGCTATCACATGAATAGCAAAAAAAAACAGTTTGAAAAGAAACAACATCATTATTTTCTTAAATTATACACAGCCACCCTGCTTTCTTCCAATCCCTGACCTCCACCTCCTTCAACAGAAAAAAGACTGGACTACAACATCTGACAGAATGTTCTACACACTCAGCCAATACAGTTATCTACTCAGTTCTACTGGCTTCCTTATCTCAGTTTTCTAGGTCTGAACTGTTAGTCCTTGTTTTTCTGCCCATATATTTTTAGTCAAGGTAGTTCTGCTGCAATAAGACCACACAGCTGCATTACTTCAGTCAGCAATTGCCATCTTAGTCCAGTGAGGAGACAAGTTCACCACTTCAGAAAACCCTGGTTTAGCTAGCCCAGGGAAAATGGCAAAAAGCATGGCAATTAAAAGTGTAACACTCATGGCAGCAACAAGTGCAAAGAACAAAACAGTTGGCACAGACCATCTAATTCCTCACTTTGGAATTGTGATTAAGAACGGACAGTAGGGCTGACAGCAGGCCCAGCAGATATCAAGCGACACAAGGTGTTTTTTATGTTGTGCTGGGCATGGATCTTGTGAAAAGGCTATTCAGTAAAGTGGAGCTCATCCAGTTATCAGCATTTAATTCAGCTCCTCTTACTTGCACAGCATGAAAGATGCTAATTTTATGAAGGTGAAAATGAAACTTGCATAACAGGAAGGTGATATTCGTAGAGGAAACTGATCCAAATCAAAGAAGATTAAAAAGTAGGCCATGACCAAGGAAACTGTGGCCCTCCAGAGCATTCCCTCATGTTATGAAAATGCAATGAAAAGCAATCCTACAGTATATCCCTACTCCCATTGCTTGCTGCTCTGCATAATATAAAAAGCAGCGTTTACACATAACCAGCACCCAAATCTGGAGCTCCTGCAACCCAATGCCAGTGAGACAGGAGTCTGCAATTGGAAACAAAATTATTATGCTCCTCACAAGTTGAAGTTACTGGCTTCTTTCCTTGCTTACTCTCCCCTCATGTCATAGCATTCCTAGCCATCCCAAATGTCCAAGGAAACATCATGGTGAAGTCGAACATCCTGGCTTTTACTGCTAGTCCATATTGAGCAAATCCACTGAATCAATGGAATTTATGTTAAGTGCTGACCTACCAAGTTTTTACTGATTCACTGGGTCTGTTCTAGCTGGAATCAGCAATAAAGCTTAGGTCCCTATTTGCACAATAAAATGGGGCATTCTTCTAAACAGCATGATGGAAATTCCTTCACTTGGCATGCTGAGGACATCAAACAAGCTTAAAGTGACACATGGTGGCCTGATAGAAGAACTGTAACTTTCTCCACTTCTCTGAAATAACATTTGCTTGCATTATAATAAATATTTAGATGTTAAGGAGCTAGTGGAATTCTGCAAATATTGATTGATGTTGAAGCTCAATTCAATGGGCACAGCTACAAGTACATGCTGTTCTAAATCAGTAATTGTACTAATCACTTACAATGGTGTAGGGAGCCAGCCCGTGGAAGCCGCTCTAACTCCTTGAAGCTGTTCCTCCTAGTACAGGAAGACTCTCCATCACACTGCTCATGTTTCCAGCTGGTAGAAGGATAGCAAATCCCACTGTTATCTCCAAACAGTGATCAAAGATTGTGAATATTCCCCAACACATCATGCACCTTCCTTTGGGACCCAAAGGCCCATTAAGGGGGGAAATTCATAGTTTCTGGTCAGTAACCAAAGGAAGAGAAAACATCCTAATCGGACCTCCTCCAAGCACCAAACATGCCCTTTTTTCCATGCACAGACAAGGGAATACACACCTTCCTCTTCAAAGAGAAAGCTGAAATGCATTTCGGAGAGGGAGCCGAGGATGCAAACAAAGAGGAGCAGCTTGTGTTTAGGGCCCCATGCCCTCTATCATTTGATCTGCTGGACTGATCCAAGGTGGGCAATTTGCCTTTGAACCAAAACAGTGTCCAGCTCCTCCTATAGCAGAAAGGAGAGCAAAGATGACAGAAGAAAATTCTCCCCTTCTCTCTCCCTTCTCTATTGTCTCAGAGGCAATCAAGAGCCATTTGCACAACCACATGAGGCCAGGGATTATTATTTACTATGAGCCTTCAAGTAGACTCTGACTTATGGTGACCCTATTATAGGGTTTTGTTGGCAAGATTTGTTCAGAGGAAGTTTATCATTGCCTTGTTCTTAGGCTGAGAAAGTGGGACTTGTCAAAGGTCACCCCATGGGTTTCCATGGCAGAACAGAGATTCATACCCTGGTCTCCCAGACTCCTAGACCAACACTTAAACCACTAAACCACACTGGCTTTCAAAATCAAGGATCACATTTCCCTAGGCATATGGCTTTAATAAAATGACCATATTGGTGCCTTTGTTATCTGGAATCATTTCTTCCCTCATAATGGTAGAGGACACCTTAAAGCTGTACTTACCTGAGAATAAGCCTCACAAAACTATGTGGGACTTATTTCCACAGATCTGCATTGTAAAGAGTATTTTCCCCCAGCCTGTTGATACCAAAACAACAGAATCTGACAGTTTCTTACCTTTTAGTATCTTCCCGTCATGCTTCCACAGTCCTTATGGAATATTTAATTATACAATTCCTCCTGCAATCACACTGCTTCTTGCAAATTCTAATGATTGCAAAGTCCCTAAAAGTCTGCATTGGGCAACTTTAGGCCAAAGACTATTTACATTCAATAGGAACTTGTTCTTTCTTTGGTGCTCAGGCACACACGTATAGGATTTTAGATTAATGGAATCGGTGGAGACATAATGCAGGCATCCAGATGATGGGAAACAATTTGATTGCTTGAGGTCTAGCAGTCACTTTTAGAATGTTCTGAGTGAGGAAAGGGTAAAGAAGGTAAAATTGATATTTTAGCATGGGAAAGTACTTTCACTGCAGGGGGCACACTAATTTTTATTCTTGTTTGCATTTCCATTCAACCATTTATTGCTGCAACGTTTAGCCAATATTTTATTTCCTTTAGGGAAAGGCTGCTTTTTAGCTAAGAGTTCTAAGAAATCATATTACCATAATCTTTCCTACAGGTTCTAAATGCATTTCCAGTGCTATTAGAGAATGAAATGTTAACCTTTATCATTGATTCAATGTAACCACTTACACTCTTATTTCACACTTTTAGTTTTGCAAGTGCTATTTATTTATTTTATTTTTACTTTAGTTATTTATACCCCCCTCTTTAGCCACAAGGCTATCAAATTGTTTTAAGCAATAGCAATTTACACATCTACACTGCATTAAGCAGCTTCCAATGTGTGTTAGCTAATTGCCCCCACAAGCCGGGTACTCATTTTACTGACCTATGAAAGGATGGAAGGCTGAGTGAACCTTGGAGCCCTCTAGAATTGAACTTGCAACACGGTGACTTGCAGTACTGCATTTAACCACTGCACCACCAGGTGGGCTCCAGGATAGTCTTGTACATTACAGTGTGTAGTAGAGGTGCATTCAATCCTCCCTATAAATCTTCACTGAATAGGAAAGCCCTTGAAAGCATGAAGGGTTCTGTGCATATGTCAGAACAAAGATTGTTGCATGTAACATAGTCATTCCTCATCACACTTCTGCTTAAAGGAGGGCCCAGAAGTCTTGGAAGGGTAAACTCAGAAGGTGGTTCTGGGGGACTCCTGTTCAATGCCCTGGCCTTTGGTCTTGGGTTCCATGCTGTTTAACATCTACATGAAACCACTGGGAGAGGTCATCTGGAGTTCTGCGGTTCAGTATCACCAGTATGCTGATAACAACCAACTCTATTTCTCCTTCCCATCTGATCCCAAGAAAGCTGTCACAGTACTGAACCAATGTCTGTTGTTGGTAATGGACTGGATGAGGGCAAACCAATTGAAACTTAATCCAGACAAGACAGAGGTGCTCCTGGTTAGTCAAAAGGCAGATCAGGGAATAGGGACCTTTCCTGTGCTGGATGGAATCACGCTCCCTCTGAAATCTCAGGCTCACAGCTTGGGTGTTCTCCTGGACTCAACTCTGAGCCCAGATGCCCAGATTTCAGCAGTGGCCAGGAGTGCATTTGCACAGGTAAAAACTGGTGTGCCAGCTGCACCTGTTCCTTTGAGACATCAGATCTGGCTGTGGTGACACATGCTTTGGTTACATCCCGTTTGGACTATTGTAACACACTCTATGTGGGGCTGCCTTTGGAAACTGTTTGGAAACTTCAGAAGGTCCAGAACGCTGTGGGCAGAGTGCTGACTAGAGCCAGTTATAGGGAGCATATAACTCCCATGTTAAAACAGCTTCACTGGCTACCGGTTCATTTCCAGGCACAATTCAAACTGCTGGTCATGACCTATAAAGCCCTATATGGCTTGGGTCCAAACTATTTGAAAGACAGTATCTCCCTGTATGAACCAACAAGGGTTCTACGATCATCGGGTGAAGGCTTTCTCTCAGCCCCATCACCATCACAGGTTCATCTGGTGAGGACAACAGAGAGCCTTCTCTGTGGCTGCTCCCATCCTTTGGAATTCCTTTCCACAGGAGGCTAGCCTGGCCCCCTCCTTGCTTTCCTTTCACAAGCAGGCAAAAACATTTTTATGCAAGCAAGCTTTTAATATGTAGCTGGGCTTTGGAAACTTTTATTGGGGTGTGTCTTTGTTTTTATATTTGTCTTGTTTATTTTTAATCTTTTAACTTTTATATTTTTATGTAATTTTAGATTTTCTATATTTCTATGTGATGTTTTAATGGTTTTTAAACTGTATTTTATATAATATTTTGTGAGCCACCTTGGGTCCCTTCTGAGAGAAAGGTGGCATATAAATTATTTAAATAAATAGTAGTTGTGTATGATCAACAATGTGACACAATGTATTAGATGCTGGACTGTGCTCAGGTGAGTACCACAGGTGAACATACTTTCAATTTTTTTAATGACATTAGCTCATTCACCTCTCTTCCTATGTCAGGATATAAAAAAGGATCTTCCCAGTTTCACACTGAAATTATAGCTTTGGTCAAAGCTATCTCATAGACCATATTTCTTGATGTGAACCCACCTGAGATCCTTAGAAGAATCCCACCACCTTCAGAGGCATGGCTGGTGGAACAAGAGATAGGACATCCCCTATGACTGCCCCTAGGCTCTGGAGCTCCCTTCCCAGTGAGGCTGGAATGGCCCTCTCCTTGCTGTCCTTCCATCCACAGGCAAAGACGTTTTAATTCTGACGGGGTTTTAGAACTCAAAGCTTTTAAAGAAAGAGGTGATGTATTGTTTTTACTGAGATGTTTTTAACTGCTTTTTATTCTTTTTAAGTGATGCTTTAAATTGTTTTAACGTTGTGAATAACTTAATTCTATTTTAATGTTGAGCTTTGTACGTTTTTAGCTATATTGTATTTAGACTTGTTCCAGCATACTGCAGTCATCTGAGTGCTGGACTAGGACAGTGGGAAGCCAGGGTTCAAATCCCCGCTCAGCCATGGAAATCCAGTGGGTGACCTTGGGCAAGTCACACTGTCTCAGCCTCAGAGGAAGGCAAAGGAAAGCCTCCTCAAAATAAATCTTGCCAACAAAAACTGAGATAGGGTCCCCTCTGAACAAATTCTCCTAAGAAAACTCCATGATCGTCTGCTTAGGGTCGCCGTAAGTCAGGAATGACTTGAAGGCACATAACAAAAATGTGTTTTCAATTTGAGGGGGAAATAAAGATAGTGATATTTTGTGGATGAATAGAAAACAACAAGCCTTCTCCAGTCCTTTTCTCTAAATCAAGGATAAGGGAAACAGAAAAGAGCAGAGAAAAGATAGCAGGGGAATTTCATATATTCTGCTGAGCCCAAGAAAAGCTTGAAAGATGTTGGACATATTATGGCTTTCTAGTCCCCAAACTTTCAGACATTCTCTCACCATTCCCCTGACTCCAAAAAAGGATGAATAAATCGCTAGAGAAGAGGGGGAAATATTGTGGACCTCATGATGCTGAATTGCAAAGCCCAGCAGCCCTAGCTAGCAAAGGTAATGATGAGAAATGCTGGGAGCTTCTGCTCCAAAATATCTGAAGGGCCAACACAATTCCCACCTCTGTCCTAGACCTTGGGATTGTCTACATGGGCAATAAAACCCGTACTCATCTCATATTCATGTATTCATTAACACACAACATTTTTTATTATGTGCATTTTTACCGATGTTTCTACAGGAAATCCTGGATCCCTAAGATTCGTGGTTTGTTTTACATTTGAATTTTGGAGGGAAAGACTTCACACACACACCTTTTCACAGCAACTCTAGAAGACCTTGCAGAGAAAACTAGAGGGTTATAGAAAAAGGGGTCTGAGAGTACAGAATATGTGGAAAAACACATGGCAAGCAGATAGGGAGAGCTGACATAAAAAAGAGACTGAACATTAGAGTATTTTACAGTTAGACTGGTAATATACTTTTAGAGATCTCACAGAGACATTTTCGAATTTTTCCCAGTTTATTTGAACAACAGATACAATCAAACTTTCTTCCACAGTTGCAGTTAATAGCCTGAACAGCTGCTTTTTGCTAACAGGAGGCAGCTTTTCTACTGCATTTGCTGAGAAAAATGGATAGTTTCACTTAGGTACCTTATAGAATAGGAGACAGGGAGAAAGTAATTTTCATGAAGCTAATGATTAACTCCCAGATGATCAACTGAGCCTTAATGATAAGGGACAGACCAAACTGGTGCTCTGACTGCCTTCATTAATGCAGATGTCCAAGGCATAGTGGAGGGAATCACTTCAGATGACCTAAGGAACAACTTTTTGACAAGTGGAAAGGCATACAATTAAATGTTGCCCTGTTGTGTCATGGCCAGATATGTCCTGGTTTATCAGAAAAAAAGGGAAGGAAAAAAGGAAGAAAGGAGGGGGGATTCATTGAAGCCTGAGGACATTCAAGCAAATTAAGCAAGTCTATTCATAATTTATTCTCTTGTACTTGCCTCTGGGAGGGGCAAGGATCAATGGCAAACACTAAAGCCTGGCCTGCCAACCATCTCACTCCTACTCTATTTTCAGACTGCATTATGCACCGCCTATACACAAAGTTTGTCTTAAACTCTTACAGTCTCTTGAGGGGAAAAACAAAATGAAAATCTCAGTAAACAAGATTCTGTACTCAGTATGCAGTGGTATGACCACAGAAAAGACAAATGCAGGCAGACAATCTTAACCATGACTCCATTTTCTTATAAGAGCTAACTATCACTTTTACTTTCTCAGATACACACCCTTGTGCATTCATCTTTAGTTTGTGCAGGTATGTGTATACACACACACACATACAAATGTTATCTTATACATATTTCAAGGATTTTTCTATAGAGGTACTCCAGATTACAAGTAATTGAATACTTAATATTTTTTTCCAATTTCTTCCAAAAAATACAACACATCCTTTTAAAAGAGATCACAAACTTTTAAAATGTGTGGCCCTCAGATGTGGTTGAACTGCAGCTCTCATTATCACTCACTATTGGCTAGGCTGGCTCGGGTGGATAGGAGTTACAGTCTAGTACCATCTGGAAGAACAGAGTTCCCCAGCCCATTTTAAAGATCCTTCACATTTGAATTATAAAGAAGCCCAAAATAAGCTATACCGAACAGCAACAACAACATTCTATAGAAATGTTCTGTACCGTATGCAGCTGTGAAATAATTTCAGAGCAGTCCGATGAAGAAAGTAGAAGCACACACCCCATATGCTTAAGAAAAGGAACAGTTCTACTGTAAGCATGACCCCCAGATCCGGAAGCAGGCACCAAGGCCAGAATAGTTGGCTGGCCCCCTACCTACTGCTAAGGTTAAGAGCAGTGAGATACTCTATGGGATTTAGGATAAAAATTAAAATAAGTCAGTTTAAATAATGATATCAAACTATTTATATTTTTTTAAAACTGAATGGATTTACATAATAAAACCTTACAATAATATCACGCCGGGGGGCCCTCCTAATCCCGAGTACCCAGGCCCCCAGGCTAGAGCCCTGTTAGCCCCCCCCCTTGTGGGGGCCATGACTGTAAGTTTGTTCACTCCACACTCAGTAGTGAGAAATATTGCACTTATATTTGCTGTGCAATTACTTCAAAAATTTCTGGACAGCTGAAATAAATAAATGCTAAAATAGAAGAATAAATGGAATTAGTGATACATCAATTTGTTTACAATTAGGAATGTAAACCTTTGCTTATTTCATTGTCACTAGCAAGAATGAATGCTTTCATAAGTTTTCTCTCAGTTGCATGAGATTAGGAACATTTTTGTTCATTTTCCAATGATTTCTTTTATATTCCAGGAGTTTTTTGTGAAAAAATCATCTTAAAATAATAATGAATTTGAACATTCATTAAAAATTCACAAAAAAGACAAATTTAGTCCAGAAAACTGTGGGTTGTGCAAAATACATGGTGTTTTGTTTTGTTTTGTTTTTTGATGGGGGGGGTGTTCTTTTAATGCAAAACAAGGTTTGCACCTCCCCAAAAAACCTAACTTTTTTTTTTTACAAAATTGTCCCAAAATGTGAAATGTTTCATGCAGGTTAACCATTCCCCCCTTTCCTCTTCAGGGATAAGAATATTTGTGAACATTCTTTACAGCCTTAGTCATAAAAACTCAAAGAGTATACACTGAATACAGAGCAAGTAATTTACCTTCTGTATATACTTACAATTCCCCACTTTTAATTACTTGGCAATTTGAGTGACTTCAGTTTTCTATTATGATTTTTCAGGTGCAACATCATCAACTTCATTTAATTCATATTGTACCCTACAGCAAAGCCAGATCTCAATTTCACATTTATTTTAAACATTCTGAACTAGAAGCAATGAGTTAATTGTTTCTTATTTTAGATGTCCAGCTGCATTCTGCTGAAATAACTATGCCTGCGGTCCTAATATTTACTTGGAAATGAATTTCACTGAAATTAATGGGACGTGTTCAGGGTCTATGGCATCCAACAGGATGAACCTTAAGTCATTTTTTCCCACTGCACTAAATTGTATCCTCTTATTAAATGGCAATATTTGTACAGTATTACATTCTAGTAACAAAAAAAAAGTTACACATAGGCTGACATAAGGGAATGTGTTGCTACCTATTTCACTCAATAATCATAATAACAACCAGTTAAAGTTATTCTCATTATTTTGGAACTTTCATCATCCAGAGGATTAAATAGCAACAAACAAGAGACATATTCCATTTGCCAAGTCAATTTGATCATGCCAACCAATTCTTCTAAAAAGAATGTGGAGAAAATGAGCTGATAACGCATAAAATGGACTTTAAGGAGCTGTATGAAGCAAATTCATAACCTTATAGAAAAGCTTCGTGTACAGCCTAACTGATCAAAGGTGTAGCCTATCAGACCAAATGTCTGACAAAACTAACAATAATGCAGGCCAGATGGATGCCAGTGCATGACATAAAAAATGGATCCCTCTTTGCACATCCCTGCAGTGGTCCCCATTAACATTAAAGGCCCCTTTAAATCTTTTTCAACTCCTTCACATGGCAAAGGGGATGCAGTGGGTCCTGGGATGTACAAGGGGTGCACAGAATGTATGCACCATTAAAAGAAAGAGAAATATTATTATGGCCTCATTAGTTACATGAATATCGTCAGGTGTTTAAGGCATGCAGGCATGGGCAACTCAATGAGCTGTTTGCACAAACATTAAGCAGCATTTTAGTTGACCAGGCCTCTTGATTGCTTAATTTACAGGATACCTAAATGAAGATTTTTGTTGATGGGGAAAATAAAATAAAATGTAGAATATACAACTGCAAATTAAGTAAATAATTTCTTAATTTTTGCAGTGAATTTCTTTCTATGGACTTGATCAGTGTTTTCCACAACATGGGCTGAGTGCAAGGCATGTAAAGTAGATTGCAAAATGTTACAAACATTTTTTGGACTCAAGATGTGCCAAGCAGTTCAGCAAATGGACTCAAGATGTGCCAAACAGTTCAGCAAAACCCAGTCGGTCAATCGAAACATCAAGAACCTAAGACTACCCACCCACCCAATCACTGTATTAATATCCCACTTTCTTCTGATTGTATTAATATCCCACTTTCTTCTAAGAGTGGGACTCAAGGCAGCTTACAGATTTAAAAAGAAATACAAACAGAACCACACATAGCTAAAGACATACAAGAAGTAAAGATCATCAGTCCAACCACTGAAACTGGGAAATCAAGCATAATTTTCTTTAAAAATAGAAATTAATAAATAGGTAAAGAATAAATAGATCTAATAAAAGCAGGAGGAAAGTTGGCTTTAGAAGGACCACAACTAAAATACAATACAATCTGGTGAATTAATTATGTAGTTGGAAAAGTACCTTTGCAGTAAAAATATTTACTAAAGACAAAGGTCCAAAAGAGAACAAGAACGGGTAAGGACAGGAAGAGACAAGAAAGATTTGTTTCCAAGGATATAACCCACCTGCAAACAGAGCATTGCCTCTGTGGTTGAAGAGCTGTAAACATCACAATCACTGAATAGTTGCGAGGTGGGGCCTTCACAAATCTTCTAAATTTGTCTCCATTCATGCGGATGACTGAGCGCCTTGAACTCCACTCCATAAGCTGTTCCACCTTCTCAGCTAAAAGATTCTGGAATTGTATACAACAAGAAAAGGTGGTGTTGTATTAAAAAAAAAACCAAACATGGCATGTCCCAAGATTTAGTTCTAATTCAAACAGAGCTTTTTTTAAACAGGATAGCATACAAAAAGGAACTTCCTTCATCTTGTATATCTTACTGGATCAGATAAGCTTTACAGATGCATGATGCTGGAATAATCTCCTTAGAAGGAGGAAGGAGACATTATGTCTGTAAAATCTGCAGTGGAGGTGGTGGTTCAGATGTGAGTGGACATTCATCCAAACTTTCAGAGAGCTACCCAAAATGCTGAACTTAATTTTAATCTGAACTGTAAAGCAACTATCCAAGATGCTAAACCTGTTAGAAGAATAGGATTCAGCACCATTCAGCATACATTTGAAGTTCAGAGTAAAACCTAGAGCAGATTCACAGCCCCCTATCATTGGAATCACCAACCTCCACCAAAATCTAATCTTTGCCAGTAACTCTGCAAGCACGCAGATGCTTCCATTCAAACAATCTCTTTAAGAAGCCAGCATCTGAATAGGTACCTAACACAAACCCTGCTCAAAATTAAATTGTGTAGGGGAATTGTGTAGGGAGCCCTGGTGGCACAGTGGTTAAATGCCAGGATGCAACCACAACATTGCAAGTTCAAGCCGAAGGGCTCCAAGGCTCACTCAACCTTCCATCCTTTCATAGGTCAGTAAAATGTGTAGCTGTCTTCTGGGGGCAATTATCTAACACTGCTTGGTGTCGGAAACTGCTTAGTGCCAAGCGCACTATATAGCGGTATAGGTTTGTAAAGTGCTATTGCTTAACAATTTGTAAGCTGCTCTGGAAGCCTTTGTGGCTGAAAAGTGGATATAAATACCTAAATAAAAAAATAAAATAAAAAAGGGGAATCAGTCCCTGTATACTGACACCAACTGAGACCGGTTGTAATGGCTGCCGTTCCTCTGTCTCTCAGCTCTGTGGTCCCTGTTTCTGTCCCACAATTCCTGATCATAGCTAGAGTGGAAATCTTCATCCAAAGACAAACGCCGCCTCTGCCTACTCCCCTCCCTCTCATCTTCACTTGTGGTGCTCCGAGGTTTTGGGGTGCGGATAGACCGACATGGCCGTGATGAATTGCTAGTTCTCCGAGAAGATGGGATGTGCTCAACTATGGGAGGCAGGTGGATTACTCTGCGTTCAACAATCTCTGAACCCAGAGAAGAAAGGATGCTAGGATGCTGGCTGACTCCGACATGGTGTGAAGGCAGGGCAGGTTGGGAGAGGTTGAGGTTCCTGATCTCAGACTCAAGGTGGTCTAAGAACTTATTGCTGGGGGGCACCTGAGCAAATGGCGGCATCAGTGGCTGACTGCTCTGTATGGACATATCTCGCTGTAGTAGTGGGTTTAGTTGGTAGGAAGATGACTGGGAGTGGTGTGTCATCCATGGCATCCTCATGGTTCCTAGCCTTCAGTCCCAGTAGCTATGACCTGGCTGCATTCACTGTGACAGGGACTGAAGCAGAGTTCTAGTCCCATTACCCTGATACATGGGTCACCTATCGCCAATACTTATGACTCCTCGAACGTTTTCATCAGCACTGTATACGTACAATCCTAAATATACACTGGACTATGTGACAAATGTTGCTGCCCTTGAGCAAGCAGGAATCACCAGCATTGAGGCCATGATATTGAGAACACAGCTGCACTGGGCAGGGCACGTTTCTAGGATGGAGGACCATCAACTCCCAAAAAATAGTACTCCTTGGTGAACTCGCCATGGGTCAGCGTAAGAGGGGCACTCCAAAAAAGTGATACAAGGATTCCCTGAAACAACATCTCAGGCTCAGCCAAATTGATCACCAACAATGGTCCACCCTGGCCTCACATCGGGAGGCATGGAGACGCACTATCCATAATGCTGCAGCCTTATTTGAGAACTCACGCCGAACAAGTCTTGAAGAGAAATGACAACGCAGAAAGAATCACAACCCAGAAACATCACCCAAGGAGACCCTCCGCAACTGGACTTGTTTATCTCGGACTGGCCTTTTTAGTCATCAGCGCGCTTGCAGAAAATGTGGGATGAGTCCTTCCTGAATCTTTGTTTGAGAAGAAAAGCCAGAGAGAGAGACCCTGAATGATAATAGAACTCACTACTCACATCCTCTGACTGGCATCTTTGAAAGAGCAGGGTTTCCCAGAATATAAAGCATTTTCTTGAATTCCGGTAAACATAAATAGAACCTAAACACTTAAACATTAGGAAGAACTTCCTGACAGTAAGAGCTGGAATATGCTGCCTCGGAATGTAATGGATTCTCCTTTCTTGGAGGTTTTTAACCAGAGGCAGGATGGGCCCATCTGTCAGGGATGCTTTGTGTATTCCTGTATGGCAGGGAGTTGGACTGGATGGCCCTTGTGGTCTCTTCCACCTCTATTTTTCTATGATCCCTTCAAATCTTGCTGCTCAACATGGCCAGGCCAGGGATGGTGGGGCGACGCATTGAAACCCCACGTCTCTATCATCCTATTTGGTTTAAACCTTTGTACACTCAGCCTAATGCCAGAAAAGTGTTTAAATTCGCTTCATATCCCATACCCGCTGTGACAACATTGTAATATAGAGATATGGATATTATTCTTACATAAATCTGAGGTCCCTTAAAATAATCAATTCCAGAATCCCTCTACTTTCATAAAAAACAAACAACATATTACCAACAAACTTTCACCAGTTCCTGCACAATGTAGTGGCATTCAGCACATCTCTGACCTTACCATGTATACAATTTTTAAAATGGATACAGAGCACCTTGGTTTTCAAACCAGGTCCCTGGAAGTTAGGCCAAGTCATCTTACTCTGTATACAGCTGATAACCAGCAGGAACTGCTGGCCTAATTTCACTTGTGCTTCAGTGCCACTGTGGTCAATGGACAGAGAGTGACATGAAAACTCACAGTGGGAGCCAAAGGGGTCTCTTTGAACCTACAGGCCTGGTGACTCTATAGAGTCCAAGTGTGTACAACTCAACACTTAGAAACAGGCTGAACTGTTTCACTGCCTGTATACGTTTGGGGTATAAATCTTCACTTATTTCATTCTTGCAGGTGAGTACAGGAGCCATTGTAGTGTAGTGGTTCGAGTGTTGGACTACAATTCTGGAGACTGGGGTTCGAACCCCTGCTCAGCCATGGAAACCTACTGGGTGACCTTGAGCGAGTCACACTCACTTAGCCTCTGAAGCTAAGACTCAGGAAAAAATCTTGCCAGGAAACCCCTGTGGCAGGTTTGCCTGAGTGTCACCATAAATTGGGAACAACTTGAAGGCACACAATAACAACAAGGCAAGTACCAACAATTTGAGAAGTTTTCTCCCTTCTGGCTGAGATTAGAATATATATATATATATATATATATATATACACATACACACACAGTATATATATTTGCACTGTTTTATGATTTCTCACACTGCAACTTGAAAAAAATATGTGTGTACAAGATAAATGAGCGGGCACATTTCAGGCTTACTGGGGTAGAACAGTTATATATATTATGTGGGAAGACCTCCCCACCACCACCAAAAAAAGGCAATTTTGTACTCCAAGCAGTATATTTTCTGCAAAGAAAACTGTTGTTTTCATAAATATAATTGTTTTGCCTTTGTACAAACATACTTTTTTCTTGAAATTTCCAAATTATGAAAAATCTCAGTGGCTGACTATTTTCTCAACCATGAGAAAATTTACAAATAGTCTTTATAACACCAGTATAAATACTGACACCTCCCTTCCCTGTTTAATTTGCAGAACCCTTCACTAGCCTCCAGTCCACCAGACAGACAAGAAAAACCTTGGCAACTACAATTGTGGAACAGGGCAAGTAATCTCCCCTCCTCCTCAAACTATCAAATTAAACATGTAATTCCTCATCTAGAATCTCACACTACAGATATGCAAAAATGAATAATGATCACACAAAATTATTTTCCATTATCCAAGCATAGCTATTTAAAAATGTTTCAATTCCACAGATTTCAGTTCACTCCATATAGTCGACCATTTTAACTTCCACAGAAGCATTAAACCTATAGAAATAAAAGTGTTAAGGCTTTTTTGGTTTTCTTTCTTGAAAGCTGAGTCCTACAGGGGGACAACACAAAATGTTAGTGGACACCTTAACAGACTAGGAAAGAACATCTCTACCATCTCTTCTCAAAACTAGAGGCTAAAAGGGGGAACCTCACAAAATGCTAGAAAATACCTCAAGAGACTAGCCAAGAACATGAGCTTCGTAGCCTTCCTCAGGCCTCTCAGGGGGAGGAAAGATGTAAATTAGGAGTGGAGAAGAAATAAAGGAATTCTTTTTTAAAAAAATCCATCCTACTGCTGGAGGTCTTCCCCTTCTATACTGCTGTATAAAGGGCTTGCAAGCTCTCAACCAAATCCAAGTATTTCATAGGTATATAGTGGGGTGCATTCCCTCCCTGCAAGAATACTTACTAAGGGCTTGTGTAGATGAGAAGAAATAATGCTCATACCTGCACATCATAGCCAATTTGCAGCAGCACTGTTTTGTTCCCACAGTGTTTTCTTAAAAAAACAATAGGCTGTGAAGCTCTCTGCTGACATTCACACAGCCATGAATCAAGATGGTGGCCATGACATTTTTTTGCACTGTAGGAGGGTGATCGGGGAAGACACTCACAGGAAGGCAAAGACCCAGAAGCAGAGACAATGAGGAGGGTGGCCACTGTGAGGAAGAAGAGACTGAGACTGAGCTGGCCACCCTTCACCCAGCCTGGTGACAGCAGCCTCTGATTCTGGCTGCAATTAAAGGGTCGGGAGCAGCCACCTGGCCAGCCACTGGTTGTGAGGAAGGAAGAGGAGGGTGGCTCTTAAACGGCCTGGCTTCATCTCACCTTCCCAGGTTGGGCTGCTCCTTCTTTCCACTGAGCTCAATGTTATTGGGCTTTGGAGAGCTCAGAACAGGCATGAGAGAAGGAGCAGCCCAGCCCAGGAAGGCGAGCTGAAGCTGGAACATCGAAGAGCCACCCTCCTCTTCCTTCTCCACAACCAGCAAGTGGCTAGGCAGCTCCTACCATTCCTTTAATTGCAGCCAGAATCAGAGGCTGCCAGCACTGGGATGGGTGAAGGGCGGGCAGCTCTCTCCTCTTCTTCCTCGCAGTGGCCTCTCCTCCTTGTTGTCTCCAGGCACTGCTGGATTCCCTTCTTCACCAAACTGACAATTTTAAAAAATGATTTAAAAAATGAACTATCACTAGTCCTTCCAGGCACTTGATGGCAAGTCCACCCCTGTACCCATCAGACCAATAAGATGTTCAGTTCTGCCCTCTCTGGACTGTGCAACAAATCTTATCAGTTTTCCCAACAAGCAGGAATGCACATTTCCTTCAGTTTTTGTTTTTTTGTTTTTTAAAGTTCAGGAGAAGCCACAAAGGATTTCCCTGCAGAGTATTTCGTGGTTTTGTCCCTCTCCTTCTGAATATATCACATTGCCGCAGGATCCCACTGGGACAAAAGGTATTCTCCTCAAATTCTATAAGAGGTATTTTCACTGTCTAGATAACTCCTAAAAGTTGTCAGGGGGGTTGAGAAGGAGCCCTCCATTTGTGTGCCTGTGTCTGCATGTGTTCACGTACACGCGCACGCGCGCGCGTGTGTGTGTAAGGGAGCGGAAGATGTTTTCAACCTTTACAAGTACACTATGTTTGGTTGGAATGTGGGAGAGGCCCTTCTCTGTCTTAGGCTCTACATAAACTAGGCTGGCTCCCTGTTTGCTATCTTTTCTTTGGCAGGTGCATACCTTTTTATTCCAGCAGACTTTTGGAAATGTACAGTTTTACAAGAAAAGGGGTTCTCAGTGTGTTGCACTGCTTTTATTCTTTGTTTTAAATGATTGTTTGAAATGTTTCTAATTCTGTTAATCACAATTTTTGGATGTTTTAAAACATATGCACTTTTATTTGTATTTTTTCTTTATTTTGTAAAGCACCTTAAGTTTAAGTCTAGGGGAAAGGAAAGCTATAAATAAAGTGATAGATGGATGGACATACGAGGAGAAGAAAGAGGGAAATCTCTCTCCACAGGCACATAACAATATTAAAAACCATACTGAAATAGGCAGCACAGACACCTTCACATGCACCCAAAGAGAGTCTAAGAGCTACGGGTAGAGCAAGATGGGTTGAAAGGCAAAGCCCACAAAGGAAACGTACAGACTGCCTCCTCCCTGCTAAGCAGTCTGGGTACCTTTCTTGGAATGGGCAAGACTTTGTGACCCATTGAAAAGACCATGATACACTATTACATAACAATTGTAAAGGCTCTGTCTCATAGCTGTACGCTTGAAAGAGACCGTGTACATAGGGAATACTAAAATAGCATTGTTTGGGACCAAGACATCAGGCTTGTATATACGTGCCCCCCCATGAGGTGCCCTTCAGTAATAGTAATTCACAGCAGCTGTGACTCGTCTTAATGGATTGTTAGCCCCCAAAAGCTTTGCATGCTCATCAGTCAAGATGGAGGCCACAAGTGAATTACTAACATTTTAACCTACTGTACTGTAATCTACTGCTACCGAACTTTTTTAAAAAAAAACTATTTCAACTGTGCACAGAAGTGATATTTCACCTTTGCTGAAAAGAAAAAAAAGACACACACACACACACAGTTTTATCGCCTTAGTGCTCATTCACTAAGGTGAAAATCCAGCTTGGTGACTCTGGGCACTTCGCTTGTTATCAAACTCCGCCTCCCAGACTTATCTGGCCAATCAGCTTTGTGCTTCTGCTTGTATGGGAAAGTAATTCAAAGTGTATCGCTTCTCCAAACAAGCAGGAATGCACATTCCCCTTGCCATTTTAAAAAAAAACTCCTGGAAACAGTGTGAAAGCTTTTCCTTCAGAGTTTTTGATGTTTCTGACCCCCCTCCTTCTGAATACGGTGAAATGATGTGGGATCGCATGAAGAGAGATAGAATTCTCACATTCCATGAGGAGTATTTTCACTGTTTAGACAATCCCTTAATTTAAGAAGCCAGCTGCATTTAAAAAGGAGGGGAAACCACCCCAGAGAGCACCCCAAACCTTTATGTTTCTTTACTTTGTTAGCCTGACATAAACAGTGAAGAAGGGGCACTTGGCTTACCTAACAAAAATGGGAGGATATTTTTATACACAAACAACATACACATTTTCATTATTTCATTATTTCATTATTCTCAAGGAGCTTATAGTCTAAATTGTTACGAAGTACTCAGAGGCTCCACAGGAGAAATGACTAATAAATGCAAAAGTCAGCCTTGGAAAATGTAAAGAAAAAGGAGAAGGAGAAAAAGAAGGGGAAGAATGCAGTTATTCTGGCGGCTTTCCCTTAGGGCCCATCTATACGAGCCCCCCAAAAACAGATTGCTCTGTAGTAATGTCAAATTGCAGCAGCTGCGATTTATCTTAATGGGGTTGTATTGGTTCCCATAAGCTTTGGGTGGCACAGGGGGCACCCGCAGGGAGGGAGAAGAGAAAGAGAGAGCCATCCTCCCCCTACCCATGGCTGCCCTCCATGGGTCCCTTGTGTCAAAAAAAAGATAAAGAGCAGGATCACACCTGTGCACCCCAACCAATCAGAAGATCTGTTCTGTCCTCTCCAAACCACGGAACAATTCACACAGTTTTCTTGATTATTGAGGGTGGACAATTTCCCTCTGAGTTTTTTAAAAACTCCAGGGAAATCCACAAAGGCTTTTCCTGCAGAGTTTTTGCCAGTTTTGCCCCTCCCCTTCACAATAAGGCAAAACAACATGGATGGCCATTAAGTCAGGTAGTCTTCTCGCATTCCATGAGGAGTATTTTTGCCATTTAGACAACCCATTAGTAAATTTAGTCCTATAGAAAAATGCTGTTGTTCAGACTATTAGTTTGAAGGCAGGAGAATCCCTGAATAGTCTATGGCAATGTTGCTGGGGACTTCTTTTTGTAGGGAATAACACAGGTAAATGGTCTAAGAAGGCTAGGAAATAGTTGGAGGTCTCATTATTATTTCTCACTGCAAGCAGAGGGAAGAGACAAGCTGGTGTAAGCTGAAAACTAGAAATATTTTCTGGGAGTAAAAGGAGGGGAGGATCAAGAGTCCTAACTTCTGGGCTGTGTAAGATCTGGAAAAATGACAAGGGGGTGGGGCTGCCTCTGTCTGATGTGGGTGTCATGGGTTTCCATGGGCTTGTTTATATGAGGGAATAAAATGTAGACTGATGCGCAGTAATGCCAATTCTCAGCAACTTTAATTTGTCTCCATGGTTTGTTTGTTTGTTTGGGTTTTTTTTTTTAAGATTGCAGGTATGCAAAGCCATATATGTTTGTTGTTCAAATGGGCATGCCTGCGAATCAAGATGGTGGGCAGGAGTGAATTATTCATGTTTTTATTGTCACCAGTTGCCGCTGCCAACAGTATTTTTTTAAAAGCAATCCAAAGAATGGAAGTGCAATCTTCTGCTTAAATAAAAAGAAAAAAAAAAAGGTTGTTTCATTGCCTCAGTGCATGATGCAAAAATCCAACATGGCAGTTCCAGGCACTGCCCTGCCAGCAAGCTTGGCCTCGTGCACATATCCGACCAATCAGCTTTCCATTTCTGCTTTTATCGGGAAAGCGCAGCAAAGTGAATAGGCTGTCCCAATGAGGAGGAATGAGCATTTCATTCGGAGGTGTGGGATTTTTTTAAAGAACGTCGGGAAAAGTGGAGTATTTTGAGTTTTTTGCCCTCTCCTCCCAAATACAGTGAAATGATGCAGGATCCCATTTAGACAAAATGTATTCTCCTCAAATTCTATAAGGGGTATTTTCACCGTATAGACAAGCCCCATGTCTCTTGGAATGTTAAGCTGTGCCTACACCTATAACCAACCAAGTAAATTCTGATATTACAGAAGGCTATAAGCCACCAATGATCATATTCCAAAAGAACCTAAGCTCAAATCAGGTCTTTGTCCACTAGGAGTAAAAAGAAGAAGAAGGGGGGGGGGCTTTTGAGTGTTCAAAAACTCGTGACAAGAATTCTCCTCAAGCTCCTTTCTCATTTCCCCACCTCAGTCCTCCTATCATCTTGAGGACTACTGCTTCCCCCACCCCAGACTCACTTGTTTCCTATGTCCTCAAGGCAACCCAGTGAGGAGAATTATTGTGGGCAGTGTTCTTATAGCCAGAATGTGGCAATGGTGTCTGCGTAGTCATGAACCAGCTATCAGAACACAGGTGGTAAGGCTGCAGCCTCCTGATCCCTGCCTAGCTTCTCCCCGTCCCAAACCCACCATGTCACATGGTGGGAGCTAAGAGAGGAACATGTCAGCTATAGCCTCCCTAAACCTCTCTAGCTCCCCACTCTAGTGGGACCAAATAATTTAGCACAGCACATCTTTAGAGTCCACAGAACTTTTCAACACTTTGACAATGCTATATGCAATAATATCATATGTGAGGCTGTATTTAGGCAGGTTTCTCACCAGGCTACATGGTGCAGAACAGCTTATGATAGCAAGTGCTTCTGCCACCAGAAGTGATCTTTAAAGAAAAACAGCTGATTACAGAGCTGCATGATCCCGTCAGTCTTCATATAATAATCCAATCGCAGATTGCAAGCATCTGCCCAAAAGAAGCATCATCTTTTTAAAAAAAGTTCTCATCTGCTTGATATTGTATTTAACATATTCATTTTTGTACTCTCCCGTGGAAAGTGCTGTTTTAAGATGGAGGAAGGCAACACATATCAGAGCCTCCCTCCCTTCTTCAGCCATTTATGGCTTCCCTGTAGGCTCTTCCAGCCTGATAAAGTCCTTTGGCTTTAGGATTATGACAATACATTCACATATACATATAGTCACTCACAATCCCAGTAAACTGCAAATCAGAGTAAAGGTAAGAAGGTCTGACAAAACATAGGATATGAGAAGTAGCCTGGGTACTTCCTCTACATTATTGTTATATTCCTTATGCAAAGATCAGTGGGTCCCCTAGAAAGACAGGCTGGTGCTTTCATCTGCCAGAAATTGATTTCCCTGTACTACAAAATATGGTGTTTTCCTTGTGTGCTATATAAAGAAATTTGTAGTTCAAGACAAGTCTGAAGCTGTTTGCTCATCTAAACAGTACGTTAATATCTGAAAGAAAATCTCACTGGAAAGATCCTGCAGGTCTCATCTGTTGTTGTTGATGTTAACTGCCATCAAGTCGACTTCGACATGGTGACCCTATGAATGAGAGACCTCCAAGTTAAGTGTTATTGTCTTTTCTAATAAGTTGTGTCATCTCATGATATGTCCCAAGTATGACAGTCTTAGTTTAGTCATCTTGGCTTCTAGGGAAAGTTCTGGTTTGATTTGCTTTAGGACCCATTTGTTTGTCTTATTAGCAGTCCACAGTATCTGTAGAACTCTTCTCCAGTGCCACATTCCAAATGAGTTGATTTTCTTATCAGCTGTCTTCACTGTTCAGCTTTCACAACCGTATACAGAAATGGGAAATATGATGGCATGGACAATCCTAACTTTAGCATTCAGTGATATATCTTTACACTTCAGGATCTTATCTTATCTAGGATTAAGATTAGAAATACTGAGAACAGGACAGAAAAATGAAAAGAGAGTTAATATATTGAGCAACTTAGAAGAAAACACATCCTAGGAAATGTCAGGATGAAGCATGGAAGAAGAAAAAAGAACACATTTTCCCCATGGGATTAGTTCATATACTCACCAGTTCAGAGCTTCACTTCATGAGAGATAGGCCACAAGCCCTCCCTCACTATGCATGGCACCACATGTGAGGCAATTGTCCTTTATGAGATCACACAGCTACAATGGCCTTGTTCATGTATTTGAAGGAGAAGAATGAGTGGAATATGTATACAGGCCTTCATATGAATATGGTTTTTATATGAAGTGATGTACATGGTGGAGACAACCTTGTGCCATTTCTCTACCACAGCCTGATATCAACCTCATATGGGCAAGCCATGCTTCCCAAAAATGACAGTCATTGACAATCAGTCAGAGTCATTATCAGAGAAAGTTATATTAGATCTCACATGCCTCTATATCAACTACTTATACATTCTTACAAATTTTCAATATTGTAACATTTGAAGCTTGAAAAAGATCAAGAGAACTTGTGAGTACAGGGTCTAGGCCAATGCCTGCAGAGACATTGACCCATAGGAGAAGTCAGTCAGAGGCCATAGCCAGGAGGGTAGAGCCAGATCCAAACATGGACAGAGTTTGTAGCATTCTGCTCTTTCTGTGTGGCCCATCATCCCTTCACCCCCAGCCATCCACCCATGCAAAAAAGCAGAAGAGGAAGCTATTGCTTGAGGGTTGATCTGGAAAGCAAGAATGAGCCTCAACCATCTGGGGAATCACTGATGCCAGAGGCTGCAAGAGCCCCACCCTGGCTTTAGACTACAGAATGAACTGAAATAAAACTTCACTGTAACATCTTTAAGGAACCAGTGGAGTCACTGAAAATAAAATTAACAGCACCAATGTCGTTGTAGGGTAGGTGCCATCACTGCTGCAACAACATCCCTTAAAGTGAAAATTAAAAGATGAATACAAAATGAACATTTATAATAGAGGAAACATCTCCATGCATTCAAGAGTTACATGAAACAATGACAGCCTGGAAGAATTGGTTCTCAGTATTGTCACACTGAAGATGATATCAGCTGGATATGTTTTTCAAGAAGATAGCATGTTGTCTGAAGAAGAAAAAGAAGAAAAGAGTGCGGGATCTAGCATTAGATGCATATGATGACTGGAACTAGAGTTCATGAAAGCTTATACTGAACTCTTATCGGTTGCCTATTCCTTTTCTTTGTCAGCTGGATTGCAATTCCCTGTTCTTCATGATTAATTAGCCAGAATATTTGCATGTCCAGAGGTGAAATCTGCTTTGCACAAAATAACACACCAATACACATGATATAGTAAAGTGGAAGAAACAGGCCACAACTTTTATTGGTTATAGCTATAGATGGGGTTGGATGCATGCATGGGTCCCAATCCAGCCATCAAACAACCTGTCTGTTGATCAATAAGCCCGAACTTCCAGCCTACTGCTGGAACCTTTGGGATGACAGGAAAGGATCCACCTGGGTGGAACCCCAGTAGGGTCCACTGCCACCAGGGATGTAGCAATCATTTCTGCCCCTGAGCTGTAAAAGACTATATCTGCCCCACACACCCTGAGTCCCATAAGGGGACCCTGCTATGTTACCAATGCCCAGAAAACACTGGTAATAACAATCCTGGATCCAGGACTCATGCAAACCGCCCCAAAAGGTTGTGACAGTAACAAAGATTACAACATAATCTAATCTACCACATTTAGTATCTGCAAGGCACAATAAAACCAATGGATGGAGGGAGGGTCAACACACAAGAAGCATTGCCTCATTTATACAGCAGGCTGGGGCTTAAATACCCCACAGCCTGACCAGAGTGAAGACTGCAGCTTTGCTCCAGCCCCGTCTACCAGCCAATGAATTCAAACTGCAGTTCAGACTCATTGTCTGGTAGTTCCGACTCCTTCCAGAGCCGCGTGAAGCTGCGCAGAATACTGGGATTAAGAAGCAGCCAGCTGCCATGTTGGAAGGACCAGCTGATCTTCTGCCATCCCAGGCAGCAATATTGCTGCCCGGTGAGTCAGGCACCCCATTAACCAATCTAAAAGGCACAGTTTATTCAGAATATGGCAATGATACATTCACTTTCGAGTTCCAGAAATTCTGAAGCAAGCCAACAAAAATCATACACAGTCACTAGCACAAGGTGAAAAAATACATTAGGAATTGTCATCAAAATATTAATTTGCTTAAAACATACAGACATATGGTTTAGAAGATCAATAAAACTATGGAATCCAAGCATTTAAGTACTGAATACCATAAAATATGTCATTAAGTAGTCTCTTCAGCCAGATGGCTGCTTACCAGAACTTTATAAAAAAATGTCATCTGTAGAGTGACTAAGTTACTATTTTGCATATAAAAAGTTCTACTCTGATGGCTGGCTATAAGTGGCTGCAACAACTATATTACATTTTGTACTCAGCACTTCTGCATTTGATTACAATCCTCACAGCACACCGCTGGAGTGCAAGCACAATCTCACAGCATGGAACATTATAGTGGCACCATGCTTTGCACAACTTAAATTAATTTCTGTGGGAAAAACTATGGGGAAATCAAATAAATTCCAAAATATTACTCCTTTCACTTCTAAAGTCCCTCAACTTTTTTTAAATTTTTTTTTAATATATATATAAAACAACAAGGCATCAAAAAACAGGAAAAGAAATATCCAATTATCCAATTGAAGCAAATATTTGAAAAGAAAAACAAAAACAAAACATAACAAGAACAAAAATACAGCCATCTGACAATAAAAGTCCCCCAACTTTTATTCCATACATTAATTTTTTTAAAGAGAGAAACATCTTCAAAAGAACAATTATTCCAGCAGCATTCATGCTTTGTTTTCTTGTTCTTTTTTTCAGCTCAAATGTCATGGCAAGGCAGGGACAGGAGAGAGTGCAATCTTTACACCATCCTGTTAATCTATTAGGCAACACTGTCTGTAACAAAAGAAAAATCAATGACTAGCCTATCTGAGCTCATTGGAAAGATTTCTGAAGCAATCCTGACCTTTACAATGTAAAGTCCCCCTCCCCCACCAGAGGTTCCAAGTTAGTCTTTCTTATTTTTTTTCCCTGCAAACAACCAACTTTCCAAGGAAATATGCTAAGAATGGTAATTAAGGAAGTAATATATTATTAGTACAGCTTACCCTCCCCCCATATCCACAGAACCAATATCCACGGTTTCAGTTATCCTTGGCTGAAAATATAGGGGCACATACCATAGGGCTGTGCTGGAAAATGCCTAGAGGTGTCCTCTCTAGGAATCACTATATCCACCAAAGCAACTCTATGGTATATTTGTACTGGAAGTCTTTTATTTTAATAGTGTTTGCTATTATCCATGGTTTCACTTATAAACAATAAATCCAGGAATGGGGTGTATGACCTGTAAAACATAAATGGCACCTGCAGAACTGTGTTACAATCAATCTTTCTATCTTAAAGAAGTGATCCTGTTCAGGGTTCCAACCATACATTTCCTCCAGTCGTGGTGTGTCACTCTTCCTCCCCTCTACAAGTTCTGGGGTTTTTCCCCCTGCACTTGTTTCTCTACATAAACCAGTCCTTACCATTTACATTTGAGGATTAGGAGGGTTTCTGCCTTAGCCTTCTATACTTCCATAAACTTTATTCTCTCGGCCTACCTATTTATTTCCCTCTTGTTTCTCAGTGGCTCCACTTTGGCTATAGTTCTGGCGGCACTCTCCATAAGAGTTTATTAGAAGGAATGATCTTAGTTATAAAAGCCTTTATAGAACTAACCTACAGACCCCTCCATCACAAGAAATGAAGGGCAGCATATTTGAAGGTCTTTACATAAGTGGTTTTTATCAACTGTTCTCAAAAAGCAACTCCCCAAATTGCTTCTGTAAGTAACTAACCACAACCTGCTCCAACAAGGTCAAAATGTTCTCTCTTTTTTTATTGGCTACCAACCTTAGCAACTTGCTTCATGAAGAAGTCAAACTCATTAATCCAAGATTTTGCTGCATGACCCATTAAGAGTTTTACTATGGAAGTACGTTAGCCAATACTAAGGAAGAAAATAAATTGAGAGTACAGGCTGTTCAGTTCAGGAAAATATTAATGCAGCAAGGGCAAGGTGCTATGCTCAGTTCCCAAAGAAGAAAGAGCAGGATGTTACAACACCTTAGCTACAGCAAAGACAAGCAGCTACTCAAAAGTTAATGTCAGCAGAGTGTATTGCCATTTTGAAGATAAGCAAACTTACTGCTTCAAAACATGGGGCTACCAGAAAAATGCAGCACAGCACTCCACTGTATCAGTTGGTTCATATAAAAATGAACAAATGGCATAATGGCTTTGGTAAGACTCCAGCTGGAAGACAAAGTATCTCTAACTATCAGATGAGGGACAGCAGCCACAGAGATTAGGCTGCTTACTTTCATACACTGCTTCTGAACTTCTTACAAACATATAGGCCAACAATTTGAAGGTGAAAAAAGCTGTTAACCACAGGGGTGGTTTTTTGTGTGTGTGTGTTTTTTTGTGTGTTTTTTGTTTGTTTGTTTGTTTTTGGTGCTTGCAAAAGAACAAAAAGACTAGGATTTTTTTCCTCTATTAGCAACAGCACAAACAATGCATCTTGTGTGAAACCCAGGGCTTGTCTAGATGAGGCGACAGAATGTGGATTGCTGAGCATTAATACAAATTTGCAGCAGCGTTCAAGCGTCTCCACTGCCCTTTGGCAAAATCGCTGGTATGCAAAGCTATTCATGATTGACGTTCACATGCAGCTATGCCTGTGAATCAAGATGGTGGCCATGAGTGAATTACTCGCGTTATTATTCTCCACAAGTTGCCACCACTGCAAGTATTTTTTTAAACTGTGAATTAAAGGTGCACAAATGTGATCTTCTGCTTTAAAAACCTGTTTGGTCACCTCTGAGCAGAAAAAAAGCACACAATCAATATCTTGACACTCCAAAATGGCACTCCGGCAGCTTCCTTGCCAAAAAGCCCATCCCCGCGCATGTCCGACCAATCAGATTTCCAGTTTCAGCCTCACCAGGAATGTGCTGCGATTTGAGTCGGTTGTCCTAAAAAGTGGTAATGAGCATTTCCGTGCATTAAAAAAAAACTTTTAGAAAAGCCGCCAAGGCTTTCCCCCCATAGCATTTGGAATTTTGGAGGGCCATCCTTCTAAGTAACACGAATCTCTGCAGGATCTCATTCGGACAAAAGGTATTCTCTTTGAATTCTATGAGGAGTATTTCACCATCTAAAAAAAAAACCTAATGTTTTTGCGCTGAAACAAGAGTATTTTGTAAACCCCCCAGTGTTTCATGTAAGAAGTCATGGGATTTTCACGAAAAGAACTCAACACACACACACACACAAATCAATGAAACTGTACGAAAACTTCTGTAATCTTGCCCAGTGAAGAGAAACTTTTGAAAGTTTTCATTCATGTGTGCAAGAACAAAATAAGCAAAGATTTACATTCTCATTCTGCAGGCAAGTGAATTTTGGACTACTTAGATTTTTGCTCTGATCCTGAAAGCATTATTTACCTATTAATCACATCTTCTATTTTTTCTTAACACTGAAACACAGGACGACTAATAACAAAAATACCAAAGCAATCATAAAGTGCAAAACAGAAACATCATAAACAACCAAAGAACAACATTTAAAATACACTAACACAGCAGTGATTGAAATTGTCTGGGACTATACCACAGTCAAAAGAGTTGAACACTGCAGTCCAAAGAACTGAATAAACTGGACTGAGGGAGATTTACTATGTCCAGGAAAGAATTCCACAGATGGGTCTCCACCCACACAGAATGCTTTCTCTTTTCTTACAATTTTCCCACCCACTTCTATTGACAGGAGAATGAGAACAGTATCTTCTGCCAACTGTAATGCATAGGCCACTTGGAATGATGAGCGCTTCCCCCTCAGGTACTCCAATCACACAAATCATTTAGGGCAAGTGTGGGACCAAATTTAATTTCAGAAAAGTTCTCAGAGGCTGCATTGCAGTAGTGAGAAGGAAAGGCTGGGTCCAAAAAGAGGCTGAAGCTCTTATTGCCAGTAACACAGTCTTACGTTGGGGTGGAAAGAATATTCTAAATATTTGGGAAATGGTCATAAACTGTATTTTTGAACATTGAAAATCCATGACAAGAATTTTGGATTACAGGTCACCCCCTGGAACCAATTTCAGTTATCCGCAGCTGAAAAAATTAGAAACACATACCATAGAGGTGTGCTGGGAAATGCCTAGAGGTGTCCTCTCTAGGAACTGCTAGGTCTTCCAATGCAACTCTATGGTATGTTTGTTCCAGAACGCCATTATTTTAATAGGGTTTGCTATTATCCATGGTTTCACTTATAAATGGTAAGTGCAGGAATATATGGATACGGGAGAAGAGTTTATTTATTTATTTATTTATGTTCCCACTTCCTCCCACACCCTAAATTGGGATTCAAAGCAGTTTTGCAATGAGAATACTTGCAGTTTGGGACCTGTTTTGCACAAAACTTGCACGTGGTTGTTCTTGTGCCAAAAATGCTGTAATTGGGAGCTTACTGTTCGCAAAATTCACACATGTTTATTTTGCACAGAACAGTAGAAATATTATTTTCTGTAAAGAAAAAAAGGCTATTTTATGAGCAAACCAGGTGCAAATTTTGTGCAAACCAGGTGCAAATTTTGCACAAAATAATGTTCAAAACTGTGCTGCTTTTAAAGATATTCTTACACCAGGAAGAAAATTTCTAAAATTTCCCATTGCTTCCTTTGAGAGGAAAATGAGTGAAGAATTACATCCTTAGTCTTATGAGAAGCATTTAAACCTCTCACAAGGGTGGTAGTGACCCCCCCCCCAAAAAAAGCTGGGAAACTACCACATTGCAGTGTTATGAAGAAAGGGTCATAGCCTTTTGAGGAATCCTATAGAACAAGAATGTGGCCCCGGAAGAGCCTGTTTCAGCAGCTAGGCTTGAAGTTCCCCATCACTAATTGAAGGATTATGTTCTTATAAAAGAGAATGCAGTCAATACAGCAGCACACTCTTTGCAGGGGGGGGAGCCTAGGGATGAAGCAAGGATTGGAAGGACAAGTTGCATACCTGTAATTGTAGTTCTTCAAGTGGTCATCTGTGAACTCAAATAATTGGGTTTTTCTGTACCTGCACAATGCATCTTCGGAGGCTTCTAGGATAGTTATGTAAAATTTTTGGCAGTAGCTCCGCCCAGCCGAACAGTCCCCTCAGGTGTTTCCACTCATTTTACCTCAGTTCAAAGGATGCTGCGACAGCAGCATCCTAATGAACCCAAGAGCAGAACAGATTGGCAGGCTTGTGTGAGTTCACAGATGACTACTCGATGAACAACATTTACAGATATGCAACTTGTCCTTCTTCTTTGTGGTCTCTGTGACTCACACAATAGGGAGATTAGCAAGCTTCCTTTACAGGAGGAGAGAGTATCACACTACACCAAGCATTTAACAGAAGCAAAGTAAGCATTATTGCAGTAAACCAAGAAAACACCTTTATTGTAAGGCAGACAGCAAAACAGCTTTCCCAAAAGCTGCATCAGCTCCAGAGCTGGTGTCAAGTCTGTAGTGAGAAATAAAGGTCAATGGAGTAGACCATGTGGCAGCTTTACACACATCCTCTGGGGGAAGCTCCAAAAGAAAGGCAGAAAAGGTAGCTACTGCCCTGGTTGAGTGAGCTCGAACCTGAGCCAGAGGATCTTGGTGAACCAACTCATAGGCTAGATAAATACTCAATACAACCCTTTTAGAAAACCTCTGGGGTGAAACAGGGGAGCCTAGTTTTGAATCTGAATAGCAAAGAGTCTATTGGACATCCTCAGTGGAACAGTTCACTGCATGTAGAATGCAAGGGCCTGTCTGACATCCAACGTGTATAAGGAGTGCTTGAATTCATGATTTTGCACCAGCATCGGTAACACAATGTCCTGATTGACGTGAAAGCAGAAGATCACCTTGGGTAGGAAAGAAACATCAGGACAGAGCACAACCTTGTGTTTATGGAAGTTGAGGTAAGGCAGGTCTGCCCTTAAGGCACACAACTCACTAGTCTTCCACATTAGGATTCGAAGATCAGACTTCACCATTGGTTAGAAAGGGCATTTCGAGAGCTGGGAAAGAACCAGCAATAAGCTCCATGCTGGGGTCAGATTCATCACTGGAGGATGGAGACTGAGGTAACCTTTTAAAAACTTTTTAACAAGAGGATCCTGAAAGCAGGAAGGACGCCCAAAACATTGGAACCCGGAAGAAAATGCAGCGAGGTACCACCTCAGCAAAGAATAGGACAGTCCAGCATCCAAAAGGGAAAGAAGGAACTGTAACACATGGGTGACTGTTGCCGGGGGAGGCTGAAGGCCTTGTCCAGCTAGGTAAGTGGTAAATCTGTTCCATTTGTACGAATAGGAGTGATGTGTAGAAGGCCTGAGACAGGCGTTCACAACCTCCAGCATGGCGGGTACCAACAAATTTGAATTCAAGATAGTGTTTTTTTGGCAGAAGACAAATTAAAAGGTGGGTTCACGGCTGAATCCTCCATGCAACCAGTCGAAGTGTGTGCAAGTCCGGGTGGCAAACTTGACCATCCTGGTCAGGAGATCCAGGTGAGGAGGCAGATGGAAATACCACCACTCCACGAGCCAGAGAAGTGGCCTGAACCAGTGCTGGTGTGGCCACCACGGGGTTACCAGAAACACATTCGACCATGAGAGGAGACAGAGAAATGGCTATAATTGAGTATTGTCCTCCCCCAGAAGATGGATTGACTGAAGGAAAATATTCCTCTGTATGCACCAGTTCCCAGTATTGATCATGGTTGAAAACAGAATGGAGGACTTTGTCCCCCCTCCGCCCCGTTTGTTGAAGTAGCACATTACGGATGCATTGTCCATAACCAGGAGAACATTCTTGCCCGTGAGGAAGGATTAGAAAGATCTCAGAGCCTTCTGTATAACAAGCATCTCCAAGACGTTGATGTGGAAGAGATGCTCCAACAAGGACCACTTGTCATTGATGAAGAGGTTTCTGACACGAGCTCCCCAACCATGAAGGGAGATGTCTATAGTGAGAGTGATGTGTGGACACAGAGGCGAAAAGTGCATCCCTGCCTGAATGTTATTGGGGTCCAGTCACCATGTCAGAAATCTGTTGAAGGAATGTGGCATGGTGAGGCATTTTAATGGGGAGTCCATCAGAGGATCAAACACAGACAGGAACCTGAAAAAGATGAAACCAGAGGTGGGCAAAGGGACTCACTGCCATGGTAGATGCCATGTGACCTAGGAACACCATTATGGATCTGGTGAGCAAATGTCAATTCTGACAACAGATGTGAACTGCCGCCTCAGGGTCTCAAATCTGTCTTCTGGGAGGTAGGCAGTTGCTGAGGTCAAATCCAGCATCGCTCCAATGAAACAGACTGTCTGTGTTTGGGAGAGGTGCTACTTTTCCCTGTTGATGATGAGGCCAAGGGAGTCAAGCAGATGGAGCACACAGTTGATGCCAAGACAGAGCTGATGATAGAAGTGAGCGACCAGAAACCAGTCATCGATATACAGAAATACTATCACCCACTGTTGTTGAAGTCATACTGCTACCACCGTCATGCATTTGGTAAAAAAAATGGGGTGCAGCGGAGAGACCAAAGGGGAGGACCTGAAACTGGAAGGCAGCCACACTGACCTGGAACATGAGAAAGTGCCTGTGAGATGGCTGAATCCTGACATGAAAATAGGTTAAAATAGGTCTATTGTTGCAAACCAGTCTCTGTGTTGGAAAAGTGGCAAGGTTGAAGAAAGAGTCACCATCCGAAAGCATTTGGGGATGATGTAAGAGTTGACTCACCAGAGATCCAGAATGGGCCAAAGATTGCTATCCTTCTTGTTGACAATGAAATACCTTGAAAAGAAGCATCAGTGAAGATAGGGTTGAGGTATTGGTTCAATAGCTCACTTTGTTAGGAGCGTGTTGACTTCTTCCAGAAGGATCGAAGATGAAGAGGTTATCCAAATAAAACCTGTCTGTGGATACTCCTCAAATTCTATCACGTATCACTCTTGAATAATGTTCAAGACCCATTGATCAGTAGTGATGTTGGCCAACATGGTATAGAAATGAGCCAGGTAGTCCTCAAATGCTGTTGAATTCAGACAGAATGGATGAGGGAGGCAGTCAAAGATGCCTTTTAGTCTGGCCTTGAGGGCATTTCTTGAATTGTTGATGAAACCTCACCGTTGAAGTTTGATGCTTCCCAGAGGAGAAAGAAAACTGGGATTGGTATCTTGTCCTGCGTGAAGGAGGAGGGCGAAAGGCACAACGATGCCCATAAGAAAAGCTTTGACAACTGGAGCAGCTATGGGGAGCCTACTGAGACTGGGACGGCATGCCGTACTTGCGAGCTGTCATTTGCATTTTCTGTGTGAATTCGAGCTTCTGGTCAGTGCTCTGGTGAAAGAGGCCCGATTGCTCAAAGGGCATATCCTCAATCGTTGCTTGTTCCTGTACTGAAACACCAGAAGACCAGAGCCACGCATGCCCTGAAGTGCCACAGATCCTGCTAACATTTTCAAAGAACAATCAGCAAGGTGGTAGGACGAATTAATCTGCTGGCTGGCTAAGGAGAAAGCTTAGGCCTAGATAGCCATGGCTAGGTGCTTTTCTCCCATGGGGAGGTTCTCAAAGAAGGGCATGACCCATTCACATAGATTCTATTAGTACACGCCCAGAAAGGCTGAGTAGTTAGTGGTATGGAGATCCAATGCAGCTGAGGAATAAAACTGTCGAGAAGCCAACTCAATAACTGATAAGAAGCCTGGCTCAGCAACAACCCAGTTGAAAAGCACAGTACCTGGTGTTGTCAGTAGCAGTCCTACAGGGTCAGAAATACACAGAGAAAGAGAGTGCAGAACGAAGAGGCAGTCCAAGGTCAAAAGGGTTCCGGCAGGTGGGTCAACAAAGGCAGTCCAAGGTCAAGATATCCAAAGTCTCAAAATAGCAAGGTTCCAGAAGAGTCACAGGCAGAGGCTTCCTCCAGGTAACACAGACTGCTTGAAACAAGGAACTCAGCCTCCCCCAGCTGCTTATGTTGGCCCAGCTCCCACTCCCAGCTGCGGGGTGATTGATGAGCTTCTGTCTCTTAATCTCTGGGAACGACGAAGCCATGCCTTCTCTGCTCTCCTTTGGCTAAAGGTAGGTACCTGCTCTTCTACCTCTTGCTCTTGCTCCATTATGTCTCCCAGGCTTGGACCCTGAGCTGGGGGAGGGCTAGGCTGCTGAGCCCTGGGTTCTTCAGGGCTAGACTCAGATTCAGCCAGCTCTTCTGCTACTGGCTCAGCCTCCTCGCCCTCTGAGTCCTCAGAGTCCTGACTGACCATGACAAAAACTTTTTGACCATGACGTCCAGCTTGCATCTATTCTTATCCTCAGGGGTGACATGTGACTGTTGGACAGTGTGTGACTGAGAAGCCTCCACTATAACTGAATTGGGCTTTGGATGTTCAAGGAGCCAGCTAGTCTCCTCACAAGTCACCCTATACATCTATCTTCCGAGAAGTGGAAGGGATTGTGGAGGGTGTTTCCCAAGAGCCACGTGAGATCTTCTGAAGGCAGAAAGGGAAGGGAAGCTACTGGAGCAGCTTTTGACTTGAGCCGGTGGTAGATTGGATCAACAGGGTCAGAATCCTTCTGTTTGACTCAAGTTCCAAAGTGTGGGCAATACGAAGCATCTTCCCTGAGAAAGCTCAAATGTCATCTGTTGGAGATTATGAATAGCTGTCCACCAGTCGATTAGGAGGGGATGGATGATAGACACATTGAGGAGGACGAATCAGTATTGGATCAAGAAGGCAACTGTGATGGAGACCGATCTGGTACTGTGGATCATGGAGGTGGAGGCAGAGAGTGAAACCTTGGAGGTACAGGAGGTGCAATATCTGCTAAAGGAGCCAATCACTTGGGCTCTGGCACTGGTACTGTGCCAGACATGTACTGTGACATCCCTCAACCTAGGCCAAGGTAGATCTCCTTGATGAAAGCAAGGAAGTGGGTTGTATGTCCAATGAGGCAAGTTGGGGAAAGAATCAGTGACCTGACAGGAGAAGTGCCAGAGCATGTGTAAAAATCCAGTGGATCAGAATGCTGAGGTATATCATACAGTCTGTCATTGTTGGCATAGTAGTACCCCTTGTATCTATTGAACAAGAGCTCTCACTGATGCAAATGGTGTTCGTCACGATATGAGGCAAAGCTCTCCACCAGGTCTACTGTTCACTCCTCACATCCCACTACCTGTAGCGGAGATCTCTTTCTGTGTTGTGGGGAAGGAGAGCACAAGGTAGAAAGTGAATACCCAATAATGTCACACCTTTTGGGAGAGTGAATTTGAGCAAGTGTTCTGGATTCCAGGAGTTCAGCCCTCGATACTATAAGTTGAAGGAAGCCCTGCAGAATCCCAACAGCATGTCCAGAGTGCAAGACAGGGAAATTGACAATCTCACCCTCGGAGGTAGAACCTGCTTCCACTTGCACGATTTGTACAGAGCCAGATGGAGATGGCTCTTTCCAAGGGTTAGGAATGTGAATGATGGAACACATGTAGGAGTCGTCGATCTACGAGAGACATCTTTCCCAGAAGAATGTTTAGAATATTTCTTATTATTATTATTCTCCATGGTGCTCCCCTACAAAGACCTCGATGCAGTTGAAGTAGAAGGGTTGGCTGAATGCGGTCTGGAAACCAAGATCAGAACTTTCAAATTCAAGCAGTCTGCTGTTAGGGGTGAATTTGACTGCCTCTGCTTTCCCAGAATGGGAGAATCCATGCTGGCTTGTCTTTGAGAACAACTAAGTGTTGACTCACTTGGTTACTAAGGAGGCACGGATACCATGGCAGAAGGTAGCACAGAGGGCTTCAGGGCCTGCTCATACAATAAGGTCTTAAGATGCAACTGATGGTTCTTGAATGCCTGTGGGGTGAACACCTTACAATGAGCACAGACATTTACATTATGTGCCTCGCCCAAAGAAGGCAACAGGAATGACCACCCCAGCCAGGCAGCTTCACCCCGCATTCCATGCAATGTTTGAAGGAGGACGTAGAAGCCATAATGAAGTCGATAACAAGCCAAAGTCATGATCAAAGGGCAGAAGCCAGGAACAAGCCAAAGGAATAACCAGAAGAATAGCTAAGAAATAGTCTGAGTCAAAAGCAGCAGCGAGATGTAGTAATTGGAGACAAAGACAAACTGTAGGCAAGAACAAAATCCAAGTCAAAAGCCATAAAAGGAAAACAAACACTAGAGAGGTTCTGTAGATGCTCCTAGCACAGAGGACAAAATGGAATGGAGATAAAATGAGTGGGAACACCTGAGGGGACCGTTAGGGTGGGCGGAGATACCATCAAAGTCTTACATAACTATTCTAGAAGGTTCCAAAGATGCACTGTGCAGGCACAGGAAAACCCTCTTGTGTGAGTCACAGAGACCATGAAGAATTATGTTAGTGCCCGTGCTTGCAATGTTACATATACTCTGCAGCGATTATTCACACTGCCTCAGTTTTTTTGTTAGCTGCTACTCCACTCCACTTCCTTACAGTCTAAGCTTCAGTATTTAAGGACACAGAGTAGCAGCTGCAGGATGGGTGGCATTTGTACTCTTCAAACATTAGGGCAAATGTGTAGATTCTCCCCTCAAGGATTTCCAAGTATAATCAGACCTCCATATTTGAGAAGCCAATATCCATGGTTTCAGTTATCCAAGAGACACAAAAATAGGGACACATACCATGGAGTCACATTGGAAAATCCCTAAAGAGGCATCCTGTTTAGGCATCTTCTAGGTCCTCCAATGCAACTCTATGGTATGTTTTTACAGGAAATTCTTTATTTTAATAGGGTTGCTGTAATGCATGGTTTCCAGTATTCATGGTAAGTCTAGGAACCGAACCACCATGAGTACTGGGGTCCAACTGTATTTGGCTTCAACACTTGAGCTGTATAAATGTTTTCCAGGGTGACCACAAATTTGTGTAGCCCATCCTTCAAAGAAACTTTAATTTCACATTCTATATGCAAACTTCAAACCTTGAAGGATGCATATACACTTAGTTCAGACCAGATCAGGTTTACACACAATCATCAGACCTTGAAACTCTTAAGCAGGAATGGAAAAATATAGCCTTCCAGGGGCTCCTGGACTGTAATTCCCATCAACACTAGCCAGCAAACCTGATGGTGAAGGATGATGGCAGTTGAGGTCCAACAGCCTCTAGAGGGCCAGTTGTTTATTCCATCTTTCAGTTAATATTTCTAGTTCTATATTTTTAAAAATTAAAACCCATATTTAGCAGGAAAAATAGTTTCATGTAATCATACCTCAGTTCGTTTTGAAAAAAAATCAAAGACAACAAATTTAATTAACAGATACATATTATACTTCTTTAAAAAGCTGGAAGTATATCTATCAATTTGCACACAATAAACAAACATGAATTAAAGATGAGCTAAAAATGAAAAGCAAAGTTTACCATTTTTAAATAGTGAAATTGGTATGTCTTCTGTGTATAAACTATGAACAAGAGCTTTAAAGGCGAATATAAACTAGTTACTCTACAGAGAAAGAAATTGCTTTGCTCAATGATGCTATATGGGCAGATCTTTGCAGGTTAGTACAGGAGTCCATAAAAGCAAAGCAAGGGAAAGTGATTTGAACAGTGGAGGGATATGTAAAGGATTCGAAAAAGTAAATATTTGCAAAGTTAGTGAGAAGTGTTTAATCAATTTTATACTATAATGTCATGGGAAGGTTATTGACAAGGATCCAGGTTCAAACCTGTTCTATGCAGAGCAGTGTCCCCGGTTTGTAAATCACCTATGAGGTATGCATACAAAAATTATAGCACAAGAAATGGACACAGTTAACTGAATCAAAGCATAAAGATATTATGATTTCCCATAACTACTGCAAATGTAAAATGCATTAGGAGCACTTAACTGCCAGAGTTACAAACCATTGGCTCAGTGTGATATTAACACAGTTTGACAAGTTATACAGTCATCAGCATGGATCAATCTGCTTTTATTAGATGCATACATGTAAACAGGTTATTCTAAGCCTTATCGATATTTTGCATGTAAGCCACTATATACATTAATAAAACTGACATTGAAACTTAGAAGCAACATATTACTCTGGTACAGAAGGAGGAGTAGAGGAAAGGTAATCATCACCCCAACTATAAATGTGCTGCCCATTACTGGGTGGCAGTGTTGTGACCCAGGGCAGGAGCAGAGTGCCAGCGGTCCTCCCAGTATGGAGTACACTGGCTTCTTCTTCCCAAGGGTCTATGTGACTTGGCGTGGCTCTGGGGAAAGGTGGGAACTACCAGCCAATGAATTAAACCTGGATTTGAATTCATTGGCTGGTAGGCTGGGCTGGAGTGAGCTACTTGCCGTCTTCACTCTGGTCAGGTGATGGGTATAAAAGCTCAGCCTTCTCACTCACTTATTGAAAATGTCAAGCAGGCTGGACAGGCAAAGCTGAGAGGAAAAAGCAAGCTAGGAGAAGACACAGAGGAGGAGGAGAAGCAAGAGGAGGCAAGGTGACGATGGACATTAAAAGGAAGGCGGCAGTGGGCATGGCAACTTCATGGGATGCACCAGCAGGTTGAGGCGTGGCACTGGAGAGCTGAGTTCAGGGATCTTCCCTGCTGGGTAGGAGAATTAATCTTGCGTGCAACCCGTTTAGGGGTTATTTGGCTGGGTTGCTGGGGTCTTCCCTGCCTGGTAGACTTCCTCCCTTTCTGCAGGTGGCCTCCTTTGGTACTTTTTCTTGCCATCAGTTCCTCTCTGCAGTCGGCTAGCTCACAAGGCACTGCCTCTCTTTATCTTGGTATTTCTGTGGGATTGTGATTTTAACCATCAGACCTATCTATAGCTGAGGTCTCTTTTGCTGCTGGGCAAAGTGGGGTCAACTGGGGTTCCCAAGGGATTGGGCCTCAGCAATTATTTGGAGCAACATGGAGTGGGCTACATCTGCAACTCTATACTTGTGCATGTGTACATGTTAATATCTGTTTGGATCCCAACCTCAATTTCCTGTTGCTAATAATTCACAAAAAGACAGCTCTATCAATGTGTGTGAGAGTTAATGGGCAGCCGCAACTGTGGCAGCTGGGGTGCATGTGTTGTGTGCTTTCTCTTGCGTTCTTTGTACTCTTTCCTGTTATCAGGTTGTAGGAGTGATACCACCCAAGAGAGTGCAAAAGACACAGCAGAAGCCATTGCCTAGGACTTGCTAGCAGGCCTTGAAAATCGTGGACAGATCTGGTTCCAGGGAAGGAGTAAATGAAGGGCACCACTGGGACAGATGCATCACAGCCAGCAGGCAACACAGAGGGCCAAAGTAGCTCTTAAGATGCGGGCAGGGCTGTCGCAGACTCTGGAGAAGCTGGAGGAAAAGGCTGAGAGGTTGGAGTCTAGGGCAGCAGTTGCTGGAGCTTTGCCAGGCATGGAACTTCAATACAGAGGAGCAGGGACACAGCAGTGCCAGGCGGGGAAGAAGTCCAAGAGATGGAGGAGTCCCCTTTCATTGTTCAGCGACAGCTGCAGCAGCAGTGATAGCTCTTCTGACTCTGACATGGAGCCTGAAAGTGGAAGAAGAGGGGAAAGAACAAGAGCCATAGGAGGTCAAGCAAGAGACGGGACTCAGATAGAGATGGAACATCAGATGAGTCCTCAGAGGAGGAAGGCCAAGACAGGGTGGCCGCGGACGTTAGTGTACTTAGTTATTTGTTAGTGTACTTAGGCATATTGTTAGATTTTGTGGTGTGGGGGGGATGCCTTGGTGATAGAGGCATTGAGGGAATGGCTCTAAGCTTTGTTGCAACTCAAGAAAGCTGTTGTTAAGGAGATGCAGGTTTTGCTTGGACATCTCAATATCGCTTGCAAGGTTGTGGCTCTTGGGAGGGCCTTTTGTGCATGTCTGGACAGAATTATGGCTAGGGTCAGGGCACCTCACCATTGGATACACATCACTCAGGAAGCGAGGGAGGACCTAGGGGTTTGGCTAAGGTTCCTCAATGGGTATACTAGGGTTTCACTGTGCCAGGGAGCCAGGTGATGGGTTACATGTGACCGGAGCACTGAGTTTGGGTCTACTTTCAGGGGTACTAGTGTACACAACTGTGGCCTGTGGGCTGGCTTGAAAGTGACATAAACTTACTTTCATGGAGTTTTTCATCTTTTGGTGGTTGTTTCCATCTGGGCAGATTAAGAGACAAGAGGATGTGTTTTTGATGTGATGACCAGGTAGTAGTTAGTGCCAGTAACTGGCAATAACTGGCAGAATTCTCAGTCGAGGAGGGTCATGAGGCTAGTGAGGAAATTTGTGCTGATATATTTGTTGGCTAACATTACATTCTTAGCCCATTATGCTCCAGGAGTGAATAAGTAAACTGCAGATTCATTTTCTCATTTTAGGAAGACAGGTTTCACGCGCTGGCTTCAGAAGTGGATCTGCAGCCCATGGCATTCCCAGTCCACCTGTGGCAGCTTGAGACCACAGCATGATTCAGGGAGTATTGAACTCAGTGGTGCCTACTACATTTAAAGATTACAGCAGGGCTGTAGGATGGTTCTTTGCTTTTAGAAGGTGGGAGGGTTATCAGGAGGAATGGCCTGCATCTGAGTGGCGAGTACTGAACTGTGTGGCTTATTTAAAGGAGCAAGGCATGGCTCCATGGTCCATGTTCCTTTATTTGGCTGGTATATCTTTTTTCAGCAAGATGGTAGGATTTGGAGACTCTTGTGCCTCATTCATGGTAAGGAAGGCTGTGGAAGGATGGAAACAGTTGGTGCCATGGAGGATGGATGGGAGGAGGCCCATCACATCCCAGCTGCTCAGGAAACTGGTGGGGCAGTTGCCAGCTATTTGCCACTCAAAGTTTGAGGCATTGCTGTATAAAGCAGCCTTCATGGTTGCCTTTGTTGGGACACTGAGGCTGAACTTGTATCCAGGTCCAAAAGAGATAAGTCAGGCCGAGTGTTGCAGGTTGGGGAATGTTACCTTTGAGAGGGATGTGCTTAGTATTCAGCTAAGGCACGCCAAGTGTGATCAACTGGGTCAGGGGCTGGTCTTCCGGCTTCATGGTCTAGATGGAGCGAATCTTTGCACAGTAAAAACATTACATAAGTCCTTGGTTACACGGCCTTTGGGATCTTGTCCCATTTTTCCCACTTGGTTAATACTCCTCTGATGTGGTTCAAGGTGAGATCAGTGATGCGTTCAGCTCTAGGAAAATTGGGGCTCCTGGTAGCCGAATACGGGGGCCACTCATTTAGGATGGGGGTAACCACAGAGTGCAGTCTTCTGGTGGCATCCATCAAACAGCTGGGGAGATGGAAATCCAGGGCTTACACAGGATATATTTGGCCACGGCTGCAGAACTAGTCATGATAACTGAAGATGACTGTTGGTATGGCTCAATTCCTCTGGAATGTGCCAGGTTAGAGGTTGCTGTCTTAAGACTGTTTTTAGCAATGGTAAAGACCACAAACAGAAGTCAGGGAACCCCCTCTTACCAATCTGAGAAAAGAATCTTCTCTGAAGATGCCTGCCACAGATGCAGGTGAAACATCAGAAAGAAACTATTCCAGAACACGGCCTCACAGCCCGGAAAAAAACCCAAGTAAAATCAATGAAGAGAAAGCTGGATGAACTGTAAAGTTTTTTTGTTTTTTTTTAAGTGCTGCATAAGGCAATATTTCTTAAGTTGACTGTAGATACTAGTATGTTTCAGCTGGATTCCCAAGTGGAATCCAAATGCTTTGTCAACATGAAACTATTATTTACAAACCAAAATGCTTCAATTTTAACAATAAGTTCCTCTTCTGTCAGTTTGTGAATGCCTGGCTTCATGGCATCAGTCCAACATCTCCAACTGCTAATTCAGTGTTAACGTTAAAAGTTAATAATTTTCCACACTCCCATATCTTGTCTATGTCTACATAAAATTCTATTCTTGAGTTTTCATCCTCCACTTCCCACATTCCTAACTTTACTAATTGCCTTCAGTACTTACTAATTACCTTAATACCATTTGTGAATATCACTTCAGCTCCAACCATGCAGAGAACCTCTCTGATTTCTATCTGAACTAGAATTCCAAGCTGTTTCACGCATTTAGTGGGGATGTAAATTTTTACCTTTTTTTTTATCTTCTCAGGCAAAGACAAAACATTTCAAAAGCCTTCTTCCCACAAGTTGAGATTTTTAGACTTTTTCTGTATTCATTTGCATTTCAGGCCTTTTTTTTATTTTGAAAAGATGTTTCTGCCATAAAAAGGGGGGGGGTTGGTGAGAAAAGTATCTTCTGAAAATGAAAAAGTCTGAGAATACACAAAAATCTCACAGTAGTTGACTACATTTTGAGGGGCTTTTTCAATGTATCAAGACCTCAAGGATGACCAGAAAATTTGAAAGTATTCTTTGTATTTCTACTGCTTGGACTGGGAAGTGTGGGATAGAAATAGGACATGAAACAGTGGAGCCAATACAATAATCCAAACCAAGCAAGTACATTTCTTTCTTTCTTTCTTTCTTTGTAGATATCTTGCTTTTCTCCTGAATGAGACTTTTTTTTAAGGCAACGATCACCACAAAGCTTACAGTGGAAAACATGCAAACACAGAAACTCTGGTAAAGTAGGGAGCCCTGGTGGAGCAGTGGTTAAATGGCAGTACTGTCACCACAACATTGCAAGTTCAATCCTAGAGTGCTCCAAGGTTCACTCAGCCTTCCATCCTTCCATAGGTTGGTAAAATGAGTACCCAGCTTCTTGGGGGCAATTAGCTAACACACTGTAAACCACTTAGGGAGTGTTTTGGCACTGGTAAGGAATATAGAAATAGAAGTGCTATTTCTATAAAGCTCATAAGCAGTCCAGAACCTCCAATGCAATACCACTTAGGATACAATACCACTTAGGGAGTGCTTTGGCACTGATAAGCAGTATAGAAATTTAGAAAATAAAATTTAAAAAAAATACAAGAGCAAGAAATGCCAAGAAAAAGAAATAAGAATCAAGTACTGTATTATCTTTACTGTCATGCAATTACTATATCCCAGGGGAAGGAAGGTATATTCAAAAATCTTCAAAAATGGTTTTTAAAAAAGTATTTATCATGTGTCAGGAGATCCTGATAAGGAAAATCTTGGATTGATGAACATCTTCACAGTTCAGGACATGTTTTATGCAAAAATCACACTTTTTTGTGTAGAAAATGAAAATAATAGTTCTCAACTATTATTTAGTCCTGAACTGCAAATAGTCCTCAAAAACTGGACCACTTTAAAGACTTTCTTGCAACAGGAAGAAAATTGCTACAATCACTCATTGCTTCCTTCAAGAACAAAATTAGTGAAGAATAACATCCTTAAGGTAGAAGCCTTATCTCTCCCCCCCCCAAAAAAAAAGAGAAGGGGGGAAAGCTTTTGAGATATTGACAGATTTTTTTCCCTTGAAGAAGCACAGTGATATCCACACTATATCTACTCTACGTATCCCCCTGCCACAGGCCAAGAAAGTGGACAGCTGAGCAGGATGTCCAGCTACATTGCCAACCCAGAAGCTCTAACAAACCCATTCCTAGTTCTTAGACATCAAACATTCATTTTGTCCAAGAGTTGTACTCCATAATTTCTATATTAATCATTTTCGTTGTAAGTAAAAATTGGCAAGGTGACACCACTTTACTAGTGAGGCTCACCAATTTTCCTATCATCTTGTTCAGCCTTCTCACCTTTTCCACTACAAACTTACCTTTAAGTTAACTACAAACATATCAGTCCAAAGTGTTTCACACTGGGCAGGGGGTTAGCCTCACCCCTGATGAAAATGACAAGAAGAATCTCAGTTATCCTCTCTTTTAGATAAATAAGAGATTCCGATATTCTGTGAAGTTATACGGAGCTTTGGAGAACATGGACAACACTTGGGGAGGGTTCTTTTCTCCAGCTCCAAGCTGGAAAGGAAGATAGAAATGGCAGTCTGAGTAGTGAGAACCTGAATACCAACCTTATTGGGCTTAGTAACTGAAAGCAACTGTAGAGAATAGACATGAAGACCTTCCAAAATTGAGCATATGAGGTAAACAGCTTTGTGCTTTTATAAGTCATTCCCAATTAGTGTGATGACCATGACAGACAGGTGCCAAAAGGTACAGTATTCAGAAAAATTAGGAGTAGGAGCAGCCCTCATGAACTAATATGCTTGAGGAAATACTTAAAACTAGAACTGTTTGTTCAGTCCCAACTAACTGTATTACCATACTTAGTGGACCAAACCGTACTATCACTCTAAACATCGCTGAGGGGCGATGGCATCTTTCATAGATAAGTATCAATACAAGTGGTGGGCGAATGAACACACACTCCATGGGAAGATCCTATGGTTAGGTCAGGAAGGCAACAGGGCAAACAATGCTGTCAGGCTTTTGTTATAACTAGCAACCTTAGAATGCCTACACTCAGTAGTTGCTAGTTTGTGTGCCTCTCTAGTTGTTTAGGCATCACATCTATTCAGGTCATTCCTTGTTCATTTGTCTTAGCCCCACCTTCTCTCTTCCTGCATCCTTAGTTTGCACTTGTTAATCCTCCATTCTGTAGTCTGCTATTCTCTCTCTGCCCACATTTGAAGAGCACATGTTACAGAGCCTCTCACCATGAGACGTTAGTAAACCTTTAGTATTTGTAAGTAAAACTAGTTCTTATGTTTCTGCAATGAAAACTAAGCCTGCTTAGACCCTCTGTGTGTAGGAAGTGCTGTTGCTGTGTGATTGGTTGTTGTTTATTTTTTGCTTGCAAATACGGTACTAATTTTTCTTCTTGTGCAATGCACTACTATCTCTCACATTTCTCAACAGCTTTCTTCCCCTTTGGTTAGTTTTGTAGAGGCCATCTCTTCCTAATTCAGTGTGTCATTTAGATATTTTAGTCAGTGTGCAGCCCCATCTTGGTGGGATCCAAAAACTATGCACACAGCCCTGAGCCCATTAAACTAACAAAAGATTAGAAGGCATTAGAGAACATCCTAACTTTTTCTTCTGCATTTGTAAGAACTGCTGACAAGAGTTTTGGGTTTTGCATATATATTTTCTGTAATGCCACAGAGACTGTGGTACAACAATTACGATGAATGATTCAGCTCTCATTCCATCCACTTTAAAAAAAAATCCAAGCTTTAGGGCAAGAATTATGCATTTTAAAATCGCATCTGCCCTCTATATTTTTATTAGTATAATTTCTTTGTAAATTAAGTGGTACATTTTACTTTTCAACAGCTTGTTACCACTAGAAAAAAAGATGCTTTGGTATGGTTATGTTTATTGTATAATATGTCAGGCTTTAAAGACACAATTACCAATTTTGGCATTAAAAAACTGGATCGACAATCGCCACGAATCAGCAAGGCCGATTTGCATTATTTTTATGTTGTGACAAAGGGGAAAGGGAAGAGGCTACAATCTTGTGCAGCCATAAAAAAAGATTCTCTAGAAAACTACTCTACATGATAGGTAGGCACTGCAGACCCCCCCCCTTCCACACACACATCCCACCTTTCAACGGTTCAGTTTTGCTTTCATTAAAAGCAAGGCACTCTATTTTGTACAAATAATGATTATATATATATATATATATATATATATATATATATATATATATCTCAGAGGTCAGTTTGTAAATTCTGATCTTCACCATTGCACCACTGGTTCACTTTAAGGCGGGGGGGGGAGTCTATTTTTAGAAAGAATTACATTGAAAATAAACACAATTCTCTGTATTGAATTATCCATCTTGCGCAAGGCCAACATCCACAATAGAATTTTACACTGACATGGCACTTTCTCTCTGTATGGGTCTTTGATAACAAAATGCAATTCATTTTAAATGCAAGGCCCTGACAAAGTAGGATTTCAGCAAGATTGCTCTCCCAACTTATTCTATGAGTGTTCGTCTTTTACAAATATTCAGTTTTGGGTTGTTGTTTTTTAAAGGATATCATTTTAACCCCAGACCAGTTAAAAGCCATCCAATGTAGGTTTCACCACCCAACAGACTCTAAGGAACTGAGATTACCTATACATGAGAATTTAAGAGCATTATTCATAAGCAACACCTTAAGAAAAATAATACAGTCCTCCCTTCACATTCGTGGGGGTTAGGGGCTCAAGACCCCTGCAAATGTGAAAAAAACCATGAATACAAATTTATGTAAAGATTGGTTGGCAGGGTGTGTGGATGGAAAGCCCTATAGGAAGAGGAAGGGAGAAAGGCTCGTGGCCCAGGCCACCGCAACCCAACCTGCTTAGGCCTCCCAGGCCTCCTCCACTACTACCACCACCGCTGCTTGCCCCGTCACCACCACCATTGCACTACCACTGCTGCCACCCCCAACCATGTGCCTGCCACCATACCTCCACTCTGCATCTGCCATGGTCTCTTCATCATCTTTCCCCTTTGCTCATGGCCTGATCCACAGTGCCACAGGGCCTTGGGGGAAGAGGAAAGGGGATGGACAGGCAGAGCCTCTCCTCCCCATTTCCCCTTTGTTCAAGGCCCGATCCACTGCAGCACCGATCAGGTCTTGAGTGAGGGGGAAAGAGGGTGGACAGGCAGAGCCTCTCCTCCCTGTTTCCCCTTTGCTCAAGGACCGATCCACTGCAGTGCCCATCAGTCTTGAGTAATGGGGAAATAGGGTGGACAAGCAGAACCTCTTCACCCCCTTCCCCTTCTCCTCCCATCCCTGCTGCTGCCCCCACCACCACTGCTGAGCACTTGGAGGCTTGGCTTCATGGGGAACATGGCTTAAGACCCCCCCATGGAGGGGACAGCAGCGGATGGCGTGGGCCTTCCTTGGGTGCCCCCACCTTGGGGTGGCGAGGCAGAGTGCCTTTAAAATGAGGCTTCTCAGCAGTGACAGCGGTGGCTTTTGTAGGCTTCAGCTCCCCCTTCCCCCAGGGAATGAAGGCTGATGAAAGCTATGCATTCCCAGTAGGGGCGAAGAAATTCCGCAAATAAACAGAACCGCGAAAGTCAAAGCTGTGAACATGGAGGGATAACGGTAAGTGTCTAACCCTTTACAGATTATTTCTGATGTACCTATTTGGGCAAGGAGAAAGGGGGAAAGTAACAGATCTTAAAGGAAAGACACACACTGCTTATCTATTTTGTTAGAGAAGGCTTTAAGAGTTAATGTACATTTTTAATTTACAAAACAAAAAAGGCTGAAGATCTCTTAATAGTAAAGGCAAAATAATCTGTGACAATTGTTTCTTAGTATTCCCTCTTTCTTAAAAAGTTGCTTCAGTAACATCTTGCAGAGATCAATATCAACCCAGTGCAGCATTATTTGCCTGAAATCAGTAAATGTAGGGAGATCTATCAGAAATTAGCCAATAGTCTTGATAGCACACAGCTCACCTTCTGCTCAGCCCTGACATAATGTTTGCTCCCTCTGGACACTACCTCACTTTCTAGTTGAACATTAAGCCCAATTTATATATCATTCACCATCTAGTGAAAAAGCTTTGCCACTAATGCTTTATAAGGGAGAAAGGCACTAGTATGTTCAGTACCATTCCATTAAAAAAAAAAAAGCTTTATTAATACAGAAGCAGGGAGATAGATTATGACATTCTTATTGCTGAACATACTACTGCTCTATGTAAAGTGAATATTTTTGACAGGGGAGTATTCCAATAGGTAAAGCCCTACAGTCTAGGGTGAGACTATCTTAAGAATTACCTTCACCTATGAGTTCACTTGACTGTTAAAGGTAGCCTTTTGTTCTTGTGGTTGTCTAAATTTCAAAAATACTCCTCAAAAAATTCAAGGAGAATACAATTCGTCTAAATGGCATGCCACATCAATCCATTGTATTTGGAAGGAGGGGAGCCCAAAACTGCCAAAAACCCCGTATTTAAAAAAAAAAGCTCCATGGGGAATACACATTCCCACTCATTCGGGCAACCAATTCACTTTGCTGCACATTCCCAATAAGAGTGGAAGTGGAAAGCTGATTGGTCGGATGTCCACAGGGGGAAGAGCTTGTTAACAAGGCAAGCACCCAGAACCACCATGTTGAATTTTCGCCATAGTGATTGTGTGTTGAGGTGACGAAATAGCCTTTTATTTTCTTTTTTCTATTTATTTAGGCAGAATATTACACTTTCACACCTTAGATATGCTTTTTTTAAAAAAAAAATCCTGTTTGGGGGTGGCAACTGGTGACAATAAAAACACAAGTAAATTCACTCACTCCTGCCATCTTGATCCACAGGAATGCCCGTTGAAACAGCAAAAGCAGATAGCTTTGCATGCCTGCAATCTTGCCAAAATAACATTAAGACAAATACTAATGCGCACCAATCTACATTTTATTGCCTCATATAGACAAGCCCCTTGTGTTTCACCACTTGTGTTTTCCACTTGAAACAGAGCAGTTGGTCAAAAATGACAGAGCCTTTTCTGTGGTGGAGTCAAGACAGCAGATGCCCTTTCAAAGGCACTTCGCCTCACCCACCACTGCTCACTGTTTAAACAAGCAGTGAGGACATCTATTTTTTAAATATATATATATATATATTGGCAATGCTGATCTTCCAAATAGTTTCTCTGTGGTTGAGGTTTCTGTTCTGATCTTCATTTCATTGCACTCTTGGCTTAATGTTTATGGGTTTTGTTCATTTGTTTTCATACTGTGAAGGCCCATTCTCTCCCCAGGATGGATTCTAGTGGAAGAAATTGAAACATAGGGAAACACGGGTGGGGGGGGGGAGTCTCATGAAATATTTTCTCTTTTGGAATTAGTTAAATGGGGTTTTAAGTAGAGATATCAAATTTCTGAAAATTTTGAAGCCATAGGAAAAATGATTCCCCCCCCCCCGGGGGTTTTAAAATGGATTTTTTGTGGGGGAAAATGAAAAATGTGATATCAGTATGCTTTAGACATGGAAAATCACTTTATTATTTTATAAACATAAACTACATTATGTATACCTTGGTTAGGCTTAAAATTATCATGTTTCATACCATGTTTCAACACTGAATTAAACTTTATATCCAAACATGCTGCTAGCCTAGTTCTTAAGAATGTAACTGGTTTTGATCAAATAATACACTTTATTTTGTTAATTATAAAACTTGTGGGATCTGTTTTAATTTATCTTACTTCTCAGACTGAAATACATCTGCTTAGGTAGAATAAAATAGGTAGCATAGGGTGCAGAAGTTGGCAAGTATCTCTTTAGTATGGAGTATATCCACTATTTGCTTATACAAAATTAAGGCCTTTATATTTTTAAATTTCATAAATATCCCAAATAGTACCATTCAATAGATTAACTATGTTATAAATGAAGTGTCTTATCACTTATGTAGTAAAATACATTTGGGAATGATATATAAATAAGTATTGCATACCTTTGAATTTCCCCCAAAATTTCACTTTGGGGTTGTTGATTTTTCCAGGAAAGAAAAAACAGAAAAGAATCCAGCCTTTTTATATGACTTCTCAATAACCAGGAATTTTACATCTTTCTTTATTCCAAGCTCAATAACAGAAACAATTTAAATATGGCTACTGAAATGAAGAAAGCTTCTGTACAAACTAGGGATGGATTCTTTTATGACAGAACTAGGTCCTCAATTCCAATAGTGAAAACACATGCCTGGGGCAATCATGTGCTCAGAAACACCAGTTCTTTAGCTCTACATGGATGGATGTCTGCTGAGCAAACATTCTGCATCTGGCTCCTACTGGTGGATCTCTGCATTCTAGTTTTTAAAAAGTAGACTGTACAAGTCTGAAATCTTTCTAAATAGTTTATAGATCTATACAGACATATAAAATAGGGATTGAAAAACAGGATCCAACATCCATGGCACTGCTTCTGCCTGTCATCACTCCAGCTGTAGCTCCCTGTCATACTCATTCATAGTTATAAGGTTGTTTATGGCCAATGATTATTTAATGATAATGAAGTAAGGTTGCCAGACTGAAAACTGGAGGGAATTCCTATACCTTAACCTGTGACGTTCCTAAAGCCAGTGTCACCCCTCCCTCTGACAGTGTCATCTGGTGCGATTCAGCCTCTCCCCACCTCCCTAGTGCCGCCACTGACTTTAATGGCTGGATAAGAATTTCAGCAGTTATTGCTTATCCCATAACTAGGTAAGAAGCAACAGCTGCTTAAATCCCTTCTTCTACACAGCCAATAAAACTCCAGGAGCCCCCTCCTGTTTTCATTCTGGTAACCCTAGCTATACAGCTGGCATAACTATATGTGTGATGCATTTTCTCAACTGGAAACAGGAACACTGGTCCATCCAGGCTGCTAATATAGAAGATGTGGCTGAAGGTACCAAACAACACAGTGAAGGATAAGGGGAGCAGCTATTCTGCAAGTAACTGCTAATTCCCAAGCAACTACTTCTCACCCCAACTGAGCAAGCAAGTGGTGAGTAACACAACTAAATTAATAAACCTGTTTTATCAGTCTTCATGAACAAAGCTACTAAGAAAAGTCTAAACGACATAGAGACAAAGTTGGTGGCAGCTACTAATTTGACTCTTTGAAAAGGCAGGTTATTAAAATTTCTGTTATATGTTTAAGAACTCACATTATAGCTATAAGCCATCCCTTTGTCTGCACTCTGCAATTTCAGAATTTATATACAGTAGTTACAAAATAAATCAATGCACACCACAAAATGGGGTTTAGCACCACACAGTTTAGGAAAAATAATAGTTTCCCAAGATAATTTTGCATATGAAAATTGCTCATTTAATTTCAAAAGGCAGAGGGGAGGGGAATTTCTCCATGTAACAACAGTAGAGAGCTTTAATTGCTTTAAAAAACAAACTGCTGTTTCAGCTAACAAACTTATAATTTACTCTCCGATAGCAAAGCAAGCTTCAGTTCTGCATGAAAGCACACTGCATTAACTTCTTTTTAAGCAAAACTTCTCATCACCACCATCCTATATGCAGGTTTGATTTGTCAGCTAGGCAAATCATAACTTTCCACAAAATAAAATAAATGCTGGTAGAACCTGTGATCTGAAAAAGGACCCACTCAAATGTTTTAGGATTGCCAATGTAATATCCAGAAGGCAGCTAATAATAATAAGCTTTTATATAGCACAGTTCAGTGGTTCAAAGCACTTCATAACCTTATCTCAAGAATCCTAACAGCAGCAATATAAGGAAGGCCAGAATCATTATCTTCACGTTGCTTCAGCCATCTGTTGGCTTGAAGAATCATAGCGTGAGTGGGGCCTCTGAGAAACTACACAGCAGATGTGGAGTTTGAACTGAGGGCTCTCATGCACTCACTCTTCTACACCAAACCAGCACCTAAGTCATGGGCACAGCAGTATTCACTTCATAAGAATCCAGCTGATGGAAGCATTCAGCACATTCCCATTATACTAAGCTGAATGGTGTAAGATCAACACCAACACTTACAATCTATTTCCAAGAAGGCAACAGTAGAACAATCTTTTAGAAGCAACTGAACAGTGATCTGGATAAGGCACTCAGAACTAGAAAAAGTTATATTTTCCAAACTGATCCTACACTTTTTTGCTCGGCATCATTCCCACCAATTTCATTGGTTGGAATTGAGTTCCCCGTGACTTGTATGACACTTTACAACCATCATAAAAAGGAAAAAGAAGAATCTAATAGCACCTTTAAGAGAGATTTATTCTAGCCTGGACCTTCTAGCCTGTTAGCATAAATGTTCCATCCCCCCTCCCTTTTTGCTTTTTATGCTGCAGCAGACTAAACACAGCTTTCTTTTTCAAAACTATAACCATCAGTTTAAGTTTATGAACTTGTATATCGTCAATCAAATTTTGAAAAACCACATTTTTAAAAAACAGCAACAGAAGAAAGTGGTGTTCTAATTCCCACTATATATGCTACATCCATTCACAATATCTGTAGCAGGGCTTTCAGAATCTTATTTCAGAACCCTATGAATGTGATATGGGGCACTCCATGTTGACCCATGAATGCGGCATCTCTTTATGCATTCACTCCGTGAGCATATGTAACACCTGTGAATTATTGGTTTGGTCCAGTGAGTGGAGACACCCTAAAGAAGGGACTATTCTTATTAGGGAAGTTAAGAAAGAGAGGAAAAGCTACAGAGAACTGCAGTTGCCAGTTATAAGGATTAGGTCCTTTTCACTTTGAATAAAGTAGGATTTTGTACTGTATTTAGAAGACAAAGGGGTAAATTCATTATAGTGGAATTTCTTTTTTGTTTGTTGTTGTGTGCCTACAAGTTGTTTCTGGCTGACGGTGATCCTAAGGTGAACCTATCATGGGAGTTCCTTGGAAAGATTTGTTCAGAAGATGTTTGTCTTTGTCTTCCTCTGAGGCTGAGAGAGTATGACTTGCCCAAAGTCATCCAGTGGGTTTCCATGACTGAGATGGGATTAGAACCCTGGTCTTCAGAGTTGTATGTAGTCCAGTGCTCAAACCACTATACCCAAGCTGGCTTTCTTACGCATTTGCATTTAGCTTGCACCTTTTATTTAGGGCTTTAAGATTGCATCCAAATATTGCAATACAAGTGAGCAGCACAGGCAGAAGAGTCCTGCAGTCAAGTCCGGCACTGGGACCTTGTTGGATGCATTGAATTTTTGGGACAGTGCATATGTATCAAATTTCTTATACAATTTGTTGTATTGCTCTGTGTGTGTGTGTTTGTGGACTTAAATTGTGATTGTGATAGGTGGTCCTATAATACAGTCAATTAGGGGAGGGCGGTGGTTTGCAATCTTCAATTATAGGTTGGTTTACAATATTGCAAAGATGGCTTGCAATATTTAATTATAGTTGGCCCTATAGCACAAATTCTTCTTTTCAAGTGAAGGGAAAAGCCCTTAAAGAAAAGGAGCTGGATGGGGCTGATCAGCTCTTCAATTCAACCATGCAGCAAGCCAAATTCTGTGACTGAAGCTGTAATGTATAAGCAAAACAAACACATCTGCAAATATCTTTATTTAGCTTGCACTTCTGTTCCAATTAAAATCTGACAGGACTGCTGAGTTTAGAACTGTTTACCTGTAGCTAAGCTGACAGACCGAATCACAAAATGTACAGCTTCACCAGTGAGCCTCCTGGAACCAACTGTTTTGAGTTTCCTGTGAGCCGCTACCTCCTCAGAGGACTGAGGCCCTGAGCAAATAGCCTGGCTAGGTGTGGTGTCAGTCTTGCCCATCTGGCAATTTATTTAATTTATATCCCACCTTTCGCCCAGCATGGGACCCAAAATGGCTTTGCAATAATTAATAAGACAAACATTCAAAGTAAAATCTTATTTTACAGATCTTAAAAAAAAACATTTTATTTTAAAAGCACATGGTTAAAAACAGCTTGAAACACATTTAAAACATAAAGGCACATCATACCACATTCAAGCACCCTTCTGCCATGTGATTTATGAACCAAAATCCTACCAATATATATATAAAAAAGGTCTTTGCCTGCCAGCAGAAAAAGAACAGAGAGAGGGACAAGCAGATCACTCACAGAAGAGAGTTCCACTGCTTGGCAATATCCACCAAGACGTAGGCCTACTCCTAGGTCCTCTACAGAACTCGCCTGTGACAGAGAAAAAGACCTGTTCCAAAGATCTTAAAACTTGGGCTGGTTCATAAAGGGAGATATGGTGGGGTTTTAAAAATAATCTTTATTGAGATTTACACATATAGTACACTTAATATGCAAAGGACAATACAACACAAGACAAGACAAATTATACAATAAAAACATTACCAAAAACAACATCACACAATAATTACCTTCCACACATCTTACATCCACTTCCTTCCTTGACACCCCCTTTCCCGATGTTTAAAAGAACTTTTCGTTTGTCTCCAAATGCCTCCAGATGTATCAATTCTACACATTCTCTCACCTAATATATAATATATATTACAAGTCACTGTATAACTTCCTTCCTAATACCTTGAGAATAACAGCATCCCTTTCTATTCAAAATAATATAGTTCTTATGGTCTTTTAAAGGTCATAACTAACGGTTTGAATTCTGCCTGGAAATGGACCAGTAACCAGTGAAGCTATTTCAACAGGAGAATTGTGTGACCCCTGTAATCATCCTTGGTCAACAGACTGGATGTAGCATTTTGGACCTGCTGAAAATTCTGAACAATTTCCCAAGGCAGCCTCACATGGAGTTAGTTACAATAATCCAAACAGGATGCAATCAAGGCATGTGTCACCATAGCCAATTATGACATCTTCAAGAATGGGTGCAGCTAGCACACTAGTTTTAACTGTGCAAGTGCACTCCTGGCTGCCACTGGGCATCTAGGCTCAGATCTGAGTCTAGGGGTGCGCACAAGCAGATTTTTTCGGGGGGGGGGGGAGATCTCATTCAGTACATGCTGAATCCTTATTCCCTGATCTGCTTTATGACTGACCAGGAGCATCTTTCTCTTGTTGGGATTGAGTTTCAATGTGTTTACATTCATCCTGTCCATTATTGACAGCAGAAACTTGTTTAATAATGGAACAGCTCCCTTGGAGTTAGGTGGGAAGGAGAAGTATAGTTGGGCATCATCAGCATACTGTTGACACCAGACCCCCAAACTCTGGATCTCCTTGCTCAGCAGTTTCATTTAGATACTATACAGCATGGAGACAGAACTGAGCCCTCAGGAACCCCACAGGCTAATGGCCATAGTGTCAAACAGGATTCCTCCATGACCAGAACCACTACAGAATAGTGCCCCCAAGTCCCATACCAGAGAGGCAGTTCAGACGGATACCATGATCATTGGTTCTAGAAAGCCACTGAGAGGTCCCGCAGAACCAATGTCTAGCAAATCATTCTCATTCAGGAAGCTCTGGAACTGGAAGGCCGCCATATGTTCTAGAACTTTATTCCCAAAAAGGGACATTGGAGACTATCTGATAATTTCTCAGTATGGTGTCCAGGGGGAGCTGTGTTTTGTTTAAATAATGGACTAACCACAACCTCTTTTAAGCAAGATAGAAACCTGTCTTGCTGCACTGAGGCATTCACTACTCCGCTTACCCACTCAGCCAATCTCCATCTGGCTGCTTTTAAGAGCCAGGAAGATCAAAGGTCCAGTTCATATATGGTGGCTTTCACATCTCCAAGGATCCTGCCCACATCCTCAAATTACACAAACTGAAATGGCACCCAATAAAATGAAACAAACAGGAATGAGGTTTACATCCACTGCCCCTGTATCATCCAAGTCAGAGCGGGTCCAAGCAATTTTATCTGTTCTGCACATTCTTTACAGCAATCTGTCAAGTGGTCTATATGCTGCTCTTGTGGGGCAGAAGGTAAAAGGACACTGGCCACTCAAGACAGCTCCGCTGAAAAATTTCTTCACTGCCACCACCAGCATGGCATAGGATGTCCAATGACTTCTAGCCCATATTCAGTCAGACCTACCCCAAGTCTAATTTTTGGACAAGGTCCTGGAATATGTTGTGGTCTTCCAGCTTTGGGGATTCCTAGATTAACTAGCTATCTTCTTGATCCATTATCATCTTGCTTCAGGCCCTGTTAGGGATAGGTTTCATCACCCAGATGGATGTACTATTCTGGGAGTTGGATGAGGGAGCCTGACACTGATTAGTTCAGCTGAACCACTTAGTGGCATTTAATACAGTTAAACATGGTATCCTTCTGGGCCATTCTGCAGGGATAGTATTTGGGGCACTGTTCTATAGTGGCTCCATTTCTTTCTGCCCAGAAGGTATTGCTTTACGAGTTCTGTTTGATTTCACAATTGTTAGGCTGCGGAGTCCCGCAGCCATCCCTTCTGTTCCTCATGTACTTAGCATATGCATGGAAATCTTGGGAGAGGTTTTCTGGAGTTTGGTCTTCAGTATGTTGATGACATCCAACACTGTCTCTCCTTTTTGTCTTAATCCAAGGAAATTGTTTTGGTTTGAAACTGGTACCTATTGGCAGATTGAAGCTTACCATATATACTCATGTTTCAGTTGACTTCATGCTTAAGTTGTGTGCAGGCTTGGGGGAAGGTTTTGGAGCCAAAGAGCCATTGTTGCTGTGGGGAGAATGGAATTGGAGCTTCTTTCAGATTCTCTTGACTCCTTCGAATCTTTCCACTCCAGCGGGCAAGCACCAAAGAGCTGCCATCATGGTGGAGAGAATGGAGGGGACCTGCACTTCTTTACAGGAGGCTCTCTGCAGACAGACTAAGCTCTTGCCATCTCTGGGATTTTCCTGCCAGGGCAAGGAGAGTGGGGGAGTCAGTGCTTCTTCAGGATTTCCCTGTTGCAGCAAGAAGAGGGAATGTCTCAGCACTTCTTTTACAGGAGACTCTTTGCGGACAGATTAAGCTCTTGCCATGGTCTGTCCGGGTAGAGACACCTGTAAAAGAAAGTGCTGACCCCACCCCCACTCTCTCTGCCTCAGCAGCAAAATGTTTCGGATTTCCCTGCTGAGACAGGGGGAGGGGCTAGTCTGTGCTTCTTTGGGATTTCCCTACCATGGCAGGGAGGGAGGGTCAGCACTTCTTTTAGGACACCCTCTGCTATCCCCACCACAGCAGAGAAATCCCAAAGAGCTGCTGCCACCATTTTTTTTAAGCAGGATTCCCATATTAACCTGTGTATAAGTTGACCCAGGTTTTTGGCATATTTTTTCCTACTTATACACAAGTATATACAGTAATCCAAACAAGACAGAGGTATTCAAGGTCAGCAGAAAGGTAGCTCAGGGAATAGGTATTCAATCTGCGCTGGATGGGATTACACTTTCCCTTGAAGACACAGATTCACAGTTTGGGTGTATTCCTAGATTCAGCTCAGAAAGATACCAAGTGGCATCTGCAATGTACAGTACAATGGGCGCTTGGTATCCACTAGGGTTTGTTTCCAGGACCCCCACCCCCCGTGGATACCAAAATCAGTGCATGCTCAAGTCCCATTATATACAATGGCATAGTAAAATGGTGTCCCTTATATAAAATGGCAAAAACAAGGTTTGTTTTTCAAAATTTCTTTTTTGGGAAATATTTTCAAGCCATGGATGGTTGGATCCATTGATGCAGAATCTATGGATACAGAGGGCCGACTGAACTCTTCCAATCCCTCCCTCCTCAGAGACCTGAACTGAACCTGTCTTTAGGGCAAAGCACTATTCACTTTGGCAAGGAGTTTGCCGCAAACCACAATTAGTGCTAACTAATTAAGTGGAATATATGGACTTGACATGTTCTTCTAGCACTATGCCACAGTTCTGCTCTTGCATGTGACTTAGCTGATCCTGTTTTGCCATTGGACAACACCCCACTGGAAATTCCATGCAGGTATTTGACCTTAATCTAACTGCTATGAAGCAGACCCAGTGGAATCAACTGTTGAATGCTAAATCAACACTTCAGCCAACCTCCTTGATTCAATCATTCTACACTATGTAGTTGGGACTAGCAACTAGGTTTGGGGCACTGATTTGACAGACCCCACCCCAATTTTATTTTTCAGTTTTTTCCCCCTCAGCAACTGCTCCTGGAGAGTTCCCAAGTGCACTCATTAAGACTGTATACCATCATTGTTGATTCTGTTTATTAATAAATAATTTGTACTTAATCAGTCACATGCCTTTTACTGGATTAAATGCATTTTTAACATCTGAATATTCCCCAAACGTCAGAGATGTCTTTGAGATAGAACAACTTTGAAATAACGTGAAAGATAGGGTCGGTATAAAACAATTAAAGATACCACTCATTGTTAGAAGAAAAAGCCATTTTTATGTATCAGCGTTTCTTTGTCTCCTACGGAATCAACATACAACAAAAGTAACCTCAAACAGATCTTCTCCAATTAAAATTTGCCCTCATTGATAAAATTGCCCCTAATTAATCATCTAAATCTTTAGAAGATTAATCTACCAATTAAACTTGGAGCCCTAATTATATCCTATATTTCTTAACAAATAGTCTGGATAGCTTTGTCTCATCACTTCTTTCTTCCAATTAGTGTTTAGCTACTGGACAGCATCCAAATTATTAGTCTGGGTCATAAAGCTTTAAGTAATATTTAGAAGTAAATGTGTTGGGAAATATAGTAGTTATACCTACAGGCATTACCAACACACACTTTGAACATTCTTTCACAGAATATCTGAAGTCTACAGAAAACCAAACACATGAGGATTTTCCCCCTTTTACAAGAATAACAAATCAGGCAGAAAAATCTTATCTTACAAACCTACTTCTACATTATTAGCAAACAAGCTTGGAGACAGCACCAGATTGTTTGGTGGATAAAATCCAAAGCTTCTAAAAGCAGTATTTTAGGACTATAACTCATGGCAGAAGGGTTCTGGGTATTGTAAACCATGCTGTCTGGGGGATTCTGAGAGTTGTTGCCTGAAAGAGTAACTAATCCAAACTCTGGATAAAATCCCCAATCAACTAATGAAAAGAGTGGAGAGCAACTTGGCAGTTGACTTCAAATTTTTAATCTTAGTACAACAGGAATCAAAGCACAAGGATACACTGGGGGTGGGTGAATGTACCAGCAATGTGAATCATTTGTCATCAGTCTGCACCGCTGGTGGGCGGTACCATGCTGAAACTGGAAATGACATGATCTCACATCCTATTTTCACCCTATTTTCTTGCTTTTTTGTGTTTTAGAGTTTCTGGGAAAGTCAGTGGGTTAGTGGGAACAAAAACTACATTATAGCATTCTATGGTTTTTAAAGCATTTTTAAAAGTGTTTTGGGGGTGAAAAACCATTCCCCCAAAAATAACTGGAAGAAGTTTGGGGATTTGAGAGTTGTCCTAATGGGCTTTCCACACCTCTGCATTACAAGCAGACTTAACATTACACACAACAAAGGATGGCTGCCAGGATCAGGTTCTGGGATTAAAGGACATTTGGAAAAACAAGCCTTTTTTATAGGCAATGATAATGACCATTTCTTGTCATTCTTTTTAGTAAATTCTTGGCAAGAACACCAGATTACAGTAATCAGAGTTCTGGTCTACCAGGGCAATTATGATGCTCTCCTACAAGTGCACTGTGGTGTTGTTGTTGTTGTGTTTTTTAGAGGTTCTAAAATCAGCAAAATATTTCAAGGGTCACTCCTAGGGGTGGTTTACACGGGCAAATATTCCTCTAAATATACCGCTAAGATAGCCCATAGTTCCCACGGATCGCAGCACAGCATCGCCTCATTCAGAAGGGGGGAAGGTAAAACACCCAAATATAGCGTGCCAGGGGATGTCGCTACTTTTGCCGGTATATTTGCAATGTAGTGCTTTATTGGCAGTATAAACTAAGGGCTGCATCAGATCTGCATTGTGGTTGGTTGCTATGATGTAAGGGGCGGGCTTAAAAGGGAGGGACTGCGTTCAGTAGCATCAGGAAAATCCTCTCTGCTATTTTGCAGAAGGTCTGCCAAGAAAATGGATTCCCAAGACCTTTCAGTCATAATGTTCCCATCTGTCAGCTCTGCTTGGGGGAGGGAGAGAGAGCGAGAGAGAGCACGAGCGAGAGAGACGGGGGGGGGGGGGGAGGCTGGAAAAACTTACAATAGATTCACCTTAGGATCCACTGCATGGCAGCAAGGTCTTTTAGCAGAGAGATTACTGTCCCTCTGCTTCACGGAGTGAGTTCATTTACAGGCAGATTTACAGAGACAGAGCCATTACTTTGATCTTTCCCCCTGCTATTTGGGCAGTCTGTGAATCTATGCCCTTCCCCATACAGCCTTTGTCTGCTTGGGAGGCCACGCCCCCCACACTTATTCAAGTCTGAATTTAAAAGCGGCATAATTAGAAAAAAAACCTGACTGGCACAGCTGCGGAAAAGAATTAAAACGCAAGTTGCCGCAATAAATCTGCTGTGTAAACCAGCCCCTAGTGGACAGCTTCTATTTTGCGCTAAGCTTCTTGATTGAAAAACAATTCCCTCAATTTCATAGGTGGTTTATAAGGGAATTCAAAAGCGAATGTGATCGTTCTCTCAGGGGAGCTACTGAGAGGAAAATCCCATCATTAGCATGCCTCTTGCAGTGGTCTAATTTTATAATTTATAGCTACTTGGATTCAGAGCAGCCTTTCCATGACCAAAAGGCCCCATTATATTCACAGGACTAGCAATCTAGAAAAGGATCCAGCTCAAAGAAACAAAAAAAGGAGTTCTTCCCCAGTTCCACCACCCCAGCTTCCTGTGCCTTCTCACAAGCTGTACCCCAGTGTTCCTCAATCCTCTGAGACTGTAGGCATAAATCTCTGCTTCTTCTGTTCTTCCATGTAAGAATGAATAGTTTCAAAGTTTTCTTCTCTACTGGGTGACATTGCTAAAGTTTGTGCTTACTTTTCAGTGATTTTTGGGGGGGGGCATCTTGAGCCTTTTTGTGTGAAAAATCAATTTATTAAAAAGAATGTATTTTCTGTGTAGAGTAAAAGGAGTATAGTATAATTTTCTGTGTTGGTTTTGCACACAAAACAATGGTTGCCCAAAATAAGAAGGCCCAAAATATATATTTAAAAACCCTGTGGCAGTTGACCATTTTATCAATGGGTGTCTGTGCATTGTGTTGATGTATTGACAAACCACAGGATTTCTGTGGGTTTTTTCCGGGCTGTGAGGCCGTATTCTGGAAGGGTTTATTCCTGACGTGTCGCCTACATCTGTGGCTGCCATCTTCAGAGAATGGTTGGGTAGGAGAGTGTGTGTATGTGGGGGGGGGATTATATACTGTGAGTCCCTGTTGAAGAGGATATGTAAATGTGTGTATTTGAATGGGTAGTTCCTGGGGAGAGAGATGCAAGGAAGATTAGTGTCTGTTTGGTTAATGGCCCATTATCTGCTGGAATTCCCCTGTCCCTGGGTGGAGTTTGTTTGCATGTGCTGAGTTTTGATTTTGATGTTTTTCAAGACTAGTAGCCAAACTTTGTTTACTTTAAGTGTTTCTTCTTTCCTGTTGAAGTTGTCCAGGTGTTTGTGGATTTCAATAGCTTCTCTGTGCATTCTGACATGATAACTGTTGGCCTAGTCCAGAACTTCTGTGTTTTTAAATAACATTTTGTGTCCAGGTTGGTTTATAATGTGTTCTGCTACTGCTGATTTTTCTGGCTGGCCCAGTCTGCAGTGTCTCTCGTGTTCCTTGATTCGTGTTTGCACACTGCATTTAGTGGTCCCTATGTAAAATTGTCCACAGCTGCATGGTATGCGGTAAACTCCTGTGGCTGTGAGAGGGTCTCTCTTGTCCTTCACTGAGCGTAGCATTTCTTGGATTTTCCTGGTTGGTCTGTAGATCGTTTGGAGGTTGTGTTTCCTCATCAGTTTCCCTATTCTGTCTGTGACTCCTTTGATGTATGGTAAAAATACCTTCCCTTTGGGTGGCTGTTTTCTTCATTCCTGTGGTTTTTTTCTGGGTCTGGCTGCTCTTGCGATGCCTGATCTGGAGTAACCATTAGCCTGTACAGCCCAGTTTAGGTGCTTTAGTTCATCCTCCAGATAGTGGGGTTCGCAGATCCTTTTGCACGGTCTACCAATGTTTTTATTGTGCTTCTTTTTTGTACTGGGTGATTGGAGTTCCTGTGTAGGTATCTCTGTGTGTGAGTTTTCTATATACCTTATGGCCCAACCATTGGTTTGGTTGGCGGATGACTAGACATCCAAGAATGGCAGTGTTCTTTCCTTTTCTTTTTCCATTGTGAATTGGATATTTGGATGGATGCTGTTCAGGTGGTTCAGAAATGTGACCAAATCTTCATGGCTCCAAATGGTGAAAGTGTTGTACACCTATCGGAACCATATTGTGTGCTTTTTTGGTGCTGTTTCCAGGGCTTGCTTTTCAAAAAGTTCCATGTAGAAGTTTGCTATCACAGGGCTCAGAGAGTTGCCCATGGCTACCCCACCTATCTGTTCATAGAATTCAAAGTGATAAAACCCTTTCTCAGTGAGGATGACATATACCAGTACACTTCATATCCCTATCCAAGACAGATGCTCAGGAAGTGCAACAGGAATCAAGTTAGAACACACCACCCCTTCCATGAACACTTCATAGCCAGTACTCATGGGTATTATTTGAATCAACATACTGTTCGCTCCAGTAGCCCTTCTCACATTCCCTTTCACCTCTGTTTCTTCTCAGAAACTAATTCTTGTTCATTTTTCTGATACTTGCTTCCTCCACTTAGTGGGCTTTGATTTCATCCCCCACTGCTCTGACCACCAAGGGAAAAAACAGGCACCTCTTCCTCATGCCTGAGTCCAGGTGCTGCCTGTTAGTAACATTATAATGTCTTTGTAATAATGCCCTAAATTAAATAAAGCTATTGATGTAGTAAATGTGGAGTAGGAACCTGAGATATGTCTGTGACACTGGACCAAAATGCTGAGGCCAGACCGCTGACTAGGGCTGGCTACAAGGAACATATAACTCCCTTGTTGAAACACCTTCACTCTCTACTCCTCCATTTCCAAGCACAATCCAAAGTACTGGTCATGATCTACGAAACCTTACACAGCTTGGATCCAGACTATCCAAAAGACCATTGGCTAGGGAGATGGTGGTCTTTCAGATAGTCTGGAGCCAACCCTGCCTAAAGCTTAAGATCTTCAAGTCCCACCACCATGACAGGTATGGTTGGTGAGGGCATCGAGAGAATCGTCTTAGGTGAAGTCAAAGCCTTTCACGGCTGGCATCCATAGATTTTCCTTGGGTTTTTTTTTTTCCCGGGCTGTGAGGCCGTCTTCTGGAAGAGTTTATTTCTGACGTTTTGCCTGCATCTGTGGCTGACATCTTCAGATAAATCTTCTTAGGGTTTGGTACCACAAAAAGGGACAGCCTGACATGGGAGGCTAGGTTGACCCCCCCAAAAAAAACCTTTGATCTCTTTTTTATTTCAGGAAATGATCTTTGTACTTAAACAGGTCTTCAGTCTTTAACTGCATGTGGCAGAAGAGTCTTGTAATAGCATTTGCTGTACCTTTATCTTATGTTTTGTATATATTTTAAACTGTTTTAAATATGTTAATACACTTGCTTATATATAAAAAAAAATTTGTACCATATATTGTTTTTAAATGTATTTTGCTACAAATCTACATTGTAACCTCCCTTGGTTCCCATATTGGGAGAAAGACATAATATTAACCTGCCATGCTCTCACCTCACTAATTTGAATGATTATGGTTTAAAGGTGGATGTGCCCCCCTCACAAAACCCTTAATTTTAAAAGTTTAGATTACTCAAACCAAACCATCAGAATGTTAGTACCTTTTTAAGGAAGACACTTTGATACAGAAAACAAGGCAACCTGAGCACTTATCAGATTGCCACATTGGTTACTTACCATGAAGGTGTATTCTAGGGGGGAGGAAGATGAATCCTAGATAGTTGGGTAAGCCTGTCACCACTCAGAAGAAAGCAGGAAGCTGTATCATGGTCTTTTGGAGATACGAAATCCCTTTGTTCTCCCTTGTCGGATCTCCAGAAGCCAGTTCTCTGACTAGCGAAGCCCTATGTGATCAGTGAAGAAGGAAAAACAGCCTAATAGGTGAGAAAAAAACACAAGTAGTTAAGACAATGCACATATTTACATATGTACAGTACAGTACAGTCAGAAGTCAGGTCGTTGCAGTCACTGGGTGGAGAGGATTCATCTTCTTCCTCCCCCCACCCCAGAATGCACCTTCATGGTAAGTAACCAATGTGACATTCTCGGGCGGGGAGGGCGAAGACGAATCCTAGATAGTTGGGACATACCCAAGTTTATATCAACGGTAAGAGTGGGAGTGACTGCTAGTACATGACCTCTAGTCATTGATGACTTCTTGCAGTACCCACCTGCCCAGGTGGCTTCTGCTGATCTGAACTTATCCACCTTGTACTGTCTGATAAAGGTAGAGGAGGTGCTCCAAGTCATCACCCTGCAAATTTCTGCTAAGGGAGCATTGGTGGAAAAAAACACCAGAGTAGTCGCCGATCAGGTAGAATGCACTACAACTCCTGATGGCCTTGGAATTTTCACCAAATCGTAGGCCATTAAGATGCAGGGCTTTATCCAGGGGGCTATGGTCTGTCTCAGTACCCAGGATCCTATTGATGCTGGAGTGAAGGACACAAAAAGAGAATTGCACCATCTAAAAGAGCTAGTGCGTTTATTGTATATCTTCAGGGCTTTCTTGATGTCCAATTTGTGCCATAATCTCTCCCTGGGGTGAGAAGGGTTCGGACAGGAGGAGGGCAGGATTAGTTGTTGAGCAATGTGGAACTCTGACAGGACCTTTGGCTTGAAAGAGGGGTCCAGCCGCAGGATGACAAAGTCGTCGCTGAAGGAGCACAGGTGCTCTCTGAGAGTGCTGCCAGCTTGGAGACCCATCTAGCTGAGGCGATGGCTACCAGGAAGGCTACCTTGTTGGTAAGGACCCTGAGTAGTACCTTCCTAAGTGGCTCAAAAGGGTGATGCATCAGCTGATGAAGGACTAGGGAGAGATTCCACAACGGGAACCTGTGGTGGACTGGGGGTGAAATCAAGGCCGCCCCCCTCAAGAACCTTTGAACGTGAAGGTGAGAGGACAGCCTTGTCCCCCTGTGTGCACGAGATGACCGCAGATAGGGCTACCGCCTGCCTCTTCAGGGTGTTGGGGCAAAGGCCCATTTCAAGCCTTTTTTGCAAGAACGCGAGCACGTGTCTTGTGGTGGCCTCTTCACAATTCACCTGCACGGAGCTACACCACCGCCTAAAGGCCTGCCACAAAGCCTTGTATATTCTCCTGGTAGAAGGACTATGCGACAACAGCAGCATATTGATGACCTATTCCTCATAACCACAGTCTCTCAATGCCTGCTGCTCAATCTCCACGCTGTCAGCTGGTGGTACCTCCTCTATTGCAGCTATGTCCTGTAGGTGATCAATGGATGTTGAGAGATCTCTTGCTTTGGGGAGGGGTTTGGGGAACCGGGGCAGGTAGGAACCTGTTCCTTGGTCTTCTGTCGAACTCCAGGCAATACTCGTGTGCTATGGTTGCTAACACCCACCTGTCTTCAGTTGAATTTGACCAAGACGCGAGGAATGTGGTCAGTCTGCTGCCCACTGGCGGGAACTCTGAGTCAGGATTGCTGGCGAGGGTTTCCCCTCTTTTGTTGGGCATTTCCCCTGTGGTTAGTAGCTATCTGAAATGAGAAACCTTGGTGTATGACGTAGTTGTTCTTGGCCCAGGAAGGTCAAGATGAATGGAACTCTCACTGTCTGTTGAAGCCCTTGGAGGAGAGAAAGGAATGAGAGGAATGAAAATGGTGTCGACTTCCCATCTTATCAGATCTCCTAATGGTCGAGGACATGGCCTGTTTCGTTTCCTTAGTCTCCACCAGGATGTCTTTAAGGGCCTCTTCACCAAACAGTTTGCATCCCTTGAAGGCCATGGAAGAGAGTGTTGCTCTAGACGGGATGTCCACCTCCCAGTGCTTTAGCCAGATAGACCTTCTTGCCAGCACTGCAGCACCAATGGAACTGCCTGAGAAGATCAGGGAGTCTTAGGAGGCATCTGCCACAAAGCACAAGGTATGCTGAAGTCTCATGAGGACCCGGTGGAGGGTTCTTGTGTCTAGCTGTTGAGCTTCCAGGAGCTCCTGAACCCAAGTGACAGCTGCTCTGGAGAACAGCAAAATAGCCATGGAAGATCGCATTCTGAGGGCTAATGCATCGTGGGCCTTCTTGAGGGCCCCATCCACCCTCTTCTCATCGGGGTCCCTCAGGGACCCTTCTCCTTCCTTCATTGCCAGAAAATTTGAAACCAGGGAAACAACGGGCCTATCAACCACTGGGGCCTTCAGTTTGTCCAGGACCTCCTTGCTGGGATTGTAAAACTTATGCGTGATGGCAGTGCCCCACCTGCCTTAGCAGGACTTCTGCCACTCCTCTATAACTAGGTTCCAGAAGGGGTCGGGGAAGGGAAGCTCCTGTTGTTTGGTTTGAGAGGGGCGCATGACTGCAGCCATCTTCTCACTCATGGGTGGAGGCACTGTTCCTCAGGCATCCTGCTGTGATGTAGGCGGTGCAATTTCTAGGGTGGCAGTGACCTTATTGAGCAGGCATGAGTATCTCTCACCCTGGAAGAGCCTATCCAATGTTTCTGGTTCTGATTTATCAGAATAAGAAAGCTCCTCCTTCTCCTTGTTGCTCAACATATTAGAAGGATCCCCTTCCATGTTTTGGGATCCCCTAATGGTGGCCAGCAATTGATCTTTGTCATTAGAGTCACCTTGCGACTCTTCAGAATGGGTGGAGGGAGGGTCCGTTCTCTTTCTGGGGGGGAGACACGTGATTGCCCTGCCCCTGGGGCCCCTTGAACTGACCCAAGTCCCAAGCTCCCACCCTTGCCACTTTACCATGCCCACGATGTGCCGGGTCACTCGGGTGGGAGTGATGATGAGGTCCCTGCTGGTACCGGGAGTTGGAGAGGTAGCGGCACAGAGGAGCTAAGGTGGCTCGTCCCCCAGGAGAAGGGCACCCGAAAGCAGCCTGAGTGCGGTCCTAATGGCGTCTTCCCTGCTGGTTGGTGTGTGTGAGGGAAAGAGGCTGTCACTTGCCTCGCACGCCTCCTCCAGGTCTGAATCTTCCTCACTGGAGACCCTCCCTGGGGAGGCTTGGATTGTGGGAACTCGCTGCAGCAAGGCCTCTTGGACCACAGGAGGCTTCAGCGGGGGGGGGGGGGCACAGAAGAATGGCTGTAGCGCCGGGAAGCCCTTTCTCCCCCGGGATCCCCTGTGCCTTGTTCAGGGCTCCTGCCCCATCCAGATGCTGGCAGCAGACTCCCAGCTTGTGAAGGGTGCTCCAGAGGGACGGGGGTGGACTGTGGCTCCATTGGAGAGGACGAGCTCCAGCACTGGTCAAAGCGTGGCTGGATTCACTATGCTCTTCAAGGCCTCCCCCTTCCCGTTCGCTGGGGGGGGCTGCGCCATTGGCACGCTCAAGGAGTTGCCACCGGCGATGGCTCTAGAGGCCATTTTAGCCACCTCGCACTGGGCCATGGTGAGCAGCAAGAGGCCAGAGACAATGAAGGGGTCCGTGCCCTCTTCCGCAGTCTGAGAGGTGCCATCCGGGCGGCTCTGGGAGGCCCCGTCCTCCTTGGAAAGGCTCCTGTGTGAGTCCATCTTCTTTGAAGGCTTCTTTCCTCCCTTGTTGCTGCCCATCGTGAAAAAGGGAAGGTAGGAGGAGTAGAGGAGTGCCGAAAGGCAGAGGGGGGAGGAAGAATCAAAAGAGGTTTTGGAGTTTTTTGGTTTTTTAAAGAGGAGAGAAGATAAGTAAGAGAAATTAAAGGGAAGGGTAAAAGCAAAGACAAAGGCTGAAGGGTGGAAGGTGCGAGAAGAAAAAGAGGATGGACAGAGGAGACGAATCCTTATCCGATGGGGGAGAACAAAGGGATTTAGAATCTCCAAAAGACCATGATGCAACTTCCTGCTTTCCTCTGGGTGGTGACAGGCTTACCCAACTATTTAGGATTCATCTTCACTCCCCCCCCTCACCCCAGAGAATGCACTCAAGACTGTTCTCAAAGACAGAACATGTTTGCTGGTGCAAATGCCTCATTACCATCTATTTCCAAAATAGCTGAGCCCTTTTATCATTGCATGCTAAGCAGCCAAAGAAAGCTATTTCAGGATATTTGTATTTTTTTAAAAAAAACCATTCTTTCAAAAAGTGGGTCCAAATTCATATATGTTTCCAATTCAGTGTTTAGTTACAACCTTAGCACTTCTGTTAAGAACATCTGTAACAGACATATCTGCTAGCCATGTCAATGTAAAATGGTATTTATCACTGATCTTATACAGCAAGCTGTAGGAGTAGGGTAGCTGTTGTCAGTTTCAGTTTAGGAAGAAAGAACTCATTCCATTTATGTGAGTGGAAAGAGTTAAATTCAGTTCTTCCAGTCCACCCCATCCAACAGGGACCTTTCTGAAGATTCCTCCCATGGTGTACCCTGGTGACTTCTAGATTACCCACACCAACACATGAGCTGCCAGTCACACCCTTTCACTCCAGGAAACAGACTGCTCCCTTTTGCTTAATCAGCACCTTGTGCCCAAGCTAGGATCATGCCTTCACCTTCGTGGGAAGTACTACTGCTTGCACAAGGCAGAGTACACAATTTCTGCTTATCCCTCCCTACCCCCTGAAGTCCCTCCCTGAGGTTAGCACAATGCCCCAAACAGAAGGTGAGCTACCACACAGGGCTGGGAAAAGTGGGAGGATTGTCAATAATTGGGTGCCCTGCCTTTGTTAGCAATAGCAATATCACTTACATTTCTATACCGCTTTATATTGCTAAGCAGTCTCTAAGCAGTTTACAATGTGTTAGCTAATTGCCCCAACAAACCAGGTACTCATTTACCAACCTGGAACGATGGAAGAATGAGTCAACCCAGAGCCCTGCAGGATTGAATTCACAACGTTGTGGCTGCAGTACTGGCATTTAACCACTGTGCCACCTTTGTTGTTGTTATGTGCCTTTAGGTCAACCCTGACTTGTGGTGACCCTCTCATAGTGTATTCTTGGCAGGATTTATTCAGAGGAGGTTTGCCACTGCCTTCTTCTTAGGCTAAGAAACTGACTTGCCCAATGTCACCTAGTGGATTTCCAGGACTCAGCAGGGATCTGACCCTAGTCTCCAGGAACCCCAGTCCTGCACTCCAACCACTACATCATCCTAGCCCTGCATTACACAAGCAGAAGTATTTTCCACTAAGGTAGAGGCACAATTGGACATTGCAAAATATATCCTATTGTAGGGACATGTACAGATTCAACTAGAGACTAACTGGTGAGTTTCTTATACCTTGGAAAAGAGGAGACAAAACAAAACTTTGTCTTGTCACTGTTTGTGTGCCTCCTCAAGAGCCTCTTACAGAGGTGGAGAATGAGAGGATGGTACACTCCAATTACATTAAACAGCATGTGGTTGCATTCTTCTCTGAGATATTTAATTTATTCTCCTCTCCTCCCCTAAAGAATCCTAGCCAACTTTGGAAAATAAAAATTGGATGGCTCATTGAAATGAATTTTGAATAATACACTACAATAAAGAGGACAAAGCCTCAGGGTGCCAAACCTAGCACATTATGAAGCATTGCAAGATGAATGTACTAACAAAAATTGTTAAGGCTTAAACAGTTTGTTCAGTATATTCTGTGTCACTCAGAACTGAACAATACTGCAGTCATGAAAGGTCAGTCTTTGAATACTTCAGGTCTCAGAAGCATCTGTGAGACATGAACATAAAGAGTTGTGCAATCCTAAAGGTTTGATTGGCTGAGGATTACAAGCGTTTTGTAGTCAAAAAAGAGGGAGGGGGATGGATTGTTGAATGTAAAATACAGATATTTGATGCAAATAAGGGAAAGGTACAAGAACACTGCTCACTGTATTTTAGCTGGAATTACTACAGTTGTCTCTCCATATTCGCAAATTTGGCATTCACGGATTTAAGTATTCCTGAAAAAATAATAATCCAAAAAGCAAACCTTGATTTTGCCATCTACTGTAATATAAGAGACACCATTTTGCAATGCTATTGCATATAATGGGACTTGCGTATTCACAGATTTGGGTATTCTCGGGGGGTCCTGGAACCAAACCCCAGCAAATGTGAAGGGACAACTGTACTTCAAAGAAAAAATTGTGGTTAGCTCTGTCCCACTTTAGTTCTGTCTGGTGGAAAACAATGGATGGAAAATACGGTAATTCCATGGGTTACTATGAGGCATCAGTAAAGCAAAGCATTGTCATTTACTTGTAGATAAATGAAAATATCCATCTGGATTGGAATCCTAGACTAGAAACCAAATTTTGTCCCATCCATAAATGATGGATGGATGGTGGTGGTGACTGGTCAATGCTCTCTCCTCAAAATGGTTCAAGTATGGGTATCTGTCCATGTTCAGTACTGCCTAGACATACAGAGAGACACACACACTTGACCTCTGTGACTTCTCCAGCCATCGTCAGTAATCTTTTTGCTATCTAATTGAATGACAACTTCCCTGGTTCCCATTCTTTCTGGCTCTGTGTAACTGTTCAAAGGCACAGCCAATTTTATCATTGCTAAAAATGTTATGCCATTACAATCTGAACCAGGGTTGGAAAAAAGTAATTTTAAAAATACCCAAAACCCTGGGGTGTTTTTGATTAAACAACATAGGACTAAATCAGAAAATTAAGTAGCAAAATGCAGTTCAAATATTATGGCCACTAGCTTAAATAATAACTGTTCTTTAAAAAGTGTTTTTTTAAAGCAAGTTGTTTTGGTTGAACTTATTATGTTAATTGAAGGATTTGTTTCTGAATGGCATTTCTTGAATTATAAAATAAAGTGATTAAAATGAAGCAACTGACATTAGATACTGGTCTAACAAGGAACAACTGCCAATAAACTGTTAAAGTAAAAAAAGTTTAAATTCAAACAATCATTGTTGTTCCAGTAAGAGGATTAGAAAATAGTAATAATAGCCAAACTTTAGAAAAAATGAATAATCAATTAAAGAAACCAGGAGTGTTTTTTTTTAAAGTCATTTGGTTTAAACCAACCTGGTTTAAACCAACCAACCCTGATCTGAACACATATTTATCTTGTCATTGTAGGAATAATGTCATCATACATTATTACAACACCTCTAGAGCATCTCAGAGTTGGGCTGAAGTTATGGGCAACAGTAATAAACTGGTTTGGGGGAGGGGTTGGTAGAGGGAGGAGGAGTTGGACCTGGTATTTCCAACCACAGCAATCTGTGAAATAACTCTGTCATTATTATTTTTTTAGTTTATGGAACTCTGTATTGTCTTACAAAGCAGCACCACAATATAGGTTGACCTCCATATCCACAGGACTGGTATCCATGGTTTCACTTATCCAAATCTAAATATGATGCTCTCTCTAGGCATTTTCTAGGTTCTTGAGCATGATTTTATGGCATGTTTCCCCCAGAAGTTGGGCCAGAAGTCATTCATTTCAATAGGATTCATTATTATCCATGGTTTCATGTATCCGTGGAAAATCTGGGAATGTATCCCCTGTTGATACAGTGGGCAATCTGTACACTCTGCCTTATCATTTTTTTTCATATAATTCTATCTAGAAATAACAACTCATCTTTACTGTTCCACCAGGTTCCACAGGGTCTCAGTTTCCTTTCAGCAGCAAGTGTGCCAATTTCCTTTTCTCAGGTTTGAAGTTTTCAGCTTTAGCATGAGTCTATGCCTCATATCCATTTCTGAATGGTGAGTGTGTGTAATTTTACGATGACTATTTATTAATATTTATTGTGCAACCCTATACACGCCTACTCAGAATTACTCCCCACTGTGTTCAGTACAGGAGGGTAACCTAAGTCACTATAAAATGCTGCCATTTTTTCTCTCTATCATTTGCCAAGTCTTACCTTATTCTCATCTCTGAGTACCTAAAACATTTATACCACTGTCCATAAGGAATCCATCAACCTGAACAGTAGACGCCTTCGCTCCTAAAGGCATTCCTTTAGAAGCTGACATTCATGACAATTTGCACAAATAATTTTTTAGCATAATCCAAAATGTTATTAATGCAAAAGACTTAATATTAGCCAGATCTCTCCACACATCGCATGGTTTGTATTTAACATATGAATCAAAATAGGATTATATTTGCATTGGCATCTTTTGCTAAAGGAGGATATTCCAAACTTTACTAATACATCAGGTAAACTCTGCTGTTTCTATTACACAAGGTTACTGTACAGTATAAACTAAAATCTACCTATGTAGCCACCCAAGGAAATAACAATTTTTAGCTTGGTTTAGGAGCTATGTCACTTCCATCGCAAGAATAAATGGAATTCTGTTTAGATTTATCCAAGATGTACCAGTATCAAGCCCCAGAGTTTTAGTTCAAAAGCTGACATAAGCCCTATGTCTTCCATATCAGGAACACAAAATGTAGGTGAGAACAGGAGATAATCTCTCTACCAGCAGGCTTGCTACATACAGGTCTTTAGGCATAAAGAAATCTGAACTGTGGACATTCTGATATCTGACCAGCTCAGTGAGCAATTTAATTTCCCTAGGAAGTCACACCCCTTGTAGTGTCACAGTAGCTTGACTGGTTCATTCTTTCCTCTATCCTTTTCCACTGGGGTTGGCCAAACCCTTTCCTTCCATTTATAAGCACCACCCCCCAACAATCTGCAAAAGAAAGTGATTTATGTGTGCAACTGAAAGAAAGTTTCTCAGTCTTATGTCTCTCCATGGCTCTTCAACCTTACAGTCTGTTTCTTTTTTCATATTTGGTTAAACTACCTGCAGGAACTAACATCTCATTTCACCGACTTGTTCTTTTGCCTCAGTCACTCTTTCAGATGTCGCAATCTAACCATCCCACTGAAAAAAAGGCAAAGCTGTTTAGAATTCCATTTGCAGAACCAGCAGTGAGAGTGGGGCTTCACTTCAGCAAAAATGACAACAGACCACATTTTGTTATAATGGAAAAGGCCACAACTTTATTGGTTACCGCTGAACAGGCTTGGCCCACAGTATGGGTCCTGATCCAGGCATGGTTCAGCTGACCTGCTGGCCAATGGCAACTCATTCATCAGTCACCCTGCATGCTGTCTAATGGAAACCCATTCACCTAGCCTGCCTGCAGGGTACTGCTAGAACAATCGATGTGGAAGCCCACTTTGATGCAAACCACTGTGTAATTGCCCTCAGAGTGAGGCAGAGTCATGTACTCTCCAGTTCGGTGTGACCTGGGTACCTATACTCTCAAGCTTCCTTAAGGGGACCATCCATACCAGGTATGGCTGGCACATGATGCCTTTTTACCCCAAAACTGAATGTGGCTCCCATGCCAAAACTGTATCAGGTTGTTACACTGTTGCAGTGTGATGGCACTAACAAAATAATCATCTGTATAAAAACAAACACTGTGGGTAGTTGGGTCGGGATGATGACTGAAGCTCACTGAATGATGATGGGAGGGAACCAACTTATATGATCTAGGAGAGAAGCTGAGAGAAGCCTTCACTTGCTCTCAAACCCTGCCTCCTGCCAACCAACCAGACTGATTTTGATTAGCTGGCCTTTCCACTCCATACCAGAGCCTGGGAAAACCACATGAGCTTCTGGGAAATATAAACAGACCTGGAACATGGCACCCATCCTCCCTTTGCCCACAGCCACGATCCACAAACTGATGCTCCCAATGAGTTAGGAAACAAATTTCTTCTTGTCTGAGAAGAAGCTGAGGCCTATGGAAGAGGCCACCCAATGCGTGGCAGGAAAGAGGAAAGTGTTTTAATCGACAAGCACACATTGTCCCTTCTGTACCAACTTCATTACCTCATTCAAACGCCTCCATCTTTTGGGAGGAAGGTCCTGTATGACTTCTAGGCCAGTGGTTCTTAACCTGGGGTCCATGGACCCCCAGGGGTCTGTAATGTCCTCACAGGGGGTCCATGAAGGCTTGAAGGCTGCTTGGCTCACCTCCTCCCTGCAGTGAAAGCCAAGGCAAAGGCTGGCTGGCCTGGCCTGCACACTGCCATTCAATCTGCTACAGCCACAAACTTGCAGGAAGAAGCAGAAGAAGTCTTCCCTCTACTGCCAGTGCCTCTGAAGGAAGGTTTAATGGATCACAGAATCAAAGACTTGAAAAACACCACAAGGGCCATCTAGTGCAACCCCTGCCATGTAGGAATACCCAATCAAAGCATTCCCAACAGATAGCCATCCAGCCTCTGTTTAAAAACCTCCAAAGAAGGAGACTCCACCACACTCTGGGGCAGTACATTCCACTGCCAAACAGTTCTTATGTCAGGATGGTGTAACTGTATTTGTATTAGTAGTAGTAGTAGCAGTAGTAGTATAAGGTATTATTGTTATTATTATTATTATCAGAGTTTGAAATCTTGAGTTAAGTCTTGGGGATCCACAGCAAGAAAAGATATTTAAAGAGGGGTCCCTGGTAAGAAAAGGTTAAGAGCCACTGATTTAGGCAACACTAAGCCACTCCCATCAGTTTTATTTCCCCCCACAAATAAATATTTGGGAGGCTGCATTCCAATCATTTTCTATCCACTCCACCCCAGTCCAGTCTGTAATATTAGACAAATCTCCCATCACTTTGGGTACCTTCTTTTTTTAAAAGTAGAACTCTGGCAGTTGAACTATAAAGTTAAGTGCAAGCCTGCAAGAGTCGGGCAATAAGTGTTTTGCATTTTACTGATGCCGACTCTTTTGACTGAAGCTCCTCCATAAAAGAGGTACTTCAGTCAGCAAGGCAGAATTATCCATTTATTAGCTTTTCTGCTGTCCGTAAAAAAGATCTGACACACAGACGCAACACTAATAGTGTGAAATAGTAAGCCTTTATCCACTTGAAATGCCACCTTGAGGACCATTCTAGGTGTGACAGGCTCAAAATTAAAGAGGTAGACTCTCTTCTGCATCATCATAACATTTCTGTCATATAATATAGGCAAAATCCAAAAGATGTACCAGGAAGCAGAAAGATTAAATCACAGATGGCAGGGAGGGAGGGGAAAAATTACATCTCCCAATCTTACTTATAATAAAAGAATGAATTTTAGTTCACATGTGCAAACAGTTCCTGGAGAAGAATCTTTAGTAGTATCACTTGCACTATACAGAGTGGCAGCACAGCCAGTTCTTTGGTATTTTGGAGCCAGTTGCTGGTTAGTTCTTTGCTCAAAGAATTACAGATTATTGTGATCCAGTAACATTCCACATACAGGCATGCAAGGTAAATTACTGGTCTCCACCTTAAGCGGAAATTTGCTGAACTTATGGAAATGTAGGTGGAACTTACATGATCCATTTCTGATAAGCTACCATGGTATCTTCATTTCCCTTGAACTTTCTGCATTGGCAACCCTGTGCTGCAGCCAGTAGTATTCAATGCTGTTCTTTATAACACAGGTCAGGAAGATGTATTCTCCTGCACCTCAGATGCTTATAAATTCCAATCAGCATAGTTTATGGTACAATCAGCCCCAAACAACATGGCATATAGTAAAGGATAATGGGAGCTGTAACAATACCTCTTCCATTCCCCACACCTGGTCTTCTTCATCATCATCTTTACTCTCTGAATTCATCTGCACTATAAACAAGTTTTATACAAATGTAGGTGCTATATTTTTGCAAAGGTGCTGAAAGTTCTTTTTTTAAAAAAGCAACCTTAGTTTTACCCTTAAGATGGCATGATCAAAGCACTCTCTCTGTAATGGCATAACTCCCTACCTTCTAGTTCTGCTTACCTCTAGACATAACTCCACATCTGAACTTCATGAGTGTTGACTTTATAGACTATTAGGATCTGGAAGTCCTGTGTCAGTCCATTTTATAGTCCTTTCTCGGGGCAGTACTGCCTCCGAATGCTTACTCATTCTCATAGATCTCTGAAGACATTTGCAGTACAGTAATATGACTGAATATTTATAAGTGCTCTTTTATAAGTACCTCATGTACCTGTGCAATCTTTACAACTACAATACACAGACATACCTTCATTTCCACAAAACTCTTTTTAGTCCCACACTGGTATTGCTCTACTACCTCTGATTTAAATACTTCTACCTATGAAAATGCAATATCCATACTTTCCTCCCCTAATTTTACTATGAAGCCTGAAGCATCAAACCAATGTTAAAATAGGTGTGATGCTTTAAAAAGAAGCAATACACACATCTTTGTTCTGACCAATTCATTGCAATGACATTTACTCATCACTACCTTAATACCGGAGCCAACAGTCTGGATTTTCCACGTGGCTGCGCAACAACTGCTGCATAAGTACTTGCAGAAGAATCTGGTGGGAAAGATCAATTAAGCTGCTGATCTGTCTTATGGAAGCTAGTCTGCCAGCTAGAGACATCTGGGATGGGAACAAAGTTTCAGACAATTTAATTACAGGAGTGTTTTTGGGCTGTATAAGCACTGTATTTCATTTCTTGTGAATGACAAACAGCAGTTGGATCATCAAACTTTTTTGAAAACTTTTTCTTCCATGACAGAACTCTTCATAGTATGCTAAAGTCCAACAAAATCTCACACAAATCACTGCATTCCAGTAAATCTCCTTCCTGCCACCCTGATTTCTTTTGTATGCGAACAATGTATTTTAAATATCCCTGACTGAATTACTGAAAAGGGCACACCACAGAAGCAATGACACATACAAGTGTATGACTATTTAGTGGTCACATGTAATTTTACCTTCCTGAACATACTGATTGACCTAAACAACTGTATACCCACAATGGATAGATAGCTCCTGTGTAAACTTTCCATGACTTTCCATGATAGCTCTATGTGGGCTTTGGTGTGGCAAATCCAGATTAAATTTCAATTCAGCATAAGGAGTTAATGGAGTGAGCATATGATTTCCCACCCTGAACTACTGTATTTCACGAGTTTGTTCTAATAAGAAAATGAAGTAATCTCTCCTTTTTCTGCTTGGAGAAAGGAAAACAAATGAAACAGACAAAAAGACTGCTCACCTAAGACCCTCCAAACATATATGCAGTCCACAGTGGTGACAGGATCATGCTTCATAACTCTGCATCCACAGTATGACATTTCCAACGTGATGTTGAAATCTGAAAGGTGAGCCAAAGCACACACATAGGCTTCCCTCTGAAATATCACACTGCATTGATGGATTCCGGGCCAAAAGGATCTTGAAGTTGGAGGCTGGGCCACCAGGCATAGTCCTCCTGCCCCTTCATGCATTGGATGTATGCATGGAGAGAATATGAAATGAACAGCTTAAACCAAATGAATTGGTCCAATCGGAACTTCAATGAAAGTTATTTGTGCACTAAGCACAGCCAAATCTTCCATCTACTGGGTAGCCTTAAGCAAATGAACCTTCCTCAACTTCACCAGAAGTTTCTTAGGCATTTCTTAGGCATTGTATGTATGTATATCTATATGTATGTATGGATATGTACTTGTATGTTTGTAATTGAAGCTATAAAAATATAAATAAAAAAAGAAGTTTCTTAGGCATTAAAATATCAGTTCCATGTCCAGAACAATTAACCACAGGTCCAAGAAATGTATGCCTTTTTACACTCAAAAAACCCCTTGCATACTCTTTAAGAGTCAATTCTGCCACATTTTGGGGTGGGGGAGAACTGCATGTGGCCCATGGGCCACAGTGTCCTGACTTGTGGCTTACAAAGTATTCTTGAGCCGGTCACTAACTCTCAGCAAAGCTATTTTACAGGGTTGTGGGGTTTTGGTGGTAAATGTTGTTAAAATAATCAGCAGAAGCCTTGTCCCCTTATACCATGTGCCCAGGGAGAGCACACAGCCAATAACAAACAAAAGCACTCACACAAGCATCCAAACAGTGCAGTCCAACAATCCATTCTGAGCATCTGAGTACTTTTTGATGGCAGCCACAGGTAATCCAAATGAGATGTAATGAAGAAAAGTATCATCCTGACCAGGTGCACATTAGCTTTAACTGTGCAAATGCACTCCTGGTCATTGCAGAAACCTGACCATCCAGGTTCAGGGGTGAATCCAAGAGAACAGTTGTCTCTCCGTATCCATGGATTTAAGTATTCAGGGCTTGAAAATATTCTTTAAAAAATAATAATCCAAAAAGCAAACCTTGATTTTGCCATCTTATATAAGGGACATCATTTTGCTATGCCATTGCATATAATGGGACTTGAGTATTCACAGATTTTGTTATCCACAGGGGTCCTGGAACCAAACCCCAGCAAATATGAAGGGACACTTGTATACCCAAACTGCAAACCTGCTTCTTCAGGGGGAATGTAAATTCAGCTACCACAAGCTATTCCCTATTCCCTGATCTGCTTTTTGACTGCACAGTCTCATCTGAATTATGCTTCAATTTGTCTGGTTCATCTAATCCATTAAGTGACAGTAGATATCATCTTACAACAGGAACAACTTCACTGAAATTGTAAATGGGAAGGAAAAGTAGAGATGGGTGTTATCAGCATGCAAGTTATATCTGTTCCAAAAACTCTGGACAACTTCTCCCAGAGGTTTTATGTTGATGGTAAATAACATGGGGGACAAAACAGATCAGAGGCCAGGAGGTCAAACAGGAGGTCAGCACCACCTCCTGAGTTCACTCTTCCAAAAAGGAACAGAGCTATTGCAAAACAGTGTCTCCAACTCCCATCCCAGAGTGATGGGCCACAAGCTATAGTCAATGGTACTGAAAGTCACCAAGACATCTAACAGAATCTACAAGGACATACTTCTCCTGTCCAGTTCTTGGTACAGGTTATCCACCAAGTCAATTAAAGCTATCTCTGTTTCACAACCAGGTGTTTGGTCAGACTGAAAAGGATCTAGAGCCTCTCTCATTCAGGAATCCTTGAAGCTAGAAGACTACCACATGTTCTAGTACCTTGCCCAAAAAAATGAATACTGGAGAATGGCTGATAGTTATTCAGGATGGTGGGATGCAGGGAAGGCTTTTTCAGTGCCAATCTTAGAATTGCCTCCTTCAAGCACATTGCAACCCTGCCTTGCTGTGAAGAGGCATTAGCCACTCCTTTTATTGATTCAGCCAGTCCTCCTCTAGCATGTTTAATTATGCTTAATTTTGCTTATGTAAAACAAAACTTTAAAAAATAATTTTTGAACCCACTGAAACCTTTCAAGTGATATGCCACACTATGCTATAGGAATGAAAATATAGTTGGCATAGGCCCAGCCACCCCAAATGAATTTTATGCACACCATATGGCCTATATTTTATGTCAGGCCATTCCAAATATACTCTCCAAATTTGGTGACAATCCAAAAAATAAATAACGGAGTCCTCCCAATGTGATTTTCATATATATCACATACCCAATATTCCAAATGAGGCCATTCCAAACATATCTTCCATCTAGCCATTTTTGTATGACACGATAACAGACAGACAGAAACTTAGTTTTATTTATATAGATAGATTAAATTGGCTCAATTTAATTAAAATTAATACTTCATTAAATATTAAATTAATTAAAATTCCTCCACTCATTATTGTCAAACAGCCCTCCCCCCCACTCACACATAATTCTTATTAATTTTATTTATATACAAATGAACCTTAGATATACCTGAGTGGACTTTAATTAATATAATATTGACTATGATATTGAGTATTAATAATGAGATGAAAGAACTAAATTGACTATGATAGTGACGGTACTGCATTTAGTTCCTTTCTCCACTGCATTTAGTGGTTTGCCATCATATTTTAGAAGCAGACCATGATAATTAAAAAAAAAATCTAGGGAGCACTGGTGGTTGTAAAAAAGGGATACAGGTTCCCCCTCCCCCACGCTAGATGGCCCAGTGACCTGGGTCTGTATAATGCAGCTTCCTATGTTCTTATTATCAGCTGCTCTGTTTGATGTGAGAAACATCAAAACTTACAAATGGAACTCACAAAATCAACAGTGACAACAAGGTACACACTCATTAAAATAGGTATTATTATGATATTATTCACTTTATTTCTACTCCACCTTTTCTGGTACTCAAGGCAGCTTACAATTTAAAAGAAGTATAATATAGCTAAAAACACCCAACAAACAACATGACAATAGAACTAAACTCTTCACAATATTAAAGCAACTTAAAGCATACACTTTAAAAAGAAAACCCAAACCCTTCTCAAAGTGTCCAATATTTTCTCCAGTCTTCAGTTTTGAGGGGTTTTGGACAAGGCATAGTACACTGAGTGTTCTCTTCCTATTTAATCCATCTTGTCTTCATAGCAATAATGGCACACAAAGGTAGGATGAAGGGGAAAATGTGGATATTATCTAGTTCACATTATGGGCCATTATACCTTGTATCATCATTTCGTATCTAGTAATAATGGTTATTTACAGAGTAGTTTTAGCATTTAAATCACCTCCCACAACCTTGTAAGATAGCTGAAGTCTGTCATTATTTTTGGATTCAATAGAGACTAGGAGATAATACCTTTCCTAAGGCTACATATTGAATTCATGGCTTGGATTTGATCAAGGGATGTCCTGGTTCACAACTCAAAGCCTTCACCATTGTACCATACCAGTAATCAGTAGCATTCATCTACTTTATTAAAACATTAATATCTGGTCAAGTGTCTGCCACATCACCTCACTAAGCTTTTCCTTGTTCTTCAATTGATTTCTCCAGCAATCCATCAGCAAAATTGCCGCATCACTTTTTTTCCCAAGCTATCAGGAATACTTGCCAATGGAAGGAGAAGTGTTCCAGATGCTTTTATTTGCCTCAAGATGCATGAACGGAAGTGAAAGTGATGCATCAGCTATCTTGGGGGAGGCAGAAAAGCAGAAAGGTTTTATTATATGGCTGAATGTTTAAAAAAAGAGAGATAAAGAGTACATACCCAGATATCCTTTGAGAAAGAAAGTGGAACTATTCAGGCTGTAGCAGAGAAGAAGCAGTTAGCCTCAAAAAAAAAAAAAAAAAAAAAGTTCGCTGGTAATGAAAGATGGTCAGAAAGAGATGATGAAGGGAGATGATAGCCACAAGGTATCTCTATCCAAAATGTCCCTTGCAGGTTTTTCTAGTAAGCGACTCCATCCATCATCCAACCAGAGGAAGAACTTTTTTTAATGAGTCTCTTTTTTGTAAAGAGTTTCTTCCATAACAAGAAACTTGTTGTATCCTGAAGTATCTACAGATTTAGTATCCACAGCTTGAAAATATTCTTAAAAAATAATAATCCAAAAAGGAAACCTTGATTTTGCCATCTTATATAAAGGACACCATTTTGCTATGCCATTGCATATAATGAGGCTTGAGTATTCACAGATTTTGGTATCCACAGGGGGTCCTGGAACCAAACGCCAGCGAACATGAAGGGACAACTATATATTTTAACAGCCTACCAGCATATTTGAATTGTCAGCAATGATGCTGAATGATGAAGGAAATGGAGAAATACTTTTCAGGTACACTGCGGTTTACTTTTGTTTCTCCCTCATTTTTTTTAAAATAGTGTATGCTTCATGATTGCCTACAATGAATTGTAGCTCAAGTATTATGCACATTTTTTTAAAAAAAATGAAGATTATTTTTTAAAAAATAAGCAAGACATTTCCACTAGCATCCAAAGCATATTTTACCCAGAAGCACATCCCAGTGCCTTAGAATCTTACGCTGAATTGTTTCTATATAAACAATACGCTGATTTGTTTCTATATGTCTCTCTCTCTAGCTTTTCTTCGCAAACCAAGATTCAGGAAGGCCTCATCCCGCGCTTTCTGCAAGCGCGCTGATGACTAAAAAGGCCAATCCGAGATAAACAAGTCCGGTTGCAAAAAGCACAGCAGAAGGTCTCCTTGGGTGATGTTTTTTGGGTTGTGATTCTTTCGGCGTTGTCGTTTCTCTTCAAGACTTGTTCATCGTGAGTTCTCAAATAAGGCTGCAGCATTGTGGATAGTGCGTCTCCATGCCTCCCGATGTGAGGCCAGGGCGGACCACTGTTGGTGATCAATTTGGCCAAGCCTGAGATGTTGTTTCAGGGAGTCTTTGTATCGCTTTTTTGGAGCGCCCCTCTTACGCTGACCCGTGGCGAGTTCACCGTAGAGTAGTATTTTTGGGAGGCGATGGTCCTCCACCCTAGAAACGTGCCCTGCCCAGCGCAGCTGTGTTCTCAATATCATGGCCTCAATGCTGGTGATCCCTGCTTGCTCAAGGACAGCAACATTCGTCACATAGTCACTCCAGTGTATATTTAGGATTGTGCGTAGACAGCGCTGATGAAAGCGCTCGAGGAGTCGTAGGTGGTGGCGATAGGTGACCCATGTTTCAGATCCATAAAGGAGGATAGACAGTACGATGGCTCTATACACACTGATTTTTGTGCTTTGCCTCAGGTGTTTATTGCTCCAGACTCTTTTGTGAAGTCTTCCAAATGCACTATATGCCTTTGCTAATCTGTGATCGATCTCTTTGTCAATCTTGGCATCTGAGGAGATGATGCTTCCCAGGTAGATGAACTGCTGAACGGACTTGAGCACAGATTTGCCGACGGCAATGTGGGGATGGTGGTGTTCGTCCTGTGGTGCAGGCTGGTAAAGAACTTCTGTTTTCTTCAGGTTGACTTCTAGCCCAAACAGCTCTGCAGCTGTTGCAAAGCAGGATGTTAGGTGCTGCAGAGCTGCTTCTGTGTGGGCAACAAGGGCAGCATCATCGGGGAAGAGCAGCTCACGGACTAGATAGTTTAGAGTCTTAGTGTGAGCCCTCAGACGGCTTAAGTTAAACAAGCTACCATCAGTACGGTAGCGTATATAGATGCCGTCGTCTTCTTCAAGCTCTGCCATAGGCCTTGGGAGCATCGTGCTAAAGAAGATTGTAAATAAAGTTGGTGCAAGAACACAACCTTGCTTCACTCCATTAGTTATTAGAAAGGGCTCTGAAAGAGCATCGCCATATCTGACTTGACCACGCTGGCCCTCGTGTAGCAAGATAATCATTTTAAGGAATTTGGGGGGACATCCTAGTCTTTCCAGGATCTGCCACAGACCTTTTCTACTTACAGTGTCAAAGGCTTTGGTGAGGTCGACAAATGTTACATAGAGACCCTTGTTCTGCTCCCTACATTTTTCTTGCAGTTGCCTAAGGGCAAATACCATGTCTGTAGTACTCCTATTGGCTCTGAAGCCACATTGGCTTTCAGGGAGAAGTTCTTCTGCAATAGCAGGAACTAATCTGTTCAGGAGTATCCTTGCAAGGATTTTTCCAGCAATAGAGAGCCGTGTTATGCCTCGATAGTTTGAGCAATCGGATTTTGCTCCTTTTTTCTTGTACAGGGTGATGATGACTGCATCTCGGAGGTCTGATGGCAGTTCCCCTTTTTCCCAGCAATTCACAAGGAATTCGTGGAATTTTTCGTGGAGTGCATGACCTCCGTGTTTTCAAACTTCAGGTGGGATTCCATCAATCCCACCTGCCTTGCCGTTTTTCATCTGCTATATGGCCTTAAGGGTCTCTTCCAAAGTGGGAGCTATGTCCAATTCATTTTTCATTGGTTTTTGTATCATATGTTGGATAGCTGAGGCTTGGACTACTCGGTTGGTGCTAAAGAGACTTTGAAAATGTTCAGCCCAACGATTTAGGATGGAGGCTTTATCAGTAATTAATGTTTGACCATCTGTACTGTATAAGGAGCTTTGGACCTGATAAGTAGGTCCAAACACTGCTTTAAGAGCTTCATAAAATCCTCTATGATCACCCAGATCTGCACAGCGTTGTGTCTTTTCTGCTATATTGATCCACCACTTGTTCTGCATGTCTCGGAGTTTTTGTTGTAGTTTGCTACATGTGAGGCGGAAAGCTGCTTTTCTTACATGGCAGGTTGGCTGGGCGAGGTATGCCTGGTGAGCAGCTCTCTTCTTTGCCAACAGCTCCTGGATCTCTTGGTTGTTTTCATCAAACCAGTCTTGATTTTTCTTGTGGGAGAACCCGAGGGATTCTTCTGCAGACTGGAGGATACTGTTTTTGATATGTTGCCAAAGCACTGTAGGAGAAGGATCTGTAGGATGGTCTTCAAGTTTCATTTGAAGATTTGCCTGGAAGTTGTCTCTCATGGTAGCTTGTTGAAGATTGTTGACTTGGAGTCTCTTCTTTAAGATGCCACCCCTCTTAGGTTTGAACTTAAGATGAAGATTTAGTTTACATCTGACGAGGCGATGATCTGTTTGGCATTCTGCACTGGGCATCACTCGGGTATGACGGACATCACGAATGTCTCTCTGACGGACTAGAACGTAGTCAATGAGGTGCCAATGTTTGGATCGGGGATGCATCCAGGTTGTCTTCAAGCTATCTTTCTGCTGAAAGATTGTGTTTGTAATAGTCAGCTGTTGTTCTGCACAGAACTCTAGCAGGAGGCGTCCATTATCATTGCAATTTCCAACACCATGCTTGCCTAAGACACCTTTCCAGGCCTTTCCATATTCTATATGTAATTCAGATACAACAATATAAGGCAACAGAAGCAAGCATGTTTATAGCTCATGTTCAATTCTCTGTTGGATTGGGGGCAAAACACCTCCAGAGGAAAATACGTGTATACAGGTGAGATTTCCATCTACAGAATTTGTGAAAACTGGAAAGCTAGAAACATGCAATCAAATCCTCCATGTAAAACAAAAACAATGCCCACACATTAAAAAAGGGCACAGAGCAAAAAAAAAAAAAGTGAATAAATAAATCTATCTATCTATTTCTGTCTGTTTGGATGCCAACTTGAAATGGGGGGAGGAGTGAGGAAGTCCAAAATTATAATCAAATGTCAGTCATGAAGTCTGCAACTAAAGACAGTCCCAAGATGGACATTGTGACATGGTAGGAGTGCAGGTGTCAAGATTACACCTAGCAATGCAGGCTGTGATGTAAATGGTGAGTCTTCTTTTCTGAAAACACAAAGTTGGGTGTAACTCAGAGAAGATGGCCAGAAGGATTCAAAAGATGGTTATCTATAGACCTGTACAAAGGACAACATATGAAAGGTAAATGTCATCTAAAGAAGATTCTAAAAGAAAAGAGAATTATACATCTAAAAATAGGGCTCCTGTCCTTTCTTGGCTTTCTCCAGTCAAAGAGGGCTGTCCATCACTTGTTTGTTTGCCAGGACTACCTTCACCGAGAATCTCTGCAAGCATCTTCTGAACTTTGTCCAAAAATGCAAAGGAGGACACCTCAACCTTTTGGTGCTTTACTGACATTCATTTGGCCTCCTGTAATAGCACCCTGGCTAAGATTCAAATGTAGCACAATTAAGACAAAATTGATCCAAAGGCTGATTCTGACCCTTTTCTGCACGCACAGCATTTTGAGCTAGATTATCTTTCCTAAAAAGGAGAAAGATTTGGAGGTGCCAAATCTTTTCATATTTGCAAAAGAGAAGTCTGCTGCCAGAGTTTTCAGGTCTGGCACGCAAAAGGCCTACAGCTTGTCACTCAACAACTGGGAAAGCAGAAGACTCCATTCAGTACACTGGATCAATGGTACTGCATAAAACAAAGTTTAGGATTTGAGCAAGAAGACAGCAGCAAAACTTGGTAGAGAAAAGGCAGAGGAGAGAGAAATTGTACTTCTTTTGGTAACATACCCTAAAGACACAAGATCTCATTTGATCTCAGAAGCCAAGTAGGATTAGGCCTGGTTAGTACCTGGAAGGGGGCCACCAAGGAACACGAAGTGCTGTAGGCTGTATTTCAAAGGAAGGTAATAGCAAACCACCTCTGATTATTCCTTGTCTAAGAAAAGCTTATAACATTTTTGGGTCACCATAAGTCAACAGGCAACTTGAACTTACACACACACACACGAGGCTGTGTTTGTTAATACCTGGAGCATCATTTTGTTCTAATTTAATATCAAGTGAGAAACTTATCTCTACAACAAACCACATAGCGAGCTTCCCAATCAGCTTTCCCCCCCCCCAAAAAAAAAGAATAATGAAAGATGTCCCATTGACAACTGTAGGATTGTCCTCTTATTCTTCTTACTCAGTGTTTTCTAGGCAAGTGCATTTCTTCAGGGTTCCCCTGCATATTCTAGACGAAAGAACACCATAGTGCCTTCTTGCTTTCTCTCTCAGAATGAATCCCTGAACACATTCTGGGATCAATGCAAAGTCCATAGGGGTGTGGAAGCATCCAATATGATATTCTGAGTTCTCAAACATGGTTCAGCCCCACTAACATGCCCTGGCATATAGAGTTTGGAAATCACTAATTTATGTGACACTTCCTATAACAGAAGATCAAAGGGCTTGCAGAAATGTACTTTGAGGAGAAAGTCAAAAGTATTCACTCAGAACTTGATGCCACAGTTGCGGCACAGTATGGAGAAGTATCCAGGGTCTCATCTGGTCAGTTTTCTTGGGATCAATTTCAGTTGTTTCACTCTAATGATATGGACAAGACACTTGAATCAGTTTGTCCCACCAAATGTAAGATTGACCCTAACCCATTCTAGCAGATATGATCTAGCAGAGGTGGGTTGACTGGATGGCTCCAGGGGGTGGTACACACCTCACTATGATGGGGAAAGTGCCTGCTGTAGTGTGCTCTCTCCTGAAAAGGGCTTCCTGGACCCAGAGTTATGTGAGAATGACAACTCTATCATTAATATTCCCTTCTTGAGCGTCAGTGGTTGGACTCATTTCAATTGATTTCAGGCCATGGTAGGATACCAAAACACCTTTAGCTGTCCTGCTCTGCATGAAAGGCAGGGGAGAGAGCTACCTTGTTGATCCTTCTGAATCTTTCAGCATTTTTCAATATCACTAATCAATGGCATCCTACTGGACCAGCTCCATCAGATGGAAGTAGAAGGCAGTGTGTTTACAGTGGGTTCACTCCTATCTACAGGGGCAGTTCCAGAAAGTAACACCAGGAGACTCCTGTTTAGAGTTATGGCCACCAAGCAGTGGAGTGTCACATGGTCCTATATTATCTTCCATGCTGCTCAATATCTATATGCAGCTGGATGAGATTACTAAGGATTTTGAGGTTGGGTACTATCAGTATGCCAATGACACTCAGATTGATCTCCCCTTGCCATCAAGGTAAGCTGAGGGAGTGCAGGTGCTAGAGCAGTGCCTAGATGCTGTAATGGGCTGGATGAGGCTCAGTTAACTGAAGATGAATCCTGATAAAACAGGGGCTCTGTGAATTAGTAGTTCTTTGGTATGGGAACTGAGTATTGAGAATTGTCCTGGATGGGGTTGCACTCCTTCCCAGGGAGTAAGTACAGAGCTTGGGAGTACTCTTAAATCTACCTTTGCCAGTAGAATTCCAGATGGATTCCATGGCTCAGAGTGCTCAGGGCCAGGTTTGCCTGTTCCACCAGCTATGACCTTCTTGGACTGGGACAACTTAACCACAGCAGTCCACGCAGTGGTAACTTACTGATTAGAAACTTCAATGCACTCTGCATAAGGCTGCCCTTGAAGATGAATCAGAAAATGCAGCTAGTGCAAAATGCAGCAGCTAGACTGCTGAAGGGAACACAATATAGAAACCCTATGACCACAGTTTTACAGGATTTAATTGCAGAGGCAGCCAATATGTTCCCAGTATGAATTCAAGGGGCTTGTGATGAAATTTTAAGCCCTTATAGTCTGGAACCTCGATACTTGAAGGAACTTATACACATCTACACACCTGCATGAGGACTGAGGTTTGTTGGAGGGACCTTCATCTGTGCCCCCCCCAAGGAGGGGCAACACACTGGGAGATGCGGGATAGGGCCTTGTCTGCGAAGCATCCAGTTGTAGCATTCTCTCCCTTTAGAGGCCTGATTGGAGCCACCACTGACATTATTCTAGCACCAAGTAAAATATGGCTCTTCACTAAAGCTTTGGGAGCCTAATTAATTTCACTCAAACTTGTGCAAGTGAGTAATTTTTAATAGTTTTAACAGGTTTCAAACTGTTTTAAGTATTAAATGGTTTAATATGTTTTTAGTCTTCTCCAATTATTGATTCAAAGTGTTTAAATTGATTTTATTACACACTGGCCTGAAATCCTTGGATATAGGGTAGGCTATAGGTATTTTTAATAAATTTAAAAATTACATTTGTACTTCCAATGAAAATGTGCAAAGTAGGGTCTTGTGGATTATCCAGCAATGAGATCCATGTATTTTTTCCTGGTGGCATCTGAAACACATAGACATTACTACAGGTAAGAACTGAATGCTTCAGGAATAAAACTGGAAGGGATTTTCCTTTAGAACTCATTGTAGAATACAGACTGTTTCCTTGACTATAAGTACTACACTTACTTTAGAATGTTCTCAGCAATTTCAACAGAACTGAGAATAAAAACTGGCTCAGAGAATCAGGTATCAAGAACAGGGTTACCTTTCTACTCAAGAGATACCACCACCACTTACTAAAATAGTTGTAAGAAATCACGGGTGGCTCAGTACCCCTTTTCCAATACTTAGGTTACACTGAAAGCATGCTGTGAAGAACAGTCATAGGAAAGTTCATGAAACTGAACACCACCACCTAGAGAGGGAAAGAATATTCACAATTGTTGGTAGTTTCACTCATCAAAAAACAGGTTTCCTGACAATTGGGAACCCCCATCGGGAAGAAAATAGATCAGTGAGAATTCTGTGCAATTTTCACCTGGAAATCAACATCCTGAAGTATGGCACAGAAATTATTGTGTTGGGGGAAAACATTTTTTTGCTAAAAACTTCTGTTTTCTGAGCATAAAATAGGTTTCCTGTGCAGAAAAATCTTTTTGTCTCTAGAATAATTCCTGTGCAACACTTCAGGAAATTTGAATGCATGGAGAACACTGTGAAGGAATGTTTGTTTTCTCACACCACAGGGAGAAAAGTATTTTGATTTTTGGTCCTTCCATGTGAGAGCAAATAGTTCAGGATTTGTACCCTATGGCTGCCCTTGCTGTTCTCCTTTGGTAATAAATACAAAGTTTTATCCCCCCCCTTTCAATTAAATATATTTAAATACAAAGAAGAAAATGGGAAACTACATGCAGACTACATTCTGAAAGTGAAAGAACAGTAACACATAGGATCTGGAAAAGATAAGCAGAGGTCACATAGTTATAAAAGCATACTACTTATCGCTGCAAACAAAATATTGTTCCTAATACTAATGCAGGTAAGATCAACACATTAAAAATAGAATCTGGCATATCAGACCACCAAGACCAGATGCAATTCGCCCCATGATCTCTAAGGAACTGAAAAAAGAATTGGCTCAGCCACCAGCAAAACCAGGAAGAGTTCCAAAGCTTTTGAAGGCCAATTAAGTATCCATAGCTAATGAGCGAAGGGGGAGAGGATTATAGATTTTCAAGTACATGTCTAGGTCTAGCAAACTGAAAGTTCTGATTCTCTTCTCTGCCTTGTCCCAGAAGTCTAGAAACAGAAGTAAGGAGTAAAGAAGTTGGCCTCAAATTTAAGGTACTTTGGGTACGGCTTAGGAACTAAACACTGGGCTAAACGACTGATACCTGGGTTGCCAAAGAGGGCAGACAGCAGGTTTCTTCTACTTAAATATATGGTGCTGTTTGTATAACCTAATTGCTGCCTCTTCTTGCACCTTGCTACGTTCCTTTCAAGTTCAATTAGCTCCCTCAGCACCACTGCATTTTGCTGTGGAGAAGAAACACTGACACAGGAGTCTGGTTGCTGCTGCTTTCTTTTCCTTTTAGCATAGCTGGACTGCACTGGTTGCAGTGGAGGGAGAAAGCAGTTCAGAACCAGGCAACATGTGACACAGTTGACTTGGGCTACCTGCAACAAGGGAATTATTCTCTCTCAGACATAAAAAGGTGTCATCTTGAAAACTGTTCACACAATTTGACTGTGGTTTTTACAGTACTTCATTTACTGATTTGATTCTATGTCTATGCCAGCTTTTTATCCAGAAGCATCCACAAGACCTCTCCAATAAAATATATTGCAATAATATTGACAGTACTTCTACTCTGTCCAGCCCATAGCACAGCTCTGGAAGAGCATATCCCACTCTTCCTTCCAGTAACCAATCTTCTTAGGCTTTAGAGTTCTATACTTCCTCCGAATGCACCCAATGTGGAGATTCGCTCCTTGGGGCTTGTCTACAAGAGCCCCCCCCCCAAACCATAGCACCCTGCATTAATAGCAAGTTGCAGCAGCTGTGACTTGTCTTAATGGTCTTTTTGCCCCCAGCAGCCCCCATAAGCTTTGCATGCTAGATGACAGCTGAACCGACAGAGCCCTCTTCCCTTCTTTGATCCCCAGGGCAGCAGTGGCACAGGGTGGGTGAGAACGGGGGAAGGAGGAGGAGGAGGAGAGAGTCCTCTTCCCTTCTCTGATCCCTGTGGTGGTGGTGGTGACGGCACTGGGTGGGGACCGGGGAAGGAAGAAGAGGAGGAGAGAGCCCTCTTCCCTTCTCCGATCCCTGTGGCGGCGGCCCAGGGTGGGTGGGAACCAGAGAAAAAAGAAGACAAGAGAGCCCTCTTCCCTTCTCTGATCCCAGCAGCAGCACTGGGGGAGGGGATAACAGCCACCTTCCTCCCTCCCCCATCTCTGACTGCTGGGGGGGTGGCAGCTGCAGACACTTGCCCTGTTAGCAAGCCCTGCCCCCCATGCTTGTCCAGCCAATCAGGGTCGTGATTCCTGTTCTTTCGGGCAGCAATTCCTATTGAATCGCTGTCCTAATGAGGGAAAATGTGCACCCCCCTTGGCTTTTCCCTCACTTTTCTTGCCATTTTGGGATCCCCTCCTTCCAAATATGGCATAACAATTTGGAGTCCCATTTAGACAGGTAGGCCTCTCCTTGAATTCAACGAGGAGTATTTTCACCATTTAGATGGCCCCGTGCTTTTATTGTTTCTCCCTCTGTACCATAGCACAATGATTCTCAATCTTCAGTCCTTCAGATGTTTTTCCCTTCAACTCACAAACACCCCAGCCAGCATGACCAATGGCAAGGGATTCTGGGAGCTGAACTCCAAAACATCTGGTGGACCAAAGGTTAAGAACCACTGCTCTAGCAATGCTTTGTTTTTAATAAGATGACAAGAATAGGATGAATTTTAGTCGTACCAGTGGACTAGATCCAATACCTGTAAATTAGAGTTGGGCAAAGTGAGCCCATGAGCCCTACTTCTGTGGACCCTGAAATGCCCCATCAGACTCCCAGAGTCTCAAATTTAAAAGATCATCACAGTTTGTGGGCAATTTCTGAACCCAAGTCATGTATAAACTGCCTCAGTGTAAAAACACAAAAAAATTCCCTAGCCCACACCCACAAGCACCCCAGAACACCAAATACCTGCCCCAATAGGCCATATAACTTCACATTCCTCTGCAGTCCCTCTCAAAATGGTGACAAAATGACAACAGAATGTCACTGGCTTGCTGGGGGATGGCGCAGTCCACAGAGGAGGGGGGATCTGGGGAAGACATTGACCCTGCCCTGCACAAACTTGCCTATCCCTTCTTTAAATACATGGGCCTAAATACTGGATTTCTTCAAGACCGGCAAGGAGTTAGCAACCTTTCACATTGTGCGCTATACACGGGTCTTGAGCACACAGAAGATTGTAGAGCCCAGCACAGGCTTCTAACACAAGATAACTAGAACCAAGCAAATATACTGTAATTTCCCATGAAAACAAATCCTACAGCTACCAAGTTACCTCACCCTTCTGATAAAGATGTTTTTGCCTGTCTCATAGAAAGTCAAAGAATATGTGTTTCCCTTTTCATAGAGAAAGGTGATTTATCTCCCAGTCTATTAACTTTCCTTCTAGAACAGAGGAGAAAGGTATCTAAAACTGAAGAAAATGCAGAGCCATCTGGTTTCACTCCAGGAAGACACACAGTGCACTCTCTAGGGTCAGGAAAGTGGTCTGTGGGGCAATACCTGGTTTGCCATGGCAGCCCCAGCAAACAGCCACCTATGATGAAAGGCTGATTTGATTGGCTGAAGGGATATGTGAGCTATTTTTGCCTTTCTTCAAAATAAAGACTGCAGCCTAAGACTCTGTCCTTTGCCCGGGTGATGAACAGGCAGATGCCAACAAAATGATAATCCCCTACAGATTGCTGCTATAAATTGCCCCAAATTCAGTTTTTATTTATTAGAAAATTAACCTTACCTATATTAATCAGTAGTAGAGGCAACAGATAATTATCATTACATACTTTAATCTAATAGCTGCTAAGATGAGCAACCACAATGTTTGTCATGATCTTACACTGTGATATTCTGTTCACATGTAAATTGTGAGTGGATGGAATACAAAAAGCCAAGAGGCACCACTGAACAAGAGTTTTAAAAACAGAGTGGGGGGGGGTATATGAACAGATTTTCCATCTTTTGTACTCCAAATTTTGTAATTTCTAAACTTGCCTCCCAATAATTTATATTTACCATAATATATTGCTAAAGGCTCATCCCAGTCTCATTCAATGGCCACATTCAGACAGAACAATAAACCAGAAGAGCTGAGAAGTCTGGATGATCCAGTTTATACATATGGATCAACTGCACGTATTTGGTCCACTTCACTAGTAGGACCATCTGAACTATCAACAAAACCAAAACCTTCCCAATAAAGTTCAACCTAGACTCTCCACATGTTGCACCTCTAACCAAAGTCCAAAGACAGATTTTGAAGCTGGTCTCCATTTTCCCTTCAAAAGAGAAGCACCATGCCAGGACCAGTTTAAATTAACAGGAAGGACAGTGGGCCCCTGGTATCCACTGGCGTTTGGTTCCAGGACACCCCATGAATGCCAAAATCCGTGGATGCTCAAGTCCCATTATACACAATGGCATAGTAAAATAGTGTCCCTTGTATAAAATGGTAAAATAAAGGTTTGCTTTTTGATTTATTATTTTTTTTAATATTTTCAAGCTGTGGATGGTTGAGTCTGTGGATGCAGAACCCGTGGATATGGAGGGCCAACTGTATTTGCTTCCTGGTTAGTTTAGCCACTCCTGCCAGCAGAATGTACCAAACAGGGGTGATCTGGCAATATGCTTCAGCACACTGTTGGTGCACAAAAAAGCAACTCAGAATTGACAATACGTCCAAACGCAACCAGTGGTTACAAGCTGCACACAACTCTGCTAATTTTTACCAAGGCTGGTAAATTAAAGGTTTTCAGAGGTAATTAATTTGTCTAATCGATGTGAAGTACAAGCTCTTTCCCCACCTTTTCCATGCTTACAGGTAAAAGAAGGGATTCTAATCCCTGTTAGCAGATAAGTGAGTAACAGCGGGAGGCAATTAGTTCATGTCAAGTGCAGAAGTGTTACTTTATTGGTGCAATATAGGAGATTCCTCAGGTTTAGTAGAGGACAGGGCTAGGCCTAATATTTGGCAGCAATGCTGAATAGAGGCAACAATGTGTTGGTCTGCTCTGTACCTACTAAGCTACCATGCTGTCTCACAGGGCCAGTGGCAAATATTATCATATTGCCAATGTCAAAGAAAGATTCAACTGCCAGTCTAGTTGGCTTTTGTGCATGGAATTGCAGAGGAGCACCATCTTGTCCACTGCTTAAGCAGAAAAAAAAAATCTTAGACTTGCCCTGGCAGGTGGCAATAATGGGTACCTGGCATGAACAATAGGAGGTGATGGGAGGAAGAGCATGCTCCTGTGATTTGGAACAGTAAAATTCAAGCCAAGTGCCAGTTCAAAGCAAACCAAAGTTGTAATATCACCAGTGATATTCAATTAACCACAGCAGTTGTCTGAGTCCTTGAGCTGATGGGGAGGAAAGAAACGCAAGAATACTAGGCAAGAGACAGAGAATTCTATAAGCAATTTGGCTTTAAATTGGCTTAAGTGCCACAGGAATTTTCAAAATACAGGCAACACTAAAATATAGAGAACAAATGCAAAAAAGGATGAGGGGAAAAATAATATTTAATTCCTAGATGGATAAATGTTTGTGTTGCACCAAAACCATACTGGTTTGATTTGAAATTCCTTCCTTCTACTTCCACAGTTATTGACGACTGTGCCACAAGAGACACTGTCCACATGCTCAGAGGCCTAGTTTCTCCACTGCTGTTTCGGATAAAAGAAGCTATAGAGACTTCCCACCTCGGTGCTTCAGGAGACACAGCACTGGCGGTGTTTACACCAGTTCAGAAGTTAACAGTTTGTTAATAATACACACACATTCATATTTTTTTTAAAAACAAGTCCTGGAGCCAAACTCTGGAGTGAACCCTGGCTTACAATGGAGACAATTCATTCAAAATCCAGAGTCAGGCAATCCCCGTGCCATCTCCAGGCAGAAACCTTAATGCTGTTTTTCTAGCAGGCTGAATATACTTTGACACCTGAGAGGAAGGTTTAGAAAGTGCCATTTTCTTTCACTGGTGGGAAAAGGCTCTGGGGTGGCAGAACATGACCGAGGGTTGCTATAAATCAGTGGTTCTTAATCTGGGCTCCCCGGACCCCTAGGGGTCCATGATGTTGTCACAGGGGGTCCATGAAGGCTTGAAAGTTTTCTGTGTTTTTTTTTTCCCCCGGGCTGTGAGGCCGTGTTCTGGAGTTTATTCCTGACATTTCGCCTGCATCTGTGGCTGGCTTCTTCAGAGAAATCCCATGTCATCTCTACCCAGAAACCTTAAGGATCCATTCTTCTAGCAGGCTGAATATTCTCTGAAGATGCCAGACACAGAGGCAGGTGAAATGTCAAGAATAAACTCTTCCAGAATACGGCCTCACAGCCCGGAAAAAAACCACGGAAAATCTATGGATGCCGGCCATGAAAGCCTTCGACTTTGCCTTGAAAATTGCTTGGCCCCCCTCCTCCCTGCAGTGGAGTGGCCACATGACAGGAGCCAAGGCAAAGGCCTGCTGGCGGGCTTAGCCTGCGCATTGCCATTCAATCTGCTCCAGCTACAAACTTGCAGGAAGAAGCAGGAGAAAAGTCTTCCCTCCCCTCCAGTGCCTATGAGGGAAGGGTTAATGGATGGTGTAATCCTATTATTATTATTATTATTATTATTATGGTTTTAAATCTTGAGTTAAGTCTTGGGGGTCTGTGGCGACAAAAGATATTTAAAGGGGGTCCCCTGTAAAGAAAAGGTTAAGAACCACTGCTATAAATGGAATCTCAACATGAAGTGAACCTAGTCTTAACAAAAATGATCCACATTAAGGAAAATAGAAAGGGGGATCAGAAACACAAACAGCACACCAGAAGCTGGAAGGAAAGGTGCAGCGGATTTTTGATTCCGAAACAAGACGCTGGCAGTGTAGTGGGAATGAGGAGGAGTTCTGGGTATTATTATTATCATCATCATTATTATTATTTTCTCTTTGCCATCGGAAGAGGGAGGGAGGAAGGGTCAGGAAGGATGGAAACACAGAGAAGCGAACGAGTCTACCTCCTTCTTCTTTTGGCTTCCCCCGAGCTGGACACAAAGGAGGAGGAGGAAGAAGAAAAGGAGGCAGCCCCGCGCGTGAAGGTGCAGCGCAACGCACCGCAACGATCCCATGGCTTCCATCGCGCCTCCGCCGGAGCAACCTGGGGAGGGGGAAGAAAGCAACGCCGTTATCCTCGCCCGTTATCCACGGCGCTTCCCTCGGCGCTGATTGGGCCCACCGAAGAGCCAGCACAAAAGCAGGAGGCTGTGCAAAGCCTTCTGGGAAGTGTAGTCTCTTTCTCCCCCCCACCTCCACTCTGAACATCCTCCTTTTCTCTCTCCAGCAAGGTTGTGGTTGAATGGCTGTGTCCTATTTTTACAAACTAGTTGGGAATCCCGACGTTCCTCGTTGCCAACCCTGAGTAGCCGGATTCGATGCTCCTGGCCTCGAAAGGAAACCTCCCTTTGTTTAATAACTCACTCACTCATTCATTCAGTCTATTTACAACCGACCATCACCTCTGAATCCTTATTATTATTATTATTATTATTATTATATCTTATCCACCTCTCCCTATGGATTGAGGCAGGGGACAACACATTAACATATAAGCCTAATATTTGTTTAAAACATGTATCAGTTAAAACTTATCAGTTTCAAAAACAAGGAAGACTAAGACATTTTAAAACAATTTTGCAATACAATAGAATCAAAACTCAAAACTTACAAAACAATTCCACCCAGGGACAGGAGGATTCCCAGCAGATAATGGTCTATCAACCAATCATTAGCCAAACAGACACTAATCAACCTTGCATTTCTATACCAGAAACTAACCATTCAGTTACACAAATTTACATATACAGTACTACCCTACAGGGGTTCACAGCATATAAATTCCACATACACACCTACCCAACCATTGTCTGAAGAGGCCAGCCACAGATGCAGGCGAAACGTCAGAAAGAAACTACTCCAGAACACAGCCTCGCAGCCCAGAAGAAACCCAAGGAAAATCTAATCAGTACACAGTTTAAAATTCACAATTTAAAATCACCCCGATAGGCCTGCCGGAAGGGATCTATATAAGGTTTAGCATCCATGGTCTTAATAAATAGCTATAGCCCACTAAATCAAAAGTGGATCCCCCTGGTCAGGAAATAAAGCTGGAAAACTCACAAGCAAAATTCAGATTATTATCTGTCTCCACATTCTGACGTACCTAAATGTAGTAAGGAGAAAAGAGATCGATTAAACTTGGGCTTCTCCCCAGATCGATTAAACTTGGGCTTCTCCCCCAAATGGTATCCAGCAGCCACTCCACTATACATGGCCTCCACAAGGGTAGGGGGCTGACAGGGTTCTAGCTCAGGCCCGGGATTAGGGGCTGGTGTGATATTATTGTAAGTTTTTATTATGTAAAGCCATTTAGTTTACACACACACATACATACATACACTACTAAATGGCTTTACATAATAAAATATATTATTATAAAAAAATAATATAAAATAAAATATATATTACATAATATATATTTTATAAAATTATTATAAAATAATATATATATTACATGTGTGTATTACTTTGGTTTCATCATTTAAACTGCCTTATTTTAATTTTTATCCTAAATCCTGTAGAGCATCTCGCTGCCCTTAACCTTAGCAGTAGGTAGGAGGCCTGCCAAAGATCCTGGCCTGTGGGCCCACTTCAGGATGTTGGGGGCATGACTCTATAGAAGAGGAAGTGAGAAAGCAGATCCAACCTACCCAGTCATAAATTTGCCATTTTTAATATGTGTGTATGCATTCAAGTTGCCTGTCAACTTATGGGGACCCCATTGATTTCATAGGGTTTTCTTAGGCAAGGAATACTCAGAGGTGGTTCTGCCGGTTCCTTCCTTTGAAATATGCCCTACAATATTCTTTGGCGGTCTCCCATTCAAGTACTAACCAGGGCTGGCCTGGTTAGCTTCCAAGATCAGCCAGGATCTGGTTTTTGTGCTAAGTGGCCATGATAAGATGGACCACATTCAGCTACATTAAGTCTGGTCATCTCATGACCCTCATAGCATTGCCTCAGTTTTCCTGTTCTCTTTTTCCATCCCCATTTCTTTTTCATCTTGTGTGGTATGTTCATCATTAATGGTCTTTCCCAGTTTTGGAAGTTAGACCATATGAGACAATAGAAGACCAATGTCCCAAACAGTGCTTCCCAAGCTATCTGATATGTGGAGCAGCATTCCCCCCCCCAACACACAGTGAGCCAGGAACAAATACTGTATTTGTACTTGACTGTATCCGCAGTAGGCCTGGAACTAGTACAGTAGCACCCTCTCATCTGCCGATTCACTATCTGCTGATTCAATTATCCACTGGTGGCAACAGTGGGGTGGTGGTGGATTCAATTATCTGCTGGTGGCAAAGCTGGGTGGTGGAGGGAGGGGAGGAGGAGAGATCTCGCCTCTCTTCTCCCTTTGCCCCTGGGATCACTGCCTGGGATTGCTCCCGGGGAGAAAATGGTGATGTGGGGGTGAAGGTTGGGGAGGAGAGATCTGCCTCCCTCCACCCTTTGCCCCCTGGGATTGCTGCCCAGGATTGCTTCCAGGGCTGAAATGGTGACGGGGCATTCCCTGGAACCACCACCACCCCATGGATATGGGGATTTTGGTATCCACAGGGTGTTCTGGAACCAAACCCCAATGGATATCAAGGGCCTACTCTATAGGTGTTGTTGTTGTTTTGGCCTACTCTATAATTTACAGTAGGACCCCTGCATCCATGGGGGATTGGTTCCGGGCCCCGCCGTGAATGGTGAAATCCACAGATAATAACAAACACCACCAACACTGCACTGGAACCCTCCCATGTGCCAGAACCTCCCCATGCAAGGTCGCCTCCTCCCTCCTTCCCCTGCCCACCCACCATGCCAGTAACCCCCCACAGAGAAGGGAGGTGGGAGGTGAGCTCACTTCCTCCCTCCCCCCACACCCACCTGCCTGCTCCACTATGCCAGAATCCCCCCCTCAGAGGTCGCCTCCTCCCTCCTTCCCCTGCCCACTGTGCCAAAACCCTCCTCCTGCCTGCCCAAAACCTCCACCTGCACAGAGGAGGGGGAGGCAAGCTCACCTCCTTCCTCCCTCTCCCGCCCACCACAACCCCCCCATGAGGTTGCCTCCTTCCCCTGCCCACCTACCCCCTGCACCGGAACCCCCTCCATGGAGAAGGGAGGGGGAGGTGAGTTCGCTTCCTCCCTCCCTCCTCTGCCCACCATGCTGCAACCCACCTGTGATTTCCCTCCCCCCCTCCTGCCCACCCACCCCACCTTCGCCATCCATGGATGGTGAATCAGTGGATACAGGAGTGCTACTGCACTTTTATACTTTGAGCTCAGTTTGCAACAATTTAAGTAAGGTGCAAACAACAAAAGAAAGTGGGGGGAGCAGAGAGAAGCTGGGACATTAAAAAGTGGGACAACAGAGGATTACTCAAGATTATCCTTGACAAATCAGAATAGTTGTAGGGTGTGGTATACTTGCTAGGCTCCGAACGTACAGTGCAATGCCAATAAGGCAGGTTTTTTAAAAAAACAAAAACAAAATGACTTGGAAATATTTGCTTGTGTTTATTGGCAAGTGTCCCACTGCTTCTGTCAAAACCCACAATCCCCTTCCTTCCTGAAGTCTCCAATAAACCCTAAATGCCTACTCTAGAGATCTGGAGAAGCCTCTGTAACAGGTTTTGGGACCGCGGTACTGATTCCAAATCTCCTAATGCTATGCTTGGTGGAACCAAAGTACACCACTGGTTTCAGGCTTTTGTTTCTTAAAGCTTTCCCTGTAACAAATAATCTCTATAAATCTTCCTTTGACCATCAAACTGTTCAATTTCCAGTGAAGTTTACAGCAACTCTGCTTGAGAGCCACATTTGGAACTTGGTGAGGAAGCAAAGTGAAGTTACAAGTAACATAATTATTCATTCTGAATGATCTATGATATCAGATCTACGGGAATGACAAAGAAGTGAAATGGAGAATAAGTTGGAAGAAAAATTACATCTGGGTTCATACCTAAGCGCTGATTTTGTAATGGGAATATTAATCATGGTACATCATATCTAAATGAACAGCACTGACAAAGTACCTGAGAGCAAAATCAGATTTTACTGCCCTTATTTTCCACCAATGCCGGAGACTTGTCTTCCTTGGCAGCAAACAGTCATCAAGTCATTGAATCAACACTCAGTTTGGCAACCTTCAGACACAAAGAGCTTGTGCAGGATTCCTTGTCAACAAAAGCAAAGTTTATACTTCTGTACAAGTATTTTGTCTCAGGCTTACAGTCTCTCGGTTCCATGATGTATACCCTTCAACTGTCGCAATTTGTCAGGGACAGTTCTGAATTTAATACTCTGTTGTTTCACTTTTCATATGCTTTTAAAAAGTCCCAGTTTATCTGTGCTCCTCCCACTTTTGCCCTTTGAACTCATCTTGCTTCAAATGATGGAAACTGAGTACAGAGTGCAAACATTGGTCTTTTTCGGACGCGTCAAAAATAATGCAAGCAGCCTCGTCACGTTGCGAGGCTGCTGCGCTGCAGAGCATCAGTTTCAGATGATGCTCTCCCCTTCCGGTACTGTTGCGGTACCGCGGGGAGATTTGAGCATCATATTTCGTTGGTTTTTAATCACGATCAACTTTCATGAGTAAAAACCAATGAAATATGACGCTCAAATCTCGCCGCAGTACCGCAACAGTACCGGCAGGGGAGAGCGTCATCCGAAACCGACGCTCTGCAGCGCAGCAGCCTTGCAACGCGACGAGGCTGCTTGCGTTATTTTTGACCGTCCGAAAAAGTCCATTGTTTCCATTCAATTAACTCAGTGGTGTGGGGTCAGGAGAGGATAGGGTGGAAACTTTCCATTTCCAGCATGCACAGGCAAAAGCAAATTGCTGAAGCCCTTCCTAACTTGTATGTTCTTCCTCATTAACAAATTCTGCCATCTTGACCACACTCTGATTTTGCTGGGCCATATACATCCTGGCTTTCATCTGGGAAATGTTGGAGGGTACTATTACATAATAGTATGTAATAACAAAACTATTACATACTACATATCATAGTATGTAATGTGATCCAAACTCTCAGCCAAGGTTATGCATTTGGATGCACTCTATAGGCCCATGTTCAGGGCCAGCAGCAGCCCCTTGCATCTTCTGAGGCCCACTTAGCTTGGAAGGACTCACCAAAATTTGGGTTTCTGAGGACTGGGCCCTCATTCAGGGTTTTGCTTTTTAATTAATTATTTATTTCATTTATATGCCACCTTTCTTCCATGGTGAGACCCAAAGCAGCTTCTAGAGGTAGTGCTTTGCTTTAACTTGGGCCAACATGCTGCTAGTGACATAGGCAGGCATACAGTATGTTGCATTACACATATGGAGTGTTTTTATCGGATGGTGTATCCAGCTGATGGGGACAGTAATAGAAGCCTGCTTCTGGATGTGTGTTGAGTGGGGTGTACATGATTTGTAATGAGTCTCTAGTTGTTTTGTAATAAGTCTGAGGTCCCATTATGGAGTGGCCCAGTGCAGAACGTGTACAAACACATGTCACAATTGTGCAATCCGGAGTCAGCTATGTGCCTTTACAAATATACATTGTGCTAGAGTGGTATCCAGTACAGGGATTGCATAATGCAAATGAAACACAATTCCACTGGCAGTTATTTACACTATGCTGTGGCAATATAGGATCTTACCATTTTTGCATTAGAACTTGCCACTCCTCTAACACCTCTAATGTGTTACCATTCTTAAAAAATGATCAAAAACACATTTTCCCTGCTTTTTAACGACAATGGGCAGCTGCAAGCTGCCTGCCATCTTAAACTTCCTGCAGTGTCCACCAGAGTAATGCTTTCCTCTCCCAGCCTTAACCTATTAATGTTTAATGAGAAGAAACTCTGGAGTTTAAAAAAGTACTTTTAAAAAGAAATGTATTGAATAACTCATTATGAAGCCAAAACAGGGAATGGGGGGGGGGATATACTCATTACTCCATATTGCTCATTTTTCAAGGTTTTTTTAAAACCTTAAAAAAAAATTTTAATGGTTAAAATGGGGTAGGGAAAACCCCCTCAAAATGCATCCCAATCAACTAACTGTTCAGCCTGGAGAAGTAATGACAAAAACAAGTCACTTGTTACTTTTATAAACATTGTCACAAGTAAACATTGTCACACAAAATAGTATATAACATAAAAAGTTATTATATTATTTTGCAAAAACAACAGCTGGAATCCTCTCTGGCAGTTAGAAATGTGTAACCTAGCGTTACACGCTTGTTACTGTTACATGTTCAATTACAGTGTAATGTCTACATAGGGACTGTAAAAGTCCCCTAATCCCTGTTTACTGAGCAGCAGCTGCTGTGATCAATGAGGGCCTATTCCCCTGTCAATTGGGAAGCAGTTGACTGATGGTCTCATCCACACACACACACACACACACACTTTCTGTGAGTTGTGAGCATGAGGGTGAGTTGTAACAGATTTCTACTTGTCTCAGAGGAAATGGCTCACAGGAGAGAGTGGGAACATCAGTTAGCTGCTGCCCAAGCAAAGGGGAACAGACCCCTGTCAATCACAGTGGATGCAGCCTGGTAAGTAAGGATTAGGTGGGGCCAAGATTCCCTGTATAACACCATAACTATGGTGCTTGTGCACACATGTCTCCCATAAAGGTTTCTGACCAACATTGTTAAGCTCTTAGTACCTCCTGAAATTAGCATATTAGAGGTAATGTTGCAAGTTGTAATGCATGATTCCTAACCTCTGAGAAAGTCTCAGTATGCCCATTCCTTTGTAAGCATATTTAGAATTGTGACTTCTTCTAGATTTTATTGTAAAGTCCGGCTCATGTCTTAATATTAAATATTTATAATTAATCCAATCTTTCTTGGTTGTTGATTCCTTTCTAAAAAAAGGTTTAATGTGTGGATGTCCATGTGACTTTTGGAGTGAGGGATGTTCTTCAGAGAAGGGGGTATTCTCTGTGTAGTATACATGTCGCATGTGTTAACCTCATCTTACTGGAAGTGCATTTTTCAACAAATTGTTACCAGGTGTCCATTCTCCTATTCGAAAGTTTCAGGAGTGGAATCCTCTCCATTACATACAATTCTAATGTTCAGATTGTGTTGAAAGTGATTTTTTTAAAAAAGGATTGATTCAATACAGGGTGGCAAATGCATTTACACACATCAATATCCTAACATTCTTTTTTTAACTATCTGCCCACCACTGGAAAATACATGAATTAAAAAGAAGCAAAAATCCCTAAAACGCTTATCAAAATCTATTGCTAAAAACTGCCTACTTGGGGTTCTAAAAGATATCTATTTAGCAATAATCTTTTTAACTTTAAATTACAGAAACTTGCAGAAGATGTTGAAACAGGGGTGGAAATCATTGATTAAACTGTATATGTCCATTTGTCTCCACTGGGTGTGGAGACAAATGTGAATACATAGCTATTGAAAGATGAATGGTGAATTAGGTTGATTCGTCCAACAGGAGTAAAAGGTGTCTCTATCCATGTGATTCAATGGCAAATAATCAGAACCCTGGACAGCGAATCTACAATCTGGATTTAATTTACATGCTTTTACTGAGTTTTGTGGATTGGGGGCTAGAGGAATTTCTCTAGCGAACCACCAGAAAACCATATCAGTCTTTCTTCCCTGCTTCACTCTACCCATCCCCCACTTCTTAACAACAGACAATGAGTTAGTACTGCTAAGCCTAGGTGGGAAACGAATTCCATGTTTCCATGTTGCTGATATCCCTGTATGGTTTGTAAATTCTGAGGTCTTCTCTAATAGACCCCTTTTTGTTTTCTTTTTGCAACATTCCAAGCAGCTAGATGAAATGGTTTCTGTAACTGTTTCACTTAACTATGGTGAAAAACTGAAAACCTAACTCTGCACATACATTGTTGCCTAATATGAGAGCAAATTTATAAAAAGTAATGCTTTATACAATAAAGTGTTCCTCTTTCTCATGACTAGTGCTGGCATGACCATTCTCTCAGGAGCGGAGAACCCCTTTGATCAAAGGTAATACAAGTGTGGTTCAGGGTTCCTCAACTGGTTCAGGGCCCAATCATACAGGTGGAAGAGACAACAAAAGCCATCTAGTCCAACCCCCTAACCTGCAGGAATTCACAATCAAATCATTCCCTACAGATGGCCATCCAACCTCTGTTTCAAACCTCCAAAAAAGGAGACTCCACCACACTCCAGTGTAGTGCATTCCACTTCTGAACAGCTCTTACCATCAGGAAGTTCTTCCTAATGTTTAGCTGGAATCTCTTTTCCTGTAGTTTGAGTCCATTGCTCCATGTCCTAGTCTCTGGTGAAGCAGAAAAAAAGTTTGCTCCATCTTCAGTGTGACATCCCTTAAAATATTTAAACATGGATATCATGTTGCCTCTTAACCTTCTCTTCTCCAAACTAAATAATGACAACTCTGTATTCCTGAGGGGAATCAGGAGAGGTTCTGGGGCTTCAGGACATGCCCAACACTATTACCTAAAAATGACTTGTTGTAACTTATCCTGAGGAGATTGGCTTCAGCTTGCAGAGATGATTCAGCCCTCTTTCTTCCCACCTTCATCTGATATGGAGAAGTCACTCTGTGGAAAGGAAGTAGAGCACCTGTCCGCTATTTGCATATCATCAGCTCTTTATTTATTTATTTTCAAGCAATTTCCTGTGCCCACCTACAGAACTCCCTAGCAGCAAATAACTGTATAATTTTCTTTTATGAAATTGTATCTTCAGCAAGCAGAAGAAATCAAGGGGACCCTTTGCTAATACATGACAGAGGGCTTATCTGGACGGTGGCGGGAGGGGAGTCCCTGGAAGTATCAAGATGTTCCAGGCCTTTTTGTTTGGATTTTACCTGCATACTCATGGTTTTGCATCCACACTATTTTGTTTAATACCCTGGGTTTCCCCCTCCCTTGTCTTCTTTCTCCTCCACCTCCCACTGAGCATGTGTCACATCTAGACCCAGGTAACATTTCAGAAATAGCCTTCCACCAATTTCTACTGAGGCCTTCTTAATTAACATTCCAGAATTATAGTCAAAGTGTTAAAGTGCTTTAGCAATGTTATGCTAGTTAAGCATTAGGATAATTTTCTTTGATTGCTACAATTCCTTTTTCCCTTCCTTGATCTCTGTTGAACCTGCTGACTGTTACCCTCTATGCTTGGGGGTCCTAGAGAACTTCAAAATATCAACTTTGAATTGGGGAATTAATATACTCGCTATGGCAATGCAAAGAGGGGGCAACAAATAGCAGGATCTTGTAACCTTTGTATACTGGTAATCAGGAGGAGACAAAAGCTAGATAGTACAATAATAATCTTTATTTTGAAAGCAATAATAATAAGGGCACACAAACATAAACATTCATACACTAAGCAATCAAGCAAGACTAACAAATAAAGTGAGAATAATTAAATAGGGGAATGGTGAGGGGAATTTCCAACGGGTGATACAACACCCTTTCCTGAAGAGATGAGGTTGCGTGATGAGGAAACCAGCAGAGCGGGGGTCCTGATGTGAAGTGGCTACACAGACAGATAGCATGTCCACAAGATGGAGATCTGTGCACCTGGCTACACAGTATGACATGGAGTCAAGAGGAAGATGAACTGTGTGCACTTGAATGGGGTTTTCAAAGGGTTTTTATAGAAAATATTTGCCTTCAGGATATGAGATTTAGAATGGAGAACAATGCCTTACAGGTGTTGCTCAGAGTTAAACAAAGGTATCCGTGTGTGTTAATCACACCTTAATGAGAGAATACTTTGCAAGAGAAAGGGGGAAAGGAACTTCCTTTGTGTGGGTGAGGAAAATGTGATGGGATAGTTTGCAGGTTTCAGGTAGGAAATAGGATTGGCCTGGGGTTTTGGCAGCTGTTGCCCTCTTTTGTTGCCTTGCAAATTAACATATCTTTGGAATTTGCCTGGCCTCTCCAGTAGTACATACCTGACTAAGCAATGTTTGTCTTTGGGTTTTCTAGTCCCCCAGTTTATGTTAATGGTCGCACTCTGCGGAAGACCACATTTGACTTAATAATTAAACATAACCAATTATGAATATAGATATGGGGATAGGGGTGTCCAGTGAGTTACATGACCTGGTAACAGTTACTATGTTTCTTGGTGGCAGCCATCTTAGCTAGCTCTGGGATAACAGAAACACACTGTCATAGAGATAAATTTCATTTCAGGAAATACTGGTTTAAAATAACTACCCTGGGAGGTAGTTTAAACAGTCTCTGATGATACTGGTACTGACAGAAAATATTTTGGAATTAACAAAATGTCACATGGATCTGCAAAGTAAAATCAGAACAGATAGGAACAAAATTAGGGACATTTTGGATTTTTTCCATTAGTGCAGATGAGGCCGGAATTGGGAACCATCTGACTGGAAAGAAATACTGCATTACTATTGTCTTTGCAGTGTGGCAACATTGAAGGAAACTTTTGTATGTCTACACCTGGCATTGCACAGTTGGCATCTGTCTTGGAGCCCACTGAGAGATCCCAGCAGACTTCTTTATCTTGAGTAATTAGGACAATGTCTATTTGTTTGGTCTTTTATTATTTTTTTATTACTTACTATGTATTGTTTTCTTTTACATCTTTTCTGGCCACAGTCCATGGTGGGCTGAAACATGTTGTGCAATATAATCAAATATTCACATTTCTAGCATTCTGATGCTTGCTTTCCTTTTCATTTGATGTATACACTCTAATCATTTGGTCTGTTAGTGCACATTATTGTTGGAATGTCTATATTTATTTGTTAAAATTCAATATAATAAAAAACAATTTACCGGGAAGGATTTGTGAACACACAGCTACAATTTTTTTTCTCACTACTTCAAGTAATAAGTAAATATAAAAATAAATTACAAAGGTGTGTTTTGCTAAATCAAATAAGAAAGAAAACACCCAGAAGCTTGGAAATTATATAGTATAAGTTCCATTCCATAAAATGTCTATTCTTTCCCCTTCTATGTTCCTCTCACAAATGTTGCTTGAATACAGGTTGCACTATCTCTGAGTCTTAGCCATGTTGTCTGGGAGTCCAATGGGAACTGGAGTTCAATAATACTTGAAGGTCTTCAGGTTCTTCACCCCTCCTCTAGGGCAGAGCTTTTAAAAAAAAATTCCACTCATGACCCCTTTTTGCCCAAGGAATTTTTTATGCGACCCAGGGTATATAGGTATATAAAATAGGTATACAAATTCTTTTACTGTTGCCCCCCCCCATATTCAGTTATGTGACTCTATATGTGGTTGTGACCCACAGTTTAAGAAGCTTTGCTCAAGGGGATGAGGACCAACCTGAGGCATGGTTTCTACACACGGCAAAGGGAATTTACAGTAATATTTGATAAACAAAAATTCTGTGGGGCTTGAATATAGTCCTAGTGCAAACAAGTGCAAACAAGATGCACTTAAAGTCCTAGTTCAGGAAGGTAAATAACACAGACCTGGTGGGATGACTCCCCTGAATGGAATATAACAATTGGGGGATATAATCTGTTCAAAAAGAATGAATGGGGAAGAAAAGGAGAGGGAGTAGCATTATATGTCAAAGACGAATTCACTTATACAGAAATCCACACAAGTGATCAAACTAGACCAGTGGATTTGAGTATTTAGGTATTTAGGAATCACCTAATTAACCTAAGTGAGTTTAAATCTGCGGGCCAGATGAACTACATCCTAGAGTATTGAAGGAACTTGCTGATATGCTCACAGAACCACTTGCTATCATTTTTGAGAAATCTTGGAGAATGGGTGAGGTACCACAGGACTGGAAGCAAGCAAACGTTGTCCCTCTCTTTAAAAAAAAAAAAAAAAGGCTGGGGGTGGGGAGATCCAGGAAACTACAGCCTGACTTCTATACCAGGAAAAATATCAATGGGGTGGAGTGAATCCAAAACTGGGAGGAGTAGCGAACACATTGGAAGATAGAACAGAATTCAAAAGGACTTTGATGAATGAGAAAACTGGGCCAGAATGAATAAAATGAAATTCAATAGAGAAAAATGCAAAAGTTTCCATTTAGCCACAAAACCCAAATCCACAGGTATAGGATGGGGGATACTTGGCTCAGCAGTACTACATGTGAAAAGGATCTTGGGATTATGTTGATCATAAATTGAACATGTGCCTGCAGTGTGATGCTACAGCAAAGAAGGCTAATGCTATCTTAGCCTGCATTAGTAGAAGCATAGTTTCCAAGTCAAGGGAAGTAATAGTCCCACTATATTCTGCATTGGTCAGGCCTCAATGTTCAGTTTTGGATGCCTCGTTTTAAAAATGATATAGTTAAGTTGGAGTAGGTTCAGAAAAGGCTGATGAGGATGATAAGAGGTATGGAGATCAGAACATGTGAAGAGAGGCTGAAGAAGCTGGGCATGTTCAGCTTGGTGAAGGGAAGACTGAGGGTTGACGTTGGGTATTTAAGACTGAGGGTCTTAAATACCTCAGTGGCTGCCACAAAGAACTTCTACTGGCTTGTTCTCTGCTGCCTCAGAGGGTCGAACAGGTCTAACAGTTTTACATTACAGAAGGCTAGATTTTGATTGAACATTAGAAGGATCTTCTTGACATTGAGAATGGTTCGGCAATGGAACTAATTTTCTGTAGAGATGGTAGGGTCTCCTTTTCTGGATGTCTTCAGAAAGAGGTTGGACAGCTACCTGCTGGGGATGTTGTACCTGGAGATCTTGAATTGATCAGGGGGTTGGACCTGATGGCCCAAAGAGCCCCTTCAAACTCCCATAGATGATTCTATGACAGAAATATATTTTTCTTTGTTGCTTCTTCCCAACTCAATAGACTTTTTGAAGAGAGAATGACATGTAGAATGCCTACACGCCACACAGTTACAGTGCTATATTCCACTTTAACTGCCATAACAACAATCCATGGAATCTTGGGATTTGTCCTTTGGTGAAGAATAGTTAGAATTCTCAGCTGGAGGGCTCTAGTGCCCCGGATTGAGCTACACACCCCAAGATTCCATAGGATATTGCCATGGCAGTTAAAATGGGATATACTGCTTTAACTGTGTAGTGTGAAAAGACAGGGTTGCCCATGCCACCATTCTATTTCTGTGCCAGAAGGCAGCAGAGGAGGTGGGAAGTGGCTGGTAGTTCTGAAACGAACTTTGGACATTTACTTTTTTGACAACAACTTCCTGAATGTCCTTGTCAGCATAGCAGCAATGGCTGAGGGATTCTGGAAGTTGTAGTTCAACAGAGAAGTTTTTCCAACTCTCCAGATTAAATGATGAGCAGAAACCATGCATAGAAACCTTGCATCATTGTCATGAAATGGGACACCCCAAGTGCAGTTTAAAAACTGGTGCTGTCTGAAAACTGAACAAACTTGAATCAGGGAATACTGAAATAAACTCTTCATCTAGAATACTGTTTGGTCTCAGGCCATCCCAGGTCATTGTTGAACTGAAGGAGGCAGCTTGAAGACTGGTACTATAAAACGAACTTGTATCAAAACGGCCTTAATCTAATTTAAGGTCTATTGGCAGGCTCCTGTAGTAATCAAATGGAAATACGCATATGTGCATAAGAAAAAGATTTGGCTCTGGATTAGGAAAAGCAAATAAACTGCCATACTACAGACGACATAACGAATAGGAGGATTAACTTTTAGAAGAGCTTGCCAGCTTATCATTATGAACAGAAAAAGCTGAAAAGAACTGGAATAATACCTAAAATAATGGCCGAGGGGAAAAAAAAATCCACAGCATAAAAGGACTGACTTATTGCCTCAGTATCAAAAATAACTAAGAAAAAAACCTAAGAAGCAATTAATATAGATGGCATTCTCACAAAGTTATTATTAACATGAGAAATCTTACAGGTCCTGTTGCATAAGTAAGGCACAAAAATGATTTTGCCTGAACTTTGGAACAGTTAGGAAAAAAATCTGGTACACTTACCTTGATGATGATTTTGAAAGATGGCTAGCTAGCATGGCATATCTATTAATTAAACAGTTTCTTTTATCTATAATAGATGCCACTTTCTGTGCCTACACTCTGATATAAACATAATATTTTCAAGTAGCTGTGGTGGCAGATGGAAAGGGAACGGTGGAAGGCCAATGGTTAATTTCTGTCAGAAAATGATGTGATATGTCCCTCCAGCATGCCTGGAAGCCACACAGTGTGACCTAGAATAGTAGAGTACTAATCTTGATGTTTTGGGGGCACAGATAGCAACTATGAGAAGGCAAATACATTCTCTACATGCTTGAAGTTATTATTTATATATTGAGTTCCCATATTCCCAAGCTGAGTTATCTATTCTGAAAAATGATTCGGACAGTAAGGTTCTGCTGCTGAACTCAGAGGCGCTAGGATCATGGGAAAAGTCATGCTGGATCACACGTAGGGCCGTGAGTAAGTGCCATTGTGGACCTTCTAGTCAAGGCTAGCTGTCTTGGCATTGTGAGATAGAACTTTGAGTATTTTGCAACCCCTTCAAGAGATCCTTGTCTCCATCCTACACACATAATCCCACAAAAATTGCCATCATAGTTTCTGCAATTTGAGCAAAAGATGCTTTTCATAAAACTCTTGTTTCTGAGCATAACATTCCCTTTGTGAAGCTAAGCACACACACAAACTGCTGACACACTGCAGAAATCATGCAGTTCGCCCCCACTTTAACTATCATGGCTCCATCCTATGGATCCTGGGATTTGTAGTTTTTTGTTGCACCAGGGCTCTATGACAGAGAAGGCTAAATCACTCACAAAACTACAAATCTCAGAATTCCATAACATTGAGCCATGGCAGTTAAAGTGCTGTCAAACTAGATTATTTCTGTAGTGTATCGGCAGCCATAGAAAATAGGCTGAGGGATCACCCTGCCATGAACAACCCATCCAGTGCACTACTTTTGCTACAAGGGAATAGTTACTGCATTTTCCAGTCCCACACATTTTACAGAAATGTTTACTCCAAGATCAACAAAGGTGGCTTATATCAGGGAGAATTTTTGTTGTTGTCTCACTTAGGACTTTATCAGATGCAGCAAAAATTGCACAACTACATCATCACAGGAGCACAAATAGTTCCCGCTATTGCACAACGTTGTCATGTTCGTGTGGTCAAATGGTGCTCCAGCCGCAAATAAGGCATTGCTTTTAATTGATGGGACAAGCTGCCAATAGCTCTCAATATCAATATCACTTTTTTTTTGTGTGTGGTATTGAAGAGCGTGTGAAAACACATCCCATTGCAATTGCCAGATTACAGCATGAACGGGTGGTTCTCTTTCCCTCTCCCCATTCCCAGCAAGAAAATGTCCGGGTGATAATGTGAAAACTATTCACAGGATGCTCTTTTTATGAACTGTCCCAGTTTGTTTGCATATTTTAGGGTTTTTTTTAAGTATTTGCAAGTTAGGTTTTCTTGGTGTGTTTTTAAGCATGCTTGTGTCTCTTGAGAGCCACTGAAATTCCGCCCATGCTAAATCATGGAAGTAAAGTCCTGTTCCTAAAGTGCTAGTGGTGGTTGTGCAATAATTCTGCGGTGGTTCTTTCATGCAATTACAGTGAGATGTGATAATAACTGTAATCATGCTACTATGTTTCCACTTTCCTCATTCATGGAATTACAGCATTTTTAGACACTAGTCTGATAAAGTCCTTACTACAACAGAGCAAGTAATGGTCTGGCATCCTGTTAATGAATTGTAATGTTTGGGCACACAGCACTAACAATACCCTCAGGGTCCTCCCAAGGTCCCTGAGTGTGGTTGTCACAGTACATCCAGCTAAAGGATAGCTAGATGCTCCTTGCTCCCTCTAGGGATCTGCCAATATGTGAATGGCCATCTTGAGGCAGGGGAGGGGCTGCCACACTGAAAAACTGGATTGGGGAAGTATTGCATCCTGAGAAGTCTCCTGCTGATGATCTTGGCCATAATATATGTCCCTAAAATAATAAAAAAGCCCAATTTTTGACCAGTTTTTTATTCTCAGGATACTTATGGAAAGCCTACAGGCAGGTGAAGAGTCACCATGGACTAGTGGTATGAGTGTTGGACTATGACTGTGGAGATGAGGATTTGAATCCCTGCTCAGCCATGGAAACCCACTGACTGACCTTGGTCATGCCACACTCTCTCAACCTCCGTGGGAGGCAAAGGCAAACCTGCTCTGAACAAATCCTGCCAAGAAAACCCCATGATAGGTTTGCCTTAGGATCACCATAAGTTTGAAACAACTTGAAGGCACATGACGACGACAACAACAACAACAACAACAACAACAACAGGCTGTAGAGCAATAGCATTATCCTGTTTATATTTCCTAGCCCAATGGAAAAGCCTCTTGTACTTCCTTGATAGCCTTATCCTCTTTAGTTGGGCCTTTTGAGATCTGATTCAGACTTAATGCTCCAGAGAGCTCATGGCTGTATTTATCCTGTATTTATTCACTGTGGAACACTGTTTTCTCAGTGTTGGCTGGGTCATCTTTATGTTGGCTCCAGGTCTGCCTCATTTTCTCCTTCCATTCAGACAAATGAAGTCAAACACAGGGCTTCTGCTTGGGGGGGGGCATTTTATTTAGGACTGTTCATTCTCAATAATTCTCAAGTCCTTAACCCTGACAGCCCCCTCACCTAAGATTCTGGATTTTGTTGATCCTTGATTTTGTTGATCCTTGAGCAATAAAGGGCTGGGATTTCAGGCAACTTGCTGATGATTCATCCCATTATCATTTTTCATCCAGGAAACTGTTTTCATGGTGAATCCTGCACAGCACTGCTTCCCCTTGACTTGACCCCCAATTAGTGTTCCTCTTCTGTGCATTCCCATCAGAGCTTGGAACATTAGGTTTAAAAATTTGATTGATAATGTTAGCTATTAGAAACTGGGAAATTAACTCACTAGCATAAACACTAACAATTGAAATAATAATGGACTACAAAGCCCATAATAGGTTTCTTGACAGGGAATAGTAGGAGTCCAGCACATCTGGGAAGTGCTGTTCCAAAAAGGAAAGGGACCAGGCTGTCTCATCTGACAACCACTTCAACCACTCTATATTTTTCCCCCAACCTTCACCAACATGTACACTTCATTTATCCTTCAAACGCCTGTTTTGTTATTGGTCAATTTATTTCAGTTACAGGATACTGATCTGTCACAAGTACAGCAATAATTGGATAGCTAAAAGAGCACACAGTGATCTGAGAGTGGAGAATTTTTAATGTGAAATTTTTGAGAACCTCTGACATATGTTCGATTCCAGCCGGCTCCAAGGTTCACTCAGCCTTCCATCCTTTCGTAGGTCGGTAAATTGAGTACCCAGCTTGTGGGGGGCAATTAGCTAACACACATTGGAAACTGTTTAATGCAGTGTAGATGTGCAAATAGCTATTGCTTAAAACAATTTGTAAGCCGCTCTGATAGCCTTGTGACTGAAGAGCGGGGTATAAATAAATAAATAAATAAAAATAATTTTTTTTTCCCTGCACAACCGAATCACTACATCTTTTCCACCAACAACTCCCAGTCAGCAGGTGTAGTCTGCAAAGGCCAGTGGCAGAGCACAGATTCTGCATGAAGGAGCCAGGGATCCCAAATACAATCTGTGGCATCTGCGGTTTTAATGATCAACGTATAACAAGCCCGCTCTTCACTACACTTATCTTACCTTAGTTTTGTAATTTAAAAGTGTGGGTAAGAAGGAAGCAGAGAAGGAGGAGGAGGAGGGTGGGAAAAAACAAAAATAGGATGGGAAGGGTGAAGAGAGAGGAGAAACCAGAGAGAAAGAATGGAGGATGGGTTTAACAAAAACATCTTCCATATAGATCCATGGGGCAGTGGGCAGGGGGACGTTCACTGCTAAAATCTGACATTCTGAAAGGTCACTGGCTCTTGGTCTCCTGCTAAGTAAACAAATCATTCCTCCACACCTCATTCCATTCCAAGATCTTCTCTATTCTTTTTTCTTCTTTCCCAAATTTAGCTGTTATTCTCCACAAATGCAGCTCTTCTGCTCCAGACAGTTCTTTCTCACCTCCTTCCCCTGCTGTCTTCTCAAAGAAACCAAATGGATTAGCTTGCTTAGTGTTAGAGCCATGTAACACATTTTCTCCAATTCTAGTATTTCTTCTCTTGAGGCAATCTTCCTGTTTTCTTGAATCTGACTAAGGGAGTGGCACCTATCTTAGCAAATTCGAACAACCTAATTTTCTAAAGCATATTTTAAAATTCAGTGTTAAATGGGGGATCTAGAAAAGTAGGTGAAATAATGAGAAAAATTAGTGAATGAATAATGTAGTGTGATGTTCAATGAACTAATTCCAATCTCTGATCCCAGCCTCTAATCCATGGTTTATCTCTTTCTCCTCAATACTTCCATCTCCTCCCTGCCCCATTTAACCTCCTGTCTCTCCTTTTGCCTCTGTGGAAATTTTCAGATGGGCTAAATATGGCATTACAATGATGCCAGAAGATTGCTAAAGGGCTTCCCTTTCAGATGACATCGTTCCCGTGTCATCAAGCTCCCATTCAGCTGTCATTACACCAGCACTTCTTTTTATTCATGGGCTAAGCCATGAATGGATCCCCCATTCCATTTCTGTAATGGAATGTCCTGCAAGTGAAACGGTGCCCCATTATGCTGGCACGATGCCAGCATCAGTGGGTGGTCCATGCCAGAACACTTCCAGGTAAGATTGGGACATCCAGGTAAGTGACATACTTTTTTGTACCCTCCCTGGGTTACTTGTTATGTTTTAAGTGTGTTTTCATGCTTGCTGTCACTTTTTTCCTTTTATTTTGCTTTTAAAATGTGAATTTCCTGTGCTCTAGTCATCTCACGAGAACAGCCGGGATTTCAAACCAGGAAGTGACTAGAGCTCTGTTCAAGTTCCATTTAGGTACTCCTGGGCAGCAATGAAGATGCTACCAAGGTAGGTCTGAAACTTTAGTTTATTGTGTGATGGGGATGGGAGAGGGGCAGGAAAGGAGATTGCAGAATGGGAACACATTTTTTTTTTCCTTTTTGAAAATCTCCTATGAAAGGAAAGAGGTAATCAAGGTTAGATTCAGGTGGTTGGGGCTCTGGAACAGTTCTAAAACCAGCCATCCCCACCTTGACATGCAATTGTAAGCCATTCTTGGAATGACAGTATAGAAATTAGATGAATGAATGAATGAGCAATAAATAAAATACAAGTATAACAGAGGGCAGCTCTAAAATCCCTGTATCAACCCTATAACTTCAGTTAGACTAAGGACTTTTTCGCACATTAAAAATACAACGCTAGCAGCCTTGCCACGTTGCGAGGCTGCAGCGCTGCAGGGCATCCCTTTCGGATGACGCCCATCCCTGCCGGTACTGTTGCAGTACCGCAGGGACATCTGAGCGTTATATTTAGCCAATTTTTACTCACGAAAGTTGATCATGAGTAAAAATTGGCTAAGTATAACGCTCAAATGTCCCTGTGGTACTGCAACAGTACTGGCAGGGACAGGCGTCATTCGAAAGGGACGCCCTGCAGCGCTGCAGCCTCGCAATGTGGCGAGGCTGCTAGAGTTGTATTTTTAATGTCCAAAAAAGTCCTAACAGTCTGATCCCATGCATTACAATTCAGTTGCTCCAGCAACACCCAAAGGCTGGCATCCTGTATGGCTCACCTTGACATAGGATAGTGGTTACTCATGCAGAACTATGCTACAGCTGGCATCCTGAACTCATAATGGCAAGTGCCTGAGGAGCAACAGGGGAGGTATGCAGATCTAGCTTGCTGCTAATTGTCACAGTAGAAGCAAGAGAAGTCAAGAGCCAGTCCAGAAGTCAGTCATCAATAATCCATAAATGATGCAAGAGAAGTCAAAAGCCAGTCCAGAGTTGAGTTACCAAATGTCTATACCAGATGCCAGGGAAACCAATACCCAGTCCAGAGTTCAGTAGAGTCAGGTCCAAGGTCCAAGTCTGTAGTCATCAAGGGGTGGCTGCAATAGTCCAGAAGTCCATCCAAAGTCAAGGCAAGCAGGAACACAGGAGGAGTGCAACAGCTAAGATTAGCAGTTGTCTGCATTGAAGCTTGAAGGAAAACTGCTGCCTGATTTATAGCCACAGTTTCCAGGCAAGGTGGAACTCATTAGCAAGGAAGCAGGTCAGCACTTGGTTTTTAAACAATGTTGCATGTATTATAAGTGTGTGCGTTAAAAATAAGAAGGGCTTACAGCTCCTCTAGATCCTTCTCTACCCCATTAAACTTCTACTGTCCTCTCTGACTCTTTCTCGGTCTATTGAGGATGCATTTTAAAAATGTTTTTCAAGATTGGTTACCCTTTTCAGAAAAGGACACTCTGAGGCCTGGTCAATTGCAATGTATCAAATTATGGAAATCAAGGCAGACAGTCATTTCTAACATATTTCCTTGCCACCTCTTCTACTTTTGGAATTTTACTAGAACACAGCCAGCAATGAAGACTCAAGAGATTCAGGAAGTGTCTGGAAAAGAGGAGGAATCAAGTCACACACACACACTTGTACTCTGGAATTAGTTGCCCCAATTTGAACCATTGCTGGATGTGATTCATGTATCAAGGTGAGGCTCACCTGAGGTTCTCTGCTTCTTTTGGAAGTCTATTTAGCTTTTTCCTCAGAGGCACTAACAAACCCCTAACTCTGCAGACCTTGATAAATGAGCTAACAGAAGCTCAAAGTATTTACCACTTCAGACTGAGAGAGTTTAGTAATGAGGCCCCTGTAGAGGGTCCAAACACTGATGGCAGATAGGTTCCTTATCAATCGGGGTGGTGAATCCTTTCTGACTTTTAGTCTGAACTTTGAAGGAGCTATCCAAGATGTTGAATGCCTATCCCTCAAACAGGTTGGATACCTCCTTTAAAGTTCAGGGGAAAAAACAGAATAAATTCACTACAGTGCTTACATGGGTCCCAAACGTTACTGAGGTCAGTTTCCTGCAGTTGCTGAGGCTAAATCTGTCCATTCCAGAGCTCTTGGAAAGATTATACTTTTTTGGACTAAGATTTACAGAATCATTGGGGTTTCTGAGATGTGTAGTCCCCAAAAGGAACTTTCCCAAGCGCTACTCTTTCCCACCCACACCAACACCTTCTGCCTTATTTTTCTTCAATCATGCTTACATTGAAGATTGTTGATTAATTGCCTTCATCTCATTCATTTCTGCTGACATAACATCAGTAGCACTGTCTGCACATTTCTCCAATTCTGGCTAGAGTATTGCCAATGCATTCAAGCATGAAGGCAACTTCATCATTGCTCCTGCCTCAGGAGGAAAGATTTGTTTGGAAGTTATGGGTTAACTCTCAGAGAGAGGATGTAGGTGAACATGATATCATTCTCCAGCCTTTCTCCTGCAGAGCACTAGTATATCTGGATGAATTATTCTGGGATAGAGCTGTTTAAAAAAAAACAAGAATGTTTTACCCAAATTTTGGGGCAGGGAAAATGTCTTTCTATTTCAGGAAGAAATGGTATTGTAAAATCCTTGTTATATTGTTTTACTTCTGATCAGACAGGACTCTTGCACTATTCATCTACTGTTTGCTACTCCCCCCCCCCCCCCATAATATGGCATAGAGTACCTTTGAAAGATTTGGGTATGCATTTACATAAAGTATTTAGGAGCTTTTAGAATGCATTCTTATGTATTTTGGGGGGAAATGAAGCAGTTGCTTAAAAAGCATTGATATTCTGAGTTAGCTGAGTATTGTTACAGGTGTTTGTCTCACTGAACACCTTTTCAAAATCTTAAGACAGTAATTCACATATGTCAGTAGTAAATGTGAGTCTTTTTACTAACTGTAAAAACCCATTAGAAGAAAAGACTTGAGTTTACCACTGTCTCCCACAAGACCAGAACAGAAGAACAGCTGTAGAAAGCTGACATCATGTTGTAAGACAGGATGGGAGGCACGATTATCAGATTGTACTGCTGCTTCCCTTCTATCATGAGATAAGCCTCAAGGGGGGCAAGCTTAACCAAGGTCCTGTATGCTGAATCAGAATTTGTAAGGAAAGAACAAGCTAATGACATTTTCTGGCCAAAATCTTAATTCTGCAGGTCTGAAAGAGTTATTTTTAGCTTGAAAGGAGCAAAGCCAAAGCTAGGTAGTGATCTCACTAAGAGGCCTCCAGAAGAAGGAGGCAGCTCAGAGTTCTTGGATGATGTTTCTAGTAGACCGAAGCCCCCCAAACAAAATACCTTTGAACTTAGAATAATTTTAAAGCATCCCAGGCAGGAAATGATGTCATGAAGTTCTCTAAAACAAAAGAACTTCTTAGAAAACAAACGTTACCTGTCTGAACTTCCTGAGAGACATCACTCAATACTTTAACCAAAGGTAGTAACATCTCACAAAACTGCCCACTTTTTTTTAAAGGACATCACAGAAGCATTAAACTGATCTTCCTTACCCCAAAGGTACCATTTTCCATCAATGACATTTCTTGTCTATAATGCATTGCTTGCCACCTGAAGGATGACATGATGGGAGAGAAAGCCTTGGGGTATTCAGCATTTCTTTTCCAGTGATGCGTTCAATAGTTTAATCAGTAATTTTAGCAAACCTGGTGATGGTAGATAAAATAGTTCAGTATGGGTTTGGGCCTTTTCAGCTAACCCTTGCTCTTCTAAGCCAGGGAGTGAAAGAGGTACCATTTTAGAACATACACATACACCACTTGGTAGAGCTGTTGTACAGATATGGCTGTTTCCTAACAGGGAACAACAAAGAGGCATTTCAATTCTATTCTCCCTATGAGTTTCCCACCTCCCTCATCTACTTTTAACCTTTAACTGCCCACCAATGCTTCCCCTCCAGGCTAAAAGTAACTATGGTGATTGTGAGTTAGACATCTGCAATGAGGAAAGGATTAGCTTGTCCCTCCCGTTATGTCCCTCTCCTTCCCTCTATTATAAGTTTTAGCCTTGGTTGCTGTTTGAGATAAAGAAAAAAGAAAATGTTGCGGGGGGTGGGACTACATGTGATAAATGACATATACATAATTTGAGTCTTAGTCTCTTCATGTTATACCAGTACTGAGTGACTTGTGGCCCTCAAACTGTTGTTTGACAGCTAGTCCCATCAGCCCTAACCACCAGCATAGCCAGCGGGGAGGGATGGTGGGATCTGTGATATCAGGAGAACCACAAGATGTCCATGGGATTTACCATACTCTGAAGTAAAGTGACAGTACAGCAGAAGGTTCTGCCTTCCATGCTGCCTTACTGCATGTTGTCATTCTTCTGTTTTTCTGCCCTGCTGGTCCTGTGGGAGATCGAGGTAAAACTACATCTTTCTGTTAATGGGTTTTTCTGGTTAGCAAAATAAAATAAAAAAATATATAAAAAATAAATAAAATGCAGTTTTACCTCGGTCTCCCATGGGACCAGAATGGAAGAATGATGATGTCATGTAGTAAGGCAGCACAGAAGATGGTACCTTTCTGCTGCACTGCTACTTTACTTTGGAGTGTGGTAAGTCCCCTAGATATTCTCACAGCAGATCTCATGAAATGGCCTTCTCTGAACTTTTGGTTATCAAGATCCTCTCACAACTCTTTCTTGCAGTCCTTTCCTAGTTTAAAACAAAAAAGAGTAGAAGTTGAAAATCCCTGCCTGGTATTTCCAAAATCCTATGTGCATAACATACTTGCGGGCTTGAATCCTGTCAGTTACTTGCTGTGCTGTCATCAGTCACGTGGAGCTAAATCAGCCAGTGCATTTGGGACCTTAAATCCCATACTTTTCCATCCTGTTTTGGACCACAATTCCCAACAGTCCCAGACAAGAACAGTCAGTGATCAGGGCTTTCTCAGTATCTGCTCCCAGACTGTGGAATTCCCTCTCACAGGAGGTTAAACTGGTTCCCTTTCTGTTTTCCTTTTGATGGTAGGTAAAGGCCTCTTTATTTAAACATGCATCTGACAATTAGCTGGCTGAGCAAAAAATTTTTTGTGTGTGTGTGTGTGTGTTGCATTTTAATCATTATTGTTATTTTTCTTAAAAATCTGATTTCATACTGTTTTAAAATTATTGATGTTTTCACATGATAATCAGTTGAATTTTTTTTTAAAAAAAACCCTTTGTTTCATCAAGTTTTAAAGGAAGGAAGGAAAAAAAGGAAGAAAACTGTAGTTCAAACATCTGAAGTTGGAAGAGGGTACCTTAAACTATATATAGCACTTTTAGAAACATAGAATGATATCTTATATATCGAGTCAGACCATTGCTCAGGATAACTCAGTATTGGCAGTGGATCTCTGGGGTATCAGACAGAAGTCTTTTCTGTTCATTTCAGGAGAGGCTGCTGAAGCTGGGATTTCTCCCCCTCCACACACAATGCAAAGCATGTGCTCTACCACCAATTTGTGCTCTCCAGCCTCCCCCTTTTTGGATCATACATAGAATAAAATGTCTATCTATATGCTTAAGGAACTATTTTCATTTGACCAAAGGACTGGAAAAACAGCAAACAGCACTGCCTTGCTGATATGCTGAAGGGGAAAAAACAAACACACATTTTAGGACATTTTCCTTGTGGGTTCATTCCACAGGCATCCCTGATCATAAAGAAGAAAAATGCAGTCATTTCAACCCTACAGCTACCTGATGCAAGATCTGAGGTGACAGCCATAAAAGGCAGAAATGTCCCCATCAAACTAAGACAGGTGGCAATGCAGCTGTTTCAAAAGCCCATCCAAACATATGTATCTTTTCTTTTAGCAGTATTAGTATGCGGTGCCTAACTGTTACTAAGCAAACTGATGTTAACAGCGCCACAGATCACTTATTAATGCAGCACATCTGTCCTCTTTGTGTATAGAGACAAACAACATTTCCATCAAGCAAGAAACCCATGTACCATAAATCCTGATGAGCCAAATGGTATTGGGATATTCCCCCACACCTCAACTTCTTGTGTAGGGATGGTAGGAAAAAGGCCTAGCTTTACATCCAGACAAAGAGACATTCAGTTATCCGTTGTCATTATTCCTCTGCCTAAAACCACATATCAGCTAAATTTCTAGAGGCATGGTTGCATATGTTGGATTATACTGAAGCAATTTTGATTTTATTATGTGCATTCTGTTTCCTTCTTTCTTTTCTCCCAGTTTTGTAATCAGTGCTGATTTGGAGGTGAGCGATTAAACAGAGCCAAAATAATTGACAAGATTGTTCAAATCAAACCAAACAATTGTGACAATCAATCAATCAATCAATCATTTTATTTATATCCTGCCTTTTGCCCAAGAGGGGGACTTAAGGCAGCTGCTGATGGAGACATACTGGCTTATGAAAGGATTGGAAGGATTGTGGGCTGGGACACTCTGGGAGTTTTAGTCCTAAAATAAATGTATATTAGCATCTTTAGTAGGGTTGCCAGGTGTCTGTTATTATAAGGGATGATCTTTACTTGATGGCCAAAAAGCTTTTATTTTTGATATAGACTGACCAAGATACCAAAAACAAACAAACAAACAAACAAACAAACAAACGTTTGGATGTGGGTAGAAATATGTGAATCATGTAATTTATGAATGTGGACAATACAGTGGGCCCTCTGTATCCATGGGTTCAACATCCACAGATTTGAGCATCCACGGATTGTCACTGCATATCTAAAATGGTGGTACTCATACCTAAAATGGCAGTGCCCATACTTAAAGTGGTGGCACACGAAACTAACATGGTGGTTTCCATTGATTAATATGGGACTCAGCCATCCACAGTTTTTGCTATCTGTGAGGGGTTCCAGAACCAAACTCCTGCAAATACCGAAGGCCCACTGTATGTTAATTTTACAGACAATTACATTGCTAAGTTAACTGAAATCAATGCTTTCATTTGGTATTTAGGTAGGGCAGATACTTGTTAATAGCTATTTCTTGACTGTTAGCCCTGCATGTCATGAAGTTCAACTGTACCATGTTGCTCCTTTGAGAACCTGGCAACACTAATCATTGGGGATCTCCCCATTGGTTTCACTTCTCATTGCCTCATGGACTTTAACACATATTTTCATAGAATCATAGAATCATAGAATTGCAGAGTTGGAAGAGACCACGAGGGCCATCCAGTCCAACCCCCCTGCCACGCAGGAAATCACAATCAAAGCATCCCCGACAGATGGCCATCCAGCCTCTGTTTAAAGACCTCCAAGGAAGGAGACCCCACCACGCTCCGAGGGAGTGCGTTCCACTGCCGAACAGCTCTTACTGTCAAAAAGTTCCTCCTAATGTTGAGGTGGAATCTCTGTTCCTGGAGCTTGCACCCATTGCTCCGTGTTCCAGTCTCTGGAGCAGCAGAAAACAAGCCTGCTCCATCCTCAGCGTGACATCCCTTCAAATACTTAAACAGGGCTATCATATCGCCTCTTAACCGTCTTTTTTCCAGGCTAAACATACCCAGCTCCCTAAGTCTCTCCTCATAAGGCATTGTTTCCAGACCTTTCACCATTTTAGTTGCCCTTCTCTGGACACGCTCCAATTTGTCAATATCCTTTCTGAATTGTGGTGCCCAGAACTGGACACAGTATTCTAAGTGAGGTCTGATCAAGGCAGAATAGAGTGGCACTATTACTTCCCTTGATCTAGACACTATACTTCTATTGATACAGCCCAAAATTGCATTGGCCTTTTTAGCTGCCGCATCACACTGTTGGCTCATGTTCAACTTGTGGTCTACTAGGACTCCTAGATCGCTTTCGCACGTAGTCTCATTCAGCCAGGTCTCTCCCATCCTATATTTATGCATTTCATTTTTCCGCCCTAAATGCAGTACTTTACATTTCTCCGTATTGAATTTCATTTTGTTAGCTTTGGCCCAGCTCTCCAGTCTATCCAGGTCATTCTGAATTTTGATCCTGTCCTCTAGGGTATTAGCTACTCCTCCCAATTTGGTGTCATCTGCAAATTTGATAAGTATGCCCCTAATTCCCTCATCTAAGTCATTGATAAAGATGTTGAATAGCACTGGGCCCAGGACAGAACCCTGTGGCACCCCACTGGTCACATCTTTCCAAGACGAAGAGGAGCCACTGCTGAGCACCCTTTGGGTTCGGCCGGTCAACCAATTACAAATCCATTGAACAGTTAACTTGTCTAGCCCACATTCTACAAGCTTGTTTGCAAGAATGTCATGGGGAACCTTGTCAAAGGCCTTACTGAAATCAAGGTATGCAATGTCCACAGCATTCCCTTCATCTACCAAGCTGGTAACTTTATCAAAAAAAGAGATCAGATTAGTCTGGCATGACTTGTTTCTCTGAAACCCATGCTGACTTTTTGTGATTATGGCATTGCCTTCTAAATGTTCACAGACTCTCTGTTTAATGATCTGTTCTAGAATCTTCCCTGGTATTGATGTCAGACTAACTGGACGATAGTTGTTGGGATCCTCTTTTTTCCCCTTTTTGAAGATGGGAACAACGTTTGCCCTCCTCCAGTCTGCTGGGACTTCTCCTGTTCTCCAGGAGTTCTCAAATATTATTGCCAATGGCTCTGAGATTATATTTGCCAGCTCTTTTAATACTCTTGGATGTAGTTCATCTGGTCCTGGAGATTTAAATTCATTTAGATTAAGAAGGTATTCCTGTACTACCTCTTTACTTATTTTGAGCTGGATTTCCCCTATTGTGTCCTCTGTTCCATTCTCCTCAGGTTGGTCCTCCTTTTCCTTTTCTGAAAACACTGAGGCAAAGAAGGTGTTGAGTAATTCTGCCTTTTCTCTGTCCCCTGTTAGCATTTTGCCATCTTCTCCACGTAGCGGCCCTATCATTTCCTTCTTCCTCCTTTTGCTGCGGACATACCCAAAAAAACCCTTTTTATTGTTCTTAACCTCCCTAGCAAGCCTGAGCTCATTCTGCGCTTTAGCTTTTCTGACTTTACTCCTACACGTGTTCGCTATCTGTTTGAATTCTTCTTTGGTGATTTCCCCCCCTTTCCATTTCCTATACATGTTCCATTTAAAACTTAGCTCCATTGAAAGTTCTTTAGTCATCCATCCTGGTTTCTTGAGACACCTCCCATTTTTCTTCCTCAATGGTACTGTTTGAAATTGTGCCTTCAGTATCTCCCTTTTGAGAAAGTCCCATCCGTCTTGAGGTCCCTTCTCTTTTAATATTCTTGACCATGGGATCATCCCCAGTATTTCCCTGAGTTTATTGAAATCAGCTCTCCTAAAGTCAAGAATGCGTGTCTGACTATGCCTGGCTTCTCCTTTCCATTGTATAACAAACTCCAGGAGAACATGATCACTCTCACCTAAGGATCCCACCACTTGCACCCCATTAACAAGGTCGTCTCTGTTGGTTAGGATCAGATCTAAAATAGCTGACCCCCTTGTTGCCTCTTCCACCTTTTGGACCATGAAATTGTCTTCCAGGCATGTAAGGAATTTGCTAGACCTTGTAGTTTTGGCTGAGTTAGATTGCCAGCAAATATCAGGATAGTTGAAGTCACCCATCACTACTACATCTCTCCTTTCTGCATACGTTCATCTGTTCATCTGTTCATCTGTTCATACGTTCATCTGTTCTAGAAAGGCAACATCCAATTCCTCCGTCTGATTTGGGGGTCTGTAGTAGAGTCCCACAATAACATCCCTGTTGTTTCCCTCCCCTTTAATTTTTATCCAGATGCTCTCCACCTGGCTTCCAGTATTGATGTCATGGATCACTTCACTGGTGTAAATATCCCTGACATATAATGCTATTCCTCCTCCTTTCCTGTTTGGCCTGTTTCTCCTATAAAGGTTATACCCCTCTATTCCTACATTCCAATCATGAGACTCGTCCCACCAGGTTTCAGTAACGCCTATTATATCATATTTGTTTTGTAGTGCAAGGAGTTCTAGTTCATCTTGCTTATTTCCCATGCTCTGTGCATTAGTGTAGAGACATCTGAGACCATGTGTTCCCTTTACTTGCTCCCTGTGCAAGTTTTTTTGCCTCCCACTGTTGGGTCCTTGCGCTGTTCGCCTTGTTCCCTCTATGACAGTTTGACTATTTTCTCCAGCCCTTTTGCCTTCCAGAATACTGTCTCCCTCCCCCATATGACTCAGTTTAAAGCCCTCCTGATCAAATTCTTGAGACTGTTGGCAAAAATGTTTTTTCCAACTGTTGTAAGATGCACCCCATCTCTTGCCAGAAGTCCCCCCGCATGGAAGCGCAGTCCATGATCCAAGAATCCAATTTGTTCCCGGCGACACCATCTACGGAGCCAGTTGTTTACGTCGGCTATTTTCCTCTCCCTTCTTGGACCATGCCCTTCAACTGGCAGAAGAGACGAGATGACCACCTGTGCGTTCATTTCTTTCAGCTTCCTCCCCAGGGCCTCATAATCTCTTCTGATCTTGGGAAAGCTGTGCCTTGCAGTATCATTGGTTCCCACATGGACCAAAAGGAAGGGGTAATCATCTGTAGGCTTGACGAGTCTTGTCAGCCTCTCGGTCACATCACAGATCTTTGCCCCAGGGAGACAACACACCTCCCGAGTCATCTTGTCAGGCCCACATACCACTGCTTCTGTACCCCTCAGCAAGGAGTCCCCCACCACCACCACACGCCTCCGCTGAGGCTTCGCAGCTGCTGTTCCTTGCGGTGGTCCTCTCAAGGTCCCCTGCTCTACCCCTGAAGTCTGTCCATGCATGATATATCCCCATCAGCAAAAATCAGGGCTGGGCAACTGTGGTGGGTCTGGGATTCAATGTTCTGCCGTTGGGACCCTCCAAGTGATGCACAGATTGTCGAAATGCCTCCAGACAAAAAAACTGGATGCAGCTGGAAATCCACTTCTGGTTTTGAAAAAGAGGATTTGTTGTTGATGTTTTTTAAAAGATGTGAACCCTGTACAATGAGCCCTGTTTCTCTTGGAGGCTTTCAGGAGGGGAAATTCACCCTTTTGGGCCAGGAAAACAGACCAACAAACAAGAAATAAGATGGCCTGGGAATCTGGAGAGTGAAAGAGCTACAAAAACAGCTTTGGATGACTATATGTAGCTTCAGGGTCTCATTTGCTCACCCCTGCTTAGTATGATGAATATGTACACATCACTCTCAGGCATGTCATTTATTAAATGGGCTCTGATGTTTTAAATTTTCTTACTTTTTAACCTTCTCTCCAAAAAGAACATTAACATAGTGGTTATCTGAGAGTGATGAGAACTGCCAGCTTTCTATGTAAAGATAAGATTCTTGTGCTATATTTATCTCATGTGTTCACTAGAGACTTCACTAGAGAATAGTCCTTCTGAGGTGGCCTCAAGTCCAGCATCTCCTTTCCCAGTATTATAAGCCATCTCCTGGTTCATCCACCTCTAAATCTGGTATTGGCTTCCTCGATACATTTCAGTTAGAATTCTTGGTATGGTGCAGAAAGCAGAGAATCAGTATTTTACCTTCAGCTGCTTTCTGTAAAATAATGAAGGAGTTCTGATTCATCTGTAGCAACATTTTCAGCACCATGGAAAGCTCCAAGTGAACATCTTGCTCAACCAGGGCTGGGGTAGACTGACCCAATCCACTTCTCTGAAGCTCCATCCCACCCATTCAAAGGATGTTCATACTTGAAAGGTCAGTCCCTGACCTGAAGTTCAGTACTTCTTTCTGTGGCCTCTTGGCTGGTGTGTTCCTTGCACTCTTAGTTAGTTGGGTGGCTTGGGAGGTATTCCTGGCTGGTGTTAACAGAAGTGTCAGATTCAAATGGCTCATCTTCATCTCAAACTGAGTTCCAGGTTTGGGCTGTTACAGAAGGCTTCTTTATTGTATGGTGAAGCAAAATGTTTAAAAATTATCATACAAAGTCTTTCAAAGGACAAACTGTATTTACAAAAGTGTTTACAAAATGCCAGGTACCAGCCCAAGCTTTAGGTTGCATCAGGAAGCTTCATTGCTAGAAATCCAGGAAGCATACAATACAAAGTCATTGCTGAGACTGAAGGCCTAACAGCTACACTCTAAGTTAAAAGCATTTTACAATCAGCAAAATCTGGAGGGCTGCATAGCTATTGGTTCTCCATCATCCACTGACACAGACATTCCTTAAAACGAAAGTTAACATTTTCCCAGAGACTCTAACATTGAGGCTAGAACCATTAATTTCAGATGCCTGGTTATCTGTTTCCCCAAACCCAACCCAGACAGTTACACACACCTCATTTTACACCCCCGCAAACTGTTATGCACATTCTGCATCAAAGCCCAGGGAAACTAATTAATATGGCAGGATCAGGAGCAAAGGGACTGACCCTGACACAAAACTACCTCAAAATTGCATTTATTTTTAGCTTTTCAAATATTGGTACCAAAAGGGGAAAAAGCAGAGCTTTATGGAAACCTTCTTAAAGAAGAACCACAGATGCAGGCAAAATGACAGAAATAAACTCTTCCAGAACATGGCCTCACAGCCTGGGAAAAAAAACAAGGAAAACCTATGGACACTGGCCGTGAAAGCCTTTGACTTCACAAAGACCAAAATAACTTGAGCCCAATTCTTCTAAAATGGCTGGCACATGTCTAATTTGGACTTAATAGAAGTTGTTCAAAGACAGCAGTGGTATATAATTCTTAAAAGATTGCCATACAGAGATAATGATCTAAATCTCCATACAGTATGACTTGGGGGGGGGGGACACCTCATAATAATCTAGTTTCTTTCCTTTCTCTTTCCTTTTTAAAAATTATCCTCTTTTGAAAAAGGTTATTGCAAACATGAAGCACCACTGAGCCCTGTAAGCTCATCCTGCTGACTTATCTCTGTTAGAACAATTTAATTAGAGGAAGGCTTACTTTGGAATCATTTGTAATCAACTAGGGAAGGGAAATAAAAGCAACCATATTATCTGAAATTTCAAAGTGCATGTTTCCCTATTAATGCTAATTACATTTATAAAATGGAAATCACTTCTTTTTCTTGGTCTCTGTACACAGATGTTAATATGCCAATTTCATTGTAGGGGAGCACACAAAATGAAATGGATAATCTACATATAAAACTAAAACAATTAGTTGTAAACATGATTTGTTGCATTAACGAGTGCTGGGAATATAAGCATTTTGAGAAAGAGTAAAATGTTAGGAATCATCAGTTCCATTTAATGTTGAGCCAGGTATATATTTTTTGTGATATTTAAATGGTCTTGTCAGAATTTGTGTGCCTGTTGAAGGAGAAACTCTCACTGAACGGTGAAAGAGCAATTTGTTTGTGATTCATTTTTTACATCATTATTATTGAAAATTTAGTTACTGCTAGAGAGGGAAGAGCCATTTGTAAAGGGGATATTTTTTTTTTAACCTTGTAACTTGACTTGGTACTATGGACCATGACAGAGGGAGGAGAGTCAAGAAAGGTGCAATTTGCTGCTTTATCTCGGGCAGAAAAATATCTTGGGCCAACCTTACTCCAGGATGGAGTGGATCTGTTGCCAGTTACATTGATTGGTTAAGAACTTCCTTAGCATATAGAAGAATCTTCACAGATTCTACAGTAAAATTCCAACTTGGATATCCACTCAGGAGGCTTCCTTTACTAGAAGTAAGATGGGCAAAGAGGTATGGATAAATTATCAGGAACTACTAATACACAATGAGCACAACAAATTTAAAATCAAAACAAGGGAACAACTGGAAGAAGACGGAATCAAGGTGAACTGGTTTCTACACAAGCAATTGAATGAAAGATTCAAGATGGATCTCAGGCTGGAAGATTTTGAATTGGAGAGAATCCACAGTGGATTTTACCAATGTTTTTCCTACCACTGCTCCAAGCTTGAATGGCAGTTCTGCTGGTTCTGAATTAAGTTCTGGCAGGGCTCCTGTTCAACTCAGTTGTTGGACAATTGCTATAAAATCCACTCACAGTAGCAGATTTACCAGCTGTCTCCCCGCACCCCAAACAGAATAATTATGGCCTATTTCTATTTATCTATTTTATTTTGAAACACTTCCATCCACTTATCTTCTGAAGAGTTCTGGACAGCTCACAACAAATAAATAAATTAGCAATTCAACACATCTCTTTATAACATAAAACACAAAAACAGCATATGAAGGATTCAATGCAGAGCAATCACAAATATTTCAAGTATCAAAAACTACAGATTGATCATAAGAGCAGCTTAGCATCAATGACTGAAGGCCTTCCTAGAAAGATGCTCTTCACCACCTTCCAGATGGCTTTTAGAAAGTGAGATGGTCCTCATCTGGAAGTGAATGCCAGAGCCTAGCTGCAACCACTGAGAAAGGCAACCTAGCTTAGCCTAGCTGTAATCACTCTTGTCCCAAAGTAATTTGTTCCAGGAATTGCCTCCAAAGAAGATCTCATCAGGTGAGCAGGTCAGTGGCATCACTACCAGGGGTGTGGTGTGTAGTGAGGCCAAACTGTACCAGGTGACACCACTGGGGGGAGGAGTAACACTAGCTTTATTGACACCACAGGAGCAGGTAGAAGATGGTAGAACAGAAGAAAAAGATGCTTGTAATATATTAAACTTTTCTACTGTCAGAGAGGCTCATATGCTTATCATTCATGTATGCATTCATAGGCAAACATGTTCATGTGTGTTCTTTTGGATACATTATGCATTATCTGGATACATTTATAAATTAGTGCTTTTTACTAAGAAGTGAGTAAAAGAAACAAGTAGGTATCTTCCATGTAAACCTCCTGTAGCAAAAACTAGTATCTTTTGGTATCTAAATACTTATGTCACCCACAGAAACACTATTAGCTAGGGCTTTTAGACAACTACCTCCAATATATAGTTAGAAAATAAAAGCAATTTTGGACCCTGAAATAACAACCAAAATGGAAGTGTCCTTCAATGGTAATGAAACCTAAACTACTCTCTTTCACTATAACAGGAAATAGAGCGATACTGGGGGAAAAAAAAAAGGAAGGGCATGGTTCAGTCCAGGCAATTTCACGCGACAATTGATTTCATGGAAAGCAGTCTGCTTGACCATGCCCCAAGGAGACAGCTAAAGAGACTGTACCATGCTTTCTTTGCAAAGCAAGTACTTTCCTGTGAGTTTGAGTGTGGGGTCTTTTCTATATTGGCACCTGGTTTGTGGACCTTTGGGAGGAGAACTTAACATGCAGTTGTTATTTAGATTAGCAGCATCTTATTCAGCTATATATGTATATGGTGCACTGTATATGGTGTACTGAATACTATTGGCTGTAGATTGTCATTCTTTGCCATAAGCAGTATAGAAGAAGAGAGGAGCAGGTGGGGAGCAAAGGAAAGAGCATGATGAAACAGTATGAGGGTCAAGCCAGAAAATCAAAAGCTAGGACTAAGGATATTGTCAGACCAGCATCTAAAAATGCTGTAATTCTGCGAATGAAGATTGCGGGAACATAATGGCATTATAAAACTTATTATCACATGTAACTGTAATAACACAAAAGAAATGCCATGGAATTATAACATGAAGACCACTCTCTCTCTCTCTGGCTTTTTTTCCCCACAAATGAAGATTCAGGAAGGACTCATCCTGCGCTTTCTGCAAGCACGCTGATGACTAAAAAGGCCAATCCGAGATAAGCAAGTCCGGTTGCAGAAAGCACAGCAGAAGATCTCCTTGGGTGATGTTCCTGGGTTGTGATTCTTTCTGCGTTGTCATTTCTCTTCAAGACTTGTTCTGCGTGGGTTCTCAAATAAGGCTGCAGAATTGTGGATAGTGTGTCTCTATGCCTCCCGATGTGAGGCCAGGGCGGACAATTGTTGGTGATCAATTTGGCCGAGCCTGAGATGTTATTTCAGGGAGTCCTTGTATCGCTTTTTTGGAACGCCCCTCTTACGCTGACCCGTGGCGAGTTCACCGTAGAGTACTATTTTTGGGAGGTGATGGTCCTCCATCCTAGAAATGTGCCCTGCCCAGCGCAGCTGTGTTCTCAATATCATGGCCTCAATGCTGGTGATCCCTGCTTGCTCAAGGACAGCAACATTCGTCACATAGTCAGTCCAGTGTATATTTAGGATTGTGCGTATACAGAGCTGATGAAAGCATTTGAGGAGTCGTAAGTGTTGGTGATAGGTGACCCATGTTTCAGACCCATAAAGGAGAATAGACAGTACAATGGCTCTATACACACTGATTTTTGTGCTTCACCTCAGGTGTTTATTACTCAAGACTCTTTTGTGAAGTCTTCCAAATACTCTATATGCCTTTGCTAATCTGTGATCGATCTCTTTGTCGATCTTGGCATCTGAGGAGATGATGCTTCCAAGGTAGGTGTACTGCTGAACGGACTTGAGCACAGATTTGCCGATGGCAATGTGGGGATGGGTGTGTTCGTCTTGTGGTGCAGGCTTGTAGAGAACTTCCGTTTTCTTTAGGTTGACTTCCAGCCCAAACAGCTCTGCAGCTGTTGCAAAGCAGGCTGTTAAGTGCTGCAGAGCTGCTTCTGTGTGGGCATCAAGGGCAGCATCATCAGCGAAGAGCAGCTCATGGACTAGATAGTTTAGAGTCTTGGTGCGAGCCCTCAGACGGCTTAAGTTAAACAAGCTACCATCAGTATGGTAATGTATATATATGCTGTCTTCTTCTTCAAGCTCTGCCATAGCACTTTGGAGCACCATGCTGAAGAAGATTGTAAATAAAGTTGGAGAAAGAACACAACCTTGCTTCACTCCATTAGTTATTAGAAAGGGCTCTGAAAGAGCATTGCCATATCTGATTTGACCGCACTGGCCCTCGTGTAGCAAGATGGAGGATGGAGGCTTTATCAGTAATTAATGTTTGACCATCTGTACTGTATAAGGAGCTTTGGACCTGAGAAGTAGGTCCAAACACTGTTTTAAGAGTTTTATAAAAATCCTCTAAGATCACCCATATCTGCACAGCGTTGTGTCTTTTCTGCTATATTGATCCACCACTTGTTCTGCATGTCTTGGAGTTTTTGTTGAAGTTTACTACATGTGAGACGGAAAGCTGCTTTTCTTACATGGCAAGTTGGCTGGGCGAGGTATGCCTGGTGAGCAGTTCTCTTCTTTGCCAACAGCTCCTGGATCTCTTGGTTGTTTTCATCAAACCAGTCTTGATTTTTCTTGTGGGAGAACCCGAGGGATTCTTCTGCAGACTGGAGGATACTGTTTTTGATATGTGGCCACAGCACTGTGGGAGAAGGAACTGTAGGATGGTCTTCAAGTTTTGTTTGCAGATTTGCCTGGAAGTTGTCTCTCATGGTAGCTTGTTGTGTTTGTATTTCATAACATAACGTATTTCAAGATGCTTTCAAAATGACACGATACCCTTAGGTTCTGGAAGCTATTCCTCTAGGGGTCTGTGCGTATTAATATTAATAAAGCTCACTTTCTCAGATTCTCTGTGGTCTCGAGTCAAGTTCCTGCAACAGTTGAAGATTGTTGACTTGGAGTCTCCTCTTAAAGATGCCACCCCTCTTAGGTTTGAACTTAAGATGAAGATTTAGTTTACATCTTATGAGGTGATCATCTGTTTGGAATTCTGCACTGGGCATCACTCGAGTATGACGGACATCGCAAATGTTTCTCTGGTGGATTAGAACATAGTCAATGAGGAGCCAATGTTTGGATCGGGGATGCATCCAGGTTGTCTTCAAGCTGTCTTTCTGCTGAAAGATAGTGTTTGTAATAGCCAACTGTTGTTCTGCACAGAACTCTAGCAGGAGGCATCTGTTATCATTGCAATTTCCAACACCATGCTTGCCTAAGACACCTTTCCAGGCTTCGGAGTTTTTTCCTACTCTGGCATTGAAGTCACCAAGGCTAATAATTTTATCTTCTACAGGGAATTTTTATATGAGTTGGCATAGGTCTGTGTAGAATTTGTCTTTCTCTACAGGGTTGGCTTGCATAGTTGGGGCATATATACTGAAGAGAACAACATGAGGGAGGCATAGGGAAATAATGTGATCAAAGTATCCTGTTGGCAAGGTTTCGAGTTTGGAGGCAATGGAGTTTTTAATCATAAAGCCTACTCCTGAAAGATGTTTTTCGGTTTGGGTTTGCCAGATCAGTAAAGTGTGTAGCCGGTGCCATGTTCTTTAAGGCTGCCTTCCTCATGGAGACAAACTTCAGTAAGAGCAGCGATGTCAATATTAAGTCATGATAGTTCATGGGGTATTAGAGCAGAATGACGCTCAGGCCGTCCACTATCTGCAGAGTCTCGCATGGTTCTGATGTTCCAGCATGCAAACCTCAGTTTATTTACACCTTTGGAGGCCGGTGTGTGCCTTTGTTTCTTTGCCTTGGTTTGACCGAATCTGAAGATGCCCCTTGGCCATGGCTAGCCAACCAGGTAGATGGGGATGAGCTTTCATTAGGCCACCTTTTCTAGGCCCCTCTCCATATGGAGCAAGCAGTGCTCTCCTTAAAAAAGGCTGCTTGGTCGTTCAGGATGCTGCTGAACAAGACTGTCATCTCCCGGGTCAGCCTCAAGCGACCAAAGCCCTGAACCGCCTGCATGCAGGGTTGGGGCTGCAGCTTCCAGTGCATCTTTACACCTGCTGTTTAATCCCTTGCCTATCGCTACAGGGCTTTTTCAGAATTGGATTCATCCTTCAAGACTATGCAATGGATTTTTCTGGTGGAGCGCAGCGTGCACAGAACTGGCCTCACCCTTTAAACCAAGTTTCATCTGCTGTGGCCTTGCAAGCATGGATGATAGCAGTGAGGTCCTGGGGTCGTAGGTTTGATTAGAGTTTCCTTCTCTTAGATAGTTGACCTTACAGGGTTGGACGAGCACCATCTGCCTGGGTTTGGGATTAAAGTTTTCCTTCTCCTAGGATGGTTGCCATAAGGGTAGAGAGCTCATACTGCCCTTTGATGCTCTTTGTCAGACCCTTCGGTTTTGACCTGTCTGGCATGGGAGACCCTACCGGTGGCTATATTGCCACCACCAGCATAGCTCAAAACATCATTAGGGTACGCAAGGCTCTCTCCCATGACAAGAGGGCATCAATGGAGAGGACGAAGACCACTACCGCTTCAAGAATAGGAGTTTACTTCTGAGATTTGGCATAGGTGAGATTTTGGTGGTTCTTGTGAGAAGATGTGAACATGCTTAAAACTCCAAACAAAACAAAACAAAACAAAACTTAATTAACAAAGTAAATAAACACACAAGCACTGAAACAAACCTAAAAACATGCAAATTAAAGAGGACAGTTCATAAAAAGAGCATCTTCTGCTTCATTCCCGCATTCTCACCTGGACGTTTTCTCACTGAGGGCCACCCATTCATGCTGTAATCTCATGATTACAATGGGACGTGGTTTTGCATGCAGTCAATAGTGTGAAAAGATCTCTATTGATGATCTATTGAAGGCTTGTCCCATGAATGAGAAAGAACACCTTTTTCACAGCTGGAGCATGGAGTAATAACATGAGGACAACAACACTGTGTGATAGCGGGGCCCATTTGAATTACCCTGATCTCATAATCCTGGATTTTTGCCACATCTGATAATGCCCTAAGTAGATTGTTCCAAGAAGTGTTAGTCCATGTGTCTGAGAGATCAAGCCAAAAGGTCAGACAGAAAGTCCAAAGGGATATAGCTTATCAGAAATGGAAACATGCACCTAGTCAAAGAATAAACCAGGATCAGAGAGGTGGGACTTCTATTGATCAATTTACAAGGTTCCCAGATGCATTTGGGCCTCTTCTGCAGATTTCTGCAGGAGGCAGAGTTTCTTTAAGAAACAGAAAATACCCAACTCAGCATAGAGGTGTTTCAAGCATTTTCTGTGCATTTGCAGCAGAAGGGTGAAACTCTATATTTTAATGGTGTGGTTCAAGACCCGTTTAAAGCCTGTTATTGCTCTTGCTCAGATGAGGGCACAACTGTTTGTAGCTTATTTTTGAGAATCTACAACATGTTATGAACTATAAACATAACATGAGCTTTTATGGACTACAGCTCATGATGCCACTAGACTCTTGGTTGTTCTTGAGGCAAGAGGCTGTCATGACTACCTCTTTGGAAAAGGTAGGCATGAACTCTCTGGCAGATGGTGAGAGCTGGTGAGATAGTGGAATGTGCTGCGTTGGAGTGTGGTGGAGTCTCCATCTTCATGTGTGTGTGTGTGTGTGTGTGTGTGAAACAGAGGCTAGATGGCCATTGTGTTCCTGCATGGCAGGGGGTTGGACTGGATGGCCCTTGTGGTCTTTTCCAATTCTATGATTCTATATGGTTTCAAAACATAGCAATTCATACATGATACACTAGTACAAACACAGAGCACATTGGACTAGCTTGCAGAAGAGCTCAGCTTCATACATATAGGACTTTATCAGATGCAACAGAAGAATGGGACGAGAACACAAAGGGCGATATTGTCAGATGCCTATGTCCTTAGCCATTCCAGGGGCATAGCACGGGTGTGAATAAAGCATCACTTTTTTTATTGATAGGCTAAGCCATCAATAAAAAGGAATGCCTTATTCATGCCTGCACTATACCCTTGGAACTTCTGAAAGGCATTGTTGTCTGATAATGTTGCCCATTTGTGTTCTCGTTGCATTCTTCTGACAAATTTTTTCATGCTTCTGATAAAGTTCATGTACTTCCTGCCATGCAAATGTAACCATTCTGGCAGGCTCCCATCCTGTTAATTCAAAAGCCGAGTCACCCCCTTTCCATTCCCACATCTTAGGCCATACAATATCCATCTATGGAAAAAATGAGTTCCTCATGATTAGTGTAAAGCAAGTTCCTTGATTTGAGGTTTGGTAGCCTAAGCTAGTATATGAGCTTCCAAACTAAAATTACCCCTAGAATTACAGTAGCACCCCCGTATCCACTGATTCATTATCCACTGATTCAATTATCCACAGGACACAAAACAGCACACCTACCAGAGTCTTCCTAGAAAAATTTTCCTCTCTAGCCATTTTTAGATCCTCCAAGGCAACTCTATAGTATTTTAAACAGGAATTCCCATTATTTTCAATGGTGTTCACTATTATCTATGGTTTTTGGTATCCACGCCCCCCCCCTAGAGCCAATCCACATCCAATATGAGGGTCCTACTGTATTGGGTTGAAATTATTTGTTGAAATATACATTGTGGACAAATAACCCTTATAGCCATAAAGTCCAGTTTGGGCAGGAGAGTTCTCTGTTTCTTCAATGAATCTCCACAGGATCACCCATGTACCTTTTCACTCTAACACTACTAGGGAAGCTACGTTCTGGCCAAGATCTTGCATTAGGAGATGTGGCTACATCTCTGTAGCTATGTTTCTCTGTGCTGCCCCAATGCAGAAGTCTGTTGCAGTGTGCCCAGGTACAGGAAAAGAGCTGAACATATGCCTGTTCATCCTTTCACTCTCCAGCAACACAGAAGTGACCATGTTGTGGGGACAAGGGGCTACACTGTTTAAAATCTAGATTTTGGCAGACTTTTGCTCATTGCATGGTCAGAAGAGACTTTCAATCTGTACCATAAAAGTGAATTGCAATGGCATGAGTCAGACTTATGCCATTGCAATTTATGGACAGGATGCCAGCCTCTATCTGCATATTGATGATTGAAGGAGAGAACTAGAAAGCATTTGTTTCTACCTGATACGCATACATGTATAGATTTCCATTGGTGTTTGAGAGGATTCTGAAACTGCCTCTTTAGTGTCTGATCTTTTAAGAGACACATATTTTTACATAGCTGTGGTAAATAATGTATTAAATATATATAATAATATAATGCCAGGACTACAGGAAGAATGTAAGCATTTTAACAAAAAGAAAGCTTTACTCAGTATAGCCCTCTGCAAGTTTTGCTGCCATATCACAGATTAAACCAGCAGGGTGCTACAGGTACCAAGAAGGAACAAACTAGAAATGGGAACAACAGAAACTTGTGCTTGTACACATCACAACAGGTTGGCAATTTTAGTCTAATGAAGAGGTAATAAGACTCTCTGTAATTAAATAAGTCTTCACAGAGTTGCTTTCATTTATGGTTAGTAAGGAAGGAACACATAATTGGCTGGCAATGAACAAAAAGAAAGAATATTTCTTGCAAATATCACTGAGAAGGAATTGTCTCATTTTCTTGTCAAAGCTATATTCCTGTACCCTTTTTCATTAGAGTGAACTTCAATTTGTATTAGACTTTCCAATGAAAACCCCTTTTGTTTTCTGCAAAAACCTTTTGTCATAAAGGCAGGAGAACACATAAAGACAATTTAATTCCAGAAGTACAACTGTGCACATTGATACAATTTTCCACACTGCTAACAAGGACAATGCTGTCTCCCACCCATGGGGGGGAAATTAATTGCAGCCTCCTATTAGGAAATCTCAAAACTCTAAGTCTCTAGATTTCAATATGTCACAAGTTTTTCTCAGGTTTTCAGATTCAAACAAGTTTTCATTTGTTCCTCTGCAATTTGAATGAGTAAAGGAATCAGTTCAGAATGACATGATGCCCCAAGGTAAAGCAAGTGTAGGAAATTTGACCTATGAGTCATAAGCTTATAAGGAGTTTACCCAAACGTACACTGTCCTACAGGAGAGCCACAGTGATGTAGTGATTTGTGTGTTGGACAAGGACTTTAGGAGACCAGGGTTCAAATCCCTGCTCAGCCATGGAAACCAATTGGGTCTTTAGGCAAGTCACATTCTCTCAGCCTCAGAAAAAGGCAATGACAAACCCACTGTGAAAAAAGCTAAGAAAGCTCTATGATAGGATTGCCATAGGTCAGAGTCAACTTGAAGGCACTAACAGTGACAAGAATACTGTCCTTCACTCATAGGTTGTTATTACAGTATTTATTTATACCCCAGCTTTCCCCCCAAAAGCAGGGCTCAAACACAAACATTCTCAGCCTTACTGAGAAAGAGTATTTTGACACACTGCAAAATGTGGTTGAGAAAATGACCAACTTCCATGAGAGTCTCCATGTTTGACCTCCCCAAAAACCTTTGCAAATATATATATATATATATATATATATATATTTGGCATGAAATTCTTAAAATGTAGAAAACCATAAAAACAAGCAAAATCTTCCTTAGTGGTGTGAAGACTTTGACGTTATTTATTCTTGTGTGTGAGAGTGAAATAAATGAAATTTTGTATATCCAGTGCTAGCACTTGGCGGTTTACCCAAAATTGGTCAAACAAAAAAAAGGGGGGGGGATGTAGTTTTAGTTAATAATTTATTTTAGGTCCTGTCCCTGTATCATAGCACCTCAGGACAATGTACAAGTAACATCGATTTAAGTAGTTTAAAACAACTTTACAATTAAAAAAAACACCACAATTTAAACAGACAAAAAGCATATTGAATCATGCAAGAAATTAAAACAGATTCAAAGGGTTAAAACTGTTTAAAAGCAATTTGTGTATAATTTAGAATAAAACAATACAGCCCCCAAGGCTTTAATAAAAAAAACGTGTTTTAACTATGCACTGGATTGAAGCCAATGTTGGTGCTGTTTGGGCCTCCAAGAGAAGGGTGTTACACAGTTGGGGTGTCACAGGTGAGAAAGCTCTCTCCATGTCCTCAAACACTGACCTATAGAGTTTACATGCTTTACCATGATTTAAGACATTACATTTAAGTGCATAGTATTCAGTATTGCAATTGAGGCCATGGCCCTGTGTTTACAAACCTTGAGCATGGTTGATGATTGGAGCTCACGGGAGGTCTCTCATTCAGAGGGTTGTCATAAGTCAAAGCTGACTTGACAGTAAATAACAACAGCCAATGAAATATTTAACCGTATTAGAAAATGCTCAGTTTGCTTCCTAGAGACCAACATGGGCTCAGGGATAGAGGAGAAGCATACTAGAGAGAATTATTAAGGCACACAAAAATGCCACGGTTAGAAGGAAAACTCTTAGTATCCCAACTCTTCCATGACTCAAAAACATGGAAGAAGGGCTGAAATCAGCATGCATGTCTGCTGCTCCAATGCTGCTTGACTCACTGGATGTACCCTCTTCTGTGGACACATGAGGCTTGCAGGGAAAACCAGAGGTGTCTGATGAATCCAAACTAAGGCAGCTAAAGCTTAGTCAGGATAGACAAAACCAACTAATGGCGAATCAACTCAAGGTGAAATCAAGCAAGTGAAGTCAAGCTATAACATGCACAAGGCAAAATCCAGGTTATGCAGAAAGTTATACAGTTGCCCCCCCCCGTATCTGTGGATTTGGTATCCACAGATGTAAGTATTCATGGCTTGAAAATATTCATAAAAAAATAATAATCCAAAAAGCAAACCTTGATTTTACCATCTACTTTAAGGGACACCATTTTGCTATGTCATTGCACATAATGGGAATTGATTATTCACGGATTTTGGTATCCATGGGGATTAGGAATTTTGTTTTATTGGAATAAGACCATTCTACTGAAAAATACACCCGACCGCAAAAGGCCGTAACAATAACGCAAAATTAATAATAATTGTTTTCTTACTAATACAAAAATAAAACTATCTATCCTAACACTAATACAGTTTAACTCTTAATCTAAACACACTATAATCACATTATATTTACACATTTCAACTATACCTATTTAGAAAAGAAAAAATCAATAAAAGATTAATAAAAAATAAAAAAATATAAAAATATAACAACAACAATAATAAAATATTTATTTAAAATATCCCTTTATGTTATTGCTGGGGTTGTCTCACTAAATCATGGCCAAAACTTTTTCCAACGATGATTTGGCAATTTCACTTTTTCACTCAGAGCTAAATTTTCAATTACGTTCTTGACATAATAAGCAGTGCCTTTTACATCCTGCAGATTTTGACTTTTCAGCTCCCTTTGTCTTTGGAAAACTAACCCTAACATCACATAGAGGTTTACCAGGTGCACTGTGGACGAGGGCACTTTCCAAAAACTCTCAGCCACGGAACCAGACTGCTTCCTCTTCCTCTTTTGGCCCACTGACTTTCTGGGTCCCCTGACACCCTCTGGAGGTTCAGTCCCTGAAAGCACTGTCTCCCAAGCCTGCTGTGCCAAATCTGGCCAATCCAGTACCCGGGCCACCTCCTCCCATGTTTCCCGGGCACTCGGGCAGTCCTGGACAAAATGCCTGATCATCTCCTTCTGTGCCACACCACTCAAAATCTCAGCCTTTTTACATTTCAGAAGACAAGTCTGCTCATCCTCTGCGGTCCACGGTCTCCTTCCCCTCAGATTAAGAACCTGATGGTAGAGTCTCCACCTCAAGTCCCACAACTTTTTGGGGACCCTTTTGTCCATGAAATACTCAATTGGGTTAGTCTGGTGATTTAGGTACTCCAATGAATCTAGTTTGGCCTGACGTTTTTGCAAACATGGGTTAACATAAATCTCTTCCACTATTTTCCTGTACAAACCTCTCTCTTGAACCTCTTGATGCTCCGACCTGGTCTGTCTTCCCCCTTCAACTCCTCAGCATGAATTCTATATTTCTTCATGTAAAAAACAAAGTCTCTCAAATAATCTGGTGCTTTCAATTTTTCAGGCAAAGAAAACCTAAAACTTAATGAGCCTTCCTCCCACCAAGTCTTTCCCATCTAGTCCCCATCCAGCACTCACAAAACAAAACTAGCCAAGCCTGAGGTTGAATCTGACTCTTTTGCAACAGAGAAACTTTTCCAAAATTTTGGGCAGAAAAGATCACGATGAACTTAGGTCCCAGGGATGGGAAGTCCAGACCCCCTTGTTCTACCTGCCCATAAGCCACTGCCCTTGCCAGGGGGAATGTGGCCATTCCCCAAAGGAACTTGAAGAGAACTCAATCAGCTTCTTTAATCACTGAATCCGGAGGTGGGAAAACAGCCGCCAAGTTGGCTGCCACTGGAAGCCAGTAGGTATTTACAAAAGTGGCTCTCTGGTAAATGGTCAGCTTCCATCTCTGCCAGAGGGCCACCCTCTCCTTCACTTTTTCCAACCAGCGATACCAATTTTCTTTCCATCCCTTGGGAGCCACTGCAAAATTCAGCCCTAGGATCTTCACCCTATCCATCTTTGCCTCTTGCTCTGCTTGCCACCCTTCCTTTTCTTCAACTACATCCTTTAGAGGAATAGCTACCATCTTGTCCTCTGCAGCAAAAATTCTGATCAATAAACTCTTTTCCATGTTAAGTCGAGCACCAGAAACTCAACCGTAGGCCTCAAAAGCATCTTTAATCTTTCTAACTTCCATCCTGTCCTTAACCAAGAGGGACACATCATCAGCATGGGCAACAAATTTAACAGATTCACACCGAACCAACCACGAACTGTCCAACGGACGTGGGATTCGGATCCCCAAGATGCTCTTGTCTAACCTAATCTTACACAGGATAGCATCCAAAGCAATAACATACAAGAGAGGGCTCAGTGGAGAACCTTGCCTCACCCCAGAATTTAACTTAATCCTCTTTCCTCTATGACCATTGACTTGCAAAAACCACCTCTGCATCCCTATAAAACAATTTAACTAAAGCAATAAATCTCTCTGGCACTCCTTTCTACTTGAGGGCTTCCCATAGGAAGGTATGATCTACATTGTCAAAAGCTTTCATCTGGTCGACCTGTAGGATTTGACCAGTCCAAGCTCCCTCCTTGCTGAGTCAGAACACTTCCCGAAACAAACAAAGAGAGTCTACCATAGTCCTACCAGGCACAGCACTAGACTGTGTTTCCATCACAATCTTATCAGCCACCTTAGCCAACCGATCGTTCAGTATTTTTGCCAACATGCGGTAGTCTATGTTGGTCAGAGCTATGGGGTGCCAGTTTTTTGGGAGGGTAGGATCGCCCTCCTTTGGGGAAAAAATCAAGACCCCTTGATAAAACATTTCAGGGAGCTCATTATTATCCCACAAAAAATTAAACAAAGTGGTTAAAGGGGGAACAATCCACTTCCTGTAAACTTTATAAAAATTCCAATTGAGGCCATCTGGGCCAGGGGCCGACTTACCCTTCCCCTGAACTATGACCTCATGAACTTCTTGCTCTTCTATAGGAGAGACCAACCTCTTCCTGTCATCTGGACTCAAACCCTTATAGAGGGTGCCCACCTGGTCCTCCGAAAAAGCTTGGAAAAAACCTTCATCTCTTCTATATCTATGTTCTTCCGAGCATATAACTGCCTGTAATATCCCTCCATGATATCCAGCATCTCACTTGGTCTAAATGCAATAGAGTCTGACTCAGAGGCCCTCAAGCCGTTTAATTCAATAGGAGCCTTTGGACTCTGGGCACCTGCCCACTCATCCACGTTGACCACATTGCCTCGAGTCCTGAAATTTTTACTCCCATTTCTGTTTTGTCTTTGCTTTTGGTAAAATCTTGCTATTACTCCCTTCGCCCGGTTAAGCTCTTGTTCTGAAAAAGGAACACCTTGGTTCAATCGATAATGACACTTCAAAAAATGATAAATGGCCAAATGATACTCCTGAATCTGTCTCCCATTAACATTGGTCTTGTAAGCCCGGCTAGTGGCCCGAACTGTGCGCTTCACACATTCCCACCACCTGCACAAATCATCCTTGTACATGTCAGCAAGAGTTAGGCTGTGGGCTAGTGCTGAGATGATACGCTGAGGTGATACATCTTCCAAAAATTTAGGACGTAACTTCCAGAGAGGTCTCCCTTTGGGGTAAACCTGACCTATACTGAACTCCACAGCCAAGAGCCCATGATCTGACCAAGGAGTGATCATAACAATGCACTTTTCCACCTTAATTTCCTTCACAGTCCTCACACGGTCTATTCTGCTGGTTGAGGCTTTTGGTTTGGATTTTCCCCCAATGGAAGGAGTTGAATTTACTCATTATAATTCAACTCCTTCCATTGGGGGAAAATCCAAACCAAAAGCCTTTCTGCAATAAACAGGAAAAAATTGTAACTCATTCTACACGTCAAGAGCTGCATCCTTAAGACCTTGCTTCTCTAGAAAAGATTCAAACTGTCTTTCTTCTACTGTTAGGGGTTTGGGCAGGGACAACTTTGTCTGCTCTTTCTGGTCTGCGTAAGCACACCTGTCCATCATCCTTGCTCTGTTATTGAAATCTCCTATGATAATAAGATGCTGCCGAGTGTTACACTGATCTTTTAAATACCCCCAAAACTTTTTCCGTTCGGCATATTTTACAGGAGCATAAAGCCCACACAGCCTGAAAGCCTTCTTTTCTACTCTTCCATCTTTCTGCTTTTCCTCCATACTAAAATCCACCACCACCAACTTCTCCAAAACTGGTATCCAAGATACCAAGATACAAAAACTGGTATCTTTGGTATCCAAGGGGGGTGGGGGTCCTGGAACCAAACCCCAGCAAATATGAAGGGACAACTGTACAGAAAATCCCTTTTGTATAGAAAGACAAAACAGCACATTGAACAATTGCAAGGAGTCCTGCTTACTGAAGTTCTCACCTATTCTCTCTCTCTGGCTTTTCTTCACAAATGAAGATTCAGGAAGGACTCATCCTGCGATTTCTGCAAGCGCGCTGATGATGACTAAAAAGGCCAATCCAAGATAAACAAGTCCGGTTGCAGAAGCACAGCAGAAGGTCTCCTTGGGTGATGTTTCCGGGTTGTGATTCTTTCTGCGTTGTCGTTTCTCTTCAAAACTTGCTCTCAAATAAGGCTGCAGCATTGTGGATAGTGCGTCTCCATGCCTCCCGATGTGAGGCCAGGGCGGACCATTGTTGGTGAAAGGTAGAGGGTATTACCTTATCAAATAGCTAAAGTTAATTGAATACTTATGCTGTATACACACACATTCTTTGGGAGGGCTGACTTCCATAGAAGTGGAAGTTCTGGTAGGGATCCACATTCTGAATCTGAGGACAGCGACAGGGATGTTTTTGTCAGGAGTTAGAGACTGAACTCCATTATAAAATGGGCGAACAACTGCAGAACCATGCTTCATGAACTAGCAAGCCATGCCTAGTCAGGCCACAAGGGGGCAATGTCATGTGTGTGTGTGTGTGTGTGTGTGTGTGTATGAGAGTTCAGAACAGAGCTCACTTCCTTCTCTTCCTGTGAATGCTGAGGCCTGGTGAATCAGTTTCTTCTTTAATTGTAAATATTTGTACATATTGCAACTGTTTTGACTTTGAAGATAAAAGTGCCTCCTGCTTATTTGGACATCAAACACTCTGTGTGTGAGTATTCTTGGGAAAGAGTTGCTACTGAGTCTGCCAAGATAATTTTTGGCTTCTGCTGGGGATTGAGTGTCCTATCATCCCCTGACAGTTTTATCCAGCTGGGTGGGACCCAAATAATGTACCTGTGATCCTTCCCTTAAAAAAGTGCATGGAACTCATTCTTGTCAGAGTTATTGGATGGACATTGTGTTAGAAAGCTGGGGTTCATGACAGACAGCAGAAAACATTACACTAGAACAACCGGGAGCTAGGTTGAAAGATAGCAGACCCAATATCAACCCCAAGGCTCATTGAAACTTTGAGGGGAACAGTTCCTTCATCATTTAAGGAACACATCTTCATTCATAGAGTAATATGTCCCCTTTCCCCTGGCACCATCTTGCCTGCAATGGTTTCAGGGTCAAAAGGGAGAGGGGAATAACTCTTAGCTATTACCAGCCCTGATGTCATCACTAGGTGATAAGCATGCAGAGTGGCAGGGGGTGAATACATCTTGCCCTAACCAACACCATTCTTGCAGTCCAAGTTCTTGAAATGGTTGTGGGAAATGAAGGTGGGGGAGGTGTGCAGGAGAGAAAGGTGATACTGCTCTGTCCACCCAAGCAGGTAGATGGTTCTCCTTCAATACGAGAAGGCAAAGCATGAAACCTAAGCACTCATTTACCTGAAAGATATGGGTTCTGTAATAAAACAGGTGCTGAGCACATAAGCCATGGGTTCTCTGTTAGCTATCAGACTGCTAATGTTCTGAATTCAATTCATAGTAGGAATTTATTACCTGGCTCTGTAGTCTTAAATTATCCTGGCAAATATGAGTATAAATAAAGTCATCATTGCCAATGTAACACTTCTTTTGATGACATCTGCTACATAAATTCCCCAGAACAGCTGTATCATATATAATCTTAAAACGAATAATTTAATTGCAGATCTGTCAGAGTGAAGACTGAGATACCACTCTACTCACGAATATGCTAAATCAAATTATATGGTATCATAATGTCCAGTTAACTAAATGACCCCTATAAATGTAGGATTTTCATCCTTCATGTTGTAGTGATGGTCTGTCAGGTACACATACTCATACACACACCAAAACACATCAACAAATACACTAAATGTTTTAGGATCATTCTGTCTCCACGTTTTTAAGACTGTGAAGGGTCTTTAATACAGTTTTTAAATGCATTTTAATTTTTTTACTGTTTAATGTTTTTAACCTATAAATTGTTTAATTCTTTTAAAAAATATATATATTTATAATGTAGTTTTTACTTTTATATTGTTTTTCACTTGTATTGTTTTAAATATGTTGTTAGCTGCCTTGGGTCTCACTGGTGGGAGAATGGTGGGATTTAAATGAATATAGTGGTGGTGGTGGAATAGAGGAAGTTCAATTCCAGTTTTCCAGTCTTTGAGACTCTCTAGCTTAGGTTCTAGCACATTGATAATGTTGGAGGCCAACACTTCTTAATAATAACTAAATTGGCCTCTGCACATTCATTTATTTAGTACAGCTATATCCTACCTTTCTTCCACCATGGTACTTCTTAGGCAAACTACAATGTTAGTAATTGACAGCTCTGCTCTGAGTTAAGCAAAATAGATTTTATGCTGAACAGGCAGCCACTTCCCAAGCCATCACCAATGTACCTAGGCCTTTATCTCTAACTTCTAATAAAATAGAGGTGACCATACCATGGCATTATAAGAATATGTTTCCCCATCCCTACTTACCATTGGGTTTAAATCAGACTAAAACATATGGAATTGGGCTAGCAGAAGCAGATTTCCTTGCCATCATCCTTCATAGGACAAACAGGCCTCAAAATTGTTTCACAGGGAGCTGGAGGACTTCACTAAGATAGATTTTCCTTGGTTTTTTTCCAGGCTGTGAGGCCTCGATCTGGAATAGTTTCTTTATCTTCATCTTTCTCTGCAGATGCCAGCCACAGATGCAGGTGAAACGTCAGAAAGAAACTATTCCACAACTCAGCCTCACAACCCAGAAAAAAACCCAAGGAAAATCTATGGATGCCGGCTGTGAAAGCCTTCGACTTCACATGGACTTCAGTAAAAATTACACAGAGAACTGAGGGTACCTGCAGAGAAAGCTGTGGGCCAAAGGAAATGGGTTATCCCTGACAACTGGGTGGTGGCTCCTTCTGTGAAGCCTTTCCTCTCTAAATTATGCCCTTAGACTCCCTGATCTGTAGTGACCCAAATGTAGACGCATTTAAGTATTATGCAGGCCACCCATGTTCATGAGATATTGTAGGTTACTGGTTGGACTGAGTGACCCATTTTCGCTAGGTTCTGCTACTGGCTAATATTTTGTCCATAGCTGTGGTTTGTGGAATTCTAGTAAAAATGGAAAGCAAACCAGCCAGCCAACCACAGAAATCTAAACTCTTTCTCTAACTTTGCCAAAATATTTAGCTTCAATTAAAACAATAGCAAATGCAGTGAAGGAAAAATAGTAAACAGAAATGGTGGGAAGGGACTCATAGATTAAAAAGCTGAAATCATCAGCCACATGTTTGATATACATTTGGCAGCTGAATTCTCAACATTGCTCCAGCGAATGTAAAGGGACAACTGTACTTACATCCATTTGCAGCCTATGGTTATACTCACAGATTTGCCTGCAATGGATTATGAAAGTGATGTTTCATATGTCTTTGGGGTTTCAAACCTGTTTTAGGATATTGAATGTGTCCTGATAGAAGGAGTGAGTGTGTGCATGTGAGTGTATCCCCACACTGTCTAACTGATGGCTATAGGAGCTACAGGATAAGTTTACAAGCTGAAAATCGTACTGGTGAATGAGACAAGAGGAAAAGGATTTGGAAATAATTAAAAGAGAGACCATGCAGGGGAAAAATGTATTGGCAGAGCAGTGAAGATGGAAATAAATGTATGGTTTGCCCAAGCTAGGAACATAAACAAAAGCCCTGTTTACTTTGCTCCATGTCAAAATGGGGCATGATCCTCCAGAATCCAAGGTCCAATAATCCTAAATGACAAAAAAAGCCTGCAACTTTCTTTAATGTCTCTGCCCATTCAGGTTGGCCCTGTAGTTCCAGCCCTTGAACTCCAGTCATTCACCTTGCTGTTTCACCCTTAGGATCCTTCACTGGATTTGGTACTTGGGCCTCAAGGTCTCTGCAGTGGAAAATTGAAAAACAAAATTGAAATATATTGGACAAATTTTGGAAAAATTAAAGGATATTAAAGGAACACACAAACACACATACTTTGCATCTTTGTATTGGTTTTGGCAGTCAGTGGACCATACACTGAAATCTCATTGACCTGCAACTGTAATGTGGGGCCAGTACCAAAACCAGAAACACTGCATCTCACCTTCCCTCCTTTAAGTCAGAATGTTCCATGCAATCTTGTAAAAAGAAGAGCTTTCCTCTGCCCTCATGTGTTGGCAAGGAAGAAGAGTCAGGGTGGGAACACTCATGACAGTAGGCCTTCAGAAACAGTACTGAAATGTTCAGCATGTAGTTCACCCTTAAGGATGTAATTCTAAACATTGGTGTAGATGTGAAAGCAATAATTCATATCATATATACAGTATTAATCATATAGCCCCCTGCTACAGACAAACAGACTTTAAAAGGCACTTTAAAAAGTGCAGTCCAGAGATTGTGGCCTAATTGTTTGAAAGGGTTTCTGGTTTTCAAAGTCTAATAGTCACTTCAGTCTCCTCAGTGTTCAGAGAAATAATAAGATGAAAGCAGTTCTTCCATGTCTAAAATGGTAATGAGATACCTAAGGTGATCTGACAACAAAGCAGTATAACTATCTGAATAGTATTTGAGAGCTAACTCTAATGGGCTGGATGAGGACCAACAAACTGAAGCCTGATCCAGACAAGATGAAAATAATATTGATGGGGACTATAATGAATTCTGGTGAGGTATACAATCTCTTTTGGGTGGCTTTTCAGTTTTGGAGGTTGGGTCTGCTTTTGCATCTAGTATCTATTCCTCCAAGATGTCCAGGTGGTGTCAAGGAATAGGAGCACTTTTATCACATTATGATCATTTGAGAGTTGTACTATTTCCTAGAGAGAAATGGCCCAAATACAGTAATTCATGCTTTGTTCATGTGTACACTAGATGACTGCACTTTATTGAGGACCATTCTGAAGAGTTCTCAAAAACCTTAAACAGGTATGGTACATAGTACAACCACTGGACTAGTGACTAGGACAGGGCAAAGAAAACAACTCTGAAATAACTTAGCTTGGTTTCTAGGCCCAGTTAAAAAGTTGCACTGCAGGTGTCTAAAGTCCTAAATGGTCTGATTCTGAGATACTGTATATGATGGAGTGTCTTCTCATATTTTTCTACTAGTAAGTCACAGATGTGTGTGTGTGTGTGCGCACGTGCGCGCATGTGCAGGTATTTAATTATATCTTCCAGCAATTGGGCTTCAGTGACTTACCTCTCATGGCTCCCTCTAGTCCAGTGGTTCTCAACCTTTTGTCCTCCAGATATTTTAGAAATTACCTCCCAGAATCTGCCATCATTGGCCACACTGGGAGAGACTTCTGGGAGTTGGTGGATCAAAGGTTGAAAAGCCCTGTTGTAGGCTGCCCTTCAAGCTAGTGACAACTGGTGGCTTCCATGTGATACTCAAAAGAATCAGCACTTTGGGTAGCTTCCTTACAGTTCAAACTAATCCCCAGAGTAGATGCACTGCTCCCTGACATGGGAGCCACCATCTACCAGAGATCATCTCACAGCCTGAGTACATCACCTCTATGATTCCTCTTAGGTCTTACAAAGCCCTTACATGTCCTCAGTGAAAGCAATTTATCTCACCCAGTAGCTGCAAAGACTTTCCCCTTGATATGCCTCCTAGAACTGAAATATGGCTACCAGCCTGCCGTTTGCTTCTGTTCATTGTGGCCCATGCCTGCCTCTTTATGAGTTTTACTCCAGCCTGCTTTTGACCACTAGATGTGACCTATCTCAAGCAGTACCAACTGTACCTGGGACTCCAGCAATGGCTTGTCTTAAAGCTTGGCCAGCCTCTAACTTTAGTTCAGATAATCCATAGAGATGATTGCATGCCACTTTAATATTCTTCACTGCCTTAAAGGGTCTTTTGAACAAAAGGTGGGTGAAAAATATTTATTTAAATGACTATGCCAGGGCTGTTGACTAATATATCATTTAAAAACACTTATTGTCCTGCACAAGAAACGGCAAATCCTCCTACACATTCAAGGGAGTCATATATTAAATCCATGTTTCAATTTCAAATAGCCATCACCAAATATTACCTTCTTGATCCTCAATACCAGATTCATGTTGTTAACCATGCCTGTTAACAGTGTCTCTTGATGCAGTTTGAATGTATTCATTAAAAAAAGTAATCACATTCCATGCTCTTATCCCTTATGTGAAGACAGTGACAAATGCATTAAAAACACTCCATTTAGAGAGAGGGGATTAATAACTTCAAAGGTAGAAATAGAATAGAGGGAAAAGGTGATACTCAGTACAGCTGAACGATAATGAAAATACTTTTGTGTACTTCAAGTGTTAAATTTCTTAAGAACTAGTTTATGGGGTTTTTTTTAAAAAAAAGAGGTAATATTTTGTTTTGTTTTGACATAGTAAAACACTTTCTTTAGTAACAAGGATATGGTTAAAACTCAATATATCCAGCCTCAGGATAGTAGCCCATTCATCTGCAGCAGCAGCAAAATCCAGCCAAGCCCAACACAGGAAAAGACAGGGAAAGAAAGCTCCCTCTCCCAATCCATATACACATGGCAACTTGACTGGTAGTGGAGTCTGTCTTCAACACAGATTCCCAAGGAAACAGGCCAGATTGCACCTGAAGATAACAGGCCAGATTGGGATGTGCAGAATAGGCCATATGGCACAAGCCTTCTTTCCAGCATCTGCTACCTTAGGCAGCTGACTCATTTTGGACTTTATCACATGAGCCTTTTAAAGCAGAATTAAAGCTGGATAATTATAAAGTCTTTGGGGATAATTATCACATGACATCACCTCCAAATCATTGCTGCTGTGTCTCCAAAGTGTGGTTAGGGCATCCCTTGCCACTGATGAGGATCACCCATCAATAAGCTCCCAGTTGTGCTGCTGTGCCATGAATCCTTACATGTGATAAATTTCTCCAGTTGCAGTCCCGAGATTGGGCAGTCACATGATCTCTGGACTTTTTCAGATGGGGGAGGAGATCAGGAGAAGAAGGGGGATGTTTCACTTACAGAGCCCATTTTCAGACAGCCCCATTCTCCTCCGTCCTCCTCCCAACCTTCCCCCGTGCTGCAGGCACCACTTTTTACTGATGAAGTTTCTCTATCAATTAAAAGCAATGCCAGCAGCACAGGGGAAGGTCAGGAGGAGGCCGAGAGGAGGACGGGGCTATCTGAAATGAGGCTCTGTAAGCGAAACAGCCCCGTTCTTCTCCTGACCTCCTCTGGGTCCCCCCCCCCATCTGAAAAAGTCCTTTGTCTCCTCTCTCCTCTCCCCTTCCCTCCTGCTATCCCCAAGGAGGCTGGTTTTCTCCCTCCACTTTCTTTTCTTTTTTCTTTGTTTCACTAAAATGCATTGCCATAATTGCCAAAGTGTATTACAACTAAAAAGAAAACAAATACAAAATGCATACTGAGTAGGGCAATAGGGCAGGGAGGAGGTACTAAGGGAGAGTCTGGAAAAGAGCTGAGGGACCATCAGTGGCTGAAACAGCCCCAGGCATGCTAATGAAGGGACGTGGGATACTGAGGGCTGCCAAACCAGTTTCTATCCATTCACTTTTGCAAACGCAATTGCAATGACAACAGGGCTCGTGTGATAATGTCCTATGTCTAGTGGTAGGGCCAGACTTGAATAAGAACTGCATCATCACAAAAACGAACAGCTTTTTTGTGACATATTTTTTTGTGGGCCAGAGACCATTTTGTCACATGGCATTTGACAGCAGTCTCATCAAAATGAACATCAACTCACAGACTAGGAAAGTCCTGCTTTATGTCCTTTTTCAATCTAGCCTCTTTCAGACATTTTCCTCATGTATAGACCAAACAGACAGAGGGGAAGATCACCCCTGAGGCTCTAGTCCACATAGGTGTCTGTTCAACAAAAGGTCTGAATGTGGCTTTCATTTGTATACAGCTGTGCACAGCTAATAATAATGACCAGCCACTAGAAAGATGCGAGTATATTTTGCTTTAAGAGATGCTCATGCAGAGATCAACAAGTTTCATCATTATAATGGTTAGGTTGTAGTCCTATGCACACTTTGCTGGGACTAAGAACCATTGAACACAATGACTCTGACTTCTAAGTAAATGAGTATAGAATTTCACTGTTAATGTTTAACATTTCATCCGAGCAATTATTTAAACTAGGGCCCTCAGAAGGTTTGACCGGAAATTTCTTAGCATACAAAGTCATGGGCAAATTTTAAGGCATTGATTTAATTAGAAAGGGGGGAAATGAGCTAATATGTTCTTAGGTGAGCTCCAAAGTTTCCATGTCAGTATGAATATCTTGTGCATATTTACTTCAATGAACTGGAGAATTTACTGTCACTTTCCAGACTTGGATGTGGAAGTAATCTCTGAATCATACTTTATTTTGGAGCAGAACAGAAGCATTAGGATAAGAAGTTGAGTATTAGCCACCTCAAGAACATTATCAAGAATATGGCGAGAAGCCATACTGTTAGTTTGTAGCACTCATTTTAGATGGTATGTAGCTGCATATATGGAATATTGCAGACCTTGGAGCTACAATAAACTCCATAGGCTTGCACTTTTTGTGAACTTGAGATCCATCACTATGTCCTTTGCTATCAACTTAAGAAGCCATTTCTTCTCAAGCTTTGCAGGAGCACAGCTTTGCCATATTGCAGAAATGAATCTAACTTGGCAACAAGATTTGCTTCTTTCCCCCAAATGCTTTCTCTCCCCCACTCTCTCTGTTAAGTCATTCCATTAAATCCACACACACACACACATGGGTGCGCACACATGCATGCACACACATATAAGTCAATAGAACTCTTATTTAGCCAACAAGCACATTTTCTTTTCTCAGATTCATCGATCCTTGTGCAATAAAACACATATGTGAAACCAGAAGCAACAAAACACATATGTAAAAACAGAACCTCACATTCTCAATAAATATGTGTGTTTTTTCTATATGGCCAAAAGAAAAAAAAAATACAGGAAATATAAAGGATAATTTCTTGCACTCTGAACTGGAAGTGCAGGTCATTTTTTGAATTCAAAACTGTTGCCAGTGTTCTGGGTGTGTCGGAAATATCTGTGGGGAAAGCTGTGATTTTTAAAAAGAATTGGTTCTGTGCTTTGGACAGGAAGAGGAACATTGTATGATAAATAGTACATACGTATTGTATTAACATATACATTTTACTACTTATAATTAGAATAAATATTATGCATCATTTAATCTCTCTCTCTCTCTCTCCCCCTCTCTCTCTCTCTGGCTTTTCTTTGCAAACGAAGATTCAGGAAGGACTCATCCCACACTTTCTGCAAGCGCGCTGATGACTGAAAAGGCCAATCCAAGATAAACAAGTCCAGTTGCAGAAAGCACAGCAGAGGGTCTCCTTGGGTGATGTTTCCAGGTTGTGATTCTTTCTGTGTTGTTGTTTCTCTTCAAGACTTGTTTGGAGTGAGTTTTCAAATAAAGCTGCAGCATTATGAATAGTGCGTCTCCATGCCTCCTGATGTGAAGCCAGGGCGGACCATTGTTGGTGATCAATTTGGCCAAGCCTGAGATGTTGTTTCAGGGAATCCTTGTATCGCTTTTTTGGAGTGCCCCTCTTACGCTGACCCATGGTGAGTTCACCGTAGAGTACTATTTTGGGGAGGCAATGATTCTCCATCCTAGAAATGTGCCCTGCCCAGCGCAGCTACATTCTTAATATCATGGCCTCAATGCTGGTGATCCCTGCTTGCTCAAGGACAGCAACATTCATCATATATTATTCAATTTATAGTATGTATTACACACACACACAAACATACAGAAACCATGACGGTGCAATATTTTCAAGATGGCCTCCATGCAGATATCTTCGAGTGGGTGCTGGTCCAAGGGAACCCCGAGACCCTCCTGGGATGGGTCCGTCTGGCCGGTGAGGTGGTGGCCCTGCAACAAAGTGTGAAGCTGGCAAAACAGGGGCTTCACAGGGGCTAACTGGCAAATCCAGCAGTGTAGCAACCAAGAAGGCTAAAGCAGCATGGCCATTAAGTACCCTGGAGGTGGAGAAGGAGAGACGGGTGGGAAAGGGCCTATGTCCTCACTGCAGCAAGAGCAGCCATCACATAGCAGAGTGCCTGGACAAGCAGCTCAGCAGCAGCCAATGGGAGAAAACGACCAAGAAGCCTGAGGAAAAACAGATGGTGAAGAAAACCCCTGACAAGCCTAAAACCAAGGCGATGGTTCTCACCCTAGTCCCTGGTCACCCAGCTGGGGAGTCCTCCTGGGAATCAGGAGGCAGTGGCTCTTCTTCCGTAGTTGAACCTGCAGGAAATGGATCCAAACTGCCCTATTAAGTGCCTGAGGGTGGGCTAATCCAGAAGGGTGCTCAAGTTCTGTGGTGAGTAGAGTCAAAGCCCCATTCTTTGTAAAAGCCAAGATAGGGTTAATGGGGTGGGGTCCCCCTGCAAGGTTATGGTAATGGTGGATTGTTGGGTGCACACAGGTGCTCATCCACTCGTCCTTAGTGAGGGAGCCGGGCCTGGGCATGGTGAAATTGGACAAGCCCTTTATGGTGACCCTTTCTGGAGCAGGGTGACCTAGAAACAGTAGTACATGCACTGGTAACCTCTCAGCTTGACTTCTGCAACATACTCTAAATGGGGCTACCCTCGTACCAAGTTCAGAAACTTCAGTTGGTACAAAATATGGCAGCCAGGTTGGTCGCGGGTACATCTAAAGCCGACCACATAACACCTGTCTTAAAATCCCTTCATTGGCTGCCAATTAATTTCCGGGCAAGGTACAAGGTGCTGGTTATAACCTTTAAAGCCCTACATGGCCTGGGTCCAGGCTACTTGCGGGAGCGCCTTCCTCCATATAATCCACCCCGCACACTTAGGTCCTCTGGGAAGAACCTGTTGCAGCCTAAGAAGACCAGATTGGCTGCGGTGACCCAGAGGGCCTTTTCATCTGTCGCTCCTAGGCTATGGAATGACCTGCCGGATGAGATCCGTGATATTACCACCCCAGAAGCCTTTAAAAAGGCCGTTAAGATTGATCTCTTCTGGCAGGCCTTTCCAGATTAGCCTTCCAGATCAAAAAAACCAACAAATCTACCAGCAATTTTATTGAATTTGTACTTGTAAATTTTAATATATTCTGTTGTTTAATTTCTTTTTTATTGTTTTTTGATGTTTTTATGATTGGGAGAGGGATGGGATTGGGGGAGGGATGTGATATGGGATTGTTTTTTAAATTTGAGCTTTTATTGTTATTGTTTATTGTTATGTTGTACTCCACCTTGATTCCCTAGGGAAAAGGTAGAATATAAATAAATTATATTATTACTAGCTATACCCGGTGTAGCATACACCATTCCACCACATGCTACACACACACACACACACACACACACACCCATGGTGTGCACTACACACATGTGCTCGCACACACACCCTATGCCACTTCACTGCCCTCCCCACAGCCCCTGCTGCCCTCCCTGCCCCACCCCCTGCAGCAACTCACTCCATGCCACCCTCCCACTGCGCTCCTCGCCGCCCATTCCCCGCCGTGCTCCTTGCTGCCCTCCTCCCGCTGTGTGCTCCTTGCTGCCCTCCCCACCCCCTACCATGCTCATCGCTGCCCACCCCACCCCCACTGCGCTCCTCTGTGCCCTCCCCACCCACACCCACCACGCTCCTCGTCGCCCTCCCCACACTCCCCATTACACTCCTTGCCACCCTCCCACCTCACCCCACAGCTCCTCCCTGCCCCCCCCCCGCACACACACACAATGCCACATTCCCCCTCAATACTACTCACACCTCCTCCATGTTTAAACTCCATGTTTAGAAAGCACTCAAAGTCTGCATGTTCCCACCCTCAGTGTGCTGATTGGCTGCCCAACCAAGCTTTGATTGGTTGGTTAGTTTCCTAAGCAGCCAATCAGCACACTGGAAATGGCAATATACCCAAGAGAATTATATATATATGTATTATTATTAGTATTAGTATTACATATATTATTAACCCAAGAGATTTATATTTATATATGTATTAGTATTAGTATTAGTATTACATCTCTCTCTCTCTCTGGCTTTTCTTCGCAAACAAAGATTCAGGAAGGACACATCCTGCGCTTTCTGCAAGCGCGCTGAAGACTAAAAAGGCCAATCCGAGATAAACAAGTCTGGTTGCAAAAAGCACAGAAGAAGGTCTCCTTGGGTGATGTTTTTGGGTTGTGATTCTTTCTGCGTTGTCGTTTCTCTTCAAGACTTGTTCAGCGTGAGTTCTCAAATAAGGCTGCAGCATTGTGGATAGTGCGTCTCCATGCCTCCCGATGTGAGGCCGGGGCGGACCACTGTTGGTGATCAATTTGGCCAAGCCTGAGATGTTGTTTCAGGGAGTCTTTGTATCGCTTTTTGGAGCGCCCCTCTTACGCTGACCCACGGCGAGTTCACCGTAGAGTAGTATTTTTGGGAGGCGATGGTCCTCCATCCTAGAAACGTGCCCAGCCCAGCGCAGCTGCATTCTCAATATCATGGCCTCAATACTGGTGATCCCTGCTTGCTCAAGGACAGCAACATTCGTCACATAGTCAGTCCAGTGTATATTTAGGATTGTGCATAGACAGTCCCAGTGCCTCCTTCTATGGCAACTACTTCAGGACACAAATGGAACTGCAAAGTGACTGATTTATTCAGCACAAACCTGTTTTTTGTGGGTTTTCCTTCCCCAGCTAAGGTATATACACATTTACAACAGTATTACAGGCCAGTCTTCACAGAAATCATGCAAGTTTAGATATGTTCTACAGATATCCCACAGATCTTTATATGCAAGTTTCTAAAAAACTAATGAGTGGTGGGGAGCAAGGGAGAGAGTCAGCCAGTAGCTACTATATGCTTTTTCTCTCGCCTCCACTCTCTCTCACACACCCACACACCACCCTCTATGAATCCTTCACCAAGGCCTTTTACTTGTGATATATGGTGCCTTGACTATGCATTTCTTCTCCCAGCCACACATGCAACTCAGCTGTGACAGATGACCCTATCCAGTATTTCTTCCTTATGTCACATTCCTTTTCTTGGTTGTCTCTCTGTGGCCCTGCCACACTTGCTTTACTCCCTCTGGGTGTGGCAGCATCCATGATGCAGTTCCTGCCTGGTGATCTCTTTCTCCAGCCTCTGGGCATCTCAGTTGGTGGCATCCGTAGACTGCTTACTGGTCACCATGACTGGTGCTGATCATTCCACCCGCTTTCTCCCTCCTTCCACTTTTTCTTCTATCTCATGCCTTCCTGACATCCACTCTTTCTTCTCCTTTCACTCACTAGTCTTACATCCTTTAGCCCCTGATCTCCACAATTTCACCCAGACCCCGCCTCACATCCTCTGCCCTCCCCCAGAAGTCCAGAGCCAAAGTAACATGGCAATCAGTGTTTTCATGATTTGTTGGTGCTACTCCCTCTGTCAGTCCATGGCTGGCCTCACTGCTGTTTTCTCATCCCCCTTCTGGGTAAGTTCTGGACTACCATGGGCTAACCACTCCATGTTCCCTCTCCTATAGATGGGTAAAACATCCATATTTGACTTCATCTTTTTATCAGAACTTACATAAACCTACAAAATTACTATGTGTTAGAAAGTGAAACTGACAGATTTTCCCATCTTCCAGGATCAAGGTGTCACACATGACTTTCCAATCCAATTTTACCCATGTAACAACCCTGTGAGGTATGCTATGCTAAGAGATAGTTATTTACTAAAGGTCACTCACTAAGAGCTTTGTGGATGGATGGAAGTGTGAACCTGTCCTGTCCTCGATCAGCACTCTGACCCCTATGATGCAAATGGATCTCACCTTTGACTTATGAGCATTGGATATCAATGGACCAGCTGTCTTCCCCCTTGCAAAATGCATAACTGGAAACACCATATAGAAATGTTTTGTGATTTTTTTATATGAATGTTGTGTTCCAAGTGGAGTTTAATTCTATAGTTCTTAATTTTAAATGTATGAGTGGCATTTCCCATCCAGTGCTCAAAACAATGCACTGTCCACATCAAGACCCTGAACCATTTTCTTTTTGCTTTGGGGAAAGTTACCTAGAGCACTTCAGAAACCCCCTCTGGTTTTCTTCTTTCTTTCTTTTTTTGCGTGTTACACAGAAGCAGGGATCTATAGAAAAGATCACCCACAGCGTGAGAGATCAAAAGCAAACACTGCTGTAAAATCATTCATTATTCTTTGGCAAGAATTCCTGAAGGCAGACATAAAATATCAGTGAAGGACTATGAGCTGGAGGTCGTACTAAGGGAGTCATGGCCAATATCAAATGTACCCAGTTTCTAAATATGCTAATATAAATACACTTTTTAAAAAAAGTTTCAGATCTGGAGGTTGAAAAACCAAAGAAGACAAGGGTGAAAGTTGTGAAACTTAAATGCTCTGAACAAAAGGTTGGCACTACCTGGAAATCCCACAGAGTTCCAAAGAACATAAAATATCTGTCAGAGATAAACAGCATGAAAAACATCTGAAATGAGCCATGTGTAGGAAGACAAATCTTCAGTCTCCCCCCGTCACCATGAACAAGAAGGAGCAAAAGCCCTTTGAAACAAATCTTCATAGCAGATCACAAATACTGATGAGACAACACTTCTTGATATTACCTGGAGAAGAGTCAGGCATCAGAAAATTACATTTCCCCACCACTTTACTAAAAGAACAAGTCTTCCTCTTCCTCTTCTGCCTCCACCACCACCACTACCTCTTCCTCCTCTTCTTGTTTTCTGTGAAATGGATGATCTACATATTACCTTACAGAAGAGAGAAGAAAACAATCTACCCCAAGGATCTTACCATGTGTAATTTGACAAAGAAGAAGGAACAAAGGATAGGGAGGCAAGACAAGGAGTAAATGGAAACACGATCTGGTTGCTTCAGTTATAGGAGGTGTCATAGTAGAGCATGTTAATTTACCAACTTCCCCCCTTTAATGGTTGCATGAGAAACAACAGTACTTAAGGAGAAACATCTTTTATCAGCATCTTCTTACTGTAAAGTGTCAACTATCAAGATGGTGGGTGGTGTTATCTAAGTGGTGTTGCCTAAGCTGCTGTCAGTGGTAAGTCACCTGGCCTGCTTTCTGCTGTGGCAGAAGGTAGAGGAGGCTGGGATCTTATATGCCTCATCTCAGCAGGGGTCCAGTGACCAATAGGGGCCCATTTGGTACCATAAAGCTGATAATTCTGGCTGCCTATCTTGTCACTTAATCATACAGTGAGCTCTGATTGCCTGCTTACGGGACTATCTTCATATAAAAAAGTTCCCTAAATATGCCCAGCGATGGGATGGGAGTCACGCTACTGCTTTTCTCAATAAAGAGGACATAGAAAATTACAAACATATGTAAACACATCTTTTCTGAAGTAATATGTCATATGCTTTATTTTGACAAATGAACTGATCCAATTTTCTGCAGGCTTATCTTGTGGTAAATAACCCCTGCTTCTAAAATAAAACCATGCACAGGCTCACATAGAAACATTAATGTGGCTCACTCACTTATAAGGGGAAGGCTGCAGCCATGTCCATTATCACTCTTTCCCTTTTTCAAGCCATCACAATCGCTATAGAAGCACCTACGTCAATAATCAAAAGTTGCAGAAGGATGATTGTTAGTATGTTCTAAAATTTCCTGATTACTGGAATGTACTGAATGAAATGAACACTGAAAATAGGAGCAGGGCAGATGTAACAAGCACAGAGAAAGTTTTTGTTGTTTTATGCTATATTATGGATGTACTCAGTGATACATTGGCAAATGCTTGAAGTGCAAGTGCTCATCATGACCATCCCTATAGCAAGGAGAATCCAAAATTGCATGTGGCTGTATTGGTCTATCTAATAACAATCTTAACAGTTTTCTCTCCACCAGGAGCAGATCTTTTGTAAAGCTAATGGGTTATGCTTATTCAAGACCAAGCCAATCCCAAATACTTTCTATTACAGCAAGGATAGCTCAGAACTGTCCATTTGTTGCTTGGAAAATCCATGTTCCCTCCAGCTACTATATATATTGCAGTTGAATTCAAAAGGAAAAGGAGAACCCAAGGAGACAGCAGTGGGATGGAATGATAGATGATCTCATTGGCTAGAACCATGTGTGGACTTTGCATATATGTAAAATACCATAGTTACAGTGCTAGCTACTGAATTATAGTTTGATGCCCCCAATCCCCACTTACCAGGAAGCAGCCACTGTGATGAACAGGGCCTTCCCCCATCCCTCACTTGGGAAGCTGCTAGCTGTGGTTTCCACCCCCTCCTGTGAATGATCTCTGGTGCAATAGGAAGAAGAAAGACCCCATCACAATTCATCCTTGCGCTGGAGATCACTCATGTGAGGGGGGAGGGATGGCAGTCAGCTGCTTCCTGAACAGTCCCCAGTCAATCTTAGCAGTTGTTTCCAGGTAAGTGCACATTGATGGACTTCACGGTCCCTAGCCTACTAGTACTAGGAGCTACGTAACAGTCATGACTATGAAACAGTCACGAATATGTAACTCCATGTTGCGCTGCCCAACAGGATTCTGCCCATAGTCCCTGCTGATCAAAAAGTCCCAGGGATATGATCTTGAAAAATTGCTGTCAGATTTTTATATCAGCAATACACCATTATCTGGGCAGTTTAGAAAAGTTAATGAGTTCATTAAATGGCTTATGAAGTGCAGCTTAATGTAATTACATTGCGTTGGTTCTAGGCTTAGTTGTACAGTGCTCATTGAAATGAACAGAACTTAAGTTATGCTTAACTTGTCCCATTGATTTCAGAGGGAGCTAAGCTAAATTAGTTAACTTATTAATCTATAATAATTGCTGTCTTTAAAGGAAGATAATACCTCTGACTCAGAAAGGCAGACTACATGTAGCCTATATTTTAAATATGTACAAAATATATGTTTAATGCCAAGTGTATTGAATGTATGAGGACTATATAATACAATCACACCCTTGGGCTCATCACAAACTACCTCCTGTACGTTCTGTTGCATCTAGAGTTTGAAATTTCTGAAAATTTTGAAGCCACAAAGAAAAACTGAGTTTTTTTTTCTTGTGAAGTTCTTTTAGGGAGAAAATTGGAAATACTGGAGAACACTGAGAAGTGCAATATTAGCATGCTTTTCAGATTAAAAGTCACTTTGTTACTTAAGGAACATAAAATTTATTATATATAATTTGGTTAGATATAAAGGCATCATGTTTGATATGTTGGAAGAACTGATTATTCAGAAAATAATGACGAAATGGATTTAATTTTTTTAAAAATTATAAATGGAGCTGCAAGGTCCTGAACAGTAAGGAACATCTGAACTGTTTGTGTTTGCCAGTTTATGAGGAGGAAACAAACAAACAAACAAAAATCCCCAACATTCAACATACATTCACCATACAAGAATTATTTTGTGTCTACTAGTTCTTCATGGTATTAAGTAGACATAACACACTCATAGAAACTGTCATTTTTTCATTCCGGTCCCTTGGGGGACCAAGGTAAAATTGTGGGTTTTTGCTAACCAGAAAAACCTGTTAGCAAAAAGACAGTTTTATCTTGGCCCCCCATGGGACTGGAATGAAAAACGCTGGAAGGACGACCATGTCATATGATAAGGCAGCAGGGAAGACAGAACGTTCCTGGTGCCTTGCTGCTTTTCTTCAGAGTGTGATAAGGCCGTGTGAAAGGAAACCAAGAACTGGAATTGTCATGGTCTGGCACTGTACATATTCTTACATAAAAACCTTTATCTTACATAGTTTTTAGAAATGATCTTAGGTTAGTAAATATGTGAAAACCTTGTCTTAAACATTTATTCATCATTGCAAGAAAAAAAGTTAGATAATCCTTTTGTTTTCAATTTTTCTGGGAAAACAGTCCTCGGGGGGGGGGGATGGGGAAAACAGTTTTTGCTGAATTTTTCTATTTCTTTTTTCTGGGCTTCACATCTTTACTTACACTCAGATTACATGTACAGAATTTTAGTTGCACACCCTTATTTTGTATATAAGACATATTGTAGAGACTAGTTGACAAACATGAATTTAATTATACACAACTTTTTTTTTAAAGCGAGTCACTTTGTACCATAAAATGTATTTAAATGCTAGGTCACAAACTTTGAAATATCTCTTGCTGTTGCAGTTTATAACCTCCCACTGTCATGGTCTGCTGTGACTTCAGTAATGGCTAGACTTTGACTGTAGTAGCTTTTGTGTCCTTTCAGCATGCACCTTCTTTGAAGTCAAAGAGTTCATTTTATTTGAAGTGTCTGACTTTGGGCACTGTGCAACTCAATTTCACAGTTTAGTTACTACATGTTACTGCCAAGCACATTAACATTGCACATTACAGAGTTGCCGTTCGAAAGAGTCAAGTACATGCTCTTCAACGCACGGCACCATTTGGTGGTCACAATTCATACTTTGATTCCACCCACCCTGAAATAATCTAAGCTACAGAAAACAGCTTATCTTCTTGTCTTCAGAAGGTTTCCTTCACGTCAATAGTGGAAAAGAAGACATATAAAATGCCTGATTATGGAGACACTTAACATTTCAGCATTAAAACTGTAACGTGACATATCACCTGATTAAAAACCTACTTCATTAGTATAAACCAAAAGTTATAAACACCATTTCATTCAAAGTATACTAGAAAGTGTTGAGGATCCTTAAAGGCATCATGCTAGGAAACAGCCATAATTAAGAGCACTATGAGTTCTTGTGAAGCGTACCCTAATAGGGTGTGTGGTGATATTTTATTAAGAAGCCTTTCTAAATAGGGCAGGAAAGCTCTCAAGCACCAGGAAGTTCCAGGCAAGCTCGCAGAAAGAGAGAAAGCAGCAAGGGAAAACTCAAGCCCAGTGTAGCCAGAGGCTTCCAGGTTCGTGGGGCAGTGCCTATTCTATAAGAATGCAGGTTCCACACCTTGGAAAGCTATTTCAGAGTTGAACTAAAACACAGAATATAGACACCACGCTACTGACATGGAAACAAACCACCGGCCACTCTTGCTCAGAGCAGATGGAGCCCAATCTTATGCAAATTTAATAAGGATCTCCACAAGACAAATATTAATGCTGCCCTGGATATTGAAAATAAATCTTTGACCAAATTTTCTCAAGCGATGTGTCAGGATACAATACCGAGAAAAAGAAAAGAAAAGAAACCAAAAATTGACACTGTACAAGTTCACCTGTTTGGAAAAGAGACTCCTTGAATGTTGGACATGATCATCTGTGCAGAATTCAGTAGGCATAAGACCAATTTCAAAGTGATTTTTACCCCTAGAAACTATTACAAAGAGGTGAAACTGAACTTGTTATAAAATGTGAATTTGGTTAGGAACAGTAACCTATCCTGTGTCCCTGGGTGTACATCTTTGATACATATATGCAAACACGGGGGAGGTAAGAGTCCTGTTGCACCTTAAAGACTGTCATGTTTTATTTTGTATGCATTTGCATGCACTCCTGGTCATTTTATCAAATGGTGGATTCCAGAAAATCTTATGCAAACCTTCAGGTATTTTTGGCTGCAACAGACTGAAATGATTCTGTGTGTGTATGTGTGTGTTCAAGTCTCCTGTTCACTGATGGCAAACTAAGAATTCCATAGGGTTTTCTTAGGCAAGGAAGTATCCTTGAGGTGGTTTTGCCAGTTCCTTCCTCTGCGATATAGTCTACAGCACCTGGTATTCATTTGTGGTCTCCCATCCAAGTATTGACTAGGGCTAGCTCTGCTTAGCTTCCAAGATAAAACAGGATCTCGTGCCTTGAGGGTATTTAGGCTGGCTCTATGACTAGCTGTTGGAAATTCTGCAAAAATCCAAGTGACATCAAGACTGAGATTTTTTTTTTTAATGGCTATTTCATAAAATTCATATGTAGGAGCCATTAGCTAGAAGTCACTATATCAGTCACTATATCAGTACTGTACAACCTAGGGATGTGAACAGTATTTGTTACTTTTTGTACCATCAGTGAAAAAGGGCATCCTTGGAAAGCCCTACTGAGAAAAAGGAGAGCACCTGTGAGAGCCTTCATAATCTAGGATGTCTTTGGGGAGAATTCATCTGTGCAGAAATACATGTGGTTTTTCTGTGCAGAAAACAAGGATAATTTGTCCTGAAAGACATTCCAATGCTCACATAGTGATCAAGAACTGTGCAGGATCCCTCATATTTTCATGCAGTGGGAAGAAAAGGGTGGAACCTATTCACTCTTATGAAGTTGAAGGCTTCCATGGCCAGCATCCATAGATTTTCCTTATTTTTTTTCTGGGCTGTGAAGCCATGTTCTGGAAGAGTTTACTTCTGTCATTTTGCCTGCATCTGTGGCTGGTATCTTCAGAGAAAGATGCCAGCCACAGATGCAGGTGAAACGTCAGAGGTAAACTCTTCCAGAACATGGCCTCACAGCCCAGAAAACCCCCAAGGAAAATCTATTCACTCTTGTTGGTAAGGTCAAAATAAATAGCTTTGCATCCCTAATATATGCTAATAATATTGTGGAAGTGAGGACTGAGGAAGGAAAATTTGACTCCTGGGTTAGATTGTCTTAACAGTAATTAATTTCCTTTCCTTTTTGGACAGACAGGACCGGTTTAAGGAATTTTGGAGCCCCCTGCAGTGCTTTATTTTGGGGGCCCATATGTTTATCTCAGGTCAATGTAACCTAACCTAACCTAACCTATTCACAGTACAGCATATTCAGATTATTACTAATAATCTTTTTGCAGGAGGAGGGTTACAACGCCCCCCCCCACAATGATGCCCCCCCTGCAGCTGCAGGTGCTACAGGGCCCTTAAACCAGCCCTGTGGACAGAGTTGAAAGCCAGATGTTTGGCATCCATGGAACGTCAGCACGAGGAAGGGTATATTGGCTGCTGTCTTCATGCCTTACTTACACAGATTGAGACAAACATTTGGATACTATCTGTCCCTGGGCACACTGTATGCATAGGCTCTATCCAGATTTCTGGATCAATATGTTTGGAGTAGAGAGAACAGGCAAATTGTTCTTCCTGGCCACATGTTGGCTTTCCATGATTCTTAACTATTTCAGTAGGACTTTAGTCAAGTAGGGTTTGCTAAATCCACCTTTGCTAAATATGAAGGCAATGAAGCCCAATTCACTCTAACATCTTGGACAGAACTTGTTCCAGATTAAACATTTATTATTAGTTACCTGTACTTTTAAAGCTAACTATCTTTACATAGAAAATACATATTCAATGCACAGTCAAATAATTACCTAGTCATTTTTCTGAGATTTTATGTTATTACAATTCATTACCCAAACACAATTGATTCTTCAGTTTCTGACACAGGAATTGTGTAAAGTCAATTATATTAAATTCAAAACACATGCATGCACCCTTTTTGGGATTCTAGTCTACTTGACAGGTTTTTGACAAGGTAATCCTAAAAAAAGATGTTTTTGTCATCTTTGAAAATGAGTTGAGAATGGCATGACTTACCTTAAGGTATACTTTGACAAGAATGGCCTGCAACATATGCTGTACCTCCCTGTGGAATGTGCAAGATGTCCTAATTTCAGGTTATGAAGAATATTTTGAAGTGTTGCAATTAACACTTTCATGCTAAATTTCTTGTGAGAACCACTGTACTTGGTTCAACATAGAGTGCTTTGGTCACAGTGTGAAACGCCCATTTTTCTTAAATCAGATTTCTCCTGCAAATTTAAAATTTTTAAACACTTAATTGTTATTCACACATGTTTCAAAGACCTAAATTATAGTGTTTATCAAGATCTCCCCCTGCCACCCCTGCCCTGGTAGTCCATAATAGGGTGCCTACAACCTATTCTGGGAACTTTACATATTCTGGGAACATTTTTTAAAATGTTTTTGGATCATGTGGGGACTACAGGAGGGAAGAAGGTGTACAATAAGAGCATTGAATTGTGGCTAAAATACAGAGCTATGTAAAATAGATTGATCTTTTTCTGATTTATTTCTTTCTGAGCTTGTCTACTACTGTTTTAAAAAATGGTAAAAATTGACATGAGTGAAGCACAGAATCCTAATCTCCCCAGATCCTGAGGTCATTGCTATTCTGAAGTAGAGTAGACCCATTGAACCCAAGAGGTTTACGTAAGTCATGATTTACTGTTCAGCCACTGATTCAATGGAACTACCTGATTTTGGGACATGCAATTATATTTGGACTGTAATAATGAACTGCTAAATACACTCAAACTGTTTTGGTTTTGCAAGGACAGTTCCAGGTAATCCTCTGCCACCCCACTTTCTCTGCTGCTTTTAAAATGTGGTGGTTTCTCTCACTCCTCCTCCAATCTTCCTCCTTCATCCTCAGTTTACTTCCGTTGTTGCAAACTGAGTTCAATATGCAAAAAATAGTTTGCATTCAATCAACTTAACAGGAGGGAGAAGAGAAGAGGGCGATGGAGTCTGGCCTTCCCAGTAGGTTCAGGCAAAAGCAAACTGCTGCAGCCTCTCCTAGGTTTGGAACAGAACATCCTGTGCTGTGTGATTCCAGATTGCTTCTTGAGGTATGCAAAAGGAATAAACATACCTTGTAAAAAGCATGGGAAGGGCAGAGCCCTGCCAGTTAAAGGAGGATTTATTTGAAAAGATTCCATTTGAATTACAGTGCACCTGGAAGTATGTACAAAGTGCTGTCTCAATTTTACTTCCTCAGATATACCCAGATTTCCCCTAACACTTCTCATTTCCCTAAAATAGGATCAATATTGAAAATATGCTTTCCTGATTTTGGGAAAAAATCATCCTCTATCAGTTCTCAATTTTCTTTGTTTTTGAGATTTATAAACCTTATTTTTAAGGCTTAGTTTTATTGTTTTTTTCCCCTCTCCAACCCCTTTCACTTTGTTTTACTAATCCTGTGTGAGCTAAGGCTGCACAGTGCCACAGGAAAGAAATTAAGGTCAAACACTGGGAGAGATTTTATTGTCTAAATACTTTGTAGAGCGGTTCCTCCCACCCTGCAGACTAAATTCCTGTACTAAATTCTTACTAGTCCAAGACTCTTCTCATCAGAGTCACTTAACACTTGACAAACATGTTTTTGACCATTTTATGGATATCTTTGAATATTTTTTCCATTCCTACTAGAGACATTGTAAATGCCATTGGAATGTATGTATTTATGACAATCATGATATGCATATGTGTGTGCATATATATATATATATATATATATATATATCAACATAGGCAAATATATTCCATTTATCTCCTGGAGTAAATATTGTACATTTTTGCATACCCCCATGTTTATTCTAAAAACAACCCTGTGAACTAGTCAGGTTAAGAAAGGTGACCACGTGAGTGTTATATTATGATGAAGCTGGGATTTGACCTGATCTATAATGTACATTGGGGAGAAGGGGTGTGTGTAAATACAGAGAGAAGCTGTGAGATATATGAGAGATCTGTAATTTTTATCAGATCTGATAAAGGTGTATGCAGATATTGTTAAATCATGCTCTGCTCACATATGCACACATGTAATTTACAGGCTTTTCTAAACTTAGTACATAAGTTCCAGGCTTTCTCTGCTTAAAAAAGTGTTCTTCCTCAGTAATAACATTGCATTGAATCATAGAACCATAGAGTTGGAAGACACCACAAGGGACATCCAGTCCAATCCCCTTCCATGCAGGAATACATATATAGTCAAAGCACTCCTTACAGATGGCCATCCAGCCTCGGTTTAAAAACCCCTAAAGAAGGAAACTCCACTACACTCTGAGGCAGTGCATTCCACTGCTGAATAACTCTTACCATCAGGAAGTTCTTTCTAACATGTCATCTCTTAACTGTGTCTTCTCCAAGCTAAACATACCCAGCTCCCTAAACCACTCCTCATAGGGCATGGCTTCCAGACCTTTCACCATTCTGGTCACCTATCGCTGAAGACGTTTCAGCTTGTTAATATCTTTCTTGAATTGTGGTGACCAGAACTGGACACAGTGTTACCTGACCTTACACCCCTCTCCCTCTAATAATTCATAATTTAGCATATTGGACACTTCATAAGGTCTAAGGTAGACCAGGGCCAACCACTGATAGGGTCAAGTGGAAGACACTAGGACTGATGAAGATGTCATGGAAATTCCCCAGCAAACCTGCCCAGGACAAGGTTAATGCAAAATCCCTTAGTCAGAGTCATTAAGGAGCAATGTGCTAATCTTCCCTGGATGCACCTGGCAATGATTCATACTCCCAAAACAAACCGTGACCGGAACATTTATTAGCTTTCCTCGTACCTTTTCCTCTCTACAATACAAAGGCTTTCATAAACCCATGAACCTTAATGTCCCGACCATTATCAGTAATCAACGAAGCTGGTGTTTCCTTTGTTTAACTGTTGGAAACCCATCTAATCATTGTTTACATACCCTTAAGGGGTGTTTTGAATGTAAAACAATGATTAGATGGGTTTCCCACAATATTACCTGCAAATAATGCCATGTATGATATAGTTGGACACCGTCACTCTGCTGGACTGCTGTATCAACCCTCACTCCTGAGTCTTCTTTGCTGCATGAACTTCTGCTTCTGAACTTCAATAAAAACATGTTTAATTCATTTTGGCTTGGAGTCTTTCCAGCGAGTACTGGGATACACAGGTGCAAAGTTCCCGTAAATTACCTGACCTTTGAGCTAATTAAAATTCCCTGATTTAATATTATAATTCTATTGTCACAAGTGTAACAACAGTATTCCAGGTGAGGTCTGACCTCTTCCTGCCTGCCCACACTATTATGTTACTTGGACACCTATAACCTGTCTGTGAGATGTTGGAAATATATTCAGGGGTAGCCATGTTGGCCAGTCAGCAAAATACAAAATCCACCAAATTGCACAAAGTACATCATGCTACCTTTCAAAGCTCCACTAGCTTCTTCATCGGGCAAAAGATGTTTAATAAATCATACAGGAGACAATAGGCCCTCACAGGCCTACATTTTGTATCAGATGTTGTTTCTGTTGTAGTTCAGTTGTTCTAGAGAGATCTCAATGCAGGCAAAGGCCACTCCCCCTCTTGGCCATGTGGGGATCAGAGACAAAGGGCAATAAAAGACAGGCAACAAAATTTCAACTCCATTAGGAACCGAAACATAACTTCGCTTGAGACTCAGGTTGTCCCCATCTTGTATGAAGCTAACTGCTCCTTTCTTAAGAAGAGAACACTGAACTGTGAAATATTAGATAATATGCTGCTAAACCACTGACAATTTACAATTCTTATTTGGTAGCTCAAAAAGTGCCACACAAGAGTATGCTGATTCATCCTGCCTAATGTTTAAGCTAGGCCTGCATTGTAAGCCTGAAAGCAAGACAAAACTGTATTCTGTTTGCTTGAAAGTGTGTGTGTATGTGTGTGGGAAATAAATAATTAGGGAAATTGGGAAAATATTTTCACCACAAAGTGAGCATTTGCATTTATCAAAGATGTCTTCACAGAGCCTTCACTTAACTGAAGTCCTTTGACTCCGCATCTATAAAATATTTATCTGAGTAGAATTCCTTTCAGCCAGGATGTGTAGTTCCTGATTGTTCAGGGCAATTGTGTGCCAAATTCCCATGGGAAGCTAAGACTTCAATGACAAACATGATAAAATAAATAACCTTTTCTGTGAGGATGAGGCATTTATGTAGGACAGTGTGGTAAAGTAAAAACACTGATATTTAGAGAATTAATTTGTCCTCTTGAACAAGGCTCTGTTAAGACTCTGTTCTAGCAATTCAGGCCTTGTCCCAAAGAACAAAATCTATAGAATTCAATTTTTAAAAATGGGGTTAGTATCTTCAAACACAGTGGTTTTTAGAAAAGGGTTTGTAGTTCTACATTTTGGCATGCAGGATTTCTTTTTTAAAAATAAAATAAAATAAAGGGTGGGATCTTGATGCATTTTTATTTAGAGTTTGTTGCTGTGTGCTTTCAACTTAACTCTGACTTACGGCAACCCTATCATAGGGTTTTCTAGGAAAGATTTATTTAGGGGAGGTTTGTCATTGCCTTCCTCTAAGTCTGAGAAAGTGTGACTTGTCCAAATTTACCCATTTGGTTTCCACAGCTGTGTGGGGTTGGAACCCCTGATCTCCTGGAGGCCTAGTCCAAGACACAAACCACTATAGCACTCTGGCTCATATAGTCACTGAAATCAGTGGGACTGAAAGTAGTCATACTTATGTCCTGTTGATTTCAGTGGATCTACTCAGGGGTGTCACTAGGGGGATGCCAGACGTGGTGACCATACCAGGTGACACCTTTAAAGGGGTGTCACCAGCACCCTCAAACAACCCCCCCCATGCTTACTTCACGGAACTGCTTACACGGGTGTAACCCCCCTCTAGGCAGGCACAAACCCATGCAGTGGTTCATGTCTGCCTAGAGGGGGTAATCCCCCAAATAACCAGCACAGTGAGTAGGCAGCCTCTGAAGCCTCCCAGAAGTTTCCCCAAACCCTCAGAATTTCAGGTGATAGTTTTGTCATCAGACAAGTGAAAATCCACCAAAACCACCAGTGGAAAATGCCCCCCATCACCTGATGTGGTGCATGGCAGCAACATAGAGCAGAAGCAGATAAGAAAGGGTTGGCCACTGAGAAGATAGGTCAGAGTTTGTTGTAGGAAGGCATAGAATGTTTAATGAAATTAAAATGTAACATGTCCTACCTGGAGAAAGTCTCGTTAGATAAAGAAGGGAAAAAAGAGCCAGGATGATAGACCTCAGTTGGAAGCAGAGGGCTCTGGAAGCCATGCCACAGCACCGGTGGAATTAGAGCCTGATTTATCCCATATAACAGCTGCAGATCAGGAAAAGGAGGCTGATGCACTCCACAGTCTCAAGTGATGTAAATTAAAATGCCAGGATTAAAAGACCAGGGAACACCCTGCCCACTTTAAATACAGGATGCTGAGCAAATGAGGCCAACTGGGCTGATTAACTGCTGGCTATAAATTAGTTCAGACCAGGCTATTCCATTGCTGCAGAACATGACTTCCAAACTTCTTTATAATCCTGTCTGACATGTCTGGCTTCCTGACCTTCAATATGTCCTTTTGAACTCATCTTTCCAGCAACTCTCCTCTTGGTTTCGCCCTTTGAACCTTGAACTGTCTGGACCACACCTCTGTTTGTAACCCCCTTGTAAGCCTTGGGACTAGACTGGATTTCCCCTGCCAGTTTTTGTGGACTATAGGTGTGCTTACCTAGGCATTCACCAATTTTAAACAGGACATAGTGAAGATCCGGGGTGGGGGAAGCATGGTGCAGTGGTTTGAGTGTTAGTCTAGGGCTCAGGAAAACCAGGATTTGAATCCCCCACTCAACCATGGAAACCTACCGGGTTGCCTTTGGCAGTCACACTCTGTCAGCCTAAAATCTGAATAAATCTTGCCAAGAAAATCCTAGGATAGGGTCACCATAAGTCAGAATTGACTTATAGCACATAACAATAACAAATGAAGGCAAGCAAAGTTACAGGATTACAGTTGAGAGTTAGTGATCAATTATTGAAAATATAATATCTTTCTGAACAGGAATTTTGCAATCTCATATAGACTTACATGTTTAGTCATACCATTGGCAGTTCTTTGCAAAGAGCTTAAAAATAGAAAGACCCAAGTTTGATGCAGTCAGCAATATTTATAAAACTGTTCCAGGCATCTTAGATATTTTAATGCCTTGCATGCTTCCTGATAAGTGAGCAATCATATTGTTATTGGGATGACTTAATGAAAGCCCAGAAGATGATGGTGATCCCATGACCTCAGGCAATGTGTATTAGAAAATGTTTATGAAAGACTTATCAACAGGCCAATCCATTTCTAGGCATTATTAATCTGGGCAAAATAAATAAATAAATGTCACTATATGATCCAGATGGTAGACTTTGAAAAGATCACTGAGAAAGGTGGCAGGGAGAAGACTCTCCTTTTCAATAATAATAGTAACAAAATTAGAGAAATAGAGCATGCTAGCTCAAAATACCTGATGTGCATATACAGCAATATTATCATGGGTGATGAACAGTGGTAGACTTACTGAAAGTAATGGAGGCACAAATGAATGAAAAGAAATGTCAGTAGCAGCAGTGGTTTCAGCTGAGCAGGTAGAAGATAATACTGCAGTGGCTTGCTCAGCTTGCTTTCTGCTACTTTAATGACAACTGATCCCTTCAGTTCTCTCCCCAGGCAGGAACTTGAGCTAAAGTATCACACCCAAGTGTTTGTGGGACTGTTCACAATGTAAGCAGATCATTTATTTCCTTTTAATTCCTCATACCCATTTGTGGGAAATACTGTAGCTGCCAAGGACAAAAATAAAACCTGTTTCTTTGACACTAATGGGCTTCCTGGCTTCTGGTTTTTGGAAGTACTGAAGTGACAGGTGACAATACGGCTGCAGGCTTTAGCCCTAGCTTATAATGAGGAAAGAGGCCCTTGGAAGTGGAAAGAAAAAGCCAAGCCTACCGCCTTATCCCCAGTTCATTTCTTCAGCCAAAATACTCAGATTTATCTAGTTTAAAACCATATGACTTTCCAATTGAATGTTCAGGCCTTCCAGTTTTTGATAAATACTGGAGTTGCACAGATAAGTGTTAGGTAGTTTGGCAGCAGAGGTAAATAGCCTGGCAGGGCCAGGCTGGGAGCAGAAATACATAGTCTCATAGGACCAGCCAGGGAGTAGTTATATGAGATTATCAGATGGGGACCAAAAAAGTGTCCCCGTCTTGCTATACTATATTCCACCCCCTCCTGTCCCGTCACGATAACCTCCTGTTTCGCACATACTTTGTTTGCACAACAACCCCTCCCCTCGGCAGCCAGGAGTGAATTGAGCTTGAGCAGAGCCCTTCTGGCTAGTCTTGTGAGAGAATGAGCACGTGGGAAATTCAAAAATTTAAAGAAAATAAAGATTGAAAAGTGACAGCAAGCACCCCCCCCCAAAAAAATACAAGTAACCCGGGGAGGGGGAAAAAACCGTGTCACTTACCAGGATGTCCCAATTGCACCTGGAAATGTTCAGCACGGACTTCCCACTGTGGCTAGCATCACGCCAGCATAACGAGGCTCCTTTTCGCTTGCCCATCATTCTGTGACAGGAACGGAATGGGCGATCTATTCATGGCTTAAGCTGTGAATAAAATAGAATGAAGGTGAAATGGAAGGGGCACAGGATGACGACGATGACATCTGAAAAGTTAGCCCTTTGGTGATCTCCTGGTGTTCCTGGAACACCATATTAAAGGCATCTCCCCGCACAAGGAGATCTTCATCGCTCTGTCCACCAATTATCTCCCTTTCTAAACTTTTGTATTCTTGTTTTTAAACTGTGTTTATTTAATTTGTAGTATTGGGTTGGTGGGGTTGGGAAGGGACTATTTTTGAATTTTATTGTGTTCCATGTGTTTTTATTATTGTAACCCACCCAGATTTGTTCTGATTGGATGGGCTATAAATAAATAGTTTATTATCATCATCATCATCATCATCATCATCATCTGATAATCTCCATGGAGGGCCTGACAGAACTATGAAAGCAGATTTAATATTGTCTCATCAGTCTAAGGGCTTGTCTAGATGGCCAATATCTTGCCCCTGTCTCAAAGCCCTGCAGTACTGACAATGCAGGGCTTTTGCCATGTTCTGCTCCTGGGGATCCTCACAACTCCAGGGCAGATACAAGGATGAGACAGGAGGAAGGCAGGGTAGGGTCCAATATAAGGCTTTTTTTAAAATACCTCTTTTAATCATTCCTGTCCTGGCAGGTTGGCCTTAGCTGCTACTATTGGTCTGCCTTGCTTTCCTGGAAGGCTGGAAGGATTCCCGCAGCATGTGACCAAGGCTGGTCACATGAAGGGGGCCTTGGTCACATGTTGCAGACCTACAACTGCCTTCCAAGATAGCAAGGGAAAAGACAGCAGTGGTGGCAGCTGCAGCAACAGGTTGGCATGCCTGCCTGTCAGGACTTTCTCCTGTTCTGTGGAGGGAATGGGGGAACAATGGGCCTGATCCGAGGCCAGGACATACCGGCGGGGATCTGGCATATTCTGGCTAATGCAGATGAGCCCTACATAACAATGCAGCTATCCAGAGCGAAAAAATACAGAAGTTCTGGGACCTTTTTGGAAGGCAGTGTCATGAGATAGGCTCTTCCCCATCACATGGGGTATATCCACACTGCACAGTTATGTCAGCTTAAAACCACTTTAAGTGCCATCCAATTTCCATGCAAGAAATGAATCCTACAGAATTCTAAGGTTTGCAGTTTGGTGAAACGCTTAGAATTATTTATTACTTTCTGAATTAAAGCATTAGATCTCTCTGGTAGATATTCCTAAGTCCCTCACCAAACTTCAAGGTTTCTGTAGGATGGAGCCATGGCACATAAAGTAGTATCAAAAGTGCTTTAAGTGTGGAATTTGGATTCACTCCTGATTTCAAGGACCAAGATGGAGTATGCTGAGTTGAGATTATTGGGCTGCTGGACTTACCCCCCCCCCCCCGGCTCTTTTTGCAGCCTGGTCTGCCACCTTCATCTCTTCAGCAGCCCTTGCAGTTATGTTCTGGCCAGCAAGGGGACCACCATGGCTGTCTGTCCCCTTCCCAGCCTGCTCTGCAGGCCGGGAAGGGCATGAAGCTGTGCACCAATCAGAGTGGGCCATCCCTGCTCTGATTGATTGATTATGGAGGAAGTGGGACTCCGCTGCCTTTTTACAGCAGTTTTATGGCCTTTTGCAGCCATTTGGTGCAGAGCCAATCCCTGGCCCTTTAAGGCTGTGAGGTAATGCAGTACCTCTCCCTCTGCCATCAGCCAGGAACCCCCATATCTGTTCCTCCTCTTGAATGCAAAGAACTGGTCAACTGCCCTCCTGTAGCTTGCCTGTGTCGATGGTGCCAATGAGTTCAGGACTCCCTGAATCACTGTTGTCTTCCAAGATGCCTGAGCTCCGTGGGGAAGGGGACTGGTTCTGGATCTGTGTCTGGGGCCAAGGTGCAGAACCATGTGTCCTGGAACCGAGACAATGCATCCTCAATCTCTTTATCCACGCCAGGAATGTGACATGCAGAGAAGCTGATGTTCGCTGTTAAACAGACTAACACAAATTTTTGCACAAGCCTCATGACTCTCTCCAACCCTGAAGACTACCTGTTGATAATCCACACCACAGCCTGATTATCGCACCAAAAGCAGACTTTTTTGTCTCTAAATTCCTCCTTCCAGATAACTACTGCCACTAAAATTGGGAAGAATTCAAGGAATGATAGATGACACACAATGTCAGTCTCTCCCCACTCCACCAGCCAATGTTGCGCACACCAATGGCCATTGTAAAAAATTCCAAACCCAAGGCTCCCCACCACATCCGAATGGATTTGTAGCCTATTGCCCAAAATCTTGCGCCCTTGCTCAGGAACTCCAATCAGATCCAAAAATCCTCTTTGACCCCTCTAGTTAATCTGATGTGATGCTGAGGAGACTGGACACCCTTCAAGATGCCCGTCAACCTGGCACAAAAAGCTGTCCCCAGTGCCACCACCCTGCAAGCAAAGTTGAGATGACCTAATAGTGACTGCTCTTCTTTGAGAGTGGCCTTGTTGTGTGACATAACGCCCTGCAGCCACTCCTTGAGGCCTGCCAACTTGTCAACTGCAGGCAAGATAGCCCTTTTTCAGAACTCAAAAGTATTCCCAAGTACACCAAAACCATGACTAGTCTGACCATCTCTTCCAGCGCCAAGGGGACTCTGACTTCCTCTGCCAAAACCTGAAATGTACAAAGCAAAAACCCACACTCCGCCCCCCTCCAGCCAGCCCAATCATTAGAAAATCATCCAAGTAGTGAGTGACAAAAGGCCTGTTTTTTAATGCCAATTCAAGGAATGTGCTAAATGTTTCAAATGCAGCACAACTGATGGAACAACCCATGGGCAATGTCGTGTTGTAGTACCACTGGCCCTGAAATTTGAAGCCCAACAAGCAGTGATCCTTCGGGTGAACTGGGAGCAACTGGAAACTCGATTGAATGTCACATTTTGCCATGAGCACCCCTTGGCCACATGTTTGGATGAGTTTTATGGCATGATCCAAGGAGGCATACTTAAGAGAACATAGCTCCACCAGGATGGAATCATTGACTGAGGACCCCTTGGATAGGACAGGTGGTGAATGAGCCTGTACTCACCCAGGGTCTTCTTAGGTACTACATCCAATGGGGAAATACTGAAATTATCCATGGATGGTTTGTCAAAGGGGACTGCCACCCTCCCAGCATCACATTCCTTCTTCATTTTCTGAGCCAGAACCTCAGGCAACTCTGAAGAAGACTTCTAGTTGCCTGAGTTTCATGCTGTCCTGGGTCTCACAAAATGGATCCAAAAACCATGCGTAAATCCATCTGTTAAATAGACAGCTGCCTTTTTGCTGGAGTAGAGAGTGAGGAGAGGGGGCAGTGCTTGAAGCTTGACTGGGGTGAATGCCATGCATCCCCCTCTGACCCCCAGTTGCTCAGTTCTGCTTGGCACTACCTTGACCGGCATTAGCTCCTGACTCTGCATCCCTCTTTGAGCTGGTGGATGCAGGGTGTCCATTCTGAAAGGACTGCTGTCCTGATGATGACCAGGTGCAATTGATTCTAGGATGCATGCCAAAGCAGGACTTGCAACTATGCTCAAACTTGCACCTGGCCCTGAAGCACTTACATTAGTTGTAATCCCAGCACATCATGCATGTCACTTCCTTCTTGTGAGGTACCTTGGCCACCTCCCCCTTGCCCTTGACATGTGGTCCCACCATGACAAGCCAGATCTTGTTGTTGATGATATCCCACCTATGGTTGTCACTGCATGACACACGCTTGCAGAACTCCTCACTGTACTCAGTGGCTGCCGCCTCGCCAACCAAGGCTCTGGCCTTGAGCAAACACAAAAAATGGTTGATGAGGTGCCAGCCTCCTTCTGGGTAAACCATGATTCCCATCCCCATGAACACTCCATAACCTGACAACCAGTTGGTGAATGTGAGTTCAACTGGGTCCTCTTTTCTCTTATCAGAGCTTTTTCTATTGCTCTTGGAAACCCTCCCATCCTCACCTGTTGGACTGATAAGGGAGAAGACATCCACATAGTATCCCTTGAGTATCTTGTTACGTACCTTCTTATCTAGGCGAATTACTGGGGGGTCCTCTTTGTTCTTGAACACTGTGAGTGCTGCCTTGGGGGGTGACTCCCCCCTGATCCCTCGCATGTATAGTTCCCTTGTTTCCCTGCCCTTGCCGCGGGTGCAACCTGATCACCCACTATGGAAGACCTGGTTTCCTTGCCTCTTGTGCCACCTTCCTCATCTGGAGGGCGGTGGAAGGTTGGCGCAGGACAAGCCATTGGATGACAGATGCAAAGTGTCCTATTTCCTACACCATGCTGGGCAAGTTGGTAGTCAAACTGTGCAAGGTTTGCCGGTCCAGGTATGAAGCTCTATTGTTTGGCACGGCCTTCACAACAGCCTTCTTCTCTGCCCTGCAAATTGGGGAGCTGGTGTGTTCATCCAAGAGGGATGTAGGTTACAGATTGTTGCAGCTGGGCGACATGTTGCTCAGGGCAGATGTGCTGTGTATCCAAGTATGCCATTCCAAGTGTGAGCAGCTTGGAAAAGGGGTGACTCTGCAGTTGCAGAGCCTGGAACATTAATCACCATGCCTGGTAGACATCATGCATGGGTTCCTGGAAAAGTGCCCCAAGGTGTCAGGCCCCCTTTTCATACATAAGGATCTGTCTCCACTGACATGGTACCAGTTCATCAGCATGCTGAGATCTGTGTTTAGAATTGCCAGCAGAGGAGTTTGGGGGCCACTCCTTTCAGATTGGGGCAGCTACCACGGCTGCTCAAGGGGGCCTGCCTATAGAGACTATCAAACATCTGTGCAGCTGGTGTTCCAGGGCCTTTGTAGGATACATACGGCCTGCTTTATCAATCCCAATGCAGATGGATTGAGGGACTGGAGTCTAAGGCTTTGTTGGTAGCAGCTGCTCGGTGTTGGCGGAAGGCAGCCCCAGGTGGGACCGCCTTTTGTGGCAGTTGGCATGGGTCCTGATCTGGGGTCAGCAGAAAGAGGGAAGGGGTCTCTGTTAAGTTTAAGGTCAAGTTCAAGTTCACCGAGACCCCACCCCCATTTTATGGTTATGAGAGGGGAGGAGTAGTCAGGCATGTGGAGCTTGGCCAGGACTCCTCCCCTTTCAGCAGTGGTGGTGTCGACGGCAGTCGACAGGATATCATTGACCAGCAACCAGGTTGGTTGATGTGTGGATCCGGACCCATGCAATTGGAGCCAACCAGCTGCAGCTGTTATCAATAAAGTTTTGGCCTTTAATTGCCAATATTATTCACTTTATCCAATATATATTCATATTATCCTTGAATGAATATATCTTTTGTGAAATATATATATATATCAGGTCTGTCATCATTTGTGGGGAGCGGGTGAACGTCTGGCCTGGGCCCACAATTGTTTTTAAAGCTTGGCATGCCTGCAGTTACCTTCTCCAACCAGCAGTCCTGGTATGGAGAGAGCAGGAAACAACTGCGTGACCCAAGGGGTCAAAGCCCTGCAGCGCCTGCCTTGTAAACAGATTTACATCCATATGAGTCCCACTCATGTCAATTCAGTTTACTTCCAAGCAGTCACACCAGAGGAATTCTGAGAGTGAAAGGCATATGGGGTAGAGCAGTAGCATTCAGACTGTAACATCTGCATCCAGGGACAATCTGTTTTGGCATGGCAAGATGTATTCTTTAGATTTCTTTAGATTTCATCCCCTGGAGCTAGAAAAATGAGGGCAATGTTTGTGCAATACATGAGTAAACACCTGAGGCAAAGTAATAAAGCATTATAGAGATTTTATTTTTCATTCTGCTGGTGATTTGAGCCTTAGGTTCACTGAACTTTTAAGTTATACCATTTTAGAAACATAAAGACAATTGTGTTGCATTCAATGGCTTTCACCCTCCCTTCACTTCAGAGGATGACGTGGATGAGGTACTTCCATTGCTCTATACTAGGAGTAATTTCATGTTACAGAATTATAACAGTATAATGTCACTTTAATTGCCATGGTAACATCCTAGGAAATCTTAGGATTTGTAGTTTGGTGAAGTACTAGAGCTCTCTGGTTGAGAATTCTAAATGCCCTTCTCTAAAATGCAAATCCTAGGATTTCATAAGATTTTGCCATGGCAGTTGAAGTGGAAATACAGTATACTGCTATAATCATGTAGTGTACAAGGCTCCCACATTCAGCCCCACAATGACATGCCTATGGGAAGTCTACAAATAGAACATGAGCACAATAGTTCCATCCTGCTTATGTTCTCCAATGTTTAGTGCTAATAAGTATACAGCCCTGATATTCTAACTCTTGATATTCTAAAGACCACTCTCTAAACTGCAAATACCAGGATTCCATAGGGTAAGTCATGGCAGTTGAAGAGCAATCATAGTATTTAAAATGTGTAGTATGAATTGGCCTCAGGTCTTTCCAGACAAGAAACTATGGCTGACTCTACACAGGCTAAATAATGCATCCTTACCTCAATCCCTGTCCTGCTGGAATGCACAACGTTCTTCTCGTTCTGATGTAAAAACACTTCTTTTCAATGCCTATGGTCTTTAAGGTGATTAAAAAAGAAAAACTCCAGTTTACTCTGCTAGTTTTTTGGGAAGAATTTTTTTTTAAAAAAACATGTGGTTTGGCCCCTAATCGGAGCTGCAGTGGAATTGGGGGTAGTGAGTGGGACCAGTTTGGTGGATAGTCACCCAGGTCAGGTGGTCACCTAGGCCACCTGATTATTCCCACCAAGGAACGTGTTACCTGAATTGCGTGGCATCCATGAGGATTCCATTAGTGTCTAAATTCTAATATGAAGAAAATTTAAGTAGCTCAAAATGGCAGTGAGAGGCCAAGTAGCTGTGGGGATCTTTTGACCTGTGTATACTGGTAATCACTGAACAGAATCAAGCCAGAATGTACAATTAAATGACCTTTATTGGAATTTAATCTTAACAGCATTCACACTAACACTCAAGCTTCAAGCAATTACACAAGGCTATTGAGGAAAGTAGGAGATATTTGGATAGAGGAACAGAGTGGGGGAATTGTGGATTGTACTATACCAATCCTAGAGCAAAGATTCGTGCAGCAGAAATTACTCAGACGGAGCTCTGAGTGTCCAATAGCAAATGGACAGAGTGGCAGGAGGAAGAGGAGTTGGGAACACTTTGGTGGTGTTTTAGGGTGATATTTATATACAAAACTTCCCCCAAAGGGATGGGATTTAGAATAGAACACAATGTCTGTTGGAGTTTCCTAGGCTAAAACAAAGTGTTCTCCAGAAAGTTAACAATCTTTAATGGTTGATACATTGGAACTGAACAGGAGTAGGCAACATCCATTATGAGGAGGGGAAGGGAGGAAAAACACATTTTGCAACCATTGAGGACTGTGCTATTCTTTAGTGGATTAGTGAACGATTCACTTCTGGGTGCTCTTCAGGAAGAACTCTGACCTGAGTATGACCTGTTTGAGGAAGCTGGAAGGCCCCTCACTAAGTTGTACATGACTCCAACCTTAGTATCTGGGGAGTCCCTCGTTTACTTGCCAACCATGGGGAAGGCCACATCAAGTCAGATTATTAAATATTTGCCAATTATGCAATATTACAAGATGGGGGCTATGAGGGTAGATAACAAGGGTAGCACCCTTTTTTGTATTGGCATCTAAAAAAGGTGATCTCTCTCACACACACATATGGGGATTTGGTATTTGTATGTGAACCTTTGCAGACATTCTTGCATATGTTTGCAGGTTGGCATTTCATCCATACACCCCACTCTACCAGCTTCACTTTATAGAAATGGAGGTGGGCAATCAGAACACAGGGAAAACAGAGAAAGGCTATTTGATTAAGGAAATATGCAAATGTGTGCATGTGGGGTGGGAATAAAAAACACAGAATCTCAATAGCTGCTGCAGTTGTGTGACTGGACATACATGGAACATGTGCATACAGTAGAAGCACCCCCTTGCACCAATGTGCTATGTAATGGGGTTCCTGAGTGGCTTTCCAAACTGATTTTAGTTTGGATTAAAAGAAGTGTGTGTGGCAGTAAGGGGATCAAACCAGGTCAGGATTCTATTCAATGAAGCTGGAATATAGCCCTTGTGTAGATTTAGGCTCCACCTGTCTTAAGAAATTCAGAAGACTCCTTTCAAGTACCCCCACTGTGCCCCCTTCTCTTGAGCATCAAATGTTATTGAACAAAGCAATACATTTTAATATATCACAGTAGGATTGGGTGAGATCCTTAGAGCTGAACCTGACGTTATTGCAGTTGTAAATATTGCACCTATGAGTCACTGATTAAGTCAAATGTGTTTCTATTAAATGTGAATGTGGATTTGAATCCATACCTAGGTTTTGGCAAAATTTGCCACCTACTCTGTTTGACAATAACTTCCAGGTTCTTATAAAGTTTTTTTTTTAATTTAAATACTGCAAAGAGGTAGCTCAGTGTTATAACTGAATCTTCCATATCTTGGGTCAGCTCAGAAACCTTTTGCTTTATAGATTGTGTCCAGGTGTGTCATGGCTATTGTTTGTTTTTGCAATGGGTATGAGTGCAGTTTTGTCATTCTGCCCTTTTTGGTATGAAATCTTGTGTTCAGCTTTGGTTTTGGGAGCAGGTGTGACTTAACAGGATAAATGGAAGGCAGTTCTGTAAAAAAAAAGCATAAAATATTTGGTCTGTCCAAATATGTGAGATCAGCAAGACTAAAGATAGAAGCTGTTTCTGTTTGAGTAGAAAGAAAGGCCTGGCTTTTGGTTGAAATTTATTGGCCGAGATTTTAATTCTTGGATGAAGTGAAATATGAATGGTGTTATGAGCCAAACGTATTTTGCCATTATTACAAAACATTAAATCAGAAGAGAATCAAATCCTGTAAAATCTGCCTCTGTGGCCTGATTGCATATTTTGAAGTTAGAATAGCAAAAATAATTGTTGCATCATAAAAAAGTGTTTGAAAATTATCAGTATATTTAATCAGAATTTGCTTCTCTGCTTTTATGCAATCTAATCATAGCATAAACTAACTGGATTCCTTACAATCACTTTCTTTATTGCACACACATATATACACATACCTGCACACACGTGCACACACACACACACACTTGCTATAGGTATAAAGATATGTTGTTGTTGTGTGCCTTCAAGTCATTTCTGATTTATGTTGACCTTGAGGCAAACCTGTCATGAGGTTTTCTTGGCAAGATTTTATTAAGAGGGGTTTTTGCCTTTGCCTTCTTCTGAAGCTGAGGCTTCAGTTACACGACAGTTTTTCTTGCGGTAATTTGCGCTGTATCGCTGTTTCGCACCAGTGCTGCATCGTTCACATGAATTATTGCTTAATTGGTCTATCGGTTTAGTTTTCCGCTTTGATATTCACACACAGACTGAGGCGGGGACGTGGCCTCCCAAGCACATCCTCTGATTACCACAGGAATGCCTAATTTCTATTCCTATAGCATGGAGTGTCAGCCGAACACACACACACACACACACACACACACACAGAGGCTAGTTTGGGATTCTTTAGCTGGCTTCAGCCAAGCACAAAGATACCAAGGAAGGAGGGAGGGAAGGAAAGAAACGGGATCTCAGGACGGGAGACGAACGAACATACATTCACACACAGAGACTGGAAAAGGCTAGCTTGGAATTCTTCAGATGGCAGCAGCTAAGCAAGAAGATACCAAGAAGGGAGGGAGGGAAGGAAAGACACACACACACACACACACACACACACACAAGGCTAGCACTCACTCAGTCTTTTCCGTGGCTGGAAACAACAGTGGATGGATCTTTCCTCCATCTCCTCCTTGTCCAAACCCCTCCCTGGTGAGTTCAACCAATCATGGCAAAGCTCTGCTGTGAATGTATCGGAAAGATTGCTGGTAATTCACACAGCACTTAGTGTAATGGTTGTTCACACTATCGAAAATGCTCTACTTTTCAAAAAAGTCAGTAAAAGTCCTGAAATCCTTTCTTGCATTACTAATGGGTTTTTGTGCCCCCCTCCTTCTGAAAGAGGCGACTTTGTGGCACAATGCATGTAAACAATTAGGAATCTTGGTGAATTCTTCACAGTTTGTTTTCATCGTGTAACCAAGCCCTGAGAGAATGTAACTTGACCAGTGTCACCAAAGGGGTTTCCATGCCTGAGAGGGGATTCAAACCATGTTCTCCAGAATCATAGTTCAATACTCAAACCACTATACCATGCCAGTTCTGTTAGATATATATTAGCTTGTGTGTGTGTGTGTGTGTGTGTCTGTGTCTGTGTATCTTTATTAAGAGATTTCCAATACATTCCAAGAGGGGAAAAATACAAATAAAAGAAGAAAAAGAAAAGACAGAGAAAGAAGAATGGAACAGTAGAAAAACAGAGAGAAATAGAAAGTTTACATTGACTTCCAACTTTCCTGATGATGGTTACATATGCCATGTAAAGTTTTACTTCTCTAGTTAAGACAATATCATATACTTCCTCAGCTTAGCTAACCCTACTAAGAATCAAAACCCCACAATTAACACATTATCCTCACATTTTTGCAAAAAGACTATTAAAGATTTCTACAGTTAACATTTTTTGTGAAAATACAATCAAAGATTCCCAGTCCTTTAAAAATATCAGTGATTTTTCACTGAATAGGAATATTTCTAATTTATTACATTATATCAAATACATTACATTGAGGTTGCAGGCCTGTTTAATAGGATTTGTTGGATCCTGTTACCAGAAGAAGTGAGAGAAAGGTCCACCCTCAGAGTGAGAAATCCAGATATGGAAGCCTATCACAGCCACCACAAAGATGATTGTAACTGTAACAACTTCTGATGTAAGAAGGGAGGGAGGAAAGAACATGTGGATATGTTGGGGAAAGCATTCGATCCCAGTTGTCTTAAATCAGCAGGAGATTTACATTACACCACTCATGGAGCTGGCACAGCTGAACTCAACCCCATTAGAATCAATGAGAAGAAAGGCATTTAAAGAGGGAGGCCAGGAAGCAGGTGAGGAGGGAAAAAATAACAATTCTATTGCTTACTCTCTCTCTTTTCCGTCTTGATGGCAGAGCTTCAGATAAAGTGGTTATTGTTAGTATGCCCTGCTTCACCCTCCCCACAGTATCTCATAATTAGAAATATTAGACACTTCTTGGGGTTAGGCTGGCTGGAGCAAACCAATTCAGTTGGGATTTGCCTTAGAAATATTATGGCAAGAAAACCCATATTAGGATTGTGCACAAGCACCTTAGTAAACACAGTCATTGAGGAGGGATGTCCTAATTCTTTCTTCCAGCCCTGAGTACCTCAGCAATGATTGATTCAAGCAAGCAATTAAATGACCATTCCCAAATATACTCCCTCCTGTCCAGCCTTGTGAGGTTGTCATGAACCAATCAATTTCTATCTCCCAGCAAGAAAAGCAATCAGTTGAGTGTTGTTTTCCTCAGAAGAGCCTTCTAGCCATTGTTAGAGCCAGAACATGCCTTCAAGGCATGAAATGGGTTACAAATATTACAGCCCCAACTATAGAAAAGTGTGTGTTGCAGAAGGAAAGGCCACTCTTTTTCCTGATACGTCAAGGATTGGGGTTCCATTGTTCCACTCTGAGATGCCAGTCTGAGTTACTTCACTACACTGAACTTTCTTTTCCACAGACCGGTAATGATTTCCTTCTTACTCAGACCTCCATCCCCAACACTTCCTGCTTCCTTTTCTAATAGCCTCGTATGGTTTGTAAGAGTGTAGTTTCTTGTTTGTTAGTCTATGTTTTCTAATAAAATACTTTCATTTACCTCAGCTGGAGCCTCCTCTACAGTTAGTACTGTAGGTGAAAAGATCCCTGAAGTTATCCTTCTCTCACAGGCTGGCCATTTGAGCTAATAATTCCCCCCAATAATAATAGAGATTCTGGCATCATGGGTGGGGTTCTAAAGCACCTCCGTCATCTTAGGGTAACATTACTCCACCTTCAGATTTCTTCCCTCCTCTACCAGTGAGATTGCTTTGCCTGTGGGCTTCCTTGTATTTTTGAATTTCTTTTCCTCTTGTTATTTTGTGTGAAATCAAGTCTTCTTGGGATTTTACATTCAGTGGACTATCAATAAACTAGATATCTATCCTTTCAGAATGCAAGGTGTAGTTTAACTAGTATTGTTTTCCTATGCAGATTCCTACACCTTTACTCTGAGATCACAGATGCATTGGACATTTTGTTTCTAGATAACCAAATGCAATAACAATTTGCTGGCACAACTTATTTCCCAAGTAAGTTACTGTTCTCCTGCATGACTTTCACAGTCATAACTGGTGATGCAGTTGGGCATCAGCTGACATTTTTGTTTGCCGGTACATCAAAGAGTTAATAACCTATTTTGTTCTGTCCAGTTGTCTATTTCAGGCATAGCTGTGCTGCTGGTTTCCTAATGCAAACAAGTAAGTAAAACATAAGAATCACTTTTTGTTTTTTGAGGGGAAAACCTGAATGTGACTATGAAAGTAGAAAGCGAACTAATAATAAATAGAAAGATGTTATTGTACCTTCGTATTCTATTTACCTAGAAGTGAATTCATGATATGCTCCAAATATCCTCTGACTTTCTGGTTCTAATAGAGTAAAAAGTAGGCAGTTGAAAACTATTTTTGCATATACAGCAGGCAGTCTGAAACAAGTACACTGGAATTATGGTAGTGTCAAAATGGTTTTCCATATTTTGATTGACTATACAGGTCCTGAACCAGGATACATAGATAAAGATATTGGCCTAAATCCAATTACTAGTCCCAACTAGAGTTGTTAATTGCCATCAAGTAGGCTTTCACTTATGGTGACCCAATGAATGAGGGACCTCCAAGATACTCCGAGACACACTCATTTTTTAAATTTATGTTTTATTTATTTCAAATTATCCTGTATACATACATACAACAACTCCCCCACAACTTGATACATCTCTTTACAGACATACAAACAATATAAACGATAATACTGAGTCTGTAAACCATAAAGTAATTGATATTATGAAAACATTTATGATCAACCCTTTAAATCACATTGGAAGTCTATTATATATTCCTCTTAAACAGATTCCTCACTCCAACACTCTTCTCTTTCTCTTCTTAAAACACCTACATTCTCCCTCCATGAATCTCATTCCTTTCCCACCTTTCCCATCTTACATTCTTCTTCATTCTCCTCCTACACATACAACACTTCTAGACACTCTCATTTTAAGACAGATGTAGACAAATTTGAATGGGTTCAGAGAAGGGCAACAAGGATGATAAGAGTTATGGAGAACAAAACATATGACGAAAAGTTGAGGGAGTTGGGCATGTTCAGCCTGGTGAACAGAAGATTAAGGGATGACATGCTTTCTGTCTCTAAACATCTGAACAGATGTCACAGAGAGGAGGGTACAGGGTTGATCTCTGCTGCCCCAGAGTGTAGGTCCACATCTTATGATTTGAAGTTAGAGGAGAGTAGATTTTGATTGGACATTTTAATGAACTTCTTGATGGTAAGAGCAATTTAGTAATAGAAACAGTTATCTAGAGAAGTGGTGGGGTCTCTTTCTCTGGCCATCTTCAAAAAAAGGCTGGACAGCTACCTGTTGGGGATGCTGTAGCTGGAGTTCCTGCATTGAGCAGGTAGTTGGACTTGGCCTATAGGGCCCTTCCAGCTCTATAATTCTGTTTCATTAACAGCCCTGTTCAGGTCCTGCAATTTCAGAGCTATAATTTCTTGATTGAATCTACTCACTCATAAATGCAGTCTTCCTTTTTTTTCTACTGCCTCTCACTTTACTAAACATTAATGAATTTTCTAATCAGTCATGCCATCTTATGATCTGGCCAAAGCATTATAGCTACATTTTGGTCATTTTTGGCTTGTAGGGAGAGTTAAGGCTTGATTTGTTGTAGGACTTATTTGTATTTTTGACAGTCCATGATATCCATAGAACTTTTCTCTAGCACCACTTTTCAAATAAGTTGATTTTCTTCCTGTCAGCTTAGTTCACTGTGCAGCTTTCACAACCATAGCTAGAATTTGGAAATATGATGGCATGGACAATCCTGACTTTGGTATTCAGTGATAGATCTTTACACTTGATGATCTTATCTTGTTCCCTCATAGCTGCCCTTCCAAGTCCTAATCTTCTGATTTCTTGACTTCTGATCTTCTGATTTCCATTTTGATTTGCAGCTCACCCAAGGTATAGAATGTTGTGACTCTTTCAATGTCTTAATCATTTGCTTTAAAGTAAATAATCCATGGTCATAATTTTTGTTTTCTTAATGTTCATCTGTAATCCTACATTTGCAGTTTCTTCCTTGACATTCCTCTGTAGTTGTTCCAGGTCTTTGGTATTTCCTTCTGGTATCAACTAGAATCTATTGAAACAGTGATATTTAGGGGTTGTCTATATGAGGCAGAAGCAGATTGCTCTACACTAAAGGCTACTCACAGGAGCTCTGATTTATCTTAATGTTTGTTTGTTTTTTGGTAGATCGCAGGCATGCAAAGTTATCTGCATTTGCTATGCAAATGGACATGCCTGTGAATTAAGATGGCGGCTGCAAGTGAATTACTCACATTTTTATTCTCACCAGTTGCCACCACCAAACAGTCTTTTTTAAAAAGCATATCTACGGTATGATATTTCACCTTAACAGGAAAAAAACAAACAAACCCACCAACACTGCATTAGCACTTGCTCGGTAAGGTGAAAAAAAACCATGGCAGTTCCGGGTACTAGCCTTGTTAGCAATCCTTGCCCTCTGCACTCATCTGGCCAATCAGCTTTCAGCTTCTGCTCCTTTGGGAAAATGAATCAATTTGCATCACTTGTCTGAATGAGCAGGAATGTGCATTTCCCAGAACTCTGGGAAAAGCCCCCTGCAGAGTATATGGCATATTTGCCCCCCGCTTCTTCTGAATATGGCAATACGAGGCAGGATGCCAGTAAGACAGGTCATATTCTCCTTGCATTCTGTGATGAGTATTTTCACCATTTAGACAACCCCTAAGTGTTGGCTTACTATTCAATAGCTGATTCAGAAACTATTTTAGTTGTGTTTAGTAGTTGTGATTTAGCCTATTTGCATTTGTTTTTATAGCAAACACATTATCCAGCTGTGGATTTTTATGTAGCCCCAAAGGCAAAAGGTGGAGGTATCAGAAAGAAGCATCAACAAGGTAAAACTTATAAAAGTACAAAATACCTTGGGCTGTGGGGTACACTAGGCTAAGAGGTTTCAGCAAGTGCGGGTTTTTAGAAAATATCTTTTTGGGGTGGGACCTTTTCAGAAATGAAAGCTCAGGAAACTCAATGAATACTAAGCATCTTCATAGACAAAAGAACATTCACTAATTAGAAGGAAAGCAGTGAAAGGGGAGGGAGGAAGAAGAAAGGAATTGGGCATTTTGGAGAAGGGTACAGTTGCCTGATATCCTGTACAGAAACAATCTACACTGTAACACTTTGCAGGTCCCACATATTGCTCCCTGCCAGCTGTTTTCAAAACATTGCTCTGGGACCCACATGTTGCATCACCACTTAATTTATATTTTTATATAAGATACACTGAATTTGATTGAGACTAAGCATCTGGCAGTACTTTCAAGTGTTGTGAATAGTCCTTGATGTAAAAATTGCATGCTCAGCCTTGTGGATAAGTATCCTGAAAGGGCAGTGAATCTGACTAGATTTATGTGACAGTCTCTCTCTCACACACAAAAGGAGTAATTGAACATGATGTGCTATTTCACACATATTGCACATTCAGTATTAATTAATCTTGCATATTGGACAATCAGTGAAGTGCTATCTGTTTTGTAATGCTTAGAAAGATGATAATGCTTTTGTGCACACAACTTGTTGCACAAGTAGCCACATGCAGAGAGTCCCATGAAAAGCATGACAGATACATTTTTGGAATATGCAATAATATTTTGGTTCAGTACAATGAAAATCATATATTCAGCTTTACTGGTCAGTATTGTGAGAGTGACAATATCCATGGGGAAAAAATGAACAAGATTCCACATCAGTACTTTGCATGGATGTAGAAATCAAAGAGCCTGAAGCATCAACAGCTATGAAACTAAGTGAGAAAATAATGTTTTACAAGCAGCAGTTTTAGGCAGGCTACAGTGGAATTGGTAGAAAATGTGTATCATGGAAGTGGGGAATATGGTACCAAATCATTATTGGGGAATGCACTGGCCCCTTGGGCCACGCTAAATAATAATAATAATAATAATAATAATAATAAATAATAATAAATAATTTATTTGTATCCCACCCCTCTATGGAATGCAATCGGGGCAGCTTACATTTAAAATATACATCCAACCCCCACCTTAAAATACAATTAAATATTTCAAATTTAAAACATACTTAAAACAAATCCCTCCTCTCCCCACTTAAAATACAATTAGATGATTCAAATTTAAAACATACTTAAAAAAAAAATACTAAAAATAAACACTAGGAAGTGGCTGTAGTGAGGCCGGGACAAATTAGATTCCATATTCTATGATTACAGCTATGTAGAAATGAATGTTTAGATGATATGGCAAATTTGTTTGACCATGTCTAAAGGGTAATGGTCATACAGCAGGGCTGGAGGACCTTTTGTTGGGGGATGTGAGAGACATGAATGTATCTCACAACCAGAGTAATCAGTATTCCTAAGCAGACAGTGAGCAACAACAAGCCCAACCTCTCCCCACCCTCCCACTACACAGATTCTAGCAGAGAAATAAGGCAAGCTTAACCTTCTTTGGTAAAAAGATATGATGTAGCTTGCAAATCTAAAGAGGTTATGTTATGGTGGGACTCTCTGCAAACACGTGCTCTTCAAACATAGAGGAGAGAGAGAACTGCAGACTACAAAAAAAGAAGATGAACAAACTCAGATTAACTGCAGTCTGTAAGAAGAGAAGGGGTGCAGCTAAGACTAACCGCCAAAAATGCCATGAATATAACTATGCCTAATCTCTTAGCGAAACATGCAGACTAGCAGCTTCTGAGTATAGATGTGCAGTTTTTGCTACGTCTAACATCTTTGATGCTTCAGATGTTTTGGATTCCGGGTCCCAGAATGGTATCAAGCATGCTGACTAGAGCTCTTGGGAAGAAATTTGGCAGGCTAAGTGTTCCCTACTCACATCCTGAAATACAAATAGCAACTTCAGAAAAACAACTTGCATTGGGATCATGAGAGAGAGAGAAACAGTTAAACCCCTCCCCACCTACTTACAAAGGCAAAAAAGATACCCACCTGTCAAGATTATTTTACATCCTTCTCCTATCATCCACAGTTTGCTCTCACTTCATCTGCGGATTCCCTCATACCAGTCACTGATGAAAACATGTCGAATAACACAGTCCAGGGCCTGTGGAGGGGGAACCTTTGCCCCCCCCCATGGTTTGGACTTCCTGTAGGAAATGTAAACATGCAGGGGGTTGGACTGGATGGCCCTTGTGGTCTCTTCCAACTCTGCAATTCTATGATTCTATGATACCATGGTCCTAAGGATATTCAGCTCCCTGAGGCTGCCATTTACAAATATAAAACTTGCCTATTGATTGCATCTATCCCATGTTTAATTTGGCTCTTAGACCCCTACTTCAAGACACAAGCAGAATGCTACATCATCCAAATCCTGCTTGACTGGGATTTTCAGGAACACTACTCTCACAGCAATAGAAAAGGTAATTCAGGGGCAGGGGAGGGGAGAAACCACACCTAACATTTTAGTCTCTTGAAAGCATGTTTTTTGTGGGGAAAATATGTGCATGTGAGCATTCAGTGTCCATCCTAGGAGAGATGAGCAGACCCACTGAGGGATGGAGACAGAGATGTAGTGATTTGGGAAACTGGCACAGTCTCTGCCCCTTTAATGAGATTCTGGTGAACCAAACTGGAACAGAAAAACAAGTAGAATCCCTCTTGCTTGAATAAAGGAGTTAGGATCAGCTGTAGAATATGAAAGCCAGGCCCCTCATTCTCAGTAACCCATAAAATACTGCTGGGGACAAGAGAGATTGGGGAAGTTAGTTTTTTTTCTACTAGAACTCTCAAATTCCCCAGACAGCATGGCTACATGGACTAGGTGATTTGGGCACTTGACATCCAAAAGCAGGTGGAAGGAATGTCTTCTTTGCCTGCTTTGCTATTTTTGCTTTCACAAAAATGCTGTTTTCTACAGAAAACAACTACACACAAATTGTGCACAGAATAAGTCCTGAACTGCAAAGATTCTAATCAGTTCAGGGTTCTTCTCATTAGGATTTCTTGGTTCTGGAACCCCCCCCCCATGTTTTTCAACATTTTTTGAATATTGTAAAATAGTCTTTCCAACTGAATATATATATATATTTAAATGGCTGAAAAACATGTTTCTTGAGTGACAGGAAACCCTAACAAGGAGAATCCTGGATGGACAAGAATGTTTGCAGCTCAGGACTTATGATGCTACAGAGAATAAGTCCTGAGCTGCAAACATTCTCAAGGACTTTATCAGATGCAGCAAATACGGCATCATAACAACACCTAATTAACATGAAAGGGTATGCATATCAAATGCTGTCGTCCTTTTGCAATCATGCATTGTAAAAAAGCCATTCCTTTTTATTGACAGCCCAAGCCATCAATAAATCTTCCCTGGTGCTTTTTTACTGATATTTAAAACCTCACACCATTGTGCCCATGTGCGTACAGTATCAATGGCAGAATATTTCTCAGTGATATTATGACAGTCAGGTAGGGGGCGCTCTTTTTATGAACTTTCTCCATTTACTTGGGAGTGGTTTTTTTTAAATGTATTTTTGAATTTACCCATGCTCGTGTCTTCTCATGAGAATCACTGAGATCTTAAACCAGGAAGTAAAAGGAGCTCCGTTCCTGCTCTGTTAGTGCTTTCACGCTGCTCAAGGTTAGGTCTTGTAGGGGGGATTCTTTTGCTGGCATAAAACACCACAAAACATGCAGCAAAAGAAACTTTATGGAGGATGGTCTGATAAAGTCCTAAGGCTGGTGTCACCCCTTCCCCCAACAGTGTCACCTGATGTGGTTCAGCCTCTCTGCACCCCTCTAGTGCCGCAAGTGCTTATTCTGTGCAGAGTTCTTTTTTGTGTATGCTGAAAGCAGTGTTTTTGGCTGAAGACATAGAATGTTACCTGCAGAAAATATTGCAGAAAATGGTGTTTCCTTCACAGAAAATGCTGTTTTCTGTGCAAAAATGTCATATGTTATTTTTGTGCAGAAAATGTCTTGAGCTGCAAATACTCTGAAAATTGCAAGGTTTTTGAAAATTTTCTTGCAGTGGGAAGAAATTTCCAGCATTATTCACTGCTTCATTTGTGAAATAAATTAGCTAAGAATTGTATCACTAGTCCTGATATTGGGGTATGGGTAAATTCTGCTATATGGGGAAACTAAATGTGCAGTGTAAGCCACTCTTTTTGGTGGCAGATGCATGCTTAACATTACATTGAGTTTGGCCTTAAGAAGGAAATGAATTATGTATCATTCCAGCAGACAAAGGCATACACTTCAAACACTTAAATCCAAGAATCTTAATGAAATTGTATTCCAGATGGCAACTATGCAATAACGTACACTTTCTTTGGAATGGATTAATTGGTGTAGCTCCATTGAGTTTCTACATTTCTTGACAATCTGACCTTCTGTGTCAGTTTTTTCTCTGTAATGAGCCTTGTCTAAATTAATGTTATCTAAGAACCATCATACTGAAGAAGGAAGCATGAGTTTTGGACTCATAATACAGCTCAGCTCAGCTCAGCCCAGCTCAGCCCAGCCATAGTAATCTGGATAGGCTGGGAGCACTCCAGCAACCATTCAGATAATCAGAAAAAAATGCTTAAGCATGAGAACTTTTTATACATGTTACAACTACATGAAGCTACACAGGGGTTTTACAATACATCCAGATGGCTGCATTTTGAAAAACATACCATGTTTCTATTGTAGATGAAAGGATGAAAGCTAACGATGATGTAGAGCAGTGATGGGCAACCTTTTGAGCTTGGTGTGTCAAACGTCGCCAAAAATCTGAGCATAACTCGGGTGGTGTGTCACTTTGAGGAAAAAACATTTTGCGATATTTATTGTTTAATCAACAATATTATTAATTGTATATTAATAATTAATGAGTTGTCACAACTCATGTGACAACTGAGTAATCAAAATGTACAGTCATCCCTTCACATTTTGGGGGGTTAGGTTCCAAAGACCCCAGCGAATGTGAAAAATCCATAAATAATAATAACAGCCCCCGTGGCCTCCCGAAAGTGATGACGGGGCCTTCGGAGGCCCTGTCGCTACTTTCCCCCCACCTCCTCCGGCCTCCCTCTGACCCATGGGTTTATTTTGGGGAGGGGGATACCTCACCCACGAGTGAAGCAGAGAAAGATATAAAAGAGGTGGACTTACCTGCTGGAGGTAGAGGAAGGCTGGGGGGCACGGTAGCGAATGTGGGAGCAAGCCGGAGTTGGAGACAAGGAGGCAACCTGAGTTAGCCATGGAGCAGAGCATGTGTTGCCGGCTAGCCTAGGAGTGATTACCCGGGCAGCTCCTTGGCTCCCAGACCCTCGGCTTCTTCCCTGCACAGCACTTACTCCCCCTCCCTACAATGCCACGTGTGCACACAAACACACGCACGTGCATTCTCCCCCCTCCCTCTTTTGGCAGCTCCCCTGTGTGGAGCTATTTAGGAGTGCTTCATTGGAGAAGCTGCGGGTGGTGCTCTGGGCTCAAACAAGAGGCCCACCTGTCTGCCGCCTTCCCCGGCTTTTCCGAGGCAGCTCCAAGGCTTGAAGCCTCAGAGCCCCCTTGGTAAGGCCGGGGAGAGGCCGGGCAGAGTCCCTCCCTCCCATCCGCCACTTTCCCCAGCCTTTCCGAGGCAGCTCTGAAGCTTCGAAGCCTTGGAGTCCCCTCGGGAAGGCTGGGAAGAGGCCAGGCAGAGTCCCTCCCTCCCACCCGCCGCCTTCCCCGGCCTTTCCGAGGCTTTGGAGCCACATCGAGAGGGATGGGGAGAGGCCAGGCAGCCACCCTCCTGCTCGCCCGCCATCTTCCCCAACCTTTCTGAGGCGGCTCCGAGGCTTCGAAGCCTCGGAGCCACCTTGGGAAGGCTGGGGGGAGGCCGGGCAGCCACCCTCCTGCTCACCCGCCATCTTCCCCGGCCTTTCGCACACTCGCTGCTTTCCCCGGCAGAGTCCCGCCCACTGGCCACCTTACCCAGCCTTTCTAAGGCGGCTCTGGGGAAGCATGGCAGGCCTCAGGGGTGGTGGTGGCCAGGTGGGTGGGAGGCTCCACCCCCTGCCTCCCTAAAGTGGTGATCGGGGCTTTGTAGCCCCACCCGCCACTTTCCTCCATCCTCCCTAAAGTGGCAATTGGGGCTTCATAGCCCTGCCTGCCACTTTTCTCCCCGCTCCCTAAAGTGAGGCTTTGAAGCCCGGATCGCCACTTTAGGGAGGGTGGTGAGGTTGCGGGGGGGGGGGGGGGAGGAGGCCTACAGCCGCGTGTCAGCACAAATGGCTACGCGTGTCAGTGCTGACACGCGTGTCATAGGTTCGCCATCACTGATGTAGAGTAATCCATATAACACACAGCAAGATACGTTTCTTAGCCAGAACAAAGAAGCATAGTTACTAAGATGGAAATAAACATAAAAATGCATCCTGGTGCTCATTCCTTTCTATTGTATATCTATGTGTGACAAATATAGGGTCAAGACACTTTCAAGATAGGCCTTCTGTTTTTGCCAGTGCTAGGCTGGGAGGTACCTATTCTACACCCAAATTTCATATACTCAAACACCATTTATGTTAGAGTGCAATGCTCTGTCTAATACAGGGGTACACAAATGATGCTGATGATGATACCAATAGATTTCTGTTATTAATATCTGTTTTTTAATCATATATATGTTATGCATTAATAATAATAATACATTTTTGTTAATATCTGTTATAATATTATTATATAATACATGAGTTATTTTACATCTGTTATATCTGTTATTTTATATCTGTGAAATAATAATAATAATAATAATAATAATATACATTTTATACTGTCTATCAGAGTAACACCTGCAGTACAAAATAGAAACTAGTTATAAACTATAGACATACAAAAATTCAATAGGTATAGTAAGAATGCATACAGCTATACAAAGTGTGCAGCCCTATTCAAAGACACCAAATCTAATCTCCTTTCCTCTGCTTATCAGATTTCTTAGATGAAGCATGCTGACATGTTTTCTAATAAGGAAAAGTCTGTCTTACAGCAGGCCTTTATATATTATTTTGGGTGCCTTTTATAATGGACTGGCAGATGCCTTGCAGTGGCTCTTAATATTTCTTTACCAACGACCCCCTTTAAATATATTTTGTTGACGTAGACCCCCAAGACTTAACTCAAAATTTTAAACAACAACAACACAATTACACCATCTATTAAACCTTTTCTCAGAGGCATTGGAGGCGGAGGAAAACTTTTTTCCTGCTTCTTCCTGCAAGTTTGTGGCTGGACTGGATTGAATGGCAATGCGCAGGCCAAGCCAGCTAGCCTGCCTTTGCCTTGGACCCTGTCATGTGGCTGCTCCACTGCAGGGAGAAGATGGGCCAAGCAGCCCTCAAGCTTTCGCAACCCCTTATGAGGACATTGTGGCCCCCTGGGGGTCACTGGACCACAGGTTAAGAACCACTGCCTAAATCCATTCAGACTATCAGATTTATTGATATTAATTGTTATTTAAGATATTAATTAGATCTCCTATGACACCCAAGACTACTGGTCCTTCTTCACATTTGGTTTCCCCTAACCTGAAGCTTGTCTAGACCTGATACAACTGTCCTGGAACTAGGTCTGAAAAGCATATTTTCAGAGTATGCTATTATTCACCACTGTATGTCTATTAGTCTTCTTATAAGTTTGTAAGTTGTACTGACTATGTGACGAATGTTCCTGTCCTTGAGCAAGCAGGGATCACCAGCATTGAGGCCATGATATTGAGAACACAGCTGTGCTGGGCAGGGCTCATTTCTAGGATGGAGGACTATTACCTCCCAAAAATAGTACTCTATAGTGAACTCGCCATGGGTCAGCGTAAGAGGGGTGCTCCAAAAAAGCAATACAAGGACTCCCTGAAACAACATCTCAGGCTCAGCCAAATTGATCACCAACAATGGTCCATCCTGGCCTCACATCAGGAGGCATGGAGATGCACTATCCACAATGCTGCAGCCTTATTTGAAAACTCACGGCGAACAAGTCTTGAAGAGAAACAACAACGCAGAAAGAATCACAACCTGGAAGCATCACTCAAGGAGCCCTTCTACTGTGCTTTCTGCAACCAGACTTGTTTATCTTGGATTGGCCTTTTTAGTCATCAGCGCACTTGCAGAAAGCGTGGGATGAGTCCTTCCTGAATCTTCGTTTGTGAAGAAAAGCCAGAGAGATGTCTATTAGTCTTCTTATAAGTTTGAAAGTTGTACTTCTATAAAAAAAATTGTATTATAATAACATGATTATGCTTGACAAAGGAATGGATTAACAATTCATATATAAGACAATATAAAATACAGTAGCACCTCCATATCTGCTGATTGGCCATCTGCTGATTCAGTTATCTGCTGATTCACAGTTGGTGATGGTGTGAAGGGGACAGGGGAGGGAGAGGAGGAGAGCTTGCCCCCTTCTCCCTTCCCCATGGGGGGGGTCTGGCAGTGTGGCAGAGCTGGCGGGGGGTGGACAGGGAAGGGAAGAAGGAGGAGAGCTCGCCTCCCTTCCCTGTGGGGAGTTCTGGTGGCACGGTGGAGCTGGAAGGGGTTGGACAGGGAATGGAAGGAGGAGGAGAGCTTATGTAGACACTGGGCAGGACATTGACTCAAGTGCTCCCCGGCGGCAGCGGCAGCAGCCTCTCCTCCTTCTTGTCTTTGACCTCACTTGCCTCCCTTTGCCCCCAATTATCCCCCTGCCACCCATGATGGTGGTGATGATTGTGACAGGGGTGGACAGGAAAGTGAGAGGTGGGTATTCACTACTATCTGTGGTTTTCATTATCTGTGGGGACCCTTGGAACCAATCTCCCACAGATATGGGGGTGCTATTGTACATATAATTCCTTTGCTAAGCATAAACGGGAGGAAGAAACAGGAGGAAGTTTGCATGACATGCTGGCCTGCACCAGCAGGTTCCTTCCCCAATGTTCTCTCTCTCTCTCTCTCTGAAGCCAGGAAGGAAGCCCTCAGCATGTGATCAAGGATGGCCATATGCAGGGAGGCATTGAACACGTGCTGGTGGCCTCCTTCCTTGCTTCAGAGCAACTCTAGTGATGCTGGCTATACAGGTCACTGTGCAGGTACAGACCCTGTGTTTCTGTGCCGGACCCATCCAGGTTTTCATGCATAACATGGGTTTTCCTGGGTGTTTAAATAAAATGTTTTAAAGGGCTTTACCCCAGCTTCCCTCTGGCTTTGCTTCAGGTGTCATCAGGACTGTCTGGAGATACAACGGGGCAAGAGCCCTGAATAATTTGGACCACAGGGTTCCAAGACAGGGGAAAGTCGAGGTACATATCTCATCTAGACAAGCCCCTGGTTCTTTTAGTGGTTATGACCCCTTGCAGGTGACCTTTAGGACAACAGAATTCTCATCACAACCTGGCATATGTTAATTAATTAACAAATTTGGGTGATTTGATGAGTAACTTGGAATCCTCACTCTATGGAAAGTCTGTAGATTTTATACTATTACATTATAATAGATGGTATCAACACGTACCAATTCCAATTTGATTTATTCCAGAAAAATGAATGTTCATTCTTCCCATTGATTATCACTGGAAAATTGTAACCTTTTTTTTTTTTGTTAGAATTGGATGAAACTTGCAGTTATACTAATCTCCTAAAATAAACTGCCAACTTTACTATAAATTAGGGCAGGATCTATATTTTTAGATATAAAAATGTATGTGTTGTTTTTAAAATCTTGGTGGAATTGGATGACATTTTCAGGGATTCTAAAGGGATCAGACATGCCAAGATTCCATTTAAAACTTGCAGGAAGGTTTGTGCACAGTCAGCCTTTAAAGTAAAAGGAGGGAGGCCTTTTTATTCCTCTAATTCCTGTAGAACAGGGATCATTCCCTCTAAATATGGCACAGAAGTGGCCCTAAATTGGGGTGGGGGAAGAAGCTGGCAAAGGTCTGGGAATCTTTCTTGCATAAAGGAGGGGTTCATTGCCACCTCTCCCCATGTTTTGGCTCAGTGTTTTCCATTTGTATGAAAAGGGACTGATTCATATAGGTAACTTGGAGTCTTCTAAATATCAAAAGGACAGATGTAGGGGCTTAGGACTTTTAAAACCAATTCCAAGCACTGAGAGGAAGATAAAAGCATTTTATCTGTACATCAAATTCACAATCCCTTTCCCCCAAACATAACTATTTGAGAAATAAAAAAAAAATGTTTCATATGATATGCCCTGGGATTAGAATGTGGACCTGTCAGTTACTCACTCCACCTCCTCCTTTTCCCCTGGTTGTTTTCACAGAAATGAAACCTAAATGGTACTTTGTAGCTGTTGCTGTTGTTTCCTGTTTCTCAGAAACCCAGAGCCTGCACAAAGCTTCATACCTAATAATTTCAAATAAAGCCCATTTTGTCCCAGGAAGCACCAAACCTGGCTAAAAATGCTCCCTGTGGGTCAAACTTTGGATTTAATTGAAATCTGATGCACGTCTCTAATAGACAGCCTATCTCCAGCCCTGTTCAGGCGTGTTTGATGAAAATAGCTAGAGTTTAGTTTAACAGTTCTTGAGTTTTTATAGATTCAGTTGAACAGGGAAACATACAAAGGGGGGAAAACCTATTTTCAACCTATTTGCTTTCTCCAGCAGCTGAATGTAAACATGAAAATATTTCACATGGGGAACATTGATAAGCCCTTTTAATAATACATTTAAAACAAACATGAGGACATATTTTGCAATTAATAAAAATGGGTTGGATCTAGACCAAGACTTCAGTCATACAATCACCTGGGCAGCAACTGCCTTTTAAACTCAATGGGGCTAATTTCTAAGCAGACAGTTATAGGATTACATTGTAAACTAGCTCCACTAAGGTCTCATTGAGATCTCTTACTGTGTTAGGGGTAGGCACAAACTTTTCTCATTGTGTTCTCTTGGCAGAGCTGTTAAAATGAAAGAACTGGAGTTAAATTTCTCACTTCATGCTGGGCTTCATAGTATTACTTTGTGGTAGTATCTTTTTTTCACAATTGTGGAAATGTGTGTGTATAATTGCACAGTTTACCTAATTTCCTCAACTTTCCCCCATGACTAAACATATTTATACTTTTTTTTTCAACTATACATATTTTTAACCATTCAGTTTTTTAAAAACATGGATTGCTTTGTACATACTTATATTTCTTTGAAAGCACCTATAAACCCTGCAGAAGGGCAAACGCTCAAGGTGAGTCCACTTTTCTCACAATAGTTTGTGGGAGGTGTGAAAATGCTACTCTCGTTGAGACCTGAGTGCAACAAAATTTCTTTTTATCCTCAATTATAATATGAAACAATGTTCATGTATTGTAAGCTGAGTTGCATGTTTGATTCTTATGTATGTAAAGCTGTGTTAAAAGCCAGATTACGTGAGTATAGGTTCCTATATTAAGAAGAATTTCAATGTGGCATTATGCCTCTAGAGGGCATAATAGGATGATACTCCTTGGTGAACATTAGATGCATGAAAACAATGCTAACTCTTCTTTACCAATGTCGCCAACACTATCTTCATCCCCCCTCCCCAATTTGGGCTGCTTTTTACCACATGGATTGTTGGCAACCATTGTTGGCCAACACTGAATTTTGATACTCCTTGAGAATGATGAAATTTTTGCCTTTGTAGAGGGGCTGAGGTACAGTACACTGGGAAACTCTCAGGGAGAACAGAAGCAACTTTCCTGAAAGTATACTTATAATAATAATTAAAAAAAAACAATTGGTTAGAGATAATTGAATCTGGTGTCTCTAGGGGCTTGTCTAGACAGGCTATTTACCACAGCTTCCTTCCCATCTTGGAGCCCTACCGTCCAAACAATGCAAAGCTTTTGCTCCATTTCACCTCTGGGAAGTCCTCACGATGCCCGAGGCAAAACCAGGGTAAGCTGGGGTAAAGCCCCTTAAAACATTTTGAAAAAACACACTGGAAAACTCGCTTTATGCACAAAAACCTGGCTGGGGCTGGTGTGGGAATGTAATGTCTGTACTTGCATGCTGGGCTCATTTGCCAGACACTTCTGCCATCACCTCTGGTGTTGCTCTGAAGCTGGGAAGGAGGCCCCCAGGACATGATCAAACCCCCCTGCATGTGTCCAGCCTTGATCACATGCTGAGGGCCTCCTTCCCAGCTTCAGGGACTGTGACGTGGAAAGCAGTGGAGGCACCTGCCAGTACAGGCTGGTGTGTGCATGTGGACTTCCTCCCATTTTATCATGATAATGAGAGGGAGAAACCGGCTAGCTTTTGGATGAGAACACACCAGCCAGAAGCCAGAATATTCTGCCAGGTCTAGACAAACATTAGGGGATTACAAAGCCCTTCTCTTTCCTCTAAATTCCTCCTCCCTGTAGCAAAACAGTAAACTCCCATCAACATCTTAGAGTTCTACCCTTTGATCAGCACTGAACTGACTCTGGCCAACAAGTCTCGCTTAAAAAATCACTTTTCCTTTCCTTCCCTGAAGTTTTAGCAACTGCCTCTGTTTTCTCATATGGCAACATTACCTTTTGGGTGGGGTTGAAATCCAAAAAAGTAATATTTCAAAGCTCCACATAATATTTCAAAGCACATGGTTTGCTCAACAAACGTAGAACTAAACAGGCATATCACAAGGAGAGAATGCATCTGCAGAGCCATGATTGTGGGCCACAAACATTGAAGTGAACTGGAATATCCACATGCAAAGAAAAAATATTTGTGTATTGCCAGCTGGCAAATGGTGGCCGGGGTTCCCTTTAGGTTACCACCTCAAACGACACTAGTAAGGGTTTTGATTGGTCTGTCAATCCTGGACAACCCAGATGGTTAAGATTTTAATTTTCATAAGGGGACCAAGCATTCGAACATTTGTCTTGCAGCGTTACATACTAACAATCAATTTCTTCCTTCAGGTTATATAACTGTCACTGTCAGGAAGGCTATTGCTCATTACCTGCCTACTCATGTTGTACCTTAAAAAAGAAATTAACATTTTCCTAGTATAGTTCAAGTTTATGAAGGCCTGTGGGCAATCTGTGCTTTAAAAAACAATCCCTTTTTTTGCAGGGGCACCACAAGGAACTCAGAGCTGGGAAAGCTGAATTCTGGGATCTGCTTAAATTATTCATATCAAGGACATGTACCTCTGGTAGTATGAAAGCAATACTTCTATTTATGTTCAAAGTGGTACTTCTATTTGTGGAAGAAGCAAAGAGCTATGCAGAACGGTGAACCCTTATGCCCATACCAGCTGAAATCCTAGGTATGCAAAACAGCTGTACCTCCAAATTTATATTACATTTATTTATTTATGTATTTATTTATTTAATAAAATTATATCCTGCCTCCTCTCCCCACCAAATAGTTTACCAGGGCAGCTTTCTAATGCATGAAAAAAAATGCAATGCATAAAAATCCTACAATAGCAAAAAGAAATAAGAAGTAAAGAGCATTACAAAGTGGGAAGGAATTCATCACAATATTCTTCTTTAAGGCTTCACGTTAGCAGAAGAGAAACCACCATAAGGAGAATTCCAGGCAATGTGTTCAGTTGAAATGGAACAAAAATAGGCCAGCTCAGAGTCACAGAAAAAAAAAGGAAATCTAAGAAATGAAGAGCCAAGTCCAAATTTCCTGTTGGTGATTCAGCCGAGAACCAGAAGCCATTGAAATCTTTCCTAGTAGCACAGAAAGGAGGAGTCAGTTCCTCCCATCTCCTAAAGTTCAGGTTGGCTTGGTCACCAATCAGCAAGTCAGTCAAGAACTTCAACTAATTACCTGGGAAAACTATACTGTTTTGAGCAGGTGGCCTCCAAGGACCTAAATAAGGCCTTCAGAAATGTGATAAAGAGATTGTAAGCATGTGTGGCCTTAAAGAAGATTGTAAGCACTGTATAATATTTTAACCAAGATGTTTTTCTGCAAGGCTAATGTTATTCTGTTTAAACATTCCTTGTGGTAAATAGGTGGCTTAATTGACTTGTTTAGTGCAGTGTAAGCTAAATGGAACCCTTGTACACCACAGGTTGATCCTTGGGGGAAGATAAAAGGATCACAGACAATGGAGAAATGTATGATAGTTCATATAGAGAAGGGGAGGGAGAACCCTTTCTGACATGGTAACTCACAATTCTTCCATCCAACTAGATTGGAGTTGTATAGCCATTACCTCTATATCTTCCTGTTAATCTCTCCCCCTCCTCAGTATTTCTTTGCAGTCTAATTCAGCTACCATCAGAACTTTCCCCTTTTCTCCCATGGCAATAAACTCAATTCCTGAAGAAGAATAAGGTGGGGGGAAACACTTTTAGCATTGAGCTCATGTATTTTCCAAATCCAATTGTCTGTATTTGCCTTAGAAACTAAAGCCTTAATGCTTGTGTTAAGGCTTAGTATTAATCTCTATCCCAGAGAAAGTAAGATCAATTGAAATACGAAAGCATGAAAGAATCTAGCTATGGGGACTGCATTTCAGGAACAGGGTCACATGTGGTTTGATCAAAAATGAATATGTCTATCAGGAAGCTGTATAAATTGTATTCACTCTAACTGATGGGAGGGGGAAATGACTGAATTGTTACTTTCAAAACTGGTATGTGGTTTACATTTTTACACTCACAGAAGGCCTTCCCATACATATATTAGCATAATGCCACTTCTAGACGTGGGAAAGAATTTTGTTGTATTCAATAATCTTCACAAAAATAGACTCCCCCCACCCACATGTACTCACACCCACACCACAGCTCATTAGGAGAAGACACTCATCTCATCTTGAGAATTCTCACATTCAATTACACAGGATTTTAGAGAACTGAAATTCACACAAAACAATGTGGGTAATTTAAAATTATGAATGACTAAAAACGTATGCATTGAAAAAGTGCATACCAAAATGCTTTAATTGAGGGAGAAAATGAATGCATTAGGTAAAATAAGCATAAATAAATGCACACATTGGGGAACATGTCTTAAAATGTATGGAAATTTCAATGCCGCAAGAAAAAAAAATCAAGCCTTATAACTGATACAAAACAAGGATGGTACGAAAATATATGTGGGATTGAAATATTGCAACAGCTCCACTGGCTGCCAGTTTGTTTCTGGGCACAATTCTAAGTACTGGCTATGACTTACAAAGGCCTCAGGCACAAGCCATAGGACTGTATCTTCCAACATGAGCCTGCCCAAGCTCTGACATCTTCAGGGGAGGCACTTCTCTATGTCCCATTGCCTTCATAGGCATGGTTGTGGGAATATAAGAGAGGGCCTTCTCTGTGGCTGCTCCCACACTCTCTCCCTAAGGTTGTTAGTATAGCTCCTTCCTTGTTGTCTTTTCTGTAGCCAGTTAAGACCATTCTATTCCAGCAAGTCTTTGAGAACTGATTGTTAAGAAGAGAAACATTTCTATGGTGCTGTACTGTTTTCAATTTTTGTTTTAAAGTAATGTTTTTAAATTATTTCAATTCTGTTTTTACTTTAATATTGTTTTAATTTCAACTATGGTATGTTTTTAGCTATATCTGCTTTTATTGTACTTCTGTAAGCTACCTTGTGCCTTAGCGTTTGTCTACATGGGCTATTTACCCCATCTTGACCCCTTAGAGCCCTGTAGTCCTGATGACGCAGGACTTTTGCCTCATTCTGTCCTTACCACATTTTACAAAAATACCTGGTTTAATCTATTCCTACCAGGAAGGAATGGATCAGGCCCCATGTGTCCACAGGAGCTTATCCTGGAAGACCAGCCTGTTGCTTCAGCTGCTGGTCAGGCTCACTCTCTCTGAAGCAAGAAGGAGTCCTACAGCTTATGACCAAGGCCGGTCACATGGAGGGGGCCTCTGTCACATGTTGTGGGCTGGCTTTCTCACTTCTGGGAGAGCCAGGGAGATGGTGGTGGTGGCCTCTGTGGTGACAGGCCAATGTGCCCATCAGGACTTCCTCACGTTTTGTGGAGGGAATTGGAGAGGAACGCACCTGATCCATGGCCAGGATACATTGGCAGGGAGGCAGTATATCCTAGCTTGTGTAAATGAGCCCCACAGTCTGGGAGAAAGGTGTGATATAAATAAAGTGAGTGAAATTGAGACTGAGAAGTATTCACATCCCAAGTCTCTCCCAATAATGTGTTCACCTGAGATAAATCCTATTTTACTTCCTCTGTTTTATATGTTGTACATTGCAGTTTCTTTAATGGAACACCCATAATATTCTGATGTTCTGCTTGTTTGCCTTTCCTTGTTTTTCTCCATTTCTTCTCCCCTTAGTTCATTTTCTTTGTTTGCTTTCTGATGAGCTCCAGCCTCCATATTTTTGCTTGTTCTGTTCTTCTGTGCATTTCTTACATTCCAAGATGGATATGTTGTTTTGTCTGTTCAAGTAACATGACAGTTAAAAATTTAATGCCATTAATCCAGAGCCCATGTGCAAACAAATGGCTTCTGTGCCCAGCGTGCTTCCTTATTTACTAGATATGAGGTGCAACTCTAAATGCATTCTTCCCATGCACATTTGAGGAAGCAGTTGGTGTCCAGTGGGGTGAAGGCAAGCCCAGGCAAAGTAGTTCAAGTTCAGTCAAGGGTGCCTTGTTGGGCAGATGAAAACAGAGGAAAACATTACTCTGGACAATTCCAGGAGACACCTGGTGGTAGAAACTCTCTTCTACTAAGGTAGCTATAGTAGATGCTATCTCAGCATGAAGCTAAAGCCAATGGAAGCCTTATATAGGCTGAACATACTTGACAATGGTTGCCTTTGCCTCCAGAGAGAGATAATTGAGTTGTACAAGAGGTCTCATCAGACATTTCAGTCTTGATGTCTGTGAGGCTGGGGAGATGCATAGTGCAGGAGACTCTGACTGTGGATAGTTGGCATATTCAGTCCTGTGGCTAGGAAGATGCTGAGTAAGGTATCAAAAATGATTTCCTCAGATAAATAGCCTGGGCCTCATCCTAGTCCAAGTCCTCTGCCACATTCTCCAAAGGCTATGGGTCATAACATACACTATTTTGCATATACACCAGTGTCAACCTCAAGTGAATAGGTATCAGAGCTATGATATTTCCTCAGCTGGCATGTTTCCCTTCCTCAATCCCCTGCCTAGGTTCTGTGAGTTGGTTGATTTAATGGTATTGTTGTCATCAACTGGCAACTGTCACCTGGAGGACCTTTTCGTCATCTGCCCCCAAATTGTGGAATGATCTGCCAGAAGAGATTCAACAGCTAAACATGCTGTCAGAATTTAAAAATACTAAAGACTTATCTCTTCCGACAGGCCTACCCAGTTGATTTTAATCTATAAATTTTAAATTTGTATTTTAAGTTTGTGAATGATTTTAATGTAATGTTTGATTTAATCCTATGTGTTTTTACCTGTGTGTTTAATGATTTTATGTTATGTATTATATTTTAATTTTTATTGCACGTGCCTCAAGTCTTGGGAGAGGTGGGTAAGAAAGGAAGATGATGATGATAATGATTCCCCCCCTCCTTGTTTTCCCCAGCAGATAGTGAGGAATCCTTCTCTGGGACTCCTCTCTCTGTTTCTCCCTTTACTGGGAGAGTGAAATACAAGTCTTAGTTTATATTGAGGTCCATACTTCCTACCCTATCAGAAGTAATGGTTTTGCAGATCAACATTAATGCACTGGGAAAGACATTTAAAAAAGAGGTTAAGCTTTGTTTGTATAAGAAATATCACATTCATGCTTTTTCAAGCTATATTATGAGTACTATATCAACCACGGGTGCTCACCTTCCACGTTCAGTTTAAGGTAGGTAGGAATCAGCTGCAAGCATCTCGATTTGTTATCAACTAAGGATCACATGAAGACCTTTAATGTAACTAGTCTTAGGGGTTTTAGATTTCTTAATGAACACTATCAATTTCCTAATAGTTTCATTTCCAACTACTCCCACTGTTCTTCTCCAGGCTCCCTTTAGCTCAGTGGTGTCCAGCCTATGGCCCTCCAGGTGTTTTGGACTATAGCTCCCAGAAATCCTGACCATTGGACCAGATGGCTCATGTTTCTGCGAGTTGGAGTCTAAAACATCTGGAGAGCTGCAGGTTGGACAACACTCCTCTAGCTCTTGGAAGTTGACCACCAAAAGTTAGAATAAAGGAGTTAATATATATCAAGATACAGATTTATAAAATTATTACAAAAATGCAAAATAATCTAAATCCAAATGAATGTATCACTGAGCATATAAATTACACTCTTCATGAGAGCCAAATTGGCCAAAGTCCTTGGGCAGAGGAAAAAAAAATTATGGCTTCAGTAGTATTTCACTCCTTCATCTGTTGTGAAGCCATTCATCTGTTGTAAAGCCAGACGTGTTTCAATAGTCTTTATCAGTGCTGGTGTATATCTTCAAGTTATCCAATGTCTTCTTCAACTGTTAAACTAATAAAAAATGGCATATTCACTATCACATTATATTCATTATCACATTATCTCCAGAGCTGCACTTGCCCTGCTTCTCCTTTAGATATGAAATAAAGAGCAATTAACTTCTGTTTGTGCTACCGTTTGAAGATCTCAAATTAATCTGATCAGCTAATTCCTTCTGGTCATCAGACACATGAGTTCTGATGCATCTGATGTTTCCCTGATTCTCTGGGTATAATTTATTGGGACTAACAACTGGATTTAAAGAATTATTTTTTAATCATAGTTTGTGTGTTGACAAATAAAGGAACAAGAAGACAGGAGCACACAAATACTCACAGGAGGAATAATCATACTAAAACCACACCCGCCACACCAGTGGAGCAGGAAATGCTTGAGCATCATCTAGGCTGCTTATTGCCAAACAGCTAAGCCTCAGACTTTCTTCTTTCCTCCCTACTTCAGTTCAGACTACATAACTGTGTCCTGGGTAAGTCTCACAAGTGCACCAGCTGAAATTATGTCACCATTCAGCCTGGCTGCCTCATCCCTTTTGCTACCACCACATTTATGACAGAGGGAATTTCACCTCCCATTGCTGCCACAGAATGAATAACCTGTGGAAACTGCAGTTCCACAATTAGATGGATATTACCTGTATGTGTGTGGGGGTGTTCACAGGGTTAAAGTGCCCATTACATATCAATATGGCCAAATAAACTCATGAGGAGACAGGAGATAAATAATAAACTTAAAGATGGGTTTATGTTTCAACAAAACAACAGAACTACTTTGGTCTTTATATTTTGACCAGCCTCTGTTTTTCTTAATACATATTCTCCCTGCACATACATTCCTTCCAGCTTCGCTCAAAGCCATATACACTTTTCACACTCTCCTTAACACACCACACCTCTCAACTACCGACTCCCTTCTCAACTGTCATTCTCTCCCTCAAACTAACTTTCATCCAGACTTAAAACATCCAGAAGTCCCTCCCCTTTCTGCTTCCTCCCAGAGGATTGGCTCCTGAACCACACTACGCTCATTCGCTCATATAGCTGTTCATCACACTGGGATGTGCACAAATTCCACTGGCATCGATTGGCCACCTGCTCTCAAAGCCCCCATATAGCTCGTTTTAGCTGTTAAGCTATATAAAAGCCAAAAAAGAAGGACATCTCTTCATTACACATGGCAGAACAATAGAGTGGTAAGATGGGGAGTTGGGATAGGAGAAGGTTAAGGGCCTGTCTAAATGGTGAAAATAATCCTCTTAGAATTTACTTAGAATCCTACCTATCTTAATGGAATCCCATGTAATTCCACCGTATCCAGAAGAGGGGGCAAATCCACCATACACCCTGAGGGAACAGCCTTCGTGGCTTTCCCTGATGCTTTTTAAAAACTCAGTGAGGAATGCACATGATTGACCATTAGGACAGGTGATCACATTTATTTGCAGAGCCCCAGAAAAGTGGAAGTAGAAAGCTGATTGGCCAGACGGGAGCAGGGGGCAAGGCTTGCTAAGAAGACAAGAGCACCAGAACCACCATATTGGATTTTCGCCTTAGCGATTGTGTGCTGAGGTGATGAAACAGCCTTTTTCTTTAATTTTTTAATGTTTATTTTTGCAGAATAGCAGACTGTTGCACTTTTGCATCTTAGATATGCTTTTTTTTTTTTAAAAAAAAAATACTGTTTTGCAGTGGCAACTAGCAAAAAACTCTGCAAGTCATGGCCACAATCTTGAATTGAAGGCATGCCTGTTGAGACAGCAAATGAGGATGCCTGTGATTTTGCCAAACACCATTAAGACAGGTTGATCCTGCTTCGAATTTATGTGAGTATGCAGCAGTCCATATCCACAGACACACACATCCGTCGTATAGATGAACCCTAAGAGACCTGAAGACTCCATTAAGAGTTCTGGCAAGCTTGCCATTTTATTATGTAGATTACTGGTTAAATGGCTAGAAAGTGCTTGGAAGAACCTGATAAGAGATATGTTTTTAACTTCCTCTCTCCACCCCAGTTCTTAGTTAAGGACAATGTAATCACTTTGTGTGAAAAGAAACAACAGAACAATTGTTTGAGTGAGACACAGAGGCAGAGATGGAGAGGGCAGATTTTTTTAGACTCTTTTAATCTCTGCTATTTTGAGAGATACTGGTTGCCTTCTTGGAGATGTGATGTGGCCCTGTAAAAACTATGCCTTCACCTATGTACAACCTATATATTTTAAATAATGGTGCATATTATAAAATACCACAAGCCTCTAGTAATCTCCCTCCAAAAGAAACATCCCCCTGGGAATCTTTCTCTGTTCAGAAAAATGGGGTAAGCATAATCATATATTCCATAAGATTAGGTCTAATAAATTAACACAACAATAAATTAATATAGTAATATTAAGTTTATTTCATAGATCTATTGGTGAATCCAGCCCCAGAATTATCAGTTTTCACATTCTGCAATATGCATTCTGCAATATGCAAATTGGCACATGAATAACATTTCACGCCTGCCTGAATCCAAAGGTGCTGTGGTTGTCCAGAATTTCAGTAATGTTTTGGTATGACATAATGATATGACATCTATAGCATGATAATTAAAGGAATATTAGACCTTTCTCAAGATGAGTACCAGACTGTAGGTTGTCAATGGAGCTTGACTCTAATAAAGTGTGTACTAGAAACCTTTAATTTCCTTGGGATAGAATAGTAATTTATTTCATGGTGTTTTCTTTTTTTGCTGAACAAGTACCTGCATTTCCTCAGTGGTAAAATAAACCAGCTGGGGTTTTAATGTCAGGAATAACTCAGCACTTCAAAATATTGCACATACAAAGAGAGCTTAGCCGTTTAGCTCAGAGGTCAAAAAACATGTTTCTTCTAGATGATATTGGAGGAGGATAATGCTTCTTCCTTTAATCCTGGGCAGAAGGAGGAAAAGGAAAATGCAAAAGCTAGTATACTGAATCAAATGCACCTTTATTATAATTCATGCAAGTCAGCAGCACATTTTCATTGTGCTATGTCCTCATATACTTATCTATGCAACAGCCTCAACACAATTGCTAGTCCTAACTAGAATAGACCCATGGACTCAACCGCTGAATGGTAAGCTAAGACTTCTAATTTCATTAGTAATTAATTATATTTTTAAGTTGTATAAATGATGTAAGTTGCTTAGTTGTATCTGTTTTAACTTTTGTAAGCTGCCTTGAGTCCCAGATTGGGGAAAAGGTGGACTACAAAAAGGAGAAGGAGGAAGTCCCACTGATTTGATGGGTTTCCCCTAGCTGAGACAAGCAATTGGATTTAGTACTCCAACGTACATAAGTCAACCAACAAATGTAAGGTTCTTTAACTTAAATTTAAAGTTATTCCTAGACCTTTGTTATCTAAGCATCTTCTATCAACACTTGAAAAGGGGAGCATGGTCGTTAGTGACCGCTAGTGATGAGCTTGCAACATGTTACTTTCTTCCAGCTCAGTAACATGCCACAGAAATGGAAGCCATGGGCTTTTATTAATGCTAACATGTTAGCTCTCCCAGTGACATTCCCAAGCTCTGGTCCAAAGTGAGTGTCACCATAAAGAGAACAGAGACTGTTGAAACTGCATCTCAACCAGGAAAAAAACAACAACCCTCAGATGATATGGCTACAGGGACATCCTCAAATTGCAAACTATCTATAGCAAAGGCTCAATTCTGGGCCTTAAAGACTGAAAGTGTTAATTTGATCTAGTATCTGGAATTGTCCTTGGTGTGGAAAAACCTGTGCATTGTTGAACCAATGGAAACCAAGGTGAAGTTTATGGAGCTCCTTGATGGCCCTAGTCACTACAAGATAGGTGGAGCCTATGACACCTCTCCTCTCCAAGCTGGCCTCTCAATTCCAAATCCTTGGGCTCATGTCACTCACCTTGCCCCTTTCCCCCTCAAGATCCTCCCTGGATTGGGTACCTGGGCCTCAAGGTGATCCCTGTATGGATCATTGGATAGGTTCACTGTTTCACTGCGGCAAGTGTGGCCTGACTCTTTATCAAAACTTAATAGGGACATCCAAACACAGTTGCAAACAAACAAACAAACAAACAAACAAACATTTATTAAGTCACAATTAAATCAAACATTAATCCTTGAACTATTTATTTATTCACAGTTCCCCAAAACTCTTTTCAGTTCTTCCCCCTGGCTGATTGTTCTATCTCTATTACAACTTTCTCCCATCTCTAGACCAGCTTTCCCCTGTCTGCCTTCTGTCAGAGACAAGCCTGTATCCTTTCTCGCCCTCCCACCTCCCTTCATAGCATTCCCTGGGCTGTTATTGGCTGACACCAACCAGCTCCTCCCTTCACAGAGCCCAAGTGTGGTAATTTTGACCCAGTCCTATATCCATGGAGGCAGTCCCAGTAGCAGCACCTAACAGTACAAGGTTGATATTGATAAAGTTACACATAGCCAGTAGACAAAGTAAATCCAGAAACAGGGCCAAGGTCAAACACATGGGCTGCTACCAATGAATCAGGAAAGCTAGGTCTGTAGCCAGTAATAGTCCAAGTTCTAAATCCAGTGAAGTACAAAACTAGAATTAGACAGGGGGATTCAAAGGTCCAAATCAAATACAATCCAAGGCCAAGCACCAGCAGATGATACTATACTAGCCAGGATATACAAGGAATGGCACTATGACTAACAAGGTTATGCTATAGACATTGTTTCAGCAACTCCTCTATTATCAGACGGGAGCTTTTGATCAGAAGCTGCCAGAGGCCTACCAAGAGTCCAGGTCAATGAATCAGAGGCTTCTAAAAGAAGTCTTCCTCATGATGAGACTCTCTGTACAATAGGAGCCTTTTACTCATGAGGACTCACATGCTGCAACTGGACATTTCTTCTAGGTATTAAGGCTCTTTAGACATCAATACTCTGAGGGGATTGATAGATAGTTCCACCTCTGACACAGTTTCCTTCATTTGGAAGGGGTACATGTTCAACCATTCTTCCTGAGGGGCCAGTTTCCTTTGCTCTAGGGATTGTGTCTCCTTCAAAGAGGAATCCTATAATCATGCTTAATAGCAATTCTGGTAGCTGTACTTAACTTAACAAGGCAAGAGAGGAAAGGTACAGTCAGAAAAGAAATGAGATTGGAATGCAAGTACAGTGGGCCCTTGGTATCCACTGGGGTTTAGTTCCAGGACCCCCCACGGATACCAAAATCCGTGGACGCTCAAGTCCCATTATATACAATGGCATAGTAAAATGGTGTCCCTTATACAAAATGGCAAAATCAAGGTTTCCTTTTTGGAATTTTTTTGGGGGGAATATTTTCAAGCCATGGATAGTTGAATCCATGCATGCAGAATCTGTGGATACTGAGGGACAATTGTATTATCTATTTTAAAGCCAAGGAGATTCTTCCTCAGGCATCTGCTGTGGTCTTGGGCTTCTTTTAGATGAGGCACTAGAGTTGTGTCAATCATTCTTTATGAGACACTGGTAGGTGAAATCATTGGGGCTCTGAGATAACAGGCTGAAATCAGTTATCCAAGAAAAGGGCTATCATAGGAGAATGAGGATAGGCTATATCCTCAGAGGTTGCAGCCCAGATGGAACTGAAAAACAAAGGAACTCTGGATTCTACTCCAAACCCAAAATGTGTGGAAATAAAGAGCATAGTGGCGAAAGACTGCTTGCTGAGCAAAGTGGCAAAAGACTGCTTGTTGAGCAAAGGAGAATAGAAAACTTAGGCAACAGAAGAACACACATCTAACTAAGGGGAAAAACATAACTATCAAACGCCTTGGTTATTGTTTCAAAAGATTGAAAATGAAGAAGAAAAATGAGTGTAGGTACAGAGGTTGGGCTTGTCTACCCCACCATGGGGGCCAAGTGCAAAAAATGCTGTATTTGAACTAAAGAAGTGCATGCACTTTACTCCAAGCTGCCACGAGACCCAATCTTGGGAATAAGGTGAGATACAAAAATAAAATGGTTGATTGATTGATTGATTGCTTAAGGAAATATAACTCAAAACCAAACACTCAAATATATGTTATTTGGGTAGCCTACAGTCCCTATGATGGACAGTTTTTGTTGACACAGTTCTGTGTTATTTACAGATGGAAAATCTGGTATTTTACTAATGGGAAATGGTAGAAACAGTTTTCATTTGACAAAGAAACAGAAAGAGCAGTAACACTGGAATCAAAAAGGGAACAAAAACAAGGGTGTGAATTTCAGTGATCTTGTTGTATGCTATAACTTCAATGGATGCCCATCAAAGGGAGGCAGTTTCGTTTTACTGTTAGTTCAATAAGCTCTTTTCCTTGAGAACTTTGTGTATTTGTATGTAAAGCTTGTATGTAAGGTTGAAGTTTAACTGAACAGTAATGTCCAGTAGCTCTGAGTCATCTGGATGCTTCACTTGATGCCAGGAATTTCATTTTATGGGCATCCTTTCCTTTCCCTAGCCAAGGTTTAGAAAGCAACACATTTCCTCCCAAGATTAATGATATGAAATGGAGCAGATCTTTTCTAAGGTCCCTGTCCCACTAACCCCGTCACTATGATGTACCAAGCACACACACTCACATTCAATCAATAAATTTCTTTATTGGCAAGGATTCATGTGTCAGGAACATAGAAGAAAGCCGAAACTGAATACAACTGAAACAAACCCCCAGATAAACCCCACAGTGTGGGAAAGGCATTTGGGGATGAGCCTGACATACTGCCCACCCGAAGATAATTCCCCCTTTTTTAACCCGGCTTATCAGGAAAGCGGGCATGGAACTTTCGCAATAAGCGCGGGGCACTCACATATTCGCTACTGACCCATTCAGCATGCCCTAAAGGCAAATGTTTCAATTTCACTAAATATTGCAAGCCCCCCTTGTGAACCCGAGAGTCCAATACTTCAGAAATTTCAAAATGCTGATGGTTGTCGACCAGGGTAGGATGGGGTCAAGGTCCCGGGTCAGGATGATGACGGTCCAGAGGGCACGCTGGCTTGAGCAAGCTAGAATGAAACACAGGATGAACATTACGGTACAGTTTGGGTAGCTCTAGTTCGAATGCCACAGGATTTATTACTCTAGTAACAGGGAAAGGACCTATATACTTGGGCCCCAACTTCTTCGAAGGTTGGGGGCTTTTAAGAAACTTGGTGGACAAAAATACCAAGTCCCCTACAGTGTACTCCGGGGTGGGGTCCCGTTTCTGGTCTGCATGATGTTTGTAACATGCTTTTGCAAAGTCCAAGGCCGAAACAACTTTTGGCCAGGCATCTCTAATTCTTTGACTCCACTGGGTCCCTGAGACCTGGTCCTTGGAGGTCCCCTCCCCTAGGGGTAGAGGATTGAAGTCTTGCCCGGAAATTATCTTAAATGGGGAGAGGCCGGTGCTCTGGTGAGTGGCGTTGTTGTAGGCAACCTCCGCAAAAGGCAAGAGGTCCAGCCAGTCAGATTGCTGGAAGTTCACATAACACCTCAAATATTGTTCCAGAACCTGATTAACACATTCGCTCTTCCCATCACTCTGGGGATGATGGGAACTGCTGAGACCCAATTCAACTCCCAGAAGGTTTGTGAATGCCTTCCAAAACTGGGAAGTGAACTGAGCCCCCCGGTCAGACACAATCTTAGTAGGAATCCCATGTAATCTGTAAATGTGTTGAATGAACATCCTGGCTAACTGGAGAGGCAGTTGGGAGTTTTTTGCAGGCTATAAATGCGCTTGTTTCAAGAACATGTCAGTCACCACCCAAATGACAGTCTCCTTCCTACTTTCTGGCAATTCCACTATAAAATCCATGCTGATGACTTCCCAAGGCTTGGTCGGGGTAGGCAAAGGCTGCAGCAAGCCTTTTTGCTTTCCCGTCCCCCTTTTTGCCATTGCACACGTGGAACACCCCTTGACATACTTCTCCACCTCCCTTCTCATCTTTGGCCACCAAAACTGCCTCTGGGCCAAATGTAAGGTTTTGACATACCCAAAATGCCCAGCACTTTTGACATCATGGCATTGTTTGAGAATGGAGGACCGCATGGCCTCAGGGACATATAGGAGCTCCCCCTTCCAAGCCAGACCCTCCCAGAGGGCCACCTCCTCTGGGTGAGCCAAAAACCACAGGTCCTTGGGAAGGGCCAACACCATTTGGGTTTGCTACCCGGCCCCATCACACCGGGAGGGAGGGGAAGAAGGGGCCAACAACAACGTGGCCAGTGCCTCACTGGAATCTGCGCCCACCACTGGTGAGACTGCATTTTCAGATGCTTTGGGGTCAAGCCCTGGCCCCAAAGAGGGGCTGGCTGGGGCTTCTTGGCGTTTGGCCTTGCTGCATGTTAGAACTGCTAGTCCCAAGTGGGAGGGGGAGAAGACTGTGTCAATGACTTCTTTTTGTTTGCTGTCATGTTGGGGAAGTCTGGACAAAGCATCAGCTGCGAAATTCTTTTTTCCCGGGATAAACTTCAGGGTGAATTTGAACCAGTAGAAGAAACTGGCCCACCAGACCTGTTTGGGGCTCAACCGCCTTGGGGTGGCCAAAACTTCCAAATTTTTGTGATCTGTCCAAACTTCAAAGGGTTTGGAAGATCCCTCCAATAGGTGGTGCCAAATTTCTAAGGCTAGTTTGATTGCACCCGCCTCCTTTTCCCACACAGGCCAATTTTGCTCAGTCTCATTGAATTTCTTGGACAGGTATGCACACGGCCTGAGCTCCCCCTCCTCACCCCATTGCAACAGCACCCCTCCCATCGATACATCTGAAGCATCAACTTGGACTACAAAAGGTTGGGAGGGGTGAGGGTGTTTGAGGATTGGTTCTGATGTGAAGAGTTTCTTCAGCTTATCAAAGGCCTGTTGGCATTGGTCAGACCACACGATCTTTTGGGAAGGTTTCTCTACCTTCCCCATTCCCTTTCGGGTTTTCTTCCCCACCCTTTAGTTTTTAACAGGTCAGTCAGTGGAAGGGCTACTGTCACAAAGTCAAGGATGAAGGACCAGTAAAAGTTAGCAAATCCAAGGAAGCTCTGCAGCTGCTTCCTGGTTCTAGGGGCCTCCCATGCCAACAACCCTTTGACTTTTTCCGGGTCCATTTCTATCCCCTTATTGAAATGCAGTACCCCAAGTAGTCTAATTGACTTTGGTGAAATTCACACTTTGACATCTTAGCATACAGATGGTTCTCCCCCAGTCTAGCAAGAACATTTTCCACCAGTTTCACATGGGACGTATAGTCCTCAGAATAAATCAGCACATCATCCAAATACACCAAGAACCCCTTGTACAAAAATTCTCTCAATACATCATTGATTAGGTTCTGAAAAATTCCTGGAGCTCCACTTTTGGAGCTCCAAAAGGCATTACTAAGAATTCGAAAGCCCCCAGGGGGCAATTGAAAGCAATTTTCCATTCGTCCCCCTCCTTGATTCGTACCCTGTAATAAGCCTCCCTCAGGTCCAGTTTGGTAAATATCTTCCCCTTTGACAATGGGCCAGTATATCCTTCATCAAGGGAAGGGGGTACTGATTCGAAACGCTGATTGCATTCAACCTCCAGTAGTCCTGGATCAGACGAAGACCCCCATTTGCCTTACACCTGAACAAAACAGGGCCCCCCAACGGTGAGGTCGAGGGCCTGATGAACCCCCGAGCCAGATTTTTGTCTATAAACTCCCGGAGGGCATCCATCTCAGCCGGCGTCATGGAATAAATCCTGGGTTTGGGTAGCTTAGTCTCAGAAAGTATTTCAGTGACACAGTCAAAAGGTCTGTGAGGTGGCAAAATGTCGCACTCCCTCTCCTCAAAAACATATTGCCATGCCTTATATTCCACCGGCAATCCTTTCAGCTCCCCTTGGACTAAAGCGGTTGTGTAGTTCCACGACTTGGCCTCTAGAGGGGCTCCTTCCCCTGGGAAAACTTCCCCCACCCCGTGCTCCTGCACACACACAGGATATGCAAAAGTCATTGTCTCTTTTACCCAGTCTATGACGGGGTTGTGGAACTTTAGCCAGTTTAATCCCACCACTGCAGCGGAAACTAACCCTGGGGCAATCACAAATTGAAGCTATTCCTGATGATTCCCCATTCTCATGCATATTGGACCAGTCATTCGCCTTGCAGGGCCCCCCTTCATCATCCTTTTCTCATCCTTCGCTCCCTCTCCGAATCCCCTGTCGTGGTTCCACCTGGGCGGGCCGCTTTACCTTTCTTTCCGGTAGACCCGGTGGTCTTCTGCTCGGATCCTTGCTGGCGCCAAGCCAGCTTGACGCTCCGTCTCAGTGTCTCCACTTCTCCAGCAAGCCGTACCCACCCCAAGAGGGTCTCGGGGTTCCCCTGGAACAATGCCCATTCGAGGATATCTGCGTTCAGGCCATTCTGGAAGAACGGTACCTTTATGGCCTCCGTCCAGTCAGGCACCTGACTGGCCAGGCAGCGGAATTCAGTGGTGTACTCCCCCATGGTCTTTGAACCTTGCTTCAGTTGCCTGAGGTCTGCACGGGCCCTTCTCACTCTCAGGGGGTCTTCAAATTGGGCCCGCAGAGCCAGCAGGAACTCATGGAAGTTTCCTAGTTCTGGGGCTCCCATATCATAAAGCCCCACCAACCACTGCACTGCCTCTCCCTCTAGCTGGTTGGACACATACTGCACCTTCTCAGCCTCCGCCTGGAACTCATCATCCCACTGGGACATAAACCCCACCACCTGGGTCAGGAAGTATGGCAGCTTCGCTGCATCTCCATCAAAGGTTGCCTTTAAGTCTCGGTGCTTTAGGCCCTGGGGCCTTTCCTGCAGCTCTACCGGCCCAGCTCCCCCCAGGGGGGCTGGTCCAGGAGCTGGCAGGCCAGGAACCTCAGCAGGCACAGCAGGGTCCCCTGCCCCGGGTGCTGGGGCAGCCGCTGGTTGAACTTGGGGAGGCTGGCCCCCTCCAGGGGCAGGTGGTGGCTGTGGCAACCTCTGCAGGATCTCTAGGAGGCTCGTTTGCATCACCCCATTTGTTTCTTCAACTGCTAGACCTCAGCTCCTACTTCTGCCAGCGAAAACCGCACCCCCGGCTCTCGGTGCCCCTCAGTCAGGGGCCTGTCCCACCAATGGGACCGGCGTTCTTCCCAGCTTCGGTCGCCTGGCCAGGGCCAGCTGGCTCCCAGGGCCATTCTAGCTCCTTGCTCTGGAGTGCCAGAGTGGCAGGCTGCCCCTCCCCACGGCTTGCTTGGCTCCCAGCTCCATTAGGTTGAAGGGATGAGTAAACCTCCCAGCCCTCCAGCGGGGCCGGCTTGCATCTTCTTCAGACACTCCTGCAACATCCCCTGATGTGCCGCCCCCCTCCCCCAGGGCCCCGGCTCCCTCGTCGCCGCTTGCAGCCAGGTCTTTCTCCGTCTGGGTTCCAGCCTCCGCATCTTCTGACATTGCGGATAGAACCTCTCAAAAAGGATTAGGTATTGAAGAGGAGTTTCGGCTTACTGTGATGTACCAAGCACACACGCTCACATTCAATCAATAAATTTCTTTATTGGCAAGGATTTGTGTGTCAGGAACATAGAACAAAGCCGAAACTGAATACAACTGAAACAAACCCCCAGATAAACCCCACAGCATGGGAAAGGCATTTGGGGAGGAACAACGGCCCGGCTTGCACCGGGAAGAATTGACTTTGAGCCGCAGTGGAGAGCAGCATTCCCAGGCCAACAAGGTAGGCTGCCTTCCCTCCAGAACCTCTAGAGGCCTAGGCAAGGGAAACAAGTCAGAGGCAGCCACATGTCAGGGTCTTCCATGAACTCTACTCCAAAGCCCAGAATTCAGGGATGAGCCTGACAGTCTCATCTTACACTAATCATTTTGCCACTCGGGATTAAGTCCAGGGTCACATCCATTCTGGTCAGTTGTTCTATGGTACCGTCATTTAGGATATCTAGCCATTTTACCTTCTTGTCATGGCTGGAACATCAATTTAATCAGTCTAAATTGAAGTCATTGTTTCTTGCAAACCTGGATCTTTGAATGTATGGTGGTATCATTCTCTATCTAAAGCATTTTGGTCAGGGGAACTGTCAATATGCCCCTGCCCTAAATTAATTTTGGGGCCTTGTAGTATAAGTCACTATAATTCCTTGCAGGACTCTGGTATCTTTGACACCATGGCCTCTTGGACACGACCACCTCGAATACCCTTCTCTATCATGCCTACATGGTTTAATTCCAGGAATAACTGTATTTCCTTCAGTGAGTTCAGGACACCATGCATGGTTCTTCTCCTCTACTTTATTTTCACAAGAATCTTGTCAGATAAGTCATTCTGAGAGAGGATAACTTGTCCAAAGTCACCCAGCGAGTTTCACAGCTGAGTGAGAATCTGGATCCCCTAAATCCAAGTCCAATCCTGTAAATGCTGGGGTTGAGAAACAGAAGGAATCTTCTAAGCCAGTGAATTATCATAAGTATAATTGTCCCTTCATATTCACTGGGGTTTGGTTCCAGGACCTCCCATGGATACCAAAATCCATGAATACTCAAGTTCCATTATATGCAATGGCATTGCAAAATGGTGCCCCTTATATAAGACAGCAAAATCAAGGTTTGCTTTTTGGATTATTACTTTCTAAAGAATATTTTCAAGCCGTGAATTCTTAAATCCGTGGATACCAAATCCATGGATAAGGAGGGACAACTGTACATCCATTTCCTTCAGTTTAGCCACATATTAGTGTAGTCCTACCAAGAACCCAAGAGCAGAACGGCAAATGTTTTTTTTAAAAAATGTCTGCAAATATCTGTCTATTTTAAAGTTAATTTTTATGTAAACCAACCACGAAATATAATCAATGGTGTATTCACTCACTGTACATAAAAAGTGAAAGTCATTGTGGCATTTCTGGTAATAAAATGATTCTGTTTGGGGGAAATAAGCCATTTCTGGTTGCTGTCGAAACAACTGTACCAGCAACTAGGTCAGCTCTTTTGGTGGTGGGGAGGGGTGTACCCTAGGGAAGTGTGTCCAGTCAAGTAATCTACTATCTATCACTGTTCCCACAATCAAAATGATTTATTTGCACTCCCTAATGTTATGCCATTGAAAGTATCCCTCCCCCACAACTTCCCCTCTGCACCCCCCCCTCTCTGTTCTGCATTTTCTCAAGGCAGCTTTCTCTTGAGCTAAATGCTAATGTAGCCTTTTGTTCAGTCCCTCAGCTGATCCATATGTGCAGGAATGGGAGAGGTGGGGATACATTTTTGAAGCCATAACATTTCATACATAATAACTGACAGAGGTGCCCTGTACTAGGGATGTAAATGTCACCTGAAATAGGTAAGACTGCCTGTAGATAATCCCTGTAGGTATAGGTATACACAAAATTCATATTCCGTCTGTTCCACTTGCTTGGGGACTCACTGGAGGTGGTAGACACCGGTGGTCTAAATGCATTTTGGATTAGTTAATGTTCATCTGAACTAGATTGCTGTACATATTTGAATGGACTTAATAGAGTTTAGATGGAAGGAAAATATTAGCTTTTACTAAAAGGCAGAATATAGCATTCTAATCACCATCAATTGTATTGTGGAGTTCAGGTGTTTAAAGCATTTTGCCTGCATTACCCTGCATTTCTGTACTGTAGGCAAATGTTATTATCCATATATAATGTAGCTGGGCTGGCGGAGTGCTGGATCTGAGAGATACTGGCTTATCTAATTAATGCACACTTAATGTGGAATAGGTGGGATCTAGTTCACAGTTTACCTGTAGAGGATCAAGCTGGTGAATTTATGGAGTTGGTGTCATTTGAACCAAGAACCTAACCGTTCATGGTCTTAGATGTGGTCATGAGGCATTTCCAACCAGGTGTTGTGCTATTTTGTAAAATATAACAGCAGCCACAACCCCAAAACCTTCTGTGTTTGTGTGTGAGTGTAAGATTGAAGGCTCTTTCCCTATCCCATATTCAAAATGAAAAGCCCCTTCTCATCTTCTGTGCAGGGAGGTTATTTGTCCAGTTAGTACCTGGAGGTTTTGATCCTCTGGGGAAATAGCAACTTGTGAGGGGAAACAATTTCAATGGGAAACAGGGCGGAGAGTTGCAGTCAGGATCAAATTCAGCCATCCCTGTGGCTCCCCTTATTTTATTAAAACCAAAACAAAACAGTAGGTGATCCCGCACTGACTAGTGCTCTGTCTTCTATGACTTGTTCCAATCCTTGAAAAGAGCACAAAACAGATAATTAAGACCCTGGTGCTCTCCAATCTGAAAGGAAGACTTACTCGGTAATCACTATCATTCCCATTTAGTCCGTGGTGATGACAGAAGTTTGGTTCTCTACATGTCTTCTTACCATTTTTATCTCTCCACGCCAAGTCTCTAAGGAAAAAGAAAGAGAGGCATGGTTGTTTGATCATATACACATTGATTCAGAAGTATTACTGAAGAAACATGTGAGGGGGAGTCCATGGATGATCCACAAATCCAGTCCCCTCTGTTGCCCAGCCCTGGAGTCCTCCACTCATTGGAAGGTACTTTCTGCAGCAGGGAGCCTTCTCTGTTCAGGTAGGCTCCCTGTGCAATTGGAAAATCTAATGAAGCCAGGTTCTACACCATGTGTGGTGCCTACATTAGAGAGGGGTTCTCACTACAGAGGCAGAATTTGGAATACAACACCCAGAATTGCCCAGCCAGCATGGCCACAGGCTAGGAGATTCCAAGAGTTGTAGTCCCCCCAAAGGAGCTTTTTGAACCTCTGTGGAGAGGTTTACCCTTCAGTATGTGGAGGGCTATGGGAACAGGCAGTGATGCCACATAGGGGGGTGCAGCCAAAGAACTAATTTCTGCTCTTGTCCTCATGTGATTCTAATTTCCTGGAAGAGTGGAAATATCAACATACATCTATTGGCATTCTTGCTGGTCATACCTCAATTTATTTCCAGACCTGGCAATATGGGATGCTTCTGGGAAGATAACTGAACTCTGCCAAATTAGGGGCTTTGGGGCTCTGGACAGGATGAGAACAGACTTTGTGGCTACAATGGAGAATTGAAATGTTAGGGCCTTTAAAAAAACAAAAACAAATTTCTGTCCCTGTTGCTCCTCCCCTTTTCTTTGGGGTGGTGGAAGCAGGGCCTGAGCTTTCTGCTAGCATAAACACTCTCTCACTGTAACATCCCATACAGAAGATGCAGACTTGAAGGCCTTTGTGACTCCAACAACATTACTTTTCTCTCCTTCCTATGATATTTTGTTAAAAACCATCTTTGCTGAATGACAAAGCCAGTGAGTTTCAAAGCTAGCATAATGTTTTTTGAACATCTGTTTGGCCTAATAAAGGTATCACCCATATGTATTTGAATTTTGGAATAATCCTTGAGTGTAATCTTTACATTCTATAAAAGTGTATAATAAAGTACAGCAACATGTGCCTTTCCAGGTTTTGTTGGGCAATAACTGCCATTATATCTCAGCATTAGCTATGTTGGTTAGAATTAATGGGAGTTCCAGACCATCTACATCTGGAGGGCCACAAGTTGCCCATCCCAAGGGGTGGAATCATAACCTGAGTTGAGGAACAGATAAAAAACTGGGGATGGTGAATGGACTCAAGATCAGCAAAGGACTGCATTGGCCAGGTGTAAGAGGAATGAGAAGAAATATGAAATGAGTGATATTGGTGACGATCTTTCAAAATGCACAGAAAGAATTGGGAAGCAAGGCAGTACATTCTTAGAAAGCGGGAGAGGTGTCAGGCCATTCTATGCTCGAAATAGTGATTTAACAGCAGAGCAGCTAAAGCAGTGTTCTCAGACTGGCTAGGATAGTATAACTTGTGGAATCATACCTGTCTTTGTGGTTCCAGCTCTCCTATGAAATTGGCAGCTACAGTACCAAGGCACTGTCTTCCACTTAGCAGCCTACAACTGGCATTGTGCGAGTGCCCTTGCCAATATCAGTTCTGGGAATAGCTCCAGCTGCTGGCAGAATCCATTCTGCAAAATTCTGCCAGTAGAAAACCTTTTGCACCTGATCCTGCCTACTCGGTTGTTGAATTGGCTTATGGGTTGAAGATATAAGAAGGAAATGCCTTTGTGTGAAATTGGAATCAGAAGAGGAAACATCAAAATACAGAAGAACTCCTCATTATCCCCTCATTTCAATTCTGTTCTCTGCTTTGCAATTAGATATGATACAGTTCATAAGAGGTCCCATTTGAAGATATAAAGATAAGAGTTTAAAAGAAATGACTGACATTTTTTATAATAACTTTCTGTCTTACTGGGGAATCTGACCACACATATTCCTAATAAACTATATAAAAGATACACAGACAGTATTTTAAAATGTAATGCTATCACATAATCAATATGCTTGGCCTTCCAGAGTAGTTCAGAACCTCTAAAATAAAATGAAATGATCTTCAGAAGACACTGGCAAGCTATATTCTTTGCCCATTTTTTATTGGCTGTTCTGTGCTCGCATTGAGATAGCAATCTTGCGTATTATGGGGGAAAATTAGAGCTGACGTTGTACAAAATAAAAAGAAAAGGAGTTTCATCAAACGTTTCATTTGTGAAATCCAGCTAGGATTGTGTGGCTTTGAACTGAAATGTTTCACAGCTAAAAACAAAATTGGAAATTATGACATTCCCCAGACATAACCAAGTGTGAAGTTCTTTTCTTCATTAGAATTCTAATCTCTTCATTATGGTTTTTGGTTGATGCCCCACAACTCTGGAACATCTTTGTCATGTAAATCTACCAAAGTCCAAGCTTGATATTTTTCTGAATTCTATCCAAACATTCTTTTGGGGGTGGTGGTAAGATCAGAACTATTTTCAGCTGGTTAGCATTTAGCAAGTATGGGATCATTTTAACTCTCACGTGTGTTTTAATGTTAATAATAACTGTTTATTTATTTAATTTTAAAACTATTTTTAAAATTAGTTTCCAATATACAATCCTAAAATTAAAAAGCCAATCCATTTGTCATAAGTAAAATAACCACACATTAAAACAAGGAAAAGAAAAACCCTGACCCTGCCATCATATCAAACGAATAAGGTTTTGAACCCTGATCCCTACATTTTTAGAACAAATTCTCCCTATTTTTAGGGTCATGATTCAAAATGACATTACTACCCTAAACTGCTACCAAGATGCCAACAATCCCTATTGGCCAGAACTCAGTTGGTGCCTGACACAAGTCATGCAAGATTTGTCAAGTTTAAAATTAAATAAAGTTTAACCCATTGTTTCTAATTTTATGAATCCTGATCTCAAATACCAACCAAAACTGTGGGATTGGATACCCAATGATTCAACAACACATTTGATAGAAAAGTTACCTATAAACTTAAAGTTGGAAATATTTGTTGCTGGTAAGGAGAGCTTGAAAAATTTTGGTGTATTTGCTGTGATGTCACTAAAGCTGGTGTCACACACCCCTGACAGTGTCACCTGGTGTGGTTCGGATTTGCTGTACTCCCCTAGTGCTGCCACTGTGTATTTGTAAATAGATGTGGCATAATTCAAGTCATGTGGTATGATTAATTTAATCCCTACTTCCTCTTTCTTGGTGGTCTTGTCATAAGCAGACAACTGTTATTTTGGCACATCAAATGCCATGAATGATAGACTGAATAGCTCAGACCCTACCTGCTGACAAACATAGGTGTTTGAGAGCTGAGCCTTAAATACATTTATTTATCGGTTGCATTTAAAACCCAGCTTTCCTTCAGCAAGCTCCAGGTGGCTTTCCGACCTGATTGTCCAGGAAAGCAGCCAACTGAAGGGCTGATAAGAAGGGTACATGCACAATGCAAGGCTTTGCAGCAACACGAAAATAATTCTGAAGCACCGTACCAGTTCAATGTCCAAATAGCAAAACCAGGGGCAAGCCAAAGGTCCAGGAGTCCAAAGAGCAGGTCAGCGAGTCCAGTCCAGAGTCAAGAGTTCCAGAAAGCAGATCAGCAAGTCCAGTCCAAGGTCAAGAGTTCCAGATCAATCTGAGGTCTAGGAGGCAAAGATTCAGGCACCAAGGGAGTCTGAGTCAGATGTTTTTGCCAAGGAACACAGATAAACTCTGATGAAGAAGCTCAGCGTCTCACAGCTGTTTATATTGGCCCAGCTCCTAATCACAGCTGTTTGGTGATTGCTGAGCATTTCTCATATAATCTCTAGGATCCCTGGAGGCACGCCCTTTCTGTCCTTCTCTGGCTGAAGGTAGGTACCTCCTCGTCCTGCTCCTCTATGTCTCCCAGGACTGGAACCTCTGCCGGGGGAAGGCTAGGCTGCTGAGTCCTGAGCTCTGCTGCAGTTGGCATAGCAGAGCTAGGTTCTGTCTCAGCCAGCTCTGCTGGAGCTGACAGAGCAGAGCGAGGGCCTGACTCAGCCTCCTCATCCTCTGAGTCCTCCTCAGACTGGCTGGCCATGACACTGATGGTTCCACTATCAGTGGGACTATCCAAGGTTCTGAGCCTATTTTGAGGGTACGGTTCAGCACTTTGGATAGCTCTTTTAAGGTTTGGTATCAAACTTGGAACAGATTTACCTCCCCACGGACATTTGGAAGCCATAAATGCCAAGTGGTTTATATGGCTCTCTGCCTCCACATCTTCACAATAATCCTGTATCATAAACTCAAGCTGAGGAAGAGTAGCTGGCTCATGGTAGCCCAAAGACTTTCAGTATTCAGTGAGATCTTGAGTCTGGATCTCCCAAGTTGTAGCCCAATACTGTGAGCACTATGACATACTTATTCTCTTTTCTGGGCCTAGTGTATTTTCACTGGTATCTAAGTGGTGTTTTTTTTTTTTTTTTTTAAGAAGCCTAAATCCATACTCAAAACTCTGTAAAATTATCTCAAAATTCATAAAGCAAAACACCAGTTTAGAACAGAGTAGCAAGTTCCTATGCATCTGAACAGCAGCAGCTGGGGGTGGGTGGGTTCTGTGAGTGGACTGGGGAATCCCTTCCAGGTGTTAGTTAAGGCTTAAAAGGAGCTATCCAAGGTGCTGTACCCCCCCCCCCAAATCAGTTCAGTAGTTTGGGTAGCTCTTTCAACCTACTCAAAACCTGGAAGGGATTCACCACCACACTGACATGGCATCTACTACCTGCCTCAGAATCATAATTTCAAATCCTGAGGAGGGGGTACATTTAGATTGTTTCAACCCAACCCTCTATATTTTGCAGCTCTTCTATATACATATATGGCTGATTGTGATGACAAAATGTAGTCTGGGCTGTCAAGAAACTTGTGGAAGTTTTTGGGACGAAAGGGTCGAATCTGAGTACTTGAAAAATCAACGCTGAGCAAAAAAAGCTGGGTAGGTACACAGACAGGGTAAGATAAAAAGCATGGGATAAGCTATGTCTGCACCAGGTCATGCTGGTTTGGGCTCATTGGGTTTGTTTCTCAGCAAGGTCTGAGAGATCACAAGTTGCCAACCCTTGATTTAAATAATGGCACCTATGTAATCCTTATACAGAAAAGTAGAAAGGGTGGATTCACATGTTTAGGCATCATCTTGTTTCTAGAAATAGTTATTACTCAATTTGGAATGCCTGAATATTTGCCAGAGAAATGTTTCTCTGCTCATCTGCATCTGAAAAATGATGTCAAATCTTCCTCGCACAAGCTTCCAAATATGGAAAGGAAATAATGGGCTGAATTGAACATATTATGTTGCACTATACTGAGATGGATCATAGGTTTATCTAACTCCAGACTAACTCTTCAGGGAGTCAGGCAGAGGCCTTTCCAAGCTGAGACCCTGTCTGCAGAAAAGAGCAAATCTGGGATCTGTGAATCTGTACAAAGCATATGGTCTCACATTGAGTTTTTCTCTCTCCCTAAATTCAAACTGTCAGCTTTGTCAAACAAAAACAGTGGTACCTTTAGCGTTAGGAATTAAGACACAAGTACAAAGGCTTTTCTCTTCAAGTGCAGGTTGCTGTGAAGATTTTAAAAACCCTATCAACCTCTACCATGTTTCTTTGGTTTTAATTTTTTTTTTTTGCCCATCTCCAGGGGGTGCCAGATGTTTTTGTCTTCCCTTTTATGGCTGTTATGACCAGATAATGTGAACTCCTTACATCCTCTGTAATTCTCAACATTTAGTATCAAGAGTAACTGGAAAGTGCCAGAGTAATAGTCTTTTACTACGAAAGCAACTGAAAATGCTCCTGGCAATAGCTGCACAATAGGACGTTGTCAGATGAAACAGATCCAGCTTTCATGGTGTCACTACTTTGAGGGGGAAATATGCTAAAATTTGGAAGAAAAATACCTTTTGACTCCAATGATTTTTCATACCATGCCTGCAGCTCTTTGCTTTCCAGAAGCTGTGACTGGTGCATCCATTTTAAGGTAACAGCATATGGCACACAAAATAGCCTTCCCCCAATGTCTTGTCATGCTGCATTGTACTACAGTAGGCAGAAATAATCCTCTTTTCAGGAAAGTTCTGTTCTGTAACTGCAGAAGTTAAAATGATTTAGTTGAGGTCATGCTAAATGTCAAGCCCTTTTGAAGCTGGAAAGTAAAATGATTGCTTCTAATTAAATTACTGTTTAGGAATTACTCTCTAAAGTATTGCCACTTTGAATATATATAATACCACACTGCCATCCTGCCTTGTGTATAGTAACCATATTACAACAGCATCATAAAGCCTGCCCAAGATGCAATCAGCTAAACATTTATTGTGACCTTCAGGGTGTGCAATAGTCCCAAGCAGGCCACAGAAAGAAAGAGCTTTATTGATTCCAGCAAGATGACATGCATGGCTTGTGGCAGAGCTTGCTGAAGTTACTTTTTGGAGTACAATTCCCAGAAATCTCAATGGCTGTGCTGGCTGACAATTCTTGGAGCTGTAATCCCACCACAAAAACAGAATTTCTTCAAGATCTCACTTGTTGTGTGTTGCATAAGGCTTGGTAAGTCATGAGTTATGCAGCTCAGCAATGGGAACAACTTTGTTTTGTTTATTGTTAACCATACCATTCAGCCTAATCTATCATTAGTAATGGGATAATGAGATAAATTGTGCCATAGTAATGTGATCAATTTACAAAACTAACCATAGTAGAAACAAAGAAAGTCCGTGCATAGTGGGGAGACAGCTTGTTCATTTTCCTAATTGCCACCAAACCCTCGAATGTCATATATGCCAATGAACAAGAAAAACTAGTGTCACTTTCACCCTACCCACTTGTAACTCTAGGATTCTATTGTAACTGCCATGGCTGCATCCCATGGAATCTTGGGATTTGCAGTTTAGGTTAGGGGTATGTTGAATTATTTTCAAGACAGCAATAGTGCCTTACCAAACTACAAAGCCCAGGATTCCATAGGATGTTGCCATGGCAGTTAAAGTGAAATCATAAAGTTATAACTGGGTAGGGTGAAAGGACCCTACTCAACATCACAGACAAACAGCATCTCTTTCAAACATCTGTCAAACATGTTTTTCAGTGGCACTCAATCATTAAGAATACATTTTCTTTTCTTTTTCAAGGACTATGGGGAGACTGGTGTGTTTCTGTCTTTTCAGATACAAATACTCATAATCATAATATTAAAAAAGAGTGTAAGAAGAATTCTAAATTTGAGTCAGACGGAAAACCACATTACTTGCTATGGGAGTTGCCCAACATTTGTCTGGGTGCAAAATATGGGACTGATTTCTAGGATACATCTGGAAAAACAAAGACAACTTGTAATAACAGAAATTGACCATAGACATAAAAATGAAGATGGTGTAGGTTTATAGTGCTGTTTCTGTCTCGGAAAAGCTTCTAGCTATGTATAGTATTAAAACTTTTGTACTTTTATATACTTTAAAAAACTTTTTTATTGGCTAGCAGGGTGAGCTTGGGTGCTAAATTCCCCCTCTCCTGTGAGCAGCACTAGGACTGTATACATTGCTAGATAATGCCAAATGAAAGCAAAGCTGGGAGTGGTTTGAATTCAATTTCCATTTTTTATAAAAATGTGAATGGGTTCGGTTGGGAATTGACCTTTATTGTGCAAAAAAAAACCCAAAACCAAAACAAAAACAAAAAACACTGCTCCTAGAAGCCTGCAGGAGCAGGGGAAAGACATTAGTTTTGCACTAAAGTTTTACTGGTGGTTATAAGGTGCAGTATGAGGGGTGTCCCACAGGTGTTCTGAGGGCACAGTAATGGCCTTGGGGCATACTTTGTCCAACTCTGCTGTATACTAATGAAAATATATGGTTCCAAACAGTACCAACATCACACAAGAGGCTTGGGTAAACTCCAAGGTTTGCAGAAATGGGGAAAAAAGTTGTAAAGAACAATGGGGAGTGAGATTAAAATAACATTCCAAAGAAAATTGAACACAATCACTGATTGTTGAGATAATTAAAAGCAAAATGGGGTAAAGGTGAAGGGAGATACAATGGAACATTCATGAGTATACACACACACACACACACACACACACACACACAACATGGCTTACTGACCAAATAGGAACACTCCAACTGCAACATTTTTTTGCAGGTCACACTGTTGACTTCATTGTTTCTAATGTGCAACATTAGGACTCTATAGCTGACACCAGAGCTTCTGATCTTACTCTGGATTTCCACTGAGAGGAGATTACTGAATGTAGCCCTCCATAAGGAACAAATGACCCATGCTGTCCTTACCCTTGTTAAACAGAGCATTGTGCCAATCATCTGGCTGTGATCATTAGACTCTGGGAAATACCTCCACAAACCAGCTCCTTCAGCAGTCTCACTCCTCCATTTCTGGCTCACTGTGATCCATCTACAGCCAGCAGAGACTGATTAAAGTGGACAGGCAAACCAGGCGTGGAAATGGCTCCAGTTACAGGATCAGAACTACTCTTTGACAATATTCAACATCTAATTGGTATCCTGCTCTTTCTTAATCCATCTTTCTAAATGTGCTGATTTCTGAATGGTGGCTCAAGACTTCGCCACAAATGATTATAGCAACCTTGTGAGTGAGGCTCCGGTTGTAAGGTTGCAAGCCCATGAGGTGACAGACAAAAAAAAAACTCTCCCAGAGTCTAGCTAAAATAAAGGTGTCAGGAAGGAACTTTCTGTTGAATGTTGAACTAAAGACTGGATCAATGTGATAGACCCTATGTGGGGTTTCTCTGAAGAAGAAACTCTAGCGCTACAACATCAGAGCCTGGAACAGTTACCTTTCTGGACTACAGGAAAAGAGATTCCACCTAAACATTAGGAAGAACATCCTGGTGGTAAAGGTTGGTTGACAGTGGAATACACTGCCTCAGAATGTGGTAGAGTCTCCTTCTTTAGAGGCTTTTAAACAGAGTCTGGATGGCCATCTGTCAGGAGTGCTTTGATTGAACATTCCTGCAGGGCAGGGGGTTAGACTGGATGACCCTTGTGGTTTCTTCCAACTCTATTGTTCTATGATTCTATGACTGCAGCTTCTACAGTCCTTTAGCCAACACAGCCAGTGGCTATGCTTGGTGGACGATCCTGAGCGATTTAGTCCAAAACAGTAACTGTCCAGACAAAAGCAAAAGCTCTGTCCAGACAACCGCAACCCTTCCCCCCAATCCAGTTTTCAGATTTAGAGCAATGCTTTCATATGTTGGCTATTTAGAAGCACCTGCCCCAGCTATCAGTTCATTTCCCAGGCTCAATAAAGGTCTTCATCTATGCATCCAGTGGTGGCATGCCAGGAATCTATTCCTGTGTCATGCTAGCTTCCTAGAATTTCATGTGTAGTGCTTAAAGATCTGTCTTATGACAAAACCACCCATGCACAATGCTACATGAGGTATTTTCTCTCTCTCCCCATCAGCACCATGTTCTGAACAGACCTGGAACCAGAAAAAAAATGAAATATAAAGTTTCTATGAAATTATCTATTATATCTTTTAAGTATAATTTTATTTTCAGTCATGGAAGGGAAACATATGCTTCTTTCCCATAAAATAAGTGACTTAGGTTGTGGTCATAAATTATGGTTAAGTCCATCCAATCATGAATAATTAAGCCCTGTAAAGACTTGAGTGCTAGTGAAGTTTTGCTTTTATTTTACTGCATTGGGCCAACATCACAAACACAGACATCTGTGCTCCCTAAAGTAGAATGCAGTGGGTTTTTGTTGTTTTTTTTAATCTCCCCTTTGCAACTGTTATTTTCAAGTTACTATAGGAAGAGGTCTCACCTGTGAGTGTCCCTCCCTTTGATTAAGAAAGGGACATGCAAGTGAATAGATGTAGGACTAGAAGCCTGACAGACATGGAGGGTCAACTGTGACCAAAGTTGGGTCAAACTATTCACCTGAAGATTTTTCATTGGTTTGAGGGTGGGTGGGATGAAAACAGCCTGTATAACTTGCAATAATATTCTGACAATGTTTTGGCAGGATGGCAAGGAAGCTCCCTTCTATTGTGTGAGATGGTTGTTCATCTAACCCAGTTTTTAAACTCCTGAATGCCACTGCCAGAAGCCTTCAGTGTTTCAAGTGGCATTGTTTCCTATCCGTACTTGGAGATGCATGGAATCAAGGAGTGGAATCCCAATCAAGTACCAACCCATCCCATACCAACTCTACTTAAGTTCCAAATTAGGAAAGATTAGGTGTGTTCAGGGTTTGGCTGATGAACCATCCAAGGGTTATTTGTTTTGCTTATACTGTAAGAAAGTTTTGCTGCAATTACAAGCAGCAACCAAGCAGCCCAGCAGCACTGATTGTTTGAATAGAAGAAAATGATCCAATGGGAATGATGTTATATTCACCTTAAAGAAGGACTGAAACTGATTCTCTATGATTTGAAGCGATGGTAAGTAAAACTTTTTAAAATGTCTGTTTAATAAGCTTCTATGTTGTTGCCACTACATGTATTTGCTTTTCAAAAACTTAATAGTAATTTTTGTTGTTGTGTGCCTTCAAGTCATTCCCGACTTGTGGTGACTCTATCATGGGTTTTTCTTGGCAAGATTTGTTCAGAGGTGATTGTCCTTTGCCTCTGTCTGAGACTGAGAGTGTGTGACTTACCCAAGGTCACCCAGTGGGTTTCCATGGTCAAGTGGGGATCCAAACTCGGGTCTCCAGAATCCTAGTCCAATACTCATACCACTTATCAGGATCAGATCCCTTGGGCTCCTGTTTCTGCCATTTTCATTTATTTCTCTGTAACTTTGATGTGAAAGTACTAACAGACATGTGGGGGTATATCATGCTGCAAGTGTTAACAGTCTAGGTACTGTTTAAAGAACAGAGATAAACCTGCAGCTGCAGTTAATGACTTAGGTTCCGTGGACTTTATCAGATGCAGGGAAACATGGCGAAAAACTCGCATCCCAATCACATCAGAAGAAGGGGATGATAAGAGAAAAGGTGACATTATCAGATGCCCACATCCTCAGCTATTCCTGGATCATAGTGCTGATGAGGATGAGGCATGACTTTTTTTATTGGCAGGCTAAGCCATCAATAAAAAGAGATGCCTTATTCACGCCCATGCTACACCCCTGGAATGGCTGAAGGACAACATCATCTGATAATGTTGCATGCTTCTGTTCTTGTCGCATTCTTCTGACATGGTTTTTGCCATGTCTGATAAAATCCGGTGTCTGTGAAAAGTGGGAAGAGGAAGAGTAAAGAATGTTTATGACAAGGTATGATGGGCAGCCAATGATTTTGTAGCCCAGCAGATTTAGGTGATTAGAAAATGTTTTTACTTTGGAATGTGTGTGTTGAGTTTTATTCTCAGAAACAAAGTGTGTTGTATTCTTTTTGGATTTCTTTGACAATAAAGTTTTCTGATGAACTCTGGAAAAACTGGGGATGCTGACACCTGACACCACTACACTACACTGGCTCTCAATGCTATTTCAGTCTTAACCATTTGGTACATTTTTAGTTGTATGTAGTTTTACTTGTATCTCTTTTTATTCTGCAAGCCACTTTCTTCTCTATTCTTGGAAAGTAGGTGGGATATAAATAAAATGATTGATTGGTTGTTGTTTATAATGGCCACCTTTTGAGGAGTAATAAACACCTTCCCCTTACTATCACTAATCAGAATTTAGCAAACGCCCATCATTTAAAAAAAAAAAACCTTTCACTTTTCTGGGGGAATGAATGCCCATGAAAATATGTGTGTATGTGGGGGTATTCAGCACTGCACTGTAACAACCCCCCTTTTGGTTGCTATTATTGGAATTCAAAACAAGCATTGCTGGCATTGTGATGCTACGACCGGGCAGAAATGTAGTCTGTGTTGCTAAGAGGTGTCAACGTATTGTGGTCTGAGAATTTCCAGGCTTGGGGAGTTTATGCCTATCTCTCTGTCCATTCCTGAAATGCTCTACCATCACTAATTACAGTGAAAGCCACGTAGCTGCATTGTATATCATTGGATACATAGGTGATCTGCATCTTCATTTTTATTTCCTTTTCTTTCCTTTCATTGTTACAAAGGCTGCTGCCACACTGCAGCAATAATGCAATTTGACATTCCTTTAACTGCCATGACTCAATGCTTTGGAATTCTGGGATTTGTAGCTTCGTGAGATATTTAGCCTTCTCTGTCAGAGTGCTCAGGTGCCACAACATACTACAAATTCCAGGATTCATAGAATCATAGAAACATAGAGTTGGAAGAAACCACAAGGGCCATCTAGTTCAATTCCCTGCCATGCAGGAATACCCAATCAAAGCATTCCCAACTGATGGCCATCCAGCCTGTTTAAAAACTTCCAAAGAAGGAGACTTCACCACATTCCAGGGCAATGCATTCCACTGCGGAACAGCTCTTACCATCAGGACAGTCTGCCTAACGTTTAAGGTAGAATCTCTTTTCCTGTAGTTTGAGTCCATTGCTCTGTGCCCTAGTCGCTGGAGCAGTAGAAAAGAAGCTTGCTCCATCCTCAGTATGACATCCCTTCAAATATTTAAACATGGCTATCATGTCACCTCTTCCTCAGGCTAAACATATCTAGATCCCTAAGCCACTCCTCATAGGGCATGGCTTCCAGAACTTTTACCATTTTGGTGACCCTTCTCTGGACCTGTTCCAGTTTCTCAATATCCTTCTTGAACTGTGGTGCCCAGAACTGGACACAGTATTCCAGGTGAGGTCCAACCAAAGCAGAATGGAGTGGTGATATTACTTCCCTCAGTCTAAACACTATAAACCCATTTATGCAACCTAGAATCACATTGGCTTTTTTTTTTTTTTTTTAGCTGACACACCACACTGCTGATTCATGTTCAGCTTGTGGTCGACTAAGACACCTAGATCCCTTTCACATGTACTGCCATCAATCCAGTTGTCATCCATCCTATATCTGTGCATTTCATTTTTACTGCCCAAGTGTAGTATCCTACATTTATCCCTGCTGAACTTCATTTGCTAGTTTCGGCCCAGCTTTCTAATCTGTCAAGGTCATTTTGAATTCTGACCCTGTCCTCTGGAGTATTAGCTACCCCTCCTAATTTGGTGTCATCTGCAAACTTGATAAAAATGCCCTGTATTCCCTCATCCAGGTCATTGATAAAGATGTTGAATAGCACTAGGCCCAGGACAGGACTCTGTGGCACTCCACTAGTCACTTCTCTCCAAGATGAAGAGGAGACATTGTGACTACCCTTTGGGTTTGGTTTGGCTGGATTCCATCTAATGGTTGATTCCATAGGATGGAGCTATAATAGTTAAAGTAGTGTCAAACTGCATTATTGCAGCAGCCAAAGTCTTTTTTGGGGATACCACCTTACTAGATAATCAATGATATCTAAAAAGAAAAGTACATCTGTTTTCCAGTTCAGTTCAACGAATTTGCTGTCCTTTATGTTGGTGCAAAACTGCTGCACATATTAGTCCTTACATTTGCATCACATCATCTTACTATCAGGTTGGGGTTTGGCTTTTTCCCACCTTCCAAAAGGCTTTAGAGCTATCTTGCAAACTCATTTGCATGTAGTTAACTGAAACTGGCACCTGGTGCCATTGTCCTTTGGGGCTCTTACATCTGTGCTTAGCTCTTCACATTCCACCAGCTGGAATATACTGAAGCACCTTCTTCCTAGTGGAAAAACCAAACTATGAAGTTTAAGAAATTATGGTAAGGGATCGTGTACATATATGTACAATTCTATTCTTACAAAAATGTAAGCTGTTCAATTTAGTACTAGCAACATATTTTGTTGTTGATGTTATTATTTTATTCAGCATTTTTATAGCATGCAAAAAACCTCCATATGCCCATAGATATGTCAGAAAGGAGCACAGTTATACAACTGAAAAAAGAAGAGTGATATTAGGGAAGTCATTTTGTCTGATGAAGGGGAAGGGAACACAGTTTTACCTGGAAACTGCCTTAAAACTTTGCGATATGTAAGATCTACACATAAAATTCTTCTAAAGATGTGATTTTAGGGAGAACAACCTTGAGGATCTAAATCCTTCTTGAGTGTGAGAATGAGAAATGGCATTTCCCCCTCAAGACAGTTTTCATACTTGAAAGAGCAACTGCAAGAGTGCAAATAATGCAGCTTGCATGATTAACTATGCTTGCTGAGCCCTTGTTATACAGACATATAAAAATTAGGATTGTTAGATGGTTAGTTTGCATATTTTTGATCATTCAGCCAGATTTTCCATGCTTGCTCTCTGGCCTTGTCTATACCACCCAGAATACTCCGCCTTCCTGCTGCAGTATTCTTGCCCATGAACTGGCCAATTACTGAAATGAAATAGGCAGAAGTCTACAGGTACATGCCAGCCTATATCAGTGGGTGCATCCCCCGCTGTTGTGCGCCATGCTCTCTGAAGCTGGGAAGCAGGCCCTCAGTATGTGATCAAGACTGATCACATTCAGGGGCCTGGCTCACATGCCCAGCGTCTCCTTCCCTGCTGCAGAATGACACAATTGGCATTGGTGGTGTCCAGCAATACAGGCCGGTGTCTAGGTATAGACCTTGTGTTCCCGCACTGGACCCATCTGGGTTTTCCCACATAATGCAGGCTTTCCTGTGAGTTAATTTAAAACATTTTAAAAAGGTTTTCCCTGGTTTCTCCCCAGCTTTGCCTCGGCCATTGTCAGGACTGCCCAGAGGCAAATTGGGACAAGAGCCCTGTATCGTTTGGACTGTATGTCTCTAAGACCAGGGTGAAGGGGGAGCTGGGGTAAGTCGCTCATCTAGACAAGCCCTCTGTGTACACATGCTTTGCTTCTCAAACAGAAGAGCCAGCACTTTTTTTTTTTTTTTTTTTTTGGTGTGTTGTTCTGTGCCTTCAGGTCAGCTCTAGTTTATGGTGAACCTATCCTATGGTTTTCTTGGTAAAAATTCAGAGGAGTTTTGCCATTGCCTTCTTCTAAGGCTGCAAGACTATGAATTAGCCATCCCTAGCCTCCTGCAGTCCTATTCCAGCACTCAAACTATAAACCATACTGGTTCAGTAGTTATGCACTGAGACATTTTCCTTGAATTACAAAAACCTTGACCCCCTCCCCCCCAAAAGCAGAACAATCCCTTTCCTGTACTCACACTACAGGTGAATACTTTCTCAGAAGCCTGGTTTGCTGTGATAAGACAACATCTCTCCTAGGCCTTGTCTAGGTGGGCTGTTTACCCCATCTTGGCCCTGTCTTAGATCCCTGCAGTCCAGATGATGCAGGACATTTGGCCCGTTTTGTCCCCAGGCAGTCCACACAACCCCTGAGGCAAAGATAGGGCCAAGATGGGTTAAAGCCTATTACACTGCTTTTAAAAAATACCTGGGGAAAACTGATTAAACCTGCAAAAATAATATGAATTGGGCCCTGCTTGAGCACAGGAACCTACACTGCCACACCAGCCCATTGGTGCAACTGAAACGGCAATCTGCTGTCACCCTTCTGAAGCCAGGAAGCTGGCCCACAACATGTGACCAGGCTGGTCACATGCAGGGGGGCCTTGCTCATGTGCTGTGGGCTGGCTTCCTGGCTTCAGAAGGGTGACAGCAGATTGCCGTTTCAGGTGGGGGTTGCTGCTGCAGCAACAGGCCAGCATGGCAGTCTGTACTCCATCCTATTTTGCCAGTAATGGGAAAAGAACAAGCCAGATCTGTGGCCATAATAATACACTAGTGGAGAGCCAGCACATTTTGACTCATCCATATAGGCCCCTAGAGAACAAGAAATCTGGGGGAGATGCTTCACAGCTCTCCTCATCCCACAGTATCTATACTAAGAACATCTGGGTGTCCTTACAGATATCACCTAAACCTCTTTCTGTGGGTATATATCCTTTTAGAGGAAACTCCCCAAGAATCTCCTGAAATAAACTCAAGGAAGGAAAACAAACATTTGACTCGGTTGCCCCTGAGAGAGATTGCATTTTATACACATTGGGTCTTTTATATGAAATACTTTTCTTCATAAGAATAAGCCTTCTAGCTCCATGCCAGCATGAAACCTTTAGTGTTTTCCACTTCCTGGTGCTTTCCCATCTCCCTTTTATTTAGTCTTGCATGGATAGCCTTCAAAGAATTCTTGGTAAATCCCAGCTAAGTAAAATAAAATACAGAGGGTAGAGGGGGAACCTGAGTTAATCCTATAATTAGCACTCTTGCTTTTTAATTATATGGGCAAAGCTACTCTGTCCTTGCATTCTTTCTTGCCATTGCCTTTTACTTTGCAAATTCTTTTCCATTCTGTCTGGCTGGAAATATGATTGGAAACGAGGGTAACTTCATTTCCTTCCCAACAAGTTAGCTGTATCACATCATATCTGTTCTCCCTCCCCCCAATAATTGCAAACATGCATGATTTTTAAATATTCATTCTAAAAATCCCACAATGATCATAAAAAGAGAGAATAGGAAAGCTTCTCCTAGATGGAGATGGACAAATCTGTCAATTTCCCCCTTTTCCTGCATTCAAATTCTTTCCACCTCTTTTGTCCTGAATATAAAGAAGTGTGTGAATTTCACTAAGTTCTTATTGAAACTGATCAGAAATGACCATCTTATCCATGTGCATTGGCTAATTTCAGTAAGAACTACTACTTCTTCAATGGAGATGACCATGCTATGCTTACTTGCTGTGCAGCTGTTGAAAATGGGGAGCCTGCCAGGAAAAAAAAAAGGGATAACTCTACGCTGATAATAAAATGCTTAAATACACAGGGATTCAAACTCAGACCTTTAGAAGCTAGTCACTCAAAGCCTTCTGTCTCTGTGGACAAATCTGTCGGTTTCAGTATCTCCCACAGTAAAATCATTTGACTCTCACATTCTTCCCATCCTACATATTATGTTTTTTCCCTCTTTTTCTCAAAATCAGACTGAAACATAACCCCCATCCTGAATATACAAGATTATGAGAATGGTCTTTTACCTACCTCTCTGTGGGCTTGTCTAGATGGACAATTTACACTGCCTCCTCCCACCATCTTGGAGCCCTGAAGTCCAAACGACACAGAGCTTTTGCCCCATTTCACCTCCAGACAGTCCTGACAACATCTGAGGCAAAGCTGGGGTGAAGACTGGGTAAACCGATTTACAACATTTTAAAATAACCCCTGGGAAAACCTGCATTATGCAGGAAAACCCAGATGGGTTCACTGAGAGATTGTAGGGTTTGTACCTTCACACCAGGCTTCATTGCTGATGCCAGAGTCACTCTGCAGTCAAGAAGGAGGCCTCCAGCATGTGAACAAGGCCCTCTGCATGTGACCAGCCTGCTTCTTGGCTTCAGAGATTGTGACATGTGAAAGCAGGGGAGGCACCTGCTCAAACCAGCTGGCATGTGCACGCAGTGGTCAGCGTGTGTGTGTGGACTTCTACCTGTTTCATCATGGTAACAGGGGGATCTGGGCCAGCTCCAGGACCAGAATATGCTGGCCGAAGGCAGTATGTTCTGGCCAGTGTAGACATGTCCTGTGACAAGTCTACCTACAATTAATATTGTATGAGAGGTCAGGCCCAGTTTGAAATGGAGACTTTTGCCTGAATTTTAATTTCATGAAATCAATTGTTGAATGGCGAGTCCACACTTTATTAAATATCATTGATTTACATACCCTCCAACTGTCCCAGTTTGGCAAGTCTTGATTAATCCTCTAATTTTCAGCTGCTTGTTACAAGCTGAGTTAAAAGTGAAAATGTAGTTTGCACTCAATTAATTCAGCAGAGGGAAGAGGAGATGAGGGGATGGAATCTTGCCCTTCCCTGTAGACTCAAGCAAAAGCCAGCTGCTGCAGCCTTTCCTAGCTTGCCAATTCTTTCTCATTAAGAACATTAGTCATCTGAATCTTTGTTTGCAAAGAAAAGCCAGAGAGAGAGAACATCTTGACACACTGGTGTCGCATGGTCCATATGTCCTGGTTTTCATCACATAAATGTTGGAGAGCATGCATTCAAGAGGTCTACTTGAGTTGGGGTTTACAATAGAATTCAGGTGTATGCCTCCCCTTGTATTTTAGTGGTTGCCAATGAAATTTTGGCAAAAAGGAAATATTTCTATTGCTGGAGATCACTAGCGGCATTGCAAGGAGGGCCAGAAGAGTTTTTGACAAAGCTGCCAAAATTTATTTGCAAATTTTCAGACATCACTACTCTGAAGGGATAACAATGGCTTCTTGGATCAGGATGGGAAGCCAAAACTCTGAGTGTGTCAATTTCCAGTAGCAACATGGTGGCTGTATAAGGTTACAAAACATCATAAAACCACTTTGAACATTTGCACAGATGTTTGTCAAACATGACAAACATGATTAAATGTTGCTGGAAGAAATATAAGTCTCTCTCTCTCTCTCTTTCTAAATCTCTCTTTGTAAATAATAAAAGCAAGCAGACTCCCACTGTGGGTCAGTACTGAAACTGTAGATTACAAATGTGAGCCTGCCACTGGAGATTCTTCTTCAATCCCCTACAGATAAAGCAAAGGAGAGAATGTCAAGGAAATGCATGGCAGTGAATTCATGCAGAGCAGAACCTCACTCGCTGTTTCCTAAGGGGTCAACATTTCTGTTCTGAAACAGAGTTATATGAAGAAGCCAGAAGAAAGTAATGTAGGAGGTGGGAGGAAAGAGAAACAGAGAAGGAGAGAGAGAGAGAGAGAGAGAGAGAGATTGTAAGAAGGATCTGGGCATCTTATTAAAGGCTTATGTTGGAGTGATTTTCCCAAATGTGTGGAACTGGTTTTCAAATGTTGACATGCATTTGGTTGGCAAAGCAATCATGAGCCCCATTTGGGAGCAACTAGTAATGCAAAAGCTAGAGCCCCCTGATGAGAACAATATCTTCATTTACATTAACAGATGCATATCTCTCAGGAATTGGAGATTAACAGATGCGCCAAATATGTCATTATAACGATGTCAGGAAACTGCAAAAGGGCTGACATCATCCTATTGTGTTCTGCTGCTGTGAAGAAGGTGTTCTTTTTTATAGGTGGGCAAAAGTCACTAATTGATCTCCCACTGTGTTTTCCCCCCCACAGTACTGTTTCTGTGCAAAACCGCGTCCCATTCTGCTGGCAGGATTTCAGCGTCAATGGGCGGTCACCACCAGAACACTTCTGCCTGAGAACATGAAAACTAGGTACGGGGCATTTTTTTAAATGAACCTCCCCATTTTGCTGGTAAGTTTTAAAGTGTGTTTCAGTGCTTATATGTTCATTTTGTTTGTTCATTTAGGTGTTTTTGGACTTTGAACTGCACTCATGTCTTCTCGTGAGAACTGCTGAAGTCTCGCCCATGCAAAAATGCAGAAGTAAACAGCACGAGCAGTTGTGTTGCTGAAATTCTGGAGCAGCTCTTTCTCATGATTCCAGCAGCATGTGATAAGAAGTGTTATTATGCCAGGATACTTACGCTTTTAAACTATAGTGGGGAAAATATTTTTAGAAGCTCATCTGATAATCTCCATACAGACACTTTACATGCACAGGAACCTCAGTTTGCATGTGAATCTTTCTTTCGGGACTGCCCTGGGCCTTAAGCTGTTGCCTACTTCTGCTCAAAAGATCTTTGAACTATGTATGTATGTGCCTTCAAATTGCCTGTCAACTTATGGTGACTCCATGAATTTCATAGGATTTTCTTAGGCAAGGAATACTCAGAGGTGGTTTTGCCAGTTCCTTCCTTTGAAATACAGCCTACAGTCCACCTGGTATTTGTAGGCGGTCTAACATCCAAGTACTAACCAGGACTGGGCCTGCTTAGCTTCCAAGATTAGACAGAATCCGGTGTCTTTAAGGTATCTGCTCCAGACTTGAACAAAACAAAATTTGCCTTGGCTTGAACAGAATGTATTCTAAGCTGGAGGAGGCTTGCTACCGTTCCTCATATACATATTAGAGCTCATGTTTGACAAGGCCAAAGTGTTCTGACAATTTCTGCCAAAAAAAGCTGCCAACATCATTAATATTAGTAGTGTCCTATATCTTCTTTCTCTATCAGACTTAGGGTGCATCTACACAGTAGGAGCAATGCAATATGACACCACTTTAACTGCTATGGCTCCATCTGACAGAATCTTGGGATTTGTAGTTTTGTGACACAACAGCACTCTTTGGTAGAAAAGGCAAAAGACCTTGTAAAACTACAAATCCCAGGATTCCCTAGGATGGAGCTACAGCACTTAAAGAGGTGTCAAACTGCATGATTTCTACAGTGTACATGCACTCTTAATTACAGTAGGCTCCTTCAGTGAATTGCCCAAGAAGGGGGCTCGCCGCTCGCCGGCGGGCCTGTTTGCGGCCCGGCCGGCGCCCCAAGCTGCCCTCGGAAGCCCCGCCCGCCCTTCGGGCGCAGCGAGGGCGGGGGCGAGGGAAAGGTGGGGGAAGAGGGCCGCGTGGCGCTGCATGGGCAGCGCCATCTTCCCCCTTTCTTCTTCCCAGCCGCCCTTGTGGCTGGGGAGGAGAAAGGGAGGATGGGCCAATCGGGAGCGAGTTAGCTCGCTCCTGATTGGCCGACCGATCTGGGATAAAAGGGGGCGCAGCGGGATACGGAGACCCTTGTAACACCTTTATGGTAAGGAAGGCGTTGGAGGGCTGGAGGAGGCAGGCACCGAGGGCACGGGATGCTCGGCGCCCCCTGTCCTATGCAACGTTGGCACAGATGGTGGGCCATTTGCCGTCCGTTTGCCACTCCAGCTATGAAGCGCTGCTTTTCGGCGCTGCATACACGATCGCCTTCTTCGGCGCCTTGCGGGTCGGGGAGGTGGTGTGTTCCTCCAAGGCAGACTCTTCAGGCATGGCATTGCAACTTGGTGATGTTACATTAGGGTCCCAGGACCTGTCTCTGCGCATCCGGCGCTCCAAGGCAGATCAACGAGGCCATGGGGCCACTCTGCACCTTCGTCAGGTCGAAGGCTCCTCCCCGTGCCCTGTGGAGAGCATGAAAAAGTTCCTGGAAGTGCGGGGGCTGGGATCGGGCACCTTGTTCAGGCACCAGGATGGGTCGCCTCTCACCAGATTCCAGTTTGTGAGTGTGTTAAAAATGGCCCTCAGGGATTTGGGCCTGCCAGCTGAGGGCTTCACTAGCCACTCCTTCCGGATCGGGGCAGCGACCATGGCTGCGGACGCCGGCATGTCCACGGAATCCATCATGCGTCTGGGTCGATGGCGCTCCAGGGCGTACACCGCTTACATCAGACCTGGAACCGCACTGCCGGCAAGGCCGGGGCCTAAAGAGGACAGTCAGGCCACCTGATGGTGGAGGATGGTTGGCGGAAGGCGGTTCCATGGTGGAACGCCTTAGTGGCGGATGTATTGGGTCGTGGTAATTGAGCGTCGAGCATGCGGCTCGGCCAAGGGCTCTCTCCTTTAAGCAAGGGAACCGGGATGGACCGGTCCCCGCGCCGCCCTCGTTAACGGGCCGCGCTGTGTTCACGACCCATACATTGCCGCCAACCATCTTGCTTGCAAATAGCTATCCAAGTAGCATAGACAATTACCTTATCTACCTCATCATGTGATTATATTACTAACCTGTACCTAACCTATATTCTGAAGTTTAATCTGTTACCAATACACTGTTAATTGTTATCTTGTGTCTGTGTTCATTCAAGAGGGCGGTGGGGTGGTCCGGTCTGGGTCCGCAAAGCAACTACTGTATTTACATGGAAAATAAAGAGAGACTGCCTGTGTGCTCACATTTTATTATACCTATGTATGAATTCCTTTGCATATTGGAACCACGGGTATTCTTTAGTTGTAAAATCCCATTACAAAGGGAAGATATAATTAATTTAATGGAATACTACTACTACTAAATTATATATTTTAAGTATATGTTATATATTAATCTTTATCTCTATATATTACATTAAAATCTCTCTCTCTCTCTGGCTTTTCTTCTCAAATGAAGATTTAGGAAGGACTCATCTCGCGCTTTCTGCAAGCGTGCTGATGACTAAAAAGGCCAATCCGAGATAAACAAGTCCAGTTGCAGAAAGCACAGCAGAAGGTCTCCTTGGGTGATGTTTCTGGGTTGTGATTCTTTCTGCGTTGTCATTTCTCTTCAAGACTTGTTCGGCATGAGTTCTCAAATAAGGCTGCAGCATTGTGGATAGTGTGTCTCCATGCCTCCCAATGTGAGGCCAGGGCGGACCACTGTTGGTGATCAATTTGGCTGAGCCTGAGATGTTGTTTCAGGGAGCCCTTGTATTGTTTTTTTGGAGCGCCCCTCTTACACTGACCCGTGGCGAGTTCACCGTAGAGTACTATTTTTGGGAGGCGATGATCCTCCATCCTAGAAATGTGCCCTGCCCAGCGAAGCTGTGTTCTCAATATCATGGCCTCAATGTTGGTGATCCCTGCTTTCTCAAGGACAGCAATATTCATCACATAGTCAGTCCAGTGTATATTTAGGATTGTACAATTTACAGAAAGGGACACACCTTGTAACATGGCACATTATCTGAAGGTATCTGACTAAGTGCCAGATTCTTGGAGAGAATCTGACTCACTGATGGTGTAAAACTCCAGACAATAACATCAGGTAGACTGTGAAAGTGGGATACTAACTTTTATTTCTATGCTGGCTATTGAAAAGACAAGATGTAAAAGTAACAGAGGACCCTGTTGGAAGTTCTTGTCTTATCAACAATAATAATAATATAAAGTCAATTAAAAATAAAAAAATCAATAATAAAAAATTAAATGAATGAAAAATGCACAACTATTATGCAATTTCTCTACACTTGCCCACTATCCACTTGATCATGGCAAGTAGTATGTATGACCTGACTACACAGGGAAGGCATTTTGTGTGAGTTAAAACAAAAAGTCCTGAAGTTATAAAGTTTTATATGAGAAAGAAAAAAAGTGATAAATGGTTTATATAGAGAGATTTTCTGAGAGTGGAGGAAGAACAAAATAGAATGAAAATAATAGAATTGGAATCAAAAGGATGTAAGATCCAGTTGTATCTATAAAGAGAATTGTATGGAAGGTTTGAAATGGACAAGAAATCATATGGTCTGGATGTCAGGCGTTAGAGACTGAACTCCATTATAAAATGGCCAAACAAACTGCAGAGTCATGCTGAGTCATAATGGCTGGATCCATGAACTGCCTAGTCTTCCTTAGCTACAGAAAGGGGGTTCTTATTAGTGTGTAAGATAATAATAATAATAATAATAATAATGTAATAATTTTTACCCCACCCCTCTGTTAAAAACATTCGGGGTGGCGTACAACAATTAAAATACATCAATACTGAGTAAAATCCCTAAGCACCACCCACACCACCCTCCCCCATAAAAAGATATTAAATTAGTATCAAATTAAAATCCACCTAAACTAATATCACATAAATAAAGAATACAAAAATCAACAGCCAGCGAAACTAAAAGAGGCCAGGAGTCACAGCTCCTGAGGCTGGGATCTAATTGGGAAATAATAATTTTTACTCATGTGATTGAATAAGCCAATGCCCTGTAACTGTGTATATGGGAGGGCTCAGAGCAGAGCTCACTTCTCTTCTTCCTGTGAATGTTGAGGCCTGGTGAAGCAGTTTCTCTTTGGATTGTAAATATTTGTATATATTGCAGCTGTTTGAGTTTGAAGATAAAAGTGCCTCCTGCTTATTTGGACGTCAAAGACTCTTTGTGTGAGTATTCTTGGAAATATTCGTAGGTCAGTAAAATGAGTACCCAGCTTGTGGGGGCAATTAGCGAACACACATTGGAAACTGCTTAATGCAGTGTAGATGTGTAAATTGCTGTTGCTTAAAATAATTTGTAAGCTGCTCTGATAGCCTTCTGGCTGAAGAGTGTGGTATAAATAAATAAATAAATAATTTTTTTTTTTTTAAAAAAGGGTTGCTATTGAGTCTGCTGAGATAATTTTTGGGCTTCTGCTGGGGATTGCTTGTCCTATCACCCCTGACACTGGAGGCTACGGACTTTGGATTTTTTCAAATGGGGAAACCGGAGGTCAGGAGGAGGATGGTGCTGTCCCACTTACAATGCTCTGTTTTGGACAACACAGTCCTCCTCCTGATCTTCCCTCATGCTTCCTCCGTGCTGCAGGCACGAGAAACGCACAGCTCTTTATTGATGGGGATTTTCCATTAATAAAAGTGGTGTGTTTCTCATGCCTGCAGCACGGAGGAAGCATGGGGGAAGGTCGGGAGGAGGACACCATCCAAAACAGAGTGCTGTAAGCGGGACAGCGCCGTCCTCCTCCTGACCTCCACAGTTTTTTCCCCCCATTTGAAAAAGTCCTTTATCAGACAAACCTCCTAAAATATCTCTTTAGCACCATATTTTGCAGCGTTTTTCTGCTGACAAAAGAACCCTTTTCAATACTGTGAAAAGGCAGCCCTAGCTTTACTGGAACACGAACGGAGCTCTATTTACTTCCACATTCATGATCTCGGTGATTCTCATGAGAAGATGCAAGCACGGAAAAATATAAAATACAGGAAAAGAAACACACAAAAAGTATACACAAGCACAGAAACACACTAAAAAATTCAAAGTAAACCAGGGAGGTTCATAAAAAGAGTGTCCCCTATGTGGCTTTTGTATTCTCAACCAGAAGTGTTCTGCCCATTGACATTGTAGTTATGAGATCAAAATGGCATGAGGTTTCAAATGCTCTTAATACTGGCAAAAAACCACGATGGCCAATCTATTGCTGGCTTGGCCCATCAATAAAAAAGAACACCTTATTTTCAAGACATAATTGCAAAAGCACAATGTTGTTTGGTATGCGTGTCCTTTCACGTTCATTAGGCGTCAATATGATGCCATATTTGTTGAGTCTGATAAAATCCTACAAATTCAGAATTTGAAGTGTTATTATCCTCAAATGATGATAATTTAATTGCAAAAATGTATAAAATGTTGTTAAGAATAAAAATGGAAGATGGATAGATTAAAGAACGTATGATGAAATGAAACATAGGGTATAACATCCAGTTGGAACAATGGGAAAGAATGTGGGGAAAATGGTTAAAATTTACCATTAGTTATAATCTTAAAGGGAACTTTTAAACAATGATGTATGATTGGCATTTAACTCCAGAAAAGTTATCAGAACATATAAAGATTTCTCAAATATATGTAGAAAATGTAATAAAAAAGAAGGGATTTTTTTATCGTATGTGGTGGTCTTGTGAGAAAGCAAAGAAATTTTGGATTCAGATACATTCTGAGATGGAAGAAATCCTGTAATTTAAGTTCCAAATGAAACCAGCAATTTTTTTTTTAACTTGGCACAATGGAAGAACAGATGGAGAAGATGTAGAATATCTTGATTTCAGGAAGGCATTCAACATAGTCCCCCATGGCATTCTTGCAATTAACCTAGTAAAATCTGGGCTACCAAATGCTACTGTGAGGTAGACTTGTAATTGGTTGACTGACTGAACCCAAAGGGTTGTCACCAATGGCTCCTCTTCATCCTAGAGAGAAGTGACTAGTGGCGTGCCACAGGGTTCTCTCTTATGTGCAATGATTCTATGAGTCTAAGAAACATGGAAAATGTGAAGTTGAAGGCTTTCACAGCCAGCATCCATATATTTTCTGTGGGTTTTTTCCTTGCTGTGAGGCCATGTTCTGGAATAGTTTCTTTCTGCACTTTCTGTTTGTGGATTTCAATAGCTTCTCTGTGCATTTTGACATGACAGTTGTTGGCCTGGACCATAATTTCTGTGTTTTTAAATAACATTTTGTTTCCAGGTTGGTTTATCACAACACCTGGACAACTTCAACAGGAAAGAAGAAACTCTAAAAGTAAACAAAATCTGGCTCTCAGTTTTGAAAAACAATAGAATAAAAACCCAACACTTACAAAGGAAATCCATCCAGGGACAAGGGGATTTCCAGGAGATAATGGCCCATCAACCAACCATTAGCCAAACGGACACTAACAATTCTTGCATTTCTATACCCAGAAACTAACCATTCAATTACACAAATTTACAGATACTCCCCAACAGGGGTTCACAATATATAAACTCCACACACTCTCTGAAGATGCCAGCCACAGATGCAGGCAAAATTTCAGAAAGAAACTATTCCAGAACATGGCCTCACAGCATGGAAAAAAACCCCAAGGAAAATCTAAACATGGAAAAACTATGCTGTATATATGATTACAGCTGCTAGGACTCCACATACTGAGGTGGAAGCATATAGATATCACTTCTTGGACTGAATAGTTATTGAAAGTATATGATTATGCTGAGATGGATAAATTGACCATTTTAGTTAAAGCTAAGACAATAGGTACAGGTTGAGTTTCTCTTATCCAAAATTCCAAAATCCCAAATATTCCAAAATCCAAAATTGCCCACATGGCTGGCTGAGATAGTGACACCTTTACTTTCTAATGGTTCAGTGTACACAAACTTTGTTTCAACTATAAAATTATTTAAAAAATATTGTGTATAAAATTACCTTTAGGCTATGTGTATAAGGTGTATATGGAAACAAATGAATTTTGTGTTTAGACTTGGGTCCCATCTCCAAGATATCTCATTATGTCTATGCAAGTATTCCAAAAGCCAAAATTTTCCAAAATCCAAAACACCTCTGGTCCCAACCATTTCAGATAAGGGAGACTCAACCTGTATAAAACTGAGTGGAAGGTGGTGGTGGAATATAGGTGGGGGAAAATAGTAGTTTTAGGATTTGAAGAGTAATAGATTTAATAACAAGTAAAAGTCTGTTGATATTAATTAGTTGTTTGTTTACAAGCTCTTATAATATTCAGTACTTACAAGGGAATAAGGAAGAAGTAGAAATATTGGAGTACTATAACCAGGACCTGCTGTCGTTTGTATTGTATCATTTGTATTGCCCTTGTATTTTTAGTTAGCAGATTGGAATAGTAGGTATTTGTAGCCTGTATGTTGTACTAATATGTAGTGTCTACATAATAGTGTTTGTAGTGGAACCCTAAATATTGTTTTATATTATATAAATTGTATGTATTAATTGAAAAAAATGGAAAAAAGTAGTATTGGTCATGCTACCTCTGTGATGATCCACATACAAATTGAAGTCCACATAAGGAGGACACAAAATGGCTGTTAATGCACACACCACTAGCAGTAGGAAATACATAGAGGTGTTCATATTATGCTCCCCCCAACTTACTGAAAGTGGCTTTCTAGTCACCTGAGATTATTGGTACACTCAAAATATATAAAGATGGAAAAGCACTGTCATTTTTCCATCTGTTATAACAGGTGGCTGCATAATGGAGCCCTATTAACAGGGAAGAAGACTTTTGAAAGACTGACAATTTATTGGATGTTTATACAGGTGACCATGGCCAACAGGTGACAGCTCTAAACACTCCAAGTGCAAACTGTATTTAAATACCATGGAAATGCATTCCTTATAAGTCCCAGGGTGAGACCCATTATTGTGTTGTCCCATTCTACCATCTGGGAACTATTTTCACTCAGAGATTTAGGCAGTCAATAGATCGTCACTTTAGGCTAAAAGTACTTCACAATCTTTTTTCTATGTTTTAGGTGGTGGGAAAGGCACCGTCACTTATCTAAACATAGAATCATAGAGTTGGAAGAGACTGCAAGGGACATGTAGTCAAACCTCATGCCATGTCATGCAGGAATACACAACTAAAGTGCCCTGAAATGTGGCCATCCAACCCCTGTTCAAAGATCTCAAAAGAAGATCTAGGTGTCTAGTAATAGTGCCACTATATTCTGCTATGGTCAGACTCACCTGGAATACTGTGTCCAGTTCTGGGCACCACAACTCAAGAAGGATATTGACAAGCTGGAATGTGTCCAGAGGAGGGTGACCAAAATGGTTGGAGGTCTGGAAGTCATGCCCTAGGATGAGTGGCTTAGGGACCTGGGTATGTTCAGCCTGGAGAAGAGAAGGTTAAGAGGTGCCATGATAGTCATGTTTAAATATTTGAAGGATGTCATATTGAGGATGGAGCAAGCTTATTTTCTACTACTCCGGAGACTAGGAAACAGAGCAACAGACTCAACATCAGGAAAAGAGATTCCACCTAAACGTCAGGAAGAAGTTCCTGATGGTAAGAGCTGTACGACAGTGGAACACATTGCCTCAGAGTGTGGTGGAGTCTCCTTCTTTGGAGGTTTTTAAACAGAGGTTGGATGGCCATCTGTCACGAGTGCTTTGATTGGGTATTCCTGCATGGTAGGGGGTTGGACTAGATGGCCCTTGTGGTCTCTTCCAACTCAATGATTCTATGATTCTAAGAAAAGCTCCCTACCATTTGAGGCAGTCTACTCCACACTGAAACAGGTCTTACAGTAAATAGTTCTTCCTAATGTTTATGTGAAATTTCTTTTCTTGTAAGTTGAACAGTAATTTGAACTCTAATCTCTGGAACAGCAGAAAACAAATTTGCTGCATCTTTTCCATGACATGCCTTCAAATATCTAAAGATGAATATCAAGCCACTTCTCACTCTTCTCTTCTCCAAGCTAAAGATACAAAGTTGCATTAGCTGTTCCTCATAGGACTTGGTTTCTAGACTTTTGATCATTTTGATCACTGTCAGCTGGACATGTTCCAGCTTGTCATTATCCTTCTTGAACAGTGGTGCCTAGAAGTAGACACAGTATTCCAAGTGAGGTCTGACCAAAGCAGAATAGAATGACACTGCTCCTTCTCTTGATTCAGACACTATATTTTTGTTGATGTATCATAGAATTGCATTGGCTGTTTTGGCCATTGCATGATACTGTTGACTCACATTTGGCTTGTGATATATTAAGACTCCTAGATTCTTTTAAAATGTTCTGCTTTCAAGCCAGGTATCACCCATCCTATGTTTGTGGATTCCATTTTTGCTGCCTAGATGTAGTACCTTACCTTTCTCCCTGTTGAAATTCATTTTATTAGTTCTGGCCCAGCTCTTCAATCTGTTTAGGTAATTTTGAATCTTGTTCTTTGTGGTATTAGCTAACACCCCCCCCTTTTTTGGTGTCATCTGAAAATTTGATAGATGGGTCTTCAGTCCCATCATCCAAGTCATAATAAAGATGTTGAACAACATTAGCTCTTAGACAGGATTTGACTCTGAGGCACCCTGCTAGTTGCTCCAGGATAAGGAGGAACCATCAATGAACTCTCTGGGTTTGTTCTGTCTACCAGTTACAAATCCACATATCAGCAGCATTGTCTAGGTCAGTGTTGGGCAACCTTTTGAGCTTGGTGTGTCAAACTTCGCCAAAAAACTGAGCATAACTCGGGTGGTGTGTCACTTGGAGGAAAAAACATTATTTTGCAATATTTATTGTTTAAATAACATAAAGGAATACAGTTGCCCCTCCACATTCACAGCTTTCACTCTCACGGTTTTGATTATTCGCAGTTTGTTCAGTAAGCACCCCATTTAAATCAGCTTCTCTACCTCCCACTCAAGGGAGAGGAGCTGATTTAAATGGAGTATTTGCTGAGCAAGCCAGGCGCTCAACTCCCTGCTCTCCTGGGGCTTGGCTCCATTGCGGGGGGGGGGGGGAGCCAAGCCCCAGGGAGAGTGGGGAGTTGGCAGACAAGGTGCTTTTTAGCCCCCCCTTCCCAAAGCTGCTATTGAGCTTTCTAGGCCTTGTTGTGGCTTTAGGAGGGTGGGGATGAATGAAAATCCTCTACGCTGTGCTCCCTCCACCCCTCCCAACCTTCCAGAAGAGGCTATATGGGGCTCTCAATCCCCATAGCCCCTTCGGGAAGCCTGGGGAGAGGCCAGACATACTCCATCCCACCCTCCCGTTGCCTCCTCTGGCCTTCCCGAGGTGGCTCCGGGGTTTCAAAGCCCTGGAGCCCCCTTGGGAAGGCCGGGGAGAGGCCAGGGAGACTCCCTCCCACCGCCTACTCCGGACTTCCTAAGGCGACTCCAGGATTTCAAAGCCCCAGAGCCCCCTCGGGAAGGCCGGGCAGAGTCCCTCCTGCCTGCCTGCTACCTTCCCTGGCCTTTCTGAGGCAGCTCCAGGGCTTCGAAGCCTCAGAGCACCCTTGGGAAGGCTGGGGAGAGGCCAGGCAAAGTCCCGTCCACCCGCTGCCTTCCCTGGCCTTTCTGAGGTGGCTCCTGGGCTTCGAAGCCTTGGAGCCCCTTGGGAAGGCTGGGGAGAGGCTGGGCAGAGTCCCTCCCTCCCTCCTGCTGCCTCCCCCGGCCTCCCCAAGGCAGCTCCGGGGCTTCAAAGCCCTGGAGCCCCCTTGGGAAGGCTGGGGAGAGGCCGGGCAGATTCCCGCCCGCCCACCTGCCACCTTACCTGGCCTTTCAGAGGTGGCTCCGGGAAATCATGGCAGGCCTCGGGGGGGCGGGGGGTGGCCAGGTGGTGGGGAGGCTGCACTCACTGCCTCCCTAAAGTGGCGATCAGGGCTTCGCAGCCCCGCCAGCCACTTTCCTCCACCCTCCCTAAAGTGGCAACCGACGGCCACTTTAGGGAGGGTGGTCAGGTTGCGGGCGGGGGGGGAGGAGGCCTACAGCCGCATGTCAGCCCAAATGACTATGCGTGTCAGTGCTGACACACATGTCATAGGTTCGCCATCACTGGTCTAGGTTTACCAACTTGTCTGCAAGAACATCATCGGGTAACTTGTCAAAATCTTTACTGAAATCAAGAGATATATACACCCACAGAAGTCCCCATATCTACCAGGCTTTTAACTCTTTATACTATTTCATATATGTAGCAGAGCCCATTCTGTTTTTTTCTAAAATGGATCCACATGTTCTTTCCCTTTCTAAGGCCATGAAACAGGACAGCTTTTTTTAGGGGGAGGGGGCTTTTGAAAGTTGACAGAGAGGTTTAGTCATAGCATCTTACTGTAGATGGGGGCAGAACACACATGTGTCCAAATATGCACACATATGATGCATCTTGAACACTTGCTTAGAACTTGCTGGCTCTACCCTGACAGACTTTCTTTGCCAAAGATTTCAGCATCTTTACCCCTGTTGTGTTAAGCTGTAGGAGCAGCAAATTATGTGAGATTGGAGTGATCATAATCTATTAGAGATGGAAAGACTATTTGAAAATATTCAAAAAATGGTCAAAAACATGTTTTTTGAATGTTAATAAAGCCTGACGAGAGCAATCCTGGACTGATGAGAATATTCACAGTTTGGTACCTATTCTGAGCACATGGTTGTTTTGTGGAGGAAACAGCATTTTCTCTGTGGAAAATATTTGAACAGAAAAAATATAAATTCCTGCACAGAAAATGCTATGTGCGCAGAATGAATTTTCTGTGCAGAAAATTCTATAATTGGGGATTTATTCCACAGAAAATTTGCCCATGGTTGATTTGTATAGAAAACAACATTTTATATACAAAAAACTGTATTTTCTGTGCAAGAATTAATATTTCTTCATGGAAATATTATTTTCCATGCAGAAATGCTGTTTTCTGTGCAAAACAACCATGTGTGAATTTTGCACAAATCAGTCCCAAATTGTGATTAGCCTTTGGAAACTGCCTAGTTTTTGAAGACTTCCTCACAGTGAGAAGGAAATTACTGGAATTACTCATTGGTACTTTCAAGAAGAAATTTAGTGAAGAATTACATCCTTATCCTCTACATGAGAACCAGATGGGCACCAAGGCATGTCTATCCCATTTACCTAAGATGATGGATGGCAGGTATGGTAGTGGGCATCAAATGAACTGGTGAATTCAGCTGATCACAGTGGTGTGGCTTTACAAAAGGGTAGCAGATACAAGGCATTGCAAGGAGACCTGGGGTTGGGAAAGGTCATCCCTTTGAAATTATCTTTCCTAACAGAAATAGAATTATGGGACTCAGAAGGATCCAGGAAACTCTTCATCAGCTCATGAAAATATATGGCCAGATAGGAAGAAGTAGGCACTCAAGGTTGGTTCAGGCTTGCCCTTAGTTAATGAAAAGATACTCACATGGGTTACACCAAGAACTTGGGAGTAACTTATTACAAATAATGAGTTAGTGGTGATTAATACTTTTTTCTAATAACAAAGATACAATTACATCACATTACAATTGTTAATTATTGAAGATAACATCATTCCTTCAGGATGTAACTGGGTGTTTTAAGTTATTTTTACAGTTACTGTATTGATAGTTTGTACTGGTCCTCCCTCTTGCAGTTTTGCACTCATGATCTTACCCATCTGACTCCTATTTTCTTAAAAAAAAATTAAAAGTAACTATTTACTTGCTTTTGTGAAAAATTAAATTAAAACATTACTTTTCAGAAACTATAACTTAACAATGACTGACTAGTTTGGGCGTGGTATTATTACTGGAACTCATTAATTTTTAAAAGTAACTTTCCAATATTTAGATAACAGGTAGATCATGATAGAGTCCCACATACAGAAAATTTATATTGCAGATCTCTGTTAAGTTTAATGTTAATATGGCAGTGGCCATAGTTTCCCAACGAGATGTGTTTTGTTTTTTTATTTCACAAGAAGCTTACTGGTTATATTTTAGTGACTCAGTTTATTACGAACATGGAAAAACATGAAGGTGGGGAAACACTTACCCTAGGTGATCACCTAGCCATTTATGTGATTATTGATTAACAACTAGGCTCAAAGGAAAATGTTCTCTTCAGTCTGTTTCACCAGAATTATAGAAATAGCAGGTTTTGTTATCTGTGTTCTCCCTTTTCCTGAATTTGTTTGAGTTGGTACAGGGCAGTCTAACATTGCTTGAAGCTACAGTGCGATGGTTTCAGTTATATTATGAAGTTCTGGACATCTAGTCATCCAGATGAAGGGAAACACATTTTCTCTAAAGGGCAACCATGGCCAATAGGAGAAATGACACTCATCTTCATACCCAAAGGTGCTTCATTATATCAGCCAAATAATTTTCCCTTTTACAGGGCTGGCATGGAGCATAATGGAGTAATGAAATGATAGTTTCTAGAAACGAAGACAATGCTAAATAGATAGAATCATAAGAATCACAGAATCATAGAGTTGGAAGAGACCACAAGGGCCATCCAGTCCAACCCCCTGCCATGCAGGAATACACAATCAAATAATTCCCGACAGATGACCATCCAGGCTCTGTTTAAAAACCTCCAAAGAAGGAGACTCCACCACACTCCGAGGCAATGTATTCCACTTCTGAACAGCTCTTACTGTCAGGAAGTTCTTCTAAATGTTTAGGTGGAATCTCTTTTCCTGTAGCTTGAACCCATTGCTCCGTGTCCTAGGACATTTTCAGATGAGAGTTTCGGCAGCAAATATCCCAAAACAGCTCCATTGCTGCTGCGCGGCAGGGGAGTGGTTTCGTATGATGCCGTCCCTCTGCCGAACCCCTCCATGTCACTTCTGTGACAGAATGGAAAAAATCTTGTCATATTTCATTCACGAATGTTGCCTGTGAGTGAAATATGATGCGGTTTCCTCCATTCTGTCATGGAAGTGACACGGAGGGGTTCGGCAGAGGGACGGCATCATCCGAAACCGCTCCCCTGCCACGTGGCAGCAACGAAGCTGTTTTGGGATATTTGCTGCCGAAAATCGCATCTGAAAATGTCCCTAGTCTCTGGAGCACTGGAGAAAACAAGCTTGCCTCATCTTCAGTATGACATCCCTCCAAATATTTAAACATGGCTATCACATCCCCTCTCAACCATCTCTTCTCCAGACTAAACATGCCCAGCTCCCTAAGCCGCTCCTCATAGGGCATGGCTTCTAGATCTCCCACGAGCCTGGTTGCCCTCCTCTGGACACATTCTAGCTTGTCAATATCTTTCCTGAATTGTGGTACCCAGAACTGGACACAGTATTCCAAGTGAGGTCTGACCAAAGCAGAATAGAGTGGCAATATTACTTCCCTTGATCTAGACACTATACTCCTATTAATGCAGCCTAGAATCGCATTGGCATTTTTAGCTGCTGCATCAGACTGCTGACTCATGTTCAGTTTGTGGTCCACTATGACTCCTAGATCCCTTTTTCATGCACTGCCATCAAGCCAGGTGTTACCCATCCTATATCTGTGCATTTCATTTTACTGCCGAAATGTATTATCCTACATTTCTCCCTGTTGAAATTCATTTTATTAATATTGGCCCAGCTTTCTAATCTGTTCAGATCATTTTGGATTCTGAGCCTGTCCTCTGGGGTATTAGCTACCCCTCCTAATTGCTCTTTTGTGTTATATACTCTGAGCCCCACCCACAGATTAATAATTTTGGTCTTGTCTACATAGACAATTTGCCTCATCTTGTCCCCATCTTGGAACCCTGCCATCCTGATGATGCAGGGCTTTTGCACCATTTTGCCCCCAGGCAGTCATCACAACCCCCAGGACAAAGAGAGGGATAAGATGGGGGGGGGTAATGGTCTAGGGCCTACTAAAACATTTTTTAAAATACCTGTTAAAATGTGTTCCAGCCAAAATAAAATGGATTGGGCCCTGCATGACTGCAGGAGTCCAGTTCTGGCATGCTGGCCCATTGCTTCAGCTGCTCTCTGCCATCACTTTGCAGGGGGCCTTGGTTACATGTTGTGGGCTGGCTTCCTAGCTCCAAAGAGATCAAGGGAGACTGTGGGGGCTGCAACAGCAGCATGCCTGTCTGGATTTCCTCCTGTTTCATGGAGGTAACAGGAGAGGAAAAGGCCTGATCCATAGGCAGGATATGCTAGCAGGGAGCCAGCATATCCTGCCCCCTGTAGATTAGCACTTTGTTTGAAGATGTGTCAGAAGAGAAGGAAGTGAAGAACACTCTTTTTGGATATACAACTATACCTCTAAAGGGCAGTGAAGATATAGGCAGTAGCTATGGTTCCCTAATTTGTGTTCTTCCTTTGTTTTGTCTGTATTGTTGCTTCCTCACCTATAGGCTGTTATTGTCAGGCTTGACTCCACACATCTTTTCTTCTCTCCTAATAATGTAGCCACTGATAGCAGATCTCACCTATCTTCACTCCACAAATATACAATGCTCTCTAACAACATTTTCTCTTTACTGAAGATGGTGTTTTGTTCGCGTTTCCACACAGCAGTTTCCATATAGCAGGGATGAAAAATGTTGCTTCTTGCATTCATTCATTTGCCAGTATAAAAACACAAATTTCTATGCCAGCAAAAGTACGCTCCCCTCTCACTTACCTTCCTCTCCTGGCAAAGGCTTTCCTGGCAATAAAGAGGAAGTGAATGGAGCCCCGTTCACTTTCTCGCTCAAAATCCCATGAGACTTTGTCGCACAAGAAATTTAAAAATAAAAAAAAATATATAAACACATAAAAAGTTACACCAAGCATATAAATATACTTTACAGGACCCAAGTAACATGGGGAGGGTCATAAAAAGAGTGAAACTTACCTGGATTTCCTGATCTAACCCAGAAGTCTTGGTGCCAGACCGGCCATTCCTGATGCAGTGACGAGATTTAAATGGCTTGAGTTTTCACATGCCGGCAATGCCAGCACCAAAATGGAATGTTTGATATATTGATGTCTTCAGCTGTCAATAAAAAGTAATGAAACCATAATGCCAGCGGAACGCAAAAGGACAACACAGTCTGATATTGGCATCCTTTTGTGTTCTGCTGGCATTGTGATCGTGCCACATTTGCTGCATCTGATAATCTCCTCTTTCTCTCTTGCTTTTCCCCCAAGGGTGAAAAACATCATAAGATACACACACACACACACACACACACACACAGTGGAGATTATCAGATGTGTCTAATGTGGTGCCAGCAGAACGCAAAAGGACACCAGCATCAGATGACAACATCCTTTTGCATTCCACCGGCGTTATACTGGCATTTCTTACTGACAGCTGAAGACATCAATAGATCTCCTGTTGCCAGCATGTGAAACTTTGGGCCATTTAACTCTCAGGAATGCAGCATCAATGGGTGGTCAAGTGTGAACACTTCCAGGTGAGATCAGGACATCCAAGTAAGTTTTGTTCTTTTTATGATTCTCTCTGGGTTACTTGAGACTTTTAAAGTGTGTCTATGTGCTTGGTGAAGCTTTTTAGGCTTTATTTTTGTTTTTATTTTTGAATTTTCCTGTGCAATGAAGTCTTGTGGGATTTCAAACTAGGAAGTGAATGGGACTCTGTTCACTTCCTCTTTATTGCCAGGGCTGTCTTTGCCAGGAAAGGAAGGTAAGTGCATTGGGGAGCATTCTTTTGCCAGCATGATTTTTTTGTTTTTATGCTCCAAAAGAACGATTTTGGGGGGATCGTCTGATAATCTCCAGTGTCTCGAGTGTTTTGGATGTGACTTGTCCTCTCCTAGGTAATTATACTAGGAATTGTCAGGGCATGCACTGGTTCCTCTGGGTTTGTGCAGAGGACCAAGCAGTGTATAAATCCTGTAGCAGATACAGCAGACATCAGGCGGGTGAAACGAGCACTTAGACACAGGGATTGTGTCTAAGGAGATTATCAGACATGTCAAAAGTGGTGTTACAGCAATACCAGGAGATTGCAAAAGAGCTTGCTTATCAGATGATGTTGTCCCCCCTCATTACACACCCATTCTGCCAGCACTGCTTTTTATTGACAGGAGATGCCATCAATAGATCCCCCCATTCCGTTTCTGTCACAGATGTTCCTGCGTGTGACAAGGTGCCCTGTTATGCTGGCTAGACCCCAGCATCAATGGGAGGTCCCTTCCAGAACACTTCATGTCTTCTCATAAGAATCTGAAGGACTTTGATCCAGGAAGTGAATAGAGATCCGTTAGAGCTCCTTTCACTCCTGGGCTGCTCTGTTGACATTGGACAAGGTAAGTGCAGTGGGGGTGATTGTGGTGGGACTAGGATGAGAAAGGGGTGGGAGTGGAGATTGTGGGGCAGGAATGCTTTTTTTGTTCGTGTCTGATAATCTCCTAAAACTACTGATCTTTACTTAAACATAATAATGAGACATTTTCAGATGGCCCTTACCACACAAGCAGCCTCCGGAGCAGTAACGAGGTTGCTGCATGGCAGGGGGTCCTTTTTGGACACCGCCGTCCCTCTTCCGTGACCATTCGTGGCACATCCGTGAAGCTTTGGAAGCGGCCGCATCATATTTCAATCACGGGCAACTTCCGTGATTGAAATATGGCATGGCTGCTTCCAAAGCTTCACATATGTGCCATGAATGGTCACGGAAGAGGGATGGCGGCATCCAAAAAGGACCCCCTGCCACGCAGCAGCCTCGTTACTGCTCCGGAGGCTGCTTGCGTGGTAAGGGCCATCTGAAAATGTCCATTTACAGTGAGTCAGAGACTCTAAGTACAAAGACTGCATAGTGTAGCAGTCACAGCAGCACTGTCCAGTACTGGTAGGATTGAGGAATGGTACAGACTGAGTGACGATAACGTGGGACAAAGGACTATACCAGTACATGTGTACATTACACTCATGGACCATGTAGTTGCCCATTCCCACACACTTGGCTTATCTAATTGTTCCCAGGGTGATAGTGACTGTATCTCTATCTCACACTTCACTTCTCACACAGGATATTGTCAACAACAATACATTGCCAACACCAGCTGTGCCATGCTGGCCCTCACTACTGGCCCCTGCTGGCAGCAGCTCTTTACAATATAAAATTCACATTGATTATACTCCCTAAATCAATCAATACCCTGACAGAAGTATGGGCCTAGGTAAGTACTGTTAAAGGGTCAGGAAATGTGTATGTGGACACACACTTGATTGCATTGTCTTATTGGCTTTGTGTAAAAAAAAAAAGAAATTATGCAGTTCAGACTTATTGCTTAGAAGCAAGCAAAGCACAAAGGCAAAGAAAGACTGTAGCAATCGTCTTCGACCTATCACCAACCAAAAGATCCCAACTTGATCTTTGTTTTTTTAAAAACCAGTTTTCCTCTGCTCATACTTCTCCCAGTTCATGTTCCTGTCTAAATCCACCCAAGCTATAGCGTATGGCCACTCCTCCTCTGAAGATTTCCTAGCCACTTATACACTTCCCAGTCAGTCTACCATCCACTAAGCTTTGGCAATAGAACCACATCTGGTGCCTTTGAATTGTTCCATGTCTTCTAAACATTAGCACTCCCTTCCACCCTAAAGTTGCTCAGTGACTCTCCTGATGGTTACCTTCTTAAGAGGAACAGTGCTATTGCTTCTGGAAGAAAGGAGCAGAAGAGATGGAATGCTTAGAAGAGATACGACAGCTGCAGCCACAACAAGCTATATGTATAATTGTCTTGGGTGTGTTGCCATTCCCAGTGAGCATATTGGTTGCTTAGGAAAGATACCCAACCAATCATAGCACTCTGTTGGCTGGCCAATTAGCAGCTTGAGAACTTTATTCAGCCAAACCTCCTCTGCCTACAGCTACATCTTTGCCCTTTGAGCTGCAGTAACTAAATACTCAGCCACCTCCCCTTGCTGTCTCAATACGTATACATGGAAAAAATGTTGCATTCTATGCATTCCCCACCCTCTTCTTTCTTCTTTTCCCTCCTGTCCTACCTTGCAGGGTAGGTTTTCCCCTTCCTCTGATCTCCACCTCTTCTGCACCCAAAAACGTGAGCCCCTTTTGCCCTCCTTCTGCCCTGAGGAACTTACAGGCTGCAAAAATAAACCCTGGAAAGAGGTGGGAGGCCACCCTGGGGTTCCAGGCCCTCTTTTTTCCTCCTTGGGAGACCCCTTGGTGTCCTCTGACTGCCCCTGGCTCTGATTCCCATGGAGAGAGAGGCTTTTCTTGCAAATGCTGCACCGGACGGGCTGCCACCTGCTAAAAAAGCCTCCGGCTGGTGGGAGAAGCCATAGCCAGTGAGGGAGGGGGAAATAGAAAGAAGCAAAGTGGGCTCTCACTGGCTGCCGTCCACCCCTCAATGAGAATCCAGCATGCTGCCCTCAAAGGGCAGCTGGGTCAGAGTGGAAGGCTGAGGCTCCGCGGTCTGTGTGTGGGGCAAAGGTGAGCCCAACGACTTACAAAAAAGTTAGAGGTGAGCATTTCACCCCTTGCTGGAGAGACTCCTTTGCTCCCTTTTCTATTCATTTCTGCTTTAATAGGTGGTAGACAATGGTTCCTTGGCCCCCTCTTCTCTAAATGAGGCAGAGCATTTGCATGCTACTTTCACCAAGTATCTAGACCAGTGGTTCTTAACCTGGGGTCCAGGGACCCCCAGGGGTCCTCGATGTCCTCACAGGGGGTCCACGAAGGCTTGAAGGCTACTTGGCTCACCTCCTCCCTGAAGTGGAGCAGCCTCAAGACAGGAGCCAAGGCAAAGGCTAGCTGGCTTGACCTGAGCATTGCCATTGGATCTGCTCCAGCCACAAACTTGCAGAAAGAAGCAGTAGAGAAGTCTTCCTTCCCTGTCTGGTGCCTCTGAGGGAAGGTTTAATGGATGGTGTATGATGATGATGATGATGATGATGGTGATGATGATGATGATGATGTTTTTAAATCTAAAGTCTTGGGGGTCCATGGCAACAAAAGATATTTAAAGGGGCCATTGAGGCATTGTTGTAATTGTACTGTTATTGCTGTTATCAGGTATGATTGTTATTATAGTTATTAGGGTTTTAAATATTGAATTAAATCTTGGGAGTCCATGGCAACAAAAGATATTTAAAGGGGGTCCCTGGTAAAGAATCACTGGTGTAATTGTATTATTATTATTATTATTATTATTATTATTGGTTTAAATCTTGAGTTAAGTCTTGGGGGGCCCATGGCAACAAAAGATATTGAAAGGGGATCCCTTGTAAGGATAAGGTTAAAACCCACTGGGGTAATTGTGTTGTTGTTGTTGTTGTTAGGGTTTCAAATCTTGAGTTAAGTCTTGGGGATCCATGGCAACAAAAGATATTTAAAGGGAGTCCCTGGTAAAGAAAATGTTAACCACTGGCGTAATTGTATTAGTATTAGTATAGGTGCACCTGGCACAACATACACCGTTATGTGCCCTCCTGGACTTTCAAGCAGTGGTTGCAGCCTGGAGCTTGGAGTGTCAGTGTTCCTTTCATATGGTTCAGCTACATGGTATTATTTTAGGAGAAAAAAATCATTTTTTTCTACATGTAAGTAGTGAGTAGCTGAGGGAGTGAGAGGAGGGAGGAACCCTTGTGAGGCTGGGGAGGTAGATGCAGATTGAGTGGCAGGAGTGGATTGTGAGGTAGAGAGGGAATTTGCATGTGGGTGGTGATTGGCTGAGGGAGTGAGGGGATTGGTTGGGTATGTTTCCTAAGCCTCCAATCAATATACCGGGAAAGGAAACATACCCAAGCTTTATATAGAGAGAGATGGTTTATTTTGTAAGAGTCAGTGAAGATGGACCTCACAACTAACGAATTGGATTTTTGGACTAGTAGACATTATTTACTCTGTTATAGAACTAGACTAACTTTGATATGGGTTTTGATATCACCTGGGCGCCCAGGGGTCACATCATTGCCCTGCTGCCCTTGCTGCCACTGTGACAGCACACAGGCAGTCAACTGGTGGCAGCGGCGGCAACAGGGAGGGCAAAGCAACAGAGCGACTCACCCTTAATACACCAACAGCGTATGTTACATTGGGTACAGCTGGTTTTTTAAAAATCTCCCTAGAGTTGAACAGGTAGAGGAAGACAAGCCTTATTTTAAAAGCACTGTACTGTGGGAGTATATTCCAAATAGATAAACAAGGCAGCAGGCTTCCTCCTACACAGTCAGCAAGCACACAGGGTGGCAGGAGGAGATTACGGCTTGCTGCAACACTTGAGATTGATGACACCTGTTTTACAAAAGAAAATACTATGCCAGAAGAATCTTGAAACTCCTTTTGATATTTACACAGCGAGATGTTAAAATGAATAGGTGATTCATTACACTGACAACATATAAATGCATTTGTTCTACCTTGTCACCATACAGGATTAATAGGTAGCTATGGTTCTTTCCCTTTCTCCAGACTGACCCATGCAATAGGGTCAACTCCATTTTAAGGACACAGGATAAAGGTGTTTATGAAGAAAGAAAACTGCCTTATACCCTGATTCCTATAGGTAGTCCAGTATTGCCTCCACTGATAGTTCAGGGTCAAAACAGATGAGACAATGAGCTTAGAATTAGATGCTGTTGGCATTTTTTTTCTTCAGCAGCAGAATACAGTGGTCCCTTCATATTCGCTGGGGTTTGGTTCCAGGACCCCCTCCCCGTGGATACCAAAACCAGCGAATACTCAAGTCCCATTATACGCAACGGCACAGCAAAATGGTGTCCATTATATAAGATGGCAAAATCAAGGTTTGCTTTTTGGATTATTATTTTTTAAGAATATTTTTAAGCCATGAATACTTAAATCCATGGATACCAGATCCATGGATACGGAGGGACAATTGTAGTTTTTGAAATATAAACCTGTGCAGGCTGACACTCAAGTGAAGTTTGTGCTCACTTCCAATGAGTAAACATGTTGCTGCTGGTAACTTTCATCCATAATTCTTTACTTGTCTTTTGTCTCTATTTGGCTGCTGCCACGGTGCAGAAATAATGCAGTTTGACACTGGTTTAACTGCCATGGCTCAATGCTATGGAATCCTGGGATTAGTAGTTTTGTGAGATAGTTAACCTTCTCTGTCAGAGAGCTCTGGTGCCACAACAAACAACAAATCTCAGGATTCCATAGGATAGAGCCATGATAGCTAAAGCAGTGTCAAATGGCATTATTTCTGCAGTGGCCTTTGTCTATCACTGGGCCTTTTCTACCACTAACAATCTATTTTCTCACATTGAAGATTTTTATGTGGGTTTGCTTTTATTTTATTTTTTGGTAGGTTTGTGTGTGGTGCGCACTCTCCTGTATGAAGGAAGAAAAGAAATAAAAGTATTTCACCATACATCTTCAGTAATGGCATTTTCTTCAACAGTAACACTGCTTTTCTCTAACTGAAGTTACTAAGAAAACAAGAGGTGACAGAACAGGGTTTGTCCTCTGTTTCACAATGTAATGGAATAGTCTCTCAGTTAATGTCTGAAGAACAGAGGTGGAAGAAGTGGGTTTAGAATTTATCAATGGCTCTCCTCTCTTCCACAGTAAACCAGATAGGTGAGGATATCTTTATTTCTTAGGATCAACCCCTTTTCCCTTACATAATGGGGGCTTGAATGTGGGAGAGAGGGGAGCGGGGATGAAGATTGACCTAGGGTCCCCATCACTCAAAGTTCAAAAGAGAGAGATGGGAACATAAATAGATAATTTTTATACTGAAGTTGCTGCCTAGAGGGGAAAAACAACAACATTTCAGACCAAGAGAAATTGTTTGCTTTGTAAGTTTGTATTTTGTTCATTTTCTTTCATCCTCATTCTTCCTTTTCTGCCGCCCCTTATTTCCAAGCTCTGGGGCAAGGTAAAACAGAGTTACATATAGAGAGGTCACTTTTTTCAGTGAACCCATTGGGGATGGGGGTAGGGAATGCAATTTAAAGCAAAGAAATCCTGATGGGCTGAACAAGCTATGAAATCAAGACTTAACCCTTTATTTTAGTATAGTTTTGGATGGGTGCGAGTTCTGATCCACTTCCCCCCTTCCCCCAACTATAATCTTTATTATATACTGGGCAGATTGAACTGGTTTAGTCAGGTTCACCTCTCCACTATGGGAATATTGTCTTTCGTAAAGTTTTTTTTTTTTTTTTTTTTAAGAGGAGATAGAAGAGGAGTTCTCTCTCAATGTGTTTGGCTAAAATTATAACACATACTAAGAAAGTGTCAAGGTGTGGTGAGGGGTGCTAAGCTGGGTAATCTGTTGTTTACTTCTGTGGTAAGAACATGAGGTGCAGAATCACAGGATCATAAATACGTAAAATGAATAACAAATAATGGAAAATGAAAGATACATACAGTACTTGGTGAAGATTTGAGGGGTATAGCATGCTTTCATAATCAGACTTCTTTCACCACTTGAGGGAGTCCTCTTCCTAAATAGGGTCTCAGCATCTTTTTTGTTTTGAATTTCATTTAAAGGGGAGCCAGAGCTAAAGTGGCACCAGAGGGGGAATGTACAGAGTCCAAACATTTCCTCATTCATGGATCCCTGGTATACTGATCAAAGAATACACACACACACACACACACACACACACATCTTCTTTCTTGTTATATATTGTCACATCTGCTTACATTGGTCCATTTCTTCCTCAACAACAGCTTTGCCAAAAAGTCATGGATTGCTTCGCACTCCATTAGCTTAATGAAAGTTCTCTTTAAATCTGAACAGTTCTGGAAAGGAAATCTGAATGTCCTATTATGATTCATCACCAACAATGAATTTGTTCAAGATTCAGACTCTTCAGTTTCCTTTGTGAATACCTTTTTTAAAAAATAAAAAGAAACAACTGCAACAAAAAGACTTTAACCTATACAGATTGAAATAATATGAACCACATATCAGGAAAGTAAACAATTTTTGATTTTGTTTATACGGCATCATATAAAATTATGTAACTTAAAGAGGTTAATAATGCATCACATGCTGCAGGGTATATTATTTTACTGGATATATGACAGTCCTCGGTTTTTCCCTTTTGTTTCCTGAGGACAAATTACATAAATTAAATTAAAACAGAGCACATAGATTTAAAGCCAATTAAACTATTATGAATCAGATGCCAAGTTCTCTAAGGCTGGGAATTCAATTTGAGTATTCATTAGATGAAAACGACACTCCAAGTAGGTTTGCATTTAAAAAAAAAAATGTTCTGTCTTGTTTTACCCACCCACCCACATCTTACTATTCTCTCTCTCTCTCTCTTTCATTCTCCCCTTACTGGTAAGGATTTCATTTTTAAATTAGTGGCAAATATATGCATTTCATTGCCAGAACTGTTCTAAGAAAGTGAGTTCACCCAAACAGATAAATGCACAGTGTCTCAGACACTGGGAAAGAGGATTGTATACAATGGTGCCCCTGGCTCATTCATATATGGTCAAGGAAGTCACCACGTTGGTCATAGTCTGTAAAAAACTAGCAGCCAGTCTAGATCCAGTTGATAACACATACATACATAAAGGACTGGATACCATCTAGATTACTTTTGAGACATCGAAATCTCATCCCATGGTTTTGATCATTGCCTCTAGCTGACAAAAACGAGTTCCATCAGTAATAATAACAAATACACTAAGAAGGCAAGAAAATGATGACTGGTATCTGGTTCAGTAGTTATGAGATTGTAAGTGGGACTTAAACAACTTCATAACTGTTTGTGGTTCACATTTACAGTCATTAATAACTGAATGTGACCCTTCCAACCTCATCTTTTCAGCCTGGTTTCTTGTTTTCTATGTGCCCTGTGTCCAGAAGAGCTCTGGAGACATCATTCTCCAGTGCCCTGATCTGCAGTGCCTTGGAAATTCTTGAGTTGGAGTGCATCCAGGGTGAAAAGGTGGGGGTTTCTGGATATGTGTGCATGGCAGTACTGTCAGATGTAACTATAATGATGGTGCTCCATCATTGTAGTTCCATCACCATAGCTACATCTGACAATTCAGGTGTGATGGGTTCTGTCTGGGAGTCCCTTCTTCCAACTTTTGCCTGAGTAGAATGGGTCCTCCAGAGACCATTTATACTAGCTGCCAACACCCATTGACCCATTTCCTTCATTGAAGCCCAATGGGAAGTTATAGGGAAGTTCAACTGCAGAGTTCTATTTTCCTTCCCCCACCCCTGTGGGGAATTAGATCAAGCAAGGCACATGAAAGAGCATGTGGAGAAAGGAGAACTTTAAGTAGAACTATAGAGTAAAGGGTATTTCTTTTACATGAAGGCATCTTTCTTCAGGCACACTCAAGAGTTACAAAGTCACAGAAAGTCTAAGTCATTCTAGGCAACTTTAGAAAATAAACATAAGCCCTGATGTGACTAAGCAAAACGGTTCCCTTATCTACCCATGAGAAGCTGCAGTCTAAATGTGCTGGATGTTCATGGGGCTAGAAGTTGGGGGCTTTTGGCTCAGCCTCTACAAAGTACCCCCTTAGCTGGGACAAGGGTCCCCCTGGCTTAGGTCACTCTTTGTTCTTCTCTTGCCTCATGGCTCCTGGGGCAGTATTTATCACCTCTTCACAGAAGCATTGTGGCAGTCATCTCCTGTCCTCCATAAAATGTGAAACTTTACTCTCAACACCTAGTTAACTCTTTATTTACCTACTTGGTTGTGCTGCCCAGATAATGGGGGAGCCCATATCACAGCATGATCTTTGTTGATATTTCTACTTAGTATATTCTGATGTTGGGAATGACATGGGTCAGATTAAGTTATGCTGTTGAAAGTAACTATATTCTTTGATAGCTGCAGGTGTAGGGATGAAACTGAAACTTTGTTTTATTTGCATTACTTTTCACCCCCTACCCCTCACCATTCACCATAAAGCTATGAAGTTCTGTATAGATGCTAATGGTATTTCAGAATAGTCAGGCAGTGGGGCTCCTCCACTGTAGGTCTCTGGGTAACTGCCTGGCTTTACAGTATATGAGCATGTGGGTATGAATTACTTTTATTATTGGATTTTGTGCTCCTTTAAAATTAAGTGCCTCTTTGAAATGTCTGCTAAACCTCCTATGATGCCAAAATCAAATAAAGACTGATATATAAAAATATATTTGTGGAGAGTTCCTAAACATGTTTACCCAGAAGTGAGTCTTAACCAGCCAGATCAGTAGGGCCTGGGGGGTGACTTTGGGTTTACAGTCTATTGCTCTTGTCACATTGCAGAAATAATGCGGTTTGACACCACTTTAACTACAATGGCTCAATGCTACAGAATTCTGGGATTTGTAGTTTTTTTGAACTATTTAACATTCTCTGTCCGAGAGCACTGGTGCCACAACAGACTACAAATCCCAGGGTTCCATAGGATGGAGCCATGATAGTTAAAACATTGTCAAACTGCATTATTTCTGCAGTCTGGCAGCAGCCTATGACAAGGGTAATGCAGAGCTCCCACACAGTAGCTCATTAAAATACCATCTGACATATGACTAACCCACAATTTTCCCCAAACAATGCTTTTCTGGAATGATCCTAGCAGAGTTTGTGAAAGTTGCTTTTTTTGGACTATAACTTCCAGATCCTCTCAGCTAGCACTGCTTCATGTGCTCTTTCTTCTCTTGATGTTCATCCTCTGCTCTGCTTGCAGTGGGTAGCACATAAAACTCAGCAAAGGAGAAGGGGCATATTGGGCCATTGGCTCTGAAATGGTAAAAGGGAGCATTGTGTATCAGTGAAGACTTTCAGTTGTGGATACTTGTCTTCATCTATTTAAAGAACGAAGAAGGAAACGTCACCAAAGATGACAGATGCTGTCAGGAGGCAAATGGAACCCAGAAATGGCTGGCTTGTTTGAGCTGTTGGGAAGCAATCTAGAGGGAGAAGAAGCTACAGGGTAAGATTTGGTTCCTTCTTAGTTTTGGTACACTTTCCCTAGAGTGGGAACACTGGTCATTTTGTGTTACCATCCCTCCTTAAGACCCCCTTTTTTCTGTACAACTCTGCAGTAGCATGTAGCTAAAGGTACACTTTGGGGGTGGTGAAGGTGGATTGAAGGCATTGCTCCTTACAAATAAAAATTCTGTCCCCAAAATCAGATTTTCTTTCTGTCCCCAAATTTCTAGCATTGCCAAAACGTAAAAGTTCAGTTGAACATTTAGAAATTCAGTTTAGACATCCAAAAGGTTGAGGAGAGGGGGCAGAAAAAGTTAGCAAGGGAATGTGAATACAGCAAATATGGGTTGACTCCCATATCCACTGACTTGGTATTCATGGATCCACTTAACCACATCTGGAAAAAACATGTTCTCTCTAGGCATTTCTAGGTCTTCAAATGTGATTCTAAGGTCAGCTTCCAGTGTTCATCTCATTAAAAATAATAGGGTTCCCTATTATCCATGGTTTCAGGTATCCACAGGTGTGTGTGTGTGTGTGTGTGTATTGGAACATATCTCCTGTGGATATGGTGGTCAACCTGTAGATGAGTTCTAAGTGTGAATATTTTTCAGTGTCTCACTCTCTGCAATGCCAGAAATTGCAGCACTGAAGGAAGTTTTCATTAGTGAGCAATTCTCTCATTTTGACTCCCAACCTTCATGCACACACACAAAAGATTGTGTCTACCTACTCACAATGGGGCCCCACAGCTCTGCAGTACAAAGAAAAAAGGGCTCAGGTTTGCTTTTACCTAGGGAATAAATGTGAAATGAGTTCTGATGCACCAGCTATGCCCCAGAACATTAATGCCAATTAAACAACTGGATGTGTAGATTAGTATTATACTATGAAACAGAATATGATCAATTTTTAAAGAAGGAGACATGAATGAAAATTCATATAAATAAGTATGTCTTTTATTCATACATTTGTGCTAGCTCACTTTCTCGTAGGCTTATTTCTAAGTAGTGGGGGGATATTTGAGGGTCTATCATCAGTAACACATATACATAACTATTTTAGGAGCAGTGAGAAAGATGGATGTTGAGCTGGATTCTTTTGACTTATTGGAAGAAAAAAAACCCTCAAAGAACTCATGGCTGGCATCCCATTAAACCACTCCAATGTTGTAAGTTATGACTTATGACAGCATAACTGTTTCCTATTCACCTATACAATGAAGGCGAAAATCTGGGTTCTTTATTCATATACCCTAAGTGTAAAGCTCTAGTGAGTACAGGGAGAATGACCTTTGAACCAGCTAGACACATTATTAATCATTAATTATTAATCATTTATTAAGGAAAATTGACTTTCAGTAGGACCCCCATATCTGCTGGGGATTGATTCTGGGATATACTCAAAACCATGGATAATAGTGAATGCCATTGAAAAGAATGGGACTTCTGGTTTAAAATACCATAGATTTGCCTTGGAGGACCTAGAAAATGGCTAGAGGGAGCACATTTTCTAGAAAGACTCTATGGTAGGTGTGCTATTTTGTGTCCCATGGATAATGAATCAGTGGATATGGGGGGGGGTCCTACTGTATAGGGTAATGGCAAATAAAATGTAACTATAACAAAACATTTTAAAATTATTATTAAGCTTTTGTGATTATTCTCTGTATTATTTCACAGACAACATAACAGCTTAAAAATGGGTCTTTGTTTGTTTTTAAAATTTAAATTGGAGTCTTCAGACTGAGTGATGCAGGTGTCTTGAAATGTTCTTTATTAGCCCATCTTCAAGAGAGAGAGAGAGAGAGAGAGAGAGAGAGAGATCCTTTTATGTGTTTCTTTTTAGTTGGTGTCTCTATCTCATCCTCATGGCCAGACTGGTCTCACCACTTTGGATTTAGCACAACTGTAAAATTCCATCATGGAGTCCATGGATGAATGTTTTTCTCATCCAAAGTCTTTGTTTACTGGAAATGGTCAGTCTTTAAGCCTCAGATAGCTTTCCCCTTGCTTCTGTCACTCCCAGACATGCAAGGAATACAGTGACAGCTTTACACAGGCGACTGACTGACCACAGGGTAAACAGAAAATTGGACTAAAAAGCCCTTTAGTCTGATGTAGCAATGTTCTTCCTAGGTGGTGCTGGTGGTCTTTCTTGCTCAAAACCGGTCCCCAACCTGCACATGATAACTTTGTCATTATTGTAAATGGTTCACAGATGGAGGAGATTTTCACTCAAGTCTAGAAAAGGGGAAAAGTCCCAGTCCAGCACACTAATCACTACACATCACAGTACTAATATGACAATCTGTATAGTCTGGAGGTCACAGAAATTATAATCTCCCCATCTCACATTTTTGGCTGTTGCTGGATAGCAAGACATGCCAGGGGGGATTTATTGGCAGATACATTTCATAGTGTGTTCCAACCATCTTAAAAAGCCCATGTTAGAAGAATATCTTACATCCAATGTACACACACATACACACCCTTCCATCTTTAACTTTGCGTGAAAGAATGAAGAACACTTATTGTTTATTATTAATTCAGAAGACAGATGTGTTAAGTCACTCTTTTCCTTTTGCCTAAGCACTACAAGTGTAATGGAGAAAAACATTTCCAAGATATATTTCAGAAGTGGTACTTATTTTCAAATGAGTTACAGTTCACTCACTGGAAAACTTAACAGTTAACATATTTCCCCTGTTTGGCAATATCATTATCAAACTGGCAACATGCCCTAGCAGAAACTATTTCCAAAAATTCTTGAGCTGAAGAATGCATAATATGAAAAATGCCCTTTTTTGCAAATACTGACAAAATGCTAAGTATGAAGTTAGCTTTCCTTCTCTTATAGTCATATAGGGAAAAAAATCACCCTGGAAACATTTTGATATAATAGTAGAAAAGGTTCAATCATTATAAAATATGATCTTGTAGCTGAAAAAACATACATTCATATTACTGTGGAATGGATGGTGCTAAGGTTAATTTTGTTTGTTTGACATAGGGTACAAGTGTTGTAAAATGTAAACTATACATGCATTATATGAAAGCTATAGTTTATTGAATACTGCAAAATAAATGTTGGGCTATATCAATTATATACTTAGCTATTTTCATTAGGGTTGGGAAGTAGCAAGTAAGTTATTTGTGGTTGAGTTTATAATTTCATAAATCACATTTTGATTTAGCCAGGTCAGTTCATAGACTTTTTTGACTGGGCATTTTTGGGAAAGACAATTCTTGACTCATGGAATTCTTACTACAAGTGAGAAAAGTGCCAACTTTTATGGAAACAGAGTTATAAATAGCAAAGCTCTTATTCTAGTCCACAACTGGGTGCAGTTATCAATGATGAGATTTTGTGGGTATTCCCAAAAATAGTAGCTCTAGGTTTTGGGTTTTTTAAACAAACAAACAAACAATGCTTATCTTCCTCACAGGGGTCATCAGAAGAGAAACCAAAGAACCATCCCTCTGCTGGTGGCATCTGATAAGCTCAGGAGATAATACCTCCTACACGGAGCTTGAAAAGTGAAGCAGTACAAGAATGGCATGAAACTTTGTTGGTGATAATGAAAGGAGAATCTTGGCAGGTTAAGGCAAATGTTATTTTAGGACATTATATAAATTAATATACCCTTTAAAATAAAGTTATTTTGTGTTCTTCCACAAATTGGAGTTGTTTTTTCAAAGAGGAGCAAATACACCTAGAAGTCTGTGCTGCATGTCTCCTCATAGATAACTAGACTGATATATGCAAAAAGATCTTGTAGCACCTTTGAGACTAATAAGGGCTTTATCAGACAAGCCCTTTAAAATGTTCTTTTGCTGGCATAAAAAAGTACATATTTATTACAGCAAAAGAATGCTCCCCACCACACTTACCTCTAAGGCTTCCCCAGCAATGAAAGAGGAAGTGAATGGAGCTCTGTTCACTTCCTCATTCAAAATCCCACAGATTCTCATGAGACTTCATTATGTGGGAAATAAAAAACAAACACACAGAAATAAGACAGAAAATGTTTTTTAGAAAGCACAGGAACACACTTTAAAAGTCCCAAGTAACCCAGGGAGGGTCATAAAAAGTGTGTCACTTACCTGGATGTTGCAGTCTCACCCAGACGTTTTCACGTCGGACTGGCCATTCTCACTGCATTAACACAAGTACAGTGGCATAACATTTCACATACTGGCAATGCCAGCACTAAAGCACCACCACTGATCTATTGACAGCTTCAGCCATCAATTAAAAAGTATATATATATTTTATTGTTTCATGTACAGTTCATATTTGGGTGCCAGTAGGTGGGAAAAAAACAACTTCCCATCCCATCCTCTCCCATCCACAAAACTTGTGTACATTTAAAACAAAACTAAATATGACGTCCTTCGTATAAAATAACTCAAAGGGTTTCTTTCTCTCTTAATTTTTTTCAAACAAACCCTCCTTTTACTACATTACCTTTCTATTATAGTTTTCCTAGAGTACATGTAAGATATCCTTTCTCACCATTATCTCCTTCGTTGCTTTACATTTCGTGTCTTCTCACTTCCTCCTTTCCCCCTTATATTTCTGTATCTGCCGCTGTACCACATCTCTTTCTACAATAATCTGTTACTGGAAGCCACTCTTCTTCTGTTCTTCGTACCGATTTCTGATTTAATAAATGTGTTAATTTATCTTATTCTTTCATTTCTTGTACTTTATTAAGCCAGTCATCTATCCTCAGCTCATCATTACCCTTCCATTTAGCAGCTATTACTATCCTCGCCGCTGTACAAAGATATAGCAATATTCTCCAATATTTCCTTTTCACCTCCTTTGCTAACATTGATGTGATATTTAAGAGGTACAATTTCTGGCTTATTTCATAATGGGTTTTGGCAGGGACGTAAATGAAAAGGGTGTCATCATGTGGTATGCACACCCTTTTGCGTTTATGTGGTGTCATTATGATGCTGTATTCAGTGTGCCTGATAAAGTCCCAACTGAGAGAAATAAGTTGGTAGCATAAGCTTTTGTAGACTGAAGTCTACTTCATCAGATACATAGAGTGAAGTGCCTAGGAGCAGACCTTTATAGCTATGAATAAGCAGGTGGTATGTGTGAATAACAATAGAAATGCAAAACTTGTGGGTATGGTGGTGAGGTGGACAAGTTCAAGTTTAATAATGGTTATTGGCGGGGGACAAAAGTAAAATGAAAGAAGTTGCCTAAAGCCAAGGTGACTAGATAACCATATGAATGGTGGAGGGAGTTATTGGAATATGGTAGCTGGGAACCAGAAAGGAGATGTGCATAGCTATAAAGGTCTGTTCCTAGGTGCCTCACTTCATACATCTGATAAAGTAGACTTAAGACTACAAAAGCTTATGCTACCAACTTATTTCTCTCAGATTCAAAGCTGCTACAAAATCCCTCTGCATACTGATCCAGACTAAGATGGCTATGCCTTTGAATTCTGCCACCATAGATTGATGTAAATTGCACACTTAGGAGATTTTCAGACTACCCTGTTATAGTGTTACTATTCCACTTCAGCTGCTCTGGCTTCTTCCTGTGGAATTCTGGGATTTGTAGTTTAGTGAGGCCTAAGAGCTCTCTGGCTGAGAGTTGTAAATGCCCCTCCCTAAACTGCAAATCCCAGGATTCAACAGAAGGCAGCCATAGCAAATATAGTGGAATAGTAACACTATAACAGTGTTGTCTGAAAATCTAGTAACTTACAAAGATTCTTCTATTCTTCTTTGGCAAAATGTATTGAAAGGATGTACTTCCTTTGTTGAGAAATATGCTAACTTTAGACTATGTCAGATAAGTTTAATTTCATTGCCATCAAAATCTGATTCCACTGTTTCCATATTTGTTGTTATGTGCCAACAAGTTGTTTTGACTTAAGATAACCATATGGATGTGAAACTTCGAAAAGAGTTTTTTTGTTTTTTTAAAATGTCCTGTTAAGGTCTTGCAAACTCAAGTCTATGGCTTCCTTCACTAACTCAAACCATCTGTAATTCAGTGTTCTTCTTTTTTCACCACCTGTTACTTTCTCCAACATTATAATTTTTTCCAATGGGTCCTATTTTCACATGATATGCCATAAAGTAAAATAACTTCCACTTAGTCATTTTTGCCTCTCATGAGAGTTCAGGCTTGATATGCTATAACACCCATTTATCTGTCTTTTTAGCTGTCCACAGTACATACAGTTGGCCCTCCATATCCATGGATCCTGCTTCCATGGATTCAACCATCCATGGCTTGGAAATTATCTATCTATCTATCTATCTATCTATCTATCTATCTATCTATCTACACACAACAACCAAACCTTGATTTTGCCATTTATATAAGGGACACCATTTTACAATGCCATTGTATATACTGGGACTTGAGCATGGAGGTGGGTGGGTGGGTCCTGGATACCAAGGACCCACTGTATCTGTAAAACTCTTATCCAGCACCACATTTCAAATGAGTCAAGTTTTCATTTTGTATTTCTTCATTTTCATATCTATCTCCAAAAAAGTTTCTGTGGATGTTATCCTTGAGCCCTATGTGGGTTCTTGTGCACACATGCACACACACACACACACACACACACACACACACACACAGAGGACTGAATTGGGAAGCAGGGTACATACAAAAGTCTCCACCCCTCATGTCCCTATCACTTGAGTGCTTCAAAAGTTTTTGTATGTTAAGCATAAAGACCTGAAAAGGGCTCTGTAAGTGTTTTTGGCTGTAAATGCTTACAGAGTTCCTGCAGTTAGAAGGGGGGTTACCGGCTCGTCGGGAGGGCCGTTTGTGGCCCGGCTGGCTTCCCCGTGCTGCCGCTCCCATTGGCCTCCTCACAGCTGGATGGTGAGTGAGGAGGCTACCATCATGGCCCTTCTTCTTCCCAGCAGCCACTGCTCAGGGTCACTCAGTGGATTGGGTCACTACTGATGAGATTCCAGTTCATCAGAGTGATGAAGAAGGAGCTCGGGAGGATGGGCTTGCCAGCGGGCGAGTTCGGGAGCCAGTCCTTTCAGATCGGAGCAGCAACGATGGCGGCAGAGACGGTTTGTCCAAGGAGACCATTATGAGGCTGGGAAGGTGGTGTTCCGGGGCCTTCACGGCATCCATCCATCCAGACAGGCAGCTGGCTACACAGCACACACCTACACAGAGTTTGTAGGGCTGCCTGCTGATGACTGGGTAATGGTTGGCAGAAGGCGGATCCCAAGGGGATCGCCTTTGATGGCGAATGGCATGGGTCATGATCTGGGTAAGCGGGGGAAAGAGGTGGGTCTCCATCAAGTTCAAGGGCATGGAGACCCTCCCCTTCCCCCATTTTACTGAGGTCTAACTTGCTTATTTTCAGGGGAGGGGAGAGTGTCGAGAGGGTCAGGTCAGCCAGGCTCTCTCCTCCTTGGGGAGGTGGCGGCGGCTGACATGTGACCATTGCCCAACACAGGGTTGGCCAATGAAGGGATCCGGACCCATGCCGGGATGCTAACCATTATCAGCCATTAGCAAGTTGTGGCCATTTACTGCCAACATTATTTCTATACCTGTATGATTTCAAGACATTATCTTCTATCAATTATTATACTAACCTGTATCTAATCTTTTATATCATTCTGTACCAATACATTTTATAAGTAACATGTAGTTGTCTGTGTATTATTGTGGCTAGGGAGCAGGGGAGTACGGCCTGGGTCCGCAAACCCGTTCTTATCAGGGTTTCCAATCATGGGAGCTCTGAAAGCCTATACAGCTGAATGCAGTTACAAAGTCCCATTCAGCCTTTTTGTGCTAAATGAGAAAGATTTAAATTGGGGAGAAATTGGGGATGGGGCTTACATGTGGACTCTCCCCCTTTTCACCCTATTTAAATGCAGTTGAATACATGCATATTGTGTTCCTCTTTTTTGTGCTAGTAACCCAACATACTATTAGAGTTATTAACTCTGCATAATATTTGGAGGAAGTTTCCCATTGCTTTCCTCTTAAGACTGAGAGATGTGACTTGCTCAAGGTCACTCAGTGGATTTCCACAGTTGATGGTATGCAATGCTGTCCATGTTTATTTGGAAATAACTCTCATTCTGTTCAATGGAATCCACTCCTGGTTGATTGGGCATAGGATTGCAGCCTGAATACATTGTATCCTATCTTTAATAACACACAGGTAAATCTTGCTGAGAAGTTTTCCCTAATGGCTTAAGACAGCTGAGCATTTTTGGAAAATGAAGCAGTCTATTTCTTCTGTTCTAGAACACCTAGCACATTTAATGCTTATGAAAGAAATCCTAGCTAGTCTCAAACAAATGCTGTTTCTCATTGGACTTTATCAGAAATGCATAATATGGTGTCATAGGGATGCCACATAACCGCAAAAGGGTGCACGGATCATACAATGTCGACCTTTTGCGGTTTTAAAAAGGCAAAATCATATACTTTTTAATTGATGGCTTAAGCTGTCAATAGATCCCCCTGCTGCTTTTTTGCCAGCATTGCCAGCATGCAATACCTCTGTCCCTTTAAATTACATACTTACCCTGACGTTGGCCTCTCCAGCGTGAACACTTCCTGGTCAGATCGGGACATCCAGGTTAGTTTCAGTCTTTTTATGACCTTCCCTGGGTTACTTGTGACTTTTAAAATGTGTTTATGTGTGTTGCTTCACTTTTTAAGGTTTATTTTTGCTTTAAAGTTTGAATTTCCCATGCAATTAAATCATGTGAGAGGAACCTTTGCCAGGAAAGGAGGTCAGTGCAGAGGGGGATGTTCTTTTGAAGAGATATTTTTTTTTTTTTTGGTGCTGGCAAAAGAATGTTTTAAAGACTGCGGAGATTTTCACATGGGGCCAAAATGCCCCATTACTGCCCTGCCACCTCCTCTCCCATTCCTGCCATGGAATAACATAAATCTTTCACACACTTACCTTAATTCCGCAGCAAGAACGGGTCCACCCTCCCCTTGCCGGCCAGCTGTAAATGCAGCAATTGTAAGGCTGCTTTTACGATCGGCCCTCTGAAACGTTATCACATTATCGTGTGATAACAGCCGGGCGATACATTTAAAAAAATATAACTCCCCCAAACATAAAATAAGTTCACCAAGCACAAAAACACACTTTAAATCACACAATCAAAACAGGAGGGTAAAATAAAGGGTGCCACTTACATGGATGTCCAGATCGTACCAAGAAGTGCTTGGAATGGACCTCCCCTCTGCGGCTGTCATTTTGGAACAGGAACAGGGCTCCTGTTCACACACCCGTGATTGTGTGATAGAGACGGAACAGGAAGTCTATTCACGATGAAAAATCATGATTACATTGTTCCGGAACAGTCACGGGAGCAGGATGGATGCAGGAAAGAATGGGGTCAATGTCGTCTGAAAGGGAAAACCTTTCCCAACCCTGTTCTTTTCCTGCCATGGAATATATAGCCTGTGTGAAAATCTCCTGCGTCTGATAAAGTCATCATTCACTATGTAATAGTAATATGTAATAGTAATCATATTTGACCAGATGAATGGGTGGTTTCCATTGCTGACCTTAAGTACATTTTATCTGCTCTACTTCCTTCTGTTTTTATTGTATGGCTACATAACTTTTTGTAGTTTTAAATAGCTGTGAGCCAGCCTGAGCACTATAGCTATGTTGGGATGAAAGGACAGATTATATATATATATATATATATATATATATATATATATGGTTATCATCCTGTTAGTTATGATGTCATAAGCAAGGTTTACAACCTCATAACTACCTACTTCCAATTAACATTTATGACTGGGGTACAATTGCCATTATCATAAATGCCCCCGAAACCCACCCTAAAATCCAGCCAGATGCACCAAGAAATGCAGTTCTGTGGTGCTGGTGAGTGGGACACTAAAGGATGATGTGTCTGGTTCCTTCCCGTGATCAAGTGTCAATCCACTGATGACCTGTGACAGGATCTCATAGCTGTCCCTGCTTCTGGTGTCACACTGTCACTCAGTGGTGAGGGGGAGCTGGATGTGTCATCCTTCAGCACCCTGCTCACAGGCAGTGCAGAACTCCACCCCTCAGTATGGCTGTCTGGATTTTAGAGTGGGCTTCAGGGCTTAGATCAGGAGACAGATCATCACCATGACATCATGGTGATGAGTCTGATGCAGGATCTCAGCCTAGATATTTATATACCACATTTCAAACCTTGAAATATTATACTAGTAATCTTCCCAACCACCCTGCAGAGTTATCCAGAATTAGGACCCTCATAATACAGGTAGAAATAAAAAAAAATGATGCAATTAATGAACTATCATAACATAATTCTAATTTAATTCTTCATAATCCATCTGCATGACAATTTATTCAATAAGGATGAAATACTGACTGTATTGAAGGGCCATTTCATAAAATCTTTAGTTATGATTAAGTCAGCCACAAATTTCAATTAAAAATACAAGAATCTAGAATGTTGTGTCATTGAAAGGGCTGCTGGAGGGCAAAACAGTACTATAATGACTTCAAATGGCATGTTGTAAATTAACTTGCCCATTTAATCAAAAAGCACAAATGTTCTAGACTGAGCAAGCCAACAGATGCTATAAAAATATAAAGCAGCATCCATTACGTCAATCTGACTTGAAAGTGTTTCATATTTTAGTGGTGATGTCCCTATGCTCAAGATGTGTAGTATTATATACTACAGGAAAGGAAACAATGGAGGTGCTTGTTATCACATCATTAGTATTTATGGTTTCCACATGTTTCTCCCAAGGAGAAACATGTATTTAACTCAGGGTATTTAACTAGATTTCTCCCCTCCATTTTATCCTCATGGCAATGTTATGAAGTATTTTAGGCAAACAGCATTGCCTGGGGATGTGGAATGGTCAGGCTGCGATTTGAATGGGAATCTTTTTGGTCTGACCCAACATTCTATCTACTACATGGCATATAATGGCAGCCATCTTGAAAGTGTTTCAAATTGCTCAAGATGGTGGTGGCTATAGTTAAACAAGTGGTAATCACATTAACATCAGGAATAGTTCTTCTGTTTACATCTTTGTTTGTATAAGGGACATGGTTGAAGACCACAGTGCAGATTCCCAATGCCCAAAAGATTGCTCTAGGATTGGTGGCAGCCAATATGTGGGCTGATTTAAAGCAGCCTATACCAGATGTCCATAAAGGAAGAATGGACAACTTGGTCACAATTGACTATGGTGGCAAGGGTTGCTAGGAGTTGTCCATCTGGAAGTCTATAGGTTGTCCATCTGTGTCATGAAGCATTCAATGATTCATACCTAAAGGTGGGTCCATGCTAGTTGCTTGGATCTGGGTAGGGGAGGTTTTTGATGTTATGTATAAAAAGAAAGATAATCTTTTAGATCATCGCTTCACAAGTTTCTATCTTCTCTATCACTAATATTATCCACTTCTGCTATAAAGGTCCTTACTAAAGGAAACTACAGAGCCCATGGAAGTTACTTTGGTGTCTGCAAGTGCATAAGATCTGTAATCTGCTGAGCATTTATGGCAATGACAGAATGTTCAGTGATATTTGTTTTTGTGATGAATGATAGCTTAAACAAATAAATAGAACTGAACTGAACTGAACTGAACTCCTGCTTACTGTTTGTTTTCAGCAGAATCTAATGCCGACCACCAGAAGGGAAGAAGAATGAGAGGCCCTTTGCCGGATCAGCAGGCTTTCATGATTATGAAGAGCAATGGTCTTTCATTCCCACTGCTGCTGGCTAGTTCCAAGGTTTTTATGGGACCTATCGTAACATTTTCAAGCACTGATGAAGAATGTTCTGTAAGACTGGTTTTTAGGGCACAGCTCAAGAAAGTGTATGTGTGTGTGTTTCATATCATAGCCATATGCTTTCATTTGGAAGCCAACTCTGACAAGCTTTACCGTACCTGATCCAAGAGGTGCAAGAGAAATGAAGAGATGACAGATTGAAAGGCTCCTGCTAACTTAACTATAGCATCTTGGGAGCCATTTCCAATCCAGAAAACAAGTGCTACAGCCAAGTTACTCAATATTCTCCCAGGAGTGGAATAAAAACTGGTCTTAAAGGCTCAAGGTAGGAACGCTGACTCAGTGTGCCTTGGAAACACATCAAGAGATTTGGACAAGCTCTGCTTTGATTTCCATGCTGTGGCATATGAAGTATCCTGCTGCCAGGTACTTACATACATGCAACTACTTGTTCACCCTCTGTATATATATTAAGTACTCCTCACCAAAGTATTGTTCCCCTACTTACAATGCACAGTGATACAGCATTGATGCTGTTAAGATTAATGACCTCCTGATTAATACCAGAGAGCACATTTGCAATCCAATGGGCTATATCAGTGAGGCATGTGGAGAACATTTTGTACATGAGTTCAACAGTTCATGGAGCAGCACCATTCCTGGAATAGAAACTGCTAGTTATTCACCTCATGATCACTTGTGCAGTGTTTCAGAAGAGCTTAATCATATAAAGCAGTGCTTCTTGGGTTTTTAAAATAAATGCTTTTTAACATGTGGGTTGGAATCTGTACACTGGCAACCAACCTTGATGGCACTTGAATACCAAATGCAACACAGTGCAATATGCTCTCAGTTCTGTGACTGCAAGCAGAAAACCACAGATAAAGGTCAGTAGACACCTTGTCCATTATTCAGATGAAGACATGATTGCAGAAATAAGCATCTGCTCTGTCATTCTCTTGGAGAGGAAAGTCAGTATCAGCAGCCCAGATAAAATAGATTTCTTAGTATCAATGCTACTCAAGAAATGGTCTTGTGCTGAGTCTGACCATTGGGCCATCTAGTTTAGTATTATCTACATTGATTGGTAGTGGATATCCAGAGTTTCATACAGGAACTTTGTACAGCTTTCCCTGGAAATGCAAGGGATTGAACTGCAGAACATTTGCAGGCAGAGGATATGGCCTGCCATAAACTTAGAACACTCCCCACAAACTGTAACTATATACATCTCTGTCCCCTTCAGAATTTTTGCACAAAACTGCCAGTATACTGGGCATTTTCTCTAAAGAAATTTGGCTGGTGGTGATGGTGGTGGTGGTGGGCGAGAGTTTAATTCTAGTTCTTACTTTAATGTCATCATTCCCATGCACTTACAAGCTGGCACAGAATGCCTTCATTTCCCTTTGAATTTCACAGCTCCATTCATGAAGTTATTAAATGGGCTTATTAATGGGGCAGATTAATTAGCAGGAAACTTATTCTATTATGTCTTCCACTATTACTCAACATTAGACTGTTAAAAGACCGCCTGTAGCTCTGTAGCATTTCACTGATGACTGTTCGCAGATCTGAAGGATAATTTATCAGCCTTAGAATAAATAACTTGTAAATACAGGGCCAATTCTACAGTCATCAATTCCATCTCAGTGATTGGTCTGAATACTGTGTCAAGCCCAAGGATAGTACTGAATAGTTTATGGCAGTGTATGTGATAATACAGAGAAGGTTTCTCTGACATGGTGCCTTTCAGATGCAATAGACTATAGTTCTCATCATCCACAGGGCTATTTGGAATGATAGGGGTCATATCCCACCATATTCTTTATTCTAGTTTGTGACCAAAATAAATCTATTCATTCATTCATCCATCATATCTGGACAGCAGATGCCCGGCGGGTTAAGGCTGGTTGAAACGTCTTTACATTTAGTAGATATTAATACACTTTATTATATCCAAGGCTGCAGGGAGAAGAGGAGAAGATGGTCCTTATTCTCAAATTCTTACAGCAACAAGCATAGGTTGGGAGCAGGAAGGGTGGCTATTATTAATTTGAAAGGATTCTACTGCATGAAGAATGGGGAACTGATCAGTATTACAGCCTTCTTCCCTCTCTTCCCTCTAGGACACACAAAGTAGAGGAGAATCAGGAATCTTGTCAAATATTGTTAGACTAGAACTTCCACCATCCATCATCACTGGCTACAGAGCTTAAGGCTGAGAGGAGTTGCAGTCCACTTAGACACTTAGACATAGAGCAAGGGTGAGCAAAAGTGGCCAACTTTGTGTCCATGATGTCGGCGGGGGACACATGGCCAGATAAAAATGCCAAAAAATGAGGAAAGGCAATACAAAACTGGAACTGGCCAGAAGTCCAGTTTTGGTTTGGAAAACCAGTGTTAATAGTGCAGGGAAGCAGCTGCAACCTGGATTACAAGAAAAGAGATTCCATTGGAGAGAACATCTTGACTGTGAGAGCTGTTCAACAGTGGAATAGACTGCCTCAGAGGGTGGAGGACTTACCTTTTTTGGAGGTCTTTAAACACAGGTTGAAGGGCCAACTCTCAAATATGCTTTAGTTGTGTATTCCTGCATGTCTGTGGGTTGGACTAGATAGCCCTTGTGGTTTCTGTGATTCTGTTTAAAAGATGGATGGTCTCACTGGGAATCTGGCAAGAGAGGCCATTTGTTCTTTTATATGGACAGGAAAAGAGAAGGAGAGAATCTGGATGGCTGCAAAACAGCCTTAGGGGCTACATGTGGCCCCAGGACCCTACTTTGCCCACCTTTAGTGCCATGAGAGACCTTACAACCCACAGTCACAGCCACTGACTACAAGCTAGTGAGAGGCAGATCAGACTGAAAGAGAAATTTTACCCATTTGTTTTCTTGGGAACACTGCCCTAGTTGTAGACTAATAATTTATCTAAAAGACACTTAAACTGATTAATGCCCCTTTAATAATTGACAGCCATACTCATTTTCTATCTTCTGGACTTCTAAAGCACTTAATAGATTTTTAGCTGCAAGACAGGAACAGCTCAGTCTTGCAGAATATTATCAAATGCATCTTAAATAGTGTCAGGAGTGGTGGCCTGGAGGAGGTAAAACAAGGCAGATAGAGGAGTTTGCAAAATGGAAGGCATCAAATCGGTAGGCTTGCAGATTCCCAGAAAATTGAAAGGCAGTTTGATAACAAGTTGGGTCTTTACCCAAAATACAAGATGTTCACATTTAGAACCCAGCCAGTCGTTAGCTTTATAGGATCAGTTAGAACCTCATTGGTACCTCATGAAGTTCTGTCCTCTGACCATTCACATTGGTGGCCCTGAATATAAACCACCGTGTCCTAGCTCCTGCAAGTTGGCACAGTAGCACAATTAACAAATTAATGGTTCAGCCCTATCTAAAAGTAGATAACTCAATGGGATTCATTTCTGGGTAAACATCCCTAGGGTTATGCTGCTTGTCTATCATAAAGACTTAAATGACTCTCCAATGTGTCTGGGTGCATTTTTTGTTGCAAGGCTCAGGTCTGCCATATGCAAATCTTCAGAAGGTTTTGTTGTTATTTCTTGAAGTAGTTTGATGGTAGCCCCATCCCCCCCCTGTATTTTCAGGGCCTTGACAACATGTACTTGCACTTCTCTGGGATACTGATTATGCTTGGAAGCTCTTTCAGAAAAATTAACTTCCAAAGTAAGGCTAGCAAGAGGGGCCATAAAAAGAAGCTATGTTTGAGATTACTTGGAAGCCATTTATTGTGTATATTACTCAAGGTGATGGTGGATTTAAACCTCCTTTGGATCAAGAGAGATTTTGGAAAAACAAGTATTGAGGATTATGATTTATATATAAACAGCATGTAATTATTTTGAAGACAATTCACATTTATGGTGATTGACAGGGATAAGATTCATGACTTCTTGAGTTCGGAAGGAGAGAGTGGATGGGAGGATATAAGAGGAAGAAAAAATTAAAGTATATCTATAGGGAAAGAAGTTATTGTATTTATCAGGATTAAAATCGTTGTATGAAGTAATAATAAAAGGGAAAATGAACTAAAAATGACTGGGTGGTTCATAGATTTCTGAAATTTTTATCTTACTCTTCAATGAGTGATCAGCATTCTCAGGATAGATTATCAAAGAAAAACAAAGCAAGAGAACAACACATAATAGAATAAACACTTGATCAATACAAACTCATAGCAGTTTAAGGGAATTTAAACTTTTTGTGTTGTTGTTGTTATTGTTGTTGTTGTTGTTGTATGCCTTTGTTACCCTATACGCTCGGGGTCTTGATGACCCTCAAAATACCGATATTAATTTGGGGAATTAATATACTCAGCTTGGCTATGCAAGAGGGGGCAACAGATAGCAGAATCTTTTGACCTATGTTTACCAGTACCAAGGAGGAGATGTTAAGCTAGCTATTACAATAATTGATCTTTATTTGAGAAAATAATAATTACACATTCACATACACATTCAGGCTTCACACATTCACACAATGCTAGCAAATAAAGTAGGAAATATTGGGATAGAGGAATAGAGGAGGGAGTTGTTTGTGGGAGATATGACACCTATCCTGTAGAGATGAGGTTGTGGAAGAAACCAGCAGAATGGGGGTCCGGAACAGGAATGGCCGCACAGATGGATGTAGGACTTTTTCGGATGTCTCAAATACAGCGCAAGCAGCCTCGTCACGTTGCGAGGCTGCTGCGCTGCAGGGCGTCGCGTTCGGACGACACTCTCCCCTGCTGGTACTGTTGCGGTACCGCGGGGACATTTGAGCATTATATTTCGCCAGTTTTTAAGCACAAAAGTTGATCGTGATTAAAAACTGGCGAAATATAACACTCAAATGTCCCCGCGGTACTGCAACAGTACCAGCAGGGGAGATCATTGTTCGAAAGCGATGCCCTGCAGCGCAGCAGCCTTGCAACGCAACGAGGCTACTTGCGGTGTATTTGAGACGTCTGAAAAAGTCCATAGTGTCCACAGGAACAGGTTGCATGAGTACTTGAGTGAGATTTTAGAAGGATTTTTATAGTCAATAACTGCCTTTAGGGGATGGAACCTATAGCAGGAGACAATGCTCTAGATTGCACAAGATGAGACAAAGTTATTCCAGATACGTAAATGGTATCTTAATGTGCAGATACTTAGTGAATGAATGGAGGAACCAACTTCCTTTGGAGGAAAGGGTGAAGGGATGAGGATCGTTTCCAGGGCTGAGTCTCCCAGCTTTAGCTGATAGGATTAGCCAGGTGTTTGGACATTCTGTTGCCTTGCAAATTAAATTTTTTTTGGACTTGGGGTGGCCCCTCCTTTAGTGCATACCTGACTGAGTCTGAATGCTAGTCTTTGGAATTTGTTGGAATTTTCCAGCTTTAATGGCTGCACTGTGTGGAAGGCCACATTTGACCTAATTATTAAATATTGCCAATTTATTAGGTATGGTATAGGGAGTGTCAGGATAGGTAACACCTTCAAGTTACTTCTGACTTATGGAGACCCTAAGACAAACCTATCATAGGGTTTTCTGATGGTGAGAGTGTGTGACTTGCCCCATGTCACCCAGTGGGTTTTCATGACTGAGCAGGGATTCAAACCCTGGTCTCCAGGGTATAGCTTTACCTGGAGGAATCTCTCAGAGGAGGAGAGACAAGATGATAGGATCCAAAAGATGCATATGCCTAGTTCTTGTTCATATCCTATGCATTTCCCTCCCCACTTATTCTATTTTTCTTTGTTTTTTCCTCTTTTTTGTTTTGTTATCATACTTTCAAAAATCCAATATTGTTTTAAAAAAAACCTACCTCCTCCCATATGTTTATCCATTTTTCTGACTTTGGCCTATTTATTGACAACACTCCTTCTCCTGCTCATTTCAATAAAGACACCTTTATAAATCTCCATGCACTAACCTAGACCTGACTCTGAACCCTCTCTCTGTTATTTCCCTCAACCAGTTACAGTTGTCCCTTCCTTTTTGCAGCATTCCCTTTTGCAGTTTTGTGAATTTGCGGAGTTGGCTTTGGCTGGCCTCCCCCTCCCTGGAATTGTGGCAGTGGCGGCAGCAGTACCACCACCAACTACCCTGCCATTTGTGGGGGCACACAGCAGTGCAGCAATGGCAGTGGGACTCTTCTGCCACAGCTTTCGCTGGCCTCTCCCTCCTTGGGACTGTAGTGGTAGTGGCAGCACCACCACCAGCCACCATGTCATCCACTTGACCTCACCCTCACCCGCCCTGCACCTGATATATCCCTCCTGCTGCTGAGGGTGGGGCTGCTCGGTGCCATGCCCAGGAGGTAGAAGGGGCTGCAAGGGGTGGCTGGGCCCTGCAGCAACAGTGAAAGCACCACAAAGGCGGCAAAGGGCAGCAGCTGGTATGGCTTCTTCATGGTGGTGGTGGTGTCAGGAGCCTCCCTTCATCTCCTCCTCTGTGTGGGTGTGAGAAGCTGGCAGCAGCTAGTAGCCAGCAAAATGTCTCACATGGAGGAGGAGACAAAGGGAGACCACCAGTACGGTTTCCTCATGGTGGTGGCAGTGGCAGCCTCCCTTCATCTCCTCCTCCATATGGGCATGAGAAGCTGGTGGTGGCTAGTGCCAGCAAAAGCTCTCACATGGAGGAGGAGACAAAAGGAGGCCACCGGTATGGCTTCCTCATGGTGGCGGTGGCCTCCCTTCATCTCCTCCTCCATGTGGGCATGAGGAGCCGGCAGTGGCTAGTGCCAGCAAAAGCTCTCACATGGAGGAGGAGTCGAAGGGAGGCTGCCAGTATGGCTTCCTCATGATGGTGGCAGTGTCCTCCCTTCATCTTCTCCTCTGTGTGGGCATGAGGAGCCAGCGGTGGCTAGTGCCAGTGAAAATTCTCACACAGAGGAGGAGACCAAGGGAGGCCACTGCCGCCACCACCACCATGAGGAAGCTGTACCAGCTGCCGTCCTTCACCAGCTTTGTGCTGCTTTCACTGGCACTGAGGGGCCCGACTGCCCCTTGCGATGCCTTCTACCTCCTGGACTTGGCACCAAGCAGCTCCAGCCTCAGCAGCAGCAGCAGGAGGGAAGAGCTGGGTGCAAGGTGGGTGAGGGTGAGTGGATGACGGACAGCCAGTGGTGGTGCTGCCACCACAGTCCCAGAGAGGGGGAGGCCAGTCAAAGCCACAGCGGGGGCAGGAGAGCCCTGTCACCATCTGTTCCCCCTCCCCGAGTGAAGAGCCAAGGCTGGATGGGAGGCAGGGCTGAGTGGCTCTTGCAGTCCCAGGGAGGGGGAGGGGAAAGTGTGTGTGTGTGTGCGTGTCTGTATGTGTCTGTATGTGTATGTTGGAGGAGGAGGACGAAGGGTCCCATGGGTCTACCAGCCAGCGCGTGCAGGGTGTGTGTGTGTGTGTGTGACTTTTTGGGGAGGGAAAGAAATGGGTGCTTATGGGGTCTGCCAGCCACTTTGCACATGAAGCTGGCAGGTGCCAGAGTTGTCACCCCCCCCCCCCAGCAATACATTTTTTATTTACTTTCATGGTGGTGCTCTGCCCCAACCCCCACGAATGGGAAGGGACAACTTTATTTCCTGAGCACACTCTCCATCTCTCTTGAGCACTTGCTGCCATAGAACAAGACAGCTTTGCTCCTCTTTTCTGTTTTTCACAGAGGGAAGAGGACAGAGAAAGGAGTTCAGGAAGGAAATCCCTTCTCTCATCAGTGATTAGAGACAGTAATTATTACCTTCCTGGTAGTTTATAGGAGCAGGCTTGTGGGGAGAGGTGGGGACATACAGTATTTAGAAACCTCCATAGGCAAGATTAGGCCTATGGGCTGAAGGTTCCCTTCCCCGTTAATAGTCTTCATATGGTCCTCATCTCAGCATTCTATACAGAAAGGTAACTTTTCCTTAAAATTTTCTTAAGAAATATTTAGTGATATTGTTTTCCTTGTTTGGAATAAATTTTAATTCCAAATCATTTGGAATAAATTGGCATAACAAGGTACATGTGTTAATGTTTGTCCTAATCTTCTGTTTGCTTGCCACAGAATTCCTCTTATCTTTGTGTATCTTCCTCTGCCTTCAGATCACACATTTTAAGTAGACCTTCCTCATGTATCCTTATTCACATTGGAGCTATGACAGAGTTTGTTGCTCTGACTGATTGACACAATTCCCAGCTTATAAGAGTGAAAGCAATTGAGATAAGCTGGAGATACATCTCTTTCTTCTCCCAGGGTGTTCAGAACAATAGCTCTCCATCTTCAGATAAATCAGCCAACTCACCACTGCATGGAAGGATGAAAGTCACTACAATTTCACTTGCTTAATATCAGGAAAAAAAGACCAAAAAAGCCTCTCCCCTCTCCCATGAAACATGACACAGTGTGGCTCCTCGAGGCAATAAATGAAGAGCTGATTTGGAAAAGGTAAGCATCTGACCTTTGTGAGAAGAGTCTTATATTTCAGGAAAGAGTATAGAGTTTCTAGTGGCTAAAAGACAGAAGTATGATCCAAGTCACCACCACTGCAAATTTCCAACCAGCCACTGAAAATGCTAGGTAGATTTCCATAAACTACTACCTAATTTCATGTCTCATCCTCAGCCCGGCCAGTAAATAGTGATGGTGATGATGATAAACCTACCTTGTGGACCTTACTTGTCAGGATTTCTGAGATACAGTGAAATTCTATGCACTCTCAGAAATTAGACCCATTACTTTAATTGGATTTTCTCCTCGGTAAGTTGTGTATTGGACTACCATCTTAAAGACTGTATAGATGCAAATAGGTATTATGGTTGTTCAGGTGCTGACTTAAATTAGGTTCCTGTTTATATTTTAATTACTATTTTGGTTATTATGAAACATGTATGCCTTAAAAAAAGAACTGTCAACAGTCCTTTGGTAAGAAAGCAGTGAACTGAAGAGGGATTACTTCTAAAAAGGATACAAATATATAATGCATGCTTATTTATGTGAAGGGAGGATTAAAAAGATCTGCTTTGGGAACATGAGGCTGAAAGTGTCCATTCTTAATCCATTTTTTCATGCCACCCCTATCTTATCTGTTCCTAGGACCCAAGGTATATTTTTAAAAAATTATTCTATGGAAGGAGTAGCTTTGAAACCAATGACAATAGACAGTTCCTTGGTGCCCTGAAAGTCAAATCAGTTCTTCTTCTTCTTCCCCACATAGGTGTGCATCAGACCACCATTCTCATCTCTGCAAAACTACAGTAGGACCACCATATCCACTGATTCAATTATCCATGGGACACAAAACAGCACACCTACCATAGAGCTGTCCTAGAAAATGTGTCCTCTCTAGCCATTTTCTAGGTTGTCCAAGGCAACTCTATGGTATTTTAAACTGGAAGTCCCATTATTTTCTCTCCCCCCCCCCATTATTTATTTATTAGATAGTCATCATACAAAATCCTAATTTTTTACACATCCATGATCATCATATCTGATACTAGAAATTATATTATATATGATGTGTCCCTGTCAAGAATTACACAACTAATATCTTCTCTTCTTAATTCTAAACTCTTCTTTATCTTTTCCCTCTTCCACTCTTGACTTCCCTAGATTTACAAACCCAAAGGATTTATTCCAATTTAATTCCTTTTTTCTTTGTTCCTAAATTATCGTATTAACCTCTCATATATACGTTATTGTATATTTTATCTTTTACGTGTAATTTGCTGTTTATTCCCAACACATATTCATTTATTTCCAACACTTTTGGAATTCTCACCTCCACCTGATGCTTTTTCTAATGATAAACATTTCCTCTTTTATATAAATAATCAGTAATGTGCTTCCATTCTTCTTTCACTTCTTCCACATTTCTATTATATATAATCCGTGTCAGTTTGTCATTATTCTCCATCTCTGTCAATTTATCTAACTATTCTTCTAATTTTGGTACCTCTTTCGCTTTCCATATTGCAGCTATCTTCAGTCTAGTGGCTGTAACTAAATATAGCATCACTCTCCAATATTTTTTCTCTATATGCTTTTCTAATATCGTTGTTATGTTTAGCAGGTATAATTTAGGATCCATTACAAATGTTATTCCAAATATCTTTTGTATAACATTATGCACTTTTCCCCAGAATCTCTTTATCCTGGAACAGCCCCACCACATATGATGATTTTCACATTTCCAGCATTTCTTGTTAGTTATAGATTTTATTGAGCGTGACTTAGCCATTGTATATTATAGCCTTTGCTCTGTATTTCCTCTCTCGTTTTTAAACAACTTTCTCCCTTAAGCCATTTTATCAGGTTGTTGTGAGTCACCCAATTTTCTTTTTTTTATCCACCTGACCTGGAATGCTTCCACAGGTGATAGCCATAAAGGAGTGCTGCTGTAGAATTTTTGCTTTACCTTACTCCACATTTTCAATAGAGGTCCTCTAACCATATAGTTTTCAAATTCTCTATCTACTTTTGTTCTGTCGTACCAAAGGTACATGTGGGTTCCAAACTTCTGATTACCACATTCCAAGTTTATTATTCTATCATTCCTTAAAGTTATCCATTCGCTTATCCAATTCATCCCGTAAGCCATATAATATAACTTAAGGTTTGGAAGAGCTGTTCCTCCTCTATTCCTTTCATCAAGTAATGTTTTCCATTTTATTTTAGGCTTGCGCCCGTTTCATATGAAGTTCTTTAGGTCTTTTGTCCATTCTTGAAAGGGCTTTTCATTAGTTAATATAACCAGGTTCTGAAACAGGAACATCATTCTGAGCAGAATGTTCATCTTGATCATGGCTATCTTCCCTAGTAGCAACACATTTAGTTTTTGTCATTTTTTGAGATCTTCCTTTGACACCAAGTTCTTTTGTAATTGTTTTCATACAATTGTCTGTTTCTTTTAGTCAACCATATGCCCAAGTACTTTGTTTTAGTTTCTATTCTACAGCCTGATGTGCCTTTTAAATTAAGTTCTTCCAATTTTGTTAAGTTCCTGGTTAATATGACTGTTTTTTCCTTATTGATTTTAAAGCCTGATACTTTCACAAATTCTGTTATTATTTCAAATAACTTTCCCATGTTGTTTATTGGGTCTTGGATTATTAACAGTAAATCATCTGCGTAAGCTAACAGTTTATACTCATGGTCCTTAAGTCTCAGACCTGGAATTGTTTCTTCTTCTCTGATTTGTTTATTTAGAACCCCCATAGCGAGAATAAACAGTAAAGGGTACAGGGGGAAGCTCTGTCTAGTTCTCTTCTGAATGTTGATTAGATTGGATCTCTCCCCATTTACTAGAACATGTGCCTTTTGTTTTATGTACATCTGATCAATGCATCAATAGAATTCTGAACCTATGTCAATCTCTTCAAGTACACCTTTCATAAATTGCCATCTCAGACTATCAAAGGCTTTTTCTGCATCTGCAAATATTAAGGCTGCCTTCTTCTTCTTCTTCTTCTTATTATTATTATTATTGTAGTGGTCAGTCTTATATTATTTGCAAGTGTTCTTCCTGGGAAAAAGCCATTTTGATCTGGATGTATAAATGTTGCTAGTACTTTCTTCAGTTTATTGGCAAGAATCATTGTGTAGATTTTATAATCAACATTCAGAAGGGATATTGGGCAAAATTTCTGACCTCAGTCCTGTCTTTCCCTTCCTTTGGAATTATAGTTATTTCAGCGTTTTCCCATGTTTCAGGGATGCCTTCTTCCTTGATCTTATTAAACATTTCCTGCATATAATCAATTAAATCCTCCTCAAATATTTTATAGTACTCTGCTATGAAGCCATCCAGACCAGGTGATTTCCCCGTCTTTGGATTTTTTGTATAACCGAAGATATCTCTTGTGTCATTATCGGCTTTCCATGTGTCTCTCGTTGTTCATCTGTCATCCTTCCAATGTTGTTATTCTTTATATATTTTGTAATCTCTGAGTCATTGCTTGTATCTTCACTTTTATCTGAGTATAAATTTTCATTATATTGTACAAACTTATGCATTATGTCTTTCTGCAAGGTATACATTTTGCTATCTTCTCTAATCACTGTTATAAGTTTCTTATCAGATTCTTTTTTTAAGTCTGTGTGTGAGCCATCTGCCTACTTTGTTAGCATTGACAAAGTAATTTTCTTAACTCTTTTTAGCTTATATGCCATTCCTTCTATTACCTCTTGATTCAGTTCATTTTGTATATTTTTTATTCTTCTCAGAATCTTTTCATTATGAGGTTTCTGTCTTAATATTTCTTCTTTCTCCTTTAGTTTTCTCAAGAGTCTCTCTTTCTTCTCTTTTCTTTGTTTTTGTATTACTGCACCTCGTTGTAGGAACAAGCCCCTCATCGTCGCCTTAAAGGCGTCCCATCTTACTTTACTAGAAGTTTCTTTTGTTTTATTTCTGTCGAAATAATTTTTCGTCTCCCTCTTTATTCTTGCTACAAATTTCTCCTCTTGTAGCATTATCCCCTTCATTTCCCATAAATATTCTTTCTTTGTAATGTTTAAAATAATTTTTAACGGGTTATGATCTGATAGAATTTTTGGCAAAAAATCTATATCTTTGATTCTTGTACACATTTCTTTCACCACCCAGTACATGTCAATCTGTGACCAGCTTTTATGTGTCTCTGAATAAAATGTGTAGCCTTTTTCCTTATCTTTTTATAAGGCCATGCATCAATTAAGTTTAAGTTTTCCAAAATCTCCTTGCAGGTCAGTGGGAGGTTTCTGTGATGTTTCTTTTGGACCCCTGATCTGTCTCTAGTAGCATCCAGTGATAATAATATTCTCACTTTCTAGTTTCTCTACATCCTTTTTTAGCTGGTCATAGTTCTTTTCCAGAGATGCGTACAGTGCTATCACTGTAATCTTGTAATCTATCAGTTTTATTTCCACACCTACATAATAACCATTTGTGTCTCCCAGAATCTCTTTTGCTTCGGATTTGTTTTTTATGTATAATACTACTCCTTCTTTCTTTTGTGTATCCGAAGAGTAGAATAATTGTCCCAGCTTCATATTCTTCAAGTATTGCCAATCCTGTTCCCTTATTCTGGTCTCTTGTGATGCTATAATATCAACATTTTGCTTTTCCAGATAGTAATTTACTCGCTTCCTTTTTTCCAGGGTATTTAATCCTTTGACATTCCATGTTAATAAAGACAGTGTTATATTGTGATATCTATTCTAGGTCTTCAGGATAACTCTCCCCTTCGTCTGTTTCTTCCCTTTCTTCCTGGTCCGAAACTTGTTCTAATTCCTCTTTTTCCTCTTATGATGTGCCTTTAAGGTCTTGTTCAAAATTTTGTCCTCTTCTACTGTCTCTTTTTTGTCTGATCTAAAATCCTTCACACCTTGTCCAGTTTCTTGGTTTCTTCTTTGTCCTTGTCTTTACCTGGTTGATTTCTCTCTTTCCCAACATTTCCCATTCCTTTTTTCTTCCTCCTCTTCAGATCATATTCCTTATCATCTCGATTCATCTTTTCCAGGAACTCTTTAGCTTTCTCCACCATGTTTATCCTATATCTTTTTTGGTAATAGCTAAAGGAGACTCCTTCAATGTGTTCCCATCTATAGTTGATGCCTTTATTTAGAAGACTTTGTGTTAAAGGTCTATATTCTTGCCTACGTCTGAGTATTTCAGTGGGTGTGTCTTTAATAATAATCAATATATTGTTATCTTCAATTATTAGTTTCTTTAGATAGCTTTGTTGTACTAGCTCATATCTTATTGAGGTTTTCATATATGTGATAACCACATCTCTGGGTATTTTCCTCTCTTTTGCAACCTCTGAGCTTATTCTAAATATTTTATCCGTATATTGCAATAGAAGATCCTCTGGCATTTCCATAAATTGAGCTAGCAGAGGAATTATCCTATCAAACAGATTTTCTTTTAACTTTTCTGGGATTTCTCTTAATTTAATACATTTTTATTGGTATCTTATTTCATGGATCAAGTTGAGATTTTTTTTTCCTTCTCCTGTTCTGCCGGCAGACTTTCCAATTGCTTCTCCAGTATTTGCGTTTTACTTTTAACCTCCTCTAAGTCAGTTTTCATCTCCTTCATTTCTGCTGAGAGTTTATCTAATTGTTTACCCAATCTTTCAATATCTGATTTCAATTCTTTTTTCATATTTTTAAATTCTTCCTTCATTTCCCATTTAAATTCCCTCATCTCCTGTAAAATCTGAGCATTAACGTCAACCTGTTTCCTTGGCATCTCAATAGATCCTCTTCTAGTCAGAGTAGTCTGTGATGTTGTATATGCCCTGGATCTAATCCCTGATGCCATTACTGATTTTTCACTTCCTTTCCCCTTATTCAGTATGTTCTTCTCAAATTTTGTTCTTTCCTTTCCCTGATAATACCTCTAATTTCTAGAATGTTTCAGATGTTAAATTCTTTCTGACACTCAGAACTTCAAATTTTCTACCTTAGTTCAAAATCTTCTCGAGTTTTCGTGATTTCCTGAAGTTCTACAGTTGATTATACTTGAATTGACTTAATTCTTACTTAATTAATTAATCCTTACTGATTAATTCTTTGCTTAATTAATTCTTAAATTTTCAATCAATTTTCTAATTAACTTCCAATAAATAAGTTAATTAAATGATCAATTAATCAATCAGTCAATTAATTCTTGTTATCACTAAATTAATAAGTCTTATTGTCACTAAATTCATAAACCTTTGTGCCCTGGATTTCCTCTAGCTTATAAAGTTGTGTGTATAAATCTATATCTCACAGTTCTTATCCAGACATTCAAGTTTCAAGTCTCATACAGGCTCCAATTTCATACAATTTATCAATTAAATCTCAGAGTTCATTTAAATTTGTTGATTTCATTAATTTCTTATAAATTCATTAATATCTTAATTTCTTGTGAATTCATAAATTTCAAGTATGTTTCATAAACATTTCATATATATTTCAAAGCCTGCAATATCAATTTCATAAAGTTCATTAATTCAACATTATCTAATCCTTAAATTCATAGATTAATATCAATTTATAATTCCAAGTTTACTTAAATTACCATAAATTACAACTATATCAACCAATCATCAAATCAGGAACCATACAGTGTCAATATCTATTCAATTATAAATTCATCAATTCCTTAAATCAATTATGTTCTTGCTAGTAAACAATAAAAGATATTCAGATTAAATTAATGGTAGTAAGACAATACAATTCCTTCTTGTATTCTGATAAAGTCTCATTATTTCCAATGGTGTTCACTATTATACAGTTTTTGGTATCCACAGGGACCCCCAGGACCAATCCCCAGTGGATACAGGGGTCCTACTGTATAATGCAGCTAGTCAGGGAGATGGCAAGGAAACATCCAGCTATTTCTCTGGATCTTCACGGCAGCACTTCTTCCCAGAGATTTCCTAGCATTGTACTTCACCCTGGGCCATCACTGTGTGGGTTTCCAGAATCACTTAAAACATTCCAGAATTGCTTATTTACATTTTACAGATGGAGGGCTGTGGGAAGAAGTCCATCTTTGGCAAAATTGGAAGAGCTACCTTTTTTTTTTTTTTTTGCTGCAACTCCCTGTATTCCCCCCAAGACAGTAGAGCCACTGGCCATAATGAGTGTGGCATTCTAGGAGTTGTAGTCAAAAAGGTAATTTCCTCATGTAGTGATTAAGCCATCCACTAAATATCTCAACAACCTGAAATTTGAACCTAGGCTTTCCAGTTCTACAACATGCTTTTTTCCACTATGGGCTCCTTCAGATTGCCCAGTAGTTCCAGTAAACAGTGGGCTATTTTCTCCCATGATCTGATGCCTTTGATTATTTCCATGCCTGCATCCAATTGTGCCCAAAATATACTGGGTTTTGGTCCTGATTTCTTGTTTGTTGTAGCAGATTTTAGACCAACCTCTGCTCTATATGTTTCTTTTCAACTGTATTTTTCTTCTCCTACTTGAATGGTTACGTAGTATGGTCATGGTTACCCTCCATCCCTGCAGTCTCCCCCATGAACTCAACACTTTCCGCATCCTCTTCCCCAAGGATCCACGCTCCCTGTCTATCATCATCTCATCATCATCATCATCATCATCATCATGCTAAAAATGATAGACTTCTATATCACTTTAATGCTGTTAAAGGGGAGAAAATTCAGTCTGGTAACCAGAAATGTAATGAGGGAGGTAAAAGTCAGCAGAAACCCTCCATGGCAAAGGCCACATCCCCATTCAGTACTTCATCAGTGTATTGACATCATCACTATACAGAAAATAAAGTGGGAGGAAGCAGATGAGTGACCTTTACTTCAGCCTGAGTCAGAAACTCTAGGGACAGGAAAAAACCCACCCACACCCTGCTGTGGTTTTAAAAAGCTGTGGCTACCACCAGAAAACCCTGTTGTACCATACGGTATATACATATATTTTAAAATGCATAATAATATCTGTTAGAGGAGATTATCAGACAGGAATGCAAAAAGCATTCCTGTCCCACAATTTCCACTACTGCCCCTGTCCCACCCCACTGCACTCCTCTCCCATCGACAGGGCAGCACAGGAGTGAAATCCCACCTGTTCTTGTGAGAAGATGCAAGCACGGGAAATTCAAAGTTAAAAAGAAAAAGAAAATGTAAAACCTGATACCAAGCAGAAAAACACACTTTATAATTAACAAGTAACCCAGAAGGGTCATAAAACGAGGGTAGCTTACCTGGATGTCCTGATCTTACCTGGAAGTGTTCTGGCTGAGACTGCCCATTGATGGTGGGATCTCACCAGCAACACAGGGTACTTAAAACAACAACAACAACAACAACAACAACAACACAGGGTACCTTCTCGCACACATGGAAACTTGGGACAGAAACAGAATGGATGACCTATTCACAGCTTCTCCCATCAATAAAAAACAGCGCCTTTGGAATGGGAGCAGAATGAGTGCATAACAACATTGTCTGGTAAGGAAGCCCTTTTGCAATGTCCTGGCATTGTTGGAACACCACTTTTGATGCATCTGATAATCTCCAGAGGCTGAGATCCTTTTCACTGCTGGCTACACTTTTCCAGTATAGTTATACAATGTACTGGGTGATGTTCTGTGACATTCTGGCCCATTCCAATGGCTGTTCCCATTACTATTCCAGGTCATAATGTAGTGGGTAATTGGGGAATTGCTTGTGAAGGGAAGTACTAGATACCCCCTTATGCAAGTGTGTACTAAGCACAACCACTAGTGCAACCTGGAGTTATGCCAATGTAATACTCTGATAGAATTCTAGCCAGCAAACTTACTACCTCTGATGGGCTACTGTATTGTTGGGATTGCACACATGAAATTGTCACAGAGGTATTTTTGTTTATATGGTGCAAAGTACGTTGAAATATTAGAACTTATCATTGGAACGATCTGCCCCCAGAAATTATTAAAGGAGTACATCTGAGGAGAATTTCATTTCAAGTATGCAAAGGGGGGAAAAGTATTGCAGATGAGACTGAATGCATATAGATGAGCAGTGATTACACCAGCTGTAGCACAGAGCCAGAAATATAGGCTCTGAATCACCACCGCTTTGTCAACACCTCAGAAGCTTAAACATTGTATTTCCAAACTAAGAAGGAAATTCTGACAAGGAAGGATATGTTTACAGTAATCATGGATAGTTTCAAGAGTGCTGCAAAAAAAAAAAAAAAAAAAGTGGGTCAGCTCAACAAATAATTATTGTTGCTTTTGTCTCCTTTGAGGTAAAAGTGTAATGCTAGAGAGAAAGTCTGCTGGAATTAAAATGGGGAAATAAATTCAGGCTATTCCAGTAGGCATATATGGACACAAAACATAAACCTTAAAAATTCATTGCTAGGAATACAGCCAGTGCCCCCAATTGCACCAGAATGTATAATGAAACTCCTTGGTCCATATGGGATATCTGTCACCACCGCTAACCCTGTTCCACACATGAACCAGTGATATATGGACCTTTTTCTATCTTTGCCTCCAGATAGATCAAAATTACAGCTATGCACTAAAATCAGCTTACACTGGCCAGAGAGATGAAGATGTAATTTAGTTGCTAAAGATCTGGCCCTGATGAGTCTTCACTCCAAACATAGCTGTTTAAAAAAGAAACCAGGAAAGTTCTTTCTTAAATCCCGGGGGTGGGGGATACTTCTACAGTACAACCCATGTATTTGTGGTGGACTTACCATGGATTCCAGAAAACACAAATAACAGTGAACCCTATTAAAAGGAATCATTTCTGCCAAGCATACCATAAAGTCATGCTGGATGACCCAGAAGAGACCTAGAGATAACACCTCTCTAGGCATCTTCTAGGTCCTCCAGCATGACTCTACAGTCAGCTTCTAGTGGAAGCATACCATAAAATGAAGATACCTAGAGAGACCTTTTTTGGGCATGGGTAAGTGAATCTGCAGATACTGGGGTCATACTGTACTTATCTGTGTTTGCCATGCTGCTGAACAGAAACAAAGCTAGAAGGTGTGGTGAACCTCCAAACTTTCTGTCTGCCATCTGTGTCCTCATGACTCACACTGGTGTCCAACTGGATAAGCAGACCCATTAATAGCATGTAAAATTAGTAATATCCTACTCCTTCATCTGGAAAGTTATAAGTGTTCTCTGTGGCTGTCTTCAAGAGAAACAGAAGGCAACACTGTATTTAGATAAGTTCTTATACTTCATGTTTATTTCTAAAGTGGGAAAAACATGGGGGAATGCCCTTCAGCCCTTCCTCTCAATTTTGGTGTATGTCCGATAACATTCCAGACCTTCATGTGTTGGGTGTCAAGGCTTGTATAGACCATTGTAACCATCTTCAGCTAAACATATTCTTCTTCTGACCGGTAACTTGGTCTCATCAGGGTTTCTGAACACAGGAGTTGTTCAGGCTAATGAGGCTATGGAGCCCCTATACACATCTGTACTTTTAACTTGGGAAGATTGGTAGCCTTGGCAGAAGCACAGTGACATTTGAGGTCTATATATTTTCATTTGCTGCCCCCCAGAATTCTCTTACACACAGGAAGGGAACATGTGGTTAGGAGTATAAGAGAAATAGATGCCAGAGTTTGAAAAATAATAATAATAGTATTGTGAGGTATGAAAAATGAAAAATAAAGCTTATAACTGCCAATGAGGATTATGGTGATCTGGCGTCCACTAAGGACCATAGTATTGGGAGAACTTAACACCTGTCACAGTTTCCCAACAGAATGAGAAGACCCTCTTATTTGAAATACTGGGCACAAATTTATTGTTACATTTGTTTTGTATAGCCAATGGTTTTTTGGTCAGATCAACCTGACATGCTATGTATCTGTAATAATCCATGTTCTGAACTATTATTTCCTACTTGTGTCCTATTCATTTATTTCATATTTAGCTCTGTTCTTTGGTTTACTCTGTTTTTGATACTATCTTCACAGTTTCAGCTCTGCACTTCAGTGAAGGCTTGGGGTTCTTTTATAAACTTTGCTTTTGTCTCAGTCAGCTGTTGTCCTGACTAAACATTAAGGCCCATAGAATGTCATGCTAACAGATGTGCCCTCTTTCTCCTTCTGTAGCATTTTGCATTTGCCAAACCTAGCTGGCTTCTCAGTGCCAGTGCTAGTTTTGGCAGACATTTGAGACTGAAAGGTGAGAGGATCATCCCTCCTGGTTCTGTGGATAGAAGCACAATCAACCCATTGGACCCTAAGCTAAACAATTATGGGATCTTTGAACCAAGAAATTACATTTATTACTACTGATTTTTGCATCTATCCAGAGCTTGTAACTAGATCACTGTCCCCTTCTAATTATCTTTATCTTTCTCCCATCCATACCTAAAATGATGTTGTCCTTACCAAAAACAATTGCTCCATATATCAGTAATGATACAAATTGAGTGAGTGTTCTATCTGAAACTCTTCAGATTTTCTTCAAAATAGAGAGAGCCACAAATACCTATGTGAACACTGTCTAGTCTTCCAGAAAGGCCCAGTCATTGGAAAATGCACTTGTTGCCTACCTGAAACATGCACCCTTTTTCTTGGACTCATTGTGGCCATCTGCTTCTGACTTTCCTCTCTCCAGCTGACTACCCTGAGTAGTGGTACCCAAAGGGGAGCTGACACAAAACTCAGAAAAAAAAGTCACCTTTCCCTGACACTTACTAATACATTAGCATGGTGTAGTAATGTGTGTATTGGACTAGGGTTTTAAAGTATCAGGGTTCAAATATAAACTCAGCCACAGAAACCCACTCTCTCAGCTTCAGATTAAGACAATGGCAAACCTCTTCTGAGTAAATCTTGCCAAGAAGCCAATACTCATCCTGATGTGAAGTAACAATAATTTAATTTTTGCAAAAACAACGAAGAGGCTTGTAGTGCCCATGCTAACAGGAGGTGGCTGCAGTAGCGACTGGCAGTGCCATTAGCCAACAGTGGGTTGTCTAATGAAGGGATACAGGCCCATGTGGGGTACGCCAACCATTATCAGCCATCATCAAAGCTGTGGCTTTTTTTATTGCCATATATACTCTACCTCATTATATTCTCTACCTCATATATTCTACCTCATACTTGCATATCATGTACTATCACTTACTCAATATACTTGGTGAAGATATACTGTGTCAGTGTCTTTGTTATATGGGCAAGGGAACAGTCTGGCTTGGGCCCACAAATACTGTGGTCTAAGGCTAGGATGGGAAAACCATTGTCCACAGGCTGAATGTGATCAAAGGGATTTTTGTGTTCCCAAGACTCCCTCCCAACCCCCACCCCCTGAGGCCCTCAAGTCCCTGTCCCCATTTTTGGCAAAATGTATGCAAAATCAGTAGATTGCCAGTCTTGGAGGCCTTGGAGGCCTTTTCTTTTTCCCCCACCCCTCCATAATTTAGACTTCTACTTCAGGTCTTCATAATTATACATTAATATGGTGCACCCTTCCTATCTGTGGGGGCTCAGTTCTGGGGACCCCCATGGATGAGAAAAAGCAAGCATGCTCAAGCCGCATTATAGCCAATGGGCAGGCACATGTTTGCGGCTGCGTACACGTGCTGCCATTGGGTATAATGGGGCAGGGCAATCAATGGATGCTGCAGTCTGTGCATGGCTAGCCCACGGATAGGGTAGGCCCACTGTAATGTAATATTCAGACCAACTACCTCACTGCTTTATCTATGGCCAAGAAGGATATACATGCATGATGATGTATCTAATTGCTTTGGATCCAGCTATTGATGCAGGCATTATCGATCTCCTTCAGGAAATTGACTAGGAAGCAGCCATGGCTGTAAGATTCACTGGCACCTAGAAAGTACTGATTTTTATCTCCACATTTTGGAATGACTTCCATCATTACATGTATTTTGTTATATGAAGTCAAAGGCTTTCATGGCTGGCATCCATAGGTTTTTCTTCTGGCTGTCTATTCTTTTGCCATCATTCCTCCAGGGACAGGGACAATGTCTGAAGTCAATGTCTTGATGAGGCTGTCTGTATTATTTTATATGATGCATTTATGGTCATGCCAGATAACACAGGGTGCCAGGGGAACTGGGGAGAAATACTGGCACTTTGGCTTCTTGAGCAGTAGGGAGCAAAGCTTAGAATAAACCCTGGGCCCTAAATTTGGATCAGAACTATGATGGGATCAATGAATTATAACCCCTTTCCCCTCATACCATAGTTGCAATCTAGATCAGACTCCTCCTATGCTAGCTATTTATATTTAACAATTATATTGATGATAACCAGAAACCAGTCATCTTGTCTATGGCACTGGTATGTCTTCCATACAGCTACCTCCTCTTCCTCCCCATGCTTCTTCTAACATGATATTTACTACAGAAAATACCATGCAGTTTCCTTGGAAACAAAATTGCATTCCATTAAAGGCACAAAAGTTAAAATAGATACTTATTCCACTTGGAACCTGATGCAGGGAGTTCACAACTAGTAAAATGCAAAGATAAAAATGTTGAAATGGAACCTTTTAAAAAAACACTTCCAACTCTTAAGAAATATTAACAAGTAAGCATCTAATTCTGTTTGGAAGGCCTATTCAAACTGTGGCTCACTATTCTAGACTCTAGACTCTTGCCAGTACTGCAAGCCACCACATTGCAAGTTTGATCACAGAGGGCTTAAAAGTTGACTCAGCCTTCCATCCTTCCATAGGTCAGTAAAATGAGTACCTGGCTTGTGGGGGCAATTAGCTAACACATATTGGAAACCACTTAATGCGGTGTAGATGTGTAAATTGCTATTGCTTAGAACAATTTGTAAGCTGCTCTGAGAGCTTTTGTGGCAGGGTATAAATACCTTATCAATACCGGGGTATAAATACCTTAAATAAATAAATAAATAGACTCTGATCACCAGCTATGTAGTGGTGGCCTGCTAATTTTCCAATTTCAGACAGTCAGTAGAAAGAGCTTGCAGTGGGCGACCATACATGGCTGGTGGCAGAATTTAGTGTAATGGGTCAAACATTAATTGATGATGGTTGTGGTGGTGGTGGTGGTGGTGTGTAGGTGTGTATATTTGCAAATCATGAACAGAAAGCTGGAACATTTCAAACATACAGACATTTCAACTCAGAACATACCAGCCTCTCTGATTTGTCCCAGTTTGCTCCTGAACTGTCATCTTCTTCAGGCATTTTGGACAAAAGGGAGGATTTATGGATTCATAGACTTAAGACCACATAGTCTCGACCTAGAAGATAATACTTTTACCCAGCAAAAATGTTTGAAAAGAAAGTGTTCAAAACTGCCATATTAGATGCAGCTGAGGATAATCTTTAGCAACAGAACAAGTTAGAAGCAAAAACATTTTATCCATTTTATATTTTTAGTTCTGTTTGTTTTTCACTATATATTTGCTGTGTGCCTTCAAGTTGTTTCTGACTTACGGTGACCCTAAGGTGACCCTATCATGAGGTTTTCTTGGCAAGAATTGTTAAGAGGGGTTTGCCTTTGCCTTCCTCTGAGGAATCACTACACCTCTATACACACACACACACACACACACACACACACTTTCCCCCCCGCCCTCTAATTTGCTTGGTTCAAAGTGGCATATGACCAGAAAACTGATGATGTTGAAGAGGAAGAAGAATCAACTAATAAGCAATAATAGAAGTTCTCTGGTCAGATTGTAAAATATTTAATAAATAAAATATATTTCAAGAAAATGTAATACAGCAAAACAAGTTATACAGGAAAAAAAAATAAGCCCATAAAATCTAAAATTCTGAAATGCCTAGGTGAAAAGAAAGATCCTCACTTGCTGCTGAAAATATAAAAGTGTAGAAACCAGGAAAACTCATTGGGTAGGGCAGCCTATAAACAGGGCTTCACAGTGAGAAAGACCTCTCTTTTATAGAGATATGTGTTAGTGCCTTCAATGGAGGCACCTGTAGGGGAACCTCTGAAGATTACCTAAAAGAAGGGTGGGGATCATGCAGCCTTCCAGATGTTGTTGACGTGCAATTCCCAATTTTTCCACTCCTGAATAAAATGGGAGTTTCACTCCAATAATGACTAAGGACTTTTTCGGACAAGCTAAATGTAGCGCTAGCAGCCTCGATCATTGATCATGAGTAAAAATCGCCAAAATATTACAGTCAAATGTCCCTGCGGTACCGCAACAGTACCGCTAGGGACAGGTGTCATCTGAAAGGGATGCCCTACAGCGCTGCAGCCTCGCAACGTGGTGAGGCTGCTAGCGCTACAATTAGCTTGTCCGAAAAAGTCCTTTGAGATGCAGTATTTCCTCCCCTTACTATGGGGTGTAATTCTCCTCTAAGATAGGGTTGCCCCATATATCTTCTATCAGCCAAATTCTATTATATATTTTAAATCTGATTATCTTCTTATACCTTCTGCTTTAATCTAGAAGGACTGTGTTACCATGAAAGGCTTTCCCAGTCTCTGCCTATAGTATATATGTTGGCCATACTTATTGACATCTCCTTTGCTACATAAGTCTCCAATTGATTTACAACTCATTGTTCAAGAATGATAAAAATCCCAAGTTTCCTTGGAAGCTACCTTATACAATGGGACAGGAATAAGCCCCCCAAAATATATGTCTAGAAGTCCTTTTGTAAAGATTTTCAACAGATCAAAAAGTTGATAGCTCGCTTTTAACTAATGGGCAGCCTGCTAAACCGGAAGTAGCCAAGGAAGCACTGAAATGAAGAGGGCTCTTGCAGTGGCAAAATGTTTCAATACTTTACATCTGATTGGTATGACATCTCACAGAACAGTTTGATACAGTGTCAAAGAAAACAGGAGAGCCTCCTCAATTTACTTTTAGTTAAAAATGGAGATGTCTTTTTTTCTGGAATTTATGACTGATGGTCACTCTACCTTGTGTGGGTAGGCAGTATGACGTCTCATACTGTTGGCAAAGCTCTGTGGGACTTTCCATAATGCACAAGTGTCAGTGATTTGGTTCAGAGTTGGTTCACACTTCCCATACTTGGTGCCTTCCAGATGCAAGCACAGGAAAGATGCTAGCCATGTTGATTGGGGGATTCTGTACAAATCTCACCATACACTCAGGTCCTCTGGGGGACATTTACTTCAACCAGCCTGGCAACTGTTACCCAACTGTCACCCAACTGTCCATTGGCCGCCCCCAGACTGTGGGATGACCTGCTAGAAGAGATTTTAAAACTGATGATTTTAATATAATGTTTGTTTTAATTCCATGGGCTCGTTTACACGGCAGGTTTTATTGTGTTAAGTTGCGCTTTAGCACTTTCCCGCATCAGTGGTGGGTAGTTTACATGGTATATGTTTACACAGCTTTATTTTGTGGCTCTTTGATTTTTTTTCCGCTTTGAGATTCACACAGCCAAATGTGGTGGGGGCATGGCCAAGCATTGGAGAGGAGACAATGCCATAGGAATGTCTGCCCTGGCCCCAACTCCGTGTGCTTAACAGCTTAGAGGCAGTCACCCTTTGCCTCTCCCCCCCCCAGCTCCCTGCCCACAAATCAAACTCCAAACGGAAGGTTTTTTCTCCTTGCTTAACAGCATTTTCTAGCCAAATAAACAGACTGTCAAAATAGCAGTGCAGCTCTGCTGCAGCCCTTAGTGAAATGGTTTCTCTCCCTCCCCCAAGCACAGGATCACAGCTGACGAGACCAGATGGAGTTTTACATACTTGCAAAATAGCAGAGAGGAGGAGAAGGAATGCTCCCTGACTGAAAATTGTTGGGAAACCATTTTGTTTGCAAACTGGCTTGCAAAATAGCAGAGAGGATTTTTCAAAGTTTCCTAATCGCTACTGTCTCTCTCTCCCTCCCTCCCTCCCCCTCTTTTAAGCCCACCCCTTCATCATAGCAACCAATCACAGTGCAGCTCTGCTGCAGCCCTTAGTGGAATGGTTGTTTAAACTGCCAATAATGTGCTACATTGCAATTATACCGGCAAAAGTAGCGACATCCCTTGCCACTCTATATTTGGGTGTTTTACCTTCCCCCCCTTCTGAATGAGGTGATGCTGTGGTGTGATCCGTGGGAACAATGAGCTATCTTTGCGGTATATTTAGAGGAATATTTGTCCGTGTAAACGCACCCCATGTGTTTTTACCTGTGTGTTTAAATGATTTTATGTCATGTATTGTATTTTATTTCATGTTCTATCCTGCATCAAGCCTAGGGGAGAGGCAGGTAAGAAATAAAATTTATTGTTATTGTGGTTGTGATGATGATGATGATGATGATGATGACAGTCATCTTCCTCAGAAGTAAGCAATCCACCCTACAGTCCAGATGTGTTGAACTATTTGTCTCACCTTAATGGCAAGGTTATTGTAGCTCAGTAGGCATCAAATAGGGCATCAGGCTGAGAAAAAAAAATAATTATGTGCTACACTGTGTGATTGTTTTAAAAGGCTGGGGATAGCAGTAAAGAGGCAGCAGGGAACAAAGTAGCAGCAATAGCTTTCCATCTGAAATCTTGTGCAAAGGTATTCAGCTCTTTATTTCTTATACACGCTTCCAGGAGGAAGTGGCCCTGGCATTCAAGTTGACTTCCTTGGATTCTGATGTAGAAATGTACACGAACTTCCATCCACCAAAGCTGCAGGGAAGAATCTTTCAGATGTAGTTGCTGAGTATATCTCGTGAAGGGCAACATGGCAAAGAAACAGCAGGTATGGCACATTTTGAATGACACAACAAAATTGCTTGGTAGGGTGGCATGTGCTCCCTTGGAAGATGTTATTTATAGGAATGCCACAAATTTTCTACCCTCACTAGAGCAACTGAATATGCATATTTGCTGTTGTTGCAGATACATGACCCAAAAAAGCAGCAGAATGTTATCTTCAGATCGGTGATTGGGAAAAGAGGAATGCCAGGATGAGCAACATGAGATGAAGCTGAGATTCGTATCTGTATTATAAAGCTTAGTGAGCTTCTCTCTTTCTGAATAGAGAACATGACATGTAATTAAGCTTATCATGGATAATAATATGCATGTAACATATAACAATGATTCAGAGAAAGCAGATTCTGTTTCACAGGGAAAAAAATACATTGGCCACAGGTATACAAAGGCAGAAGTGTCTATAAAAATAAAGGGCCATGTTCCAAACAATCCTATTTATTTTTACACTGCTAAACAAACAAACAAATAAAATTAGTGCATCTTGACAAAGGACATCATCAGACACGGCAACAAATCATGGGATTATGACATCAGGGTAGTGCGAATGGGCTCTGCTATCGCACAATGTCATCATCTTTGTGTTCTTACTCTGTGCTCCAGCTGCAAATAAGGTGTTATTTGCAATTCACCGGACAAGCCATCAATAGATCTACTGCTTTTTTTGGTGGTATTGACTGTGTGCAAAACCACGTCCCATTGTAATTGTGAGATTACAGTATGAATGGGTGGTCCTCAGTGAGAAAATATCCAGGTGAGAACACAAAAATGAAGCACAGGATGCTCTTTTTATGAACTGTCCCCTTTAGTTTGCACATTTTTAGGTTTGTTTCAGTTCTTGTGTGTTAATTTAATTTGTTAATTAAAGGGGTTTTGGAGTTTTAAGTGCGTTCGTGTCTTCTTGCGAAAACTGCCGAAATCTCACCCATGCCAAATCACAGAAGTAAACTCCCATTCTTAAAGCACTAGTGGTGGTTGTGTGATAATGCTGTAGCAGTTCTTTCATGTGATTATAGCTACATGTGATAATAAGTGTTATAATGCCACAATGTTCCCACTATATTCATTCATAGAATTACAGCATTTTTAGATGCTAGTCTGATAATGTCCAAAGAGGAAAGGATTCAAAAAAGCAATTCCAAAGTAACAAAAGATAAAAGAATCAAATACTATGAGAAAAGAATGTGTGTGTGTGTGTGTGGGGGGAATAACCCCGGGCACAGAATAATCCTTATGTTGTTTATGTAGAAGCAAACCTCACTGACTTCAGTGGGACTCACTAGCAAGTGGGTTTAAGACTGCAATGAAGGTGAATGTGTTTGCAAATGAAGATGAGGGTGAGGATGTTTTTGTAAATTACGTTTTTTTTTAAAAAAGGCTCAAAATAGGAAGAACATTTGTCCTCCACATCCACTAAAGGTCACACAAGAACCAAAAGTTGCAAACTTTGAGGGTTTCACATATCCTTTGTAACACCAGTGCCACAAATCTGTTTAATCCTCTGCAATTATTTCCAACACAATAGAACTAGGGCAATGTAAGTAACGTTACAAGTTCAGCACTGCCAAAATCATGCACCGGATCATATACAGTATGGAGATCAACAGCCAGACCTCACAAACAGTATCAAGCCAGCGTCTAATGAACCTTGTAAACTCCTAATGATTTTTCTTTCAAATAATAATGTCGTGTTGAGTCAATATGGCATGCTGAGCTGGTGTGGGCTTGAGGGTTTGAAAGGTGGAGGGAGGGAGACAGAAAACAATATGGCAGTGGACAGACTACAAAAGTTTAGCATCAGAATGCACTAAAATAAAAAAAAATCAATTTATGCAACATAATTAAATTCAAGAACAGTAATATACTATAACAAAAGGATGTGATACCATCAAATTCAAAACAACCACTTAGTGTCACTGACCTTGTTCTAATAGCTGCAGCAAGAAAGCTGGTGGGGTTTTCTGTACTCACAATGTTGGTTTCACACACCTGTGCCGAGATACAAAAGTCATTGGACTCTCCTGGATCTAGGACAATAAAATGAGCTTCTATATTCCTACAGAAATTGAAATATAGAAAAATATGGGGTAGTGTTTCTGTTGCATAATCTCCACATTGGTCTTCCATGTGTGTGTGTATATGTGTATGGTTATTAATGGCACACTGCCTTGAGGATCATTCCATCCAAAGACAGCTATAAGTCATCTAAATAAATAAATAAATAAATAAATAAATTTATAAAATAAATAAGCCATATACATGGCTACAATGCAATGAAAACTTTTAGTCATCCATTCATCTATTCACTTGTTCATTAATTTTTCATTCATTCAATCATTCATCATTTACAGCCCAGCTGAAATAAATGAACTTCATAGGAGTCCAATTCTTTTTTATTTCAGTGCAATTTCACTAGGATAAGTAGCTTCCAGGAGATCATACCCCACAATTATATATGCATAGAATAGACTATGGAATTACATTGTTTGTATCAGGTTGATGTTAAAAGCAGGTGGCAAAGTTCCCAACCCCATTATTAGGTTAGAATGTTAGTGTTTCAAAAGCACTAAATCTTGCATCAGAGATGGGTTTTTTCTTCTCTTGCCCAGCAATTCTCGCCTGAAAATGTCCCATGTCTTCTTGCTGTTTTAAGAGGCTGTGACCATACACTTGCTGGGATAATCTCTAGCGTGGACTTAAAAGATTCTCTGTTGTTATGGCTTTGGGCCAAAACAAACCAATGAATCTGAGTCTGAAAACAGTCTTCCTCAAGAATAAAGGTTCAATGTGAGGGTCATATTTTGCTAAATCTCAGAGGAAAAAAGTGAATGTCTATGTACAGTTATATAGATTTTGTAATAAAAAATTTAAATGTATGTTTATCTAGAAATGCAATAAACTTATCAGGAGCTGGTGTACTGTACCAGTAGTATTGATTTTAAAAAAAAAACACCAGAAATTTGGTTTATACCTCATTGAAAAGCAACAAAAACTTATAAGGGAAGCAGAGTCTTCTAGCCTTAGTATCATAAAAATAAAAATTTTGCTTACAAGAGATGTCTGGAATGACATTAGCAAAATAGCTTTTTAAGTAGATGGTGTATGTGTATGTATACACACACATACACACACACACAAAACACACACATACAAATTGATCTTTTGAGGCTTGACCTACTTTTTCCTGGAATTCAAACCAAACCTTAAAATATGCTGCTAATGAGAGCTTAGTTGGAGTCAGGATTTATTCCCAGAACATAATTTAAGTTCTAGGAATCACAATCAGGAAGAAATAAGAAAAGAGTATGTGCTTCTGAGTATGTGCAAAGTCAGAAAGAAAGGGTTTCATGATACATTTATTAATTACTAATATACCCTGGCTTTCTACCAATGCCTGTTCCAGATGGCAAGGGCAGCAATAACATCTGGCATGCTTAGATAGCTGCCAAGTCTCTAGTACTTTGGCAGGACTCACGGGTGATACTGGTTCTCCTGATCTCCTCTATTGTGAGTGGCCATGTCTGGAGCTGCCAGGTGCTTTAATCCCACAATGCTCCCAATCTAGAATTTTCCAGGGGAACTGTGGGTAATCTAAATCTACTACTATTTCTTCTGCCTTCTCATTATAGTAGTAGTAGGAAACTGTTTTCCTATATTTAACTTTTACAATGCTTACAATATTTCCCTTTTCATTTACTGAACAGCTGTAACAAAATATGTTTCCAGTTTACACCCATTGTTCCAATCCAGCACATTGCTGTTCTCAATGATATAGTCTGCCCTCTTTCACTTGATTTACCCAGTATTACAAACCAAAGGGTTTTTACATTGTTTTTTTAAACTTCATCTTCTGCTCCTTTTATCTGTCATTTACACAAAGTTTTCCAAATAGTCAAGTTTTATTAGTAAACATTTTTTTTCACCTATCAGTGGAATCTTATTACAAGAGTTCTTTATATCTACTGTTCTTACTATAACCGTTTGTCTTCATATTACTTTAACTACCTATATTGGGGAAATATTTCCCATTCGTTCTCTCCCCTATGTTTCTGTATAGGAGTAGGAAACTTTTGACCATCCAGGAATGTTGGACTTCATCTCACAGTACTCCCCAGCCAACATAGCCAATCATATCCAGGGATTGTTTGGTCTGCACTCCAAAACATCTGGTGGGCTGATTCCACTTCTGCATCACAGCACCTAGCTGGAGAACATGGAGAAGATGTGGAATCTGCAGGGGTATAAAAAATGTATAGCAGGTGAGAGCTTCATATCTGTCTCTGCCCAAATTTGCAGAGTGCATAGAGTCTCCAGTCTAACTAGGGAGTGCCAAAGTCTAATGTTAGCATGTGTAAACTACCAGGTGTTTCCACGCCATGTGTGAGGAGCCCACTCCAGAAAAGCAACCTCTATAAAAATCAATTGATGAAGAAGGCTCTGTCATTGAAGAAAGATAGACCCTGTCTCACTTTGTCTCACCATGACCCACAAATGGCACTCCCTAGTTAGTCTGGGAATATGCTTCCCTGGTGATTTTTTAAATATATATACAAGTCCCTTTTTCTTTTTATAGTTAAGACCATGTTCCAAATCAGGTATAAAAGTACCAATGGATGCTCATCATCGTAGGTTCAGGCTGCTGGGAGCTACAGTTTGACAACATCTGGAGGACTGCAAGATTCCCATCCCTGCTCTATGTCAAATTAGATGAATATTCAGTCCCATGTCAATCAAGGGGTCTCACTATCAGTTATGCAGAAACTGACCTATGAAATCTGTCATAATTTTTAAAAGGAAAACAGTCATCAAATGCAATGGAATGCAGCTTACATGTATCACAAAAGGATAATGCTAAAATCTAAAAAGCTACTTCAGAGGTGCAAAAAAGAGCTTGTATGAATCTAGAAGTTCCACTTAGATGGAAGCAAAATGTAAAGTGATTTTCTAGATTCCTCCTCAGGCAAACCAACCAAGGAGTTCCGAAGGAAGCCAAAGCAAGTTTTGATAAATTTAATTACATTTCTCAGGAAGGGAACCTCAGTGACCCCAATTGTCACCTGAATGTCAAGATCAGTCCCTGAAGGTGCCTATCCCTGCTATTTGTGTGTGTGTGTGTGTGTGTGTGTGTATGTATGGTTCTATAATCTTGCTGTAACCTAGCTGTTAATTGTTTTTTCATTTCCCTGTACTGGCTAACAGGGGCTTTGTGATGGGGAGTGCACAGTCACTATGGAAAGGGAAATAAGTTGGCAGGCAGCTGCATAAGTTTGTATATTTTTCAATTGTAGAAGGTGTTTACCTTATACAGTCAAAGTTCTTTGTATATAACATGACTGCTTTATCTCAATTTACAATGATCAGCCCTTCATTATGAAATGCTTTGCCCAAAGTCCAGTAGTGACTAGTCCTTACTGGGAGGGGGGTGGAGCAGAGGGCAGGCTGACCATACACAGAGCTAATAGTTCCCTTAGGTGGGACAGTCTTTTGAATGTATAGCAGCTAGTAGCCCATATGACAAAAGGGTAAACTGTGCCTGTAAACTTTAAGACCATGCTAGCACAGAGTGGGTTGACAGGTAGATGGAATTCATACAGCCATCTTTGGAGTCCTCAGCAGTAAAACCCTTTATTTTATAATAATTTCTGCAAAGCAGGAGCATGGGTGAGACAATGAAGGTATGATATCTGATTCTGTCTGGTCTAGGGACAGTGGAATACTTTTCAAGGTGTGAGGAGAACATGGGTGGCAAGTCATTATTAATTTTGACTACTTGCAGGTGTGTTTTAATAAAACAATGAAAACACAATGCATTTCATTAAAACCATAATGATCACAATCACCATCAGCCAACTGAAGGTGATAACAATCTGAGGAGATTTTCACACGGGGCCAAAATGTCCCGTTACTGCCCCGCTACCTCCTCTCCCGTTCCTGCCACGGAATAACATAAATCTTTCGCACACTCACCTTAATTCCGCAGCAGGAACGGGCTCCCCCTCTCCTTGCTGGCTGGCCGTAAATGGAGCCGTCGTAAGGCTGCTTTTACGACCGGCCATCTGAAACGTTATCACGTTATCACGTGATAACGCCGGACAGTAAATTTAAAAAATAAAACTCCCCCAAACATAAAATCAGTTCACCAAGTACAAAAGCACTCTTTAAATCACATAACCAAAACAGGGAGGGTAAAATAAAGGGTGCCACTTACCTCGATGTCCAGATCGTACCAGGAAGTGCTCGGAACGGACCTCCCCTCCACGGCTGTCATTTCGGAACAGGAACGGGGCTCCTGTTCGCACACCTGTGATTCCGTGATAGTGACAGAACGGGAGGTCTATTCACGATGAAAAATCGTGATTACATTGTTCTGGAACAGTCACGGGAGTAGGATAGATGAAGGACAGAACGGGGTCAACGTCGTCCGAAAGGGAAATCCTTTCCTGACCCTGTTCTGTTCCTGCCACGGGATATATATCCCGTGTGAAAATCTCCTGAGTATCATGAAAGCAATAACAAAATAACAATCATTTAGTACACTTCTGATTGATAATTCCTTAAGGGGCTTAACGGCATAGGATTCTTGCTGATCCAGTTTTGCCTGATCATTTTAATGTGGTTTTAATCTGATTTTAATTGTTTGACTGTTTAATCTAATTTTAACTTTTGTATCTTGTGGCTTTTCAATGATACCATTTTCTAAAAATTTGTTGTAAGCCGCTTTGAGTCCCAAACTGGGGAAAAGGAGGGATAAAAATAACAATAATGGTAACAACAACAACTACTACAACAACAACGGCTTAGCCATGGGGGGGGGGCTTGAAACTGTCCCAGACCACCCTGTTCTGAGGTCCATTAGTCCTGACCAGCACTAGAGCTCAATCCTTCCTCTCCTCCACTCAATTCTCCTGAAAAAGAATAATGAACTACAAGCTTCCCTAAGATGGAGTTATGCAACTTTCCTCTACCTGCAGTGTGTGCGACCCTCTTGATGTTGTTCAGCAGCAACACCCAGCATTCCTTACCGTTGGCTATTTTGATGCTGGGATTTGCATCTGGAGGGCAAAAAATTCCCACTTGTGACAGCCATAGCAAAACCCAATTACGCAATGACCAAGAAACAAAAAAGCCCATTGATCTCTGTACAAGTTGTTAGAGCTACTTCAGTTTGACATATAACCACCTTCTACTCAAGGGTCTGAATTGTGTTTTCCCCAAGATGCCCAGATAAATTAAGCTTCTCTATCAGTATCTTTATGGGGAAATAAAAATAACAGCAGCCTAATTATGAAAGCAAATGAAATGGAATCTTGTTTCCATCTGCAGGTGATTGTTTCCACCTAAGCAATTGTGAACAAGCAGGCTCCAAATTAATTCCATCTGGAAGCAACCTTATTTGCAATAGTAGCAATATGCTTCTAAAAGAGCAATCTGGAATCAGTCAGCATCCTGAAGTATCATTTTAAAGTTGTGTTAAACGATCACCTTCTTATTAAGAGAGAAGCATGAGCTGAAGTTTATTTTTATTAGGAAATATGGTTTTGCAATATGCATATGTAAATGCTAGATGTTTAATGGCCAATATGGGTCAATTAGACTTCCTAGCATTAAAAAAAAGTAATGTGCATGTTGCAGGCAAATAAGAAACCTCGACAGTACAATAAAAGTAATCAGATCACTCCTGAATATAAAAACTATAGAAAAGTCAGAGCAGGTGAGCTGGGGGTGATGCTTCTGTATAGGCCTAAGCTCAAAGGCCTGCTCTGCTATTTTGCTGCCAGAGACAAAGGACAAGGTGGCATTCTTCCCTTCAGTCCAGAAGCCAACTGGACTGGTCATTGAATTTTACTTCAACACACTGGTACTAGGAGAGGATCCTCTACCACCCCCAAGGGCATTAAGCTCATTTAACCTCATGCACTAGGATAAACAAATAATAAACAAAATCTGTTTCCATTGGGGTATGTCCCTATGAGAAATCTAACCCATTCAGGCTTAGATCATAGTTAGGCATAGGTTCAAAATGTAAACTTTTATTTTCTGACTCCGAAGAGAATTTCTGTGTTTCCCCCTTCCTCAGTCCTCACATGGGAAGACATTTCAGTTGTCCTCCAATGAGGTCAACCTACTGACAAGCAGAGCAATTCAGGGGACTTTCACAGTCACAATTCTTGCACTCTGATCACACTTTAACTTCTTTTGCTGCACCCTATGGAATTCTAGGATTTGTAGTTTGGTGAGGTGCTAGACAAGCTCTTTGGCTGATGATTCTAAACTAGAAATCCCAAAAATCCATAGATTGGAGACATGGTGGTTACAGCAGAGTCATAATGCTATGATAGTCTGGGGTGAAAGGGCACTATGACTGTTTTGTTGCATTACGGTTAGCTGACAAACAATATGAGCCCATTTGATGGTAGATGCAGGAATAAGGAGACCAGACACATATAAAAAGACTACTCATAAAGTTGGGATATAAAGGGACATTTTTGTTTAGCTATAACCTATTTAACCCCATTCCGAGAGATCTGCAATGGTGGAGCAACTGAGTGTCGGAACTGTTAGGGTAGGAGGTCAACTCCAAAAATCTCTCCCCAACTTTCCTTGGGTGATAACACCTGAACCCCAGGGAGAACCCATAAGCTGGGTTGCTCCCCAGTCAGTCCATATCTGGAAGGCTGACCCAAAAGTCCCTCCCCAAGTCACAGGACTTAAAGAGAGGATTTATCCCTCAGGCCAGCCCCAAAGGAAATCACTTTCCCCACTTTTCAGTTCATAGCACCTAAAAGGGAAGTTCCAGATTCCCCCTTCACCTCAAAAAAGGAGGAGGTGCCAAAGGTGCACACTGAACTACCAAATCTCCTGCTCTACCTGCCATATAAAGGGGGAAGTGTCTGCTTAGCCCCCTTTCTCCCTCTAGATCATCCAATAGGGACCTCAAACCCTATTGCAGATATCTCAGAAAAAGTAAATTCCCCACATCTAACAGGTAAACCCCATTGGCTCTATGAAAGATTTAGTCATCAAATGATGAAAAGGACAAGGCAGAGGGTGTCCAGGTTTAAATCCCCTCTAGCCCCACCCTCTGCTCTCCTGTCAATGGTGCAGGCACTGAGGCAATGTTACAGGCCTCCTTCCTGTGCTCCATCAAAAGGGGTTCGTACAGCACAGTTGTAACCATGATGGGAACCCTATTTTGTCTCAATATGTTACACTGGGTGAGACCAAAAAGTATCCCAGTGCCAATAAAGATGTTGAGATATGTTTTTGTTTGCATCTGTTTGTTATTTATAAAGAAAAAAAAACTGTATGTGGCAAATGACTGAAATCTGTGAAAACTGTTTACAGCTGTGCAGGTGACAATGTTGTAGAATGCTTATGTTGTAGGTCTCATTCTCTGTAGATTCTGCAATAAATGGGATTCTGGGGACTATGCTGCACCGTCCTGGTGCATGATGTTTAATGTGTGCAGCACAGTCTTTGGGGTTCAAATGGAATGGCAGGGGGTTGCCACAGCTGTCCTGCAGCATCATCTACCTATGGCAGTTTCTTTCCCTTAACTAATGGCAGAGCTAGCTCTGTCTAAGCATAGATTCATATAAACTAAACAACTAAAGAGAGCAAGCCACAGTACAGAATTAACATATCCCAGGTCAATAAAGAACTATAGTACTATGAATATACAAGTCATCTGTGAATGATCTGGGTGCATTGATTCTCCACCATTCATCTAGCCAAACAAGTGGAGATCTCTGACAGTAAGAAGTTTGGGTGACCATCAGATTAACTGTTAAAATGCCCATGATTAAATTGGACTGACTAGTTAAACGCTTATGTACTTCATAACTGAGAGATTAAATGTTTCTGTTAGGAATGCTTCTGGTAAAATTGGGACCATCTGGCATCCCAGTCAGAATCCTGGGAGCCGGCTGGGCTGGAAGTGTTTTTGAATGAATCCAAGACCTGAAGCATTTGAGAAATAACTGGAGATCTCCAAAGTGGCAAGTGGCTATTGAAAACAACACAGCTATGGGGATGCACATTATCAGAGAGGCTTCGCGTATGAGAGGCAAGAGCCTATGAACAAGAGTTCTTCCTAAGACCATACCCTGGAGTCCTTATCCTTCTCTGCAGCATGCCATCCACAGTGGGTTAGGGGAAAAAAGCCAGCTTAAATGGGCATCTAAAATGGCCCACATTTATTGCTGAAAGCAAACCTAAATAAAATAGACAAATGGTTTGCTAACTGCTGCCACAAGTTTAATTCAGAGCAGAGGACTCTGCAGTAGCATGAGATCCAAAGCACTGAGATGGGGTGATAGGCAGCATGCAATTCATCATCTCCTTGGATCAAACTATGTCAACTGTATTTTAAACAATTACATTTATTAGCAAATAGACAGAACATTGTAATGCATGAATCAGAGTAATTTTAAAAAGCAATATCAAGTTATTTTAACTTTAGGAGTTGTTGTAACAATTAATATAGGCAAGCAGATTTCCTTTATACAGCCAGTCACCCATACCCATGGGGGTTTGGTTCCTGGACTTATTGCAGATACTAGAAACCACAGATAACAGTCAACCCTATTAAAATACAGGGCTTCTGCTAAAAATATCCCATAGAGCTGTGTTGGAGGATATAGAAGATGCCTAGAGAGGATGTCTTTCTAGCCATTTCCCAGTGTGACTCTATGGTATGTGTCCCTATTTTGTGTCCTGTGGATAGCTGAAACCACAGATATTGATTCTGCAGATATGGGGGTTGAACTGTATTTATATTTTTAAAAAGTATTTTTACTCCATTCTTCAGCCAAAGGGTTCTTAGTGGCTTGTGGAAAAGCAAGACAGACCCTGCCTCAAGCTTACAGTGTGAAAATGTGACACAACATTTTAAAAAATGACATGGAAGGAAAAGGAAAGCAAGTAAACCTAGTCACCATTTAAAAAAAAAACAAAAAAAAACACTTACCTACAGTGGGTCCTTGGTATCTGCTGGGGTTTGGGTCCAGGACCCCCGTGGATACCAAAATCCATCGATGCTCAAGTTCCATTATATACAATGGCATGGTAAAATGGCATCCCTTATATAAAATGCCAAAATCAAGGTTTAGTTCTTGGAATTTATTTATTTATTTTTGGAATATTTTCAAACTGTGGATGGTGAAATCCATGGATGCCAAATCCATGGATACAGAGGGCCAACTGTACAAGATTTTATGATGACCAGCTGCAACCAACAGTTATAGGAAACCTCATGGAGCAGGCCCTTTAGAACAGCTAGTGTCTCTGTTTCCCATCTCTCTCCCAGCCGCAGCCTGATGGAATGATTGTTGCCAGGTGACCATGGAGGGACAGAGAAGTCTGATGGAGACAGTCTTACAGAACAGCCAATAGAAGAGCCTGGCTTTAAATACTGCAGATGATCCCCTTCAGGTGCAGGCAGCAGTAGTTGAATCTGGAAATGGGAAATACTACCGTTTTGGCTGTGGGTAGACAATCTGTTGCTTTCCAGGTGTTTGTTGTTTTTGTGTGCCTTCAAGTCATTTCCATCTTATGGCGGTCCTAGGACAATCCTGTCACAGAAAACCTGTTTTCTTGGCAAGAGTTGTTGAGAAGGGGTTTCCCTTTGCCTTCCTCTGAGGCTGAGAGAGTGTAACTTGCCTAAGGTCACCCAGTATGTTTCCATGGCCAAGCAGGTATTTGAACCTTGGTCTCCAGGGTCCTAGTCCAACACCCAAACCACTACACCACACTGACTCTTCGTCTTCAAATCCCATCATCTGTCACCACTAGCCTCACTGCTGGTGAGGGCTGGTGAGTTGCAGTGAATAGCATCAGGAGGGCCAGAGGTTGTGCAGCCCTGCTCTTGGCAGAGTATGTGAAGCCTTTGGAAGAATATGTGGAACTATGTGAAGCATAGAATTTTGTCAAGCATTTCTGGATGTTTGCCTGTGAAACCCATATAATCATCTAATCTGATTCAGGATACTAGGCAGGGGTGAACTGACCAGGCACTCTTGGAATGAGTGGGGGACACCCCTTGCAGTGGCCAATTAATACCATTAACTGCACATGGTTGGAACCAACATCAATCCCAATTGCCAACTGACCAAGGAACAGAAGGGTGTAGGAAGGACGGGTTTTGCAGATTACAAAATATCAAAACGTATTTGAAAATTATCTAATGATTCCACACTTCTGACCCTTAACGTCCATAATTTTGTGACCATAACCCTAACCCATCTGTGTTCTAGTGGTGGGCAAGCATGTTCATAAAGGCCTTTCACCCATGCCCATTTATTTGGAGTATCCCCCCCCAATGTTCCAAACTCATACTTCATTCTTGAAAGCATGGATAGATGTTGATGAGGCTGAGGATTTTATCAGATGTGGCAAATATGGCATCAGAAGGATGCCTAATGATCATGAAAGGGCATGTATACCAGACAAAGTTGTCCTTTCGTGATCATATCTTGCCAATATGACATACTTTTTTATTGATGAGTCAAGCTGTCAATAGATTGGCTGTGACACTTTGTTGCCAGCATTGCTGGTGTTTGAAACTTTGCACCATTATGATCATGGGAATACAGCATCAATGGGCAAACACTTCTGGGTGAGATCAGAACAGCGAGATAGGGGATGCTCTTTTTATGACTCCCCCATGTACTTGGGACTTTTAAAGTGTGTTTCTGTGCTTGTGTCTCTGTTTTGTGTGTGTTTTTGCTCTAATTTTTAAATTTCCTGTGCTAGTGTCTTCTCGCGAGAATCAGTGAGATTTCAATCCCAAAAGTAAATGGAGCTCCATGGTCTGCTACTGCCAGGGAAGCCTCTTTTATGCTGCTCAAGGTAAGTCTGGTGTGTGTGGGGTTCTTTTACTAGCATAAAAACTGCACAATTTATGCCAGTAAAAGAACATTAATGATGGGGGTTTTTTTGATAAAGTCTTGACTGACTGGCAAGATGGGAAATGAACCTAAATTCCAGCGTAACAGATGCTTAGGATTTGGTGCTTCGAATAAGGCCTCTTGTATTACTTCACTCAGAAACATTGATCACAACATTATTAGATGCCAGACATATGTTGCTGGGGGGAAAACTCTGCCAAATTTAACTTCAAAGGGATAAATTACTTAAAATAAAAATGAAAGGGGTGAGTTAAAAGGAATTTTCAAAAGATGCAGGGAGGAGGGTCAAATTGCTTCAGGCAGAATGGAGGTTATTTAAACTATCATAATAGAGGTTCAAATATAAAATGTATACCCTATAAGCAAAAAGACACAAACAGGGCCAAGAGAATGCATGGTTAATTAGCTACCAGATGCACAAAAGCTCTAACTAGAAAGCAATGCTTTCTTTAAAATGCTGAAGTTTCCACTTTAAGAAAAACAACAATTAGAACAAAGCACAGAAATAGGTATATGCCATGAAAATCTTTGATAATATGGGCTTTATAAAAAGCATTTGAAGGTGTGTGGCAAACATCCCTACACATTTGTTTGCATGCTCTCAGGCACCTTAGTTTGGTTCCCTGAATGTACAAATCTGCTTTACACTGATTGGGACTACAGATTTGTCCTCCATGGTCACCTTCTCTCATTGGTGCTGACTGTTCAGGATCTCCTGTGAAGGTTTTTCCCAGAACTTAACAATAAACACTCCTCAGTATCTTTTAAAACTCTGGTATCCAGATGTTGAGAAACGACTAATTCCAAGATCCCTTACCAATAGCCAGGCTAATATTCTGTTGGGGGTAATTATCCTGTTGGTTCTGTTTTAAGGCAGGCAAGCACCCTGGAGCAAACATCTCCAGCCTGCAAAGGCTGGCCCGAGAAAAGCTGAGCCAGCCCCTAGCCTAGGTGATACCAGTGTCAGTAGAAGCAGAAATGTAATCCAAACAGTCCAAAGTCAAATGATGCAAACAATCCTGAGCCAAGCCTGAAAATGAGATGGGAGTTGTCTGAAAGATTAGTCCAGATTTAAGCTGAAGCTCAGGCACACATGAAGCCGAGGATATCAAACAAGCGTGGGATCTATTATCCACAGCACCAGAATGGCCTTGCTTGAGCTCATTTACAGTTGAGAAAAAGCTAACCAACTGGCCTCATTAACTCAGTATAATTTACTTAGAACTGCATTTCTTTCCCCTGTGTTTTAAATAAAACAAACTGTTGATACAGGACATGGTGCAGAGCCTCTGGCCAAATCCACACTATGGAATCCTGGGTTTTGTAGTTTTACAAAGTCTTTAGCCTTCTCTGCTAAAGAGGGCTGGTGCCTCACCAAACAACAAATCCCAGGATGCCATAGGAAAGAGCCATGTCAAATAATCCAGTTTCAAACTGGATTATTTGTATAGTGTGGATCTGTCTCCTAAGTTTGCAGGTGCTACCTGGGATGGACCAGGTACTTTTTCCATCACAACAGGGCTACCAGCCTCCTCTAGCTCCAGCTGGAGCTCATCCTCCAAGCACTCCTCTCCTCCTTCTTTGTCTGAGGAAGCCTACTCTAGGTAAGGCATAAACCTAATGGGAAGTGGCATTCAACATCTAGAGGGCTACACTTTCCCTAGCCCTGCTTGGAGGTGCTAGCAATTTACCTGGAACCCTATGTATGCAAATGGATGCACTACCAAGCTACTGCCCCTCCCCACCCTATGCAATCCTAAGGCACTTGCCACATTACCGTTGTAAATGGTCTCTGATGAACCGATTGCAGGGTAACTGGCAAACAGGTATCCAAAATTGGTGTGCACTCAGAAAAAAATGCAGATCTTGTCTCTTTCTCTGTACTAATAAGGCCCCTATGCAATGGTGATGCCATTGCATCAGCCATAATTCCAGATAACTGAGAGTCATCTCTCACAATGTCCTGCTGAGGACAGACATCCTTAACTTCTTCATCTCCAGTATTGTCCTGATGTTCCCTTGTTACCACTAAGCAACATCATAAGGAGATTTAGCAGCCAAAGTTAATTTCTTTTCCTCGTCTTTGTATTCTCAAGTAGCTTCAGGTAGCACGAGACTATTTCCAATAGCTCAATCAGAGACACTTATTTAAAGGATTGTCTGCATTGTTAATATGGCTTCTTGCCAAATACTACAGTTCCAGGAGGCCAGCTGAGCTGCCTCATGAGTGACTCAGCTGGTGGTATTTGTACTTCTGTGCAGAGCATAGCTGTTGACTAGAGCTTTAAACCATTAACTGTACACATCTTAAATCTTACTTCAAACCACTTCCTTGGGTAGCAACATGTATCCAATCTCTCTCTCTCTCTCTCTCTCTCTCTCTTTCTCTTAATTGTACCACATGTCCCCAGAACTCCTTGGCAAATATTTTCTCAATCAAGTACTTTGGGAGGATACAACCTGTATTATCATATGAAGGCTGTATTTGTATTTAATTAGCAAAACATCAGATAAAGAGGTAAAATTTCTTGTTTCAATGCATGTTGTTGATTTCAGCTTCTCTGGAGTTCCATGGCAATGTTGTCCAGTGAGAGCCACACTGATATCTTATTAATGCTTTAGTGCCTTCAAAACTTAGGACTTTATCAGACGATCCCCTTTAAATGTTCTTTTGCTGGCAGAAAAAAATCCATTTTCCTGCTGGCAAAAGAAGGCCCCCCAACTGCACTTACCTTCCCTCCCAGCAAAGGCTTCCCCAGCAATGAAAGAGGAAGTGAATGAAGCCCCGCAAGACTTCATCATATGGGAAATTTTAAAATAAAAAGTAAAAAGTTACACCAAGCACCTAAACACACTTTAAAAGACCCAAGTAACCCGGGGAGTGTCATAAAAAGAGTGGAACTTACCTGGATGTCACGACCTCACCCAGAAATGTTCATGCCAGACCAGCCATTGATGCTGCATTCATGTGAGTTAACTGGCCCAAGGTTTCACACTCTGGCAAAGCTGGCACTAAAGCACCATGGGGGATCTACTGACAGCTTCAGCCATCAATAAAAAGGTACGGGATTTTGACAGGACATAAACACAAAAGGGCAACATCGTCTGATCTGTGTGCCCTTTTGCATTTATGTGGTGGCCTTATGACACCATATTTAGTGTGTCTGATAAAGTGCTTAGTGTACCATAGATTCTCCCCCCTGCCAATAGCCAAATAGTATCCAGTTATATTGCTGACAAATATATATATACACATACACACACACACACACACACACACATATACATATTATCTTGGGCATGTTGCCTTTCCCAGTATGGTCTTTAGCTACTCAGGAAACACACCCAACCAATCACCATCCACATGCAAATTCCTTCTCCACATTACAATCCACTCCTGCCACTCAGTCTGTGGCCCAGATTGGGACCCAGACAATTAACTGGTTGTGGTGGCGGCGGCAGCAGTAACAGGCAACCTGCAACAGGACCCAGGCAGTCAACTGGTGGTGGCAGCAGAGCAACAGAGAAAGTCACCCTCAGCATGTGAAGTCAAAGGCTTTCACAGCATATAAACTCCACACACACGCACACCTACACAACCATTCTCTGAGGATGCCAGCCACAGATGCAGACGCAATGTCAGAAAGAAACTTTTCTAAAACATGGCCTCACAGCCCAGAAAAATACCAAGGAATAGAATAGAATCTTTATTACGGTCATAGACCAGCACAGGAAAAGGGAATACAGAATAAAGGTAAAAACACAAGCTAAAAGCAGTATTTAAAATGTTCCTTCAGATTCCATAGCTCCAGTATAACAAGACTAAGTTTATACTATTCTACGGTGGAGGTCATTGTCTGTTGAATTTTAACTGCAGCTGTGCAGAATCTGGCAACATTATAAGTTGTTCCTGGGTTGGTGTCTGAAAGCAACAAGTTTATGTAGAATTGTCCAGTGTGCCCTTGGCATTTTTGCAACAGAGGTGAAATAAGGCTGAGACGTATGTCCCTGTAGTATGAGCACTGGAGTAATACATGCTCTGTTGTTTCTATTTGGCCTGAGTTGCAGGGGCACAGTCTGTCTGAGAAGGGGATCTTCTTGTATCGGCCTTCAAGGACAGCTGAAGGGAGGGCACGACACCGTGCAAGAGTAAAGGACCTTTGATGTTTAGGTATTTCAAGTGTTGCTAAGTATGCCAAAGGAGAGGCCAGATATCTGTTGGAGTCACTAGCAATGAAGGTTGGAGTGTTGGCTAGATCCAGTTGTCACTCTATATCTACTACCCGTTGTTTGATAGTAACTTTCACCCTATTGTATCCCAGGCTAAGCAGAAGATCTGGAGAAAGGCCCAGCGTTGAAATTTTAGTCATCACTGTCTGTTTCCAGCTGGATTGGAAATCATCACTTAAGGTTAGTGGAGCAAGGCCAGTGGGAAAGAGGGATAGTCTGAGCCAGTAGCTGAGTATGATTTATGAAAGCCTCCACTTTCATAAATCCTGACTCCAGTCTCAGAGCTGCATTAGAGACACATTTTGGAGTTTGGAAAGCTGATCTTAAAAATTTGGATTGGACAAGTTCTAATGGAGCAGGGTTGGGAAGGGTCCCAATTGGGATCCATAAAACAGTTGTGCTACTGGCTTGGCTTCAAAGAGTTTGAGCACTGCAGGTAAATAGTGGCCTCCTCTTGTCTTAAGAAATTTGAGAATGGCTGTTGTACTCCTCTGCGCATTGCAAGCAGCATACTCCCCATGCACTTTCCTGCTACTAGTGGCTTGAAAAATTATCCCCAGGTATTTGAAGCAAGAGACCTGCTCAATCTTGTGGCCATCTATATTCCAGTTGTAGTTCTTAGGCCTTTTAGCGAATGCCATGATTTTAGTTTTTTTATAGTTGAGTTCTAGCTGTTCCACTCTGCAATATTGTGTTAGTGCTCTTAGGGTTCTTTTTAGTCCAATGGGAGTTCTTGAAAGTACTACTGCATCATCCGCATAAAGCAGCATCGAGATATGCCTTCCCTCTAATTTGGGGGGATGCAAGTTAGTGTTGTTGAGGTGATCCACCAAATTATTGAAGTTAAACAGGAGTGGAGCTAGAATGCAGCCTTGCTTGACACCCTTCTCAGTGACAATGTCATTAGTGAGATGTCCCTGGGGGTAAATACCAAGGAAAATCACCCTTAGCAATTTCTAGGGAAACTGTGGAATGCTGAGAAGAGGGAGAAGGAATTTTAAAACCCACAGGCCTACCTTACAGGGTGGTTGTGAAATCTACTGGTGTTTTTGAGGAGTTATAATGACATATGGTACACTGGGTCCAGCTAGTATATATGAAATTGGCTCTACATGTTACTAATATCATAGGGAGGATGGCTACATGAAAAGGGAATAAGGTGCTTGCACCTCTATTAGTCAAACACTAAGGGCTTATCAACACCAGCCAGGATACGCCTGGCTGTGGAGGTAAAGCATTCTGCACCCATTACCTGTAGGAAACAGGCTGGAATCCACACAGGAACACTGGCCTGGCCTTGCCCTGCAGCTGCCTCAATTTTCTTTGCTATTTTGAAAGTTGGGAAGGGGCCCACAACATGAGACTGAAGGCCCCCTGCATGTGACAAGCCTTCATAATATGCTGCAAGACCCCTGCCTGGCTTCCAGGAGAGTCAGGGAGTATTCAGGTCCCAATCTGGGTTTTGGCCAGTGGTAATGGATTTAAGTGGGTTTTATGCTATAACACTTTATTGGGCCCTACTCTGGCTTGACCTCATCTCAGCCCCATATATGTAGTGAGGACTGCTGGGGGCAGAATGGGGCAAACACCCTGTGTTGTTGGGACTGCAGGGCTCTGAGATGATAATAATAATAATAATAATAATAATATTTATTTATATCCCGCCCCTCTGCAAACAATCGGGGTGGCTTACAACAGTAAAATAGTACGTAGTATAAAACAACTCAAAATCCCTTCCCCCCTTAAAACATTATTAAATCAATACAAATTAAAATCAGCATATAATACAATAGTTATTAGAAACCCTTCCTAGCGAGCAGCATCAGTTAGGAGCTCCAGAATCAACCTCCAGAGGGGGTTCCTGAGGCCGGGGTTAGCTCTTCTGGAAAAGCCTGCCTGAAGAGATCCATCTTGACAGCCTTTTTAAAGCTGTAAAACAATGTCAATAGGCGGATCTCATCCGGCAAGCTGGGTGCAAGCTGGGTATTTAACCCATGTAGATAAACATAAAGTGGTGGTCTGATGATTAGTTCTGGCTTCAAACTTTTGGCTGCCAGTCCACAAAAACAAAGGAAAAATTATAACCAATAGGCATAAATGTGGCATCATTCCCTGTGGCATAGTGGGGGTGGGGGACAATATGTCCCTCACATCAGCTTAAGAAGCACCAATAAAAGTGAAAGAATTTTAGCAGGCAAAGCATACATGACTACCTGCTCAGGCTGAAACTCCTTTGCCTACACTGATGGTTCTCATTCATTCATATCTTTCATCCCACACTTCTCATGTTTCAGGATGTGTGTCACAAGGTCTCTCAGAAATGAATGTTAGTGAGATAATGCTCCAGGATGCATGCTGAAAAACATAACCATGTTTTTTTCATGTGCATTATTGTGTGTGTACATGGCTTATGTAAATGGCAGTACGCGCTCAAGCAAAAGGAACAAAATTTCAATATAAATTGTCAAATGGAAATGTCTCACCCTAATATGAAGAGAAACCAGATCCTTCCAAGTTATAGCCTGACCTTGTATTGCTGGACAATCAGGTCTCTCATGGCCATGCTTACGATAAAGTTCATAAGCACGTTTCTACCATGATCTCCTGAAAGGAAAACATATGAAAATTCTTGTATCAGATGATTTTACCTAATCCTTTAGTGCAGCCTAAATGCCTTAAAAGCACCAGATCCTGTCTGATCTTGGAAGCTAAGCAGGGCCAGACCTGGTTAGCACTTGGGTGGGAAACTGCCAATGAATACCGGGTGCTGTAGACTCTCGTATTACAAAGGAAGGAACTGGCAAAACCACCTCTTGAGTATTCCTTGTCTAAGAAAATCATATGAAATTTATGAGGTCATCATAAGTGGACAGGTCACTTGAAGGCACATACATACACATACACACACAATCCTTTAGTTGTCTTTTTGCAAATGAGATAAAATACAAATACATGTAACATGCAACTTCATTATCCTTCTCACCCTGCCCTCTCTAACTGTTCTACAATTTCTGTTGATTGACTGTACTTGAGTCTCTCTCCCCTCTCTACCTTATTTCCCTCCTCCCCATGTTGAAACTTAGGCCATAAACTTTCTGAGTACAGGAAACCTTGGCTGAAATTCACTAAGGCAGTTACAAATGTGTATCTGAGTGTCACACATTCTTGACAGGTTTGTATCTACAATCCCTGTATATTCACTGCTTTAGGGAATACGTGGGGACTGTGAAAGTCTCTGAATATCCACTTACTGGGCAGCAGCCACTGCAAGCAACAAGGGTGTGACCCCATGTCAATCAGAAAGAGGCTGACTGATGTTCCCACCCAACCCCCTCACATGAACAATCTCTTGTCCAAGGGAGACTTGAGACATGGACCCAGCTTCTTCCTGTCGCAATGGAGATCACTCATGGGTGGGGGTGGGAATATCAGTCAACTGCTTCCTGATCTACAGGGGAACATATCCCTATTGCTTATAGCAGCTACTGCGCAGTAAATGGGGACTGGTGGGTCAAGCCAGGAGACACTGTGTAGCTATATAGCTATAGTGGTTATGTAACTATGTAGCTGACAGAGAATTCTGGACCTTGTTTCTTTTTCTTCTCCATCAAGTTAATCTGTAAAGCAGCACATACATTCATGGTAAGGCAAACAGACAGATTTAGAATTTCAGCTTTTGAAAGTGAACCAAAGCTTTAAGATGCATATGTTTTCAGGGAAAAAAATGGATAACTACTAACATTTGAAAAAGCAGCAAAATATAATAAAATGTAAAGCCATCATAAGAATGGACATGAACTTTTTAGAAGCATTTCTTGGCTAAGCAACATTTACACTAAGAGAATTTCATTGTCTGAACTCAAATTGTGAAATTCAATTAGAAGTATGGGGTATATGTGTTAGGGACCTTTCTTTTCAAAAAGACTGTATATTTTTTTTTAAAGAAAACTGATGAGCTATGCATAAATCTGACAAAGTGTATAAAATGCATAAAATGAAAAATGTAAATTACTGGGGGGGGGACATAAGTGTAAGAACTGCATAGGTACTTTCTGGCCTCTACTTCTAATTGTGGCAATGCATAACTGAGGAGGAGGAGAGAGCACACAGAGTTAGTTCCTAATTCCATTATGCTGTGACCCACTTGGGGATACAAAGAACAATGCACAAAGCCTCACATTAACTAGGCACTGGGGATCAGGGGGCCAAATCGGCAACACACTATTTGCTCACATCCTTGAAACTTGCTTAGCCAGGGTCTTGGTGGCTCACTTAGCTTTGTCCCAGTGTTGGATCATATAGAGGCCCTTATTCAAATTCAGCCTTGTTGAGCTAGAAGCAATCCTAAGTAATGATGCTACCAACATTCGAAACTAGTTGATACATATACTGATCCAGTAGATTTCCTGAATACAGAAGAAACCTTGACTTTGATCCAATCAACTTCAATAATTTTGCCATTCAAGCCAAGACTGATTATGTATTATTTGATGTCTTCTATGGTTATACAGTCTTCATGGCTGTTATGACTAGGCAGTCAGACTCTGCCATCTGCTCCATGACAGTATAAGCAACATGTCAAAGCTCATGACAAACATGCTTTCTGTTTTCTTCTGCTTCTTGTACATCTGCTGCTGCTTTTATAGCAGCAGGAATATCGTGATTCATTATTACTGAGGTCTTTGGGGAAAATAAAAGTTGAACTTAAATTTGGCCCATTTTTTTTGCAGGGGGTTAGCTGTGCATGTTTTCAAATGTTCTTTTTTGAGATGTTGAAAATGAATTCTAGTTGAAGAGTTATAAGGCAGGGATGTTAAGTACTAGGGGTTTATCTAGCATTGCCCAGATTAATGGTTATGTGTATGGTTTGAATGACACAAAAGCTTGACTGGTAGTATTTACTGTCCTTAAAATTTGTTTTTTGTCAGTTTCTACACAAAATAGATTTAAAATTTCCTGGAAAAAAGTCAGAGTTTGTCAAGCAGTCCCAAACCTATATGAAATATCAACGTGTGAATATCTAGTTTGGTCAAAGTGCATTCATAAAATATACATGCTGGAGCAAAAATAAATGAAATAAAAAGATATTTAAAAACCATAAATCCAAAGTACAGTAGTTGATGGATCAGGTCCAAAACTTTACTTGTTATTATGGTACCATTAAATAACAATCAAGTTTAGTTACTCTGCAATCAAGCATGTGGGTTTGTACAGAATAATAGACAGGCAAACAGATAGACAAACACTTTAAACTATGACATAATAAAAAGTACAGTATAAAGTATAGAAGACTATCTAAATTACAGTATTATAGTCCAGCACTTGTATACTGTGCCTTTTATAAAATCTCTAAGTCCAACTGCACCTATAGCTGGTCATTCTGAAAATAATGGAAAGTGGATTTTTAATTCAACCTTCTGTGATGAAATTCAGGCTTGTGAAATTGATTTAAGACTTGATTCCTCCCTACTCACACACATACCAACTTGGTTTTAGAGTTACCCTTGATATTTGCCTACCTGTATATATTTGTTTCTGCCCTGTGATTTATAGAAAGATGTCAGGGGTTACTGATCTCTGTTTGAGGAGTTATGGTTACCTTCGCAGCAAAAGTAACTACATCAACATACTACTAGTTTCTTTACTTGTATACCTTTTTCTAATAACTAAGATATAACTGCATTGCATTATGATTGCAGTTAAATGAAGGACAATGATAGGGTGCGACTGTATCTTTTAGTTACTATCATAATTATGAAGGTTGGGCTTCACTAAAGAGTAGAGGAGAAATATCACATAATTCAAGTTTTGCGACATGCTGTACCTTGTGCCTTTGAACAAGAAACATTTCATTTTAAAAAAAATAATTACTTTGGAGAAATAGGGAAGAGCTACATTTAAATAATTGCAACCATAATGTTACCAATTGTGGTACATATTGTAACTAATTATTTTTAAAAGGTACTTTCTAAGCTCCAAATATCCTTGCTTGGCTTTGAGTCCAACAAATCTGATTTCATTATTCTGTGGGAAAGTACCATTGCTGCTTTCTGTCTCCTGAAAATTATCTGTCAGTAATGGGATTGTGAAGGGGCAGAGTCCATAATGTACAGAATGATTTGTTTTATTAAGAAAAATATTTGCATGTCACAAATGAGAAAGCTATCTAAAATAGTATTAGCCATTGAATAGAAGGATGAGGTTCATCTCACAGGCAAAATGAAATTGTAAAGAAGTTTCTGTACCTACAGCATTCTTACACTATTAAGTCAATAAAACACCTTTCATACTTTCATGTTTTAAGTCCTTATGAATTAAAACCAGGATTTTGTTTTTTGTTTAAAAAGGTTAAAGCAACATTTTTTAACAACTAGAACAAAGAAAGAAAATGAGAAAAAAGCCTGTGTCTATAGGCCAGGTTCCTATTGGGTCAAACCATTCATTCAATAGATTGGAAAGCGCATAGTTTGAAATTTTCATTGCTTGTGCAATGACGCATCCCAAACCTCATTGTGCAAATGGAAGTCCCATTATCTCCAAATGCAATTGCAGTGTGATGCTACCTGCCTTGACACCCCCACCATTCCAATAACTAATTAATTGATTATATTTCATAATTGGATCATTTATTGGTGCTTCACAAAGGTTAGCAGTAGACCAGGACTTCCCCAGAAATAGGAACTGAGCAAAGGTTTGCTCAAAACCTAACAAAGAGGTCATTCCAAATTTTTCAAAAAGGATATGCCCAGGTAGCAATTATGCAGACCCCCTCCCCCTTGGACAGGTAGTTGGGGTGGAATGTGCTAATTCTCCTGGATGCCCCTAGAAATGAGTTATTCACTTATTCAATCAAGTGGTCGGAACACTCATGACTCTTCAAACTGGTTTTCCCCTGCATCCTTCTCCTAAATAATAGAAGGTTGCCTGATACTCATCATTCTTAATGTCTTAGCCACTAGCAATCATTAACATAGCCAGAGCTTCCATTGTTTAACTGTGAGAAACTCCATCTAACATTGTCTTCCACTTATAACACCCCTTATGGGCAAATATTGAGTATAAATATTACCCCCAAACACAGCCCAAGTGCATATGGCTTTCATATCTTCTGTCTCTCTGTCAGTCTGCTGTGTGATGCTCAGAATTCTGCCTGAGTATCTTCTGCTACACAAATCTCTGCTCGCTAGACAGTTATAGAATAGCCCATCATCCTGATCGCTATTCCTTTATCCCAATACTTCCTCCTATCTTGTGTGATTGCTTGAAGCCTGAGTGTTGGTCTGAATGCTTCTGAGATTATTTTTCAATAAAAAACATCTTATTTTATTTCCTGGCTTGGAGTCTCATCAGTCACTACCAGTATAAAAAGGTCAAAAGATCCCATAGTTACCCAGCCTCTAGCTGCCTTACTTCAGCTAATTAAAATTCCACAATAAAACATTAACTTTAGATTGACAAAAGTGGGTTCCCTTGAACACCCCATGTAATTCAGGTAACAGTGCACAACACCAAACCTGAGTATTCACCATTATTACTCTGTCACGGCTTTCTACTCCAGTGTCACTCAAAAAGATCCTGGCCTAGAAAATATTTTTGAACCTGCAACACACTTCAGTCCTATGGTTGTTGAATCACACACAAGTCTTGGTGTGTTAAACATAGCTTGCTTCTGGGAAAGTGTGCATGGGATTATGAAGAACACTCGAAGTCCTAAATTCATTTACTTAGGGGTGGACAAAGCACAGTTCCTTCTTATGTTGTTGGATTGTCACTCCTACCAGCCCTTGCTAGCACAGCCAATGATAATGAATGCTGGCAGAGGCAGTCCAACAACATCTGGAAGACTGCACTTTGCCTATCCTGACTTACTAAGTCATAAGCTTCCTTGAACATTTTGGGATTTTGCCTGTATTTCGGTGCACACATTCTTTTGATGAGTGAGTAGGGAGTGAACCATCTGCATCATCTATACAAATTAGTCCCACCCTTTGGCACCTGTGAGTGCAATGCCAACATATGGAGATAGGATAGTTTCATAACTACAGTGGTAACCTTGCATACATCAGTTTTCATAGCTACACTGAACAGGTTGGCATCTCTGGCTTCTTCTCAATTTGATCTGTGTTTAGAAAAAAAAAATCTTATACGCCAGCATCCTGTGGGTTAGTTCTCAGTAGAGTACACCCATTCAATCATTTTTTGAACAATAAGACAACACATGGCTAGATCTATTGAATTCAATGGGTCTACTCTTGTAGCTCTGTGCCTTTAAGTCATTTCTGACTTATGGTGACCCTATGGTGAACTTATCATGGAGTATTCTTAGCAAGATTTGTTCAGAGCAGGTTTGCCATTGCCTTCCACTGAGACTGAGAGAATATGACTTGTTGAAGGTCATCTTGTAGGTTTTGATGGCCAAGTCAGGGTTTGAACCCTAGTCTCCAAATTCCTAAGTCTGGCCAAGATACTCTGGGTGAATCCTGGAGTATTCTGGCCTGGAGCTGCCCCAGATTTCCCTCATTACTGGCACACTCTGAAGTTACACTGGGCAAATGTCTTCACATGCATCACCATTATGTTGTTGAACACCACCTCTGCTGGTGTGAGTTACATCCTCTGAGGCCAGAAACTAGGCATCCAGCCTTGATCACATGACTGGGTGTCTCATTGTGACCTCAGAGGACACAATTTGCACCAGTGGCATTGGTACCAGACAATACAGTGGGGACGCATGTGAAGACACCTGGTGTCACCATAGAGGGCACCATGGTTTCATGTAAAATTTGGAGCAAACAGTGAAGGTTTTTACTCTGTTCTAAGTGTGGTTTAGCACAGGTTTGGTGCTGGACTGGCTGAACATTGTGAAGACAGTTCACACCAGAATCAGGGACTGGGCCTTGTGTCATCTGGGCTGATTGCCGTGGCTGGTATAGATAAGCCCCTAGTTCAACACCCAAACCACTATACTATGCTGGCTCTCTACTCCACTGTAGATAGCACTAAAAGAGATACTGTGTTACTTGATTCCAATTTTGTCACATCACTTGAAACTACCTACTGTATATTCCATTCTCATATGAATTGTAAATGAAAGCCAGAGTGATTACAACTTTGCTTCAAAACAAACAAACAATGGCAGGGGAGTTAAAAAGAGAGAAAAAAGAAAAGTGCAATCCAATTGCAAGACCCATTTTAGCTAATGCTTATTTTAGAGACATGAAACATTAAACGTTAATTACACATATACACTATGAAATTTAGCATAAGAGAGAGCAACTCCCTATATAATGTTCATAAACAAGGACCCTCTGTTATGGAGAGGCATCTACAGGTACATCACATCATTTTTAAGGCTGCATTTGAGGTATTTGACAGGATAAAAGCTTTCTCTTTAGAGATCATAGGAGGGAAAACAACTCTGCTCATGTCAAGATAGCATTCCCACCAGTGAGCCTTCTGGACTGTCATATTGATTGGAGCAAGGAAGTTAACCGTATACTAGAGTAGTCAGCAATGAACAAAGTCTCCAAGCTTTAGAAAACCTTAAATGCTATCTATTTACTTCTAGGGGAAAAAAACCCAAGATCAAATGAAAATGAGAACCAAGGGACCTGGGCATGATCTTTGCGATAGGTTTTAAGTAGTCTGAGAAGGAACGAGTATCAGTGCAAATATTCTTGCCTGGGACTGTAGCTTGGATTATAACAGGTAAAATATCATCTTCCTTTAATGCCACTCTAACATCACTGCACTGATGCAAGTTTCTGGTTTTGTGATGCTGCCTTGCTATTGAGCCCTCACACTGTTATGTGTTAGAGTACTCCTGAGCTACACTCAACATGTCTCAGGAGCATTTTGCAAGGTTTTTGAACATGCAGGTTTAGTGTTTTTTTCTGACAGGTGAAGAAAAGCTAGACTAGAAGGGAAAGATGTCAGTTCTGAAAAGTAATACAGGATACAGAGCCAATTGCAGGAGATGCACAGCATAAAGTCATAGCAGTGTAACTATGCTGTGGGCTCACTATGCTTCCTGTTTACTGGATTGCAACACCCCACAAGTCCCCTGGCCTTATGATGGGAGTGGTTTTGCCCTCCCCTAGCCATTAGCCAAATGCCACACCAGGGTGCACTGTGGTGCTGGCCTTGGGTAAGGCTGCACTAGGTAATTTAAGTTGGCAGTGCCTTGCCTTAGGCTTCTTAGACATTTCTGTTCCTCATGTGCTCATCTTTATTTCAAATGGGAATTTCCAGTCACTTCCTTTGGGCTGAGTAGGATTTTTTTTGGCCATGTTCTTTTTTTTCCCCGTGGACATTTTCTTTTCGTCTACTCCATTTTATATACTGTTGTAGCCTGTTGGCTTGTTGAGTAGCAGTCCAATGCTCAAACCACAACACCATGCTATCTCCCTCTTTATACTCATTGAAGTATAGAATAACTATACTCCATTCTATATAACGCTAGAGCCTGTTTGCTACAGTTCACTATTTGGGTAACTGGTTGAGGACTGATTATTTGTCACCACTGTTTGGTGCAGGTGGTTAGTTGCAATTGGTTATCTTTGAAGACTTTCAGTAGCATCACAACATGAAAGGATTCACCTATTTCCCTACCAGTGGTGATCAGCTTGAGGAAACGTGAGGTTAGTTCTTGTCCCAAGATGACTTCCTCAGGAAAGAGTGCTCACCAACACTGCCTGGCAGAATCCCTTGGTACAGTTATTCCCTTCATGGAATCACAGGCTAAGATGAACTGCAGGGTCTATACCCTGGGTTTCAAGTCCAGAAGTCTCTGGTTTGGAGATTTAGCTTAACCAGGTTCTCACATACAAATTCATGTCCCATTGGCTGCCATGTTGCAAATTCTTGAAGTTAATAAAGTTGCGGCTTTATTTTGTCAACTCTTGCATCTGGTGTTGTCATTTGTAGAGGAGGGGAACCAGTTATGCACTAGTCATTGCATGCTCTTATTATGCTATGGTTGTAAAAGTGCATTGAGGGACACACTTATGGAACACCTTGCAAAGAGCAACAGATTGCTCAGTGCTTATGCCAGTGGAATTCCAATGGCACAACTATGATCAGAACATGGCCTTTGTAGAACATCCTATAAAGTGCAACTGAGAGTGTAACTAGAGGTGTAATCTGCCACAAACAAGATCCTAGCCTAAGAAAACAAGGAAGTATAGAAAGAAAAGCAGGAAGCTGAGTTGGGACCAGAGAAAGCATTAAAGAATTAGGAAGAGAGGCCAAAGAGTGAAATCATTGTAACTCAAAATGTGGTAAAAGATCTTGAACTTTGGCATACATACTAGTGTCAACAAACTTCATTGTTATGTGCCTTCAAGTTGATTTAGCTTATGGCAACCCTATTGTAGTGTTTTCATGGCAAGATTTCTTTCTCTTCTTAAGCCTCTTCCTCTAAGAGAGAATGTGACTTGCCAAGTTCACCCAGTGGCTTTCAATGGCTGAGCATCAACTCAAACCCTTGTCTCCTGAAGGTCCAGTCCAGTGCTCAAACCATTAGGACTGACTCTCAGGACTTTTTCAAACGGTGGTGGTGGTGGAGAACCCGTGGAGATCAGGAAGAGAATAGTGCTGTCCCATCTACAGTGCTCTATTTCAGATGATGCTGTCCCACTCCTGACCTTCCCCTGTGCCACAGGCACAAGAAACACACTGCCTTTTATTGACAGGAGTTTTCTGCTAATAAAAGCGGCACATTTCTCATGCCTGCAGCATGGAGGAAGCACAGAGGAAGGTTGGGAGGAGGACAGCCTCATCCAAAATGGAGTGCTGCAAGCAAGACAGCACCGTCCTCCTCCTGACCTCTGCAGGTTTTCTCCCCTGTTTGAAAAAGTCCTCAGTGTTAATGAAATATTGTATCATTAAAAAAAATTATAATTAGTAGTTGCACAGCCTTTACAAAGTCTGCCACTCTTGACATTCAGCAGTAATTTATTTATTGTTCAGTGATGTCATCAATGTGCTTCACTGTGTCTAGCAGAGCCTGGGAACAAGTTTACTGCTGTGTATGAATGGAAGCTGGGCTCTTGTGTTTGATGCCATATATTAATAAGTAGTGGTTAGTTAAAGTTTATTTGATTAGTCAATTGACCATATCAAAACAGTTAACATCAAACATTATAAAAGTAAAATAAGATAGATAAAATACAATATAATACAATAAGTTGATTAATTGAACCAGACTTAAGTGAAATATAACAAAATTTGATGAGATAAAATATGGTAAAATTAAAATTAAGAAAATTGCAAATTGATAACAATGATGATGTGTTTGATGCCATATCTTAATAAGTAGTAGAGCAACCACTGATATGAGATACATATACCTGGCAATAAGATTGGGAGTACATTTGTTTCAACTCAAATAGTTGTGTCTTAAACTGTTGCAATTCAGGTTAAAATTAGGTCAGTTAAATTGTACAAGGGATGTGTGCTGAATCTGTCATGTAGCTTCATCAGAAATTATAGCTGGGTTGCTAAATGCAACTTTTGAAGTGCTTAAAGCTTTGTTGACTATAAATATGAAAAAGGGAGATGTTTGGAAAGGAAGACTTGGGGCTTGTCTATACGAGGCAATAAAATGTAGATTGGTGTGCAATAACACCAATTTGCAACAGATATCATTTGTCTCCACATTATTTTTTTCAAGATCACAGATATGTGAAGCTATCCACATTTGATGTTCAAACGGGCATGCCTGCGAATCAAGATGGTCGGTGCAAGTGAATTACTTGTGTTTTTGTTCTCACCAGTTGCCACTGCCAAACAGCATTTTTTTTTAAAGCAAATCTAAGGTGTAGAAGTGTGCCCTTCCGCTTAAACAGGGGGAAAAAGCTGTTTCATCATCTCAGCACACGATAGCTACGGCAAAAATCTAACATGTTGGTTCCGGGCGATGTCTTGTCAGCAAGATCTTCTTGTACATGTCTGATCACTTTCCACTTTTATTCTTATTGGGAAAGCTTTCCACTTTCATTGTTATTGGGAAAGTACAGTAAAGCAAATTGGTTGTCCCAACGAACAGGAATGCATATTTCCATCAGTTTTTTTAAAAAACTTTGGGAAAAACCACAAAGACTTTTCCTGCAGAGTATATGGCATTTTTGCCCCCCCCCCTTCTGAATATGGTGAAATGATGTGAGATCCCATTGGGACAAAAGGTGTTCTCCTTGAATTCTATGAGGAGTATTTTCACTGTTTAGACAAGCCCTTTATGAGATGAAATTCTCACCCACATTTTTAATTCTAGTTGTATTGCTAGGCTTGGAATTGTGTGGTCCTCTAGATGTAGCTCAGTTGCAATTTACAACAGTCCTAGCCAGCATAGCCAATGACGAAGAATTTGTAGTAGGTCTAGAATCATGGATCTTGAAAGGGATCACAAAAGTCATCTAGCCCAGCCCCCTGTTGGTGCAAGAATCCACAGCTAAGGCATCCTTGACAGATGGTCATCCAATTTTAGTCTAAAAAGACAGTCTACCACTATTTGAAGTAGTATGTTCCACTACTGAACAGTTCTTACCATCAGGTAGTACTTCCTAATGTTCAGTCAGAATCTTTTTTCTTGTAATTTGAATGTGTTAGTTCAGGTCTTGTCTTCTGTCCAACCAGAAAACAAACTTGGTCCATCTGCTACGTGACAGCCCGTCAGCTTTTTAAAGAAAACTATCACATGACCTCAACTATTCCACATAGACTTGGTTTCCAGACACTTTACCATCTTGGTCACTTTCCTCTGAGTATGCTTGTTGCTATCCTTCTTAAACTGTGTTTCCTTGAACTAGACACAGCACTCCAGGTGAGTCCTGACCAAAGCAGAATAGAGAGGTGTTATTTATTTCCCTCAATCTGGACACTGTAGTTCTGTTGATACATCTGAGAATTGTATAGGCTTTTTTTCCTGCCACATCTCACTGTTGACTTGTAGTCTACTAAGAACCCTTGATCTTTTTTACATGGACTGCTGTCAAGCCCAATTTAAGGTATTCTATATTTGGGTATCCATTTTTGCTGCCTAAAAGTACTACCTTACACTTCTTCATGCTGAAATTAATTTTGTTAGTTTTGATCTAATTCTCTGATTTGTAAAGATCAGCAAGAATTCTGTTGTTTCTGGTTTTAGTTACCTCTCCCAGTTTGGTATCATTGAAATGTTTGTTGAGCATATCCTCTATTCCTCCCTTCAAGTCACACATTGGAAGCTGTTTAATGCAGTTAGATGTGTAAATAGCTATTGCTTAAAACAATTTGTAAGCCGCTCTGATAGCCTTGTGGCTGAAGAGCGGGGTATAAATAACTAAATAAAAAAAAATTAAAAAAAATTCGAGTACCACTGGGCCCATGACAAAATCCTGAAGTATCCCACTTCTGTCCAGGCTGATGAGAACCACTTTGAGTTCAGTTCACAAGTTAGTTACAAATTCATCTAACATTAGCATAGTCTAGAACATGGCTTACTAACTTGTCTGAAAGATTATTATGGGAGACCTCATCACAAGCCCTACTGAAATAAAGATACACTAAATGCACAACATTCTCCTGGTTAACCAAGCTTTTACCTCTGTCAGAGAGAGAGAGAGAAGATAAGAGATAAGATTAGCCTGGCATGACTTATTTTTGAAAAACCTTTGGTCACTCACTGTTCTATAATCTTTCCTGTATTGGCATCAAGGTGATTAATCTGTAGTTACCCACATCCTCCTTTAACACACACACACAAACATATACAGCACCTTTTTGTGGATGAAGACCACATTTCCCCGCCACCATTCTTCAATGATCTCACTGGTTCATCAAGAATTAAAGGTAGAATGTCTGCAAGTTCTTTTAGAGAACTTGCAACATCTGTATGGTGAAGACAGAATGTTTATATCTAGAATAGTAAAAGTGAGTGCCTATGTGTATCTGTCTGTCTGTGGCAGCCCTAACTCACAAGAACATTGTTTTTGAGGCCTCAAAATTTGACAGACCGATTTTGGTTAGTGTCCAAGTTGCAATGTCAAGTTTCAAGTCTAAATTCCACATGGGGAGGGGGGGAGGGGGTGGCAGTAATCAGGAAATAATGATAAATACTTTGAAAGCTGACAGAGTATTTTTAGCTGTTACTCAAGTGGCAGTCCTGTATCAAGTGGAAAATTCAAAATTCCAAAAGGAGGAGGAGACTTCCTAGAAACAAAGAAGGCGGCTGAAATAACTCTTTGGGAGATTATACTATACTCATGATGGAATGCTTTTGGTTGTCAGCCAAGTTGCAGTTGGCAGTTTTTAGTCAAAAATTCAACAGGAGCTTCCTAGTAGCAAAAATTGGGGGCATGCTATAACTCATTGGGAAATGATTTTTAAAGTGTACTAGAAAGCAAGGAAGAGCTCTCTGAAGCATTACTGTAAAGATTACAGGGTAAAGGCAGGAATACAGGAGACAACACACTTGCTGCTAAGATTCTTGAGTTTACAAAGATCACAAAAAAGGGGGAAAGCTCTGAAATAATCTGGTAATATCCCTGAAATTAAAAAAAGGAAGTGGGTAAGAAACCAGAAACCTCTATGGGTTTGTTTTGAGGTGTTAGGTACAGATCTGAGTAGCACCGGTTAACTTCAATTGGTTATTAATGAACAACTTGGTCTCTTCCCAATTATTATATACTAGCTATACCTGGCATAACATACACTGTTATCTACATATGTAAAATGTGTTGGTATGTTTCCGTTCCCAGTCTGCTGATTGGCCACTTAGGAAACATATCAAGAGTACAATCATTTGATGCATTAATATATATATAACCTTTCAAATCAACTATAATGGCTAGTTTCATGCTGAGAGCCCCTCCGCCACTGCCATGCAACCACACGTACATACAGACACATAGACACACACACACAATGCTAGACACACACACCATGCACACCAGGACATGAGAGCACCTCCATCATCATGGAACTATGTATACACCCCCATGCCCCATACTACATGCCACATACACACCCACTCCACACACACACACACCAGGATGTGAGAACCCCTCCACCACCTTGTTTAGAAAGGACTTGAAGCTTTCCACGTGTTTCCACCCCACAGCCCAAAGCCAAGGAGCAGCTACAGACAGTACAGAAGGCCAGAGGCCCAAGGTCCAGCTAAAGACAGCACAGAAGGCCCCAGGACCAAGAAGCAGCTACAGACAGCACAAAAGACTATGTTGTGGTGGCCAAAACTGAGGGCTGCATGCCACTCTTAAATAGCAGTTCCCCAGGCTGCTTCAGGTGTGCTGCATGATTGCAACTGGCTGTGTCTGATAGCTTGGCCCTGGTTCTTCCAAAACTCTCACAGCCAGGGTCTGCAAAGAGGCTGTGCAGCCAGGGGTCGAGTACTGTGAGGAGATGCAGATCCTGACACCTAAGCAGCCAATCAACACACTGAAAATGACAACATACCATATATATATATATATATATATATATATATATATCTTCTATCAAGGTCCTCTACAATTAAGTCACAGGTCTAGTACTGAGAGCTTGATAATAGTATTGCTCTGAAAGAGTTTTTAACACACAAGACCCTTTAAGTCTTTTCATCAGATTTCCCCTGCAGTCTTCGTTCTGCTGCTGCCACATTTTCAGACAACTGCCACGAGCTGTCAGCAATCCCAAAGGCTGCCTCCAGGGTCTGTCTCACAGACCTTCTTTAGCTTTTGCCTTGAGTGCTTCCAGTTTGGCTTCATAAACTTGCTACTGCCACTCTTCTTTCTGCTGACTTCTTCCTGAGACTCATTCCCAATGTTCTCCTGACTTGAACTTTCAACTGAACAATCCTAAGTGGATGCTTATATTCATACCAGCCAGAACCTTCCAGCCAAACAACTTTATAGTAGGGACAGAATTCCTTGTTAATTTTGTTCTTGAAGAAAGTAGTGAGTAATTTTACCACTACTATAAAATCTTTGACAACCACACAGTTTTAAAAGACTATTCACAAATCAGCATTTATTCTGTGAAAAATTTCCATGTGGTATTTTTGCATGGAAATCAGCACTTTATGTCAAGAAAAGAGCATTTCTGTGCAGAAAATAATATTTTTGTGCAGATATATTATTTTGTGTGTAAAAATATATTTTTTTCTTCACAGAAAATGCTGTTTTCTGCTCAAAATTTTTTTACATAAGACCTGGAGTGTGAAAATTCCCATCAGTCCAATATTCTTCTCATCAAGGTTTCCAAACACATTTTTCAACCATTTCAAAAACGTTTTCAAACATTCTTTTCATCACTACTTCATAATGCCTAATATTCCACCACGCTACTATTAAAAACTTAAGACCAAAGCAAAAAAACTTTCAAAATGTTTAAGTTAAACACCAATCAGAAACCTAGCTTTTTCATAGTTTTTAGTAGTAAAATAACAGTTTAATGGTCAAATGGCCATTATAGTTATACAGAAGACTGTATAAACACTGTAGTTCACTTCTGTCCCCAGTAAAGGGGAAAAGACTTACTTTTTATTTCTTCAGAACAGTTTAAACAGACATATTAAATTGTCCTGAACACAGGTCAGCAAGCACTAAAGGCAGCAAGTGGCTGGTGTGTCACAGCTGTTGGATAGTCATTCCAGTCCAAATCAGTCACGGATTACCTGAGGAAGATGCAGGGAGAAGCACTAGGATGGTCAGCCAGTCCAAGAATCATTAACAAGTCAGGAATCCAAATGGAAGAGCCAGCAAGGAATAAACAAAGACCTCCAAGGTCAAATAAACAAAAGAGCCAGAGTTCTGTCATTCAATGAGAAAAGACAGTTGTGAACAACAAAGATATGGAGGAGCTGCTGGGAGATTTATGGCCAGCTATCTCAACAACACCTGGGGTCTAATTAATTAGCGTCTTAGATTTAACTGTCAGTGGGCCTGGCATGTCTTTCTTCATCACTCAACAAAGGATGGAGGTGTCCTCTTCAGTGCCTTCCATCTCCTGCTGGGGTTCCCCCATTGCCCCAGTCTCCATCTTCTCAGACTCAGAGACAATTCCACTATCAAGAACTGCAGCCTCCTGGTAATCTGACTCTTCCTCCTCCTTATCTGAGTCATGCAGTTATGATATGAATATATACAGTAGCACCCTGTATCTAATTTGCTAACCGCAGTTTCAATAACCCACAGTTGGTGATGGGGGGGAGGGAGGGGGAGGAGGGATCTTACCTCCCCGTCCCTTCCCCTGGGAGGACTCCTGCTGCCATGGCAGTGATCACAGGGATGAAGGGAGGGGGAGGAGCGAATTGGCCTTTTCCCCTTCCCTCTTTGCCCCCACAATTGCCATGGTGGTGGACACATGGTGAGGGTGAAAGGGGAAGGGGCAGAGGTGTGAACTGGCCTCATCCTCTTCCCCCCTTTCCTCTGTGATTGCCCCTGCGGTGGGGCCATGGGTGAAGGGGGAAGAGAAGCGAACTCGCCTCATCCCCTCCCTCCTTCCCCCTTTGCCCCTGTGATCACTGCTGTTGCGGGGACATGGGCAAAAGGGAAGTGAACTGGCCTCATCCCCTTTCCCCTTTACACCCATGATCGCTGCCACGGCAGGACCATGGGTGAAGGGCAAAGGGGGAGGAGAAGCAAACTGGCTTTGTCCCCTCCCCCTTTGCCACCGTGATCACCGCTACAGAGAGGCCATGGCAGGGGGGAAGGGGGAAGGGGGCAGAGGAGTGAACTCACCCCCTTTCCCCCCAGGATAGCTCCCCAGGTATCCATGGAATTTGCCATTTGTAGGTGCCTCCGGAACCAATCCCTCGCGGATTCGGGGGTGCTACTGTAACTCACAAAGCATTTTTCCACAGGTGGCTTTTATAAAGGTACAAAAGCAAGCATACACAGGCAGTCATATTTCCAGCTAGATCAAATGTACCATTTTAGATCAGAGTTGGGAATCATGCAGCCCTTCAGATGGTCGTGGACTGCAACTCCCAGTATCTCTGGTCAGCATAGCCAATGGTGAATGATGCTAGAAGTTGTAGTTCAACAATATCTGGAGAGCTGCATGATTTCCACTCCTGTTTTATATGTGCCAATTCAGTTCTTACTGCAGCAGCTTCTAAGCCACATGCTAGACTTAAAAGGTCCCCTTTCATTTTTGTGCAGGACAAAAACAGCCTTACATATCTTTAAAAAATGAAAAACAGCCAAAGGAAGCTGCACTTTTTGAATGGAAGGGTGTTGGGGAAGAGAGGTGAATTTAGTGCTTCCATTTTCCCCTCTTTTGCTGCTCAGAATTGCTTCCACCCACCAAACGGGGTTTCAAATACCTTCACATTCCAGGTTGTCTTTTCAAGCCAACACATTAAACAAGCCAACACAGAACAGTTGAAATATTCATCACCATATCTGATACCAAGCTCTGGGGAGACCTGCTTGATAGCCTACAAAATTAACTTGATTGCAAAAACCTACCTTAATTGCATATTTATTGGAGACAAAGTTTATGTTAAAGATGGGTGAAGGCAATTTCCAGAGGGATAGCCATCTTAGCCTGTTTCAGCAAACCCAAAAAGTCTTGTGGCATCTTAACAAATTTATGATAGTACGAACTTTTGTGGACTGTAGCCTACTTTGATGATGACTGGGATAACAAAAGCTGAAGACCAACACATCTGGAGGGTATCAGGTTGGGGAAGTGTGTTGTAGACCACACAACCTCCTGCTTTTGATCACATCCTATGATTGACATTTAATGTGTTAGAGCTAAAAAAAAAAAAGTTGAAACATTTTAAAAGAACGTCAGAAGTGCACTGAAAGAGATTTAAGCTTAAAATGACCATTATTTCACTTACTGACTAGTAACTTTAATCATCTTATGGGTTGACTAAGCAGTTCAAGAATTACCACAGAACTGAACAAAAAGCTGATGCACACAGATTCACCTACTTAATTAGTCAAGCTCTTTTCATTTTTTTTTCTTAAAGAAGAACAGGACATTTCATGATGCTGGGAAATTTTTTAATCTCTCCCCCCACAACCCCCCCTGACTTTAACACTATTAAAACAGGAAATATTGACACTGGAATAAACACCCCCCCCCAAAAAAGTTTTAAAATGGGAAACTGAGAAACCCTGGCATAAAATAGGATTTCCTTGAAAGCTGTACTAACTGTCACTAAACCTTAGCTGTAGGAGTCAAAAAGCAGATTATTCTTGTAGGCATGGAAGATATTTACCCAGAAATCAGTTCCTACAGTATTTGCTGGACAACCCAAGGCTGAAAAAAGCCAGCAGGAGTTCTATGTGCTGGCTGAAGCCTATAAGTCATCCCCATTCCATTCCACTTTATTCCCTCAAGATGCTCTTTCCCATATAGGGAACTGCATGGATAAATCTCAGTGTGACTTAGGTTGCCCACAAAGAGAAAGCCTCCAGCTATTCCTACTATTGTGGTGGCACTTTTTGCAGCTTTGATAAAGATAAAAATGGCTATAGGCTATTTTTATAGAAGCTTGTTCTATCTGCGATACAACTTGAATTGAACTTTTCGCCTGAATCCTATTGTCAGTCCAACTACAGTAAGCCCACTGAATCACCTATGTGTCAGTTCACCATTCAGCCATTGAGTCAATGGGTCTATTTTAACTGGGAATTAGGAATATTCAGGATTCTGTGTTCAAAGGCAACAAACCTCTGATTACTAGATACCTTGAATATCTTAAGAAGCCATGTCCTAATCAATGAGCAGATCCTCCATTTTTTCAGATCACAGCTGTTCCTGATAGTCAACTTTCTGGTAACAAGCCACTCTGTACTTAGCTAAATTGATCCTTGGATAGCAGACACAGTCTGCCAAGCACAGGGCAGGCTTGAAGCCTTACAGGCTTGCTAAAATCTACCAGAGCTTGTACTCAGCTGACATAGTCTTCAAGAGCCCAGGCACTTCCCCAGCATGGTCAGGTGACAGTAGGATTATGATAGGGATAAATAACAGCGTAATGCCATAGTTTTCAAGTGCTGCTTGAGTGCAAGATATCCCCATATGTGGGTGGGGGGAGAGAGAAAGAGAGAGAGCGCGAGAGAGAGAGAGAGAAAGAAAGAAAGAAAGTGCAAAACCAAAAAGAAGAGAGCCAACGAAAGTCAGTGACTGGTATACTGTTGGCTACTTCCAAGTAGAGTAAATGCATTTAATCAGTTATTGATTAAATTATTAATTTATTAAATTTAATTTATTTTTTATATTTATGTATTTATTAATTTAATTTTTAATTTATTAAATTATTAAAGTTATTAATCAGTCAACATGTAGGTCAATTCAATTGATTCAATTTCTCTACTCTAGTCAGGACTAACATTACTATTCAGATCCATCCATGTTACACAAGTGAGGAAGGCTGTGAACATGTGACCTGTGCATCTGCTAAGTCTGTTGTCCAGAAGCTGTCTGTGGGATGTGATGAAACATATTGGATCGTAGCATGCAATTCTCTCTGAACCTTTCAGATTTTCTCTTTTTGGCTTGCATGTCCTTTCCTTTCTTTCTCTTTATAATACTGTGCATGGCAAAACTCTACAATAGTGAGTAGGTTCCTATGCAGCTTGTTTCTGTCCTATTCATAACTCTTCAGAGTTTGCAGAGATGCAGATAGCGATGGCTTTTCTCTTGTCTTCTCTCAACGACTTTCAGTCAGTTTATGAAACTATAAGCTCTAATTCCCTTACCACCGTTGAGGAATTGGTGTTATTTCCAACAATTGTTTTTGTGAATTGCCCGTTAACAGTGTAATTATCACTGTCAATCTGTATTTCATTTCCATCAGACTTCATTGTTTTCAACCCTTACTCTCTCCTCCACTCCAAGGTCATGTATGTATATGTGTGTGTGTATGACTCAGCACTAGGGATGTAAATCCTTGCCTATTCCACTCTTACATGCAAGAACAAGAAACAATTTTTTCTCTGCTTGCCTGTAACTTGGTGAGGTATTGTTTTGTTGGTCTCAACATAGTATTTGCATTTGCACAAATTGTGTAAATTGCACAAATTTCATGGCTAAACATCCGTCACTGCTGTCTTTTTTCAGAGACTTATAAAAATCAGCAGTATCAGGTGTGCTATTTCTTTTTCTCAATCAGCTAGTTCCCCTTTGTTTGCTGTGTTTGTGTGATTTGCTTCAGGAAGGGAAAATAATACTAGTTTTGCACAGAGGCATTTTGTACAAATTACAAATAAAAAATGTGTATTGTCTCATTCTCATACTGAAGGTACAAAATCTCAAGGGAGTTAAAGAACTCTTAACAGGCTGTCTCAACATGCCAGGAAAGTATTTCTCATTGAGAATGAATAACTTAGCAAGATTTCTTCCTATTAGCACTCCATGTACATGGTCAAGTGTACTGTAGACCATAACATATTGGCTAGTCATTATAATACAGTGTGATTCAGTGTGATGCGGCAGCTAAAAAGGCCAATGCAATTTTGGGCTGTATCAATAGAAGTATAGTGTCTAGATCAAGGGAAGTAATAGTGCCGCTCTATGCTGCCTTGGTCAGACCTCACCTAGAATACTGTGTCCAGTTCTGGGCACCACAATTCAAAAAGGATATTGACAAATTGGAGCATGTCCAGAGAAGGGCAACTAAAATGGTGAAAGGTCTGGAAACTATGTCTTATGAGGAGAGACTCAGGGAGCTGGGTATGTTTAGCCTGGAAAAAAGACGGTTAAGAGGCGATATGATGGCCCTGTTTAAGTATTTGAAGGGGTGTCACGCTGAGGATGGAGCAGGCTTGTTTTCTGCTGCTCCAGAGACTGGAACACAGAGCAGTGGATGCAAGCTCCAGGAACAGATTCCCCCTCAACATTAGGAGGAACTTTTTGACAGTAAGAGCTGTTCGGCAGTGGAACACACTCCCTCGGAGCGTGGTGGGGTCTCCTTCCTTGGAGGTCTTTAAACAGAGGCTGGATTGCCACCTGTCGGGGATGCTTTGATCAAGATTTCCTGTGTGGCAGGGAGTTGGACTGGATGGCCCTCGTGGTCTCTTCCAACCCTACAATTCTATGATTCTATGATTCTGTTTATTTTTTTTTCTATAAGAGACTGACATGGCCCTTTGTTACAATTATACTCCACCTATCCTTAAAAAATGCCCCACAGGGTTAACAATAAAAACCAGTTGTTTTTTAAAAAACCAGAACAAATAAGCAACATCAAATCAATTAAAAATCAGATGAGTGCATTTTACAAGACTCCATTATGATCTTCCCTTTTCCCCTGTGTTCATGTTGGTGTGCCTGCTATGCTAAAATTATTTTTTTAAAACAATCTGTGGCAAACTATACCAGAAATTGCAAACTGCATCAGTTAATTAGCATAAGTTTTCCTGGATTCCAGTCCACTTTGCTGATACCAATGGAACTTGTTAGCCCTTAATGTGCCACAGGATTGTTATTTTGGCTGCAAGAGGCTAACGTGGCTATCATGTTATTATGAAATTATGAAATTCTTTAATAATTTACAGGTATCAAGGATTTTGCACACATGTTATTGTGTTTCAAGTCCCCAAAACTGTGGGAGAAGTTTTGTAAGGCATTGAATCTTTAGCCTCTTGATGATTAACATTTGGTCTGGCATACAATAGGCATTAGTTGTACATTTTCAAGTCTATCCACAACCATAAAATAACACACAAAATATGTAGTGTATTCCTGGATGCTATCACCACCAACACCAACACCATCCTGATCCTGCCAATTTTTTTTTAGATCAGGACTCAATGTAAGTTAAAACAAAGAAAGCTAAAAATCACATTATACAAAATGTAAAAATATAATTAAACTGCCATAGAATTAAAAGCAGTTAAAACATGGCCATTAAATAGAAAAACAAAAATGCAGGCCCTACAGCACATTATGATAGGCCCTTTCCCCTGAGTAATCAGCCTTCAGTGCAATTCTCCACCTGCATATGGAAGGATAGCAAAGAAGTTTCTAGTCTAATGTATCTGGGAAAGGGAGCAGCCACCAAGAAGGCCTTCTTTCTTGTTCCCACCAGATGTACTTATGAGGGTGTTGAAACAGAGAGAAGGGCCTCCCAGAAGATCTCCCAGGCAGGATCATATGGGAAAACATGGTCTTTCAGATAACCTGAGCTTAATGGTATATCATGTACGTTTTCTATGTCTGCATTTGCATGGCAGATAAAATAAACATTGCCATACATGTGGCATAAAAAATAACTAACAGCACTTTTGACAGTATTATCTTAAGCTGAAGTGATGCTACATAAGTATGAGGCAAGGCATTCATGTTTAGTTCACATTCAAGATTCTTCTGGATGCTAGCCAAAGCCATTGCTTTGTTTAAAAGTACTATGCAATGGTTTCCAAACCTGATTCCTCATATCTTGTTGGAATTCAACTCCCAGAAGCCTCAGCCAGCATGGCCAGGTATTGTAGGAGTTGTAGTATAACAACCTAAGAGAACTCAGTTGGGAACTATTGGTAGGGAGGTTTAAATTGGCCTTCACAGCTTTTCTTCTTTTGTTTACCTGTGATTGTACATATTAGTTTGTCTTTTAATCACTTGATTTTCAAAAATGTGGCATGCTTTCCCCATGTATATAGATATTCTGATGGTTGCTTTGGAACATTCATGCCCACTTTGAGCTCCTTAGAAGCCTTGTTGGACCAAAATTGTGCCTTTCACAATTTTCAAGAGCTGTCAAATCACATCTAAGGTTCTGTCTTCCCATGTCAGCATGTAGCAACCATCTAGCAATCCACAGGAATGGGGAAAATAAAGAAAGTAGTAATAAATGCTTACTCTTTTCAGCATGTTATACTTACTTTACAGACTTCAAAGAGATTCTATTGTAGGAAGCAAATCACTCTGCATTGGCTGAATGTTAGTTATTTCATTAATCTGTGAATATGTTTAAACAGAACAAGTGGTGGGTGCATTTCCCCCCCCATAAGGCTAGCTTCCTACTGTTTAAAAAACAAAGCTTCAGGAGGAATGGGACAGTCCTCCTATAATGAGACCAGTAAAATTTCTGTCAAAAGCAATGGTCTTAAACTTCTATTTACAATAATGACCAAACTTGCTGTCCTAAACATATGTGTCTCAGCAGGTGCCTTTTCAAATCCTATACTTCTTATGATAAAGCTTAGTGTCCCTGTTATGATTTTGGTTATTGTAATAATCAAAAGAGGGCTGCCAGGCTCGTCCGGTGGCTCCTTTGCAGCCCACCCGGCTCCCCTTGGCCTGAGCAGCCCCATGGCCACATGGTGGCCAGCATGGGGGCCGCCATGCTGGGTGTCTTCTTCCTAGCCTCTCCCACTCTGACTGGCTGGCCCTGCAAAAGAGGAGGGTCTTCCAGCTGGCATGGCTTGATGATGTTGCCTTTTTGCAACTTTTTCAGCAGTTGCTTTATGGCTGCTGCTTTACGGTGCTTGGGCTGGATATAAAAGGCCGGCCCTGGTGTCGAGGTGCTCAGTGGCTCACTGGGAGCCAAAGACCCTTCCTCCCTACCTTTCTTTTATGTGTATGGTAGTAGTACTACATGTAATCTCTTAATTGATCTTCTCTTCTGTCACAGCTTTCAAGGGTGGTTGGCATGGTTCCTGATCTGGGGTAAGTAGTTGGGGGAGGAGTCTCCATCAAGTTCAAAGTCAAGTTCAAGGTCAACTTCAAGTTCACAGAGACTCCCCCTTTTATGACCTTGTTTCACAGGGGAGGGGGTCATCAAGTGGGCAGAGCTTGGCCAGAACTCCTCCCCTCCATGTGTTGAGGTGTCGGTGGCGACTGACAGTAGCTCCATTGACCAACGGTGGGTTGGTTGATGACGGGATCCGGACCTCTGCAATTTGTGCCAACCATTTACAGCTATTATCAAAGTTGTGGCCTTTTTAATTGCCAGTATATAATATATCTTTTCTACACATTACTCATCATTATGTTCTCAGTATACTTTTGTGAAGATACATTGTGTCTGTGTCTTTGTTGTATGGGGAAGGGGAGAATTACTGGTCAGAGTTCACAAGTGGGTCTCTCACCATGCTTTTGCCCACTGGGAGTCTAACAAAAACATTTGTTTTCCTTAGTGGCCAGACCAGAGCTTGGGAGAGGAGCAAGAAGATAGCTAGAGAAATAGGGGGCTTTTACACTACAATGTGATAGTGCTATTATTCCATTTTAATTGCCATGGCTGCATGCTATGGACACCTGGGTTTTGCAGCTTTCGGAGGCACTAAAGATCCCTGGCTGAGAGTCTTAAATGCTCTCTCCTTAAACTTCAAATCCCAGGATTTCAGAGGATGTTACCATATCAGTTAAAGTGGAATTATAGCATTATAATTCATTAATGTGAAAGGGTCCGTAATTTCAATTTGATTTGCCATAAAGACTGAGGAAGTTAGAAAGCTGTGCGTTTTTAGCTAGGGACCGTAAAAACCAGGATGCAGTTATTCTGTGGATATCTCTTGCATTATGAGCAGCTTCTTTGCCTCCTTTAGGAATTTGTTTGCTTCCAACAGATTTGCTTATCTATTTGTAAATACACACATACAGAAACACACAGTTATTACAGAACTAAGCCCTTTAGCTTTAGCATGTCGTCTTATCATTCTGCATATGGAATTACTTCCATTAGTAAAAATAGGACTGGGGAAATGTCCTCAATATCCTGCAACCTCCAGTTCCATTTCCATTAACATGATGTTGGATTTAAGCCTTTGGCACTTAAATTATTTATCTATTTATTTAAGTATTTATACCCCACTCTTCAGCCACAAAGGGTCTCAGAACACCTTACACATTGTTAAGCAATAGCACTTATACATCTACACTGCTTTTATAGTGCACTAGGCAGTCTCTAAACAGTTTCCAATGTGTGTTAACTAATTTCCCCCACAAGCCAGGTACTCATTTTACCAACCTATGAAAGGATGGAAGGCTGAGTGAACCTTGGTGCCCTTGGGATCAAACTCATAATGTTGTGGCTGCAGTACCAGCGTTTGACCACTGCACCACCAGAGCTCCCTTTCAGTACAGTTGCCCCTTCACATTCGTGGCTTTCACACTTGCGGTTTTTATTATTCGTGGTTTAGCCCCAGCCACTTAGGGAAGGCTGGCGAGAGGCAGGGCAACCTCCAGCCTGCGCCTTCTCCGGCCTTCCAGAGGCAGCTCTGGGGCTTCAAAGTCCTGGAGTCTGCTGAGGAAGGTGGGGGTGGGGTGGGGTGGGGTGGGGTGGGCAGCCTCCCTCCCTCCCTCTGCCTTCCCCAGCCTTCCTGAGGGGACTACAGGGCTTCTAAGACCCAGAGTCCCCTCAGGAAGGCCGGGGAGAGGCAAGGCACCTTCCCTCCCCACCCACAAGCTGCCTTCCCCAGCCTTTCTCAGCGGGTTCCGGGGCTCCAAAGCCCCGGAGTCTGCTGAGAAAGACCTGGGAGAAGCAGTGCAGCCTCCTCCCTGCCCACACACTGCCTTCCCCGGCCTTTCTCAGCGGGGTCCAGGGCTCCAAAGCCCCGGAGTCCGCTGAGAAAGACCAGGGAGAGGCAGCACAGCCTCCTCCCTGCCCACACACTGCCTTCCCCGGCCTTTCTCAGCGGGGTCCAGGGCTCCAAAGCCCCAGAGTCTGCTGAGAAAGGCCAGGGAGAAGCAGCGCAGCCTCCTCCCCGCCCACACACTGCCTTCCCCGGCCTTTCTCAGTGGGGTCCGGGACTCCAAAGCCTTAGAGTCTGCTGAGAAAGGCCGAGGAGAGGCAGCGCAGCCTCCTCCCCACCCACACGCTGCCTTCCCCAGCCTTTCTCAGTGGGGTCCATGGCTACAAAGCCCCGGAGTCTGCTGAGAAAGGCCAGGGAGAGGCAGTTCAGCCTCCTCCCCATGCACACGCTGCCTTCCCCAGCCTTTCTCAGTGGGGTCTGGGGATTTGGAGCCCGGAGCCTGCTGAGAAAGGCCGGGGAGAGGCAGCACAGCCTCCTCCCCACCCACATGCTGCTCTCCCCAGCCTTTCTCAGTGGGGTCTGGGGCTCCAAAGCCCTGGAGTCTGCTGAGAAAGGCCGGGGAGAGGCAGCGCAGCCTCCTCCCCACCCACACGCTGCCTTCCCCGGTGGGCTCCGGGGCTTCTAAGGCCTGGAGTCCCCTCAGAAAGGCCGTGGAGAGGCCAGCCAGGCTGGCCAGACACCCTCCTGCTGCCTCCCTCCCTCTGGGGGGGCCGTGGGAGCAGTATCTGTTATTCGTGGTTTTTCCACATTCGCGGGGGTCTCAAGAACCTAACCCCCGTGAATGTGGAGGGACAACTGTACTTGTATAATATTTGATTTTCAGTGTATTGGATAGGAATTGGTGTGGGCACTGGATGAATCAAGAAAAAAGCCAGCCTACTGGTACTCTGGCCAAGACAGCCAACCACTAGCAGCATGATTGATATGCTGCTCTAGCTTTGCAGGATTTATTATTATTGTAAGCTTATAAAGATATAGAAGAATCCTACAAGGGCAGAATTGCAGTCTCCTGGATAACCCCCTGGCTCAGGAGTAGACTGAGGAGATGTCTGTTCAAGACAGAAGCCTAGGAAGTTACAGTGCTCCTCACCGCAAAGCTGAACAATCATATGAAGATTCAGAAAGATCAGCTAGACAGAAGCTTCTCCAGATAAAGATTTATAGCCTCATTAAGGGACCTTGGATTGCCCATGCTGAACAGGGAAAGAGAAACCCTCCCCTTGGTTGGTACTGTAATTCAACATGTTTTAGTGAGTACAAACAATTTGAATTGTAAATATTTAGTCCAGTTCTCATTGACAGGGTACTTGAAAAGTGAAACTAAGAGCTGAATGGGATGGCTTTTTAGCATAATGCTAAAAAAAATAAGCAATTTGAATAGGAAATAAGAAATAAACTTAATGTCTTCAAGATTCAAACAAGTAAAAGGTTTATATGGAAGCTACATTTTAGGAAAGGGTAAATAATTATGGTCTCTGATGCTGGGATTTAAATAGAGTGATTTATAAGACACCATAAATATGGCCACCAGGAAAACATCCAGAGCTGGGTTAGATATAACTGACTCTGTGCTTATTAAAATTCAGGTGTCGGTATTTGAAATGTCTAATGATTACAGATTTGAATAAATGTATGTTAGAGAGTAACAGGGATTTAGAACAAAAACTGAATTTATTGGGAGTACATATTATGGGACAAGTAAGAGATTTTAAGGAGCTTGCAAAAAAAAAACAATTCAAAGAATTCATGCTATCAGTACATTATCTAACAACCACAATACACAACATGAACAGGTGATCTCTAATAACATGAAGGGAATCACCATTTTATGTCAGGATTTGGAAAAGGCACAGGATAGAATTATGATGATGGATTTAAAGTCCAAGAAAACACAGATTAAAATAAGAGTTGTATCAGAAAAGGTGATTGATTTAAAACATACAGTTGTAAAAGCTATGGCAGATTTAATAAACAGCTCTTCTGAACAGTTTGACAAGAAGATTGTGGCAATATGTAGGCAAAATTCTGCCTTTGCACAAAGGAAAAAAACTTCCAAGAGATGTGATCATTTCACACACAAAAGTATCAGAGATGAAACACTGAGGGCACACTTAAAAAAAAAACTTAAAATAAATGAGAATGAAATAATTATGTTTAAAGACATTTCAGAAAGAATGCTGAAGAAATGTAGAAAAAAAAATCTTGGTGATGGAGCTTAGAAATAATTTTTCACTGGATAGTCCCAGAGGGTTTGATAATTCTCTTGGGTATGTTGCCTTTCCCAGTGTGCTAACTGGCTGCTCAGGAAACACACCCAATCAATTAACACCTATATGCAAATTCCCTCTCCACCTCACAGTCCACTCCTGCCACTTAGTCTGTGCTCCAGATTCCTGCCATTCAATCTGTGGCCCAGATTGGGACCCAGACGAACAACTGGCAGTGGTGATGGGCCACCTGCAATAGGACACAGGCAGTCAACTGGGGGAGGTGGCGGGTTGCCAGCGATGGGAGCCAAGTAGTCAACTTGTGGTGGCCACAACTGTGGCAGAGCAACAGAGTAAGTCACCCTCAACAATTCTGGGAAAAGTCTGGAATGCTGAGAACAGCAAGGAAGACTTTTAAAATCTGCCAATCTACCTTACAGGGTTGTCATGAGGTCTACCAGGCATTATTTCAGGAGTTTTTTTAATGGCATATGTTATGCTAGGTACAGATAGTATGATAAGATTTGTTCAAAAGGTTGAAGAAGCAGGCCACAGAAGCCTATGCAGATGACTTGCTACTTATAATTCAGGACCCTCTAATATAGAAAAGCACTCAAAATAATAGATACCTTTGGGAACTTATCAGGTTTCAAATTAAACAAAGATAAAACAGTTATGACCAAAAAAATTATCAAAAGAGGAAGAGGAACTATTAAAAGAGAAAAGTGGATGCAGATTGGAGAAAAAAATGAAGTACAGTCTTCCCTCCACATTTGCAGGGGTTAGGGTCTTGAGATGCCCGTGAATGTGGAAAAACCACAAATAAAAAATGCTACTCCCGTGACACCCCCTAGAGGGAGGGAGGCAGCAGGAGGGCGTCTCGCCAGCCTGGCTGTCCTCTTTGCCCCCTTCCTGAGGGGATTCCAGGCCATAGAAGCCCCAGAGCCCACTTAGAAAGGCTGGGGAAGGCAGCAGGCAGGCAGGCGGGAGGGGGCCCTGCCTCTCCCTGGCCTTCCTGAGTGGAATCCGGGGCTTCTAAGGCCCAGAATCACCTCAGGAAGGAGGCAAAGAGGACAGCCAAGGTTAGGAAGGCCGGGGAAGGCAGTGGGTGGGAGGGTGGGCAGGCAGGAGGCGTCCCTGCCTCTCACTAGACTTCCTGAGCAGACACCAGGGCTTTGAAGCCCCAGAGCCCACTTAGGAAGGCCGGGGAAGGCAGTGGGCAGGCAGGCGGGAGGGGGCCCTGCCTCTCCCCGGCCTTCCTGAGTGGAATCCATGGCTTTGAAGCCCTGGAGCCCACTTAGGAAGTCTGGGGAAGGCAGGGGGCGGGTGGGCAGGAGGTGACCCTGCCTCTCCCCGGCCTTCCTGAGTGGAAGCCGGGGCGTTGAAGCAACTGAGCCCCCTTAGGAAGGCCAGGGAAGGTGGTGGGTGGGCAAGAGGGGGGCTGCCCTGCCTCTCCCCTGCCTTCCTGAGTGGACTCCTGGGCTTTGAAGCCCCAGAGCCCCCTTAGGAAGGCCGGGGAAGTCAGCGGGTAGGAGGCGGCCCTGCCTCTGCCCGGCCTTCCTGAGCAGAATCTGGGGCTGTGAAGCCCCAGACCCCACTTAAGAAGGCCAGGGAAGGCAACGGGTGGGCGGGCAGGAGGCGGCCCGCTTCTCCCCAGCCTTCCTGAGGGGACTCCGGGGCTTAGAATCCCCAGAGCCCCCTCAGGAAGGCTGTGGAAAGCATTGGGAGGGAGGGAGGGAGGCTGCCCACCCCCCAGCTTTTGTGAGCACACTCCAGGGCTTTGAAGCCCTGGAGCCAAATCTGGAAGGCTGGGGAAGGGGCAGGTGTAGTGACCCGTACACGGTCAACCCACCACCTTAACACTCTGGCTTTAGGGTGGCAGTCCTGTGGGTTCTCTTGCATCCCACTACTGCCCCCAAAAGAATGTGTGTAGCACCAACCACTTTTTATTGGGACAGCCCTTTGTGTCCCTGATACCAGGTAGCGTGGTTTAAATTTAACGGAGGCCAAGCCGCTTTAAACTCTGACAAACGTTTATTGAAAAATATAAAACAAATAAACTGTAGTTGAGTATTAAAGTTGTTAATCTTCTTAAGGCTTAGTTACATCAGATTCCTTTTAAAATAAAAACATCAATTTAGACACACGAGCACTACTAACTCAGGCCCAAAGTCCTAAATCCCCTTTATATACTTGACTTGTTCTGAGCCTCTCCCTATTAGACTCTCCAAGTCTATTCAGTCCCTCTCTGGACCCTTAAGACCCTTCTGTGGTTGTGAGACTGAAAAGTTCCCTCAGGAACTCTAAGAGCACACCCTCCCTTCGGTGTAACTCTTTCTTTCCAGTCAAACCTCAAAACAACTAACCCCCCTCACTCTCTGTCAGGCCTTTTTATAGCCATGCCCTGCTGCCTTCCTATTGGCTGGGCACCAGCTGCTCTGAGATTGGCTAAAAGAGAGGCCTTTTCATCACAGCAGGTATTAGGTTGTCCCGCCTCTCACCAGCCTTCCCAAAGAGGCTTGGGGCTAAACCGCAAATAATCAAAACCGTGAGTGTGAAAGCCGCGAATGTGGAGGGGCAAGTGTACCTAGGAATTTGGATAACCAAGATAAACAGAGAATTATCTGAGGCTAATTACAAACAAGTATGGAATCAGATTAGAAAGGATCTTAAAAGATGGCAAAGTTTGAATCTCTCATTATTGGGATAAGTCGCTGTGATAAATATGAACATTCTACCTAGAATGTTTTTGTTTCAGAACCTCCCAGTCTTGATGAATGATGCTTCCTTCTCAGATTGGAACAAAGACCTGAGGGACTTTATTTGGAAAGGCCATAAAGCTAGCATAAAGTGGTCAGTTTTGTTAGACACTGAAAATAGAGGTGGGATAGCACTTCAAAATCTGAAACTTTATTACATCGCACATGGAGCAATATAGTTAGAAGACTGGTTTAAATTAAAGAATCTCAGAATTACAAATATAGAATTTGAAGATCTAAGATATGGCATACATGCTTATTTATGATATGGAAAGCTAAGCTTAAATAAAGAATTTGAGAATCATACCATAAGAAAAGCTCTACTAAGAATCTGGAGAACTTCAAGGCAGAAATTTTATCAGATTGTCCCATGGTGGCTGTCACTGATCGAAGCATTTCAAAGAAGGTGGACAACTCAAGATTTATGGATTAGATATAAAGATATACTAAAATGGCAAGACAGTTCGGTCTCCAGATTGAAAACAAGAGAGGAATTGGAAAATCAAGGGCATGATCTACAATGGTTCACTTATCATCAGTTAGCTGCCAGATATAAAGAAGACAATCTTAATTTTAGTTTTAACAAAGAACAAATGGAACTAGATAAGATCATATGGTCCACTAATGAGGGAAAAATTGGAAAATTATAATTTTTTATAAATTATAAATTCTATAAATTATTACTGGATAGGGATCTAGAAGCAGAGTTAATAAAAGAACCCATGATTAGGTGGGCAAGGGACATAGGAGAGCCCATATCTATTGACTTATGGGAAAACGCTTGGCTCAGGTCAAACACTTTCACGGCTAGCCTGAATTTGAAAGAAAACTTCTTTAAAATAGCATATAGATTGTATCTAACTCCAACGAGATTGAGTAAGATTTATAAATTAGAAAATAAAAGTTGTTGGAGGTGTGACAAAGAGCTGGGGTCCCTATACCATATGTTGTGGGGGTGTATCTCGATAAAGAAATTTTGGGGAATAAATTCACAAAGTAATCCAAAAAATGTTGAGTATTTCTGTTCTTTTAGACCCTAAATTAGCTCTTTTGAATATGACATCTGTTTTAGAGGGGCAGGATGATAGACCTCACTGGAAAATATTGTTATATTTTATCACAGCTGCGAGGTTACTGATAGAAGCAATGTGAAAAAACAAAGAAACCCCAGATACTGAAGAATGGCTATATAAATTATTGGAAATGAAAAATAATGATAAATTGACAAGGTTAGCCAATAAAGGTGATATAGAAAAGATTAATCTGGACTGGAAACTGGTAATGGATTATTTGAATAAACGATGGAATGTTCAAATGAAATATTTATAACGTCAGGATAAGAAGATATATCTTGATAGAAGATAATATGAAAAGTTTCATGCATAAGGAAAATGGCAAGATGCAAGTTTGTTTAAAAGTTAATAATTGTTTAATAATAGTAAACAAGTAAACTCTCATAAAGCACAAACAAACAAAATAATGTTTGTATTGGTTATATATTTTAGGTAAAATTAAATGTGAAAGAAATTATTAATAATTATATTTCTTAGAAATCCTTAAGTGGGTAAATAATTGTCTTTGGAAGTCAAGATATTTAAGAAGTAATTTTTTTTTACAATTTACATTACGTTATGTTATTAACTATACATTATATGTACGTTATGTTGTAAACTGCATGATGATGTTTTTTGCTTTGAAAAGTAAACAAATAAAGTAAAAAAAAAGGAGGAGGCCACAGAAGAAGGCATTGAAAATGAAGAGAATTGCTAAGAAGAAATAGTACTAACAACCAAATAAGATATTTTAATAAAATCATTAAAATGAATCTGAAAACAATTTAATGGACTGAATTTGCCCCAGAAAAGGGAAAAATTGCATTCTCTAAAAATCAGATATGAACTTTGACAAGCGGGAGCTGCTGGATCCTCTGAGCATGTGAAGAGCTCCAGACAATGCATGATGGCAGCAGCAATCCACACAGTCCCAATTAGGTAAAAATGAACACGCAGACACATAGGTAGTATCTAAAACAACAGATTTACTAAGACATAGCAAAAATATTTACACTGAGTCAAGGACTCCAGATACAGTGAGTACATATCACAGCAGCTACATATAGGTTGACTGACATAAGAAGACTGACTACTACATGGGCAGGACAGAGATTGTATAATACATGTGTGCATTACCCTGCTGGGTATTATAGTTTCCCGTTTCCATACTTATGGCATCTGCAATACCTTCACACAATCTCATTAAAGCTGTAATATCTGGTCCCCATTCTCCACAGACTGTTGTAAACACCAGCTGCACCTGGTAGGCACTCTATACTATCCCCTGCTGGCAGCAGCTCTTTATATTCCAAAATTCATTATTATTTAAATACCAGAACCTTATTTTTTCCATAACAAAATTATCTGTCTGCAAAAGACTCATATAAGAAAAAAAGATTGCAGGCTTTTGCAGAATAGAAGTATGAGCCTAGAAATTGTGTCTGAAAATAAGAATAAAAGAAATGGACTAGCCTTTTACATAAATCAACATTAAAACCAACATTTATTTTTGAAGATGGACAAGATAAATGTGTAATTGTGGAAATCAACTGGAATGGCAAGACAATGAATTTAATGGGTATTTGTGACCTGTAGAATGAGAAATCAACGGTTTATTTAAAAATGGTTAAGAAAGATATTTTAATTGGACTTACAAAATTTGATTTGCTTGGGTGATTGGAATGGGGTTGTTGATCCTGATAAAAATAAATGTTCCAGTAAAGGTATTAAGGAAGATCAAGAGAGACTACCTAGAACCTTCTTTAAATATACAGAGTACTTCATATTAACAAATGCTTTGCAGCCAAACTCTAGAGATTAATTTTTTTTTCCAAGCTGCCATGAAACTTTTGCTAAAATAGATATGTTCTGGATTTCCAAGAACATGATTAACCTAGGAAAGAGGATGGGCATTTTACCAAAAACTTTCTCAGACTGTAATCCTACCATGATGTCCCTGAAAATGGAGCAAACACAGTTTAGATAGAGGCTTAATGATTATCTGCAGAAGATGGAAATATTTTAAAAATACTAAGAATAATTGAGGAAATTCTTTGAACCGAACTTAAAGAAGGGTACAGAGCCTATAAGTAAAGCTTATATGAGAAGACAATTTATAAAATATGGATCCAGATTGAAAAAAAGAAAAAAGTAGCTAAACAGTCTGAGTTGATTAATGAAATTCAGAACCTGGAAGGAAAACTTAAGAAAAAAATTGTTAAAGAGACATAACAAAATATTAGGTTACTTCAAAAACAGTTTTTATTTTTTACAGTACAAGAAATGAAAACCATTTTATATTATACTTTAAGCAAAAGAATTTTGAAATTGCAAACAAACCTGGGAAGTGGTTTTCCTATAAGTTGAGACAGGAAAGGATAAAGAAATCTGGCACAGAGATCATGAAGGAAGACCAAATTGTAGTGGACAAATTGAAAATACTAACAGCCTTTGGGGAATACTATAGAGGCTTATATGTGAGAGGCACAAGAAAATTTCAGATAAACTTCAATTAGATAAATTACATTTGGAACAAAAGCAGAGTTTGAATAGGCCTAAGTCAACTATGGAAAAATATTGAAGCAGTTAAAAAGATTAAATCTGGAAAGGTGCCAGGCTCAGATGGATTACCTGCAACATGCTATAAGATATAAGAAGACAAGTTACTTCCAAAAAATGGTATGTGATGCGCTATTAGGAAAAGGGTGAATGCCAGACTACTGGAAAAAATGCTTATATTACAGTGATACGTAAAGAAGACACACGTGCAACATTAACAAAGAATTATAGACCTACCTCATTATTAAATAATAACTATAAGATATTTACTACCATTTATAGCAAGCAGATTGAGAGTACACATTTCTCAGAATATTCCTGATGATCAGAGTTGATTTTTGCAAAAACAACAACCTAAAAAACCGAAAACCAATAACAACTAAGACGTAATGTAAGAACTGTTCTTAATATCATTGCATTTTTACAATATCACAATGATAAAAAGGCTGTTTTGATATTTTTAGGTGTAGAAAAAGCATTTGATAATATTTCTTGGACTTACTTATTTCAAGTATTGGAGACTATGGACTTTGTCTTTATTGCCCAAATAATATTTTTACCAATCTATTCAGTTCAAAAGGCCCAGATCTTAGTGAATGGCAATGCAACAACACTGAAATACAAAAGGCAACTAGACAAGGTTGTCCCCTCTCAACTTTGTTGTTTATTTTTCCATTGGAAGCCTTACTGGGAGATATTTGACAATGTGACAGAATTTGTGGGGTGAGGGTAAAAAAAAAAGAACAGTACAAACAGAGCTTATGTGGATAATCTTGTGATAATGATACAAGAAACACTGGACTCAGTGAAGGCTCTTCTGGAAATAATTAAGGCATTTGGGACATGTTCTAGGTTTAAGGTGAATTGTGACAAAACAACATCGTTGACTAAAAATATGACTTCAGAAGAGGAAAATGAATTAACTATTCCTTCACATTTTAAAATGAAAAAAGGGGGATTAATACATGGAAGTTACAATCATGAAGAATACTAGTTTATTATTCTAAAATAACTATGAAAAAGTTTAGAAAGAAATTAAAAAGAGACTTAGAAAAAAGGGGAAATTTAAATTTATCACTTTTGGATAGAATTGTTATAATAAAAGCAAATAATATGCCAAGGCTTTTATTTCTCTTTCAATAATCCCTGTTATAAGAAATGGAATGCCCTTCATGCAATGGCATAAAGAAATTTCCAGATTTATTTGTCAGGCAAGGAAACCCAGAATAAAATTTAAAGCACTGTATGATGTTATGGAAAGTTGTGGTTTAGAAGTCCTTAATATCAAATTGTATTATGAGGTCTATTGTATCGTATGGTTGAAGGAATGGATATTGCTTAGAAATAAGAGACTTTTAGAACTTGAAGGTCATGATTTAAGATTTGGCTGGCATGGTTATATTTGGTATGATAAATTAAAGGCACATGCTGGGCTCTCCCATTATCTGGGCCACACAGCCAAGCAGGTATACAAAAGGTTAATGATGTGTGGAGAGTAAAGTTTCACATTCTATGGGGATCAACATCAAGAGACTGCTGAGCAATGAAGATGATATCTTGAGGGAGCTTTGAGATGCTTCTTTGAAGAGGTTATACATAATGCCTCAGTTGCCATGATGTGGAGGGAGAACAAAGAGAAGAACAAAGAGAGGCAACAACTGGAGGGACTCACATCCCAGCTAAGGGGGTGTTTGGTGAACACTGGCTTCACATCACCCTGGCTCCCAGCTCCCATTGAAATCTAGACTCAGAATGCAGCTCTTTGTGAGTAGCTAGGGAAAGTTTAGCTAGTCATGTCATGGCTTATATTATTTCGCAAGCGTGGCTGAATGGCTTAGACTATCTGTAACTGTGTAATTCCAAGTGTTCCTGAAGGGAAGATGACTTTCATTTAAAGAGATACCCTTTTGCTATGTAGATTCTGCTTAGAATAAACCTCCTTTAAAACTGTCCTTTCTTCCACCCTCTCTCTTCATGTGCCTTGGCTAGTTCACTCCACACAGGGGTGGGGGGAGGTGAAGATTTGCAGCAACAGAGTGGAAAGTACAAGTTTTCCCCAGCAGCCTCCCATTCAGCTACTGAGCTGGGGGATAAAATCAATGGGTGCTGGTCATATAAATGACCTCTAGGGTTATCAACCTGCTCAGGCTCAACCTACTCAGTAAAAGGAATATAAAAAATCCATAATATGCTAAATATAAAAATCATTGTATTAGAAAGGCTCTTCTATATGTTTAGTATAAATATAGGCAGGGACTTTTTCCTAAGATAATATTAGTCACCTCATTGCAGGAAGCCTTTTTTAAAGGAAAGAATGGGTTAAAAACTGGAGATGGTTGCTTTAGGTTGATCTTTTGTACTTTGAACAAAACAGTTGGCTGTTTAAACCAAGATAGATATTTCTTAAGGAAGTCAAAGATTTTAATTGATTTGTTTATATGCAACTTAATGATATATTCAATCAAAATAAGAGAAATACAGCTGTACAAGTTGGAGAAAATGAATTTTGTTTATAGTTGTTCAAAGATTATGATCATGTAATTAAAGAAGTGTGTATATATATATATATATATATATATATATTTAAAATTCAAGACTGAAGATGAACCTTAAAGGATTAAATAATATGGTGGGCCCAAAATTTTGGACATAATGTTCATATGGATGTGTGTGTGTGTGTGCGGTACAGACATACAAAAATTACTTTGTGCAGGAATTTGAGAGAAAATCTTTATAAGATGATATATCGATGGTATCTAACTCCAAATAAGTTGTCAAATATGCCTAAGAATGTTTCAAACAAATTCTGGGAATGTCAAGATAAGGAGTGTTCATTTTTTCATATGTGGTAGACATGTACGAAGATGATAAGCTATTGATCTAAGATTTATATATTTATGTAAAAAATAATTTAAAGATAATTTTTGTAATGTTACCAGAAATGTTTTTGTTGGGTATTATGGATTGTAGATATGGATTACTTCTTTGCTACATGACAACAGCAGCAAGAATATCGTTTGCTTAGACCTGGAAATTGACTGAAGTACTGATGATGGAAGAATGGATTGTTAAGGTTGCTGAGATAGCCCAAATTGCCAAATTAACATAGATTTTAAGGGATAAACCAAATGAATTTTTTTTTTTGAAAGACTGGAAACCATTTACTAGGCTGGTGGTGTACTCAGAGGCACCCTACTTCTTTTCTTGCTTCTAAGTCCCTCTCCATCCAGACATTGTGTTTTGCTATCTTAGGTCCAGTTGGTGGTAGGCACTGACATTCATATAAAAATAATGAAGTAAGTTTATTAGACTAGAAGTCTCTATCCACCCTTGGATAAAACATGGGCAACCACAGGCCTCAGAGCCAAATGTGATCTTTTATTACAATATCAGTCCCTTCTCCAGTTCAGAACCAAATGGCAAGGGAAAGGTGTGAAGGGTGTGGTGTCCATGACCCTGAGTTATACTGATAGATATGAGGCAGAGTAGTGGTTCTTAACCTGTGGTCCGGGGACCCCCAGGGGTCCATGATGTCCTCACAGAGAGTCCATGAAGGCTTGCAGGCTGCTTGGCACACCTCTTCCCCGCAGTGGAGTGGCCACATGACAGGAGCCATGGCAAAGGTTGGCTGGCTAGCTTGGCTTGTGTGTTGCCATTCAATCTGCTCCAGCCACAAACTTGCAGGAAGAAGCAGGATAAAATTCTTTCTCTCCCCACCCCCATTGTATGGATGGCGTAATTGTGTTTGTTGTTGGTGGGGTTTTAAATCTTGTGTTAAGTCTTGGAGGACCACAGCAACAAAAGATATTTTAAGGGGATCACTGGTAAAGAAAAGTTAAGAGCCACTGAGGTAGAGCATTTCACTGGACTGGTTGCAGAGATAGGGTCCATAAGACTGAAGTCCTAAGCACACTTACCATGTAGGATATCTCACGCTTACAACTGTGTGGCATGAGTATAACCTGTGAAGTTGCTAGTTTCATTCAGACATTTGTCATGATGCAGTTAAGCTACCTTGTAAGGAGGATCCCAATTCTCAAACTCCCACTGCAGCTCAATGTGAACCCTATCAGCCACATGCAGTTGGAGTTCAAAAGAGAACACAATATCTGCAGCTTTCTAGAATGAAAAACAAAAACAAAACCCAAAAACAGATGCATGATTATTTTAGCTCTCTGCAACTTCTTTTCCAGCTCACAAGGCCCCTGCCAGCATGTTGCATATGCAATTGTTTCTGCTTTCAACTATGCATATTTTATTTCAGTCACTTCTTGTCATCAGAGTAAATGCAAACAATAATGAGTTCCCATATTCAGAAGATGCAGTGTTGCTTCAAGAAAGGAATATGTTGGATTATTATGGTGTTTTTTTTTTTAAAAAAAACTTTCATTTATTTTTCAAACTAAAAAGAATATCCAAAGTCAGTTAATTCTGTTTTTTTTTTCTTGGAGAGACAGCTATGTGATAAATTATTCAGATGATGTATATGAAATTATTTGGGAAAAATCTTTCTTAGGAGCTGGAGTAGTTATAGCAAACTAGGAGAATTCTTTCACCAACACACACATGCACACACACCATTCTGTTAAACATTTTTCATTTTATTTACAGCAGCATTACAACAAAGGAGGAAAAAACAAACAAATGAAGAAGACAGTCAGAACTAGATAATGCTGGAATTTGACCTAGAAGATGCACTTACAATCTCATACTTCCCAAGAATAGAAGTTGACACTAGGGGACTCGAAAAAGCAGGCAGTTATAGTACAGTTTAAACTATTGGGGAAGACAACCTCGTGTCCTCTGGATATTCTGGGCTACAATTCTTATCATCCTTGTAATGAGTGAGGGATTATGGGAGTTACAGTCCAACACATCTAAAAGGCAGGCTATATTGCTCCATGATCTAACAAATTCATAGCAGTTGGCAATCTTGTGCCCTCCAGATGCTTTCAGACTGAAGTTTCCATTAGCCAGCTCCACAAAAGCCAGTTGTCAAGATCTGTGGGAGCTGTGGTGTAAAGCATTTTTTAAAAATTTCTAGAGCATTTTGAGGGCACCATGCTGTTTCCTGCCCCTGAAACAGCAAAGTACAGTGCTCTGTTGACCTGACAAATTCATAGGGATATGAACCTGATCCTCCCCAGATGCTTTCAGATGTCACTTTCCCTTAGCCACACCCAAGACAGCCAGTTGTCAAGGCTTATGGGAGCTGTAATCCAAAACATATGGAGGGAACCAGGTTGCTTATTCTTATAACAGGTGATATGTTGCTTTATTGAGAAGACAACTATAGATCCGCAATCTAGTGCTCCCCAGTTGTTTTGGACTATTGCTGTTACTGGACATATGGACAAAGGGATTGTGGGAACTGTAGACCAAAACAAAATAGGTCAGCTCATAGGCTTCATACTGATTTATAACTGCTAAGGCTGAAGAATGCTTTGAGGCTAAAGCACAGAGTTATTATTTTTTTAATTGAATGTTGCAAACTGATGGTCTGTGTGGTACAGGGCACACCCTCCTCCAGTCCACCTCATTGTCACCTTAACAGCCACTACAGAGCACAAGCCAGCAGCACAAGGCACAGCCTTGAACCATGTGATACCCCCTTCCCCATTTAGTGAGGGCACATCCCTAAAAAGAATGTGTAAAGCAAGCATATACATTTTACTTTCTCTCATTTTCTTCTGTGAGAATGAGACACTGCATCTATTTCCCCCCTTGCCTGCAATATAGAAAGACGTTTCCTGCCCTTTTCAATTAAACTTGTCACATTTGTGCACATATTTGCTTGTGCTAAATTACGGTACCTACTGCCTTGTCTTATGGACTTTGAAAAACCCAAAGTATAGGATGGGGTGTTTGACTCTTTTTCATCAATCAGCCAGTCTTCCTGTGCTTTCTAGGCATGCTCATGCTTGGCTTCAAGAGGAACAAAGACAATTGTTTTGTGTAGAGACCTTTTCCTGCAAATTATGGAAAACCTGACTTTAAAATGTGCTCCCTGTATCATTCTCACATGGGAAGCAAAAGTTCTCATGCATGCTGGGAAAAGTTTGGCAGATTTTCTTGAGGGAGATTATCACACTACACTGTTATAGCACTATTATTCCACTCTAACTGCTCTGGCTGCCTCCTGTGGAAACCTGGTATTTGCAGTTTAGGGAGGGATATTTAACCTTCTCAGCCAGAGAGCTCTTAGGCCTCACTAAACTACAAACCCCAGAATTCCACAGGAGGCAGCCATAGCAGTTAAAGTGGAATATTAGACTATAATGGTGTAGTGTGATAATCTTTGATGTATTGAAACAACTATGGTCTCTGTTGTTGGGAGCAAGACATTTGGCAAATATTCTGCACATTCCAACTGATGTGTTGCAATAATGCTGCTAAAGAGGTGCAAGGGTCTCTTGTTCATTTACCCATTTTGTGATGTAGTTATACCTTCAGGATTGGGGAAAAGAACTAATTAAAAATAACTAGCTATTTGGAACTTATTTCCCAACTCTGCTTTTTTCCTCACAATTTGTGGCTTGGTGTAGAAAAGGAGATGAAGGGAAGTGAGAACAGCAAGGCAGCAGAAGGCACAAATGGGGTGAGAAGAAACAAACACTCATCCTTCCAAATGTTTATACTACTGGCTTTTCATGGTTTCATTTTTAAAATAAATAAATAAATAAAGAGTTCTCAAACAAATGTATTTGCAAAACATATAAAAACCATCAGAATTGCTCCAGTTTATGGTATTCCTATACTGATTGCTCTATAGAGGAAGAAAAATGCTGGTAGGATGGAGCTGAGCACTAAAACCAGGGTTCTGAAAGCTCCCATGCTTCCTCTATCAGCACAGAACCACTATTCGTGGAGAGTGACATTGACAATTCCTCAGTTGGCAATTGCTGGATAAGCTTCCTGTAGAATCTCTCAGGAGACCAGCATGGTAATGTGCTGACTGGAATTGATCCACTGGTTTTAACAGTTCCCAAATGTCCAAGCTGGTTTGTATTACCCTGAAAAATATAAAAATAGATCTTGGATTGTTTTTTTTTTAAAGAAAAGCATTCAAAATGTTTACATTTTGAATGAAAAGGTATTTAATCACATGAATTATTTGTTTGTATATTTGTTGTTTTGTGTAGAGACTTCCCTGATTGTCTGTTTCCTAGTCCATGTCATTTTTGTTTGTTTTCACTCATTGGCCTAATGCATCCCATTTCCTATACCCCTGATTAGGGGCAGTCCTGAATAATCTTCTGTCATCCTACTTTTTCCAGTTGCTTTTAAAATGTCGCAGCTTCTCTCTCCTCTGATTTCCTCCCTTTGTGCCCAGTTTACTTTGATTGCTACAAACTGAGTTCAAAAGGTAAAAGTAGTTTGTAATCAGTTAACTCAGCAGGGGAGAGGAGAGGAGGCGGCAGAATCTTGCTCTTCCCTGTAGGCTCTGGCAAAAACAAACTGCTGTAGCCTCCAGCAGTCTGACTGTTCTTCCTCATTAATAACTTTTGTCATTTTGACCACACTCTGATGTTGCTTGGCTGCATGTGTCCTGTCATCTATGAAATGCCATAGGGTATGATTTCCATATTAATATGCAATCAATAAAGTAGAAATGGTCACAAAGATATCAGAAATGAGGACATTCAAAAATCAGTGGAGGGAACACTTCAGATAGCTATGCTTGAATAAAAACCTCTAAGACAGATTCCAGTATGTAATTAATGAATAACAATGCATTAAGAAATTCAACTCTATTTCCTGTGGCCTACATCCTATTGTTAGTTGTGACTTGAGCAGATCCACTGAATCAGGTGGACTTGACTATGGACTTTATCAGACACAGCAAAAACCACATCATTAGAAAGGGATGATAGCATAAATGGTAGAAATTATCAGACAACATCATTGCTTACCCATTCCCGCTGTGTTGCACTGATGCGAATGAGGTGTCACTTTTTATTCATGGCTTAGCCTGGCAATAAAAAGTGACAGCTCATTTGCACCAATGTGATGCAGCAGGAATTGGTAAATGACAAGAACGTCTGATAATTTTGCCTTTGTTGCTATCGTCACGTCCTAAATGACACAGTCCCCCCCCCGCTGCTATTGGCCTTGTCCTTTGTATTGACTCACCATTCAACAATTGATTCTGAGACTACTGTAGTTGGAAACTAATGAATACAATTCAGGCAAGAGTCTTTTTTTAAAAAAAAAATCATGCCATATGTATCATGCCAATGCAATGATTTCTGTGTTATTTTCCAACAACAGTTTTCTAAACTGAAATGCTTCAAGAAATTATCATTATCTGTGTTTCCTACATTTCATTTCCTCCTGACTGCATGATTACCTGTGGTTCTTACATTCCATTTCCTCCTGACTTCATCTCCTCAAAAGATGAAGAACATGCCTAACTTGCCAGCATGAATGATAGGAGACCCAGAAGCCAACATCGGATAGCTGAAGACCAGGAAGGCCCCTCTACTGTTGTATGAGCTCAGGGTCTAAAGAGGATGCAGAACAACCAGCCAGCCCCTGATAGAGACGGAAGCAAAACAGCTGGTCTGTGTTCTCTCCATCAGATGCAATGTGCCATTACAATCAAGATCTGCTCAGGAGGGGCATATCTGTGAATGGCTTCATTGATAATAGCTGGGTAGCAGCTAAGAGCCCTCAGCTTTATAACCAGGAGAGTCACTCTGACCAACACTGAAAATAACCAGCCTTGGCTCTTTCTGTGTCTGTTTAGAATCTTGGACTGCTCTTTGTGATCCAGACCATTTAGGACTTTGTTACTGAGCCCTTGGATCTTCTATCATTGATTTACTACCCAGTACTATCGCTACCTTGCACTTGGATTGTTCTCAGCACATGCTCTTCACTCCTTCTCCTTACAACATATTTGGCCTCCTGGTAACTGAGGGCTTGCCTAGACAGGCAATTTACCCCTTTTTTCCCCAGCCCCCAGCTTGGAGCCCTGCCATCCAAACAATGCTGGGTTCTTGCTCCATTTCACCTCTGGGCAGTCCTGACAATACCTGAGGCAAAGCCAGGAGGAAGCCAGGGTAAAGCCATTTATAATGTTTTAAATTAACACCTGGGAAGACCCGCATTATGTGGGGAAACCTGGATGGGTCTGGTGCAGGAATGCAGGATCCGTACCTGCACACCAGCCTGTATAGCCAGACACTGCTGCCAATGGAGTCACTCTGCAGCCAGAAAGGAGGCTCCCAGCATGTGATCAAGACCTCCTGCATATGACCAGCCTTGATCATATGCTGAGGGCCTCCTTCCTGGCTTCAGACGGAGCAACGAGTGACAACAGGGGAAGCACCCACCAATACTGGATGGTGTGTGCCAGTAATGGTAGGGTGTTGGTGGGGGAATAGGCCAGCTCTGAGACCAGAATACATCAGCCGGAAGGCAGTGTATTCTGGCTGGTCTAGACAAGGCCTGACTGGGCTTTCCTAAGCCTTTGCTTATATATCACTGGCTCTGACCAGCTGGGCTCTGCACTGACCAGAACTACATTTAAAATCAGAGCTGAACACTTCACTCTTTATGTTCCCTTTACCTAGGCTTGTGTATAATAACTTCCAACTAAAATATCATGTCATGCATCTTATTTATGCTTCTGATGAAGTGGGTTCTGGGTTAAGGAAAGCTTATGCCATAATAAATTGGTTAGTGCTTTAGATGCCACTGTGTGTAGACATGTGGGTAAAATCAAATGGTATGTTGCTTTATGTGATGTCATATAACTCAGATTGTCAGAATTTATGTCTGAGGTTTGTATATACACCATCCTGACTACAAACATGGTAGAGATCTTTGGAGGAAGGACAGATAAGAAATTAATTAATAAGCCTCATTCTAAATTAGCAACAATGCTAATGGGAGAAGTTATCTGAACTTATCTGAAGTTCAGGAGCATTGCTTTAATGCATCAGTACTAAATTAGTGTGTGTGTGGGGGGGGGTCAGGGACGGGGATGAGGGAGAGATGTAAAAATCCTATTACTTAAGATCACCAATCCTTTCATACCCATGCTCTGTTCTCATTTAATAAAGAGGCACAGGATGTTCAGCATATGAAAATACGAACGACATTTCATTAAGGCATCTGCAAAATCTCTGCCCAAATCAGCATGCATTTAGAATGCTCTTTTTTAGTATTCAAAGATTAAGAGGAAGCTACTCAAATCTAATCCCTGGTGGACATTCCTCACTTCACACAGTCATCACCAACTTAAAGCATAATTTGCTTTCATTGTCAGTCACAGCTTAAGAGAGCTGCTGCTTCTCAAACCTAATCCTGAAAAACCCTTGCTGAAATGTCATCAGTGTGGCAAACATGTATGTTTATCATGTCTGCAGATAAGACTAGGAGGCCTTCTGAAGTGCAAATGATACATCTAGAGTTTCCTCTTCAGTGCTGAGATTAAAAGGATGCTGTTGAGAATAGTATAGATCCTAACATTTCACCTCACACAGGGTTGCCAAACATCACATTTCAGACTTTCTAGAGTCTGGACCTAGGGTTGCTATAGGATGTAAACCGTAATCCCTTTAAACAAACAAACAAATACCTCTCATATGGTTTTTTTTTTTGGGGGGGGGCATTTAGAAATGTATCATCAAAAGCCAAATTAAAAAGTGGTGTGTGTGTGTGTGTGTGTGTGTGTGTGTGTTGGCAGCAGAAGAATGGCAGTTAGGTTTGTTTCTCTGGATCACTTTTTGTCTGAAAAATGCATGGAACAATATTTTTTTTAACCCAAAATATTTTACATTAGATGAGACAAGAAAACATGCCAATAGCCAAAACTGATGGATTTCAGTAAGAAAATTATGTATAGATCCTAGAGATGGATGAGCCTGTCATCCATCTATCAGTAATACTTTCTCTCATATGCAGAATAGGAGGTTTTCTCATCCTGTTTCTGAAGAAATCTATCGATTTGGGACAAAATAAAATTATCACCTAACCCTCATGGATGCCACCAGACCAGTTTGCTTCCTTGTGGCTATGAGGGCTGTATATTTAAGCATGTCAAAATTTACTGGAAGTCAATTCATAGGTTTTCCATGGTTTTTTTCCGGGTTATGAGGCCATGTTCTGGAAGATTTTATTTCTGACATTTCGCCTGCATCTGTGGCTGGCATCTTCAGAGAATGGTTGGGTACTAGTGTGTGTTGGATTTATATACTGTGAGCCCCTGTTGGAGAAAATATGTAAATTTGTGTATTTGAATGGCTAGTTTCTGGAAGGAGATATGCAAGGAGGATTAGTGTCTGTTTGGCTAATGGTTTGTTAATGTTCCATTATCTGCTGGAAATCCCCCTGTCCCTAGGTGGAGTTCATTTGCATGTGTTGAGTTTTGATTTTGGTGTTTTTCAGGACTGGTAGCCAGATTTTGTTTACTTTTGGGGTATAGTTGTCAACTATCATATAGGTCAACAACTATCATGTCAGAATGCACAGAGAAGCTATTGAAATCCACAAACTCCTGGATTTCAACAGGAAAGAAGAAACTCCAAAAGTAACAAAACTCTTCCAGTACATGGCCTCACAGTCCAGGAAAAAACCTATGGAAAACCTATGGATGCCGGCCATGAAAGCCTTTGACTTCACAGAGTAAATTCAAACAAAACCTGAATTCATGTGTGATCTCTGGGACCAGACTGGCTTCAGCACTGTTAACAAACTAGCACCTAGAAGGAAAGATGGCTTAAGATAGCAGATCACATGAGCTGCTTCAGTTATCTACCAATAACAGACAGGGTGAATTCATCAGTTGCCCTGTTAGTCTGGCCTAAGAGACCATAACCCAACAGTCCCTTTAGGGTCACATAGGAAACCTGCATGCATTTATCCCAGATTGTGGTCCCATTCCACATGCCCAAACCAATGCTGGTTAGGACAATCAATAGAAACAGAAGTGAAGCAGTGAACAAGGACTGTACAATTATTTTGTTATGAAAAAGTCAACAATCTGAAGTCTCAGTTTAAGAACCCAGTAAAATTCCATCCCAGCACTGTCAAACTACTGCTCAACAAAATTTATAGTAAAGGAATAAACTAGCCACAAAAGAAAGAGAATATGCTACATCCACTGGGACCTTCACCAAGCCTTGGCAGAAATTTGTGTTTTAGTAGTAGTACAGAGAGGAGATACTTCCCTTCTGGTATTCCTATGTGTAAAGAAAATGTACTTACCTAAGAAAACATTAAATATGTTAATTTGTTGTGTTTGGGAACAGGGACTAATGTGTATAAGAGGGAAAAGAATATTGATTTTGTTTTTTGGCTAGAGCCAAAGAAGAGATCTAAAGTTTAAAATTTATGCTGACAGTCTGGCAGTTGATGGTTAGACTGCCAATGTTGTTTATTTTAACCAAGGATGTGACTAGGTTGATAGATAATGCCTGTGTGCAGCGGTCAATTAGAGATCCTGGTTTAAGGAGCAAAGACACCAATGTCTTTAGAGAAACAAGCTATAGCTTTATTTGTAGGAAATCCATTCTAAAATAGGAAAATTACTCAGGGTGTTATCCTAAGCTACCTACATCTCTAGGGAGAGCTGAGAGAGAGTTCTGGGTAGGAGAAGAGGTGGAAACATCCTTAAGAGTATCAGTTTATATCACAGAGGGAACAGTATAGGTATACAGGCAGGGAAGACTGTGGGTCATTCAAACTATCTAACACTAATGCTGCTGCCCACTCTGAGGCATTCTTGACTCTTCTGTGCTAAGAGTTATTGCACTTCTAACATAGGTTACATATGTTCCTTTTTATCCAGGGCTGATCAAATAATAATGCACTTAATTGCAATCAATTAGTTGACCAATTGTTAAATGTATACATTCTGTTTCAGGCAGTTCATCCATTACTCCAATTATGGAATTCTGCTTGGAAATTAATTGATTGGCTGGATGATCTTGGTTGGATAGAATATAAGGATAAGTTCAATTCTGGTAGAATTTGACAGCCTGAGTCAGGCAATACATCTGGGTGGACTATGGAGAGGAGCTGTGAGAAATAAGCTGAGAGAAGCCTGAAGAAACAGCTGAGACTAAGGAGATTTTCACACGGGGAAATTATTCCCCAGAGAGATTGGGACAGAAATGGGGTGTTCTGGAAGCAGCACCATGTTTCGCACACCCCCTTCCTTCTCCTGATCTTCCATCGTCTTCACGCTGTGCTTGTTCTATTTCTATTTATTAATGACGAACTCTCATTAATAAAAAATCATGGAACCTAGCGGGAAGGAAATAGAACGAGCACAGCATCAGGACGACGGGAGATCGGGAGAGGGAAGTGGACATGCGAAATGCGATGCTGCTTCCAGAACAGCCCCATTTCTGTCCCAATCTCCCCGGGGAATAATTTCCCCATGTGAAAATCTCCTAAGAGTTGAAGGTTAAAGCTACCATATTACCCTGATGACTGGGTTTTACCCAGACCTTAGTCAAGTTACTCAGTGACCATTTGGATAACTGGCTGGGTTGGATTCCAAGCTTTCATTTAACCTCACCCTTCTGAGAGCTGAGATGTGATGCAAAATATATGGCTTTTGGTTTTATTAGAAATGAGCCTGCTACTGACTTTTAATGTTTAGCCAATGAGTGAGGTTTCACAGCTTCATGGAGATTTAAATTGTGATGTGACCCTCTTCCAATTCCTTGTATAAATAGTTCAGTTGGCTGTTGTCCAGTTTCTACCTCTTCAATTATATAGATTAGCCCAGTTCTTTTTCAGATTGTGGAGGTCTGTTTTTACAAAGTTGTTTGTAAACACTGCATGGGAAAAATGGAACCAAGCCATGGGAATGAATAAGGTGAAAATGCAACAAAATAAACTACCTGGACAAAATAGTGTAAAGTGTCATAATGCCATAATAAAATTATATTTCTTAAATTGCCATGGACTCTTAATGTTTGTTTTTGTCACAACAGGCCTGGCATGTTAATATTATTCAATGGATTTTCAGGGGGGAAAATGCAAGTTACAGGGTTGCAAGGAGGAAGAGGAGCAATATCATTGCATGTGTAAGCAGAAGATGTAGGGCCAGGACAAAGAAGAATGGTGTTGGACATTGTGGCAAGATGTGGTGGGAAAGGAATGAGATGAAACAGAATGAGCAGAGATTTGAATGTGGGTCTTTCTCTTCCACGTGCTGCTCCCAAATTACCACACTATAGTTGGTCTCTCAGGTCAATGCTTATTATATAAACAGGATCAAGCCAGAGATGTAATGGTAGAAAAAAACTGCAACAATTAATGTGGTTAATCTGTATAATATGATTTGCATGCTTCATTTAATTTATATAATATACAAATGGGTATAATCTGCAAAATTAGGCTACCAAGATTTGGGTGAACTGGAATATGGCAACTGAAGAAAGATTGTAAAATCAACCCAGGGTTTGAAATTACTTGAGGAAAAAACCAGAGAAGGCCTGAAAATTTGTGTGAGACTTGCAAAGCAACCATCAGCAATGTGCTGAGGTCAGAATGACTGATGTTATACTAGAGCTGAAGCTACAGCTTTTGCTGAACAAAACTGAAAACTAAAAGTGAAGCTTTGGAATAAGTACATGAGGGAAGATGACATATTGAATTCTCAAGATCAGTCTGTGAGCTAATTATAGGGAAGAAGGATAGAGAAACAGGCTTATCATTTTGGACAGGAAGTGGGACTATCATATAGCCATGGTTATTTATGAGTGCTCTATCAAAAAGGAGCAGTCACTAACAGTAATGTTAAGCTTTATAACATATCTGAAGCAAAAATGTACTTTGTTCTATACAAATTTAATTGTGTCTGTGTCTACAATTTAACTATACCTTTTTCTTATTCTAAACTGGTATATCAATCAGTAAAAATGAACTTCTCACAATTTCACTTTGTTACCAGTTTACATACAATTCCTTATACAGTACATACATGCACATACACCACTGGGGACTTTTATGTAAGAACACAGATCAGGAAATCTATGATTTAAGCATTATTCTGATGCATCAGCCCTTTCCACCATAGCCAGTGGGTATGAGATGGTGAACTTGGCAGACCAACAGCCACTGGAGGAACATATGTTGTGCCTATTAGGACTCTAGTTTTACATCACACAAGAAATGGATGAGGATGATCTGCAAAAAGAAAGTGTCAAGAATAGGACAGGCAGCATCTCATTGACCTTGTCCCTTGCTGCCTTTCACCTTTACAGTTATAGGCAGGATCTCTGGGTTGTAATCTGTCAATCAAGACTAGACACATGCTGGAGAGGAATTTCACAGAGAGTAACTGTGCCTTTCCCATGAGTTTCCTGAACAATCTGCAGCATTCATACTGACTCTCTGTCTCATTAATTCCCACTGAACACACTCAGTTTGCCGGTACTGTGTGTTTTAATGAAAATTAGCAAAAGCTGAAAATGCCTGTGTGAAAATTTGACTGCCTCAAGGTATTTAAAGAAATCCTCAGTGTGGCTAAGAAGTAGAGAAGAACACTGAAGCTGTAAAGCTGCTGTCTTTTTAAAAGTTACAGCAGAATGTCTCACAGAGATTAAGCAAAATGGCTCCATTCCAGGCTCCGTTTCTGAGAACAAAAGTATCTCCCTCCAGCACTAAGGCTTGATTATGCCCTCAGATATCTGTAGCACTGAACAGAGAAATAATTTATGCATGTGAAGGGCTAGCAGCAGCTTCCATGACAAACTGTTGTTCCTCAGAGATCCATCTTCTGCTAAAAGGTGAAGAATTTGCCAGATACGCAAAGTGATTTTACTCAACAAGTTCTTCAAACCAAAGGGGAAACCTGACCAAGAGTTAAGTTCTCTTGTACAATGTACAAATGCAAAGAAAATGCTGTTTTTTTCTAAGAAAGGCCTTTTGTGAGCAATGTGTTTAGAAGTTTCAACAAATCAACAATGAAGTACTGTATTCTCCTTCAGATGAGTAACGTTAATGTGCATTTGAGCAAAATTGTAAGACAATTAAAAAAAACAAAAAACAAAAAACACACACACACACACACACACACACACACACAAACCTCAGAGCCAGAGCTGTAGGCAATAGCCTTTTCAAGAGTCTCCATCCTATTTGTGGAAAAGCAGATTTAGGGCTTGTCTATATGAGGGGAAAAAGTGGTTTGATGTGCACTAATGCCAATTCACAGCAGCTTCCATTTGTCTTAATGTTGTTGGGGTGGTTTTTTTTTGTAAGATTGCATCATGCAAAGCTATCTGCTTTCCCTGTTCCAATGGGCATGCCTGTGAATCAAAATGGTGGGTGCAAGTGAATTACTTGTGTTTTTATTCCCGCTAGTTGCTGCCATGAACAGGATTTTTTTTAAAGCATATCTAAGGTATGAAAGTGTGTTATTCTGTCTAAATAAATAGAAAAAAGAAAAAAAGCTGTTTCATCACCTCAGCACATGATCGCTGCAGCTAAAATCCAACATGACAACTCCAGGCGCTTGCCTTGTTAGCAAGCTCTGCCCCCTATGCACATCCAACCAATCAGCTTTCCACTTCCACTCTTCTGGGGAATGCACATCAAAGTGAATCAGTTGTCCCAAAGAGCAGGAATGTGCATTCCCTGCTGAGCTTTTTTTTTAAAATGGGAAAAGCCACAAAGGCTTTTTCTGTGGAGTTTTTGGTGGTTTTGGCCCCCGTCCTTCCAAATAAGGCAGATTGATGCAGGATGCATTTAGACAAATCATATTCTCCTTGAATTCTGTGAGGAGTATTTTTGCCTTTTAGACAACCTCACCGTACTCCGGAGGCACCAGAAACCATCTGATTTCAGAAATTAAACAGGTTGAGGTCTGATTATTAACACTTGGAAGGGAGATGCCAGGGAATTCCAGGTGCTGTAGGCTATATACAAAGGAAGGCAATAGCAAACTTCCTCTGAGTATTCATTGATTATGGAAACCCTGGGGGGAGGGGGTCATCATAAGTGAATAGGTAACTTGAAGACATGAGATTTCACCAAATTTCTCCAGAGTAAAAAGGAATTCTCCAGCAGACTTGCAGAGCTGAGTATTGTGCTTCACTCTGAGATATTAGTGGTACAAGTGTTTGGGTAGGGGCTCAGCACACCTGCAGCTCAGTTAGAGTTGCCCCAGCTGTGCCTACTGAACACTTAGGCTGAATCTACGGCTGTACCCCAGCTTCACTCCATAGTATCCCTGCCTCGAGTTGACCCCCTTACTGCCACACACACCTGTTTTAATCCAAACTGAAATCAATTTGGAAAGCCACATGAGACCCCCATTACGTAGCACATCAGTGCAAGGGGGTGCTTCTACTGTGCGCACATGTTCACCATATCAGTTTAACTCCAGTCACACAATTGCAGCAGCTGCATTTTTTTAAATTCCTGCAACACATTCACATATTCACATATTTTCCAAATTAAACAGCCTTTGTTTTCCCTTTATTCTGATTGCCCACCTGTGCTTCTATAAAGTGAAGCTGGTAGAGAATGGGGACATGAAATCAAAAGAAGGAAGGAAGGATGGATGGATGGATGAAAGGAAGGAAGGATGGATGGATGGATGGATGCCAATACAAACAAGGGAGCTACTCTCCCATGGTGGGAATGACCAGGTGACCTATGTGACCACCTGACCTTGGAGACCTTCCACCAATGTGGCCCCACCTTCCCCCAACCCCTGATTTTACCACATTCCCAATTTGAGGGTCAAACCACACATTTTTTAAAAACGAAACTGGCTCTTTCTCAAACCAGTGGAGTAAACTGGAGGGGTTTTTAAAAATCACCTTAAAGTCCTCAGGCATCAAAAAGAAGTGTTTTCACACTGTAAGGAGAGGGATATTATGTGTTCCCACAAGACTGGGATTGAGATGAGGAAGCATTATTTAGCCTGTGTAGATTCAGCCTTAGACTCACTAGAAAAGGCAGGCAGCAAGTACCATTCAGATGCTGGGAGCAATGTCTGCCACTTCTTCTGTGTGAAAGACACTCAAGCTGGCTCCGGAGACTCTTTCCTGTTTTTTCAAAACTCAAAACTGGACCTTGACTACTCTTCAGTGCATAACTCTGTTTTGCTTTTCTCAGCTACAGGCTGATCCTCCAGCTTCTTGACCTCTGGACTGCTAATTGTTGTTGTTTGTTGTTGTGTGCCTTCAAGCCATTTCTGATTCAAGTAATTTCTGACATATGGTGATCCTAAAACGAACCTATCAGGAGGTTTTCTTGGCAGAATTTCTTTAGAGAAGTTTTCCTCTGCCTTCCTCTGAGGGTGAGAGAATATGAGTCTTGCTCAAGGCCACCAAGTGGGTTTCCATGGCCAAGCAGGGATTTGAAACCTGGGACTTTATCACACCTAACCTCCATTAACGTTTCTGTCCCACCAAAACTAAAAGCAAACTTGTCCTGACAAAAGAACCCCCTTCTATCAGGCCTGCCTTAACCAGTGTGAAAAGGCAGCCCCAGCAGTAATGGAGCATGAATGGACCTCCGTTTACTTCTGGGTTCCAAATCTCAGTGATTCTCACGAGAAGATGTGAGCATGGTAAATTTGAAAAAGAAAAAGAAAAACAAAGTCACAAAACATACACAAAAGCACAAAAACACAATTTAAAAGTCCCAAGTGAAGTGGGAAAGTTTATAAAAAGGGCATCCCCTACCTGGCTGTTTGATCTCAACCAGACATGGTCTGTCATTGAAACTGTATTCACATGAGCACAACGGCACACAGTTTCAAACACTGTCAATGCCGGCAACAAAGCGCCATGGGAGATCTATCGACAGCTTGGGCCATTAATAAAAAGGAATGGCTTTCTAACAATACAAGATTGCGAAAGAATTACATTGTTTGGTATGCATGCCCTTTTGCGTTCATTAGGCATCGTTATGATGTCATATTTGCCGCATCTGATAAAGTCCCCAGTCTCCAGAGTCATAGTCCAATGTTCACACCACTACACCACACTGTTCTCTCTCTCCTCAGAATAAATTATGACACTGTGGGGTAAGCACTGACAGGATTAACATTAGTACAACTTTTATTTTTGTTTTTTCCAGAGTGGTGGGGTTGTACTTGCTGCTGTTAGTAATGGCAGCAACAACTGTGTTAGTAGACTAGGTACCATTTTGCATCTTTCACAGTGTCCTAGACCTAGCACCATTCTGGACTTTGAGTTGCAAAAATAGTATGCACACACACACAATTGGGATGAGTATGAGAAAAAAATTGAAAAAATTTCTCAGGAAAAATATTTCTTTTGGAAATTTTGGCTCCCTGCTACGCTAAGGTTTAAACAATTATGAATGAGACAGAGAGTGGGGATACAAAGGGTTCCCCTCTTCTCTCATAATATTTGGGCACAGAGAGTCAAGTAAACTTAACTTATTATTGGGAAATTATTACCACAAGATGTGGTTAGGATAACTCCTAACTCTGAATGAGTTAAAAACACACACACCCCACAATAAGATAAAGGAAAATAAAGCTACTTATAGCCATTAGACATAATACATCATTTTCACACTATACAATGATTGCACTTTGAAACCACTTTACCTACCATGGCTCCATCTTATGGAATCCTGGGATTTGCAACTCAGAATTCATCATGAGCTACTCAGAATTATCTGTCAAAAAGCTCTAATGCCACATCAAACTGCATATTCCAGGATTCCACAGGGTGCAGATAAGGCAGTTAAAGTGGAATCGTAGTGCTATAATTGTGTTGCATGAAAGAGCCAAAGAGAGAGTTGGAATAACATGCCTGACTGCCTTTTAAAACTTCCCTTGGGATGTGGCTATGAGGAAAGTCATGATGAACATGGGCACTTCAAAATATATCACTATACCACTGGTAATGATGGCAAAGGCAAAACTATATAGAGGAATACTGAAAGTGCAAGAGTGTGGATAGGGAGCTTCCTGAGGTATAGGTAATAAGATTCCTGAGGTAAAAAAGGGATGGGTAGCTGGATATTAATATCCTTTGAGGATATTAAGTACAGAATTAGGCAACCTCAGAATGAATGGGGACCCCACTGATTCTCTGGCCAAGAAAGCTGCATGCTTCACGTGCTGAATGGGGACATTAATCTTTATTTCAGCTCTGATAAACAAGCATTATTAATTTGTTTTAAATTGACCTTACCTTTAAGTCAAGGTTGTGTATATTGTATACTTCTAGAGATTGAAATTCTGTGGCAAGGTAGTTGTAAACTGATTCTTAGCTAAGAAAATTCTAAACTAAGACAAGATGGAGTGTGCAATTTGTGCAAACTGTAAACATTTATTAACTACACAGATCAAGCATATATGTATAAAACTCTTGGGTATGTTTCCTTTCCCAGTGTGCTGATTGGCCACTTAGGAAACATCCCCTCCCTCCCCTCCCTCAGCCAATCACCATTCACATGCAAATTCCCTCTCCACCTCACAATCCACTCCTGCCACTCAATCTGCATCTATACCCCCAGCCTCATAAGGGCCCCTCCCTCATCTCACTCCCTCAGCCACATGTAAAACAATGCAAAAATTTTGCCTAAAATAATATTCATTTGAATGGATTCTGAGAAAAAAGCATAAAATAATTTATGAAATAGATGAATAAATATATAAAATGAGTTATTAATTTATAACCTTTACAATCTCCTGTAACGGCACATATTACTCTGGGTACAGCTATCCTAGTTTCACATAATTCTTTCACTAGTCATGGATGCTCAAGCTTTAGCATCCAATATTGTCAATGTTATTCTTTGGCTTCCATTATCAGAGGAGCTGGGAGAGAATGGACTGTTCATGAATATTCCAGATGCTCAGAGAACAGGCTTTATGATAGAAAGCACAAATTCTTATGGGTTTCAGTTTCAGTTTTCACTAGAGGTGGAAATATATTCAAAGACTGGTAAACCCCACACCACATGTTTCTTGAGTGTCAAACCCTGATGAGGAGAATCTTGGACTCACTAGAATCTTTGCTGTTCAGTACTTATTCTGCACTAAATTTCCATGTGGATTTTTTAAAAAGCAGAAAACATTTTCAGTACAGAAAATTTTTCTGTGCAGAAAGTGCTGTTTCCTGCACAGAAAAAGCTACTTACTGTGAAAAAAATACAGCTTTTGTGCAGGGCTATAGCATTTTCTACACAGAACATGATATTTCTCTGCAGAAACTTTCTTTTATCTAGACTATGCTGCTTCGTATGCATAAAATCCTGTTTACTGTGCAAGACTACTTGCAAATTTTGTACAGAATAAGTCCCAAGGTGAATTGTTGCTGCTGCAATTCAAGTTGTTCAAGTCCTTTCCAACTTAAAGCCAACCTATCATGGAGTTTTCTTGGCAAGATTTGTTCATAGGGGGTTTGCCATTGCCTTTCTCTGGGGCTAAGAGAGTGTGACTTACCCATGTTCACTTTGTGGATTTCCATGGCCAAGTGGGGATTCTAACTCCTTCCTTCTTTTCATTCAATGAACAGTAAGCTACTAGACTAGCCATTCCCACTTTCTGGTCTGGATGTGGGGAAACTGGTTAATGGTTCCATCAAGATAAAATACTTTTTGAAGACTTGTTTTAAAACGGGGCAGAGGATAATGGATGAAGGATAGAGTACAACAGGAGTACAGTTTGTTTTGGTTTTATAATCTTATCCTCCATCTATGATCAAGATAAATTCATTTAAAAAATACATAGGTTGCAGATACAAAAGACATAGCTAGATAAAAGTAAATTATTTTTATGGAAAGAAAAGAGGGAGGGAGAGAGAACAGTTGCTCTTGGCTCTCTGTGTTCATGGGGACCTCAAATTGCTGAAGAGGTAGGAATTGCTACCACAACAAACCCAGGAGATGCTCTGAATCAGTGGTTCTTAATCTGTGGGCCGGGGACCCCCCCCCGCCCAGGGATCCAGGATGCCCTTACAGGGGATCTGTGAAGGCTTGAAAGTTGCTTGGCCACTTGACAGGAGCCAAGGTAAAGGCTGGCTGGCTTGGTCTGCATATTGCCATTCAATCCACTCCCATCCCAAAATTGCAGGAAGAAGCAGAAGAAAAGCCTTCCCTCCCCCTTCAGTGCCTCTGAGGGAAAATTTAATGGATGGTGTAATTGTCTTATTATTATCATCATCAGGTATTATTATTATTATGCTTTTAAATCTTTAGTTAAGACTTGGAGGGGCACGGCAAGAAAAGATATTTAAAGGGGGTCCCTGGTAAAGGAAAGGTTAAGAGCCACTGCTCTGAATTGTTTCTGCATGGCACCACTGTTTTCCCATTGATCAGGAATATTCAAATGAATTGGTCAATCCATCCATTCACTGCGATCATAGAAAAGTGTTTTAGAAAAAAAACATGACTTTTTTTTTAAAAATCTACTTGTTGGGGGTGGCGGGGGGGACAACCTGGGAACTCGGGAGAGGGCCTTCTCAGTGGCTGCCCCTAGGCTCTGGAACCCTCTGCTCAGAGAAGTCAGGTTGGCACCCTCCCTGCCTTCCTTCCAGAGCCAAGTATTACTCCCAAGTAATAGGGAGCCCTGGTGGCGCAGTGGTTAAATGCCAGTACTGCAGCCACAACATTGCAAGATCAATTCCAAGGGCTCCAAGATTGACTCAGCCGTCCAGCCTTTCATAGGTCGGTAAAAAGAGTACCCAGCTTGTGGGGGCAATTAGCTAACACACATTGGAACCCACTTAAAGCAGGGTGTAGTTGTGTAAAATGCTATTGCTTAACAATTTGTAAGCCATGAAGTTGAAGGCTTTCATGGCCAGCATCCATAGATTTTCGTTGGGTTTTTCCTGGGCTGTGAGGCTGTGTTCTGGAAGAGTTTATTCCTGATGTTTCACCTGCATCTGTGGCTGGCATCTTCAGAGAATGGTTGGATAGGGGGTATGGCTGAAGAGCATGGTATAGCTGTCTAAATAAATAAATATAAAAACTTCCCTGTTTTGGCAGGCCTATGCCAATCTTTGTTAATGACAGTGCTGGGGTATATGTGTTGTGTGTGTGTGTGTGTGTGCATATGTGCGTGCTTTTAGAGTTTTACTTGGGGTGGTTTAAGGCACCGAGCATCAGCATCCGCAGGGGGGCCCATCATTGTGGGAATTTTTTTTTATAGGGAATTTTTTATTGGAGTAAGACCATTCTACTAAAAAATACACCCGACCGCAAAAGGCCATAACAATAATACAAAATTAATACTAATTATTTTCCTCTTTTCTTACTAATACAAAAATAAATCTATCCTAACACTAATGTATTTTTCCCTTTAATCTAAACACACTATAATCACATTATATTTAGACATTATAATTATACCTACTTGGAAATGAAAAACACCCAATAAATATTGTGGGGGGGCCCATAGTAACCCTTCTCCAGCAAAAACATTATTAGTATTAATCTGAATATCCTGTACTGTGAATAGGTTAGGTTAGATTGACCTGAGATAAACACAGGGCCGGTTTAAGGCACCAGTGGCATCAGCACCCGCAGGGGGCCCCATCATTGTGGGGGCCCCCATAGTAACCCTCCTCCTGCAAAAACATTATTAGTAATAATCTGAATATCCTGTACTGTGAATAGTTTAGGATGAGTTAGGTTACACTGACCTGAAATAAACATATGCCCCCCCCCCAAAATAAAGCATTACAGGGGACCCCAAAGTTCCTTACACCGGTCTTGGTTTTAGCTGTTTTTAAGTTTTTTAGTTGTTTAATTGTGTTTTCACTTTTGTATTTTGCTGATTTTAGCAATGTCTTTTTATTGTACGCCACTTTGGATCCCAAATTGAGGGGTGCGGAAGCGGGATAGAACTAAAGATAACAACAACAACAAGACAACCGTTCCCCCACCCCCAGTTTGGCCACCCTGGAGGAAACCAGGTTTAGCTTTTTCCACTGCAGCAAGACTCCTCTCTCCCCGCTGCCCATGGTCCCCCCCCCGCTTTTCCTTTTCTCCAACGGGGCCAACCAGAGGCAGGCGGTGTGTGTTTGTGTGTGTGTGTTTGTGTGTGTGCGTGTGTGTGCGTGTGTGTGTGTGTGTGTGTGAGAGAGAGAGAGAGAGAGAGAGGGAGAGGCATTCCAATGGCTCGCCCACGAAGGCTCCTCCGAAAGGGCAGGGGAAGCCGAGCGGGAGGCTTTAGGACCCGCGGGAGGGAGCGCAAGGGAGCGTGTTCGTGCTGGGCGGGGGATGAGGGGGGCGCGCGCGGGAAAGGAAATGTTGCCTCCCCCCCCTCTCTCTCTCTTTTTTTTTTTTTTTTTTGGACAGACGCGAGAAATCCCCTCAGCGCTGGCCGGGAGAGAAGCGAGAAGTGAAGTCAGTCACCTGGCGGTGAAGGACAGTAAAACAGGCGAGGCGAGGAGGAGGAAGAGGAGGAGGAGGGGGGGAGCTCTCTTCTCCTTTACCCTGCCTCTGTCTCTCTCTCGTTCCCTGCAAGAGGTTCCCCCCCTCTTCAACCTTCAAGGGGGCGCCTTCCCCACAGACTTTATTGGCGTCTTTTCCCTCTCTCCTTTCTCTTTCCCTCCTTTTCTCTCTCCCCAGACCCCGGTTTGGTTTGCCTCAGCGCCGGCGTTCCCGGGTCCCCTCCGCGCTGAGGGAGAGCCGCCGCCAAAAAGCCGGGAGTCTTTCCCGCCGGACTCGGAGGAGACGGCGGCGGCGGGGGTGGGGTGGGGGTCTGCCTGAAGCGCCTCTCCCTGGCCCGGGGGAAAGTGCCGGCCGGCGAGCTGCCGGGCTGAGGCGGCGACCACGACGACGACGAGGGCCCCCCTCTCCTCCCTCAGCTTGGCCCCCCAGCGAAGCCATGACGGCCGACGCCGGGCTGCTCCTCTCGAGTCGGAGGCGCGCCTCCTCCTCCTCCTCCTCGTCGTCTTCGTCGTTGTCTCCCGCGGCTGGGAGCCGGCGGCCGGTTTTGCTGCATTGATGCCGTCCGGGAGAAGAAGAACCCAAGCCGCCGCCGCCGCTGCTACCGCCTGTTCGCCTTCCTAGGACGCCGCTCTCGGCCGCCTTCTGCAGCTTCCCGCGCCCCGGAGGAAAAGAAAGCGCCGGGAGTCTTGCCCGGGGTGGATTTGCCCGCCTCCCCCCTTCTTCCCCCCTCTCCATCGGAGCTGGCCCTGGCGCGGGGCAGGCGCGATCACCTGTCGCTTGGCTCGGGAAGGGAGATCTAAAACCAAGGCGGGGGAGGAAGGAAGGAAGGAAGGAGGAGGTGGTGTGTGGTTTGGGGGGTGGGGGGGGAAAAGAGAGGTTAGAAAAAGTGGCGGAAAGAACCGACAGGTGCCGGGGGGAGGAGAGCTTCCCCCTCTGCTCCGCTCTCGCCCCTCTCCTCTTTCGGATCGCTCTCTCTCCCCCTTGGCGCTCCGTTTTGGAAACCCTCGGCGGCCCCCCCGGAGAATGACATTAACTCGAGCCGGGCGGATTTGGAGGACAACAAGGCTGAGTTGACGCTGGGAAAGAAGAGGCTAGGATTTGCTCTATGTGGCGTTGGAGAGCGCCGGGAAAGCAATTGGCCCAACTTCGACGGGGGGTTGCTGCTTCTTTTTGCTTCCTCTCCTTCGCCGCCGACCTCTTCTCCTCTTCTTCCTTCTCCTCCTCTCACCACCACCACCACCGGGCCGATCAGTTTCGATCTATGGAAAGATCACCCCATCTGGACATTGAGGAGCTCAAGGTACGTGGCGCCGGGTATGTGTGTGTGTGTCTATACAGAGGCGGAGAAAGAAAGCGCGATTTTTTTTTTAAAAAAAGGACAATAATGAGAATACTAGTATTAATAATCGTAACCGTTCCTCCGCAGCTTGCTTCTTTTGCTCTCTACCCGAAGGAGTTTGGAGGAGCTGCCCGCTGAGAGGGGCTGGAGGGTTGGAGAAAGAAAGGGTGGGCGTGTTGGGCGCCAGGCTCAGGCCACCGGCCCCTCCAGGAGGAGGAGAAGAAGAAGAAGAAGGGGAAAAGGAGGAAAGGGGGGGGAGAGGAGGAGGAAGAGGGGGGCTAAAGGGAAGGAGGGAGAGAGAGCGGGAGATGAGCTCGCACCCAAAGTCGGTTGCGCTTCTGCGCGCTCTGGCTCGCTCTGTGGGGCTTGAATTCCTCGCGATCGTCAAAGATCGAGCCGGATTTCTCGGGTCGGTTTGATCAGCACTTCGGACAGCGCCCACCGCCGCCTCGCTGTCAATCGCAGCCCCGGGAAGAGAGAGCAAAGGCGGCGCCTTCCTTTAGTCCTTTATTCCAAGGTTTCTCAATCAGGGTAACGTGGAACCCAAGGGTGCCATCAGAGGTGGCTAGGGGTTCCGCTAGATATCGAGAATAAAAAATAATAATAATAAAAAACTTTTTTTTTGAGCGGTAGATATGATAATCTTTAGGCAGGGGTTCCCTGAGACCTGGAAATTGTTGCAAGGGGTCCACCAGGGGGAAAAGGTTGGGAAAGACAGTACTTGCTGTTGGTGGCTGGCTTTGGGTCCCCCCCCCCACTTTTCCTTCACCTTCCTCTTCTCCGACAGAACTTCCCTCAAAGGTCTCCCCCCCCCATCGCCCACTTTGCCTAGGTTTTGGTGGTGGGGAGAGAAGATTGCAAGGAATGGGAGGGACCCGATTCTCATTCTTGCTCTTTTTTTTTCTGGGTGCTGGTTTTACCTTTCGCCTCTTGGACCACCTCCTTCCAAAGCCCCCCCCCCCCGCAGCACAGGCTAAGAGTTAAGAAGCCGAAGGAGGCATGTTTTAGGACTAGGTGGCATACCACAGGCAAGAAATTGCCTTTGCGTGGATGCAACCTGGTTGCCTCCTGCCCATGGAAGGGAAAAGCAGAAGAACTTTGCATTTGGACCGCTGGGGTGGAAGATTTAAACACACACATATGCGCGCACACACACTTCCCCATCATATTTCTCCAATCTCTCTCCCTTTTTTGGCTCCTTCCTTCTCCAGAAGCACGCTGGAGAGCTTGGAGCATGCGTGCTGGATGCTGCCCGCCCTCCCCCTCCCCTACCCTCACTTTCTGGTTTAGACCCTGTTCCCTGCAATAGGGTGGGTGGGAGATCGAGGGGGCAGAGCGGGAAGTGGAGAGGAAGCCATGGCCAAGGGAGAAGAGGAAGCAAACAGGGCCATTGCAAGAGGAGGAAAAATAAGGATCAGAGAGCATGGTGCACAAGAAAGATGACAAATCACAGCAGAAGATGAGACTGAATGGGGGGGGGAATGAGATAAATAATACCACGGGAAGGGGACAGAGGAGAACATGTGGGAAGAGAAGGTCAGCAAAGGGAAAGCATGAAGGAGGAGAAGCAGAATTCTCCTGTGTTTAAAATTTGCTGCCGAACCAAATAGCAGTCAAGTAAGACATCTAGAAGGAGAGAAAACCCCAGTTTAAAATATTCCCAGTTTACAGCTTTGTCTGTGTGAAACCTTTCTGAAGGAACCACTGTTGCCTTACTGGTGTCAGTTCTTCACTCTGGAGAGAGATTTCATTGTCTCTGACCATCAAGTGCTGATGGGAACTTACATTGGTAGGGTTTGGATTCCCCCCCCCCCAGCCATTCCTGTTGCTAACTGAGCATTGCAGTTCCTTCTGTTTGGTTGCCAATGACCCATTTCCTTGCCAAAACTTTTACAGCTTGATGTTGTGTGTCTTTACTCAGAAGTAAGCCCCTCAGTAAGCTCATTGGGACTTGCTTCGAAACTAGGGCACAGAAGACAGCAGCTGTGTCTGGTGGTGACTTAGTGATCACCTGCTGAACCTAGTGAGGATAAAGCTGTGCCATTTTCAAGGCCAGTTCAGTAACTTATGGTGGTTTGGTGGTGATTTATTAGGAGATCTGTGCTACACAGTTTCCAGTGTTGTACTGCCCAGCCCATGTATGAACTCAGATCCTTGTGCATCTCCTCTTCTGTATTCACAGTAGATGAGATCTGTAAATTGGATTCATGAGTAAAGTTTCACTTGAGAATAATATGGCATTTCCTAGCTGGGAAACTGTTCCCTCTAAATCCACACACATTCCAAAGTTGTATGAAAAACCTCAACTGTGACTTACAGGAACTGGCATTACTTAGGGACTAGTAGATACTTTGCCGCTGCATGTGGTCTCTTTGCGGACCACAGTTTGAGGCAGAGGGAGATGTGTTCCCATTAATCTTCCAGTGAGCAGCTCTGCAATTAAGGCTACTCTTGCAGAGGTTGTGATACAGTGGGTGACCTTGAGAACAGCCGCTTAGATGAAAGGGGACTCCCAATGTGCTCTCCCCCCCTCTTTGCCTTAGGTACCTTTGAGAGAGTGTCAGCATTTCTTAAGGTCAACTTTATCTTCATGCAAAAGTGGAGGGGAGTGGGCAGGAAGATCCACCTTGCCTTCTGTTAGCTTGATACCAACAAATCTTAATCTCATCTTCAAGAGCTGACGACATGATGCTTATTTGGTGGCTCTAATGAGTGTATGTAATACATCAGATTCCTGCCATTCTTACTCACTCACATACACACTGGACTAGACTTCTGCCTGTCAACAGATCGGTATGATTGTGGGCCCAGTACTGAAAAGGAAATTGGAATGGTTAGCTTCCCCTTCTTTCAAAAGGTTATATCGATACCTATATGACACTTTTGTTTTCATTGATCCTAAGCACTGCTCTCAGCATAACTTCTTCATATATCCCATCTATGCCTTTTCCTATGCATGGTAATGCCTGCGGTGCCTTTCACGGGTTATGTTTAAAGAGCTTTTTGAGCTACATAGACCAAAGATAAACACAAAGGCAGTTAACACTTTTGAGAACTGGTTTACAGCCTTCTATTCATCACCTGTAGGGGGTGATGTGTATGTGGGATACTTTTATTTATTTTTTAACCAGGCTTAAATGTGACTGGAGGTGATAGTTTTGTGCTCACATGCTCACATAATTTTTGAACATCTCATAACATCTAACATCATCCATCCATGTTTCAGCACCCTGTCCTCTGGGATCTATGCCTGACGTCTTGGGTACATTTTACTTTGCTGTTCAGAGTGGCTGAAGACAGCAGAAGCTGAGATGCCTTGCCAAAATATTCAAATATTTTTGTTTTTTCACTCAGTTCATATTATATTATATTATATTATATTATATTTTGACTCTGCTACCAAGTTATAATTATATAATTATATATGGCTTTTCTTACAATTATATGGTTCTATTTTATATAGCTGGCTATCTTTAAGTTTTGGTAGAATCACTAAATAACTGCAGGGCATAGTAAAGATGCAAGAAAAAAGTATAAGCCACTGAGTCAAGTTTCTCTCCTGAGTCGCAATATATTTTATTTTATTGACGACATTGAGAGAGCATTCTCTTCCTTGCAGGTATTCTTTTTCCTACTCTACTTCTTTTGTTCCAAGCAACAATTAAAACTAACTACTTTGGGGGCCTTGTCACTGTACCTAATTAATTTTGAAAACTTTCCAAGCTCTGCCTAGAACACCATACAGACAAAAATGCAAAACATATCCAAGGGAGGGCAGTTGCTAGGATAAGTATTTGGCAATGATCCATGACAGCTGGATGAACTGAGAGCAATTGGGATTCCCACTAACAAGTGATTCCCTTCCACAAGTCCCTGCTGCATCAGTTTTATTAAAATGTACTTATTTGAGATACCTGTAAATCTTTGAGTAATAGTTTATGTCTTATGTAGTAGATATTGCTTTAAAGATATTTAGGTTTTAAAAGACTTCAAAAAAAATTTTTTTAAGTTTCAAGACCGTTTAAGTGTAGATTGGTTCTGGGAGACCCCTTAGATCAGTGGTGGAAAAATTGTAGTTCTGAGGTTGTCTTTGCAGTCATCGTGCCAGATTCCCCAAGCTGCCTCTTTTCTAGCAAAAAGAAGAAGAAAAAAAGGTGAATTATGTCTCCTAGAAATCCTCAGGGGCAGTAACTCAGCTTTTAAATAAAGGAGGGAGAGGCCTTCACAGCTTAACAGAAAAACAATCCATTTTTCCATACCAGAAGTGGACCTCTGTCTTGCTGTTGTGTTTTGCTGCCGTTTTTTGGCAGTCTGGATGGTTCCGCAGGGCCACGGGAGCAGAAAGGTGTTCTCCAGACCTGCTGCAATTGCATGCCCCATTCTAAGACCAAAATAGGAACTAAATGAAGACCTTGAACAGAAAGGGAAGGTCAGCTGGAGAATATTAGGTTTGAGCAGAAATGCCACCTCACCAGCCAAGCAACATGTTCACCCTACCTTTGCTCCCCCAGCACATGCTCCCTCAACTGAGCCCCTTAACTATGATAGCCTGAAGCTCACATGGTTAATTTCACTGGGAGGGAAAATCACCATGAACAGCATCACTATACTATACCTCACTAATTAAAAAATGGTAAAAATAGCCACACCCCCTATCAAGACTGCAGCAAACCTTGTGAAAGAACAGATTTTCTGCTTGTAGTAATTATGCCCACCACCACCACCCAACGCACATCACTTAAGGTTATTATTTAACTTTCTAGAAGCATTATTACTTCCCCACCCAAAACTCTGTTCAGCTACAGTCTAGTCTGGCTAAGGGATGACCAGTTAGTCAGTTTGTCATAGTATACCTTTTTCCTCACCTCTGTATTTAGTATGTGATTTATCTCTACCTGGTCACTGGAAGTAAAGCACAGGCTTAATTTGCAAATCTGATTGCTGAGGCTTTCCTTTCTTTTCCTTTCTATCCCACATGGGACCAAAGGTGGCGTATAACAAGGGCAAAACAAAATTGTATGTGGCGGGAGGGGGAGGGGGAGGGAAAACAGGTTAATTGCAGGAACTATACATTCCCTTTGATATCTAGTTTTACTCTAACTCAGTTGTAAATGGAAAACTGGTGGTGTTGCTGGATAAAGCCCAGTACCGTGCTTGGATGGAATGTCTGATTGTAACCTTTAATAGAAGTACTCCTTTTAGGAGGAAAGTTACACAGCAGCAGTTCATTGTATTTCCCAGTCATTTATTAAATCTCCATCTTATGCAGATTCTGGAAACGATGAAGGACTGTTGCCAATTTGCCTCTTGAGGAGATTGTTGAAGAAGCATTATCCATTTTTCATTCCCCACAACTAGTGGCTTACTATCTGAGCACAGGTGCTCCTTACCTGAAACCTTAAATATAATAGCTGCTTTCATTAAACTCTTGATCTGCCATGGAGATGTTGGATTATTCTAGGACTAACAAATAGATTCCAGATAACAGGTGGGCAGACATCAGGTTTGTGAGACCTACTTGATTTTTTTTAATGGATCCCTGAAATCTGTCTGTCAGAATCAGGTGGAAAAAAGTAGCTTGTGAAGGAGGACATAAACTGAGAATCAAGGACAAAGTGCTTCTGAGCATATACTCAACCCAAGGAAAAAAACCTCACACCTAGTTCCCACCTCCCTGTTTCAGGAGCCAAATATTAGAATTCACTGGCCTGTCTTAGAGCCTTTTAGTTATATCATCATATGGCCTGCTCTAGAGATTAGGGTAGGGATGTAGCGAAAAGACAATTTCTCAGGGTGTTGAAAAAGATTATTTTATTCTAGCCCAAAGCATTTCAGCCCAGTAATGTTTAATGGCCTTCTTCACGGGCTATTAAAAGGTTAAAGAAAGAAACGGGACAGTACATAAACAACAAAAATTATAACAGGAGACATTAGGGCATCCTCCTAAATATTGCCTCTCCCTGTTTGTGTATTGTCTAGAGAAAAATCCATCACCTTGCTCATCGTTATTTGATGGAGCTTGGGAGACACCATGAGAGATTCTGCTATCTAATGTTCTGTGTAGTTTGGCAATAGGCTCTTGACTGGCTCAGAACATTATGGATTTTTATTTGTCAGCAGAAAGCTTAACATTAAGGCCTTTCTAGAGTCCATTTGAAAGTTAGAGTTTCATTAAGCACTTAGCCACAGAGAGAAAACTATAATAAAGCTCACTGCTGGGCATCTCTTTGACTGTGTATTATGATATTTTCAAAGGTGCTGGACACATTTGAAAGGTCACTTGATACAAAATGGAAAATGAAAGGATGGGGGTTATGTTTCACCTCACTAGTCTGTGCACAAAAGTGTGATAAAAAGATCAGATCAGAAGTGTGTGTGAGAGAGAGGCAGAGAGAAATCAAGAGAGAGAGTATTTACCCAGAGATTTGCAGGCTCATGTGCTTTTGCTTTGATCTCTCAGTTTCTGTCTCTAGTTCGTACATGAACATTCATATTTTTTAAATTCACAAATCCGTTGTGTTTTGTTTCAAAGGAGTACTGCCTTAAAAATTAACAACAGCTGCAACCCTATGCCTTGTGTCTTAGAAGTAAGCTGTGTTAAACTCAACAGGGTTTACTTTGAAATAGAGTCTCATAGAATTCTATCCACCCATCACTTTATTTATATCCTGTCTTTTTCTTAGACTGGGACCCAAGGCAGCTTGTACAGCAGGACTGGGAATCATGTCACACTCCAGATGTTTTTGAACAGTAAGTTCCAGCAGCCCTAGTCCATGGTCAGAAATTAAGGGAGTTAGATGTTTCTCCCCTCTGCTGTTCACACTTATTTGGGAAGAACTTCGACTGAACACAGTGGGACCTACTTCTATATAAATTTACTTGTATGGCTTGCACATAAGGTAGAGCTCATCTAACTCTTTGCAGTGTAGACTTAGAATTTTAAATCTGATTTTTATTTAATGTGTGTCTGCCTGTGCCCAAGGATCTTCTTTCTACACAGATGAGTTCAAGCAAAAATATTTTTTCACACCTATCTACCACCTATGCATCCTTAACTTCTGTGTTAAACAGAAATAACTGATTTCTTGGTTTTGTATTAAAAAAACACTATCATGAGTTAGAATTCCCACATCACCTTTAAGCAGGCACTCAAAACATGTTAAAATGGCCTCTTTGGTCTTTGCCAATCTTCAACTAGTATGGGCAAAATTAAGCATCATTATTATCTATTGATTTATTCATGAGAGATGAAAGTGTGTGCTTAAGGCTTCAGTCCCATGCCCACTTTCACCAAGTTCAATGAAGCTTACTTCTTAGGAGGTTACTAAACTAGGAAAATCAAAATGTGCTTAAATTTGGATTGAAGATGCCCAATGATCGTGAGGGCAATGGGATAATTAAAAGGTATCAAAGCATAACAAATCAACACTATCACAAGTATGCATGCATCCATGGTGAAATATAAATCCAATAACATGAAATGTTGAATTGAGGGTTATATGAACTCCTTTTCAATGACTTGCATGTTTATATACTTTAGCCAGCTGCTATATCAGAAGTGCAAATCACTTCTTTTCTGTTGACATGAAGATTGCATGTTCTAGAGTCTGAAAAGAGAAGATTTTACATTGCAAACATACAGATTTCATTGCTGTGAGTCAAAACAATATGGCCTATATTACTATCAATTTGTCATTTGCATTTTCCATTTTATTAAAAAAAATACTCAATTCTTATAGCACTTTGTATTTTTATTTTTCTCCTATTTGTAATAATTGAAATACTTGTATAAACGCTCAGATGGAAGGCGATTGTGTTTTACAGAGCATGGAAAGCATCATCTTGACTGTTTTCTCTCTCTCTGGATGAATACACTATGCACATATATAGAAACGTATCTCAGGTGCTGTTATTATCTTGATGTAATTAACAACAGTGGTGAAAAGAAACAGTTCAATATGAAAATGACAGTTCTAAGATGTATTAAGTACATCTGAAGTTGTGTTGATTCTGAGGGTACTGTTTTAAGTTTTGATGGTTAAGATGAAGTTTTGAAACCCATATATTAAAAGTTCAATGCTGGTTTTCTTGATGACCTACTGAGGAAAGTACCTTAATAAATGCCATAGGGGAAACCACAGCAAAGTCAAGGACACTTAAGTTCTGCTGATTTCACTAAAAATCTGCTTGCAGTCCTATGCATACATAACTACTATTAATCATTATTAGTATCAACAGTACTGTTAGTATTTAATGATTATTATTAATCATGATAATGATCATGATGATGCAGCATACCCTGCAGCGGGCTTAAAACATCATGTTAGAAACACCAGACATAGTACAGTATACACAAAAGTCTTAAAAGTAGCAAATAAAACAGAGTGTCAAAAGATTGAAAAAGTGAGAAAATAAAAAGGTGATCTCGATCTCGAGTGATCTCGAGCACACCTCCTTATAGAATCATAGAGTTGGAAGAGACCACAAGGGCCATCCAGTCCAACCCTCTGCTATGCAGGAATACACAATCAAATCATTCCTGACAGATGGCCATCAAGCCTCTATTTAAAAACCTCCAAAGAAGGAGACTCCACCACACTACGAGGCAGTGTATTCCACTTCCAAACAGCTCTTACTGTCAGGAAATTCTTCCTAATGTTTAGATGGAATCTCTTTTCCTGTAGTTTGAACCCATTGCTCTGTGTCTTAGCCTCTGGAGCAGCAGAAAATAAGCTTCCTCCATCCTCCGTATGGCATCCCTTCAAATATTTAAACATGGCTATCATGTCACCTCTCAGCCTTCTCTTTTCCAGACTAAACATGCCCAGCTCCCTAAGCTGCTCCTCATAGGGCATGGCTTCAAGACCTCCCATCACTATGGGAACAACTGAGCCTTCATAGAAAACAGCATCTCTACCCATCAAACTGATATCAGAATCAAAGGCAGAAGGACAAGTGTCACAGATGCAGTTAGCCACTCAACCCACTCAGCAACAGATGTACATAATAATCCAAAAACATATTGGAGTGGATATCAGGCAAGCCTGTCTTGGGAAAGCATTCTAAAGCTATGGCACCACTGCTGAAAAGGCCTGGACTTTGGTATTCACCCACCATATCTTGGATAGTGGAGCAGTCTTACTTTAGAGATTTTCAGGAGAGAAAACTCAGAGATGCAGGTTGTAGAATTCAGCTGGAGAACTAATCCATCCAGTAAGCATGTTTTGCATGCAGAGCTCCCAAGAGCTTCAAAGTAAGGACAACATTTCTCCTCTCCTTGATTTGCCATGCAATGGCATCCAGCCCTAACAAACGTCTCCTGGCAACAGGTTGCTTTGGCTGAGAAACCAGGACAGTGCTAGCAGCTTTACAGGTATACATAGAATCACATCAACCCTTTGTGTGTCACCTGGTTCCTGCTAAGATGCAAAATTGCCCTGTGGAATCTTTCAGTGGTGATTCTAAAGTACAACAGAAACCAGGCCAGCAGTTCACCCCTCTGGCAAGGTATCTGGGAAATTTTCCTGGGATCTTATGAGGAACCCCTAGTTTGAAACTCAGGGTCTGTCTACACAGTAGAAATACAGCAGTTTGACACTGCTTTATCCACCATAGTTCTATCCTGTGGAATCCTGGTGTTTGTAGTTTGGTGAGGCACCAGAGTTCTCTGATAGAAATGACTAATTACCTCACCAAATGACAAATACTAGGATTCCATAGGATAGAACTATGGTGGATAAAGCGGAGTCAAACTGCTGTATTTCTGCAGTGTAGACAGGCTCTCGGTTTATAGTAGCATTATTAAAAATTATACCACGTACTGTACTTGCCAAACTTGACTAAACAGCATTTCAAAACAAGGAGAAGGGGCAAAGATGGTGAAAAGCAACAACAAACTTGGAATTGTTTGCTGATTTGACAAGGTTTAATGTACTTACAAATCTCACTAGCTTTTTGTTTCCAGATGAAATATGGCATCATCGTTAAAAACAGTAGACTACAGAACTAGCCACAGATGGAGAGTTTTGAACAGTCTTCTGGCACAGAGTAGATTGATGGTATTTAAGTGCAGCATATGGCATAAGGAATGCTAAATGGAGCCTCAAGAGGTTGATTCAGCAGTTCTGGTGGTCCTAAACCAAGCAGTCTTGTAAACGGGTTCACAGTTTCAGTTCACAGAAGGAAACAAATATATGTAGAGTAAATTTTGAGCCAAGTCAAATCAAACTGGGTGCAGTGTGGGAGGATTTTTGATGGGCAAATCTAAGTAGGTGGCTTTATTTCTGTTACATGTTAGTCATTCCATAATGCAAAATACTACTCTATAGCAACTGACATATTTTAGTGCTATATATATTGTATATTCATTACTGTGTTTAGAGCCTGGAGAACATTTTCTGGTTAGAGGTTTTGGACTAGTATGATAAATAAACAGCTCATCTTTCTTTTGTGCTTCCTTCATTTGCCATCCCAAATCCCATCATCTTCCCAAAGCCTGTCATCATCAGCATTGGATAAAAGACAATTAACCTTTGCAGTTCACCTTCAAAATATCTCGTCTTCAAACTCTACCTTAATTAAAGGTCAAACAGGAACAAAGTAGCGCTTGCAAATTTCTCTTCTTGTTTTGGACAGGATGAGGGAGGTGCCATCATTCCAATCAGGGACAGTTCCTACCTCACATGTTTAATGCTGAAGTCCTATACATACTTACTTGGTACTAAATTTCACTGATCTCATTGGAGCTAACCTCAAACTAGTAAACATAAGTGAGTTTGCAGATTTAGACTGCAGTCATATGCCTGCACTGTTGAATACAATGAGACTTATTTCTGAGCAGACAACCATAGGATTGCACTATTAGTCACAAGATCAGTCAGGGGAATGATTACCTTCTGTGCAGAGGTCCAGACAAGGATTAAAAAGAAAAAAACTTGCCTGGGCGGAGGAGATATTTCTACATGCCAGTTTTAGGCACATAAGCAGACATTTGTGTAGAAACACTGAGAATAGCCATGTGGATGGTCCTTTCAGACTGCTATAGGCAGAGGCTGGCTAAAGATATGCGGCTGTCTACTCAATCAAGCTGCATAGGTCAAGCAAGGAATGTCTGCACATGTAGTGAAAGATCCCACACAAGCAGTTGTTGTCTCCATACTTGGCAGTAGAAATATGACCACACCAATTAAGTAATGGATGCACTTTTATGACACCCCAGGTTTGCTAGTGGAAACTGCTACCTCACTTCACACTGGACACATGAATAGAAAAGCTGACCCATTTCAGGGAACATATCCAGGGTCAGAACCAGAAATGCTCCCAGCCACATAGCAGAGACCTCTTTTCTTCTCAAATGTGGATGTATTCATAGGAAGTCATATGAACTGCTTCTGAAAGGTATTCACACATACTGTTCCACAGGTATGCAGACATAGGCACAGTAAGCATAGGGGCATGAGGAGAAAAAAAAGATGTGAGACTTCTCTGAGGAGATAGTAATAAGATTGGCCCCCATGAAATAATAGGCATGGAAGAGAGTTGCTTAGAAGATACAATGCAGGTTGAGTAAATTGCTAAAAGTAGTCTTAAAACCCACCTTCTTTCATTATTAAGAGTTTGCTGTTATTCTGGCTGAGCTCTTCAATCTTGCATTAATATAGAGGTTTTGCTAAGCTCACAACTTTTTGAGCCGAAAATATATCAACACTTGAAGGCTTGGTTAAAAGGAAAATCCTTCTGACTTGTACTTATTCATGGCTTTTTATATACACTATATCCCTGCTCTCAGGAACTGTCATATTGTGCAAAAAAAAAAAAAAAAGGTAATCATCAAATGAGGTTTTCAGTTAAAAAAAGCAGCAGAAGCAGCTGTCCCAGTCTATCCTACAGGTCCAATTAGAAAAGTGTTACTTCAAATATTCACAATGTTCTTGGCACTAAGAGCTTTGACTATGATCCCCGGAAACAAGATATTTATGATACGTACCATATATGCACTCTACAGAGTTAGAATAGTCTGACACCATTTTACCTGCCATGGTTCCATTTATATAATTCTGGGACTTGTAGTTTGGGGAGGGTCTTTAAATTTTCTGTTACTAGAGACCCACTCCCTTGAACTCCAGCACTAGAATTTCCTTGTGAGAAATTCTATGTGCCTCACCAAACTGCAGTTCCCATTACATCATCTCTGGACATGGTGACACATGTTGTCCCAGTTGGATTACTATAATATACATAATATACATCCCAGTTGGATTACTATAATATGCTCTACATGGTGCTGCCCTTGAAGACTGTTTGGAAACTTCAGCTAGTTCAAAGGCCTTCAGCCAGACTGCTAACTGGGGCTGACTACAGGAAGCACACAACTCCCTTGCTGCAACATCTCCACTAGCTGCCAGTTTGTTTCTGGGAATAATTCAGGTTTTGACCTATCGAGCCCTATATGCCTCAGGTCCAGGCTATTGTCCCTGCCCATGTTCTGATATCTGCAGGGGAGACCCTTCTCTGTGTCTCATCACCCTCATAGGTATGTCTGGTGGGAACATGGAACATGCTGCAAACCCTTCTCAAGACTATGATCTTGAGAAGACTGGCATCCTTCCTATGCAATTTCCATAGACTTCTGAAGACCTTTCTGTTTCAAGAGGGCTTTGAGGACTGAGCACAAAAGCCACATTCCACCTAAACAATGTGCTGTATTTTCTATCTGTTACTTTGTTGTGCTGGTTGTTGTTGTTGTTGTTTTAAATGGCTTGATTTTAACTGGTTTCAATGTTTTTGACAGTTTAATCACATTTCAACTTTTGTATTTTGGTGAATGTTTAAGTATGTGTTTTTTTTAATCTGTTGTAAGCCACTTTGAGTCCTGATTGAGGAAAAAGAAGGGATAAAGATGACAATGATAATGATGATGATGAGTTTTCTGTAATATAGAGCCATGGTATTTAAAGCTGTATCAAACTGCTATTACTGCATAGTGCAGATACATCATTAGTTGAATTGCTGCCCATTCTCTGGATCATTGAAGCTACTGTGGTAATGTACTTCCCTTTCTGTAGAGAAATTTATAGTATCTTTCTCTGCTTCTTCTCCTGGCTTCCTAAAATAGTGAGGTTGGTCCCCTCTACTTCCTACTTCAGGTTTGTCTTCTCTCTGCTGAAGCATTTGGACAATGTACATTCTGTACAGGTCACCCTCCATTTGTGTGGAATTGGTACCTGTGGTTTCACTTACCCATAATCAAGGGTGGGGGAGGTCTCTCTAGATATCTGAAGAACCATAGAGTTGTGTTGGAGGTGGTCTCTCTAGGCATCAGGAGATCCTCCAGCCTGACTTTATGGTCACTTTCCACTGTCGGTTGACCATAGTCATGCCAGATGCCTAGAGAGAAGGTCTCTCTAGGTCCTCTGGTGTATAATATGGCAGTTTGCTATTATCTGCAGTTTCATGTATCTGCAATAAGTCTGGGAAAGTCCCCCCATGTAAACGGGGGTGAGCTGTATTCTGTTCCCTTTACATACCGTATGTATATTATACAATGTATGAACAGATTTTTGTAGTGTGGGCAGCAATGAAAAACATAGATGCTCCTATGAATCCCACTTCAAACTGGAACCTTCCAAATGCGTTGGATTTTAATTTTCTTGGATCTGATAAACTTAATTAAAATAGCCCTTTCTGAAACTTGTGAGAAATAATGCACCTTGCTTTTAGTCTCTGGCTTTTCTTCGCAAACGAAGATTCAGGAAGGACTCATCCCGCGCCTTCTGCAAGCGCGCTGATGACTAAAAAGGCCAATCCGAGATAAACAAGTCCGGTTGCAAAAAGCGCAGCAGAAGGTCTCCTTGGGTGATGTTTTTGGGTTGTGATTCTTTCTGCGTTGTCGTTTCTCTTCAAGACTTGTTCGTCGTGAGTTCTCAAATAAGGCTGCAGCATTGTGGATGTTGCGTCTCCATGCCTCCCGATGTGAGGCCAGGGCGGACCACTGTTGGTGATCAATTTGGCCAAGCCTGAGATGTTGTTTCAGGGAGTCTTTGTATCGCTTTTTTGGAGCGCCCCTCTTACGCTGACCCGTGGTGAGTTCACCGTAGAGTAGTATTTTTGGGAGGCGATGGTCCTCCATCCTAGAAACGTGCCCTGCCCAGCGCAGCTGTGTTCTCAATATCATGGCCTCAATGCTGGTGATCCCTGCTTGTTCAAGGACAGCAACATTCGTCACATAGTCAGTCCAGTGTATATTTAGGATTGTGCGTAGACAGCGCTGATGAAAGCGCTCGAGGAGTCGTAGGTGGTGGCGATAGGTGACCCATGTTTCAGATCCATAAAGGAGGATAGACAGTACGATGGCTCTATACACACTGATTAAACTAAAAGTAAAGTGCACAGAAATTAATAAGCAAAATTTAAAAAATTTAAATACGTTAACAGTGAAAAATTGTATTAGTTGAAGAAATTATTCACAGAACTATTTTATTCAGTGGGGGAAATGTGTAGCATGTGCAAATAAATGTACGTATTTGGAGAAATGTAGGCATTTCCATGTGGGAGGAAAACACCACAGTGTTTTGCAACTTTGCATGAAAGACGAAATGGCGGCGGGGGGAGGTGGTATTCATAGAAATGCAATGAAATTGTGACTGGGAGATTTTCACATGCCTAGTTGGATTGTGTGAGACAGTGTGCTGTAGTGGTTTGAGTGCTAGACTAGGATACTAGTATTTGAATTCCTGCATGGCTGTGGAAACCTGCAGGGTGACCTTGGGCAAGTCATAGAAAGGCAAGAACAAACTCCCTCTGAACAAATTCTGCCAAGAAAACACTGTGACAGCTTTGCCTTAGGGTCACCTTAAGTCAGAAATTATTTGAAGGCCACAACAAGTTGAATTGTGACTCCATCCCTCCCCTAGGCAGTGTGGCCAATGCTGGATGATGGTGGAGTTGCTGTTTCAGTTGTTGGAAGCACAAGGTTAGGGAATTCAGCTTCAATACCACAGAGGACTGGTGCTACTGGCTGGAAATGTGTTGCCCTGATATTACCCTACTGCAGTTCCAATCATTTCTAGCAAATAAATGATGGGTGATGAGAGTTGTAGTTCAGTAACATATGGATGGCCATATATTCCATCCCTGTTCTAAATTCTGGGTGGTCAACCTATAGTATTACCTGAATTGTGTGGGGTACATGGGACCCACTCATGTCACTCAAATTATGATATTATATTGGGGAATTTTAATTAGCTCAAATGTTAGGCTGTTAGAGGCTGGGTAATTGGTGGGACCTTTGCACCTGTGTAAACCAGTACTAACTGAAGAGAGTTCAAGCCTAAAATAAAATAAAATGGTTTTTTATTGTAAAATAATCATGGAACCACTCACACATGCTCTCGTGCTTCAAGCTATCACAAAAGGCTAACAAAGAATTAGGAGGAAGTATTGGGATAGAGAAAGAGATTCAGGGGGATGATGGACTATAATTACCTGTCTGGAAAGCAGAGATTTGTGTAGTGGAAGAATACTCAAGTGTGATTCTGAGGGTCACACAGCAGATTGAGAGAATGTCGCCGTGGGCGAAACTGTGCACTTTGGCTATGATTTGGGGCAATATTTCTATCCAGTAATGTACCCTTAAAAGGTGTTTTGAGTGAAGCACAATGCTTGGGTGAGTTTCCCATATTTAAGGTAAAGGAAACTCTGGCTTCGTTAATTGCTGTTAACGACTGGAACATTAAGATTGATGGGTTTGAGGCAGCCTTCTGTTGTTGGATGGGAGAGGTAAGAAGGAAGACCTTTGAAGGATAATGGGTATTTCAGTCACTTGTTTGTTTTAGAGTGTAACTCATTGCCAGGTGTGTCCAGGGTTTATTAGTACATTCCTCCCTAACAACTGTCTAAGGGGGCTTAACTTAATCAGTCCTGAGTGTGTCTGTTTTGGGTAATTTCTGAGACAACTTCATTAGGTCTCTGGGTGACTTTTACCTGAACTCTGCTGTGGATGGCCTGGTCTAGCGTGGACCTACATGAACTGTCAATTATTGCCAATTTATTAATTATTAGCAGGGAGGGCGTGTAAGGGTCAAAGGGTGCTGCAAAATGCATGACAAAGGGATATTTTGGAACAAAGTAGGATATGTTAGCTCCTCTACAATATAAAGTCAGGATATCATTCCTGTCTGCAGCTCCAGCATTGTACTGTTGGCTATTTCTGGAATCACTTGGTTAAGATTGAAGCCATCCTAATATATGGGGGGCTGTATCTATGTTGCCCTAATATGCTGCTCTCTTATATTTTGGGACAGGGTTCTGGTACATGTGCTCAAAAGTCAGGGACCCATTGTTCTAAACCATTCTTAAGGAATAATTCAGTGATAACTATTCTTCACTATAAAATATTCCAGCCAAAGCTCCACGATCTGATCTTTCATATATATTTTCAAGGTACCTTTGTGCGTTTTAGTACCTTTGTGACCATACTTTTTTATGCGGTAGAATTGTGATAAATTTGACGTTTTCTGCATTCTGGAAATATTTGGGCAAAAGTTATCTGATGTAGAAAATTATTATGAAATCTTTTTAAGTATGACTCAATCAAGAGAGTAAATATGAAATTGCTTTTAGGCACACAGAATATGATATGCAGGATATGGTATTGACAGTACCATAGCACAATGCTATGGATAAATTTGCAGAGAGTTAAACACACATTACTTCCTTCTGTTTCTAGGTATAACAGGAACGATTTATAGCCTTCATAGCATTACAGAAAGATAGCAAACTGTAGGCAGATGAGTGTTGTTTTCCCAAAGAAAAACATTGCCTTCCATGAAACTCTCATCCCACCACACAAATTATCCCTGATTGGAGATGGCTTGATTTCCACTCAACTTAAAAGACTATAAAACATGGGTTTTATGAATTGCCAGCATACATCCAACAATATAAAAAATGAATGATGCTAAAAATCAATAGGAGTTTCACTTCCTTGTAACACTCTATCGATACAACTGTAGAATGCACCCCACACAACAGAGCACCAATGCAGTACCCAGCAGGATGTCTGCTGATATGGCACATAGTACATGACTGGAAGTAAAGAAAATGATAAATTCCTGTTTATCCACATAATGCTTTCTTAAGCCTTGATCGCAAATATGAATTAGCTAGGTACTGAACCATGTAGCTCCTGAACCAGTATGTCCAAGAAACTATAGAACAATGCTCAGTCCAATAGGATACTGGAAATGCAAAATAAGAGAACAAAGTTTAAGAATGGTGGATTTGATTCATACTCTATTGGTGGCAATATATAGCTGCTCAGTTTTTAGTGAATTTGTAATAGTTGAGCTGAAAATGCTGTTACCAAAAAGAAAAATGCTACAACCCTATACACCAAGAAGACATTTAGAAGTGATTTACATTGGGTATAAGAAAAGAGAGCATGGTGGTAAGAAATGTATCAATAGCCTTGAGATTTTTGGAAAAGGTAGTATAGGGTCATTCCATGAAAGTGTGTGTGTGTACGCCTTGAAGGCACCTGTTGACTTATGGCAAATGCATGTATTCCATAGGGTTTTCTTAGGTAAAGAATACTTAGTGGTGGTTTTACCAGTTCCTTCCTCTGAAATATAGCCCACAGCACCTAGTATTTATTGACGGTCTCTCATCTAAATACTAAGTAAGTGCTAGGCTGGCCCTGCTTAGCTTTCAAGATCAGACAGGATCTGGTGCTGGAAAAATTCTGCACTTATTTATATCAAAGTTCACAATAATCATCACCTTATAAAGGAAGTAATTACAATGATGACTTCCATCACAGGGAAAGATACAACTAAGAATATATAAAAAATCTGCAACTTAAGGGCCTTTCCAGATAAGAGTGTTGTATTACTTGATGATAAAAGATGAGTGGCAATGTTATAATGATGAGTGGCAATGTTATAAGAGTGGCAATGTCATGTCCTAGCCCTGAAACTGAGCACATCACACATGAATGTGTGCATGCACATACACACACCATCTGTAAAGCTTATATGTAATTGATTTTAAAAGAGTGTGTTAATGCTTGTGTGCATGTATAATGATCTAACTTCTAGGTAAAGAGATTGCAACTATCCTTAACTTACCCAGATTTTACAATCTTTCATCTGTGCTGAAATCTGAACTTCTCCCTGACGCTTATGCTCCTCTAAAATAATTTAGTTCAAAAACTATTGTTGTTACTACTCTTGCTTTGGATTTAAATAACTCTTCACATGTCTGCAGATTACTTCGCTGTAGCTCAAATGTTCTAGGGGAGACCTTTATCCACTACAAGCCTGGCTCTGCTCTTTCAGAAGACCAGCTATTGCTACTCAAAGGCTAACACGTTTTCCAAATATATAGAAACATGAGTGTGCATCACTTCAGCTTATTTAGTGAAGGTGTGGAGTGCCCTCAGAGAGTACCTGAGAGAGCAACAGAGATAAGATCAGAGCTTTTCTAGAAATGGGGTTTTATTGAGAAAATATAACAAATGTCAATTTACTGGTTAACTGTAATGGCTGAAACAGGAAGGAGAGAAGAGAATGAGCAGTGATGCTGTGAGTCATGAAGGCTGTCCATTGGGTTTTTAGGGAAAGGGAGAAGGAGATGGAATTTGGAAAACTGACCACAGAGAGAGAGTGAGTTATACCTTTTCTTTCCTTATACTCTGCTGAAATCACAGAAAGGAGGAGCAGACATTAGCTAAACCTGTTTATAAAAAAGAAGATAAAAATAGTTTTAGAAGGCCAAATTTTGCCTCCGTAGTTGAGGCAAAACTTTACTAGACAGACTCTATTGGAAGTGGAAGTGGAGAAAAGGGACACGTGGACCCAGGATTCCAGAGTAATTCTTTTTTTATGTGTGTGCAGAAAACTTAGCTGGTTGTTTTTCCTGCATAAATATTGCTTTACATGCAATATATATATATATATATATATATATCCTGCTTTCTGGGAAGAAAATATGTTTTTTTAACCTATGGTATTTGCATTTTTCTTTTGCAAAGACTAAGTCATGAACTGTGGATAATCTTCAAAAACTGCAGTTTTTGATGACTTTCTGGCAGTAAGGAGGAAAATGGTAAAATTATTTGTTCTTGCCTATGGGAATGAAATTTACGAATATTGATACCCCTACTTAGCAGTAACTCTTCATGTTCAACTGTGTTAATGCCACAAAGACACAGCTAATAAGAAGAAACACCTTCAGCATGTAGGCCTGTGACTCCAACATTGTCACTTTTCTTTCTTTCTTTTTTAAACATCTTTTGCCTGATGAAGAAGCCAGTAGAGCTTGGAAAACTTGCATCATGTGTTTTCCATTTGGTTGGCCAATAAAGGTACAGCTTTTTTTGTGGATTTTGGATTTTGTTTAGCTAATAAGGGGGTGCAATAAAGCCACTGTCTCTTCCTCCTGTATGCATAATGCTCAAAAAAGCTGTTTCTTGACTTTTCCTCTGTCTTGAAAAATTGACCATGGCTGCAGCCTGACACTTCCTCATCTACTTCTGGGTAGACTTGTATAGGATTCCAGTGAGTAAGTCATATGAAACCCAGTAGACATAGATAGGATTGCACTGTAATTTGCCCACACTAAAGACAAATATGGTGCACTTACTTTTGACAGTTTAGACCAAGACCAAGAATCCCTCCCTCAGTCCCAGACAGACAGACAGAGCGACAGTGTGGTGTAGCAGTTTGAGTGTTGGACTAGGGAACTGGGAGATCAGGGTGAAAATCCCCTCTTAGCCATAGAAACCCATTGGGTGACTTTGGGCTAGTCACACTCTCTTAGCCTCAGAGGAAGGCAAGGGAAAACCCCTTTGAAAAAAAAAATCTGCCAAGAAAACTCCATGATAGAGTCACCTTAGGGTTGCCATAAATCAGAAATGACTTGAAGGCACACAATAACAATAATAACAATTATTAAACACAATTGTTTCAAAGTAATAATAATTATGAAACAGTAGAACTGCAAAGGCAGATGCTTAAACAAGAGTAAACTAGGTTACCTTTGACCACTAAGAGCTGCATAACAAGCTTTGGCTATGCTAGCTGATGGGAAAGATGATGCTTCAAAGCATCATTTCTGAGACGTTGTATCTTTCATAATGTTTGTTATGGCCTATCCCAGTGAATTCTGAAATTAAGGTGACTTGAAAAAATAAGCAAAAATATGTCCTCTACATTGATGTTCATATTCAATGTGTATATAAATTGCCATTATTTTAGTGCATTTAATTAAGGACATCTCACATGTCACACAAAGGCAAATATGAATTTGTCACAGGCCACATAGAGTCTCCTAGGTCGGAGCTGTGGCAATCTGCACTCTTTGTTCTAAATTACAGGCGTCGGTTTCTTCCACTCATACTACATTTGAGTGCTCATTATTGTTGTGTGACCTAAGGTTACCCTTTGAATGAGAGACTTCCAAGAGACCCTGTTATTAACAGCCCTGCTCAGGTCTTGCAAGCTCAGGACTGAGATTAAGGCTTTGCCTAGATGGGCTGTTTACCCTGTCTTGGCCCCATCTTTGAGCCCTGCAGTCCTAATGATGCAGGTCTTTTGCCCCATTTTGCCCCTGGGCATTCCTTACAATGCCTGGTGTAAGGATGGGGCTAAGATGGAGTAAAGCCTGATAAACAATTATATAAAAATACATGGAAAAAAGTTTTTCTTCAGAAGAAATGGATTGGGCCCCACAGGACCACAGGAAGCCCTACCACCATGTTGGCCCATCATTGCAGCTGCCGTCTGCATCACACTTTCCAGATCCAGAAGGCAGGCCAAAGCATATGACCAGGCTGGTCACATGCAGGAAGCCTTGTTCACATGTTGCAGGCCTCCTGCCTGGATCTGGGAATGGGATGTGGGCAGCAGCGGCTGCAGGAATGGGTCAGTATGCCCATCTGGACTCCATCCCATTTTGTGACAGTAACAGGGGAGGAACGGGCCAGATCCATGGCCTGTAAATCCTTAAACATATTTATCGTGTTGTCAATCAGTAAAACTCTTTCCAATGGTTAAGTGATCTGGTGGTCAGAAGAAAGAGAGGAATTTACTTATTAAAATAAGTGGAAGATTGGAACTTGTTGAGGCTGCCAGAGATTGTCAAAGGCTGTCACACTGCCAGAGATTGTCTTAATAGCTCTGGAAAAGGTGCCAAGCATCTCCTTTGTTAGAGAAATTACAGATAAAATAAATGGCTTACCATTACAAGGCAATAGTTGGGACTTTTATGGGAGGTGAGAAGACATGCCTTTCTCACTCCACCGCCAACCAGCTAAGGCTGATGTAATCTAGATATCTGTGAAGAGAGTAAAGGACACAGACTGCACTTTGGAGTGAAAGTGAGAAAAGCTCAGAGAACAGAGTTTGGACTTTGTACGCATCTTAAAATGTTTGCTGTTTGCATAGGGATCTGGTGCTGGAATAGCTGACTTATGCAATTGTATGTTTAAATTCCACTTATGCTCAATATTCCATCAGGTTTAATTCATTGCCTTTTTTTTGGAAAAAAAGTTGCATAAGACCTTTTTTGGCACAAAAGTGTATAGTATACAGTGTATTTGTGTAAAGAACACAGTTCTGTGCAGTACTGTGTGAAGAACAGTTTTTCATTTAAAAATGGGAGGGGGGGTTGGTGCAAAATCTCAAGATTTTTGGTGCAAACACCAGATAATCTCAGAATGAGAAAAATCATTGACAAATGTGCAAGAATTCCCTTTCATATTCTCATTCAGTGCCAAGAAAAGTTTTGAAATTCTTTGTTCTTGCATGTGAGAGCTAGACTTACCTCCTTACTATGGTCCATGCTCCAGTTACTATAGAGAGGGGTGCCTTTTTGAGATAAAATCCATCCACTTTTATTCCCCTTCCCATTTACATATTCTAAAGCATATCTTGAAATTATGTGGCTAGCTTGAATGGATTTCCCCACCCCAAATAGTTTGAAGTGTGGATAAACCATGTTTTCCATACATTTGAAATGTGCATATTTTTCTGTGTACACTTTTCAAAAATGCAGATTTCAGAGTGCAAAGTGCCACCAGCCCATGAACAGACTGAGAAGTATGAACTGGACAAAGTCCAGGGGAAAAAATTATTTGCAAGAAGAGATTCCTCGGATACCATAGCTGGCAGTGCTACATAGTAAATGAACACCTACCAGTTGTGAAAATTGCTAGGATAAGAATTGTATAAGCTTCTGTACCTTCCTTCTTTCCTTCCTATACCATAAGCAAGTGTGTGATTGAGGCATGATCTATTTGCTCAGCTCAAGCCTCTGCCTAGTTAAGCTTCCTATTTCATTCCATATTAATTTAGATGAGGTGGATAATATTTGCTGTTCATGTAAATATGCCATCTACTCAGTCTAGCGAGACCACTTGCACTATTGCTTAATAAAATTATGGGCATATGAGTGGTGTCGCTGCATCCCATGATAAAATTTCCATCACACTGCTGACAGTCATAAAACAAAAGCTTCTTTCTGCCAAAGTGCCACCTGTCCTACTGAACTTGGGACTTTTCTAGGCCTTGATCAATGAACAGTATCTACCAGGCTGTAAAACTGCAGCATAATGATAAACAGAGCAAGAAGGCAGAGTTTGGGCAGACTGAAGCTGTGCACCTGGCATGTCAGGGATTATAGATTATATTGACCAATTTTTTTTTACGTGAATGCATGCCACACGAAAGCTTAGCTCTTTGTGAGATATAACCAGCAACCTTTATTTGAAGAGGAGAGAAGTAAATTTTAAGGATTTGAGGCCTGACAGGGGCAGGCAGAGGGAGACGCAGATGGAACAGAATAAAACATCTGTAAACTAAACAGTCACATAGGAATCAGATGCTGAGCTTCTGAAAAAGGATATATCTATGTGTATAATACACATAATACACAATAATACATGCTTTGAGAAAATGTAATTATCAACAAAGCAAGGGAAAAGATTGATTGCCTCATATTGATGGTACACTTCTAATTTCTGGATGGAACATTTTCAGCACCTTGTCACAGTCATTTCCAGTGATGCCACCTTACCAATAATAATAATAGTAACAAGAGGTACAGGTCAACCCTACATCCATGGATTCAGTATCCACAGTTTCATTTATCCACATCTGAAAAAAAATATGTTCTCTCCAGGCATTTCTAGGTCCTCCAATGCAATTCTATGGTCAAGTTTCAGCATTCGTCTTATTGAAAATGATGGGTTCTCTATTATCCATGGTATCCACAGGGGGTCTTGGAACATATCCCCCATGGATACAGGGGGTCAACCTGTATTTATACAGTACTTCAACATATGCAAAATTATACCTGGACATTAACTCAGTCATTTTTCCAGTCCTAAATAGGTGGCAATCTAGGCTAGGCAGGGGGCATCTCAGTGAAGGACTTGCAAGGGTCTGGTTGTTGATTGGTTACCTGACACCAGTAACAGCAATTAGAAGTGATGACCTGGGCAACTAGACAATCAGAACACTCCTAGTTCCCAACCTGTGAGATAGGCAGTGGGTCCATCCCATCAATTCAGCTAGATTTGTTTAGTATTGGAGGACATGAGGCCAGAAACCCAAAGGACTGAGGACTCCAGAGGTGGTGGCAGAAGTCATCAGGGTTTGGAGGTTAGGAACCTAGAATGCTGAAAAGGAGAAATGGTTGCAGGCTAGAAATGAAAAGGTGGGATATGTTGTTGTTGTTGCACTAGTAGACAGCACAGAATTGAGCAGATTTGGATTGGATTCTGGAGGGACTTGGTGTGTGGAAACTAAAAAAACTTTTAGGATTCATCTGTTCATGATAGTTCAAGTATGGAGCTAATGCAGAACATCTCGTGTTATAGAGTTCAGGATGGCCAGTTGGAAAGTTATGGGGCGCAAGTCTGGCAAAATCTAGAACACTTGAATCAAGAGGTTTCTGAGATACACCCAACACTCACTACCTCACAGAACACAGTTGAGTTTATAAAATACTGGCTGTTTGGCAACCCTCTTGTGGACATTAAGGAGATTATCAGACACTCTAAATATGGCATTATCGTGACACCAGGAGATCACTAAAGGGCTTCCCTTTCACATTATGTCATTCCCCTCTCTTAATGCTCCTGTTTGGCTGTTGTTATGCTGGTGCTGCTTTTTATTGATGGGCTAAGCCATCCATGGATCCCCCATTCCATTTCCATCACGGAATTTCCTGTGACTGAAAAGGTGCCCTGTTACGCTGATGAGATGCCAGCATCAATGGGAGGTCCCTGCCAGAACACTTCCGGGTGAGATCAGGACATCCATGTAAGTTACACACTTTTTGGTAGCCTCCCCGGGTTACTTGTAATGTTTTAAGTGTGTTTTTGTGCTTGCTGTCACTTTTTGTCTTTTATTTTGCTTTTAATTTTTGAATTTCCCACGCTCTCATCTTCTCACAAAAATGGCCAGGATTTCAAACCAGGAAGTGAAAGGAGCTCTGTTAAAGTTCCATTTACTCCTGGGCTGCCTGTTGATGCCGCTAAAGGTAGGTGTGAAAAGTTTTCTTTTTCTGCTGGGACAGGGACGGGAGAGGGGTGGGAAAGGAGACTGTGGGATGGGAACACTTATTTTTGGTTTCATTTGATAATCTCCTGAATTCAAAGACATGAAGAAAAAATGGTCAGCAGACTCCAAATGAGCTACTGATAGTTTAATCTCCCCTCCTCCTTAATCTGAGCACCTCCTGCTCAGGTGAGTTGCTGTCCATCTTTCTGGAATGTGTATTTGTTTAGATTCTAGCTTTGTCTCTGCTCTGAACAGCTGGTCAGCTTTTCATCAGCCTATCAATAACTCAACATGACAGTCTACGTGTCTTAAATTCCTAAGGGCTGGTTCACCCATGCATATATATCATGCTGTTAATTTTTATAAACTTGATTACTCTACAGTTGATGACTGGCAGTTTAAAACATACATTGACTGCACTGAAAAGATCCAGGGTGATAATGAAAGTTTACCCCCTAATGCTGGATCTACAGTGGTCAATTTCACACATGCAAATCCTCCCTTGATGTTGCATTAATCATGGGATGTTCATGGAACTGTTAGCTAACACCAAGGACATTTTCAGATGGGGCCAAATACCCCGTTCCTGCTCCGCCACCTCCATTTCCATTCCTGCCGCAGAATAGAAGAAAAATGTTTGCACACTTACCTTCATTCTGTGACAGGAACATCCTCCCCCTTCCCTCGCTGGCTGGTTGTAAATGCAGCCATTGTAAGGCTGCATTATCACTGGCAAATGAAATCCCACCCATTCTTGTGAGAGAACGGGTGTGCAGCAAATTTAAAAATAAAAAAACCCCAAATGTCAAAACTGAAAACAAAGCACAAAAACACAGAAAAAAAAAATACAAGTAACCTGGGGAGGGTGGGAGGAAAGGGTGCCTCTTACCTGGATGTCCCAATCATGCCCAGAAATGCTGGGAATGCACCTCCCCCCCCCATGGCTGTCATCTCACAACAGGAATGGGGCTCCTTTTCCCACACCCTTGATTCTGTAACAGACACGGAATGGGTGGTCTATTCATCATGAATAGAATACTCCAGGAGCAGCATGGAGGCAGGACAGAAGCAGGATGGAACGGGTTGATGTCGTCCAAAAGGGAGACCCTTTGTCGACCCTGTTCCGTGCCTGCCACGGAATATTGAGCCCATCTGAAAATCTCCCAAGTCTCAGTTATAAATATGCTATTTGATATCCAATAGTTTGTGCACATATGTAAGTATCACTTAGGGCTGCTGTCATCAGATGACAGCATGAGCAATCCAGCGCACAGATTCCAAACATAAAGAATTACCCCATTCTTTGATATGGGATTGGAAGGTTTAGCATGGCATCTTTGAATGTGATGTTCTTCTGCTTCTATTAAAATGAATGGGACAGCCTGCACACCCAGAGCTCCATGTGCCAAAGACATGGAAAGATCTGGACTAAAGTGAATAGGGCTATGAAGCACAACTCAGAAAGATGTGCCCTGTAATCACTTCATTAATAAAAGGGAGTATTTCCAAGATTTTAATGAAGAAGTAAATTTACCTGTGTTTTTTTGCAAATGGAGATTCTGTTATAGTGCAAGGAATTGGGACTGTGTGTTTACCTATGCAATTGGGAGCTAGGACAGATATATTAAGAATTAAATTGAGGTCTTTCATCAACATAAACAGCACTTGTTATTTTCATTGTGCGTCCATCAGGGTTCAGGATTTTGTAAGCACCTTTGGCATAACCAGTAAAAATTCCCTCTTCACTTCTACAGTCCAGTTTGTGGGAGCAATAATCTTCCAGAGGCTTCTGATTTAGTGGCCTCTGTTCCTAGACAGAAATTGTGAATCACAGGAACAGGAAGGCACTCCACTGGCTTTTTGAGAGGTTTATCCTGCCAGCCTTGTTCAACCTAGAGGGGAAAGGAAGACATCCTAGTGGGAGAGCATAACCTACACAGACAAAAACATTATCCTGTGCACCTGCTTCAAAAATAAGTTTGTTTTCCCAGATTTAATCAACTGAGCCTAGCTTTGGTTGGCATGTTTCTGTCAGAAGTGACAGATATATCTATTGTTTTCCATAAACAGAGAAACCCAGGAATGGTCTATTGTCAAGGTTGGAAAGCTGGTGGGAGTGCACGATGAGATGAAAGCCTTAAAGTGGAAAAATAAAACAAGAAAACAAGAGTTCAACTTTTTAAACAATCAGTTTTATTCTGCACATAGCAATTACTTCTGCTGTCAGTAGGGATAAAGTTTACTACTGCAGGAAAGCATAAAAAGTCAAATGTGTTCTTGTAAAATCCAGCGTGAGCTGCAAAGTCAATGACACCGTACCTTTGGAGGGCTGCTTTCAGATGTTTACCTTTACAAAGGGGCAATACATCCATATAAATAAAGCTGTGGCATTCTATTGATGTTATTTTTTTAGGAACATGGAAGCTATTCAGCACTTTTTAAAAAGCTTTGATGTGTTTACCCTCTCCCCGCAAAAGTTCCCACACAGACAACCATGAATGAGAATGTGATCGGAATCATTGTAAATGAAATGCTTTGGTTTGAGTTAAGAGACAAGTTTATTATACTAGAAGAAAATGTGGCAATATGAACAAAATTCACAGACATTTACTAATGGAACTACAGCATGGTTAGGCTAACATTAGGCAGAGTGAGACAGAAGGAAGGCATCATGCCTGCAGGCTTTCTCCTCCCTCCCCTCCCCATCTTCTAGTTCCTCTCATCACTGGGTAATGAAGCTACCAAGGGGAGAAGCTGAGAAGAGGAAAGAAGTGGCAGTGTATCAGCATTCAAATCTTGAATCCCAATTTTCATCCTGTATAGAATCCCTCAAGTAGTGCTTCATCAATGTACTACCATAGAAATCCATGTCAGGAGTTACTCAAACTGGAAATCTTGGATTTTTATGGAGCTGCCACATGTTATGAGATATTGAATTGGATGGTGGAGCAGCTACCTAGGCAGTTTAGTATCATAGGAACAAACAGAAGAAGCTACCTTACAATGAGTCAGACCATTGGTCTGTGCAGCCCAGTATTAAATTTGACTGGCAGCAGTTCTTCAGGGATTCAGGCAGGATTCCTTTTCTGGACCTAGCTTGTGAACCCTAGTATTCTCTGGAAAATGAAGGGACAACAATGTTGACCGTGATACAAAATTCAAAATCCAAAGTACACATTCAGGTGAGAACTTTGTTAAAGGAACCAGAAATTGCAAGATCCATCTGAGTAAACTGTATGCTCCTATTAACATGTTGTCCCAGTTTACAACATCTAAACTTATCTCCAGACCTGACAGTATGGAGACACGGAGGAGCAGTGGCCCCACACAGAACCAAGAGAGACTCAGTCCTCAAAGAGAGGTGCTTTGTGACTGCAAATGGTGAAAGTAAATTTTATCTCTTTCTTTGATACATTTGTTTCCACTCACATCATCTCTCTCTCTCTCTCTCTGTCTCTCTCTGGCTTGAGCTTTCTGTCTGCATAAACCACCTCTCTATGGAGATTATCAGACAAGTGCCTAAAAATGTTATTATGGCACTATATTTTACAGTGTTCATGTTCTGATACACATTTTTGCACACTGTCATGATAACTATACAAAATTGTCCCAAGAACCCAGCAATATGAGTGCTTGTGCCTCTTACTTCCACGTTTCTCCATTAATGAGATTTTGGTGCGTCTCGCAAGGAGATGCGATCACACTAAAAAGCCCCCCAAACACGAAAATTAAAAAGAAAACATTCAGAAAAGCACAGATACACATTTAGAAACTTGCAAGCAAGATGGGGAAGTTCACAAAAAGAGCATACAGTACTTAGTTTTCCCATTTGCACCGGGAAGCATTCTGGCAGGAGTGTCCCTTGATACTGGAATCATACGAGCAGAACGGGGCACATTTTTGCACACACAAAAATCCAGAACACAGATGCTACAGGAGATCAATTTTCAACTTCTCCCCAACAATAAAAAATAACTCCCTTGTAATGGCAGCAGAAAACTTGCAGAATTCTGGGGCACAATGTTGTCTGATAAGGACGACCTTTTGCAATCTCATGGTGTTGTTATAATGCCATTTTTGACGTGTCTGATAATCTCCCTCAACTCCCAAGCAAGCAAGATGCAGACCTATGACTCTAAAAGTGTTACCTTTCTTCCCATGCATGATTTTTTTAAAAAACTTTTTTGCCCAATGAATAAGACAGTGAGCTTCAAAAGCTAGCATGATGCATTTTGTGCCTTCCAGTTGATCTAATAGAGGTATCATCACAGTGTGTACTTTGGAGTTTGGAGTTTTCCATGGTGGTTTTCTACCCAAATATTAAACAGACCCAGGTTACTTTGCTTCCTAAATAAGGCAATATTGAATGTGTTCAGGGTGTCTTGGTAGCATTGTCTGGTTCTGCTCACTGGAACTGCCTGGACAGGAGGGCATGAGCTCTTGTAAAGAGGTCTTCCAGTTAAGGTTTCCTTGAGTCACAAGGTCTTCCTGAGCCACACTGTATTCCTGTATCCTTTAGTTGTCCTTTGATTTATTATTGCTTCTTAGTTCTGCCTCCTGCTTGCTCTTTAGCCTAAGCTCCTGCCTTGGTCCATGGATCCTGACTCCCAAGTTCCACTCCGATCACTGCCCATTGTCTGTCCCAGACTATCTCATTGGTTCTCTCTCTCTCTCTCTCTCTCTTTTTTTTTTTTTGTATTATGACATCGGTTGTAAACAGAATTGTTTTTAATATATTATTCTATTCTGTGAAGAATATTTTAATCCATAGAAAAGCAATTCTTAGTTTTGAATACATTCATGAATGAATGAGAGAATGAATGCATGCATACATGAATGAATGAAACCTCTCCCTGATTCCATTGAGGGATACTCTGAATGAAGCCTTAGAAGTCAAGAGGAGTGCTTCCCAGATCACTGAAAGCTGTGAGGCCGAGATGCACTATTTTTTCTGAAGTAAACAGGAGGCATGCTCGTGTGTGCCAAAACTGGACAGTGGCACATTGAAGGCAGTGACTAAGCCGGCTAAAAACAATTTTGAAGATATTCTCTGAGACAAGGGATTCAGGGGATGTCTGCACTAGATGAAATTAAATCAGTCACTCCCAAAGAAGAGGCAAAGCATAATTATCTACCCTCAGAAGATACTGACTGGAAAGAGGCCTGCCCAAAACCTCAGAGGCTTATCACATGAGGGAAGGGAAATTGCAGTGCAGCCTGATAATAGCACCTCCCATCCTGCCTTATCACATGACGTTGGCGTTCTCCAGCTATTCTTCTTTCCAGTCCCATAGGAGATGGTGGTAAATGTGAATCTTTTTTCTAACTGGAAAAAAAATTAGAAAAATGACTTGCATTCACCACCATCTCCTATGGGACCAGGATCAAAGAACAGCTGAAGAATGCCAACACCATGTGATAAGGAAGGACGGAAGGCACTATTATCAGACTGTACTGCCACTTCCTTTCTGTCATGCAATAAGCCTCTCAGAGAAGATTTTCATGATGGAATCCATTTACTTCTCATGATACACTAGTAGTTCTGTTGAGGCACACTGGTGTGTCCCAGCAGTAGCACTCTGTTTCGGAATGATTAGACTCAAGAAAACATGTAAGATAGCTTTTTTAATTCCAAATAAGATAGCTTTTTTGATATGTGTATTATTAATTAAAAGAAGGTTTAGGATTTGTTTGGGTGTCCAGAAGTTGTCAAATGATAACTCCCAGCATTCCAGGGTATTGGCAGTAGTCATCAGTGTGTTTGGAAGCTGCCCTTCAACAATGGGGTTGTCCAATTGGTGAATATAATCCTAATGGAATTTGCATAGAAGGTGATCTGTCTATATGGACATTCACATCAAGACATTATATTCAGAAACGGGTAGGCAAATCCATTGTAAGCTGGATCAGGGAAGCTTCAGGGCTTTTCTCAGAGTTTTTAAAAAGCTCTGTAGGGGATGCAAATGTCCAATTGTAAAGACAGTCAAATTCACATTGCTGCATTGCATTGAGGCAGTGCAAGGTGATTGGCTGGATGAGGAAATGGCTTCCAAACAGGGCATGCACCTGTTGGATTTTTGGCTAAGCAAGACATTGGTAAGGCAATAAAACAGTAATCTTTTCCTCTTTTCTTTTTTTTCTTTTGTAAATATGAAGTATCACTTGTGCGCACCATAGTAAATGCTTTTTTTTTAAAAAAAAATCAGTGGTGGCAGATTTTAAAATGCGAGTAGTTCACTGATGGCTGCCATCTTGGCTAGGGGGTATGTGAAGTTTAGAGGGGCTGTAAAACCATAATAATAATAATAATAATAATAAAATTTTATTTCTATCCCGCCCCTCTGCAACGCAATCGGGGCGGCTTACAATATAAAAACTCCATAGTCCCAGTATCCTAGCCCACCCCCCTTAAAATAATATTAAACTATAAAATATTAAAAACATACAGTAAATTAGAAAAATATTAAAACATACAATAGTTTTTTTTAAAAAAAATGATTTAAAAAAAGTGATTACAGCTCAGGGAGGACAACCGAGTCTTGGGCCGGGATAGTTATTCAGGAAAGGCCTGCCGGAAAAGATCCGTCTTGACAGCTTTTTAAAAGCCGTCTAAGGTGTTAATAAGACGGATCTCATCCGGCAGGCCATTCCATAATCTGGGAGCAACAGCGGAGAAGGCCCTCTGGGAGGTCACCGACAGCCTTGTTTTCATAGGCTGTAACAGATTCCTCCCAGAGGACCAAAGTGCGCGGGGAGGGTCGTACGGAAGGAGGCGGTCCCGGAGATAAGTTGGACCCAAGCCATGCAGGGCTTTAAAGGTTATAACCAACACCTTGTACTGTGCCCGGAAATGAATAGGCAGCCAGTGGAGAGCTTTTAGCACAGGTGTTATATGCTCTCTTCTGGAAACACCAGAAATCAACCTGGCTGCCATGTTCTGAACTAGGTGAAGTTTCCGAGTTAAGCACAAGGGTAGCCCCATGTAGAGCGCATTACAGAAATCCAGACGGGAGGTTACCAGTGCATGTACCACAGTTTCGAGGTCCCTAGTTTCCAGGCAAGGGCGCAGCTGGCGTATCAGCCGAAGTTGATAACAGGCACTCCTGACCGTCGCATTTACCTGATTAGACATCTGGAGCGTTGGGTCCAGGAGCACCCCCAGACTGCGAACACAGTCTTTGGAGGAGAGTGTAGTTCCATCCAGGACTGGAAGCTGTATTCCCAGACCTGGTTTCAGGCCTGTAACTGTTAGTACCTCCGTTTTGTCTGGATTCAGTCTCAATTTGTTTTTCCTCATCCAGTCCATTACTGCTTTAAGACAATCATTGAGAGGAGAGATGCCATCTGAAGTCGAAGCTGATGACCGAGACATGGAGAAGTATATCTGGGTGTCATCAGCATACTGATGACAACACACTCCATGCCTCTGAATGATCTCTCCCAGCGGCTTCATATAGATGTTAAATAGCATCGGGGACAGGATGGCACCCTGAGGAACGCCACAGTTAAGCTCTATTCTGGTAGAGCAGCTGTCCCCGAGCCTCACCCTCTGAGATCTGCCCGAGAGGAAGGAACAGAACCACTGCAAAGCAGTGCCTCCAGTTCCTAACCCCCTCAGGCGATCCAGGAGGATGGAATGATCTATTGTGTCAAAGTCCGCTGAGAGGTCCAAGAGCACCAACAGGGTCACACTACCCCTGTCGATACCCAAGCGGAGGTCATCAGCCAGAGCAACCATGGCAGTCTCCACTCCATATCCCGTCCTAAAGCCAGTCTGAAATGGATCTAGATAATCGGTTTCATCCAAGACAGCTTGGAGTTGGGAAGCGACCGCCCTCTCCATCACCTTGCTTATAAAAGGCAGCAAGGAGACTGGTCTATAGTTGTTCCTGTCCAAGGGGTCCAGGGAAGGCTTTTTCAGGAGCGGCTTAACTTAGGACAGGTCACAGCACTGCAAATTATTATTTCTTCAGAGCAATCTGTCCCCCCCCCCCATGTAGACGACCCTATATCTGGAGGTCTACATGATTCCCACCCCTGACATAAGGGAATCAGGTACAAACAAAGGTATCCAAAGTCAGGTACAAACAAAGTTTAAGTCAGGTAGAAACAAAGGTATCCAAAGTGGCACCCAACAACATACAGTACATTACAACATACCAGTAAACATCCAAACATTTAAGCAACAACCCCAAAATATTCAAAATTAATTGAATTAATTAATATTCACAAGCATATTAAAAAAAGGACTGCCTGCAGATGATAGAAGAGCAAGCCATAAAAACCAAGAAACCATAAAAAGCAAAGCCATCTCTTAAATATTTTGATTTTTTTTAAAAAAAAGTTTTTATTTACATATTGAAATGCCACTACTGACGGTACCTCCTGGAATTGTATGGAGAGTAGGAATGGGAAAATGTATTTCACTTTCTCTGACATTCAGAATGTCATTTTCTTCCCATCTCAAATATGAAGAAATGCACAGATTTTGGTAAATGCTTCAAAAATGAACTGGGAAAAAAAATTCTCTTCAGGCACACTAGCCAGAGTGAATAAAAGAATGGAGAGGACCGTGACATAACTGTTTGCCATATAGGTCTTAAGGATAAAGAGCTCCTTAGAAACTCTAACTCAAGTAACAGATATTTAATTCCATTCTTTTCACAGTTAAGCACTTGACACTCTAGGCCTTGATAGGCAAATCTGTAAGTTTTTTATTTGTGTCACATTCCAAAAAACAAAACAAAACAAAACAAAAAACAGGGTTTTTCTTCCATCCCAAATTTGAAGAAATCTGTGAATTAATTGGCACATATAAAAAAATAATACAAATCAATAAAACTCACCCATCCCAGCAACCAGATGTCTATGGAGAGAAATTGGAAAGATGATGTGTCACAACTGAGTATACCTCAGGATCCATTTCAATTCAGACAGTCAAGGATGACCAGAAGCTTCTGTGTCGGTGATGTGGTAAATCTACTCTCTGTTTTACTCCAGGCTTTGACTGAGCTATCCAAAGTGCTGAACCTATTTTGGAGATGTGTTTCAGCACCCTGAACAGCTCCTTTTTAGTTTGGAATAAAATATAGAGTGGATCCACTGCTCTACTGACATGGAAGACCCTGGTGGAATAATTTAGAGAAGTACCCTGGAAGACCACCTTAAAAGGCAGGCAGAAATGATGACCCTTTAGGTATTCTGCTTCTAAGTTGTTGATTTGTATGGTGTATAATTTCTTTGTCTTCATATACATTACAGCATATTTTTCTTGATGGATGTGGTTTTCCCAGTTCCATTTAAAAAACTTTGATATTCTCAAAGACTATGGGATCAACTTTGTGCTGGTTCAGGGATGTGTGGTGAGGGAAGAGAGGAGACATCATGTTCTTTTATTTTAAAGAATAATATACATCTCCTTAAAAATAAAACAGATAAAAAGGCAATGCATCCCTAATGTGCAATCCATATCAGAGGAAGTTTAAAGCAGAGTTGGCTTTTTTATTGATGCCTTCATCTGAAAAACAAAAGAAACCCTAAAGTTGTAAATTCTAAAGACTAGGGATAAGAATGAGATGCTGATACTGTGTACCATAGATAAATCAGGTGGCACTAACAGAATTTCAATACATAAGGTTAATAATATCACCATCAGTACTTCTTGAAAAAGCTTTGACTGCGTTTAGAAGCAACTTAATTTTAAATCTCAAGAGAAGTCAATCAGTATACATCTAAAATATGCATTGGAATGTGAATTGCATACATTAGTGCTATGTTTTTCTACTTACCTCAAAAAACATCTTGTTTCTTATGTAGTTATTTCACAGATTAAAACTGGCAGCAAACTGGAGACAGAAAGGAAAGGTCAGATGAAAAACCATTAAGAAAGTACATAAAAGAGAGGTAGCTGCAGCCAACAGATTGATTTGATACCCCAATCACCTGCTGTCCACTGGAAGGTCATTTTGAACCCCCAACCCAGGATGTAAAATACAGGATATGGCCCCAATCCTATTTTATCTGAAGCACATATTCTCCTTAAGTTTCACAGGTTCTAATATTACTATGTCTTCCAGATTCTAAGAATCCCCATGGATGATTCCTATATACAATGGCAACTCACGAGATTTCCACATTCCAAACCCCTTTCCAAACATATTAGTCAAAACCCAGTGGATCACCAGGAAAGAGGCAGCAGACAAACAGCACATTTATATATGTCACAATTTGTGGGGAATACTTGCATGACTCAGACCAAGGAAGTTTTTGCTGAAACAGATCTTTGGTAACCTAATTCCTGCCTCTTAAAATTGCAACTGATTATCTATATTTGTATCTGATATGTGAAAGAGTGACTGGATTAAAAATGCAAAGTTCTTGTGGTCCACACTCCTCAATATAAATCTCAGAGTCTTCTGCCACATAATATGTCATACAATAAAAGGATATACAGTATACCACTTCTTCTCATATCACTTGTCTATCCTGAGCACAGATTCAAAGAAGGCATACAAGCTGAGTTATAATGGCTTGTCCAAGGCAAGCAAATGGGCTTAAAGTGGGGGTGGGTGAGGAGTGGTCAATGTGCAGCCCATGAGACTAATGAAGCCTTCCTTTGGTAAACTGATCACTTCCTGTACAGGCCTGAAAAAGATGAAAGGGAGGAACTGAAAAGACCTGAAAATAGCAATAGCAATAGCATTGATGATATCTATACTGCTTATCAGTGCCAAAGCACCCCCTAAGCAGTCTACAATTTTGCTAGCTAACTGCCCCAAACAAGCTGGGTACTCATTTTACCAACCTATGGAAGGACAGAAGGCTGAGTCAACCTTGGAGCCCTCTGGGATTGAATTCATAACATAGTGGCTTGCAGTACTAGCATTTAACCACTGCACCGCCAGGGCTCCTGGTGGCAGAATGGCCAGTAGCAACTGACAGAGGAGTATGTGTGAGTGTGTGTGGGGGGGTACTGACCAATGGAGGGAAATCCTCCCACAGTTTTAGAGGGCATGAGGGGTGACATTGGGAGGCAAGGATTGGGGCCAAGCATCCCCCAATCCCTGGCAGTTGCCCAACTCTGGCTTAAAGCCTGGGGGTGAAAATTGAACTTGGTTGTTTCTAATCTCTATAGCATGCTCATTCTACAATAAATCATTGTGATGGTTTTGGAGCTGTCGATTGACAAAGTGTCATAAGTCAGCATTTTTGTTTGTTTGTTTTAGGAATGAAATTTGGGGCTCTATATTTCTTGTAGTTGTCTTTCACTGAGAGAACCCTGGGAGGAGAAACTGAAGATATTCATTTATCCTGAGCTCAAATAATGATGCATTAACATTCATCTTTTTCCTCCCATTATCCCCCTAAATGTTGATTATTTGAGTCAATGTGCCCATGTTGGGAGGATAGTGGAGAATGGCATAATTGAAACAGAGCAATAAACAACAAGGAAAAGCTCATTCATCATATAAGGTGTGCAGCTTTAAAAGACTAAGAACTTGAAGCCTGGAAGAATATACTTGCTTCCTGATTAAAATGTGATTATAAATTACAGTGTGAATGCTGCAATTTTGTCAAGGGTTTATACTTTTGAACTTGACCTTGAGCTAAATAGCAAGAACAACCATTTGTTGTTGCTGCTGCTGCTTAGCTTGTTTTGATGTTTTCTTCAGACTTGTCACTGTTCCCCTCCCCCATTAAAAATCATAGGCACATTACAGAGATCTACTGCCTGTAGTGATATGGAGAGATTTATGGATTTGCCTTTCTATATATTAGTGTCTGGTCAGCCTGTCTACCTTCAGGGAACTCTTTTTTTCAGCTGGGTATCTGACTTGAAGCCCCTATGTCTCATAGGTTCTAGAATGTGCCCCACACTGTTGGTTTTTAACTTGTCTGAATTGAGATAGAAAGGGTTGACATAAAAAGTTGTCATTTGGGGGCAACTACTAAAGCCCCTTGCCAGCAGAAGGCCCATTACTATGGACTTTATAAGACACATAAAAAACGGTGTCATAATGATGCCACATAACCGCAAACGGGCACGCATATCAGATAGTCACCCTTTTGCAGTTGTGTCCCTGCCAAAACCCGTACATTTTAATTGATGGCTTAATTGATTCCCTGCCATTTTTTTGTTGGCATAGCCAGCATGTGAAACCTTGCATCTTCCCCCTCCCTGTACCTAACCCATCAGTGGCCAGTCGGACACAAACACTTCCAGGTGGGATCATGACATCCAGGTAAGTGACATACTTTTTATGACCTCTCTGGCTTACTTGTAAGTTTTAAAGTGTAAAGTGTAAAAAGTGTGCTTTTTAAAACTTTGTGTTATTTTTTGTTTGTTTTTTGATTTTCCCATGTGATGAAGTCTCATGATATTTCGGAGCTGCCTTTGCCAGGATTAGAGGTAAGTGCAGGGGGAGCGTTCTTTTGCTGGCATAAAAATGGATTTTTTAATGCCAGCAAAAGAATGCTTTAAAGGGCTCATCTGATGAAGTCCTAGGTCTCAGACCCACCTGCCCCAGTAACAAGAGGTAGCAGGGGCAACAATAAACATTTTTATGCCTGAAGTGGAAGAGTAGCTGCCATATTCCCACAGCCCCACACCACTCAATCAAGGTTCATCATACACAGTTGATCCTTGTCCCTGCCTCAGAACAACCTAACTCTGAAGTGACACCTAACAGGAGAAGATCAGCTATGGTGGATGAGAATCATTTATGGAAATGTGTCTGCCATTTCTGATTCCACAGTGGCCCTTGATAAGGTTCTCATGGACCTCAAGGCTCCAGAAAGTAAAGCATTAGTTTATATAGTACATAGTGGCAAGGTTTAGTATTGCGTTCACTAATCAAATTCTCTTCTTCAGTTTAAATTTCATTACTAACTATGGGAAGGCCAGACATCATTTGTATTCTGCATTCTTTCACTAAAATTTAAATTGTCCCTGACCCTGCTTTTAAATCAACATCCTGACGGTGTTAATGACACTTAAGAATTGCAAGGAATCCCCATGGAAATTGCTAACTTCTTACACTAACAATGCATCATTTTTTTAAAAAATTCTCTAACACCTAAACATCATATAGATTCAAGTTCTTTAACCATGTTCTCCATTAATCCATCCTATTCCAGCTCCTTTACAACCCCCCCCCCACATATATACTGTACAGCATATTCTAATGCTCCACACAAAAATGCATCATTTTATTTCCATTAATCAATCTGCATATCCAAAATACTTAGCCCATCTTATCCTAACTTCCCTAACCTTTTTTCTTTTCTTTTTTTGGTATTGTCCAAATTTTTCCCTTCCTGTTCCTCTCCTCTGCCAATTCATCTGCATAGGCCCTCAATTTATACAGTACTGTTCGTTTTTTACTCCATGGATTACCCCAAGACTTCTCGAACCACCAGAAAGATATATAATGTGATATTAGAATAGCTGAACTGACTCAAAACATGTTAATCCCTGTGGCAGAAGAAGAAACAGAAATGGACTCCCACACCCCAACACTTTCACCTAACTGCTGATACTGAAAGAGCCAAGTTACTTTAGCACCTTGAAATAGAAAATCCCACAAGCAACTTGTGCCATCCCTGGAAGTTAATTAAATAACCAAACATTTGCTTCCATTTTTGACATCCTAAGTCTACTATCTGAAATAGCTACCTCATGCTGCCTAATTGTATGACTATGCCTATATGAGAAGGTTCTTGAGCAGGCCAAGATGTTTTTCCAAATCATGGAGGGAAAGGAGAGTGTTTAAGTCATGTGGTATGCATGTTGGTTTCAGATGGCATGAGAACCCAGGTCTACAAACTATTAAATCAGCTTTTAAACATCTTGGCCTTATGAATAAACTTGATTTTAAAAGCTTGCAGAAATTGTTGTGCCTTTTTGGTTGGCTTAATAAAGATATTACTACTATATGGACTTTGGAGTTCGTCTTATGGTCAATTTCAGCTACTCTGAATTTCTGTGACAGAAAGTTCAAGGTGCATTGGAGAACATAGTGTGTGTAGGGGGAATATCCCTTTTTATCCACACAACATCCTTGTGAGGTAGGTTAGGCTGAAAAAGGCTACAACTTAAGGTCACCCAGTGAACTGTAATTAAGGCTTACAAGCTATGACCAGAATACCTGCCTCCAGTAAGGAAATGATGCCACAGTAGCAGCAGGGCACCTAGGACTAGGTAAAACTCTGGATTTTTTGATTGGACAGATATCCCACTCCTAAAGGTACCTATATATGTTACTTCATTTGTGGGGTACCCAAATATCCATTGCAGTCCAAGAAGAGAACTTCTCCAAGTTCTTGTTTGGAAGCTGTAGTTTTAGGATTTTTTAAATTTCCCATTTGTGATTGGCAATGTCTTCTGTGTCAGCAGCTTCAGTCTGTCTGAAATGTATGTGCCTTCTCACGCTCCTCCACTATCATTTTAGTACAAGAGGAGATAATATATATGGATTGTAATCTACAGAAGAAAGTGTTCCTCCCTAGCCTTAAAACCCTGTCTGAAATGAATCAGTAATTATCTGAGTTGTGCTGTAGAGTGCCATTTTTGAGCTGCAAAAAGCCCCCAAATGATATTTTCCTCCCTCCCAAACCTTAAGTATCAGGTCTGACACATTCAGCTCTCGAAACTTTGCTTTACTGATAGGTAGATTGATCCACTGGCTCATTATCATGTTCTCTCTGCTTCCTTTGACTGTGTAGGTGGGATTTGCCAGGTGGTGTAAAGTGTGATCAGCTGCTCTAAATTGATTTCTTTCCCCAGGAATAGGCCAGCTTATTTCCTCTTTGCAGCTGCAGGCATTGTAACAGGTTTTTTTAAAGTAGTAATAATAATAATAATAATAATAATAATATAAACATAGGCAGTACTTTTAAATTTATTTATTTGTTAATTGGTAGGAAATATTATATCCTACCAATTATAGTGTTTGCTTGAACTGGATAACTGATTTTTTTTTTTTAAAAAAAAGAAAGGTTAGCATTGGTGCAATTCAATCTCTGTTTATTCAGAAGAGAGTCCCAATTTGCTCAATGGGCCTTACACCCAGATGGATATATTTAGGATTGCAGTGTTGAAATGTAGCCCTATAAACACTTAACTGCAAGTAAAAGCTATTGAATTCAATGAGGCATTGCATATCGCACACTTATTTGTGGAAAAGTTGCCCTGAACACAATGGGAAACCAGTTGGATTTAATATATAAATCTGTACTGTCAAGGTGTCAGTTAACCAAGCTAACCAAGACCTTGTCTGCAAAGGACAAATGAAATGGGCTCCCCCTGTTCCCATGTCCAGCTGTTCAGACGATGCAGGGTTTTGGCCCTAATTCTAGACTGAACTGTCAGGAGGAAGTTCCAACCAGAAACTGGGGTAAAACTCCCTTAAACAGCTTAAGAAAACCTGGATCCTGCAGGAAAAACAGAGTGTTCCATAGTGGGAACAGGCAGCTGTCTGCATGTGTGCACTGTGCTGTATTGATGGGTGCCTCTGCTGCCACCACTGGTGTTATGCAGCCTAAAATCACAACAAGGCCTCCAGCATGTGATCAAGGCTGGGCACCTTATTTCCAGCCTCAGAGAGTGTGACGTGTGACACCAGTAGTTGTGGCAGAGGCACCCACTGACACAGTGCAGCACACATGTGCAGACAGCTACCTGTTCCCACCACAGAGCACAAGGTAATGGAGGGGCAAATCCTGGGCAGCTCCGTGGCCAGAGTACTCTGGCCAGAACATGGAGATCTTCCATTGGACTCCTAGTTGATATACTTCTGAGAAAAGTATGACATGAAGATAAGCCTATCCAGTTGACCTCTAAAGTTGTTTACTCACACAGTATAACACAGTTCTTGTAGTGTATGGGACTCAGGTTGTTAATACGGCTTTAAGGATAATACACTTTGAACTGAGCCCAGATACAAACTGATAGCCAGTGATACGAAAACAACAAATGAATTACTGGTGATGGTTGGTTGCTTCCCTTAAATGCAGCAGCCAATCCAGTTTGGGATTTAGTATGCACTTCAATAGGCTCAGCAGCTTGAATAGCACCTTTAAAATGTGGACAAAAACCCAGAATGGATTCAACACTTCAGACATGAATGCCATGAGTCATCACTGAGTGTCCCATGCTCTGAAAGAATATCCCTGCTCATTATTCTCACATCAACATTCTGAATGAATAAAAATGTACATTTGATGGTTTGTAAAACCTTCATAAAAGCTATTTAATGAAATTGCTAGATATGGGAACTGAGAAAACCCTTGTCTATACAAACTTACCTCAGCTACAAATTTACCAGTGACTACTGCCAAACAATTCATTCTCAGCTTCAGACTACCATTTGCAATGTGTGGAGAACAATACTGATTTACCATGTGGGCTCTTGCAATGATTTGTGAGAAGCAGAGGCATACACTCATTCAAAATGAATGGGGGGAAATAGACATTTTGAGTTAGTTTTCAGAAAGCCACGAGGAGTAAAAAAACTGGAGAGATAAATGGATACAATTGGATTCTTGTCATTACAATTGGATTCTTGTCATTTAAACTCATTGGCAGGTCTTTTGGGAGAGGATACTTACATTTGTCTAACCACAGCCACTTTTATCAATGATCACTTCCTGGCAGCCATCATTTGATTTTTCCTCAATGTCCTATAGGATGCAATATTCTTGGATATTGCATGACCCCCCCCCAAAAAAAGGTTGTCTCTGGTGAGCAATGCCTTCCTTCCACAATGTTCTAGTGTCATGGGCCAGGAGTCAGCTTCTCCAGGTGAACAGTGCCCTCAAAGGAGGACAAGCAAATGCAAACACACCGGGAGCACATCAGGCCATGAATCAGAGCCAGTTGGCTCCAGCCTTTTTAAGGAGGGCAGAGGGCAGTAGCTTGATGCCAGAAACAATGTGTTTGTCTCGTTGGCCCCTACTGTTGAGTTCTGTGCTTTGGACCTCTTGCTTGTTGTCTACCTGGACTTCTCAATCCCTATGGCCGGTCTGACCTTGCTGTTTTCTGGATTCCTGATTCTTGGACTGATTTTGACTATGCTTTCAGACAAGCTTCTTGAAACCGTCAAACTGTTTTCTTTCTTTTTTCTTTCTTTCTTTCTTTTTTTTTTCTTTCTTTCTTTTTTTTTTCTTTTTCTTTCTTTTTTTTTTTTTGCCTTCTGTTAGCTCTGCACAGTTGTCTGACAACAGGGGGCCACACATATGTCATTTAGAATAATGCACCATCAGGTTTAGGTCCAATTGCAATGTTTTACTAAATAAAGGAAGGTAAAATAAAGTGTGTGCATTTCAGTCACCTGTTGATTTGTGGTGACACCCCCCCCCCGACATTTCATGGGTTTTTTCTTAGGCAAGGAATACTCAGAAGTGGTTTGCCATTGCCTGTCTATAAAATATGGCATATGGTATTCCTTGGTAGTTCCCGATCCAAGTACTAACCAGGGTTGACCCCCCACACTTCCCACATTAATGAATGCTATGCAGTCTTACTGACTGGAAAAAGTAAAATGGAGCTAATCCTGTTTTCATTTCAGGATTTTCCCCCAACTCCTACTTATCCCAGCCATTCATTCTCTAGCCTGCACCTATTGGAAGAGCATCATCTTGAATTGTGTTTCTTGGTCCTGATAGATTGTGAGAAGATGTTGGGACTAGTCCAAAATGTTGAGAGCTGGCTGATAAAACTTTTCTTTTTGAAATACTCTTTAGCTTAAAACTGACCACTGTGACACTAACCTTTTGCCACTTATAAAAAGATATATGTACTTCTCATTCACTGGCTCCATTTGTGGGCTTTCACTGTACTGGCAACAAGATTAAAAATGCTTTTAGTAGATTACATATGCACATTAGATTAGACACTTGGACCTGACAATTGACTTTGGCTATTATGATTACTGTTTCCAGCAATGCAGTAAAATCTATAAGTTTTCTGCATTTTGAGCATCACAAAAAGCTGTACTGCATATTTTCTCTCCCCATAACTACAGTATTTGAGCATTATGGCTTGTATAGCAAAGAGAAAGGAGATTTTCACATGGGGCCAAAATGCCCCGTTACTGCCCCGCCACCTCCTCTCCCGTTCTTGCCACAGAATAAAGTAAATCTTTCACACACTTACCTTAATTCTGCGGCAGGAAAGAGCTCCCCCCTCCCCTCACTTGCTGGCTGTAAATGCAGCTATTGTAAGGCTGCATTTATGACCGCGAACTGAAATCCTGGCCATTCTCACGAGAGAATGGTCGGCCAGTGAATTAAAACAAAAAACAAAAAACCAAACATCAAATCAGTTCACCAAGCACAAAAACACACTTTAAATCACACAGTCAAAACAGGGAGGGTAAAATAAAGGGTGCCACTTACCTGGATGTCCAGATTGTGCCAGGAAGTACTCGGATGGGACCTCCCCTCCATGGCTGTCATTTCGGAACAGGAAGGGGGCTCCTGTTTGCACACCCGTGATTCCGTGACAGACACGGAACGGGTGGTCTATTCACAATCATTCATTGTAAATACATTATTCCAGAACAGGCACGGGAGCAGGACAGATGCAGGACAGAATGGGGTCCATGTTCCTGACATGGGATATATAGCCCACGTTAAAATCTCCATAGAAAGAGAAAGCAGTCCTGGTGCCACTATGTGTACCACAGATTTATTGCTCACATTTTCAAAATGAATTGCAACTCTTATCCGTATGTCCAACATTTGAATCATAGAGTTGAAAGGGATCTCAAGGGCCATCTAGTCTAACCACTCCATAAATAACTGGAAGGCACACAACAACAACATCACATCACCTATGCATTTTCTCTTCTCCAATCTAAATATACCTAGTTCCCTAAGTCATTCCTCATAGGGCTTATTTTCCAGAACTTTTAACAGCTTGGTTGCTTTTCTCTGGATATGTTTCAGCTTATAAATATCCTTCTTGAACTGTGGTGCCCAGAACTGGACAAAATATTCCAGGCAAGGTGTGACAAGAGTAGAATAGAATGGTACTTGTTCCCCTGCTCTGGATACTATACTCATGCTGATGTAGCCTAGAACTGCATTGGCCTTTTGGGGGACACTACATCACAATGTTGACTTACCTTTCACTTATGGTCTACTGCATCCTTTCACATGTACTGTTGCCAAGCTCAGTGTCACCTGCCTATGTGCATCTCATTTTTTTCTACCTAAATGTAGTAATTTATATTTATCCCTCTTGCCAACTGAATATTTGAATAAGTTGAGGCTAAGGTCCAGTGAACTCCAGATATCATTTGATATTTTTCTGAAGGAATGGAGGAAGTTCCACCCAAGTTCTATAATATTTGTCCTATAAAAGTACATACTTATAAGGAATTCAGCTTTTTCTCTCACAGCATTGGCTAGTGAAGAAACCTAGGGCCTATTTGTACTACACAGTTACAACACTATTAACTGCCATAGCTGCATCTTCTGAAATCCTTGCAGTTACAGTTTAGGGAGGGGTATTTAGAATTCTCAGCCAGAGCACTCTAGTACCTTACCAACCGACAAATCTCAGGAGTCCTTGTGATGGAACCATGACAGTTAAAGTGGAATAATAGTGCTATAATGATATAGCGTGAATGGGCATCACACAGCTGGGCAGTGTGATGCAGCAGCTAAAAAAGCTTATGTGATTCTAGGCTGCATTAATAGGAGTACAGTGTCTAGATCAAGGGAAGTAATAGCGTCAGTCTATTCTGCTTTGGCAAGACTTCACCTGGAATACTGTGTTGCGTTCTGGGCACCACAATTCAAGAAGAATATTGAGAAGCTGGACCGTGTCCAGAGGAGGGTGACCAAAATGGTGGGAGGTCTGCAAGCCATGCCCTATGAGGAGTGGCATAGGGAGCTGGGCGCATTTAGTCTGGAGAAGAGAAGGTTGAGAGGTGACATGATAGCCATGTTTAAATATTTGAAGGGATGTCATACTGAGGATGGAGCGAGCCTGTTTTCTGCTCTGCAGAGACTAGGACATGGAGCAATGGGTTCAAACTACAGGAAAAGAGATTCCACCTAAACATTAGAAAGAACTTCCTGACAGTAAGAGCTGTTTGGAAGCAGAATACACTGCCTCGGAGTGTGGTGGAGTCTCCTTCTTCGGAGGTTTTTAAACAGAAGCTGGATGGCTATCTGTCAGGAATGATTTGATTGTGTATTCCTGCATGGCAGGGGTTGGACTGGATGGCCCTTGTGGTCCCTTCCAACTCTATGATTCTATGATTCTACTGGAAGGACATAGAAGTATATGGGATTGGATGGGACTTTCCCCAGGATGTTAGATGCCTGAAAGAAGTGTATCATTTCATATTAACAGCACGAAACTGTACACATCTAGTCAGGTACAAGACACTTAGGGCTCCATTAGGCTTATTCCCAGGTAAGTGTGCATAATATTGTTGTTCAACAAAAAATTGCTTTCTCTGAAAAAGTTGTATTGAGTTTGATGATTATAAGTTTCAAATAAACATGTATGGGATAGTGGTTTTAATTTATTTCTCAGTTTGTAATTCCATTTGCATTTGTATGAGAAATATATTCCTTTTCTCCAATGTGCCATAGCTGTCTAGAAATAAGGGGGTAAGAGTATGCTAACTGTCTTTGCCCCCCTCACCCCATGATCATTATACTTAACTATGAGCACTTATTGCCACAGAGAGGGAATAAGATTATAGTAGAAATTCATGGAGTGGGCCCTTGGTATCCGTTGGTTCCAGTATCCTACATGGATAACAAAATCTGTGGATGCTAAAGTCCCATTATATAGACTCTCTGGCTTTTCTTCACAAACAAAGATTCAGGAAGGACTCATCCTGCGCTTTCTGCAAGCGCACTGATGACTAAAAGACCAATCCGAGATAAACAAGTCCGGTTGCAGAAAGCACAGCAGAAGTTCTCCTTGGGTGATGTTTCCGGGTTGTGATTCTTTCTGCGTTGTCGTTTCTCTTCGAGACTTGTTCGGCGTGAGTTCTTAAATAAGGCTGCAGCATTGTGGATAGTGTGTCTCCATGCCTCCCGATGTGAGGCCAGGGCGGACCATTGTTGGTGATCAATTTGGCTGAGCCTGGGATGTTGTTTCAGGGAGTCCTTGTATCGCTTTTTTGGAGCACCCCTCTTACGCTGACCCATGGCAAATTCACCATACAGTACTATTTTTGGGAGTCCTCCATCCTAAAAGCGTGCCCTGCCCAGTGCAGCTGTGTTCTCAATATCATGGACTCAATGCTGGTGATCACTGCTTGCTCAAGGACAGCAACATTTGTCACATAGTCAATCCAGTGTATATTTAGGATTGTGCGTGTACAGTGCTGATGAAAGCGTTCGAGGAGTCGTAGGTGGTGGTGATAGGTGATCCATGTTTCAGACCCATAAAGGAGAATAGACAGTACAATGGCTCTATACACACTGATTTTTGTCCTTCGCCTCAGGTGTTTATTACTCCAGACTCTTTTGTGAAGTCTTCCAAATGCGCTATATGCCTTTGCTAATCTGTGATCGATTTCTTTATACATTGGTGTAGTAAAATGGTGTCCCTTATATAAAATGACAAAATCAAGGTTTGCCTTTTGGATTTTTTTTGGGGGGGGGGAGGGATGGGGGGAATGTTTTCAAACCATGGATGATTGAATCCACGGATGCAGAATCTGTGGATAGCAAGTGCTGACTGTACTCTGAAGGATTTTAGTTAACTGAATTTGTGTTGCATTTTTATCTGAATTTATGACTTCTTATTTCAGTTTTAGATGTTGGGGTGTTCCCATGCTTGTGAACACACTGCACTATTGGTTTTGTAGTCTACAGTTGCAGCGCACACAGTTACTATGTCTTTATCATTGCTCTAGCCTCTTCATAAGTCCAAAGTAAATGCTCCCACCAGCTGAAACATCCATCTTTGCTTTGTCATACTTTCATTTGAGGACCTCTGTTTATAAACTAATCAAGAGCTCAGACAGCCTTAGAGTGTAGCACAACATAGGGCAGGGCGATAAAATAGAGAAAACAGAATGGATGAGATGCTGACATTTGACTATGCCAGGAAACAAGACCTGCAGTACATTTGGGAACCCAGTGTTCAGATACAAATAAATATTGCAGGCCACTCACGGATATAGAGACAAAATGGTTCAAGGTCAGAAAGCTCTACTAGTGGTTTTAATAGCATTTGTAAACTGTTGGGAAAAATATGAGTCTCTCATGCTGCCTAATAGATTTTCGTCTTTTGCATCATGACTTCTGCATGTGTTGCTCTTCATTCATCATTTGTATTTAATGTGAAAGCTGCCATTTGATGTGTGGATATTCTTCTTGATCAATTGGTGCATTCATTTGGAATCACATAATTTCAGTTATACCTGCTCTCAGATGGCTTCTCATTGGGATGATTGCTATGCATTATACATGTGTTCACACACTTCTGTTGCAGAAGAAAATGGAAACCAGAGGTGTGAGTTTCGCTGTATGTTTGGGCCATATCTTGCCAGCTCTGACATAATGTAACTGGCTGCCCATCCACTTACCAGGCCCAGTCTGAATTGCTTTGAGAGTCTATATATTGAGGAAGCATCATCTGTTCCACACAGTTTCTACTTGGAACAGGTATTTTTTTAACACAGGGATGGGAAATGTGGCCCTTTAATAGTTTTTGAACTCACCCTCCATCCTTCTTTGCCATTGGCTGTTCTGATTAAGGCTGATAGGAATGGCAGTCCAAAAACACCTGGAAGGTCCACACATTCCACACTCCAGTTTGAACAAGAGAAAAGATATTTTCAGCCAAGGTGCCCATTTGCTGAATGCCTTCCTTAGAGGTATTCATCTAGCACCAGCTTGGTTTCCTTTTATGTGCTGCTGAAACCTTTTTCTAAAATTCAACAAGACATTATATACACCTTGATAATTTTAAACTCTGACTTTTAACTGAGTTATTATCTACATCTTTTCTGCTTGCAGCTTTGCTTTGTAAATCACCCAGGGATTTTCTGATATAAGGTGTACAGAAATATATTAAATACATAATTAATAAATACATTTTGGGATTAAAAAATATGTGTTATAGAAGCTACATTTGAAAGTTTATACTTTCATTAGATAAACCCAAGAGAAAGACCTGCAGGTCTGACTGTCTAGAGTCTGTCTCCTGTACCATTTGGAGTTCATAAAATATCATTTACCATGCCTATTAAAGTGCTGAAATCACCAGAAAAGCTATACTGGGTAGATCTTTACATTTTCAAGCAACTTGTCAGGGCCTAGGTTGTTATTTCTATTATACATTATTGGTTAAGCAATATCCACCAGGGAGAAAAAAGAGTGGGGTAGGATTGAAGCGTTATTTGTTTTAAAAGCAAACAACTGAAGTTTTGTGCTGCAATAGTAATTTTTTTTGCACATAACCCAGGCTTGAATCCTTCCTCTTTAGACCTTTCAAGTCACTCCAGCATCTGTGACTTGAATTAGCAGAACAGGTGTTGACCTTTTCAACACACACCACACAGAAGGAACTATCACAATTCCTAGTTGGTCACACAGAGCAGTTTCTTAGATAGCACCAAGAACTGTATTTTAACAGTAGTGTGATAGAGATTTTCTCAGGGAATTTATCTTCACTTTACAGACCTGGATCCCGTATGTCATTCTATTGAGACCCCTTTTTTATATAATAAGGAGACAACATTACTGCTGGTTCCATATTGTCTAAACCATGCAATGGAATAAGGTATAAAACTGGGCTTCCTTCTTGGTTAAGTACTTGCCTTCTGTAGATTATGAGTTCCTTCTCTAAACAAGTCCATTAAAATCTTTGCAGGCAAGGAAGGATAGGTATTCCTAAAATATCACCTAAATGCCAGTAAAATTATCAATATATGATGAGCATACACCATCACCATCACCACTATCGTTATATTCCACTTTTTTCATATATGTGACTTCAGTTGGCTTACAAAGTAAAACAAATACAATGTAGCTAAAAGAAATGCAAGGGCAGCATTAAAATTGAATCAAACTGTAACATTAAAAACAATTTAAAAGATGCAATTAAAAACAATAAAAATAGTGTAAAAACAGAATTAAAAATGTTTTACCATTTAACTTCTGTTTATCCCTCCTTTTAAAAATACAGGTCACCCTTGTATCCATGGTATCAGTCCCACGGCTTCATTTAACTATGGTCAAGCATGACTCTATGGTCAGCTTCCACCAGAGGCTGAACATAGAATAGTGCTAGAGGACCGCTAGATGCCTAGAGAGGTGCACTCTCTAGTCATTTTCTAAGCCCTCCAGCACAATTCTATGGTATTCTATGGTTGTTTGCCATTATCCATAGTTTCATTTATAAACAGTAACTCTGGGAATGTTTTCCTGCAGATACGGGGTGGGGGCAACCTGTATCCTTTTCTCAGATGCCTGTTATAATAAAAAAAGCGGCTTTGTCTGCCAGTGCAATGACAGCAAGGCAGGGACTTGTGTAGCCTCTCCAGGAAAGAAATTCCAGAGCTTAGGGGCAGACACCAAGAAGACCTCTCCTTAGCTCCCTACCACACATGCTGTGAAAGTGGTGGAACTGAGAGAAGATTCTGTCTTGAGTATTGCAGGGCCTGAGCAGGTCCATATGGGAAGATACCCTCTGGACTTAAGCCCCCTCCCCACCTTTTTAAACATCAAATACATGTGCCTGACTATATTGCTTTTTCCTCTGACTAGCACCATTTATGACAGGCTCATCAATCCCATTTATTCAAACCACCTGCTAATATGTGGGAGAAACTGGAGTGTCTCATTTGTACCTGAATAAGGTTATGCAGTGAAGTAGTCCTCTAACTATGAGGTTACAAGTTTAAACCTCAGAGCCCCTGTCACCTTATGAAAACATCTCTAGTTATAAAGCTTTCTTAACCTTTCACATACAGTGAATAATGTCTTTCACTTAGAGTTATTTTCTCCAGCATTTGCAACAAAAGGCAGGCCCTGGCTTTTGTTGCTTGTGAATCATGGCACATAATATTTAAAACTTTGTCTGGCTTGGAAACAACTTGTTAAAATTCTAGTGCATCACTGCTAACTCCAAGGACTTCTTCCTATACATTGCACGTAGTAAAGGTTCACATCAAAAGAGACAAATTTGATTTGAAGCCGAATTCCAATTGTGTTGGCAATGCTTGGCTGTATGATTATTCTAAAAGGATAATAATGTGGTTGAGCTGTTGGTGGCTAAACTGAGGAAGTTGTGTCACGTAACAAAAACGTACAAAGGGAAATGAAATTTAGAGATGAGGCTGGTTAATTACAAGGAAGATAAAAGAAAATTAATTAAAAGAAACAACCCATGAGCTGTTTAAAACATTACTATCCATAGGGCAATTGGCACTAATTAGTTACTTTTTCTTGGAAAAAATATATATCTAAGACTTATTTGATTTATTCAAGGATGCATCCTGCAGTTCATTACAATATTGCATTGAACTTACTTGCAAGCCTACAATACTTGAAATGTAATGGACCTTATTCTTAAGGCGTTGTAGTGGAAAAGTAATCACGGATCCCCTGTAAATGTCTGTGGCATATCGACAATATGTGCTTTATCAGTTTGAATTTGAAATCCAGGCAAATGAACATTGTGCAGTCAACTGCATTAGAGCCCCAGGGAGCAATCCACTAAGCTTTGTCACCCCATGCGAACACCATTAAAATGAACGGGCATTACGTGAAATGATTGTTGACAGATGCACTACAGGAGGTCTTATTTTTAGGTTTGAAAGCAATGGAGGCCTAGAAGAAGGACCCATTTCAAACTATAGTATATTGAATAAAATAATGGATCTAATACTTGAAAGATTTCTTTGTAATGCCAGATTTTAATTGTCTCAAGAAGGGGTGAAAAATTGTAGCTTCAGATGTATGGGGGATCACAGTCTCTAACCCCTTCACCTCATATTAGGCAGCCAGCATGGTGTAGTGGTTTGAGTGTTGGACTATAACTCTGGGCACCAGGATTCAAATCCCACTTAGCCACAGAAATCCACAGGGTGACCTTGGGTCAGTCACACTCTCTCAGCCATAGAGGAAGGCAAGAACAACCCATCTGAACAAATCTTGCCAAGAAAACCCTGTGATAGGGTCACCAAAAGTCAGAAATGACTTGAAGGTACACAACAACAATACCTCTTATTACCCCAAAATGTAGATTTAGCCCAATATATATAGGCTCAATATATATAGGGAACAACTCTCATTACCCAAGAAATGCCTGGAGAATCACAGTGGGTCTACAGCAATCTCTCCAAGAAGAGAGATAAAGAGACTATATTAAATAACTGGAACAAAAGTCTATAATGGTTCAGCTCCATGCATGTCCACCACAGAAGTAAGCTCTATTGAGTTCAGTAAGATTAAGTTCAGTAAAACTTCAGTAAGTTCAGTAAGACTTCATTAAAATCATAGCTATTGTGTATAGAACAGCAGCATAACTATCACTTCTGCAGAGTAACATCATTATTTGATCTTGATCCAGAGTTTCTTATACCTAGTTGTCTATAACTGGTGGTTGATCCAGATTTAGCCTAATTTTTGAGTGGTTTCCTTCTCAAAGATTGCAAAAATTGCCTATTTTGGAAGGCATTTTGTCTGGTCTGCCACTTGTCTAAAATATAACATGTCCTATGTTAACGAGAAGTAGTATAACAAATGAAACATTTCATGCCCTTTGGATGAAACAGGCCAAAGGTATAGGCACCAGAAGATGGGCTGGGCCTCCGCTGACTACAGCATGGAATCTTGACATGAACTGTTACCCTAAAAGAGGGGGGGTATATTAGAGTCCCACCCATGATGCCAAAGTCTCCTTCAATATTTGGGGGAATTATTAGCTCAGATAGGAGGCCTGCGAAAGGAGGGTAACTTTGGGAATCTTTCAACCTATGTACTAACTGTAGAGGAGGCTCCAGTTAAAGTAAAACAAAGTATTTTATTGGAACAATACAGAAAGTAAACTAACATACACAACATACATTCTTATGGGCCATATAAGGGAGGGAGTCCAGGGCTTCCGCAACAAATGCTTGCGGAGGCTGGAGTATTGCGGGCAAAGGCTGGAGCCACCGGGAGAGGCCCAGAGCTCACCTCATCAGGCAACTGAGTAGCTTTCTCTGTCTGTCAGTCCAGCGAGGTGTGTAGGTGGGGTGAGTTGACCGGTGCCTCCTGGGCAACCACAGAGGGATCCTTGGTGAGCGTGACCTTCAGGGCTCTTCATGTGAGATGAGCTGTTCTTTCTCAGCACCTCTCTCACTCTCTCTCCCCCAGGACCCCCAAGCCAGGTGTTCCTCCACTCCATCTTTGGTCCACTGCACCAGGCAATGGCACAGGCTATGCAAAAGCTGGCCAAGGCCATTGCAACCCAGGGCCTGCATCTCGTCTCTGCTGCTGTCACTTATTCAAGGCCTCTTCCTGCCACTTTCTGGTCCTATGCCAGGATTGAGATGGCTCCCCGACTCCTGCTGAAATTCCCCAGACCATCAACAGCATGAAAGGATTGGTGAAGAGCTTCCAGTCTGGCTGCTTTGCACAACTCACCGTTAATGAAGCTCCCAGGAATGGTTTGGTGGCCACTAAGTTACTGATGTGGTTTTACATCAGTGAGATCATAGGAAAATGCAGATTGGTTGGATATGATGTCTGAAAGGGATTTTTTTTTTGTCTTTTGAGTCCTAGTGGTGTCTTAATACTATTAAATATTGCATTGAGATGGATCACATAAGGCTATAGCAAAGTGAGGCAGAAAGGATGGATAGTGAGAGAGAGAGGGGTCCAGGAAGATAGAGTGCCAGTTACCAGTCTCAAGGAGAAGATATTTCTGTGCAGTGAAGATACTCAGTCCAGCATCTGAGGGTGGCACAGCAAAGAAGATAATGACGAGATCCAGCCATATCACACCTCAGCTGTGGCACACCTTGCTATTGTTGGGGCTCTAATAATTATACTCTATTCTGTGTCTTGAAGGTGTGAGTTAGCAATAACAAAGCTTGGATGGCTTCCCCATGAAATAGACAAAAGAAACCAAAGCTCAACTGATTGCTTTAATTGTGGAAAGATGGAATATTGATTAGCTTGCAGCAACCTTGTAAGCTTGGCTAGGAGGGGGTGTGAGGAAAGATTTCTGTATGGTATGAAATGAGCAATGCTCACTTGATTGAATTATTGCTTGAATTATTGCTTGATTGAATTATTTCTATAAGGACTACAATAAATATCATGAAATATTGTGACAACTGTGAATTAAGATTATAAACCAAAATCAGAATAAAAGTGGAAGAGATGGTAATAGGGCTAAGAATAAAATTGCAAAGCTTTTTTTAGGAGTTAGAACTACAGAGAAAATAAAAAAAAAATGGTGCAAAATCATATTCACATCAGATCTTGGAAAAATATATTGTTAGATTACAATCCCTACAATCCCCCACCCAGCAAGAGAATTGTCTTCCTAAAAAGTAACATTTCCAGTGTCAAGAACACCACTCCGGAGAAGGCATTTCATAACTGGAATGTCATTACCAAAAATGCCCTTTCACTAATAGCTCTCTGTTACCCATCACCTGGCAGGGGCACTTTAAACATGGGAAAGGATTGACAGGTGCATATGGGAGGTCCAGGCTCCATGGTCCCAAGCTGTGAAGGGTCTTAAAAGACCCAAACCAGAATTTTGAACAGGGCCCAAAACCAGACTGAGCACCTTTTACATCTAGTGACAAAGCATAATCAGTAACTGTAGTTTAATTTGTTCTTTGGCTGATTTGCTGTGGGCCACCTAGAATGCCATTCTTTGGCAGAAATCCCCCCAAGAAAAATAATAGCTAAAGAAAGAAAGAAAAGGAAAATTGAAGGGCAACAAAGGTGTTGAAGAGGGGCAAAAAAAGGTGTGAATGTTTTCACCAATTATTCTCTCTGTGTGCATGTGTAGGAGTGCAGAAGGTTTATCACCCCCCAAAGTGCTGTTGTTCATTCAAAAAATTACAACTGGAGTATAGTGAACTCAATCTTCATATTAACTGCTGTGTGTCTCTGTGTAAACCCATCCAAACCAAAAGCCAATTGCCAGCCAGGTTAATGATACAATATAAACACTGCAACATGGATGGAGATGTATTCCCAGAGATGCATGATGCCTGCTTCTGTGAATAAGGAGGAAATGTACAGCCCTGCAGATATTGTTTGACTGCAACTCCTGGCAAACCAAGTCAGCATAACCAATTATCAAGGGATGCTGGGGAATGCCATTTGAGAACATCTGGAGGCCCATAATACTCCCAGTCCTGTGCTTTGTGTAGAAAATGCAAGAAGTTCCAATATGTACCTACAGTCTCCAGCAAACCTTCTTACAAATGTGAAGGGGCTGCAAGGTAATGGTTGTACTAATTTCATACACCTCTACCCTCATTAAACTGAAAATTGCAAAGGGCTTGATCCTACAATAGGAATTGTACAGGAAAAGGGACTATGGGAGTGGACCTACTGTGTCTATCATAATTAGAGTTCCTATTTACTCATTAATATACTGGTGAGAATTAGGCAGTTTGAACACAATAGGCTTCCACAAAAGATATAGACTATGTAATTGGAATTTGCTGCTTAAATGTGGGATAAGAATTTTGTATATAAAAAAGGCAGCACTGCGGGAGGAGAGATAAAACATAGCTTCCTTATTATTTTTTACATGAGTGAAAAAAGAATACTGTCTTGTTTTGCTTCCTAGCATTAAATGATTTTTACAACACAGGGGGAAGGAGGATGAAAACACCATCTGTACTAGCTAAGTCAGTACATATTATGTGTGCCTATATTTGCAAAGTATTTATGAAATAACAATTACTAGATAACTAGTTACATAATCAACAGAAGAGGTCAACATAAAGTGCATTCTATTATTGATGGTTGAAAGGGGCATGTATGCATGTGTTCTGCATCAACAAAATACTGCCTAGAAATAGATATTGGGAAATTAATGTCATTTCTCCACATTGAGGAATTATCTAAATCAGAGAATGTATTGCAATTGCTGATCTCAAGAAGTTGTATACCCCCAAACAGATAGCTAGTGTAGACAGGCTAGAACAATACTTAGTACTTTCTGGGTGAAAGAGAGTATATATCTTGTCCATTCAGCCTTAATCAGATGATTTAAAAGTTTGTCACAGGGATGGACAATTGTAGCTTTCAACATGTTTTAAAATGCATCTCCATAATTAGCTGATCTTTCTAGTTATGATGGGAGTTGTAGGAGAAAAATATATAAAGGACCACAATTGTCCACCCTTGATTTTTCAGTTGAACCATTTATAAGGGGAGGGCAGGGGACCTTTGTCTTCCCAAATGTTTTAGGCAGCTGCTTCCATAATCTCTTACCATTGGCATGCTGTGTGGGGTTTCTAGGAGCTATGACCTAAAACGTTTGGAGTGGCAATTTTTTCTCATCCATGTGTCAGAAGAAATGTGTGTCAACATGTTCTGATCATATGGACTCTGCTGAGTACCTACTGCAGAGTTTGCTGGATATCAGTTTAGAAAACCTCAGCTTAAATCTCTGTTTCACCAGGATGATCTAGGTCTATAAACCACCTTCCTGCTTCCATCCAGGATTGGCCTTTTTAGTCATCAGCACGCTTGCAGAAAGCGCGAGATGAATCCTTCCTGAATCTTCGTTTGTGAAGAAAAGCCAGAGATAAGCCACCACATCAGCTCCCCGTGCATTAAAAAACAAATCAGCATTAGGCAATTCTCAGTGAGAGAGTAGACCTGTTTCTGTATTCTACAACTTCTGACTGGAGGTGTGAACTTTTATGGCTGAACACTCTTCTATGAAAATGATTGGTGATTGCTAGATATGAGAGATTACAGCACAGAGAAAACTAGTGTCTCAGGAAAGAACTAGACCAGAATCTTTGTCCCTGATACCCTGATGGTTTTAAAGTAAGTATGATTTTTGTGACTTTTTTCACCTCTTTTGTCCTGAAGTATCAAGTAAGCCCCCACCTGCAAACTGAACTGGTATAACTTTGATATATAGTCAATCTGTGACCACTTCAGTGAGAATGAGGCCTTTGTTTCCCAACCACATGGCTATTTTTAGGCGGGATAAGAATAATGATGCGAAAACTCATTTTATTAATTGAATGCCCTCACAAATTTCTATAAAAGTGTTTAATTATTTGAAGTACTCTGCACGCTCCATGTGAATTCTAGTGCAGGCTGCAGTATGCCCACCAAGATGCTAAAATGGAGGGAACTGTATTTTGAGAACCTCTCACCTCACACAAAGCCATTCCCCCTTAATATCAGCCATAATAAAAAGGCTCTTTCCATGCAATGTTAAGGGATAAAACTCAATTCAACAGCCAAGACATCAGTTTTCATCCTTTCTATGTCTGAAATTCCTAGTTCCAAGTGCCAAGCTGAGCAATTCTGTGGATTGTTAACATTGTTGCCATGCAATGGTCTTCTCACTAGTTCTAAGTGGTGCAGTGGTTAAATGCCAGTACTGCAAGTCACCACATTGCAAGTTCGATTCCAGAGGGCTCCAAGGTTCACTCAGCCTTCCATCCTTTCGTAGGTCATTAAAATGAGTACCTGGCTTGTGGGGGCAATTAGCTAACACACATTGGAAACTGCTTAATGCAGTGTAGATGTATAAATAGCTATTGCTCAAAACAATCTGTAAGCCGCTCTGATAGCCTTGTGGCTGAAGAGCGGGGTATGAATAAATAAATAAATAAATAAATGAACATTCATCCTGAATTCATGGGATTTTCAAATCTAGTATAGTTACTACCAGTGAGTTGTTTTGAGAATTGAGAACAGCAGTTAAAAAAAATTGTGAAAGCTATTGTAACTTGAATGTACCTAGTTTGCTTTTCATCATGTGACAACAAAAAAAATGTCTTGGTGAGGCCAATCTTTGAATGGCTTTTTGGACTTAATTCATACCTGGGTTGTTATACTGGAACTTGGGGATTCACTGACCAAGTGCAAAATACAAGTGAGTTAAATAACTACCCAGTATAACCCAGTATGTTATAACTATACCCGGTATAACATACACCATTATCTGCATATATAAAACACTTCAGTATGATTCTATATTTCCATTCCTATTCTGCTGGTTGGCCACTTAGGAAACATGTCAAGAGTATGATCATTTGACACATTAATATATAACCTTTCAAATCAATTATGATGGCTAATTTCATGCCAAGAGTCCCTCCGGCACCACCATGCAACCACGCATACACACAGACACATAGACACACACATAATGCTACACACACACACACACACACACCACACATGCCAGGATGCGAGAGCACCACCATCACCATGAAATTGCACATACACGCACGCATACCACGCAACACACACACATACACACCATGTGCGCCAGGATATGAGAGCCCCTCTTCTGCCACCATGCAACCACATGTACACACATACCACATGCACCAGGACATGAGAGCTCCTCCGTCACTGCTATGCAATCACACACATACACAGAAACACCACACTAAACACATACACACACCATGTGCAGCAGGATGCAAGAGCCCCTCCACCAACGGCATGCAACCACACCACACACACACAGCCTACATGTGCCAGGATGTGAGAGACCCTCCACTGCCATGTTTAGAAAGCACTTGAAGTTTTCCACATGTTTCCACCTCAAGGCCCAAGGGAAAGAAACTGCTACAAATAGCACAAAAGGCACAGGGTGCAGCTACAGACAGCACCCAGAGCCCAAGAGGCCAGACAGTTCAGAAAGGCCCAAGGTCCCAGATACCAGGCAGCACAGAAAGGCCCCAGGCAGCACAAAAAGGTGTCAGGTAGCAGAGAAAAGCCCTAGGCCCCAGACAGCACAGAAAACCCCAGACCCCAGATAACAGAGAAAGGCCCCAGGCTGCACAGAAAGGTCCCAGTCTCCAGGCAGCACAGAAAGATCCCAGACAGCACAGAAAGGCTCCAGACCCCAGGCAGCACAGAAAGGCCCCAATCCCCAAAGAAAGGCCCCAGGCCTCCGGTAGCACAGAAAGGCCCCAGGCCCCTCAGAAAGGCCCCAGACAGCACAGAAAGGCCCCAGGCCCCAAGCAGGACAGAAAGGCCCCAAGGCCCCAGGCAGGACAGAAAGTCAAAAGTCCCCAGGGCCCAGGCAGCACTAAAAGGCCCCAGGCAGCACAGAAAGGTAGGACAAGAGGGGGGGAAAAGGAAGAGGAGGGTGGGGGACACATAGAAAGCAGATTATTTCCCCCCATGCATGCATATAAGACAGTCAGGGGAGCAGGCTGAGTCTTTACTTACTGCAGCTCAAGAGGCAAAGATGTGGCTGTAGGCCATGGAAGTGGTACTGAAAAACACCCTCAAGCTGCTGATTGGCTGGCCAACAGAGCACTATGATTGGTTGGGTATGTTTCCCAAGCGGCATACTGGGAATGGAAACATACCCAAGAGAAATATGATTAATGGAGGAATTAGTTCTGAGTACTGGAATGAAATGGAGTTCACAATCCTTCCACATAAAAACTCATCCACATTTCCCTCAAGCTTTCTGCATTTCAGCAGTATACTTTTCGGGTGGGGTGGATACATTATTTTGTTGTCACCACTGTTAAACAATTAGGAGTAAGAAATCTTTGCCAGTCTCCTTCAGATCACCCAGAGTTATGCCAACATATTTTGATTTCCCTTCTGAATAATCTTGGTCTAGGATAAAGGAGATTACCATACTACACTGTTGTAGTGCCATTATTCCACATTAACTGCTCTGGCTGCCTCTTGTGGAATCCCAAGATTTGCAGTTTAAGTAGGGGCATTTAGCATTCTCATCCAGAGAGCTCTTAGGCTTCACTAAACTACAAACCCCAGAATTCCACAGGAGGCAGCCATATCAGTTAAAGCAGAATAATAGCACTATGACAGTTCAGTGTGATAAAGAAGTGAATCATGTGGCCCTTCAGATGTGGTCTGCAACTCCCAGCAGTCCATAACCAATGGTGAGGAATGCATGACTCCTGCCTCTGTTCTAGGAAAAAGAATAAATGATTCAATTTAAAGTAAAATCATCTCTCAGACATCTACCAAGTGGTAGTTGCAGTCTCTGATCTATGAGTGTCATACTTAAAAATGCTGTGTGAAGGGTAATGGAAAATAGGGCAAGAATGGAATTGTAATTGAAGAATCCACAGGGAGGACCATGGAGGAGCAACATGGAAATTTAAATGGCAGTGTAATAAGAAACAAACTTGTAGGGCCAACATGTTGAGGAGAGGGCTTCTAATTAAGTACTCCTTGCTGAAAATAACAGGTCATCTCCATTAATCACTTGGCCAGCTGAAGCAGCTCCTGAATCTGAAAAGAGCTCTTAGGAATTAATCATATTACAAAAATATGCATAGCAAAGTTAAAATCCCAGACTGTGGTAGAGTTATAAGATGTTGCACAGAACAAAGGCTCTGTAGCAAGCTCCTTAGTACTGAAGCTGTAACAGCTTTCCTGCTAAAGCTGACAATCTTCAAAACTGCTGTTGATTTGTGAAGTCGAAGGCTTTCACGGCCAGCATCCATAGATTTTCCTTGGTTTTTTTCCGGGCTGTGAGGCCATGTTCTGGAATAGTTTTTTCTGATGTTTCACCTACATCTGTGGCTAGCATCTTCAAAGAATGGTTGGGTAGGTGTGTATCTGGAGTTTATATGCTGTGAGCCCCTGTTGGGGAGTATATGTAAATATGTGTATTTGAATGGTTATTTTCTGGGTATAGAAATGCAAGGCTTGTTAGTGACTGTTTGGCTGATGGCTGGTTGATGGGCCATTATCTGCTGGAACTCCCCCTGTCCCTGGGTGGAATTCCTTTGTAAGTGTTGAGTTTTGATTCTATTGTTCTTCAAAACTGGAAGCCAGATTTTGTTTACTTTTAAGGTTTCTTCTTTCCTATTGACGTTGTCTAGGTGTTTGTAGATTTCAATAGCTTCTCTGTGCATTCTGACATGATAGTTGTTGGCCAGTTTTGAAGAACAATAGAATAAAAACTCATCACTTACAAAGCAATTCCACCCAGGGACAGGGGGAGTTCCTGCAGATAATGGCCCATCAACCAACCATTAGCCAGACACCAACAAGCCTTGCTTTTCTATACGCAGAAACTAAACATTCAATTACACAAATTTACATATACTCCCCAACAGGGGTTCACAGCATATAAACCCCAGAAACACTCCTACCCAACCATTCTCTGAAGATGCCAGTCACAGATGCAGGAAAAACGTCAGAAAGAAACTGTTCCAGAACACGGCCTCACAGCCCAGAAAAAAACCAAGGAAAATCTATATACTGCTGTTGATTATTCCAGGCTGCATATTGTGCTAGCATCCACTGTAACAATTTCTTAGGCAATTCAGGAAAAGGAAACCTGCTCTGGGTTTAGTTTTGGACCTAAAGGGTGATAGTTTTTCTAGGCAAATGCCATCTGGAGGGCATTAGGGGGGAATGAAATCAGTCTGTGACAGCTTCAGCACATGTGTTTCACTTGACTGATTAGCATGTAGACCATGCATATTGAAAAGTCATTTTGTTTGAAGTGCTACACATGTTCTGCTTGCCGTGTGAGCTCTCTGTAATATTTTATTCATACATGCAAGTCATCTCAAGATACTTCAGTAATCAAGGGCCAAGAAATGGCACTCATAATATGAAAGGTGGATTGCGAGAGTGAATCATGCCTGTGGAGTAAATATTACATAGCTGTGTGTTTCTGTATTTTTCTGCTGGATTACAAAAACTGTGAGCATTCTAAAACTTTGAATCCCTCTTCCCTTTTCCCTGTTAATCTAAGGAGTAATCTTATTGATGGCTCCCATACTGAGGTCACTTGCAATACAGATAGCTAATTCAATAGGTAAATGGGATTTCTATATCCAGGATGAGGAGCCAGCCCTAGAGGGAGTTCAGCTTACTTGGAGGAGCAGTGTGCCTGACTAACATCTGAAGGCCAAACTATAGCTAATAGACTAAACTAATGATAAGTGATGACCATTAACAAGATTTCTATCTCATTAAAACACCAGCAATTCAATAAAGCCACCTGTAAGGTAGCTGAGGTAGCCCTGAGCTAAAGACTGAAGAAATAATCATTTTTGAGTGCTTTCCAATACTATTTTATCTCCCCCACCTCGCATCATCCCTATTCCCAAATACAACAAAAGAAAGTATGAGTAGATAACACTACCATCTTCTGCATTTCACAGCCCATTATAAGGCACAGATCATATACCAAAAGTGCCAGATTTACAGAAGGCAGTAAGTATCCTTTCCCACCAATTCACTTACCAATACAGATCACATGGGTAACCTGCCTTCCTTTATTACCATACTAATAAACCATCAGATTCAGATGAGATGACTATGGTTTCAATTCTGTGCATAGCTATTTGGGAGGAAAGCTCAGTTGAGCATAGTCAAACTGATTTCTGAATAAACATGCATGGGGTTGTGTTATGGAAATTATGTTAGCTAATATGTGTGTGGAGGGGGAATATTAAAGAAAATCCTTATTGGTTATTTCGCTAGTAAAACACATTGAAAAAAACTCAGGATGGCTTTATTAAGCTGTAGCTTTTTCTCCTTACCCACAGGTATTTATTTGGTAGAGCCTGTATAACCTGCTTTTTGATCCATTGATTCCCCAAGGCAGATTGAAAACAATTAAAATCCACAATAAACATATAAAGGAATAATTTTAAGAGTTGCAGTAAGTTAAAAATAATGCCACAGAACAAAGGATAGTGAACAAATCACCAGAGCTTTATGAGAGAAGCAAAGATGGGTCTGGTCCTCTGGTGTGGAGAAGTGTTGTTCTGATGTTGTTGTATTGCAACTCCCATCATTCCTGGCTAGGCTAGCTAAAGGAAAGGAATGGTGGGAGTTGAAATCAACAACATCTGGAGCACCACACATTCTTATTCCTTTGTAATGCAATCAAAAGACCCACAAAGCCAAAATGACAAGTAGGAAGGGCATGTCCCCCAGGAGTTATGGTGCCTTGAGAAGGTCTGGCATTAATAGCCAGCCACTGTAAGCCACCATGTTGCAAGTTCGATTCCAGCGGGCTCCAAGGTTCACTCAGCCTTCCATACTTTCATAGGTTGGTAAATTGAGTACCCAGCTTGTGGGGGCAATTAGCTAACACACATTGGAAACTGTTTAATGCAGTGTAGATGTGTAAATAGCTATTGCTTAAAACAATTTGTAAGCCGCTCTGATAGCCTTGTGGCTGAAGAGCAGGGTATAAATAAATAACTAAAAAAAATAAAATAAACTAAAATGGCCGTGTGAAAAAGAGGACAGGTCTCCTATGCCTTTAAGCTATTGTGTAGAAGAAAGATTTCCAGCAGATGTAGCTGGCTTCACAAACTGCACTTGCTGACATACCCTTTTCCAAATAACTAAGGAAGGCCCAGATGCCCTATCCACTTTTAAATATGCTCATCCTAAACTACAACAGGGCTAGTTAGAAAAACACAAGTAGAGTTACTGAAGACATTAATGTCTAGATAGGTTCATATGGGACAATGAAGTCCAAGTGTCCTGGCCCCATGCCATTATGTCATTTTCTCATTAAATTCTTGTAGTGATTCAGAACTTTGAAAAGTTACTTGTTTGGACAATGTGGTATCTGTGTGATTCTGGGAGTTACAGTTCAAAAAGTAACTTTCCCAGGTTCTAACGATTATTGCATATTCTCAATGGCAGCAGCCCTGTAGAATAGATGATTTCAGCATGATGCCTTGATGCTCTAGAAACATTCTTGTGTTTGCTTAACTTTCTCAGACAAATCCCAGTAGAATCTGACTACTTAGGAAGTATAGTATTCCCCACTTTTTCTTAGTAGAATTCAAGCCCACATAATATCTCTAATATGGGGTGGAGAAAATGTGGTCCATGGCTGCATGTGGCCCATGTGGACCCATTTCACAGTTACCAAAAACCCATGTAAATACCCTCAAATCCATTAGAATCTCCTCTTTTTATAAAAGGTAAAAGTGGTCAAAGAATACCCACAAAATTCCTCCTCCCACGCTGCCACAAAAACATGAGAGTTTGGCTCCTCTTGTCCTTTATTGTCATACACTGTTCTGCACAAAATTCACACATGGTTATTTGTGCAGAAAATAGCATTTTCTGTGTGGCAAATTTTTATGAAAATAATATTTCTGTGGAAAAAAAGCAATTTTTGACCATAACAACAGCATTTTCTGTGCAGAAAACAGCACATTTCTGAAAAACAGAACACAGATCGCCTGCTCCTACTTTGCTTCACCTAAGAACCAGGGTTGCATTGTCTTGGACTACACATTTTGAACATTGTAATCACCCTGAAGGTACCAAATCCCATCTGATCTTGGAAGCTAACCATAGTCAGGCCTGGTTAGTACTTGGACAGAGGACCACCAAGGAATACCAGGCACTGCAAGTCGTATTTCAGAGAAAGCAAACCACTTCTGAGTATTTCTTGCTTATGAAATTCATGGCATGGGGTTGCCAGAATACAACATGTGACTTCAAGGCACACACACATACACAGACAGTTGGCTTAATTGCCATATGGCTCTTAAGTAATACAGTATTTACCTTTTACTACCAAATTCTGTCCAAATAAAGACTGAATTAATTTCCTTCTACTGAAAACCACTTCAGTTTTATGACCCTTTGAAAAAGGGGCAGTAGCTCAGGCATTGGAAGACATTTTTTTTTTTTGCACGTCCTTGGCATTTATATCCTTGGTGGCTCTAATCCAGAGAAAATTGCAACCACTTGATGTTAAATGCATCTTGGCATCTTACTAGGTTCAGTGTTCTGTGTGTGTGTGTGGGGGAATGTAAGTTGCATAGTTGTGTGTATATGATAATTAATGAGGTCAGGGGTGGAGAGCAAATGTATCCCTTTCCTCTTCTGCAGGAATGCCAAGGAAAAGCTCTGTTTTGAACCTAACATTGTCTTTGGAGGAATCCTCTCCTGCCCCCCTCCACTGGAGCCAAATGCTAGCTTCAGAAGAAGGATTTTCATAGGATCACAGCATGAAAGGAAATTTTAAAATTCCATCTCCATGGTTCCTCTCATCTCAGTAATTATCATCCCCCCAGCTGATGCAATTTGCATTTTTAAAAATCTGCTCATTAGGGGCAAAGATGCATTTCACCTCATGTGTCATTTGGCCTTTAGTGAAGTCTAATTTGTGTTGAAATTAATGGGACTTAAATGTACTACAAGTAAGTTGTCTGGCCTCAAAGGTTTGTGAAGCACCATCCTAAATTTATAAGTAAAGTTTATTCACTGAACCCTCATGTACCCTCAGATGTTTTTGGTCTGGAAATCCCATGATATGTCGTTAATTGTCTATACTAGGGATGTAATTCTTTATGAAATCTCTTCTCAAAGATAGCAATGAGTAATTTCAGCATTTTCTTCCCCCTGCAAGAAAGTCTTCAAAAACCATGCAGTTTTCAAAGTCTATTCTCAATTTGGGACACAGGGCTCATCTACACTGACAGGAAGATCCAGCTTCCCTTCAGGTTATCCTGGTCTGCAATGACCACAGGTTTGTGCACACGATTGCCACACACACCGAGGCAAGTTTGGGAGCAATGTCCACACAGTTCTCCCTTTTGAACTCATCCCGGTCCAATAAGTCACAGTATGCGCAGCCATACAGCTGTGGCGACTTCAGTTTTCTCCCTCCCCCCCATACATGTGAACATATGTATGTCTTCTCCCATAAATCCAAGGGGCTTCTGACATCCTATTAAGTGGAGGTACATGCAACTAACAATATGGGTATGGTGGTATGCACTTCTCTGAACAACTGCCACATATGCAAAATAAATGGCAATGACAAAACCACTAAAAACTGAAATTGAAAAGGGAAAGAGACTGGAAACAGGGAATCCCCTCCCAAACTCTTCTGCCCACCTGCCAAAACCTCTCCTCCCAGCAGACTGCTATGGATCCCAGTACACACACACACACACACACACACACACAAATATCTGGATGTTTTGCTCAAATCCAGAGTAAATCCCAAGTCTTTTTGGTCTAAATTAAAGCCCTGGAAAGACCCAGATTTGAGCGTATGCCATCTGGATGGCTCCCTATAAAAATGATGTGAGATTATTTTATTTGGCCCATGTTGGTAAGTCCTTATTCTGCATATAATTTACATGTGGTTGTTTTGTGCAGAAAGCAGCATTTTCTGCACAGAAAACAACATTTTCTAAATGGAAAATAGTATTTCAATATATGCTGTTTTCTGCACAGAAAATGCTGTTATGCTGTTTCCTCTGTAAATCAAATGTGTGAATGTTACCCTGAATATATCCCAAATAACAGCATTTTCTGTGCAAGAATGATCATTTATGCACTAAAATATTACCATTTTCCATGCAAAAAAAATACGATTTCCTCTGAAGAAAACAGCCATGTACGAATTTTGTGCAGAATAAGTCATGAACGGTGAAGATTCTCACCAGACCATGATTTGTCTCATCAGGGTTTCACAATACTTGAAAACATGTTTTTTGACCATTTTCCAAATATTTTCAAATACTCTTTTAATCTGTAGTTTATGCTAGCTATAGCTGATAGGAGTTGCTATTCAACAACATCTGGAGGGGACAACTTCGTCCATCCAAGAACATGGATCAACAGTCTAATACAAATAAAACAAAACTGAAGGGGAGATTGTCCCCTAGAATCTGTTATGATCACTGTTGTATTCTTTGGAAATGCTTTTCACATTCTTGCCACTGTCCAGAGACAGTCATGATAAAGGCTGCCATTCTAAACTCACTTCTTATGGCCCCATCCTTCTACAGCTCTTCTATCATTTTTCTCTTTTCACATTGTTGGTCGATGATCAAGATCATGTGTGGGTAACTATGGCCTTCCATGTGTTATCAACTTTCACCCACCTTCACTAGTAAGCATAAACAGTGGTGAGGGATTGTGGTAATTGTAGTCCAAAAAAGGATCAATGATTGTCCAGTCAGTTCTTTTCTGTAGGTCTAATCTGGTTGGCCCTACAATCAGATTTAGACCATGATATCTAAGGCCAGTCAAGTTCTTTTGACATCTGAGTCAGAGAGTTGCACAAGTATCCCTCCTTTTCCATGGCAGTAAATATGCAACAATGATAAATTAAACAACTAACAGTTTGCTGCACTTTTCATGACACCCAGAATTATTTGCCTGGGGTGGCTACCTCATTGTTATGCCAAATGGTACAGCTAGTCTTGACAATTACTGCAAAATATAGCATTTGGAGGAACTGGATTTATACATTTTTTGAAAAAACACCATAATAACTAAACTACAATGGATGCTAGTATTGGCTGACCTATTGAATTTGATGTCAAATTACTGTTGTCTCTCTGTATCCACGGAATTGGTATCCACGGATTTAAGTATTCACAGCTTGAAAATATTCTTAAAAAATGATAATCCAAAAAGCAAACCTTGATTTTGCCATCTTACATAAGAGACACCATTTTGCTATGCCATTGCATATAATGGGACTTGAATATTTACAGATTTTGGTATCCATGGGGGGTCCTGGAACCAAACCAGTGAATATGAAGAGACAACTGTATTAGTTTAATAAGGAGAAAAATCAAATTGATTGTATAGCATGACAATTTAGTAGTAATAGAGAAACCTCATGAACATACTGGCTTTTTAAAAATGACTTTTATGACACTTTCAGAACAAGACTTAAGTATTTGGGAACTATGCTAGTGTATTTTCTTTCTGTCTGTCTGTCTTTTTTAGAAAATCCAGTGTAGCAATTATTAGACAGATTATTTTTGTCTCTATTAGACAATGCCATCAAAAAGGAAAGGCATTCAGTATCCTACAAACAAAACACTAGAGAGAAACAATTATCAAAGTACCTAATTTTTAATGTTACAATAACTATTCAAACCTACAACAAAAGTATATTCTAGAAGAGATCCTGGGTGAAAAGACTACACATCTATGATATTCTCCCATTCAAACCTGTCTCCAAGCCCACCATTTATCTGCTACAGCCTCCTAAATGAGGCCATTTCCTGGCTGGTGGCAGGGAGTGGCAGTCCTCTGGAACCTAGTAATGATGTCATTACTGTGTATCTAGCTACAGGGAAATACTTAGGAAATGTCTGTGTTGGGGTGTGTGTGCAACAGATAAAAGGTATGGTTTGGAAGGGAACTGTGTAGAATTCTGACCTGCACCAGAAACAAAAATGGAATTATGGTAGTATAACCAGCGAATGTCTTGCTTCTTTTAAACCCTCCAACATTTCACAGATGAAAACTAGGACATATGTGGCAATGTAACATTAGAGTGTGGTCAAGAAAGCAAGTTATTAATCAGGAAGAACACAAAGTGATGCGAGACTGCAGTAGTTTGCTTTTTCCTGAGTGTACAGGAAGGGCAAGATTCCACCCTCTCTGCCCCTCTCTTCTCCCCGCCCCCTGCCGCTGAGTTAACTGAGTGCAATCTACTTTTGCACTTTGAACTCAGTTTGCAACAACTGAAATAAGTTGGGAACAAAGGGGGGAAATGGAAGTGGAGAGAGAAAATGGAACATTTTAAATACATATGAAAAAAATGGATTAGTTGAGGCTGTCCTTGCCAAATCAGGACAGTTGGAAAGTGTGTTATTTAAAAAGTAGACACTACCATTTTCTAATCCATCAGTGACACATTGACAAGCCTCTTTATGCTGAGCATGAAAAATAAAATAAAAAAACCTCACTCCTTTGTAAACTAGACCAAACTCATAGGGAAGTACTGACCATCAAGTACATACTGAGGAGGCGGGGGGAAGTAAAAGTTGTTGTTTTTTTAAAATGTTAAGAGAGCTGGTGAATTGGTAGGTATTGTTTTTAACGTTTTTTCATTCTTTTGAATGAGCACCTCCATATATTTTCTTTTGTTTTAGAAGCCCCCCCCCCGAGAAGAAATTTCATTTCTAAAATGTGCTGAGCTCATAAAATATTATAACCACTGAAATTATCAGAGAAAGAAATGAAATACTTTTGACTACTAACGTTCAAAAATGATGTGTGCTGGATAAGCAAATCTTTTTTTTTTTTTTTGAAGGACAGCAGAAGCCAAATGTACTTTCTGAAAGTATTTTTTTTAAAGTAGTGAAATGAAAGGATGTTGAAAAACCATTATGTTCAGAGAAAACATCTCTTAACACAATAGAAATTACTGAGGTGTAAACAGGCTTAAGCTGCATAAGAGAAAATATTGCTCAGTAAAAGTGCTGACAAGAGAGTGACCCCAGAAGTGTAAACTGGGGGGGGGGGATTAATTGGCTTAGTTGTTAGCACTTGTGTGTGATTTGAAACCCAGCTAAAGGACTGCAAACAGACAGTAGCAAAAAAGAACAGGTTATTGAGTTGTGGTGAGAAGGGCTGAAAGAGATGGGTAGCTGGGTGCCACAGTGATCAATCTGATGTCTGGTCTTATTCAACATCTTCATTAATGATCAGCAAATGAGCTGAACAGCATGTTAATGATGTTCAAATGATAGTGTGTTGCATAGTGGGGCCACAGTGTGTTAGATATAGAATGTTCAAAGTCTACGGAAATGAGTAACAAAGCCAAATGGAGTTAAGGCGAAAGGAAGAAAGATCAGTAGTATATTGAAGAATCTGGGATTTAAGAGTGGTTAAGCAGACTGAAGTCAGATCTGAATTAAGACAATAAGATTAAGAGCTGATTCACACTTGTAAATGAATTATTCAGTACTCTCAGAGTAGGAATGGGAAAATCTCTGCTTCATCTTCTCCCACCTTCACATTCTTTCAACTTTAACTTCTTTCTGTCCTTGGAATGAAAAGACAATGGTGAGTATTGGTAAATTCTTCAAAGACAAATGGCAATGGAATTCTTCCTCATTCCCAGATCAGAGAAGAACATGGGATCACCTACCGCTGGTCAGTAGCATCACAATTTTAGCTGGAGGGTTTTGGACTTGTGTTCACATCCATGTTCAGATATAAAAACCTCTTTGGATGATACTCTGTAGCTTCCCAGGGCTAACAGTGGAGGATTGCACATCCTTTTCTGCCCTACTCGGGTACTTTGACAAAGGAATGGGTGTCTAGGAGTGGTTCTAGGTGAGGCTTATATTACACCATTACCATGCCCTGTTTTTTCTTACTCTGGAAAATACATTAAGGAGATCATTACAGGCCAGTTGCATAGTGCCTTATGATTACTAGCATGCAGAGCCCTCCACCTGGAAAGGCTCTGCAGAGCCTTCCATACAGAAAGAGCTCTCTCTGCTGGATTTCAGTGATAACAGAAAAGCTGGCCAGGGAGTGAATGCTAGAAGCTCAGCTGGGTTTAGGTGGCTCAAGAGGCTGATACCTTGAGTTCAGCCCTGCTCCCTGGTTCACTTGCACAACACCAGCTCTGACATCTTCTACAAGCCCCTTTCTCTCAGCCAAATCCACCTCACAGTATAGTTGTTTGGGTAACCCCATGCATGGCCTCTTGGAGAAAGGGCAGGTTAGAAATGTTGATTTTATTGTTTATATGGCAACAAAAATCTCATGTAAAAATACTCTACAAAGGCTCTCAGGGACGAAAGAGATGTAAATATGATTAAAGACAAACCAAGATAAATGGTAGAGGTACAAAATGGATCAACCAGAGTAGCCTTGTTTTTCTTCATTGTATCTGAATGCTTCTCACCAGTGTCACACTCCAATGGGAATTCTAACTGGCTCAGATTTATCTGGAGAAGGGAGGAACAGTGACATTTATATGAAGAATGTTTCACTTACAGGTTTCTATCTGTCATCTTAGCTAGAATGAAGAAAAAATTGCAAACATATCTAACGTATTATATCTAGCTATAGTTGTTGCCATGTTTTGGTAAGGTGCTCAAGTGTTAACTATATCCACCCCCAATTGGTTTTGGCCAGGAACTGTATTAAGAACATAATAAATGTAATTCTAAAATGTAATAAACATTTAATAGGATTTAATAAATACCTTATACAGTAGTACTGTTATTCTGAATACTGATTGTGTCTGTGTGCTGTTCCTTTCCCAATAATTGCCAGATCCTTCTTAGTTTTATTGGTGCAGGGGTTGGAAGTAGATGCCACTGGGTTCAATACAGCTTTCTCCCACATAAATTTATAAAAGATTTCAGCCTTAAGCTGAACACTCACATGTGATTAAGTCCAAATGAAGTCAGTGGGGCTTATTTTTAAGTAGACTCGTCAAAATTTTCACTGTTACCCCTTTAAGCTGCCAGATTATTTTTGGTGACAACCATTTTGATTGATTTAGTCCAGAGATAGGCAACTGTGGAAGGGGTGGATGCCATTCCCCCTGCACTACCCAGGTGGGCTGCATTATTGTGTCCTAGCTGCCATTTGTTAGGATTTCTTTTGGGTTTGTTTTCCAGGTGTGTGTGTGTGGCTGGGTGGTTCTGGGAGAGGGGGAAGTAAACCACTGCATTTGTGGCTGGTTTTGCATGCTTTTGGACAGTGTGGGGGTGAAAATCGTCCTGAAAAATCAGCATTTTTTTTAAAAAGAATTGGGTCTGGGGGCTTTGGGAGATTTCTTGGGGGCTTCAAGAGATACATTTTGGGTTTCCCAGGGCTGCATGGAGCACATGGGCCACACTTTGCTGACACCTGATTTAGTCAACTGGGTGCCTGCTTCAAAAATTGCTATAAGAACTTACAAAACCTATGGGTAACACCTATCTTAGAATAGGCCTTTTTCTTTCTTTCTTTCTTTCTTTCTTTATTTATTTATTTATTTATTTGCAAGCAGGAAGGGAATGTCTGTTCCAAGATGGTGCCAGTTATGAATTGTACACATATAATATTTTTGTTAAAAGTGAGGCATTCTAGTTTTGCTTAAATACAAACATATGCAGACTGTATCAAATAATTAAACATGGTATTATAGTTAAAGTGTTTAAAACAACATCTCACGAGAAGCTGTCCAACACATTGGAGATACTGGCTTGTTGGGCTACAGATCGTATAATAAATTCCGGTGGAGTCGGGAATGTTTTCCGGACCCATTGGAGCTTTAATTCTGAAAATTAGTCATTCCTAACTGTAGTTGGTCCTCAACGCACATCTGCCAGTGTTTTTTGTTTTTGTTTTGTAAGACACACAAATATACCCCTAGCATTTGAAAGAGGCTTTGACAAACATTATAATGTGACCGGGATATGTATTCACATCTAGCGAAGCCTGTTAACAACTATGATTGTTGAAATAGCTGAAAGTCTGTTTCTATGTGTATTTATTTGCTTTTGGAGAAGGGCATCTGTCTTTAGAAGATGCTCTATTTCAGTTCTGTTTTGATTTTCATGTAGCTTGCAGATAATTGCCATGTAAACCAAATAAGCCAAAAGTCTTTCCCTTAATGTTGGGAGGAAGAAAATGGCTGCTAAGGATATGTGATAAATTTGTTGCATTTTTTTTAAAAAACAGGTTCTTCTGATCCACAGCACCCAAACCATGGTAGCAGTTTATTGTCAGAAATCCATATATTGTTGGGCTTCTGATGCATTTTCTGTGAAAGAAAAAACACAAATGCCTATGGCAACATGCACAGATTTGAAAATGTACATACATTGTTCAAATGTGTACAAAGATGATTTCAACAAAGATTATCTGAGTACACTTAAAAAGTGTGTATAAAACTACATAGCCCCCCTCCCCCCACCATTTAACAGCAGCAGCAGCAGCAACAACAACAAATCCTTCTGGGACAAGCACAGAATGAAACTGGAGATGAAAAAAGGAGGGAGTCCATGGAAGAGGACTTGACAGATCAACCCATCCATTATAAATCAAACCCTGCTTGAAATTTGGCTTCAAGATCAATGGGTTGTGCAGCATCAGTTAAATTGGAGATTAAGGAGATCAGTTATAAAGTCCTACCAATATTGGCATCTGCTTGCTCCATTAATTGAGCATTTCCTTTACTGTGTCTAGGCTGCCATAGCAAACTTTGTTTTCAAGATATTTTCCCTATTTCCCTTCGTGGAACCTGTCCTTCACCTGATCCTAAACAAGTTGTGTATGTCTATTAATATATTTTTCCCTCTTGCCTTTGCTACAAGTAACACCAAATATCCAGAGGAGGGCGCTTGTGGCCCTTCAGACAGTGTGTTCCAAACAAAGTACTTAATACCATATACTCATTTCTAAGAGGAAAAAAGACATTTTCAAGCACCTTATCTGAGTCAGAGCACTATTAAACAATCATGGACAATGCATGGTTATCAGTAGCAAGATTAGCTTCCAGGTTTCTGCAGTTAATTGGCATATTTATCACTCAAGCTCATTTCCAAATAGAGAAAGCAACATCTTTCCAAAGCAGCAGCTGCTGGCTGGGAATGTCTGATGCTTATATCATGAAGACTGTGAGCACATCTGTCCTCCTCCATGATCTTACTAAGCTATTAGTTAACCTTGGTAAATGTTGTGGGTTTTTTTTAAAAAAGCCTGTGTGTCCAAATGCAAACCCACCTCAGAGATTTAACAGGATATAGGACTTTTCCCACTCTTTTTAAGGTGGCTTTTACTTCATGTGACAGGAAAAAAAATGTGACTGGAAGAAACAGAGTGTCATATTTTATTTAATATGATTCCACAGGCACAGACAATCTTAGATGCAAAACGAGATTGAATGTGAACTGTGGGGAGCTGTTTCTCAGTATTGATCCTGTGTTTACCTTTTAAAAGCTGGTGAGGTGATCTGCGAAATGTGTGTGAAAGACATTGAAGGGAGAAGAGTTACCAACATTGCAACCACCATCACCCTCAGTTGCCCAGTACTGGCTTTATAAGAGCATCTTGAGCCTAAACAATATACAAGATAGGGAGAAAGACGTTTCTTTCTAGAGCTTACAAATATTTGCGAGGAAGAGGCGAAATTCCCAAGAAAACAAGTTATCTCTACAGAAGAATTAATATTTGTAAGATAGTAAGAGATCCATTTAAAAGATAGATAGATAGATAGATAGTTTAGGACCTAAAGAGAGAATTCACCATACTGTCCAACATTTCACAGATGAAAATAGGAACACATGTGGCCAAGCAACACCAGAGTCTAGTGAAGAAAGCCAAAGTTATTAATAAGGAAGAACAGGCAAGCTAGGAGATGTTGTAGCAGTTTGCTTTTGCCTGAGTACTAGGAAAGGCAAAATTCTCTCCTCTCCACCCTGCTGAGGTAACTGATACAAACTATGTTTGCACTTTAAATTCAGTTTGCAGCAACTGAAGTAAGATGAGGACAAAGGGGAAAAGTGGGAGGAGCAGAGGGAAATTGGGATACACTAAAAGCAGCTGAAAAGCAGGCACCTACCTGAGATATCCTCCAAAGCCTTTATGAAGAGTCAGGTTCCTCTTTAGCAATGAGAGATGAGGCACTGGAGGGGATAAGCTAAGAAACTTTTTTTCTCTGAACTTCCTTAATTTATCTTAGGATGCAAGACTCACTAGGACAATTTCTCCTCTGCCTCCAGTTGTAGGGTCATGATTCATGCATCTGGGTGGAAAGTGTCAAGAATAGCTAGCCCTGCCCACTAGTTACAAGCCTGCAGCTTGTTTACCAAGTCAGTCACTTTTAAATATAATAACATTTACTACCTTGATAAACAATGGACATTTATCACCTCATGGATAATCAGTAGCATCAGAGGTATAGCTATGAGCAAGGGGTGTATGTGAAATGTGGACATTGTCCCTCCAAAAAAGAATTCTGCCCCCTCAAATGAAATTTCCCTTCAGACTCCAAATTTCTAATATTGCAATAAGGTAAAACTTTAGTTGGCATTTAGATATACTATTTAGACATCTAAAAAGGGGGAGTGGCAGGCAAAGTTACCAAGGGAATGTGAATACAGCAAATAACAGAAAATGAAGGAAAAGTTCATGGGGTGGGGAGGAATACTCTCATTTTGCGCCTGGGTAGCTTATACCCCTGAGTATCATATGTATTTGAAAACAGAATTACCCAAATGTTTCATCTCCTCTGTAAAAGGTTTCAAAAAGTCCCCCAAACTTTACACACACACAACATTTTAATATTCTTGTTTATGTTTTGTAAGGTTCAGCCTTTTTGAGTGACCCCCCTGACTGAGGGTATCATTAAAGTGAGTAGGCCAGAAACCTTGTTTTGCTATTCTGTACTGGACCGAAACTGTTGTAGCTGCTTTGGAAAGGAGGCCTCAAACTTTCCAGGCCTCCTTTCCAGGAAAGGAGTGGGTTCAGGAGAAGCTGTATCTGTTCAGTTTGGATCATGGGGTAACACATGTAATTGGAGCTTAGGAATTCCATAAAGAACATGATTAGTTAGTGTTTTTGGTCTGGAGATTTAAAGATAAAGCCCTTAAAGGAGGGACTGTGCTTGACAATGGCTGTAGAGGAACTATAGCCTTTGAATCAGTTTCAGAGAATTCTGTTGGAAGGACATCTTAAGGTGTACCATGTAAAATTGCTCCCAGTAAAAGGATCCACCAAGAAAGGGAAGCCATATGCCCATGTATGTACGGGCATACCTCAGTCAACAAAACTTCTGATACAGAAGCTCCTTTTTGCCCAGCTACCTCTTTTCTTTCTCATCTGTCTAGAATCATAGAGTTGGAAGAGACCACAAGGGCCATCCAGTCCAGCCCCCTGCCATGCAGGAATAAACCATCAAAGCATTTCTGACAGATGGCCACCCAAGCCTCTGTTTAAAAACCTCCAAAGGAGGAGACTCCACTATGCTCCCAGGCAGTGCATCCCACTGCCAAATAGCTCTTACTATCAGGAAGTTCTTCCTGATGTTTAGATGGAATCTCTTTTCCTGTAGTTTGAGTCCATTGCTCTGTGTCCTAGTCTCTGGAGCCACAGAAAACAAGCTTGCTCACTTGCTCCATCCTCAGTATGACATCCCTTCAAATATTTAAACAAGGCTATCACGTCCCCTCTTAACCTTCTCTTTCCCAGGCTAAACATACCCAGCTCCCTAAGCCACTCCTCATAGGGCATGACTTCCAGACCTCCCACCATTTTGGTCACCCTCTTCTGGACATGTTCCAGCTTGTCCATATCCTTCTCGAATTGTGGTGTCCAGAACTGGACACAGTGTTCCAGGTGAAAACTGTGGAATCAGTCTAGGTGGAATCAGCATCGGGAGGATGGGGGCAAAGGGCTTGGAGAAACAGATTTTCAGTGTTGGGTTGCATCAGTGTGTTTGCAGTAAACAGTGAAATAAAACTTGAGCTGGGAAAGAAAGCTTACCCACAGCAGGCAAGGTAAACAGCAGTTGTCTTCTAGAACCCCTTACTGAGCATGCATTAACAGAGGGAGAGAGGGATAGCAGATCCACCCAGCATATTGGAAAAGCATAGGTCTATAACTTTGACCACCAAAATGGAAATGGTGAAAGAAATTGTCACCCCCTTTTGCATTTTGGAAGAAGCCTTCAGTATCTAGAGGCTTAAAAATGTTTATGCAGGGCTTACTTGACCAGATTGTTTCATTTCACATATGCGATCATTAGTTTTGAATAAAAAGCTTGCTGAAACATGTTGAACTGCTCTTCTTTTTTTTTTTTCATGCTCTAGGGACCTTTCCTTAGTCTGCCATATTATTTTCTGCTAAAGACCAGGAACCATTGACTTCATTTACGGAGCTATACCTGTATAAGAGACAGCATGACGTAGTGGTTTGAGTGTTGGACTACAACTCTGGAGACCAGGGTTTGAATCCCTGCTTGATCATGAAAACCCAACTGAGTGGCCTTGGGCAAGTCACACACTCTCTGTCTCAGAAAACCCTGTGATAAGTTCACTTCAGGGTCTCCATAGTTAGAATTGATCTGAAGGCACACAATAACAACATACCTGTACAATGTTTAGAAGATCAGGGCAGGTGTGCATATAAAAAGTTCTTGTGTATGTGTGGGATCAGTTCAGTGTCTAGGAGTGAAATAAGAGATAGGACTTCTCTACCTGTAATGGTTGTGTAGAAAAAGAAATGTCAGTAGATTGCCACTTGTATAAGGAGTGACAGCTGCTGAAATTCCCTCTTCTACACCATTATTAAAGGTACAGGTCCCTTATTTAACCTGAGAACCTTAAAGTGCATGAAAAGTCTGCTTCTATTTCTGTCCTCCACCCCAGGGCTCATATCCACCTCTAGCCATGACCAGTAGCATACAGGGTCTAGCTATCTGCCCACCTACACCCCAATGTACTCTCTCGGTCCCCCCTCCCTCCCTCTAACACTGGTTACTGGAAACATTTTTCACGAAATATATTTTGTCAGCTGTGAACCTATATTTATCTAACTAGGATGTGTAAGTGGTAGAAGTCACATAAGTTCAGGGACAGGTAGAAGGAAATTGCAGATAACAGAGATGTGCGTAATAGGGTTCTATGGCATTTCAGATATCCCTTTGCTAATACATAATGTATGGAGGCTCTGTGCCACCAGCAATATATTATATGGGTGTAAAGGAAATGTGAAATTTTATAATTGGTTTCTCTAAAATATTAATATATCACATTTTAATATATTTAATGCAGATATGGATGTAGAGTTTGCAATAATGGATTCCAGTCTCCCTGCTCCCTTTCTTAGTTATTCATGTGTACAGTTATTCACAAATATTTGAATAACTTTCTCTTAAATAAAACTGGATGAGCTACAAGATGATATCAAAGTGGCCTTGCCTATTTCATGTTTTTTAAAAAGTGCAAAATGATGTTGTCCTAAAAAATGGGATTACAGAAGTAATTCCCAGTCTTTTATTTTTCTTCCAAGACTGACAGGGTTATTAGGTTGAGCTTAATGGACCAAAAAAAAAAAAAAAGACATTTTAATGAAGGCCTTTCTGTTATATTCCTTAGCAGGAAAGATTGCTTTGAACGTTGATATTAAGATTCATAATGTTTTTTGGGGTTGTAACTATCCCCAGAGATCTGTAAGATAACATTAAATGTTAAACATTTGCCTTGGTTTATACTTTATACACCATGTACTTTCCTATAGTGAGACGATGGATTGTTGGTGTAGCACCTCTGCCTTTGGGTGTGGGGGGAGAGGGAGAAAGAATTTTAAATCTGAGGTTTTGATTAAAATAACATGGTTATAGTCTAAAGCAAATGTGTAACAGTACCAGAACAATCTAATGCATGTTTCCTGGAAAATAAGCCCCATCCATATGAACAGGACTGAGAACATTATCAGACACAGCAAAAATTGCAGGATTGTGATGCCACAGTAGCATGAACAGGTCCCGCTATCACACGGCATCATCATCTTCACCCAGTTACAGCGTGCTCCGCTGCAAAAAAAGGTATTTCTTCTCATTCATGGGACAAGCTGTAAATAGTTCTTCAATATCACTTTTTTCATGGTACTAATGGCATGAGAAACCTCACTCCATTGCAATCACAAGATTATAGCATAAATGCGAAGTCCTCAGTGAGAAAACATCCAGGTGAGAATGCAAAAACGAAGCATGCAACACTCTTTTTATGAACTGTCCTGTTTAGTTGGCATGTTTTTAGGTTTGTTTAAGTGCTTGTGTGTTCATTTACTTTGTTTATTGAGGTGTTTTTGAAGTTTTAAGTGTGCTCGGATTTTCTCATGAGAACTACTGAAATCTCGCACATGCTAAATCACAGAAATAAACTCCCATTCTTAGTGGTTGGCATGCAATAACTCTGTGGTGGTTCTTTCACACAATTACAGTGATGTGTGATAGTAAGTGTAATAATGCCACAATGTTTCCGCTATCCTCATTCATGGAATTACCGTATTTTTAGATGCTAGTCTGATAACGTCCTTACTCCCAGGTAGAGATATATTCCATGTTTCACATTTTGGAGCTTTTGCCAAAAATTCACCCGTGGGGGGGGGGGAAACACCCTTTCTTTTCTAAAAAATGTACTGTTTTCTTTGCAAAATGTTGAGTGGTTATTTGTGGGGGGAGGGATTACAAAGAAGTCCCAAAGTGCAAAAAAAAAAAATCATAAAAAACGTATAAAAACTATTGTAATTTCATCCCACAAGGAGAAAACTTTTGAAATTATTCATTCTTGAATGTGAGAATGAAATGGTTGTAGAGTTGGATCCCTGCTCTGTCTTAAAATATTATTGGTTTTGTTTGTGCATATTCAAGTTTCAGAAAACAGAAAGAAAAGGAGAGATCCTAAAATGAGGAACACCCTCATTGAACATCACTTTATACTGATTCATTTGCTATGATAAAGAGTTGTCATAACTATTCAGCCTGTCCTTATACTTCCAGCAAAGGTGGCTTGAGGACCAGACAGGGGTGGGTACAACCATTTCATTTGGGTGGGTGGGTGGGGGGCTGTACCCTGCTTACTCCACAAACTGCTATTGACTTGCAAGAGGATTTGTGCTGAACAAAAATATGTATGAATAAAGTATTGAGCTCTGCAAAAGTACTTAAATATCAACAGTAGAGATCATTTCACCCTTAAGTTACTGCTCTGAAGTTGTGAAACTCCCTCCATGAGAGGTTCTGTTGGCCCCCTGTTTATTCTCTTTCTGCTGGCAGGCAAAGAGCTGTTTATTTAGTCAGGCCCTTGGCTTTTAATTTATATGGCAGAAGGGTCTTCTAATGGGCTGTGGTGTGGTTTTATCGTGTTCTACTATGTTTTAAATGTGTTTTAAACTGTGTTAGCTTTGTGCTTTTAATAGCATTGTTTAATTATTTTGTGTTAGTAAGATTATACACCCTCCAACAGATGAAAACTGGGACGTATATGGCCATGCAACATTGGAGCATGGCCAAAGATGGCCAAAGTTATTAATGATGAAGAAAGCACAAGCTAGAAGAGGCTGCAGCAGTTTGCTTTTGCCTGACTCTACTGGGAAGGGCAAGACTATATACCCTCTTCTCGTCTTCACTACTGAGGTAACTGAGTACAAACTACTTTGGTATTTTGAACTCAGTTGGCAGCAACTGAAATAAGCTGAGGACAAAGGGGGGAAGCGGGAGGAAGTAAGAGAAGGACATTTCACAAGCAGCTGAAAAAGTGGGTTGAAAGAGGATTAATCAGAACTGTCTTAGCCAAATTGGGATAGATGGGGTGTATGATATTTTAGCTTTGCTTTGTTTTAATTTGTTGTAAGCTGCCTTAGGCGCCATGCTGCAAGAAAGGCAGGATTTAAATTTAAGATAGTTAGATAGTTACATAGACAGACAGACAGACAGACAAGCAGACAGAAAGTCAGAATACAATAATGGGGGGAGGGGTATCAAATCCAAAAAAATGGTTACAAAAAAGCAACGTATCCCTTATAAGGATCAAGGGACTTTTACAATTAAAAACTGGGCATTTGGGGCACCAGGGCAGCCCTTTGAAGTCCAAGGTGAGTCATATGTGATGTCAAAGTTGCTCACACAAGTTAACCTGGATCTTTGCAGGGTTACATTTTTATCTATACATGGATTAGCCTTAGCCCTCTAACAGAGATGAGACAAAATTATAAGCTGCTTTGTAAAAGTATATAACAAATTGCTCATTATTTGTCACTCTATGAGTAAAATGTTAACAACACACTACTTTTCAATGACTTTAAATTGTTTTTAAAAGACTGTTAAAATAAAGAAAATGGACAAAAATGGACAATCATCCCTAAAAATGACCCCCATCACAACAATCTAGCCATCTTAAATAATTTGGTTTTGTCGTCAAATGTGGCCACCTTACTGCTCCCCAATAACTCCAATAACTGGTTAGAAAGCACCAATCTCATATATGGATCCATGAGAGTTTCCGTTGTTTACATTCCTGCACTGTTACAAGGACAATTTATGCTTCCAACATGTTTTCTAGTCATTTTCCTATCAATAAGAGGGCTTTACCTCTTCATTATTGCTAATTTTGCTTTGCAGAGGGACTTTAGGACAACTGTTAAGAATTCCAGGTAATCTTGGTCTTCTGTGTCACCGCTGCTTACATGCTTATTGACATTTTCAAAGAATTCTGAAGGTGTTAGCAGTGGTCGCACTGGGGGCAGTGCGGTGCAGAGAGGCCGAACTGCACCTGATGATGTTGTTTGGGGAAAGGGTGACACCAGCCTTAGTGATGCCACAGGGTATTAGTGAGATAATACAGGACTCGTTTTTGTTGAAGCTAGGTTTATTCTTTTCCAGCAACACTTATCTTTCCACATACTTGATATTTTTTTTCTTAAAAAACAAATATTAAAGCTAACTTCCCCCCAGATCCCTTTTTTAAAAATTGTATTTCAATTGCCCACTCTCCAGTTCTCTGGTACAGAGGTTGATCTTTGAGGCATGTTACATACTGTAATTGTTGCTGAATATTTTGTTGGATACTTTTGTTGGATCCATAACTGTGGAACAAACCCTTTGAGGTATCAAAGCCACAAATCACAAAATGGAGCTGTTTCTCTATTTGCCTTGTTGTTGGCTAGGAGTTATTATGGATCTCAACATAGCTCTCAGTGCAAGAAGTTTATTTTGTGATCGTTAACAACAACTTTCCTCTCATTCATAGTGGGATATTTGTTAATCTTCTGTCATTAAAAAATGGGAAAACAAAATCTGCTTGCAGCTCTTTCTTGCTGAAAGTACAAAACCACCAAAACATCATTTATTTTTCAGAAGATGTTCTTCCAGACATTCACTAATGGCAGCTACATGACTGTCTTTGTGGGATAAGCATGTGTCTGGTCTTTGGTGATGTGCGTAATGAATAGAGCTGATGCTAATTAGTGAATTCCATAGCTCTAGTTGTTTTTCAGTTGGTTAGAACTATATCTTTGACTAGTAAATTGCTTCTTAGCACAGTAAGCCTTGTGAATCATAAAGGGAAAGTACCCCAATTAATTGCCATGACAACATATTTACTGATTTACTAAAGAAGCTAAAACTGTCTTTCATTAACAAAGACAGAAGACCAAAGGAGATGCCAGCAGATGTATAAAATAAATTCTTACATTCAAAATACAGATACATGATGTATAAAATAAATTCTTACATTCCATGTTTATGGTAACGTTTTTTTCAGGACTCGGGGAGCACTTGCCTCTTCCTTCTGTCCACCAAGTATATAATGTCTTGGGTGAGATAGAGAGGTAAAGAATACTTGCAGATTTTCTCATCTACTATTTTTAATGAGAAAGGGTGTAGGAGATTGTCAAACACTGCAATTTTTTTCACACTGCAGGACTTCTTCTTTTTTTTGAAAGAAAAGGTTTGTGTTTAAAAAAATCCTTGATTTTGCATGAAAAACAATTGCTGACATATACTCATGTAACCTGAGGTTGTGCACATGGATGTTTTATTTTGGATGAGGCACAAGGTGCTATTCACTTTCCCCTTGTGCTTCATCCAAAATGTCCCCTCATTCAACTACTAAACCCCACGGGGCTACTGCTGCTGTCATTAAATGGCCACAGAAGGATAGACAGGGGTAACTGCAGGGCTTACCGCACACCGAAGAATAGGTGTGGAGTGCACAAACACTGCAGGATGTTGGCCCATATTTTTGTGCAAAAAACATTTTCTTCTACACAAAATACACTGTTTTCTCGTTTTTCCATCTCAATATTGTAACCAAAATTTTGAACCCATTTAATCATATATTCTTTTATATGCTCCTCTTCCAACTCTATTTTCAACAATAATATATACATTCTACCAATTAAATGATCATTATTCCTATGAAAAGAACTGTTTTCTATACTCAGAAAGATTGCTATTCATGCAAAAACAATTTTAAAAAAATATTTTTTTCACACACATCTAAAGATTTGAGAAAGCATAGGAAATGCAAGGGGGAAAAAACTCTCAGAAATGTAGCCAATGGCTAAGTAACTTTTGAAATTCTTCATTATTTTGTGTGAAAATGAAATAAAGAAAGTTTGTATCAGTTGTATTTGGTGGGACACCACACAAATAACTCCTTGTGTAGCTGCACAAAATTCTGAGTCCATCTGCATCTCAGAATGATAGAAACTCTTGGTAAACACAAGATGTTACCTATATGGGAGCGGAGGGAGTTTAACTTTCTCCTACATCATGTAAAGGCAGTATCGGTCCAAGTGTGGTTTAAAAAATACAAAAACAATATTCTCTGGTTTGAAGAAGTTGAGAATGAAACAAGAACCAGTTGGAAATCTATTGAATGAGCCCTGCTGAGGAAGACTGAAAATCCATCTCATCAAACATCCTGCTTCATGCAATGACCAAACAGAACCTTTAAAGGGTGGAGAAGATGTCTCCTGCCAGTAGGTATCCAGCAATTGGCATTGTGCTTCCAATCTGGGAGATTCCATGGACCATGCAGTGAGGTAGACTCCAGTCAATTAAACTGGACTCAAGTCAGACTCACATCCCTACAATGACTTGACTTGGACTCAAGTCAACAAGAAATGACATACTGACTCAACTTGACTCAACTCACAACTTGTATATTTTTAGCAGCCAACTTGTTGGTCCTGGTTCATCCAGAAAAAAGGTGTGTGTGTGCAGAAATCCTTCCTCTCCATATTCTTGGCTCCTCTGTTGCTTTCCAAAGTGGGACACATGAAAATGTGGAAGGAGAAATTTATGGACTGGCTCTCCTAAATGGCGTTGCAAAGGGATGCTTTTAACATAGCAGCTACGTGATCTGCTCCAAGATTTACCATAATCCTGAAAAAAAGTACAAACTGAAGGTAAGAACAAACAACCAAACCCCAGCATAGCAACAACAAGAGAGAAGAATAACAGTTATCGGGATGATTAAAAAAAAACAACAACAGTCAGATACTAATAAGTCTCCTGTTACCAGTATTTATGGGTGTAATGCTGATGCAAAGATGTAAAGACCTGCCTGCATCTTTTGTATGTAATCATCCGGATCTACACATGCTTCTTTAGAAATAAGAGAGGTTATTCTCTAGTAAGTCTTTAGAGGCTGAATCAAATTGTTAGTCTTGACTGGATCAAACCCATCAAATTAATGAGAATTTGAGGAGTCAAAACTTTCATATGTAAGTTTTATTGATTCAGTGGGTCTACTCTGGTGGAGAGTAGTATTTGGGTTTTCGCCTAAGATTCCAGCTTCATTGCACCTTTTAAAAGCATTTTGAATGAACAGAGAAACGTGTTGGCATGGACTTTGAACAAAAGCCAAACTAGATGACTTTTAATATCTTTGTCTTTTTAAAATACAGTTGCCCCTCCATATCCATGGATTTGGTATCCACATATTTAAGTATTCACGGCTTGAAAATATTCTTTAAAGAATAATAATCCAAAAAGCAAAGCTTGATTTTGCCATCTTATATAAGGGACACCATTTTGCTATGCCATTGCATATAATGAAACTTGAGTATTCATGGATTTTCATATCCACAGGGGGTCCTGGAACCAAACCGCAGCAAATATGAAGGGACAACTGTACTGTCTTTGGTTTATTGCGTGCGGCAATTTTTTGTTTGTTTGTTTCCATTGTTGTGGTGGAATGGAAAATTCTAGTATGTGAAACTGAAGGCAGATAATAGCCTTCAGACCCCCAGCTCCACAACATGGGCCAAAAACCACTCTGGGGGGGTTGTTTAAATGGTAAAAACAAACAAACAAACAAAAACACAAAACAACAAAACGTGGAATTTGTTGGAAATCCTACATGTCTAAATGGGTTCCTGCACTAATCCACACTATTTGGAAGGAGGAGGTATGTATTCAGCTTGTTAGGACAATTGAACAACAAGCAATTCGAAGGGAAGCACAAAGCTGAATGGCTAGGCAAGAGTGAGGGCAGGGCTTGCTAACAGGGCAAGAGCCTACTGATATCATGTTGGATTTTTGTCTTAGCAATTGCTCGCTAAGGCAATAAAACGGGGTGGTTATTTTTTGTTTTGCTTTCCTGTAAAATAAAAAAATCACTATATCGCTCCAGTGCACCTTGGACATATATTTTTTTAAATTAGCAGTGTTGAAGAACTAATGCAAGTAAATGACTTGTGGCCACCATAAGGAATATGATGCTTATGGGGGCTTCTGAGGCCAAAAAACTCATTAAGATATGTCGCTGCTGCTGCGATATGCCATTACTACAGGGTACTCCATCCCCCTCTCCCAGTGTAGATGGGCTCTGGGTTTGAAAAGGAACAATAAGGTTGCCTCCCTTTGCAAGTTGGAAGAGGGATAGGAAAGCTTTCAACTTCCTCTCAGCCCTGCTCTCCAGACAGTTACTGCTTATATTTACTCTTCTTTTCTAGGGCTGTGCCTTTAGTAGCCATTCGATAGGCAGACATGTTTCTTTAGCACAAAGGTACTAGTTTGTATACTACATCTGTTGAATTTCAGCCTGCAGGAGATTATAATGTGGCTTTCTGCCACTCTGGATATTTTTGAAAAATAATAATTTATTCCACTTCTAGCTCCTCCTCCTTTCAAGAAGCATAATACTATGTCCATATGGTTTGCCCTCATTTATTCTCCAACAATCTTGTAAATAATAATAATAATAATAATAATAATAATAATAATATTTATTTATACCCCGCCCCTCTGTTAAAAACAATTGGGGCGGCTTACAAAAATTAAAATACAAATACAGATTAAAATCCCTAAACACCACCCACCCCCACAAAAAAATATTAAACCAATATAATTTTTTTTAAAAAAAAAAATTAAAAACAACTAAAGAAGGTTAATTGAAGGGCCTAGGCAAGTGGGAAGTGGGACCTTGGTTTCCTGGGCTGTATTCTCACTGTTCCTTCCCCAGGCTGGCTTTTTTTCATAACTCTTCATATTTCTGATGTGGGATTTCAGAGGAGATTAGCTTGGCAACCCTTTAAAACAGCCTTGGAGTGTTAGCCAGTTTGGAAGCTGGGTGAATTGCATATTGCCTAGAAGTTTCAACCCAGTAACTTCTGCTTGTCCAGTACTATTGAAGGCAGAAGGCAGGGGAGAGAGTCAGTTAGAAGGCTCCTCTGATGTGCAGCGGGGACAGGCTGATGAACAGACCTCCACCTCCACCTCATGCCCATTGCCTAATGAATTTGCTGATAATTTGGTTTTTTAACCTAACTTTGTGCCATCTTCTTGATTTTCTAGTTATTGACATTCCATCCTGCCCCATGCACCCCATCACCATCACCTTTTTGTTTTTCTGTTAAAGTTGGATCCCAGACTCGAGACTCAGTTTGAGACTTGACTTGTAAGTACCTTGCAGGAACTTGAGACTTGACTTGAGACTTGGAGTAAAAAACTTGAATACATCACTGCCTTCATGAACATACCTAAAGCCATCTAGCCATACAGTGATAAATAGCAGTCCCTAGTTCAGGATAGATGGACCCAGAATTTAAAAGTGAATACCTGAAAGAACCCATAATATGCAACAACCAAATAATTTAGGAATAATTGATTACCTTTTGTTTTCTCACTATGAATGGTGTTCTTTGAAGGTCATAGGCAGTTTCTGACACAAAATAAGCACAGTTACATGATCTTTGATGGTAAATGTAGACATGCATGCATCATTCTTACACTTTCCCAATGAATCTGTTTACTCTGAGCAAATTAACTTTACTAACAATAGTCCTGTTCAGTGTTCCCTTAAACATGCATCAGACTAAGGACTTTTTTGGATGAGTCTTTTATAGCGCAAGCAGCCTTGTCACGTTGCGAGGCTGCTGCGCTGCAGAGCGTCCCTTTCGAATGACACTCTCCCCTGCTGGTACTGTTGCATTACTGCGGGGACACTGCAGCGTTATATTCGGCGGTTTTCTAATCACAAAAGTTGATCGTGATTAGAAAACGCCGAATATAACACTGCAGTGTCCCCGCGGCAACGCAACAGTACCAGAAGGGGAGAGCGTCATCCAAAAGGGACGCTCTGCAGCGCAGCAGCCTCGCAACGCGACGAGGCTGCTTGCACTGTAAAAGACTCATCTGAAAAAGTCATCTAATTGAGAAAATGCACATGTAAGCTCCACCCTCCTAGCACCCTAGCATCTGGAAGTAAGTTGATCATGAAGGACAGAAGAGAGCTCTGTGCTCTAAAAGAATCTAAGTGAAATATCAACTGGCATATTAGAGAAGGTATATTGGCAGATCTTTCATGATCGGAGCTTGAAAAAGTTACTTTTTGGACTGTACCTTCCAAGAACCCCTCCCCCGAGCCAGCATGGTAAGTAGTTTCTTTTCTTTTCCCAGCTCATATTTTGATGCTGTTATATTTCACGCCCTGAGGTAACCCCTCAGCTGGCATATGTTCAGTACAGGATTTTGCCTTAAATATGAAATGCTATGGTGGTCTTGTGAAAATAATGTTTCATGTGAATGTATACCTAATGGTAAAACTAAATTATTCATATAACTAAATGTCACTGGGGAGAATTTAATTTGCATGGACCATTGCAGCACTCATTTCATCACACAGTTCAGTGACTTAGATATAGCAGCCCGTTACACATACTCTGTTTTGTCCACTTTTCATCATGCTGCACAGGGTCTTGAAACACAGAGACCAAGTTTTGCATCTAGGAGGCCCAAAATGTAATCCCTGACATTTCCATCTAAACAAAAGTCTGTGAACATTTAGAAGGCAATGCCATAATCACAAAAAGTCAACATGGGTTTCAGAGTAACAAGTCATGCCAGACTAATCTGATCTCTTTTTTTGATAAAATTACCAGCTTGGTAGATGAAGGGAACGCTGTGGATATCGCATACCTTGATTTCAGTAAGGCCTTTGACAAGGTTCCTCATGACATTCTTGCAAACAAGCTTGTAAAATGTGTAAAAGTTAACAGTTCAATGGATTTGTAATTGGTTGACCGGCTGAACCCAAAGGGTGCTCAGCAATGGCTCCTCTTTGTCTTGGAAAGAGGTGACCAGTGGGGTGCCACAGGGTTCTGTCCTGGGCCCAGTGCTATTCGACATCTTTATCAGTGACTTGGATGATGGAATTAGGGGCATACTTATCAAATTTGCAGATGACACCAAATTAGGAGGAGTAGCTAATACCCTAGAGGACAGGATCAAAATTCAAGATGACCTGGATAAACTGGAGAGCTGGGCCAAAGCTAACAAAATGAAATTCAATACGGAGAAATGTAAGGTACTGCACTTAGGGTGAAAAAATGAAATGCATAGATATAGGATGGGGAGACTTGGCTGAATGAGACTACATGCGAAAGGGATCTAGGAGTCCTAGTAGACCACAAGTTGAACATGAGTCAACAGTGTGATGCGGCATCTAAAAAGGCCAATGGGATTTTTGGCTGTATCAATAGAAGTATAATGTCCAGATCAAGGGAAGTAATAGTGCCGCTCTATTCTGCCTTGGTCAGACCTCACCTAGAATACTGTGTCCAGTTCTGGGCACCACAATTCAAAAAGGATATTGACAAATTGGAGCGTGTCCAGAGGAGGGCGACTAAAATGGTGAAAGGTCTGGAAACGATGCCTTATGAGGAGAGACTTAGGGAGCTGGGTATGTTTAGCCTGGAAAAAAGACGGTTAAGAGGCGATATGATAGCCCTGTTTAAGTATTTGAAGGGGTGTCACGTTGATGATGGAGCGGGCTTGTTTTCTGCTGCTCCAGAGATTGGAACACGGAGCAATGGATGCAAGCTCCAGGAACAGAGATTCCACCTCAACATTAGGAGGAACTTTTTGACAGTAAGGGCTGTTCGGCAGTGGAACGCACTCCCTCGGAACGTGGTGGGGTCTCCTTCCTTGGAGGTCTTTAAACAGAGGCTGGATGGCCATCTGTCGGGGATGCTTTGATCGTGTTTTCCTGCATAGCAGGGGGTTGGACTGGATGGCCCTCGTGGTCTCTTCCAACTCTGCAATTCTATGATTCTATGATTCTATTCTAAACTTGGAAAGCAGGCCAAGGAAAGGGAGCCCAAGCAAAACTTGCTGTCTTTCTTCCCTGAATAAACACTCATTTTAATAGGAACCTTTGTCTTCGGTTTTAATATCACTCCCCCTTCTCTGCCAGTGGTGAACCACAATGGAAATAAATGGGGAGAGGCATTCTCCCTGTTATTTTTCTTTTGCCTTCCAACTGTTTGGCAAGTGGGAGCTTTATAACTAAATTCCTCTTGAAATTTGGCTTGTGATTCTGGGAGGGGGCCAAAATAATGACTTTGGCAAAGGCAATGGACAGTAAATTTAAATCTATAAAAACACCAGTCACAGGAACTCAGGAGTATCAGAAAGGTCCATCCTTTTTTTGTCCTGCATGTTTCTCAACACTTTCCTCCCTGCTTACCACATAGGCTGAAAAGGTGTGGAGGCCACCGTTTTTTTAAAGGGATAACCTGTTTCATTTCACAAAGTGTGGTGAACTCTTGCCAAGCTGGCTTTCCTTACTGCTTTATTAAATACACATCAAACTAAAAACAAAGGAGGGAGATTCTTTCTGTTTATCACAAGTAATCAAGACAGAGCATTTAATTCACTGTTATGTAAAAGCAGGGGGGGGGAAGATGGCAGGTTGATCAAGCAAATTATTTGTCATTGGCTTCTGCTACAAATTCAAAATAAAACAGGTAACAGGAGCTTGCTGATATATTTGTTTTTGGGATTTATTTTTTTTTTGTATTTACCCAAAGTATTTGCTTTGAACTTATCCACATTGCAACAGAGAAAAAGAGGGTCCCTGTAACAATTCCCCTCACACTGGAGATCATTTGCGTGAGGGAGTGTGGGAACGGCAGCCAGCCACTTCCCATGTGACAGGGGAACAGACCCATGTTGATTGCCATGGCTTATCATGTATCCTACTAGGAGTCCCAAGGTGATACACAACAGATACAAATAGATAGAAACATTATTTAAAAGCAGTTTTAAATAAATTGTTAGAAACCACTTTTCTAAGCATGCAGTTAGAACAGTTCCAAAAGCCAGCTCTTGTTTTAAGGACCAAAGACCATGCAGAACAATTCTGTCTTTGCTGCTTGACAGAAACTCAGCAGGGATACAACCAATATAACTTCCCCAAAGAAGTAATTCCATAACTGAGGGCTTGTTTACATAAAGCAGTATACCCCTTCTTGCCTTTGTCTTATAGCCCTGCAGTCCTGACAATGTGGGACTTTTGCCCCATTCTGCCCCTGGGCAGTCCTCATCACCCCCAGGACAGATACAAGGCTCAGAAAGGGCTAAGATATGGTAAGGCCCTTTACTGCATTTTAAAAAAAATACCTGCTTTAATCCATTCCTGCTGAGAAGGAATGGAATGGGTCCTGCATGTCTACAGGAGCCTATTCTAGCAGGCCACCCCATCACTGCAGCTGTTGGTCCTATGTTGGAATGAGTCCTGCAGCATGTGACCAAGGCTAGTCACATGTATGAGGCCTTGATCACATATTGAGGGCCAGCTTCCTAGCTTTTGTGTCCAGGAAAGCAGCCCAAAATGCCAGCAGGATAAACAAGATCTGGGAAAGCAGCCAACCCACAGTGATAGCCAAGTTAATTAAGGGGAGCCAGATAAGGTTCGGAATAAGTAAGGTTCCATTTCTTGAAGAAGCAGCAATACAGGCAAGAAGACACACAGAGAAGAGTCCAGAATACAGTCCAAAGGTCAAGGCTTACAGAAGGCAGTGTAGTCAAGAAGTAGGTCCGTGGGTCAGCAGGATCAGGCAACAGTGTAGTCAGGAACAGTCCGAGGTCAAGGTATGAATCAAGGCAGCAAGGATTAAGGCAAAAAAGTCAGCAGGAAGCTTTCTCCAAGGAGATGAGTTGATCTCTGACAAAGCCTCCATTGCCTCTTTCAGCATATATAATGCAATTAAGGCTTTACCAGGTGTTTCTTAACTAGCAGGTTTTTCTCATAAAGTCTCAGAGACTTCTTTTGAGCTTCCTTTTGAGCTCGCTGCTGGATATACAATGGTGGAGGTAAGTCCCCTTCTTCTTCTTTGTTCTTATCTGAATGGGCAGGACTCTCTGCTGGGACTGATGCCAACCCACTTGGACCAGGCTCTTCTTCTGTTCGAGCCTCAAGGTTGGCAGGGTTCCCAGCTGGCACAGGTGTAGATAAACCTGTGCCAGGGTCCTAGGGCTGTTCCCTGCCATGTCCTTCTCCTCCTTCTCTGACTCTATACCCTCCTCAGGCTCATGGAGCATGACATTCTGGGAGAGCCAGGAAGATGGTGGTGGTGGCTGCAGTGATGGGCCGGCATGCCAGTCTAGACCCCAGCCTATTTAGAAGTGGTAATGGGAGAGGAACAGGCCATATCCATGGCCAGGGTACACCAGCAGGGAACTGGCATATCTTGGCTTGTATAGATGAGCTCTGAGGTGCTACTGAAGAGAAAGCACTTCTCAGGTACTCCCCAGTCTAGTCTCTCAGATTAGTGGGATGCTAATTCAGTATTTCAATTTTTGCAGGCTCATATGGAAGGGACACTTTTTCACATATCCTGGCCTCAGGACATTTAGGGTTTTGTAGATTAAATCCACTACACTGGATTGAGTTTTGAAACAACCTGGAAAGTAATGAGATTGGTTCAAGGTATATGGTCTCTAAAGCACACAACATAGAACAAACCAGATATTGCTTTTTGCACTAGCGACATCCCTTCAAAGGCAGTCTCATATAAAGTGTACATTGCAGTAGTCTAATGATGTAATCAAGACATGAGCCACTGAAGCCAAATCTTCTTTCCCTACCTAGGGACTCAGCAGGACAAAGACACTCCTGGCCAAAGGAGCTACATGGCCTTCCAGATGGGGTTCAAATGCACCCCCAAGCTGGGAACTGGATCTTTCAGATAGAGTGTGATATTGAATATGTTGCCATCTAAGACTAGCTTTTCTACTGAGCAACAGAATTTTTCAATTGTTAGACTTAACCTCATGTTTTTCACCTACATACAATTCCTCAATGCATCCAGAAAATTATTCAGGGCTTCCACAGTCTCCTTTTTATCAGTTGTGAAAAATAACTAGAATGGGATATCCACAAATTAGTGGTGTGACCAACCACCTAAACTTTCTCTGTGGCTTCTGGTACACACTTGAGTTTTGTGGGACTCCATAGGCCAGCAGCCATGCAGCCAAACTGGAATCTCCCAGCACCACCATTTGAAAACATTCAGACAAATAGGATCAGGATTATTGCCAAATTGTGTATCCTTAATCCTTATCAGCAAAACAGCCCGGAAGAATTCCATGCTAATTGTATCAAATGCCAGAAGAACCAATACGGATGCACTCCTTCTATCCAGTTGCCAGTATAGGTCATTCACCAAGATGACAAAGGTTGTTTCTGTCCCAAAAAAGGTCTGAATGCATTCAGTTTCATCAAAGAAAGCCTGGAGCTGTGCTGCCACTGCTTGCTCTATGGCCTTATTTTAAAAGAGAAGATTAGAAATTAGAGAATAATTATGCAGGATGGTAGCATCAAAAAGAAGTTAGGTCAACATTGCTCTTACAATATTTTAAAGAAATTGGAACAGAACATTCACTCCCACCACCATCCAATTGACCATGTCCTCTATGTCAACTCTAATCAGCAAGGATGGACATGAGTTTAATGAACACGGGGCTGGCCTTGCTTTTCCAAACAATTTGTCTACAACTTCAGGTTGAACAAATTCATCCATCAACACCGGACAAGTGCATGCCTCAATTACCTCCTCAGAATCTTCCTTCAATCTGGAGTCCAAGTCAGAAAAGATCTCAGCAATTTTCTGTGCAATTTCCCCCCCACAAATTCATGTTAGTGGGTTTTTGAAAGCTCCTTCTGTTTACTCTCAGGTCTAGAACATAATAGCCTCTAAACCCTCTTGCTCGACAAGATTGTGCAGGTGCAGCAGAGACAATCAAGTACAGTTTCTTCACTAGAAACTAGTATCCTAAATGGGTCCTAGCCCATGTTCAGTTGGATATGTCCAGAGTCTTTCTCCATCGTTACACTCGTTTGTAAGCACTTCATTGCCCTGAACTCCGCAGAGAACCAAGAAGCCCATTCTCTGCACCTTAAAAATGATGTTGAGGAGTGATTGTACCAGTCACTTCAATCATTTTCCAGTTCCTGAGATCAACCAGATGTTCACAAGATCACCAGCCGAAGCAGCTGTAAAATCCCCAGAACATTCACAAATCGTCCTGGATCTCTTTACCTCTGAGGAAATCCTAGCAAATCCAAACCCACCTTTGATCCCTTGACATGGGATAGATAAATAAATAAATTAACTCTGCTTTAAAATGATGCAAACCCAGGATTAAAAACACTGTTACACAAGGTACTATGGATCTGGCATTTCTGCATAATAAATTTCCTCTACAATGTAAAAGCTTCCTTTCATAGACATTTTTCTTTAATGTACGGTAATAATGACAGAGATAACAGTGAGAGCTTTTCAGAATCTCAGCTCCCACTATTTTCCTTACTTTAGTAATCTTTTCTCATGAGTGCTAAGCTAGAAAAGAGAGAACAGATTTTGTTATGTGAATATATTAAGGCTATTATAGAGGAAGCAGGAGGGGGCAAGGTATAGTAGGAACAAACAGTTAGAGAAAAGTGAAAGGAAGGAGAAGAGGGATTTTTTTTCCCTGATACAGTTATTATTTGAGATGTCTGCCAAGGACATAATAGAGTCCATTCACTAAAGAAGGTGGCTGAGAGAGAAATGGAATTGAACTTGAGCTGGAATTATAAACCAAAAATGTGTTTGTATACATGTTGACAAGCCCTTGTGACATAGTAGTTTGAGTGTTGGACTAGGATTCTAGGAAACCAGGATTCAAATTCCCACTCAACCATGGAAACCCACTGGGTGATTTTGGGCAAGTCCCACTCTCTCAGTCTCAGAGGCGGTTTGCAATCTTGCCAAGAAGACCCCATGATAGGTTCACCTTCGGGTCACCATAAGTCAGAAATGACTTGAAGGCACGACAGCAGCAGCAACAGCAGCAACAACAACAACAACACTTTGTTACATCATAAGCAGTACCTTGCTGGCTCTTGTGGATTTGTGGATATTCCCTATCGTTGGCAGTTTTTAAAGTGGCCCCTTAAAAACACAGCAAGTGCTTTCATTTAAGTTCTGTTTTCATTCTGTTTGCATTAAGATTTCAGTTATTTTCAGACAAGAACCCTAAGAAATCTTGCTTTGGCTCTGATCAAATTGTTAATCCTCTGTTACTCAGTATTTGTAGAATGATTACAGATACAAAGGAGCAAGCACTATTGCCTAGATCAAAGATAACGTTACTTAAGGAAAACTGTGCACTACCAGAGTTCCCCTGCCCCCCCAGTTGCACTTGTGTAGAGCACTTGTGTTCCTTAGAAATGCTAATACTTGTGCAATTTGTTGTGTGAAACTGTATTACATCCCACTCACACACACTTGCACATAATCCAAAACAAGGTAACTGCAAGCACAACATCCCTTGCATGAGTGGAAAGACACCATTGAATACGGGCCTATGTAACGATGGCTCACCTTTACTGGACATCCAATCTTAACTATTTTATTAGTAACTTTCCCTCGTTTTGCTCTTCTATAGCTTTTTGAATACAGGTTGACCCTTGTGTCTATGGATTCAGTATCCATGGTTTCACTTATCCACTTCTGAAAAAAATATGTTTTCTCTAGACATTTCTATGTCTTCCAATGTGATTCTGTGGTTTGTCTCATTGAAAATAATAGGTTACCTATTCATGGTTCCGGTATTCACGGGGGGCCTTGGAATGTATCCCCCATGGACGCAGGGGTCAACCTGTACTGAAAAAGTGCACAGGCAAGCTCCACCACACCTGTTGTCTTTCCAATTTCTAATTTTTATGACTTGTGAATTCTTTGAAGTGTTTTCCATTCCTTGACAGTCAGAAATGGTTTCTTTTTACTTTATAAAAGCCTGCTGACTAGGAGGTGAATAAGAAAATGAATGTCTGGTCAAGGCATTAGATCATAATTTATTTCAATGTAATTTTCCAACAGGATACCTCCTAGTCAAAGAGCAATGAACTGAAAGAAAATGCAGCCTGCTTTCTAATGTAGAAAGTTTTATATAAAGAGGATAAAGTTAGAGACTTTTCAAACAGAATGAAGTTCTAACATATAACTTCATTCTGGGCTTTTTACTCACAGCTTGCACTTAAAGCTAACTGCCAACAAGGAGTTAAGACAAACATTTTTAATCAGCTTTTTTATTTGATTTGATTTGATTTAACAATGTAATAGTGTGATAGCTGAATTATTTTAATTGTTTTTAACATTACAGTTGATTTTAGCTATATTATGCTTTAATCTCAGCTGTAGGCTGTCTTGAGTCATGTAGCAGGAAAAGGTGGCACAGAAATAAAAGAAATAAATGAACCAACAAAAGCAGTTAACATAGAGCCCACTTGGAGGGTGTGGCACCATAGGTGGAAAATAGTGACAAATTTCATTTTTTAAAAATAACAATTTATCAGAATTCACAAATTTCTTCCTATATGGAATGGAAAGAACTTGCTATTGTACAAAACTGGTAGATGGGGAAATGGAAATGAATAGATTCACCCATCCATGTGCAGGTTGTTCAGCTCTTTGAAATTTGGGTTCGAATCACTGTGTGTCCAGCTATATTAGTGCTGAATTATTGTTACCACTTTTTTTTTCCTGAAAGGTTCCTCTTCTTTAACACCTATATGGCAAACAGTGATATCACCTGCTGGGAACAGTTGTAGCTATTGAATCTGGCCAGTGCAAATAGGGTTGGTTTTGAAGAGTTTTCAATTTCTTCATATTCTGAATGGATAGAATAAAAACATTCAAAGTCATGAGAAAGGAACACTGACAGATTTTCCCATACTTGTTCCCATTCATATTCCCATAGAAGAGAATGCATCATTTTAAGCATGAACAGAGATTAGCTAAAATGACCAAAAAAATCTTTAAAAGTAACTAGCAGTGCATTCAGGTATCTTCACTGATTTAATTGTATGTCACTTTACCTCAGCTTTAGTAGAAGCAGATGTTGAATTATCGGTTTTGAGTAGGGATGTCTTTGATAAGAAAGAGTGCCTTGACATGAACCAAAAGCAATATGAAAGATATGGTATTTTTTTCAGTGGGTTTTGTTTTGTTTTATTTTGCATTTCAGGATTTGTTTAAATTGCTGCTGTTGTATTTTGTGTTCTGTGAAAAGTGCAATGGACAGAAACCTGTGTGGTCTTTATGTATGTGTAAGCACCGCAGTTAAGGTGCTATGCATTGATTTCTTCTACAATCTGCACTACTGCAAAGCAGCCACTGCAATTGATTGGGTTCTGCTCCCGTGTCATTCAGGAAGCAGCTGGTTGCTCTTTCTACTCCCTCCCATGAGCAATCCACATTGCATCAGGAAGAAACAGGGTCCCTGACATGCTGTAGATCAATTGTGTGAAGGAGGTTGGGAATGGCAGCCAGCTGCTTCCAAGTGGCAAGAGAACAGATCCCTGTTGATTGCAGCAGCTGCTCCCCAGTAAGTTGAGATTGGGATACCTTAAATATATAACAGTCACAAGTGTGTAATTCCAGATTATGCATTAATAGCTGTGATACATCCCCCATTTTCAAGAAGTAAAATTTCTCCCCCAAATTCTAAAATGTGAAAAATCATTAGAAAACGTGCAAAGCAATGTTTTCATTGTATACTTTTGTGCATTTCGTTTATGCATTTCATTGGATTTCACAGTTCACCAATTTTTTCATGCAGTTCCTGGCTCAAAGACATCAAAATCCATTTTTAAAAGTGCCTCCTCATGTTGTGAGAAAATGCCATATTAAAACAATTATTTAAATATTCTTTAAATATGTATGTAAAGGCATATTATCATGTATGTACTTTTTGGAAATATCCCAGATTAATGCGGCGACAGGGTGGAAGAAGGTTATGAATGAGCACATGGGGAGCTAACATGGGTACCAAATAGACTGATTTATCCATAAGGGATGTAATTCTTCAATAATTTCATTCCTGAAGGAAGCAAGGAGTAATTTTAGCAATTTTCTTCCTGCTTTGAGAAACTCTTTGGAAACTGTGCAGTGTTTGAAGTTCTGTGCAAGACTGTGAATGAGATTTTTTTCCTAAAGAAAACAGCATTTTTCAATTCAGTAAACACTATTTTCTGTGCAGAAAATGCTGTTTACTGTATAGAAAATGCTATAGTTCAGGACAGAACAGTATTGGGGAAGAAACTTTTTTGGATGAAACCTCCAAGACTCCTAAAGTAGGCTATTGGTTGTGAGATTCAGGGAATTGTAGTCCAAAAAGTTACTTTTTTTAGGTGTGTCTCCAGTTACAATTGCACCTACCAGGCTGGCAGAAGATTTCTTGGGAGTAAGAAGCTTTTACTTCAGAAGCAAAACAACTGCCAAAATACACGAAGCTGTGAATTTCTCTTGGATCCTTCATTCCCCAAACCTGAAAAGAACAAAAAGAAAATAATGAGCTGAGTCGGTATCCTCAAGTATCCCTCACAATTTTCTTTAAAGACATTGAATTATTCCTCAAATCGTAGCAACAAAACTTGTTTTCAGTCTAATCATGGTTCCATGGCTCTGAACTGCTCATGTTACAATACAGCTGCACAAGTATGGAGAAGCTGATGGAAAGGTCGAACAGTTATATCTATTAGTTTCCGTTATTCATAAAACTTTGTAGTATATGATTGAGACAATTTGTGTATATTTTGTGTACATGTGTATAGAGCCATTGAACTGTCTGTTCTCCTTTATGGGTCTGAAACATGGGTCACCTATCGCCACCACTTACGACTCCTCGAACGTTTCCATCAGTGCTGTTTATGCACAATCCTAAATATACACTGGACTGACTATGTGACGAATGTTGCTGTCCTTGAGCAAGCAGGGATCACCAGCATTGAGGCCATGATATTGAGAACACAGCTGCGCTGGGCAGGGCATGTTTCTAGGATGGAGGACCATCACCTCCCCAAAATAGTATTCTACGGTGAACTCGCCACAGGTCAGCATAAGAGGGGCGCTCCAAAAAAAGCGATACAAGGACTCCCTGAAACAACATCTCAGGCTCGGCCAAATTGATCACCAACAATGGTCCGCCCTGGCCTCACATTGGGAGGCATGGAGACACCCTATCCACAATGCTGCAGCCTTATTTGAGAACTCACGCCGAACAAGTCTTGAAGAGAAATTACAAAGCAGAAAAAATCACAACCTGGAAACATCACCCAAGGAAACCTTCTGCTGTGCTTTCTGCAACCAGACTTGTCTATCTCAGATTGGCCTTTTTAGTCATCAGTGTGCTTGCAGAAAGCACAGGATGAGTCCTTCCTGAATCTTCGTTTGCGAAGAGAAGCCAGAGAGAGAGAGAGAGAGAGAGAGTATATTGATGAATACTTACAATCAAAAGGGTGAGCTGAAGAGAACCAAGTTCTGCAAACTGTAAAAACTGCAACAACTCAGGTGTATACTTTTGTGTTTTTCCTTCTTCTTCTAGTCATAAGGAAAAACAATGATTTATGCAGGATAAGCACACTCATTCCTGACAAAACCTTGCTGAACCTCACCATACACCTCACACGTTGATTCCTGAGGCAAGATGTCATCTAGGGGTACAGTACAGGAATATCTGTCCAGAAATGCAAATCCAACAAATGCCTTTCCCATCCCTCCTCAAGAGTAGGGATGTAAAACCTTAAGTTTTTAATGGTTTTTTTTCTGGGCTGTGATGCTGTGTTATGGAAGAGTTTATTCCTGACATTTCACCTGCATCTGTGGCTGGCATCTTCAGAGAATAGTTGGGTAGGGGTGTGTGGGGTTTATAGACTGTAAGTCCCTGTTGGAGAGGATATATAAATTTGTGTATTTGTATGGCTAGTTCCTGGGGGGGGGGATATGCAAGGAGGATTAGTGTCTGTCCACAAATACACAAATTTACATATCCTCTCCAACAGGGACTCACAGTATATAACCCCCACACCCCCACACCCCTACCCAACCATTCTCTGAAGATGCCAGCCGCAGATGCAGGTAAAACATCAAGAATAAACTCTTCCAGAACATGGCCTCATAGCCCAGAAAGAAAAACATAAAAAACCTATGGATGCCAGCCATGAAAGCCTTCCACTTCACAATGTAAAACCTTGCTTGTTTCATTTTTGCCTGCAAGAGCACAGGATTTCAAAAATTGTCTTCATTCTGGGGACACTTTTGAGAGTTTTTCCGCATTTTCATTGGGTTTTCTTTTTGCATTTCCAAACTTTTGGGTGAAAACTTTGTGGAAAATATTGTTTTTATGCAATGTATTTTCTGTGCAAAATACACAGTTATCTGTGCAGGATTGTGTGTGTGTGTGTGTGTGTGTGTGTGTGCATGCCTTTTGTATGTTCCAAAATGTGTGTGTGTGTGTGTGGGAAACCTGTGGCATTTGACCATTTTCTCAACAAGGGCCAATCAGTCCCTTGAGATGTGCTATCTCATTAAGGATGAGAACATTTGGGTTTGTTGGGTTGGTTTTTTTTAACATCCCTGAGAGATGTTAATTAGGTACAGAATTGCAGAGTTACTTCTATAAGCTTCATTGCCATAGGTGCATCCTTACTATAAACATACAATTATGATTCCAGAGTTTTGTCTAATTGGTAGAAAATGGGCAGGAGAAAAAGGCATATTTTGATTATTGCTGTGAGTCTAGCTATTGTCTAGTCTGACTGTAAACTGGCACAGAGCCACTTCAGGCTTTAGAATTTACTGGATAAATTTGTGAATAGCACTGATTGTTCCAATAGCATGCATAGGATAACAGAGGTCAATCTGCACTCAGACATTTATTTATATCTTCCACCAATATTCTTTCATCAAAATATCCGTACTATCAATACACTGTAAATTTGTATGAAAGAAAATTAAATAACTAAGGCTAAATTAAGACATGCAATTAAATCTGTGCAGATTTTCCAACTACAGAAGGAAAAGAGAATAAAAAAGTGGCAAAATCTATACATACTTATTTTTCCCCCTTGATATGATAGAATCTTATATATCATCACTGCTGATTTTGAGACATTTACTTTTGCATGCTGAGGTGGGACAGTTCCCCCTTCTGGTCACCCTCCCCCCCGATCTCCCAACAAAGACAACAGGCATGGAATATGCAGAAAGATATATTGATGTAAATAAAAATGGGTACATAAAGAATGGAATAGGTACATGAAATAGGATTGGCAATAAATGGCCACAACTTGTCTTGGTGTAAGTTGCCTGGTTGGCGCATGAGCATGGGTAGAAACCAGATATCAACCAACCCATGTGTTGCATGATGACAACTCGGTTAGCCCACCCGCTAACCAATCATGTCGTAAGTCATGTGACCTGGTCACACGATCCAAACCTGGAAGGGGAGGAGGAACCCATCCTCTTCCCCCCAGGGTCTCTGTGCCCTGAACTTGACCTTGGGATGACCTAGGCCCGGTACCAAAGACCCCTGACCCTGAGTTAGGATCACAACCCCCCATGCTCATCACCAACCCCGCCCAAAGTTGTGACAAGGTAACAATAGGAACATCCGCAAACATAATGTGCACAGTTGTTAAACCTAGCTAATACAAAAGAAATCCTAACTGAGGGAGGGTGTGTGGGTCTTCGGCTCCCAAGAGCCAACTGCTCAGGTCTGGCCGGGAGCCGGGGATTTATCCCCAGCTGCCGGACCTGAGTGGAGACCCGTGCCTCCGATTGACCAAGACAGACGCTTTCTAGCCAATTGGGGAAGAGCAGCCTCTCCCCGATTGACTGGCTTACAATCCTCTTTCTGGCTGGCACAAGCCGGCCGGAAAGAGGATTCCCTGCCAAGATGGCAGTGCCCATGAGGTGGGTGACGTGCCGGGGGGCTCCTCCGGCCGCAACTCCAGCCATGGGACCAAGGTAAGTCCTGCAGCCGATTTCTGGATTACAACACTCGTTGTCCTCTAGTCAGCCACTGACTGGGGGACTCTAGTGGGTCTGGTTCAGAAAAGTAAAATTTCTAAGGTCTGCATCACTTCTGGGCTGGGATAAGGAGTTGGAAGGCTTCTGATATTGCAGTCCCCTAGCAATGTGCCCCTGCTCATTTGTTGTCTACAGTGAAGGCAGACAAAAATAATGAGGTAGACTTCTGACTTCCATTTCAGGGACCACCTCTGTCCTGTTAGTGGTGTTGGGAGAAAAATCCACATCTAAAACTCTGCTTCTCCACTGTACAGAGAACAGTGCACTTTGTACAAAATATACCATTTTTCTGCACAAAAAAGTTCTTGTCTACAACATATCTTTTTTGCATATTTTTTTTCCACAAAAAAAATCTGGAATCCTGAAAGGGGGGGGGAGTCTTGACACAGTCAACCATTTTCTCAATGATTAGATAGACACTCTTTCTCATTGAGTGTGACAAATTCTGCAAGTAATTTTTCATTCCTGGGGAGGAGGAACTGAGGTCTTTCAAATGTGGTTGGACTGCAGCTGACGCATCCCTCATTTTTGCCTGTATTGTTTAGGACTCATGAGATTTTCAGTCCAACAATATTAGGTAGTTATTGGCCTCTAGTCTAAATTCAGGCCATGGGACATTAATTTCAAAGCTGCATCCTTCCAAATAGAACATTTGATCGGGAATATGTCTGCAGTCCTGTACCTAATTAACTAGGAGTAATTCAATGGAACACTTTCCTGAATAGGCTTGTATTGGATGCAGCTGATGATCCTTTCATTTCTGCAAAGTTTAGTTCTAAGCTGAGCATCATTAGAAAACCATCTTTAGAAGCTTGACAAAATACACATGCCAATTGTAAATTTACGACAAAAAAGTAAGAATTCATCTAACTTGTCAACTCCTTGATTGCCATTAGATGTGAAGACCCCAAACGCTTTTACTAACACTTTTGAGCTGATGACTCACTTGGTTTGAGAACGAAAATGAAGGCTTGATTGAATTGCCTGCTAATGGGAGTTCTTGGCTGGATTTTTTTTTTCCAAGAGAGGATAGCAATTTTTGCTAAGTGTAGGGAAAGAGGTATTCTACTTTTACAAAGTATCTCCACACATTCCTATCACTTTAGTACAGCTTTTGATTGCTTCTAACATGGGGTCCGTTTATACAATGCCTTTTTTGTTAGAACGCTGGACCATTTTCAGTCAAGCCCTTTTGTGAACAAATTAAATATGTGGACTTGACCAGTGCAATTCTTGTCATCAGCAATATCTGTTTGGAGGGGTTATCCCCAGATTTTGTACATGTTCAAGTATGTCACTCCAATTCATATATGTGAGGACAGAAGCTTGCTCCTATCTTACTAGGCTACCAAGAGCTTTCATGGGGAGCAGGAGACATTGCTTCATCCTATTATTTCAAAATTTCCAGTGTGCAAGACAGGAGAGGACAGCCTGGAGGGCTTCAAAGTATGGCACCTGAAACCCCACAAAACCCCAGCCCCTATTTTTTTTAAAAAAAATCACCTTTTTTCAACAAGCCCCCGCCCAATGGCTCAAAACTGTTGCAAAATGGTTTTGCTCCCTCAACCTCAAGCCTCCCACATACCTTTAAAATCTTCTAGAACCCCCCCCCCCGCCCCAAAATCAGTGGACATAAAAACCAGAAGTGATGTCACTCACTTCTTGTTTCAATTTTGGCTGATTTATGACTAATTTTTTTTTTCACTTCTGAAAGGTTTTTAAAGGCATGTAGGGGACTTGAGTATTGGGAGAGCCATTTGAGCCATTGGGGGCTTGGATGGAAAATGACCAGGGCTTTGGCATGCCAGTATGGCCCACTAGGGGAAGTATGGGGGCAAAAATTGGCCCCAATCCCTCTGTAGTTTCCCTCCTCTGCCATAAGGTGCTGGGGGGCATTTCAAACCAAGGTGTCCAGCAGATCACTTTCAGTCCCTGGCCTTTCGAACCACAAATGCTAGACTACACTGCTAAACAGAGCAACTCATGCCATTGGATAAAAACACAGATTGTGTCTTGACTTGAACCTGCTATGCCTTTCTCTCTGTTGCATCATACTAGCCTTGTATCACATCATCTGCCTTGCTTCACATTTGTCCCCTTTTGCACATCCTCCTTTGTATCACACCAGGTCCTACATGCTGAATTCCAGATCATTGTACAGTACGTGGCCTATTCAGTATGGCATTTGTCTATGTCACGTATGGTATGATTATGTTGCCTGCTTTGGCCTTTTGTTCCCTTTTCTCTATACTGGTACCTGATATCCAGCTCACTCATTGCTCTCTCTCTCTCCTGTTCAGAGCTTGGAAACATTGGGGTTAGCACTAATATGTTAACAGTAAATTATTCAAGAAAATTAACTCTTTAGCACTAGGAAAAAAACGAAATTAATTTGTTAGTAACTTTAGTAACTAATTAAGCTATAAAAAATAATATTACTAAAAATGTAACAAATTAGGATAATGAGCAACATCAAAAATTAAATGCATTGAAATTTATTAATTTGATTGTGAAATGCTATTTTTTTTTACAAAATTGTTGTTGGCAATTACAATCAATTGTTATTGTTAATTGCCATCAAGTCAACTTTCAACTTATGAAGACCCTATGAGTGAGAGACCTCCAAGTCACCCTGTTACCAACAGCCTATCTCAGTTCTTCCAAACTCTCCTCCTGCACCACATTTCAAATCATGGACTTTTTCAAACAGGGAAAAAAAAAACCCTGACGAGGTTGGGAGAACAATGGGGCTGTTGTGTTTACAGCACCCAGTTTCAGACAGCCCCATCCTCCTCCTGACCTTCCCTCTTCCCTCTGTGCTGCCGACATGAGAAACATGCTGCTTTTATTGACGGAAAACCTCCATCAATAAAAAGCAGCAGCTACAGCATGGGGGAAGGACAGGAGAATGTTGGGAGGAGGACGGGGCTGTCTGAAACGCGGCTCTGTAAGCACGACAGCCCCGTTCTTCTCCCAACCTCCTTGGAGAGGGGGTTACCCCATTGGAAAAAGGCCAATAAAAAGCAGTGCCCACAGCACGGAGGAAACACAGGGGAAGGTCGGGAGGAGGATGGAGGTGTCTGCAATGGGGCACTGTAAGCACGAAGTGAGACAGCCCCATTCTTCTCCTGACCACCTCAGGTTTTTTTTTCCCCTGTTTGAAAAGTCCAATATAACCAGTTACGAGTAACTAATTTGTTTTAATGGTTTATTTCTAAACATTGCTCCTACTTCAGATCCATATGTTATTCATCCCACGTGGTCTCAACAATCCTATAAATGTGAGGACAGTTTGGGGAAAATACTAAAGATATGGGGAGGAGACAAATAGGTACCTTCTTGTCACTGTAAGATGGAGTTTCTTCATATATCAGTAGTCTCTGTTCTTCCTAATCTTCCTAATTTTATCCCTCCCTTCAACCTCTTTTTCTAATAAATCCAATGTGCCCTGTCCAATCTGACCAAAAAATACACAAGAGAAAGCATCTAAATTAAATACTGATATGCATCATTGCCTATGTTTCATGCTTCATTTCAGCCTCGGCACTTTAAGTGTTCTGGTCCTTGCTATGGAATTAAGATTTCATCATTCAAAGTAAAAGATTGCACAACTAAAGCAGTCTTGCAAGATGCTTATCCCCCTCTGTTTAAATATCTCTAAAGAAGAAGAGTCCATCACCCTCTGTGGCAGTCTATTCCACTGTTGAACAGCTCTTACAGTAAAGGAGTTCTTCCTAATGCTTTTGTGGAATTTGTTTTCTAGTAATTAGAATTCATTGGTTCTCATTCCAGTCTCTGGAGCAGCTGAAAACGAGCAAACTCTATCTTCTACATGACATCCCTTCAGATATTTAAAGATATCTATAATGTCACCTCTCAGTCTTCTCCAAGCTGAATATATTCACCCCCCCAAGTTGTTCCTCCTAGGGCATGGTTTCCAAACCTTTGATCATGTTGGCTGCCCTCCTCTGGACACATTCCAGCTTGTCAATATCCTTCTTGAACTGTGTTGCCCAGACTGGTAATAAATTGTTTATATAAACTGATTTATTTGTTTAGTGATTTATTTATACCATCGCCTCCCAAAAATAGTGCTCTACAGTGAACTCGCCATGGGTCAGCGTAAGAGGGGCACTCCAAAAAAGTGATACAAGGACTCCCTGAAACAACATCTCAGGCTCGGCCAAATTGATCACCAACAATGGTCCGCCCTGGCCTCACATTGGGAGGCATGGAGATGCACTATCCACAATGCTGCAGCCTTATTTGAGAACTCACGCCGAACAAGTCTTGAAGAGAAATGACAATGCAGAAAGAATCGCAAGCTGGAAACATCACCCCAGGAGACCTTCTGCTGTGCTTTCTGCAACCAGACTTGTTTATCTCAGATTGGCCTTTTTAGTCATCAGCGCGCTTGCATAAAGCACAGGATGAGTCCTTCCTGAATCTTCGTTTGCAAAGAAAAGCCAGAGAGAGAAAGAGAGAGAGAGAGAGAGATTTATTAAAATGTAATTGATTCATTAGTTAAATGGCAGTTCATTAGCTAATTAAAAAGTATTTAGGCCTTATTAATAATCCAATTGTTAGACCCAACTAGAGTAAATCCATTGAGTCAAGGAAATTTACCGGTACATAAATGTTGACTTACAACATTTTTTGTACTTGGGACTAGGAACTGGTGTGCTTCTTCTATTTCCAATAGACTGGAACAAAGGAAAATGTTTCTCTCTGGGTGCCTTTGGATTTATTACATTTTGCTTCTGGATTTTTGAGACTGTTACACCAGTGGGGTGAGGGAGCAGAGTTAGTAGGATCAGACCAAATGAAGCAGAGTATTAACCATAAGAAAAGTGGTCTGCTTATAGAAGCTTTCCTTCAGGTAAGATGACTCAGTGATTGATTATAAATTGAAATTGGAGTAGGTTTATGGAAGTTCATGGTTTTTCACATGAAGCAATTGCTCTCTCTCTCTGGCTTTTCTTCGCAAACGAAGATTCAGGAAGGACTCATCCCGCGCCTTCTGCAAGCGCGCTGATGACTAAAAAGGCCAATCCGAGATAAACAAGTCCGGTTGCAAAAAGCGCAGCAGAAGGACTCCTTGGGTGATGTTTTTGGGTTGTGATTCTTTCTGCGTTGTCGTTTCTCTTCAAGACTTGTTCGTCGTGAGTTCTCAAATAAGGCTGCAGCATTGTGGATATTGCGTCTCCATGCCTCCCGATGTGAGGCCAGGGCGGACCACTGTTGGTGATCAATTTGGCCAAGCCTGAGATGTTGTTTCAGGGAGTCTTTGTATCGCTTTTTTGGAGCGCCCCTCTTACGCTGACCCGTGGCGAGTTCACCGTAGAGTAGTATTTCCTGCACCACAGGACGAACACCACCATCCCCACATTGCCGTCGGCAAATCAGTGCTCAAGTCCGTTCAGCAGTTCACCTACCTGGGAAGCATCATCTCCTCAGATGCCAAGATTGACAAAGAGATCGATCACAGATTAGCAAAGGCATATAGTGCATTTGGAAGACTTCACAACAGAGTCTGGAGCAATAAACACCTGAGGCAAAGCACAAAAATCAGTGTGTATAGAGCCATCGTACTGTCTATCCTCCTTTATGGATCTGAAACATGGGTCACCTATCGCCACCACCTACGACTCCTCGAGTGCTAATTACAGGTTAAACTTGTTTATTTTGTGACACTTTGCCCCAAAAGCAAATGTCATGCTTAGGTAGGATTCATGAAATTATGTAAATACGCACTGGGTATTAGATAAATTTCATGGAAGTTTTAAACAATAATTATGAAAAGAACCTGCACTGTATTTTAAATCTGTTTTGTTTGGTTTCTGAAAAAGAGTCTCCCTCTATCTATGAACTTTCTGGTTCTTTTGTAGTAATGGCTACCCTTTTATTAAAACAATATTACAAAATCCTTGGCACTGAGTTTAATGTTAAAAGCATGTGTTTGTCATATGTGACAGCCAGCAATTTGTGAGCTATTTCTAAATGACATTTTGCATACTTAGTCTTAACGTTTCATTCTGTCATTTAGCATATATTCCCATTTGCTACAGACATTATTGTAGAATAGCTCCAAGCATCCCCATTCAATGTAGTTTCAAGGTTTTTATGCCTTCTGTGGAAAGCAGTTATAATGCATGTTATGACCCACAAGCTTTTTTCTTTTTAATTACACTATTAGACTTTTTTGGTGGGTGCTTGGAAGTCTTTTAAGAAGAGACATTATTGTGGGTTATTTGAGAAGTATTTTCAAGTGAGTAAAAGCTGTCGTTAGTCATGAAAGGCAACACATCTATTGATTTCCTTGAAACAACCTTTGCTGCAGATTTTTTAGAATTCCTTCTGCTTTTGTTTCCCATTCTATAGCTGGCCATGACCTTTGCTTATCAAGTTCTACCACTTTTAACTGGTCCCCCCAAATGTTCTACTTTCTAAATATGACTTCAGTTCTCACCCCTACTATTGTGAATTGTATTTTATTATTACATTTATGTTCTCTGCTTTGTATTGAAACTCAAGAAAGCTAGCAGTGTTGCTGGTAATTTTCCCAACAGATCAGATGGATATTGATCAGTGGTTTTGCCATGTTTTACCATATAAGTAATTCCAAAGTCCATAATTTGGTAATTTCATACTCTGCATTCCCGTGCATTCAAACCATCTGAATACCTGTAGAACACATGACTCCTAGCACTTTCACTTTTGCCCTTTCCCCATTTTAATCTGCATTTTTCCTTTTCCTTTTTTAAAATATCTTTTCCTCCTGATTTGGCCTAACTATAGGGACTTTGGATTTTCTCATATGTCTGAAGCTGATAGGCCTCTTTGTAGGAAGAGAGCAGTGAGTTTCTCTGGCAGTTCTCTGTATTGTCAGGGCTGGAGATGAATGTACATGCTGGAAAAAACAAAGTAGGTGATTATGAACAACTTTAATCTTGGTTGGATGGAATAGTTCCTGGGGGGGGGGGAGGCCCCATTTAAAATGGTATGCAAACTGCTCTTCCTGTTGGTAGGAGCCTACTATTGATTGGCTAAATTTGATATCAAAGTCATACAAATGTATATCAAGTCATACAAATACCAGGTTTGCATTTGTATAATTATAAGACAAATTCCATTGTCCCAAATTCCCAAATAAACCCACAACTGCATTTGACTCCAGACCATGCCCTGGGATTTAAAGCCTGTGACATGGCTCGTTAATCCTCACTGCCTCCACCCGCCAGTGTCTCACTGGGTGCCCTGCTGCCTTGGGATGTCCCTGGCTCACTGACTGCCATGGAGCTGCACTGCATGCTGTGAACCCTCTCCGCCCCAGACCATTGTGTCCTCCACTTGTCCAGCTTCTCTATGCCATAAGAAAGGAGCTCTGAGAGGGATTCGAAACTCGGGTTATCAAGTAGGAAAGGTTGAAGCGGGATCCTCAGGTGGCTGTTTGGTTCCCCCTGCACCCCCGGGAGACTCAGGCCTCCCTTGCCCACTAGCCGCTGTGGCAAGATCCCCACCAGCTTTTCCCTTGGCATGGGACCATGCCAATGCAACTAGCTTTTTGGGAGGCATGATGACACCCCAGAAGCCTTGGTGAGGCAGTGCCACTGTGTCCCAGGTGGTTTAATGGCACCCCTTGGTGTCCAGGTGGCATTCCAAGGGCACCCCTAGTTTGGTATAGTAGCGTCCTTAGTGGCCAAGTAGCTCCCCCTTGTGGTCCCAATGGTGTCCCTGATGGTCTAATGGTGCCCCCTGGTGGTCCAGTGGCACTCCCTTAGGCTCAGAAATGTCCTAGTGAACAAGTAATGCCTCCCCTTAGCAGCTCAGCAGAGCCCTGGTGGTCAGGTGGCAGCTCAGTGGTGTCCCCAGGTGGTCAAGTAGCAGCCCCTGTGGTGTGGTGCCTCTGGTGTCCAAGTGGCACCCCTTGCAGTCCAAGTGGTGACCCTGGAGGTTAAGAGGCCCCCCGTGTCCCAATTGTGTTCCTGGTGGTCCAGTGGCACCCCCTGGTGGTCCAGTGGCATTTCCCGATGGCCCAGTAGCACTCCCCAGTGGACAAGTGGCACACACCCATGGTGAAGTGGCATCCCCCTTTGCGGCCTGTGTGGCCCCTTGGTGGCCAATGGCACTCCCTGGTGGTCCCAGCGGCATCCTAACTGAGCCCCCCTGTGGCTCCCCCCTGCCAGGGACAAGTGATGCCTCTTCCCCTGTGCTGGGCATGCTTCATCCATAGGCAGCAGCGGCCCAAGGCCTGCCAGATGCCCTGGCGATGGGAGGCCTCCCACCCCAGAAGCACAATCCCCCCAAAGCTTTATTTTACTCCATCCGCCAACCTGCAGCCCGGGAAACCCAAACCGGTACCTGATGGGCCACTCAACTTGTCACCGCCACCGTCCTCCACTGCCTCAGGCTCTGCCGACCTTGCCACAGCTACCACCACCTACTCCACCACAGCCGTCCTCGCCACCAGGTAATCTTCACCACTGCCATACTTGCTGCCACTGCAACCTCTTGTCTGGGCCCAGACCACCCACTTGGCCCACTTCCTCCTCTTCGGGTCACCTCCACCATGACCCCCTGGCCGGGCCCAGGCTGCTCGCCAATCCTGCTCCTCTTCTGGTCTTTGGGAGCTCCTCCAGAGCGCCGTCCTCTTCGGTTCTGCGTGAGCCACTTATGTCTACACCACCGGGGCTGGCTTATAAACCAGCCCAGGTACTGTAAAGTAATGGCCATAAGGCAGCCATCGCAAAATGTTGCACAGGGGTGGCATCATCTGGTCATGTCAGCCAATCGGGGCAGAGGAGGCCTGCCCCGATTGATCCATCATTTTGCATCCTCTTCCTGGCCTGCAAAGCAGACTGGGAAGACGATACCAACTTGGCGGCTCCTATGCTGGCCACCACACAGCCACGTGGGGTGGGGGAAGGCCTCCAGGGTTCTAGGAGCTGGCCAGGCCAAAAATTGGCCACTTGCCTAAGCCCGGCAACCGCCTTCCTGATGGTAGGAACCTACTATTGATTGGCTAAATTTGATATCAAAGTCATACAAATATGTATCAAGTCATACAAATACCATGTTAGTATCTGTATAATTATAAGAGAAATTCCGTTGTCCCAAATTCCCAAATAGACCCACAACTTCATTGGACTCCAGACCATGCCCTGGGATCTGAAACCTGTGACATGGCTCCTTGTTCCTCATGACCAACTGAAAGGAAAGCCTAAATATGAGTAGCTGCATTTGCTCACTCTTTAGCCTTGAGATGCTGGCCGCTCACCTTTCCCATTGTCCTTTTCTCCTATACATCAGATTGCAAATTTCTCTAGGCTTTTATTGTAGAATATTATGATGATAGAGATGGTGGTGGTAGCAGGAGCAGCCACAGCAGCAGTTGTTGTTGTCTAAAACAATGGAATTCTATTATTGTCCTGCTCTCTTGTCATTCCAGTTTGACTCTTTAATGGTGATCACGAACATCACAGCCTTAGAATATGAACCCAAATGCAAGTGTGAAAACTTTATGCCAGCTGCAATGGACCTACCACTAGATTAACACTGCTGTTCTCTCCTCTGCAGTATATTCTGGATACTTTTTAAAAATCTTCCACACATCTTCTTTCTCCAGCATTCCTTTCTCAGAATCTCCTCAGGAACTTTCAGCCATTGTGGTAGCTCCTTCAGGTCAAAAGTTCTAGGCATACAGCAGAGGATTTAACTAAAAGACGCAAGGCTACACTTCACAGGGATACACAGAAGAACTGAGAGCAGGCTGCAAACACATTTCAGGATCCAAAAAAATAAAAAAAATTATGCACCTACCTCCATGTGTCTATGGGGCTTTTGCTTTGTAGTTTCTTTCACTTGGAACAGCTACCATCGCTGCCTATTACTTTTCTGAATTTTCAGCTCAATGCCTGGGAATGATAGGAATGGTCTCCCACACTTCTTGGCATATCTGCTTTGTGCCTGAATAAGGTTTTGACTTTCTGCTTCCTTCTCTCCTTTAAACTCACATTAATTTCACCCTCCTTTCTCTACTTTTGGGAATTCAGGACATTATCATATGATGCTGTAATTATGCGATGATGATGGAATGGTAGGCTGAATGGGCTCCTGTTATCACACAACGTCATCCTCCTTCCATGCTCACTCTGTGCTCCACCTGTTCATTAGGTGCCACTTTTCATTAATGGGCAAAACCCAACAATAGCCCTCAATATTGCTTTTTCACAGTATTGACAAGTGTGCAATAATCACATCCTGCTGTAGTCATGCGACTCAAGCATGAATGGGTGGTCCTCTTCTCCCCCTACCCTTTCTCAATGAGAACACATAATTAAACTTCCAGAAAGTGAAGAGGACCTACAGGACACTCTTTTAATCAACTGTCACATTTTCATGCTAATTTTGTATGTTTCTTTGAGTTTTTATGTGTAAAGTTCTTTGGTTATTTATTTGTTTTTAGTGTTTTAGAGTGAAGTCGCATCTTCTCATGAGAACAGCCAAAATCTTGCCCATGCAAAATTGTGGAAGTAAGAGATTTTTTTTCTTAAAGGTGCATGTGCAGGCCAGCAAGAGTTTTAATACTCTGTTATTAGAAGGCAGTGTGATGACAAGTGTTATTATAGCATGAACTTTAATCCTGTTCTTAAATCACTAGTGGTGGTTGTGCGATAATTCCATGACGCTAGTATCACATGAGTACGGTGACGTGCGATAATTATTGTGATCATGCCACTATGTTTCTGCTTTCCTCAATCACAGAATTACAGCATTTTCAGATGCTAGTCTGATAATGTCATCAGATTTTCTTAAACAAGGATGTGCTGAGCAAGAAGAGATTGTATGTTGTTGTGTTCTTGTTTCTTTTTTCTTTTAAATGAGGAAAGCAATGGAGCTTTCTTTATGAATTTTGGACAGAGAGGGGACATGGAAGAGGAGAAAGGTATTTAAATACTGGATTAAATCATTCAGTTCAGGCTTTTTAATATATACCTGGCACTGTAACGTGCACACACTATTTTTAGACGTAAAATGGGTGGCTGGAATGAGAAGCTATGGTGCAAAAGATAAATGTAAACAACTACTGTATTTTACTGTTTAGCAGAATGGCAGAGATGCTCTGGCACTACCAAAGTAAAGGAAGTTGCCCTCATACTTCCTATGGTGTATTAGAGAAACATCTGTCAGAGGTCTCCTAAGCAACAGAAGGTCCTTTGATTCCCATTGGCAATAAAACACAACATCCCATCCTTGCCACCTTGGAGCATAATGGAAATCGAGTGACTTACTTTTAAAATGGGGTAACAATATTGAGAAGGAAGGTCCAACAGCCAATGTTTAACACAACAAATTCCTCTGGGAAATAATGCTTTAAACTCTGGTTTTATAATCATTAAATATGTGCACATTTGTCTACACACACTTGTCAAGTTTGCAAAATCTGTGGAGAGATGTGTCCACAATCATCTGTCTCCATTGTCTTGCCTTTTTATTCAAGCACGTTTTTGGCAATTAACTGGCTGCCAAAGATGGGACTTGTAATGGGAAATGCTGTACTCTTTTTTTCTGTTTGATATACTTTTAAATTGGTTTTAATTAACCTTGTTTTTAATATGATGGTTGTTCTAATGTTATGATATTGTAACATGGTATTTTCAGTTGCTTTTAAACATCTTGTGAACCTCCTTGAGTCCCAGTCCTAGAAAAATGGCATCATGTTGGTTCTGGAGCAGAAATAGCATCTGCTCCACAAACAGGGACCTCAGAACTGTTTTTGAGCTGCAGACCTCTTTACCTTAGTAGGCAGTTGCTGTTATTTTTGCTTACTTGCAAGGGCGAGGCCAAATTGGTTTTCCAATCCATTATCACTGAATCATCCTTAAATATGAAGACTCTCAAAAGTACAATGTGTACTTAGAATTCCCCTTTGTGCATTCAGTAGAGCTTACAGCCATGCAAATGTGGGCAGGGTAGATGGTATGTAGCTTTTATTTTTCTTGGGAGTGCTCAATGACAATAGTTGTCTTAACATTTCTCAGTGCTTGATCATATAGCAGCCCCCTGTTTGATCATTCCTGAGGACACTCAACTACATAGGAGACTAGGTGGTCCAATTTTGCCTAATTTTTTGGTGGTGGTGGAAACTCAATGCCCTGCCTTTTTGTTGGGAGCCCATGCCCAGAGATACCTCACAAACTGCAGACTGGGACAAACCTGTTGTATCTCAGACTAAAATCAGATCCCGCATGTATCCCTAGAAATAGCAGATCCTTCCACATGAGCATTTCATGGTTTTTGGAAGCTGATGGGTATGTGCATGTGATTTTTAAAGCGTGTAGGAGCAAATTGTGATATGGTTTTCATGAAGGAGCAGGTTTTGCACTAAGAAGATTAAAAAAAAAATCATATATCTCACTGAGCACACTCAGGCTCGGAGCACAGATGGAGTAGCTCTTTAGAGCCTGGCTACAGAAGTCAAACAGAATGTGTGAAATATAGAAGACAGGAGACCTCTTCACCCTAGCCCCATTCCCTGTTTAATGCCTATGGATGACTTAGGAGTGATAACAGAGAAAACTGTACAGGCTTCTCTTTGAATCTATAGTCTGCAATTTTAATGCTCAAATAAAGTTGTACCTACTTAAGCTCAGCATGGGACATCCTGATTTCTAGCAATTTGCAGGTAGTCTCATCAAGTCACTTTAGTGCTTCTGTAGGAATGAGGAGAACAGCAGGCAGAAAATTGCTCATGTTGCCCCATATATATATATATATATATATATATATATATATTCCTCCATAATTCTGACCATTTGCTACCTTAATACAAAATTTGGGGTGGGGGGATTTTACTTCTGTTTAAAGTAAAAAAAAAAAAACAACCTCACAGTCTGAAATGACTTATTTGGAGAAAATAACTTTTCACTGCCAACAAACTCATAGGTTTTTCAGAGGGACTGTAGCCACCATGAAAGAGAATAGGAAATAAAAGGCATGTGGTTTTCTATGTTTTGAACTGTGAATTCTACCTTTTCTTTATATTAGACTTCTTATATTCTAGACCTATAAATCACATTGTTAATTTTGCTTACCTATGGGCCCATCCACTTGGGGGGGGAGGTAGAGTACCTCATAGTAATGACATTTTGCAGCAGCAGCAACATGTCTTGATGATGTTTTTGGCCTCAGAAGCCCCCATAAGCCTCACGTTCCAGATGGCAGCCCCGAGTGATTTACTTGCATTAGTTCTTCACTGCCACCAATTATTTTTTAAAAGGTCTAAGGTGCATTGGGGCAATATATCCATTTTCTGATTTAATAGGAAAGGAAAACAAACAAACAAAACCCGCACCACATTTTATCACCTTAGTGATCGCTCACTAAGGTGAAAATCCAACATGGTGGCAGTGGGCACCTGCCTTATCAGCAAGCCCTGCCCCTGCTCTTGCCCAGCCAGTCAGCTTTGCACTTCCTTTCAAATTGCTTGTCCTTTGCTTGTCCTAATGAGCATGAATGTGCACCCCCCCACACACACTCTGTTTCCGAAACTACCCCTTTTGTGGCTTTTCCTGCATATATATATGTATATATTTTTTGCCATTTTGGGCCCCTCTCCTTCTGAGAAGTGTGGATTGGTGCATGATCCCATTTAGACAGGTAGGATTCCCAGTGAATTCCATGAGGGTTTTTTTTAAAACCATTTAGACAGGCCCTAAAACTCACAAAGACATTTGCATAGTCATGCAGAAGCTTTCCTGTACAATTAGGCTGTTGGTACTGTTTTTCTTTCTTTACTTCTTTTAAAGTGAGCCATTATGGTGTAGTGATTTGAATGTTGGCTGAGGATTCTGGGAGTTCAAGATTTAAATCACTGCTCAGCAATGGAAAATGGAAACTTGAAACATTTTTTCAGTCTTTGAGGAAAGCAATAGCAAACCCACTCTGAACCTTAGAGCTGTCATAAGTCAAGGTATAGAACAAAAACAACAACAAAAATGTTTTTTAAACAGGACCACTTTCACCAGATTTGGGACCATTTCATACTGCACAATTATAGTGCTGTGTTAACTTCCTATAGCCACTTCCTATGGAATCCTGGGATCCTTCAGTTTAAGGAATGGTGTTTAGAATTTTCAGCTGGAGAGTGCTAGTACTTCATCAAACTGCAAACTCCAGAATTCCATAGGATGCAGCCCTGGCAGTTAAAGTGGAATTATAGTGCTACAACTGTGTAGTGTGAAAGGTCCATAATTGTTGTTCCCCCAGAGCTGAAAAATTAGTGCTGGTGACATGTTGGTAGTAGCGCATGGAGAAACAACCAAGGTCTATGGGGTGGTGATTCATGTACGTACCAGTTCATGTACTTACCTATCATCTCAGTGCTTCTATAAGGTAAAGACACTATTGGGGAGAGAATTCATCTTAGAATACCACTCAGCTTTTCATTTCCTGGGTTGGCATTCTTGGTGTAGGGATGGGAAGAATATTTCTATGCATATTATTTCCTGCACAGAAAATGTTGAGCTGTTTTCTGTGTTCAACAACCATGTGCAAATTTTACACAGAATAAGGACTTTATCAGACCACCCTCCTCAAAGATTCTTTTGCTGGCATAAATTGTGGCATTTTTATGCCAGCAAAAGAACTCCCCCCACCAGACCTTACCTTGCTCCCATTAAAGAGGCTTCCCAGGCAGTTACAGGGAGTCAATGGAGCTCTGTTCACTTCCTGGTTTCAAATCCCACTGATTCTTGCGAGAAGACGCTAGCGCTGGAAAAAACAACAACACCAAATTAAGACACAAAAAGTTAGCACAAGCACAAAAGCACACTTTTAATGTCCCAAGTAAATGGTTCATAAAAAGAGCATCCCCTACCTGGCTGTCGCGATCTCACCTGGAAGTGTTTGCCCATTCATGTTGCATTCACGTGAGTACAATGGTGCGAGGACTGAAACACCAGCAATGCCAGTAGAAAATCACAATGGGGGATCAATTGCCAGCTTGGGCCATCAATAAAATAGGACTTGTTTTTTTTACTGTACATGATCATGAAAGGGCGACATCATCTGGTATGTGTGCCCTTTTCGTGATCATTAGGCATCCTTATGATGCTGTATTTGCATGGTCTGATAAAATCTTAAGTCCCAATTGCAAATAGACTTGAAAAATAGACTTGTGGCTTTCCAAGATTTCCCTGCAGTGGGAAGAAAATTGCTAAATCAAAAATGTCATTTGATTTAGCTGCTCCTTTTTTTTTTTTTTTTAAGAAGAAATGTAGTGAAGAATGTCATCCTTCTCTTGGTGAAGTGTGGTCCTGCTGAAACAGGTTGGGCTACTCTATATTCAAGTAATGAAGCACACTTGCTCAGTTGCAGCAGCTTCTACATTAGCATCAGGATGATAATTCAGAGATCAGCCTTAGTCCTGTTTTTTTTTTTAATTGAGTAGATTTTATTGGTTAGGTTTTCATGGCACCATCCCAGTGTGACAGCAATTGGTAAAGTAAACTAAAATAAGATGAAGAGACAATAGGATTGTGGATGATCTGGTTCAACCCATGCCAAGGAGTGTGGCAGAATATGTGAAAGCAGCTATCAACACCAAAAAGGTATGTTTCCTAAGTAATCTAATTTTTCTAGCTGAGGAGTACCAAGGAAAAAGAGACGTGGGATAAGGAAATTATTGTTTCTCACTGAAGCCCTTTTCTTCTTTAAATTGGTCTCTTTAAGGATGAGGAAATTTGTCAATTTCACTTTGTTCTGCATTGAACATTTTTTAAAACCTCAAATTCTTTCTATTTGAATATGTACTTTACAAGTGTGACAAATTCATCAAAAATGACATTCATACCCATCTGTGCTGGCAAAATTCAGTAGGCACAGCATGGAGAATACCAGGTAGAACTTACATACCATATAGAAGTTAAAGCTGAGAAACGTTTCAGAAAAAGAAAGAAGTGGCAACCCTAATTCAGAACTGATATGACAATACACAGGGATTCACACCCACATTTTGAGTGATTAACTTAAAATTGGCATAAAAGTCACAAAGACATTAGCATAGTCATGCAGAAACCTTCCTGTACAATTAGGCTGTTGGTACTATTCAGTCGTTGGCCTAAATAAAGAAAATGTCAGTTTTTGTTTCTCCCACCTTTCAGTTTCCTCACTATCAAGATCTTCCCATTCTGAAAATGAAGCCATTTGTGAATTTTGGAAAGTCCTTATTAAAAATGAACTGAAATGACATGGTTCATCCCTCCATATTCTCGCTTCCATCCCATCCTTACTGTTTCCTGCCATGCCAGCCCTTGAAAGTCTGGCTGCTAACACACTGCAGAAATAATGCATTTTGACACCACTATCATGGCTCCATCTTATGGAATCCTGGGATATGTAGTTTGTTGTGGCACCAGAGCTCTGTGACAGAGAAGGCTAAATATCTTTTTAAAAATCCTACAAATCCCAGAATTCCATAGCATTGAGCCATGACAGTTAAAGAGGTATCAAAATGCATTATTTCTGCAGTGTGTTAGCAGCCTATGTCACCAAAAGGGGTAAAGGAGCATACATTTTGCACATTCTCATTTATAGGCATAGATGCAATGTGAGAAATAATATAATTTTAATAGAAATACTGTGCATTTCACCACAGTGAGGAACAATGGGCACAGATGACTCACCTGGTGGGTAAGGAAGAAAATGAACAGGTGATTTGTGTCTCTGCTGGAGATGTAAAGAACGCCCACACATTTTCGCATAATTACACCCACTGTGAAACAGACTTTGGAAACTCCGTTCTTACACACAAGAATAAAATAAGTGAACGTTTCCCATCCTAATCCCTCCAGGTGGCTGGTAGCTCTGCCACTGGAGGGGTGCTGAATCTTCTCTTGATTTTACTCCCTTTCCTCCTGCAGCTAATATGAGGTGAACAGGAGCTCTGCCACTGCCAAACCTCTGAAAAGATAAAATGCAGAAACTGGAGAGCTCCCACCTAACTCAAACCAGTTGTAGAATCAGGAGGGAAGTTGCCACCAGCTACCTCTAACTGGATCCAGCAGCTACTCCTGTAGTGTCAACCAAGTCTCTAGTCATGGTGGTTGTTGGGCAGAATTCTAAGCTTCTAATTTTCCTTTCTTGTGATTCTTTTCTTTAAACTGGGTGTGCACTTTCTAGCCCTTTCAGTAGAAGGCTAACATTCACACAGTGGATTGTCTTCTGTAAATTAGGACACATGGCTGTGTACCGTGAATGAGGGATATCATTTGCCCAAGAAAGGTCTGTTGGAGACTCAGCATGACAATATTGTAGTAGTAGTACAGCTGTGTGACATAGTTTGTATCCCTTGCGCTTGTTGCTGATTAGTTGGTTCATGAGGGCACTGGTCAACATGAGATTGTAAATTGTGCAGTATAAAAATACCATATTGTACTACCTAGTATCAATTACAATACCATTATTTTCCATTTTAAATCACATATTGTTTCACATTAATGAGTCCAGACCAAAGGCTATGTCGTGATATCATCATTTTAAAAAGCAGATCAAATAGTTAGCCAAACATACAGACATTTACATGGTGCCAGCAGAGAGTACCATAGTTTTGGTGCCAGGCAGTTGCTCAGTTTGCCTCCATGGTTTCATCTGTTCTGTCACTTCCAGTTGTATAATACTGAGAAAATGTGGGATAAGGCATTTGGTTTCTTCTGTTGCCAAAAACTGGATGCACAAATGGGAGTCAGTAAAAAGTAGCATCAATTATATGCAAGTGAGATCATGCCTCCTATGAAGTTTTCTTCCTAGAAGCATTCTCTTTCATTCTGAAATTGTGAGTGGTGAATTACGATTCCCATTGCCAAGTAAGTAGCTCTTGTTCCATACAGAACATTCCATAGTAACATTTATAATAAACATCAAACCATTCCATGCCTCCATAACTCATTGCAGGTGGGGGAAAACCCAGTTTACTTCTTTTCAGAAAAGCAAGAATATGTGTTTATTGGAAAGACAACTTGAAGCTACAGTGATGGTTGTGTTTGGACTGATTTCAGAGTATATGATGCATAAACTTAAAGACTGCTTGTACCAACAGTAAGTAGATGATAGTCCTATTATAGTGTAATCTCTTTTTCAGACAGCATTTCCAAGATAGAGATGGTTTCAAAGTACAAATACTTGGCAACCTTGAGCAAGATGTAAAAGGGTATTGAACAAAACCACCCGTGAAATTGTGTGTGCTTTTTAAGAATGGTGCCGTTTTAAAAAACATAAAAGAAAGGATAAGGAGAAACAGTTAGAAGAGTTGCCAGGGAAGTTAATTTAAATATTCTTTTAATGATGAGACAGAAAGAGACTGCATGATTCTTTCAATATAATTTCTGAGCTACTAAAATTATTTTTTTTAAGTAAAAAACATGCTTTAGAAGTGTGATAGTAGGAATGGATTTACATTCTTGATAGACCAGTGGGAGAACTTGTCTCTTGCAATCTCTTCTCTTTTAAGTAATAACATTTAATGGCCTTGGATATGGCCTTCAGTAATTCCACTGCTGTTGCTGAATGCTGAATAAATAGGAGATTCTGATCATTGTGAATGTTACCAATATCTGTTTCTGCAGCGTCTCACAGATTGTCTTCGTGCTATGTTGATTTTGGGAGTTTTTCTATTGTTAGACTTAGTTTTAGTTGCACCATGCACCAGTAAATCTGGAATGTTTGCAGAGGATCCAGAGCTTTCATGGGTAACATCGCTATTTTGTTATCTCTCAATGGCAGCTGATGTTTCTGTTGTTTGATTTAGTAATAATGTTACATGCTTTTATATCTTTCAGTTGCCTAGATACTTTTGGCAGATAGGTGGTAATTAACTTCTTTTTGTAAGATAATTTGGAATGTAAAGCTCAGATGGTTCTTGGAAGAGTAAAGTGGGAAAGATAGTCTCCTAGTGGTTCATGACACATCCTATATAGGAATATCTAGAAATCTCTATAGTCTTGTTCACCCTCAGATATTCTGCTATCATGTTTCCAACCGGAGATTGGAAGTAACAAATTAAATAAACTGTTTTACTTGCAGCTTCTTATGATTTTATTTTATTTTATTGGTAATAAAGGCATAACAGATTTAGATTATTTATTTATTTAATTTGTATCCCACCTTTTTCCTTGCACATGACCCAAGATGAATTTCAAAAGTAATGTACTGCAACAAGCAGTAACTGTTTTACCAGCTTTGGACGTAACAAGAAACATGTTATAGTTAACTAATTAAGTTATTTTCAGAGATCCTTTTTACAGGCATTTTAAGATGAAAAGTTTGAGTTTTGCTGTTATTGTGTCCCTCAAACCATTTCTGACTTACGGTGACCCTAAGGCAAACCCATCATGGAGTTATCTGGGCAACATGTGTTCAGACAGGATTTGCCATAGCCTTTTCTCTCAGCCCAAGATCACCCAGTGGGTTTCCATAGTAGATTGGAGATTCAAAGCTTGATCTCCTGGAGTCCTAGTCCAACATTCAAACCACAACAATCCATCTTGGAGGGTGGAGGTTAAAAAAAAAGAGATTCAACAGATATATTGGATTAAAATTCCACGATCCCAGTCAGCAATCATATTGTGTGGTTTGTAGTCCACAAAGTATCTGAAAAGTACCAAATTGGTGGCAGGAGTAAGTAAAACTTAAACTCCCTTCAAATACTGTTGGTTTTTTTGTAAAGTTTTATTGATTTAACAACGAAAAACTTGTATAGTTGTTACAAATACCTTCTAATACTGTTAATGGTATCAATAACAAAATGTGGCACTTGGTGTCAACCAAAATATTACAATCCATTTTCTCCCTAAGTCCTTGGTTTTATAATATTAATGAATAACAATTAGCAACTCAACATGTACAAAAATAATAACTGCACCACCCAATGCTAACATAAACGGATTAAATTTTTGAATTTGCTACCTATTGATCAAATGTGTAAAGCCTTTTCAAATAAAATGGTGGCAGTGGTGGGGGTGATGAATTCATTTATATCTCATCTTTTTCCCAATATTGTGATCCAAGGCAGCTTACAAAACAAAAACAGGCCAACCCCATATCCACATGGGATACATTCCAAGACCCCCTGTGGAAATGGGGAACTGTATTATTTTCAATTAGAAGTTGACCATAGAATTGCATTGGAGGACTAAGAATGCCTAGATATATCTTTTTTTTTTTTTGGACATGGATAAGTGAAACTGTAAATAATGAATCCATGGATACGAGGGTCAACCTGTACAATTAACAACAAAACATTCCAATCTCTGCTTCTAGTAATTGGAGATGATGCAAAAGGTACCACTCTTTTGTCTGTAAATTAGTTTCATCATCATCACCATCAGATACAGCTTTTCCCAATCACTGCATCTCCTTACTGAATAAAATGTATAATTTATAAATTATGTTTCATAGCTGTCATTGTCTGTCCAAGGTGTTGACTTGAGATAGAATCATGGAATCATAGAATTGTAGAGTTGGAAGAGACCACAAGGGCCATCCAGTCCAACCCCCTGTCATGCAGGAAATCATGATCAAAGCATCCCTGAGAGATGGGCATCTAGCCTCTGTTTAAAGATCTCCAAGGAAGGAGACCCCACCACGCTCTGAGGGAGTGTGTTCCACTGCCGAACAGCTCTTAATGTCAGAAAGTTCCTCCTAATGTTGAGGTGGAATCTCTGTTCCTGGAGCTTGCATCCATTGCTCTGTGTTCCAGTCTCTGGAGCAGCAGAAAACAAACCTGCTCCATCCTCAACATAACAAGGAGTTATATAGAGCTAGGCTCCCAGCTCCACCCCCTAGTGACTCACAGTTGTGACTCACAGCAGCTCCATCCCCTCAGATACAAGCACACTCTCCCAAGAGTTTTTTTAAAAAATCAAACTCACAGAAGCTCCGCCCCCTCAGCAAAAAGCACACTCTCCCAAGAGTTTTTTTAAAAATTTAAACTCACAGAAGCTCCACCCCCTCAACAACAAGCACACTCTCCCAAGAGTTTTTTAAAAAATTCAAACTCACAGAATCTCCACCCCCTCAACAACAAGCACACTCTCCCAAGAGTTTAAAAAATTCAAACTCACCCACTCAAAATGGCTGACCAAAAGCTGCTCTCCTTCTCCCTGGCAGGAAACTTAAGATATGGGTCTTAATTATCTCACAAAAAGCCAACCCCAGAATAAAAATCAATTCAGGCCATTTGTGAAACCATTCATTTCAAAATAATTGAAGAGCAAGGATGAATAAATGGCTGCGTTCAGATATCACAACAAACTGGATTTGAAGACAGGTGAAATAGAAGAGGATTTTTGCTTGTCAAGGATTTCTTGTAAAAACATTGTTTGCAACCACACAAAATAAATAAAGCAGGCAGTTTTTTGCCCAAGTGCATTTTTTAAAAAGAAAGTCCAAAAATGGGGGGGGGGTTATAAAATAAATCTCAAAAACACTCATAAATTCCCTAACTCGGGGGGGGGGGACATGTGAAATTATCTGTTTTTCCATGCAAGGATGAAATAAGCAAACATGTATATTTATTCTGAATTATTTCTATTTTTTCCTTCTATTGTATTTTACTATTATATTCTAGTATTTTATATTATTGGAATAGTGATAATTGTTTCATTTTGTAACCTTTTGTAAAGCACCATGTACATCGATGGTGCTATATAAATAAATAAATAAATGATGATGATGATAATAATAATATTGCTAAGTATATCACCCTATAATGGGAGCAGCTAAACAAACCACATATATTCCATTCATGTTTTAATGTGACACATGACCCTGACAGGAAACTCAATGAAATCCTCAAGTACAAATAGTACTTGAGAGCTGTGTAAAAATGCTCATATTCTCATGGACGAAGGAGAAAATGACTCAAATTATCTGCATGCAAGAAGGAAATAAGCGAAGATTTCCATTCCTGGTCCTTGGTTTCTGGTAGCAAAAATCACATATTCATATATGAGGGAAATTGGCCTGAAGCCATATCTGTGAATAACAAGAAATGTCGTGTTATGAAAGATGTTACACAGTTATGCAAGCCAGTCAAGTCCTAAAACCAATGATTTCACTACCATGTTTGTAGGTAATAAGAAAACAGTTGTTTTCTGTTTAGTATTTAGCTGTAAAACCATACACTATAAAGTTTTTTCCCTCCTGAACTGGAACTTGGCTTTAATTAATTCCTTTCTCACAGCAGTCACATTAGTGAAAGAAATGGGAACATGCCGATATTGAAACCCAAACTATCACACCTCCTCTTCACACGGGTGACTGTGTTGCAACTGTGCTACTTTGGTAATTTCTGTCCTTTTGCACCAGCTCCATAACCCTGCCATTCAGCGCATGTGTGCCCCCCCCCTCTCTCTCTTTTTGCTGCAATTGCATAATTATAGAGAATCAATACAAACATTATTTTTATAGTTTTCCCCTAAGTATTTAAGCATAGCAGGAAAAAAAGAGGGGGAAGAAATGCACTGAGAAAAAGCAATTTTTTTTGCCATCTTGGAATAGCGAGGGTGAGGAGGGAAAGAGGAGGAGAGGAAGTCATGTGGCCTCCTCATGCGTGTGACTTTCTTCATATTGCTACTGCTGTGGAAGTGCAAACAAACAGAGTATCAAACAGAGGGGAAAGCTGCTTTATCAGTGATATTGGGAACTATTGGCTGGTTTTACCTGTCAATGATAAAGTGCTCTATAGAAGAGGATGAACAGTAAGGCAGCAACAGGATAGAGATGATGCCATGCAATAAGTAAGGGTCACCTCTGCTACTATCTTGTTGTAATTCTGGAAAATGAGCCTCATGTGATAACGTCCTAGATGTTGATGAATTATGAATGCTATCATGTCTCAGCTAGGGCCAGGTTGGCAAGGGCTCTAGCCTTTTGACATCTGGAGAGGCACAGGTTCCCGAATCTTGATGTATGCTAACCTGAACTACCAAGTTGGAAAGGTCTGTTTTTGTGTACATCACCAATTTGTCTTTGCAGATGAATGCCCTCACCATGCAATGTCACTTGTCATCAATATTGATATGTTTGTGAAAATAACAGGAAAAGTTTTTAGCCATAGACAATGCATAGAAGACTTGGCTGATTAGGCTAATTCTCCTTCTTCTCTAATGGAAGGTCTGTCTCTGGCTTTTCTTTGCGAACGAAGATTCAGGAAGGACTCATCCCGCATTTTCTGCAAGTGTGCTGATGACTAAAAAGGCCAATCCGAGATAGACAAGTCCAGTTGCAGAAAGCACAGCAGAAGGTTTCCTTGGGTGATATTTCTGTGTTGTGATTCTTTCTGCATTGTCGTTTCTCTTCAAGACTTGTTTGGCGTGAGTTCTCAAATAAGGCTGCAGCATTGTGGATAGTGTGTCTCTATGCCTCCCGATGTGAGGCCAGGGCAGACAATTGTTGGTGATCAATTTGGCCAAGCCTGAGATGTTGTTTCAGGGAGTCCTTGTCTCGCTTTTTTGGAGCGCCCCTCTTACGCTGACCCATGGCGAGTTCACCGTAGAATACTATTTTGGGGAGGCGATGGTCCTCCATCCTAGAAACATGCCCTGCCCAGCACAGCTGTGTTCTCAATATCATGGCCTCAATGCTGGTGATCCCTGCTTGCTCACGGACAGCAACATTCATCACGTAGTCAGTCCAGTGTATATTTAGGATTGTGCGTAGACAGCGCTGATGAAAGTGTTTGAGGAGTCGTAAGTGGTGGCAATAGGTGACCCATATTTCAGATCGATAAAGGAGAATAGACAGTACAATGGCTCTATACACACTGATTTTTATGTTTCGCCTCAGGTGCTTATTACTACAGACTCTTTTGTAAAGTCTTCCAAATGCGCTATGTGCCTTTGCTAATCTTTGATCGATCTCTTTGTCAATCTTTGCATCTGAGGAGATGATGCTTCCCAGGTAGGTGAACTGCTGAATGGATTTAAGCACAGAGCTGCTGACGGCAATGTGGGGATGGTGGTGTTCATCCTGTGGTGCAGGCTGGTAAAGAACTTCCATTTTCTTCAGGTTGACTTCCAGCCCAAACAGCTCTGCAGCTGTTGCGAAGCAGGATTTTAGGCGCTGCAGAGCTGCTTCTGTGTGGGCAACAAGGGCAGCATCATCAGCAAAGAGCAGCTCATGGACTAGATAGTTTAGAGTCTTAGTGCGAGCCCTCAGACGGCTTAAGTTAAAGAAGCTACCATCAGTACGGTAACGTATATAGATGCTGTCGTCTTCTTCAAGCTCTGCCATAGCCCTTTGGAGCATCATGCTGAAGAAGATTGTAAATAAAGGTGCAAGAACACAACCTTGCTTCACTCCATTAGTTATTAGAAAGGGCTCTGAAAGAGCATCACCATATCTGACTTGACCACGCTGGCCCTCGTGTAGCAAGATAGTCATTTTAAGAAATTTGGGGGACATCCTAGTCTTTCCAGGATCTGCCACATAACTTTTCTACTCACATTGTTGAAGGCTTTGGTGAGGTCGACAAATGTTACATAGAGACCCTTGTTCTGCTCCCTACATTTCTCTTGCAGTTGTCTAAGGGCAAATACCATATCTGTAGTACTCCTATTGGCTCTGAAGCCACATTGGCTTTCAGGAAGAAGTTCTTCTGCAATAGCAGGAACTAATCTGTTCAGGAGCATCCTTGCAAGGATTTTTCCAGCAATAGAGAGCAATGTTATGCCTCGATAGTTTGAGCAATCGGATTTTGCTCCTTTTTTCTTGTGCAGGGTGAGGATGACTGCATCTCGGAGATCTGATGGCAGTTCCCCCTTTTCCCAGCAATTCACAAAGAGTTTGTATAATTTATCATGGAGTACATGACCTCCCTGTTTCCAAACATCAGGTGGGATTCCATAAATCCCAGCTGCCTTGCCATTTTTCATCTGTTGTATGGCCTTAAGGGTCTCTTCCAGAGTGGGAGCTATGTCCAATTCATTTTTCATCAGTTTTTGTATCATATGTTGGATATCTGAGCCTTGGACTGCTCGGTTGGCGCTAAAGAGACTTTGAAAGTGTTCAGCCCATTGATTCAGGATGGAGACATTGTCAGTAATTAATGTTTGACCATCTGTACTGTATAAGGAGCTTTGGACCTGATAAGTAGGTCCAAACACTGCTTTAAGAGCTTCATAAAATCCTCTAGAATCACCCAGATCTGTACAGTGTTGTGTCTTTTCTGCTATATTGATCCACCACTTGTTCTGCATGTCTTGGAGTTTTTGTTGAAGTTTACTACATGTGAGATGGAAAGAAGCTTTTCTTACATGTCAAGTTGGCTGGGCGAGGTATGCCTTGTGAGTAGTTCTCTTCTTTGCCAACAGCTCCTGGATCTCTTGGTTGTTTTCATCAAACCAGTCTTGATTTTTCTTGTGGGAGATCCTGAGGGATTCTTCCATAGACTGGAGGATACTGTTTTTGATATGTTGACAGAGCGCTGTAGGAGAAGGATCTATAGGATGGTCTTCAAGTTTTGTTTGCAGGTTTGCCTGGAATTTGTCTGTCATGGTAGCTTGTTGAAGATTGTTGACTTGGAGTCTCTTCTTTAACATGCCACCCCTCTTAGGTTTGAACTTAATTTGAAGGTTTAGTTTACATCTTACGAGGCGATGATCTGTCTCGCATTCTGCACTGGGCATCGCTCGAGTATGACGGACATCGCGAATGTTTCTCTGGTGGACTAGAACATAGTCAATGAGGTGCCAATGTTTGGATGGGGGATGCATCCAGGTTGTCTTCAAGCTATCTTTCTGCTGGAAGATAGTTTTTGTAATAGTCAGCTGTTGTTCTGCACAGAATTCTAGCAAGAGGCGTCCGTTATCATTGCAATTTCCAACACCATGCTTGCCTAAGACACCTTTCCAGGCTTCGGAGTTCTTTCCTACTCTGGCATTGAAGTCACCAAGGATAATAATTTTATCTTCTACAGGGACTTTTTGTATGAGGTGGCGTAGGTTTGTGTAGAATTTGTCTTTCTCTACAGGGTCGGCTTGCATAGTTGGGACATATGTACTAAAGAGAACAACATGTGGGAGGCGTAAGGAAATGATGCGATCTGAGTGTCGTGTTGGCAAGGTTTTGAGTTTGGAGGCAATGGAGTTTTTAATCATGAAGCCTACTCCTGAAAGATGTTTTTTGGTTTTGGGTTTGCCAGACCAGTAAAGTGTGTAGCCGGCGCCATGTTCTTTAAGGCTGCCTTCCTCACGGAGACAAACTTCACTAAGAGCAGCGATGTCAATATTAAGTCATGATAGTTCTTGGTCTATTAGAGCAGAATGACGCTCAGGTCATCCACTATCTGCAGAGTCTCGCATGGTTCTGATGTTCCAGCATGCAAGCATCAGTTTATTTACACCTTTGGAGGCCGGTGTGTGCCTTTGTTTCTTTGCCTTGGTTTGACTGCGTCAGAAGATTTCTGTTGGCCACGACTAGCCAACCAGGTAGTTGGGGATGAACTTTCGTTAGGCCACTTTTTCTAGGCCCCTTTCCATATGGAGCAAGCAGTGCTCTCCTTAAAAAAGGCTGCTTGGTCATTCAGGATGCTGCCGAACAAGACTGTCATCTCCCGGGTCAGCCTCGAGCGACCAAAGTCCTGAACCACCTGCATGCAGGGTTGGGTCTGCGGCTTCCAGTGCATCTTTACACCTGCCATTTTGTCCCTCGCCTATCACTACAGGGCTTTTTTGGAATGAGATTTGTCCTTCAAGCCTATGCAATGGATTTTTCTAGTGGAGCGCAGCGTGCACAGAACTGGCTTCACCCTTTAAACCAAAGGTTCATCTGCTGGGCTTTCAAGCATGGACGGTAGCAGCGAGTTCCTTGGGTCATAGGTTTGATTAGAGTTTCCTTCTCTTAGATGGTTGACCTTACAGGGTTGGACAAGCACCATCTGCCCAGGTTTGGGATTAGAGTTATCCTTCTCCTAGGACGGTTGCCATAAGGCTAGAGAGCCCATCCTGCCCTTTGACACTCTTTGTCAAACCCTTCAATTTTGACCTGTCTGGCATGGGAGACCCTACCAGTGGCTATTATGCCACTGCCAGCATAGCTCAAAACATCATTAGGGTACGCAAGCCTCTCTCCCACAACAAGGGGGCGTCAATGGAGAGGTGGAAGGTCTGTACCCAAATGAGAAATGAATTCTTTACTATAGCAGATATCTCTGGGGGTTCAGCATGGTCTGTGTTGGTGATTCCTTGATGGAATACACTCACAAAGCACTCAGGTGCTCTTCATTGTAGGTTAAATTTGTCATATGTCTTCAAAACATCAGTCCCCATCTATTATAATGGGAATGAAACTGATTTTTATCATTGTCAACAGATACATCACAGTAGGGCCATACCATTGCAATATGTCTCATGAAACTGATCTCTGAGTATCTTTCTTGTATCACCAAAGCAAACATGAAGGTCATATGCAGTGTTCTTAGACTTTAAACTAAAACTGTAATTTGTGGTCTATTTTTCCATTGAAGCATATTTTAAACTGCCCAATAGATAGATTAATATAAAGTTCATTTCCATGTTAGAGAAAACCTCATTTATTGCTCATTTTCTACCTCTGAGTTCCCTAGATATCTTTCCTCTTCATTAGCTACACATAACACAATTATGCTTTGACCAACTTGGGAAGGAAATAAATTAGCTGATGAGCATTCTGTATGTATCACATAACCTCCAGTGTTTCAAAGATGGTATGAGAGACCTACTCAGGCCCTTGGAACACCCCTAGTCCCACATTAAGGAACATTGCTGTATGCTTTATTCATTTGGTCAGCAATAGTCTGTCCTTCACTGGCTTTTGAAAGTGGCTGTATTAATTAATGAACCGACTAGAGTACAGTAATTTCTGTTGTTGTTTTTTTTTAAATGGATTATTTTCTTGCCTCTGTGGTAAATATATGACATTAGATATAGTGCAGGTTTGGCTGATAATTTTATTAAGAAAGATCTCTGGGACCATGAACTAGAAGGTACATTTTTGGTTTTGTAAATCTGAGAAGCATAAAATTAAATATTACAAAGACTGAAGAAAACATCAACGTTAGTAAAGGAGAGAAATTATTTTGTTTCCATTATTACTTCAGGATGTTGAGCAGACATAGCACACTCTTTCTCATAAAAAGAAATTAGAAAAGGAAACCAAGGCCAAGTATTGTAATGATCCAATACTATACATAGTCTTAAATAAAATTATTTTCTTAAAAAGCTTTTAGAAATGCTTTTGGGACAAGGAATATGTAAACACCTTGTCTTAAAATTTACTTCATCATTCTGAAAGAAAATTGCATAATTGGTTTTTTTTTAATTATACAGAAAAAAAATGGCTTCAGGAAAACAACAACAAGGAAAAACAAATATATACAGATTTTTTCTGGGTTTTTCTTTCTGGGCCTTCACATCTCTTTTTGTACCAGCTCCTATTCAGAACATATTTCTAGAAAACAGGAATGATTGACTTTAAAGTTTAGCAATGGATGAGAATTTCAGGTCACTTTTCATCTGATTTTACCAAATCACTGTTACCCTAAATGCTCAGGTGTCTTAAAGACCCTCTAAATATTGGTATTAATTTGGGGAATTAATATGCTCCAGCTTGGCAAAATGAGAGGAGGACAAGAAAACAAGACCTTTTAACCTACCGGTACACAGGAGGCGACTTTAAGCTAGATAGGTTAATTAAATTATCTTTATTGGAAAATAATAATAACAACATTCACACACACACACACACACACACACACAGGCTTCAAGCAATCACACAAGGCTAGTGAATAAAGTAGGAAGGATTGGCATAGAGGAATAGAGTGAGAGGAGTTTTCAGGATATACGACATCTGTCCTATAGAGCAGAGATTCCTGCAGCAACGGAGGCTCAGAGTTGCACTCTGAGGGTCTAGAATCAAATTAGCAACATGGATATAGGAGGAGGAGCTGTTGACAATTTGGTGTTGATTTGATTTGAAGTGTTTTTTATACCCAATAATTCCCTTCAGGGGATGGAATTCAGAGTGAAAGACAATGTTTCTCATAGGTTCTCGGGTTACGAAAATGGACACTCCAGATATGTTAACAACTCTTAATGTGTTAATACTTTGTAACTGAACAGAAGAAGTAACTCTCTTTGTTTGAGGTGAGGTAGAGGTAAAATAGTCGTTTAAAAACTTAAGTATCTCAGCTACGGCTGATGGGATTAGCCAGATGTTCGGGCAGGAAGTTGCCTTGCAGATTATCTTTCCTTGGATTTTGGGATGGCTCCTCCTTAGTGCATACCTGACTGAGTCTCAGCACTAGTCTTTGTGATTCCTGGTTTTTGGGAGTTCCTGGTTTACTTGCTAAAGTCTTGGAGGACCACTGTTTGGCCAAATTATTAAAAATTGCTTATTATTGAGGATAAGGGACAAGGGGTGTCAGGGCAGGTAACACCATGCAAAAATTAAAAATGGAACATCTTTTAAAGCAACCTGTATTTGCTCATAAGTGGAGAGAAATCATCTAGCCTGATGAATAGAACTGAGTTCTCAAAATCATGCTCACAGTTCTGTGTATTTTTGGCTGGTCTTAATGCAGGGATTTCCTGGCCATGGATTTTCAAATTTTAAATAATGTTTTCAGTGAACTTTGAGTATGTTCATTCAGAATCTACTCCGATCCTCACCAAATGAGACTGTGATGGTGGTGGGACTGAAAGAAAGCCTTCCCCTGAACATCTTAAAACCCTCGCAGGGTCATAGAGGGAGATACAATCTTTCAGATAGTCTGGACCTAAGCTGTGTAGGGCTTTATAGGTCAAGACCAGTACCTTGAATTGTGACCAGAAATGAACTGGTAACTAGTGAAGCTGTTTTAACATGGGAATTATATGCTCCCTGTAACTGGCCTTGGTCAGCATTCTGGCTGCAGCATTCTGAACCCACTGAAGTTTCTGAACAGTTTTCAAAGGCAGAAACACATAGTGTGTTACAGTAATCCAAAATGGATTTAATCAAGGCATGTGTCACCATAGAAAGATCTGATGTCTCAAGGAATGGGTGCAGCTGGCGCACCAGTTTTACCTTTGCAAATGCATTCCTGACCACTGCTTAAACCTGGCCATCCATGCACAGAACTGAGTCCAAGAGAACCCCCAAGCTGTGAGCCTGGGATTTCAGGGGGATTGTAACTCCATCCAACACAGGCAGGGTTCGTATGCACATCACTCACCAGTGTGTATCAGGGACTTTGCCAGATCTGATATGTAGTAATATAACAGCAGCCCTCTATTGGATATGACCATTATGCAACTGCAGAATTCTGATTCCTGCAGACATAATAGTTAACTTACAAAGCTGTAAAGCCCCAACAAGATTCCGGTGAGCATTATTTAAAAAATGAATAGAAAAATTAATTTTTGCCCCAAATCCTATCAAATACACTACTGGCAGACGTGGAGAGCAATTTCACTGGGCAACCAGCATCTGGGAGTTTTAGTCCCAGGAGACACCTTCTTTCTATCAGGAAGTGAAATGGAAGTTGATTTTTGGCTCACTTCATGTTATAAAAAAATTGCTTCCTTTAGACCTAAAGCAGCCCAGGTGTCCAAAAACATGGTGAAATTTACCCCTGGAGGGCTTTTGTTAATCCTTTCAACATGCTAAGAACTAATCTTGTTAGGGGAGTTAACCAACATAGATTTGAGATGTAAATATATTAATAGTGCCTTGTATGGTTAACAAGTTTAATAAAATCAGGGTGTTTTTTAAAGAAAAGGATATAGATCTATGTAATACATGTAATGTAATAGGGGACAATGTAAAATGAATCTCACTAGCTCTAGTATGCAGGGTGGAAGGCTGTGTTCTAGGTGTATTGGTTCTGTACTCATATAATCATAGAGTTGAAAGTAATAGTCACTCTATTCTACTTTGGTCAGACCTCACCTGGAATATTGTGTTCAGTTCCGGGCACCACAATTCAAGAAGGGAATTGACAAGATGGAACATGTCCAGAAGAAGGCAGCCAAAATGGTAAAAGTTATGGAAGCCATGCCCTATGAGGAGCAGCTTAGGTTATGTTTAGCCTGGAGATGAGAAGGTTAAGAGACGACATGATAGCCATGTTTAAATATTTGAATAGATGTCATAATGAGGATGGAGCATGCTTCTTTTTTGATGCCCCAGAGACTAGGACATAGAGCAATGGAGTCAAATGATAGAAAAAATGATTCCACCTAAACATAAGGAAGAAATTCCTGACTGTAAGAGCTCTTCAGCAGTGGAATGCTCTGACTCGGAATGTGGTGGAGCCTCCTTCTTTGGAGGTTTTTAAACAGAGGCTGGATGGCCATCTGTCGAGAATGCTTTGATTGGGTATTCCTTCAAGGTGGGGGTTGGACAACATGGCCCTTGTGGTCTCTTCCAACTCTATGAGTCTATGATTCTATTAATTAGAGTAGCCAGTTATTTTTATTATGCCTCTTTACCTATTCTGTGCTGCTTTCCCCCTACTGCATCATCTGCTCCATTTCCCCCAGTTTGAGCAGTGTTTTCCATTTGGGAAAAGGCTGAGGCAAAGAAGGTATTGAGTAATTCTGTCTTTTCTCTGTCCCCTGTTAGCATTTTGCTGCATTCTCCAAGCAGTAGTCCTACTATCTTCTTCCTTTTGGTATGAACATAACCAAAAAAGCCCTTTTATTGTTTTTCACCTCTCTAGCAAGCCTTGTTCATCACTTTAGATTTTCTGACTTTCTCCCTACACATGTTGGTTATTCATTTGAATTCCTCTTTGGTGATTTCCCCCCTTTTCCATTTCTGGTATATGTCCCTTTTAAAAATTAACTCAGTTGAAAATCATTTAGGTATCCATCCTGGTTTCATTAGACACCTCCCATTTTTCCTCCTTATTGGAACTGTTTGAAATTGTGCCTTTAGTATCTCACTTTTAAGAAACTCCATCATGAACTTCCTTCTCTTTTAGTATTCCTGACCACAGGATTACATCCACTATTTTCCTAAGTTTATTGAAATCAGTTTTCTTAAAATCAAGAATGCATGTTTGACTATGGTTGGCTTCCCCTTTCCTCTTTATAACAAACTCCTGGAGAACATGGTCAATCCCACATAAGGATCCCACCAATTCCGCCTCATTAACCAGGCAATCACTGTTGGTTAGGATAATATCTAAAATAACTGATCCTCTTGTTGCCTCCTGCACTTTCCGGACAATGAAATTTTCTGCAAGACCAGTGAGGAGTTTATTGGACTTTATATTCTTGGCATGTGCTTTATCTTCCCAGGTCACCTGCACATTATCTGAAGACTGACACTGTTTCTGTTCCTCATCATCACTGATAAGGGAGAGCACTTTGAATCAATTATGTAGCTCCAAACTCACAGAACGATCCCTGGTCCTTCTACTTCTATGTGTTATGTTCCTCCCAAATGTTTACCTCCTGTGTTTGGGAAGAGACCTCCTCAGAGACACCCACTGTGTGTTCCTCATCCAGGACAGTCTGCTCCACTCTGTCCAAGAAAACCTCATGCTCCCTAATATACTGAAGAGTAGATACACAGGCCTCAAGTTGCTGGATCTTCTCTTCCAAGTGATGGAAATAATATTTGAAAATATTCAAAAATGGATGAAAACCATGTTTCTTAAGGTGTTAAGAAACCATAATAAGGAGAACCTTAACAGATGGGGATCTTTGCCATTTGAGCCGTATTCTAATGGGGAAAGAGTGTGTGTGTGTGTGCACGCGCACACACAAAAATGGCATAAAAAGAGAGTTTTCTACATACTCACACATTTTCTGCACAGAACATGCTGTTTTCTGTGCAGGAATTTTGCTTTCCGCATAGAAATGCTATTTCCTACATACACACGTGCGCACATACACCAGGATTTCCCAGCCCCACCCCTGAGAGCAAGTTTGTAACTGCAATTAGTCTTTGAAAACCATGCAGTTTTCAATGGATTCTTCTTCTTCTTCTTCTTCTTCTTCTTCTTCTTCTTCTTCTTCTTCTTTGCAACAAGGTGAAAAATAGTAAAATTCTTGCAGGAATGAAATTTGCAAAGATGTACTCTTTTGTACTAGAGACATCCACCCTAAGCAGAAACCTCAGGAGATTCTGCAGTGGAAGATGGTATATCACCTCAAACGTAGTCATGAACAAAACTTTAGAGGCTATAACCATACATGAGCCCAAACAGAAAACATGAGGGGAGGGGGAATAAGAATAGTGTTTTGCCAGGTTTGGGTGTCAGAATAAGTGTGCTAGTGTGCCATCATTCAAGAATAGTCAAGCAGATTACAGTTATTAAACTATGCAGTAATAATGTTTCAATGCCAGAAGGATATTTTCTGCACATTTACTCAGGTTGTTAAGATTAACTTCCTTTTCAAGTTTTGACATTGGTCTCTGAGTTCTCAGTATAATGGGATATAAAAATAATGGGAACAATCAAGTCCAGTGTAAGGTAAGTACTGTTAAGTGCCTTTGGTTTCAGTTGGAGAGTTAAATATGTAGTTAATCTCTTATCTCCCTTATTCCAACAAATGTGACCTATTTTTTATTTTTTATTTTTGGTAGAGCAGGAGTACATTTCTTTTTTTTTTTTTTTTTTTTTAATATATCTTTTTTATTATTTCCAATAATCTTCTCCATAGTACTTCAGGTTCATATATTACATGTTGGATTTAACAAAATCATAAATAAAAATATAACAGTTTCCATCGTTACATCTTTAACACAAATAAGCTTCTACCTCGTAATCATGTATAACCCAAAGCTATCTGTTATTATAATTCCATCTTAATTTCCCCTTTTCTGGTTCTTAAGTTATTCCCTTATTGCTTTCCTCTTGCCGAAGTATGTTAGAATCCTGAACTTAGTACCCGTTTCCCGCCTTTACCTTGCTGTGTTTTCTCCTGATTGGAAATTGTACTACTTCCTATGCAGTGGATCTGTTCAATGCATAATTTCTACCTTTAGCTCTCGTGAGTCAGCATTTAATATCTACACTTCATAAAACTTTCCACCTTAAAATACTCGTACATACCCTTACAGATCAACTATATCAATATTTCCACATTTCATTTTCAGAAATTTTATAACTGGTTCCCAGTCCTTTTTTACTTTATTAATCTTATTATCCTTTAGTATAGCGGTAAGTATATCCATATCTATCATCTCGTATAACTTGATTAACCATTCCTCTATGCTAGGATGTGTTTTCAGTTTCCATTTTGAGGCGTACACCAATCTCGCCGCAGTTATCATGTAGAGTATAATTCTCCCATTAAGGTTTGGATGTTTTTCTTTGATTTTATCTATCATATTAAGCAGGTATATCTCCGGATCCATTCTAAAATTCATTTGTAGAATTTCAGTTATTGCCTTGTGAATCTTTTTCCAGAATGATTTTGCATGTGTGCAATTCCACCACATGTGGAATAAATTCCCTTTAGTTTGATCGCACTTCCAACATATATTACTAGCAGTATTATGCATCTTATTAATGAGAACCGGTGTCAGGTACCATCTACCATAACATTTCAGGTAATTTTCCTTTAAGCTTTGGGACAATGTGAATTTCTGTGTTTCCTTCCATGATTTTTCCCATCTTGTAATACCAATATCGTAACCAATATCCTGTGCCCATTTTATCATTGGTTCCTTTACATAATCAGATTCCAGTTTCCTTTCTAGCAATAAATTATAGTATTTAGTTATATGATGTTTCTTCTCATCCCAGATTATCATATCTAAAGGATTACCCTCAGATTCAAAATTCTCCAGTTTGAGATCCATTCTGAAACGTTCGTATATTTGTCTGTAAAGGAACCAATTAAGGGCGTTACCATCCTGAGCTAGATCTTCTTTAGTCTTTATCTTATAACCTGCTTTGTCTTTCAAAAGAACATCCTTATACCTTATCCAGGGGTTATTCGGATTCCTTACTTTCCCAAAGAAAGCCTCTTCTGATGATATCCATTGTGGAATTTTGAAATAAAATTTTCTCTTTATGCTAAGCCATACTTTCAAGAGTGCTTTTCTTATATAATGATTATTGAAGTCTTTGTTGTCTTTGAGCTTTCCGTACCATAGGTACGCGTGCCAGCCAAATCTGTTATCTGCACCTTCCAAAGATAATAATTTGTTATCTGTCAAGTATATCCACTCTTCGATCCATGTCATTGCGCAAGCTTGGTAGTACAGTTGAAGATCTGGCAACGCGCACCCACCCCTTTCTTTTTTCTCTAATAACAACTTCCACTTAAGCCGGGGTTTTCTCCCGGCCCAAATAAATTTGGAGATTTCTGTTTGCCAGGTCTTAAAGCAGTTTTCATTTGTTATAATCGGCAGGTTCTGGAATATGTACATAAATCTGGGGAGTATATTCATTTTGATGGCTGCGACTTTTCCCAATAGTGACAGATTTAGTTTGGCCCATTTAATCATGTCTTTTTTGATGTCCTCCCACACCTTAGTGTAATTATTTTTGAAAAGTTCCGTGCTTCTTTTAGTGATCCATATTCCTAAATATTTCAATTTAGACGCTATAACAAAACCCGTTTTATGCGTAATTTGTTCTTCTTGATTTTTGTTCAAATTCTTCGTAAGCACTATTGTCTTATCCTTGTTTATTTTAAATCCAGATACCTCCGAGTATGCTTGAATTACATTCTTTAACTCTTCTAGTTGGTCTAGTGGGTTATCTAAGATAATTACTAAATCATCGGCGTAAGCTTTAAGTTTATGTTCGTGACCTTTAATTTTTACACCCTGGATTTTATCGTTTTCTCTTATGATATCTAATAGTATCTCCATGGTTACTATAAACAACAGTGGAGACAGCGGGCAACCTTGCCTAGTTCCTTTTTTGATGCTTATCTTATTGGTTTTTTCCCCATTCACTAACAGATGGGCCATTTGATCTGTGTATATTGAGTCTATCCATCTTCCAAATTTCTCCCCCGTACCCATTCTTTCCAAAACTTCCTTCATAAATGCCCAATTTACCCTGTCGAAAGCTTTTTCGGCATCTAAAAAAATCATCGCCAATTTTCTTTCATTATGCTGTTCATAGTATTCAATCAGATTTATAATTGTTCTAATGTTACCTCTAGCTTGCCTGCCAGGCAGAAAACCATTTTGGTCTGAATGAATTATCTGAGAAAGAATCTTCTTTAGTCTTTGCGCCAAAATACCTACAAATATTTTATAGTCACAATTGAGAAGGGATATAGGTCTGTAGTTTTTTGGATCTTTTGTGTCCCTTCCTTCTTTTGGAATGAGGGTAATAAGGGCCTCTTTCCATGACGTTGGGATTCCTTGTTCTGCAGTTTTGTTGATGGTTCTATATAATGGCATAATCAATTCACTTTCCATCTTTTTATAGTATAATGGGGTGAACCCATCTGGGCCTGGGGCTTTATCTGATTTTAACTGAGAGATAGCCTGCGAAATTTCAGCTATTGTAATATCGGCATTTAAACTATCCTGGTATTGTTTAGTTAGCTTCTTTATCTTTTGTTGAGATAGATATGTCTTTATTTTATTCAAGCTTTCTGTAGTTATAGCTGGGGAGTCATACAATTCCTTATAGAATTCAAAGAAACTTTTCTTAATTAGTTTAGGGTCTGTCTGCAGCTTACCTCTATATTTGATTTCGATAATGAGTTTCTTTTCCTTTAAAGATTTTAATTTTTGAGCCGTCCATTTCCCCGTTTTATTCCCCCATTCAAAATAACGTTGTCTTGCCCTTTTTAGTTTCAGCACTACTTCTTTGCTCATTAAAGATTGAGCTTGCATCCTTAATAATTTTAACTCTTGTTGTAGCTGCGTATCTGTTGGCTTGTCAATCAGTTCATTTTCTTTAATTGCTATTTCATCCATCAACCCCTGTAGCTTTTTTGATTCTTCCTTTTTTTTCTCAGCCATTTGTTTTATAAAGAAACCTCGCATAACCGATTTGGATGCCTCCCAGATTGTATTAGCACTAACATCTTGAGTTGTATTCTCCAAGAAATATAATCTTAATGCGTTTTTCGCTTTCTTTAGCAAATTTTCATCCAATAAGAGTGTATCGTTCAACCGCCAATTCCACTCCCTTTTAAGTACTTGCATTTTTAGTTGGATAGGGTTGTGGTCCGATATCCACTTTGGGAGAACATCCATATCTGTTATGTATCGGTGTAAATGTCTAGACGCCAGGAACATGTCTATTCTAGACGAGGTATGGTGTACCTCGGAAAAGAAGGTGAATCCTGTCGCCTTACCATGCTTCCACCTCCACACATCCATCAAGCTAAAATCTGCGTACATATCAAAGAAGGTCTTTGGTAATCTTCCTTGATTACCTTTTATTGGTTTTTCAGATCTTCTGTCCATTCTCGGATTAATGACCCCATTCCAATCTCCTAATAACAGTATATTTTCGCATTCTTGCTTTTGGATTTCTTTTATCAGATTCCCATAGAAAATTTCTTTATTGTCTAGCGGGGCATATACCCCAATCAGTAATATCCTCTGTCTTCCAATTTTAACTTCTACCCCAACATAGTGACCTTTCATATCTGTGAATTTTTCTCTAGCCTCATATCTTCTATTAATATACAGGACCACCCCTTTTTTTTTCTTCTCATTTGAAGATATAAAATTATGCCCCAATTTTGGATTTTTTAAATAATGATTATCTTGTCTCTTTATACGCGTTTCCTGTAAGCATATAATGTCATTATGTGATTTTTCTAAGTAATGAAAAATCTGATTGCGTTTGTGTTTGGAATTTATTCCTTTTATGTTCCATGAGAGGATTTTACACTCCATCTTGTTATATTTGTTACTTAACAGCTATCTCTTCACAATTCTTCCACTGTCTCTCCTTCCCTAAGTCTTTCTTCGTATTTTCCGTCTGGAGATTCTGACCTTTCTTCCGCTTCCTCACCCTCGCTTTGTTCCACTGATTCTATTTCTAGCTCTCCTCCTGTCATCAAGTCCTCATTTTGTTTATCCAATTGTATGTCCGATCCTGGTACCTGTAATTCCGAATGCCCCTCCTCTTTACCCTCGTCTGGTGTTTCCCGTTTCCTAGCCTCTTTTGGAAGCATTTTACAAAAATCTTTTGCTTTCCTTAGAGTATTGATTTTATATCTTTTTTTTTGGTATATAAAAGATACCCCCTCCAATCTCTCCCATCTGTAGGTAATATTGTTTCTCATCAGCTCTTGTACCAAAAATTTATAATCTTGTCTCCTTTTCAATATCTGCGGTGGGATATCCTTAAATACTTTTATCTCCTCCCCTTCAATCCTTAGTATATCAGTGTAGCTTCTCTGTAGAATACGATCTTTTAATCTGTTTCTTGTAAATGTTATCAAAATATCCCTAGGAACTTTTTTCTCCCGCGCTACTATCGAATTAATTCTAAAGATCTTATCTACCCCTGCATCTAGTTGTTCAATGGCCACATCTGCAAACTCTGCTAAGGCAGGAAATATTCTGTCCTCCAATGTTTCATTCATCTGTTCCTTTAAACCTCTTAATTTCAAACATTTTTCCCGGTATCTACTCTCATTTAGTACTAGGTTTTTCTGTATCTGCTCCTGCTCTTCTGTTAGCCTACCTGCTTTTGCTTCTATCTCACTTGATTTCCCTTTAATACTTTCAACTTCTTCCTTTATTTTATTCATGTCTTCTGCCAGTTTCTCCAGTTTTTTCCCAAAGTTATTTAATTCCCTCTTAATGTCAGATTTAATTTCAGCTCTCATCTCTTTCATCTCATCTCTCATCTCCTGGCGCATCTTTTTCATCTCCCTTCTCATCTCCTCTAATAGTACAGTAGTAATCTCAGTTGTTTTCGATTGACCCTCAAGTGAAGGACGTCTCTGAGTAATTAATTGAGATTGAGCTATTGCAGCTGCCTTTCTTTGTGAGGCCATACTGATAGTTTGTAATTAATTCGTTAATTGTAGAATTTGCTTAAAGAATCAGTTTGTTCCGATAGCTTCTGTATACCTTCCTAGATACCATTAAATAGAATTACCATCACTGCTCATCTGTTACAGTGAATATGTAAGTTCCTTATACAAATAATATTACATCCAAAATCCAAAATTTAAGCAGTATTTAAACAGTGTTCAGATATTATTTAAGCCACCCTATAGCCCTATTCTGAGGTTACTACCCGAACTAAAGCACAATACTTAGTAATTTAGTAGTATAGTAATATAATAGTAATATAGTAATATAGTAATATAATACTTCCGGTAGTATAAAGAAGCGCAGTGAATACAATATAACTGTTCAACCCTTCCAGTCCCCAGGTCCAAAACTCAGCTCACCTGCTCTTTATTTACCCTCCTTACTGTTATATCCAGCTTATTCAGCCTGCTTCCCTGTCTGCATGTATTCTTACTTATCCTTCAGTTACTTCATCAAAAGGAGAAGGGATTATCTTTCAATTATTTCCAGGACCCCTCATAACTATGTGTCACATTCAAACCATGACCACAGTTACCTTCTTCTTCTTATAGCAATACAACACTCCTTCTAGAAAACCCGCACTGTGCCCAATTCTCGGTGTGAGCGAGTTACACCCCTCACCCTCTTCCCTTACGTCTCTGTATTAAGGTCCCTTCACTTTATTCCGGCTTGCGCTTCTTTCTCCGGTTTCCTTTCTCCTTATTCTTGGCTCCAGAGACCGAAACCTGTAACGCCGCGCCCCACCAACTCTATATTTTTCGCTGCCTCTACTCCGCTCCTTCTGTCCTTTTCTACACCTTTCCACGCCGCGTTAAATTCTCCTCCTCCTCCTCTTTCTTTCTTGCTCCTTTCCCGCTGTACCAAATTCTCCGCTTCTCTCCGTGCTCCAAACTCCGCACCGCTTTCAGAGATCCGGCTTGGCCTCCTCCTCCTCCGCGACTCCACTTTCGGCAGTTTGTAACCTTCCGCACTCGCCAAGCGGGTCTGAGTAACTACTGGGACTAAGATTCCCTCCTCGCTTTAGCTCTGATAGAAGCTCACGCCCCGCGCAGTCAGGAGGCTTCGTGTGGGAACTCCAAAACCTCCAGCCTTATTTCAGAAAGCGCTTAAACTTGATATTAATAAGCAGCTTCTTTTTTTAAAAAGGTGCGAACGTTGCTGGAACTGCTCCCGGCAGTTAGCTGGAGCTGGGAGAGACGCTTCTGCGGTCCCCTTCAGGGTCTTGGTTTCACGTACCCCCCTTTCAGTGGAGGTTACGCAAACCAACCCTGGGAATGGACCCCCTACGAGCGCTCACTATCCCCCCCGTACCAGAGGGGTAATGTCGGGTCTATAGTCCCCCGAAATCTACCGAACTCACAGCCGAGGCTGCAGAGCGAAGCACACACACAGCCTCCTCGCAACGCTATTGCACCGGAAGTCATCTGAGCAGGAGTACATTTCAACCCTTGTTTTGGAAGGCAGCCAACACAAAAACTAATGTTTCAGGCTTTATTAAAAGTTAGGTCCAGATTCTATGAATAGCAGTTTTAGTATAGGTAAATTCCTATGTGATCAGAGCAATTCTAGGTTAGATTCACCGAATCATTTAGATATTGATGCATATATATGTTCTAGCAATCCCTAAAAAGTTTATCACAATATAATCCTCAATGGAGATAGTACTATTCAGACTGAACATGGAACAGGTTAAAGAAAGAATTGGATACACATATATGCCCTGCACCAACTACATGTGCATATTCACATTCCAAATTAGAACACTGCACATTGAGCATGTAGGTCTGAAGAGGATTCCCTGTGTTCCACTGAATGTACTTAGCAACTTCTGCAAATTTTGGAACCCTGACTCATCAGGGTTCCAGATCACACTAAGGCTTCTTAAGCATGTCTAGCTAAACTCTTACAAACACTTTGAGACCTTCCATCCATCCATCATTTAATTTTGTTGTCGTGTGCCTTCAATTCATTTCCAACACTGCTTAGTTTCCAGGATAAAGTGGAATCAGTTGCCAAGGTCCTTTTCAATCTACAATGGGATATAGATATGTAACAACTGGTTCCAATGACAAGCAGGCATTATGGGGTCTTTAGACTGACCCAGCCAGATATACCTATAAGAAGCCTAGCCTATTAGTCTTGCATTGTCTTTTTTATATAATATATTTATTGGTTACTTATAATAAGATTACGGTGCAAGTCACATTCCAGTGAAAGAAACAAATCCATCCTTCTACTTTGTATATAATTAGGTATAGTACTTAATAAATTGGCTTAATAAAAATTAAGAAAGTACATCTTAATTAGGCACCAAATACTCTTGCATTGTCAATGGATCTGAATCTTCTTCTATGATTCATGGGTTCCTAATCCAGTTCCCCATTGTGGGTCTTATTCAAGTTCCAACTCTGGCAATTGTCTGAAGGAACCTGTGTTTTGAGATTGGGCTTGAACTATAACTGGTGTTCCATGGTATTCTGTGGTTCTTGGTACTCATGGAACGTGGCATCAAACATCTTTCACATGACACATTTGTAGCACTCTGATACTACTTTTACTGCCATGGTTGCATCTTATAGAATCCTGGGGATTGTAGTTTGGCACTAGATCTCTCTGGAAGAAAATTCTAAATACATACAAGGATTCCATAGGATAAAGCCATGACACTTAAACTGGTCTCAGGGTGTTGTAATTGCGTAGTGTGAAAGAGATCCTGTTTGCTGTTGCATGCATCTGGGAGGACTTCTTTAACTGCATCATACCATAATTAAAACTTAGCAATGTCAAAATTAGCCTATCAGACAAGACTATACATCATAGTGGACAATCAGTGTCAATTTCATGTCATAAATCAATTTCACAATCATAAATCCATCCCATTCCATTTCCATACCCAGTCTGTGGAGTTTGTTTTTAGAGACCAAATGGAAAGTTGACTTAACTTTTCTTTTTTAGTCAATTTCCCTATAACATTTTGTATGAAGTTTCCTCAAATAGTTTTGTATGTACCTTTCCCTAATACAGGCATTTTTGTATGCAATATTTCACCTGTGGGCTGCACTACAAAATTCAGAGAACTGCTCGTTCCAATTTGTATATTAGTTTGAGAAGGTTGAATTAATCAGGTTCAAGTCTAAAATGTGGACCAAATTAAATTCTCCCACACAGCCAGCAGAGATGAGCAAATCTGTCAAGTGCCATTTCATTCAAGTTAATACAAGGTTCTTTCCAACTTAGATCTCTTAACAGTTTGTAAGATGCTGGGAAGGAAAGAGCACAGAAACTTGTATATATGTCTGTGGGCATTTTCAAAATGGATGGTGTGTGCCTCCAAAATTGATACTTTGGGGCCCACATTGTTGAAAAGGTAGGCATATATAAACATTCTGCCATTTATTTCGGCATAACTGTCTCTTTTTTTCCAGATAAAACTATTTCCGTGCAGATTTCTCCCCAAATACACTGTCTTTGTTATACTTGTGTGAATCATATAACACGCTCCAAAGTGTACAGATTTCTATCACAAACTTATTTTGGGTCCACATTCAGGTCTGGGAGGTATAGATCAGGAACCTTTGCTTTTAAATGCAATCCTAACTAATTTGCCCCCATCCCTAATGCCCTGCTACATATTATGTGCACTGTCTTAGCAAAGCTGAGAAAAGATTTCTTATTCCTTCTCTTGGTTTCCCAGTCCTTTTCAGACATGCCTTCCTCCTCTTCTGGTGATGTCTAAAATGGCCAGCACAAAGGAAACAAGTGTATCCATTCTACTGTTACCTAACTATCGCACAGGTGATTGGTTAGAAAGCTTCAGAAGTTGTTCATTTCTTTTTAGGAGGCACACTAATTGGACAACAGACATGATTCAAATATACCCTAATCAGTATGTAAGCTGCAGTGCTTTCAGACAAGCACTGGAAGGAAGGGATTTGAACATCAAAACCAGAGAATGCAAGATGTGATTGAAAACAGACAGGAACAGCAAAGGGTTCCCAGCATGGGTTCTTGATAAAGTCCATTTGGTCTCTCTGCAGACAGCTCGAGAGTCTTTTTTTCTCTCTTTTAATCTCAACACAGGAGGCTTTCCAAGCTCCTGTTCTCTCTGAAAGAAGAGGATTTTTCTGGCAACAACTTTGAGGATTTTAAAAAAAAATTAAGAAGAAAAGGCTTTTGTTTCCACGTTGTCCAGATCTATTAAAGCCAGGGCACAATCTTCTTGTTCTTTCTCATTGGGACAAATGACATCACACTGTTCTGTGTGTTCGAAGACTGCATAATCCACAAGAAAGTTATGCAACTCTATCAAGGCACAAGCAATGTTTCTGAGAACCAAAGGTAATAAGATAGAAATCTCATTGCTTGCAGGCATAGATGTTCTGTTTTTATTACCTTGTTGTGACCTTGGTCAGGCAGGTTTTATAGGTTTTTAAAAGGTGAAATCTATTGAACAAGAGACACAGAAGGATTGAAAAAATGATTTTGTGTCTATCCATAATGATCCAGTATGTGCATACTCATAATGAACCATAATGAGTGGCCTAACGAAAGTCTTTTTTTCCAAAATGGATTATTGGTACTAAGCTTCAGAATATGAATGTTTTCCCCCCCGAAATCAGAACTACCTTACAGTATCATGTCTAAAAAACAAAACTGGATGCATATCTTTTTCATTTTTGTTGTTGTTACAGGCAGGAAGAAATAAGAAATTAAGGATTTGACTCTTCAAATGAAAAGTGCCAAATGTCCAGCATTACAGATATAGAACCCAATCAATTTCTTGGAAACATGTTCAGTATCAGAGTGAAATGTTAAAAGCCAGAAATTCAGGATCATGAACCATTGGCTGATCCTGATATTTGTAGGGAAAGTGTACATAGAGGGACACTACCTTATCTTACTCACATGAGTTTCTGCGCACTAAAATCATACAGATGCATGCACTGAAGCAGCTCAAGGGCCAGTGTTATACATATTTGCACATAATGTGCAGGGAGTAGCCTGGGGAGAGGGGTTTATATAACTGTTTCTTCCCCTGTTTCCATCCTAATGAATATTGCTCCTTGGATGTTGCTATTTGAATCAGCAATGGGGATTTTTTCCCAATGCAAATAGCAGCTTCAGAGTGCTCTTTTTCATCTGTACCTCAGCAGAGAGGAAAATGCTTAAATTCCTACTGTTTCTCTGTTGCTGTACCAGTTATTATCAAATCCCCCTGCTATTTTCAAATTTAAATATGAACATTAAGTATAAAAGTACACTTAACAACATGTCTGGCCAGTCCTGAGCATGTCTAGTTGGTCCTTCTACTGGAAAGGAACAGTGTTTGGAAAAATTGCCTTTTGGACTACAACTTTCACAATCCCATTGGCTATGATTCCAGGAGTTATACAGTTGGCTCTCAAATTTACATATCCTCCCCAACAGGGGTTCACAGCATATAAACTCCACACACACACCTACACAACCATTCTCTGAGGATGCCAGCCACAGATGCAGGTGAAATGTCAGAAAGAAACTATTCCAGAACATGGCCTCACAGCTCAGAAAAAACCCCCAAGGAAAATCTATGAATTTTGTATCCTCGGATTCCACCATTCACGGATTGAAAATATCTTTTTGGAAAAAGATTATCCAAAAAGAAAAGCTTGATTTTTGCCATTTTATATAAGGGACACCATTTTACCATACCATTATATATAATGGGACTTGAGCATCCATAGATTTTGATATCCATGTGGAGTCCTGGAACCAAACCCCAGCAGATACCAAGGACCCACTATAGTTCAAAATAACTTTTTCATACTATGTACAAGGAACTCATGTGAATCAGCTAAGGCAGGAAAGATGAATTAATTTCTGACTACTTATATACTTAGCAGAAAAAAACTGTCTGAAATGGAAAGTGAAAAAGCAGTTTACTTGTGCAACTGAGTGTTTATTTTAGCAGACAATATGCTTGAATACCAAACCAAACACCATGTATGCAGATCAATATTTCACATAATCCTTAACAGGATCAATAGGCTCATTTTCATACCTTTGGCTTTGTCCTCCAAGTGCTCATGTTCATAGATGTTGTCTTCACGGCAGTAAAAAGTACAATCTATGGTTGAGTCCATATTGCCTTTGCAGTTGGGATGTACAATATCAGCTTTGTTTTTAGTCTGAACAAAATGTGTTCTGTAAATCTCTGCAAGTGTTTTTTTTTAAAGTTGTCAATAATTCATCTAGTAAGCACAATAATGGGGAATGAATAAGCAGATGAGGAAGTTGCTAGTTACTGGCTAAGAATCACATGTCACATAGATGCCCAAATTCTCCATAGTAACTGCTATGTCAAAAACCTCTCACTCTGAAGTTGGGGGTGGGGGTGGGTGGGTAGATGTCCTAGATTTTTCAGAAGGATGCTTTCTGCTTAAATAATAAACAAGCTATTTTCATATAAAATAATTGGATTAGGTAATTGTGGAAAACCATTAAAATGCACAAGTATTCATTTGGCCCCAAATCAGCAAACATCACTTTTACCCAATGATGTTATTTGCATGATTAGTGATGACAATTGTGTTTGTGGCATAACAGTCCTGCAAGCCAAACGGAGCATGTTTCATTGTGTGCTCCAGATAATTCATACTCTAATTAGGTAATTCTGTCACGTTATTGGATGTGTAGGGGAGATAGCACTGTTATACATACAAGCTCACTCTTCAAGTTTAATTCTGAGGATTGGCTAACTAGAGAAATATATGAGTTAAATATGATTACGAATCCTGTTATTGTTGTTCAGGGGATACTGTTTTGGAATGTGACATATGGCTATCTGTCTTCCTTCATACTTAGCATCATGTTAGGTAGTTTTTACCTATTCGCTCCACAAGTCAGTTAATATGATTTTCAGTGTATCAGATATTTTAGAGCAATTTTATTTTGTTTGATAAGTGAAGTGGATGATGTAAACATTAGCCTCAGGCATTGCCATCCATGCCAAATTCCTGCTAGTTTCTGTCCAGAATAAGTAAGTGTCATTGCTAAATATGACCTGGAGAGTTTGATGTGGAAAACAAATTTTATCTCACTCACTATCTAGCAGAGCTCTTGGCATCAAAGAAAACTGCTGCTTCTCCTTGCTGCTTATGAGCATATTCAATAAAGAGGTGCTGGTGAAGAATCGCTACAAGTAATGCAAAGTGATAATCATATTTAACTGTTTTATTGATGCCATTAAGGGTCTGGAATCATCAATGCATTCTCTAGATATGATGGCTTTCAGAGCTACAGCTCAGAAATAGATTGCGTGGTAATCTAGCTATCTAGCCAGACCCCTGAAGCATTGCTGGATTGAGAAAAATCAATATATGGAAGCAACATTTTAGCTGTTCTGGCTTTTTAGAATATTCTTCTTTGCCAACATACCGAACCCTCATCTAAAGGTAATTGCAAATGTCATTCTTGAGTAGCTTGGAAATCATTGTTTTAGACAGGAGCCATCAATTCTGAAAAATAGTATGTAGCACAATATTCCATTACACATACTCAAATGGATCTGCCTGATTTCAGTTTGTGCTGTTACTACATGATGTATGTACATTGGCTTGGCAACACTGATGTTAATTCTATACTGAAATCTGTTCTTACCAGTTAAGAATCTCACCCAAGGGCATTTTCAAACATCACTACACTTGCAGGAGTAGATTACACCACTTATCAAGAATAATTCTGACATGTTACATCAGGCCAAGGAAAATGAAAATCTTTTTTTTTTTTATGAGCCATCATATGCTTTATTAACAGGGCAAAAGCTGTTTGTATGGAGAGGCATCAGTTCATTTGTTCTGACCTGATGTCCATCTACCAGAGTTGATTATTTTATTTATTAGTTACATTTATACCCTGTCTTTCCTCCAGGGCACCATATATGACTCTCATGCTCATGATGCCCATGGGTTGCAGGCCACAAAACGTTTTACCAAATAAAACTTATGTGTCTTTAAGATGCCACAAGACTCTTGTTTTGTTTTGTTTTTGCTGGAAGTGTACATAAGGCTGAGAGAAAGAGTTGGCTCATAATGGGAGAAAGGTGGCATATTAAATAAATAAATGATAATCTGATAAGTTTCATGTCCAAGTGGGGACTTGAGCCTGAATCTCCTGTATCCCATGCTTATCTCTAAAAAAATTGGGTTCTGAACCTCCAGATGTTTGGACTTCAGCTTCCTGGTTCTATGGCCAGGACTATGGCCATAGTCAGAGATTCTGAGAGTTGAAGTCCAGATAATCTGGAAAGTTAATGGAACAGACGACTGTTCCAAAGTGATGATGGTTTTGAGAATATTTCTTTCAAGTAGCCATAACAGCTCAAATCCTTTTGTCATTGGTTGAGGGGAAAAATACCTGCAAAACCTTAGTGAGTAGAACCTGCTTAAACTTCATGGGCAAAAGGAAGTAAAGGGGGCAAAAATGCTAGCCATCCTGAACATCTCTTTTATTGCTGGGATCTTTAGCAAGTGGATTGGTTTTTGCTCCCCACCAACTCTTCCAAAAATAGGCAGGATTTGGAATATCTCAAGTAACCTCCATGCTCCATTGGTTTGAAGAGACATCTAATCCCCCTGCATGCTTCAAAACAACAGGTAGGAGGCAAAATCCCCCCCCCCAAAAAAAAACCCTTTGGGACACAGAGATTCTTTAGAGGTGTCATGCTTCTCATCATGTTTTTGGGCCATAAGGTCTTCAATTGTGCCTTGTCAACTCAGTCATAGTTGTATCTTCACTGATTTGACAAGAAGAGTTAAAGATGCTGCAGTTCTGAAAATGTTTGGACAAAAGCAAAAAATCAATCTGCTGCTTAAGACCCGTGGCCAAGATGGCTTTCAAGCCATTAGTTGACTTCTTGGTCTGCTCCAGAAAGGTTTGGAGTTGCATGTTTAATTGTCTGGCTAAGACCAGGAGTACTGAAAGTGGCCATAAGCTAGCCAGCCCTACTCCTCAAGGAAGGGGGAAAATATCAGTGCGAATCAAGCCAGGTGGTGGACACCTCAAAACAGTTCACAGTCATAGGAGCAGGAATGTTCTTATAATGAAGCCTCCCTGTTTCCAGTGCTTGTTCCATCACTAATTTTGGATGTTATTGTCATGTTGCAGAGGGGAAGAACTTGGAAAAAGGCTAAGGGTGACAGAAAGTTATGTTCTGTCCATAAATGGATATAAGCTTGCAAAATCTGGATTTGCTTAATCAGTATTTAGACAGGAACACATTTGTTCTCTGGGATTCAGACTTCTCCAAATATTGCAAACTGAAAATATCCTCAATACAAAATGTGTATATTGGACATGTTTATATAGTTGTATGAGGAAACTAACTTACAAAAATCATTATAAGAAGGGAAAGTTTTGCAGAAACATGTACAAGGCAGGAATGTGTGCAAAAATCCAAATGTTTAGGGGAAAGCATGCATAAAATGCAAATATTAGGAAAAATGTGTAGAAAAATCAGCATGAATTCCCGTGCCAAATTCTTTTAAGAATTAGGACCAAACCAACTGAAAGTGGTGGTGGGGGGGTTTCAGAGAAAAGCTAAAATTGATGATTTACCCATTCCTAAATAAGACCACAGGGTTTGTTTTTAAAGAAAATCACATGTTAATGTCTTCTCTTGCTGTTATTGTGCACATTAAAGTCATTTCTGACTTATGGGGCCTGTAAAGTGGATTACAGGGTTTTCTTGCCAAGATTTGTTCAGAGGAGGTTTGCCATTGCCCTCCTCTGAGGATGAGAGTGTGAGGTCACCCACTGGGCTGGAACTCAAACCCTGGTCTCCAAAGTCATAGTCCAATGCTCAAACCCACTACACCATGTGGGCTCTCTTGTCTTCCCATGTACTTATTAACCTGATGGCAGATATTGAGATCATGTAGTACTTATCTACTTGATAGAACATCCGAAGGTAGAGCCTTATGTCCAATACTATTCAGCTTTGCAGCCCAATCCTTAACACATTTGCTTGGAAATATAGCTCAATGAATTTAATTGGACTTAATTCATATTTAAATATCTATAGGGCTGTAGCCTTGGATTCCTAATAATTATCAGATACCATAAGAAAGTTCTGATGGTCTTTCTCTCTATATATACATTATCAATTCATTTATTGTAAATAAAGTTTACTAATACTGGTAATGATTCAATTCTCAGTGCACAAGATGATCTAACTAATTTAGAATAAACATGCCAAGTGAAGAAGATGTCAATCAAGGTTGGAGGGTTTGTCTCATTATATTTTTAGGCTATGCTCACCATAGGCTTGGGGCCAGCCCTACTCCTCAAGGAAGGGGGAAAATATCAGTGATGAATAAATCTTTTCCTGGTCTGCAGTGACCTTGCAACAACCCTGCAGTCACCCGATTAATGCCACACACAGACACATCAAGGTGACATTGGCATAACCAACCACACATGGTGAACTCATACAGCCATGTCTATTCTATGTTTTCCCCCCCTTCCCAGCATGCAACCTATCAACCAATAGCCATTATTGTTTTCCTATTAATCTAACCCACTTTGCACTCTGATTGGATGTCTCTCCCATCCAATTCCCTTTTCCCCTTTGCACCCTTGAAAGATAATCAGTAAGGGAGGGAAGTTTAAATGTATGTACACACACACACACAACAAAAAGTAATAATAATTTATATTTTATTTATGAAAATGTTCAGTCAGCATATGCAGTCCCTCTTCCTTCCTCCCCCCCTGATGTCCACCATCAGCCTTGTGTCGACATTTTTTTTAAACTGCAGTACATGTATGTATGTATGGCTGCACTAATGAACAAGCAATTGAGCGAATGAGCTAGCAAGCATGGGAAGGAAGTCGGATGAGATGGAATGAAGAAGATTGGCTCATTCACTTGCTTGCTCATATGGAGATCTGCAGTTCACTGCTGTTAAAAAAATGTTGACACAAGGCTGGTGGGGGGGGTAATCAGCTCATTCACTTGCTCACTTGTGCAGGCATACGTACAAATGTACACTGAAGTAAACAAACAAACAAACCATAGTGATACACACTTGCCGGACCAACCAGTCCCATACACCAAAAACTCCCCCCCCCAACACACACTCCAGCTCCACACCAAAGCCATCTCAGAGAGCTGGCCAGACACAGGATTATCTGGATTTTCTGGAAATTTGGGGGTGGGGGTAAAAGGTGAGGTTTTTAAAAATCAGATTATACATTCTCTGCAAATTCCCCACAGATTCCCTGTGAATTGTCAAGAATGTCATGTGTCCTGATTCCAGGGATTATGAGGTGGGTGCAGATTTTATTTCTGCAGTGTAAACAAGCCCTTGGTCTCAAACCACTTATCCCAAAATAGTTTCACTTACTTAAAAATGCCCTTGTATTATATTTTGTTTAAGGAAATACCTGCTGAAGATCATTACTATTTCAAAAAAGTGATTTGCCCAACTAAGCAGTTTAGTTGTTACAGGCTTATACTGGAACATCCAAAAATATTCCTGCCTGAAATTTAAATAATCTAAGAGGTCACAAATTAGAAAGATGAAGACAGGATGGTATAAGTTTTAGGAGAACAACTCCTGTTTGGAAAGATAGAAAAAAACAGAACCCAACTTATTAAGAAGAAATGACTGAGGCTGAAATGTAAGGTGATTCTTCCATTTTGCCATGGGGGACTAGATAAACATCAGTGGCCTTTGTTGTTGCTGTTGTTGGCGCTGTTGTGTGCCTTCAAGTTGCTACTTACCAGAAGGAAAATAATGACAATGATACCTCTTACTGGAGTGATTGGACAGTAGGGGGTCAGTTACATGGCAGTTTTTATTGTGGTAATTTGAGCTTTATCACAGCTTTGCACCAGTGCTGCATAGTTCACATGATTTACTGCTAAATCGGTCGTTCAGTTTAGTGTTCCGCTTTGTAATTCACACACAGACTGAAGCGGGGGTGTGGTCTTCCAAGGACATGTGGGGGAAGATGCCGAGGAGCTGCAAGGGAGGGAAAGAGAGAGAAAGTGCCGGCACCTTTCCCTGCTAATTTTTATTCCTTTAGCAGAGAGTGTCAGCCTATAGAGCCCCCTTCCCCTCCCCCCCCTCTCTCTCTTCTCACACACAGAAATGTCTCAGCAGGGTGAGGGAACAAAGGAACATGCACACACAGGAAAAGGCTAAGTGGGGATTCTTCAGCTGGCAGCAGCCAAGCAGGAAGATGTCAAGGATCTGGGAGGGAGGGAGGGAGGGAGGGAGGGAGGAAAAGAGAGAGCTGGCACTTTCCCCTCCTCTGATTACCAGAGGAATGCCTACTAATTTTTATTCCTTTAGCAGGGAGTGTCAGCCCATCAAGCCCCCCTTCCCCTCACCCACTGTCTCCCCTCTCTCTCTTCTGACACACAGAAACGGGATCTCAACAGGGCGAGGGAATGAACACACACACACACACACAGACGGAGCAGCCAAGCAAGCCAGGAGGCAGACAGCTGGGCAATTGGGGCAGGTATAGCACTCGCTCGGTCTTTTCCCTTGGCTGGAAACAACAGTGGATGGATGAGGCACCTCCATCCTCTCCTGGTCAGTCCAAACCCCTCCCTAGTGAGTTCAACCAATCACGGCCAAGCTCTACTATTCTTGTTTCAGAAAGATTGCTGGTAGTTCACAAAGCCCTTAGAGAAATGGTAGTTCACACAATCAAAAATGCACTAAGTCACACTACTTTTCAAAAAAGTCGGGAAAAGTAGCGAAATCCCCTATCATGCTACTTTTGCGTTTTTGAGCTCACCCCCTTCTGAATGAGGTATACTGTGGTGCGATGTGTGGGAACAATTAGGAATCTTAGTGATTTATTCAAGGGAATATTCTGCTGTGTAAATGGCTCTTAGGAGAATTTACCAAACGTGTTCTGAAATTTCTATTGCCTGAAATTGTTTAACAGTGGTTGAATATACCTTTCTCATAGGGGTTTCGCAATCTTTTTTGATAGCTGTACACAGTGAGATATATAAGGGTGACTTCAAAAGGAGGGCTATTAGACTTATCTATGACAGTGGGATTTAGAAATGGTAACAGATGTAAAGCAAACACTACCTGGAAGAAGTCAAAGGCAGAATTGTGCTCTGCAAATTGTAAAGTTATAAAATGTAATTACAATATTACTTCTTCCTTGGGTGCATTTACACGGGCAAATATTCCTCTAAATATACCGCAAAGATAGCTCATTGTACCCACGGATCGCACCACAGCATCGCCTCATTCAGAAGGGGGGAAGGTAAAACACCCAAATATAGCGTGGCAAGGGATGTTGCTACATTTGCCGGTATATTTGCAATAGCACATTATTGGCAGTGTAAACAACCATTCCGCTAAGGGCTGCAGCAGAACTGCACTGTGATTGGTTGCTATGATGAAGCGGTGGGCTTAAAAGAGGGGGACTGAGGGAGGGAGAGTCAGTAGCGATTAGGAAACTTTGAAAAATCCTCTCTGCTATTTTGCAAGCCAGTTGGCAAACAAAAAGGATTCCCAACAATTTTCAGTCAGGGAGCATTCCTTCTCCTCCTCTCTGCTATTTTGCAAGTATGTAAAACTCCATCTGGTCTCGTCAGCTGTGATCCTGTGCTTAGGGGAGGGAGAGAAACCATTTCACTAAGGGCTGCAGCAGAGCTGCACTGCTATTTTGACAGTCTGTTTATTTGGCTAGAAAATGCTGTTAAGCAAGGAGAAAAAAAACCTTCCATTTGGAATTTGATTTGTGGGCAGGGAGCTGGGGGGGCAGAGGCAAAGGGTGACTGCCTCTAAGCTGTTAAGCACATGGAGTTGGGGCCAGGGCAGACATTCCTATGGCATTGTCTCCTCTCCAATGCTTGGCCATGCCCCCACCACATTTGACTGTGTGAATCTCAAAGCTGAAAAAATCAAAGAGCCACAAAATATAGCTGTGTAAACATATACTGTGTAAACTACCCACCACTGATACGGGAAAGCGCTAAAGTGCAACTTAACACAATAAAACCTGCTGTGTAAACAAGCCCCTTGTCTTCCTTTAAAGACAAGAGATGGTGTATACTGTTGTGGTGAATTTCATTAATCCTAGTTGAAATTTTTGTGCTTTTAAACAGTAAAATGGAAACTGCATAATCAGAAGAGCAACGTGGTGTATCCCAGAACTTGGGGCATTTCTTTTTTTGTACTATAGCTCCCAGAATTTCACAATCAACATGGCCACTGGCTCTGCAGGCTGAGGAATTTGGGGGTTGGTAGTTCAAAACAGAAACTTTTCAATACTGTGGTATATCATTGTAGGACAAAACAGTGCAGGTAAGTAATCACAGGATGCAATGATCTTCCATGTAGATACATCCTCTAATTATGGAAAGGTGGGTAACAAAGCTATTGTTGTTGTTAATGTGGATGACAAAATAAATCTATTATTACCAAGATACATTCCATGAGTGGAAAATAGTGGTGGTTATATGCCCCTAACAAGCTGACTTGGACTCATGGTGACACTATCATAGAGTTTTCTTGGCAATATTTATTTAGAGGAGTATTGCCTCAGCAGTCCTTTGAGGGTGAGAGAGTATGACTTGCCCAAACTCATCTGGTGGGTCTCTGTGGCTAAGTGAGAATTCAACCCTGGTCTCCCAGAGCCACAGGCCTCTTTCACACTTTACCATTATGTACCATATAACTGCCATGGCAAGTCCCATGGAATTCTGGGATTCACAATTAAGGGGCAGTGATGTTTCATATAGATCCTTTCACAGTAAATTTGAGCTAGGTCTGCCCTCTGGCCAGACATCACCTAGAGCAAAACAATAAGGGGAATTTGGACATTCATCAGATGTCCTGGAATGTCAAAGATATCAATAAGTTTTTTTAAAAAAGATTTTTTAAAAATATCTCAGGTAAATATATCTGTAAAACTTTAATTTGTCACAGAGTTCCACCTACAGCCACATACTTGAAGTGAATTAAGGGGCTGGCTTAAGCATCTGTGGAAAATCACAGAAACAGGATTTAAAAACCCTAATGACCTGTCTTAGGATGGTGCATGTATCTGCATAAGGCATGTACTTGCATAAATAGACAAGAGGCAGATTCTCCACACCTCTATTGGGGATTAAGTCAAGAAGCACAACACTTTTGGCATCCCTGTAGATATGTAGTGAACTGGCTCTTAACATCTCTAAGAATTAATCAACTCTTTTGGACTGCTGTAATAATTATCCAGTACAAAATTCATTCCTAATAGGTCACTCTGCAGTGGGGGTGAGCTTAGTGTGCTTACTGTACATTTGCTCTGCATAGCTAAAATGTCTTCTGAATCTATGTGTGGTCAATAAAGCCCCAGGAGACAATTGTATTCTACCTGAAGTTTATATCGATAATATCGAATGGTGGTCAGTCATCCTCGTGAAGCTGTTTACTTCCATTAATGAGTCAGGTTTGGTCACTCTAGTTGCTGCTTAGGAAGAATAATTCCTGTATTAAAAAGGGTTGCAGTTATCAGCTAATCTATATTTCAAAAATGGGAAGTAAATTCTCTGCCAAACATCTCCTGGACAAGTTGGTTACAGGAGCTATTACCAGTGAAGTCTTTGATGAAAAACAAGCAGAAATTAGAGCAGGCCTCTTAACACTGGATAATGATGTTATCCCACATCATTTAATTCACTGATATTTCATGCCCCTTCCCACCACTGGGGCTATTTGTGGCTTTCTGCCAGTCTAAAGACAGACTTAGATTGAATCCATAGGAAGCCCTTGTGGGAAAAACTACAAAGGCTCAGCCAAGATCATAAATGGTTGCTATTACCGAGAGCACAATGAGAAAACTACAGCAAAAGTTTGAATTAGTCCCCAATGTCATTTATTTGAAGTTATCTCAGTCCCACATGTATTTTGGCAAGGTTGCCTGTTAGTACAACACGTAAAAACATTGCTTTACAGTTTTATCTCAGAGCCTTTGGGTAGTGATTTCAGTACCTAGGCAAGATTCCCTCCTTAAGTAGGTCTCAAACTATATAACTTATTTACATTGTCCAAAGAAACAGTAATCTTCAAACTTTCCAGACTGAGAAGCTAGTTTTAATTCCAGCACCATGGGACACATTTTTAAGTTTTCCTATTGTTTTTATCTATATTATTTTCTCTCTAGTGTGACAGCTAAGTATAGATGAGCTGGGTCTGAGGCACTTACCTACCAATTCCTTCTTTTATATGAGTATTCAATTACAAGTGTAGAGGCTGTGCCTGTATCTAAGTGCTGATATAAAGGGAGAAATTTGGTACAGGTGTGCTTCAAGTTTGGGTACATTCTGGAAACCAAAGTGAACTGGGTTGGTTCAAACAAATTCAGGAGAGAATTAATTTGATCAAAGCAGATTAAAGTCAATTCTGAACACTCCTGAAAATTTGTTAGCAATTATGCTTTGGAGAGGCACAGAGACATAGTGATACATTTCAGCCTAAACTCTCTCTGTGTGTATGTGCTTCATGTCAACCTGTCAACTTATGGTGACTGCATGAATTTCATACAGGCAAGGAATACTCTGAGGTGGTTTTGCCAATTCCTTCCTATGAAATTTAGCCTACAGCACCTGGTATTTGAGGGGCAAAGAGGATGAGAAAAAGAAGAGGAGAGGTGTAGATTTGTGACTGGTGGCCCTTGCTTCTAATCACTGTAAATAGTTTTGTGAAACCCCTTGAACAGGGATGGGCAAATCTGTCAATTTTACTTTCGCCCACATTCAAATTTTGCAAATGTTGGTATGTTCTGATTTAAAACTCACTGAAATGAAATCCTTATCCATTGCCCTTGTGGTCTCTTCCAACTCTACAATTCTATGATTCTAAGAGATTGACAAATCTGTCAGTTTTGGCTCCCCCCCCAACATTCAAATTTTGTGCATTTTTGTCATTTTTGCTCAAAACCAAATTGAAATGAAATGCTCACCTATCCTTCTACGTTTCTCTCTCTCTCTCTCTCTCTCTCTCTCTCCGTATTGCAGTATTCTGAAATATATTGCAGTGCTTTTTATACTTGTTTTTATCCTGTGAGTGAAAAAGTCTGTGGAACCTAGGAATTGAGAATTGGCTGCTCACTTGGAAAATACTCAGTGATCTAGTGGTGTGCCACTGCGACTGTAGGCCCCACATCTACCATCCATCCATCCTTGTTCTGTTTCATTTTCAATTATGTTGGTGACCATCAAACATCAAAGTCTTAAATTGTTTTTTGGCCATTCCAAATCCACAGCACCTAGAATTAATAGTAGTAGTAGTAGCAACAGTATAATGATAGTTAATACCTATAACAAATAGTAGCACCTATAAGTAATGGTAGTAGCAGCAGCACTAATTCACTTATATATGTTACAGTTTCTCCAAAACTGGGATGCAAAGAGGCCTACATAAATTAAAACAAATATAAATAAAAACACATACAAAGAATGCAAGTAAAAACAACTTAAAAGTTATTGTTAAATGTAGTTAAATAACCTATAGAATTAAAATAATTTAAAACAAATCAATTAAAAAGGTTAAAGTCAATAGGACAGTACACTATTAAAAGCCCTTGCAGTCAGTTCCTAAATGGCTGTGAGAATAGAAAAGATTTCACTTGCTGATTGGAAGCAAGCAAGGAGGGAGTCATTCTAGTCTTTCTAGAACTCCAGAATCTTGAAGCAGTCATGGGAAAGGCCCTCTCCCTTGTTTTCACCAGATGTGATGAAGGTGGTGGTGCGAAAGTGACATATTGTAGGTTAGGAACACCCTCATGACTAGAATCATAGAATCATAGAGTTGGAAGATACCACAAGTGCCATCTAGTCCAACCCCCTGCCATGCAGGAATACACAATCAAAGCACTCCCAACAGATGGCCATCTATTCTCTGCTTAAAAACGTCCAAAGAAGGAGAACCCACTGCACTCTGAGGCAATGCATTCCACTGCCAAACAGCTCTTACTGTCAAGATCCTATGGAAACCTGGGATTTGTAGTTTGTTGTGGCATCAGAGCTCTCTCACAGAGAAGGCAAAATAAATCATAAAACTATAAATCTCAGAATTCCTCAGCATTGAGCCATGGCAGTTAAAGCAGAATCAGACTGCATTGTTTCTGCAGTGTGTTGGAAGCTTCAGTGAGTCATTTATTAATTAAACAAGCCTAAAATGCTAGAACTAAAATATCAAGCTGGTTCTTTATCCAGTGTCTAATTTGCTCAATTTCAGGAAAGCTACTTCTTGCTTTTTGTTAGTTCTTCGAGGTTGGGAAACAGAAGGTTTAGGTACAAGATCCAAACCACTCATGCAAGAGCAGGATGAGCTGGGATTGGGGGGCTTTTGACATTAAAGGTTTCAGTAACCAGTCTTTACTTAATCAACCCCAATCCCATTTTTAAAAATAGTAAAAATAATAAAGGATCCTTATTTACTAAAACGAAATGTTATCTTGTATTTCTAAATTCTGGAAGCTTTCAGAAAAGTTGTATAAAGACTTGTAAGCCATGTGGGTATGGCCCTGAATACCCAAAAGGCACTAAAGACCAAACAAAGTAAGACAAAATAAATATCTTGAGAACATAACTTCAGACGGATTTGTCCACTACTCTGCCAAACATTTTTTTTTTTTTTGCCTCCAGTAGGACACAACCAGTGGCAACTGTTTCCTCCCATGTGAATAGGGTAGTGGATCTACTTTGTGGTTTAGTTTGAACTTTAAAGTTGTTATCCATGGTGCCTGACTTATTTGAGGGATAGATTTCAGCTCCTCACAAAGGTCCTTTGAAGTTCAGATTAAATCCAGCACAGAGTCACCAGTCATTACTGGACACGTCTATCCAATCACCCCAAGTCATTAAAAAATAAAGCTAAATTAAAATTCTACAAATAAAAGGAAGTTTGGTGTTTTTACCAGACTTCAGGTAATGATATCAGATGATATCATGACTTCAGATGATATCATATGTTTGTAAGAACATGATATCATCTGATCAATTTTATTTACCCTGAAAAACAGGAGTGAAAAAGGAGAAATCACTACAGACCTGATTTATTAAACCATAAAACAAATGGTTTAGAAAAGCATAGTATTTTTTAACCACCATACATGTGTAAGTGTCTAACAATAAATTACACCATGTGATTTTTTAAAAATAATATATATGGATATGCTAATCTTTATTTCATAATTAAATAAAACCTATCAATTTTAATTCCTTCATGGTGAAAAGATATAAAATCAACAAACAGCAAGGGACATTTGAAGGACTGGGTTTTATCTTCTTTATTTTCTAATAGTTTTCCTGTTTTCTGCACAGGATATCACACACAGCTTGCTCATCTAAGCAGGAAGCTGAATTTTGAAGCTCTTAACTCCTGAGACTTTTACTGAGATCCACATAGCAGTCAATAAGCTAAAGAAAGTGGGAAAGGAAACAAGATTGTAAGGGAAGGTAGAAAGGGAAAGTAAGAGAAGGGTTGGATGGGTGAGAAATAGGGTGTGTGAGAAGTGCATTTATTTAGACATTCACCCAGTTGTTTCCATCTATTCAAAGTAGGGATGGAAAGAATATTCTAAAAATGATTAAAAATGTGTTTGTTGGTCCTACAAGATGCTAAGGAAAGAGGAGGCTTAAATTTACTAAATTTGAGACTATATCACGATGCTTGTTGTCTTACCTGGGTCAAGAATGGGCTACCTTGGAAAATGATAAACTGTTAACAATAGAGGGAGATGGTAATTGATACGGTTGGCATGCATAACTTTTTTTATAGCAAAGATACAGTAAACAGAGAATTTTACAATCATAGTATTCGAAGCTCATTAATTAAAAGTTGGGGGGAAATTAAAAATAGACTGTTCCCTCCAATACCAACCTGGGCTTCACCACATGAAACATTGCTTAACAGAGAAGGGGTTCCTACTCACCAATGGTTAAGATACATTGATATATTAACTATAAAAGAGAATGACATTCATGTAAAACTCAAGAGGAAATGAAAACAGCTAATCAGGACTGTCATAGGTATCTATATATGCAGATAAAAGACAGACATAAAATGGACAACAAACTAACAGGAATCACAACTAAAAAAAAAACAGATTGGGAGGTCATTACTGAGCTTGGAAATAAACATATGATATCCAGATATTAAATTTACTCCTAAAATGGGATACAGAAGATGAGATAGTCAAAACTAATATGATAGCCTGGGCACAAAACATCGGCCATCCAATAGAGCTAGTAAGCTGGGGGGAAATGTGGACCAAACAAATAAAAAAAACCCTTTAAGCTAAAACATAAGAGAAAATGTATATAAAATGTACTTTCGAAACTGATAGGCAGCCAGTGGAGAGATCTTAACACTGGAGTTATATGGTCTCTCCGAGATGTTCCTGACACCACTCTGGCTGCCATATTTTGAACCAACTGAAGTTTCCGGACCAAGCATGAGGGCAGCCCCATGGAGAGCGCATTGCAGAAATCTAGACAAGAGGTTACCAGCACATGCACCACAGTCTCGAGGTCCTTTACTTCCAGGAAATGGCGCAGCTGGTGTATCAGCCAAAGCTGATAACAGGTGCTCCTGACTGTCGCATTCACCTGACTCATCATCTGAAGTGATGAATCAAGGAGCACCCCCAGACTGCGAACACAGTCCTTAACGGAGAGCGTGACCCCATCCAGGACTGGAGGTTGCAACCCAACTCCTGGTTTCGGGGCCGCTACCGTGAGCACCTCCGTTTTGTCTGGATTTAATCTCAATCTGTTTTTCCTCATCCAGCCCATTACTGCTTTAAGACAGTCATTAAGAGGAGAGACGCCATCGGAATTCGAGGCCGACGATTGGGACAAGGAGAAATAGATCTGGGTGTCATCAGCGTACTGATAACACCCAGCCCCATAACTCCGAATAATCTCACCCAGCGGCTTCATATAGATGTTAAACAGCGTCGGGGACAGAATGGCACCCTGCGGAACACCACAAGTAAGCTCCTTTCTGCTGGAGCAACTGTCCCCAAGCAACACCCTCTGGGACCTGCCCGAGAGGAAGGACCGGAACCACTGGAGCGCAGTGCCTCCGATTCCTAACCCTCTCAGGCGATCCAAGAGGATGCTATGATCTATTGTATCGAAAGCCGCTGAGATGTCCAAAAGCACCAACAGGGTCACACTACCCCTGTCGATGCTTAGACGCAGGTCGTCGGTTAAGGCAACCATGACAGTCTCAACTCCAAATCCCGTCCTAAAGCCAGTTTGAAATGGGTCTAGGTAATCGGTTTCATCCAAGACCACTTTGAGTTGAAGCACAACTACCCTCTCGAGGGCAGAAGAATGGTAACATAGAAACCGGCCTATAGTTGTTTATGTCCAGGGGGTCAAGGGAAGATTTTTTCAGGAGCGGCCTAACGTCTGCTTCCTTTAAACAAGATGGAACACACCCTTCTCTGAGGGATGCATTGATGATGTCCTTAAGGAACACCATCAAGGCAGCCCCCCCCTGGATGACCAGCCATGAAGGGCAAGGATCGAGAGGGCAGGTCATCTTCTTCATCCTACCAAGTAGCTTGTCCACGTCCTCGGTACTCACGGAGGTACTCACATTCTATAATTTGTGGTGGAATTGTAAAGAGACAACTAAATATTGGGGGGAAAAAATCATACAAACAGTTGAAGAAATATTGCATATCAAATTACAATGGAAACCAGAAATTTATTTCTTAGGGGTAATAGATGAAACAATAGAAAAAGAATATGGGAAATTAATTTTCTACATGTCAGTGATAGCAAGAATAATTTTTGCTAAAATGTGGAAGAGTAAACAATGCCCTACAATAGATCAATGGTTAGAAAAACTTCATGAAACAATGTATATGGACAAGTTGACGATGCTAATCAAAGGGAAAACTATGGAAAATTATACAAATGATTGAACAATCATTGCTACCTACTTTGTAAATAAGTGGGGTAAAGTTGCAACAATATTTCATTTTTGAAATGAAATTGAATAGTAGATGTGAAGAAGATTAAGAGTTCAAAATACAAACTAATAGCAAGAAATCTTAATATTAAGTGATAATATTTAGACAGATAATGCAAACTGTTAATAATAAGACAGAAATGATGTTCAAAGAGAATAAGAAAATATTTGGACAAGTCAGAAAGGAAGTCAGAATATATATATTCAGTAATCCCAGTGCAACAGAATAAGGTATTATAATAATGAGTAACACAGAGATGTAACTATGTGAATTTTTTTATATACTTTATTTTTTTATAAGTACTGAAATTATAAGTGATTAACAAAGATGTAAATAAGAGAAACACAATCTAGTGTAAACAAACAATGCACTGTGTCATATGTTGATGATTTTGTTATTTTATTTGAAGAGATACAAACTATTTTAAAATAAATATTACTGGGGAAAAAAAGAAAATGTGTTTGTTGGGAGATGCTGACAAGAAGAATTCTGGACTGATGAGAATCTTTGCAGTACAGGATTTACTCTCTGAAAAATTCACACATGGGTTGTGTTTTTTGTTTTGTTTTCTTTGGCACAGAAAATAGCATTTTATGCACTGAAAATTTTCTGTATAAAACACTGTTTCCTGCACAGACAATACTGTATCCTCTGGTGGTGGTGGGGGGGACACAGCCCATGCAATAATTTGGGCAGAATAAGGTCCTGTCTACACGATTCCAAAAAAATCCGACCTGGGGGTAATAAATCCAAAAAGGCAGTTGTTCAAGTGTGAATGATCTGCCTACACAATTAAAACACCCCCCTAAAATCCATATGACCCCCTTGCTCAGCTGGCCAAAGCGAGCAATCTAGGCAGCAGTTTTAAATCTCCTACCACCATTTCTCTCTGGCGTTTCTTCGCAAACGAAGATTCAGGAAGGACTCATCCCACGCTTTCTGCAAGCGCGCTGATGACTAAAAAGGCCAATCCAAGATAAACAAGTCCGGTTGCAAAAAGCACAGCAGAAGGTCTCCTTGGGTGATGTTTTTGGGTTGTGATTCTTTCTGCGTTGTCGTTTCTCTTCAAGACTTGTTCGTCGTGAGTTCTCAAATAAGGCTACAGCATTGTGGATAGTGCGTCTCCATGCCTCCCGATGTGAGGCCAGGGCGGACCACTGTTGGTGATCAATTTGGCCAAGCCTGAGATGTTGTTTCAGGGAGTCTTTGTATCGCTTTTTTGGAGCGCCCCTCTTACGCTGACCCATGGCGAGTTCACCGTAGTATTTTTGGGAGGCGATGGTCCTCCATCCTAGAAACGTGCCCTGCCCAGCGCAGCTGTGTTCTCAATATCATGGCCTCAATGCTGGTGATCCCTGCTTGCTCAAGGACAGCAAGATTCGTCACATAGTCACTCCAGTGTATATTTAGGATTGTGCGTAGACAGCGCTGATGAAAGCGCTCGAGGAGTCGTAGGTGGTGGCGATAGGTGAACCATGTTTCAGATCCATAAAGGAGGATAGACAGTACGATGGCTCTATACACACTGATTTTTGTGCTTTACCTCAGGTGTTTATTGCTCCAGACTCTTTTGTGAAGTCTTCCAAATGCACTATATGCCTTTGCTAATCTGTGATCCATCTCTTTGTCAATCTTGGCATCTGAGGAGATGATGCTTCCCAGGTAGGTGAACTGCTGAACGGACTTGAGCACAGATTTGCCGACGGCAATGTGGGGATGGTGGTGTTCGTCCTGTGGTGCAGGCTGGTAAAGAACCTCTGTTTTCTTCAGGTTGACTTCTAGCCCAAACAGCTCTGCAGCTGTTGCAAAGCAGGACGTTAGGCGCTGCAGAGCTGCTTCTGTGTGGGCAACAAGGGCAGCATCATCGGTGAAGAGCAGCTCACGGACTAGATAGTTTAGAGTCTTAGTGTGAGCCCTCAGACGGCTTAAGTTAAACAAGCTACCATCAGTACGGTAGCGTATATAGATCCCGTCGTCTTCTTCAAGCTCTGCCATAGCCCTTTGGAGCATCGTGCTAAAGAAGATTGTAAATAAAGTTGGTGCAAGAAAAAACCTTGCTTCACTCCATTAGTTATTAGAAAGGGCTCTGAAAGAGCATCACCATATCTGACTCGACCACGCTGGCCCTCGTGTAGCAAGATAATCATTTTAAGGAATTTGGGGGGACATCCTAGTTTTTCCAGAATCTGCCACAGACCTTTTCTACTTACAGTGTCAAAGGCTTTGGTGAGGTCGACAAATGTTACATAGAGACCCTTGTTCTGCTCCCTACATTTTTCTTGCAGTTGCCTTAGGGCAAATACCATGTCTGTAGTACTCCTATTGGCTCTGAAGCCACATTGGCTTTCAGGGAGAAGTTCTTCTGCAATAGCAGGAACTAATCTGTTTAGGAGTATCCTTGCAAGGATTTTTCCAGCAATAGAGAGCAGTGTTATGCCTCAATAGTTTGAGCAGTCGGATTTTGCTCCTTTTTTCTTGTACAGGGTGATGATGACTGCATCTCGGAGGTCTGATGGCAGTTCCCCTTTTCCCCAGCAATTCACAAGGAATTCGTGGAATTTTTCGTGGAGTGCATGACCTCCGTGTTTCCAAACTTCAGGTGGGATTCCATCAATCCCAGCTGCCTTGCCGTTTTTCATCTGCTGTATGGCCTTAAGGGTCTCTTCCAAAGTGGGAGCTATGTCCAGTTCATTTTTCATTGGTTTTTGTGTCATATGTTGGATAGCTGAGGTTTGGACTACTCGGTTGGCGCTAAAGAGACTTTGAAAATGTTCAGCCCAACGATTCAGGATGGAGGCTTTATCAGTAATTAACGTTTGACCATCTGTACTGTATAAGGAGCTTTGGACCTGATAAGTAGGTCCAAACACTGCTTTAAGAGCTTCATAAAATCCTCTATGATCACCCAGATCTGCACAGCGTTGTGTCTTTTCTGCTAAATTGATCCACCACTTGTTCTGCTTGTCTCGGAGTTTTTGTTGTAGTTTGCTACATGTGAGGCAGAAAGCTGCTTTTCTTAAATTATTATTATTATTTCAAAAGGTGCTTGGTATCTGGATAGCTGTGATTACATGTTTACATTTAAACATAAAAACTAAAAAATGTATCACAGACTTACCACCCCCTCTACCCGTCCAGCCAATCAGGTTGCGCTCCTGTTCGTATCTGTCCAAACAGGAGGGTACAAACTGTCAACCACTGAATATTTTCTGGATTAATCCCTGTGATCTGGATAAAGACACGGATCCACCAGACACAGACTAAAAGGTAAGTTTTTTTTGGGGGGGGCTCTGAATGACACATATTTATTTGAATGGTGGTCTGTACAGATCACCAATCTTTTGAATAGTCATTTTTCATCAAGTAGACAGGACCTAAGTCTCCAGCTATAGCATTTTCTACACAAGGAATAATATGTGCATATTTTGCACAAAATATATCCCAAACTGCAAACAATCTTTGAAAACTATATGGTTTCTTGAAATAGAAAGACAATTGCTAAAATAATGTGTTGCTTCCTTTGAAAATGAAAGTAGGGAAGAATTGCATCCCTGCACCAAAGTTTGAAAGAAGTGGGTTGAGGCATCGAGGAGTAAAATTATTTGTCACCTTCATGCATAGAATCATAGAATCAGAGTTGGAAGAGACAACAAGGGCCGCCTAGTCTAACCCCCCTGCCCTGCAGGAATACACATTCTTGCAAGACTTTTACATATAGTACTATCACCTAAATCTAAACACACATTTTGAATTAACTTCATCTTTTAAAAATCTCCTTTTCAACATGAACAAAAGCAAATTAGATTTTGAGATAAACTAAATGCATTAATTCTTTCCCACTAACATTCCCATTTCTGGCCGTTCACCTAAATGACTGGCGTAAGTCTCGAGTCAGCTTGCTAACTGCTATCCCAGAAGATTCCACCAAGTGACACAGAACTTTGCTCATTCCCTTCCTTTTGCATTGCTACCTACTGATAGCAGCTGTGATGTTCATCTCTACCAGGTAACATTTTGTCAGCAATTATGTTTTAAACACCAGGGAAGCATGTGGCATCTGCCTGCCTGGCAAAAGGTGGATGATTCTTTCTGCAACATTAAAATGCTTCCCTGTCTGTTGTATAGCTCGTTGTTTATTGTCATATCTTACTGCCTGGACTTATCAGTAAATTTAAAATGTAAGGTGACTTACAATTTCAGTGTGATGCTATTTTGGGATCTACACAACAACAACATGCAATATACAACAGATGCTTCCAATCCACATTTCATTCTAATAGGTAATGAATGGGACCATGATGTGCTGTGAAGTCAATTATGTGTACTATGTAAGACATTGTTTGGGGTTGCAATCTTTTCCCATTAACCTGGGAGTGAGCCTCATAGAATGCAGTCAAACATACTTCTGACTAAATATGCATAAGATTGCACTGTTAGAAAAGTGCAGAAAAGGAAAATAATAGAAGAACTGGGGTTACTGTGCTTCTTGCCCATCTCTAACAAGAACCACTGTCCATCAGTTTTAATATGTGCCTCTGATGCATACAGTAGGACACCCGTATCCACTGGGGATTGGTTCCAGGGGGGCCCATGGATACCAAAAACCATGGATAATAGCGAACACAATTGAAAAGAATAAGACTTCGGGTTTAAAATACCATAGAGTTCCTTGGAGGACCTAGAAAATGGCTAGAGAGGACACATTTTCTAGGAAGACTTTATGGTAGGTGTGCTGTTTTGTGTCCTGTGGATAATTGAGTCAGTGGATAATGAATCAGTGGATATGGGGGGCCCTACTGTACATTTAAATCTTATTACAAGATATATTAAATCATTGGTTCCTAATCTTGGGTTCTTGCATATTGTTGGACTTCAGATCCCAGAATCCCAGATCATTGGCCATTCTAGCTAAACCTTCTGGGAATAGAAGCAGAATCTGAGGAGCCACAGCATTAGACATGTTATAGAATCATAGAATTATAGAGTAGAAAGCTTCCCTGAGGGTAATCTAGTCCAACCCCCTGTCATACAGGAATAGACAGTCAAAGCACTGCTGAAAGAGAGCGCCATCCAACCAACAGTCAAAGACGACAACACTGTTTCTCTGCATTTCACTCATTTCCCTCTAAACCACCATATGCACGTTTCTAAAGGCCCATATAGCCAGTAGGCGGAGGGGTGCAGGCAGGGGAAAATCAAGTCCCTAATTTTCATATTTGTTGCAATCCTTCCTTCTTGGTATGCATTCCATTTTTTCTGCCATTCTGCAAAGAACTAACTTTGATAGTAAAGCATATTGAAATAATGCCTGGTTTTATTACAGCTTCTGTTCAAAGAAGCAGCAAATTAGACTGCGCTCATATAACACCCATTAAAATTCATGTTATGACTCATCAATCACAGAAAGTCTTAATAGATAAAAATAACAAAAGTTGAAACTGAGAAAAATGAAAGAAAATTAGTTCTAGCCACTGAGGCCTTCCCTTTCTTCTAATATTTCCTTTTCATGTTGTCTGTACAAAAAAAAAAAAATGCTTAGTTTATCTCTCCCCGCCGTTTCCTTCCCTTCCTTCCCCCTCCCTCCACGGTATGGTTTTTCAAGGACGATTTCTGTCTTAACATTATCTGCAGAATGGCAAACATTTCCACTGTTGCTAAGCAACGACTATTTGTTTCTTTAATGAGACACCACTTTAGCGGTGTTCCTTTTTGTTGTTGTTGTTGAAAAAGCTTCTGTTAATATATAATTTATTTGAATTTAAAGTTGGCCTAAGCTTCTTTGCAGCATTACAAGCCCATCATTGTAGCTTCTAAATATTGTGAACAAAGGCAGCATTTCCAGAAATCTTAGCTGAATGGGAGTCTTTTTGAAGAAGTGGCCATAATTAACTTTTGAGATGACTCTGTTTGGAAGGGGCGAGGAATGTTAAATGATGATCCTGATTTCTTGTGAACAGTTTTTACTTTAGGCTCAAACAGTCTGGAAAGATAACTATTTTGAGGTATTTCTGTGTGGAATACAAGAATTGAATTTTATTCTGATAGCTGAAAACCTACTCGGTGACTTTGGGCAAGTCACACACTCTCAGCCTCAGAAAACCTCATGACAGGTTCACCTGGAACTGACTTGAAGATGCACAAAAACAACAAAGTTGTCTCAACACTAACCTCAGGCCAGAAGTTACTTTTTGGAACCACTGTTCCAAGAATCCCTGCACCAGTATGGCAGAAAATGTGCATTCATTTTTGAGGATGAGGCTACGTGAATAAATTTGTCCAGTGATTGTAGCTATAGACAGGGCCGGTTTAACCTGTCTGCCAAATCAGCATTGGCAGGGGGCCCCGAGGTCAAGAGGGGGCCCCGAGGTCAAGAGAGGGCCCCGTGTTGGCCTCCTTAATATGAAAATAATGGGATTTCTGGTTTAAAATACCATAGAGTTGCCTTGGAAGGCCTAGAAAAGGGCTAGGGAAGACACATTTTCTAGGAAGACTCTATGGTAGGTGTGCTGTTTTGTGTCCCATGGATAATGAATCCAGGGATACGGGGGTCCTACTATAATCTGAACATCCTGTACGGTGAATAGGTTAGGTTACATTGATCTGAGATAAACATATGGGGGCCCCAAAGTAAAGCATTGCAGGGGGCCCCAAAATTCCTTAAACCGGTCCTGGCTATAGATATCTGTGTTAGTACAGTGACTGCAGTCTACTATCAGTGTAATTTATAACAGCATTGAGGGAACTAGGAATGGAGTGAATATTTGAAAATATTTGACAAATGATAGAAAAACATGTTTTTCATGCATCAAGAAACCATAAAAATATAGAATCTTAGAATAGGAAGGGATCAGAAGGACATCTAGTTGGGGGGTGTTTGGGGATTTTATCTGTATTGTATTTTAATTTTTGTAAGCTGCCCCGATTGTTTTAACAGAGGGGCGGGGTATAAATATTTTTTTATTATTATTATTAATCTCCAACGGGCCTTTGAGAACTGGGTTTTTAGTGGGAAATGGGCTTTATATAACAGGATAGATTTCTGGTGTTACTGCTTGTTTGTTGTTTTTAGTGGTTTATGCTTTTAAGTTGTTTGTAATTGTTTTATAGTTTAATTACTTTTTAACATTTGTATACTGAGAATACTAATGTATATTTGTTTTTAAATGTTGTAAGCCACCTTGAGTCCTAAACTGGGGGGTGGGGTGGGGGAGGTGGGGTAGAAATAAATATAACAGTTGTTTGTTGTTGTGCACCTTCAAGTCATTTTCAACTTATGGTAGCCCTAAGGCAAACCTATCACAGGGTTTTCTGGGCAAGAGTTGTTCAGAGTAGCTTTGCCTTTGCTTTCCTCTGAAGGTTAGAGAGAGTGACTTGCCCAAGATCACCCAGTGGGTTTCAACTGGTGAGTGGGGATTCAAATCCTGGTCATAGTGCAACACTCAAACCATTACGCTAACTTTGGTTCTCATAACAGTAATAATAGTGATGATGATGATGATGATGAGACAGACAGACAAATATTTGGAGGCAATTTTAAGGTACATGAATGAAATATGATTATAGATTGAATTTACAAGTCTAATGACATAGTGACAGGTGGTCTCTGGCTTGGAAGCCCAGGGTCTTCTCAAACAAGCAATAAACTCAACTTTACCAAAAAAAAAATCTTACAAAAATATGCAGTAGGAGCAATTGAGGAAGAGAAACACTGACAGGCATACAATATTACCAACAAGGAACAAGCACTGTTTCCAAACAATGTGTATCACACTTGTTCTTTGTATCTTAATTTGTCATTTGTTTGTTTGTTTGTTTGTTTAAATACTGTATGTATATCCTGCTCTTTAGCATGGGATCACAGGGTGGCATACAATACAGAAAGAGTCCTGTATCTGCAGATCTGATATCCACAGTTTCAATTATCCATTGTTTGCACAACAGCCTCAGGCTTTGGGGGCAGAAACAGGAAGAATTCCCCCACTGCTGCTGCTTCATTGCCAGGGATAAGCTGCTGTGTTTCCTCCTAGGAGATGAAACACAGAAAGTGTTTTCTTGCCAGAGAGAAGCCACCCCACTTTTTCCTGGGTGACCAAGAGCAGCAAGTGCTTAATGGCTGTGGAGAACCCACCTCAACTCCCCGTTTTCTCCCTGGCTACTTCCCCCCAGAGTTACATCATCTGAACTGTTCTCTCTTCTCCTTACTAGTAAGTAAGAGCAGCGACATCCCCTCCCAGTGCTTAACAGTTTCTGGAGGGAGGCATTGGTCATTCCACAAAGGACTACAAAATAGCAAATGCTACCTTTCTAAAAGAGAAATACACACATGTAAGCCACACTCATACATGTGCATGTCACACAGGATTCTGGTCTTTGTCTGCCTTTAATCACCTCTGCTGCAGGACTCTGGAAAAAGTGCACCTGCTAGCACTAATATGGTGGCCACATAGGACTGTTTTCCATTAGTGACCTCCAGTGTTTCTTTCTGGGGGATCATCATACCTGGATGAGAGACTGCCAATGAATATCAGATGCTGTAGGCTATATTTCAGAGGAAGGAACTGGTAAAACCACCTCTGAGTATTCCTTGCCTAAGAAAACCCTGTGAAGTCATGGGATAGCAATAAGTCAAGAGGCAACTTAAAGGCATATGCACACATCATACCAGTCCCAAAGAACAGGGACAATCTGAAGGCTTTTTGGCAAAGCAAATGGAGGAAATTCATATTAAAACTTTTATGCATTCCACTGCAGTTTTATAAAATGGATTGAGTGTATGTGAGATAGTAAGGGTTGACAGTACAGACATACCTCAGTTAACAAATTCTCTAACAAAGAAGCTCCTTTTTCCAAAGTCTTTTTATGGGAACTCATCCCAACCTTACCCTTCTTGTCTTCGGTGTACCTGGAAGGTGTTTTGTCCCCTCCCCCTCAGCATTGGCATTGGAAGGGTGGCGAAGGAGGGCTGGAGAAAGACAGACTTTCAATGTTGGGTTGTAGCAGTGTGTCTGCAGTAAACAACACAATAAAGCTGGGAAAGAATGGGATTCTACTCTAGGTGAAACTACTGGGGCTGTTTGTGCTTATGTACAATAGGTGAGATAAACAGCAACCCCCAGAATCACTTACTGAGCTTGTGTCAAGAGCAAAACAGAAAAAAAGGGGGAAAGCAGATTAGCTGCCTCATCCCTACCCTGGCATGTTGAAAAAGCATAGATTCAAAATGTTTTTGTTTGCTTCTGCAAGGCTTAATTGACCTGGTTGTTCCATTTCACAATGCATAAAATTAGTTTTGAATAAAACATTCACTGAAACATGTTGAACTGTTGTTTTGTTGTTGTTGCATAGGAACCTATCCCTACCTCTACTACCAAAGCTTCTGTTAAAGAAGTAAATCCCAACACATTCATTTCATTAACTGAGGATACCTGTACCCTATTTTCCATAGCGTATTCTCTTATTATAGCGAACATAACTAAACAGCGTACAACACTGGAAATCTAGTGGAGCCCACCTGCTCACTAGAAAGAAGTCTCCTGTCTTTTCACCCTTCGGGTTCAGTTTTCATTGGAGGGCAGCTATGGACTGTGGCTAAGCTGAAATTCAGAAACTTTTCAAGTGGTCATCTTTTCCTTTCTTTCTTTTGCTTCAAGCCCATTTCTTCTCACTGAAAACACCATGAGGAGCTTTATCACCATAAAATCCTAATAAAAAAAGTCCAATGAAACCATGTAAAAAATCAATAAAGCAGTAACAATGCCTCCGTAAGGAACACAATACCCTGTTTCATCTTTCCAAGCCTGTACAGTAGCTGTCCAGCAGTGTCAGCAAACAGAGCAGGAGTTCAACTGGAGAGGAGCTGTCCAAAAAATCACTAAGCTTGGAAAAGTTCTATGGAGACTACTGCATATAATTTCTAATTTGCTCCCTGGTTGTCCTGTCCTTTCTAAGATACAAGTGAGGCCTTGATTAGGCATAGCTGGGAATTCTTGGTTATTCTAATAACAAGTTTCTGTATTCTGCACATTTCTTCACAAATTTAAAAGAAAGAACTTGAGGTTTAAAAGGTTTAAAAGAAATTCAGTGTGCTAGAAAGCAAAATAGGTGGATTCACCCATCTGGAAGGTGACTTTGAGTACTTGGTCTGGCTGAATCCCTGTATATTCAATCAGGTTTGTGGTGCTGAATTCTGAATTCCACCTTTCCCCCCTCATGTTCAATCAATTGTGGCTGGTGGCATCCATGTGAAGCAGTGATTTCATTCTAGATTTTAATTCAGGCTTTACAGGATTCTTAAATAAATTTAGTGCTTTGGGGAATTTATTTAAAACTAGTCAAAACCTGGCTTGGATTCAACATCAACTGAAGTGGAAGGCACCAGCCTACATTGCAAGCAGGACAACATAGTTCTCGCCATACTTAGAATAGCTATAGATACTGTATTTGACTACTATAGATGACTGGGAATTTCTTCAATATATATTTTTATAAGAACCTATAAAAAGTCACAAAAATCATAAATTTGATGGAAACATCATAATCAGCATCATTATTTACAAAAAGGATTATTGGAGAAACAAATATTGACAAATTCATCTTTTCCTAACCTTGATGATAATCAAATTTTATGGTCATGGTTCCTCTTCTTCAGAAAGAGTCTGATAATGGGATTCCTTATGCTGTTAAGTATCATGCCGCTAGCCTTGCTTTAGACTTGCTGGCACTGCTGTCTTTGGGGATCTCTTGGTGATTGTGGGAGGTCTTTGACAAATGTGAAATACTCTCAACAATCTCAGCCAGGGGTGAAAACAAAATGAAGCAAAGAATGAAATAAGCCAAGATTTATACTACATTGAAAGTGTGTTTGGAGATTATACTATGTCTCCAGAGTTAGGTAAATATGGAAAGATTTAAGTTGATTCCTAAAATTCAGCAACAAAGTAGCTCGGTAAAAGAGAGTATTTTACAAGATGTCCAAGAAGAGAAAGTTCTTCTCATGAAAGATGAAGATCTATGTGTGATAAATAAGATGCCACAATCAAATGTCAAATTCTGAAAAGTAACCTATTTTAAAGAATGTCGTAACACACGATTATCCCATTTTCATTTAGAGTAGGGGTGCACTATTCATGTTCATTCTCCATTTCCCATCGGCTCCAGGCAGCATAGGCCACAGCAAGACATGATGGAAGCTGCAATCCAACAACATCTGAATGGCCACATGATTCTTAACATTTATTCAGACCTTAAAGGCCAATGCCAATTTGAATTCAACCTGGAACCTGACTTTAAAGCGTTTCCAAAATGAACTGTGCAGTTTCTTAAAGAGTAAATATAGCAGAATAGTGATCCTCAGCTAAACAATATGTAAGAATAATTGGCTGTTCATATGTTTGAATTCATATTGTGCTAATTGTCCAGATGCACAGCTCCTATAATTCTGGGAGGCTGAAGCTTCATTAACAATTGTGTGAAGCATGTTGACTGTCCATTCTAACACATCCCCTTCTTGTATCATTCAGGTTTCAAGTACATAATAGCAAAAGGGACCATTTTATTGAGTGATCTAATTTCTAGTTGTGCCCAAACATTTAAGTCTATGAGGTTTAAGCTCTTTTAAATTTCTCTGGAATGTGCCTTGTGTTTTCAGGCCAAGCTACTTCAGTGTTTACTGAGGGTTATTTTTTAAAAAAAACTCTCATTTTCATTCATTTGCTTTATAGTACTGTAGGAAATCATGATGATTACTGAGCAGCAGGGTTATCCATTCTATATCAAACCATCTCACAGTATCCTTCTTAAATATGGAATGAATGTTGTAAGGAATGAAAGCAAATGTAATGTGCCAGTACTTTTAAGTTTTGAGGTTACAGTTGCTGCATATGTATGGTCCATAATGGTATTACATTTATGCAACTTTTCTTGGAAAGAAATGTTACAGTCTTAAAGTCATACTACTGTCATTTATCCCAGTCCATATTTTTCAAAAGTGCTTGGCTTTTCCTTGCTTTTGTATCCAAAAGCACAGGAAATAATTGTTAAGATGGAGGGCCGGTTTGAGGCTTTGGTGCCAGAGCAGTTTAAAATGAGAACTATGACATCCTTTATTTGTTCTCACCATTGCACATTAGAAATGAACAAAGAACAAAAGGCAAATATACTTAGAGAAACCCGTTATGCAAGTTAAAAATAGATAGCAGATGGATAATGCAGACTCTAATCCAACAGAATAAATGGGAAATGTCAGTGGGCTGTGATATTCTCTCTCCCACCACTCACCCATTTTTCCCATCAAACCTTTTTTGAACCCAAGTTCCTTTCTAAAGCTTTTTGGACAGATTTGGACAGATTTTAAAGAGAATGTGCAGTTATTTGTCTGCAACTTCTTAAAAAAATGGGGAAGGGCAAAAATTAAGTGTACATTTTAATGTCTGTCTGGTGATGTACTCCATCGTTTCCATAGATCTTGTTTGGAATTCTCTCATGAATTACTGAAAACGTCTCAAATTCACTTCTGAATACAGCAATGTATTAAAGACATGTCATAGCCAGCCTTGTGGCAAAGTAGTTAACCAGCTGTTCTATTTCATGAGCAGATAGATTTTCAGCACCTTTTGAGGTTCATTATTTTTATTTTTCCAGTCATCTCATTACACACTGAAAAGTGATCAGGCTGCAAAGAGAGCAGTCCACAACCTGAAGAGCAGCACAACCTGAATTTGTCATATACTCAAAAGCCACTCTGGGTGAATTAGATGAATTGGCCTTTAATCTTACCTCACCATGAGGAAATAATCTGCTTAACATGCTTCAAATGAAGTTATAAACTCTTCCCTGACTGTTCTGGGTAAACACAATAAAGGAGGAAAACAATACCCATTTCTTGTTCAGGTAATAAATCTGCATTTGGATTATACTACTTCAAATTTCAGATAGGAGATCACATGAATGGGTGCTTTCTGTACATAACAATTCTATGCATGGAAGGGAGAGGACAAGGCACATTTTTCTCCTCCTCAGCATCTAGTTTTGTGTATCCTGGAAATTTTATATTAATATTCAATCAAGTTCTCCCCATTCCCTGCCCCCCACCGATTATTTTTTAAAATCCCAAATAGCTTTGTTTGCTTTCCATGTTGCTTCACATGTTGAATGCAAGATAGGAGTGGGAGAAAGATAAGTGTTTAACTTTTTTCTGACACTCACATTTTCTTCCTCAAGCTGCTTTTCTCTCTTCAAAGAAGCTACAGAGATATGGTTTCTTTTCTTCCCATTTGATCTATCTTCAGTGCAAGCATTAACTCCTCCCTAATGATCATCTGCTGTAGCTCGAAATTGCCCACAGAAATTCTGAATTAACAACATGGAGGGAGGACATAGAACTACAAGTAAGAAGTAGTTCGGCTGAGAGAACATGCTCTAAATCATATTGAAACTGTTAGGAAATACAGTTGGTTCACACAAGCAAATTGATCATTTGATTATACAATACTTGAAGCTACATAAATGTATTCACTGGTATTGTATACCAGAAGATATGAGTTTATATAATCTGACTTAAATAAATTTATATGAAACAGGTTTATATAAACTGAGTCTGTAGGGATTTGATCTTTGATAGCTTCTTTATCAATAGAAGTCGTCACTTGAATGTTCATGTCATCAGCCAACCCTATGTTACAACCAAAATTTGGTGGATTGTGCTTATCATGTCTGAACAGAAGTAAGAACATTCAAGAAACCAAGGAAAGACAGCTAATTCCCACTGAGTTTATGCAAAACTAATAGCACTCATAAAACCAGGGAAAGATATATAATTCTCATTTAATTTATTATGAGGAAACACAATAAGACCTTTATGTTTACCAGGTCCCCTGGGTTTCCCAGCTGTAAATAATAAGCAGTGATCTGTACTTTTATTTCTACATGTCTGTTCTCAATGGATGCTGGTTTTTGTGTGTGCATAGTGTTATGTGTGATTTCCCCCTCTTCACAACTGAATAGGTTTTCATTCCAATGAAAAGATTCTGAAATTTACAGCAGACAGTAATTAGCTTTATTGCATAACCTTCTTCCATAAGTAGTATCTCTTATTGCTTACTATAACATTTATTTGATGGAAAAGCTAACAGCTGTGACCTAATTGCTCTTAGACTCATTGGCTTTCTAAGAACATGTTTATTCTATTTATAACAAAAGTTGCATGTTAGGAAGAAAACAGACAGAAATGGGAAAAGCTCCAGCCAGAATGAAACTTAATATAAAACCCCACTCATTTGATTTATAGAGAAAGACTCTAGTCTTCAATGCATAAAATCCAAGGTTAAGTTCCTGGCATCTTCAGATTATGTTGTGAAACTCTTCTATTTGGAAGCTTGGTGAGCTGTAAGTAGTCTGTGCAGGCAACTTTGCACTTGATGGAGCAACAGTCTGATGTCATATAAATCAATCTTGTAGGTCCCTTATCCCCCCACTTAATATTGCTAACAAGATGGAATATATTTATTGAAATCATTCACCCACTTGCTTCTTTGCCTTATACACATTCGTTCTTTCTTTCTTTCTTTATTTATTTCTGCGACAGATCATGTGCCCAGACAGTCATTTACAAACTGCTCTGGAGTACACAAATATGACTTGAAAGAGCCACTAGTATGCCAAGTGAAATACGTCAGCTAAATAGTGAGAGGCTGGTTGTAAGAAGCTGGTTGTACCTTTTCACAAGGCAAAATCATGCATGAGGATACATGATTTTGCAGTGATCTAATTATTCAAATGCAAGTGAAAGAGACAGACCACACAGAATCACTAACCTTCAGATGAGGTCATCTGTTATATCTCCATGTGGTTCACTGCCCTAGGCATGCTTTTTTGCAATCATTTCATACACTGGTGACCTTCTCATTTTAATTCAGAAAAATAGTCTGGCTCAGCTTTCAGCAGTTTGAAGACATTTTTGGTAGATAAATAGTGGGCTTTTTAAAGGAGGTATGGTGGCTGATTTGATGTCCATTTTAGGTGCTTTTGGTAGAAAGGAGGCTCCATTTTTCTTAAATCTGGATCTTGTGGGAGATTTGTGGTTCAGTCCTAAAAGAATAAGCCAGAGGCTGGCAAGTTTAACTGATGTGGTAAAGACTGTAGGAAGAGGAAGGCAAGTGAAGAAAGAAGACATGAGGTCCTGTTCCACCTGGAATTTTCTCTCATCCTGATCTTCTATCACCAGTGCAGAACTTGAAAAAGCTACTTTTTGTATTACAACTCGCAGAATCATCTAGCCAGCATCACCAATGGCCAGAGTCTGCAAGTCATCGGTGGAAAAAAAGTAGCTTTCTCAACCTGCATCAGTTGCACTAGGGGGAAAATCCTGATGGTGTTTATTACATTGTCATCATATTTATTTATTCCCTACTTTTCCCCCCAAAACAGGACTCTAGGCAGATTACAAATTAAAATAGGTACAATATAGTTCAAAAATACAAAATACAAGAGAGAGAGAGAGAGGCAACTGGAATTATCCTATTAACAACACTGAAAATGGTTTGAAAAATATGATTAAAAATGTTAAATGGTCCATTTTTTGTGATTAATGTATATTGATGTTACCTGTTAGCCTTGGAATTATTTATATGTGAAAAGTTGGAATGTAAGTTAATAGAGATAAATAGACAAAAGCATTAGTTTAAAAATGTCTATGTTGTGATTTTGCATCTTATGTGGTCATCTTGCACCATATGGAGTTTCATGATACTTCCTTTAAAAACATAGCTGCTCTAAGTTCCAGTTCTAGAGCAGATGGTGGGATACAAATGAGCAGATTGAGAATAATTGTAATTATAATTCAGCAAAGCTCAGCTCTTTTACCTTGCTACTTCTTTAACTCTTTCTCTAGGATTTTGCAACTGCACCTATAAGTGCAAATGTAAACTCAGTTTTTGGCCAAAACTATCATCAAATTTATCTGTCTGTCTCTGTAGTGTTTCTTCGCAAACGAAGATTCAGGAAGGATTCATCCCACACTTTCTGCAAGCATGCTGATGACTAAAAAGGCCAATCTGAGATAAACAAGTACGGTTGCAGAAAGCACAGCAGAAGGTCTCCTTGGGTGATGTTTCTGGGTTGTGATTCTTTCTGCGTTGTCGTTTCTCTTCAATACTTGTTCGGCATGAGTTCTCAAATAAGGCTGCAACATTGTAGACAGTACATCTCCATGCCTCCCGATGTGAGGCCAGGGTGGACCATTGCTGGTGATCAATTTGGTTGAGCCTGAGATGTTTTTCAGGGAGTCCTTGTATTGCTTTTTTGGAGCACCCCTCTTACGCTGACCCATGGTGAGTTCACTGTAGAGTACTGTTCTTGAGAGGCAATGGTCCTCCATCCTAGAAACATGCCCTGCCCAGCGCAGCTGTGTTCTTAATATCATGGCCTCAATGCTGGTGATCCCTGCTTGCTCAAGGACAGCAACATTCTAAATTTATAATGTTTCAAATTTATAATGTTTCTATTATTATATTTATCACTTGTTTACCTTTAACCCTTTTAATATCGGCTTTCCATTAAATATTGGCCAACATGCTATACTAACATTTTGAGCCAAACTTTTTCACTTGGAAATCAAAACCGTTGAAATCAATGGGATTCTGTTCAGTTGATCAGACGGAGGTCTGTCTAATTAGCATGACCATGCAGTCAGGTTGTTATAATTGACCAAGATCTAAATGTTTTCTCATTTATCAATGGATAATAAAAAATATAACTGACAAACTTAATCTACTAATTTTCCTATCAATCCATGTATTTTATAAATCTGGTAAAGTAAGCCTCCACCCAGAAAAGCTTGTGCTTTTAGTATGAATTTGTAAGACTCTCCTCCAGTCAAGGTTATTTGCAACTAGGTATGCATCTAAACTGTAAAAATAATGCAGTTTGACACCACTTTAACTGCTATGGCTCCATCCTACAGAATTCTGGGATTTGTAGTTTTGTTATTATTTTTAAAAAATTATTTTTATTAATCATTCAAAAGCAAATAACAATTTCTGTTATTTTCAATTTAACGTTTACATTTTTTTTTCTATTCTGAGATATTACTTAATCAGCATTTTGAAACTTCTCAAATCTGACCATTATTTATAATAGGTTATAAAAACAATTTAAATAAACCAACTATATTCTTTTTGACTTCCTATAAGTTTGGCACAGTTGCAGTAAGAACAACTTATATACATTGTTACTGACTTTGTTTGGATTAATGTTTTTCAAACTTTCCCCTGTGTATTAAATGATATACCTTATAGTACATATTTATCTATGACCTTTCCTTTTTTACCTAAGTGTTAGTTATATAGACAGAGTCACAGTAGTACCAGATTCTGCATATTGTACCACATTCCCCTTATCTCCCAAAGCATTATTACTGGTAGCCATTTATCTAATGATTTCTCTTTAGGTAAATTGTGTACTTTAGCTGGTAATATATCTAGCTCTAACATTTCCTGGGTTTTTAAGGATCTCTAGTTTTGTGAGGCACCAGCACTCTTTGGCAGAGAAGGCTTGAGACCCTGTAAAACTACAAATCCCAGGATCCTATAAGGATGGAGCTACAACACTTAAAGTGGTGTCAAACTGCATTATTTCTACAGTGTACATGTACCCTAGGTCACTGTGGCTTACGTTATCTGTGACTAAGGACTTTATCAGATGCATGAAAAACACAAAATAAGGACACGACAATAACACAAAAGGGCAAAATTGTCAATCATCGTCATCATTTAGCCATTCCAGGGGTATAGTGTGGGCGTGAATAAGGCATCACTTTTTATTGATGGCTTAGCTCATCAATGAAAAAGTGGTGCCTCATCTGTGCCAGCGCTATGCCTTGGGAACAGCTGAGGATGCGGGCATCTGATAGTTTTACCCTTTGTGTTTTCATCCCGTCCTCATGACATGATTTGGGACATGGTATTTTTGCCACGTTTCCCTGTATCTGATAAAGTCCTAACTCATCCAAGTGTTTTTATGATACCTAAACTTGGCTTGGAAATAATAATGATGAAGCCAATACTTGGCTTAAGCTGGTCTGGGTGTTATCAAAGGCACCTCAAGATTCTGGTGCAAGTGAACAAATCAAGCCTTATTTGGAAAGCACAGCTGAACATTTCACTTTCATTCTTACATTTAAAAACACACACACTGTCTCTGTGATAATTATTTGGTGAACTAAAATGATGTGTTTTCCATATCCCTTCCTTTCCCTCTCTCGTTCTTACACACCCACAACAGATATGCAATTTGGAAACCATTTGCAATGTCAAGCCCTTTATTTAACAGCCTCATTCTTGGGAATGTACTGATACCTGGCATTTCAATGATTCCAAAAGATAATATGCTGCTTCTTAACACTGTCCCATATTAATAACATCTAATTAACTTTCATTTGAAGCTTTTCAGCTGGATTACATGATCTTTGTGTAAATTTCGCTTCCATAAAAATGTGACCCGAATGCTAATCTTTCTCTTCCCATTAGAAGTAATAAACATGTTTGCTGAAAAGGGCCGCCAGTTTTTATAATACCCTGGAAGCATCTCTAGCCTATTTTTAAAGCATGTTAATAGCAGGCTTGCTAGAATAGTAGCTGGTAGGCTTTTATTTTCATTTGGAGACTGGAGATGGTGTGCTGGTATAAACATTAACAGATGTAAAGGATTTGAGAAGTATTAGAATAGTGAACATTTACTACTTCTTAAATCCAAGTTTCTTGATAAAACAAATAATTAAATACTCTTAGTACACCAGTGAAAACATGTGGAAACACACAATTGTTTTCTTAGAAACCAACTAGGAAGCAAAGAGTGAGAGCCACCTCACTACATTAAGATACACATACAGAAATATTTGGATTCATATCATTTTAGTTAACAGAAGCAACGGGGCCAGTTCAGACATCTTGCCCAGCAGTAACAGTCTTCCTATACAGAGAATGAGAATGAGTTTTTAGGAGTGTTTGTGCCCAAATCTTCATGAATGACATTATGTGTTAGGTCAATGTAGAAGTGTATAAACATGAAAGAAAAAACCCAATATCTCTTTTATCTCACATCATTTGTGTAGGGCTTTGGGGCAAATAAGGTGCATATATGTACAAGTTAATACTCAGTTCATGATGAAAAGTCAATGCAATTCTAGGCTGCATCAATAGGATTATAGTGTCTAGATTGAGGGAATTAATAGTGCCACTCTACTCTGTGTTGGTCAGACCTCATCTGGAATACTGTGTCCAATTCTGGGCACCACAATTCAAAAAGGATGTTGACAAGCTGGAGAGTGTCCAGAGGACGGCAACCAAAATGGTTAAAGGTCTGGAAACCATGCCGGATAAGTAACAGCTTAGGGACTGGGTATGTTTAGCCTGGGAAAGAGAAGGTTAAGAGGGGACATGATAGCCATGTTTAAATATTTGAAGCGATTTCATATTGAGGATGGAACAAGCTTGTTTTCTGCTGCTCCAGAGACTATGTCCTGAACTCACAGTGGCAAGTGCCTGAGGAGCAACAGGGGAGGAATGCAGGAACAATAGGGTATGGGATGCTGTTCTAGTCTGTTGTCAATTGTCCACAATAGAATCAGAAGTCAAGAGCCAGTCCAGAAGTCAGTCACCAATAGACTACAGTTGTCCCTCCATATCCATGGATTTAAGTATTCACAGTTTGAAAATATTCTTTAAAAAAGAATAATCCAAAAAGCAAACCTTGATTTTGCCATCTTATATAAGGGACACTATTTTGCTATGCCATTGCATACAATGGGACTTGAGTATTCACAGATTTTTGTATCCATGGGGGGTCCTGGAACCAACCCCCAGTGACTATGAAGGGACAACTGTGTACAGTATGCAAGAGTAGTCAAAAGCCAGTCCAGAGTTCAATTACCAATTGTCCATACCAGAAGTCAAAAGCCAGTCCAGAATCCAGTAGAGTCAGGTCCTTGGTCTGTCCATGGTCAGCAGAGTTAAAGCAGCAGTCCAGAAGTCCATTCAAAGTCAAGGCAAGCAAGAATCCAGTAGGAGTGCAACAGCTCAACATAAGCAGTTGTCACCACTGGCTTGACGGAAGAAGTGCTGCCAGATTTATAGTTAGAGTTCCAATGTCAAATGGAGCTGATTAGCTAGGAAATAGATCAGTGTTTGATATTCCAATGCAGCTGGGTGTGGCATTTGTCTCTTCAGTGTACAGAGAAGGGAGGTGGCATGTCATCTGTATCATCTATCACTGGCTGGCAGACTGTTTATTCTTCAGAGTGAGGTTTATTTTCTTTCTCTGGTTCATCTGGCCTCTCAGAGGGAACTGGAGCAGTCTCTGCTTCTTCAGACTCAACTATACTTTCCCCCTTTGTCTAATTTGTGTTCTCTGTTTCCTCCTCCTCCTCCTCCTCCTCCTCCTCCTCCTCCTCCTCCTCCTCTGAGTCCTCAGCCAGCGGGTTCATGACAGACTAGGACATGGAGCAATGGATTAAAACAACAGGAAAAGAGATTCCACCTAAACATTAGGAAGAACTTCCTGGTGGTAAGAGCTGTTTGGCAATGGAATGTGCTGCCTGGAAGTTTGATGGAGTCTCCTTCTTTGGAGGTTTTAAACAGAGGCTGGATGACCATCTGTTGGGAGTGCTTTGCTTATTCCTGCAGGGCAGGGGGTTGGACTGGATGGCCCTTGTGGTCTTTTCCAACTCTATGATTCTATGAGTCTATGACATTATGAGCACAGTACTAGGCATATGTACTTCCAAGTCTCTGGCTCAGTGAATGAGTGGAATATGGGATATAAAGGGGATTTTTTTTGTTTGCTGAGAGAGGATAAAACTCAGTTTCCACTTGTACTCTTCTGCAGATTAAACACAGAGGGATTTACTACAGTCATCCAGGACTTCCACTTGAAAGAGATTTCACACAGTGGTGGCTGATGGCCCTGATGCCAGAAGGGTAGTGAATCCACTCTGAATTTTAAAGGACCTATCAAGGGTCTGATTTTTGACCCTCTAGATTGGTTCAGCACTCTGGATAGTTTCCATAATGTTTAGATCATAATCCAGAGTGAACTTACTGACATCACAGCCACCAGCTGCCATTGCTTTATAGGTCATAACCAGCACTTTGAATTGTCCCTGGAGACTGTTTCCTTGGATGCAGATAGAAGGAAGGGACAATGTTGGGCATCATCATCACTCTTTAAGATGGTGGATGGGAAGAAAGAGTAATGCCTTTGTGGTAAATGTGTTTAGAGCTGGACTGCTAGTTCTGAGTACACAGGCATAGAACTGCAAAGTAAGTGAAGAATGGAGAAGGGGCGGGGAGACAGAAAATGAAATAAATAAGTGATATTGATAGGGGAAGCAGAAAGCAAGGTGAAAGTGATTAGGAATGACAAACTGTTTTGTGGTAAATGGATTCATAGTTGAAAAGCTCTATCCAGAGGTGCTTTAATTAAAGAGTCACTAATTCTCCACAAATGCCAGGTGCATGCATCTAATTGCATCTGTCAGAACAAAAGTAAATGATATTCTTCTGAGATTCCTTTTCTTGTAGAAGGAAGATCTATTCCATCTGCCTCAATTGCATTTGTGTATTCTCAGAAGCTAGTGATGTATCATAAACCTCACAGAATAGATGCTGTTGTTCCCAAAACACATTTTGTCTTGAAGCTGGTGTTCAGCTGAGTAGAAACTAACTGGATTTGTGTAACAGTACTGTATGCTATTAAAGATTTTGTGGAGTCTCAAAAACTAATGTAAAAACTCATTTGAAACTCAGAGCCCCTGGTTGTATGGCCAGTCGTCAAGAGTTCTTGAACTTGTACACCAATACATCAGGAGGGCCAAAGGCTGACAACCCTTATTGTAGTTAACTCTTACAGTTGTGTGAAAAAAGAAAGTAGCCTTTGAATTCTATTAGAATTCTATTAGAATACAGTAGAATTCTTTCTATTCTCTATTTTGGCTTTATTTGTGTTGAATAAATCATGACATGGTGTAATATGTCATGTGTTGTTGTTCATTTGAGGTTGTGTTTACCTAATTTTAAGACCTGCTAAGGAACAGATTATTGGTATTATGTCCTGATATGTAAAACCATATAATTCAAAGAGGGTGTATTTTTCTTTTTCACAAGACTGTACTTTGCCCTTGTGATGAATCCTCTCTCCAGGCTGGCCCCACATTTCAAATCCTTGGGCTCCTGTACTCACCTTGGCCCTCAAGATCTCTCCCTGGATTGGGTAGATGATCCCTATATGGACCAATGGATGTGTTTTTCTGTTTATTCACTATCGTAAGCATGACTAGACTATCAAAATTTAACAGGAACAGCCAGACACAGTTGTGAAAAAGAATAAACAAGTAGAAATTTACTCATAGATACTTAGATTGAACATCAACCTCTGAACTATTTAATCATGCACAGCTCCCCAAAATCTATTCAGTTGTTTCCCCTTTGTTGACTGTACTATCTCTATTACAGCTTTCCCCTATCTTTATGCACTTTTCTCTATTTGCCTTCGATCAGAGACAAGCATCAGTTTTGTATACTTTCTCTCCTATAGCCTCCCCTTCAAAGCATTTCCTGAGCTGTGATTGGCTGGCACCAACCAGGCTTGCCTAACTTCTCCCTTCACAGCCCTGCATAAAAGAATGGTTTCCATTCACTTCTATGGATAAAAGTAGGATGCGCACAATAGGCAATGTGGAAAGTCACAATTTAAAACAACAGTGCTTTATATGAGTGTCCATCTGAATTGCTATGGGGAAAAATATCCAAGAAGGCTTTGGCACATGATATGATGCCCATTTGTAACTTTATATTGTGTGGCAAAGGTAGATATATAGCTGTGACTGTTGATCGAATGATATGCATCCAAATGACACCCAGAGTGCAGTTGAAATCACCTCCCTCTACATCCTTCATCGTTTTCTATTTTTTAAAGCTAGCTATAAAGTAGCATTCATTCACAGTGCTAGCACTTGAAACAATTAATAATGATAATGATTATACTATTCCATTGAAAACTGAATTGTTTCTTAATTAACATGAATGGGCTATTAAGACATTGATTTAACAGATAAAGTAACTTAAGCACAAAGTTTGGCATGCTTATGAAATATTAATTAATATTAGATGAGTTAATTGATGCTATAGCAACCTTATCAAAATGTCAACTCAAAGTCAAACAAGTTTTTAAGATTATTGTTTTGCACATTCTATTGTATAACATAACTATACTGCAATCTTCATCTCACCTTAAGTTCTGTAGGAGTTCTGAATTGTGCAAGGAAGTCCAGGTGAGTACTCATTATTTCAGTGTTAAGTCATCTCTGTGTAGAATGGGAGTAGATAGATAGACAGACGGATGAATAGATAGATAGATAGATAGATAGATAGATAGAGGGATAGACAGACAAAAGGTGTTAGGAATAGTCTTACCTTTAGGCAGAATGAAGCAGCTGACTCAGGTAGAAGATACTGTGTGGCACCAGGGAAAGCTCCCTAGATACACCACCCAAATTTTCCTCTCTGCTGGAGAACAAAGATACCTCTCTGGGCTGTCTAAAACGGCCACCACCTCAGATGAAGTGAGGGATACTTTCTTGTTCACTACAAGTCCAGCTGTTTTCTCTGTGAGGAAAGTGGAAGGGGTCCCTATTCTTCTTTGTTTGGGATATCAAAATGTCTTTGGCCACCCCTGGAAGTGTCTGACCAAATCTGGCATTCTTTCTCAAGTGCTAGTATTTCTATGTGTAGAGAGGTTATATGGGTTATGGACTGAGTCAGAGAAATAATAAGACCACACATGTATATGGGGTGAAATAAAATGATCTTTATTTATTATCCTTGCCTATTTATTTCCCATTAAATCTTCAGCAGGGGGAGGCAACCTAGTGTGGGAGCAGCTGGGGCAGATCGTCCCTCATGGACTTATGCCCCCAGCTTCCCTGGGCGAACACCTGAGCCCTTTTGAGTAACCCCAAGGCCTGGAGTTGCTCTCAAGCCAGTTCGTGTCTAGAAGGTCAACCCGAAAGCCCCTCACCCAATGCATATGTATTAAGGTGAGGTGGGTATCCTTCAGGCCAACCCCAAGGTAGGTCTCCTTCTGTTCTCCAAGGTCGTACGGCGTAAGAAGACCCTACCGGAGACCATCCCTTCACCAAAATCAGTGCCATAGGTGCCCACCGTAACCTCCCCCTTCCTGCCTTCCTTAGGGGTAATTTACCTAATTAGACACTACCCTGGCCAATTTTCCTGTATTGCTGCTTTCCTAGTATGGGGTAGGTGAAAAAAAAACCAAGAAAAGGGGGGGGGGAATTCCTCCCCGGATCTGAGGAAACCATTATCATACTATTCCAGCGGCAGGAGGGTGGGTTGCCAAACAGAAAAGAGGCCGAGGTGAGGGGCGGCAGGGCTTTTATTGCTTTGGCCCTGCCCCTCACCTCGCGTCACCAGTGCTTGCCGGTGACGCAATCATCCAGATCTCTCCCTCCTCCCAGACCATAAATGAACTTCCCCGCAGGATGCTGCAACGACCTGCAGGAGGAGCTGGGTTATAGACTGAGTCAGAGAAATAACGAGACCACACACATATATGGGGTGAAATAAAATGATCTTTATTTATTATCCCTGCCTATTTATTTCCCATTAAATCTTCAGCAGGGGGAGGCAACCTAGTGTGGGAGCAGCTGGGGCAGATTGTCCCTCATGGACTTATGCCCCCAGCTTCCCTGGGTGAACACCTGAGACCTTTTGAGTAACCCTAAGGCCTGGAGTTGCTCTCAAGCCAGTTCGTGTCTAGAAGGTCAACCCGAAAGCCCCTCACCCAATGCATACGTATTAAGGTGAGGGGAGTATCCTTCAGGCCAACCCGAAGGTAGGTCTCCTTCTGTTCTCCCAGGTCGTATGGCCTAAGGAGACCCTACCGGAGACCATCCCTTCACCAAAATCGGTAACATAGGTGCCCATCGTAAACTATGCCTCTCCCTTCCCGCCATAGATAAGGTGCAAGCATCTGCTTAGTCCCTTAATCCCCCACGAGCTCATCCAATGAGTCCCTCAACCCCTGCTGAAGATCAGTCAGAAAAACTGAATTCCCGGTGTCAGAGAGATGGACCCCATCTGCCCTGTAGAGCTCGGGCCTTTCAAACACAATGTTGGGATGTGGCAAATACCACCCACCTCCCTCAATCAGAAATTTATGGACCTGTCTATTCACTGTCCGTCGAGCTGGCTGCAGATCAGCACCTGACGTCTCACCGTCAAAGGTCTAGCACCTGGAAGACAAAAGGGGAAGATAAATTTGCTAAAGGATTGGGCGAATATACCTCTTGTAGGAGGCGAATCTCCAGCGCCTAATTTGCTGAATCGCTGCGGGCGCCATGCCCATGGCAGCAGCAGTAGACACAGCCCCTATACGGAAGGAATGTGTACCAGATCGAACTCCGGTTAGACTGAGCTGCTTCAATGCCTTCACTGTTATGGCCCAAAACTGGTACCTAGTCAAGGGGGAAAAATCAATATGTACAAATAAGGGGCCTTGCGTGTCCCCACGTACATGCAAATAATTCTGTAGCACCAGAACCGGGCAGAGCTCTGTGCTATTACAACAGGACAATTTAATTGTTTTTCCCGTGTCTACCTGGTCGGTCTTAGAAAAATGTATAGTGACAATGACCTCCTGGTCATTCACCTTGGCTCTCCCTGACCTATCAGATTTTGATACCCTGATGAGTTCAGTCACTCGGAGTGCACCAAAAAGTGCCAAGAGGGCTGCTGTATGAAAAAGCAGTGCCTCATATGTTGAAGAGCAAATTCCCAACCAGGACCTGCGTAAGCTCCTCAGAATTTCGGGAGAGAAAGGGACCCTTGAGTCGTCCCTCCTGCCTTTTTCCCTGGCCATCTCTCAAGGACTTTAATAATATGGAAGTCCCCTGTATTGTCAACAGCACCTTGGGCTTTAAGCCAAAATGCCAACGCTGAAAGCCTGCCCCGGATCGATTGTGGGGCAAGTCCCCTGCTATATAAAGAAACACAATATTGCATGAGGTGTGTCACAGGGACATTCACCCCCTGGCTCAAACCTTCCTGCTCCCTGAATTGATAAAACTCCCTCACTGCCCGTGCGTATCCTTTCCTGGTACTGGGGGCAACTGACATACCTAGGGCACTCCAAATTTCGGATTCCCAAGTTACCATAGGCTTGTCGGCATCCGGTTGCCGTCGGGCGCTGCATTTGGAGCCAGCTCTCTGAAACGCTCCATCTGCATGCAGGAAAGAGTGTCAGCTATCTCATTCTGCACACCGGCCACATGCCGTGCGAGGAACACGATGTTATGCTGAAGGCATTGTAAAGTAAATGCCCTAACAAGTTGCATAACCCTCGGTGACCTTGAAGTAAGGGTGTTTATTACCTGGACAGTTGCCAAATTGTTGCACCAAAAAGGCACTGACGAATTGGACAATTCATCCGCCCAGGTGGTTGTAGCCACCAGGATCGGGAAGAACTCCAAGAATGTAAGGTCACGTGTAATTCCCATCCCAGTCCAAATTGCTAGCCATCTGCTTGTGCACCAGCAGCCACCAAAATAAACCCAAAACCCAATAGCCCCTGCCGCATCGGAAGCTATTTGGAAAGTAGCCTGTAACCTCCTTTCCTCCCGCCAAAATGAGATGCCATTGAAAAGGTCCAAAAATTCTTGCCATATCTGAAGATCCTTTTTGATCTCTGCTGTAATTCGAATCTTGTGGTGAGGAAGCTGGACCCCCATAATGACATCATACAATCGGTGAAGGAAAGCCATCCCTGGGGCCACCAACTTGCAGGTGAAATTCAGATGTCCAATCAGGACCTGAAATTCCCTCAAGGTGGCCTTATGTCTCCCCTTAAAGGTGCAAACCCACTCCCACAACTCTGTTACCTTAGCGATTGCCAGACAGCATTGTTGATTGACAGAGTCAATTTCAATGCCTAGAAAGGTCAACTGTTGTGCTGGGCCCTCAGTCTTTTTGGGTGCTAAGGGTGTTGGGGCGTAGAATGATGTGCTGTGTCCACCACAACCACCTGCAGAGTTGTTCCACGTTGACAGGATGCCAAGGAGGTTTCTGGAGAGACTTCTGCAAAAGACTTCAGGCTGAGAAGGAAAAATTCCTTCACCCCAGCACACTGCCTTGAGGTCTGGCTTGCCAAATAAAGACAGCAACAAGGCCAGTTTTCACTCAACTTGAGGGCTTTAATCTTTGCTCACAGTATATTTACTATGTATACACACACACACACACACACACATATATATATATATATACACACACACACACATATATATACACATACACACAGAGTATAGTGCAGCCATCTCTAATACTCATAAATCTCTCCCAAACCAACAAACTGCTCTGCCAACCACCATCCACAACAAACCCACACTGGAGATAATTCCCATCTCCTTTTTATAGGCAGTTAAACAATGCCTATTACATTAGGCATCTCAGGTGTGTATACTCTCAAGTGCTAACTTACACACACATCTGTCACTGGAGCTTAACTACTTTCATTACTAAGCTTACAGCTCCATCTTGTGGTCACATCCATGTCATTTCCTGACATTCCCCTCCAAATGACATGTGGTGTGTCCCATGTGTCATTTACAGCTATCCTTTTATATACTGTGACCTTACTCGCTGATACCTATAGAGTCTGAGACTCCATTCCCATTATTTACAATGTCATAGTGTTTTCCTAGACCTTGATAGCCCATGCTACTGACCCACATGGCTCTGGCTTCCCTGGTGCTATCATTTGTCAATTTCCTTTTACTTACAGGCCTGACCATCCCACCAAACATATCCTGGCTATACTCTGCCACACACACAGAGCTTTGGTTTTCTTCCCCCCCTCCTGCTTAGTGCATGTTCTCCTGGCTCTTTCTGGAGTGTTTTCAGTTGTTTTTACTGTTGCCACAGAAGAGGCTTGTCCCTGCTTTACTATGAAGAACTTTCCTTTCTGAGACCTTATGGGAATCAGGAATGTACCTTGACCACCCTCAGTGTCACTGCTACCAAGACTGGCCTGAGTGTCTTGCCCATGAGTCTCAACTTGTTCTTGTTTCACAGTCACTATCTCTGACTTTGGTTGCAAGTCTAATGAAGTGCTAGGTTCTTCTGGAGTACCAGGCACCTTCAAAGTCCCCTGTTTACCTGAAATTCTAGGCTGTTGTGACACTCCTGGTTTCTCAAGTAAGACATCCCTGGATTCATGTACCCCTCCATTGCCGTTGTTCTTATCTACCACACTGGATTTCTGTTTTACATCAACATTTTGGTCAGGGTACACTCTCTTCCACCCAGCATGAGTCTCAAACTTAGCACTCCTTGAATATAAAATCCTGTTCCCATCCATCAGGAACCTATATTTATTCCCCCCATAGCCCACAAAACACAACCTTTGGCCTTTGGGCTGATTCTTTTTCCTGAACTGAGGAGGAATGTACACTGATGCAAATTGTCCAAACACTCTTAAGTACTTTAGGTTTGGTGCTCTTCCATACAATAAGTAGTATGGTGTTTGGTTTATCACACTGCGCTATGACCTATTTACAATATGACAAGCGGTTCTTGTTGCTTCTCCCCACAAATTAGCTGGCTCTCCAGAATCCTCTAACATACAATCCCTTATTTGGTTTATCATCCCAATCCTACGTTCAGCCAAACCATCCTCAGCTGGACATCTGGGATTTGGAGTTTTATGTTGGATCCCTTTCCGCCCAAACCACTGCTGCAAATTAGTACTTAAGAATTCCCTGCCTCTATCTGTCACAAAAGTGCCAACTTTGTAGGGAAACTCCCTTTCAATAGAATTGACCCATTTTTTGATCATGTCAGCAGCCTCACTTTTGGTTCTGAGCATTGCCCCATAGGTAAATCTGGTATGCCTATCTATTATCAATAGGGTAAACCTGCTACCCCCTATATTCTTTACTTAATGTGGCCCTGATAAATCTGCATGTACAACCTGAAAAGGCCTCTGGGTTATGCATTTGCTCACCTTTGCTACAGGGTAAGCCTTGACCTTTACCTTTTTGCAAATAGCACAGTCCAGGTAACTTTTACAGTTCTCTACCTTGAACTCTGGGCAAATCTTCTCTAGATTTCTCAAACCTTTGAAGCTTATATGGCCCATACCTCTATGAAGGTAATGAGCACACCCATCATGCAGTGGCTTATTTGTTACATTCCCACACTGCACCTGTGCTACCATTTGATAAATGTGATTTTTCTTTATGGCTTTACCACATACTACTCCCTCCTTGGACACAATCCCCTCATCTCCTTTGAAAAGGATTTCATATCCATCACTGGTTAGGGATGTCACACTTACGAGGCTATTTTGTAGTTTTGGTGCACACAGTACATTATGAAATACCTTGTTTAAACCAGGGACTAATACAGACCCTTGAATCTCTACACTGCCCGCTTCACCATCTGCAAATACCACAGTGTCCACTGGTGCTGGCTTTGGGTTCTGTAGTTTTTCCCTATCAGGGGTCATATGATGAGAACACCCACTGTCCAAAATCCAGACAGACTGGTCCTTTTTCTCATTTACAACTCCCTCTAGAGTAGTAGCAAACCCCCTCCCATCTTGGGGCTTGTCTTTTCTTTTTCTTTGTGAGTTATGTCCTTTCTTTGCTGCAGCTACCTTAGGACAGTTCTTTATCAAATGCCCGGTCTCTCCACAGGAAAAACATCTCCGTGTTCTGCAGACAGCAGCACTCCCTTCCTCAGACAGGGATGTGGATTGGTTGGTTGGTTGCCTCCTCCAGCTGGTCACTCCCTTGAAGGTCTCCTCTGAGTCTCTCCTCTGTGCCTCTTCCAATATTCTGGATGCCACGAGGTCGACATTGAAATCAGCTTCGGTTACTCCTTGGAGATTGTACATTAGAAACTCCCATTCACTGTTTAGACTACTCAGGAGTATAAAAGCTTTTTGGGTTTCTTCTATTTGGATGCCACGCTTCCTGCACTCTTCGAAATTATCCTGCATCCTTTTAAAATGCACAAGCACAGATTCACCTTCCTGCTGTTTACAATACAGCTTTCTGCTGCACAACATTTTTGACATTCTCAAGAGCTTTCCAGACTTCAAACACTGACCTTTTATCTCTGATGTTATTCAGCTGATTCAGTTATACAGCTAGAATAATGGTAGCTCTAGCTTTCTCATCACCTATTAATTCATCCTCATTAGCAGGGTCAGGTTGTTTCTTTACATAGTCCCATAAGTCTTGCTTTATTAGCAAAGCCTGCATGTAAATTTTCAAGGAAGCATAGTTCTTCTCAGACAGCTTTTCAAACCTGACTGCTGTTTCCATGTTTGCACTGAGTCTGCGACTTAAAGAGATGCAAACAAACACACTGATAACAGTCCTGGCAGGCTGCCAAAAACAATTAGCTTCCCAAAGCAAACAGATAAGAGCAGAGTCCGTGAGTAGACACACTTAACTCATGCCTTTCCAGGACTTTTCAGCCCTCCAGGAACACAAAACAGCTCACCAATTGCAGAACTGTATCTCCCACACCTTCTCAAGTGTTGTCCACGTGGACACTGGGTCCATAACCCTTGTTGGGGTGTAGAAAGACGCACTGTGTCCACCACGACCACCTGCAGAGTTGTTCCACGTCAACAGGACACCAAGGAGAAGGTTTCTGGAGAGACTTCTGCAAAAGACTTCAGGATGAGAAGGAAAAATTCCTTCACCCCGGCACACTGCCTTGAGCTCTAGCTTACCAAATAAAGACAGCAACAATTACCAAATAAAGAGCCAGCCTTCACTCAACTTGAGGGCTTTAATTTTTGTTTGCAGTATATATATGTGTGTGTATATATATATATATATATATATATATATATATACAGAGTATAGGACAGCCGTCTCTAATACTCATAAATCTCTCCCAAACCAACAAACTGCTTTTCCAACCACCATCCACAACAAACCCACACTGGAGATAATTCCCATCTCCTTTTTATAGGCAGTTAAACAATGCCTATTACACCAGGAATCTCAGATGTGCATACTCTCAAGTGCTAACTCTCTCACACACATGCCACTGGAGCTTAACTATTTTCATTACTAAGCTTACAGTTCCATCTTGTGGTCACATCCATGTCATTTCCTGAAAGAGGGGACTCCCAATTCCCCTGCCATCTGCTCAAACTGTTGCAGTAAATGGCACCATGCCCCTGAACCTGTTTGGCCAAAATAAAAAATCATCCAAATAATGAACCACCCCTCTCGTCCCTGTTTTGGCTTTTAATGCCCATTCCAAAAAGGTGCTGAAGGTCTCAAATGCCTTACAAGAGATGGAACAACCCATGGGTAGAGCACGGTCCATATATAAACCCCCTTCAAATTGGAAACCCAATAATTCAAAATCTTCCGGATGGACTGGGAGAAGGCAGAATGCTGACTTACTGTCACACTTTGCCATCTCAGCTCCCAGCCCATGTCGACGTGCCTCCTGTATGGTGGCGTCGAAGGAAATATACTTAACTGTGCATAGCTCCGCTGGGATGGAGTCACTAACAGACTCCCTCCCCTTGGGTGGGACAAGTGGTGAATTAGCCTAAATTCCCCTGGTGCCTTTTTGGGAACTATGCCTAGAGGCAAAACCCAAAGGTTGGGCACAGGCGGTCGGCTAAATGGGCCCACTACTCTTCTTTCTGCCACCTCCTTACAGATTTTTTCTCTAACTATAGCTTCCTTGACTCTAAGTGATAAAGTACGTGCTTTATAGGGGTGTCTTATCCCTTGAAAGGGGATGCAAAAACCAAAATTAAAACCTTGAGATATATAAGCAGCTGCTTGCCTGTTAGGGTATAATTGCAGCCACTTGTCTAACACTTCTAATTTAATTGGGCTGGGGCCCTTTCTGCGGCTGGCTGGAATTGCCTCCTCCTCTACCCCCGCCCTGTCCTCCTCTGTACCCCTTGAATGGGCCCTTCCCTTTGGGGCAGTTGCAAAAGCAATGGGAAGCCCCGCAAATAGAGAACTCATGGCTGAATCTGCAGGGAACAGGTTCCATGTGAGCTGAACTCCCAGCACAAGAGTTTCAGCCCTGTACTGGGCCCAGTCGGGACTTTGGCTGTCCCAGGGGATGAGGTCTTAATCAAATGGCCACTATGTGTTCGCTCACCCTGAATTGGTCACGCTGGTGTCATCTGTTGCATCCATAACTGTGGGTGCATCATATCCCAGCATAATGCTGGATATATTGCCGCCCGCAGGTGAAAAGCTTCATCATATAGAAGCCATGCAGGGCCAGCAAAATCCACATACGCCCTGTGGATGATGTCTATGAATTGGAAGAGTGCTGCCGCACACTGAGAGTGGGCTTTAGCAATGACACCTGCCATGATCAAGAACCCAGATAGCCAGTTCGACCAATTCCTTTCCACTTGCTTTTTCTTGAGTTTCTCCTTGTCTTTGTCATCGAGTTCCTTCTTATCTTTCTTTTCCAGTTCTCTATATAATAGGGAGAAAACATCTACATACTCCCCTTTAAGTATTTTGTCCCTAGTGGACTGTAGTAAGTGATCCCCTAAAGGAAGGGACATTTCCCCAAAGGGGATAGCAGAATATGTGATACAGTCATATCCTGGGGCCTGTGAAGGCCCAGGCAGAGATGACTCACCAGAAGTTGGTTCCCCTAACCCCTCCTAGAGTATACGGACCCCAAGGTGACCACTGAGGTGGCACCCAACTAAGAGGATGCTGGGCCATAGGCCAGCTGTTGTGTGCTCCTTGTGAACCCAATCCCTGTGTTGTGTAGTTGTGTGCCAGTGGTGACCATACACCCCATGGCCATGTATACCCTGAAGAGGGGGATAGTGTGTCAAAAAGGGGCTCACCTGATGGATTCGGGACCACTTCCAGCACAGTTTCCACATCTGGCTTAGCCGGCTGCTCAGGAGCGTTATCGAGCGACTGAGATCCCGATGCATCACCCTCATGAATGGTCTTTTCCAGGGCATCTAAATGAGCAATTATCTGGTTAGCTAATTTGCCTTTTCCTTTAGGCCATTTTTGCTTTGGCTCTACAGCCACCCCTTGCACCCCTTGAAGCCTCTCAAGGTGCTGGATCCTATCCAGGATTGCCTGCCATGGTATGTCCTCTTCCTCATCACTTGATGAAGGAGAAGGAGCAGGAAGTGCTGGCCACTTGAGTGCAGGGGCTTCCCCTTACCACCAGCTTTCCCTTTTGGGGGGGGGCATTGGCATGATGTAGCCTACCACACAAAATGGCCAGATATACCTCGACTGCTCATGGGCTTATGAGGCCACCGGCTGTGATACCTCCCCAAAATAGTCTTCAGTCCAGCCACCCAGTGATAGTCAATCATGTGCCCAATCACAAATGATATACCAAATATTCATTAAAGGTCTCCCATCCAATACCATCCAGGGCTGAACCTGCCCAGCATCCAGAACCCAACAGGATCTGGCACCTTAGGGGATCTAGGCAGGTTGTTGTCCTAGTCTGGGAACCCAGGCCTCTTACAGCCTTAGGCTAAATACCTCTAAAGAATTATTGTTATTGTTGTTATTATTATTATTATTATAGCATCAATTGTATTCTTCATGCACCCAGATGCTGGTAATGGGCCCTCCTCTGGCCCAAAAGGGGGCCCACTCGGGCCTAAAGCGAACAATCCAACAGTTATAACTTGCAATCCAATTGTATTATTATTATCTTTATTATCTTTATTATTGTTGTTGTTGTTGTAATATTGGGGAGGAAATTCTGGCTTGCCCAAGACCACAGGCCTTGTCTTAGGCCTGCAAGGCCTCCTTCAAGGCCTCACTGGCCTGCCCTATTGGTCTACCCTGGCCTGGTCCGCCACAAGGGCTCAATTTGCCAAAGGCCCTATAGGCCTAGCATTCACCAGTCATCAGGGTACACATGTGGTAAGGCCTGGCCCCATGCCTTGTAGGGGTGGCACAATGGTCCTTCTGACCCCACCCCTTTTGAATCCCTCCTGAGTGCACTACTGACAAACCCAACTAATTAACTGTGTCTCCAGAAGCAAGGCCTGACGGCCACCACACCACAACACACTCTCCACCCGGGAAGGGCACCCCACACCATTGGCCCTTGGAAATACCTTCCAGGAGGTGGCAAATAGGCAGTCGATCCACACGGTCCCCAGCTCCCCCCCCACCCGACTCAGGGCTGCTCGCTATCCCTGCGGCACAGAGACAGTGCTCGCTTTTTCCGCCGCTCAAGGGGGGTGGAGGCAAGCTCCATGCGGGACTGCCTATGGGACTAACCCCTCCGCCCAGGAAACCCTGGGGACTGGGCTAAAGGCCCAACTCATCGGACACGAAATGCCCCGCTCCATTCCTCCAAATGACGCCCGAATCCTCTGCTTGATCCACTGGTCCACTGCTCCTTTCCACGATCCTTGCTCTTGACTCCTGTCAAGCTTGCCAAACAGTAAAGAAGCCAAGGTGAGGGATGGCAGGCTTTTTATTGCTTCAGCCCCACCCCTCTCCTCACGTCGTCGGCACTTGCCGGTGACGCAATCACCCAGGTCTCTCCCTCGTCCTAGACCATAAATGAGCTTCCCCGCAGGAGGCTGCGCCGACCTGTAAGGGGAGCTGGGTTTGTGGAGTTAGCAGTGGCTGTATCCATATTTTATAATAAACACTGATATTATTAAAATATAATATTGAGCTAAGTATGAGGTCTGTCTATTAAGTAATGAGACTGATACAATAACCCAGCTTTATTTATATGTATTACAATATGTATTCTAATGCTTGTCCCTTTCAGTATATTCTCTGTTCACACTCACACACCAATGCAGTCTTGTTTTCCACTGGTCAAAGGTGTGGAGCAGATTAGTTTCTGCAAAATAATTCAGGAAAGCCCTGGATAGCACTCAGAAATAAAAAAGCAACCTGGTGCAATTACAAACTAATAACTTTAGTGACGCACACACATACATATATAACAACTATACATACATACATACATATATATATATAACAACAGGAACAGAGATTCCATCTCAACATTAGGAGGAACTTTTTGACAGTAAGAGCTGTTTGGCAGTGGAACACACTCCCTCGGAGCATGGTGGGGTCTCCTTCCTTGGAGGTCTTTAAACAGAGGCTGGATGGCCATTTGTCAGGAATGATTTGATCGTGATTTCCTGTGTGGCAGGGCGTTGGACTAGATGGCCCTCGTGGTCTCTTCCAACTCTGCAATTCTATGATTCTATGAACTACAATAATAATTAAAGCATGTGAATACAAACTTTCAAGCACATGGACATGACAAAATATATGTAGATATTTCAAGTGTCCTCCTTACATCATCATGACAACTCCAATCCATTTTTCATGAGAGTGGTAAGAAAATCCAAGCTAGAGTTGAATGATGCAAGTGAAGATGAGTAGTTCACAATGAAGGTAGGAGAACAAATCCATAAATTTCAAAATGTTATCCCATTCACTCGCCTTTGTTGATGTAACCTTCCTGTTCCTATAAGGGATAAATGTAAAATTGTCAGTTAAAGTGGTGGTGTACTTGGAGTATACTCTAGAACACTTAGTAATGTTATATAAAATGTGACTGGCACTAGAATGTGTTCCACAATAATATCAGTGAACATAAAGTCCTACAATAATTCTGCATATAATTACATGTGGAACAATGTACAGGAGCACACCATTGGCTCTACCTCTCTATGATGCCTATATTGAAGACTGATACTGGAATACTAGTGAGACAGCACTGAATTCTTCATATACAGGTCAACCCCTGTATCCTCAAGGGATACATTCCAAGACACCCCATGAATACCTGAAACCATGGATAATAGGGGACCCTATTATTTTCAATGAGACGAACACCAGATGTTGACCATAGAGTTGCATTGGAGGACTTAGAAATGCCCAGAGAGAACATATTTTTTCAGATGTGGATAACTGAAACCATGGATACCAAATTCATGGCTACAGGGGTCGACTTGTACAAATTGTACGTACAGCCATGAATGAATCAGCATCCTGCACATAGTATATGCTTCCCTGACTGAAATCTTTACTAGTGGGTAGGAAATAAATAAATAAATAAATAAAGTGTTGAACTTTTATATTCACATGCACTTTTCCTTTTGGCATCGTTCACAATATCTTCAAGATATCCATATTGGGATATGAAGCATTATTATGATTTAATCCAGTGATGGGCAACCTTTTGAGCTTGGTGTGTCAAACTTCGCCAAAAAACTGAGCATAATTCAGGTGGTGTGTCACTTTGAGGAAAAAACTTTAGGGAGGCGGTGGGGGGGTTGGAGGAAAGTGGTGACTGGGGCTTCAAAGCCCTAATCACCACTTCAGGGAGGGTGGGAGTGGGGACGAAAGTGGCAACCGGGGCTTTGAAGCCCCGATCACCACTTTAGGGAGGGTGGGGTGTGTGTGAAACATCCTTCTCGGCATGCGGCCGCGTGTCATCATAAATGGCTACGCGTGTCAGTGCTGACACACGTGTCATAGGTTCGCCATCACTGATTTAATCCGTTATCTGATTCTACAAATGTCAAGTAATCAATCAACTAATTGCAATTCTATACATTATCTACTCAGAAGGAAGCCCTGTTGAGTTCAACTGGACTTACTTCCCAGGAATGTCTATATGGGATTGTGCCCTAAAAATATTTAATTTTTAACACAATTTGTAACACAACCCAGTTTTGAAGATGGAGGATATTCATCCTGAATATGCTCTTCTTCTAAATAAAGATATTTCTCAAGTAGTATACAAAATAGGTTCTTTCGTTTGAAAAAAATTCTAGGACTATAACAACTATACTGTAAAAAAATAAATAAATCAACATTTCTTATGTATTTGTTTTCAACTTGGTGACCTTGACATGAACTAAACCCTTTGAATTCCATGGAGAAGGAATGGACAGCTATGGAGGAATGGACAGTTAATTTGCAAAATCATTTAATCTAATAGGAATTGGTTTCTTTTCCATGTGATAAACAGCAGCTCTTATCAGATCGCCTCTTTGCTTGAAGCCATTATCACAGATCCGTTATCAAGGAATGTTCTTTGTTATCACATCAGCTCATCATTGAACAAGGCAGAGGCAGGTTTTAATGAGATAAGAAAGAACAATCTCTGATAGTAGATTTCTGATAATGACTCCACATTCTTTTTTTAAAAAAGAAAAGGAATAATCATATCTTGGCTCTACAGATGTCTTATTAAAGTAGATTTATCTACAATTACTCTGTATGAAAAGTTTTCATACCAGTCCAGATATATCCTTTGTTCTCAAATAGAGCATCACCCAAGAATGGAGCTAAGAGATATTTTCAGTAGTTTAAGATTATTCTTATTTTGCTTTGAAAAATATAGGCAAGGCAAGATTTAATGAAAATTTAAGGTACAATTATTTTGGGTTTTATTATTTAAAATTCAAGATTGGTACTTGCACAAGATTGGTACTTGCATGTAAGCAGTCAGAAAAAAATGCTTTGAACAATTCTATGATAATTCATTTTTGCTTTAAAAAAAGAACAAAATAAAAAAAAGAGGGAGACAAAATTATTTCTCATATTAGACAACTTAATGCCAGACAAGGTCAATGGAAAGTGTGGCAATCATATTGTACTCTCCAGAAAAGATTCACCTTCCCAACCAGACAAAAACTTTCTGATGTTGTTAATTTATCAAATTATGCACTATTACTATGCCCTGAAATTAATTCTATATTTAAAAATGCTTATGGGCCCAACATGCTTGCTCATAGAGGAGGCTCCTTACTGTCTCTCTTCCACAGGGCTACAGATGCCAAATCTATGGTACTATGAAGGACACAAAATGGTGGCAAGGCTTCCAATGGGGATGTTGCTGTTCCTATCTATGAAACACTCTAGAAAAACAGAAAGAGGCTATGCAGTTGTGATGAGTAATGTCAGAACCCCTGCCTTTGACAAATTTTTGGAAAATCTCTTCCCTCCGGCAGCTGTGGGTTCTAATTATAATAGATGGTTTAACCATGAAGAAGGAGTGTATAATGAATATATATAGCTGGTCTGATACACTGTCAGTTGCTTTTTGTTACTCCTATGCCCTAAGAACAGAGAAGTTAAAATTCTTTGGTCACAGCCTGTGGGACTTTGGTTGGTGGGTGGCCAAGCTTTGATACTGGTACATGCTTGGAAAAGTCTGGATGTTCAGTTATTTATGCACACTGAAAGCTGGTGGCTGGTGGCTCTGATGTCAGTGAAGATGTGAATCTACTCCATGATTCACCCCAAACTTTAAAGGAAGCATCAAAGGAGCTGAAGCTTAATCCCAAAATAGGTTCAGCATCTGGGATGCCTTCTCAAACATTGAGCTCCTTCTTTGCCCCAGAGTAAAGCTTAGCACAATGTTTGGCACAATTATACATCTCCAGTTCATTGAATGAGCTCTTCCCTCTTCTGCAAGTTCTTCAACACTTGAATAGTACAACATATTAAAAGGAATTGTAATCATGGCAACCTAGATGATGGATGGAGTCAGGGTCCCTTTCTTCAGAAGGCTCTGTTGTGCATAGCTTGTATAAGTTAAATACTTTTGGACTAAACTCCAAAAAGTGATGTTTCCCAAGTTCTGCTTTTCAGTTATAATTCTGTGGCTGAGGCATGTATGTCAGGTAGAAGTAGCATAATTCCAAGCCACTGCCAGGAGGGTGAATTCATTCATTAAGAATGGTTTGTTGGCCTAGAAACTGTGATAAGGAAAAAAAAGAAGTGTAACTGCATATTTTCTTGGCTCTCATTGTTAGGTATTTGCTTGAGCTTGCAAAAACCTTGAGCCTAGGGATAGTGTTAAGGATATCATCAGCCCCTGAAGGAAGAGATAAATGTCCATGCACCCTGGTAATACTATTTTACAGTGTCAAGGGTGAAAGCAACTCAGTGGTAAAGCACCTGAGTTATATGCAAAACAATGGATTCAGTCTTTAGTGTCTCTAGTGCATTGTTGTTGTTGTTGTTGTTTTAAAGGTCAATCAAGTGGTGAAGTGAAAGCCCTTCTGAGAAACCAAGGAGCTGCTTTCAGTCAGTTTCAAGAGGTTTGAGCTACATAGACAATTAGTCTGGTCTGATCCGATGTATCTTGCTACATTTCAAGTTGCCATTGTTGCTTGTATGTGGATTGTTTCTGTAGCAGCATCTTCCAAGGATGGACATACTGACACAAGGACTCATAGTCCTCAATCCATTATTCCCTCAGTGTAACATAAATATAGGTAGAGACAGTGTGGTGTAATGGTTTGAGCATTGGACTATGACTGGACAACAGGGTTTGAATCCCTGCTCGGACATGTAAACCCACTGGGTGACCTTGGGAAAGTCACACTGTCAGCCTCAGAGGAAGCCATTGGAAAACCTCCTCTGAACAACTCTTGCCAAGAAAACTCTGTGATAGGGTCACCATAAGTCAGAAATGACTTGAAGGCACACAACAACAACAACAACAACAACCATAAATATCCCCATGCAGTCTTACACTATGCTGAGCCATATACCATCACCTCAACTTGCCAATAAGCCCTGATGCTGCCCTGCATAGCCATTCTGAGCTTCACAGCAAACAGACAAGCCCCATAGTCAGATGTGACATGATTTACAGCAGTGCTGAGATCCCTGGAGGACATCTTGCTATGGATGATGTAGCCAGAAGCTTCTTGGTGAGCCTGTCTGCTTACCAAGCAACATGGAATGGCCATGTGGGGGTGGGGGAGGCCAGGGGCTTATCAGTAGGCCAGAGAGAGGGCATATGGTTCAATATCCTGTATGTCCAAATGGGGATATTTACATATGCTATGCTGAAGGGATGTTGGGCTGAAGCCTATGAGTCTTTATGTCAGTATGCCTGTCCCTGGAGGCTGCTGCCATGGAGTTGGGGGGTTGGATGCTGTACAGGGAGGAAGAGAATACCAATTCCTACAGCAACCCAAAAAGTTGCATGCATAAGGGGAAACTATGTATGCATATCCCTAGCAGAATGCCTGCTATAATGTAGTAAAATGAATGAGATGTTCAGAACCTAAGAATATTACATTTTTGGACTACAGATCCCTGAATCTTCCAGCCAATGTGGCTATTGATTGGGAGATTCTGACAGTTATAATAAAAAAGTAACATTTCCAAGCTCTGAAGATATTGTTGTACAGTACAGTAAACACCATGGTTGTTTCAAACTTTATTGACTTGGTGAAGGTACTGTAATATGTAACACTCTAACTAGAGGCTCAACCAGTCTGCCTCAAAGTACTGAGAATTTTGAGTTCTTTTTTATTTGATTGCGTGTCCATTTTCATGGGTTTGCATTCCCTCCTCTCTTGAAATATATTGGGTTTCCCTCCCTCTTCCATTGATCATGTGTCACAGCCAGTCTCATACGGCATTTCAGAAATTTATTTTCACCAATTTCCATTAAGATTATTTTTTAATATTATTCAGGAGATACAGTCAAAATGCTAAAATGCTTTAGAAATATTATACTAGTTAAGCATTATGATCATTTTATTTTAGTGCTACCCCTTCCTCTTTCCCTGGACCTCGGTTGAATCTATGTTTTAGAAACAATTGTTGTGTTTATTTGGTGGCCTTCTTTACTGGGACTGAGACAGTAGAAACACCCAGACAAGAAACCAATACATTTCATTTCAGAAAGTACTAGATTAATTTCAACTGACCTGGAGAATGGGAATAAAAAGTCTGGAAATTCTGGGAGCTTTCGGGAAATACTTTAGAATGAGGAAAATGTCATATGGGTCTCCAAAATGGGAAGTGGGGATAAAAAAGTCTTTGGTAATTCTGGGAGCTCCTAGGAAATACTTCAGCTTGAGGGAAAAGATCATATGGATCCCTGAAACAGAACTGATTTTACATGAACAAAACCTTGGGCTTCCAGAGGCTTTTAACCATTTGGAGACAGCATGAATTACTATGACATGGGTTGCACTGACAGTGACTTGCATATATACACACACACATATATAGTCTTGAACTTGATTGCCATAAGTTAGGCACAGAGATCTGTGTGCAAAAGAAGTCTTCAATAGGCAGATCTAGTGCAGGTATACACATAGAAGTATATCTGAATCTTGATGCTCATTCAGTTGGAAAGAAGGCATTTAGATGTGGATTGGAATGTGAGTTTCTATCTAGACAAAGTGAGTATTCAACCCCTTCTATAGAGACATGCTTTGGAGAAGAAAGGCATTTTGTCATTCTTCAAGCTCACAGGATCACTTCAGCTTTTTTTTTTTTCTTCCTCTTGACAGTTCTTCATTTCATCCTCAAAATGAAAACTAAGTGATAGGCTAGATTCAAAAAAATTGTTTGAAATGCTGAATATTTCTTAAAGTTCCAGCAGTGGGAAATTTGTGCATCCTGCTGTGTTTTCCTGATTTAGCTGTGTCGGTTTTTTGAAAAACAACCACCAACACCAGAAAAGCTGGTTTTGAAGTTTTCATTTGTTTGTCAATATCAAGATGACAGGCTTGTATGAATAAACTCATGAATATGCCATGTCAAGAGCAAATATTCCTCTACTGGATTTTGGTTTGTTTGACTTGCAGATGTCAATGTATTCTTCAGGGGAAGCCATTCTTCTGTGACATGTTTACCAAATGAGATTATGCAGAAACACTGAACATATTTTTCATGCATGATTATTTTTTTAAATGTTTTGCAAAATTGTTCACAGAAATGCAATTATTTGGGATGTGTCTAAATTATAGGAAGAGACAACCTTTGTTAACTACACAAGTATATTAGCAACGCGACAGGTTCTCTCAGCCATTTCCATCTGTAAGCAGTGTAAGAAGAGTGCACTGTACAATTTGGAAGCTGTATCTGTTTTCTTTCCCCAGTGCTTTTCATGTATTCTTCACCCGTTTCACTTCTCCATCATCTAACTTGGTCTTTATAGATATGCTTGTACAACTGAGGGGTGGTGGTGGAATTTACTTTGCTACATGTGGTGCAGTAATCATAATAGTTGTTCAATGTTTTCTCTCTTCAGTCAAGAGCGACTTTTCAATTTAGATTAGACTCTGCTTGTCCAACACTGATGGGATTGATAATGGGGAAGGTAAAAATGTTTAACATGTAGACCTCTATAGGAAACCAGCTTAAATAAGATTACTGGGGCAAATTACTCTCTATGCATTTGTAAAATAGCAGATTTATTAATGTACTAATGTGGGGCAGCATTTCATAGTTCTTTTGTCACATCACTGTGGCATTCATGATTATCATGAAATGAGTTGGAGAAAGAGATGAAACAGACGTTGCAATTGTGTTGTACTATTGAAATCATTTCTTCTCATCAGCTTGCACACAAAGGGGGCCTTCTAAACCCATACCACGTGGTAATATGATGAATATGGACTCTCTGTGAATGAAATAATACATGAGCTGTAATTGCTGCTTACTATTTTTATTGCCTAGATATATTTTCTGTATTTACCCTTTAGTTGCCTTTCTGGTACTTGTTCAAGATGACACATGCAGAGCTACAAAGATACATTCATTAAAATAAACAATTTATATTATATTATTTTGCTCTTGGTTATTTATTACTTCATTGGCTTTTCAATATTCATTGAAATCAATAGGTTAAAGCTGCAGTCCTACAGACATCTATCTGAAAGTTAGGCTTATTAAATTTTGTGAGACTTAGTTCTTACAAACTTGTACTGTAAGACAAGAAATTAGTAGAGCAGAAAAATAACAAGCTCTTCACCTGGGACAGCATTCCAGGCCTATGGAAAAGATCAGTTCTCTTCCACCAAACGTGGAATAAGAACTCCAACCACAGGTGGAGAAAGACCTTCCCCACCTTCCCTATTTCTGCAGAAAGACCTGGTCCTACTTTTCCTGTGTCAGAGAGGGGGACACAGGGAAAGACTGGTGGATGATCCCTGGCGAAGATTTCAAGTTTGCAGCCCAGAAGAACTTTGGTTAAGATTTTGTTCACTGGTTGGCTGTGTACTCTTCCATTGCCCAATGCCACATCAGTTTCTGAGGACTGCACTTATGAAACCTCCTATCTATTTATTTTGTTTTTATCCTGCCTTTCTCTCATGCAGGACTTGAGGTGACTTTCAACACAAACTGAAACAGAATACATCTAAAGATCAATCATATTAAAATATGTTCTTTTAAAACTTTTTTTAAAAGAAATAAAGCATCATATTGAACATAGCATGAATTAAAAGCAGTTTTAAAACATTTAAAACATGGAAATGAGGAGAAAAGTACAGCACCCTCCCCTCACCCCCATTAAAGACCTGCAGTGACCAGTTACTGGCCTAAACTCTGGCTATATAAATAAGTCTTTACTGCCAGCAAAGGGTAAGCACAACCGGAGCCAACATAGCCTCCCATGGGAGGCAATTCAACAAGTATTGAGCAGCTCCAAGAAAGCGCTCTCTTGTGTCCTCACCAAATATGCCTATGATGGTGGAGAGACCAAGAGGAAACCTTCCTTTGATTATTTTGACACTTGAGTGTCTCCTATAGGGAGATACAGTCTTTTGGACAATCTGGTCATATAGGCTTTTTAGATGATATAAGCACATTAAATCATGCATAGAAACAGTCCAGTAGCTAGTGAAATTGTTTCGGATCAGATTTATATGTTCCCTGTAAATAGCTCCTGTCACCAGTCTAGCATTTTGGACGCACTGAGGTCTCCAAACACAAAGGAAAGGCTTCTGTTAGAGTCTATTACTGTAATTCAAATGGGATTTACGTAGTATGTATCACCATGGACACATCAGACATCTCCAGGAATGGGTGCAGCCAGTAATTCAGTTTCCACTGGGAAAAATTCACTCCTGGCCACAACCTGAACAAGCAGTTCGAGAGTTGAGTTAAAGGAGTATATTCAGACCACAAATATGAGATTTATGCAATGGCAGGAGCATGGCAATGTCTTGGTAATTTCAGATCCAGCCTCAGTGCCCTCTAATTTCAGCTAAAATTCTGTATATCATTATTTAGGTGTAAATGCCATTGAACTCATAGTGACTTCTTTCTGAGTGGCTACACATAGGACTGGAATTTATGTTTTGCTTCTAACTCAGATTATTGCTTGTCTGAGCATGTTTTCCTTCAAAAATGGGAAAAAAAACATACAAGAAGCCCAGAGAATGCCCTAGTGCCCTGATAATAATCAAGACAGGAAGCATAATTACATTATCATATTTATAGGAATAAGAAAAAATAATCCTTTCCCTATCACAGAAACATCAACAGTAATGGAATCCTTTGACAAGAGTGCAAAGGCATTATGGTTACTGCAACAAAACATACATCACTATTGGGTTATTTTATTTTTATTGCCAGCATCCAGAAAATAAATAAATGATTGTTAGTGATTTATTGCATTCAAGACTTTGCAGTGGACAATGAAGGTATCAATGCAGGCAACAAACAAACATCTTTACTATCTCTGTGATTTCTAATCTCTGTGTTCATGAGCTTTAGTTATATATCTTTACTATGAATTAAAGAACAGGATCCATTGGGGTTGTTCTACCTATCATACTGCTTCCATCAGTAGAATCTTGAGGGGTGTGTGTGTACAAATTTGTACTTTCAAAACCTGCTCTGAAGAACTAGGAAAGCCTCTTACATTGTTGTTGTTGTTTTTAATGTCACAGAAGGCTGCAAGAAGCCTTTGCAATAGTATGGAAGATTCCTAGGTCACCTTGTGGGTGCATCTACACTGTAGAATGCACCCACAATACTAATGTATTTTGGCACCACTTTAACTGCCATGGCTCCATCTTACAGAATCCTAGGATTTTTAGTTTTGTGAGGCACAAGCAGAGAAGGCTAAAGACCTTGTAAAACTACAGATCCCAGGATTCCATAGGATGGAGCTACATCACTTAAAGTGGTGTCAAGCTGCATTATTTCTACAGTGTAGATGTATCCTGTGGTAAGGTAACCAGGATTAATAAAAAATCCTGCAAGGTAGATCTGCTACAACCCCTCCTTCTATGCAACTCAGTCTTACCTAGAAGAAACCTAGGCTTTACAGGGTGTCTGTGGGGAACCTTGGTTATAAGGGAGCAAAGCCCTGAACCCTGAACCCACTGTTCCCAGGAATCTCAAGCCAGAACAATGGGAGGCAAAATTATTTACAAAGATAGATTGGGGGTAGATGGTACAGACAGAGAAATCAGAGAATCATCCATTATCTTGTACAATAGGCAAAAATAAGACAACTACTCATCCTAGCTCTCCTACATACCAGATGCATAAGCAATGTTACAGTTGCCAAGTGAAATAAGGGACAGGGTTCCTATACCTTTAGTAGTTGTGTAAGTGCTGAAATTCCCTCTTCCACACAGCCATTTAAAGGTACAGGAGCCCTGTCTCTTATTTCACCTGGCAACCTTAATAAGCATGGACTTATTAGCAAATGTAAATTTGAAACCATAGTGCCAGCCCAGGCATAATGAAGGATCCAGGAAGAGAATACAGGAACAGTGAAGCAATGCTTAATTGTACAGGAAAAAATTGGCCAGTGCTCAGGTGACCCTTATTAACCAATCAGAATCCTTCCAACACTCAAGCCAGATGAAATTCTTTTTTTCGCTAATGGGGAAGACTTTTGCTCATCCTTGAAGAATTCACAAATAAGAGACCCTTGAAGTGCTGTGAACATCATGTTCTACTGGAGTACATGTGCCCAGGATGATAGAAGATGACACAAAATTAAGGCAGAATTCTTTTACAGAAGGGAGAGGAAGAGAAAAGGGGGGAGCCCCATTGCATTTGTGGCCAGCTGGTACTAGTGTGATTGGATTCAGACCACTGATTTGCATCTCTTCATTGCATTCTTCCCCATTATGAACTAGAAAAATACATTATAGCCCATATGTTATGAAAATGTATAACAAAACAATTTCAGTGAACATACTGAACATTTCCCCCACCCCATAATGTATGAAAATAAGAGTAATGACATTTGAGCAACAGCCATATCAGAATATTCCCCTTGAATGCATTTGTGCCAATAATGTGCATTTCAGTAGCCCTTCCTGCCTGCCACTCTTAAAACTCTGCACAAGTCATCTGTAAATGGAAACGGAAGCCTAAACCACCACTGATTAACTTTCTCAAACTTCTTACTTCTCTAGCTGATTATTAAGAGGGCATTCTTTAAAAGAATATAATAGGTTTCCTCATCTCTTCATAAGGGAAACAAAATGGAAGAAGAAGAGAAATGTAATGCTGTGCCTGACTCTGAGAACAGAAGGTGAAAAATATAAAACACCTGTATTTTGGATCTGGACTCTGAAACAATGGGCAGTGATATTCCCTCAAGGCTTTCAGATGGCCTTCTGTCATATACATCAATGAAGGAAATGCATCACATTGACATAAATGGAAAACATCTGCCAAAAAAAAAAAAAAAAAAGCCTCATAGGTTTTTGTGATTTTTCAGGGATACTGGCCCAATCATTAAAAAAGGGATATTTAGATTCTGAAATTGTCAAATTAGATGACTTTTCAATTTTTTTCATGGTCTAATGTGACTGCTACTCCCTTTGGTTAACTGAAGCTATTAGGAAAGTAACAACAAAGTCGATGAAGGGAAAAATATTCTCACCACCTCTGTCTAGTAGATTTCTGCTTCCACATTTCTTTACCATGGGACACAATGACTTGGACTTCTGGAAAACATAAATCTAAAACATCTGGAATTCCTAACTCCAATGTATAAGTACTTCTTCCGTTGTCTGTCTCCTAGTTTGCTTCATTTCCACCATGCATTAGGATTTATTTGTATACTGTCTATTCCTGTGAATGTGAAATAAATGCCTCCAATGTTACAGTCCAGTTACATTTTTTTACTGCTGTGAGGTTCTTTCATTGTGCATTTTGTTCACATCCACATTATTTGTTCCTCTAATGGAGTGAAGAAAACTATAAATCAATGATATTGCAACATGAGAGGATATATCTACATGTTATAAGAGTTGGAGAGAGAGTGAGGCAAGGGAGAAAGTATGGTTAGAGGGTGGCATTTTTAGGGGTGTCCCTATGTCATGTATAATGTGTATTTCTTCCTCAGAAATAAGTTTAAGTCAGAAAAAAACATGCATATTCTTCTGACATGTGGCTTTTATTGTTGCTGAAATCTGCATTTCTTATTTGAATGGTTTTTTTTTTAAAAAAAATACTCACATAAGACCCTAGGCTAGTGAAAAATCATCTTCTCCACTCAAGCTGTGGAAATAGGTCAGCATAATTTGAAGAACAGTCCTTAAGGCACTGCAGAATCAAGCTGGGCTGGGCCACACCTTTTCCCATTTAGTTAGCATTATGGGATGCAAGGCCTTTATGGGCTTTCACAAAGCTATTAAAAAAGAGAATTACAGAGCAGTGCTTATCCCTAATTGTGGTATAAAGCAGTCTTAATAAAAAGAGAGCTAAATATACAGGTAATGGCCCTAATCTGATTTATGTTTAAACAACTATATATGCTTACAAAGGTTAATGGCCTGTTAAGATTTGAAGATGGAGCTCAGGAGGCAGAAAAAGGAACAAGGGTAGTGGTGTTCATGCAGAAATTCTTGTCCAAGATGTAATGCATAAGCAACAGGCCATGAGAGAAATGAAGAAGCAGAAATAGATATCAAAATGAACATGCCTGATCAGAAAATGTAGATCAAAACAATAAAACTTACATGGATAATAATTTGCATAAAGTTAGCATGGGAGCTTTTTCAGATGTGCCAAAAGGAGGGACGGTAGGAACTGAACTAAAGAAGATGGGATGCATTGCATATAGCACCATGGACATGTTGAAGACATAAGCAGTATTCACTCATGCTATAAGCATGTAAAATTAACATGAGAAGAGAGTGGTCACTAAAACTGTTTTCCTTCATCTATGGTTCTGTTCTTCGCATTTGGAGGGAGGTGAGTCTGAATAGGAGAGCATCTGCTACATGTGCAGCTCTCCATGAAACTGGGAACCAGTTCAAAACCAAACCAGGGTTCCAGTCACATGACATCCACACATAAAGGAAGGTCTACTGTTCAGAATCACCACTCTGCATATGCGAAGAGTAATGGAACTTGAGGCAGAGGGGGTGGGTTTAGTGTCTTCTCTTCACATGTTGATTTGACACACAAAATGAGTAAATAGGGCTAGAGAAAACTGGAAGAGCAAATCTTTCTCAATTCCCATTCCTCACATTTGTGAACATGGCATTTGTGGCCACATTTTAATTATTTTGTGTCTGGTCATCAAATCCCTGTGCAGTTCAACTGGAAGGGACCAAAGTTGGCTGTACCAATTCATTAGGCTTATGTTTTGAGAGTATGTGAGGGTTTTTGGGCTTTTAAATTGCACAAAGCCAAAGGTCACAAGTTTCCCTCCATCCCTAAGACTCCTAATTGCTCAGAGGAGCCTATGCAAGCAGAGGTACATCTCCCTTTGGGCCTTTGCTGAATGCATGGAGACCAGAGAATCATAGCCATGTGGACAGAAAGTCATTGGGGATGGGTCAGTGAGACATGTGACTTCAAGGACACAGAAAGGAGGTGTGACCCCATTCTCTTGCATTATATTAGAACTCTGTGGGAAAGGCTCACAACTACATAAGACTAGAGATGTAAGGGTTTCCTTTATGAACTCAGAAAACCTCTGATATACAGTACTCTGTGAGTTCTCCAGCCTTACCACTTTCATTCCCAATAGTTTTTATTTTTAAAAAAATGCAATAAATTGATGCATTGTAGTGACAAAAGCAAGAAGAAATCCCATTTGAGGCAATCTTTCAGATTTACCTTTCATTCAGTTTTCAAATCCATTAATCCCTCCCCCCCCCGCCTTGTGTGTGTTTTGTGTGTGTTGCTGTGGGGATGTTTTCTCATCAGCAAGAGCACGGGAAAAGAGTGCTACTGAAATAGCAATTGTCCACTGTACAATAAAAGGCTTTTGTGAGATACATGATTGGCTGGATACATGATTGGTTGGACTGACCAACCGATCAATTAAAACTGGCGTTTCCCTGACAGATTGGTGGAGATAAAAGGCCATTAAAATGAATTAGGCAGCCACCATCCTAGCTCCCTTCCTCAATTGGTTCAAATGATGCCTCTTGATGATGTCTTCGTTTGGGGGGAAAATAACTGTAACTTTTAGCAACTGACTATGAGGACTGAAAGCTAAACCTATTTTAGCATATTTTTCCAAAGCTGTATTTGGAATAGAATCACTTCTCCCCCCCCCCAATACTGTAATTTGGGTTAATGTTTCAGGATGCCATGCTAGATCCTAGAAGCTAGGCGCAAGTTTGCTTTTCCTCCTATCCCAACCATGTTATGTTGAGCTCTTGACTTAAAGGAAGTTCTTCTTGTTAGCTCAGGTTGTAGGAGAGGTGGTTGAGAATTTTCTTTTGCTCAGGTTTTGATGACAGCTTTCCAACATTCACAAATTTCTTCTTAAATTTAGCAGGGGAGGGACTTGTGATATTTTTAAAAAAGGTCAAATGAAATAGAAACAGACAGATTCACCCATCCAAGCAGAAGATTTGAGGGCTTAGTTCTTAAATGTATGGCTTTGAATACCCTGTGTATTCAGCTATGTTTTTGTTGCTCAGTTAGGACTTTAATCTTTTGAGAGACATTATCTTCAATTTTTAAAGTGAAGTGGGAGGCAGGTGCCACATGGTCTCTCACCATTCTGGGGGAAATCATCTGAAAACAATGATTGAAAGTCATTAAAAACTTTACTTGCTTATTTTAAAAACACTAAAAACCAAATCTGAACATTTCTTCATTTATTTTTTTAAATACTTTTTATTCAGCAATAAGTAAGGAAACAAAAAGGGAAAGAAAAAAAATAAAATTGGAGAAAGAAACAAAATATTAAAATTGGACAAAGAAAAACTGATAGATAGCCAAATCCACACTACACAAATAATCCAGTATGAAACTGGATTATTTGCCATGGCTCCTTCCTATTGAATCCTGGGATTTGTAGTTTTACAAGGTATTTAACTTTCTCTGCCAAAAAGTGCTGGAGTCTCATCAAACTACATATTTCAGGGTTCAATAGGAAGGAGCTGTGGCAAGTAATCCAGTTTCAAACTGAATTATTTGTGTAGTGTGAATTTAATATTTTCATTTTTTATTCCAATCTTTCTCCCAAGAAATCAGTGGTAGCATTTTCCTATTGAAATACATGGCTAAGCAATTATTTGAACCTGAATCTTTGATATCCCTACCTCATGCTTTTACCACTGTACTCCACTAGCTTCAGTATGACAAAAGCACAGCTATATGCATGTTTTCTCTAAAGTAAGTCTCACTAAATGAGGTTTACTGAATTTAGAGTGGATGAGATTACAACCTAAATTTTATTTTCAATGACAATAAAGGTCAACCCCTGTATCCACAGATTCAGTATCCATGGTTTCACTTATCCACATATGAAAAAATATGTTCTCTCTAGGCATTTCGATAAGTCCACCAGTGCAATTCTATAGTCAACTTCCAATGTTCATCTCATTGAAAATAATAGGGTTTCCTATTATTCATGGTTTCAAGTATCCATGTGAGGTATTGGAACGTATCCCCTGTGAACACAAGGGTTGACCTGTACTGATTTCTCTTCTCATTATTGACCACTTTTTAGTGTACTGTATTGTAATCTCTTCTTGTGTGCCTGTGGCTGTTTTATTTCTATCCCTTTTCCAAAAAGAGATGTTTGACATTTATGATTTGCTTTAACTACCTTCTGCCCTATTACTCTTACCCCTCATTCCTTTCAGTATGGCAACAAGGTACACAGGCTTCTCAATGGATTTATTTTTATTTTTATTTTTTTGGCCCTATCACATCTCTTATCCCCTCCATGCTGGAAAATGTTTTACGGAAAGAAGAGCGTTGTAGTTTTTAATCTAGACAGGCTGGGACCTCATGCAGACACCCTCAGACTATGAAAAATAAAGAATCTGGAAGTGAATATAAAGTCACTGTGGTTCTGATTTTCTCAGTTATTTCTTTTCCCTTTCTCCTCTCTTTTTCCCAATGTGGACCATGGTAAAAATCCAGCATTGTCACAGTTGATCACCTCTGTTCTGTGTGTTTCACCATTCTTTTTTTCCTTGCTGTATGTCTCAAATATTATATTTCTTCCATCTGTTTCTTGAGCAATATTCAAGATTGTGGCTCTTTATTTGTTTTCACTTTTAAGTATTTTCAGGTTTAAAGTTCTCCTAATAAGGAAGAATGGCATTTTAGCTGAATTCTTCTAGCTGTTTGGGTACATATTTATGAGACATTGCATAACAAGTAGAGGCAATTCACACTTGTCAATTGTTTTGAGTTCTGCTGATTACTGTTTCTGTAATCATCAGGGTGCTTTATTTCTTTTAATATTCTCCTGCAGAAAGGCTAATTATTCATTCAATGATGTCCTTCTGCTTTCAGATTCTGTTTAAAAAATATTCAAAATTGAGACGTCCAGGCTTTGTGGTAGTGAATGCTGTAGCAAGGCCTATAAATAAATCATCAATTATCCTCCCAGCTGTATAGAAACAGGGGCTATCAAATTATTCTAAAATCTAATTTTTGTCTTTTAAAAAATCCTTCAGTTCAGAGAACCATATGGCATCCTTAACATCATACATTCATTCAGGTTTGAAAAGCCCTGTTACTGTCATCAGTACTTTTCATATCTTCTCTTCAACTTTTGGTGCTCTTTCTTAGCGGCATGAATTCTCATGCATTGTTATGACTAAAATGGCTTGATTTTTTCCCCATAGCGGAGGTAGGAATTAAGCAGCCCTCGCCATGTTGTTGAAATGCAACTCTCAATCTCCCTAACCAGTATAGGCAACTATCATGACTGCAAGAGTTGCAGTTCAGCAACATCTGGAGGACTGTACAATTCCTACCCATAGTTTTCAATGGTGGCAGCTGGAGTTGCCAGATCTTGAACCAAGTGTTTTTGATGATTTGGGCAGGGCATGAGCACTTACAGGGAAAAGCCCAGCATGCACCCAAAAGTATATTTTAATGATGATAGTTTTTGATGGCTTGAAATTGGAGTTCAGTGGTTTCAGGACAGATCCAAAAGTCAAGCTCAGTATACTAGGGTGAGGCTGGCCCTGCCATTAGGTACAAAGAGACAGTTCCCGTAGACAACTGATGCTGGGAGATGGCAGCTAGATGTTGAAGGAAAGCATGCCATGCAGATTATTCTGCTAGCCTACTGTGTGTAGGAGGATGCTCTTCCATCACCAGTAGTGAAGAAAGATTCAGTTGGGAATAGGAAAAGTGCCATCTTGTTATTTGCTTCCAGGAACAAACTATCTTCAATGGGCTCTACAGTAGGACACTCCATGTATAAATAAAAATTGTCATGAATAAAGCCAAATACATGCCACCAACTATACTACACAGATGTAAAGGCTGGTAGCATTTGGCTTAGTGGTTGCACATCACACAGTGCAGATGTAAAGTGTATCCCTTTCTCTTATTCTCTCTCTCTTTCTCTCTCCCTAAAACAGATGTGCCTGAGAAAAGGAAATATTTATTTATTTTTATTTAAATGGCTCTCAGAGTGGCTTACGAATTATTAAGCAATAGCATTTATACATCTACACCACTTTTATAACATGCTAGGCATTCTCTAAGCCATTTTCAATGTGTGTCAGATAATTGCCCCCAACAAGCTGGGTGTTCATTTTACTGACTTACAAAAGAATGGAAGGCTGAATGACCTTGGAGTCCTTGGGATCAAATTCATGTGTGATCCTTCTCTAGCGAGAATGGGTGGGATTTGCTTTCCCTGTAGTAAAAGCAGCTTTATGACAGCTGCATTTACTGCAGGGAAGCCGAGGGGAGGGGGAGCAGTTTCTATCTTGGCAAAAGGTAAGGGTCCAAATTTTTTATTCCCCGGGACAGGGATAGTTTCTAAGGGCACGTCTGATAATCTCCATAGACACACCTGAATTCCGGTATTAAGACTGCTCGTGCTGCTTCCGCATTTTTGCATGGGGGAGATTTTGATTGTTCTCACAAAAAGATGCAAGCGTGCTTAAAAGTCCAAAAACACCTAAATTACCAAACAAAATGAACACACAAGCACTGAAACACACTTGTAAATTTGCAAGAAAGATGGGGAGGTTCATAAAAAGAGTGTACAGTACCTAGTTTTCATGTTCTCACCTGGAGGTGTTCTGGTGGGGACCACCCATTGACACTGGAATCACACCAACAGAAAGGGACGTGGTTTTGCACAGCAGCAGTACTGTGACAAAAATGCAATGGGAGATCAGTTGGTGGTTCTGCCACTAATAAAAAAGAATGCCCTCTTGACAGCAGCAGAATGCTTGCAGAATGCTGGGGCACAATGTTGTGCAATAGGGAAGCCCTTTTGTGATCCCATTTTGATGTTATAATGCAGTATTTGCCACTCTGATTAACCACTATGTTTGCTCCCTTTCTTAATTTTTCCTCTAGAATAAATTCTAGTGTTCCTGTTTCTGTCCGCCCAACCCCATTTATTCTGTTCATCCAACCCATCATTACTTCTGAAGCCTATTCCAGGGGAATTTCACTTTTTTCTTAATTTCTGGCTCTTTTTTATCCTCCTGAATAAATTCTGAAACTGTACATTCTTTTCATTCACCCACTACATCCATTCAACCATTCCCTCCATTTATTCATTTATTTATTCATTTATTTAATTAATTTGTATACTGTCTTTTTCCCAGAATGGGACCCAAGAAGGCATTTATGTCCTGCTTTCCAGCCCCAGACCAAGATTCAGAGTGGCTCACAATTTAATAAAGATTCAAAATAAATACATATAAAACCCTATAAAATTTTATCATTAAAATATAATTAAGTTATCAGCAATATTTGGAGGAGACTGTGTGTCATGATGACCTACAGGCATCATGGATCCCATTACAAACTCACAGGACCAATATTGGAAACTTCCACTCCTTATTTGGAAATGAGAAGTGGGTGGGAGAACCTCATTAAATAAACATGACATCACCTGACTAGACAGCCAATCTGATTGGGCACGGCAGAGCCAATCAGAGAAAAACACAAAGGACTTTTAAAAGTTCTGATCTTCCCTTTGTTCTGAGACACACTGGTGGAGCACATGCCCTAGCTCTGGCCCACATGGCGTACATAGCCATGGGATAACCAACAAAATACTAAATTGTGATAATAAAAGGTAGCGGGGGAGCCCTCCTTACCCAAAGGCCTCAAAAGGATCCAAAAAGAACTCTGAAATTCCATCTCCAGAGACTATAAGTTACCTGCATGTAATAGTTAGGGAATGTGTAGTTAGATTGCATTAGATTTACGTTTTTATTTTGTAAGTGCTCTGAATGAATGCATATTGATAAGCCTTAAGTTGAACCTGGGAATGTTTTGCCTTTTCAAGTAACATAGACTCCTAGGATTGAATAAAAGCTTTCTGTTATTTCCTAACCTGCCTTGAATTGCCTGCTTCTGGTCAGCTATCTAAACCCCTCTGGGAAAGAGGAAAGTACATCATTGTTTCTTTAATACAGCTTGTCTAAATCTCACTGCTTAGACAAGAAAAGACAGAGAGTGGTGGCGAAACGAAGAGGAATCCCTTGGGTTTGGGATTGGAAAAAGGGCCAACCCTGGACTTCAGGCAGCAGAAACTCTAGGGTTGGCTATCACACTGTGGAACAGTGAAGAGACAAAAGGGGGCTTAGTGGCTGCCCATAGCCTATTAATATACAACTCCCCTCTCCCCCATTAAGTGCCTTACCATGAGAGCCGGTGTGGTGTAGTGCTTTGAGCATTGGATTATGACTCTGGAGATCAGGGTTTTGAATCCTCACTTAGCCATGGAAACTGACTGGGTAACCTTGGGCAAGTCACACTCTCTCAGCCTCAGAGGAAGGCAAAGGGAAACCTCCTCTGAACAAATCTTGCCAAGAAAACCTTAGGGTTGTCATAAGTCAGAAATGACTTGAAGGTATACAACAAAACTGCTAGAAGACAATTGAGTGTAGACTAAACATCTTCTGTGAAGAGAAGATTTTTATCAAATATTGCGCATGTTAATTAATGTAGAAGATGGATAATAGCAAAGAATGGTTATAACAACATTCTTTCTGCTTCAGGGGCTTTCAGGCCACAACCTATGTCCCCAAGAAGCCCAAAGATTCTTGACTGTTGTGCACCCCCACCCTGGATAAAAGCCAGCGTGCTGCAAAGGTTCCCCCAGGCATAGCATCAGGAACAGCTGGTGGCCTACATGTCAACAAGCTTGTGAATTGATTCCAGGTTTTAGGCTGATCTTTAAAGGAGCTATCCAAGGTGATGAATCTATTTGGGAATAGCAAGGATCTGGATTTGCAGTATTTGGGGCACAATACAGCTCCTTCACAATCTGTAGCCTAGTTCAGTCAATGAGGCCATTAATGCTCTTTTAGGTTAACTGTAAAGTCCAATTGGCTTTGTTCAGATGCTTTAAAATCTTCCTCACAGAATAGTGCATGACCATTTGGGTGACTATGGCCACACATTCATAGGTTTGCTATTTGTACAAATTCCCACTGAAAAATAACACTTTTGAATGTGGTCATATTGGCTGGTAAGCTATTTCTTGAAAACAGGGGAAGACATGGGAACACTCTGTGGAGATGGATGATGTTGGTGTTGTAAGTGGAACTGTGAAATGACTCTTGCACAACCAAATATGTGCCTACAGGGAGCACATATAGAGATAGAGATAGAAATAGGTAGCTTGAAGTTTTTCTTCTTTATCTTGTCTTTTCTATTCCTTCTTTGCCTAGACTGATATTCTCTGGTCTGGGCCCTCCTTGTCTTACAATATTTGTCTTCGTCATAGACCTGTAGCTGACACTTGTCTGCCTGTCAGACATGTGATTTCCTTAAAAATACTTTTTCTTCTCTTAAGATAGTCCGTGATGCCAATTCCAAGTTGTCAGGTACCACACAAAAGCAACATTTGAAATGTTTGAACAAGGTCAAGCATATGCACTACATCATTGGTTATTTGGCAATGTTATCAAAAGAAAAATAGTCTCAATTGTGCAAATCAAAGCATCTGCATTCTCATAGGTAAACAGAACTAGCTGAATGAGCAGGCTGCCTGGAATCACTTTTTTCTAAAACTATGTCTCATTCATTTTAAATCTCATTAGAAGGATGTAATAATTTCACTTAAAATTTACTGCAATGTAAACATATTATAATAGTTGCACAAAATGTTTTGGTTTACAACTCATATAAAATAGCATTAGAAAAGTGATAAAAATTATGCCAATATTTTAAAGGTGGGTCTTTCCTCTCAAGTGCACATGAGTTCCTCTTCTCATGAGCACAGGTATCCTTTGTGAGCATTCAAAGAATGTGGTGACCATCTTCCCCTACCCCAACAATGACCCTGAAGGACTACAGTATCATGATGGATTACCATTCCCATTGTACCATTCTGTAGGACTGTTTATTACTGGTTTGTTGCTGCTAGAAGTGATAGCTTAGCTTCTTTGTAAACAACCCCTCCCCATTTAAGCCTCTGCCTACCTCACTTTAGTAATAAGCCCCCCCCCCTGAAATTGCTGGAATTTGCCTCCTCGCAAAGATAAGGGAAACTTTCACTTGCTATTTTGCCCCACCTCATAAAGAGACAAAGAGAGAGAGAGAGAGAGAAGGGTAAATTGTATAGTCCAGCTCTATTATTTGTATTAATCAAAAAGCAATTTCACAACAATATTGGTGGATGTGTCAGACACATCATCCATAATTTTGTGGGGCAGGCAATGAAAGCTCTATTTAGATCTAATTGAAGGCAATGAAAGCTCTGTTTAGTCAAGCTAAATAAGAGAAGGATGGCTTTGTTAGGGACTGTGAGACTTTAATCATAACTAAAATTTGCAGCCACACCACAAATAGAGTGAAATCATCCCTCTTTGTCTTACAGTCAAAATGTGATGCAGCTATACTTTTGTTACTGGAAGAATGGATTAATTACAAATAACTAATTGTTTCTAATTCATTACCTCCAAGCTCTTCCTGGGCCAGGCCTGATATAGATACTCGGGAGATTGTCAGACAGGAATGCAAAAAGTGTTCCTGTCCCACAATCTCCACTCCCACCCCTGTCCCAAAACAATATTCCTCCCCAGTGCACCTACCTTCATTTGCATCCACAGGGCAGCACAGGAATGAACGGAGCTCTAACGGAGCTCTGTTCACTTCCTGGAATGAAGTCCTGCCTATTCTCATGAGAAGACATGAGTGCAGGAAATTCAAATATAAAAAGAAAAATAACACAGTAGAAGTTACACAAAGCACAAAAACACACTTTAAAATTTACAAGTAACCCAGGGAGGGTATAAAAAAGAGTGAAACTTACCTGGATGTCCCAATCTCACCTGGAAGTGTTCTGGCAGGACCTCCCATTGCAGCTGGAATTTTGCCAGCAAAATGGGGCACCTTCTTGCACACAGGCAAATCCAAACTGGAAACGCCATGGGAGGTCAATTGCCGGCTTCTCTCTGTCAATAAAAGAAGAATGCCCTTCGAAAGGCAGCAGAACATTTTGGAAATGATGGGAGATGATGTCGTCTGATAATTAAGCCATTTTGCAATCTCACGGCATTATCATACCTTCATTTTTGATACATCTGATCCCATTTCCAAGTGGACTGGCAGTTCTTTCCTCCTCCACAACTCAGGACACCAGGCTATTTTAGGGCAGCCACTATAAGCTATGTTACAAAGGGGAACAGCAGTGAACTCCAACAGGGTGTTGCTGCTGCCTTTCAATGTCTGCTACCTAAGATGATAGCTGTGCTTTGTCCAAGCGAAGGATCCACCCTGAATACTAAGACTTAAATTCAAGTGTTAGATGCAGAGAGAATTTCCTTAAAAATCCCAAATAGAGTAGGCCCAGTGAATCAGTGGAACCTACATAAAATCATAGAATCATAGAATTGTAGAAGTTTGAAGAGACCACAAGGGCCATCCAGTCCAATCCCCTGCCACACAGGAATCATGCTCAAAGCATCCCTGACAGATGGCCATCCAGCCTCTGTTTAAAGACCTCCAAGGAAGGAGACCCCACCATGCTCCAAGGGAGTGTGTTCCACTGCTGAACAGCTCTTACTGTCAAAAAGTTCCTCCTAATGTTGAGGTGGAATCTCTGTTCCTGGAGCTTGCATCCATTGCTCCGTGTTCCAATCTCTGGAGCAGCAGAAAACAAGCTTGCTCCATCCTCAACGTGACACCCCTTCATATACTTAAATAGGGCTATCATATTGCCTCTTAACCGTCTTTTTTCCAGGCTAAACATACCCAGCTCCCAAAGTCTTTCCTCATAAGGCATGGTTTCCAGACCTTTCACCATTTTAGTCACCCTCCTCTGGACAGACTCCAATTTGTCAATATCCTTTTTGAATAGTGGTGCCCAGAATATAAGTACTGGTTTTCCAAATATGTGGATTTATTCTGGTTGAAACTCAGGAGTTGTCTCTAGAAGGCAAAAAGAAGCAGATTGTTCTGCAGTAAAGGCAACTCGCAGCAGCTGGAATTTGTCTTAATGGTTTGTGGGGGGGTTAGGTAGATCTCAGGAATGCAAAGCTATCTGTGTTTACTGTGCAAATGGGCATGCCTGAGAATCAAGATGGAGGCCATGAGTGAATTACTTACATTTTTATTTTCACCAGTTGCCACTGCTCAACAGTATTTTTTTTTGAAAAATAGCATATCTAAGGTGTGAACATGTGATATTTTGCCTTAAAAGAAAAGCAAAAAACAGCAAGAACAACAACAACAACCCCTCATGTATCGCATTAGCGCTTGCTTGCTAAGTTGAAAGAAACATGGCAGTTCCGGGTACTTGACCTGTTAGCAAGCCCTGCGCCCCATGTTTGTCTGACCAAATCAGCTTTCAGCCTCTGCTCATTTGTGAAAGCAAATCAATTTGCATTGCTTGTCCCAATGAGCAGTAATGCACATTTCCCCCACTGTTGTTTAAAAACTCTGGGAAAAGCTGTGAAGGCTTTTCCTTTGGAGTATATGGCATATTTAGCCCCCCCTTCCCAATATGGTGATACAATGCGGGTGTATGAAGGAGATTATCAGCTGCCCTTAATATGGCATTCCAGGAACACCAAGAGATCGCCAAAGGGCAAACTTTTCAGACGACGTTGTCCTCGTCTCATGCCCCTTCCATTTTGCCCTCATTCTTTTTTTAATTGATGGCTTAAGCCATCAATAGTTCACCCATTCCATGGAATCTGTCATGGAATCAGGGGTGTCTGAAACTGTGCTCTGTTCTGGCACAATGCCAGCTGCGGTGGGCGGTCCCTGCCAAACACTTCCAGTTTCGATCGGGACATCCACGTAAGTGACACCCATTTTCCCCCTCCCCAGGTTACTTGGGGTTTTTAAAGTGTGTTTCTGTGCTTTTTTTAATGTGTATTTTCTTTTTTATTTTTAAATTTGCCACACAACCATCCTCTTGCGATAATGGGCAGGATTTTGTTTCTAGGAAGTGAATACAGCTCTGCAAGGGCTGCATTCATTCCTGGGATGCCGGAGGGAAGCACTCTGTATAGTGCCATTAAAGGTAGGTCTGAAAAATTTTCTTTTAAACTGCTACAGGGATGGGAGTGGGGCGGAAAATAGCTGGCGAGACAGGGACAATATATTTTGTCCCCATCTGATAAAGTCCTAAGACGGGTCATATTCTCCATGCTGTGATGAACTCAATCAATATCCAATCACTCAAACAACAGGCATTGGCTTGAAATGCTTTATTGTCTCAGGAATTAGATGTGCACAGTAACAGTTCATTGACAGATCTAAAAGCTCGGCGCCAAACCCCCATCGTTAATGCATTCCGTAGGTTTCGGTTTCCCTCACCTACCATCTGGTGAATTGATACTATCAGCCCTATGCTTCACTCCTTAAACTTTCCCAAGAGAAATGGCCTTGACGTGCTGTGCAGATTTCCACCAGCAGACACCAATCTCTCCCAGCCTCTCATAATGCCCTATGCTCATGTGAGGTCTCTGGTGCAACTATTAGCAGGCCCAACATTGCTGACTAGCTACCTAATACAGCAGGGGAAACTACCTAAATATACTTATGGCGCCAGGGACATGACACTTGCATTCCATGTGAAGTATTTTTGTCATTGGATGTAGGCTTCAGGGTCTGGTGTTCTTTCTTTCCTTGGTCAAAGGAATATAGGATCATCTCCATTTGGTTCCAGGGATTTCAGGAACTTGAAGTTGGAGAGCACAGAGCTCTAGATTTCATATATTCATCATCTCTCATGTGGTCGATTATAGGCCAAACCTGGTCTTGAGATTCATGGTAAACTTCACCAGCTGTTATACAAACGGGGAAAGGAATAAACACATAGATTGATTCACTAGTAAGCAGAAGTTGCAAAGCACCCATTTCCAATAGTGACATCTGAATTGAACGATGAATTTTAAAAATGGAGAATTAAAGATCTTTTGAGTCCTAAGGACTCTGTCCTCAGCAGTTGCTTAATGTAGCTTAAATAGCATAATGGAAAACGATTCATCTTTTCTGGTAATAAAAGGAAAATGTGTGTGTGTTGATAATGTTTATTGCAGAGCTTGTATGATTTTGGTGTTTCACATTCACTTAAATATTAATGTCAGCATCTGCTCAGTTCTGTGTCATAACAGTTATCCCAGGCAAGAGAGGAAGGTTAAAATCTTTTTCCTCCTGTCACAGTAGAGCATCTCTGTTCCTTGCTTCTTTCCTTGAAGCATATACACTGGGCAAAGGAACAATGAACAGGGATGACAGGAGGGGAGGAATCTGATTAAATGCCATAGAAATCAAACAGATTCATTTGTATCATTTGGTGTATAGAAAGCTGAGGCAGAACTGCTTATGGGGGATTCCAGGGGCCCATTTACACAGCAAAAACAAAAACAAAACAAAACAAACTGAGAAGAATTTGTGCCGAACCCTATTGGTTCACACACATCACACACTATTCAGAAGGAGAGCTAACAAAAAAATAAGTTAACCCATGACTTTCCATCCCTCTATTTTCCAGGGACTTTTTTGGAAAGTCCAGGACAATCCACACTATTGGTTGTCTGAACAATCAGGAACCATTCCAGGAAATGGGATAATTTCTGATTGGTTGGACTTTGGAGGAGATGGGCTTGCAAGGGAACCCTTGCAATTCTTGATCCGCCATTTTTGTATGGCCCTCCATAGGGTCCTCCGCTGGTCCTAACGCCCGGCTGACAGAAGCTGCAGCCAGCTGAGAGACAGGTGAGGTCTCTCTCTTCCCCTAGCCCATCCTTCCCCCCCTGCCTCTCTCTCCTTCCTTCCCCCTCTTCCCCATTTGCTGGCTGCTGGTGCAAATGGGGAGGAGGGAAACAGAGGAAGAGGCTGCAGTGGAGAAGAGGCAGGCAATGGGACTGACAGTCCCATTGCTCGCCCTTTCTCCTGCTGCTGCCTCTCCCTCCTTCCTCCCCGTTCTCTTCCCTGTTCACAGCCAGAGGGGAAGAGGGAGCAAAGAGGGAGAGGCAGCAGTGGGAGAAAGATCAGGCAATGGGACTGCTAGTCCCATTTCCCACCTGTCCTCTGCTGCTGCCTCTTCCTTTTCCCACCCTCTCTTCTCCGTTCTCTGGGTGTGAACAGGGAAGAGAAGAGGGGGAAGGAGGGAGAGCAACAGTGGGGAAAGCAGGTGTAAAAGACATCCATAGGGTCCCCTGTTTATACAGGGGATATGGTGGAGTTACTGAGAGAGGAATGTTAGCCCTTTTTTTCTCTGCTTCACCAAATTGGTATCAGTTTCTGGGAGCTACATAGGTGAAAACATATAAGTACAGAGATATTTTTGAGCATCTCTTGCATTGCTGAGATTCATGGTTGGAATGCAGTGGTGTATTTCTGTAGAATCTTCCTGCTTCTTTGAGAACCAGCAACCCACTCTTCTCCTGCAGCTGAACACACACCCTAAAAACCTGCTATCAAGGTCTGGGAAATCATATGAAGTGGGTTTTTGCACCACAGAGTGGGGTGGGGGGGGGAGAAAAAGAAAATCTAGTTCTGCTGGTGCAGGACACCAAAGTATGTACACCACTGGAAATTGGCCCAAGTCTACAAGACTGAAGCACATTTTTTAAAAGTGATTGTGTCATTTTTTTTAAAGTAATGGTCAGAGAGGAAGATGTGCTGTCTTGTCAACTGTGAACAGCAGCATTCTCTCTGAAGTATACTTTTGTCCTCCTTCCACTCCCCCCCCCACCCAGAGTTGTTCACTTCGGGGAGTGGAATTATTGCAAATTTTAAAAAACTTTTAAAACTCCCCCCCCCCCGTGTAGTAGTGTGTATGTGTGGAGAAAAAAACCTTGTTAATTCTATTGCTCCCAGTTCTTTCACAAAGGATAAATTTCTCCACTCCCACAGCCTCTCCCTCTGTGCTGACTTTCCTCCAATGTTGAAAGGAATACTATAATTTTCACTGATGACACTGTTTCCATAATGACTGGTGTTTTGGAGATATGTGCCTTGCCATGAGTGTGCATATTTCTAGTTTGAAAAAGAAAACTGAAACATTTTATATTGGCACATTGTCAGGTTTTACTGGCAAGGTGGTGTGGGAACAATGAAGGAAATGATGGCAAGTGAGCTAGAAAGAGCCCTGTAAAAACTATTGAGTATGGTTACAAGGTAGGGTTACTGGTCACAAAACCACACACTGTTCTTAAAAGCTTGAAGAGATATGTATCCATTTCTAGAGACAGACTAGATTGTTTCTCTTTCTTTCTTTCTTTCTTTCTTTCTTTCTTTTTTTTTTTTGAGGGTTTTTCACATGTCCCCCCCCCAAATATTTGTATTGTTTACATTAAAAAAAATAATAAAAACATTTCCCATCTAAATGGAAACCAATCCATAACACAATTATAGCACTATGATTCCTCTTTAACTGCCATGGGTATGTGATCCTAGGATTTGCAGTTTAGGGAGAAGTATTTAGAGCCAGAGAGCTTTCAGCTTCACCCAACTACAAACCCCAGGATTCCACAGGATGCTGCCATGGCAGTTAGGGTGGAATTGCAATTCTGTAATTTTGTAGTGTGAAGACACCCACTGAATCAGTCCTTCTGAAATACCCTGAAGGCACCAGATCTAATCTGCTCTTGGAAGTTAAGCAGGGGCAGCTCTGGTTAGTACTTGGATGGGAGACCAGCAGTGAATACGAGGCGCCATAGGCTCTGTTTCAGAGGAAGTAACAGCAGAATCACATCTGAGTATTCCTTGGCTAAGAAAACTCTTTAGAATTCATGGGGTCACCATAAGTCGAGAAGTGATTTGAAAGCAAATACACAGAAAGAGGTTTGGATTCCATGCACCTCAAAGGAGCTATGTTTTAATGTGAACATTATCTGTGTCTGGATGATTTGATTCTGACATCATCTGAATCCAAATCACCTCTCTGTTTGGAACTGTTGTGGTCACCTTTAAAGAGGAAAATGCATTGTTTGTGAACAATGGTTATTCTCATTAACTGAAGTGGTTGAAGATTAATGGCAGTGCTTTAAATGTTCATGTGATTCTCAGCCTGACATTTAGAAATGCCCTATCCTAACAGGATTACAACTGAAAGGCAGTATGTCAACAACCTCCTCCCCATTTTAAGAGCTCTGCACCATTCCTAATGGTCCATGGGCAAAAATTCACACATCCAGCTCTTCCAGTCATAGCAATGTGGCTCTGCCTACTCTTAACAACTTGAAAGGAAATGCTTTCCAAGACGTCAGGGACACAACAGAATACCTCTGACTCACCTGCACTTCTGTCAGGGCAAAAAACATGATGACTCTTGGGTTGTACAGACAATCTGACAGCTGTTTTCCTTGATTCTCAGGGAAGTAGCAAGTCTACTGTTTTGTAGACTTTATGTTAAAATCTGCTTTGCCCAAGCAAGTGAAGAAGTGAAGGGAACACTTGCTGAACTGTGGCATGGTAATAAAGAGGGATTATATACAACTAGATCAATTTGGCAGGAACAGTCCGTATTAATCCTCTGTCATCTCACTTTTTCAGCTGCTTTCAGCTGTCCCCGTTTCTCTCCTCCCACTTGCTTTCATCTTAGATCAAATGCTGCAGACTGAGATCCAAAAATGTTGGGTCTCCCTCAGAGATACTAGCAGTTTGGGGAGGCACACCTGCAGCTGTGTTGGTGTGGCCCCAGCTATTTGCATTGAAAAATCAGCCTCCCTAGATAAGGCAAACAACAAATGCTCTGGAAACAATGTTGGTTGCCTACTGTGTGAGAGGTGTCCAAGCCAGCTCAAAGACTCAGCCCTTTTCCTGAACCCAGACTACTCCTGAGTGCCTTCCTGTTGGTTTTGGTTCCTCCCCTTCTGTCTGATACCCTGGCTCTTGATTTTTGTACTAATAATTGATCCCCAGCTTCTCACTTCCTCAAGTGAACTATGACGAAAAGAAATTTGCACTCAATTAACTCAGCATGGGGGAGAGGAGAGGCGGAGCAAAATCCTCCCCTTCCCAGTAAGCTGAAGCTAAAACAAAACTGCTGCAGCCTCTCCTAGCTGGTGTGTTCTGCCTCATTAATTACTTTTGCCATTTTGTCCCTACACTGATCTTGCTTGGCCACACATATCCTGATTTTCATCTTTGAATTGTTGGAGGGTGTTAGATGTTAGAATGAAATAGCCTTGACCAGAGGGTTTTGTATGTAGAATAAATTTGTGTTCATAAAGAAAATGCCTTCAATATTATGATTATCTGCTGCCTGAAGTTGCACACTCTGGATGTGCAGGCCTGCTGGCATATCCCAGCCATGGATCAGGCCCACTGTCCCTATTCCCTCCATGGAATTGGAGGCAGTCCTGACAGGCATGCTGGCTATCACTTCCACTGCCACCATTTCTCTCACTGTCTAGGAAGGCAAGAAGGGGGCCCACAACATGTGATTAGCCTTGATCACATGCTGCAAGACTCTTTCCTGCCTTCTGAAAGAGCCAGGGAGACCACCACCACCAGCAGCAAGGGCCAACCTGCCTGATGGGTTCCTGAGGACATACGGGGACCAATCCATTTCCTCCCAGTGGAAATGGAGTAAAGCAGGTATTTTTTTAACATGTTGTATAAGGTCCTACCCTCTCTCCCCCACTATCTCCCCAACATATCTGTCCTGGGGTGGTGAGAACTGTCCAGGGGCAGAATGGGGCAAGTGCCCTGCATCATCAGGACTGCAGGGCTAGGAGATGGAGGCAAGATGGGGTACGTTGCCCATCTAGACAAGCCCTGGGCTAGGTATTTTTTTGTTTTGTTTTGTTTTTTTAGCCAGAAGGACTAAGATGCAAAGATTGCTCTCCAAAGAGTTCCAAACTGAGGACTTTATCAGATGAGAAAAATATTGCCAAAAACCTGTGTCATTTAGGTTGCAATGATAGCACAAAGTACATAATTATCTGATATCCTCATCATTTACCTGTTCCCACTGTGTTGTGCTGGTGCAGATGAGGCATCATTTTTTATTGATGGTCTAAGCCGTCAATAAAAAGTGATGCCTCATTCACTCCAGCGCGACACAGCGGGAATGAGTACACGACGTTGTTGTCTGATAACTTCAGCCCTTTGTACTATCCTCATGTACGAATGACATGGTTTTTGCAGCATCTGATAAAATCCCAAGACTAGCAAAGTGAAGCTCAAATGTTGGTACACTCAAAATTGAGGTGCATTTTATTTAAAAAGGTATAGGATAGCTTTGATTTAATATGATTACTGTTTTATTTACATAATTGCACTGCATTAAGGAACCACAGCATAATTAGGGTAAAGTTAATTTTCTGTTTAGAAAATGTATATAATGATTGCACATTTTGAGTGACTCTTTTTAAATGAAGCACAGTTCCACTGTTTTGTAGACTTTTATTCTCCATAGTATATGTTAATTATATGCAAGTTGATCTGCTGCTGTCATTAGTTCAATCCCAGGTGTAACAGGTTTCGTCTCATTACGATACATTTTTTTGTATCGTGATGCTGATAAAATGTGCCCCAATAGGTCTTAATTGTTTTACCTGTGCACAGTTTAGTATACAAGCATTACAGTTTGTTACATTTCTAATTCAGTGTATTTTCCCCCCTTTTTGTAAGCTCCACTATTTCAGATCTGATATGAAATCACTTTTCTCTGTTAGATGACCTTGTGAGCCTAAACAGAATAGTGTGAAGGTGCAGTCCATTTTTATGCTTCAGAAACTCAAAAATCCTGTTTGATAGGGTTAAAAGTTAAGGCTGATGCACAGCCTGTTGAATCATCATAAATTATGCTGCTGCAAGTAAGATTAGTTTACTTAAAAGAATAGCCTCTCTAATTCCCACAGTGTTCCCTATCTGTAGCTCAGCCAGTCCCCAAAAGACTAGAGCACACCAAAATTCTATTTGGATTAAAGCTGCAGAAACAGAGATTACAGGGATTGAAACACCTTATGTTATTTTATTGCAAGGCTTGGTTCCATGTTCCACTGACAACTCATCTGGTGAAAAATGTCTGATGATACAAGTCCACCATTGAATATAAAAGAACATTTTAGTAATCTTTAAGTAAACAACCTGAAGCTTACTGTAACTCTGTGGAATTAAACAGAACCAGTGTGCTATGGTCCCATAGTTTGACCTCTGAAGTGAAACGTGATGTGTGCTTCCCATTTTTAACAAATATGGGCAACAGCAGAATGAACCTTTTGTTGTATTGACATGGTGGTTCCTTTTTGTTCCTTCTTGCAGCTTTGCCTTTAAGATCAGCTTTTTCTAAAGAAATTTAGCTGCTGAAATTGTTTCTTTAGCACAGAGATTTAGAAGGTAATGCTTCAACACATTAATCAGGGTGTGGCCAGGCTACTTTTAAATATGTTCTTTTAAAAGATAGAAACTGTATGTCATTGTTAGAGGTTTGGAGTTTCATGTGAGAAAACCAGGTTGAGGGTAATTTCACACATTTAGTAACCCAATTACAATCCTGAGGTACCATTTCAGCAAAGAGTCTTACAGGTCCTCAACAATGAACAGATCTGTTCTGTTACTCAAATACTTTGGCAACTCTTAAAATAGCCTCCTTCTTATTCAATAACAATTAGGAAAATAGCTCAAGGAATTTGACCTTAGCAAATGTTGAAAGGTACTGACTTCACATTGTTTGGACTAAATTTCTGTTTGGAATGTAGGCAATCCTAGATTTCACTTGTTTCCAAATGTTGCAATATGGTTCTCCACAGTTTCCATGTATCAAGCTAGGTTTAGAAGTGCATATTTTGAGAAAAAGCTATTTAGAAATTTTATATTTAAATAAAAAAACTTGAAGATTAAACAATATGCATATTAATACAGAAATGGATTGGGAGAAGATTGGGGGCACATCTAGATGGGAGGAAAAAGTGCAAAGGGATTGTGTATTAACAACTTTCACAGCAGCTCCCTTTTGTCTAGATGATTTTTTTCTCAAAAAAAGTTGCCCATGTAGTATGCACATTGAAGTTCACATAAACAGAGCCCCTTCCCACGAATCAAGATGGCAGCCACAAGACCGGGGTGCTGTTATTCCCTGTTATTCCCACCAATGTTATTGTTGTCTACATTTTTTTTTAAAAAAAAAACCCTTATTATTTAAGGTTTAAAAGAGTGCAAGGGAGACCTTCTACTTGTAAAAAAAAAATTCTCCTCAGCGTGCAAAATAGAGCTCCCTTGCTGGTCTGGAAAGCCAAAATGGCACTTCTGGACTCAGCTTGGAGGAAAGCCCCATCCTCTTGCACGACAGACCAGTCAGCTGCCAACTTCCTCCTGGCCCAGAATGTGCAGTGTTGTGATTTGGTCATCTAAACAACCAGCAATTTGCTTCTCCTGACTGTTTGTTAAAAACTTCGCAGAAAACTGCCAAGTCTCTTAGGGTGCAGTTTGTGGAGTCCCCCTCCTCCTTCCCAGTACCGTGAATCTCCTGTGTGGCTCACTGGGATGGCAGCTATTCTCTGCAAATTCTATGAGGGGTATTTTGATCATCTAGACAACCCCTGGATTTACTGTTGAAAATATAGAAAAGTGACATGGGTAAGAAGCAAAGTGACTTGCCCAAGGTGTATCAGGAGTCACATGGCATGACTGATCCTCTTTCCAGGACACCCCCGCAGTTGCAACCCTTGGATTCCTGTCGTTCAACCTACCCTTGTTTTCCCCTTAATCCCTTTCTGGATTGAGTAGTTGGGCCTCAGAGTGAACCTTTGTATGTGCACCTGTGGCTGTGTTGCTGTGTTGGGTTTGCTGTGATTAGTGTAACCAGCCCTCCACCAAACTTAATATGAACAGAGACAGTGGTAAAAACAAACATAAAAATGGACGTTTATAAAGACACATGTAATTAATATATTAACCCTTAAACTCTCAATCAGTCACAGCTCCATTAACCCCCAATTAGTTCTCTTATCTCTCTGACTGACCTGTCTCATTACCATCTGTCTCTTATCTCTCTCAAATCTAAATGCTATTCCTGTCTCATCTTTTCCCTATCTGCCTTCAGAAAAGACAAACCTCTGTTTTGGCAAAATTTCTTTTCCCTGCAGCACCCACACCCTTTACAACACTCCCTGATTGGCTGCCTTAAGCCAGATTTGCCCAGCTCCTCCATTCAGACATGGATAATGTGGCGATATCACAGGATCAACTAGGAGTGCGGTTGCTCATTCTGCATGGATTCTGGTAATACAGGAGCTTTGCATAAAGTTTCCCCATCACAATTGCTGAAATGATTAAAAGCCTTCTTTCTACCACCTCCATTTTCAATTCAGCAGTAAGTGATGCTTAGCTGTAGCAAAATGTGTAAATGCACTTCACTAGAAACTTTTCTTTTTTTAAAAAAAAACCCTATGCCAGTGGTGCTATATCTGTGATTGGTGATTCACACATACAAAATTAGATGCGAATCATCAAGTGATGTACATGTTTTTATGTGTGAGCCTGCCTTATGATAGCAGAATGCACACTTTTTCTCTGGCTTCATAGTGTTCCATGACTTATCCAAACCATTTGTAACATGTATATTCCTACTGTGTATATCTCAGAGATGGAGAAATTTGTTTTCCGTGATGCATATTCCACAGGACAATTTACCACTTTGGAGGGCAACATTAAACACAAGAGTTATTTCCATAGCAGCTCCATGAAGAAAATGGCAAATAGATATTAGTGTGTTTCATATCACTTCAGACATTATAATAATCTTAAGAAACATATTTAAATGGGGGCAAAAAAAAAAAGTTCACAAAGAACCAATGGCCTTAATTTTTAATTAAATTTAATTGTCAGCCTTAATTCAGTTTAAAATCTGACTTTTGGTATCTCAAAACCACTTTCAATGTACTTTTTAAAATAAATTTGCATTAGGGAGAGCAATGAAATCTACTACAGAATCGGCTGGTTTCAGATTTTCCCTGTTCTAAAGTTCCCTGTTCCTCACAGTGCCAGACTGCCTTATCTTAATAGAATCTGAGGCCAGGTGGGAAGGATTTACTGTCATTGAAATTGATGGAGGTATTTACACATATTCTTGTGAAAAATATTGTTTTTTCACAATTGAGTGATGATAACAAAAGTAACACAAATAAGAGAGAAGGGGGGTGGAGTGCATGTTTGTGTATACACATGCATATAAGTGGCTTTGTATTAATGTGACTCTAGAAAAATGTATATTATTTTGTTTTATTTTCCATCCAAAATCCACTGGCATGGAAGAACACCATACTGATGAGGGAATGGATAAGTGGATGGATTGTGTTTGATTTGCACATCACTAATTTATATTGCATCAATTCTTACTTGTGTTGAATTCTACACTATTTGAAATTATTGAGTCAAATTATGTACTTGTATAGCTGGAGAATAAATATCAATGGAATATTCTCTGCCTGTCAAACTGGGCAGCCATAGACTTGTCTATAACTGATTATGTAATTGTGCTGGTAGATTTTAAAATGACTCTCTTGATAATGCAATATGAAATTTTGAGACCAGTGCAAAACTATAGCAGGTGTTAAATTAAATATTTTAAAAACTGTACTTGGTTGATGGAGATGACTTCTGAAGAAAGGTTTATCAATTACTTGATTTACCCTGTCTCCCAACACCTGAAGGAATAGAACTTTCCTTGCCCAAGCACCTGCTTCAGGTGACATATAAAGTACCAAATAGGTAGAATGATAAATTGTATCCTTTCTTACCCCTTGACCCATCTTTTACCTGCTACATCCTCCCCCCCCCCCAAAAAAGCAAATGCTACCAGTTTACTTGCCACCAATTTACTGGCTGGGTAACAGCAGGGAAGTGGCAGAGAAGCATCCAGCTATTTTCCTTCAGTTGGATACAGGGATAAGTCATCTCCTAGAGATCCTTCAGAGGTGCAGGAGGAGGATGTCAGTGATGTGCATCCCGCTATAAGAATATAGCTCAATGCTACTCTGCCATTTCCTTGCTCTCCACCTGGCAGTAAAATGGCCAGGGGGAGGCTGCAAAAGCCAAAAGGTGGTTTTGGGGGGACTTTTTGCCACTGAAAATGTCAGAAAATAATTCTGACCTCCTTAATGACAAAAACATAACTCACTAACAGGATAACTCACCTAAATATCCTAAAGGCACCACCAATGACAGCACAAGGGGAGTGCAGAAAGGCCAAATCACACCAGGTGACACCAGCCTTAGTAAAGCCACAGGGCCCCACATCCTGTCTGATCTTGGAAGCTAAGCAGGCTTAGCCCAGGTTAGTACTTAGATTGGAGGCCACCAATGAATACCATGTATGCAGGCTATATTTCAGAGGAAGGAACTGGCAAAACCATCTCTGAGTATTCATAACATAAGAAAACCCTATGAAATTCGTAAGTTTGCCATTAGTTGACAGGCAACTTGAAGGCGTGTATGCATGCAGACTCTTTCTCTCTCTCTCTCTCTCTCACACACACACACTAGCAGGATGCCGGCCATTATCAATTCAAGGCAGTAAAAAGAGATGTGAGTACTATTCTTTCACTTAACCTCTTATTATTGGCCTTGATGGTCAATGCTCAGCAGCCACAGTTATCATGCCCAATGGTCAGGCATTATGGGATTTGTAATCAGGCAACCGTGAGGCCAACAAGTTGAGAACCACCAAAGCTACTTCTTTCAAATCTAAGTGCTGGGTGAGAACAAAGGCATATCTAGTCCAGCCTCTTGATTTGTACCATATTGAATTAGATGCCTCCAGGAATCCCACAAGTAGGGCAGGAAGCAGTGATCCTCTCCCCATAATACATATGACAACATTCACTGGATATGCTAATTCCTTTTATAAAGCCATATAAACTCAAATACTCTATGTTCCAGAATTACAATAAGCTTTAATAAATAATCCATGGCATGTACTACAACAGTACCATAGGAAGTTGCAGAATTATGCTATTATACAGATTTGTGCTTGGATGCTGGAGTTCGTCTATTCAAGTGCTTTGCTTTTGGCTGCAAAGAACCTGTATTTTTCTTCTTTTTTCCCATTTTAACACTGCATTGTTTTTCCTTGCTGCTTTTCTTGCTTGCATGCGAGATTAAGAGTGCAATCATTTTTTTTTCTTTTTTTGGTAAGAAACAAGTGTTTCCATCTTTTGCCAGTTCAGTCCCTTTAGGCTAGTAGTTGGGATTTTCCAGTGAGGTACTTGAAATGGCTTCATTGCCAGGGCTGTGAAGTCAGTCAGCACCAAGTGGCTTGTTTCTAAATCTTGTGGCAATTAAGTGCTTTGATGGCAGGTTAGAGGATGTATTTGGATACCAGATGACATATGTGAAGAAATGTATAAGGAAAGGGTACCATTTCAGTAACACAGGCTCTATATCAGGGACAATGAATATGCTAAGAAATAGCAAATATCTCTGTGTGCATGTTTGATGGTGGTCGTAGGAACAGATTATACAACCACCCAAATATATAACTCTAAGCAATGTGCACTTGTATCTTTATAGAAAGACCACACAAGAACTATACCAGCCTTAATTTTTCTGCCCAGTGCCTGCAGACCTGGCATTCAGTATGCATTCAGGCTTGCTTTTCTCAAGGTTTCTCTCTGTTTTAGTCAATCCTGTATAAACCTGCCAGCCTCTGAAGAGGTATTTATTTGAAAGTGGAAAACACTGAGAGAAATTAACCAAGCATTTGAAGTATCCACATCTTTAGGCTCGTCAACAACATGTGAGTGTGGGTGTCTTCTTAATTATAGTTTACCCCTGGTTTCCCCCCACCCATTTTTGTTTTAGAACAATACAAACGTAAGTACACCTTAATGATCAAATTCCCTAGTTACATGGTAATGGTGGTGGGGATGAAAGGGAAAAGCATGAAAGGTGGTAGTAAAATCTGTTGGGACTTAAGAAACATGGACTTGGGGTGTAGAGTGGTATCACATAATCAGAGAAAAGGGGTAGTCAAGTATGTTTTTTTCAGATTAAGTTATATGTGAAAAGAAAGACATAGAGAGATAGGCAGGCACCATATATAACCAGCACGATTCATTTCTCCTGTTCAGCCTCACTTTAGTTCCAGACTAAATGTAGGAAAAATGGAAGTGGTACATGCTTTGAATTTTTGCTTGGGTACCCACCAGTGCTTTGTAACTGGTGGTCATAAAAATATTCATAAAGTTTGTTTGATTCATCTGTTTGGATGTCTCATATGTCAAGGCTCTTTCTTTACTGTGGTATTGATGCTTGGCTGAGTCTTACCGCTTCTTGGCGTTGTGCTGAATTTCAAACAAGCACTCATTACAGAACTGACAGAGAAGCCTTGACCATGTTGCCTGCAGCCCTAAAAAAAGAATAAAGAAGAGACATTTATTTTATGGGCTCCCATAGCAGACACACATGTATCAATAAGTGTCTTTTTGGACGTTCGAGCTGCTTGATATTAACTCATCAGTGAGTGCTGGATGTTCTCTTACATGAGTCAGTCTTGTTAAAACAATTGAATGGCAATTGGGAACATGTTTATACTTTTGGGTTTTCTCTCTTTGAAGTCATTTTTCATGCCTATTTGTGCTTTGTAGGCCTTTCTGGATAAGAAGAAAAACCTCTCTCTCACTCTCCATATAAAAGCCATAAGCCTTGATTTCTATGTATTAAATGGGTGCAGGGACAAAGGATGACTTAGAGCTAGCTGGTTCTATCTGTTAGGACTGAAAGGGCTGACACACCAGTTTATCACAATGATTTGGTCTGATCTTAGAGCCAAAAGGTGATATAGAAATAATTTATAACTGAAGTAGCTCAAAGAATGAGGTGTTCAGACTGCAATACTACATACGATTAAAATGGGTTCAGATTTGAGATTACTACCTAGTAGACAGAAAATATGTGTGTATCATATTTAGGAGTGATCAGTGAATTTTAAGTCTGTTGAGTTTTTTCCAATTTCTGATTGGAAGCTCGTCCTGATTGGATCTGTATCAGATGGCAAATTTTCATACAGATTTCTTTGAACACGTTTTGTTGTTTTTGTATAAATCAGATGGTTTGCTTGTAAATGACTTTGGATTGCAAATTGCATTTGGGTCTGTGTTCATGTCTGGGAGATGCAAATCTGGCTTTCTTCTCTCTCCTGGCATCGCTTCCTGTTGCTCTTCTTTAAAATCATAGAATGAAATAGCTGGAAAGGATCTCATAGACCTTGAAGTCAAATCCCTCACTCAGTGAAGTAACTCCAGGCAGGTAGCTGTCCAGCCTCTTTTTTAGGGTGTCCAGAGAAAGAGGCCTCTCCACATCTCTAGGTAGTTAGTTCTGTTGACAAACTGCTCTTACTGTCAATAAGTTCCTGTTGTGATGGACCAGATGAAATTCCAGGTGTTGAAAATACTAATGAACTTGACTAGGGTTAAAAGAAAATGCATCTACAACATGGAGCAGAAAACTTCTATTCATAGAACAGAGCCAGGGGCTGCTGTGGAAAATTCCCAAGAGCCAGCACTTCTTAACAAGAACAAATTAACCCTTTAAATTCAGGTTTCAGAGACTTATTGCCTGAGTTTTCCAACAACCCTTCTTGAAGGCAGTGGGTCACTAAATAAGTCCCACGTGCATCAGATGATGATGGTGCTGTGTAGCTGGTAAGGGCTTTATCAAATCATCTGCTACCATTTCCTCAGTTGAACAATACTTCAATTCAATCACCTCCTGCTCAACCAGATCTCCTATTTGAAACTTAGCATGTTTTGTGTGTGGCCTCAACTTTTCACTCTGTGCTATCTTCATACACTCTTGGTTGTCCCCATATGAGCACAGTCCCTCATATAGCACAGGAGCTTCAGAGACTTTCAACCCCCCACGTCAGTAAACAGCTGCCTAAGCCAGATCACTCCTTGACATGCAGCAGCTTCTGCAACATATTCTGCCTCTATAGATGAGGCTAATAGTCCTACTCCCATACATAAACAAATTCCCTGAAGTAGTCTTGCAATCTGATTTATCACCCACTCAGTTCTTCATGTATGTGGCCTGGTAACTTATGTTTAGTGTGAACAGTATCTTTCAGATAATGCATTGCCATCAAACTTCTACTTTCATGGGTTTAACTTTTGCAGATTTGATTATTCATGAGTTTCCTATCAATAATTATATGGGATTCTTTTTTTTTATTTTCAGCTTACTGTGGAAAATCACAGATGATGTATGTAGACTAGAAAATGTAAAGAAAACTAAAAACATCTCTATTAAGTCATAAATGCCAAAAATATATGTATAATTAATCCATTTACCACCATAAATATAGACACATATTTATTATAAAAAAATTAAATTTTATAAAACACTTTGGTGCACTAAAGAACTGTGGGCTACACACTCATAGAACCATAGCATCATAGAGTTGGAAGAGACCTCAAGGGCCATCTAGTCCAACCCCCTGCCATGCAGGAATACAGAATCAAAGCATTCCTGACAGATGGCCATCCAGCCTTTGTTTAAAAACGTCCAAAGAAGGAGATTCCACCACACTACAAAGCAGTGTATTCCACTGCCAAACAGCTCTTACTGTCAGGAAGTTCTTTCTAATGTTTAGATGGAATCGCTTTTTCTGTAGTTTGAACCCATTGCTCCATGTCCTAATCTCTGGAGCAGAAGAAAACAAGCTTGCTCCATTCTTAGTATGGCATCCCTTCAAATATTTAAACATGGCTATTATGTCACTTCTCAACCTTCTCTTCTCCAGACTAAGCATAACCATTTCCCTAAGTAGCCCCTCATAGGGCATGGCTTCCAGACCTCCCACTATTTTGGTTGCTCTCCTCTGGACACATTACAGCTTGTCAATATCCTTCTTGAACTGTGGTGCCCAGAACTGGACACAGTATTCCAGGTGAGGTCTGACCAAAGCAGAATAGAGTGGCACTATTACTTCCCTTGATCTAGACACTATACCCCTATAATGCACTCTGTTTGAGGATGCCATGCCCTTTGCCTTGGTACTAGCCTGCCTCACTCATGTGTTTTGTTTCTCTGTCTTTGGTGCATCTCACATTTCTCACAACTTCTTGCATCTTTAAAGTGCAATAAAACATCAACTGTAATCATACGTCCAAAGCATAGTACTTCTGAAAGTGCTCCTAAGAGGCAAAAGAAATTGAAGACCTTACAGGAAAAGGTCAACTCAATTTTTTTTTGTTCTTTCTTCAAACAATATTTCTGATTTCAGCCTACAATCTTAAAACTTTTTAGAAATAGTAATCAAGATCTCACACATTAATATATAAGGCAGGAAACTCACCTAGGCACTGATGAAACCACTAATTCTAAGATTTTTTTAATCCAATAAATCCAGTTATTATTTCAGAAATAGTTGAAAAAATAAAGTGAGGTTTGCTGGACTTAATGCCCATAAAGGCTGCAAGCAGCAGGGTGAGCTGGTAGAATTTGTCCTGGCCCCCTCCACCTCACTCTTGATTGACTTCCATAGTCTTCATGGGCTTGGTGGGGTTCCCAGACATTGACCGGCTGCTGCCCTCTCTTTCACACCTGTGAAAGAGGTGTCAGTTGCCCATTTCTTCAGGTGGAAGTCCCCCCTTATCTACCCCTTCTGGATTTGTGAACCCTGTACATTGTGTAACATGTACAGATTCTTCTCCAGCTCACAATACAGAAAGGCAGTCTTGATACAAATTTGCATTTTCCTGTTGGCTGCTACTCTCAGCATTCCTCATATAGCTTTACAACTGGGGCAAATATTTCATCATAACCCTTACCAAAATTCTGAATGTAACCCTTTGGTAGCTTTATAGGACTGTATTTTACCATCTGCACTGTTCTTCACCTTAAAATTCTATTTGTACCCAATTGCCTTGCAATTAGGGGGCAGCTTAGTTAAAGTCCAGGCTCTATTTTTGTGCAATAAATCCATCTCTTCTTGTGCTGCTCTTATCCACCTGTCTGTTTCAGTCTTTGGCAGATGTGCAATGTCCCTCCAGCTTGTTGGCTCCTAGATATACTGTGCTTTGGCTGAGAAATAATAGCCCATATACCTGACTGGTGGCATACCTATTGTAGTCCTCTCAAACCTCCTAGGTTCCTGATGCTCTCTCACTTCTCGTTTCAGTTCTATAGTGTCACTGTTAGGCTTAGTTGCACTGGTCACTCCTTCCTCCTCAGATACTGCACATCCCTCTTCTCTAGTCTCAGGTATACTCAGGTTCACATCCATTTTTCATCAAGTTGCACACTGCAGCTGACAATGATACTGCAGTCTTGGGGAAAGAGAATTCTATAGCCTTTGCTATTGTTCTGGTGTAAAACTGACTGTCCTTTGATGCATAATACCTTGTGTCTTCAGATATGTCTTCATCTTTTTCCAAATGTTCTTGTCCATTATAAGTACAGATAGTACCCAAGGTTCTGTGGAACCTGTTGGTAACTGCTGCAACAAACTCCTTCACCTTTTGCTGCACTTGGTCCTTGCTCTTGATGACATACACTGTGGTGAATCTAGAATACTCATCTATAAAGGTAAGACCTGGGTTTATGGCATCCATTGGCCCACAGAGGTCAGAATAACCTCCTATGGTTTCTTGGCTTTGCTTTTGCTCATCTTGGGTAGTTGTGCTCATCTAGATTTTGTCTTGATGCAACAGATGCTGTTCATCTGCAGTTAATTCTTTATTCACCAGCTCCTTCACTACATCTGTGCTTCTGTGTCCCACACACCTGTGCTGCAGATGGATACACTCATCATGGGATGTATGATCTTGCCTTCTTCCCTGTTGCCAACAACCCCATACCTACCATCCTTTGCACAGTTTTGCACCATATGCCTTCATCTTTAGAGATTTCACATTCATCTCCTTTAAAGAGCAAAACAAGTCCAGCTTTTGTCAGCTTTCTCACTAAAAGCAAGTTCCCATTTAGTTTTGGCACAAACAACACATTTGTTAACTTCATCTTTCCACTTTGTGATGGTACTGTTGGTGAGCACATTCCCTTTTCCTGCTGATTTTGTTACACTGACATCAGCCAAATAAACAGTCAATTCCTCTTGGTAATTCAGATCCTCAAAGGACTCCTGGCTGCTCATATGCCATGTGGCACCTGAATTAAGAAGGCAGGGTGAGTTGTCTCTATAATTTTTGGACATTGCTATATGCACAGACCTACAATAATGTAAAGTCTTTCTTAGCTTGTTTTTCAATACTCTTGTGGCTATTTTCAGGACAGTCCCTATTGAAGTGTGTCCTTGCTCCACATTTTAACATTCCTTAGCTTTCTCCTTTAGGGCTTGTTCTCATTCCCTCTCAGCCTTTATCTCTGGTTTAGCCTTTGTTGTTTTCCGTGTAGCATCTTCAGTGTTTTCTCTCCTTGGTTCCACTCACTAAGTCAGTAGCCTGGCTTTTAAAGAGTCCAATTTTAATTATGTTTCTGAGGATGTTTCTAGAGCTGTTATGAGGGGCTCATAAGATGGATCTAAACTACAGAGGATTATGGTTACTTCCAAAGTTTCTGAACCAATTATTCTTAGTTTTTCCACAACTTGTCACACAGCATTATGTGCTCTGGCAGGCTTGGTCCCTTTTCAAGTCCCATCGTAAATAGCTTACATTTTAAAAACAGCTTTGTGTTGATGCTAGTAGGCTGGTACATTTTCTACAGGGCTTCCCACATTCCTTTTACAGTTCTCTCATTCTTAATACGGAACAGTTGTTGCACTTGCTTTTTTGTCTTTTTGGTCCCAATTCTGAGGTTTCCCCATTTGCCCTCCTGTACTAGCACCATATCCATTTAAACTTCCATGAATGATAGTTGTTAGTGCCCGGCTTTTCCATAGTCATATGACACTCATCTCAGCCATCTGTATGTGTGCGCTGGGCTCATAACCTATTGTGAAATTGACTACTTGTTTTTACTGGTAACCAGATGAAATACCAAATCTTGAAAATACTAATAAACATGACTAGAATTAAAACATATCTACAACCTCAAACATTTAACCTCTACTCACAGAGCATTGCCAGGGAGATATAAGTTGCTGCCAGAAATTTATATAGAATATGGAGGCTGCTGTGGGGAAATTCCCAAGAGGCCTCCACCCATCTTAACAAGCATAAATTAACCCTTTGGATTCAGGTTTAAGATACTCACGGCCTGAGTCTTCCAACAGTTCCTTTTAAGGTTTAATCAAAATCTACTGTCCTATAATCTTAAACTATTAGAATTGCAACTACCCTCTGCATTAGCAGAAAATAAATCTGTGTTATCCCTGGAAATTATCAGATGCTTGAAAAAAGCCCCAAAGGAGATTGCAAAATGATGTCACTGTATCAGGAAGAGTTCCTGTTATCACACACATCGTCCTCCTGGCATGCTTGCTCCATCCTTCTTCTGTGTTGAAGTGATGAAAAAGGTGCCACTTTTCATTAGCAGAAGTTTTTGCTAATGAAAAGTGGCACCTTTTTCATCATGTCAGCATGGAGGAAGGAAGGAGCAAGCACATTAGGAGAATGATGTCATGTGGTACTGGGGCCTGTTCCCAGTACAGCAACATCATTCTTGCGAGCTCCTTTGGGGCTTCTTATCTGAATCTTCTTTTTTAAGCTTGTAGATATCATGTCACCCCTAAGTTTTCTCTTAATCAGGCTGAATATGCTCAATTCCTTCAACCTTTCCTCATACGTTTTGTTCTCCATACTCCTTATCATCTGTTCAGAGGAATCTTGTAGCACCGTTGAGATTTGGAGAAAGAAGTTGGTAGAATACACTTTAATAGACTAAGTCTACTTCATCAGATGCATGGAATGAAGTGCCTAGGAACAGATGTTTATAAATGAGCAGGTTGTGTGTGTGAATAGCAGCATAAATGCAAAACCTGTGGGTTTAGTGATGAAGTTACAAGTTGAGTTTTAATGATGGTTGCGGGGAACAAGGGTGGAAGGAAAGATATTGCCTAAAGCCACTGAGTAGATAACCATATGAATGGTGGAGGGAGTTAACATCCATGTCACCCTTCTCTGAACCTGCTCTAAACTTGTCTATATCCTTCTTAAATGGACATCCTCAGAACTGGAGACTTAGAGACTTGTTTATCTCCATGGTGTGGTAGGATTCTCTTGTACTCTCCTGCTCTATAGGGAGCTGTCACAAATGTCACTGCATTTGGGTGGCAGCAAGAAATTTGGCTGCTAATGCTCAATTTCAGCACTCAGCAGTGTTTTTAATGGCTTTTGAGGGTTTAGATATCCCCTTGGCCATGGGAGTTTGCCCACCCCTAATTGCTCATATAAATTCATAAATCCAATACATTTATCCTGTATCCCCATCATTCTTCCTGTTCCTCTGCAACCTTTGCATCTTTCTCACCCAGGAGATGTAGGAGCCATCCCAGCATTGGGAAACTGCATTGAGAGAAGCCACTCTTGATTTAAAGAACTCACTTCTTCAAAATAATCATACTGAATTTGAAGGGAAATACTAACAAGTGCTAGTGATTAATTCTGCATTGTTCAAATAAATTTCTGAGCATTTAATTAAAGATATGTCCATATGGATTATTTTCTGTGTCGCATGTGCATTGATTCAACATATATTAATATATTGAAGCTCTACAGTGCTTTTGCAGTAGGGTAAGAGAACGATGGGAGAAAAGTCAAAGCTGAACGATTTCCGAACTTTCAAGCAACATGTTGCTGTTTCCCTCTTTTTCGAAAACTTCCCACCAAATTTCCGACTGGGCGCTGTTGTCTCCCTTTAATGAAGGAAAATTGTAGAAACTTAAACCAGAGAGTTTAGAGAGTTTGATCTGAAAGAGTGTTGATTACAGTTGTCCCTTTGCATTCGCGGCTTTGACACTCGCAGTTTTGATTATGCCCTCACCCACTGCCTGTCTCCTGGGTCTTCCCTTCTCTTCACAAAGGGAATGACAGCCAGGAAAGTGTGGGGGTGAGGCAAAACTTCTTCAAACCTCTCCTCTGCTGAGCTTTAGCTGCCTTTTCAGGGAGGGTGAGAGCCAAGCAGACAGCCAGTTTGAGAGAGAAAGGAAAGCCAAGGAAGCCTAGGGAGTGAGGGAAAATCTTTCAAACTGCTCCTCTGCTGAGCTTCGGCTGCCTTTTCAGGGAGGGTGAAAGCCCAGCAAACAGCTGGTTTGAGAGATTTTCCCTCACTCCCTGGGCTTCCCTGGATCTTCACAAAGGCAAGGAAAAGCCAGGAAAGGGGGGGGGGGATGAGGCAAACCTCCTTAAACCAGGGAGGGCGAAAGCCCAGCAGATAGCCGATAGCCGGTTTGGGAGATTTTCCCTCACTCCCTGGGGTGATTGTTATTCACGTTTTTTTCACATTCGCAGGGGTCTGGTGGCCGTAATCCCCGCAAATGTGAAAGGACAACTGTAATCACTTATGGTTAATGGAAATGAGGTGAACATTAAACTTCAGCCCAATTTATTCCTGTATTTTGGTCTTTAGTTATTCATTGGCAGAGACATGGAAGAAAAAAGTCTGTAGATAAATTAAAGTATCTACGTTTGAAAAGTAGTGTTATATACACCTTTTCTGCAACCTCTAGGCTCAGGACATCATAGCAGCTAAGGGCTTGACTACACCAGTCACAAACCCTGAATCCCCCCTGAATCCAACCCTGAATCCAGTAATGCCACATGATGTGTGGCCTTTTCTCTGACTATCTATGGTGTGATAGTCATATCAGACTTCTGGAAAATCCCCTTCATCCAGGTTTTAGAAAACTAACAGTTTTCTCCAGAGTTTGCTGGAAACTGGAGAAAACTGCCATGTGAATAAGCCATCCACATCAGATTTGGGGGGTGAGGAGGAAAGGAAGGACAAGTGCTGCCTGAGGTGCTGCCATTTTCGCCTTACTTGGTGCCACCTCTCATTCCAACAGAAGAGGTGAAGCGGTACTCACTGTTTCTGAGGTCAGAACCCCCGGCGAGCTCCACCATCAAGAGACTAGCTGTCCATTCTGACTTCAGAGAGGGTAGCTACTGCTGGGGCTTTGCTTTCCTGGCAACACAATTGCCCCTTCAAGCTTTGGACAAATTAAAGCCCCAGCAGTATCCACCTGATCTGGCTTCAGAGAAGCTACTACCACTGGCATTGTGCTTTCCCTGGAGCTCAGAGGGATGATTGTAAGCAAAGCACCAGCAGGAGTCACCTGGTCTGAAGGCAGAATGAGTGCCTGCTCTGCCATTGTGAGTAAGCTGCATGCTCTAACACTGGGGCTTTGGTTTTCTGATCACCCAGGAATAGCAAATCACCAGTGGGAGTCACCCGGTCTGAAGGCAGAGTGAGTGCCTGTCCTACCATTGCAAGTACAGGTCACGATCACAGTTTCTTTATTTCTCTGTGCATGGTTAGCTAAAAACCAAATTACATAATGAATGGTTCATTTCTGGACTATTTCTTAGTTTCCCAAACTTCTTCCAAGCAATCAGAGTGGTTACCATCTGTTATTATCTCACTGAAGAGATGATGCAGTGATAAAGTACCACTGCTGTAATCTGTTACACCAACAGCTGAATATTTTCAGAGGCTAACGAGTGACCTTTCACAGGTAAATACTTCTTTGAACCTGGCAGTTTTGGCCTGGCATGTGTGTCCCATCTTATTAACCACTATGTAAGAATGCTATAATGATTACATTATATGCACCAAAAATCTGAAGTTCACGTTCATATATTTTGTGTTCAAAATATATGAACGTGAACTTCAGATTTTTGGGATAAATGGATGAGGGGGGTATTTAGAGGTAGAAGCACAACACAGAATGAAGGCAAATTGGGCTGGTTTGCTTGAAGAGAGCCAGTGAATGTGGAAAGGGTCATTGTTCAGAGAGTAAGCTTATAGAAAGCATCTTATTTTTTTTGTTTTTGGTTTGTTTGTTTTGGGCAAGGGGAGTATTCAAAAGCCATTGTCTAAAAATCTGTGATCCACAAACAGTGCAGTTGCTTGTGTCTTTGTGTGTGCCTTTGGAAGTGTCAACTTGCATAGTAAGAATCAGCTTTAGCTGTTTTCCATGTTTGTTATCCCTGCTTGGAACATTACATCCAAAAGGGGAAGAGCTACTCCTTTCCATGCTTTAATAGACCCATTACCAAGTTGCTCTAAGCAAGATGCTGATGCACATTTCTCTTAAATGATGTCCTCAGAGGATTGTACAGCTGAAACTGAGGGCCCAATTTGTCCTGCCAGCCCTTTGTTACTGGAGTGGATGTGCTTTGTTCTTAAATCCCAGGTTGTATTTACAGTGATAACATTTGCTTCTAACTTCAATGAGAGGCAATGAACAGAGGGCCCATAAAGCACTATCCAGGTTTCCTTTGCCAAGGCAATCAACAGCATATGCTTACTCTACAGAGAAATCAAACATAAAGGTTTGTGGTTTAAAAATGCATGCAGACAACAAAATAGAAAAAAAGGAGTCTTCTGTTAAGCTCACTTAAGGCTTGTTACGTATAATCACTGTTTAAAGGCACAACAAACGGAGAACAGCAGAAGGAAGGCAACTTTAGAGGCCCTTAATATTATTCCCGAAAAGACACTTTTCCAAATCAGTGGAAACTTCCATAACCACTAGACATGATCTAGCTGAAGTTGTGGTCTTTAAGTTCAATGGTAGAGAAAGAAATATATGCTAAAATCCTTCCTGGTGGCCTCAAAAATGCTGAGTTTATTCAAGTGGGCCTCAAAAATGCTGAGGTTATTGTATTTAAATATAATCAATAAAAAATGTTGAGCTTTGATTGGATTGGTCTTCCTCATACTGTGTGTGATCTATGTGCAACGGACAGCATGCTCCTTGCCCTTGAAAGCTGCTTTCCAGGGGTAGGAGGAGTGCAGAATTGTATGACTGAAATATTACACTCTGCTCACATGAAGTAGGAAGTTGCCCCTTATGTTCAGTCTGAACTGTCTGCTGACAGAGACTGTTTGAAATTAGACAAGATGCTCCCTTGGCTCTGGGACATAGGCTGCCCACTCCTGTGTTATTGGATTACAACCTTCGAGTGCAGAGACTTCTTGAGAAATCCTTTGACCTCTGCCTCACAAAGGAGCCCATGGCTTCATGAAGGGACAGAGACATCCTGGATTTAAATTCACTGCTCTTTGTCCCAGCACCACATGGCCAAGAAGTAGGATTGGCCTCTGCCTGCATGAGATCCCTCACCTGAACAACACAAGAACTATCTGAAACAACATGTAGGCCCGTGACCCCGACATCATCTTCTTTATTTATTTTTAGCATCTTTTGCCTGATGAAGAAGCCAGTAGAGCTTTGAAAGTTTACATCATGTGTTTTGCATCTTGGTTGGCTAATCAAGGTATTGCTTTTTAGTGGATTCTGGCTTTTGTTGTGCTGCATGGCCAACACGGCTACCCCTGAATGTGTAGCCTTAGTATATGTTTTTCAGAAATTTGGCATTGTAGACAAAAAGAAAATCCGGTTGCTGGAAAGGTTAGCAAACTAAGTGAAATATCAAAACTGGTATATGGCTGCAATGTTTTGAACACTTCCCAGGTGTCTTGAATAGTTTGGATTTTAGGACTTTATCACACTACACTGTTATAGTGCTATTATTCCACTTTAACTACTATGGCTGCATCCTGTGGAATTCTGGGGTTTGTAGTTTAGTGAGGCCTATGAGCTCTCTGGCTGAGAATGCTAAATGCCCCTCCCTAAACTGCAAATCCCAGGATTCCACAAGAAGCAGCCAGAGCAGTTAAAGTGGAATAATAGTGCTATAACAGTATACACATGATAACCCTTGTCTCATAGCTTTTTGCAGCCGAAATTGGAGTGTCAGTTTTCAAAGCAGCAAGACAAAAGATAAGGCTTTCAATGTGTGACCTTCCTCTCTCTCCCTCCCTCTCCCTCTCTATTGGACCAATTTTTTTTCTCTTGAAGTTTGGAGTCAGTTACAACCTGGCAGCAAGATAATATGGTTATTTCCTGTACAGCTGAATTCTCTGATTCTTACCTAGGGACAGATTTCAAAACTCTTGCTTAGTCTCTAGGACTTCTTTTTTTAAAAAAAAAAATCACACCCCAAACCAGAACCCTCTAACTTTCTGGCAGAAATCAATCTGATGGGAATGTTATCACAAAGAAGCAGATCATAAGGTAACATGGGCTGATGTTTCTGTGGCACTAAAACCTTGCTATCAAGCACAAACCCCTTAATCTTGGTTGGAAGATTTCTTAAGAAGATATTAACACCTGAAGTTACCCATCTTGCAATGCTGATATATTGGAATTTGCCCCAGGTGGGAACTTGCTGATTTAACAGAGGAATGTTTTCTCCTACTCCATTCCCTCCAGGATGGAATGAACATTTGTGGATTCTTTTAAAACTAAAATGAAATAGAAGAAAGGCTATGCTGTGTTTACAACAAGGAGTGTCTCTTCTTTTTCTGGCATAGAGGTATTTTATATAACTCCAATAAATTGGTGTGGGTGGGTGTGTAAACAGGAGATAGAAATATTCTCCTCTGTTCCTAAAAGGGCAAGTATTTACTATACAAGACAGTTCTTAGTTTGTCTACCTTTTCAATTGAAACTAATGGTATCTGCTCCCAGAATGTTGCTTCAGCAGTTTCTCCTTGGAGTGACATATACAGCCAGACTGTCTCTAACTACATAAGTACAGTTAGGAAAAAGTTCCCTCATTCTGTCTGTGTCATATAATTGTAACTGACATGTCATTCAAAATGATTTAGGAAATGTAAGTTTCTGTTGGGTAATAAGCTACAATGAACAACAAAGAAGGGAGGAAATGGTAATCAAAACTGACACGTGGGTCATGATAAATGTCAGAGATGTCAAAAGAGAATGCCACCGAGGCTTCTCCCTTACTGCCTGTTGCATCCTGCAGCCTGTCAGATCCATCTGTACACATACAAAGTGTAAGGAGTAAAATTATATAGAATTAGATCAGAGGGCTGGTGTTTACCTGCTTAGAACAAATGGGAAATAGTGACTAGTGATTTCCACCTCAATGGGGTATTCATTCTGGGTTTTAGTCTGAACTTTACAGAAGCTATCCAAGGTGCTGAAACTATTTGGAAAATAGGGTTCAGCAACTTGGATCAACTCCTTTCAAGTTTAGACCAAAACACTGAACAGACAGGTTGCCCCATAGAAATGGAAGCCACAAGTCACCACAGTTCAGTGCTCTGCTGTGTCTCCTTTGTGAAAGTGGGTTCAGGACTCTTGCCCTCATATGTGCAGGTGCCTTGTATGGCATGGCATTATTGATGAGTGAGCAATTTGTCCTGTTCATTTTTTAAATAAAACTTTACCAAAACTCACTATGTTACTTCATAAGTAGGACAAGCATGTGCATTGCTTTCAAATGAAGATGGGAGAGACACTGACAGATTTGCCCATCTAGACAGAGAGCTTTGAATATTTAGCTCTTAGCAGAATCTCTGCATGTGCAGCCATATTCGTGATGCTAAATTAGGTTTGGGCTCCTCCCCCTCTCCCTTCTCTTCCTCCCAGCCTTCTAATATATTTCACAGGTAGCTGACATGATCCTCTCCTTTGTTGAAATAACTTTGGTACCTATTCAATTTGGCCAGTGCAAATGATTGACAACCTATTTTAGTGTGTGTGTGTGTGTATGAATTTACCAAAGCTCTCAATTTTCTTCAGAAATTCTTTTGGAAAGAATTTGAAGGGTTTTTTTTCTTAACTGAATGTGAGAAAAAGTAAAATGGAATGATTTATCTATCTCTGCATAATATTAAGTGTCTTCTACAGCACTCTGAAGTTGTCCCTACATTTTTAAACTGCACAATAGTGCCATCCAACAGCAAAGCCATAATGATAATGATCGCCAAGCCTGTAGGAGTCAAAATTCTTTGTTTAGGTGCACCCTTCCCAGATTAACTCTGCAGTGATGAAAAAGTGATTTAACATTTACAGATGCTTGTGTGCTTTACATGATCAAGCCTAGATAGGAACTTTAAAAGCTCAGTAGTGTTTACAAAAGTAAGAAACAGAGCAGAATTAAAGAGCATAGGAAAATTTGGCCTAGGATCAAGAAATGAAGCAGGACTGAATTTTGCAAAGTCAACAGTTTGTTCATCGCAAACACATTCTTCAAGCAACCAAAGAGACTGTAAACACTGAATATCACCTGATAGCCAATATAGAAATCAAATAAACTATATAATTGGAAGCCGAAAATGGAGGCTCTCCACTCTCTCTGCAAAAACAATACTAGGAACAGATTTTGGCACAGATCATGAAGCACTAATATCAATAATTAGAGTAAAGCTAAAGAAGAACACTAAATTAAGCATTGTGCCAAAATACAATCTGAAAAATATCCCCCTATAATTTAAGGAAAATGATTTGCACTATTAAACCTAATTGACTAGGAGCCAGAAGAACTCTGGACTGAAACAAGGGACATTGTCAGGGAGGAATGCAAAAAGACACTATCTGTAGCTGAAAAGAAAGAGAAGTCTTAATGGATGACAATGAAATTCTTCAAGCAGTTAAGGACAGATGAAAAGCAAAAGTAAAAGGTGGCAGAAATAGGGTCAGAACTCTGAATGCAACTGTTCAGTGACTTGGGCGCAGGGACAAGGAGATTTACTATAATAATCAATGCAGAGAAATAGAAAGTGACAACAAAAAAGGAAGAACAAGAGACCTCTTCTAGAAGATCTGAGAAATCAAAGGTAAATTTAAACCAAGAATGGGGGTGCTATATGAACAGCAGGTTGTTGTTGTTAACTGACCTTGAGTTGACTTTGACTCATGGTGACCCCATGAATGAGACACTTCCAAGGCCACCTGTCCTCAACCACTCTGTTCAGGTCCTGCAGGCTCTGGGCCATGGCCTCCTTGATTGAGTCTATCCATCTAGTGTGTAGCCTCCCTCTCTTTCTACCACCCTCCACCTTTCCTAGCAATATTGTCTTTTTCTAGTGAGTCCTGCCTTCTCATGATATGGCTGAAGTACGACAGTCTCAGTTTAGTCATCTTGGCTTCCAGGGAGAGCTCATGCTTGATTTGTTCTAGAACTCATTTATTGGTCTTTTTGGCAGTCCACTGTATCCACAGAACTCTTCTCTGACCAGCAGGGGAACAGATTAAATGATCAAGTAGAAATAAAAAGACAATGGGAGCAATACACAGAACTATATAAAAAGAGATGAAAGGATGTCAGCTTCATTTAAGAAGAATGATTTGAAGATGAACCTCCAGTTTTAGAAAGTGAAGTGAAGGCTGCACTCAGAGCACTTGGGACAAATAAATCCCCAGGAACAGATGGCATACCAATAGAGCTGCTTCAGCCTAGAGAGACAGAATCTACTCTAGTTCTAACTAAAATCTACCAACAAATATGGAAAAAGAAAACAATGGCTCACAGATTGAAAATGCTCAATATACACTCCAGTCCCCAAGAAAAGGGACACCAGGGATTGCAGTAACCACAAGCAAAGAGATGCTCAATATTTTATAACAAAGGCTTTTACCATATGTGGAGCAAAAAATGCCAGATGTCCAAGCTGGGTTCAGGAAAGGAAGAAGCATGAGGGATTATACTGCAATCATATGTTGAATAATGGAGCACACCAAAGAATTTTTTTTTAAAAAAAAACAGTGTTTGTTTTATAGATTATAGCAAAGCCTTTGATAGTTTAAATTGTGAAAAACTGTGGATCACTCTTAAAGAAATGGGTGTGCTACAACATTTGATTGTTTTGTTTCATAACCTGTACTCATGATAAGAGGCTACTGTCAGGACAGCATATGGAGAAACAGAATGGTTTCCAATTGACAAGGGGGCGGGATCAGATAAGTCTGCATTTTATCATCCTATCAGATTAACTTGTATGTTGAACATGTACGAAAGCATAGTTAGACTCAGAGGAAAGAGGTATGAAAATTCGAGGAAGGAACAGCAACAATTTAAGATATACAGATGACACCATAATACTAACAGAAAATAGCAAAGATATGCAATGATTACTGAAGAAAGTCAAGGGAGAGAGTTCAATGAGACATTGAAATAGTTCAAAATGTTCCATACCTTGACTCAGTCATTAATCAAAATGGAGACCACAATCAAGAAATCAGAAGGAGACTAGGAGCTGGTACAAGAACCTGAAGTGTCAAGATTTATCTTTGAATCCTAAAGTTAGGATTGTCCATGCCATTGTATTTCCCATTTGTATGTATGGTTGTGAAAGCTGGACAGTGAAGAAAGCTGATAGAAAGAAAAGCAACTCATTTGAAACATGGTGCTGGACAAGAGTTCTATGGATAGTATGGACTGCTAAAAAGAGAAATAAATGAGTCCTAGAGCAAAAAAAAAAAAAAAAAAAAAAAGCTGAACTCTCCCTAGAAGTCAAACTGAGACTGTTGTACTTTGGAAATATCATGAAAAGACATGACTTACTCGGAAAGACAATAATGCTTGTAGGTAGAAGATAGAAGGCAGCAGGAGAAGAGGAAACACTTGCATTACAGATGGAAAAATCAATCAAGGAAGCCAAGTCCATGAGTCTGCAAGATCTGAGCAGATCTGTTGATGATAAGGTACCATTAAGGTTTCTCAGTCATAGGGTTGCCATAAGTTGAAGTCAACTTTCCAGTAGTTAACAACAAGAACAAAATGTTTGCCTTAATAGAGAGTCCCCCACACCTTAGTCTCCTCCATCTGAGACAGGGATGATGTTCAGAATCATGCACTATTCTGAGGAAGAAACTCTCTTATCTCATGCAGGAGCATCTTGCCAAAGAGGTTTCCTAAGTAGATGGGTTTTTTACCAGTCCCAGGTTTCTCCACTGGCCAAGCAGGGGTGGGCAAGTTGGATGAGTTCAAGAGCCAATTTTTCTGCTTCTGTGACCCACTAGGGGCCACAGTGACTGCCAAAAATGTCTCAAAAACAATAAAATGTAGCCAGAATCCATATTTTGTTTTTTAAAACAGGTAATTTTGACTATAAAACAGTGCGGGTGGTATGTACTATTTAAAGGGTGAATTGCAACTCCTAGAGGCTTCTGGGAACAGCAGTTCACCTTTTGAAAAAAGCTTGAATAAAACAGGATTTTAAAGGAATTTCAGTGTCTGTGAAAACAGCATTGAGAGCCACAAAATGATCCCAAACCACAATTTGCCAACTCTTTCTTAGAGGAAACCCTTTGAGCAAAATATAAGAGAGGAACATCTCCTTTGCTTTGCATAGGGTCTCATTGGAAGGACTGGCCCAATCAACTAATTTTTAGACCCTGATTGTTTGTGCATCTCTAGTAAATTTACACTTTGCCCAAGCCCCCATGATTTGCACCTATTCCTGATAAGTATGCTTTTTAGTGTTATGAGGCAAAGTAACATTTCCTACTCAAGTTCTGGAATTGCCCCTAGGAAATGGCTGTGTAGGCCAAATCATTATCATCATCATCATCATCATCATCATTTACATACTACCCTTTTCCCAGTATAAATATAAGATTTTAAAAACAATTAAACCATTTATGAAGCTAAACCACTAAACATTTAAAATATTAAAATTAATTAAAAGACTATATACAAACCTTAAAAACAGCACCACACAAGTCTAGGGGCCATTTACATGACAAAAAAAAAAAAAAAAAAAAAAAAGCCCAAGAGGAATACATGTCGATCCCTGGTAGTTCACACACATCACGGGCTATTCAGAAGGAGGGGGTAGCAAAAAGCCCAGTTAACCTGTGACTTCCCACCCCTCTATTTTTCAGGACATTTTGGGGAAAGTCCAAGACAGCCTGTGCTATTGGTTGTCTGAACAACCAGGAACCATCCCTGGACATGGGATCATTTCTGCAATGGAAGCCTTGCTGTCGCCATTTTCTTAGGGTCCCTCCCACGGTCCTCCACTGGCTCCAAAATAGCCAGCTGCATGCCAGGCAAGATCTCTCCCCTTCCCACACACTTGCTGCCACGCAGGATGGGGGAGGGGGTCTCTGTGACTGCCAGTCACTAAGACCCCCCCCCGACAGCTTCCCCCCACCCTTGCAGTCACGGAGAAGATCCCCTCCACCCAGTGTGGCTGCGCGGGTTTGGAAGCCACACTGGGAAGGAGGGGTCTTCTTCATAACTGAGAGTCATGGAGAAAATCCCCCCCGCCCAGCGCGGCTGCATGGGGGGGCCATGCTGGGAGGGAGGGGTCTTCTCTGTGACTGAGAGTCATGGAGAAGATCCCCCCTGCCCAGCGCAGCTGCACAGGGGGGAAACCATGCTGGGATGGAGGGGTCTTCTCCATGACTGAGAGTCATGGAGAAGATCCCCCACCCACCCAGCGCAGCTGCAAGTGCAGGGGGAGGGAGCTGTCAGGGGCGTGGGGATCGATCTGTGCCGGGCAGGGGTGGTTGTGACCATTCCCAAAATGGTGGATCCAGTCTTGCTAGGCTTCTGTTGTAAGTCTGTCTCCTCAAAAGACCGACCAATCAAAATACTGCTCTGCTGTGTAACCCTATCCCGGGATGGAGACACTCAAGAACAAGAACTTTGAACAATAGAGACTTATGCTACCATGACAAATTGTGTAAACAACAAGGGATGAGCTCGGGATGAGGGAGTCCCATTTCTCCACGTGATAAAAAATCTTGTGTAACTTGAGCCCTAGTCAGTTTGTAAAAGCCTGGGAGCAGCCACCAAGAAGGGCTAGTCCCTTCTTCCCACCAAGAGAGCCTGAGAAGATGGTGGGACAGACAGAACAGCTTCTCCAGATTATCTTAGAGCTCTAATGGGCTCATACAGAGAGATGCAGTCCTTCAAATAATCTGAACCCAAGCTGTAGAGGACTTTATAGGTCAAAATCAGCACTTTGAATTGTGCTCAGAAATGAACTGGCAGCCAGTGGAGCTGTTCCAACAGAGGAGTTGTGTACTCCCTATAGCCAGCCCCTGTTAACAATCTGGATGCACCTTTTTGAGCCAACTGAAGTTTCTAGGCACTTTTTAAAGGCAGTCCCAGATAGAGTGTATTACAGTAACCCAAATGGGATATAACCAAGGCATGTACCACTGTGGCCAAATCCAACTTCTTCAGGAAGGGCACACTAGGTTTAATTGTGCAAAAGCACTGGAGACCTAGGCCTCCAGGCGTAGAGCTGAATCCAGGAGTAACCCCAAACTGTGTACCTGCCTATTCAGTTCTTTCGATGGTCAGGAGCACCTCTGTCTTGTCTGGATTAAGCTTCAGTTTGTTTGCCCTCATCCAGTCCATTACAGTTGCCAACGACAGGTTTAGCTCAGGAATAGCTTCCTTGGAATTGGGTGGAAAGACATAATAGAACCAGAGAGGAAGTACTGTAGAATGGAAGCATGATGTGTCCACTGTTTTCCCCACACCTTCTATTCCAGCTGGGACAACAGAATTCCATTGTGAGCCTAATTGTAGCCCTGATTAGCTGAAGCTCTAGCACTGTTAGAAAAAGAGATTTCTTTCATTCCTAACAACCAAAGCTAGTTCTGTTCAGGATCACTTTCCTGAGTTTAAATTAACTTTATTATCCTTTCACGATATAGCCACATTGCCAAATCTATTAGCTTGACACTACTTTTACTAAAAATGAGGGTTCCCCCCCCCATGGGAGAAAAAAACCCACTTCACACTAGCAGAAATAGGTGAACAGGAAAGTGTGGGTTTCCCAAATACTTCTCAGCTTCACCCAAAGCCCTCTTTGCACCCAGAATGTCCTGCATGCTACCTCTGCAGGAGATGCACCAAAATCTACCTGCTCAAATTTTCAGAGCTAACAAAAATAACTTCATTCTGCAAGACTACAATATGTTGGCTGCTAAAATGATTTTCTTAATTTTACTTATTTAATGCATACATTTGTTTTTTTGTTTTTGTTTTTTGGTTACTGATGATTTAATAGTGATCACAGCCTAAACATGGAGTAAAATTCATGTTATGCTCTGTGTGTATGGTGACTTTTAATGACCTCATGTTGCTGGGTATGTCATTGCATGTTTGCAGTCCTTGTTCTTTTGAACTGTTCTCTATTGTCTTGATTGTTTCAGAAAAGATGGATTTTGTTCTAAAAAGTAAAATATTATCACCAGTATGAGGAAAACATGGTGTGTAGAAATGAATGTTCCTTTCCCCTTTTCCTACTCGCTCTTTTTGTTAAAAACAAAACAAAACAAAACAAAACAGCAAAACAAATAAAGAACAACAAAAAACCCACACCAGACCAAACAGGAGCTAATGCCATCTATTATCTAGGGATGTCTATGTTTCATGTTCATCATTATTTACACAACCCACAGCAAAATATATTATTAGATAACCAAAGCAATATCTCCTTGTGTTGACATTAGTGAGGTAAAACATGTCAGTACATCATCTACAAAAGAATGGCCTGTGTGACCATTCATTGTTTCAGATTAGCTCACTCATCTGTAATATTGCTTATGGAAGCAGATGTATAATTCATATTGGAATATCACAGAATGTCAGCAGTACAACGGCCAAACAAATGAGGGGTCTAATGGAAATCTGCTATAGCTGCAAAAAGCATGAAAACAAACTAAGGGTCTCATTGTAATCCAAAGAAACAGTTGGGGTGGGGGGAGGAGACAACAAAGCCACTCACATTACTTTAATGAAGATTTTATGGTATACTGATCTTAGATTCTGCATCAGGCCAAAGACTGTGTTGTCTTCCAGCTGCTGTTGGATTGCAGCTATTGGATTGCAGATCCTTCATCAGAGCTGTGCTGGCTGGGGCTGACAGTAACTGCAGCCCAATGATATCTAGAGGGCTCCAAAGCCCCCCCCCCATTCTAGCAAATACTCAAGAAGTACTTAATATTTCCATCCAGTCATTGAAAAAAAAAGTATAGACATTAGGAAAAAAGACCCCAGTAGCTTGAGAGTATTTTGATATTAAGAGTTTTCCCACTGGGAAAACACACAAGAGAGATATGATATATGGATATACACCTTTGCTTATTTCAGTCTCTTATTCAAGAACAAAACATGTCAAAAGCTTTCTTCCTGCTAGAATGAGATTACAAGAGGTTCTGTGCATTTTTCAATTATTGTTCACATTGCAGGATTCTTTCTTTCTTTCTTTTTTGGATGACAATTTTATTTGTGCAAAAATTCTGCCCAGAAAACATTATATTTTGTGTAAAATGTCTCTTGGAAACATTTCTCATGAAAAGAAAATGTTTTTATTTTTATTTTGCCAGGATATCTTGTTGAAAAAATGTGTGTTTGGTATTGTGTTATTTATGGAATGTATATATTACCCAACTGGCAAATATTCTTGGGGAAGTCTGCATTCATTTAAAAAAAATATTCAAAGCAGTCAGTACAAAACAATAAAACAACCAATTCCAATATTGAAATATGAAAATATTAAGGGATTAAATGCCAGCAACAAGCAAACAACAAATGATCTCTTATTCTCTCCCTGTTTTTGAAAAAAATGAGGATAAGGTATGAGGATGAGGAAGAAATGAGGATGAGGAAGAGACTGAGATTCAGGATGTTTTTTTTAAACAACAACAACAACAATAATAATAATGTTTTATTCCTTAAATTTATTCTCCTAATCTGAGGAAAACAGTAAAAACTCTTTTTATGTATCCTGAGACTCAGGGTTTCTCTAAACAAGCCAGAATACATCACTTTCTGGCTAGTATATTCTGGTCCTGGATCAGGCCTGCCCCCCCCCCCCGGATTACCTAGATGAAACAGGATGGTGTCCACATGCACAGCCAGCCGGTATCAGTGGGTACTGTCACACATTGCTCCCTTTGAAGCCAGGAAGGAAAACCTCAGCATGTGATCAAGGCTGTTCACATGCAGAGGGCCTTGACCACATGCTGGGGGCCTCCTTCCTGGTTTCAGAGCAACTCCAGGGGTGGTATCTGGCAATACGGGCCAGTGTGCAGGTATGGACCTTGCATTTCTAAACCAGCCTAACCCTGGTTTTCCTACATAACAAGGGTTTTTCTGTGTGTTTTATTAAAACATTTTAATGGGCTTTACCCTGGCTTCTGCCCAACTTTGCCTTGGATGTCATATGAACTGCCTGGAGGCAAAGTGGGGCAAGAGCCCTGTGTCATTTGGACTGCACAGCTCCAAGATGGGGGGATACAAGTGTAAATTGCCCATCTAGACAAATCCTCAGTCTCTCTTTTATACCGGATTCACTGTCTGTCTCCAGTTCTACCTCATGTACAGAATGAGGATATTAGGGAAGTATCCCTCAGAAGGATATCTTTGGAGGGAAATGCAGAGAGGGGCCTTCTATGGTACCTTCCAGGTGCCCTGTGGTCTCTGAAGATGCTAAAAATAGAAACTACAGCGCAGCATCTATGGAAGAATGTAATTCCTGAAAATGGTTGCCAGATGTTACGCACTGCTTTATTGCGTAGAATCTAAATTATACAGTAGCACCTCCATATTGGCTGATTCGTTAACAGCTGATTCATTTATCCACGGTTGGCGACAGGCAATAGAAACTGAGTACAGTACTTATATTACTCAAATTGCTGCTGCCAACCATGCTGTAAGGGAAGGTTTTCAGTGTTCCACCCAGCCCTTTCCTGTTCGGGTGATACAGAGAATGAAGAGGAAGTACAGAGGGGAAGTACAGAAGGGAAGGTTTTCAGTGCTTTGTGTATCACTGGATAAAGTTTCAGAGAGTTTCACGATTGAGGATTCACACCAGCAGAGCCAGAACAAGGGTAAGCTGTACTCTTCTTTAGTTTAAAATCATTTTTGGGGTGTTGACAGGGCGTTCACTATTATCCATAGATTTTGGTATCCACAGGGGGGCAGAACCAATCCCCCATGGATATGGGGGTGCTACTGCATTACAGAATGTGCATTACAAGTACATTAAAGTAAATCAAGGGTGGGGACTCATGTCCAATCTAGAGTGCTTAGCCCCATAAAGCAGTGTAGATGTGTAAGTGCTATTGCTAAACAATTTGTAAACTGCTCTGAGAGCCTTTGTGGCTGAAGAGCAGGGTATGAATACTCGAATAAATAATAACTAAATAAATCTTCTAGTTTCAATTAGATACAAGTTGTTGTTTTCTTCTTATTCTCGTCCTTTCCACAGGGAAAAATGAACTCCTGTATATTCTGGTCTGCTTGGAAATTTTCATAATATGACTCAGCTTCTCTGTCAGAGCTCAGCTTTGAAAATAGGATGCAAATTGGCAAGAATGTACTATACATGTATATGACCAGAAATAGGTTTATGGCTATAAAAAGTGATTCAGAATTTAAGGAAAAATGATTTTTTTTAAATGATCTCATTCTCATAAAGTTCATCGACTGCACAAATGAAAAGTCTTTCAGCCCCATCTATAGGGTTGAATTGGTGTTGCCATCTTTCTCTCTTTCTTTTGTTATCTTTAAGATTCCACTTCAGGCAGATACAATATGGTCATTTCTAGAATGGCCAGTGCTGATGGTTGAGAATTTAGTTCATATCATTTTTTTTAAAAAAGAGAGAGAGACCTTTTAAAACTGATTTATTGGTTGTATGGTTGTATACATAAAATATTCAATAAAAAATAAAAATAAAACTGACATTTTAAAAATGTTTTTTTTAAAAGATGAATGTAAGAAAAGGCAAAATGGACAGATTTCCTCTCACTTAATTCATATGCACCCATGTCAATTAATGTAAGTATGCAGATGGTCCCTAAAACAAAAGGGAACTGTGGATAATTTAGATGTTCATTTCCAAGGACGTGTTATGTTGTGAATGTGAAAATCTTGCCATTGGCAAGATTTTGGTTCTGGCAGGGTATCTCTGTTCAGTGAGGTGCCCACTAAGGTTTTTCCAGCTCCCATGCTGGGATGCTAATGTAAATTAACATGGGATGTAAATTAAATAAATAATAAATAATTTAAAAATCTCATCTCCATCACTAGACCATTAAGTAGGATATCCTTAACCCGCCCCCCTCCGCATTTTGTGCGAAATGTCTCTTCATGAAATTTTGTCTTTCCCCTTTGAGATTATTTAGTATTTACATGTAGGACTCCTCCACATTATTTCTGAATGTCTGGGTGCCTAAGTCCATGTGAGAACTAGTGGACAGGGAGAGCACAAGTAAGAAAGAAAGAAAAAGAGGGGTAAAAAGTCTGGTGGTGACGGAAATTAATTTAGTAGAGGTCTCTCACTAGTTGCTTATTGGAGTGAAACTCTCCATTGTGAACAGAGGCTTTTGAGAAACTCATTGCCAACACATGTAGGATTTTTGGGATGTAAGTCTTCAGAAATATTATTTTCTGCAAAGAAAATGCTGTTTCTTGTGCAGAAATTTCTGTTATCTGTGCAATATATATATATATATATATATATATATATGTATATCTGCAAGTTTTGTGTTGGATTAGTTCCAAACTGCAAAAAAATTGGTCAGGCCAGAGTTTTCCTTGTCAGGGTTTCCCAACACTCAAGAGACATGTTTTTCAACCATTTTTCAATTTTTCATAAAACATTTTTTCATCCCTATACAAATTTCAAGAGAGTTTTTACCACAAGGTACCAAGGAAGTCACATAGTCAGTCCAGTGTATATTTAGGATTGTGCGTATACAGCGCTGATGAAAGCGCTCGAGGAGTCGTAGGTGGTGGCGATAGGTGAACCATGTTTCAGATCCATAAAGGAGGATAGACAGTACGATGGCTCTATACACACTGATTTTTGTGCTTTGCCTCAGGTGTTTATTGCTCCAGACTCTTTTGTGAAGTCTTCCAAATGCACTATATGCCTTTGCTAATCTGTGATCGATCTCTTTGTCAATCTTGGCATCTGAGGAGATGATGCTTCCCAGGTAGGTGAACTGCTGAACGGACTTGAGCACAGATTTGCCGACGGCAATGTGGGGATGGTGGTGTTCGTCCTGTGGTGCAGGCTGGTAAAGAACTTCTGTTTTCTTCAGGTTGACTTCTAGCCCAAACAGCTCTGCAGCTGTTGCAAAGCAGGACGTTAGGCGCTGCAGAGCTGCTTCTGTGTGGGCAACAAGGGCATCATCATCGGCGAAGAGCAGCTCACGGACTAGATAGTTTAGAGTCTTAGTGTGAGCCCTCAGACGGCTTAAGTTAAACAAGCTACCATCAGTACGGTAGCGTATATAGATGCCATCGTCTTCTTCAAGCTCTGCCATAGCCCTTTGGAGCATCGTGCTAAAGAAGATTGTAAATAAAGTTGGTGCAAGAACACAACCTTGCTTCACTCCATTAGTTATTAGAAAGGGCTCTGAAAGAGCATCGCCATATCTGACTTGACCACGCTGGCCCTCGTGTAGCAAGATAATCATTTTAAGGAATTTGGGGGGGCATCCTAGTTTTTCCAGGATCTGCCACAGACCTTTTCTACTTACAGTGTCAAAGGCTTTGGTGAGGTCGACAAATGTTACATAGAGACCCTTGTTCTGCTCCCTACATTTTTCTTGCAGTTGCCTAAGGGCAAATACCATGTCTGTAGTACTCCTATTGGCTCTGAAGCCACATTGGCTTTCAGGGAGAAGTTCTTCTACAATAGCAGGAACTAATCTGTTCAGGAGTATCCTTGCAAGGATTTTTCCAGCAATAGAGAGCAGTGTTATGCCTCGATAGTTTGAGCAGTCGGATTTTGCTCCTTTTTTCTTGTACACTGGACTGACTATGTGACGAATGTTGCTGTCCTTGAGCAAGCAGGGATCACCAGCATTGAGGCCATGATATTGAGAACACAGCTGCGCTGGGCAGGGCATGTTTCTAGGATGGAGGACCATCGCCTCCCAAAAATACTACTCTACGGTGAACTCGCCACGGGTCAGCGTAAGAGGGGCGCTCCAAAAAAGCGATACAAAGACTCCCTGAAACAACATCTCAGGCTTGGCCAAATTGATCACCAACAGTGGTCCGCCCTGGCCTCACATCGGGAGGCATGGAGACGCACTATCCACAATGCTGCAGCCTTATTTGAGAACTCACGACGAACAAGTCTTGAAGAGAAACGACAAAGCAAAAAGAATCACAACCCAAAAACATCACCCAAGGAGACCTTCTGCTGTGCTTTTTGCAACCAGACTTGTTTATCTCGGATTGGCCTTTTTAGTCATCAGCGCGCTTGCAGAAAGCGCGGGATGAGTCCTTCCTGAATCTTCGTTTGCGAAGAAAAGCCAGAGAGACCAAGGAAGTCCAATGTGTGTAATTGGAAGTCTTGTCTCATATAGGAATGTTTCATTCTAAGATGAATCAACCATTCATAAATAACTATTGAATTAGTTTTATTCAACACCAGACTTCTTGACATCTTCTTTTTTTCTTGCTGAGAACCATAGCTAGTGAACATGACCTTCCTCTCCCCCGCCCTTCCACTATGTTCAGTGAACACACAAGGGAGGTTGTTTGAACACCTCAGCTGGTAAACATCACAGCAGAATGTAAACTTCATGAAAAAAAGAAGGAAATGAAATCAATTTTTAAATACCACATGCTATTATCCCTAAGAAATGATGTAGGAAATACGGTGCCAAGAGAGAAAAGGCGGCAGAGTTGTCATTAAGCTGTGTGTTCCCCTGCCAACAGAGCAGCAGTAGGCAATTACAGAAATGTCTTGAATGCTTTAAAGAGCTTCCTTTGGTCCCCTTTTGGTAATATTACAGAGAATCAGTGCAAAAGAGTTCTAGCCCCAACATTCATACACAAATGTGCCCTCATTGGCATGATGGTCATTCTTCTGTTTCAAATCAGTCCTGTGCATATTTGTCTTTTCATTATTCTGTATTCACATACTGCATTTCACAGGAGCTCAACTCATTACTAATAAATAATAATAACAATAATAATAATAATAAATTATTTCTGTCCCGCCCCTTTGCAACGCAATCGGGGCAGCTTACAACATAAAATTTCCATAATTACATTAGTACCCTAACCCACGCACTCCTTAAAACAGTCTTAAATTAAAAAGATTAAAAACATAAAATAATTAAAAAGAGAAACAATGGAATAATTCAATGGCAGCTTAAGGGAAAAGACAGCCGAATCTTCAGGCCGGGATAGCTATTCGGGAAAGGCCTTCCGGAAAAGATCTGTCTTGACAGCTTTTTTGAAACTTGAAACTTGGATCAGCCCAATCAAATGAAAGACTCCAAACCAGTGAAACATATTCCTGACTGCTGTATAGTGATGGATCTTTAGGTTATGGCTGTTGCCCATCTCTCAACTTCTAACATGCTGTCCAGAAAGGCTTGGGGCAATGGATTATTTTAAGGTTCAATTCCCCCTTCCTTTTTAAAATCCAAATTGTTCTGGTAATTGCTTCTTGTTCTGGTCAGCTTCCTTTTCACTGATACTTCCTGAACAATGTTATTAGCAATTAAGGCAGTCGAAGATCTGAGTTTTCTAGATCAATACAAAATATTTGCAAAACAGATCTCAGGTTTGTACAAGCTAATTAATTCTGTGCAGTACAGCTGAGAATCTGTACATGAAGAGGGAGAAAGGTTCATTTCTGCAATGTTTACCAATTAAATATGGTGGGTACCATTGGTCCATGGGGAACAACATTCATTTAATGAACTCATTAAATCTGATCTACAAAATGAGCTTCCCGGTATAATTTATTTCCCCTTTTTGTCCAATAAATTTATAGATGAGTATTTTCTTTGTGCCTGTCATTGTAACTGATCTGATGCCTTGTACAAAACTGGCCATTCAGAGCAATGTAATTTACAAGTATTTAACTTTGGCTGGACCACACATATGTTAATTTTCATCCCTCTGTGACTGAATTTGAGCCACGTATCAAGTTTTTTCTGGTGTAGTCTTCACCGCTGAACAAACAGTTCAGCCATGCAACAGATGCAACAATATATAATCAGCTCATCTTTCAAAGCTATTATCCCACTGAGTTTAATAGGATAGAGTCAAGCATGACTTTCCCTTTTTAATCAATGCACTATAAAAGTGTTTCGCTCTGATTGGATCCTATTCAGTGCCTTTGCACAAAAATACACTGAAATGTACCCACTAATAGTGTTGTGTGTGACCAAATGCTTATTGTCTTCACAGTCATTTTTGACACTTCTGTATTACTTTTCGTGTGATGCGTTTTTAAAACTGTCATAAGTATCTATCCATACCATATTTTGCCTAAAAGCCAGTTGAGAGATCATAATATATAATTCCACCTAGCACGTTTGGAAAAGCCTATGCTTCCTATGTAGTTGTTTGGTGTGTTTCCTATATTCTCAGAACTTGTAGGTCTAATTTCTCTCCCTATTAGGTTGAATATAAGAACATAAAAATATTTCCCCAGATTTTCCTTTGTAAATTGCTCTGCTGTGATGATACATCTGCCTTTACAAAACAGGAACATATTGATGTCATATAATCCCCAAATGCCTTCTGTCCATGTGTCCTTCTGTCATGTGTGTGCCCTGGTGGCACAGTGGTTGAACACCAGTACTGCAAGCCACAACGTTATGAATTTGATCCCAGAGGGCTCCAAGGTTGACTCAGCCTTCCATTCTTCCATAGGTCAGTAAAATGAGTACCCAGCTTGTTGGGGGCAATTAGCTAAAAAAATTAATGTAAACCACTTAGGGAGTACTTTGGCACTAATAAGCGATATATAAATATCAATGCTATTGCTATGTTTGAAGTGTATTTTCTCCCAAATACTGTTTAAAAAATATGATTACATGAAGTGCTAATTTATTTGACAGTCAATATGTCAGGATGTAACATGTACATTTTGGTCCTGTTAAGGAATGGCATTAGTAGAAAATAGTGAATACTTTTTTTATAAAGGAAATATATATATATATTTCAACATGTCGTAAAATGATATCCCAGGCAAAATCTACACATGAATTCTGATGAAGTAATAAATCTGGCAGGTTATCTGGGTGCCACCATACTAAATAAAGCAATTGGGGCTTGAGGTCACATTCAGTCCTGTTAGTATAATTAAATCTTCATGACGTTCAGCTTTAGTTTTTGAAGTTATTGTTGTTTTCCTTTTTTTAAAAAATTAAATTGCAATCAAGTAGCATTTCCCAAATATGAGACTTGGGGGGGGGGGGTAAACTGGAGGCACACTTTTTTCTTACATCTGAAAATGATGCATGGGTCAACCCCAATATCTGCAGGGGATGCATTCCAAGACACACACCCCAGGGATGCCATGCATAATAGGGAACCCTATTAATTTCAATGAGATGTAGAAGAGTGAAAAAGCACATATTTTTCTCCACACCTGCAAAGTGGTGAAAAATTTCCTGAGTTTTTATTTTCATGGAGAATTCTAGCCCCCTGATTCAGTGTGGCAGCTCATTTGCAGGGCTGTGGGCTGATGGTCAGTAGGGAGCTACCATCTTCCTCAGCACTGGCTCCATCTTCTTCCTGGAGAACCACAAGCTAATTTTGTGGGTCTTGGGAAGTGGCCAATCATCAGTGAAGGAGGAGGTGGGTCTTTCCCCAGATAGGTCCAGGGTTTACCTGGGTCTGCCTGGGAAGGATAGGACAGGAGATCTTAGTGCTGTTCCATCAGTCTGTCTTCAGATGCCTTCCCATACAGCCATCATATGTTGCAAGATGATTTGGTCTCTTCTTTGGCTTGCGTGAGTCAAGTATGTTGTTTTTTTTTTTGGCCTATTTGAATAACATTTTCTTTGTTACAACTTTGGTGGGGTGGCCTAGGGGTAGATCCAGCCTAGAGTGGCAGAACCTCTGCCTATCTAACCCCCCTTTCGTGCAAAAGTCTCCTTAAGGAATCTTGAGTGTGCAGCCTAATAGACCTAGCTCAGGGACCATTTGACTTGCCTCACTCTCAGGTGGCAAGGAAACCACACAGTGGCTGACACCCATGTGGTTTCTATGATTTTACTTCAGGGGTTTTACTTCAGCAGGCAGGTGTGGGGTTGGGATACATCAGATAACAGTTTGTCCCATTCCTGGATCCTGGCTATAGCCAAGCCTATAAAGTAATTCATGAAGTTGTTACTTTCTTTCTACAATTATTGTTCGTATTGTATTTTCATCCCTGCAACTGCTTCAAACTATCTAGCTAGACCTGCAGCACTTCTTGCATCATATAACAGTGAGAACTGGTAAAACACAAGAAGAATGGAGGCACACCACTCTTGGTTGGAACGCATTCAGCCACAGGTTTATTGGTTATAGCTCCAAAAGGGCATAGGTATGCCCTTTTGATGTTGTCAAAAGTATGAGGCAGTGGATTAAGGCATCAAATACCCCTCATGCCAACTGATATGAAACTCTCTCACCTTGAAACCACCTGTTGAGGGTGAACCTGTTGAGGGTGAACACCCACCTGTTGAGGGTGATCCAGGTGAGATCCCACCTGGATGAAAGCCACTGCAGGGTTTCCCTGCCTCTTGGAGCAGGGCATGTCTTCAGGAGCCTTCATCTTCAAGGTCCCTTAAGGGGGCTCCCAGAAAGGGTTGTATGGTATCAATCTCCAGTCCTCCAAAATTTGGATCTGGTTTAATAACTTTTATTTGCACACCCTTTCCACCAAAGGGCAGAACATCAAACATACAGAGTGAGAAACAAAGACAATGAAATATAACACTATAAATATACATAAACCGCCAACATCCCACCAGCCACTACCCACCCCAGCAACCTCAGATGCAACTCAGCAGCTGAATAGAAAAAATCTAAGAGGAGGGTCTTCAATCCCTTATGAAAATGGGTGAGATCCTCCTTAAGCCAGAGGTCCAAAGCAAGACTTCCACAGATACAAAGCCAGATCTTGAAAAGCTTGCAGCCTTGATAGAGCTCTATGAGTTGGTGGAATAGACAATAATCCTTTGTCTGTAGATCTTACATTCCTAGATGGTTCAGATCATGCTAGCTGAACTGCTGAGTACTGGGGGAGATTAGAGTGCAGATCCCTAAAGACAAGAACCAAAAGTTTGAAACAGGCCATGACCAAAACTGGTAGCCAGTGAAGGGATCTACAGGGGGAAGAAAGGTGATTATTTAGGGAGATTTGAAAGAACACAGATGACACTCATTTGAGTTAAGGCCAGAGGGAGAAGATAGCAAGAAGACACACCTGCCAGTAAGCTATTACAATAATTCAAGTATGACATAACCAAAGCTTGGACAAGCAGATGGGCAGTCTCAATAGTCAAGAACCTACAGATCCTATGGATGTTTAAAAGATGAAAATTACATGCATTTCCTGTCACCCCAATAGAGGGGCAAAGGGACAGTCATCCAGTAGGCAACCAAAACAGGAACCACTGTGTAACCCTGCAAACACAGTGGAGGGGATGAAATAGGGACTACTGGATGGCCAGGATGGAACACCAAGATCTCCATTTTTTTTCATGCCCAGCTGTCCACAGTTGTGACAGTATGATGAGCAACATCATATCAATGGCAGACATGAAAAAGGGATAACTGATAAGCCAGTATCAGAACCAAGGGAGAGTTGGAAGGAAGGCATCAGAAGTCCAAATGATGGTTGAATGCCAGGGGAATGGCTTTATATTCTTCAGGTATACAAGACTGTGAACTGCTCCGTGGAGTCTGCATAGGAAGGGCACCTCTTTAATGTTTAAATCTTGGCCACTGTATTGACTGGCTAAACAGGAGATCTGTGAAAACCACAAGGGATCCTTAGGAAGGTGAAGCCCTAACTACCCAAGAATATGGTGGCTCACACTCTGGCTCCACAGCATCAGCTGTGTGAAAACAATTCTCTAGATAAGTCTAAGGAACTTTACTTGTCTCATTCTTGAAAGTGGTAACTTTCAAAGAGAGATCAGAATTGGAAAGTGAGGGTTTCAAAATGCATTAGTTGGGATACTTTCAACTTAAAGAAAGAGTGGAAGATGATCTAAAGAATTGGCAGTATAGTGGACAAATATCAGAACTAGAGAAAATTCTATTCTCAGAGGAAAAACACTTAATTAGTAAAATCTAAAAAGGAACAGGTAAAACAATGTATGATAACATGGGTGGTAAATGTAGGACATACTATTTATATGAATCAATGGGCGGATATTTGGAACAGAGGTTTAAGATTTACTTGCTCTTATAATTTGAAAGAAAAATTCTACAAAATTATGTATCACTGATATTTGTTTCCAGATAGGCTGGCCAAAATGTACAAAAACTCCTCAAACTTGTGCTGGAAATGTACAACTCAGATAGGTAATTTTTATCACATATGGTGGAACTGTAAGAAAGTTCAAAAATATTGGTCCAAAATTAATAGAATAATGTCAAAAATTCTAGGATTTAAACTTTCTATGTGACCTGAGTTATATTTATTAAATATGATTGATTTAGAGAATAAGAAAAAAAATACAACATAGAAAGTTGATAAATTATTTGGTTACAGCAGCAAGATTGGTTTTCGCCAGACGATGGAAAACCAAGAACATTCCAACAGTGATGGATTTGATAGAGAAATTATCAGAATTGGCACAAATGGACAAATTGACAAATCTTGTTAAAGGAAACTCCATATATGAGTTTATAAATAATTGGGAACCTTTTATAGTCTACTTAAAACAACTAAGGGGTAATATATATGTGGAAGGATTTAATAAGTAAGTTATGATAAAATTAGCAACAAATACTAGAATTTAGATTGATTAAATTAAAGATTTATTATATGACCTTTGTAGATTGTTGACAGGAATGTGAATTAACAGTGAGGAATTATTTAGTCTTTTCCCTGATGATAATAAGAAATAGGATATAGTAATAGGTTATAGGTATTTAGTGGCATATTAGTAACGCAGAAAAAGAAAAAGAACTATGATTTTAGAAAGTATATGGCGGGAAGGTTGGAAATCTATTTTAGCACATTTGTATGTATGTGTGTATGTAGGTATTTATGTAGGTATAGATATATGTGTGTGTCTAGGTGTGTGTGTGTAGTGTGTGTGTGTGATGACTTTAGTAGCTGTGTTACTGTCTTATAATAAAAATTGTTATATAAAAAAAAGAAAAGAAGGTGGCAACTCTCACAGAGGCTGGTGATTTCTTAGCAAGTATCCTTCACATGTGTGAAGACAACTTCTTGGTTTCATTGCTAACAAGAAATTTGTGAACATTCTTCCCTGTCTGAACAAGAGCTTGGAATTAACTTGCTAATTAACTTATTTATTCACTAAACTCCTCTAGTGATTTCCCCTAACTCACTAGATTCCCCAATGAACACTGAAGTTAAAAATTTGTTTTAGTTAATTTGGATGTTAGAATTCATTATAATTTGCTAGGGTGTGTGCTTCTGTCACATTTAGTAAAACAAGAAGGTCAGCTGCCTCAAGTGAAGAAGTATTAGGATTTGAGGAAATGTGTCACAGTCATTGTTGTTAGTCAGGCTAATCTTCCTATCTTATTTGGGAAGATGGAGAGGGACAGAGGAAAAGAGAGCAAACTTTCTAGATTCCATTCCAGAGCAGCAGAAGAATCGGGGTGGGGTGGGAGGTTCTTAGGTTGGTGCCTCAGACAGCAGGTGCTAGAGAGAACAGTGAAATGTTGGAAGATAAGTGGTGTGTGCCAGGTTGACAGTACACCATACCATAACCAGCCTACTGCTCACAAGTGCAGTTCACAACACTGCCTGCTAATCAATGTCAGAATTATGTTCTTCTGTAAATGGCTGGGGAAATTCTATCCTGTTCTTCCCTTCAAGCAGCAAAGTGGGCAGCCCTAGCCATGAAAGTGGTTCTGGTTACATAAAACTAACTACTCTTATTCAAGATCGCTTTGCAACTGATACTCTTATTCATGCATTCTGAATGTAGCCTAAACAAACATGTGAGAAAGAGGAAGGCATAAGTGCTGCTCCCTTGAGATTATTTCCACTTTGTGGAGAGCAATGCTTTCTACTAGGACTGGAAAGAATACTTGAAAATATTTGAAAAAATGGTTGAAAAATACGGTTTTTCAAATGTTGAGAAACTGATGAGAAGACTCCTAGGAGATTTTCAGATGCCTCTTTCAGTGTCTTGCCGTGCAAGCAGCCTCCGGAGCAATAACGAGGCTGCTGTGTGGGAAGGGGTCCATTTTGGACGACACTGTTTCTCTCTCAGCATCATCCGTGAGTGTTGCAGCTATCATTGGTGGCGGCTGCGCTGTTTTTCACTCACGGAAGTTGTCCGTGAGTAAAAAACAGCGCTGCTGCCTCCAATGCTAGCCGCAATAGTCACGGACGACGCCGAGAGAGAAACGGCATTGTCCAAAATGGACCCCTTGCCACGCAGCAGCCTCGTTACTGCTCCGGAGGCTGCTTGCACGGCAAGACACTGAAAGAGGCATCTGAAAATCTCCCTAGAGTGATGAGACTTTTTGCAGTTCGGGACTTATTCTGTGTGAGGAAAGCAACTGTGAAGAGGGGGCAGTGATAGTATACTCCCCCTCCTTGCATGATTATCTACTTTCCATGCAAAATGCCTGAATATGGCTGCTCTTTGACTCACATTTGTATGTTTGGTTGGATGCCATCTCTCCAAAATTATGCTAGTCGTGACAAATGTGCCCATGGGTGCCATCTTGTTGTATTCTCCTTATAATGACCTGGATGAAGACAAGGCTTCTTCAAGCATTGTCAGTTGATTTGGTTTGATGGCTCTTTATTCACTATATTTTAATACAATGCTTCTTAGGCTTTCTGTTGGGAGGGAAAGCATGTGCTTTTTTTCCTAGTATGCCAGGGACCAGTGCCATATTTATTCTCATTGACTACAACAGTCCCTTTCTTTCCTGGAAACTCACCAGCAACTGCCACATAGTACACCAATTTGAGTAGCATTTTGTTGCTGTTTGTGTGCTTTCAGTTTGTTTCCAACTTATGGTGACCCTAAGGTGAATCTATCATGGGGTTTTCTTGGCAAGATTTGTTCAGAGGGGGTTGCTTTTGCCTTCCTCTGAGAATGAGTGAGTGTGACTTGCACAAGGCCATCCAGTGGGTTTCCATGGCTGAGTGGAGATTCGAACCCTGTTCTCATAGTCCAATGTTCAAATCATTACATCATGCTGGATCTCAAATTGCACTACTTTAATATATTTTTCAGCTGTGAAATCATCCACAACATCTCATACAACATGTAAAAAAGAGAAGAAACATGAAGAAGGCCCACTGCTGTTTGAGGATGCCATTCCCTGTGAAATGACACAAACTGTGTGCTCTTCTTTTAGTCTGTTCAGGTGGCTGATTCCTTGCATTCAGCAAAACCAAGCACAGAGTACAAGGGACTCTGCCCACATGACCCCAATTCCTAATGTCTCCAAATTCAGGATTCTTAACAAGTACTGGTTTCTTTGACCTAAAGATGGCTGTAGAATATATAACATTAAATACATGTCCATAAGAGGTCAGCATTGCAGTGTGTCTAACACACACACATATGTATATGGCAAGTGACAGCAATGGCAAATATATTAGAGGATTGGAAAGCTTTGTTGGGCCACACTTGCAAGTAGTTGTTAACTTACTGACTTGTTGGAGTAAGAACTGGCAAAAAGGCAAGGGAAGCTTTTGTGACTTGGAAACCACAAGAGGTCCTCCTCCTTTCTTTTCCCCCTTTTGAACTGTCTGTGTACTAAATTAGTGGCTCTTAACCTTTTTCTTACTTGGGACCCCCTTTAAATATCTTTGGTGCCATGGACCTCCAAAACTTAACACAAGATTTTAAACCTAACAACAATAATACCTGATAATCATAATAATACAATTATATCACCTTTCCTCAGAAGCACTGGAGGGCATTGAAGACTTTTCTTCTGCTTCTTCCTGCAAATTTGTGGCTGGAGTGGATTGAACAGCAAGGTGCAGGCCAAGTTAGCCAGCATTTGCCTTGGCTGCTGTCACATGGGCTGAGCAGCCTTCAAATCTTTGTGGACCCCCTGTGAGGACATCACACACCCCTGGGGTCCACAGACTAAAGGTTACGAACCACTGTGCTAAATGATTATGTGTGGATAAATATCTCAGTTTTTCCCCCCTTTCCCATCCTGATTTTCTATCAAGCTGCAAACGTCCCTCCCCCCAACACATTGGAAATTCATGCATATTTTCAAAAGCACGTTTTAATGCACATACTTTTTAATGTGTTTTTCATAATGTGTGCATTTCTATGCATTTTTCTCTTGACTAAAGCTGCTTGTGTTTATTTTCAAAGAAACACATTTTCAGTAGTGCACAGTAATTTGCACAGAATTTTAAAAAGTGTGTGGGGGGGGCAAAGGATATGACAACCAAGGTTTCCTCCTAGTGACAAGAAACAGAGATACATGTGTGCATTAGTTAACAGTCTCACAGGTCACACACATAGATAAACTGGTTGAAAAGTGAAGTCTGAGTTTCTTTCCTCCTCGTAGTAGACAGAAAGGCTAGTAAAATAGCTTCTAGCAAGTTACACTTTGGGTAGCTCTTTCTGCAAGGCAGGTTTAGGTACTTAGGAATACTCACAGTTGTTTCAGAGACTATTGGCTGAAATATCAGTTCACTTCAGTATTTGAATGAAACATGCAATCCACTTATCCACCCCTAAACTATTGCTTTTCTATACTGCAAGATGTAAAGAAATGGTTTTTACAACCAGAATGAGAATCATATCATTCTCCAGATGTTGTTGGATGCATCTCAAAAGCATTCTTCACCATTCATGATGCTAAGGCTGATGGGAGTTGCTTTCTAACAATATTTGCACGATTTGTATAGGGAGAAGGGTTGCTAGGCTGAACACTGGAGACAACTCCTGTACCTTATATAGTTGTATAGAAGAGGGAGAAGAAGGAATTTCAGCAGATGTTGCTTCTCATGAAACAAGATGACAAGCAACACCTGCTGAAACTCCTGCTACACATTAAATTTACAGGAGCCGTCTCCAGTTTTCAATCTGGTAACCCTAGGGACACTTGTTTTCTCTTTTTTCCCTTTTCTCTGTGGAGATTATCAGACACCTGCAAAAAAACACCCCAGGAGCACACGAGGACGAGGTTACTGTTGCATGAATGGGTCCCGGTTTCATACGTCTTCATCATCATCCTTGTGTGGTGACTCTGTGCTGCAGCTGTGAATAAGACATCACTTTTCATTGACAGGGAGGTCCCATCAATGAAAAGTGATGCCTTACTTGCACAGCTGCAGCACAGGAGGAGCATGCAAGGGTGATAACATTATCTGAAACCAGGACCTGTTCATGTGACAGTAACATTGTCCTTGCATGCTCCTGGGGTGGTTTTTGCAGGATCTGATAATCTCCTAAGTGTAAGGCAAAGAATGGGGGGACCCAAGTGATTTAAACAGTTAGCTTGGAATACTTTCAAGAGTTCTTGTGGGTCCAGAGAAGTGAAGGAAGACAACAGGGTAAAACACCAATTCACTCAACTATTAGTGGATTTACGATTGTGGCAACTGAATGTAAGACATGTAGGACACTTTGTAAGGAGCAAAACAAAAGGTTTTTGAATCGCTGCAAGAGAATCCGGAGGGATCTTGTGGAAGAGGATTGACCTCTAACTGAAGACCACAACACTGACTTGCTTAACAGCTTATAGGATTAACTGTGAGCGAGAATGCCAGAAGCTTCAAGATTTATTATGACTTTACAGAGAGGCTTATCTGGGAGAATCGATCAGATTAAACTGAGTATGTGTTGGAGAACACTTTCCGGGGCTATGATCTTAATGCTTTACCCTTTGCAAGGAGCTCCCAGAGGATAGCTGGGTCAATGCAGTGTTTCTGAGTACAACCTGCCTTTAATAAAGGTTATTCAAACTTCCAAAACAATATTGAAAAATTTAAGGCTGGTGCATGTGAGGTTAGTAAATAAATAATAATCTTTTTTTTTTTAAAGCACCTGCCTTAGAGGTATCTATACTTTCTCATTACTACCCAGCATAAGATAAACAACAGTTTCTTGTGGCACTTTGAACAATATGTGTGTGTGTGTTTGTGTGTGTGAGCCTTCAAGTCACCTGTTGACTTATGGTGACCCAATGAATTTCCTAAGTTTTTCTTAGGCAAGGAGTACTCGGAGGTGGTTTTGCAGTTCTTTCCTCTGAAATATAGCCTACAGCATCTGGTATTGATTGACAGTCTCCCATCCAAGTACTAACCAGGGCTGACCCTGCTTAGTTTCCAAGATCAGATGGGATCTGGTGCCTTTAGGGCATTTAGGCCCAGCCTTGAACAATAGCATAAAAATTATACCAAGATTTTTGTAAGTCTTCAAGCTGCCTGGGCTAGAACAGGAACCCATGGCTCTATGCACAACTGAGAGTGGAGCATCTCCCTACCATGGGGATGGGAATTGTGTGACCTTCCAGACATTGCTGAACTAAACTCCCAGGTTTCCTCACCATTGACTAAGCTTTCTAGGGCTGTTGGGAGTTGCAGTCCAACGACATGCAGTATGTGTGCCTTAAAGTTTCCTGTCAGCTTATGCAACCCCATGAATTTCATCAGGTTTTCGTAGACAAGGAATACTGAGAGATGGTTACACCAGTTCCTTCCTCTGAAATATAGCCTACACCACCTGGTATTCATTGGTGGTCTCTCATCCAAGTATTAACCAGGGCTGATCCTGTTTATCTTCCAAGATCAGATGGGAGGGGCACACAGTTCCCATCTTTGACCAAGAAGGGGGGAAGCTTCCCAAAACTGGAGGCTGGGCTGTTGATGCTACTCAACACAAAGGTGTACAAAAATGAATGCTGGCATACATCAAAATGGGATTTTCCACATATGCTTCAGTGGTCTGGAAAATGAGAAGCTTTTTTTTTTTTTTAATGTTTTCAGGCATTACCATGAGATTGTCATCCTTTGCATAACATTGTTCAAGTGCGTTAGAAATTATTATTTTTTTGGTGGGGGAGGGACTGGTTGTTTGTTTTTTACACTTCACTTGAGCATATCCAACACAGAGGGCTTCCAGGGAACCATACTCCAGAATGACAAAATTCAGCTTTACATCTGCTTTTGAAAGCAGTATTAATCACAAAACCTAAAGGGCAGAGCAGGGTATATTAAATTTTTAAAAGAGATTATAAATTGTTGCAGTTATAAAGCAGACAGATCTTCAGGGCAGGCTTAGCCAGTTATTTATGCTCTGGTTGGCTTTTGACCTGAGATGTCTCAATTTGACTTCTGATAGCCCTAGTTTAGATACACATTTCTCTTAATAGAGAACGGTCTTCTTCATTATGTGGACATGTGGAATTCTGGGACCATATGCAGCCTCCATGGATGTTTTTCAAAGTTTGGCCTCTCTAAACTTCCCAGAATACTCACTTCCTGGTTGTAAAAAAAAAAGTGTGAATTGCTTCCTTGGGAAGCATCCAGTACAGCAATTTACCTCTTAAATAGATTGAAGCTTCCTATGCACTGGTTAACATCCGAAAAGATTTGACTCTTGTTCTGTGGTCAGCTCTCTCTGGGCTTATGTACATGGACCAAATACCCCGGCTTGCCCCCCTTCCAGAGCCTTGCATTCCAATGATGCAGGGCATTTACCCCAACCTATCCCAGGCAGTGCTTACAATCTCTGGGGCAGACATGGGGCTGGAACGGGGTCAAGCCAGGATAAGGTCTGATAAACCATAATAGGAAAATACCCAGTTTAACCCATTCCTTCTGAATCAGGCCCTGCATATCTGTGGGAGCAAGCCCCAGCACACTGTTCCTCACTGCCACTGCCAGCCACTGGAAGCCAGGCAGGGGTCCCTCAGCATGTGACCAAGGTTGGTGACATGCAGAGAGCCTGCAGTCACATGTTGTGGGTCCCCCTTCCTAGCTTCAAGACAGCAGGGAAAATGGCGGCAACAGTGGCAGCAGTGACAGGCCAGCAATCTGTTTGGACACCAGCCCATTTTCTTTAGGTAACGGGGGCAGGACGGGCCAGATCAGGAGCCAGGATACACCAGTGGGGAGCTGGCATATCTTGGTTAGTGTAGATAACACCCCCCCCTCTGGTGTTTTTAGAAGTCTGTGATGTACCCAGAAGGTTCCAGGAGAGAAAAATTGCCCACAGCTACTCTAACACCTAAAGACTCTTGTTAAACATCTGCTCTCTAAACAGTTGATCCATGAACTTACCCTTTTAGACTTGGATTCTCAAACCATGACAACACAATTTATGTCTGCTCAGAATAAAATCTTAGTCATTTTATTCCTGTGGATAGCCCGTGGATTCAACCTCTTCTGATATTATCTGGATTGGTGAGACCAAAGCATGATGATGGAGCTGAGATATGCTGACTAGCTGTGTGTGCGATGAATGTTTATAGGGAGTAGGTATATACAGCTGTATGTGCAAAGGGTTCCATGTGATCTGGAACACTGCAGAATTGAGGAAAAGGTAACTGAAAGGATGATGTTCTTTGATTCTGGCAAAAGTATGTGCAAACTTGCATCCCATCTTCCCACTCCTTTGGCTCAGGCCTAGGAAGAAACTGGTGAGAATTATAAACTGGAATGGCACAGTATCAAACATTTCACAGGTGAAAACCTGGACACATATGGCCAAGCAACACCAGAGTGTAGATCAGATGGCAAAACATATTAATGAAGATGAAAACACAAGCTAGGAGAGGCTGTAGATGTTTGTTTTTGCCTGAGATACTGGGAAGGGCAAATTCCACCCCCTCCTCCCCCCAAATTAATTGAGTACAAAGTACTTTCCACTTTGAAACTCGGTAGCAATTGAAATAAACTGAAGACAAAGGGGGAAAGTGGTGTAGGGGAAAAACTGGGACATTTTAAAAGAAGCTAAAAAAAGTGGCCCAGCAGAGGATTCATAGAATCGTAGCGTTGGAAGAGACCACAAGGGCCATCTAGTCCAACCCCCTGTCATGCAGTAAAACCAGATCAAACCACTCCCCACAGATGGCCATCCAGCCTCTGTTTAAAAACCTCCAAAGAAGGAGACTCCACCACACTCCCAGGCAGTGCATTCCACTGTTGACCAGCTCTAACTATAAGGAAGTTCTTCCTAACATTTAGATGGAATCTCTTTTCCTTCTTTTGAGTCCATTGCTCTGTGTCTTGTATCTGGAGCAGCAGAAAACAAGCTTGCTCCATCTTCAGTATGACATCCCTTCAAATGTTTAAACATGGCTATTATGTCACCCCTCAACATTCTCTTCTCCAGGCTAAACATACCCAGGTCCTAGTTTAATAGGGTCTGTCCTTGCCATATCAGAACAGTTGGAACATATGGAAGGGCTGAAATATCAGGACAAATGAGGACAATTAGAGCATATGGAAATGCTGGCATTTCAGATCTTAAACTTGTATATGTACTCCAAGAATACCATGCGATTGGAAGCTTTGGAGTATGTCAGATAAACATGAACTCATGTCTGCTAAAATTCTATTTGTATAGGGGAGCTACTAAGTTCTGTGTGACAAATTTCCTTCAAGAAAATTAAAACTGGAAATTAGCTACAAGATCTTGCAGAAAAGGCCAGAGGACATGAGCCCTATTTGGCATAGTTGCTATTGAACAATTAGCTACTAAGTCTAAATACAGTAAATCATTGTGTCTAATTAAGCAATACAACTTGACAGTAGGGAGGGCTCAAATAAGTGAACTTCTGGCTTTGGGCCATAGAATATCAAAATATCAAATTAGCGAATATACTTTAATGGGACATTTCGCCAATAATCGTAGAATCATAGAGTTGGAATAGACCACAAGGGCCATCCAGTCCATGAAGGAATACACAATCAAATCATTCCCAACAGACGGCCATCCAGCCTCTGCTTAAAAACCTCCAAAGAAGGAGACTCCACCACACTCCAAGGCAGCGCATTCCACTTCCGAACAGCTCTTACTGTCAGGAAGTTCTTCCTTATGTTTAGACAGAATCTCTTTTCCTGTAGTGTGAGTCCACTGCTCTGTGTCCTAGTCTCTGGAGCAGCAGAAAACAAGCTTGCCCCATCCTCAGTATGACATCCCTTCAAATATTTAAATATGGCTATCATGTCCCCTCTCAACCTTCTCTTCTCCAGACGAAACATGCCCAGCTCCCTATGCTGCTCCTCATAGGACATGGCTTCCACACCTCCCACCATTTTGGTTGCCCTCCTCTGGACACATTCCAGCTTCTCAATATCCTTTTTGAATTGTGGTGCCCAGAACTGGACACAGTATTCCAGGTGAGGTCTGACCAAAGCAGAACAGAGTGGCACTATTACCTCCCTTGATCTAAACACTATACTCCTATGAGAAGAGTTTTGCTTCTCATGCTGTCTGCCATCTTTATTATTGGTTCCAGGTCATTGTGACTCTATTAATGTCATAATTACAATTCCAGGTAGCACATACAATACCAAACACACTTTTTTATATTAGTCTAAATAAGTCATTTTATTATTAGAAGATTGGCAATAAGCATGCCAATAGAATAGCACTTCGTGGAATGCTCATGTGGCTTAGCTAAATCATTAATAATCCAGCATGCAATGCAATTGTATATCCAATTTCTTTGAACAGTCATGAGATTGTTTATTTGGTTGATTTTGATTTTGGGGGCTTTGTGAGAAAAATGTAGAAAACAGTGATATTGTGCAGAGAATAAGGTTTTGGGGTGTGCGTGTGTGTGTTTGCAGTGATGAATTTTTGCAAAACAGTCCTGAAGTGTGAAAAATCTAAAATGTGCTAAACTCCCATAATCTCATCCAGCAAGGCAGAAATATTTGAAAGTACTTATTCTTACATGTGAGAATGAAATAAGTGAAGACTTGCATACTTAGCTGAGGGTCTGGGAGCCCATGTTATCTCTGAATTGGGCTTCCCATAACTTCATTTGTGCAATGATGCTTGCATAGCAGGTAAGGTTCATAGCCATTCTCCACTCTGCAGTGTCTGAAGCATTTCTCTGTAGTTCTTTCTATAAATAATATTATTATCTCATGTTTAGTTTCTTACTGAATTATATGAAGGCCCAGAATAGCTCTGTTTGAGCATTCTTCCTTCATGCAATTAAAGTCACATGAGTGACTCAAGCTTCTCCTGCTGCACCTCTGGTGTTCCTCCCTCCCTCTAGTTTTCTGCTTTCCATGAGCTTATGAGGTAAGGAGTATCCTCCATTTGTGGAACCTGCCTAGGTGATATAGAACCCTGAGTGTTGAAACACCTTAAAGTCTAACAAGTTGTATGAGCTGTCATGAAATATAGCCCATTGCCATAATAAACAACATAAGAATCTTTGTACTTTTTCCCACAACAAATTAACATGATTCCCCTTTGGAAACAGCATATTCATGAGGCTCTTTGCTTCAGACATTCCCTCTTCAACTCATGAGGGGTTTCAAACACAGATAATGTTTTGCCCTGCTGCAGGAAGGGCTTCTCTGAACAAGCGCTTTATCAGACGCAGCAAAAATCATGGGAGTCATGGTAGCGCAAACAGCCGTGGCCATCACAAGACATCATCACCATCTCATGATTACCCCATGCCCCAGCTGCAAATAAGATGTTCCTTTTAATTGATGGGACAAGCTGTCAATAGATTTCCAATATTGCTTTTTTCATGGTATTGAGGGCATGTGAAAACATGTCCCATTGTAATTGTGAGATCACAGTGAGAATGGGTGTTCCTCAGTGAGCAAACGTCCAGGTGAGAACATGAAAACGAAGCACAGAACACTGTTTTTATGAACTATCTGTCTGGTTTCCACATTTTAAAGTTTGTTTCACTGCTTGTGTGTTCATTAACTTTGTTAATTGGGGGGGGGGGTTGGCAAGAACTGCCAAAATCTTGCCCATGCCAAATCACAGAAGTAAACTCCCATGTTTAAAGTGCTAGTGGCCATTGTGTGATAATTCTGTGGTGTTTGTTTTGTGTGATTACAGCTATGTGTGATAATAAGTGTTATAATGGCACAATATTCCCACTATCATCATTTGCGGAGTTACAGTGTTTTTAGACTCTAGTCTGATAAAATCCTTGGTCTGATATTATACATGCTTGGATATACCACAAAAAGGGCTCAGCTATTCAAGTGCTAATGGATGGTCTTATGGTATGGGATGTACATTCAGAGTTACAACTTCTTTCATAAGGTCCCTTCTGAATTTGTACATGGCTTTCTTATATCTTGGCAGAATCTGTCTAAAAAGCTTTCAAAACCAAAGAAGGAGCATATATCACTGAAAAGAATTCTGGAAGCTAAGGCCCCTATGGACGTCTGTAATAACCCAGGCCATATGTTTCCTTTCAGCATTTTTGATAGCTTCTTATAGTTGGCTTCCTTTAGTTTAGGTTGATGATAAAAAAAAGTTCTGTGAATAATAGAGGTACCTTGAGATTGGAGGCCAGGAGTTCACTTTCCAACCAGGATTTATTTCAAGTTACATTGGATCACATCATGGCATGCCAAGTTCTGGCTTGGAGCAAGACAGAAACACATGCCCTGATCATTCTTATTTCTTTGTTCCTCTCTAACTGCAACAATTGTTGAGCTTTTAGCAAAGCTGGCTCATTGTCTGGGTTATTCATACCTGAAATCTGAAAAATGTCCTGATCCCACAATGCTATCTGGGTGACAGAAGTTAAATCTATCCACCCCAATCCTTTTCCCTTCCTTCCTTCCTTCCTTCCTTCCTTTCTTTCTTTCTTTCTTTCTTTCTGCTACAAAATGCCAAATATATTTGCCAATCTTGAGCTGCCATTCTATTTTTCAGGTGTAGTCTTACATCTGTTATTTTTAAAATGATGCTGACCTTGAGACTTAGGAAATTATCAGATGCATCAAAAAAGCACAAGAGCAGAACACCAGAACAATGTTACTGTCCCACAAACGGGACCTCATTTCAGACATCCTCATCACGTTCTGTTCCTGTGCTGCAGCTGTTAGTAGGGTATTGTTTTTCATTGATGGGGAGCTCTGGTCAATGAAAAGCGATGCCTTACTAATGGCTGCAGCACAGGAGCAGCATGCAACGATGACATCTGAAACCAGGTCCCATTCGTGGAACAAAAATGTTATCCTGGTGTACTGCTCTGGTATTTTTTGCTGCATCTGATACTCTCCTTTAGCATTATGCTAGTCATACTGACTGCAAGGTCTTGGGAGTTGTGCTCCAAAAATGTAACTTTTCCAGGCTCTTTGTACAAGTTGTACTAATTGTTTGAGCAGAAAGAGAGTCCTGTTGTATGTCTGATACTGCCTCCATCTGCCATTTCATAGGCAAAGATTTCCAGATGAAGGCATGGCAGTGTGGGTGTGAGATCCTGGTAGTATTACCATTGCTAAAAATGCTTTGTACTATACCTGAGCCCTGAGAAGCCATAGATATGAGGGTGGGACCCAAGAGGACATTCTACTAAACTATCTTACAGTTGAAAGGTGATGCCATTCTTGTTCTAGGAACTAATTTAAGTGTGTAATATGAGTGAAGAGTTTCTTCCATTATGGAATTTAGGCGGCACAATCAGTTTCAGACAATGACCAGCTAGGTAACATTGTTCTAATTGGATTGTCTCCAGTATGGCACAACCATGCAGGATGCTCTTGTGGTTTTTTTAAAGGCTTTATTCTTCATAGCATTTAATTTGTCCTAGCTTGAGAAACAGCTGTAGCATCACAAACAAAGGTGGAGAGTGACGATGGGATTGCAGCCACTGAGAAGAAAGAGGGAGGAACTGAAATGTTTCAGTGAATTCCAAGGTTTGTAGAACTACCAAAAAAAAAAAAAAAAAAAGGAGGGGAGATCCCTAAGGAGACATCCTTCTAAAATAACCCAATCAATCAATCATCAATCAATCAAATTTATTTTTCTGTGGCACAATGTCCATTACAAAATGTTACAAAAGCACTGCAGGAAAATTATAATAATATAACCAACATGCTTACCAGAAAAATATCTACAAAATACAAGGGGAATACAGAATTAAAATAAATTAAAATTACAGGGAAAATGCCAGGGCAACAAAGGGTACAACAACTGGTCCCCTTTGCAGTCCACTGCTGCTGTTTTTAGAAATTTGCAGCAGATCTTTTGGGCTGCTACTGTGAAGTGGTCTGCCAACAAGTCACAAATAATATCAGGCAGTGTCCAACCTTCCGTCATTTTCAAAATGTCTCCCTGGAAATGATTCCTAGTGTCCCTATACAGTGGGCAGTATAAAAGATAATGCACTAGAAATACAAAAATGCTGTGTGTAAGGGATCCCTTTATATCTTCCCTCTAAATGAGCTGAAGGCATTGTCTGGAAATGGTGGGCAGTAAAGGCTTTTCTAAGAACAATGAAATTTAAGTCTTAAAAATACTGCTGGAAATATTGTTCCCTCTTTATAAGGCTGTACCATGGAGATAACACTTGCTGTTGGCTGTCAAGCATATTTTCAATGGAATCCAACTCAAAAATCCTATCTCTAATAGAGTATTTATCCTTATAAATGATAGAGGTCTAGACATTTTCAAAATAGGAAAGGGACAATGTTGTCCAAAAGTGGGCCCATCCTCCCTTAGCAATTTGCTCAGTAAAACATTGCTTTGCTAAATTACAGTCGTCCAAACTCATCAATGTTTTCCCATAAAGTATAACTGCTTTGTGGATTCTAGCCTTAATAGAAGGGAGCGCCACTTCCAGCGTTAACAATGAAGGGGGTACTCCTGAAGGAAGAGCTAACAACTCCTTCAAGAATCTGTTCTGGATACTTTCAGCTGCTGCAACATGTGCTTGTCCCCATAGCTCTACTCCATATAGTAATTGGGGCAGGACTTTGGACATTTTAAAAATGGGGCCTATCAGGGAACCGCCACTGATCCTTCCAAAGGTTAGTACTGTATTACTTTTGCTGTCTTCCAAGCTAAAAGTTTTGCTGCCTCCAAATGTCATTTCCAATTCCCATTATAGAAAAATTGTACCCCCAGGTATTTGAAACTATAACATTGCTTGATCAGGTGGCCATCTAAGTACCCTTTGTGGGGATGCTTCCTTTTAGAGAAAACCACTACCTTAGTTTTGGAATGGTTAATAATCAAGTTCTCCTGACCACAAACCTTGCCTAGTTTTCATAGAAGTCTCCTCAGACCTATCTGAGTGATAGATATGAGGGCCATGTCATCAGCATATAATAACACTTGGATTTTCCTGTTTCTAACAGAGGGTGGGAAACAATCTGCAGAGATTAAGTCAGAAACAAGATTGTTCACATAGAAATTAAACAGAAAGGGGGTCAACAGGCAACCCTGCCTGACACCTTTTTGAATTTTGACTTTACCAGGGAGAGTACCTGATAAACCAACCCTCACTCTTAAGTCAGTATGTGAATGCAATTGTTTCAACAAAAACAACTGTTGGTCTGTGTTTGTGAGTGACAATTTCCCCCACAGTCACTGTTGGTCTATTGAGTCAAATGCTGAAGTGAAATCTACAAAGGCCACATAGAGACTTCCTTTTGGTTTCATCAGGCTTTTTTTTTTAATCAGATGGGTGAGCACAAAACAATGATCTATTGTGCTCCTACCATGGCAACAAACAGTCTGTTATGATGTTGTTTTCCTCTGCCCAAGTTTGTTCAAAAGAAACCTGCCATATACTTTTGATATTATACAACTTATTGGTTGATAATTCTGGGGATTTGATCTCTCATCTCTCCCTATTTTTGTACAGGGGAACAAGAATACTGGACCACCACCCAGTGGGGACAATTCCTGTCTGGTTGATATGAGAAAACACCTTAGCTAGGATAGGGGCCCACCAGGATGAATTAAATTTAAATAATTCTGGGGGAAGCATATCTTTCCCTGGGGCTTTACCTGATGTCAAATTTTTGAGCAAGCTTTCAATCTCTTGGGGGCCAGTTTGGGAAATCCATTCTAAATGGTGCTTCCACAATTGGCCAGCACCATAGAAAATCCCTTCCAAAAAAACCCCATGTAAAGATAGAAATTTGAGAATCTAGGTGGAGCTAAGACCCCCTTAAACCTGCATGGACAACATTCCAAAATTTTACTTCATCCTTTTGCCTAATAGTCAGGCCCAAGTCCATCCATCTTTGTCTTATAAATGCAATTTTCTTTCTCTTTAACAAGACTTTATATTGGGATCGGTTTTTTAATCAGGCTCTTATATGAATTATTACACCCATTCTTTTTTACACTCCTAATAAGCTTGGTTAGTTCCTTTTTAGTATTCCTAAATTCAGCATCAAACCGGCTTGCATTATGCAATTTAAAAATTTTGGCTGGTTGTGACTGAATTAGATATGGCTTTAGGAGGTCTGCAATTTGTTGATAGCCCTCTATCAGTCCTCGGTTACCTTCCAAGATTTTATTCCTAAAATCAGTCAGAATAGGACCATACAGCAGATCAGTGACCTCAGTGCTGAGCAATTCAGATCATTTAAGTTATCTATTGCCTACTGTGACTATTCACAATGGAAAGATATTTTTATTTCTAGTTCGCTGCACCTCCAACTGTATAACTAACTTAATAGGGTAATGGTCACTTTCTGGTCAGATTTCTACTGAAAATGTTTTTATGACAGAAAGCAGATTAGGGGTGATCAAGAAATAATCCACTACACTGCCCCCCCTTGATGAATGAAAAGTATAATAACTATCAGATCTATCTAATTGGCTATAATTTAAAATGAGCATAAAATACTCGTAGGCTAGCAAAACAAGTGCTAGCTCATTTTTGTTAAACTTCATATCACAAGAAAACCTGTCCAAAAAAGGGGGAGATCTTCAAGAGTACAACTAAAATGTTTAAGAAACTCTGCAATTGTTTGCCCCAACTGGGCATTTAGGTCACCTCCCAATATAATGTGGGTGCATCCTGCCTGAAAGCCTATGTCCCCTGAAGCAGTTTCTAAAGTCATCCAGATGTGTTGAGGGGACTGCACAGAATTTTCTGGAGGGATATAGACATTAGGGATATGTTGTTAAGAAGCTTTATCTGTAAAATTAAAATATTGACCTGGGACTGTGAACTCAAAATTTGACAGTCGCCCACAAAATCCACTGAGACCAAAATTGCTAGGCCACCAGAGCTACGACCCATTTTATAGCGCCTTACTGCTGCTGTTGTGAAGACTCTGAAGCCAGGCAGATGCAGGTTGAAAATGTTCTCCACCCATGATTCTTGGATAAAAAATATAGAAAACTGCTGGAGATATTCAATAAATTCCCTGTCCACAAAATTTACCAACCAACCCAGAGATGTTCCAGGACAGTATTTGCAGATCTAACTGTATTTTCCCTTTTGTATTATTACTTCTTAGTCAGTGAGTATGAGGATGAGGATCACTCACTGAGAGAGCTATGATCTATGCTTGCTATGCTTGCTTAAGGATATATTTACCTTGCTAGATTCTGAGTGGCAGTTAGCCCCATTAGTATGTGTCATGATAGCCTGCCCAGCAATCATGGAGACTTCATCTACAAACTCTATAGTTGACAACAGTGGAAAATTCCATTCCCTGGATTCCATACCATCAGGTATGGGTAAAGAGGGTGGGAACCTCATTTCCTAAAACATGACATCACATCACCTGACTGGAGAGCCAATCAGGCTTGGCAATGCAGAAATCTGACTTTTAAGTTCTGACCTCCCTTTGTTCTTGAGAGACACATGGCTGGGAGTGATGTAGGGGACATGCTCAGGAATCTGGCTTGAGCCAGATGGAGAGAGCAGATGGAGAGAACAGATGGCTTAACTAGATGCTAAACTGTGATACCAGAGGTTGGGGGAAGCCAGCTCACTCTCATGGGCCTGAAAACATCAAAAGGCCCTAAATGATATCTGAACCCTCAGGAGGAGACTTCTATCCAAAAGGACTCTGAATTCCATCTCCAGAGACTAAATTAGGCTGGCTAGGGTGAGCCTGGCCCAGCCAGGCCAATGGGACATGATTGATGATGATGGAAATCATAAATTGTAAGTAACTATTATTCTTAGCTTAGGGACCATCTAGCTAGTTGCGTTAGTTTTTATGACTTCATTTTAGTACTCTGGACTGAATGTATCTCTTCATCTTATAACCTCAAGCTAAATCCTGGGGGAGCATGTTGTCCTCCAAGTAGCCTTAAGCCTGTGGAACTAAAATAAAGCTTTTTCTGTTATTTCCTAATCTCCATGGCCACGTGCCTTTTTCTTGGTCTGCTAGCAGAACTTTTCTGGGATAGAGAAAAGGGTCATTGATGATATTTTAGCACAACCTGTCTGGCTTCTCGCTGTGCTACACAAAAGGAAAAGGGTTAACTCAGTGAGTGGTGGTGGTGTTACCTTAGAAAGGGATTTCTAGATTAGAGGAACCCTTGAGAGTGTGTTTTCAGATTGTACAAATAAGATGGAAGTCTTCTCTTCCTGCTTGAAGAGAGGGCCAGCTTACCACAGTATGGGACATCCCTTTGCTGCAAATTTGCCTTTCTCTTTTCACAGGATTTCTTGCAGGGTACTTACTGCTTTTATTATCTTTTTCTGAGCTCAAATTCATAAATTTGAAGCATGCAACTATAAGATAGTTTCATCAGGAGGCAGAAAATAATCCAATATGGACTGAGCTGCCCAGCAATCCCAAAAATGCTAAGTACATGTTTAAATGGGAGAAGAACTGGAAGATGCATGGAGAGGGATGAATTGGAGTGTACTAAAACTGTGAATGGCTAGCTGAAACACTTGAGTGTTGGAGCATTCTATATTATAATATTTAATTTCAAGTCTCAGTCTATAGTGAGCAAATAATCATTTAGTCACTTAAGCTATCAAGTTATTATTTTTGAAAGGGCAACCTAGGCTACAATGTATGGGATGTCACTTCAACATGTTTAGTATGAATAAGTGGAATGACAAGGGGTATGTGTCTATTCCTGCTATATTCCTGTTTAAGTTCATTTAAACTTCCAGCCTAGGTTCTACAATATTAAAACAATGATGGAGAGAAGTGTGTTGCCAAGGAAGATTATTTATCTATAAATATTCAAACACAGTGATTTTCTTCTTTTCTTAAAAAAAAAAGTCTGCTTATCACAGTACTGTCTTGTTCAATAAAATTATTCACAATGGATGTTGTTATATGAAAGGAACACTTGGCTGAAATACTTTGGTGATTGGACTGTTTCATATCTTACATTTCACCTCTTTCTCCAAGGAACTAGCACATAAATATCTGGACCTGGGAGAACCCTCAAGTCACCTGCTCCTCAGATCAGAAGGTGATTGTGGCTTTGCTTTTATATGAAACAGCCACAGCACTGCCTGGTCAGAAAGAGCAAGTGTACTAGCCTTTTGCATCCTAAGACTAAAACCTTGATTCTCATGGAATGTAGCTCTAATGAAAACAAAAAGCAAAATATTATGATAGTTTAGTGTGGCTGCAGTAATGACAAATGTTCATGAGAATCCAAGATTCAGCTGATCAAATTGCTTGCAGGTAAGCCATGACTTGCTATTTTCAAACTGCAGTGTAGATGTGAGTGGATTGCATTCTTCCATATTCCAGAGTAAATTGATTGCTTTGTTTTTAAAGTAGTCAACGACTGCATATGTTACCAAAAGGCTTCTTACTGGTTGGTCGTAGCTCTTTGTTGCAAGAAAATATTACAATATATTTAGATTTTTTAAAGGAATGATTGAATCAGCCTGTTTCTAATCCATAGGTAACTTTACATGCCCTCCTCCTCATTGCAGAGCTGTACAGTTAATCTCTGCTTTCCAATAAGATTACTTTTCTTCTTTCCTAGGGGTTGAAATGGAAAAGGTAGTTCAAACCCCACAGGTGCAGATCCTAGCCTTCAGTTCATCTGGAATGCCAGAATGGTGCTGGCATCCAACTCAAGCTAGATTCTTCCTAAAACTTCATCAGAGTCTCTCCAACTCCTTCCCCAGAGATTCCCTTGATGTTCCAAATCCCCCTGCCTCTCAGCTCTCCCCTATTTACTATATACCTCCCTCTCTACTCACATTAACAGCATTCCATAATGGTGTTGTCTTCCTCTAAATGCACATCTTGTCCTGTTTCCCTGGTAATCAGTCATAATCAGTCCCTCCAAGCTGTCTACCCTAGCTTCACTACACCATTCAGTGTGCTTTGGACAGTGAAGATAAAGAGGGGAAAAACAAACCCTTGAAGAACTTCTCAATTCCTAAATATACCCAACATTTAAACAACAGTATGAAACAGTGTTTGTTCCTTTTCTTTTGGTATGCCTCAGATTAATTACTCAGACATAAATGAGCAAGCAGTATAGTTAACATCTGGAGATTTATTTGCATAACTTGACTAATGCCTACAACTTGTCAACTTTTACCCTGCCACTTTTTTTGATCTGAACAGTTTGATGTCCATTCTCCGAGAATGTTGCCTTAGACCTCACCAGTGACTACTATTTTGGGTTGAATTTGGAAATGAAATTGATAGAAACTGGGGAACTATTTGATGAAAAATTATGATCCTGTAAAAGGCTTTGGTCCTTAGTATTTGTGGACACTTTTTTTTAAAGAATGTTTTAGTTCAGAATAAGAGATTGTAGGTGTATCTTGGTCAATGGAGGTATTGTTTTTTTAAAAAAATATTTCTATCCCATCTTTCTGACAGTGGCTCTCAGGCTGATGCATATCTTAAAGGTAGTCCACAGTATATATCAGACTGAGACCAGCAAGCAGATTCCCATGAATAGTCATTAAATGCAGTGGTATCTGCTGGGGTTTGGTTCCAGGACCCCCTCTGGATACCAATATCAAGTTCCATTATATACTCTCTCTCTCTCTGGCTTTTCTTCGCAAACGAAGATTCAGGAAGGACTCATCCCACGCTTTATGCAAGTGTGGTGATGACTAAAAAGGCCAATCTGAGATAAACAAGTCCAGTTGCAAAAAGCACAGCAGAAGGTCTCCTTGGGTGAAGTTTCTGGGTTGTGATTCTCTCTGCATTATCATTTCTCTTCAAGACTTGTTCGGTGTAAGTTCTCAAATAAGGCTGCAGCATTGTGGATAGTGCATCTCCATGCCTCCTGATGTGAAGCCAGGACGGACCATTGTTGGTGATCAATTTGGCTGAGCCTGAGATGTTGTTTCAGGGAGTCCTTGTATCGGTTTTTTGGAGCGGCCCTCTTACGCTGACCTGTGGTGAGTTCACCGTAGAATACTATTTTTTGGAAAGTGATGGTCCTCCATCCTAGAAAAGTGTCCTGTCCAGTGCAGCTGTGTTCTCAATATCATGGCCCAACGCTGGTGATCCCTGCTTGCTCAAGGACAGCAACATTCGTCACATAGTCAATCCAGTGTATATTTAGGATTGTGCATATACAGCGCTGATGAAAGCGTTCAAGGAGTCGTAAGTGGTGGCGATAGGTGACCCATGTTTCAGACCGATAAAGGAGAATAGACAGTACAATGGCTCTATACACACTGATTTTTGTGCTTCGCCTCAGGTATTTATTACTCCAGACTCTTTTTGTAAAGTCTTCCAAATGCGCTATATGCCTTTGCTAATCTGTGATCGATCTCTTTGTCAGTCTTTGCATCTGAGGAGATGATTCTTCCCAGGTATGTGAACTGCTGAACAGACTTAAGCGCAGATTTGCCAACAGCAATGTGGGGATAATGGTGTTTGTCCTGTGGTGCAGGCTGGTAAAGAACTTCCATTTTCTTAAGGTTGGCTTAAATGTGGCAGGAGGTTGGACTGGATGGCCCTCGTGGTCTCTTCCAACTCTACAATTCTATGATTCTATGATTCTATGACTTCTAGCCCAAACAGCTCTGCAGCTGTTGCGAAGCAGGATGTTAGGCGCTGCAGAGCTGTTTCTGTGTGGGCAACAAGGGCAGCAGCAGCAGCGAAGAGCAACTCACGGACTAGATAGTTTAGAGTCTTAGTGCGAGCCCTCAGACGGCTTAATCAAACAAGCTACCATCAGTACGGTAACGTATATAGATGCCGTCTTCTTCTTCAAGCTCTGCCATAGCCCTTTAGAGCATCATACTGAAGAAGATTAGCATAGTAAAATGGTGTCCCTTATATAAGATCGTGAATAACAAGGTTTGTTTGTGGAATTTATTTATTTTTAAAATATTTTTGAACCATGGTTGGTTGAATCTCTGGATACAGAATCCGTGGATATGGGGAGCAAACTCTGCTGAGCAAAACATAAATGGTTTCACAGTTTTCTGGAAGCCAAGTAGTTAAGGACCTAGCTAACCAGAGATACAATTTCACAAAAAGATTGCTGCTGCAATGAAGGCCCTGTTCTATGCTCCCATCAATTCAGTCTGATTTGGTAGCACTTGGTAATGGGCCATAGGTCAGGGACTCAAGTGGAAGTCATAAGTTATGGGTACAGACCATCCTTTGATATTCTAGTTTCAGACTACTTACTGTTTACTACCTAGCATATGGGACAGTTTAGCACACTAGAGCCATATCACAGTAGTATATTGATTTATCACAGGAGTTCTATGGGCTTGATGTAATGCAGCCCATTCTATCAGAACCTTATTTCTCTGAAGCTTGTGTTGACATTAGTTTTTGGAAACCTGGAAATAAATGTTTATTGAAGTTTAGTGGCTTTTAAACATTCTATTTGTAAGACATGTTTCTCCATGAGGATTCTTCTATCCCTTCCTGTATTTACCCAAAATTTAGCTTTGTCCCATACAAAGATAGTATCTAGAGTAATAAATAAAGTGTTGGTACATTTTGGTTCTTTCTCCTTCATTTCTTTGCTGATAGTAATCTAGAAGTCTGAATGAACTAAAAAGATCTGCAAGTTATGAAAAATTGGCTAGTGCAACAAAAATCTGTCAGTGATTTTTGACGTGGCTTTCTACACCATCTCCAATCTTCTCCCTCAGTATCAAAAAATATTGAGTAAGAAGATCATTATGCAATCCCCCAGTGCTGTGGTATTCAGTTCAGGAATGCTATTTCAGGTTTTGCTGTATGTAAGCAACAAGCCTATTATTAAAGGCTGTTTTGGTGGTTATGTTTATACTTCCAACTTGATGTTTAGGTGTCTTAAATATCCTGCTAGCAAGACACCAACAGAAGTTCATGAACTCCAGCATTAATTTCTCTAATCTAAGTATATTATGGGATATCCTTTCTAACCAAGACATTTTATAAAAGCATCTGACACCCAAACCAAAATTGTGCCAGGCTTTGTAAATGTCAGGGTGAATTCTATCATACTGTTCCCTGTAGATCTCCCCACATGAAGCACCATTATCCTGACTCATTTCAGAGAGAGTAAATTTCTACCCATAATGAACTTTTCTTCATTTTCAATTGTTCTGCCACCCAACTCAATGCCTCATGCTGAGAAACAGCACGGAAATGTGTCCTTTTTAAATTAAAAGTGGGGAGGTGGGGAAAAGAACAGATTGGGAAACAGAGCTAGGAGAAATGACAAGTACCCAAATGGAACACACACCTTCCACTCAAAAGAGAGAAAAACAAACAAGAATGCTTGTTTTATTTCCCTGAGTCCAGTCTCTACATGGATGTACAGTACTTGATGTGCCTCAGAAGATGACTCATAACTAGGGTTGCCAGGTTAGGTCAGGCCCTGAGATTCCATATCCCAAACCTGAAGACCTAAGACTGAGCCCTTGAAGTGCCTGGTAATGTTACAAGGGTGATGTTACAAAGGGCATTCCCTGGAGATGTTATTAAGTATGACACATTATCAACCACAGTTGCATAGAGTATACCATTCAAATAAAAATCGCCAAGACTAACAATGGAGGACACTCATATACAGTTGTCCCTCCATATCCATGGATTTGGTATCCACAGATTTAAGTGTTTATGGCTTGAAAATATCCTTTAAAAATAATAATCCAAAAAGCAAACCTTGATTTTGCCATCTTATATAAGGGACACCATTTTGCTATGCCATTGAATATAATGGGACTTGAGTATTCACAGATTTTGGTATCCACAGGGGTCCTGGAACCAAACCCCAGCAAATATGAAGGGACAACTGTACATGCATTTTACAAGGCAGTGCTTCCGCCCTAGGATAACCTTCTCTCGCCCTGAGCACCAGAGAAGAGGGATCCTGCTCACAAAAGAATATGAAGACCTTCTGTTGGTTAGTACTGTGCTAGGGAATTCAACTAATGACAATGTTCTGTCTATTTCTTTATGTACATGCATGATGACTCAATCCATGTGTATGTGTCTGATATGCAAAGAAGGAGCTAGGTGAAAGCTGACTTAAACTGAACTGGCTGTTTTCCACCAGCTGATGAGGAAATCCTGTTAGTGGAGTGGGAGTACAATTTTTGTACCAAATGTCTAGTTCTAGCCTCATGACAGGACATACTACCACATGTCAAAAACTTGATGGTTAGCCCCCTGTTCAATATTTACAAGACTGTAAGGCTGACTTACAATTTCATAACTTTTTGGATTCGAGTTTATAATAATTAATGATCAAAATGTGACCACAAAAATCTACCTCTTGAGTCAGGCAGTGGTCTAATTGAAGGGTTTATGAAGCTCTGCAAATTGGGATGCCGAGAAATGGTAACTGCAGTGCTCTTTCACTCATGGGGCACATTGAGATAGGAAGCTGCATCAGGGTCCCCAGGGGTCTCTTGAGCTTCCCAACTCAATGCACTATGCAACCAGGATTGTGCAGTATTATTTCTCAGCACCGCATCTTCTGTACCTTGGAAATCCCTTGGTTGAGTCACACTTTGGTAATTTTTATTCCATAGTTACTGAATGCCAGAAATCTGGAGCTTTTCCAATTAATCCTGATTTATGAGATTTATGAAAACATCTACCACATACTAAACATGCCAGTAGTTTTTCTGCCAGATACTATGGCCCTAACCAGCATAAGGGAGTGTTGAGAAATGCTGGGGACTGCAGTCAAACAAAGTCAGAAGGGCAGTTATCCAAATTACTGAGGTCCATGGAAATTTCACGTGTGTGTACCAAAAATCAATATTCCTATGGGGAATTTTAATTAGCTCAAATGTAGCAGCAAGAGACTGAGTAATGGAAGGATCATTTGACTTTTGTATACGATATGAAATGAGGAGACTCACAGCCAGGAAATGAAATAAAAATGGTTTTTATTGAAAAATAATCAAGTGAAAGCATTCATACATACACGCAGGCTTCAAGCATTCACACAAGGCTATCAAAGAAGGTAGGAAGCATTGGATAGAGGAATAGAGTTTGCGATGATGGGCATACCTGTCTGACAACCAGAGATTTGTGTAGAAGCTGAAACCTGTGGTGACACAGACTGACATAGTGATGGGAGGAAGGGAAGCTGTGCACAGTTTGCTGATGGTTTAGGGTGATAGTTATATTCAATATTCCCCCTGAAGGGATGAGTTTGAATAGAATACAATGGCTGCCCAGGATTAAACAATGGATTCTTTGGATGTATTCATGATTGCTAATGGCTGAAACATTAAAACTGAAGGGGTATCAAGCAAACCTCTATTGTTTTAGGACAGATGAGAGGAAAGACTGGTTTTGCAAGGCAATGAGTGTCCAGCTACCTTGATGGAATTATTGAATGACTCATTTCTATGTATGTCCAGGAGAATTAGCCCATCTCCTCCCTAACTCACCAGTTCAAGGGGGGGTTGCTTAATCCTTACCTAGGTATGTCTTTTAGGAATTTTAGTAGGCTACTTCTTTAGCTTTTCCAAGCAAACCTTGTTTCCTTGTACTTGGGAGTACCTGGTCTACTACCAACCACACAGAGGACTTTTTCGGATGCATTAAATATACCGCAAGCAGCCTCGTCATGTTGCGAGGCTGCTGCGCTGCAGAGCATCCATTTCGTATGACGCTCGCCCCTGGCGGTACTGTTGCAGTACTGCGGGGAGAGTTGAGCATCATATTCCTTGATTATTAAGAACGATCAACTTTCGTTCTTAAAAATCGAGGAAATATGATGCTCATGTCTCCCCGCGGTACCGCAACAGTACCGCCAGGGACGAGCGTCATACGAAATGGACGCTCTGCAGTGCAGCAGCCTCGAAACACGACGAGGCTGCTTGCGGTATATTTAATGCATCCAAAAAAGTCCAGAGTGACAAAAATAAGCTAATTTTATGAAATATAGCCAAGTAATGAATTATTAAAAGAGTGTGGGCTGTCAGTGCAGGTAACAGAGCCACACTTTGCCCACATTACTGCTTGTGCAGAAATGGACATAGACAAAAGGAATACATACCATGAAACAATGTAAGGTACTGTAGTGTTCATTTAAGACATGTAGAACTCTTATTATGGAAAGTATTTCCGTAGGGATACCTGAGTCTGCAGTCTTGCAAAATGTCATGTTGCTTTCAGACTTCAATAAGCAAGCTTGATAATTGTCTGCGTTTGTATTTTAAATGGCTATGGCTTACTTCAAAGTGTAATGATAAAAGAGGCAGCTAAGTTAGATCATTAAATCCCTTGTAAAAGAAGCTTTGACTCTCAGGGGACATCTGAACATGCAGAAGCAGTTTATTAGTTCTCCTTTCTCCCCTCTAGTCAGTCATTACCCTGTAATACTAATCAACTGCCTATTATTTTGCATTGTCATCTCTCTCTTTCTTTAAGTCCTTTATGCATAGACAAATATTGGCAGGGCAGACTAGAATCTAGACTTGCAAAAAACAAATTGTAGTGAGAAACATGAGTGTCTTGTGGATCAAGCAGGGTGGAAGCCTCCCTCTGAAGATGGATGGAGTCACTGCTCTGATCAATCCATGACATTCCCATGGTGAGCAGCTATCTTGCCTTCTCTGTCACATATGAATCTCAGTGCTTGGCCATAACTAGTTACAAAAAATAAGTAACTTGTAATTCATTTCCTTTCACGTTAACTAAGGTGCAGCTAAATTAGACCATGATTACAACAGAATGAGGGGATAACCTTTTGCAGTGTAACTGTAGTTGTTTGTATTACTTTTAGTTACTTTAATTGTAACTAAGTAATTAATGTAGTTACTATAATTGTAATGAATTACAGATTACAACAATTTCCCAAGTTCTGCCTATACAATATAACATAGAGTCTCCTTTAACCCCCCCCCCTAATTATGAAACAACTATCAAAGAAAGACCACACATAACACACAGTGGTGGCACTAGAGGGGTGACGAGAGGCTGAACCATACCAGGTGACACTGTCAGACAGAGGCATGACACCAACCTCAGTAATGCCACATATAACGCTTCTGTATATGAATACAGAAATGGTGCATAAGGTCAGGGGCCTTTCTTGTCTAGTATTCTCTTTTCTCAGAAACTTCGAAGCACAATATTAAAACTACTCCCCTTCAACTGCAGATGAAAATGAGAGCATAATCTATTTATCATCCACACTGCATGACAAATTGACTGAATGGCTTCAGTAATACACAAGGGAAGGGATATCCTTTGAGAACAGCCATGTGAAAGTAATCAAAACAGCAGACTCTGATGATGCTAAGGCACTGTTTGAGGTCTCACACATTCAAAATTAAGAAGTGTTTCAGTATGGAGCATTTATTATTGATGGGTGGGTGGATTCATTCAGTATATGGAGAATTCCTGTGCAGGAAACATGTTTCCTTGGAGGGGAGGGAATCTGCAGAATAAATGTGTGGGTTTTTTTGCTCAGAAAGCTATATCTGTTTTTTATGCAGAAAATTTCCTGAAAGTCTTTGTAAAGTGCAAAGAATGTTCACTGGTGCTTTATCTTTATTACAGCAGTTTCTCAAAACCAGGAAGCTCATATTCTTCAGGAAAAATGAATAGTAACAAATGCTCTTACCATCCCTAGCAATAACACTGTACTGAGCAAACTGCTGCTAGGAGAGAAGTTGTGTTCCCCCAGCCTCAACTTGACTCTGAATTATTCTTGAGGATAAGTGAGGTTAAGCAAGGAAGGAGGGAGTGTCCCAGAGATTTCTCTTTGTGAACTAGGGAGAGTAATATAATGAACGAATATAGTGTCACACTGTAGACATCTGTAACCAACTTGTGTTAGGATGATTCATTGGGACCCATAGCATCATCTTACCTCTTACTCAATTATAGATGGCATCAGCATGTTGGCATATTAATTCTTCTTAAAGGCAGCTTCCCAAGCTCTGCTCCACATAGAGCCTGGGGTACAACTGTAACAAGGCAACAGCTATGTGAGCAAGAGAGGGAGTGAAATGGTATTCCACTGTTCAGTTTGATAGGCAGAATGTTTTGCTTCCTTTAAAACTAGAACTGTCAATGCTGTCAGGTTCCATTATAGAATAATTCATTACAGCCTGAATCCAGCTCAACATAGGTTGAATCGACTCATGGAGGTAAAATCAGGGTCACACAAACTTCCCCCACCCAAACTCTGTTCATTAGTCCATTCTGTCTTTACAAAGTTGTATCTGCCAAATGCAGAATGCCAGGTTGTAAATATAGAGCCTGTCTTAATGGCTTCACTCTGGGCTCTATGGTAGACATGTGGAGATCAGAGTGGAGCCTGGCACTGTAGCCCTTGTGTCGACTCTTTGCACTCACTCGACCTGTATTTGGGATATCCGATAGGACTGTAGAGATGTAATAACTGAATGAAACCTCTTTAAGGCCTAATTCAAATATGTTCAAGAAATCTTAGAATACGTTCTATATGTCTGGATCCCATCCTGTTAGAGTAATAATAATAATAATAATAAAATTTATTTATACCCCGCCCCTCTGTTAAAACAATCGGGGCGGCTTACAGAATTTAAAATACAATACAAATAAAATCCCTAAACACCCCCACTCCCACCCTCCCCCATAAAAAAACATTAAACAAATATAAATTAAAAACAACTAATCTAAAATCACATTTAAAACTATAAATATAATAAAATATAATAAATGGCCAGCAGCCTAGAAGAGGCCAGGATCCCCTGAGGCCGGGATCTAATTAGGAAAGGCCTGCCGAAAGAGATCCGTCTTTAGTGCTTTTTTAAAGCCACTCAGGCTCGTTATCTGACGGATCTCATTCGGCAGGTCATTCCACAATTTGGGGGCGATTAGCGAAAAGGCCCTCTGGGAGGTTGCAGACAGCCTAGATTTTTGTGGCTGAAGCAAATTCCTCCCAGAGGACCGGAGTGCGCGGGGAGGATTGTATGGGAGGAGGCGGTTCCGGAGGTAAGTTGGACCCAAGCCATTTAGGGCTTTAAAGGTAATGACCAACACCTTATATTGGGCCCGGAAACTGATTGGCAGCCAGTGGAGAGATTTTAGTACTGGAGTTATATGGTCTCTCCGAGATGTTCCTGAGACCACTCTGGCTGCCATATTTTGTACCAACTGAAGTTTCCGGACCAAGCATGAGGGCAGCCCCATGTAGAGCGCATTGCAGAAATCTAGACGGGAGGTTACCAGCGCGTGCACCACAGTCTCGAGGTCCCTTACTTCCAGGAAATGGCGCAGCTGGCGTATCAGCCGAAGCTGATAACAGGCGCTCCTGACTGTCGCATTCACTTGACTCGTCATCTGAAGCGATGAATCAAGGAGCACCCCCAGACTGCGAACACAGTCCTTAACGGAGAGCGTGACCCCGTCCAGGACTGGAGGTTGCAACCCAACTCCTGGTTTGGGGGCCGCTACCGTGAGCACCTCCGTTTTATCTGGATTTAATCTCAATCTGTTTTTCCTCATCCAGCCCATTACTGCTTTAAGACAATCATTAAGAGGAGAGACGCCATCGGAATTCGAGGCCGATGATCGGGGCAAGGAGAAATAGATCTGGGTGTCATCAGCGTACTGATAACACCCAGCCCCATAACTGCGAATAATCTCACCCAGCGGCTTCATATAAATGTTAAACAGCATCGGGGACAGGATGGCACCCTGTGGAACACCACAAGTAAGCTCCTTTCTGCTGGAGCAGCTGTCCCCGAGCAACACCCTCTGGGACCTGCCCGAGAGGAAGGACCGGAACCACTGGAGCGCAGTGCCTCCAATTCCTAACCCCCTCAAGCGATCCAAGAGGATGCTATGATCTATTGTATCGAAAGCCGCTGAGAGGTCCAGAAGCACCAACAGGGTCACACTACCCCTGTCAATGCTTAGACGCAGGTCATCAGTCAAGGCAACCATGGCAGTCTCAACTCCAAATCCCGTCCTAAAGCCAGTTTGAAATGGGTCTAGATAAACTGTTGCAGTACCGCAGGGACATTTGAGCGTTATATTTAGCTGATTTATACTCACAAAAGTTGATCGTGCAACAGTACCGGCAGGGACGGGTGTCATCCGAAAGGGACGCCCTGCAGCGCTGCAGCCTCGCAACGTGGCAAGGCTGATAGTGTTGTATTTTTAATGTCCGAAAAGTCCTAAGTTAGGACCAAATCAGGTGCCACACTTGTTAGACAATTATCAATTGCTTAGGGCCCTTTCACACAACACAACTGTAGTACTTTGTTTCCACTTTAATGGCCATAGCTACATCTCATGGAATCCTTGAATTTGCAGTTTAGGTAGGAGGATTTCGAATCCTAGCAACTCACCAAATTATAAACACCAGGATTCCATAGGATGTTGCCATGACAATTAAACTAGAATCATATTCTTATAATTGTCTAGTGTAAAAGGGGTCATTCAAAGTAGATTGCAGGGGATTGGGGTTGATCTGGACTGGGACCTTGATAAACCTTTGTACATGCCGAAGCCTGTATTCTGCCCCCATAATACATCTTCATTGCAAATTATATGACCACCTAGGCTGCTTGGGAGGAAATTGCAGGTGTTGGGCCCTGATAAAAAGCTTGCTATGGATCAGGACTGCAGAAAGAGACTACAGAGGTGTCAACTGACCTGCTAGTGGCAGGATTGGTACCTTGTCTAGTTTGGCCTATCAGTCTCATTCTAATTACTGTGAAAAACTAATCATGACTTCAGTGTGTGCAAGTAGAAAATGCACTGATGCAATAATCCTGGGCATACTTACTGGAGAATATGTCCTATAGAAACTCAGTAGGGCATGTAAATACACATGCATGGGCTTGCATTCTGAAGTACTTCTAGAAGTGCACTGAATATGCTTCAATCTTTTGGTAGAATCTACTAAGTTCAATGGTTTAAAGAGTTTTTGCTTTCAAAAAAGGTTAGATTCGTGGAATGCTATCATCATCATCATCATCCTGTTTAGAGGATCAGAAGGAAATTGCTTTCTCCTCTCCCTATCATGTCCCGCTAATTTTTACTTGGCTGTGGATGATGCTGAGAAGCCAATACTTTAAATGGTTTTGGGTTGAAGGATGGAGTTGAGTAATATAGACATTCCTTCACCTCCATTTTCTTCAGACTTTCCCCTAGAGCATGCAGAAGGAAAGGGTTAATAATGGTGGGCACTGGAGATCTTGGGGGAAGGAAAGATCACATACTGAAAAGCCCTAGTGCATTGATTTTCCTTATTCATATTTAATATACTGTACATTACTGTAATAGTCTCCCCAATTCTGTTATTGGAGTCCCATATAAAGAGAGGGGGAAATCATCAAATGGGGAGGATGAATCTCTCAGAGAAACAGCTGCTTATGAGCAACTGAAGAGAAATGGTACTGGGATACTGAGACTGAAATTATACTTCTTTTTTTAGAGTATGCTCACAATAAATAAAATACAATGCCTTAAAATTTATGTGATTTCTTAAGGAAAAGAATAGCACAAGATGATTTCATGTAGCAATAAAAGGGATAAGTGCCCCCATTTTCAAGCTTGCACATATACGGCTGTCTTAGAATAGGAAATGTGCCAGCAGGCATTACAATTTGGAGCAATATATCAACAGCAGAACACTGGTGATGTATTACACTCAGGAAAGCAAATTGTTCAGAGACCTTTTGCTTTGCAGATGTAATTTAGATAAATTAAACTGAGTCAGTGTTCTTTTGTTTCGGTCTTTATGACAGAGCATTTGGTCCTAAGCCAAACATTGTACAGGGCCAAACCACATGATTACAAGGGTAATCTGTAAAATCTGTGATCATATCTTACAACATAAATTACTTCTAAAAAGAACTGAGGTTCTGTGACTGGATCAGAGCAGGGTACCTAGCTATAGTCCTGGAGTAGTGCTTAGGGGTAGGGTTAGATCATGTTCACCTGAGAGTTACAGCTTTGAGCCAAATTGGGAGGGAAGGATCAGCTGTATCAGCAGGTTTAGATGAGAACAATGCACAAATTTCCTACAAGAACTTTAACAACAGCAAAATCCTTGACTCAGTTAAGTTTAGGCTGGGTGAGGGGAAAGGTTAGATGAAATTACCTCTAGTCATCCAGCACATAATACTTGCTCTTGCATACATCATGCATGACCAAGATATTCCAGCACCTTTGGCCTAGACAATATGTATTCACTGATCATGAGGATCAGCATCCTTGTTGCTAATTCTACCCTTACCTTTTGAGTGCATTATCTGAGCTTGACTCTGGATCATAACATAATCAGTTTCCATATCCCTGCCAGCATGTACTGTTGATATAAATTGCAAGTGAATAAACATGGAATAGTTGATGACAGTTTAGCTGGTTTCCCCACCGCCCTTTCAAATTCTTCTTTTCCTGTAATGAGTCTTCTGTATTCATGCCTTTGAGGTAAACTTGCAGTTACCCAGATGTAAACCGAATGTATTGTCATTCTTTCAGTCAGTAATCAAGGGTAAATGCAGCTTGTTCACAAGCCTTTCATTTAGAATGATTGGGAGTCCTGGTGGCATAGTGGTTAAATGCTGGTACTGCAGCCACAATGTTGTGAATTCGATCCTACAGGGCTCCAAGGTTCACTCAGCCTTCCATCCTTTCATTGGTCAGTAAAATGAGTACCGGCTTGTGAGGGCAACTAGCTAATACACATTGGAAACCACTTGAATGGTGCCTAGTTCACTATGAAGCAGTGTAGATGCATAAGTGCTATTGCTAAACAATTTGTAAGCTACTCTGAAAGCCTTTGTGGCTGAAGAGTAGGATATAAATACTCTAAAAAATAAATATAAAGAAATATAGGGCCCAATCATGCTAGGGCTTGAATAGCTGGATACTGAAAGAATATTTCAAAAGGTGGCATCATGATGAGTAAGAAAAGTTACTATAGTTATTTTTTCCATGCGTGTGTGTCTCTGTGTGTTTCATTATGAATATGAGAAATATAGATATAGATTCTTTCTTTCTTTCTTTCATTTATGTATTTATTGGAGTAGATGTATCCCTCTCCTTTTCATGAAAAAATGTCCGTGTCGGCTAACAATAAATAACAACAACAACAACAACAACAACCACCCATATAACTAATACATAAAATCAAAATAAAATATGGCAGCCAACTGAGAAAAGAGTTAAATGAAATATAGAGATTAAAATTCAAGGCAACTTTAATGTAGGACCTTAGCCTAGATGTTGGTGGGACAGAAAGAAGCTATTTCTCCAGTGTATTTCATTATCTGGAATGGCCCATATATAGGAGAGGTTAATGGTAAGGGCACAAAACCAATATGGATCTCCTGTGGGTTACTAGTGAATGGTAACTTATCTAGGAGCCAGACAGAATCTGAACTTGTGGGGAGGTCTCCTGGCCTCTGAGGAAGAGTAGGAAGCAGCCAGCAGTTTAGCTACAGCAAGACAATATGAGAGCATTGCACGCACACCTCAAGTCAGAATTCTACCCCCTAAATGAAATTTTCCTTCAGTTCTCAAATGTCTAGCGTTGCAGTTACTTAACACATAAGTAAGTCATTTAGCAATACAGTTTAGGCATCCGAAGACTAGGAGCAGGCAAAGTTACAAAGAGGATGTGAACACAGCAAATATAAGAGTTCTATGTGTGAACAGTTTTCACTGGCTTGCTCTATGCAACGCTAGAAATTTGGGAGCTGAAGGAAAAATCTCAGATTTCATTTGCAAGTCTTTGCAGAGCTTAGAAAGTTACCTTAAGAGGAATCAATATAATTAACAGGCCCGAGCATGTTTTTTGTGTTAGTAGCAAATCTGACCAGCCTACAGTCTTGCTCTGTCAGTCTACTGTCAGTAACTCACAGTTTAAAAGCAAGACTTTTCTGCCAGACAGCCAATGTAGGAATGCCTGACAACATACAAGAGATAGGCCTGTAGAAGACCCACCACATCTTTCACAAGAAGAGAACCTCTTGCAAGATCTCTGGGCTTCTGTGAGATTTCAAATCTCATGCAATCCCCAAAACTTGGAAAATATTGTGATGGGAATTCTAGATGAAGTAATGCTTTATGCTTCCTGCTAGTATGCACAGAAAGCTTGAAAAAATTCTTTTGGACTACAGTTCTCAGAATTCTGTACTCAGAAAGGTAAACTTTTCAAACTGTAGTAGGATAAAACAGAATCTCCAAGTGTTAGACTATATTTTACAGCTTGGAGATATTACTTTGGACTACAACTCTCCAAATTCTGGAAGCTACAATACAAAAAGGTAACTTTTTAAAGTTATGCAATGAATATGTGCATACACACACATAGAGAGAGAAAGAGAGAGAGAAGGCAAACCATATGTAATACCATTGATGGACAGCCCACCAATGGAGATAATGGGAACAAAATGGCTGAGGAGAGAGTTTAAATTCTGCTTGCAGTTTGTGATGGCCCAATCTAAAGCTGGTTCTAACATGCTTTCTTGTGAGTATTTTAAAGGTAGGGTGCAGATGTTTGCTGTGAATTTAATGTAACATGTAGTTGAAGTTTCTCTCCCCCCCCCCTCTACAGTGTGATGGAATGTTGGGAGCTATAAATACAGAATAAATGAGAATCCTAACAAGGATATCTCTTTTTAGAAGTGCTTTAATCAGCCAGATTGTTGACACATTTCATGACTGGAGAGGCACTTGTTCCCACTCATTATTGGCCACCTGCTGTTTAAATACTAATTTAAACCACATAGATCATTGTAACTATAACATATAGTACTTAATACACCAGCTTAGTTTAAAATTCCACAGTAAGATGAAGAGCTCAGAAGGTCAACAAAACCTTGGTTTCCCAAAGAACAATTCTGAATAAAACACTTTGTATATCTTCCTGTTGTAAAATGTATGATCTAATGGGCCATTCATCATTAGCTAAAGAACTTTTGGAAAGAAAATACCTTCATAGTTTCCAACCTCGAGAGTAACCAGTCCAAAAGATAAAAAGGATTTGTTTAAATGAACATACAATACACTCTCTCTCTTTCTCTTCTTCTCCCTCTCTGTGTGAGAGAGTTAATAATGTAAACCTTGATAACAAAATATTTTTGGCTACATCACTTACCTTGGTTTTTAAAAGTGTCTGCAGTTGTGCCAAGACAAGAGGCTAGACACTGTATTATGGATTGAATAGGTTGGCCACAACTTTACTACAAATGTCACAATCACAAAGCATACAAAGCAATACATACATAACTAATATCATCCTTGGGTACACAATGTTAGACAAAGTAAGGCTGAAGTGACATGGGCCCCAGTGGTTTCAAGACCAGGAAATGCTCAATCAGAGTTGCAAGCTGTATAGGTCTGGTAAACCTCTGGACATGGCTTTCCATATCAACCAATCTGAAGGTCCACCCGAAAATGGCTAGCTACCATGTGGGCAGACGTTTTCATGTCTACTAATCTCGCATGAAGTCTTATAGGATTTGCATTCCTGTAAGACTTCGTCCCAAGATCTGGCATGAAAACTATGCCAGAGCTCATTGCAAGTTCTCCCAGGCCTGATCTGAGCAGTTGCTTGGAGTGGACTGGAGCAACAGTGGTTGGCCCTATTGGGCTCAGCACAAAATGGATCCCTCTGGGACCATCGGGTAAATTGAAAGCAAGGTATCCCCTTTAATAACTGTTTGCGTATTTTAAGATGTGTATTAATCTGCCTAGTCTCTAGCACCACACTTCTAAAATAATTTGGGCATAGAAAACAACAGTCTATCCAAAACAGCACAACAAACTGTAAGGACAAGAGACAATTACAATTCAGTGAACTGTAATGTTTCAAAACATGTTGTGCTGTAACTTTTTTTAAAGATATTTTGTTATAGCAAACTCTGTTAGCCTGAAAAATTGATAAGTATGAATATATTTTCCATGGGGAATAATCTTTTTTGTTACAGTGGATGTCTACTTTGGCTCATCCTTACTGTTTCACTTCCATCATATTTAGAGAGTCACAATGCCTATATTATAAATTTGAGTGTGTATAATCTGTACTGTTAATGCCCACAACATAAGCACAGTTGAGTTCAGTGGGTGATTTAGTCATGTGTTTAACTGTAGCTGGTGAAATCCAGGGGACTTAAAAGTGTGTATCTTTGGCAGGATTTTTGTCTACAGTTGCAAGATTCATGAACAGAGTCCTTTAAAATTGCTGTAATGTAGTGGTAGATGTTATAATGTTTGTAGTACAACCCTTAGAATACTTAGCATTTTAGCATTTCATGTGAGGCACCATAGCTCAGTAGTAAGTCACATGCTCTGCAAGGAAGAGAAGAAATAAAAAGACAATATGCCAGTAGGTGGATTAAACTAGAGTCATAATGGTAAATATAAAATTGGATCTGCAAAGGGGTGTGAGTGCAGATACTCTGTCACACCAAGCTTGCAACTTACCTGCTATAACAGATGAATGAGTCTATCCTGGCTCCAGGAAAAATGTGATCAGTTGACCAACCCTTCTCTGTACGGTGCATCTTAACTTTAGGGATATCTTCCCTTATCATCTCCTCCCAACATGGTCCCAGGTACAACCCCTTTCAAACCCACTGATCCCATAGCTCTGAGCCACAAGCCTCATGAACTCATGATCAGCATAGAAAAATACAAACATAAAGTTGGAAAGAACTGCAAGGGTCATCTAGTCCAGCCCCCTGTCATACAGGAATGCACAAGTAAAGCACTCCTGAAAGACATCCATCCAGCCTCTGTTTAAAGATTCCCATAAATATGCCATAGGCAAAGACATGGCAAAAACTACATCAAAATATCGCTAGAAGAACAGGAAGGGGCAACCTTACTAGACGACATAGTCCTCCCACTTTCCGGGGGCGTAGCACAGGCGTCAGTAAGGTGTCCCTTTTTATTAGTGGCTTCTCCCCATCAATACAAAAGGGAAGCCTCATCTGCAGCAGTGCTATGCCCCCGGAACGAGAAAAGGAAGTGGGTGTCTGGTAAGGTCACCCTTTCTGTTCTTTTAGCGATCTTCTGACACAGTTGGGAATGCAATTTTTTGGCATGTTCCCCCATGTCTGATAATCTCTTTAGGATTCTTGCTACTTAGTTGTACATACTTGCCAACTAAATATGACCAAACAGACCTAACAAAATCAGCCAAATTAGCCTGTCCAATACTCCTATGATCACTGACTATGCCCATCCATTCATTAATACCATCATCTTATGACCGAATTAATCCCAGCCAAATATGACTGAGTTAATCAGTTCAAGACTCTCAGCATCCATCTAGTATTTTCTGTAGTGGACTCATCTTCTTTAAAAAACACGCTTACTCAGAGAGCTCAACATAAGGCAAACAAACAAACCTACTAAGCTCTGAAATGACCAGCAAAGCCCATTTTGAAGGATGTGGGAGGGTGGGGGGGAGCTGTAGTGGAAAAGAGGCTGTGGGTGTGTCTTGGCTATCAATAGAGTCCAAGGCCCACTCCCTTCTGACATCTGGTATGTACACCTGTACACCAACATCTTTATTTTATTTATTTATTTTTATTTTTAGGTACAGTTGCCCCTTCATTTTCATGGGAGTTAGGGGCGCAGGACCCCTATGAAAATGAAAAAAAAAATCCAAATAAAAATTTGAGTAAAGATTGTTTGGGGAAGTGCAGGTGGAATGCCCTGGAGGAGGAAGGGAGGGAGAGAGGCTTGTGGCCCAGGCCTCCACCGCAACCCTGCCTGCCTAGGCCTCCCATGCCTCCTCTGCTGCCACTGCCACCACCACCACTGTCACTCGCCCTGCCACCACCACCATGCCGCTGCTGCTGAGCAATCCCCTGGTGCTTGCTGCAAAGACTTTGCTGTGAACGTGGTGGGTCTTTGCTCGGTCTCCAGCTTTTTGACCCACAGGGATCATTCCCTGTGTGGCAAAAAGCCTCTCCGGAAAGCTGAAGGGGGATGGGTTTCTCGGATGCTTGCTTTGGGTCATTCCCTATTTAGAGAAAATCTGGAGTCGTAGTAAACCCCCCCCCTTCAACTTTTTGGAGATGCTTTGCTCAGTCTCCGGCTTTTTGACCCACAGGAATCGTTCCCTGTGTAGTGAAAAGCCTCTCTGGATAACTGACGGGAGGTACGTGGATTACCTGGACTCCAGCTTTGGATCATTCCCTGTGGGGTGGAAATCCAGAATCCAAGTAACCCCCCCCCCTTTGGTTTTCTGGAGAGGCTTTGCTTGATCTCTGGCTTTTCGCCCGATGAGGATCAAAAAGCCGAAGGGGAATTTGCCCTTAATGTGGCTGTTTTTCAGGCTTGCCTTTCCCGCCCCAACTGAATTGAACCCCCAGGAGTGGCCACTTTCAGTGGTTCCTGGGGGTTCAGTTTGGTCAAGCCCAAAGAACAGTTGCATTAAGGGCCAAGTTGCCGAACGTGGCTGGTCTTCAGGCTTGGCTTTCCCACCCCAATCAAATTGAACCCCTGGGAATGGCTGAAAGTGGCAGTTCCTGGGGGTTCAATTTGGTTGGGGTGAGAAAAAACAAGCCCAAAGAATGTCCAAGTCTCCAAACATGGCCATTCTTTGGGCTTGGTTTTCCAATCCCAACCAAGTTGAACTCCGAGGAACTACTGAAAGTGGCAGTTCCTGGGGGTTCAATTTGGTTGGGGCGAGAAAAACAAGCCTGAAAAATAGCCACATTAAGGGCCGAGTCACCGAATACAGCCATTCTTTGGGCTTTCTTTTCTCACCTCAACCAACTTGAACCCCCAGGAGCCTCTGCTTTTGGCAGTTCCTGGGGGTTCAATTCAGTTGGGGTGGGAAAGCCAAGCCCAAAGCTCAGCTGCTTTCGGCAACTTGGCTCTGAACGTGGCCATTCCTCGGGATGCAGTGCAGTTGTTGGGGAGGCAAGCCCGGGGAATGCCACATGTTCAGGGCAAAGCCATGGAATGTACGGCATTCCTCCAGCTTGGCCTCCCCCCAAATGGAATGCCACCATACCTCCGGGGCTTCCGCTGCTATGTGAGCCATGCTACCGCTACCACCACCATGCCCCTGCCGCTGAGCACTTGGAGGCTCAGCAACTTTGCAGCGAGCACGGGGCTTTCCTTGGGTTTGGCTCCACCTCCAAACACATTCCCTGTGTGTGGGGGGGAGCCAAGGATTTCTCTGAATATACAAAACCGTGAAAATCAGTTGCAAAAATGAAGGAATGACTATATTTATATCCCGCTCTTCAGCCACAAAGGCTTTCAGAGCAGCTTAGAAATGGTTAAGCAATAGCACCTACACATCTACATTGATTTTATAGTATGCTAGGCACTCTTCAAGTAGTTTCCAGTGTGTGTTAGCTAATTGCTCCCACAAGCTGGGTACTCATTTTACTGATCTAGGAAAGGATGGAAGGCTGAGTGAACCTTGGAGCCCTCCCAACATCTGGCAGGATCACAGCACTCTCTTTCCCTCACTCCTGCCCACACTCATTCTGCAATCTTGCACTAAGTCTACAGCAAGAAAAGTGTCCTTGCAAGCAGAGATTCAGTTGAAAGCATTAAGGAGATGTGATACAAGATGACAGGGGGGCCGGTTCCACGACAGGAAAAAGTTTGCAAGATTCCAGATTACCGTTCTTTTGCATCAGGAGCACATAAATCACATGAATCCTGGCATCTTCGGAAGATGCAGCCAGATGCAGCCACTTTCGGTTTTCCTTAGTTCACACAGGCAAAGGTGGGGGGGATCGCCTCCAGATGATTAAAGCCAGGCAGGAGGCGGGGAGGGAGCAAGGAGGGGGTCATGGAGACCATAAATAAGGAGAGGAAAGAAAACAAGAGATCGAAAGAGCGATCTGTCAACTTCCCCATCTTCCCCAGCCCCGAAAGGCTTCTATAAAGAAAGGAGTGAAAGAAAGCACAAACAAGCAAAAGCTTGTTGGAGTGATCTCCTTCCCTTCCCTTCATGCATGCACACACATGCATGCATGACACACACATGCATGCATGACACACACCACAAACACACACCACAGAAGCAGGGGGCTAGCCTCATTCCTGATTGTTTTCCCTGCCTCCAAAGCCTTGAATAAAGTCAAGTGAAGGGAAGGACAAACAAATAAAAGGACGAACATGCGATCGGCTGTTTCCTCGCACACACGAACACACACACACACTTACACCAGCGAAGCAGGGGCTAGTCCCGATCATCTTCCCAACACCCAAAGCCTTGCTTTGAAACAGACAGGAAGGGCTCAGAGCAGATTTTCCAAAGTGGGCTGCAAGCAGAAGAAGGGTGAATTTCTTCTCTCCAACCCCTCAGTCTATTCGGGTAAAGCAGAATGGTCACTCCAACCAATCAGGATTCAGCTCTGCTCACAGTAATTCGAAAAGGTCAATGCCAGTTTACATGATGGTTAGTTCCCATGACAAATTATGTGCATTTTCGCAAACTTAATCAAAAAATTCTGGAAAACTAGTGAAAGCTGATACTGCACAACTTATGGGTTTTTTGCACCCCCTCCTTCTGAAAAGGGCGCTGTTGCTTCAAAATGCATGGGAACTACCAGGCTTCTTGTCCCATTCTTTGAGGATTTATTTTGCCGCGTAAACGACCCCAGGGTCTGAGACTCTGGAGAGCAGCTTCCAGCCTGAATATGCAATACTGGGCTAGATGGGAAAGCAGTCAAACCTAGCCAAAGTCATTCATTTCCTACTCAAGTTAGCAAGAACTCATCCTAAAGCTATAGTACAAAATCGTTCCCTTGAGAAGGAAGCCAGTGCAGCTGCTGCATTAATAACTGGACTTCTCCTGTATTACGTCTTGAGAGTGCTTTAGTACAAATGTTCCATTACTAGGCATTACTTTAAGTGTGATAAAAGTCTTTTTATTGTGCTTTAAAGAATGAAATGATATTTAATTATTATGTATGCCTATTGTAACCAGAGGTGCAATTCATAATTCTTACCATGAAGTACTTTCTGTGCAAGTCAGTAGGAGACTTCTGGGACAACTCTAAGGTAAGTGGCTTGTAAATTTCAGGCTAAATTCCTATTCTTCACTCCCCTGCCTCCCCCATCTTTCCTTGCCTTGGCATTTAACTTTCTAGCTGTATGTAATGTAATGAATTCCATCTTTCAAGGTCTGTTTTCATAGATAGAGACTGGGCCAAAATTATCTTAACTAAAAAGCTCAGCAAGAATGGATTAAACGCTTTTTCTTGGAATCTAGGAGATAACATTTAATAAAATATATTACCATGTATTAGGTGTTATCCGCTCATATCCTCCAGAGGGCATGAATTGACTCTTATTCAAGGTTCTCACACCTTGTTGAGGAGTGGGGGCAGGTTGGGTCTCTGCTTTATTGTAATTGAAACTGGGGAGAGTGCCTCCACGTTGATTTCTCCAATTTTGATACCCTGCACACGGGGTGACTGGTTTCCTGCCTCTCATACTTCCTATGCTGATGTGTGGCCCATGATTGCTATAGGTAACTGGCTGAACCAGCTCCCAGGACTTAGCGTCTTCCATGGGCCTTAACGTTCCGGATCGCTCTGGACTCCTTAATGAGGTCTGCCACTTTCCTAAGCCTATCTCAGAGGCTGTCCCGGTTTGTGTCTATGGGCCCTAATGCTATCTTTGTCTGTGCATTCAAGCCTCCAAAAAGGAGAGTTTTAAATTTGCCATAATTGAAACTGTAGGTGTTTAGCTCTCAGCTATTCTACCTTTTGCACTAATATTGCCAGCAACTTTTTGCAGGCTATAAAAGCCTCTGGGTTTTCTCCAAGAGCCTGCTTTTCCATCACATGAAGGACATTTGTGTTCTCTCCTGACCATATTAATCTAATGAGCTCCTGCATCCAAGCATACATGTCCAGTCTAGCTAGATCTCTGGCAGCTGGAGTGGATTTTGAGGTCTGCCGGTCTCCTGTGGATACAAGAGCCTTGCCAGTTGGGTCAAGTCCTGTCTGTACACTCTGTGTGTGTGTTCCCATAACATTAGCCACACGATCCCAGTGTCCTTATTCAGGGGTCCTAGCTGGTATGCTACGGCCTTCACCTTAACAGCAGTCCATGGGACTCTCTCCTGGGTTGTTTGGTTTTCTACCTTGCTGTTGGCAAAATGCCAGGTGATTATTTTACTCTTGACTGGGTTGAGCGGAACAGCTCTCCCCAAGTGGGATTGTAGGGTGTATGGGACATCACATCCTCTGGCAGGGACTCATCTAGAATGTACATGAGGAGTGGGGGAAGTGTCTCAGGGCAAACAAGTGAGATGGTTGTCTCTTACATGCCAATTTGCATTGCAATGCCTCAACTTGAATGGTGGCTGCATCTAACTTTGCACAGGTTTCCTGTGCTGCAGATGAAAGGGCAAATTTATCGATGAGCAAGAGGCTATTCTGAGCCCTAAGTTGCTCTAGCTCCTTCTCCTTTTTCTCAGTTTTGCTATTTAATCCTGGATGGTGTTTGTAGTGTCACTTAGAGCCATCCAACCCCCACCACCACCACCACCAAGCTGCCATAGCCTCTTGGGGGGGGGGCAAAAAGTGATCTCTCTTTACACTCTCTTTACACTGCATGCAAAAGGAATCATGCAGGGTCTCAAATGGACCTGCAGTATTAAAAACCCCATGGGCTCCTTCCCTGACTAGCAATCTCTGGCTTATCCATTTTGGGGCTACTCTCAAATATTTTTTGCTTCCTAGCATTCCTATATCTTTTCTGACAAACAAAGTGTGACAGTGTATATTTAAAGCACTCCCACCAAACTACTGGAAATGTGCAAAGGTGTCTCTTTAAAACTCCCCCACAAGGTTTCTATGGTTCTAAAGCACAAGTACCTCTCTTTCCATAAAATGTCTCAGCAAAACTCTCAACAGTCTCCAGTAAGATCAGTGCCACTCAAACAAGCACTCAGTGACAGGGAGACCACTGAGGTTCTTTGGGGGAAAAAAACCCTGCATCTGCACCGAGCAGAGCTACAAGGGGGGTGATAAACTCAAAGGAACTTACTCTCATTTGGCCAAGAGGGCTTTAGAGTCCTGCCAATTATTAAGCTACTTTTTCAGAAATGAGGTGTACCTCCTCCAGATCTGGGCAAAGCACTAAAACCCAAATATCAATCTGTCACCACCACTAATGCACAGTGTACATTTCTCTTCCCCAGGGAACTACCCAGCAGGGAACTATATGTTACAGTTTCCTCAACTGGTGGCCTGCAGCTTGCACAAAATAAAAACAAAGCTACAGAGTTCCTAATGTGGTGTGTGTGTGCGTGTATCCTAACACCTACCTCTCGGATCCCACACCACAATAGAGTGAAAGCAGGGGAGAGATTCCCAGGTATAGTCAATGGCCAGCCCTTGTAGTCTGACATGGCTCACAGTTGACATACCAAACTCATGTCCAGCTAGGGGTGGCTACCAGACATGACCAAGATAGAAAGGGGGAAAGAGTCTGAACCCCACAGTAATTCTCGTGGCTCCAGTCTTTTGATTCCATGTTCACAAACACTCACATGTAAAAGCCTGCTTGAGTCTCGTACAGGTTTCCCTATGTCCTTCCACCAAAAACTATGTGTGTCAACTCATGAGTTAGGTGGTATGGGTTGCTGCCTGATTCTCTGCCAATCTTGTTACCTGAATTTCTGGGGTTCCATGGGACCCACTTGTGACCCAGAAAATATGGTATTAAATTGGGGAACGTTAATATGGCTGCGAGAGGCCACATAACTTTGTGAGATCTTTTGCACATATGTATATCAGTACTCACTGAGGAGACACCAAGCCAAAATGAAATATTTTTTTAATTGGAAAAAAATGATAATGGAAGCATTCACACATGCATTCACACACACAAGACAACCACACAAGGCTAACAAAGAATCAGGAGGAAATATTTGGGTAGTGGAGATAGAGTCAGGGAATTGGACTATAATTACCTGTCTGGAGAGCAGAGGTTCATGCAGTGAAGAAAAACTGATTTGAGGGTGATATGGCAGTCAGGCAGAGTGACAGTGTCCAACTGTAGCAGCACCATACCTTGGTTATGATTTAGGGCAATATTTATACCCAATATCATACCCTTAAGTGGTGTTTTGAGTGTAGAACAAGACAAAGGAAACTCCAGTTTCATTGACTGCTGCTAATGGTTGAGACATTAAGACAGATGTGTTTATGGCAGCCTTCATATTGTGGATAGGAAAATCTGTGATGGAAGTCATTTGCAGGATAATGGGTATTTCCATCACTTGTTTGTTTTGGAGTATGATTCATTGCCGGGTTTGTTCAGGGAAGATTAACACATTCCACCCTAATAATTGTCTGAGGGGGTTTTGCCTAACCTGTGCATGTTTGGTTTGGTGGAATTTCTGAGACATCTTTCTAGGCCTTAGTGACCTTCACTAGTCCCTATACTTGGGTTGCCCTGGTCTACTGAGACCACATGAAGTGTCTAATATGCCAAATTATGAATTATTAGGGGGAGGGGGTATAAAGCCAGGTAACATAAGATACAGTGTGGTGTAGTGGTTTGAGTGTTGGACTACAACTCCGGAGACCAGAGTTTGAATCTCCACTCAGCCATGAAAACCCGCTGGCTGACCTTGGGCAAGTCACACACTCTCAGCCTCAGAAACCCCTGTGATAGGTTTGCCATAATGCCACCATAAATCAGAAATGACTTGAAGGCATACAACAACAGCAAACATTTTATTAAATGTCTCTGCAGTCAGACAAAAATGATTACTGTCTTCTAAATCTGTCAAAAGGTTTATTAATATTTTATTGAAAGTTTTATTCATTGTTTTTAATGTGTGGAGGTGAATTATGGTACCATCATTTATTTTTTTCAAAGACTCCATGCAAATTCTCATACTACTGGTAAACAAGCACCAGTTATTGAATAATCAAGAGATATGAAACTATTTTTGAGAGGCATAGTCATCCCTAATAGATTCGGTATTCTTGGGGCTGCAGTAGTTTGACACCTTGAGTGCAGTTTGATTTTTGATTTTTTTTAATTTGATTTATAACTTGTGATCAGTCTTCTTTTTAGGACTGGATAAACCTGTACCTTTCAGTTCATAGGTGTTTCTCATTTTCCTATTCTTAGGTTCATTCCGTTCCATCTCTGCATTACTTTGAAATTGGTGGGAGGATCTCCACGAAAATGACTATGCATTTTTATGTGCATTTTCCCTAATATACACATTTTTATATTATAATGGGATTTATACCTAGAATGGGAATTAAAAGGATACACACAGTTTTTCATTCCCAGGTTGAAATATGGATTTCCCATATTTTTGTGCAGTTTTCTCTAGCATATGATTTATTTTGCAAAGAAACCACATATTTTGCCCCAGAAACACCCCTGTTTTCTGTGCAGAAGAGAGCTTCCTGAATAGAAAACATTGTTTTTTGTGAAGGAAGCAGGTTTTCTTTGCATTAAAACACATTTTTCTGTGCAGAGTAATTCATGGGCAACATTTTGTGACATTTGAATGTAGGGTGGGGACTGTAGAGGATTTCTCACCTTCAACAGCAGGAAAAAAACCTATGTATTTTAATTAAACAAGGATGAAATAGTCCTCTCTAGCATGTAATACAGATTTTTTTTTACAAGCAATTTACATTATATACTAGTAATGTCATGTAGTTTTCACTTATGTAGGGATTTCTTGTGTAGATTTTCCCTTGGAATATGTATTTTTGTATACACTTTTCTCTGATGTACACCTTTTTGTACCATGCTCATGTTCAGAAACCTGTACTGCAAAACTGTGAGACATATGAATACCACAAGGGGGGTGGGGGAGTAACTTTTCAGCTGTTGTAGAACTTAAGATCCCATCAGGGTAATTTCCATTAGCCCTAGTAATCAGGAGTCACAGAATCATAGATTCTTAGAGTTGGAAAGGGCCACAAGGCTTATCTAGCCCAACACCCTGCCATGCAAAAATACACAATTACAGGACTCCTTAATATGAGGCACATAGAACCGAATGTAATCCTACAGATGAAGCCTCACCAGTGCAGAATGTAAGGAGACTATTGTTTCCCTTGACTTGGAAACTATGGTTCTTTTTATGCAGGTTAAAATAGCATTCACTTTCTTTGCTACAGCATCACATCACTGGCTCATGTTCAACTTATGATCAGCAATAACATGCTGAGCCATGTATCTCCCTTCCTACACTGCTGCTTTTGGTTTTTGTGGCCTAAATGTAGAATGTTGCATTTGTCTCTATTGAATTTTGTTTTATTAATTCCTGCCCATTTTTCTAGTTTATCCAGGTCCTTTTGAATTCTATTCCTATCTTGCACACAGACTCCAGTATAATCCATTCTGTATTTTTTGCTGGTATTGAAGTTAGGCTGACTAGCCTGTGGTTTCCTGGATCTTATTTTTTGCCTTTTTAAAAGAGAGCAACAATGTTTGCCCTTCTCCAATCCTTTGGCACATCACCTATTCTCAAAGATTTCTCAAAAGTGATGGCAAGTGGTTCAGAAAGTACATCAACAAGTTCCTTTCATACTATGGAAGGTACTTCATCTGGCCTTGCAGAGTTTAGGGTAGCTAGGTGGTTCCTGGCTAACTTGCTATCAATGTTGATTTGCAATCCAAATTCCTTACCAAGGTCTCTGCTGCTTCATGGAAGTGTCCAGTTCTCTTTTTGGGGAAAAATTGAAGCAAAATGGGCATTGAGTAGTTTTACCTTTTCATTATGATCTGTTAGCATTTTACCATCTTTGTTGAAAAGTTGCCCCATTGTTTTCTTGGTCATTCTTTTGCTTGAAAGTAACTGGAAAAAAAAAAAACCTTTTTGTTGCTTCTTGCTTGCCTAGCCAGTCTCAACTCATTCTGAGCTTTAGTTTATATTATTCCTGCTAGCTTGGGCTACACATCTGTATGCTGCCTTGGTAATTCTTCCTTCCTTCCATTCTTTATACATATTCTTTTTTCTTTTTACTTTCTCCTCAAGTTTGCTGTGTAGCCACATTGACTTGTTCAGATTCTTCCCATTTTTCTTCTTCCATGGGATTGTTTGTGATTGTGCTCCACCACCCAATTGGCCAGCTGTCCTCTGGCAATTTTAATGAGTCAGGGTGGATGTGAGTCTAACAGACAAATGGTTAGCCTCAAGCAACTTCAAGCAACTTGTCCATATCATCGTGTTGAACAAACTGAAACTCATCAATCAAAACTGGACACGTATGTGCCTTGGTTACCTCTCTAGACTCTATCTTCACTGTGGAGTCCAAGTCAGAACAGATCCAAATGATTTTCTCCACAAAATAGTCAGTCAATTCATTACAATGTGTTTCTAAGGGCTTCTCTTCAGCCATCCGAGGGCTAAGATGCAATAGCCTTTTAACTATCTGGGGAAAAAACTGTGCCAGACTAGATTATCCTGATGTAATGAAGGCAGCAAAGAAAAATTTCTTCACTGCCCTCACTGTTGTGGGGTAGGCTCTAAAATGGGCCCTAACATCTGTTTGATTGAATTCAAACCTACTCTTTCTCCATCAAAACTCTAATAATCTATCCTTATTGCCTCATTGGCCTGAGGTTCTCAGAAAACCAAGGAGCCTAGGCTCTACTCCCAAGTAAAAGAAACTTAGGACTGGTTGTGTTGATCATCTGGGTCATCTCTCCATTCCACAGATCAACAAGGGCATCAATGAAATCACCAGCATTAGTGGTGGGGAAATCCCCCAGAACATTTGTTAAACCTTCTGGATCCGTTCGTCTCTGAGGACAGACAATTTTAGTGGGTCCCCCACCCTGCAGAGCTTAGGAGTCCCAGTAAATCTAAACCCTATCAGGTACAATTTGTCCATGACAACAGAATTCTTTCACACAACCCACCCACAAATCACCCTCATCGTGATCAACAATACTAAGATCAATAGTGTGGCCTGTTACACACGTAGAGCCAGATCTTAACTGGGATGGGCCCATGGTTGTCATGGAAACTTTTAAATTTTGAGCTGGACCTGATGTGAGGCTTTTGCATGGTTGTCAAAATCTCCCAACACAGTAAGTTATGGTAAGATCAACACTACCTCCAAGACACCTCCAGCAGCTCAGTATTCTCATGTGAGTCCCAGTGCCACTATAAATACTATGAACTTATTAGTAGAGTATTCAAAATGTACTGTAACATTTACTAGAATGTTCAGCATTTGTATATTTTTACAGCAATTGCATCAGTCTAAAGCATGATTTAGACAGCAGACAGTGGAAACTGATGGTTTCCATGTCAGTGGTATGGTGAATCCATGCCAGGTTTTAACCCAAGTTTTAAAGGAGGTATCTAAAGTGTTGGACCTATTTTAGGTATAGTATTTGGCACTTTTGATAGGTTCTTCAGTCCTAGAACCTAAAGTGGAGTCCTCTCTACATACACATGGATGCCACCAGCTGCCTCTATCTCTATCATTTGGTATATTTGTGAAGGAGGAGAGAACAGATTCATAGGATTACTAAAACATATGCCCTATAAACACAAACACAAATCTCCATGAGAAATGTTATCAGTTCCACAGGAGCACTGAACCTCTTGTAGGTGGAGGGGAATACAGAAGGACCAAAGTACATATGTTTAGGGATGATGGAGCTTTTCCCCACTTTTGAAAGAAATACTGGTATATTATTTCACATTAACAACAAAATCCTATGCTGGCCTGTTCAATCTCATTGAATTCAACTGGGCTTTCTCCCAGAAGCAGGGATAGGATTGTATCCTAATGATTCTACCTTAAATGCATTTTCTCTAAAGTCAATCCTCTAAATTTTGATGGAGTTAATTTTCAAATAAGCATGCTTAGGATTCACACTTTATTTAATTTCTCAGTCCCTGTGGCCTCAGTAATGGCAGGATCAAAGTCCAAATAGTTCTTTTAATTTGAGAAGATGAAACTTCTCAAGAAACTGCAGGATTTATTAAACAGAAAGGATTTGTTAAAAGATGCCAAGAAGTCCAGATGTCTCAGAGGTCATTTAAAGCAAGGATACCTACTTCAGCCACATTTGGAACACTGCTTTGCTTGCTCCATCTCAAAAGATCACAGCTTGGAATATTATTTTTGAAAGAAGCTTCTTAAGGTTACTTGATATTTAAAGAATTGCATGCTAGAAATGTATTGCTCTCACATCTGTTTTTATTTACAGTTGTCCGCCTGTATTCATGGATTCCTCATCCATGGATTCCAACATTTACGGCTTGAAAATATTCCCTCAAAAAAAAAAAATTACAAAAAGCAAACCTTTTATATAAGGGACACCATTTTACTATGCCGTTGTATATAATGGGACTTCAGCATCCATGGATTTTGGTATCCATGTGGGTCCTGGAACCAAACCCCAGCAGATACCAAGGGCCTACTGTACTTTTAAATAATTATTGTATAAAAAATACACTTAACAAATACAAAACTGGCCAAATAGTTTCCAAAATGACCAAAAGCAAAGTATTCATTATAATGAACAAATGTTACTCATTATAGCAAAACATGTAATGATGTTACTATTGCATGTGTTAGTTAGCAAAAATGTCATCCTGCCTCATTAGCTCCTCCCTTGAGTAATGCATTACACTTAATGTTGTTACTTGTAGTGTGTTGCTGCCATGCTCAGCAAACAATATAATAGAGACAGAGAAAGTGCAAAGAAATACATCCCAAAATGATTAGAGGGATTGGTGCGCTTTGCTTTTAAGGTAGGCAGAAATGGAGATGCATAAAATCCCATATGATATAAAGCAGGCATGAGAAGCATGAAACCTTCAGATGTTCTTGGACTGCAGCTCCTTTAATTCTTCATTACTAAGTATGCTGGCTATGTGTGATGGGAGGTGTAGTCAAAAACATGGAGGGTAAAACCCATTCCCCATCCTTGGTATAGAGAAATTCAGAAGAAAATGTCCGCCCCCCACCACCGCCGTGCTACGCCATTGAAATACTCACCTTCAATAGCCACATAAAGTGTTTTCCTTGCTATGACATCTCAGCTTCTGTCATGGAAATCATCATCCTCTCTCTCAAAGATTTCTGAAGCCAAGAAATGAGTCTAAAAAATGTTATTTCAGATGGTGCAGCATGCAGGATGCTAATAACTCTCTGGGCACATTGTTGTCCTGTTTGCATGCATTAAGTGTCCCAGTTTGAGTGGTGGCATTTGCCTCCCAGTTGTTGTTGATACACGTAAAATGAATTCTTTGCTTATCCTGGGTGATGATATTAATCTTCCACTCTAGCAATTTCAGTGTGTCATGCTCCACATCTCCTTCCATCTCTTAAAACCAGGTTGCAGGTGGCTCTTTGGAATTATACAAATATAACCAGCTGTTCTGGATTCTCCCACTCTCACAAGTAATATGGCATGTCTCTTGTATCCTAGGAAGTTGTTTAATGCAGGAAGGTAAGGAAATAGAATGGATAATTAATGTTACAAAATGCTTCACCATGTGTTCCTCCCTCAGTCCCCACTCCACACCTCTTCTTTAGGCTGTACCTCAGGATGCAAATGGTGTTGGCTGTCTTGGCTAGAGAATTCTCCACAGTTCTAACACCTGATAGATCCCTCTCTTTCCTCTTTCCCCTAAAAATCTTATCCCACTTCACTCCAAATGTAGACTAATGTCAGCAATGAGATCTTAGTAGGGATGTAAGTCTTCACTGATTTTCATCTTGAAGGAAGCAATAAGTCCGTTTAGCAATTATCTTCTCACTGGGAGAAAACCTTCAAACATTACACAGTTTTTGAAGTCTATTCACAGTTCTGGACTTATTCTGTGCAAAATTCACACATGGTATTTTTGCACAGAAACTAGCTCCCCCCTGCCAGAAACAGCACAAAATTGTCTATTTAAAATGGTGTCCCCTGCATAGAAAACACAGTGGGCCCATGGTATCTGATGGGGCTGGGTTCCATGACCCCCTCCCCCAATACCAAAATCTGTGGATGCTCAAGTCCCATTATATACAATGGTGTAATAAAATGGCAAGCAGCAAGGTTAAAATAGCAAGCAGCAAGGTTTGCTTTCTGGGTGGTTTAAAAATTATTTTCAAGCCATGGATGGTTGAATCCATGGATGCAGAATTTGTGGATACGAAGGGCTCACTATAGTGTTTTCTAAGCAACCACATGTAAACTTTGTGTAAAAGCCTTGAACTGCAAAGATCCTCATCAGAGATTTTTTCAACACTTGAGCAACATGTTTTTGGATGACTTTTGGAATATTTTCAAGTATTCTTTCCATCCCTAGATTTTGACTCACTGAGGAAGCTGTGCAGAGGGCTGTTATCCAGGCAGGTCAAGCAGGCCGTTCCTCATTTCAGCAGCTTGGCCCACATTTGGCCTGAAGATTGCACTGACTAGATGCCATTATTTTCCTCTACTAACCACTCAATGGCCAGACCCCTGCTAGTGGCATATGCATGCCCTACACATGTGGGGTGAATTATTTGCCATAACACAATAGATGCATTCCGCTGAAAGAGGAAGCCAAGTTGTGCATATAATAATAATAACAATAATAATAATAATGATAAAATTTTATTTCTATCCCGCCCCTCTGCTGAGGAAAACACGCAGCTGGTGTATCAGCCGAAGTTGATAACAGGCACTCCTGACTGTCGCATTAACCTGATTAGATATCTGGAGCGATAGGTCCAGGAGCACCCCCAGACTGCGAACACAGTCCTTGGAGGAGAGTGTAGTTCCATCCAGGATTGGAAGTTGTATTCCCAGACCTGGTTTCGGGCCTGTAACTGTTAGTTCCTCCGTTTTGTCTGGATTCAGTCTCAATTTGTTTTTCCTCATCCAGTCCATTATTGCTTTAAGACAATCATTGAGTGGAGAGATGCCATCTGAAGTCGAAGCTGATGACCAAGACATATCTGGGTGTCATCAGCATACTGATGACACTGCACTCCATGCCTCTGAATGATCTCTCCCAGCAGCTTCATATAGATGTTAAATAGCATTGGGGACAGAATGGCACCCCGAGGAATGCCACAGTTAAGCTCTATTCTGGTAGACGAACTGTCCCCGAGCCTCACCCTCTGGGATCTGCCCGAGAGGAAGGACCGGAACCACTGCAAGGCAGTGCCTCCAATTCCTAACTCCCTCAGGCAATCCAAGAGGATGGAATGGTCTATTGTATCAAAGGCCGCTGAGAGGTCCAAGAGCACCAACAGGGTCACACTACCCCTGTCGATCCCCAAGCAGAGGTCATCAGCCAGAGCAACCATGGCAGTCTTCACTCCATATCCCGTCCTAAAGCCAGTTTGAAATGGATCTAGATAATCAGTTTCATCCAAGACAGCTTGGAGTTGGGAAGCGACTGCCCTCTCCATCACTTTGCTTAGAAAAGGCAGCAAGGAGACTGTTCCTCTCCAAGGGGTCCAGGGAAGGCTTTTTCAGGAGCGGCTTAACCACCGCTTCCTTCAGACAAGGTGGAATGGACCCCTCCCTGAAGGACGCATTGATAATATCCCTAAGGAGTACTCTCGATGTGTCGCCCCCTTGGGTGGCCAGCCAAGATGGACAGGGATTGAGGGGACAGGTCGTTTTCCAAGGAGCTTGTCCATGTCATCGGTACTCACAGATTGAAGCTGATCCAATAAAATTTCATCAACAGAGTCATACATTGATGTTGCACATTGTGGCTGCCCATGGTACATGATTCATAATACCTTGTGCATTGTGCCAAATCATGTGTTGCACAATGTTGCTAGTCTGCATGGGGACTCTGTAGTGGTAGTGAAGCTTAACTCTGCCTGTGGATATTTATTCCATGTTGAGAAGATATTGGATTATAGCCTTTGCATGACAAGATGTTCTCTTCTTGCATGAGGAAGAACTAAGATGGCTGCATTCACTGGCTATTGGAATATGAGTTAGCAAGCACTGTAGATAATAGTAGTGTATGTGGGATGGTGGGGGGAATGGCTCGCACTAGTAATAGCCTCAGAGAAAGTGGAAAACCTTTGGCACTGTGCCTGGAAATGACCACTGTCCTTACTGCTGCTGGTTGCAGGGAAGGGGGTGCTTGATAATGATGTGGAGAGAATGGATCTGGACATAGGATTGGCCTTTACTGCCACCTTTGCATCTACTTCTATCAGAAACTGCCTTAATGGGACCTGTGAGACTTAGCACCATAGTCCTGTTTCTTCCTTGGTGTGGTTGCTGACACTTCACTGATTGTGTGTTGCAGTAAATACATTTGTGCTTTTTTATTTATTTCATTTGTATGCTGCCTTTCTCCCAAGATGAGACCCAAAGTGGCTTCCATAAAACAACAGATTAAAAATACAATATGTACAATTAAATATTGGGGAAAAAATCAGATTAAAACATATAAAATCTAAAACATACCAAATTGTCCAAGAAAGCAGCCCCAAAATGCCGGCAACAAGCTAAACAAGGCCTGGGAAAGCAGCCAATTCCCAGTGATAGCAAAGTCAATTAAGGGGAGCCAGATAAGGTTCAGAACAAGCAGAGTTCAGTTTCTTGGAGAAGCAGCAATACAGGCAAGAAGGCACACAGAGAAGAGTCCAGAATACAGTCCAAAGATCAAGGCTTACAGAAGGCAGTGTAGTCAAGAAGTAGGTCCATGGGTTAGCAGGATCAGGTAACAGTGTAGTCAGGAACAGTCCAAGGTCTAAACACAAGTCAAGGTGGCAGGAATCAAGGCATGGATATCAGACACAAAGCTCTCTCCAGGAAGATCAGTTGGTCTCTGACAAACCCTCCACATTTCCCCAAAGAGTATATATAGCAACCAAGGCTTTGCAGATGCTTCTTGACAAGCAGGTATTTCTCATAAAGTCTCAGCGATTTCCTTTGAGTTTCCTTTTGAGATCGCTGCTGGCTGTATGATGGTGGAGGTAAGTTTGTCTCTTCTTCTTCAACCTTATCTGAATTGGCAGGACTCTCTGCTGGGACTGGCACCAACACACTAGGTCTAGGGCCTTCCTCTGCTCGAGCCTCCAGGTTGGCAGGGTTCCCTGCTGGCACAGGTGTAGGTAAACCTATGCCAGGGTCCATAGGGCCATTCCCTACCATGTCCTCCTCCTCTGATTCCATACCCTCATCAGACTCACGGGGCATGACACAAATAAAACAAGCCCTGCTGCTTATATATTAAAAGCCTGCTTGAAAAGAAAAGTCTTTGCCTGCTTGCAAAAAGAAGTCAGGGAGGAGGTCAGCCTAACCTCCCATGGAAGGGCATTCCAGATGGTGGGAGCAGCCACTGAGAAGGCTGTCTCATGTGTCTTCACCACACAAGCTTGTGATGAAGCCGGGATCAAGAGAAAGCCTCCTCCTGATGACCTTAGGGCTCTGGCAGGCTTGTATCAGGAGATCTGGTCTTTCAAATTGTTCTCCATTTACTTGCCCAGACTATAAGAGACTCGATGCATGTGTTCCCACACTCACCATCACCACCACAGGAAATGAGAACTAAATCAGAGAAACAAATAAAATGGAATTCAACTTAGTGCTATATTGCTAGGTCAAGAACTGTAGGAGCAAGGGCAGGAAGTAATTATTACTAGCGCAACACCACAGACAGAAATGTGAACAAAAAGCAGCAAGATTTTAAAATTAAAATGCAAGGGATTAGATTAGGAGAATATTTTAAGGTAGGATTTTACTGGAAATGTTCAAAGGATTGCTTTGGTTAAGGACAAAGGCTTACAAAAGCCAAAAACAAACACTCTTGACAATTCTATTTTCAGCATTACTTCTGAGAGAGAGGGACTAGCAATGAGCAGTGAAAACAGTTGGTGAGTTTTTGTATATTCATTTGATGCCCCTCACTAAACCTTTATCATAGAATAGAATGTTAGTTAAGTCAATATCTTACTGGTAGCTAAATCTGTCAGTCACAAAACTACATTGCCCACCCCATCTTATGATTTCTTTTTCTGTTTTCTTCCCTTGGGGCGGCATATATCCTTTTCTTTTTCTTTTTTTAATGACTCTTTCTGAGACATCTGTGTCTTTTAAGCTGTGGAATGGGCCCAATGCTTCAGTAGCAGCTGAATTCAATTTAGACTGATGCAAGAAGAGCCATTTTGTGTTGAACAGAAAGCAGATCTCTTCACGGGGTAATTCTCTCCTTTGACTCAAGATTTGGTCTTCATCAGAAGCAAATGCACAACTTTGGTCAATACTACAATCTTGCCTGCTGATTCCCCATGGCATTTCTACACTGCCACCATTCTGGTTTCTTTCATTACAATACAGGATGGCTTTGTAATTACAGATAAAGGTCTCATGGCCTTTAAGCACATTTATTCCTTTTTTTTAATTAAAATACAAAATTAAAATATATCCCAATATATAAAATAAAGTACACTTGCTTTACTACTCACCATGCTGCATTGGGAGGAGATGTGTATGATTATATGATAGTCTGCAGCAGCAGTTTGATGTGCCATTCATGCCCAGTGTCTGCCATTAAGGCTCTCACTATCCTCACATTGGCTGTAGGTGTTATACAATAGAGCAGGGGCTCTTAACCTTTTCTTTACCAGGGACCCTCTTTAAATATCTTTTGTTGCTGTGGACCCCCAAGACTTAACTCAACATTTAAAACCCTAACCTAACAACAACAACAACAACAACAACAACAACAAAATAATAATAATGATGATGATGATGTTGATGACAACATCAATTAAACCTTCACTGAGAATCACTAGAGGGGGATTGAAGACTTTTCTTCTGCTTCTTCCAGCAAGTTTGTGGCTAGAGCAGATAGAATGGCAATGCACAAGCCTAGCCAGCCAGTCAGCCTTTGCCTTGGCTCCTGTCATGTGGCTGCTTCACTGTGGGGAATAGGTGGGCTGAGCAGCCTTCAAGCCTTTGCAGACCCCCTGTGAGGACATCATGGCCCCCTGTGGGTCCATGGACCACAAGTTAAGAACCACTGCAATAGAGCTAAGCTCAGCACTGAATTGGGTCTGAAAAAACCCATCAGTTTTACTTACTTCTACCTGCAGATTGGATAATTCTCAGATTCTTTCCATCTTCATAAAAGGAGAATCTGCAAATCATGGTATTCTTACAAAAGAAATGAACTGAAACAAAATTCTCACCCATGGTTAGGACTGAAGGAGGTGAGAAACTGTATATGTTTGTGGGTGGATACTGGCCTTAGCAAGGGCAGTATGTAAAAGAAAGAAAAAATGATGATGTCAAAGGTCTTCCTTGAGAAAGGGACCAATTTGTTCCTGGGTCTCTACTGAGGGCAAGTAGGCCAGGTAGATACATTCTAGAAAAAATTAAGAGGAGCAGCTGTGCTAAGAGAGGCTATCCAGAATGCCAGAAGCGGTACCCTTACAACCCAGAAGAATTTGGGATGAAATGACAATAGGAAAGGTGACAGGAAGGTAGACTTCATCAATTGCCCATGGCCTCTAGTGAAGCTGTTAGCCTGTGGAAAATGGGTAAGCTGGACCCATCAACCTCACAGGTATATCTGGTGAGAATAAGCTAGGGAGATTTCTCAGGAACTGTTCTCAGGTTATGAAATTTCCTTCCAAGGGAGGCTAAGTTGGCCTCTTCCCCTGGTGACCTTCCACCATTTGGCAAAGACCTTCTCGGAAATTCAAGCAGGCTTATGTTAATTGTTTGGCTGCTCAAGCAGAGTCTTTAATTGTGAGTTCTGTTCTCCCCAAATACAATATCTATCTATCCATCCCATTTGTTAGTTCAATGTAACAATCTGTTTTATTCTAATATAATTTACTGACCAAGATCCTCCATGGTGAAGTGCAGTGTAAGAATTCTGAATGCAGAGATCCAGTGCTGTTCTTTCACCATACCCAGGACTCACTGTTGCACTACGATACCCCCCCTCCTCCCTGGCACAAGGTAGTTCCATTGATGATGGAGAACGGAAGGGTTTGGAGAAGCATCTGGTTATGTCCCATAGCCAGACACAGCCTGAGTTCCTACGTATTCTGGCAAAATCCATTCAAGTCTTATGAAGATCTCAGTGGAAGTTGTTACTGGTTGGTGTCTCTATAGATAATTCCTGATTCCCTACACTCTCCACTGGCAGCACAATGGGGAGGGTGTTGCAGCGCAATGGTGATTAGAGGGGGGTTTGGCTGCTGCAGAGGGTAGAAGAGAATCCCAGCTTCCTCAACAACCAAAGCAGGCATACAAAGACAGAAAGTGAAGTGACACCTGTGTATGTCACTAACAGGAGGCCAACCACAGTGTGTTTAATTGTGTTTGTTTTTTAAATCATGTTGTGAACCGTCTTGGGTCCCAGTATAGCAAAGTAAGGCAGGATTAAATCAATCAGTTAAAACAGAGAACTGACAAATCATGTGGAATTCCTGAAAATTGTATCATTGCATTCCTCACCCAGCTTGGAATATGAGGAAGGCTGAACAGAAGTCCCACTATTTCCTCTCACCCCTTGGGGAAACAAAGCTGCCAACAACCTTGCTTATGGGGTTCTGGGATGTGGCCATAAGGGAGAAGGAATTTGTACAACCTTCTTCCTTAAGGTCAGGTTTGCTATTCATCAGGCGAAGTATCTACTGTGTTTTCCCTATTCCCCTGCATAATAGCTCACCACAGCCAAACTGTAGTAGTAGTGTGGGGAAAGGCTTTTAAAAAGCCTCATGAGGAAGATGCCTTCACAAGGCAAGGGATGGTTTAGTAAAGCCATCCAGAAAATCTTTCTGACTGTACAGCAGGGGCAGCCACTTAATCATTTATATTTCTTCCCTGGAGTGAAGAACAAGTGAACTGTCCATCTTGGTAGCTTTTAAATCATGTCAATGTAGCAGATTGCTAAAGCTTCCCCAGATGCATCAGAGCAAACATTGTGTGGTGCTGTCAGTTTGCGTTTGTGTCCTTTCTTTTTTGCTTTGCAAAATGATTGGATTGCATCTTAGAAGAATAAACCAATGCATGGCTTATGCTGGCTCATTTTTTCCCTCCATTTGTTTTCACATCTTAAAAGAAAAGAAAAGAACTTAGCTTTGAAAACTTCTGGTTAGATATTACTACCAGAGCATCATTACTGGTGGATCTCTGATATAGGGCGGGGGGGCAGTTATAAAAACTGTGTGACAGTGATGCAGTGGAGAAAGCAAGGCTAGTTTCAAAAGCAAATATAAGCAATTGGCTTAAGAATTCAATTAGACCTGATTAGCCTGATTTTGGTCTTGCCAGAAGCTCTGTGAAAAAAAATGCTAATAGTTTTTGTGTCATCAATGCATATAGTACACTACAGCAGTAAAAATATGGCAGTCACATGACCTGAGCTTACAGTTTGGAATTTATTATTTTCTTTATTCCTTGTATTTCTATCCTGCCTTTCCTCAAAGGAACTAAAGGTGGCACCACTTGCACCCATGTTTAACCTTGAGGTTAGCCCCCCCCCTCACTCATTCACACACACACACACACACACACACACAGACAGCCTTTCATTCTCACAACAGTTCTTGAAAGCCAGATAGGTTGAGAAATGGGGCTGGTCCAGTGGCATCATGACTGAGTAATGGCCTGAAACTAACAATGGGGGGCACTTATGGGTAAATAGCCACTAAAAGCAGTATGTTACTGTACTGCCTATTTCAGGTGGAGTTGCATTTCCTTTGAAGAACAGATAAGGGGTATTTCTTGATCCAGAATTTTTCCTAGAGTCAAAATACCAAATTCAGCTGTGGCCTTTCCTGCATAAAGACACACTGGCTATAGAGATCCATTATCTGATTGGATTATTGAAATGTGTTATCTCCAGCTGTTCTTGACACTTGTTCAGATGTTTCAACCAGTAAACTTAACTGCAAGACTCATTCTTCTAGATTATGCCCCATGAGAAGTGGCTTAGGGAGCTGGGCATGTTTAGTCTGGAGAACAGATGGTTGAGAGATGACATGATAGCCATATTTAAATATTTGAAGGGGTGTCATACTGAGGATGGGGCAAGCTTGTTTACTGCTGCTCCAGAGACTAGGGAGTATACCACACTATGCCCAATGTTGGAATTATTTCGGCATGTAAGTAACAGATACATGACTGTTTGGCACCAAACACCTCATCACATTTCGCTTCATCAACTCATCAAATACATCTTATAGCGCTTTTGCACGCACCACATGTATAGCCGTTTAACCTTCTCTGCATTCCTCCCCCTCCCCCTAGCTGGTTTTGTCACTTCCTCTGCCGCTTTTGCACATGTGTTACCATTACAAAATCACCAGGTTTCATGTCAAAACTCACGTGATATCGCAAGCATACAAAAGGAAGTCCTTTCTTCCCTGTAGTGCATGAGCAAAAAATTCAATACTTGGTGTCGAATTCATGTGATACTTCTTGACAGGTCACTGCTACCAGCGTTCTCCTATAGCAGCCCCGGCCCTGGCTCTTTCCCTCCCTCCTGATCCTGCAAACCGGGCAACCCAAGAAGGCGTTCCGCTCTTCTAACACCCCACCCCCCTGCCAGAGGCTCCCCCCTCTCTTGTGTACCCCCGCCCCCTCTCCAGCCTCTCCTCCTCCTCCCCCCCCGGCCTCCCACCTTTCTGTCTGCAATCTATCAACATTTTAGACTGTCCTAGAGATGGCTCTGTTTGTTCCAATTTGTTTATCAAAGCAAATAGCATTGTCAATATATGTGAAATCCAATAAACAGGAACCTAGGTTTGTTTACATCCAAGAGTCTGTCACTTTAAACAAGGAATGTAGCAAGGATAAATCAAGAAGGAAGCTCCCTTCCCCACCTATGTGTCAGGCACAAGATGGAGTCAGTGGTGTAGCCTGTCTCCCACTTCCAAAGAATGGAGATCTCAGGGTTTTGGGTCCCATTTGGGAATAGGTAGTTTCTAAACTAAGAGAGAGGACTTTGTTGTTGTTAGTTGTTGTTGTTCACAATACAGCAGTATGAAAAATTAATAGATCCCCAGAAAATCAGGGACAGTTAATTAGCCACTTACACTGATGTTACCTCCAAGTGAGGCTGTGAGTGAATGGTTGTGTTTGTGTGTCAAAGTATTACACTAAGCAGTAGTATGAATGGTACAAGAAAGAAAAAAGTATTGTATTGCTGCCAAGGCAAAGAGCAAAGCAACAGCTTAAAGCTTGATGAAAACATATAATGAAGGAAGCCAATGAACACAGACTCTCATTCAACTTAATGTGCCTAGAGCAGACTATTACTGTTCTGCTGTATTATTTGTTCAAGGCTACGGTGTACACATCAATGTTAATATACAGCTGAACTTTCCAGGAAGCCCAAGTGGAATTTGCATTCTAATGTAATGGTATTTCTGACAGTGAACTCAAGTTTAATAACGTAAATCAAAGGAGAACATCTCTAACAATGCAGCCCAGCTGTCTAAACTAGGCTGTGGTGCCAGCTCTGGGTATGAACTCAGCTGCTGCAGGGACTCCAGATCATCCCTCTTTGGCTTCACACTGAAAGTGCTATAATATTTAATGCCTGGCTGTTCTCTAGATCATTTAAGTGTATCATGTACTATTGGGGGGGGGTGATGATTAAAATATAGGGTATTACTGAACTGCTGTAGAGGATTCTCAGTCTGTAAGAATCTGGGGTCATGGACAAGGCAAGAGGAGCAATAATTCAAGTGTAGTGAAGAAAGAAAAATTAGCATGACAGCATCAAATAACACAAAGAATCAAATATTATCATCCTGCTTGGCAGAGTTAATTTTTTCTAATAGACTACTTATTCTCAGTGCTGTTGGGCTAAGTGGTACTGTACAGGAAGCATTGGCTATGATATGCACTTTTCAAATTTGGTAAATTGATTCTAACTTCTGCAAAAAGGGATGGATCCTATTTCTCCCTCTACAGAGGTTCAGCTCACAAAATGTGATGGACTGATGGTGACTATGGGCTCATCTCCATGGGCCAGGATATGCCACCTCACTGCCAGCATATTCTGGCTAAGGATCAGACCCATTCCTCCACAAAATGGGAGGAAGTCCAGATGGGCACATTGCCTCATCGCTGCAGCTGCCAGCTCTCCCAGAAGCTAGGAAGCTGCCCCAGCATGTTACCAAGGTCCCCTGCATGTGACTAGCCTTGGTCACATGCTGCAGCACTCTTTCCTGCTACAGAAGAGTGACAGCAGGCCAGCAGCTGCAGTGATGGGCCAGCATGTTGGAATGTGCTCCTGCGGTCTCATGGGACCCAATCCGTTTCTTCCCAGTGGGAACAAATTAAAGCTATAACAGGCCCTAGCCCATCTTCCCCCTGTCTCTTCAATGGGGGTCATGAGGACTGCCCGGGGGGTGCAGAACGGGGCAAAATCCCTGTGTTGTAAAGACTGCAGAGCTCTAAGATGGGGCGAGATAGGGTATATTGTCCATGTAGATAAGCCCTAAATGGGCTGAATTACATTTTGTTTCAGTTTGTTGTTATGGCCCCCCCCTCTCCTTTTTCCTCTCAAAGGGAAGTCCAAAACACAAACTGTGTAAGAATGCGGTATAAGTATAAATAAATTAAAATAAATTAAAAATAAGTATAGCACAAACAGTATAAGAATGTGGTTTTGGTCATAGTTCAATGATAATAATTTGCATTTGGGAAAAAAATCATAGGATGGAAATCTTTTATTAAAAAATAGCTATGCATGAAAGAAAATGTTTGTATTGTATTTAAATAATGTTTAAAACATATGAATTATACTGTATTTTTTAAAAATGAATAGAAGCCAGGATCCTATAGTGTCAAATTGCTTATGGAATGGGCTGTTAGGCCTGCATGAGCACGTTGCTGCCTCTCTGTGCATGAGGATGAGAAGCAGTAGTAGCAGCGGAAAACTCAGATGCAGCTGCCAGAAGAGAAAACACCACCACCATCACCAGGCAACTCTCACTAGAGACTGTTTCTTTGAGCATCATGTGTTTTGTCAATGACACTCCTATAAGACAAGTAGATGATAATCTAGGCTAGTCTGAGGACAGCAAGATTTCTGGGCCAGCCCTCGCCACCACCACCAGCCATCTGCTTTGAGCCCTCCCTGCCCAGCCATGGAAGGAGGAAATGGTGAGGATGAGGAACACATAAGCAGTAGCAGCTCCTCCTCCAGTGAGTCTGCTCTAACAGTGCATGGAGAGGAGATAGGGCCTGAGGGAGTCAAGCTGTTACTCTGAATGCCTGCCTAGGCACAGAGGATGGGGATCAGGAAAATTGGCAAGTCTCAGTCACGGGGGAATTGCCCCAGTCCTCTTTCCCACAGTTGCTTAGCTCTAGCAGGCATTCAAAACACTAGCAGGATCACATCACTCCCAAATCCTTCTCTTTTAGCAGTGCATGAACAGAGCTGCCAGAGGAGTCTCTAGGTGTATAGCCACAGGAAGGGGGGGGGTCAAGGCATTGCCCTCCATTTAGAATTCTGCCCCTGACGTGAAATGTTCCTTCATTCTCCAAATTTCTAGCATTGCTGAGAGTGAGGCGCTGAAAATCTTTCATACCCAGAACTCTTATATTTGCTTTGTTCTATTGATCAACTGATATTTTGAGTTACTGCAATGCTAGAAATTAGGACACTGGTGGAAAATTTCATTTGGAAGGGGCAAAATTCTCATGGGCAGGCAAAGCCCTCACCCTCCTCCATAGCTACACCCCTTGGAGTCTCTGCTATTGCCATGTCCCCCAGCTCCTGCTTCCATGACAGAAAAGTAGGTGCACATATGAGCGTGTGTGGTTGCAAGAGGGAAACAAGCATTGAAAAACAGCCATAACAGTTGTGTTAAAAAAGAAGGAACGAGTGAGACAAAATTTCTATAAAATGATCAATATGTGGCATTTAACACCAGAAAGAATAGCAAAGATTTATAAAAGTATGTTGGATAATTGCTGGAAGTGTGAAAATATGAAAGGGACGTATTATCATATATGGTGGTACTGCAAAGAAACAAAAAAATACTGGAAAAGGATACACAGTATGGACTTTTTCGGACGTGTCAAAAATAACGCAAGCAGCCTCATTGCGTTGAGCATCGGTTTCGTATGACGCTCTCCCCTGCCGGTACCGTGGGGAGATTTGAGCGTCATATTTTGTCGATTTTTAAGCACGAAAGTTGATCATGATTAAAAACCAACGAAATATGACGCTCAGATCTCCCCGCGGTACCGCAACAGTACTGGCAGGGGAGAGCGTCATACGAAACAGACGCTCTGCAGTGCAGCAGCCTCGCAATGTGACGAGGCTGCTTGGTTATTTTTGACGCGTCCGAAAAAGGTCCTATAATAACAAAGACTTTGAAAATTGATTATCCTTGTGAACCAGAGATTTATTTGTTAAACATGATACATAACATAGATTATAGAGTACAGAAAAAGCATGTCAGGATTGTACTTTATGCGGTAACAGCTGCAAGGATAATATTTGCAAAAGAATGGGAAAGTAAAAAAAAAACCCTCATTCAATTGATGAATGGTTAGTGAAATTATTGGATATGTACGAAATGGATAGGTTATCTAATTTGTTGGACGACAAGGAAAACTTGAGGAATATGAATGCATGGAAAGATTTAATTCCCCTATGGAAAGAAAAGTGGGGAGATTCAATAATTGTACCCGTGAAATAAATAATGTATTGAAATGAAATTTAGTAGAATTTAGTAGAAAGTTTACAACAGAAGTAGTAAAAGATGTCATTTAAGTGGGTAGCAGTAAATTAGAGGAATAATTAAACCTCATAGATAATGGAAGTCATTTTTGGTTAGATATATGCTTATGTATTTTATATATATATATATATATATATATGTATGTATGGTATGTAGATAGTCAGATTGTTGTTTTAGTATTTGTTGATTATTGTATGTCTGTCTTTAATGAATGTCTAATGTTTGATGTTTGTTGTTGTTTGCAGTTGTTATTATAAATAAAATAATTTTAAAAAAGAGGAAAAGAGTGGGCATCCTCAAGGTGTTGGCAGTAATAGGTGTGTGTGGGGGAGAGGCCTTCTACTTCTTCTTCTTGGCCTACTGGCACTTGAAACTCTTGTTTCACTGGAGCAAAAGCACTTATGAGATCAGTGAAAAGTGTCTTGCCTTGAGAAGAGACTTAGCTTGTAGGATTTTCCAGGGCCAATCACTGATAGAACAACCCACTTTACTCCCTGTAAAAACCCTTACAGGTCTCCCCCAATATCAGTGGATCAATATCTGCAGTTTCAGTTATCCATGGCTGAAAAAATAGGGACACATGTCATAGAGTCACACTGGAAAATGCCAAGAGAGATGTCCTACAATGCAATTCTATGGAATGTTTATATCCGAGTTCCTCTAGTTTAACAGGGTTTCCTATTATCCATGGTTTCACTTATAAACGGTAAGTCCAAGAAAATACCCCCCGTATGTTTCCCGTTTAATACAGGTGACCTGTATTAAAAAGACAGAAGGACTGACATTGCTTTGAAAATGAAAAGAGGACCCATCATGAATACAACCAGCCTAAGGACTTTATCAGATGAGGCTAAAATTCTACAATTACATCATGGTAGTGCAAACGGGTTACCTCTATCACATGGTGTTGTAGTACTCCCATGGTTATTGTGTGCTCCAGCCACCAATAACGTGTCCTTTTTAATTGAGAGGGCAAGCTGTCAATAGCTTTCAATATTGCTGCTTTTGCAGTATTGAGCATGCAAAATCATGCCCTGCTGTAATTGCGAGATTACAGTGTGAATGGGTGGGCCTCTTTCCCCACTCCCCATTCCCATTAAGAAAACTTCCAGGTGATAACTTGACAAAGATCTACAGGACACTCTTTTAATTAACTGTCCTGTTTTGTTTGCACATTTTTAAGTTTGTTTAAATGTTTATTTGTTGATTTAGTTTGTTAATTAAGGATTTTTTTGTGTTTTTAAGCACACTCGCATCTTTTCGCAAGAACCTCCAAAATCTTGCTCATGCTAAATTGTGGAAATAAAATCCCACTCTTAAGGCATTAGTGGTGGTTTTGTGATAATTCCATGGCAGTAGTATCACAACATTATGCTGATGTGCGATACCTGATACTTAGTGTAATAATGCCACTATGGAGATTATCACACGGTTCCCTAAAAACGTTCCTGTCCCTCCCACCCACCCCACTCCTATCCCTGTAACACTTTTAAAAAAAACTTTTCAAACACCTACCTTAATCCCAGCATAAAAACTGCTCCCTCTCCCCTTGGCAGGCTGGGAGTGAATGCAACCATCGTAAAGCTGCATTCACGTCCCATAAAGCAAATCCCGTCTGTTCTCGCAAGAGAACAATCGTGCAGGAAATTTAAGAATAAAAAAAAAATGTCAAAAGTAAAAACAAAGCCCCCAAACAAACTTTTAAAAATTCCAAGTAAACTGGGGAAGGTAAAAAAAAAAAAAAAAGCGTGTCAGTTACCTCCTCATCCCAATCACACTCAGAAGTGTTTGCTAGGGACCTTCCACCATGGCTGGCATCATGCCAACATAATGGGGTTCCTTTTCAGATACCCATGATTCCATTACAGAGACAGAATGGGCGATTTATTAACAGTTTAAATCATTAATAAGAGAGAGGGGGGATGGGAGCAGAATGGGAGCATGACACGATGGGGACAACATCGTCTGAAAAAGAAGCCTTTTAGCAATTTCCTGTTGCCCCTGTGCTGGGATACTTATGTCTGATGATTACCAGAATTTTCATCAGGGAGAAACATTTTATCTCAAAGTCACACACACATTTCTCTTCTCTGATGTCCAACAAGTGTAGGGCTTTTGTAAAGCACCTTAATCATCTATTAAGAACAAGGCACTGCAGGCTGCTTTTCATTAGAGCATGGAGAGCTCACAACAATACTGTACATTGTTGTCTGGGAAATCTGTTCTCTCCTTTTACTTCAAAGGGAACAGGTCTGAGTGGGGTGGAGGATGACGCCATCCTTATTCACTGAAAGTCTTGATCCACTCACCTTGTGAGCACTGGCTTCTTTACATCACTGACAGCATCACCCTCCTCATGGAAGTCAGAACTGATGTGATGCAATGTGCTTAATGACCAGGTATCTTGTACATTGAATTATGTTTTTCTCTGTCCCAAGTCTGTGAAATAATTCACTCTCTTGACACATCCACAACAGCAAAATGAAATGAAATGAAATAATATAAAATAAGAGTTTTTATACTGAGCAGAAAAATTGAATCAGGCTTACTCCCAAATAATTTAGTATCATTCTGTGGATTTTATTCCTAGAGAAGTAAATAAGTATAGGATTCCAGAGTAAAGATCCATAAAAAATGCTATTTTTAACTGAGTGAAGCTAGGAGAACACACACATATAGTGGGTGTGAATGAAGACTACCAATCTAGAATGTACTTTTTCTTCCTCCCACTCTTACTCCCTTGTCTACCTTTATGTGAAAGATTTAATTTGGTATTCTCTTCCAGTCTCTGTGTTCAGCTCAGCACAGTAGCCTTCATAATATCATTGAACTCACAGTGTGTGGCTGTAATTGACATGTTAATGAAGCTGTTCCCAGGGAGGGTGTTACTGTAGTTCCTACCACATTACAAGAGAAAAGTTAATGAAGAAATGTGTTATAAAGTTCTTGAGGCAAAAGAAATGAGCAAAGGGAAAAGGTAAGGGTGGTTTTCATCATTTGGCTGATTGCAAATAGTTGTCAAGAAGACTGCATTGCAGAGAAACAATATATGGTCAATATTTGAGGCAATTGCACAATACTTTCCCATTCTTTCCACAGTAACAAGGTACATTTGTGGTCCTCATGATGTTTTGGACTTCTATTCCCATCCTTCATATTTGTTTAGGGCTGATAAAAGCTGTAGTCCAGCTACATCTGGAGAGTCACATGTTCCCCTTCTCTGGTGGAGTCTCCTTCTTTGGAAGTCTTTAAACAGATGACCATTTCTTGGGAATGCTTTGATTATTTATTCCTGCATGGCAGGTGATTGGACTAGATGACTCTTGTGGTCTCTTCCAGCTCTATGATTCTCTCCTGTTGTGTGCACAGAGGTGTCAATAAGCATTCAAAGAGAGAAATCAAAAAAAGCGAGCACCCCTTTTCATTCTCTGGAACAGCACTGTGAGGAGTGTTATTTTTCCAGCTGCATGAAGGAGTTTTAATTAGTGTCTGGAAACTCTGTGGAGGAGAATCCTGAACTGACAAGTATCTTTGCAGTTTGGGAGTTACTCTGTGCTGTAGGAACACCCTTTTGATGGAGCGCAGGTGGAGGCCTATAATGTTCCTTGACACCTGCGCCATCGCCAGGGGAGCAATGGGCAGGGCTAGAGGGGATTTAAGCCCGGTCACCATCTGCCTCCTCCTTTACATTGCTTTGATCAGGTAGACAATGGACAGAGAGTTTTTGAAGCAGGCCTCGGGGTTTGCAGGCTTGCTGGTTTAGGGGAATGGATGACGGAGAAGTTTTCCTGCCACCTTGCCCTCTTTTCTGGTGATTGCCCGATCAGGTTTGGGGGTGGAGTAGTCGGGGGGGCTTGTCCCCTACATCCTACTCATGGCAGTGCTGGCAGGTGGTTGGTGGGTACTCCTTTCCTGGGGGCAGTTCACTCCCATCCACCCCCTCTTTTCAGGTCAGTACTTTAGGGCTGTTTTTCTCCAAGCACTCTTATCCTCCACCTGGCTCAGTGTCTACCTCCGGGCACCAAGTTGTTTTGAGTGGTTTTGGCAATCCATGTGCTTGTTGCTCCACCCAGCCTGATGTCTGGCTTTAGACACTGACATATTTGAGCAGCCTTTTGGCACTGTGTATCCCTGTTCCAGTGGCCTGCCCTGATTTTCTGGATGCCAGGAAGAGAGCAGGCATCAAAGGTGAGGCTTTTTTTTTCTGCCTGCATGGTCTCTTTGCAGTAATCCTGGCATCATGGACAGTGTAGCCATGTTTTTCGTTTTGGCACTGTGTGCTCTGCATGCCCATTGTGGCTGCCTGATTGCCTCCAGTCAGTTTTTTGCCCATTCCTGTTGGGGGAAATGTGCAAATTTTGTGCAGATTAAGTCCTCAAATACAGCACTCTCTATAGAAGCAACAACATTTTCTGTGTAGAAAATGTTGTTTTCTCCCCAAAACCCCAAGACCAAATTAGCATAGCAAATTGCAAATAGTCTTCAAAATCAGTCTAGTTTTCAAACAATTTCTTGCAGTGAAAAATGCTAAAATGACTTTGTGCAAAATCAGTGAAGAATTCAGTGCCAAGAATCCCTGCCATCAGCGCCACTCAAGCCTGCCCAAAGCCCAGATGCTTACCTGTAGGACAGGGAAAGAAGCCATGGAGTGAGCAGCAGGTCTAGAGACTTGAAATACAATTCTACTTATGGACTTGAAATACAATTCAAGAAGCTCCCATGGACAATTTATTGATCATTTGTGCTTAAGACAAAAGGCCTTGTCTAGATGGGCAATATTCCCTGTCTTGTCCGCATCTCAGAACCCTGCAGTCCATACGAGGCACGGCATTTGCCCCATTCTGATCCCGGGCAGTCCTCACCACCCCCAGGGAAGATACAGGGGCTGAGATGGGGGGAAGGCAAGGTAGGGCCCATTAAAGCATTCTAAAATAACACAGTAGCATCCCTGAATCCACTGATTCACCATCCACTGATTCAATTATCCATGGGTGGCGATGGTGGGGGTGGGAGGGGGAGGGTGGGAGGAGGCAAGCTTGCCTCCACCCTCCCTTCCCTGGGACAGTTCCAGTGGTGCAGGGTCTGTTGGTGTGTGGAGCTGGCACAGGTGGGAGGGGGAGGGTGGGAGGAGGGAAGCTCACCTCCTTTCTCCATGTGAAGAGGTCCAGTGGCAGCAGCAAGGGCATGCACTATTATCTGTGATGGGCCCTGGAACCAATCCCCCATAGATACAGGGGTCCTACTGTACCTGTTTAAATCCATTTCTGCTGGGAAAGAACAGATCAGGCCTTGTGAGACTGCAGGAGCCTGTCCTGACAGTCTGACCATCACTGAAGCTTCCTGTCTGCCTTGCTCTCTCAGAAGGGAGGAAGGAGTTCCGTAGCATGTGACCAAAGCTGGTCATATGCAGGGGGCCTTGGTCACATATTGTGGGGGCCCTTCCTTCCTTCTGAGACAGCAAAGGACAATGGTAGCAGTGGCCCTTCAGGACTTCCTCCCATTCCATGGAGGAAACGGGGAAATGGAACTGATCCATGGACAGGATATGCCCATGGGGAGCTGGTGAATCCTGACTCATGTGGATGAGCCCATAGCATCTAAAACCATTCCAGTTTATTATGAAATAGTGTATCTAAGAAAAGGCCTTAATCATTGCTGAAAATCTTACTCTCCATGTCAATTCCTTTTACCTTTCCTGAAATTTTAAAATCACATAAGGGTACAATCACAGAGAGTCAGGGATTACTACTGTCTACAGTGTTCTTCAAACTGCTCATATGACTATGTACGTCCTACTTTGTGCTTGGTTTCAGTGGACCATTGGGCAAGGTTTCTTAAATGTGCCCCAACTTTGTCTCTGTCCATTTTCTTGCTCTCTTTCTCTTGACCATACCACCCTCTGGGGAGAAAAAAGTGACAAGGTTGTTTCTCCCCGTCTCACCATGGCTGCTTCCTCAGTTAAGGCTCATGAGCAGGAAGAAATAAGATGGGCTAGTTAATCAGTGAGGTGTCATGATTGTGGCCATTGCTCTTCCTCATTTCCCCTCTCTAGCATACATGTGATGAATTTTAGGAGAGGAAAAAAAGAAACTAAAAACAGTATTGGGATTAGAATTCCCTTAGCTAGCCTTTTGGAATAAAGTCAGCTAGCAACACTCTCATTCATAGATTTTCCTTGTTGTTGTTGTTTTTCTTTCCCTGGGCTGTGAGGCCGTGTTCTGGAATAGTTTCTTTCTGACGTTTTGCCTGCATCTGTGGCTGGCATCCTCAGAGAATGGTTGGGTAGGTATGTGTGTGGAGTTTATCTGCTGTGCACCCCTGTTGGGAAGTATATGTAAATGTGTGTAATTGAATGACTAGTTTCCGGGTATAGAAATGCAAGGCTTGTTAGTGTCTGGCTAATGGTTGGTTGATGGGCCATTATCTGCTGGAAATCCTCCTGTCCATGGGTGGAATTCTTCTGTAAGAAACTCTCATTCACTTTTGCATGTTTTATATATGATTCTGCCCATTTTAACACTGGGAAGCAACTCCGTTTTGTATGAGCTTGATTAGTCTCTCATGCTTTCCAGCCAAACAAAATAACATAATTGCATTTTCTAATTTTGTGGTTACTTGAATTCACACTGATTATGTGATTAGATATAATGACAATAATTACTGTATGAGTGGACAACGGTCATTGAAGAGGGAAAAAATACAATAATTTTGACAAGATAATACCTAGCACACAAGGATAGACAAAGTTTGTTTGCTCTGTTGTGAATTTATTCAGATATCATGAGCAACAGCTTGAATGGTTCATGCTCTGTTTATGAGAGATTCCATATGCAAGGAAGGCAAGTGGAACTCTAACAGCAGAACAACATCTGCAGGAAGATAAGCCAGATGTTGCTCTGTCCCCTGCAGAAGGATTCCAAGCCTTTCCCTCCAGAAGGGAGCAGAGTAAGAGTGCCATTGTACCCCCTAAGGGATAAATGTTTCATTCGGAATTTACTGAGCAGTGTTTCAATTACTGTAATAACTACAGGTGGAATAGGAAACTCTTAAAATAAATAAGCATGAAGAAGGCATTGCCCTGCAGCAAAAGCATATGTGAATTTCTTTGGAATTACATCCCATTCTAGATATTTGGCAAGATTATAGATATTTGGTAAGATTAGCCTCTACGCCGCACAAATATCCACAAAAGAAAAAGACTCAAAGCCATCTTTGGCTGAAAATGTAAGCCAAATTTATAACCCATAACTTCTGTGCTGCCCAGGACCTGCCAACAAGGCCTACAGGGGGCACAAGGGCAGAAATTGACCTTTGCCCAGCAGTGCAGTTACCCACACCTGGGATCAACTCTCATTCGGTTTTACAGGACTTATTTATGTGTGTGTGTGGGATAACAGCCTTAAGGAAGGTGGCTTAAGTTCTAGACAGAACTTGAACATTGCTCTTAAATTAATTAGTTATAGCTATAATCCCAAGGCACAAATGTAGTTAGTAATTATTAGTAGTAATATATTTTTAAATATAGTGCTTAATTTTTCCCTTTCTCAGAAATGACTAGAATAAATACTGGTAAATTACTTTAAAAACAGCAACTGAATGCTAGCAAGCTGCTGGCCCATGATAAAAGAAATATTCTTCTCCTGACCATCTCATCACCCACAACAGAACACAAGACACAGCATGAGCCAAATCTTGAACCAAGTAAAATATTTCTGCTACTACTGAGTGAGGCCACACCCCATAACTATTAAAGCAACTAATCATTACGGTTACAACAACAACAAAATGAGTGAAGTAATCCCTCATTAAGTTACAGTCTTTACAGTAGTTATATCTTAGAGACTGAGAACTAACTAAATACACACGAATTTGTAATGAGTTTCTCCCAAGCTCTGCTTCTACATATATGGATTTATTTTTAATTTTTTTAGCTTTTTAGAACTCTATGAAGACTGTGTTTCTCCACATTGTTCACTCTGTTGGAAGTCCTAGTTCTTTCCCTTAATTTCTTTATAACTTTAAAAGCAGCATGTGTTCAGCCTATTTTGAAGTGCTCCAGAAGTTCATGAAATCTAAACATCTGTAGATTTCATTCCATTGTCTATTTGCCTTTACAGTTAATGGACCAGATGCCTGGTTCAAATGGGATTGTGGGGGAAGGGGGCTCTTGCCTTTATTTTTCACACACTCCAGCTTTTCATAGATGAAAACAAGGTATTCTTATGTGTCTTCGATTTCAGCCCCAAGGTCCACATACAAAATGCAGTGGAGAAATATTTTATTTTTTATACCTGCTCCCTACTGTCATAGAATCATAGAATCATAGAATTGTAGAGTTGGAAGAGACCACGAGGGCCATCCTGACCATCTCTTGCTGTTTTGCTCTCAAACACCATGATGCTGATGATGGAAGCACACTTAAAACAGCAGCAAGAACAAACAAAATAGCCCAGAATGCATGATATAAAAGTAAGGTTAATCTTATATACACATGCAACACCTGGAAAGAAATCTCATTGCATTTGACAGTGGACTTTATCAGATGCGGGGAAACATGGCAAAAAAATTGCTTCTCAAACCACGTCAGAAGAACATAATGATAAAGAAAGGCCAACATTATCAGATGTCTGTGTCCTCAGCCATTCCTGGGGCATAGTGCCAGCACAAACAAGGCATCACTTTTTTATTGGATGGGCTAAGCCCCTGGAACGAATCAAGGATGTTGTTATCTGATAATTTTGCCCATTTCTGTTATTGTTGCATTCTTCTTATGTGGTTTTTGCCACTTCTGATAAAGTCCAGTGTCAACAAAAGTAGCATTCTTCCTGAGACATATTATGAGAAAAGGCATCACTTGTCTCAAACATTTGCACATTTATAGGAGGTTTCAGAGAAATAGTATACAAAAACCATTTAAACATGTGAAGAAAAAGTCCACAGAAATGTGCCTTTCTCAATGGCAAAGTTGCAGACATTGTATAAAATTATGCAAATAAATACCCAGGCTAGGGGTGGGGTTGGGACTCATTAAAATGTCCAGATTTCAGTGCAGAAAGAAAATACAAAGTATTGAAGCCCAATATAAAGCAAGGTTGAAAAGGAAATTCAAGGGGAAATTCAAAGAAACTCAATGAAATAAAGAATGGAAGATTTTTCATAACCTTAATACATAGAAGACAAGCTTACTTATTGTTTTTATTGTGATTACTTGTTGTTGCTGTGTGTCTTTAAGCCATTTCTAACTTATGGTGACCGTAAGGGAAACCTATCATGTGGTTTTCTTGGCAAGATTTGTTCAGAGAAGGTTTGCCATTGCCTTTCTCCTAGGCTAAGAGATTGTGACATGCCCAAGGTCACCCAGTGGGTTTCCATAGCTCAGCAGGGATTCAAACTCTGGTCTTAGGAGTCATACTCCAGTGCTCAAACCACTACACCGTGCTGGCTCTCAATTATGATTACTATCAATTCAAAATAAATCCAAGGTGCTTTTGTGCTTCTGTATGTGCAAACATTGTCAAATCTTGATATGCGGTCCAAATGTTTACTCAGGAGAAAAGCTCATTGACAAATAAAATGGTGGCAAATAAAATTCCTTCTCAGACAGAGTACTGCACTGTTCAACTAACCCATGAGTAAGATACATAGAGGTGCATCAGAGTTGTAAAGTTATTTTTAATATGATGTAATATAATCACATGTGGAAGTCATGGAAAAGTAAAATAGGATGATGTTCTGGGAGCCTGAGATAACTGCTCAGTTATCTTTGGCACCACTGTGTTGTAGTGTTCATCACATTTATTTTTTTATTTATGTATTTAGTTATTTATACCCCGCTCTTCAGCCACAAGGCTATCAGAGCGGCTTACAAATTGTTTTAAACAATAGCTATTTACACATCTACACTGCATTAAACAGTTTCCAATGTGTGTTAGCTAATTGCCCCCACAAGCTGGGTACTCATTTTACGGACCTACAAAAGGATGGAAGGCTGAGTGAACCTTGGAGCCCGCTGGAATCGAACTTGCAATGTGGTGACTTGCAGTACTGGCATTTAACCACTGCACCACCAGGGCTCTTCAACATGATGTTGAGGAAATTTTTAGATGTTTTCACACCATTTTGACAGGAATTTCTCAGGGTTTTTTCCCATTCTCATATCAATTGTAACAGTTATTTTTAATTTTCCAATGATAAAAAACAACCAATACTGAGCCTGCTCAGGTGCTAATTTCTTCAGAAAAGTACCTCCTCTCTGTCCCACCAAAGTATCAGGAGAGGGCCTTCCTGGGCTTTGAAATTCCCTCCTTAGGTAGGCCAAGATGGCTCCCTCCTTGTCATGCCAATGACAAATGAAAATCTTGCTGTTCCAATAAGCCTTTTAGAAACTGACTGTGAAGGCTTCCAGTTGTGTGCTTTTGTGATGTGTTGTGCTGATTTTTATCTTTCCTTTCTTAACGGGTCTATTTTAAAGGATTTTAATTCTTTGTATTGCTCAATTCTATTTTAATAATACAATGGGCTCTCCCAATCCACTCCCAATCTGTGGTTTCAACCACCTGCAGATCATCATGTCCAGTACCTAAAATGGTGGTGATGTGCATGAGGATACGCTGATGCATATATGTGCATGTCACCACCATCTAAAAAAAAAAAAAAAGGCATGACCACCTATGGAGGACCTGGAACTGAAACACCACAGATTCAGAGGGCCCTCTTTATATGTTTTACCTCTCTTTTTGTAATTATTTTTATTTTATTTATTTTCACTTTTATATGTTGCCATGGATCCAAATATCAGGAAAAAGGAGGGTTATAAATGAATTATTGAGGATGATAATGATGGTGATAATGATGATAATGGAAAAGTAACCAATGAGTAACCATTGTAAGTAAATAACCATTGCAATGAGTAATACAATATTTTATCAATATACAGTTGTCCCTTCACATTCGCTGGGGTTTGGTTCCAGGACCCCCCGTGAATACCCAAATCCATGAATACTCAAGTCCCATTATATGCAATGGCATAGCAAAATGGTGTCCCTTATATAAGATGGCAAAATCAAGGTTTGCTTTTTGGATTATTATTTTTAAAGAATATTTTCAAGCCATGAATACTTAAATACATGGATACCAAATCTGTGAATATGGAGGGACAACTGTACAGTATGTTTGTGTGCGATACCACCAGCAGAATGGGGCTCCTAGCAACCAATTTTCTCCAATAGGCCTCTGATAACCCTGGCTTCATGAGAAAACCCAATAGCTATCTTGCATCTCTTAATTCACCAGATATGGGTGAAAATGCTCTATATGATTTTAGGCAGTACAGTTGTTCAGAACGAAGAATGTTTCCAGTATTAGAACAGTCAGAATCTTTGGCTGCATTGGAGTGGTCTCAAAATGTGAAGTGAATCATTGTGACACATTCCCGGTGGCTATTTCATTTCCATTCCCACCCCCACCCCTGCCAAACCTTTGCTTGATTTACAGTTTGCTACCACTTATAATGCATACCAGTGCTTCCTTTAACAGTCTAGTGGTCTCATTCAAAAGGAGTTGACAGACTTCCAAGGCCTGTCATGATCTAGTAACTCTCTTCTGATTCATAAGGGATTAATTGCCCCTTAGTGCTGGTGAGCTGTAATACTGTCACCCAAGCTGTAGATCTGTCAGTTTGATACATAAGATAATCAAGACCCATAATAGACTCTCCATGCATGTGAATAGCTTGGAATATCTAAGCAAGAAATTAAGAAAACAGGGTAAATAAGTTTTATTCACAAGCATCATGGATTGTGCGCTGTTTATTTTACAAAGCTACAAAAAGCACAAAGATACACATAAAATATAGATTTTACAACATTTAGAATATGAGTATAAATGTAAAGTTGTAGAGTTACAGCTATTGGGAAGGTTTATGACACTGAAAGGGGGATCAAAGAATCTAGAGGATCCAAGAATAAGCTTCAGGGATTCCATGAACTGGGTGCACCAGTGATTTCCCCTTCTCTTCAATTTTTTTCCTGTTAGTTTGACATTTTTTTTTGTAATGCTGAATTTTAAGATAAAAAAAATAGTATTTTAAGGTGTTTGTTGTAAATATTGTTTGGTTCAAAGTAGTCTGTGTGCAGGCAAACATGTTCCAATGCAATAAAACAACAGTGCAAAATGTTATGTGTAGTTGTTTATGTGTGTTTCAATTGGGGAGGGTCTCCATAGCTTCAACAAGATTCTACAGGAAGTCCATGACCCAAAGATTCACTGCTTTCCTGCAACCCCCCCCCCACAACACAGCCTTGTAGTGGCAAGCAGGTGGGTGGGTAGTAGCCATGGATCATCCAACTATGTTCTGACAGCTGGATGTACCAAAATTACATCATCCAGAAGAGCCTAATAATGTCTCAGAGGATTGATGTGCCATACGTCCAACTCTCAGAATATAACCAGAACATCTGTGGCTGCTCCTGTTCTCCTTCATAACCATGGTGGAGGGGGCTGCAGGAAAATGATGAGTCTCTGAGGAGAGGGAGGATGTGTCTAGATGCAACTCATGGAACTGTATGCTACTTGCATGTCCAGGTGGGATGTGTCCTCCCCACTTTCCCATTCCAAATGAAGACAGACACAATATAAGTTTGAAAGAATTTATTGATGATAAGTAAGAATATATATATTGGAAATAAAGGCCACAACTTTATTGATGACAGCTGCAGTTGGTTGGTTAGAACACATGGGTTCGGATCCAAACATTGACCAACCCGCCTGCTGGTCGATGAAACTGTTGTCAGCCTGCCTGCTGACACTCACCAGACAGGAGGGGGGAAAGATAAAATGAACAATGAAAGGATAAAATGAACAATGAAAAAGGGGGGCATTCAAGCCGGCATGTTCTGCAAACCATGCCCCCCCAAACCGGCATGTTCTGCAAACCTTGGCCCCCCATAACACCAAGGGTCTCCATGAACTTGAACTTGACCTGGGCCTTGATCATGAACTTGACAGAGACCTGTTACCAATGATCTTGGATCAGAACCCATGGCAACCGCCCAAAAAGTTGTGACACTGAGTTAATATAATTATATAAAATACATAAATATATAACTGCCTAAATACATAATATTAACCTCTGGAAAATACATGACAAAGGTTGGGTGGGTTGGCTCCAAAGAGCCACTTCTTTGTCCAGTGCAGCAGTTGGGAATGTATACCTGACTGCCAGACCAGATTAAAGACCTGCTGCAAAAGCAGCAGGTCCTGCCCTCCAGCCAATTGGATTGCAAGGCCTGCAGGCTTCATCCGATTGGCTGCCCACCATTACACACCAACCAATCAGGGTGAAGCTAGCTTCTCCCTGAATGGCCACTGCTCCACTTCTCTCCCAGCATGCAATGCCAGCTGGGAGGAAGATGACAGCATCGCGGTGGCCATGCAGCCCCTCACCTCAACACGTGGAGGCGGGGAACCACAACTGGGCCACAAGTGATCCACCACATGAGTCCAGCAGTTCTGTTCTCCTCCATATATGATCTCAGCCAATATTAAGATAAATTTGCTATAGGAAGATGTCCTTCCATTGAATGGGAGGTGATCTCCAGGAAAAAAATTATTTTATTTTATTTTATTTTATTTATACGCCGCTCCTCAGCCACAAGGCTATCAGAGCAGATTATAAATTGTTTTTAAGCAACAGCAATTTACACATCTACACTGCAATAAGAAGCTTCCAATGTGTGTTAGCTAATTGCCCCCACAAGCCGGGTATTCATTTTACCGACCTATGAAAGGATGGAAGGCTGAGTGAACCTTGGAGCCTGCTGGAATCGAACTTGCGACTTGGTGACTTGCAGTACTGGCATTTAACCACTGCGCCACCAGGGCTCTCTCAGGGTGAGTGTCAGGTGTGGAGGGGGGTCACTGAATGAGGGAAGCAGTGAATTCATCCCTCCACAATAACAGCAACAATAAAAATACACAGGCTAAGTTAGACTTACACCACATATATCACTGATAGGGTCTCAGCCCTTGTCTTCCAACTGTTGACTGAAGATATATTGCTTAGTTTTGTTAGTTGAACTGTTTTATGATAGGTCTTAAGCCCTATTTATGTGTCCCTAAGAGATGTCAAAATACACACGGAAGGGAGTGTGTGCTAGCTGCATCACTTTGTTCACATGAAAGTGACATGTCTCAAAGGAAGACCTTCATGCATGTGGGGAAAAAAATCCATGCAGTTTCAAATGCAAGTGCTCCAGTATTCTTGCTTGGGTGGAAAGCCTCTAAGGTATTTAAGAAGCTCTTTGCTTCAGACTCATTGCTTTTTATGTTAGCAAAGTGATGAAGGAGGGGGGTGGAGACTAACTAGCTAATGCTTTTTTTAAAATGCCCAAATAGAACTTTAGTTTACTGTATATGAAATTTGGATGGCAATTGCACTTTGCAGGTTGGATGCTAAGCAGAAAAATAATTTAAATACCACAAATTTAGTCACAATAAATAAGATTAAAACCCTTTTGTGTATTTCCCCCCTAAGTTTTTACATTGCTGAGGGAAATAGTTCAAGGGAAAAGGCAACAGCTTACTGGCACAACTAGTTCACAATTTCCAGGGTTGTTTTATTCCTGTTAAAAGGGGCTGTTTAGAGTTGAGGCAACTGACTTTTAGTTAGTTAGACGCTATGCAATGTTTAGTTTCTCTTGCGGCTCTGACAGTGTGGCCTCACTAATGAGATTATCAGACTTCGCAAATAATGGCATGATAACAATGCCAAAAGACCGCGAAAGGGAGTCCATATTGCACAACATCGTGCTATGGCATTATGCAGTTGTTAATAATGCATTCAGCGGTTCACCTACCTGGGAAGCATCATCTCCTCAGATGCCAAAATTGAGAAAGAGATCGATCACAGATTAGCAAAGGCATATAGCGCATTTGGAAGACTTTACAAAAGAGTCTAGAGTAATAAACACCTGAGGTAAAGCACAAAAATCAGTGTGTATAGAGCCATTGTACTGTCTATTCTCCAAGTGGGTCACCTATCGCCACCACTTACGACTCCTCGGACGCTTTCATCAGCACTGTATACACACAATCCTAAATATACACAGGACTGACTATGTGATGAATATTGCTGTCCTTGAGCAAGCAGGGATCACCAGCATCGAGACCATGATATTGAGAACACAGCTGTGCTGGGCAGGACACATTTCTAGGATGGAGGACCATTGCCTGCCAAAAATAGTATTCTACGGTGAACTCACCACGGGTCAGCGTAAGAGGGGCACTCCAAAAAAGTGATACAAGGACTCCCTGAAACAACATCTCAGGCTTGGCCAAATTGATCACAAACAATGGTCTGTCCTGGCCTCACATCAGGAGGCATGGAGACGCACTATCCACAATGCTGCAGCCTTATTTGAGAACTCACGCCGAACAAGTCTTGAAGAGAAATGACAATGCAGAAAGAATCACAAGCCGGAAACTTCACCAAAGGAGACCTTCTGCTGTGCTTTCTGCAACTGGACTTGTTTATCTTGGATTGGTCTTTTTAATTGTCAGCGCGCTTGCAGAAAGCACGGGATGAGTCCTTCCTGAATCTTCGTTTGCAAAGAAAAGCCAGAGAATAAGGCGTTCTTTTTTTATTGACGGTCCAAAGCCGTCAATTAATCTGCCATGGTATTTTTGTCACAGAATTGCAAGTGTCTGAAACCATGAACTGTTCTGCTGGTGTGAATGCAGCATCAATTGGCAGTCCCCACCAGAACACTTCTGGGTGAGAACGTGAAAACTAGGTACGGTTTTTATGAACCTCCCTGTTTTCCTGGCAAGTTTTAAAGTGTGATTCAGTGCTTGGTGTTTTTTGTGTGTGTTTTTTTTTTTAATTAGCTGTTTTTAGACTTTTCTTCTTGCAAGAATCACCAAGATCACACACCCTGGCGAACGTGGAAGTAAACAGTGCTGGAGATCATGCTCTGATAATGCAGGGGCTGTTCTTTCTTGTTATTACAGCAATGTGTGATAAAAAGGTTTATTGTACTGGGAGAGTTACGCTTTAAAATGTAGTAGGACAAGAATGTTTTTAGAGGCTCATCTGATAATCTCCTAAGTAGTACAGGTTCAAGTGGTGGTTTGCACTGTTCCTCGTGCTCCTGCCTTGTGGTCTACTGGGGGGATTGAGGCAACAAAGTGGCTTGTAGCACTCAGATGTTTTTCTTTCAAAGTAACCAGTTTAGTTTGGTCTGAAAGGCAGGAAAGCAAAGAGTTACCTTTAAAAATTGCAACTGTGTTGTTGGTTTTTATCCTTTCATTTTTATTTTAATGGATTTTTAAATGGTTTCAATTTCATAGATGGCTCAATTGCATTAATACAATAATTGTTATATATTTTAATGAAGTTTTTGTCTGTAGCTTAATGGTTTTAATGGTTTGCAAGCTGCCTTGAGTCCCAGTACTGGGAAAAGGTGGACTGTATATAACGATGATGGTGGTGGTGGTGATTCTATAATGACAACTACTGCCAATTAGTAAAAATTATAACATACTATAATTATGGTAATAATTAGTACTAGCTATAATATCATTATAATATAATAAGAATTATGTCAACTACAACAACTGCTACTGGTGTAACATCATATAATTATTTGTGGGGCTTGGAGCTAATTATTTTTTTAAAGTAACTTTCCAAGCTTTGTTCATACCTGAAGGCAAAACATTCTAATGAGTTTGCATGGAAAATTTATTCTTGTCTGTCAAAATAAAGTTACAAAGCAATATCTTCCCCTCAGTTTCGTTGTGGGGCCCTTCTTGGCATTTCAAATGGACTTCTGTGTTTCTTGTTGTTGCTTAGATGTGATCTGGAAGTTATCAACTGAGAACTTTCAGCTCAGAATTCAATAGATGGTGAAAATGGTGGTGAAACATCATTCTTTGTGTTGTTGTTGTTTTTGCCTCTGCCAATTTCTCATCAACAGCTAAGGATAGGTCAGCTATTTCCTGTGGCCATCAACTGGCAATCACACACACACACACACACACACACACACATATAGGGATTGTCATCCCAAAATATTTCCTAGGAGCTAACAGCAGTACAAAGGACTTCTTATTCCTACTCACCAGGTCAATTTAAATAAATCTAGTACTTTCCAAAACGAAATGTATTGGTTACATACTGTGTGTGTTTCTACTGTCCTGGATCCAGTAAAGATGGCCACCAGGTAAACACTGCTATTGTTTCCAGGGAACAAATTCAACAGAGAACAAGGGAAAGAGGTATGTTAACACTAAAACAAAATTATTCTAATGTTTAACTAATATAATATTTCTATTACAACTCAATTGATGAAAATTGATTTCTGAAATGTTGCATGAAGCTGGATGTGCCATGTGTTCATGGGAGGGGAAAAGGTGAAAGTCACAAGGGAAGGAGCAGAAACCCAGCATATTTCAAGAGAAGACTGGATGCAAACCCATGAATCAACCACACGACTCCCCGGGAGCAGTATGAATGGTTGCAGCAAGGGAGGTGTTTTAATGGACACATGGAGACGGGTACATGATTGGCCATGGTGTGCTGCACCATGGCTGGGAGGAGGAAGGGGTGGAGCTTACCTTATGTAGGTTCCTGCTACCCCTGGCCTCCTCCTCTTTCCTTGTGATGACAGTGGAGATTAGGAGACTTGACTGCTGCTGCACTGATTCTTCCTAGCAACTGTGTCACTCGGAGAGCTAAGTGGTGGCTGGGCAGCGTGTTTGTAGTGTGTGTGTAGTGTGTATGGGTGAATGGTTTGGCTGCTGCCCAGCTGGGTTGGGGAGTGAGTGGTTTTGGAAGTGGACGGGTGAGCATGCAACTGGGTTGTCCACTGATTAATTTCATTAATTTTGGTTTTTGGTGCTTCTATGGCTGCCTGGAGGTGTCTGCGCCACACCCACAGGAGCGGGCAATCCGCTCGCTTGGCTAGCTGGGTTTTTCCTTACAGGAATGGGGGGCTGGTGCAATGTTCGGCATGCCCCTTTCCTCCTCTGCCACTTCCCGGCCATCCCTGGCACCTATAGCCTCCTGGCTGCCTCATCCCCAGCAGTAATGCTGTCTTAAAACAAAAACAAAAACAAAAAAACAACCTTGGAAACTTTCAATACTTTGAGATAGTCTGGTTGAGCAGGCTAGGACAGGGTACGATTCCTAAGGAACTATTTGACAGCCAATTCATTAAAAAAAGAAAGAAAGAAAGAAAGAAAGAAAGAAAGAAAGAAAGAAAGAAAGAAAGAAAGCCAGCCAGCCCTGAACATAAAAACAAACAAACATGTATGTCAGGAAGTGGGGTTCTGGCTTTCTCTTCTGCCTGACTTACTAGATTTCTATCGCACACACACATGTGCGTAGATGGGAAGGAGAGTTCATATGATATCCCCGAAAAAATATTCCATTGCACACACTTACTAACATAAACATTTGAGCACTCCTGATGGTAGTGACTCTCATTAAACTATTGCTTTTCTAACAATTTTCAATAAGTGGCTTTAAAAACAAAAAAAGCCAAGTGTCCTCTGAGATTTAGCCAGTTCTGGAGCCTTTTCTTGGTAGGCTTATGAGCTGGAGAGACGTGTTGTATTGCCAATTTCAGGACTGATTCCTTTGAGAAGGTTTGGCCAGCTGCTGTTGCTTTGTCTCCTGTGTTGACTCCTGGCTTCAAAGCATGTTGAAAAGCACAAGTTTAATAGGACTGCACAAAGAATCCATTATAGATAGTACTTGGAGATGGAATGTTTGGAAAATATATTTGAAAACAGAAAAGAACAGAAAACTAAATGAGGTTAAACTGCTAAATGTTTCAACAATAACATCTGCTTCATAGACAGGAGTGTTAAATAATATTTCAGCATCCTTAACCCTATTTAGTCCAATAGTGAATCATTTCTAGTGTCACATGCACATAAGACATACAATGCCAACAAAATTGTCATAATACATCATGTCCTGATTGTGTAAAATGTTAATGAAATTGTAGGTAGATAAGTAATTTCCAAATTAGTGCTTGCACTTCAGTAGATCTCCAGAAAACTGAAAACATTTTGCTCAGATATGGTTGTTTTTCTTTTTTTAAACAAACAACAACAACAACACTATTTTACTTCAAATGCTCAATTGGTGCTGCCCATATGTGTTGGACTACAGCAAACATTGTCCTAGCCAATATAGCTGGAAATTACGGGAGTAGTGGTCATATACATTTGAAGGAGGGAAGGCTTGTTTAGATTTTCATCTACATTTGCCTTGGTGCGCCTTCATGTCTATAAAGTAACTTAAGGAGAGTTGAAATACTGATGAATCAGATGCAAATCTTTGCTTATTTTCATCTTTTTTGCAGTAACAAAGACTTTCAGAAATTTTCTCTGTGCTGAGTGAGATGGGGAGACATTAGTACATTATTCAACATTTTTCACACTTCATTACCTTTTTGGCAAAAAATATTGTTTGCATACTTTTAGGCATAAACAATTTTTTTTTACAAGATACAGTTTTCTGCACAAAAATGACATTCATGGATCATTATTTAAAGATAGACAAGCTACTTGTGTTATTGAGCTTTGGGATTAAAAAAAAATATTAAAAAAGGTAAAAAAAATTCCCACTGACCCTTTCCCCTCAAAGGAAACATAATGAACAATTGCTACTTGCTGTACTAAAATACAATGGTGTTCCTAGTAATTAATTTTATTTCTTTTTCTCAAATAGCATTGTTATCCCTTGCTATTCTAAACAGTCACACGTTCCAAGCTCTGGCAGGAATATTGGAATTGGGAGTTGCATATGTATCTCTGACTTTCTGTCCACTTGTGTACACAAGACTGGCTTGAATAAGACTTAAAATATTAGCCAAGTCTTTGCTGTTCTTGCGACCTGTCTCATCTGCTTACACTGATGGATAAGGTGATCGATGAGATGATAGGAAAAGCCTCCCCTGTGCCTAAAACAGCCTTCCCTCCCTGAAAAATGATGCAATTGCACTTCACCTAGGGGTTATTGGAGGCATTTTTTTTAAAAAAAATAGGATGTTGGAGGGCTTTGGGGCCACAGAATGGCGTTGGGGCTGTCTATACCTCATAGGCTGCACTTTTGCCAGGGTGGCTTACAAAATACTGAATTGAACTATCCCTTCCTTCAGGTTCATAATCTAACTAGAATATGACCCAAAAGAAAAAGGGGATCGGGAGAGAAGAAGAGGGGGGCATTAAGTTCAGCAACAGCTTGGTCCTGGCATGATAGAGGTGTGCCTGGTTGCTCTTTTTGTCCCCAGTGGCCAGAAGAATGACAATTGAAAAGCTGGTAGGAGGGAGCTCTCATCAGGTGCTGGGCCCAGAGATGATGGAGGTGTGTCCAATTGCTCTCCTTCTCCCTCATAGGCCAGAGAAATGGCAGTTGGAAAGCTGGAGGAAGAGGTTCTCACCAACTGCTTGGCCCAGGCATGATGGAGGTAGTATTAGTCATCCTCATCTGGGGTTTTCATTACTCTTGTTATCAATGACTAATGTTGCATTTGAGATTAGCATAGTTGACCATTGGTGTACCAGGGTTTTGTTTTGTTTTTAAATCCTCAGTGTAGGACAAGAGTCTACAGGAAGCATGGGATGGGTACTATTTTCTGCATATTGTAAAGGAACATTATTCTGAGGTCTGCTTTAGAAGTTATGTAATCCATGGTATATTCTCCCTCTTCCTAACTGTATGCTGTGGCAACATTTTTTTCCAGGCTCCTTTCCTTGGAGCTATTACATTTTGTAGCCTGTTTAGAATTTGTTTTCTCTGTACCCTTTTAATTGCATTTACGTTATCGCATTCATCTTATGCTACAGTGGACATTCATGAGCCCTTGCTAGGGAATGGTATATGAAAATAAGTCTTTGTTATGGCAGGATAGGTCCAGATGTGTGGGCATAAGAACCAATCTTATGCAGACATTCTTCCCTTTAAATTATAGTATCTTTTCCAATTAGTGCTTGAAAGCTGCCTAGACTCATTTTGTCATGTTGACATACTGTTAGTAAAGTCAGCAGCTGTGGAGTTTAGCAGTCACTAATACATGCTCACCACATTTCCAATAATTGCATTCTAATGTTATTCCTATTGATTCTCTATGCCTTCCCCTCCCCTCCCCTCAACACAAACCAAAATATGAGGAGGACAATGAGGATAAGCCTGTTGCCATTGCCTCTTTACCTATCCCCATTTCTACATTCCACACGTGGGCCTTGAACTCTAAAGCAAATGGCTTTTCAGTCTCCACACATGATTTAGAACTCTGGAAGACACTTCTGGAGCCCATTTGAGTAGAAAAGACTCCTCCTGGAACAAACTGAACCCCAAGATGAGGAAAGCAGTAGAAACAAGTTTGAAGGGCAGGAGGCTCACTGGGTTAATCCACACTTTGTCTCTTCTTTTTTCCATTTTCATAATTGGTTATTGCATCCCACTTTCCTTGAATCATTCTTAAATGTTATCCTGAACTAGGTGTTCTTAACTCCACCCCAATGAGTATTCCCATAGTGACAACTCTTTAAGCATACCCCATTATAGGTTAACTATGCATTGTCCCCTTTTTATTTTACCTCAGGCTGAGGACAAATGGGTCAAAAGGGGGGAGAGTATTAAGATTTGTGGATATTTCCTGTGAAGAAGTTTATAGAGTCAGGTCTTGTGAAAATTTACTGGCTTATACCATTGGTTTCTAGTGTACCAGTTATTAAAGATACAATAGTGGATGCTGACTGAAATGTGTATGCTTTGTTCAGTGGAACTCTGAACTATGTGCAGGGATGGGCTGATGGTTTAATCTGGAGCATGAAAGGTCCAGATCAGCCCACAAGAAACTTGGGGAGGGGGTTCTTCTTCCTCCTGCTCCTGCTCCTCCTCCTCATCTCAGTCTTTGGACATCAGAAAGTAATGCATAGGGTAATTAATATGAGGAGTAATGTTACTTGCGGACCCAGACCGTACATCCCCACCGCCCTCCTGAATGAGACATGGACACGCTTCTGTTTTTGTTCTTTGTATTTTCTACATTCTACGTAAACTTTCAGAATATAATGTTAGGTCCAGGTTAGTAATGTGGATACATATTGAGGTAGATACTGAGTAAACACATTTTTTGGCAAAAATCGGCCACAAGTTGCAAGCTAAATGGTTGGTGTCAATGTATGGGTCGTGATCTCATCGCTGCCCACCCATGTGGGCAGAGTTGGGGTTGGTCCATCCCGAACCCCTCTAGAGAGCCAATGGCCGAGGCGCCCGCCCGACTCTCTCTCCTCCCCTGCAAACAAGTTCATGTTAGCAAACTTATCTGGGGCCTCCATTGAACTTGAACTTGAACTTGCACTTGCACTTGTACTTAATTGAGGCCCCAGATTCATTTCCTATCACAACCCAATACATCCGCATGCAAATTGCAACATAGAGTTAGAACCAAAAGGAGGGTGGGCGGGTTTTTCCCTTGGCAGCGATGGAGCGCTGCTGCCGCCTCCATCGCTGCCTCCAAACTGGGCAGGCCACCCCACAGCGCGGCCTTTTATACCCCAGTTTCCTGCCCTCTCCTCTACCAATCAGGGCTGGGCATGGCCCTCCCTGATTGGTCCTTTTCCCTTTCTCCCTCCCACACCGCTGAGGGTTCTGGGAAGGAGAAAGGGAAAGATGGCCACACCCATGGCTTCCCATGTGGCCACCCCTCCCTTCCCCCCCGTTGGGCCGAAAGGCCGAGCAGGGTTGGGGGGGTGGAGGGCTGGTGATGTGGGCTGCCGGTTGGGCCGCAAAACGGTCCGCCGGCCAGCGGTGAGCCCCTAGTTACAGTATAGCAGAAGTGTCAGTGGTGGGAAAAGGAATCCTGATAAGTGATGGAAAGGATTCTTTTCTCTAACTGAAGGTAAATCACCTCCACATTTCACTTGATTGATTGATTTTATTTATATCCCACTTTTCTCCCAGGGCAGGACCCAAGGTGGTCTACAACACAAATTAAAACAATGCAGCTAAAAACCAATACATTATAACATTACACAGCAAAATCAAATAAGCTATCATATCAAAACCAAGCAGTGAATTAAAACAATTTAAAGACTTAAAATAACAATAATAGGGGGCACTCTACATTATAAGAGCCCCTCACCCAACAGCACCCAATTATTAGTCAAAATCATTAATGAATAAGGAAATCTTTGACTCTTGGAAGAAGAAGCGCACAGAACAGGCCAGATTAGTCTCCTGTTATCAAAAGGAGCTCCAGAGTCTTGGAGCTGCCACCAAAATAAAATAAAATAATAATTCCTCTTACGTCCTCAGAAAACATGCCAATGAGGGTACTGGGACTCTATTTCCCCCCTTCCACCATTACAAATTTGTACTTTATGAAAGGGTGGAGTAAGGGGAGGGGGACACTAGGATTGTCAAGAAAGTCTCAAAATATTGCCAAGCTACAGGATCCTGAGACCTTTTTTTCAGAATATCAGTAAAGAATATAGTGGCAACCCAATTTCTATCTCATTCTAATTTCAGTGATATTGGGATTATCATAGCAAAATATTGCTATAACTCCCACAGCTCACTTTTTTCATTGTCATTGCAATCTGTTTTGGAGTCCGGGCAGTCAAATTCTGGGCCTTTTCTGGACCAAAACAGCTTGGGGGGTGGGCCTGAAAATTGCCCCCACATTCAGATGTTTGGAGGCATTTTGAGGCTAAAAACCTTTTTTTAGGGAAAATCCCCCCAAATGGGGGGGGGGCTCTGGTACCGAGAATAACAGCCTGGGGTGTGTATGCAGCCTTCAGGCTGCACCTTCTCACCTTTGTTCTAAATGTCATGTGTGTCTTCAGCCACTGAAAAATGGCCTCTTCTCTGATCATAAGCCATTTCATTGTCAACAGTGGTTTGTATCTGGTGGTTTTGGCTTCTGAATGTGGAGGAAAATGTTGCTGTCTTTTAGGATACAAAAAAATTCACCCATATCTAATTTATGATTGAAGCAAGTTGGCTTCTCATGGCAATAAAGGCTATTGGAGATTCTCAAGCACCTGCAAAAACAAACAAACAAAACCTTGCCTCCTACACGAGAATGAGAAATGAAATATTTCCCCCTGCCACATGCTCTCCTCAGTTTGTGCAAAAATTTCTCTAACATCTTTTCTATTTATGAAATTGAGCCCACAGACCCAGTAAGCCAAAAAGGACAGACTGATTGCTGACAGAAACTCAAACAATCTATTCAATGCTTCTCATATTTAATGATCTTGTGAACATTTTTAATGCTTTGTTGTTTAGCACATGAGGTTGGACTTGATCATGATCTTACCATATTCCCTTCCTAAGCATCAAAAACATTTCTATAAGAGGAAGAAAAAGCCTTTAACTATCATGTTTCACACTTCATTTAAAGGAGAATGAAAGCTCATAGCAACAATAAGAAATCTGAAACTTTCCCCTTAGACTTATGATTCCCAATAATGGTACAGAAAAACTCTGATCCCCTCCTCCTCTGAATTCCTATTGAGAAGCAACTTGCATCTGATAACAATAGCAGCTTTCATATTTAGAAAAGGAAAGCAATTTTAATTTGGCTTGTAATGATACTTTAATAGGCACGTCTGTGATTAGCTATGTCAGCCTGATTGCTTTCCTGACTGCAGTTTTCAATTAAGCATAATGTGTCCTATTCATGTGTTGAGGGAGAAGAGAGGAAAGGGGTGGGAACTGTTTTTGTTGGCAATTCACAGACTTCAATAGGCACTTAGAAGAAATCGGTCTTGTTAGGCTGTTCAGGCTTTCAATGAGACTAATTTTTCAAAATTTTATTAAATGCATCTAATTTGATTAAAGGTGCTGTCCTTTCTATTCTGCTCCAAGGGTAGTTTTGATTCCATTTTATGCCTCCAAACATACTTCTCAGGATCACCAGGGAACGAGACAGGGAGGGGGTAAAGCAATACAATCAGAACAGTGAAAGGCTCTGATTTTTGTCTCCTTCATATTGTTCACTTCTTCAAAGTAAGCACTCTTGGTTTCAAATGCTGGACCACAATGGGTGGGATCCAAACTTATATTATACTTAGAGGAGACCCCACTGAAATCAGTAAAGGCTTCAGAAGATTTCCTCTAGATGTGATTAATGCACCCATGTTTTTATACAACTCCTTTCATACCCAGTCATCATCCACACTGCCTCTGAGGAGCCTGAAAGAACAATGCACACCTTTTAAAAATGAAACATGTACCGTATTTGCCTATTTTAACATCCTATAACTACTTATCTCTCTGCAATTTGTGTCACATCTCAAGCACTTCACAGTTGTTGATCTGATTTTTTTTTGTCCACCACCAGGAATATTATTTATTTAAATTTCTATCCTATCTTCCTGAACTAAGCACACAAAGTAGTTAGCAACAATAATTAATTAGAATACCTTGGAAAAGTTTTTGTCAATTCACTGAACTTGGCATGGCTATCCATGGAGGAAATTTGGAGAAGTAGTGGAATGCTATGCTCATTTTATTAGAAACCTCACTGAATTCCACAAAATAAATGTGCATTATGAATGCAACCAAAAGTAGGAATACAGAACAACCGGTACAGGGACCATTACCTCTGGTTTCATCTACCCACATTTTTAAAAATATGTTCTCTCTGGGTATTTTCCAAGTCCTCCAGCATGCTTCTATGGTCATCTTCTGGTGGAGGTTGACCATAGAATTGTGCTGGAGAACCTCCAAATGCCTAGAGAAGTGTTCTCTCTAGGCATTTGGAGGTCCTACAGTGCAACTCTATGGTCAACTTCCATTGGTATGATCCTATGGAATGCTTCTGCCAGAAAGATAGGGTTTGCTACTATCTGTGATGTTCACTGTCCATTGTAAGGCTGGAAAAATATTTGCTGTGGATACAGGTGGTCATACTGTACTTAAAAGTTGGTACCACTGTGCAGCCTTTAAGTCCTTCTGATATTAAGTCCTTCTGATCGCTAGCCTCTCCTATACAATTCTTTATGTCAAGAACTTGTAACTCCTGTTGACTTTAAGAATGAATATGCATCACAATCACTGGACTGTGGACCATAGGTTTAATTCAGGGGTTGCGATTTTCCAGCCTTCCAGATATGGCTGAACTGCAACTCACATCAGCCTAGCCACCAGAGCCAATGGACAGGAATGCTGGGAACTTGAGTTCAAAAATATCTGGAGGGTCACATAATTTCCACCTATGTTTAAATAGATTTCTCTTCTTTGCATGTTACTCTTTTATTCTAACACCCCCCTTTCAATTTGGCTTTTGTTGTGCAAAAAGGGAGATTACAAAAAACATTAAAATAACAAGGAAGAAATTAAAATGCTTATGAGAGGAACAAAACAAAACAAGCACAAAAGCCAAGCTAAATAAGAAAGTCTTGAAACTGTAATGGAAGACCAATTAAAGAAAAGCAAAGATGACATCCCATTCCAGAATCAACTAGAGTGTTGTTGTTTTTAAGTTTGCATGAAAATTGATAGACATGTTTGTATGCCTTTTTCTTGCTAGATATATTGTTGGAGACAGATCTTTATACTGTATTAGATTTTAAGCATTTTCCCAGTCTGTGCATTTTGTATACATATTGGGCTCAATTTTTTTATTATTATTATATTTATAACATATACACTTAACAAACATTTCTCTTATACAGACACCATAAATTCCATAACGTAACATCACAAAACAGAACATAAAATCCCTAAAACAAATAAGTCTGAAAAACATTTACCATATAACCCAATAACTTCCTTTCTCTCCTTTCCTCTTGGATACTAATTTTTTTCCCACCATTATCAACTCCCACTTCATTTACATCATAATATTCTTGTTTTCTCTTTTTTTCCCTTTTAGTTTACTCCCCTCACTTGTCTATTCAACACTTATAGTTGCCATTTCTTCCCAATTGTCTTTCCATAGGGGAGCTATAGTTTGCCAAACATCATTACATTTCAAAGTCTTACTGTCATCTAATATTATAGACAATCTGTCAATTTTGTACATATCCAAAAGTTTCATGATACATTCTTGAATTGCGGGATTAGAAAATTTGAGTCCGTATAGTACAGTGGGAAACACTTCAGATGGTTTAGAACTATATCTCCTGTAATCCTTCACCATTGGCTATGCTGACTAGGGCTTCTGGGAGCTGTAGTTCACCAATATCTAGAGGACTATATGTTCTCCACCCCCAGATAATAACAACCTGCTCTAAATAATCAGCTCTATAAAGATTTTAGCTAGTACTTTTCTCTCAGAAACTCAATTTGAATACAAAATGGGAAGTTATATTTGCCAAACATTCTACATGAGAGAATTTGTTTTATTTGTTAAAACTGAGTATTTCAAGAGGAAAAGCTACATTTTCAAGTGGTGTACATACCTGTTTTCTTTGGAGTAAAGAAAGATCATAGTTCCTAAGGCTTTCTTGTAGTGACTGCTGACATGTAACATATCGGTTTAGTGTACCACCAAATCATCCATCCAAGAAGAGTCTGTTGGTCCCAAGACACATTTAATTCACCTTTGCTTGTTAAGCCTAAATGGTTGCCTGTTCAGTATTCCCAGTGTAGCATGTTTGAGCACATAGCTGAAAGAAATAACAGGGTATAATGCTACCCCTTAAATGGGCCACTGTGGGGTGAGGGAGGATTTGTGAGTATTACTAAAGTTTTTCTATCAAGAAGCTATGTTCAATACAGTGGACACAATCCAGCCAATGGTCAGGACTTTAGTTTCATTGTTTTCTATGTCAGAGTTTGAAGCATGTGTTTCATCTTTTCATTGAAACCAATGAGATTTATTTACATTTTTGGTAGATTATGCCCAATATTAGCAAAACCATTTCAGGTGTGCAAAAGGCATACATTTCTACCAAGTTTATATTTTTTGACAGTACCTGTAGTTAAACATTTTTTTAAAAAAATAGCATGCAGTGTTCCATTAGTACGAATAACTGTTTTAATGAAATTAAGTGAACTCCCCTAGTTATGAATTGCAATATATGGTGAGGAGAAGGAAAAGGAGGATGAGACTAGTGTTGTCCATACAACTTGTGCTCATGTTGATTCATTCAAATGAATGTTCTGTTTTGTGATGTTACGTTATGGAATTTATGGTGTCTGTATAAGAGAAATGTTTAAGTGTATATGTTATAAATATAATAATAATAAAAAATTGAGCAAATACAGGAGATCCATGTGTTCCACAAAACACACATAAGAACCTCTGATCAGAGCACTGGTCTTAGATCTTATATATCATGACTGTTGCATGGCCTTGTTATTAATTATTGATGTATTGTACTACATGGAAATTCTGGAACAAACTATGGCCAGAATGTTCTCAGAATCCATTCTGCTTTGGAAGTTACTGCCAAGTATTTCTATGCTGGTTTGATAAAGGGTAAAAATGTGCTTAAATCAATCCTTTTGAACATCAATGAAAATTAAAGGTATTTAACTTTGGTCGGATTGTTTGACCTCTCTCCTATTTGCAGTAGATAGATACACAGAAACTATAGTTGTAGTGATAAAAGTAATTTTCCCATTGTTTAGCAGGAAAAGAAATTGTGGTAGCAAGGGTTGCATGGGCTGCTGACTTACTGGGAACTTTCTTTTGCCAGCAGCAGGAGGGCAAATAAGGGGGCCCTGTGGCAAGCATAGGCTGCTTGGAAATGGTAAGAAAGCCCAACCAATCTGGAGGTGGGAATCCCCAGTGCAGATATTAGAAGAAGACATCTTCACTCCACTCCTCCTGGGCAGCATAGATGTGCTCTCCATTTGTGACTCTAGCCACTCACCTTCTCTACCTCCTCTCCTTCAATATGAGCTCATTTAATCATGTCCTGCCATGGGTTGCTAATTTTGTTATGTGGATACTTTTTCCTTGTCATACTTTTGGGGTGGCAATTTAGGCTTTGGGTTGGATCAGTTTTGAGGGAAATCAAGGACTGTGTGTCTATTTGCCTACTCTAAATGGTTTAACCTCTAAGATCCTCAAATGTAATCCTCAGGGGTTAAGACATTTAGAGTAGACTTGCCTCAGGGCCTATCATCACTGCCTCAGACCTAGGTGGCAGTGGGAATCATGCAGTGATTTCTGCCTGTGTAAGTCCCAGTTGCTGTTATCTTATGGGCCTTCCTCCAGCAAATGGGCTGTAGGTGATGTCACTGGAAAGCAGGAGGGCCATCTGATGCTTGAATCCATACCCTATAATGCACCAGGGCTCTAACAGCTGGTGAAATTATGGCCATTTCAACAACACAGTTGTCTCCTATGTGTGTTAATGGGGGTTCTTTCATTCAAGCCTTCCTTCCCCATATCCTTGCTGGACCAACAATGGAAGCAAAATAAATGTTTCAAGGCCTCAAAATCATATATGGACTTTATTAGACCACCCCTAAACCCCATTCTTTTCCTGGCATAACCTTGCCATTTTTATGCCAGCAAAAGAACTCGCCATGCCACACTTACCTTCTATCCTGGCAAAAGTCTTCTCGGAAATTTGAAATCCCTCATTTGAAATCCCGCAGATTTTCGCAAGAATACCTAGTGCACGATTCAAAAACAAAAACAAAAACAGTCCAAAAGTTTCAAAAAGCACAGAAACACACTAAAAAACTTCCAAGTAAACTGGGGAGGGTCATAAAAAGTGTGTCACCTACCTGGATGTCATGATCTCACCCAGATGTGTTCTCACCAGGCCAGCCATTGATGCTGCATTCACTTGAGTACAATGGCACAAAGTTTCAAACACTAGCAATGCTGGCACAAAAGCGCCACAGGGGTCAATCGACAGCTTGAGCCATCAATAAAGAAGTATGCTTTTTAAACAGGACATAATTGCAAAAGGGTGACATCGTGTGGTACATGTGCCCTTTTGTGCTCATTTGGTGTCTTCATGATGCTTTATTTGCCTTATCTGATAAAGTCCTATATCCTCTCCCTGTTCATTTTTATGATCCAGTGCTTTAGGGTTCAGTCCAATGCTTTTTGATTCAATGCTTTTTGGTTCAAAGCAATTAATTCTGTTGCAATGTTTTGTTTTAGAAGGCAAAGCCAGCATGCTTCCTGTCTCCTGACAGAAAGAATGTGGATATATTTGTGCATATATTTATGGGGGAAACATGGACTGCAGGTCTGACATGATATCAGACATGTTGGCATGATGCCTGGCAAGTAAGTTTAATATTTTTAATGGGCCTGTTCATTTTTCATCTTTATTATGGTATCTCACATAATCAGCTTTCAGTAGAAATCCCACTTGAGCCTCCCTTGGTTTATTATTTCACTGGTGTTCATTGGCAACTTTAAAATCCAAAGCTGGCTCCTAAATAAATTTTCTCCTATAAAGACACTCAGGGTTGGCTCTCACATAAGGCAGGATGAGGTGGCCACTTCTTTCATCAGGCAGGGGGGGGCAGTGAAGCACAAACACACCAGAAAGCAACCAACCCCACAATGGAAAGCCTCAATGATAGCTTTTCATCTGCAGCAAATTCCACACCTGGGAATTATCCATGTGGGCTCCCCAGAAACAGACACTTGTGGGACCTGGAGAGCTCTCCCAGCTGCTTTCCTGCTACTCTGTAAATGTTTCCTGTACTCACTAAACGCTTTCCTCTGAGAAATCTGCAAAGCATTGTGGACATCTTGGCTGCATGGATGTTGTCCATGCCATGGTGACACAGGGAGTCGCCATAGCCATCAAACTCATTATGTCTCATTCTGAGCAAGGATATTTCAGAGGGAGGAATTTGGGACTAAAGAATGGTGAAAGGGAGCATGATTAGAATGCTTGGGAGAAGGAACACTGTATGTCCTCCCACCTCAAGGAATAGAGCAACTTGCATTATTCTAAAGTCAATGTCATTGCCTCATCCAATTAAAGTTGGTTAGATTTTCATTAATTTTATGTTTTCCATCAGAATAAACTATGTAACTGACGAAACCTCCTGTGCTAGAAGGCAAGACTGAGTTTTCATATTCTACACCTATTAAAGAATTTTAAATACCCGTTACCAGTAAGAACAAATGATTCCCTCATTTAGACATCTGTGGGAAACCTTTTAGTCCTATGCACATGTTCACATTCCCATTGCATATTTTAAAAATTCCTTTAGAATCAACTCCATTTAGCTATCTGCTGTAATGTGAAAGAACTGCCCCATCTTTAGCTCATGTCTTTCTCTAATCATCCAGTTAAGCTAAAATGAAGATACTTTCTTTCCCTATGAAGACCCTGGAAGAGAGAATTGGATCCTGGAACTCAGTAAAATTACCTCATTTGGATATTCTGTGGAATGAATAAAGTTCACCTTGGTGAGGGCTCTGATTTGAATGCCACTGCTTTCTGGTAATACATGCAAGAATTAGAAGAAGGTATTAACCCTCTCTTTATGTTTCAACATTACTGTGGCAATACAGGAAGCAGACGAGTTTAGAAAAGTTACGGAGGGGGGTTATAAATCCCATAAAAATCCAAAACACTTAGTTGCAACTAATTAGACCCAATAAATGTGCACCCATTAAATAAATAGGAACTTGACTAATCTGTACTTATGACAATTCCACTGATTATTTATTTAATTTGTATGCCACCTTTCTTCCAAGATGGGACCCAAGGCGGCTTCCAGAAAAGAACAGATTAAAAATGCAATCTCTCTCTCTCTGGCTTCTCTTCACAAACGAAGATTCAGGAAGGATTCATCCCGTGCTTTCTGCAAGCATGCTGATGACTAAAAAGGCCAATCCGAGATAGACAAGTCTGGTTTCAGAAAGCACAGCAGAAGGTTTCCTTGGGTGATGTTTCCGGGTTGTGATTTTTTCTGCATTGTCATTTCTCTTCAAGACTTGTTCGGTGTGAGTTCTCAAATAAGGCTGCAGCATGGTGGATAGTGCGTCTCCATGCCTTCCGATATGAGGCCAGGGTGGACCATTGTTGGTGATCAATTTGGCCGAGCCTGAGGTGTTGTTTCAGGGAGTCCTTGTATAGCTTTTTTGGAGCACCCCTCTTATGCTGACTCGTAGTGAGTTCACCAAAGAATACTATTTTGGGGAGGCGATGGTCCTCCATCCTAGAAACATGCCCTGCCCAGTGCAGCCGTGTTCTCAGCATCATAGCCTCAATGCTGGTGATCCCTGCTTGCTCAAGGACAACAACATTCATCACATAGTCAGTCCAGTGTATATTTAGGATTGTGTGTAAACAGCGCTGATGGAACTGTTCGAGGAGTCGTAAGTGGTGGCGATAGGTGACCCATGTTTCAGACCCATGAACGAGAATAGACAGTACAATGGCTCTATACACAATGATTTTTGTGTTTCGCCTCAGGTGTTTATTACTCCAGACTTTTTTGTAAAGTCTTCCAAATGCACTATGTGCCTTTGCTAATCTGTGATCGATCTCTTTGTCAATCTTGGCATCTGAGGAAATGATGCTTCCCAGGTAGGTGAACTTAAGCACAGAGTTGCTGATAGCAATGTGAGGATGGTGGTGTTCGTCCTGTGGTGCAGGCTGGTAAAGAACTTCCATTTTCTTCAGGTTGACTTCTAGCTCAAACAGCTCTGCAGCTGTTGCGAAGCAGGATGTTAGTCGCTGCAGAGCTGCTTCTGTGTGGGCAACAAGGGCAGCAGCATCAGCAAAGAACAGCTCATGAACTAGATAGTTAAGAATCTTAGTGCGGGCCCTCAGACGGCTTAAGTTAAACAAGCTACCATCAGTACAGTAACGTATATAGATGCCGTTGTCTTTTTCGAGCTCCGCCGTAGCCCTTTGGAGCATCATGCTGAAGAAGATTGTAAATAAAGTTGGTGCAAGAACACAACCTTGCTTCACTCCATTAGTTATTAGAAAGGGCTCTGAAAGAGTATTGCCATATCTGACTTGACCACGCTGGCCCTCGCGTAGCAAGATAATTATTTTAAGGAATTTGGGGGAACATCCTAGTCTTTCCAGGATCTGCCACAGACCTTTCCTACTCACGGTGTCGAAGGCTTTGGTGAGATCAACAAATGTTACATAGAGACTCTTGCTCTGCTCTCTACATTTCTCTTGCAGTTGTCTAAGGGCAAATACCATATCTGTAGTACTCTTATTGGCTCTGGAGCCACATTGGCTTTCAGGAAGAAGTTCTTCTGCAATAGCAGGAACTAATCTGTTCAGGAGTATCCTTGCAAGGATTTTTCCAGCAATAGAGAGCAGTGTTATGCCTTGATAGTTTGAGCAATTCGATTTTGCTCCTTTTTTCTTGTACAGGGTGATAATGACTGCATCTTGGAGATCTGATGGCAGTTCCCCCTTTTCCCAGCAATTCACAAGGAGTAAGTGGAATTTATCATGGAGTACATGACCTCCATGTTTCCAAACTTCAGGTGGGATTCCATCAATCCCAGCTGCCTTGCCGTTTTTCAACTGCTGTATGGCCTTAAGGGTCTCTTCCAAAGTGGGAGCTATGTCCAATTCATTTTTCATTGGTTTTTGTATCATATGTTGGATAGCTGAGCCATGGACTACTCAGTTGGTACTAAAGAGACTTTGAAAGTGTTCAGCCCATCGATTCAGGATGGAGGCTTTATCAGTAATTAATGTTTGACCATCTGTACTGTATAAGGAGCTTTGGACCTGATAAGTAGGTCCAAACACTGCCCTAAGAGTTTCATAAAATCCTCCAGAATCCCCCAGATCGGCACAGCGTTGTGTCTTTTCTGCTATATTGATCCACCACTTGTTCTGCATGTCTCAGAGTTTTTGTTGAAGTTTACTACATATGAGATTGAAAGCTGCTTTTCTTACATGGGAAGTTGGCTGGGCGAGGTATGCGTGGTGAGCAGTTCTCTTCTTTGCCAACAGCTCCTGGATCTCTTGGTTGTTTTCATCAAACCAGTCTTGATTTTTCTTCTGGGAGAACCTGAGGGATTCTTCTGCAGACTGGAGGATACTGTTTTTGATATGTTGCCAAAGCACTGTAGGAGAAGGATCTATAGGATGGTGTTCAAATTTTTTTTGCAGGTTTGCCTGGAAGTTGTCTCTCGTGGTAGCTTGTTGAAGATTGTTGACTTGGAGTCTCTTCTTTAAGATGCCACCCCTCTTAGGTTCGAACTTAAGATGCAGATTTAGTTTACAGCTGATGAGGCAATGATCTGTCTGGCATTCTGCACTGGGCATCACTCGAGTATGGCAGACATCACGAATGTTTCTCTGGCAGACTAGAACATAGTCAATGAGGTGCCAATGTTTGGATCGGGGATGCATCCAGGTTGTCTTCAAGCTATCTTTCTGCTGAAAGATAGTGTTTGTAATAGTCAGCTGTTGTTCTCCACAGAACTCTAGCAAGAGGCATCCGTTATCATTGCAGTTTCCCACACCATGCTTGCCTAAGACACCTTTCCAGGCTTCAGAGTTCTTTCCTACTCTGACATTGACATCACCAAGGATAATAATTTTATCTTCTACAGGGACTTTTAGTATGAGTTGGCATAGGTCTGTGTAGAATTTGTCTTTCTCTACAGGGTCGGCTTGCATAGTTGGGGCATATATACTAAAGAGAACAACATGTGGGAGGCATAAGGAAATAATGCGATCAGAGTGTCATGTTGGCAAGGTTTCGAGTTTGGAGGCAATGGAGTTTTTAATCATGAAGCCTACTCCTGAAAGATGTTTTTCGGTTTTGGGTTTGCCAGACCAGTAAAGTGTGTAACAGGCGCCATGTTCTTTAAGGCTGCCTTCCTCATGGAGACGAACTTCACTAAGAGCAGTGATGTCAATATTAAGTTGTGATAGTTCATGGGCTATTAGAGCAGAACGATGCTCAGGCCGTCCACTATCTGCAGAGTCTCGCATGGTTCTGATGTTCCAGCATGCAAGCGTCAGTTTATTTACACCTTTGGAGGCCACTGTGCACCTTTGTTTCTTTGCCTTGGTTTGACCGTATCAGAAGATTCCTGTTGGCTGCGCTAGCCAACCAGGTAGATGGGGATGAGCTTTTGTTAGGCCACCTTTTCTAGGCCCCTCTCCACATGGAGCAAGCAGTGCTCTCCTTAAAAAAGGCTGCTTGGTCGTTCAGGATGCTTCCAAACAAGACTGTCATCTCCCGGGTCAGCCTCGAGCGACCAAAGTCCTGAACCGCCTGCATGCAGGTTTGGGTCTGCGGCTTCCAGTGCATCTTTACACCTGTCATTTCATCCCTTGCCTATCGCTACAGGGCTTTATTTTATTTTATTTTATTTGGAATTAGATTTGTCCTTCGAGCCTGTGCAATGGATTTGTCTGGTGGAGCGCAGCTTGCACAGAACTGGCCTCACCCTTTAAACCAAAGGTCCATATGCTGTGGCCTTGCAAGCATGGACGGTAGCAGTGAGGTCCTCAGGCCATAGGTTTGATTAGAGTTTCCTTCTCTTAGATGGTTGACCTTACAGGGTTGGACGAGCAGCATCTGTCCGGGTTTGGGATTAGAGTTTTCCTTCTCCTAGGACGGTTGCCATAAGGCTAGAGAGCCTGTCCTGCCCTTTGATGCTCTTTGTCAAACCCTTCAGTTTTGACCTGTCTGGCATGGGGGACCCTACCAGTGGCTATTGTGCCACTGCCAGCATAGCTCAAAACATCATTAGGGTACGCAAGCCTCTCTCCCACAACAAGGGGGCGTCAATGGAGAGGAAAAATGCAATATATACAATTAAAATATTATAAAATCAAATTGCTACTATATTTTATCAGGACTTCTAAGACTAAGAGGGAGAAAAGGGTGCTTAAGTGGCCCCAGTTAATCGTAGGGATGCATGTGTTTCTATAGAGAACTCAATTGAGAAAAATATTTTGTTTAACTGAAAGTATATTCTGTGCTACTTTAAATCTGAAGCAATTATAGTGCAGTGGCATAATATTTGTAAAATTAAACCACTGGTAATTTTGTCAAAACTAATAGCTATTTAACTTTCAAAATGAGCACCTGATGAGCATTACACCTCTGCAGTTGCAGCACATGGATCGTCTTGATAGTTGGACGGCAGGTGTTGTATTGTATCTTCATACTTTTTAACAAGCTGCTGTGTTTAAATTTAGATTCATACCTCATAATCCCTGAAATATTCACATGGAGATGGTCTCTGGCACAGAGACATTCTGAAAGTGTTCAGGAAAGTTATGATCAGTAAATGTAGTTCATGACAACCACTGATTTAGAAAAACAGGTGCTGGAAAACAAAAAAAATTCTCTATGTATGAAGGTGTGCTGTTGACAAATACGTACAGCACCTCACAGAGATTAACTAGGTAATCATTGCTTTGTATGTTGTGAGTCTTCATCTAGGACTCATTCTTAACTATTCAACTTCCAGAAGATAGTTTTACACATCAGATTGGATGTACAGATAAAATTCCAGACTGTGCACCATATCACTAATACAAGTATCATACTTCTATAGAATGCCAGGTATTTTTGTTAGTGTGGGATAAAATAATTTTCAGCTGAGAAGTTGGGATTTTTGAAAATATCTGAAAAATGGACAAAAGGTGTTCATGAAAAGGTTCATGAGTTTCAAAAAACCTTGATGAGACTCATCCTGGATTTATAAATTTATTTACTTATTTCAGCACTTACTCTATGTCAAAATGTAACATTGCTTGATTTCATACCAACATACAAACCAAAATATGTTACCTTTTAAAAGGTATACTTTTTCAAATTTTGTGATTTCAGTATGTTCTCCAGACAAAAATTGCATGTAAACTGAATACATTAGAGGAAAATATACACATGCAGGTGTATATTATTGAAAATAAGTACATCGTGTTAGAGGAAATTGCTTACAAAAGATACATATTAAACAAAATTATGAGCAAAGTATCATTTATTTGGAGTGGGGGGGAAACAAAACATGCAGGGTTTTATGCATGTTCTATCTCTCTCTGTTTGTTTTGTCGCTCTCTGTCTCTCTTGCTCTCTCTGTTTATACCTCAGCCCAAGAAAAATGGTAATAAATCTCTCTAAAACACATGTCGTTTAAATAAGATTAGGTACCCTTTGAGAATTTATTTTCTCTTGTTTTTCTGCCACTAAAAAAGTGAAAGACTGGTTCACAGTGGATGCATCAATCACCTTCCTGTTTGCTTTCACATGTGTTCACCCATAATTGAGCATTTCCTTTTTCTTATATCTGTAAGAAAATAAATGTAAATATGTATTTCAAAAGGTATTTTCACTCACAATAGAGAGGTCTAATTTTAGATGCATTTCAGCAAGTTCTTTGAGCCAAGAACTGCTACTGGTGCAAAATCCAGGGGGGCACTTAAATTGAGGTATAACCAAGGGGAAGTCTAAATGGCAAAAATACTCCTCACAGAATGTGAGGAAAATACAACCTGTCTTAATGGGATTCCACATCACTCCACTGTATTCAGAAGGATGGGGGCCAAAAATGCCCCAAAGTATGCAGTAAAAGCCTTTGCTTCTTTCCCTGGAGTTTTTTTTTTTTAAAACAGCGCAGGAAATGTGCATGCCTGCTCATTGGGAGAAGCGACAAAATTGATTTGCTTTCCCAACATGAGCAGATGATTGGTCAAACATGTGTGGGGGGTGGAGATTGCTGACAAAGCACATGCCCAGAGCCACCACGTTGGGTTTTCACCTTATTGAAATAGCACTAAGGTGATAGAATGGCTTTTATTCTGTTTGCTTTTTTATTAAAGTGAATGGTCACTCTTTCGCACCATGGATATGTGTTTTTTTCTTCAAAAAAATACTGAAATACTGTCTGTGGCAGCAGCAATTTGAGGTAAGTAAAAAAATGAGCGATTTACTCATGGCAGCCATCTTAATTAGCAGGCATTCCCATCTGCACAGCTTCACATGCTAGCGATCTGCCAAAAAAATCGTTAAGACAAATAGCAGCTGCTTTGAATTGCCATTACTGCAGAGCAACTGACTTTTTTTTTTTTTTTTTGCCTCATATAGACAAGCTCCACATTTGGGGACTTTAGTACAGAACATGTGATTTGGGGACAGTTCGCATTGGAATTTTCAAAGACAGATTTCCTCAAGTATCTGTAACTCAGCATTACTGTAAACTTTGTCCAGTACAGTAAACTTTTCAGGGTAACGGTACAGCGTACACACATCAACTTATGTGGTGCTTATGATCACATGATTGGTGATGCTCTGGGAAAAGGCAATGATTGAAATGGAAGGCACAAGGTTAAAATATGCTCCAGGCTGCTGAGCAGCTTTCAAACAGCTGCTTCTGTCCTGAAAGGAAACAGACAGAGGGCCCTTTTCTGTCTTCTCTTGCAAATGAAGCTGGGGTCAATGTTGGCAATTACATGGGCTTGAACTCTTGTACCAGCAACGTTTCCCCCTCTGCAGCTGACATTTTTGAAGCCTGGCTTCTCCTGAACTGTCAGACATTTCAGTTTACAGTTGGTTATAAGACCGTACATTTATGACAGCCATTACCCAACAAAGTACTTGTAAATAGTGTGAACATGCTATGTAAAGCAGTAGCATCCACACCTTTGACATTCCAAATCATGAACTTGTTGCAATGTTACTGCAGTAAACTGCTTTTTTTCCCTCTTTTACACTCTGTTAGAAAATCAGCAATTGAATGTTGAAAGAACTACATTTGAACATCTAAACCCCTCAGTCCTAATGTCTGGTAGTTGACTGTGTGTATTCATTGTTGGGGTACAAATGGTTTGCATACACCCCCCTCCTTTACACTGTAAATTTTATAGCTTTTGTTCCACTAAACTAAACACAATTCATCATCAGGTATAGTGATTCCTGGGTCTAAATAAAACGCACCTACTATGAGGTAAACTCACTTCTTCAGTTGCAGTGCCAAATGGTATTGAGGTATCGGTATAAAGCATTACAGTTGTGAGAGTGGGTGTCCAGTGGGTCAAATTTTCTGCACAACTGGGACTTGTGAACAAGCACCAGGCATGCCCCATTGCATGGCTGGAGAACTGTGTTGGGTTAACTCTATGGGCTTATGTAGTTTGCTGAATACATGCTTGGCATCAGCGGGTGCTTCCCCCACTGCTGTGTATTGCTTCCTCTGAAGCCAGCAAGGAAGCCCTCAGTATATGATCATGGCTGGTCATATGCAGGGGGCTTTGATCACATTCTAGGGCCTCCATCCTAGCTGCAGAGCAACTCCAGAAGTAGAGTATAAAGGCTGGCTATACACGCCAGTGTACAGGTACGGATCCTGCGTTCCTCCACCGGCTCAATCCAGCTTTTCCTGCATGAAATGGGGTTTCCTGGGTGTTTAATTAAAATGTTTTAACAGACTTTACCCATTGCTCAGTCCAGCAATGTGATACTTCAGCAAAGAAAGCAAATAATATATTAGCTTCAATTAATAGAACCATAGTTTCTAAGACTATGGAAGCAATAATTCCACTATATTCTGTACTAGTCAAGCCTCATCTGGAGTACTGCATTCAGTTTTGGATGCTTCATTTTAAGAAGGATATAGACAAGTTTAGAGAAGGGGAACATATGAGGAAAGGTTGAAAGAATTTGACATGTTCAGTTGGGTGAAGAGAAGAGTGATGAGTGATCTTGCATTCTTTAAATATTGAAAGGGCTTTAAATATCTAATGTTACCTATAACTATAGTCATGTTGTTGGGGTAATAAAGACATGATTAAGCTGTATGTCAAAATTAACGCAATGCATAGGAGCAAAGTTGTTTATTGGTTTAATGTGTAAAGTTTTCTAGCTGCTTTCAAACATTACTGTGAAGAACATTTTAGATATATTTTGAATGAATGTGTCATGTTGTATACAAAATCCTGAGGGATTTTTTTTTTAAGTAACATAAAGAAACAAGAAAATAATACGCTATGCAACAAGTTAATTTTTATAGTGCCACAACAAACAACGGTTTGCTTTCCAAACAGCTAACTGTAATGAATTCCTTGGAAAAATAATTTCTCAAGCTCTGAGAACCATACATAAATCTAATTGAGGGGGGATTGTCAAGCAAACATACTGGTTGTTATGGATGCAATGCTTAAAAAGAAGAAAAGATATACTTATTGATTTATAAAAGAACTGCATAAAGCTGGAAATAGAAGCAGTTTTGCTAACTTATTTTTGATTTGGTTGGACAGTGATGTCAGAAGTGGATAAATTCAAAGAAGTTATATTCCTCCTGTGAACATATTCTTGCCCTCCATGTAAGACATGAATGCCTGAAATCACCCATGTTCATACTTGTGATGGGATAAAAATGAATTGGTTTGATTGTGCATAAGAACTTTCTAACATCCATTTTTCCCATAAGTGTGAGAGAAAGAACTTGATGTGTTGCTGTTGTTGTTGTTGTTTGTCAATTCGTGTGTCTGTACCAGGCCTTGTTAGCCTGAGTCCAGACAAAATCCTGTCATGCGTAGTGCAGGCATGAATAGTGTTATTGGTTTGGGAGGCCTTGGAATAGGAGTACCTAGCAGTTCCCAGTATTGGCTATCTCCAAGGCCATGCAGATATGAGCCTGGGAATGAGGTGGATGAAACGGAGGGTGGAATGTGGGCCCAGAAGGAGGGGGGAAGCCAAACCGCTTTTCAAAGTGTACTTTTTTGCTTTGAACCTGAGTTCTGCCAATGACTGGTTTCTGTCCACTTCTATGCCTTTGCAATAAACTGCTTTAATTAGTGATTGTTGTCTGAGTGAATTGAAGTTCAGACTGCACCCTTACATTGTATGTGTTTTTTTAAACAAATGAAAGTAAAAGCACAACTGACATGTTTGCTCATCCAGGCAGATGGCAGCTCTGAAGACTGTTTAATTCTGGACACTTTATTAGTATGTTAAGCAGTATTAGGCCTATTTGCTCAATCTGCCCTACCAAGGACTTTTTAAAAACAATGGAATGACATGGCTGCTATACAGAATAAATAGCCTTGGACAAGCTTTTGTAATGAGTTGTATTGTACATATATCCAGTGGGCTTAATCCTGCATTGCAGCATTTCAATAATAATGTAAATACAAAAAACATTAATTTTTTTCTTACACTCCTGTGTGGCTATGACAACATTTCCATGGCAACCTATTATATACACCATTCTCAAAGTAGATGAAAACACCAGTCAAACATTTTGCTTGGTCAAAGTTTATGGGCTGCTAATAGACAAAAAGTCATATGGACAACATTACGAATTCATCATTGTGAGTTTTATAAGGAACTAGGAAATCTACCAGTGTTACCAGAATTCACACTGATGGTTTTGCTTAAGATCTGATTGAAACACACATTTGACTGGTAACACTTACAAGCCTTAATGTTTGATAAAGGACTTTTTCGGATGGCGATCTGTAATGCAAGCAGCCTCATCCCTGTTGCGAGGCTGCTGCGCAGCAGGGGGGCTGTTTCAAATTATGCTGTCCCCGTGCTGATACTGTTGCAGAAGAGCTGGGAGGCTGCAGCGCTATATTTGGTGATTTTCTAATCATGGAAGTTGACCGTGATTAGAAAATCACCAAATATAGCGCTGCAGCCTCCCAGCTCTTCCGCAACAGTATCGGCATGGGGACAGCATCATCCGAAACGGTCCCCCTGCCGCACAGCAGCCTCGCAACTGGGACGAGGCTGCTTGTGTTACAGATCGCCATCCGAAAAAGTCCAAAGTTTGTTTCACATGAGGTTCCATGCAAAATGGACCCAAATGACAGTTTTCCAAATGAAAGCCAACATTTGTTGATCGATCATGAACTTGTTTTTTTAAAAATGTTTGGGCTGTTTAAAGAACAAGTTTGTTCAAAAATTATCATAAGTGTACACTTTGGAGCAAAACTTTCAAAAATCTGAAGTGTTTGTTTCTGGGGTTCCCCAAAGTAGTTGACAGGGTGGGTCTAAAACTTTACTACCATCTTCATTTTGGTCCTGTTAGATAACACCTATCTACATTGAGTAACTATGTGTTTAAGCAAAACAGACAGAAAAGCACTAAATTATAATATAGATGTTCCTGGCAAGATATAACTGAAGTCCAAATGGCAATGCCTGAGTGCATAAACTAATCCATTAACACTAACAATACAACAGTGTGGTGGTGGGCAGTGTGGAGGTGGGTAGATGGGTGTTCACAGCTATTTTTTTTAATAAAAAATTGAATTTGAGAAACCTGTACCTGAATTTTTATTAATATTTTCACCACTGTATGTTTATGTAATCATTTTAGTACATTGCTATATAATCAGTGACCTACAAAAGCCAATATTTCACTTTCATAAAGTGAGCCTGAATCATAATTATATCATTGTTGCATGATTGTACCTAATGTTTCCTATTAAGAAACACAGAAGCCATATACATTCATGAAAATTTGATTCAGTTCCTCCCTTCCACTTAGTGCACACTGTTAGCTTAATCAAGCAATAGCTTAAGCAATAAGCTGTTTTTTTAATTCAGTCATCTTTCTAGAAACTGATCCACAAAGGCGAGTTTTCACCACTTCAAAATTTGAAAATGATAAATATTCCCAATGTAGTTAATCATTTTTATTTTTCTCCAAGGATCTGAGAAAACTCTTCAATCTGGTGCAGTAGGTTAGACTGAGACATAGGACTTTTTCAGACACCCCTTACCGCGCAAGAAGCCTCTGGAACAGTTACGATACTGTCGCATGTCAGGGGGTCCATTTTGGACGCTGCCGTCCCTCTCTCAGCCTTGTCCGTGACTGTTCTGGGTATGATTGGAGGCAGCCGTGCCATATTTTACTCATGGAAGTTGTCCATGAGTAAAAAATGGTGCGGGTGCCTCCAATCATACCCGGAACAGTCACGGATGATGCCGAGAGAGGGACAGCGTTGTCCGAAACGGACCCGCTGCCACGCAACAGTGTCATAACTGTTCCGGAGGTTTCTTGCGTGGTAAGGGGTGTCTGAAAAAATCCATAGACTTCTACAGGATATCTTAGTGAGTGCCAAAAAGTCCAGCTTCTAGCTTTCCCTAGCTATGAAACAAATTAAATGGCCTTGGGCCAGTGATTCTTTCTCATCCTGTCCTACTTCACAGGATGTTCATTCAGACTGCAGAATTATAGCACTATGATCCCACCGTAATTGCTATGGTTCTGACCTATGGAATGCTGGGATTGGCAAGTTTAGGGAGGGGCATTTAGAATCCTGAGTCAAAGAGCTCTAGTCCCTCACCACACTACAAATGCCAAGAGTTCATCTGAAATAGGAAAATAGATAGATATAAGGGAGTTATCTAACTTGGGGACAAGAGTCCCTAAAAGATTACTGTCATGAGTGTGTGTAAGGCAACTTCAGGCTGTGCTGCCTCATGTGGGCTGGCTTATTGGACAAAGAGTTGTAAAGCACTAAAACGTCTTGGCGGAAAGGGGGGGAGTGACATCTACATGCAGGTTGTAAGAAAAAACTTTCAGTACACAGAACAATGAGACACAGAGCTGAATCAAAAGATAAGCATGCAACTCCAGAGTTTCCCTCTGCCCCTAGCTACCCTAAGCAAGCATTGACACTTCTTCACTTCAGTACCCACAACCCTCCTGGCTGTGGTAGGACAATCTTCCTCCTGTATTTCACAGCATGTACTGAATATTCCTTGCTTAAGAAAACCCTATACAATTCATGGGGTTGTCATAAGTCAACAGGTGACTTGAAGGCACACACGCACACACACACACACAGAAGGATAAGAGAAAGGAGAAGCAGTTACTATTTGTTGTTTAGTCCTTGGCCACTGTTTAGTCTTTTCCAGTGGAGTGTAGTTAAGTTTCAGTTGCTCAATCCTACAGGAAAAAGAAAGGAATAGGCATTCCCTGAGGCAATTCCAGGATGTGGATTGCTAGATGATAATAGTGTTGTACCTAGTACATATATTTTGCACCCAGTGAGGATCAGTTTTAACACCGCCCTCCTCTCTACAACAAAATTATTTTCAGTAATAATCATGAAATGAAATGAACAGCAATAAGGGCCAGAAAAGAAATGCAGACAGTGAAAATTCTCTTTTATTGAACTTTGCATATACCATCATGCCAGTAAAAATAAACACATAAACTGTAACCCTGCCTTTGCACTTTTTTCCTTACCTTTCTTCAATGGTCATTCTAAGCCTTTGCTAATTTTTGCTATTAGCATGGTGCCATCTCCATAACTTGGGGGCTTGCCGCACTTTAGAAAAAAGTGGCAGTGTAGCAGGAACACTCTGTCTTCCATGCTACCTTACCACATGACTTCATTATTCTTCCGTTCTGGTCCCATGGGGGACCAAGATAAAACCGTGTCTTTTTGATAACTGGAAAAACCCATTAGCAAAAAGATGTAGTTTTACCTCAGTCTCCCTCAGGACAGGAACAAAAGAACACTGGAAGAACATCAGAAGTCATGCGGGAAAGCAGCATGGAAGACCGAACTTTCCTGCTGCACTGCCACTTTACTTTGGAGTACAGTAAGCCCCTTCATGTTCTTTCTTCAGGTTTTCACACCTCCTTCCTCCATAGCTAATCCAGCTTTCTGTATGGTATGGTATGTTTAGTGTATAAATTAGGGTGATAAAATATAGTTTTCCTAACCCATTGCCAATGGCAAACTTCTGTTTTTCTGTATTCTGACTTGACAATAGCCTCTTGTCCTGAGTATAAGCTACACTCCGGGACAATCAAAACTGGTGTGGTACACTCGTTCCTTTAAGACAGATCCTTACTTTTTCATGAGCTTTCTTTATTCCTTATATACTTTGTTGTGGTTGGTTTTTTTATATATATAGACTGTAATATTTTTTTAAAAAGAACTTTTAAGGAGTTAGTCAAGGTGCTGAAGCTATTTTGAGGATAGCTCCAGAACTCCGGATAGCTCCTTTAAGATCTAGAATAACCCCCAGAATGGATTGACAACCCCACTGCCATGGAAGTCACCAGCCACTACTGCTCTATACTGTACCCTGAGTTTAGTAATAATCTCATTCCAAGCTGTAAGATGCATTGTAATTGGTTTTTAAAATGTGTTTGGACTGTATACTGTATATCCCCATTGAACTATATTTTGTTTTGTTTTTCATTGTCAGTTTATCAGTCCTCCTCATTCCAAGGAATGTATAATGTACTGAGGGAAACAGGATAATTACCTAGTAGAATCAGCCCATTGGAAAGGTGAAAACAATAAAGCACAGTATTATATTCATAATTTGTGCAAGGCATTTAACTTGTAACTGCTATTTCATGTGATGAATTAAAAGCAATACTGCAGCAATACACCCAGAGCTTTCAGTCTGAGAGGGAAATGTGAACTAATCTTCATTGATGGTGTGCCCTCAGTACATTTAGAGCTGTCAGTTTAGTTTCCAGGGCAGTCTTTTTTGCTCCATGATTTGAATATTTTGTTGTTGTTGTTGTGAATGTTATTGGGATTAAAAGTGGGACTTAGAGTAAATTGGTTTAGGGGAATACAATAGGCAAGGTCTTGGGAAAACAAACATACATCTGTCCCCATATGCACAAGCAGGCATGTGTGTATATGTGCCTTCATGTCACCTGGAATACATACATGTAAATATATATGGGTGCATGGATTTATGTAAATCTTTGCTTATCTCATTTTCATGAGAGGGAAGGAAAAAATACACATTTCTCCTCACTGGACAGGATAGTGAGAGAGTTTATTTTTATTTTTTATTTTTTTTGTACACCTTTGTGAAGTATTCCCATTTGCAAAGTGCATTTTTGGATATTTTGTGGAAATTATAACAGCTGTTGCTTTTGTTTTATGGAGTTTTTTTAAGTATAAGCCCTAAATGGGTCACATGAGTCTATTGCTTACTGTCCTACTGTGCTCATTTGGTGCTGGTCTCCTTCATTTAACAAATGGAAACAAGGCTTGCTGTCTGCAAATGTGACTTATGGGAATTATGGGGAAACTGATAGGGAGGAAAGTGCTGGTCAATTCACTTTCATGCTAGGTGGAAAGAAAGAAAGAAAGAAAGAAAGAAAGAAAGAAAGAAAGGAAGGAAGGAAGGAAGAAAACCTCCACTGCCATTGCTGACTTTTTCAGCAGGATATCTTGGCAAGTTGATACACTGATGTAGGCATGAAGACTTCCACATGAGGAGGGCTCCTTAATCAAGATCCCCCCACCTCATATGGGACAGCTCTGCATGCATGCATCCATATGCAGTAGCCCCTTCTGATGCTTTTCAACCTCACAGTGAGTATTAGCACCACCGAAGCACATTGTGGGCAGGGTTAGGCCAAGTGGCTCTGCATCATTCCTCATACAGTCTTAGAACATTTGTGGAAATTTTCGTCTTATTCCCTCACATTCTTGGACTTACCCTCCCTGTGTGTGTGTGTGTGTGTGTGTGTGTGTGAAAGAAAGTGGGGAGGGGAAGATACATGCACAAATGCATATGTACATGTGATTTATTGTCAATGTGTGGGACCTTCTTACTTCCAAATGCTTTTTTAGAGAATTGTGCCTTGACAGGGTACACTGGTTTTCTCTGTCTTCTGAGCCTGATAGTCACAATGCATTTAGCTGCATTTCCCCCACCCACCCACCCCCACAGACTGTATATTACTCTTGTCAGAGGTTACTTTGACTATTTGATTGGCTTCCACTCTCATTACTGCTGTGTCTGCTGTCATTATGACAACACACTTTCATGGTGTATAATTGCTAAGTGCAGCATTTGGTTGGCTTCACTGAAATCTAACTTTTAAGCCCATCCAGAAGTGGTGTAGAGTATAAATAGCTTTCAAAAAAATCTGACTTGTTTCTTAAGGTTTAACATATCAGCATCTTATCCTAGGGAGCAACGCTAAAGACATATGTGCTTTTTTATGACCCTTACTAGGGACAGTTAGCCAGTCACGACTTGTGCATCTGCACTGTGCAATCCATAGTGTATAGTCAAGTCAGTGTTTTTACTCCCAGTGTGTACTTCTCCCACACTGGGAGCCCTGTAGTTGTTGCTGTGTACCATCAAGTAATTTCAGATTTATGGTGACCCTAAGGTGAACCTATCACATGAATTTGTTCATAGGGGGTTTGCCTTTGCTTTCCTCTGAGAGAGTATGACTGAGAGAGTGTCATCCAATGGGTTTCCATGGCCAAGCAGAGATTTGAACACTGGTCTATCAGTGTCTTAGTTCAACACTCAAACCACTATACTACAATGGCTCTATTAGCCTTGCTGTACGGGGACTTTATTCTGTCCCTACCACCACCACCTTTGTGGTCTCATCCAGAATGGAGGCTGGAATCTACCCTTTGTATAGGGCATGGGTGGGCAATATATGGCTTTCTTGATGTTGGAAAAGCAACTCCCATCAGCCATAGCCGGTGAAGATGGATGAAGGAAGTTGTAGCCCAACACCATTTGCAGAAGTGCAACTGGATCCCTCTCTGGGATAGAGAAAAGGCCACTGTGGATATTCCTCTCAATACAATTTAGAGGCAAGAAAGTCCACAAGGGGGCTTAATCTAGGTCCATAAGGGGGCTTCAGGGTGAAGCAGCTAGCCCTCTTGGTGCAATGAGCTCACAGCTGTCCTTGAGCCTGCTTCTGCTCATTGTACTGGGTCTTCAGAGCAGGGCTGCTCCATTGCTTGGGGCAGCTCTCAAGTTTAAGCTGGGGTCCTGGGCCAATATGTAGCAAATCTAAATATGGTAGTTATGAATCCATAACTCTAGGTTACAGATCTGTAACTGTAATGCAAGATGTCACCCATCATATTTATGAATGGCATTGGCATTTTCTTAAATATTGGATTAAACATTTATGTATAGATATATTGGTGTCCTTTTATTTAATTTACATATAATGGTTCATATTATTTGATTGCCTTCTGAAATTGCATTTGATTTTGTATATTGAATTGGGGGTTTGGGATTCCTTTGGGACAGAAAAGTTGAAAGTTGAGTACAAACAGCATGAATCACGTACTGGAACATATTTGAAGCTACATAACCAGTTGCTATCACCACACCATCACACCTGTGAACACATTTTTTGCTCTAAAAAAGACCTTGAGGCATGTGCCATGATGTAGATTATCTGCATACTTAGGCATAATTAATTGAATCACAACCTATATTGGTTATAGTACACGATACAAAGATATAAATGAAATGCAATGGCATTTCTTTATAAAATGAAAATTGTAGTCTCTGGCTGAAATCTACAGTGCTGGGCTGTGATTTTTAACGTTTTTATTCCTGCAGAAAAGAATACAGTACTTTAAAACTGAAATGATTTTCTATTGTATATATCGAATACATTTTGAGATGGGATCGGGAAATAGCACAATGGGTATGTACATTATTTTGAGGATTGAAGAAGTGAATATTGATCTACAGTTAAATTAGGTGGGGTTTTTTTGGAGTGATGATGAAGAAGTCAAGGTAGAGAGTTTCAAAACCATGTAAACATTGGAACTATTGCCAATAATAATAATAATTAATTGCAACATATTTTGTTTTTGTTTTGTTTTTTAAATCTATGTAAAGACAAGCTCAGGTTTGTTTCTAATATATCTGGCACTGAAGGAAATGAAATAACTGTAAGGCTTTGTCGGTGTAATACCAGATAAGAGTGTACAAAGTATATTGAATCCATAATAGCAATATTTCATCAGAATGACACCACTGCATTAGCTAAAACAGTATCTCATATGAAACTGCACTCTGTACTTAAAACAACATTGCCCAGAAATTGAGTAATTCTCATTATAATTCTCAACAATATAATATGTAAAGCATCACATGTCATTATGTTAATCAGCATGTTTCCCCTGAAGTCATTCTTTGGGTCAGACTGGCAGAATAGCTCCCCATTTTAGATTTAATGGTTCAAAGAATAGGATAGCCATTAAAAGCGTGAAGTAAGAAATCCTCTGTTCTAATTTTACTATGGACTCAACAGGTAGTTGTAGACCACAGGGCAAAGTTTTGCCCATGGGCCATATGCACCCCATGGGCCCCAAAGTGCAGCCTGAGAACCCCCTAAAAGCCCCCAGATACCCTAAAAATAAATTTCTGGGTAATCTTTCATTCCCAGTCCCCCCACAAGACTCAAAAGAGTTTAACTCCACCCAATCCCACCAACTCCACACATGCCTGCCAGGGATGGGGGGGGGGGAATTGGCTCCCACCCCCAATTGTAGACAATCATCTGTCTTGCGCACGTGCACACACACACACACGTACCTCCACCAGCAATATGGAATGATAAAGATTTACCCTGAATATTGTTTACTCAGGTCTTGTCAAGGCAATGTGGTCCCTTCCAGATGAGCTACAGACTCCATCGTCCTGCTGATCATGGGGTGATAGCTAAAGGAGATGGGAATTCTAATCCAGAGGGTCATAAGGGCACCAAATTATGGAAGGCTTATGCAATTTAAACAGTACATACCCTACAACTATCCTGATTTGGTAGGGATAGTTCTGACTAACCCTCTGTCTTGCCACTTTTTCAGCTGCTTTTAAACATCCCAGTGTCTCTTCTCCTCCCAGTTTACTCCTTTGGCCTCAGCTTTTTTCAGTTGCTGCCAACTGAGTTCAAAGGGTAAAAGTAGTTTGCACTGAATTTATTTAGCAGGAGTGAGAGGAGGGTAGACTCTTAACTTTCCCAGATGGCTCAGGCAAGAGCAAATGGTTGCAGTCTTTCTAGACTTTTGTGTTCTTCTTCATTAATACCTTTCCCTATCTTGATGACATTCTGATGTTTCTTGGCCACATGTGTTCTGGTTTTTGCATGTGAAATGCTGGCAGATACGAAAGCACTATATGAATGCTAGCATCTGCTCTCTATTACCTCCAAAGGCTTAATAGATTTTATCCTACAAGTAGGCATGTACATCTTCACACATTTCATTCTTGCAGGAAAGAATGAATACTTTTATCATTCAAAGACATAGCTGTGTTTGTCTGGAATATCAGTAAGCAGGGGGATCTTGTAGCACCTTTGAGACTTAAGGAGATTATCAGACGCTTAAAAAAACACCACCCTAGGAGTTCATGAGAATGATGTCACTGTATCGCCAAAGGCTCCCAATATCAGACAACTCCATCCTCCTCTCATGCTTCCTCCATTCTCCCTCTGTTCTGATGTGACCAAAAAGGCACTGCTTTCCATTAGCAGAAACTTCTGTTAATGAAAGTGGCATCTTTTTCTTCACTCCAGCATGGCAGGACAATGGAGGAAGCATGAGAGGAGGATGGTGCGTGTGGTATCAGTACCCTCTGGTAGTGCAGTGATGTCATTCTCACAAGCTCTTGGGTTTTGTTTTGTTTTAAGTATCTGATAATCTCCTCACAGAGAGCTCATTTATACAAGCCTGAAAAATTTTTTGGATCACTCCGCAGTAATAGCAAGTTGCAGCAGCGGTGACTTCTCTTAACGGTTTTACAGTGAACATAAACTTTGCATGCCCTCTAGCCAAGATGGTGGCCACAAGTGATTTACTCACATTTTTACATTTGCCACCGGTGAACTTCAAAAAACCAAAAACAGTAAACGATTTCCATTGTGTGCACAAACAATATTTCACCTTTACGAAAGAGAGAAAAAAGAGAGAAAAAATACAAATCTTCATTTATCACCTTAGCAATCGCTCACTAGGGCAAAAATTCAACATGGCTGCAGCATGTGCTTGCCCTGTTAGCAATCCCCTTGTCCCAGTGCTCATCTGGACTTGCACTTCCACTGCTATGGGGAAGTGATTCAAATTGAATTGCTTGTCCCAATGAGTGGGAATGTGCATTTCCCACAGAGCTTTTTTAAAACTCCAGGAAAAGCCGTGAAGGCTTTCTTGGTGGAATTTTTTGGAGTTTTTTGCTGCCCCCTTCCAAATACAGTGCATTGATGTGGGTTCCCATTAAGACAGATTGTATTCCCAGTGAATTCCATTAGAATTATTTCAACCATTTAAACAACCCCTGAGACAAAATTGTAGCATAAGCTTTCATAGACTTAGTCTGCATCTGAAGAAATAGACTAAGGACTTTATCAGACTATCCCTTTAAAGTGTTCTTTAAAGCTATTTTTTACGCCAGCAAAAAACTCTCTCCCTGGTTACTTACCTCTCATCCTGACAAAGGCAGCTCTAGCAATGAAAGAGGAAGTTCCCCATTCAAAATCCCACATATTCTTGTGAGAATACATAGCACTGGAAATTAAAAAAAAAAAAGGCAAAAAATCAGCAGGGGAGATCAATTGACAGCTTAGGCTATTAATTAAAAAGTATGGGTTTTGGCAGGGACATAACTGCAAAAGAGTGATGTCATCTGGTATGTGCGGTTATGTGCTTTTGTTAATGACACCATATTTCGTGTATCTGATAAAGTTCTAAGTGTACAAAAGCTTATGCTACATTTTTCTCTCTCTCAGTCTCAAAGGTGCTACAAGATCCCCTTGCTTACTGACACTTTCTATCAATTTCTCTTTACTGTAAGAAAGAAATGGAAAGGTGCACAGTTTTTGAAGATGAGTTGTAATTTGGGACTTATTCTTTGAAAAAGAAAATGCATGTCTTTTTGTGCAAAAAGCAAAATTTTCTACACAGAAAATGCTGGGTTTTGTGCCAAAAAACAAAAACAAAAACAAAACAAACAAACAAACAACCCCCCCCCCACACACACATGTATTTTCCATGCATAATCAGTCCCAAACTCTGAAGACTATCACCCATCTAGAATTCTCTTTATTCAGGTTTCTCAATGCATTTCAACCATTTTTTTTAAAAAAAATTCTACCTACAAATCCCCTACAGATGTTGTGGCCCATCCAATATGGCCAATAGCAAGTGGTTGTGGGAGCTGTAGGTTCAAACATTTGGAGGGGCAAAGGTTCTCCACTAATTAAATTCAGAAGGTGCCTGATACAATGCCAGTCCTCTGATCTTTCTCAGTACTAGCTATGCTGTCTGTTAGCAGTTCTTTAGGGTCTCAGAGAGGAATCTTTTCCAGTCCCACCTGGCAATAGCTATACAGAAGCATAAGGTTACTAAAACGGATAACTAGCCATGCTCATCATGATGTTTTAGCTTGGTTTTTCTTGCATAGGTAGGGGGTTGGTTTTTCTTGTATACTGTAACTGTATAATACTGTGAAGCCTAAAAGCTCTATATTGATTTCCTAAGATTGCATGGTACACTGTTTTTAATGTGAGAAAAAAGGTAAAGGATTTGAGTCACTCCCTCATTTTTAAACGTTTAATTTCTTTTCACCTATTGCTGTAAAACCTTTCTTCTCTACTGTATGCACATTTGCTTTCATATTATCTAAATAGACACTTGCTGCCTCTGGATATATCCTGTAATGAGCTGTTTCTTTAAATGCTATATAAACCCCTAGAAGAGTTGAAATACATGGATTGGGAAGCCCTAAAAGCTTTACAGAAATGAATTTGAATAACCATTTTATCATGTTTTGTTGCTTTTGTATTTTCTTGTCAAAAGTAATTTAGTTTGTATGTACAGGCTTGTTTAAATTATTCATTCTCTCAGGAGAGAATGAGTAATTCAAACATATTTCTCCTCACTGTAGGAATGTGTTCGAAAACTGAGCAGTATTCTATTTGGTTTTTGAGTAGTTTTTATGTTCTTACAGGGAGGATAAGGTCTGCCCTCAGCACTCAGTGTTTCTCTTGCCCTCCCAGACAGCCATATAGCAGCCACTGGGAAGTAGTAGGGAGGATGAGCTCAGAACTCAGCGCAGGTGAGTGCGACGGTCAGGAGTGCCTGTTATCAGCTTTGGTTGATATGCCAGCTGCACCCTTACCTGGTTACAAGGGAACTGGAAACTGTGGTACATGCTTTGGTAACTTCACGTTTGGAATACTGTAACGCACTCTACATGGGGGCTACCCTTGTGCCTAACCCGGAAACTTCAACTGGTACAAAATATGGCAGCCAGGTTAATTACGGGTACATCTAGGAGAGAGCATATAACACCTGTGCTTAAATCTCTCCATTGGCTGCCGATCAGTTTCCAGGTACAGTACAAGGTGTTGGTTTTAACCTTTAAAGGCCTAAATGGCTTGGGTCCATCTTATCTCCGGGACCATCTCATCCCATATGATCCCCCCACGCACTTCAGTCCTCTGGGAGGAACCTGCTGCAGCCTATGAAAACTAGGCTGTCACAGACCTCCCAGAGGGCCTTCTCTTCTACGGCTCCCAGACTTTGGAATGGCCTGCTGGACAAGATCCGTCTTATCACTACTCTTGATAGCTTCAAGAAACCGCTAAAGACGGCTCTCTTCTGGCAGGCCTTCCCGGAATAACTTCCCGGCTCAAGTAGAGTTGATTGCTTACCCGCCCCCCTGCCACTATTGCCATTTTTTTAATATTGTATTGTATTTTATCTTTGTTTTAAATCTCTACTAGTATAATTTAGTTTTAAGGGGTGGGAGGGTTAGGATTGGGAAGGATTGTTTTAACTTGCTGCTGTTTTAATCCTGCTGTTTTAATCCTGTTTAATCCTGTTGCCGAGCAGAGGGGTGGGTTAAAAAAAAATTATTATTATTATTGAAGATCTTCCATCAGTGGCAACCTCTTGATGCATGGCCCTTGCTCAGCTACTTTCCCCCCCCCAAAACTAGCATGGCCATTTAGGGGCTGGTATGAGGATGTGAAGGGAAGGTGAGTATGGAGGATCACCCATCAATGGCTATCATAGCCATTGACAAATGAGCCCCACCTCCTCTTGCTTGTAACGTCACATAGTGGCTGAGAGGCAGGAGCAGGAAGGACAGTGTGGAGGATAACAGAGGCTGGATGGCCATCTGTTGGGAATGCTTTGATTGCGTATCCCTTCATGGCAGGGGGATGGCCCTTGCAGTCTCTTCCAACTCTATGATTCTATGATTGCCCATCCTAGCTAATGCACAACAATGCAGGCACCCTTGAAGACCTTCTGTGGGTGTAGGGGGCTATATCACAGTGTACTGACAGCAATCTTCTGCATGCTTCTGCCCCCACTCTCCTGCCAGCCACTACACAGCTGCAGGGGAGGGCAGGAGAAGGGTAAGTCTGGGCAGGGTGGGGAGCATTGTAACCCTTGAGTCTATTTGAGGACTGATTAAAAAAACCAAGGTAATTGAGAGGGAATTCAACTTGTTTGGGTTTCTGGTGAGTCAAGAAACCCTTTCCTCATGTTGTGCTCTTGAGTCTTTGAATATTCTTTCCATTCTTAGTACATCCTTGCTGCCTTATTAAGGAAGGAAAAACAAAGGTTGGTTGAGTCCTATCCCCCCTGGCCTCATCCTTGCCAGACATTCATACACTCCAAATTTGTGAGGGAAAATAACCTGATCTTTTGGTGTGAGTGAGAGGCAAGAAGAAAGACTTTTTGAGTGAGGACTGCTTACTAATACTTACAGTTTGTATGCTGCCACAGTTGATTTTGCCATTCCACCCTCGTTCCTGCATCTTGCCTGCAAACTACATGCATCAACTGTTGCGGAATGTGAGAGATGGTACCATATCTCACAAACAGAGTAATTAGTATTTGGAAGAAGACAGTGAGCAACAGTCCCAGAGCACTACCACCACACAGGGACTAGCACAGAAATGAAGCAGGCTAGTCTTCTTTGGTAAAAACATATGAAGTAGATTAACTTATAGATATGAAAAGTTTCATAACGTCTTGTAAAAGGCTCAGTAACACGTGCACTTCAAAGATGAAAAGAAAGAAGTGCATACTACAAATTCAAATGAACTGTAGACTAACTGATGAAGGAAGAGAGGGTGTGGCTAAGACCAATAAACAGGAAATAAATACATGCTGCTCCTAAACTCTCAGTGAGACGTGTGAACTAGAAACTCCTGAATATGGCTATGCTAAGGTTGCTAGCTGTAACAGAAGCTCTGTATCTATGCATGGGAAAGAAATTAACATTAAGCAAAATATTCTAAGAATTTATCAAGTACTTGGTCTGTGTAGCTATTAGGAAAAGTGTCTGCATACCTAACTTGAGTCCTTCCAAAAATAAATCGCTGCATCAAAGTCTGCATCAAAACTTCAGCTCAGCTGAATCTGTTGAAAGAACAAGCATAATGTACTGAAACACACATCTGATATTAAATTCTACCTTTTCCATGCCTGGGGAATTAGCCAGCCTCCTTCTGCAGCTGTACTTCAGATCCATACAGATGGCAAGCTGTTGTGGGAATGGTCCACCATTATTGACTTTCTCATTCAGAAACTCATAAATTTCTGAGGAACAACAGGAATAACATTGCTAGACCAGAACACAGGGAAAGCCATTGGTTTTAGATATCAATACTGTTGTTTAAGATCAGGTTAGTTTTATTTTGTTTGTGGCTTAAAACACTGGTTATTTAGTTTGGCAATGTCACTTCAGAAAAACAGGCTGAACTTAAGGAAGGTTTTTGTTGGTGTACCAGAAAGATTATCCAGTCCTTTCAAAGGAGCCATAAAACACACAAAAATTTGGTATACATTTTTTTAAAAATAAAAATGGTTGTGTCCTATTTATTGGGGACAGGGAAGAAATTGATTCCATTCCCATTTCAGTGCAAACTTACCTAATGTCTGAGTGTCATACCAACATATGAATGGAATCTTAGGGCTCATCTACATGAGCCAGGATACACTGGCTCCCTATTGGCATATCATGGCCATCTATCATGCCCACTGTTCCTCCATTACCACCTCCGAATGGGCCAAACAGTCCCATTGGCCCTTTGCTACAGCTGCCACTGCCACCATTTCCCTGGCTCTCCTAGAAGATAGGAAGCTGGCCTTGGCCACATGCTGCAGGACTCCTTCCTGCTTCAGAGAGAGCAAGGAGACTGGCAGCAGCAGAGAGGGCTGGCCTGCCGTAATAGGCTCCTGTGGACACACGGGGGCCTGATCTTTTCCTTCCTGGTGGGAATGTATTAAAGAGGTATTTTTTAAAAAATGTTGTATTGGGCCTTACCTTGTTTGAGCCCCATCTGAGCCCTATATCTGCCCTGGGAGTTGTGAGGACTGACCCGGGGGCAGAATGGGGAAAAAGCCCTGTATCATCAGGACTTGCAGGACTCTAAGACAGGATAAATTGCCTTTCTAGACAAGCCCCTAGTTATTCAATTGCACAGGGATCTTGTAGCACCTTTCAGACTGAGAGAAAGAAGAGCAGCATAAGCTTTTGCAGATGGTCTACTAAAGCTTATGCAGCAACTTCTTTCACTGAATACTCTCAAAGGTGCTACAAGATCCCCTTGCAACTGATATTTCTGATTAACACAGCTATGTCTTTGAATTCTACCCCCTTAATTATTCAGTTTTTCTGAATTTGGAATTTTATTTATATAATAAAATGCATATATTAGTGAGAAGTGCCAACAGCTTACAGTCCAAGTGTGTGTGGGGGGGTGTTCCCTTGCTCATAGCACAGGCTGCTGGTACAAAAATACCGGCATGTATTAGTGAGAATAGTGCTAAAGATGCATTCTATTAGGAAAATGGTTTGTAAAATATGTATATATTGGATAAAGCTGTATACCAAAAGGTGTGCCTGTGGAGAAATACAAACAATGCATACAATTCAGTGCAAGCTTAGAAAAATATTCTCAAAGGTGGGAAGAATGAAATTTAGGACTGGAAAAAATGAGAAATGGAGAGAAACCGAATTTGGTAGATTCATATATCCGTCATTCCTATTACCATTGATGACCCCATGGGTAGGCTTTTTGGTAAGTCCTTCTGAGGGTCATCAGCATGCAGTAGTCCTTTTCTCATCCTGCTACACTCTCATTTGCCTTGCATAAGCCTTCACTGGACACAGTCAAGGGGTGAGGAATCTCTGTTTTCAGCATTACCATGTTTCAAACAAGATCCTCCTGATACAACAGGACAAAGTGAACTCTTTGTGAGCTGTTCTGAACAAACAAATAAGGGTATTAGGCACTTGCCACCTAATTCTGTATATTGGTCTTGTCAGCCCACTCTCTTATGGACTAGAGAAGTATGGATAGTAAACCTTTGGTTAGTGAGGATAATAATCTTTCCTCCACTTCCTGACATTCAGAATTGCCTGTGCTACTTTGTAGGTTATTGTGCAACTGAGATCAATATAAGAAAATGGGAATGTGGAAGGCCTGAATCCTATATATCATGCTCCACTGTTTTCTTTTTCACTGTAATGTATACAGACATATTGCATGCCTGTGGGTTGTAAAGCTGTCTCTCCTTACAAACCTATTCCATACACTGATATACATTTTTTCTTTTTTTTCTTTCTAAAAAGTTAGAATATAAAGATGGCATTTTTCCCGTTTCACCTGATCCATTTTTATTTATTTTTTTAGCCCTTGAGCTTCTTTTGGGCATGGTGCATTTCCTTCAATACCTGCTAAAGGGAACATAATGTCAAATTGTTGAAACTGTTACAGCTACCACCGTTCCAAATGGGGAATTGAATATAGGATGTTTTTCATGAATCATCATCCATTAGCCTTGAATTATAGGCTAATGAATGATGTAGTGGTGGTCACCATGGTTTTAGGTTAAAGGTACATGATTAAGCTCACTTCCTCCGATCCCAATTTGACACCTTCCTCTATCAAGATTCTATAAACCTCAGTGGAGACTACTCTCATGACTTTGGGATGAATCGGTTGCATATCTACCAATATTCCACAGAAGAAATGTGCCCAAGCAACATCAGAATGTGGTCAAGATGGCAAACGTTATTAATGAGGAAGAATACACAAATTAGGAGAGGCTGCAGAAGTTTGCTTTTGCCTGAACATACTGGGAAGGCCCACACTCCAGCTCCTCCTCTTCTTTCCCCACTGCTGAGTTAATTGAGTACAAGAGTATTTTGCATTTTGCAGCCATTTAAGTAATACATAGACAAAGGACTTTATCAGATCACTAAATACAGCATCATAACGATGCCACATAAATGCAAAAGGCCATGCATATCAGATGATGTTGCCCTTTCACATTTATGTCCTGGTCAAAATCCATCCTATTTTATTGATGGCTGGAGCCATCAATAGATCCCCTATGGCACTTTAGTGCAGGCATTGCTGGTCTATGAAACCTCATGTATTTAACTCAAATCAATGCACCATCAATGGCCGGTCCAGCCAGAACATTTCCAGGTAAGATCGCAACATCCAGGTAATTGACACCTGGGTTTTGGATATGGTTCAGAAATGAGACCAAATCTTCTTCTTCATGGCTCCAAATCTTCTTCTTCATTGCTCCAAGAAGATTTGGTCTCATTTCTGAACCACCTGAACAACATCCACCCAAATATCCAGTTCAAGATGGAGGGGGGAAAAAAACCCACTGCCATTCTTGGATGTCCTAGTCATTTGCAAACCAAACCAATGGTTAAGCCACAAGGTATACAGAAAACCCACACACATGGACAGATTACCTACACAAGAGTTCCAATCATCACCCAGGACAAAAAAGAAGCACAATAAAAACGTTGGTAGACCACGCAAAAAGGATCTGTGAACCCCACTACCTGGAGGATGAACTGAGGCACCTAAACTGGGCCCTACAGGCTAATGGTTACTCCAGATCAGATCATAAGAGCAGCCAGACCCTGAAAAACCACAGGAATGAAGAAGAAAAACAGCCACCCAAAGGGAAGGTATTTTTACCATACATCAAAGGAGTCATAGACAGAATAGTGAAACTGATGAGGAAACACAACCTCCAAATGATCTATAGACCAACCAAGAAAATCCAAGAAATGCTACGCTCAGCGATGGACAAAAGAGACCCTCTCACAGCTGTAGGAGTTTACCGCATACCATGCAGCTGTGGATAAGTTTATATAGGGACCACTAAACGCAGTGTGCAAATACGAATCAAGGAACATGAGAGACATTGCAGACTGGGCCAGCCAGAAAAGTCAGCAGTAGCAGAACATGTTATAAACCAACCTGGACACAAAATGTTATTTAAAAATACCAACATTCTGGACCAGGCCAGCAACTATCATGTCAGAATGCACAGAGAAGCTATTGAAATCCACAAACACATGGACAACTTCAACAGGAAAGAAGAAACCCTGATGACACCCAGATATACTTCTCCATGTTTCGGTCATCAGCTTCGACTTCAGATGGTGTCTCTCCTCTCAATGATTGCCTTAAAACAGTAATGGACTGGATGAGGAAAAACAAATTGAGACTGAATCCAGACAAAATGGAGGTACTAACAGTTACAGGCCCAAAACCAGGTCTGGGAATACAACTTCCAATCCTGGATGGAACTACACTCTCCTCCAAGGATTGTGTTCGCAGTCTGGGGGTGCTCCTGGACCTGTCGCTCCAGATGACTAATCAGGTTAATGCAACAGTCAGGAGTGCCTGTTATCAACTTCGGCTGATACGCCAGCTGCACCCTTTCCTGGAAACTAGGGACCTCGAAACTGTGGTACATGCACTGGTAACCTCCCGTCTGGATTTCTGTAATGCGCTCTACATGGGGCTACCTTTGTGCTTGACTCGGAAACTTCAGCTAGTCCAGAACATGGCAGCCAGGTTGATTTCTGGCGTTTCCAGAAGAGAACATATAACAACTGTGCTAAAAGCTCTCCATTGGCTGCCTATTAGTTTCCGGGCACAGTACAAGGTGTTGGTTATGACCTTTAAAGCCCTACATGGCTTGGGTCCAACTTACCTCCGGGACCGCCTCATTCCGTACAACCCTCCCCACACACTTCGGTCCTCTAGGAGGAATCTGTTACAGCCTATGAAAACAAGGCTGTCGGTGACCTCCCAGAGGGCCTTCTCTGCTGCTACTCCCAGATTATGGAATGGCCTGCTGGACGAGATCCGTCTTATTACCACCTTAGACAGCTTTAAAAAAGCTGTCAAGACGGATCTTTTCCGGTAGGCCTTTCCTGAATAATTATCCCGGCCCAAGACTCAGCTGTCCTTTCTAGGCTGTGATTGTATGTTGTAATTTTTTCTTCTAATTCATATATATTTTTAATTATTGTCTGTTTTAATCCATCATAATTTAATATCATTTTAAGGGGTTGGTGGGCTAGGGTATTGTGATTATGGAGTTTTTATATTGTAAGCCACCCCGATTGTGTTGCAGAGGGGCGGGATATAAATAAAATTTTATTATTATTATTATTATTATTATTATTATTATTATTTATTAAGCAAACAAAATCTGGCTGCCAGTCCTGAAAACCACCAAAATAAAAACACAACACTTGCAAATGAACTCCACCCAGGGACAGAGGGATTATCACCAGATAATGGAGCATTAACCAACCATTAGCCAAACAGACACTAATCCTCCTTGCATCTCTCCACCCAGAAACTAGCCATTCAACACACAAATTTACATATTCTCCCCAAAAGGGGTTCACAGTATATAAACCCCCCCCCCCACAATCCTATCCAACCATTCTCTGAAGATGCCAGCCACAGATGCAGGCAAAACATCAAGAATAAATTCTTCCAGAACACAGCCTCACAGCCTGGAAAAAAAACAAGGAAAATCTATGGATGCTGGCCATGAAAGCCTTTGACTTCACAAGTGACACACTTTTTATGACCCTCACCGGGTTACTTGGAAATTTTAAGTGTGTGTATATGCTTATTTTAACTTCTTGTGTGTTGTTTTTGTTTTTTTGTTTTTTAATTTCCCGCACGAGCGTCTTCTCCTGAATATCCATGGGATTTTGATGAGGATGTGAACGGAGCTCTGTTCACTTCCTCTTCGTTGCCAGGGCAGCCTTTTCTGAGAGAGAAGGTAAGTGTGGTGGGGGGCATTCTTTTGCTGGCATAAAAATGGATTTAATTATGCCAGCAAAAGAACGGTTTTAGAGGCTAGTCTGATAAAGTCCAAAGAAAGAAAGCGTGTAGGGCAGAGAAAATGTGGGCCATTTTAAAAGGCAGTTGAGGAAGTGTGATGACAGAAGATTGATTGGGACTGTCCCTGCCAGCTTGGGAGAGCTGGAGGGTATGAAGTCAGGGATAGTATACAGGGACAGGTGCAGGACAAAAGAAATTGTTGAGAGTGACTTGAAGTCAGAGTAGAAAGTTCCAATTTCTCTCTTTATGCCAGTGTATTTAAGTTTCTGTTTCATTCTCTCTCACACAGACTTTCTTTCTCTCCCTTGTTCTCATTGTCACTCCCCACACAGTGGAGTGGCATATGTGTGATAGATTGCTCTTGCCAGAGCTGTGAAATAATCACTAGCAAAGCCTAACAGTTGTGGGAAGGGTAGCATCAGAGTTATGCATTTTCTGAGCCCAGATTCTCCCTTGCAATGGCTTTCAAGCTGAGGAAAAAAGGGAACAAACTATCCACTGCTGTAAATCAGACTTGCCATCTGATCCAACAAGTGATGTGTAGATAGAAGGTTGTTTCTATGTGCAGATCTCCTTGGATGGAGTGAGTAGGAAAGAATAGGCATGGGAGCAAAGACGGGGCTGAGTGGGTGAGGAAGGGAGGAAAAAACGTCATTCTTGGTGGGTAATGCCTGGCTTTGGCATGCATGCTTTTGGTGTGGAAATCAACATGCTTATTAGGCACTTATTTCATGGATTTGTGCAATTATTCCAGACCAAACCAGATCTCATGCTAATTGCATGGATTCAATTACATTAGCACATTTCTGTTGTGTAAATCACATCCTTGAAGTAGACACAGCAACCTTGGAACTATTGTGGCTGAGGGAAAAAATTTTAACCTTGCCAAAAACTGTTCTCTTCTAGAGCCCATCTAAATGGTGAAAATACCCTCACGGAATTTGCTGGAAATTCTACCTGTCTAAATGGGGTCCAGCACCAATCCACACTATTCAGAAGGAGGGGGGCCCAAAATGGTAAAAACAACATGGTAAAAGCCTTTGCAGGTTTTCCTGTACTTTTTGCAGGTTTTCCTGTACTTCCTGTACTTTTTCAAAAACTGCAAGAGGTGCACATTCCTGCTCATTTGGGCTATCCAATGACAGGAAATTCAAAGGGAAGCACAAAGCTGATTGGATAGGTGAGGTGGGGGTGGGGCTTGCTAGCAGGGCAAGCACCTGCTGCCCCCATGTTGGATTTTTACCTTAGCAATTGCTTGCTAAGGCAATAAAACAGGATGAATATTTTCTGTTTTGCTTTCTTATAAAATTAGAAATTCGCTCTATTGCACCAGAGCACCTTGGGCTGACTTTAAAAAAAAAGTGGTGAAAAACTAAGATGAGTAAATCACTCATGGCCACCATCCAGAATGTGAGGCTTATGGGGGCTTCCAAGGCCAGAAAAACTGTTTAGACATGTCACTGCTGCTGCAAGATGCCAATAATACTATGAGGTACTTTGGATTTTTTCCCCTTGTGTAAATTATCCCCCAGTTTGTTGTTAACATTGCAAGGGATATATCCATTGCCAAGGCTTCACCACAGATGGTATTTAGATAGAGGTTAGTTTAGCTTTTTTAAAAAATGAAAAACAAAATAAGAGTTTTCCAAAAATTGTAAACTCCTTCATAAAGAAGTTGAAAAGGAGATTAAAATTAAAATTGAATGTGAAAGAAACAGAAACTGATAAATTCATCTATTTGGGCCAAGGAGTTTGACTGCTTAGCTGTTAAAATCCTTGTATGTTCAATCATGATAGTGCTGAATTAAGGGTGACCTTTTCTCCCTGGCAGGTTCATCCTCCATAACAGCTGCCTTACAAGGTAACAAAACATGCTTCGCTCTGTGATGATAACAGCTGTATCCATTTAACTAGGCTAATGCAGTTGGTTGAGACTTGGGTGTGATTGATTTTTGTAAACGCTTCCCCCATTCACATGGGTTTCCCCCCATACATTGACTGAAAAGAACTTCAGATTTCCTTGTGATTATAAATAAATGTAATCTAAAATGATAGTGGGAAGGGATGTAGCAGCTCCCTTAACCTTATAATGGCACCCCTAATGATAAGTTAAAAATGCCTTTAATCCATTCCAAAAGGCTTAGAGCAAACTTGAAAACCTGGGAATAAAAAAGGAATTTTGACACTGCACACATTACTAAAATGTGACAGAATGCTAGAGGTGAATTGAAAGTGAATTATATTCAAACAGATTGCAATTCACCCCTGTCCACAAGCCATTGCTTTTAATAGCACGTGCTCTCAGTTGCTTGAATATGAGTGAAGATACAATGGTTCATAGTGGAAGGTCGCCTCCCAACCACTGAGAACTAGAATAAGCAGCCTTTGAGGATTATAAATACAGTTACAGTGTCTCAGGAGAGGGAAAAGAGGATGTCTGTCTAATATTGTGCAACAACTAGGCAGACTCTGTGGAAGTCTTTGGGCTGCTTTTATAAAGAATAAAAGCAAATGAAAAGAAACACTTTACCATTTTTATTAACCCTACAGGGTTCCAATGGATTACTGAGTCTCTTGAGCAATTGGCTATATTAAGAGAGAACATTAGAAAGGATAGGAGGAGTCAAATATGTTGTTGCTGCAAGATTTCATCTTGGGCTCATCTACTCTAGCCAGGATACACCAGCTCCTTGCCAATATATCATGGCTATGGAGGTGGCCAGTCCCCCCCCACACACACACACACTTACCTGGAGAAAATGGGCCAGAGACCACATAGGACACTGACCCTTTGCTGAAGCTGCCACCACCACCAATTTTTTTCACTGATGCAGAAGCCAGGCAGGGGTCCTGCAATATGTGATTACAGCCCTCCTCCATGTGATAAGCCTTGGTCACATGCTGAGGGACTTCTGCCTCGCTTCCAGGAGGGCAAGGGAGCAGCTGGCAGAAGTAAATAACAACTGTGTGGGCTCCTGTTGAAACATGGGGCCCAATCCCATTTTCCCTAGGTAAACTGGGTATTTTTTTTCAAAATGTTTTATTGGGTCCTATCCCAGCTTACCCCCTTTCCAGCCCCGTATCTGCCCTAGGGACGTTTGGACTGCCTGAGGGCAGATTGGGGTAACTGTCCTGTGTTGTTTGGACTACAGGGCTCTGGAAAGGGGGAAAGCTGAGGCATTTGGCTGGTGTAGACAAGCCCCTTAAGATTTCCCCCCCCTCTTTTTTCCACCAGCATGGTGTAGTGGTTTGAGTGTTGGAGACCACAGTGTGAATCCCTGATCAGCCTTAGAAGCCCATTGGGTGACCCTGGGCAAGTCAGTTTCTCTTAGCTTCATAGGAAGGCAAAGGAAAATCCTCTCTGAACAAACCTTGGCCAGAAAACCATATGAAGCCAGCCAGCCAGCTAGCCAGAAGACTCTGGAGGACTGCAAGGGAGCCTTCCTTCCCCATTACACCGGGGTAAGGGCAGCTGAGGCAGCAGAGCAGGGAGTTGGGGTGTGGCCAGGAGTGTCTGGCCATAAAAGTCACCCCACCACCCCCACCTCAGGAACACCTACCAGCCAACTAGCCAGCCAGCCAGCAGACTCTGGAGGACTGTAAGGAAGCCTTCCTTCCCCATTACACCGGGGTAAGGGCAGCTGAGACAGCAGAACAGGGAGTTGGGGTGTGGCCAGGAGTGGCTGGCCTTAAAAGTCACTCCACCACCCCACCCCAGGAACACCTACCAGGGGCCGGGAATGCTCTGGGAGTGGGAATTGAGGTTGTGTGGGGGAAGGGAAGATATGGTGGTAACAGAGTGAAGAATTGTTACAAAAGAAGGCGGGATCGATGTTTAATATCTATCTCACCTTCAGTTCACTCTGTTTCCCCGAATAAATTGGAGAGCACACCAACCATTCCACAGACCCTTACTCTGCTCCTTTGCAATGCCATGTTGGTTAAAAACAAGACACATATTATCCATGACCTTTTATTGGATGAGGCTGCCGACCTGGCATGCTTTACGGAGACCTGGCTGGGAGAGGCCAGTGCTGCGACTTGGGCACAGGCACTCCCGGCCAGGTACTCAGTTAGTGAGCAGGTAAGGAAAAGGGGGGGGCAGAGTGGTTCTGGTTCATAAAAACAATCTAACCTTGACCAGGAAGCCTATCCGGAACACAGTCCACATCAAGTGTATGTACCTAAGCCTGAGGTCCAGGGATAACTTAGGGATTCTGTTAGTATACTGGCCACCCCATTGTCTAACAAACTCCCTAACTGAACTAACACAGCTAGTCTCAGAGTTGCTGCTGGAGTTGCCCAGACTTTTAGTTCTCGGAGACTTCAACATCCCACTCGAGACCAGCTTGCTAAATCTGGCGCAGCTCAGGAGTTCATGGAATCCATGACAAACATGGGCCTATCCCAATTGGTTGTTGGGCCTACTCACTGTGCAGGTCATACCCTCGATGTGGCCTTTAGTACGGAACAGGAATATCCGTGGGTGGAGGTTATTAAAATCTCCACATTGTCATGGACGGATCATTTCCTGGTCAAGAAGGAGCTAAGAACCACTGTCTGCCCCACCGGGGGTGGTGGACCTATTAGAATGGTCCGCCCTCGAAGGCTAATGGAACCAATTGGATTCCAGAAAGCCTTGGAGGGTTTAATGGTTTGTAACGCCAGTGATTCTATTGAAGCTTTGATTAACATTTGGAACACTTACCTCTCTCCAAGGCTATCGACAAAATCGCTCCCAAATGTCCTTTCCAGACTGCTCCTAAATGTAAGCCCTGGTATTCAGAGGAGCTTAGGAAGATGAAGCGGGCTGGACCATGACTAGAGCGCACCTGGCAGAAGACTTGACTCTTATCCGACAAGACTCGTCATAGGAATTTCCTTGATTCTTATTGAGAGGCGATACATGCAGCACAGAAGCCTTTCTCCTCTGCATGTATTGTGTCTGCAGAGTCCCGTCCAGCAGAACTGTTTAGGGTGGTGGGGAAGCTGATCCAGATTCCACCTGCGCAGAACCCCTTACTCAACCCGACAATGGCCTGCTGTGACACGTTTAACATCCACTTTGCAGATAAAATCTCTCGGATGAGAGCCGACTTAGATGCCAGTGTTATGACAGAGTCTATAGATGAGGTGTCCAGCAACTCCGTTGATGAAATTTTATTGGATCAGCTTCAATCTGTAATGATGACGTGGACAAGCTCCTTGCTAGAGTGAGGAAGATGACCTGTCCCCTCGATCCCTGTCCATCTTGGCTGGCCACCCAAGGGGGTGACACATTGAGAGTATTCATTAGGGATATTATCAATGTGTCCTTCAGGAAGGGGTCCGTTCCACCCTGTCTGAAGGAAGCTGCGGTTAATCCACTCCTGAAAAAGTCTTCCCTGGACCCCTTGGAGAGGAACAACTATAGGCCAGTCTCCTTGCTGCCTTTTTTAAGCAAGTGATCGAGCGGGCGATCACTTCCCAACTCCAAGCTGTCTTGGATGAAACTGATTATCTAGATCCATTTCAAACTGGCTTTAGGACAGGATATGGAGTGAAGACTGTCATGGTTGCTCTGGCTGATGACCTCTGCTTGGGGATCGACAGGGGTAGTGTGACCCTGTTGGTGTTCTTGGACCTGTCAGCAGCCTTCGATACAATAGATCATTCCGTCCTCTTGGATTGCCTGAGGGGGTTAGAATTGGAGGCACTGCCTTGCAGTGGTTCCGTTCCTTCCTCTCGGGCAGATCCCAGAGGGTGAATCTTGGGGACAGTTGCTCTACCAGAATAGGCCTTAACTGTGGCATTCCTCAGGGTGCCATTCTTTCCCAATGCTATTTAACATCTATAGGAAGATGCTGGGAGAGATCATTTGGAGGCATGGAATGCAGTGTCATCAGTATGCTGATGATACCCAGATATACTTCTCCATGTCTCGGTCATCAACTTCGACTTCAGATGGCATCTCTCCTCTCAATGATTGTCTTAAAGCGGTAATGGACTGGATGAGGAAAAACAAATTGAGACTGAATCCAGACAAAACAGAGGTACTAACAGTTATGGGCCCGAAACCAGGTCTGGGAATACAACTTCCAATCCTGGATGGAACTACACTCTCCTCCAAGGACTGTGTTCACAGTCTGGGGGTGCTTCTGGACCTGTCGCTCCAGATGTCTAATCAGGTAAATGTGATGGTCAGGAGTGCCTGTTATCAACTTTGGCTGATACGCCAGCTGCGCCCTTTCCTGGAAACCAGGGACCTCAAAACTGTGGTACATGCACTGGTAACCTCCCGTCTGGATTTCTGTAATGCGCTCTACATGGGGCTACCCTTGTGCTTGGCTCAGAAACTTCACCTAGTTCAGAACATGGCAGCCAGATTGATTTCCGGTGTTTCCAGAAGAGAGCATGTAACACCTATGCTAAAAGCTCTCCACTGGCTGCCTATTAGTTTCCAGGCACAGTACAAGGTTTTGGTTATGACCTTTAAAGCCCTACATGGCTTGAGTCCAACTTACCTCCAGGACCGCCTCCTTCTGTACGACCCTCCCCATGCACATCGGTCCTCTGGGAGGAATCTGTTACAACCTATGAAAACAAGGCTGTCGGTGACCTCCCAGAGGGCCTTCTCTGCTGCCGCTCCCAGATTATGGAATGGCCTGCTGGACGAGATCCGTCTTATTTTCACCTTAGACAGCTTTAAAAAAAGCTGTCAAGATGGATCTTTTCCAGTAGGCCTTTCATGAATAACTATCCTGGCCCAAGACTCGGCTGTCCTTTCCCTCTGGGCTGTAATTGGATTTTTTTTAAAATTATTGTATGTTTTATTTTTTTTTTCTAATTTAATATATTTTTAATTGTTCTATGTTTTTAATCCTTTATAATTTAATATTATTTTAAGGGGTGTGTGGGCTAGGGTATTGTATTTATGGAGGTTTTATATTGTAAGTCGCCCCGATTGCATTGCAGAGGGGCGGGACAGAAATAAAATTGTATTATTATTATTTATTATGATAGATTCACCATAATTCAGAAACAACTTGAAGGCAGACAAGAAGATTTTTTAGGTTAATTTATTATTATCACTATTATTACTATATTCATGGTGCTTCACAAGTACAAAGACACAAGTCTATGCCTTAAAGGGCTTACTAAATGTGAAGTTAATTGCATAAATGTCACCTTACCCTGGCAGATGGTGTATGTTGACTAAACTATAGTTGCAGGATGTGTATATTATGATCTAGATCAGGACCAGATCATGGGAGAAGAGGGGCTTTGGTCTCAGTTTGAACTGGAGTTGTTTGCACATGCTATTAGCTTTGGAGAAAGTTGGGACTTCCTTTCTGTAGAAAATACCAGCTGTGGAGGAGGTTAATTGAACCTGGATCCATGGCATGGATAAATTGTAAAAGTGCTCCTCTGTGCATGTCACAGTCTCAGGACTTTTTCGGACATTAAAAATACAACGCAAGCAGCCTCGCCACGTTGCGAGGCTGCAGCGCTGCAGCGCGTCCCTTTCACATGACGCCTGTCCCTGCCGGTACTGTTGCAGTACCGCAGGGACATTTGAGTGTTATATTTAGCCGATTTTTTACTCACGATCAACTTTCTACAGATACCAAGGATTACTATGCTTCACAGAAACTTGGCTGGGGATGACAGTGGCCTAACATGAGCTCAGGCTCTTCCAGCTGGGTACAGTGTCAGCAAGCAGGTGAGGGAAAGTGGGCAGGGGAGGGATAGCTGTGGTCTATAAATACCACCTTAACCTGACCAGATTCCCCATTAGCTGAGCCACATTGAGTGTGCATACCTGAGTCAGAAAACTAGGGATAGACTGGGGATTCTGTTTGTGTACTATTCATCCTACTGCCTATCAGACTTCCTGGCTGAGCTCACAGAACTGGCCTCAGGGCTGTTGTTGGAGTTGCCCAAAGTTTTGCTTCTGGGTGAATTCAATATACTTTTGAAGGGCAGTTCATCAGGTACAGCTTGGGAGTTCATGGTATTCATGACACACATGGGCCTATACCAATTGGTTTCAGGACCTACACATTCAGCAAGTCACACCCTTGATGTGGTTTTCAATTTGGAACATAAGGATCTGTGGGGAGAGGTGGGTAATAAATAACTTATTGTTAGTATCATCATCATCATCATCAATCAATCAAAAAGACAAGTGTTCTAAATCAGGCCTGAAGTTTCACTAGAAGCCAGTATCACTAAACTGTTGTAGTATGACATGAGACAGCATGACTGATGGGAAAAGATGATAATGCTCAGTCAAGTGGAAGTAAGTAGGAAAAGAGGAAACTTGCAGGTAGATTGGTTCAATCAAGGACGCCCTGGTCCTGAACTGGCAAGACCTGACCAGAGTAGTTTGTTTATTTATTTATTGTATTTATACCCTGCTCTTAAGCCACAAAGGCTATTGATGACCAGGGTTGACATAAGTCAATGTCAACTTGACAACAAGCAATGACAATAATGTTGTAATTGCTCCAATTACTCATTTTTTTAAGTGGAAAATTTATTTAAATATGTTTTCTGTCACTCAGAGATAATGTTTCTTCATATGTTTGAAGATGCACCACAGGCAGAGAGGTGACCAAAAGGAGCTAAACTAAAAGCTACTGTGCAAGTGAGGCAATCCCTCATTAACAGCTTTGTAATACTAATAATGACAGCACAAGAGGAGAATTTATAAAAAGGGCCTTACAGCCCTTTCCTGGGAAGCACATCCTGCTGAGTTTGACTTTGGTAGGGGAAAAATATATCTGAGCACTGTATCAAAGAGAGCTATAAAGTAGGTGTATAATTAGTGTGTAATAGAGATAAACTGGCAGGGCATTTGTAAGGAAACTGTGGTATTTAAATATAAATTCATTCTGAAAATGTTTACAAGTTGTTGGAGAGAGGCAACAGAAGTAACACAGAAGATTAAATACTTCACATACCTCCTTCTTTGCAGTAACCTTCCTCTAAGAAATGGAGCAGGGACACTCATACAGGCCTAATTTTTAGGACTGACTTTATCACTTGCAACCTTAGGACACAGCACAGGATGGCTAAGGTCTGCAGTAAAGAAAAACAGTCTAAGAAAAACAAGAGATCAAGGAAGAACACATAAATCTGCATGGGAGGAGAAATGAGAGTCTTTGCTCTAACATGTACATTCCTTAGAACAGTAGAAGAGATTTTCCAGCCCTCCAGATTTTTTTTTTTTTTACTACAAGTCCCATTACCCCTCTCAGCATAGCCACTGGCAGTTGTTGAATCATCAGTCAAAATACCTGGAGGATCCAAAGCTTCCAAGCTTTGCATTAGAGAGTTGCATCAATAGAAGTATAGTGTCCAGATCAAGGGAAGTAATAGTGCCGTTCTATTCTGCCTTGGTCAGACCTCACCTAGAATACTGTGTCCAGTTCTGGGCACCACAATTAAAAAGGATATTGACAAATTGGAGCGTGTCCAGAGGAGGGTGACTAAAATGGTGAAAGGTCTGGAAACCATGCCTTATGTGGAGAGACTTAGGGAGCTGGGTATGTTTAGCCTGGAAAAAAGACAGTTAAGAGGCGATATGATAGCCCTGTTTAAGTATTTGAAGGGGTGTCACATTGAGGATGGAGCAAGCTTGTTTTCTGCTGCTCCAGAGATTGGAACACGGAGCAATGGATGCAAGCTCCAGGAACAGAGTTTCCATCTCAACATTAGGAGGAACTTTTTGACAGTAAGAGCTGTTCGGCAGTAGAATGCACTCCCTCGGAGCGTGGTGGGGTCTCCTTCCTCGGAGGTCTTTAAACAGAGGCTGGATGGCCATCTGTCAGGGATGCTTTGAACGTGATTTCCTGCATGGAAGGGGGTTGGACTGGATGGCCCTCGTGGTCTCTTCCAACTCTGCAATTCTATGATTCTATGTATAGCTTATAGAAGTGTAAAGCTTGTTACATTGTAGCAGAGGCCATGTACGCTCATTATTCCTAAATGGATTACCACACACCCTACCTGAGAGCTGTGATTCAATCCCAGAGAGCAGAGCTAGGGAACATATGGCTCTCCTCTGGTTCCCATCAGTCCTGAAGAGCTTCGCCAATGGTGTGGGTTGACAGATGGAGTAGCTCATCACTAGCTGGAAGGCCATGGGTTCCCCACCCCTGATGAAATTGTTAGAGGAGTGGTGGTGGTGGGGAACCACCAGCTAATCAGCCTCTCCTCTGAAACAATTTTTGGATTGCCTGGAGACTGAACCTTGATCCTTCAAATGGAACCAGAATGGCTGCCTTTGAAGTAGCTTTGCTGCTGTGAACTAAAAGGAGAGTTTGGGTGACCACTCTGTCTCTCCATTAGCAACACAGGGTTCTTGCAGTTATTTTTTAAACTGGCACTTTTGAATACAGTGTACAATATGTGCGAAGTTCTGACTGTGAAATAGTCCTTCATAATAAAATGATGCTTCTTTCATGGCTTTAAGAATGTCAAGAAGTGGATTATATAAAGGCCATAGAATGTTGGGAGTCTGAGCTCTGGAAGTGGATTCTCAAGGCTAGTTTCTTATGAAGTATTACAAAATGGAATAATGCTTCTCTCAGTGGCAGGTGGAATTGCCAGGTAGAAAGCATCCTGCACAAGGACAGCAATTGTGCTTGCTTTTATTTAATCCAAATAGGTAATTCCGCTGTCTTTACATCTGGAATTCATTCTCAAGTATCTCTCTTTTGAAATGCTGCCCACATATGATGGGCAGACAACAATTTATTCTCTTCTGGTTTGGCTTCAGTTCTCTTTGTGTGGAATTTAGACATAACTTCCAAATGTAAAATGAGGTGGGGGGAGGTAAAAACAAACAAACAAAACCCTGCCTATGTGCTGGTAAACTCTTTTTCATACTTTTTCAGCTATGATTGATGACATTTATATTTGTGAAAGGAATGTTAATGAGCCAAGCTTGCTTTATGGAAGCAAGCAACATAAGTTATCAGCTATATTGTTTACAATGACTCTCTATTTCCTGGGATGATCATTTTTCACTTCACTTCATTCCTAATCCCTTTAACTTGAGAGGCCAGGGATTGAACCTGAGGCCATTCTGCATACAAAGCCTGTATTAAGCCACTGAGCCCATAACCTTTCCATTCATCCCAAGCTGGTTTTGTTCCTCCAAATGAAAATCTCTGATATTAAGGAACAGTGTATTTTGGAGGGCATGCCCGCAGCACCATTCCTTCCTACATTGTCCCTATAGTTTTTAGCCTTCTCGCTCATTATGCATTTATTGAAGTACTGTGTTTTAACAGGCTATGATCCATTCTGCAGTGCCAGTAGCAACCTCCCCTGCCTTAAACAGAAAAAGAAATTAACAGAAGGAATCGGGTGCCTGTGATGATACCAGCAAAATCAATGTATAATAATTAAAAAAAAAAAACACCAAGAAAAGCAATTCAAAACAGGAAGAGTGGCAAGACTAAAGAAGAGGTGGTTAAAACATCCCCTTTATGGTTAAAAGTTCATTTTCAACTGTTATTGTTCCACATTTCCCCCTGCAATTGGGACTCAAGATAGCTTACAAAATTAGAACAAATTGTTGTTGTTGTTAACTGCTGTCAGCTTTGACTTACGGTGACTCTATGAATGAGAGACCTCCAAATACACTGTCATCAGCAGCTCTGCTCACGTCTTGCAAACTCAGGGCCATGATTTCCTTGATTGAGTCTATCCACCTACAATGCAGTCTTCCTCTTTTCCTACTGCCTTCTACCTTCCCAAACACTGTTGTCTTTTTCAGTGAGCCATGTCATCTCATGATATTCCATAGCACAACATTCTCAGTTTGGTCATCTTGGCTTCTAGGGAGAGTTCTAGCTTGATTTGCTCTTGTTGTTGCTGTTGTGTGCCTTCAAGTCATTTCCAACTTATGGCAACCCAAAAGAAAATCTATCATGAGGTTTACTTGGCAAGATTTGTTCAGATGAGGTTTTGCTTTTGCCTTCCCCTGAGGCTGAGAGAGTGTGACTTGCCTAGAACCCCTTTATTTGTCTTTTTTAGCAGTCCACAGTTTCCACAGAACTCTTCTCCAGCACCACAAGTCAAATGAGTTGATTTTCTTCTTATCAGCTTCCTTCACTGGCCAGCTTTCACAACCATACATACAAATTGTAAGTACAATGGCATGAACAAACCTGGCTTTGATATTCAATGAGTTATCTTTACTCTTCAGGATATTGTCTAGTTCCTTCAAAACTGCCCTTTCAAATCTTAGTCTTCTTTTGATTTCTTGACTGCAGTTCCCATTCTGATGAATGATTGAACCAAAGTTTAAGAAAACTTTCACTATCTCAAATTCTTCATTGTCTGCTTTAAAATTATAAACCATCTTTGGTCACTATTTTCATTTTCTTAATCTTCAGCTGTAAATCTGCCTTTTGCACTTCCTTCATTTTCTCCAGTAGCTGTGATGTACCAGACACACGCTCACATTAACTCAATACGCTATCTTTATTAAGCAAGGAAACGTGGTTCAGTAACATAGGCAAAGCCTGATCTAAGCACATCCTAGTACAGTCTCCAGATAAACCCTTACAGCGTGAAATGGTATGTAAGGAGGCCTGTAGGTGGGCAGCTAACTCCAGGTGCTGTGACCTTGAGCTGCTTGAGGAACAGCGTTCCCAGACCCAAAAGGCGGGCTGGCACCTAACAAAGGGCTAAGAGGCCCAGCCAGGGAAACAGAGAAAACAAGCCAAAACCGAAACTCATGACAGGGTCTTCCATGGAGTTTACTCTAATACCCAGAATCCAGGGATGAGCCTGACAGTAGCCATTCCAAGGACTTCATCAGACGCAGCCTCTTTTAAATGTTCTTTTGTCGGCATAAAAAAAAAGCGCATTTTAATGCTGGCAAAAGAATGTTTCCCCTGCACTTACCTTTTAATCCCAGCAAAGGCTCCCGGTAATAAAAGGAAGTGAATGGAGGCCCATTCAGTTCCTCATTCGAAATCTCATGCGATTTCATCGTGCAAGAAATTCAAACTTAAAAACAAAAATAAAGCATTTTAAGTTACACCAAGCACCCAAACACACTGTAAAAGTCCCAGGTAACCCAGGGAGGGTCATAAAAAGAGTGAAACTTACCTGGATGTCCCAATCTCACCTGGAAGTGTTCATGCCAGAGCGGCCATTGTCAGAGCAAGTCCAAGATTTAAATGGCCCAAGGTATCGCACGCTGGCAATGCCGGCAAAAAAAATGGCAGTGAGATATATTGACAACTTAAGCCATCAATTAAAAATGGCAGGATTTTTGATCTTTATAACCATGAAAGGGCAACATCATCTGATCCACACGCCATTTCACAGTTATGTGGTGTTGTGATGATGCCGTATTTTCCTCATCTGATAAAGTCCTAAGTCTTTGCTAGTTTCTGCTAGTAACATGGTGTCATCTACATATCTTAAACTGTGGGTGTTCCTTTCTCCAATTTACATACCACCTTCCTCACAGTCTAATCCCCATGGCACTGACCAGGGAGGTGGAGGAATAAAGTGCACTGCAGTGTCTTGGCTGAACAGCTTCCATCCTCTGGTTTGAACAAAGAACCTGATGTTGTGGTTGTTGTCATCAGCTCCCTGGCAAAGGGCAGGATACCCCTGCAGTTGCAGTGGCCTTGTTATTTCTCCCTATTTAGTGGGAAAACTTGAGGGATTCAACACAGCAATTCCTCAAGCCTCCCTCCTGCTTCTACAGTCAATGAAGGAGACATTCCTAAGGCACAAACCATATCATAACAATGCTCCTCGGAAGAGTGATACTGTACACTGAATGTTAAGAATAAAATGGTGACAGCATGCTTGCAGGATGGAGAATGGCAGACCCTTCAATCTGTACTGCTGCCCAAATTCACCCCACCTTGATGCCACACTGACCCAGCAGGACACACATTGCAAAAATGAAACAAAAACAAAAAACACAGCAAAATCCAGTTCTTCCTGTAAGCTGTGGGGTAAAAAGTGAGTTTTTTTTAAAAAAAATCACATTAATGTCTAAAACAGTGGTTCCCAAACTTTGGTCCTCCAGGTGTTTTGGACTTCAGCTCCCAGAAGTCCCAGCCAGCTTGGCCAACAGTCAGGAATTCTGTCAGCTGAAGTCCAAAAACCTCTGGAGGACAAAGCTGGGGAACCACTGGTTTAAAAGGAGCAGTTTCACCATGAAAATGATCATACATTGTGTGTTCCTACAGCTGTGGAATTGAGGTGGGTATGGATCTGACCTAAATAAGTTAGCCAGTTTTACATTTTAAAACTAGCCAGACCTGCCTCCCCCCCCCCATATCCACAGAGCCAATATCCATGGTTTCAGTTATCTGCAGGACACAAAATAGGGAACACATACCATAGAGTCGTGCTGGAGAATGCTGAGTGAGGCATCCTCTCCAGGCATCTTCTAGGTCCTCCAATACAACTGTGGTATGTTTTTAGCATACCATACTTTTAAGGACTCCTTTCTTTTAATAGGGTATGCTGTTATATGTCTGAGAACTAAACTCTTGCAGATATGGTGGTCAGACTGTATTGAAATGGAGGACTGAGCAGGAATAAAGAAAATCCAGCCCCCTAATTGTTTTCCCAGAGAGGACAGATATTTTTTTGGCTTGGAATGAATTTGCTCTTGTTTTATATTCTTGAGGCTCCTATGATCCTTCCCTGCTGCTTCCAATGTGATTTGATAGGCTGGGAGCCCTTCAATTTGAGGACTGTTTTTAGGGCCTCAAGTTTTATTGTTATTACAAGGTAGTTTAATTACCACACATTGCTTCAGATAACTTAGGGCTGAAATGTAATCAATACTACTATAAAGTGGCAGATTTTACAACAAAAGAGATACCCTTATAGGCTCATAAAGCATCATGTGCATGATAGGATGACAAAGGGAGATAGAGGCATCACATTATCATACTTAGATCAGTGTTTAACATTTCTTCAACATAAAGTTGATTTGTTGCTGACACAACTTCATACTGCCACGGGGAGAAAACTGACAGGTCAAATGTTGCTGGAGGTTGCCATATTTACAGCTGATGTTCTTGTTTTTATTTATTTTTTAAAATATACCAACAATGTTTTTTGTTATTGTGGCCTCTTTAGTGGCAACAGCTACAAATTTTTATTCCCACCTTCAAATTTTCTTTTTAATTCTGAGACATACCATATCAAAAACAAGTTCCAAAAGGTATATGTTTACCCTTTGTTGTGGTTCATGCTGGATGCTTATGCAACACTTCCAGTGAGGTGTATCTTGGCGGTGTTTGCATGCTGGATGGTTTTGAGTGGGAGAGTGTCCACCCAATTGGAAGTGTATGGAAAAACTAAGGACCACTTTATTATCTATCTAATTCTGATCTGCAGCAGAGCTGCGTAGCATGGTACATACTGAAGCAAGTGTGTATTGACTTCCTCTTCAGTATGTCAAGAACAAGTAACCCCAGATGTCAGAGACAAGCCAATAAACCTACCTTGGCCCTGGTTGGCCTGTTTCCAGGAAGGCTGAACATGCTTATCTCCCCTCAAGTGTCAATCCCTAAAAGGAGAAAGCCAAACAAGTCCAGTCTCAAAGGTTGCTCCCATTCCCACCACCAAATCCCAGGACCCAAAAGACAGACAGCTTCCTTTCACCCCAAGATGTCTGTTGGTGCTCACTGACAAATTTCCCCAGGTTCCACTCTTTCCTCACAAACCTGCCAAAAGTGACCAAAATGTTAATTATATAAAATTCAGTGCCAATTTTACAAATAAATGACATATAATGCAACATGTTTTAAATGATTTGAATGAACTAATTAAAATCTTTTAGAGAACCACTCAAAGTCAATTGTTCCATAGTACCATGGAGAATCAGTACAAGATAGGCAAAACAGCTTAATCTCTATCACCCAAAAAGGTAAGCAAAATTCCTCCCTGAATTCCGAAACGTCACCAGCCAAAGCTTGTATTAACCCCCAGGGAAGGAAGGTGGACTGAGCAACAAAAAGATAATGACAGATGGGCAGAGCTGGTGTATGCCCCCTCTCTCCATCCCCCTTCCTTCCTAGACCCCTTTATGACATTTCTAATTTGCTCTCCCTTTTCCAGGAGGACAATAAAGCAGTTCCCACTCAACAATCATCGCAACAGGTGATGCAAATATTTCTTTCATCCTCTTCTCACCTTTTAATATTTTAAAGCCTTATGGCATCATAATGCTATAGCAAAACAATGATATAGCACTTTTGCACTGAAATGTTATAACCTTATAACTTTAAAAAATATACAAAAAAGATCAAAGTTTCAGCTAACTATGCCCCATTAAAAAAAAAAAAAATCTTCAGGGTTTTTCCCCCCAAAGAAATTGCTATATTTAGTAACTAATTGTCCCCAAAACAGGAAAAGAATCCACTTGCAAGGAACAAGTGGATCAGAGGGTATTACAACTGTCAATTCACAGCAGAAATGAGGGCTCTATAGCATGAGCTTGAGCTCAGACTAGTCTGGAAGAAACCATAATCTAAAGGGTACTGAGTTCAAGTAAAGTAAAAAGAAAATAAAAGAAAAAAGCAGATTTTTGAAGAAAATATTCAGAGTAACCTGGGCCTAGGACTGTTGCTAATTTGCTTCAGGTGAATGGATGTTACAGATTTTATTACTTATGATTCCAGCAGGTTAGAAAAGTTTTTTGTTTTTTTTTAAAGAAAAGCAGTTGTAAAATTTTAAATTTTTAAGTTGCTTGACTCTTTTTTAATTTTTTTTATAGTTTGGTGTTTTATTTTTTATTAATAATTCCACACCCTAGATAATAAAAATATACAACAATTTATATTGTTTTTATTGTTCTGGTGATGTGTAACTTCCTGTTAAGTTTTCCACTGGGATTTTTTTAAAAAAATGTAAGTATATATTTTAATGAAAATATATTATTATATTTTAAAGATATAATTCATATACAAAAAGGGGTTTAGAAGATAGCCAGCATGGTGTAATGGTTTGAGCGTTGAACTGTGACTTTGAAGACCAGGGTTCAAATCCCTGCTTGACCATGGAAACCTACTGGGTGACATTGGGCAAGCCACACACTCTCAGCCTCGGAAGAATGTTACTCAAAATGCTCCTTGAAAAATTCCAAGAAAATATCGAGTTTCTAATATGTTGGGGAAATTAGCAGCAACTCGACTTTAGCTATGCAAGAGGGGGTAACCAGGGAATCTTTTAAACCTGTTATACCAGTAATACTCTGCATGGAATACATACACATTTAAAATTAAGTATGTTTTTTTTATTAAGGAGTTCAAAAATAACACCAAGCACACACACATTCACCCAAAGAAAGCATTCACACAAGGCTATAGGAAGTAATAGTAGGAAAGCGTGGGATAGAGGGTTGCAAGAGGGTTCTGTTGAGGTGATACAGACCTGTTCTGTAGTCAGTCTGGTAGAGTGGATGGAAGAACCTGGGTTGGCTAACACAGAGTAACAGAGCTTCCCCCTATTACTGGCTGTGTGCAATGAGGCATATTTTGGGGGGTCTTTAATACCTCCAAATACACCTGAGGGGATTGGTTGCTTCATGGGTTGAAACAATGAATTCCATGAGCCTTCATGGATTGCACAATGAGTTTCCTGGTCTTGACAAAAGGTGAGAAAAATGCTAAATGTCTTCCTTAATGTCCAGTGATTGGATTTTAACAGCTTTGGGTAGCTTCTTTTAGGTTGGGAGCTGAGGAGAAGAAATTTCACAATCAGCAAATACAAAAGGGTTTTCACCATCCATTAACTTCCCATTTATGTGAAATGTGTCTTCTTTTGGCCCTTCAGCCCCAGGCCTTCCTTTCCCGGGAAAAACAAAAATGACCTTTTTCTGAGACCATCCTGTATTTTACCCTTGTAAAAGGCCACATTAATGAACCAAGCTTGGCCAGTCTCTGAGGCCTGTGAAAATGGAGTGTAGGGCAATGCTAACATTCCAGAAGTAGGGTGCCTTGAAAGTGCGGTGCAAGCTTATGCTTACAAGAAGGGAAAGGCAACCCCACCACGGAATAAATCTGGGCAAGTAAACCCTGACACAGGTTCACCTTATGGTTGCTTGAAAGTACACAACAACAATAATTTTTAAAGAAGGTTACTTAGAAATTGTAGGAAGTTTATATGCAATGTTGTGACTTCATGGAATATAAAATTCTGTAAAAAAAGAAAAAAGAAGGGGGATATTTAACAAAAACCCAACATCATTCTCAGAGTTTAATTCCTTTGAATAAGTTAATAACATTTATCAATACCAGCTAAAGCTTCCATCTGTAAGCCTGTATATATGATCCTACAGAAGGAGGGAGCCCTATATCTTTAATATGGAATAGATGAATCTGTCTGTTTCTAGTCTGTGGCAACTTCTCAAGTATTCAGTCTTCAGCCTATTCTATCCAATTTCTCCAACAGTATGAGATTCAAAACAAAACCAACAAGCCTTACTGTTTGTGAGTGCATTTCCCCCCAGTACACATGACACAACAATTTTATGCTTGACATTTGAGCCAAGAACAGGGTTACAAGACTCAGAGAAGTGCACAGACAAATGGATAATGCTGTCCCAACCTTTACTATCAGTCTAGAAGTGTCAATCCATTCCTTTAGCTTAAAAGTGTGTACAGTGACATTCTACCCCAACCCTAGCTGCCTGGAGGGTTGGGCCATCTGGGGATTCCATACCAGGGATAGACAGTTTCTCTAGGGCTGGAGACCACTTCTTTCCTTGGAAGCTATGAGATAGCCCTGTGGTTTTGCCACTACCATCCACCGCCACTGATTTTGCCACCAATTTTGTGGCTCATTGTCATGGAAACATTTTTTGGAAGATTGATGTTTTGCTTTGAAGCAAGGCCTATGCTCACAAGGAGGTTCTGAGTACTGGGAGGCTTCTGGGAGTATGAATGTACTCATAGCAAAGAAGGATGATGAACTTGTGGCTAGCTTAAAGAGGAGATAGTGATTTTAAAGGGAAAGCATTCCTTTCATACTTCCTCTGGGTCCCTGAATTTCAGCAGCAAAGTAGTTGGCAGTTACAACAGGGGACTCTTGGACAACCTCCAGGAGCCCCCCGAAAGAGGGAGGGGTTGAGCTGCTCTCAGGCTGTGTGTTGCCCACCCCATCCTACACCTTTCTGGTGAGCATGGCTTTGCACATAGCATTGACTGGTTTGATGTGTAATTGCTCTTGAATGTTATTTTAAGGAATCTACATTATACAGCAAGCAGAAGTACCACTTCTAAAGTTGTGTTGTATATAAGTCCTTTCTGCAACTGTGTTGCATTTCTTCCCCATACTAAAGCTACCCAAAATGTCTCTATGGTAATATAAAAATGATATTCTTATTGGGACCAATCCCCAGGGGGGGAAAAAGAATTACAGTGCTGTAGTGTGCAAGCTTTCAGGTTTACCATATGCCTTTTTTTGTTCCCCAGGCTGATTCTTTGATGCATTTATCTGTTAGCTGGAATTCACCCTAGCTTCCCCAAAGTGGTGGTTTTGATGCTAATGCTGCCTGAGAGAAATTAGATTTTCTTTAAAGCTTTAGTGGCAAAGAAGATAAATACACAGGGTAATAAGCAATGTAATGATCTTAGGATCTTCAGCTTCATCCTATCCACTATCTCAGAAGGCTAATGTAATTTCAGAGGAAAGGATACTAAGATGTATCATTTATCTTTCTCTCTTATTTTGCTGCTTTCAGCTGTAGGACATTAACATTTGAATGGCAACTTTTGTCAATCATGAGAGAGATAAAGTGTGACCCATTTGAAAACAGAGGAAGAAAACGAAACAGAAATACGTACCAGCTCACGATTACATTATAGATTTTCATCCATATTAAAATAAGTATAAATGGAATATTGAAAACCTGTTTTATTACAGTTTCAGCTATAATATTGATCAGTGTGCATGGCCATGCGCATGTGTGAAAAGCCTTAAAAAGTTTTTGCTATTCCCTTGTAAAGGTGAATTTGGAAATACAATTAAAATAATCTTATCCTTCATTGATTTTTGAAAATTTATACTATGCTTTTCATTTTTAAAAAAATCCTAAAGCTGGGGCACTGCAAGGAGACAGGGAAAATGTATGGGCAATCTGCCCACCCACCCATTGTCAGTCAAAGCATTGCGAACTCATTGGAGAGGTCATTGCACACGGACACCAGTCTGCATCATGATCAATTAGGCATCAGTAGGTTGTGGTATAGTAAAAAAGAACCACTCCACTTCAGTATAAAGACTAGAGTAGCCACTATAGGGCCTAAATACCCTAAAGGCACTGGATCCTTCCTGATCTTGGAAGCTAAGCAGTGTCACACCTGGTTAGTACTTGAATGGGAGATCACCAACAAATACCAGGTGCTGTAGGGTATATTTCAGAGGAAGGAACTGGAACAATGTCCTCTGAGTATCCTTCACCTAAGAAAACCCTATGAAATTAATGGAGCCACCAGAAGTCAACAAGGTAATTTGAAGGCTCATACATACCTGGGAGCAAATTGTCATTATTTTAAATAGCTAATAAATATAAGATATTGAAAAAAGTGGGGTATCACTTATGATGAACTCTAAATGAAATTTCTGCATAAATGTGAATAAACTGAGATAAATTATAAATCAGGATTGGGGAATACAGATGTAAATCCTTGCTTGTGCAGATGAATGAGCAACCTTACTTTTTCCTTCCCTATGAAACACTATTATTTTTAATACATACTCAGTGAAAGCACTTGAACATGCAAGACGTAGTTGCATAAATTGCTGAAATAATTTGACTCCAGAGTACAGGGAAGGAGAGGGAGATGAGAAATAACCATGAGCCATCTGCTGGATGATTAAACCCATTATCCACCAGTAGGGATGGGGAGAATATTCTAACATATTGGGGAAATGTTAAAATACACACACACACACACTCATGTATCTCAAATATCAAGAAATCCTGGTGAGAAGAATCCTGGCCTGATAAGCACCTTTGCCATTCAAGATTTAGGGCATGTCTGCATGGGCTATTTACCCCATTTTGCCCCCATCTTGGAGCCCTACAGTCGAAATGATGCAGGGCTGTCACCCCATTTTTTCCCTGGGCAGTCCATATGATGCCTGAGGCAAAGCTGGTGGGGGGACCCTCAGTAAATCCCTTTACAATGGTGTAATTAAACACTTAGGAAAAACCATGTTACATGGGAAAACCCAGATTGGGCAGGCATGGGAACACAGGATCAATACCTTCATACTGAACTGTAGTGCCGTACTGCTGGAGTTGCTCTAAAAACAGGAAGGAGGCCTCCAGGATGTGATCAAGGTCCCCTGCATGTGACTAGCCTTGATCACATGCTGAGAGCTTCAGAAGGAGTAACACATGATAGCAGGGAAGACAGCTGCCAGTATGGGCAGGCATGTCCATGTGGACTTCCTCCCATTTCACGTAGCAGGGCTAGAATATGCCAGTGGGAAGCCAGCCTATTCTGGCAAGTCTAGACAAGCCCTTATTCTACACAAAATTCAGACATGGTTGTAATGTCAGGAAAACAGCATTTTTGTTTTCTACAGAAAAACAATGTTTTCATCCGCATGAAAATAATATTTCTGTGCATAAATATTGGCTGGCATCCTGTCCGGAATTTATGAGCTTGTCAACAGGACTCAAAATCTTTGAGGATTCACATTTACCTAGTGTGACCACCCAAAACAGAACCTCAACCAAATGATTTCCAAGGTATGGCCAATTGGGGGCTTAGAAATGACTGCAGCACTCTCTTCATAATGGGGCACATTGAGACAAGCATCAAGGAGTTTTTTTCAGCTGCCCTTCTCAATGCATCCCATGACTAGGAAACCACTACACTTGTCATTTCCCAGTGCCCCAATCTGCAGTGCCTCAAAAACCTTAAGTTAGGGCTTTGTCTGGCATAAGAGATAGGTTTATGGAAGGACTGCACCAGAAGAAGTAGTTATGGCCATGGAGGACATTGGCAATTATTTCCTGGGCAGATAACAGCATTTTCTTGTGCATTTTATTCTGTGCATAATAGCCACCGGTAGGGTCTCCCATGCCAGTCAGGTCAAAACCGAAGGGTCTGACAAAGAGTGTCAAAGGGCAGGATAGGCTCTCTAGCCTTATGGCAACCACCTTAGGAGAAGGAAAACTCTAATCCCAAACCCAGGCAGATGGTGTTCATCCAACCCTATAAGGTCAACCATCTAAGAAAACTCTAACCAAACCAATGACCCAAGGATCTCGCTGTTTCTGTCCATGCTTGCAAGGCCACAGCAGATGAACCTTTCATTTAAAGGGTGAGGCCAGTTCTGTGCATGCTGCGCTCCACCAGAAAAAATCCATTGCACAGGCTTGAAGGACAAATCCGTCCTTCCTGAATCTTCATTTGCGAAGAAAAGCCAGAGAGAGAGAGTTATTCTGTGCAAAATATCCACCCTATTCTTGTACTGAAAATGCAATTTTCTGAGAAGATAACCATGTACAATTTTTATTTGCACAGAATATGTCTCAAACTTAAAAGTTTGTCACCGCTAGAAGAAAATTGTTAAAATTACTCACTAGTTTCTTCAAGAAGAAAATTAGCAAATTACATACCCTATCTACCAGACCATGTACTGGCAAGAGAATTTACTTGGGATGTCAGATTAATTGGAAGCATACAGTGAGGCTAGCTGATGGCCACTGAGCACAGCCACTGTCTGATAGGCTTTCACATGGGATCCCTTATGGGACCCACTCATTGTGAAGTGGGGGCCATCTTCTTTACTCACCCCCAATGTCTCTCACAACCCACCAGGGATATGACAGGGTAAAACAAGCCAATAAAGAGCAATGGTAGCATAATACCTTTTCATAGAATCATAGAGTTTGAAGAGACCACAAGGGCAATTTAGTTCAACCCCTTGCCATGCAGGAGCACACAATCAAACCATGCTCGACAGATGGCCATCCAGCCTCTGTTTAAAGACCTCCAAAGAAGGAGACTCTACCACACTCCCAAGCAGTGCATTCTACTGCCGAACAGCTCTCACTGTCAGGAAATTCTTCCTAATGTTTAGTTGGAATCTCTTTTCCTATAGTTTGAATGGTTCCGTGTCCTAGTCTCTGGAGCTGCTGAAAACAAGCTTGCTCCATCCTCAATATGACATCCCTTCAATTTTTTAAGCATGGCTAGCATGTCCCCTCTTAACTCTCTCTTCTCCCGGCTAAACATGGCCAACTTCCTAAACTGCTCTTCATAAGGCATGGTTTCTAGACCTTTTATCATTTTGGTCACCCTCCTCTGGACACACTCCAGCTTGTCAACATCCTTCTTGAATTGTGGTGCCCAGATCTGGACACAGTATTCCAGGTGAGTTCTGACCAAAACAGAATAGAGTGGCACCATTACTTTCCTTGATCTAGACACTGTAGTCCTATTGATGCTGCCTAGAATCACATTTAAAACAGCCAACAATAATTGTGTGAGAAAATAAAACCATTGCTATAAGAAAGGCAAACCCTTGTTGCAAAAGATCATTCAGCTGGCAGGTGGAATTTCTCTCTGGGTCCAATAACTGGTGACTAACTACTGCCTAAAGCAAATGGAAGGTGAAGGAAAATAGGTAGAGAAGGGAAGTTGGCAACTGGCAGAATATCTGTAGCTGTATAGCAATGACTTCTCATCCAGGTGGAAACAGGGGATCTGAACAGTAGGTCCCACAGCTTTTGTGTAAAGTACAATTGCTGCTGTCTTCTTCATTGAACTTTAAAAAGTATATGAATTGCATATGTTATTTGTGGGGATTTCTTAATGAGTAATACAGTTCCTCTGCACTGGCTGTGTGTTGTCTTTCCTTTGAAAAGTGACAAGAGGCTAGTTTGATGCACAAATTGTAAAAACTAAAATTTCACTATAGATTTTCCTTGGGTTGTTTCTGGGCTATGAGGCCATGTTCTGGAATATTCCAGAACACGGGCTCACAGCCCAGAAAAAAACCCAAGTAAAATCTATGGATGCCGGCAATGAAAGCCTTCGACTCACATAACACTTCACTGCCTCTTGAATGAGGTGACAATTTTCAGGAAGAGTTTTCAGAGGTCTTTCTTTCATTCTTTCTTTCCAACAACATGTCTCAATTGTACGCTGTCTCAGCAAAAATGAGAAATTTGGTGAATACATACTGTACTTCACACGCCTAGTGAGGAAACATCTTCCTATTAAAAACTGTATCATCTTGACCCCAATCTGTTATGATTTGGTAGGGCCAAGGCCACAGAGAGCAAAGCTCAAAATTAGGCTGGAATGTGTTGGTTTGAAGCTTGTCCTTGGGCTGCAATTTTTTCATCCTGGTTATAAAGAATACCAGACTACCAGAGTGGTGGTCATGAAGAGTTCATTCCCTACCTTCTCTTTCTCTTTGTTCATAAATATTATAGTACATCTAGTATTCAAATTTAGATATATCAGCTAATGACATAGCATTCATGAAGATGGCCATAATTTTCTCTGATTAAGTGGTGCACTTTGCACTTAAAGTATTATTGATTAAAAATGGGATATAGGGATTTCTGTGCTTGTAAATGATTCCAGGAATTTTCAAATCCTATTCAGGATGTAGAAGATATGATTACACCAAGAATAAATAGTTTTACCTTAGCTTTAAAACTACAGTGGGCCCTTGGTATCAACTGGCGTTTGGTTCCAGGACCCCACATGGATACCAAAATCCATGGATGCTCAAGTCCCATTATATGGAATGGCATAGTAAAATGGTGTCCCTCATATAAAATGGTAAACAGCAAAGGTTGATTTATGATTTTATTTTATTTTTTAGAATATTTTCAAGCCATGGATTGTTAAATCCATGGATAAAGAACCAATGGATATGTAAGAACTTATAAAGTTTTGAAATTAATTGGCACTTTTCTTCCCTTAGTATTTTCCCTAGTTCTGAGTCTTGAAGATCTATTTTCTATAATTTTTCGTCCACTTTAAACCTTTCTTTCATTTGCCTATATAAAAGCCAATATCCTTCTTCTGTTAATTCCTATAGCAATTTCATTCTGTGTTTCCCTGCTTCAGTCATCAGTAAATCTGTTTAAATCAGCCATCTGTTTTTTTTATCATTTTGTCTTGTTTATGAAAGGCTTCGTTGATTGATACCCAGTATGGAATCCTATTAGTTATCAAACTCTTGTATCTCTCCCAAACTCTCAAGATGGGCTTCTTAATGAAATTATTATTGAATTCTTTATTTGCTTTCAAGTTATTATAAAATAGGTATGCATGATATCCAAACCTCAAATCTGCTCCTTCTAATTGAAGTAGTCTTCTATAATCTAATCTATTCCTTTGCCCATTCCAGACAGCAAGCATGGTAGTATGTTTTCAAGTTTGGCATTCCCAATCCTCCTCTTGTAAAGGCTTCATTTTAATTCTTGGTTTCCTACCTGTCCAAATGAATCGAGATAAAACTTTCTGCCAGTGGGACCCACTTTCACATGTGGTGGGCACATAAGAAAGCGAAGGAATATTGGAGTTCTATTAATAACATCATATCAATAATCTTAAATCATAAAGTGGAAATGGATCCAAAATTGTGTCTATTGAATATACCAAAAGGAGAGCTTGAAAACAAATTTAAGAAAGTATTATTCTATATGACTATTGCGGCAAGAATAGTATATGCGAAAAAATGGAAAGAGAAAGAAGTCCCAGACATACCAACCTGGTTATCAAAGCTGTATGAAATGATGGAAGCAGATAAACTGACATGCTTAATGAGAGACAAACAATAGATCAATTCAAAAAAGAATGGAAAGATGTGATTAATTATCTAGAAAAGAAAGGAGGTAAAATAGTGATTAAAGGATTAGATAGAACTAAGCAAAGGTAAACAAAGTTTAAAATGCTGAATAATAAAAATTATAGACAATTAGAGTTTTTGTAGAAGAAAGAAATGAAGCTAATTATAAATTTAATCTAGAAATGGAGGTATAAGGGAGGGGTGATTTATTGAATAGTAATGTTAAACATATCTACTTCAGACGAAAAGTAGGAAGTCATGAAATCTATTTTATGTTTATATCTTATTTTTAATGTTGTAATGTTGTATTTTGTATGTGTTGTAAATACAGTTTTTGTGTTTTTTAGTTTTGTTTTGTATTTTTGTTCTTTTTGTATAATTGTTTTATGTGATATTTCCTTTTTTGTTCTCTTTAAAAAAATTTTTTAAAGAATCCATGGATATGGAGGGCTGAATGTATCATTGGTGTACTACCTTAGTATGGGTTTAATCTTTACATGGAGAAGGTCATGGTTAGTTATCATTATGTCAGTGAGTCTTTTCTAGGTACAAGCAAATCTGGATCCAGTCCTATAAATTTAAAAGCTAAGATGCAATGCTGGTAAATTCAGTTATTGGCTTAGTTTTAACCAGTTGATTCATGGAGTATTTCCCACCCTACTTGAATTCACTAATGTATCATTAAGAATCCCTCTTGACATGGAGTCCAATGACATTTAAAAAATGCAATGACATCTTAATCCTTTTAAAACTTTGCAAGTGGCTGACGGGTTGATACAACTTGCAGCAAATGTGTACATTTCTGACAAAACACTGTGTTAATCTAGGTGGATGTTACTAATAACTCTTAATTAATATTGGTGCTCTCATTATTTTGGCCACCTAACACTATTGTAATGTTAAAAGTATTATATTTTCCCCAGAACCCTATGAGCTAAACACAAACACAATGCACCAAAATATCTCCATTTTTCTTCACAGTGCCTCTCAAAATGGCAACCAAAAGGGACAATTGTGTCACTTCCTATTACCATTTTTAAACAGGCTCTGATGAAAAGAAAGTTATTTGGATTTTTTTAATGGTGGTTCTGAGGTGGTTGCTTTGGGTTTTTTCTTTTCTTTTCTTTTTTTACACAGTGTTCTGTGTTACCTTGTAGTTACACAATGGGAAATTTCTGTGTTGCTCTTGGGGGGAAAATGTTACCTGAAAAGTCTTTCTTTTTTTAAAAAAAAAAAAGTCAGTTGAAGGCCTTAGAGCCTCAAAGGTTCTCTCCACTGTGGCTCAGGTAGGATGTAAATGCCTTACAGTCCTTCTGTCCCTGAATATCATGTATCACTTCACTTATGAAGCAAAGAATGAACATTTCTCTCCCTGCCCACCCCAATCCATTGAATAGTTTAGAAGTGTTGGTATGTTCTTGCTATGTCGTGTTAAAATAATCATGCTTATCAGCAGCACAGTTTGGTAACCCTGGTAATATATTTTAAAAGTAAATATAAAATGTGCATTTGTAACCATGTACATGCATAACACATGGTTCTGTAGGTGACAACTGTGGTATTCCTTTCTTACTTACCATTTTTACTACTCCACATATTGTAGCTCTTAAAGGTGATAAAGAAGAGCTCTGACTCACCTGGAAACCCATTTGTAGGCTGTATTGCTGCTCCAGGCATCATGGAGACTGCCATTTTCAGGCACAGAGGTTTCTTTCTCCTTCTCAGAAACCCATGTGGCTTTTGCAGGGTTAGAGAGGGAGAACTAATCAGGGAACATTGGGGGCAGAAGTAGCTCTCCTTTGGACCTTGAAATGGAAGATTTCACTCATGTCTGATGGAGGCACCTATTTGTAATCCATCTCTGGCTCTTCAGACCCTGAAAGTTAACTTGTGAATGAACTGTGACCTTTCCATGTGGACTAGCAAAGTCTGGATAGTTCTGCTCAATCAGAGACTGCTCTGCTTAAAGCAGAGAGTTTGGAAAATTAAGGGCTGGGTTCATGAAGCGAATGTACCTGGCTGTTGCCCTGATCCCACTTTCTGCCTTCATATATCTGTAGAAACAAGGTATACATCTTGAGCTTTGGTATATATGGGTGTGTCTATACGGTGAAAATACTCCTCATAAAATTCAAGGAGAATGTGTTTTGTCTAAATGGTTCCTGCAGTAATCCACCATATTCGAAAGGAAGGAGGCCAAAAACACCAAATAATCTGCAGGAAAGGCTTTCACAACCTTCTACATATTTTTTAATGCATGGGACTGGGCACTATCACTTGTTAGGACAAACAATTTGAATTGCTGCACATTCTCAGAGTGGACAGGTGATTGGTCAGATATTCACAGGGAGGTGAAGATTGCCAACAAGGCAGCACCCGGAACCACCATGTTGTATTTTCACCACCGTGATCATGTGCTGAGGCGTCAAAACAGCCTTCCCCTCCTTTTTGCTGTTTATTTAAGTGGACGATTGCAGTTCCACATATTGGATTTGTTTTTTTACAAAAATACTGTTTGGTGGTGGCAACTGGTGACAATAAAAACACAAGTAATTCACTTGTGCCCACCATCTTGATTCACAGGCATGCCCATTTGAACAACAGAGATGTGTGGCTTCTCATGCCTGTGATCTTGGGGGAAAAAAAACATGGAGACAAATGAAAGCTGCTGCAAACTGGTGTTATTTTACATAAATCCACATCTTATTGCCTCGTATAGATGAGCCTTATACTATAGTCCCCTGTTGTATCCCTTCAACCCCATTTTTCATGCCACTTACTCTGTTGAAGAGTCCTAAAGAATTCTAAAAGCCTTTGGTTGGTGATAACAAAAGAATTGTCCAATCATAGATTTTGACTTCCCCCTCCCATTGACCATTGTGTCTCTCTTTCATTCCTCCCCTTTCTCATTGAGACAGTCATCTTTCAACAAGTGCTAGCACCAAAATATGTAACTATATTGGAAGGTATGGGAAGCCTAGACTGTTTCTTACATCTATGTTTCTCTTTATTTTGTTTTGCAATTTTAAACATAATAATTGTACTGCTCTTCAGTCCCTCTGATTAACATAAACATGCCTGAAGTCTCAAGTTTAAGTATAGCTTCTGTTCTGTATTAAATGCACTTAAATGCCATGGGGGGGGGGTGACAGCTTCATCTGTCTGACTTAAGGTGTCTGCTTTTCTTAGCAGACTTTACAACTTATAGCTTGCCTCACAGTTTTTGTAAAAAAATGGTTACAGGTGAATGATGAAATTCTTCTTCTTCTTCTTCTTCTTCTTCTTCTTCTTCTTCTTCTTCTTATTATTATTATTATTTTGAAAACCAAAGGCATCTGATGAGTCTTAACTGCCTTATATACTTTTTAAAATGTTATTTGCATTTCCCAGCTATTTAAGGAATCATTTAGATTTTTTTAAAAAATAAAAGTTTAGAGCTTCTAGTCCCTAAGGGTAGCAATCAACATCCATTTTTCTTGTACTAAACTGTAGCTTCTTGATATATTTGCTAGTGTTTCCTTTATTTTCTAAGTAGGTCACACTTTACCTAATTATTCTTGAACATAATTTTCTTATTTTTCTTAATAATTAGATGCTATCTCATTTTTTTCTCCTTCTTGCATGAATTAAAATTATCAACCTGTCCTATTTAAACAGGAAAGGATCTTAAGGCACTTTAAAGACTACTGTAATCTATTTTATTTTATTTTAGAAATAATAATACTTATTTATTAATTGTTGACACAATCTAATTTACAGTCATAATCAAAGTAATGTAAAAAAAGAGAAAGGAAACAGAAAAAGAAAAGGAAAAAAGAAAGAAGAAAAGGAGAGAGAGAGATAATGGCATATAACTGAAACACAATAGGGCAAATATTCCCCTAATTAATTCTACTAAAATTATTAGCAACCATAACCACAGATTATTATATCTTTCAGTTTCTTTCTGCTCAAAAAGCCCATAAACAGTTTCAAATCTTCCACAAACTCATCCCTTAAAACCCACATTAGTTTGACAGTTGGGGCTACCTCAGCTTAACAATCCATTCTTCCATCATCAATGCTTCAGTCTATTTCCACATTTAAGAGTAATTTATTTTCTATGATGCAGATCTTAATGGACTGCATCCCTCTTCATTCCATGGTGGCTCCCATGTCAGTGAAATGGTGTATGAGCTCTGCAGTTTCATCTAAACTTCAATGGAAATATCGAAGGTGTTGAACCTATTTTAGGGACTGGGCTTCAACGCGTTGGATAGCTTCTTTAAAATTCAGACTAAAACCCAGAGTGGATTTGTCCCAGAGTGGATCTGAAAGCCTCCAGTTGCTTTCCATCTTCATTGAATACATGACAATGGCAGCAGTCCAGGAAAACTTATGCCAAATAAAACTTTTGAATATTTAAGGTGCCACAAGACACTGCTGCAACAGATTAACCTGGCAGCATCTACCCTATTTAGTTTGTATTAGAAAAGCTGCTTTGATATTCCATATAGTGTCTGCCAAACATAATGGTTGCATTTTCAAATGTTTTAAGTCTAATGAAGTCTGGATTCTCTTGTAGGTTGACAGTTCCTACAATTGTGAGTGTCACACTGCTTCAAAAGGTATTGCCTAGGATTTATTGTGTTTTATCTTGTTTGCTCGTCAATAACTTTACAAAGAGAACTCTGGCTAAAATATTTATTCCTGGTGATGCTCCTTTTCTCGTGGTGGAGAAATGAGTGCATTCCTCCTTCCCCTTCATCATGCAAATGATCTTATATGTGAAATATGAGTGATTGGCATCAACAGCCCATTCACACACACATCCAATTCACAAACCCCAAGGGTTTTTTTTCTGGTGGGGGGGCATTAAGGAAGAAAAATGAATTAGGAATGGCTTGGTCTTTTAATATAGCTTTTCTGCCCACTTGCACTGGCCAAATTTGATAGAGACACCTGCACCCAATATGAAAGAAACTGGACCATGTTGTCCCCACTTGCCATGATGCTGTTAAAGCTTTCTAGAACAAAGAAGAAAAAAGTGACAACTCTAAGGAGATTTTCACACAGGGGAAATAAGCCCCGCGGAGATCAGGACAGAAACGGGGCTGTTCTGGTTCCAGCGCTCCGTTTCACACACACCCTTCCTTCTCCCGATCTCCCTTTGTCCTCCCGCCATCCTGCTTCCATTTTCCTCCCAATATTTTCTGGTATTTTTTACTAATGAAGAACTATTGTTAGTAAAAAATATTGGAAGGAAAATGGAAGCAGGATGGCGGGAGGATGAAGGGAGATTGGGAGAAGGAAGGGGGTGTGCAAAACAGAGCGCTGGAACCAGAACAGCCCCGTTTCTCTCCCAATCTCCACGGGGGTTATTTTCCCCATGTGAAAATCTCCTAAGACTTTATCAGGTGCACCAAATACAGCATCATAACAACGCCTAATGAATACGAAAGGGCACCAATACCAGACAATGTCATCCTTTCATGATTATGTGTTGAAAATAAGGCATTTTTTTTATTGAAGGGTCAAGCTGCCAATAGATTGGTCATGGTGTGTATGAGGGGGGAGGGTTACCATAATTGTGAGCATGTGAAACCATGCCCTGTTCTGTTGGCACAATTCCAGCATCAATGGGTGGTCCCCGCTAGAACACTTCCAGGTGGGAACATGAAAACTAGCTATGGAACACTCTTTTTATGAACCTACCCGTGTTGCAGGCAAGTTTTTAAGTGTGTTTCAGTACTTGTGTGTATGGTTTTTGTTTTGTTTTTTAATTTAGCTGTTCTTTAGACTTTTAAGTGCACTTGTATCTTCTCACAAGAACTGCCAAGATCACAGTTGGCAGCAAATGCGGAAATATGGGGCTGCTTTTTCATGCTATCACGACAACATTTGATATAAAGGGTTCTTTTGTTGGCAGAAAAACAGTGTAAAATATGGTGGCAAAAATGTTTTTAGAGGCTTGTCTGATAAAGTCCTAATTCAGCACCATAATCATGGATGAATGTATAGGGATGCAAAGCCAGTCTAATAAGAGTTAAATACAGTGCCCTGTGCCTGGATGGGGTGAAACTGTTTCACTTTTTAAAATTTCAAGTTCTTTCCATCAGATATGTGAAGAATTTTTAAAATACTGGAAGGTTTATCCAAAAAGTAAGCCAAACAGAGTTCTCATTCAGGCTTAAATAAGAATGTGTGAAGTCAATATCTGCCTAATCAGGCATTGGCATGAAGTACCTGCTTCACTATGCGGTCATCTCTATGTTGGCAGGGGGAATATGCTCAATTCTAGACTCTGAAGGAAGTGCCACTTCACTTAATCCATGTACCAGGGATAAATGATACCAGAAAATTAGACCTGTAAAAGCTATACTTCCAATTATAATCAATATGTAGGTCTACTAGATTCATCATTTAATCACTTTGAGTGTTTATCAGGACATAAATTCAGCAAAGGGACAGAGTAGTGGCACATGAAAGGGGATATTTATTAGGGTTGTGTAGAGGAACCAATAGCTGTGTAGGTTTTTTTTTTCCCTGATGAGGGAAAACAAGCTGAAATATAAACAAGAAACTAAGCACTGCTTTTTTCCCCTCTGCATTTGGGAGTGTCTAAGCACAGTGGAGCAAAGACTGGAATGTTCGCTGAAAAAACAAACAAAACCTCAGCACACTTTATTTACTTTTAGTCAGTTCAAAAATGATAGTTTTCAGTTAAGTTGGGTGGAGAAAATTTTAAACACACTGAGTACCTATTATGTTAATGACTTACATTAATGTCAAAATTCATATGGCTGACAGGCAAAATGGTATATAATACCTTGGCTGATGCATTTACCTTTAAGTGATACCTTTGATCATTGGCTGCTTCAAATAGTGTTTTTCGGGGAGTTTCAATGGACTTCCTCAACATTGTACTTTCCAGATGTGTACAAATCCCCACAATCTGATTGCTGACTGGGAATGACAGGAGACTCTGTGACTCTGTAATATGTAGTCAAAATATTTGGAAAGTGCCAGACTGGAGAACAGGTAAAATTGTTGCTATCATTACATTACCTTTGACATGTAGCTCTGTTACATTCTTGTTACCAAAAGTGAAGTCACTGCAGGTAGCTTGTTCCTCTGAGTCATATTTTTTCATCTCTAGGGGGCTGTTTACATGGCAAAATAAATCCTCAAAGAATGTGACAAGAAGCCTGATAGTTCCCATGCATTTCGAAGCCACAGCACCCTTTTCAGAAGGAGGGGGTGCGAAAAACCCATAAGTCGTGCAGTATCAGCTTTTGCTAGTTTTCCTGACTTTTTTGATAAAGTTCGCAAAAATGCACACAATTGGCCATGTGAACTTACCATTCACAAATGTCTGTGTGAACTTACAGAGACCTTTTCGAATTAGCGTGAGCAGAGCTGAATCCTGATTGTTTGGACTAACCATTGTGCCTTATCCTAATAGACGGAGGGGTTGGAGAGAGAAATCCACCAAGCCTGCCATTTGCCCCTTCTTCTGCTAGCAGCCCACTTTCGGAAATCTGCTCTGAGCCCTTCCGTCTGTTTCAAAGGAAGGCTTTGAGGGCAGGGAAGACAATCAGGAATGGGGCTAGCCCCTGCTTTGGTGGGGTGTGCATGTATATGTGTGTGTGTTTGTGTGTGCATGTGGCAACTGGCCGATCGCACCATCGTCCTTTTGTTTGTGCTTCCCCTCAATCCTTTGTCTTTATTCAAGGGGCAGCAGAACTTAATCCTGATTGCTTCAATTGACCAAGGAGGGAGGAGGTTTGACTTGCAAGAGATGAGTCTGAAATAAAAACATCAAGCTAGCCGGCTTGCTTTCTAACTACTGTTCCTCCCTCCCTCTCTCTATCTCTCTCTGTGTGTGTGTGTGTGTGCATGAGAGAGAGATCAATTGGCTGATCGGTCAATCATCCTTTTGTGTGTGAGTGTGTGTGTGTGCATGTGTGCACACATGTGCACTCTGGCAGGGATCTCCTTTTGGCTGCTTTCCTTCCCTCCAGCTGCTTCTTTTCTGTGTGTGCACATGTCCTGGCAGGGATCTCCCCCTCCCACGAGAGGGAGAGAGACAGGCTTCAGCTGCATTCCAGAGAAAAAAGAGTCTCAGCAAAAGAGTATTTTGTGTGTATTTGTGCTTTCCTCCCTCTGTCATTATTTACGGTCTTTTTTCCCCTCGCCCCCTCCTTGCTTCCTCCCCACCTCCTGCCTAGCTTTAATGTTCTTGAGGTCATGCCCTATAAACTATGAAACCCAAAACTCATAGCATCTTCCAACTTAGCAAAAATTCATGTGAACTGGGCACTGCTGATGCAAAAGGACAGTAATCTGGAATTTCCTGCACTTTATCCTCCTGTGTAACCGGCCCCTAGGTGGATTGAGACTAGAGACCCTACACAGTTACAGCCCTGTGATTCCACATTAATTATCATAGGAACATTATATGGATTTTTGGGATTGGCAGTTTAGGAAGGGAGTATTTAGACTTCTCCGCCAGAGGCTCTAGTGCTTCATCAAACTACATACCCAGGATTCCATAATCTAGAACCATGACACTTAAAGTAGAATCTGCTACAATTGTGCAATGTGAAAGGTTCCAGGGTGAATGTAATGCTAACAGTGGCTGATTGCATATGGCTTTTTCAACTTGCTTATGTTCTATTCACTTGACTTACTCACCAATCTGAACAAAGTAGTCAACATTCCCACCCATTCTTAGCACTGCTTGTACTTTATCCATAACTTTCTGGGTTTTGTGTGTTTCACTACAATTCAAATGTGTGCTCTATTTTTTGCACACCCATCAAGGCATCATGATACTATGAGATCAACTCATTTGTAGAACTCTTTACTTCTGCCTGTGTCCCCACCTGATTTCTGGCTTTGGTTAGATGACTTCCAGTCATCCTATTGAATGTGACTGCAGTTGTTGCTGGAATGGATCTCCTATAGACCATGGCAGGTTATAATCCCAATTCCCCCTACTCCACATAACTGTCAGAGCAGATCACAAACACATACACACAGTCACTTATTTTTCCATAGGAGTAGTGACAAGGTTCACTAAAGCACTTTGTTGCTGTCTGCCTTCATGGTGTTTCCCAACTTACAGCAGTCCTACAGCTAACCTATCATGTTTTGGTTTGGAGGTTCATTTTTGGCAATATTTATTCAAGCCTTTCTTTTAGGCCGAGAGAGTGTGCCTTGCCCAAGATCACCCAATGGGTTTCCACTGGGTGGAGCTGAGATTCAAACCCTGGTCTCCCAGAATCCTAGTCCAACATTCAAACTAATATGCCACACTAGTTTCTAAAGCACCAAAGAACTTCACATAAAGGAAGACCACTTCTTGTCTTTGAAACAAGTGGCAAAAGAGCATTGGGCAGGGTGTTGAATTCCATAGAATCCATCTTGTAGTAACCAATCAGAGAGAATAACCCATATTCCAAATAAAGCCTGTGGAATCGCTAACAGTGTAGTGCTCCAATTGGTGGCAATAAGGTTCCATTGCTCCATTTTTACAAAGCATCACAATAGAATGCTGGTATAAAAGAAACATGGAGAAGAAAAAGGGTGGGAGATTGACAACCTCCACCACTCTATACCACTCCTAGCCACTCTCACCATGAAAAGAATGTCAGTTAGAGAGTGATTTGTTGCATGAAAGAAGGAAGCTTCAGAGAACACAAGTGTGAATAGTAAAGAAACCTAATAATGAGTTTCCATGGTACAAAGGAAAACTCTCTAGTGGAAGCATTTAAGAATACACAGAACATATATCACTGTGTGACTCTTCCTACTGACTAGGGGCAACAACTCTGTTCTTGCAGGCTCCTACAGTGTCACAGAGAGCAAGGCACCTATTTCTAGTTGCTAGAATGCCAAGTCTGAGACACCAGAACCATATATTTGCATTTATGTTTTAGTCCTGGGGTCCTGGAGAGCATACAAGGAGCTATGAGCTATTTCCTCCACTCACCAAAGGAAGACAAACCCTCAACCCATAAAACCTCTTGTAGTGTTCTTTGGAGTTCTACCTGAGGACAGATAGGAGCTGGAACATAATGTAGAGAAGTTACATAAATAGACCTATTATTCAAGATGTCATAATGTACTCTCTGTTGAGACAGCATATATTCTCCAGTTATGCTGTTTGTGTACTTTTCAGGCAAGCAAACTATATAAAAGAATAAGAACTGGTGCAATCTATTTTACAAACTTATGAAAAACAGGGCTTTCAATCCAGGACAAAGGTACCTGAATATATGTGTGTGTATTCATTTCAGTTGAACCCCAAACACACAGAGGTTTCATTAGTTCTAATTATAGCTCATTTATTTAGATTCCCAAGAAAATAGATTGATAGGCTAGAAACTATTATAGTGTGCTTAGTTAATTACTTTTTAGTCAACATGAGCAACATGGGAGCTGCACAATGACCCTGCAACAAAATACGTTTGTCATTTTGACTTGCCATTACTGCAATACACAAAGCTTTGTTCTCTGAATTTCTAACAACAGTTTATAACTGGTTCTTATAAAAGTTAAAAAGATGGAATTAAAAAAATATCTGGTTCTTGACAAATGTTGAGTCAAAGCATATCTTCCAGTTTCTTCCAGGTTGGGAAACATCACCACTTCTCAATCAAAGCAAGTTAATTGTATGTAACCACAGATCCGATGTCAGTGTAAATCCATCCATAATGTCCTGGGCTACAACTCATGTCATCTCCAGCCAGCATGGCTCTTGGATGGGGTAATAAGAGTTTATCTGTTAAATCATTCGGATGGCTTTCACTTTGGGCAGGCTGATCTAGAGATGTGTTTTGTTGCTCAATCTTTCTGTGACCCTTACCACAAGATATGATCCCATGCTGAAAAGTATCTGTGTGGATTCTTTATCCATCCATCCATATGTTTCAAGAAAGAGGCAAGACACAAAACACTGTGACACTAAAGAAAGAAGTCTCACCTAAGCTTTGTGCTTTAACAGGCACATGGCTACCTGTTATGGATATAAAGCAAAAGTGGACAACCTGTGTCTATCCTAATGATACTAAACTGAAAATTCCATGATCTCTCACTATTGGCTGTGCCTAGGGATGGTGAGAGTTGCAGGTCAAGAATATCTGGAAGACCATATGATGCCCACCCATGACCTGAAGGAATTAGTACTCTGTTTAGAAAGCTGTTAATGCTCTTGAATGTTATGTGAGGTGAGGTAAAATGGTCCCAAAACTGTGTTTGCATGAAGAAACTTTTAATTTGATGGACAAAGACTATTCTGGGCTACATTTTTCTGGGCTTTTAGAGCACTTTAAAAGTTACCTTATTATATGTTTTACAATAAGCCCTACAGATTACGGTGCTTGGGAACAATTTTTCCAGTGCTTGAGACCAAAAGAAAGGACCCCGCTCATTTCAAAAGGCCTAAAAACAAGTCACAATGTAGTCTTAGTGAATCAGGAGTAGATAAGAAGTTGTGACGAGGAGGTAGGAAAAGTTAAATTTCATGCAAATCTATTTCAGCTGTAAGCATCCATAAAGTGTCTGGATGTTGCCATAATTATTCTTGAGCATGGTACCCTGGGATTACCACAATCTGTGAAATGCACTGAGTTGTTGCCTCTGTAAAGAAGGAAAGGCCTTGACTGGGTTATTCAATGGGACTATATAAGGTTTGGGCTTGTCTACACAGGCAATATACCCCGCCTTGCTTCTGTCTCGGAGCCCTGCAGTCCTGACAATGCAGGGCATTTGCCTCATTCTGTTCCTGGGCAGGCCTCACCACCCCTGGGGCAGATATGGGTCACATGCAGGGGGCCTTGGTCACATGTTGCAGTCCTTCTTCTTACTTTCCAATAGCAAGGGAAGTGGCAGTAGCAGTGGTGGTAATGATGGGTCAGCATGCCTGTCAGGACATTCACCTGGTTCATGGAGGAAACGGGGGAACAATGGACCTGATCCACAGCCAGAGTATGCAGGCAGGGAGCCAACAAATCCTGGCTCATGTAGATGAGCCCAGTGAAAAACTTTACTTTCTTCTTAGGGGATTTAGGTAAAAGAGAATAAGAATGGTAGAAGTGCTTTTGTTTCTAACTGGGCCTGAATCCAATGTAACATGGAGTAGAATCTATGGAGGCAGACATGTCATGTTTCTCTTATCCTATGTCCTACCCAATTTTCAAATGTCCCTTCTTAAATAAATGATAGGTTCATGGTTCAAGCAATGACTCTATTAGCAGATGTAGCTAAACTAGCATAGAACGAGGTGGCAATAGCATAGGTGGTAGCAAAGCAGCGGAGATAAGTGACTGCAGGTGCTGTGTCAATGTATGTGTACGCATGCCTGTGTGTGTGAGAGAGAGGGGGGGGATTGCAGTGAAAGCCATCTCCATTTGGAGAAAATATTGGTCTGCTGTATCCTGAGCAGTACAGAAGCTGGCATGGCATCTTTCTCTCCTAATGAAGAGAGCTTTCCTTCCCAGTGCCCTGAAATCACTATGGCCCACTCACAAAGGAGTCTTATGCCAGTATGACAGAATCTTATGACAGTCCATGTTACCAACAAAATCTGGCCTAAATCCTATCCAAACTTACTTGACAGAACTACCTTGTATTCCTCTTGTGTGCCTTCAAGTAATTTCCAACTTAAGGCCACCCTAAGGTAATATCACAGGATATTCTTGGCAAGATGTGTTTGGGGTGAGGGTTTGCCATTGCCTTCTTCTGAGGCTGAGGGAATGTGACTTGCCCAAGATCACCCAGTGTGTTGCCATGTTGTGGGGATTCAAAATACGATCTCGAAGTCTTAGTCCAACACCCAAACCACTTTACCACACTGGAAACTGACCTGCATATAGGAGATCTTGTGTCTGAACAAGTATGCATAAGACTGTACTGCATATGAATTAATTTATTATTTTTTCATATAATTTCTAGATTGCTTATCACAAAATAACACCTACATGATGTACAGTAGTATAGCACTGGGCAATGTTTTAAAAGTTTACCCAGCAACAAGAGCCAAGGAAGAGCCTTAGCAAATAAGTAATTAGGGATCATCGAAAATAATACTTGAAAATGGTCTGTTAATTTTGTTAAAATGATCTGCTTGTTCATCAACATTTATGAATGGCTAATTTGTTATAATTGTCCTGAATTTGTTTAAAAGACTTGCTTTTAATCATTAAATATTAACATTAATTCTGTGGAAAAGCAATTAAGGTTTCACATTGTTTCCATTTATTAATGGGAGGGGTGATTGGGGGTGTTTGAGTACCATTAAAGCATTGGATAATTGAGGCAATCATGTTAGGAATCTGTTTCTCAAATCTAGCAGCTTAATTTTTTTCTAAGTGGAGTAAATAATATGTAATTTGGGTCTTAGGGTCTGAGAACTGAACTCGCCAAACTTATTAATTTTTTCCCCAAATAAATGTCCATAAGGAAAATACCCTTGAGAATTCTTTGGGGAAAAAAAATAAAAAATGAAGAGGTCTTTCCCTATTACCAGAAAAATCAGTAAGTATCAGTAAGCCTAAAGTGTCATTGCTCTACATAGCATATGCTTAAATAAAGCTAGATGACACAGTTTCTAAATGAGTGCTGATAATGATGAAAATTAATAGATAAACAGATGCTATAGCTACTTTTACATTGCTAGAATAATCGAGTTCCTCTGTAAGCCAACCCTAGTCAACCCTGGATCCCATGTTGGGGAAAAGGCAGGAAATAAATTAAATGAGAATAGATAAATAAGATAAGATAAGGAAAGTTACAGCTATTTTCTCTACTCTTCCTCATAATGATGTGTATAGATGAGGCAGTACCTGTTTTCATAAACTCACTTAAGGTCATAGAATCTTCAGCAAAACTTTATGTATTCTATTAATTCCTTCACTGAAATATTATTTAACATAGGAGAGGGCAACTTGCTTTATTTTATGTGTATAAAAGTTGTTTTCCATGTAGAAAATGCTGCCCATAAATATTACTTTCTGTGTATAAAATGCTGCTTTCTCTCCAAAAGTGCAAATTTTATGCAGGATAAGACCCAAACTGCAAAGATTCTCATCATTCTGGAATTTTCTTTATTAGGGTTTCCTGACACTCCACAAACACATTTTTCAAATATTTTTGAAAGTTCTTTCCCCCCTTTAGTAGAAGTGAGCAATTATAGAACTGGTGTTCCCTCCATCCCAACTGCCATTGTTCGGGCTGCAGAGGGAGAGAAGCCAAGGCACGCAGAGCTCCATCTTGCCTTTGCCCAGAAGCAGAACAGCACTCCCTCCATCCCAACTGCCATTGCCCTGGCCAAGGAGGGAGAGAAGGAGAGGCAGGCACAGCTCCATCTTGCTTTGTCCCAGAAGCAGAATGGCCCTCCATCCATCCCAATTCCCATTGCCCTGGCTGAAGAGGGAGAGAAGCTAAGGCAGGCACATCTCCATCTTGCCTCAGCCCAGAAGCAAAATTTCTCTCCCTTCATCTCAACCACCATTGCCCTGGCTGCAGAGGGAGAGAAGGAAATTCAGGCAGAGCCTAGGTCCAGAAGCAAAACAGCCCTCCCTCCATCCCAACTGTCATTGTCCTGGCTAAGGAGGGACAGAAGAGAATGCTAGACTTGATTCCTTCCCCTCCTGCCATCCCTTTTCCTTTTGTATCATCTTCATTAGACTGTAAGCTCAAAGGCAGGGAACTGTTTTTTTGTTCTTTTCCTTGTAAAGCACCATGTACATTGATGGCACTATAGAAATAAAAGATGATGATGATGATAATGTAGGAATTCAACTTATAACTGTAAGTTCCTAGAAGAGATAAGATGTTACATGTGATCTGAGGTCATCCTTCCACAAGGCCTATTCAGATTGTTTTAAAGTGTGAATTTTAAACTGTGTATTGATCATTATAAAATGTCTTAGTCTTGTCTCTTTTTAAAATTGATATATGTTTTTAACTGATACGTATTTTTCAAACTAACATTCTACTTATAGGTGAACTTGTTGTTCCCCACCTCGATCCGTAAAGAGAGGTGGGTAAGAAATCATCATCATCATCATCATCATCATTGTCATCATCCTTAGGTTGTATGTATGTATATATGTATTATTTAATTTATATCTCACCTTTCTTCTGATATGGGAACCAAGGAGGTTAGCAATATAAGTTAAAATAAAATAGAGTGTAAGGACTTTTTCGGACATTAAAAATACAACGCTAGCAGCCTCGCCATGTTGCGAGGCTGCAGTGCTGCAGGGCATCCCTTTCGGATGACGCCCGTCCCTGCCGGTACTGTTGCAGTACCGCAGGGACATTTGAGCGTTATATTTAGCCAATTTTTACTCACAAAAGTTGATAGTGAGTAAAAATCAGCTAAATATAATGCTCAAATGTCCCTGCGGTACTGTAACAGTACCGGCAGGGACGGGCGTCATCCGAAAGGGACGCCCTGCAGCGCTGCAGCCTCGCAACGTGGCGAGGCTGCTAGTGTTGTATTTTTAATGTCCGAAAAAGTCCTAAGAATGGATAATAGAAAAATAAAATTAAATTAAATAAGCTATTATTTTAAAACAGTAATTTAAAATAGTTTTTAAAAAGGTAATTAAAACATAATAATGATAAAATACAGTTCATCCCAATTAAAACACTTCTTCAAAACCCCGTTAACAGTCAAAGGCCTAGGTAAACAAAAATATATTTTCCTGCCAATGTAAAGAGAATAGAGAGGGGACCAATCAAGCCTCCTATGGTAGGGAATTCAACAGCCTGGGAGCAGCCACATAGAAGGCTCTCTCTCACATCTTCACCCAAGTTCCTGTACCAAAAGAAAGCCCTGCCCCAAGAATCTTAAAACAATACATGGGATGCATCTACACTGTAAAAATCTCTCTCTCTCTCTCTCTCTCTGGCTTTTCTTCGCAAACGAAGATTCAGGAAGGACTCATCCCGTGCTTTCTGCAAGCGCGCTCACTGAAAAGGCCAATCCGAGATAAACAAGTCCAGTTGCAGAAAGCACAGCAGAGGGTCTCCTTGGGTGATGTTACTGGGTTGTGATTCTTTCTGCATTGTAATTTCTCTTCAAGACTTGTTTGGTGTGAGTTCTCAAATAAAGCTGCAGCATTGTGGATAGTGTGTATCCATGCCTCCCAATGTGAAGCCAGGGCTGACCATTGTTGGTGATCAATTTGGCCAAGCCTAAGATGTTGTTTCAGGAAATCCTCGTATCACTTTTTTGGAATGCCCCTCTTATGCTGACCCATGGCAAGTTCACCGTAGAGTACTATTTTTGGGAGGCGATGGTCCTCCATTCTAGAAATGTGCCCTGCCCAGCACAGCTGTGTTCTCAGTATCATGGCCTCAATGCTGGTGATCCCTGCTTGCTCAAGGAAACCACTTTAACTGCCATGGCTCCATCCTACAAAATCCTGGGATTTGTTGTTTTGTGTGGCACCAACACTCTTTTGTAAAGAAGACTAAAGACCTTGTAAAACTTCAAATCCTGGGATTTAATAGGATGGAGCTACAGCACTTAAAGTGGTGTGAAACTGTCTAATTTCTACAATGTAGTTGCACCCATGGTCATAACCAACACTTTGAGTTGTGCCTTGGAAACGAATATCCCAGGGAACTGATAGCCATAGAACCAGCCACGATAGCAGTGATATGCTGGCTGGAACTGGTAGAGAAAGTAAAGTCAAAAAGGTAAAAGGTAAAAAGCACACACACACACACACACACTCCCTCCCCATTGCTGGCTGACAAGTGCAGGGTTTTGAAGGGAAGGATGCCTACCTACATAGTAGTGTGCCAGCCAACCTGGTATGCCCAAGCATGTCTCATTGACTTTTTCAAATGAGGGTAACCCCCCCTCCACCGCCTAGGAGGTCAGGAGAAGAACAGGGCTGTTTTGCTTACAGAGCCCCATTTCAGATGACACACTCCTCCTCCTGACCTCCTCCTGACCTTCCCCCATGCTGGTCTCACCACTTTTTATTGATGGAGGTTCTCTGTCAATAAAAAGCAGCATGAGCAGCATGGGAGAAGGTCAGGAGGAGGTCAGGAGGAGGACAGAGGAGGACGGGGCTATCTGATATGGGGCTCTTCTCCCAACCTCCTTGGGGATTTTTCCCCCATCTGAAAAAAGTTCATTGTCTCACACCTACCCACTTGAGATGAGTTCAAAGTTGTGGTCAAAGGCTGTTTATATTGCTGATTTTGTTGTGTGCCTTCAAGTTCTTTCTGACTTATGGTGACCCTAAGACAAACCTATCATGGGGTTTTCTTAGCAAAATTTGTTCAGAGGAAGTGTGCCATTGACTTCTTCTGTGGAGATTTTCACACAGGGAAAGTAATCCCCGGGGAGACTGGGAGAGAAACAGGGCTGTTCCGGTAGCAGAGCTCCGTTTCGCACACCCCCTTCCTTCTCCTGATCTCCCATCGTCCTCCCTCCATGCTGCTTCCATTTCTCTCCTCCTATGTTTTACTAATGAAAGTTCTTCGTTAGTAAAAAAAAAAATTGTGGAACATAGCGGGAGGGAAATGGAACCAGAACAGAGGGAGGACGATGGGAGATTGGGAGAAGGAAGGGGGCATGTGAAACGGAGCAATATACCCCGCCCACTGGTTCTCAGGGGGCTTATGCAGAATACCTCTAAAAGTTACAAAAATCTTTATTTCCCCTCTCCTAGAAGCTCCAAGAAAGGAGAAGCCAAGTGGCGAAATTTCTCCCCTACTGCCTCTCACAGCTAGGGGAGGTACGAAGGCTCATTATGTTCTCACCAGAAAGCTGTTGTCTCGTGTCTTATTATCTACTAGAATACCATGCTGGGGTGACTAGCTCCAATGAACTTTTAGAATAGCTTTTTAAATGCCTATTTTGGCCTATGCCATAGTGTTCAATGAAGTTGCAGATACACATGACATGTTCTGATAAGAAGGGTGTTTCACTACAGTAGGATTTGAATAAATAGAGAGGAGAAATGTAATAGTTGCCATCAGTCAGAACACTCAGAATATGGCCAGCAAATACACAAAAATACATGCCATAAAAGAAAAATGTTAGCATGTAAATAAATGCACAATGCAACCATTGTAATACATTGCAATTCCAAAAAGTAGTTTCATTGTCACTACAAGGAGCTGGAGATATATATAGGATTGCAGTCCAATACTTACAACAGTCAACATTTCTAAAATCTAGGAACTTTTTGCCTATACTAAATTACTTTCTGCCAACTCAAATTATCTTTCACTAAATATAAACATCTGTTAGTTTGTGGCTGTTTCGGCAACACATTATCCTTGAGATGCCACTTCCCTCCTTTGTCCAGGACACTCCAAAAATGCACCTATTGAACCCCTATAATTGTTATCAGACTATCCCCCATAGTTGTTCTTTTGCCAGAATATTTTGAAATGTTTTTATGCCAGCAAAAGAACCACCTACCAGACTTACCTTGAGCAGTGTTAAAGAGGCAGCCCCAGCAGTAACAGAGCACAAATGGAGCTCTGTTTACTTCCAGGGTTAAGATCTTGCAGATTTTTGTGATTCAAAATTTTTTTTTTTAAAAAAAAAGTAAAATAAAGACCTAAAACATAGACAAAAGCACAGGAACACACTTTAAAAGTCCCAAGTTAACCAGGGAGGTTTAAAAAAGAAAAAGAAAAGAAGAGCATCTGCTACCTGGCTGTCCCAATCTCATCTGGAAGTGTTCTGACAATTGACGCTGTATTCACTGAGCACAATGGCACAACGTTTCAAATGCAGGCAATGGTGGCACAAAAACACCATGGCTGATCTATTGATGGCTTTCCCCATAAATAAAAAGGTAGGGCTTTTTGACAGGACATTAATGCGAAAGGACGACATCATTTGATATCCGTGCACTTTCATGTTAATTAGATGTCGTTATGATGCCATATTTGCCTGGTCTGATAAAGTCCTAGAATTCAAGAGAAAATTGACAGTTTTGAGCAAGCTGTCTCTTAGAAAAAATTGTCCCCATTGACAGTATGCAGTATTTGTCTTTAAAACAACAACCTTGAATTAGTCAATACTGTAAAGAAGCAAAGTAAAATTTGTTAAAGAGAGAGAGAGAGAGAGAGAGAGAGAGAGAGAGAGAGAGAGTAAAGAAAAAACTCCTGTGAAATGAAACTCTTATCTCCTGCAGTGGCATTCTGTCAGAGGAAACCAGCAAGATTCTATAGTGTGGTATTCCTGCAGTGTTCTCTGGAGAAGAGGCATTTTCACAGAACATTTTTTTCTTTCTGTTTGGACATGCCTTCAGGTGGTTAATCGTTATCAAGGTTACAGCATACAATACAGTGTATCTTTATATGCATAGTTAGCAACTTCCATTTTCACATTGGGATTAGGTTAATATTGCATTTTGTGTGACCCAGTTTGTAGATTCTTAAGCACCTTTTTTGGTAATAGAGATTTCTGTTTAATCTAACAAATTTCTAAACTGTGTGATGTAATTAACAGATAATTAAATGCCCAGTGGTAGAGCACCTGCAATTGAAGTAAGCTGAGGAGAAAGGCTATTTGTGGACTATGTATTTATCACAGGATCCTCTACAGCATAGAGGGACCAGCGTAGACTGGGTGTAGATAGGTTTCCTTGAAGGTTGAAAATCTGAAAACCACAAGTGAATTTATATGAGAATCAATTTATTATTGTGAGATTTTCCTTGGATTTTTTCCGGGCTGTGAAGCCATGAGTAAGATATGGTGCATTTGCTGTAGATGGAATATGGAACTGTCACGGACAACTCCCTGCTGCACGACAGCGTCGTACCTCTCCCGGAGTCTTCTTGCACAGTAAGGCTTGTCTGAAAAAGTCCCCAGTAATAGATGTTTTGTTATTTCCCATAACACCTAGATAAGTTAAGATTCAGATTTGTTTTCACCAGGAATCTAGTATGAAAGTTAATGGCACCTTTGGCCTCGGAAGACTGTGTCTAGGAACTTTTGACTATGCAAAGTATTCTTGCCTATGCAAAATGTTTTCATATAACTTTGGGCCCAAGAAGATATTTCTAGAGACGACCATAGTTCAGCTTTGTAATATAATAGATGCTTTATTTGAAAATATGTATTATTATTATTTTTAAACAAAAGTTCTTTGAAACACTTCTGGTAGGCCTTTTCCCCCCATTGCCCTCCCTACATGCACATTGGCCTTTTTGACTATCAGATTGTCCCTTGGCACCAGGGCATACCTCTCCCACCAGAGTCTGTTTTTAAAGATTTACATGTTACACCATTTATGTTACACTTTGTATTGGCATAAGGGGGGGTAGGAATCATGGCACATGGGTCACACGAGGCCTCCAGAATTATTTGTGTGACCCCAGAGTCCTCCAGAAGACTCAAACCTCTAGAGTGCAAAATTCTCCTCTAAAATAAGATGTGCCATACCCCCTAACTGTCCTGGTTTAACAGGGACAGCCCCAGTTAATCCTCTACCATCCCACATTTTCAGCTGCCTTTAAAATGTCCCAGTTTCTCTCTCCTCCTCTCACTTCCCTCCTTTGTCCTCAGCTTACTTTAATTGCTGCAAAATAAGTTCAAAGAGCAAAAGTACTTTCTACTCACTTACCCCAGCAATGGTGAGAGGAGTGGAGGGGTGGAGTCTTTCCCTTCCCAGTAAGTTCAGGCAAAAGCAAGTGGCTGCAGCCTCTCCTAGCCTGTTTTTTTTGTTTTTTTTTGTTTTTTTTTTTTGCCATCTTAACCATCCTCTGCTTGGTTATGTGTGTTCCACTTTTATCTGTGAAATGTTGGAATGTGTGGTGTGTAAAAGGCCAAACAACAACAAACAAATACTTGGCTTTATAAAAACCAGAACTGATCTTCCAGTTACTGAGATCTCATCTGGAAGGGCCTGTGTACCCTTCCACAGGATGCAGGTCCCCAACCCCCAAATTTCTTCAAGATCCCTGCAAGCTTCCCTATTCTTTCCTGGCTCCTTTTGAGAAGCAAATTAAATTCTAACAGTGTATTCATATACACATACAAGGGGAAAGTGCATCTTTTTGAATTCTATGGGATGTGCTCCCAAGTGAAGGAGTACAGGATTGTAGTGGCAGAGTCTGAAAGAGTTATTTTATTTACATTTGACAATGGCTCTACCATTTCACAGCAGTTCAGTATGTCTAATATAAATTTATTTCTATCTGCTGCTCCATCTTTCAGCATCCTTTGTTTTTCACCTTTTTATCCTTTACAATTTGGCATGCTCTGCCTTCCCAGATCAATGTGTGAAATGGGCTTTTTCATGAGCTTCATATTTCAAACACAGTTCTCAGCTTAAAAATACAACAAAAAAAATTGATAAATTTTAAAATTCACATTTTAAATTTTAAAATCATCTTTTACATCATCTACAAGCCTGTACACATGTGCATGGCCTGGGAGTAAAATCCATTGAAGTGGGGCTTACGTCTGAGTAGACATTACCAAGTCTGCACTGTATGAAATAATGAATACAAATTTATGATACATTTTTGTGTGCAGATAATATCACAAATCAATGGAGGTGTATGGTGGAACAGATTTATGGGTGATCATGTATAAAAGTGACATGGATTGGAAACAGAGCTTCTAAAATATCTTTGTTTCTGCCAATAGAAGTGCCTTTCTAGGCATGCCAGTTTTTAATGGATTTTTAAAATGTCCTCCTCATGTGCAATTAAAGTAATTATATGGTACCTGCCTTCCTACTCATCTCATCAGCTTTCATTCTGGCATTCATCCCAAACCCTATCATTAAATCTTGAAAAACTTCAGAAGTTTCTGTTTCCATAAAATGTAAAAACTCTGATGGAAAGAGCGTATAAGTTGCAGACATGGAAGATCTAAAACTTCAGAATAAATAATCAAAATGTTAATTCAAGGCTATTCGCATGCAAAATGCTAAATTACAATTATACCTTTCCACAGACCCATGACTGCTGCCTTTTTCTTTCTTCCATACTAAACATTAAACAGATCATATTTCAAGTTAGCTCTGAAATTCAGTGTATGCTACTAAAAGTGTTCTCATTGATGAGTGGCATATAGTTTGTTTTCTAATTCTAGGTTTTATATTGCAACTTTTTGTTAGCTGCATTTGTCACTGAATATCATGAGCCCACTGATTTCACCAGTAACCCCCTTGTATTTAATAAAGAAGTTCTGCAGGCTTTTTTTAAAAAGTATTATTTAATAATTTGGATAAATAAGACTAAATGTTGTTTGCTTTCCTTGTATGCCTTCAATTTTGTATTCAAAAAATATTTCCCCTGTGGAAAATAAAACAAATCTACAAACTGGCATATGGTTATCAACAAACTAGCACACTTATGCTTTAAGTAATAATGTCACTTTCATCTGCCATATCCTCAGCTAAGGAGCTGAATCACATGTATTGGTCTCCAGATTCCATGATCCCTAATTATGCTAGCAAAGATAAATGGAAATTTGGAATTCAAAAACATCTGGGGGATCACCTGTTCTTCCCATCCTGGCTATAGTCCAGGGTTGCTTTAGCTCCCTTCTGCTCTACACATTTCACCTTGCGTGAAACCATCATAGATCTTCTTAAAGAGTGATGGCAAGAAAATGCAGCTGGGATTTGGGGAAAAGTAATGGAATCAGGATATGTTTACTTCACCAGGAAGCCTTTTATTTGCACATTACAGCCAGGAAGGGAAATAATACTTCTGATAACATATGGATCTGATCCCATCAGAGTGTTAATACACACTTTTGTATGGACTGGCTCTCCAATATTTCACCAAAATACAAACTCTAGGGCCCCATCTGTACAAGGGAGGGGACAGATTGTGCTATAGTAATGTCAAATTGCAGCAGCTGTAATTTGTCTTAATGATTTTTTGCCCCAAATGCTTCGCATGTCTTCCAGTCAAGATGGTGGTCACGAGTGATTTTTACATACCTTAATTTGCCACTGCTGAACTTTTTTAAAAAAACAAACAAACACCTAAGTGCACTGGAGAGCTATATTGCTGCCACAAACACACACACACACACACACACACACACACAAAGGAAAAAAAAGAAAAAGAACACCCCATTTTTTGCCTTAGCATGCATTCACTAAGGCAAAAAACCAACATGGTGGCTCTGGGCACTTGTCTTATTAGCAGGCCCTGCCTCCCCAACCCATGCCCATCTGGCCAATCATATTTGCGATTCCACTTGTATGGAAAGTGATTCATATCAAACCACTTGTCCCAATGAGCAGGAATGCACATTCCACATATTGTTTTTTTTAAAAAAAAAACTCCAGGGAAAGCTTCAAGAGCTTTTCCTGCTGAGTTTTTGCTATTTTGGGTCCCCCTCCTTCCCAATATGGTGGAACGATGTGAATTGCCATTAGGACAGGTCATCTTCTCCTCTGTGATGAGAATTCTTGCTGTTAAGAGAACTCCTAGGATTTCATCGGATGAAACTGTGGCAGTTAAAGTGGAATGATAGTGCTATAATTGTATAGTGTGAATGGACCCTGTGTCTTTGCACATATTGCATTGCTTTTTAAAATGATAGGCTCCTCAGCTTTAACAGCTACACGGGAGAGAAGTACCATGTAGTCCTCTCCATGCTAAAAACAGCTCTACTTACTCAATTAAACAGGTGCTGATGGAGGTGAATTTTAGTTTTTTATAAGAATTTGCTTTAATTCACAAAAGTCATCATAAATATGCTAGAGGAAAATGAGGATGCTTTCCTCCCCATGGGTGATGCATAGAAAATGACACTAACACAGGTTCATTCCTATATAAATCTATCTGGATTTGTGGATGTCAGCTTTTCCTTGAAAATAACAAAAATAATCCAATAATAAAAATGAAGATTTCAAGAATTTTATTGTTATAGCTTTCAAGTCTGATTATTTTATTTTCTCTGTCAAATCAAATCAGAAATAAGTTGCCCTGTCTACTGCTGACGGACTAGGATTGATTATATATTCTACAACTGGTTGATGTCATTCATTTTGAGATCTTGAAACTAGTGATGCAGTAAAACTGTCTACTAGAGGCAAGCAGTCAATAGGAGTAAGATAGATAATACACATAAAAATCCTATCGATTATGGAACACATTGTTATTTTTACTTTGTCAGTTGGCTATATTCTCTGCTTTATGCCTGGTTTTCTTATATATATAAACTGTAAAATCATTCCTCTTTTAAGGATAACACTACTGTTGTATTCCTTTGTAAAGTAAGGGGGAAAGCTCAGCAGTATAAAGCTTTTACGATAAAAGCCATTTGATTTGTCTCACATAGACAAGTATAAAAGGATCAATGGGTGGTGGCAGCATGCAACAGAATTTGCTCTTCATATTCTGACATCCAGTGGTAGTCCACATAGTCTCAAAGTGTTCTGGAATTAATTTGGTGGGCTTTGAAAGCTTCTGCCTCTTCTTCCTTTTTAAGTTAGCTAGTCACAGACATTTCAGTTGAAGGATGTTTCCCATTTTATTGCTAAAAGGACATTAGTGCATCCTTAAGAGAAGCATATCAGCTTAATGATCCACATAAATGCAGTGTGAAAACTGCATTTCTGAGACAAAGAAATATACTCATAACTCAATGAGTAAAGACAACACACAGCATCCACCTACTGGGTTTTTTTAAAAAACTATTTTTTTTAATTTATATTTTTATTTATATTTATTTAGTTATTTATACCCCGCTCTTCAGCCACAAGGCTATCAGAGCGGCTTACAAATTGTTTTAAGCAACAGCAATTTACACATCTACACTGCAAGAAGCAGCTTCCAATGTGTGTTAGCTAACTGCCACCATAAGCCAGGTTCTCATTTTACCGACCTATGAAATAAACAGGTTTTATTAAATAGGTTTTATTGCTTGCTGTGGGGATTTTCTCAAACACATGGAATTTGATGAACCTCCAGGGAAATTTAAGCACTTCAAAGACATGATGCAACTCTGTGGGATACATTGGACTTGGTGGACCACAACTTGTGTAGTCTAGATGAAAATGTAAACCTTAGAAAGTTCATTTTCAGAAAAGTTAATATAATGTTATGCTGGTGCCACTGTGGCCTCAAAGCATCATCCTACCCCTGCTCAGTTATGGATAGCTTTAGGATGTCATTATCTTCATTCTTCTTAGAACCTTTGAACCATCTGCGCTTGAAGCATGGAGTAGTGTATGAGGTCAGACATTACCCTTTAAGGTACAACAAGTGGTAAATTACTGTCTTCTTTTAATAAGACAGACTAAGATATGAACTACAATGGATTGGCCATTGCTGTTGCTGTCTTAAATCAGTCAATCAGTCCTTCAGCTGTTTTAAACAACCTCTTGGAGCAACCTTCATTGATGTGGATAAGAATTGTATTGGTAGTAGAACAATATGGAGTGTCTTCAAGAATGATGTGGCTCTCTCCCCCTCACCCCGGGATAGGTGGACAAGCTTGCAGAGCTCTTTATACACAAGTTTGACTTCCAAGATAACTCCTGCATCTTTCAAATGTAACGAGACAAGCAAACTACCCCTAGCCTTTCCACAAAGCAATTGTCCACTTGGTTTACATTTTATTGCTGGGCTGATCTGCCATAGCTTGACTTCTGTGTAATTCATCAAAGCAAAGAGTATGAAAAGAGATTCTCACCTCTCGCATGATGCCAACCAAATGACCATTTCAAATATATAAACGACAGATCCCCCCACAACCCAATACAGCTTTTTGCAGCCTTCTTTTCTCATCTTCATTGTAAATCCTGGATGATTCAGCAGATGGGGATCCTATTTTAAGTATACCTCTGTTGTATTAGTGGGTTGAATCTGTAAGAGCTGACAGTGATTACATAGTCTAATGTAACAAATGAGAGCAGGTGCAGTTGTAAATAGTCCCTGATTAACAATTTCATTTAAATGTTATAACAGATTTCTGTAGGGCAAATTACTCCCACTGGTAAGGAGGTGTAACTTCTTCTTTATAATACAATTTAGTAAACCTAGAATTTAATTATGTCAGCAATAACAAATACTCTTGCTTATGCCAAAAACTTCAAAATGCATTGCTCCCCACTATTAAAACATGTACAATAAAACAAATGAATTGTTGTTGGAAATGTTCCTGAAGGACCTCAAAGGGGATATTTCCCTTGAGGCTACAGTGTGTATATATTGAAATGTACCAGGAAAGAAAGACTAAAAATGGGGAATAAATTAAAATACTAATTATAGTTTACTACATTAACTGAAGCACATTGGTGGCAAGTGAATTGTGACAAGTTAGTGCAATAGTTTATTTCAGAAGCTGACAACTTGTATTACTCCTGATGTTGTTTGACTCATACATCCATCAGTCCTAGCCACCATATCCAGTGGTGAGATGTGATGGGGGCTGCAGTTGAACAACATGTTGGGGAGAGGCACATACTCCCTCCTCTAACAACAATTAATTTATCTGCAAATATATGCCTTTCACCTTAAAAGCTATTTTGGTGAGAAAATCCAAAATCCACCAGATCAAAAGGCACTCAAAAAGCTACTAATGCAGAGCAAAGGACAAGTGTGAAAAGCACTGTGTCTAAATATGCAACTGAACTCAAACGAAAAAGGATTTTCAGCTGCTGAAGTGCTCAGATATGGAAAAAAAAGTCATAGGCTGTACAACACATAGAACAGGAACATGAAATGTGAGGTGCCTGAATCAGGGAAAGCTAGAAATTACAAAACAAACACAAACAAACAAACAAACAAAAAAGATACACAGAAGCCTAGCAATACCTGGTGTAGCTGAGGTCACACGAGCCAGAATGGGATTTTTTCAGTCAGATAACTACATAGTGGTTTAATCAGGAAATGGCAATCTAATTAATAGTGAGACAAGGTGTAGCAAAGACAGTTAGGAGATGTAATCCAAAGTCTGAATGAAAAATAGCTGTAAGACCCATTATCCCAGATTATGCTCCCACTTCAGAAGCAGAAGAGGATGACAATTTACCAGAGAAAATTGATCAACCCAAAATAGGACATTTTGATAACCATAGGTGACTGGAATGCAAAAATGGGAAACATAACAGAAAATTGTGGGAGAGTTTGCCCTAGGATCAAGAAATAAAGCTGAAAAGTGAAAAATGATTTATTGAATTTTGAGAAGCCACATTTTTTTTATTGCACAAACATTTTTCAGCCAACCATACAGATGAATGTACATGTAGATGTCACTGGATGGCCAATACAGGAAATCAAACAGACTACATAATTGGAAGCAGAAAATGGAGAAGCCCCAATGCCTCTGCAAAAACAAAACCAGGAGCAAATTGTGACACAGACCATGAGCTTCTAATATAAAAAATTAAAGTAAAGCTAAAGAAGTACACTAAATCAATCATTTCACCAATATATAATCTGAAGAACATCCCTGTAGAATTTAAAGACCATGTAAACAACAGTTTTTCACTACTGAGCCTAATTGACTGGAAATCAGAAGAACTCTGGATCAAAGCCAGTAACAATTACAGGGAAGAATACAAAAAGACACTCTCTTAGCCAAAAAGAAAGAGAAGCTTCATTGGATGACAAATGAAACTCTTTGCATGGTTAAGGACAGCAAGGAGCAAAATAAAAGGTGTCAGAAATAGGTTCCAAATTCTAAACATAACTATTCAGTGTCTTATGCATAAGGACAAAAATAATTATTATAATTATTACAAAGAAATATAAGACAACCAAAAAAAGAGAGACCTCTTCCACCAGATCTGAGAAATTAAAGGGAAATTTAAATCAAGAGTAGAGATATTATACTACCAACCAGGAAACACATTATATGATCAAGACAGAATAAAACAATGATGGAAGCAGTATAGTGAATAAATATATAAAACTACTTGAATGAGAGCTTACTTCAAGAAAAAAAAAAAACCTTTTAACAATGAATGCCACATTTTAGAAAGTGAAGTGGAATCTCCTCTCCAAAGCATGTGGGAGAAATAAATCACCAAAACCAGGTGGCATACTAATAGAGCTGTTTCAAGCTATAGAGACAGAGTCTATTCAAATTCTAACCAAAAATAAATAAATAAATCTGACAACAAATATGGCTTATAAAACAATGGCCCACACTGAAATTGTTTGATGTACATTATAATCCACATGACAGATTTTAAACCAAAGACTTTTAAAGTGAAATGTTTTACTTAATGTCAATTTCAGAAAAATAACTTGTTTCGGAAATATCAATAGATATTGACAAGCTGAAACTTATCTGGAAACCACACTCTCTTAAGTACAACTAGGGAAAATTGGGTTGGTTTATCCTGGAGAAGAGATGAGAGAACTGAGAGGTGATGTAATAACCAATTTTACTGGATCTGAAGGGATGTCATGTAAAAGATGGGAATAGTTTGTTTTCTGCAATTCCTGAGACTAGGGCACAAACCAGGGGACACAAGAAAAAAGATTCCACCTAAACACTAGGAAAAACTTCCTCACAAAAAGAGCTGTTTGACAATGGAATAGGCTATGCCAGAAGTAGACTTCTCCTAATGGGAGGCTTATAACACAGGTTGGATAAGCCTCTGTTTGAAAAATGTTGAAAAGTATGTTTTTCAAATGTCAAGACACCCTGACAAGAAGAATCTTAGTTTGATGAGAATCGTAATAGTTTGGGACTTATCCTGCTAAATTTGCACATGGCTGTTTTGAGCAGAAAACAGTATTTTCTGTGCATCTCTGAAGATGCCAGCCATAGATGCAGGCAGAACGTCAGAAGTAAACTTTTCCAGAACATGGCCTCACAGCACAGAAAAAAAAAACAAGGGAAATCTATGTATGGTGATTAACAATAATGTTTTTTTTCAAGAGTTTTCTCTGGTTTAGAGACCAGAGAAATAAAAAAACCTGTGTAAATTGTGAAGATTCTAATGCTGAGATTTATATCAACAGCATGAATACAGAGGCAAGAAACACCAATTGTATCTTTAAGAGATCCAGCAATGAATCCTTTTTGTTTATGTTGGAAGACAAATTTACTGATGGTTTCAGAGAGGGCAGAGAGTTGAGAGACTAGAAGACATATGTGAGTGCATCAAAGTGAAGGCACTCAGGGTGGTAGGCAACACTAGAGTGAGTCTGCCTTTGATCCTGAGAAAACAAAAACAGCCACTTCAGAAGTCTGAACTGAAGAGGCTTTTGCTGGTTCTTTAAATACTTACATGGAGTTGGTAAGAAGACTGTGATGCCTGCATAGCCAGTGCCTTCCTCCCTTCTGCTCTGCCAGGATTAGTGATGGATTACTCTTTCATTATTTTTCTCTGTTTCCCATTTTTTTTCCAGTCTTCAGTATGTTTCTTTGCATTTCTGCATCAATTGGCTTCTAAAAAAAAAAAGAAAGAAAAAAAGAAAGAAAAAGAAAGAAAGAAAATAAATTCTTATGTGCTTTCTCCTAATATGTCCTTTTTCTACACATTTTCCTACTGTATACAGTTTGCAAACAATCCCACCTAATATAATCCTTCCAGTGCTGTTTTTACTTATTTTACATTTTTGTGTTTCTGACATAAATCTTGGGAACAGTCCCCCTGAGTTGCAAATGCAATAGTGAATGCAAGGTCAGTGAATGAGAAAACTGTGGCCTTTCATGACCTGAATTAGTGTGGTGATGTGTATCACAGAGACCTGGTTGGATGAGGCAGTGGGGTGATGATGGTGGTGGTTAAAACTTTCTCACCTTTGTCCACCTGAGTTCTCTGTACACCAACAGGCAATACCTGGAGGGTAGGGAGGTGGAGTTGTAGTGGTCTACTAGGATTCCACCCCCTTTACCAGGGGCCATATCCCACAGTTTTCTGAGTCTGTTTGTTTCTGAAGCTGGGTGACTGGGAGAGTTCAGGGATTCTGTTGGTGTACTGCCCCCCCCCACTGGTCAACCCCTTCCTAAACTAACTGGAGTGATATCACGGTTGGAATCTCCTCAGCTTGTAGGGCTGGGAGTTTTCACCATCCACACTGAGACTATTGGGAGTGTCTCAGGACTTTATGTCTACCATGACAACCATAGGTCTGTCCAAAGGGGTATCTTTCCCTATTCATGCTGCTGGACATATTCTGGACTTCATTTACTGTGTTGGATGGGGTGATGGTGATCTGGGGGAGGAGGAATTGTCTATAGTCATAGATCACTGCCTGGTGGGGTTTAGACTTGATAGGACTCAGAGCCTCTGCAAAGGTGGGGAACCTATTAAGATGGTCCATCCCAGCAGGCTCATGGATCTAGTTGGAGCCTTTATGGTTTTTGGTGAGTTTCCTACTGCCTTGGCAGGTGATTCTGTCAAAGTCTTGGTTGGTCTCTGGACCAGGAAAATGGCCAGGGCATTGACACAATCACTCCCAAGTTGTCCACTTTCCTGGAATGGAGCCAAACCAGCCCCCTCATTTTTCAGGAAGCTGGTAGCAATGGAACAAGTGATTAGAGTGGCATTGGTATAAAATTAAGAGCATATCAGGTTGAACACAAGCTAGAGCTTATCTGAGGGCCTACTCTGCGGCAATTCAGCAAGCAAATGCAAAATTCATCTCGGCTTTTATTTGCAAAGACCCAGCCAGCAGAGCTATTTTGAGTGGTCAGGGGTCTTTTACATTCAGGCTGAGGATACAAAAAGCCAGACTACTTGAAGACTTTCTGTGAACAACTCGCTCAGCACTTTGCAGATGAAATTCCTTGGATCTCCTCTGACTTGGATGCCCTAATTTATATAGTTCCAGTGGGTGTAACTTTGGCCCTTGCTTGTCCAGTAAAAATGGACACATTTCAATTTGTACACCTAAAGGACACAGACCAGGAAGGGAGACAAAATAGTGGAGGTGAACAACTGGCTCCACAGATAGTGTCACCAGGAACAATTTGGCTTCTTGGACTATGGTCTGCAGTTTCATGAAGATGGATTTCTGGCAAGTGATGGGTTAAACATAGCAGTTGGCAGGAATGTTTTTGCTAAGAGTCTCACAAACCTAATCAGGAGGGCTTTAAACTGAGTCATGTGGGGGAGGAAGATGGTAATCTTTATCTTCTATCAGTAAAAATGTCAATGGTGGAACAGATGCTCTGAGAATTGTTAAGTAAAACCACTAAATTGAAGATGTTCTCTGTCACATTTTTTTCTCCTGTAGTGGACTTGTTCAGTGAGTCCATGGGTATTTTTAGCTCTTCCACAAGCTTCTTGGCCAATTGCACTATTTGATTAGCTGACTCACTAATCAAACATTCTGCACTGAACATAATTTAAATTACTTCTATGGAAGAATGATTGTATGTAGATTCATTGTAACACAGAGAGCCATCTTATATGGCAGCTTGTTTCCTTCTGCTATAAATCTGGAAAGCTAACAAGGTTAACAGTTCTTTTAGGAATAATCATTAATCTGGCCTTTTCCATGCTTATTTTCTCTGAGATTATATGTTACTGATATCTTCTTGCTACATCTAAATTATGACAGAAAGGATACTGACTGGTTGGAGACTAAATGCTATATTTACCCAGTTTCTTCTTTAAGCACACACTTTTTAGCTTAGTGTAGTAAAATATATGCATATTACCTTTCAAGTAGACTGTCAGTGACCCCATTAATTTTATAGCATTTTCTTAGGCAAGGAATACAGAAGTAGTTTGCCAGCTCCTTCCTCTGAAAACCTGTAGCACCTAGTAGCCTCCAACACCTGGTATTCCTTAATGATCTTCCATCCAAATGCTAACCAGGGCTGATTCTGTTTAGCTTCAAAGGACAGACAGAATCTGTTGTCTTCATTGTATAGAAGGGGCCTGATTTTGTATATCTGTAATGGAGTTATATTGCCTAGTCTAAGGGCTCATCTACATGAGCCAGCATACACTAGCTCTCCACCAGCATATCCTGGCTATGGATCAGACCCATTCCTTTGCTGTTATCTGGACAGAATGGGCCAGAGTCCAGATGGGCCCATCAGTCCATCGCTGCCACCACCACTGGCATCTCCCTCGATTTCTCCGAAGGCAGGAAGCTGATCGGCAACATATGACCTTGCTCACATGCTGAGGGGCTGCTTCCTTCTGCAGAAGAGTAAGTCAGAAGGCAGCTGAAGTGATGGGCTGGTGTGCTGGAATTGGTTTCTGCGGTCACTCAGGAACTGATCCGTTTTCCTGGCAGCAGCGGATTAAAGTAGGTATTATCTTAAAACATCTTATTGGGCCCTACCCCATCGTCCCCCCCATCTTAGCCCTGTCTTTGTCCTGGGGCTAATGAGAACCTCCTGGAAGCAGAACAGGTCAAAGGTCCTGCATCAGTAGTGTGCAAATATGTAGAGCAAGGCTCTAAGACAGTGCTTGAAAGAATCTTGAACCTTCACCTTGATTTTCATTCTCTTTGCAGTCTGCTGGATAAATAGGGACAAGCTCCTGAAATAGTACTCCTCAAGGTACTTGTTATGTCTGACTCACTTTGTTACTTCTGAAATGGGGAAGACAAGTCTCTAGAAAAATGAATCCAGAAGATTCAATGATCCAGCACTGGGGAAGGGATCCCCAGGCTTCATGTGGCTCTCCGTTTACATGAGATCTGCAATGACATGGGAGGGCAATACATTGGGATGGCCAAGAGAAAAAGGAGGGATGGGTTGTGACACTACCACCACTTTCTATGTGTATCACAAGGTCAAGGTGGTCAAGGGCAAAATCAAATGTGCCAACTCACTTTACCTAAGTATTCAGCCTGGCCATTTCCACCCCCTGTTCTTTCCAACTCACCTTCTTATTTCCCCTCAGTTCCTTTCATCTGAACCAGGGATGAACTTAGTTAATGAGTGGATATGTGGTGTTTTCTGGTAAGCGTGCCTTTACTGTATATATGTTGGATGAATCACCAAAAGTCTGGAGTTGAACAAACAATAAAGGATTGATTTATTAAAGGGATAAATATGTAACATTAATTTTGGCAATTTTTGTGCTTATAACATTTCACTATAGGGTCAAACTGCCACATTAGAGTAGCCAATCTTAATAGTAGCCAAACTTAAATAGCTTAGCCCAGATTGTTCTATGGTTGTTCTAATATCTTCTCCTATAATCCAGATTCATTCACTCTTTGTCCATTCAGCCTCCATGTTCAGACTTCACACCTCTGCACCCATTCCATTACACTTTCATACATTCTAGACAATTTATCTGACATCATATACCAATGATACATCATTTTATTAAAAAAATAATAACAAAATCAAAATTCTTAGCCCATTTTATCATACACTCTTTAACTTGTTTTTCTTCCATTTCAAATTTTGACAAAAGTTTATACATTTTAGCAGTTCTGTGTTCACCATCTGTACACAGTTACATTTCAAATTCTGACTTACTTTGTTCAAGATATAGGCTTTTAATTTATTTTAAATTTTAAATCTTTCTGATTACTGCAAGTGAGAATACCATTTAAAAATGTGTCCCTCTGCTACTAATGGCTTGCTTGATTTAATTTGATATTCCCCATGGAATTGGTCCCCTTGAATAAAGTCCTGCAAAAGTATTTTCAATTGTTTAGCAAAAAAACCATTGTAGACAACTTATAGCAATTATTTAATAATTGTGAAGTCAAAGGCTTTCATGGCCGGCATCCATAGATTTTCCTTGTTTTTTTTTTTCCGGGCTGTGAGGCCATGTTCTAGAATAGTTTCTTTTTGATGTTTCACCTGCATCTGTGGTTGGCATCTTCAGATAATTGTTGGGTAGGAGTATATGTGGAGTTTATATGCTGTGAAGCCCTGTAGGGGAGGATATGTAAATTTGTGTAATTGAATGGTTAGTTTCTCAGTATAGAAATGCAAGGCTTGTTAGTGTCTGTTTGGCTAATGGTTGGTTGATGGACCATTATCTGCTGAAAATCCTCATGTCCCTGGGTGGAATTCCTTTGTAAATGTTGAGTTTTGATTCTATTGTTCTTCAAAATTGGGAACCAGATTTTGTTTTCTTTTAAGGTTTCTTCTTTCCTGTTGAAGTTGTCCAGGTGTTTGTGGATTTCAATAGCTTCTCTGTGCATTCTGAGATGATAGTTGCTGGCCTGGTCCAGAATTTCTGTGTTTTCAAATAACATTTTGTGTCCAGGTTGGTTTATAACATGTTCTGCTACGGACTTCCGGTTCCGTGGCGGAGGCGACAGTCGACCAGCAAAACGCTCTGCGGGTCAGACCTCCAAATTAGGGCAAACTCAGGGGCTTTACCACTCCTGAGACACCTTAGTCGGGGAAGACGGGGTGTGGGGGCCGGCTGGACCCTGCTTCAGGCGTCACCACCCAGATTCCGTGAGTGGGAAGAGAAGGAGAGGAAGCGCTGCGGAACGGGGGAAGGTGGACGCCGAAGGGCGCGGGAGCCATTGCCCTATATTGGGAGCTTTATGCTCCGAGCCTCAATAAGCCACGGGCTAATTAAGCTTCAGATGTTTATAAAATACTGACTGAACATTACTAACTTGAAGAAGTCAGAAATATCCTTCAACAGCACTATCGTTTGCCAACGGGACTTCTAGGGAGATATTATTTTCTGAGGCGGAGTTTGGAGATCAGCGGAGGACTGCGGGGTGAGCATAATAGAAAGAATACGGTACAAGCCAGAAGAGAAGGAAGCTGGAGAGGAGAGACGACGGAAAAAGAGCGAAGGGGAGTATAATGGACATTGAGATATTGGAAGCTCTGTAAGCGTATAGGAAAGGGAGCTGTGGCTACGACGGAGGGTGTGGCAGAGAGTAAAGTGGAAAGTGGTACGGAGAAAGAGGATAGAGACACGAAGAAAGGAAAAGAAAGCCGCCCCGAGAAAACAGAAACTGAAACTGGACATTGATAAAGAGCTGTGAGACGGGAAAGAGAAGGGAAGAAGCAAAGGAGACTGAGACTCACAAAGAAAGACTGAGAGCAAAGGCTAAGAAGCAGTAAGGAAAGCCGGATACGGGGGGGATAAAGTAAAAACTTAAGAGAAACTGGTATTAAGCATTTACTTAAGCGGCAAATATATAATTTGACAGTGCAGCAATTTGAAGGCATTTACTTAAGCGGCAAATATATAATTTGACAGTGCAGCAATTTGAAGGGTGAAAATAATACAGCATATCTCAGTGACTGAACTGGCATAGACTGACATTGGTTGACTGTTTATGGGCTACTAATGAATTTACATTAAGCAGTCTAATAATTAATTAATTAATTTTTGCTTGTTTATTAACTTTATGTACCTTAATCATAAATATACAAAATATAATTAACGAATTAATCACTTTGTGTTAAACAGAAATCAGTGAATGAACTTTCGCTAGAAAATGACTGGGGGGATTTAAGGATTTAAGGAAATTGAAGAATGGGAGATTGATTGGAATAAAGGGAAGAGTACATAAACATATAGAGGAAAGAATATAGAAAGGGAATAACGTATGAATTTATAAATTTGTGAATTAAGGATTATTGATTATTTTGATTATTGATTATTGCACAGGATAAGGTCGTATCCGAATATCTGATTTGATGAATTAAATGTCTGATTAGAGTTCAGGGATTAATTTACGAAATTATGAATTCATGATTGATGATTTCAGGATAGAGCATTAGTATAGGAACGAAAGAGAAGGAAAAAAAATAGAAAAAAGATAGATAATAAAGCGAAGGTTAACCCAATAACAGAATTTGTACTGCGACATAACTATAGAACTATAAAATTAAATATATATACATAAAGATGGCATCAGGGATCAGATCCAGGGCATATACGGCAACGCAAACAACACTGACAAGAAGAGGTTCAATAGAGATGCCAACTAAACAAACAGACACAATTACACAGGTACTTCAGGAGATAAGAGATCTTAAACGGGAAATGAAGGAAGATTTCAAGAACCTTAGAAAAGAATTTAAGACGGATATAGAGAAATTGGGAAAAAGGATCGATAAATTAGCAATGGAAATGAAAGAGATGAAGAAGGAGGTAGAAGAAGTCAAGAATGAGGTAGAAGATATCAAAAATAGAACGCAAGTACTGGAAGACCAAACTGATGTCCTTACACAGGAACAAGAAAAAGGGAAAAATCTTAACCTGATTCAGGAATTAAGGTATCGGGAGAAGTGTATAAAATTAAGAGGAATTTCTGAAAGAACAAGAGAAAATCTATATGACAGGATAATTCCACCAATGGCACAGTTTATGGAAATGACGGAAGAAACAATAGCTCAATTTACGGATAAAATATTTAGGATAAATACAATAGCGGCAAAAGAGAAACAAATGCCAAGGGATGTTATTATTACATGTACAAAGGCGTCATTTAGAGATAGAATAGTGCAAAAAAGTTACCAAAACAAACTAGAAATTGAGGGTCGAGACATACAGATTTTTAAAGATACCCCGCCTGAAATACTAAAAAAAAGACAGGAATATAAACCTTTAGCACAAAGACTTACAAAAAAGGGCATTACGTATAGATGGGAACGTATCGAAGGTATCTCATTCAGTTACTATCAAAAAAGATACAGAATTAACACAATGGAGAAAATGAAGGAAATTATGGAGAAAATGAACCGGGATGAAAAAAAGTATGAGAAAAAACAGCGGAAGAGAAACAATGAAGAGGAGGCTCAAAAGGATACAGAAAAAGAGGAAGAAAGTAACAATGAAAGAAAATTAAAGGCATACGGTTCCAAACAACGTGGATTAAGTGAAAGCAGATCAGATAGAATGCAAGTAGAAAATCTGGAAAGTGAAAAAGAGGACGATGAGGAAAGTCGGGCAGACAGTGAGGTAGAAGCTGAGGAAGAAGAAGAAGTAGAGATTGCTAACGAAGAAGAAATAGAAGAAACGGAGTAAAATGTCATTCTCAATAACTACATGGAATGTAAAAGGAATGAACACTCCCGAAAAAAGGAAAAAAGTATTTCATTGTTTAGAAAAACAGAAAGCTGATGTAATGACTATACAAGAGACTAGGATAAAAGAACAGGATAAGAAATTTCTTATTAATAATAAACTAGGCCAAATATTCTATTCCTCCTCAACACAGAAGAAAAAGGGGGTAGCAATTTATGTAAAGTCGAAATATAAAGCAAGAGAAATTTTGAAAGATAAACAAGGCTATTATGTAGGGATAGAAATAAATTTGATAAATCAGAGGTTAAATTTGATCACGATCTATGGCCCGCAAAAGAAGAAAAAGCAATTCTATAAAGCCCTGAATAAGGATTTAGAGAAGCTGGAAGGTAGTAACACCATAATTGTCGGAGATTTCAATGGGGTTCTAGATAGCTATAGAGATAGATCAACACAAGGGAAAAGTAACAAGATTCATGGAAACCTCCCCGATATATGTAAAGATATAATGGAAGAGCATAACTTGGTAGATGCTTGGCCGTATAAAAAAGGTAGTGAAAAAGGGTACACTTTCTACTCAGATGCACATAAATCATGGTCGAGAATTGATATGGTTTGGGTGGCGAAAGAGATAAGTACCAAAATAAAAGATATCGAAGTTCAACCCAAAATAATATCAGACCATAACGCGATAAGATTAACACTGAACCTTCAGAGAAAAAATTACATTTGGAGACTAAGAGAAAGCTTACTGAGAGATGAAAAATTTATCACTAAAATGAGAAGTGAGATAAAACAATACTTTGAATTAAATAACACTACAGATGTCCAGAGCAGAATAATT